>OY728143.1:790889872-800889872 GCA_963277665.1 Viscum album | reverse complement strand
ATTCCGTATGGACTTGAAGTTCTAAAATTAGATAACATGATGAAAACATTAATTGGGATCATGGTACTAAAGTAATGGTTAGAGAATATATATATTTGGGATTGAAATTAATCAAGGCTCATAGGTATATCAGTGCATCAACAAATTTGGAACTCCCTATATGGTATGTAATTGTAATGGTTCCTATATCATTTCACTTCATTGGAATAGAATGTTGGGTCAAAACATTTTCAATGGTCCTAAACTGTCCTTTATGGGTGTACAATTCTTTAATAATTTTTACATACATAGGGATTTCAATGATGGAATATTATATGCGAATATTTACCTCAACACTTCTAAACATGTAATGAATTTCAGAATCATTATCAAAGAGATCCTTTGAGATATAGGTGACTTGAAGAAAATTAATTGGGTTCCTTAGTGGAATGGATGGTGGTGGGGGAGTGGATTCTGATTATTTTTCTAGTTTTTGATTCATTTATTTTTCTAGATCAATATTTATAGGGTTTTTAGAGGATTCATTATTAGGGATAGTGATTTTCATTCCTGGCCTAAGTGAAATATCTCTTTCATTAACCATAGGGTTGGGAAATGGTTGACCTAGGTGTTGGAAAGAATTGGATTAATGTTGGTGTATGATGTTGAAAAAAAATTCAATGTTTTTGATTCTATAATGTGATAAAGAGGAATGATCTTCAAAAACACCATCTCATGGATTCATAGATGAAGATGCATGTCCTTCAGTAGGATTTCATTGATTTTGGTTCTTGGGAAATATATTATATTGGTTTTAGAATTAAGAAGGGTTACTATTATAGTGGAATCCATGAGTTATAGGAAGATGATTTATACTTTTATGTTTAAGAAAAAATAGATAAGGTTGTTGGATGTTACGACCACCTTGATCATATAAATATTGATTTGAATTTTTAAGGAATTTAGGGGGATGATAGATGGGATTACTATACCTCAGTCCAGGGTTATATGTAGAAGAGAAATGATTAGAGTGGGGTTGGATATAGTTTCTAATAAAATTATATTATTATTGAGGGTTGGTGTTACTATGAAAAAATGTTGTGTTCAAGTCCAATTACCCTGGCAAGATCAGTCAGAGGAGAACCCCTTACCATTTATTAAATAAAGGAAATTGTACAGTAAACAAAAAAGAGGAATACAGGTGAGCATCTGGCCCACATCCAACCCATACCAACCAAAACAAGAAATCTATATGTCATAAAAATCATATCCTTCACCATATCCAGAATAAGACGCTTCCTCTGCAGTAGTTGATTCCTATTCTGATGACGTTTCATGTTGTTTCAATATTTTAGCATACTTATTTCTAAGATTCTACTTCTCCAACAATGATTGATCCTTTAATTGATTATAAGAATTGGATCAATCATCATGATGATATGGAAATGGGTAAGTTGGACGAGATGGTGATATTCATAATCCATTATTTTTTATAGGTTCAGGGAACAAATATTGTGGGGAAGAGGAGGTTGGTAATGAGGAAACCACTACTAGTTGTTCTGCAATACCTTTATGCTCACTCATCCACTCATCTATCTTGTTAGTCACTATGGATTGATTATATTAAACTTTTTTAACATTATCATGTGCTCGAGTATGGAATTAATGTGTGTTTCCATCCATGTTTCTTATGATATATCATTCATCTTCAAGAGTGTTTTCAACAAGAGCACCACCACTTATGTCATCAAAGAATGATCTATCCATATCCAATAACCCCACCTAAATGTATTCGATCAACATTTGGATGGTATTTAATGGTTTGGGTAATTTTTCATAATCTTTTGGAACCTCTCCAAATACTCATAGATTGATTAATATAGGAATTGATGGATACCACTTATTTCCATTCAGATAGAATCATTTTGAGAAAAAGGTAATAATTTCTCTAGAAATTGATGCTTCATGTTAATCCATGAGTATATGGAACCATGAGGGAGGTATAAGATCCATGAATTTGAGGAGTTATCTAGGGATAAATGGAATAATAAATTTATGGTTTTTATTGAAAATCCCCTTTGGGTTTCAAGGAAGGGAACACCACATGTATCTTTTTGAGGTGAATATATTGATCCTCACCAATTAGACCATAGAAATGAGGTAGAATTTGAATAATACCAATTTTGATTTCAAAATATTACTCAATGTTTTGATAATGAATACCAAGGGGTTGATAATTCATATTAGGGTAGCAAGTTCTTCAAGGTTTTGTTCATTATTTTTGGCCATATCTTATTCAATCAGATGGGTAATGAATGGATCCTAAGTGTTTTTATTATCACTATTGTTCCTATAAAGTCATTTATGTTTTCGATCAATTCCTATGTTAAACTAAAATGATGTATATTTTGGTAGGTTATGGGGCATTCAGTGAAATTTGGAAATGGTGGGGAAGGTGGTTTTTTATTTTTACTTTTTTCCATTTGTTATTTTTATTGGAATTCATGATTGTATTTGAAATATTTTTATTTATAATTTTTATGGGAAGGCAGACTTCTCTTTGTGTTTTTTTTTTGTTTTTTTTTTTGAATTTTTATTTTGTATTTTTTTATAAAAAAACAAAAACTATCGATTACTAGATTCATTATCCCAGAAAAATGTGTCATTTTTTGTATAAATTATTTTCTTCTATCGAATATTCAATGTTCCAAGGATATTATAATGTGTATAGAATCACTTCAGTCTAATACCTAGTATTGGTAATAATTTATTTTTAGTCCATTGTTTTTTATCATTTTCTAGGGAGGGTTTGTTTTTATAGAAAAATTAAATTTTTTGATGGATGATTTTTAATTTAATTTTTTTATAATTTCAATGAGTTAATTATTATAATTTAATTTTATTATATTCTTTAGATTTTTGTGATATTGAATAAAATTAACACCCACTTAACAATGCAATTTTGAATTCAATTCCTAATTGTTGATAATTTAATACAATACTTAACATAATTTGGGTTCTAATATCAATAAATACATATCGATGGTAGTGTATTTATGGTTCCAACAATACATAGAATCCATAGGTTAAACATAATATATCAATAATCCATTAAATTTATGTTTAACATACACAATGTTAACCACAATAAAATTAAATGATAAAAAGACCTCAATCACTTGAAATAACCAAATTATAACTCACCCCAATCAATTATTTACTCATAAATTTTAAGGGTTGTTAATATATTTGATGATACATATGGTGATGGTTTATGAAGGGAATATAATTAATATGACAAATTAGAGTAGTGTGCCAAACACACACATAAACAGTGAAGAGAATTAAACACAAAATTTTGAATGAATGAGAAAGATAAAAAAATAAGGGTATTCAACTTTATTTAAAACATTTAGATACTATTAAAAATTCACAATATAAGTTGGATGAAAATTACAAATGATGATGAAGAATCATGAATTAATATTCTATTTAAAAGAAAACAAAATTATATGATATCAAATGAAAACAAGGGAAGAAGAACATGAAATGAAAACATTATGTAATGGTATCTCATGTAGAATCATGAGTTGTAAGTTCGTCACAAGACTTTTTAATGGATATTTCCATGATACACTATCCTTTAAATCTCTAAAAGACCAACCCCTTTCTAGAAGAATAGGGGACTGTATTTATAGTCCAAGGTGGTGGACTATTTCCATTCTAAAACTACCCCTCAACATGGGTTACAAATTTAATAATTTAGACATCTGAATCTAGAGAAATATTCTTCATAAAAATTTTAGATATAGATGTTGAATATTTACCCTCAACATTTGAACTCCATATGACTTTGGGAGCAAAAATTATGGCTTTTTTCAAAAAAATTATTATGTCCAGTTTTGTTACAATATTTACCATGGTCTAAATTTGAATGAGTTTATAGATATTGATATTAATTCAAATACAAACCATTTCTTCTATAATGTTTGTATCCTAGATCAAGAATTCCCCCCACCCCCATTAAATTTTCATCTCAAATAGTCTTTTTGATTGTGAGGAATGTCTTTAATTGTTGGTTATTTTCAAATCCCATGCAGAATTGTGGGATGGAATTTAATGCATCAATTAGGCCCATTTTGATTGATTTGGGACATATTATTTTTATCCAATGTGGAAAATGTTATCTTATAACATATTTTAGAGTTTCATTGAATTTTGGATTCTGGATTTTTTCTAGAAACTTAATCATCATGGCTAGTTTAGTTTTATCCATAGATTTTATGGGCATTCCTTTGTGGCTTATATAACACTTTAGATTTCTTAATTTGACAAATTTTAGTTGAACGATTTATAGTAAAATGAATTATTAACACTATAATATATAAATCACACAATTTGGATATTTAGGATTATATTTCCTATTAATATATTAAACTGACTCAAATCTAGATTACTTACAATAATGCTCAAAGTTTTTATTTTATATTAATACATGGTTATATCGCACCACTTATGCACTTTTACATGAAAATAAATAAAAATGAGTATATTAAATGTAATGAAAAGTGAATAATGTCAGTCATATAGGATTTGATTATGAAACTGACTTTATTTCCATGTGAAATTCTTATGATCATGAATTATGATTGATATCCTTATGTGGCACGCATATGAATGTACATAAAATGAATGTTCTTGGTGGGTACATAATTATATATCCCTATAATTTAATGGGTAATTATTCAATCTTGTTATATATCTTGTATTTTATTATATATTGAACCTAATCCATTTTATTACTCTTTATACTATATGATTTCATCTTAAAATTCATCCTTGACTTATATTTATGTCATGTTTTTAATAGTTCCCACTTCCCATGTTACATTGATCAAATTATATAATTTTATTTATGTTATTCTTCCATGAGATTATTCATGATCCATATATTTATGATATAATTTTATACCTTTAACTAACATTTTATGTTTCTTTATAATGATTATTCCCTTACTAAGGTTTTTAGATCACCTCTTTTGTCTATGTATTCCCCAGGATATTTGATATAGTTTTGGAATGCAAAAGTATTTAAGAAATTGTTAGGGATAATATAATTAAAGGTTTTATTTTTAGTCTCAATTTGATGTATTAATAATGTAGTCTTCCTAACCCACAGGCTCATTTACAATCATTATATGGTATTATTTTATATTTATGTTTAAAAAAATATAATAATATTTGTAAAAAAGATTGAGTCACAATAGTTGGCATCATAGGAAATGTTTTTTTAACCAATAGAAACTATAATGAAAAAAACCTTATTAAATCCTGATGGATAATTCCATTTTATGTTTAATTATATGCCTAAGTATAGAAAAATATCCAATAATTTTGGAGAAATATATAGTGACTGGTTTTTGAGTAATTACTTCCATTTAAGGATATTAAAAGTTGATGTGGTTGTGAAACAAATATACCCAGTGGAAAAACATATAAAATGGTGTGTCCTCCTTGAATCGAGTGTTACATTGTATGAAAAAAATGGGTCTCATTTTTCAACATCTTCGACACTCCCCAGGGATATGCTTAGGAAATTCAAAAACTGGTTATGAACCATCATGAAAAAATTCAATAGATGATAATCATGGATAACATAAGTTAAACCTAAAGTGTATTAGGTTGATAATTCTATGTCTTATTATAAGTCTAAAGGAAAAAAAATACACCTTTATAGGTTTTTTGATATGGAATTCTATGGTTATTAAGATTATTTTGGTAGTCATTTATGGTAATATAGCCTATAGGATAAGTATGGGTTTTATAAAAAAAATTTATGATGAAGTGTGCCTTATATTTTATCGACATAAGATTAATTGTAACGGTAGCATTTAGAGTTTATTTTATATTTTATATTGTGTGTAATAATAATAAATAATGATTATTTAACGTTGTTGGAATATTTCGTATAAAAAACCTTTATGATTTGATGATTAATTTTATTTGAATTATTTTCATCATATTATTGGCAATTTTATTGCAATTATAATTTTAGAAAAATAACAAACCATATGATGGGAAATAGTTAATCATATTCAGTAAGTCTATGAGGCTTAAACACACAACTGAAGGTCGATAATGGTGTAGTATCTACAACTGGAATGTGTGATGTACTTGTTATTATAAAGTTGTTTTTACAAAAAAATAAATTACCTTAAATATTATGATGATATTTGAAAACATATTAGTGGATCAAATATTTTTTAATTTTTAGGGTTTTCATGTGAACAATGATTTTTTAAAATTATTTTCTAGGGTTATGATATATATATATATATATATATATATATATATAACTTCTAGGTTTATCATAAATAATTTTTTTAAATAATGCTATTATGTTTTTGGATATGTAAGTTGAAGGGTATCATATGACATTTTGGGTTAAAACCATCTTTTGTGTTGAGGTTATTGATGGTATTTTGGATATAGGGTAATTTATTTAATAAATGATTTATGTTAAACCTTTAGTTTTATTGTTTGTTATGGGAGATTAATATATTCATATTAATTTTGGTAATTATATTATGATGTACTAACCATTTAGGTTTTAATAATGATTTTAGGAATATCTTGTTACTATTTAATGGATTTTCTGACTTGTTAAAAGATAATTTACATTCTTCAAACATCAAAAATTCAGAATGGATATTCATTCCTTAGAGTAAGAGGGTGAATTAAAAATTGATAAAATCATAAGAAATTATGATTTTTATTTATGAGAATAAATCTTTCAAGTAATTGTATTTTCTAGTGTTCCCTATATTGGAAGACAAATGATCCATAAACCCTATGAATAGGATATTGAAATAAAAAATGCAATCCTATTACCTACATATGTGGTTAATTAATTGTCTTTTATTTAATCATATATTTTTTGTTTTTTGGTTTTTGACTTTCATGTGATCATTCACTCTCTTATTATCAATGATCTCTACCACTCATAATTGTTAATTTTGATTTTCTTCTTTGTCAATGTTTTCACATTACACCAATGTTCTCTAACATTACACCCTATATTTTTTTATTCTAGATGACCTTCATATTTTCTTTTCCTTTTTATGTGGATTTTTTATTAAACCTTTTATTTATTAGGGTTTTTCTATAATGATTTTTTTTAATGTCCAAGCCTCGATCCCTAAGTACAAGTTAAAATTTCATTGAATCTATTTATTTAAGAGGGTATAATATAACACCCCAAGATATTTGAATATATATATATATAATTTAATAAATTAAATCTATTTGATAACTTGTGATACACACAACATTATGATTCAATGAAACTTGATACTCTACAAAAATATTATTATTTAATCATGGTCCTTATAACCTATCCATTATGCTAGCAGGTATGAATATGACTCACTAGATAATGAAAAATTAATTGGTATACACATGAATAAAATAAATTCAATGGTTGTATGCTAATGGAAAATAAAATAATAACCATTTGATATAAAAATAAATTCTTTCTAGAAAAAAATTCTAAAAAGATGTGTAGTCGTGCATTGTAAGAATAATTGTAAAAATTTGAAAATTTGAAAAATTTATATTAGAAATTTAATTTCAGTTTTTAAGTCACTATATCAAAATTAACTTAGGGTGATTTTTTGGTATTTTTATAAAAAGTTTCATTTTATGAGGAATAGTGAAAAATCATGTTTCTTATTCAAAACTACCTTTTTAATTTATAGAATTTACATGAACCATTTTATTTTAATATTTTTGTATGAATAAAATTTTTCAATTATATATTTATTAATCAAAATTATTTCATTGGAGTCAATTTCATAATGAATTTTTTTATAAAATGTTTATCATCTTTTGAACATTTTTTATTCGTAAAACTATTTTTTGACATGTCTATGGATTTGGTAAAATATATTTAATATTTGGAATCATAATAATTTATATTATATAATAATTTCAACAAAACTTTTATTATAATTAATTTTGAAAATTGTAAAAATAATTTATCATTATTACGGTAAAAATTGGTATTCCATGGTTTTTAAAATGGTCGAAAACTTGTTTAATTACTATTATCTAGTCATTTTTTGAACATATAACTTATATGGATTTAAAATGAACCATTTTGGATCCATTATTATTGAGAAATATGTGGATTTAATTCTTAATTTTCCAAAATTACAAGTATGGCATCTCCCCCACTTATAAAAGACTACCACCTCTCTGCTCCTTTCCAAATATCCAAAACCATTGGATTGGAAAATTTATACCCAACTAAGATATCTAATAATATAAATTCATCCTATAACACTTTTTTGGTCATAAATACAACCTATGAAGGCTATTTATGGAAACCAAAATATTTTTTTCGAGGAAGAGTTATCCTCTTTAATTGAGAATTTTGTTTTATTTCTTCATCCACCACCATGAAATATTATTAAAAAATTAGATATAATAACAATAGTATATCACACATTATTATATTTATTTTATGTCAAGGTTATGACCTATAACCATCTCCACCTCCCTAAAATGGGAAATGGAACTGTTTATAGTGTGTATGGTAGAGTACCACCTCACAAACAGATGAAATTCTTTTTTCATCGCTTCTTCTCAAAACATGATATGATAATATATATAATTTTTTTATATTATATTTATGATATAGTTATACCTTTTAAATTACAATATCATATAAACCATTTTACTTCCCATTCAATAGAGAATGGGATAACATCATTCATGTGTACGGTGAACAACCACCATGTGAAGCGATATGATTCATATTTAACTTAATCTATAAATTGAAGGTAATAAATATATATTTGATGATAGATATATTATTTTAATTAAGTATTTATAATTCCATAATGTAAATATATCATATATTATATTACCATATTAGTAATTGGATAAATGATAATGTCGTTGGTGTGTATGGTGGACTACTTCTTCTGGAAGTAATGTCAATATTTTTTCACTAACACATTCAAAATAATTTAATAAAAGACAAATTTAATTAATATATGTCATATATATGACATTATTTTAATTCTATTAAATTAATATACAATCCACTTTGTTACCCTTTTACTTGTTATGAAAACGATGATGTCCCTCACACATACATAAGCACTACTATCTCTATGAAGTGATGTGATTCATTCTCCTTATAAAAAATTAATTAATGATGTTAAGAAGATTCTATTGAAAAAAATATATTTAAAACATTAATATAATTATAGAGATAATGGGAAAATATCTTATTTTTGGGATCTATAAATTTCATGAAAACACATGCATTAGAAAACAAGATAATTAACTCCCAAAACAATTATGATAATGAAATATTATTAATGAATGGATGATAAGATAATAATTAAGGGAACATATATCATCATAAATTACTATTTTATTTCTAAAACATTTAAGGTGACGTGAGAACTGAAGTCCAAATAGAAAACTAAAGCATCAAACAAATAAAGAAACAGATGAACAATTGAAATCCACGTTAAGCTTATTAGATGCATTATTAATAAGTAGTTTCTAGATTATTCCATTTTCCTCTAACTTTGGATCTTATTTTATATGTTCCTAAAACCAAATAGAAAACTTGTCCCACATCTATATGAACACATTCATGCTTATCTTCTCAACATTAATCACTCTTGCCAAAATATGATCTTGTTTGTTAATCCACTCTGTTGACATACTGCTAGTTTCCACTTCATGAGCTCACTCAAACATTATAACTTGATCCTCCTTTGATGTGTAAAATGGAATCGATTTCTATAGAATATCTTCCTCCAAATGGATGATAACATCCCATGTCTCCTTGAGCGGGACGGCCTCCATCTTCTTAGATGCCATAATGTCTAGAGCTTCATCATCCATTTCACCATTGAGGTCGGTCTGACATTGTATTCTTGAATCAACCATTACTATATCACCTGAGGCAATGAATGGGCCATGAGCCTTACATCCTGTGGGAACAAGGTCGATGGAGGAGTCAGCCACCTCGAACATTTCACCATTTCACTTCTGGGAGGGAATAATGCCTACATTTGTACGATCCTTTGGGGAATCGTTCCCTTACTTTTAGATCTAGTAACTAGAGGACTAGGAAGGTTGGAGTAGTCCCTCCTAGGTCGCTTGCTCCCATTTTACATAATAAACCTTATAAATCAACAATAATGTCTTTTCCCTTCTATGATGAGGATCTTGGAAATTCTTCTGCAATGTCTAGTTCCTTGGACGAAGTGGGATCCAAAGCATCATCCATATCCTCTTGAAAAGAACCCCCCTCCCACCAAGGGATAATCTATGAGAGTGACCTCCACATTTTTAGGATCCTCATGAGCATGTCCATCCTCTTCCCCCAACAATCCAAAACAGTTTAAATAGTTTGAAATCTGTCCTCTGGAATTAACCGTCTCAGCATAACAAATTATAGCTTGCGACACTTGATGCAACTTGTTTGGAGTTCCTGTCTGGGAAAATCCACAACCCATGAATTGGACACGAGAGGAGAATTTATCATGAACTAGACAATGGGAATCTACACAAGTGTACTCATTTATTAAAATGACGTTATGGGTATGTTATTTCTTCAATCAATTTCCATTCATTGAGTTATATATCTACTTCATTGATTATATAATGACAACATTATGTGTTAAATTACAATACATTTATTTATTTTTTATTTACACTTGTATTTAGGTGGATCTAAATTTTTACACATAATCTCATCATTATGTATCTCTCACCACAATAGTAGTAACATTTTAATGGTTTCATCTCCAAACATCCTTCTTTGAGACACATGTCCTTTTACACACCAAATATATTTTAAATGGTGTTTATACTTCTCATTTTTATATTATATCAGGAATCCATTATACTTCAAGTTGTTTTAATCTTTAATTAATCTACTTCATTTGTGGTAGGTTATGATTCAAAATTTACCAAAGTGGTAAAACATTTATGTCTAAATCCCATTTTAATGGGAATTGTTTTTGATTGAATTTCAATTGAAGAAATTTTTTGGATCATTATCAATTAAACCCATTTATTTTTATTCTCCTGTAGTTATTCATAAAATTTTCATGTAATGTTACCATTTTCAAGTCTTCAGATCTAAAAAATTTGGAGAAAATGTATTTAGTAAAATATGACGTCATCCCTCTCTTTGGTCGAAAATCCTTTTTTTCCAAAGATGTGTATGCAAAATATTTTTTCATAAATGTTTTACTATGATTTCTAATGTAATTTTTACCCATAATTCAATTTTTTAAAAGAAAAACAAAAATTAATCTTAATATCATTTTCTAATCAAGTAATTATTTTTAAAATTCCAACAAAAATGTAAATGGAATATTTGTTTTTAATATATTCATCATGAATGGACCATTCCCTAATCATGAACATTCATCTTTTGAGCCTTCATTAATAATTTAAAAATATTATTTCTAAAGAAAATGTTTTTCCAAATATTCTAGAAATTTTTAATTTATTAAAATGATATTCAATGTGGAAAGCTTATTTTCCAAAATAATGTTTTAAATATTTTTCAAAGTATTTCTATACATCAATGATAATAACATTTAATGTTATGTAGTGATTATAAGTTCATTATTTATACACCTCAGATGTATACCTTGCTTACTCTCTCTTCCTTGGACAGGGTACTACATCCCTTATTTTCATTTCTCACATGCTTTAATTATGGAATTTACTTTAATTATGATATGAGGCATGAATATTCAATCCATTTTCTTTACATGGGGAATTATTATGTTCATTCCTTATTATTAATATCCTTTTGTGGAATGTATATGAATGAACCTAAAATGATTGTTATGGATGGAAATATAATTATATAGCCCTTAAATTCATTAGGTATTGTTTCTATCTCATGATACATTATTTAAGGATTATGGAGTGACCCTATTCCAATATTGGACTCTATCCACCATGTGATATTGTCATGGTTGTTATCTTTAACTTATTTTTATGCCAATTTTATGTTGCTTCCACTTTCACATGATAATATGATCTTATTATACCATTTTATTTATGTTATAAATCCATTAAATTACTCATTATATTTCTATTTATGATATCATGTTATACTTTTTGACTCACACATTATTGTTTTTAAAATATTTATTCCCTTACTCAGATTTATAGCTCAACCCATTTTTTCAATGTGTTCCCTGGGTAATCCCAAGAAGTTTAGGAGATCTAAAGGCATTCATATCTTGTTTTGGAGAGTATAATAAAAAAATTTATTTTTAGTCTCACTTCTTTTATTATGAAACAAATAATCCTAATACAGTAGGACATTTAGGATCCATGGGTTGTATTAATCGATGATTATGTTAAAAATCATGCAATAACATATGTGAATAATTATAGTTCTCTATAATATGTAAAACATAAATTCTATTAATGTTATTAATATGATTTTATTATATATGTCAAATAAATTAAAATTTATTATACTTGAGGTTAGATAACTTACGATGCAGGAAAAACATGAGGTAAGGGTTTTATGATAAAATATAATTTTTATCGATATTTTTTATGATAAAATTTTTATATTATGAAATTATATAATATATCACTCCCTAATATGTTTTTTTTCATTCTACAATGTTTATATCTAGTGATTACATGTTTTTTATTCATTTTACTCTCTTAATTACTCGAGATACCAAATAATTATTTATAAGAAAAACCAAATTTATTTCTCTCTTCGGTCAGCAATATATTCTTCCAAGTATATATTTTTTAAAACTATTCTCATGAATTTAATTACTATTATCCAAACAATTATTTAATTAATTTTTAACCATTTATGAATATATTTAAAAAAATTGAAGGAGTCATCTTTTTAAATTACAAATGATGTACTTTTGATGTTTTTTTGAAAATTTGAAAGGAATATTTGTTTAAAACACATCACATGAATTCTATTTACATTAATGGTTACATAACCTGATTCCTTGTATATTTTATTATAAAAATTTTCCTTAATATTTTTAAAATTCCTAGATTTTAACTATGTTATTTCAAAATGAAATTGGTATTTTCCTTAAGAAATGTTCTATGAAAATTTAATCAGTATATTCATCTATAACTACATAATTTTATGATTATTATTATTTATTAGGTATGTGATCCAATAATACATTAATTATTATTTTTATGGATCGTTTATGACTATGTTGATGAATGTATTGTGAAACCTTTATCATTTCCATGGGTTATGATATGATGTTATGGGGACTGTTTTATGATCATATATAACACATATGTATGGATTTCATTATATATTCGGTGGGATCAAAAATATATACCTCTCCGCCTCATTGGGTATAGAAGGATATATAATGATATATTAAGTATTGTAATGGGAAGTGAATCCAGTTTAGTAAGGGATATTTTATAATAAGATGGTCCTAGGAATGATCCTTGACTAAGGAAATGATGGAATATTTAGTGAAACCAATCTTATAATATAGTCTTAAATGTAATACATGACTATATAAGTGATTATTTACTCTTATTTGTTTTAAAAAAAATTATTTCTTATGAATTTGATATGTTATCATGGATCATTATTGATTATTGAAGATTCAACACTCATGAATTGTATCTTTTTTAAAAAATACCTTATTCCATGGTTCATGATTAATTGTAATTTATTGATTAGGTATGTTAATTTTACTTTTTATTCATTTTTACATACCATTATACTTATATTATTCCAACTAATGTGTATTTAGCGATATCTTCTATATTTACCCTTGAAAAGAATTTGATCTCACCTAGTCTCATTTTTCCCTTCCCCATGTTATGAAGAAAGTTTTTATATGTGATATGTTTATGAAAGGTGGTAGTTTTGATAAACATAATGGGAAATGATTTGGATCATTTGTGTTATGCTTATTTATATATTCTTGTTTCTAAAGATACTAAACCATTTTTTTGTGCTGATCATATTGTTTTTTAATAAATATTCCCCCAATAAGATGTAGTCTATATGTATATAAATTTTGGTTCTTTAAATTTGGTATCATAGCTGATTTCATAATTTTTTTAGAGACTAGTACCAGAAAACATATTTGGAATCCCTTAGGATAAATCTATGAATAGGATAACATCCTATCTTATGGTAACAAAATGTGTGAGGTTTTTCTAAGAAATACCTACATGTTAAGATAATACGATTAGAATTGTTTTTTATATTGATACACCTAGAGTAATAACCTCGAAAATATTTGGTTGAGTATATATCATCCATTGTTCTAGTAAATGGTGAATGAGGCCCTATAGTTCACATGGTTTTACACTCATATAGGATATTCTTAGGTTAATTGAAATTATCATTATAAATCATTTTGAAGGATTTGAATAAATTTTTACAATGGTTATCCTTTTTTAATCCTATGGTGTCATGGATTGAAAAGTGGGTGTTTCGATTTTGATATCTAATCAATTATTTTCCAGGATTGATCAATTTTATTAGCAATGATTCCAGGTTAGGATAACCATTTGGATTTTAGTATAAGAATGAACATAGAATAATAAAGTAAATGTAGTTATAGGTAAGATGAACTATTCATTTACTTAATTTGAGATTTATCATAAGAATTCATTTATATCATTAAATGTATGTTAAATTGTTAGTTAATTTCCTCAATGATTAGATGTTTAAATAAAAGTAAAAACTATTAATATTAATATGATATATTCTAATTTATATGATTCCTATCCAATTGATGTTTATGGGAATGTTCTCCCAATAAATAATGTTATTCTTCTTCTAGTTGAATTTTATGGGCATGGATTATATTTTTTTTATATAATGACCATATGAACTATCAAGGAAAGGAAGCTGTATTTTATATTTTGAAACAAAATATGATTTTCTATCAATATGATGATTAATATAGAATTCAAATGGAAATTATAAATATTTTATGGGTTGCCATTCCTATTCAGCTGGGGTATTTCTCTAATATGGTTTTATGAATCTCAACATTGAAGTTGAGCCTCTTATATTAGAGTTTGTTTATGTAATTACCGATGATTTACCTAGTCCTTCCCTGAATCTTCAAGTCAATTTTTCAATATACCTCTTACACAGTTCATCACTAATATCAAATACACCATATAGAATAACCCTAATTGATTTGAATGAAATAAAGAATAAACTCTAGTAGAATATCGATAAGGGATTTATTTGTCTATGTTAATCACTATTGGTTGAACCATTATATTTTATTAGAAATATTGATGGATCAATGAGACTTTTCAATATTTATCACCTACTTAAGAATATCTCAATCAAGATAAAGTATCACCATCCATGTAGTGAGGATTTGTTTGATCAATTATAAAAAGATAAATATTTATCTAAGATTGATCATTGATATCGATACTATATATTGAGGATAATAAAATTCCCTCCCAATAATACCATTGTATCTATGTATTGAAACTATGAATATATAGTGATGTCATTTGGTCTTACTGTGGCCCCTATTATCTCTATAGATTTATTGAATAGAGTCTTTAGAGATTACCTTGATTATTTGGTGGTAGTATTAATGGATGATATTATTATATATTCTAAGAGAAAATAATATAATAATGATATATCTAATACTTTACATGAGACCCCTATTTAAGATAATTTTTATTAAAAACTTACAATGTTTGATTTTTTGAAATAGAATATTTCATTTTTTGGGTCTTATAAAATCAAACTAGGGTATATTGGTATACCCGTTGAAGATGGATGTTATTCAACATTTTCCTAGACAAACAAATATTATTGAGATACATAATTTTCAATTATTTAGTGGATATTATTAATTTTTCTTAAATTATTGTAAATGATTATATAATCCATCCATTATGTTATATCAAAATTTGATTAAATTTATTTGGTTAGATGAATGAAAAAAAACATGGAATTGAAGAGAGGGTTATTCAGTTCCCATGTACTCTTATTAAACCAAAATAGATAAAAGGTTGTGATTTATAGTGATGCATCAAAGAAATGGTTGGTATTTTTTCCCATGAATTGTGTTATGCGGACATGTTATGTTTTATACAACTTTTATATTCATGAGAAAAATTACATGACTAATGATTTTGGAGTTAGTAGTGGTAATATATTCATTAAAGATATAAAGGAATTATCTTTATATATATAATTGGGATATATTAAATTTTCATAATATATTCACCATGAAATACTTGAATATGTTCCAAAGAAGATGTTTGGAGTTGATTTATGAGTTTTCCTTCTAAATGCACCACACTATAGGAAAATGAACTAGGTGGTTGATGAATGAGTTAAAATTATCATGCGAAATTATCTATGATGAGTATCATAAAACATTAAATATTTTTGGATATTTATGTATGGACCTTGAAATCTTAAATGAAGGTTATAAATATTGTTTTTCTCAAATTAGTGCCCATCCATCTATCCATGTGAAGATTAAATTGGTGAAAAAGGGAGATGATGAGATATAAAATATGATAAAAAATGTTCCTAATTTCAACCCTAATTTTTCAAGAATGATAATGTTATATTACTGAGTATGTTTGTCATCAATACCTAACTTGAAGAAGAAACTATTGGAAGAATATCATATATTTTCATTCAATACTCACATATGAATTATAAATTTGTATAGTGATCTAATAAACTATTTCTATTAGAAAAACATGAAGTGTAATATTTTAGTGTATATCATGGTGGTTGGTATATCAAAAATATTAATTTGAGAGATAGAAGTGTAATGGGATTTTATAAATCTTACCCATATCACAATAGAAATGGGAAAACATCACCGTTGATATTGTTGTACTACTCTCGAGAACATCTAAAGTCCATAATGCCATTTGGGTTATAGTCAATCTCTATATGAAGCCAGCATACTTCATTTACATTTGTGAAGATTTCACTCTTCCTTATATTTAAATGATATAAATTAAATATGCTTTAAGTATTCAGGATGTTACACAATATACTATATCTAATCAGGATATAATATTTATCTTCATGTTATAGAGAATTGTTTATCAAGATCTTAATACAATGTTGTCTTTATGTACTATATATCATCCTTAGAAATATGTTTAGTATTATAAAAACATTCAATCCCTATATTGTATGTTTAGATCTTATTATAAATATTTAAAATGATGTTGGGATCAACACCTCTATTCATTTTTTCGTAAAATAATATATTTCACAATAGTATTTAGATTTCTCCTTAAGAATCCCTCTATGGAATTAAGTATAACACTTTGACATGATAGTATAATGTTGGATAAAGAAATATATTGGGATATGAGATAGTTAAATAAATGGTATAGGTGTTTATATTAACATAACATCACATCAATGTCTCTCAGAGTAGAAAAAATAATTATTTTTTGAATCATTTGTGAGATTTTGAATTCGATGTTAGTGATAAGGTATTCCTACATATTACATTATTAATGAAGGTTATAATATTTGGAAATAAGGGGGTTGTAATCCCATGTTAAAATGGTCCTTTAGGGATTGTTGATTGAGTAGTTATTGTAGCTTAGCATTTGGAACTCCCACAAAAACCATACTGATTTCATGATTTGTTCCATATATATCCTTTAATGAAGTACATACTTGATCCTTAAATTGTATTGAACTGAGATGATGTGCAGCTAGACATGTTGGATTGATGAATCTCGATCCAGTTGGGCCGAATTCTTGTGGCCCGCAACTGTCGGGGCACTGTAGCATATCTGACCACTATAGCAGAGTTGACTGACCAACAGCGACATGAACTATAGCAGTGCGGACTTCAGAGTCAACTACACTGTAGCACTTTTGACTTCCAGCCGGTAGCCACGGTATCACTTTTTGACAAAGCTGTCCACCTTTCACTATTGCAACACAGACTTACTTTTGGTCATAGTGATCATCTTCTCCATTTTATAGGCCATTTTTGGGTTAGGGTTACTACTGAAAATCCTTTGTAATTTTTTGCTCCCAAATTAGTGAAGTTCTGCCTCTCCGTGGACGTAGGGTTATTCCCGAACCACATAAATCATTGTGTTCTTATTTCTTTCTTTCTTTCGTTTTCTCATTTCTATCATTGTGCCTCCCAACGATTCTACAATAAGATAATGATCATTCCTATGAATAACAACTAGTATAAGTATTGAATTATAGATATAATGTGATATGATACATGACTAATCTTCTAGTAAATGATGTCTAGATAAATCATAAATTTTAGGAATCTACATGGGAACACAATGATGTGATAAAGTAGACATATTTTATTATTTGTTCATATCAAAGTGATGTATTTTCTAGGTAGAAATTAATTTTTATGTGGTTAGAATGTAACACCATAAAATATAGACATATATATTTAAATAAATAAACAGATTTTATTTGATAATTTTCCTTATGTGTAACCCCGAGTCTATATGAACCATGACATTGAAAATCATTATAACCATGAAGAATAATTATTAGGTATGACTAGTAATAAACATATTATGAAAAATACTTTTAAAGGTTTGAAATAGTGAAAATTTATGGATTAATTCTTAATAAATAATTACTCAATTTTCCAAAATTTCATTTTGAACTTAAAAATTTTGGTTCATTTCAAAAACATAGTTATCACAATTATGGTTAAAACAAGTTTACTGGGGTTTTAAAACTAAGTGATAATATTAAGATTACTTACCAAACCTATATAATTGTTTTTCGATAATATAATTTCAACCATATATTATCCTACCATTTAATCCCTAACTATTTATAGTCACATTCCTAAGAATATGACCTTATAAAATGGACATATTTTAAGAAATTTAGTGTATATCCCTCCCCTCGCATATAAAATGGAACCACATATCCTACCTTATTTAAAATATTTTAGGTTTATATATTTGGAAAAACCAAATCCAAAACCATAATATAATATTTACCATCATTCCATATCTCCTCTTAATCTACTAAGTCCAATCCATCATGTCATAAGTTGCATGCCAAATTTAGTCTCTCAATGAATATGTATTTGTCTTAAGCAAGCTCTTTAAGTTCTATTTCTTCTTATACTTAATTTCAATGTATTTTATCAATAAAACATAATTAATATAATATCATAAATATATTTAAATTTTATTATGATGATGGAATAAACCAGTTATCACCTATTCACTATCAAATGGGAGAGGAATGTATCAGTTGTGTGTATGTTTGGACTATCACCTACCCATAGCGATATGATTCATTTTCCATCTATACCTTTCACAGATAATTATTATAATGGTTTTTTTCTTTTTTATTTATTAAATAATTATTCTAGTATAATTATAAAATTTTATATAGTTCTCTACCTTCCAATTCATTGGAAAATAGTAATGTTACTCGTGCATATGTGTGGACTACGACCTCCACGAAGCAATGTGACTTAATTTTTCATTAATAAATTACATGAAGGGTAATAAGGGTAAGTTTAATTTATATATATATATATATCTGTGATATTTAAGATATGATAATGATTTTGTAATTTTAAATTAATATATACCTTTATTTCCTTCCATCCATCAGAAAATGGGAACATCACTTGTGCTTACATACGAACTACCATCTCCATGTGATGATGTAATTAATTTTCCATCCCCAATTTATATTAATATTTATAAATATGTATATGATGAATATATATACTATGTTTATATCCTGATTTAAATTATAGATATGAATAATCCTTTATCAAAATTCATGGACAATAACTTCCAAACCAAAAAAACCCTGAAATAATAAAGTAATTAACTCCAAAAATGATGATGTTGATGATGAAATATTATTAATGAATGGGTGATAAGATGTTATAAGTAAACCATTTATGTTATTATAAAAATTAAATTGATTCTATAATAAAATTTTAATAAAAATGATTTTTTTATACAGGATGTCAGAGTGCTTACAATTTAAAATGAACTTAAAGTGTGGGTTTAATGCTATAATCTCATTTTTACTACGGTTGTTTGTGCTTAAATTTTGTGATGATTAAATTATATGATTTATATCTCACAAAGTTTATTTATTTTCATATAATATTTTAAATTCTATATATCACTTTCCTTCCTATTATTTTCATATCATTATGCACTCAATATATCAAAAGTATGTTTTTATTGATAACTAACCCTATTTCTATCCTCGATCCGCAATCCTTTCTTTACAGTAGTTATTTTATTTAAAATTATTATAATATTGAATTTTCTATTATCTAAATAAAAATTTATGTCATTTTTATCCTTGTTTTAATTTATATAAAAAATTTATGGATTCATATTATTAATTAATTAATGAGTTACTTTTGAATTTTTACTTATAATGTGAGTGGAATCTTTATTTAGCACACACCACTTGAACAACCCTTCCTTCCATCATGACATATTTGTACATTGATGCTTTTATAACATGTTTTTACAGATATTTTTAATGTAAATATTTTTCTTATAGATATATAAATTTCTATATTTTGAATATGTGGTTTCAAAATGAAAAGTGTATTTTTCTCAAGAAGTGTTCTAGTGAAAATTTAAATGTATCTTAACATATAGAGACATCATATAATATTTCTTATGATTTTATATATATTTTCTCCAATTTTACCATCATTATTATATATATTTTTGATTTATCTTTGTAGTGGGAAAATATTTATAAAACTTGTTCCCTTTCTATGGGTGATTATACAATGCTATGATGAATGTTTTATGATCTGGTGGAACACATAAATATGGTTTTAATTATATAATTGGTGATAATCGTATTATATATCCCATTAATGCAATACATAAATATTGATATCTCAGGATATATTAAGGAATATAATGTTGAGCTAGTCCAATTTAGTAAGGGACCTTTTCTAATAATATTGACTTGGGAGTGAATCTTAATTAATGAAATGATGGAATGGAGAGTGAAATGAATATACTCTGATAGTCTTAGTTGTGATTCATAACAAAGGAAATGATTCTCAATAATTATGTGTATGACAAAAACTTATGTCTAATGATAATGATATATTTTCATGGTTATGATGGAGTATTTATAATTTCACACAATTATTTCTTATATCATATTATTTAAAATATTGTATTCTGTTATTCAACATTTAATATATTTGACAGATTGGTTCTAATTGTTATAATTTTTGATCAATTTTGTGTACCCTTAGGCTTATGTTGTGATCACATAGGATTATTTATTGATAAATATTATTTTTACCCTTAATAATAATATAAACCCAACCTTTCATATTCTTCCCTTTCCTGAGTTATGAATAATTTTTTTATATTTGATATGTCAAAGTAGGGTGCAAGTTGTGAATAAATTAATAGGAAATGATTTAGATCATTTATGTAGAAATTTATTATGTATCCAAGTTTCCGAAGACACTAAACCTATACAATTATTTAATGAATATAATTTATATGTAATGAATATTTCACTAATAATATTTAGTTTTCATGTATATAAATTTTGGGTCACTATAATAAACATGTAAAGATTCTATATACTTAGAATGGGGTCGACATATCAGCTAACATTCGAGCCTCCAATTTCAAGTATGAAGAAATATTGATCATTTATATATGTACTAGTTCTCTCCCTATATATGGTTTGTCTATAGTTATTTAGAATTACCTCTAACTCTATCACTCTATACCCACTTGATCTTATATTTTACTACCATATCATACCCCTTCTATAAAAATATCTATTTTAAAGTGAGTATCACTCTAGTAAATTTAATCACATTGGGTAAATTTGATAAATTGGAATTTATAGAATATTTGTGGGGTATTTATTATATAGAATAATTTATCTATATTTCAAATAAAGTATTTGGAAAATATTTTCAAAACAATAAAACTAATACTAGATGAACACACATTTTATGATTGTGAAAAGAGAAATATTATCATGGAGGATGGGTTAAAAGTTATATTCATTATAATGTAAGGTAAAATATAACAATATATTTATATATATAATGAATATCAATGGGAATAATGTGTATAAAATGGTCAATTTGAATAGGTGTGACATGTTATAGTTCATATAAGATTTAAAAATTACGTTCATTCTCAATATATTATTACAGAATAATATGCAATGTTTTGAATAATGAAATATCATAGGACAAAAACATATACCTATTGATTTAACATGATGAACTAAAGGATGTAAAAAATTCATTGAAGAATCATAAGTATATTGAAAAACTAAATAATGTGTTAAATAACATTTAAATGAATAATACATGTGTATTTGTCTAAGTTGTATTAGATAATAATGTTTCTAGAATAATGTTAGTTTAAAAAATCCTGATAAAAAAGGTTAAATGAAAAAGAAAAAATGAAAATGTTTTTTGTACGTGTTATGCTCATGTTGGAGGATAAAAGTTTAAGATAAAAAAATATTCTATTTAACAAAATGTTTCAATTAAAATATTTCTTGTTTTCATCCCTAAATAGAAATAATTTTTTTAAAATAGATTCCAATTCAATATTTTTATTCAGATACAATGAAAACGTGGTCTATATTGTTCATAATATTTTATTTTATATTAATAATAATGGTTGACATATGTATAAGATATATAATGATTTATATGGTCTAATAAATCCTCGATATCAAGGTACCCAAATATAGATTTGATTATTATGTCACTACAATCAGTTAAATAACTATTGGAAAAAATTAATGGAGTGTTTAAAAATTTAACACATTATAATTGTTCACATAAATTATATTATATATAAAAAAATATATTGATTATGTTTTCAAATAATATTTATCATATATGAAATTGTCTTTGTATATTTTATTTCACAAAAATTGAAATATTTATTAGGTCTAAAAGTTATTTATAGAAGTGAATTTTTTTTACATGAGAAATATGCTTTAGAATTAGTAGTGAAAATAATAATATATGATTCAATGGTTATTTCTAATATAATGGTTCTGTTAATAGAAATTTATGTTAGTATTAAATGTAAATATGTTAATACAGTATCATTTAAGAAAATGATATTTTGTTTTTCTTCATTATACTAATTCATGGTTGGACAACACTCATGTTATCTTTCTATGTTATTTATATCAATGTAAACTAATGGAATATCAACCCATCTGAGTATGTAGAACCCTATGGTATGTAAAATGTATAATTGATATTGTGTTAACATATTATAGTATATAAAATATTGATATTATATTATTTCTTCAACTAATTTTGGTAGAAGGTCTGATGATCAAAAAGCCACATCTTATGAAGATACCTTAAAAATAGATAAAATTTATTACTAGAATATGAAAAGAAATATTTATATTACATTGAGTGTAATAGAAATGGATAATATATTTTTCACGTGAGCGATACATTAGTTAAATAATATAAGGACCCTCTCTGAAAATTCATATTTGAAGTGGACCTTACATTGTTAAAAGGATGTGATAATTAGTGTGTAAGTAACATTTTAAAGAATCTAGTTTAACATACCTGATTTAAACATTGTTTTCTAATGACATAATTTTTTATCAATATATAATATCTTTTTTGATTGTTTCTAAACTGTATAATGTGAATTTTTATTTAGAATACTATTTATTAATGATATATTTCAAAACAAATATGGTGATGATGGGATATCAATTACTTGTCTCTCATTATTTAGGTATTTTTGCGCATCTATTTATCTCATATTAATTAGATTGGCATTTTTAAGGGTTGATATAATATAAATATCTCCATTATAAAATTATTTAACAAAAAAAATTCATATTATATTCAAGGAGATAAGATTATTATTTTTTGGTGAATCCTTAATTTATATTGGCGAATGTGTGTGAAGATATGAGTATAAACTAAATGATTTTTATGTAAAAAAGTATAAGTGTGTGAGTGTAAAGATATGATTTCAATATTGTTTTTGAAAAAGTGAATGGTGTTTAATTTTTGTTGAGTATGTTTATATAAAATATATTAATTAAATTTTAATGTGTAATTATCAATAATATTTATTAGATTATGTGTGAAATAGAAGTGATTAAAATAAGACTGAATAAAAAAAATCACATGGAAAACTTTTTTATACTTTTTATTTTCTATATAGTATTGTATATTGTGTGAAATTATTTTTTATTGAATAAATTTTTTGATATTATATTTCAGTTATTATTCTTAACAATGTTTATTTAGAACAAGTTTAATTAAAGTTGAATAATTAAAATCACATTAATTAGAGTAATTTATAATGTTTTATAACACTATGTAGTTTTTTATTAATATTAATGTTATGTTTTGGGGTCGAGATTTATTCTTATGATAATTAAATTTTTATTTATGGGTTTTATATTTAATTAGTTTCATTGAATTAATGTGAATATAATGTT
This sequence comes from Viscum album, assembly GCA_963277665.1. Lineage (NCBI taxonomy): Eukaryota > Viridiplantae > Streptophyta > Magnoliopsida > Santalales > Viscaceae > Viscum > Viscum album. The sequence goes on along the minus strand of OY728143.1, from coordinate 800,865,346 downwards.
ATAGAGATATGGAGATTTTTTCCATGATTGATTAATTGGTTTCCAAGAAATTCTGAATGGTACAATTAATAATATAGTGACTGAATCATTTTACACATATCATTAGATAACATTTAACAAAAATATCCAATAAACACAACCCAAAGATATAGAGGTATAATGTCTTTATAATACAAGGTACATAAAACACCAATATAGAACTAAAATAAAACATTTTTATTTGAATATCAATTATTAACTCCTAAATACTATTGAGATCCTAAAATTTCATTATATAAAACAATTAATACATAAAAAAATAACAAGCTAAAAATCCAAATAAGGGAATAAATATGATAATGAAGCATATCATTTGTGGCATAAAGAATAACATGATATAAAAGAAAAGGCTAAAAATAAGCATTAAGAATAATTAAATAATGAAAATTTAATCATATGAACATATCAATATCAAAATGTGGAAAAAACATTAATCGTGACATAAGCATAATTTAAGGTTAACTACCCAAACAACATCACATGGTGGATAAAGTCCCATTATATATTAGGTTTACTACCTAATCTCATACATATAATTTCATGAGAAATAAACATTATCCAATGGATTGGATTTCTATCTATACACACCAATTATAACATGTAAATTCTTATGATTTCCATAAATTGTCTTTAATCATAACTCATAAGCATCAAAATAACCCATGGAAGGAAATGGGTTGCATAATATTACCTCATATCATATTTAATAGATATTACCTAAATATTCCAAATAAAAGAAGGAATCAAATATTTTTTATACGAATGTCGAAATAAATAATAAAAGGTCTCCAATATGGTTTTAATTTAAAAAAAAGTGAAAGTGTATAGAATTGGGAATACAAATTAACTTATGAAATGGTGTTTTAAAGAAATAGTTAAATACTTTTAAATAAAGAATGCAAATTGTTATTTATTTGAATTCTTGAGGTCAATGATAATGGTTAAAAGTAAAATATTCCTTTATTTACTGAAAAAAAAATTAATTGTAAATAAGTTCATTAAATAGTAACCTAAATGGATTAATGGATATAAATGTTTCCCTACATCGTGTTTTATTTTAAACAAGGTATTTGAGAAATGAACAGATAGAATTTATAACACTATCAAGGAATGGGATAGTAATCAAGAAATATATGTAATAGATTTATATAGAGGATTTAGAATTTTTAAATAGAATCATAGGTAGAGATAATATGATTTAGATAGATAAAGGTCGCAACCTACAGAAAATTGGGTGGTTTAGAAAGATCCCTTAACAAATGTCAGGATTTATTCTGCACATGTAATTAATGTCTTGAATAATTATGTAAAATTATTTAATTAATTAACTAATAACATTTTCCATTTATATTTAATTTACTTTAATTATATTATGTTCATTTACGACCATTTAAATTAGATATAATGTCTAATTTCATTATTCTATGGGAATTTGTTTCACCATTTCAATGTTAAATCACCTATGGATAATTCTTGAAGTTATTTCAACAAGGACTAAAAATATAAAAAGAAAAAGAAATATTATTTATCTCCTTATAGTAATTAAATTGATCCAAAATATCCATATTACTTCCAGCATAATGAGGACTAGTTTAGTATAAACATTATCACTCTATGATTAGTTTATTTAGGTTATTTTATGAATAATCATGAACTATATTGGTTTTATATAATTAAAGGGTTATTAATACATTGAAAAATTCTAAAATAGGTTATAATATAATCTTTATCATCATATTTTACTATAATAATATTTCTAAAACTATCATTAAATTAAGTAGAGAAAAATTAAGTGTATTGATCATAGTGGAGGTGAACCAACCATATTATTAACAAAGTTTTCATTTAAGAATGAATTAATATGAGGGTATAAGATGGATATTAAATAATAATAATAACATATAATTATATTTAGGATACTGATGTTATTTTTTTAGGTGTATGGATAAGATTTGGGGTGGTACAAGAAGAATAAAAATGAAAGATTTTAGTTAACAATTTTACCCCTTCCTTGGTTTTCTATTCTTATGGTACCCATTAATTCTCCTCAAAATTGTATTGGGTGAAAAAAGAATAACTAGTACATAAGGGAGTGTTTTTGAAATATAATTTTCAATACATTTATAGAGCACCATGTGTTAGAAAATTTAATGAGAATGGCGGTGATGGTTAATATTTATATTAGGAGGAGATGTGTGTTTTTTTAATATTATATTCATTACTATATTATTTTGTCTCATGACTAACAATTTTTTTGATTCATGTGAATATATAGTACATTTAATTCTTGTTACTTTAAAAAATGATCTCTTTAATAATAAATGACTTATTTCTTCCTGTATTTTTATTATAATGCAATTTACCATATTTAGTTATATCTCACTACTAACCAAAAATTCACCTGTTTTAGAAACTTACCTAAGATTGACACTAACAATTTCTCAATGTATACATTATAAAAATTACATCAATTTTTCATAAATAATATTCTATATCTGAGCATTTTATTCAATAAATTAAGTCACTATTTATTTAAAAAATGTTAATTTTAATACTATGATAAATTGAACAAAATTGTGAAAATTAATTGAGGTTACATAAAAGTATACTAAAAAAATAATAAAACATAATATTAGTATATAACCGACTATTATAAAAATACACCTCTTTTAAAACATTATACCTTTTAAAAAATTAAAAATAAAATATTTATGTTTGATAAGAATACAAACACTTATTTTATAATTTTTTAAATGATTTATTTACTTATATCATGATATAAATTGGTCAGCTTTTATTTTAATAATATGTCTATATATTATTTTAAATTTACATAGGTGAGTATAATATTAAATATTTTAGTTTCAATACATAATATTCAAACTACTATTTGAAAGGTTGTATTTATAATGGTCATATAGGTTGCCTACATTCTATAAATACCTATATTTTATTAATTCATCATATAATTATTTTTTCTATCATGTATATTTATTTTCTTCATTTTCAATATATATAAAAAATTAGGACCAAATGGACATGGTCCTAAAAATGAAGGAGTTACAAGGAGTATTTATCAAAATAGGTGTGAGTGTCACCCCTCATGTCTGAGTCCAGTAGGGGTGAACAAAAGCATGGGATCATGAAATACCATAATGATCTTGCATCAACAATTTCCTTTATCTATAGAACATCATCCAACATGTTCAACACCCTATAATTATGAGTGACATTTGTAAGGAGGTTCCCATATTCTTTTAAACATTCAATCCATTAAGCAAGAATTTTCCATGAAATGATTCTATATTTATTATTCAAATCCTCCACATCAAGTGTCCTATCTGATTTGATCCATTTAAAAAACAATCTATGAAATAATACACATTTTATTTCCTTCATCATTTTCCATAGCTTCACCTCATACGTGCATCTGATCCCAATGAAATTTTATAAGAAACCCTTCAAAAATCCCCCTTGTGTACAGAAAACACCTCCACATCCAGCAGTACTAGGTCAAATATCAACCTAATTTTTTCATTACATAAGTATTTTATCATTTTTAATATAAATGACATAATAGAGATATAATACAGGATCCAAAGTATTAGAATATATAGTAAATTAGGATTAAAAATCACGTTTACATAATAAAATTGAAACATTATTTAATTCCATCTTCTTTATCCACTTAGTGTCCCTCATGTTCTCCATAATAAAAATATTCCCCTAATGATATACATCAATTAAATAGTGAGATAAAATCTCGGTAAGGGGAGGTATAACATGCAGTGAATAAAGGATGCATATGAAAAGTATATGGGTGATAATAATAATATATTATGAATAGGATATTATTCATAATAATAATGGAAACATTTTACTATGACATGGAATGTGGAAAGTTTATAAAATAAATCATCATGTATTAGTGGAAAAATACCACACATAGTTGTGAAAAAATCTAGAATCGTGGCATAACATATGTACATAAATAATAAAATCATCATTGTGAAAAAATTGGGTGACATGTTCATGCATATTATACATAATATCATGAGATAAATCAAAAGTCCCAATGAATTATAGGGACATATAATTTTAGTTCCACCTCTCACCTCATAAATTATTATAATCATGTATGCCACATAGAACATATGACCATCATTATTATGAAATAAACTCAAGGAATATAATTGGTTTTATAAGGACTTATTGAGGAAAAATTTCATCAATAAAAATTTTAGTTCTAAAATGAATAAGGTATATCATATGTGTACCAAAAACAACATTATTATTTAGAGGAAAATAAGCGATTGAAGAGGAGTAAAATTAAATGTTTTGGAAATTGAAGTCACATTGAAATAGAAAATCTTCTTTTAAAAAAATTGACATGGTATCAAAACGTATATCCATAAAAGAAAATTTAATGGACATTTATGGGACATAATGTGAACATTCATACTATAGATGGGAGGAAAACCCTAGAAAGTAATTGGGTTTGAGAATCCACTTAACTTAAATCCCCCATTATTTTGTCTCTTTTCTACTTCAGGAATAATAAATATATAATTATTAAAATATAGTTCCATAAGTGAATTTTGATCATTGTTTTTACTATTTATCCATTATAATTATTATGTTCTATTTTATAACACTATTTATAAAAATTTAATTGTTTTGATATCATGTTTACATTAAATTTTCCAATTTTATTTTGATTTCACTATTTTCATTCATAATAATTTATACATAAGTATGATTAAATAAAAAATCATATAATTCAGGTAATTAAATATTTTTATATTATATATATTTTATATTTTATATCTATGGTGTTTGTTATCTACATTGAATTGGTAATGTCATAGTAGGTGGTTAACAGAACTTTGATGGGACATTATCGAAAAATCAGGAAAGAGAATTTTAGAATTTCTATATATAGTAAAATTGAGAAATAAATATGGTTAAAATAATTAATATAATTTTAATATACTACCTAATTAATAAAATAAGGATTTTTTAAATGGTTGGTGGAAAAAATAGATGAAGAAAAAAAGTGAAATGTTATCCAAACATACTTAATCCTCGGTGTAGATTCCCTTGTACAACACTTAAACTCCCTTGATGCTTATATGTGGATTACTCCAGAACAACCCAAAGAATTATATGGGGATTTCGTGGATGGATTTGGATAGAGTTCAGGATTTGGAAATCTGGGTATGTGTGGTCTTCCAAGGGGAGGGAGTGGGGTTATTTCCCTAAGGGAAATAAGGAAGGGTGGAATGGTCCTTTTGGTGGTAGTGGTGGTGTTGGGTTGAGTTGATGTTAGATTTGATAGTCAAGATTGAAATTGCAAGGAAAGATCCTCTAGACTACAATGAATTATGTGGTATGCTAGAAATGATATGGTGAATTTCTCAATGTTTTAGAGGATCAAAAAGGAATGTATTATTTAAGATATTCATGGTCATATAGGGTAAAAAAATTCTATGATATTGGTTAGGCCAAATTTTAAAAATGAAAAATTATTATTACACTCACGGGGGTATAATAGTTTCAAATTGGTGACATCTCAAATACTTATTTGACCAAATAACCAAAATTCATGGTTTAAATATCCACGTCATGGTGACTCCACGTCAAATATCCATTATAAATTTAGGTTTGCAACTCTATTTTTTTAGTTATTATTTTCTTCTTATAAATTCTAATTGAATCTGGTGTCAGTTGGTACACATTAGCCATCCCCTTGTTCATCATAAATACCATTGTAATGTAGCTAACTCTCCTTCAATCCAATGTGATTCTAATATCCTCAATATCTATTTTTTATTGATCAATTCCATTCAATATGTCATAGTATTGTTGTTTATTTGGGTTGTATCTATATTATAGAATACTTTTTTCTATGTTCATCATGGATAAGTCCTAAGGTCGTCTCTCTTAAATTCGAATATTACTAATCCTTAGTTATTATGTGCGTCTAATATGACATCATAAGACCTTTAAATATATTATTACATGATTTATAATATAAAAATCCATTTCTACAACACAAGGACCATAAATAAATATTATATTTTGAATATTATGTTCTAAAAACATAATTATGAGAATAAAAATATAACTTTATCTTTTATTCTCCCTAACGAGATGCTAATTACATTTGAGATCCTAGAATTCATGGGATAATCTTGGGAATACATAAAAAAAATTGGTGGGCTAAGAAGCCTTGTAATAGAATAAAAATTAAAATAAAATATAACGTGTTATTTAGAATTATAACATGATATATTAATAAAAAATATTATTTCTAATCACATGGAAGCATTACATTGTTAACATTGTATCATAAAATCAGTATATAATAGTAAATGTGGACTCAACACAAAACATGACATAAACACGAGTCAAGTCTAACTTGTTCGATCAAATCACATGGTGGAAAATCCCATAATTGATTATGTTTACTCCATTATCCCATACATAATTTTTAATGAGACTAAACCTTTACCCAATTCATTGTAGTTATATTTGGGTGAACTAGTCATTCCATGTTTATGATATATATGTGGCACATAATGTAAATCAATCATAATTCATTACATAAAAATTACCAGTGAAAATAAAATGGGCTGCATAATATTGCATTATATCATATTCAATAGAAATTTCATAATTAAGGAATTTGAGAAATGTTCTAAGACATGTATTACCATATCAATGGAAGGTAGAATATAATATTTATATGTTAGAGACATATATACATAATTTAGATGAAATCCATATCATCAAAGGTTGTTTTAATTAATAAAAATTATTCTTAACAATACTATAAGCATTCTTGAGGGAAATAACCTTTTCTCATTGAGAAACATCTAAGGATGTCTTCTTAGATGGAAAATGATTTTAAAATATCACTTTGATAATTTATTGTGGATAATATCCATTCAATTTTGAAAATGATTATTTATAATATATAAAATAATAAAAAATTAAATAATATTTTTTAGAAAATAACCATTGAAATGTTAAAAATGTGCTTCAAAACATTGAGTGGTCATAATGGTGTAAAATTTCATTTTATGCTAAACATGTTAAAAAACAATGATTCTTTAAACGTTTTTCTAAGAAAAGTCAAAAATTTACTTGTTCAAAAAAACAGGAATATCCATTTTATATTTTTTCCTAAAAAATATTAGGGTAAAAATAACATTAAATAATCATAGTAAAAACTTTTTGAAAACAATTTTAGGAAAAATATATTTGGATGAAAAAAGAGTTTTACCCTAGAGAGAAGTGAAACTGATTTTATTAAAAAAATTCTCAATAATTTTGAGTAACAAAGATTAGATAATGGTACTATTAGTTTAAAATTTCATGAAAAACTAGATGATAATTAAATGTAAGAGTTTTAATATGAAATGATCAAATAATTTCTAGCAATGAAAATTTAAGGATAAGAAATCCTGATTAAATTGATATTGAAATATAAAGACTTAGAGCTTTAGTAAGTTTTGAATCATAACATCCCATGAATTAAGTAAATAAATTTTAACTATAAATATTATGAATTTGGAAGTATTAATGATATATTATGTAAAGGGGAAGTATACACACCATTTAAAGGATATTAGCTGTGTAAAAAACATGTGTCTCAAATAAAGATGTTTAGAGATGAAACCATTACAAAAGTTTATATCATTGAAGTGAAAGTTAATAAATGAAGTGAATATGTGTAACAATTATAAATCAACAAAAAATAACATTATATAAATTAATAAAGTAATAAACTGTAATTTCACACATAATCATGGAATAATATATTAAAAAATAGACATATAACCCAATGAAGGGAAAATGAGTCAAGAAACCTTTTACCTCGCGATTACCATTAGTTAAGAACTCTTTAAACTATTTTGTAGTAGTTTAAAAAAATTTATTAACTAAAAAAAGAATCATATTATTATTTATAATAAATTATATGATCTACATATAACAACTTACTACCGATTCATTAATAATATTATATTATCATTATTGTTTTGGGTGTTAATTGCAATGTTTTATCCTATCCTTTTCACCATGAAAATTTATAATCTAGAGCATATGATATTGAATAATAATATCCATAATTTTATCAATATTTAAAAATATTTATTTTCATTAGATAAATCATTAGTATCATTATAGAATTTTGAACATGGAAAATGAATCGCATCGCTTCATGGAGACGGTAGTCTGATGTACACATGATTGAAATTAACATTTTAAATGAAAGGTAAGGTAAGATAATTTATTATATATTTATTTTATAGAATTATTAATATATAATTAATATTATTTATCAATATAAAATTCATCCTTATTAATCTATGTAAATCATATGTGAAAAATGAAACACATCTCTTCGTGAGGCAGTAGTCCACCATACACATGAGGGATGTTATCGTATTCCCTATGAAATTTATAGTAAGAATTTATGTGTGATATATTAATTCCATAGGTATGATTATATCATAAATATAATATATAATTATTATATAAATCATTATATCCATCAATGTGATGTGATGAGAAAAAATTATTTATGTTAGTCTGTGAGGCGGTATTCCATCGTACACACAATCAATGGTTTGGTTTCCCATTTGTAAGAGGAGGAGATGGTTTTAGGAAATAAATTATCACAAAAAATAGCAGTATATGGAATATATTTATTTTATAATATTAACATTATTTAATAATATTTTACGAAGGTAGAGGAAGAAAGAAAATGGACTGCACTGTTAGGGAGGTTACCTCCTCGTTGAACAACTTCTTTTGGTTTTCGCCAAATGCCTTAATATAAAAAATTTCTGATGAAAAAAGGCATATAGGATAAGGGGAGGGAATTAGTGAAGTTGTTGAGGTTGGTATTTATCGATCCAATGGTTTTTGTAAGTGTTTAAATAGGAAGATATGTGATGGCCTTTTATAAGTGGATGAGAGGACACAATTGAAAATATTGAAAAGAAAGAATTCCATTCATTTTTTTATCACGTAAAAAGTCTCCGAAATTGACCATTTTTTAAAATAATAATATATAATGTATAAATACATAAAATAGGATTTATTAATGTTTTGTGTCATTTTTTGACACTTAACTTTTGAGTTTAACCCCCCCCCCAGTAAAGTCATTTCACTTAAACTTTCTTAAATAATGCTTACAGTTTTCATGAATAATTATGGTCAAAAAAATAAGTTGAACTTGTTATATAGTATAAATTGTGATGATTTTAAATTTTTAATCCATTTTTTAAAATTCAACTCAATGATCATCATAATATTATTTGAAATTAAACCAGTAGACGTGTCGAAAAAATAGTTTTTCAAGAATTTCATTTTTTAGGAAAATGATGATCACATATCAACTATATACAAATAAATAATAATTAGATGAATTTCAATTAAAATTTATATATACATAATCAATAAATTTAATTTAATTAGTTCATTATTAGGGTTACTTTTTTTATTAAAATGGATAAACACTATACAAATTAATACAGTTTTCAGAAAAAGGATGTTTTAAAGCCAAAAAAACTTATATAAAATTATATTAAAAATGTTATTTTAATGTATTTAATTATATTTAATATAATTATATAACAATAATTTTAATTTTAAATAAAATAAAAATAATAATGAAACTTAATTTATTAATAAGAAATGAAATGTTTATAAAAATCAACATCTCACTATTCACTGATAAAAGTAATATTTTCCAAATTATCAAAAAAAATGACCATAACATATTATCGATTTTCTAATATAAAAAATAATTTTTTATTTTTAAAATAAAACTTATAAATTTAATAATATTAAATGTTAAATTATGTGCACAAATCACCATTAAAATTCCTTTAAAAAAATACTGTTTTTCAGAAATAATTTTTTTGAAAAATGGTTCTTATTTACTTTCTAAAAAATAATTAACAACTGAATTAATTTTATACATTTTAAATCCATATAATTTTAATAATTTTCTTCATTCTTATTCACACCCTGCATCTTATTGAATTGGTTATAATTTGTATTATTAAATAATAATATTTTAATATTATATCAACTTTTTATTTAAACACGGTGTTGCAAGCATTGAAAGATATCAATGAGATAGAATTTTTTTAAAATAAACACATCAAAATGTCATGGTTCGTTAAATTGTATTTTGATATTGGTGTTTAATTTAATGTATACTATCCAACATGATTGTCCTCTTTTAAAATCTTGCAGTGTTAAATTCTGTCCCCCTTAAATCAGTTACATCCTCACAATTTAGACTTGATCTCGATAATCAATGAGTTCACATTTGTAAATACCTTTGTTGGAAACTCATATCATAAAAAGGATTAATAAAAATCCCTCTTGATAAGAGAGAAATAGATGCACTATGGTCAACCTGAATATTTCATTATTATGTTTCCAATTAGAAGAACATTGGTGGGAAGTAATGATATTGACATAGAAGAAAAGTGTAAATAACTATAGAGTGGGAGACATAATTTATTATAACAAAGAGAATGATAAATTGAAATTTAAGGACCTAAAATACATAAATATATGATAATTTAAAAGACTATTTTATTCATCAAATTTGAAGGTCATATTTTAACATTTTTTTGTTAAGATGATTTTCCTATAGTTCAGGATTTACCTTACTATCGATCATGTCGAAACATTTTTTTTAATTTTTCAATAGTCGGTTTATGGGTTCCCGGTAGCCATACAAACAGCCCCCAAAATCCAGAATTTAAATTTCAAATTCAAACCAAAACACATCCATCAAAAGCCACGAACCACACCTCGAGACTTGAACCCATCATCACACGTTGCCTTCGCTGTATCGCCATCACTGCATGTCGAACCATCACATTGCATCGAATCATGCACCTCATCTCTGCCGGTCGCCGGCGAGACTGTCGGAAGCGTCATCGCCGAAAATCTGAGATCCATCACCACGCGCCACCATTCACCGCAGGAAGATGCTGGAACCAACAGATGACGACGTCGTCGAAGCACTGTCATACCACCACCTTCATCCTATCGACCAGAGAACAAACCATGATGCACGATCCATGGCCTATCTCTAACTAACAGCAAAATGATTCATCCGCTTCAATCGGATCACTAATGAGCTTCACCATCATCCTTTGGAAACACCGACGAATTTCCAGACCAAGAATCAAGCCATCAGTGGCCAAGAACTACTAGGCCGAAATCGACGAGCAAAAATCCACCACCAGATCAAAACAGAACAACACGAAACAGATTTCCCCAAACCAACAAAACCAACTCAACCTCAAAATCGCATCCCAACAAGCATCAAGAATCCCTAGTCAAACACAAAATCAAAGAAGCAGCAGAAGAAAACGTCCATCTGTTTCCTTGTCCACTGCCATGAAATGCATCCGCCGAAGCCCAGCCCCATTCCGCAGGCAAAATGTAACAGAATTTATCCGCACCCAAAACCAAATCACAAGAATCGGAAAAAAATGGGAAGAAAAAACATCACCACGAAAAAGGTTCCGGAATGCCAAACCACGCCAGTAAAAATCTTTCACAAACCATAATCAAATCTTGTCGCCGTCGTCACGATCTCTCCTGGAGACCACAACGATCACCCCGCGCACACCGATCTGACAAAGAAGTCATGACAATGACTCTTAGATAGAAGACGTTGGGTCATCGGCCGCAGGCGATACCGCACCGCCGTATGAGAAAGGCCATCAAATGGTGGGAAAGGCGGTCGAGCCCACGAAGTCACCACGACGCCTCCACTGAGAGAGGAGACGCCTCCACGATACTGCCAAGAAGGAGCACCGAAGGACGGTTGAGGCCGACCCGAGGAGGAGGATACGAGCAGCGGCGGCAGGGGAAACCCTAGAGATTCGACGCCCCTAACGGGCTCATGAATCACCTTACTGTCTATGAATATAAAGAAATGTATTTACATGATATATTTATATTTAATAAGAATAATTTTATCCTTTGGTTCTTCTTTGATCACTTTACTCATCATCTCTTACTTTATGAATTGAATTTCCAAAAATGAATTTTTTATGCTTGAAGTACTAAAATTATCATTTAATGGTTCTTAAGATCCATAAAAGAGTACCAAGATATCCATTAAATCTTTATTAAAATTAAAATATTTAGGAAAAAGTAAGATAATCTCCAAAATTAATTTGATTATAATAAAATTAAAATTCAAACAATGAAATTAACAGTTTAATATAGATCACACCATAAATAACCATCTATGCAAAATGACCTCAATGACCACCACATGAAATAATGTTTTAAACTCAAACGTTATCTCATACCTTTAAACTTGGATATCCAAAAACAAAATATCATTCTTCCCAAATAATGATTTATGATAATCCTAGAGGATATATCTATATATGAGCCTAATAAAACGTTTCCCAAAATATCATTAATCACCTAAAAATCATAAACAAGAAAAAATATTCCATACTCTAATATTTTTCCCAAAATAATCATATTATTTTTTCACAAAAACTTTTTAATAAAAATATGATACTAATAAGTACATTTCATTGGCTAGTGGTAGGTAGCTCGTTTTTGGAGGGATGGAGGAGGGAGAAGGGAGGTGAGAGAGAAGATGGTGAGTGGTCTCGACCAACAGGAGGCGAAGCCTCTAGCGGGGGTGGGGGTCCGTGATCCTTCAAGGAGGTTGTTTGAGGGGCGCAGCTGCCCCAGCAGCTTCTTGGAGTTCCTCCCATAGTGGTGGCTCCTCGCTGTTCTGGCCGCGTTAATGGGCTTCCTACTATTGATTTCTTGGCGGCTGAATAATGGGAGGTTGTGAGTTTCCAAAAATAGGCGTTGGTGTCTGCTTTTGGGCGTGACAAGCCTTCTTTGGATTTGTTTAGATCCTTTGTGGACTCCTGGGGTCTTTCCCAGGCAGCTGCGGTGTCGGTGATTTCACGTTCTGCGTTCATTATTCAAATGTTCTCTAAGGAGGATTTCGTTCGTGATTGATTCAGGCAAGGGAGACGTTGTGGGTCACGGGTTTTCAGTTTATCTTGATGATCTTGGGACATCCACTATGGGAGGGAGTCTAGTCTAGAAGCGGTGTGGATCCAGTTACCAGGTCTACCCCTTCCTTTTCAAAACCCTGCCATGCTCAAGTCATTGGGGAATGCTCTGGTGAGTTTCTTGGGTGTGGATGATGATACTCTATGTTTGCAAGCAACATCATCTCCATGGATCTTTGTAGAAATGGATCTTCTTCTGCTTTTCCCACCTCAAATTCTCATGAGGGGTGTTGCTGATTCTGTTTGGTGGCAATGGATCTCCTACCAGGCTCCGCCCAGGTTTTTCTCTCATTGCGGATGTAAGGGGAACTCATCAGACTTCTGTATTTGTTCTCATCCGGTGATTGTAGAGCGTGTTTTGGCACAAGGCTCGGGTTGCAAGCTGGCGGGGAGGGCGGTGGCTTCGGATGTGATGGTGATCTCGGGGGCCGCTACTACTGCACTAGGGAAGGGAGTGGTTGAAAGGGATGCTTATCCTGGGGGATCGGTGGCTCTTGACGCGTTGGAGCAGGAGCTTCCGGCGAAGGATCCGCTGGTGGAGGGCCTGATTCTTGTGGGTGGGAAAGCGGGTAATTTTTTAATATAGGTTTTATGAAAAAAAAATTGGGAAAAGAGGTTAGGGTTCCGATATTTTTAAAATTGGGTCCGGGATGTGTGAACGCCATTTACGCATCCTTCCACAGTGAAGGATGCGTGAACGCCGTTCACGCATCCTCCTGAGAGGAGGGATGTGTCAACGGGGTTCACACATCTCACAGAGAATTCAAATCCTCCTCAAAATGTATAACTATTAATTATAAACTAATACACTTGATGTAAAAATTAATAAATATCAATAAATATCAATTAAATAATAGAAAATATTGAAATAATGTTAATAATTATTAATAAATATTCATGAATAATAGATATTCATTAAATAATTATTAATAGAATGGCTTGAGTATTCTCTAACATATATTGAGAAATATATAATCTTAGTATCTTTCACTCACTCACATTATCTCAACATGTTGTTGTTAAACATCTATTTCTATAAAGATCCTCATTTGGTTCCATTTTTATTCTAAAGTGGAAACTATTATTATATATGAATTCCACTAATAAATGTTGTCGATCACAATATATTTTGAAATATATCAAGAAATATATTAGCTGATCTACAAGCCTTTTGATAGTTTAACTTAGTTGTTTATTGACATGTGTGATTCCCACGTGAGTTGTCAAATGTTAACAATGTAATATTGTAATTTTCATGTGTTGTTTATTATCCTAAAATGCTGATATACTGAGATTGACTCTGATTTATTTTTTACGCATGTGGGCGAGGATTTGTTTTTTTTTGGGCAATAATTTTTTATGCCAGTGGGAAAAATTTGTTAGGTCTAAGGGAGAAGACTTGGGTATGCATGATTTGTATGGGGAAAAAGACTTCGGAGTAGGCATAATGGGACTGTACCTGAGTCATCTTGGGACCATAATGAAATAGGTAGTCGGTATAGCTCTTACAGAAGACAGAGTAGCCCTTCTATCTAGTCATCATTTTGTGGGGGTCCATTACTAGGATGCTATTATAGAGAATTTACTAGGGATTCCTCCTAATATGATAATTTATTTAGAGATTGCTCTATTGTATGATGAATGTAATATATCAATTCCATAATATCATATAAAAACAACTTTTTTGAAATTGTTGAAAGTAAAGATTGAGGATCTGGAGGTGAAGAGATTTATTTGACTAATCACTTCCCCTTACTGTTCTCTTATCCAATCCTCAAAGAAGAGAGATTGTAGTATTCATTTATGTGTGTAATACTTGTAGTCGAATAATGTCACAATGAAGAATAGTTATATACTTCTATGGATATATACTCTTTTTGATCAGTTGAGAGGATTCCAGTGGTCCTTTATAATTCAAATAAAATATGGCTATAAAAACCATTGGGTTAAGATTGAGGACATTTTGGAAACATTGTTTACAAGTCGGTAATGATATTATGAGTATATATTCATTCCACTTGGGTTGATTAACCACTAGCATTGTTCATGAATATCATAAACTTAATTTTTATACTTTCTAATACTCATTTTTCATTGTTTTTCTGATTAAATATTGGTATATTTGTGAACAAATGGGTTACATGAAAAACATCTAGTGATTGTGATGAGTGAACCATGATCACATCATCACTATGCTAAGTTCTCTAAGTTTCATTTCTAGATCCAAGAGTAATATTTTTTAAGGCATGTGATCTCTAAAAAATACCATTTTATCTAAATAATGTGGAAGAACTGATGTCATGGACATGACCTAAGTTTTAAGATGCATACTCAATAATCTCACTCTTTAGATTGCATACCGGTAGAAATTGTTTAATTTTATAAAGTCTGAATATGTATCTTCTCAAAATTGGCCAAATGAACTTCTAATTCATATTTTAGTTTTCAATGTTGTCCATAAACAACCATACATGTGAAATCATGCTCAGAGTGTATCAATTATTAACCAAGGGTAGATAATCAAAATTATCAATGAAATGTTACATCCTGCGCATACTTCACCAAATATATTAAAAAGTTCAAGTTAAAAGATAAATCTCCCCTTTTCATCCCATCATTCCACCAATCAATCTCTCCCCCTTAATTGAAATGAGAAATATAATTAAGAACAATGGATAATGTGTGATTGGAATACCTCAAGTTTCAACTTCTTGAGATGATATGAATTTCAAGATTTGTCATTAAATAATCCTTGGATTTTAGCTCAAACGTATTATTGGGAATAGTTTCTTTCACAGTTTTCTTAACTTCATTGTTTTGCATATTCCAAATGGAAGATTTTCCAACTATTGTTTCATTCTTCTACACTTGTTGTGGCCTTTTATTCTTATCAACATATGCATTCTTCATGGTTGGACTAAACCAGCACTCATCATAACTGTGACCACTTCTATTGCAATTCAAAATAATTAATATAATTAATATTTATCATTTAATTTAATCATATAATTTATTATACATATATATATACATTGGTAGATAATTTGATAACAATAAGAAACTTATTAATAATATAATAGAAGTCTAGATAACAGTAATACACATAAAAAATGTATCATAAATCAAATGTCAACCTAATCTACGCCTCCAATGTGGATGCTCCTCTGTCCCACAGTCAGGTGTATACTGGATGCGTCCACGCTGTGTCTGTCTACCTCTGTGCTCTGGCGGATGCTACGCATCCTCATCGACAGCCACCTCCACATCCTCCTGTGTGACAGACGGTGGATGTACAATCTCACCGCCAGTACCCTGGCCTGCATCTAAGGATAGTGGAATCTGGCTGGAACTCTCACCAATATAGAAAGTAGATGGTTGCTCTGCTGCGGATGACTGCAATAAAACATCAAACTCAATCCAGTCAGTGTCTGTAAGTACCTGTGGCTATGCTTGGGAAGCTGGAGAATCATCTGACTGATCATGTTGAACACCCTCCTCCAGTGGAACAATATCATGTGGCTGAGCAAGCTGATAAGCCTCCTCCTGTGGAACAACAACATCCATAACAGGGTCGTCACCCCCAGGTACATCTATTTGAGGCTCATTAGGCTCCGCGACCTCCGCAGCAGTTTCCACGGCATCCATATGAGGTGGTGGATAAATGAAAATTCCATGATAAATCTCGTCCATCGACGGTAGAATCTGTCGTACAAGGCTGTGAAAATATGCTGGGTCAAAGGCAGATCACTCCACTTGATTAGACATATGATGTAGATGACAAATACGAGAATCCTACAAAAACTAATTCTGTTGTTAACTAATTTGAATAAAAAATATGTTGAACAGTGAAAGGAAGAATTCATACCAAGTCATGGATGCCCCGTCCGTGCCGTGTCAGAAATCTGACTGGAGACCTGATGTACCAGCCCGCATAATCCATCTGATCCATCAAATGAAAATGTACTGTCCCTGCCCCTCGCAACTAGGACTCCCGTCGTCTGTCCCATAACGCAACATATCTGTCATGGTAGCTCCTCCAATCAAAATCTCTCTTCCCTGACATCTTCAAGGAATTCAATGAATCCAACTAACTGGGCGGGTTCGGAACTGGCTGAAGGAATCCAAACTATCTCATAACCCTATCTGTCTGATGCCACTCGACTATATGAAAATGAATCAGTGGAATCATGTAGGAGCCGATATCAAGCATCACTGTACAGTATGGGGGCAGACTCTGAAGGATATCATCTATATATGGCATCCATGTAATCTGAAAGAAAAAATGAGTAATCAATTAATAAATTAATAGATATACAGTAAAGAGTAAATATTTAACAATATAAATAATAATCACTTACATCATCTGGTCGAATGTTGTCTAACATAAATTTGTAGGCATGAACATCATGTCTGGGATAATCTGAATGTCGATGCACCTGACTCCACTTGTAGATAAAATTTTATTTTTACATTTCATAAAAGAATTTTATACAATTAAGTTAGATATTAGAAGAAATTAATAACATACCAACGTCCATGTGGATCCTCTACTACAATATCTACGGGTAATGGTGCCCGGGCATGTGGAGCTAAACGAGGTAAGTGCTCCCATACCCACATCTGTAGAAGAACCATGCATCATGTGATCTACATCTTATCAATGCGACATGCGCTGCATAGGGCTTTGTATGTATATGCTAGACAGGCAGACCCCCAACTATATCGGCCTCCCTGGTCCAAATCCTCCAAAAAAGATAGATACATCAGGTGCACAAAAGTAGTAGAGTGGTCAACAAAAAGAGTGCCACCGATCAACCTCAAAATATATGCGCGTGCAAATCGCAGCACGGTGACGTCATCAGCATCATCTGGTAAATGTGTGATGTGCTGGTCTAACCAAGGCATCCACAATCTACCACCGACGATGGTCCTGCCATCATCCTGGACCTCTATGCCTAGAAGTCTATGAACAAGCTCAAGAAAATCTGATGGAACTCAGCCTGTCAAAGAATGTCTGTCGATAGGGAGGCCCAACATAATGGCCACATCTTGAAACGTAATAGTCATCTCCCCCTCACTGAAATGGAAAGTATGCGACTCTGGTCTCAATCTCTCTATAAGTGCGGCAATGAGCTGATGATCAAGAAATGTGAAGTCGCACATCGCTACTCCATAGAATCCAGCTCGACGAGGATGTGGGACGATAACAGGAGGTGGTGCAGTATGATGGAAATGGTGAGATCTACGTACAATAAAGGGAGCCATAGAACATCCCTCTAAAAGAATTCATGATACATGAGTAGCCTGAGATGTAACCAATGGAAAACCCGCCATCTGCACACATGATATCATCGTTACTTATTAATAGTGTAAGCATGATATATTCATTTTCATTTGGTGTCCCAATCGACATTAGCCAAGTATCACAATCAACATTATTTAATGATGCTTAGAAACTTAGATGCCATTACTAAAACTAGACATCATATAAGAAAACCAGAATTTAAAAGTGAAAAATTAATTATTTCTACTTTTTTGTGAAATTAAGTTTCTTAATTTATCCATTATCCATTAAATAACCATTAAAATTATTCCACATTAGTTATTAACAGGAAAAAATAAATCCACAGGGAAACTAGGCCCTCAAAACAAGTCTTTGAACCTTCTCATGAAAATGATCATTGATTACTCCAAAACAAGGCACTTAAACTACTCCAGAAAAAGTACAACTCGCGCTCTAGAAAATTCTATTTTTCAAAAAAAAATGGAGCAGGTACACAGACTCGATCATGGATGATGAGATGTGGAACTCTGTCCTGCCACTTGGGGACATCACTTATGAGTATGTCCTTCTGCGTGACAGATACTGCATCATATTCTCCCTCCTCGTTGCCGAGGCCAATCCATCTCATTTCTGATGCGAGTTGACTTCGGTCTTCCTCGGGGCCGCCACCTGGTAGCATGAAGCCAATAATTTCAAAAATGACAGACATTGAAAAAATTATAAATGAAACCAAAACCATCTTATGAAAACCTAGAAATATCAAGGACGATGGTCGGTTGATCAGCGACAATGTAATAGAAGGAAAGTCACCAACAGGCATCCAAGCAGCACTATAACAGTTAACCAAAGTGCTCATGTGATACACCGGGTCAAAATATGGCTCCCATGATATATTTACTGAAGCGCAAGCTGCAATAACAAGTACACATGGATATCTCAATGCCTGAAAACTGCCACAATCACAGTACCTGTTGTCCAAAATCACGACAAACACTCAACCATTAGTGCATATACCCTGGTCATAGCACTATCTTACCCGAAAACTCCTCTTTTCCAAGTCAAAGGCTATAACATTCCATCGTGAAGCCTCATTCCATATCCGGTCAATATCAGTTTGAAAATTATGAGTAAAAAGCATTCCATTTTCCATCCTCTGGTAGGCCTTTTGGGACCGGTCAACAAAGTAGTGAACACTTCTAAAAAATTTCCCTTGCACTAACCATGTGATTGGGAGTTTGCGCACACCCTTGAGGACCCCATTTACGCACTACACTATATTAGTGGTCATATGCCCATACCTCATGCTACCATCGTATGCTAATGACCATTTTTCCTTTGAAATTTGTACCATATATTCATATACCTCCTCATTAACTGTTCGTATCTCTTCAAGACGCCGATCAAACCTTTCTTGTTGGGGTTCATATGCTGAAAGCATAACATTATAATGTATTAAAATAGATATTAAATTTTGTTAAAAAAAGAAAGTTTAGAAAACCATACCCAATTTGAGGATCACCTTATTTATGGCCTCATCTCTAAACTGGTTATGCACATTACTTGCAATATGTCTAATGCAATAACGGTGATAAGCATTCAGCTCAGTCCAAGATACCCCATCACTACTCACAGCCTCTATAATCCCTCGATGACGATCAGATATCAGACACACACCCTCTTTTTGCGTGACATGAACACGTACACATGCCAAAAACAAGATCCATCATTCAAAATTTTCTTTTTCAACAACAGCAAAAGCAAGTGGAAGAGGAGCGCGATTACCATCCTGTGTGGCAACAATGAGTAGAACACCTGTATAATTTCCATAAAATAATGTGCCGTCTACCTAAATAAATTGTTTACAATAGGGAAATGCAGTAATGCACGGTCTGAATGCCCAAAAAATCCTATTGAACTTCACCTTTGACTGATTAACTCGATGATTTTGGGATACATAATCAACACTGTCTAATTGATAAACAATCTGATTATTGAGAGACAACAATTCCATAAGCTGTGGCAACATCGCATAAGACTCACCCAATCACCATACACTTTTACAATGGCTTTCTGTATTGCATTCCAAGCTTTGTTGTATGATACCTTATAGTTATACAACTGTTGAATTCTTTCCTAAACAAGGGCAACAAGAACATCTTGACTTGTTCATATCATCTCACAAATAACAATAGATATAAACTCTGCATCAAGGGAAGAGTGATCTTGTACCAAGCTGGGATGCAGACAAGTGTGTGGGCCTTCTAATTTGGTTATCTTCCAACATCCATAATATTTATTTAATAGTGCTCTTAATCAAAATTTACATTCTGACCCATATTTTTCACAACGAATGAGATATTTGGTCTTATTTGACTCATAAACCCCAAATGTGAAATGTCTCTCAATGTGGTATTGCTTTATCACATTTTTCATGACCTGTTTACTTTCGAACTCCTGCCCAACATATATGGCATTATCATTTGATGCAGGCATATTTCCTATAATGTCAGGGAATTCAGAAGCTGGTGTAATGACATCCCAATCAAAATTTTGTTCACGAGACATTCCTCCAACTAAGGAACTCAAAACTGAAGGCTGATTACCACTAACTGGTGGATGTACTGGATGTCTGTCTCTCAAAGGAACCTCAGAAGGTTCATTCCCAACCACATCATCTCCTGCTGACTCCCCATATTATTCTTCCTCAGATAAACTTTCATGCACTATATCAGCACAGAAAGGGATGTCATCTACATTTCCTTCCAAATTTTGATGATCTTCCTCATTACATTCTTCCACATGAGTCATATGAGAAGGAGGCAATGAATAAGACTATTGTGAAGGACCGACTTCTATAGAGGTCACAAAGCAGGGTTCTGTAGTAATCGATTTCACCAGATCAATATCAGAAATGAAAATAAATAATTCCAGCAAACCATTAATACATTGTTGCCTGAATAACTGAGAAGCCTCCATCCAATCCTCATCATCGACTATAGGGTAGTCTATGTGCCACAAACGCTCAGGATATTGAAGATGTCGGTATCTAATTGAAGTGATTGCTTGTTCTGCACTCAGTTTTAACCGACTATGAATCTTATTACGAACTGCATCCAATGTCATACAACCATGGAGATTTACCACTTTGACAGGTGGCACACTATAGCTAAAACCCTTCTCGGTATAAATTACCTCATCGTTGCAATATATTTGAGCAGACATAATTACCTATAAAAAAATAATTTAAAAAATATTATACACTACATTAAAATTTTAAATTATTTAATTTGGTTTTGAATAATTGATTATCTTGAGACTTTTTTATGTATTGATTTATCACTGTTAAGGTATAGTGATTGTGATTTTAGCACAGAAGAAAATTTAATATAATGTTTCATAAAGATTAATTAGTTATGAATATATAATCATGACTTCGTCTTGAGACTTACGATTAGTTTATCATTATCTGATAAACTAACCACAAACTATATGGGTAAAGTCCTGTCTCTATTATCAAATATTGCAGCAACTGCCAATCTCATGTCAAACAGTAACTCCTCCTCTCGAACGAGTTCTCGAATGCCTCTTCGTCGACACCCCTTCGAGGATGCCTCTTCGTCGACACCTCTTCAGGGCGTCTGTATTTTAATTACAAATTTACTCACATGCATGTGAGGGGGTATAGTGGTATGAAATACATAAATTATTTTAAGTAGACACGCAGGTCCTTACACTTACTGAGAGATGACTCACAGGTCATCAATGCGGAAAAAATGAAATTATTACAAATTTAATAACAACATACAAAAAATAAAACCTTAAATTTCAATTATGCATGGTCGGTCATCTCAAGATCAGTCATCACTCATACCGTGTTTTTTGGTATATTTATTATATTATCCGTATTATATAAAATATATATTAAATACTAAACATATTTTATAAAAATATAATTTCATGTGTATATATATATATAATTATAATAACATTTAATAAATTTTATTATAACTGATCTAATTGAGATTTACATAATAAAAACTTTTTTTATTTTAAATTTTATGAAATTGTAATGTTTTTTGGGCATTCTTCTACTTTTCAAAATATAAGTAAAATATTTTCTACTTTATTGATTAAAAGTATTATTACTAGTAAATAAAAGTAATTTAATTTTCTCATACATCAAAACCATTCATTAAAATAAATTTCTCTAACATAAATTACTTTTCCCAAACATTAAAATTTTTAGACATAACATAAAACATTCAATATTCAGACAACAGACATTCAAAAAATTAAATCATACAAACATTCAACATCAAGAAAATTAAATCATACAAAACATTTCATGCATAACATATGAAATAAATAAATCATACACACAATTAAACATACAAATGAAATAAATAAACACAATTAACTAATTAAATTATTAAATAGAAATTTTTCCTCAATAAAAGCAGCAAATATTTGTTGAGAAAGGATTTCTGCAGAGCTTCGCAACAAAAAACAGAGGAGAACAATGAGTTTTGTGGGGGGGGGGGACCCCTCCTTTTATAGAAAATTGTGGCCGAATGCATGAACGCCGTTCACGCATCCTTTAGCTAGTCCGCGAAGGATGCGTAAACGGCGTTCACGCATCACTGCCGCGGATAGGATGCGCGAACATCGTTCACGTATATTTTCCCGCGCAAGGATGCATGAACGACGTGCAAGCGTCTTTTAGCTGGTCAGCAAAGGATGCGTGAACGCAGTTCACACATTACTGCCTGGGTCTGGGATGCGTGAACGCCGTTCACGCATCCCGGACCCAATTTTAAAAATATCGGAACCCTAACCCCTTTTCCCAATATTTTTTTTATAAAACCCATATAAAAAATTACCCTGGGAAAGCTGACCCTCAAAAATTTCAAATTTGATCAATGCGCCCCACGCATGGGAGGGGTTTTCAAAACTTTTATCAGTTGTTCCAGGTGTCGTGCGGGTTATGGTTCAAAATCAGTGGTATTCTGCGGCTCCAACACATCCCTTCGTCTCTGGAGCGTTGACTATGGCGGAAGGACTCTCCCCTAGTGTTGGTTCTTCAAAGTGAAGGCATGGGTCTCGAACATTTTATATATTCTCATAATTGGGATAAAAATGAGGAGTTCCTGGATGTTGTTCGTTCCTATTGGTGTCAACATACCATAGGAACTCATGGGTCGACCTAACTTTAAATTTAAAATGGCTCAAAAGTGAATTGAAGGATTGGAATGGAAGAAGTGGGAATGGTTTTACCCCTATTGGGGCCATACATGTTAATTTTGAAAGACTTGGGGAGAGGCTCCATCAATGTTGGGATGATGATGTCTTTGAAGAACTCAATGATAAACATAATCATTATGCAGAAAAAATGTTGGAATTTGAAAGGCTTCATAGGGAAAAGCCAAGAGACACTTGGCTAAAGAAGGGTGACAAGATTTCAGCTTATTTTTACACGTGTATCAATAAAATATAGGTGACTAGAGATGTTAACATTAATTTACCAGACGGGTCCTTCGCTATTGATGTTGTAGTATAAGGTGGTATAGATTTGGAAGACTTTCAAAATATCTTGGCCGGATCCATCGGTTGGAGTGCACCATTGATGATAACGGATAGCTGCGGGTTCTTGCAGTGTATTCCAAGCATTATTAGCTAGGAGGAAAAGAACAGTATGGGGTCCCTTCCATTCTAGGAAGAGGTCAAGGAGGTGGGGATGGGCATGAATGGTGACAGTGCACTGGGGGTTGATGGTTTCCCAGGTTAATGTTTCATGGATTCTTGTACGATTATTGGCCTTCAGATAGGAGAGGTTGTGTGAGACTTCTTCAAGTGGGGGAATCTCCCAAGGGTGATCTGTGCGACCAAAGTTGTGCTAATTCCATAAGTCAAACAGCCTGAAACCATTGGCCAATTCCGACCAATTTGTTTATGAAAAATTTCCAATAAAATCTTGTCCACTATAACTAATTAATGGCTTAATAGTATGATTATGTGGTTGGTGTTAGAGGAACACCACAGGTTTATTCAAGGAAGAGGCTTTCTAGGTGCAGTGGGGATCACTCAAGAGATGGTGGAAGATCTGAATAAAAAAGTTGTTGGTTCGAACATTATCATAAATGTGGACATGAAAAAAGCCTATGACATGCTATAGTGAAGCTTCATAATCAGGATTTTGAGTAGATATGGGTTTAGTCAATGAGTTTGTGATTTATTTTTCAGATGCTTTGGATCACCTTGGCTTTCCATCTCATTCATGGGGAAGAACTTTTGATTCTTCAAAATGGTGCTCGGGCTCAGAGAGGGGGATCCACTTTCTCTATTCTTATTTATCATGCCACAGGATGATGATTCAAAGAACATGGAGCGATGTTTGACCGATGGGACAATTTTTTCATACAAGAACAGAGGGGGATGTATTGTGGTATCTCATCTGATGTTTGATGACGATGTCCACCTTTTCATCAATGGTAGGAGGATTTCGGTGATTAGATAGAAAAATATGGTGGAGGAAAATGCTAACCAAAGTGGGAAGAAGGTCAATGTAAAGAAAAACAATGTTTTCATCTCTAATAAATATCTGGGATAGATATCCAGAGATATTCAGAGAAAACTAGACATGAAAGAGTAGAAGTTACCCCTTATATACATGGGGTGCCCTATCTATAATGGGAGGATCAAAATGTGTATGTTTGAAGGTATTCATTATGGTATCTCAGCACAGATATTTAATTGGAAAATGAATTTATTTCATTCGGGGGGAGTATTACCCTCATAAACATTGTTTTATCATCTATGGCAATGCATGTGTTATCAATCGTCAAGGCCCCCGAAGGAACAATAGTCTGGCTAGAAAATATGTTGATTTTTTTGTTTGGGATGCCAATGTGGAAGGTAGATATCATTGGTCCAGTAGGAAAAGAATGGAAAATCCCATTGATGAGGGGGGTGTACATTTAAGGAACATATCTGAGACCATGAAAGGTTTGTAGGCTAAGTTGGCATGGGAAACCATTGAGGGCATGATGCTTTGGGCATGGTTCATGAGACATAGATATGGGGAGGACTTGACAGAATGGACTGGTAACATAAGGAACCCCTAAAAGCTAGCTAGATTGGTGACTGAGATCATGGGACTACTTGCAGACAAGACCTGGTGGATCGTTCGTTGTGGTGAGATAAGATACTAGAAGGATAATCGGTGCGGCTCCATTATCCACTAAACGGGTTGCGCTGCCCCAAATATTCCGTTTAAAGAGGCGGCTGCCTTTCCAGACTTATAAAAGGCAAAAATTGACCCTCAACACCATGAAATGCTTCAGATCATTTCGTTGAATGGTGAACATGATAGATGTATCCTTGAATCCTCTGTGTCTGGGGACTTCAATAGATCAATTTCCTGGTTTGAACCTGGTGCTGGTGTTGCAGGGGGTATTGTTGGGAGTCCATTTGTCATTTATTCTTCAGGAGCAACATGGTCGTAATATCGTGGGGGAGTAACTTCTGATGCAGTGTGGCTGGAGGCGGAGAAACAATGGAGGCGTTTCTGGATTGTTGGTTCGATGGTATTGACTACAACAGTGAGGAGGCAAAGGCCAGAGGTATGATATTCGCTGTTACCTGCTGGGTAATATGGGAGGCTCGATACAAGCGGGGGCAGGGTACCAGGGTATCGCCTACCTACCTATAGGTACGACTTCGTATGCTGGTGGCAGAATTGTCAGGGCTTCAAGGCCAGGTGTATGACGCCAGTTCTCTGTGGAAGTCATTACCGAGGGCTGCCCTGCTACCTGCGAGCTCAAATCAGAACAGGGGGGTGTGGGTGCAATGGATTCCACCTTCTAATGGTCTGAAATTCAATGTGGATGGCTCCAGGGTGGGGGATTTATGAGTGGTGGAGGCCTGGTGAGGATGTTAACGAATCAGTACGGTGTTGGGAAAGATGACAAGCGATGAACGAGCAAACAACATAAAGATGAACGCGCAGCGGAAAAACCTTTCCCTCAAACAGTGGATGCATAGCGACAAAAATAGGTGAAGAATATAAAATTGAGACCAGAAATTTTTACGTGGAAAACACAAAAAAGGGAAAACCCACGAGACCTTGTCCAGTAAGAGGGATCCACTAAAATAGATAAGTACACGGTAGAGACTTCCCAAAAAGGAAAGGGATCTGAAAAGTAATACTTAGAAAAATAGTGGATCAAAGTCAGAGTATAGATGCAGTTTGAATGAAGCCTAAAAAGATGAAAGCAGCCTACTAAAGAAACCCAAATAGATCTAATCGTGAAAGCAGAAGATTGATGTCCGAACAAAAGTGTAGATGAAAAACATCGGGATCAAAAACCACCGTAGATGAAAGCCGGTCAAATCAAATTAGTTACACCAGTTGCAGATATGAAAACCACTCCTTGAAAACGTAACTTCACTACCTCCAATAGCTGCCGAGAGAGGAGCCGTACATCTCATATATATATATATAGAAGATTCGTCACATGATATCTTATGTATCTTCTAAAAGATATCTCATATCTGATTAAAGATATTAAATGTATCTCATCA
Organism: Viscum album; assembly: GCA_963277665.1. NCBI lineage: Eukaryota > Viridiplantae > Streptophyta > Magnoliopsida > Santalales > Viscaceae > Viscum > Viscum album. The sequence continues at coordinate 800,838,343 of OY728143.1, read as the reverse complement.
AAGATATCAAATATATATTCTCAAATATATCAGATGTATCTTGTCAATGATATCAAAATATCTTTTCTCATGAGGAGGCGCCCAACATATGGTTGGGTTTCATTGCGTTTTATGGTTCTGGAAGCTCGCTAGGTGTTGAACCATGTGTATCTGAGGTTGAATCAGACTCCAAATCTCTCATTGATTTTATGGAAGGAATGATCAAACCACTGTGGGAGTTAACACACCACATTTGGAAAGGCAGAGGAAGCTGCTGGACCCAAGAGTAATGGTGGGGTATACATGGAGAGAAGGAAACTTTTCCGCTGATGCTTTGGCATGCATAGATAATCCATGTGAGACTTTATCCATTTTTTCTTGTTTGGGATCCTTTTCTAAAGAGTGTTGTAACTTTGAAATGGGTGATTCCCTTGGCCTCTGTCACTTTTGTCTGCCTTAAACTCTATCTCTTTGAAATTTTCTTAATAGAAAAGACAACTTGTCAGTCAATGGTAGGCGTTGGCCCCTTTCACCCATCAGTTGTGGGTTAAAACACATGACCTTTCTAGATGATATGTTATCGGGAATGAGGTTTTTCCCTTTTCTATATTATTATATTTCTACAACATTATCATAACATTAATCACCAGATCTGTTTTTAACCACTATGGTTTTCTACTCAGCTTAATTTTCCCATAAAACCAAATACTCTTAATTGAATATTATTACATAAACATCATAGCTAGGGTAAAACCTAAAGGTTATCGATAAAATTGAACTAATTTCCACAAAATGTAAATGCATTATTCCACAAAATTTTTTTTTAAACAATACTAAACCCATGGGTTATATTATCAAAATTGTCTCCCAAAATACTCTTAATCGTCTTGGCCTTCTATAACATAAAACCAGAAAAAAGGTATTTGTCACGAACCGAATCGATCACCACCAAAAATAGCACCAAACCCAGCCCGTGACAAGGCCCGAAGTGCGTTCCCGATCCCCATGGGCTGGCACAAGTGCCTGGGTATCATAAAATGAAAATTTGGAACAATTTACCCAAGTTTATAAACATAAAACAACAAAAGAATCCAATGAAACAAATCTGGATTTTTCAAACCAAACAATTTTTTACAAAAATTCAGGACTGAATTACATAGATTTAAACAACTCAAAAAGACTATACCAAAGGTAAAAAACCAAATAAGGACAGCCCATGAAACCTCATGGCAAGGGCCACCTCCCTCAAGCCACCTCCACAAGACTTCACCACCAAGGACTTGCTAGAAACCCGAACCACTGGAACAAAAAAACTGTACCCATCATGCGACAACAAAAATAACCAAGTTTACTTACACCCAATGGTGTAAGTAGGGTGTGAGACAATGGCTAGTAGGATACCACCACTAAGAGATTCCATGTGATAAAAATTTAAAGACGAAATGCATGCATGTTTTCAAACACATGAAAAGCTAGTTACAATTTCTAAAAGATGCAACTTTGAATAAAAACAGTTTTCAAGTGGGCTATCATTAAGAATCAACACTTTTAAAAATAATTTCAACACTACTAAATTTTCCAGCCAACTATACCGTATGCCAACGGTAAGTACAATTTAAATAATGAGCACATGAAATAGGAAATAACCCCTGGGCACTAGCTCGTTCTGGGTCCCAGGTACCTCGTATCTCGGTGAGAGTAACCATCACAATATATGTTCTTGTGCACGAGCCACTAATAGGGAACATACCCATAACCTAGTGGTCCCCAGTCATCATCATCATAGTTTAATTAGAGTTTTAAGCATCAATCTTGCTAAGTGAAACTGAGGCCAAACCCCACGGATTCACTAGCATACTAGTACATGTCCACCCACCTAGATACCCGGGTTTTCCCTTTGTGCTCATAAAGTTCAACAAGCCAAGAAATATAGTTTTAACATGAAAATATAACTTCCACCTCACACATTAACCAAACAGACCATTTACATCACACACGTCAAAAATTCCACATTTCATTGAAATGCATTTTGAAATCAAACTCACACCAAAATAGGCCACAACACTTTTTTCATAACTTTCACAATCCAACACATCCTTTAAAAATATTAATAAGTCACTACAAATATGATAAAAATCAAATAACAGAACTATTCACATTTAAAATGGTTCATTTGAAAGTATAAACAATCCAAAATAGTTTTCCAATATGGTTTCACCTCTTACATAAATCATTAAACCACTCAAAACTTTCATAAAACAATCTTAAATAGTGTACCAAAGATTTTCAAATAAAACCCATTTCAAACCCATATTTCAAGGACAAAATCACATCAATAAAAATTTAAAAAATTAATTGGAAGGCCCAAAAACATTTATTAAACAACCCCCATGTGTTATACAAACACCTCAAACAATAGTACAAAATATCCACATGAAACGAACACGTTTTCAAAATCACTTTCAAGAAGTACAATAAAGTTTTACACCTTAAACCCTTAAAACCCTCTTTAAGACCTAGTGGCACACCAATACCCCCAAAAAATCAGAACTCTCATCCCAAACAAGATTTATTAAACAAAATTCACATGTTATAAAACAATTTGAAACAATACCCAAATGGTTGCACAAGAAAACACCAAATTTTAAGCTAAAATGAAACTATAAAAACAAATGATCTACCAAATCCAACATAAACAGTTCACACACTACACACATCATATTAGGAACATGAATAATAAGTAATTAAAGCAAACTAACTCATCTAGAAATGATTACACATGGAATGACCTACCTTTTATGACGAAACCCTCAAAGCATGGTGTGAAACATCAACCGCACCACCGCCGCACCTCAAGGAAGATAAATTCAGACCTAGATCAAAAATTTGGCCACAATTACACCAAATGAAACCCTAGTATCGGACCCTAACTTCTGAATATTTTAGAACATAATGAAAGAGGGAGGAAACCCTAAAGGAAAAGGAAGAAACCAAGAAGGAATCACTTACCAAAAACAATCCTGAAGAAAACGACCCCAAATCGACCTGAATCTGATTTTTAAAACAGGTAAAAATTTAATGGAGTTTCAAAAAATAATTATGAGGTCATGTATGAACTGGAATGGGGAATAAATAATACAAATTGAAGGAGTTATGAAAGGATCAATTTACCTCCTCAAATCGGGGCGATTTGTGAAATCCAGAGACATTTCTCCGACTTTCACGATGCATCCGAGCTCAAAATAGGGGAAGGAGAGTTTGGGGGTGCGCCTTAGGAATGTGGGCTCGAGGGAGAGTTTGAATCACCGAAAAAACGCAAATAGTGTAGGAGATATTAAAAAATTAAAAATTATTTTTAATGAAGGAAATGGGATTTCCGGCAGGCCCAATATCTTAAATAAATACCCATATCCACCATGATTATGGATTCCTAAATGGTTAAAATTACTATTTTGGTGTTAATATGTCAGGTTATGACAATTAGGAATTGGAATGGATGAAAAATGTTGAAAAATGAAGATGTTATAAATGAATCAAAATTTATTTTTAAATCTGGAATTCGGCTCACGGTTTGGCCCAATTCATAAAAACTCACCCATTCCTCCATAAATGCTGGGGAAACCCTCAAAATAAAGCATGAATAGAAATTAAATTGAAATTAACTTTAAAAAAAGTCATGTATGTGACAATTCTCCCCACCATGAAAACTTTCCGCCCCATAAAGTCACATCAAGGACAAAGCAACAACTAAACCAAACTAAGAAACCAAGAGGTACTCCTTTTCCAGGTTTCTCCCCCAAAGGCCAAAACACCTCCAGTGATCAGTGAGGGAATGATTACTCTCACAAACCAAACATAAACCACTTTCATGAAACAATCATGCTCATTAAGGCTTTATCCCAAATGAAAACTCCTCAAATAGAAACTGAACAATACTTAATCAATTTACCCAAATAAACAACAACATCGAACTAGGTTACACTTACCCTAATATAACTAAACCATTGGGCACTCTCCAATATCAATGTTTAACAAAGGAAGATGTATGTAGTTAGATATCTCCAAATGATATTACCTATTTCCCAGACAATACCAAGGAAAAACATGAGTTACTCTAATGAAGATACACAAATGGGCTCCCCACCATAAGAGACAACTTAATTTTTTTCCCGAGACAGAATCAAGACACTAATAGGGGAAGGCCCAAACAGACTCCCTAGTAAAATGGGTATACATCCATTATAAATTTACAAAATAATATGCATGATACCCATGGTGGGTCTTCCCACCACAAGATCCAACCATCTTAACCGACCGGCATGAGTTGACATGAAAAGACCCCAAAATTAAGGAGTTGGGACAGTTGCACGGTTAGTCTGCACAGTTTGGAAAACTGTGCGATACTATGTGGATCCTTATATCTACATGGTTATTTTTTTTGTTCATGGTTAGAACTAACCATGTGAAAATTGTGTGCTCAAATTGTCTTGCCAAATTTCCAACCATTCTCCAAAGACTCAATGGAAACCAACGGGGGAGGGAATAACATTATGTGATGACATGGGTACAAGACCCTAAACCCATTTCCACCAAATGAGAACAACAAAAGAAATATGATGAAACCATAGGTTTAAACTCTTCCTATCTTTCATACTGAGGATAGGATTTTATACAAGGGTTTAAATGACACTGGGGTTTCCCCAGACTACGCGCCAGCTTCTCTCCGGGACCTATGGCTGGAGCTCAAAATATTGAAGCATCTTCGGCCTCTCAGTTAGGCTGTGGAAACCCCTATATGGATCTTCTTCTTTCAATGCCTCAAACAACAACACCTCAAACCCTGATGGGTTCATCAAGACATAACACACTCCATTACTCACTTTACCAAAAGTAGACATTTCACTGAAATAAGGGATTAGAAGAAGTACACACATCACACCTTGTTTCTTTGGATGAGGAACAACAGAAGGGCAGGACACGTATAAACACCTTCCTCTAAGATAGATGATTTGATGTTTTTTTCAAGGGATACATACTCCCAACATAACAAATAACCTATGAGGATTGTGTGACCTTCACCTTTACAGTCAAAATAACACACAACATCACAATGCATCACCGAACATGACCCTTGTAATTGATAGAAACAATACATGGAGCAGGACCATATTCCAAGTCCCTAAACAACAGACAAGTCCAAAAAGTGGACACAATATCCAATCAGGACCAAAATCTCACAATTGGTGGTTTAATAATAACTCTTGCTTCATGGAAACTATGAATAACACAGAGGCCCTCTTAGACACCATCATGACACTCATCCACACTAACAACCAAAGAACACTTCCACCTTCGATGAATCAGGAAACTTATGAAACTAAGGTCTATTTCAACCTTCCACAAGCACTATCCCACTACAAGAGGATTCACAAATCAGCAAAATGAATGGGTGTAGACTCAATAAAAAAATGTTCGATAAAATATTCCTTATATTGATCAACTGGAGGATTTTCCAATGGCGAAACAATATGGGTTTCACTTCAGTTGTGAATTAACCCTTAATGGGGGCGTACCTTATCCAATGAGAGAACCCAAGGACCCAACCAAGCTGGCCCATTTGTAAAAACATGCCACAAACCAGATCCAAACACATTAAGGGAACCACCGTAAAGGCATCCCAAATTTTTTTTCAAAAGAGACCACTAACCGTCCCTACAACACAGCTTACCGACCAAACACAAACCCAAAACACAGTTCAAACAGAAGGGGTTCTTGAACTCAAAACATCCCACAACAGCAACATTTTCAAAAACCCACAATACAGACCATACCAAACTATTCATAAAGACATCATGTTTTTCTTTAAAACAAATTCTTTGAAAACAAACGGTTTAGCAGTAATCGTATCCACCAATGGTACCCCATGGGCCTCACACATGCATGTTTTTGTGCCACACCGGGCACCCTCCTCATATCCATACTGACACTCATCCAGTCATGCCATAAACCATCCATTATCCCATATAACCCCATGAATTTGGTCACTCATGGAAATACCAAAGGTTAAAACAAATATTCTTTCCACTTTTCAAAACCAAAACGGTCAACCAACCCAACCTTTTTCTCAAAACTGCTAACAATGAGATCAAAATCCCAATTAACATCTTACAAAACATTTCACAAGGGAACAACCATTTAGAAAAGAACTCAATTTAATGTTATTCACATCAATTTCAAAACAGATCATCCCATTAAAACACCCTTTAATTGTTTAGAAAACTATATTGGAAACACTTTTGAAAACCAACTTCAATATGGTTCCAGCTTTCAAAAGAGGTGTAAGAAAACTATTTTCCATTTCAAAAAAATTCTTAAAATTCATTTCCACCATTTCATAAATCAAAACATTCAATATTTATTTGAAAATCATTTCACAAAAACATTAAACTTCTTAAAACCATGTCACTTTAAAACCAAAGATCCATGATTTCAAAACTAAAGCACAAAACAATGTGAGAGGAAACTATTTTCAGTGGGTGACTTGGAAATATGGTTGGCAGCCATATTCCAATCACTTCACCATCACATAGAGTGTTATATGGAATATCCCCAGCTCCACATGGCTTGCCAGACCCTGCGAGCTCACTGAGAGCATTAACCCAACTCTCTTTTCATTTCCCATGATTATTATCAGACCGAGAAAACCAAAAGACATAGATAAATCCCAAATTCCCCTGGTAACTTGAATCCCATCATGAGGTGTGGTGATCAGCCACACTACTCATAAAAAAAACTCCATGTCCCGAAAATCATAAATCCTGACTATCCCGACAGTTCCCCAAATAACATGACCCAAAGAGAGGGGACCTCATCTGATACCATTTTTTCACGAACCGAATCGATCGCCACCAAAAATGGCACCAAACCCAGCCCATGACAAGGCCCGAAGGTTTTTACCGATCCCCACGGGCTGGCACAAGTTCCTGGGTATCATAAAATGAAAATTGGGAATTATTTACCCGATTTTATAAACATAAAACAACAAAAGAATCCAATGAAACAAATGTGGATTTTTCAAACCAAACAATCTTTTACAAAAATTCAGAACTGAATTACATAGCTTAAAACAACTCAAAAATACTATACCAAAGGTAAAAAACCAATTAAGGACAGCCCAATAACCCTCATGGCAAGGGGAACCACCCTCAAGCCACCTCCACAAGACTTCACCACCAAGGACCTGCTAGAAACCCGAATCACTAGAACAAAAAACTGTAACCACCCTGCGATAATAAAAATAACCAAGTCTACTTACACCCAAGGGTGTAAGTAGGGTTTGATCCAATGCCCAGTAGGATACCACCACTAAGAGATTCCATGTGATAAACATTTAAATATGAAAATCATTCAAGTTTTCAAAAACATGAAAAGCTAGTTACAATTTCTAAAAGATGTAACTTTGAATAAAAATAGTTTTCAAGTGGGATATCATTAAGAATCAACACTTTTAAAAATAATTTCAACACTAATGAATTTTCCAGCCAACTATACCGTATGCCAACGGTAAGTACAATGTAAATAATGAGCACAAGAAATATGAAATAACCCCTAGGCACTAGCTCGTTTTGGGTTCCAGGTACCTCGTATCTCGGTGAGAGTAACCATCACAATATCTGTTCTCGTGAACGAGCCACTAGTAGGGAACATACCCATATCCTAGTGGTCCCCAATCATCATCATCATAGTTTAGTTAGAGTTGTAATCTTCAATCTTTCTAAGTGAAACTGAGGCCAAACCCCACGGATTCACTAGCATACTAGTACATGTCCACCCTCCTAGATACCCGAGTTTTCCCTTTGTGCTCAAACAAGTTCAACAAGCCAAGAAATATAGTTTTCACATGAAAATATCACTTCCACCTCACACATTAACCAAAGAGCCCCATGTACATCACACAAGTCACAAATTCTGCATTTCATTGAAATACATTTTGAAATAAACTCACACCAAAATAAGCGACAACACTTTTTTCATAACTTTCACAATCCAACACATCCTTTAACAATTTTAGGAAGTCCCTAAAAATATGATAAAAATCACATAACAGAACTATTCACATTTAAAATGGTTCATTTGAAAGTATAAAAAATCCAAAATAGTTTTCCAATATGGTTTCACCACTTACATAAATCATTAAACCACTCAAAACTTTCATAAAACAATTCTAAATAGTGTACCAACACTTTTCAAATAAATCCCATTTCAAAACCATATTTCAAAGACAAAATCACATCAATACAAATTCAAAACAGAATTGGAAGACCCAAAAACATTTATTAAAAAATCCCATGTGTTATACAAACACCTCAAACAATAGTACAAAAGATCCACATGAAACACACAAGTTTTCAAAATCACTGTCAAGAAGTACAATAATGTTTTACACCTTAAACCCCTAAAAAACCTCATTAAGACATAGTGGCACACCAATACCCCCACAAAATTAGAATTTTCATCCCAAACATGATTTATTAAACAAAATTCATATGTTATAAAACAATCCCAAACAATTCCCAAATGGTTGCACATGAAAACACCGAATTTTAAGCTAAAATGAAACTATAAAAACAAATGATTTACCAAATCCAACATAAACAGTTCACGCACCACACACATAATATTAGGAACATGAATAATAAGTAATTAAAGCAAACTAACTCATTTAGAAATTTTTACACATGGAATCACCTACCTTTTATGACGAAACCCTCAAAACATGGTGCGAAACATCAACCGCACCACCACCTCACCTCACGGAAGATAAATTCAGACCTAGATCATAAGATTTGGACACCAATACACCAAATGAAACCCTAGGATCTAACCCTAACTTCTGGAAGTTTTAGAACATAATGAAAGAGGGAGGAAACACTAAAGGAAAAGGAAGAAACCAAGAAGGAATCATTTACCCAAAACAATCCTGAAGAAAACGACCCAAAAACGACCAGAATCTGATTTTTACAACAGAAAATAATTTAATGGAGTTTCGAAAAATAATGATGAGGTCATTTAGGAACTGTAATGGGGGGAAAATAATAAAAATTGAAGGCATTATGAAAGGATCATTTAACCTCCTCAAATCTGGGTGATTTGTGAAATCCAGAGGAATTTCTCCCAATTTCGTGATGCAAACGAGCTCAAAATAGGGGGAGGAGAGTTTGGGGGCGCGCCTTCGGTATGTGGTCTTGAGGGAGAGTTGGAATCACCAAAAAAACGCAAATAGTGAAGGATATATTAAAACATTAAAAATTATTTTCAATGCAGGAAATGGGCTTTCGGGCAGGCCCAATATCTTAAATAAAAACCCATATCCACCATGATTATGGATTCCTAAATGGTCAAAATTAATTTTTTGGTGTTAATATATCAGGGGATGACAATTAGGAGTTTTAATGGATGAAAAATGTTGAAAAATGAAGATGTTATAAAGGAATCAAAATTTATTTTTAAATCTGGAATTGGGCTCACGGTTTGGCCCAATTGATAAAAACTCACCCATTCCTCCATAAATGCTTGGGAAACCCTCAAAACAAAGCATGTATAGGAATTAAATGGAAATTAACTTTAAAATAATTCATGTATGTGACAGTATTTATGACTTTTAACTTCTGATCAACCTTAGAATTATCAAAGCATGACATTTTAGGTTTAACTTAGGTTATCCATGATTGACATTTATTAAAGTCCTTTGTGGTGGATCATAAAGAGACTATGAATTTCCAAAACAAATCCCTTTGTAGTGTCAAAACATGTGTGAAATACAGGTGATGATAGTTTTAGCCAACTCTCAGCAGACAGCTTTGACTGGTTCCAAGGGACAGGTCCCCACATCCCAAGAAGGAAGAAGGGGCAAAAAGGAAAGTGTGACTCGGGGAAATGCATAGTGGTTTAGGGGAAAAAAACAAGGGGTGCAAAGACTACTCTCACTTGCCTAAACCGATGGAAACCAGGTCGGATAAGAAATGTGGAAGTAAGGAAAGAAAAGACCTTCAAGACAGGGAATGTGAGGCTCCAAGCAGAGAACCAAGAGTGATGGAAGAAGAGGGTGTGGAGTGCCTGAGGCTCATCTTCCACTCCATGGAATAGATTCTTGAAAAAGTCCTTCGGAAAAATGCCTCAAATGAGGATATTTTAAGGATTTATGAATGAAACATGCATATTGAGGCCACTTGGTAGTAAGAAGCGTTGATAGACAAGCATGACCGAATCATCACCTAAGGCTTCAACCAAGGCAGAATCACCTTGGAGGAATTCATCCAGATAATGGACAGAATGGTGTCGCACCTTGAAGAACTTATCAGGGAGGATCCAGACACACAGGTTAATACTATGCAGTGAGAATTATATAGAGCATCTGACTCAAAGAATCTTAGTCTTGTGTTTAATAATTATGTGAGCTCTTTTAGCACGTAGTTTTCCTTGTGTGTGAACTTTGGTTTTCCCACTTTACTTTAAAATGGCTTAATAAAAAATTATATTTGGATGGATGTGTCCAATAAGGCCCACTTTTTTCTTCAATGTAACTCTTGAGTCAACCATGACACACATTATTCAAAGTTAATACCCAATATACATTTGTTCCAAAACCATTTCCACATGTCATATCCAGATAAAGATTTTATTTTTTTGTAAAAATCATGACCTAAACATAAAAAAAAATCGACGATATTTTTCTATACATAGAAATATCATTATACATATCATTAGTCTTCTAATTAGAATTATACATAGGGTTTTTACTATGGTATTATCATCCTAGTTTCCAAATTTCAATTAAACCATTCATCTAATAATAACTATGAAGACCCAAGCCTTTTATACTTATTATTACATGTTTTTAAAAAGTAACCCCCATTAATAAAACATACGGATTTTAATGGCCTTGTTTCTTTAGAATACTAGGATTATAAACCATCAAAGTGACACTAAAAATAAAACCTTTTTATTTTATTCTCTACGACGATCTCTTAAATACTTTCAAGCTCCTAAACTGTATGGGATAACCTGGGGAATACATAGACAAAAGGGATGGGCTAGAAAGCCCACTAAGGGGAAAAATGATAAGGAAAAATAATGTGTGATTCAAAAGTATAACATGATATCACAAATAGAATCCTCATAAGTAATTTCATGGAATCATACCATAAATAACATGGTATCATAAGATAATTATATTATAGGAAAACTGGTAAAAACAAAAAACATGACATATTATGAGTCAAGGATAACTTTCTCGACAAAATAAAATGTTGGGGAAAGTCCCATAATGGATTAGGTTTACTAACTAATACCATACATGATGTTTCACGTGACTAAATATTTACCCAATATAATGAAGAACTATCTATGAACTCTAATCATAACATGTTCATGATCTATGTGTACCATATAAATGAAATTAATCATAATTAATAACATAAAAATTATCTATGTAACGAAATTTGGCTTCATAATCTTTCTTCCTATAATATTCAAATGGAATTTCACAATTATTTAATATGATGAATGATCATAGGGAATGTATTACCCCATTAATGGAATTAATAATAATCTAAGTATATATGTGAGAGACATATATAAATAATTAAGAAGAAATACAGTATGTAAAAGGTCATTTTCACTGATGAAAATACCTTCTCAAATATCTTAAACATTCTTGAGGGAAATTACCCATTAACTTAGAGTAACATCAATGGATGTCATCTTAGAGGGAAACAGTTTTGAAAGATCACTTCGAACATTTATTAAGGAAAATATAATTTATAATTCCAAAAATAATTATTTAAAATCTAAAATATTATCAAACATTAAAGAATACATTATTTTGAACATTACCTTTAAACCAAAACAAGAAAATTTTAAAACATTGCATTTTCATGATTCCATATGAGTTACGCTCATGAAAAAAACATAAAAAAACAAGGATTCCTTTCACATTTTTGTTAGAGAAATTAAAAAATTAAAATTTTCAAAAAATGACGGGAAGATTCGGTTTTTTAATATGTAAATAATGGAAAATTTATAATAAAAAATAACGGTATTTTTTTTGAAAACATTTTTATAAAACATGTATTTTAATGAAAATGGATTTTCAATAAAAAAGCGAAATGAAGTCATATTTTATGAAAAAAATAATCAATAATTTTAAGTAAAAAGAGATTATAATAGTAATATTACATCAAAAATTGATGAATGAATAGAGGAGAATGGAATGGAAGGGTTTTATTAGGAAATGATCAAACAATTCCCAACAATGTAAATACAAGCATAATCCTGGTTAAAATGAGTTTGAAACATACACCCTTACCACATTAGAAAATTTTGAATCATAACGTCACATGATTTAAGTAGATAAAATGCGACATATAATATCATGAATCATTAGTTGGTTAGGACATAGTATGTAAAGTGGTAGTATATACTCCATTTAAAAGAGATTAGGTGCGTAAAGTAACAAGCGTCTCAAAGACGAATGTTTTGAGACAAAATCTTTACAATGTATAATTGATGTAATAATTAATCAATAAAGTTATTATGTGTAAAAAATGAAAATACACATAAATGTAAGTGTTAATAACATTAAAAAAATGTTCATTTCAAACATAGTTTTTGAATAATATCTTTAATGAGGTATATATATAATCTAGTGAATAAAAAATAAGTCAAGAAAATCCTGACATCATGCTTCCCTTTTGTTGATCACTCTTTAAGGTCTTGTATATTGGTTTTAAAATGATTTATAACATAAAATAGAATAATATTATTATTCATAATATCATATATGTTCTTTTTTAGGAAATATTATTTCATGTTATTTAATAATCTCACATTATCAATATTTTATCGGGTGTGAATTCCATTGTTTCTTCCTTCTCATTTCATCAAGAAATTACTGAATATTGAACATAGGTTTTGGTTATATCTTATATATAATGATATTAATTTTAAAAATAACACTTTTTTCTATTATATAAAATTATATATTCATTTTTTAATTTTGAACAAGGAGAACGATTCACATTGCTTCTGGAGATGACAGTCAACCGTAAAGACGAACGACAATACCATTTAGTCAAAGGATGGTAAGGTAAGAAACTAGATGATATAGTTATTTTAAATAATTATTATTATGACATGAATATAAAATATCATTATAAATTTAATCATTATTACTTTTCATATAATGCATATGTGAAAAATGAATCATATTTCATCGCAAGGCGATAGTCCCGCCAAACACATCAATGGCGTTATCATATTACATATAGAATGAAATGTAATAATGTATATGTGAAATTATAATTAAAAAGATATAATTATATCACAAATATCAAATTAAAACACTAAATACATCATTATATCCAGCTGTGATATGTGATGATGGAAAAATAATTATATCGGTTAGTGAAGTGGTAGTTCTCCATACTCACAATCAATTGTAACATTTACCATTTGAGGGACTAAGTAACGGTTGTAGGGCATGAAAGTATCATAAAAAATTTATTATATGTATGATAATGATTTTATTATATCAAAATATTTTAAAAAGATTTTATGGAGGTGGAGGAATATATAAAATGAAATGGTCTTTTAAGGATATTTCCTCTTCTTTAGATAACTAGTTTTGGTTTGCATGAAATTACTTACTATGTTGGCCTTATGAAAAAACAAAGGATTATAAGATTAGGGTATGGAAGTCAGGATTTTATTTCTGTAGGTTTTTTTTAATGTAATGTGTCTTGAATCTATGGAATGAATATGAGAGGGGTGTCTTTTATATGTGTGGGTGAGGACACACTTGTAATTCTTAAAATGAAAGAATTCCACCCACATATTTGTACAGAAAAATGTATCCAAAATGGACCATTTTTTATAATTAGTTGATATAACTCTAGATATGACAGTCATATATGAATTAGAAGTGTTTTTTTGTAATTTTTAATTCTTATTATTTGAGTTTAACCCATGATAAACCCATTTTTTACTTAACTACGATATATAATTTTTTCTATTTTCACTATTAGATTTGGAAAAAAAATTATATTGACCTTAATATATAGTATAAAATATGCTGATTCAATAAATGTAATACATTTTACAAAATTCATATAATATAAGTGGCATAATTAAATTTAAAATTAAACCTATAGACACTGAAAAAAACTGGTTTTCAAGAAATTCTTTTTTAATGAAAAGTTGATATCATATTAACTATATGACAAGTAATAATAATTGTATGAATTTTAATTCATATTTATATGCATATGATATATAATTATCATTTAAATAATTCATTAATAGGGTTTATTTTAATTATTTATAAAATGATAAACATTATACACTTTAAAACAATTTTTTCAGGAAAATATGTTTTAAAGTCTAAAAGTAAACTTATAATAAAATATAGTATAAAGATTATTTAAATGTAATTAATTAGATATAATATATATATAAATAATTATTATGATAATTTAATATAAAATTAAAATAATAATGGGACTTAATTTGTTAAAAAGAAATGAAAATTTTATAAAAATTGGTGCTTTTGTTATTCACTGAAAATGTAATATTTTCCTAAAACTCACAAATTTTCACTGTAATATAATATTGATATGATGATTATAAAAATGATTTTTCTTTTTCAAAATAAATTTCTTAATTATAGTAAAAATTAACTTTAAACTATGTGCAAAAAGTGTGACTAATCCACCTTTTAGTAAAATAAAGTTTTTCAAAAAAAAATGACTCTTTTTTTAATGTTACTTATTTTATTTATAACCAATAGAGAACCATTGAATTTATTTTACATATGTGTATAACATAAATTTTTAAATTTTATTTAGTACTATATATACTCTATAACTGAATGTCTCAACTATAATAGTCATGTTTATATAATAATATTTTAGTAGAATATGAAATTACATTTAAACCCAATGTTGCATTCATTACAAGATATCGAAGAGATTGAGTTATTTAAACATGAATGTATTATATAGGTTCAGATTGTGACATTCTCTGATAATATTTGTGTTTCATGTATTATGCACTATCCAAAAAGATTTTCCTCTTTTAAAATATTGCATTGTTACATCTAATATACATTGTGTCAATAGATAGATGGATAATATTAAACGAATAATAATATTTAACCACACATTAAGGGAATTAAAAGGGAATAATGAATGATTCACTATAGAAACAAATTATTTTTCAGGATGATTATTTCCATTTTAATGTTGGTTAGTATGTCATGTTATTGTAGGGAACATTGTAAATAAATTTTTAATTCCATTTAATAAAAACTGACATGGCAAATAAATTTTTTAAGGAGTATTTCAAAATGAATATTTTTTAACCGATGTGAAAATGATTTTACCATGTCATTTAAAAAACAATTCTTAAAATAGTTTTTCATGTTATTTATATCATAATCTGTGTAAAAAAGTCCCACATTATTTATTTTCATGCCGGTTATAGGATAACCGACATAAAAAATAAATAACCACATGTTTTTGATATCTATTATGAAACAACATGTGTGATAAATATTGTTTTTGTAAATAAACTTATTTTTATTATTCCCCTCCCCATAAAATAATCACTGAAACCTGGTAGAATAATAGTAGAATAGTAGCAGAAAAATAGATGAACAAACACGCACAATTTGAAAATTCATGTTTATAATATATATACCAAATAAACAAAAATCCAATTAATCCTATGAAATGACCCATTCAAATTTTATGTTTTGTAGATACTATCCACTATAATTAATAGGGTCATCAAATAGGTAAAATTTAAATAGAAATAATTTAACATATTTCGAAATAAACCAAATGAAATATTAAGGAAATGTTTATAAAGAAATATAACCTTCCGTAACATCATATTTATCCTAGTTGAAATTAATTCATACATAAATCTTTAACAATAGTATACAAATTATTCTACTCCTTATTGATAAAAATTATCTTTAAAAAAAATATTCAATTCAAATTAATATTTTTATGAAATATATCTAAAATTTAGTAATTGAAAATGAAAAATTACCTTTTCTTTTAAATATTTTATCTTGGAACACCTCTTTTTCGTTGTCTCTTTAATGAAATTACATGTCCTATTTAAAAATAAAAAGAATATAAAATTGAAAAGTCATTATAATATACAAATGTATTAAAATATTCAAACATATGTGTTCAATACATTCATATTTTATTTCACTTCACCATTGATTGAGAATAATCATTAATGTGTCTTCTCTATAGAAAAAAACCCAACATCCAATGGAAAATGATATATAAGAACATATATTATGAGTGTTCATTATGTTAAGAGACATATAACAATTTGTGATATATATGTTTAAGAATCTTGAAGATAAAGAAACATCTAGCACTGAATAAAATAATTGTTTTTAAAATCATTCTAAAATAAAAAAATTTATTTGATCATCAGTAATGGTCATCGCTATAGGTGAAATAAACTATGGGTCCATAAAATTTTACACATCTATATTATAATGTTAGGTAATAATTTTATAAATATACCTAATTAAAAAAACATAATTATAAAATTTCATTTAATTAAATTAATGGAAATTTTTTTAGTCAACTTGCATTGAAAAAACATACAATATGATGTTAACCAACTAATCTCTAGGTACAATATCAATGATAGAATTTTTCAAATTCATCATAGTTATTGCACACTGACAATTACGAGCTTCCATTAGAATCTCATAAACATCCAACAAAAAAATTGAATATGATGACAATATATCAAGACTAGAAGAAATTGTTTATGAATTCATTACACATTGTATTAGTGGTTGTGTATAAAATATTTCTTTACCATTACATTATTATTGTAAAAAATAAAAAAATATATAAACATTGAAATGTTAATATAGATTTAATAGAAAAATGAAATAAAAGATAAAATATACATATTCTTCTATGGTAATATATCAGACAAGTCCCTATGTTGAAACAAAAAATGTTTAATACATTATCCAACTATACTCACCTCATCTATAGGAAATGGAATTCTTGTTAATATATCTATAATATCTTGTAATATTACCCTATCATTCTCTTTATCTATTTTATTATGATGAATGGTATCACACATATAAAATATAATCACATATGAAACAATATGATATTGGGGATCATAAACATATAGCTCACAATATCAGGTAAGATTTGAAGGAGAGGTGCATGAGTAGAATAAGAAAAATTGGGGTATACAATAGGAGGTGTATTTGTAAGACATGTAGAAGGAGTGGGATCTGCTGGAGGAAGTGGATGAGTATGATCAGTAGTCTAAAACTATCATTACATTTCTTCAGACATCGACTATACCAAAGCACTGACCCTGTCCTCCAAAGTCACACAAATATCTGAAACTTCATCTTACAATGATTATATTTCTTTATAAAAATCATTAATTAACGAATCATTAAAATTTTGAAATGATTTTTTTACTGATGAACCAACCTTTAATCCTATTAAATGGCCCGAGTGTTTGGGATTTCCCAATACAATAGCTAAAATATCTATCATAACTTCATCAATAAAGACCCCCCATGTGCGCTAATCCTCAAGAGAATCCTATATAGAATATTTGAGAAAAAATTATAATTAAACACAATATATAAAAAATATATTTAACTTAAAAAATTAATAAATTAAACATCATACAATCCCCTCAGCCACATCCCTTGAATATTTCATGGGATATTGTCTGTTTTTTCTCTACTGAGCTATCTTCCATTTTTCATGTATGGGGGCGGGGGGTCAAATATTACAGTGCATGGAGAATCATCTATATTATTTTTATATTCTTCAACTATTATTTTTTCTTCCAATAACATACACCCTCCCTGAGATAAATTAAATGAGTATACATTTCTATATTATATCACTTAATGATATCTCCTCGATAGTTATAAATTAAAAAGAATTAATAATTAATATGATCATTAATATAAAAAATATTTATGGAAGGTAACACTTAACATACCAAAAATGCCCCTCGACGTCTACTTTCAGAAAATTTCATCCATTAATATTGATCTATAAATAAATATATTTCACATATATTGTGATGTTTTCTATGAAAAATAATTAAATCTAATATAAGGTCAGATTTAAAATCCCTCTTTCTCCTATAAACTAATGATAAAAAATTCCTTCTGACCCCTAGCATTATTTATATCATTTTCATATGATAATATGGGGAAAAATTATATTACTCTATTAATATCAAGATAATTAAAATAATAACAAAAATAATTACCAAAATAGTCTCCCACAAGTAAGATATTGTGAAATTTTCAAAACGCCTAAAATCATCAATCAAAATTCAATCTTTTATTTTAGCATGCACTGATATAAATTTCCAAAATTGTTTTGACTTTAGACATCTTGGAATATCATTATCAATGATTTCTATGGGTATACTTTGGTCTTGTATGTTAGAAAATAAAAACTTTGGTAAACGTATGCTTCAGAATTCAACAACCCTCAAACTCGTTTTCCCCTCATGGAAGTATATTTATCTTGTAAGAAATGATGATATGGATCATCAATAAGAGCTTGTGTAGATTCCTCCATAGAGTTAAGAGTACGATGATATCCAAAATTATGTGGTGTTTCTGATAATTAATTTTTCATTGTACTACAAATCAATGAAACCAACAATTTTTTGCACAAATACACAAACCAAACTATTACATTCAAATTTAAATAAAAAATAAAAAATTAACAACCAATAATTAAATTAAACTAAACATTACTCTTTGATATTCATATTTGTTATAATTAATTTAAAGGATAACAACATTAATGAAATATGATGTTCCATAAATGAATGAAAAAAAATCCAGAAAGTGTGTTTGAATAGTGAAAATGAAAAATCATAATAATTTATTTTTTTAAAAAAATAATACTTTTTTGACTAAAATCTTATACAATGTTTTTTATATAACATATTAGATTTAAAATAAATGTTTTTCAAAAAAAAATTAATAAACCTATGTTACCTTTAATATTAGTTATTTACCAAATTATTTCCCCCATATTACTTCGTCATGATCATTCTGTATGGAACAAACCATGTCTACAATGTGCTCATCAATATTATCTATTAATATTTACATGGAAGTAGGGATCTCATAAAAATCATTATCTTTTCATGTTTATCATCGATGACATACTATTTTTTTCTTTGTGATGTAATAGAACATTGTATATTAGATTGATCAAGAACTTATAAAATTTGTTTTTCATGATTTTCCATAATAACATGATCAACTATGTATTAAAATCTATTCATATTAACTAGATTCATTCCAAATTCATCATATATGAAAAAAAATACCTATAAATCCTTTGAAGCTAAACATTGGAACTTGAAATTTAATCTAAATAACCTCCCAAATTTTTAATGACCCCATAATACGCATTTGATCTGAATATTTGATTTATTTGTCTTTCACACTCGAAAAATTCATTTCTTCCATGGAAATAAATATAATAAAATCTTGAACTACACATATTTTTTCTAAATCTTTCACATGAAAAGTATATCGATTAATGTCATAACTCAACCATGTTATCAAATTTAAAATTAGGCTTCCCACAAAAAATATCAATTTTCTAATACATCAAATATACTTAGCATTGTATCTTTAAAATGTGGAAATAATGTTTTTTTATGCTCATTAAAAATCAATATATCCTTCTTCTTTGGATAACATTATTTCAACACATTAATATGAAATGTTATATATAGATGATAATAATATATCTTAATCATGATTTATAAATTCTGAATCTTTATTTTTTTCACCTATCAACGAATTTATTTGAATCCATATATCCCCTTTACCCAATAATTGACTCATTTATGTAGATATGTAGGAAAACTGATTTTCTCTAATGTAGACAGATAGATTGTAAAAAACAATTCAACCACCTCAAAAATATACTTCTAATAAATGAATACTTCATGCTGATATGTATTCTTAATATACACCATAAATAAATTCATATACATTTCAGAAGGATACATCCAACCTAAATATAATCGGCTAAAAAGTTTTATTTCTTCGAGAAAATATAGTATTAAATTCACCATGATATCAAAAAAAGTTGGTAGAAAATATATCTCCATTTTAGAAAGTATTTAAAAAAACTTGTTCTCCAAATATTTGAAAGAATTCAGGTGAATCATATTATTAAAAAAAGAATTTAAAAAACAACACCCCTTCTGTTAGGTCCACAATGCTAAATACCCTGAGAGGGGGGTGAATCGGGGCATGACTAATTTAAAATTAAAGCTCATTCTGATATTGTTTCACTATTAAGAAAAACACTCTTCTATCTCTTTCCTATTTCACAATATAAACATAAAGTAATGCAATCACAGGACACAACAATTTTTACTTGGTTCACCACTAAGGGCTACGTCCAAGGAGTATACGCTGAAAGGTTTTCGGTCGTACCAAATTCCACTAAACTTCACTATATGTGGATTACAAGGTTCGAGCACAGTCACTTTATCCTAGGCTCACTGCCTTTACAAGGTTTAGGGTCAGCTCACTACATTTCCAAGGGTCACTCCCTGTTTGTCTCTCTCTGGGTCACTGCCGGTGGAGAGGATCACCTTCTTCCTCTTCCTTTACTCACTACTTCGGAAAGGATCCACTCACGGTTTATAGACTTGTAGGTCTCATCATTATCTATAATGAATACATCCTTTATTGTATGTGGACGCTCTGTTGAAGTCCAAATTTCACCCATAGATGAATCTCTCTTTGTACCGAAGGTATCGGGCAAACTTCCAGCTTCCACACAGCCCAACAACGCTGCCGGGAAATCAACCTTATTGGCGCGTAGGTCTAATCCAACGCGCAAGTATCGTTGTGTAAGACAAAAATGGACTTCCAGTCCACCTTATACACTTGCACGACACAAGCTTCTTCAACTCCAAACTTACATGACGCACTTCCCTTTACGCCCAAACCAATATTGGCGCGCAACAAACAACAACCGCCCTTCTTCAAATCTGGCGCGCAAGTCCTACTTGCGTGACACACCACCACTTACGGGACTTCCAAAACTGTGTGACAAGAGATCTAATTTTTCTAATTGTTGAACTCCGTAGAAAATGAGGAGGGGTGGTCTGGTATTTATAGTCATTTTGAACACCCTGCGCGATGATCGTACCACGATTCACTGTTTTATTCCACCCTTACACCGCAGTTTTAAACTAGTTTTGTAATGAAAATTAAAAATATAATAATAAATTTCACTTTATGTTTGAATCAATAAATTAATTTTAATCAATATTATAATGGTAAATGTTACTTGTTTTTATTGTTTCAATGCAGGTGGAGGTGATTTGAAGGGCCCTTGATGAAGTTGATGAAAATGGGCCAAAATTGCATGGATCCATGGACATCTATCAACTGTTTTGAATAGTATGTGAAATACGTGCATCTAAATGGGCTGAAATGTTGTGGGACTGTCCAAAATGTAATGTGAGACATTTCTTATTAAGGAACCCAATCCTGATTCGGCCTCTATGGGGCCCATAGGAACTGATCTGTCCAAGCCACCGAATTTGGACCAAGTCAAATGTGGTGTTCTTTATGTTATCAATATACTGAGTTTTATTTTTCCAAATGCTACCAAAATTTCGGTGGAGATAGTAAAGAGGTAGGTATACAATGTTTATATTTTCTCCAAAGCTAGATAATACTGTCTGAAGGCCTAAACATGTCATGCAAGTGGATTGATGAAATCTGTGTGCCTAAAACCATCTTCCAATTTTCCTATAAAAGGGAACCAAGGGAACCTCATTTGGAAATTCGGCCAAGGAGTGAAGTGCTGACACTTTGGAGTCCTAGATGAGTCTCCTAATCACCTTGGTGGTTCTGGAGGCCCCTATCCTCATATGGGAATCAAGGATGAAAAAGGAGTTCCACCTGAGCTTCCTCCTCCTACCGATGTCGAGCTAAAAGTTGGGTGTTCGTTGTGAGGGAGCTACACACATGTCAAGGGAGTTACGATGAATAAAAAAGCTACTGGTTTGGAGTAATTTAGGTTTTTAAACATTTCATTCCATGTATCTTATTTTATTTTATATTTAAATTCTTGATTTGATACATGTGAGTGTTATGCTCTTAATTTCTAACCGATCGGTGTGAGGTTTTGAGTGCGTGGCTTGTGTTGTTTCGATTGGACATCACAAGAATCCTTTTTATACCCAACTTATTGAGATTCCAATATGATTTGGAAGCTCTTTTTCCATTCATAAGTACTTAACCTTGACAATACGATTGTCACGTCAAGGTTTGGTCCTTAAAGAATTGAAGTAAAAGCTTAGGAATTAATCGGGATTCCAATTAACTCCAACCAAATAATTACTCTAAACCCAAGATGAATATCTATGAACAATGAACTTGATATGTGTGTAGTGAAATCCCATCTACACTTTTATCTCATATTTCTCAAAATCCACTTGGTCACTCATCTTTTATGCTATTTCATCTAAATCATTGTTTTAAACTGTTTTCAAAACCAACCCCCCTCTTAGTCATTTTTATTAAAAATACACACTCTAAACCTACCAAAGATCCTTGAGAGACAACCTAGGGTCTTCCCTAGACTATAAATCATCCTTAAAAATACAATTAATTTGACGTGTCACGACAACGCGGTCAAATTTTGGCGCCGTTGCCGGGGAGCGCATTGGTTTTCTTTTGTGCGTATTTTTGATTAATTTTTTGTAATTTTTGTGAATATTTGTTTGTTTTATCTTCTAACATTGAATTCATTTTTGAGTTATAATTTATTTATTGTGTAGGTTCTGTCTATGACGCGTTCTACTCCGGGAGACCTACAAACTTTTGAACCCAAACCAGAGAGGATCCTACATCAACGAAACCGAGACATACAAGACCACACTTTGAAGGAAGAGACATCACATCTTAAAATTATTATTGATCCTTCTTATTCTTCTGAAACCAAAGTTATAATTGAACATAACTTGAATAACATGGCTGAAAATAATCGAACATTAAAATAATTAACCTCACCTAATGTTGATATCGAACCCACATACATTCAAATTCAAGGAGAGGCACCTAATTTTGAATTAAAATCTGGTTTAATCCATTTATTACCAAGATTTCATGGACTGCCTGGAGAAGACCCTCATAAGCACTTAAAATAATTTCATACTGTTTGTTCAACATTAAAACCTGCTAATATTGATGAGGAACAAGTAAAGCTTAGATCATTCCCATTTTCATTAGAAGACACTGCAAAAGATTGGTTGTACTGTGTTAATTCTCCAATAAGAGGCTGGGTGGACATGAAGCGCCTTTTTCTTGAAAAATACTTCCCAGCCTCTCGAACTGCAGCTATAAGGAAAGAAATATGTGTTATAAGACAATCTAAATGGGAAATAATTCATGAATATTGGGAAAGATTTAAAAGGCTTTGTTCAAGTTGCCCACACCACCAAATAAGTGATCATCTTTTAATTCAGTATTTTTATGAAGGTTTATTTCCACTTGATCGTAATATGATCGATGCTGCTGCAGGTGGTGCACTGGTAGATAAGACCCCAATTGCTGCAAGAACCCTCATTGAGAACATGGAACAAAACACTCAACAATACGGTACACGGTCCAGTGTTCCCATTCGAGGTGTCCATGAGGTGAAAAGTACTGAGTTTGATAAGAAGGTGGACACGAAGTTCGAAGAGGTAAGTACCCTTCTACGACAACTTTCTCTCTCCCAAGGGAAATCTCAATCTCCTCCTCCCATCCATTGTGGAATCTGCTCTTCTAACACCCACTATTCTGACCAATGTCCTCAATTTAGAGAAACTTTTGAAAGTTGTGAGGCAATATTTTCAGGACGCCCCTTTAACCAACCCTTTAGGCAAGAACCATACTATCCATCCATCCAAGGGTGGAAGGACAACCAAGACTATAGAAAAGGGGGGTATTCAAACCAACCTCAACAGCAATGGAACCAACAGGGTCAGAGTAGTCATCCACCACCACCTAGAAATCCTCAACCACCCCAAAAGACATTCCAACCACCCCCTCCAAAAACCGAGCCTAGCCTAGAAGATATGATGAAGCAAATGGCTGCCAATAATATCCAATTCCAACAAACCTCCCAATCAGCCATACAAGACCTAAAGACCCAACTAGGCCAACTTGCCAAATCAGTGGGGGGAAATCAAAAGTCATGGGTCGGGTAAACTACCATCTCAACTAGTAGTAAACCCTAGGGATAAAGGAAATGTTAGTGCCATCACCCTTAGGAGTGGGACACAACTCAAAAACCAAATTACCCCTCAATTAGAGTCATCCCATCCAAAGGAAACCACCATCCCAACTGTTGAAAATGGTCCAAGAGAAGAAAACCCTTTTCCTGAGAGAAGCCCTTCCAAAGGAATGACTGTGGCTGTTGATGAGTCACCTATCCCAAACATTCCTCTTCCATTTCCTCAATGGGCTATCTAACCTAGGAAACAAAAATAAAACGAACTTGATAAAGAAATCTTGGAAACATTCAAGAAAGTACAGGTTAACATTCCTTTGATTGATGCTGTGAAGCAAATTCCAATATATGCCAAGTTTTAGAAGGAGATGTGTACACACTAAAGGAGTCTTCATGGTGATGAGAAGGTGAGCCTGGGGAGGAATGTTTCAGCATTGATAGAGCCATCACATCCCACCAAGTTCAATGATCCTGGGACATTATCGATTCCGTGCACCATAGGGAAGTATTCATGTTCCAACGCTATGCTTGATTTGGGTGATTCTATTAATGTGATGCCTCACTCTATTTACTCTTCATTGTATTTCAGTGAACTGAATCCCACTGGTATTGTCATTCAGCTAGCAAATCGGAGTACAAGACACCCCTCTAGTGTGTTACAGGATGTTCTTGTGAGGGTAAAATTTAATTTTTCCTGCTGATTTTTACGTGCTTAAAATGGAAGATGATAGGATGAATGGACATGCCACAATTATATTGGGGCAACATTTCTTGAAAACCGCCAAAACCATAATTAATGTCCATAATTGAACATTATCTATGGAGTTTGGTGGTAATACTGTCCACTTCAATATCCTTGGTGCCATGAAGCACCCCTCAGAAGAACACTCCTCTCTCTCTGTCAATTCAATTGATGTTTTCCTTTCCCATGAAACAACTTATTTTCATTCCCCTGATCCCCTTTCTGAGTTTTCTTCATTGATTGAAATTTTAGGTAATGAATCATGCATTGATTTTTGTAGCGGTCAAATTTTGGCACTGTTGCCGGGGATCAAATGACCATCGATGATACAGCTAATCTTGTAAAAGCTCATTCCTCATCTGAGGATGTTACCATTGAGCAGTTAGATGAGATCAATGACTTCTCACTGTCACACACACTTCCGTCAATCCAAAATCCCCCAGAATTGGAACTGAAACAACTGCCTCAAGATTTAAAATACTCATATCTTGAGAATGGAAACAAGTTGCCCATCATAATTGCTAGTTCACTCCCTCCTGAGCATGAATTGTGACTGCTTGATCTTTTGAGGGAGTATAAAAAAGCTTTGGGATGGACACTTGCTAACATTCATGGCATTAGCCCATCAATTTGTACACATCATATTTTATTAAATGATGAGGCTAAACCAGTGAGGTAGTCACAACGTCGACTGAACCCAAACCTAATTGATATTGTTAAAAAAGGAAGTAACCAAACTATTTGCTGCTGGAATCATTTAACCTATCTCTGAGAGCCAATGGGTCAGTCCCGTTCAAATAGTTACTAAAAAAACCAGCCTTACTGTAATTAAAAATGAAAATAATGAATTGGTTCCAACTCGTGTATAGAATAGTTGGTGTGTCTGTATAGACTATCGTCGACTAAACCAACACACTAGGAAGGACCATTTACCATTGCCATTCATTGACCAGATGCTAGAGCGGATAGTAGGGATGTCCCATTACTGTTTCCATGATGGGTATTCTGGATAATTTTAGATCCATATTTCCCCCAAGGATCAGGAAAATAAAACCTTTACTTTCCCCTTTGGAACATTTTCTTATAGAAGGATGCCATTTGGTCTGTGTAATGCTCCAGGTACTTTCCAACGATGTATGGTTAATATTTTTTCGGATTACCTGGAGAATTTCATGGAAGTTTTTATGGATGATTTTACTGTTTATGGATCTTCTTTTGATGAATGTTTGAGTAGTCTTGCTTCTGTCCTACGTCGCTGTATTGAAAATAATATCGTATTAAATTATGAAAAATTCCATTTCATAGTGCGACAAGGCATTGTTTTGGTCCATGTCATTTCTGGGGAAGGTATCCAAGTGGACAAATCAAAAGTAGATATCATTTCCTCCCTACCATTCCCTAAAAATGTTCGGGATGTGCAGTATTTCCTGGGTCATGCTGGATTTTATCGTCGTTTCATTCGTGACATTAGTAAAATTGCACTCCCACTCTCCGGATTACTCCAAAAAGAAAAAGAATTTGATTTTGATAAAAAAATGTGAGGAAGCTTTCAATAAGTTAAAATGGAGTCTCACGTCACCCCCGGTAATCCAACCACCTCGGTGGGATTTACCATTTGAGCTCATGTGTGATTCCTCTAACTATGCAGTTGGGGAAGTCTTATCACAAAGGGTCGACCAAGCTCCACATGTCATAGCTTATGCCTCATGTACTCTAGACTCTACCCACGGAAACTAAAACACAACTTAAAAATAATTTCTTGCCATTGTGTTTTCCTTAGATAAATTCAGGTCATACCTTCTAGGGCCCAAAGTCGTTGTGTTCTCAGACCATGCAACCCTCTGATATCTCCTAAAGAAACCTGAAGCCAAACCACGTCTCATTCGCTGGATGATCCTCCTTCAGGAATTTGATCTAGAAATTATGGATAAAAAAGGAGTAGAGAATGTGGTTGCTGACCATATCAGTAGGATTCTCCCATCCTCGAACATTGACTCATCCCCCTGTATTCTCATAAATGAATTGTTTCCTGATGAGCAATTGTACCGAGTGCAAGATGTTATTCCGTGGTATGCTGAAATTGTAAATTATTTGGTAGCGTCTTGCATTCCTATTGATTTCACCAAAAACGAGGCCGACCATCTAAAACATGAGTCTCGTTGGTACATTTGGGATGACCTCTAACACTGGCGCACATGTAGTGATCATGTTATTAGGCGTTGTGTTCCCGATAGTGAGTTTCAGTCTGTCCTTAGGTTATTCCACACACTTGCTTGTGGGGGCCACTTTGGTCTCCAACGGACTCCTCGCATGGTCTTAGATTCTGGTCTCTTTTGGCCCACATTATTTCGGGATGCCCAAGAATATTGTAAATCATGTCCTCGCTGTCAAAAAATAGGGAATGTCTCTAAAAGAAATGAGATCCCCCAACAACCCTTACTCTTCCAGGACATTTTTTATGTTTGGGGCATTGACTTTATGGGACCATTCCCCAATTCATTTGGGAACCTTTACATTCTTCTGGCAGTGGATTATGTTTCAAAGTGGGTAGATGCACGAGCCACGAGGATAGATGATTCCAAGACAGTTATGGATTTTTTGAGAACCCAAATATTCTGTAGGATTGGATTACCTAGGTTTATCATTAGTGATAAGGGTTCTCATTTTTTCAACCGCACAATACAATCTCTTTTGCGCAGGTATGGGGTTGGGAATCGAGTGTCTACTGCTTATCACCCACAAACAAATGGTCAAGACGAAGTACCAAATAGAGAGGTAAAACAGATTCTTGAGAAAACGGTTCAGCCAAATAGAAAAGACTGGAGTCTTAGACTCGATGATTCATTATGGGCTTACCATAGTACATTCAAAACTCCAATTGGCATGTCAACATATCATCTAGTTTTTGGGAAGAGTTGTCACCTCCCTGTTGAGGTAGAGCACCGGGCCTACTGGGCTATTAAACAATGAAAATCTAATCTTTCTGGTGCAGGTATTCAAAGGAAGCTGCAAATTCAGGAGTTGGAGGAAATGAGAAGAGATTCATATGAGAACTCCAAAATTTATAAGGAGTGAACCAAGGATTCCCACGATCATCTCATCCTTCATCGTCAATTCCACATCGGGAAGAAGGTCCTCCTCTACAATGCAAGGCTGATGTTTCACCCTGGTAAGCTTCGTTCCCATTGGTTTGGACCTTACATTGTTACTAATGTCTCTCCATTTGGTGTTGTCCAGGTTCAAAATGAAGACACCAAGCAAACCTTCACTGTCAATGGACAGCGGCTGAAGCACTTCCATGAAGCCATTACGGAGTCCCCAATGGAGGAACTCCATGTTCAAGAAGCGGTCTGTGAATTACACTCACCAGGTTTTATCCTTCCATCCCACAGTCTCTTTTATTAAAGTGAGGAAATTTCATTCTCTAGGTGTGGGGGGGGGGGGTGGATACATTCCTGGGATAGTTAGGAATTGTCATTGTTTTCTCCTTTTGTTTTCTCATTTTGGCCTTCTTT
Source organism: Viscum album (assembly GCA_963277665.1). NCBI lineage: Eukaryota > Viridiplantae > Streptophyta > Magnoliopsida > Santalales > Viscaceae > Viscum > Viscum album. The sequence continues at coordinate 800,809,733 of OY728143.1, read as the reverse complement.
ATGGTATTTTCATTTTTCCCCATCATCATTTTCAAAGTTCCATGATTTGGCGACCATAATGTGGGGAAAGTAAAAATACCATAACAAAGGCTAAAAATAGTTTTTGTATGAATTTAACATCAGAGAGTGATTTTTAGTGAATTGGTTTTCTGTCAATGATATAAATGGTCGTATCTATGTGAAACCTTTGAGATGATTGATTCCCATTGTGTGAGTAGTTTTTGGGAAAACTGTGTCACTAATATCTCCACAAATTTTTACACCAAACTACAAAGTGTGATTATTTATTAATTAATATAAGGTAAATATATGTTGGGTTAATATTTTCAGCTTTAAATGATATTTCCATATGTTCGTTCCTTATCCGATCTGTGTCATTACTCTACCAGATTGACCTATGCGTGTGTACCTAATGTCCGACTGTTGTACGCCCTCAAAAAAAATTGTTGTGTATTGGTCAGGTCAAAAACCACTCCTCCTAAACCTTTGATCTTGTTATAACTATTGCAATTAGTGTTGTGAGGATATCAAACAAGGGTTGAGAGATGAGTGTGAGATTTGTTCCAATTGAAACTTCAAAAAAATATATAATTAATGAGGGGAGTGATGAAATGTGAAACATATGTGGATATCTAGGTCGAGAGCTTATGGTTTGACTTCTAGGAATACTTAAATGAGTGGGTCTTGAAATTTGATTGCAAAGGATGTAGGACATGTTCGGTGACAAAATCATTTAAGCTAAAAAATGTTAAAATAACATATATTTATTGGATAGCAAGTGGAAAGAATAGCATAGAATGGTTTCCACACACACACATGGAGAGTTAGTGTCATGGTTTACTTCTGAATTCTTTCCTCAATTGGTTATCATGAATCTTTTTTAATTTCTCTATGATATGATTTATGAGACATCTTTTTCTATTTTCACTAGGAAGAACTCCTTGGCGTGATTCGTGCATTGATCAATTTACTTTAAATAAAATTTCTTCAAATGATAAATCTTCAGGATGTTGGAAATATATATATATATATATGCATCAATGTATTTGGATATATGTCTTTTCCTAGGAGTGCAAATGTTTAGGTGTGGGGGTGTGACCATACCAAGATTCAATGTTTTATTCCACCCTTACACCGTAGTTTTAAACTAGTTTTGTAATGAATATTAAAAATATAATAATAAATTCAACTTTATGTTTGAATCAATAAATTAATTTTAATCAATATTATAATGGTCAATGTTACTTGTTTTTATTGTTTCAATGTAGGTGGAGGTGATTTGGAGGGCCCTTGATGAAGTGGAAGAAAAATGGGCCAAAATTGCATGGATCCATGGACATCTGTCCACTATTTTGAACAGTACGCGAAATCCGTGCATCTAAATGGGATGAAATTGTGCCGGAATGTCCAAAATTTAATTGGAGACATTTCATATTAGGGAACCCAATCCTGATTCGGCTTATATGCGGACCATCCGAACTGATCTGTCCAAGCCACCAAATTTGGACCAAGTCAAATACGGTGTTCTGTATTTTATCAATATCTTGAGTTGTAGTTGTCCAAATGCTGTCAAACGTTCGGTGGAGACAGCACATAGGTAGGGCTACACCTTTTCTATTTTTTCCAAAGCACGATAAGACTGTCTGAAGGCCGAAACGCGTCGTGCGAATGGATTGATGAAATTTGTGTCCCTAAAATCACCTTCCAATTTTCATATAAAAGGGAACTAGGGGAACCTCATTTGAAAGATCGGCCAAGGAGTGAAGTTATGCCAATTTAGAGTCCTAGAAGAGTCTCCTAATCACCTTGGAGGTTTTGTAGGCCCCTATCCTTATAGGGGAATCAAGGATGAAGAAGGAGTTCCACCCGAGCTTCCTCCTCCTCCCGATGTCGAGCTAAAAGTTGGGTGTTCGTTGTGAGGGAGCTACACACATGTAAAGGGAGTTCCGATGCATAAACTAGCAACTGGTTTGGAGTAATTTGGGTTATTAAACATTTCATTCCATGTATCTTATTTTATTTCATATTTTATTTCTTGATTTGATACATGTGAGTGTTATGCTCTTAATTTCTAACCGATCGGTGTGAGGTTTTGAGTGTGTGACTTGTGTTGTTCCGATTGGAAATCACAATAATCATTTTCATACCCAAAATATTTATATTTAAATATACTTTGGAAGCTCTTATTCCATGCATAAGTATTGTAACTTGAAAATATGATTGTTACGTCAAGGTTTGGTCCTTAAAGCATTGAAATAAAAGCTCAGGAATTAATCGAGATTCCAATTAACTCCAACCAAAGAATTACTCTAAACCCAAGATGAATCTCTATGAACAATGAACTTGATATGTGTGTAGTGAAATCACATCGACCATTTTATCTCATATTTCTCAAAATCCACTTGGTCACTCATCTTTTAAGCTATTTCAACTAAGTCATTGTTTTAAACTGTTTTCAAAAACACCCCCTCTCTTAGTCATTTTTATTAAAAATACACACTCTAAACCTACCAACGCTCCTTGAGAGACGACCTAGGGTCTTCCCTAGACTATAAATCAACTCTAAAAATATAATCAATTTGATGTGTCATGAAAATGCGGTCACACGACGACGCACAAATCTACCCTCGGTGCCCAAGTCTCGGCGCGCAGGTCTCTTCCCCTTCAAGTCACTTGCTTGAACCACTTCCAAACTTGTGAGAACCTCTTTCCTTTGCCATATTTTGATGTTCTGATCTTGAAAAACAACAGACGCGCAATTTCACAAGCATCCAAGGCATCGGTGCACAAGTCTCTTCATGACGAGCAAGTCACCTGCGCGACATCACCAATACATGCGCGACCCTTATCCCTTTGCCATATTTTGATGATTTGATCTTGAAAAACATATGGTGCGCAAGTTTCATAGCCTTTAAGTACATAGAGCGCAAGTCCCTATTCCAAAAACAACTTTTCTTCATTTGTCGATTTTCAGGCCCAAAAATTTGGCAAACACTGGAAAACGACACCACCTTATATATGTTCTTTTTGTACCGCCTCCAGATTATCCATTACTTTGTCGAAGTTCATGAATCAAACATCGATCGTTAACCACAACTCTTGAACTCGACATTCCACCATGAAATCCCCTTTTTCAACAAATTTGTATGTCATGGTTTTCTTTTTCAATAATCACAACACAGATGTCCACTTTTTCAACTAACCCAAACACCTCAAAAATGATTCAATGATACCTTGAGAGATATTTCCCCAACACATTCATAATTGTAATTCCAATACAAATAGGCTATTTTACACACAATTCAACTAGTAGGAGATGTTTTATCATGATGTGAAAATCATGAAATTTCATAACTATCAACTTAAAATCCTTTGAAGAATCAATTTTTTTACATTTTATGAATAACCTTATGGAACATTGATACATGGAAGACACTGAATTGATGTAAATTTCTCCCTCTTGGATAATGCATGAAAATTAGAGGGTTGTATTGTTTTCCTTCAAACAAGAGTGGGAGTTAACTCCAAACATACTCCCATTGATAGTAAGTACAAGAATTCATTTATCCAATCATTGGTATTTCCTTTAATATCCTAAAATCTTCCAATCATGATTTCATAGATATTATTCTCCACTTCCATGAAATCAATGTTACATTTTATCTCATGATATCTCCAATATGGTAACTCAAAAAACATTGACCTTTTATTCCAAATATTTCTTATATTAATAGATTATTGTGTCATTCCAAATGTCACTAAAAGGTTTTTTACCCTCTTAAAATATTGATCAGTGGAAAAAGGTTTTGGATCACTATCAAATGATTGTGATCCATTGAATTTTTTTATCATTTGAAATAGTGTTCCATAGACGAAATTTTTTGATTAGCCATGTATATTGTTTTTCTTAATGATCTTGTTGATAATATAATGTTTTTTGTTGAAAAATTGGGAAAAATTTATTCCCATTAAAACAATATTTAGAAAAAATTTCATATATTGGAAGTTATTTTTAGAAAATATAATCATTTCATGATGCTGAAAATATTCTATTTTATAAGAAACATACACCATAATACATTTACCCTATAAAATATTCAAGTCATCAATTAATAGTGAAAAAAACGTCAATATCATTTCTAGGATATTTTGGTCTAGAGATCATTTAACCCAACATGACATATGTTTTATTTATAAACAACTCATGAGATAAGCTTTAAATTATCAATAAAACAAGCTTGAAACTAGGTGTGCTACTAAGTATTATATATGGATTCATTGCATTCATGTAAAATTAAATTTTAATATTTATAACTTCATTTCCATGTGTAAGTAACTGTTTATTAATTTTCTACCACTGTGGAAATTCAGTCGGATGCTATAATTTTCCATCAAATATCCACTTATATGCATTCCATCTTAACCCTTTCTGGATCATGTGGATTTAAAAAAAATCAAACAAGGAATTACTATAAGATATCAAAATTTTATGGTATGGGTCGTTGTGACTTATAAATCAACCTAGGATTTTTTTCAACATAGGTAATGAAATCCAAAATTTAAGACACCCTGATTGAAATTTGTATTCATTCCATTATATCACACATTCCTTTGGGAAGGTATGTATTTTCTTATACCTAAATCCCATAAGTCATAATATTTTCATTACCTTAAAATGGTAATATATGAGATCCTTTTCTTTAGGAAGAATGTATTTCCACAATTATAGAATCTCTATAAAAATATTTTCACTTCATCAATATTTCACCATCATGTCAATCAATCATAAAACCATCAATAAACCATACATTTGGTATATCTTAGATACAATGGTTTTTCATAATCACGAAATATAAAATCAATTTTTTTTTTTAATTTCATCTACTTCTATAACATGAATCATTTCTTTAATTTTATCAGACATATCATTTTTCAAAGCATCATCATTAATAGATTTTAAATGTTTCCCAGTTATATTATTCCAAATAAAAGGGCTGTAACTCAGATTAAAACATGTCAAATTAAATGATATTTGATCTCATTTATTTTAAACTTGTTTATATTTGAAAAATTTAGGTATGGATATAATTTTTTTTTGGGAATATTTTGTTCATTAAATTCCAAAAAAGCATCAACGCCTTCATCATATTCATCACTTATTTGAAGTGAAATAATCCAACTTCAACTAAGTATTATCTATAAAAAATATCAAAAGAAAATATATTTTATAATAATATAGTGGTGATAAAATTTGTTTAGAGGGGGAAATAGTATATCATTTCAATGATAATCAATAAGACACAATTTTGGTATTATTAATCATTAAAATGTTGCTATTAACTTTTAGGATAGTGAATATAATGTTTAACAAGTTAATAACCTTAGAAATGAAATTGAGTATTAATTGGAATGATTATACAATCTAACATAATATAATAGAAATAATATTATATTAATATATCATAACATTGAATATTAATGTAAGAGTATGACTAAATAAAATCCTTAAAAGAAGAAAAAATATCTAGAAATATCAAGTGATGATTTCATTGAATTGAAAGTAAAAAAATGAACAATAGTAAAGGATAATTATTTTCATCAGTGAAAATGTTGAATATTATAGATTATGTATAGAATTATTGTAATAATTAATAGTTTCTAGCAAGACAAGATGGATATCACTAACTGAGAAAACATTTGTCACATTAATAGTAACTCTAATAAATAGTCAAACACAAATTTTAGTGAATAATACCATATTTTTGAAGAAAATAATAACATTTAATGATCTAATTTTCTAGAAATATAACTCTTATAATTTATTATTATATTCCTCATCCAATGAAATAAAATATTTCATTGAATAAAATGATAAATATTTTAATGTAATAGAAGGAAAAAATTTCTATCTAACAACATTAACTAAAATAGGATGTTAAATACCCTAATATATTTGCTATAATTTGTAGAGATATAATACATCTACCCATCAAATAATGATATAAATTACATATTTGTAGGCAATAAATGATAAAATAATCATTATTCTAACATTTCATATTGAATACGTGATAAATAAATTGAATAAAAAATGATTTCTAAAAATATAATCACAATACCTACTAAAAAATATAATGAATGGGTTCATAAGGGTATATATCATGTTGAGGATAAGAAAAATTAAATTTTGTTGACATAGAAAAAATTACATTATAATAGTATTATAAAACTACATTGACAATAAGAATATATTGTGTTTAAATTTTTTATTAACATTAATAAAAAGGGAGTAATTTATAAAATATTGAGAATAGAAATGAAATTGAAAAATCTAAAAAAAATTAAGGGAAAATATAATGAAAATATAAAAATTTTATAATAATATTCAATCATGTAGAATGAATTAAAACACAGATTCCTTTAAAACATGGCTATTGTAGAAAACAGAATATAAATATATGAAATTATAATAACGTACAATATGGTATCCATAAATAAATATATAGAATATATACATGTAGAAGAATTAATATCACTTGAAAAAATGAGATTAAGAAAGGTCAACATACATGAAACAATTAATTTGAGTTCTTAAATGATGGAATGGTAAATGTTTATATGTGATATAAAAATTAAAATTTAAAAAACAAGAAAGAATTAAATTTATGCCAGTTTGAAAACTGGTTTTTCACTAACGTGAAGAGAAAGAGATTCTGATAGAGCGATTCTTCAAAATATTTCATGATGATAAAGTTAAATAAAACTTGAGTATCACTAAATTAGGTTAACAACAACATGAAAAAAGGAACAAAATCAAAATGAAAAACTGAAAATGTAAAAATATTTATAGAGATTCAATTTTAATAGGAATCATCCATGGAACAACTAAAATAAAGTATTGACAATGTGTGAGGCTTACATGAGAGAAGATAAGATCAATATTAAAACAAAATAGGATGAGGTTAATGAAACCCTATGGTGTGTGATGATATGAATGAAATATTATTGTCCATCGAATCTAACAAACAAGGGTTAGGAATTTCATGCCATGGAAAATCCAAAATAGAGAAATGATAATGTATGAGGCTTAATTGAGATATGTGTAGATCAATCATTAATTTGAAATAATGAGGCAAGAAAAAACCTAAGGGCCTAATATTATCATAAGGATAGATAAGAGTTAATCAAATCGAAGAAACAAGTTTTAGGGCTTTCGCATGAGAGAAACAAGACTGCAGTTGTGAGAAATAAAAACACAAAAAGGAATCGATCTGGTGATTATTAAAATTTTAAATGGTATAAAATGTTTTTTATTTAATAAAATATATAAAAATACATGATTTTTTATATAGGTTATTATATAACTGACATGAAAAGGTTGTGGAAATTTATTTTTTATGTTGGTTCTAAATAATTAATATGAAAATGGTGATGTAATAAATAACTTTTTTCTAGTGATTTTTATGTTCATTTTCTAATATTGTGATATTGTATATCAATTTATAGTTATCAATTATTGATTATTATTATTATTGAAAACTTTTTTTGATTTTTTATTTATCAAAATCACATTCCATGATGTATTAATCACATAAAAATAATAATGAATACTAGTAATTTAATGTTTTGAATTAATTTATGATATGATTATGAATAACATACTAAATTAATACGGAAGAATTTTTCTAACCGATTATTTTATGAGAATTGTCACTAAATTGGATTTTGTTTTCTATTGACAATGTTTTTTATATTTTTCTAATAAGTGTATATTTTATGGTAGATTATGTTATTCTATTTCAGATGTATAATAGATCAAGAGGGGGTGGTGAATTGGGATTTATTATTTCAAAACATATTTCTAGAAAGATCCCTTTCAAAAGAAAGAACTTTTGTGCATGATAATGAATGAAATATGTGGAAACTTAGTAAAGATATATTATGCTGGTTGAAATAAAAAATATATCTTCATCCACCCGACCAAAAATATCTCAATGAGTTTGGTGATTTTCACTATGCTTTATAAATTTCCTAGATACTGAACATCTTGAATGGAATTATCCATCACTTGTTATTAAAAAATATGAAATTATAGGGCACATGTTAAAATAGTTACAAAAAAATTTACCCATTGTAAACACATGGAGTGTGAACATACATGATAATAGAAAATACATTTAATTATAACATCATTTAAGTTACACTATTTCAATATGTAACTAATAGTAAAGAAGTATTTTGGGAGTATAAAAATATTACTCATAGTCACCGAAGGATGAATGTTTGAAATTCAAGAATGTTCACTGGGTACAAAAGAGTAAAAAATATGTATCATAATTCTTTATTTTGTGAGAAAAAAACGTTTTGTAACATAATGAAGAAGATAGTGATATTAAAAAATATTGATTTTCTTTTAAACATATATACATGTGTTTTTCATTCAAAAAAAATATCCTCATACATAGATTCTACTGAGGTTACATTTTTTAATTATAGAAAATAATATTATTTTCTATATCACTATATTATTTCTACATTTACAAAAATGGAAATATAGATAAGGTATCCACTTTTACTATTCCTAGAACATGTAATTTTTAAAACTATTGTATATGACTTTTTTACCCATAACATGTTCCAATGATTTGAAAAGAGAACTTATTTTAACATAAAATGCTATAAATTTAATAAATAAGATAAGATGTGCTTATACCTATACATAATAGATTTTCTGTATCTGATTTTAAATTTACCATATATCCCATTGGTGAAATGAACTCACAGATTCAAATCGACATAAGAGATTGGTTCACATAACCTAATTTTTTTGGAAAAGACCATGGATCTAAATCATCTATGTAAAAAATTTATCATTTCAAAGGTACCACATATCCAAAAGCATTATATATCAGATTTCATGTAAAAGAAGTCTCTATAAATCCGATTCGTGGATAATAAAATCTACAAAATATGTGATTTTTTACATTCCTCGAATCTATGTAATGAAAATTTTCATATCTTATCTTCTAGTGTATACAATTTATCAACACATGTTGTTTTTAATAGGTGAATGTACATTTGATGAATCCATTACATATGATAATTTTGGTATATTTTTCATCACATAAGATATTTTCCCATATAGAAAGTCTGTGTAATAGAATGATTTATAGTCTTTTCAATAACTTTAATTTAGGGGAAAATGTTCAATAGAATGTAAAAATATATTTAAAACTATTGTCTAATCAGACTTAATAAGAGATCTGTTAGAAACATTGTAAATGTTTTTTTGTATCAAATGATTTGACAATTTATATATGTTGGAAGAGAATTAGAAACAAAATATTCTGTTCCTTTTTGATGACCACAAGAACATTTAAGAATATAATAACATTTTAAGGGTTTTTAAAAGAAAAGTATTTATCTAATATGATATAATAAATAATTAAAATTTACTAAAAATATAAATTTTTATAATTTCCAATGATCCCCCCTTTTTGTGAGATCAAAAATGAATAAAATAGAATAAAAAAAACAATCAATATAGAACACTACTATTACAATATGTAATAATATAAAACCAAATTTGAATATTAAATCGATATAGAAATTACATAAAAAATATCACAAAATGAATAAATAAACTTTTGAAATAATAACATTATTATATATCAGTAAATCTATAAAATTAATATACATTAATTCATTATGAATAAGAATGGAGAATGGGATATAAACAATTTTTGCACTGAGGTCGAGGTTTCATAAGTGTTAGAGAAGATGAAGTGGTATATGGAGGATCTACAAGAGGGGGAATGGTGGCCTGGCCAACTTAATCTTTAGAATATCATTCCCATAAAAAATTGTTTTGTTCAAGAATTGAGAGCTTAAGAGGTGTAAATAATGTTTCCTCATGGTTATCTCAGGTGATACTGAATTTATACTTTCCCAATAATGTAAACCACAGGAAACTTGTAGTAGTAGAGAGAGGTGAATCTAGGGTAGTATCCTCAACTAATCGCTAGATATATTTATACAAAATGATAAAACGATAAATGTTCTTCTTGAATTTTTCTAGAATCAGAGTTTATATCAGGTAGTGAAAGGATAATAGATATTCTCTCTCTGAGATATATTATTGAATCTTCACCCATATCAATTCATTTGATTATATTATCCATAAAAAATCACATGATATTCTTATAGACATTACAATATTTATAAAAAATCATTACATTAGATCAGATCAGCAGACTATTAATAAGGTTCAACATACATGAAACAATTAATTTGAGTTTTTAAACGAGGGAATGCTAAATTTTTAGTTGTGATATAAAAATCAAAATGTAACAAACAACCAAGAATATAATTTAATCAAGTATTCAAACTAGTTTTTCACAAATGCGAAGAGCTAGATATTCTGACAAAGTGATTCTTAAAAATATTTCATGATGAAAGGGTTAAATAAAACTTGAGTTGCACTAAATTATGGTATCAAAAACATGAAAAAAAGGAACAAAATCAAACCAAAAAACTGAAAATTTAAAAATATTTGTAGAGAATCAATATTAAAATAAATCATCCATGGAACAATAGAAATAGATGATTGACAAGGTTTGAGGCTTACTTGAGAGAAGATAAGATCTATATTCAGACACAAAATGATGATGATAATGAAACCTGAGGGTCTGTGATGATGGGAATGTGCTATTAATGTCCATCAATTTGACCAAACAAGGGTAAGGGATTCCACGATTTCGAAAAACTAAAAGAGAGAAATGATAATGTTTGGGCTTAATTGGGAGATGAGTAGATCAATCATCAATGTTAAATAATGGGGCATAAAAAACCTAAGGGCCTATTAAGATCATAAGGTGATATTACAGTCAACTAGTTTGAAGAAATGAGGTTTAGGGCTTTCGCATGAGAGAAACTACACTATGATTGCAGGAAAGAAAGACACCAAAAGGAATCTATATGATGATTCTTAAAATTTTAAAAGGTATATAATGTTATTTATTTAATAATAGATATAAAAATCCATGATTTTTTTGTCTATTATTATATATCTAACATGAACAGGTTATTGACATTTTTTGAAGTTGTTTCTAAATAACCAATATGAAAAAGGTGACGTGATAAATATTTTTTTTTCTATTGATTTCTACGTTCATTTTCTGATTTTGTGATATTGTATATCAAATTATACTAATAAGTTATTAATTATTGTTATTATTGACCCATTTTTATTGGTTTTTGATATATCAAATTCACCTTCCATGATGTATTAATCAGTTTAAAATAATAATGAATAATTGAAATTTGAATGTTTTTAATTTATTTATTTTATGATTATGAGCAATGTACTAAATTAATATGGAAGAATTTCTCTAACTGATTATTTTTTGAGAATTTTTTTTAATTGGATATTGTTTTATATTGATAATATTTTTTATATATTTCTAATAAGTTTATTTTTATGGTAGATTATGTTATTCTATTTAATATGTATAACGGATCAGGAGTAGGGTGGTGAATTGGGATATAATATTTTACACCATATTTTTATGAACATCCTTTTCAAAATAAAGAACTTTTGTGCATGATAATAAATGAAATATGTGGAAAATTTTCCCAAAGATATTATGTTGGTTCAGAGAAAAAATATCCCTTCTTCCATTCCACAAAAAATATCTCAATGAGTTTGGTGATTTTCACTATGTTATATAAATTTTCTAGGGACTGAACATCATGAGTGGAAGTAGCCATCACTTTGTATAAAAAATATGCATTTAGAGGTGTCATGTTAAAATAGTTATAAAAACATTTACCCACAAACAGTATATGGAGTGTGAACATACATGATAATAGGAAAATACATTTAATTATAACGTAATTTAAGTTTCACTATTTTAATATGTAACTAACAGTAACGAAATATTTTAGGAGTATAAAAATATTCTTCATAGTCACTCAAGATAGAATATTTGAAATAAAAATATGTTTCCTAGGTACGAAAGAGTAAAAAATATATATCATAATTCTTCATTTTGATAGAACAAAATTTTTTTATAGCATAATAAAGAAGATGCTGAAAATCAAAAAATTAAATGATCAATTTTTTTTTTCAATTATATTCATTTGTTTTTTATTCAACAAAAATATCCTCATACATAGATTCTACTGAGGTTACATTTTTAAATTATAGAAATTAATATTACTTTCTACATCACTATATTTGTTCTACATTTAAAAATATAAAAATATAGATATGGTATCCACTTTTACTTTTCCTTGAACATGCAATTTTTAGAACTCTTATATATGACTTATTTACCCATAATATGTTCCAATGATTTGAAAGAGATAACTTATTTTAACATAAAATACATTAAATGTAATAAATATGATGATATGTAGTTGTACATATACAAAATAGATTTTCCATAACATATTTAAATATACCTTATATAACATTGGTGAAATGTAGCCCCAGATTCAAATCAACATAAACGACTGGTTCACATAGCCTGATCAGAATCTAGGAAAATACCATTGATCTAAATCATCCATGTAAAAAATTTATCATTTCAAAGGAACCACATATCCAAAAGAATCATATATCAGATTCCATGTAAAAGAAGTCTCTATAAATCTACAATATTTGTGACTTTTTACATCCCTCAAAACTACAGAATCTAAATTTTTATATCTTATCTTCTAGTGTAAAAAAGTTATCAACACATGTGATTTTTAATTAGTGAACATACATATGAAGAATCCATTACATCTGAGAATTTGGGTATATTTTTTATCACATAAGATAATTCCCCATATAAAAAGTCAATGTAATAGAATGTTTTCTAGACTTTTCATCAACATTCATTTAGGGTAAAATGATCATTATAATGTTAAAATATATTTAAAACTCTTGTTTAAAAACACTTAATAAGAGATCTATTATAATCACAGTAAATGGTTTTTTGATTCAAAACATTTAATACATGATATATGTTGCAAGAGAATTATAAACGAAATATTCTATTACTTTTTGATGAAAAAAAAATTAGGAAATGAATAACATTTTAATGGTTTTGAAAAGAAAAGTATTTAGCGAATATAATATAATAAATACATAAAATTTCCTAAAAATATAAAATTTAATGTTTTCCAAAGATCCCCATCTATTCATTAGATAAAAAATGAAGACAATAGAATAAAAAACACAATAAATATAGCACACTACTATTATAATATGTAAAAATATGATACCAAATTTTAATATTAAATGGATATAGAAATTACATAAAAAAAGATCACAAAATGAATAAATAAAAAATTAGAAATATAAACATCATTATATATCAATAAATCAATAAAATGAGTATTCATTCAATCATTGTGGCCCGGAATGATGAATGGGATAAAAACCATTTTTGTACTGAGGTCGAGGTTTTATGAGTGTTAGAGAAGATGAAGAGCTATAGGGAGGATCTAAATGTGGGGGAATGGTAGCATGACCAACCTAATCCTCAGAATAAATTTCTAATACAAAATTTTTGTGTTCAATAATTGAGAGCCTAAGAGGTGTAAATAATGTTTCCTCATGGTTCTCTAAGGTGATATTAAATTCATATTTTCCCAAATATGTGAATAGCACCAGACTAGCAGTAGTACTAATAGGTGAATCTAGGGTAGTAGCCTCAACTAATCGTAAGATATGTTTCAGGTAAATGATAAAATGATAAATGTTCTTCCAACTATAGTCTAGAATCAGAGATTCTATCACATAGTGTAGGGAAATTGATATTATAACTTTGAGATATATTTTGGAATCTTCACCCATATCCATTCATTTAATGATATCATCCTTAAAAAATCATAGTATATTCTTATAGAATACAATATTTCTAAAAAATCACTGCATTAGATCATTTCAATATACTATTAAAAGATTCAATTTTATCTAATTAATATTTCTAAGAATATATAGAAGGAAGATAGAAAGAGATGGATTATATAAAATCATATTTTATATTTAAGTTCCTTATAACATCCTTAACAAAAACATAAAGGTTTAATATTGGATAATCAAATGCTCTGAATTTATAATTGATATTACAAAAATCGTCAACTAGAATAAGATATAGAAAAAACAGTTGTCTAATAAAGGTTGGGAATTAGAAACTGATTAATGGGTAGGAGAAAAGGGTATTAAAGCTAGTGTTTCAGATATTTCCTTTGTAGAACATTGTTTATTTTCCCTTTGGAGAAACATATGCACTAGATTCATCTTGAAAGGGTGAAAATTTTGGATGTGTCTAAGAAACTACTACAAGTTTCTCCAGTTTAGTTATAGAAATTTAAAAACTCATGTTAATGGGACCCATCCAGTTATTAAAAATTTAAAGAAATTTTCCAATAGTTTAAAGGTGGCATTCACCTTGGAGTTCATAGTTGGATGACACTCCATAATATAACTAGTAAGATAACTAACTAGTGATTATTTCCATTATATTAATTGTGAAAAACATTTATGACATCTTAATACTCTAAGAGTTGTTCATGTCTATAATTATGCATTAACACTGTTGTGATTAAATAACACTAAATAATAATTATTTTTTTATTAAAATGACTCATATCTAAATAGATATTTTTAAATTGTTAGTGCTGATTTTGATCAATCAATTGACTAAAAGTAATTGTAGGTGGTGTAACCATTTTGAGAAACTAAAATTTACTAGTTACCATGATCCACAACTAGTGAAATTTATCATTCGAATCAAACCTCATCCCTTGTAATTCATTAAGAAATTGGAAAAAAATTGTACCCTAGTGATAAAGTCCTATTGGAGTTATGTTTATATTATATTATGTCACTTAGAAAATTAAACTATAATTTGGTATCCTGATAGTTTTTATTATCAAGAATATGGATCATACATTACAAATTCTATTGTTTGTGTAAAACAACAACACACGACTAAACTTGTTGTAACCCCAATATCAAATCATTTTTCTCCGAAAGTATATACATCATATTGTATAAACTAATAATAGAAATTTAATTAGAATGAATTGTATTTACTTTAGCTACTGTTTATTTTAGCTCACTATTAAGATCACTAAATTCACATTTGAAAATTTTCAATTCATTGAAAATATGGAAAGAAATGCATTGAACATTCCCTTGAAAGAATAATATATCTTTTTTTTCATTAATGGTGGGTCCCCATTAGTCTGAGAAGAATAATATTCATCAATAACCTATTTATCCATTTGGAACATATGAGCCTTATATTTTCTTGTAGTATAATATTCTTTAGCTTATACATAAGTAGCTTCATCCAATAGAGGGACTTATGCTATATCATTCTTAGAAGACATAAGTGATACAATAGGTAGATAAAATTATATAGGAGAAAGAATATACATATCTTTAGGAATTCATGAGCATCACAATTATAATACTCATCCTCTCTTTACAAATACACAGTTCCATCAATATTAACATTAAGCACATCAGCTTCTCATTGGCCTTCAACATTAGCTATAGTATGCTCAAAAGGATGTTGTATGTCTTCCACATCATGTTTCTCATCCAATTACCCAGTAGGATACCCATCAATAGGTGATTTATTCCAAAAAGAAACTATCTTGAGGTTTCTTACCTCAATAGTTGTAGGAGGTGGTTTAACATGTTCAACTTCTCTTTCCATTCAAACTCTAACTAACTTACATGAGGTTGAATCCATGAATAGTCAATTTTTAAGAGGATTTTCTGTAATTATATTACTTCTGTGGCATATGATAACTTCCCCTTCACCCATATCCACTCTTTTATTTTCAAACAAAAGAGATAGAATCCTATAAAATTGATAATAAATCATATTTCACTTTCCTTGGGATTAACGATGCATGAGGTGTATTATTTATCTTGGTAGGATAACAGTATTATCGTTAAATAATAAAAAAATCTAATACATATCCTAGAAGAGTGCCCTATCAAACCCTATAGTGTGCTGATCAATACATATTTTAATGAGATTACATAAGTCGTTTATTTTAGCCTCTGAACCTTTAATTACCTTATTTTTAAACACAGATGTCCCAAACAGGGATGTGATATGGTCAACTGGTTTAATATTATAGGAACCTGAAAAGGTTTGGATAAAATTATATCTTCTTTAATGAGGATAGTGAATGAATTCCCCCACTTCTTTAGAGATGATTAAAAAAATCATTTCTGTTTATATTAGAAAAAATTATATCCCTACTCTAGAAAAAATAAAATCATCTGTTTGTATATATATCACACTCCTATTTCTAAAAAAAAATAAAAAATTATCATCATCATAATCTTATGAAAAACCTTGAAATATCAATATTTTCTCCAAAATAATATCAATACTATTCAACTAGGAATTATTGATGGACGTACAACGAAATACAAGATACTACGATCTAGAAGATTTTACCTTCTACAAGTGATATATAGATCCTTCCCCTGACCTTTCATATTCACCCCATATTCAAAATAGATATATGATTCTAAGGATATATAGATTTATTGGATTTGATGAAGTAAAGTTCCAAGGATCGAATATCAGCTGAGAAGGGGGGGGGGGTTGAATCAGTTGATATCTTTTTATAAGTTTCATAACTTTATGAAACTTAACCCTTGAAACCTGTTAATATTTACTTCTTTATCAACATTTAGCAAGTAACCCAAGCATGCAAGAAAGGTAAAGCAAGAAAAGCACACAAGAATTACATGGTTCAGCCTCAATAAGAGTACCTACGTCCTTGCCATTGCCACTCCCGTGGGTCTATGGATATCCACTATAATGAAGAAGTGAATAAACCTTTTGCCAACTCCCATTGGACAACTTCTATCTCCCGATAGGAAAGATTATATTGAATCCCATTAGTATACAATGTTTACTTAAAGAACAATTGAGCCAAACATAAGAAAATGACATTGTCAAGATGCTCCACAAAATGCTCACTCCGAATATCTGATCTAATTTCTTGGATCTTATTTTTTGAAACCGAACTTCTCAGCAAGAAAACTATGACTCTGAAAAAGATCACTCCAAATCTTCAATCCGGATTTCTTGAATCCAGTTATCTGAAACCGGTCTTCTCCGCAAGGAAGCTGTGACTCCACAGAAATACCCACTCTGAATACTCAATCTGAATTCCTTGAATCCAATCTTCTGAATCCTAATTTCTCAGCAAGATAATAATGATTCTGCAGAAATGATAACTTCTAAAAACTTAGTACAAATTTCTTGAATCTAGTTCTCTCAGCAAAGAAAAGTGACTCAGCATAAAATCTCACTCCGAATTCTCCAACGCTCCACCTTTTCCGCATGTGAAAAAAGGTTGTGAATGAGAGAATGATCTGAGCACATATATATAGGAAACTCAGAAAACAAAGGAGGGAATCTTGAAAAACTTTATCACTTCCTCAAATCTCAAAAACTCCACAAATCCCTCGCATTTAATCTTCAATCTTTTACTTATTCAAATATCCTTAAATTTCTCTGAGATTTATGCAAAGTTGAAATACGGGTTTTCTTGAACTCTTAATATCTTCCTCAAAATGATAAGGATAGATCTTGGTTCTGATTTTAGGTTCAGGAAAACAGGTTCAAGAAAAATGGTTCAGGAAAAATGGTTCAGGAAAACTGGTTCAGGAAAACTGGTTCAGAATTGTCATTCCGAATTTCTGGCTCAGGATTGTCATTCCGAATTTCTAACTCAGGATTGTCATTCCAAATTTCTGGATCATGATTGTCATTCCGAATTTCTGGTTCAGGAAGTCCACTCTGAATTTTTTGTTCAGGAAGTCCACTCTGAATATTGGTTCAAGAAATACACTCTGAACTTCTGGCTCAACAAGTAGAATCCGAATTCTGGATCAGCAAGTAGACTCCGAAAATCTGATTCAGCAAGTAGACTCTAAAAATCTGGTTCAGCAAGTAGACTCTGAAAATCTGGTTTTAGCATGTAGACTCCAAAAATCTGGTTCAGCAAATAGACTCCGAAAATTTGGTTCAGCAAGTATACTTTGAAATTCTAGTTCAGCAAGTAGACTCCGAAAATCTAGTTCAAGAAATAGACTCCAAACTTCTGGCTTGGATAGACTCTGATTTTATGGCTTAGATAGTCTCCGAAAAATAGGTTTAGAAAAACAGACTCCGAGAATCTGGTTCCGGAAATAGACTCTAAACTTCTCTCTTGGGTAGACTCCGATTTTCTGGTTAGATATACTCCGAAAAACAGGTTTAGAAAAACTAGTTCTGGAAAACAGGTTCCGAAAAACAGGTTCCGAATTTCCTCAGAATTTTCCTTAGTGAAAAACACCTCAATCCTCTTCCCCATTTCTTCAAAATCTTTTATCATGAAACTTTTCATGATGTGTGAGAACTATATGATCTGAAAAGCACTGTCTGATTTGTTTAAGATAGTTTGAGACACCTTCTTAACATCTGACTTCTCATTCTTTAACAAAATCTTCTTTAAGAAGATCTTCAACAACCAGCAACTTCAACATTCTGTAACTCAAAAACATTCTTCAACAAAAAGATTAGTTTTCAACAAATACACAAAAATTGTTAAACAAAACACCACAAAGGTTCTTCAATCTCCCCCTTTGGATTTGTTGGAAACCGTGGTTAACAAGTTTTCACCTCACAAGACTTTCATCTCTCAAAAATAAATTTTACCAAAACATAGCCATTCTCAAAAGAGAGTGTCCTAAAACCACACTACTAGAAAAATTAATGTTTTTGAAGGATTTCCATCCCTCGGTGACAAGAAAATATTGCGGCCATGTAAGGGTAAACTTCACCTTACACAAACTCCCCCCTCAATATTTATTTTTCTCATTCTCACTTTTCTTTTACTCTCTCATTTTTTTCTCACTCCACCATTATATGATAACCACTACTTTAGATTCATAGAGAAAACTTACTCTCCCCCATTTTCAATATAATTCAATGTATGGTGGGGGATACTTCCTTATGAGTTTTTAGGAAGTCATGGGAGGAGGCTGAACATGGAGTTGCGACCTCTGCTCAACAAACCTCTCCTTTGACATTGCTTTTGTGAAAATATCAGCAATCTGATACTTTGTTGATATATATTCCAGTAAGATTTCTCTAGTAGAAGCTTTCTATTTTAAGAAATGATACTTTATCTCAATGTGTTTTGATTATGAATGTCGAACAGGATTCTTGGAAAGATCAATGGCACTTTGATTATCACCGAGTATCATCAATGGTTTAGAAACATTCACTTTCAAATCTTCCAGCTGAACATTCATCCACATCATTTGAGTACATGCTTCTGTAGCTGCAACATATTCGGATTCAGTTGTACTTAAAGTTACTGAACTTTGATTCTTGCTGCGCCAACTCACGCAACATTTCCCTAAGAAAAATGTTCCTCCTGATGTTGATTTTCTATCATTACAATTATCATCCCAATCAGCATCAGTATAACCATGAAGCTTCATCTCATTGTTTCTCTTGAATAACAACCCATGTGAATTTGTTCCTTTAACATATCTCAGAATCTTTTTGACTGCCAACATGTTTGATTCTTTTGGATTACTTTGATATCGAGAACAGAGTGTCACAACATAAGCTATATCAGGCCTTGAAGCTGTAAGATAAAGAAGACTTCCTATCAACTTTAGAAAGTCTTTCTAATTCACACTATTCCCTGACACATATTTGCTGAACTTTGTGCTCACTGATATAGGAATTGAAAGTTCCTTTGATTATTCCATCCCAAACTTCTTTAACAATTCCTTGGAATAATTTTCTTGGGACAAGAAAATGAAGTTTGCTTGTTTATGAATTTCTAATCCAAGGAAGAATGTTAATTCTCCCAACATTGACATTTCAAAATTTTCCTTCATATCATCAGAAAACTGTTCATAGACCTTTTCTTCATTGCCAGCAAAAATTATATCATCCATGTAAATGATTACAATCAAAGTTTTGGAGTTGACATCTTTAATATAAAAGTTTCTATCAACCTTTCCTTTAGAAAAATTCATCTTTCTCAAAGAATTGTCAAACTTTGAATACCATGCTCGTGGAGCTTGTTTCATCCCATGTAAGGATTTATTCAATTTGAAAACATTGTTTTCATCCTCATCAAGAAAAAACCCACATGTTTGTTCAATGTAAATTTCTTCCTCAATAACACTATTTAAGAAAGCTGAATTTACATCCATCTGATAATCCTTGTAATTCTGATTAGCGGCCACTACAAGAAACATGAGAATAGTTTCCAACCTTGCAACAGGGGCAAAGGTTTCATCAAAATCCACACCTTCCACATGGTCATATCCTTTACACACAAACCTCGCTTTGTTTCTTGTAACTTCTCCATGCTCATTCAATTTATTTCTGCAAACCCACTTGGTTCTGATAAAATTCTTATTTGCAAGCCTTGGAACAAGTTCCCATGTTTCGTTTTCTCAATCTGATCTAGTTCTTCATTCATAGAATCCACCCATTATTTATGTTGAATAGCTTCTGAAACTGATTCTGGTTCAACTTTTGAGATAATGGAAGTCTGATATTCTAATCTCAACATTCTTCTTGTCTGAACTAGAGCCTTCTGATTCCCAATAATATTTTGAGATTCAACATGTTTTTGTAAGGTAGGGAAACTCACATCTTCCTTCCCAACATCACTTTCTTCCCCATGTGGCTCATCTTAGTCACTTTCACTCTCGTGGGAATTCTTTGATTTATCTTCCTCAATATTATCAACAAATTTTGTGAAAGAACTTGTATTTTCAATTACCTTCACATCATATGAGTCCACTAACTTCTGTAATCATTTGTTCCATCATTTGTAACTTCTTCCATTTGGTGAATAACCCATAAATATTCTTTCTTCAGATTTCTCATCAAACATTCCTAAGTCAATATTTTTGTTTTTGAGCAAGCATGGACTTCCAAAAACTTTGAAGTAAATAAATGAAGGCTTTTTGTTATACCAAATCTTATAAGGAGTCATGTTAGTTTCCGGTCTCAACAAGCATCTATTTTGAACATGTACAATAGTGCTAATAGCTTCTCTCCAGAAGAATTTTGAAAGTTTGTATTCTGATAACATACTTCTTCCCATTTCCACCAAGCTTCTATTTTTCCTTCCTACCACTCCATTTTGTTGTGGAATATAGGGAGCACTATACTGATGTTTGATACCATGCTTCCTTAGATAAGTTTCAAAATCATTTCTTGTGAATTCGGTATTTTTGTTTGTTCTCAACTTCTTTATGGAAACTACCAATTCTTTCTCAACATCTCTTCTAATGAATTTTAAACATTTCAATAGCCTCTGACTTATGATTCATGAACATGACGTTTGTCATATGAGTAAAATCATCAATAAAAGTGATAAAGTATAAATCTGCTTTTGTTGATTGATGTCTCATCAACCCACATAGATCGGAATGAATAAGCTCAAGTGGATTGTAAGATTGAATCTCAACTCTTTTATAAATTTTGTTAGTCATTTTCCTTTCTGGAAAGTAACACAAACATCTTCATCTCTTCTTTTCAGTTCTGGAAAATTTCGAACAACATCAACTTTATAAAGCTTACTCATGTTCTTCTTCCCCAGGTGGCCAAGTCTTCAGTGCCACAACTTGTTTTCATCTTCATCACTCAAATAACAAGAGTTATTGGATTCTCCAATTTGAAATAGATTCCCACTAGTTCATTCTTCTTTTGTAATCACTTTTCCATTTTTCACACTTTTGAATACACAAGAATCTTTTATGAAAATAACTTCTTTTCCATCATCACAAAGTTTACTTACACTAAGTAAGTTATGTTTTAGCCCATCAACAAGCAATACTTCTTTAGATTTTAGTTTCTCTAGTTCAATCTCCACCATTCTGATTCCCTTAATTTTTAAGGAACTATCATTGCCAAAAGTAACTGCTCCTCCATCATGACTTTCAACATGATCCATGTTTATTATATCACATGTCATGTGTGCAGAACAACCACTATCAAGAATCCATGGTTTGTTTCTCTTACTTACTTTTAAAGCTATACAACAAAAAAATATCTCTCATCAACCTTCTTATCTTCAGCTTTCTTTTCTTTCATATCATAAGAAACTTGTTCTGGAAGAGGAGTCATACATCGTTCGGCATGATGACCAGACTGATCACATCTTCCAAATTTTTTTTCCAAACATTCAAATTGATTCTTTGTTGGCATGTTTCTGACATCTTGACAATTCACCTTTTCAACTTTCTTTGAATACAGAAGGTTAGTCATTCTTCTTTCATTATTTCTTCCACTTTTCTCAAGCCTTCTTCCGGGTAGAGATAAATTGTGCTAGAAATTTTATGATCTATGCACATACATTCCACAACACCAGCAATAGACCTCAAATCATTATTTTCTATTAATGAAAGATCATTCTTTATAGAAACTTTGTTGAGGTTGATAACTTCTTTCAGATCTGGGAAACTCAGGATGTAGGCCATCTCTTCTTTTGAGTGAGTTTTAAATTTTTGTAGGATTGAAAGGTTTCTCACATCATTTCTCCACCCAAGTTTTACTGATACTTTTTCCAGAACCTGAAATATTAGAAGAATTAGATAAAACATAATTTTTGATAGGAGAAGATTTCACCTCATTCTCATGATAATCCTTTCTAGCAGTCTTGGAAGTCTCAACTTTTACTTCAGTGGCTTTTTGGAAGTTTTCATTCATCTTCCTTAGGGAATTTTCGGACTCAATAACTTTTGATTGCAACTTGTTGACCTCTTCTTCTTTAATTTCTAGCTTCATTCTAAGATCTTCGATCATATTTCTTTATTTAGAAATTTGATGTTTGTAACTTAAAATTTCTTGAATGTATTCATCTTCCTTCTTGGTAACAACTTTACTTCCATCATGAACTTCTTCATGATTTTTCTTCATCACACGAATTTCTTTCTTAAGGTATTTGTTTTGCTCCAAACATGCAAGAAGTTTGGATCATAGCTGATATTATCTGTAAGATTCTTCACCACCTTCTTCACTTTCTGAGGAAGCATTTGTTTTCTCAACTTTTTCAATAAAGGTTCTGAATCTTTCTCTACTTTCATCTTCTGAGGAATCATTGTTAGATGATTCAGATTCAACCTTCTTTCTCAACATACTTATTTTCTTTCCATAAAACTTCTTCTTGGGTAATTTAGAAGCCTTCTCTTCTTTTTCATTCTTGTTATACTTCTTCCCTCGAGTATTCTCATTAGAAACATCTTGATATTCTCCAACTTTAATCTTTGGGCAATTCATTGCAACGTGCCCGATTCCACCGCACTCAAAATATTTGAGAGGAAGTTTCCCTCCATATTTTTCTCTTCCTCTTAGATAGTTCTTGGATATGAGAGACATGATTTTTTCATTTAACTCTTCATCTTCCTTATCAATAGAATCACAAGGATCAGCTACATCATAATCTTGGATTTTCATCTTTCTCATAGCTTCAAAAGACATTTCATATTTCATCTTCTTCTTAAAGATAGGAGCTTTGCTCATTTCATAAGAAACAAGAAAGTTATACAGTTCATCAAGTGATAAATCATACTTATCTTCTAAAGCTGAAATTTTAGAATCAATCCTGTCTGGAAAGTTTCTCATAAGTTTCTTCACAATTTTAGAATCTTTTAAGTCTTCTCCTAATCCCCTGATGTTGCAAACAATTTCATTAACTCTGGTGAATTATTCATCAATTGTTTCGTCATATCTCATCCTAATGTCTTCAAACTTACTACGCCAGATTTGTAGCTTGGCTTCATTGACTTTTGTGTTTCCTTCAAAAACAATTTCCATCTTGTCCCACATGACTTTTGATGTTATGAGACCCATCACCTTCTGATAAACACTTTCTGATAAGGACATGAGAATAGAATTCTTATCCTTTCCATAAATTTCTATGTTCCTCTTGTTGGCAATTGTCATAGAAGCATTTTTATCAATATATGGAAAGCCAATAGTGGTAGCATCAACAACTTCAAGGCCAAGAGATATGAGATAAGGAATCATCCAAATTTTCCATCCATAATAATTATTTCCATCAAATGTAATAATTCCTCTACTGTTGACAGAATTGATATTCTCCATGATAAGGAAAAAAGAACAAGGGAACCTCCCTCTGATACCACTTGAAGTTCCATGGATCGAATGTCAACTGAGAAGGGGTGGTTGAATCAATTGATATCTTTTTACAAGTTTCAAAACTGTATGAAACTTAACCCTTGCAACCTGTTAAGATTTACTTCCTTATCAAACTTTAGCAAGTAACCCAAGCATGGATGAAAGGTAAAGCATGAAAATCACACAAGAATTTCAAGGTTTGGCCTCAATAAGAGAACCTATGTCCTTTCCAAATCCACTCCTGTGGGTCTATGGAAATACACTATAATGAAGAAGTGAATACAACTTGTGCCAACTCCCGTTGGACATGTTCTATCTCCCGATAGGAAAGATTATACTGACTCCCGTAAGTTTACAATGTTTCCTTAAAGAACAATTGAGCTAAACATTAGAAAAAGACTTTGTCAAGCTCCTCCACAAAATGATCACTCCGAATATTCAATCCAATTTCTTGGATTTTATTTTCTGAAACCGAAATTCTCAGCAAAAAAACTATGACTCCAAAAAATCTCACTCTGAATCTTCAATCCGGATTTCATGATTCCAGTTATCTGAAACCAGTCATCTCAGCAAGGAAACTGTGACTCTGTAGAAATACCCACTCTGAATACTCAATCCGAATTCCTCAAATCCGATCTTCTGATTCCAAATTTCTCAGAAAGATAATAATGATTCTGCAGAAATGATCACTTCGAAAAACTGAGTACGGATTTCTTGAATCTGGTTCTCTCAGCAAAAAAAAGATGACTCAACACAAAAGCTCACTCAAAATTCTCTAGCGCTCCACCTTTTTTGCGTGTGAAAAAAGGTTGTGAATGAGCGAATGATCTGAGCACATATTTATAAGAAACTCAGAAAACAAAGTCAAGAATCTTGAAAAACATTCCCGCTTCCTAAAATCTCAAAAACTCTGCAAATCTCTCGTATTTAATCTTCAATATTTGACTTATTCAAATATCCTTAAATTTCTCTAAGATTTATGCAAGGTTGAAATACGGGTTTTCTTGAACTCTTCATATCTTCCTCAGAATGATAAGGCTAGATCTTGGTTCTGATTTTAGGTTCAGGAAAACTGGTTCAGGAAAACTGGTTCAAAATTGTCATTCTGAATTTCTGGCTCAGGGTTGTCATTCAGAATTTCTGGCTCAGGATTGTCATTCCAAATTTCTACCTCATGATTGTAATTCTGAATTTTTGGTTCAGGAAGTCCACTATGAATTTTTGGTTCAGGAATTCCACTCCAAAAATTGGTTCTGGAAATACACTCTAAACTTCTGGCTCAGCAAGTAGACTCTGAATTCTGGATCAGCAAGTAGACTCTGAAAATCTGATTCAGCAAGTCGACTCCAAAAATCTGGTTCCGCAAGTAGACTCTGAAAATCAGGTTTCAGTAAGTTGACTTTGAAAATTTGGGTCAGCAAGTACACTCCAAAAATCTGGTTCAGCATGTAGACTCTGAAAATCATCTTCAACAAGTAGACTCCAAAATCTAGTTCAGGAAATAGAGTCCAAACTTTTGTCTTGGGTAGACTCTGATTTTTTGGCCCAGATAGACTTCAAAAAACAGGTTCATAAAAACAGACTTAGAAAATCTAGTTTAGGAAATAGACTCTGAACTTCTGGCTTGGGTAGACTCTGATTTTCTGGTCAGATAGACTCTGAAAAACAGGTTCAGAAAAACTAGTTTAGGAAAATAGGTTCCGAAAAACTGGTTCCGAATTTCCTCAGAATTTATCTTAGTGAAAAATAACCTCAATCCTCTTCACCATTTCTTCAACAGCTTTTATCATGAAACTTTTCATGATTTGTGAGAACTATAAGATCAGAAAAACATCGTCTGATTTGTTTAAAAAAGTTTGAGACACTTTCTTAACTTCTGACTTCTCATTCTTCAACAAAATCTTCTTTAAGAAAATCTTCAGCAACCAGCAACTTCAACTTTCTGTAACTCAAAAACATTCTTCAACAAAAAGATTAGTTGTCAAAAAATACAAAAAAAAAATTTAAACAAAACACCAAAAGGTTCTTCATGAAGGACTAAAGAGATTCAGTTTAGGGAGCTTTTATATAAGGGAGTCGAGAGAGGATAAAACATGTATGATGTTTTTGTGTGTATGGTTTTAGGTGAAGAAGGTTTTTTTTTGAGATTTGAGTTGTGTATTAAATAATATTATAAAATAAATAGATAAATAGGTTTATATAATGATCCTACAGTAAAATATGTATTTAAAATATCATTAAAAATGAAATTTCATGATTTATTTTCAAAAAATATTTTCAATTAAACATGATAGTTTTATAAACATAATCATTTAAATTAAAATAAATGAATTTTTATTTTAATAAAATAAAATCAACCAAAATAAATAGGGTTAGTAAAGATACCAGGTATCTTATCTTATTTAGAAACAAATTTAAGCAAGATGTCGCCTTTATTAGATTGATCTATAAGGAAATGATGCCTTAGATCTATATGGTTTTTTCTAGAATGGTTTATGGGGTTTTTTGGAAATTCCAATAAAATTAGTCCTATCAAATTTAATTTCTAATTAATTTATATTAAATTAGATTTCCATCATGGTTTATTTTATCCACCAAACATGTGAAAAAAAACTACTAGCATCAATGTATTCTACTTTTATTGTGGATAATGTAATTGAATATTGTTTTATAGTGAAATATGAAATGAAAGAATTATCATGAAAGTGACATGTTCCTAAGGTGATTTTTTATATAACCAATAATCATAAACTTCAACATTTTTATATGATATTAATTCGAAATTATATGTATATATAATAAATAGAGGTTGAGAAACCTTTCTATTCATATAAAATTAAATATTTTAGTTTCATTCAAATAATATTATTTGGAATCTTCTTGGAATCTGGAATAATAACTTACAAAAAAAATTAGTCGTTCTATAATATTTTATGTACATTAAGCCCCGAATGATTCCTATATATAAATTTTTTTCAACTGGTTTACCATATTTATCCTAATCAGTCTATAAATAGAGACTCATAAGATTTATTTTCACCATACTATTTTCAAGTCAAAATTGATTAAGAAAGTCATGTATTATTTTTTTATTTAAAACATTCCCAATTTACTTTGGAAATATATAAAATCCAGTAATAAAATTTAAATAACCTATCATGCTCATTTGAAAATATTTTTTCCAAATAATTTAAAAATCATTAAACAATTATTGATTAGTTAAGCAAAAACGACATTATCAAAAAATCATTGATGAACTAAAATATATATTAATAATTTTTCTTACAATGAGAAGGATATTAAAATCCTATTGAAAATATATTTGACATGATAAAATATCACTCCATTTCATACAAAGATCTATAGGATTGTTTATGACCATAAAGAGATTTAATATGTTTGAAAATAGAGTATAGAAGAAATGATTTTTTAAATCACTCTTGTAGATCAATATAAACTTCCTCTAAAAGATAACCATTATTGAAAAGATGATTTACCATAAAAAATTAATAAATTAAATTTCATATGAGATATATATGATAGAATAATTATATTTTACAACCTAGAAAATAGAAAAAGTATTCATCATATTCTAATACTTATTTATTATAACCTTTAGAATATAGTCTATCCATATTTCTAAAGATCACTCCATGATCTTCCAGATTAATTATAAAAAACCATTTGGAACTTATAAAAGTGTCTTTTGACGTTCTACAAAATAATTCCTAATCCTTATTCCTTTTGAACTGGTTTAATTATTTTTATATAACTAATACACAACTTTCCACAACTAAGGCATGTTCTATGGTTTTAGGTTAAAGTTGGGAGAGTAAGGCATAGAACGTTACATGGATTTATATAATTATTGTAATTATTTATCCTTGATAAAATTTTCCAATAACTATATATAGAGGGTGGTATTATAAGGAATCACGATCTCTAGGTAGAACACATTTAGGTTCACTAGTTTCAATCTTTTTAGGAAATTTTATTTCAAAATAAATTTCCAAATGATCACCATTTTTTAGTAAAAAAGAGGGCTACATCTCATGTTTTCCCATGAATTGGTGAAATAATCAATGCGATTATTTTTGTGATAAAAATGGCATATTTTATCATATTTTACATGAGTTCCTTCAGTTATAATCCTTTAATTCTTATTGAAAACTCTATAAACATTTGAATTAATAGAGTAACCAATAAAAATTCCTTCACCAACCTTTGGATCATATTTTAAAAAAAAATTCTTAGTTTAATGAATATATAATTTGTATAAAAACGATGAATTATCCAAATTTTGGATTTCTATTATTCCATAGATCACATGGAATATTTATAAAAATATGCCTGATCTGATCTCTATTTAGTGATATAGAATGATATGTTAGTAACATCTACCAAAATAATGCACTGTTATTATATATTCATATAACATTGTCTTGGAAATTTCTTTCAAGGTCTTATTTCACCTTTCAATAGTAGAATTATTTTGAGGTGTCGTAGTGGTGGAAAAAGTGCGTTTGATAATCCGTCTTCATAAAAAATGGACTGAAATTGTGGTTTTCAAATTTCCCCTTGGTAACTTCTTAATTTTTTCTGGAATCCTTTAATTTTAAAACATTCTTCATAAAATGAATATATAAAGAAGAAGCTTAAATAATTTCTTGAAAATAAACCCCATTAAAATATAAATAGAATTTCAACTAAATCATAATTTTTTGACCTACTAGGAATATTGTTATAGGAGGTCCAAAAAAATCCATGTGCTTAAGTTCCAAGGGTTTAGAAGAAACAAACTCTTCAATTTATTTAAAATATGATTTTTTCACTTTCACATTTGGTATTCACCACAATGTTTTTTAGAAAATTTATGTAGAGGAAGGTTTAAAATTATATTTATTATAGATATATCTCTCATATAATACACAATACAATGTACAATTATTATATTCAAAATAAAAGATTAAATTATTTCATTTCGAAAATATTCTATATTTTATATACTCAATGAGTTATGATGTAATATGTAGTCATTATCAGCTCTTGGTTCCATAAATTTAATGAAATTTTATTTTAAGTGATAACATTAATTTCTAGAAAAATATATATTTTTACTATTATATGATATTTGATAAATATTTTTTAGGTTTTTTTGAAAGACTTCAAAATTATTTAATTTATTGATGAGAAATGAATTTAAATTTCCAAGTGGACAATTTAGTTAATCTTCATTTAGCACTGTTGCCTCCATCAATTTTGGATTATGAGTGATTTTTTTAGCAATATCCACTCATGTGTCTTGAGAATCCAAAATCAATATACCACTTTTCATTACTATTATTATGTAATTTTATTCTATAAAGTATATAAAACAAGAAGGTGTTTTGTTACACATTTACATATGGCTTGCAATGTTAAAAACTACAATTTATAGAATCTACATATTCATCTAATTTCTATGAATTATAGCACCAAATAAAGAAATATTCTTCAAAATAAATCCATTCATGGTACCAAATAATTAAGGATTGTTAGAATAAAATAATGGTATTGTTTCCATGTTCTCTATAATAAAAGAACATAAATTTATATATGTTCTTCTTCTAATAACTAGTTGTAAAATTATTTAAATATAATTAAGTATTTTCACATTTACATCATATTCAAAATATTTATTTATTTTATCTATTATTTCCAAGTATTTAATATGGAAAATTTTACCCCATTCTAAAAATAAGTTTTGAATAATTTTTATATTTTCTCTTGGTTTTTTCACTTTTAATTTCATTATGATGTTCATCACAAGAGAAATGAAATTCGTCCTATTTTTTAGTATGAAATTTACATTCTTAGGATATATTATTCAGTTATATAAATATAGTAATATCTCCATGATTAGTTTTTATTTATTCTTAATCTCTCTTATATATCACTCGTCATGGGTAAATATTCATTTTATTCATTGAAAGATGAATTTTCATCATTGTCTAGATCAAATTGTAATAGGGGTGAATCATACTTTTAAAAAATTTATATCATATAGAAATTATAAATAAAAATTAAAATAAAAAGAGATTATGTGAAAGAATCAATAGTGAGATAACTAATTATTCTAATACATATTAAAATATTAGTATAATTGTATATTATGGAAAAATTTGATCGTATCAAATTATTTAAATTATACATATCGACGTTGAATGTTGTAATTTGATAAAGTAAAGATTGAGATAAAACAGATGATAATAAGTTTGAAAATAACATGATATGATCACCTACATATTTGCCTCAAAACCTGAGAGGTTAATGAAATAAATACCTTGGTCATAATGATGATCATTGAACCTAATAATTGCGAATTTTAAGTAATCTTTTGAGATTTTTCCATACCAAAAGAATCTATCTATCGCTCTTGCAGGGTGAGAAACCATTAGAGAAATGTGACAAGGAGAGAGAGGTTTTCATAGTAATAAAATTTAATTCCACAAAATAAACTCTTAAAATAATGATTATAATTTGGGATGAGATATTTTAGGGAATGTTTATGATCCTTAAGAGATTAATAAACTAAGAATGATACTTTGTGATGATTTTAAGAATGTTATCAATTCAGCAATGATTCAATCAGATATCATTTTTGGAAGAGGTTTATACCTTTTAGGAGGCTAAGGGATACATTCTATAGTCTTAAATAGTTCTAGAAACCTTTTATAATTCATGAAGGGTAATAAAGCTCAATAAGGCTGCCATTATGTTTTTTTTACTACATTAAAAGACATTTCAATGTAGAATCTTGTATGACAATTCATAACCGGTATCCACCACTTGGTATCACTATGGAGAAACTAGTTTTAAAGACCCATAATTTACATGTATTTTTTTTATTATATGGGAATTTTATGAGTCCGTGAAAATTGAAGACGTGTGATTCCAAGGCCCGGTGTGCCCAGAATGAATTTCTGAACTTTTTTCAGGTACGTTCGGTAAACATGCGAGTGGGTTTTTTTAACTTTTGAACTGATGCTTACAATTGAAATCTGAGGACACTGTTGAACTCGCATGGCCCATATTCACTTAAGGAGACTTTCACCTCGATGATAGTTGGTCGAGGGTGAAAGCTAGTTTTTTGTGTTTTTCATGAAAGAATAAAATAAAAATAAATTCTTTTAACATTTTTATTTGTTTAAATCTCCCATGTGGATGTTATAAATGTGGGGACCACCTGAACTAAAACCTCCCACATGTATATTATAGAGGTGGTGACCACCGAGCCTAAAACCCCAATTTTGAATTTCCAGTGTTGGGGACCACCCAAACCCTCTTAATGGAAGAAACCCCTTGAACTACCTAATTAATGAAGAGTTAACCCATGAACTCCCTCCAAAATTAATTATGCCAACACTTTTCATTTAATTGAATTAATTAATTGAGCCAACTAATTATGCCAACGTTCCAAACATAATTAATCTACCTAATTTAAATTATATCGGCACCTCTTTCCTTTGAGGAGGATTTGGTTAGAGAAGGAAAAGGGGAGATCTTGTAGAACTTCTCTCCAATGACGAACAACCTCCATCAAAGAATGATTATCCAACGAACTGATGAACGAGCCCGGGATCAGAGGCGTTTGACGGGTGCGACGAACGTCGAAGTCTTCGAATTCTTTCTTGCGCCAACATTAATGAACCATCTAGGTAGGGATTTTTGTTTTGATTTTCCCATTTCCCATTCTTGATGAATCTTCGTAAATAAAGAAGGAAGCTTAGCCGCTTGCTACCGTTCTAACATGGAATGTGCAGGCCAAACAAACATGGCCTGAACTCTTCGCAATTCTTGTGATTATATGTTGTGTTCTTTGCGATGAAGGCGACGGAGCGACTACACCGCATAGATAGGACGACTAGACATCCGGCCAGCTACAGCGGACCGCCGTACCGTGGCCCCTACGCCGCCCCGCAGCCCACACGCCGCACCGCGGCCCTCGCGCAGCCCTGTGGCCCCCACGCCGCCCCACGACCCGCGCATCGCCCGAGTGTCTATTTGATGAATCATTTGCAACACTGGAAACCTTATAGAGAGACGGTCCCATTGGTATACCAAACTAGAGATTTGGATAAAGTTGGGGAATGATTGGGTTGGATTGAGCACAAATCTAATTAGGCCCTTGGGACTAAAAGCTTAATAACTTACAGACCGGGCGTTTGTTTGATGTACTGTCTGTTGCATTGAGACCCCTATGAAATGGTGGTCCTTTGGGATACTTCTTCATGGGACTTCTTGGTAGTTGGAGTATCAACCAGTGGCTTGAGGAGCAGACCCTCCCATAGACGAGCAAGCATAGTGCGAGAATCCTGTAGCTGGTTGTGACGTTGTACTAGGATCATGTGCGGGTCTGACAATGTACTGACAATGTACTAGGGTCCTATATGGGTCTAACAACATACTGACAATGTACTAGGATCTTGTGTGGGTCTGACGATGTACTGATGATGTACTAGGATCCTGTGTGGGTCTGACGACGTACTGACGATGTACTAGGATCATGTGTGGGTCTGACGATGTACTGACGATGTACTAGGATTGTGTGTTGGTCTGACAACGTACTTACGATGTACTAGGATCCTATGTGGGTATGATGATGTACTGATGATTTACTAGGATCCATTGTGGGTCTGATGTTGTTCTGACGATGTACTAGGATATTGTGTGGGTCTGACGATGTACTAATGATGTACTAGGATCCTATGGGGGTCTGACAATGTACTAGGATCCTGTGTGGGTCTGACAAAGTACTAGGATCATGTGTGGGTCTAATGATGTACTATGATCCTTTGTGGTTCTGATGGTTATTTAGGATCCTTTTTGGGTCTGAATCTTAACCGAGTAAGATGATTCAGTAGTTACATCTAATTATCTTTACTACCGTACCTTTGATATACCTGGTGTGAGCTGAGTTCGTACCTTTGTGGTACGTTCCTTTGTGGTAATACCTTGGTGGTATTCTTATGTGTCGTGTACCTATATGGTACATACCTTTGTGGCATTCTTTCCTTTGTGGAATAGTTGAGCTTTGGGATTTTGGGTTGGACCCTGTGTTTCCTCATGATTGAGATGGGTATACTTGATAACTTAGGTATATGTATGTGAATATACCTAAGCAGGATTTTCAGTTGATTTCATGCTATGTGGTTTATCTGTTGTAGATTTTGTGAGACCGTGTGGGTCTCAGGGTCCCTTCTGAGTATCTTTATACTCACCCCTACACGGGATATGCCCGCACCTTGTTGTGTTTGGTGCAGACGACGGACAACGCTGACTGAGGATGAGGGTACCAGGACTGGGCGGTGCTCGGAGGTGGATCATATGGCGTGTCGATACACAGAGAAGACGGGCGAATGTAGAGTGATGAGGATGTGTTCAATACCTACCCTTTAGGTAGGAACCTCGAAGGATGACCCAATAGTTGTCTTTCTCTTTCTTCAGTTGTATTGTATTTTAGTTGTACTTGTACCTTTATTGTTGGGCTTATATTCCAGCCCCTCTTAATATCAGCACTCTTTTTTCAATATAGTTTAATTGTGTTCATATCTTACTCTATGTTTGGTTGCGTGTGTTTACTGGATATAAAGGCAATGCCTTCCCGATTTTAGGGGATACACCTTTCACTGCTAGTCTCCAGCCCCTGGCCCATGGAAGGCGAGCTTGGGGTAGTCACGACATGGGCCCCGGGGGATGGGTTGTGACAAATTGGTATCACAGGAGTTAGTTCTACCATAGAACATTGGAATATGATCTTTTTAACGGTAATAGTGTTAATTGTAGTGAGTGTGGTTATCAGTTTAGGGAATGTAGTGTTGGTGCGGTGGCTGACGTATCCATACACCAGGACCCTAACTTCTGGTTTTCCAACTCAGTGCATGAAAACATTAATTGAGTGTGTATTTTCAAGAGTCTTCTATGTGAACACTTTGATTCAGATCACCATGTATTATTTATTGACCGTGGAACACCTGTTTCTTTTCAGGATGCAACCACGCAGCCAGCTAGCTAGGGTTCCGAATATAGTATGCATTGACAGCCCACCGAGAGACGAGGCCTCAGAGTAGGGCCCTCATCCAGTGAAGGCACCAGCAGTAACATTACCTGTTGGGCCACCGATTCCACTAGACCCAATAGCAAAGGGTTCACGCCACTTGAGTATGTTTCACAGGTTCTAGTGCCATAGGCCACCCCGATTTAGGGGAGAGACGGACCCACAGGCGGCTGAGGATTGGTTGGAGGCCATAGCGAGAGTCTTCCGACTGGTAGGGACACCAGCTAATCTCATGGTGATCCTTGCCACCAGCCTTATATAGGAAACAGTAAGTAGATGGTGGAGCTTGATGCTCCATGTTCACGATGAGGTGATTCTTCTTTGGGCAAACTTTGAGAGCCTGTTTCGGGCGGTGTTTGTCCCAGCATCTCTTCACGCAGTGTGCATACATGAGCATCTTCATCTATAGTAGGGAAGCATGACTGTAGCTTAGTACTCAGTGAGGTTCACTGAATTGTCATGCTACTCCACTGATGTGGTGCAGGACCCATTATTCAGAGACCAGACCTTCGATCAGGGGCTCAGGTGAGAGATCAGGGTATTGATGATTTCTCTTAGCATCCTGACGTAGGTGGGGGTGTTAGAGCGCGACATCTTAGTAGAAAATTATTTTGATGAGCAGTCACCAGCAGCAAGACCCACCATCGGACATCACGTAGCAGAGTCTTCCATAGATGGAAGTAAGCATATGTCGCAAAGTTCAAAGAGGACCAGACCTACAGGTGGACGACCACATGATTCAGGGCTGGCTGTGCAGGGCACTTGAGGTAGAGCCAGTCATGCCAGGAGCAGGCAGTGTAACGCATGCGGCGGGCAGGGTCACATGGCTTGTGACTGTCCGACCGGCCATATGGATGATTAGAAGATGGTCAAAGGACCACCTAGGTAGAGACAGAGGTTCAATCGAGGTGGTCCGTAGGGAGCAGGCAGACGTGGCAGAGGAGCAGGCCGTGCAACTGGCAGTGGGCGACGATTCGAGATGTTACCGCCACCACCACCGGGTGGTCCACCCCGACCATAGGGAGCAATAGGATAGGGGCGAGCTCTATACTAGGTAGTTGAGGCCTACGATCACGGTGCTTGAGAGATGATACAAGGTACCATCTATGTCTACTCCACCATAGATGCTGTACTTATAGACACGGGTTCCCGTCATTCTTTTATTGCCACTGCCCTTGTTCGGAGCTCGGAGATTCTGATAGAGCCGTTGGCTCAATCCTTACAGCTAGAGACTCCTATGGGAGTAGATTTGACAATTATGCACTAGTTTCAGTAGTGTGAGATTACTCTAGGAGGTGAGATATTTGGCTAGGATCTCATAGTAGCGGCATTGAGGCCTTACGATGCCATATTGGGTATGGAATGATTATCAACGGTCCATGCTCAGATAGACTGTATTAGGCGCAAAGTGAGGTCTGTATGTAGAGATGAGACCAAGTTTACCTTCAACGAAGATAAGGGAGCCTTTGCAGCACAGGATGGACTTAACCGAAGGAGGGTGCAAATGATTTCACATCATTTATCTAGCCTTACCCCTGGAGCGGTTGATGTGGAGAGTCCGAGTTATCCTATTGTGGTGGACTAGTACACGAGTGTTTTCCCTGACGATGTTCTGGGTCTACCACCTCATAGATAGGTGGAATTTTACATTGACTTGTACCCCAGGATGGAACCGATATCTACACCAGCGTATCGGATGTCTCCCGTGGAGCTTCGTGAGCTGCGAGTACAGCTGGAGGACATACAGGGGAAGGGATTCATTCGGCCTAGTGTTTCTCCATGGGCATCTCTGATTTTGTTCTCTAAGAAGGCAGATGGGAGCATGAGACATTGAATCAACTATAGGGGCCTAAACTAGGTGACCGTGAAGAACAAGTACCCACTCCCAAGGATTGACGACCTCTTTGATCAGCTGAAGGGAGCACATTGGTTCTCGAAGATAGACCTCTGATCAGTCTATCACTAGCTCAAAGTGCGAGACGAGGATGTGAAGAAGATGGATTTCAGATGTCGGTATGGCCATTACGAGTTCTTGGTTATGACATTTGGTGTAAACAATGCTCTAACAGCATTCATGGGACTCATGGACATGATATTTTAGCCATACCCTGATCGCTTTGTAGTAGTCTTCATCGACGAAATTCTGATCTACTCAACTACTGAGTAGGATCATTCTTATCATTTGCGGGTAGTACTTGACACACTCTGAGAGCACCAGCTTCATGGTAAGATCTCAAAGTGACAATTCTGGATCCGAGATGTTCACTTTCTGGGACATGTTATATCAGAGGATAGATTTGTAGTAGATCCAGCAAATATTGAGGCAATACTTTCTTGGGATCCACCCAAGAGTGTGACGGAGGTAAGAAGTTTCTGGGGTTTGTCCGGTTACTACTGTAGACTTGTGCCAGATTTATCTAAAGTTGTAGAACCACTATTAGCATTGACGAAGAAGGGAAAACCCTTCGTGTGGTCGGAGAGATGCCATCAAAGTTTTCTGGAGCTGAGGCTGAGGCTGACTAGTGCCCCCATCTCGAGGCTACCAGAGGAGGGCGTAGGGTATGTAGTTTACTGCTATGTATCAGGGATTGGGATAGGATGTGTCCTGATGCAGGAGCGAGCAGTGATCACATATGGTTCTTGATAACTGAGACAACATGAGAAGAACTATGCTACCCATGACCTATAGTTAGCTGCAGTGTTCTTTTTCTTGAAGATGTGGAGACATTAATTAATGGGAAAGCGTTTTATAATCTACTTGGATCATAAGAGTCTCAGGTACATCTTCTCTCAGAAAGACCTAAACCCGAGACATCGACATTGATTTGAGTTCCACCAAGCCTATAAATTCTAGATAGTCTATACTCCTAGGAAGGGGAACGTTGTAGCAGATGCACTCAGCAAGAGGTCTAGTATATAGCTACTGGGCAAGGCGATGTAGCAGCTAGTCGCTTTGTAGATATCCTTTGTCGATCGAGATGGTGCACATTTTATTCAGCCACGTACAATCAATCCCCCACTTCTTTAGCGAGGAAGAGAGGCATAGCGTGGGGACACTGACTGCAAGACACGACATGCTCAGATATCCACAGGACTTGCACTGATGGATTTTCTAAAGGTGGGTAGCACGTCATCCTCTTAAGAATGAGTACCATGGTACCATTATCACTTCAGGAGGAAGTGTTGAGGGAGTTCCACGCTTCCCCTCTAGTGGTACATCCAGAAGTGGTGAAGATGTACCAGGATCTCTGACGACAACACTGGTGGCTGGGAATGAAGAAAGCAGTAGCAGAGTTTGTCTCTTGGTACCCCACATATCAGCAAGTGAAGGGAGAGAATCAAGTACCAACAGACTTGGTTCAGCCTTTAGAGGTCCCAGAGTGGAAGTTGGATGAGATATCCATGTACTTCGTGATAGGACTTCCGTGTACATCCAGGGGACATGGCTCGATTTGGGTGATCGTCAATCAACTCACCAAGTCAGCCCACTTCCTATCGATCAGAGAGCAGGGTTCAGTAGAGAGTTTGGGATGCCTCTACGTGCAAGAGATTATGTGGATACATGGAGTACCCTCTACGATTGTCTCCGATCGTGATTCAAATTTTACTTCCCGGCTATGGAAGAGGTTGCAGGAGGCTTTTAGGACGCAACTTCATTTGAGCACCACTTTCCATCCGCAGATGGATGGCCAGATTGATCAGACTATTCAGACCCTCGAGGACATGCTATGTGCTTGCGTCCTCGACTTCGGTCGCACCTGGGAGGATCACTTGCCTTGTTATAATTTTCATAAAACAATAGCTATCACTCCACCATTGGTATGACACCTTTTGGAGCGTTGTATGGGTGACCTTGCATATCACCTTTGTGATGGACTGGCCTGGGGGAGTCAACACTCGTGGGACCAGAGATGGTTTGGGGTACCATAAATAAGGTGTAGATAATCTAGGAGTGGATGAAGACTATATAGAGTAGGAAGAAGTCATATGGAGATAGGTGATGGAGACCTTTGGAGTTTGAGGATGGTGACCACAACTTTCTACGGGTCTCACCTTGATGAGGTTTGCAGAGATTTGGCTGAGGCGGCAAGTTATCTTCGAGATTCATCGGACACTTTCAGATCCTCAGTAGAGTTGGCGAAGTGGCTTACCGCTGAGCTCTTCCCCCTCAGTTTCATTGAGTTCATGACATCTTCTACGTATCCCAACTGAAGAGATACATGCACGACCCTACCCACATCATCAACCATGGCGAGCTGGACATCGACGATGGGGTGACATTTACGGAGGTTCTAGTAGAGATTGAGGATCGACAGAAGTAGGTCCTTCGTGGATGGTTGATACCTCTGGTGCGCATTTACTGGTAGTATGGGAACCTCCAGGAGAGCACATGGGAGCGGGAGGCTCAGATACGTGCTCAGTACCCCCACTTGTTTTCTTAGTTTGGTGTTGTGCATTTTGGGGATGAAAAGCCCTGAGGTGAGGAGAATGTAAAGACCCAGAATTTCCATGTATTTTTTTAATTATATGGGAATTTTACGAGTCTGCGAAAATTGACGGTGCGTGATTCTGAGGCCCGGTGTTCCCGGAATGAATTTATGAACTTTTTTTTCGTGTACATTCAGTAAACGTGCAAGCAGGTTTTTGTAACTTTTGAACCGGTGCTCAGAATTGAAATCCAAGGACACTGTTGAACTCGCAGTGCTCTTATTCTTTTAAGGAGACTTTCACCTTGATGACAGTTGTTCGAGAGTGAATGTTAGTTTTGTTTGGTGTTTTTTCGTGAAATAATAAAATAAAATAATTTTTTTTACATTTTTATTTGTTAAAAACACCCATGTGGATGTCATAAAGGTGGGGACCACCAGAACTAAAACCTCCCACATGTATGTTATGGAGGTGGGGACCACCGAGCCTAAAACCCCCATTTTGAATTTCTAGTGGTGGGGACCACCCGTACCCTCTTAAGGGGAGAAACCCCTTAAAATCCATCATTAAAGAAGATTTAATCCATGAACTCCTTCTAAAATTAATTATTCAATCACTTTTTATTTAATTGAGTCAATTAATTTAGCCAATTAATTATGCCAATGTGCCAACATAATTAATCTACCCAATTTAAATTATATTGGCACCTCTTTCCTTTGGGGAGGATTTGGTTGGAGAAGGAGAAGAGGAGATCTTGAATAACTTATCTTCAATGAATAATAACCTCCATCCAAAAATAATTATCTGATGAATTGACAAACGAGCCTCGGATCAGAGGCGTGTGGCGGGCACGACGAATGTCGACATCTTCAAATTGTTTCTCGCGCCAACATCAATGAAACATTGAGGTCGGGATTGTTGTTTTGATTTTCCCCTTTCCCATTCTTGACGACTCTTCATAAATCAAGAAGAAAACTTATCCGATTTCTACCGTTCTAATGCGGAATGTGAGGTTAAAACGAACTTGGCATGAACTCTTCACAATTCTTCTGAATATTTGTTGTGTTATTCGCAATGAAGGTGACGACACGACTACACTGTGCGGAGAGGATGGCTGGCGATCCAGCCAGATGTGGCGGACTGCCGCACCGTGGCCACCCCACCACACTGTAGCCCCCGCTCCGCACCGCGGCACCCGCACCGAACGGTGGCCCTGCGCCGCACTGCGGCCCTCGGGCTGCTCGGTGGCCCCACGGCCCGTGCGCCGCCCCGATGCCTCACGCGGCCCTGCGACCCACGTTTCGCCTCGATGCCACGCACCGCCATGCGGCCCCCGCGCCACCCCATAGCCAGGTCGGGCCTCGCAGCATGGGCCAGACTATACCCAACAGGCCGGGTCGACCCATGTTGGGTCAGGCTGGGATAGACCAGACCTGTACTAGCTTCGACCCATTTTTTCTCTTTTTTCCATAACTTTTGCACCGAGTTTCCGTTTGATTAATCGTCTAAGGCATTGGAAACCTTAGGGTGAGAGTTTCCCTTTGCTGTACCCCACTAGAGATTTGGATAAAGTTAGGGAATTATTGGGTTGGATCAAGCACGAATCCAACCGGGCCCTTGGGACTAAAAGGCTAATAACATACAGACCAGGCATCCGTTTGATGCATCGTCTATTGTGTTGAGACCCCTATGATATGGTGGTGATTTGGGATACTTCTTCATGGGACATTTTGGAAGTTGGGTTATCGACCAGTGGATCGAGAAGCAGACCCTCTGTGAGATGAGCAAGCTTTGTGCCGGAATCCTGTAGCTGGCTATGACGATGTACTAGGATCTTGCGTGGGTCTGATGATGTACTGGCGATGTTCTAGGGTCCTGTGTGGGTCTGACGACGTACTGATGATGTACTAGGATCATGTGTGGGTATGAAGACCTACTAACGATGTACTAGGATCTTGAGTGGGTCTGACGATGCACTGACGATGTACTAGGATCCTGTGTGGGTTTGACGACATATTGACGTTATACTAGGATCTTGTGTGGGTCAAACGATGTACTAATGACATACTATGATTCTGTGTGGGTGCGACGACGTACTGATGATGTACTAGGATCTTGTGTGGGTCTGAAGATGTAATAAAAATGAACTATGATACTGTGTGGGTATGAAGATGTACTGACGATGTACTAAGATCCTGTGTGGGTCTGACGACGTACTAGGATCCTGTGTGGGTCTGACGAGGTACTAGGATCCTGTGTGGTTCTGACGATGTACTACGATCCTTTGTGGGTCTGATGATGATTTTAGGATACTTCATGGGTCTGCATCTTAATAGAGTAATATGATTCAGTAGTTACATATAATCATCTTTACGACTGTACCTAAGATATACCTAGTGTGAGCTGAGTTCGTTACTGTGTGGTGCGTTCCTTCATGGTAATACCATGGTGGTATTCTTCAATGTGGCGTACCTTTCTGGTACTTACCTTTGTGGTATTCCTTCCTTTGTGGAACAGTTGAGTTTTGGGATTTGGTTTGGACCCTGTGTTTCCTCATGATTGAGATGGGTATACTTGATGACTTTGGTATATGTATGGGCATATACATAAGTAGGGTTATCCGTTGATTTCATGCTATTTGTTCGATCCATATGGATTTTGTGAGACCTTGAGGGTCTCGAGGTCCCTAACAAGTATTTTTATAATCAACCCTGAACGGGCTATTCCCACACCTTATTGTGTTTGGTGCAGACGACGGACAACGCTGACAGAGATGAGGGTACCGGGACTAGACGGTGCCTAAAGGTGGACCATACGACTTGTCGGTACGTAGAGAAGATGGGCGGACGTGGAGTGCTGAGGAGGAGATCTATACCTACCCTTCAGGTAGGAACCTCAGAGGACGACCTAGTAGCTTTCTTTCTCTTTCTATAGTTGTATTGTATTTCATTTTTACTTGTACCTTTACTGTTGGAATTTTATTCTAGCCCCTCTTACTTTCAACACTCTTTTTTCTATAAAATTTACTTGTGTTTTATCTTGATGTGTGATTAGTTGTGTGTGATTTCTGGATATAATGGAAATACTATCCCAGTTTTAGGGGATACACCTTTCAATGCTAGTCTCCAGCCCCTGGCCTATAAAAGCAGGCTTGGGGGTAGTCACGACACGGGCCCCGGGGACGGGTCGTGACAATAGTGGTGTCTCCACTTATGTTAATGTAATTGGATAGCTGTTGGAATCCTAGTTGATGATTTTGGTTTCTTCATTATTGATTTTATTAATATTTTCATGACTTATTATATACTCCCTTTACTTATTTTATATGAAATGTGCATAATTTTTGTGAAATATTAATGTTTTAATACTAGTATAATTTTTGAGGATTTTTTAGAAGTAGTCCAATTGAGACAGTTTACTATTTTATTTATAACTCTCCCCTGCTTATCCAAATTGTGTTGTTCTTGTTTTTTAGGGATTCTTAATTCAATATCCAACATTTCATTATAATGGATTATGGGATAATTCTTCCATTTGAAGGCCCATATGGACCACACAAGACGACCCAAAGAATTTGTGAAGAAACTGGACCATCCATGATGATTGAGTTATTAGCCTCACTCCCGAAGATCATATTTTATGAAACTCCACCATGTGTTCGTGATTATAAAAAATAATCATGGATAAAATTTTCAGGGCCCAACTCCAAGAACAAGGTTCCCAAATGAAGCTTTGAAATCCATCCCACCATTCTGGATGGGAATAAAAATCCAGACACTATTTATGAAATATCTCATGATTTAATCATCAAAATAATTCTTCTATTTGCAGTGTGAAAGATGAGATATAGGCAGCCGACTGTTTTGAAGAAAAACATTCAGCTTTGGGGGAATCTTCTTATTCAAAAACCCTTCTATATTTTGGACTTCAAAAAGATTGGATTGAAATGGACAGATTAAAAATGTTTAATAAAACAGACATAGATTTGGATAAATAGGTCCAAATGACCCCAAATTTGGTAGAGGTCTAAAAACATTATTATCTAAAACTTTGAAGAAGGATATATCTCTAGATTCTACTGTCTGGATGTCCAAATAGTCATGATAAGTGGAGGGACAGATTGAGAATGATAACAGTCCACTTTCCTTGGGCTATAAATACATCCCCCTCCTCTCCTTCAAAGGAGATAGAATTTCAGAAGAGAGGATCACATATCGGAATGAGCAAATCCTTTAAAGAGTATTGGGAGGACCTTCTATACTCATGTTTTTACATGAGATACCCTTCCTCCTCTCTTTGTTTCCTTTCACTTTTGTGTTGTTCTTCGTTTGTAATCTTGTAAGTTTGTGTTTTGTAATTCTGTTTTAATGCAAGTTTCTTCTTTAATATCTCTTATTATCATACCAATTCTACATTTTAATATTGATGTTCTTAAAATAGTTTAAATACTGTTGAATACCCTTCCCTTATTTTTCTTCCTCATTTAATCGAAAGTATTTTTTTAATTCTCATCATTGTTCGTGTGTATGTGTGTTCGACGTACCACTCTTTTCTTATCCCGTTCTATTTAATCTCTTGTTAATTCATCATTATAAATATATAAAATAGATTAATATTAATATCATTGGATGAGTAAATATATTTTTGGGGTGAGTCAAAATTTAGTGATGTCAAGTGATTGAGATTATTTGCTCGATGAATATTCTTTAATTTAACATTGTGTATGTTGGACTTAACATGTCATGGATTAATGACTTGTTTTGTTTAACATGTGGTTTCCATGGATTATTGGAATCATAAATATACTACCATAAACAAGCTCTGATTGAGATTAGAACCCTAAGTTAAGTTAAGGCTTTGATTAAAGCCGTAACACTTAGTAATTCCAATCAACATTATCTTGTGACATGGGTGTTAATTTAATGCAATATAAAGCAAAGCTCAAGGATATCACAAACTTAACTACCTAATGATGAAATCACCCCAATCATTGTCAATTTATTAAATCAAACATCATACATAAATTATTTCATAAGCTCTACAAACAAACCCCCCCAATGAGAATACAATTAACTAAAAACAAATGACTATTACAAAGTATCATCGCTGATGATTTGACCCGAGTGCTGCTTTACACATCAGCAGAGCACCAGAACTTTGACCGATCAATAGGCGACAATAGGCTGTGCATTTAAAATGGAACTGTTTCTAGGGATGGTGCTTTATGTAGTCATTAGTTTCTGGTTATTGTAAAAAAACCCAAAAAAACAAAATTTAAAAAAAATTGATAAAAAACACAAAGAAAACCCCTCCTTCCTCATAAAAATCATAAACGAAAAACACAAAAAGAAAAACCCATCTTCCTTTTTCATCCAACATCTTTTGAATGCCCTGTAGCCTTCTAAAAAATCCCTCGGATTTGTTTGACCCTGAAATTGAGCAAACACTTTGCCAACTTAAGAGGAACATAAGAGATAATCAAATAATTCAAGAACCATTCCTTGTCCAACTAATTAAATTAGATATGGCCAATCCTAGGGAACAAAC
The DNA here is from genome assembly GCA_963277665.1 of Viscum album. Taxonomy (NCBI): domain Eukaryota; kingdom Viridiplantae; phylum Streptophyta; class Magnoliopsida; order Santalales; family Viscaceae; genus Viscum; species Viscum album. The sequence goes on along the minus strand of OY728143.1, from coordinate 800,765,462 downwards.
ACTTAAAAAACTCACTACCCCTGATATGAATTACCAACCTCTTGGTATTCAATATCCAAACATAGAAGCTGACTTCTAACTAAAATCAGGTTTGATTCATCTTCTTCCTCATTTCCATGGGCTAGCCAGTGAGGATCCCCATCTCCACCTTAAAGAGTTCCAAGTGGTGTGATCTAACATGAAGCCTCAAGGGGTTTCAGAGGAACAAATCAAACTTTGAGCATTCCCTTTCTCCCTAGCTGACACTACTACGTCATGACTTTACTACCTCCCTCCTGGTTCCATAACCACATGGAATGACATGAAGTTACTATTCTTAGAGAAATTCTTTCCTGCTTCTCGTACTGCTTCTATCTGAAAGGAAATAAGCAGTATTTATCAGTTCCGAAGTGAATCACTCCATGAGTACTGGGAGAGGTTCAAAAATCTTGTTTCAAACTTCCCACATTACCAAATCCCTGATCAACTCTTGATCCAATACTTCTATGATGGGTTATTAGCTATGGAGAAAACTCTCATTGATGCGGCAAGTGGTGGTGCTCTTGTTGATAAAACTCCTACAGCTTCAAGAGATCTCATAAGTAACATGGCTTCAAACACACAACAATTCCATACTAGAGCACATGCTCAAGTCAAACAGGCCCAAGATAATCAATCAATTGAGCCAAACAAGATGACCAAGTGGATGAGTGAACTTATAGGTCTTGTGCGACAACTAGATGTGGCAACCAAATCCCCAACCTCATCTTCTCTGCAATCAATGTTTTCTAGACCTGTCAAAAATTGTGGAATCTGCAACTCTTCATCTCATCCAACAGACTCATGTTCACAACATCAAGAGGATCAATCTGATTCTTCTGGACTAATGGAGCTCAATGCAGCATATGATCAGTAGAACACCAACCCTCAAATATCAGGTCATTTTGTTAGAAACTTCAACCTACCTCACTCTGATCCCTTATCATCTTCCTATAACCAAGGCCTTAGGTATGGTAATCCCATATCTCATCCCCCTCAATTCCCTCTTCAAAACCCAAACCAGTTTCAATATGTTCAAGGTGTTGGTAACTTCCAAAAACCTTATCCTTTTATTCCTCAACCTCAAAAGAACAATCTTCCTCCTGGATTCCATTATCCTCGTGAGCCTTCCCAATTCCAAAACCAATACAATCACTTTCACTAGAACCAAATTCTTGGTAATCCCAATCCAGGACAAGACTCTTCTTCCAAGAAACCATGGGAAAGTGCAGTTGAATATCTTTCCTCCTTCACCCGTTCCAGCCTCAAAAACATTGAAATCCAAATTGGTCAACTTGAATCCCACATTAGTCAGCAGCAGCCATCCAATTCTTCCCAACTCCTAGCTCAACCATTACCCAACCCCAAGGGCAATGTAAGTGAAATTACACTTAGATTGGGGAAGAACATTGCTATGCCTCAAGATAAGTCCTCCAACCCCCTTTAAATGTTGACCTAGAAAATGAAAAGAAAAAAAACATGAAAAGGAACCTGAATCCATTCCCTCACCTCCTTCTATTCCTCATAGGAACCCAATCTCTTTTCCTCAAGCTGTTTCTAAGCCAATGAATTCCTTTAAACCTGATCCTGAAATTCATGACATGTTTAGACATGTTGAATTCAACATTCTCCTCTTAGATGCTACAAAACAAATTCCTAAGTATGCCAAGTTTCTCAAGGAGTTGTGTACCCAAAATAGGCATCTTAGGACCTTCAAAAATGTTTCAACCCAAGAGTTCATACCCATTAAGTGCAAATATCAAGAGACCTTTACAGTTCCATGCCCAATTGGAAGTTCCAACTTTGATGATGCACTCATAGACCTAGGAGCCTCAATTAATGTCATGCCCAAATCCATATTCTCCAACCTTGGTCTAGGTCCCTTACATCCAATGGGTGTTGTCATTCAATTGGACAATCGAATCACAACTAGTCATGAGGGAATAATTGAGGATTTTCTTGTCCGAGTCAATGATCTTATCTTCCTTACTGATTTCTATGTCATTGACATGGAAGGTGAGACAAAATATTCTCGATATACCCTAATTATTGGAAGAACATTCCTCATGACTATAAGAACCAAGACTGATGTCCATTCAGGAATCTTATCCAGGGAATTCAGTGACCAAATGGTCAAGTTCAACATTTTTCAATCCATGCGATACCCATTTGAGGATCACTCTGCATTCTCAATCCATGCTTCTGAGGACACTTATAAGAGTCAATTGAACCCCAATCAACCATGTTCTTAATGTTCTAATGACAAAGGATCTTGTGAAATCTACCCCGTGATTAACCAATTCATAAATGGTGTTGTTGATGTGGACCTCTCATTCATAGAATCCATCAATCTAGAGGATCTTCAAAACTCTCTTGAATCCCACATCAATTCTGATCTCTACTGCTCCACCTTGGACAATATTAAGGAAAATGAATCTGAAGCAACTGAAGTCCCTTCTTCCATTCCTGAGTTTTATATCCCAAAAGTGAATGATGAGACTGATCTGAAACCTCTTCTTGAACACCTGAAATATGCATTCTTTTTCCATGATCACTCATATCCTATTATTATATCTTATTCACTTACTGAAACTGAAGAGTACAAACTTATTCAGGTGTTAGAGGAAAACAAAAAGGCCCTAGGTTGGACCATATATGACATACCAAGAATCAACCCTACCCTTTCCATGCATCACATCCATCTTGGGGAGTCATCCAAATCAATTAGACAACCAAAAATAAGACTCAATCAACTCATACTTGAGGTAGTTAAGGAAGATATCACCAAGATTCTTCAAGATGGTATTATCTACCCAATTTCTAACAGTGAATGAGTTTGTCCAATTCAAGTTTTAACTAAGAAGGGTGGGATAACTATTGTCACCAATGAACATGGAGAGGTATTCACAACTCGAGTGAAGAAAAAATGGCATGTGTGCATCAACTATAGGAAGTTGAATGTTGAAACAAGAAAAGATCATTACCCTCTTCCATTCCTTGATCAAATGCTGGAACGATTAGCTGGAAAGTCACACTATTGATTTCTTGATGGATACACTGACTACTTCCAAATCCCAATTGCACCTCAAGAACAAGAAAAGACTACTTTCACATGGCCCTTTGGAACATATGCATATAGAAGAATGCATTTTAGACTTTTGAATGCTCCTACAACATTCCAGAGGTGTATGATGAGTATCTTTTCAAAATTCATTGAACACTGCATGGAAGTATTCATGGATGACTTCACCATTTCTGGTGAGTCATTTGAATCTTGTTTGAATTCACTCTCTCTAGTCCTTCAAAAAAATTTCAAGTGTAACCTTGTGTTAAATTTTAAAAAATGTCACTTAATGGTTTCAAATGGGATTGTTCTAGGGAAAATAATTTCAAAAGATGGTATTAAAGTTGATCCTATCAAAATTGAAGTGATCCAATCACTTCCTGAACCCAACTCTGTTCGAGACATCCATTCATTCCTCGGTCATGCTAGTTATTATCAGCAATTCATCCATAAATTCAGTAAAATTTCCCTCCCAATCACTCGGTTGCTCCAAAATGATGTCACTTTCCATTTAAATGAGGTTTACAAGAGAGCCTTTGTTTAACTCAAAACTTCTCTAACATCCGACCCAATAATCCAACCCCCAGATTGGCCATTACCCTTTGAGTTGATGTGTGATTCTTCTGATAGAGCCGTTGGGGCTATTCTTGGTCAAAGAAGAGAAAAAATTCTTCATGTCATCTATTATGCCTAAAAACATTGGATGAAACTCAATCTCACTACACTGTCACTGAAAAGGAACTTTTAACAGTGATTTTTGCCATAGAGAAATTCCGGCCCTATCTCTTAGGTGCCAAAATCATCATCTTCACAGACCATTATGCTATTAAGTTCTTACTCAAGAAAAGTGATTCCAAACCTAGGCTAATAAGATGGATCATAATGCTTTAAGAGTTTGACCTTGAAATAAAATATAGACCAGGAAAAGAAAACCATGTGGCTAAAAACATGAGTAGAATTTCTAATTCTTCTCATTCTGAAATCATCGATCCTGAATTCCTCACTGAGCACCTTTCACCTCTCACTCCAAAAATACCATGGTATGACCCAATTTTAAATTACTTGGTTTCTGGTGTTTTTCCTGAAATATTTTCAAAAGAACACAAAATTGAAGATGAAAAGGGATTCAAAATAGTATTTTTGGGATGAAAATAAACTTTGTAAAACTGGGGCTAACATGGTAATAAAGATATGTGTCGATGAAAATGAACATTCTTCCGTATTAGAATTTCATCACTTAATGCATGGTGGTGGCCACTATGGACCCCAAAGGACCTTCATAATGGTCCTAGAATCTGGATTCTTCTGGCCTTCACTTTTCAAGGACTCACATGAGTTCTATCAATCATGTCCCACTTTCCAAAATTTTGGCACAATTTCCTAGAGAAATGAAATGCCCAAAAAGCCTTTAATTTTCTGTGAGATCTTTGATGTTTGGGGCTTCGATTTCATGGGAACATTTCCCCCTTACAATGTATTCTCATACATTCTTCTTGTGGTTGATTATGTTTCTAGGTGGGTCGAGGAAAAACCCACTAGAAAGGATGATTCACATACTGTTATCGAGTTCCTAAAGACACATATCTTCCACTGATTTGGCACACCACGTGCCTTGATAAGTGACTTAGGAACACATTTTTTTAATTGAACCATGGAATATAATTTGAAAAATAATGGTGTTGTACATAAAATTTAAACTGCATATCACCCCCAAACAAATGGAATGGCTGAAATTTTTGATAGAGAAGTGAAAAGAGTTCTTGAGAGAATTGTAAAACCCACCAGAAAACACTGGCCTGAAATACTTGGTGAAGCACTTTGGGCTTATCGAGCTACCTATAAAACACCCATTAGGATGTCTCCTTTTAGGATAGTTTTTGTTAAAGTATGTCATATACCAATTTAAATCCAACATAAGTCATTTTGTGCCATGAAAACTTGTAATTTTGATCTTGAAAAATCCAGTGAAGAATGATTATTGCAATTGGCTGAACTGGAGGATCTTCGAATTGATTCTTATGAGAATTATAATCTATACAAAGAAAAATCCAAGAAACTCCATGATAAAAACATCTTGAGAAAAGTATTTCATGATGGTGAAAATGTAATTCTCTTCAATTCTTCATTTTTGCTTCACCTAGGTAAGCTTAATTCTCGTTGGGAAGGCCGTTTTGTTATTACTAATGTTTACCCATTTGGTGTAGTGTAAGTCCAAGACACATCTTCAAAAATGACATTCACAGTTAATGGACATCGATTAAAGCATCAGCATGAACGGAAACACATCCAAGGAACCAACTCAACTTCCATCGGATCCCCAACTTCTACAATGGACCCACCACTAGATGGATATGGTGACCCACCAAATCCAAACCAAGGGCACCTCTTTCCCTTTAACCCTCTATATCTCTTCCTCTCCCTCACTCTTTCTTCTTTTTTCTCTCTATTTTAATTTTTTTACCACTTTCTTCATCAAACCCTTTATTTTTATCTTTCTCTTTTGTGTTGGTGTGTATTTTAAGGAACACTAAAAAAACAAAAAAACAATAAAAATATAAAACAAGTAAAAAAAACCAAAAGAGTCATACATACTCACCTTTAATTTTTAAATTTTGTCCAACCATTTTGGGGAGTCAAAAGACATGGTTTCATCTCAATTTTTTTTTGTTTTCATCATATATCTGGATAAAGAATTTTATGGCAAGAATAATACATTTTGAATGCTCAGTTATTGATTTTGAAAATGATTTCCCCAACCGTGAGAACCAAAATTTGATTTCTTGCCAAGGCTACCTATGGCCATCTTTTCAGAATGTGTGTTTTCAAAAAAATTTGTGATTCTTGAGTTTGTGGACCTTCGAGATGAATTTACTACATTAGTGTGCATTAATATGATAGAGTCATTTTTTGAACCACATGAGAATCACAATAGCCAAAGAGCCTCCCATTTCCCTTACATTAATCCTCCTTTTGAAAGCCCCTTTGAGCATATGAAAACCTATTCTTTGATAGCCGCATTACAAGCCCAATTCCTTTTCCCACCCAATATCAACATAGATTTTCATTGCATAATTTTGTTTTGAAATTTACGTTTGGGGGATGGATTTAATTTTGGGTTCCTTTTGTTGATTTCACCGTGTTATCATATTCTGGAGGGAAGGAATCAATTTCAGTGTAGGGAAGATGATGCCACTCAATGTGTTTTGGGGAATGTAATGTACTTTCATTTATGTAATTTTGTAAATGTTATTGAAAAGTGTTCAAAAAAAAAATTAAAATAATTTATAAAAAAATCCAAAAAATAATTGGGTTGTTTCTTTGGTAGGTCAAAAATCACTCTTCCTCAACCTTTGATCTTGTTATAACTATTATAATTAGTGTCGTGAGGAGATCAATCATGGGTTGGGATATGAGTGTGAGATCTTTTCCAAGTTCAAATATCAAAAAAAGAGAAAACAAAAAGAAAAAAATAACACTTGCATTATATTCTTATGTCATTGGGATATGTTTTGTGGTTTGTAAATATTTCATCTTATCATCCCCTTAAAATTTTATTCCTCTATTATGTATTTCTTAATGAAATAATTCCCTTGTAAATATTTGTTTTCATTTCCTTCCATGATTTATTTCAAAAAAAAGTGCATTGCTTTTTCTATGTTGGTGTTTTACCCCTTTTCTTCTATCTCTTGGACATTATATTCCTACCATCCCATATCCATAGAAAAACCCATTAATAATACCTCTTGATTCTTTTTCACTTTGGATAGGTATTGGAAGCTTAGATCTCTTTCAAACTCTATGATTTTCATTTTTGGTTGGTGAAAGAGTGAACCTCTGCAAATGTATTTTATCATCTTGAGAGATGTGAGTTTTGAGTGTCCACATTTTCCATTTCTAAATTTGAGAATGAAAAAAATGAATTATTTTGGGAACATTGTTTCTATAACAACTTGTGGTGGAATTCAAAATGGATGAGTGAAATATAATAAACCTCCCCTGATTGGAGAAAACAAAATTTTAATATTTGTTGGTAAGTGAAAATGATTTTGTTATGTTTTTATATCTGTTGCACAAGAGGAAATGAACAAGACTCAGTGTGAGGTATTTTATGTTATTAATATTTTCATGACTTATTATATACTACCTTTACTTATTTTATATGAAATGTGCATAATTTGTGTGAAATATTAATGTTTTAATACTAAGTATAATTTATGAGCATTTTTTAGAAGTAGTCCAATTGAAAAAGTTTAATATTTTATTTATAACTATCCCCCTAATGATCCACATTGTGTGGTTATTATTTTTTAGGATTCATAATTCAATATCCAACATTTCATTAGAAGGGATCATGGGACAATTCTTCCATTTGAAGGCCCATATAGACGACACAAGATGACCTAACGAATTTGTGAAGAAACTGGACCATCCATGATGATTGAGTTACTGCTCTCACTCCCGAAGACCATATTTTATAAAACTCCACCATGTGTTCCTGATTATCAAAAAGAGCCATGGATAAAAATTCCAGGGCCCAACTCTAAGAAAAAGGGGCCCAAATGAAGCTTTTAAGTCCAACCCACCATTCTGGATGGGAATAAACATCCAAACATTATTTATGACATATCTCATGATGTAATAATAAAATGGAGCTGAGCTTTTTATGTGTGAAATAGTATATATATTAGGCCTAATTTTTTTAATAAATAATTCGGCTTTGACGCATCTTTATATTCAAAAACCCTTTAACATTTTGGACTTCAAAAATATTGGATAGAAATGGACAGATTAAAATTGTTTAATCAAACGGCCATAACTTTGCTTCCATAGGTCCAAATGACTCAAAATTTTGAGAGAGGTCGACCATCATTATTATCTACATCTTTTAATAAGGATATATCTCGATAGTTTGATTTCTGAATGTCCAAATAGTCGAGCCAAGTGGAAGGAAATATTGGGAATGCAAATAGTCCACTTCCTTGGGCTATAAATACACCCCTCTCCTCTCCTTCAAAGGGGTTGGCATTTCAGAAGAGAAAAGAACATATTGGAATGACCAAAGACATTACAAATGCTTGGGAGGACCTTCCATACTCATGTTTTTTACTTGAGATACCCTTCCTCCTCTCTTTGTTTCCTTTCACTTTTGTGTTGTTCTTCGTTTGTAATCTTGTAAGTTTGTGTTTTGTAATTCTGTATTAATGCAAGTTTCTTATTAAATATCTCTTGTTCTCATCCAAATTATGTAGTTTAATATTAATGTTCTTAAAATATTTTAAATACAGTTGAATCTCCATCCCTTATTTTTCTTCCTCATTTAATCGAAAGTCTGTTTTTTTAATTCTCATCATTGTTCGTGTGTGTGTGTGTTCGACATACCACTCTTTTCATATCCCTTTCTTTTTATTTTATTGTTAATTAATAATCATAAATTTATAAACCCAATTAATATTAATATCATTGTGTGAGTAAATATATTATTGGGGTGATTCAAAATTTAGGGATGTTAAGTGATCGAGAGTATTTTCTCGATGAATATTCTTTAATTTAACATTGTGTATATTGGACTTAACATGTCATGGATTAATAACTTGTTTTGTTTAACGCATGGTTTCCATGGATTATTGGAACCATAAATACACTACCATCAACAAGATCTGATTGATATTAGAACCCTAAGTTATGTTAAGGCTTGGATTAAAGCCTTAACACTTAGTAATTCCAATCAACATTATCTTGTGACATGGGTGTTTTTTTAATGTAATATAAAGCAAAGCTCAATGATATCAAAAACATAACTACCTAATGATGAACTCACCCAAATCATTATAAATTTTTTAAATCAAACATCATCCATAAATTATTTCATAATCTCTGCAAACAAACCCCCCAATCAGAATAAAATTAACTAAAAATAAATGACTATTACAAAGTATCATCGCCGAGGATTCGACCTGAGTGCTGCTATACACATTAGCAGAGCACCAAAACTTTGACCGGTCGATAGGAGACAATTGACCATGAGTTTTAATTATCCACCAGCTGGTATTTGAGAAATATTATAATGGGAATATTCTCCAACCACGATACCAAGTAGTCGGTGCACTATTATAGTTTTCTGGTATAGCCTACAACTAACCATTTTCAAATTTTCATCCAAACCTTCCTTCTAATGCCTTTGGATCTTCAAAACTAAATCCATGATCTTAAGAGATGAAAAATTTCATGAATTGTCCTATGATGACTCGACTCATCAACTAATCTTGCCAGCAACAAGACTTCATGTGTGGCTCCCCACACACTAGAGGATACTGACTAGTGGAGAGGGCTTAAAAGCATACTATGGGGTGACTATTCCTGTATATCAAAGTGAAATAAAAGTTGAAAAAAAACTAAATGCATAAAATTAAGTTAGCATTAGAATCTTAAAATGTAAATAAATTATTGAAATGACAATAACATATATAATGCGACATACAAACTCAAGAGCAAGGATAATAATGCTGGTCTCTCAATAGGATGACCACTTAAATAATAAAATTAATGGAAAATAAATACACAAGGCTCTACTTATACTCATAAGTGAACCACATACCTAGTATATATTATTGCTGAATACCTCCATCATGAACCTCAGAATCCACATGGGCATATCTGGTCGATCATCCAACAATGAGCCTCTTCTTTATCCACCACCTCACATTCTCAACCCTCATCATGACATAAGAACTATATATACAATGAGGTGCACTTATAGGCAGTATGAAAAAAATCATAGTAGGCCACCCCCAATGGTGGTCATAACATCTTCTATCATAACATGTGTATATAACATGAATCTTATCAAGACTATAGAAACATGAATCCCCACATAAAAGATAATAAATATTTAAAATTGAAAAAAAATATGAATAAACAAAAAAAACAAAAATCCTCATGTCCTAGCCTGACTCCCAATGGTAAAACAACCCCTACTATGTCCCAAGCATGAGGAATTGTAAGATAATGCTCACATAACCACAAAATAAAGTGAATACTACAAATCATTAAAGATATTAAGGGTCCAAAATAAGGTCATACATGAGTTACTAACCTTAGGATCTCATCATATGAATCTAAAAAAAAATCTCATCTACCAAGCACTAGGAATCCAATGGAATGATCTGAACTAGAGCTAGAGAGTCCCTATTAAACTCGAGAGTATTCTACCATGATAAAAAGTCTAATAAAACCTAATGGGTTAAAGTAACCTATAAGTGTATTAAAGTGATACATGAAAATGTTGGAAACTCAGATAAACCAGTCCATAGGAGTGTTGTAGCCTCCATGGTCAATGAACTATATCCAGGTTGAAAAGATAAATTACTATGACTGCATTCATCTAGATTGTCCATTTTCTCCTTAGGCCAGTATCACAATAATAATCAATATAGAAGTGGAGAGAAATATAGTCAAACACATAGCTATCAACCTGTCCAAAAATACTATAAGGGGGTCCTATCTCAACCCGTCATAAAAAGAGTAACTTCAAACCAATAATCACACAAGATCCATTCTCTAGATCCTTTAACACCTGCACCCTACCATCTCGAACTACTAAGACTGGTTCTAACCAAAAAACATGGGGCACTATCCATACTCCCCAAAACCAAATCTTAGGTAGGTCACCTTACATGAGTCGCTTCTAGAAAAACCAACCCCTGGACCGATCCCTCCAAAGAAACCTTATATAGTCTCACATCCCACATCCCAAAGAGAAACATAACTATACAGGAAAACTAAAGAAACATCATGCCTATAAGGGCTTCCACAACCAGAAGCATTCCAATAAAGGAAAAGTTGTGAGACACCCTTCCTTGAGGGGAAATCCTAAAATAGGCCCATAATTCCTAAATAAATATCAGTTCAATTGTACACATCTGTACCTACAATCCCACAACATCAAACCACCTTAAAGGATCATACTACTCTATACCATAGGCAATGAAAAAATATACATGAAATTCCAAATGAAAATACACTCCAATAAAACTATAGATCCAACCTCCTATAATCTATCCAAATAACCTCATGAATTCTCACTTTCTATCCTAATCCAAGGGGAACAATAAGCACAAACCATTCCCCCAGATCTCAGAACACACAACCCAACACCCATGATAATTTTAGAACCACGAACTTAAAGGAATCCTCCCTCCAAACTCTATCAATATAAGACACCATCCAGACAACCTATAAATACCTAAATGATTCCACCAATGGGATCTATGAGGAGAAATTATCAGAATGAACTACTCATAGGTCTAATTCTGATTCTGGGGAAAAACAACAACCAAATCCCCTTTGCTGGAATAAATTTTTGATGTGTAGTTCCAAGTACATGGCATGTACTCTCAAAGGTGAAACGTGACATGTACTTCCACATGGATAGGGAACACCCATGTTATATTTGTGTACTAGTACATGAGCATGACATGTTCGCATGTTCTATTTCATAACCAAGTACCCCTCACATGGGGTATCCACCCAGGTACTCGCCCTAATGGACAAGTCCCACTAATCATCTTGTACTCCTAGTATATGATGTGTAATCTGAAATGTAAATCTAACCATTTCTTTAGCTATATGTCTAGGAAACACTATATGGGGTCTACCCGAGGTACATTCCGTGTAGTTTCCAAACTCTAATTTCCCTTGTACACAATCACATGGCCTGCTACATCTTCAAGAACTACTATACAATATGTAATTAAGGTACATTATTTATAATTATAAAACTTCATCTCTCCCAAATAGGAAGAACACATAGTGTGTGTTCATCAAAACATGTGTTTTTTGGTTGGGAGTTCCTAAATATAAATCCCTCTAAATGTACCAAAACCCCACGATTCACATCAAAATCACCAAATCAACCCTATAGTTTACCTTGAAAACCATGTGAAATTAAAACATAAATAAAAGCTTAAGTATGATTTATAATGAAATAATTTAAAAGGGGATACCTATAGGTAGAAAATTCCAATGCTTCGATCCAATTATTTATATTCATATATTTTATGATAATATGGGGCAAGATGAGCTCCATGGTGGTGCCACATTATCCCCCCTCTATCATTTCTCCCTCTCCTCTCTCAATGCTCTCTCTAGGACAATTGAATCACAAAGGAGAGGAATACATGAAAATCAAAAAGGGATGTAAAGGAGAAAAGAGAATAAGAAGAGAAAAGAATGAATAAATGAAAATAAAATGTAGGAGTGAGGAAAAGGGGGTCATTACAAGAGACATCACAAAATATGTGGTAATGCCTCGCCTAATAAAAAACAACATCTCATAATCAACCACAATGTCAGAATTTCAATCTAACACTAAAAAATTATATCACCAAATGAACATTAATAATGAAATATTTATAATTAATTAAATATTAAACATTTTTCTATATTTTGAACAGCCTATAGTTCCATCAAAAATCTATCCTAAGTGAAACACCATATTCTGGGACCAATATAGTGGTTAGAGAAATCATTTTAGATGACCTGATGAGATAAATTACCATTTTTACCCTTATATAGTAATTGATATCAGAAATTCAAATTTACACTATTTTAATTAAACCATCATGATATAGTTTGTGAAAATAAATGATTGGTTAAATCCATCAACAAGATAATGTTAAATATTTTTTATTTAATTAAATTCCATCACTTGATATTCAAAAATAAATAATGAAACTCACTTAAATGAATCACTAGAAACATAGGTCAGTTATTGGGATGACGAAAGCACCATATGGGATATAGGTAAAACAATCTACCTTTTTTATGTTCATAAATAATTGATATAAAATGATAAAAAAAATTTAAATAAAATTTGAAAGAGATAGTAATGAAATTCAAGATGATAAAAAAATATGTTATGAGATCAAGAAATAAAAATACTAAGCATGTCATTGAAACCAATAATGATAAATTTTAATAACAACCCATTGTAAAAAATATATATTTAATGATAAAAAAAATTTACAATAAAAAAAAATTCTCCCACTTTGAAAAATGGAATAATAAATTTTCACGAAATATATCCCCCTTTTTCAAAAAGAGGGTAAGTGAATAAAATTCAATATATTTTCCATATTTGTGATTATTAATTGAAAAAATTGAAAATCAATGAGAAAATAAAGATATTTCTGAAATGAAAATGAAATGATATTTGGAAAAACAAAAAAATAGGGATTTTGAAAAGGGATTTGAAGAGAGAGAAACCATATTTAAAAGAAAAAATATATATTTTTTTAAAAACTAATTAATAACCTCCAAATTACATTTTTAATAGGATTATTTGAGATAGACGCTCATAGAAGAAATATAAACAAAAATTAATAAAATATATTTTGAAAATAAGAATATAAAAATTGGTTCATATATTTTCTACAACCCTACTTTCCTCAAATAATGAATTTACCTACATTGATTGAAATCTTCATTTGAAATATTTTCAGGAAGTTCCTTTAAATTGAAACCATATAGGGAAAGAGTTATTTAATTTATATTTATTCAAAGGAATTTTTTTTGGTGAAAAGTATATAAAATATCATTATCCATCAATAATCTTATATTATGAGAGATTTTTTAAAAAAATTAAAAATATATAAATTCTGATTTACATTTTGGAAAAAAAATTAAAAATAGATTTAAATTTGAAATCAAAAAATGATTAGAATATTAAAAATATTATAAATAGTACTTGTTTTAGAGAATATAACTTCATTATATGAAAACAAGTGTATATTTGTTTTGAAAAAATATATTTGAAAAAATTTTATCTTAAAAAAAATTAAAAATTTAGGGACATAATCCTCCATCAAATGATAAGAAAAGTGAGATAAATAGATTATATCCTTGTTAAAATAAATTAATCCCACAATAATTTTATGACTTAAAAATATTTGAAATATTAATTAAAAATAAAGCATAATATATATATAGGTAAAATAATGATTGTCATATTTGAACCATTCTTAATTCACCTTTAATTAATTCCAAATGATCATGGACTAGAGTTTTAGATAAAATAGTTGTTATTTGATATTCTTTCATAAACAATAAAATAATATACCACCTTTTTGAAGTAATATTTTAAGAAATGGTTCATATAGTCAATGTGTTATAAGTGAGAGTACTAGATATGATTTTCGAAAATATTAATGGAACTAGTGCTATCAAAAATAATATGGACTTTGTCAAATATAAGCATAAATGATAAAGGACAATGTTTTATCCATATTATTTGGGAATAATAACTCATATAGGTTATATATTCTTCTTTTACTATAGAAGGATAAAAAAATTACACTTCTCACTACTCCATGAGACTTGGGATTTTCCATGTTGGTAGAAAGTACTACTTGTACTTTTCGAATATAGTTAAAATCCTCAAAAATTTGGATAAGAATGAATGTTATTTCAATATATGTTCCTTTTAGATAAAAAATAAATTTTTATAGTTCTCTTTTAAATAATGAAAAATAATTTTAACAGATTTTAAATGACATTCCATTATATTTGATTGAAAACATGTAGAAAGAAAACCAATGAACATTGTATTAGGCTTGGTTTTGGAAGGTTAATACAGGATACCCATCATACTTCTATCAATAATGTTTTCGTCCATATTACAAGCTTCATCCAATTATAGAAAAAAAATTACTCATGGGTTTTATAATTTCTTTAGCATGATTTATTCTGAATCCTTCTAAGAGATCATTTATTTTTTAATAGAATTGTGCTCATAGGATATTAAATAGAAATAAAGAGGGGTTACAAGATTTTGAAGGAATAAATTTTACATTCATCTCATTGAATGATGGAAAGAATGTCACAATTGAGAGTGTTAGAGTAGATGCACACCACTTTAGTCCATCCATTATTTGTGAGATCATCATCAAGATTACATTCTTCATGAAATATATGTTATATTATGTAATTCATAGAAGATAGTTGGTTCAGAAAATTAGCCCATTTCACTATTAACATCTATGATAGGTGAATATTTCTCATTATGATAGCTTGAACAATGGTAGTGGAGTCACACTTAACCCATATATTGTTCCAATTTAATTTCTATCAATGAAGATATCCATTAAAAGACCAATCGTTTCCTCTTCTAGGGTAGTGAAATGGGAATAAGGATCATGAAGGAATTCCGCCACATCACTATTACAATCTCTCAAAATGACCCAATATCACGAAGGCCTCAGATTTCCCCTTGAGGCCCTATCTGTATGGAAGTTTTTCCCACTGAGAAATGGGTGAATACAAAAGAACTAAGTTGTTCTACAAGGTTAGGGAATGTTACCTGATATGTTGAGTTTCCATATTATAGTAAAGTGAATCACCATACTGTTGAAACATAGATCATGCATCAAATTGGCATTTTTTACTTCCACCATTATGTCAGCAAGGGAGGTGTAGGCATTTAAGTGCTTCTATAAATGGATGGACTTGTTTCTTATTTTCTATACGATGTTATCCAAAACTAAACATGCCACCCTAAATTGTATTATAAGTTGTCTAGAAAACTGAATGTTGAGAAGAACAAACAAGAAATTCTATAAGGAGTCAACATGAAGCGGAATAATCTCGAATGTATCCAAGATATTTTTCCAAATAGATGTAGTAGTTTGATAGAAAAAATATGTTATTAACATTCTACAGATATTGATGGATGTAGACACATTTTTAACAAAGAGATATTCCAACACATTGAATATTGGTATCTACTAGAACCTTATTGATAGAGAGTCTCTATAGTAGTGTAAATATTGATGGTAAAATCTATTTTTTGAAGCCTCTAGTCCATTTGTTACTACTTCAAAGTAGGTGATTAAAAAATTTATTGGATTTTAGTTGTGCATATGGAGACTGTTACCATATGAGTATATACTCTTTGTTGTGAAAATCATAGGTAGACATAATTGGAGAAATATCATCAGAAATTAGATTCAGATTAGTAATTTGGTATTTCACTAATAGGTTTTGATAAATATCTTGGATAAAGGAGGAGATCTGTTCAATAATGTGAGATATAGTCTAGATTTCCAGCCAAAATCTAAGAGAGGAGTTTTTTACCCAACCAATGAGAGTGAATATAGATCATCTGAAAGAATTTCTTTAAACCATGCCATGTAGAGGACACAATGTAACTCAAGTTTCATTATATAATCTTTTTTAATAATCTGGATCTGAGAAATCCCATGGAATCATATTTTTTGTTGATTAATCTCTACATAAATTTAACAAGCAGGGAGTGATTTAAAATGTAAATATTTTTTACACCAAGGAAACCTATGACATGCGGTATACAATATATTTTCCAAGAGGCTATATTAATTTTTATTTCCAATATACTGTCACTCCAAAAAAAACAATTCTCATAATAGAGTTAATGGATTTAATAAAAAATAATTGTCAACAATACACCATCAAAAAATATTCCATCTTTGAAACCACCACATGCTTAATAAGTCAAACTCTTCCTACCATTTAGAAGTATTTTTCTTTCAAGAGTAAAGTTTTCTTCTAATATTACACAAATAATTGTTAAAGTGAGAAGCCCAAGGTATTCTCCAGTTCATGGGAATCCCATGGTTGATAAAATGGAGTGATATATCTCTTATTCCTGTATCATCAATGATGGATGTTTTCCTGGGAGTTGTAATATTTAGAGAAATCTTTACTTCCATGGTGGGATTTTGAAGGAGATTAACACTTTCCGAAGTTTTGTGAAAATTTTCATGGATGTATATCCATTTGGAAAATCCAAATTGGTTCTAAGATACGATTCTAACAGAGACAAGATAAAACCTATTTGCAAGAATCATTGTAATGAAATTGAGGATTGTGTTAAAAAGAGAAACTGGTCTGAAATTGATGATACCACTGGAACTCTCCACATTTTGAATTAAGGAAATAAAATGGGAATTGATTCCTTTAGTGGAGGACCCTCCTTTAATTAATTTCTTAAAAAGCATTCAATAATCACTCTGGAAGACATCCCATTAAAATTGAAAGATATAATTTGTGAATCCCTCTAGCCTCAGTGATCTTTATTTGTTATGACCAAAGACAGCTTCTTTGATTTCAATATATAGAATAATAGATGTGAGAAAAGAGTTTTTATCCTCTGTGATTAATTTAGGAATTTTATTTTCCTTTTAACATCCCATTCCTTACTGGGCCATTGAAGAGATTCATGTAGAAAAAACGATGTTGTTTTAAAGGGCATGTATTTCATCCAGGATTCAATGATTAAAGAGAGTGGAATATTGGCCCTTATTACCCTTTGAATAACATTGAAGAAAACATTGTTTCTATCCCCATCCTTGAGGCACATGATTTTTAATTTTTCCTTTTTTATGTTATCCTTAATATTGATGATATTTTATAACATAGAGGAAATAATATCTTCTTGAACAATGTGTCTACAGAAATTATTCCTAGAAATGGATTCTTGGTGATCATGGAGAGAGAATTCAAGGGTATTCATCTCTTCATCAAGAGAGATAAACGTTATTTTTCTCCATCCTTTCATTTTAATTTTGATCATTTTGAGATTATATATGCATAAAAGTGGATTTATATTTCCCTTATCCAAGGCCCAAGTGTCTTGGACAATTTTGGAGCATTCTGGAGGAGCATTCCAAGCTTTGTTGAATATGAATATAACATGCTACCTCTTCTCATTATCCATGAAACTCACTAGAATGGGGTGATGAGCAAAGTTATTATTATCCAAAGTAACACAGAAAATATATATCCATTTTTAATGAGAGTCATCATTCACAAAATCCTTTTAAATTTTTCTTACTCTCGTACCATTTAAGAGCCTTCTATACAACAAACATTAACCTAAAATGAGATTAATTTGTGTTAAGCTAGCTCCCTATACAAATGCTATGAAATCATGGACAAAAGCAGTGTTGAAAACATGTCTAATTTTCCCAATAGGATAAATGATTTAATTTAAAACCTCAATTATGACCTATGAATTTGTGATAGCTTGGATAGAGACTTAATTTTTATCAATAATGATCTCTTGTCAATGTTGTTGTTGAAAGAGTAAACAACTGAGTAGAAAATTTGCCGGCCAGATTTATAGAAGCATCATGTAATTAAATTATCATACTCCTGATCAATATTAGGATTTTCTATACTATTGTGGACTATAATTCAATGCATGTCTAGGTTGGAAGAAATTAGAGTAGTTTTTATAATTGAGTGCACTCTAGTGTCAATAGTGATACCTTGAATAGATTAGATTCTCTTTGGATCAAAGAGGCCAACTAAATAATGATTATAGCTACCTACAAGGATCCTGAGGCAAAATCCCATAACAGGGTTTTCTATTCGTTATATGTTCCAAAAATTATATTTATTATGATTTTGATTTGGGGGTGAAACCCTCATTTTCATTTATCTCTAGTTTTTTTACTCTTTTGGATTTTCTAGAAGCCCTTTCCTTCATTGAATTTGGAGTAGATTGTGATTCTTTTGAAACATATAAAGTGTGGGCTTGTGATGGAGATATCTCTCTCCATTTAATAATTTTCTTTAATGGAGTGTCTTTTTTTTATGGTGTACATTGTTCGTTGGGTATTATTATCACCTAACCATTTATCTATATACAGATCCTACTGCTGTCCCACTGGAATGTGAACCAGGGGATTATCCTGTTGAGTGGCCATATGAAAATTAGATGAGATAAGACTAAGTAGATATTATTTAGTTTTCATGGATATTACTGTTGATATAACATATGAAGATAGGGACAAGAGATGTATGGATGTTTCCTCTATGTGATTTCACTAATTATCATTATCAAGTGGTGTGTTTAATGTATCAATATTGTCAATTGGAAAAATCAGCTGCTTATCATATTTGTCAACCAGTATGGCCCATGAATTGCTTATACTAATAGAATTGTCTCGTTTTTCACCCTTATACTGATCGTTATAGTCCATTTTGCATTATCCACTGGATTAGTGTTCTTTACTCATGAAACCTTTTTGAAAGGCATGGAGTTGATAGCTGGAAGAACTTGATTTTGAACAACTTGAAATTTTTTTAAAGAATAACCCACCATTTTAAAATGTTCAAAATATTGAAGAATGTTCTCAAATTCAAATTTCACATCCATATGACGATCCTTTACAACCCGTGAAACTCTTTCTAGTGTGGATGTCTCCACATTGATCTCGATCGCCACCCTTGAATATAGACCATGATATATATTTATAGTGCATTGATCAATCTTTAGGGGGGTGATAATTCTAGTAGACAAGTCATTGAGTATTTCTGGATGCCAATAAACACAAGGGATCAGATGAATCATAATCCAAACATGAACAATAATTTTTTTTTGGCTAAAAGGATTAACGCTTGGATCCCATTCAAAGAGATGAAGTGTTTTTTTTGAGATTCAGATTTACATAATTCCATTCCACATCAAGATACTATTACATCTATATAATGACAGGGATGAATCTTTTTTTGATTGGAATTAGCCTTAATTTTAAATAACTCCAACAGTGTTAGATTTGTCTTTTAGATCAGAATAGGACCAAGGTTTGACACCCTTTTCATAAGAGATAAAAACCAGTAGAAAGTAGTTAAATTTCCCTATCCTTTGATTTAGTGCATATGAATTAGAAACTACTATATTGAAACCATACCCAGAGTGCATAATGGTTGGAGGTTTGTTGTATTTAGTTGAGAAATTCACAGATCCAGCAATTTCTTATGCGAATGAGATAGTTTTGTGAGGTATGGTGTATGAGTCAGTTCCTATAATGAAATCATTACTAAAAGATTTGAATATTTTTTCTTAGTGAAGATTGAATGATTCCATGAGAAAAAATATATTTAAAAAAAATGAATATTATTCATCATCAATTTAAATGAAGCAACCTCCTATACTAGACATCAGGAATATCATTAAGAGATAATTGGTGTATTTACATCAGTTTAGAAAAAAAACCATCATTTATTTGAGATATTTTTAAACCATGAATGAATTTTAGTTTATCCATTAATATAATTTCAAATACATTTTTCATTAAATTATAAAATTCAATCCAATGAGATTTATCGGTCGTGCTGAAAAGAATATTATCAACATACATTTGAATGATTAGAAAATCATGTGAGTCATGATTTAAAAAGTGTTTGATATAATTTATTCCATTTTTAAACCATTTAAAAAAATATAATTTCAAATATGTTCATACCAATCTGAAGTTTCTTATTTTGGACTTTAAATATTATTTTGTACATTGAAAGTAGAGTTTGGAAAAAGTGGATTTTCAAAACTAGGTTGTAGATCCCTAGTATTTTTTTGAAACTAAAACCATTAAAAATGGTTCATTTGAAATCAATTTTAAATAGTTTTATTATGAGAGGATAATTCCTAGAAGACATTAATATATTCTTATTAAGAAAAATTTGAGATGTCTTCAATGTTGTTAATTACTTCTCCTTGGTTACAAATTTTATCTACTAAACTTGCTTTATATTTTGTGATATTACCAAACTCATCTAACTTATTCCTAAAATCCTATTTAGATCCTATAAATGGATGATAATTTGGTCTTTCAATGATAGTCTAAAAATTTATTTTTAGTGAATTTATTTAGTTAACCTTACATTGAAACAACCTAGTTTTCTTCAATAAAGGAATCATTAAGGATTTTCGGTTCTTGTATAGAGACAAAGGATATGAGTTCAAATTCGTTTAAGACCATTATAATATTATTCATTCCATCTTGAAAATATAAGGTAAAATATTCATGTGTATATTAATTATTTTTTTGAAATATTTATGTACATAAATTCAAGAAGTATCTTTTTATTCTACAATTTATTTAGTTTAAAAATATTAATTTATACCATCATTTGTGAATACATTTTTAGAGTGAAAATATGAAAAATTTCCATTAAAAAAATTAGAATTATTCTTGAACCATTTTAGTGATTTTTTAACTCATTGGGAGATTACTGAGTTCTAATACCCATGAAAGATAAATTCATAGGATTTTGAATCAAATATTCCAGGTTTTTAATTGTTTTTTAGATAAATATTTTTCAACCAAAAAAATATAAAAAAGAAAAATTTGGGTTTCTTAAATGTTCATAAGGCCTTTTATTGATAAAATGACTTTTGAAAATGTGATTAACTGTAAATCCTGAATTATTCTCAGCCTTAAAAAATATATTTATCTAAATTCAATTCATTTAAAATATTTCATGTTATTTCATGTATATTTCAATTTCACCTATATACATCCCCATTTTTCTAATGGGTTCTAGGGGAAGAAACATAAATATTATATATATAAAAAGGAAAAAATCATAAAACTCTATATTTTTGGATTCTACAATATGAAAAATCAAAATCAAAATAATTTTAAAACCTTTCCCATTTTATCTTTTTTACAAAATTTTATGTGGTAATTGCAGACCTCACTTTTATTAGTTAAGAAATATATAAAAATGAATATTTTAATGTAATAAATAATAATAAAATTATAGGATTTACTTCATAGAAATTTACATTAAGAGGGTCTGAATAAACATTTTGAAGATAATATTTTGTAAATAAAAGTTATCCTTTCATGTTAAAAACATAGTAAAAATCATTTCTGAAATAAATTTGAATATCGATATAAAAAAATTGACTAATACTCAGTAATTTTTTTTCAATAAATTGATGGATAATTTTTTTAATTGGAGTTGAGTTATGAAAACTGATAGTACCATCATTGATTTTCTTACCCTTATTTTTATCAATAAATATGCAGTTACCACCTACTAGTTTATTGATTTCATTGAATTCTGAGAGGTCACCACTCATATTTCATTAGTACACACTATCTTGGTACCATATTGTTTCTTGGATTTTTATTAGAAGAAACTATTCCTATTAAATCAACCAACTAATGGTTTCAATACCCAAACAATAGTGGGTCCATTGATGTTATCAAATAATTATTAAGGAATCTTGATTTTATTGGCAAGAATATTTCCTTTGGAAAAAATTGATGAAATATGAATTGATTTTGGGATCTAATATCAGTAATCCTTATAATCACATTCATAAATACAATGAAAAAATATTTTATAATATTTTTAAAAATTATATTATGAGAAATAAATATTTAATGTATTTTTTGATTTATTTTAAAGGTGAATTCTTATTTGAGAAACCAAAACCAACTTGTTCTTTTTCATGTCTTTGAGCGAATATTATTTTTAGATTATTTTCCCCTTGGTTTTATTTGGAAAGGTAATTATTTACCTATTTAATGGATGATTTATGTTTATAGGCATCTGGTTTGTTTAAATTTTATGGTAAAATCATCCCTTTCTTTAATGAGAAGATACTTTACTTTTTAATGATTTTATTTTTCCTTATGTTAATGATAATATTTATTATCAATATATTTATAAAAGAATTTTTTTTGATGAAAATCATTTCCATTTTTACAAAAAGTGTATTTTAGGTCTTAAATATTGCGGTTACTGGAGGGGAATATAGAAGAATATGAGTAATATAAATAAGTATATGAAGAAGAAATATGTAAAATAGAAAGAGGGGGTATTAGCCTTGATGAATTTGTTAATATATGGAACAAGGCACTTAAAAACCCATCCACTTAAGTGGTTGAGGACATTGAATTTTTGGATTTATTAATTTCACTCTGCATTTTGACTTTTAATGTAATGAACCGACCCATCGGGCCCCACCTCATTGGTGA
Organism: Viscum album; assembly: GCA_963277665.1. Taxonomy (NCBI): domain Eukaryota; kingdom Viridiplantae; phylum Streptophyta; class Magnoliopsida; order Santalales; family Viscaceae; genus Viscum; species Viscum album. The sequence goes on along the minus strand of OY728143.1, from coordinate 800,742,569 downwards.
TGAGCCAAGTGTGACACCCCAAGCTTGCCTATAATAGGACAGGGGAAGGAGAGAAGAGATGAGTAGGAATATCAAACACATGATGGCCGTTATCCTAATGTAACATTATATATGAACACATCTATAAATATATATACAATTCTAAAATTAAAAAAAACAAATGATACACAAATGCATTCATATATTCATATACCACAATCAACGTATGATAAAAGTACTAGAATGAAGTAAGGGCCAACAAACAAGCCCACCAAAAAAAATTAAAGCGTATAATATTGTATGAAAGGAGGATACTACATTCAAATAAAACACCTTTTATATATCATAGTCTACCTAGTTTACTTATCTCATAAATGGTCTTGGACTTCCTAGGACTCCACCAAGCAGTTTTTCATTTACATAAGTCATGACATGTGAAGGAATAGCATATGCTGAGGTGAGTATAACAATACACACTATAACAATGGGAAATCACTAGAAAAAAGGCAACCTGAGAGTATAGTGGTAGTATAATCATTATAGAGTTAGTTCTATCTAAATAATATACATAACATTAACATGATAACATAGATATATACAATATAGATGCTAAATCTCAGGGTAAGGTCACATCCGCACTACTAGCCAAGGATTATTTCTTGAGGATTCAAATTTAAAATCTTATAGGAGAAAACCATATAAGAGTTTAATAAAATTGATGTAACTTATCTGAGAGTTCATTCCCATTGGTCCTTTACATGAATAATGTCTTACTGTAACTCCAAAGAGATTGATACACAGATTGGGGATCACTCCGAGGGTCTTGGTGTATACTTGACCCTATCTACAATAATCCACTAACTAGGGGATCGATGCCTATTTTTTTAGTTACACTAATTCATAAAACCCAACCTATACAATAGAGGATCCCCCCTAGGACACATATATGGATTCATAAAATTATATCCAAGACATAACCCATATAGGGGATCCTATCTAATGCTCAGGACATTATTCCTAACTATAACCTCATAGGGATAGACAAAGGGAACAAACCCTAAGGAAACTGGTTAACACTAATGAGAATGGTAGACTCAAACTACTTTTGATAATGTACACTCTTCATTTGTAGTACACATTGTGTCGTTCCTACCCTAGGTCTTATTGTATTCTCCATCCCATAACCACGTACTTCAGGATGTGCCTGTGTACATTATCCATGTCTGAGTATCTCTCCATTTCCTTGCCCATGTACCTTGAGGTACATGCTAAGTCTCTAGTCATGGACCACATATTTTTTGGTATGTTCCACAACATTTGTGATATTTTATATTCCTCTGAACCCTAGCTACCACATCTAGGGTACTACATGATGTTAGTTCTCTAGACTACATTCTTTATAATGGGCATTTTTTCTTAACATCACATGTCTTTGTCCTATGACTCCAAATCCTTTGATCCAACCATGTTTTTCTTTGTATAACCTGAATTTAATGTTGACTAAGCTTTTCTATCAACTGTTTCTAGATTCTGGTCACCCAAACTTCTTGGAAATCAACTAAATTAATAATATATTGTTACTTTCCACCAAACTAATATCAAGGTCTCCCAATATCATCAATTTCCATTCATAATCAGATATAGTCATTAAAAAATATCAATAATACTGGAAATAACAACCTTACACCCCAAACATGATGCACTACACCAACAGTCAAATCCATAATTCCCAATTTCTGAGTATTTGTAGAACAACTAACCAAAAAGGGTACCGAAAATGATCGCATGGTGACATGTGGGACAAATGAACGAAACACAGAAAAAGGAATGTAACATTTACTAATTATAGTATGTCTATGATTATATATGTTTATAATGTCAAATGAATAACCAATAAAATCAATAATCAAATATCTTCAAATCCAAACAGTAGGAAGACAATTCAATGCCCATAAACATGAATGACCATGAATCAATATATTAGTGGAGTTGATTCACGTTTGTTATGGGATAATCAATCAGGGATTAAAAAATTTCCCTATGTTAATTTTGGATCAATAATTGAGGAATAATGTATACATGTCATTGTTAGTTGTGAGATGCATGAGCTTTTTTGGTACATAGATTTCTAAATACAAATCTACTGCCATTCATCCAAGAATCATCCTCCAATGTCCCTCTCTCAATTTATAGGGTTATTCGGTAAACCCTATGAATTTTTCATGCATTTTTTATAATATAATATTAGTTATTCTAATAGAATAAATAATAAAATAACTAATTAATTATCAAAATTAATAATCTACCCATGAATACAATTTCTTAAACCCCCTGATACCGCAAAAAATTATGTTTCTCCAAGGTTAAAACCCACATTCTTGATTTTGTGGTTGTCTTTGATTCTGATCTGGGTCTCTATTCAAGATTCATTCCATTATTACAGAAAAGATGCTCCGGTGTGATATAAAGTATTTACCATTTTTATTATATTATTACCAAACCTCATCAATCTCTAGAATCTCATTATATCGTAACACATAGCTTCCAAAAATATTATTTTAAATCTTCTAATGATTTACAAGTGAAAAACAGAATCACTACATTCATACCACCTTATGTATTTTCATAAAAAAAATCCTATAAAAAGTTGAGATAATTAGGATCACATATACTTATCCCACTCCAAAGTGCTCCCATTAAGACTCCCTTTCTACCACTAGACATACACCCATGAGATTACATTCCTATGAATGATATTCTCTTAGTGATCCTTGAATTATACCAGGTACTCTATAAAGGTAAATCTATCATCGAAGTCCATCTCACCCCAGTTGGTAACATGCGACGAGTCATGCACATACCTCCTCTACTAAAATACATGGAATAATTCAGGTAACCTATCTAACTACAGAATTAGGGCCAAGTGGTAAGCTAAGTCACTGACCCTATAAATTATCTAGAAAGGTCTGATGAACCATAGAGATATCATTCCACCCTAGAAAAATTGTTATAGTACTCATCGAGGTGAGACATTTAGGAACACATAGTCTCTCTCATCAACACCAAAGTAATCCTTAATTGGTCCACATAACAGTTATTATGGAACTAGGGATTCCTTATACATTATTAGATTATTATCACCTATTCAATTTTTTACTCACACCAACTTTGGGGATATAAGCACCTACTCTCCTAGATCATTCCACTGTAATGGTGACCTGTAAGGTCTCCCATGAAAGGAATTGAATGGTTCCATACTTATGGTGGAATGGAACATATGTTTTTATGTAAACTCCATCATGGGTAGGTGAACCACCAAACTATGGCTAATTCCAACCATGCAATCTTGTATGATGTTATCCAAAACATGATTATACTGCTCTATCTAGATGTTGGTCTATAGATGAAACAAATTTCTCAAACACAGCCAATTCGCAATGGTATCCTACAATCCCCTCCATAAATATAAATGTGAAGTAGTAATCATGTTCTGAAACTATTATATCGGAATTTTTGTGATGCAATATTGTCGACCAAACAAAACAAGTGTTCCAAGATCTCACGTGAACCCTAATCGGGGATAGCTTGGAATTGTCCCAACATGGTGAGTTGTTATTTGATATACTAGTTGGAATAATTTCCTCTAGATCACCATGGGAGCCTATTCATGATGCCCATATATATGAAATTACTCTTCCACTTGGGTACCTCATGAGGTTGATCCAAACCCACTTGAACCCAGTGCTTTACCTTCACCTACTGGGAAGTGAGGCATTGGGATTTCAAAATAGCTACACACATCTTCATTCCTGGACACCATAACTGAAACTGAAGGTCTCATGCATCTTTTAAAGACATGTATGTACATCCAACTGTGGTGTATAGAGAAATCCCCTAAAACCTCCTCTCACAACATCAATGGTAAGATCATCTACCCTTTACAAATGATAATGGTCTCCCACTGTCTGAAAATCCATCAGGATCACATCCATTAGATATCTGAATAAGTAAATTCTCATAGTTTTTATCTCTAAACTGAGCCTCCCAAATATTCAATATAAAATGAGGGTTACTATACATATATTGGATGTATGATGAACCATATTCAACTACTATGGAAAATTTTAATGTTGATAACTACTCTGAACCCTCTCTTAACAACTGTGAACACGACTAATTACTGTGAGAATCTTCCACCATGATACCCATCCTTGGTTTATAGACTATTTTGAATTTATAATCATTGAGTAACTCTATAAATCGACTCTATCTTAGGATGATATACATTTGAGAGAAGATATACCTGATACAATTGTGTTAGGAATAGATGATATACTTCCGATCTATATGATATTGCCTCCACATATTAATGGAAAAGACTACAACTTCTAACTCAAAATCTTGATTCATGATGTTTTGGAAAATGTTCTCTAAAATATCAAGAGCCATAGGTGATCACAACCTACCTTTACATAATAACACAACCAATTGTTACTATGAAGGATTTACAAAACACTACACACTCAACACCCTCCCCTAGAAGTCTCAAGATGGGGGTTCTCATAAACCTCTTTTGAATCCCATAAAAATCTTATTGTAACCTCTTAGTCCAAACTAAAGGATTCACTTTCTTAGAAAAAGTATTTAATAGTTCTTATATCATGGACAAATCAAGCCTGAATCTCCATTTTTATCCTGACAGCCTAAAAAAGCTTCATACCTCAGTCACATGCTTAGGTGGCTCCCATGCTAGCACTACTTCGACCTTTTCTAGGTCTGCTAATACATCCATTACTGAGATTACATGTCCCGTTATGTGGAAAAATTGATCAAAAAAATACACTTTCAATGAATTCTATAAAGTTGGTTCTCTCAATATATGTACATGAACATCCTCTACTGTCTTGTGTTATCCTTCTCTACTGATGAGTACACAATGATGTCATCGATGAATAAAACCATGAATTGATCTAAAAAGGGATGAAATATCTTCTTTATGAGTACCATAAGTACATCTAGGATATTAATCTCACCAAAATAAATCACCATCGACACATAGTAACCATATAGACATCAAAATTTTATATTTTTTATGTCCTCATCTTAAAATTAGAGCTAGTGATTGGATGATCTAATGTCAAACTTTGAGAACCATATCACCCCCTTCAAATAGTAAAATATGTCTCCAAAACAGGGTAGTGGATACTTATTATTTAGTATAATTATATTCAGGTGATGATAATGTAAACAAAACATCAAGCTATCACAAAACTTCCTGGAGATAAAAACTAGGCCTTCATAGGGTGACACACTAGGTCTGACAAATCCCTTCATTGGAAACTCCTAAAACATCACCATCAATTCATGAAACTCTATGGGATATATCCAATATAATAGAAAATACATCATGTTAGTCCCCATGTGAATGTATATGCAATATTATATATCTTGATAGGGAGGAAAGCCTAACACATCATTAGGGGAGATGTTGTCATACTACACCACTACTATAGGAAGAAAGAAGCTCAAAGAATCTACCAATCCATGGGTAATTTTATCTAAAATTTTAGTAATTAGATGTATCCTCATACATATTATCAAACCCAATTAGTCTTATGTTTCCTCCTCACCAAAAACGTAAATCCTCATCCCATTTTTGTAGACACATCACATCATATGCCAGAAACAATTAATCTATGTGTGAACTATATATGGCCACTGTGTACCTAATGAGACAATATAATTCTTAATCACTACTATAAATAAATACAAAAGGAATCTATCTTCAACAAGTGTTAGGTCAATTTATATATTATAGCATGTGATTGAAAATTACTATATAGTAGGAGCCTCTAAAATAAATGGTTGAGGAAAAGACTCAACTAGAATATCTAGGTCTCAAAATAGATATGTAGTAAGAAAAGAGTGGATCATGCCTGTGTCGATAAGTACTAAAAATAAGTTATAAACCTTATATATCATACTTATAATCATATTTGGATCATTTTTTACATAGGCCTCCACGAACATCAGTAGTCCTTATCTCAGATGAAAAGCTCTCTATGCCTATTTGGGGCCACACAAGGGTGGGGGTGGAAGTAGATCAATACACGTTTCACCTCCAGTAACTTTGCATACTCCTATACCATGTATGATTCCATGTGTAAAAAATTAACCGGGACACAGTTTCTTCCTAGATGGTACATAAATTGTCCCTTTGTCACCTATATGGAGAGTCAGACAATACTATGTGACTTTTCTATGACCATCAAAAGTAAAACACTTCCTATCCCTCAGATGACATAATCCAAACTGATAGAAATTAAATATAGATCCCTTTTAAAAATACTCTATCTTGAAGCATCTCCTATTCCCAGATCCCAATTTCTACCATTAAATACCCAATATTGATATCTCATCTTCTGTTTACCCATAGATGGACCCAATTGTCAATATCTACTTAGTCACAAATATCTTTACTACTAAAGTTTACTGAAGCACCCCAATATAAGTAAGAATGTATATAGGTATCCCAATATCCTTGATATCTATTTATATTCAACTATTAAATGTTTCTTCTTGATATAAAATATCATGAACCATATCCCTAGAGCACCATGAGAGGTTGATAGACCTAGATGAATACACAACTATAGTCATAGAAGCAGAAGTCGCAGAAGCTCCTGGATACACACCACTCACAATATATCAAGAGAGAACTCCAATATAAAAGTATTATTACATTATGTATAAGAAACAGTTACCACATTATATTTTAGATTCATCAAACTGCACTACCTCTTAGTGGAACCATAAAGAAGGATAACCACTAGATCCACCATTTAATCTGTAGTTACCCTAAAAATGAAGAAAACCCACTTAAGTGTCTCAATCAAATCCTTAGCATCCAGGGGATCTTTCTCACTTAAAAACATGATGGGTCACTATATCTAAAACTCATAAAGTAATTCTAGACTATAAACCTCATCTTTTGGTACTATTTGTGAAATATACTACTTGTTGGGAGATAGGAAGACTGTAAAACAACATGGAGGTAACACCTACTAAATAAGACCCTCTATTAATGCTAGATCACTTTTTATATCATCCTAGTGATCATGATGTGAAATATAATATGGAAATATTTTAGGACCAAGCTATTTATGAAGGTGTTTTGTGTTTTTCTTGTTTTAAAGGTATTCTTTGAAGGATAGGAATCACTTCACTTTATTTCTATAAACAATCATGATACTCATGATATTGATAATAATTAGACTCATGGTATTTACAAAAATCAGACTCATGATTTGAAAAAAATCATACTCACTATGAAAGTCCATCGTAATGAGAAGAGGTTCTGAAAAACTATACTTGGGGTCAGGATGATAATGGATTCATCTTGGTGGATGTAAATGGTCATTGGTCTCAATATGGAGGAAATGTGGGAGATATAGTTGTTTTTTGGAGAATTAGAGTCTTTGTTATGATGATATATTAAATGTGAAAATTATTTGATGATTTTTATTTCATATACATCATGAGATGAATTTAGAACTTATTATTCAAGATTTATGGAAGAAAGGGGGCATGAAAGAGATGTATCCAATATGAAAAGTATCGTGTGTAAGCTAATCATATCTATATGGAAGAGTGAAATAAGTGGTGATGATTTACTGTAGCATTTTTCTTTCCATCAAGCACCTACTTAATTATTGACACCAAGATGATCATACACAAATTTGTTGAATATGTGATTTTTATTGAAAAATTGGTATTTATTGAAAATGTGATATTGATTGAAAATTTGTTATTGATTAAATTGGTGTTCCCTATATACTATAACATCCTTGTTTTCCATTAGATGATATAAAAACTCTTCGTATGCAAATATGATAATATATATAAATGATCATACCCTAGCCAATCATACTCTGAAAGATCATACAATTCATATCTTAATCAGGATGAGTTAAATGGATATGTGAATTCCTGAAGGAAGAGATAGGTGAACACTGATTTAATTTGAAATAATATTTTCATGTGGGTAAAGAGAAGAATCAAATAAAATTCATTATATTTCATGTGGGTTAGTATTATAGGAGAAGAAGATTATTTTTATTCCTTATCGGTCAAGGTTTGTGTGAAGAAAATAGATTGTTGAATGATTTTTCATGGGGGAGATTAACATTGATGTACATTATTTTGGTCTAAATCTCTCTCATAAATTGTATTCAGTCTTAGTAATTGATATTAGACCCATAAATTGATATTTTACTGACATTTGAATTGAATATATGGAGGAGAAGAGGTAAAGATTGTATAAATTTTGAGAATAATTGAGAAGCTTTGATAAAGTCATAATTTCTCTGAGTTTTTAGGATAAATTTCTTTTTTGGTGAATTTAGGTGAGCATGAGTGATTTTGGGATTCCCTCCCAAAAATGTTTTATGCGACCTATAAAAGGATAAAAGGTACATTTTACATAACAGATGATTATGTACTATTCATATTAGTAGAGAGTGAAGCTCCGAGTTTTCAATGAGAAAAATTGACACCATTTTTTTTATTGAAGAATTTTCTACGGGAAGAAGTGAATTTGGATTTGGTTGATCATTGTATTTGGATGGTTTAATTGGATTTAGAATTTCTGTATTGTGTTTTACCATACAATGTATTTCTAAATCGAGTAAGAAGAATTGAACTGAATTTTTATCATATTATGAATTATAGTGGTACTGATTCATTTCTTTTTTTTCTATTAGAAAATTTTACTAAGAGAATTATATCATGGAGAATCAGACTCCATAGATTAGAACTAGGAAAATCAGACCCATAAAAATCAGAATGATTTTTCTCCAACAATGTCCTAGAAGTTCTTACCATTATTCTGTGTAAGGAAATGTTGAATTGTATTTCAATTGAATACATTTGTTGAATTGGAAAGATGTGAAAAAAAAAGAGTTATTACATAACAATTGTATTAACCTATTTGTGCTTAGAGAGTCCACATGCACTTTTGGATTGTCTTCAAAGTGATACATGAGTGTAAGGGAATATGCTACTCGTTTTAATCCAAGGATAGTTTTCTAGGGTATTTTATGGTGCTTAATTGTCTCCAAACCATATTAAGGATCTAGATTTTCATATTAAATAATGAACCTTGAAAATTCTTATGTTACTTTGGATATGTGTTGGATTTGTCTTCATCAAAGAATTTAAATCTCTAATATGAGGTAAATGTTGATTCAATTGAAAAGAAACATAAAAGAAAAAGAGTATATCTGATTCACCCCTCCGCCTCTCAGTGATACAATCATTCTCACTGGGCACTTACAAGTTGTATCAAAGGGTTGGTTTTGTTTTCATCTCTTTGCTGATGGATAAATTAGACTATGTGAACAATAAATGCATTCCTATCTTTGATGGAATTAATTATAATATATAGAAGGATAAAACATTTATTTACCTTATGTATATCATTTATTATGTTCTCGAAGCTATATTAATTAGGTTTCCAACCATTGATGATAATGCCCCACTTACACCAGTTGATAAGAAGCATCTTGAGAATGATGGAAGAGTGAAGAATTCTATATTTTCATCACATTATGAAATATTATTCCTAAGAGTGATAAGTGTTTTCATAGAAAATGGTATATGGCACAAATTGGAAAACATATATAAATGCAATGAAATATTCAAGAATAAAAAACATCAAATTTGGAGATTTAAGTATGAAGTCTTGAAATGGGTGAGAATGAATATGTTGGGGACTTCTTTACTAGGATGAATGATGTAGTGAGTAATATCATATGTATTAGTGAAAATATGGATGACTCTAATGTTTTTCAAAAGATATTGCGAATCCTACCTAAAAATTTTGATTAAAATATTTCTTCATTAGAAGATAGGTATATTGAAACATTATCTATTTATTATTTTCATAAAACTATTATTACGTTGAAATGATAAGAGAGATAGCTATGAAATGAAAAAAAATGTTGATATAGAAATGAATTTCAGGGTTGTGATGAAAGGAAAGTTGAAAAAGTTTGTTTTTGAAGAAGAATATGGTGATTATGATTCAATAAATGAAGTATGAAAAAATCTCAATGATTTTTTATCCTTGTTTTATAAAAATGTGAAAAGAGGTATAGGGAAATACAATGGGAATCTTCCCTTGAAATATTTTGAATGTGGAGGAATTGGTCACTTTGAGGCTAATTGTTCTCCATGAATGAATTAATAGGATAGTGATGAAAAATAAATAAATACAAAAAGATCATGGAAGAAATAGGGAGACAAAAAAAATTTAAATCCATCGGGAAAGAAAATAAATTCCTAAAATCTATAAGGAGAATTTTCTTAACAAAAGATTTCAAATAATAAGTTAGTGATGATAAATCTAAAAAATAAATTGTGTATGTTATTGGAAATATTTTTATTGCAATAATGTATTATGATTTATTCAGAAGCAACCTCTCTAAAGAAGAATAAACTCAACTTGAAATTCATATGAAAGTAGAGTTAAAATAATTCTTGAGAAAGATAAGATGACTATAGAATAAAAAGAAAAAAAATTGGATGATGAATTCTAAAGAAAAAAAGTACACGATGTTAACGAGAATGTGAAGCTAGTGAAAGAAAGTGATGATTTAAAAAATTATCTCTAATAAGAAAAGAATCATAATGATCATCTATAGGTCAAGATGAAAGCAAAAGAAGAAGAGCTGGAACTTGTCAAAAAAACATTTCATAGATTAATTGAGAGATGCAATTTTAGAAAACTCTATCACTAAAGTTAGTGAATTTTCCTGAGATGAGAAACTAGAGAAGGTTCAACAAAAGTTTACTTCAATGGGAGAGAAGAAGAATATAGTTGTTTTTGAAAAGAAGAATTCAGGGGATGTTAGGTATGTGGACAAAGTGAAGAATTAAATTTTTTCAAAATAACCTGATTTAGAAAATCTTTTATCAATATCAATAAATGATTAAAATAATTTTGATTATATAAAATGTTAAAAGAATGAGAATAATCTGATTGAAAATAAAAAGAAGATGGTTGAGAAACATACTCACAATTCTGACCAGTATAGAGTTTTCATAAGAAAATAATACTTCTATGGGTATTTCTCGTATTGTGGGGGATTTGGACACATGAAAAGTATGTGTAGATTTAACCAACAACATTTATATTATCCCACATGATATGGAAGGAAGATATTGAGGGGATGTCAATCTTGTCAAATAAATAAGTCTGATAAGGTTGTTGTGAAGAAATCTAAAAAAATGAACTAAAGATTGAAAATTGGTTCCAAACCCTATATACTAGTTGTGAATGGCGTGAAAAACCTAGAAATCTTAGAAAAGGTTGTATTTTTTTGTTACCGACTTTGAAAAATATTCTAAATGATCAGAAGCCAATGGAGAGAAATATAAAAGAAGAAGAAAAAGATCTTTTTGTGGAAACAACATTGAAGGATTCATATGGAGAATGAACCTGGATACTTGATAGTAGGTTTTCTTCTCACATGACAGTAGATTTAAAATTGTTAAATAATGTGATATATTTTAAATATTGAACAGTGAAATTTGGAAATGACGAATCCATGAAAATCAAAGGTGTTGGATCAGCCATCCTTAGAAAAGAAAAAATGAAATTGAAGAAAACATTGTGCATTGATGGGATGAAACAAAATAAACTAAGTGTTTCACAATATTTTGATGAGGGTAATGAATTTATCTTTATAAAATATGGGTTCGTTTGGAAAAGTGAGGATGATGTAATGATTGTTACAAGAGTCCAACATACAAATGGAAACTTATATCATATTGGTGAAATAAAAAACTCTTGTTACATGAGTATGATAGAAGATAATCAATTGTGGAATACAAATATAGAACACATTTGGTAGAGAAACACAAGAAAGTTATCTATTAAAAAAATTTCTAGGACATTCTTGATTTTTCATGAAGAAGATATCAGTGTTTGACTATTTGAAAGAAGGGGAATATTACAAATGTTTTACATAAGAAAGTTGAGATTTTCTCAAGACAACACCATGGAGCTGATTCCTTCTGATATTTGTGGGCCGATGAGAAAGAAGTAAATAGAAGGAGATAAGTATTTCAACACATTCATTTTTGTCTTTTGATGCATTATATATGTTATGTAAATTAATCATAAGTTAGATGATTCCTAAATGTTAAAATGGTTTAGAAGGAAAGATTAGATAAAATATGAGTTTTCTATGAAGTAGTTGATAATAGACAATTGTGGTGAGTAGATAAATGAAGAATTCGAATGTTTCCTAAAGAATTCTGGAATTCATAATGGTTACAGTTCTCCATATACTCCACAAAAAAAGGGGTTTCCAAAAGAAATAATATAATCATGGTGAAAATAAGAAGAACTATGTTACATAAGTAGGGCCTTTCTTATTTCATTTGGAGGAAATACATAATCACCACTATTTACATTCCAATATCTATGTTTTTACAGGCTCAATTCATACATGAATCCATATAAATTGTTTTTTGGAAGAAAACCATTTTTATTCACTTTATGTTTTATAGGAGTCCATGAATTATAAAGAAGAACGGTGGAAACTATAAAAAGTTTTTCCAAAAAGGTGATGATTGAATCTTAGTTGGCTATGATCTAGAAGGAAGAGGATATAGATTATAAAACAAGGAAACAAAATGAATTTTTGATTTAGTTCATGTGAAAGTAATTGAAAATGAAACTGTATATAAACATGCTTAGGAAGACAAGTAGGTTGATCCAGTTGAAGAAAACAATTCTGACAAGGATATAGACAATTTTATTCATTCTCAAGAAGAAGAATCAGAATAAACTATTTCTAGTAATGAATAAGACATTTGAAAGACTCATCCTAGGATGAGGAACTACATGGAATATTTGAATATAATTGGTTATCAACATGAGAATGTTAAAACAAGAATAAGAACAATTGAAATTACTCATAGTTTTCTATATTCAAATGTAGATCTGAATGGTGTGATATATTCTTTTGAGCATTTAGAATGGGTTTAATCCATGAATGAAGAATTGGATCATATTGAAAATAATTACACTTGGGAACTAGTACCCAAGACTAAGAAACATCATTGGGACAATATGGGTTTTCTTGAACAAGAAGAATAATGAAGGTGGTGTTATAAGAAATGAATCATGATTTTTTAAAAGGGTATTCATATATTGAAGGAATTGATTTCAATGAAACCCTTGATCTGGTGTCCAGTTTGGAAAACATTATAATCTTTCCTGCTATTTTTATACAATGAGGATACAAGATCTTTCAATTGGATGTTAAATCCGCATTCCTAAAAGGCGATCTTGATAAAGATATTTATATTTAACAACCATTTGGTTTTGTTTTTGGTAATGACCTAATATATATATGGAGATAAAAGAAATCCTCGTATGGTCTCAAACAAGATCCCAGGGCGTGGTATTCAAAATTGGATACAATCTTAAGGAATATTCATTTCATGAAAGGTATAGTGGATAAAAATATTTTTATCATATAATGTGAAGACCATTCCCTCATTGTAATTATTTATGTTGACGATATTATCCTTGCTGGGAATGATGAAAGTAGTTGTGAAAGATTTGATGAAGAAATAAAGAAGGTATTTTAAATGTCCACACTGGGGGAACTGAAATACTTTTCAAGCTACAAATCAGGAAAAAGAACAAATACACTTTTATCAACTACAAAAATTATGTTAAGGAACTTATTAGGAGGTTCATCATGGAAAAATAAAAACCTATTTCTACACCAATGTCAGGGTGATCCAAGTTGAGCAATGATGGAGAAATAAAATAATTTTTTTAGAAAGAATATTGAAAGATGATTGGAATACTATTTTAATTGAATGCCTCAAGAACTGACATTTTTATGATGTTACCTTATGTTCAAGATTACAAAGTGCTCTAAAATAATCAAAGCATATTGCTGGAAAAGTAATTCTCAGATAAATAAAAGGCACATCAGAATTCAGAATTAGGTATTGGAGCTCAGAGAATATTGACTTGTTTGGGTATTCAGATTCATATTGGGTAGGAAATGTGGGTGATAGGAGATCAATATCTGGTGGAGTTTTCATTGTGTGAAATAATTATTTTAGCTGGCATTCAAAGATGAGGAATTCAATAACTCTCAAGAAGGATGATGATGAGTATGTTTCTTCCACTCAAGCCTATACAAATATCTTATGGATCAAAACTCAATTAGAATATCTACTTACTGATGTGAAGTTACCATTTATCTTGGGATGTGAAAATCAAACAACAATCAATCTCACCAGAAATACAGTCCAACATTCTCATTCAAAACATATGGGTATCAGATAAGTAATCCATTTCTCGAGTATAGAAAGTTCAGTGATTTATAAAAACATGGATGAAAACAAAATCCAAATGGGGAGATTTTTTGGTCCAAGATGATGATAAATTTGTTTTTTGTTGTTTTTTGTCAGGGTATAATTTGAAGGTAGGAAATCACTTCACTTTATTTTTAGAAACAATAATTCTACTCTTGGTATTGATAAAAATCAGACTAGTGGTATTGATATTAATGGAATTCATGATTTGAAAAGAATCATACACCCCTGGAAGTCCATCATAATGAGAAGAGTATATTTGGAAGAAGTGGTTTTGATCGAACTCGTCTTGGGATTGGGATGATAGTGAATACATATTTCTGGAAATAAATGGTCATTAGTCTTAATCAGGAGTCGATGTGGGGGAGGTGGTTGTTTTTATGGAGAATCAGAGTCTCTGTGATGCCGATAAATTAAATGTGATGATTCTTTTCTAGTTTTTATTTCATATAGATCATGAGTTCAACTGAGGACATTTTATGCAAGCTTTATGGATGAAAGGGGGAGTGAAATAGATGCTTCCAATACAAAAAGGATAGTATCAAGGTTAATCGTATCAAGGTGGAAAGGATAAAGATGTGTTGTCCATTTACTGTAGCATTTTGTTTTTAATCAACCACATACATAAATATTTAAATTAGGATGATCTAACCTAATATTGATTTAAAAGGTGACATTGAATGAAAATGTGGTATTTAATGAAAAGGTTAAATTGATTGAAAAAGTGGTATTGATTGAAAAATTGGTATCGATTGAATAGGTGGTACTGATTTACCCTAAAATCCTGGTTTTCCATCAGATGATATAAAAAAATTTCATACACATAGATGATTGTATCTATAAAAGATTTTACCTAGGAAAATATTACTCATAATGATCATTCTCTTTATATCATAATCAGGTTGAGTTAAATGGTTTTGTGAATTGATGATGAAATAGAGAGATGACCACTAAGTTACTCTAAAATGTTCTTTTCAACTGGGTCAGATTAAGAATAAAAGAAGATGCTTTGTATTTCAAGTGGTTAAAGAGAAGTGGAGAAGAATAATATTTTTATTTCAAGTGGGTCAAGAGTTGTGTGAAGAAAATATATTTTTGAATGTTTTGTCAAGGGGGATGTTAAATTTAAAATACATGATTTTAATTAGAATCAGTAACAAAAAATTTTACCGGTCACATCAATTGAAATATGACCCAAAATTGAAATCAAAGTGACATTGCAAATGGAATTTTGGAGAAGAATAGGTAGAGATTTTATATATTTTGAGAATAATAGAGATGATTTGATGAAGTTATAAATTCTCTGATATTTCAATAGATATTTTATTTTGGGAGAATTTATGTATGTAGAAAATAATTTGGGATTCCCGCCCAAACCTATTTAAGTAACATATAAAATGTGAAAATATATATTATTATAGAATGATGACAATGTACTATTCATAATAGTAGATAGTTAAGCTATGGGCTTTCAATGTGAAAAGGTGATACCATGTTGTTTTTTATTGAAGGGATTTCAATGGGAAGAAGTAAATTTGTATTCGGTTGATCATCGTATCAGGCTGGATTAATCGGCCTCAGTATTTCTATATTGGGTTGTACTATACACATAATTTCTATATTGATTAAGAAGAATCATAATACGTTTCTATCATTTTCTGAATTGAAGTTTTGACAATTAATTTCTATTTTATTTTTTTAGAAAATATTACTAATATAATTACATCATGGAGAATAAGACTCGGAGTAATAAGATCAGGGAAATTAGACCCAAAAAAATCAGACTGAGTTTTCTGCCAAAAATTCCCTGATGTTATTACCTTTTTTCTGGTTAAGGAATTGAGGAATTGCATTTCAATTGAATACATTCGTTGAATTAATGGTATGTGTAGCTAACATGAGTAGTTACATGAAAATTGTATTACCCTATTTGTACTAAGATGGTACACACACACTTTTGGATTGTCATCAAAGTGCTACATGAGGGTAAGGGAATATCCTACTCATTATAATCCATGGAGTGTTTTCTAGTGGATTTTATGGTATTAGATTGTCTCCAAAGCATACTAATGACATAGCTATTCACATTGAACAATGAAAATTGTAAATTATTATGTTCTTGTGGATGTGTGTTGGATTTTTTTTAAAAGGATATTGAAGTATCTGATTAGAGGAAAATGCTGTTTCATTTGAAAAGAAACATAACAGAAAAAGAGTATCACTGATTCACCCCTCCCCCTCTCAGTGATAAAATCATCCTTACTATCCACTTACAAAATCATTATAGAAGAATCTTAAAAAAATGAGATGTTCTATAGGCAAGAGTATATATGGGGAGCTTACCCAAGAAGGACATAGAAAGCAAAAAAGAATTCCTATATGTGGCATGTGACAATATACCAGAAAATCCAGGAGCCGGTGAAATCCGGTCCTAATAAAATTAAATAAAGAAAATTAAAAGAGTCAAGCGTACAAGGGAATATTACATAAACGAGTGTTCATCACCCCACACCTATCTGCCTCCACTAGTGAGGTGCAATAATCTGGGGTCGTAAACGACCACATCTCTCCAGTTTCAGTGAGCGCCCGCTTTTCCAGCGCATCCGCCACCTGATTAGCCTCTCGGTAGACAAGTGAGACCTCCACCCGCATCCAAACAATCTCACTAAGGAAACTCACCCACTGCGGCAGCACACACCAAGGGACCTGGCACATCTTGGTGCTCAAGGCATGGATCGTGGACTCAGAATCAGATTCAATCCATATATGATTCCAATTAAAGTGGACAACATACCAGATGGCATAGATCATTGCCCAAAGTTCAGCTTCAAAGGCGGTACCAATTCCAACGGCGCAGTGGAAGCATCCTTTAACAAACCCACGGTAGGTGCAGAACACTCCTCCACAAACCGATGGGCCTGGATCGCCCAACTCAGCCCTATCAACATTTACCTTGAGGCAAGGTCCGATGGGTGGGATCCATTAGATATACTTTAGCATCCGAGGCTTGCGTGGCCTCCCGAAACACCAAGCGCTCGCAGAATTTGAATATCCCCAACTGTATTAGACATTGCACCATCCTGCACAAGAGAAACAGCATACACATCTCAATGAATGACCATCATGCCCTGCTGAACGGTGGGGCGCACACCAGTGAAGACAGCCTCATTCCGGGCTTCCCAAAGTGTTGCAATAGTAGCAGTAATTGCGGCCAAAAACAGATTGTAAATTTGTTCTCTAAAACTGCTATGAGAAGAAGTAGATATCATTTGGATAATTGGTCCATAGGTGTTAATAGCCACCCCAAACACAGAGCTAAGGTATGCCCACAACTATTTTTCATGAGAACAGCCCATAAAAATATGCTGAACAGAATCCTCATCATTTTTACAAGACAACCACAAGGTCCCACCTTAACATTGATGATCCGATTCCAACACTCAAAGACCACCTACAATAGGCCTGTGGATGTTGAAAAGCATTAATTAGGCATATCAGACACATGGGATTCCTTAGAATAATGTACATTTATTAACACACATATATCCAAATAAAAATACAATTCTCAATGGAAAAATACTACTAACACCTAAATGAAATCATACATCTATAAGCCATAATCAAATTATGAAAATTTTTTGTAATGAATAATTGGAAAAAAATAAACCTAACCTATTACAAAAGGATGGGACTCCAGTCAAATGAAATACCCAGTTCAAACCATGTTTTTCCTAGATCACTATTCTCCACTTTCTTCTAGTCCTCCTAGGATACTGTGAAAAGATTTTTCATTTGTACTATACATGACATGAGTGAGCATATCACATTAATGGGTGATTTTTACTATACATGACATGAATGAGCATATCCCATTTAGGGGTGAGTATACTAATACTTTGCAGGACACCCCAAAATCACCAAACATAAAGAATCAAGAGTTTATATGGGTTATCTCATCATCATCGTGGTATACAAATTAAAATGTGAGACATAATGATAAAAAAATAATCTACATATAAACAATATAGAGATTAAGTATTAGTGTGAGGTCAAAACCGCACTACCATCCTAGGATTACAACTTAAGGCTTCAATGTAACAATTTTCTAGGAGAACTCACTCCATGAGTCTAATAATAATGATGGTGCTCATAAGATAGGTCATGCTTGTTTGAATTCAGCATGAAGAAGTATGTTCCAGAACATAGAAGAGATCAATACACTGATACTAGATCAATCATAGGGACTTGGGGTACACCTGACCTTATCTGGAATAACCCACTGTGATGGGGATAAACTCCTAGGTATGTTTGTCATGACAATTATTATAACCCCACAAAAGCATACAGATAAGACAGTGGTACCCACCTCAGGCCACATGGAGGGTTCCAATTACTTTATTCAATATAAATCCCATATAGGGGATCACATATTATGCTCCTGATATGATTCCTTACTCTATACTCAGGGTGATAGACAAAGGGAATGTACCATAAAAAAATTGGTTTACATTGAAGAGAATAATGGTTGAAAAATATTATATAGAAAGTAAATGGCGTGTAATGGTAGTTCAAATTGTGACTTTCCAAGATTAGATCATCCCATGTAATCCATACCATACCCATGTTCTTCAGTCCATTCCTGTATAGTTTTGTTATTTCTGTATACTAGACTATATCTTAGTACATGGCCATGTCTGAGTACCGGTCCATTGCTATGTACTCTGGATTTCCCATATAGCTATCCATGTTCATGACCATATACTCTAAGGGTACATGTTGTGTTTCTATTAATTTGTCTTATAGCATGTGGTAGGTCCCACAAGGTGTGTGATATTTTATTTCTACTGAAACCCAAGCCTTCATATATAGGGTACACACAATGTTCGTTATTCAGACTACACACCATGTAATTGGGATTTTTCAAAACATCACTCATATTCATCCCTTTTATTAAAATTCATCGATTCATATATGATTCTCACTATTTAACATGGATACTGCTTCTACAAATATTTCCTAGAATCAATGACAAGATTCTAACCTCCTAATCTCTTCGTAAAATCACTGCCAGCGTACTTCAATACTTCCATATTCCAAATAAAAAATGAAGTCTCCCAATATGAAATTAGTATATTCCTAAACATTTTTAGTCATCAATGAACCTCATTCATTATGAAAATCTTGATCTTGAACACACTTATATGATAATTTGTGCCAAATATTGAATGAACAATGATTAGTTTCTGGGTATTTGTCGAACTGTCATCCAACAAGGATTTTGATGACTATTGAATGAAAAAAGGTGAAAGAAATTCACAAAACATGATAGTAAGAATGAGAATTGGATATTAAATAGGTTGGAGAATAATCATTTCCATTAAAATTATGTTAGGATAAAAATGAAATAATCCAATATCCTTAATTCCTAACTAATGGATGATAAATCAATTTCCATAGACATGATTGACCAATGAATCCATCTATAAGTGTAGTGTACTCATGTTCACTATGGAATAATAATTCATGTAAAAACAAAATGGAACACAATTACCTACCAATATTTTGGATCTATTTTTTATAATGAAAGACTCCACAACATCATCAATGGAATGATCCATGAGCTTTATTTGCACAAAAATTTTCAATGCATGTGTTGTTTAAATTTTTCCAAGAATTCTTTTCCAATAGATCTCTCACAATCCCTAGGGTTATGTGGATAACACAAGGTATTTTCCATAAATGTATTTATATTAGAGAGTATTTTATCATGGAATATAATAAATAGTAAATAATTAAATTGATTTATAAAATTAATAATCCATTTATTATTATAAACTAAAAAAACATAGCCCCATCAAAGATTTTGTCCCCACTTGGAAAAAACCATCATGCCACATTTATTGGAATTCTTATATTTCAATATGACATTCCATTCTTGTGTTATTCCTTATTTCATAAAAACTTCACATTCATGATATCTTATATTTAATATATTTATTATATCAGTACTAATCCTTCCAGGGACATGTAATCTTATGTTAAATCATGGCCTAGCTTCAAAACTAATATTTAAAATATTCCAAATCATTACAAGGGAACAAAGTTTCTATATTAAATCCCTTATTACCTTATTTATTTTAATTATGATTCTCTTTATAGAAGGGTCATTCGAACTTGATGTGACCCTTATTTGTTACATTAATGGTATGTGACTTATGGTTCTTCCAGTTGACTTACCATCTTGAATGCGTTATAAAATTTCTTCTTGTTTAAAAAATAATTCATATTCTTGGTGAATTGATAAATTTCTTGAACATGACTTCCAGATAAATAATTATTGATATATTTAATGGTGATTATTTTCATTACCTAATTAACATCATTGAATTACTTTTCAACATTATACTTCTTTATTATTTTATATGACTTTTGGGATCAAATGAGTTCATTGACCTCTATTTTCTACACAACATATTCCAGTTGAATGGTTTTGACATTAGGATCCGAGGATCTAGGAAAAACCCATAGAATTTTTTATTATTATTTATGTATATAAACCATTATAGAGGGAAATTATACCATTTTAAATGTTAGTAAACCTCATATAATTTTATTAATAGATTCAGTAGTATGGATGGAAAAACATTCAAAATCGTAATTAAACACTTAAAATATAACTCCTTTTATATTTTTTTTTCACCATCAGGTGTGACACATAAAAATTTCAATATTTTATAATATATTTTTTAAGTAGAAATATGATTATAAGTATTACGATCAAGACCACTGTGTAAGGAATTCTGGAGTTTGTTTTTATGTATAATTTTTTTAATATGATTAGGATTCCACTTTTTCTGATTCATTTTATAGAACATATTAATGAATAAAAATTTCCAAAATTGGGTAACTAATTATACCACGAAATGTAGACATATTATTTTTTTGAATAGATACAATTAGTTTTATGGAAATTGAATCTTGGAAATAAGAATTAAAATACATAAAATACATATCATAATTGAAAATAAATTAATATTTGAAATTTTTTTTTTCTAAAAATAATAGAAAATTAAATGTTTGAATAATTATTTTTTTTATAAAAACAAAATACACACATTTGAAACCAATTTGTTGGTCAGAGTAAATAACATGATGGGGAGTGGGTGAATAACCCCTATAAATAAATTAAAACCGATTGAAAAGGTATATTAAATACAAAATGAATACAATATAAATAATAATAATATATAAACAGATAACTAATATATCTAATATGTATTATAATGTTAATGAAAAATAAAATTAAATGTAAAAATTATCATACAAATTTATGAAATTATGTGTATTGATATTGAATGAGACAATGAAATAATGTAAAGAGAGGGAAAATAATTGATAAGCATTTTGGTAACAGATATAGATGAGTCTCTATGTTAACACCCCATGACATGAGAAGTCAATAAAATTAATCCATGGATATTAGTGGTGGTCATAATACCATACCTCAAAAATTTTGTTTCTGAGAACCAACTTTATCTTCACTAATATCCAAAGAACCCATCCCTCACTTTTATGGAGTGATAACCTGTTAGAGAAAGGTTATGAGAATATATAGGTTTCTCGAGTAAACTTATTAAATTATACTCACAAATATATTGTAATGATGGTTAAAATTTTGGATGGGGTATTTTATTTAAAGGTTTAGAGCCTTAAAGAATTGATAAAATAATATTGCCTCTTTGAGTGGATTTAAGGACTATTCAAAATTCAACATGAATTAAATCAAAGTGCACTGTTGGCAGCATGTTGTACCTTCAAAGAGGATAAGAGACTCGTTTTATATGATCCAATAGTACCATAAACCTTATATAATTACTCAAAAAAATTAATATGAAGAATACTTCCATTATAATCGTTATAGAAACATTAAATTCCATCTTAGAATAGAATCTTCAATGCTACTGGATACTCGATAGCCTCTAACGAGTATCTCGTAGACTACATGGGGTGTTTCCACTTTCGGAATTGGGACCTATGAGCTGGTGTTCCTCTAACATCCGACCACTATACTCATGGTGGATGATCTTGGTTTTTCCTTCCCCATAAATTTTATAGTGGGACTTTTTCTCATGAGGAGCTACTACCACCATGGAACATGGCAGACTGAGCACTACATCTAGGAGATGATGGAGTATGAAGCTACCCATCCTCAAATAGAGATTCATCCACATCCTTCTAACTCCAATTAAATATTTTCAAGATTTATTCCATGAACATAAAATAAGATAAATTATTGGTATAATCCTTTAACAATACTTCAAAACATATTTACGATTACATTGAATCTATCAGACAATATTCCAAATATACACCGAAACTAACATAACTGTAATTGATAGAACCATATGTTACTATTTTTTATCATTAAAACACCATGAGAGATAGGGAGGTACAATTTTTTTAGTTTCAAAATTATATTAAATCATAGAAGAATAAAAATAATTTACCTGAGGTGTTTGTTACATGAATCACATGTTATCCTTTTAGTTCTAGACTTCAACATCAGATTCATAATATGATTCCTCACTATCGTCATATAAAACAAAAATTTTTCCTTTATATCTATTTTACTTTATAATTGAAATCAAATTTATTTTTTAAATTATTTTTATATTTCATAATATCTTTTAACTAAGGTTAGTCTAACTTTATGTGTGTATGGTTTTTACACTTATAACATCTAAATTATATAGAACATCCATAAAAATTCTTTTATTTGTTGAAATATTTCTTAAAGTATCTCTTTTATTGTAGAATTTCATAAACCTATTAAAAAACTTATGTTCACCACCTTAAACATCCATTTGATATTTATATTTTATAAGCGTACCAATAAGATCTTTTATTTTAAAACATTTCATAATAGTAGATTGTCTAATGGTAGATGAAATAACACTCTATTTTGATGGAGAAACTCCGAGTACTTTGAGCACCTGATCTGATTATAGAAAAGGTGTTCCAAGAGATGAAATAATATTTGAAATATTTATATGTATTCCATTTAAATGGGTGACAATTTCTTGATCTATAATTCTAAAAGTATCATAATTAAATTTGGTATTGTTGAATTTTAGGTACATAAAATAATCAATTACCTCATATACTAAAGATATTGTTGTCCACATTTCATGTGTGGGAGCACATTGGGAGAATCTATTGAAATAATTAATAAATAATACACATATAATAACTTTGATATATTTGGAGTTTAGTTCATATTCAATATAACAGTTAACATATAATTTTTAGTCTACATTAATAATTTTATATTTGTTGGATAAATTCAAAAAAACTTCTAAGATATGATTTTTTAGATAAATAATCATTTCATTCTTTCGGCATAAATATTTTTCCCCATTTAAATTAGATAATTTTACCATAGAAATTATTTATATATTTTTATTTATTATAGATATTATAATAGCAGAGAGGGAGATACATTGAAATCAATTGGTGTATAGACGAGAATACTATGGAACTCATATGATCGAAAATATTGTTCTAGTTGAGATTTATAATTATTCAATAGGGTTGAATTGACATATAATATTTGATGACCTATTTTTATGAACATAATTTTGTAAAAGTTTCTTTATACATCACAATGAATGAATGTTGAAGAAAATGACATAGAATATTTTATAGTGGTTTGGGGAACAAATATCCCCTAGTCCACTCTACCAAACACTCTTAGTGAAAATGGTGATTTTCACCATGTCTAGTACTTGTCCTATAGACTACCTGACATGTGAGAAAATAGATATTTCTTGTTACAAACATTGAATGATATTTTATAGGTATCTAATTACAATACATACAAAATCCTTCACCTATAATCAGTAAAAGGAGTGCGTACATACACATGAAGTGAAAACATGTATGATAATAACTTCAATTAAGGATTACATTTCCAAGAAGTAAATTATACTAGATTAGTCTCCATGGAGGATAAATAGATTCTTCAATGAATATAAAGTAAGAACATAGGGAAGAAAATGATATTTATTATAAGAGAAATATATTTATAGACGTAGAAAACATCTTCTTTTTGAGAGTATAGTTATTCTTGCAGACTAATGTAGAAGATTAGGGTATTTATAAAATTTAACGATTTATTTTCCTACATTATTTTACACTTATGATTTTCCATAATCATAAATATCCTTATATATATCATATATAATGGTTTAATAAATTAATAACAAAATCAAAATTTAATTTCTAAATCACTATTTCATTATACTTCAAACAACTTGGAAACATATATAAGGTATTCATCTTTTCCATTCATAGAACTTGGATCATTTAAGAATGTCATATACAGATCATCTATTCATCCCTTATTCTAAATATTATAAATTTTTATTTTTTAACTTAATTAGTATTTTATTTCAATGTACTCAATATCATATATGCGAAATATAGCCATTGATTCTAATCAACGTTTGTAACTGGTTTTCATAGAAAAATTAGTGTATGTGAAAATTCTATAGATCCAAAATATTCATGTAAACAATTTTATATACCTAAAAGAAACACATATCCAAAAGGATCATGTATCAAAGTCCCCATAACCAAAGCCTATATGTAATAGATTCTTGTGTTTGAAAATTATCTGTCTATGTGATTTTCATGCCCATCAAAATTGTGTAAGGAAATTCCATCTATATGATCTTCTAGTATATCCAATTTATAGAAATATAAAATTTATCATAGGAAAAATTATATAGATATATTCCATCATGTATTTTAATTTTTGTATGTGGGTTTTACATAGGTGAACTCCTTATTTCCAAAAAAAATTCCATGTAAGGGAATTGTTTCTAAAATTTTTATTAAATCATTTTCTAATAGAATAAACTCCTAAAAGTGAAAATATAATTAAAAACCATTATAAAAACACTTGAAAATATATATACTAAAAGTATCAAAAATTCATTTTATGAAAGATAAATAATATGATACATGAGATATATTGGAAGAAAATTCGAAATTCAATAAATTATTATAGTGGGTTTTTCATAGTTGTTGTGGAGAAATGTGGTTGTTGTTGACATAGTGGAGGCTGAGATAAATTTTTATTATAGGAAGAAGTATAATGAATGGTTCTATTAGATGGGAATGGATTTTTTGGGGGCAGTTTTATTTACAACCATGTGTTGTGAGGTGGTATTTATGTTGGTTTGTTGTTTGATTTGGGTTCTTGCCACATATTCCATGTGGTTTGGAATATGTGATCAACAATAATTGATATAATAATGTGTGTAGAGTGAAATTGAACAACCTTTTTGATGTTAATGTGTTTCTAATTCTTGGAATGAATAGACTGAAATTAAATAATGAAATTAATATCATAATATTTCAAATGTGGTTTTATAAATAATAAATCTATAAAGGTAAATGGTATGGATAAATTAGAAAATAGTGAATGTTGTTGCGGTTGTTTTATATGAAAGGAAGGGGTGATTTGTTTTATAGAGACAATAGACGTTTATTGCACAGTATAGTAAAAATATAGTGGTCATGATTGGGTTTGATAGAGATACCTTTCTATAAAACCCTACATTGGTCCCTTTCATTATTGAATAGATAATATATTTTTCTCTGCGATTTCATACAGAACCCCTCTGAGTCAAAAAACCTCACTAGTGTCCAATGGTCTTGGATGGGTTCTCTTTAAAAAATCCTCTTTAGGGAAGGAACATATAGATGGATACTCCCACTTTACTAGTAAAATATCATATATATAATTGTCTATAAAGTCCTTATGTTACAATTCATGATCTATGATGGCCATAAATCAGAGTTCACTATTTTTATGTAATATATAGTGACATAGAGGTTGTGATACATGGTGGGGATTTATGTTAGGAGAAAAGAATAAGGATGGATTACATCAGGTTCATGATACACAACTATGAAAAGGATGTGGTATTTTATAGGTATAATTTGGTGTGATGTGGTATGTGTAATGTTGTGATGTTTTTTGTGTGGCATTAGTTGGGATGTGGGATGCACATATTTGATTATATGGAAGAAATATGAGCATTTTTATTTTTATTATTATGGAATTAATGAATAAACCATTTAATATTTGGTTTTTGGGGAGACTAATTATTATATCCATTAATACTATGTTAGTATATATTGATACATTATTGGGTGAGCGAGCCTCAGTGAGGTTGGGTGTAAGAAACCTAATATTAGTGATTATTTGTTTTACTATTATTTTATTGAGGCATTGGTTTGATGATTCCACATTTTCCTAAAAAATTATTGAGAATACTATTGATTATGATTTTATTCTCACCACTACCAATGTAATTCATTTTTTTTTTCAGGTTTTTGGAAGGAGTTCTATTTTTATGATGGATATTACTAGCTTGTGGAAGGAGTTGCTGCTTGATTTGATGCCTTAAAAGATATTTTTATATGTTATATTGTATTTTTGTGTTTGTATGAAATTTATGTAACATGGGATATTGTTTTTTGATATTATATAATTGATATTTTTTATAATTTATATGATCTTTGAATTTATGAGGATAATTGATCCTATTTTTTTGTTTGTACCCGTGGTACTAGTCTCCAACTTGTGGCCTATTAGAGGTGGATTAAAGGGTTACTCTCATGTTAAATTCTATCCCATGATGGGATCCCTACGAGGGAGGGTTGAAAAAGGGTCTCATGGTATCAATGGATGAGTTCTAGGATACAGTTTGGAGTTACAAATTGGTTAGGATTTAATGGGTTAAGTTGGGAAATAATAGTATTTAACCATAGTTTGTGATGTAGTTTTGGATCCCGGCTAGGGAAATTTTGATTAAGGACCCCTATGATCCAAAATAAAGGAAATAATAACATTGGACACTTTATGAGATATAATATTGACATTGAGATATACAACAAAGATGAATACAAGTATCTTGTTTTTTGTGCATGTCTATTAAATGGGTAGATTTTCAATGAAATTGAATTGAAACTAATTAAATATAGTATAATTACGTGATAATAAACACATGTGTCTTCATTATTAATTGTATAGACTTTTTTTTTCATAATCCATATTTGGTTCAGGTTATCGATGTTCATCAGGATAACTCTAATGACCGCTATAGGTTTTCCTGATATGGGAGTGTGAGTCATGGAGGAAAATGTTGTGTAAATTATTTATGAGTGATTAATGAATTATTAGTATAGAGTATCTGATTCATACATTTCTCACTAGTTAGGGAGATATATATAAAATTTATAATCATTATTGTAAGGGAGAAGTTTCATATTCTACTAGTTGTTTTTACATTTATAATGGTTGCATGAAATTGTTGGATGCCTTTCCA
Organism: Viscum album; assembly: GCA_963277665.1. Taxonomy (NCBI): domain Eukaryota; kingdom Viridiplantae; phylum Streptophyta; class Magnoliopsida; order Santalales; family Viscaceae; genus Viscum; species Viscum album. The sequence continues at coordinate 800,714,781 of OY728143.1, read as the reverse complement.
TAGAAAGAGAATGACAGTTTGGATTTCAAGGGATATTTTAAATAGGATGTTCTGCATAGAGTTTCTACCATTGAAAATAGCATTATAGAAGCTGACAAAGTTTACCTACCTCTAACAAGAATTCCATAGTTTGAATTATTTCAAGATATAATTCAAGAACCATATCCACATTTCGATTTATCATTTTCAAGATGAGGAGTCCAGATCATGGTTTAATGAGGATGCATTTTGTATTTCTATCATGTGTAAAGTTAGTACATTTATAATAACCTCATATAAGGTAGTGAAAAATAATTTATAGGTTATTAATAGGATTCATACATATCTAGTATCATACTGGGAGTGGAGTTAACATGGAATCCTGAGGTGAAAAAGCGCAGATAGAGGGTCTCTAATATCATGTTTTTCAAGGTTCAAACTAGTGCATAGTGGGATTTATAACTATTCCTCACAATTATATGTAACTATTTTTTCTCATTCGCCTATCTTGATATTTTCCCAATGTGATTCCCTTATGATGGTCATGATCACCATCAATTCTAGGGATTAATCTTTCTCAGTGCATTATGTGGTGTTAGAGGGTAGCTCTCGTTACATTTCTAATAGCAGTTTCCACGATGACTATATTAGCAGTTATGTCTATATGGTTTTGATTCACCAAGGGGAGATAGATCAAGCAGAGGAAACCCCTTTGATATCCCATCTCAATAGAAACATAAGGTCGTGTGTGTCCATGTATGTGAATGAAAGTATGGTCACTGAGACAATGCATCGTGGCCTGCTCATCATAACTCTTTGGAGATATCAGATCAATATGGGATTATGGTTTATATAGATACCATTTGCATAATTTATACCTTTGTTGTCATATATTATATAAGGATAATCGTACTCCTTTACATCATCATCTTGAGTACAATAATTGGGACATAATGTATAGAGGTTTTTAGTCACATAGAGTTGACTACGCTAGTTGCATATTAGATGAATGTTCTTGATAAGTGACACAATTATAACATAATGTTTGGAAATAATATATTGGATTAAGATTAATTCTTGATAAATAAAAAACCATAAAATGATATCCTTAGAATGGATTGGATGTATTTTTTTTTCATATAATAGTCTATATATTATTTAGGAGAGTTATATTCATTCATGTGGAAGGCTATCCTGTGGTGTTCATTGGTGAGAAAAATCATCAGACACATGGTATGAATTTGGAGCCTTTGTTATCTTATCTAGAATAGTTTTCAATGGGATATTTTTTGAGTCATGTGAGAGAGTTTCCTTGTTTTATTGAGGAATTTCATGATGTTTTATTGAAGAGATTGTGATAATACCCCCTTGATGTGATATTGAGTTTAGGAAAATGTTAAATCCTTCATCCAATCTTATTTCAGTGAATCTTTATTAGTTGAAACCTTTTGGGCTATTGGATGTGATGATTCAAGATGAATTCTTGATATAGATGGGTTTAATCAAACCTAATGTGTCATTATGGAACAATATGGTGATATTCAATTAGAATACTGATGTTTATCTAAGGTTGTGCACAAAATTATAAATGATGAAGTAGATAATGGTATAGAACTATTATCTCCTTATAATAAGAGGTGATTTTATTGATCAATTTAAGTGAGTTAGATGTTTTTCCAATTTCTATCTATAATATGGATATTACTAGATGGAGGTGAAGGATGTGTTTATCTAGAAGATGGTATTTATTTATTTTTATAGTCTCTTTATATACATGGTCATGTTTTATGTTTATGAAACACCCTATCTATTTTTATGGGACTCATGAACACCATGTTTTGTGAGATTCTAGATTATTTTTTTGTAAGTATTCTTTAACAAAAACCACATATAATTAATGTCATAGGAGGATTATGTTGACCTTATTAAGGCTATTTTTTAATTTATTCCTCATTATAAACTATATTAACTATTATTAAAGTGATTTTTTTGGGCTTTTGATGTGACTATTCTCAGTAATATGGTGCCTCAATGTAGGATGGACATTAAAACTTTAATGATCAAGATGGTTGTTTCTTGAGAAGTACTTCAGATTATTACTAGAGTTTTCAGTTTCCTTGGTCTTATGAGTTATTATATGAGATTTAATAACATTTCCCTCATGTTGTATCACTGATAAAGGCATTTATATAGATTTGTTTTTCCTTTTTATAGATCAATCATTGATAGGTAGATTTGAAATATTTGAAGGGAATGTTGGTCAATATACCAAATCATTGATTGTTGGAGGATGAAGTGATGTTTATGGCTATTTATGAAGATTTATGTATGGCATTGGGTTTTATAATTATGTAAAAGATCTAAATGAGCACATATGAGTCTTTAGAGTTACATATCAATAAGAATAAATTATCCACCCATGATATCGTGTTAGTGACAGTGGGGTATTCCCTTAAACATTGTCATAATTACCTCTTTGGTTAATATGTCGTAGTCTTCAAATATCACAATATCTTAAGGTGTATCATATCTTCTTAGAATTTTTTTATCATTGAGGGTATTTAATTAACTTTTTTGTCATTGAATTTGTGATATCCTACACACATTGGAATATGAATGTAGTTATAGTTTTGATTAGATGAGTGTTACAAGGAGATGTTTTTTGGGAGTATATAAAACATATCATTTTTGTGTACATGGATACAATAATAGATCATAATTTGAACAAGGACAGTGTAAGGGGTTATATATACTAGATAATAGTGTGATAATACTTAATAAAAAAATATAAAGGAGTCTTATTGGGAAGACTCATAGGTATAGGTGCTGAAAGATCACATCTTTTTTGGTGAATATCCAAAGGTATATATGACGGATGAAAAAATCAATTGTTGTTTCGAATGATATTTTTATTATATGGTAAATGTGTGAAGAGATACTCCATGATTTCCATAGAAAAGAATTGGTAGTGAATCCAGAAATATCCAAGATGTATATTGATTTTAGGAGTCATTTTTGGTATATTGGGATGAATCAAACTATGTTTGAGATGTTTTCATGATTCTTATTCTCTCAAAAGGTAATACTTGAGAACAATATATTTAGTGAGTTTGTATTTCCATTGTATGTACCGTAAAATATGTTTGAGTACATATTTATGAATTTTCTATTAATGATTACATATTCCAAGGATGATGTAATTATACTTGGCTGTGATGGGATTGTATAGAAATTCTCACTTTTGATTCTAGGATGTTAATCCACTAGAAGATGTAGACCTAGTTGTACAGATCATATTAAGGGTATTCTCCAATGAGATTTGTGTACATTATTATGATAGTCTCTTTACCCTACTCACCTCATTCATTATAACCTCACACACATTCCATTAAACTACCAACTCACTCAACATGAAATATAAAAAATAGAAAATAATGAAAAATAGAGTTTAAATTGTTTAGAAATTAAGTCCTACATGCTTGGGGGAAAACATACTATGTTTTCATTACTCAGAATATATGATGAAAAATATTTCATATTTGGAATCATTCGTATATTTTTTAATTATAAACATTTTATTTTTTTGCTTTAAAAGTAAATTACACAGAAGAAAATTCGTTAACACCGTAAAACAAATAATGGTAAAATAGAATAATATAAGAATAAATAACTTCAAAAAATATTTAAAACACGTGTGAAAATAAATGTATCCGGGAGTATCTAACTTATAAAATACTAAAATCCATTTTTTCTATTATTGGAGCTTTATAAAAAATTTAGCATGTGCTCATATTATGTTAAGTTGTTATAATTATGAAAATTTCATTCTCGCCAGTTATAAATGGGTCTATCACAAGCATTTCAATACCCCCTTCAAAATTATGTTTTATATTGAAAAATGCATTTTATCTTTCCCCTAAAATTATATTCATTTTAAAAGAGCGTATGGTAAAAATATATTTTCCTAATTCCTCCATTTACATGAAGTCTTCGTAAAGAAATCCCAAGTACACTACTTGAGTAATTTACCCCCTAATTTCTATTATTTTATTTTAAAAATTACCAAATATAATTTTAAAATTATTATATAATCATATAATTATTATTTTTACTATGTTTTATTATATTAAAGGAATAAGTATTAATCACCTTTTTCCTTTTCAATTATGAAAAATTAAACTATGATTCATTTTATTGCAGGGACAACCATCTCCACAAAGCTATAACATCCATTTTTTCACTATCACCCTTCCTCAATTATTATAAAAGTAAAATTTATTAATAAATAATATATATATATATAATATAATTATATTAATTATATTATAAATTATAATCAATGTTCATTCCCTCCCACAATTTTGGAAATGAATGCCTTAACCGTGCATTGCGGGGACTACCTCCTCCATGAAGAAATGTTTCTCAATTTTATAGATGATTCATTTTCATTTACTAAACTATAATAAAATATAATTAATAAACTAAATTTATCTAAATTAAAATTTTATTTTTTAATAATTTTATTATTCCCAAAGAACCCACTTTCATAACAATAACCATCCATTAATTAAGGCATATTCATTTTTGGGGCGACCCAACCACCTACTTGAAAATAATATAAAAAATATCATGGATGGAGATGATAAAATAATTTCTGATCATATATCATATAAATATTAAAATAACTATTTTTTATTTTTTCTACAATGGAAACATTAATACCAACTCATTAATTAAGATACAACAATTATTTTGTTAACAATTACTGAAACATAATTGTCATCAATTTACTCTATGAGAACTATACAAAAAAAATTTAACATAATTATAAAACTATAAAAATTTAATATGAATTAGTTCTAGAACATTTTATTATCAAGTAATTATGGAAATTTAAGAAGAATGAATAAAAAATTACTGTTATGAAACATGATCAAAATGATCAAGATTACTCACACCGGATATTGAAAATATAAAATAATTAACAAATATAAATGTAATTAATAGTTCTAAATGATTATTATAAAGGGTTATAGATATGAATAATTTTCTTAAATAAGTTATAAATAAAATTATTCTTTGTTATACATGATATTAATGTGCCTTATTAGAAGTTAGAAATAAGGGTAAGGGGATCTTTGTATGAAATATAATTTATTGAGATATAATTATTGTAGTGAACCATCAAATAATTAATGTGGTGTGATTACTACATAATGTATTGATTCTACCGTAGTAAGTCAGTTCTTTGGGATTTAAGATATATATAATATACTATAATTAAATGTATTTTGACTCAATGGATATCATGGTTATAAGTTATTATTTATCTATGTATCCAATTCTATGAGAGATGTTTGATATTGTAAAATGTCATTTACTTTATATGGTGTCATAAGTTATCTTTTATCTACAAGTATAATGAGTAAAAAAAGTCATTATATTTTAATGTATAGGTCATGGTAACCCTCCTATGTTCTTTTGATTCACACATTACCATAAACATAAGGTATTTATCTTTAATCTCAATTTTAAATCAAGATTATTATTGAATGATAACCCATTTGGTGAATTTATATTAAATTACTTTCTAAAAGACCAACTAATTTAATTCTCCACTAATTAATTTTTGGGTGTTTATATAGTTTCACTATTTTATTTTCCCTCTAGGATCCTTATTTACACATTGTATATAAATTGACCTCGACTTCACTTATCAGTAAAGGGACTCATTTTTTCATGTCCATATTAATTGGATTGTTTTTTGATTGTATATATCTCTTACAAATAATTTATTAATTTCATTCTATACCTCTTGAATTTCTTTAATTATTTTATTGTAATTTTTAACATTTTGATTGTGGTTCATTTTAGTCAATGTGAAAAAAAATTATCTTTTTTATGTGAAGACATCATTCCACCACCTATGTAAATTTATAAAAATATTTCTATATATATAATAATAATTTAAAAATGAATTTTTTTTAAAAAAATTTAAAAAATATATCTTTTAAAATTACTTCAACATATAAAGGATGTTTCTTATTTCCAAATATATTTGACTAAAAATCCTATATTTTAAACTATTTCATTTTCATTTGAGATATATTATGCTGGATAAATGATATTCATAAAACATTATAATACTTATTCATGCACTAGATTTCTAATGTAATGTTATTTTTTTAATGTTATGATCCATCACTATGGTTGTCTTTCCTAACCATCCACCATGAATAAAAAAAATTCTTATAATGCCTTGGAATTTTGAAAACATTATTACCCAATCCATTAATTAAAGGGTGTTAAACTATATTTTATATGTTGAATCATTGGGTAATTTATTTACATGACTATACACCATCTATATATAGAGCATAAATACCATATTATTTTTTTAAATTATAGAAATGTATTTAGTTATAATGTTATTTATTATCATTGGATACCCATTTATTTTTCATGGGGTTACTATGTTATGATTAATGATAGAACTATGAATGACTAAATTTTCATATTCCATTTATAAAGGATATGAAATCAATTTTCATTCCATGGATTATTTATGAAATGATGAATGATTATTTTTATGTGGCACTCATATGTACATATGATAAACTTATGGGGTTCTATATCACTCTCTTATACAGTGGTAACCGATTTCTGTATCATGAGAGAAGTATTCTTTAGTGCACTTTATTTTATCATAAAAATTGTAATAAAGGATGTGTATCACAAATTAAATGTTCCATATATTATTTTTTATTCCATAATTTAATGTTACTTGGCCTTCATATATTATACTCTAATAATTTATTATTTTGGATAAATATTTATAATCTATGTTATAACTATTGTAATTACAAGTTTCTATTTTAGGGAATTACATTCTTATGTCACATTATATGATTCTCACATATGTATTATGATTATCACACATGTTGACATGATATTTTTCTCTATTTCATGATGTCTCATATGCTTATGATCTTACCCTTGATAATATTTTGATATGGTAATTTTTTTTCATATTGAAGATTTGAGCTCAAAAATTTATTATTTTTGTCTTCCTTAGTTTTTGAAGATGGGTTTTACATGTGAGATTATTAGAAGGGGTTTTATAGGTGAGAGGTTGTGAATAAATTGTGATGAGTATTGTTAAATAAGTTATTTATATTGCTAATCCTCCCTGATACGAAACATTCAGTTACCCATTTTATATGATCATTTATGAGATGAAATTTCTATTTATGTAAATAATGATATTATTGTGTTTATTTATAATGGTTCACCATTGTTGGTATAAAATTATAGTTTAGTTGTTTTGATAATAAATTTAGAGAACTTTAATTAAATCCTTTAAGTTAAGTTTATAAATAGGATATCTTCCAAGTGTTTTGTTAATATATAGATTGTGATGTTATCCTAGGAGTAGTATCCCTATTTGGATACAAAAAATTGGATATGGTCAAACAATATATACATATAGGAGTAATTAGCCTTAATAGGAAGGAATATTATCAATTCAATCATTACTTTGGTGCATGATGAGTGGGCACAAGACTCAACTCCTTGCTATACAATCCTAAAGTATTAGATTTTTTTAATCACATTATATTATAAATACATTAAAGGTGATATATTATGTTAAGGATTTAGAAAATGAGTATGGGAGAATCCAAAATAAATAAACAATGATTTAACTGAGAGTGATTTAGTATGAACAGAAATCTAATTTGATTGTATTTAAGAGTTAAATATTGAAAGGTTGAATATTTCATAAAAAAAATTATAATTACTCTCTTATAATGAGTATTATTTATAACACATATTGTCCACTTTTACTTTTATTAATCACTTTTGATCAAATGAAACAAGCTAAAAATTTAATCCCTGGATAATTCAAATATTATACCCAATAGAAATATAAAAAGATAAGGGATGGAGTGATAAATCTTCTGTTAATGCTAAAATATCTATCATGAATTTGGATTAAAAAAATGAACATAGCTGATATCCAAAACACACAAAATATGATAATAATTTATTCTCATATAATTTTTGGTTTTGAATATGATATTTGATAGAAGAATTAATTTCATTCTTATTAAAAAATTTAGAAGAAACACCAAATTTATTTTCATAATGGTACTGGAAGATCATTTATTCATGTAAAAGGATGAAATAGGGAAATTAATTTTTTATAATAAGTGAAGAGATTATTAGACATAGTTAATTTAATAAATAGTTCATCCTATGGTTCTTATCAGTTACCATGTTTATAAAATACCTCCCTTTTGTTTTTTCAATGATGAAGGCATTGTAATGGTGAACATACTCTTTTGAAAATTTAGGAGACTGGGTGAGTGTTGTAGGGTGCACCATAACTAGGGAAATGTATTTTCAAGATGATTCAAATGGATTTTTAATTTATAGTTCCTTTTTTGAGTGTACACTATCTAGGAGACACCTAGTTAAGGACATGGTATAGACCGTTTCATTGTTAGGATGTACTAGGATTATGAAATTGAATTATATATAAATCCTAATGGTTATTTAATATTGGATATTGTAAAGACCCATAAATTTCTTGGAATGTTTTTTCTTAAATTCTTTGAGATTTTACGAGTACACAGTTTCTGACGACACCTGATTTCGAGGCCCGGTGTTCCCGGAATCAATTTTCGAAGTTTATCTCGGGTACATTCAGTGAACGAACGAGCTGGTTTTTCTATCTTTTGAACTAGTGCTCGGGATTGAAATCTGAGGGCACTGATGGAACCGCAGCGCCGATAATTTCTTAAGTGGACCTTTATCGAAGATGCGTTTTCTTTGGACGTGTTGTTAAAAAAATTTGGATTAAAATAAAAGTGAATAAAATTGTGTACAAGTTTATTTATAATACTAAGGTGGTTTTATCCTACATGGGGGAGTTAGGGTGGGACCCACTAACATCCTGACTACCCATGTGAGGATAAATGTGAGGAGGGGCCCGCACGAGCCCCAACCATTCACATTCCCTAAAACCCCTAAAACCCCCCATTAAACCCCTTGTATTTAATTGGGTAACTCCCCACTCTCCCACATTAATTCATGGAAACACACACTTAATCAATTAATTGAATTATGTGTTTAAATTTTTTAATTTTAATTCATGGAATGTTTTAATAAAATAATGGGAGCCTTATTTTATTTTTTGGTTGGCTTGTTCTGTTCAGAATTGGAGGAGAGAGCAGTAGTTCCTTTTGAATAACTTCTTCTTCAACAAAGAATGCCAACTCTCCGACAAAGAACGTCGACACGGCAGCTTGGTTTCTACATCCTCTTCTTCCTCCGCGATAAGGGAGGAGACACTGACGACAACGGAAACGATGCCATCATCCGCGGTGCTTGAAAACCACGAACATCCTTCGAGGTAGGGGTTAAGTTCAATATTAATGAATTAAAATTGTGCTTTTTTTTGTCGTTGAGTATCTCATATACTTTCGATGAATGTTATCGTCGTAACGGGAGAAGATCGGACCGCACAAACACGGCCGATTTCTCCTTCCTTTTTTCTTGTTGACCTTCGTTGATGATTGTGGTGAAGGCGGCGAGGTGCTGTTGCACCGCACGGGGACGAAGAGGACCGTGGTCGGAGCGGGATGTGGTGGTGGTGCGTGGCACCATCAGGCCGTGCCGGACGAACAAGACCCACGACCTAAGGCCGCGATAGACTTCCGAGGGGCGATCGGCTGTGCCGGCCGCCGGCGCCACCTGGAGGCGGGACCCGAGGGGGTCCCATGGTTACACCATGGTCGGCCATTACGGCAGGCCGTTTTGGAAAACTGGGGGGGTGTAACCCCCCGACAGATTATTAGGGTGGACCCCCCATAGGTCTGTCGTTTCGAAAACAAGGGGGCGCCCCCCCCCCCCCTTTGCACCCCGCTCGGCCAGTGCCAAGCCGCGGCCGACTTCCGAGCCGGGCCGCATGCCGCACGGGCTAGTCTGGCCGCGCCAGCTGCGGGCCGGGCTGTGCCAGCTGGGCCGGGCTGCATTCAATCGGTCCGGACCCAGACATGGGTCGGGTCGACCCGGTTCGGGCCGACCCAGGGGGTATTGAGTCAGGTCGGACCGGGCCCAGACCCCCTATTTTCGGACAAGGTTTGTTCAAATGTCTATATCATGGGCTATGGACCTACGATCGATGCACCGCCAGTTGCGTAGGGATCCTTGAATCGAGGCAGTCATTTTGGTATATTACACTCTAGGTTTCGGCGAAGTTTTGGTATGGTCGGGTTGGTTTGAAATCAATACCAACCAGGCCCTTGGAGCAGAAACACTTATAACTTAACGACCGGATGTCCGAACGATGTGTCGTCAATTAAGTTAAATTCCTATTAGTGAGACAGTTATTTTGTCTTACTCCACTTGAGGTTTGGACATAGATGGAGTATGGTCAGGTTGGTTTAGCTTAAAAACCAACCAGGCCCCTAGGATGGAAAATCCAATAACTCTTAGATCGGGCGTCTGATTGACACGTCGTCTGTCGCGTTGAGTTCCTATTGACGAGACAGAACATTGTGATACATCAAATCTAGAATTTTTTACAGTTGATGTATCAACCCCCCTTGGCTCGAGGAGCGGACCCTCCTAGAAATCGAGCGTGCTGTGTGCGGGAACCCTAGAGATGGTTGCGACTGTGATGACGACAAAGACTGTACTTGGATCCTACACGGGTTCTGCAGCAAGGAAGACTGTACTTGGATTCTTTGTGGGTTCGGTAGTGATGAAAACTATTCTTGGATCCTACGTGGGTTCAGTAGTGATAATTTCTGTACTTGGATCCTATGTGGGTTCGGCAGCGACGACTTCTATACTTGGACCCTACGTGGGTTCGGCAAAGGAGATGATTCAGAGGCTACATCTAATCATCTCCACCCCTCTTCGTGAGTAGTGTACCTGTGTGAGATGAGTCTTGACATTCAATCATTATCATTGATGTGATTGACTTTCCTTCCTGTGTGGATTGGGATGTGCTTTCCTTTGTGGATTGGGTTATGCTTTCCTGTGTGGAATGGGTTGTACATGGGCTCATGAGTTGGAGAAGAACTGGAATTGATGACTTAGGTATATGAATGAGAATATACCTAAGTAGAATTGTTTTATACTTCGTGTTTGTATCTTTCCTTTGTGGTATATCCTTTGTGGATTCTGGGAGGCCTTTGGGGGTCTCAGAGTCCCAACTGAGTATCATATACTCACCCCTGCACGAGCTATGCCCGCACATTGTTGTATTGGTTGCAGACGACGGACAACGCTGATCTTAGTTGAGGCTTATGGTGAGTGATGGTATCCGGTGAAGGAATTTTAGGCGGGACGTACACGGTGCAGAAAGACGGATTCGAGGAGCAGAAGAGACCATTTGTACCCACCCATCAGGTGGGGTTTCCGGAGGACGACTTGGTGGTTGCTGCTTTACATTTTAGCTGTTGTACATTCTTTTCTCAGTTGTACTGTACTTTCAGTTGGGTTTGTATACTGGCCCATTTACTTTCCAGCACATATTTTTGTACTCAGTTTACTTAGTGTTTACTTCAACTTGCGTACTCGGTGGTGTTTGTTTTCTTATATAAAGGAAATGACTTCCCTTTTATCGGGATTTACGCCGTTGGTGCTAGTCGCCAACCCCTGTCCTATGGAAGGCTGGCTTGGGGTAGTCACGACACGTGGACCAAGGACGGGTCATGACAAATTGTTATCAGAGGAGTCAGTTCTACCGAAGAACTGAGGACTCTGATAATTTCTTCTCTGTGAAGCAACAATGTTAAGGGTATTGAGTGTGGTTATCATTCTAGAGAGTCCAGTGTTGGTGCAACGGCCGACGTATTCATACACCAGGACCCCGACTTCTGATTTCCGACTCAATGCACGAAAACATTGATTGCATGTGTGTTTCAAAAGTTTTCTTTGTGATTACTTTGTGTCAGCTCACCAGGTATACTGTATTAACCATGGAAAACCTGTTTCTTTTCAGGATGGCCCCACGATGGCAGCCAACTAAGGTTCCGAGATTTGGGTGAGATGGTAGCCCACCAAGCGACGAGGCCTTGGTGCAGGGCCCCATTACAGCGGGGGCACCAGCGGTACCTCTACCCGCCGAGCCACCGATGCCACCAGGCCCAACAGCTGAGAGTGCATGTCACTTGAGTGCACTGCACAAGTTTAAGTGTCAGAGGCCACCCAGGTTCCACAGAGAGACAGACCCTCAGGAAGTCAAGGATTGGATGCAGGCTATCGTCCGAGTCCTCAGATTAGTAGAGACACCAGCTGACCTCATGGTGATCCTTGCGGTGAGTCTTCTTCACGTAGCAGCAGGTAGATGGTGGAGCCTAATGCTTCAGGTGCACGAAGAGCATCTCTACTTTGGATGGACTTCAAGAGCCTTTTCCGCTCAGAGTTCATTCCAGCCACCCTCCGTGTGGTGCGCATTTAAGAGTTACTACAGCTGCGGTAGGGAAACATGACAGTATCCCAGTACTCGATGAGATTTACTGATCTCTCATGCTACTCCACAGATATGGTACATGACTCATTCATTCATGCCCGGACCTTCAAGCAGGGACTGAGGCATGAGATCAGAGCTTCGATGATCTCCCTCAGCATTCTGACGCAGGCAGGAGTACTGGAGTGAGTCCTTCTTGTCGAGAGCTTTCTTGCTGAGCCTATACCAGCAATGAGACCTACCGCAGGGTGACACGTAGCGGAGTCTTCTGCAGCCGGCAGTAGACAGATGTCGCAGAGGTCCAAGCGGACCAGACCATTAGGTGGGTGACCTCAGGATACTGGTTCGGAGGTACGGGGCACACACATCATACAGATGAGGGACCACTCAGGTAGAGGCAGAGGTTCGACCATGGTGGTCCGCATGGAGTAGGCGGACGAGGTAGAGGAGCTGGCCGAGTAGAAGGTGCTGGATGACGCTTCGGGGCTCTACCACCACCACCAGGAGGTCCACCCCGACCACAGGGAGCTGGCGAACAGAGGCAGGCTCAGCTTCAGGCAGTGGAGGGTTACGACCACGGCGCACCTGAGATGATTCGAGGTACTATATGTGTCTACTACACCCTTAATGCAGTTCTTATAGACACAGAAGCGAGTCATTATTTCATTTCCATTTCCCTTGTTCAGAGCTCGGAGATTCTGATAGAGTCGTCGGCTCAATCCTTACAGCTAGAGACTCCTATGGGAGCAGACTCGACGATTATGCACTAGTGCCGACAGTGTGAGCTTACTATAGGAGGCGAGAGCTTCATCTGGGATCTTCTTGTAGTGGTGTCAAGACCTTACAACGTCATCTTGGGCATGTATTGGTTATCTACAATCCATGCATAGATTGACCATATTAGGTGCAAGGTGTAGTGTGTCCACACCGATTGGAGCTGGTTCACCTTCACCGGAGAGAAGAGAGCCTTTGCAGCACAGGATGGACTCACAAAGAGGAGAGGACAAACGATCACCCATCAGTTGGCTAGTCTCAACCTCAGAGCAGTTGATGTGCGGAGTCCGAGTTTTCCTATTGTGGTGGATCAATATGCTGACGTTTTTCCTGGAGACGTTCCAGGACTACCTCCTCGTAGAGAGGTAGACTTCTATATTGACTTGTACCTTGGGAAAACCCTGATATATACTCCAGTATATCGTATGGATCCCTCTGAGCTTCGAGAGCTATGGGTACAGCTGGAGGACTTGCAGGTCAAGGGATTCATCTGACCCAGTGTTTCACCCTGGGCTTCCCCAATTTTGTTCACTAAGAATGCGGACGGGATCTTGCGACTGTGTGTCAACTACCGTCGCCTGAACCAGGTGACCATGAAGAAGAAGTATCCACTTCTGAGGATAGATGATCTCTCCGATTAGATCAAGGGAGCAAGTTGGTTCTCGAAGATAGAACTCAGGTCAGGCTATCATCATCTCAGAGTTTGAGACAAGGATGTGCAGAAGACGGCCTTCAGGTGTCGGTATAGCCACTATGAGTTCTTGTTTATTCCTTTTGGCATAACCAACACTCCAACAGTGTTCAAGATTATCATGAATAGGATCTTCCAGCCTTACCTCGATCGATTTTTCATAGTCTTCATTGACGACATACTGATTTACTCGACTACTGAGGAGGAGCATGCCTACCACTTGCAGGTTGTACCGGACACACTCCGAGAGAACCGGATTTATGGTAAGCTCTCGAAGTGTCAGTTCTTGATTCTAGAGTTCCACTTCTAGGGGAACGTCATCTCTGAGGTGGGAGTTTCTATGGATCCTGCAAAGGTCGAGTTAGTACTAGCTTGGGAGCCACCCAGGAGCGTGACAGAGGTGCGGAGTTTCCTAGGTCTGGCTGGGTACTATCAGAGATTTGTTCCATACTTCTCTAGAGTTGCATCACCACATTAAACTTTGAAGAAGAAGGGGAAACCCTTTGTGTGGTCAGATAGATGTTAGCAGTGCTTCCAGGAGCTGAGACTGAGATTGACCAGTGCACCCATCTTTAGGCTACCGGAGGAATGCATAGGGTACATAGTTTACTGCGATGCATCAGGGATCGGACTCGGGTGTGTCCTTATATAGGAGAGGGTAGTGACCGTCTATGGTTCACGACAGCTGAGGTAGTATGAGCAGAACTACGCTACCCATGACCTATAGTTAGCAGTAGTGGTCTTCTCCTTGAAGATGTGGCAGCACTATCTGATGGGTGAGCGCTTTACACTCTACTCTGACCACCAGAGTCTCAGGTACATCTTCTCGCAGAAGGACCTGAACCTGAGACAGTGACGATGACTCGAGTTCCTCCAGGACTATGACTTTGAGATAGTCTAACTACTGGGAAGGGGAACATAGTAGCTAATGCTCTTAGCAGGAGGTCAGTCATTCAGCTACTTGGAGAGCCGACAGAGAAGTTAACCGCTTTGCAGATATCCTTCATGGATAGAGATAGGGCAGCCTTTCTACAGTCTCTCACAGTCACTCCTCCACTACTTCAGTGGGCCGGGGAGGCACAACGTGGGGATGTTGACTGTGATATGCAATGTGCTCAGATATCCACAGGACATGCACCTGATGGATTCTCTATAGGAGGAGAGCACGTCATCCTTTTCAGGGGATGTACCATGAAACCGGTT
Organism: Viscum album; assembly: GCA_963277665.1. NCBI lineage: Eukaryota > Viridiplantae > Streptophyta > Magnoliopsida > Santalales > Viscaceae > Viscum > Viscum album. Next base: position 800,699,650 of record OY728143.1, on the reverse strand, counting down.
GAATTAAAGGAGGAGGTGCATAGGGAGTTTCACACTTCCCCATTGATGGTACATGCAGAAGTAGCGAAGATGTACCAGGATCTCATATGACAACACTGGTGGCTGGGTATGAAGAAGGCTACGGTAGTGTTCATTTCACGATGCCTCACCTGCTAGCAGGTGAAGGCAGAGCACCAGGTACCAGTAGGATTGTACAATGCTTAGAGGTCTCAGAGTGGAAGTGGGATGGTATATCTATGGATTTTATGATGGTACTTCCACATACTTCAGAGGACACGACTCCATCTGGGTGATTGTCTACCGACTCACCAAGTTAGCCCACTTCTTACCTATTAGAGAGTAGGTCTTAGTGGGGATCTTGGGACGCCTCTACGTTCAATAGATTGTATGGTTTCATGGTGTACCATTGTCTATAGTCTCCGATCGAGATGCTCGCTTTACTTCCCAGCTTTGGAAGGGGTTGCAGGAGGCATTTGGGACGCAACTATGCCTAAGCATTGCCTTTCACCCTAAGAAGGATGGCCAGATGGAGAGGAACATTCAGACTCTCGAGGACATGCTCTGTGCATGTGTCCTTGGCTTTGTTCATAGCTGGTATGATCACCTACCCTTGGTGGAGTTTGCGTACAACAACAGATACCACTCCACCATCGGGATGGAACCATACGAGGCATTGTACGACCGACCTTACAGATCACCACTATGCTGGACAGTCCCTGGGGAGTTAGCACTCGTAGGACCAGAGATGGTCCAGGATATGACAGAGAAGGTGAAAATCATCCAGGAGTGGATGAGGACTGCATAGAGCTAACATAAGTCCTATGATGATAGAAGGTGGAGACCACTAGAGTTCGAGGATGGTGACCATGTTTTCTTACGGGTCTCACCTCGACGTGGATTACAGAGATTTGGCTGGGGCGGAAAGTTATCTCCGCGCTTCATCGGACCATTCTAGGTTCTCAGTAGGATAGGAGAGTTGTCTTATCGCCTGGCTCTTCCACCTTAGTTGCACCAGGTGCACGACGTCTTCCACGAATCTCAGCTAAGGATGATACATGCACGACCCGATGCATATCGTTGATCATGGGGAGCTGGACATCGATGACAGGGTGACATTTTTGGAGGTCTCAGTGGAGATCGAGGATCGACAGGAGCGGGTACTACGTGGACAGTCGATTCCTCTAGTATGCATCAGGTGGTAGCACGAGAACCACCAGGAGAGCACATGGGAGCGGGAGGCTTAGATGCGCGCACAATACCCTCATTTGTTTCCCTAGTTTATAATTTAGCTTTACAGGGACATAAAGCCTCTGAGGTTGGAGTAATGTAAAGATCCATAAATTTCAAGGAATTTTTTTTCTCAAATTCTTTGGGATTTTAAAAGTACGCAGTTTCGGAAGGCACCTGATTCCGAGGCCTGGTGTGCCCAGAATCAATTTCTGATGTTTAGCTCCGGTACGTTCAGTGAACGAACGAGCATGTTTTTCTATCTTTTGAACCGATGCTCAGAATTGAAATCTGAGGGCACCAATGGAACCGTAGCACTGATAATTGCTTAAGTGGACCTTTACCGAAGATGTGTTTGATTTGGAGGAGTTGTTAAAAAAATGTGGATTAAATAAAAAGTGAATAAAATTGTGTACAATTTTATTTATAATTCTAATATGGTTTTATCCTACATGGGGGATTTAGGGTGGGACCCACTAACATCCTAACTACCCATGTGAGGATAAATGTGAGGTGGGGCCCGCACGAGCCCCAACCCTTCACATTCACTAAAAACCCCTAAACACCCCCTTTAAACCCCTTGTATTTAATTGGGTAACTCCCCACTCTCCCACATTAATTCTTTCCAACACAGACTTAATCAATTAATTGAATTAAGTGTTTAATTTTTGTAATTTGAATGCCTGGCATGTTTTAATAAAATAAGAGGAGCCTTATTTTATTTTTTTGTTGGCTTGTTGGGTTGAGAATTGGAGGAGAGAGCTCTAGTTCCTTTTGAAGAAATTTTTCTTCAACGAAGAACTTCAACTCTCCGACGAAGAATGTCGACTCAGCGGCTCAGTTTCTCCATCCTCTTCTTCCTCCGCGACAAGGGATGAGACACCGACGATGACCGAAATGACGCCATCATCCACATCGCTTGACAACTGCGAACTTCCTTCGAGTTAGGGGTTAAGTTCAATTTTAATGAATTAAAATTGTGCTTGGTTTTTTCATTGAGTATCTCATATACTATAGCCGAATGTTATCGTCGTAATGGGAGGAGATCAGACCACACAAACACGACCGATTTCTCCTCCCATTTTTTTGTTGATCTTCATTGATGATTGTGGTGAAGGCGGCGCAGTGTCGTTGCACCGCGCAGGGACGAAGAGGACCGCGGTCGGAGCGGGCCGCGGCGGTGGTGTGCGGTGCTGTCGTGCTGCGCCGGTGAGGCCGAAGGAGGCCGCGACTAGGAGTGGGCAGCGTCGAAGGGGCGTGGCACCGTCGCACTGCGCCGGACTAACAGGAGTCACGACCTAAGGCTACGGCGGACTTCCGAGGGGCGGTCGGTTGTGCCGGCCACCGGCGCCACCTAGAGGCGGGACACGAAGTGGTACCGCGGTTACACCAAGGAAGGCCATTACGGATGACCATTTCAGAAAACCGGGGGGTGGGGGAGGGTTGTAACCCCCCCGACAGATTCTTAGGGCGGACCCCCCAGGTCCGCCGTTTCGGAAACAAGGGGGCGGCACCCCCCCTTTGCGCCCCGCTCGGCCAGCGCCGAGCCGCGGCCGGCTTCCGAGCAAGGACGCACGGGCTGGGCTAGCCGCGCCCAGTAGGGCCGGGCTGCGCCCAATTGGGCCGGACCCGGACTCGGGTCGGGTCAACCCGGTTTGGGCTGACCCAGGGGGTATTTGGCCGGGTCGGAAAGGGCCCAGACCCCCTATTTTCAAACCAGGTTCGTTCAAACGCGCATATCTTGGGCTACAGACCTCCGATCGACACACCGTCAGTTGCGTAGGGATCCTCGAATCGAGACGGTCATTTTAGAATATTACACTTGAGGTTTAAGTGAAGTTTGTGTATGGCCGAGTTGGTTTGAACCGGAAACCAACCGGGCCCTTGGAGCGGAAACGCTAATAACTTAACGACCAGACGTCCGAATGATGTGCTTTCAATTACGTTTAATTTCTCTTAGTGAGAAGGTTTATTTGGATTACTACACTCGAGGTTTGGATGCAGCTGGAGTACGGTCCGGTTGGTTTAGCTTAAAAACCAATCGGGCCCCTTGGACGGAAAAGCCAATAACTCTCAGACCGGGCGTCCGATTGACGGGCCGTCTGTCACGTTGAGTTCCTATTGAAGAGACGAATCTTTGTGATACATCAAAACTGGACTTTGTGAAAGTTGATGTATCGAACCCCCTTGGATCAAGGAGGGGACCCTCCCAGAAATCGAGCGTGTTGTGTGCGGGAACCCTAGTGCTGGTTGCGATTGTGATGACGACGACGACTGTACTTGGATCCTACGCGAGTTTGGTAGAGAGGACGACTGTACTTCGATCCTCTGTGTGTTTGGCAGTGATGACAACTATACTTGGATCCTACGTGGGTTCGGCAGCGATTGTTACTGTACTTGGATCCTACGTGGGTTCGGCTGCGACAACTTCTGTACTTGGATCCTACGTGGGTTCGGCAAAAGAGATGATTCAGAGGCTACATCTAATCATCTCCACCACTTTTCGTGAGTATTGTACCTATGTGACCTGAGTCTTGACTTTTGTTGGTCGGAGTGGACACTCAAGAGGGGGGTGAATTGAGTTCCAATTAAAATTTATGTATTAAAACTTTGAGTTAAAATCCCCCAAATAGAATACAAAATTAAACTGTAGTGAATTTATATCAATGTAAAGGTTATGTTGGGTTCTCAAGGGATTGATTATTTCCCAGTTAATCACAACAGAAAGGTGGATTAACTTTTGAAACCAACTTATTGATTTACAACTAATATAAACACTTGCAAATTTAATTATCAAATTAGCTTTAAAACAATTTTGGTTTTAAAGTATTAGCAGCGGAATAAAAAAAATAACTTTGAAAGTAAATAATCACAATAGTTTTAACCAAGAGGTTCATTCTCAAGATGAGACTTAGTACTCTCAAAAACCTTTATAAATAAATGATCCACACCCTGGATCGGGGATAACAACAACAACCAGTTATCCAGGTCCAAGACCTTTACCACAGTTATTCGTGGGATCAAACACAACAGCAACCAGCTGTTCAGGTCACACGACCTCTACCACTATCCCAGTGGAAAAAAAAATGTAAGAGAGGTGTGTGAGGATTTACAAATCCTCCGGTTAGAGTACAGGAGACATTATGTGTGTAAAAATATAGCATATAACACACACTACTCAATATGTAAAAAGATAAATCACAGAGCAAATATTTAGAGTTTATAAATGGCTCTAGTGATTGTCGTGCAGTTCTGGTCTGCTTTGATTGATCAGAATTCGCTCTGAGTCCTCTTCTGGTTTTTGTCTGGAAAACGAAGTATCGTATGTTTCCTTGACTTCCAGGTGTAGAGATAGTCAATGAAGCTCTTGTGTTTTGTTCACGTTCTCAGCTCTTCAATGGTAAGCAGTGATGAATGAGTTCCTCATGTAAGGTCAGTCATCTCTTTTCATTCACACTAGGTTGTACTTCTAGCACGCCTTATGATCTTTGTATTCGTCTATTATGTCTCACACTCTACAGTAGCTCATCCTTCCTTTATTTAAAGCACGTGCACTGGCAAAAGATGATTTACTTTTGGCAGGTACGAGGTACGGTTCCCTGACGTCCAACAACAAACATTAAATAAATGTCAGTGTATTAAAATATACCTGATATGACTGTTGGTTAGATTAAACAAAGATAAAGAAATTAAAGCAGTGTCAGGTTCTGTCTTTGTAACGGTAGCTCTTGATATCAGTAGACTTGTGTTACAGTAGGTGTCTGTATCGGTAGACTTCATTTGTAACGGTAGACTTTGTTTCGGTAGCTACAACTGTAGACTTGATCACATCAGTAGCGGTGGACTTGTAATGGTAGTTGTGGCTCTGCCTTGTATCGGTAGCGGTAAGTCTCTATCTGTAGACTTTGCATAACGGTGGACTTCAGCATATTGGTAGCTGTCATCTTTTCTGTAGCGGTAACTGTCGACTACATTGTATCGGAAGCTCTAACAATAGATTTGATGCAGCGATGGACTTTGGGTATCGGTAGCTGTACCGGTAGCTGTATCGGTAGCTGTATCGGTAGCTCTCTTATAGCGGTAGCTCCAACATATCAGTAGACTTAACTGTATCGGTCGCTGTGATCTATTTCAATTGCTAGCTTGTAATAGTAGCTATATGATCTGATGATAGCTACTGTCTAACGGTTTCTCTACTCTATATTGGTAGCTAGTTTGTAATGGTAGCTGAAAACTGTTTGAGCATTCACTTGGCAGAATGAGTTAAGTCATAGTAAACATATATCTGATAATTCAAAAGACCTAATTTAAGCATAATGAAAGTAACAACATATATTAAAGTATATTTGTAATAAATTAAGCATAATCAAGATATAAAGAAACAATGGTTGGTATTATCAAAACACAATAAAGACACTTAATTCTAGAGGGTTCAACAATCTCCCCCTTTTTGATAATCACAACTTATGCCAAAAATAAAGTAATATCATAGGAAAAAATATATCAAAGTATGATATAAACAGTATAGTATCAGTGGAAAAATCTCAGCAATTGATATCAAAAATAAAATAGTATCAGAGGAAAAATATGAAAACATGAATATATCAAGAAATAATGTAGTATCAGAGGAAAAAACAAACAAGATTATTTAGTTTGAAAAGATTCTCATATTCCTCCCCCTATCAATTTAACTACAGGATTCTCCTCCAAAGTAGTGATTTTCTCCCCCTTTGTCCCCTTAGGTGAACAACATTCTCTCTCTCTCTCTCTGGGTACAGGTTTCCAATAATTTCTCCCCCTTTGTGATTATCAAAAAGGAGGGTATCAGAGAAACGAGAAGGACTTGGAAAGAAAATATACAGAGTAAAATATACAGTGAAGAGAGGAATGAAGTATGTGATTGATAATAAAAATATACATTGGGAAAATCAGAAAAGTATAAAAATACAATGAATCCCATAAAAAATGGAGCTAGAAGCACTCAATCATCCTCTTGAACAGGTGTCTTTCCCTTGGGATCAGCAGAGGGTTCAGAGGTAGAGTAAATAGGCTTGGGAATTCCTGAAAGAACCACTGGTGGATCAGCAACGGATATAGCACCAGTTCTGTAATTTGTCTCTCTTTGAGGGATCAAATGTGCCATGCTCCTGATGGCTTGAACTGGAGTCAGTTGAGGAGTACTCCCAGAGGTAGATGGTGGAAGGTTAGGAGGTATAATAACTGGCCGAGCATCCACATGTAGGAAAGGCAGCAAGAGATTCCTGAAATCCACGATGATGCTTCCACCTCTCTCCATAGCAGAAACAATATCATCTTTGTTCTCAATAAATTTGTCCAAGGCAGGAGTAAGCTCCCTGAGCTTACTAACCTGTTCTCTGAAGGCTTGGGTAACTGGAGTTAGCTTCATATTCTCAATCAAAAGATTGAAATGGTTTGTCATTTGGTGCTTGGTATAAACCTTTTCAAAATAAGCATCCACCTTATTTTTGATTGCCTCTTGAGAAGCAGTAGCTGCCCGCAGGTGATCACGAACAAAACCACTAACTTCTCTAGTGGTAACAAGAATATGAGTATCTGATGCACCACTAAGACTGGCCTTAGCCAATTATTCCTGAATAATAGTGCGGATCTGGTCAAGGTTCATACTGGAGCTAGTTGAGGGAAGAGGTTTCATTGAGAAGGCCACTGTCTCTTTAAAAGATTGAGTCAGACTACTAACTACCTTCTGAACAAGTTCATCCTGACTATTCAGATGTTCTTTTACTGACTTCTTAAAGGCCTCAAAAACTTCCACAAATTGTTTGACCACTTCTTTGATATATCGAATGTCAGTGTGCACTTGGGTTTGAGAACTGTTCAAAGCATTCAATGAAGCAATTGATTGTCTAAGAGCAACTACAGCTCCTGTCCAACTCTCAATCTGAGTGTGTAATACCTAAAGTTCATCCACTATTTCTTTCACAGGACTGGACACACTACATCTAATGGATAACTCAAGAGATTGCTCAACACTTTTCATCTCTTCAACCATACTTTTATTCATATATGCCACTGATTCTCTTATTGCTTCTATCAATTCGGCTTTTAAAGACTTAAGGTCCTCCTTGGTTGCCACATTTTCAGCCATAGTGGGTAAGGTAACTGATTCCTTTTGGGGTTGGTCTTCCTCATCAGAATCTCCATAATAATGTCCAAGAATCATATACCCGGGATCTGATGTCCAACCTTCAATGTCATATAATACTGATATTGAGCCACGATTCTCTCCCTCACATGGAACATTATCCTGAGGTATCTCTTCCAACTGTTTTTCCTGAGGTAATTCTGCAATTTCCTCTACAATTGCAGCAGATTCAATAGCCATTTGTTCTGAGTCATTAATGACTCCCTCATTAACAGATGTTTCTACTATGTCTTCCTGATCAGCCACTGTCCTGACTGTACTGACTATTAGAGGACTCAAACTGAGCTCTTTTTCAACATTTTCCTCATCATCTACTTCACCATCAGCCTCCTTTTCTCCGTTAACATTATGATCAGATTCGGTTGTCTCATCCTCCTCATAGGTGTCCTTGACAACATACTGGCATGCTTCTTCTCCTTCTTCTATAGTCACTGTATCATTGTCCTTCAAGACGGTTTCTATCTTTGGTAGTTCTTTTGGAGGGCTAGCTGCTCCATAAGAAATAACATGATGCACAGGACTAGGGGGTAAGTCTGGGTCTCCTCCTTCCTCTACTGATGTATCTTCCTCCTTAGCTTCATCATCACTGTATACCGGTTCTGGCTCATCTGGTCCAAGACTAGGATCTCTCACATCCTTTGGTCTAGACGGATGATCCACATGAGTGAACTTGTCATAAACTTTTCCATCATCATTCACCCATGATTTCTTCCAAGGATTCCAGCTGACTTTCATGTATTTACAGACAGTTCTTGTAATACAGAAGTTATCCTTAACCACTACCAGCTCATCCTGAGGTCCAGCAACCTCTTTCACTTTTAGCATCACAGATATCATCTTTGAGAAAAACTGTGCATTTGATTTGGACTTTGGTCTAGTCATCTCTTCCACTTGAACCATAATCAATCTACATAGATTGGTTCTCACACTATGCTTCAGCAAGTATAACAGATATATGTCTTGGAATCTCAAAGTGGCAAAGTCTCCTCTTCTGGGACTAACAACATGATGAATAAATTTAAACAACAACTTATCTTCTCCTACCATCTCTACAGCAATCACCTTTCTAGGGGTCCCATCCACTGTGAGTTCCAGAAAAGCATCTTCATATTGAAACACATCACTGGTCGAAGGTAAATACTTTGAGTAGAACACATAATCTACTTCATGTGGAACTCTTAGGTTCTCAGCCCATTCTCCTGAAGTAAAAGATACTTCCTGACCATTTACCACGGAAATCATTCTTCTTTCTTCTTCAGACTTTTCAAAACGAACGAATTCGTAGAACTGTTTCACCAGTCCTAGATAAAATGGTTTTGTTGTTGTTCGTGAAGCATTCTAGCCAACCTTGTTCTTGTAAAACCTTAAGAACTAACGACTTGATTTCCATCAGCCATTCTGCACACACCTCTTTTTCAACAACTATCTCACGCTTCGATAGGTGCGGGTTTACTGGTCTTCTCTGAGCTACACTTCCACTGCCACTTCCACTGGCATCAGTACTAGCTACTTTTTGTCTCTTCGCTGCCGGTTCTTCACTTCCATCAGTCATCTGAGGCCTCTTGACGCAGGCCATTATGGATTTGAGGCTAGGGTTCTGAAGGTCGAGAGGTTTAGGTTTAGGAGAAATCGAGCAGACAGGTGTAGACGGCGGAAAAGTCCGTTGCTCCTCAATCGAAGTTCCGGATGAGGAAAGCGAGGTCATATTTGGAGTCAGAAGCATGTTTTGGAAGGCTCGAAGGCCTTGCGCGAAATATCGGAGGCCCGCGCGCAATATTGGCGAGGCGCGCGCAATCCTTCCGGGATTCGCGCAATGGGCCGAGTTCGCGCGTAATTTTCCGCGCCCGACGCCCGTGCGTGACACTATTGCGCGCCGGGCCCCTATTTCGCGCCCGAGCCGCGTTGTGCGCGCGCGAGCTGAATTGCGCGCCCGTACGCCGAATTGCGCGCCCGCGAGCCGAATTGCGTGCCCGGGGTTGCCTATAAATACAAGGCGACCCCCGACGTTTTAAAGGTGGCCAGAATTCGAAGGGTCGCTCGTGCGCGCAATCCCTCCCCCTCCGCGCGCAATACCGATCTTCAGGTAACCTCCTTTATTTCGCGCAAGCAAGCCCCGGGGTTCGCCTTCGCGCGCAACCCCTTTGGCTTCTTTCCTTTGACCAACTCCTCACCCAAAGGCCTTCGCGTGCAAAAGAAGCCTCTTGGGCGCAATTTCCCCCCGGGTGCGCGCAATCCAGCCCGATTGCGCGCACCCCCCTTACTAAGTGGCCATTCGTTAAAGAATGGGCCATTGCCCCCGCGCGCTATCAGAGGCCCAATGCGCGCAATCTCTATTCCCCGCGTGCTATCAGAGGCCCGGTGCGCGCAATCTCCATCTTCCACGCGCAAAGCGCTGGCCCAATTGCGCGCCAGCCCGCCCAATTGCGCACCGGCCCGCCCAATTGCGCGCCGACCCGCGGTATTGCGCGCCAAGCTCCTCTTTTGCGCGCAAACCGCCAGGGTCGCCCCCTTTGACCCCCTGAGGGTACCCGCCTGCGTGGCGCCCGATGATCTTTATCCCGGGTGCCCGCACCATGCGTTGTCTTCCCGTGCGGCCCTCCAGGCTCGCGCGAAGTGACACGGACCCCTTGGCGGCACCACCTCGTCCGCGCTGCAGGACGTTAAACTGCCAAGCATCCATCGTCCTACAGGAAGCTAAACAGCACCTCATCCGTGCTGCAGGACGTTAAACTGCCAAGCATCCATCGTCCTGCAGGATGCTAAACTGCACCTCGTCCGCGCTGCAGGACGTTAAACTGCCAAGCATCCATCGTCCTGCAGGACGCTAAACTGCACCTCGTCCAAGCTGCAAGACGTTAAACTGCCTAGCATATGGGCCTCCTCAAGGTGTAAGCCCCAAACCCCATCGTCCAACATGACGTTAAACTGTACTCCATCCGGCAAGACGTTAAACCGTCCGCTTCGTCCTCAACACACGATGTTAAACTTTACTTCGTCCGACAAGACGTTAAACCATCCGCCTCGTCCTCAACACACGATGTTAAACTGTACTTCGTCCGGCAAGACGTTAAACCGTCCGCATCACCCGATCCCGTGCCTCGCACGCAGGGTCCCCCCCGGTTTGGATGTGGCCCCCACCCGCTCGTCTCTGCAGGGATGTTGGGATTGCCCCTCTTTAGGGATGATTTATTGGAGTGGCCTTCGCCCACGGAGGTAGGGTATTACAAACCCCTAGTTTCTTGTGGGGGACTGCACATGTGTATCTCCGTTGTGCTTCCCCACTGCCGAAGCCAGTAGGGGGCGTGACAGGGATCGAGGTGTCTCTCACCTTCGGCCCAAGTCCCTCTTCAACTGAGCTTTACCGCACTCAAGTTGCCTCAGTGCGTAAGTCCTGACAGAATGAACTATGTGGACTTTGATCCCTGTCTCCTAAACAGGGTATGTAGGAAGCCTCCCTGAGATTCAAGCCCACCACCTGGTCTTCCCAGTCGTATTCACGTCGGTTCGTCCATCAGTGGACCCCTCCCGGGTTCACATTCGCGTCGATTCACCTATGAATCCGCCCTTGTGGGGGACTGCATGTGTGTGTATCCATTGTGCTTCCCCACTGCCGAAGCCAGTAGGGGGTGTGACAGGGATCGAGGTGTCTTTCACCTTCGGCCCAAGTCCCTCTTCAACTGGGCTTTGTCGCATATGGGCCTCCATAGAGTTTAAGCCCCAAACACCATCATCCAGCAAGACGTTAAACTGTGATCCACCCACTTCGTGCATGCCAGCAGCCTAGACCTCCTCGTGAGTCGGCTTGCCATCATCCAGCATGACGTTAAACTGCATATCCGAACTACGCTGACTTTGATCCGCGCTAACGCGCGGTACGTAGGAAGCCTCTATGGGGTCCAAGCTCTTCACTCCATCATCCATCCTGATCCTTACCCGGGCCGCCACATCCCGGTGGGGTCATGCCATTTCATTCCACTCCACTTCACTCGGGAATCCACCCATGTGCTGGCCCCAGCGTCGGAGGTTCCCCGCAAGGTGTTCTGTCATCTGATCCACTCCTCGTGTTGATCAGTCCGATGCCGTCCTCGCTGGATGTTAAACTCGCGGCATACCCCGTGTTAAACATGGGAAGCTGAGGAAAACCTCAGGTAACGCAGTTCCCCGCACCCAGCGCGGGATGCCTCAGGCCATCACGCTTTCGAGAAGCCCTATTAGGGATGGAAGGCAGACATGCAGAGCCACAGTGTTAAGACACGCCCCCAACACCCAGAGCTACCCGGTCTCCTCACCACGGGTTGCTTCCCCGACCAGACTCCTTGGAGCGTCTGGGCGGAAGCAGCGTAATTAACCGGTGTCCATGAAGATATGGCACCGGGAACGAGATTCACGAACATTCTCAAATCTATGAGGGAGACCCGGATTAGGCGACGAGTTCCGAGGAGACGTCCACGGAAGGAGGAGCCGACATCCCATCATCCTGGTTTCGATCAAGGAGCAGATGTCCCTGAATAAGGGACGGATACCGCCTGCCTTTGGAAAGCGGGACTGCGGGGCCACAAGCCGTGCTCCCATCCCCTCGGGTCGACGGGCGCATGCGCGAACGCGTCCTGGCGGAACAACGTCGGAACAGAAACCCGACGCACATCCGCACCGAAACAGAAAATGGTGAACCCGACGTGAATCTCTTCTCCTCAATACGAAGACCGATAGATTTCAGAGGTGTTGGAAGACTAACATGTTGCCTGGCCGAGCATTCAGCACCGGGGCACGGAACCCGCCAGGGGCTGGGGAAGGGAAATCGGGCACTCCGTCTCACGACGTCGATGGCCTGGGTTCCCCCCACGGAAGGCGTCGTGGCACTAATGATTGGTTGTCGATTCCTTTTCCTATCAGTATTAATGGGTTCTTCTCCCTGCTTTCAGGAATCAGGTCGCCCAATCCAGTGCCCGATCGTCGCCCGCCCACTGGCGCAGGGGTAGGGGAAACACCGACGCGGCTACTCCGCGCGGTCCCGCCCGTTCCACAGCCGTCCCAGCAGCTGCAACTGCGGGGCAACCACGCCCTATCTCCCCCTCGGAGGTCATCCAGAGAAGGGTGATCAACAACTTGGTGCAGAGATATGAGGAAGAGGGAGTCATCCCCACGAGGGACATGGCTCGCCTAGACCTCGAGGAAGCTGCACCTCGCCACCAACACCGCCCCCGAGGGCCGCGTAGGGAGGCACCGCTGCCTACCTCGACGTCCATCCGCTTCGGGAGTTTATCCCTGGAACGCTCCGACAGCTCCCTCCCCTATGCGGATGAGGTGGAGGATGTCCGGGACCACCCTATCCGAGATTCGCTCCAGGGATCCGCGATAAGGGCTCCTGCCAGGCCACGTCGACACCGCCGCCAGGCTTCTCAAGTCGAAGAACGAGCTCTCCACCTGACTGCACCGCTAATCCTGACTCGTCTGCCCCGACGCCAACGTCGGGCACGAGCGGAAGAGGATTCCCACCTTGGGGCCCTAGAAACAGCGGCCGCGTTGGCCCAAGCCACTGCTGGCTCCAGTCACCAGGCCCCTGCGCGTCCTGAGCAGGGTCACTTCTATGCCCGACCTGGATCGAGGCCCCGACCTCCCCAAAGGCAGGTTGGGTTGACTCTCCCGGTTGCTGGTACAAGCAATAGCCTCCGCGGACCACCACGCGGTAGCGCTATTCACCAGCAGGGTCTACTCCGTGTGGCTGATCCAAGAGGCATGGGTTATCCCACCTTCCGATCCCGGCCCAGAGGCCTGCCCGAAATCATCTCTCCCCGCGTCCCCTTTGATATCTGTCCCGGTGCTCCTCGCACCTTGGTTTCCAGTCCTCTTGGCCCTAGCACCGGTGTGGACAGAGGACGCCAGGACAGAGATCAGCCATGCCCCGAAGAACCACCCAGGGGTAGGAAGGCGAGGCGTCAACATCGAGGGAGGAATGTTAGGGAATTCCGGACAGAGATCTGATCGGTTCGTTTCTCTGATACAGAGGCGGAGTATGATTCGGCGACGGAGCCCTCCCCCCGATCCCGCCAGTCAGGGGCAGGGGTAGGAATGTGGCACGTCAGCCTCGTACTCCCCGAGAGCGAGATCGATGTGATCCCCGCTTCTCTCCGAAGGTATATCCGGAGTAGCGAGGGCCTGGTAGACCCCCAAGGATCAAGCTTGCGGTTGGTACCGGCCCCTCCAGAAGCGCCTTCTGCCTCGATCGGAGAAGCCGAAGAGCTTTTCTGGGGACCGACGGTCGAGCCACGATCTAGTGCACCCTCGGCGAGCACCGACGCTATGGCAGGATGTTCACTCGCCGGCCTGTCCTATCATGACGTGGTAGCTGGGGCACCGCAACCCTCAGAGGGAGGCCCGAGATATGGAGGCCAATCGGCCTGCTCGCCGTATTCACCGCCGACCAGCCCGCCGGCCTGCCTCCGCACCACTGCATGTTCCCCGTCCATTCCCAGTCGCTGAAGGGGACCAAGAAGACCTGGGTCCTGAGTTTGAGTCATGGAGCTTCTAGACCGTCCTTGCAGAGGGCCAATTCCCTGAGAAGTTTTGGCCAGTCGCAGGACCGTACTTTGATGCACCAGAATCGCTCACCGCGGATGAGTTCGAATGCTTCCGCCGAACTCTCCGGGAGACTCACTCCCGTCTTCACTGCCTACAAATGCCATATCCCGGGAGTCAAGCACACCTGGAGGATATTGGTGAGCAGTGTCGTCAGATTGACCTGGCCACGCTCCCCGCGGTTCAGCACCCCGGGTCATTTGGGCACCACAAGGCCCTCCAACAACGATGCGTTGAGTGTTTTCAAGTACTCCGCAAGGTTATCGAGGAAGTCACCCCCCACGTGTACATCCGTGGATGGGGGCAGTACGCTTCCCTACGCTTCAGTGCGATTCGCCGACAGCCCGACTCGCTGGGCGGCCCTGAGGGTACATCCCCAGGGACGGAAACGGTCAATATGGCTGACCTGTCGGGAGAGGGGAACGACTTGGAACTTCTCGACGGGGGCTCTCCCCCCGAATACAAGCCATAGTTGGATCCATCGGTGAGAGTTACTCGTCACCAGAGGAACCTCCTGGGTCTCCCCACACCCACTGAAGCACTGACGTTGAGCTGAAACGTCAGCAAAGGTAAAGAGCACGGCGGGGCTATAAAGCTCGCCGAACCATATGCCTCCATACAGAGGGCAGATGAGGATCCCGAGAAGGCCACGCTACGTCAAAAGCTCGCCGAGAAGAAGAAGCTAGTTGACCAGCTCCTTGCCGAGCGCGCTGTAGAGCGGTGGCCTGACTACGGTGATCCTAGGCCAGGACAGCAGGGACAGGAACAACCACTCCTCGACGAGAATCTCCCGGGTAACCGTGATTATGCCGTGTTTGCCGACAGGGGAGAGGCCATTGCCTATTGCAAGAGGGCGTGGTATGTTTCACCACACCCTCCCGAATGGCGTGACTACCTGAGAGACCCCGCTCGGATTCCTCCCGCTGCCCCAAGGGCCGCTCCGCCTGCCATCCCACGAGCTGCCGAGTTCGACGACCCGGTCGACGACCCGATTGAAGAGTCATGCAATGCACTCGTGGTTAGAGATCCTCGCTAGGACTGGAACCCATGTACGGACGATCCGATGGCGGCACTCATCGCCCGCTTGGAAGCCTTGGAGACTCGGCAAGTGGCGATCCCACCGGACGGCAAGCCATACCCAGCATGGGTGGATGACATGCCGGCACCTCCGGGATTCGGGAACCCCACTTTCGCCCCCTTCAACGGGACTGGAGATCCGCCACAACATTTGGCCCATTTCAACTCGAGGTGCGGGCCTATGTTGGGAACTCCGGCGCAGTAGGAGGCCACTAAGCTTCACTGCTTTGTCCAGACACTAGAAGGGGCAACATTTGTCTGGTACAGCCAGCTCCCCGTCGGGTCGATAACTAGTTGGGAGGACCTTCGTAGACAGTTACTCTACCAGTTCAGTTCCACGACCCGGAAAACGAGTATCATAGACCTCTTCAAGTGCAAGCAAAGGCCTAATGAGCGAGTCGCGGATTTCGTCGCCCGAGGGAAGGGTCTCACGTATTCCCTTGACATTCCATTTACTCAGGAGCAGTTGCTGACAATGTGCGTCGGGAACGTCAAGATCGAGCTGGTCCCTTCCTTGATCACTCAGAATTACCCCGGAGGGTTCAGGGACTTTCATACAAATCTCAACGTCTTGAGGAAGCCCTGAAACAGGCCAGTCAGGCACACCCGCTGCCTCCTATGATCCCTGCAAGGAGAGTCAGCAGGGCTGAGCCCATTGCTATTGCCCAGATAGAGGCCCCCAGGCAGTTGGAGCTGCTGCCGGTGAGGCCAGCTCCACAGCCTCACAGGAATCTGCCTCCACGGGCTCAGTTCCCGGCCCAGCAGCGGCAGCCCCAGAACCGGCCGACCCCTCCGCGTAATGTACCGCCACAACCCAGGCGAGATAATCGGGGTCCACCTCCTCAGTAGG
Organism: Viscum album; assembly: GCA_963277665.1. Lineage (NCBI taxonomy): Eukaryota > Viridiplantae > Streptophyta > Magnoliopsida > Santalales > Viscaceae > Viscum > Viscum album. The sequence continues at coordinate 800,683,736 of OY728143.1, read as the reverse complement.
CCCCTCCAGCCCCTCGTCAAGACCACGCTCCCAGGGCCCCACGATACCTGACTTACTCATTTCACGAGGATCAGGTCCCCGGTTATTTCCGGAGCGCCCTGGAGCAGAGGATTGTGCGACTGCCTGAGTGTTGGAGGCCAGAGGAGGCACATCTCACAGATAACCCCCACTACTTCCCTTACCATCGGGCCCTGGGGCACACCATCCGGCGGTGCTACGTATTTAGGGACTGGCTCCAAGACCAGATTAACAACAATCTAATCAGGTTGGGCCCAGCTTCAGCACAAGTGGTAGGTGTGTCCGTGAGATCAGATGACGATAGTGGCGATGAGGACGAATGGCAGCTGGTCTCCGACCGCGGATCCCAGAAGTATAATGACTGGATGGCCCGCAAGACGATCATTCACGCCCATGGAATCATCCATGCGCGCTTGAATCAGCCTGAGCCCCCAGAATCTGCGGGTGCTGCTTCGGCATCGTCGTCCCCGCCTGCCTCTTCCGAGAAGAGCAAACGGCGGCGGCGCAAGAAGGAAGAGCGCGCCCCGCCAGTTCCGCCGCTATCCCGCACTCTCGGCGATTTCATGACCCGGAGATGGGGGTCCCTCCCCGGATCCGCCCGGTGATGAATGATTCGTCCGATGACAGTGTTGGGTACACTTCGGTTAATACCATAGAGCTGGTAAATCCCTTTTCGGTTCCCGACGTTGAAGAACACCAGGTGGACCTCCCTAGTGTCCCCGGTCGTCGCCACCGTCGGAGGAACCGCAACAACAGGAGTCGCTGGGGCACGACAGTTGGTACCTCTAGCCAGGCCGTACACGCCACTGAGACTAGGTAGCAGGCTCAAAACCGAGCTCAGCGCACGCAGCCCCCCCATCCGGGGATGACGGATTCGCCTCCGCCACCGTTTGTGGTGTGGGACCAGGCAGAACCGCCTCAGCCGCGCCGCGACCAGCTCCATCCTGCCACGAGTCCATCCCGGCCTCCTGGCCCCAGTACGGTGACCACTTTCTGGGCTTCAACCAGTGAACAACGAGATGCGCCAAGCACCAGTCGGCCGCCGGTCCAACCGGCAAGGCCCGTCATGCCTCCAACCGCAGAGCAACCTCCTGCAACCAGGGGCTCGCGCTTGGAAAGAAAGTATGATGTCCTGAAGCACTTGGCCGACATCCCAGAAAGGATCTCCATCCTTGAGGCTCTGCGCCTGTCACCTGAGATGCGTGAGGCGCTCGCTGAAGCCCTGAAGAGCCCCCTCCAGTTTGAGACGGAGGTTGCGGCTGCAGAGGCCTTTCACGCCAAAGCGATTGAGAATGCTGAATGTCAGGCAGTTATCTTGTTCTCTGGTAAGGATGAAGACCCTCCTATACAGGGGCACATTCGTCCGCTGTATGTTATTGGCCAGTTCAATGGCCTTGAAGTCCGGCGCTGTCTTGTCGACACGGGGTCCGGGATTAACCTGATTCCAACTCGGACGCTCTGGGGATTGTGGTTGTCTGAGGATGACTTGATTCCCTCCAACCTCAGGATCCAGGGGTACGAACGCACCGAGCAAACTCCGGTTGTCAAGATACGTTTGAAGACCCAATTTGGTGACCTGGTTGCCAACACCGAATTCATGGTAGTCTCTCAGGACACTGCGTATAACGCATTGATGGGCAGGCCATGGCTCCACCTTCATGCGGCGGTTCCCTCATCGTACCACCAATGACTTAAATACTCCCTTAATGGTCGAGTAGGCGTGCTTCAGGGAGATGCCTCTCCTTTTGCCTCATGTGAAGCCCGCTATCTGGATGCGGACTATTACAAGAGCAAGGATAAGCAGATCCTGACAGGTGAGGTTGAGCCTGTCGCTGTTGCAAGTGATCCCTGGGCAAGTTTGTATGACGCTTACGTCCTCCCGATCCATCGGTTGGATGTAGCCATGGTCTCGACGGCCTGTGAGTCTCCTGATGAGATGACCGCGACCGCCCATGTCAGCACCAGCGGCCCAGCAGGATCTGGTAGCCCCAATGCAGTTTCCAACGCAGTCTCTCCCGTGGACGATCCCTCCTCGAGTGGAGAGGACGTGGAAGATGCACCCCCATCCTTTGAGGAGGGCATCTCCTCCACGGTCGATGAGTTAGTACAGGTGAATCTTGGAATCGAGGAAGATCCAAGACCAACATTGGTCAGTGCCTCCATGCCCTCTGAGGAGCGGCAACAGTACGTGGAATTCCTCAGACAGCACCGTGATGTGTTCGCTTGGGGCTATGACGAGATGCCGGGGCTAGATCCTCAGGTAGCCGTCCACCGCCTTGGTCTCCCGGCGAACCATCGCGGGTTCAAGTAGACTCCCAGGAAGATGCACCCATTCCACGGTGCCATGGTTGAGGCCGAAGTTGACAAGCTTATCAAAGCCAACTTCGTGAGGGAAGTTCAGTACCCCAGATTGCTGGCCAACATTGTGCTGGTCAGGAAGAAGAACGGGCAGATCAGAGTCTTTATCGACTTCCGCGATCTCAACCGCCGCTATCCGAAGGATGATATTCCCCTTCCGGTGACAGAGCTGTTGATTGACGCCATGGCAGGGTTCCAAGCCCTCTCTTTCATGGATGGATACTCCGGATACAACCAAATCCGGATGGCCCCTGAGGATGAGGAGTTCACTGCCTTCAGGGCCCCCCAAGGTATCTTTTGTTACCAGGTCATGCCCTTCGGCCTGAAGAATGCAGGTGCCACCTATCAACGGGTGATGCACCGCATATTCAAGCCAATCCTCGACACACTGGTGGAATGCTACGTCGACGACTTGGTGGTCAAATCGCGCTAGCGTCAGGACCATCTCAAAGATCTTGAGAAAGTGTTTGGCTTCCTTCGGTCTTGCCGCCTGAGGATGAACCCGTTGAAGTGTGCCTTCGGGGTCACCTCTGGGAAGTTTCTTAGCTTTGTGGTAAGATACCGGGGTATTGAGATCGACCCAGAGAAGATCAGGGCGATTAGCCAGATGCCTCCCCCAGGTAACATTTGGGAACTGCAAGGGTTCCAAGGCCACATAGCCTATATACGCCGATTCATCGCGAATCTGGCCAGAAAGTGTAATCCCTTTTCTCGGCTCATGAAGAAAGGTGCCACCTATGTATGGGATAAGGAGTGTCAGACCGCTTTCGAGGAAATCAAGTAGTACCTGCTTCAACCTCCGGTTCTGATGCCGCCTGTATCCGGGAAGCCGCTGGTCCTTTATGTGACTGCCCTGGAACGGTCCCTTGGTGCCCTTCTCGCCCAGAAGAACAACGAGGGAATAGAGAATAGCCTCTATTACCTCAGTTGCATGCTCCTCAATGCGGAAGTTAGGTATTCCCCCATCGAGAAGAGCTGCCTGGTGCTCGTATTTTCCGTACAGAAATTACGGCACTACTTGCAGCACGACGAGGTACATTTGGTTTCTCGGGTAGACCCGTTGAAATATATCCTGAGCTGGCCTATGTTGAATGGCCGTCTTGCGTGGTGGGCTGAGATTCTCCAGCAGTTCGACATCAGGTATGTGTCTCAGAAGGCCATCAAAGGGCAAGCATTGGTGGACTTTCTGGCTGCTCACCCGACCTCCGCGGATCAGCCGCTGGATCTAGGCTTTCCTGATGAGGCCGTTCTCTCGGTCGATCGTGCCGATCCATGCTGGCATATGCACTTTGATGGTGCCTCCCGGAGCCCCACCGGTAGAAGACTCGATAATCCTAAGCTCAACAGAGTGGGCTTGGGTATCGTCTTCATTACCCCGGAGCAAGCCGTGATGCCATACTCTTTCCTTTTGTCAGAGGGCTGTACCAACAATGAGGCAGAATACCATGCCCTCATCACTGGCCTTGAGTTAGCTCTCGAGATTGATGTGCCCCATCTGTGTGTGAAAGGGGACTCTGAGCTGGTTGTTAAGCAGATCAATGGCGACTATGTTGTCAGGAAGCCGGAACTTGTGCCATTGCTGGAGTGCACCCTCCTCCTGATGGCCTAGTTCCCTTCTCGGATAGAAATTGTCCATATTCCCCGGTCGCAGAACGGTCGAGCAGATGCTTTGGCCAGCCTTGCTGAGTCACTCGCAAAGCCTGAACAGGACAACCTGATCATCCGCATGGCGCACCGCAGGCTCATCGCTCCCGTTATCCCGGAGGGAGATCGAGGCCCATCGGTAAGTAATCTCACCACGGTTTCCCCTGTGCCTGGAGCCCCGAGTACCACAGATATGGCAGTCGAACAAGCCCCTGATTGGAGGACGCCCTTGGTTGAGTACCTCCAACATGGCATTCTCTCGTCGGATCGGGCCGAGCGCGAGCGAGTTCGACGCCGCGCATCGCAGTTTGTCTTCCAGAGCAGTCCCGGCCTGGAGCAGATCCTCTATAGACGCGGATTTGATGGTGTTCTCCTCCATTGCCTTCAGGGAGTTGAGATCACATGAGTCATGCAAGAGTTTCATGCTGGTTCATGTGGTTCCCACCAGACTGGGCCGAAGCTGTCCCACCAGATTCGGAGGTTGGGATACTTCTGGCCCTCCATGATCCATGACTGCATCGAGTATGCCAGGAAGTGCCATGCGTGCCAGGTTCATGCGAACTTTGTGCATCGGCCGCCGGATCCTCTCCATACCATCAGGTATTCTTGGCCATTTGCAGTCTGGGGGCTGGACGTTGTGGGACCTTACCTGCCGGCGACGGCTCGCCAGTGCCGGTTCATTCTGACCACCACAGAATTCTTCTCCAAATGGGTAGAGGCGATTCCGCTCAGAGAGGTCAAATCCTGTTCTATCGCTGACTTCGTGACCTCCAAAATAATTTATCGATTTGGAGTGCCTCACGCTATCCTCACAGATAACAGATCCAATTTCTGAGCAGCCGAGTTGAATAGGTTGTACGCCAAGTACAACATTCGCTCGAACCATACATCTCACTATCATGCGCAGGCAAATGGACAGATTGAGGCGTTTAACAAAACCCTCTCTAACATTCTGCAAAATATGGTTGGTCAGAACAAGAAGTGTTGGCCGGACAAGCTCCCCAACACCCTCTGGGCTTATCGGACGACGACTCGCAATTCCTCCCAGATGACCCCTTATTCCCTGGTGTATGGAGCTGAGGCCGTCCTGCCCATCGAGATCCAGTTACCGTCCTTGCGCACTGCGGTCTATGACCAGCAAGCACCGGACAGAGCTGCTAAAGCCTGTCTGGTCGAGTTGGAAGCACTGGATGAGAATAGGCTTCGCGCTTTGCACAACTTGGAGAGGCATCAAAGAAGAATGGCTCGAGCTTTCAATAAGAAGGTTCGCCTCCGCTCCTTCCTGCAGGGTGACCTAGTACTGGCCCTAAGAGCACCAATGATCCCCGGAAGGAATCCGCCCAAGTTGGAGCCCAAGTGGGAGTGACCTTTTGTCGTCCACAAGGTCTATCCCAATGGCGCGTACTCCCTAGCGACTATGGATGGTGAGCGTGTTACTCCTCCCACCAACTCTAGGTTCCTCAAGCAGTACTTTGCCTGATTTCACTTCGTCCCGCATGACGTTAAACTGCACTTCGTCCCGCATGACGTTAAACTGCACTTCGTCCCGCATGACGTTAAACTGCACTTCGTCCCACATGACGTTAAACTGCACTTCGTCTGGCATGACGTTAAACTGCACTTCGTCCCGCAGGACCTTAAACTGCACTTCGTCCCGCAGGATGTTAAACTGCACTTCGTCCCGCACGACGTTAAACTGCATTCGTCCACGCTGCAGGATGTTAAACTGCATGCTCCATCATCCCTCATGACGTTAAACTGCACTTCGTCCTGCATGACGCTAAACTGCACCACGTCCGATCTATAAGACGTTAAACTGTTCAGCATTCATCCCGCATGACGTTAAACTGCCTCTCAAGAACTACGTACGGCTTGATTCCCATCCTTATGGGATACGTAGGACCACATGGACGTTTTTGTTCCAGGTCCAGCCCCGTCTCTTGGTTGATCACGGGGATCTGCCGTCCTTTGGTTGCTCTCAAGGTGAGTCCTCCTACCCGTTCCGGTGATCTGTTAGCATGTTTTGGGGTACTCCGGTCTATGACCTGTAGTGTCAGATTCAATCCCGACAAGTCCTGTGTTACTTGTCAGGCCTCGCGCTTCCTCTTGTTCGGGCCTTCACTCAAAGGTATCCTCATTAGCGGTTTGGATGCAATGTCTTAGTGCCCTCCTACCGCTCCCAGTCGATTTACCGGCGGGTCCTGGGCAGCAAATCGATATGAATCCTGCACTTGAGCGGTTGATGCTCGTTTTCTTGCCTCACCCTAGGCTGACGCGATCGGATGTTGTGTTGCGAATATGGTCAGCAACATCCTTGATCGCCATGTCAACTCTTTCAGGCTCTGAACATTGGTTGCGCAGTTCTTGTCACACTCCGCCTCAGTGCGTTGTAGTGGAAACTCGACACTCTCTCTTCATACGGACCCTCAGTACACCTCTACACGTTAGGCAGGCCAACCAGGGTAATGGTGCCATTCGAGGCTCCCACGATATGAGCACCAATTATATATGCTAATGTCCTCCCTAATGGCCATGTGTAGCTAGACCCTCGTCCCCATGAGGAGGAAGGAGTCGCCCGAACAATCGCGTTCTGGGCCCAGCATAGCTGGAGGCTAGCATCTCTTCCCCTCGGTTGATAGACATATGCAGGCCCCTATCCCAGGATCCTTCTCCTGGAATTGTGCGTGACCACAGGGCTGGGATGTGTCCCCACCTCCGCTGGGTCCGCCGTATCGCAATAAGTGGATTCCTCCATGGTCCGAGCCACACGACCTTAAACTGTGTTGCCTGGTCTTACCACACGACCGTAAACTGTGATCGTCTTGGCCGCCCGACGAGAAACGGCACTGCATCGTGATGTTCTCCTCAGGGGACACTCACATTGGGCGCTGGTTAATAACCACGCCATTTATCAATGCCTTTCATGGCTTGATTATTGTGGCGACGCCAGAGATTTCTTAATCACAGGCATGTCGCTGCACAAAGAGAAACCATCCACCTTTAAGGACAAACAAGAAATATCAAATACCGCTTCTTTTGGGTGCGAGGGCCAGACCCGCACCCCTCCCCACACTGGTGCCCGATTTTGTTGCGCCGCGCTTCAAGAACTACGTGTGGCTTGATTCCCATCCTTATGGGATACGTAGGAACGCCCGGATGTTTGAAACTTCGGGTCTAGCCCCCCACCTTTTAAAAGATTCCCCCTTCTCTTGGGAATCCGCCGCCTTCGGGTCACCCTCAAGGCGTGTCCCTTGACCCCTTGCAGTGGTCCACCGGTGTCAAGAGCACTCTGGTCTATTTCCAGGAGGGTCAGGTTCAGCTTGGTCAGGTTCCTTCCACTTTTCAGGCTTCATGCTCCCCTTCATTCGGACCCATCACCTACGCCCTGGGTGGAACCCCCCGTGAGCGGTCTGGATACAATGCCTCAGTGCTCTCCCACTGATCTGGGCTGGTGCCCCCAAGGGACTTGGGCAGCAAATCGATATGAATCTTGTGCTTAAGCGGTTGATGCTCGTTTTCTGCCTCATTCCATCAACGGTCAGTGCGATATTGATGCTGCTTTTCCGCCACGGTCGGTAGTACTCCCATATCGTTACGCCGGTGCCCCCAGTCCTTGAGTGAATGGCCGCATGATTCACATTACGTTTTCCACCCCCCATTCTGACCAGGAAAAATCTCGGCACTCTTGACACTATCCCTCAGTGCATCATAGCATATCCAGGGGATAGGACCACGATGTGGCGTACTTTGAGGTTCCTATGGTCCGAGCTCTAAGACCTTAAACTAAGATCTGCCCCTATGGTCCGAGCTCTAAGACCTTAAACTAAGATCTTCCCCTATGGTCCGAGCTCTACGACCTTAAACTAAGATCTCCCTAATCGGGGTTCTACATCCCGCATGACGTTAAAACTGCACTCTCAGAACTACGTGTGGCTTGATCTCCAGCCTGATGGAGTACGTAGGAACGCCCGGGCATCTCAACTCGGGTCCAGCCTCAGGGGTCGCTATGTTCCGCCCCTCCTCGTCGCCGGCCGTCTGGCCTGGCTTCTGGTAGAGTGGTTCGGTTGTGATATTCTCCCTGATTCAGCTCGGGATGCCCCATTGCAATGATGGGAAGCGACAGTTTCCTCGTCAAAGAGGTTCTGTCTGAGAATTGGGGTGATTCACGGCCAGATTGGTGCATCCACCTAATATGCTTTCCCCACGGTGGCGCAATTTTGGGAGTGTTAGATTCTGTCCAAACAAATCATCACTTCGCCCCACGCTTCGCATGCTCTTTTGATCCGGATTTCCACCCTTGTGTCTGAAGGAACCCCCAAATCGGTATTGATGATGACATGTGATCCGCCTCCTGCAATATGAATGATGACCTTCGGTCCGTCTATTGCAGTAGTATGGTCGATTGATCCATTTTCCGCTTGCCGTCTTGGGCATTTCCTGGAAGACTGACCGTCGTGGATTTCTGAATTCGGGACACGCGATTCACCCTTTTTCATCTCCCTATGTTCGGATAAAATCTCAACGCCCCTAGCGTTGTCCCGCTCGTGTGTCGAAACAAGTTGGGGGGATGGTACATTGATTAGGTCTGAGGTCTCCTTTCCTAGGAATGACCTCCCTCTTTTCCTTAGAAATCCAGGCCCAATTGTGGATGCCTGAAGCTTGGTTAACACTCCCGCAAGACAATGAATTGTGGTTGAGCACGTTAAGCCAAAAGATGCAGAAAAATATGTTGATTCATACAAATGGATCGAAGTACTGAGTAGCGGAAGCAAAATGTTCTGGGAATTGCAAAAACAAAGCCCCTAGGGATTAGCGTGCTGAATGGATCATTCCAACGCCGCTACCCTTTGGCTGGCGGCCTCCAGAGCTGCTTCTCGCTCTCTGCATGCCCTCTCTTCGTCGGCGGCCGCAGCGCGCAGCTCACCAATCCTGGCCTGTGCACGCTCCCGCTCGACTTGAAGTGTGACCATCTGGTGGCCCGCCTCCGTCAGCTGTTCCTGGGCGTCATCCAGTTGGGCCGTCAATTGCTCCACAAGCTCAGTGCATGCTGCGACGAAGGCCTCCTTCCCTGCCGCCTGCCCTTCGAGGCACCAGACTTCCTGCTCCGCCATGAGGAGCGGCCGCGTGTTCTCCAACATGTCCCGACATTGTGCGACGTTGGCACGCCGGCGGCTCTCGCGTATCTTTTCGGCCATGAAATCACGAACCGTCAGATGGAGGCGTCGAGCATCAGCTCCCCCGGCACACAGGAAGCGCAGCCAGGTTTGAAGCGATCCCATGCGCCCCAGCCACTCCGATGGGGGTCGCTTGAGGAAGCGCTGGATGCACTTCCACCCCCTGCGGCGCGTTATCCGGCTCTCCTCGACCGCCTCTGAGTCCGAGTCATCCATCTCCTCGGGGTCGGCAGGCCGGTAGGCAGGGAAGGCAGCCAGCAGGTCTGCTGCAGGGTCCGCCCCTGGGATGTCCTCATAGGGGATAGGTTCCCCAACATCTGGGCGACCTTCTTCTCTGGCCCCAGCGACATTGACACCCTCGTCAGCCCCCGAACTCTCTCCGATGGAAGCACCGCCGGCGTCCGTTGCTCCCTGATCAGCAGTTGGTGGGGCCGACTCGGTGTGAGATGTCTGTTCCGGAGAAGGCGGCATGTCTGCCACTGGTCCACTCGTGGATGGCCCGGGTTCGACAGCCCGACGAGCCTCCAGTATTGAGATCACTGCGCAAGGCATGCCGCGGTTAATCACAGATAGTCAACGGCAAGCACCAGCAGTAAAGTAAGGAGACTTACGGGAGTCCAGAGCGTCATCTTCCGCTGTCCCGGCCACCGCAGGAGCAACTGTAGCAGGGGACCCCTCAGCGCTTGTCAATTCGATGATAGGTGTCTGGCCCCCGCCCTGTCCTGCTGGCGCCTCTCCTACTCCTGCTGAGGATGCCTGACCAACATTCGTGCACTCCTGAGGAAGATGAAGAAATGGGTTAGAAACTGCATAAGAGAATGGACGAAGCAGGTTGAGTAGGGATAGAAGCGGACCTCGAGGAGCTCAGTGATATCGATATTGTCAGAGCCGGCCACCTCGCCGCTCTCCCGCGAGCTCCCCGGATGGGACCTTCCCTCAGAGCCTTCATCCTCCCCCGTCTCCTCCTCTTCCTCGGAGTCATCGTTACTATCACCTTCCTCCGGTGGCATCTATTCTGGAGCAGGATCTAGACCGAGCATCAACTTCACCAGAAGGGACGGCTCTGCACGCTGACCACGTTGGCACGCGTACTCGTCCATGGCCGTCAGATACGCATACCGCCGGTGGAAGTTCACCCTGTCGGCGACCTGAAGGCGCCCGACCTCTGGCAGATGGATTCCTTCTCTGATTATCTTCTGCCAGATGGTTTCGGTCCCCAGCGACTGCCACAGGGTAATCCAGGACGACCACAGCGCTGGGAAGACTGCATCATGGGAGGGTTCGAGCAGACGCCTTATCTACTTCCCAGGCCGCTCCCCGACCACCGCACATGCCCCCTCTCTGGGTGTTGAGGCCATGGCGGCAGCCTGCGATGTGCCCGCCGCCGAAGTACCTGCCCGCGCCGGCTCCGCTGCTTGGCGCGCCTCCGTTCTCCCCCGCGTAACGGCGCCTCACCTCCTTCCTTGACACTCGGTCTTCACACGAGTGACCTCGAGCCACCAAACTAGTTTCCGTAGAAGCCCCTCGGGGTACGCAATGGCCCAGTGATCGGCGTACTCGGTTTCCAAGCCTGCGTCGACCCCGGTAAGAGGGAGAGTGATGACATCGCCAGATCCGAAAGCGACAAACATTAACCACATCTGGCGAAGGACGCAAGGGTTCTTCTGCTCCCGGACAGCAGCGAATACCCTCTTCGGCATCCGTTGAAGGCACCCGAACTGCCTGGCAAACCGGGTTGGCATGTCGGGCTCGCAGATCACCTTCCCGTCGATCCGAGCCAGGAGCACCCCGCCCCGCATGCTCAGGAAGTATTCGTGCTGCTCCAGCAGACCCTTCCCATTGTCGATCATCTGGCCAACAGGAGTGGGGAACGGGATGAAGTTGAAATTGGCGTGATTGCCAATCCGAATCCTCACGCCCTCCTCATTTAGGGTCATCGGAGCGACCCCCGCGATGTTCAGCAGGGAGGGTCGCAGGCCGTTGCCCGGAGGAATGACGACGTTTGGAAACGTGTACCCACCGAGGTGAGCAGCCACCCAGCCGTGGAATAATTGAAAGGGCCCACAGACCCTTCGTGGCGACCCCCCTCGCGAGATGCGTCCCAGGATGGCGTACAACTTAGCCAGCACTGGGACCCCGAGGTTGAATCTTTTGTTGGAGGCCATGGCGCCCGCCATCACCAGTGTCGCCGGGCGGACGCCCATCCTCGCGTCCCGCACTGGCAGGAGCCACCCACTCAGAAAGGTGGCCAGGAACGTCGCGTACCGGACACTTGGGTCCCGGGCCTCGATGACGCGGTACCCCCATGAGCAGTAGTCTCCCGTCTCCAGGACCCGCCAGTACGACCCGTTCCGGCTCCTCTGAGCCGCGATCGGGAACCGCTTCCCCCTGCTTGGCATCTTGACCGCTGGGTCATGCTCCAAGAACTGGTCGAACCACTCCTTGTAGTCTATGTCCTTGCGGAAGTCCTTGACCCCGAGCCACTCCATAGCCAGGTCCAGTAGATGCCATGTCAGGATGGGAGTCCGTGACCTGTCGCCCCAGGTGCTCCTCGGAGGCAAGAACTCATCGTATTGGTAACCCTCCAGCGGGATACCTCCAATGCAGTGGATGTCCCAGAGACCGATGCTGACCTCCCCATGATGAAGATGGAAGGTGTTGGTATCCGGGGACCAGCGGGTGAACAGCTCCGGCCCGAACTCGGGCTGCTGGTAGAAGTGGAACTGCGACGTCCACACCGCCTCAAACAGGCCGATGTACCGCAGTTCCTCCGTGAAGTGATCGTAGGTGTGGCGTACCCAGAACGCCCAGGCCCACTCACTGGTGAAATTGCCCCCAGACCGCAAGTCCCAGTCCTTCAGCCAGCCCCTGGTGTCGTCGGTGACACTCTGGCGATACGTGCTCGAGTAGAGGGCTGGAGAGTTCTCCGCAGTAGGCTGACTCCCGGTAATGGTTCGCGTCCTCGGGTTCAGGACATAGACATTTAAGTGCCTGGTCTCCATGGAAGGATTCCCATTGTTGGTGATGTTGTAGTGGGGAAGCTCGTCCTCCCGAGTCACCTAGGTCCGTGGCGCATCAACCTCGAACCCCGGCACCGGAACCTCATCCAGGATGCCGTAGTTCCAGAGTGGCAGGTTATCTGACAGCGGATACGTCTTCTAGGCCGGCGTCAGCAAATCGAACAAGGATTGATTGTTGGAAACAATCTCCTTGGCTCTGTAGACCTCCTCGTTCGCCGCCATCTCAGCTCTGCGAATGGCGGCATCCCCCTCATTCACTTGATTCGCGGCCATCTCAGAAGCTCGGGGAGTCGTGTGCGTTAAGGGATGAGGCGTGCGGAATCGGAGGAGGCTGGTAGAGAAATTTGGGAGTTGGCGCGCAATTCTAGTGGACGACGCGCAATTGGGAAGTCTATTGCGTAAAACCCCGGGTGTTAGCGCAAGACAAGCCGAAATCCGGATGGGTTTGCGCGCCGAACGGGAGAATTTCGCGCCGTCAATGGCAATTTTGCGCACGAGAGCTTGGAAGCTTATCGCGCGGAAAGCCTGTGTACGGCACGCGAGACCCAGGGCCCCTATTTATAGGCGAGGCCGGGTGTCTGCGCCGCGCAGAAAGAGCTTTGCGCGACCAAGGCAGCGAATTTCGCGCCCGACGCCCTTTTTGCGCGCCAAAGTCCCGCGCCACCCAGGACTTCGGCATTCCGGCGTCTCCCTCGGAACCCGATCGTTGCGACCTCTCGCCTATCAGATTCCGAGGGGGGCTTTTGTAGATGGCGGAAAAGTCCGTTGCTCCACAAACGAAGTTCCAGATGAGGAAAGCGAGGTCATATTTGGAGTCAGAAGCATGTTTCGGAAGGCTCGAAGGCCTTGCACGAAATATCGGAGGCCTGCGCGCAATATTGGTGAGGCACGCGCAATCCTTCCGGGATTCGCGCAATGGGCCGAGTTCGCACATAATTTTCCGCGCCCGACGCCCGTGCGCGTCCCTATTGCGCACCGGGCCCCTATTTCGCGCCCGAGCCGAGTTGCGCACGCGCGAGCCGAATTGCGCGCCCGCGCGCCGAATTGCGCGCCCGCGAGCCGAATTGCATGCCCGGGGATGCCTATAAATACAAGGTGACCCCCGACGTTTTAAAGGTGGCCAGAATTCGAAGGGTCGCTCATGCGTGCAATCCCGCCCCCTTAGCGCGCAATGCCGATCTTCAGGTAACCTCCTTTATTTCGCGCAAGCAAGCCCCGGGGTTCGCCTTCGCGCGCAACCCCTTGGCTTCTTTCCTTTGACCAACTCCTCACCCAAAGGCCTTCACACGCAAAAGAAGCCTCTTGCGCGCAATTGCCCCCCAGGTGCACGCAATCCAGCCCGATTGCGCGCACCCCCTTACTAAGTTGGCATTCGTTAAAGAATGGGCCGTTGCCCCCACGCGCTATCAGAGGCCCGGTGCGCGCAATCTCTATTCCCCGCATGCTATCAGAGGCCCGGTGCGCGTAATATCCATCTTCCGCGCGCAAAGTGCTGGCCCAATTGCGCGCCAGCCCGCCCAATTGCGAGCCAGCCCGCCCAATTGAGCGCCGACCCACGGTATTACGCGCCAAGCTCCTCTTTTGCGTGCAAACCGCCAAGGTCGCCCCCTTTGACCCCCTGAGGGTACCCGCCTGCGTGGCGCCCGATGATCTTCATCCCGGGTGCCCGAACTGTGCGTTGTCTTCCCGTGCGGCCCTCCAAGCTCGCGCGAAGTGACACGGACCCATTGGCAGCACCACCTAGTCTGCACTGCAGGACGTTAAACTGCCAAGCATCCATCGTCCTGCAGGACGCTAAACTGCACCTCGTCCACGCTTCAGGACGTTAAACTGCCCAACACCCATCGTCCTGCAGGACGCTAAACTGCACCTCGTCCGCGCTGCAGGACGTTAAACTGCCAAGCATCCATCGTCCTGCAGGACGCTAAACTGCACCTCGTCCAAGCTACACGACGTTAAACTGCCTATCATATGGGCCTCCTCAAGGTGTAAGCCCCAAACGCCATCGTCCAACATGACGTTAAACTGTACTTCGTCCTGCAAGACGTTAAACCGTCCGCATCGTCCTCAAAACACGACGTTAAACTGTACTTCATCCGGCAAGATGTTAAACCGTCCGCCTCGTCCTTAACACACGACGTTAAACTGTACTTCGTCCGACAAGACGTTAAACCGTCCACTTCGTCCTCAACACACGACGTTAAACTGTACTTCGTCCGACAAGCCGTTAAACCGTCCGCATCACCCGATCCCGTGCCTCGCACGCAGGGTCCCCCCGGTTTGGATGTGGCCCCCACCCGCTCGTCTCTACAGGTATGTCGGGATTTCCCCTCTTTAGGGACGATTTATTGGAGTGGCCTTCGCCCACGGGGGTATAGTAATACAAACCCCTAGTTTCTTGTGGGGGACTGCACATGTGTATCTCCGTTGTGCTTCCCCACTGCCGAATCCAGTAGGGGGCGTGACAGGGATCGAGGTGTCTCTCACCTTCGGCCCAAGTCCCTCTTCAACTGAGCTTTGTCGCACTCAGGTTGCCTCAGTGCGTAAGTCCTGACAGAATGAACTACATGGACTTTGATCCCTGTCTCCTAAACAGGGTACGTAGGAAGCCTCCCTGAGGTTCAAGCCCACCACCTGGTCGTCCCGGTCGTATTCACGTCGGTTCGTCCATCAGTGGACCCCTCCCGAGTTCACATTCGTGTCGATTCACCTATGAATCCGCCCTTGTGGGGGACTGCACGTGTGTGTATCCATTGTGCTTCCCCACTGCCGAAGCCAGTAGGGGGCGTGACAGGGATCGATGTGTCTTTCACCTTCGGCCCAAGTCCCTCTTCAACTGGGCTTTGTCGCATATGGGCCTCCTTAGAGTGTAAGCCCCAAACACCATCGTCCAGCAAGACGTTAAACTGTGATCCACCAAATTCGTGCGTGCCAGCAGCCTAGACCTCCTCGTGAGTCGGCTTGCCATCGTCCAGCATGACGTTAAACTATATATCCAAACTATGCTGACTTTGTTCCGCGCTAACATGCGGTACATAGGAAGCCTCTACGGGGTCCAAGATCTTCACTCCATCATCCATCCTGATCCTTACCCGGGCCGCCACATCCCGGTGGGGTCATGCCATTTTATTCCACTCCACTTCACTCGGGAAGCCGCCCATGTGCTGGCCCCAGCGTCGGAGGTTCCCCACAAGGGGTTCTGTCATCTGATCCACTCCTCGTGTTGATCAGTCCGATGCCGTCCCCGCTGGACGTTAAACTCGCGACATACCCCGTGTTAAACATGGGAACCTGAGGAAAACCTCAGGTAACGCAGTTCCTCGCACCCAGTGCGGGATGCCTCAGGCCATCACGCCTTCTAGAAGCCCTATTAGGGACGGAAGGAAGACATGCAGAGCCGTAGTGTTAAGACACGCCCCCAACACCCAGGGCTACCCGGTCTCCTCACCGCGGGTTGCTGCCCCGACCAGACTCCTTGGAGCGTCTGGGCAGAAGCAGCGTAATTAACCGGTGTCCATGAAGATATGGCGCTGGGAACGAGATTCACGAACATTCTCAAATCTATGAGGGAGACCCGGATTAGGCGACGAGTTCCGAGGAGACGTCCACGGAAGGAGGAGCCGACATCCCATCATCCCGGTTTCGATCAAGGAGCAGACGTCCCTGAATAAGGGAAGGATGCCGCCCGCCTTTGGAAAGCGGGACTGCGGGGCCACAAGCCGTGCTCCCAACCCCTCGGGTCGACGGGCGCACGCGTGAACGCGTCCTGGCGGAACAACATCGGAACAGAAACCCGACGCACATCCCCACCGAAACAACAGGATCACAGTGAGATTGAGTGAGTCTAGTTTGAGTGTTAATATCATTTAGGATTCATAAATCACATAAATAATAAATAAAATAAAAAACGGTTCGATGACTCAGCTTTACAGAATAATACCGCACGCAAATGTACCGGTAAATTCTTCAAATGGTAAGGTCTCCCTAACGATGAGGTCTCCCTGACAGTGTGGTCTCCCTAACGGTGGGGATTCTATAACGGTGAGGATTTTATAAAGGTGAGGATTCTATAACGGTGAGGATTCTATAACGGTGAGGATTCTATAACGGTGAGGGTTCTATAAGGGTGAGGATTCTATAACGGCGAGGATTCTATAACGGTGAGGATTCTATAACGGTGAGGATTCTATAACGGTGAGGATTCTATAACGGTGAGGATTCTATAACGGTTTCAAGGGTAAGTTATCATTCCTAATTCATTTCTGATGAAAATTAATCTTTCTGAACTTAAAGGCTTAGTGAAAATATCAGCTAATTGAAGTTCAGTGCCTATACACTGAAGTGTTATATCACCTCTTTGATAATGATATCTTAAAAAGTGGTGTATAACATCAATATGTTTAGTTCTAGAGTGAGACACAGGGTTCTTAGAGATATTAATCTCACTAGTGTTTTCACAGTTGATTGAAACATGTTTAAAGTCAAATCCATAATTCAGTAGTGTGTGTTTCATCCACAGAATCTGTGCACGGCAACTACCAGCAGCTATATACTCTTCTTTAGCAGTAGACAATGCAACTGAGTTATGTTTCTTACTACACCATGATACTAGGGATTTTCCACGTAAGTGACATGTTCAATATGTGCTCTTCCTATCTAACTTTCAGCCAGCAAAATCAGCATTTAAATAACTTGTTAAGTGAAATGATTGTCCTTTTGGATAAAATATGTAAAGAGCCGTAAATTTCAAGGAAATGTTTTTCTTAATTTTCTTTGGAATTTTACAAGAGCGTAGTTTCTGACGGCACCGGATTCCGAGGCCCGGTGTGCCCGGAATCATTTTCCGAAGTTTGGCTTGGGTACGTTCAGTGAACGGACGAGCGGGTTTTTCTAACTTTTGAACCGGTGCCCAGAATCGAATTCTGAGGGCACAGATGAAATTGCAGTGCCGGTATTTGCTTAGAAACTCCTCTTCCAAAGTTGCGTTTTCTCGAGTGTGGTTTTTAATTTTCGGGCTTAAAGTTAAGAAATAAAATAATTGTTCGACAAACTTTATTTTATTTCACTTAAGCCACTTGAAGCCACTTGAAAGCCACTTAAATTGAGTTGAAGAGGATAGGGTACTATCCAAAAATATCCTACCCTCTTGGTAGGATATTTGCGTGGTGGGGACCGCACGAGCCCCGCCGTTTCTTTTCCGCTAAGTAACGCACCCGCGAAAACCCATCATTATGAAAGTCAACTGACATGTCTTCTTAAATTCTTTACGCACCATTTAATTGGGCGGTTTATTTTGTGAATTAAATGGGCAGTTTCTTTTGTTGAATTAATTCTAGGAATTAATGGGTCGTTACTTACCTCTTTTTAATTTGTTGGCGTAATAAAATAAGACCAACACGACATTTGGAGGATTACTCGTTGAGAGGTTTTTGACAGAGGTTCTTGTGCCTTCACCCTTCTTCGCGAAGAATGCGATGAACGCGAAGAACGCCGGCCTCCGACGAAAAACGCCGAACCCGCAGAAATCGACGACACGATGCCGTGTGCCGCGACGCCGACATTTCCTCTCCCGCGACGTTCTTCTGCGACGTTCCTTCCTCCGTGACAAAAACCTTCGATTATCCGTTGAGGTGAAGGTTTCGGATTTCTATTAAATTTTCCTTTGTGGTTTTTAACTCAGAAGGATTTAATTGTTATTAATTAAATCATTTTTTTCTTGAACCTCGGAGTTCGTCGACGCGACACCCTTCCGCGACGACGCGACGCCAGATACCGCGACGACGCGATGATCCCCAAATTCCACGAAGAACCCACGGACGACGACTTGATGAGGTAGGGGTTGTTGTGAATATTTTATATTCCCGTGAATGTTTCTTTAAAAATTAAAGAACCAGATTCATATGAACAATTTTAATTTATTAAAATTGTTGTTTCATGTGATGCATAATTCTCCCGTTGTTATTATTCTAACGCGGAGGGTGCGGGCCAAACAAACACGGCCTGACAACCCTCCGTCGTTCTTCGTGGTTGTGCGGATTTGGTGGGTGACAGAAAATCGTGACACAAGGGTGATTTGGTGATCCCGCAGTGACGAACGGAACCCGGGAGGAACAATGGCGCAGACAGGAAGGAAAACGGACCACCGGAGCAACTCCGGTGGCCCGCGGAAGCGGCCGGCGGCGCGGCTGAAGCCGCGGCGGCGGAGGCCAACAGACCCGCGGCTGCGTGGGTTCGTCTCACCCGCACGGGATGTGGCGACATGCCGCATCCGTTCAATCAGTGCGGCCCCACGCGGGGCCGCGGTACCTCCAGACCGTGGGGCCAGCGCCCCGCGGGGCTCGGCCGCTTGGCCGAACCGAGCCAGGCCGGTCCGGTCCGGCCAGAGCCGCGGCGGCGGAGGCCAGCAGACCCGCGGCTGCGTGGTTTCGTCTCACCCGCACGGGATGTGGCGACATGCCGCATCCGTTCAATCAGTGCGGCCCCACGCGGGGCCGCGGTACCTCCAGACCGTGGGGCCAGCGCCCCGCGGGGCTCGACCGCTTGGCCGAACCGAGCCAGGCCGGTCCGACCGGCCGGGCCGCGCCCTGGCCGGACCGGACCGGGTCAGAACGGGTCGGGTCGACCCGGTTCGGCCAACCCAGGGGGGTCGGGCCGGGTCGTCCCGGGCCCGGACCCCCCGTCTTCGGAACATTTTCGGTCAAATACCCGTAACTTGAGCTCCGAGCCTCCAAACGACCTGCCGTCAGCGGCAACACGATCCTTGGATTGAGGTGGTCATTTCGGTATATCGCACTCAAGGTTTTGGAATACATTGGGTTCGCCCAGGTTGGTTCGTACACGAAACCAACCAGGCCCTCGGAGCAGAAACACTCATATCTTGAGTTACGGACATCCGATTGACGTGCCGTCGACTTCGTTGAATTCCTCTAAGTGAGAAGGATCTTTTGGCTCACTCCGCCCAAGGTTTGGATGCAGGTGGAGTACGGTCGGGTTGGTTTTTCCATAAAAACCAAACGGGCCCCTGGGACGAAAAAGCCAATAACTCTCAGACCGGGCGTCCGATTGACGCGTTGTCTGCGACGTTGAGTTCCTGTTGATGATACGGAACTTTTGGATACATCAACTTCGGACCTTGTGTCAGTTGATGTTTCAGCCTCTCGGCTCGTGGAGCGGACCCTCCCGAACGAGCTTGCTGTGTGCGGGAACCCTAGTGCTGGCTGCGACATCGACGACGACGATTGTGCAAAGATCCTCAGTGGATTGCGACGATGAAGAGAGCTGGTCTTGTATCCTATGTGGGTCCTAACTGTGCTGGTCTTGTATCCTATGTGGGTCCCAGCATAGATGATTCAATACTGGTCTTGTATCCTATGTGGGTCCCAGTATAGATGAATCAATGAAGATAACTGGTCTTGTATCCTATGTGGGTCCTAGCTGTGCTAGTCTTGTATCCTATGTGGGTCCCAGCTTAGATGATTCAATACTAGTCTTGTATCCTATGTGGGTCCCAGTATAGATGAATCAATGAAGTCAGCTGGTCTTGTATCCTATGTGGGTCCTAGCTGTGCTGGTCTTGTATCCTATGTGGGTCCCAGCTTAGATGATTCAATACTAGTCTGATATCCTATGTGGGTCCCAGTATTGATGAATCAATGAAGGCAGCTGGTCTTGTATCCTATGTGGGTCCTAGCTGTGCTGGTATTGTATCCTATGTGGGTCTCAGCTTTGACGATTCAGTGCTGGTCTTGTATCCTATGTGGGTCTTAGCATAAATGAAACAATGAAGACGGCTGGTCTTGTATCCTATGTGGGTCCCAGCTTAGATGATTCAGTATCTATGTCTGATCATCTCTTTCACCTTTTCGATGATGTATACCTGTGTGAGCTGAATCATGTGTTACTCTCCTTTGTGGATTGTGTTGAGCTATCCTGTGTGGATTTACTGTTTGTTTTCCTGTGTGGACTGGGTTATGCTTGGGCTCCGACGTTGGAGCCGAACGGGAATTGATGTGTTAGGTATATGTATGGGAATATACCTAAGCAGTTTCGGTTGTTACTTTGTGATTGTATCTTTCCTTTGTGGATTATCCTTTGTAGATTTCGGGATACCTTCGGGGGTCTCGGGGTCCCTATTGAGTAGCTTATACTCACCCCTGCACGGGCTATGCCCGCACTTCGTTGTGTTGGATGCAGACGACGGACAACGCTGATTGTATTGGATGCTTGTGGAGTAGGACGGTACCTGGAGGTGGACCACTGGGCGGGACACACTCGGAGCGGTCAGGTGGACCCGAGGAGTAGTGGAGGCTATCTGTACCCACCCTTCAGGTGGGACTTCCAGAGGACGTCTCGACGCTGCGACATTTCTTTTCAGTTGTTGTTTTTCCCTTTCAGTTGTACTTTACAGTTGGGCTTGTATTTCCGGCCCCTTTTACTTTCAGCACAGCTTGTTACAGTTTTTACTTAGTGTTTACTTTTCCGCTTTCTTACTCTGTGGTTCTTGTTTACTTTTCAAAGGAAATGTCTTCCCTTTTTTTGGGATTTACGCCTTGGTGCTAGTCGCCAGCCCCTGGCCTATGGAAGGCGGGCTTGGGGTAGTCACGACACGGGCCCCGAGGATGGGTCGTGACAAATTGGTATCAGAGGGTGGTCGGTTCTACCGCAGCCTCTGATCTTTCTTCTATGTGAAGCAATAGTGTTTAACATATTTGGTGTGGTTATCAGTCTAGGGAGTCCAGTGTTGGTGCGGCGGCCGACGTATCCGTACACCAGGACCCTGACTTCTGATTTTCGACTTAATGCATGAAAACACTGATTGCATGTGTGTTCAAGTTTTCTTTGTGATTACTTGTGTCAGCTCACCAGGTATACAGTTCTGACTGTGGCACACCTGCTTCTTTTCAGGATGGCCCCACGACGGCAGCCAGCTAGGGTTTCGAGAGTGGAGCGTGATGATAGCCCACCGAGCGACGGGGCCTCGGTGCATGGCTCATTGTCACCAGAGGCACCAGTGGTACCTTTACCCACCAAGCCACCGATGCTACCAGCCCCAGCCGCTGACGATGCACGTCGCCTTAGCGCGCTGCACAAGTTTCAGCGTGAGCGACCGCCCAGGTTCCACGGGGAGACAGACCCCCAGGTAGCCGAGGACTGGCTGGAGGCAGTCGTGCAAGTTTTCAGGATAGTTAGGACACCATCAGACCTCATGGTGATCCTCGTGGTGAGTCTACTGCACGCAGCAGCGGGCCGATGGTGGAGCTTGATGCTCCAGGTGCACGACGAGTCATCTCTTCTCTGGACGGACTTTGAGAGCATCTTCCGCTCTGAGTTCGTCCCAGCCACCCTCCGTGCGGTGCGCATTCAGGAGCTTCTTCAGCTGCGGTAGGGCAGCTTGACAGTGGCCCAGTACTCGGTGAGATTTATTTATCTCTCGCGCTACTCCACAGATATGGTACTGGATCCGTTCTTCCGGGCCCGGACCTTCGAGCAGGGACTGAGGCATGAGATTAGGGCTTCGATGGTCTCCCTCAACATTCTGACTCATGAAGAGGTTTTGGAAAGATCCCTTCTAGTGGAGAGTTTTCTCGCCGAGCAGGCTCCAGTGATAGGGCCCTCCGCAGGATGGCCCGTAGTAGGGTCTTCTGCAGCTGGCAGTAGACAGGTTACGCAGAGGTTCAAATGGGCCAGACCATCAGATGGGCAGTCTCAGGATGATGATTCGGTTGTGCGGGGCACCCGAAGGAGAGCCAGCTACACGAGGGGCAAGCATTGCTACGCATGCAGCGGGCGAGGTCACATGGCTCGAGACTGCCCGACTCGTCTTACAGATGAGCAGCAGGTGGTAGAGGGACCTCCCAGATAGAGGTTCAGCCACGGTGGTCCACATAGGGCAGGAGGACGAGGCATAGGAGCTGGCCGAGTAGCCGATGGTGGGAGACACTTTGAGGTGTTGCCACCACCACCACCAGGAGGTCCACCCCGACCGCAGGGAGTTGGTGGACATGAGAGAGCTCAGCTTCAGGCAGCTGAGGCCTTCGATCATGGAGCTCTGGGGGCAAATGGATAGGAGCGGAACTAGTGGATACGTCCTTTTTTACTTCTAGTTCCTTGTTTCTATTGTGTAGCATCTTTGTATTATGAGCTGCAATAATAAAAGACGAATACCCTTGTGATGTTTTTATTCCTGTCCTATTTTGTGTTGTTACTAAGAGGTTCCAGTTTAGGCTGTTGACTTGACCCTCACTTGTGAGACATATACTAGAGGAGACCCAGTTACCACACACTGATGCCGATAGTGTGACTCAACCCTTGGAGGTGAGAGTAACGGTTGTGTAACGACCCAAAACTTCATTAATGGAAAATCCCTCTTGATCCAGTTAAATGTTTCTTTATGAAAAATGTTTTTATAAGATATCAACATTTTTTTAGTTTTACTTTAAGATTTGTGACCGTTACTTTTATAGCCGTTGAACAGTGATCATCTGGGTAGTTTAAATATAAGGCTTTAACGAACCAATTTTCTACTCAGACAAAGGAAGTGATGGCCTCATCCAGTAGAATTGCCCCTTACGAAGCCCATTTGTCGGAGCTCGGAAAAGAGGTGGCGTCTTTGGGCTTTTCCCTTGACCAATCCCAAGCTGAGCTTCATCAAGTCAAGCTCGAACGTGATCGTCTACGGGAAAAATGGAAGTTGATAGAGATTACCACTCGAGCGATGTTATCCGAGCAACCCCAAGAGTCTGTCACCATCGCACACCTTACCCTTAGGTCTTGTGCGGCTATTTTAAGGGGTTATGTAACAAATAAGTAGCACCATGTTCATGTACATTATTTTTGTATATAATAGTGAATATAATTTCTAGTCATTTTTGATGCATTGTAATTAGTTTTTAAAAATGGTGTTTTTAGTTATGATTTAATTAAGAATTATATTTCATTAAATTAAAGGATTTTTGAATTAAATAACATTTTAATAAAATATTATTATTAATATTAAATTAATTTTTATTAAATATAAATGATCTTATAATTTTATGAATGCAATTAAAATTTTTATTAAGGTTTGAAAGCCATTTCTGTCAAAACCCGTGAATTTTTTATAAATGTCGGTTTTTATTTTAAAAGTGAAAATTCACATATTTAGAAAATTATTTAGATAAAATAAATATTATTTTTGGAATCAGGATGTCGAAATTATCCAATGGTGAATTTTTCATAATTTTCTGAGACAGTCAAATTTTTGGGTAAAAATTAAATACCATTTAAATATATAATGTGTTTTATGACATCATAATGACCCAATGGTGATGTAATAAAATACCATAATCCTTATGTTCGGCCAATATATGTTTTATCATTAAAATAATGAGGTTTTGGGTTTGTTTGACTCACTTTTCAAAGCATTAATAGAGCCCTAAAGACTTATTCAACACTTTGCCTTTTTAAATTAATTTCCATGGGAGTGTGACTCACCTCCACATAAGCAACCCTAATTTTTTAATAGGTTCGGACCTTGGACTTGTAAAATATTATTTTCCTCTTTCCTTTTCCAGAAACCATGGGCAAATACCATGGGATGGTTTGTGGTTTGGATTATTTTAATATAAGGGGTCCCAAACCAAAATAATAAAGAATTCTCTCACCTTTCCTATATAAACCCACCCAAGATCCCACTTCCTCCTCACTCAAATCCCTTGAAGTTCGTCCAAACTCTGCCATACTCTCTCTAGAATCCTCTCAAGGTGCCCCAAGCTCCCAAGAAGCCTCTCACAAGCCTCTCTCTAGCCTTTGGAAACACACTTCCAAGTAAGGGGTTTTCTTCCTTTCTCATTTTTGTCAATTTTCTTTAAGTTGTATTTCCCTTTTTATTTCAATTATGAATGTTGGGGTATGGTTTCACACCTCCCCCATACTGCCCTCTTATTTTTTGAATTATGGGAAGACCCTTTCTCTCTCATTAAATGCCTCCCATGTACACCCGTTACTATGCCGAAATTCCGAAAGGAACTTCTCTCTCTTATTTTACATTCAAACAATACTTTTGTATCATGAATCTAAATTCCATTTCTATTGTTGGTACATGTATATATATGATCTCCTTACTGTCCACTACATGTAAATATGATGAGGAACCCCTTTCTCTCTCATCAACCTTTTTTATGAACTCTTATGTCACGCCGTTACGCTGCCGAAATCGCACCGATTTTCTAAGCCAATGTCTTTGTGTAGTGAATACCATGCCCATTTCTCCATCAAGGGTATTCACCTTTATGCACATTTACATATTGATTATAAATTTTCATGTATGAATTCCACATTCCTTTATCGTGGAAGAAATGATTATGTTTTATGAATCCATGTTTTATGATCCGTGTGGCACACTTATGCATGAAATGAAATGTTTAAGAAGGGTGCGCCCTTTATAGCGCTCCAATGCATTGGGTAAAGTATAGTATAATGATACGTCATGTGCAATGAGTGTTGACTCATGCTAATTCAATTGCAACGAGGGTTTACTCGTGCTTCATGTGCAATGAGGGTTTACTCATGCTCCATGTGCAATGAGCCTTGGCTCATGCTAATTCAATGTTAAGTGTTGTTGCCACATTTCCATGTTATGATTATCATGCTTTATCATGCCTTTATGTTCATGTTTCTATTATGCTCTATTGATATGCCTATTTCCTAACATGTATTTCACTCCTCATGTTATTCATTGTTTACTCCCTTACTGG
Source organism: Viscum album (assembly GCA_963277665.1). Classification (NCBI taxonomy): domain Eukaryota; kingdom Viridiplantae; phylum Streptophyta; class Magnoliopsida; order Santalales; family Viscaceae; genus Viscum; species Viscum album. Next base: position 800,658,788 of record OY728143.1, on the reverse strand, counting down.
GCTTTATAGCTCACCCTTTTCTTATGCATGTCCTCAGGTTATCCTATGCAATGCTAAGTATGAAGGAATGTAGTGGTCATGTAAAGGAAGTTTTCAATAAAGATGTTGTGTTTCAAGTTTAAAGTTTTTATGTAATGATCCTAAGCCCCAAAGACACTAAACCTCTCGATCTTCTTTTTTGTATCAAGTGAAGTTTTATGTAATAAAGCATGTTTAAGTTGTAATAAAAAGCAGGGTTGTCATAGTTGGTATCAGAGGAAAGGTTTAGTTATTTTTGGGATTAGGAAACCCTAGTAAAGCCTTAGATACAAGACTAATCATAATAAAAACATCCCTATGTTTTGGTAAATACTAAGTAAGTGGTTTATCAAAAAAATACATCCTTGTCTGGATACGAGCAGGTAGAGGCGGCTCTGGCACAGATGTATCCTAGGGGTAAAACCCGAAAACACCACTTTGAGCTAGACTCGAATGGGAACTGGTGCACGACAACGGGTCTTGCTGCACTCTTGGTTACGACACTCCCGTGGGATATGTTTTGATGAATTCACAATCTTATTATGAACCATTATTAAAGGAAAAATGCCCCTAAGAATATATTTTAGAAGGAAGATCATGAAAAGCCTGGATTGAATCCTATAGACTCATGAGTTAAAGAGATTAAAGTTTATTTATAAGTCATCAACTTTTGTCTTTGGATTAACCTTTATGTGTTACCCCTAACTTTCTTTTATTCCAGGCAATGGCCGGTAATAGGAGAACTCGGGCTAACAACCGTTGTGAAGATCAGTGTGATGATTGTACTTATGAGATGCCCAATCCAATGGGAGCGGGAATCGCGAACTTTGTCACGCTTCTCTCTCAGCTAACTCAAGTTTTGAATAGAAACACTGGTCAAGAGGAACGTTCAACCCCCCCTAAGAAAGAACATGTCGCTATTGAAAGCTTCATGAGACAAAGGCCTCCTACTTTTAGTGGATCATCTGATCCCACGATCGCTGAACAATGGATCAACTCCATTGAAAAGATATTCTCCATCCTCCAATGCTCTGAAAAAGAGAAGGTTCTCCTGGCGGCTTATCGTATGGTGGGTGAAGCTGATCAATGGTGGACGTTGATAAAAAATACGAAGCCTGAGGAGGAGATCGAGGCTTTGGAATGGAAGGAATTCCGGAAGATGTTTTTCGATAAATATTTTCCGCGCACCCTCCGTCTTAAGATGGAAAGGGACTTCCTTTCCCTCAAGAAGAAAGATGAAGAATTTGTGGGAGCGTACGAGGCAAACTTCACAAGGCTTGCACGATACGCTTCCGGCTTTGTCATTACCCCCGAATGCAAGGTTGACCGCTTCTTTGGTGGGCTAAAGCCTAGCTTGCGGAAAGCATTAGTGATCCGTGACTTTGACAGCTATGAGGAAATTGTCCGATGTGACCTCAAGGTTGAAATGGAGATCGGAGAATCACAGGGGTATCATGGGGACAAGAAGCGTCAGGTGGACTTCAATGCTGGTGGTCCGATGGATAAATCCAACGACGCTAAGAAGTTCCAGCACCCCACTTGCCAAAAGTGTGGAAAGAAGCACCCTGGAAATTGCCTTAGGCGGACAAGAAAATGCTTCAAGTGTGGAAGAGAAGGGCACCTAGCTGTTAACTGTCAGCAAGAAGGACCCGCGGCTGCGACAGAGGAGAGGAACACTCCGTTCGAACCTCAACGCGTTGTTCAATGCTTCAAATGCAAAGAACCGGGTCATTTTGCGAATCAGTGCCCTAATCCAAGGGTTATTGGAGGCAATCAACAACCTCCAAGACAGCAAGGAAGAGCTTTTGCCATCACTTCTGCCGAAGTGAACCCCGACAACGAAGTGGTGACAGGTACGCTAGTTATTCATTCAAGAATAGCGAACGTACTTTTTGATTCAGGTTCTACGCATTATTTTATATCTCAAAAGTTTAGTAGAATAATCCCTGCACCACCACAAATCATGGAAGTAATGATGTCGGTGAGTACGGAAAATGGGGCAATCATTGCATCCCATGAGTATAAGTCCTCCCCTGTTATAATCTGTGGATTGAATTTCCCAGCGAACCTCGTCATACTCCCTTTGGTGGAATTTGATGCAATTCTTGGCATGGATTGGCTTTCCTTATATAGAGCCAACATAAATTTTCGGGAGAGGGAAATCACACTCCATATGGAGAATCGACCCCCGATTCTTTACAAGTGTCAGGAGGAAGATGAATCTCCTTTAGCTCCATCATCTCAAGCATGGATATTACTGCCTTATGAGCATGAATATCTAGATCAGATGATTGAGTCCAAGGAAGAAACCACCCTTGAAGAAATGCCTATTGTGAGGGAATTCGCTGAAGTATTTCCCGAGGAACTTCCTGGTCTTCCTCCAAGAAGAGATGTTGAGTTATCAATTGAACTTATACCTGGGGCGCTACCAATATCCAAGACTCCATATAGAATGGCTGTTGTTGAGCTTGAAGAGCTGAAGAAACAACTACAGGAGAATCTGGATAAAGGGTTTATACGCCCAAGTGCATCACCATGGGGTGCACAAGTCCTCTTCGTCAAGAAGAAGGATGGGTCAATGCGGCTTTGCATCGATTATCGTGAACTTAACAAAATCACGATAAAGAACAAGTATCCTCTCCCAAGAATCAATGACTTGTTTGATCAGCTGTGTGGAGCACAATACTTCTCCAAGGTCGACTTGCGGTCGGGATATTATCAAGTAAGGGTGAAGAAGGAAGATATCCCCAAGACTGCTTTTCGTACAAGGTACGGGCACTATGAATTCATAGTAATGCCTTTCGGACTCACCAATGCTCCAGAAATATTCATGGACTTGATGAATAGAGTCTTTAGAGATTACCTAGACAAATTTGTGGTAGTCTTTATAGATGATATTATAATATACTCCAAAACCAAGGAGGACCATGAGGAGCATTTAAGAACTGTACTAGCACTACTGGAAAACCAGGTATTTGCGACGGGCTATTTGCGACGGGATCCCGTCGCAAATAGCCATTTGCGACGGGGTCCCGTCGCAAATAGCCCGTTGCGGAAAACGCCGTCGCAACTAAACTTATTTGCGACGGGACCGTCGCTAAAGCCCTTTTTTGCGACGGGCATTCTCCCCGTCGCAAATAGTATTCCGTTTTTTTGTAAAAAACTTTTTAAACAGTTATTGCGACGGGCCCGTCGCAAATACCTTTTGCGACGGTTCCCGTCGCAAATTGTTTTTGCGACGGGCCCGTCGCAATAACGTTTTTTTTAAAAAATAAAAAAAATAATAATACTAGTATTTGCGACGGGAACCGGGACCCGTCGCAATTACTATGAATAGTATTTGCGACGGGACCCGTCGCAAATACTCTTTTTAAAAAAAATAAAAAAATATTAATAATACTAGTATTTGCGACGGGCATAGTATCCCGTCGCAAATACTATAAAAAAAATAAAAAAAAAATTATTAATAAATTATTTTAATTAATATAATAATAGAATTATAATTTACAAATGAAAATAATAAATTATTTTAATTAATATAATAATAGTAGAATTATAATTCAAAAATAAAAATAATAGAATACTAATAAATAATTTAATTAATATAATAATATTATAATTATAATTCATAAATAAAAAAATATTAATAAGTTATTTTAATTAATATAAAAATAATAGAATTATTTTACATTCAAATATTAAAATAATTCAAGTATTACAAAAAAATAATTAAATTATAATATTATAAAATTTTAATATATATATAAAATTTTAATATATATATAAAATTTAATATTATAAAATATAAATATTATTATTATTCATATTAATATTGTTATTTAAAAATATAATATTATTAATATTTTATAATGAGACAGAAACTACGAATAGAAAAAAAAAATATTTTGATTTCACAAATTTTATAACAGAAATACAAACTCTAATCTGTAGGAGGGGGGGGAGGTGGGGGATCTGCAGATGGTGGTGGAGGAAACTCCATCCCTAAAGCATGAGTGAGTCGGCGCATGTACTCCATCTGCTCCTGATGCTGCTGCTGCCACCGACTCGTCTGCTCCTCGTACAGCTGCTGCTGGCGTCGACGCTCCTCCTCATGCTGCTGACGTATCTGCTCCTGCTCCTGTCGGAGACTCTCTATCTGTGCAGTCTGAGATCGCAACTGCTCCTCATACTGTGTAGAAGAAGATGCACGAGCTCCCCTCGAGCTGGACGCCGACATCGCAGCACTGCCATAATAATCTCCGGGAGTCAGTCGAGAGCCGATACCAACTACTCGGCCCTTCTCGAAGGCATACTGGGTGGCCTGCATCCATGCCGCCTCATCAAACTGACGGGCAGTGGTCTGATCTGATGACTCGGCCTGACTCTCAGGCCGGGCCTGTGCCGCTGCGGCCTCATATGACTCCTACAGTTGCAATTTAAAATTAAAATTGTGAATATATTATATGCAGTTAATTTTTAAACTTGAAAACAAATAATACTGACCACGATGTGATGCTGACGATCACCTCTGAGCTCCCCAGTAGCAGGATCACTATACATCCTCCGATATACGTCGTACTCTGTAATATCGGGGTGCTCGACAGCCTATAAGAATAAAAAATAAACTGTTAATATTTATAGTTATATAAAATATTTATAAATAATGTACGTACCAGATGCTGTCTATGAGTACTGAAAGAACGACTCCCAGCTCGATGAGTCACCTCCTGCCTCCCCCGATTCTGCCTCCCCACCGATGATCTCCTCTGAAAGGCACCACTCAACCAGTGCGCACATAATCCATCCCATACATGGGATGAAATGTACTCTGGTCGGTGTGCTCTACATGACTCCTCAAAATCTGACACTCCTGATTTCTTCATCGCAGCTTTTCTTAAATTGTGCAAAAACTGACGAAGGCGATCACGCATGGCCACCTCCCATGCCTCGTGGATGGCGTCACGCATGGTATCCTCGATCGGATACCATAAACCCTACAAATAAATCAAAATATCAAGTTAGAAATGAAATAATTTTCAAAATAAAAATTATTTATTTACGTACGTACCAACCAATGGCCGAACATGGCCTGCTGCACATCAATGGGAATCTGCTCCCATGTGGTCCACGGCTGAGAGAAATAGTTGCGCAAAATAGCGCTGCCCTGTCCGACTGCTATATGCGAAAAACTGAAAAAATAATAAACATTTATTATGTGAATAGATTAATGAAATCTTAGTCAAATTCACAGGTTATTACACAGGTTATCACACCTCCGGGTGCGCGGATCAAACCCAAGACGTGGACGTCGCTCGGGGACGGGGTCAGGAATCATCAATCGTGCAAGACCGCGCCCCCTCCGCGTACTCCCTGAAGCGCCTGCAGGCTGAGGGTCATCTGCCAACAACTCATCCGCATCGAAAGGCAGGTCAGCCTCCGTCAACTCACGAAATGTGGCCTCGTCCATCTGAAACAGAAAATGTTAATATTAGCAAATAATTGATAATTACTATTATATATACATATATATACATATTATGATTGTATATAAATACCATGGAATTCTATAAGTGTTCATCTTCATCATCATCTTCATATATGTCAATGTCATCTTCATATTCCTCCTCAACATCATCGATATCCATTCGAGTTGCAGTTGCTTCATCTCTTACCATTTCAAATTCATGTGTGACATCATTAACATCATCGTCATCACCGACTCTTAAATGTGGGGTGTCGTCATCGATACTCATATCTCTTTGTAAAAAAGATTGATTTTGAGTACTTTCTTGAAAAACTTCAATTCTTTGCACATCAGTGAAAGCACATTCACTTTGACTAAACTGATTGTCTCGAATTTTGATTTTTATTACACTCCACCAATCAGTCAAGTCTCTTGATGTTGCACAGTACTTTGCATAATAAACTTGATATGCCTGTTGAGCCAATAAGAATGGTTCATTTACTGCGAGAACACTTTTACATTTAATATCGATGATTCCATGAGTCGGATGAACACGCACGCCTCTCTCTGTATCCAACCACCGACATTTGAACATGGTTATGTAATGTTGTCCAAGATAACAGAGTTCAATGATTTCATCAAGCATGCCATAAAAGTCAACTTCATTTTCTCGATGATGAGATCCTCTCAAGCTAACTCCACTGTTCATTGTTTTTTTCGATTCCCCATATGCATGCGTGTGGAATCGAAATCCATTCACCACATATGCATTATAAGTTTTAACAAGTTTGGAAGGTGGGTTACTCAATACACAGAGCCGTTTGTCAATTTTATCAGCATGTCGAGACACCTGAAGATTTGTGAAATAATTATCAATATAGTAAACTATACATTGAATGAGTTGCTAAATGATAAAGAATTTATGTTACCAGTTTTTGAAACCACTGAGAGAAATTTTTCAGTCGCCGTTCTTCGAGAGCAGCTGCTGTAATTTGTGGAATTTGTTTCTTGATATGATTATCATACAACCTATAAAAACCAAAGTTATTTACTGTAACATAAATGATAGAATAAGTGATATAAACACTTACAGTACAACTGATGTCATCTCTTCACAGTTGAGCAGAACATACGTATGAGCTCTATGATGTTCATCATCTGAAAGCCAGCGTTCAGAAACTCCACCAAAACCAAGCTCTGACTGGTTGAAAACAGATAATTGATTGTCGATTTCATCAATATTCCTCTCATTCCGTCCCATTCGGTTGTGTTTTGAAGGATACTCAGATTCAAAATAATGGGAGCAGAAAAAAGATATTTCCTCTTGCAAATAAGCTTCTGCAATAGATCCTTCAACAGATGCTTTGTTGCGTACTTTTCTTTTCAATTTTTGCATGCATCTTTCAAATGGGTACATCCATCGAAACTGTACCGGACCTCCACATTTGGCTTCATATGGCAAATGTAACATCAAATGTTCCATTGAGTCGAAGAAAGACGGCGGGAATATTTTTTCCAGTTTACATATAATTACAACAACATCTTTTTCAAGTTTGCCTAGAGCATCATAATCTGCCGTAGCCGCACAAATTTCCCGAAAAAAATGAGACATGTCTGTTATGGAATCCCAAATCACAGAATTCAACAGACCTCTTAATCCAATTGGTAGAAGTCTCTCCATTATAACATGACAATCATGACTTTTCAATCCAGTAATATGACCATTCTTTACACATCTACCCAAATTGGAAGCACAGCCATCTGGAAGTCTCAAATCTGCAATCCACTGACAAAATAATAAACGGTTTTCTTTAGACAGTGTATAAGCTGCTTTTGGTTTCAGTAACCTTTCTGTTCTGACATTCTCAAATAGTTCCAATTCTGGACGTCTGCAAATTTGGGCAAGATCTAAACGTGCATTTACATTGTCTTTGCTCTTTCCTGGCGTATCCAAAACTGTATGAAACAAATTATCAAAACAGTTCTTCTCAATATGCATGACATCTAACATGTGTCGGACCAACAAATCAGACCAATATGGCAAATCCCAAAATATGCTACGTTTAATCCAATTGTGTTCTTTCCCAAAACCAGAAATTTTCTGTTGGTTTATTGTGGGACCAAAAGTGATGGGAGGTAATGAAAATACAACCGATTTTAACTCCGAACCTGATAGCATTTTTGGAGGTCCATCCCTTTCAACTGTTCCTTTTCTGAAATGAGATCTGTTTCTGCGAAAAGGATGATCAGCTGGAAGAAATCTGCGATGACAGTCAAAATAACAAGGTTTCTTTCCATGAATGAGCATAAATGCTTTGTTCTCTCCCATACAGTAAGGACATGATTTCTGACCATGTGTACTCCAGCCAGATAACATCCCATAAGCCGGGAAGTCACTTATTGTCCACATCAATGCTGCTCTCAGTATGAAATTCTGTTTCGTTGCAACATCATATGTACTGACACCAGTACTCCACAATAAATTTAATTCATCAATCAATGGCTTCAAATAAACATCAATATTTTTCTTCGGATGTCCTGGAATTAGTAAAGTCAAAAAGATATATGGCTCCTTCATCAACATCCATGGAGGTAAATTATACGGAGTTAAAAAAACAGGCCAACATGAATATTGACTACCATAAGATCCAAACGGACAGAAACCATCAGTGGAAAGGCCCAGTCGAACATTTCTAGCTTCTAAAGCAAATGATGGATGCACTCTATCAAAATGTTTCCATGAATCACCATCGGCTGGATGATTCAAGCTTTTATCGGTTGAAATATTCTCTTTATGCCATGACATCATTGTCGCTGTATTCTTAGACATGAATAAACGCTGAAGTCTGGATGTAAGCGGAAAATATCTCAACTGTTTTACAGGAATCAAACCAGACTTCCCGTGTTGTCCTTCTTTATATCTCTGTTGCCCACATGTGGGACAACTATCCAACGACTCATTTTCCCCTGAATATAAAATGCAGTCATTTGAACATGCATGAATCTTCTGACAAGTAAGCCCCAAATTTCGAACCAACCTCTTACTTTCATAGTAATTTGCAGGTAAAACATTTCCTTCGGGTAACAGTGTTTTCAGCAAAGAAAATATCTGGTCAAAACATGTGTTTGACATTCCGTTATCTGATTTGATAGCCATAAATTTTGCAACTGCTTCTAATTTGCTCATCTTGCAGCCAGGATATAATGCATCCTCAGCAGACTTCAACAACTCATAAAATTCAGACGGTCCCAACTCAGGATTTGAAGCTATATCAGCCGGAGTTTCTGTATGTTGAACAGATGAACCTGCAACATCATGTACTAAATCTTGAAACTGGGATGGATCCGGAATCAAGTTGGTATCAGCTGCTCTGGAACTGCGTTCACCGTGTTGATACCAAAAAACATAATCAGCTTGAAAACCAAAACGCAAGGGATGTTCCCCCACTTTGTCAAACGTGTCAAACGTTCTCAATGCACATTTTCTGCAAGGGCATTTTATCTTTCCTTCTGAAACAAATTCTGAATTTGATGCCGCAAATGATAAAAAAATCTCCACACCCTCTATATATACTGGATTTAAACCAGAACCATTTGGATTTCTGCGTTGATTTATCCATATGCGGTCATCTAATAATGACTGTTGACGACCTCGCTGTTCCATATTTTTCTATAAAATATAAAAGCATTACTGGTTTTGAATAATTTGTTAGAAAAAACACTCAAGCAAGGATTACTAATTATTACAATTTATTACTAATTATTACAATTTATTGCTAATTATTACTATTTATTACTAATTTAGCAATACTTAGCAATACTTAGCAAAAGGAAAACTGCTTGAATAATGAAAGGAAATTTGATAATCATCGTTGTGGAGATGGTTATAAATTTTCCCTTCATTATCCAAGCAGATTTCGTTTACTAATTATTAGTAATAAAAAAAATATTATCAATATTTACGAAAAAACAATATTAATATTATTAAAATAATAAAAAAAATTAAAAAATATTAAAATTATCAATATTCAGAACAAACTTTGTTCTATTATTAACATGTTCAAATCTTAAAGGGTCGTCAATTGTCAGGTCATGCGCAATAAAAAGTTTGTGTCAGTCATGTCTAATGTAAACTCTATAATTGTCCTTGCATGGTTGATCACTTCGCAAGTAATGTTGCAATCAGACAAACCAAGTCATTCCCTTCTTAACTATAAGAATCATCTCACATGAACCTTTACATAGATCATTCTTCCTTAAAAATTTGAGAGGATATCATTATTTTTCCCTTAAATTTTCAAGGAAGAATGGTCTATGTAAAGGTTCATGTGAGATGATTCTTATAGATAAGAAGGGAATGACTTGGTTTGTCTGATTGCAACATTACTTTTGAAGTGATCGACCATGCAAGGACAATTATAGAGTTTACATTGGACATGGCTGACAGAAACTTTTTATTGCGCATGACCTGACAATTAGCGACCCTTTAAGATTTGAACATGTTAATAATAGAACAAAGTTTGTTCTGAATATTGATAATTTTAATATTTTTTAATTTTTTTATTATTTTAATAATATTAATATTGTTTTTTCGTAAATATTGATAATATAATTTTTTTTGCTAAGTGTTCTTGAGTATTCCTGAGTATTCCTGAGTATTCCTGATTATTTGTGAGTATTCCTGATTATTTGTGAGTATTCGTGAGTATTCGTGATTATTCGTGAGTATTCGTGATTATTCGTGAGTATTCGTGAGTATTCGTGAGTATTCGTGAGTATTCCTGATTATTCCTAATTATTCCTAATTATTTGCAATTATTCCTAATTATTTGCAATTATTGGTAATTATTGGCAATTATTGGTCATTATTGGCAATTATTACTAATTATTCCTAATTAATCCTAATTATTCCTAATTAATCCTACTTATTCCTAATTAATCCTACTTATTCCTAATTATTCCTAATTATTACTAATTATTCCTAATTATTGCTAATTATTACTAATTATTGCTAATTATTTCTAATTATTGCTAATTATTTCTAATTATTGCTAATTATTTCTAATTATTGCTAATTATTTCTAATTATTGCTAATTATTTCTAATTATTGCTAATTATTGCTAATTATTGCTAATTATTGGTAATTATTTCTAATTATTTCTAATTATTTCTAATTATTCGTAATTATTACTAATTATTAGTAATTAATACTAATTATTGGTAATTATTGCTAATTATTGGTAATTATTGCTAATTATTGGTAATTATTGCTAATTATTGGTAATTATTGCTAATTATTGGTAATTAATGCTAATTATTGGTAATTAATACTAATTATTGGTAATTATTACTAATTATTGGTAATTATTACTAATTATTGGTAATTATTACTAATTATTGGTAATTATTACTAATTATTCGTAATTAATACTAATTATTCCTAATTAATACTAATTATTCCTAATTAATACTAATTATTCCTAATTATTGTTAATTAGTCCTAATTATTATTAATTATTGTTAATTATTCCTAATTATTACTAATTATTGTTAATTATTCCTAATTATTACTAATTATTGGTAATTAATACTAATTATTGGTATTTAATACTAATTATTGGTAATTAATACTAATTATTGGTAATTATTACTAATTATTCCTAATTAATACTAATTATTGGTAATTATTACTAATTATTCCTAATTAATACTAATTATTACTAATTATTGTTAATTATTCCTAATTATTACTAATTATTGTTAATTATTCCTAATTATTACTAATTATTGTTAATTATTCCTAATTAATACTAATTATTGTTAATTATTCCTAATTAATACTAATTATTGGTAATTATTACTAATTATTGGTAATTATTACTAATTATTGGTAATTATTACTAATTATTCGTAATTAATACTAATTATTCCTAATTAATACTAATTATTCCTAATTATTGTTAATTAGTCCTAATTATTACTAATTATTGTTAATTATTCCTAATTATTACTAATTATTGTTAATTATTCCTAATTATTACTAATTATTGGTAATTAATACTAATTATTGGTAATTAATACTAATTATTGGTAATTAATACTAATTATTGGTAATTATTACTAATTATTCCTAATTAATACTAATTATTCGTAATTATTCCTACTTATTGTTAATTATTCCTAATTATTACTAATTATTGTTAATTATTCCTAATTATTACTAATTATTGGTAATTAATACTAATTATTGGTAATTAATACTAATTATTGGTAATTAATACTAATTATTGGTAATTAATACTAATTATTGGTAATTAATACTAATTATTCCTAATTAATACTAATTATTTGTAATTAATACGAATTATTTGTAATTAAAACTAATTATTGGTAATTATTACTAATTATTGGTAATTAATACTAATTATTGGTAATTAATACTAATTATTCCTAATTAATACTAATTATTCCTAATTATTCCTAATTAATACTAATTATTCCTAATTATTACTAATTATTCCTAATTATTCCTAATTATTACTAATTATTCCTAATTATTGTTAATTATTCCTAATTATTACTAATTATTGTTAATTATTCCTAATTATTACGAATTATTGGTAATTAATACTAATTATTACGAATTATTGGTAATTAATACTAATTATTGGTAATTAATACTAATTATTGGTAATTAAGACTAATTATTTGTAATTAATACTAATTATTTGTAATTAATACTAATTATTCCTAATTAATACTAATTATTTGTAATTAATACTAATTATTCCTAATTATTCCTAATTATTGGTAATTATTACTAATTATTCCTAATTAATACTAATTATTCCTAATTATTCTTAATTATTACTAATTATTCCTAATTATTCCTAATTATTACTAATTATTGTTAATTATTCGTAATTATTTTTAATTATTCCTAATTATTAGTAATTATTGTTAATTATTCCTAATTATTACGAATTATTGGTAATTAATACTAATTATTGGTAATTAATACTAATTAATGGTAATTAATACTAATTATAGGTAATTAATACTAATTATTGTTAATTATTGGTAATTATTACTAATTATTCTTAATTATTGATAATTATTAGTAATAAAATGAATAATTATCAATAATTAGAAATAATTACCAATAATTACAAATAATAACATTATTAATATATTTTATTATTAATATTAAAATAATATAATTTTCTAATTTATATACAGTTCTTTTTTCATCTGTGCGTTTTCTATCTCCACATACAAATAATACATGTGAAGACAGCAAACACACAGATGAAAAAAGAACTGTATATATATAAAAAATTATATTATTTTAATATTAATAATAAAATAAACTAATAATGTAATAATGTTCTTATTCCTAATTATTGGTATTTATTACTAGTTATTAATATTTATTCTTAATTATTAAAAATTATTACTAATTATTCCTAATTACCATATAAACAATACTAATAATTTAAATTTATTAAGTAATAAAACAATGTAAACATAATTAAATTACAACTAATTAATAATAATAAAAACTAATAAAAAAATAAAAATAAATAAAAAATTAAAATGAAGATAAATACCTTGAAAATTGATCTGTTCTGATCGTTCTTCAAAACTTTAATATCAGCTCCGGAGAAAAAACTTAAACTGGAGAAAAACTAAACTCTAGAAATATGATTCTGAGAGAGAGAGAAGATAAGGAATGAGAATGAAATGAAAAAAACGGATGGGGGTATTTATAGGTTAGATTAGTTGCGACGGGTCCATTTGCGACGGGATTCCCGTCGCAAATAGTATTATTTGCGACGGGACCCGTCGCAAATACCTTCGCCAACATTTATTACGGTCAACCGGTAAATAGTTATTTGCGACGGGTCCCGTCGCAAATAACCCTCTGCCGACATAGTATTTGCGACGGGGGAATATTCCCGTCGCAAATACCATTTACCGCCGCCGGTTATTTGCGACGGGAATATTTCCCCGTCGCAAATACGTTTCCCGCGATTTGGCGCGCATCGCGGGAAAACTATTTGCGACGGGGAAAGCAATCCCGTCGCAAAAGCCTCCTTATTTGCGACGGGGATGTACCCCCGTCGCAAATACTTTTTTAACATGACTATTTGCGACGGGATTAAATCCCGTCGCAAATAACCCGTCGCAATTGCTCATTTTTCCCGTAGTGTAGAGACTTTGCGCAAGGAGAAGCTCTATGCCAAGTACAACAAGTGTGAGTTCTGGTTGAAGGAGGTCTCATTCTTGGGCCATATCATCACAAGCAATGGTATATCTATGGACCCCTCCAAAACAGATGCAATTGAGGGATGGCCGAGGCCAACATCGGTAACTGATATCCGTAGCTTCTTGGGGTTAGCTGGATATTATCGACGATTTGTGAGAAATTTCTCACGATTGTCCAACCCTCTTACCAAGCTAACTCTAAAGGGAGTAAAATTTTCTTGGAGTGATGAATGCGAAGAAAGATTCAAGGAGTTGAAAAGGAGGCTTATCACTGCACCCGTGCTCACTTTACCAACAAGTGGGGAGCTTTTTGTGGTATTCAATGATGCTTCGAAGAAGGGCTTAGGATGTGTGATGATGCAGAATGATAAAGTGATATCCTATGCCTCAAGGTAGTTGAAAATCCATGAGCGAAACTATCCAACGCATGATCTGGAGTTGGCGGCGGTGATCTTTGCCTTGAAAATCTGGCGGCATTATCTCTATGGAGAGAAATGTGAGATATATACTGACCACAAGAGTCTTAAATATATATTCACACAGAAAGAGCTTAATATGCGCCAGAGAAGATGGATAGAGCTCATCAAGGATTATGACTGTTCAATACATTACCACCCTGGGAAGGCGAACAAGGTGGCGGATGCCCTAAGTAGAAAGGATCCAGCAATTCTATCAATGATGAGAATTGAGAAGGATCCAATCTTCTTAGACTTGATGAAGATGGACGTGGGAATCATAAAGAAGGGAACATCATCAATCCTTTCACAAATGATTGCTCAACCATCTCTGTTGGAAAGGTTAAAGGATGCTCAAAAGGATGATGCGGGAATCCAAGAAAAAGTGGAAGCTATCAAAAAGGGAAAATCCTCAGAGTTTAATGTTAATGAAGAAGGAATTGTGCGGTTTGGGAAAAGACTATGTGTTCCATCAAGTTCGGAGCTGAAGAAGGAACTTTTGGATGATGCACATAGTTCAAATTTCTCTATTCACCCAGGGAGCACAAAGATGTATCGAGATCTCCGAGAAAACTTTTGGTGGGATAATATGAAGAAGGAGATCGCTGAATATACATCAAAGTGCCTGGTGTGTCAGCAAGTGAAGGCAGAGAGGCAGAAGTCTAAGGGGATGATGCAACCATTGCCCAAACCAGAATGGAAATGGGAGAACATCACCGTGGACTTTGTCACCGGACTTCCAAGAACATCCAAAGGCAGCAATGCAATCTGGGTTATTGTGGACCGTCTTACAAAGACTGCACATTTCATTGCTATTCGAGAGGATTTCTCTTTGGATCAACTGGCACGGATATATATCCGGGAAGTGGTACAGTTGCATGGAGTACCACTATCTATTGTGTCTGACCGAGATCCATGATTTACCTCTAAGTTTTGGAAGAGTCTTCAACATGCTCTGAATACTGAACTGAACTTCAGTACGGCCTATCATCCTCAAACTGATGGCCAATCCGAGCGGACTATCCAAACACTTGAGGATATGTTGAGAGCGTGCTCAATGGACTTTAAAGGAGGATGGGATCAACATCTTCCTCTAGTTGAGTTCTCTTATAATAATAGTTTCCACTCGAGCATCCAAATGGCACCATATGAAGCCCTTTATGGGAAAAGGTGTAGAACACCAGCATGTTGGGATGAGGTCGGTGAACGTAAGCTGCTTGGACCAGAAATGGTCGAAGAAATGGTGGAGAAGGTGAAAACCATTCAGCAGTATATCAAGGCAGCCCAGAGTCGACAGAAGAGTTATGCAGATAATCGTCGACGAGACCTTGAGTTTAAAGTCGGATACATGGTGTTTTTACGCATATCTCTGTGGAAGAAGGTCATGAGGTTTGGAAAGAAAGGGAAGTTAAGTCCAAGGTACATCGGCCCCTTCGAGATTCTTGATCGTGTTGGGGCTGTGGCCTATCGACTAGAACTTCCACCTACTATGGCCAAGGTGCATGATGTCTTCCATGTATCCCTCTTAAGGAAGTACATACCAGACCCTTCACATGTACTCTCTTCCGAGGTGGTACAATTAGAAGACGATCATTCTTATGAGGAGCAACCAGTGAAGATCTTAGATCATAGAGAAAAAGTTCTACGAAATAAGAAAATGCCCCTCGTCAAGGTGTTGTGGAGAAACGACAAGTTTGAAGAAGCAACTTGGGAGTCGGAGGATATGATGAATCTATGTTACCCACATTTGTTTTAGTGTGGGAAAAGGAAAATTTCGAGGGTGAAATTTCTTAAGGGGGGAATGTTGTAACGATCCAAAATTTCATTAATGGAAAATCCCTCTTGATCAAGTTAAATGTTTCTTTATGAAAAATGTTTTTATAAGATATCAAATTTTTTTTAGTTTTACTTTAAGATTTGTGACCGTTACTTTTATAGCCGTTGAACAGTGATCATCTGGGTAGTTTAAATATAAGGCTTTAACGAAACAATTTTCTACTCAGACAAAGGAAGCGATGGCCTCATCCAGTAGAATTGCCCCTTACGAAGCCCATTTGTCGGAGCTCGGAAAAGAGGTGGAGTCTTTGGGCTTTTCCCTTGACCAAGCCCATGCTAAGCTTCATCAAGTCAAGCTCGAACATGATCGTCTACGGGAAAAATGGAAGTTAATAGAGATTTCCACTCGAGCGATGTTATCCGAGCAACCCCAAGAGTCTGTCACCATCGCACACCTTACCCTTAGGTCTTATGCGGCTATTTTAAGGGGTTATGTAACAAATAAGTAGCACCATGTTCATGTACATTATTTTTGTATATAATAGTGAATATAATTTCTAGTCATTTTTGATGCATTGTAATTAGTTTTTAAAAATGGTGTTTTTAGTTATTATTTAATTAAGAATTATATTTTATTAAATTAAAGGATTTTTGAATTAAATAATATTTTAATAAAATATTATTATTAATATTAAATTAATTTTCATTAAATATAAATGATCTTATAATTTTATGAATGCAATTAAAATTTTTATTAAGGTTTGAAAGCCATTTCTGTCAAAACCCGTGAATTTTTTATAAATGTCGGTTTTTATTTTAAAAGTGAAAATTCACATATTTATAAAATTATTTAGATAAAATAAATATTATTTTTGGAATCAGGACGTCGAAATTATCCAACGGTGAATTTTTCATAATTTTCTGAGACAGTCAAATTTTTGGGTAAAAATTAAATACCATTTAAATATATAATGTGTTTTATGACATCATAATGACCCAATGGTGATGTAATAAAATACCATAATCCTTATGTTCGGCCAATATATATTTTATAATTAAAATAATGAGGTTTTGGGTTTGTTTCACTCACTTTTCAAAGCATTAATAGAGCCCTCAAGACTTATTCAACACTTTGCCTTTTTAAATTAATTTCCATGGGAGTGTGACTCACCTCCACATAAGCAACCCTAATTTTTTAATAAGTTCGGACCTTGGACTTGTAAAATATTATTTTACTCTTTCCTTTTCCAGAAACCATGGGCAAATACCATGGGATGGTTTGTGGTTTGGATTATTTTAATATAAGGGGTCCCGAACCTAAATAATAAAGAATTCTCTCACCTTTCCTATATAAACCCACCCAAGCTCCAACTTCCTCCTCACTCAAAGCCCTTGAAGTTCGTCCAACCTCTGCCCTACTCTCTCTAGAATACTCTCAAGGTTCCCCAAGCTCCCAATAAGCCTCTCACAAGCCTCTCTCTATCCTTTGGAAGAACACTTCCAAGTAAGGGGTTTTTTTCCTTTCTCATTTTTGTCAATTTTCTTTAAGTTTTATTTCCCTTTTTATTTAAATTATGAATGTTGGGGTATGGTTTCAAACCTCACCCATACTGACCTCTTATTGTTTTAATGATGGGAGAACCCTTTCTCTCTCATTAAATGCCTCCCATGTACACCCGTTACTATGCCGAAATTCCGAAAGGAACTTCTCTCTCTTCTTTTACATTCAAACAATACTTTTGTATCATGAATCTAAATTCCATTTCTATTGTTAGGACATGTATATATATGATCTCCTTACTGTCCATTACATGTAAATATGATGAGGAACCCCTTTCTCTCTCATGAACCTTTTTTATGAACTCTTATGTCATGCCGTTACGCTGCCGAAATCACACCGATTTTCTAAGCCAATGTCTTTGTGTAGTGAATACCATGCCCATTTCTCCATCAAGGGTATTCACCTTTATGCACATTTACATATTTATTATAAAGTTTCATGTATGAATTCCACATTCCTTTATCGTGGAAGAAATGATTATGTTTTATGAATCCATGTTTTATGATCCGTGTGGCACACTTATGCATGAAATGAAATGTTTAAGAAGGGTGCGCCCTTTATAGCGCTCCAATGCATTGGGTAAAGTATAGTATCATGATACGTCATGTGCAATGAGTGTTGACTCACGCTAATTCAAGTGCAACGAGGCTTTACTCTTACTTCATGTGCAATGAGGGTTTACTCATGCTCTATGTGCAATGAGCCTTGGCTCATGCTAATTCAATGTTAAGTGTTGTTGCCACATTTCCATGTTATGATTATCATGCTTTATCATGCCTTTATGTTCATGTTTCTATTATGATCTATTGATATGCCTATTGCCTAACATGTATTTCACTCCTCATGTTATTCATTGTTTACTCCCTTACTGGGCTTTATAGCTCACCCTTTTCTTATGCATGTCCTTAGGTTATCCCATGCAATGCTAAGTATGAAGGAATGTAGTGGTCATGTAAAGGAAGTTTTCAATAAAGATGTCATATTTCAAGTTTAAAGTTTTTATGTAATGATCCTAAGCCCCAAAGACACTAAACCTCTCGATCTTCTTTGTTGTATCAAGTGAAGCTTTATGTAATAAAGCATGTTTAAGTTGTAATAAAAAGCAGGGTTGTCATAGGTTGGATCTCATGGTAGTAGCGTCGAGGCCTTACGACGTCATCCTTGGTATAGATTAGTATCATCCATGTCAGGATTGACTGTATTAGGCAAAGAAAGTGGTTCATCCAGGGGATGAGACCAGATTTCTCTTATTGTCAAAGAAGAAATCACAGCAGCTCTTGTAGGACCAGAGAAGGTCCAGGTCATCCAGGAGTGGATGAGGATAGCTCAGAGCTGGTAGAAGGCTTTTGCTGATAGGAGGCGGAGGCCACTTGAGTTCAAGGATGGCGATCATGTCTTCTTGCGTTTCCCAACTCGACGTGGATTACGAAGATTTGGCCGAGGCGGCAAGTTGTCTCCACGCTTCATCGGACCCTTCCAGGTCCTCAGCAGGATTGGCGAGGTGGCTTATCACCTAGCACTACCACCTCAGTTGCTCCAGGTGCACGACGTCTTCCACGTATCTCAGCTAAGGAGATACGTGCACGACCCGGCGCAAATCTTTGACCATGGAGAGCTGGTCTTTGATGATGGGACGACTTTTGCGGAGGTCCCAGTGGAGATCGAGGATCGACAGGAGAGGGTCCTACGTGGATCATCGATTCCTCTAGTGTGCTTCAGATAGCTGCACGGGAACCTCCAGGACAGCACTTTGGAGTGGCAGTCTCAGTTGCATGCTCAGTACCGCATTTGTATCCCTAGTTTCTGTTGAAGCTTTACGGGGACGTAAAGCCCTGTGGTGGGAGTAATGTAAAGACCTGGAAATTTCAAGGAAATTTTTTTCTTAATTTTCTTTGGAATTTTACAAGAGCGCAGTTTCTAACGGCTCCTGATTCCGAGGCCCAGTGTGCCCGGAATCATTTTCCAAAGTTTGGCTTGGGTATGTTCAGTGAACGGACGAGCAGGTTTTTCTAACTTTTTAACCGGTTCCCGGAATCGAATTCTGAGGGCACTGATGAAATCGGAGCGCCAGTATTTTCTTAGAAACGCCTCTTCCGGAGTTGCGTTTTCTCAGGTGTGGTTTTTAATTTTCGGGCTTAAAGTTAAGAAATAAAATAATTGTTCGACAAACTTTATTTTATTTCACTTAAGCCACATGAAGCCACTTAAAAGCCACTTAAACTGAGTTGAAGCGGATAGGGTACTATCCAAAAATATCCTACCCTCTTGGTAGGATATTTGCGAGGTGGAGCCCTCATGAGTCCCGCCGTTTTTTTTCCGCTAAGTAACGCACCCGCGAAAACCCGTCATTATGAAAGTCAACTGACGCGTTTTTTTAAATTCTTAACGCACCATTTAATTGGGTGGTTTATTTCGTGAATTAAATGGGCAGTTTCATTCGTTGAATTAATTCTACGAATTAATGGGTCGTTACTGACCTCTTTTTCGTTTGTTGTCGTAATAAAATAAGACCAACACGACATTTGGAGGATTACTCATTGAGAGATTTTTGACAGAGGTTCTTGTGCCTTCACCCTTCTTCGCGAAGAACGTGAAGAACGTGAAGAACTCCGGCCTCCGACGAAGAATGCCGAACCCACGGAAATCGACGACGCGATGCCGTGTGTCGCGACGCTGACGTTTCCTCTCCCGCAATGTTCTTCTGCGACGTTCCTTCCTCTACGACAAAAACCTTTGATCATCCGTTGTGGTGAGGGTTTCAGATTTCTTTTAAATTTTACTTTGTGTTTTTTAACTCAGAAGGATTTAATTATTATTAATTAAATCTTTTTGTTCTTGAACCTCGGAGTTCGTCGACGCGACACCCTTCCTCGACGACGTGATGCCGGATACCTCGACGACGCGACGATCCCCAAATTCCGCGAAGAACCCACGGACAACGACTTGACGAGGTAGGGGTTGTTGTGAATATTTTATATTCCCGTGAACGTTTCTTTAAAAATTAAAGAACCGGATTCATATGAACAATTTTAATTTATTAAAATTGTTGTTTCAAGTGTTGCATAATTCTCCCATTGTTATTATTCTAATGCGGAGGGTGCAGGCCAAACGAACACGGCCCGACAACCCTATGCCATTCTTCGTGGTTGTGCGGATTTGGATGGCGACGGAAAATCATGACGCAAGGGAGATTTGGTGATCCTGCAGTGAAGAACGGAACCCGGGAGGAACAATGGTGCAAACGGGAAGGAAAACGGACCACCAGAGCAACTACGGTGGCCCGCGGAAGCGGCCGGCGGCGCAGGTCGCCGGCGCGGCGGCGGAGGCTACGCGGGTCTGGCTCGCCCGCACGGGAAGCAGTTACATGCTGCGTCTGTTCAATCAGTGCGGCCCCACGCGGGGCTGCGGCACCTCCAGACCGCGGGGGCAGCGCCCCGCGGCGCTCGGCCACTCGGCCGCTCGGCCGAATCGAGCCAGGCCGGTCCGACCGGCTGGGCCGCGCCCTGGCCGGACCAGACCGGGTGGGACCGGGTCGGGTCGACCCGGTTCGGGCGACCCGGTTCGGCCTCCCCAGGGGGGGGGGGGGGGTCGGGCCGGGTCGGCCCGGGCCCGGACCCCCCGTCTTCGGACTATTTTCGGTCAAATGCCCGTAACTTCAGCTACGTGCCTCCAAATGACTCTCCATAAGCGGCAACGCGATCCTTGGATCGAGGCGGTCGTTTCCGTATATCGCACTCAAGGTTTCATAATACATTGGGTTCAGCCGGGTTGGTTCGTACACGAAACCAACCGGGCCCTCGGAGCGGAAACACTCATATCTTGAGCTACGGACATCTGATTGACATGCCGTCGACTTCATTGAATTTCTCTAAGTGATACGGATCTTTTGGCTCACTCCACCCGAGGTTTGGATGCAGGTGGAGTATGGCCGGGTTGGTTTTGCCTTAAAAACCAAACGGGCCCCTCGGACGAAAAAGCCAATAACTCTAAGACCAGGCGTCCGATTGATGCGCCGTCTACGACGTTGAGTTCCTGTTGACGATACAGAACTTTTGGATACATTAACTTTAGACCTTGAGTCAGTTGATGTATCAGCCTCTCGGCTTGTGGAGCGGACCCTCCCGAACGAGCTTGCTGTGTGCGGGAACCCTAGTGCTGGCTGCGACTTCGACGACGACGATTGTGAAGAGATCCTCAGTGGACTACGACAATGAAGAGAGATGGTCTTGTATCCTATGTGGGTCCTAGCTGTGCTGGTCTTTTATCCTATGTGGGTCCCAGCGTAGATGATTCAATACTGGTCTTGTATCCTATGTGGGTCCCAGTATAGATGAATCAATGAAGACAGCTGGTCTTGTATCCTATGTGGGTCCTAGCTGTGCTGGTCTTATATCCTATGTGGGTCCCAGCTTAGATGATTCAATACTGGTCTTGTATCCTATGTGGGTCCTAGTAAAGATGAATCAACGAAAACAGCTGGTCTTGTATCCTATGTGGGTCCTAGCTGTGCGGGTCTTGTATCCTATGTGGGTCCCAGCTTAGATGATTCAATACTGGCCTGGTATCCTATGTGGGTCCCAGTATAGATGAATCAATGAAGACAGCTGGTCTTGTATCCTATGTGGGTCCTAGCTGTGCTGGTATTATATCCTATGTGGGTCCTAGCTTTGATGATTCAGTGCTGGTCTTGTATCTTATGTGGGTCCTAGCATAAACGAAACAATGAAGACGGTTGGTCTTGTATCCTATGTGGGTCCTAGCTTAGATGATTCATTATCTATGTCTGATCATCTCTTTCACCTTTTCGATGATGTATACCTGTGTGAGCTGAATCCTGTGTTACTCTCCTTTGTGGATTGTGTTGAGCTATCCTGTGTGGATTTACTGTTTGTTTTCCTGTGTGGACTGGGTTGTGCTTGGGCTCGGACGTTGGAGCCGAATGGGAATTGATGACTTAGGTATATGTATGGGTATATACCTAAGTAGTGTCGGTTGTTACTTCGTGATTGTATCTTTCCTTTGTGGATTATCCTTTGTGGATTTCGGGAGACCTTCGGGGGTCTTGGGGTCCCTACTGAGTAGCTTATACTCACCCCTGCACGGGCTATGCCCGCACTTCATTGTTTTGGATGCAGACGACGGACAGCGCTGATCGTAGTGGAGGCTTGCGGAGTAGGACGGTACCTGGAGGTGGACCACTGGGCGGGACGCACTCGGAGCGGTCAGGTGGACCCGAGGAGTAGTGGAGGCTATATGTACCCACCCTTCAGGTGGGACTTCCAGAGGACGGCTCGATGCTGCGACTTTTCTTTTCAGTTGTTAATTTTCCCTTTCAGTTGTACTTTACAGTTGGGCTTGTATTTCCGGCCCCTTTTACTTTCAGCACAGCTTGTTACAGTTTTTACTTAGGGTTTACTTTTCTACTTGCTTACTCTGTGGTGCTTGTTTTCTTTTCAAAGGCAATGCCTTCCCTTTTTTTGGGATTTACGCCTTGGTGCTAGTCGCCAGCCCCTGGCCTATGGAAGCCGGGCTTGGGGTAGTCACGGCACGGGCCCCGAGGATGGGTGGTGACAAAATAAACCTGAATTTTCAGTATACTTAAGATATTTAAAAATTCTATTGACACCAAGCAAGTGTGATTCTTTAGGATTATCTTGAAATCTAGAACACATACATACACTGAACATAATATCTGGTTGACTAGCAGTAAGATAAAGTAAACTCCGAATCATACCTCTATAATAGGTTTGATCAACTGGTTTCCTAGTTTCATCAATATCCATTTTACAGGTGGTACTCATAGGTATATCACTTTCCTTAATACTATCCAAACCAAAACGTTTTAACAAATATTTAGTATATTTACTTTGATTTAAAATAATACCATCTTTAGTTTGAAAAATTTGAAATCCATGAAAATACTTAAGCTCTTCCATTAAGCTCATTTCAAACTCATTTTGCATAACTTCTGAAAAATTAGTACATAATGAATTTTTAGAAGATCCAAAAATAATATCATCAACATAGATTTTTTCTATTAATATATCTTTTGAAATCCTTTTTATAAAAATAGTGGGATCAGCAATTCCTTTTGAAAATCCTTTTGAAATAAGAACGTTTGAAAGTCTTTCATACCAAGCTCTTGGAGCTTTTTTTAAACCATATAATGATTTAGAAAGTTTAAAAACATGATTCTGAAAATGAGGATTTTAAAAACCAGGTGGTTGTTCTACAAAAAAAATCTTAAACAATAAAACCATTTAAAAAATCACTTTTCACATCCATTTGATATAACTTGAAATTTAGATGTGATGCATAAGCAAGTAAGATTTTAATAGACTCTAATATAGCTACAGCGGAAAAGGAGTCTTCATAGTCAATCCCTTCTTCTTGATTGTAACCTTGTGCAACAAGCCTAGCTTTGTTTCTAATGATGTTTCCAGATTCATCAACTTTGTTTCTAAACACCCATTTTGTGCCTATGGTGATAATGTCCTTAGGTCTTTCTACTAATTTCCAGACTTTGTTTCTTTCATATTGATTTAGTTCTTCTTGCAGAGCTATTACCCAAAATTCATCATTGATAGCATCATTGACATTTTTAGGTTCTATCTGTGAAAGAAAAGCTTGATGTTCAACCTGATTTCTTAGAGAAGCTCTAGTCTGTGTTCCTCTATCTAGATTTCCTACAACATCATATAAATGATTTTTCTTTAGAATCCTAGTTGGTCTTGAAAAGGTAGGGATGGAGATTTCAGGTTCATCAACAGGTTGGGGTTCAACAGGAGCAGGTTCTGGGAAATTTCCAGAACTGGACGTTTTAACTATAGGTCCACTGTCTTTATCATTAAGGTTCAAAACAGAGAGATCATCTTCAATATTTTCATGAGAGGTCTTAGGTTCATGTGGATCAGTTTCATCAAATTTGATGTGAACAGATTCTTCCACACATTTGGTTCTCTTATTGAAAACTCTATAGGCTTTACTAGAAGTAGGGTAACCTATGAAAATTCCTTCATCACTCTTGGATGCAAACTTGTCAAGATTATCTTTAGTATTATGAATAAAGACTTTGTAGCCAAAAACTTTGAATTAATTAACCTTAGGTTTCTTATGGTTCCACAACTCATAAGGGGTCCTCTTAAGAACATGTCTAATCAAGACTCTATTAATAACATAACAAGCTATATTTACATCTTCAGCCCAAAAGTAAATGGGTAGGTCATACTCATTAAGCATGGTTCTAGCAATTTCTTGCAGGGTTATGTTCCTTCTTTCTACTACACCATTTTTCTAAGGTGTCCTAGGGGCAGAGAAATTGTGACTATACCCATTGTGTGAGCATTAAGATTCAAATTCATGATTCTCAAATTCACGGCCATGATCACTTCTTAGGGTTTTAATCTTAAGTACACTAAGGTTCTCTACAGACATGGAATATTTAACAAAGTAAGAACAAGATTCACTTTTGTGAGCTAGAAAATATACCCAAGTATATCTAGAATAGTCATCTACAAGAACATAGGCATAATACTTCCCATTTAAACAAGAAACTCTAGAAGGTCCAAATAAATCCATGTGAACCAACTCGAGAGGTTGAGAAGTTGAAACTTCTTTCTTTGATTGAAAAGAAACTTTATGTTGCTTTCCCTTTTGACAGGGATTAAAAACTTTGTCTGCTGGAAATTCAAGTTTGGGTAGGTATCTAACTAAGTTATTCCTAGCAAGTTTTCTAAGTGAATGCACATTGAAGTGTCCTAATCTCCTGTGTCAAATCCAAGACTCTTTATGAAAATCATTTAAACAAGTAATATTTTGCTTACCTAAAGAATTTAAATCAACAGTATAAACATTTTCATTTCTCAAAGCAACAAACACTAAAACATTTTTAGAATTAAAAACATTGCAAGAATCATTTTCAAATTTTACATAAAAACCATCATCACATAACTGAGAAATACTTAACAAATTGTATTTAAGGCCATCAACAAATAAAACTTTAGAAATCAATACTGAGTCAATGTTACCAATCTGGCCTAAGCCTATGATTTTTCCTTTTGAGTTATCACCAAAAGTGAAAAAACCTCCATCAACTCTGACTAAGCTTTTAAAGCATGAGATGTCTCGTGACATATGTCTTGAACATCCACTGTCCAAGTACCAGGTCTTTTTACAGGAGCTCTTTAAGCAGGTTTCCTACAAAACAGATTTAAACAGGAAATGATTTTGGTACCCAGATTTTCTTGGGTCTAGACAGGTTAACCAATAACACTTTAGGTACGCATATTTGTCTAATGGGTCTCATAGAATTTCTAGAATCAACAGGTTTGGAAAGATAAACCTCATTAGTTCCATAACTATGAATATAACTCATTGAAGCATATGAAGTTCCAGAGCTAGCTACATTCTATCCAGATTTAGGAATGAATCTAGTTTGGATAATTTTCCTTTTTCCAGGTTGGTATCCTATACGAGTAGTTTATCTAGGTGCTATTTTCTTACCTAGCATTTGAGTAAGAGTATATTTACCCTTGGTAAATTTCTCTAAGTCTTTATTGAGTTGATCATTAGATAATTTTAGTTCAGTATTCTCTTTAAGAAACTGAGCATTCTTTTCTACTTCAATATCATGATCAGATTTATGTTTAACAGTTAAAGCATACTATTTCTTTAATCCGTTGTATTTGTCTTTCAGTTCATTACAGGTTTCTTCTAACATATCACAATATTCAAATAGTTCATATTTAGACATGTTATCACATTCAGAATCATCTCTAGAATAATATGAATTAGAATCAGGAGTTTCTGAAGTTACCTCAGATGTTTTTGTCATAAAACACATGTTATCCTTGTTTCTGTGCTCAGTTTCAGAAACTTCAAATTCACTAGAACTGTCCTCAGAAGCACTCCAAGTAGCCTTCATGGATTTCTTATAATTGTTATCCTTGTATTCATACTGCTTCTTGTATTTCAGCTTTGGACAATCTGCTTTTATGTGTCCTTTCCTTTTTCACTCATAACAGACAAATTCATCTGATTTATCAGATTTCTTCCAATCCTTTTTCTAATGTCCCTTGTTTTCATACTTACCTTTGTAGTTTGACTTTCTGAAAAACTTCTTCTTCCTATAAAATTTCATAAACCTTCTAGCAATGTGTGCCATCTCAGCATCACTGTCAGAATCACTCTCACTGTCTTCACAGCTTGAACTTTCATTGATAGCTTGAAGCTTTTCCTTATCCTTATTATTTGAGGTTGTAGTTTTGAAGACAACAGACTTCCTTCTAGGTTCATCATCATCTTCTTTGTTCACTTTAAGTTCCTCTTCATACATCATCAGTTTCCTAATTAGTTCTTTGATTGGATGTTCTCCAATGTCACATGATTCTCTAATGGAGACAGAGGTTCCTCTCCATCTTTCAGGTATACATCTCAAAATTCTCATGATTTGTTCCTTTGATGGAACATCCTTTCCCAGAGAAGTCATTGTGTTGAGAATTTCATTGAACCTGAGATACATATCAGAAATGGGTTCATCAGGCTTCATCTTAAAATTATTATACTTAATAGTATATGTATTCAATCTCATAACCTTAACATTAGTTGTTCCTTCATGAGAAACAGCTAAGGTATCCCAAAATTCATAAGCAGTTTTACAGGAAGATATTATATTAAATTCCTCATATCCTAGAGCACAGTACAAAGCATTCATAGCTTTACAATTATTATTGTAGGCTGTCTTAGTAGCTTCATTCCAAGTAGATCTAACAGTAGTTGGTATTTTGTATTCAGATTCTATAACAGTCCAAATATCAAAACCCATGCTCTCTAAATGAATTTTCATCTTATGTTTCCACTGAGCATAATTGGTGCCATTGAAAAATGGTGGTCTATTGGTAGCAACACCTTCAACTCTATTGTCCATGATAACTAAATTAATGCAAATATTTTAAAGAGATAAAAATTTAGAAATAACAGAAATTTTAAGAACTTTAAAATTCAACTAAAATCACAGTTGAAAAGTACAGTACTCTCAGAAAATATTTTAACAACCTCTGATACCAAATGTTGGTCGGATTGGACACTCAAGAGGGGGATGAAATGAGTTCCAATTAAAATTTCTGTTTTAAAACTTTGAGTTAAAATCCCCCAAATATAATACAGAATTAAAATGTAGTGAATTTATATCAAAGTAAAGGTTCTGTTGGGCTCTCAGGGGATTGATTATTTCCCAGTTAATCACAACAGAAAGGTTGATTATCTTTTGAAACCAACTTACTGATTTACAACTAATATAAACACTTGCGAATTTAATTATCAATTTAGCTTTAAAACAATTTTGGTTTTAAAGTATTAGCAGTGGAATAAAAACAAATAACTTTTAAATTAAATAAGCACATCAGTTTTAACTAAGAGGTTCAGTCTCAAGCTGAGACTTATTTCTCTCAAAAGATTTTATAAAAAGATGATCCACACCCTGGATCAGGGATAACGACAGCAACCATCTGTCTAGGTCCAAGACCTCTACCATAGTTATTCGTGGGAACAATCACAACAACCACCAGCTATTCAGGTCACATGACCTCTACCACTATCCAAGTGGGAAAAAAATGTAACAGAGGTGAGTGAGGATTTACAAATCCTCCAGTTAGAGTACATGAGACAATGTGTGTGTAAAAATACAGCATATAACACACACTGATCAATATGTAAAAAGATAAATCACAGAGCAAATATTTAGAGTTTAGAAATGGATCTAGTGATTGTCGTGCAGTTCTGGACTCCTTTGATTGATTAGAATTCGCTCTGAGTCCTCTTCTAGTTTTTGTCTGGAAAACAGAGTATCGTCTATTTCCTTGACTTCCAGGTGTAGAGACAGTCGATGAAGCTCTTGTGTTCTGTTCACGTTCTCAGCTCTTCACTGGTAAGTAGTGATGAATGAGTTCCTTGTGTAAGTCCAATTGTCTCTTTTCATTCACACTAGGTTGTTATTCCAGCACAACTTATGATCTTTGTATTCGTCTATTATGTCTCACACTCTGCAGTAGAACATCCTTCCTTTATTTAAAGCACGTGCTCCGGCAAAAGATGATTTACTTTTTGCAGGTACGAGGTATGGTTCCCTGACGTCCAATAGCACACATTAAATAAATGTCAGTGTATTAAAATATACCTGATATGACAGTTGGTTAGATTAAACAAAGATAAAGAAATTAAAGCAGTGTCGGGTTCTGTCTTTGGAACTGTAGCTCTTGATATTGGTAGACTTGTGTTACAGTAGGTGTCTGTATCGATAGACTTCATTTGTAATGGTAGACTTTGTTTCGGTAGCTGCAACTGTAGACTTGAACACATCAGTAGCGGTGGACTTGTAACGGTAGCTGTGGCTCTGCCTTGTATCGGTAGCGGTAAGTCTCTATCGGTAGACTTTGCATAACGGTGGACTTCAGCATATCGGTAGCTTTCAACTTTTCTATAGCGGTAACTTTCGACTACATTGTATCGGTAGCTCTAACAGTAGATTTGATGCAACGATGGAATTTGGGCATCGGTATCTGTACCGGTAGCTGTATCGGTAGCTGTACCGGTAGCTCTCTTATAGCAGTAGCTCCATCATATCAGTATACTTAACTATATCGGTCGCTGTGAGCTATAACGATTGCTAGCTTGTAACAGTAGCTATATGTTCTGACGGTATCTACTGTCTAACGGTTGCTCTACTCTGTATTGGTAGCTAGTTTGTAACGGTAGCTGAAAATTGTTTAAGCATTCGCTTGGAAGAATGATTTAAGTCATATTAAGCATATATCTGATAATTCAAAAGACCTAATTTAAGCATAATGAATGTAACAACATATATTAAAGTATATTTGTAATTCATTAAGCATAATCAAGATATAAAGAAATAATGGTTGGGATTATCAAAACAAAATAAATCCACTTAATTCCAGAGGGTTCAACAACTTTCAATCATTATCATTGATGTGATTTACTTGCCTTCCTGTGTGGATTGGGATGTTCTTTCCTATGTGGATTGAGTTATGCATTCCTGTGTGGACTGGGTTGTACTTGGGCTCATGAGTTAGAGAAAAACTGGAATTGTTGACTTAGGTATATAAATGATCATATACATAAGTAGAGTTGGTTGATAATCCGTGTTTGTATCTTTCCGTTGTGGTATATCCTTTGTGGATTTTGGGAGGCCTTCTGGGGTCTCGGGGTCCCTACTGATTATCGTATACTCACCCTTTCATGGGCTAGGCCCGCACTACGTTGTGTTGGTTGCAGATGACGGACAGTGCTGATCATAGTGGATGCTTGTAGTGCAGGACTGTATCCGGTGGAGGAATATCAGGAGGGGCATACACGGTGCAGACAGACGGATTCGAGGAGTAGAGGAGACCATCTGTACCCACCCTTCAGGTGGGGTTTCCGGAGGATGACTTGGTGGTAGCTGCTTTACTTTTCATCTATTGTACTTTCTTTTCTCAGTAGTAATGTACTTTCAGTTGGGTTTGTATACTGGCCCACTTACTTTCCATCAGTTACTTTTGTACTCATTTTACTTAGTGTTTACTTCATCTTGCGTACTCTGTTGTGTTTTTTTCTTATATAATGTCAATTCCTTCCCTTTTATCGGGATTTACGCCTTTGGTGCTAGTTTCCAGCCCCTGGCCTATGGAAGGTGGGCTTGGGGGTAGTCACGGCACTGGCCCCGATGATGGGTTGTGATAGAGATTGTCCAATTGAAATGGGTATAGAGATATGAATTGTGAGGCCATGTTTAGGAGGGTCATCTTGGATGAGGTATTGGTGATCACTTTTGTGTAAAACAAGCAATTTAGAAGTCACAAAGTCATTGTACTTGGCATAGTGAGTATCAAATAACCAGGTCCTCTTCAAAAAATTTCAGTAGAAGTTCATGGAGGATTTCAATAAAGATAGTATATCATTGAATTCATTATGGTATAGGCCACGGTGATGGTCAAACCAAGAAATTAAAATTCATGAGAAAGGGGAAAATGAGCACGAGATAATACAATACACTTTGAGCAAAGGATAACAAAGTGTAGCGGGATTTCAAAACACTATGGTGAGGCCTTTTATGTTAAACTATATCAATAACGATACTGGAATCCCCTGTATGGGATACATTTATACTCTTTTTATACGTGGCCAACTCAAGACCCCTTGGAACCATCATGATCATCTCCCTTGAGGATCTGAACCTCCAATATGGTTTTGGACTGAATTTTATTGATTTAATATAACTTGCAATGAATTATCTCTATTGTTTTACTCTTTTTATCAATATTTACACTATTAAAAACCCTCTATATTAAATAATGGATATAATAATTGTGGATTGTGACTTGTTGATGATATATTCTATCAAATATTTTTTCAATTGTTGTTGAGGTTGACCCTCGATCATCCGTTCATTCTCAAATAATGTTGAACCTCAAAATTGAGGCAGGTTAATCTTTTCTACTCCTTGTTTATATTTAGTGAAATTGTAAATTTGTCATTTTATACCTCTCTAGGTAATGGTGGAATTTATATTAATTAATATTAAATCATATTAATAGTTGAAATGGTTTTGAGTTGTCAGTATCACATGTGTTTATTCAATGTTATTATTTTTCAACTTGATATTTTAAATAATGTGTTATATTTTCTTATACTATGGTTTATCATGTTTGTTGTTCATGTAAATTGGATAAATAATGTGAATCTCATAGTACCTTATGCTTAAGATAATAAATATTCATATTTAATTTTAAATTGTTCTTCATTAAATTTCTGAAATGAGAATTTATCATTGAATAATGAATAAATAATTAATATTTGTTTAAATAAAATTCCTTCGGTTTCCTATGGTTTTATCGTATGATAAATTAATTGGTTAATCCAATATAATAATTTTTTTTTGATAATGTTACAATGTTTAGGGTTGAAAGATCCTTTTTTATTATGAATGATTCATTATTTAGTAGTATGAACTTAACATGTTATTAAATGTTTTTTGTTTTCTTTTATATCTTGTGTGTTTTCATGGGATGATGGGACATTCTTTGTGATGTGATTTGAAACTAGGATGGATGATGGTTTGGATCTAAATGTGTTGGGTTTCCTGGGTTATTATAGTAGATGGTGACTGATATGAAAAAAATGGATGGTGGTATGCAACTTCATGCCATAGATAGAACTAGTATGATGGAGCGGGTTGAAGTTGGGATATCTGATTGTATATTACACTAAAAGATGGGAATCTTGTTGTTAATGAATATACATTAATGAAAGTATGGTCTAGTTTCTTGGGTTTTCATTCCATTCTCAACTCTTATAAACATTTTATAGTAGCCTAGAATGTGTCCTATAGTACCTAGACTTATATAATGGAAATGATGAATAATTTAACTCATGGTTTTTGAATCTCAAAAAAATGTTGAAATGATTCTATTTTAGGAGGAACCTTGGAAAATGTTGGACCACACATTAAAAGGCTTCGATTTTGGTTAATAATTAATGTAATTATTAAATGTTTAATGTAAATTATTAATTTAATGTATCTTGAAATGATTTTGTGGTTATTGGATATGTAGTACTTAACATTTCTAGTCAGGTGTTTGAGAGTCGATAACTGTAGTTGAGGTTAAGTCTAGGTATTTTTCCATAGTATAGTTTTTGAGATATATATATTCCATTTGTTATGTGATTTTCTACAATACCCCAACCATGTCGTTTGGGTAACTAAAACCCAATGGATAATTGTATGGTATTTTCCTTAGCATATAAGATAGAATGGAATGGATGGTTGACTAGCCCCTATTTCCCCGCTTTCGTCACCTGGTAATATTATGTGATTGTATGCATAGTTTTCACCTTCACCTCATATTTAGGTGAAGGGATGTAATGTATTGTGGTTATTTCACAGAAAAAATATATCTAGATATAGAATCCAAAGGATTATTATATGTATGTTGTGTTTGTTTTGTGATGTGTTGAGGTATAATACATAATGTATGGGCAATAATTGCTCTAATAATCTAATCAATTAATATTTGGAGATCTCCATGTTGATGAATATATGATTTTTTCCTGAGGTGAATGATATGAAAAACATTCCTATGTGTTTTTTAGGTTTTTTATTGGGGAGAGATTACATCAGATATGAATCATAAGGTCAGAGCGGTAAAACACAGGGGAGGTGGTATTAGTGTACCTTTATTTAATATATTATATTATATATTATATTATTAATTTAATGTGATATATAATGAGGGATTCATGGTGAGGCTAAGTATATAAAAAAACAGATAAGGTGATGATTTCTTGTATCATATTTATTCATTAGGGTTTAGTATGATTTTTTTTCATGGGAGGATTTGAGGATGATCCTATTTAGTATACCTATAAAACTCACCGTCTGCCTATATAAATAGTTTTATAGGTCTATAGGATATGATTAGTGGTCAGTATGGACAATAATCACTCATGATAGTATGTTATCAAAATATAGTTGAGGGATATGATGGTGTTTAGAGGTAGGCATTGTTGAGAAAAGTATTGTTTTCAATAATACATATTAATGTTATTTAAAGGGGGAGATTATTGAAAATAATACTTTGTCTCTTTATGATCATTTTGATGCTCACAAATACCCATAGTTATTTTCTAATGATTTTATTTAGTATTTTGCAGGAATTTATTAATTAATTTTACTATTGGAATAACGAAAATTTATTACCTAGCACAGAATCTACGTTAGCGCGTTCTAGAATCATTGTTCATACCTTACGTGGATAAATATACTGCATAATCTGCTTTAACACGTTCTGGAATCACTATTCATACCATACGTGGTTAAACGTAGCGTAAGGATGAAAATCATGTATACTTTTTGAGATAAGAGAAAAGAATGGTTAAACAACCATACGTTTTCAGCAAAGTATGGAAGGGGATCCTTACGCTAGGAAGGAACCTTACATTTTGGTTATCAACAAAGTATGGAAACAGAACTGTATGTAAATTCTAAACGTTACGTTTGTTTCTCAAAAGTATGGTTCATTAACCATACTTTTGTAAACAACCCTACGTTCTTGAAAATTATGGATCAAGTAAAAGTATAGATCTTTTACCGTACGTTTGAGTGTTGAAGAAAAAGTATGGATGATCAACCCTATGTTTGTGATCAACCCTACATTTGTGTTCAACCTTAAATTTTCAACCTTACAATTAAAGACTATGTTATCAACCCTATGTTTGGAGGCCACGTCATCAACCTTACGTTTGGCGTCAGAAAATTTGACAGACGATATTTTTATGCAGTGATTATCTAGTTGATTATCAGGCGGATTTCAAACCGAATTTAAAGTCGTTTTTAAAGTACGACTTTGACTGATTCAAAGCCGTTTTATTAATGGATTTAAGATCTAATTAAAAGGAGATTTTTATGCCGAGTCTTAAGGGAAGTTATGACTTCTATGTAAATTCAAAATTTTGAATATTGCGAATCAGAAGGTGATTTTTATGGATCTAGATGTGCATGGGATTTGATCAGCTTTATTATATATATTCTCTCTGAAACACAAGGTACGTGTGTGTATGGTCATCGATCTTTTATAAAAAAAGGTGGAAAACAGAGTCTATAAGAATTCATGATTAATCTGCTGATTCAAAAAGAGCGTCAAAGCTCTGTTCTTTTAAGAAGAAGGAACTCGATAAAAGATTCACCTATTCTACATTGAATATCTACTGTAGATCTACTACTACTGAAGTTGTGAACTATATCTCTATATCTACTGCAACCGGATCGACTCAGAACTGCTTTAACTTGAAGATCAATATTTCTATAGACTTCAATCCATCTGCTGTCAATTGCATTCTGTTGCAATTGTAAAGATCAACTGGAAAACTGTTTTCTGAAATTCTCTTTATTCTTGAGTACCCATCTTATCGTTCTAAGCTATGTAGGTTCATGTTTGAACAAGAAGGATTTCTTTTGCCTTTTGTTGTAATGGTCTCAACTTCCTGTACTCAGTTGTGAACCAGTCTGTGGAAAATAGGACCAGATAGTGAAAATCACCATGCTCGTGGAGTTGAGAATTGGTGGAGTGGACTAGGTGCCTTCTGCTCCCCAAACCACTATACATCTTTGTGTTCTGCTTTTATTTATTTCCGCTGCATGATCAAATATGATAAATCATAAAGGACAGAACTTATTCAATCAAAGTATTACCGAAAAATTTCAAAAGACACATTTCACCCCCCTCTTGTGTATAATCTGTAGATTCAGATCCAACAACTGGTATCAGAGGTGGAGCTTCTGATAGAGCCTTAGTAAGCTAGAAGCATTTAAAGATTATACAATAGAGCATCGTGACTGATACAAGAGAAGGGATGTTAATGGTCAGAGCACCATATTTTAATGAAGACAATTATGGTTGCTAAAAATTGTGCATGATAATATATCTAGAAAACCTCGAATATAAAGTCTATTCCAAGATTCCGACTCCTTAAGAAATTTCTGAAAATACTGAGACATGGAGTACTGCTACAGAGGCAGAGTACGATATGAACTCAAAGGATAAGAATGAAATTATTTGTGGTCTAGGACCAGATGAATTTAGCAGAGTATCTCAGTGCCCAACAACATATGGGATGTGGAAAACAATAGATGTGGTATATGAAGGAACAGAAAATGTGTGGAAAATGAGATATGCAACTGCAAAACGGAAATTTGATACTTTCAGAATGTTCGAAGGTGAAAGCATTACCCAAATGAATGGGAGATTGACGGAGATTTTCAATAATATAATAGCTCTAGGAGAACCTATCAAGAAGGCTGATCAAGAATTAAAATCACTAAGGGTACTTCTTAATCGATGGAATGGTATCTTTGCTGCAATCATACAATCAACTCATGTCAAAGATCTAACCATAAGAGATCTGATTCGTACACTGATGATGTATGAAGATGAAATGCAAGATGAGGCTAATGAACATAAAGTGCTTATCAAAAGAGAAGATACTTCCTTGAAGGTAACTTCACAACAAAAGAATAGAAATATGAGGAACAGATAAGTCAAAGCTAAATCATAAAGCTCTGACTCATCAAACTCAGATGAAGAACTAGCTCAGCTAGCCAGGAAATTTAGAAGGTTCTACAGCAAGAAAAGAGGCTTCAAAAAATCCATTAAGGGAGGTAATAAGGAAGTAAGATGTTATAAATTCAAAAATATGGGACATATCAGACCAGATTGCCACAATTGAAGGATGCAAAGAAGAAAAAATTCATCAAAATAAATTACTATGAGCAGAAAGACATGAAATATATGAAAGGCACTTGGAGTGTATCTGAAGACTCCAGTAGCTCTCCTGAATAAATCTCAGAGAAAGAAGAAGTCAATCTAAAATCAATCATGTGTTTTATGGCTGAAACTGATGAGGTGCACTCATATTACTCCCCTACATCAAATTCCGAATCAAGCTACACAAATGAAAAACTTGCAGCCTACTGTAATATTCTTGAAGAAAGATATGATTCACTATTTAAAAAAAATAACTCACTAAAAAACATACATAAAGCTGTTTTAGATGAAAGAGATACAATGCTGAAACAAAATAAGGAATTAACTGATAAATATAATTTGATTAACACTAACTATATTGAATTTGAATCAAGAATAAAAACACTTCAGGATGAAGTAGAATCTTACAAATAGGCTACATTGGTTTTTACAAAATGGGAAAATTCATTAAATGAAATTCTTGGAAAAACTGTCCTTAAAAAAGAGATATTTGGAATTGGCAGTAAAGGAGAAGAACTTAGGCTCTATAAATAATTATTTTGTTCCAAGCTCTAAAATGGATAATTGTAATTTTTGTGGGACAAAGGGACATATAGCTAAAAACTGTTTCTTAAGACAACCACAAATTTGTGGTATTAAGAAATCCTATGTTTCAAATGACTTATATGATTCAGCTAATTTTAAAGGAACAAAGAAAATCTGGATACCTAGATCATTGCTCGCTAACACCCTTGGACCCAACAAAATATGGGTACCAAAGAAATTTGTTTGAATGTATTTGCAGGTAGCAGGCCACCAGAGAAGAAAAGATATATGGTACATGGACAGTGGCTGATCAAGACATATGAGTGGAAAATCATTGAATTTTCTTCACTCACTCAAAAGGAAAGAGGACTTGTCACATTTGGTGACAATGCCAAAGGAAAAATCATTGGCATTAGAACTGTTGGAGATCCAAAAACAGTCTGAATCAAAAAAGTTCTTTATGTACACGGAATAAAACAAAATCTGATAAGTATATCTCAACTCTGTATTGATGGATATACTGTTGATTTTACTAACAATTGTTGTACTGTTTCTAAAGATAAACTGTTTAAATTTAAAGCACCAAGAACTGAAAATGTCTATACTTTGGATTTAAATTCCTTGTGTAAAAAACACGTAAACTTCATGACTGATAAAGTAAGTGAATCCTGAATCTGGCATAGGGTACTTGGAAATTGCAATGTATATGTTTTACATATGTTATCTAAGAAACATTTAGTTTCTGATTTACCTTGTCTCAAATTTGAATGTGATGGATTTTGTGATGCATGTCAACTTGGAAAGAAACACAAATCATCCTTAAAATATATTAATAAGGTTTCCACATCTAATCCTATAGAACTTATTCATATGGATTTGTTTAGACCCTCAAGTGTAGCAAGCTTAACTGGAAAATTTTATGTATATGTTTTAGTTGATGACTATTCAAGATTTAAATGGAATTTCTTTTTGAAATTTAAAAATGAATCTTTTACTTTATTTGAAAGTTTCTGCAAATCTGTTCAAAATGAAAAAGGTTTTAATATAATATCATTGAGAAGTGATCATGGTGGAGAATTTGAGAATATGGAATTTAATTCCTTTTTCTCAAACATGGGTATTAAACATACCTTTTCTGCTCCCAGAACACCTCAACAGAATGGGATTGTAGAAAGGAGAAATAGAACAATTCAAGAAATGGATAGAACTATGTTAAATGAATATGGACTACCTATATATTTCTGGGTAGAAGCATTGAATACAACATGTTATATAATTAATAGAGTTTTAATTAGACCTATTTTGAAAAATACACCCTATGAACTATGGAATAACAGAAAACCTAAAGTAAATTACATTAATGTTTTTGGATGCAAGGTTTACATCTTAAACACCAAGGATAATCGTGGTAAGTTTGATCCAAAATCTGATGAAGGTATTTTCTTAGGATATTCTGCTACCTCCAAAGCTTATAGAGTTTATAATAAGAAGTCAATGATTGTTGAAGAACCAGTTCATGTGAAATTGGATGAATCTGATCCCTTTGAGAAAAGGACAGAACAAATGGATGAACTTGACTATAATGATAAGATGAGACTTGAGAACTTAAAGAATGATTTTTAAAATAATATAAAAGAAAATTAGTCCAGTTCAGAGGAACATGATACTGGAGAACCTTTAAATATATTACCTAGACAGTCTAGAACCCTAAAGAATCACCCTTTAGAAACTGTAATAGGTGACCTAGAAACTGGTGTTCAAACTAGAAGAAACATAGGAAACCTAGTGGAATTCTCTGCCTTCCTATCTCAACAAGAACCCAAGACTATATAAGAAGCTTTAGATGATGAAAGCTGGGTAATAGCAATGCAAGATGAATTAAACTAGTTTAAAAGAAATGAATTTTGGGAATTAGTGGAAAGACCTAGGAATTATCCTGTAATAGGAACCAAATGGGTCTTTAGAAATAAAAAAGATGGCCAAGTGACAATAACTAGAAATAAAGGAAGATTAGTAGCTAAAGGATACCATCAAGAAGAAGGAATAGATTATGATGAGACTTTTTAACCTGTAGCTAGGTTAGAATCCATAATAATCCTTTTAACATATGCATCTTATATGAATTTTAAATTATTTCATATGGATGTTAAATCTACACTTTTAAATGTTTATTTAATGGAGGAAGTTTATGTTGAGCAACCTCTTGGTTTTTAGAACTCTCAAAAACCTGATTCTGTTTTTAAACTTACTAAAGCTCTTTATGGCCTTAAACAAGCACCTAGAGCTTGGTATGAAAGATTAAGATCTTTTCTTTTGAAAATGACATTACTGTTGGAATGGAAGACTCAACAATCTTTAAGAAAACTGTGAAAAATAATGTTTTATTGGTTCAAATTTATGTTGATGATGTAATCTTTGGATCAACTAATAAAAATATTTTTCATGAATTTTCAAAATTAATGCAAGAATAATTTGAAATGAGTATGATGGGATAATTAAATTTCTTTTTGGGTCTTCAAATTTATCAAAAAGATTTTGGAAATGTTTTAAATCAAAGAAAATACATTACTGATTTACATAAGAAATTTGGACTTGAAAACAGTAAGCCATTTACAACTCCGATGTGTACTAATATAAAACTTGATTTGGATGAAACTGGGAAATAAGTTGACAACAAGTTATATAGAGGTATGATTGGAAGTTTGTTATATCATACTGCTAGTAGGCTAGATATAATGAATTCAGTATGTCTTTGTGCTAGATTTCAATCAAATCCTAAAGAATCTCATCTGACTGCTGTTAAAAGAATTTTTAGATATTTAAATGGAACTATTTATGAATCTCTTCATTATCCTAAAACTTATGATTTTAATTTGATTTCATATTTAGATTCTGACTTTGGAAGTTTTAGGTTAGATTGAAAAAGAAGATCAAGTAAATGTCACTTTTTAGGAATGTCCTTAGTATCATGGACTAGTAAGAAACAACATTCAATTGCCCTGTCAACAGCTGAGGTAGAATATGTTTCTGCTGGAAGTTGCTGTGCACAAGTGTTGTGGATGAAAAACACTATTATGGGCTATGGATTGAATTTTAATAATACACCTATTTTATGTGATAATACAAGTGAAATTAATATTTCAAAAAATCCTATTAATCATTCTAGAACTAAGCACATTGACATAACACATCACTTTTTAAGAGATCATGTTATTAAAAAGGATATATTTTTAGAATTTATAAATACTAAAATTCAATTAGCAGATATTTTTACTAAACCACTTCCCACTGCAAGGTTTGATTTTATTAAGGGGGAGCTAGGTTTATTTAATTTTAAAATATTCTTATTTTTATTTACTTTTATTTATTTTTATAATTTTTTTAATACTGTTTAATATTTTTTTATTTCGCCATATTAAAACATTATTTTTTTTAAAATATATGTAATGATTAGTGATTACATGGGAATCAAGGATTTCAGAGCCTTTTTGACTTCTAAACCGTTTCACTTCTATCGACACCCTTTCGAAATCCGAAAATCGCACTTCCTCTCATAAACCCTAACCTTCGAACATCTGAAACCCTAACCTTCAAACCTTCAGAGATTCTATCATAAATGGTAAGGACTAAAAGAGCCAGTGAAGCTGAGCCAAGCAATGCCAAGAGATAACGCACCGAGGGAAGAAAAATATTACAGGTCAAGGTAATCGATCTCGACTGGTTATTTCAGACAAATCTGTTGTTGAAGCAAGCGCTGTCATTTCAGAACCTTGAACAGATGTTCAATAGTGAAAATATGGAATTTCTGTAT
Organism: Viscum album; assembly: GCA_963277665.1. Lineage (NCBI taxonomy): Eukaryota > Viridiplantae > Streptophyta > Magnoliopsida > Santalales > Viscaceae > Viscum > Viscum album. The sequence goes on along the minus strand of OY728143.1, from coordinate 800,618,595 downwards.
GAAGTAGAACTTAGATACTTTTTAAAATCTATACACTTTATCCTGGGGGATACCAAGGACAGTATGATGGCTAAGATAGAGGATAGGTATTTCTCAATCTCATCAGTAGAAATTGGTCAGATTTTTAACTGCCCTCATGAGGGAGTTTTTCATTTAGATTTGAAAAATATTGGAGATTTTGTGCATAAATAGAAAGACATCATGTCTTTTCTTTTTGGTACTAAGACAATAAAGAAGATGTTTGTCAAGGATTTGGAGCCTGATCAGAAGATCTTGGTCAAATTTATTCAAACTAGAATAACTCCAAGAATGGATGAAATGGAAAAGATTTTGTACCCAGATATGTATATAATGTTTCTTCTGTTAAGAGATATTAAGTTAAACATTCCAAGATACATGATATGGTATCTCAGTTATTGCTGTCAATGCGAGGCCAGGATGAATTTATACTCTTTTGGTCAGTTTATTTCTAAACTGCTGTTTAAGAAAGACATGGTGGGATTAGTGGATTCTCTAGTAAACTGTCATCATAGTAATATGTTTAATGCTGGAACATTAAGGAAAGTTGGATATTTCTGGAGCACATTTAAAGGAAAACTTTTTCCAGTATGAGCTGAGGAAGACTCAGAGAGTGCTCAGGCTCAACCTGCTAAGTCCAAGGAGGGACAACCCGAATCCAGAGTCAGCAATGTAGCAAGAAGGATTCACTTAGAAGTGGAAGATGTTGAGGAAGATAGAATTCAGGAAGGACTTCAATCAAAAAGAAAGAGACCATTCAATGAGGAAATTAATTCCCCTGATTTGGAAACAACCTCAGAAGCTTTATTTTATTATTCTTTTGTAAGGGAAGCGGTTTTTGATAAGACCATGGAAGTTGTTACTGAAATAACAACACCAGTAGATGGATCAGGAGTTCCATAAGAAACTCAATGGGAGAATTAGGAACGGATTGTAGATGATGTTGATGTTGCGCTTCAACAGGATCAAGAGATGGAGGCAGTTCCTGGTGAAGAAGTGGCCATACCTTAAGAAACTATTGAAGATATTGTTCTTGAAAACCCATTGGAAGACAAAGATGCAGATGAATGTGATGAGCATGCTTCCGAAGCTCACATAGAGGTACTACAAGAGGATTTTTCTATGGAGGAGTTTGAGAACTCTATGAAAAAATCTGTGGACCAACCTTCTTAGGATAGAGAAAAAAAATCTGATGCTCAATTATTTCCTTTGGTACTACTGCATCAACTAGATCCTGTGACTATGAATCATGAACATGGTGCCTCTGATTAAAGAAAAGAAGAAATTGAAAAACTGTACAAAAAGATTTCTCAGTTGGAATCTGAGAACATTTCTCTGAGAAATGCCATAGACTTAGAACATCTGAAATTTTAAAATCTAAAGGAGTGTACAGATTAAAGGCAAGAAGTTAAATGTTTAAAGAAGATATGTTGACTACTGTTACACAATTGAAATCTGAAATGGTTATGAAGTCAGATTTATCAGATCTGAAGTTGTTTATGGAGAACCAATTTGCATCAATTGCAAATATTGCTGCTAGTGGATCAGTTACTTCACCTGATTTAATCAGAATGTTTCAAGCTGTCACAACTATGATGAGCAACATGAATGACAGGTTACAAGATATTCAATGTAACAGTGATCCTTTTTCTGTGTTGCTGGACAATCAGATGTTCTTAGTGGATAAATTGACATCTAGTGAGCCATCGGTCAGAATTCTGTTCAATCAGTTATCAAAGAAGCTATTAGTGTTTGTTGAAAAAGAGGAAAGGATACATGAGTTTTTCGGAGTCAATTTAATAGAGGATATTCATATGACTCAAGATAATAGGGAGCTCATTGTCAAACTTGGAGATGGGATGATGAAGAGACTTCATGAATAGTTTATAGAAATCATGTCTGCAATCCAGAGGAGATAGAACCTGTTGCCTATCTTACCCAAACCATGATTCTTGTGTATATCATTGTCATGTATATACTGCTGTTTTTGATTGAAAATTTCCTTCATTGTTTATTTGTTTCTTTCTCAATTTTTTTACTAATTTTATTTTTGATATGCCAGTACTCCAAATTTAATTATTGATAAACAGTTAATAATAAGCATTTACCTACAGTTTAGTGCAACATTAAATGTGTTCAAATCCATGATTTCTCATTCTTTTTGATATCACAAAAGTGGGAAAATTTGGATAAACATCAACATTTTATTTAGGGGTAGAATTAATTTTATTGAGGGGGGAATTAAAGGAGAAATTTGGATAACCACAACATTTAATTTTTCAAAACATTATTTCAATAGTTTTCTGTATATTTATTGATTATTTAGAAGGAGAAATTTTTCCAAAATTAAATATTGTTTCATCCTTTCAAAATTATATAACTTTATGTAACTAATTTTGAATGTTAATTTTGTTTAAATAATTTTAATTATTTTATGGGTTTTGTAATCATCAAAAATGGGGAGATTGTTGAGAAAAGTCTTATTTTCGACAATACATATTAATGTTATTTAAAGGGGGAGATTATTGAAAATAATACTCTATCTCTTTATGATAATTTTGATGCTCACAAATACCCTTAGTTATTTTCTAATGATTTTATTTAGAAATTTGCAGGAATTTATTAATTAATTTTACTATTGAAATAACCTGAACTTATTACTTAGTACAGAATCTTTTTTAGTGCGTTCTAGAATCACTGTTCATACCTTACATGGATAAATATAGCGCAAAATCTACTTTATCACATTCTGGAATCACTGTTCATACCCTACGTGGATAAACGTAGCGTAAGGATGAAAATCGTGTATACTTTTTGAGATAAGAGAAAAGTATGGTTAAACAACCATACATTTTCAGAAAAGTATGGAAGGATAACCTTAAGTTAGGATGGAACCTTACGTTTTGGTTATCAGCAAACTATGGAAAAAGAACCGTACGTAAATTCTAAACGTTACGTTTATTTCTCAAAAGTATGGCTCATCAACCTTACTTTTGTAAAAAACCATACATTCTTGAAATATATGGATCAATTAAGAGTATGGATCTTTTACCGTACATGTGAGTGTTGAAGAAAAAGTATGGTTGATCAACCCTACGTTTGTGATAAACCCTACGTTTTTATTCAAACTTACATTTTCAACCATATGTTTGAAGACTATGTTATCAACCCTACGTTTGGATTCCACTTCATCAACCTTACGTTTGGCATCAGAAAATTTGACAGATGATATTTTTATGCAGTGATTAGCAAGCTGATTATCGGGCGGATTTCAAGCCGGATTTAAATTCATTTTTAAAGTACGACTTTGAATAATTCAAAGACGTTTTATTAATGGATTTAAGATCGAATTAAAAGGATCTTTTTATGCCGAGTCTTAAGGGATGTTACGACTTCTCTATAAATTCAAATTTTTGAATATCGTGAATCAGAAGGTGACTTTTATGGATCTAAATGTGCAGGAGATTTTCTCAGCTTTATTATATATGTTCTCTCTGAAACACCAGGTACGTGTGTGTATGGTGATCGGTCTTTTATTAAAAAAGGTGGAAAACAGAGACTGTAGAAATTCACAATTAATCTGCTGATTCAAAAAGAGCGTCAAAGATCTGTTCTTTTAAGAAGAAGGAACTCGATAAAAGATTCACCTGTTCTACATCGAATATCTACTGTAGATCTACTACTGCTGAAGTTGTTCACTATATCTCTATATCTACTACAACCGGATCGACTCAGAACTACTTCAACTTGAAGATCAATAATTCTAGAGACTTAGATCCATTTTCTGTCAATTTCATTCTATTGCAATTGTGATGATCAACTGGAGAAATTCTTTCTGAAATTCTTTTTATTATTGAGTAACCAGCTTCTCGTTATAAGATGTGTAGGTTTGTGTTTGAACCAGATGGCTTTGTTTTGCCTTGGGATGTAAAGGTGACAACTGCCTGTACTCAGTTGTGAACCGGTCTGTGGAAAAGAGGACCAGATAGTGAAATTCACCAAGTTCGTGGAGTTGAGTGTTGGTGGAGTGGACTAGGGGCCTTCTATTCCCCGAACCACTATACATCTTTGTGTTATGATTTTATTTATTTCTGCTGCATGATCAAATCTGATAAAGCATAAAGGACAGAACTCGTTCAATCAAAGTGTTACCGAAAAATTGAAAAAGAAACAATTCACCCCCCTCTTGTGTATAATCTGTAGATTCAGATCCAATAGGCACTAGTGAGGACATCATGGGTTTGTAGGGAAGTGATGTTATCTGAGCATAATATATTATCTAAACAAGGGACACTAGCTGGGCCAGGAATATTAAGGGCCCCTTGAGATATGATTCTAGGAATATCATGTTTACTAATCTTAATTAATGAAGGGGTAATAGTTGTAGGGATGATTCCTAAAAAATTATCATTCCTATGATTGAATTGGGTAGACCACATGGCTATGTTAAAAAATATTTATATATTAAATAAAAAATATTCCATACTTCATATTTATAAGTACCTAACCATTTTTTATTTTCAAGGAATGTCTCAACATCGATGTCCCCATTAGGTTCACACAAAAAATGTTCAACATGATATTCCAGTAGTTCTCTTTAATTTTAAATCCAATGATGATGAAACATGGGGGAGAAAACAATGAGGGTATTAGTGCTCGAGTGTATAGTATAATGAGGGATCTATTTCAAATCTAGTGAAAGTGGATTGTTTGGAAGGACCACCATGTTTCATTAGAAGGACCACCATGTTTCATTATCAATGATGATTATACATTGGGTAACTAGGTAGTGGTTTTTCCCATTCCTCAAGGATCATGGGGAGTCACCTATTTCATATAAGTGGTTTAGATATTATTTTTGAGATGTGTTTTTTCTTGGACCAAAAAAATGGTTAGCCATCAGGAGTTTCTTACCCTTCGGAATGAATTTCTAGTTTGTGAGAGTTTGGGATCCATTTCATGAACCATCTTCAATACAAATTAGACATGCTTCTAGATGAGGATTATTGGTGAGAAATATCCATGAGCCATTAAATTTGGAGATCCATTATTAGGTTACCATGTTTATGATGCCAATATATCTTGATGCACCAGAGAAAGAAGAGGTTGTTGAGACGACATTGGATATAAATGGATCATCATGAGAATGGTGTCAACATGATTCACCTTATAGAATAAAATTCGTTTCAAGTTGCCAATTATAAGGATAAAAGTGTTTTGAAATATCCAGGGTTAGGTCCTAGCCCTATTAATCTCAATTATTATGTGGTGGGAGCACTCATCCAATTAATAAGGGATTCAAAATTTGTTTTTCTTGGGAAAGATATGGTGATCACTACTGGAAGTGACCGACAATTCCGACGAAGCATTGTTTGACCATTGTTTCACTTTATGTTCCATCATTTTGTGTATACAATTAGAGTCACCAATATAAGGGTGATCTGGTCTTTGTTCAGTTGTGGGGATATATGTTATGTAAAGGAAACCCTATAATTATCCTCATCCTTGGAGAGTATATCATGATAGTATAGGTGGTTATCATCCTGATCTAAGAGGACATAGAGATATTACTTATTAGATTTCTTCTCTAGAGATACCCACTCTAGGAGATCTGGGAATCATTCAAGGAATAATTTGATTGTTTTCAACATTGGTGAATTCCTAGTTTGAATAAGGAATACACACTCTATTATTTAACAGACCCTAGTCCTTTAATTTGTACTTTATGTGGAGATAAATTTGAATCCACTGGTTTTTACTATGAAAGTTAGTGGAATATCTTATTTTCACAATTATTGTAGATACAAATATTTATTTCCAGGGTGGAACTGTTATTGGGGAGACTTATTATATTTGAAAATACAACCATAAATCATCATTATCAGTATAAAATAGAAGTATTCTATGTAGGATATCATGGATTATTTTAGGATGTAGATTGTGATCTATGATACCGACAGAGTGTCTTCCATGTTTTATGGTGAGTGAGACCAATAGATGGGTCATAGAGATGTTCTACCCTCATCTTACTCAATTGATGTGTGGATGAAAAGTTCCTCAATGGATTACATAGTAATTTTTCTCAGAGATATTGTATAGTACCATAATTTATTTTCTTAAGAGTTTCCCAAATTACCCCAAGAAATGAGATCAAGTTTAGGATGGAGCTATAACTGTATGATTCTCTAATTTGGATGTCACCATACTGTATGGATATTTTATGTGGTGGGATCTATAGACCTAGATCAATGATCTTTTTTAGTTAGGATTTATTTGACATAGTGTGTCACCTCGAGGTTCTCTATTTCTGTTTGAAAAGAATGTGGATGTAATTTTGTACCTGATTATTTATTATTGTCACATGAATTAAGTAATAATGAAGAATATCTAATGTATTATAGGTATTGATGATATATTTGATTTGGAAAAATTATATAGTTCATTCATGATGATAATTCTCCATATATAATATCATAAAATTCTAGTGAAGGATTACGATATATAGGAGAATGGTTTATGATATCATTATAGTTATTAAGAGTTCTTCATATTGTTGTTCTATTTGTAAAATGCTTCAGAAGTGCTCATATGGTTGATTAATGTACTATAATGAGAGTTTATAGACAATTTCACGGTGGTGTTTATCTATGAAATCCTTGTGTACTCCAAATATGAAGAAGAGCATGTAGAGAATATATTGGTAGTTTTGGGAGTTCTTCATCATTAGTAGTAGTTTGGGAAGCTGAGAAAGTGTAAGTTATGGGATATTGGGTTTATTTTTCTGGGTCATGTCGTGTCTCAACATAGAGTTTCTGTGGATCCTTCAATGATCGAGATGGTTGTTTCATGGGTATCCCTAATAATTTTTCATAGGTTTAGAGATTCCTTGATCTGTTAGGCTATTATAGGAGGATCATATTGAGTTAATAAGGTTTCCTTATGACTTTCCCAATCCTCTACATTTTGAAAATCAAAAACAAATTATCTTAAGGAATGTTTTTTCTCTAAAAATTATTTTATAAGGAAAATTTACTTTCTCCAAGGAACATTTATCCTTAACTATGTTTTCATTATTTATTTTAGAGTTTCTATAAATCCAACTCATATTATTCCTATGTATAAAATTCAGTTCCACATATAAAACCTCAGAATCTTATGAATCCTTGGTTATAATGTATATAATTTTCATGAATTGAATTCATTAGAATTCAGACTCTGAATTCTATGAAATTCAAAATAAAAATTCTATGAAATTCAGACTCTGAATTCTCTAAAATCCAGACACCAAATTTTTTGAAATTCAGACTCTAAATTCTTTGAAATTCAGACTCTTAATTCAATGAAATTCAGACTCTAAATTCTTTGAAATTCAGACTCCAAATTCTCTGAAATTGAGACTATAAATTTTCTGAAATTCGGACTCTGAATTCTCTAAAATTCAGACTCCAAATTCCTTATAATTTGGACTCCAAATTTCTCAGGATTTAGAGTCCGAATTCCTTATAATTTAGACTCTGGATTCCTCAGAATTCAGACTCCGAAATCCTCAAAAATTAAGACTCCTAAATCATTGGAATTCAGACTCTAAAATATATAGATTTAAGGTTCTGAATTCCAGGGAAAACAGAATCCAAATATCCATGAGTAATAGTATCTGAATGTTTATTAGGTTAGACTCTGAACTTTATTTTTCCTTAGACTCTGAAAATTATATTTGGGTAAGCAACCTTATTTTTCTTAAACTTATTATAGATATGAAATAATGTCTTACAATATGATTCTAACTAACCATTGTGACACATGTATAGGTCCCACCAAGATTTAAAGAAAAATATGACTGTTGGAGGAGGTAGACAAACATCAGAGAATTGCCTATAAATAGAATCTCTTTTTAACGAGCTCAATATACTGATAATTATCTAGATATTTCATGCTTCTAAAGTGATTTCTAGAGAGAGACTCTCATGCCTTGTGTGTACTGAACTTATTGTTCAGCTTTCTTCGTGTGAGTCTGATTGCTGGTGTGTACAATCGAGGGATTTTGAGGATTGGAAGACAGAGGTGCCGCCTAACATAAAGTTTGAGGACTTATGTGAATAGTAAGATAGAGGTTTCGACTACCTTAAAGTTTGAGGACTTGCAGGGATAACAAGATAGATTCCGATATTCCTACTGAGAGCTTACCCTGGTGTGGGTAAGAAAAAATTTCATGAAAGAATAAATCAAGCGACCTTTATACATGGTTATTGCATACCCTTCTCTTTGGGTTAAATTTTTTCGTAATTGTTACTTATTTTGTTTCAAATTTATTTCCTCTATATTTTGATAAAATTAGAAAGTATAACATTCTTATACTTTCTTGTACTTTGGTATACTCTGATAAGTAAGATTCTATACATTTATGTTATAATCTTTTCCTCGTAAACATTACCTATGTTTTATTTCTAGAACCACATTTCAGGAACATAGTAAGTTTGTAGAACAAAAAGTGGTATTCTGAATTTACCTTGTTTAATTTTGTTAAACATAGTTTTCCTTAAAGTTAAAAATGAATGTTTCTAAACCTAGAATTCACCCCCTCTTGTAATTGAGAATCTACATTTATATTTCAATCCTACAATTGGTATCAGAGATGGTCTCTGAAATACTTATATTCCCATATAAATTTTCTTTCCCAAGTTTTCATTGTTCTAAATAATTTCCTTGCTTCAAAATTTTTATCCTTGTTTACAAACATTTACTATTAATAGGTTTTTTTGGTTGATATTTTCTTTTAGATTGGTAGGAATGAATGTCAGTTCGATTGACAATCTAAATCATACTAGACCACCGATTTTTGGTGGAAATTATTATGAGTAATACAGAGATCATATTAAGACTTGTGTTATTAATAATAGAGTCGAAAATTTTGTTATGCTTACTAGATATTACAAGATTCCTGATAAGAAAGTTAGAAACATTACTAATCAAGAAAAATCAGAATATCAACTAAACCACAAGGTATGTAATACTTTTTTATCTTCAATGACCAAGAATAAATATAGTCAGATTTCTTCTTATGAAGCTGCTAACTATATCTGGAAGAAATTGGAGGTTCCTCATTTTGGTACATCCAATGTTATAGAATCTATAAGAGCTATGCTAGAGCAGAATAACATTGATTTATATTTCATTACGGAGAACCAGTATGCAAGTTAAAACAAAGTTTTATTAATATTGATAAAATTTTACAATCTATTGGTGAAAAGGTCTAGATGATGATGCTCTAGTAGACATGATTAAAGATATCGTGCCTAATGAGTGGGACTCTAAGATAATAGCTATTGATGAGAATAAGAAAGTATCTAAAATTACTCTTGATGAACTTTTTGCAACTCTTCTTCATTATGAGACATGAATGAAAAGAGAGGTTGATATGAATAAGAAAAAAATGGAAATGGAACTATAGCCTTTACTACTACTAATGTAAAGATTCCTAAAAGGGTTACAAGATCCATGTTAAAGAAAGTATCTATTTTATTTGAATCTAGTGAATGTGAACATATTGAAAATGAACATGCTAATCTGCTTCAAAGGATAAACAAGATATTTGTAAAGAAAGACTTTTAGTATAGATATAAGAAGAAAGAAATAAAGGAAAATAAAGACTCGAAAGTCACTTGTTATGAATGAAAAAGAGTAGGGCATATCAAGCCGGATTGTCCCATGCTTATGAAAAACAATATAAAGGAAAAGCATTATGAGAGGAAAAAAAGTATTACAAGGATAAAGCTAAGAATGTTTTGAAATCCAATGACACCTGGAGTGCCAGTGGTAGAGACTCTTCTGATGAATCTTTAGAGAATGAATATTCTGATCAAAATAATCTTGGTCTACTAGCCAGACTACCATTTGAAAATAATTGCCTAATGAACAAGGTACACAATGCTGAATCTATCACCAATTTATCTTTAAATGAAAATTATACTGATAATAAATACTATAAGTCTTCAGATGAAGAATCTTCTTCTAATGATGATTATACGTTACCTTCTTATGAAGAAGTGTCTAGGTTTGCTAATCATCCTGAGAATGAAAATTCTAAACTCAAGAAACATCATGATAAGTCAAATTCTAGAATTTCTATTTTAACTAAAGAAGTATCAGATCTTTTTAAAGACCATGATAAGAAAATTAATTATTTTGAAAGTATTTCCAAAAACCATGAGGAATTTTATTCTGAGAAGGATAAGATATCTAAGGATCTTGAAAATGTAATTTCGAAGAAAAATATTTTAGAGACTAATAATAGTTCTAAAACAAATGTTTTTGAGGATAAAAACTTGCTTATTAAACTAAAGTTAGATATATTTTTCTTTGAGGGGGTTTTTTTCAAAATTTACCTCAGGTAAGGAAAACTTTGAAAAGCTATTTTCCTAAATTCGACCTCTAAAGAATAATTATGCAGTTGGTTATACTCATTATAATCCAGTTTTTAGTAATAACTATTTTGTTTCTCAAAGTGATCCATTATATACTAAATGTCATTGTGGTGGATATTGGGAAAAAAATCATTAAATAAAACCCAGTATTTAGGATTTCATAATGATTATTTTTCTAAGAAAATGTGGATTCCTAAAATATTTCTTTATGATTTTTTTGGATCCAGGAAAGTTTGGATTCCGAAAGTCTAACACTCTTATCTTCAAGAAAATAATGATATGACCAACAACATTACATGGTACATGGATAGTAGATTTCCCCAGCATCTGACTGGTAACAAAAACATCATTGAAATTATTATCAAAAGGAGATGAGGAAAAATATATTTCGAGGATAATTCTCAGGGAGAAATTATTGGTATAGGTAACATTATTCTTCTTTGGAAAACATTAATTTAATATGTTTTATTTATTAAGGGTCTTAAGCTCAACCTCATTAGCATAAGCTAACTATGTGATGAAGGTTACCTTGTGAATTTTTAGGAATGATAAGTGCTTAGTACACAATTCCAAGGAAGAGTTTATTCTTTCTTCCCATAGGCAAGAGAATGTATACACACTAAACATAATAGACCTTAGTAGTTAAGATCTACCTTGTCTTAGTGCAATGTAATATCAATCATGGTTATGGAATATAAGGTTAGGACATTGTAACCTAAGAAAACTATGTAAATTCTTTAAGAAAAGACTTGTTACGGATTTAACCGAGCTTAGATTTGATTCTTTAAATATTTCTGATCCTTGTCAATATGGATAGTAACATAAATCAATTTTTAAATAAATACGTGATTTATCAACTACTAATGAATTATAGTTGGTGTATATGGATATTTTTATTCCAAAACAAATTGGAAGCATTGGAGGAAAATATTATGTATTTGTCTTAGTTGATGATTACACTAGATTCACGTGGTTTTATTTTCTAGCAAAGAAATTTGAAGCTTTTTCTTATTTCAAAATTTTTAGAGCTCAAGTTAAAAATGAGAAAATACTTCCATTGATAACTACTCATAGTTATTATGGAAGAGAATTTAAAAATTTTGATTTAGAAAATTTTTGTTGTAAAAAAGGATTTACTCATAACTTATCCGCACCAAGAACTCTTCAATTGGATGGTGTTGTTCAAAGAAGAAATAGAATTCTTCAAGAGATAACTAGAACCATGTTGAGTGAATATTCGATAGCTAAAAACTTTTGGGATGAAGTTTTAAGTACTACTTACAATACTATAAATCAAGTTTTAATTATACCTTTTCTTAATAAATCACCCTACGAATTATGGAATGGTAGAAGACCTTGACATTCCTACTTAAAAGTATTTGGTTAAAATGTATTCATTTCGAATACTAAAGATAATTTACATAAATTCTCACCCAAATATGATAAAGGAATTTTCCTAGTCTACTCCACAAATTCTAGGGCTTTTAGAGTTTTTAATAAAAATACCTGTACTGTTGAAGAAACAGTACATGTAAAATTTGATGACACTGATCCTTTTGTTTTTAAACAACAAAAACCTGCATATTCTGATGTATTATCAAAAACTGGTTATCAAAACTTGATAGAATATCCTTCCAATAAGAAAAAATTTCAAGAAAATGTTTCTAAGGCATTTTACCCAGATGATTTTTACTATATGTTGATGAACATTCTTTGAAAAACCCAAATCAGTTGTTCCTAAATAATCATCTCATTGATAGTATCATTGGTGATGTAAATCAACCTATAAATACTAGACATTCCTTAATAAATTAAGTAGAAAATCTAGCATTCCTTTCCCAATTAGAATAAAAAAGCACTGATGATGCTTTAGGTGATGATGATTGGGTAAAATCCAAACAAGATGAACTAAATTAATTCGAAAGGAATAAAGTCTTGTCCTTGGTTGAAAGACCTAAGGAAACATCAGTTATTGGAAAAAATGGGTATTTAGAAATAAGTGTGATGAAAATGGAATCATTGTAATAAATAAGGATATATTATTTTATAAAATCTATAATCAACAAGAAGGAGTAGACTATGAAGAAACATATGCTCCAGTAGCCAGCCTTGAATCTATCTGTATTTTACTTCCCTTTGCAGTATTATTGAACATTAAATTTTTTCAAATGGATGTTAAATGTGATTTCCTTAATGTATATGTTCAAGATGAAGTTTTTGTTGAACACCATCCTGTTTTTGAAGGCAAAAAACATCCTAAACATGTTTTCAAACATACCAAATCTTTATATGGACTTAAACAAGCCACTAGATCCTGGTATGATTGAATTACAAGATTTTTGTTATAGAAAAACTATGTTAAGGCAAATGATGATCCCACCCTTTTTATAAAGAAATATAAGAACATTTTTTTATTGTTCAAATTTATGTTGATAACATTAAAACCCCTCTATATTAAATAATGGATATAATACTTTTGTATTGTGACTTGTTGATGATATATTATATCAAATATTGTTTCAATTTTTGTTGAGGTTGACCCTCGATCATCCATTCTTTATCAAATAATGTTGAACCTCTAAATTGAGGTAGGTTAATCTTTTCTACTCCATGTTTATATTTAGTTAAATTATAATTTTTCATTTTATACCTCTCTGGGTAATGTTGGAATTGATATTAATTAATATTAAATAATATTAATGATTTAATTGGTTTTGAGTTATTAGTATCACATGTTTTTATTCAATGTTATTGTTTTTCAACTTGATATTTTAAATAATGTGTTATATTTTCTTATACTGTGGTTTATCATGTTTTTTGTTCATGGAAATTGCATAAATAATGTGAATCTCACAGTACCTGATGGTTAAGATAATAAATAATCATATTTAATTTTAAATTGTTCATCCTTAAATTTATGAAATGAGAACATATCATTGAATAATTAGTAAATAATAAATATTTGTTTATATAAAATTCCTTCAGTTTCCTATGTTTCTATCATATGATAAATTAATTAGTTTATCCAATATGATAAAAAATTTATTTTTTGATAATTATACAATGTTTAGGGTTGAAAGATCCTTTTTTATTATGAATGATTCATTATTTAGTAGTATGTACTTAATGCATTGTTAAATGTTTTTTGTTTTCTTTTATATCTTGTGTGTTTTGATTGGATGATAGGACATTATTTGTGATGTGATTTGAGCCTAGAATATATGATGGTTTGGATCTAAATGTGTTGGGTTTCTTGGGTTATTATAGTAGATGATGACTGATATGATAAAATGGATGGTGGTATGAAACTTCATGTCATAGATAGAACTAGTATGATGGAGCGGGTTGAAGTTAGGATATCTGATTGTATATTACACTAAAAGATGAGAATATTGTTGTTAAGGAATACACATTAATGAAATTATGGTCTGGTTTCTTGGTTTTTCATTCCTTTATCAACTCTTATAAACATTTTATAGTATCTTAGAATGTGTCCTATAGTACCTAGACTTATATAATGGAAATGATGAATAATATAACTCATGGTTTTTGAATATTAAAAGAATGTTGACATGATTCTATTTTAGGTGGAACCTTGGAAAATTTTGGACCAAACAATAAAGGCTTGTATTTTTGTTAATAATTAATGTAATTATTAAATGTTTAATGTAAATAATTAATTTTATGTATCTTGAAATGATTTTGTGCTTATTGGATATGTAGTAATTAACATTTCAAGTCAGGTGTTTGAGAGTCAATAACTGTAGTTGAGGTTAAGTTTAGTTATTTTTCTATAGTATAGTTTTTGAGATATATATATTCCATATGTTATGTGATTTTAAATAATACCCCTACCATGTCGGTTGGGTAACTGAAACCCAATGGATAATGGTATGGTATTCTCCCCAGCATCTAAGATAGAATGGAATGGATGGTTGACTAACCCCTATTTCCCCACTTTCTTCACCTGGTAGTATTATGTGATTGTATGCATAGTTTTCACCTTCACCTCATATTCAGGTGAAGGGATGTAATGTATTGTGGTTATTTCACACACAAAATATCTAGATATAAAATACAAAGGATTATTATATGTATGTTGTGTTTGTTTTGTGATGGATTGAGGTATAATACATAATTTATGGGCAATGAAATCTCTTGTAATCTACATAGTTAATATTTGGAGATTTTCATGGTGATGAATATATGATTTGTTTTCCCGAGGTTCATGATATGAAAAACTTTCCTAAGTGTTTTTGTAGGTTTTTTATTGGGGAGAGATTACATAGGATATGAATCATCAGGCCAAAGCGGTAAAACATAGGGGAAGTGGTATTAGTGTACCTTTATTTAATATATTATATTATATTATATTATTAATTTTATGTGATATATAATGAGGGATTCATAGTGAGACTATATATATAACAAAACTGATAAGGTGATGATTTTTTGCATCCTATTTATTCACTAGGGTTTAGTATGACTTATTTTTTTCATGAGAGGATTTGAGTATGATATTATTTTGTATACCTATAAAACTCACCGTCTATCTATATAAATAGTTTTATAGGTCTATAGGATATGGTTGGTGGTCAGGATGGACATTACTCACTCATGGGGTTGTTTAGGTGATGTCTGGTTTTCAAAGTCCTACATTGGATCTTTTATTCTACTTATTATTCCACTTCTTATGCTCATTTAGTTGTGTGAAATTACATGAATGTATTGTGATATTTTTCCTTTATTATGATTATGAATATTTTAGGATTTTATCTCATCCCTTATTCCTCAATTTTTCTATAGAGTGTAATGCATTTTATTTGTGTGTTTGATATACCCTTGGTTCTTATCGCCAACTCATTTATTATTAAAGGTTGGATTTGAGAATCATTATCTCCCTTCACACATTGTCACTCTAGGAGGGGTACCCTTGGGGGAGGCAGTCATGATAGTATGGTATCAAAATCTAGTTGAGGGATATGATGGTGTTTAGAGGTAGGCACTAGTGAGGACATCATGGGTTTGTACGGAAGTGATGTTAGCTGATCATAATATATTACCTAAACAAGCGACAATAGCTGGGTCAGGAGTATTAAGATCCCCTTGAGATATGATTCTAGGAACATCATGTTTACTAATCTTAATTAATTAATTGATACTGGTTGTAGGGAAGATTCCTAAAAAATTCTCATTCCTATGATTGAATTGGGTAGACCATATAGCTATGTTAAATAATATTTAAATATTAAATAAAAAATATTTCATACTTCATATTTATGAGTACCTAACCATTTTTTTATTTTCGAGGAATGCCTCAACGTCGATGTCTCCATTAGGTTCACAAAAAATATGTTCAACTTGATATTCCACTAGATCTCTATAATGTTAAAGCCTATGATGATGAAACATGGGGGAGGAAACCATGAGGGTATCAATGCTCTAGTTTATTGTATTATGAGGGATATATTTCAAATCTATTGAAAGTGGATTGTTTGGAAGAGGCAGAGATCCCCTTTGTTCGATCTGTTCTTGGAAGGACCACCATGTTTCATTATCAATGATGATGCTACATTGGTTAACTAGGTAGTGGTTTTTCCCATTCCTCAAGGATCATGGGGAGTCTCCTATTTCACATGAGAGGTTTAGATATTATTTTTGAGATGAGTTTTTTCTAGGACCAAAAAAATGGTCAGCCATCAAGAGTTTCTTACCCTTCGGAATGAATTTCTAGTTTGTGAGAGTTTGGCATCCATTTCATGAACCATCTCAATAAAAACTAGACATGATTATAGATGAGGATTATTGGGTGAGAAATATCCATGATGCATTAAATTTAGAGAACCATTATTAGGTTACCTTGTTTATGATGCCGACATATATTGATGCACCAGATAAAGAAGAGGTTGTTGAGATGACACTGGATAGAAATGGATCGTCATGAGAATGGTGTCAACATGATTCACCACATAGAATAAAATTGGTTTCAAGTTCCCAATCACAAGGATAAAAGTGTTTTGAAATATCCAGGGTTAGGTCCTATCCCTATTCATCTCAATTATTAGGGGGTAGGGGAAGTCATTCCACTAATAAGGGATTCAACATTTTTTTTTCTTGGGCAATATATGGTGATCACTACTGGAAGTGACCGACAATTCCGACCAAGCATTGTTAGACCATTGTTTCATTTTATGTTCCATCATTTTGTGTATATAATTAGAGGCACTAATATAAGGGTGATCTAGTCTTTGTTCAGTTGTGGGGATATGTGGTATGTAGAGGAAACCCTATGATTATGAGTTTTTTTTATACATTTTTAATTTTTTTTTCAAAAACCCGTGAGGTCAATTTTTTTTTCAAAATGCGCCTCAAAGGCGGCATCTGTGATGCCGCCTTTTCATTACAGGTGAAATGAGACATCACGGATGCCGCCTTTTCACTGCCGGCATTGATCGGTGACATGGAAAAGGCGGCACCCATGGTGCGGCCTTTCTATATAACGTCATCCAAAAGGTGGCTCTGCGGTGCTGCCTTTGCCTCCACGCCCTATAAAAGGGTAGCTCCCCCTCCCCTTCTCCTCACTTCCAAACATCCATTATCTCTAAATTTCTCTCTTTTGTGGCGGTGTTCTACGGTTTGAAAATTTTGGAAAGCTTTTAGAGGTATGGTTTTTAATTTAATGTTTTTTGTTTTGTAGAATTGTTTTTTGTTAAATATTTTTATAATTTTATTGTTTTTTTATTTAGTTGAATTGTTTATAGTTATATATTTTAAATATTTAATAGTTTATTTTGTTTTAATTTTTTTTGTTTATTAGATTGTTTATATATATTTAGGAATTATAATTGTCATTAGTATAAATTAATTTAAGATTCTTTTAATGAAATTTTGGTTGCATGAAGACTATACTATCTAAGAAATAAAATCCCTGGATGGATACAAAAAAGTGACTGTGGCTCTGACACAGATGTACCTAGGGATAAAACCCCAAAACACTGATTTGAGCTAGACTCGAACGGGAACTGGTGCACGACAACAGGCCTTGCTGCATTATGGTTTTACACTCTCAGAGGATATGCTTAAGATATGCATACTTCTTTACAAACTACTAAAATATCTAATAAAAGAAATGATAAATTGATAATTTAGTAATGATGTTTACAGTTATTTTTAGGAATGATTAATTAGAAATTAATTAATAAATAATTTAGAGTTAAAATTAAAACTATAGTTCAAATGATATTCAACAACATGAAGTTAAAACATAATATGGAGCTAAAAAATAACATTGCTAAAAAACAACAATTTAGTAATGATATTGATAGTTATTTTTAGGAATGATTAATTAGAAATTAATTAGTAAATAACATAGAGTTAAAAATAAAACTATAGTTCAAATGATATTCAATAACATGGAGTTAAAAAATAATATAGAGTTAAAAAATAACAAAGTTAAAATACAAGAATTTAGTAGAGTTAAAAAATAAATAACATGTAGTTAAAAAATAAATAACATGGAGTTAAAAAATAAATAACATGGAGTTAAAATATAAATAACAGCATGTTTCGAGTTTATAGCATTTCTTGTAGTGAATTGAATATCAATATTTCAGATATCTCATGTGACAATGGGTTTTTTGAAATTTTGATATCCAATTCACTGCAAGAAAGGCTATAAGCTCGAAACATGCTGTTATTTATTTTTTAACATGATTTTATATATATTTTAACTCAATAATTAGAAAGTGTACTAAGAAATATCTTAGTTTATGATATAAGAACTTTTAAAATTTGAGTATCATAAAGATTGTATAGATTAGAAGTAATAGTTATTATTTGAACATGAGGTAAAATCCAACTTATTTTTAATAAGTAGTTTAATTACATCTTCAAAGTATAAAATCCAACTTATATTGGTATCCATCATTCTGAATGTCACTTCCATTATCAAAATCTTGATCAGAAAACTTTATTTACGTAGAGCGGAATGTTTTACTATGTGTAATGCCATGGGGAGGTTATTCAAACTGAGCAAGGAGCTTCATACAGTACACAACCAACAACAGTGGTTAATACAACTGATTGTGTAACCCTAAGTGACCTTCAAGACAGAAATCATGGCTCATTAAATCTAGGACCCGATCAGAAGATCAAGTCAATGAGTTATAGACATTTGCAGTTCCTGTCAATATTGTGGCATCTAGCTTTTCCATTGGTTGATGATGCACAATGGATCCAAACAATTAATTTGTTTTCTCAATGGCCGAATGGTACCATGATGGAGTTATATGTTGATGTTTCTACTGTACAACAACAACATCCAATTGTATAAAGACGTAGACTTACAAGAGTCGTTTAAGATAATCCAACCCATGAAGTTGATCCTATTCCAAATGATGCATAGGACAACCTACTTGATCTCCCGGATATACATGTTAACCCGAAAGCTGATGAGGAGTTTCATAATAATGAAACAGACGGTGATAGTAGTGCTAATGAAGAAGGAACAACAAAAGTTTCGAGAAATGCATTAGTTGTACAACATGCATGACGAACAATAAATCATGATCCGCTCTTTGCATCTTGGTCAGAAGGAATGAAATGTGTGCCTGAATTTGAAGAAGATGTTCTCACACCGACAACTGAGTTTCTCTGGTTTATATGAGATAGGTTTAGTGATATGGACAAAACTTTATATGTTGGAAGGATTTTTCCATGTAAAGATGCATTAAAAAATATGCTAAAGAGATTTTACATCGAGAAGCACTGTATCTATTTACTTTATGAATCAGATTGTAGAAAATATGGCATACGATGTGAGAAGTATGGGGATGATTGTAGATTTCCGTTGAGGGAGATTATGGACATTGCATTTGGAGTTTGGAGAACCTCAAGGATTGAGGCAGCTCATACTTGCGTTTAGATAAGCCTGACACAAGATCATACTTCATTGGATGCACAATTTGTGTCATCTATTGTTGTTGAGATGATTAGAACATTTCAATATGTTCCGATAGCCCTTGTGAAAGAGAGGATACAACAGACATTCAGTTATAATATATCCTATAATAAGGCATGGAAGGCGAAACAAAAGGCAATTGTGAAGGTCTATGGTGATTGGGATGACTCATATCGGGTGTTGCCACAATTGCTAGCCATATTGAGACATCATAACCAAGTTTTCTTCAATATGGATACAAACGAACATGCATCTCACCATAACCGACTTGATCCATCTCGTGTTCAATTTCATCAGTTGTTCTGGGTATTCCTTCCTGGTATCTCCGCCTTTCGTTTCTACAAACAGTTTATTCAGATTGATGGAACATTTCTGTATAGAAAATACAAGGGTGTATTGTTGATTACGGCAACCCAAGATTGAAACCGTTCACCTCTTCTTCTTGCCTTTTCCATTGTAGAGAAAGAAAACTATGAATCATGGAGTTGGTTTTTGGCATGTATCAACACCCATTTCCCCAACATTCGAGGTGTTTGTTTGATATCTGATCGGCACCGGGCAATTAATGAGGCAATCAATGTGGATTTTGATACATGGAATTACCTCAATGCACATCATCAGTTCTGCATTAGACACATTTCTAGAAACTTGCATAAAAATTCCTCAACGAACCGATGAAGAAGGCAATCACCAGACTTGGTACACAATGTATTTGTAATTTTTTTATATATCAATGTAAAGATAAATTTAAAATATGTGAAATATCATTTATTCTATGTAGCATATGAGTCTGATCAAAGATGGTTTGAAGAACGTTTTGAAAAAATCCGTTAGGTTAATGAAGAAGTTTATGATTATATGATGTGAATCCAAAAAGAAAAATGGACATTGGAAAATGATGGGGGGAAAAGGTATGGACACATGACCACCAACATTGTAGAGTGCCTCAATGGTGTCTTAAAAGGGATTCACAAGCTACCTATAACTTACATAGTTCATGAGACATTATATCATTGTGTGAATTACTTTTTTGATAGAGAAAAACTAGCATCAGATGGAATAAATCAGGGGCTAACGTACAGAAGACATTTTCAACGAGAGATTGAAAAGAATATTGAAGAAACTTTTGGTTATCAAGTCTGCCTATTTTTATGAGAAGACTCTCGATTTGAAGTTCAAGAGAATTCGAACCCCACCACAAATAGCATTAGTGAAAAAATTGTGGTATTACTAGAAATGAGGCAATGTCAATGTGGATGCTTTCAGGCCTTACGATTTTCATTCTCACATGCCATCACAACATGTGCCACTGTTAACATATCATGGGACGCATATATTGATCCAGTGTACCAGATGAACACCATTGATAACTATTACGCTGCACCGTGGACGCATATTGGCAAGTTTTATTATTTCTCAATGTCGGAAGGTCAACCAATAGTGGTACCTGATATGAATCCGTTGCATCCTCATGGGAGACCAAAGGCTAGTAGGATGCGAAATGAGATGGACTGGCCTCAAGAACAAAGACAGAGTTTGAGATGCACCATATGTCATCAAGAAGGTCATAATCGGAAATGATGCTCTAACATTGTTGGGTCAAGTTCACACTCTATGCCACAATGATGTATTTTAGTTATTGGGAGATTCTCATATTGTAAATTTTATGTTGTTATCTCTTCATTTTACCTATGTTTTCTAACACCCAAAACTGAAAATCCTAACAGTAAACCCAGAAAAATCTTTTTTATACCGTAATCATACCAATCCAAACCATAATCCTGAAAATCTTTTCTCAAATCATTAACCTAATCTATAAAACATTAAAAGAAATCCAAAATCCTAGTTCCAAAAGGTAAAATTTGAAACCCTAATCATTAAATCCTAAAATTGAAAACATGAACCATAAGCCCAAAAACATATACCCTTTACATCGGTTTTCAAAACATTATGTGATTGAGAAAATAATCATGAAACATATGACCAGATTGTCTAGTACAATCGTATATAAATATGACTAATGTGCCCTAAAACTCCCTACAACCCATGTATAATGTTCTAGGGAATAAAGAGAACCCTAGAAATTGAACCCTTCTACATTGTTAATGAAGTCATAGAGACAAATTAATCTTGATCTAGTAACAGAATAACACCCCAAAAAGTGAAATCTCTTCCAATATCAAAATATGAGCCCTAGTACTACACCTTCCACATGTATACCCAAGGATCACATTTGAGATATATATAAAATCATATTGAAAGGGCATTATAACATTCAAAAATAACAAAAAACTCTTTCTTTATATAAAAACATTCTTTGAAAAATAGTTCACACTTTCTTTCACAATTCTTTAAAAACACCCTTCTATTTACCAAAATTAGAGGAAACCATATTTTATCAAAAACCCTTTTTAGAAAATAAAAATTTCATGCCAATTATTTTAAAAAATAATTTATAAAACAAAGTGAAATCATGATTATTCCTACATAGATTAGAGACAGAACCATTTATAGGTCATGAATGATCCATGATGTGAATCCTTGATAAAACTTTATTTGTTTTTATGCAGATGACTGACACCATACTACTCAGTCAGTAGGCTACCCATTGTTCATAGGTTGTGATAGAGGGTGGTCCAGATCGATTGATCAGGTGTGTCGAGCGCTCCATTTTCATCACACAAAGCCTCCTCATGCCATTATACCATACTTGCATCGTGCTGGTTTCTATGGTATTACAGTATCATATTTTACATTTGTAGACCGTCACCTGCTAGCTGCACTCGTGGAGAGGTGGAGACTAGTGACACATATTCCACCTGCATGAGGGAGAGATGACCATCACCCTCCAGGATGTGGCTGTGCTTCTTGGTCTTCCTATCCAGGGGAGACTCGTTATTGGATCCACTCGGGCAGCTTGGCCCGACCTTGATCGGCGCTTGTTAGGAATTGAAATTTTGTCAGATCGTAGTGCTACTGATGTAGCATCAATATCCATGCCTTGGATGGAGTCACAGATTCCAATTTTAGCTGATGATGCTGACAAGAAGACGGTGATGCATTGTGCATGTGCATATATATTACGACTTATTGGAGGGACCATGTGTACGAATCATTCAGGGATGCACGTGCACATCATGTATCTACCCCTTCTAGAGGATTCTGATCAGGCAAGGGCTTACAGTTGGGGATCCTCTTTCTTGGAATACACATACAGAGCATTATGTAGGATATCCGATAGGCGGCACACAGGTCTTGGGGGATGCGTCATCCTTATTCAGATGTGTGTATGGGAGCACATCCCCGCATTCTACCCTGATTTTCTAGTCTTCCGGTCGAGATAGCGGTGCTACATGATGTGCCATGTGGACACTGGTATGATCACTCATTTATAGTAATTTTTTATGATACTACAATTTATTGACTTTAATTTCGCATTATTTATAAATGTCGATGTTTTATTTTATAGGTGGTGTCAGCGCCACAATTTTAATGCGGTTCCGAGTCACGATTTGGCCATATATCGGCTCGAGTTGGACTTTCTCTTACCTCATCAGGTATGTATATACAATCTATAACTTTATAACAAATTTAATAATAACATCATTTTTTATATAACAATTTTTCTAACAAGGTTAATATATTATTTCATATTTTATGGGTTCCATACTGGTCTGTTATGGACCAGTTGCCTCTGTACTACACAGTTGGTCTTGACGATGTTATGGCTGTAGTGACACTCATTAAATTTCATATTGTTGAGTGTCACCGGCCTGACAGAGTCATGCACTAGTTTCTCTTCACTCAGCAGATTCCATTACCGACGAGGCAGACAGATCAGCTTCATGGGATGAAGTAGAAAGGGAGGAAGGATGACGACTGGCTTCGAGTACATGCTGTATTTATCGACTGTTGGCACAGACGTGCAAAGTTTCCCATCCAGGGAGTTCCTACGGTGTAGTTCTCTCTTTCAGCGCATCACGAGTATGAGCCATGGTATAGACTAAAGTCTATACTGTATCTTACCCGAGCAGACAGAGAGATGCATACAATTTTAAGTCCATTAAATTATATTACTATGTTTGTTGAGTTATTTTCTAATTCATTTTTAATCTTTTTATAAGAGAGTCAGACAAACAGACTTATTCATATGAGTGATGAGGCTGAGGATGGAGTCCTCAGCCGGGAAACCGTTCATGATCAAGCATTGGAGATGAGGTCATCTGTCCGTGCGTTTTCTGAGAGCCTCTTAGAGCATCCGGCACGGAGACAGCAGGTTCCTGCCACATAGGATGATCCTATAGCAGCTGATGTTGCGGAGGAGCCATAACCACAGTGATGTTGACATCATCGTTTTACAAATCAGGCCTCACCAGTTCCATAGTCAGAGGTTGGCCCACTCATAGTCCAGTTCGAGCCGATGCAGGATGTGCCTCAGCCGTCATGGGATCCATCCTTTTTGACAGGATATCCTCAGTTTTCTCCATCCTGGGGGACATATGGAGTCCAACCGTTGGGTCCAGAGTCATCGCAGCCTTGGGATCCAGACCCATTGCAGAGTTGGGGTATAACACCACCATATGATTTGTTCTCCCCTACGATGATGCCAGGTTCTTCTACCATCGAGGTGGGAGAAGGATCAGGAGTTCCATACGAGGAGGAGTTGGCATTTTCTCCCACTGGCACAGAGGTGGAGGATATGACAGTCGACATTCCAGCATCCGAGTACCATCCCTCTCCAGGTCATCAGACTCCCCAGACATCTCGCCGCAGACGTCCTATTATTAGACCACCATGTGGGATAGGATCTCCTCACCGTAGAAATAGACATAGGTAGTTTATGCTCATTTATATGTTTTATGTCTATGGAAATGAAAAATTATATTTTATGAAATGATTTGTGTTAGACCACCATGTGGGACATGATCTACTCACCGTAGACATAGACATTGATTGTTTATTCTCCTTTATATGTTTTATGTCTATGGAAATGAAAAATTATATTTTATGAAATGATTTGTGTTAGACCACCATGTGGGATAGGATCTCCTCACTGTAGACATAGACATTGATTATTTATGTTCATTTATATGTTTTATGTGTATGGAAATGAAAAATAATTTATTAGCTTTCAAAACTGCCTACTCGAAACTTAGAATGTTTCAAGTATGTGACATTGAAAGACTATATAATATAAACCATAAGACCAAACTAAATGAATCTTTAAACATTCATTAAACATATAACCAATTGTTGAAAACACAAATTATTTCATAACAACTGTTCATGAAAAATAATTTATTAACTTTCAAAACCGCCTACTTGAAACTTATAAATATTTCAAGTACGTGACTTTGAAAGACTATAAAATATAAACCATAAGACCAATCTAAATGAAACATTAAAGATTCATTAAACATATACCCAATTTTTTTAAACACAAATCATTTCATAACAACTGTTCATGAAAAATAATTTATTAGCTTTCAAAACTGCCTACTTGAAACTTAACAATGTTTCAAGTACGTGACGTTGAATGACTATAAAATATAAACCATAAGACAAATCTAAACAAAAATTTAAACATTCATTAAACATATATGAGTCAACCCCACATCAATAGGATGCACGGTTTCTCTAGTATCACATACATCTATAATCTTTGATGCATGAAAACATGTTATATCTCCTTTCATGGGACAAAGAAATCCATTCTTCCACCCGCCATGTCCATATCCATAGCAATATCCGGTCGCATAAGGGTATGTTCAAAGATATGCCACATGAAATTCTCATGTGTTCCCTTCCTAAAAATATCAACACCTTCAACACCACCATGCATCCAACCATTATAATTTCTTCTATAATTGTCACCCCATTTCCCCACGCCTAGTTGATCAAATGAAAACACCAACGATTCCACATATCCCATTGAATTATTCATCACCAAATCTTTATCTTTTATCATCTTCAAAAGGCTACTCTATGACCTCCTTGATCTATCCATTCCAAACACTCACATACAAGTATACTATAAACAAAAAAACCTGAAAATTTGTTGGTTTTTATGTTTATAGTATACTTGTATGTGAGTGTTTGAAATGGATAGATAAAAGAGGTCCTACAGTGGCCATTTGAAGATGATAAAATATAAATATTTGGTGATGAAGAGTTCAATGGGCTATGTGGAATCATTGGTGTTTTCATCTGATCCCAAGGACGTGCGGAAATGGGGAGACAATTGTAGAAGAAATTACAATGGTTGGATGCATGGTGGTGTTGATGGGGTTGATATTTTCTGGAATGGGAACGTATGATAATTTCATGTGGAATATCTTTGAACTTGCCCTTATGCGGCCGGATGTTGATATGAATATGGACATGGCGGGTGGAAAAATATATTTCATTGTTCCATAAAAGGAGATATAACATGTTTTCATGCATCAAAGATTATAGATGTATGTGATAATAGAGACACTGTGCATCCTATTGATTCGGGTTTGACTCATATATGTTTAATGAATGTTTAATGTTTCGTTTATATTGGTCTTATGGTTTATATTTTATAGTCTTTCAAGGTTACGTACTTGAAACATTTCTTAGTTTCAAGTAGCCGGTTTTGAAAGCTAATAAATTATTTTTCATGAACAGTTGTTATGAAATGATTTGTGTTTACAACAATTGGTTATATTTTTAATGAATGTTTAATGTTTTTTTTAGATTGGTCTTATGGTTTATATTTTACAGTCTTTCAAATTCCCGTACTTGAAATATTTATAAGTTTCACGTAGGAGGTTTTGAAAGCTAATAAATTATTTTTTATGAACAATTGTTATGAAATGATTTTTGTCTACAACAATTGGGTATATGTTTAATGAATTTTTAAAGTTTTCTTTATATTGGTCTTATGGTTTATATGTTATAGTCTTTCAAATTCACGTACATGAAACATTTATATGTTTCAAGTAGGTAGTCTTGGAAGCTAATATATTATTTTTCATGAACATTTATTATGAAATGATTTATGTTTACAACAATTGGTTATATTTTTAATGAATGTTTAATGTTTCATTTATATTGGTCTTATGGTTTATATTTTATAGTCTTTCAAAGTCGCGTACTTGAAACATTTATAAGTTTCAAGTAGGCGTTTTTGAAAGCTAATAAATTATTTTTCATGAACATTTGTTATGAAATGATTTTTGTTTACAAAAACTGGTTATATGTTTAATGAATGTTTAAAGTTTCATTTAGATTGGTCTTATGGTTTATATTATCTATTCTTTCAAAGTCACATACTTGAAACATTTTTAACTTTCATGTAGGTGGTTTTGAATCAAAATTTTAAAAACTACTATTTTTTTTGTTAGGTGAATGGCGGAGTCCTCCTGAACATTTTTATGAATTATGTATATAAATAAATATATAAACAAAACAAAACAAAAAAAATTTCATTTTTTTTTCTCATAGGGGAAAGGCGGCATCGCGGGTGCCGCCTTTCAGCCCCAGTGGAAAGGCGGCATCCGTGATGCCACCTTTGAGGGGAATTTTGAATTATTTTGACCTAATATTTTTTTGAAGTTTTTTTTAAAATGTATTAAAAAAACACCTATGATTACCCTCATCCTTGGAGAGTATATCATGATAGTATAGGTGGTTATCATCATGATCTAAGAGGACATAGAGATATTACTGATTAGATTTCTGCTCTAGAGCTACCTACTCTAGGAGATCTAGGCATCATTCAAGGAATAATTTGATTGTTTTCAACATGTGTGAATTCTTTGTTTGAATAAGAAATACAGAATCCATTATTTAACAGAACCTAGTCCTTTAATTGGGACATTATGTGGAGATACATTTGAATCCACAGGTGTTTACTGTACAAGTTAGTGGTATATCTTTTTTTTACAATGATTGTAGATACAAATATTTATTTCCTGGATGGAACTGTTATCGGAGAGACTTCCAATATTTAAAAATACAACCATAAATCATCAATATCTGTATAGAATATATGTATTATATGTAGGATATCATGGATTATTTTAGGATGGAGATTGTGATCTATGATACCGAGAAAGTGTCTTCCATGTTTTCTGGTGAGTGAGACCAATAGATGGGTCATAGGGATGTTCCACCCTCATCTTCCTCAATGGATGTGTGGATGAAAAGTTCCTCAAAGGATTACATAGTAATGTTTCTCAGAGATATTATAGATTACCATAATTTATTTTCTTAAGAGGTTCCCAAATTACCCCTAGAAATGAGATCAAGTTTAGGATAGAGCTACATCTATATGATTCTCTAATTTGGATGTCTCCATAATATATGGATGTTTTATGTGGTGGGAGCTATAGACCAAGATCATTGAACTTT
Source organism: Viscum album (assembly GCA_963277665.1). Classification (NCBI taxonomy): domain Eukaryota; kingdom Viridiplantae; phylum Streptophyta; class Magnoliopsida; order Santalales; family Viscaceae; genus Viscum; species Viscum album. Next base: position 800,590,818 of record OY728143.1, on the reverse strand, counting down.
TGTAGTTAGGTTTTATTTGACATAGTGTGACACCTTGAGGTTCTGTATTTCTGTTTGAAAAGAATGTGGATGTAATTCTATATCTGTCTATTGATTATCATCACCTGAATTAAGTAATAGTAAAGAATATCTAATGTCTTATATGGATTGATGATATATTTGATTTGGAATAATTATTTAGTTCATTCACGAAGATAATTCTCCATATATAATATCATAAAATGCTAGTGAAGGATTAGGATATATATGAGAATGGTTTATGATATCTTTATAGTCATTAAGTGTTCTTCATAGTGCTGTTATATTTGTAAAATTCTTCAGAAGTGTTCATATGGTTGATTAATGTACTATAATGAGAGTTTATAGACAATTTCATTGTGGTTTTTATATATGAAATCATTGTGTACTCTAAATATGAGGAAGATCATGTAGTGAATATGTAGGTCGTTTTGGGAGTTCTTCATCATCAGTAGAAGTTTGGGAAGATGAGAAAGTGTATGATATGGGATATTGGGTTTTTGTTGTGGGTCATGTCATGTCTCAACATAGATTTTCCGTGGATACTTCAGTGACCGAGATGGTTATTTCTTGGGTATCCCTAATAATATTTCCTAGGTTTAGAGCTTCCTCGATCTGTTAGGCTATTATTGGTGGTTCATATTGATTTAATAAGGTTACCTTATGACTTTCACAATCCTATACATTTGGAAAATAAAAAACACATTATCTTAAGGAAAATTGTTTTCCCTATGAATTATTTTATAAGGCAAATTTTCTTTCTCCAAGGAACATTTATCCATACCTATGTTATCATTGTTTATTTTATAGTTTCTATAAATCCAACTATTTTTATTCCTATATATAAAATTCAGTTTCACATATAAAACCTCAGAGTCCTATAATTCCTTGGCTATAAAGTATTCTGTTTTCATGAACTAAATTCATCACAATTCAGACTCTGAATTCTCTGAAATTCAAAATACAAATTCTCTAAAATTTAGACCACGAATTCTCTAAAATTCAAACTCCAAATTTTCTGAAATCAGGACACTAAATTCTCTGAAATTCATACTATGAATTCAATGAAATTCAGACTACAAATTCTTTGAAATTCAAAATCCAATTTCTCTGAAATTGAGACTCTGAATTTTCTAAAATTTGGACTTCAAAATCTCTGAAATTAATACTCCAAATCCCCCAGAATTCAGACTGCGAATTCCTCAGAATTTAGAGTCTGAATTAATTATAATTTAGACTCCGGATTCCTCAAAGTTCAGACTCTGAAATCCTCATAATTGAGACTCCGAATTCATTGGACAGACTCCAAAATATATAGATTTCAGGTTCTGAATTCCATGGAAAACAGAATCCAAATATCCATGAGTTATAGTATCTGAATGTTTATTTAATTAGACTCCAAAAATTATTTTTCCTTAGACTCTGAAAATTATATTTGCATAAGAAACCTTATTTTTCTTACACTTATTATAGTTATGAAATAATGTTGTACAATCTATTTCTAACTAACCTTTTTTTGAGTGACATATGTATAGGTCCCACCAAGATTCAAAGAAAAATATGACTATTGGAGGAGGTAGAAAAACATTGTAGAATTGCCTATAAATATTATCTCATTTAAATGAGCTCAACATACTAAGAATTATCTAGATATTTTATGCTTTTGAAGTGATTTCTAGAGAGAGAGAGACTCTCATGCCTTGTGAGTACTAAACTTCTTGTTCAGCTTGCTTCGTGTGACTTTGATTGTTACTGTGTACAATCGAGGGCTTTTGAAAATTGGAAGACAGAGGTTCCACCTAAATTAATGTCTGAGGACTTATATGAATAGTAATAAAGATGTTTCAACTACCTTAATGTTTGAGGTCTTGTGGGGATAGCAAGACAGATTCCAATATTCCTATTGAGAGCTTACCCTGGTGTGGGTAAGACAGACTTTCATGAAAGAAAAATCAAGTGACCTTTATACAAGGTTATCGCAAACCCTTCTATTTGGGTTAAAAGTTATCATAATTGTTACTTTTTTTGCTTCAAATTTATTTCCTCTATATTTTGATAAAAGAAGAAAGTATAACATTCTTATACTTTCTTGTACTTTGGTATAATATGATAAGTAAGATTCTATACATTTAAGTTAGAATCTTTTCCTTGTAAACATTACCTATGTTTTATTTCTCGAACTACATTTCTGAAACAGACTATGTTTGTAGAACTAAAAGTGGTATTGTCAATTTACCTTGTTTAATTTTATTAAACATAGTTTTCCTTAAGGTTAGAAATGAATGTTTTTAAACATACAATTCACCCCCTCTTGTAATTGAGCATCTACATTCATATTACAATCCTACAATTGGTATCAGAGATGGTCTCTGAAATAATTATATTCCTATATAAGTTTTCTTGTTCAAGTTTTCATTGTTATAAATATTTTCCTTGCTTCAGAATTTTTATCCTTGTTTACAAAATGATACTATTAATAGGTTTTTGTGGATTGATATTTTCTTGTAGATTGGTAGGAATGAATGTCGGTTCGATTGAAAATCTGAATATTACTAGACAACCTATTTTTGATGTAAATGATTATGAGTACTACAGAGATCATATGAAGACTTTTTTTATTAATACTGGAGTGGAAAATTTTGTTATACTTACTAGATATTACAAGATTCCTGATAAGAAAGTTAGAAACATTACTAATCAAGAAAAATCAGAATATCAACTAAACCACAAGGTATGTAATACTTTGTTATCTTCAATGACCAAAAATAAATATAGTCATATTTCTTCTTGTGAAGCTGCTAACTATATCTGGAAGAAATTGGAGGTTAATCATTTTGGTACATCCAATGTTATATAATCTATAAGATCTATGCTAAAGCATAATATCATTGATTTCTATTTCTTTACGGAGAACTAGTATTCAAGTTACAAGAAAGGTTTATGACTATTGTTAACAGTTTACAATCTATTGGTGAAAAGGTCTAGATGATGAAGCTCTAGTAGACATGATTAAAGATGAGAATAAGAAAGTATCTAAAATTACTCTTGATGAACTTTTTGAAACTCTTCTTCATTATGAGACATTAATGAAAAGATAGGTTGATATGAATAAGAAAAAAATGGAAATGGAACTATAGCCTTTACTACTATTAATGTAAAGATTCCTAAAAGGGTTACAAGATCCATGTCAAAGAAAGTAGCTATTTTATTTGAATCTAGTTAATGTGAACATATTGAAAATGAACTTGCTAATATGGTTCAAAGGATGAACAAGATATTTGTAAAGAAAGACTTTTAGTATAGATATAAGAAGAAAGAAATAAAGGAAAATAAATACTCGAAAGTCACTTGTTATGAATGCAAAAGAGTAGGGCATATCAAGTCAGATTGTCCCATGCTTACGAAAAATGATATAAAGGAAAAGCATTATGAGAGGAAAAAAAGTATTACAAGGATAAAGCTAAGAAAGTTTTTAAATCCAATGACACCTGGAGTGCCAGTGGTAGAGTCTCTTCTGATGAATCTTTAGAGAATGAATCTTCTGATCAAAATAATCTTGGTCTACTAGCCAGACTACCATTTGAAAATCATTGCCTAATGAACAAGGTACACAATGTTGAATCTATCACCAATTTATCTTTAAATGAAAATTATACTGATGACAAATACTATAAGTCTTCAGATGAAGAATCTTCTTCTAATGATGATTATACGTTACCTTCTTATGAAGAAGTGTCTAGGTTTGATATTCATCCTGAGAATGAAAATTCAAAACTCAAGAAACATCATGATAAGTCAAATTCTAGAATTTCTATTTTAACTAAAGAAGTATCAGATCTTTTTAAAGACAATGATAAGAAAATTAATTATTTTGAAAGTATTTCCAAACACCTTGAGGAATTTTATTCTGATAAGGATAAGATATCTAAGGATCTTGAAAATGTAATTTCGATGAAAAATATTTTAGAGACTAACACTAGTTCTAAGACAAATGTTTTTTAGGATAAAAACTTGGTTATTAAACTAAAGTCGGAATTATTTTTCTTTGAGGGGGTTTTTTTCAAAATTTACCTCTGGTAAGGAAAACTTGGAAAATCTATTTTCCTAAATTCGACCTCTAAAGAATAATTATGCAGTTTGTTATACTCATTATAAGCCAGTTTTTAGTAATAACTATTTTGTTCCTCAAAGTGATCCGTTATATACTAAATGTCATTGTGGTGGATATTGGGGAAAAAAATCATTAAATAAAACCCAGTATATAGGGTTTCATAATGCTTATTTTTCTATGAAAATGTGGATTCCTAAAATCTTTCTTTCTGATTTTTTTGGATACAAGAATGTTTGGATTCCAAAAGTCTAACACTCTTATTTTCAAGAAAATAATCATAGTACCAACAATAGTACATGGTACATGGATAGTAGATGTTCCCAGCATCTGACTGGTAACAAAAACATCATTGAAATGATTATCAAAAAGAAAGGTGGAAAAATATATTTTGAGGATAATTCTCAAGGAGAATTTATTGGTATAGGTAACATTATTCTTCTTTGGAAAACATTAATTTAAAATGTTTTATTTATAAGGGTCTTAAGCTCAACCTCATTAGTACATGCTAAGTATCTGATCAAGGTTACCTTGTGAATTTTTAGGAATGATAAGTGCTTATTACACAATTCCAAGGAAGAGTTTATTCATTCTTCCCATAGGAAAGAGAATGTATACACACTAAACATAAAATACCATAGGAGTTAAGGTCTACCATGTCTTAGTGCAATGTAATATCAATATTTGTTATGGAATATAAGGTTAGGACATTGTAACCTATTAAAACTATGTAAATTCTCTAAGAAAAGACTTGTTACGGATTTAACAGAGCTTAGGTTTGATTATTTAAATATTTGTGATCCTTGTCAATATGGAAAGTAACATAAATCAATTTTTAAATAAATAGGTGATGTATCAACTACTAATGCATTATAGTTGGTGTATATGGAGATTTTTATTCCAACACAAACTGGAAGCTTTGGAGGAAAATATTATGTATTTGTCTTAGTTGATGATTACACTAGATTCACGTGAGATTTTTTTCTAGCAAAGAAATATGAAGCTTTTTCTTATTTTAAAATTTTTATAGCTCATGTTAAAAATGAGAAAATACTTCCATTGATAACTATTAATAGTGATTGTGGAGGAGAATTTAAAAATTCTGATTTGGAAATTTTTGTTATAAAAAAGGATTTACTGATAACATCTCCGCACCAAGAACTCCTCAATAGGATGGTGTTGTTCAAAGAAGAAATAGAATTCTTCAAGAGATAAATAGAACCATGTTGAGTGAATATTCAATAGCTAAATACTTTTGGGATGAAGTTTTAATTACTACTTTCAATTCTATAAATTGAGTTTTAATTAGACCTTTTCTTAATAAATCGCCCTACGAATTATGGAATGGTAGAAAACCATGACTTTCCTACTTAAAAGTATTTTGTTAAAATGTATTGATTTCGAATACTAAATATAATTTACATAAATTCTCACCCAAATATGATGAAGGAATTTTCCTAGTCTACTCCACAACTTCTAGGGCTTATAGAGTTTTTAATAAAAATACTTGTACTGTTGAAGAAACAGTACATGTTAAATTTGATGACACTAATCCTTTTGTTTTTAAACAACAAAAACCTGCATATTCCAATGTATTATCAAAAAATGGTTATCAACCCTTGATAGAATATCCTTCCAATAAGAAAAAATTTCAAGAAAATGTTTATGAGGCATTTTACCCAAAAGATTTTCTACTACATGTTGATTAACATGCTTTACAAAACCCAAATCAGTTTTTCCATAAGAATCATCTCATTGATAGTATCATTGGTGATGTAGATCGACTTATAAATACTAGACATTCCTTAAGAAATTAAGTAGAAAATCTATCATTCCTTTCCCAATTAGAATAAAAAAGAACTGATGATGCTTTAGGTGATGATGATTGGGTAAAATCCATGCAAGATGAACTAAATTAATTCGAAAGGAATAAAGTCCGGTCCTTGGTTGAAAGACCTAAGGAAACTTCAGTTATTGGAAAAAAATGGGTCTTTAGAAAAAAGTGTGATGAAAATGGAATCATTGTAATAAATATGGCTATATTATTTTATAAAGGCTACAATAAACAAAAAGGACTAGACTATGAAGAACATATGCTCCAGTAGACAGCCTTGAATCTATCCGTATTTTACTTCCCTTTGCAGCATTATTGAACATTAAATTTTTTCAAATGGATGTTAAATGTGATTTTCTTAATGGATATGTTCAATATGAAGTTTTTGTTGAACACCCTCCAGGTTTTGAAGGAAAAAAACATCCTAAACATGATTTCAAACTTACCAAACCTTTATATAGACTTAAACAATCCCCTAGATCCTGGTATGATTGACTTACAATATTTTTTTTTACAAAACAACTATGTGAAGGGAAATGATGATCCCATCATTTTTATAAAGAAAGATAAGAACATTTTTGGATTGTTCAAATTTATGTTGATACCATTATATTTGGTTCAACTCAACAATCATTAACTGATTCGTTTGAGAATTTAATGAAATCTGAGATTGAAATGATTATGATGGGTGAGTTAACATTTTTCCTAGGTTGTAAAATTCCTCAAAAACCAGAAGGGACATATATATCTCAACATTAGTATATAAAATATCTTCTTTAAATGTATGGATATGAAAAAACTAAGAGTATAAGTACTCCCATTGGTACCTCAAATTCACCTGATCTTGATGAAGATGGGAAACCAGTAGATCAATCATCATTTAGAGGTATGATAGAAAGTCTAATTTGCAAAACATCTAGTCAACCAGACTTAATGTTTTCAGTATGATTATGCATAAGATATCAATACAATCTTCAGAAATCTAATTTAAAGGCAGTTAAAATATTTTTTTGCTATTTAAAGGTAACCACAAATTTAGGACTTTTTATACTTCTGGAAATGATTTTGTTTTAACAATGTTTTTCTAGTACTTATTTTGGTGGATGTAGAATGGATTTGAAATGTACATCCGAAAATTTTCATTTCTTTAGATATTCATTAGTCTCTTGGTCATGAAAAAAGAAACACTCAGTAGCACTTTCCACGGCTAAATCCAAATATGTAGCAGCAGGAAGTTGTTGTGATCAAGTGTTGTGGATGCAACACACACTCACAAACTATGGTATGAGTTTTACCAAAACATTGATATTGTGTGATTACACTAGTTCCATTGCACATAGAGAAAACCCTCACATCACCCTCGTGCAAAACACATAGATATTATGAATCAATTTCTTAGGTATCACATGCAAAAAAGCGATATCATTCTTCAATTTATTAGAACGCAAGATCATCTTTCTTATATTTTCACAAAATATTTACCCGCTGATAGATTTTAATACATTAAATGATAGTTAGGAATGATAATTGTATGGTAATATCCCATATTAAATTTTTGTTGAAACCTATCTCTTTATAGTACGAAACTCTTTTTCATAGGGGGAGTACATTTTCTTGCAAGAAAAAATTTTCGTAGTCAAAAAATTTTTCGTAGTAAAAAATTTTTCATAGTCAAAATTTTTGGTAGTAAATAATATTCATAGTCAAATGTTTCATAGTCAAATTTTTTTGCAGAAAATTTTTTTTTCGTAGTAAATATTTTTATAAAACTTTTCATAGTACAATTTTTATAGTTAAATTTTTTAAGAATCTATTGTTATCCAAGAAGAATTATCCTTATTACTATTTGTTCCTAGTATTCCGGAAGTTATGTTTCCTTTCTTAAATTTTCATAATCATCTTTTTAAATGTTGGTATTTTCATCTTTTTTAAGAACATTTTTTGGATTCACTTTCCCTTAAATCCTAATTTTTATCTTAAATACCTAAAAATATCGGAACCTACAAAATTCCTTCATCATTAGTCATATCAATCATTAGATATGATCAAAAGTATTTCCACCATTAGATCTATTTGGGAAGATGAGTCGTCACCTCAAACAGCTATGTAAATCCACTCCACAATGGTTGTCCTAAATCATTTTTTAAAGATTTGGCATGCTAAAACCCTGATACTCTTCTTAAGACCCGTTCCGAATTTTTTGGTTTTCCTCAATTCTGAATGTCTATGGAAGCTTCTCCTCAGAATCAAATGTCATCTGTAAAGGAAATCACTAAATGAAAGATATTTAGAGAGAGGTTAGTAGATTTAAAATTATTTAATAAGTATGATTATATTATCTCAAAAAATATAAAGTTGAATGGTTGAGAGAGCATATGTGTATCCAAACCGAAGGCACAAGATCCGGTTTATCCAGAGTTGTTGGTATAATTATATGAATCCATACGTTTCATCAATGATGGAGGGACAAAAAAAATTTTATTTAAGAGATATGGAAATACCTATTTTTATTCCTAAAATAAGGCTGTCAATATAATTGGAATTTCATTTGCAGGTGAAGATGAATTTTATACCCATATATTACCAGATGTATCTGGATCGTTTGATAAGGAGAAGGCTATGGAATTCCTCTGTTTAAAAGATGTGAAGACTCTGAAGATTATTCATCTCTCTAAAAATCTCTGGATTCTTGAGTTATGGGTTCAGGGATTTCTCATTCTGAGAAATGGTGACTAGGATACCCTGAAGAAGAGTGATATTTTTGCTTTAGCCGTTCTGGTGAATCTCAAAAAGATAAATTTGGTGAAGTATGTTTTTTTGACAATCATGAATATCAAGAATGAAACTCTAAAATCTCAAATCATCATGTATATATTTATTATCTCCAAAATTATAGCCTTTTTTCTAGAATCGTTTAAAATTCCTTTTAGCTCTAATCCAAGAAATTTCAATGTCGTGTTTCTTAGTGATGACACCCTCAGAAGGATGAAGGTTGGCTTCAATAGTGAAACCAGAGATTTTTATGATTTATCTGATGCTGAAATAGAATCCCCATCAAAGAAACATGAAGTGTCTGAGACTTCAATGATGGGTGGAAAGAAGTGGAAGGTGAAGGAACAAGAAAAGAAAGAAAAATTTCATGCTGCTAAGGAAAACCAATCAGCACCACCTAATCCAAAGAATCAAAAGACCTATCTGGATGAATTGGTTTCCAAGTGGAGATAAGACAAGAATAATATAAAGGAAGAAGAGCCTAGTTTTGGCTTGGACCCTTCTGAGGAAAAAGCTTTAAAGTGGAAGGCTATTGAGGATCTTGAGAATCAAGAAAAACAAAATAAGTAGAGGAAGGAGATATCGGAGGTTGAGATTTTTCAATCCCTTCATAAGGCTACTGAGAAATCCTCTGAAAAAATTCATGTTCCGAAATAGTTTTTTCAAGAATAAATTCCAATAACTCCAAGAAAGAAGATGGTGATTGATGAACTAGAAGAAGAAGAAATAGTTTTGGGGGAGGAAGTTAAAGAAGAAGAAAAATAAGGAAGGGATGATACAGATTAAATGATAAAACAAGTGGAAGAATATCATGAGAAGGAGAGTCCTTCTGAAAAATTTTCAATCTGATCTTCTGATTCTGAATAATAAAAACATGATACATAAGAAAATAGGAAAAGGGTCTTGAAGAAGTGAATAAACAATCTGAAGAAGAGAGTATAAATCACAATTTCGTACAACCATAGGATCTTTTGGCGGGTTCTGAGAAAGAAAATACTGAGGAAGATAAAATAGTTCAACTACCATATAGTGATCACGAATCACCAAAAGTATCAGAAATCAATCAGAGAGATTATAAAGAAAAACAGGTGTTGGTTGATACACCTAAGAAATACAAAGTGAGAAAAAAAGTTGGTGGTTGCTCGTCGAAGAGAAAAGATGAAGAGATAGAGAAAGAATCCTCACCAACCAATAAATCTGATTCAGAATTGTCCCCCCTTGGACATGACATCATAGTCCAATATTGGAAGAAGCTGGTTGATACCAGTCCCTGGTTTCCAAGTATAGACTTGAGGTACCAGTTTCTTCAACAATCATTTAATCTGAAAGCAGATTCAGTTACCATGCATATGGATAAATTTTCCAGGCATGAGGCTGATTTCAAATCTTTTTTCATTGGATATGAATCTCACAAAAGATCATGTATGGAAATCAATAAGTGTTCAAGAAAAAAAATTGACCAAATGAGAATCTTTGATTATTTCCAAGAAAGTGAGAAATATTCTTTTGACACCGAATATGGAAATCTCAATGATATTAATAAATGTTTTGAGGAAAAGCAAAGTCTGGAACAGACAACCCAGAAGTAGGAAGTCAAATAACTAAATGGGAAACTTCATCCAGTGGATGTGAATAAAAAATGGAAAGGGATCTTAGAATAGAGTTTTAATAAAAACTCAATAAGAAAGAAGATGTTTTGAAAGCTCAAGCATAAACCCTTAAGGCTCAAGAAGAAAATATCAAAACCATAGAAAAGAAAAATGAAGATCAGGATCATCTCCTCATGCGTGTTGAAGAAGATCACAAAGAGCTTACGAAGTTAAAAACAATTGTGAAAAAGATAATGTTGATGTAAAAAGAAGGATAATTTTTTTCCAATCTAATGTTTTGTTGTAATTTTTTCTTTGTAAAAATACATTAAATAATAATGAAGTTTTTTGTTTTATCTTAATATATTTTGTTGTTTTGTACTAATATTTTAGGTAATAATATTTATTCCATTTCCTTTATTCATTTTTTAAAATAAAAAAGTGGGATAAAGGAATGATAAAAAGAATATTATGTAAAGAAGATAATTCCCTAAGTAAGGGGGAGTCTATCTAAGGGGTAAATCTTATCAAAGAAGAATTTTGTTTGTAATAAAATGTATAATCTCATTCAAGAAATCAAGAATACGATCCTTATGGATTTCTAATCCTATGGGGGGGGGTTAGTTGTATTCACCTTGATTCATAAGTAAAGGGTGATATGTGTTTTTAAGTCTATAAAAAATTCAAACTCCGTATATTATTTTTCATAAGGATATTTGTGCCTTCCAAAAAGGAGGAGATTGTTCAGTCCATAAGGCTTATTTATGAATTTTCCATTATTCTATATTTTTGAAATAAAAAAAAACCTTATCATAAGGAATCATTTTCCCCTAAAAATTATCTTAATAAGTAAAATTTTTCCTTCTCCAAGGAAATTTTATCCTTACCTATGTTTTCATTGTTTATTTTATATTTTCTCTAAATCCAACACATTTTATTCCTATGTCTAAAATTCGATTTGAAATTTTAATCCTCAAAATCCTATAAATACTTGTTTATAAAGTATTCTATTTTCAGATCCGAATTCATAAGAATTCAGACTCATAAATCTATGAAATTCAGATTCTAAATTCTATGAAATTCAGACTCCAAATTCTCTAAAATTCACACTCTGAATTCTCTAAAATTTAGACTCCAAATTGTATGAAATTTAGTCTCTGAATTCTCTTAAATTTAGAATCCAAATTCTCTGAAATCCAGACTATAAATTCCATGAAATTAAGACTCTGAATTCTCTTAAATTCAAACTCCAAATTTCCACAGAATTCAGACTTTGTATTCCTCATAATTCAGACACTGAATTCTTCATAATTATGATTCCCAATTCATCAAAATTCAGACTTTAAATTTATTATAATTTGGGCTTCTAAATCTATATATTTCAGGTTATGAATTCCTTGGAAAACTGAATCCATATATCCATGAGTTATAGTATCTTAATGTTCATTTGGTTAGACTCCGAACATTATTTTTCATTAGACTCAGAAAATTATATTTGGGTAAGAAACCTTATTTTTTTTATAGTTATTATAGTTATGAAACAATGTCGTACAATTTGTATCTAACTAACTGTGGTTTGAGTGACATGTGTACATGTCCCATCGAGATTCAAGAAAAAATATGGCCATTTGAGGAGGGAGCCGACCATTGGAGATTTGCCTATAAATAAGGGATGATTTGAATTATTTCAACAAAGTGAGATTTATCTAGGTATTTCATGATGATGAAGTGATTTATAGAGATAGAAACTCTCATTCCTTATGCACACTAAACATATTGTTCATCTTGCTTCATGCAACTCTAATTGTTACTGTGTACAATCGAGGGCTTACATGGACAGGAAGAAAGAGGTTTCGAATACCTTAAAGTTCGAGTACATCTGTGGATAGGAAGATAGAGGTTCTGACTACCTTATTGTTCAAGGGCTTGCAGAGGTAGCAAGACAGATTTCAATATTTTTATCAAGGGCTTACTCTGGTGTGGGTAAGACTGACTTTCCTGAAAGTATAAATCAAGGGACTTTTATCCAAGGTTATTGAATACCCTTCTCTTTGGGTTTAAACATTTCATACTTGTTATTTCTTTTGTTTCATGTTTAGTTATTCTATATTTTGATAAAGGAATAATGTATAACATTCTTATAATTTCTTGTACTTTGGTATACTCTGATAAGTAAGATTCTATACTCTTTAAGGTCTAACCTTTTCCTTGTAAACATTCCTTATGTTTTATTTTCAAAACCACTTTTCTGGAACCAAGTAATATTGTATAACTAAAACAGGTCTTGTGAATATAAATTGTTTAATTTTGTTAAACATATTTTTCCTTAAGGTTAAAAACAAAAGTTTTTAAACATAAAATTAACCCCCTCTAGTAATCGAGCATCTTTATTCGTATTTTGATCATATAGCTCACACTAAATGTATCATGGATTATGAGTCCTCGAGTAAACATGACGATAAAGGAACCTACAATCCTATGGAATGAAAAATTAGATTATTTTTTTGATTACCTAATGTATAATTTATCCTCTGTACCATTTAATTATTTTTTAAAACAGATTGTTTAATTTGAGGTCTACTACATTGCATCTTATCTTAGCTTGTGCAGTGTTTTGATGAAGTAGAGAGTGGTTATTTATTATGGTTCTTGGTTTATATAACCCCATTAATGTAACTCAGAAATCCTTGAATGATAGTTAGTATTTTTTTTGTTTTTAGGTATTTTTTGGACACATTACCGAATCACATAATACATTAAGGATTTTATAGATCATAAAATACTGAGGTATGTCTTTTTATAGAATGAGATAAACCTGTGAAAATAATTTTAGATGGAATTATTTTAATAATATGAAATGAATGTTTCTTATAAACCACGAAACGGAATTTATATTGCATTAGTTCTTTATAGGAAGTCATGTAGTGATTTTTGTGAATTAGTCTAGGGATCCATGGTGAGTTATATGTGAGGTTTCCATGATAAATTATAAAATAATTGATGTTTCTGTAAAAGGATAACTTTATCAGTTGATAAATTAGACATATTCAGTGCACTGAGTAGAGGATTTCCAACAGATGGATTCTGAGGTGGTTATTTGGAGATATTGAGTTTTCCATGATGATTCCCCTCATGGATGGTTTGAGGATGATAAAAAGCAGGTGTTATTTTAGGGGAGGATTTTCCATTCCTTTGTGATGTGTGATATTGTTATCCTTAAGGTCCATATCTCATCTTTGGAGGTATATACTTGTGTAATAATGATATATCATGCTATGATATGATTGTTTTTGTGGCTAGGATTAAAGCATCTAGTTGGATTTTTTATGACAACATGTTTCGTCTGCTAGAAAGTGAAAGTCAAACACTGTGTTCCTAGATGTTTTATCCAATCATTAGATGATAATAAATTTTTTTGGGAGGATATTTTGATATACTTTATTATTATTGTACCTCAATCACAAAGAAGTTATGATTTTATATGGGTGATTCTAGAATATTTGAAAAAACATCTCACTTCTTAGTGATCAAGAAGTCAATATTAATAGTTATTTTTTTCTAGGAAGTATATAAAGGAGGTGGTTAGGATTCCTAGACTCCTAATGGAAATAATTTCTAGTTATGATTTTAATTTATATTTCATGGTATGGAGAGGTATTTTTCATTCTTTTAGCTATTATTTTCATGTGATAAATGTTTCTAATATACATATGTATAGTGAGATAGTGAAGACTATCAAGATTATTAAAGACAAGCTACACTTTTGTGTACTGTATTTTAGAGGTTCATGGGTGAGGAACCTACCTGTAGAAATGTTTTCCTAAAATATTAGATTTTAGTCTACCATTGGTAAGGAATAATTAAAATATTTATTTAGATGAACTACTCATTATCTATTTTGATAGAATGGGATTAGAGATTCAGTATGAAGGTAGCCTAATATTAGTATAAGTCATATGTTAGCTATCAGAGGATAAACATGGAGTTTGATTTCAATGATTAATTGTTCATGAAGGCGACTCTTCATTGTGGGAAATGGTGGTTTGGTCATGGGGATAAGATTTCTCAGCTATTTGTTGGACCTTTCTTGGTGTTGGAATATAATGGATCCATCTAATATGATATAACACATCCATTAAAACTAATTCAGATTTATGACATCATTTATGCATCACATCTTCGCTTCTATGTTTATAATGATAATATCATAATCGATTGGGGTGATATTGATGCTGGTGATGATCTAAACATTGAGGAGAATTCCATGAGATAAAACACCACTAAAATAATAGGTCATGCGATCATTATATACCTTTAGTTTGTGTATTTTGGAAACCTGATGACTTAGAGGAGAGAACTTGGGAAATTGAGTCATAGATATGTGCACGGTATTATGATATGTTTGATGATTAGTTCATCTTATATAAACATAATCTATTGATGTTGAAACATTGTTTTTTACGAGATATTTTTATTCTTTTCATGATGTGTTATGTATTAAAACTTGTTTAGTGGTATATTACATATGATTCAGTTCATAGTTTTTTCCTTTTATTATTAAGTGACATGGTTGTGATCCTATGATAGCCAGTTTATTGAGAGGAATCTGTCATGATAGTTATTTGAAAAGCCATTTTTTATATTATTTATTTTTGGGTTGGGTTTTAATATTTGAGGGAGTCAATTTTTTATAGGTATCATATGTAAGGTCCATGATTTTGAAAATTCCTACGTTTACCTTGTTCTAAATATTAAAGGTATTCTAGTTTTGAGGGGTTTTATCTATTTTTGATCCTGAATGTGCTATGCAGGGTTCACATTGACTATTCAAAGTTGTTTCAAGATATTTCAAATGTAATTTCACTTTGGAGTTCTTAATGTGAGAAATGAAAATCTTAGAAACACACATTGATAGATGTGGTGCTGACCAATTTGGTGTTGGGGTATGCCAAGATGAATGAAATGTCATGGATAACTATTTTTTAGGTTTTTTTATCTCGGTTAATCCTTTTTATATCAAGGATTGGGAAATTTATTGTGATGAAATGATGATATTAGATATATTTACATATTTATTTGTGAGACCTTCTATGCGAATCATACAGTGCAGAGGTAACCATGTCGTGGTCATGGGTGTGGTGAGGAGAAAATGACCAAGTTCTCTTTTCCATGCTGAAGTGGTTGTTCATGGTAGTCATCAAAGGAGCCATAACATCATTGACCAAATTGTGGGCTAGGCCTTTGTGATGGTAAAATTAGGTTCATTAAAATTCCTATGAAATGGGGAAACATCTATGGGATATTTAGATCTACTTTAGTCCAATGGATACAATGTTGTAGTTGGATACAACCACATCATGCGAGGACACTCAGGTTTACCTCTATAAATATTGGGCTTAACCTCCCTCTTATCCACTAAATTTATCCACTTTAAATCATTGTTTGAATCCAGACCCCTTATCCCCCTCTAGATCATCTCGATTAAGGATATTAACCACTTTGATCATGGAATATTGAATTATCTTGATTCAGGTTACCATCCATGTCCTCTTTCTACAATCAATTATTCCTATTTATAGATATTATCTTTGAAAAACTCTTTGTTTTTTCTTTTTAAACATAATATGGCTTATGATGACTTGCTGGTGATAGATTTTTTCTATTCTTCCATCGGTTTCAGTGGTGTTTGACCATAGATCATTAGTTATTTTTCCAATAATCATGAAATTAGAAATAAATAGAGGTTATTAATTACATATACTTGATTATTTTTTGTTAAATATTAAAATTATAATTCTTTATCTCATTATTTAACCAATGAATTTAACATAATTAATATTAAACCAGATTAAAGGAAGAATTGGTGTTAGGTTGTAGTAATCACATGTTGTTATACAATGTTAAGGATTTGTCTATTGATTTTTTAGATAGTTTGATATCCTTTTTTATTATATGGTTTATCATGTTTTTTATACTTTGAAATTGGATAAATAAAAAAAATACGGTAATATATTTATGGTTAAAATTAAAAAGATACATGTTTAATTTATAATTATTCAACCTTTAATTAATGAATGTCGATGATAGTCTTGAAGAATGATTAAATAATTCATATATTTTTTTAAATTACCACATAGGTTTCTTATGATTTTATTTTGTGATAAATTAATCATTTAGTCCAAGATAATAAAAAATTAGTTGGTTGATAATAATGAATTGTTTGGGGATGAGAAACAACATATTCATATGATGGTAGGATGTCTTTGTTCTAGTGCCTAGAATCCTTGGTAAATATTTTTTATTTTATTTCTACCTTTTGTGTTTACTCTATATAAGGATACATGTAATGAGACACCATGTTAGTGTGTTATATCTGGTTGGTTAGTAAAAATTATTTTTTTAATACAAATAATTTATTTAAATGTTTTTAAATTATATTTTGTATAGAAGTAATTTTATTCAAATAAATTTTCCACTAAGTGTTGAATGTATCATTCCAGTGAATTAAATTGGAAAATGTTAAAATATAATGAACTAATATATTATTGTTATTGAAATTAATAGTCGATATGAAATAGTATTAAAAACATATATTGTTTTAAAAAGATAATTTTTAATTAATGTTTTATTTTCATGATATTTTTTATTTTCATATAAAATAGTATTTTATAAGTATTTGAGTTTGAATTGGGAAACATGAAAATCATTTTTTTAAATTAGAATAAAAATATTACCTTAGTATAAAACTTTGGGGATATCTTAAATAATTTAATTTTATGGTGGAGAGTGAAAAATATAGTTTATATACAAAATATTTAACATATAACATTATAATAAAAAAATAGAAGATTCTAATACCATTTAATTGTAAAAATATATATTTATGATGTAAAAAATGAATTTTAAAATTATTATGTTGAATTTATAAAACCAATGATTAGATTTTTATGAACAAAAATATTATTTCAAATAAAAATTATATTAAGTAATTTATTTTAATTAAATATTATTTTGGTAAAATTTTGTTATTTATTTGTTTGAAAGATGAATAAAATTTATTTTATAATTAATATACATATTTATATGAAGAAAATGAATGATTAATAATGTTACCATATATATATATATTTGAAGCTTAAAATTGTTGTTTATGAAAATGGATTTTCACACCTTTCATGTGATAATGTCACAATTAATAATAGAAATTTTATCTGATAAAATTTATCTAATATTTTGATTCATTATTTAAAAATTATTTAATAAGGCCAATTTTGATTATTACAAATTAATTGAGAGTTATATAGGTAAAAATTGGTTACAATGGTAAAAAATTGTTAATGTGAAAATTCTATGAATAATGGACATTAAAATATATTTAATACATATGTGAAAATAAATATATGAGGGATTATTAACCTTATCTCACCACCCACTCCATTATTCTCTATTTTTTAGCCATTTTAAATGGTTAACAAGTTGTCTGATAAAATTAAGTTGTTATAATTAAAGAAATTATATTCTCACTAGTTATAGAATGAGCCTCTTACCACCCATTCAAGTCCACCCAATTAATTCATTTTCCATTACAAAATGTACCATTTTTACATTCCCTATAATATTTATCATTTTCCATGTCCTTATGATCATAGGAGACAATATTATGAACTACATTTCCAAGGATTCTTCCAAGGGAAATCCTACGTCCTCAACGTGAGTATTTTTTTCCAATCCTTTTTTCTTTTAATTGTTAATTTAAAAAATAATTTTATAATACCTCTATAATGAAATATGTATTTTTATACTGAAATGTATTATTATAATGGAATAAATATTAACCACTTTCTGTATTTTTATTAAAAAAAACAAAATTTCTATAGTCGAATTGTGCATACTTTCTCTTCCACAAAGTGATGACTTTTGTTTTTTTTCACTATAACATATATTCAATAATTATAATAGTGAAATTGAATAATAAATATATAATATATAATATATTTATGATTATTATGATTTAAAATATAATCCACCTACATTATCTCTCATTCAATGGGAAATGAAATAGTTAATCAGGCACTATGTGGGATACCACCTCCATGAAATAATGTATCTCATTTTTCATCAATATTCATTATAATTTACTATAATATCTCAAAATATGATTCCAAAGGATAAAATTATCTATATAAAATCATCAATCATCTGTTATAATCATATTATTCCAAAATAAATCAACATATATTCACAATCATTCATTAATAAATATATATTTGTGTTTGGTTCAGTTCAGCCACCTATATAATCAAATCTATAAAATAATAGCGTGAATAAATATAATAATTTTATCTATGATACTATATGAAATACATAATAAAAAAAGTACCTCATTTTTAATTTTAGAATTTTATTATTAAAAATAACTCCATAATTAAGATACCTCCATTCATTTGATTAAAATTACGAAAACATTATTTAAAAAAATTCATCTGAGAGAAATGTGACAAAAAAATATAAAATTAAATGATAAAATTAAAATTAATTATTGAGAATATATCATAATACGTTTAATTTTTTTGGGAATAGTGATCTTTTAGATATAAATGATGAAAAAAATCTTTATTATATAACAAGATCATAAAAATAATGATTACTCACATGTGATATTTAAAATAAATAATAACTAACTAATATAAATGTAGAAAATAATTATATATGATATTAATAAGGGTATATATATATATATATTAATAAGGTTATTAAACATGTGATTAGGAATGTTATTTATATTATATATGATATTTAATCACATTAATAGAATTCAATAATTTTGTTGAGGGGTTATCTTTCTTAAATTTAATTTATAGATATTTTATTCTTAATGTGTAACATGACATCTTAAACATGGTTTGATTACATACTAATTAATTCCTTTTACCAAATTAATGTAATTAATTGTGTTTTAAGAGCTATGTCATGTTGTTTTGTTGAACATATATTTATTTAAAGGATATTCAGGTTACAAAGTTTTGTTGGTCTCCATTTCCAATTATGTGGGACATGATTGAAATCGCACACCATGATATATTTTATTGTGTGTAATCACAACACTATTACCTTATATTATAATGAATAAATTAAATTTCTTAATATTCTAATGTATAATTATAGGTATTTTTCTTCTATGAAAAATTATTCTAATCCATGTTATGGCTATTATACTTCTATGTTGGTCATTTTTGGGTTTATGCTCTTATGTCACATATGATGATGCTCAATTATATCCTATTATTATCTTGAATGATGATATTATATTTCCACCATGTTAATGTTTTATTATATTATTATGGTATCAACCTTGATGATATATTGATAAGTTTATTTTATTTCCCTTAGTGAGTGCTTCTGATCACCCTTTCTTTTGTATTCAGCACCTAGGATTTGATGATAGGTTTGACATGTGATATGTTTATAAGGGGGTTAATGTTGAGAGATTATAAAGTCATTTTTATTAGTATTTTAAAATATGTTTTTCATATAACTAGTCCCCTAATACATTAAAAATCATATTCTTTGATTTTTGTGATCTTTTATGAGATGGAATGTTTATTCATGTAATGTAATTATATAAATTTGTTTATTTAGAATTGATATCCATTTTTAATATGATTATATCTCTAGAAAATCATATAAAGAATATATTCTTGTCTTTTATGATATCAATCATATCAAATCATTCTCAATAGTCATGTTTCCGATCCTAAATCCTTGAATGTTTTATACCAGTAAGAAATATAACATCTCTAAATAGAATAAAAATTAGGTAACATTTTTCATCCTATAACATAATGAAAAATAATTTTGTCTATACTTCTCTACATAAATAATTATTCATCTGTGAAACCATAAAAAATCAGGTTCTATTGTTTGGGATCCTTTTTAAGCCATAATTTCTTCCATTTAATCTAAAAGCAAAACTATTGCATCAATAAGCCTAAAAAAATTAAGATGATTCATGTGCATCGTTCCCCCAAAATTTCTATAAATAAAATATTTTTTTATATCTATATTTCTTAGGTGAAAATATTCAAAATAAATGGTAGTCATCACCATCTTTTATATATCAGGATTAAATACTAGGGAGAATAATTCTATAAAAATTATTCATAATTTGTTTTCAAAAACCTTCAAAAAAAATGAACTTTTTCTCTTAATTTATTCAATTTATTTGTTAAAAATACACATTTAATATCAATAAACCATTTTCCATGTAATAACTCTGACATATTCCATGTTCTATTGGACTCAAAGTAACACATCTCTTCTTTCATCACACAATTCCACTTTTTTAGGGTCATTGAGTGACACCACATATTTCGAGCATTTAGTTTCTCCTAAATATTCTGAAGTAAGATATTAATTTCAACCCCAAAAGTCAAAAGAAACCTCATATTTCTAGAAGATTATATCAAAAAAACTTATTGATTATCTCTTTTTAGTAATTAATTTTCTAGTGTCTAATATTTTGTAATAGTTTCTTCTTATGCCCAAACTTACAGATCATTCTCTCAGAGATTAGTAGTTCTTGATAATTAGGATATATCCTTTACCCAATTATTTTATATATAATATATGTTTACATATGAATTCATTGATATTTGTGATCTTATGAAGCTCCCATTCAGATCATCATTAAATACATTAGTTTATTCTTTATTCTAAACATCTAACTCACATGTGTTATGGTCCTTACATAAGACCTTATCATTGAATATATCATCAATACTACTAATGTTATTGCTCTAATAATCAACCCATTTCCAAAATATAATGTATTTATTATCCCAACACTTAATGAAATAATATTTAGACTTCACCTCTAGCTAATCAGTATTTGTTTCATTAATATAGGAATGAAAAAGACAACAAATGAAATAATGGTGGGGAAAATTAGATAGATCACCATACCATTATAATTATAGAAACTATTACCCATTTATTGATTAATGGATTATATATATGAGATAATACACTATGTTAACTACCTCAATACTAATTTACTTGGGAATTTATGAGTGCAATTATTTGCTTCTATATTTCACTATCATGGCCTGATTTATTCTATCCACTAAATGATTCTTATTTTTTTATAGATACTATATTTTGTATTACTATCTATTTTTTATCATATGGGGGGGTGGGGTCAACACATTTTTTTATTAATTTTAGAATGGTTTCCTTTTCTTCCTCAACTTTCTAATAAACAAAGGCATTGAACACATTAAATGTATTCTTAATAAATAAAACCCAAGCATTATTTTCATATTCCCCAATAAATGATAAAAATTAAATGGATCCTTTTTGGTACTGAACATAGGTCAACCATAATAAATTTTGTTTAACAGGCTATAACATTCATCTCCAAATAATCCATACACTAAAATAGAATGATATCCTCACCTATTTCCTAAGCATACAATTCATTCAACTTCCAATATTAGTGTGAACAATCATTATCCTTACATTTTAAATTATATCATTAAAAATTTTCTCACTTAGAAGGATAATACTATAAAGGAATAAATTTAGATAACCAATATGTGTTTTTCTTGTAGTTTAAGAACCATCCAATTTCCAGTCAGAAAGAGTCCTATCCTTTACCTTTTTCACCACCACCAAGGTACCTTGGGTATTTTTCAATAACCTATTGGAATTATTTTACCAAAAACTACATAATTATTATTTCAAATGTACATTTGTTTCTTCAATATTATATTGACATGTCTAATTTTTTTGAGTATCTAGACACTAAATTTATCTATATAGAAATTATCATTTACAGCTGTTAATATTTATAATGCATAATTATTCTAAAAATTTAATTTTTTGGTTCTTCCTGATATATAATTCCCCATTCATCATTTTTCTGTTATCGAGTGAAATGATTCTCCATAATTAACAACCCAAAATTATATTTTAATATAAAAATTTAGTAGAAATATTTTATTTCCCTCAAATAAAATCATATGATTTTTACATCTAAAAATGTCATATTAATGACTAAATTCTAACTTATCCAATCCTTCTTCAGATACTCACATTTCCTATAAATCCAACATATAGAAATAGGACAAACCAACTTACCTCCCTGTATATATTTAGATCAAACATTCAATGTTTTATTCTAACATATCTATTTTTGTTATTATTTCCTTATAATAGTGGTTAAATAATTACTTAATGTTTTTAAACATACCTTTTATGGATTTCGTCATTGAGAATCAAGTTATGACCATCCTTGAATACAATATTTATCATTTATACCAAATTTACAATAGTTTTTGGCATAGTATAATGTGACTGTGATAGTGATTTAAATAATATAATTTCTCAAACATCTTCATTGAATGTTTCTTTCACTAATTATAAATAGATCCAGAAAATGTTGAAATCATTCAGATGATATAATATTAGCCGACCTTCTATTAGCATCAAGATAAACAATTTCCACATCATAAAAATATTATTAAATGTCATAGTTTTCTCAAAAATATAATATAGTATACAATAAAATCTATTTCATTTTTCTTCTCCCATATGACAATGGACATGTTCTTGGACAATGAAATCCACACCAAACCAAGTGCATTCATATACTATCTTTCCCTATAATATTTTTATAACATCCAATTTCACTCTAGAAAATTGAAATTTTAGCTTGTTTATATGAGTGAATTCACGATATATATCCTCTAGAAGAAAAAATATATTACTTGAATCTTATCAAACCAGACCATAGCTTCTTCTAAAGACATATCATTTATTATTAGTAAAATCCAACTAGAAACTAAAAATAATATTATAGAATAAATATGAGGATCACATGACTAGATATTGAGTGTGCTGATATTGATCACGAACCACATCTTATGAAACCATTTTTTATGAGAAGATACCACACCAATGTTTTATTATTGAAAGTTAATCCAATATAATATTTAATAATGGTGGAACTAATCTTTTGGAATGGTCTTCTCCCTACACTTTTGTGTATCCGAATATGGGAATCATTTCACCGTACTCACTCCACTAATTGAAACCTCACATACACTCCCTTAAAATCAAAACCCACCCAATATTAATGGAAAATAGCAGAGAATAAGAACACATAAATTTTATATGGTTTGTAAGTTAATTATTTTTTCCATGTTATAATACAACAACAAATTTCATTAATCTAATTATACAATGATTAGAATTATCAATCAATAATTTGATATATCAAAGTAGTTAATAATCCATTTTACTATAAATATTTAATGGCAGTTTGAACCCATATTTACAGTGAGGCCCAACTTGTCAACTATTAACACAAACCTAAAACTATCATGGGTTTCCATTTTTTAAAAATAAGTTATTGTTGATACATTTTTTATTTCCTTAGCCTGATTGATAGCATATAATAGATTAATATATACTCCATTACCACAGAAACCTATAATGAAGATTATATTATAAGTTTCAAAATCCCCCTAATGGGAAACTGAATCAAATGTACATATCCATTGGATGACCCATTTTCCAATCAACACTCCTTTTTCATGTTTTTTTTCTACTAGATACACATAAACGACTGAAGATAAATTATAGTCTCTCTCCATAAAAAATGGAATAAAACTTAATAAATTTCACTTCATTCCTAATTAGATAATCACAGATAAATTTATAAAGGTATTTCAATTCTTGGTTATTAGAGAGTTGAGTGATATAGAAATTATGGAGACAAGTTAATTGGATGAGATCATTGAAAATCATTATGTACCTAGAAAAATATTCTCTTATTTTAATTATAATTTTACTTAGAGAGTCTATGGTGTTTTTCAATATTATTATGGATCTCAGTTATGCCTTAAAATTTCCTTTCATCCTCATATATATGATCAAATAAGTAAAATAAAAAATAAATTGGAATATATGACGTCTTCATATGTTTTTTTAAATTTTAGAGGATCATCGGTTAATAATATTTCATTTTCAAAGATTACCTATTATAATATCTATAAATCATCTATAAGATTGTTTTCATTTATTTGAATTTATGTCAGGATTATTTAATCTATATTATATTGGACTGATATTGGGGAGTTGGTTTTCCATAGAGTAGAGGTGGTAGATAACATGGTTAATAAGTTATAGATGGATTTAGAGTGGATGAATGTGGAACATGATCATTATAAATATTATACTGATTAGAGGACTATTAATTTGGAGTTCAAGGATTGAAAGCATGTTATTTTTAGGGTTTCCCCTCATCATGTAAATATTGTTTTTTTCGATGGGATAAATATTTACCATTTGTTCGTCAATACTTTTACGGTTTCAAGGAATCATGGAATGATGGAATATCACTCAGCACATCCCCCACAAATGGACTAGATACATGATGTCTTACAAGATTCATCTATTCTTTATTTTATCTATGATAACTCCCTTATCATTGAGTATGGAGAGTTGGATCTGTATAACGACATAAAATTCATGGAATTACTGTTTGAGAATCCATATCATTGGGAGGATTCATTATGGTGGATGGTTATAACCTTAGATCCCATTCTTTGGGGGTATGATGGATTTTATAAATTTATATGGGAACACCTGTAACATAATTTTGATATGTACAATTATTTATTTTTAATCTCATTTTCATTATTGTGGTGATGATTTAGTTGCTATTGATTATTTTTAGATTATTCCTTTTATATTACATATTATACATCAATAATGATAGTTTCTCATTTTGAGAGGTATTTACTTGGGAGTTTTAGGCTTAGTGTTTATAAATTACTTCTCTATGATGAATTTTATTCTTGATGATTATAATCATTTGAATGGTATTTAATATAATGGATTGGGAACCCGATACCTTAACTTTTTGTTTTCTTGGTTTTTGTGACATCGAGTGGGAGTTATATAGTGGTGTTGACGATAAGGATAGAGTTTCATCTCTATAAAGGCCAAACTATATATGTGGGTAGCTATTTTGGAGGCATTGAAAAAGAAAATTCAGTGATGGGATCATCAGTGATAACCTTTATGATGCATGGTTGATTTGAGTTGTGAAATAACTATTTTAATGAGCATGGTTTCTAAATTATTTTTCATTTAAAATTAGAGAGAGATTTCACAACTATTTTTTGTGATATGGTTTCATGGTGAGTTTAACAATGACCCTTACCCATATCCTTGATCGATGATAATATTTATTATTCATTCCCCCTATTCTTCAGATTCAATAGCTTTTTTGAATAAAATAAAAGTGGAGCCACAACATGGCTGGGGCTGTTTTGTGGTCATAACACTCAGAATATTCCCAAATAAAAAATGAAATTGGGGAACAACCATATCAATTGCAATACATGAGTTGATTATGGGGTATTTTGAATTTGGAAGGCATGTCACTAATGGTTATCATTGCTCCTCCAAGCCATTTATGAATTCTTGGTATGATGGAATGAGTGTGGGAAATTTCTCCATGGTATGGTGAATCTTTATGGGATGAAATTGATGATGTTTTCATGGGTTTGTTGGGTATCAAAACACTAACTAATTATCTATGAATATTTTTAATGTGGTTAAATAGAGACAAATCTAATGCGGGGATAACTATTTCAAATGGTTTGGATCGAATAATAGGCATCAATTTGAGACACCATATTCATTGATGACGGTTCCATAACATGGTGATGGCCTGAAGGCTACCCTCTATAAATAGACAGTTAAGAATCCCTGGTATTTGATTATATTACCTTACTAACTACCATATATATCTCCAATATTCCCATTGTACTAATTATTAGACCCTTGGTTGATATTTATCAGATGAATAATATAGTGATATCTTCAATGATCCAAGGTGATTATTTACTTATACTCTATTTTATATTGACATATTCATCCCAAGCATTTATAGAAATGAATTTCCTTTGGTATTGGTTGATACTGGAGTATGATTCTTGGTAGTTTTATATAGATAGGTCCAAATATTATCTCTTTTGAATATGGATGTTTTTGGAATACTGAAATTTAATTTTTGTGTGGTGCTACCTTGAAACCTCATATCGTGGTAGATGACTCAATTCTTCTCTATTTAATTCATGTACATATATTAGACTATCATGAATTTTTTTTCAATGGACAGTTTTTTATTACCCTAAGAATGATAATAATCCTGAATAAAGGAATTCATGTGGAATAATGGTAATTCATATATGTTTTACTATATTTCATGATGTTATATATCTTTTTTTCTTTTAGATTATTTATTTTTACTATATAAACCTATTATGTGATTATTTAGATGTACGAATCAACTTCTAGTATGTTTCAATCACATAATGATGGTAAGAACTATTTTCATGGATGATATATAATTTATTTATGATTTACTTATTCTTAATGTAATTAATGAATATAGAATCACTATTAAAAGGGATTATGTGATGAGAATTGCAACTAAATTGGATTTAACTTAATAATGAGTCATAATTTTTTTATCTTTCTGTTTAGTATTTCCCTAGTAGTGTATTTTGTGGCTGGATGTCCAAAGTTAATGTGGGGAGATTTAGTATTGAGGATATGGTGGTTCGGTTGATTTTGTGCATATGATGTGGTGGAATGGTTAGTTCTATTGGAAAGGAATGACCAAATATTACTATATTAAATTTATACATATTTTAATAATACTCTTTAGGTGGTACCTTTTTTTTGAAATATCCTGACCATTTATCCTTTTCTAGTAGCTTCTTCTGGGTCACTGAATCCTGTCTCACCAGTTCCAGGGATTCAGATTCCCCTCTAACTGAAAATAACGTTCCTCTAGAAGAGGTTTCTTAGTATGTTGCCTCCTTAAAAAAATGCCCTTATTAATTCACCCTCATCCGAGGCTTCACAAGGTTTAGGCTTCCCTAATATACCCTTAGTGTTCCCAATCGTAGCTTCAAAGGACAACTCACATGTTCTTACAGCTCCTGCTTCCTCTATTAGTGATGTGTTATATTTATTGAAATAGATGATGGTTGTGAGGTTTAGTGTGAGATAACCTCTACTATCACTCTTCCAAGGAATAATTAAGTACTAGGTATTGGCTTTCTTATCTAGGGTTTCAGTTACGAATCGAAACTGATAAGGCATGCTGTTAAGGCAAGGTGTATCTATCTCAGATTGATCGGTCGCTGATGATTCAATCTCTTCCAATGGTCGATAGATATCCACCCTGTCAGAGACCCCTCATAGGTGGTAGTGTGGGTATCCCTACTTGTCATTCCACATTCATTCCACAATATCATCTACCTTATAGGAACTGTAAATGTTTTGGGGGAATTTTTGTTTGCGAATGAGCATACCATAGGCTTGAAGGATGCTTTGATGACCCAGATCTTCATGGACATAAACATTTAACAGATTCTCTTCGCGAGGAACCTCTATTATGTGGATGGTATGGAGGAATAACATCATGACTTGTTATTTCCCTCTCCTTCAATGTTTTTACTAAATTGTAACATCCATGTAAATTCATTATACCTATAAACAAAATGATATCTTGTTGTTCCATCAGATAGTAAGCTATTCTCCTCAAGTGTTAGTGTGCTCTCTTAGCTATGGGGCAGGGGCCTCTACAACATTCAAAGATTGGATTTGAAGCATTCTTCCCAAATTTATTCAGTTTCAAGATCTCCTCATATCTATTAATTGGCCGTTCCTCTCACTAATATCTCATTTTAGCATGCCAGTAAAATCTAAACAATCACGGAGGTCCCCTACTTAACTCAGGTACCTTTCTAATCACTATATTCCCCTATTTAATTTGATGGTATACCATTGGGCCATCATGAATACCCACCAAAATTCTGAATTAGATATTAGGGGTAATTATTTATCATCCTCTAATAAGAATCCCACCCACTCGTTATCCCAGAACATCTGGTTACCCATCACTTCCCCTGCCTCTTATAAATAGTGTATTATATCATGATCGAAAAGCCCAATATCCACTCCTCCGAAAACAAATCCATTCAATTATAGCTTGTTGATCCTCCTCTTTTTCGAAATCCTATTTCCCCATCAACTCCAAACATGAGATCATGTCATCCTAACATGTCCCCTTCTCGGTCTCCCTCTCAGTTGAAGCATAGAGATCCATGGAAGGAAAATATCCATGATCAGTAAACTATGATATATGTAGCCTCCCCCTCTTCAATGCACCGAATAGGAATAAGAAATCCTAGGTTAACCTCTATCTAGAAATATCATCTTATTAAATCATCCATGTCTCATCACCTAGGTCCAAAGAATGGTGAAACATGCATCGATGATCACTTTCAACACATGCAATGACCATGGGTTGGCTTCCTGGGAGAATACGCATTATATCTCATCAGAGTTTCATAACGGCATATCTACCTTGGTGGAAATGATTTATCCAAAAAATATATTTTCCAAGATATTGGTTTCATTCCTATAGAATAATAGTGAGTAATTTCATGGACCATTCTCCCAAAAACAATATATTTGTCTCTTTTGTAAATCTTGTATCAAGGTGGATTGATTGAAGTATATAACCAGTCTATTAATACTAAGATTAATTCATGTATTTGTTATTTTTTATTCACCATGGTTTATGAAAAATGTGATTCATATGTGTGAGGTTCTTTGGGGCTGGACCCATGTTCCTTCAATTCATCAGATTATCCATGGATCATTGAAAGTGATTTTAATATAATGTTGGATCCAAAGGAATATAATGGATGGGAGACTTCCCTCTACTAACTAGTTGGGAGTTATCTTCTTTCATGGCCTAGAATGGACTCGTGGACATGGGGTATTTGTGGGATTACTTCACATGGGGAAATAATCAGAGCAGGACTCGACACACCCGGTGTCTCCATGAACATTTTATTGATAATTTTCATGTTATACCATCATTTGAAAATGAAAAGGTAACAAATCTCATCTACATTCTACTTGATATTTCACCTCTTCTAATCTACTTTTCCTCTAGGAATGTGAATTTTGAATGATTACACTTCTCCCACCTATGCGTGTCCATCACATATTATTAATGAGTAGTTAATGAGTATTTGAAAAAGACATAATTTGGGGATCCTTGAACAAGGATGTATAATAGAAAAAGATTTATTAAATATTATCTTCAGATATAGAACAAAAATATGTCCCCCTCCCGCTAGGATATGGTTGTTATGAAATGTATGCTCAAGCACCTAAAATAAATTATAGAAAATGAGTGGAATGAGTCCATATTCGATGAAATTTCACATTATAAAAGGATTCTCACTGATATGATCTTGAATAATGAAGTAATGTCCTGCAAACAATCTAGAACCAAATGGTTATGAGAAGGTGGTCAAAATATTTCATTATTTCAGGCCTATATTAATGAGAAATGATATATAATTAGACCCACCATCCTCCTCGATAATGAATCATACTCTTATGATTGTGATGTTGTTGGAGGTATGGATGAAATTACCTCTAAATAAATTCTTGTTTATTTCATCCCTCACATGAATAGTGGTCACCCGAGTGGTGGGGAGGAGGTCTTATATGTAATCGACTCCATAGTATTTTATCTCTATAATTAATCCATGAAATATATACCTAATGAAAGGGAGATATGTGAGGCTGTGTAGAATCCCAACCCAAAAATAGCTCCTCGGTGGTGACAAATTACTAAGATCTTTCTACAAGGGATAAAGGAGCTTGTTTAAGAGGGATCTGATGCTCACGATGTAGGATTTATTTTGGTAGGATTGCCGATCTCAGGTGGCCTATGCCAATAAACTAGTTCTCATCATCATGATCAAAGATAATTATTCTCTTGAACACAACAAACCCATCATCATGTGTAACATAACATATAAATTTCTGTCAAGTGTGAGAAACAATAGACTATTGGTCCACCTCCTCTTATAGATTTCAGAAGAGAAACATGGGTTTGTTAAAGAGATATCTATCCATGTAGAAATTTTAATTGCTTCGTAATTTATTATAGATATTAGAAAAAGAACCATGGGATACAATATTTCTATCAAGAATGTTATGGGTAAATACTATGATAGAATATAATGTAACATCATCATCAAGGTTATTTTATGCATATGATTCCTTACACGGGCCTCATATCTCATTTTTTTTATATCATCTCCCCATGGAATTCCATACCCTTCTTGGGAAGGAAATTTGGATTATTAAAAATAGTTCATGGACTAAGTTTGGAAATCCCAATTTTTCCAGGCTTATTAATCCTCAACAAATATTCTCTCAGTCAGGTCATCAAGAGTATCATCTCAACATGAAGGATATTCCCTTATCAATGTAGGTATTTCACCCATGGTATCTCTCATCTAATGATTGTAGAAGATAAAATTATCATGGTCAATGAAAGTATTAATTATGTCTGAGGTATCTATAAGATATTGGAATTATACTATAAATGGACTATGAAGTAGGATAAATGATTTAATAGTAGTATTAACATCTCCACCTGATGCTCAGACTTGTATTCTATATCACTGAAAAACATCATGTGTATACAACAAATAATTATCTAAAAGGAGTATATGGTTTCCCCAATTTCCATGAGCCACATTCATATTCATCATTTTGAAAAGGTTGTGGACATGATCACTGGACACATTATGAACTAGAAAAAACATTTCCTTTCTTTTGGCTATAGAATCACCTTGGTTAATAGCGTTTAAATTCCATCCCCATGCATGTAATGTATTCTATTAATGTTACTAAAGGACTTATCTAGAGAATTGAAAAAAATACACTCCATATTAATTTAGGGTTATAATTATAAGGGGAAGCACCAGTTGACCGCATGGATTAGAATAGAAAGACTGCTAATGGGGGTGGAATTATTTATAGAAGCATATCTTATATAATGCACTGATTACATGCAAAGATGATATAGGAGGCTATTGAATATCGAATTATACAGGGAAGATATATGGATTATAAATATAGTAATGGTAAGGGAATGAATATATACAATCTATCCCCCCTATGAATCATGCTCCAACCCCATATCCAGATGCTTTAGAGCATTACTTTATGGATTGTTTTTAGGGGTGATATCCGTTTTTTGAACCACAACTAGGTTGGAACCAAGCTAGGCTTCCCCTATTTCCCAACTCCAAACTTGATCATTATCCAAGGTAGTAGGTACCTCAATATTATACTAGAGGTCCTATATAAGGAGAAGTATTATTTCTTCAACATCATCAATCATTACTTGGATATGGGAAATTTTGTTTTTACTAGTTTATCATTAGGTTATTTTTTGGTGAAGGACTACCATAGAGTGATAAAATACTATAGCAACCATGACCCATTAGGAGAGACCCTATAGTGTAAGGAGATTCCCATGAGGTATGACTTTCTCACCTGTCATTTTAAGAATATATATTTCCCATGGATGATAATATCAATTGAAAAGGATTACAACTGGTATCCAATTGCTCCTGTTATAGTGTCCCATATAAAAATGCATTAACCCATGTATTCTTTAGAGTAAAATTGGATTTAATCATGTGGATTTCACTAAACACATTCATTGGACCACCTATATAGGACTATATTGGTGACTATTTTCTCTTATATTGGTTCCAAGGTTTGGTTATTTTATATCCTGAAAAACGATCACTCTTTGATTCTTACAGGTGGTTTTTGGTCTATCTAGAAGTTATGAACTGATGCTCATCATGAAGGTAATTGGAGATAGAATAGTTCCCTAATATTCTAGACTTAGAGGATCCTGTTTGATATGTTTCAACTACTAAATAACTTGGGGTATTCCCCCAACCATAGGCCTATTGTTTATAGATGATCACCTCGTACCACTAGCCTTAGTGGAAATCAAGTCCACTGGTTCCAATAGTTTACCCAACAAAATTTTCCCTAAATCAACACTGATTATTCTTGTATCATGGGTATTGTGTAGGGAGGAGGTATTATTATTGATCCCAAGGGATCTTTTATTATTATGATAAATTCTTAAATTAAAATAAGATTATCTCTCCAGGATGTGACCAATGAGATGATGATAGGTCTTTACATGTTAATTCTGGAAAACATTGATCTTTTAATGGTTGATATAGACTCCTCTATTATTCATAGCTCCCTAAAATGTTTTCTTCATGTACCCAAGTCAATAACAAAACTTATCCATCCATTCTAGGGTTATTTCAACACCCACATAGATTTCCATCACACTTGGAATGAGGGAAACAAAGTTTTTGTCGTCCTCTCTTCCATATCAACATATTATGTGTGCTTCACCCACTTCTATAGATTGGGATAATTTCTCCTTCATGTAGTTAAAATTTTTAGAGGGGACACACTGATTCTACATTATTCCATACCCCTATAGCTTTTTGTGGACTCATGATCTTCTTTTACTATTTTCCTAGTTTCCTATTTTCATTCTTCCTCATGTAGTTGTCTTTATCTTAATAAAATAAAAATGATTTTTGGTGTTTTGGGAAATGAATTTCCATGATATGAAATTAGTTTTCATGGGAATATTGTTTGTGGTGGTTACCGAGTCGTTTTGGGGTAATGTCATAAATATCCATTACTATGAAATATGTGATTGGTAATAAAGAATACAACAATGGTGTATACGAGAGTTGAAAAAATTGTGTGCTATTAATAAATTTATAATGACTAGAATGAATGGTTTGTATTTGAGTAAATAAATGATTTTCATAATAAATATAATGTTTTTTGTAAAATAAAAAATATATAATATGAAATTAAATGAAAAAATTGGAACATTTTGATTGTTCTTGTGGTTATTCTTCGTGGATTGTCAGGTTTATTTATTATGTAGAGAATAAATTGTTTGTTAGTAAATATTATTAATGATGTGGATGTTATGATTGGGTATGGAAAAATTCAACATTATGAACTCTTATGTTGATCTCCTTCATGGAAGTATATATGATATATTTTCCCTATGATTTCATACAAACCCAACATGATTTAGATAAAATCACTAATGCAAAAAAAATTTAGGATCTAGACGCTTTCCTTATCATCTAGGATAGTGATTAAATAGAAGGATTACTACTCCCTTTTACCCACACTAAATTTTGATGTAGTATAAATTATGATATCTAAATTTTCTCACACATGGGCTATAATAGATAAATGTTTGGGTTTATTTCTTTTTCAAATTGGTAGATGATAAGACATAGGATGTGAAACATTATAGGGTCATGAATGGTATTTGTAAAGCATAAGGTTTGTTTCCACCAACTTAATGATACCCTATTCTGATAAGGATATGGTAAATGCTATATGGTATGACATTATATATGTTATGTGGTATTGATTATGATGTGGCTATAGTAGAGATTTGATATGTGGATATGTGGTTATATAGAAGGGTTGGTAAAACCATGATTTATAATTTTTGGGTGTGATAGAGAAAAAATGTTTGGTAGTGGTGATGGGGTTCCATCTAATTATATTAATTAAATTAATATTTTTATACAAATATTTTTTATTGGGTAAGAGACACATGGTGAGTTTAGGTGTAGTTAACCTAACATAGGTTCATGTGGGTTCTATTGTTTTTTCATAAAGTAATTAGTATGCTTATTCGAAACTATCATGAGTGGTATTTAGGATTATTATATATAATATATTAGTATCCTCACCCATATATATATATAAATAAATTTACATTTTTTATTTCTGTTTGGGGTTTTATGATTTAGATAAATATTATTGGTTCATGATTGGAGATATGGTTGGTTTTTTTCTCAAGAGTTATTTTGTTATTTTATATTTGAGATTATTATAGGTATGGTCATCATGTATCATGAGATATTGGTTTATTTATATTATAGAGTTTATTGATTTTTTCCTTTATATGATCAATGAATTTATTAGGGTAAATCATCCAATTTTATGTTTTATACCATCTGTGTTAGTTTCCAACCAATGGATTAATTTATATTGCAAATGGGGTTCACTATCATCTTCAGTGTATACTAATGAGGGGGTCCCA
The DNA here is from genome assembly GCA_963277665.1 of Viscum album. NCBI lineage: Eukaryota > Viridiplantae > Streptophyta > Magnoliopsida > Santalales > Viscaceae > Viscum > Viscum album. The sequence goes on along the minus strand of OY728143.1, from coordinate 800,556,403 downwards.
ATGTTAGTGGGTCCTGAAATCAACCCAGTATAAAATTATTGAACATGTATAATGAAATTTAAAAATATTTTTCATAATCTTAAAAAAATATTAAAAATCTATCACAAAAATCATATATAAATTTATATTCATTCTCGTAAATCATTAAAATTTTTAAACATTAATTAATATCTATGTTTATTTCAACCAACCTCTCACATTCAATATTTAATATAGAAAAAATGAATGAAGAAAAACTATATCTTATAATATATATATATATATATTAATATATGCATAAAAATATAAATATTTGTCTTCATATACTTTATTGGAAAAAATATATTTCGGTTCACAATAATTGTCATCTAAATAATGTCTAGATATTAATCAAAATATATTTGGTGTTACTAGAGTTGACTATACCAATATTTCCACAAAATATGTATCATGATCCATAAGAAATAATTATTCTTATATATTCATTTTACAGATTATTTTTAAACAATGAATCGATCACTTTATTTTCTATAACATAAATATTCATTTAGAATATTTAGAAAGCTATTTTTATTATCCCAATATAAAATATCAATTAAAAGTACTTTAAAAATAGAACATAATAAAGTTGATCTTTCCATTTTACAATAAATAAATTCAAAGTAAAATGAAAAAATAAAAAAAATATTACTTTTTTTAATGAATTGATAATTTTCTAAAACTTATAAAGAAAAAGAAATTATAATTTGATTCCCAATTTTTTATTGACTATAAATACTTTAATATGTAAAAAAAATAAAAAAACACCACAAAAAACAACGTAGATGTTCTCATGGAAATATATCAGAAACAATTAACCTAAATTCATTTATATATAGTATTATAAATATAATTGAGGATAAAACTAAAAGGAATTTTTCAACATTACAATTTTATTAATCTTGAAATTTTTACATTTCATCATATATTTCTTCTTTAACTTTTTAATATTTAATTTTTAATATTTAATTTTTCAATTTAATATGTTATAAAAAATAAAATTAATTTGTTAATTTTTATTTTATAATGTATATTACTTGTATATTAATTAGTGATGAAACCCTCATTGATTTTCAAAATGATAAATACATACTTTTATTTTTTAATTACAAAAATTATTTAGATGAAATACTAAATGGATTCCATTATTATGAATGTATTTCATGACTCTCATAAACTATTAAATATGTTATGTACAATATCACAAAAAATGGTTTCAAATAAAAATATCACTTTTGTTGTTATTAAAGGGAGATTTGTTGATAGGGGATTGAAAAAGAAACTACTAAAAGGATTGGTAAAGATAATTTAATTCATATTTTTCATTCCATCATTTCTAAATATGTATTTCTATACCCAATTACTAGAGGAAATGAATATTGTTAAAAAATAAAATTATTGAATAAGAAGATGATGTGAATAAATTTCAATAGTGGATTTAATATATATTGACCCAAGAATATCATGCATGTAGAAAAATGGAAAGAAACTACTTCAAAATGTTATTCTATAATTGGAAAAAATTTATGGATTTAGTAATCATGGAATTTATTATCTCCATATTTGTTTTAGGAAATACAGCCTAATTATTCATCTATTCATGAAAAAGATTAAATTGAATAATGTTTTATTTAAAAATTTATATTTTCATATAATGTGGTCCTAGTATTCTCTAAATATTGTGTTCTATTTCAGATGAAGAATATAGATATGAATGAGTATGAATGTTGTAGTATTCCAATGTGGAAGGATAATAAAGATAGAACACAATCCCATATACTAGAAAATGTAATTTTTAACTATATTTTAATTCCAATACATAAAAATCATTAAATATAAAAAAAATATAAAAAAATGGTTACATGAATATTAAAGACATTATTATAATTGTATATTATTTAATCTTCAATATGGATTACATGAGTACCCCCGGATTCAAGTATGTAACCCATTATTTATATATTTGAAGTATGTAATAACTTTTGGTGAAGTTTGGGTGGGTTTGGATGACTTTTGGAATGTTTCTAGGGATTTATGTAGGTTCATAATTTGAGTATGCTATGTGGAAATCATGAAACTCTTACGTGAATTTGTGAAAATGTAGATAATGTGATCTGGGTAGGCCCTGGGATAGGCACACTGTTTGGCCAACACTTTTGGGCTAACTGTGTGGCCACATAGGAATTATCATGAAAAGAATCATAGAGAGTAAAACATGGTTGGTGAAGGGTTTGTGTAACTATTTGATCCAACCACGTGAAAGGGTTTTCGAGACATGGATTGGTGCATGCTTGGCTTATGTTTTTTCTAACAATGTTATACAACCATGAACGGTTTATTTTTAAATATAAAAAAGTGTATCTCACTTGAGATTAGATCTAAACCTCCCATTTCCCTCTATATCGAATCTAAATCGGGTTTTCTTTCTCCCAAAGGCTATGAAGGCTCTCCCATTTGATACAGAAGTAACCCGCTGGAAAATCATGGTGTATTGAAGTTCATATTACCTGTTAAGTCTCTGTTCCTAGTGGTTTTCGATAGATATATTCCTATAACCTATTTTATATACATAGATTATGTCCACTGGGGATAGATCAATAATAGTCAATTCCAATAATGATGATTTATGGCACTTTTGATGTTAGGGAAAAAGATATGAGGAATGTTTTTGGAGATTCAACCACGATTTGTTTTTCAATTCATGTTATTATTTATTTCTTCCTCAGATTCCAAGGTGTGTAGCTTAACCCATGAATCCTATTAGTATAACATGAATTATTATTTTCAAATTGTATCAATTGATTGAAATTTATTATTAAATTGAAGTGAAAATCATGTTAGAAACCTTCTTTAGTGAATGTTTGTGGATTTGTGGAAATTAGTTGTTATGAGAATTGATTCGTTTATGGATTTTAAATTAATGATTTTAAAATGTGTACATGTTTTTTATTCTTGTAAATGGTTAGATGGTGATTTTTTCATGAAAACAAATTTTTTATGGAAATAACACAAAATGGTTGATTTGGAATTGGGTTTTGATATATAGAGTTTGGTGTGAGTTCATGATTTAGATATGAACCTAAATAAGGGGAATGTACCATTAGTGTACACATGGATGTGACCCTAGAAAAGGGGTGTGTTCCATTAGCGAATAAGGACATTGGACACTTAGTGATGACTTAGTGGATGGATGAGAATCTTCTCATGATTATGGAACTATCACCGAATCATTCTTATGTGTGTATGTGAATAACGGTTTGAGTATGCCAGAATGGACTGTGAGATGATATAATGTATTGGTTTTCTTTCTTAGAAACTATTTTGATATAGAAAACAATTTTTTATGGAATTTTTTTTATATTTTTATATAAACTGTTAAATGTTTTAAACTATTTTATATAAATTGTTTAATATTAATGTGATAACATGTTCTATCCTAGTAGAATTTGTATGGAATTAATTCCGGGAAAACATTCTCAGTTTCATTAATCACCCCATATTTGGTAAATTGGTGTTTCTGCATATTTCTTTTATCAGGATACATGTCTTGTGAAGGTATCACACTTCTTTAGTGGCGATTCATCGATCTTGGACCTAAATAGTGCAGTCGGTTCATGGTGATTTTCAAAAATTGTTAAGATGGTCACTTTTGGTGTATTTTGAATTTTGTCAGTTTTTTATTCCACTTAGTAGTTGATGTTGATCTTGTTCCCACTTGGTAATGTAATATACATTGGTTTGTTTTGTTATACATAGACTTTTCTTACATTGTTATCATGCATCATGTTTTCCGATTATTTTTTATTTTTACATTGATTGGTTGTTTCTTGGAAAAAGGGTAAATCATCCCCCAATTGTTAATGAAGCCCATGGAATTTATTGTTAGCCTTTATCATCCTGGAGATGTAACCTACAACAAAGTATCTATTCATCCTAGATTTATTCCAATGGGAAGGTTCATGATGTTACAAATGATATCATCATGTTCGGTCCTGGATGTACAAGTTGAATCAATCTCTATCGATTCAAATATATTGGGACGAATTCTTTTTTTTGTCAGTCATAGAGTTGTAAAATAATTCATGGATTGTCCAAGTGTTGGGATTTTAGAAAAGTGTAGGATTATTGGGACATGGAATTTAGTGCATAAAAATACATAGCAAACCTATTTTTGTTGAACATCATGATTCCATGGTGTTTGGTATATAAGTGTTTGAGAGAGACATATGGTAATTGAATTTTAATTATCATATGTTTAGCTAATGAGAAGATAATGAAATGAATTGATAGAAATGAATTCTAACTAGCAGTTGATATTTCCATTTTGAGTGATGATTTATCATATAGCTCAAAAATATTATTTTTTAAATGTATTTAAAAAATGTTTTCAAAAGTGAAAATTTTAAAACAAAATTGCATTGGTATATTGAAAGAGGCTGGATTTGAAAAATCATGATGGGATTTTCAAAATTTTGTTTCATATGGAAGGTTTTAATTTTTGGGAAAGCCTTTTTGTGATATTTGTTATATGGTAAATTTTAAATTGTTCAAAATTCTGTTTCTAGAGAGTGAGACATGGGGAGTTTTATTATTATAGAAATTCAACATGGTAGTCATAGAAGAAACCAGAAATAACAGGTTTCTATGAATGTGGTTGTATCTAAGCCACCAGTAAACTAATAGATAGTTTAGAGTATAGTTGAATTCTTTTAGGATACATATAGAGGGAATCGAAGGGATAAAATTAGCCACGTATATAATTCAATTCCATTCCATAAGAAGAATCCACCCAACAATCTGGGTGATTCAGAACCATAGAATGAACAGTTGTGGTCGAATGAGATAAATCAAATCTTTTAAATCATTTAAATACTAATGGAGTTGAATCTATCTTTGATGACATATATGCTGTGTAATCTCTCACACTACTTGTGGGATTTATTAGTTCAGCCTAAATTATGAAAAAGAATTGTATGAGAGGTTTTTTATGAAATTTTCAATAAACTATTATATCCTAATGTTTTTTTGGTTGTAAGAATGATGGTGTTTTTCATCTTGAAGAAGTAGAACCACTAACTAACAAATCAGGAAGCAAAAGATATGAATTTAGTTCACATTGTACTTGTAGTTTCTTCTAGTGTGTCCTTGAAGGAAAACTTTTTTTAACTAGTGTTAAGGCTGGAGATTTTCTCATTGAATACTAGGATCTGTATAATATATTATATATAGTTGGTCAGTATAGTGAAAATGTCAAGAAGGGAAATCTCAAGAACTATCGGTGTATGGTACAAATTGATACCTATGAAAAATAGTGGGAAATATAATGCATGGAAAAATCAGAAGCGGTACAACTATTTTCAAGGTAGTGGTATGACTCAAAACCTCGTAGTTAGATTAATGAATCTTCCTCCAAAAATAAATAGTAAATATAGATGTTTTCAATGTGGATCATTCGGCCACATAAAGACCAAATGTAAGACACCACCTAGAGTATGAAACAATTTCGACCAGATTGGGAATCTTCAATGATATTGTCATAGTGCTCCATGGTGATTTGTTTGCGAAACTTCTCATGTTTCACAAACGTCATATGCATCAATGGGACGAGGGAAGAAAAATAATTATCATCAGAAGAATCAATTTAGCCATGGGGATTCTAGGAATACAATGACAATTCAATTCGGGGAATCTTAATAGGGAAATAAAGAATATAGTATAAAAAATAACTAATATTATTAAGATGAACAAGTGATATTGGATGATTAATCTAGACCATTAATATGAGAGTTATGATCCTTGTAATTTCTACCTTCCTGAAATATTTTTTTCCATATGGGTGCATCCCACTCATTTATTTATTCTTATGCTATTGATTTGACGAATTTACATGTTAAGATGATGGCGTATTTTTTGAACTTTCAAACTTTTCTTGGCTGAAAAAATTGTCGAGCCTTTTTTCAATCATATTCCAAAACTATCGATGGATATGAATTGAAATGATATTTCTATGTGCTTGAGATGGATATCTTTTAAATAATATAGGGTATGTATTAGTTAATTTTGTTCAATTCATACATTGAATATTATACCCGAATCATTAGTTTTATGATGGATAATGGGATTGATAATCTCTTTAGGGAAGACTCGAATGTCAATTCTTGTGAAATAATATTTTTTGAAACTATTAGTGGAAATTATCTCATACAATTTTGCAGATTTTACTTGGGAATTAATGGAAAATGTTGGGAGTAGAAATTTCACAACAGTTATTGATCAGTTTATAGATTTTTTTTCTTTAAAATTTATCATGATTTCAATTCATAAGGGAAGTGAAGTTTATGATTGATCTCTTTTAAGGGACTATTACTATTTTCCTTCCATATTATCGGATATAACTAATGGAATTAAGTGAATTTTATGTGCAGTTGGATGTGATGGAAAGAAAAGGGTTCATTGATCCTAGAACATCTCAGTGGGTAACACTAGTCTTGTTTATTAGAAATTAAAATATTTGATTGTGTGTGGATTATCATAATATTTACCATGTTTTTCTAATAAACCAAAATCCACACACACTAATTTAACATATACTCGATCAATTGAGAAGAGTCCGATGGTTCTATAAAATTGATTTTAAATCATGGTATCACCTATTACAGTTTCGTAAGGAAGATATTCAAAAGAAAAATTTCCAGAGTAGATATAAAATTTTTGAATATGTGTTTATTCATTTAATAATAATGGATGCACCATCAGTATTTATGGAATTGATTAGTAAGATATTTCAGAGATATCTAGATTATTTATTGGTGGTGTTTGTGGATGAAATATTATTGTATTGAAGGAAAAGGGATGGGAATGATAAACATAGGGAAAAAATGTTGGGAATCATATGGGATAGTAATCTATATGAAAAATAATCAAAATGTGATTTTTGGGTACAATAGGTACATTTCCTTGGCCATGATATCTCTGAAAGATGCATTTTGTAGAACAAGAAAAGATAGAAGTTGTTATATCGAGGAATACTTGAAATAATGTCATCGAGATTCAATGTTTCCTTGGATTGGATTGTTATTATCAACACTTTTTTCTTGACCTGTCACGACTAGCATCCCTGATGACATCATTGACAAAGTAAAATGTTCAATTCCAATATAACGATGATTTTCATAATTCTTTTCAAGAGATTAAAATTTCTTATCATCAACACCAATCTTGATATTAATGGATTCAATATTTGGGTACGTGATGTACATTGATGATTTGGTATCGAGGTTTGGATGTGTTCTTATACAGGGAGATCATGTTGTTAGTTATGGCCTATGGCAGTTAAAATTGCACGAGAAGAACTCTTTAACAGATGATTTTGAGTTAGCTATCATAGTACATTCTTTAATGACATAGTTTCATTACCTATTTACTGATAACCTTATAGTGTTTACGAATCATAAGAACATAAAACACATTAAAAAACATATTTGAACCTGAAACAATGAATATCGAAATACTACCTCCAAATTCTCGACTTTGAATTAATGTATACACCTGGTAAATGATATTATATGGAAGATTTATTATGAAATAAATTATTATGGTCAGTAAGAAAAATTGGATTTAGATAAGTGGCCATTGATGTTGATGATAACTGACATGCATATGAATTGTGAAGACCAAAGTAGTGTAGTGGTTCTAATTTTTATTTCATGTCTTCATGATTTTGTGGAAACGGTTAAAGGGAAACATGCATCTGATTCTAAATGTGTTTTTGTATGATCAAATATCAATGGTAGGGAGATCATTGAGGGAAGAAATCTATATGGGAGTATATAATTTTTTTTCCAAAATTGGATAGTGATACCTATTGATTATTAGGATCAACTTCTTCGTTCTAACCACCATTCGAGATGGGATATTCATATGGGAATACAAAATATGTATATGAAGTTCAAAGCATAGTTTTATTGGGTTTGAATGGAAAGGAAAGTGGTTGAGTTTGTTTTGATATTCCTAATATGTGAGCAGTTTGAATCATACCATTAGAAACTAGCAGGTTTGTTATGATCATTACCTATTAATCATTGGAAAATGGGAGTAGATTATCGTGGAAATTATAATTGTCCATTAAATAATTGTATGGAAACATGATTCCATATGGTTGATAGTGGATCAGCTCAAAATGTTGGCCCATTTCATCCCAATTTTTGAGTATCTTATGGCGGAGGAGTTGTTAAAAATATATATCTAATAAGTGGTAAAGAGGTATGGTGTACTGGTTTTTATATTATCAAACTGAGTTCTGATATTTAAATCCCATTTATAGAAATCCTTACCAAAACAACATCGGACTCTATTGACCATGAGCATGATGTATTATAATCATACAGATGGAAAATCTGAAAGGACCATAGAAACACTACTGGACATGTTGTAATCTTGTGTAGTGGATTTTGGTGGATGGTGGTAGGAGCACGTACTGTTAGTGGAGTTTTCATATAAAAATGGTTAAAATGCCTCAATAAATATGGATCCTTTGTAATAATTTTATGATCATTATTGTCGTTCTACACTTTTTGGATGTAAACTATTGGAACATACTTTTTTGGGCCTAACCTATCCAAGAGTCAATGAAGATGATTCAGTTGATCAGGAAATAGAAGGAGATAGCTCATAGTCATTTGAAATCATATGTGAATCCGAATTGATAACCTTTGTCATTCGAGGTGAGTAATCATGTGTTATTATGAATCTCTCTAAGGCTTGGGGATCTTTATTTGGGATCATTTCATGTCATATCTTTAATGCATATTCCCTTTTGATATATGATAACAGGTTTGTGATGTGGAATATTGGTTGGCTTTACCCCCACAATTTAGTGTAGTGCACAATTTGTTTCATGTATCTCAATTGAGAAAGTATTATCAATATTTTGACCATTTTATTCAATGCGATCATGTTGAATTAAATCCACATTCTTTATTGGTTCATATACCGGTACAAATTGTGGATGGGAAAGAGAAATTATAGGATGTAAAATGCATCGTTCTAGTGTAGGGTTTTGTGAAGATATGGTTAGATTTAGGAAGAAGTATTGGAATATAAAAATGAAATGGTCATTAAATGGACTAGACTCTTTCAGACCAATTGAGGTTTTCTATTTTATGGGGATGGATGGAAATTTATGGGGGAGAATGTATCACCCCTCATATTGAATTATGTAACCCTTTCTTTACGTATTTTATGTATGTAATGTTATTGGGTGATGTTTTAGAGGGTTTGGAATACTTTTGGATTATTTTTAGGGATTTTATGTATATGCATAGTTTGAGAATGGTATGTATAAACAATTAATCTCATATAGGAGACCATAAAAATTAAATAGTGGGCTTTGGGTAGGTTTATGATTAGGAAAAATGTTTGTAAAACCATGAGGCCACCATAGAGTAACCCTATAAAGTATAATATAGGGAAAATAAATTTGTTGCATGGTTTGTCTAAACATGTGATCCAACCATGTGAATGGGTTTTGGGGGTAGGGGTTGGTGCACGGTTTCCCCTCCGTTTTCCTAACTGTGTACTCTAAATATTCATAGTTATTTTTTAGATCCTAAAGAGTGGATCTCACTCAAGATTACCTATAAAACAATCATTTTTTTATTTAGTTCCTAACTCAGGTTTTTTTACTTCAAATGGATGTGGAGACCCTCTTCGTTGATCCAGAGGCCATTTATTGAGAACTCTTTGTACGTTGAAGGCCATATTTCTTGGTTAGTCTACATTATTAGTGATTTTCCTTAAATCTATTTCTCTTCCCTCTATTGGGTCCATTGATATAGTTTATTGGGGATAGATCTTTGATAGGTGATGGAAGTTATAATGATATACGTTTGTGTTGATGTTAGGTAATTTGATCTATGGTGGGTTTTTAGAGATTCAACCCGGTATTGTTGAGGAATTTGTGATGTTCTTTGTTTCCACCATAGTTTCGGAGTTTGGTGGATTCACTCTAAAATACTCTTATTTTAACATGAAGAAGTATTTTCAAATTTTTGGAATTTATTGAAATTTATTGTGAAATTGATGTGAAATTTATGGTATAAAACATATTTAGGGATGATTAGGGGATTTTTGGGAATTGGTTGGTTGACCAAGTGCTTTGTTTATGGTTTTTAAAATTATGATTTTAAAATGTGATTTTTTTTGATTCATGTAATTGGTTTTATGGTGATGTTTTCAATAAATGAAATGTTATATTGAAATGGATGGAATTGGTTGATTTTAAATTAAGATTTGGATTAACAAATTTGGTGTGAGTTTATTCTTTTGATATGAACCTGAATAAGAGGCATGTAACATTGGGTTATAAAGGGTCATGACCCTGGATAAGAGGCTTGTTCAATTATGTAACAAGGAGATTAGCAAGATAGTGATGGCTTAGTGGATGTATGAAAAGATACTCACATTTATGGAATAGAAACTAAAACAGTCATGTGCATGTGTGTGTGCGAATCATGGTTTGTGTATTTCAAAAAGGAATTTTAAATTGTTTAAAGTGTTTTTAATCCTTCCTTGGAAACAGTTTTGATATAGAAAACTATTTTGGTAAGAATATTTTTATATTATGATATAAACTGTTAATTTTTTATTGTTTTTTATATAATTTTTTAGATAAATGTGCTATCATGTAATATCCTAGTGGATTTTGATACTTAGTCATGGATAGTAGAGTTAGTGCTAGAATATTAATGGAAGATTGTGAGTTGGTGTCTTTTGAGTATTTTGAGTATTTTTTGTTTTTTATTCCACTTTGTATTTGATATTGGTATTTGTTTTTTATTAGTACTCTAATATATTTTGTATTTTTCTCTTATACATTGAGTTTTCTTCCATTGTTACCCTAAATAATGTTGTGATTATTGGATGTGGTTACCTTGGTTGGTTATTTCAATGAAAAAGATAAAATGGTCCCCCAATTTTTCATTTATCCCTTGGAATTTATATCCAGGATTTGGCATCTTAGGGATATCACCTAAGGCCAAGTTGCAATTCTGCACCAACTGAATCCAATATGAAGGGGTGGGATGTTAAAATTAATGTGGTAGAATTTCAATAGAAAATATCTTTTTATTGAATTTTCAAAAATTAATGATCAATTAGGATTATCATGAGATATATTTTACTATTATTTATAGATGAACAAAACACACAACCTGATTGGATTTTATACAAGTTTTTAACATTCGTTCATGTATATGTATTAAAAAAATACATTAAATATTATTAGAATATTGATATATAGAAATAATAATCATTTAAATAAAATCAGAATATACTAACAACCATTAGTTTATGAGTTAAATATGCTTAAGAATGTGGGTGTTTGTCTTTATGATGAATTTATAAATAATTATTATTTTTGTTTGTTTAATATTTTTTAGGGGGATAAACGTATTCCCAACTTATGGAAATATTCCTTGTGAGATTATAATTGGGAAATTATCTTCTCCTTTATTTCTATAAAATACTAATTCTAGGTGATTAATATTCTAGTGACCATTATGATTATAAGGCATCAATTATTTCTACCTTTGAACCATCCATATATAAATTAACATCAATAAATTGATAAAGTTTTAGAGAAATAAGATTCACCACAAAGTATGTAAAGAGATGTCATCTGAAACTAAGTTGGAAGATTGAATCATTTTCTAGGAAAGTATTTTTTTAATTAATTAAAGGAATGAAATATCAATCATATTATTATAATAATTTGCGATAAAAAATAATAATCTTATAACTAACTTTTTATTTGTTTAAATTCTCACTTAATTGCTTGGATATAAATTAGTTGATGAAAAATTCATGTTAAATTTCCCAACCTCACCCATACTGGGGCTAGATCTGTAACAACCCCAAGTCTGCATCCATAGTCCTGGGGGTGGCGACAAACTAAAAAGGGACAAAAAACAAAGGGAGATCATTCTCTAAGTACCGATAAACACACACAACCAGCTCCATGAAAATGTATAGAGGGAAATGGAAAAATTAAGCTACACTTATATATGTAAACCAAATCTACATGGAGTTATAAATAGTATAAGTATTATAATGTAAAATGAAAGAAAAAGGGAAAAAATAAATGTCCATCCAAATAAGTGTCCTAAACTTAAAGAAATTGGAAATGTAAAATTGATGAGAGAGCCCTGCTCTGGGATCCCATGCTACAACCCCCGTACACAGTCCAAGAACCTCATATCTCTATGTTATTGTGAAGTAATGATCAACCTATCTGTCATCTGCATAAGGCATGGTACGCATGGGTTATAGTACCCCAAATATTTTATGGTATGTTTCTGTTAAATACTTTCTATTCATCACTATTTTCCTTTAAAACAACACTATGTTATTTAAGAGATAGTCAAAACCTAATCATTAAATATAAATTTTCCACTTATATGTTTTGAATTTCATAAAATGGTCATCTAGAGTTATGATCAGTAAGTCATTTGGAGTTTTATAGAACAAACTTGATTTTTGGTGAATAGTAACATACCCTTATGAATAGTAATATGAATAGGAATATGACCCTTATGAATAGTAAATAATAATATTATTTCATTTTCTTAAGGCTAGAAGATAATGAGATCTTAATTAGTTTTTCAATAAGAAATAAAACTAATTACACTTTAAGATTGTTATTTTTTGAATTAAATATGAATTTATTTAAAAATTAAATTAATAATATTTACAAAATTAACTTTGAAATATGGAGTTCATTTTTGAATTGTACACGTTGAAAAATGGATAGGGTAAATTTTTGGGATTTTTCTCAAATACATGAATTTTTCATGAATAGTAAAAATACAGTTTTGAGTTTTTAATAGTTTAATGACATCATAATGATGTAATAATTAAATATAAAAGTCTGGTCGACTTGTGTACAGTGAATTATGACATGAGGTGTCCCAAGTGGCTTAAACCAAAAACCACTGATGAGGTGTCCCTTTTAATTAATAAAAAACTCTCTTGACTACTATAAATACCCACTCACCCCCTTCATTTTTCATTCATTCCAAATCCCTCATCATCGAAGATCTGGTGGTTTTACCTCTCTAAGAGTCCTCCCAAGGTGTCCCTAATCCCCCAAGGTCCCATCCTTCAAGATCTAGTAGTTATTCTAAAAGGTAAGGGAATCCTTCATTCTCTTCTTTAAGTCAACACTTCTTTTATGTTATCTATTTGAAATTCCTTTCTCATATGTTGGGGTTTGATTTTATTTATTCTTATTACTGTATTTTTGATTTCAATATTATGAGATACCCTTTTTTTCTCATAATGTTATTTTATGAAATTTTTAGTGACGTCGTTAGGCTGCCGAATTTTCATAAAGGACCTCTCAACTTTTCTTTTATTTTCAAGTTCGTCTCTTTTATTTTTCTCTCCTCACCTCCTCTGTCAAAATGAACATGATAAACTCTAGTATCATTTATATTATGTAATTATATCATGTGAAGGGAAGAACTATCATCAATATCCTTACTCCCTCCCTTTTATTTTTATAAACAAAATCAACGTCCATAAGGTTCCAATTTATAACCTTTGTGGATGACGAAGTTTCGTTATTCACTTTCTACTTCATTACTAGTCATGAAACCACTTTAATGGTTGAACCAGATCAGAATATATATATTTCATCTAATTAATGTTCTGTAATATTTACACACTCATAATATTTAATAAAAATACAAAACAAGTTCATTGTATACAAAACTGCCAAGCTAAATCGAAGCGTTTGTCAAAAACTTTTAACTAATGATTCATACTCAAGTATATAAAATAGAATAATTATAAGATAATTTATATCTATTTAATGTAACTAATAATATATATTAACAAATCTGGATGTTAAACTATATTTGAAATGAACTTCCATTCATGAGAGCAAGTAAACAAATCATGAAACCAAGTAAGAATATGATTCCAAAACAATAAAATTGAATCTCTTAAACCCATAAAAACCCATTAAAGAAATTAATAAGGTTATACCATATAAATAACATGTTGACTAGGTTCTGGAATTATTAATTAATGAATCTAAATTTTATTATTCAGGTCGTTAAGAACAATAAAGAACACCTTCAAGCCTAAGGTAAGGTATTGCTTAACTCAATTTTCATTCTTTGAGTTATACATCTATCTCCAAGAATATGTGTGAATGTAATTTTATTTTTTTATACAGTATATCCACTTATATTTTGTAGATTTTCATTTTTCACACATAAATATTTCATTTAATTATCTTCACTATAATGACAAAATCTTCATAAGGGATTCTCTCTCACTTTTGTTCAAGAATCTCCCCTATGTTGTGCACCAACTCTTTATTATGTTTTGTACCTACATCCCTTTTGAGATCAATTTTCAATTAAAAATTATTTTCCATTTAAATATCCATGTTCTCATATCAAGGATATTTTTTATTGTTCTATGTTGTATATGATTTTATATACGGTATTTATTTTGAATGTTTAAATATTGAGGAATATGTATCCTCTTTTCTATACGGATAATTTAAAGTCATATTTCTATTATGTTGAAGCTATGTATAAATAATGATTTGGATGTAGAGGTGGGTGGGGCCCACTACATCCCCTCGGGGCATTAGTAAGTCTAATGAGACAAAACAGTTTGGCGACAGACCCTTCTAGTTTGTTTCTAAAAATCATACGGGTTTCTACCCATAGAACTAAACCGTTTTCACGGTATTATGGTTTCATGTGACAGATACATGATATAAAAATAATAAGCATTCGATTTATTTATTATCAGTTATTATTATTATCCATGAAGTTTTCACTATGACAAAATCTATGGATGCAGTTTCATTCTCAGTTTATTAATGGCATTAGTTTTTCATTTACTCACTATGCTATATTGATTATGTCAGATTGATTATGATTCACTTGTTATTGTACTCATTCTTCTGATATTTGTAAACCTTACTGAGCTTTTGAGCTCACCCCTTTAATTTTTTTTTACCTTCAATAGGTTATGAAGAGGAGTTCATTTATTGAGTGCTCGTGGATTCAGTTTTTTTTTCATTATGCATTGTATACTGTAACCTTATACCATGTAATTTGTGTTAAATCTATGCATCTACTTTCTTTAAGACTACTAAACTGATCATTCCTTCGGGATTTTCATTCCTTCTAACTATAGAGACCCGAATCCTGACGTACATGGACAATAAATTACTTTTGCGGAATACTTAGTACATAACAAAAACACACACACAGGGACCGTAATAGTTTAGTGTCTTTGGAAACTCGAAATATAATCTTCTAATCGTGGTGAAAGATCTTCAACATCTCCCAGAAAGATCTTCTTTTTTTAAACCTAAATCCTTTATTTATGTCCTGGGGAAAAACATAAAAGGGTGAGCTCAAATGCTCAGTATGGGTAAACAAACTAAATATCAATCACGTCATATTCATAAGAACATATCTTTTGGAAATCTTAACCTGCAAAAGAGATCATAATTTCATAACATGGGATAAATCATATTAGTAAAATGTAATCCCAATAATCATAACATAAAACATGAAACTTTTTGGCATACACACATAATAATATAGAATCATTTCTTATTATTCAAGACTCATTGCCAAGACTATCTTAGTGGACAAAGTCCATTTCTGAACCAAGTTCACTCCTCATTTTAGTCCTATTTCACTGAACCGGTATAACCTACCATTCCAGCCATGTCTATCTCATGAGATATAAAATCTTTACCCAATGCATTGTAGGGAGATATAGATCCCACCCATCTCATAATGATTCCATTCTTATGTGTGCCACAAAATCATAAATCATACATAATTGCATAAACCATGTAATAAAAATGGGAATCTTAAACATCATGACATCATAAAACAATTCATATAAGATAATGTAATTCATAAAAATAATTCCATCACAACATAATCAAATCAATGTAATAATAGGGATAAAAACAGAACACTTTATTATCTTATATGGAAGATAATTTTGATAAAACACTTGAACTCCATTCTTGAGGAAAATGTCCTTTCTACTTCAAAACATTTTTCCTTTCTTAACATGTCATACAATTTTCAAATAAAAGAATTTGATTAAAAATAAAATTGAAAACTTGTAAAGGAATCTTCTTGGAA
The DNA here is from genome assembly GCA_963277665.1 of Viscum album. Taxonomy (NCBI): domain Eukaryota; kingdom Viridiplantae; phylum Streptophyta; class Magnoliopsida; order Santalales; family Viscaceae; genus Viscum; species Viscum album. The sequence goes on along the minus strand of OY728143.1, from coordinate 800,540,192 downwards.
ATAATGTTTTAAAAATCCATTCATGCCGTATAAGTTAAAAAAACATTCTTCTCGTACTTTTGTCGGAAAAGTCAAAAAAGTACCTCGTACGAAAAAAGACAAAAGATTCCTTTCATATATTTTACTAAAAACTCACCGAAGGGTAAAATAGGATTCAAACAATTGTAGGTGAATGGAAATAATATTACATATTGAGGAAACATGGATGTGGATGATAAAATACACCCCAGTAAATACTAAAGTATAAACAATCTCGGATAAAAATGAGATTGTGATATTTCCCTTACCTTAGGTCCAATTTTATTCGTAAGTGTCCGAAAATCCTGTATAATGATTTAAATAATGTCATTGACTAATTAAATAATCATATTCATTGTTATGATATCATATATGGTTCACTTATGACATTATATTACCTGTTCTTTTGTAAATTCCATGTTAAAGAGTGTTTTGGGTAAAATCTTTTCATTTGTCGTCCGTGCTTTGACTTGTAATTATTTATATGATTACTTAGATCATGATTACTTAATTTAAGAATTTAAAACATAATTTATATATATATTCATAATATACATATGTATAATAAATCATTAAATGGAAAGAAATACACCGTTCATGGAGACGGTAGGTCGTACGTACGCATGAACGCTGTTTTCGTTTCCTTATTGAGTTGAATGGAATTAAGTAGATGACATAAATATATATACACATAAATCCAGTATCATTATTATTTCATATATTTCATTATCACTTATTATATATACTTTATAATCATTCATGAATGGTTAATCATTGAGAATGAATCTCATCGCGTCGTGGAGACGGTATTCCGTACGTACGCACGAGCGATGATATCGTTCCCATGATCGTGGAATTTTATTGGAATGTATATATACTATTACAGAATAAATATCACTTTACAATAATCATATATAGTTATTATTTACACCATTATACCCATCCAAGTAATGTGGTGGTGGAAAATAGATTACACCACGGCGTGGAGACGGTATTCCGTACGTACGCACGCGCGGTGATTTCTTTTTCCGTAGGATGGATAGATGGTGAAATAGGGTTGTTTCATATGTATAATAACATATCAGTATGTGAGTGATACTAATGTTATTACTTCATAATGAAACAATTAAAGAAGAATAAGTGGAATAAGAAATAAAGATGAAAGAATCTGTAACGGACATTACCTCTTCTTTGAAGTGCTTCTTTGAGACCTCCTTTTAGGGCACTAAAATAGGTCTTTGAAGAAGACCAGAACCTCTAGGATGTTTCTAGGGAAGTGGAGAGGAGATATTGGTAGGGTCTGGACGAGCTTGAAGCCTCAAAGTGGTTTGAGGAAGAGAGGGAGGAGGTTTTCTTTTATAAGGGAAGAGAGGGGCACCTTTGGAATAACTAAAACTATTATTTTATTATAAAGTAAAATTCGGTTTTAAATAGCTTCAAATTTATTTATTTCGAAGAAAAGGTGGGGATGGGTCGAAATCCTCTCATCCAATAGAATTTAGACAAGTTTAGGTTCCTATTTTAAACTTATCATTTAGATTTAACATTAAGTTAAATAATTTTACTTTTACCGTGTCTTCTTGTATTCTTACACTATAAGGTTAATAAACTTACTATAACAATCCAAACAAACCCCAAGTTGTTTATTATTAATATATATAACCTTATCTAAGTCATTTGGCCTAACCTTAGATTTTTAAGAATAAAAACAATTAATAATATAATATTTATTTTAAAAACTATTTTATGTCAATTTTGACACTATTTAGTAATTGATTTTTGTGAAAATCATAACAGAATGATTAGTTTGAACAAAGATAATTAAATCAATATTAACATGTAATATTAACCTATAAAATTACTTTAATTCATAAAATTCTCAAATTACACTTATTTGGGTATTTATAATATCAATTATTCTAATTTTCACTATTATGGTAATTACTGCATCATCATTGTGTCATAAATAAATTAAATTATTTAATTTCTAAAAATTACAAATAAAATACCATTATGTAGGAAATCTTTTTATCTTTCTAATGAATATTTATAGTCGAATTTATCTTATGTATAACCCCATATTAAAAATTATTTACATATTAAACTTTGATTTTAACTATTTTAACCCTTCTTTAAATAAATTAATAATAAATGTCCTAATCTAATCCAAGTGGGACTAAATGGTAATATTTTATTCCTAAGGTTGTTTTTGGTCGAATTAAACTGATCCATTAGAATTAGGACATGTGTTAGGATAATAATATCATTTTTACCTTTGATTACCCTATTTACTTTTAACCGCGTTAAAAAAAAGTAAAAAGTTACTATTCATCAAAAATTATTTTAATCTCATTGAACCACATTTTACTTACTAACATCAACCGTGTCTCTCGGATTTTTGAAATTCCACTCACAGAAGTGGTAAAATTATGTTTTATGAAAAATTCATTTTTTTAACTACCACTTAGTGGTTTCACTATTCATCAAAAAATGAAAGTTTCCAGAAAAATACCTAAAATTAGGCCTAAGATATATTTGATATTATGTACTCAAAAATGATGTCTATTTTACCAAATTCAAAACATATCAGTTGAATTAATTAATTTAAAAATTAATTCCCGTCGTTAAAACAAATAGCGTGTTCTTAAGAGATAATAACTATCAAAAGATTGACACTTGTTTATGTCTGGTTTAAATGTGAAATTACATACAATGACCAACATTGTATTAAATTGTAAAAATATATTCTAAATATACTTTAAAACCACTCAAATTAATAATTTATCACTATTAATTATTTCGATTAAAAAAGTTGTTTTTAATTAAAATTTAGTAATTTTCACTATTCATCAGAATATGAATGTTATACGAAAAGTACCAAAATTTCACCTTTGGCTAAATTCGATACTCTGAATCCAAAAATTAAGTCCATTTTGAGATATAAACTTTCTAAAATTTTAAAAGGTTGTTATTACTATTCATAATGGCTAGTTTTAATAATATTTTAATAGAATATCGTTGTTTAGTGAAACTCGGTATTGCGTACTACACACGCTATCGAGGAAGGTCGTGATTGCGTGTAATGCAAGGAAAGTCAAGGATACGTGTTGTGCAAGATTCTTTTGGTGTAGCGTACAACACAAGACATTAATGAAATTAAAAAGAATATTTTTCATAAAATCTCGGGGTGTTACATTCTACCCACCTTAAAATGAATTTCGCCCTCGAAATTCGTCGGGGTTATAAATGGTTTACTACTCGAAAGTTTCTTTAATAGAAAACCACATCGTAAAAAGGAATACCAAAACCAATCTTTAAAAACAAAAGTATGAAACGTAACGGTTACCCAAATAAACTAATCATTGGGTTTCCACATAGGTGAAAATATGGATATGGAAGATAAATCTAACCATCATGTTCTGATGGAGAGTGGTAGAGAACATGGCTATGTAAAATACAGAAATCACAAATCCATAAATTTGTGACGATCTAAGGTACCATCTGATTCATCAGATATAAGAGCACTTGGACAACATTTTCGGTTTTCAAGATCATTTCTCTAAAGATGATGAAATTGGAATTAGAAGAAATACTTTCGTGATTTCGGTATAGTCTCACCGTTGGTTGTTCTTTGGACAATTTCCACTTCATCTCTTAAAGAAATGAAGTTGAATTTGTCATTCATGATGTGTTAGCATATCATGTGATATAATGATGAGTCATTCCATCTGTCTCAAACAAAAGGTTAGAAAAGTTATCAAAAAATACGTAAGTCCATCTATAGTGAGATTAATGATATATGGTTCCTAAAATGGATTTATACTTCATATATCATACTGCTTAATATAATAAAACTAGTTTCTACTAAACAGGGACTTCCTGTAGGCCAGTGGAAGGCGATAAAGGCCAGTCGCACTTCGGTTTTGGGTTCGATTCCCACAGCCTTGTCCGACGCGATGGGTTGTCGCCCGTCCTGTAGGTTGTCCTTTTTCTAAAACTATATAATATCAAAAGTTCTATCCTTAAATAATACTAACTTTTTTCCAACATAATCCATTCCAATATTTAGGTTTATCTAAAATACTTTGGTCCAAGCTCATAATATAAAGAAAATGATTACTTGAAATGTCATCAACCAAGCATGTGAATACCATCATTTATCCCCCATATATCTTGTTGGTCACATTCCAATCATGTGAATACCTTAACCATGTATTCTCTTGAAAAATGAATACCCATTAAACCTTAGTGAAAACATGAATGCTGTCAAAATTTAACTCTTTCCACATACCAAAATCCAATAATTCTATATACTCAATCCATTACATAACCTTCTCCTTATATCAGTCATGAGCTCATGAATACTATCAAACATTTAATTTTCTCCTTATCCCTTCATTATGCACATATCATCTACATTCCAAAAATGTCTGAATAACCTTTCATGGATACTGGTACCATTAATCATACACTTTCAAAACTCAAGGAAATACAACAATGTAACAATCCTTAGATGTCTCTTTATTCCATAGTACCATGAGATTACTTATACAAAATTACACTTGATAAACATGTAATCATTCAACTACCTTCTTAAACCATTGACTGAGCTTCAACAATTCTTTCAACTCACATATCATTTGTAGTCTCTTCATCATCATCAACATAAATACTACTCATACGGCCATACTGATTCTCTTCATGAGACATTCCCTTAGGGCATTGGTTTGCATAATGCCCGTACATTCCACATTTAAAACATTTAACCATTGTTGATGTCATAACAATACCATTATCCTCATCCCTGGTGTTAACTGATCCTTTTCATTTGCACTTATTGGATTTGTGTCCTTCTTTTTCACACCCAAGGCATCTTCCAGTTCCTTTGAAACATTCTCCTTGATGTCTCTTCCCACATGATTTACATAGGGGAAATTGAACTTTCTTTCCTCTATGATCATCATGAAACTCCATCTTTCTCTTATTAGCCGAGTCAGGAAACTTACCAAATTTTACTTTATTGATCATATTATGTGTAAAGACCCAATATTTTTGAGTAGTATATTAACATACTCATATTGATTTAATAAGATGTTAATGGTTAATGCAGAAAGAGGAGTCGATGGCTTCATCCAGTAGACTCGAACCTTATGAAGCCCACTTATCAGAGCTTGGGAAGGAGGTAACATCTGTGGGCTTCGCTTTGGACCAAGCCCAAGCCGAACTCCAGCGTGTCAAGCTTGAACGGAAATGCCCGTGGGAGAAGTTCAAGTTAGTAGAGATTACTACTAGGGCAATGTTATCTGAGCCTCCCTCAGATTCTATCACCATAGAACACCTTACACTTAGGTCATATGTCGGTTTTATAAGGGGCTATGTGACGAGACCCTAGCTTCTTTGTGTAATCCTTTGGGATGAAAGAATTGAGATTTCTTCCTTTAGTGATGTTTGTGAAATTTCAAATGTCCAGATAATTTTAGAATGTATTTTATTGATGAATTTTGAAAAAAAGGATATTTTAAAATATTTATGAAGACCCTAAATAACTAATGATGTGTAATGATTTTCAAAAAATGGTCTTCTACAAAAGTGTTCAGTAAGGAATTTGGAGTCTAATAAGATCAAAATAATTTTTGATGAATAGTAAATTATGAATAGTGATTTTACGCTTAGGATTAGTAATGTGACCAAATGGATTAGTAATTTCACTGAAAGAAAGTTTTAATATAATTTAGACACCTAGATTAAGTAATGTGATTCAATAAAATGGGTAAATAACGGTTTCAAAAATTATTAGTCAAGTATTAGTTTTTTTGGATGAATAGTGTTTTTTAATTAAAAATTTAATCAAAAATTATTAGAAAATTATTTTTATAAAAAGGACTTTATTTTTGAACTCAGAGCATCGATATTATGTTAAGGTAATTTTTGGGGATTTTCCTGAAAAAATGAATTCTCGATGAATAGTGTTTTTATTTAAAAATTAAATTAAAAATATTTAGAAAATTATTTTTATAAAATGGAATTCATTTTTGAAATCACAGCATTGATATTTGGTTAAGGTGAAATTTTGGGATTATTCTCAGAAAGTTGAATTTTCGATGAATAGTGAAAATATAGTTTTTAAGTTACGGGTGTTTAATGAAATCATTAAATGATGTATTAAGTATATATTCAATATGGTCGAATTATGAATAGTACGATAAGGTATGAGGTGTCCCAAGTGGCCAAAACCATGGGCAAATACCATGGTCAAGCCCATGGTTTTGCCAATACCACTAATGGGGTGTCCCTTGGCCATTAATGCCTTGTCCCCTCACTTTCCCTATAAATACCCACCCTTTACTCCTTTAGTTTTCACTCCCAACTCTCCCCCAACGAAGTTCTGGTCTCCTTACCTTCCAAGGAGTCCTCCCAAGGTTCCCCCAATCCCTCAAGGTCCAAAACATTGACTTTCAAGAGTCACGTTTTAAGGTAAGGGATCTGACCTCTCTCTTTCTTTTGATGTAATCTCTTTTATGTCATTCCTTTTATGCTACATGTTATTATGTGAGATGATGTTCTTTTATATTCCTATTACTACCCTTTTCATGTTTATATGATGAGAGATCCCCTCTTACTCTCATCATTTCATTTTATGAAATTTTAAGTGACGCCGTTAGGCTGCCGGATTTTTAAGTGAAATTTTCACCCTTCTTTTTTTTCAAGTTCGATTTTCATGTCAAATCTTTCAAGTTCCTTTTTATTATGTTGAGGTACGATCTCTATAACTATAATTCTGATTTCTTATGATCATATGATGAGAGAACCTATTTGATCTTGTCAATTAATTTTTATTGAAGTTTAAGTGACGCCGTTAGGCTGCCGAATTTTCATAAGAGAAATCTAATTTTTTTTCCTTCCATGTTTTTCATTTCAAATGGCATGTCCTTCAAATTTCATTACCATGTCTATATATACTTCTTATTCTGTCACCCTACTGTTTTATGGATCATTTATGAGTGGGTTACCCATGTCCCCTCTCTTTTCAATGTTTTCTAAAACCCCAAAACATAGCCGTTATGCTGCAGAATTTTCGTCTCAAAATGCCTCTCTCTCTTTTCTCAAAATTATTTTATGTTATAAAGTGAATACTCAATGCTATTATTTCTACAAGGGTATTCACATATATATCAAAATGTTTTATTTTAAATTCTGGGATTTATATACATGAGACCCGCCTTCCCTTTTCGTGGGTTTAAAGTGACGTAAGGATCATGTCTTTAAAACAGTTTTTTAAACGTTATGATTATAAAATGAAACCCATTTATTTTATGCTATATGGGTTATTTATGAAATTTTTGATGATGATATATGTGTCTCGCATGATAATAAAGGAAAATTTAAGGGTGCGCCCTGATAGCGCTCCAATGCATTGGGTAATGATGTAACCACTAGAGATTACAATTTTCACGATACCTTGGTGAATAACCTTGGTAATTTTCAAATGAAACCTTGGGGATGGACCTTGGTGATATGTTCATGATTGTCTATGTTAAATGATGTAGCCACATCTTCAAGTTATGAAAAATGTTATTTTTATTATGAAATGCCTCATGATTTATTTCTCATGACTTAAAGTTATTTTCATGTCCTTATTGAAGTATATCAAGTTCACATGTAAAATGTTCCTCTTGTTTCCCTTACTGTGCCTTCTGCTCACCCTTTCTTTTGATGTATGTCCCCAGGATATGAGATGTAGTAATGAACCTAGGATAAACTTATGGAGAATCCTTTCAAGTGTTTAAGTAGAATGCTGTATGTTGTTTTCATGTATTATGTTCCTGGTTTCCAAGACACTAAACCTTAAAGATCCCCAGTTTTGTGTAATGTAATGAAAGTTTATGTTATAAAAAGACGGGATGTTATAGTTGGTATCAAAGGATGGTTTTGTTATTTTTGGAAATTAGGATATAAAAACTTTACGAATAACTCTATAGAAAAGTTCAAATATAGGAAAACTTCCTGGTATTTTGGTAAGTATTGAGTAAGTGGTTTATCAAACAAATACATCCCTGTCTGGATACGAGAAGGTAGAGGCGGCTCTGACACAGATATACATAGGGGTAAAACCCGAAAACACCACTTTGAGCTAGACTCGAACGGGAACTGGTGCACGATAACGGGCCTTGCTGCACTCTTGGTTACGACACTCCTGGGGGATATGTTTGGTTAATCACAAGCTTTTTATGAATCATTATGAAGGAATTATAGATAAGTATAATTGTCTAAGCATGAAGTCTTAGTTAAAAGATTCATAAATGAAATAAGTTTCTCACTAAGGTTTTATTATTTTAGAAAATGGCGGGAAATAGGAGGAACCGTGCCGATGGTGACCGCAATGCACCATGTGCTGACAGCCCTCCGATGGAAGCGGGAATGGAAACATTCATGCGAATGATGAACCAACTGACTCAAGTTATGAGTAATAACTTGAATCAAGCTGAGAGGCTGATCTCACCACGAAGGGAACAACTTTCTGCTGAGTCCTTTATGCATCAACGACCGCCAACATTCAGTGGATCTACTGACCCATTGGTTGTGGAACAATGGATAAGCTACATTGAAAAGATCTTTTCTGTACTTCATTGTTCGGAACAAGAAAAAGTCACCCTTGCTGTTTACCGCCTAGAGGGAGAAGCTGATCAGTGGTGGTCACTGATCAAAAACACGAAGCCATGAGGAGAGATGGAAGCTATGGAGTGGGAAGAATTCTAGGGAATACTCTTTAATAAGTATTTCCCTCGTTCGATGAGAACGAGAATGGAGAAAGAATTTCTTGAGCTGAAGCAAAAGGAGAATGAATTAGTTGGAAGCTATGAGATGAACTTCACAAGGAATTCCCGTTATACCCCAAGCTTTGTCATGAACCCTAATGGGAAGGTTGATAGATTCTTTGGCGGACTACGACCTCATCTGCGGAAGAATCTAGCCAACAGGGACTACGATAGCTATGAAGAAATAGTTCGAAGTGCTATGAAAGTTGAACTAGAGTTTGGGGAGACACAGTGGTCTCACAAATCTAATGAAAAGAAGAGAACATTAGAACCAAGCCTGGGAAGAAGTTTTGATCAGGAAAGTGGTGGAAAGCATATGCAACACGCCACATGCAATAAGTGTGGGAAGAAGCATTCGTGGAACTGCTTGATCGGAAGGGGTAAGTGATACAGGTGTGGAAGAGAAGGCCATATTTCTCAGAATTGTCGTAGTGATGTGAAGCCTCAACTTCCCAACACTAACTACAGAGGAAAGATGGTTCTGGCCCTACCCGAAGTCACATGCTTCATGTGTGGATAGCATGGGCACTTTTCTAATCAATGTCCAAATCCGAGGGCGGTGGAGGGGAATCACCATCAACCTCAGCAAAGTCCAAGGGTGCAAGGTCGTGCTTTCACTATCACAACAACTGAAGTTGAAGTTCCAAATGATGTGGTAGCAGGTACTCTTGTCATCCTCTCAAAACTAGCAAGTACTTTATTTGATTCTGGTTCTACGCATTCCATTATTTCCTCCAAGTTTGAAAGGAATATAGAATCAATCCCCGAACTGCTAGAGGTAGAGTTGTTAGTCAAGACTTCAAGTGGGATTATCCTTGCATCAACAGTATTTAGAGAATCTAGTGTTTAAATTGGTGAGCACAATCTTATCGCAAATCTAGTAGTCATTCCCAAAATGGAATTTGACATTATACTAGGGATGGACTGGCTCTCAAAGCATAATACTAAGATCAAATGAAGAAGTAAGGAAATCTCAGTAGTCTTGAATGAACGACCTACAGTTATCTTCTGAGGAGAGATATCCCGAATTGATCCCTATCTAGAATCACCTCCTATAGCTTTCTTTATGGAGTTAATCGATGACGATGAAGAAGGAAAAGGGAGCATACAAATAGAAGATGTTCCGATTTTTCAGGAATACATGGATGTATTTCCTGAGGAGTTACCTGGACCTCCCCCAGAAAAAGAGGTAGAGTTCTCCATTGAACTCGTACCTGGGTCTCAACCGATATCAAAGACTCCATATAGAATGGAAAATATGGAGCTAGAAAAGTTAAAGAAACAACTCCAAGACTTGTTGGAGAAGGGGTTTATCCGACCAAGTGTGTCTCCATGGGGAGCACCAGTTCTCTATGTAAAGAAGAAGGATGGATCAATGTGGCTATGCATTGATTATAGAGAACTAAATGGGATCACAGTGAAGAATAGATATCCTCTTCCAAGAATTGATGATTTATTTGACCAACTTTGCGGGGCTCAATTCTTCTCTAAGATTGACCTTCGATCTGGTTATCATCAAATGAGGGTGAAGAAGGAAGATATTCCAAAGACTGCCTTCCGATCAAGATATGGGCATTATGAGTTTACTATTGTGCCCTTCGGCTTGACTAATGCTCCTGCTATTTTCATGGATTTGAGGAATAGAGTCTTTAAGGACTACCTTTATAACTTTGTGGTAGTTTTTATTGATGATATTTTGATATATTCAAAAAGTCGTGAGGATCATGAAGATCATCTAAGGGTTATATTGAAAACTCTGCAGAAGGAGAGGCTCTTTGGGAAGTTCAACAAGTGTGAGTTTTGGTTACAACAGGTGGCTTTCTTGGGGCACATCGTAACCAAATTAAGGAATCTTGGTTGACCCTACAAAGACAGTGGTTGTGGAGGAGTGGCCTCAAACCACAACAGTAACTGAGATTCATAGTTTCCTTGGTTTAGCGGGATATTATAGGAGGTTTGTGAAAAACTTTTCACGGCTTTCTAATCCACTAACCAAGTTGACTCGAAAAGGGGTTAAGTTCATCTAGACAAAGGAATGCGAGGAAAGTTTCCAAGAGCTAAAGAAGAGATTGGTTACTGCACCTGTGTTAACACTACCCTCTATCGGAGACGGATTTGTTATTTTTAGCGATGCATCTCTAAAAGGTCTTGGGTGCGTCCTCATGAAAAATGACAAGGTAATTGCTTATGCATCTCGACAGTTGAAGATTCATGAGCAGAATTATCCTACGCATGATCTAGAGCTGGCGGCAGTTGTTTTTGCTCTAAAGATATTGAGGCACTATCTTTATGGGGAGAAATGTGATATATACACTGACCACCAAAGTCTAAAGTATATTTTCACACAGAAAGAACTGAACATGAGACAAAGGAGATGGTTGGAGCTTATTAAAGACTATGATTGTTCAATTCATTATCACCCTGGAAGAGCAAACAAAGTCGTGGATGCATTAAGCAGGAAAGATCATGTTGTTCTGGCAACAATGAGGATCTTAGGAGGTCCCTTGATTAAAGATCTAGTAAAACTGGACATGGGAATTATAAGAAAAGGGACATCATCAACCCTATCCCAAATGATTTCTCAACCTTCATTACTAGAGAAGATCAAGAATGCTCAAAAAGAAGATCCTTTGCTGTAGGAGAAGTTTGATGCTGTAAAGGATGGGAAGTTACCTGATTTCAATATTGATCAAGAAGGTGTATTGAAATTTCGTACAAGACTATGTGTTCCATATATTCCAGAGATAAAGAAAGAACTGATGGATGAAGCTCATAGATCTACTTTCTCTATACATCCGGGAAGCACTAAGATGTATAGAGACCTTCATGATCATTATTGGTGGGATAACATGAAGAGGGAGATTGCTGATTACACTACAAGGTGCCTGGTGTGTCAGCAAGTAAAAGAAGAAAGACAACTTCCTAAGGGGGTATTACAACCACTACCCATACCAGTATGGAAGTGGGATAATATCACCATGGACTTTATAACTGGTCTCCCAAAAACATCTAAAGGAAACAATGCGATATGGGTTATTGTGGACCGTCTCACCAAGACAACCCATTTTATCTCTATTCGGGATGATTTCTCTCTAGATCAGCTTGCCAAGATATACATGAAGGAAGTGGTAAGGTTTCATGGGTTACCACTATCCATCATATCTGATCGTGACCCAAGATTCACATCAAAATTCTGGAGAATTCTTCAACATGTTCTGAATACCAAATTGAATTTTAGTACGGCCTATCATCCTCAAACTGATGGCCAATCTGAAAGGACTATTCAGACACTCGAAGACATGTTGAGATTATGCTCAATGGAATTTAAAGGTGGATGGGATCAACACCTCCCATTAGTGGAGTTCTCTTATAACAACAGCTTCCATGCGAGTATTCAGATGGCACCCTATGAAGCTCTGTATGGAAAGAGGTGTAGAACTCCTACTTGTTGGGACGAAACTGGTGAGAGAAAGCTTCTTTGGCCTGATCTTGTGCAAGAGATGACAGAACAGGTTCATGCCATCCAACAACAGATAAAGGCTACTCAGAGTCGACAGAAGAGCTATGCTGACAATTGTCGAAGGGACTTGGAGTTTGGTGTTGGTGACAAAGTCTTCCTTAGAATTTCTCCATGGAAGAGAGTCATGCGGTTTGGGAAGAAAGGGAAGCTCAGCCCTAGGTACATTGGCCCCTATGAAATCCTTGATCGCATAGGAGCAGTGGCCTATCATCTAGCACTTCCACCGAACCAAGATCAAGTTCACGATGTCTTCCATGTATCTCTCTTGAGGAAGTACATACCCGACCCTTCGCATGTACTGAACCCAGAGGTGGTACAACTGGAACATGACCTCTCTTATGAGGAGCAGCCAGTGGAGATCTTGGACCGTAGAGACAAGGTTCTACGAAACAAGACTACCCACCTTGTGAAAGTGTTGTGGAGGAATCATATGTATGAAGAAGCGACTTGGGATCCTGAGGAAACGATGAAGCAAAAGTACCCTCACCTTTTCAACTAGGCCTCAAGTATAAATTTCAGGGACGAAATTTCTTAAGGGAGGAAGACTGTAACGAACCAATATTTTTGAGTAGTATATTAACTTACTCTTATTGATTTAATAAGATGTTAATGGTTAATGCAGAAAGAGGATTCGATGGCTTCATCCAGTAGACTCGAACCTTATGAATCCCACTTATCAGAGCTTGAGAAGGAGGTAACATCTGTAGGCTTCTCTTTGGACCAAGCCCAAGCCGAACTCCAGCGTGTCAATCTTGAATGGAAATGCTTGCGGGAGAAGTTCAAGTTAGTAGAGATTACTACTAGGGCAATGTTATCTGAGCCTCCCTTAGATTCTCTCACCATAGCACACCTTACACTTAGGTCATATGCCGGTGTTACAAGGGGTTATGTGACGAGACCCTAGATTCTTTGTGTAATCCTTTGGGATGAATGAATTGATATTTCTTCCTTTAGTGATGTTTGTGAAATTTCAAATGTCCAGATAATTTTAGAATGTATTTTATTGATGAATTTTGAAAAAAAGGATATTTTAAAATATTTATGAAAACCCTAAATAACTAATGATGTGTAATGATTTTCAAAAAATGGTCTTCTACAAAAGTGTTCAGTAAAGAATTGGGAGTCTGATAAGATCAACAAAATTTTTGATGAATAGTAAATTATGAATAGTGATTTTACGCTTAGGATTAGTAATGTGACCAAATGGATTAGTAATTTCACTCAAAGAAAGTTTTAATATAATTTAGACACCTAGATTAAGTAATGTGATTCAATAAAATGGGTATATAATGATTTCATAAATTATTAGTCAAGTATTAGTTTTTTCGGATGAATAGTGTTTTTTAATTAAAAATTTAATTAAAAATAATTAGAAAATTATTTTTATAAAAAGGACTTTATTTTTGAACTCAGCGCATCGATATTATGTTAAGGTAATTTTTGGGGATTTTTCTGAAAAAATGAATTCTCGATGAATAGTGTTTTTATTTAAAAATTAAATTAAAAATATTTAGAAAAATATTTTTATAAAATGGATTTCATTTTTTAAATCAGAGCATTGATATTTGGTTAAGGTGAAATTTTGGGATTATTCTGAGAAAGTTGAATTTTCGATGAATAGTGAAAATATAGTTTTTAAGTTACGAGTGTTTAATGACATCATTAAATGATGTATTAAGTATATATTAAATATGGTCGAATTATGAATAGTACGATAAGGTGTGAGGTGTCCCAAGTGGCCAAAACCATGGGCAAATACCATGGGCAAGCCCATGGTTTTTCCAAAACCACTAATGAGGTGTCCCTTGACCATTAATGCCTTGTCCCCTCACTTTCCCTATAAATACCCACCCTTTCCTCCTTTATTTTTCACTCCCAACTCTCCCCCAACGAAGTTCTGGTCTCCTTACCTTCCAAAGAGTCCTCCCAAGGTGCCCCCAAGCCCTCAAGGTCCAAAACATTGAGTTTCAAGAGTCACGTTTTAAGGTAAGGGATCTGACCTCTCTATTTCATTTCATGTAATCTCTTTTATGTCATTCCTTTTATGCTCCATGTTCTTATGTGAGATGATGTTATTTTATATTCCTCTTACTGCCCTTTTCATGTTTATATTATGAGAGATCCCCTCTTACTCTCATCATTTCGTTTTATGAAATTTTAAGTGACGTCGTTAGGCTGTCGAATTTTTAAGTGATTTTTTCACCCTTCTTTTTTTTCAAGTTCGATTTTCATGTCAAATCTTTCAAGTTACTTTTTATTATGATGGGGTATGATCTATATATCTATCATAATGATCTCTTATGATCATATGATGATATACCCTATTTGATCTTGTCAATTCATTTTTATTGAAGTTTAAGTGACGCCGTTAGGCTGTCGAATTTTTATAAGAGAAATCTAATTTTTTCCTTCCATGTTTTTCATTTCAAATGGCATGTCCTTCAAATTTCATTACCATGTCCATATATCCTTCTTATTCTGTAACCCTACTGTTTTATGGATCATTTATGAGTGGGTGACCCATGTCCCCTCTCTTTTCAATGTTTTCTAAAACCCCAAAACATAGCCGTTATGCTGCAGAAGTTTCGTCTCAAAATGCCTCTCTCTCTTTTCTCAAAATTATTTTAGGTTATAAAGTGAATACTCAAAGCTCTTATTTCTACAAGGGTATTCACATATATATCAAAATGCTCTATTTTAAATTCCGGGATTTACATACATGAGACCCGCCTTCCCTTTCCGTGGGTTTAAAGTGACGTAAGGATAATGTCATTAAAGCAGTTTTTTTAAACGTTATGATTATGAAATGGAACCCATTTATTTTATTTTATATGGGTTATTTATGAAATTTTTGATGATGATATATGTGTCTCACATGATAATAAAGGCAAATTTAAGGGTGCGCCCTGATATCGCTCTAATTCATTGGGTAATGATGTAACCACTAGAGATCACAATTTTCACGATACCTTGGTGAATAACCTTGGTAATTTACAAATGACACCTTGGGGATGGACCTTGGTGATATGTTCATGATTGTCTATGTTAAATAATGTAGCCACATCTTAAAGTTATGGAAAATGTTATTTTTATTATGAAATGCCTCATGATTTCTTTCTCATGCCTTAAAGTTCTTTTCATGTCCTTATTGAAGTATATCAAGTTCACATGTAAAATGTTCCTCTTGTTTCCATTACTAGGCCTTCTGCTCACCCTTTATTTTGATGTATGTCCCCAGGTTATGAGATGCAGTAATGAACCTAGGATGAACTTAAGGAGAAGCCTTTCAAGTGTTTAAGAAGAATGCTTTATGTTGTTTTCATGTATTATGTTCCTGGTTTCCAAGACACTAAACCTTAAAGATCCTCAGGTTTGTGTAATGTAATGAAAGTTTATGTTATAAAAAGACAGGATGTTATATTATGAGATTTCTAATTCGGCATAATAATGATGTTTGGACTTCAAAATCCCATTTCATTTGGTTACTCATGAAGAATATCATTCCATTGTCCATCATATCCTCCATTATCGTGAATCATCTTGTTTCCAGCCATTTTCTAAAACCCAAAAAGAATAGTGTGAGAGGAAAAAATCATAATAAAGGGGGATTAACATCAATATCTAACATCTTTGGTTTAATCTAATATCATTACAATAGTTCTAGGACTATATCCTATACGTATACTTATCCTTAGAGACATCCCTAGACATACCATAGAAATATCTCTAGGGATCTCACTAACGTTCTCGCATCCTAATTTCCAAAGGTTGACTAAACCTTTCATCTGATACCAACTGTAGAGACCCGAAGCCTGACATACATGGACATTACATTAATTTTTCGGAATACTTATTACATAACAAAAACACACACACGAGGACCGTAATAGTTTAGTGTCTTTGGAAACTCGGAATATAATCTTCTAATCGTGGTGAAATATCTTCAACATCTCCCATAAAGATCTTTTTTTTTCAAACCAAAATCCTTTCTTTATGTCCTGGGGAAAAAACATAAAATGGTGAGCTCAAATGCTCAGTAAGTGTAAACAAAAGAAATATCAATCACGTCATATTCATAAGAACTTATCTTTTAGAAATCTTAACATGCAAAAGAGATCATAATTTCATAACATGGGATAAATCATAGTTGTGAAATGTAATCCCAATAATCATAACTTAAAGCATTAAACATTATGGAATACACACATAATCATATAGAATTATTTCTTATTAGTCAATACTCATTTCCAAGACTATCGTAGTGGACAAAGTCCATTTCTGAACTGAGTTCACTCCTCGTTTCAGTCCTGTTTCACTGAACCAGTATAACCTACCGTTCCAGCCATGTCTATCTCATGAGATATAAAATCTTTACCCAATGCATTGGAGGGAGATATAGATCTCACCCATCTCATAATGATACCATTCTTATGTGTGCCACAAAATCATAAATCATACATCATTTCATAACCCATGTAATTAAAATGGGAATCTTAAACATCATGACATCATAAAACAATTCATATAAGATAAAGGAATTCATAAAAATAATTCCATCACAACATAATCAAATAAATGTAATAATAGGGATAAAAACAGAACCCTTTATTATCTTAGATGGAAGATAATTTTGATAAAACACTTGAACTCCATTCTTGAGGAAAATATCCTTTCTACTTCAAAAACATTTTTCCTTTCTTAACATGTCATACAATTTTAAAATAAAAGAAGTTGATTAAAAATAAACATGAAAACTTGAAAAGGAAGCTTCTTGGAAATAATGTTTTAAAAATCCATTCATGTCATATAAGTTAAAAAAACATTCTTCTCGTACTTTTATTGGAAAAGTCAAAAAAGTACCTTGTATGAAAAACGACAAAAGATTACTTTCATATATTTTACTAAAAACTCACCGAAGGGTAAAATAGGATTTAAAAAATTGTAGTTGAATGGAAATAATATTACATATTTAGGAAACATGGATGTGGATGATAAAATACACCCCAGTAAATACTAAAGTATAAACAATCTCGGATAAAAATGAGATTGTGATATTTCCCTTACCTTAGGTCCGATTTGCTTCGTAAGTGTCCGAACCTCCTGTATAATGATTTAAATAATGTCATTGACTTATTAAAGAATCATATTCATTGTTTTTATATCATATATGGTTCACTTATGACTTTATATTACCCGTTCATTTGTAAATTCCATGTTAAAGAGTGTTTTGGGTAAAATCGTTTCATTTGTCGTCCGTGCTTTGACTTGTAATTATTTTTATGATTACTTAGATCATGATTACTTAATTTCAGAATATAAAACATGATTTATATATATATTCATAATATACATATAAATAATAAATCAGTAAATGGAAAGAAATACACCGTTCATGGAGACGGTAGGCCGTACGTACGCCTGAACGCTGTTTTCGTTTCCTTATTGAGTTGAATGGAATTAAGTAGATGACATACATATATATACGCATAAATCCAGTATCATTATTATTTCATATATTTCATGATCACTTATTATATATAATTTATAATCATTCATTAATGGTTAATCATTGAGAATGAATCTCATCGCGTCGTGGAGAAGGTATTCCGTACGTACGCACGAGCGATGATATCGTTCCCATGATCATGGAATTTTATTGGAGTGTATGTATACTATTACAGAATCAATATCACTTTAAAATAATCATATACAGTTATTATTTACACCATTATACCCATCCAAGTAAGGTGGTGGTGGAAAATAGATTACACCACAGCGTGGAGACGGTATTCCGTACGTACGCACGTGCGGTGATTTCTTTTTCCGTAGGATGGATAGATGGTGAAATAGGGTTGTTTCATAATTATAATAACATATCAGTATGTGAGTGATACTGATGTTATTACTTAATAATGAAACAACTAAAGAAGAAGAAGTGGAAAAAGAAATAAAGATGAAAGAATCGGTAACAGACATTACCTCTTCTTTGATGTGCTTCTTTGAGACCTCCTTTTAGGGCACTAAAATAGGTCTTTGAAGAAGACCAGAACCCCTAGGATGTTTCTAGGGAAGTTGAGAGGGGAAATTGGCAGGGGTTGGCCGAGCTTGAAGGCTCAAAGTGGTGTGAGGAAGAGGGGGAGGAGGTGCCCTTTTATAAGGGAGGAGAGGGGCACCTTTGGAATAACTAAAACAATTATTTTATTATAAAGTCAAATTCGGTTTTAAATAGCAAAAAATTGATTTATTTATAAGATAAGGTTTGGATGGGTAGAAATCCTCTCATCCAATAGAATTTAGACAATTTAGGTTCCTATTTTAAACTTATCATTTAGATTTATCATTAAGTTAAATAATTTTACTTTTACCGTGTCTTCTTGTGTTCTTACACTATAAGGTAAATAAACATACTATATCAATCCAAACGAACCCCAAGTTGTTTATTATTAATATATATAACCGTATCTAAGTCATTTGGCCGATCCTTAGATTTTTAAGAATAAAATAACAATTAATAATATAATATTTATTTTCAGAACTATTTTATGTCAATTTTGACACTATTTAGTAATTGATTTTTGGAAAATCATAACAGAATGATTAGTTTGAAAAAAGTTAATTAAATCAATATTAACATGTCATATTAACCTATAAAATTAGTTTAATTCATAAAATGTCTCAAATTACACTTATTTGGGTATTTATAATATCAATTATTCTAATTTTTCACTATTATGGTAATTACTGCATCATCATTTTGTCATAAATAAATTAAATTATTTAATTACTAAAAATTACAAATAAAATACCATTATGTAGGAAATATTTCTATCTTTATAATGAATATTTATAGTCGAATGTATCTTATGCATAACCCCATATTAAAAATAATTTACTTATTAAACATTGATTTTAACTATTTTAACCCTTCTTTAAATAAATTAATAATAAATGTCCTAATCTAATCCAAGTGGGACTAAATGGTCATATTTTATTCCTAAGGTTGTTTTTGGTCGAATTAAGCTGATCCATTAGAATTAGGACATGTTTTAGGGTAATAATAATATCATTTTTACCCTTAATTATCCTATTTACTTTTAACCGTGGGAAAAAAGTAAAAAGTTACTATTCACCAAAAATTATTTTCACCTCATTGAACCAAATTTTACTTACTAACATCAACGTTGTCTCTCAGATTTTTGAAATTCTACTCATAGAAGTGGGAAAATTAAGTTTTATGAAAAATTCATTTTTTTAACTACCACTTAGTGGTTTCACTATTCATCAAAAAATGTAAGTTTCCAGAAAAATACAAAACATTAGGCGTAACCTATATTTGATATTATGTACTCAAAAATGATGTCCATTTTACCAAATTCAAAACATATAAGTTGCATTAATTAATTTAAAAATTAATTCACGTCGTTAAAACAAATAGCGTGTTCTTAAGAGATAATAACTATCAAAAGATTGACACTTGTTTATGTCTGGTTTAAATGTGAAATTACATCCAATGACCAACATTGTATTAAATTTTAAGAATATATTCTAAATATACTTTAAAACCACTCAAATTAATAATTTATCACTATTAATTATTTCGATTAAAAAAGATGTTTTTAATTAAAATTTAGTAATTTTCACTATTCATCAGAATATGAAAGTTATCCAAAAAGTACCAAAATTTCACCTTAGGCTAAATTCGATACTCTGAATCCAAAAATGAAGTCCATTTTGAGAGATAAAATTTCAAAAATTTTAAAAGGTTGTTATTAATATTCATAACAGCTAGTTTTAATAATATTTTAATAGCATATCGTTGTTTAGTGAATCTCGGTATTGCGTACTACACATGCTATCGAGGAAGGTCGTGATTGCATGTAATGAAAGGAATGTCAAAGGATGCGTGTTGTGAAAGCTTCTTTTGGTGTAGCGTACAACAGAAGAAATTAATGAAATTAAAAAGAATATTTTTCATAAAATCTCGAGGTGTTACACTAACCATGCCAATATCACAAGTAATGAACCAACTCCAGCCTAGTGTGGTCGAGGTGTTACAGTTGGTATCAGAGGAAGTTTAGTAGAAAAATTGGAAACTAAAGTATGAAATTTATAGTAGGGAATAAATCCCTAAGGTAGTATTTGAGGATAAACATACAAGAAATTCCTGGTATTTTGGTAAGGAATAGATTATGTGAATCTTTCTAGCAAAGACATCCCTGTCTGTATACGAGAAGGTAGAGGTGGCTCTGTCACAGAGGTACCTACAAGTGAAATCTCCGACAAGGAGTTTCAGGCTTGACTCGAGGTATCCTGGAACACGACAACGGGTCTTGCTTCACTCTTGGTTATGACACTCTCGAGGGATATGCTTTGGGTAATTCATATTTTCATTACAAGCCATTATGAAGGAGTTGATGTAAATTTTTCCTCCAAGGAACCTTGCTTATAAGATTAGTTATGCACAGAATTTCAATCTATGTTGAGTGATTTTCTATTTGAGATTCATAAAATAATCTTGTGTATCCCATTATTTAAAAATGGCGTCTAATGGAAGAAGGGGAATCAACACTCCTGGGCATGGTAGGGATCTCCCTTCTGAGCAAGTCAACACGGTCAACATTGGAGCAGATCAGATCATGACAATATTGGGACAAGTTACTTAAGTTGTAACAAATAACCATTCAACACCTGTGTTGGATCGTTTCATGTGGAAGAATCCCCCATCTTTCAGCGGGACTACTAATCCAATGGTTGTTGAGAAATAGATGATGTCCATTGAAAAGATATTTATGGCATTAAGATGCAATGAAAATGAAAAGGTAGTACTTGCAGTATATTGTCTCAAGGGGGACGCTATTCAATGGTGGTCCCGGATTCAAAATACCATAGAGGAAGAAGAGATAGATGATATGGAATGGAGGACTTTTAAGGAAATATTATTCGAAAAATATTTCCCTCATGAGAAATGAACGGAAATGAAGAGGAAATTAATTGGCTTGAAACAAAGGGAAGAAGATAGTATTGCAGAGTATGAGGCTACCTTCACAAGGCTAGCCAGGTACGCTATGGATTACGTACGTGACTCTGCGGAAAAGATTGATCATTTATTTGAAGGTATTAAGACAAGTCTTCCGAGGGAACTGACTTCTCAAACATTTTCATCATATGATGGAATTTTATCCAGTGCTATCAAAACAGAGAAGGGATTTTCTAGATAAAATATTTTCAAAGGAAACCAAGACAATAAGCGATACTCTGATAACAAAGGAAAATGGAGAAGCACCAAATAAGAGCAAGGGAATGAATAGTTTCCCATTAAGTGAGAACTGTGGAAAGAATCATCTTGGGAAATGCTTGAAAGGAATGGGAGTCTTCTATAAGTGCAGAGATAAGGGTCATAGATCTGATGAATGTAAAGGGAAGAAACAATTCAATGATATTCAATGCTACAATTGTAGAGAAAATGGACACTATGCAAATGAGTGTCCTAAGATCCAAAGAAAAATGCCTTAGAAAGATTCAAGAGAGAAAGGGAGAGCTTATGAGATTACAACCGTAGAGGTTTAAGTTCTTACTAATGTGGTGGAAGGTACTTTAATTGTTTCCTCAAACTTAGCCAACACTTTATTTAATTCTGGATCATCGCATTCATTTATATCTTCTCATTTTTTCATGAAAATTAGATATGTCCAGTTTGATTTAATAAAGGATTTTTCAGTCAAAACTCCAAGGGGATGTATCATTGCAACGAAGGCATGTCGACTAGTCCCCCTCCAGACACCAAAACGTGCTTCAATTGCTAACGTTGCCATCATACTGGTGACTAACTTTGATATAATTCCCAGTATGAATTGGTTGTCAAATTATGATGCGATTATTTATTGTAAGAAGAATGAAGTTACAATTTTTGAAAATGGTGTATAATCCCTTATTTTTAGAGTAGAAGCCTCGCCACCTGATTCATATCTAGATCCACCCCCAATGTCTTTATTGAATGAAATTCTTGTAGAGGAAGAGAACCCAATATCTACGGGGGAGGATATAAATATTCAAATTGAATATGTACATATAGTGAAAGAGTACATTGATGTATTTCCAAAGGATTTACCTTGAAATCCTCAAGAGAGGGAAGTTTAGTTCTATATAGATTTAATTCCCGGTGCGAGACCTATATCAAAGACCCCCTATAGGGCGGCCACTGTGGAGTTAGTGGATCTAAAGAAACAACTAGAGGATTTGAGGGACAAAGGATTTATTGGACCTAGTGTTTCTCCATGGGGAGCCCCGGTCCTATTTGTCAAGAAGAAAGATGGAACTATGAGGCAGTGAATTGATTATAGGGAAATTAATGATATTAAAATAATGAATAAGTATCCTCTACTTCAGATTGATGATTTATTTGATCAACTTCATGGAGCTCAATAATTTTTAAAGATTGACCATTGGTCCGGATATTATCAGTTTCATGCGAGGAAGTAAGATATTCCTTAAGATAACATTTCGAACCAGGTATGGGCATTGCAAGTTTACAATGATGCCTTTTGGACTGACTAATGAACACTTTGTTTTCATGGATTTAATGAATACGATTTTTGAGTAATATCATGATAACTTTGTTGTGGTGTTCATCGATGATATACTGGTATACTAAAAAAGCTATGAACACCATGAGAATCACTTTCGGATTATAATAAATACTCTTAGAAGAAATGAATTATATGGGATGTTTAGAAACTATGAATTCTGGCTTCAATCATTTCTTTTCTAGGCCATATTGTCACTAAGGATTTAATTCTAGTTCATCCTATAAAGACAAAGGCAATCCATGATTAACCCATGCTAACAAACATAACCGAGGTATGCAGTTTTATTGACTTATCAGGTTACTATCGGCGTTTCGTTCCGAATTTCGCCCAACTGGCTAACCCACTAACCAAGCTCACACATAAAGGAGTTATGTTTGTGTGGAAAAAAGAGTGTACAAAATGATTTGATGAATTGAAAATAAGATTGATCAATGCACCAATTTTGACTCTTCCATCTGGAAGTGATTGATTTGCAATATACATCGATGCATCAAAGAATTGACTGGGTTGCGTCATTATGAAAAATGATAAATTTATTGCTTATGCATCAAGGCAGTTGAAGACTCATGAGAAAAATTATCAAACTCATGATCTTGAGTTAGTAGCCATAATCTTGGATCTGAATATATGGAGACATTATCTCCACGAAGAGGGATGTTAGATCTTTACGGGCCACAAGAGTTTGGAATAAATTTTCACACAAGAAGAACTCAACATGATGCAGAGAAGATGCCTCGAGTTACTCAAAGATTATGATTGTTCAATACACTACCACCCAGGAAAGGAGAATAAGGTGGAAGATGCATTATGCAAGAAAGATCATGGAATTCTAACTCAAATGAGGATTAAAAGAGATACTATGTTCATGGATCTACTGAAGATGGATTTTGGAATTGTTAAGGAAGGGGAACCATCACCCCTCTTTAAAATTATTGCTAAATCATATTTGTTAGATAAGATAAAAATTTCTCAATCTAATGATGAGAATCTGCACAATAAAATTAATGCAGTTAAGAATGAGAGATCGGCGGACTTCGTGTATGAAGAAGGTGTTCTGAAATTTGGGAATAATTTATGTGTTCCATCAGTACCTGAGCTAAAAAGGTAACTATTAGACAATGCTCACAGATCAAATTTCTCTATACACCTTGGTAGCACCATGATGTATAGAGATCTGATGGAACATTTTTGGTGGGATAATATGAAGCGAAAAATTGCTGACTACGTGTCATGGTGTCTAGTTTGTCAACAAGTGAAGGCTGAGAGACAACATCCCAAAAGAGTGATGTAACCTCTACCAATTCCTTTGTGGAAGTGGGATAACATTACGATGGATTTTTCCATAGGACTACTGAGGACACCTATAAGGAATGATATAATATGGTTAATTGTTGATCGTCTCACTAAATTTGAAAATTTCCATCTAATATGAGAGGATTTTCCACTTGAGCGCCTGAAAAGACTTTATATTAATGATGTTGTGAGACTTCATGGTGCACCTCTATAGATTGTCTCCGACCGAGATTCCCAGTTTACATAAAAATTTTGGAATAGTCTCCAGGAGGCATTGAATATTGAGCTTCGTATGAGTTATGTATATCACCCTCAAACTGACGGACAGTCTGAAAGGACTATTCAAACTCTGGAAGACATGCTGAGATCATGCTCTCTTGTCTTCCAAGGTATGTGGGATCAATACTTTACTTTGGTGCAATATTCATACAACAATAGTTTCCATTCTAGTATTCAAATGTCTCCATATGAAGCATTATATGGAAAGAGATGTCGAACTCCAACTTGTTGGGATGAAGTTGGTGAGAGGAAACTTATAGGCCCAGAAATTATTGAAGAGACTGCAACAAAGGTGGAGAAAATACAAGCCCATATTAAAGCATCCCAAAGTAGGAAGAAGAGTTATGATGACAACCAGATAAAGGACTTGGAATTTCAAGTGGGAGATCATTTATTTCTGAAAGTATCTCCATGGAAGGGTGTCTTAAGGTTTGGTAAGAAAGGGAAACTGATCCCTAGGTACATAAGACAATTTGATATTTTGGGATGAATCAGAACTATAGCTTACCATTTAGCAATGCCGCCAAATCTCTCCAGAGTTCATGATGTGTTCCATGTATCATTGTAAAAGAAATACATTCCAGACCCAACTCATGTACTCACATATGAAGAAATAGATCTGGAACCAGATTTGTCATACTGTGAAAATCCTATCACGATTATTGACACAAGGGAGAAGGTATTGATAAATTGAACAACTCGTCTAATAAAGGTTCTTTGGAGAAACCAGAATATGGAGGAAGCCACATGGGAACCAGAGGATTACATGAAGAAGAACCACCCACATCTTTTTGGTGGGATATATACATAAAATTTTGAGGACTAAATTTTAGAAGGAGGGAATAATGTAGCACCCCAAACATTTTGTGGTATGTTTCTGTTAAATACATTATATTCATCACTGTTTTCTTTTAAAACAACACTAGGTTATTTAGGATAGAGTCAAAACCTACCCATTAAATATAAATTTTCTACTTCTATGTTATGAATTTCAAAAAATGGCCATCTAGAGTTGTGATCAGTAAGTCATTTGGAGTCAGATAGAAGAAACTTGATTTTTGGTGAATAGTAACATACACTTATGAATAGTAATATGAATAGTAATATGACCCTTATGAATTGTAAATAATAAAATTATTTTATTTTCTTAAGGCAATAAGATAATGAGATCTTAATTAGTTTTTCAATGAGAAATAAAACTAATTTCACTTTAAGATTGTTATTTTTCAAATTAACTATGACTATTTTTAAAAATTAAATTAATAACATTTAGAATATTAATTTTGAAAAATGGAGTTCATTTTTGAATTCTACACATTGAATAATGTTTAGGGTAATTTTTTGGGATTTTTCTAAAATACATGAATTTTTCATGAATAGAAAAAATATAGTTTTGAGTTTTCGGTAGTTTAATGACATCATAATGATGTAATAATTAAATATAAAATAATGGTCGACTTGTGTACAGTAACTTGTGACATGAGGTGTCCCAAGTGGCTTAAACATGGGCAAATACCATGGGGAAGCCCATGGTTTTGCGAAAACCACTGATGAGGTGTCCCTTTTAATTAATAAAAAACTCTCTCTTGAATACTATAAATATCCACTCACCCCCTTCGTTTTTCATTCATTCCAAATCCCTAATACTCTATGGTTTTGTGTTTATACCTCTCTAGGAGACCTCTCAAGTTGTCCCCAATCCCCCAAGGTCCCATCCTTCAAGATCTTGGAGTTAATCTACAAGGCAAGGGAATCCTTTATTCTCTTCTTTAAGTCAACACTTCTTTTATGTTAGCTATTTGAAATTACTATCTAATATGTTGGGGTTTGATTTTATTTAGTCTTATTACTATACTTTTGATTTAAATATGATGATATACCCTTTTGTTCTCATCATTTGATTTTATGAAATTTTAAGTGACGTCGTTAGGCTGCCGAATTTTCATAAAGGATCTCTCAACTTTTCATTTATTTTCAAGTTCATTTCTTTTATTTTTATCTTCTCACCTCCTCTGTCCAAATGAACATGATAAATTCTAGTATCATTTATATACTAGAATTATATCATGTGAATGGAAGAACTATCATCAATATCTTTACTCCCCCGTTTATTTTTATAAAAAAAATCAACGTCCGTAAGGTTCCAATTTATAACCTTTGTGGATGACGGAGTGTCGTTATTCACATTCTCCTTCATTAATGATCATGAAACCACTTTAATGGTTGAACCAGATCAGAATATATATATTTCATCTAATTAATGTTCTGGAATATTTACACACTCATAATATGGAATAAAAATACAAAACAAGTTCATTGTATACCAAACTGCCAAGATAAATCCCAGCGTTTATCAAAAACTTTTAACTAATGATTCATCCTAAAGTATATAACCTAGAATCATTATAAGATCATTTATATCTATTTAATGTAACTAATAATATATATTAACAATTCTGGATGTTAAACTACATATGAAATGAACTTCTATTCATGAGAGCAAGTAAACAAATCATGAAACCAAGTAAGAATATGCTCCCAAAACAATAAAATTGAATCTCTTAAACCCATCAAAAGGCCATTAAAGAACATAATTAGGATATACCATATCAATTAAATGTTGATTAGGTTATGTAATTATTAATTAACGAATCTAAATTGTATTATTCAGGTCGTTAAGAACAATCAAGAACACCTTCGAGCATAAGGTAAGGGATTGCTTAACTCAATTTTCATTCTTTGAGATATACATCTATTTCCAAGAATATATGTGAATGTAATTTTATTATTGTAAGAACCCGGTTTTTTCTGAGAAAGACTTTGGAATATTCTTGATAATATTCCAGAGCAGTGCCTTCAGACGGCGAGCGATTCTGAGCCCTAGAGTGGCCAGAATTAAATTTTCAGTGCGTTCACACTGGAAACGCCAGATAAATGAGATAAATCATAAACAGAGTTCCGGATCAGGGATCCGAGTGTACGGATGGGTCCGGAATGGGGTTTTTACCCTAGGAACGACATAAAACGTGTCGGCGCGGGATGTTTGGACCCCTCGCCCGCTCCCGAAACGTTAAACAGATAAATAAATTAATTAAATTATTCGTTTAATGGAGAAACGCTGGTATCTCTTAAACGGTGGCTTGGATTGGAAAACCGAGGGTACCGTTGAGTTTGGAGCGTGCCGTTTACCCTAGGAGGGGTATAAGTTTCGCGGGCGCGGGCCGTTTGTGAAAAAAATGGCCCCAGGGGCCTTTTCGTAATTTGGCGGCCTCGGGCACTGATTTTAATAACTTTTGAATGGGGTCTCGGAATAAAATTCCTAGACCGCCGTTGCGCTCATAGCATGGTTCTTAGCCTAGGGGTGGCTAAATCCCGACCCCGTCGGGAGTTCGGGTACGGGGCCCACAGGCGGGGGTTTAAGTGTTTTGTTTTTAAACACTTATCCCCCCCTCTTGGTTGTTCTCCCTAGCATGGCGGCCCCTCCTCCCCCTCTCCTACTTCACCTCCGGCGAGGAAGCTCTGGTGAGGAAGCTCCGGCGAGGCGCGACCACCTCGGCGGGTTGATGGTGAAGCTCCAGGCAACACCCACGAGGTAGGGTTATGTTTTTGAATTTTAATTCCCGAGCCTCCCTTTGAACCCCATTTTTAGCATCGATTTGTTCATTTCTCTTAGAGAAAATCCCTTGGTCGCGTAGTACACATTTTACTCGTTCAATCGCTTCTTTCAGAATCAAAATCCGAGTTGTGAGGAGGCCGCAACGGTTCGGCGAAGATTGCGGGAATTTTGGGGGTATGGAGGTCTTCCAGCGGTCACTAGCTGTCCGAGGCGCGGCGGCTTCAGGTGGCGCGGCGTCGGCTCGGGTTTCAGGTGGCGCGACGTCGGCTCGGGCTTCAGCGGCGCGGCGGCGAGCGCCTCAGGCGGCAGGAGGCCGGGGGAGCAGGGTCGTGCGGCGGTCTTCTGCCGCAGGCGCCGCGGGCGCGGAGCGCGAAGGGGGCGACGACCGGCTTCGGCCGGTCGTCGCGGCACGCAGACCCGAAGTCTTCGTGACCCCGGCCAGCAGACAAGGGACCCGCGCCTCGCGGGTCCCGTGGGGAAACATCCGGACCGGCTCAGCCGGTCCGGGCGACGCGGGCCGACCCACGCGGTGAACCGCGGGCCGGCACAGGCAGTGAGTGGGCCGGCCGAACCGGCCCGACCCACCCTT
The DNA here is from genome assembly GCA_963277665.1 of Viscum album. Taxonomy (NCBI): domain Eukaryota; kingdom Viridiplantae; phylum Streptophyta; class Magnoliopsida; order Santalales; family Viscaceae; genus Viscum; species Viscum album. Next base: position 800,511,475 of record OY728143.1, on the reverse strand, counting down.
TGGTCCCAAAATTTCCTAAAACGCCTCTAAAAGGCAGCTCGGGTGTCGGATTCGCGTGCCTTCAGCAGCGACACGCTCTTTGAGTTAAGCCGAGTATTTTGAGGAGGTGTTGGGAATTTTTAATTCCCGAAACGAGGGGTTGCGGAGGCACGACGTGTCCTTAAGTGGGTGAGCGTAATCCCCGAGATTCTTGTTTTGGACGGCGCGGGCACGTTCGAGGTCCGTTTTGAGCACCGTCAGTGGCGTTGGGACCCTGGCATTGAGGCAAAGGATTCCAGTGCGGTTCCGGGCGTCGAAGCCGGAGTTGAGGCATGGGCCCCACGACCCGTCTTTTGAGCTGCGTGCAGCTCTTAGCGGCTTTTTCACCAGACGTCCGTTCGGGGCGTGCGAGCAGTTGTTTCTTGGTGTTTTTCCGAGGGGATTGCAATGGTGCAATCCGCCTGCTCAAATTCCGCACGAGGGTGCGGGCCCCGTGAGGGCCGTTTCGGGAGTTGACGGTGATTTTCGGCTTTACCACCGGCGACCGTTTTGGACAAGTGAATAGTCCATCTTGTGTACTTTTTCGAGCGGATCGCAACGGTGCGATCCGTTCGTTGAGTCTCGGGACCGGGATGCAGGTCCCACGTGGCGCCCCTCGTGTGCGGTGTGCCGGAACACATCTTTTCCTCCGGGTACCCGTTCCATGCAAGTAAGCAGTCAATTTGATGTGCTTTTCCGAGAGATTTGTGATGGCGCAGTCCGCCCGACCTTTTTCGGGGACGTGGTGTGGGTTCCACCTGACCCGGCTACGGTGAATAGTGCACTTTTCACCGGGTGTCCATTTTGGGGGATTGAGTAGTCAATCCCGTGTGTTTTTCTGAGGGGATCGTAGTGGCGTAATCCGTAGGTTCAGTTTCGGGATTCTGGGGTGGGCCCCACGCGGGTTGGTCACGGTGAATAGTACCTTTTCCACCTGTTGACCGTTTCGGGCGGGTGAGTAGTCTTACTCGCATGTTTTTCCTCAAGGATTACAACGTTGTGATCCGTTTGGCTGTGTGGAGCCTCTTGCGCGATCTCGGGAAATGTGGAAGCATGGAAGGTGCTCTAGTGGTGGTTCGCCCTACCTTGTTTGCAGTGGACCCTTGGCGTGCGTTCACGCACTCCTGGGAGAGTGACGTAAATGGATCATGAGATGTGGTTGGCTGTGCCTGGGCCTCTGAGGTGGATTTCTCACATCACGCCTTCGCATTGACGTTGGGAGCCGTGCGCACGATAGCCTTGGGCTGGAGATGGGGTATACTCTAGGAGTATACGAGAACGCTTGGAGGTACGTGTGGTTTGTACCTAAGAACGTTTGTGCGCTCAGTTGGGGTTGAGATGGGGCCACACGTTGTGTGAGCCCCACGTGCGTGCCAGGTTTTGCTTTGTGTACTTGGACCTCTCGCGGAATGGAGGGTCTCACTATGTGTTTGTTTGACCAGCAGGGTTGAGTGGTCTCCCCCTAGTTTCGTTCTCGATGGATTGGCCAGTAGCGGTGCTAGCCACCCAGTGCTAGAACAGGCGCTGAACCCCTCAGGGTGAGTTGTGCTGGAGTTGGGTGGTTGCACAATACCCACTCCGCGTTTGGTTGGCCAGTGTTGTACCCTTCAGTGGATGTGGCTAGAATAGTTCTGAGTTTTACCCTCCAGCGGGGCTGGTTAGTGGGTTACTCATCAGCTTCTAGGGTCTACCCTCCAGTAGAGACTGGGCAGTGGGTCACCCGACACTTTTAGGGTCTACCCTCCAGCAGAGACTAGGTAGTGGGTCACCCGACACTTAGGGTCTACCCTCCAGCAGGGACTGGGCAGTGGGTCACCCGACGACCTCTTAGGGCCTACCCTCCAGCAGGGCTGGGCAGTGGGTCGCCCGTCGTCTAGTTCCAGGTCTACCCTCCAGCAAGGCTGGGTAGTGGGTCGCCTATCGACTTATTCCAGGTCTACCCTCCAGCGGGGCTGGGCAGTGGGTCTCCTGATGATGTAATTTTGTTTACCCTCCAGCGGGGCTGGGCAGTGGGTCGCCTGATGATGTAATTTGGTTTACCTTCCAGCGGGGCTGGGCAGTGGGTCGCCTGATGATGTAATTTGGTTTACCCTTCAGCAGGGCTGGGTAGTGGGTCGCCTGATGATGTGTTAGGATTTACCCTTCAGCAGGGCTGGGTAGTGGGTCGCCCGATATCTGATTATGGTTTACCCTCCAGCGGGCCTAGGCAGTGGGTTGCCTGACGATGTATTAGGGTTTACCCTCCAGCAGCGCTGGGCAGTGGGTCACCCGATATTTGGTTATGAATTACCCTCCAGTGGGGCTGGGCAGTGGGACACCTGTTAGCATTCCAGACTCAGTCCTTAGTACTAGGCTATTCTGTGGCTTTCCTCTGTGGTTACCGGAGCGGGACCCTTGGTTATACGGGTCAGTGTTGTGACGGCTTGACTTTGAGGAGACCTCTCGACTGCGGGGCAGTGACGAGGCGTGGTTTGACTTCCCTAGAACTCTCAAGTATGAGGGGCACTTTCCCCACCGAGACGCGTTCTTGCGATGCGATCTAAAACTGTGTGGGCGAGTCAGTGCCGCCCAAAGTGGATAGTATGAAGGTACGGTGACTGAGCCCCTTGGTTTGCGGTTCGGGCCAGACATGCGGGATGCTGGGCATTGATGATGGGTTACTTCTGGGACTGTTGGCGACACCTTTCTTGGGTTTAGCTACGGGACGAGGATCCCCTTACGACGTCATTTAGGTTTCTTTTTGAGCATACCGATATGTATATACCTTGTTTGGTACCCACTTCTTGGGTTTGGTTACTCTCCTTCTAGGTGAGGCGAAGACGCGTGGGGTATGTCACGTGCTTTCAGTGTCTAGCTTCTTGGGGTTGGATGAGTCTACTCTCCTGCTATAGGCAGTGAAGACTCGACAGGAAGTTCATCATCTCACCGTTTCCAGCTCCTTGTGCCTGGACGCGTCTACTTCCTTTCTTTTGTTTGGTTGAGCTGGACTCTTACTGCACTTTCAGTTGTTCTCCTCTACTTTTCTGTTCGCTCTACCGCTCACCCTTCGGTACCTCCTTTGTTGCTCCCTCGAGCCTTTGTGGTATCCTATTGAGTATTTTTATACTCACCCCTGCTTGGGCTTTGCCCGCACTTGGTGTGCCCCTGCAGATGACGAACAGGTGGAGCATGACTTCAGTGGAGCATAGGAGCTTGGGGGCTTGGACCTCGTGCGGTGGTCGTGGTCGGGATCCAGGTGGAAGACCCGTCAGCTGTTTCTTTTTGTTTACCTGTTGCCGGGTTGTGGAACTTTTTTGGTTGGGCGCGTGTTCTGCCCCTTTTCTTTTCAGTTTGTACCTTGTTCTGTAGAGAGGTCGATGCACTTTGTGGGTTATATTTATAGCAGTTGCCCTTTTCTTTACTCATCTTTCCTTTTACTCTATACTTTTTCAATGAGGTTACTGCGTGTGCGTGTGTACAGGTGCTTAGGCAAAGGCCTCCCCGAGTTGTTGTGCCTTCAGCGCTGGTCGCCAGCCCCTGGCCTATGGAGGCGGGCTTGGGGTAGTTGCGGCTCGAGCCCGGGTAGGGTCGGGTCGTGACAATTGTTTTATACAGTATATCCACTTATATTTTTTGGATTTTCATTTGTCACACATAAATATTTAATTTACTTATCTTCACTCTAATGACACAATCTTCGTAAGGGATTCTCTCTCACTTTTCTTCAAGAATCTCCCCGATGTTTTCCACCTACTCATTATTATGTGGTGTAACTACTGCCCATTTGAGATCAATTTTCAATTAAAAATTAATTTCCATTTAAATATCCATGTTCTCATATCATGGATATTATTGTTGTTCTAAGCCGTATACCATTTTACATATAGTATTTATTTTGAATGTTGAAATATTGATGAATCTGTATCCTCTTTTCTATACAGATAATGTAAAGTCATATTGATATTATGATGAAGATATGTATAAAGAATGATTTGTATGTAGAGGTGGGTAAGGCCCACTACCACCCCTCGATGCATCAGTAGGTCTCCAGAGACAAAACAGTTTGGCGATAGACCCTTCGAGTTTGTTTCAAAAAATCAGATGGGTTTCTATCCATAGAACTAAACCATTTTCATGGTATTATGGTTTTATGTGCCAGATACATGACGTCCAATTAATAAGCATTCTATTTATTTATTATCATTTATTATTAATATCCATGAAGTTTTCACTATGAAAAAATCTATGGATGTAGTTTCATTCTCAGTTTATTAATGGAATTAGTTTTTTACATACTCACTATTACATATTGATTATGTAAGATTGATTATGATTCACTTGTTATTATTCACATGCTTCCGCTATTTGTAAACCATAATGAGAGTTTGAGCTCACCCCTTTCATTTTTTTTACCTTCAATAAGTTATGAAGAGGAGGACGTTTATTGAGTGCTCGTGGATGCATTTTTTGTTTCTCATTATGTATTGTATCTTGTAACCTTATCCAATGTAATTTGTGTTAAATATATGTACCTAATTTCTTCAAGACCACTAAACTGATCTTTCCTTCAGGATTTTCATTCCTTCTAACCATGCCAATATCACAAGTAATGCACCGACTCCAGCCCAGTGAGGTCGGGGTGTTACATGGGTAAATCCCATTTAGGGGGTAATATATAAATACCCAGTTGGACGCCCTGAAATATAAAGGGGGTAGTAAGTGATACACTAAAGAGGAAAGTAGTAGGTAGAAGAATGTATGATAAAAGAGTACAACTCAAACCCAAACTAAGAGAATAGGAATGGGGATATATATATATATATATTATTAGTAAATAGAAACAAAAATAAGACAGTAAGGGTATCTTCGTCTCACAACTAAGTCAAAGAGGATAATTCCCCAATAGTATCATGAGTATCCATCAATGAATCCCTGTATCCCACATGTATGTCCTGATCACGTAGGTCAAATTAACTCAATCACCAAACCTTAATACTATCCACATTGGGTGGCACTGACTCGCATGCAATGTTTTAGGTCATGTAAGAAGGATGCGTCTTAGTGGGAAAAGAGTCACTCTTTCTTGTGAGTCAAATGGTACATAAAACAATGTCTCCCCACTGATCTGTATAGATAGATGGTGAAAAATCGATGTATAGGACCCACACCCTAGGGAATCCAGGGGTTACACTCTAGTAGTAGTCATAACAGACTTGTGACCTAGTGTGTTGGGGGGGGGGGGGGTCCACTCTAATGGCTGAGGACCCGTGCCTTTGTATCACAAGGGGGTTCCGCTCTAGGTCATTAAGGACCCGCACCCTACCCGGTAGGTGGGTTTCACTCAGAAGTAACTATAGAGGACCTGTGCCCATTCCAATGGGGGTTTCATTCTAGTATCGCTGAGAACCCACACCCTTGTGCGTCAGGGGGTAACGTTTGGAGATCTCTTATCACGACCCATCCCCCAGGGCCTGTACCGTGACTACCCCAAGCCCACCTTCCATAGGCTAGGGGCTGGCAACTAACACTGAAGGAGTATTCCCTAAACCTAGGATGGAATTTTCTTTATAACCTATAAGCACGCGCAACCAAGCACACAACATGATACAAACACAAGTAAACGTAATAGTAAACAGAGTGAGTGAAGTAAGAAAAAAGGGGCTAGAATACAAGACCAATTGGAAATTACAAGGAAAAATGGAAACTACAAGACAACTGATAGGTGAAAAGCAGCTATTGGATCATCCACCATGAATCCTACCTGACGGGTAGGTACAACTCATGAACGGCCATCCCTGCGGTTCCCCTCATCAAACGTCCACCTCTGAGCTACCTCTTGTCCTAGTACTCTCGTCCTTAGTCAGTGATTTCAAGCGTTTTCACCAAAAACAACGAGTTACGGGCATATCCCGTGTAGGGGTGAGTATAACGATACTCATTAGGGACCCTGAGACCCTCAATGTCTCACATAATCCACCAAGGATAAACCACACAACATGAAAACAATTGACATCCCTTCTTAGGTATATTCCTATACATATACCTAAGTTATCAAGTAAACCCATATCAATCATGAGGAAACACATATTCCAAATCTAAAGCACAGATCTCAACTATTCCACAAAGGAAGGAATACCGCGAAGGTAAGTACCACACAGTTACACCACACTGATGAATACCACCAAGGTATTACCACAAAGCAAATAAATGCTCGGGTGTGAAGTCAGCTCACAGTAGGTATAACTTAGGTATAGTAGTAGAGATGATTAGATGTAACTACTGAATCATATTACTCTGTTAAGAGGAAGACCCACGAAGGATCTCTAATCATCATCACACCCACATAGGATCTCTAGGTGCTAACCCACACAAGATTTCTCGGTGCTGACCCACACAGGATCGCTCGGTGCTGACCCACACAGGATCGCTCGTTGCTGACCCACACAAGATCTCTAGGTTCTGGACCAAAAAGGGTCACTCGGGTAGTCCCGCAAGAAATCCTAGAGCGGTTCCATGTGGGACTCTCAATCACAAACCCAAGAAGGATCTCTTCCTCAAGTCAAATCCAGCTACTGGGTTCTCGCACTATGCTTGCTCATCTCCAATAGGGTCCGCTCCTCAAGCCACTGGTCGATACTCCAACTTCCATGAATTCCCATTAAGAAGTATCTCAAAGGACCCCCACATCATAGGGGTCTCAACGCAAAATATGGTGCGTCAATCGGATGCCCGATCTAGGAGTTATTAGCCTTTTAGTCCCGAGGGCCAGGTTGGATTCGTTCTCGATGCAACCCAACCACTTCCCGACATTGTCCATATCTCTAGAGGGGTATATCAAAGGGACTGTCTCGATCCATGGTTTTTGGTGCCACTGATGGTTCGTCAAACGGACGTCTGAAGCCAAAGTTATAGCCAAATGAGCGTAAATGGGTCGTAGTTGGTCTGGGTCTAGTCCGACCCGGCCAGGGCTGACCCGGTTAGGGTAGACCCAGCCCAAACTGTGTTGCGACCCATCCCGCTAGGAGGACCAGTCTACTTGGTCTGGCCCGGCCCGCACTGGTCGGCCCAGCCTGGTGGCGCGAAGGCTGTGAGTCCGTGAGGGCGGCGAAGCTGTGAGGTGGCACGGTGGGGCTGTGGGCGGTACAGCGGGGCCGCGTGCGGAGCGGCTGGGCCGCAGGCGGTGCGGCGGGGCCGCGGGCAGCACGGCGGGACCGCGGGGTGGTGGAGGCCGTGGGTGGTGGAGCGCCACGGGGTGCAGAGGCGGTAGTGCGGGGGAGGCTGCGAGGCGGCGCCGTTGCCTTCGTCGAGGCTGGCGGTGGTTCCGACCAACATTCTCGAGTTCCACCAGTGCCAAATGATGACATCAGTCGCCATCACCATCTCAAAGAACACACCAAAAGAAGAACGACGGAGGGGTCGGGCCATGTTTGTTTGGACCGCACCCTCTGCGTTAGGGTGGTAGCAAGCGGCTCAACAAAAACATAATTAAAGAACGTCAAACTCTCCAATTTCATACGAATCATGGATCAACTCATTTTGGTTGATCCATATTCTCCATGTTTTTCAAGAAATAGGAATTTAATCAAGAAATTTAATGAATTCAATAAAAACCCCTACATCGAAGGTTTGATGATGGAGGCCGTGAGGATGGAGAGGATGTCGTTGGGGATAGATAGACATCGGTGACGTCGGTGTTTCCTCGATCGTTGGTTCGTTCGTCATTGGAGATGTTCCTCATTGGCGTTCTTCGTTGGAGATCTTTCTCCCAATAGTTTTTCTCTCCCCAATTCCACCAAAATGAAAGGTAGCCCACATAATAGAACAAGTTATCTATTATGTTTGTTGGAATAATTTCAACATAGCTTAATTAATTAATTGATAGGGTTGGTTTAATTAATTAAAGGTGAGAGTTGGAATAATTAAGTGGGAGAGCTCAAGAGGTTTATCCCCATTTAAGAGGGAGTTCAAAGGGGTTCAAGGGGTTTTAAGTCTCGAGTGGTCCCCACCACAATAACCTACACGTGAGGTTAGTATCAGGTGCCCCCAACCACCATATCCTATGTTGATAGGTTTTAGTACAGGTGGTCCCCACCCTTAAAACATCCACATGGAAGTTTTCAACAAAAGAAAATAAAAATATTACACATTTTTTTTATTTTATTCTTTCACGAAAAATACAAAAACTATCTTTCACCATAGATCTACTGTAGTCAAGGTGAAGGTATCCTTAAGTGAATACGGGCGCTGTGAGTTCAATGGAGCCCTCATATTTAAATTCCAAGCACCGGTTCAAAATTTACAAAAACCCGCTCGTACATTAACTGAACGTACCCAAAAAAATGTTCAGAAATTTATTCCGGGCACACCTGGCCTTGGAATAACACGCCGTCAGTTTTTGCAGACTCATAAAATTCCCATATATTAAAAAAAATTACATGGAAATTCTGGGTCTTTACATCTCTAACATCCTTTCCTGAACACCATTGTCAATAAACACCACCAGAATAAGCAACATCCTTGGAACACCATTCATAATAACATGAATGCTGAATTGGTGGACACCATCATGCTATACATGAAAAAAATGCAGGATATGTTGTTTAATCCCTGGAACTGAGCAACCAGTGAAAAGAGTTCTATTCACCCCAACATGCCTGAATGGGACCTCGTGGGGACCACACCTCAGTCCAAACATTAGATTCTCAAACTCGACTAAAAATTTATATATAAAAAATAATATCACATTGCTACAAATGACACATGAATTGGATGCTATTTTTTAGAGTTATGACTATTTGATGATTTTTCCAAATGAGATTCTTGTATGCCATCCCAAGCCCATGGGCTGACTGGCTGTGGACTGACCACCATGGTTGGTTCAACTACCATGCCGATCCGTCACCATGTTTGACCTCCTAAGACCGACCTTGGTAATTGGCCTCGTGGAAGATCGATCTATTGTGGCCTCATTGTCAACCATCACGATCGACCATCTGGGACCCATCACATTCACTTTCCCCATGACATCTCGAGCTGCCATGGTCTTGTGGTTGAACTCGAGGGTCGACCCTGACCACGCTTCACATTTGTCACCTCAAGTTTGACTTGGGTCTAACTCAATCCAACACACTTGCCCTTCCTCCTCCCATCCTACCTTATCTTTGCCCACACCAAGTCAGTTGACTAGTCGCTGCCTTCTGCAGATCTTGTGGCCACCCGCTACCTTCTGCAGCCACCCATCACATTCCGCGTTGGCCTTCCATCACCCGGGTCCTACCATGTGGAACCTCCGTCACAGTCTCTTGTGGTATTCACCTGTGACCACCATCCAATGGCCCATCCACCCCCGCAGCTCGCCATCGCTGCCTAGGACACAACCTCCTACTACATGTGGTCAATGCAATGTGTCTCCACCTCACTGGTGGTCCATTCCACGGACCACAATGCCTCCCCCGATGCCTGAAACCTAAGACAAATTTAGATCGTCAATCCTCAGGCCCCGATCTATACAGATTAATTCCAACTCAATGATTTATTGTCAATTTGACTTGAAAAAGAATAAATGATGAAGAACATGTGAATAATAGATAGAAGAGGGGAAAATTAATAGAATCCAATCTTATATTGATGTATATGTTTCTTTGGTCATCATTGATTATGTTCAAAATGATGAAATTGATATGGATGAATTTTAAAATTTCATAATGGTGAAAGGAATCTAAAGGAAGAATCCTAATTCGATTTGGATCTGTTCATTGTCGATGAATATGCCCACCTATGATCATTGAAATCCATCAAAGCATCACCATTGAATCTCCAAAGGGAGAAGAAGAGGAGATATTTCTTCCGGTTGAAGGGTTAATGAAAAACCCTAAATAGAATCCCAAAATCACTTATTTATTACCTTGTAATTACATTAAGGTTAAAGCAATTAACCACACCCTCCAATGATCTTGGGATCTAAACATCCTGCACCCTCTCACATTAGGTCACACATAGGGGAAAGAATGAATTACAAACTCAGTAGTGGTCCCAGATTTCCAATATGAGTCCCCATTAAAGAACTATTCGAAGAAAAATCCAAAATAAAATAATTTAATTTACCTATTTTATTTATGGTTACTTCCTCCATTATAATTTTCTATAGAACACCCACACCAAAAATATTTATGTCTCACCTAAATTAAATTCCATACATGGACTCAACCGTGGCCTTATATTTCTGATCCGAGATTCCTCTTGAAAGATATCACAGTTATTTCATTCGCATAGTATAAAAAGTTCATAATATTTTTATAAAATTAATTCTAGGAACACTAGGCCTCATAATCATATGATGTCTTAGTGCTTATAATTGGAAATATGGGTAGAAATATTTTCAAGTATTACATGTAAATAATTGATCCTCTAAATCATTATCTCCTTCAAAATATTCATCAACATCATGAAAAACTAATAAAAATCAGTATACTAAGCCCACATCTAGCTCTACCATTCCCAGGAAGACACTAGCATGTTCCGTGCTACCACAAAACACAATCCAAATTGATGGTCCATCCACGTACGGTCCACTCTTGTAAATCTTCATTCACTATTGGATTCTCTATAAATATTTATCTATACTCAATCTCTATTTCTCCCTAGTCGATGAAATTCATATGATCATGTAAATATTGTAACATCCCAAGTAAATAAAGAATAATACATTTTCATATTTATTAATATTTGCGAATTAAATATTTTGTTTACTTTAAAGGGGTTTTTATGTTCGATAGCGTACCTGATACGCAACAAAGAGTTTCTTTGAAATCGTATGTTGCACACTAGTAATAAAATAATATTATTTTAAATGTTAGTTAACACGTAGCCGTTCTACTGGAGGGAATGGATATAAATAACTAAAATATAATTATATATGTTTGTTTAATGTTTTTACATTTATCTAATAAAGGATAATGGCTTAAAATACGAAAAGAATTCAATTTTAGGCTTATATACTCTAATTTTTACGAAAGGTCCACTTATCAACATTTGATGGCGAACCATCATTAAATATAGTTTTTTTCACTCTTATACATTCTATTGGACCAAATAAAACTCTTCTTTAGAATCGGGACATCAAATATTACTTTGTGTAATTTTTTGGTATTTTTCTGATAAAGTTCAATTTTTAATGAATAGTGTAAAATGTTGTATTTTAATTCAAAACTTCTTTTTAATCTAATTTATTAAGATGATTAGATTATCTTTTGAATTGGGTTTAAAGTGAAAATAGAATATATTTTTACCATTTATTACAATGGTGGTCATTGGAATCAATTTCACTTTGAAATTGGACTTAAACGGGTGTCAATCTTTTGATACTTATTGTTTCATAAAAACACACTATTTTTTTTGACAGTGGGAATTAATTATTAAATTAATTAATGAAACTTATATGGTTTGAATTTTGTAAAATGAAATTCATTTTTGGATTCGGAATATCAAATATAGCTTAGGGTGATGTTTTTGTTTTTTTCTGAAAAACTTCAATTTTTGATGAATAGTGAAACCGCAAAGTGGTGGTTACAAAATTTGATTTTTCGTTTAAATGGGACTTTACCAATTCTATGTTTTGAATCTCAAAAATCCAATTTAAATTATTTTCATTATTAATTAAAATGTGGTTCAATGTGATTAAAATAAATTTTGGTGAATAGTAACTTTTATGTTTTATTAATCACGATTAAAGGTAATTAGTATAATTTAAGGTAAAAATGATATCATAATAAAATGAAAATATCGTGACACTTGTCCTAACCCTATTTGATGAGTTATGGACGACCAAGAAAACCCATGGGTCTATTTTTGGTACCCCATGGAGCCACTTGGGTATGATAATGACATTTATGCCTTTAATTTAAAGTTAAAGTAAAAATGACACAAACATGAGATGTTTTACTAAACCAATTTTTACATGGGGTTATACAAGTAATATTTCTTACTATTAATATTCATTAGAAATCTAAAACTATTTCCTACATCATGATATTTTTTTTTATAATTTTTAGACATTAAATAAATTAAATTATTTATGACACCATGATGATGCAACGATTACCTCATTATTTATCGATTTAAATAAAATGGAAAGATAATGTAAAATATAAGACCTACACATGTCCAAAAACTATTAGATGGGTAGATTTCGAACCCTTATCACCGTATCCTTGAAAAAAATCAATTTTGGACTATTAATAACCGAAATTCATTCTAAGATAAAATAACATTTCTTTACCTTCCAATAGTTACCCTCCTCTCCTCTTATAAAAGGCCCCCACCTCTACCTCATTACCCACACTTCCAAATCCTTTGGATCGACCAACCCCTGATCATTTTGTGTCTCCACATCCCTCTATAACTCCTTTAAGCCTCACTTTGGGCAGAAGACTTCCCAAGGAATCCTTTGAGCACAAACCAAAGGGAGTTACCCGATTATAAGGTAATGTCTTCACTTGAGTCCTTTTGTTTTATTTTGCTTCTCGAACCCCCTAAACTATTTTTATTCATTTATTTTGTAACAACTCCAGTATCTTCCATATACTAGGATGTTTTTATAATAATTATTTGAGCTACAATTACACACACCTACGTCTAATGGTTAAAGAACATACTATTTCCGTGGATGGCGAATTTCTGCCTCACGAAACGATGATTGTTCGATATTCTTATATCACCTTAAAAGGTGGCCATTAAGATGTCACTATATTTATATATGATATATAACTTTTTTATTTTTTCCTTAATCTTCTGTATTTTTCATTTTGGGCATACCTTTATGGTTTCCATTATGGTAAATGCGATATCTTCATTTAAGGAAGTGCGGACTACCGCCCCCTCAAAGTGATTTGATTCGTTAATGCCATATGTGAGATGTATAAAGGATGGATTTAAAGTTATTATATATGATGTTATACTGGAATTATAATATACCTCTACATCATTATTATTTTTTTCCATTAATTTATGATATAGAAATGAATGTAGCGTTCATGCGTACGTACAACTTACCGTCTCCATGAACGGTGCATTTCATTTCTTATCCCCAAATGTAATGTACTATTATAAGTACATATATATAATGGATATATATGATGTACGTTACATCTAAATGATTAATATAATTCTGGAATTAAAATATACATACCTCTCATTTAGTTTTAATTCCATTAATATGACATAGAAATGAAAGTAGCATTCATGCGTACGTACGGCTTACCGTCTCCATGAACGGTGCATTTCATTTCTTACCTCTAAATGATTATGTGATATTATAAATACATGTATATTCTAGATATATATGATATATCTGATAAACAAATCAGGAATGTAATTCTGGATATAATGAACCTTTGACCACATGAACAACATGTAATCGTAAGAAGTCCACTTTCGACTTAAGGACCAAATATCGACAAAACAAACATTATTAAAATAAATGATTACATAATGTTTATAACATGGAAATAAGTGATATAAAAGGAATAATGAACTCGAAAAATGTTCTTATGCAAAAAGAAATTAACTCAAGTTTATTATTCAGGACGTTAAAGAACGATTGAGTCAAGTCAGACCCGAGGTAAGGGACTTCGTCTCAATCTCCTTTCATTGAGGCATATTTCATTTTATACAGAAATTTATTTTGTACGGTGTATAAAACCCTTTGACTTTTACTTTTATACAAAAGGAATCTTTTTCTATGAAGCGTTTTACAAAATGACAGAAAGGAATGTTTCTTTTAACGTACGCGGTGACAACGACCTTTTCCACCGCTGCGTGTACTATTTGGTCTTTGGCTTCCTCAACAAGACGTAATGTATTTAAAATAAAATAAATACCATATACTATTTTATGTATTTTGGTATTGAAAATGGTATTGATAAAGGATTATATTATGTCAATATATTTAAATGATATATTGTGATTGAAATGCGGAAATGTTATCATTCCTTTATATTGGTTTTATGTTTTATGATTTTATATTGGTACTTGGACATTTTACGGGTGGTTACATGATAAACCATATGATGGGTGGTGCCGTGAATACAAGGACGGGTGGTTACGTTATAACCTCCAATTCATTGGGTATGGAAGTCATCCATATGGATATTCCATTAAGTATGTATGGAAGTAGGCCGAATGGCTATTCCATTAAGTGGTATGTGTGGAAGTCGACCGTATGGTTATTCCACTTAAGTATGTTTATGTCCCAAGTTACCTTTATATGTTAAGTGTTCTTTATATGGGTTTTATGGTAATCTTTTGGTTACAAATGGGTAAGTAATGATCTTTTATTCAGTGAAGAGTTTTTACTACTTCATAAAGGTGAAAAGTATTACTTTGATAAAGTATACATGGTTTACTTTTTGTTTTGATAAACTAACCGTTTTTATTCTTTGTGTATCCCTTACTGATCTTTTTATGCTCACCCCAAGTTTTTTTGAAATGTTTTTCACAGGACTTAATGTGGATTAGGGTCAAGGATGGGATCAAGGGAAAGTCAGGATATCTAAAAACATGGAACAAGACATGTTTCTTTTTAAGAGTTTTTATTTTATGGAATCATAGTAGAAGTGTCTACTTTGTAATCTTTTGAGATGTAATAGTTATGTCCAAATTCTCTAAAACTCTAAACCTTAAAAGATCCTCAATGTGAATTATTCATTTAATTCAATAATAAGTAAGGTTTAAGGCCAGGGCCATATTGTTGGTATCAGAGGTCAATTTAGACAACTTTAGGAGTTAGAAAATTGTTAAATTATAAGTTAATTTATGGTATGACTGAAATGATATAGCATTTAAATATTACCATTTTGCTTCGCCTAATATATTTCTGTGTTCATAATGGTTTTCTGCAGAGGAAACAAAGCTGTTATGTTGGGACGACATCAGGAGGAAGAAAACCTTCCAAATCAGCAACCTGAGATGGTCGGAATTGGAATTGAACAGTGTGTTGCAGTGATGGCACAATTGACTCAGGCTATAAATGGTGGTGGTATCCATGCACGAGATCAGCCAGATCAACCGTAGAGGAACATGTCAGTGGTGGAACATTTCATGAGGCAACATCCCCCATCATTCAAAAAATCATCTGACCCCGTACAAGCTAAAGGGTGGATTCAAGCACTGGAGAAGATTATTGATGTCATGGGGTGTTCAGAACATCAAAAGGTTAGTCTTGCTGTTTACCGTTTTGAAGGTGAAGCTGATCAGTGGTGGTCAATGGTGAAAAATATCATGGATAGTGATGAGTTTGAGGATCTTCACTGGGACGAATTCAAAGGAATGTTTCTTGAGAAATATTTTCCTAAGGTGGTGCATCTTAGGATGGAAAACAGTTCCTAGAATTGAGGTAGGAGGATGATTTTGTGGCTTCTTATGAAGAAATGTTCACTCGATTGGCAAGGTATGCTCCAAACATCATACGAGATCTTGATAGTAAAATAAACCGTTTTTACTCAGGGTTAAATCCAAAGTATCGAAGGGATTTAGCTTCTCATGAGTTTAAATGTCATGAAAAACTTGTTCGATGTGAGGAGAAGGTGGAAATGGAGTTTTCCGATGATCAGGTGTTCTATGAAAAACAACAGAATAAGAGGTCCAGTTGGCAGGCAAAGGGGAAGAATTCACCAAAGAAGCAAGGAGGTAAGAAAACCAAATATCCATCCTGTGAGAAGTGTGGTAAAATGAATCCTGGAGAATGTTTATCCAATTCTAGTAAGTGCTTTCGGTGTGGTAAGTCTGGTCATATTGCTCGTAACTATAAGGAAGATGATCAAGAAGGCAATGAAAAGCTAGCGGTAAGATGTTTCAAGTGTAATGAAATGGGTCATTATGCAAATGAGTGTCTAACGAAGAACTCGACTGGGGGAAAGCAGCCAGACTACAAGCGGAAAGGGGAGGTGAAATCCTTTGCAACAACCTCAATAGATGTTGGGCCATCGAATGAAGTGGTATCAGGTACACTGTTTGTTTGTTCATATTATGCCAATGTGTTGTTTGATTCAGTGTCTACACACTCTTTCATTTCTGAGATGTTTTCTAGTAAATTGGAAATTCCATCTCAATATATGAATCCTGAACTTACGGTAAAATCACCCGGAGGGAAAGTTGAGACAAGAATGAATTATAAGAACCTTCCTATCCTTGTGTGTGGAAAGAATCTACCAGCAAACCCTATTGTTTTTCCTCTAGTAGAGTTTGATGTTATTTTAGGAATGGATTGGCTTTCTGTTTATCATTCTAAGATTGACTGTGGAGCTAACATGGTTTCTTTTCAAAAATATTTTCAGTTTGTGTACAAGAATGAACCCTTGCTTTTGATAACATATCAGGAATTTGAGAAATTAGTAAAAGAAGGAAATGAATGTTACCTTGCACATATTGTTGAAAATAAGGGAACTGTTCAGATTAATGATGTTCCAGTGTTAAATGAGTATCTTGAGGTTTTTTTGATGATTTTCCTGGTATTATTCATGATCAGGAAGTTGAATTTACTGTTGACTTAGTTCCTGATTCTAAGCCAATTTCAAAACCCTCTTATCAAATGGCTCAAGTTGAACTTTTAGAGTTAAAGAAGAAATTGCAGGAGTTATTAGATAAAGGTTTCATTCGGCCTAGAACATCACCACGGGGTGCTCCTGTCTTGTTTGTTAAAAAGAAATATGGCTCAATGAGACTTTGCATTGATTATAGAGCCTTGAATAATATTACTATTAAGAACAAGTATCCTTTGCCTCATATCTATGAATTGTTTGATCAGCTCCAGGGAGCTCAGTATTTTTCGAAGATTGACTTGAGGTCGGGGTACCATCAGTTGAATGTTAAAGAAGCAGACTTTCCGAAGACTGCAGTCCATACTAGATATGGCCATTATGAATTTGTAGTTATGCCTTTTGGGTTAACCAATGCACCTGTTGTATTCATGGACCATATGAATAGAATTTTCCACGAGTTCTTGGATAATTTTGTGGTTGTTTTCATTGATGATATTTTGGTGTTTTATAAAAGTAAAGAGGACCATGAAAGTCATTTAAGGGTTATCTTGCAAACCTTAAAAGAAGAGAAACTATATGGAAAATTCAGCAAGTGTGAGTTTTGGTTACAACAAATTTCTTTCCTCGGTCACATTGTTTCAAAAGATGGCATAACTGTTGATCCTGCTAAAACAAAAGTTGTTGAAGAATGTCCAAGACCCACAAATGTAACCGAGATCCGTAGTTTCCTTGGTTTGGCAGGTTACTACCGAAGGTTTGATGAAAATTTTTCAAGGTTATCTAGTCCAATGACTAAGCTAACTTGGAAGGGTGTTATGTTTATCTGGACAAAAGAATGTGATGTTTGTTTTTAGGAGTTGAAAAGAAGATTGGTGAATGCTCCGGTTTTGGAACTTCCTTCTATGATTGGTAAGTTTGTTATATACAGTGATGCTTCATTGAAGGGACTTGGTTGTGTCCTTATGCAGAATGATCAGGTAATTGCTTATGCTTCACGTCAGTTGAAAACTCATGAGGTAAATTACCCTACACATGATTTGGAATTAGCTGTTGTTGTTTTTGCTTTAAAAATTTAGAGGCATCATTTGTATGGAGTAAAGTGTGAAATATATACTGATCACAAAAGTTTAAAGTATATATTCACTCAGAAATAATTGAACATGAGATAGAGGAGATGGCTGGAATTAATCAAGGATTATGATTGTACAATTCACTACCATCCGGGAAAAGCAAATAAAATGGCAGATGATTTGAGTCGAAAAAGTAATGCTTCATTAACCATGCTACGTTTGGAACGAGATCCTTTGGTTTTTGATTTGATGAAAATTGGCATACAATTTTTTGGTGCAGGAAGTTCTTCTGTTTTGTTTCAGGTATCAGAGAGATCATCCCTATCTGACAGAATTAAGAAAGCACAGAGGGAAGACAGTGAGTTGCAGAAAAAGGTAGACCTGGTTCAGAAGGGTAAGATTCCTGAATTCAACATTGATAATGATTGTGTTTTGAGATTTGGGAAGAGATTTTGTGTGCCTTGTGATTCACAATTAAAGAGAGAGTTGTTATGTGAAGCTCATAGTTATCCGTTTTCAGTTCATCCTGGCAGTACTAAGATGTACAGAGATCTGTGGGAGTATTACTGGTGGGATGGAATGAAAAGAGATATTGCTGATTTTACTGTGAAGTGTTTGACTTGTCAGCAGGTTAAAGAAGAGCGGAAGTTACCGAAAGGGATGCTTCAGCCTTTACCAGTGCCAGAGTGGAAATGGGAAAACATATCCATGGACTTTGTTGTGGGATTACCGATGACATATCGAGGTAATAATGTAATCTGGGTTATTGTTGATTTCTTGACTAAATCTGCTCATTTCCTTGCCATACGAGATAATTTTTCCCTAGATCAACTTTCCCGTTTGTATCTTAAAGAGATAGTCAGGTTACATGGATTTCCTCTCTCCATTGTATCTGACAGTGATCCTAGGTTTACTTCTATCTTCTGGAAAGGCCTTCAGCAGTCATTGGGTACTGAATTAAATTTTAGTACAGCTTTTCATCCGCAATCAGATGGCCAGTCAGAACGATCAATTCAGACCTTGGAGGATATGCTACAATCTTTTTAGATGGATTATTAGGGAAGTTGGGACCAACATCTTTTTTTGGTTGAATTTTCATATAATAACAGTTTTCATTACAGTATACAGATGGCAGCATTTGAGGCATTATATGGGAAGCAGTGTCGAACTCCAACATTTTGGGATGAAGTGGGTGAAAGGAAGCTGATGGGACCAGAATTGGTAGAAGAGATGGCAGAAAATGTTCAGTTGATTCAGAAACACATGAGAACAGCTCAGAGCAGGCAGAAGAGTTATGCAGATAACCGGAGGAAGGATCTATCTTTCGAGGTATGTGATCATGTTTTTCTCAAGGTTTCTCCATGGAAAAGTGTGATGAGATTTGGTAAGAAAGGAAAGTTGAGTCCAAGGTTCATTGGACAATATGAAATTCTGGAGGGAGTTAGATCAGTTTCATACAGAGTGGCATTACCTCCGAGTTTATCTAAGGTACACAATGTTTTTCATGTTTTGATGTTGAAAAAGTATATGCCAGATCCATCTCATGTTTTGAGTCCAGAGGTAGTTCAGCTGGAAGAGAACCTATATTATGAGGAACAACCGGTCCAGATTCTTGACCATAGGGAGAAGGTGTTACGGAATAAGGTGATTCATCAGGTAAAGGTTTTTTGGAAAAACCAAATGATTGAAGAGGCAACATGGGAATCTGAAAATGCTCTGAGGGATAAATACCCCAACTTATTTTGATAAGTGAATAAAATTGCGAGGACGCAATTCCCAAAAGGGGGGAAGGATGTAACATCTCAGGTAAATAATGAATAATACATTTTCATATTTAGTAATATTTGAGAATTAAATATTAATTAACTTTAAAGGGTTTGCTATGTTCGATAGCGTACCCGATACACAACAAAGAGTTTCTTTGAAATCGTACATTGCACACTAGTAATGAAATAATATTATTTTAAATGTTAGTTAACACGTAACCATTGTACTGGCAGGAATGGATTGAAATAACTAAAATATGATTATATATGTTTGTTAAATGTTTTTACATTTATGTAATAAAGGATAAAGGCTTAAAATACAAAAAGAATTCAATTTTAAGCTTATATACTCTAATTTTCACGAAAGGTCCACTTATCAACATTTGATGGAGAACCGTCATTAAATATAGTTTTGGTCACTCTTATACATTCTATTGGACAAAATAAAACTCTTTTTAGAATCGGGACATAAAATATTGCTTTGTGAAATTTTTTGGTATTTTTCCGATAAAGTTCATTTTTTAATGAATAGTGTAAAATGTTGTATTTTAATTGAAAACCTCTTTTTAATATAATTTATTTAGATGATTAGATTATCTTTTGAATTGGTTTTAAAGTGAAATTAGAATATATTTTTACCATTTAATCCAATGGTGGTCATTGGAATCAATTTCACATTGAAATTAGACTTAAACGAGTGTCAATCTTTTGATACTTATTGTTTCATAAAAACACGCTATTTGTTTTGACAGCGGGAATTAATTATTAAAGTTATTAATGTAACTTATTTGTTTTTAATTTTGTAAAATGGACATCATTTTTGAATTCGGAATATCAAATATATCTTAGGGTGATGTTTTGGTTTTTTTCTGAAAAACATCAATTTTTGATGAATAGTGAAACCGCAAAGTGGTGGTTACAAAATTTGATTTTTCGTTTAAATGGGACTTTACCACTTCTCTATTTTGAATCTCAAAAATCCAATTTAAATGATTTTCATTATTAAGTAAAATTTTTTTCAATGGTATTAAAATAAATTTTGGTGAATAGTAACTTTTATGTTTTATTAATCACGATTAAAGGTAATTAGTGTAATTTAAGGTAAAAATGATATTATAATAAAATTAAAATATCTTGACACTTGTCCTAACCCTATTGGATGAGTTATGGCCGACCAAGAAAACCCATGGGTCGATTTTTGGTACCCCATGGAGCCACTTGGGTATGATAATGACATTTATGCCTTTTATTTAAAGTAAAGTAAAAATGACACAAACATGAAATGTTTTACTAAACAAATTTTTACATGGGGTTATACAAGTCATATGTCTTACTATAAATATTAATTAGAAAGCTAAAAAGATTTCCTACATCATGATATTTTTTTTATAATTTTTAGACATTAAATAAATTAAATTATTTATGACACCATGATGATGCAGCGATTACCTCATTATTTAACGATTTAAATAAAATGGAATGATAATGTAAACTCTAAGACCTACACATGACCAAAACCCATTTTATGGGTATATTTCGAACACTCATCACTATATCCTCGAAACACATCAATGTGGGACCATTAATAACCGAAACTCATTCTAAAATAAAATAACATTTCTTTACTTTCCAAGAGTGCCCCTCCTCTCCTCTTATAAAAGGCCCCCACCTTTACCTCATTACCCACACTTCCAAATCCTTTGGCTCTACCAAACCCTGCTCATTTTGTCTCTCCACATCCCTCTCTAACTCCTTGAATCCTCACATTGGGCAGAAGTCTTCCCAAGGAAGGCTTTGATCTCAAACCAAAGGGAGTTACCCGATTATAAGGTAATGTCTTCACTTGAGTCCTTTTGTTTTATTTTGATTCTCCAACCCCCTAAACTCTTTTTATTCATTTCTTTTGTAAAAACTCCAGTATCTTCCATATACTAGGATGTTGTTATAATAATTATTCGAGCTACACTTACACACACCTATGTCTAATTGTTAAAGAACATACTGTTTCTGTGGATGGCGAATTTCTGCCTCATGAAACGATGATTGTTCGATATTCTTCTAACACCATCAAAGGTGGCCATTAAGATGTCACTATATTTATATATGATATATAATATGTTTATGTTTTCCTTAATATTTTGTATTTTGCATTTTTGGCATACCTTTATGGTTTCCATTATGGGTAAATGTGATATCTTCATTTAAGGAAGTGCGGACTACTGCCCCGTCAAAGTGATTTGATTCGTTAATGCCATATGTGGGATGTATAAAGGATGGATTTAAAGTTATTATATATGATTTTATACTAGAATTATAATATTCCTCTATATCATTATTTTTTTTTCATTAATGTATGAGATAGAAATGAAAGTTGCGTTCATGCGTACGTACAACTTACCGTCTACATGAACGGTGCATTTCATTTCTTATCCCCAAATGTAATGTACTATTATAAGTACATATATATAATGGATATATATGATGTATGTTACATCTAAAAGATTAATATAATTCTGGAATTAAAATATACATACATCTCATTTAGTTTTAATTCCACTAATATGACATAGAAAGGAAAGTTACGTTCATGCGTACGTACGGATTACCGTCTCCATGAACGGTGCATTTCATTTCTTACCTCTAAATGATTATGTGATATTATAAATACATGTATATTCTAGATATATATGATATATATGATATCCAAATCAGGAATGTCATTCTGGATATAATGAACCTTTGACCACACGAACAACATGTAATCATAAGAAGTCCACTTTCGACTTAAGGACCAAATATCGACAAAACAAACATTATTAACGTAAATGATTACATAATGTTTATAACATGGAAATAAGTGATATAAAAGGAATAATGAACTCGAAAAAGGTTCTTAAGAAAATAGAAATTAACTCAAGTTTATTATTCATGACGTTAAAGAACGATCGAGTCAAGTCTGACCCGAGGTAAGGGACTTCATCTCAATCTCTTTTCATTGAGGCATATTTCGTTTTATACACAACTTTCTTTTGTACGGTGTATAAAACCCTTTGAATTTTACTTTTACACAAAAGGAATCTTTTTCTATGAGGCGTTTTACAAAACGATAGAAAGGAATGTTTCATTTAACGTACGCGGTGACAACGACCTTTTCCGCCGCCGCGAGTATTATTTGGTCTTTGGCTTCCTCAACAAGCCGTAATGTTTTTAAAATAAAATAAATACCATATACTATTTTATGTATTTTGGTATTGAAAATGGTTTTGATAAATGATTCTATTATGTCAATATATTTAAATGATATATTGTGATTGAAATTTGGAAATGTTATCATTCCTTTATATTGGTTTTATGTTTTATGATTTTATATTGGTACTTGGACATTTTACGGGTGGGTACGTGATAAACCATATGACGGGTGGTGTCGTGAATACCAGGACGGGTGGTTACATTATAACCTCCAATGCATTGGGTATGGAAGTCGGCTGTATGGCTATTCCATTAATTATGTATGGAAGTTGGCCGAATGGCTATTCCATTAAGTGATATGTGTGGAAGTCGACCGTATGGTTATTCCACTTAAGTATGTTTATGTCCCAAGTTACCTTTATATGTTATGTGTTCTTTATATGGGTTTTATGGTAATCTTTTGGTTACAAAAGTTTAAGTAATTATCTTTTATTCAGTGAAGAGTTTTTACTACTTCATAAATGTGAAACGTATTACTTTGATAATGTATACATGGTTTACTTTTTGTTTTGATAAACTAATAGTTTTTATTCTTTGTGTATCCCATACTAAGATTTTTATGCTCACCCCAAGTTTGTTTGAAATGTTTTTCACAGGACTTAATGTGGATTAGGGTGAAGGATGGGATCAAGGAAAAGTCAGGCTATCTAAAAGCATGGAACTAGACATGTTTCTTTTTAAGAGTTTTTATTTTATGGAATCATAGTAGAAGTGTCTACTTTGTAATCTTTTGAGATGTAATAGTTATGTCCTAATTCTCTAATACTCTGAAATTGAAAAGATCCTCAATGTGAATTATTCATTTAATTCAATAATAAGTAAGGTTTAAGGTTGAGGCCTTATACATATATCCTCAACTATTACTTGTGGAAGACATCACATCTTACTCAGGTGGTGTGGGTATGGAAAAGCGGTAGGAAACCTCTCTAACCCGCATGATCTCAAATGGCCTGAAGAATCTCAGTGATAACATGCCTCCATCTGGACCTCTACATTCTGTGTCTTGGGGAGACATTCAGGATATGTGGTCCCCCTTCTCAAACTCTAAGGGCCTATGATGGTGACCTGCCTAGGATTTTTAACAGTGCTGGGCCATCTTCATCCATTCACAGGTGACCTGTACTTTCTCATCATCACCTGCCCCAATGTTGGTCCCATAAAGTATGACTCTCCAACCTCCATCTAGCATAAAATAAAACCCAGAGGGTCTCCCTTATTGGGCCTTAGAAGGTTTCATGCCGATAGTATAGTGGTAGCTATTATTTTATGAAAACTATACCAAAGGAAAGTGATCCTCCCACCTCAAGACGAAATTTAACATGCATGCCCTCATCATATCCTACAAAACCTTGATAGTATACTCATTCTTTCCATCAGTCTGGGGGTGAAATGATATAATCATTTTAGCTGGGTTCTGAATGACTCATGCATGACTCTTCATAATCATGATGTAAATTTTGAGTTATTATCTGAGAAAATAATTGAAGGTAATTTGTGTAGGGGGATGATCTTCTATACATACAACTGCCGCAAACACTCCACCGAAATCTGCTCCCCGATAGAAAGAAAGTGTGCTGACTTCATGTGTCGGTCAACTGTCAGCTATATGAAATAATGTACCTTCACTATGTGTGGATTTCCTATGATGAATTCTATGCATACACCATCCCATTTCCACTCCAGAATCTCAAGAGGTTACAACAAACTCGTCGTAACCTGGTGCTCAACCATCACTTGTTGGACAGTGATGCATCATGAGATTAACTCCACATCACTTTCTCAAGTGATATACCATGAAAAATTCCACTGAATATCCCTATACATATTCCCCACACTGGGATGTACTTCTAAAGGATAATTGTGGGACTCCCACATCACCTCCTCCCACATCCCGATTACAACAACTGCTTTCCCTGAGAAAAAAATATCCTGATTCCCTCCTTCAGAATATCCATATGGTGCATCCCCTATAGAAATATGATTATATATAACTTCATAGTTTATTTCTCCTAGTTGGGACTCATTGAAATTCTTAATGAGTGAAGGAGCCTGCACCATCAACTGTAGAAAAAAACATACCCTCTTTCTCCACTACGTTCAGCTGCAGGGAATCTTACTGCATTGAAGCTTCCCACACTAGGTGAGCCTGTGACATCCTTCTAAGGGAATATGATACAATGGTTTCGATTCCATGTGTATAGACTATCTCAAAGTATTTTTCCTTACGAAATTGTAACCAGAATTACTGCCTTAGGTTCAGGTCTCTCTGGGTGAATAAGTACTTAGGCTATGGTGGTCTGAGTAAACCAAAAAGCACTCTCCCAAAAGGTATTGCCTCCACATCCTCAGAAAAAATACTACTTCTACTAGATCTAAGTGATGAGTCACATAGTTCTGCTCATGGGGACTCAACTACATCGACTATTATGTTTTGACTACCTATTGTTTCATCAACATGAAACTAAACCAAGATATCAAGGAATCACAATACACTAAAATGTCAACACCTTCTTATATTATTCTCAAAACTAGAGTTATCATCAGCCTCTAACTCAACACGTCAAAGGCCATCAAGAACTCCTCAGACCATGTAAACAAATATCCCTTA
Source organism: Viscum album (assembly GCA_963277665.1). Taxonomy (NCBI): domain Eukaryota; kingdom Viridiplantae; phylum Streptophyta; class Magnoliopsida; order Santalales; family Viscaceae; genus Viscum; species Viscum album. The sequence goes on along the minus strand of OY728143.1, from coordinate 800,486,250 downwards.
TGCATCAGAGTTTTAAAAGGTGCTGTCATCATGGATAATTCTTCCAAAAATCTCATGTAGTAGCCTTCCAAACTAAGAAATATTTGGACCTCTGACACATTATTTCGTGGATCCTAAACAATCAATTCTTCGATCTTTACTATATCCATGAACTAACCTCATTTAGAAATGACATGCACTAAAAATTTTTCCTCATGAATCCAAAACAAGAAATTAGAGATCCTTCTATAATGATGGTACACTCAAAGTAAATTAATAACCATCCTCAAGTGTTATGTGTGATCCTCCTCTCATGTATAGTATATGATTATGTCATCGATGAAGACAATGATTTTGTCTATTCAAGGCAATAATATAATGATCATCAGTGAAATAAAAATGGAAGTGGCATTTATCACACCAAAGGAAATCACTAGGAACTCATACCGCCCATATTGACATCCAAAAACCTAATTAATAATATCATCCTCACGAATCCATAGGTAGTGGTAGTCAGACATGAGATCGATCCTGGAGAACCATCTCAAACCTCAAAACCTGTCGAACAGGTATTTCATCCTCAACAAGGATTAATTATTCTTTATCATGGTATGGTTCAGGAAATGTTAATCCACACAAATCCGTAAGATCTCATCGAAATTTTTCACGAATAGAACTGGAGCTGCCCAGAGGGACACACTGGATCTGATGAAACATTTATCATGAAGGTATTCAATAATAACCATATCTCTTAGAGTTGGGTGTGTTCCATTTGTTATGTCATAGATGATATTGGTGCAGTCCTTGGTTGCACGTCAATAAAAAACTCTAACTCTCACCTTGTAGGTAGTCCTAGAATGTATTCAGGGTAGACATCTATATAATCCTCCATAATTTAAGGAACCCATATATTTGTGTATTATTCTTCACAAAGTGTTACACTCAATTATTGATGGGTGATTTGTTCTAGCACCATGCTCAATGCATCTATCTTCCTTTCTATGAGTCCTCTTTCACCAATAAAGGATAACCACATCCTATCAGTGCGTAGACATCTCACTAGTTTGTGGTGAGAGACAATATGGGATCAAATCATAGAAATCCAATATATTCACATGATGATGTTGTAGGGTTCCATTGTGATGACTAGTAGGTCCCACTTGAACCCCTCTTCTCCAAGTGGTATCTTGCACAACTGACAGATGAAATACACAGAAAAAGCGATCCCTATAGGATCCTCGAGACAAAGCTATTGTGCAAGCACTGATACTGGGAGCTACAACTACTATAAAATGGGTAACGAAAAAAATTAATTACTGGAAACTATTTCTAATTATATTGATGAATGAGTATAATAATCACATATCATACCTCAAATAATCTATTGCGATTGGGGATCTCAGAGTTTATAGCATGAAGCTCTCTATGGCATAGGCTTCCAGCTCCCTCAGGATAACGTGGGCATCCTGGTGGTGGTGGTGGGAGAACCTTATAGAATCTTCCCCCACCTACAGCTCCTCATTCATCTCTCGTAACACCACCTTCTAGGGGACCACCCTATCCCCACCTGGGGGATACCTGATCTCGACTTGCCTATGTCATGATGGTCGATCTACTATCTATCTATGAGGATCATAATTTCTAGTTGGGAAGTCTCATAACATGTGATATCTTCCATCATAAGCATCTCACTGGTCCTCCCCACGTTTTCATAGTCCTTTGCGCTACCCTGATGCCGCATGACCACATCCTCAAGCTAGATGATGGGGATGCCTCATACATTGAGATCCTATCGATTGACATCTGGAAACTACCATAGCTATCTCAACTCTATATAATCTACTACCATTCCCAGCTAACTGATGTACAACTGATCGAAATCTCTATATCTTCAATGACAACTCTAGTACCTCATTATAGGTGGGGATGCACATGGTTACTATTCAAGCACTGATATCTCTTTGGATTCCCTTATCAAACATCTGTGATCGTAAGTAGTTATCAAAAATTATGTACAAAGAGCACCGAGTTAGGTTTTTGAAACTAGTTTAGTACTCTTCAATTGTCATCCATCTCTAATAAAGCTCTGAAATCGCTTTAATCTAAATGAAGAATATTCATGAGGGGTATTTATCCTCACAGAACAGCTGTTTGAAGTTATCCCCCCCAAGAGTACTGACTCATCATACATCTATGTAACCAAGCACCACCAACATCATGACACTCCATGGAAATGATTGTCTACCAAAACCACCATCTGATCCATCGATGTACGAATAATAATGAATAGGTGGACCACTAATTTTATCAAATCCACAACTGCTTGACTATCTAGCTCACTGTAGATCCATAGAGGTCTCTCGTGCTTGAACTCATGAAGTGTGCTCAACCTACACACATACTCCACATAATCATCTAGTAATATCTACTACTCAATAGGTGGAGGTGCTTCTACATTCCCACTTGGAGGAAGGGGATCACATGATAAATCCTGAACTGAGACCTTATCGCCCATAGGGCCTTTATCACAAAGAAGATCAGGTATCCCTTCTGGATGTTTTCATGGAGGCATCCTGAATGTAATCAATGTGTACCACAACTATATGTGAATATATATATATATAATAACGGGGAGATGACTCAAGATGGATAGTCAATGAAGGGAAGTCAAAGAATGATTCCAATATGATACATGTTCTATTGACCCCTACAATAAATCTATCTGCATCATGAGTCGACAAGAGGGTAATCAGGGTCTTAGGGAATGAATATGTCAACCACCCACACCATTAATAGACTCCCTTTCTAGATATCCACTATTGAGATACTTCATCAATGTTTCCCTAAACCCAACCAATCCTTTTATGGATAAACATCCAAACAGCTTTGCAAGGAATGATCATTCTCTAATACCAATTTTTCACAAACTAACCCATGATATTGCTCAAGATGAAACTACCCCATTCCTTCCTCTATAGGACATGGTTGGAAACATGTTATGGAAGTTCAAGAAATATAGGGTGACCTTTTCCGAAGTACTTATACACTCTCATACAACCAACTCAATGAAAAAGTGGTGGGGAAAGGGTTAAATGATGATGTACTACTACAATTAAACCAAACATTCATGGACTTATAAACAGTACAATTATAGTAACGTTAAATGAAATGAAAAAGTGATAAAATACATGCCCATCATGAAAATATTTCCAACCCGAAGAAAACTAGAAATGCAATAATTTTGAGAGACCCCACTCCTAGATCCCAATGTATGACCAACATGTGCGGTCCAATCGTCATATATCTCTAATATATTATAAAGTAACAATAAAATTGTATATCATATACATAAGGCATGATATTTGTAGGAATATCCCATAAAGGGGTGAGTATAAAAATTAACCAATAGGAAGCCTCAAAATCAGAAGGGGGAATAGTAAGAGATACACTGAAGAAGAAATCAGTAGATAGAACATGGTATGGTAAAACAGTACATATCATCCCCAAACCAAGAGAGTGAGAAACAAGATATAAATATAGTCATTCAAGTGAAACCAAAATGAGAGAGTAAGGGGATTTGTATATCACAACTTAGTCCAAGAAGACGAGTTACCAAGAATTCCAAGAGTATCAATCAATGGTGCCCAACATCTCACACGTCTATTCTGAACATGTATTCTGATGGGTCTCAATCACCACACCGTGATACTGTCCACATTGGGTGGAACTAACTTTCCCACATAGTTATAGGTCATGTCAGAAGGACACATCTTGGTGGGGAAAACATCCCTCTTTCTCGTCAGTCCAATGGTACATCAAACCACATATTTCCCCTTATCGACATAGCTAGATCATGAAAACATAATGTAGAGGACCCAAAACCTGTTGTGTTAGGGGGGGGGGGGGTTCCATTGTAGTAGTAGTCTTAGAGTACTCATGCCCTAGTTCATTAGAGGGTTTCTACTCTAATAGTGATGAAGCTGAGCCTTGGATCACAAAGGGGTTCCACTCTAGGTCATCGAGAACCTGCACCCTACACGGTTGGTGGGATACATTCAAAATTAACTATATAGGACTCACACACATGCCTATGTGGGGATCAACTTTGATATCAATGGGGACCTAAACTCTTGTGCATTAGGGGGTTCTACTCAATGATCTATGATATCCTTTCCTGACCACTATTGTCGGAAAACATCACCTGAATAATTTTCGAGCTCAGAACACCTCACATAGCAACTCAAAAGCATTATTCGAGGTCACCATAACACTCTATGTGGAAAAAACACACATTATAGGCTATCTAATTTGATGAATAGGGAGACTTGTGAAAAGGGTTATGTTCACCACAACATCGCCGAACGAGACCTCTTAGGGGCCACACCTCAGTCTCGAACATAAAATTCCAAAACTGGACTCAAAGGTCCATCTAGAAAATAGGATCACATTTCGACAAATGTAACCTCAATTGGATTATCCTTTTAAGAGTTATAAAAATTTGATGTTGCTACTTGAAGACCTTCTCGTAGGCCTATCCGAGCCTGTGGGCTTACTGACCATGGACTGACCACCACTGTCAACCGCCCATGGACCGACTACCATGGTTGGTCCACTTGTCACACTGATTGTCCACCATGGTTGATCTTCAGCGATTGACTATGATAATTGGCCCCTGGAATCTTGATCTATCACGACATCATGGTTGACCATTTCAGTTAACAACCTGGGATGGGGTGTGGTCACTGGCCCCCTAGAATCTCGAGCTACCATGGTCTCATGGTCGACCAAGGCCGTACATTGCCCTAGGTTCGACTAAGGTATGACTAGGTCTGGACCACCTATATTTCCTTGGCCCATCCCTCCTGACTCAACTCAGCCCGACCTTCCTAGCCATCCAACACCACGTCGGTTGACATGGTATCCATCTACTGTGGATCTCATGGGTACCTACAACTGTCTGGGTCATACCCCATGGAACCACCATCATCGCCACTTTATGTAGACACCCACGGCCTCATTCCCCTATCCCAAATCTCCCTCCCTATGGTTCAGTTCCACTCCCTCAACCATCAATGCCTACCCCCTGAAGTTGATGTCATGTACCACCGTCGTCTGCTGCCTCACCAGTGATCCCTTCAACCGACCATCGAGCCTCCTTTGATGCCCAAAACATGAAACTAATGTATATTTGCAATCATCAGGGCCTGATATACAATGATCCATGCCCAAATCGACAATTTCCAACTATTGCAACTTACCAAAAAGAAAACAATGAAAAACAAGTGAAGAACATATAAAAGGGGAGAAAATTAACTGAATCCAATCTTAGTTCGATGTCCATAATAATTTGTCCATTGAAAATGATGCTTAAAATGAAGAAATCGATAATGAAAGAATTTTAGAATTCCTAAATGGGGAATTTAATCCAAATTAATAATCCTAGCTCAATTTGGATCTATTCGTTGTCAATGAATATGCATGCCTTTGATCATTCCAATTCGTTAAAGCTTAATTGTTGAATCGCCAAACGGTGGAGAGGAGAAGAGCTCTCCGCTGATGGAAGTGTTATGAGTAATACCTAATTAGGACCCCATAATTACCTATTTATAACATTGTAATTAGTTCATGGTTAAAAAACATAAAAATAACCGCCCATGATTGCGATATCTGAGCATCCCATACAATTTCACTTTAGGTCATCCTTAGGGAAAACAATTCATTATGAAATGAATGGTGGTATTAGGTTTGAAATCTGAGTGACCTTTAAAGAGTTATTATAAGAAATATGGAAAACATAATAATATTATTTAATTATTTTTTTATGGTTACATCATTGGTGTCTTTTTCTATAGAAGACCCACACCAAAAAAAGTTATGTCTCACCTATGGAAAACACCACGCTATGGAATCAACCATGGACTCATATTTTTGATCCAGGATTCCATCCGGGAGCTATCCCATTTCCTTTGTTTGTATATTATAAAATATACTTAATATGTTTATAAAATTAATTTCGGGCATACTGGGCCTTGGAATCGCACGTCGTCACAATGCCTAACTCTAGATATATATATATATATATATATATTTCAAAGTCTTATAAGGAAAAAACTTAGCCCATACATTAAATGTAACTTGAAACTAATTCTGAAAATAATTGAAGCAAAAATGATGATTTATGATATTTCTATGACCTATTGGATTGTGTTATCAATCATATAATTCAACAATAGTTAATTTGGTCATGAATAGTTTAATTTTCAATGTCCTTCCTATTTTATGAGAATTACCAAGAAGAAACTATTTCATTTTTATGTAAATTTATAAGGCTTCAATAATATTTTTCATGTAAAATATCCAAATAGATTAACATAAAAAAACTGATTTATTTTAGGATGAATGTTCATCATTTACTATTACATGAGTTGAATCCTACATTCATTCATCATTTTTTGTATATAATTTAATGGCCATTGTGATTAAAATATGTAAATTTGATTAACAATTTTTTATAATTAAATTTGTAATAATGTGATTAATATATTTAATAAATATTGACATTAAATTTGTTAGGTCATGGTAAAAAAATTTACTCTTTCTTTTATCACTTGTATATTTAATTTAATTATGTATCTTCACACTAAGGTACCATTTAAGGTTACATTTCTTATTAATGAATGTATCATAGTCAATGAATTTTATCTATAATGAAATAATATGTGATGAATAAGTATCATAACAAAAGTTCCATTATAAAAGGTTATTTGGTACAAGATTACATGGAATTAAACTCAAGGAATATGGATAATGTTAAAATATGGTTTAATCAACCATTGAGAAATAAATATGAGAAATTATATTCCAATTAATTATCATTTCTCTCATAATCACAAAATAAAGGGTATATCTAGATCATATTTATAGTTTACATTGATTAATTGAGAGTGGGTGATGGATTATAATATAATACTTTTCAAAAGTGTTGTAATTGGTAATAATATAATGTATTTATATATAATATTATGTTTCTTATTATTATATCATCATGAATATAGCTTTACACATCATAGTATTTTTTAATTCAAAGGAAATATATTTTATTTAAATATAATTCATCATTCAATTTCTAATAAATGGAGATAGATGTTTCACAGTAAAAAGTTTACTGCTTTTTGAAAATTAAATGTAAGATAGTTACATTTGAAAATAATTTTTTTGGGTTTGTATTTAATATAATATACTAATATGATCTATTTATTCTATTTTCTAATAAATGATGTATCTCCTAAGATTAGATATTTTTAATTTGGTCTAAATAATAAATAATTTGAATTTATGTTACATGATGTCAAATGATACCCATTTATTTTAATTATTTTTTAACAATAATGTAATTTCAAATAGATGGTGTAGTTTATGTGAAACATCAACTTGTTATACTAAAGCATAATACATAAAACTAATATCAAAAAATATATTTCCTTATTATGTTATAAAGAAAATAGTTATAATATATTAGTACACACATAATAAATTAATTATATGGAATTCCAAATAGTTTGATTCAATGACATGAGATAACAAGAATATATAACATTACAGATTTATAGTGATTGAAACGAACTGTCATCTTTATAATAAAGATCCATTCATTTTAGAATGAAATGAAAATTGAGTATCTTATGTCACTAAAAATATTAGTTCACAATGTTGTGTCATTGTTAATGCTATTTTAATACAATTTTTTTTAGTAAGGAAGAGATTCCAATGAAATTTTAGATAAACCTCTTAGTATTCACAAAAAATCTTATATGATGATGTAGAGGAATAAATTATAAAAATAGGTTGTGAATGATATTTTTTTGAGAATTCATACAATACAATATATATATCTATCTATTATTTTATTAAATATATATCTCTTGGGATGCTACTTAATTATTTACAAATGTTTTAAATAAATATTCACAATACATTTGATGTAAATATTGAAATCCAAATCAACATAATTTGATAATATTTCACCCTTTTAATGTGATTTCATCACTTATTTCTTTTAGTGAATTTTTAATGATTTTTTAGTCAATATATAATTTTATCAAATCAAATGTTTCCCATTATTTATTGTACAGTAATATAGTTATATTTTCAAATGATTTTCTTAGAACGAAAAATGGTATAAATTTATTTTAATTTAAAATTTGTATGGAATTATATTATTTTTTCTATTGGAAGTACCATATTTTTTTACAAAAAATATATGAACATCAAATATATCATATTAATTGAAAATAATAATTTTAGGGATTTTAATTTCATTTAAAAATTACATTATTCATAGTCTACTGTATATGAAAAATATTTCATACAATTAACCTATTATTTCTGTTCCATTATGAACTATGCTCAGTAACCATTGGGAAATTTTACTCATATTATTTCTTTATGTTATAGATCATATCAAAAAACATATTTTATTCAATATTATCCATTTAAACTAATACCATGCAAGTTATTCAAAATCCACCAATCCCTCATCATTTGTTTACTTATCATCCTTCCTTAGTATATTGTAATACTACTATTTCTATTTCTCTAGAATTTACATACCTAGTAGCTAATAATTAACATCCATTGTCTGCTATAAAAAAATCTACCCCAAATAATATCCTTCCATATAGTACAAAAGATTTTATGGAATCAGACATTGATTTAGGAATATATTTAATGTCATTATTTTTTTAAAACATGTAGATATTTTTTATAATAAATGATTATTATAAAATTATGAAATATCATTAGCTACATTGAATTTCGAAGTGTGGAATAAAAAAATTTAAAAATTAGTTAAATGTACTAAAAAACTGAATATTATTTTCAAAAAATGATAATGAATTAAGAGGTTTCAAAGGATCTATTACAAAAAATATAAACATTATTCATGTTTATGTAATCCCATTGTGACATGATTTTAAAAAGATAAATAATAACAGATGGGGATAAAATATGTGTAACATATTTCTTGATATTAAATATCACATTCCTTGGAAGTATTACTAAAAAAATTAATATGAATCACTGACAAAACTTCCTAGATGATCTGAATGAAAAAATATATTAGATTAATTGAATTGGGAGATATGTGAAGGGAATACAAGCATGGATTATGCATAATCTTAAAAAGATGAGTAGTTTCTAATTCTGATTCAATATATATACTTAACGATTGTCTACTTATATATAACATAGAGATAATTTAGTATTATCACAGTTATAGTTTTATGATATATATCTAAATTATACCATTAATTATGTTCAATATATCAGGGATCAATAGTTACATATTAATCTATTTGAATTTATTTTCATGAGATAATGAAATGAGATAGATACATGTGTGAATTAATCATATCATTAATCTATGATATATTTCATAAACCAAACAATAGGTTTTAGATTGTTTCTTATAGAAAAAATTTATTATTTTCTAATTTTATGAAAATATGTTATGTTCCCTGATAAATCAGTATTTAAATTAGAATAATTAATTTAATATAAATAATTTAGTATATCATGTGAATTCATTAGTGTTGTTTCTATAAAACAAATTTTGTCATCATATTTCTAATTTTTTGAGGTTTAAAACCTTCTTTTGATTGATTAGTGACTAAGATAGTGATTTAAAATTAAATTTAAATTAATAAACTAGGTTTTTACTTAAATTTATATGTGGTGGTTATGAGTGTTTTTGGTTTTATAGAATTATTATAACATATTTACTTGACTTATATGCCTAAGTCATTTATTTGATAAGTTGATATACTAATTTTTTACACATTGTATCTTTTTTTATACATTATATATATATATATATATTCATAAAAAAGATTTATCTAAGAAGGAACAAATTAGAGCATAGAAAAATATATTAATAATGTGGGGAACAAATCTATATCAAATCATCAAAAATCAAAACTAATATATAATTTAAAATTTAAATATATGTGTATTTTTTTACATTTTATATAATTTCATATAGAAATAAGCATTGAATAAAATTATTAGCATTAATCAATCAACCATGTTTTTTTCCATATAGATGAAAATGATTATGGAAGAAAAAATAAGTTAATAGAAGAAAAAATTATAAAAAATATTATTTTTTAGTTTTATTGTATTCTATGAATTATATTATTCATCAGTATATCTAATTAAAAGTTAAAACACATTCAACCAGAATATCTTCTACCACATTCTCATACCGTAGTAGACAATGTTTGACTATATAATCATTCATCTTATTTTATAGGTGTTGTGAACCATCAAATTATTCATTATATATTGATAATGAAAATAACAACATTGTCAATTGGTCTTTGAGTAGTGATCCATCCATTAAAACAACATACATTGTAGCCCTAGAATAGTTTAATGCTTCAATTATCAAATAAATGAATAAAATATGACAACTATCATGGAATATTCAGAAGTTATAAAATAAATATTTGATCAATGAGATATCAAATATATGTTCTTTACATCCTCTTGAGAGTGTAGAAAATGGTCATGATATTTTATTTATGATTTATTTAATGATTAAGGGGATGCATTTTTCTTTTTTAGTGAATAATTTAGTGATGAGGATGATGGTTATGGTGAATATGTTAGAGTTTATTGGGAAATAATAGTAGTGTTTATATTAAATTTGATAGTAACATTATTCATGTTTTTCTTTATGATGATGACTTTAATGAGGGTGGAAACGTGACTAATGTGAGGTTAATTAATAATAACACACATATATATATATTCTAATATATTTATATTTTTTAGTTTTTTATTAGTTAAAGAATTATAATTTGTTTAAATTATTTCATTATTTGAAACATCATGTTTACTTTTCCTTGTAGGAAATAAATTCCATTAAAATAATTATACATAAATACATTGTTACGATCAAAACCATGGATTTTGTCTATCATGATCCACAAGAAACATAATGGATATAGATTGGTTATATCATGGGTTAAATATTATAAATAATCTTAAAATTTTAACTATCCAAACTATGTTACAACACAAAAATCTCCATGGTCTTATAGGGTCATAGAAATTATCCTAAAACAATGGTAGATGGGATTTTAAAAATGAGAACCATAAGCTTAAAATATATCCATTGTTTTTATCATGCATCTAAGGTAGTAGACAATAGAATTTTTGGGTATTATTAACAGTTAATAATTCTATTCATAGAATATAATTATTCATAATTTATTATATTTTTATAATATATATCCCTCTAATGGTATATTCTATCAGGTTTCTGAATCTAGGGGTATCTTTATTATTAATAATTTTAAAAACATGATACATCATAAATATGAAATAAATGATCATTTATTGTGATGAGTTCTTACTCCCTTTTCCATAATTATTTATGTATCATCTTAAGTTGTTTTTTCTAAAATAAAATATGGTACAAGAATAAATATTTTTCATTCCTTTCATTGATATAGTGGTTTTGTTATCTAATGTTATTTACATCTAAATTATTAACACTATGTTAACCATACTACATCATCCAGACCCATATACTTGTACAATTTTACAATATTAAATATAATTATTTCTTATATAACTACTAATAACCTAAATAATACATAATTACATATTCTATTACAAGGTTTTCACCTTAATAAATTTCCAAGATCTATTTGGTATATAGTTTTTTGTAATTTTGTAAAAACATTATATAATGATGTTGAAACTTTCATATAGTATACCCCCAAAGGGTCCAGGAGATGGGTATACCCATTCATACCAAAATTAATAATGGAAATAAAATTCATGACATTACATGGGGGTTTAAAATTTAGGGTGTACAAGGTTCCACATGCATATGCCTCAACGTAATGTAAAGACTCTAGTGCTAGAAAGGACCATCACGAACTTCTGTCTGCAATGGCCTTCATTGAAAAAGACTCAAAAACCAGGTTAGCCTCCTAGTAAACATCTGTTAAATCATTCATGATACCATTAATGATTTGTAGTAATTCAATCTAGGGTGATACCATTTTCCATGGAACATTCCTGGATAGACTCTTTGAAATATCAACCGCCACAGTTGAGTTGGATTCCAACTAGAGAAATCTCCAACCCTAAGGAACAGAAAATTTGATGGAATTAATAATGGACCTTCTCTACGAATAAATGGAACATTAGTCCCCAATTAAGTGTAATATGTAGCATTAAATAATTCCTCTATGGGAGAAAAATATTCCACCATAACCCGAAGGTCTAGGTGCACCTGATGTTGCCCCACCCACATTAACATTCAGACAAGAAGAAATTGGAGAGATCCACCTGATTGACTTCATCAAAAAAGGCTTAAGGGTTATATCAGGAACAATAAAACTTCCCATGAAAATTATATAATACATTTTATTATTCAAATAAACCTTTTCATTTTTTGAGTATGTGAGGAAAATCCAATGCATCACCCTTATTCATGCATCAAAGGATATAATTTAATTTTCAAAGGAAAAATAATTTTGTGTTTTCCAAACCAATATAAGGATGGAAGAAGCTCCAACTAGGATGATGCATTTTATTTTCTCACTAGAATTAGCGATATTAATGGAATAAAGAATATCCTTGAAGCTTCCAATTTGGAACCAACACCCCATCATGTCTAGCATATAAATCCATAATCTACATGTGAAGTTTCAATTGATAAAATAATAGTATATGGTACCCTCATTAGTAAGACCAATGTGGTAACTTGAAATGATATATAGGTAGGAATTTTCTAATTTCAATGGATAGGAATCTTCCTCTTCCAAATTTTATATATGAGTGTGAAAGAAGCATGATAAATGTAAAACATTCTAAAAGACAGTATCCATCGAGGGGCCAGATTGTGATCATCACACACATATATATACTAGTCTATGGTAGTGAAGTAACCAGTGGAATGAGGCCTCTAAATCAGACTGTCTCTATCAATTTATACGTACTTTTTACTTCATATCGAGTCTCATACGGACTTAATTCAAAGTTAACTATATCGTCATCCTGGAGGTTTGAAATGAATGTATTCTTGAGAACTAGATGGATACCCATATCCTCTTGGATGGAGATACTCATCAATGGGGTGTTTCATGGATTTAAAGTGGATTTATTTCAATCAATATATATTAATTTGTGAATAATATTTTTTTAAGTGGATTTCCCAATAGTCCAAATAGAATAAGAGAGATAAAAGTAATATCCATCATGAATTCAAGGAATGAAATTCATTGAGAGAAACTCCATTGATGTGTCATTGGAAGTGAGGAGGCTCCATGTGAATTTATTTAGAAATGAAAATTTAAAAAGGCTCATATATTTAATTCCTAAGACTCCCATATCAATGAGTTTGATACACTATTTACTAGAAACCATGATAAGATTCCTATCATGGGTAGTCCTAGTCCATATAATGTTCCTGATCAACCCCTAGAGTTTATTGAGAAGGCCCTTAGGCCATCTGTAGATAGGGAATGTTTACAAAAACATGGCAGTAATAACAGATATCACAACCCAGATTATCCCAGCTTGGGACATGGCTTTCCCTTTCCATGTTGACATTTGAGTAATGATTTTGGAGTACTTATTTCCTAGGCAATACTTATTTTTTTTCCTGAAAACAGTGGAACCCCATGATAGCTAAAGATTAAATATCCTCACTTTACTCAAAGGGATCCGTCAACTCTCATTGGTTTTCTAACAGGGACCACCCCTATAAATATCACAATGGATATCTTCCAACAACTATCTTGACCAACAATGTCTTCATAATAACCAAACATGTTTTTAATGAATATGATTTTCTTATAGTCTTTATCAAATAAAATGATGTCATCATAAAAGAACATGTTAGTAGAGGCATAAAGTCCCATCCAAGCATTGATTTGATTATAAATACCATCTTATACAATATTAATAAGACACCAGCTAATGTAATATTTAGCATGAGAAAATAACATGACAGAAATGTGATCACCATGTCTAACACCCCTTTATCATTGAAAGTATACCCTTGGAGATACATTGGAAAGAACTAATATCCTGAAATCTTGAAGGTGGAATGAATAATGTTAATAAATCTATTGAAATAACCATTAATTTTGAGGATGGAGTGGATAAAGATCCATTTTATCATTTCAATACCCTTAGAGGTGTAAATATTTATAGCCAGATTAACATATTTCTCCTTATTCACATTACAATAATGCACTAAGATGCAGTAAGAATACATGTCTGAAAATTTCTTCTAGGAACAAATATAGACTAATTTAGAGTAATGAGTCCCTTGGAAGTATCTTCCCATTATCACGGAAATGATTTTACAAATGATTTTTGGAAGTGTATTTCCAATAGAAACTTTTCATAAATCCTTTATGTGCATGGAATCATCATTTTTTGATATCAATGAAATGAAATTAGTGTTAAAACCATATTACATTAAATCTTGTGAAAACAATTCAATTAAACACATTTGTTACTTCACCATGGACAATTTCTTAGTTGAACATAATGATCTTTTTGGTTAAACCATATATCCCTGCAACACTATTAGTATTTATAAAGAGAAGGGATGCCTTAACCTCTTTCTCATCCAATAAATCAACCAATTTTCTATTTTTCTAGTCATCTATGATATGGGTGATATTTTTGGTTATCATGTGGATGTTTTAAACTCCATTTTCTGAGTACATATTTGAAATGTATGTAATCATAGCATTAGAGATTTCACTCACAACTAAGAAGACAATAATACATTGGTCACTTAATCCCCTCTTGATTTTCTTCTCTTGGCCAAGATATTGAATTAACATAGAATTTATACATCCTTCATTCATCCATCATATATTGTACTGGGACCTAACCAATGTTTCCATGGTGTTGACCAAGTCATCATGTTTTGAGAGGTCTTGTATTTTTTCCTGAGAGGGCTCACATTGAAGTTGATTATTGTTCTGAAAAAGGAGAATGTTATTATTAGTAGCTTTGATGTCCTCATCAATTTTATAAATAGTGTTCTCACTCCATTATTTAACCATATAATAGGTGTTTCTTAATTTGGATGATAAAATCTATACGGGGATACTAAGAATTCTGATTTCCCATGAAATTAGAATAACTTCTCTTCACCCTTGGGTGAAAAACTAGGTATTATTAAATTTGAAGGGGAGAGGGGATGACCTTGGAACACCTAACCATATGTCAATATTCAAATGATTTTTATCAGAGTGGGTTTTTGGAAGTATAAGACCCAAGTCATTATCCATGTCATTACCATCATCAACATTGGTGAAGCATATGTCCAGATTATCAGATTTACTTCCATTTATAGTGTACCCCCATGATAAATCAGGACCAACTGTGGGTACCATAATAAGGAATCATTTATCAATGCAGTAATAGAATTCATTAGTGTTGAGTCTGCTAAAGTGAGAAATATTTCCTCCTATGGAAAGATAACAATATTAAAGTTACCTAGAATAATCCAGTTCTTATCCATCTAATCAGAGATCACATTCAACTCAGTTCATAACTCCCTCATTTTAATATTGTATATTGAGGCATAAATGAAATACATAGAATTTTTTTTAATTCTGAAAACTAATAGAATCTAAAACAATATTTTAAAATGTAATATGATAGTGATGATTGAGGGAGTCTTGCTTGAGCACCCATAAATTTACAACTTCATGCTCATGTAAATTTTTTTCTAGAATAGCGTAAAAAAGGGAGTTCAATTGAAGGATTTATAATCATGGAACATCATATTTGTATCATCATGTCTAATCTGGATGGGTTTATTGGTCATAATGTGATCTTTAAGGGCTGTGATAGTGGGATCACTAACAAACCCATAACAATTCCAAAAAAGGATCTTCATTTTTTATGGTTTTCTTTACCCTACTTTGATGTTCCCCTTGTGTTGGATGCTTCTTCCCCTTGGATACATTCACTATTATTTTCTATTTGACATTATTTTAGCAAATATGCTCTGTCTTAGAGTATTTAACATCATCTAATCCATACAAAGGGTAGAGAGGTTCTATGTTCATCAGAATTGAACACACACAGAAAGAGGACTGAATTTATTAGGGTCTTACTGTATTCCATCAACCTTATCAGTATCTATACTTCTCATAGAAATCTTGTTAGAGAGGACCTGATTGATGGAGGAACCCCCTTGCTATCGGTGAGATAGTTTACCCTCATGTGGAGCCACAAAAGGGAGACACTGCCCTTGGGATTGATTATCTATAGTGTCCTTTACTGGAGTCGTATTAGGGTAGTATCAATAATATCATGTTTCTTATATAAGCCATCCTTTATATGGGATGGAGCATTCATAGTCATGGTTCTATGAAGAACACATGGAGCACTCCCAAGAGGATCCAACACCATCCTAGACTCCCATCCCATAGATGTGACCAAATGAAAGGTATTATCAATAGGATATTATTCATTGGTGGAACCATGATCAATGGATTCCATTTTTATGCCTATAGGGTTGTGATCATTCTGACCGAGTAGGGATCTTGAAACCTCTTAAACATCCCCAATTCCAGAATGTGTATGTAGTTCTTGATCAAGACCATCCTGATCATTCATGTGATCATGATATCTGGAAGGCACATCCCGTTTCATTTTGTTAGAAGCTCGTTTTTCATGAGGATTCATCATTCCCTTTGGCTTCAAAAAAGGCACTTATGCTGGACCTCTTACATTCCCCAAAGAGGTGTCCAACAAATTTCATTCTCTAGAAAATTTAGGTTTTCTATCATAGAATATTTATAGGGAATGGCTATCATCTATGGCTGTGTGGAAAAATTCCTCCACCAAGGTTCCTTCAATGTCAATATCATTGAGTAATCAAAAAATGTCCAAATCATGAATTATCTGTAACACCCCGAGATTTTATGAGATATATTATTTTTAATTTCATTGATGTATTCAATTATACACTACACCAATATTATCTTGTACTATACGAAACACTGTATTAGCCTGCAGTATACGCAACACTATTCTTGGATCGTGTTACACATAATTTCAAGTTCGTTTTGTGGAAATTATTCTACGCAACATTAAGTATAGATTTTGTTTAATGTATAAAGGGAATATGTTTTTATTATTTTATACGCATCACCAAATGGACTTTTCACTACACGCAGCCCTGACTTGGCTTGCATGACACGCAATCGCGACCTTCCTTGATAGCGTGTGTAGTATGCAATACCAAGTTTCAAGAAACAATGATATATTGTTATAATATTATTATGGACTAGCTGTTGTGAATATTATTAACTACATTTTTAATTTTATATCATTATTATTCATCTTAAATATTTTTAAGAACATGGTATGAGAACTAAATAATTTTTTCAGGTAAATATAGTTTTAAAAAAGATTATATGTTCAATTTGATAAAATAAAATTCTTCCTTAGAATAAGGATACAAAAATTTAATTTGGATAATTTTTTCATTTTATTCTGAAACTTTCATATTTTAATAAACAGTAAAAACACGCTATATTTTAATTAAAAACAACTTTTTTCAGCGCAATAATTTATATGGTTAGATTATATTTTTAATTGGTTTTAATGTGTAATTAGAATATATTTTTACCATTTAATCCAATGTTGGTCATTGGAATTAATTTCAATTTGAATTTGGACAAAAACAAGTGTTGATCTTTTGATTGTTATTGTTTCTTGAAAACCCACTATTTGTTTTGATAATGGAAATTAATTTTAAAATTAATTAATGACACTTATATGTTTTGAATTTGGAAAAATAGACACCATTTTTGAATTCGGAATATCAAATATATCTTAGGCTGAATCATTGGTATTTTTCAGAAAAACATCAATTTTTGATGAATAGTGAAACCACTTAGTGGTAGTTTAAAAAATGACTCTTTTATTTAAATGAAATTTTACCACTTCTGTGAATTGAATTTCAAAAATCCGACATACATGGTTTTTATCAAGAAGTAAAATGTGGTTCGGTAAGATGAAAATAATTTTTGGTGAATAGTAACTTTTGACTTTTATTTACTGCGGTTAAAGGTAAATAGGGTAATTCAAGGTTAAAAGAATATTATAATAATTCAAAATTACCTTAACACTTTTATTAACCTTATTGGATGAGTAGTTCCCGACCATGGGCATACTTGGGTCGATTTTGGGACCCCATTGACCCAATTGGTAGTGATAATGACAATTTGGATTAATTAATTTAATGTAAATACAAAATTGACCTTAAAAAAATCTTTTTGTAATTAATTTTTATAAGGGGTTATATAATTTAATTTTCGACTATAAATTTTCATTGGAAATCTAAAAATATTTCCTACATGATGGTATTTATTTTATAATTTTTAGACTCCAAATAAATTAAATTATTTATGACACAATAATGATGCAGTATTTACCTCATTAATAAATGATTTAAATAAATAAGATTATAATGATTAAAATATTATCCAAAACATGTCCAATTATGATTGGATGATTTTATTTCGACCATGATTCATCTTATATTCACATTTAATGATTTTTGGACCTTTTGAAACTGAATATAAGTTTATAATAAAATAATATTTTCACACTATCCAAAGGTGCCCCTATCCTCCCTTATAAAAGGGAACCTCATCCCTCTCCTCTTTACACAAATATAAGACTTCAAGCTCAAAAACCCCTTACCATTACTCTTATCAACTCCCCTAGTAATATTATAGTGGTCCTGGTCTTCTTCAAAGACCAACATTAGTGCCCTAAGTGAAGGTTTCAAAGAGGCGTGTCGAAGAAGAGGTAATATTCGTTATCGATTCTTTCAAATTTATTTCTTCTTCCACTTACTCTTCTTTAGTTGTTTCATTATGAACTAATAACATCAGTATCACTCATATAAGGATATGTTATTATCAATATGAAACAACCCTATTTTACTTTCTATCCATCCTATGAAAAACAAAATCACCGCGCGTGCGTACGTACGGAATACTGTCTCCACGCAGTGGTGTAATCTGTTTTTCCAACACCACCTTACTTGGATGGGTATAATGGTGTAAATAATTAATATATAAAGTTATTATAAAATTATACTAATTATGAGATATTATATCATCCACTCCAATTCAATTCAATAATTATGGGAATGATATCATCGCTCGTGCGTACGTACGGATTACCGTCTCGACGACGCGATGAGATTCATTCTCCATGTTAACCACTCAAGAATGATTATAAAGTATATATAATGAATAATAATGAAATATATGACATGATAAATCTACTGGATTAATATATATATATATATATATATATATATATATTTCATCTACTTACTTCCATTCAAGTCAATAAGGAAACAAAAACATCGTTCATGCGTACGTACGACCTAACGTCTCCATGAACGGTGTATTTCATTCCATTTATCGATCTATCATATATATTTATATTCTGAATATATACTATATATAAATCGTGTTTTACATTATGGAATTATGTAAATCAGTATATAAGTAATAATATCAAGAACAACAAGTCGAAACACGTACGATAAATGAAACGATTTTACCCAAAATACTGCTTTAACATGGAATTTACAAAAGAACATGTAATATAAAGTCATAAGTGAACCATATATGATATCATAATAATGAATATGATTCTGTAATAATTCAATGACATTATTTAAATCATTATACAGGATGTTCAGATACGTACGAAGCATATCAGACCTAAGGTAAGGGATAATTTTTCCAATCTTGTTTTTATCCAAGATTGTTTATTCGTAAGTATTTACTGAGGTTATATTTATCATCCATGTATGTATTTTATAAAAATGGTTTCATGTATGTTTAAAGTAATTTTTACCCATTTTTGTCTTTTACAACATGGTATGTAAGGAATTATTCTTTTGTTTACGTTACAGGGTACTTTTTTTGACTTTTCCGACAAAAGTACGAGAAGGACGTTTTTTTAACTTATACGGCGTGAATGATTTTTTCGATTTTATAACGCCTTATTTTCATGAAGATTACTCTACAATATTTCATGACTATTTTCAAAAAAATCCTTTTCTTTTAAAATTTCATGTCATTTTTTGAAAAGAAAATGATTTTCAATAAGAAAGGATATTTTCTTCAAGAATTCATTTCAAGTGTTTTATAAAAACCATTTTCCATCAAAGATGACATTATTTCATATGTGTATGTTTCAAGTATAATGTCTCTATGATTTAAATGGTATCAATTTTCTTATGATGAAATGATATCCATTTTTTTATATGGATTATATTATGATGGGATGATGTTTATGAAACCAATTTTATTCTTTGGGTTAGGATAAATGATTTATGTTTATATTGTGGCACACGTAAGAATGATTTCAGTATGAGATGGGTGGGACCTATACCTCCCTTCAATTCATTGGGTAAATATTTATATCTCATGAGATATCCATGGCTGGAATGGTAAGTTAATCATGTTCAGTGATACAGGACTGGAACGAGGAGTAAACTCGATTCAGTAAGGGACTTTGTCCACTAAGCTGGTCTTGGCAGCAATGCCTTGGATACTATGGAAATCATATCATGTGCTTAATGGTTTTCCACAATTAAATGTTTTATTCTCATGTTATTTTATCATTATTGATATTCCTTTATGATTTATGCCTTACGTACTGCTATGATTTATTTCATAACTCAATATTTTGATGTTTAAACTTTATATTCATGTTTTGAAGTTCAAATGTATATGGTTTGTTTTATTTTTTCATGCTTACCCTTACTAAGCATTTGAGATCACCCTTTTATATGTTTTATTTTCCCTAGGATATAAAGAAAGGTTTTAGGTAAGATGAAAAGGGATGATATTTATGGGAGATGTTGAAGATATTTCACCAAAATTAGAAGATTATGTTACAAGTTTACAAAGACACTAAACTATTATGGTCCTTTGCTTTCTGTTTTTGTTATTTATTAAGTATTCCACAAAATTAATGTATTGTCTATGTACGTTAAGCTTCGGGTCTCTACATTATCAATCTGGAAATCTATCTTGACCAGGTTTCCCATCGAAGATGAAATATCATAACAACTTTTTGTGTGCCAAAATAGCCAATTAAGCTTATAAATATGGATCCATACATGAACATGTGTGTTAGTGACATTAAATTATTTAATTTTATGATACCATTATCGAATTCCCAGAATTACATGTTTCAAAGGAATGGATCCATAGCTCAAAGACTTCCACATTATTTCATCATTCAAAAAAATAATATAAAAGAAACCTCTTCCCATTTCTATCATTCTCCAATCATCAATTCCCCAAAATGATGTGATCCTCTTGTGTAGATCATAGAAACATCACATCTTCTATCCTTTTGGAGTTAGGACATGTGAAGTGATCAAAATTTGAAAGGATTTACCCTTTTTTCTACATTGATATGATTGGAAGATACATTGATAACCCTTACGATCTGGATTACCCTTCATTGGCAGGGGGAGTCAAAATCATAAAAAGAGATTTCCACGATAATATTTTTCTTATCATAAAATTATTCTTCAGCCCAGAGGGATTCAAGGATTCCATAAGAAGTTCAGGATTCATGTTTCATTGAGCATGAAGGGAGAAATGATCTTTATGGATAACTTTATCCAAGTGATTCATGTACAAATCTATTTCCTTATAGACATGATGAATCGATGTATCATCCTTCACATTAATCCTATGTTCTCCAAAACCTTCCACCTAATCCACCATCCTTCATTTAGTATATATTTTCACCAAAAATAGAGATTTAAATTTAAACCCTTATTTTATAGAAGAATATTTTACATCATTCTAAGAGGAGTCACTATAATAGGAATATTGACTTTGATAAAATTCATAATCATCCTTGGATATTGTGAAAAAAATTTCATTATGGGTACCTTGTGAAATATTATTCAAAACCTATGTTAACTTGTGATTATCCGGTGTAAGAGTAACTCAATCATAGTTAATTCCATATGAGTGACCAAGCCTATTAACTTCTTTACTTTTTACTTCAATGACTAAATCATTACCCAATACTAATGAGATATTTCTAGGGTTTTCCCATACTCATGAGATATATAAGGCTCGATCATCACCATCTATAATGTTCTAGTATTGTACCATGAACACTTTTTTATTATTATTTAACATATTTTTCTTCAAAATAATTAAAAAATAATTTTAACCAAGATGTAAAACACTTTCAATTTTCTCATAATCATAATGATAAATATCCATTTTCATAGGAAAGTCTTATACTTTTTTTATTAAAATTGTGAAAATAGGATATTAATTGAAAAATCATGTCATATTTTAAGGTTTGAATTATAATATATAATGTCTATGATGGTGGAATTTTTGTTATAGTAACAGTTCTTAAAAAATCATCTTTTTTTACTTTTATAAAAATGTAAAAATAACCCATACAAAAAATTAAGAATATTAATTTTAAAACAATTGTTAATAAATTGAAATATATTTATAAATGAATTTAAAAAAACTTTAAAGATTAAATAATAGCATTATCTAATGATTTTAAATTATAAGGATATAGATAAAAATGATTTCAAATCATTTTAAAAAACATTAAAAGGAAAATTCCTTACAATGATGTCTGAATCATTTAATTCATACGTATACCCTCCTGGGTAAAAAATTTATATTATTTTTAACTTTCTTATGAAAATATTCTTGTTAATTAAATTTTAATTATTTTCTTTATTTCAGTTGTTATAATTTATTATTGATCAAAAATAATTTTTATGTTTATATATGATGTTTCACGGATGTTCAATTTATAACCTCAAAATAACATTTTGGAATTGATCATGGTAAAAGTGGTTATCGTTCCATTAAATAACAAATCGTAAAAATGTTTTAATTTCCATATTTTTATGTTATATAATATTTTAAAACCATAGAGTTATAACTGTCATGAAAGTGAATAGTGTTATTTCTTGAAGATTGTAGTCCTTATGTATTCATTAATGAAATTTTCAAATTTCAATTGGGTGAAAAATAATTAAATTATATATAATTTTACATTTAAAAAATAATTAATATGATATAATAATAATATTTATTTATTATTTCCATCCATTTGAATAACCTTGTGTGGTAGAAATGAAATATCAATCATGTTCCTCACTAGAGGTGATAGTTCACATGTACACACGTTCGACATTATAATTTTCCCAATGATGGTAGCATAATAATGTATATGATATATTATGATCAATGAATCATAATTAAGTCATAAATATAAAATATATTCTCTATATCCAACATTTTAATTATCTATAGGATTTGGTTATGAAAAATTATAGACATATCTTCGTGGAGGTGGTATTCCACAAAAATGGATGAGTGATGTTTTCACATCACAGAGGATAGAAAACTGAATGAAAAGGGGCTGTAAAAAATAATAATAACATTTTAATATATTTTTTATACTTATGAAACTATTTTATAATATCTAATTAATATTTTAATGAGTTAAAATATGAAATACAGAAGAGAAACTATTTTAATAATTATATGTTTCATTTGTTATCCCCCTTTACTTACACCTTAACCCGTCTTAACTTGGTCTTTTAGTGATATTAATACCTATACGATTTGGGATATATGTTAGGTTTGTATTTGGATATGGATTAGTTGATCAATATTACTCAATGTGTGTGAATAAGTGAGGGTATAAGAATACCTTTTATAAGGGTGGGGGAGTGGAACACTTATAAATACCTAAAACATTAAAATATATTTTATGTATTCCTTAAATGGAATTGGAACCAAAAGGAACAATTTCAAATAAATGATAGGGAAAGGAAATAATCCACTCAAACAATCATATTTATCCATATTTTTGAGATATTATACATTTTATCTCTTACTTTAACCCCCTCTCAATTAACCCTTTTAACCTTTACTGGGGTGATAATATTTTACCATGGTTACTATTCATTTTATCCAAAAAAGAATGTGGGGAAATTAAAAAAAATAAACCATGAAATTCGAAATATTAAATCAAATTTACAATATTTAATTTTTATAATTAGTTAAAATTAATTTTAACATGAGTACATAAATAGTAAAGAAAATAGTTTTTTAGAAAAATTACCTTTTTAAGAATAATAATTATTTTATTTCATAATCTTGTATAAGACTGATAACTACATCATCAATTCTATTTTAATACTAAAATGGGACAAAATTAACTTTAAATAGTAAAAAACAACTGTCTTGATAATAAATGATAACTTTATTCAAAATTGGTATTTTTCACTACTCAACAAAAAAAATCATTATTTAAAAATAACATCAAGTGAATATTACCTATATATGGGATATTTATATCAAAAATAAATTCAATTTTATAAAATTAAAATTATAAACATTAAGATTTTTCCCTAAATAATATATATTTCTTTGAAAGCATTTCAACTATAATAAAAAAATTTCATCTCTGAATAAAAATAATATAAAATCACTACAATCTATCTAAATAAATAAAATATATCTTTTAACAATAATATTACATGAAATTTATTCATTATTTCCATTAACATGTTTTTCACATTCTTACCCCATTTAGAAAATATGTCCACATAATTTTTTCATTTCCTAAACAAGTGAAGGTATTTTCCCATTATAACATTTTCAAATTACCATGTTGCTTATTAAATAATATAATTATAATATTAAATTTAACTTATTAAATTAATTTTTCTCATAATACTAACTTTTTTAGAAAAAAAATACAAACACAATTTTCTTTATAAGAGAGATTATCCTATATCGATACCATAT
Source organism: Viscum album (assembly GCA_963277665.1). Lineage (NCBI taxonomy): Eukaryota > Viridiplantae > Streptophyta > Magnoliopsida > Santalales > Viscaceae > Viscum > Viscum album. Next base: position 800,461,351 of record OY728143.1, on the reverse strand, counting down.
CGGAGCTCAAAACATATGATGCTTCATGTAAATAATTCCTTAGAAAAGAAACATGAAACCATTAATATAATTGAGATATATATAAGGGATTGGATCCATGTATTATGAACCTTTTTCATATTTTTAATTATCATGGTTCTCAGAGGAGGCTTAGAGTGGGATTGGAGATGATTGAAAACTAAATGTTGGGAGAAGGCTGAGTTCCTAGCAAGTAAATTCTTCACATCAGGAATTCATAGTTCAGATCTTGGGTGAGATCCCATTCATATCTTCAAATTCATTCATATATTTTTAGGCTAGTTCATAGGGTTTTAAACGACGTGTAAATATATGTGAATAAATGCATCAAGGAGACTAATTATTCGTTGAGAAATGAAGATTTACATTTACATTACATGAAAGTGTTTCATGTTGTGTGCATCACCTATTCAATGAATTTTTTAAATATAATGGTCCTTGGGTTTTCCCAAAACCTATGACCCTTCTCTTTAAATCGAACTAGCTTATGAATCTCGCTTCAAGTGTTATGGGATTACAGTTATGGGGATTTATTCTTAGATTTCTATTTTGATCCATTATGATTCGATGTATATTCCACCTCTTCTATCATGATTCATTGATATGTTTCCTTCTATTTATTCATTCAATTCGACGATAGATCATATTCATGTTTATAGTGTAGTATTTCATAGTTTTTTTGTGTGTTTTTGATGTATCATCCTTGGATGGATGTAGTTTCTTGCGGGAGTGGTGTTCAGGATCTGTGACATTGGTCCATTCTCATAAGAAAAATGTTAATGATTTTGAGGTGGGGGATTTGTTTCTTCTATATTTTATTTATATAAATTTGTAATGTTTTTACAGTTTATTCCTTTGGATGTAAATGTGATTAACCTAAAAATTGTTGAACCAGATATATAATGGCTTGGAATATTGATAACATGTTGTTGTTTTCTACTGTGATAACGATTTGCCTCTTTATTTTATAGATAGTGTTCTATATATGTTTTTTATGATTTGGATATATGTTTTGTTAGTATGTCTTGTTATCATTTGTATTTGCATTTTTCTCTTGATTTTAATAGAAAAATAACATAAATGTTGAATTAATTTATTAATTAGAATAAGAAACTAATGAATAATAATGTTATAGTGAAATAGGTGCTTAATATAATTTTGAAATAATAAAATTGATGCAATTAACATTCTTAATTAAATTATTTCATAAATTATAAAGGTATTACTAAATAATTCAATGCATGGTAATTGTTTTTGATGATGTTGAAATGAAAATGGATTCAAATTATGAAGGGATCTTCAATAAGATTGGTGAAAATAGTTTTAATGATGTAAAAATTTTTAGCTTTTGGAATCTTGTTATAGAGTGATTCCTTATGATTCCCATATTTTAAACTTATGAATAATTAATTAGTTAATTCAGGATGGAATAATAACTAATTTTGTGGTAAAGATAATTTATAGGGACTGAGTTTCACATCTCTTTGAGATGGATGAGTTCCGTGAGTTTGGAGCCATGATATATCATTTATGTTTGATAGATGGATACATTATTTTAGTTTTTAGATTTCCATTTAAACTATTCATTTTTATTTACTTCTTATTTTGTGTTGTTTTTTAGATTTGATATTCACTTTGTGATTTTATATGGGTTAGGGAGGCTTGAATGTGATATGGGACAGAGATGGATGTGTTTGGGAGAGCTATTGTGACATCAGTAGAAAGTCCTAGATGATGTGGTAGAAGTAGATGGATATAATGGAGATGTACATTAGGCTATGCATGTGGGTGTTGGTGATGGAGCAAGATATGATGGAATGATTTTATGATTATCTTACCCATTTATGTGATGATGATATATTGGATGCTCACATATGAATATTTTTAATTTCCAAACACCAAGTCCCTTGTATTATCTTTATTCCATTCCCCACTTATTGAGTCATCTGGATTTTCATTGTGGTATGTTTCCATTGGTAGTATATTATTATGATATTAATAGAGTACATAGTTTATGTAATGGTGTTAATAATGAAAATATAATTATTAACCAATAGGGTTGGTGTTTTTAGAATGAAAATACTAAAAAGATGTTAATATTGATAAACTGTGGACAAAGTTTGGAATATTCACAGAGGTAATTATATTTACTCCATTGACTATTGAATGTATCTTGAAACAATTTAAATGGTTAATTTAATGGTTAATGATTTAATTAGAAGAAAAAATTATAAAAATAAAAGATGTAATAAATGCATCTCTATAAATTATTTTGTGGTGATATGATATATGGACTTAGTAGTGGGAGTTGGGAGTTCGATTGATGTTAGATGTAGTTGATTCTATTACTAGGTCATGCCCCTATTGTGTTTGTGAGGTACATTATGTCATGTGTATACTATGATTTCATACACTACCCAACCCATGTTTGTTATGTAATCTTACACCCATTAGATTTCAGGATGGTGTTTTCCTCAACATCCTGGTGGGAGGATGTATGGATGATGATCCACTCTGGCCAACTCTTTTCTCTTGGTAGTTACATGTGATGGTTTTCATGGAATTTTCCCCCATATATGTGTTTAGAGGACTTTGATGGCTTGAGGTTATTCAGACACATGTATCCTCAGATGTAGTATCAAAAGGATTATTATAGGAATGTTGTGTATAGTATGTGATAGCTTGATTTACTTACTTTGTGTATGAACTATGATGGATTGAGGAATAATAGCCGTTTTTTGATACACATCATATTTGATGTAATGGATCATGGAAACTACTCAGTTAATATATATGGATATGTGTATGGGATCATTTGATGATGTGATGAATGTGATGAATGAGATGAATGTTATCATTCCCTTCTTATGTTTCTTCAAGAAGGATTATTTTTGAGAGAGACGGACCATGATGTGCATATTTAGGGAAGAGAAGCAGACAGTTGGGGATGTTGGAGCATGGTACCCTTGATTTTTCATTATTATATTATATGATCTTCCATATAAAATACATAGTATGATTTACCTAGGATGAGACAAGAAACTTAGTAAACTGGTTTTGGTGATGAGTTAGTTTCATTATTGTTCACTATAATTTAGCATAATATCATTATCATTTAAATGAGACTCTCTATAGAGGATCCTAATGAGAATATAGTAATTCCACCCTAGATATATATAAACTATTTTTATGTCATCCAGATTAGGTTTGGGATTGAGATGGATATTAAATTGTTGTGGGTTTTCAAGAGCAATTTGGGATTCTTTGTCACTGTCTCTTTTACCTTTTGGTAATTTTAGTTCACATTTCATTTTTAATTAAACTATATGGAATTTATGATGGAACATAGGATTTATTTATGTGTGTGGTTGTATATATTTGTGTGTGTGTGTCGAAGAAGTTTTTTATTATTGTGTATTTGTTATCTACCTTCTATTCATGTTCTATTAGAGTGTAATTCCTCCTATATGTATGTTTATTAAACCATTAGCGCTAATCATTAACCTAGTTCTGATAATAGGTGGGACTTGTGCAAGTTACCATCTCCCATACCTCATTTTCAGTACAGGAGGGTCACTATTTTGAGGGAAGGGCCATTATAGAGTGGTCTAAGAAGTTTATATTGAGGGATGAGATAGAGTTTTGATGTAAAAACATATGATATTTCAAGGGATGGTTGGGAAACAATGTCAGATAAAATTAGTAAAATATGTAAACATGGGTGACCAGCTGATACAGGGTTATTTAGGTACCCCATTTACATTATGAATTGAAATTTATGTTTAATAACCTACAAAATGAAGGGATACTGCTTGTGAGTTATAGACCTTAGAAAAGATCACACATCATTCTTCATTACGCCTTTTTTGAAATAGGTATACCCCGATATATGTTAAAACCACTATAAAATAATTAATTAATTAATTAATTAATATTATATATTTCATATTCTAGGTTTAGGAGCTCTAATAATTTGTTCTTTTTTATAGTTATGGCTTCTATTTGGAATCCTCATCAGGTTCACACTGAGAATCTTCACTGGGATGTGCATGTAGATCACCATAGAGTGAAGGCGAACAATGATGATACATAGAGGATAAAATTATAAGAGTTTAAACACAAGAATATATCAAAGCATGAGAGATCTATTTCAGATTAATTCATTAAATAAGGGTTGTATAATGCTGAGATATCTTTTAGTTCAATCCTTTATTGGAATGATCATTGGGTTTCATTAACTAAGATGATGCTATGTGGTGTAGCAATGAAATAGTGGTTTTTATTCCTTGGGGACCATGATTAGTCAAAATTATCATTGGTTAAGTCCCAAGAATTTTTCTAAGTTGTTCTTATTTCATCGACCAAAAATGCAGTCAATCACTAATTTTTTAATACCCTTTGACAGTGGAGTCATAACATGTGAGTGCTCAGGATCCATTATAGAACCCTTATTGGGTATGATTTAGACCTGTGGTTATATGATAAGGCTAGGGAGAGGAATTTCAAGGAGACATTGAATCAAAAGATCTTATTATATGTTACCCTATTAATACTGAAGACATATCTTGAGGTGCTTATGTGAGAAAAGGTTATTGTGAGGATATTGGCCAAAACCAGATCATTGTGAGTGGGGAGTCGTTAGGATTCCTCGTAAAGTAGAGCTTTAGTATGGGGTTCCCAATTACCCAGTCAAAAGAGATTTTGGTTATCCTAAGGTAGGTATCATCCTTTAAAATCTCATATCCCTAAGGTTTTCGACCTTAATATTCTATGGTATCAGATTCATGTTTTCTTAATGGAGGTCATGTCCATCAGTGAAGAGAGTTCCTAAAATTCTTGAACAGTCAACCTATGTTAGGTGTTTTTCGATAGGTTACATTGATGAAGTAGTTTCAACAATGGTAGCATAAGTAGGGTTCTCTAGTCTGGGATCAGTAGAGAGGATATGGTGGTAGGAAAAGAACAACGTTGAAATGATCCTCATCCATAGAAAGTATTGCATGACCATGGTGGTAATCTTCAGTAGGGACAAAGAGGCTGCAGATTAGGTTGTGTTAAGCTTTAAGCTATATCATATTTAGTGTTAGGAGAGATAGATGTTGATCAAGGAACCCTTTTCTTATTTTATACATGGTTTCATGCTTTCTTTTTATTTTGGAGTGACACACATAATTTTATAAAATACCCTCAACCATGATTTGGAACATGAGTTAGAGAGGATTATAGTGCTCTTGGCATTGGATATGACATTTGGAGGTCAATATGACTTGTTTGAAGTATATAGAGACTATATAATGTTTCTGGGGAAGCAATTCTCTTGGAGGTATTTCTTATATTTTTAAATATAACCATATGACTCCCCCCTTATCATGGATTGGTTGTATCTAATGCATGTCATCACGGATTGATTTAGGATTAAGGTTTTGGTGTATAATGCTGATAGAGATTGAGTGGTGTTCATTAGTGAGTGAGATCCTCTGATGGGTTGGAGGCATGTTTTTTTATCTTCCTTGATGGAAAAGTTGATGTTTATCTTGTGAAAAGTCAAGAAATCAATGTTCCATAGGGTTGTCTAAGAGTACTCTTATGTATTTCTAGATTATTTTATAACATTCCCCTCTTTTTATGAGATCAAGCTAAAGTCATTAATGCCTTATATGTTTATTTCACTTTGTATATGACTCCTTCTATGTTATTATTTCTAGCTATGTTATTATTTCTAGGAGTATATCTCAATTATTTTTTATAGTGAGGTTTTTTCGGTTGTGTAAGGTAGCATGGGGTGCAGTAGTTTTGTTCATGAATAAGGTTGATGGTATTTGTGGATTTGAATCGATTATCTTCATTTAAACCAAGTGAAAATGAAGAACTAGTATCCTCAACCTAATAATGATTATTTTTTTTGATAAAATGAAGAGAGAATGATTCTTCTCAAAAATTGATTTATGGTTAAGATATCATTAGATGCAGGTGAAGGATGAGGATATTTTTTAGGGTTGTTTTCTATTATCATCATGGACATTATGAGATCGTTGTGATACCATTAAGTGTGATGAAATCTTAAGCCACGTTATTGGGGTAGATGAAAAAAATGTCCATATAGTTTCTATATATGATCATAGTGGTTTTCATTGATGATATCCTTGTTTACTCCATGTATGAGGGGGAGAATGTTGTGCATCTATGTGCCTTTTTAGGAATTTTTCATCATGAGAAAATGATTTCAAATGATTATAAGTTCAATATTGGGGCCCATGTAGTTTTTTCTTAGGGAATGTTGTATCCATATAGGCACTATATGGGGATCCTTCGACAATAGGTGAAGTTGTGTATTGGGAATACCCCAACACATTGGATGTGGTATAATTATTCCTTGGTATTATAGGCTATTGCATGAGGTTCTCATGCAAAGTATCCCAGGTTGAAACTCATGTAAAATCTTTTAATAAAAAAGATCTAGTATTACTATCGTCTGAGTAGTTAAATGAATCTTTTGACTTCCTTATGTAGAAATGGTTTAGTGATCCAGTTCTTTTCTTTATTGTAAGGAGTTGAGTTTATGGTTTTATGTGATGCTTCACATATTTGGGTATGCTATGTTTCGATGCAGGAGAGATCATATGTTTCTTATGGGTCTCAGTTTTTACATCCCCATGAGCATAACTATTCCAACCATTATATTGAGTTGGTAGAAGTTTTCTTTTCTTTAAGGTTTTGGGGACATCACCTCATAGACAAGAATGTTCTGGTTTTTTTACTAATCATAAGAGACTAGGGTACGTCTTCTCCCAGCATGACATGAACATTCTTCAATATCAGTTGATGGAATCCTTATAGGATTATGAATTTTATATTTCATATACATTGAGAAATGGAATTTTTTATCCAATGTGTTGAGTAGGAGTTCACATAGGGATATCATGCATGATTATAGAGACTCCTGATGAGTGAGGAAAAAACTCTCAATAATCCATATAGATATAGTAGATTATAGAGGTAAACTTTATCCTTAGAAGATGAGTGTGTAGTTTTTATTCATATAGTAGCTCGAGGAGTCTCATGTGGGGGGTTATATGGTGGCGGTCTAGAGGGATCTTATTTTGTTAGTGATTCCCTTTATGCTAGGCTTGAGGAAGAACAATAGTATGTGTTATTCCACGGAAGGATTTTCATTCCACTAGAAATGCATGAGATGGTTATCCATGAATTCCATCGCTTATATGATAAATTCGTTCCAATCCTTGGGAGGTCAATTTGGGTTTCCTGGGTTAAAGCATTCAATTTTAGATTCCTTTTCCTCATTTTTTTTTCTTTTAGAAGGTGACTTATACGTATTGTGTTCTTTGTGGTTTTTAACTTCCATTAGATATTCCTTGTTGAAATGGGAGGACATCTTGGTGGAGAATGTCATTGTTTTAACTATTTCTCTGGGAGTCTATGAATATATATGTTTGATTTTGGATCATTTGGAAAAATCATCCCAATTTATAGTAACTAGTGAGTCTTTCTCAGTAGAGGTTTTGTCAAGGAAATATATGGAGGTGGTGGTGAAAATCTATAGAGTCCCAAGGATGATCATATTTGACCAGGATCCTCATTTTACATCCAGGTTATAGAGAGGTATCCAACCTTATTTTGTATCGTAGTTATTCATTAGAACTACTTTTCATATACAGATAGATTATTTAATATATCAGACCATCCCAACACAAGATGACTTGTTTTTCTCATGTGATATGGATTTTGGATGTTCATGGATTAGGAACCTACCCTTTTTTCAGTATGCTTATAATAATATTTCAAACATCACCATTGGTATTATATCCTTAGATAATTATTATGGTTTACCATTATTATATTTATTGTGATGGATTGGGGTTGGAGAAACCCCAATTCTTAGGCCAGAAATGGTATGACAATAGAGATGGTATAAGTTATTTATTATAAGAAGAACGAAGCATAGGAGCATTATAAATCCTTGGAAAATAATAAGAGGACACCTCTAGATTTCAATGTTATAGATCACATGTTCTTAAATGTGACTCCTCATCAGTCTGATGGTCTGTTTGAGATAGTATTCTTTCTCCCAATTTTCTCAGTCCTTTCGAGGAGTTTCTCTTGTTGGAGCAGTGGAATAGAAGATAGAACCTCCAAAATATAGTTCAAAAATACATTATATTTTTCACATATATTAGCCCCATTTTAATCCTTATCTTGTCCCTCATGTCATTGATTATGTTTAGATCATTTTTAATGATGGTGCAACCTTTGAGGAGCAGGCTGTGGAGATCCAGGAATGCAAATAGAAGGTGTCACATTGGAATTCGATTCCATTAGTTCATGTCTTGTGGTTTAATGATGATAAATAGGATGTAACTAGGAAAATGATTTATTTATGAATACTCAGAACCCTAAAGGGATTTTTGTTTATATATTTTTAATTTTGTAATACTAGTTGTTGATATTGATCCATTTATGGTTATTGTGCTGGTTTCCTCTTTCTTTTTATTAGGGCATTACTATCTTTTGTGACATATCTTTAATATTAGAGTGTTTAGTAGTTGGTTGTTATAGTTTCATGGTTTTGTGCTTGTTCCCTCTAATGAGTTGGTGGAGCTCATTTGATGAAGTTATCCATGAGAGGTATCTCATGGGGTTGTTTTTCAGTCATCCACTTTTCAATTTCACCATGGTTTGGGTTTTAGATTCGTGAGGATGGGTTTTTTTAGAGGTATCTAATGTAGTGTCATGGATCCATAAAGTCTAAGAATGTTCATGTTTATAAATCTCATGGTAATTGGAGGAGGAATAGACTGGGTTTGGAGGTTATCATCTCCTATAATCTTGTAGAAGGGGGAATTCATAGTGTGTAAACATTTCATGTCATGAATTAATAGTTCATGGATTCGATGCGAGCCCATTCACATCTTGAAATCCATTAATATTTTTGGAGCATTTTGCAAAGGGTGGGACATGATTTTTAGATATTAGCAACCAAATTATTTGAGGGGAGGATTATTTAAGTGAGATATAAATTACGAAACTTACATGATGTGAAAGGGTTTCAAACTGTTTAAATATTATTTTCAGTGTAAATTTTAAATAGTAGTTGTGTTAGGTTTTATCAAAACCTACTTCCCTTCCATCAAACTCTAGGTAGCCCAAAAATAAATCTTAAAGTGTTTTGGATTTAATCAATGGAGATCAATTCATGGATTTTCATCTTCGATCAGTGGTGACATGAGGTATATTTAATCTCTTCTCTTGTAGTTATTTGGTTTGGTTCCTCCTTTTTATTCATTCTATGAGATGATATATCATCTCAATGTTTCAAATGTATTATTTATTAGTACATTGTTAGTGTGGTTTTTCTATGATATCCTTCGAGGTTTATAGCTTCTCATGGGAGAGGCAACCAGGATTTGCGATGTTGGTTCATTATCATGCGATGAACATTTACACCATCGTGGCAGGGGATTCATTTATTACCCTAATTTTTTATGTGAATATATAATGATGGAATGGTTTAGTTCTTTGTTTGGAAATATAATTAACCAAATAATTTTGGAACTGGATAATTAAAAAATTGGTTTTATTGATCATCTATTGTTTTTTCTTCCATGATAGTTGTTTTACTCATGATTTTATACATACTATGTTATATATTTTATGATTGTCAGAATGTTTAGTTATTAAATGTATTATAAAGTTTCTCTCGATGGAAATTGATAAAGAGCATGATCCTAGAATCAATTGATTAATGTTATTATGAATTTATAATAAAGTAATGTTGTTATGAATATGATGTTTATTATAATTTTATAATAATCAAATTGATAGAATGTGAATGCTTAATTAAATGTGTTATTCCATGACAATAAAAATTTCTATGAATGTGAAGCATTGTAATGATTTTTTAGAATAATGGAATGAAATTTCTAGTCAATTAATAAGGTCTATTATCCCAGTTTTTAAACTAGTTTTAAGGATATGACGATGTTAAGACTTTTATAGCTTGTTATATCTTGATAACATAGGTTTCCTATAGTTGGAGACTATAAATAATTAATCGGTTATTTCATGATGTAATAAAAAGTTGTCGTTTGATAAATATAATCACTAATGATCAACATTATTTTCTTATTAGGATGACCATGGGCCTTTAATTTTGAACCATAAGAGCTTCTTTATGTGTGATGTATAAATGCCTTGTTTTAGGGTTTAAATAGAAATTTCATATATGATTGTTTTTTTCCTTCTACATTTGTAATGTGAATCAGATGTGATCTTAATTATATTATGTGACAAGGGGGTGGGTAGGACCCAATATGATATGTTCCATAGGTGGATGAGCATATGATGGATGATGTGATGTTGATGGGGAGGTCTGAATGATGTTGTACAAGTTGATGTCAGTGATGTCGAGATGCAGCAAGATATGCATGTGTGTTTCAAGGATAGAACATATATGATGAAAGGGGTTTAATCAAGGAATACTAATTGATGTGATGTTTAGAGATGGGATTATTTATTATGAACTAGTTCTATGGATGGAGTTTGAGTTTCTTGTTTTAGATACATTCTTTTTCCAACTAATTAAGGAACTTAGATGTTCTTTGTTGTACGTTTCCCTAGGTGGTAGATGATGATGATTTTCCTTAGTTCTATAGTTTATGTAATGATGATAATAATGAATAAATATTTCTTAACACTATATTTTGGTTTTTTTGTAATAAAAATTATAAAATGACGATAATAATGATAAATTTTGGACGCAATTTGGAGTATTACTAGAGGGAATGGACTTTACTCTGATGATTAATGAATGTATCATGAAATAATTATAATGGTTTGTTTAATTTTTAGTTAATTATTTAATTGTAAGAAATGAAAAAAATAATAATAATGAATTCAACTCTTTAAATTAGTTTGTGATTGTAGGACATATATTGTTTTAATTAGGGGATCCAGGAATCCGAGCGAAATTAGCTACAATTGATTCTAGGACTAGTTTTTTCCATTGTGTGTCTATGATATATATTATATCATGTATAATATGTGGTTTTACAATCTACCCCACAATTTTTTTGGGAAACTGATACCCACTTGGTTTCAGAGGGTGTTTTCTCCAAAATCCTAGTGGAATGATGGATGATAGAGTAAAACCTAAGTTTAAAATTTCTTCTTTTGGTAGTCACACACATTATTATCCACAAAAGTTTGTTTACCCATGTATGTGTGTACATGGATTTGATTGATTATGGTCATTCACACACATGTATATCTAGATATTGTATCCAAAAAAATACTATATGTATGAAATTTATAGGCTCTGATGGCTTGATGTACTTATGTGGTGTATGAGATATGATTTCCATAGGTATAATACTAGATCTATGATACACATGAAACATGATATGATGGATCCCATAAACAACATGGTTTCTATATATGGATATGTGGATGGGATAATGTGATGATCTGATGCACAAGGTGAATTTTGTGATTGGGATGTATTATTTTGGAGAGAGACTGGTTAAGTTGTGAAATGTTAGAGAAGAGTTGAAATCTATTGGGGAAGTTAGAACATGGAACATTTGAAGATTAACTATTATATAATATGGTATATATTATGTGATACATGGTGAGAGTTATCAATAGTGAGGATGGAAAATTTGTATACCTATTTATATGATGAGTTAGTTTCACTATTTTTCACTATTCTTTGCATGTTTTCGTTATCTTTTGGATGATAGGATTTAGGGAGTATCTTACTGAGTATAATGTTATGATCACCCTACATATATATAAAATATTTTATAGGTCAGAATGATAAGTTTGGTGATTGTTATGGATATTGCTAGGTCTTGGATATGAAGAAATTATTTAGTCTTTGTGAATGCAACTATCTTTAACTATTTGGACTTGTAGTATCCCTTTCAGTTTTTATAGTACAATATGAAATTTCATGGTTGTAAATAGTATTTTGTTAAATAAATTTGTTTGAGAAGATTTTAATTTGGGTATCTATATTATCCCTCTAATTTTCATGTGATATTAGAGGGTAATGCATCCTATATGTATGCTTATTATACCCTCAATGCTAGTTTCTAACCCGGAGCTTAATGGAGCCCAGAATCCGGTGGTCACCATATCCCTTCCCTCATTATAGGCCCAGGAGGGTAGAAATTGGGGGAGGGGTTCATGAAATAGATATGTTGATAAATATACCCAAAAGGAAATAAACCCCATTCTCTTCATAATTTCATGTATTATAAAGAATAGTGGTATCAATATTACTTTTTACCAAGACACATTATAGTTTTCTAAAGAGATAATTTAAGAAAAATGTGATATGATACATCAAATGGGAGATCATTCCTCTCTATCCTAAATAAAGTTTCTTCCCACTATATGTTTCCTCACATGGTTTGTAATCATCATTACCTTATGTACTATCTCTCATGTCAACTTTGAGCTCAAAAAATTCATTTCACCAAGTTACTCCCAATGCGCTGGAGTTTGACCTCATTTTGCATATAATTCCACAAAAGGCTCCAACTATACATCATAATGAAAAATTATATTACATAAAAATTACACCAAAGAATGATACTCATCTTATCTTCCCTAATAATTCAACGATAATTTCCAAATAAAATATTTTGTAGTCTAATTGATTGACCTATATTTTCCATCAAATTGATGATGAAATATTATATTTAAATATAATTCATTCCATAATAAAATTTTAAGTCATTTAAAAAAATTTAAGAAAAATACGGGGTTATAATAAGTTACAATAGAGAAATAGACTCCACCTAATCTGACTATCACATTAATATAAATTATATTAGGTTGAAACAAAGATATAATATCTCAAATAATATAAAATTCTATGATTTTTTCAAGTGAACAACAATTATTAAAATAATCTTATTACCTAGATATTTATTTTATAATATCACCCTGAAATTTTTAGTTTTTTTCTCCCATTTCCATTAAGAAAGGGGTAATTGTTGAATAATCCCATTTGGTATTAGTTTCTCATCTTTAAACTATTAACATGAATTTTTTTTAGTAAAATAATATATATCCTTCATCATTCAACCCCACTAGTAATATTCCTAAATGTCTCTGTGCATCCTAGTGAAATCGAGATGAATAAAAATTGAGACATAAGAGCTTTACATAAGAATTCATTCTTCAAATGCGTATCATATGGTATACATAACCATTTTCCAAATCTCCAAATACCTTTTTTCAAATGTGTAATTCAAGAATATTAACCTTCATTACAAATTATTCCCTTTCATTCAAATCAAAATTTTATATTTTGGGAACACATAATTCGGTAAAACCTATATGACTACCTAGAAATAAGAACAAAAATAATATAACTTCCATCATAAAAAATTTCTAGGATAACAATCCTAGAATTATTAGAAAAAGGATCATGTTATAAATGCATAATGGTTATTGACATAGTAGTTTTCATCTCATGGAAATGACTACATTTTTTTCTTTACCTAGAGGATAAAGAATTGTGTGTTAATAATAATTTATCAACTCTAACAATATTATTTTACTTATATTCAAATTATTTTGAGTAAATATATACCTAAATATTTTATGGTTATTATATATTTCACATATTAACCAATATAAAAATTAATTCGAAATTTTAATGAAAAAACTTCACTGAAACTTAAGATATGTGTAGGTTAATTCAGGTTATGGTGTTTTAATTGATGTAGAGTATATTTAATTACTTGATTAGTGTGCATAAATACACAACTAATTACCTTAAAATAATAATTACTATAAATTTGGAATTCACAATTTATTTTTGTCAAGGGTAATAGTATATATTTTGCACATATTGTTGTCCAATTTATGGAAATATTCATCACATTCCGTTTCCCAAAGGAATTTAACTATTTTTTGAGTTATCTTAAATAGTGGTCTAGATAAACAAGAAATATTATCAATAAAATATTGTATGTGACATTCTGATTTGTGAAGAATTTAAATATCAGTGATATATTTAGGCCCTTGCCATTCATACACCATTTTTGGTTTTATCATGATGAATAGTTATGCCCTATTTAAAAATAATAGTCCCAAGGAATGAAAGAAACATCAAACAAAATTCACATTTACCAATACTGCATACAATATATATTCTTTTAAATAATGAATATTAATGAAGATGTATTTCTAATGTTCCTCATAACTTTATAATAATATGTACTTTTAAAAATGAAATCAACCACAAATTTATCAAAATACTAATAGAAACACTATTCATATGGTCTAAAAATAGAGTGGGTGTAGTTGTTAAATGAAATGGAATAACCACTAAATAATAATGATTGTACCGTGTACATAATTTCAACCTAATAATTTATTCATCCTTCACCTATAGTTGGTGACATAAATACATAAGATTAATATTAAAAATAATAATACACACCTGGGAGTGGATAAAAAAGTCATTGATTTAAGAAAACCAATACATTTTCATAATAGTGATGTTAACGAGAGATATATAATCAATGAACATGCTAATAGAACTATCATTATTCTCAAAAAAAATTAACATCACCTCAATGTGATGTTATAGGATGTCTGAAACCCTCATCAAGAAACACTTATAACTTTATTTTCAATTTCAATGGTCAAACTAGAGACATTTTATAAGTGAGTATCAAGAACTAAGTAAATAGTAAATTGAAACTTTAAACCAGGGAAAACACTAGGAAAATCAGGAGAAAATAGATCAAGTTATTCATTGACCACTTATATAAAACTAATTTGAATAAATATTTTCTTTTAAAAAATATTTGAAATATAATATTAACTGTCATATTTTTTAGTTTTTTAGCTTCTAGAAATATTATCAAAAGTATGAATTCATTATTATATACAATGTGAAACTCATTTTGAACAATAAATTATTTATTTTTATAATATATCATAAACTGAGAAATTTAAATCCATTCCATACATATAATAAAATTAAAATATTCAATGGAAATAAAAATAAGTATTTCAAGAAAAATCATTCTATAATTTATAAAATGAATATTTTTATAAATTCTTGTATCATTTATAATACCCACAAGAGTGTCAACCATGTTTTTTGACCTCATTTATTAATATGGTATTTAAATTTTAATTTTAAGTTTCTCTAATATATAAGAATATATATATCATAAATCAAACAAGAAACTGACATAATCTAAATAAAAAAGTAATGTGTCTTTCACATCATCATATGATGATCCTATAAATTTTGTTTTAAAAAATAATTTTTTGGTACCTTTATCTCTAAGATAATGATGATTCACCTTGAGTAACTATCACTGGAAAAGCTTTAGCATATTATCCCAACTCATTATAGTTAAAAAATTGTATTTACTAACCATCTCTTTTCCCATTACATATCTGTTTAGAAATCTTTTCCTTATAGTCATGATCTAAATGAATGATCGCACCATACCATTAACATTTCATACATCATTTAAAACATTTTTTAAAATAATCATTATAAATTTTGGATCATTTAGGGGGTTTACATATTGATTAACTGGTTGAATACTTCTCCATTGATTTCTATATTAACTAATTAATAACCTAGTATTTAGGAAGTATTTAATTGTTGAAAAACTAAATCTCAAAGTACATAGAAAAATGAAGAACCACCACAAAAGTTTTATAATTATTATTTCCCAACAATATTTATAAAATTTATTTAAAATTTGTGTATAATATGTCAATTATTCTCTTATTCTACTAATAAAAATTCAGTTCATACCTTTTTAGATTTGTCAAATTCTATTCTTAATAGGTTATTGAGTCTTTTTATTTTTACAAAAACTATATAAATTTAATTTACATTCTTAATAAAAAAAGTATTGAAAATTAATTCTCCAGAAAAATATATTTATATACTATCCACTAAATGAATCAAATGTCATAATTTTCACTAATATTCATATTTAGAGACCACTTTCGATAAAATATACCTTAAAAAAGAAAAATAAAATGAATAAACATGTTGTGTTTTATATATCCCAAAATATGAAAGTCATTCTCAAATTAATTTCTCTTTAATTATGTTTTCTCTAGGTCTAAAGAGTCACTAAAATAAAAGGGTGTTTTTTTCATGATTTTTACCACTATAAAAACTCTTTAGAGAATTTAGTCACTCCACATCATAGGTGAAACCCTTAATATATTTTTTAACATGTTTTAACATTTCCAAAAAGTTATTTTTTTCTAACAAATCAAGGTTGGAACTTTTTATTATTGTAATCTTGTTGATGCATTTCTACATCAACTACCTTGTTACTTATGTGGAAAAAAATTCTGAACAAACATGTATTCGGAAAAGAAACATATTAATATATAAAATATTTCACATTAAATTCTAAAAATAAATAGTAGTCTCTTAAATTTTTTTGAATATTCTCATAAACACTAATTGTATCAAAACCATTCCTTTAATAAAAACTATAATGAAACATAACATATAAGACCCATAATTACATAATTATTAAAAAAAGATTCAAATTTAAAAAATTATAGGATATTTTAAATTATTATTTTTAGATAATTATATAATAATTTACATAACAAGGTGGAAATTTTCACATAGTGTACATTTGTTCAACAAAAATAATAAAATGATTTTCAACCCTATTTCATTCAAGATTTTTTTTTCAGTTATGATGAGTCAACACTACAGAAATATTGAACTTCTAAATATTTATCAACATCCATTGATCTTGTATAAAAAATTTGAAAAAATGGTTTAAGAAAACAATGCTCAATAAGGGATATAATAATAAATAAACCCATGAAATCGATTAAAAAACATGAATACCCATCAAGAAATTTCACTTTTTCATATTAAAACAATTTTCACATAAATAAAACATACCCACATATAAAAATAAATTTTTTCTCAAAAAAAATATTTTCAAACAATTTTTAATAAATTTATAACACTGAATTCATCTAGAGTCATGTGGAAACTAATAAAAACATTACATTGAAAAGAAAATTAACCTTTTAAAATTAATAAACATTTCATACCACATAAAATCAAATTATTTCCTTATAAAACATTTTCAATTGAATAATATATTTATCTTAGTGCATCATATTTATAATCTATGTTCCTTCTTTTTTAACCTGTTTCAGAATAAATAAATCTGGAAAATTCCATAGGTAAAACTAACATAGTTACCTCCCTCATTTTTTTGGTTTTATGACTATATTATTACTCAATTCATTGGATAACTATATTAGGAAAATTTGGTATGTTTGGATAAATCTCCATCACATATAATAACTGCATACATTATAATGAGAGAAAAAAATATTACATTTTTACATTATAAAACCCATGGAATACTTATTTTAACAAAAAGAAAGAAACATTTCATTTTCTCGTAATCATAAGGGGAATTATCCTTTTTCATTGGAAAATCATTAAAATAAAAATTTCATAGAAGAGAAGGAATATGAAATTCATTTAAAACCCATGTTAACTTGTTGAGTAATTTTGATAATGAATTATTATATTTATGGTAGTAAAAGGATTTCAATATGTATATGTTAAACAATTATTTTTTTAATGCTAATGCAATTTATAAAATAATCCATCCAATTTTTTTTAAAAAAATTATTTTCAATCCATTATAAATTAATTTAAATATATTAAAAAGTCAATATTATATAACATTAAAGAAAAATTTATAATAATCTTGAATCATTTAAAGGATCATCAATATTGATGAGAAAGTGTTTAAAACCATTAAAACTATGTTTTTAAGGAAAATATCTTACCTAGAGTCTCAACTCATTTCATTTGTATGCCAACCCTCTAAAGTAGTAAAATTATATTAGTTTTCTATAGGCTTAACAAGACATTTCAGGATCATTCCATTAATAATATTCTCCTTATTTAAATTTTTAACTTGTTTTATTTAGTAACTCAAATGGTTACATGCAGATTAAATGTTTTGGGGGCGCTCGATTTATAAACTGAAATTAACAATGGTGCATTGAGTAGGATAAACATATGTATATTTTACTTATTTTTTAAAATCAAAAAAATTATATATATATATATATATATATCATTTTTCTGTACAAGATATAATTTTAAAATCATCTATGAAATTTGGCCATGAAAAATTAACCATGTATTTTCATAAATATATAAATCTATATGTATACATGAATGATTTTTTCATTTTTTTATTCTTTGGAAAATAAATAAATTAGAAAATATTTTTTTCTTAGAATAATAAATATTTAATAAATGTAATATTTATTCATTATTTATATCATTCTTACCATCCTTTTCAAGAGAAAATAAAAAATAAATCATATCGATTTATAGATGTCTTGGTCCATATGTACGCATGAGTGACATTATCATTTTATAAAAAATGGTAGGGTAAGAATGTATGGGATATAATATATTAACATAATATATATTATGTCATAAATAACATATAAATTAATTTGATACTTCATTTTATCTATACATATGATATCGTGAAGAAAAATTATAAACATTTCTTCATGGAGTTGGTAGTCCACATGTACACACGAGTGTAGTTCTCATTTCCCATATGATTGAAAAATCGATGAAATCGGGTATTATCATTATTATAATTACATTTATGTATATTAAATATACTTATTTTTTTGTGTTTTAAAAATATTTGAAGGAGGTATAAGAATAATGGAACATGAAACACTCGGTTAAATTATAACTCTTATTTTGAAAACCTTCCTTGTCCTACAAATTAACCCATTTTTGGTTTTTATTTTGGTGAGACCGGTACAACTAAGATATGGAAAGGGATTTTTATAATTCATTTAGGGTGGGATTGGTCAGTAAAAATTTCTCATCATGATTGAATTAGTAAGGATATGATATTCTTTTTTTATAAGTGAGGGGAGTGATATTATAATAAATACATATAACATTTAAATTCATTATATTCTTTTCTCAATGGAATGTGTTCCAAATGGAATAATTTAACATATATTATAGGTTATGGTCAAAATTCCTTCATGAAATTATATTTTGGACCATTTTAGAGACATTTTATGCCTTACCTTTTTATTTAAACCTATGTTAACCCTTTTAACTCTTACATGGTGATAATGTTTTTCCAAGGTCACTATTAATTATAAAAAAGTAAATTTCACACATTAAAAAATACGAACCTTCTAATTATAATTTTTAAATTAAATTCTAAAAACTATACTTTTATAAGTGGATGAAATTATTTTTTATATGAATATGCTAATCAAATTGAAAATAGTTTTTAGAAAAATGATATTTTAAGCATAAAAGTTATTTTATACAAAGATAAAGTTTAATAATGATTTATATAACATCAAATAGATTATTTATAGTAAAATAAGACAAATTTAAAAATAAAACCAATAAAAAATATAATTTTACTTTATATAAAATTAAAATGAAATGACAATTTTATTAAAAATGGTATATTAAATTATTCACCAAAATGACAATGCATCCATAAAAATAACAAAAAATACAATATGATATATTTAATATGATGATATAAAATATTAATTCCAATTTACCAATTTTAAAATCATCAATTTAGAAATTTGAATTTTTAATAAAACCATATATATCTTGGGAAACTTTTCATCTAAAAAACCATTTCTTGTTCAATTTAAAATTCATATAAAATTAAAATATTATATAAGAATCAATAATTTTTTTTATAATAATTATTTCTACATAAAATTTATATACTATTTATGTTACCTCAATTTTTACAATTTCGTAATGTTTTGTTGATTTAATAATATTATACTAAATGTGGCATAAAATAAATAAAAACTTGTAATATGCATGTTGTTGGTCTCAAATTATCCCAATTTATTAAACAAAATAGTGTTTTTATGGAATGATTCTAATGAGTGACTCTTTATCTTCCTCATAAATATTCTATACATCTAAAAAATGACGTTCTTTCATTAATTTTAATTTCTCCAACACACAAATAATCTCTTATGGATAAACATATAAATATTAAATATTACTTCGAAAACCAATTAAATCATTATCCACTAGTCAAACAAAGAGAAATAAAAATAGAGTATCCTGATCGATAGGGAAATTCCCTTTATCATTTTTCTTGTAATTCATAAATTTAATGTCAGTATAAGAATCATTATAAATAAAACAATAAAGGGTGTAAATTCTAAAAGAATTTGGCTCTCAATTCACATATTACACAAATCAAAATATTATAAACTAATGAACTAAGAAACCAATTAAATCAGTTTAAGGATTAACTAATCTTGTACATAAAACAAAAATGATATTTTGGATCATCAATACAATAAATTGAATTTTATCTCCCATTACTCAAAGTGGATATTCAAATTATATATTTATCTTATAAATTAATAAAACAGGAAAGACCTTCGGTATTTGGGTTCCGATTATGTTATTCCATAAAATTTAACCTATTACACAGTAATTATTTATTAATTACAAATATTTAATAAATTTAATTTACTAAATATATTATTTCTTATTCATCAATTCAACACAATAAGAATTTAATTTCTTTTATTATATTTGTATAAATTACACCATGTTAATATGATATAAACTAGTTATTCACAATATTTTAATTAATTAATTAATTATTAATCCCTTTTAATTAAAAATTACTTTAATATGATGACCAAATTTATGAAATTTACATGAATAAATAACCTCCTGATAATGTAAATTAAAATTTATTTCATTTATTTTCAGAATAAACATTATATAAAATTAATGTTAATAAAATCAGAAATTGAAAATAAAAAGATAAAAAATATGAATCAAACCATTAATTTATGATTTAGAATATAAAAATCCATATTATATTGAATTATACATTCCCAATTTAAAACTACTTATAAAATCACAAAATATCATAAAAGACATAATCTATTTTTTATAATGTTTATGTGTCCATTACATCATTATATAATGTTATAGTGTAATTTCCACACTTAATAGTTTTTTTTGAAAAAAAATTAGGTGGATAATTTTTCGCATGATACTCACATAAAATAAAAACACTCATATTAATAACTTTTTCTTTTCAATAAAATTGAAAAAAAATTAATTTTTTTTCATCATAAAATTATCTAACAAATTATTATATAATTATAACTTAAATTTATGTACGTAATTTCATAATAAAAAAATGTTTTTTATTTAATATGTTGATATGTATTTGGTTTGTGTAAAAAATTAGGATATTTCATTACATATCTTGTTTGGACATCAAAATAATAATGTATAAATTTAGTGTATTCATAAAATTTGAAGCGTATTCCATAATATTTTTAATGAATAATAAATTCAAAAAAATTATGTCTCCCTAAAAATGATTATAATTATACAACCTAAAACAATTTCTAGGTATAAAATATAAGTTTATATCAAATAGTTGAAGAAATAATTTATAGTAATTAGGATTTAGATATAGGTTTACATATAAAAAACAATATTATTCCCACTTAATGAATAATTAATATTTTTAGGCCATGAAATTTTCATTATGATGTAAATAATTTGTCTAGAAAAATATTACCTTAATAATAAATCAAATGTATTATTTATGAAATATTAAAGTTCATATATATTTCAATGATGAGACAATTGAGGCCACAAAACCTATTAATTGGATTTATATAACAATATTAAGTATATGATTCATTTATAAAACTTATTTTGAAAGCCTTGTGGCTTATAGAACCCAACATATTTTTGTTTCTAAAATCATATATAGAGTATTAATAAATAATTTATAAGTGAGTATTCACATTATATGTATTCTATAATCAATATATGAATTTATTTTTATCCCACTTGAAATTGTCATTTAAAATTATATTCACATTCTCTAAACATGAAATTTATTTTTCAATGAAATTTCAATGGTTATGATTGTTCATATTTGATGTATTACATCATGGGTTCATGTAAAAGAAGAAAATATATCCATATATAGATATCAAACATATTATTCCCTCAAATTATTTTAAAAAAAAAATCCATGATTTAATAATAACCTTAAGAAACATACCCGTAATAGGTAAAAAATATCATTATTTTCTTGAATAAATAGTTTTATATTGAGTACCAAAACTAGTTCATATATAAGTACACATTGGATGTATAATGAACCCTAAGTCAAAAATAAAGTTTTTTAAAAATTATATATAAAAAACAAATGATTTTCTCTCAAAATAAAATCCATATAACTTTAATGTTTAGTGAATTTGAATATAAAAATGATATTATAAAAGAAATTTCATATTATTTAACAATTTATAATATTTTAACTTTTTTCTAGTCTTCTTACTTGTCATACCTTGACTTTTAAATTAAATATTATTTTATATAATTCACAATTTTTTGGTTTTCCTTGAATCTGGGTTGTCTTCATTTAAAATTTCATTTTTGGGGGTTCTCTTATAGGGAACACCATTATCCCACACATTTAGTACTAACCATGTGGAAAACATGTGTCACTTAGAATTATTATTTGTTCCATCCTTCACTATATAAACATGGTCTATCCAAAAATAAGTCCAGCTATGTGGCTATAAGGTTTATCTAGTGTTTGGACCATGTTTGGTACATGATTTAGTAAATTGTGTGGGTAAACTGTATGATTTGACCAAAATTCTATATTTTATAAATTACCTTAATATACTATTAAATTTTTTAACCAAATTTACACCCCTTAGACACATTTTACCCCAGTGTCTCATTTCTCCCTCTTACATATCTCCATTCATATATATGGAAATTATTGGGGTTTCACCACAACCTATTGACCATGTATCATGGTAAATAAATATTAATCACCTCCTCTCATATCTTCCCCAATATTCCCTCTTATTCTCTCCGTAATAAGGTATTGGTGACCTAGGAAACCATGCCACTAGGAATTTCAATGAATATTTTTTGTTATTTTAGGGTTATCATTTCATTATTGATTTTATAATGACTCCTTAATGTAATTTATTTCATGACTCAGTATGGTGATAACCTACTTCTCATTTGACATTTGTTTTCCCTTACATTAGATTATAAATTTTAGAATAATTGATTTATTTGTATTTTAATATTTTTTTTAATAATGATATTAATATTACACGTCTTGATGAAATTACTATTACAAAAGTAGGCTTTCACGTTGCTTACATTGAATGCGAATATATTTTATTAACTATATATATACACATATTGTTATATACATATGGTCATTATATTGTGATAACTACTCATCATGATTATTTTTTGATAAAGTTCCAAATATATTTTATAATGGTATTTTGTGATATTTAAGAGTGTTTTAGTTTTATAAACTCATTTTCAATAATCAGGAGTTCAACATAAAAAGGATAACTGAAACTAATATATACGACATGTTTTACAGACATTTATATATGAGTTTTAGTTTTTTCATATAATATTAATTTGAAACCATTACTATGAGTCCGTGTTAATATTTCCATGTATATTTTCCAAAATAGAGTATCCATGGTGCTTTCCCCCTTATGGTTTGGTATGGATTACAAATGATGGGAACTAAAATTGTATTATAATAGAAGTGTGGCTCAAAAGAATGATTTTTCAGGGATGGAAGTACCTATGTTTCCTATTATATATATATATCCATTTAAATAAACATATATATAACGATATATATATACAAAAATATATATATATATATAAGACTATATATATGTAATCATCATGGTATTTTTGTAAATCATTAACCTTTTGTGATGATTTACTCAATTTTCTATACCATGGGAAACTGAGTATTTCTAGAGGGGTGTCTAGATACACATGTTGTATTACTATAGGATCCCAGAATCAATAGTGACCTTAGGTTGTGTATGACTTTATTTAGTAGTTTCACCTCATTTGGGCTAGGTTGGATGTGAATCAACATTATAGTGGTTGTATTTCAAAATGCATGTGGCTGGGATTGATCATTTTTTTCATATTTTTGTAAATCTCTCCTTTATCATAAGGTTATTGTGATGTCTATTTATATTTGGATTAAGTTTTTTCTCCTAATAATTATATTGATGTTGTATTTTTGAACTAACTATTATTTTGTTTCTTTTTTAAATAAAATAAGTGGTCTACCCATATTAAATAAAATGACTCCAAAATTTAAATGATTCCTCCTTATTTATTATTTTAGAAATTATTTTATATATATTATATACAAAACCTTCACATTTTAAGATGTAAAAAAATTAAATAATTTTAGTTTTTTTATAAAAATGTAAATATTTACTTTAAAAAAATGTATTTAAAATATCTATTAAATGGATATTTTTTTAATATATATTATAGGGGATTTTGTTTCTCATGGTATGGATACTGTGATTTTATACTGACATATATATAAATAAACACACACACACACACACACACACATATATATATATGTATTCATAGTTAAAATTTCATGTTCTAGTTCAACTAGACACCCTTGGAGAGATAGAGTTGTTAGATATAGATAGTGACACATGCAGTCAAATAGAGATCAAATTTGGGTATTTATTTTATATTTATATGTTTCTTATACCAGACAAGTATACAATTCTCATTCAGGTGTCTTTTAAGGATATACATTTTTATTAGCTTCTTTGTTTATACTATTTTTTATACTTTTTTTTATTTCATTGTAAAATTGTTTTCCGAAATTGGTCTTAGAGTCCAATTTACAGATATTTCATTCTAGAATTTAGAGATAAATTATTCAACATATTTAATATCATTTAATTGGTGAAATAATTTTATATTATTTCATTTTGGATTATTTGGTGCTTGTTTCGAAACCATAGGGATTGAGAACACCACTTTGGTGTCACGAGCCGACCAAGGTGCCCGATTCAGTGGTTTCCTAGAGACGGTTCATTAATGGTAATACAAAATTCTTGGTTTATTATGGGTTCAATGATGAAAAATTCCAAATTTTATTTAGATAAAGGATAATATATTAGAGATAGTACTTCCATAACTTAAGTGGTATGTGTAAGAAGAGTACAACTATCCCTTACATAATCAAAGATTTGAATTTCAATGGGAAGATGAGTTTGAGTCTTGGGATGTGTTTCATTATACATTTATCCTTTTTCTATTTTTAATTTTTCAAATGATAGCTTTATTTTATAAAATAAATACAAGTTATTTGAATATTTTTTGTTTGGGGGATGGAATATAGAGATAATTGGTGGTATCTGAAGATAATATAGGTCCTATAAATCAATGTGATTTCTGATTACATGGTTTATAATTTCTCTTATTGTATTTTTTTTAGAATATGGCCTTACAAGCTAAGTATATAGTCTCCACTCATAAAGAAATCATTTTTTATAATTTTATGTTATATTTCCATTAAGTTTAATTCATTTTTTATTATGTAACTATTTTTTTGTTTGGGTAAATTTGACTTTATATTTTTCATTATTTAGTTTTTAAAATGGTAATATTAATGTTTATTAACTAATAAATTTTTTTTATATTTTATTTTGAATATATACGTGGTGTTGGGATTTATAATAAAATGTTTTTGAAGAAATCATTTTTATAAAATAATTCATTGTGGTATCCCATATTTTAATGGTTTGTGTAGGTTATTTTAAAGGTTTATTTAAAATTGGATTATGTAGAATGGTGGATTCAACAAGGATGTTTGGCTTTTGGGAAGAAAATTTATGTCATCCATAGATGAGATGAAATGAATTTGATATTTATAATCTATTGGAGTTTGGAATACAATATAAAAAGAATTAATTTTATATTGTTTAGGTTTTTTTGGTTTTTAGTGTTGATTTATTTTTATACTGATTTTTAAACTCTATATTTTAAATATTTTCGTTGAGATGATTATGGGTATAATTATTTCCTGGTTATTTAGATTATTCCCCTACTGTGATTTGATGGATTCCCAAGTGGATTACACTGGTGGTTTCCTAAATGTAAACCCTCCATCTTATCAATCAGGATCTATTATTATAGAATATTAGAAGTAAAATCCTACAATATTGTATCGTCAACCAAATACATGGGAATTAAAATAATGGTTGTGGAATATCGAGAAGATCTATAACATCCTTTAGCTACATATGAACCTAAAGATCATGTTCACCATGATTCTACAGGATGGTCCAAGATGAATTTGGAGGAATTATATATTCAAATGTAACCATGAAATAAGTCATACTTGGTGTGTTTTATGGTTTCATCCATTCAATAGTATTTCTTTAATTATGTGAATATGGATAAAGCAATAGTGATTGATAATCTTCGATATGGAAATCCATCATTTTTAGTGTATATTCTAAAAATCATTAACATGTTTTATTATGTTGTAGAGTTATTAGTGGATGATTCATTAATGGGTAGGTACATTAAAAGAGGAAACCATATTAATCATCATATACTGGTGTTAAATGTTTTTTGGCCTTCTTATTTATAATTTTCATGGAATACAGTTTGGGTTGACACCATTTTACTAGGAGTGCCTGATGTAGATGTTACTTCCTCCATACCTGAGAGTGCAAAAGGGATATCTAGTAAATTGAAAGGGGTGTTTTTTGGATTGATATGGTTATTAGTGGTATCAATATTATTTTTTCTATCTTACCAGTCTCTTTTAATGATCATAAGAAAGTGTCCCATTAGTTCAAAATCGTAGGTATGAGAATCCTTGACATCAAAAGAACACTAAATTCATCTAACAATTGTCAGTCTCTTTCAATGATCATAAAAAAGGGTACCATCAGTGCAAAATCATGGGCATGAGAATCCGTGACATCAAAAGAACTCTAAATTCATCTAACAATTTTGGTAGTATGGGAGGTATATAAACATTATATAATGTATGTTTAAAGAAATTTAAGGGATCATAATATATTATTTCAATGGATTCCCATGTTCAACAAATAGATATTTTTTTTATCTGTATTCAATATGTGGTAATCATTATTCTCTGATTATTTTCATTCCATGAGTTTCCATAGATAATAATGTAATATGGGATATAGTTTTTATAGAAATTATGAATTTTATATGATTTAGTTGGGATATTTTCTATCGACATTAGTAGTGTCCATTGAGATTTTTTTGTAAGATATTTTATTTATTTTTAGTATGTTTCCAGTTGTTTGATTTTTAAATGAATGGGTGATATAGAATAATTTTAATACAATGAGGAGGCTATTATAGTGATCCATTTTTTTCTGATCAATAATTTTTTCTCTACCCCATTTACATGATGAATTACACCCTATGTTTAATTGTTATCTGATATTCCAATAACATCGTTAGTATCATAGTTTCTAATATTTTAAACTTTCCATAGGCGATGATGTTGAGAAATTGGAGAAAATTAAATGGCTATGGTTTTAAAATGGTGTTTTATTATTGGTTATAATTTTTGGGGTTTATTATCAGATGATTTGAATTTATAAGATGAGTATGTTTCATTTCAATTGATTATATGGGTTTCTCCACATAGAGGTTCTAGTATTCCTTAGTTTAGAGAGAATTTTTGTTTGTCAAAGTTGAATCACATACTTTCATTTATATTGGTCTACTGAATCTAATTAATCATTAATTGGGATGAAATAATTATGGTATGAGAGATTATTACATATAAAAAATTAGATTTCATTATTATATTGTTATTTATTGTTATTTGTTCATGTCCTTATTTACTTGGGGTTCTAGAGTAAGGAACATAACTATCCTATATGGTTAGTACTAACTATGCGAAAAACATGTAGGTGACCAAAATATTTTACTAGATATATCATTCATGGTTGGAGAATGGTTTTTTTAACCATGTGGTCTAATGGTCTATCTCTCAGATGTGTCCAGAGATTGGTTCATAGTTGGCATACAATTTGGTATACTTTATTACCTACATATCATTTTGAAGTTCTTGTATTATATATATTCCACTTAAAATTTTTAAGACAAAATAAACCCTCATCAACCCATTATAAACAAGTAGACTGTGTACCCTCCTCCCAACATCTCCCATTATATCAATGAATTAGTTTGGAGTATCTTCAAGATTTATGGAATGATTCTGGAGGTAAAAACAACATTATATCCAACTCCCCCTTTTAACAACTATGTTCTATATTCCTCTCAAACTAGAGAGATGTTGGTGGACTAGGGATCAATATTTCATGAAATTTTAGTGTATTTTTATTATTATTATAGGGTTCCCCAAGCCTCATTGAGTTCCTATTGACTCCTTGAAGAGACATAACTCCATGTATCACTATAGATATATATTTCATTACATTTGAGGTTGGTTTCCCCATTAATTCGAATTTATTTTTTTAGAACCGTTGGTTTCTTGAGTTTTAAATCCATGTTTTAGACTACTGATAACAATATATTAAGTAATGACAGAATTATTTTGTTGAAATTGTGATTTCAATTGGTTTTGAATAAAATAAAACAAGATTATTAACTAAGTTTATATATATTTGTAAATATATACCCATATTTTTATTTTTTTTGAAACTACATATTGAACAAAATATATGATAAATTTTGAGTGTCTTCTATATAGGTATTTAAAATTATTCATGTACGTTTTGGTTTTCTAAAATAATTTCAAAAGGGGTGTGACTAGTTTATAAAAAGGATATATAAAACTACTATATATATTTATATAGATATTTAATAGATATTTAAAAATTATTTTAATATACTTTCATTACTTATAATTTCAAAATGATCATAATGAGGCCTTGTTGGATATTTTCAAGTATATATCCTAAAAGAGTGGATACTCAGAACATACAACCATATAGATTGGTATTGTGTACTCATGATGGGATATATTTTAATATTTGAATCAATGGGGGGTATTGAGAACGGATATTCAGGTGTCTTTGTGCCTATGGTCATTATATATATATACACATATATCAATTTATATATGTATATATATAGATATTTTTCCTAACTAAACATAATAATATATATTGTTTTATTAAACCTCTACTTTTTATTAATGATCTACAATGATTTATTTGTGAAAAAATGTAAAAAAAATCATAGGTAGAGGTATTTATAGATACACTTGTTACACCAGCATTGGGTCACACACTGAATAGTGTCCCTTCAATGTGAAGCACCATGATTTCGTAGTTTCTCCTTTGTTAGGACATATAGGGTATTTCTGAGCTTCATGTTGGTTGTATTGCATCAGATTAGGTGAAATTAGAAAATAAATATACTTATTTCATTATTTTATATGAAGAAAAAATATTTTATAGAAATTGACATTCTATAATCATAAAGGTTTGGTGTCTTTAGATGCCAGATACATAATTAATATAACAACCTTGCTCTTTATTTAAAACATAAACACAATTTATTACATAGAATTTTCACAAAATACAATATAGAGAGATATAGTGTATTTTGGGATTAGGAACATTGCATAACAAATTATAACATAAAACACAACATTTTTTTTGAAAACATCTTTTAGATGACCACAACATCCCTTCATACTTAGCATTGCATGGGATAACTTGAGGACATGCATAAGAAAAGGGTCGGATATAACGGCCTGTAAGGGAGTAAACAAGGAATAACATGAAAAATATAGTACATGATAGGAAATAGGTCTATCAATGGATCACATGGGAAAAATGAAAATAATGGCATGATATGGAATGATTATTATACAATGAAATTTTAGAAGCAACATTTAACATGATATTAGCATTATCCAAGGCTCATTGCATACGGGGCATGAGTAAACCCGCAGTTCACTTGAATTAGAATGAGTAAACCCTCATTTCACTTGAATTATAATGAGTAAAAATTCATTTCACTTTACGTATCATGATACTAATCTTTACCAAATGCATTCGAGCACTATAAGGGGCACCCATCTTAATCATTTCGTTTCATTCATATGTGTGCCACATAGATCATAAATCATAGATTTATTAAACATAATCATTTCTTCCAAAATAATGGAATGTGGAATTAATAAATGAAAATATATAATCAATATGTAAATTTTCCTGAAGGTGAATTCCCATTATAGAGAAATGAGCACGGTATTCACTATACAATGACTTTGTCTTAGAAAATCGTTGTGCAATATCAGCTACATAATGGCATGAAAAAATAAATCATAAAAATGGATGATGAGAAAGAAATGGGTATATCATAATATTTATATGAAACTGATAGTAAGGGGTTCATATAGATACATTTACTAACATATTTAATGGTGTTTAGAGGCATAATATTAAATAATTTCGTGAATGCCAATTACAAGAGAGAAATTCCTTACAGAATTTCAGCAGGGTAATGGGTGTGCATGGGAGGCATTAATGAGATAGAAAGAGATATTTCATCATTAAAACATATGTATGAAAGTATGGGGAGGATGTTAAATCATACCCAAACATTTTTATTTGAATATAAAAGGTTATAACAACATAAATAAATTTGGACAAAAATGAGAATGGGATAAATCCCTTACATGGAAATGTGACCCAAAAGGTTTTGGAGAGGCTTGATAGAGGATTATTTGTATATTGGGGTGGCTTGGTAAGATTTTAGAGAGAAGAGGGTAGAGGTTGGTGGAGTTCCAAATGTTTTTAGTGAAGAAAAATGGGATATTTAGTGGGTTTATATAAGAAAGGAGAGGGAATTCATTCTTATTTAGGTTTTGGACACTACACATATGCAATTAATTTTTCTCATGGTTTTTTAAAAAGTGGAGTGGAAAAAATAATTTTATAAGGCCAATGGTCAAACTTATAAAAAATGTAGGCCTTCTTATGTGGAGGTGTGTCACACTCTCAATGAAATCATTTTAAAAAGTTAAAATATGTTATAAGTTCGGGAGGGTCCACTATGGTACAATAAAATTAATAAAAAAACCTAAAATCACATTATTTTAAAAATAAAACACATATTGGCTTAATATCCCTTTTATAGTATTTTATTACATCACTATTGGGACATTATGGTGTTATAAAACACATTATATATTTAAACGCTATTTAATTTTCACCCAAAAATTTGATTGTCTCCAAAAAATATGAAAAATTCAGCATTAGATAATTTTGACATCCTGAATCTGAAAATAATATTCATTTTATAAAAATAATTTTATAAATATGTGTATGTTTTACTTTTAAAATAAAAACAGACATTTTTCGAAAATTCAAGGTTTTTTACTAAAACAACTTTCAATGCTTAATAAAAATTACAATTGCATTCTTAAAAATTATACAATCATTTATTTTTAATAAAAATTAATTTAGTAATAATATTATTTTAATAATTTTTTTATTTAATTTAAAAATACCTTAATTTATCAAAATATATTTTTTAATTGAATAATAACTAAAAATACTATTTGTGCTTTAAAAACTATTTAAAAAGTTATAATAATAAAATTAATGTATATTAATTATTCAATAAAAAAATAATTCACATAATCACAGTGCTAGGGTGTTGTTACATATCCCTTTATAACACCCGAATATGACCCAAGTGTAAGGTGTGTGATGGTGACAAACTCTTGGGTTGGCTCGGATTACATCGCTCGGGTGATAATCTCAATCAACGTCCACTTCCCTCGTAGATGGTTCTATTCAAGATTAACATGTTGAAGCTCTATTAGAAATGGTAACAGTTTTTAATTGTATTTTAATATCAAATAACATAAAACTAAAGAAGTGAATATGTTTTATATAACTATTTTACATAATAATACATTTAATCAAATCAAGAATAATTTTTGTTAATAAATGTTTGGGTCATTACAATAGTCCCCCCTTATTAAATTTCACCCTCGACATTTCTTTTTCCCACACTAAAATATATGAGGGTAAATCTGCTTCATCACTTCCTATGATTCCCACATTACCTCGAATTTTTTTTTTCTCTTGAACACCTTGATGTGGGGCAGTTTGTTATTTCTTATAACTTTTTCCATATGATCTAAGATCTTCACTAGATTCTCTTAATACGAGAGGTAATTTTCCAATGGTACCACCTCCAGATTGAGTTCATGTGGTGGGTTAGGTGTGTAATTCTTTAAGAGTGATACATGGTATACATTATGTACTTGAGATAGGTTCAGTTTTTGTGCTAGTCGATAGGCCACTACTCCAATGCGATCAAGGATATCAAATGGGCCGATGTACCTTGTAATAATCATTCCCTTTATTCCAAATCTCATAACTTGCTTTCATGTGGATATTCTGAGGAGTACCATGTCTCAGACATCAAACTCTAGGTCTCGTCGATGATTATTAGCATACCTATTTAATCGACTATGACTGTCATTAATTTATTTCTAGATAGTCTTAACCTTTTCCACCTTTACATCAACCATTTTCGGATCTAGGAGTTTTCTCTCCCTAACTTCATCCCAACATGTCGATGTTCTACAACTCATCCCATAATGGGTTTCATAAGGATCAATTTGGATGCTTGAGTGGAAAATGTTATTGTAAGAGAACTCAATAAGTGGAATATGTTGATCCCATCCTTATTTTATGTACATTGTACATGCTGTCAACAAGCCCTAATGTTTTTGGATAGTATACTCAGAGTGGCCATCAATTTGAGGATGATAAGAATTACTGAAGTTCAGCTCAGTATTTAGAGCGTGTTGGAGACTCTTCCAAAACATTGAGGTGAATCTCTGATCTTGATCGTATACAATTGATAGTGGTACTATATGAAGCCTTACCACTTCTCTGATATATGTATGTGCTATTTGATCCAATGAGAAATCCTCCTGAATTGCAATGAAGTGTGTTGACTTTGTAAGATGATCCAAAACAACCCAAATAGTATTTTTTCCTTTGGATGTCTTCAAATGTACAGTGAAAAATTCCATGGTGATGTTCTCCCATTTACATATTGGTATGAGTAATGGTTTCATCAACCCCTATACTTCACCTTATCATCCTTCACCTGCTGACATACGAGCCACATTGATGTATACTCAGAGATATCCTTCTCCATGTTATCCCACCAATAATTCTCTTCTAGATATCGATACATCTTTGTGTTTCCTGGGGGAATGGAGAAATTATAACTATGTGCATCATCAAAAAGTTATTTCTTTAACTTGGAATTTTATAGATCACATAGATGTGACCCAAATCTCAAAATTCCTTCTTTCATTAAATTGATCTCCGAGGATTTACCTTTTCTGATAGTTTCGCCTTCCTTTTGAAATCCCACATCATCCTTCTGAGCATCCTTTAACCTTTCTAAAAGAGATGGTTTGTAACGACCCGAAATTTTTAAATAAATTTTGTTTCCTAATTTTATGTGTTATTTTTATACTCAACAAAAATGTTTTATTTGATAAACATGATTATAATTAAAATGAGATCAGTGGGTTTTGACTATTATATAACCATCGGTCAACATGACCGCTGTGAACAAAATGTTTTGATTATTGTCTCTAAATATAAGTAATCTTGGTTAATTATTATAGAAAGAAGATTCGATGGCCTCACCTAGTAGTCTTGGACCGATCGAAGCCCATCTAACAGAGCTTGGGAAGGAGGTAGCACCACTGGGCTTTGCTCTGGATCAAATTCAAGCCGAACTTCATCATGTGAAGCTGGAACGAAATCGCCTTCGTGAGAAGTTCAAACTGATAGAAATTACTACTCGGGCAATGTTGACTGAGCCGCCCCAAGCTTCTATCACCCTAGCACACCTTACTCTTAGGTCCTATGCTGGTATTATAAGGGGTTATGTAACGAGACCATAACTACCTTGTGTAATCCTTGTTTTAAATAAAAATTGGGATTTCTTCTTATGATGAAGTTTATGAATTTTGAAATGACCGGATAAATATAGTATGCATATTTTTTATGAATTTTAGAAAAAGGATATTTTAAATATGTTTATGTAAGCCCTAAATAATTAAAAATGTGTAATGATTTTCAAAAAATGGTCTTCTGCAATTATGTTCAGTACTAAATTTAGAGTCTAATAAGTTCAACTTGATTTTTGAGGAATAGTAAATTATGAATAGTGATTTTATGATTAGGATTAGTAATATGACCAAATGGATTAGTAATCTCACTTAAAGAAAGTTTTAAAATAATCTAGGCACCTTGATTAAGTAATGTGATTCAATAAAATAGTTAAATAACGGTTTCATAAATTATTATTCAAGTATTAGTTTTTTCGGGTGAATAGTGTTTTTTAATTAAAAATTTAATTACAAATAATTAGAAAATTATTTTTATAAAAATGACTTTATTTTTTGAACTCAGAGCATCGATATTATGTTATGGTAATTTTTGGGGTTTTTTCTGAAAAAAATGAATTTTCGATGAATAGTGTTTTTATTTAAAAATTAAATTAAAAATATTTAGAAAATTATTTTTATAAAATGGATTTCATTTTTGAAATCAGAGCATTGATATTTGGTTAATGTGAAATTTTGGGATTTTTCTGAGAAAGTTGAATTTTCAGTGAATAGTAAAAATACAGTTTTAGGGTTTCGGTATGTTTAATGACATCATAACGGTGTCATGATGATTTCATAATATCTTTTGAGGGTTGGCCGGACAAGGGTGATGAATTATTGTTTTGGGGGCCCCATGTGGCCTAACACCATGATAAATGACAAGGGAGAGCACATGGGTTTGAGAAAAGCACATGTGAGGTGTCCCTTGGCCATTAATGCCTTGTCCCCTCACTTTCCCTATAAATACCAAGCCCTCCTCTCATCCATTCGACTCCCCACTCATTCCCAACGAATTTCTGGTCTCATTACCTCCCAAGGAGTCCTCCCAAGGTGCCCCCAAGCCCTCAAGATCCCAACCTTTGAGGTTTAAGAGTTACATTTTAAGGTAAGGGACCCGACCTCTCTCTTTCTTTTAAAGTAATCTCTTTTATGTATTTTCTTTTATACTTCATGTTCTTATGTTGGAGGATGTTCTTTTATATTCATCCTACTTCCTATTTCATGTTCATATGATGAGATACCCCCCCTTGCTCTCATCAATTCGTTTTAAGAATGATTAAGTGGCGCCGTTAGGCTGCCGAATTTTTAAGGGATTCTTTCACCTTCCTCGTTTTCAAGTTCTATTTTCATTCAAGTCTTTCATGTTCCTTTTTATTATGTTGGGGTATGATCTCTAAATTATCATACTGATCTTTTATGATCATATGATGAGAGACCCCATTTGATCGCTTCAGTTCAGTATTTTGAAGTTTTAAGTGGCGCCGTTAGGCTGCCGAATTTTTTTAAGTTGTCCTTCACCCTTCTCGTTTTGAAGTTCTACTTTCATGTCAATTCTTTCAAGTTCGTTTTTGTTATTTTGGGGTATGATCTCTATATCTATAATACTGGACACTTATGTTCATATGATGAGAGACCCCATTTGATCTCTTCAAATCAGTATTTTGAAGTTTTAAGTGGCGCCGTTAGGCTGCCGATTTTTTTTGGGGATTCTTTCACCCTTCTCATTCTTTTCAAAGTTCTACTTTCATGTCAAGTCTTTCAAGTTCCTTTTTAATTATGTTGGGGAATTATCTCTATATCTATCATACTGAACTCTTATGTTCACATGATGAGAGACCCTATTTGATCTTTTCAAATCATTTTTTTTGAAGTTTAAGTAACGCCGTTAGGCTGCCGAACTTTCATAAGAGAAATCTAATTTTTTTTCCTTCCATGTTTTTCATTTCAAATGTTATGTCCTTGAAGTTTCATTACCATGATCATGTATCCTTCTTATTCTGTCCATGTACTATTTTATGGGTCATTTATGAATGTTTGACCCATTTTACCTCTCTTTTAATGTCTTCTAAAACCTCGGAACATTGCCGTTATGCTGCAGAATTTCTGTCTCAAAATGTCTATCTCTTTTTCTAAAGTTCTTTTATTTTATTAAGTGAATACTCAAAGCTCTTTCTTCTAAAGGAGTATTCACATATATACCAAAATTTTCTATTTTAAATTCTGGTATTTACATACATGAGACACACCTTCCTTTTCTGTGGGTTTTAAAGTGATATAAAGATCATGTCTTTAAAGCAGTTTTTAAAAAGTTATGATTATGAAATGAAACCCATTTCCTTTATGATATATGGGTTATTTATGAAATGTTTGATGAAGATATATGTGGATCACATGATAATAAAGGCAAATTTAAGGGTTCTCCCTGATAGCGCTCCAATGCATTGGGTAATGATGTAACCACTAGAGATTAAAATTTTCACGATACCATGGTGAATAACCTTGGTAATTTTAAAATGACACCTTGGGGATGGACCTTGGTGATATGTTCATGATTGTCTATGTTAAATGATGTAGCCACATCTTCAAGTTATGAAAAAGTTTTATTT
The DNA here is from genome assembly GCA_963277665.1 of Viscum album. Classification (NCBI taxonomy): domain Eukaryota; kingdom Viridiplantae; phylum Streptophyta; class Magnoliopsida; order Santalales; family Viscaceae; genus Viscum; species Viscum album. The sequence continues at coordinate 800,424,825 of OY728143.1, read as the reverse complement.
TTATTATGATATGCCTCATGATTTCATTTTCATGCATTAAAGTTCTTTTCATGACTTTATTGATGTATCTCAAGTTCATATGTAAAATGTTTCACTTGTTTCCCTTGCTGGTCCTTCTGCTCACCCTTCCTTTTGATGTATGTCCCCAGGTTATGAGATGCAGTAATGAGCCTAGGGTGAACATGAGGAGAAGCCTTTCAAGTGTTTAAGAAGAATGTTTTTTTTGTTTCATGTTTTATGTTCCTTGTTTCCAAGACACTAAACCTTAAAGATCCTCAGTTCCGTGTAATGAAATGAAAAGTTATGTTATAAAAAGACGGGATGCTATAGTTGGTATCAAAGGATGGTTTAGTTATTTGTGGAAATTAGGATATCAAAACTCTAGGAGGAACCCTATAGAAAAGTTTAATATAGGAAATCTTCCTGGTATTTTGGTGAGTATTGAGTAAGGGGTTGCCAAGAAAATCCCTGTCTGGATACGAGCAGGTAGAGGTGGCTCTGGCACAGATGTACATAGGGGTAAAACCCAAAAACACCGCTTTGAGCTAGACTCGAACGGGAACTGGTACACGACAACGGGCCTTGCTGCACTCTTGGTTATGACACTCCCGAGGGATATGCTTTGGTAAATTTATAAGCTTGGTATGAACCATTGTTAAAGGAACAAAGATAAAATAAAATAAAGGTTCACATAAGAATATATGATCATTCATAACCTAGATGGGAACCTAGGAGATCACAAGTTAGGGTATACCTTTCATATACAAGTTATCCTTATATGCTTTCAGTTCCTTCTCATGATTATTAGCTAAGTACTTAAGCCCCTAATTATGCTTTCTCTTCTTAGTTAATGGTGGGAAATGGAAGAACATGTTCCGACAACCAATGTGATAGGAAATGCGATGATTTTCGTATTAATATGACAGTGATGATTAGGGGATTAAAATATGATTATTATTTTAGAAGACGTTCATTATTTTGGGAACCATATTTGATCAAGGTAAATAGATTACTACGGTATTTTCATTGAGGAGTAAGGTTGACTTATATTTTGAAGAATCGATGAATTTAAGGTGAACTAATAGTAATTTAGGTTACTTATGGGAATGACTAACCTATCTTGGGTAAAATATGTTTAGGTTAGATACTTTTTATAAGATGTTAGGAGTGGTTGATGTTGTCTGGAGATGAACAATGAAGTTGTTTTGGAAGACTATGTTATCAAATCTTTATTGTATTTGGGTTTCAATCTTAGTTTGGTTTGTTTTGAGGAATTTTAAGGACCGTTATTTATGGAATGGTCTATGATGAACTTTGGGTAGTACCATGGAACTTTAATGATATAAAAGTAGTTTCCATTCCTGTGGGATTCTTTCTTTTTGAAGAGTTGTTTTACCTTAACCTTTCTGATTTTGGGATAATGTTTAAAGATAGAAGAAATAGATAGTTAATCTTTTGTAGATTATGTGATACTATAGAAGATGATTCTTGTGCTTTTATGAGACCAAGTGTTTTTGAATTCTCATCAATTGGAGAAAAGATTAGTGTTGGTAGGGACTTGTTAAAGGATGAAACTCTACTTGAAGGTAGGTATATTTTCTTATGTTTTTGTTCTATGTAGTAAATGAAATCCTCAAAATTATGAAAAGAAACGTAAAACAAAAATGTTGTTGGTTTTCGTTTCCTACTAGGTAATCGAAGACCGTTTACACACATCATAAGTTTGGGATTTTCTCATGGTTAACTTTCTCCTAATCATGTTCTCTATCACTCTCCCTCAGAACTTGACCCTTTGTTTTTTCCACCATGTCCGTGTTTTCCTACATGGAACCCTAGTGTGGGTTAACTCGGGTGACCATTGTACTTCCCTTTCTTTATTTTAAAGTAATACTTTTACTGACTCCTTTTCCGATGTGGGACTTTCAATGAAATTTCAAAACCCAATTTTAAAATTGCGAGGACGCAATTTTTTAAGGGGGGAAGATTGTAACGACCCGAAATTTTAAAAAAATTTTGTTTCCTAATTTTATGTGTTATTGTTATACTCAACAAAAATGTTTTATTTGATAAACATGATTATAATTAAAATGAGATCAGTGGGTTTTGACTATTATATAACCATCGGTCAACATGACCGCTGTGAACAAAATGTTTTGATTATTGTCTCTAAATATAAGTAATCTTGGTTAATTATTATAGAAAGAAGATTCGATGGCCTCACCTAGTAGTCTTGGACCGATCAAATCCCATCTAACAGAGATTGGGAAGGAGGTAGCACCACTGGGCTTTGCTCTGGATCAAATCCAAGCCGAACTTCATCATGTGAAGCTGGAACGAAATCGCCTTCGTGAGAAGTTCAAACTGATAGAAATTACTACTCGGGCAATGTTGACTGAGCCGCCCCAAGCTTCTATCACCCTAGCACACCTTACTCTTAGGTCCTATGCTGGTATTATAAGGGGTTATGTAACGAGACCGTAACTACCTTGTGTAATCCTTGTTTTAAATAAAAATTGGGATTTCTTCTTATGATGAAGTTTATGAATTTTGAAATGACCGGATAAATATAGTATGCATATTTTTGATGAATTTTAGAAAAAGGATATTTTAAATATGTTTATGTAAACCCTAAATAATTAAAAATGTGTAATGATTTTCAAAAAATGGTCTTCTGCAATTATGTTCAGTACTAAATTTAGAGTCTAATAAGATCAACTTGATTTTTGATGAATAGTAAATTATGAATAGTGATTTTATGATTAGGATTAGTAATATGACCAAATGGATTAGTAATCTCACTTAAGGAAAGTTTTAAAATAATCTAGGCACCTTGATTAAGTAATGTGATTCAATAAAATAGTTAAATAACGGTTTCATTAATTATTATTCAAGTATTAGTTTTTTCGGGTGAATAGTGTTTTTTAATTAAAAATTTAATTAAAAATAATTAGAAAATTATTTTTATAAAAATGACTTTATTTTTTGAACTCAGAGCATCGATATTATGTTATGGTAATTTTTGGGGTTTTTTCTGAAAAAAATTAATTTTCGATGAATAGTGTTTTTATTTAAAAATTAAATTAAAAATATTTTGAAAAATATTTTTATAAAATGGATTTCATTTTTGAAATCAGAGCATTGATATTTGGTTAATGTGAAATTTTGGGATTTTTCTGAGAAAGTTGAATTTTCAGTGAATAGTAAAAATACAGTTTTAGGGTTTCGGTATGTTTAATGACATCATAACGGTGTCATGATGATGTCATGAGATCTTTTGAGGGTTGGCCGGCCAAGGGTGATGAATTATTGTTTTGGGGGCCCCATGTGGCCTAACTCCATGATAAATGACAAGGGAGAGCACATGGGTTTGAGGAAAGCACATGTGAGGTGTCCCTTGGCCATTAATGCCTTGTCCCCTCACTTTCCCTATAAATACCAAGACCTCCTCTCATCCATTCGACTCCCCACTCATTACCAACGAATTTCTGGTCTCATTACCTCCCAAGGAGTCCTCCCAAGGTTCCCCCAAGCCCTTAAGGTCCCAACCTTTGAGGTTTAAGAGTTACATTTTAAGGTAAGGGATCTGACCTCTCTCTTTCTTTTCAAGTAATCTCTTTTATGTATTTTCTTTTATACTCCATGTTCTTATGTTGGAGGATGTTATTTTATATTCATCCTACTGCCTATTTCATGTTCATATGATGAGAGACCCCCCCTTGCTCTCATCAATTCGTTTTAAGAATGTTTAAGTGGCGCCGTTAGGCTGCCGAATTTTTAAGGGATTCTTTCATCTTCCTCGTTTTCAAGTTCTATTTTCATTAAAGTCTTTCATGCTCCTTTTTATTATGTTGGGGTATGATCTCTAAATTATCATACTGATCTTTTATGATCATATTATGAGAGATCCCATTTGATCGCTTCAATTCAGTATTTTGAAGTTTTAAGTGGCGCCGTTAGGCTGCCGAGTTTTTTTAAGTGGTCCTTCACCCTTCTCGTTTTGAAGTTCTACTTTCATGTCAATTCTTTCAAGTTCGTTTTTGTTATGTTGGGGTATGATCTCTATATCTATCATACTGGACACTTATTTTCATATGATGAGAGACCCCATTTGATCTCTTCAAATCAGTATTTTGATGTTTTAAGTGGCGCCGTTAGGCTGCCGAATATTTTTGGGGATTCTTTCACCCTTCTCATTCTTTTCAAAGTTATACTTTCATGTCAAGTCTTTCAAGTTCCTTTTTAATTATGTTGGGGAATTATCTCTATATCTATCATACTTAACTCTTATGTTCACATGATGAGAGACCCTATTTTATCTTTTCAAATCATTTTTTTTGAAGTTTAAGTAACGCCGTTAGGCTGCCGAACATTCATAAGAGAAATCTAATTTTTTTCCTTCCATGTTTTTCATTTCAAATGGTATGTCCTTGAAGTTTCATTACCATGATCATGTATCCTTCTTATTCTGTCCATGTACTATTTTATGGGTCATTTATGAATGTTTGACCCATTTTACCTCTCTTTTAATGTCTTCTAAAACCTCAGAACATTACCGTTATGCTGCAGAATTTCTGTCTCAAAATGTCTATCTCTTTTTCTAAAGTTCTTTTATTTTATTAAGTGAATACTCAAAGCTCTTTCTTCTAAATGGGTATTCACATACATAACATAATGTTCTATTTTAAATTCTGGGATTTACATACATGAGACACACCTTCCTTTTCTGTGGGTTTTAAAGTGATATAAAGATCATGTCTTTAAAGCAGTTTTTAAAAAGTTTTGATTATGAAATGAAACCCATTTCCGTTATGCTATATGGGTTATTTATGAAATGTTTGATGAAGATATATGTGGCTCACATGATAATAAAGGCAAATTTAAGGGTTCTCCCTGATAGCGCTCCAATGCATTGGGTAATGATGTAACCACTAGAGATTACAATTTTCACGATACCTTGGTGAATAACCTTGGTAATTTTAAAATGACACCTTGGGGATGGACCTTGGTGATATGTTCATGATTGTCTATGTTAAATGATGTAGCCACATCTTCAAGTTATGAAAAAGTTTTATTTTTATTATGATATTCCTCATGATTTCATTTTCATGCATTAAAGTTCTTTTCATGACTTTATTGATGTATCTCAAGTTCATATGTAAAATGTTTCACTTGTTTCCCTTGCTGGGCCTTCTGCTCACCCTTCCTTTTGATGTATGTCCCCAGGTTATGAGATGCAGTAATGAGGCTAGGGTGAACATGAGGATAATCCTTTCAAGTGTTTAAGAAGAATGTTTTTTTTGTTTCATGTTTTATGTTCCTTGTTTCCAAGACACTAAACCTTAAAGATCCTCAGTTCTGTGTAATGAAATGAAAAGTTATGTTATAAAAAGACGGGATGCTATAGTTGGTATCAAAGGATGGTTTAGTTATTTGTGGAAATTAGGATATGAAAACTCTAGGAGGAACCCTATAGAAAAGTTTAATATAGGAAATCTTCCTGGTATTTTGGTGAGTATTGAGTAAGGGGTTGCCAAGCAAATCCCTGTCTGGATACGAGCAGGTAGAGGTGGCTCTGGCACAGATGTACATAGGGGTAAAACCCAAAAACACCGCTTTGAGCTAGACTCGAACGGGAACTGGTACATGACAACGGGCCTTGCTGCACTCTTGGTTACGACACTCCCGGGGGATATGCTTTGGTAAATTAATAAGCTTGGTATGAACCATTGTTAAAGGAACAAAGATAAAATAAAATAAAGGTTCACATAAGAATATATGATCATTCATAACCTAGATGGGAACCTAGGAGATCAAAAGTTAGGGTATACCTTTCATATACAAGTTATCCTTATATGCTTTCAGTTCCTTTTCATGATTATTAGCTAAGTACTTAAGCCCCTAATTATGCTTTCTCTTCTTAGTTAATGGTGAGAAATGGAAGAACATGTTCCGACAACCAATGTGATAGGAAATGCGACGATTTTCATATTAATATGACAGTGATGATTAGGGGATTAAAATATGATTATTAATTTGGAAGACGTTCATTATTTTGGGAACCATATTTGATCGAGGTAAATAGATTACTACGGTATTTTCATTGAGGAGTAAGGTTGACTTATATTTTGAAGAATCGATGAATTTAAGGTGAACTTATAGTAATTTAGGTTACTTATGGGAATGAATAACCTATCTTGGGTAAAATATGTTTAGGTTAACTACTTTTTATAAGATGTTAGGAGTGGTTGATGTTGTCTGGAGATGAACAATGAAGTTGTTTTGGAAGACTATGTTATCAAATCCTTATTGTATTTGGGTTTCAATCTTAGTTTGGTTTGTTTTGAGGAATTTTAAGGACCGTTATTTATGGAATGGTCTATGATGAACTTTGGGTAGTACCATGGAACTTTGATGATATAAAAGTAGTTTCCATTCCTATGGGATTATTTCTTTTTGAAGAGTTGTTTTACCTTAACCTTTTTGATTTTGGGATAATGTTTAAAGATAGAAGAAATAGATAGTTAATCTTTTGTAGATTATGTGATTCTATAGAAGATGATTCTTGTGCTTTTATGAGACCAAGTGTTTTTGAATTCTCATAATTTGGAGAAAAGATTAGTGTTGGTAGGGACTTGTTAAAGGATGAAACTCTACTTGAAGGTAGGTATATTTTCTTATGTTTTTGTTCTACGTAGTAAATGAAATCCTCAAAATTATGAAAAGAAACGTAAAACAAAAATGTTGTTGGTTTACGTTTCCTACTAGGTAATTGAAGACCGTTTACACACATCATAAGTTTGGGATTTTCTCATGGTTAACTTTCTCCTAATCATGTTCTCTATCACTCTCCCTCAGAACTTGACCCTTTGTTTTTTCCTCCATGTCCATGTTTTCCAACATGGAACCCTAGTGTGGGTTAACTCGGGTGACCATTGTACTTCCCTTTCTTTATTTTAAAGTAATACTTTTACTGACTCTTTTTCCTATGTGGGACTTTCAATGAAATTTCAAAACCCAATTTTAAAATTGCGAGGACACAATTTCTTAAGGGGGGAAGATTGTAACGACCCGAAATTTTTAAATAAATTTTGTTTCCTAATTTTATGTGTTATTGTTATACTCAACAAAAATGTTTTATTTGATAAACATGATTATAATTAAAATGAGATCAGTGGGTTTTGACTATTATATAACCATCGGTCAACATGACCGCTGTGAACAAAATGTTTTGATTATTGTCTCTAAATATAAGTAATCTTGGTTAATTATTATAGAAAGAAGATTCGATGGCCTCACCTAGTAGTCTTGGACCGATCGAAGCCCATCTAACAGAGCTTGGGAAGGAGGTAGCACCACTGGGCTTTGCTCTGGATCAAATCCAAGCCGGACTTCATCATGTGAAGTTGGAACGAAATCGCCTTCGTGAGAAGTTCAAACTGATAGAAATTACTACTCGGGCAATGTTGACTGAGCCGCCCCAAGCTTCTATCACCCTAGCACACCTTACTCTTAGGTCCTATGCTGGTATTATAAGGGGTTATATAACAAGACCGTAACTACCTTGTGTAATCCTTGTTTTAAAAAAAAATTGGGATTTCTTCTTATGATGAAGTTTATGAATTTTGAAATGACCGGATAAATATAGTATGCATATTTTTGATGAATTTTAGAAAAAGGATATTTTAAATATGTTTATGTAAACCCTAAATAATTAAAAATGTGTAATGATTTTCAAAAAATGGTCTTCTTCAATTATGTTCAGTACTAAATTTAGAGTCTAATAAGATCAACTTGATTTTTGATGAATAGTAAATTATGAATAGTGATTTTATGATTAGGATTAGTAATATGACCAAATGGATTAGTAATCTCACTTAAAGAAAGTTTTAAAATAATCTAGGCACCTTGATTAAGTAATGTGATTCAATAAAATAGTTAAATAACGGTTTCATTAATTATTATTCAAGTATTAGTTTTTTTGGGTGAATAGTGTTTTTTAATTAAAAATTTAATTAGAAATAATTAGAAAATTATTTTTATAAAAATGACTTTATTTTTTGAACTCAGAGCATCGATATTATGTTATGGTAATTTTTGGGGTTTTTTCTGAAAAAAATTAATTTTCGATGAATAGTGTTTTTATTTAAAAATTAAATTAAAAATATTTAGAAAATTATTTTTATAAAATGGATTTCATTTTTGAAATCAGAGCATTGATATTTGGTTAATGTGAAATTTTTGGATTTTTCTGAGAAAGTTGAATTTTCAGTGAATAGTAAAAATACAGTTTTAGGGTTTCGGTATGTTTAATGACATCATAACGGTGTCATGAAGATGTAATGAGATATTTTGAGGGTTGGCCGGCCAAGGGTGATGAATTATTGTTTTGGGGGCCCCATGTGGCCTAACTCCATGATAAATGACAAGGGAGAGCACATGGGTTTGAGAAAAGCACATGTGAGGTGTCCCTTGGCCATTAATGCCTTGTCCCCTCACTTTCCCTATAAATACCATGCCCTCCTCTCATACATTCGACTCCACACTCATTCCCAACGAATTTCTGGTCTCATTACCTCCCAAGGAGTCCTCCCAAGGTTCCCCCAAGCCCTCAAGGTCCCAACCTTTGAGGTTTAAGAGTTACATTTTAAGGTAAGGGATCCGACCTCTCTCTTTCTTTTCAAGTAATCTCTTTTATGTCTTTTCTTTTATACTCCATGTTCTTATGTTGGAGGATGTTCTTTTATATTCATCCTACTTCCTATTTCATGTTCATATGATGAGAGACCCCCCCTTGCTCTCATCAATTCGTTTTAAGAATGTTTAAGTGGCGCCGTTAGGCTGCCGAATTTTTAAGGGATTCTTTCACCTTCCTTGTTTTCAAGTTCTATTTTCATTCAAGTCTTTCATGTTCCTTTTTATTATGTTGGGGCATGATCTCTAAATTATCATACTGATCTTTTATGATCATATGATGAGAGACCCCATTTGATCGCTTCAATTCAGTATTTTGATGTTTTAAGTGGCGCCGTTAGGCTGCCGAATTTTTTTAAGTGGTCCTTCACCCTTCTCGTTTTGAAGTTCTACTTTCATGTCAATTCTTTCAAGTTAGTTTTTGTTATGTTGGGGTATGATCTCTATATCTATCATACTGGACACTTATGTTCATATGATGAGAGACCCCATTTCATCTCTTCAAATCAGTATTTTGAAGTTTTAAGTGGCGCCGTTAGGCTGCCGAGTTTTTTTGGGGATTCTTTCACCCTTCTCATTCTTTTCAAAGTTCTACTTTCATGTCAAGTCTTTCAAGTTACTTTTTAATTATGTTGGGGAATTATCTCTATATATATCATACTGAACTCTTATGTTCACATGATGAGAGACCCTATTTGATCATTTCAAATCATTTTTTTTGAAGTTTAAGTAACGCCGTTAGGCTGCCGAACTTTCATAAGAGAAATCTAATTTTTTTTCCTTCCATGTTTTTCATTTCAAATGGTATGTCCTTGAGGTTTCATTACCATGATCATGTATCCTTCTTATTCTGTCCATGTACTATTTTATGGGTCATTTATGAATGTTTGACCCATTTTACCTCTCTTTTAATGTATTCTAAAACCTCGGAACATTGCCATTATGCTGCAGAATTTCTGTCTCAAAATGTCTATCTCTTTTTCTAAAGTTCTTTTATTTTATTATGTGAATACTCAAAGATCTTTCTTCTAAAGGGGTATTCACATATATACCAAAATGTTCTATTTTAAATTCTGGGATTTACATACATGAGACACACCTTCCTTTTCTGTGGGTTTTAAAGTGATATAAAGATCAAGTCTTTAAAGCAGTTTTTAAAAAGTTATGATTATGAAATGAAACCCATTTCCTTTATGCTATATGGGTTATTTATGAAATGTTTGATGAAGATATATGTGGCTCACATGATAATAAAGGCAAATTTAAGGGTGCGCCCTGATAGCGCTCCAATGCATTGGGTAATGATGTAACCACTGGAGATTGCAATTTTCACGATACCTTGGTGAATAACCTTGGTAATTTTAAAATGACACCTTGGGGATGGACCTTGGTGATATGTTCATGATTTTCTATGTTAAATGATGTAGCCACATCTTCAAGTTATGAAAAAGTTTTATTTTTATTATGATATGCCTCATGATTTCATTTTCATGCATTAAAGTTCTTTTCATGACTTTATTGATGTATCTCAAGTTTATATGTAAAATGTTTCACTTGTTTCCCTTGCTGGGCCTTCTGCTCACCCTTCCTTTTGATGTATGTCCCCAGGTTATGAGATGCAGTAATGAGCCTAGGGTGAACATGAGGAGAAGCCTTTAAAGTGTTTAAGAAGAATGTTTTTTTTGTTTCATGTTTTATGTTCCTTGTTTCCAAGACACTAAACCTTAAAGATCCTCAGTTCCGTGTAATGAAATGAAAAGTTATGTTATAAAAAGACAGGATGCTATATGGTTGAACAATCATTTGATAAAGGATGGATGATGTTCCCTTCATTATGATTCCAATTTCAATCTTCACCCAATCTAAGAAAATTGGATCGTTTTCAATTCTTATCAATGATAGAATCTCTGGGTCCTTTCTACATAGATCATCTGTCACCTTGTTCACTTTCACAGGGTGGTAATGGATTGAGTAGTCATAGTCATTGATCAGCTCTATCCATCTTTGTTGGTGCATGTTAAACTATTTATATGCGAATATATACTTGAGAATTTTGATATCAATATATATTTCACACTTATCCACAAAGAGGTAATGCTGCCATATTTATAATGCAATAATTACTTCCCCAAACACCAGATCATGTGTGTGATAGATTTACTCATGAATTTTCAACTTCCTTATGGAATATACACTGATATTGTATTTTTTTAATCATATTACATTAATGGAATACTTATAAAATTTTCATGAATAACATTCCCACAAACATCAACATCTGATATGACACTTATAGAAGTTTTTCCATAATGGTTTAATATCATTTATGTTGGGGACTAAATATTCTTATAAAATATAAAAGATATACTTATAGGACATGAATTGAAATACACTAAGAAACACACTACTTTGAAGAAGTGATTAGATGTGATTCATTCATCATTATCCATTTTAGCATAGTAATTCCCGTTTTCCCTTTATCATGGAGATTGTTGATGCTCATCATGCTTCTCATCCTTTTTAATTGTGCATTTTCATGGGTAAAAACCGACTTCTCCACATATATATAGAGTATTGTGTATGATTCCATAAATGGAACATTTTTTTACCTCCATCACATTATCCAATCTTTCATGGATATTTTATACTTTGTTCCCTTCTATTCCATATATAAAACATCTACTAGTTCCTTTGTAACATTTTCCTTAGTGCCTCTTTCAACACTTATTACACAAAGGAAATTGTGTCTTCTTCCACTTATTAACATTACAATATTGGATTTAATGAGATTTCATCTTCCTATTCCAATATTTCTTTGGGAATTCAACAATGTTCCAATTGTTAATAGTGATTTTTGATCGCTGGTTTGGCATAATCATGATGTGTCATACTTGATCTCCCATTTTATTGGGAATATCACTGGGAAGTTCATCCCATTTTCCTTTGCATCGGTTTTTATACATATTCCAAATATTACCTACCTTTGGATAGAATAAAAGGAAAGTTAGGGTTAATATATAAAAGGGAATCAAATGAAAAAAGTGATAACATATAATTTACATTTATTTACCTAACTTATTAATTTATAGGCTTCAATCAATGTTATCCATGATCTACTTCCAAACATATATTTTTAGTTGATTTTTTTATTCCCTTAATAATGATTCATACGATTATTATCAATTTAACAAATCATATCCCATGAGAGTGTCGTAACCAATAGTGCATCAAAGCCCATTTTTGTTCACTAGTTTCTATTCGAGTCTAGCTCAAATTGATGTTTTTAGGTTTTACCTGTAGATACATCTGTTTTAGAGCCACCTCTACTTCTTCGGATCCAGATAGGGAAGTATTTTCTTGATAAAGAACTAACTCTATACTCACCAAAATTTATGGATTTTTTTATTATACTCTGACTTATGCCTATGGAAATCACTAGTGTTTTCAAATACTAATCCCATAAATAACTAAACCTATACTCTGATACAAACAATAACAACCATGCTCTGTATTTCACACATAAATACAATTTATTTAATAAAATATTCACTTGATAAAACATAGTAAATCGATAGGTATAGTGTCTTTGGGGATTAGGAAAATTACATAACAAATTATAACATAAAACAAAACATATTTATTGAAAAATTATTTTACTTGACCGGAACATTTTTTTGTACTTAGTATTATATCAGATAACCTAAAGACATGCATATGAAGAGGGTGCGCTATAAAGCCCAGTAAGGGAGTAAACAAGGAAAAACCTGAAGAATATAGTACATTCTAAGAAATAGGTATATCATTGTATCACAAGAGAAACATGAACATAAAGGCATGATTATCATAAAAATGAAATGTGGAAAAACATTTAACATGATATTAGCATGATCCAAGGCTCATTGTACATTGAAAATTAGTAAACACTCATTGAAATTGAATTAGCATTAGTAAAAACTCATTGCAATTGAATTTTCATGAGTATACCCTCATTACACATGAATTACCATGACTAAACCTTCATTTCACTAGACGTATTAGGATACTAATCTTTACCCAATGCATTGGTGTGCTATTAGGGCACACCCATATTAATCATTTCATTTCATTAATAAGTGTGCCACATAGATCATACAAATTGACTCATTAAACATCACCATTTATTCCATGATAATGTAATATGGAATTTCTAAATGAAACTCTATAATCAATTATTAAATGTGTATCAAAGTGAATACCCTTGATAATGAAATGGGTATGGTGTTCTCTATATAATGACTTTGGCTTGAAAAATCACAATATGATTTCAGCAGCATAATGGTGTGACATAATAATTCATAAAAATGATTGATGAATGATAAAGGGGAATATAATCATATGTACATGGAATATATAGTAAGGGGTAATATAGATAAAAGTACCATCCTATGTAATGGAATTTAGATTCATAATATTAAATAATTTCTTGAATGTAAATGGGAAGAGAGAAAATCATTATAGAATTTTGACATGGTAATAGGTGTGAATGGAAGTCATTAATGAGAGAGAAAGAATAATATAATCATTAAAAAATAAAGATGAAAGTATGTGGGAGCTGAAAAATTATAATCCAACATTTTTAATTGAAAAAAAGGGTATAACAATATAATTAAATTTCATGAAAAAATGAGAAAGGAATAAATCCTTTACATGGCAGTGTGACCGCAAAGGCATGGGAGAGGATTGAGAGAGGCTTCTAGGGAGCTTGGGAAGCCTTGAGAGGAATCTAGAGAGAGTAGGTCAGTGGTGTATTGATCTCCAAATGTTTTGAGTGAAGATGAATCGGAGATTGAGTGGGTTTATATATGAATGAAGAGGGAATTAATTATTATTTAGGATTTGGACAGTCCACTTTAAACTAATAAAAACCAAAAACCATCCCATGGATTTTTCCCATGGTTTTTGACCAAGGGGAGTGGAAAAAATTATTTTTTATGTCTAATGTCTGATCTTATTAATAAATTTTCTTTTTTTATGTGGAGGTGAGTTACACTCTCAAGGAAATAATTTTCAAAAGTTAAAATATTTTATAAGTCTTGGAGGGTCCACTAAGGCACCATAAAATTAATAAAAAAAACACAAAATCACATTATGTTAAAGGTAAAACATATATTGGCCTAATATATCTTTTATTTTAATTTATTAAATCTTTATTTGGTCATTGTGATACCATAAAACACATTATATATTTAAATAGTATTTTATTTTTACCCCAAAAATTGAATGTCTTAGAAAATTATGAAAAATTCACTGTTAGACAATTTCAACATCCGGAATCCAAAATTAATATTCTTTTAATCTAAGTAATTTCTATATATGTGAATTTTTAATTTTAACACAAAAACTCACATATATTGAAAATTCTTGGGGTATGATAAAAACAACATTCAAACCATAATAAAAAATTACTATTATATTCATAAAAATTATATGATAAATTATATTTAATAAAACTTTATTTATTAATTATATTTTATTATAATATTATTTAATTAAAAAATCCATTAATTCATAAAAATAGATTTATTAATTTTATATTAACTAAAAATACTATTTCTCCTATACAAACTATTTACAGAGTAATAATAATAAAATGGATGTTTATTCCGTATTCTATACAAAAGTAATGCACAAAATTGTAGTGCTACTGTCTTATTACATGCCCTCTTATAAAAATAACAAATTACCTAAGGGTATGGTGTGCGATGGTGAAAGACTCTTGGGGTGGATTGGATAATATCACCCGGGTGGTAATGTCTATCAACTTCCACTTCCCCCATAGATGGTTTTTTTCAATATAAACGTGTTCAATCTTGGCTTGGTATTGGAAATGAGAGAATCCAATGATGCAACCTCCTTTCCAATCTCCTAAAAATGAGATTTGTATAGAGAAATTCAACTATATGAGTTCATACCATCTATTGTCTGAGTAAATTGGATTTGTTAAAGTCCTATATTTATACTAATAATTTGATCATTGTTCAAAAGCTATATTAGATTCGATAACAATTAATAATGTTATTTAAAAATAAAAAAACATAAAAACAAATAAGTGCATATGTTTTATACCACCATTTTCCATAATAATATATTTAATCCGATCAAGAGTAATTTTCATTAACAAATGTTTGGTTCGTTATAATTAACTTCATTGAAGAATTATTTTCAATAACTATCATAATATTTATATTTCATTGGAAACATTATATACATATCATACATAATACCTTTCATCATAATTGGGGGATAGTTTATACATAATAAAGGGAGAGCTCATATAATCATTTGCGGTAATAATGGGAGATATCAATCTATGATCATATGAAATCATAATATATTCCAAAGGGGATTTGAACATGATTATAAATTATAATGGTTACACCCATTTAGAAATAGATAATATATCATGAGTTATGGAATAACACTTTATCATTTCTAAATATATGTGTTATAAGAGTGAGGGATCAACATTAATCAATATTATTCCATTATTCCATCCATCCAACGGCCAAACGACCTTAAATTTTTTATTATAATAAAGATCCTTTTGAGTGAAGAAGGAGAAAACACGAACTGACTTCATGACTTAAGACAAATCACGACCTGAAGGTCAAGAACGTAAAACCAAACTGACAACCTGAAGGTGCTCCTTCCTAGCATATGATTGTGATGAGGCTCTCTACCATTGCGTGGTTGTGTAGCAAGAAAGTGTCCTATTTCAAAGCACATACCCGATTCGATGGTGGATAAAGTCTAATAAATTATTGGGATCACTCCCCAATATCCTTTTATCTATAGAAATAGTTCACTCCCCATCCAATTCACATTATATCATGAGGTATCAATATTTAACCAAAGAATTAGACATTTATATACGTACACACCAGCACCCCATATAATGTAAACCAGACATCGATGATCAACATGATCATAAAAAATATTCATCATTTTAGCATAGTTGAATTAAAATAAGGGAACAAAATGGGTTTCATAGAGTCAAAATTAAAACATAATCAACATAGGACATCTAGGGAAATAAAATGGATGGTATTATAATAATATATGCACAATTAATAATAATAAAAATTAAAGGATAATAGAATAGATTAAAAATACATTTAAAATAACATTTTTCACTTTTCCTTGAAAATATGAAAAAATAGCATTTTCTTTTGATAAAATATTAAATAAAAATTCCTTGAGTATTGATATTTTTATGTTTGAAAATAACCCTAGAAAACATATATGGGGATGTTCAAGGAAATTAATAGTCATGATAGTGGGAAATTTGTTCTCATGGTATATGTTAAAATAATGATTACATCCACACTTTCTTTTAAATGTCTTAAATAAATTGTTTGGGAAAAAATTCCATGATTTACCCTTTAGTCCATTAAAAAAATTAATACATGGTTGAAAGAGAATTTAAATATTAATTATATCATTGAAAATAAAATTATTGAAATCATTTTAAAAAATAATGTAATGGATGAAAAAGTTCTTATACCAAAGTGGAAATAACGTCGAAAATTATTCAAAACAACTTAAGATTGTTTAACATACCGAATATAGGACAATGAAAATAATAAAATTATAGCCCTAGAATAAAATATAGGGGATGAAAATATATTGAGTTTCAATGATATGTATCATATAATTTCCCCCATTGGAATTTTTATATTTTTTATACCAAAATGAAATGATATTTAACAAAAACCCTTTCCCCATGTCATTACATTCTTCATATATAATCATAAGCTCTTGTATAATAAATTTATATTTTTTTATGTATATAAAAAACATTTTAATAATTATCATATAATATATCATTTAATTACTATTGACACTAACCCAATTATTAATGGTTCTTTATTAAAAGCAACATCCAGGTAATAAATTTTTTTTTGTTCCTACGGTATTTATTGGTTTTATATTTCCAATCCATTCACCTTGTTCATGTTTTAATCATATCTATAATCTTAGTATTTTAATAATTTTCATATTTATTTCTTATATAAAATTTTATTACCAATCACATAATGTGGTGATAAAAAATTAATTACATTAAATTAAATAGACCATAGTCCCTAAATACACATGAGGAATTTTTTAAATTTTTAATGAATGGATGGAATGAAAGGTAAAAAACATATAATCCTAGAGTCATAAAAATAATATATATATATATATATAATATATTCATGGAATATATCTTCATGTATAACTATGATTGGGGTTCCTGTAAAATGAACCACATCACTTCGTGGAGGTTGTAGTCCACTTAGAAACATGAATGACAATATCATTTCTCATTGGATGGAACGGAAGTAAAAAATGGATATTCCATTAACAGAAAAAAATTTAGAATATTAATGATACTGATTTCATAATTGTAATATTATAATATAACATGTATAGTTTCTAGGAAAAAATAAACATAAAAGTAATTTTTGAAGATGATTACCTCTTTATTGAGAAACATCCTTTGAATACATTCTTAAAAACCCTTGGGTTGGCCTTTTTTGAAAAATAGTGTATAACATTTATAATGATGTTTAGAAGTTATTTAGTCATGTATTTTTCAAGATTAGTGTCTCAATAAAGTGTGAACATGAATGTATATAATGTTCCTCATAAATGTGAGGGTAGTGGCACACAATTAATTATTCTACTATTTAATATAATATAAGGTAACATTCCCGGAAAAACTAATACAAAATGGTTAAATTTTGAAAATCAGATGATATAGGGTCAAAAAAAATTTATATAATTTCATTTATAAATGTTCTTAGTAAATTTTAAACCTTATCTATTTTGTTTAACCCTTTTTTCACCTCTTTTTCCATTACCATGGAAATGAATTTTTTCCTTTGTTTCTATTTATTCTAAAAAAATGAAATTTACATATTTTAAAAAATGTATATGGTGATTAAAATATCAATTTATTTTTTCAATTTAAATTCATAATCGTGGATTTAATTCATCCTAATTATATAAAATAAAATAGAAGATAATTTTTTTAAAAAAATTATTTTTAAGCAAAAAATTGAATTTATTCCAATTTTTTGCCTAGTAAAAACCATTAAATGTATATTAAAATTATTTATATAATATAATACATAAAAATTAATTAAAATATATCATCAATAGTGAGTAATTTTGTTCATTATTATAAAAATACATTAAGTAGATAAATGTAATTTTTTAGAAGAAAACAACTATTTTTACCTTCAAATGCTAATATTTTATTTTTTAACCAATTTATAAGAAATGAATATATTTTAGACCTGAAAAAAGTATTTCATATTTTTAGTAATATGAAATCAATTTTAGAGGTAGATTATATTTTAAAAATAATTCTCATTACAAATTAATTCGAAACAACTCTTTAGGATCAATATTATTTCCTTCCTTAATTTGAAACTATTATAAATAATTATATTTCATTTAAATTAACATATAATGTGATTCATTGTATAATTTATAATAATTCATTACAGTAGTTAAAATATTCTTTCATTACAAGCTATCATATAACTTTATTAATTAAACATGAATATATTATAAAATCTATAGGTTTTAAATTCTAATCACTTATCATAATTTCCCTTTCGAGATTTCATTCTCCTAATTCAAACTAATAAAGAAAACTCAGCCTCACCACATCCATAGGCTCCCATTTTTCTCTCTAAATTTATTTATTCCACAAAAAACATTAACTAGGTTACTATTATTATTTCATAGGAATTTATCTATATGATCCAAAATTACTACAGATTATTATTAATACGAAAAAGCATGATAAAATGTAAGGACCTTTAACATTATAATATGTAATAGATGAGATATGAATA
This sequence comes from Viscum album, assembly GCA_963277665.1. NCBI lineage: Eukaryota > Viridiplantae > Streptophyta > Magnoliopsida > Santalales > Viscaceae > Viscum > Viscum album. The sequence goes on along the minus strand of OY728143.1, from coordinate 800,406,244 downwards.
TCCTGTAAAGGAAATAATTATATAAATAATGAATATTTTATATGTTTAGATGAAGAACCAAATAATAAGCAAGTATCTTAGTATGATCAAGAATCTCATAAGTACTGCTATAGTTTGGTTTTAGCTTCACATTATTTAAATATCATTAGAATTCATTGAAGGAAATATTTAAAAGAATACCTAAGAACAAAAATTTAAATATAAATCTACCCAAATATTTTTATCATAACTATTCTATAAACTATGAGATGCCTTAATAATCCTTTTAATGGATCTAACACCCACTACAATTTTCTCAACTAGATCTTGTATAAATAGCATATGTTCCCCTAATTCATCATTAAATGTTGGATTTGTTCAGCTATTTTCATAGAGGGTTTCATAATGCGTCATCTAAATTATCATGTGAAAGGTATTATTATTTTAAAATTTTAATATAGAAAGGCATTGATCCATAATCCATTTAAATCCATAAATAATGCTCTCAAAAAATCATATAAGTTTTGAATATTCCTCTCAAACCGACCATCTATCCTAGAATGATATGTAGTGTTAAAATATTATATTCAATGGTTGTTGAATACTTTTAAAGACACAAAATTTCAATATAATTTATTTAATTAAATAGGAATTTTATGTGTCTGTGAAAATTTTCGGTGCATGATTCTGAGGCCCAGAGTGCCCATAATGAATTTTTGAACTTTTTTTGTGTACGTTCAGTAAATGTGCAAGTTGGTTTTTCTAACTTTTAAACCGGTACTCAGAATTGAAATTCGAGGGCACCGTTGAACTTGTAGTTCCAGTTTTCACTTATGGATACTTTTACCTCGATGATAGTTGGTCGAGGGTGAAAGTTAATTTTTGGGGTTTTTGTGGAAATAATAGAATAAAATAAGAACATATTTTATTTTATTTAACCACTCCATGTGGAAGTTGGTAGTGGGGACCACCAAACCTTAACCTTCCAAGAGAGGTTATGGTGGTGGGGACCACTTGAGCCTAACCTCCCATTGGAGGTTAATGTGGTGGGGACAACCCAAGTCCTAGACCTCTTGAACACCCCTCTTAATGAGGGAGAAACTTCTCAACTAACTAATTAATGTGTAGGAACCTCTTGAGTTTCATCCACATTAAATTATGCCAACGCACCACATTAATTTGTGCCAACTTAGTTTATTAATTTAGCTAATTTTAAATTGTGAAAAAAATTAAAATTGAGGAAGAACTTTTTATTTTGGTGGGTTTTTCTTTTGAGAGCCTTCATTGGAAAAGGAAAGAGAGCACTTTGTGGGAGAAAGATCTCCAACGAAGAACATATTCTTCCATGAAGAACGATCCTCCAAATAAGAATGTTCTGCCAATGAAGAACGCCGACCTCGACATCAAGCTTATTCCTCAGGACTTCTTCCGACATGAGACGTCTTTATCTATGATGAATCGACGTCTGTACTTCCTTCTCACACCAACGCCAATGAACAACTTGAGGTAGGGGTTTAATTTATGTGTGATTTATTCCCATGTTCTTCCCTTTTTAAAACAAATAACACAGATGATTTCTTTTACAGGTTGGGAACAATAATTGTCGGAGGGTTTGATGTTCATCATTCTTGTTTATGATGAGGCTTTTGCTACCACCCTAACGCGGAGGGTACAAGCCAAAAAAACATGTCCCAACCCCTTTGCAAAATCTTGTGATGATTTGTGGTGTTGAACGCGATGAAGGGGATGTCGCAATGACACCACCCTGTGGCCACGACCACCTCACGACCTCCGCACCTCGCGACACTGCTGTCTGCCAAGCCGCCGCCGCCATCTTCCAAGCTGCCGCCACCGGACCTCCATCCTGAGGCTGGACCTCCACCCCACGACCGGTCCGCCAACCGACCACCGGACCGCCGACACGCAGCCGGTCTGAGCCCTATGGCCGGTCCATGCCCTCGCAGTCGGTTTGCGCCCTCGCCGTACCTGCAGTCGGTCTGCGCCCTCACAGTACCCCTCAGTTGAGCCGCCCTCGCAACAACCTCGTGGACCTCATAGGCCAGGCTGGACCCAACAGGCTGGGCCGCACTACAGGGAAGGCTGGACCCAACGGGTCGGGCCAGGTTGACCCAAACCGGGTCGAGCCGGGTCGGTCCGACTGGACCCGGGCCCACTACGACCCATTTACTTTCTTTGGCCATAACTTTGGCACTTGATGTCCATTTGACGAACCGTTAGCGGCGCTGGAAATCTTGGAGGGAGTCAGTCCCTTTGAGTGATACCCCACTGTGTTTTGGATTAATATGGGGAATGGCCAGGTTGGATCGAGCATGAATCCAATTGGTTTCCAAGGATTAAAAGGTTAATAACTCCCAGACCGTGTGTCCGATTGATGCGCTTTTTGTTATGTTGAGATCCCTATGATGTGGCAGACCTTTGAGATAGTTTTTTGTGGGACATAAATGTAGTTGGAGTATTGACCAGTATCTTGTAGAGAAGATCCTCCAAATGATGAGTGAGCATAGTTTGGTGACCTTGTGGCTGGTTGAGACTTGTCTACTACTGACCGTTTTGACTCGGAGAGACTTGACATGCCCTGTGGGGAGTGCCTTGGTAACACGAAAGACCCATAGTGTGGAGTGCCTTGGTGACATGGAAGTCCCACGATACTCGACATGAGGATTAGCTCAGCAAGCCATGAGAGGTAGCACCTCTGTGTGATACGGCAGACCCAAGGTGGGGAGTGCCTCTATGTGACATGACAGACCCACGGTACTTGACAGGAGGAGTACCTCAGCAGTCCAAGTTTAGTGGAAAGTACCTCTGTGTGACGTAGGAGGCCCGTTGTACTCAATAGAGGATGAGTTCTTCTATAGCCAAGGTGTTCGACGTTGTGATTGGGAATGTTACTTGATACTACCCCTATAATAAATCTTGGTGTGAGATTAGTCAGTATCAGTATGTTTTCCTCATGATCGAGTTGAATTATTTGATAACATAGGTATATGTATGGTCATATTCCTAAGTATGTTTTTCTGTTTATTTCATAATTTTTGGTTTATCCTGGGTGGATTTTTTGAGACCATGAGGGTCTCAGGGTCCCTAATGAGTATCATTTTACTCACTCCTGCACAGCCTATGCCCGAAACTTATTGTGTTGGATGCAGACAGCAGACAACGCTGACAAAGGATAAGAGTAGTATGACTGAACGGTACCTGGAGGTGGACCATACGGTGTGTCAGTACGCAGATGATATGGGTGGACGTGGAGTATTGAGGAGGTGATCTATACCTACCCTTAGAGTAGGAACCTTAGAGGACAATGTAGTAGCTGTCTTTTCTCTTTCTTCAGTTATATTTTATTTCAGTTGTACTTGTACCTTTACTATTGGGCTTGTATTCTGGCCTGCTTTTACTTTCATCACTCTTTTGTTTATACAGTTTTCTTGTGCTTGTATCATGTGGTGTGATTGGTTACGTGAGTTTTCAGGTTATAAAGGCAACGCCTTCCCAGTTTTAGGGAATACGCCTTCGGTGCTAGTCTCCAGCCCCTGGCCTATGGAAGACGAGCTTACTGTATTCATGGCATGGGCCTCGGGGGAAGGGTTGTGACAAATTTGTATCAGAGGAGTCAGTTCTCCCATAGAACTAGGACTCTAATATTTTATGTGAAGAAATAGTGTTACGGTTAATGAGTGCTGTTTTCAGTTCAGGGGGTCTAGTGTTGGTGCGGCAACCGACATATCCATACACCAGGACCCTGACTTCTAATTTCCTACTCAGTGCATGAAAACACTGATTGCACTTGTGTTTTCAAATGTTTTATTTGTGATCTTTTGAGTCAGCTCACCAGACATAACATTCAGCTCACCAAGTATATGTTTCAGCTCACCAGGTATAACTTTTTGACTACAGGACACTTGTTTCTTTCAGGATGCCTCCACGAAGACAACCAGCTAGAGTTCCGAGATTTGCACGCATTGATAGCCCACCGAGCGACGAGGCCTCGGTGTAGGTTCCTTTTCTATTGGAGGCACCGGTGGAGGCACCAATGGTACCACTCCCCGTTGGTCCACTGATGCCACCAGCCCTAGTAGCAGACGGTGCACGCCGCTTGAGCGCGTTGCATGAGTTCCAGTGCCAGAGGCCACCCAAGTTCAGGGGATAGACCGACCCACATGAAGTTTAGGATTGGATGGAGTCTTTGGTGAGAGTCTTATGACTCATAAGGACACCATAAGATCTCATAGGGATCCTTGCCGCTAGCCTTCTATAGGCAACAATAGGCAGATGGTGGAGCTTGATGCTCCAGGTTCATGATGAGGTGACACTTCTCTAGGTAGACTTCGAGAGTCTGTTTTGGGCAGAGTTTTTACCAGCGACTCTTCGTGCAGTGCACATACAAGAGCTTCTTCATCTATAGTAGGGCAGCATGACTATGGCTTAGTACTCAACAAGGTTGACTAACCTCTCATACTACTCCACATATATGGTGCGAGACCATTTCTTCAGTGCCCCGACCATTAAGCAGGGGATAAGGTGGGAGATCAGATCTTCAATGATCTCCCTCAGCATCCTGACGTAGGTGGGGGTGTTAGAGGGAGTCCTCCTGGTGTAGATTTTCCATACTGAGTAGTCACCACCAGCAAGACCCCCTACCAGTCGTAATGTAGTGGAGTCATCTACAGGTGGCAACAGACAGATGTCACAAAGGTCAAAGAGGGTTGGACCTACTGGTGGACGACTGCATGACTCCGGATCGGTTGTGTGGGGAACCTGAGGTAGATCCATTTATACTAGGAGCAGGAAGTGTTACACAAGAGGCGGGTAGGGTCACATGTCTCGTGACTATCCGAAACGTCATACGGATGACAACATATGGTTGAAGGACCGCCCAGGATGAGACAAAGATTCGATCAAGGGGGTTTGCAGGGAGAAGGCGGACGTGGAAGAGGAGTTGGCCGAGTAGCTGGCGGTGGGCGATGATTCGTGATGTTACCGCCACCACCACCAGGAGGTCCACATCGACCGTAGGGAGTAGGTGGATAGGGGAGAGCTCAGCTCCAGGTAGATGAGGCCTATGATCAGGACACCACGAAGATGATACGAGGTATGATCTATGTCTACTCCACCATAGTTGCAGTACTTTTAGACACATGTTACTGTCATTATTTTTTTGCCACTACCCTTGTTTGGAGCTTAGTGATTATGACAGAGCTGTTGGCTCGATCCTTACAGGTAGAGACTCCTACAAGAGCAGATTTGATGATTACACACTAGTTCCTTTAGTTTTAGATTACTCTATGAGGCGAGAGCTTCGGCTGTGATATCTTAGTAGCGGCGTCGACTCCTTACGACGTCATCATGGGTTTGGACTGGTTATCTACAGTCCTGCTTAAATAGACTGTATTAGGTGCAAGGTGTGGTGTGTCTGCACGGATGTGACAAGTTTTACCTTCACCGGTGTGAAGGGAGCCTTTGCAGTACAAGATGGACTTACCCAGAAGAGAGTGCAACCGATCACTCATCAGTTGGTTAGCCTTACCCTCAGAGCTCTTGATGTGGAGAGCCCGATCTATCCTATAGTGGTGGAACAGTATGTAGATGTTTTCCTTGATGATGTTTCAGGTCTACCCCATAACAGAGAGGTCGACTTTTACATTGACTTGTACTCCGGGACGACACAGATATCTACACCAGCATATTAGATGGCTCATGAGGAGCTTCACGAGCTGCAGGTACAACTAGAGGACTTGTAGGTTAAGGGATTTATCCGGCCTAGTGTTTCTCCTTGCCCAGCCCAAATTCTATTCACCAAGAAGGTGGATGGTAGCTTGAGGCTTTGTGTTGACTATCAGTACCTGAACCAGGTGACCGTGAATAACAAGTACCCTCTCCCAAGGATTGAAGACCTCTTTGATCAGCAAAAGGATGAATGGTGGTTCTCGAAGATAGACCTCATATAAGGCCATCACCAGCATAGAGTGTGAGATGAGGATGTGTAGAAGACTTCCTTCAGGTGTCGGTATGGTCATTATGAGTTCCTGTTTATTCCATTCGGCATGACCAACAATTTAGTAGTGTTCATGGGACTCATGAACATGATCTTTCAGCCATACCTTGATCACTTTTTACTAGTTTCCATTGAAGATATTCTGATCTACTCGACTACTACAGAGGAGTATGCCTATCATTTACGGGTATTAATGGACACACTCTTATAGCACCAACATTATGGTAAGCTATCTAAGTGCCAGTTCTAGATCTGAGAGTTTCACTTTCTGGGACATGTCACATCAGAGGAGAGATTTGCAGTGGATCCAACAATGATTGAGGTGGTACATTCTTGGGATCCACCCATGAGTGTGATGGAGGTACGAAGTTACCAGGGTTTGGTTGGATATTACTGAAGGTTTTTTCTAGAATTCTCTAGAATTACATCACCACTATTAGCCTTGACGAAGAAGGGGCAACCCTTCGAGTGGTCATAGAGATACTTGAAGATCTTTCTGGAGCTGCGACAGAGACTGACTACTGCTTCCATATTGAGGCTACCAGAGGAGCGCGTAGGGTACATAGTATACTGCAATGCATCAGGGACCAGACTTAGATGAGTTCTGATGCAGGAGTGAGTAGTGATCACATATGTTTCTCGATAGATGAGATAGAATGAGAAAAACTACACTACCCATGACTTGGATTTAGCAGTAGTAGTCTTTACCTTGAAGAAGTGGAAACACTATCTAATAGGCGATCATTTTATCATGTACTCTGATCACAAGAGTCTTAGGTATATGTTCTCTCAGAAGGACCTGAACTTAAGACATTGATGTTGTCTTGATTTCATCCAGGAATATGACTTCGAGATAGTCTATACTCCTGGGAAGGGGAATGTTGTTGCATATGCACTCAATAGGAGGTCTGGTATACAACTTCTAGGTGAGGCGACAGAGTAGCTGGATACTTTACAGATATCCCTTATGGATAATGATGGGGTATATTTTCTACAGTCTCTTACTATCACTCCCCCACTTCTTCAGTGAGTCAGGGACATGCAATGTGGGGACGCTAACTGAGAGGCACGACGTGCTCAGATATCCAAAGGTCATGCACATGATGAATTTTCTAAAGGTGGAGAGCACATCATCCTCTTCCGAGGATGTACCAGGGTACCAGTGTCACTTTAGGAGGAAGTGTTGAGGGAGTTCCAGACATCCCCTCTAGTGGTACATCCAGTAGTGGAAAAGATGTACCATGATCTACGATGATAGCACTGGTGTCCAGGAATGAAAAAAATAGTAGTAGAGTTTGTTTCTCGGTGCCTCACTTGTCACCAAATGAAATCAGAGCATCAGGTACCAGCAGTCATGGTTCATCTTTTAGAGGTCTCATAGTAGAAGTGGGATGGGATATCCAAGGACTTCATGATACGAATTCCACGTACATCCAGGGGACATGACTCGATTTGGGTGATCATCGACCGACTAACCAAGTCGGCCCACTTCCTACCGATTAGAGAGCATGGTTTAGTAGAGAGCTTGGGATGCCTCTATGTGCATGAGATTATGTGGATACATGGATTAACTTCGATAATTTTCCCAGATCGTGATGCACGTTTCACTTCCCGGCTATGGAAGGGGTTACATGAGGCTTTTAGGATGTAGGTTCATTTGAGCACCGCATTCCATCCTCAGACAGATGGGCATACCAAGTGGACCGTTCAGACCCTCGAAGACATGGTGCATGCTTGTGTCCTCGACTTTGGTCGTAGATGGGAGGATAACATGCCTTTGGTGGAGTTTGCATACAACAACACATATAACTACACCATTGGGATGGCACATTTCGAGGCATTATACGAGCGACCTTGCAGATCACCTTTGTGATGGACTGACCCAGGGGAGTCAGCACTATTGGGACATAGATGGTACGGGCTACCACAGAGAATGTGCAGATCATCCAAGAGTTGATGAAGACTGCACAGAGTAGGAAAAAGTCGTATGTTGACAGGAGATGGAGACCTCTGGAGTTTGAGGATGGCGACCACATCTTTCTACGGTTCTCATCCTAACGAGGTCTATGGAGATTTGGATGAGGCAACCATTTATCTCTGGGGTTTATCGGACCTTTTAAGGTCCTCAATAGAGTTGGCGAGGGTGCATACCTCTTAGCTCTTCCACCTCAGTTTCACCAGGTGCATGACGTCTTCCACGTATCCCAGCTGAGGAGATACGTGCACAACCCTTCTCACATCATCGACCATGGAAAGCTAGACATCGATGATGGTAGGAATTTTACAGAGGTTCCAATAGAGATTGAGGATCGATAGGAGTGGGTCCTTAATGGATGGTCGATACCTCTAGTGTGCATTTCGTAGTAGCACATGAACCTCCAGAAGAGCACATGGGAGTGGGAGGCTTAGATGTGTTCTCATTACCCCCACTTGTTCACTTAGTTTGAGTTGTGGATTACGGGGATGTAAAGAATGAGGTGGGAAGAATGTAAAGACCCGGGATTTGCATGTAATTTTTTTAATTAAATAATAATTTTGCAAGTCCGCAAAAATTTATGACGCATGATTTCGAGGCCCAAAGTGCCAAGAATGAATTTATATACTTTTTTCGGGTATATTCAGTAAACATACGAGTGAGTTTTTCCAAATTTCGAAATGGTGTGAGGAATTGATATCTGAGGGCACCGTTGAACTCGCAGCGCCTATTTTCACTTAAGGAGACTTTCACCTCGACGACAGTTGGTTGAGGGTGAAAGTTATTTTTTGGGGTTTTCATGGAAATAATAATATAAAATAAGCAGATATTTTATTTTATTTAACCACTCCAAGTGGAATTTGGTAGTTGGGACCGGTAAAGATTAACCTCCCACGAGAGGTTATGGTGGTGGGGACCACCCTAACCTAACCTCCCATGGGAGGTTATTGTGGTGGGGACCACCCAAGGACTAAACCTCTTGAACACCCCTCTTAATGAGGGTCTAACTTCTTAGATCCCTCATTATTGTGGAGGAGCCTCTTGAGCTTCCTCTAAACTAAATTATTCTAACGCACCACATAAAATTGTTCCAATATAGTTAATTAATTTAACTATTTTGAAATGGTGCCAACAATTAAAATTGGGGAAGCACATCTTATTTTGGTGGGTTTTTCTTTTGAGAGCATTCATTGTCAAATAAGAGAGATCTCTTAGTGGGAGAAAGATCTTCAACAAAGAACACATTCTTCCAAAAAGAACACTCCACCAATGAAGAATGCTCTGCCAAAGATGAAGGCAGACCTCGACATCGAGCTTCTTCCTCAGGACTTCTTTCGACGTGGGACATCTTCATCTACGACGAATCGACCTCCGTACTTCCTTCTCATGCAAACTTCAACGAAAGAACTGAGGTATGAATTTAATTTTTATGTGATTTATTCTCATTTTCTTCTCTTTTTAAAACAAATATTGCAGATGATTTATTTTACGGGTTGGGAACAATCATTGCAGGAGGGTTTGATGTTCTTCATTCTTGTTTATGTTGAGTCATTTTCTACCACCCTAACACGGAGGTTATGGGCCAAAAAAAAACATGGCCCAACCCCTTCTAAAAACCTTGTGATGATTTTTGGTGTTGAACACGGTGAAGGAAACAACACAACAACACCGCCCCACGGCAACTACCACCTCCTGACCTCTGCGCCTCATGGTTCCGTTGTCTGCCGAGCCACTACTGTCATTCGCCGAGCTACGTCCACTGACCGCCAAGCCACCACCAATATCTTTTGAGCCACCGCTGCTGTTTTCCGAGCCGCCATCACTATTTTCTGATCCACCACAACCAAACCACCATACCGTGGACAGACCTCCGCTCCATGTCCAGTCAACCGACCCACATCTAGACTTCCGAACCACGACCGGTCTGTCACGCTCGCTGCCTGTCCGCACTACCGTGACCGGTCCACCGTCATGTGGCCAGTCCTTGGCCTCACGGCCGGTCCGTGCCCTCACGGCCGGTTTGCGGCCTCACAACCGGTTCGTCGCCCTCGTAGCTGGTCCGTGCCCTTGCGGCTGGTCCACGCCCCACGGCCGGTCCACGCCCTCCCGGTCAGTCTTCGCCCTCGCGGTACCCACGTCCGGTCTACGCCCTCATGGTACCCCTCGGTCGAGTTGCGCTTGTGGACCTCGCAGGTCGAGCCACACTACGATCCGGGCCAGATCCAAAAGGTCGGGTAGGGTATGTCCGACCAGGTCAGACCAGACCCGGGCCCAGTACGACCCATTTACTTTCTTTTGGCCATAAATTTGGCACCGGACATCCGTTTGACGAACCGTCAACGGTGCTGGAAATATAAAATAGTGTTGGTACCTCTGAGTGATACCCCACTATGTTTTGGATTATGATGGAGAAAGGTCAGGCTGGATCGAGCACGAATCCAACCAGGCCCCCGTAACTAAAAGGCTAATAACTCAAAGACCGAGCATCTGATTGACGCATCGTCTATTATGTTGAGATCCCTATGACATGGAAGACCTTTGAGATAATTATTTGTGGGACTTCATGGAAGTTGGAGTATCGACCAGTAGCTTGTGGAGAAGAACCTTCTGGAGACGAGCGAGCATAGTGGAGAGACCTAGTGTCTAGCTGAGACTTGACGACTACTGACCTTTTCGACTCGTAGTGACTCGATAGGCCCAGTGGTGAGTGCCTTGGTGACGCGGCCGACCCACGTTGGGGAGCGTCTTGGTGATACGACATACCCATAATACTCGGCAGGAGGAGTACCTCATCAGGCCTTGAGGGTAAGCTCCTCTATGTGACGTGGCAGACCCACGGTTGGGAGAACCTTTGTGTGACGTGGCAGACCCACGATACTCGATAGGAGGAGTACCTCAGTAGTCCAAGGTTAGTGGGAAGCACCTCCATGTGATGTGGGAGGCCCACTGTACTCAATAGAGGAGGATTTATCCAGCAGCCGAGGTGTTCGACGTTGTGATTGAGAATGTTACTTGATACTACCCCAAGAATAAATCCGGGTCTGAGCTGTGTTAGTAGCTCTGTGTTTTCCTCGTGATTAAGATAGATTACTTGATAACTTTGGTATATGTATGTGCATATAATTAAGTAAAGTTGTCTGTTGATTTCGTACTTTGTGGTTTATCCTTGGTGTGTTTTGTGAGACCTTGAGGGCCTCGGGGTCCCTACTGAGTATCGTTATACTCACTCCTGCACGGGCTATGCCCACACCTTTTTGTGTTGGATACAGATGATAGACATCACTGACTGAGGCTAAGAGTACCCGGACTGGACAATATCTGGAGGTGGACCATACATCGTGTTTGTACGTAGAAGAGACGGGTGGAATTGGATTCCTAAGGAGGCGATCTGTACCTACACTCTAGGTAAGAACCTCAGAGGATGATCCAGTAGCTATCTTTTCTCTTTATTCAGTTGTATTGTATTTCAGTTGTACTTATACCTTTACTATTGGGATTGTATTCTGGCCCCGTTTTAATTTCATCACTCTTTTGGTTATACAGTTTTCTTGTGTTCGTATCTTTCTGTGTGCTTGGTTATGTGAGTTTTCAGGTTATAAAGGGAATGCCTTCCATGTTTTCGGGAATAAGCCTTCGGTGCTAGTCACCATCCCTTGGCCTATGGAATGCAAGCTTGGTGTAGTCACAACATGAGCCCTGGGGTATGGGTTGTGTCAAGAATTCTCTTGAAAATCAATGTAATCCGTTGATATTGATCAAATACAATTGAGAGTGGTACTCCATGTAATATTACCACATCCTTTACATATAAAATTGAGATATGATGAAGAGATAAATATTAGTAGAAAGCAATGATGTGTGCTCATATTATAAGGGGATGAACATAATCCAAAATGAAATTTCTCCAATTATTTATCTTGGGGTGTCCTTTAATTAAATTTATAGTGACATTTTCCTATTTCCAATCATTTATTGGTTATAGTTGTAAAATACCCTTAGAAGTCCATCTCTAAGAAATAAATTGGTGAAATTAATACCATAATGACATATACTGCATAACATCTCTCATCATGTTCTACCTCAAAATTTCACTTTAATATATCCATACATATTCTTACATCAATGATGAATGCAGATGGATAAAACCTGACCCCATATAGTAAATCCTTATTCAATTCTTTTAGTAATAAAGAACAAAAAATGTTCTTAAACCTTATCATTCCATCTCTATAATTACTATACACAAAAGTATTCCTTAACATATTTTGTAGCTCCAGATTTTTCTCATGAGCCTATTTAATCTTCACATGGTCATATAGTTTAACATTCATAATGGAATGATATGATCAATTATCATTCCTTAGGATTTCAAGTTATATAATTTAGAAATTCATATTTATTAGATCTATTTCCATTATTCTCATGGTAAAAAATGAATGGTCCTTTTAACTCAAAAAACCATCAACCTTGCTCATCTTCTCAGTCTGGTATTATATTAGGTAGTTATAATATTTAAATAGTTACAACCATATCCATTTGAACATTATCACTTATTTATATGTTATTAAAAACTTCAATATTTTATAATTGGAATATATGTCACACCATTCATCATTAGGATAATGTAATTATATTTTAAAAGTAAAAAATGAAACTTCCAATTACGAATAAAGAGTCATGTAATCTATCTGATGAACAATCATGATTTGTGAGGATTAATATAAAAATATGTAGATCTCCAGAAGAACATCCTAATACATTCTTTAATTCATCACTATATATGAAAAACCAATATCCAATATAGGGTAGTTTTAGAATAATGAAACTAACAAAACTTCTATTTAGTTCCTTAAATTAGCTTCACATTCATCTTTATATATGATATTTTTGTTTCATCAAAATAATTTTTGTTATTCGATTTTATATCGATGATAAACCTCTCAAAAAATTTCAGTTGTTTCCATACAAACATAGAAAGGTATAGATTTTAGTCACAGTGGTTGGTCTGGGATAATGTTTAACAAATTATGCCTTGATGGATCAACCGACATCACCTCTCTTTTGATTACATGACATAATATTAATACATTATATTCCTATAATTCAAATAGACTATATTAGAAATATAACTTATCCTACTAATTGTCTTAAAAATATTCCACACATGAACTTATTTATCTTCTTATATCATGCTATATATAAGAAAACTTTAACAAAAATAGATCATGTAAATCTCTAAAGACACTATTCAATAGATACATGAATATTATAGGGGAATTAGAATGTCCAAATGGAATCACTATATATTCACGGTGTCTATTACTCTTATAGATGGATTACAAAGATATGAAATCCGTTTTGATTCTCAACTGATGATATCCATATCAGAGGTAAATCATTGACAAGTATTTTTCACCATATAGTTCATTAATTAAAAAATCAATTCAGGATAGATGAATCATATTATTGATACTAATCATTAAAATTTATCAATAATTAATGCAAAGGAGGATTGAATCATAATTATTTTTAGAAAAAAGAATACGTGGAAACTAGGGTGATAAACATGGTCGAAAGAATCCTTTAATTTGATTATAATAAAGTTTCAAATTTAATTACTATAACTAAAACATGGTTATTCTATAAGGATCCCTTAAATAAGGAATAGAACTAGGTATGTGTTCTTCTGAAAACTCATCATCACTATTCATGAGAAAACTATTAGAATCTTTCGAAAAAACATCAACATATTCCATAAAAATAGTTATATAATCAATATTGAGTTCCTCACCAACTATATGAGATACATACCCCGCATGAATATGTAGTAAGGAAAATATTATTGGATTAGTTCCTATTTTATGTTCAAATTCATGATCAAACTGATATAAAATCATTAATTCATTCAAAAGAGGATATTTTAATTATTTCCAACGAAAATGATATTGGATCAATATAATTAATAACAAAATGTGTCCTAAATCAGTTGAAATTCAACTAGATGGAGGGAAAAAATATTTTTAGGAAAACAAAATCCTACAATACTTTTCTGTTGAGGTGAAATAAAAATAATAAGTTATCATTATACCATTAGGGTTTTTCCAAGATAATAAATAATTTAATCATTGAAATGGTAATCTTATACCCTTATAAAATTATTCAAATATAAAAGAGTGTATATAACCATATTCAAACAAGTGATTTATTTTGTATTATAATAGATGTAAATATTAGCTTTTAACACTTAATTTTTGTGGCATGCTTATACAATTTAGATCAAATGAGATCTCCCATTATCTATTAGATTAATTATTAATTAACATTGTATTCTTGCACTAGATATATAAATTTTATATTCCTTACATTTGTAGTGTCATGAAATAGCCTAAATACCTGAGTACATTGGTACAGAAGCCGGTACTAACATAATATATTCTATAAAAAATCTCCAGGTAAATGTATTATGTGAGATAAACACCCCAATATTATTGAGAAAATATTCCACAAGTAGTTATATAACTAATAAAATATTTATTCATTAATTTAAATAAATTCAGGTTATGGAAAAAAAATCTGCATATATTTCATAAAATAAATTTTTGAATAAAATAGGTGGAAAATATACCCAAAACTAAATTTAATGAACATTTTCAAATAAAAATAAGTGCATGAATGAATATAGTTATATAACTAATTATGTAATAATTAAGTAAAAAAAAACCATGTTCATAATTCATGAGGTTAGATAGTTTCTGGCTCTAGGATCCTCACTCTACTCAATCAATTGATTATGAACCAATGTGTGTTCACACATCCCTAAGGCTCGGGCCATCAAGATAGAATCAATAAACTCCTCATTAGGGAAAGATCCTAAAGAACTTTATTTAGTTATAGTTTTCATAATCAATATATTTATAGGGAGTTGGAATCCTAGTGTTCTTATTTTTTTCACCAACTAACTAAATAGTCTCAAATGTTTAATAAATCAATAATAAATGTAATAAATCGTGATAAATTCATCCACTTAAACTAATTTTATAGTTTAAATTCTCAATTTTAGGATTAAAAATTAAATTTCAACATAAAAAAATAATCACATTCTATAAAATGCATTATTTTTAAAATTATCATTAATTTAAAACCATTTCTCAAGAATAACGGTTTAATCATTTCTCATTTCAAGTCATCTTTCTAAAAAAATCTCCCAATTTCTATTGTAATTTTAAAAATGGATTTTCTTCAAAAAATCCATGGATTTTAAAAACAAAAATTTTAACACCACAAGCTTCCATGGTACGATTCTCTTTGAATAATACAGTAACATGTGTTATACGCAACCTCGAGATTCTAACACACCGCGACCAATCAAAGTAGCGGTTACGAATAGTAATACCCTCTTTGTGAAATTTTATAAATTTTATCTCTCAAAATGGACTAAATTTTTGGATACGGAATATCGAAATTATCCTAGGGTGAAATTTTGGTACCTTTCAGATAACTTTTATATTTTGATGAATAGTGAAAATTAATAATTTTATTTAAAAACAACTTTTTTAATCAAAATAATTAACAGTGATAAATTATGAATTTGAGTGGCTTTAAATTATATTTAGAACATATTCTTACCATTTAATACAGTATTGGTCATTGGACATAATTTCAAAATTAAACCGGACATAAACAAGTGCCAATCTTTTGATAGTTATTATCTCTTAAAAACACGTTTTTTGTTTTAACAACATGAATTAATTTTAAATTAATTTCTTCCACTTCTGTGTTTTGAATTTGGAAAAATGGATTCCATATTTTTAATTAGTATGTCCAAATTTTGTAAACAGGTAACTTTTATTTCTAGACATTTTGAATACTTACTTCGGTAAATATTTTATTTACCATGGTTAAAGGGTAAATCCGATAAATAAGGGTAAAACAATAATATTATTATAATAATAAATTGCCCTAAAACGTGTCCTAACATTATTTTTTGATACATGTCTGACCATTGTCATCTTTGGGTCGATTTTGGGACCCCATGTAGCCACTTGTAAGTGATAATGACACTTTATATTAATTAAGATAAAATAAATACAAAAATGAAATAAGCATATATATTTTAGAATTTTTTTTACATAGGGTTATATATCATGGATTTTCGACTATAAATATTAATTAGAAAGATAAAACGATTTACTACATAATTATATTTTATTTATAATTTTTAGAAATTTAATTATTAAATTTATTTATGACAAAATAATGATGTAGTACTTTTCTTATTAATTAATGAATCAAATAAGTGGTATTATAAATGTTAAAATAAATATAATTTGAATTTTTTGATGACATATATTAATTTTATTGGTTAATATGATAGGATAGTATTGTTTAAATGAATTTTTTTCTAATTAATAAAGTTGTTAAGGCTTTAACAATAATTAATTATTGAATAGTGTCAAAATTGACATAAATGAGTTTTTAAAACAAATATTATATTATTAATTGATATTAGATTTCTAAAAATCTAAGGTTCGGACAAAGGACTTATATAATGATAGGTGTATCATTAATGGAACATTTGGGAGTCTCTTGGAAGTATATAGTATGTTTATTAACTATATAATATAAAAATACAAAGTCACATGGTAAATGTCAATCTAATTAACTAAGAGTTAAAACAAAAAGATAAGGTTAATATAATGCCCCAAACCTGTCTAAAATCTATTGGTTGAATTTATTTCGACCCCTACCCACATTATACTTTGAATAATACACTTTGGAGACTTTATAAACCGAATATGAATTTATTATAAATTAATACTTTAAGTTTTTCCTAAAGAGCCCCTCCTCCCCCTTATAAAAGGACACCACTTATAACCAAATCATCACACCTTCAAAGCCTTTTGGTTCGGCCAAAACCTACCCCAATATTCTCTCAACTTCCCTAAATTCAACCTAAAGGCCTTAGTTAGATCATAAATCCAATCTATGGAGCCCTCTTGATCAAATAAAAAGGATGAACCTGAAGAAGAGGTAATGTTTTCACCACCCTCTTTCAAGTTCCTTTCATCTTCCACTTCTTCATTCTTTGTTATTTACATTATAAAACAATAAATCCATTATCCTGTATATACTATGATGTTATTATAAATATGGTACAACCATATTCAGTATTCAATCCATCCTTTGAATGACATGTCACCATACGTGTGTACGTATGGCTTACCGTCTCCACGCCGTGGTGTAATTGTTATTCAATGCACTATTATTTGGATGGATATAATAATGATGTGTAATTAATGTAAATAATAAATATAACATGATAATTATTCTGTATATATGATATACCATCCAATTATATAATATTATAATATCAAAGGAATGATATTGTCGCTCGTGCGTACGTACGGACTACCGTCTCCACGAACGCAATGAGATTCATTCTCCATCGTATCCATTCATGTATAATTATCATTAGGTGTTTAAAAATAATGTTTAAGGACTTGATATAATTATGGATATGAATAAAATACAACATATCCATAACAAACACGACTTATGTAACAAAACATATAAAAGAAAATGAGTAAGTTAACACCCAAAAAGATGATAATACTAAGATATTATTAACAAAGCAATGTTAAAAGATCATATATGATATCATATTAATGTATATGATTCTTGTATAATTTAATAAAAATTATTTCACCACTATAAAAGCGGTCAACCTACCCCAACCAAGGAAAATTATATGGTAAGTGGTTTTCGTCTCACTCTTTATTTCCGTGAGATTCATGCCATATTGACACTATTACCTTTTGTGTGGTGTATGTACTGACCATAATTGTATTACTTGTGTAATACACTTTAATATATGTGTATTTAAATATTCATTGTATGATACTTCTTTGTTGGGGTGTATGTTTCGTAAGTTACCAAATTGGTAAGGGTTAATTTTACAATCTCTTTATTATCCGAGGTTGTTTTGCTTAAGTATCTACTAGAACATATTTATTATCCATGTTCATGTTTTATGAAAGATTTTTAAAAGGGATTATTTTAAGCGAATTTTTACTAAAATATAATTCAAATGTTTTAAATATTTATTCTTCTAAATATTTCTCATTAATTTCCATGTCTTCAAAATGGTTTTTAAGGATTTATTTATATGGACATGAATGTTTTTAAAATATTAATTCCTTTCCAAAGTTTCAAAGTGGTATGGGACACTTTTATTCAAAAATTTCTTTAAATGACTAATTTTCTAAATTGTGGGACTTTTAAATGTTTTCATGAAAAAGGGGTATTTCTATCAAAGAGTTTTACAAATCAGTTTCAACTATTTCAGCATCCTTTGATAAATTTTACACTTTTTTGAAGTTGATTTATTATGATACAAATCATCCATATTGTAATTAAGGTTTTTTGATATGTTTGACTATGGATGAGTTATTTTTATGCCATTAACAGTTTATGATTAATGTTTTTGGAATTTATTATGCTAGTTTTAATACAAATGTTTGTGTTATATTTCATCCTCTTTTTAAGATGAATGTGTTGGAATAGTATGTTCTGGGTTGGGGTCAGGTTACAGTAGACCCTCCGGGTTGGTGTCCGGTTATTAGAGGATATCCGGGTTGGAGTCCGGTTATTAGAGGCACTCCGGGTTGGATTCCGGTTATAGAGGCTCTCCGGGTTGGGTTTCGGTTACAGTTATCCCTTAGGTCTTGACACGAGGCCTTGACACAGAAATTAAAGTTCGGAATTATGCATTCACTCATTATTAAATTAGTTATTACAAGTGATTATTTGATTAGTAGAATATCAATGTGCATGTTTATATGGTAATGTTTGAAATATTTTTTACCATATTATGTTCAAGTTTATGTTTAAAAAGGTTGTTGTTTTTATTACACATATTTCCTTAAATGTTTATAGCTTCTGCTAAATTATTTACCCTTACTGAGCATCTGAGCTCACCCCTTTCTATGTTTTATTTTTCCCAGGATCCCAAGAAGTGTTTTATTATTAAGATTTAGGGTTATGCTAAGGGAACAATGGCATTCTCAAAGGATTATTTATGCTGTGTTGTATGTTAGAAAGTGTAATTTAATCTTCATTTATGTAATCTATTTTATATGACTGGTAAACTAATCGGTCCTTCAGGACTTGATTCCTTATAATTATACCAATGTATTAAAATAATTCACCGACTCTGGGTAACTGGGTTCAGGGTGTTACAAAAATAAAATATAAATAGTTTAATTTAATTGATATAAATTAAATTTAAAATCATTAATGTAACTCAATGTTTCATGTGGATGGAAAAAAATTATAGAGCCACCACTCTTTAAGTAAAATTATCAAACAATCAATCCCACTAAATGATAACTTCTAATAGAGAATAGAAGGTGGGGAAGATAAAAAATTACCTATAATCAAAATCTAATAAATATTGGTAAATATCTATGAAAAACTTGAGGATACATCCACTATAATAAGGTGAGATAATAAGAATAAATGGTATCTAATGAGATATGTTTCAGTTACTAGTGGCAGATCAATCACATCTACCAACACTATGGTCTGAGATGAAGAGAGGTTAGGGGAGACAAATCTCCCAATGAAAGCCTCCAAAAGTTAAAGTATCATATTAGGATTGAATTAAATGTGTTTATATGTTATAATAGTGGTTTTTAAATTTTAATTAATATTTTCAGGGGATTGAAAACCTGTTTTCATAGATTACTAAGTTAGGAAACTCAGTCAGTACTAAAAGTTCCATTTACTGTGTTCCCTTACTAGTATAATTTAAAGCGTTCATTATTAGGATTAATTATTTGAATAACTATGAAACAATGATGTAGAACACCACTATCAAAGGCTTCATGGTTTATAGGGAAGGTCATATGGTTTTCACTAACTATGTGCCACCTGCCGTAGCCACCAAATAGGACACTCAATTTTCTAGTATGGGCAACCGAGTTTTCTTTAACTATGTCCCAACTACAAAAATCCTAAATAATAATAAAAAATATCTGAAAAAATTTGTAATAAACCTGAAACAAGACCAAAAAAAATGATTTTAGATTTACTTAAAAGCTACTAATGAGATGTTACAACCTCCCCACCACAAAAAAAATTATAAAATACTATCAAGAAAAAACTAGGAAAATTATATGAGGAAATTTATCTATAATTAGTGCCCCCCTCTCCCATGTAACATAAGAACCAGAAACATAATTCCAATGTGATGTATGTTTAGTTATAGTTCTCCCATGAAAAACTTTTGTATGAGAATCAACAATCCAATTTGGATACTCAATCATAGATAAATCTGGTTCAACATCTATGTCTTCCCATCTCAATACATGAGATGCGATATAAATATACATAACAAGAAACACAATTTGAAATATGTTATGAATCAACATCGAATGAGGTGGAACCACCAAATGGTAATTTTGTTTTCCTACCATCTAAACAATCTCAAATGGCTCAATGTATCATGGTAAAAAATTTACCAATTTCCCATGCCGTTAATGATCCACCAGATGAGAAATTCTCAAAAACAACCACTCAAAAAATAAAGAATATAATGTGTTTCTACGACATTCATCATATTATCTATACTATCTCTATTCCATTACCATTATTTGGTGAATCAACAGAATGTTTGATGTGACCACAAAAACTACATTCATCCCAACTAGAGAATATTGATCAATATCTAACCGAAAAATAGATATTTATATGATTTTAAATTTAAAGTCTCATATGTTTCTATTCTTATAGTTAAATGGAAATTGTTGTTATAAGAAAACTTAGCTAGTCCCACATAGATATTTAAAACTCCATCAAAGTCATGAACATAAGAAGGATGCATGTTTCCCAAGATCTATATACATCATTATTTCTAGAAATCCATCTATAGATGATACAACATGTTGAATTTATATTGTTATACCATATCCTCTTGAAGGTATCTTTAAAAATAATATGTGAATTAAGGTATCCATTTAGAGGCTATAGTATATAGAACTATAGGAAATATGATGATTATTTTGACATATATACTTTTTAAATATTCACTATGGGAATATAAAAAATGGTTTGGTCACCCAATTAATCAATACACGTATATTATTCTTTTATCATGGTGTATATTAAATATTAACAATGAAATCTATCATCATATAATCCCACATAGAAGTTGGAATAGAAAGGGGATAAGGAAAACATGATGGAATCTTACACTCACACTTGGCCTATTAGAAGGTATTATAATGTGAATCAAAATATGTGATGTCTCATTCTATACAATATTAAATGAATTTTAGCCTCATACAGTGGAACATATTTTTTGTTATTGGGTATACCACTTTTTGGGAATTATATAAAACTACCATTATAGATTTTATCATCAATATTGATACAAATTACTAGATCTAAAATCCTAGGATACCATATAAAGAATATGACCACTCATTAATGGTAACCCTATGATAATGAAACTCACTAATTATAGTAAACTATTTATCAACATGTCATTACTACTAAATATTATCATTAAGAGAGGATATCAACTAATGTCTTTCTAGAATAATTCTGGTATCATCCTCCATATACCCCATGTTCATATGAGCAAAGAGAACCACCAATTTATACTCTTATGATGATAATTGGATAACATGGTTTTGAAGTTTACTGCTAGTGGTATCAGTAATGAAATTCCACTTTCTAGGGCTATAGGAAATGTTGAAATAAAAATACTAATGGTACTCAATCCAATCCCACTATTTAAGATACATAAATATTTCAAGAAGATAAAACTAATGACTTTGTGATCTCAATAAATGGTATAATTTTCCATAATATGGTAATTCAAGACACTATTTTGATAATGAATCAAAATTGTGAGTTCTATTTTATGGGTATGATATTTCTCATAATGTGTCATAATATATTTTGACCATAGATTACCATAATATCCCCTATTGTGAGAATAAAACCCAAACCCAAACATAATGCAACACAAAATAGCATATAGACCTGACCAGTCTCTATAAGAGTCAACACTGGTACAATGTTAAACAACTATTTCATCTCATCAAAATAACTCTTACATTTTGAATCCCACAAGACCATTACTCATTTTCATGTGGGAGAGTGCATTAGAGATTCGAATTTTGAGAAATAAATAATGAACATATTTTAATACCCCTCAAGAACAATTATGACTGTATATATGAAACATTGAATGGATATTACCATATTATAACATACTTCACATTCTCGTAATCGGATGAATATCATGTTTCATGAACATGTATCCCAAGAAATTCACTTCTTGAATCTAAAAATTGATTTTCAATATCTGGGTATAAAGTCTACGATATCTCATAATTTTTTTGACCTCACTCAAATTAATATCATCATCTTCCTATGATTTATATTAAACTATGATTTCACCCATAAATAATGCCACAAATGTGTTGAGATACTCAGGGAATATCCGATTAATCATTTCTTTAAAAACTATAGCAGCATTTATAAGAACAAAATCCATTACAATCTATTTGTAATGACATTAACTACTCTTGAATGTTGTCCTCTGAATATCACATTTTTTAGTTCTAAACATGTGATAACAACAAATAATAATGATTAATGAAAATTACTTCACCCCTTTATATTAATTAATCAAATCATAAATATCGGGCAATAAATACTTTTTCTTCACCATAACTCTTTTGAGGTTATAGTAATCAATAAAAAGGAGAAGTGAACAATCAGATTTATTTTCCAAAAGAATATGATCTACCTAAAAGGACACACTCAGTTTATGAAATCCATTATCCAATAGATCATCTAGTTTATTACTCAACCCTATAAATTCATCTGGTTCCATTCAATAGTATTGAATATATACAGGTCAGGTAATTGGTACTATGTCAAAAGAGAACTATACCTCCCTTACCAATGGAAATCCTAAACGTCCGATTAAAACACATCAGGAAATCAATGTCCACTAGTGAAATATGTACATAAAAATATTCTTGATATAAATAAAAATAAAATGTAGATATCATCTATATCAACTCTGAAAGAGGTGGTCCGACTCTACACAACATCTTGTCCCATTATAAATTGAAAACATGGCACAAACCTCCTGTGGTAGTAAAATAGACCTGGTATATATATCAATAAAACCATGATTTAATATAAATCAACTAATCCATAACATGAATGAAAACTAATGGTATCATGTCGAGAAATAGAAAATCCCTTGTCATCTAAATCTTTGATAAAGAAAATGAACAAGAAGGGAATCTGAGACATTTCTCACTGTTCATCCCATGGGGTATAAAAGTATTAGTCATATAATACATATGATCCATATGACGGTTTAATAGTTTCAATAAATGAGTTGACATACAATAATTAGATTTATCAGTTTCAAATAATGAAGTTAGTAAATATGAAGCAAGAATGATGGTATCTCTCACTGTCACTAGACCTGTATCATCTTTTTTCTAGAGACTCTTCCCCTGTGTGAATATGTTACATTATTGTTTCCTAATGTAAGAACCCCTATGTTATTGAATCATCGTATTATCAGAAATACAATTGGGTGATTATGATACCATTACACTACAAGGGAAAAATAGATATAACACAACTTCTAAAGGTGGCTTGAATTACCACATAGCCCATAAATATTTGGTTCCCCATTACAAAAATTATTAGATTGTCCGAGACTACCAAAAATAAATCACATAAATGTGCCAATTCCAAAAACCAAAAAATATTTGGATAATTAATAATTTATTGATATATCACAATACTCATCACACTTATTCTTTCCCTTAATAGAACTAAAAAACATCCCATGGGAGTTAGTGGAACTCATGTAAACCCTCACGTATCTGTCATATGATGCTAGACTATCAAATATCTATCCAGAACATCTTTATAAAAGGGAATATTCATCCCAAACATGATATCAAATATAATATCAATGAACCATATCAACTCATCAGGAATTGATCTTTGCATTCATTGATACTTAAGGAGAATAATGAACAAGTACAACAATGTTGTTTTCATACTTGATTCATAGTCATATCACATTTTCAGCGGTAGGGAATCACCATATAAATTACCAAAACCATCATCTATGGATTCATATCCTCCATTAAAATAGATTTGATATCTTTCCCCTCCAATACATCCCATTACATTGATGTATCCATTGAATCACACCAACTCATGATATGACATTCATTCTTAAAGGACTCAATTTGTGTGTTCATGTCCCTAAGGCTCATTCCATTTGTGTATAGCCAAAAAACCCCATCATTGAAAAAAACTACCGAATATTATTTAGATATAGTTTTCATCCTCAAATACATTTCCTATAATTTGGAATCCCAATGTTCTTCTCCATTTCCCTGACTAACTAACCACCCTCGCATGTGCTTTCCATTAGACAATCAATAAATCATGTGAAAAACATTTACTTAAATTTAATTTAATGTTTAAATGCCCATTTTATTGTTTCAAAATTTCTTTTCGATATCAAATAAAAATATTATATTTATATAAAAACCATTCAATTATAAAATTTCATTTATATAAATATATTTCTCAAGAATCAACATGAAATAATTTCACATTTCAATCCATCTTTCCTAGAAATGATCCCAATTTATCAATCCGTTGTTTTTTTAAAACCATGCCTTTTGAAATCAGATTCCAAATCTACTCACTTCAAGGAATTAAATGGATATTACATTTCAAATAATTCATGAATATCAAGGATTCATGATTAATAAAAACCCAATGGAACCACATAACTTTAAGTCACATTCTCAAATGATCAATCTCTCGATACATGAATAAAAAATTCAGAATCAAAGCTACAGAATATCAAATAGTAATTCCTATAATTAGAGTATATAATATAAAATCATAGATATAAAAAAATATGAGAAACCAAATCTCCATAAGAAGGAAATATAAGAAAAAGTGAGGGTTCATAATGAGAGGTATTCCTTATACTATAGACAGATCAGTCACATCCACCGTCACATAGATCTAACAAAGAGATAGGTTGTAGGAACCAAATAACATATTGTTAGACTATAGAATCCAAATTGTTAGATTAATATCAAATGAGAGGTTTTTAGAAGTTATAATTGGGAGTTTCATAATTTTAATTTTTATTTTATGTGGATTAAAAACCCCTTCACATCATTTAGTCAGTTGGGGCACATAGCTAGTACTAACCATGTGCATAACCATACACCCTAATTGAGATTATATAAAGGGTGTTTGGTCTGGATGCATGAAATTAATAAATATGATCCAAATATTTCCTGCCACACATTCTAAGGATAAACAGTTCGGAGTGGAGGCGACAAGGTTTTCACTAACCGTGAATCACCCCTAGAGCAAACAAATGGGGAATATAGATTGATGGGATGAACCATATAGATATACCTAACTATAAAAATTATCAATAAAAATAAAAATTATTTGAAAGTCACTAGAAATGACCTAAAATATGAATGAAAAAAAATTTCTTCAAAATAATGAATTAGAAGTAATTGAATGTCGGTAACAGGTTGTTACATGTAACATTAGATTATCGGTTGTGAATTTAACTCAATTTCTCCAACATTAAAATTGTTGGAATGAATAATTATATCTTTATATAATTAAATTTCTCAATTTCCATCCATTCAACAATTGAAATGTTTACAATTTCCATTGAGGTAATTTCCCCCATGCTTATTTCAACACATTTATATTAAATGATTATTGATTTTTTACTTCCACCGTTGGATTTTTTTATAATTTCTTTAAAACTACAAAATTAAATTCTTATCAAAACACTGAAAATGATGGGTATCACCACTAATGATTTTATACTTAATATATTATCAAACTATATCATTATCTACAAATGTACTTTATAAAAAAAATATTTTATAGTCATATTTTTATGCCAATAATGAACTGATGAATATTACATTCATGGTCAATGATAAAATTCCAAGAGTAACATGAATGTATTTTTCAATTATCCTCAAAGGTACCAATATATTCATCATAATTTTTATAAATATCTTGAAATTCCCTTTCAATTTTATTTTAAATATTTCTATGAATTTACAAACTAAAAAACACATTCTTAAACTCATACAACTTCATGGAGTTAATATTTTCCAATTTCCTAGTATTCTTATTAAGATTCCTCCATTTGAATTCTTTTACATAGATATATATTTCATTATCCATGTACTTAAGGATGTAAAATATATTTTTAATGGTATAGATCCATTTCCCAAAAACTATTGGATCAGAGAAACCATTAAAAGATGGTTGATGTTTCAACATGAAAATCTCAACAGTGTGTCTTTATATAATTTTACAATTTAAATGTTTATCATGATTCATGTATTTATAGAGTTGTGTGATATTAAAAAAATAATAATTTTCAATCCTTCTTCCATTTTTTGGTTTCTCATAATGATAATCATTAAAATTTCCACCACATTCAATGATAAAATGATTCTTCTTCATTTTAGCCACTGAATAAAAAAAAATCCTAGTATAAGAATCATGAAATAATAATATGACTATGAAATAACATTATCATGAAAAAAATCCTAATATTTTCTAAATTGTGAAACATTCTTATTAACATATGAATCATTCATGTTTACTCGGTATATAACTACCTAGAACATGCACTCACAGATCATAAAATAAGAATTTAAAAATAACATTAATTGATTGATACCGATAAAAATGACCCAATTTCATACATAAAAAACATAGAAAAATAAAAATAAATATTGGATAAAATTTCTACCGAAGTAGATTATAGGATAGATATTTTTAGAGAATTATGATAAACTCTTTCAAATTTATTTACATTTACATCAAGAGAGTAATTTTCCCACAACACCAAGATTATATTATTTTATATCAAGTCATGATCATCATATATATGAATCATTTCTATAAATATTCATTTCACATTATTCATGATAACCTGGGGAAAAAGAAACCTAAGAAGGGTGTGTTAGAACTCTCATGAAGGGTAAAAATAATCTCTAATAGATTAATGTCATCAGTTAGCATAAGAAGAGAATAAGGGTATAGTTTTATAATCAAAGTACATGAGCATAACATATGAATATTCATACACATTAATACCTAGATCATTAATCATGGAACATGGAAGGAATATTTAACAATCTAAAGACTGATTAGAATTTTTAATAATGGGACATGGGAATTCAGTTTTGATCAAAGGAAAAAATTATTAGCCATGGAAAGAATAAATAATACATGTTGGTATCTTGGATCATTAGTTTCATAAAACTATTATAAAAAATTTACAAGTTGGAGTAACCAGACATATGAATTAAAATGTAATTCTTTGAGGAAATCAATCATTACCCAATTAATTAAAGAGATATAATAGGGCTCACAAAGCATATCATGAGATATTATGGGAATCAACCCATCATATATTGATCTATAATAGTTCTCATCCCATCATATATTAAGATACAATTGGGATAAACCCTTCCTAAAATCTACGCTAGGCTCACCCATGATTTATAAAGGGTATCCACCATTCATAATAAATTTTAAAGAAAATAATATAAATAATGTATATAGGGGGTTCATATAATCATTAGACTTATAGAAACTTCCCTGATTACTTTCATAACATGATTAAACTATGGAAAAGGAACTTGTTTCCTGAAAATATCCTCTAATCAATAATAATTAATCCATAAAAATAATGATGATGGTAGAATTATAAAATATCCCTAGTGTAACGTAATTAAATTCAATGGTTTTCGGTGATGATGAATGGAAGTATCACTAAAAGTTTATTAAGAAACGTTTTGAGTAAAATAACATATTCATTTTGAAAATAAAATTTAACAACTAAAAATTTAAAAAAATATTATGAAAATGATTTCAATTGACAATAAAATGGAAATATATAAAAAAATATAAAGGTAAATAAAA
Source organism: Viscum album (assembly GCA_963277665.1). NCBI lineage: Eukaryota > Viridiplantae > Streptophyta > Magnoliopsida > Santalales > Viscaceae > Viscum > Viscum album. The sequence goes on along the minus strand of OY728143.1, from coordinate 800,378,219 downwards.
GAAATTATATCTAGAAATTCCTTTCATGTTTTAAACGTGAAAGTAAACATTTTTTCAAAAAAAACTTTAGAGGGAGTCAAAAGTCACCCCTTTAGAAAATGTTGATAAATTAACTTCCGAAAATCATTTTCAAATAAGTTCACTGATCATGTAAAATATCATTATGTAATAATATATGTTTAGAAAAGAATAGTATAGAAACTATTTTACAAAACATTGACATGTCAGAGAAATATTCCTGATCTAAAAGATGTTAGAATATTGCTATCACATAAACAATGTTTCATTATATTTCATTAATCCATAAGAGAGGAAAAAAGCAATTAAACTTGTTCATTACATTAATAAATATATATGAATAAAATATAAGTGGTTCAAGAAAATAAGATCGCATTATTTCTGCAAAAATAACATTAATCATAATAATCAAAAAAATAGTGGATTATGTATAATAAATCCTTTACCACTTAGATAAATTTTCAGTCATAAAACCCAGGAAAGAGTAACATAAAATAAAATATTAAATGTCAATAAAATAAATAAAGTGAAGATATTACATGTAAAATGGTTAGTATATAAGCCTCATATAATAATACAAGTGTATATCATTAGGCATACATCCAAAATAAAGGAAATTTGAGACAAATAACCCATAAAAATATTATATCATTAAATTGAGAATTAATAAATACAAATATTATGTGGATAATATATATATATCTAAAAAAAATTTTACAAAAAAAATAACACAATTATAGTTCATTTCACAATAAAATCATAGAATATCAATAGAAATGAAGAATTAATATAACCTAATGAAAATAAATTGAGTTTTGAAACTCCTTACAACTTAGTAACTTTATTATCAAATCCCCATGCATGAAATAATTAAAATTTCAAATTAAAATATAATTGATAACTAATTATTCACGACATAAACTTTAAATCTGTAGTATATAAACCGTTTAAAATAAAGTTGATTCATAAAAATATATATGCCTCTTTGGTTGGAAATTGTGAAAAAAAACCCTTATTACATTGGAAATATCTCCCCATGAAATAAAGAAACTAATATGGATTTGTAATTCCAAATAATTTTAATTGAATGAATCACAATGAACATTCATATGTATTATATACATAACACAATGTAAATAATTTTTGAATATTCTATTTGTCTCATATAAATAAAAGTGTGATTAGAACCCCTTACTTCATGTGCATAATTTCTACGTATGTCCTTTAATTATTTTATAATAATATTATATCAATTATTTGTATTCATAATAAGATTTTTCCTATTTAATATGTTATATATAAATCATTTATTTTATTTATATTATTGAAATATTTTAATAATTAATTAGCATTGTAAACATTTGGTGTTTTGAGGATATTTGGCCTATCTTAGGAAAACGACTCTGGTATGTTGACTATGGAGAAAGGGGTTATAGTTCCATCATATACATAATAAAAATAATGAAATAATTATCATTTTTATACAATAATTATACCTTGAAAACAAACCATTAATAATGGATATGAAAAAGGAAATATGATACACTCATGGAGATGGTAGGCTGCATATACTCATAAGTAACATTTTTGTTTTTCAACAATCACTACAGAATGATGGTAAGTCAAATTTTGTCTTCACAGAATGATAATTTTATCACTAATATAATATTGTTTCATTAAATAGACATAAATATATAATTAATCTGATGTTCTTATGAATACAGAATCACATCACATTGTGGAGTTGGTAGTCCACATGTATACACGAAAGACATTATCATTTTTCAATGAATGGAAATATGAAAAATAAACGATTTATTATATTTTCATAAAGATATATATTTAATGAGTATAATATTTCAAAATTAATTTAATAATTTTAAACATATGTGAGAAGTGAATATGGAAAATGAGTTACATTAGTTCACAAGGTGGTAGTTTATCGTACATACAGATGATGGTTTCATTTCCCATTGGTGGCATAGGATTTGGATTTAGGTTATTAATGTAGCATCCTAGGTATTTATATAATAATAAATATTCATATCGATTAATATTTTTGAATTTATATGATTTTTTAATAAATGGGACACTAAGTATGATATAATACATGACAGTAAACAATGATTTTCTTCAAAATCTTATTTTCCACACAACATTGAGTTATATCAAAAAATAATGCAATAATATTATTATTATTTTAATTGGTAGTTAATGTATTCTAGTTGTATTTGAGGGAATGAACTGAAATAACTAAAATATGATTAAATTTTTTTGTTCAATGTTTTTTATTTATCAAATAAATACTAGTGGATTAAAATGAAAATGAATCAAATTTTTAGCAATAAATACTCTAATATTTTTAAAAAGAAAATTTACCTCCTTTTGATGAAGATCCCTTTTTAAATCTTGTTTTTTTCACATTTATATGTTCCATTTGAAAAAATAATATTCTTCTATAGAGTGAGGACATAAAAATTTATATTGGTTAAATTATTTGTAATATTCTGATGAACTTCATTTTTTAATGAATTGTGAAATATACTGCATTTTAATTCAAAACTATACTTTCATCTAATTTATTTATATAGTTATATTTTAATTTGAATATGTTTTAAAATATAATTAAATTATTTTTTCATAATTTAATCCAATTTTTTTCTTTTTAAGCAGATTCACTTTTTAAATTAGACATAAAGACATGTCATTTTTTTTGATAGTTTTTACTTTTAAAAACCTGCTTTTTGGTTTTGACAACAAGGATAAATTTTAAATTTATTTATGAAAATTCTGTGATTCAAATTTGGAAGAATTTATTGCATAACTAGAATCCAAAGTTCTAAATTTTTTAAATAGGTACCTTATATTTTTCGACATTATGAATATTAACATCATTAATTATTTTTATTTACCATGGTTAAAGGGTGAATTGGGTAAATAAGGTTAAAAAATAATATTATAATTATATAAAACTAACCTAACACATGTACTAATCCTGTTTTATGATTTATGTATGACCATGAGCATCCTTGTGTCGATTGGAGGACCCCATGATTCCACTTGGGTGTTAAAATGGCATTTTCTAATATTTAATTTAAAGTAAAGGGAAATATAACATAAACATGTATTATTTTACAAAAAAAATTTAATGTGGGGTTATATAACTGATATCTATTATTACAAATATCCAATATAATGATAAAAATAATTCCAACGTCATGGTATTTTATTTATAATTTTTAGACATTATATAAATAAATTTATTTATGACACAATGATGATGTAGTTATTTCCTTATTAATAATAAAATAAAATGAATGATATTATAAATATTAAAATAAATGTAATTATAACATTTTTATGCCATACAAGAGTTTTTTAGTTCATGGACACTTTTGGGATGAGTTACTACATTTAGTTCGAATTAATCATGTTGTTATGAATTTTTTAAAAAGTCATGTATGAATAGTTCCAAAATTGACATAATTCATAACATAATATATAAAATAGTTCATTAAATGTTCTTTAATTCATAAAAATATAATATTTTTCCAAATGGTTTTGATATGTGAAAATATATCATAAATGGAACTTTGGTGGGTCGTTTGACAAGCTATGGTAATTAAATTAACCCATAATGTGTAAATAATAAAATATCATGGAACGATTAAAAGGGGTAAAATAAATTATACAATAATTATAATATACCGACATATGATTTATTTTTCATTCCATTAATATGACAAAGAAATGAATGTAGCGTTCATGCATACGTACGACCAACCATATCCTTAAACGAGGCATTTCATTTCATATCATCAAATGTTTTTGACTATTATAAATACATATATATTGGATATATATGATAATTAAATAATTTTTAATATTTTTTAGATAATTTACTTTTTTCCACATTGATAATTTGCATCGAAATAAGTTCATTTTTGACTCAAGTACAGAACATCGACAAAATATCCGATATAAACTCAAATAATTAATTAATTTCTATAAAATGGTAATATATGATATAAAATGAGTATTAAATGATAAAAATATTATAAATAATGTATAAAATAACTTAAGTTTATTATTATTGAAATTTAAGAATGAACAGGACAAGTTTGAATCAAGGGAGGGGAATTTCTAAACTAAATTTCCACTCATTAGGGTATAAACATACTTCATTGATTACATTACGATAATATTATATGTTGAATAATAGAATATTTATTTAAGTTTTAATCTCCACATCCATTTGTCTGGATACACTATGGCTACACATAATAACCCCATTGATAAATTCTTACATCATTTATACGAACATTGTAAGGGAACTTCTAAAACCAATTTCCATTAATTGAGAGGATCTTCTGCTTCTTGATTATGTCATTATATGATTATGTGAGAAATAAATTCTTATATCCTATCTTGTATTTATTCTTGATCTATTTTTATTTATAGTGAATACACACAATCAATCTATTTTACTAAAAAATATTCGTTGCAAGAGAAATCATAACTCGATCTCATTTTATTGAGTTAAATATCCATGTCATTGGTTTTGTTTTTTCAAGAATATGTGTGAATGTTATTTTATTTTATTATTCATAATACACACAAATATTAGGTGTATTATTATTCAGCACATATAATTATGTATTTTATTTATCCTTAAAATAACAACACAATCTTTGTAAGGGATTTTGTCTCAATTTAAATTTCATTAGGCCTAATTGGTTGTTATGAAAAAATTCACTTTTATTTGGTTTATATACTTCCCATTGACATATTATATCATTAATATCCATATTCTAATGATATTACAAGTTTTGGTTAATTTTATTCTTTAATTATTTTTATTCAATAACTTCTCAACTTGTAATGGGAATCTTTAACTAAGACATCGTTTTAAATGTTTTAATGATTTATTATTATAAATATTTATAATTAATGTCCATGTTTGGAAAATAGTTTTAAGGAATTATTTATATGGGCATTAAAGATTTAAAATGGTAATTTTTTTAATAGTTTAAATGTTGTTTGGGAAACTCTGATTAAAAAAATATTTTTAAATGGGTTAAATGTGTTTTTTTAAATAGGATTTATTATGTCAATATATTTAAATTATATCTTATAAATTAATTGTGGAAATGTTATTTTTACATTATGCATTGTTTATGTGTTATTATTATGTTATGGTTCATTGAAATTATTTAGGTATATAGGTGGTTCTAGGATAAACGTAGGGTGGTTAAGATTGTGATAGCACTTCAATGCATCGGGTAACATGACAGAGGTAATCGTTATGGTTTGTCCTCTGAGATTTAGGGAATATACAATGATGGGTATTCAAAAATTATCCATGAAGGTTAAATCATATGTGTATTTGAAATATATAATGTAAATATGTTATAGATTCCAAAGTTACCTTTATGATTTATGATTTCTACGAGTTCTTCATAAATCTTATGATTTAATGATGGATGTTAAAAGGGATACAATTTTTGAGTAAAAAGCATTATTTCATTGAATTGTATATATTAATTGACTAATGTTTTCATTTATTATATTATATCCATTACTAATATTTTTATTCTCATCCCATGTTTTTGAAATGTTTTTCATTGGGTATAAGGAAGTGTAAAAGAAAGAAAGGATTGAAGAAGGATTTTATAATGAAAAGAATTCATGTTTTTAAGGATTTTTATCGTTGTGAAAAAAATTGGATATAGTATAAGTGTCTACATTGTAATATTTGATATTTAATGTAATAATTATGGCCTAATAATCTAAAATGTTAATTCTGAAAATATCCTCAATGTTAATTCATGACAGATCTCAAGATTATGTAATGTTTAAGGATATGGACTTATAGTTGGTATCTGAGGATGGCTTAGACAACATTGGATATTAGGATGTTTTCTTAGGGTTAGGGATATTATCATAGTTTTATAATTTTAAGGAAGATTATAAGTTTAATATATTATAAACCCCATTTTGAGGCTTTATGATCTAAAATATTAAGGTGACTAGTTGATTTTTTTGAGATATTCACCTTTTATGAAATTATGGGTAGTTAATTTTTGGGAAGAAAAATTCAATGTATGAGATAAAAATTTTGGTTAAAATATGTTATGGTTAATTTTTAAGATTTTATCTCTTTTTTTGGAATGTTATAAAATTATATAGTATTTGAAAAAAAAGACATCATGGAGTCCGTGTGACAACCCGTCGCATCAGAAATAGATGCGGTAATCGAAACCACAACCAAAGTGTGATTGATATTTATCACCTACCATTGGACATCGTTATGTCCGCGATTAGTATGATTTATTATTTTTCATTCAATGATTTTTTGGATCAAGAATATGTTGATTTTGGTAACTTATGTATTATAAATAGATATCATTAGTATAAGAAAATCATTTGGTGATTAAGTGAAAAAATTTATTTTGGAAGGCATTATCTATTTTGGGGAAACTATTTTCCTAAGGAAAATAGAATTCTATAGAATTTTATTTGAGGAGTAATGTTTGAACTTTATTTTCCATGAATCAATGTACTTATTGTGGACATATAGATATTTGAGTTATTTATGGAAATTATTAACCTATCAAGGGGAATATTTTATTACATTAATTATTTTTACGTATGAGACATTAAAAATAGTCGATGTTATTTAGAGATAAATGTTATGATATATCATGGAAGAAATTTTGAAAAAATCCTTCTGAATGGTAGATTTCAATATTAGTTTGGACTGTTTTGTTGAATTTTAAGGACAATTTTTTATTGAATGGCCTTTTTTGAACTTTTGGTATTGTTTGTTAGATTATGAGTGGTATTTATTTTTATAATGGATTATTCATTTTAGAGTATTATCAAATATTTTACTAACCATTTTGGTTTTGGTTAATATCTAAAGACAAGGGAAATATATAGTTTATATTGTGCGGATTATGTTATTCTCTAGAAGTTGATTCTATCACTTAAATTGAGAAAAAATCATCTTGAATACTCATCATTTGGAGAAAATATTAGTTTTTGGTAGATATTTATTAAAGGATGAAACTATACTTGAAAAGTAAGTATGTTTCTATATGTTCATAGTCAAGCTCATAAAAAAATTACTCAACAATATTAAAGGGACCTTAAAACAAAAACGTTTTAAAATTACTTTTCCTACTAGGAAATCAAATTCCATTTTATCAACCACTAGTGTATGGTTTTCTGGTAGTTAACTTTCTCTTGATCATGTTTTATTTCACTCTCTATCAGAACATGAAGGTTAATTTTCTATTCCATATCCATGACTTCTTACATGGAACTGCAGTTTGTGTTATCTTTTGTGATCATTGTAATTAGGTTTATTTCTTTTAAATTAATATTTTTACTTATTCTTTTTCTGATGTGGGATATTCAATGATTTTTATAAGACCTATATTAAAATTGTAAAGATGCAATTTTTAAAAGAGTAGAATGATGTAATATACCAGATATTTTTAGAATAATAGATTTTCACATCTATTAATAATTTTGAATTTAATATTAATTTTAATTTAAATGGAACACTATGCATGACATCGTACTTGAAAAACAACAATGGGTCTCTCCAAAATCATATGTGGCACACATCATTGAGTTATACTGGAAAATAATACCATAATAATATTATTATTTTAATTAGTAGTTAACGCCTAGCTGTTAAATTAGAGGGAATGAACAGAAATAACTACAATATGATTACACATGTTTGTTAAATATTTTCACATTTATCCAATAAATTTTAAAGGCTTAAAATGAGAATGAATACAATTTTAAGCATAAAATACTATTCTGTTTTTAAAAGGTCATTTTACATCCTTTTGATGAAGAACCCTTTTTAAATATAGTTTTTTGGACTTTAATATATTATATTTTAAAAAAATCTTATATATAAGCGGGACAACAAATTTTTTTACGTTATATTTTTTTTAATTTTTTGATAAAGTTTATTTTTAATGAATAGTGAAAAATACTGCATTTTAATTAAAAATTACAGTTTCATCTAATATATTTATATAGATATTATTTTATTATAATTTATTTTAAAATGCAAATGGATTATTTTTTTATCATTTAATCCAATTTTGGTCATTGGAAGTAAATTAACATTTAAATAGGACATAAACATATGCCAATTTTTTTGATAGTTTTTATTTCTTAAAACCCTCCTATTTGGTTTTGACAATGGGGATTAATTTTAAATTAATTTCTAAAAATTATGTGTTTTAAATTTGGAAAAATTGATTCCATATTTAGAATGAAATTTTCCAAATGGTTTAAATAAGTACCTTTACTTTTTTTACATTATGAATAGTAACCTCAATAATTATTTTTCTCTACCATGGTTAAAGGGTAATCGCATAAATATGAGTAAAAATAATATTATAATAATTTAAAACCACCCTCACACATTTCATAATCCTAATGGACGAGTTATGTATGACCATGATCATCTTTGGGTCGATTTTATGACCCCATAGAGCCACATGCGTGTGAAAATGACATTTTATAATATTTAATTTATTGTAAAGAGAAATACAACATAAACATGTATGTTTTTACTCTAAAAATTTTAAGGTGGAGTTATATAACTGATATCTATGACTATAAATATCTATTATAAATATAAAAATATTTCCAATATCATGGTATTTTATTTATAAGTTTTATACATTAAATATTTAAATTTATTTATGACACAATGATAATGCATTGATTGTCTTATTAATGAAAGATTCACAAAAATGATTTTATAAATATTAGTATAAATAAAGTTTGAAATTTTTTATTCTATAAAATAATTTTTTTTGGAAATTTAAATGCGATGGATGTGTTAATTCCTTTTTTTTCGAAGTAATAATGTAATGAATTATTGAAAAATTCACATATGAATAGTGACAAAATTTACATAATACATAACTAAAAATACTAAATAGCTTATTAAATGTTCTAAAATTACTAAAAATATAATATTTGTCAAAATGGTTATGATAATTACAAATTTTTCATAAATAAAATATTTTTGGGTATTTTGACAAGTTATGGTAATTAAATTAATCAACAATGTGTAAATAATAAAATATCAAGGTAAGATTAAAAAGGGTAAAATAAAGGTTAAACAAAAAATATAAGGGTTTAAAAATATTCATAACTTGTATAATTGTAATTTTATGATTTGGATACATCCCAAATTAAACTTATCTTTGAAATAAATGAGTTTGGGACCATTATTAACCGACAATAAATTTATAGTATAATAATATTTCACAACTTTCCTAAAGTGACCGTCCTCCCTCTTTTAAAAGGCCACATACTATACCAACTTACTCACACCTATAAAAACATTTGGCTTGTACAAATTCTACTCAAATAATCTTCCGAAATTCCTTATTTCCTCTTAGAAGCCTTAACTTTGGCAGAAGGTAATTTAAAAAAATTCATTTTGCTCAAATAAAAGGAAGTTACCCAATTTAGAGGTAATGTATTCTCCCAAGTTCCTTTCAATTATTTTACTTCTCAACTCCCTATGTTATTCTTATTATTTTATTACATTAAAACACTAATATCCTGAATATACTAGGTTTTTTATAATATGTATTTAAACTACACTCAAAAACAATTCCATCTAATGTATACAAAAATATTGTTTCTATGTATGACGAACTACTGCCTCATGAAACGATGATTGTTCAAGTCTATCGTACCACCTATCATGGTGGCAATAATTATGGAAATATATTTATATATGATATATATTATATTTATAATTTATATATCCTTATATAATTTTTATTTGCAACATACCTCTATGTTTTCCATAATTTAAAAATACGATAATTTAATTTGAGGAAGTGTGAACTACCATCCCCTCAAACATATATGACTCATTCATGAAATACATGGAACCTATAATGGATGGAATAATATTACTTATGTAACATATATATCATATATATTATAATATAATGATAATGTACCTATGTATCATTTTGTTTTCATTCCATTAGTATGAAAATGAAATGAAAGTAGCGTTCATGCGTAAGTATGACCTAACATCTCTATGAACAATGCATTTCATTTCTTATCACCAAATGTTATGAACTATTATAAATAAATATATAATTTATATATACTACATATAAATCCTGAATAATATTCTGGAGATAATTGACTTATGGAAACATGGATAATTTGCACCAAAACAAGTTCATTTTTGGCTCAAGTACCAAACATTGACAAAACATACGATATACACTAAAATGATTAATTAATTTCTATAACAAGGTAATAAGTGATATAAAATGAAAAAAAAAGTTAAGACGTTTATAAATCTAGTGTAAATTAATCTAAGTTTATTATTACGGAAATTAAATAATGAATAGGACTTGTTGGATTCAAGGTAAGGGAAGTTTTAAACTCAATTTCCAATCATTGGGTTTTACACATACATAGTTGATTATATTATTTCAATATAATGTGTGGAATCAATATATATTTATTTAGGTTTTAATTTACACATCCATTTATTTGGATACACTGTTTCTACTCATAATGACCCCATTGATAAATTCGTACATCATCAATTTGAACTTTGTAAGGGAACATCTTAACCAAATTTCTAATCATTGGGTTGATCTTATTCTTCTTGATTATGTCATGAAATGATTATGTGAGAAATAAATTTTGATATCCTATCATTTATTTATAAATCATTTATGTTTATTTATAGTGAATACATATAATCAATCTATTTTATTAACAGAATGATCTTCGTAAGGGAAATGTTAACTCAATCTCATTTCATTGAGTTAAATATACAGGTCATTGGTTTTGTTTTTTTAAAGAATATGTTTGAATAACCTATTATTTTTTACACATAATACACATATATATTGGGTTTATTTTCATTCATCACACATAATTTTTTCATTTATTTTTCCTTAATCTAATGATTTGATCATTGTAAGGTATTTCATCTCAATTTACATGACATTGGGTCTTTTTTTTTGTAAATGAACCAATTCAATTTTATATGGTTTATATATTTCCCTTTTAAATATTATATCACGAATATAATTAATCTAATGATATTAAATGTTTTTTTAATGTTATTATTTAATTTTTTTTATTCTAGTAATTCTCAACTGGTATGAGACCCTTTAACTAAAATATACTTTTATATTTTTTAATAATTTATTATTCTAAATCTTTCTCATTGTTTTCCATGTTTTAAATATTGTTTTAAATATTTATTTATATTGACATTAAAGTTTTAACATGATAATTTCATTATATGTTTTATAGTGGTATGAGAAACATTGATTCAAAAATATTTTTTTTATATGTTTGAAATGAGTTTTTTTAAATTGGATTGATTATATCAGTATATTTAAATGATATATTATAATTACAATGTGAAAATTCTATTTTTACATTTTTATTGGTTTTTGTGTTATGATTATGTTATGGTTCATTGTAATTTTTTATGTATACAGGTGGTTCTGTGATAAATCAAGCGCAGGTGGGCCTTTGATAGCTCTCCAATTCCTTGGGTAATGTGACATAAGTAAATGTTAAGGTTACTCCTATGATATTTAGTGAACATATTGTGATGGGTATTTCAAAATTATTCATGAATGATACTTTATATGTGTCTATTAAATCTACAAGGTAATTTTGTTATGGATTCTACAAGTTACATTTATGATTTATGATTTCTATCAGTTATCCATAAATATTATGATTTAATGAGGTATGTTAAAGAGAATTTGTTTTATGAGTAAAAAGTATGATTTAATTGATTTTTATATATTAATTAACTAATGTTTTCTTTCCTTATATTATATCCCTTACTAAGATTCTTATGAAAATCCCGTGTTTTATAAAAGTTTTTCATAGGTTATAAGGAAGATTAAGAGAAATGATGAATTTAAGGAGAATGTTTTTAATATAGGAATAAAATTTTAAAGAGTTTTAATATTTTGAAAAATATTGGATAGAGTATAAGTGTATAATTTTTAATATTTTATTTGTAATTTAATATTTATGGCCTGATTCCATAAAACTCTAATCCTAAAAATATCCTCGATGTTAATTATTGACATAACTCAAGATTAATTAATGTTTAAGAATGGGGCCTTATAATTTAATAAACATGATAGAATCTAAGTATATATGAGAAAATTATTTTATTATATCATCATGGCCGATTAATATATAAATGACATGGAAGAATAAATAATATAGAATGCTCGGTTAAGAATGATACCACTTCCTAAGACAACCTCTTTATGTTTATAGAAAAATCATTACTAGGTGGGTTTTGTAATAAAAAAGGTTTATAGGATATGGGTAGTGATAATTAAAATCTATTTTGGAAATTATTGGATAAAAAACTATTTTTATTATATAAAGAGGATAAGAGAGGGGGTGTCTTTTTATGAGCGAGGGAGATGACACACATGAAATTTTTGAAAATAATAATGTATACTGAAGATTTACATAGGAGATAACACTCCAAAACGAAAATTAAACATAATTAAACTAGATAAGGTTTATATATTTCTATAAAATATAATTTATTCAAGTCTATATGTCATTTTAGCCTTTATCATTTTAGTTTAACACCTACTAAACCAGTTTTAACCTTTACTGTGGTATGTCTACTTTTCACATTTTCATTATTCATTATGAAAGAACATTATGTTGATGTTATTATATATTATACATTATATATATTTATATAATGGAATCCATTTTATGAAATTAAATTCATATATGAGGCTGAATTTAATTTATAACAAATCCCATATACACGATGAAAAAGTGATTTGTCCATAAATTTATTTTTCCATCATAAGATGTCTTATATTAAAATTATGAATAATAATTATAATTATATGAATTTAAATTAATATTTATATATATGTATTATATATTTTTAATTTAAATCTTTCTTTATTGGGTATTATTTGTAATTAATTTGAATTTATAAACATTATGTACATTAAAACATTTTTCCTGAAAAGTGAATTCATACACCTAAATATAAATAAATATTAAAATCGAGTATAATGAGGATTAAAATGTAATTAATTAAATTAAATAAAACATAAAAATAATACATTGGTTATATTAAATATAATAAATTTCATAATGGTATATTTAAAGAAATTAATTTATTGATAAGAATTGCGAGTTTGGAAAAAATCTGTATTTTTAAATATTCACTAAAAACCAATATTAGTTGAAAAAACCAGAATTCAAACGAAAATTAATTTTGATATGATGATCTCAGAAACCAAACTAATTTTATCATATAAAATCTCTACATTTTTAATAAATTTGTTTTACTATTTTCACAATAAAAGTTACAAAAATCATTTTTGAAGAAACATATTTTTGACGAATAAAATTTCATTAATAATCATACAGTGATGATTTATTAATAATTAATAAATTAATTTATATTGAGAAGGAAATATATGTATTTCATAAATTAGAAAATCTTATTCATACCCAAAAATTTAATGGATATGTTATAATGTTCATATATTTTGTGAGTCATTCAAGCTCAAAGATGTGTGTACTATATGCTAGAGAACATAATAATATTCACTTAAAATATCAGGGTGATAAATTCTACCCCATCATAACAAATTATATCCTTGTAAATTTTACATAAACTAGGTAAACAAGGGATTTACATTTAAAAAAACTCTTTTGGAAATACCATATCATTATAAGTTTTAATGAGACTTACAATTGAGATAGGTGAGAGTGAAGTGAAAAGGCCACCTAGAAGAAGGAATAAGTAGGTTTTCAAGTTGGAAACAATTAGTTGGAAGCGAATATATATACATAGAAGAAAACAACAATTCTCATCTAGTGACATATATTGAAAAAAATCATTAATCACAATGATATTAATGATCTCGAGGAAGTTAAAAACCAAAAAAATATAAACCAAAGAGGTGTGAGAAAACCATAAGCTCATTAGAAATGGGGTTAATAGGAATAAGTTTGTTTTCAAGTTCCTTTTTCAATAGTTTTGAGAATATAATACCCTATAAAATATGAACACAAGGATGATACATTTAATTAAAAATTTTAATTTCTTCCTTTAATAAATTTCCACTACAATCTCATCTTTTTTTTCAAAATAATGAGTATTTAAAAATATATTTTTTATTCTAGAAGAACTAAAATTTATTTATAAAAGTTCACATAGTTCCATAAAGGGATATCAATGTATTCCTTATTTGTCGTGAAATTAAACAACACCAAAATGGTTCTCTGAAGGAAATATAATTCAAAAAATTAATAAATCCTAATATAGTGAAATAAATCATTATTATCAATTAGATCAACAATAAAACCCAAATATTATCATAGAAAATTTGATAAAAAATATCTTTAATTTTATTCAAAAATATTATTTTGTAATTTTTAAACCCAAATCTTGAAGGGTTTGATCTCATACTTTATAGGGATTCATTTAAAATTTATTTCCAAATAAATAATCACAATGAATGTTTCATGAAAAAAAATTATAAATTACCCAATCACATAATAACCAAGACATAATAATCATGTCTATTTATATCTTTATTCACCATAAAGGAATTGAAAAATCAATTATTCTTCCAAAATATAATTCAATATTTATTTTTCAAATAAAATACCTTAATTTTAAGTTTACCTTTATTATATAAGGTTCCCAAAATCATGAACTTATTCCAAAATAAAATTAATCACAAAATCAATAGATCACTTTTAAATACAATGGTTATCCATGTCATTGAACATGTATTCCTATAGTATCCTCAATATCTATGATCATATAAACTATAAATATTATGAATACCTTACAACATATATTGACAAAATGGAAAGTCATTCTTTAAATTAAACAAAAGCATTACATATACATAAACCCAAAAAACTGTATCCCAGAATGACATTAGTCACAATAATATCTAATAACTATGGTAAAAAGGGGTGTATAAGAGATTTAACCTATGATAAACCATTATATTATACACTATTTATCTTAACTATAATATTTAGATATAATAACAGGAAAACATCCCAATATCCAAAGCTATCTAAACCCTACTCAGATACGCACTATAATATCCCAAAACCAATACACTCAGATCCAATTATAGCTATGTTTAATGATCAATGTAAACATGAGAGACCTACAAAGGCATTGGTATTTAGGGCCCCCATTGATATTACGTAAGGACCATTAAGTTTATGTATCAAACTAAATAATGTGATACATTTTATAAGGTCGATACTTAAGAAAGGATCAAGAATCATTCTTTTTTCACCTATATTTTAAATGGGTATACCATGGGATAAGTTAAAACCCCAAGAATATAATAAATTAATTAGGAGATTATTATTAATTATTCCATATTTCTAGACTGTGAGCTCTAATAGTTATTTATTTTTATTGGAATGGATCTAGGAAAATGTCCTCATCAGGTCTGAAGTAATGATATTTAGCAGGATGTTCCAGAAGATCACTAAAAAGTAGAGGATGATTAAAATGAAACATAGAGAAGACCACTCTAGGATTTTTCGTTCATGTTATTGTTGATGTATAAGGGCTCTATTTAATATTTAGTCACAATATACTGGTTGGAGGAGGTTCATAGAGAATTAAGTTTGATCCATTATTAGAAAGGGTACTTGGTTCCATTGGCAATGATGATGTTGCATGTAGATGTAACGAAGTTGTGGTTATTATTCCTCATGAATAGTGAGGTGTAAATAGTCTCATGTGAGAAGTTCCAAGACCAATTATTTGCATTGTTTTGAACTTTGAACCTGAAATTGGATAGTATCCAGAAGATTCTTACCCTTCAGCATGATAAATATAGTAAGGAGAATATTTGATCCATTTTTTGGATGATTTTTTTATATTATTCAGATTTATTTATTGATAAAGAGGATGATTCCAATAATTATAAAAAGGTTGTTTATCTAGAGACCCCATTAAAAGTAACCCTACTCATGATAAAGATATAACTTGAGTTGTTTGTGAGAGAATATGTCACTGAGAGGGTTCTTGATAGAACCAAACAATCATGAGAGAAGAGTTTTAAAGATTCATCATGAAGAAGATATATGGTATGATGTTCACAATATCCTAGAATGAATTTCTTTCTATCAACTATGGGTTGGTCCAAGAACTTATCATCTCATTTATCCAGGGGTGGAATCTCTCAAACATATTCCTTGGAATCAGATTAATGTCTTTCTTGTGGTGGATGTGGTTATTCGTGAAGAGAGTTCCTGACATTTCTTAGTAGTCATTGCGTTCCTTGTTTTCCACTTTGTGTTACACTATTGAGGCAATTTTATATGAGATAAAAGTAGTAGGATTCTCTAGTGTAAAATTAGATGAGAGTAAGTGGAAGTTAGTGTATAACCTTGAGATGCTCATTATCCCCATAGAGTAGATCACAACCATAGTGATGGTCATCATAAAGGTTAGAGAGGTTTTCGGTAGGTTTTATCGATAATAATGCTTTATATTTTTGATCACCAGGAAATCCAAACACTATTACATATTCCATTTTATTATTTTCATCATGGGTTCAGGATTTATTTGATTTAGGAGTGAGAAAATTCTTTATATAACCTACCCTCATCCCTGTATTGGGACTTGAGGTAGATAGTCTTACCATTGCCTTTGTATTGACTACTCTAGTTGGAGGTCGACCTGGCTTATATGAATTATACACAGATTATGAGATAGTTCTAGGAAATCAACACTCTTAGGGAGATATCCTGTGTCTAAAGATACAAACATATGATATTATCCTTGGAATTTATTTGTATCCAATCAATGTGGGATATAGTTGATTGATTCATGAATAAGGTTGTGGTTTATGATCTTGGTGGAGAGATAGTTGTGTTTTCTGTTGATATAGATCCTCATATGAATGAGAGACATTTTCTATCCTTTCCATCCCTGATGTCTAATTTGATGCTCATATCATCAGAGGTTTAGAATACAGTGTTTCCTAGGGTTTTGGGAGAGTAACATGATTTATTTCTAGATGAGGTTGTAGTGTTACCCCATCAAAGAGAGATAAAGTTTTAGATCAAACTAAAACAAGGTATGTAACCTATCATAATGTCTATATATTGATGGTTCCTTTTGAGTTTTGAGAGCTATGAGTAAATACCATTGATATATTTCATTGAGTTTTCATTTCGTTGAGCATGTCACCTTGGGGATCACTAGGTTCTTTTCATGAATAAAAATAATAGAATTTTCTATGATTTGTTATGATTATCATATCCTTTAAAAAGTAAAGATAAATAATCATTATCCTCATTCATAGATTGATGATTTATTTATCTAGATTAAGAGATAAATTCAGTTCTTGAAAATATATATGTGGTCTGGATATCATCGAATGTGGGTATAGTATGATGATATTTAGGAGACTACTTTTGGTTGTCTTCATGGGAATTATTTGTTGTTTCTAATTCCGTTCGATTTGAGGAATACTCCCTCCATGTTCATGGGGTTTATAAGAATAGTTTTCTGAGTGTTTTTGGATACATTTTCATTATTTTTCATCAACATAATCCTTTTGTACTCCATGTACAAGGATGATAATTCCGAAAATATGTATGTAGTATTGGGAGTTCATCATCGTGAAAAACATTTCATGAATATTTCTAATTGTGAGTTTTGGGATTTTAAATTCATTTTATTGGGGATTGCTTTGTCCCACTTGGGTGTAGTTGTGGATCCATTGAATATTGAAGTAGTTTTGTCTTGGTAATCCACCAAAATAGTGGTAGTGGTTTGAAATTTCCTTGGTTATGCATTCCATTATAAGTGGTTCATAGATGATTCTTCATAGGTTGTGACTGATATGACAAGCTTGTTCTACTAGGATAAGGTGTTCTTCTAGACTGACGAATGTTATAAAAATATTGAGCACATAAAAAATAATTTGGTTATCCCCAATGTCCTTTTTAAGTATATGAATCATGTTTTATGTTTTATGTGAAAATTAACATATTAGATTGTGTTGTGTTCTGATGCATCACATATCAGTTGTTTCTTATGGGTCTCAATATTTTTACCCAATGAGCATAACTATAACACCAATGAACATGATTCAGACACATTTATGTTTTCCTCAATGTTTTGGGAGCATTATCTCATTGGTGAGCATTTTGTGGGTTTCACCACACATAGGAGACTACGGTATGTATTATCCCAGTGTTATATGAAATTTTATCATCATTTATGGTTATAATTCGAACTAAATTATTGTTTTGGGAGTTTATATATTCCTTAAATGGGAATTATTGTGGATGATGAGTTGGGAAGGTAGTAATGTAGTGATTCTATGCATTAATCTTGATATTTATAGAGAGTGATAGATAAAATATTAGTGATTTATCTAGATATTGAATAGTTTATAAGAATAGGTTGTCTTTTCATGTTGGTGGTGTAATTTTCCTTGTTACAACAATTAGAGGAGTCCTAGATGGTTAATTCCAAGGTGGAGGTTTAGAGGGACCCAATTGTTTTTTGGGATGCCGTTGATAGTTATACTGAGAATGGATTTCACTAGATATTCTTCCAAGGATGGCTTTTAATGAATTTAGATATGTAGTAGACAGTTATCCATTAGTTCCATTATTTTCTTTTTTTGACACATCATGAAATATCAAAGATATACCGGGAATTGAGAGGGCATTTTGGTTGGAAGGGTTGAAACATGCAATTACTAAGATTGTTTCTCAATGTTTATTCTTCCTCATGGTGAAGGCCAAGAACCGTATTCCAATGGTCCTCTCTAGATGTTAGATTTTCCCCAGTGCAAGTGGGAGGAAATAATGATGGACTTCATTACCAGTTTACCTAGAGATGAGGGAGGCTCTGATTATATATAGGTGATACAAGATCATTTGAAGAAATCATTCCACTTTATAAAGAATAGAGAGTCAATATTTGGGTATGTATTATCATGTAATTATATAGTGTAAGTGGTATTTTATACAAGGTGTTATTAAAAAGATCATATTTTATCTTGATCCTTGTGTTACCTCTATGCTGTAGAGAGTCCTCCAGTATTCTTTTGGCTATCAGTTCCTCCATAACACTACTTTTTATCTATAGAAAAATGGTCTGATAGATCAGAACATCTATAATATTGATGACCAATTGCATTATTTTTTACCATATTTGGAGGGTCATGGATGAGGCACCAAACCATGTCTGTTTTTTCTTACACCAATAGTTCCCACTCCACCCTTGATATGGCGTCATTTGATGATTTTCATGGAAAACCATTATGTTATCCATTGTAATGTACTTGGGTTGGAGAGGAATCAAATATTGAACTAGAAATATTATAGATTAGGATAGAGATGGTTCATGAAATTTAAATGAGGTTGTAGGTATAATAGGATCATCGTAAATCCTATAATAATAATAGGATGATATATCTGTAGTTTGACTTTAGAGATAACATGTTCCTAAAGGTGACTCCTCATTGTGGGATGTGATGGTTTTTTCACATGAGTACACATTCTACCCCCTATCTTGGGCCATTCATGTTATATTATTATGTAGGATATGTATAATATAAGATAGAACAACCACCACTAATTATTCAAAAAACAATGTTTTTTCATATCATATCGCCACCATTTTCATCATGATGACTCCCATGTCATAAATTGGGGTCAGATCAATGTTAACAATGATGATACCTTCAAGGAGAATCAACCAGAAATCCAGGACCACTGTGATAAGGATTTTTTGGGAAACCAATTCTATTTGTTAATGATTTTTTCTATCATAGTGGCTTGGAGGAGAGTATAGGGGAACATTAATTACCAATTCACACTTAGTATGTAACACCCTGAGTTTTTATGAACATATTTTATTTCAATTATGTTTTCATTTATTTCATAAAATGAACTATTTCAAACATTCCTTTCACATGGAATGAAATTTTCCTACATTACATGGAACGTAATCTTGGAGTACGTTACACAAAACATTGACTCCTTGCATGTTACATAAAATGTCAACTTGCCCTATTTTACAAACAACATCGATGTTTCTACGAAACTAAATTTTATTATTATAAATATTTAAAAGAGATAATTATGACCATAACATCATAATTAGTAATATGAATAGTAATAACTAGTTTTCCAATAATTTTTATAATTTTATTATATAAATAAGACATATTGATATTGAAAGATATGATTTTTGGTAATTTCCTTTTATGTTTTAAAATACCACTTTCTTGAATGAACTACTTTTATTGCTATTTCGTGAAAAGTAATAGAATTAATTCTCGACACATTAAGAAATTTAATTAATTAAAATAAACTTAATTTTTGAATGTATAATTTTATAATTATCTTGGGGTGAATATTTTCAATTTTTTTGAGAAACATTAACTTTTTATAAATAGCGAAAAATATAGTTTTTTAGTTAGATACCGACTTTTTGTTTAAATAATTCATAATTATAAATTAAATTTTAAATTTTATTTAATGTTTCATTATATAAATTATAAATATTTTAATACAATTTAGTACATTATAATAAATTTCACTTTTACATTGAATATAAAAACATTATAAACTTTTGATCTTATTTCTACTTAAAAAACTCAAAATTTCATCCCATCCGTGAGATTTGCGTTCATCTTAAAGTTGATGCTTCTGTAAATTTAATTTTGAAAAAATTACAGAAACCATTTTAATTATTATATTATTCATATTCTAATTATATAATTTTAAATTTTTCCCGAAAATATTATTAAAAGTGATTATAATTAATCACAGTGGTTAAGGTCAAATAATGCTTAATCATGGACTATACCTTAATCGTTGGGGCCCAAATTAACTAGAAACCTTTGAAAAGCCCATTTATGGCCCTTATTCTTCCATAATCCATCCATTATTGATTTATTTTGGTTTTTATGGCATTTTTTTATTTATTACATGTTTACACTAAATTTTTTTTGAAAAATTCCAAGTGAGTCCTTTTCCTTCCCTATAATAGGACACCACCTCTCCCACTTCCTCACCCCTCACAAACATATTATGTTCGGGCCAGATATTTCCAATCCACCTTATAAAAATGATTAATTTCTAATATAATCCTTTCCTTTGTATGAATGAAATCCATGGAATCATTTTGGCACAAACCCAAAGGAGTTACCCGATTAAGAGGTAACATCCTCTCTCAAGTCCTTTATTTTATTTTCTTTCTCCACCGATACACTATATTTATTACATTACTATGTAACAACACCAGAATCGTAAATAAACTAGGTTGGTTTTAGGATATAGTTTCCACTTAAACGTACACACAAGTCCATCTAATGGATAATGAACATACTGTTTTTGTGTATGGAGAACTACCGCCTCACTAAATGATGACTGTTCAATTTATTTTACCACCTATCATGGTGGAAATTATGATGGAAAAAATGTTTATAAGAATTATATATTATATATTATTTAAATAATCATCTATAATCCTTTTAAAACAAATATCCTTTTTACCATCCATTTTGTGTTAATACGACATTTTTGTTTGAGGATATGTGGACTATCTCCCCCTCAAAGCGATATGATCCGCTCATACACTCAATGGATTGAATTGATTATGGTTTCAGTGAATATAATTGTAATATATGTTATCATAAAAATACTTTAATAATGATATATATATATATATATATATATATATATGTCTTTTACATTCATTCTTATAACACAAAAATAACAATAAAAACAACGTTCAAACGTATGTATCGCTAACCGTCTCCATGAACGGTGTATTCAATTTTGTACATATAAATTCTATATATTATTTAAATAAACAATTATAATATATATAAATGATATTTATATCTTGTTTTACATTCTGGATGTCATGATATAATATAAAAATACCAAATATATAACAAATTAAAACACATGGGAAGAATAAAGCGAATATTACCCAAAGTGAAACCTTAAGATAAGATTATTAATATGAGGGAAATATAATGTAAAAATAAAACAATATATATTATTAGATATACAAATATGGTTCTGTAAAATAAATATATTAAATTTATATTTATTATACATGTGGTTTGAAGGAGTATGATGAGAGTTATGACATAAGGTAAGGGGATTACATCTCACTTTTTATTTCCTTGAGATACACGATATGTTTTCCACTCTTTAAATTTTTGAGGTGTATGTTATACCAATTATTATGTTATATTTATGTTATAAATAAAATTGTGGGTATTCCCATATTCCTTTCGTGATCATTCTTTCACGGGGTTTAAGTATCAAAAATTACAATATCGGTAAAATATTTTTGACTCAATTTTCCTTCATTGAGGCTCATGTTTTGTTATACACCTAAATTATATTTTTAGGTGTACATTATTCCATTTTGAATGTTATATAATGAATTTACTTCCATTCGTGTAAATTGTTTCTTACATGGAGAGTATGATCACAAAAACTAAGTAATAAGAGTTTATTGAGATAATCTCATTGCTTTCCAAGATTGTTTATGTCTTTGCCTAAAATGATGAAATCTTATGATCCATAACCCAATAAAACTCATGAGTTTTCTTTTTCTTATATTTATTAAAGATTTATCTATATATTACTAACATTTTTCCACACTTTTATATATTAGATAAAATTTTTAAGTAATGTTTGATCATATCCCTCTCCAGTTGGAAATCAATTAAATTCAAATGATTTTTTTTCAAAAATTAATTCAAAAATGTTTTAAAAATATATTTGAATCTAATTTTAAAGTAAAACGATTTTAAAAACGTTTTATAGTTTTCAAATATTCATTTATAAGTTTTCAATACTATTTTCAATGAAAAAGGTCTTCAAAATGTTTTATGTTTAAAAATGTGTTTTTTTATTATAGAAATGATATTTTATTTAAAAAATGTTTTTAGACAATATTATAAAATTATTTCCCATATATGATAAAATACATTTGTGTTACTCATTATTTTATAGGGAAATAATTCAATTTTTTGTTTATATTCATTCCTAGAATGGATTATTGTTTGTAGCATGATGTTTATAAAACCCATTTCTCTTTCACATGTTATATGTTTTTGAAATCTCTCTCTCTTTCCCAGGTTAGGAATTTGATGAAATTATTATTAAACCTATATTTTTCCACAGGTTATGATATGATTACATGTCTATAGTACCCATTTCATTTAATGGGTTTTGACATGATTATTTATGATCTTGTGGAACATGTATGTATGATTTCATTATGAGTTGGGTGGGGACTATATATCCCTCCAATGTGTTGGGTAAAGATTTATATCTTATGAGATAGAAAGAGATGGAATGGGAAATGAACTCGGTTCAGTATTACATGGTTGAAATGGGGAACGAACTCAGTTCAGTATTACAGTGCTGGAATGGGGAGTGAACTCGATTTAGTAATACAAGACATGAACAATGTGTGAACCCATTTCAGTAATGGACTTCTTTACATTAAGATTCTATCATCATTAATGTATTTACTTCCATGGAAATCATTATATACGATTATGTGGCTACAACAATTCTATTTTTTATTTTTATGTAATGATTTATCGGCTTATGTTATTTATTTTCATTTGATTCGTGTCATGTTAACTTCCAAGAATTATTATATGAATCATGTATATGATCTTTGATTCGTAGGGTATGATATTTAATTTTTATGATCATGTTATCATACCCTTATAGTCCTGATTATGCTTACATATCTCCATAGTTTACCATTACTAAGAATTTTTTCTCACCCATTTTAATGTTTCTATTTTTAGGGTATAAAGTTATGTATTATGATTGATGTGTTTAAGAAGGTTTATAGTCATGAAGAACTAGTGGGAGACAATGTAGCTCACATATCTATCAGTGTTTATGTTTCCATGTTTCCAAAGGCACTATATTATTATAGTATTTGGGTGTCTATTTGTATAATGTTTTAAGTACTCCACAAATGTTATGTAATGTTAATGTATGAAAGGAGAGGGTCTCTATAGTTTGTATTAGAGAATATTTTTAGTTAACCATTAGAATCTAGGATGATAAAAATGTTGTGAGAACCTGAAGTAAATATCTAAGGATAAGTCTAAGGATAATGAAAATTATAGGAAAATGTCATTGAATATTGGTAAAGGATAAAGTGAATTATTTCATAGAAATTCATCCCTTTCTCGATAATACAAGTGGATGTTTCTCTGGAAAAGATTTATCATGGGGTAACAACTCCGACATGATGTTCCATGTCTGACTCGTGGTAATATGATAAATAAAAATGGGCATTTATGCACATATGGTTTGAAACTCACAGATGATATAAATTAGGAATTCAAAAACACTAAATTAACCATTATAATGTATTTAAATGGATGTTTTCTATGAATAAACTAGGATTAATCTAATCTATTATTGATAAAAGAAGGTGTTATAATTTAGATATCCTATAAGTTACCTTTCATGATTAGTTGGTTCCCTGATTTGATAACTATTTCATACACTATGTTTTTTATTTTAGTCTATGGTTATAACCCAATCGAAACACATTAATAGTGATTGTGATGGACAATGAAATGATTTTCCTCTAGAGCAACCTAATATTATTGGATCTAGAATGAAACACGTTTTTTCAATTCTCACATATCATTCTCAAGCTACTAATAATGGTGGAAATCTAAATGAGCACTAGCGGGGAGAAAATTATGTTGATTCATTCCTTAGGAAACATCAACCTTAATTCAATGGGTCTTCTGATCCAATTACTACTAATCAATGTATCATTACTACTGAAATGATATTCTCTTTTCATTAGTGTCGAGATCATGAGAAAGTCATTCTGGCCATCTATCTTTTAGATGGTGAATCATAACAATGGTGGACTCTAATCAGGAATACGAGGTAGAAAAATGATATTTAATCCATGGATTGGAATGCGTTCATGAACTTATTTATCAATAAGTATTTGAATTCTTCATACCATGATGGAGATAGAGTTCCTTTAGTAGATGAAATGTGATTATGTATCTTTTGGTACCTATGAGGATAATTTCTTGAGACTTTCAAGGTACACAATAGGAATTATTATCCAACATTAATATAATAATGATAGGTTATTCAATTGATTAATCCCATCTCTCATAAGGAAAGTGTCCATAAGATACTTTAGAAGCTACAATGAGTTTTTTTGCTATGAAATCAAGTTTGAAAGCGTGGTTGAAGTCACATATAAATCTCATGGTTCTGATAAGAAGAGGAATATGAAGATCAAAGGAAACTCTAAAAACCATGGAGAAAAGAAGATGAGTTTCCATTTATAATCTAGTTTTCTGAAGAATCCATGAGGAAATTTTCTTATGGGGTCTCTTAAATGTTTTATATAAAGGACGTAAGGTCACCATTATATTGATTGCCAAAATGATTGGGAGAAGTTATGCCAAAATGATAAGGGATAAATATCCCTATAGAAAGTACCCCCCACGATTTAATGATACAAGTGTATGGAGAATGGGAATTTTTCTATTCTCTACAAAAAACCAAGGGTTGGTGAAGATAATTGACATAAAAAACCTCTTAATCCTATGGGAAAGTGCTAATATCAAGATATCACTATTTAAAATGAGTGGTGTGATAATGACATGATGAAAGGTACAAATACTATTCAATCTTTAACACTTAATGTCATGTTTGATTCAGGATCTTCCTACACTTTCCTATCAAAATAATTTTCTAAGGGTGTTAAGATTCTAACAAAATTATTATATGTGGAATTATCAGTGTAGATCCCTGCTATAATGATGATTGCATATAAATTCTATGATTCCTCTGCATCTGAAGATTGTGGAAATGTTCTTCCTATTAATCATGTCATTCTTCTTTTGGTTGATTTTGATGTCATCTTAGGCATAGATTGGATTTATGTACATAAATACTACATAAATTTTTACAGAAGGAAAGTTAAATTTGATATTTAAAACCCTCCTATTATAATCCATCAGTGTGATGATAATTATGATATTTTTATAGAGATTACATTAAATGAATGGGTCTTAATTTTCATTCAAATGTTTTTTTTATCTCAAATGGTTAGGGTGAAGATTGACCTGGATGGAATTCCTATTTTAAAGATTTTTTTGATGTGTTTCTGGATGAATTTCATAGTATTCCTCTAATACATGAAGTTGAGTTATCAATTAAACTCATTCCTGGTTCCGAACTAATTTCAAATACTTCTTAAAGATTGGCTCTGATTGAGTTGCAGGAATTGAAGAAGAAACTCTAAGAAACCCTTGATATGAGATTTATTAAGACACATTTTCCACCATGGGGTGAACCCATTATTTTTTTGGAAGAAATTTGGATCAATGATACTCTGCATTGATTGTTGATAGTTCAACAAGATCATGATCAAGAACAATTATCCTCTTCCCTGTATTGATGACTTGTTTGATCAATTATGCATAGCTAAATACATTTCCATGTTTGACCTTCATTATGGATATTATAAATTGAGGGTCATGAAATAGGATATACCCAAGATGGAATTCCATTCAATGTGTGGACTCTATGAATATTTTCATTACTTTTTTCCTTACTAATTCTCCTACCATCTTCATCAATTTAATGAATAGAGTCTTTAGAGATTATCTCAATCAGTTTTCAGTAGACTTTGTAGATTCCATTGTTATATATTCTTAGAGAAAAGATGATCAAGAATATCACTTGATAATTGTACAAAATACCATATGGAAGGAGAATCAATATGGAAAATTTATAATGTGCGAATTTTGGATGCAAAAGGTATCATTTTTGGGTAATATATTCTCAAGAGATGGTATAAAACTTGATCAATAAAAGATAGAGGCTGTTGAATGTTGGCCTAGAATAACCACAATTACTAATACATATAGATTTCATGGTTGAGGTGGATATTATTGATGGTTTTTAGAGAGTTTATCATGACTATATAATACGATTACCAAGTTATATACAAAGGGTGTCAAGTTCCTCTCGATAGATGAATGTGAGGAAAATTTCATGGAACTGAAGTGATGGTTAGTCAGTGCACCTTTGAAAACATCACCCAATATTAGAGATGGGTATAAAAAATTATAAATTTATCCAAGAAGGGATTTTGATGTTTTCTTTTGCATAATAATGTAGTTATCTATTTTTAATCAAGATAGTTTAAGATTCCTGTGAAAAATTATCCAACTCATGATTTAGAGTTAGCATCAGTATTTTTTGCATTAAAGGTACATAAAAATTATCTTTATGGTGAAATGTGTGATATATATATATATTGATCATAAAATTATGAAATATATACTCACATAAATGGGTTGAACATGATCTAGAGAAGATATGAAGATTTGATAAAGGATTATGACTGGTGAATAAATTACCACACACGGAATTTGAACAAGGTGGATGATTATTTGAGTTAGAAGGATAATGATTGTTTATCAACGATGAGGGTCAAAAAAAGATAAAAGAAATCATATTTTAAAAGGATGTATCTACAAATCCTGATGTTTGGGGGAAAATCATACCTTTATCACATGAATGTTCAACCCTTTATCCAAGTGAAGAATAAGGAGGTGTAAAAGGGAGATGAAGAGTTGCAAAATAAAGTTATAAATATTCCCGATTTTAACATTGATCAGGATGGAATGATAAGGTTCAAGAATCATGTACTTATTCCTTCCATACCAGATTTGAAGAAGGAGCTAATAGATGATGCTCATAGTTATTTAATCTCTATTCATCCTAGAAGTACGAAGATGTATATAGACATGAAAGAATACTCCTAGAGGGATGGTATGAATAGAGATATAAAAAATTTTGTATCTTCATTCATGGTATACTGACAAGTTAAGTATGAAAGAAAAAAGTCAACTGGGATGCTGCATCCATTTCCCATAACAGAATGGAAAAAGGATAAAATGTCTATGGATTTTGTCTTTGGACTACCCAAAAACCCTAAAGTCATTAATTCTATATGGGTGAAATCGATCAACTCACCAAGTCAGAACACTTCATCACTATTAGAGAATAATTATCTTAGGATCATCCTTCTAGGATATACAGAAGGAAGTGGTAATGTTTCTTCGAGTACCAAATTCCATTGTATTTGTAATACCCAGACCCTAGTTAGCCAGATTCGGTGAATTATTACATAACATTTCCATGATCAGAAGATATCAAGTCTCGAAAGACTGATTAGTTTAATACCCTTGGAAATAGTAGATACATACATAAATCTTAAATTACATTATGAAATGAAATACAACAAGATTAAGCCCCCTTTGAACACACTCATATCCCTTAGACTATTCCTATAGGCCAATCATAATATAATTCTTCACATCCTAGAAAAAATAAAACATAGAAAGGGGTGATCTCAGATGCTCAATAAGAATAACAATATGGAATAATCATTCATAAATAAGCATAAAAATTTAATGCAATGAATAATACTAAAACACAAGCCTTTTAAACAAAAACTTCAGTGTAATAGGGAAAACATAAATCATATAATTCTATTTACTTATTCACATATATATTCTACTAGTTTAATAATCACATGTAATATCAATAGTTAATATCATAATGATGGAATGCGTAATGTCAGACTTCATAACCACATAGGCAAATCCTCGTGCTAAGACTAAAAATATAACTTTGTCAAGGCCTTATTCCAAGACACTATTTTGTCTCATGAGACCTAACAATGCATAGAGGAGCTTTAGTGGGCTCCACCCATCACTTACTAAGTCCATTTCATTCCACATTTGAAATGGCTGAAACATACCATAGACATTCGTATTAAAACATGCATATGAAATGATAATATTTTAACCACAAAGCATGAATGTTATAAAAATAGCACCTCCATAGTCAAACATAACTCATTAAATACAATATGGAAGATTGTATTATAATAAATAAACCTCAATCAAGAACAATGAAGGATATTGACATAGATGAAAATAATCAGTAAAACTATTTGAGAGAAATATGCCCTTTTTCTTGAAAACATTTAAAAGTATAACTATTTATAAAGAAGCTATTTAAAATATATTTTTAATCAAAGTGTCACATACCAATGTTAATCATTTAAAAGGAATTATAATTTTAAAACAATCATGTGCATATAAATAAATCCTTAAAACCATTTTTAAAACTTGTACATTAATGATAAATGTTTAGAAGAATAAATATTTAAAACATTTAAAATTATAATTTATTTCGAGTTTCTAATAAAATGAGAGATGATTGAATATAAATAATTTAGGTAATTAAAACATTATAATATCATGAGAATAAAGGGATTCATGATATACTATGTCAAAGTACAATATAAAAACCATAAAAAAGTGAATTGGCGCATAACAATAACGTAGCCTCAAGGGAATGTAAATTGAGATGAAATACTTTATAAAGAAAAAATCATTAGATTAAGGATAAATGAATGACATAATTGTTTAAAATATATAAATACACTAAATATGAATGGATATTCAGTGTAAATCAATAAGAGGATATTCCCTAATATTCTTGTAAAATCGAAACTAATGACATGGATGTTTAACTCAATGAATTGAAATTGAGATAAGATTACCTTTATCAATTTCATATCAATGACTTGAGAATTTATTAATGTAGATATTATGTGTATCAAAAGTATATCCACAAAAAATAAAGTAGAAATTAATACATAAATAAATAAATATTGACTTCACACATATTCTTGGAGTAAAATAATAGATGCAGTTTTTCATAAAATCCAATGAGTAGAAATTGATAATTGAAATTCCCTTAACGATTTGGTAACTTACGAAACATACAATCTATGAAAGAAGGTCATAAAATTTATATTTAAATACCATTAAATTATAGTATATTACACAAATAATACGATCATGTGTAAGTACATACACCACACAAAAGGAAACAATGGCAATATATCATGAATCTCATGGGAATAAAAAGTGAGATGAAACCCCCTTATTACGTTGTAATCAATCGAGTCGTATGGCCAAAAGTTAATAACCAAAAAATGAATCACAAAATACCATGAATATAAATATAATCATGATAATATATATCAAATAGAAGTAAAAAATACAAAACAAGCAATAAATAAGTAGTGAACATTGAAAATATGACAGAATTAAAAGTGAAATAAGAAACCCCATACATCGTGTACGACTTGACTCGTATGTTCCATGTTCTTCCTGGATAATAAACATAAGTTAAGTTATACATATTTAAGAACATTTTTCATATTTATTATTTCTTTTATATAACTTATTACCTTGCTATAACAATTAGTTAATGGTTTGAGTTCATATCGGTCATTTTGTTGATGTTTGGAACTTTAGTAAGAAATGATCTTGTTATAATAAAAAAATTTCCATGTGGTCAAAATTAAGTTATCTCCAGAATTATATTCATGATTTATATTTCATATATATCTAGTGTATTTTTATTTATAATACTCCATATCAATTTTAGTTAAGAAATGAAACACACCATTCATGGATACGGTAACCCGAACATATGCATGAACACTACTTTCATTTCTATTTTATATTTAAAGGAATGAAAAATTAATCATACATTGGTATATTATAATTCAAGTATAATATCCATGTTATGTATTTTAATTAACACTATCATTTACACATTCCACATATGGCATGAACAAGTCATATCACTTTGAGGGGGCGGTTGTCCGCACTTCCTCAAATGAAATTATCGTATTTACCCATTATGGAAACCAAAAAGGAATGATATAAATGAAAAATAAAAAAGTATATAGAAAATATAAATATAATATATATCACATGTAAATACAGTTCCATCTTAATGTGCACCATAGGAGGAGGTAGGATAATATTGAACAATCACTATTTCTTGAGGCAGTAGTTCACCGTCCACAGAAACAATATGTTATTTACCCATTAGATGTGGGTGTGTGTAAGTTTAGTTAGAATAATTCTCATATCAAAAACCTAGTATATTGAGGATACTGGTGGTGTTATAAAATATGGTAATAAAAGAGTTTAGGGGGTTGGAGAAGTAATATAAAAGAAAATAACTTAAGAGAAGACGTTACCATTAAATCGGGTAACTCCCTTTGGTTTGAAAAAAAATGATTTCTTGAAGTGACTTGTACATAAGGAAATGATTTTAGGTGGAAGATAGGGATATTGAAAGCCTATTTGGGCAGAGTTTGGATGATACAAGGGGTTTGAGAGGAGTGAGTAATGGGTTATAGGTGAGGGCTTTTATAAGGGGGAGGATGGGCTTTTTAGGAACGTTTGAAAACATTATTTTATTATATAATTATTTTCCATTTATAAAGGTCCAAAACTTATTAAATTAAAATATAAGATGAATCTTGTTAGAAATAAAATCATCCAATAAGAATATCATAGGTTTTTGAGATTGATTTAAAATTTAATATCTTATTTATTTAAATCATTCAATAATGAAGTAAACACCGCATCATTATTGTATCAGAAATATTTTTTTATATGAAATCTAAAAATTATAAAAAAATACCATTATGTATGAAATATGTTTAAATTTAAAATGAATATTTATAGTCAAAGAGATAACATATATAACCCAATATAAGAATTTATTTACTAAAAGATTTATTTTTATGTCATTTTTGTCATTACATTAAATTAATTAATATAACGTGTCATTATCACTCTTAAATGGATCCATGGGGTCCCAAAATCGACCCAATGATTCGACAGGTCGGAAATGTATCAACCAATAATATTAGGACACATGTTAGGGTAATATATAATTATTATTATAATTTTTTTACCTTTAATTTCCCTATTTACCTTTAACTGTGGTAAATAAAAGTCGAAAGTTACTATTCATCAAAATTTATTTCCATCTTATTGAACCAAATTTTACTTTCTAATAACAAACATGTATGTCGGATTTTCGAAATTCAATTGATAGAAGTGGTAAATTTTCATTTAAATGAAAAAGTCGGTTTTAACTACTACATAGTGTTTTCGCAATCCATCAAAATTTAAGTTTTTCAGAATAATGCCAAAAGTTAAGCCTAAGATATATTTTTTATTAAAAATTCAAAAATGATGTCTATTTTTCCAAATTAAAAACATAAAAGTTGCATAAAATAAATTAAAATTAATTCCCATTATCAAAACAAAAAGTGTGTTTTGAATGAAATAATAACTATTAAAAGATTGACACTTATTTATGTCCAATTTCAAAGTGAAATTACTTATAATGAAAATAATTGGATTAAATGGTAAAAATATAATCTAATTAAAATTTACATCCAAATAAAAATATAATATAACAATATAAATAAATTAGATTGGAAGGCAGTTGTGAATTAATATACAGTAATTTTCACTATTCATAAAAAATGAATTTTATCAGAAAAATACCAAAAATTTACCCAAAGTAAATTGTGATGCCCTGGATCTAAAGAAGAAAATTATTTTTTCAAATAGAAAATATTAAAGTGTCAAATATTGGATTTAGAAAGTGTTCACCATTATAAGGTAGAAAAAGATGCATTTTTTGAAAAATACTTCTTTTATCTGAAAAATTTAATTGTTCCTTATATTATGTCTATAAAACACAAAAGATGAATGTTAAAATTATATGGGATATATATTAAATTCAAAATGTTGTTATTACTATTCATAAATGCTTTTTAACATTTACTTTGATAGGTCATACTTTGCTGGAACTCGGTGTTGTGTACATTGGACACTATTGTATTATTCAAAGGGAAGCGTAACGTGAAAGCCTGGAGTGTTACATTCTCACCTCTTCAATAAATTGAAACCACACAATTTGAAATTGTTCTTCGAAAAAAGGTTAAAAATATACCTTTGAGGAAAACCCGCATTGGAAAAAGGGTTAATAAAATTTAGTTTTAATAAGAGGGAAAGGGAAATGAAAAAGTCACCACCAAATTAGGATTTTGAATAGAAGAACATTGGTGACAATTATAATTGGAGGAAAAACATAAATATTTATACGGAGTGATTGAGGTTATCAATCACAAACAATTGGATGAAAAATTGTGGGAATCCAATCCATTAACTTATGATGAATAATGTAAGGTATTAGGATAATATATTTTTTGGGGTTAAGATCCATTCCCTAAGGTTTAAGGATTAATTTATTCATAGAATAAGAAAGAAAATACTTCATTAGAAGAGTTCCATCCTTTAACTAATTTCTACCACAAACTAATATTTCTTTCCAAACGATGAGTATTCAAGATGAATTGGTGACACCTAAAGTGCTAGAATCAACTTATAAGGAATAAAAAACACAAAGGATGAATTATCTATTTCCCTTATCTCTAGAGATTATCCAAAACCCAAATGGTTAGTACAAGTTCTGATGATCCCCAAAAATCATAATCATTTAGAGAAATAAATACTAATCTAAATTTATGATATTAAAGCAAAAAATCTCAAAGTTCAATAAATCTCAATCAATAAACAATTGTCCTTAAATCATTCAATATAATCCAAACTAAGATTGAAATGCAAAACTCTGAAGAATTTGATTATGTAGTCTTCCACGTTAAATTGTATATCCAAATAACATCGACTACTCTTAAAGTCACTTACTTAAAAGTAATTATCCAAATCACATATTCTCTATGATAGGTTAATCATTTCCATAAATAACCCAAATCACTATATATCCACAATAAGTACATTGATAAAAATACACTATTACTCTTCAAATGAAATACCATTGTATTCTATTTTCCTTGGGCATATATTGTTCACAACAGAGATAACTTCTTCCAAAATACCATTTATCACTTAATAACCAAATCATTTTCCTATACTAAGGATATCCATTGGATAAAACATAATATCCCAAATCAACTTATTATTGATCAATAAAATCATTTAACTAAAAGAAATTAGTCACACTAACTAGGGAATTCATGTAGTCTAGTAGTAGGAGATAAATCCCAATCGCACTTTGGTTGTGGGATCAATTCCCATGGCTCTCTCCAACACAACAGGTTGTCACATGGTCTTCATGTTGTCCTTTTTCAAAAAAAATATTTTATTACATTCCCAAAATAAGATAAATTCCTCAAAATAACCATAACATAATTTAACCACAAATGTTATCTCATACCTCACATTTTCATCCTAAAAATTAATAACCTGTAATTGCCTTGAATTCAAGAATTATATAAACCCAAATGTTTATTTATAACTATATACACAAAAGAAAAGATAATTCTTCCTCAAATAGAATTTTCATATTACAAACTCTAGGGTTACACATATAGGAGAAAATTCATCCAACGTAATCCCATCAACAATGAGAACTAATAATTTTAAACATTTCTCCGTCCATTAATTTCCACATAGGATCTTCCTTGACCAAGAGGTTATCCTATGGAATAGGGAATTGAATCGGGTAATTCCTAGGTCCCCAACATTTAAGAAAAATGACTGTAAATGGGTTTTTGAGATCATATTTATTTTCTTCAATAGTACACATCAATTTTCCCTGAAAATTCTTTACTTTATGTCCTTCATTCCCACACATAATGCATATCTTTATTCTATTGAGACAATTTCCTAGGTGTCTCCTTCCACATTTAATGCATGATGGAAAATGAGATTTATTTTCTCCTTGGACTCCACTTCTAGAGATCTTATCATTCACCTCTTTTCTCTTATTTTGTTGAGTCTGTGAGTTGGTTAATATATATGTTGTTGATCATATTTTGGGAAAACTTATTCAGCATGAACATGATATAGTTTACTCATATCAACATTCCATTTCATTCCTCACTTCCATCACTGTTCTCACCTTGTACATCTTGTTCATTGATACTATTACTTCCATGGAATCCATCCATTGACTAAAACCAGAAAGCATTATGTGAGTAACAATAGTCATAAAATCATTTAGAGAATATTACGAGACCTTATTTTCTATCCAAAACACTATCAGATTAACCAAGGTTATTTATTCTCATCTTACATTAAAATTATTCAAATAATCTTGTAATGAAAACATAAATTATCTTAAGCATATTCCCCAGGAGTTTCAATACCAAGAGTCCAGCAAGGCGTGTTGTCATGTACCTAGATACCCCGAGTCAAGCGCGAAACTCTTTTTCAGAGTTTTCACTCCTAGGTACATCTATTTCAGAGCCAACTCATCGTGTATATATCGAGATAGGGATATATTTTCTTATAAAGCCTAAATAATATTTACACAACCAATTTATTTGGATGTTCTTCCATACTAATACTCAAAGTCTATCTTGGGGTAGATTTTACTAATTAGAGTTTATCTAAATCTAGTTTCCATGGATTTTACTAAACCTCCTCTCATACCAACTGTAGCACCCCGACCCCAGTTACCCAGATTCCGTGCATTATTACATAAAATTTGCATGATCATAAGAGATCATGTCTCAAAAGGCTGATTAGTTTAGAAGCCTTGGAAATTCTAGGTACATACACAAGTTTTACATTACATTATGAAATAAAAAACAACAACATTGTGCCCCCTTTGAACACAATAATATCCCTTAACCCATCCCTACAGGTCAATAATAATATACTTCTTCACATCATAGGAAAAATAAAACATAGAAAGGGGTGATCTCAGATGCTTATTAAGGATAGCAATATAGTGTCAAATTTCATAAATAAGCATAAACATTTAAGGCAATTTATAAGACTAAAACAAAAGCGTTTTAAACATAAACATCAACAATATATGGAAAATATCTATCAAATAATTCCATTTACTTATTCACATGGATATTCTACAAGTCGAAAAATCACATGTAATATCAATAGCAAATTTCATAATTATGGAATACATAATGCCAGATATCATAACCACATATTCATTTTCTCGTGCTAAGAGTACAAATAAGATTTTTTCAAGGCCTTATACCAAGATACTAGTTTGTATCATAAGACCTACCGATGCATCGAAGAGATATAGCGGGCTCCACCCATCACTTACTAAGTCCAATGCATTCCTTATATGAAAATGCTGATACATAACATAAACATTCATATTAAAACTAGATTATGAAATGTTAATATTTTAACCACAAACCAGGAATGGAATAAAAATAGCACATCCACAGTCAAACATAACAATTTCAATACAATATGGAATATTGCATTATAATAAATCAAACTCAATTAATAATAATGAATGATATTGAAATATATGAAAATAATTAGTAAAACTATTTGAGGGAAATGTCCCCTTTTTCTTGAAAACATTTAAAAGTGTAACTATTTATCAAGAAGCTCTTAAAAATATATTTTTGAATCAAAGTGTCCAATACCAAATTGAATCTTCTAAAAATAATTTTAATTTTAAAACATTATAGTCAATATAAATAAATCCTTAAAACTATTTTTAAAACATGAACATTAATGAGAATGGTTTATAAGAATAAATCATTAAAGCATTTAAAATGATATTTTAGTTAGAGTTCCTAACCAAATGGGAGATGCATGAATACAAAAAATTGAGGTAATAAAAAATTTATAATATCATGAGAATAAAGGGATTTAGGATATACTATGTCAGATTATAGTATATACAGCATAAAAAAGTGAATTGGCGTATAATAACAAAAAAGACTCAAAGGAAGGTAAATTGACATGAAATCACATATAAAGAATGAATCCTTAGATTATGGATAAATCAATGGAATTATTATGTGTGAAAAATATAAATACACTCAATATTATTGGATATTTAGTGGAAATAAATCATAGTACATTCATAAATATTCTTGTAAAAACCAAACTAATGACTTGGATGCTTAACTCAATGAATGGAAATTGACTTAATATTACACTTATCAATTTCATATCAATGAGATGAGAGTTTATAATTGGAGTGATTAAGTGTAACAAAAGTATATCAACACAAAGAGGAGTGAAAATTACTACATAAATTAATAAATAGTTATTTCACACATAATCTTGGTGTAAAATAATCAACGAAGTTTGCGTAAAACCAAATGAGTAGAAATTGATATTTGAAATTCCCCTACCGATTTGGTAACATATGAAACATACACCCCATGAAATAAGGATCATAAAATGAAGATGTAAATACATATAAATTAAAGTATACTACACATATAATACAATCATGGTAATGTACATAAACCACCCAAAAGGAAATAGTGGCAATATTGCATGAATCTCACGAGAATAACAAGTGAGATGAAAACCCCTTACCACATTGTAATCAATCGAGTCATATGAAAAAATGTTAATAATTAGAAAATGAATAACAGAATACCATGAATATAATCATAATAATGATAATATATATCAAATTTCAGTACACAATACACCACATGCAATAAATAAGTGGCAAACAATGGAAATATCACAGAATAAAAAATGAGATAAGAAACCCCTTACCTCATGTCTGACTTGACTCGTATGTTCTGGGTTCTTCCTATATAATAATAATAAGTTAATTTATACTTACACAATAAATTTTTTAATTTTTATTATTCCGTTTATATCACTTATTACATTTCTATAAGAATTAGTTAATTGATTGAGTTCATATCAGACATTTTATTGATGTTCAGAACGTTAGTAAAAAATGAACTTGTTATAATTACAAATTTTCCATGTGGTCAAAATTCAATCATCTCCTAAATTATATTAATTATTAGATATCATATATATAATATATACATCTAGGTTATATATATTTATTATATTCCATATCATCTTATGTTAAGAAATGAAATGCACTTTTCATGGAGACGGTAAGCCGTACGTACGCAAAAATGCTACTTTCATTTCTATTTTATATTTAAAGGAATGAATACTTAATAATACATAGGTATATTATAATTAAATTATAATATGTATGATATGTAATTTAATTAACTCCATCCTTTATACATTCCATGTATGGCATGAATGAGTTATATACCTTTGAGGGGGTGTTAGTCCACACTTCCTCAAATGAAATTATCGTATTTACCTATTATGGAAACAATAATGGTATGATATAAATGAAAAATAAAGAATTATAGAGAAAATATAAATATAATATATATTACATGTAAATAAAATTCCATCTTAATTTCCACCATTAGTGGTGGTAGGAGATGATTGAACAATCATCATTTCGTGAGGCAGTAGTTCACCATCCATAGAAACCATAAGTTCTATACCCATTTGAAGGAGGTGTGTATAAATGTGGTTCAAATAATCCATAGACAAACAACCTAGAATATTTAGGATACTTATATTGTTATAAAAGATAAAAATAAAGGTGTTTAGGTGGTTTTAGAAGTAAAATAAAAGAATAGAACTTTAGAGAAGACATTACCATTAAATCGGGTAACTCCCTTTGGTTTGAACCAAAAGGATTTCATGAAGTGCTTTATGCATAATGTAAGGCTTCTATGTGAAATATAGGGATCATGAGAGATAATTTGGGATGATTTTGAACGATCCAAGGAGTTTGAGAGGTGTGAGTAAGG
The DNA here is from genome assembly GCA_963277665.1 of Viscum album. Classification (NCBI taxonomy): domain Eukaryota; kingdom Viridiplantae; phylum Streptophyta; class Magnoliopsida; order Santalales; family Viscaceae; genus Viscum; species Viscum album. Next base: position 800,339,497 of record OY728143.1, on the reverse strand, counting down.
GTTTTGAGGTGAGGGATTTTTATAAGGGTGATGATGGGGCTCTTTAGGAAAATTTGAAAATATTATTTTATTGTATAATGATTTTTGGTTCCTAAAGATCCAAAACCTATTACATTCCAATATAATATAAATATTGTTCTAAATAAAGTCATCCAATAATAATTGGACAGGTTTTGGATATTTTTTTAATATTTATTATCTTATTTATTTAAATCATTCAGTAGTGAGGTAAACACTACATCATTATTGTGTTATAAATAATTTTACTTAATTGATGTCAAAAAATTATGAAAAAAATAACATGATGTAGTAAATATATTTAACTTTAAAATTAATATTTATATTATAATAGATAACATATACAACCCCATGTTAAAATTAATTTACTAAAATATTTATGTTTATTTCATTTTTGTCATTACTTTAAATAAATTAATATAAAGTGTTGTTATCACTCTTAAGTGGATCCATGGGGTCCCAAAATCGACCCAAGGATTCCCATGGTTAGAAATGTTCCCACCAATAGGATTATGACACACGTTAGGGAAATTTAATATTATTATAATATTATTTTTACCTAAAATTGCCCTATTTTCCTCTAACCGCGGTAAATAAAAGTCCAAAGTTATTATTCAACAAAAATTATTTTTATCTTATTGATCCACGTTTTACTTACTAATAAAAACTATGTGTGTCATATTTTTGAAATTAAATTCACAGAAGTGGTAAAATTTAATTTAAATGAAAAAGTCGGTTTTTAACAACTACTTAGAGTTTTCACTATTCATCAAACATTGATGTTTTTCAGAATAATATCAACAATTCTGCCTAAGATATATTTGATATTCTGAATTAAAAAATTATGCCTATTTTACCAAATTCAAAACATAGATGTTTCATAATTTAATTTAAAATTAATTTTCGTTGTCAAAACAAAAAGCATGTATTTTATGAAATAATAACTTTCAAAAGTTTGACACATATTTATGTCCAATTTCACTGTGAAATTACTTACAATTACCAAAACTGGATTAAATGATAAAAATATAATCTAATTACACATTAAATCCTATTAAAAAGATATTCTATCCATTTATATAAATTATATTGAAAGGAAGTTTTGAATTAAAATACAGTATTTTTCACTATTCATAAAAATGAATTTTATCATAAAAATACCAAAATTTTACCCAAAGTAAATTTTGATTTACCAGTTCTAAAAATGAATTTTATTTTTTCAAATAAAACATATAAAATTTTCAAATATTGAATTTAGAAAGGGGTCACCATTTAATTGTTGAAAAAGATGAATTTTTTAAAAAATAGATCTTTTATCTGAAAAATTGAATCTGGCCTCATATTATGTCTAAGAAACACAAAAGATAAATGTTAAAATTATATGGTATATATATTAAATTAAAAATGTGGTTATTATTATTCATAAACACTTTCTAAACATGTAGTCTGATAGGTCATGGTGCACTTGAACTCAGTGTTGCGTACATCACACGCTATTGTATTATTCAAAGTGAAGCGTACCATGGAAGCATGGGGTGTTACATTTTCCCCTATTCAATAAATTACATCCTCTCAATTTGAAAATTTTATTCATAAAAAAAGTTTAAAAAATACCTTTGTGGAAGACCCACATCAGAAATAGGTTTAATAAAATTTAGTCATAATAAGTGTGAAAGAGAAATGAAAAATTCACCACTAAAATAGGATTTCAAATAGGAGAACATTGGTGGAAATTATAATCGGGGGAAAATGTAAATATTTATCAGGAGTGATTGAGGTCATTAATCAAAAATATATGAATGGAAAATTAAATGCCTCAAAGACATTAATCTATGATGAATAACATAGGGTATTAGGATAAAATATTTTGGGGGTTAAGATCCATTACCTAAGGTTTAAAAATTAATTTCTTTATAGAATAATAAAAAAATACTTCATAAGTAGAGTTCCATATTTTTACTAATTTCTACCAAAAAATCATCTTTCACTCCAGATGATTATTAAAGATGAATTGGTTACAACTGAAGTGCTGGAATCATCTTTTAAAAAATCACATAATCCACAAAAGATGAACTATATATTTCCCTTGTCTTTAGAGAATAACGAAAACCAAAATGGGTAGTACAAGAACAGATAATCCCCAAAAGGATAATAATTTAGAGAAATACATACAAATCTTAATTTCTAAAATTAAACCAAAAAATCCCAAATTCTAATAAATATCATTCAATAAACAATTGTCCTTATAATCATTCAATATAATCCAAATTAAGATTGAAACTCAACACTTTGAAAATTTTGATTATGTTGTCTTCCAAGTGAAATTGTATCTCCAAATAACAATGATTACTCTTAAAGTCACATAATTAAAATTAATAAACCTAATCACATATTCTCTAGGATAGGTTAATCATTTCCATAAATAACCCAAATCAGTATATATCCACAATAAAAAAATTGATAAAAATCCAATATTAATCCTCAAATGAAATTCCATAGTATTATATTTTTCTTAGGCATATCGTGTTCACAACAGAGCGAACGTCTTCCAAAATACCATTTATCAATTAATTACCAAGTCATTTTCCTACAATAAGGATATCAATTTGAGAAAACATAAGATCCAAAATTAAATTATTATTGACCAATAAAATCATTTAACTAAAAATAATTAGTCACACTAAACAGGGACTTCATGTAGTCTAGTGGTTGGTGATAAATCCCAGCTGCACATTGGTTGTGGGTTTGATTCCCACAGCTTTGTCCGACGCAACGGGTTGTCACATGATCTCTGTCTTGTCTTTTTTAAAAATATAATTTTTATAAAATTCCCAATATGAGATAAATTATTCAAAATAACCATTACATAATTTAACCACAAATGTTATCTCATGCCTCACATTTTCATCCTAAAAATTAATAACCATTAATAGTCTCAAATTCCAGGATCATGTAAATCAAAAATGTTATTTATAACTATATCCACAAAAGAAAAGATAATTCTTCATCAAATAGTATTTTCACCTAACAAACTGCAGAGTTACACATATAAGAGAAATGTTTTCCAATGTAATCCCATCAACAAAGAGAACTAATACTTTTAAATATTTATCCATCCATTTATTTACACATAGGATCCTCCTTGACCGAGAGGTTATCATATAGAATTTGAAATTGAATCAGGTAATGCCTAGGTCCCCTATATTTTCGAAAAATGATTGTAAATGGATTCTTAGGATCATTTTTATTTTCTTCCATAGTACTCTTGATTTTTCCTTGACAATTATTCACTTTATCCCTTATTTCCCACAATTAATACATTTATTTGTTCAATTGATACACTTTCCTGGGTGTCTCCTTCCACATTTCCTACATGAGGGAAAATGAGCTTTCTTTTCTCCACGGTCTCCACTACTGGAGGTCTTATAATTAACCACATTTCCCTTATTTATTGAGTATATGAGTTGGTTAATATATATCTTGTTGATCATATTTTTGGAAAATTGATTTGACATGAACACAATATATTTTACGCCATTCAACATTCCATTTCTTTGCTCATTTCCACCACCATGCTCACCTTGTTCATCATGTTCAATGTTACTATGACTTCCTTGGAATCTATCCATTGACTAAAATCTGAAATCATTGTGTGAGTAACTATAGTCATAAATTCATTTAAAGAATATTATGACCCCTTATTTTTAATCTAAAATACCTTGAGGTTAACCAATCTTATTTATTCTAATCTTATATTAAAATCCTTAAAATTGGTTTGTAAAGAAAATGTGAATTATCTTAACCATATCCTCCAAGAGTTTCAATTCCAAGCGTGAAAAAAGGGTCATTGACATGTACCTTGATACCCCAAGTCAAGACCAAAACTCCTTATCAAATATTTCACTCCTAGGTACATCTGTTCCAGAGTGACCTCATCCTTTTTGTACCTAGACAGTGATTTATTTTATAAGAAATCCCACATAATATTTACACTACAAATTTTTTTGGATGTTCTTATATAATAATCCTAAAATTCTATCTTAGGGAAGCTTTTTATAATCAGAGTTTATCTAAATCTTGTTTCCATGACTTGTACTAATATTTTTATGATACCAATTGTAACGCCCCAACCCCATTTATCTAGAGTCGGTGCTTTATTACACAACATTTTCATGATCATAAGAGATCATGTCTCGAAAGAAAGATTAGTTTTGTAGCCTGGTAAATACTAGATACATACATAAGTTTTACATTACATTATGAAATAAAAAAAAACAACATTTTACCCCATTTGAACACACTCATATCCCTTAGCCTTTCCTTTCAAGTCAATCATAATATACTTTTCACATCCTGGGAAAAATAAAATATGGAAAGGGGTGAGCTCAGATGCTCAGTATGTATAACAATACAGCGTAAACATTATTAAATAAGCATAATCATTTACGTAAATGTATAAGACTAAAACACAAGACTTTTAAACATAAACATCAGTGTAATATGGAAAATATAAATCAAATAGTTCTATTTACTTATTCACATGGATATTATACTAGTCGAATAATCACATGTAATATCAGTAGATTATTTCATAATGATGGAATGCATAATACCGGAACTCAGAACCAAATAGTAAAATCCTTGTGCTAATACTAAAAATAATATTTTGTCAAGGCTTTTAGCTTAGACACTAGGTTGTCTCATGAGACCTACTGATGCATCGAGAAGCTATAACGGGCACCACCTATCACTTACTAAGTCCAATGCATTCCTCATATAAGAAGGATGAAACATAACATAAAAATTCATATTAAAACTATCATATGAAATGTTAATATTTTCACCACAAATCATGAATGGTATAAAAATATCACATCCACAGTCAAAAGGGAATAGTGGCAATATAACATGAATCTCATGAGAGTAAGAAGTGATATGAGAACACCTTACCACATTGTAATCAATCGAGTCATATGAAAAAAGTTGATAAAATCCAAATGAATCATAGAATACCATGAATATAAAGATAATAATAATAATATATATCAAATATTAGTACACAATACATCAAATGCTATAAATAAGTGGCGAACAATGGAAATCTGACAGAATTAATAGTGAGATAAGAAACCCCTTACCTCGTGTCTGACATGACTCGTATGTTCCGTGTTATTCATGAATAATAATCATAAGTTAATTTATACATCCTTAAGAAAAATTTTCATGTTTATTATTCTTTTTATACTACTTATTACCTTTCTATAACTATTAGTTAATTGTTTGAGTTTATATCGGACATTTTGTCGATGTTCAGAACATTAGTCAAAAATGAACTTGTTATAATTTCAAATTATCCATGTGGTAAAAATTAAATTATCTCCAGAATTATATTCATGATTTAGATATCATATATATTATAAATATATAGCATATATGTATTGATAATATTCCTTATCATTTAAAGTTAAGAAATGAAACACACCGTTCATGGAGACATTAAGTTGTATGTAAGCATGAATGCTACATTCATTTATATTTTATATTTAGGGTAATGAAAACATAATAATACATAGGAATATTATAATTAAAGTATAATATCTATGTTATGTAATTTAGTTACCTCCATCCATTTTAAGTTCCATGTATGGCATGAACAAAACATATCACTTTGAGGGGGCGGTAGTCTGCACTTCCTCAAATGAAATTATCATATTTACCCATTATGGAAACCATAAAGGTATGATATAAATGAGAAATAAATAAATATAGAGACAATATAAATATAATATATTTCACATGTAATTAAATTTCTATCTTAATGTCCACCATAATAGGTGGTAGTAGAATATTGAACAATCATTATTTCGTGAGGCAGTAGTTCTCCGTCTACAGAAACATTATGTTCTCTACCCATTAGAAGGAGGTGTGTGTAAGTGTAGTACGTATCATTAACATATAAACACCCTTGTATGTTGAGGACAATTATTATTTTTAAAATAAATTAATAAAAGATTTTAGGGATTTTGAGAATTAAAATAAATGGAAAGAACTTAAGAGATGACGCTACTTTTAAATTAGGTAACTCCATTTGGTTTGAACTAGAAGGATTTCTTGATGTTCTTTCTACTTAGGGTAATGATTCTAAGTATAAGAGAGTAATCCGGATATATTATTTGGTAATATGTTGGATGAGCCAAGGGGCTTGAGAGGTGTGACTAATGGGTTAGAGTTGAGGGCTTTTTATAAGGGGGAGGAGGGGCTCTTTAGGAATGTAGTAAAATATTTTTTAATTATATAATGATTTTCGGCTTCTAAAGGTCCGAAAATAATTAAATTAAAAGATAATATGACTCTTTTTATAAATAAAATAATCCAATAAGAATTGGACAAATTTTAGACATTGTTTTAATCCTTATTATTTAATTTATTTAAATCATTCATTAATGAGGTAAACATTGTATCATTATTGCGTCATAAATAATTTTATTTATATGATGTCTAGAAATTATAGAAAAAATATAATTATTTAGGAAATAATTTTATATTTAAAATTAATATTTATAGTCTAATGGAAAACTAATATAACCCCATGTAAGAGTTCATTTACTAAAAGATATATGTTTATGTCATTTTTGTCATTACTTTGTATTAATTAATATAATGTGTCATCATCACACTTAAGTGGCTCCATGGGGCCCCAAAATCTAAAAAAGGATGTCCATGGTTGGAAATGTACCAAAAAATAGTATTTGGACATATGTTAGGGTAATTTAATGTTATTATAATATTAGTTTTACCTTGAATTACCCTATTTACCTTTAACCGCTGTAAACAAAAGTGAAAAGTTACTATTCCTAAAAAATTATTTTCATCATATTGAACCAAATTTTACATACTAATAACAACAATTATTTGGGATTTTTTTATTCAATTTCTATAAGTGGTAAAATTTCATTTAAACGATAAAGTCGGTTTTTAAATACTACTCAGTGTTTTCACTATTCATCAAAAATTGAAGTTTTTTCAGAAAAATACCAAAATTTTAGCCGTATCTATTTTTTATATTCTAAATAAAAAAATGATGTCTATTTTATAAAATTAAAAACAAAGAAGTTGAATCAATTAATTGAAAATTTATTCTCGTTGTCAAAACAAAAAGTGTGTTTTATGAAATAATAACTATCAAATGATTGACACTTGTTTATGTTCTATTTAAAAGTAAAATTACTTAAAATGACCAAAATTAGATTAAATGGTAAAAATATAATCTAATTAAACATTAAAACTAATTAAAAATATAATCTACCCATATAAATAAATTATATTAAAAGGTAGTTTGAAATTAAAATACAATATTTTTCACTATTCATGAAAAACGATTTTTATCAGAAAAATAACAAAAATATACCCAAAGTAAATTTTCATGTCCTGGTTCTAAAAAATAATTTTATTTTTTCAACAAGTACATATATAAGTGTCAAATATTGGATTTTGAAAGGGTTCACCATTATAAGGTGGAACAAATGAATTTTGTTTGAAAAATACATCGTTTATCTGAAAAATTAAATTTTTCCTTATATTATGTATAAGAAACACAAAATATAAATGTTAACATTATATGGGATATATATATAAATCAAAATATAATTATTACTATTCATAAATACTTTTTAAACGACTAGTTTGATAGGCCATGCTGCGCTTGAACTCGGTGTTGCATACATCACACGCTATTGTATTATCAAATAGAAGAATGTTGTGGAATCTTGGGGTGAAAAAATATCATATTAGGATATGATGTTTACCTCAATGTTCTGTAAATCTCTTAAAAAACCACTTACAACAGAATTGAGTTTTAGAACTTCTTAGCATCCTCAAACTGATAGCTAGTCTAAAAGAGAAATTCAAACACAATAGGATACGTTGGGAACTTTTTTTAGAAATTTAAAAGGTAGTTTTGATCAACAACATCTGCTGGTTGAATATTCATACAACAATAACATTCACTCAAGCATTCAGATGGAATAGTAGAAGTAGTATGTGGGATGAAAATTAGTTCTCCAAAATGTTTGGATGAATTTGGAGAAATAAAGATAATGGACATGAGATTACGAAAGAAATGGTAGAGAAGGTTAGAACCATTTAGAAAAATATCAAGGATGTTCATAGTTACTAGAAAAGATAAGATGATAACAGTAGACTTGACCTTGAATTTGAAGTTGGTGAAAATGTTTTTATATGATTCTCACCCTGGATGAATGTAATGAGATTCAGAAAAAAAGGAAAACTAATCAATATGTATATCTGTCCCTTTGAGATTATTGATTGTATTGGGATTGTATCCTATCGCATGACACTTCTTTCAAATCCCACTCAATCCATTATGTGTTCAATGTATCCCTCCTAATTAATTTAATTCCAAAACTTTCACTTGTACATAAATTAGAGGTCATAATCCTGGATCCAGATCGTTCTTATGAGGACCTACCATTTGAAATTCTGGACCGATCACAGAATGTTTTACATAACAAGACTACTCACCTGGTCAAAGTTTTGTGAAAAAATAAACATTTATAGGAAGATAAATGGGGACATGAGGATATTAATAAGCACAGGTATAATCATTTTTTACTCAAGTGTTGAATTTTGAGGGTGAAATTAATTTTAAGGGGGTAGAATGTAACACTTGAGTTTTTATAGACCTCTTTTTTTTTAAATTACAATATCATTTATATCTAGCAATTCACTAAGTCATACATTCCATAATTAAGGAACATACATGGTGTAGGACTCATGAATCATGAACATGGAATATGATGCATGGAACATCTATATGGATTAAGTTACATGGATCATTTACATGGCGTATCTTATGCACAACACATATGTTTCTATGAGACCTCATTTTATTGTTACAATTATTTAAATGAGATAATTATAACCTATCTATAAAACATAGTAATAAAAGTAGTGTTAACTACTATTCAATTTTTATATATAAATAAAACATATTTATAATGAATGATATGGATTTTGGTGAAGTCCTTTTATGTTTAAAAATAATGTTTTCTTGAATGAACTGTTTCTAATTTTCTTTTGTGAAAAATAATAAAATATATATTAGACAAACATATAAATTTTGTATTATAATATAAACCTCATCTATTAATTTATAATGTTGAAATTATATTAGGGTTATTTTTTGGAATATTTATGAGAAGCTACATTTTTTGATGAATAGTGAAAATAATGATTTTTAGTTAAAAACTACCTTTTCATTTAACTAATTATTAAGGTTAAACTATGTATTAAATTGTTATTAAGGTAAAATTATATAAATTATACATCAATTAATACATTTTTTTTCATTATAATCAATTTCAATTTGAAATTTAATATAAAAACTTAATAATCTTTTGAATATCGTTCCACTTTAAAAACCCGTAATTGCATCTCATCGCTGGATTTGCATAAATCATAAATTTGACAACTATATAAATTGAATTTATAAAAATCTAAATACTACATTTTAATCAATATTATATTCATATTATAATTATATCATGTTTATTTTTGACCAAAATTATTACTAAAGGTGATTAAAATAAATCACAATGATTAAGGTCAAAATAAGAATAGTTAGGGACTAAACATTATTCTTTTAGAACCAAATGGACTATAAAATTTTAAAAACAAATTTTATAGCCATTAATATGTAATAAAAATTCAATTTTTTTTAATTTTATTGGTTTTTATTAGTTTCTTAGGTAAAAACAAGTGTAAACCTAACCAGTTTCCCAAAATTCCATGTGAGTCCTTTTCCTTCTCTATAAAATGTCACAAATACTCCCATATCCCCACACCTCCCAATCCTATTAATTTCTTCAAATATCTTCTTGAACCGCATCCTAGAAATCCTATCTTACTTCTATAATCCGTCCCTGGGGCAGAAGAAATCCAAGGAATCCTTTTGGGACAATCCAAAAGGAGTTACTGGATTAAGAGGTAACATATTCTTTCATGTTTGTTCTTTTTTTTCATTATTCACCCCTCCACACTATTTATTCCACTACTGTACAAAAAAAAACAGTTTCATTAATATAATATAATTTTTTTCTATGGTTTCCACCTACACTTATAGACACCTCCATATAATGGATAATGTACATACAGTTTATGTGTATGGTGAACTACTGCCTCCCTAAATGATGATTGTTCAATTTTACTCACCTCCTCTCATGGTGGATATTATGATAGATACTATGTTTATATATGATAAATATTATATTTATTATTTAGTTAATCTTTTTTATTATTTTTACAACACATATATTTTTTTTACATTTTTTGGTGTTAATAAGATAATTTTGTTTGAGGAAGTTTGGCCTACCACCCCATAAAAGTGATATTATTCGTTCATACACTTCAAAATTTGAATTAAAGATGTTTTTAGTGAATATTTTTGATGTATTTGATATTATAAATCCATTGTAATAATGATATATAATTTTATACATATATATATACATATATTTCTTTTACATTTTTTCTTTCAACACGACAATAAAAAAAGAGACGTCGTTCATGCGTACGCACGATATAACATCTCTATGAACGGTGCATTAAATTTAATACATATATATTATATATATTATTATAATAAACATATACTATATATACATGATATTTATATAACTATTTAAACTCTGTAAATCAAATAATAAATTATAAATATGAAAGATATAACAAATTAGGACACATGAGAAGAATAACGTGAATATTATCCAAAGTGAATCCTTAACAAAGGATTATAAAAAATAGTGTAATATAAGGTCATAATAAAACTATATATGGTATTAGATATAATAATATGGTAATTTAAAATTTTTATAATAAATTTATATTTATTATTCAGGTTGTTTGAATGAGTACAACGAGAGTCAAAACACAAGGTAAGAGGACTTCGTGTATCTTTTTAGTTTCAAGAATTCATGCTATGTGAACCATGATTTTATTTTGGGTGGTGTATGTTTTACATTGATTATATTCAATTAATACTATACTTAATCTTATGGTCATTAAAATATCCATCACATGATCTTTCTTTCACGAAGTTTATGTTTCAAAAGATACTAAATCTGTAAAATAGATTTTTCTCAATTTTCCTTTATTGAGACGCATGTTTTTTAGACACTTAAATACTATTATGTGGTTTATATACTTAAATTTTACATGTTATACCATGAATTTGATTTAATTCATGAAATTTTAGGCTTCATGGAATATCTATTTATTACATGGAGAGTATGAACCCAAGTACTAGGTTATAAAAGTTTATTTAGAGATTATCATCACATTTTGAGATTGTTTATATTTATGCTTCCCATGATGATATATTATAATACATTTCTCAAGATCACTAATGAGTTTACTTAACATATTATTATTCAATATATTCCCATGTATTAGTACCCTTTTCCACACATTGTTACATAATATAATGTTTCTATGTAAAATTTGACCATCTCTATCTCCGGTCAGAAATATACTATATTAAAAAACAATGATTTTAAAAATATTTTTAAAAGAAAAATGAAGACCATTTTAATGGAAATAAAATTTTAAAACTGTTTTATTATTTTAAAATATTTCATTAAATGTTTTAAAATTTATTTTAAAATAAATTTTTTTAAATGAGATTATGTTTTAAAAATCATTTTCAATGGAAAAAATATATTTTCCTCCTGATTTGTTTTAAAAGAACATAAAAATAATTTCCCATATAAGATAACATCCATCGGTATTACTCATGCCTTTATGGAAAAATCAGTCAATGTTTCCATTCATATTCCTTCTCTAAATGGATTATGTTTTAATGGAAAGATGTTTTTGAAACTCATTTGTCATTCACATGTTATTGGTTTTTGAAACTCGTCTCTCATTCATGGGTTATGTTTTAGGTGAAGTGATAATGAAACATAAATTTATTTATAGGTTATTATATGATTAAATTTTTATAATACCCCATTTAATTTCATGGGCTATAAAATGATTATATATGATATTTTGGAACTCGTATGTATGATTTAATTATGAGATGGGTGACACCTACATCTCCCTCCAATGAATTGGGAAAATATTTATGTCTCATGGGATAGACATGGATGAAATGAGAAATGAACAAGATCTAGTATTGCAGGGTTGGAATGGGGAATGAACTAGGTTAAGTATTATAGGAATAGAATGGGGAGTGAATTCTGTTTAGTAATATATTGATGGAATGGGGTGTGAACTCAGTTCCGTAATGTACTGTGTTCAATTAGATTTTATGGACATCAATAACTTGACTAATATTGAAACCATTAAATATGATTATGTGTCTACCAGAGTTTCATGTTTTATTCCTTTGTTATTTTTTCATATCTTATGTTATTTATTTCCTTATGATTCACATCTAGTGAACTTCCCTGCTTTACCCCATGATTCATGTATATGATATTTGATATGTAGTATATGATATTCTATTTTCATGATCAGTTTCCCATACTCGTATGCTCAGGATTATGATTACATATCCAACTTTTTTACCCTTACTGAGAAATTGAGATCACCCATTTTTATGTATCATTTAATAGGTTATGAAGATATGTATTAGGTTTTATGTATATCTGAAGGGTGGTAGTCATGATGAACCTAGTGATAGATAATGTAGCTCGCATATGTATTAGTGTATATGTATACATGACTCCAAAGTCACTAGACTAGTACATTATATGGTCGCCTATTATTATAATGCTAAAATTATTCCAAAAATGTTATGTAGTTTTAATTAATGAAATTTGAGGGTCTCTGTACAGTACCTTATACTTTTAGACGATTTACTCTTCTATTTTAACATTATCCCCCTATTAACATAGAATAATTTTTTTATATGATGGATTCCTGTTATTTATTTATATGGATTCAATATTTTTTGAGAGGTATATCTCCCGAGAGATTATTTAGGTGTTGGTTGTTTCTGTTGTGTCGGTTCAAACTGCTCCTCTGATAAGGTGTGAGATCTCAGATATTGGAAATATATTTGAGTGGTATCTCATGTTGTATTTGTTCAGATGACCCTATTTGTTTCTCTAGGTTTGGGTTTGGATTCTAAAATATGTTAAATGTTTGAGAGGTAATTAATTTATGGACCCATATCAATTAATTCTAACTATTTTCATGTTTTCAATGATCATGGTTCATAGAGGAGGCCTAGAGCATGTATGGAGGTGTTTAACTTCAAAAATTACTTACAGACAATTATCAAATGACATATAATCATTACATACAATGTAATAGAGATTCACGACTTGTATAAGGATTTTAATGATTTGTATTAATTCATGGATAAATTCCAATGGGTGATGTGTTTTTTAGAAGAAGTCGGAAACTCTATATTTACACGACATGTAATATTTACCCACCATGTAAATGTCATATATATCACGCCTATAAAATATATAGTTGAATCTGGGATTAACCATTAATGTGATACGTAGAGATGGGATTCTCCCTTATGAATCCATTTAATGTGAGATGGCCTAGTTTCTTTTTTTAACTAAATTAAATTCCTCACTGCTTTGGAGAAACTAGGTATGCATGGTTACATGTCTCTTATTAGTGGTAGATTTTGATGTTTTTACTAGAGTAAGTAGATTATAGAATTTTTGTAATGATGAATAAATAATTCACAACCCCCATGGCTTGTGTTAATGGAATAAAAAATATGAAAAGATAATAATCATGATAGACCAAGTAGTCATTGGGATTATTATTGGATGGAATGGAATTTACTATGATAATTAATATAGTATAATTTAAAATAATGTTAATGTTTAATTAATGAATGATGGAATAATTAATAAAAGGAAATGATAAAAAAGAATATAAGTAATTAATGTAGATCTTTTAAATGGTTTGGTTCATAGTGAATATTTGGTTATAGCAGTCCTAGCTGGCGGTCTAAGAAACATTATATATAGTTGAGTCAAAGACGATGTTATTAGAATAGTGTGGTTTTGAGATATTTTATATCATGTGTATTCTATTAATTAAAACGATACCCCACCAATTATCACTAGGGAAACTGACACACAATAGACTATGTGAGAGTGTCTTCCCCAATATTCTGTTGGGAGTACTAATGACTGACTAGCCACTTTGAACCATCAATTCTATTGGTAGTTACTTGTAATGATATTAATGGTGGTTAGTTTTAAAAATATGTCGATATAGGGATACAATGGTTTGCGATTATTTCACACATGTGTATTACTGGATACAGTATCCAAAGGGTTATTATAAGTATGACATGTCTAGGCTACAATGGATTGTGGTTCTTTACTTGGTGTATGTGGTGTAATGTCTTGAGTTATAATAACTGATGTATGATACATGTCATATTAGCTGTGGTGGCTCCAAAAAACTACATGGTTACTATATATAGTGAGTTGATATGGGATAATGCTATTATGAAATGTGTGAGGGTCTTGCTGTGATTTCTTGCCCATTTGTATTTGGGGTGGACTATTTTGGAGAGAGATGGATCATGACACATGACATTGGGGAAGAGAAATAAAATATTTTGGAACCTATAATGGGAAATACTTAATGTTTCCTTATTATATTATATTCTCTATTATATTCATTAGTTCGTGATATTTATCTATGGCATAGTTGAGAACATAATATAGCTATTTAGGTGATGAGGTAATTTCACTACTATTTACTATTATTTAGTATGAATTCATTATATTTTTCATGAGAGGCTCAAAGTAGAATCATAAAAAGTATAATATTATGATCTCCCTATAAATATATAAATCTTTTCTCAAGGCAATCAGAGTAGGTTGGAGATCAGTCTGAATTTTACCAACTCATGGTTTTTCTAAAGATATTTGGGCATCATTATTACTATCGTAGTTAACATTTCGGTACTTATAGTGTTCTTTCATTTGTTTAGTATTTTATGGAATTTTATGTTTTTAAAAGTGTTTATTGTTTTATCCTTCTTATCACTCTCACTTGCCCATGTTGTCATAGAGAGTAATTCCTCATATATATGTGATTATTATACCCAATGTGCTAGTCTCCTACCCTTAGACTACAAGAGGTGGTACTCAAGAAGTAAAAAAATCCCTTAATTCATCTGCATCCAAATATGGGTACAAATTTGGGGCAGGGGTCAGGGAAAGATCACATTATGTCCTCCAAAATAACCGTCAATGTAAGAAATCCCTAAATAAAAGGATATTGTAACATAAAGCCTTTAATACATGGTAAATTTTCAATCATAATCCCCATTAATGAATAAAATCAAATGAAAAATTTAATATTAACAAAATAATGATATTCCTAACACTACAGTTAAATGTGATCATAAATACACATCCTAAAATATGATAGGTTTATATAATTAAATGTATGTCCAAACAAAGGGTATTTGAGGTGAATAATCCTTACAAAGATTATAGTGTTGAATTAAGAGTTAATATTTGTATTGAATATGTGAAACAAATATTAATCCACTAAAAACATATTTAAATACAATATAATAAAATTATAGGTCATTTCACACATAATTATTTAATATCATTGATAATGAATATTGAATATTACACAATTAAAAGATATTGAGGTTTGAAAACTCTTTCAAATTAGTAACATTCATGTCAAGTCACCAAGGATGAAATAATTCAAATTTAATCATAAAATAACATTAAGTATGAAGGATTGGTGATATAACAAGTAAATGGTTTTTTATAGACCATATAAATGAAATGAGATTTATAACAATACATATTCCTTAATGAAGTGAAATTTATACAAAATCCCTTACTACATTCTTAATCTAACTTCTTGAAAGAGAAAACAACATATGGATTTATAAATCTATACATATTATGTGAAATAAATCATAAATATCATTCATGTTAATTATATAATCCAAAATGTAAAAATATTTTGTGAATATGATATATGCCTCACAGAAAAAATTGAGACGAGAAACCGTTAATTCGAGTCCTGACAGTGCATGTATGTCCATTAACTCTTATATAACATGCATATATAAATTATACATAAATCATATAATTTATACAAATTATACATTTATTATAAATTTAAAACCAACTATTAACAATGGTTATGAAAAATGAACTTGGTTACCATAATTGAGACAGTAGGTTGAACATATGCATTAGAAATGTTTTTCATTTCTCAATGATCATTATGGAATAAAAGTAAGAATAATTTAATCTTTAAATAATGATCATTAAATAATAAATATAAAATTATATATTTATGTAAACTAAAAAAATATCATCCTTGTGATGTGATGATGAAAAAATAAAAACATCATTTCTTGGAGGCGGTAGTCCACAAAAAAGAACGAACAACGTTATCATTTTTTAGTGAATAGAAAGGTAAAAAGTAAATGATGTATTCTTATTTTATATTGATAAATATTTCATAAATAATATTCATATATATATATTAATTCAGTAATTATAAACACCCTCAAGAAAAAATGATGGAAAAATAATTACATCAATTCGTCAAGTGGTAGTCCACCGTACAAGTGAAAGATGTCTTCATTTCCCATTTGATGGAAGTGGAGATAAATTTATATTATTAAATTAACAGAATAAAAAATAACTGTATAATATATACTAAAATTATTATTTCATATTCTTTTATGTAAATTGTATGAATGTGTACGAATAAATAGTATAGAATGCTCGGTTAATAATGATACATCTTTTTCGGACCCCCACTTTTGGTTTTCACCAAAACCCTTCCTATAAAGGTTCTATAGTTAAACGAAGTATTCTTGGGCATGGTGAAGGAATTTAGTAAGGGATTTTGGTAGGTATTTTTTCAATCAAAATCCTTTTATGATTTTATGAGGAAAGTAGATGGGGTGACCTTTTATAAATGGGGTAGATGACACAAATGGAACTTTTGAAATGAAAATGTTATATCATAATTTTACACCTGCAAAAATGATCCAAAATTGACCATTATCGTTAAATATATTATATATATTCTAAATATGGTTTTTAATATTATTTATAACAATTTTTAGTTCATTTTAAACTTTATATTATTTAGTTTAACCCCTGGTAAACTCATTTTAACCTTAACCGTGATAAATGATTATTTACTATTTTCACTATTCATTATGAAAAAAATTATTTTTAACCTATTATATAATATAAATTATTCTAATTAAAAATATTAAATCCATTCTTATAAAATTAAATTTAAAATGTTGGAATAATTTAATTTAAAATAAAACACGAAGACATGATGAAAATTCATATTTTCACGCAATGTATTTTTCAAGCACAAGATGATCTTATAATAACATTATAACTTGTAATAATAATTATATGAATTAAAATTTATATTTAATGATACATAAATATATATTTTATTTAATAATTCTTTATTATGGGTTATTTAAATTATTTAAAATTGAGAAACATTACGCAAATTAAAACAGTTTTCGTAAAATACATTTTAAACTCAAAAATTAACTTATACTAAAATATATATAAATATGATTAAAATATAATTCATTAAAATAAGATAATATAAATAATAATTTTTTTAGTATAAATAATTTTAAATTCATTATGTTATTTTTGAAATTCTTATTATACAGAACGAAAATGACAGTTTCACAAAATTTATTATTTTTTTACAATTAACTAAAAAATTAAAAATTTTAAAAAAGTGAAACATTTCACCATAAATGTATTTTTATATTATTATTTGAGAATGTAATTTAATTTTATCATATATATTTTCTAAAATTTCTATAATTTAAATAAAATATTTTCTCATAAAAGACAATATTTTTTAAAAAAACATATTTTTTATAGATAAAATGAAATTACAAAGGTGAGTGATTTAATAATATGAATTTTCAAATACATTAATATTTAGTAATATTGAAAATATATATACCATCAATAAGTTTTTACTATTCATTCCCACCAATTTAACAACCTAGTTAGAAGTGTTATATACTTTTTTGTCTTTTAAGCCTAGTGTTTCATGTTGTATATGCTATTGAACATAATGATATTATTTTAAAATATTAGGGTGTTATACAATATTAATTTAATTTAATCATTGGTTTTATTATATTATATCCCCATATTCATTATAACCTAATATCCTAAAATATCTAAACCATTCTTTTATTCTAATTGAAGAACCTTAAGACAAAATTTAAATTCGTATTTCATCATCCTAGATGAAAACATAATTTATTACACAATAAATAATTTCCTAAATATATAATGGTATATTGTTTTTAGTGTTAATATAATGGTTAAATTAATTGATAAAATTTCTTTAACATATAATTAAAAAATCTTCTCATATAGTACCCTTTATAGACATATTTTAAATAAAACATATCTTCATAACCTCAAGAAAATGGAAACGTGATAAAGGGAGAGCTTAGATAAAAAATTATGATAAACATTAGGGATATGAATTTATTATCATATAAAATAATATGATAATAATAATTGTATGATATTATAATAATTTCTTATGATATTAACACCCAATCAATCACAGATCATAAACCACAAGTCCTGAAATAATGATTTAACAATTCAAAAGATACATTTCATAAGACTAGTGAATAATTATTAATCAATTATTTGCCATGATATCATATCACAAGCACAAAAAGTTTCCATATGAATTTTGGAATCATCATAAGAATTGAAAATCATTTCAGTAGTTATTGATCACTACCAAAATCGTCATCACACAGTTGTTAGTGTCTCATAATGGATTAACATCACTCTCCAATGTCTTTTCATTTATATATTAGGTTCACTCTCCATCACATTCATATTATATCATTTAAAATTTATCATTACCCATTGAATTATAGGTCTAAATATTTCTAGGTCTACCCATAATAGCATGGAAACCAAATATATTTGTGCTATAAAATCCTAAAAACATTCATCATTTCATAATTAAATAATTAACTCATGGGAAAGAAATGGGATTACATGACTAAGGCTAAAAATTCATCATAATTAGAAATATACGGATACAAATTTGATGTCATCAAAAAATAATCCCATGTGAAACATATTAAATATAATATGATGTTTACATAGATAAAAAATTCATTTAATAGAACATTTGGACCTTTCGTTGAAAACATTTGAAAAATATCATTTTATTTTAATAAATTGAAAATGAAAATTTCTAATATATTGAGAAAATTATTTTATTTTAAAATAAAAATGGAAAATTAAATTAATCATAATATTATGGAACAATAATGATGGTGAGACATTTTTTTCGTACAGTAAACACTAATACAATGATTATATTCAGACATTTTTTTTTCAAAATGAATTAGATATCATTTTCGTAATAATTTTTTAAAATTCAATCTTAATTCACTAAAATGAAATTTAATAATGGTTAAATATGTATTTAAATATTTAATGGGTTGTAGAAAAGAATATTCCTTAGAAACATTTTATTAAACGTGGATATGGTGGAAAATATTCATTTTCCAAAGATGA
Organism: Viscum album; assembly: GCA_963277665.1. Classification (NCBI taxonomy): domain Eukaryota; kingdom Viridiplantae; phylum Streptophyta; class Magnoliopsida; order Santalales; family Viscaceae; genus Viscum; species Viscum album. The sequence goes on along the minus strand of OY728143.1, from coordinate 800,319,866 downwards.
AATTAGGTCATCCATTGTTACAAATAATTTCTTCTTATATTGAAGTAAAAAATAAAATATAAAAAAATGAAAACATGAAAAACTATAAATAACTATATAAAAATTATATATATGTGTTTTAAAATATAATTATTACATAAATTTTCCCATTGGAAATTGTAATAGGTGGTCCCGAAATGAAATGATATTAGGACATAAAACATTACCTCATATCTAAACTATTATTGTATATGATTATAAGATCATGTAATATAAATTTAGTTTTATTATAATTCAAAAAACAACCATATTTATAATTATTTATATTATATCATTCCCTAACAACTTCCAATTTTGTAATGTCTTAGTTCTAGAATGCGCCTAGAGGTGCCCCGTACCCGGTTGGTCACATGACCTCAAACGCATTTCCCTGAAATCTAGAGGCTTCCGACTAGAAGAGAGTGACTTGGGTGTGATAGTGAGGAAATTATACCATCATAGACAGAGTAATATAGTCTAAGTAAATATATAACAATAGTGGAAGCAATATAATACCATAAAACAACAAATAGCAGAAGACTGAGGTAATAAACAACCATATCACATAAGTATAAATGAGGCATGATACAATATCTAAGAAAAAAGACAATCAAGTCACAATTCTGGAATACAGAAATAACCAAATCACAAAGAAAACAGATAAACTCAAACATCATTGTATTCCTCATTTTGGTCCCATGCTCCCCATATTTACAGCAATCAAGTACCAGAAGTAGAAGGGTGGTGGACCTTATCTATACCTATAGAAATATAATCTATGTGGTCCAAAAATCATGACCCAAACAGGGTATGAGACTAAATCCCAGTATGAAACCACCCAAAGACCTATTCCTAATAGTCAGTGAATATATATGGCAGGCTATAATCAAAATGAAGCAGTAAACAAGGAAGTTCTGAAAAGTAAACAATCCTTCAGTTTCAAATGCATTCAATTATCAGATATCACGTAAGCAGCTAATCATAAGTAGGGAACCCTCTGGGAAGTACTCATAGCCTAACCCCTCTAGTCCAACCAAAACAACACAAGCAACCCTCTGGGAAGTACACACTGTCTAACTCCTCTGGTTCAGATTTTGCATAAACTCCCTAAGGAAGCACTCACCATCAATTACCCATATAGTCTCATATCGGTAACTAAAAGGAACTTTGGGGAAGAACTAAATGTCCAATTCCCCTTGTGGCCCACATCGATGAACTACAAACACTCTAAGGAAGAACTTACATCCATTCTCCCTATGGTCTTGCATCATAACAGTAAATAAACACTATGGAGAAGCCCTCAACGTCCATTCTCTCAATGGTCTACTACACTAGGTTCTCACAGCCCTATCTAAGTAATTCGAGAACAAAAATATATAAGGACCAAATTATACCTCAAGTACTACATGGATAAATATTCTACATCATAAAAATATGTCAGATAAATTAAAATTATCACTCCATTCTATCAACACTACGATTGGAAAGCAACCAGCCTAATAGGCTAAACAAGACCAAACGATCATAAACAAAACAAGAATGGGAAAAAATCTATATCATAGAAATTAAACCTATTCAAATTTAATAGAACTATACTCCAACATCTAAATAATATCAATAAATAACAGGGTTAAAACCATAAACACATAATTCCTAGATCAAGGGTATTGGGAAAATTTTCACATATAAGTCAAAAAAATATACAGAAAGGCACAAACCACCTACCTCGGCGTCATATGCTTGATATACCCTGGCATCGGCCCATGGATCAAACTAGAACATGTTAGATCGACAAAAATGTATAAAACGTTCATCTTAGAATAACTTGAGAAAGAGGAGAAATCAAGAAATGAGTTTCAAGAAGAAGAGAGGACTCCCTGATGTGATTCCAACAGAAACCGATAGAGTTTGATTCAAAGAACAAATACTCGATTGGGGGCTCAGGGAAGGAACATCACCATATGAATGCTCTCGGTAAAATAAGGTGAATAAGAAGACACTTCTTCTAAATATATGTGACACCAGTCCGTTTAACGAAAAAAAGAATGTACATGGCATGTACTTTCCCTTAGCGGCCCCCACATTAGGCGATCTCTAGGTCACCACACATGGCTATATGCTCAGTCGTTACATGGAAAACACACTACTAAATGTAGAAAAAGAGTACATGACATGTACATATAAGTACATGGCATGTACTTCACGAATTTCCAGAAAAACCACTTTTTCTCAAAAACACGAGAAAAGAGAAAAACGTACCTGAGAAGAGGGTCCAGGTTTTTACAAACATCCCCCATTAAAGAACTTCTTACCCAAATATCCCTAAAAACTCTATGTAGAAGAAGAATCCTCAAAACTCTCTGGCCACTGTGATCGTACATCAGCCTCCCTTTCCCAGGTCTCGTCCTCTACTCGCTCGTGCTGCCATAACACTCGTACTAGAGGAACAGACCAACCATAGAGAACATTCATACTTCGATCAAAAATTAGGATATGATGATACTAAAATGAGTTGTCTAACTCTAAATTAATCTCCTCAAGATGAAAAAAATTGTGGGACTCTAAGAAGTAACATTTAAGCTGAGAAACGTGTAAGACATCGTGCATGGCCCAGTACCTCTGAGGTAACTGCAATCGATAGGCAAACAGACTGACTCTCTCAACACCTCAAATGGTCCGAAGTTCCTCAGTGAAAGATTACCCTAACTCCTAATCATCCTGTGTCCCAACCTTGTTGCGACACATAGTAAAACCTGATCTCTAGAATCGAACTCCAGAGTTCATCTCTATCAATCTGCATAAGACTTCTATCGAGACTGTACAGTAGCCATCCTCTTTTGAATCTACTCTATCTTCTCTATAGTCTCCTAGACAAGTCGAGGTCCCAGCATAGATGACTCTCTAGCCTCCAACCAGTACAAGGGTGATCGACATGGCCCACCATACAAAGCCTCATAATGTTCTATCTGAATAGTTTCTTGAAAACTATTATTATTGGAAAACTCCACAAGTGGTATGTGCTACTCCCAGTAACCTTCAATATCCAGGATGCATGCTCGAAGCATGTCCTCAAGAACCTAAATCGTACGCTCAGACTGTCCATTTGTCTGGGGATAGTAAGTTGTACTCAAAAGTACCTGTGTACCCAAATCCCTTTGAAGTCCATACTAGACCCGAGAAGTAAAACGGGAAACGCTGTCTGAAACAATGGAGTGCAGAACTCCATGTAAATACACAATATCATGGATTTTAAACCTTCCCATATCATCACCACTAATGGTCTCTTTGATTGGTAAGATGTGATCAACATTCCTAAGTCTGTAAATGACAACCTATACTACATTATTCCCTTGAGGCGACCTCAGTAAACCTATCACGAAATCCATTGCAACATCATTCCACTTGCACTCGGGAATGGGTAACTGCTTCAAAAGCCATGCTGGTCGATGATGCTATACCTTCACCTGCTGACAAGTGGAATATCTATTGACAAACCCAGTAACACCTCTCTTCATACCTGGAAACCAATACTGATGGTGTAGATTATGATACATCTTCGTGACACCAGGATGAACCTCCCAAACTAAGGAATGAAAGTCTCGCATAATCTCCTCACGTATGTCCTCTAGAACCCATACACACCCATGAAAACACAAGATCTCATACTTTCCTACTATCCATCCAGGAATAGGTTCAAATCTTGAAACACTCTCCCATAAGACTAGGACTTCAGAAACTAATAGCTGCCTCATTCTCACTCAATCTAGTAGAGTAGAGTTAACAGCTATAGAAGATAGAAACGTCTGCCCCTGAATATTGTGCACCTCCAAATTCATCTCAGATAATAGATCCATAAGCTTCCACTCACTATTGGCCTCCTAAATTTCCTGTATTTGAGTCCTCATGCTCAACGCATCTGCCACATCATTGCCTTTCCCAGGCATGTAAGAAATCTCAAAGTCAAAGGACTGAAGGTTCTCAAACCACCTTCGCTATCTCAAATTTACGTCACGATGATTGAAGATATACTTGAGACTCATGTGGTTAGTGAAAAAAAATTCTCTCTGAGAAGATAATGTCTCCAAAAACGTATGGCATGAACAACTTCAGCAAGATCGAGATCGTGCATCCGTTAGTTCCACTCATGTGGCCTCAACTGCTGAGAACCGTACACAACGACTCCTTCTCCCTGTATAAGCACAACTCGTAGATCGATACCTGATGCATCATAGTATACAATATAGCTTTTTACCGACTATGAAAATAATAGTATCGGTGCTGAAGTCAACCTCCATTTTAGCTCTTAAAAGGCTGACTCATAAGAATCATACCACAAATACTCCAATCCCATCTTAGTCAGGCCCATGAGTGGTACTTCTAAATTTGAATAGTCCTATATAAAATGTCTGTAGTAACCAGACAACCCTAAAAAACATTGTACCATAAAGACATTCTTCATCTGCTCCCAGGAAAATACTGCTCTCACTTTCTCTAGGTCTAATAATACTCCTGCCTATGAGATAACATGACCCAAGAAGTGAATTTAGTTCACTCCAAGGTGGAATTTGGAGAGATTATCATTTAACTAATGCTCTCCTAGTGTGCTCAAAATGATCTCAAGATGTGCGGCATGGTCATGTCGAGTGTGAGAGTTCACCTAGATAACCTTCACGAAGACTACAATGAATGAATCCTAGTATGGATGGAAAACTCAGTTCATCAGTTCCATGAAAATTGTAGGTGTGTTCATGAGACCGAACGACATAACCACACACTCGTATAGACCATACATGCTCCCAAAAGCTGTAAGAGGTACATCTGATAGTCTAACGCACAACTGATGGTAGCCAGATCTCATTTCAATCATCGAGAACACCCAGGATCCTTGATGTTGATCAAAGAGAACATAAATATTTTGAAAGGGATATCGGTTCTTGAATATCAAATGGTTCAACTTCCGATAATCTACACAAAGCTAGAGTTTACCATATTCCTTCTTCAGAAACAGGACATGCGAACCCCAAGGGGAAGTACTCAGTCAAATGAAACCTATTGCCTGAAACTCCTATAACTACTTCTTGATAACCTGAAGCTCAGGTGTAGCCATCCTATATGGAGGAATACACACTCGTTCCACTCCTGGAAAAATCTCAATAAAAAATTCTACCTCAAGTTCTCGAGGAAAACCTGAAAATTCCTCTAGAAAGACGTCCCTGAAACGATCCACCACTAGAGGAAAGTCCATCTGTGATGTCCCCTAGTAATCTAGACACAACCTAGAAATCTAGGCTATAAATTATCTTAACCCAAAATGCTCGGGTCCCACCCTACTTGCCTGGACATCCCATTCACCCTTATGAAGAAACGATCTCCCCTCCGGTGATGTGAAACTCACCCTATGATGATAACAATCAAAAAATTCCAGGAAGAAACATAACCAGTCCATTTCGAGAGTGACATCATAGACTATCATCTCTAAGACATAAAGGCCCCATAAGAAGGGACACCCACCAACCTCTAGAGGGTACTCCTTACACTTTCATACAATAGCCATTCCGGTCCCCAACGGTGTGTCTAGTGTCATGATATTATCATAAAAAAATATACAGAGATCAAGGCTCTCAACAACTGAAACATATATAAAGATATGGGAAGCCCCTGTATCTAAAATAGTAGAAGCTAAAACTGAGGTAACTAGGATCATCTCTCGAACTGTAGAGGGTCCAGGATCTTACTCTAGCTGGGTCTACTCCAATGTAAATGTCTGACCTGCACTGTGGCCCTATGACCCTACCTGGCCACTTTGAGCTGATCCACCATGTTGTCACTGAATGCCTGGAGACTGGCTACCATGGCCTGGACTTCCACCTCAGCCTGGAAAATTGGAATAACTCCAATTACCATACTGGTGAGAAACTGGAGGTGCTTCTCTCAAACAAGGAGTCACAGAAGAACCCATTTCACCAGCTTCTGATGAGAAAAACTAACAGAAGCGCTGAAGATGGCCCATCTTGCTGCATTATCGGCACTCTAATGGCTCTCTTGGGTAATGTGGCCTCGTATTCCAACTCTTTTGGCACTGGTAGCACACAACCTAGCTACCAGAAAAATTGTCCTTCCATCTCAGATCTCCACGTGAAGACTCCCTGCAGCGCTTCCTGATATCAATAAGAGGGATACCAACTCTGGATGTCTATCTTCCATGGATCACAATTCCATAATCCCTTAGAGTTCTCTTCATGATCAGCTCTTGCATGTCTATAGAAGTGAAGGAAGTTAACCTCATGATGTTCAACTATGATCGGATGTCATGCTTGAGACCATCCTCAACCATTCTTGGCAGAAATAACTCATCACCTCCTGAAATAGGTGTGTAGAACTGAAACTTTGTGAAGAGAGAAAAATACTCAATAATAGATAGAGTACCCTACTCCAAACTCATGAGCTCTTGGGCTCAATCGGCCCTCAAAGTCACCGGGTAGAAGTCGTCATAGAAGGAATGCTAGAACTCATCCCACGCCATAACCTTCTGGCATCCCGCCTGTGAGATCACATCTCACCGTCTCTTGGAGGAGTCCCGAAGAATATACATAGAAAGATTTACCCTCCTCTCTGGAGGCGTCTCCAGATTCTCGAAGATAGAAATCATGGATTCTAACCATGACTCTATTGCCTAAGGTCCTCCTTTCCTTGTGAAGGTGGGAGGATGCTGCTATTGGAAAACCCCTGTCAACTCTTCCATTGAAGGGGTAGGATGTGGTACTCCTTAGAAGGTATACATAAACCTCATAAAGCCCTCTCATAATAGTGAATCATCACCTGTATCCGAGATAATGGCTGGTTCCAAGACTGGAACAACTAGAGGATCTATAGGTAGTCCCTGATCAGCCATATACGATGTTTGATCACTACCCTCTAACTGGAAGAAAACCAGAGGAAGTCTCAGTGGCATGACATTCCAAGGTCAAGCACAAAACATAGATCAAGATTAATAGGGACTAAAACTTAGAGGTTTAAGAAGGGGACAAGAGAAAGAAAACATTCATGTTTTTCAAGACATGGATACATGGCATGTATAATACCTACACAGTGTGTTCCCTTAAGCCTTCACATGGGCGTGTACTTCTACCAACTCAGGTCATGAATTAACCCATACACATGATGTGTTGTCCTAACACATGGTGTGTACTCGAATCCTCTTCTCCTACCTGAGTTCTTATACCAGGATATGCCACACAATTCTTCTAAAACAAAACTACACAACGTGTTAGTGCCAGACACAAAATGTACTAGACGAACCTCACTGAACCATGTTGTTAGTTACACGACCGGATACAGAGTTTAAACTACACGTAGTTTTCAAGATTGACATGGCATGTACAAATTAAGTTATCATTTGTCTGTGTCATTTGTCACACGGGTGGACACACAGTCTATATAACATAGTGTGTACATTTGGTACATAGTGTGTCCCGCCAATGATTTGTCAACACCATGTCTCTACCACACAGTCAGTGACACTGTTAGAGACTACACGACGTGTGTATACAGTACATGGTGTGTACTTAAGAATAATAGTTCCTTCCTGAATAGAAGGACACATGGTGTGTATCAATCATTACACAACATGTATTTTGGTTTTTTTTCCGGACATTAAGCCTCAAAAACTACTATGAAGCCCATAAAACACTGAAACGAACATCAAAGATCCAATTTCCGATCTGTGAGGGCCCATACTACCTGCGAATAAAATCTTGGCATTTTAAACATGTCATATTCAAGAAAAAAAAAAACAATTATCCACCAAATCCTGATCCATGAGGGCCCATAACACCTCAAGAACCAAAGTTTGGCATATATTCAAACAATTCATTACACAATTCAATTCTCTATCAAATAGTAGGTATTCTATCAAGACATATATCACAACAGTATGTATATCCAGCTCAATATCTATCTCAACAACATGTAATCACTAATGTACCCTAAAAGGAATGGTAGGAATACATGACATATGATTTATAACAAGTGCATATATCATTCATCAGATAACATACCCTCATTTCATTGGGTTACAACAAAAATAAAACCTCAATAACATCCAAAATAACAACACAAAACATGTGAATCAGCCCACAGTGAAATCAAATCAACTGTAAAATTGCAAAACCAGAATAATTTCAATAACGAGGTAGATTAGCTTTTTCCCAAACACAGGTTCACTACTCCTAGACACAACATATTTCCAAGTACATATTACTTTATATCTCTAGCTATTGACTCTAATCAGTAAGTCAAGAAGAAAAGAAACACCTATGATACCAAATTGTAACTTCCCTATTCCGGAAGCCGCCTTGAGGTGCCCCGTATCCGGTTGTCACATTGCGTCAAGTGCATTTCCCCAAATGCCAGAGGATACCGACTAATACTGAGTGTCTTGGGTGTGATGGTGGAGAAACTAGGCCCTTATTGGTGGAGTAACACAATAGAAATAAAAAAATAACAATAGCAGAATCAATATAATACCATACAACTGTAAACAACAAAAGATTGAGGTAATAAAAAAATTGAGCACATATATATAAATGATGCATGATACAATGTCTAGGAAAGCATCCAAACAAGTCACAATGATGGAATACAAAAATAACCAAAGTACAATGAAAACAGATAAACTCTAACAGCATCTCATGCCTCACCTTGGTCCCATGCTCCCCAGTTCCGCAGCAATCAAGTACCTGATGTAGAAGGGTGCTTGTAGTTAACTATACCTGTAGCAATATAATCTGTTTGGGCCCAAAATCATGACCCAAATAGTGTGTGAGGCTAAATCCCAGTGGGCAGCCACCTAAAGATCTGTGCCTAACAAACAGTGAATTTATATGGCATGCTATAATCAAAATGAAGCAGTAAACAAGGAAGTACTCAAATGTAAACAATTATACAGTTTCAAATGCATTAAATCATAAAATATCAAGTAAGCAGATAATCATAAGTAGGAAACCCTCTAGGAAGTACTTACAGCCAAACCCCTCTATTCTCATCAAAACAAAACAAGAAAACCTCTTGGAAGTACACACAGTCTAACCCCTCTCGTTCAGCATTTTCACAAACTCTCTAAGGAAGCACTCACCATCAATTCCCCATATAGGCACTTATAGGTAACTAAAAGGCACTCTTGGGAATCACTCAAAGTCAAATTCTGCCTGTGGCATGCTTCTAAGAAATACATACACTTTGAGGAAGCACTTACATCTATTACCCCTATGTTCTTGCATCATAATAGTAAATAGAAACTCTGGAGAATCCCTCAACGTCCATTATCCCTATGGTCTACTACACCAGGTTCTCACGACCTTGTGTAAGTCAATTGAGCAATACAATATATTATAGCCAAAGTATACCTCAAGAACTACTTTGCTAAAATAACTACAATGTAACAAGGTGTTAGATAAATAAAAAGTATCAATCCATCATATCAGCACTAGGAATGGAAAGCAACAAGCCTAACATGCTAAGTAAGACCAAATAGTCATAAACCAAACAAGCATGGCCAACACATACATAGCATAGAAATTAACCCTATTCACATTCAATTTTTCTCTACTCAAGCATATAAATCATAGAATGAAATAATAGGGTTAAAAACATAAACACGCAATACCCGGATTAAGGGTATTGATCTCTTTTGAACATATAACTTAAAAAATATCTACAAAAAGGAACAAACCACCTACCTCGGTGTCTCATGATCGATATACCCCAGCTTCAGCCCTTGGATCGACCTAGAATGCGGTAGATCTACCAAAAAATCTTAAACGTTCTTCCGATGATAATGTGAGAAAGAGGAGAAATCAAAAAATGAGGTTCAAGAAGAAGAAATAACTCAACAATGCGATTCCAACACAACTGTCGGAGTTTGATTACGAGAACATATGCTCGAATGGGGGCTCGAGGAAGGATCAACGTCATATGAATTCTCTCATTCGAAGAAGGAGAAGAAGAAGACACTTCTATCAATTAGACATGACCAAAATCCATTTAAAGAAAAAAATAAAGTACAAAGCATGTACATTCCCTTATGGCCCCAACATTAGTCGGTCTCTAGGTCATCACACATGGTTGAGTGCTTGGCCATTACATGACCATCACACGACTACATGCTACAAAAAGAGTACATGACGTGTACATATAAGTACATGACATGTACATCAAAAATTTCCAGAAACTCATTTTTTTCTCAAAACACCAGAAAAGAGAAAAACTTACCTGAGATGAAGATTGGGGTTCTTACAAATTTCCAATTTATTAACAATTATTTCTTAAAATCAATATTATGGTGTTAAATGGTTTGTTTCTCATGATTGTTTTGGTTTGATGGTTCTGATCAATTATCCTTTTCATGGTTTCATCATCTACAGAACCTAAATCATGTTATAATAATCATATTTATTCATTATATTATCTTTTATATCATTTCACACATATTGGTGATGAAAATTAATTACATCAGTTTATAGAGAAATTAGTATTTATATACACATGAATAATGGTTTCATTTACCAATGAATTGATAAAGGGAGTATTACATAATAATACATATTTCTAGATTCGTAATAATATTATTAATATCATATATGTTTTATTTAATATTTCATTATGACCATCTATGTATGGGGGACATCAATAACAAATCACATTGCTTCGTCGAGGTGGTAGTTCTCATTTACCCAAAAACAACATTATCATTTCTCATAGGATATAAATGAGGAATAAAAAGTATTTATAATTAATATAAAAACATTTAAATATAATAATTATACAAATTTATTGATTTTATGATTGTTTTATAAACTTTTAGGATGTAGAAAAAGCAATAAACATAGAAGTATTCAGTGAAGATGATTACCTCTTCCTTGAGAAACTTCCCTTCGATATATTCTTAAGGACACATGGATTAGTTATTTAATAATTTTTTAAACAATATAATGTTATTAAAGAATTTTATATGATATTAATTAATTTTTTGGTGAATCTATATGGCCCAAGAATTCATGAATAAGATAGGGTGGGAGGTTCTTTTTTATAAGTGAGGGGAGCGACACAGTTGTAATTAATCTAAATAAATAAAATACTATTAGGTATCATTCAAGAAAAAATGATTCTAAATATTTTAAATTTATAATACGGGATGATATATCATCTATATTAATTTAAAAAATATGATTTATTTTTGTTTATGTTATTTTAAATCTTATATGTTTAGTTTAACCTCACATTATCCCGTTTTACCATTATCGTTGTAATTAATTACTACCGTGGATACAATTCACTATGACCAAAAATGAAAATCATCATATTAATTATATTTAATCAATTATTATAATTATATAAACCATTTTATCAAATTCAATTCCATTTATTGGATTAAATTCATTTTGAAATAAGCTTTAAAAAAACAATAAAACCCATTTTTGGAAAAATGTATTTTTAAGCACAAATTTGATGTTATTATCATTACATTCCTATTAAAAACAATTAATTTTAAATAAATCATTTTTAATGAATAATAATTATAAATTTCATTAATACCATTCATAAATACGTATAAATTTAATTTATTAATATATTAGTACATCACACGCAAAAAAAGGTTTTTTTGAGAAACAAATTTCTCTTTTCAACCTTCAAATGCTATTATATTGTTTTTATCAAATTGGAAACAAATTAATTCATTCTATAAATATATAAAAAATAAATTTTTAAAATTTTGATACTCCGATATGTGTTTTAATTAAAACAGATATAAAAACAATATATCATGAAATAAATAATTCAAAAGATATCATTAGGGTAAATAGTATAACTAAGTGAATTAGGAATTATTTTTGATATTTATATTTCATTTAAATAACATATACTATAATTTAGTTTATTATTTATAATAAATCAAAAAAATAATTTTCTGGTTAAATTCTTCATAATACCCCAACACATTTTATTTATTAAATTCAAATATATTCTAAAATATTTTAGTGTCATATTAGGTGTGCTGAATGGATGGATAATGTTTTATTATTACATCATATCTATCCTTTAGAACCAAGGTAATAATATTTATTTTATTTGTAGGATTTAATATCTTTCTGTATGTCACTAACCGAAGATCTATTTAAATTGTGCTCTGACAGAGAGTACTACTATGTCTTAGGTACACCTCCTCATACACTAATGTTTTCCTATTAGGAGTGAGGGTCAGATTTGGTGATAGGGGGGAGAATATACCTTATGGTGATAATATTAATAGTTTTTTCTATATATATATATAGCACAATATAGAAATGATCAAAATAGTGGAAGTAATAGAAACATACACAAAGCAAGCATAAAAAACATTAGTAGTGATAATGAACAAGCCTAAAGGCATAATTCCATTTATAGGTAAAACAATACATAACATTATATACAAGTGGATAATAAAGATTAACCAGAAATGACAATAAGATTATATATATATATATTTATTTAATCCTGAAATGATGGTCCAACCTAATAGAGAGGATCTGCCTGGTCCCCTCCCATCCATCCCATGAAAAAGTAATCGGACATGATCACTATGTTCCAACTCTAGAGCCTAATACTCTACCCAATTCATGAAATAAAGTCTTTATGCATCTCTAGGGTCCAGTTTATGGTGTTAGTATGAACTCAGTATGCCAATAACAACGTTTTATGGTATTACATCTATAATTATTTAGTTTATTCATATGTAAATAAACAGTATTATCTCACATTAAAATATAAAAAAACATATCCACATATGCTCAATAGCCACAAGTGATCATTACCCCTACAAAGGAAAATTATACTATATCTGTGAACACATACCACATATATATATTTTAATAGAATAAATATTTGAAAATATATATTTGTATTGGTGAGGACCCATGACTTTCTACCCAATAAGTACCTAAAGAATATCATACCTAAAGAGACCTCCATTATATACGATAAATATATCACATGAAAAGTATTCCATATAACACCCCACATGTCAAAATTCATGTATCCATCATTTTAATGGAATGGTCATCCATCCACCTAAAATACTGAACAATTTTCCACATGTATAACTGTGAGTCTCAACCCCCAACTAATGGCCTAAACACCATCTCCTGATGGTCCATCCCCATCAACCATGGATTTTTATGGTTACAACCTCCTTAATAACTTATAGTCAACACCATCCCCTAATATATAATATCTATAAAAAATACCACTGGAAATAAGTGGTAAACAACACAAAAAATTAGTCATATCTATATTCAAAATACTCCAACGGTGTATCAGCCAACAATGGTGGCTGAGAATCACCCACATTTTTTATGATACAACATTCGACACCTCCTTCCCCTATAACCAAGTTTCCAAGTCACAATGTTCGATATCATCTCACATCCCCTAAAACAACAACAAATTATGAATCTCACAATGGTAAAAATGGCCTTTATCAGTGTTAGAAAGGTTTTGACTACTATAGTGAGATTAAAAAACCTATACTTTTATCAGTGCAAAAAAATCAATAATAAAGGGTTCCTTTATTGGTGATAAAAAGGCATTGATAAAGGGGTCGTTTATCAATTCATTTAAAAGCGCCCATAATGAACAATATTTATTAGTGATTTTATTTAGATCTAATAAATATGACCTCTATGAAATCTTATAAAGTGATGATAAATGGTCCTTTTATCTACAATTTAAAAATACCTCATAGAGGGCTATATTGTAGTATCCTGCAAAAGCACAATGCTGCACTAGTGCAATATGTTGTTACATCACACTAGGTATCCATAAACACACCATATGTGAAATAAATAATGATCTAATACATATTTAAATAAAATAAAATTTACAACATAAATACAATAAAGAAAACTATATTATATAAATTTATAACATTTTTTTTTTAAAATCACATAAGTATAAATTATTACATACATGAAAAAACATCATTGTTCCTTTGCCTTTTGATCCTAACCCTGAATATTAATATTGAAGAACAAACCAACCCTACTCGATAAAAATAATGCACATGTATAAGTAAAAATTATATCAGTAATAATATAAAGAAATAAATTAACATACCTAGTTAATTTTACGAAAATTTAAGTCAATATTAAGGTAAAAAATACACTTTGAGTGATGTCAGTCACACCGTGTACCAGATTATGGTGTGGAAGATTCCTAACTATCTCAAATGGCTTATGGATCATTTTTTTAAAATATAGAAAACAATACTAATGTATTTTATTGGTTTTTAATTGGTTAATTGTTTTTAATAAAAATTCATTTTAACCTGGAAACATACATATTGACTCATACCGACCCCATTATGTATTGGATTAATGTGAGATATTTTAAAACATCTCTAAAATGACATAAGAATAATTTTAATAAATTATTAAGAAAATATGATCATATTTTCTCAGTTTTATCTAACAAACACATTGTGAACTATAATGTCGATTTTAAATTGACAACATAAACATTGAGACATACTGGGAACATCGTGTATTAGATTGAGGTTCTTCATATTCATACATGTCTCAAATGTCTTATGGGTCATTTTACTAAAGTATCAATGTAATCTGAATGCATTTTATCACTTTTGAGTAGGATGGTTGTCCTTTTTTCTAAAATTTAGGTCAATTACAAATAATGATGCACTTAGAGTCATACTGGTCACACCGTGTGTCATATTAACATTATGATGATTCATACACATTCCAAATGACTTATATATCATTATCATATTTTATCAAAAAAATCTTATATTTTCCTCTATTTTGAGTACGTCAAATTTATTTTTACAAAATTGTCATTTTAAAAAAGAAACACTCACATTGTCTCATAAAAATCACATCATGTTTTAGTTTTACATGAGGCCGATTCATATATTTCAGAAATGTTTTATTAATATATTTCCCTAATTATCAGGAAAATATGAGCATGTTTTCTCAGTTTTCAATGAGTGACAATTTTTTAACTAAAGAGCCGATTTTAATCTTATAATAGAAGAATTGAGTCATACTAGGGGCATCAACTATTAGATTAAGGTGAAAATAATTCCTTCATCTAAAAAATTAGTTTTGGATCATTGTCAAAACTATTCTACAAAATATTAATGTGTTTCCTATATTTTTAGTTGGTCATTTGTCCTTTTAATTAAAATTGATGTCAATTTTAAATAAAAAGATGCACATGGAGTCATACTCGTCACAATATACACCAGATTAATGTGTGTATAATTCCTACATGTCTCAAATATCTTATAGATAATTGTATAAAAACATTTTGACAAAATTTTCATAGTTTTTAGATGGTCATTTTTTCTTGTTAGAAAAATTATTCTCATTTATAAATAAACACACACATAGAGTCATACCGATCACAAAGTGCATTTGATTGAGGATCGGCTGAATCCTACACATCTCAAATGAGTTATGGACCATTTTCCTAAATTATCAAAATTATTTGAAAATGTTTTCTTACTTTTGAGTATGTCACATGACTTTTTTGCAAAATGTTATTTTAAACATGAAAAATGCACTTTCACTCTTATCAATCACATCACATATAATTTTGATGTGAGACTGATTCCTACAAAAAATAAATGAATTATTAATATAATTTTAAAATTATCATTTAAATCCATGCGTGCTTTCTTGGATTTCATGGAGTGAAATTTTTTGAAGTAAATATAGATTTTAAACTCATAACAGACACATTGAGTCATATCAGGCATATCATGTATTTGTTTGAGGTGAGTCTAATTCCTACATGTCAAAATGACAAATGTATCATTGTATTAATGTATCAAAATAATAATAACATGTTTATTTGGTTTGGATTATGCCATTTTTCTTTCTTACTAAAATTACTGTCAATTTTAAATAGAAAAAAGTACATGGAGTCATACATGTCACACAAATGTTATCTTGATTTTATTGAATTTATTTTCCAAAATTCTTATACTGTATATTTATTTTTTGTTATTAGTTAAAAAACACTTCATTTTATTGAAATAAAAAAGAGTAAATTAATATTGATTTCCCATTATATCACAAGAAGTCAATGCAATCAACACATAAGAATCATATACTCTTATGGATTTCAATGAGAAATATTTTATATCTATGAAAAAATACTCAATATTCATTGTTGGTAGGTCAACAAATAAAGGCAATGGGAAGTGTGGTAATAATGGAATAAAGTCTTGAAATTTGGACAAACCACCCCAACTCGAACAGAAGAATTCTCTTGTATAATGAAATAATTCATATATAAGTAATACTAAAAAGGATTAAATTAAACAGAAATATGAAACAAAAAATTAATTATATGAAAAGGATTTTTTCTATGAATAAATAAATACTGCCTCTGTTATTGAGTAGATATTGTGTTGTTTCTCTTCCTATAAATCTTGTGGAGTGAACTTGATGGAAATTAATGAATTCTAATAAAGTAAGGGTGAAATGTTATTGAGGGAGATGTATTATATGGATGTTATGGTGTTAAATGGAATGAAATATTGACAAAAATATTCTAAAATAAATGACATTGGTAATGAATAATGAAAATTAGATAAAAGTTTCATAATTTAATGTTTTTGGTAATATGGAAAAAGTTTACGGCAACATTAACATTCCATATTCCCAAATGGGTTTCTTTGATTATATTTTGTTCTTAAGATTGATTTCTAACATCATCATGTGTATAAGAAATTGTTTTCATGAGTATTCAAACATTTATGTTGTTATTTTGAGGAATAATTCAACCAAAATCAACAAGCATAAAAAATGAATTTCACGTGTTTTTAGTCCTTGTGAATTTAAATTAGTAATAGAAATGACATTCTAGATATATTATGAATACCTTGTTGTAACTTTAAAACTAATAAGGATAATAAAAAAATAATATTTTTCTTGTATGGATAGACTGTATGTAGGTGGAGGAAGAAAAGTACAGCCTTTACCCTTCACTGGTGCCAACTCTTCCCTTATTCTCATGTCAATCATATCTAACCGGGTGTTAAGGCCATCATTTTTCAGGGCATGTTTAATAACATGCCAATAAATCTATAAAATACATTTTTTCTATTGTCATGAAATAAGGAAAATGTATAACATGCAATCAATTCCAATATGGTAGGTGTTATCCTCTAAATTCATTAAAAATGAATGTTATAGACAACTATTAACCTCATCTGCCCATCTCTCGGACATTTATCATTTCATTTTTTTGACACACATCATATATATCCTATAGACATTCACCTATGTTGGTTAATATACTATAAACAATAGTCTTACATGCGATGAGTAATTCTCAGAGTAGTACAAGAATCATAAAAGAGAAGGGGATGAGACTCGAGAAAAAACATCAATAATAACTATTCGGGAGATGATGTAGATAGGGATGAAATTTTCACTATAATAAATATAATATTAGATGAAACCAATTAATAAAATGTGTTTAGTGATATGATAATTTCAATTGAAACTCCGAGTAGTAAGATACTCCAAAAAATATAATTTTCCTATGTAGAGCCTAAATAATTTGGAGATGCTGACAAGGAAGATAATGTGATCAAATATATGCATGTGGAGCTTGATCTAAATAAGATCAATGTTCAATGGGATTTTTTTACATGGCCAGAGGAAAAAAATATTTAGAACTGAGTCGGTGTTTTGTAATAAAAACATTGACTATAGAAAATTGGCTCAAAATAAAGAATAGATAGTGTGTAAGGGAAATTCCTAGATCAAAGGAACTAATATTTATGATAAATTTACTCTCATATACCAATAAGAAACTATTTTAAATTTCATGAAAATTTCAGTGTAAATGTATTTAAAAGTATACCATATGGATGTCAAATTAATTTCTTCAGTGGAGATCATTAGGGGGGAGTATTAATTGAGAAACAAGATAGATTTAGTATGGATGAAAACAAGAGAAATGATTTCCAGTTATATAATTCATTGTATAAGATAAAGTTATCACTATAGACCTGGTATTTAAAGTTTGATGATTACCTATGAAATAGTTGTTTATAGCAAGGTAGAGTTGATCATAGAATCTACATTAAGAAGGATAATGATCAATGGCTGTTGGTGCTTCTATATGTCAAAAACATAATATCTGTGGATTTTAAAAATCCCAATGAATATTTTGTGTGTGTGGATTATATGAGGCATGATATATAGATTTCTATGATTGGTGAGTTAAAAAAATTAATTGGTTTATAGGAGATTCAAGGAAATCATATCACATTAATTGATCAATGAAAATATGAAAAATTGGTTCCCAGGTGATTTATAATGGAATATTACAAACAAAGGACAAAAACCTACTTCTATAGGGATGAATTTTTAAAATGTTAATGATTTCAAAGAGGTATATGTCTGGGATTATAGGTATTGGGATCCTATTGCACCTCACAACAACATGAAACAACATTCGGTTGGATATATTTCATGTTTCACAATACCAATGTTCTCTCAAGGAGAACTAAATTCTTTTGGGGAATACGATACTTCAATATATCCATAAAAGTGAATTTTTAGTTGTTTATTTATAAGATATTGCAACTAGAGTTGTTGGATGACATTGATATGGAATTGATGGTTTAGGGGATACACATGGAAGGTAGTTATATAAAAAACATGGATTTTTTTCATTCCATGGTTTTGTTCAACCCTTGAATCATTTGGGACTTCATTTTGAACTATAAAATGGTTAGAACCTTAATTGTAGCATAGATATGAGATTTGATTTGACAAAGAGGAGAATCAGTAGTTGGTGGATTTTTAGGGTTTTATATTTATTGAACAAGATCGTGATGAAGATGGTTCAAAGAATAGATCATGACACTAATATCAGTGCTACAAAAAAAAAGAACTCATAAAGATACCTTTTATTAGTACTAAGTTAATAAGCCCTGAGAAAATGAATCTTTTTATGTGATTTTTAGCACCGATAAATCTCTATCTTTATTTATACAGATAAATCTCAATCCATATATGTGCTAACAAAGCACTAATAACGATTCCTTTTAATAGCACTTATTACATAATCATAGAAAATATATTTACAATTCTAATTATGAATAATTGTTTTTCTAAATATAATTATATAATTATATATATATTGAATATATATATAAAAATATATTAAATATATTCTATAATTAAATATATTTTTTATATTTTTCTATTTATTTAACTATATAATTAATTATTTATAATTATATGAATACTTTTCAAAAAAATAATATTTATGTCATTATACATACTTATATAATTATATATATATAATAAATATATTTATTTATATATTTATTTATTAATAAATAATTAAATAAGTATATAAATATATAAAATTAGAGTAAATATATTTATTTTCTAAATAAATTGAGTATAATTTTTTAATTTTTTAAGTATATATAAGTATTTATTTATAATTATAAAAATACTTTTTAAAAAATAATAATTATTTATTTGTAATTAAATATGTATTATTCTAGTAAATATAAATTTATGAATATATTTATTTACAATTTTTTTTACAAAATATATTTTTAACGTTATTAGTGAATATTTAATTTTAAGTACATGCATTTTAAAAATGAGTGAAGATGAATAAATAAAAATGAGTACACATTGAAAATATTAATAAAATTAATATTTTTTGTAAATTAAATATAAATTATTAAAACAATATTGACATATATTGAAATAAATAAATATAAATATTGAAATTATTAAATATAACAGATAAATAAATATAAAATAAATAATAAAAATTTATTCAATTCTCAAAAAAATATTAAAAATGAAGAAATAATATGTAAGTTTAATAATATTAACGCTAAATAAAAAAATTTACCGATTCAAAACATAATATTTCAAATGTGTCATGTAAGAATTAAAATCTTAAATTAATACTAAAATTTTAATAAATTACATAAATGTTTGGTGTATGTGTTCTATATATGATTTCATTATTTGTTTATATATTTATGTGACTGAATTATATATAAAATTTCATTAATTATGTATATATATGTGAAATTAATATAACACACATTTTATCTATGTTAAATTGAAAAATCAAACGACATTCAATTTTGTCCATGTAATTAGTCAATATATTTATGTCATGTAAGTTTTTCATTATAAACCATTATTGAAAAGCACAAATATTCTACAATATATAAATCATATTTATGTACATTATTATATATACATATATATTTAATATATACGATTTATTTACATTTTTGAGGATTATTTATTTAATATATTTTTTTTTTAATTTTTTCTCAATATAATTATTTTGAATTTTTATCTATTTAATATTCATTTTACATATATCTATAAATTTAGTATATACTATTTATTTGTATTTATAATTTATATGTTGTATAATGAGTTTATTAATTTTTATGAATAATTATATATGAAATAAATTTTATAATAAATTTATAATAAACTATTTTTATTTATTTATTTGTTACATTTGTTCTTTTTTTTTCGAACCATTATCAGTTCTAAAAAATCACTAATTGAGGATCCCTTATAGATGCTAAAAATAAAACAATGATAAATCTACCCTTTAAATGCTCTAAAAATAATGTGCAAATAATGTTTACCCTTTATCAGTGATAAAAAATTGTTGATAAAGGATATAGTGTATCAGTGCTAAAAAAGCCCTGATAAACAGTTCCCTTTATCAGTGCTTGTTTTAGAAATGATAAAGGAAACCTTTATCACAACTTTTTTCTAGAACTTATAATGTCCATCCATGTTCTGTAGTATCATGAGCTATTCTCTCAACCTAATGACATCATCTCTTCAAGCCTGATGATCCATTTAACCTCAACCTAGTGATAATCATCACCCCATATATCTCAGGAAGATCCCATCCTGAAAAGCCATATCGACCTAGTCTGGGTGATCAACATAACCTCAATGACTCATTCCTTTCTCATAAAATTCTAATGGAACCATATAATTCATATAAAAATTACATTAATTAATGAAGGACAACCCGACTAAGCAACCTAGATTGAAAAAATCCCTTTACCTAGAATAGAATTTATAATTAGTCTAGAGTAGTCTCAACGATATCTATGACATTTATTAATAAAAAATCGAAATTGTTTATTTATCTAGGCTCTCACATGGTCAACCTAATGTGCATGATTAGTACTGTACCTCCAAACATTCAAAAAATTTAGGCGAAATCTAGGAACCACCTCACATATACTCATAGTCTCTAGCTCAATGAATATTATCCTCTAACATGAGTTGAAATGACAGAAATCTGACTTTTAGAAAATAACCTAAAAATAGGGAAATAATATCAAATTGATTTATCATATCATATGGTGAGATAATGAAGAAGTATAATCAAGAGGATTAATGTCCTTACAGATACACTTCCAATGTGAAATATGGATCTCAGATCAGATCTAAGATGTAGAAGAGATACTAAAGCATAAGAGAGGAAAAATAGAGAGCTCTACTTCGCTGTAGGTGTAATATGCTTTGGAGAAGTTTGAAAGAGGAGAAGAAATCTTAAATGGATAAGGTAAAAAATGAAATACGAGACTCTTTATAAATCTAAATAGTTACCACATGGTTTTCTAAACCATGCACCAACCATGTGGTGTCCACTGCCCAATGGATAGAAACCTCACACGGTTTGGACACACTATTTTAATGACCATGCACCAAAACTATGGTTATATCTGAACAACTATACACAAATTAAACCATTAATGAAATGTCTTTCATGGTAAAAGAAATGTGTTTTCCAATTAAAATAGGATGCATGTTTAAGGCCGCACAGTTTTCCAAACTATGCACCGATCATGGTACATGGTCTATCTCTTCCCAAAATTTTGTTTTCAGAGCACGAACCATTAAAATCTCATTAAAACTCTTGATGCACTAGATAAATGTTAAAAAATTTCTGTAAATATTCATCATTTAATTAAATTTCATAGAATTAACATCCAAATTTTATATATCAACGTAGTCTCTAACCAAACTAAAAAATTCAAAAAGTTTGGGAATTTCAACCCGTTTATAAACTAAGAATGTTACAGTCTCCCCACTATATAAAATATCATCCATGATTTTTTAGGATTTAATTTGATATTTTACTAAAAATACCCATATCATTTTCATCATCCCAGTCTACCCTAGTTAGAAGTCACGATTAATTCTCCCTGTGGTGCTCCCCACCTTGGGAACTACCTACCAAGATGAATATAAAACATCTAATGGTTCCACTGACCATCCCCCAACATAAAAAACCTCCCATGACATACCATAATCTTTTAATCTCATTAAGATAACAAATTCCGTTGGTGTCATACTAGACACCCATCAAGTCCCATATCTCATCAGATGCTCATTTGTATATGTTTCATACATAAAACCCATGAGTCATTCTTCTCATCTGATGCTGATAATTCACAATCCATATTTAATGCTAAAATATTAACCATCATCATAATTAAGTATGCATTACCATCATATTTTAGATTTATAAACACCACATACATATCACATATCATATTTAATCACAAATAATAACCAAACCTAGTTATTCCGAAAAAAACCTACTCACCTCCTAAACCAAAACTGAACATGTAAAAAAAGGTTCATGACCATAATCATGGTAAAAATTTAACCATTATTGGTTCACCAAACTAATCTAATCCTATTAGATAAATAATATTAACCAAGGCTGAAGCTCTACTAACTGAGGCTTGACATCCATATGGACCTTCACTAGA
This sequence comes from Viscum album, assembly GCA_963277665.1. Lineage (NCBI taxonomy): Eukaryota > Viridiplantae > Streptophyta > Magnoliopsida > Santalales > Viscaceae > Viscum > Viscum album. The sequence continues at coordinate 800,296,972 of OY728143.1, read as the reverse complement.
TAGAGATCATTAACCCCATTTTTGGGTCTATATATTTCATCTATGGCTTACAAATGAACTTGAATATCAGATACCATCTCTTGGTTCCACTCCTAGTCCTAACTCAGATCCTTGAGTCAGATTTGTCCTTAGATCCAAGCTATCCGAGAAGAATTCATATAGAACCTATAAAGATTCTCCATCTGACCACATGGACGGAATTCATTTGGATCACTCATACACTGATCATGAACATGAATTGACTTCCCACACTAGAAGAACATTATCAAATTACCAATCCTCTATGTCCTACATGAGTCTCTGGACTGATTTCCCAATTGAAACTCTTCATTGTTTCACATCCGACTAACTAAAGCATCACCACTAAACCAACTTGACTATGTCACCTAGCACAAACATGAATGGTCCTTCATGTTTCTATCATCTAAAAGCATTTGATTCAAAACCAATATGAATTTGTTTATTGAGAATAATTTTACCTAATCCCTGAAAGAATACAAAAATACATCCTCAAAATATTTCAATCCAGAAATGTCTTCAGCCATCATCATAGGTGAAAAATGGGACTGGTATTGGAAATTTTACACATAATCCATAAATAATGTATCTCCCTATTAGAGATTCATAACCTCATAAGCTCATTCCACCCTCAAATTATATAGGTAGAAGTGCTCGATGAACCTTGACTCATAATCTTTATATGATAGTCCCTAATGTCCTCCAGCCAGAACTGATATGTCCAACCAACACATTACTGGTCCCCAGAAATTATATGATACTAGATTCTTTCTAGGAATGATGGGTGTATCGTGATGATAAAAACAATTTACACTAACTCAATCCAGTTCTATACTATCTTCATTCGACCCTCACCCTAAAATAACGATTGATCCTATGACTAAAACACATGAGTCAAATATCCCATATAGGGTTTTTCCTTATGATCCTTGGTCAATAATATGAATAACATGAACAAGGTAACCTTGATCTTATGCTGTAGTCATGGACCTAAATTTTTGATCTTTGGTGGCCACCCCATTTGAACTAGAGCATGTACCTATGGTTCATGCTCAAAATGACCACTGAGGTTCTCATCACGACACTCCAAAGCCTCATCCCCTGCATGCTCATGAAAAACTAGATCTCTTCCTAATAATTCTACCTTGAAATATGTTAAGGTGGTATAATGTTTAAGAAACAAATGATTAAACAAACATAATAGTATACACATCATAGATATAAAAAGTTATGACAAGTATCACATCTCACCACCATTACACTCCCCTACTGCACCCATTTCACATGACATCCAGCCTCATGGCCCCTAACCTCCCTATATCAATGTCATGAGTCATATATAATCTAGGATTAGACCCCTATATCTATCCATAATAGAGTCTGACATCAAATATGATGTAAAACAAGATATCATAAATATATGGTAGTGTTTTATAATTCCACCTAATAATGCAAAGATGGAAAAAATATTTATATTCCTTTTTAAAACATTATACAACTCACTCATTTTACCATCCTTGCCTACCCAAATATGACTATGGACCATAAGTACTATATATACATATAATCAGGTTTGGATCTCATTATAAACCACATCACTTGGAGAGTTTAGTAGAATTCCACAAAAAAGGATATGTAAGAAAACAAGGTTTTGCTTCATTGATGTTACATTAAATAGCCTAACCCACTTTATCATAATAAATGATCCAAATTATGATCATATGTAAAAAACACACATCTTATATGCCTAGTTTCCTATCATGATGCATAAAAAACCATGCCTTACCAAACTAGGACAAGGGATGGACTACATAATCAAATAACATCACACCCATGTGCTCCACTTAAAGAGAAATAAATCAACTATTAAAGAAAAAAATCGTAATATAAATTTCTCACTACTGTCAACTTGGTATATTCTTAGTTCATGGTGTTGCAGGCACCCAAAAATGTGATATTTACATATTTTAGTCTATATCTTAGTCTCCCAAATATCATATCATGAACAAAAAATTATATATGAGACCATTTTTTGGTCTTTGACCTAGGATCAACATAAACTATTCTTTGAGACAGAGTACCACATGGCCATAGGCATGCCTCGTTATATGCCAAAGGCTGCCGACTAGTAGCAAGAGTCTAATTTGATGATAATATTGATATTATACCCTCTATTGATAACAATAACAGTGGTATATATATATATATATAACAAAACAATAAAGGACCATAACAGTGAAAAAAATAGAAAAAAACACAATATATGCATAAATAATAGAAGTAGTAGCAATCAACAAGTCCAATATAATAATACCATATGTAGATAAAATATACCATAAGAGTTCATGCAATTAAATAATCATGGTTTCCCATGGTAGACCATCAGAGTATATATGTATATATATATATGTGTGTGTGTGTGTGTGTGGACCAAAAGTGGGTCTAGACTAATGGGGAAGAACCACATTGTCCACTACCATCCATAACATGATAATGTTATACTACTTGACCATTAAGGTATAAATCCCAAGAAGGACCCTATACCTAATATAAAAAACACATTGTTTAGATGCATCTTGAGGGTCCCATGTAATGTGTGTGTATGAACTCAGTAGGCCTCCAACAATTTGTTCCTCTGTTACATCCATAATTGTACAATGTTTTCATATGAAATTAAATATTTGAAACTCACACAACTATAAAAATAAATCGATCTAATTATTCTAAAAAAAGTGATTGTTTCACATTCTTCAGGAAATGTTTTTATATCTATGAACACATGCCACCAAATATATATTATTATAAAATAAATGTCTATAAATATATATTTTCATTGTACATGACTGGAATATTAGTGCCAAAGAAACCCGTAAATATGATAATGCCTAGGGAGCCTTCAGGAACATACCGTAAATATATCATCATCACATCATGCCATCCAACACCTAACATTAAACCAATAAGTTATCTAACAATCTAATATCCTCACCATCAATATGTCCAAGTTCCCTCAAACATCTACTAAGAAGTTCATCATTGGCTCAATATACTAGCTTCCTGAGGCATTAAAATATCTAACGTACAACGTATAATAAGTCACTATTGGATCAATAATTCTGCATCTTGAGGAACACTGATATCAATCCTCCAAAAATACTGAACCATTAGTCTTGAGTATAACAATGAGACTCGACCCCAACATATGGTCTCAACACCATCCCCTGATGGTCTATCAACATCAAACTGTATATTTCTATGCTAAGAATCTCCGCCATAACTAATGGTCAAAACCATCCCCAAAGCCTAAATATCAATAAATTTCTCCACCCACAATGATTGTTCAACATCACATAAATTGAGTCTTACCTGTGTGAACATGAATCCATCAGTGTGTTGGATAACAACAATGAGAGGTAATCACCTACATTCCCTAAGACATATCATCCAAAACCCTATGCCCCTGCGACCATGCTGCTATGTCCTGATGGTCAACACCATCTCACATTTCATATTCCATGAACTCAACCTAAAGACCTAATTTCATGAAGCCCCATGAACCAAGCCAACTCATACTAGTGTTCATCATCCCCCCATATATCTTGGGCTGATCCTATCCTTGAAAACCATGTCACCTTAGTACAGGTGATAAACAAAACCTAAAATCCTCAACCCATGCCTACCACATTCCCATGAAGCTATCACATTTATAATCCTTCTTAGTTTTCATAGTTGGTCAAGATCCACTCACCCAATTAGCATGTATAGTAAATTTATGGAATGATCAATGACATCCCCTATAATTTATTATTAAAAAGGCTTGTATTAATTTAACTATGGTCTCACATGGTCAACCCAAAATTCATAATTATGAATTTAACCCAAATAAATCATATAATTTATGATAATTCTGGTTAAAAAATACCTTATTCTAATAGGTGATCACTCATAAAATATCGACCTCTAACACAAGACAAAACACGATAAATCAATGTTTATGATAAATTCTGTTAAAATATAGAAAATGTTCTTGCATTGATTTAGAATACCTGATGGAATGCTAACAAAAAATATTAAGGAATGGGATTTTATGACATACCATGTCACACTGAGATTTTTGTATTCATCCGATTTTTCTGGCTCATTTTCCGATCTGTTTTTCTTCTCGAGTTCCAGGTGTTTGAAATTTAAAATTTCAGTTTTTCTTTTGTTTATGTTTGGCCTCATATTTATTATTTAGTTGTCAATATAAATTTGGTGAAAAGTGGAAATTTTCATTTTGAAAGTAGGTGTCACTAGTTTAGCCCAAATTTATAGGAAACCAAGCACCATGGTTCAAGAAACTATTTGATTCTTGGGATGCCTATGGTTAAGAGTGCATGAGACACACATGATTAGTAAAATCATGCGGACAACATGTTCGTGGTTATACCATTTTGAATAGAACCATGTTGGATGTTTTGAATAATCATTACCAAACCATGTGTCCAAACCATGTGACTTACCATGTTTTATAGTAAGGGTTACATGGTCAAACCATAGTTTGGGGAATTGGGCGGCCTAAAAATGCATAGTGCCATGGTAATTAATAATGTGAATTTACCATTCCACAATCATGGTATTTTAGACCCAAAATCCCTCTCAATTTTAATCTTTGGTTCTTGAGTACCAATGGGATTATGTCCATTATTCTCCAAGCCTCTTTTCCTTTCCAAATTAGGGGATATAGGGATTTTTTTAAGGTTTTGGGCCAAATATTCAGGGTAATATCTTCCTCTCTTATTTATCTCCCTCATTCTTCCACTTTCCCTTGATTTTCCATCACTCCTAGTCTTATGGATATAGGATGCATATTTCCCTTATTTTATGTAAGTGTTTTTGTGTTTTTAGGGTTTGTTTTGTTTTTTTTTTTCATTCTTGGACCTCTAAGAGGTGGTTTCAAGCATGCTTTGTTAAATATTGTGTGGTTTGAGGCAGGTATACCTTTTACCTTTCCCATTAAATTAAATATTAATTATTTTCTTTCTTTCTTAACATTACTTATAGTATAGATAATCCTGTTTGATATTTGAAATATTTTTTTAAGTTAAATGAGGTGTTTGACATAATTATTTTCAAGTATTTGGAATTTCATTGTTATGTGATGCACACAAACTTTTTGATTAAATTTAAAATTGGATTTTGTGTTCATTTTGGGGGTTTTAAATCATAGATTATCTTTGTAAAATTATTTTTGACTTCTAAAATGGTGGAATAGATTTATCATATGGATTTCCAAATGGTTTGGAATTGGAAATAGTGTACGTTTGGTTATTTGAAAACAGTTTGATATGTGATGATGGAATGAAGATTTTTTTCCTCTTTGATGAAGTGACGTGGTTTGTAAATGTGATGTGAGTGGTTAAAATGGAATTTTATAAGTGATTTTAAAATGTAAAATAGTCTGTTTTAACCTTTTTGAAATATTTATTTGGTTCTTTGAAAACAACTGATTTATCGAAGGGTTCTTGAGGCCCGATTGAACTTTTTATAATAGTGGATGATCATTAAAACTCTCCTTGGAAAATCGTCTTTCCATGTTTGTATTGAATGGATGTCTTGTCTTTTCTCTGGAATACTCATTATCCATTTTTGTTGGATGGATGGGATTTCCTCACTATTGGATCTTCGTAATCCATTTAGTTTGAGTGGAATAGGGGATTCATAGTGTTGAATCCTTTAAGATCAATCAGTTTTAATGAAAAAAATTAATCTCTGGGGTGATTGTGGTGATACTTGTGTGTGATTCTCATGTCTGTGATATATGTATATGTATAGATTGTTTTATTGGGTTGATTTGATCATGTCATCTTGAATCCTGACATTGGAACCTAGCACAACATGATGATATTTGGTGAATGAATACTATAAAATCTTAGTATTATGCTCTGGATAGTGTCCATAGTAGGGAAGTTGATTTGTTTTTTAATATTGTGGTTATTGGATAGTTCCCCTTAGTCAGACCAGGTAAGGTGAGATTATGCATATGGTAGGGATTTTTTTTATCTGTTAATGCTTTCATTTAGGATGAGTGAAGATGTATAAAATATTCTAGATTAATCCATTAATCTCTGAGGTTCTCACCTATTCTTCATTATTTACTTTTCTACAATGGATTATTAAGATTCATTTTTTATTTGTTACTTGTGAATTATATTTTCCAATTTCCTTATTGTGGGATTATTTCGATAACATTAATGTATAGATTACTTCTCGGAAGAATGTTTTATGCTATATTTCAATGGTTCTTCTAGAAAATGTTTTGTAAATGTTTTATACTTGTTTCCCTCCATTAAATGAAAATATCAATTATTTCATAAAAATATTATAATAGATGACTCCTTAGTAAATAATTCAGATTTAAATGAAAAAAAAGAAATAGAATGTGTTTTGTTTTCAAAGGGGAAATGTGTGGAAAATCCTAGTTTTATATATTTTATTTCAATCCTAAAATTGACGTGGATTTTATTTATAGGACATGAAATTGGAATAGACTTGTTCAGGAAAACCTACAATTTGTTAATACTCACTCCTATAGTAATTTATTGTTTTTTGGATGTGATGATGATTTCATCTTGGTTTTTATTATTGTGGGAAATGGTTTGTTGGGTACTAGGGAGTGACCCTTAGGGCCACAAAGTGACATTATGGTAATTAGGTTCAGTTTGGGTTTTGTAGTTCTATTTTTTAGTCTTCGTAAAAATTATGTTTAGTTTGGATATCATTTTATTATATTGGGATTATCTATTTTGTTTCTCTTGTTTTTTATATTTATATTCGGATAAATAATTCCCTTGGTTACTCTATTTATTCATGAAACTAGTTTCCAACCCAGAAATATTGGGAACACCTCTCAGGCTTTTCCACAGATCGACTCTAATTACCTGTTCCTGGTTAAATCAAATTGGTTCATGATAACTTGATATAAATGAATGATGGTTATTTAGGGGACCTAAATTTTAAAGAAATACATAAAATATGCGATGTCAATATAGATAGATTAGGGATGTCAGATCATGGTGTTTAGGTTTGGGGATGTTTCTATCCAACAATTTCTATAGAAATTCTTGACTTTCCATGGGATGTTAGGTTTTATTCATCCTCTTTGGTTCCTGTTGTTTGTTTTGTGTTTGGGAAAATAAAAATAGTGCATGGAATGTGGCCTCAGTGACCTCATATGGTCTTGAAATCCATGTGAATCTAGGGACCAATTCTTAGAAGGATCTCTATGATAGATCATATTTTATGTTGTAGAGGTTTGGATTTTGGGAAGATGGAAAAAATATTCATATTCATCTTGAATAATGTTTTAGAAAATGGATCTTTGATAAAAATATCATTTAGTGAAATGGGGATGGGATTAATGAGATCATATTTTTATAATTAAAACCTTGATTTAATGAATTATTTTTGAGACATATATATTTAATTCAAATAGGTTTTTTTAAATTCATTTTAAATGAGAATAAATTAGTATTTAGTCAAATTATTTTTATGGAGTGTTATTTGTTGTGCTATTGATTTTTTTGAATGGGATTAGTTAGATTTTGGATAGAATCCTAGAGAATTTATTTTAAGCAGGATAATTTGGTATTTTGTGTAAGGTTTGAAATTGGGGTTTTACATGGTTGTTAAAGAGATTTTTAAAATTTCCCTGAATTTGAAAATGGGATGTAGATAGATATTATGAAAATTGGATTAATATTGGTAATATGGAAAAAGTTTTTTTTGAACATCGACATTCCCGTGAATAATCACATGAATTGATATGTATGGGAAAGTGGATGTATGATGACATGAACTTATGATTTCCCATATTGGTATAGGGATGTGCATTTTTGAGGCTCCATGGAACACCATTGTTGTGTGTGAAACCCACCATGTTTGTGTTCATTCAAAAAGTAATTTCAGAAAGGAAATTTTTGATGATTTTATAGAAATTGGTTGGGTCACTTATAATCATATGATTTGGGAGTAATGTCAATGATCTGTTTTTTGTTCCCAAATTCTTGTTAATGAGTTCATTTTGATGTGTTCATTGTAATCTAGTTGGTTTATATACACCCACAAATATTCAATGGATATTCGTGGTGTAGTAAAGGGTGGTTCACCAATAGTGGACCATCCAATTGATCAATAGAATGAATTTCTTATTGAGTTCCAAAATATGAATCATCCTATCATTTATGGCCAAGAGGATCATCTCAATCTAGAAAATTTTATTCATAAAGTTTAAAATGAAAATCATTTTCCTAGAGTTTTTGAGTCCTTAAAGGTAAGGTTTTCTTCTTATATGCTTGAAGATCATACTAAAAGGTGATGGAAGTCAACCTCTCAAAACAGGATTCAGGACGATCTTTAACAATATTTCATCAAGGATTCAATTATCTATTTGTATTTACATGATGTTCTAATGGTGAGGAATGGGATTGGAATCTTATGCATTCAAAACAGAAATGCATCGATGTTCAAGTACTTTCATTATTTTGTGGATCCAATAACATACCATAAAGAATTTAATATGGAAGATTCCCTCAAGGAATGAAATTTTTAGAGTAGGCTTCATACTAATCTTTATATGAAGGTGTTAGAGTTTGGTAAAACATCGATTTCAAATTTGGTAAGATATTTTTTCTTGTTGAAGCTGTGCTAGTGGGAGTGCATGAGGTGGACAACCACCCTCCAATATTGTGGAGTAGTGATGTAAATTAAAGTGACTAGATAGGGAATCATCCTGAATATATTGGTGATGGAAATTGAATTAAAGGTCCATTGGTCCTCTTGTCATAATTTTTAAGCAAAAGATAATGTTTTTTCAATAGTGTGGAAAGCCAGATCATGAGAATTTATCTGGTCCGAATGCCCCGAATACCTACAGTGCTTATGGATTCCTAGGTCACTTATAGTGGTTATGTTGTGGTGTCTCTAGGAAGAGATGTGGATATATATCCACCACTTTGGAAAACACCCAACCCATTTGTAGGAGTGATATACCAACATGGGTTCCGTTTGAAGGTCCCATCAATTTGGGTATTCTTTATATTTTGGTGGTTGTGTCCGATGGAGTTTTATTTTCAGTAAAATGTAAAATATGATGTTGTGGACATCTTTATTACATTTATTATTATATAATCATGTTTTTCTTTTGGATGTTGTGAATTTATTTCTATTTTCTGTGGTGGTATGTTTTGTGTATACATTGTTTCTATTTTTCTCATTTTATGTAAAAGAGGATAACAAGTGTGAATCTTATAAATCTATATTTTAGTGGAAATATGGAGTTTCGGATAGGAATTTTCATCTTCTATATGTCAGGAAGTGGATGCTTCATGACATTATAGATCCCTACATAGGCCCCAGAGTGATTCTCATGCACTTTCCGGAATCACTGTGGTGTGAAGGACCGTGGTATGTATTTGGTCAACATTTTTTCAATGGGGATAGTTTATTTTTATATATTACATATTCTTCATCATAAAGGGTCCAATTTTTTGGAAACAACTCAAGAGGTGTCATTTCCTCCATGTATATCACATGCTTTGAATTTTTATCTTCGAATATATGGAGGCATGGTAGTATTTTTCCTTGAAATTTTAGTGGTTGAAAATTGTCAAATGGGGACCTCATATTGGTTTTTACTATGAAGTTAACCTTCATTGGTCAATTTTTTTATGTTCTTTTCAAGAGAATATGAATCATGGTTTTGATTTATTACTTGGTTTAGTGTATCTTGTATTAGATCCCCCATTTGTGACAAGGTTTGTTTAGTGTGGGGAGTAATTCCATTATGGGAGATGTAGAGATCCCTCATGCAGGTTAATCTATGTGCGTAGTTCATTAATGGTGGGGATACCCACAATTATTCATATTGTGGTATCTTATAAAGATGTTCATTTCTTGTGAGTTTCTAATATTGGGATGTCTATTCCGGCCACCCTAGTTAATAATCCAGTTTAGTTTCTGGTGTTGTCTTGGAAACCGATGGGTTTTTATGTTACTTAATTTTTAATTCCTATTAGTTCAGGAGAATGTTGGGATATTAGAGAACATCAAAAAATTCTATCTATGAATGAGTTTTTTGGGTGTTATTTTGATATATACATTGTATATCGAGAAGTGGTTTGGGTTCGTTGGTTCGTTTCAGGTAATATTTATGGGTTTTTTTGTGGTGGTTGGGGTGTTCATATTTCACGATATTGGATCATGGGGTTGTGTAAGTATCATTGCTTTGATATATCAACAATAGTATATTCTGATTATTTGAGGGTAGAAAGCATTATGGTCGTGAGAATTTTCACACACAAATTTTTATTTTCATCCTTTGTTCTAGCTCATTTTGGATCATAGTTTTCATCATTAGTTAAATGTGTTAAAAATTTATTAATTTTTTGTTTTATTTTAAATAGGCTTGTCCCCATGTTTATTATTTAGTTTTCATGGGGGTCTTGGTGAAAACAAAACATGATATTTTGGGATTCACAGCATATTATTCACAATTGGATCATGGATAAATAAAAATGCACATGATGTATGAGGAAACCATGTGATCCTTGGGGTGCCTTTGTTTTAGGGAACATGATGAACACATAGTTAGGAAAACTGTGTAGAAGGAAAGTGCATTCTTTTTCCATTTTATACATAAACATTTAGAATCGTTGGAACATGGTTTACTAAGCATTGTGGCTAAAGCATGCAAGTTCCCATGTTTTCCAGTAAGGGGTACATGGTTGGTGCACCATTTTGGAAACTATGGAGGAAAACTGTGCATTGTGCCCAGATCATTGAAAATGTGAGTTTTCATTTCAACCCTCTAGGTATTTTAGCCCAAAAATTCCACTCCCCTCTATTATCTAGTTCATAGACTCAAAAGAGTCCCTCCCTTCTTCTCTAAGACACCAATTATCTCTTGTGATGTGGATCTTGGATTTTCATCAAGCTTTTAGGCTAAATCATCATGGTAATATTATCATATCTTCTTCCCCTCATTTATTTTTCATTTTACCCTAATTTTCACTTCATTTATGGAAATTTTGATCTAGGGTTCATCTTTATATTGGTTTATGTTACGAGTTTTTTGGTGTTAGAGATTCTTATGATTTCTCTTACAATTATAGACCTTTTTAGGTGTTTTCAGGCATGTGTTGTTGATGCATGTGTAGGTGGAGGTAGGTTTTCCTTTACACATACCCAATAAATTTAACAGTCATTGGTTTTTTGCTTTCAAAATCATCCAAATATGCTAAATATTGATTTGTGATATTTTTAAGAATTTTTTGAAGTGAAATGGCTTGGAATTTCATAATGATTTTGAATTATATGGCCTTGTTTGTTATAGGATGTACACCACAGTTTGATAAAATGACTTGTTGGTTTTTGTGAGTGTATTTCTATTTTTAAAGAATCAGTTAGCTTTTGTAAAATTGTTTTTGAAATCTAAAATGGTTGTTTTTAATTTTCAAAGGAATTTCTAAATATATTGGACATGGAAATGGTGTGTGTTCTATTCTTTGAAAACAATTTGACATGTGATGACAATGTGAGGCACATTTGGCACTTTGATGAATGTGAATTGGTATGTAAATGTGTTGTGAGTTTTTAAAATGGAATATTATAAATGTTTGTAAAATAGTAAATGGTTTTTTAACCTTTTCTAAAGCTGTATTTTGTTCTTTAAAAACAAATGTTTCATCAAAGGGTGCATATGGCCCGATTGTAATTTTTATATAAGTGGATGATCACAAAAACTCTCACTGGAAACTCCTATAGCCTTGTTTATTTGGAATGGATGGTATCTTCTCAATGTACAATAATAATGATATATTTATATTGAATGGATGTGATGTACTCACCTCAAAATACTCATGGTCCGTTTACTTTTAGCAAAAAGGTAGATTCTTGGTGTAGACACATTTGAGATCTATTAGTTTTAAGGAAACGAATTGTTCCTTGGTGTGACAAGGGGTGATGATTTTTGTTGATTCCCATGTGTGTGATATATTAATATGTGTTTATTGTTTTCAAGACTTTATCTCTTAACCCATTTATGAATCTTGACCTGGGATCCTAGAATATCTAGAAGATTTTTGGTGAATGGTTGTTACACTACATTAGGATTACACTTTGGATAGTGGCCCATGATAAGAAATTTGATTTTTTGATTATTTTTTTATGGGGATAGTTCCACTCATTCAGAAAAGGTAGGGTGAGATTGATCGTGTGGGTGGAATTTGATGTTATCCTATATAGAATTACATTGGGGTGAGTCCTGATGTAAATATGTTCTAGATTACTACACTGTGCTCTTAGGATCTCCCATGTCCTTTGACACTTATTTGTTGGCGATAAATGATTGTGATGTATTCTTTTTTTGTTATTTGCTCATTTTATTTTTCCATTTTCTATGTATTGTGACTAATTCTATGTCTTTGATTTATGGTTTAATTCTTCGCTGAACGTTTTGTGGGGTATTTCAAAGGTTTTTCTAGAAAATGTTTTGGAACTATTTTATACATCCTTCCCTCCATTAATTGAAATTTTGCATTTTTTTCCAAATAAATGATAATGTTTGATAACTTGGTAAAGAATATGGATTGGGATGGGAAAAGGGAAATAAACCATTATTGTTTTCAAATTTCTAATTTTTTGAATATCTTTGTTTTATATATTATATTTCAATCATGAAATCCATGTTTGTTTAATTTTAAAGGAGTGTATTGAGAATAGAATTTTCTAGGTATGCCTACTGTGTTTTAATACTCATACCGATGGTTTTTTCATATTTGTATCCTGTTTTGTATGTTTTATATTGGTTTTAAAGTCCATGGGTGATGGTTGATTTGGTATCAGAGAGTCAAGCTTGAGTTTACTTCGAGAAGTTGTGGTTGTCAGGTTCAATTTGGGTTTTATTGTTCAGATTTTTTTATTTTTATTAGATGTAAAAATGATGTTTAATGTTGATATAATATTTATTTATATTGGATTACTATGTTTTATTTAATATATTTTTTTATTTATATTGAATGAAATCATTCCCTTGGTTACACTATTAATGACCAAAACTATCTTTCATCATGGGAGGATCGAGATCGCCACTCTGTCCTTTCCATGGATCGACTCAAGTGACTGGTTCTATGTAAACATAGGTTGGACTTTGAAATACCAATAAGACTCCAAAGATAATGAAAAAAATTGGTTAGAGATCAGATGGAAATTATAGGCTAAAGCATATTAGAGGAGAAATTTAGATCTCCCCTATGCTATATTCTCTAAACAAGTGTGAGGAGGAAGAAAGAGTGGAATACATATTAAATAGAGAATGTGAAAATTTTAATCTTGGCTAAATAAGAAATCCATATGTTTACTGCATGGTTTTCCAAAATAGGCACCAACCATTTGGTGCTCACTATCCAATGGACAAACACCTTTCACAATTTGGCTGTGTAGTTTGACATACCATTCACCAACCATGAGGGTGAATCTAAGAACTTTTAATCTTGTGAAATTTTGATTGAACAACTCCACATATTTAAACCAACCATTCTCCCAAAAACATAAGCTTCATGGTTAGGCTGCATGGTTAGAAAAACTATGCAAAACCTTGTTTCTTGGTCCGCCTCTTCCCTAAATTTGGTTTTTGGAGCCCAAAACATTTGAGATGCATTAAAATTCTCAATGAACATGACGATACTTAAAACATACCTAAAAATATTAGTAGGATCATTGAAAAACTCAAAATTAGGATCCATATTCCCTTAATCAAGTTAATCCTTTAAATCAAATATATGAATTCAAAAAGATATGAAATTGAGAATTGTTTAAAACCCCATGATGATACACTATCTATAATATTATTATATTTTTTATTTTGTGTACTTCCTATTTTTTATTCATTTTAAATAAATTGAATGGTAATCCTTTAATAAAATTAAATTTCGTATAATCATATCTATTTACCCATATTTACTTTTCTGATTGGGTTTTATCTATTTTATATAAATCCCAATAACATTTTCAACGGAAAAATAATGAATAGTTTTTGGATTTTAAATAAGAAGGGATATGTTACATTGTGAAGTATATTTCAATTTAAAAAGAAATAAATATTTTTTAAAATGTAATGGATGGTGAAGTTTTTCTCTAAGAATACCTACTATGATTTTATGTTCATGCCTATAAATCTATTTAGTTTCTTGGTTCTGGTTTCATTTTTTTTGATCATCATGTGTTGGTAGTATTGGGGTTTGATGGTTACCCATGCAGTGAAATAAATATTAGACATGGGTATTTGTTTTATTTTTATAATTTTTATATATAGACCATGTTGTGAATTCTAATTCAGGTTTCTTTTTTTAGAATGTATTATTTTAAAATTTTTGACTTCTTTATACATTTTTTTATATATTTTTTAGGCCTATTTTTTTAAAATATCTTTTTGATTTGTTGGAGGCCTATAATTATTGAAAGAGTCATTTTGAAATTATTAATAAAAATATACCACCTATGTAATCATGTTTAATAAGTGAAATAATTCGCCCATGTTCATATATGATGATCTGGTCCATGTCAACATCACCTCGCGATCCGAAATTCCCCATGGGTATGTTGTGACATATCCCTAGTTCTGAGTTTCAAAGTGGCCAAACATTGTTTTTTGACAGTATATCATTTGAATACATAGGGACCTTCATCAACATAATGAGTAAGTTAATGTCATATGGTGGGGATATTTATAATAAAACATTAATAGATTAATTATTATTGGATAAAATAAGATTATCAAGACATTGTTGGATTATAACATAGGATGACCATAATAAATAACATTGTAACATAACATAAAAATATAGAAAAAACATAAAATATTTCTTGAAGAGTATAATTCAAACATAATTATTATGGATCTAAATTTTTTTATGTTTGATGTGTATTTTTACACAATATATTACATATCAAGATAGATGAGAATTGGCCAAATAATGAGGTCAGTAAAATTCCTTGAACACCCATAACATCATAAAATAATTATGAAAAATTGATCCAAATAATAAAAAATAATTTTTAATTGATCATACATCAAACAACATGGAATTACATGATTACTCATGGAAGATTATTAGGTCACATAAGAACACCATTTAAAATATTCATGTCATATTGCAAGGACTAAACATTTATATTTACAAAATAAGAATTCAATTAAAAAATTGATTTTACTGGAATGGTAAAATTAAAAAATAATATATAGATAAATATATATCTAAGTAAAATAAATAAATTAATGTAATAAACATTAAATATTTTTCATGAAAACACATTATAAACATAAAAAATATATTGTTTTTGTATCGTAATTCAATTGATAATAAAAAAATCTGCAAAAGGGGAAATGGTTATTTTAAATAAAAAATAGTGATAAATAATAACACAAGAATATTTAAAAGATATTTTTTTACTAAAAATGAAATCTATTTACAAGAGTTATATATTCCTCAACCCATGAGATTATTTGGTCATACATATGATATATTATATAATAATTGTTTTTATGAATTATATATCCTATAATATTATTAAAATTTATTAAAATTACTAAAATTCATTAATATTAAAATATTATTCATAATTATTTATTATCATATAAAACTAATTCTATTATCTCATTTCCATTTGTTTGTAAATCATGTTAGTACATTAGTACCATTATATGTGATTAGTAATAGAGTTTATAAATTACAAAATTTTTATAGTTAAATAACATTATTGTGTCTTTATTTTCATATTTTTTTCTAAATTATTTCACATAATATTCATAAATTAATTCATGTAAGAATTGTTTATTTATGTGGTATAACCCCCTATAATAGTTTATTTTATTTTAATTGTTTCATATTAATATTCTAATCCATATATATTATTTACGTATAAGTTAACAATTAATTTTATATACAAATATAAATAGCATAATTATTTACATCCACTAAAGGTGATGATATATGTGAAATAACATATGTTTATATATATAATGTTTTTACCAACCATAAAATGAATAGTTATAAATATATTTAAATATATAAATAATAATACATATTCACATGTGGGATTATGTTTTTAAATTTTATACAAATTATATATTATTAATATACTAATTGATTAAAATTTAAACTAGTATGTAAAATGTACAAATAAAAGGGTATAGTTAAACTATTATTATGTCTTCTTTGAGATGACCCCTTAACATTGGGACTATCTAGTTAGATTTATATAATTTATTTTTCACATCCATAACATTATTTTGAGGTATTTGGTTGTTTATTTTTTATCTTGAATTTATTCTTTTTTTTTTGGGAATTTTTGTAGAAAAATTGAGTTTTTTGACCAAAAATAATATAGCACATGGTTGTGGCATGGTTAGGGGAAACCATAGACAAGACAAAGAGAAACTATAGGCCACACAGCTAATTTCAAAGGAGTAAACCACCCCCCTAATAAAAAATTTATTCTCATTCATCTTCAATAGAGTTGGATGCATGGTTTCTGAATAGTTTTGAAAACTATGTGGGCTAACCATGATACCTATCCAATTCCTTAGAAATTGAAAATTTATCTTTCTACACTCCCCCAAAATTACCATAATTACACCCACTTCTCCTCCCACTCAGGAATTCCAGTCCTAGGTGCCTCTCCCTCTCCTTATTTCTCCCTTTCACCTTAAATTTTTGGGTGGTTTGGTGTACATTATTCAATATATCATTATTAAAGTCATTTATACCTTGGTTTATCCCCACCTCTAGAGTTCAACTTCCTCCATCTTTGTGTTCTTCTTTTTTGATGGGTTGGTTGTCCTAATAAGGGTCAAATCATGAGTTTTATGGTAATATATTGATGTTTATGGCATTATTTTTCCTTTATTGGGTCCCTTTGAGGTGTTGTTTTCATTTTACACTGTATTACAAATGTTTCTAAACTTGAGGTATGGGTTCCAGGTTTTATAATTATTAGTTTATCTTCATGCTCTTTCAATTCTCCTCAAATATGTTCTATGGATTGTGTTAAAGGTGTAAATGTGTTTTCAAAGGGTCTTGTGGTGATTATGTGTCAAAAATTATTTTTAGAATTGAAATTTTCGTCGATTGATGTTTGATTCCGTATTTTTCATTATAAAAATGATCTATTAATTATGTAAGTAGTGAAAATTGAGTTTTAAAAAGGATTTTGTTTGTCTATGAACTTCAAAGATAATTTTCTTAAGGGAAGTTGTTTTTTTTCATATTTGTATTTATTTACTATTATGTGTATTTGAATGTGGTGATCTATGAGTAATGAGAAATGGAAAATGAAAATAAAGGTAATCATAGGTATATATGAGGGTAGACTAGGACTGGTATGCTAGTGAGATCGGTGGGGCCAAAGCCTAGATTATTCCATCGTTATTGATGATACAACACTAACTAAACATGATGTTGATTGAAGACCAAGAGTCCTTGGCATGATTTCCCCATTAGTGGTTCGTTGATGAGGTTGTTTTGGGTGATGGTATTTATACCTTGTTTAACTAATATATGAGGTTCATAGGGTTCCATTAGTTCATGTAAATTTAGGTATTACCCATGGTTCTATCTTATGATGTAATGCTTTCCATCAGTAAATAGCGAACATTACATTTATCATAGTTTTGAAATCAGGCTTCTTTGAGTTTTTTCCCTTAAAAAGTTTTATTAAAAATGTTTATAACATCTTTATTAAAACTAAAATGTTGATTTTTATTCTAATTTTATGGTATGGAATATTTCTATTGGGCGGAATCCTGTTAGGATTCGTCTCACACCCTGCATACACCATTGGGTGTATGATAACCTTATTATGTACAACCAAGGAAGAGAAAATATGTGTCGTAGTGGTGATGGTGGATCTAATTTCTAGTGTCTTCCAATGGGGTTTGTTGAGGAGGTGGCTTAAGTGTGATGAAATTCTTGTAGCATGGTGGTTTTGGGTTGTGGTCAGGTTTGCCGCCCATATTTTGGTATTTTGGGTTTTTGTTAAATTTTGAAAATGGTTAACATGATATTTTTATATCACTTTTCTCTATATATTTTTAGCTTGGTCTGATTATTTAATATTGAAAATCATCCATGGTTGTTTATATTTTGTGAAATAATTCCAAAAAAGTATTGTTGATACCTAGGCACTAGATTCCAGTATTTGGGGATCATGAACACCCTTCGGTCCTTACCATGAGTGAGGTCGAGTGTCAGTTTGGGTATTACCTAGGCTCAGATCATAAAAATGGTATCAAAAGTGGTTTCCATACTTTATATTGGAAATGTTATTTGAGAGATTATTGATAGATATGAGTTTGGATTTTCAGGAATTGAGCACTGGTCCTGAGTGGGGTGTCTGGCCAACAGACCTCATGACATATCTTTAGTGACCATGGTACATGGGAATTTTATTTGAATTGATCTATATGTTATAGGTATAGGCTACAGTATTTATATATACACTGGGTGGGGATGTAATGGTTTGGTCTGTCTTATTATTATTAAGGGTTCTTTTTTGTTTTTATCAATGGTGGTACTTCAAATTTTTCATTGTCACTAATTTATTTTTATTTAGAATAATGTATTAATGGTTTTAATTATGTTTATGGATTGAAGAAGCAAGATTAACCCCTGAAGACATTCTATAAAACTAAGGAAAGAGTACAAATAGAGATCCACCGCACTATTTGTTAAAAGACAAGTATAAACAATGGTTTTGGATGTCCATGATTCGGTTTAGGGAGCGGCATTTTGTTCTAATCATGTGGGAGATACCGAACTAGGTCCGGGAAAGGATAAGGATCAGAAGTTCCTAATAAACAATAATTCTTCCTTGTGGGGTACCATAGATCTCCATGAGGGAAAGGAGAGGCCTGAGATGATCAAGATTATGTTTGGGTATCTTGACACTCATGAGGCAAAGAAGGTGAAACATGAATCATTCTTGCTGAAGGACCTTGTCAAATGTAGTGGTACAAAGATGTTCATTCTAGGAATATCGATCAGATGGGTTGGAAATATTTCAAGGATATGTTAAATAAATAATATTTCTTGATTATATTTTTCTTATCCAAGACATAGGATTTCCTAGATCTTCACCAGGACGATATGACCATGATTATGTATGCAAACCTCTTTACAAAGTTGGTTCATTTCAAACACATGGTGGCTTCCAATGAGAATCCAAAGGATCAAAAGTTTGAAATGGGTTTGTAACATGGAATTTTATTTTATGTATTCTAGTTCATGTTGAAACCCTTTTATGGGGTGGTTGACTGTGCTTTGATGGTGGGGATAGATCTCAGTGGAAGGTCATGTCTCTCTAGGTTAGTGTCAGTAGAGGGACAAGGAAATGGAAGTTCATTTAAAAAGAAGAGGAAGATGGACATGTTGGCTAAAGAGTGGAGGTTATATCTCAATCTGTCCTTTATAATAATTTTAATTTGGGGATTCAGATCATGGGGAAATTCCATGACCCCCAGTATGAAAACCAGGGCATGTTTAGTTTATGTGTTTAGCTCCAACCAGAACCTACCATCAGTGTGGAACACTGGGACACTTGAATTGTGTTTTCAAGGTGGCCTACACATATCAGACTTGTGTAGGTTACACAGCTTCGAAGGTGGATATCATCCCATCGAGAACAATTCAGGATGACCAATGCCCTGTTTGGTGGTTGTGCCGGTAGTGATGGATCATATATTGTTCAGAGTCAACTCTAAGACATACCACATGATATTGGTTGTTCACATGATAAAGAAATGTTGAGGCATCCTCATTATCTAGATCATGCGCAAATAGTTTATGATTAAAGAACTATGATATTTTGAGGTACCAGTATTATTACATCATCCATAATTTTTTTGATACTTAAGCCTCTATTTCATTTATTTCTTCTCATCTTGTGAATGTATTGAAAATTTCAACAGAGTTTTTTATGTATGTAGTGAGGTTACTGACACCACATAGTAATAAGTGATATATGGGTTTCAGGTGTCTATCTTTTGTGGTATTTATGTCTAGATTTGAGCTAGAACAAGAATTTCAGGTTCAGGAGATGGAACTCTTTGATGTGATCCTCTGTATGGATTGGATGGTGTGACTTTAGGTGGGCATAGATAGTTATGGGCGGCGAGAGAGTATCAGGGAACGTAATGTAAGTACCTAGGTTCTTAGGATGAATGGGATTCATAGTGAAGAAGAGTTGGACCCCCCACTTCTGGAATTGGCAAGCCTTATTTTTTAGATTTCATGGCTCACATTGGAAGATGATGACTGTGATCTAGACGACCGATTAGATCCTATGGTGGATGTGTTTTCATAAATATTTCCACATTAAATCATGGAATTTCCTATAAATATAGATATGGAGTTTAAAATTGATTTGGTGTTTGGAACATAACTGATATCCCTTCCCTTATACTGTTTGGCCCTCACCTAGTTGAGGGATTAATGATACGACTAGATGATTGGAAATCCAAAGGATTAATTCACCCAAGAATCTCACCATGGGATACCCATATCTTATTTGATATGAAATATTATAGATATATCTAATTTTTTATTCCTCTAAAAATAAATGATTAAGGAATTGATTAATGTAAAATATTATTATCTTCATATTTATGACCTTTTCAATCAGCTAATGGGGTCACTTAAGTATTTCATGATTGACTTGCATTCTAGGTATCACCATTCCATAGTTAGAAAGGAATATGTTATGAAAATATATTTTAGAATTATATATGACAACATTGAGTACATGGTAATTTCTTCTGGATTAAGGAATCCTCCACCAGTCATTATGGTTCTTATGAACTGGGTGTTCCTTCAGTATCACGATCCCTTTTCCTGGTCTTTGTAGACGATATCTTTTTTTACATTATTTCCCTAGAAGATCATTAATAAAACTCAAGGATCATGTTGGGAACTCTTTGTGACCTTCATATTTATGTTATGTTTTCCAATTTCCATTTTCAGATGAGGGAGGTGGTGTTTTTGGGTCATATGATCTCAGAATGAGGGGTTTCAGTGGACCCTAAGAAGATCATTGTTGTGATGTCATGGTAACATCTATGGAATGTTTTTGAGATCAGATGGTTTCTTGGCCTTGTAGAGTATTAAATTTAATTCGTTATAGATTTATATTGACTTGCTTCACCTATGATGGTTCTCACCAAAAGGGGGTAATTTTTGAATTTGGGTCATAGTATCAAGCTTCCTTTGGTATGATTAAGTTATGGTTGACCAACAACGTTGTTATGAACTTGATGGAATATGGAAAGGGATATATAGACTAGTGTGATGCTTCATTCATGGTTATTGGGTTTTTTTTGTGTAGGATAACCATGTCGTGTCATATAGTTCTCACCGAATATGACCACATGAAAATAATTTCCAAACCCATGACTTGGAATTAGAAGTTATAATGTATACTATAAAGTCATGGAATGATTTTATTTTTAGTGAAAAGTTTGTAGTCTATTCATATCATAAGAGTTTGGCTTACACTTCATCCCTGAATGATCTAGATCTATTGTATCTCTATTAGGTATAGTTCGTTTAGGTTTTTTATATTGATATTGTTTATAAATTAGGCAATGTTAATGTGGTAGTTTATTCTTTTAGTAGAAAATTTATATTACAAGTAATATGGGTGTATAATGATGAGTGTACTCTGATTGGAATTTTTCATAGACTTGTCTTGAAACCAAGGAGTATAACTTAGGTGTGTTCTTGATTAGTGTTTTGTAGATACATTCCATTTTATATTTCATTCAGTAGAAGTAGAAAAATGATGAATTTTAACAGTGTACTATGTATTTTACAAATGGTGGTGGGATTCCTTGTAAATGATCATTGACTCAAGAGGGAGATTTATGCTATAGGTGTCGCATCATGGTTCCATTGTCCTTGATAAAGTTGGCGATTCATGATAGCTAGCAGTCTTAGTGGTCCAATCTTCCTAGGACCACTATTATATTTTATGATGTGCTTTGTTTTTTTGGTGGTTGTGCATGAGATGAGACAAAACTATCTATGTATCATAGTTTTATACACATCATATGGTTAAATTAGAGCACCAACGACCCTCCTATTTTCTTCATAAATTTCCCATTCTTACGTAGATGTGGGATGAGTTATCTATGGGCTTCATCATTGGATTTGATCATACACCTTGGGATAGAATTCCATTTGGGTTTTGATTGATCATATAAACAAATATGAACATTTTATTCGAATCAAGGACTCATCCAAGGCTACTGATATAGATTAGTTTTATTTCCATTTCTTGGTTTACCATCAGATATCATTTTATACAGGGTCCCCCATATTAATTTTCAGTTTTTGGAAGTCATTCATAAGGAAATGGTGTTATAGATCAAGTTGAGTGTAATATACCATCAACAAACAAATGGTTAGAAATACCAAAAAAAAAGAATACCAGTTATATTTTCCTTCATAGTTTATATCAACTCAGGATGTGTTCCATGTGTCTCAGTTAAATAAGTATAATTCGAACCCTACCCAGTTATTGAATATGGAGGAGTTGGAGCTGGAATCCAACATTTCTGTGTTTGAGAGTCCATCATGGATAGTGGATTACCAAGAGAGAGTTCTTTTGGGGAAGTATATACCCATAGTTCATGTTTGATTATATCATGGTAATGATGTTCATTATACTTATAGGGGAATGCCTTCGATTGAGGATAATTATCGATTTTTGTTCTCAGATTAGATTCTTGGATGACAATTTGGGGACATATTTTTTTCA
Source organism: Viscum album (assembly GCA_963277665.1). Taxonomy (NCBI): domain Eukaryota; kingdom Viridiplantae; phylum Streptophyta; class Magnoliopsida; order Santalales; family Viscaceae; genus Viscum; species Viscum album. The sequence goes on along the minus strand of OY728143.1, from coordinate 800,274,106 downwards.
CGGTGGGGGGAATTGACACATAATTGATTTTATTTTTAGGTTTTAATTTGATTATTTTTGTAATTTTATATATCCATTAGTTCCCCAATGTTTTTTCAGTGAAAATGGATTTTTGGACCCTAACAATAAGTAGACCACGGTTGGGACAAGGGTTAGGGAAACATTGAGCCAACCCAAAAGAAACTGTGCACCATGGATAGTGGCAACATACATGAAACACCACTTATCAGACAAGCAAGAGGACTCTTCTAGAAAACAACGCATCAACATTCCTCTTGGATAGGAAGGGATGCATGGTTTCTGTAGGGTTTGGAAAACCATGTGGGATAACCGTTTGAACTGCCTTGGACATTAAAAAAATATGAAATTTACGTTTCTAATATCCTTGATTTTATACTAATTCCACCAATTTCTCCTCACACTTAGGATTTCATGCACTAGTAACCTCTCCCTCTTATTCATTATCTATTGGAATTTCAATTTTGGGGTGTTTTAGGTGTTTAATCTTCATGAAATCACTATGTGAGTCTTTTATCCCATGGTTTCTCACCACCACATCAGTACTTCTTCCAACCCCTTTGGGTTATTATTTTATAGTGGTTTTGTTGACATTATAAGGTTTAAATATTTATTTTTGGGGTAAAATATTTATGTTTATTTTATGATGATTCCTTTATAGGGTCCCTTTGAAGTGAGGTTGCAGTTTTCATCTAGATTCCATAAGTTTCTATGATTTAGGTATGTTGATTCATGCTTTTAGCATTAAAATATGAATTTGGTATGATTTCATTGGTTCTTTAATGGGTCCAATGTATTTTTTGGAAAGATAATCATTGTTATTTCAATGGTTTTTTAGACTCTTATGTGTTGAATGTTTTTTTAAAAACTAATTTTTTGGTTCATGTGTGTGGAATTGTTGTGATTTATAAATGTGTTTTATGAAATATGTAATTGGTGGAAAAAATGTTTTAACAAGGATTTCATGTGCATATGAATGTGAAAGAGTATTTTATTACAGTAAATAGTAGTTTTAAAATTTATTTTTACATCATGATGTGTGTTTGTAAAAGTGGTGATCTTTGTGGAATGATAACTATAAATTGAGAAATACTGGAATCATATGTATATAGTTGGGTTAACTAGGACTAATATGCTAGTGGGGTCATCTAGGGAAATTACTAGTATCATCTTGTTGGATTAATGATAAAACACTAACTAAAATAGATAATTATTGGAGGCCAATATACAATCATATGGATTCCCATATAGTATATATTTCATAGGAATGCTATGGGTTATTGTTATTGTACCATGTTTTATTTAGATACAAGGTTCTAAGTTTCCCAGTAGTGCAAGTACCTTTAGGGATTATCTGTGGTTCAGTCTTATGATGTGTTACTTTATTTAATTATATAATAGACATTACTTTATGATAATGTTCAAATAATGCTTCTTTGAAATTCTTCTCCTTTAAAATGCATTATTCAAATTGTTTCCAAATTATTTCATAAAATAGACATGGTGATTTTTCTTCTAATATTATGGAGTGGAATATTTATTTTGGGTGGAATACTACTTGTATTTATTTCCCACCCTACATACACTGTTAGTTTTTTATAATCATTATTATGTTTAATCAATGTAAATAAAAATATATTATGGTGGCGATGGTGGATCATGTTGCTTGTGTCATCATTTGATGGTGGTCATGGAGGTGAATTTAAGGTTATGATCCTTTTGTTGCATGGTTTTTCTAGGTGGTGGTTGAGTTGGGTCCTTCCCATTTTGGTATTTTGGATTTTAGTTATGTAGTTAAAGGGTTAACTTGAAATTGTTGCAACTATTTTGGTTACGGATTTTCAGCTTTGATAGATTATTTTTTTATTAAGAATCATTAAAGGTTTTTTAGATGGGTGAAATTATTCCCAAAAACATATTTTTGATAACTAGTAACTATTTTCTAGTCTTATGGGAACAATAATTTTTCTTGGGCCCTGACGCAGGTTGGTTCCTATGTCAGGTTAGATGACACCCAGACATGGTTCATAGAAGTAGTGAACTAAAATATCAACCATATATATTATAGTATTATAAATAATATTTAAAAATTTGTTATCAAAAAAAGTATTTTAAATGTGAGAGTTATTTTCTGTGGGAATGTATTATATATATTTGAAGGAGGTTATTTTTTAATAATATAATGAATACCCAATTATTCTTTATAGAATAATGAATTTTATGAATTATTTTTACAAAAATATTATTTACTTCTATAAGAGAATCCAAAAACATTATTACACCATGAATAGTGATTGAATTCATTTATTAATCATATTTTATAAAAAATACACTATTTTTTCATATTTAATATTAAGGTCCATATTTCATTTTTTATAAAAGTACTAAAAAATTTAATTTTTAACTAATTTTATTATTTTGTTATAAAAAATGTAAAGAATTTTAACAAGATTATTTTCTAAAAAATGTAATTTAAAAAAATTACATAATACATGAAAATACTAGATTTCACTCGGTGAAATAGCACAAAACATTATATTACTGTAGTTAATTCAGGTGAGTAAAATTAAGAAACAATATTAATTATATTTTCTATTCATTTATAGTATTTTAATATTTATTGATTACAAGTATATCTATTTTATTAATTTATTGTTTCCATTACCTTGAAAATTACTCATAATGGTTATTTTACTATTTCGATAATTGGGATACTATTTTAATGATCGATATTCCATGGATTATCTTATATATTTATAAAATTAATATATCGAATTATCTTACTATATATCACCTTTAAATATTTCATCATTCATTAAATAATTTTTAACTAGTTCTTCAAATTTCATATATAATATGTCTAATTCAATAAAAATAAATTTATTCTATAGTAATATAATTCATAATGTTAATGTATTTATAGGAAATTATGTTATATTTGAATTAAAACATTTGTTATTATTTTTAATTTAAATTAATATAATGTTTTACTTTTTTAAATTAATTAAAATATATTTAACATGGAATATTCAACTATGATGAAAACAATAATGATTACTTATTTATATTTTGATAATAATGTATTTATCAGGTTCCATTAAACTCATGTTTCTATATTCAAATGTAATATAAAATAAATTTTGACAGATCTATATATTAACTAATAAATGTTCATATATACAATTTTTAGTTAGTACATCTCATTTCCACCTTAAACTTTTTCCCACTTTAATATTACTAAATCCTTCATAAGAGAACAAATGTGGTAAATTTTTTTCACTACATTCTATTATTTTAATATTCCATATTAATATAATGTATTTTAGTATGGAACTTTGAGTAGGGATATTGAATTGTTTGATAGTAATTATCTATATGATACATGATCCACAAAGGTTTCTCCTCATAAGAGATATTATTATCATGTTGGATCAATTATATTCTATGATAATGACATGGATTTGGTTTTTTTACTTTATTAAGAGTGATATGTTGAATAAATATTCCACTTTAGATAGTTTTGAAGGTTTTTTTATTCAATGGAACTCATTTTCTACTAAATTATGAATCTAGAATTGGGTGATATACCTAAGACATAGCTTTCCACTATTCCATAAAATCATAAGACTCATTCATTGAGATATTATATGGTATATCTCCACCCAAACATTGAAATTAAAATCTCATCAATGATTTTCATCATTTCCCACCTATCAACTCTGGTCTACTTTAATATTCTTTTAAATGGATTTTAATCCCCATATAATTTATTATATATGTTATGACCCTTAAATATTCTACAATAATACCTCATCCTAGATAGTTATATTTTTGTATCTCTTCACCAATATAATAAAAACATTTTTTTATATTTATATTACATATTTAAAGATATTTTTAGTAATATTATGGTATTATAATATGTTATATCTATTAAAAATTAAAATTCATTTTGAAATATCTAGTAATTTTTTAAAAGGTATCAACTGTATATTTACCTTGATTTTTTGGAGAGTGATAATTCATGGTAAAAATTTACTTTTTATTCAAGTAAAAAATAGTACTGCATTATTACATTGAAGGGATGATTTGTTATATATCATAATAAGTAATATGTGATTACTTGTGTATCCTCTAAACATATTTTATATAGATCATAAAAAATTGACCACGAAATAAATTGTTTAAAATTGAAATATTTAGAGTTAACACTATATGTTATTCCGCCACAACCTATGTGTAATAATTGAATTTAGTGTTCAATAAAATGCCCATAAAAAAAATGCATGGTTATGTTTTCAAAATTCAATTTTATTCTTGTCAATTTTTAAATCATCCCCTTAATCATTTATTAGTTTTCATTTAATTTTAATAATACTTAACTTCTTAATAAATATTATGTAATGTTTTTGATTATATTTTCAAAACAAATTCATTTCCATATAACATTAAACGTCACTATAATTCTCAAGAGAATATAAAAAAGTATTTCTGAATCATCCATTATATAATTTTCATATATAAAGTTGATGAAAGACATAAATAGGTACCAAATAATTTGATTCCATCTTCATCAAAATTATATTATATTATTTTTCACTATTAAATTTCGAAAAACATATTTTTATTTTATTTTTGGGTCATCCATTGATAAAACATTATTATTATCCATTATCTATTTTTTTGGAAAAAAACATTCCCAATGATAAATGGGTGAGATATTATTAGAGAAAGGGTAGATGTTTTTCATATAAATATTATTTATAAGAACATCGATTGTATATTAATCTCCCAATGTGGTTCCTGATTCCCATACAACTATTTGTAGATTTATTTTATTTATTATAATTCTTACCACTTCAATTATAAGAAGTTTATAGAATAATATTCATGATGTTGATCCCATGAGATCAAAACCAAAATCATAAAACACATGATTAACTTATTTCAAAATTGATAACAACATTTTAAGGGTATAATTTATGTTATAAAATATTGAATTTTTAAAAGAAATTATTAAACATAAAAAAGTCTTCCATATGAATGAATGGTTTTTAAAAAATATGTCACAAACCCCAACTCTAGTATCATAATGTCTGTGTATGATTTATTACATTGGAATAATATTCAAGGGATCACATAACCACATATCGATATATTTATTAGTCTTGAATATTTACATACAAACAAAATTCCAATTTTCATATTAAAAAAAATAAAACATAATAAAAGGAAATATTATGTATCCTTGAATCAAATTAACAGATTCTTTATTCATATCCTAGGGAAAGGTAAAAAAGGTTGAGATCAATGGGTGGATAATGTTTTTTAAAAAAAAGCTATCAAGATTAAATAAGGAATAATAAATATAGAAAAGTAAATATTTCAAAAAACATTATACCCAATAAATATATTTATCATGAAATATATATATATATATATATATATATATATGAATAAAATCAAGTTAATTATCTCATGTATAATAATAAATAATTTTTAAATGAATTAAATTCAATTTTTTAGACATAATGTTCTCAATAATCATGATATCTTACCATAAATACCTTTCTGAAATACAATTTGAATAAATGAGCAGGTTTTAACAAAAAAACCATATAATAAGGGTGGGTATTTGATATGTCTCATGAGATCAATCTATAAATAGTGGGGATATGTAATTCTGTGTCCCACCCATCACTGAATGTAAAATGAGATAATAATATATTGAGTGATCAAATTAATTCATAAAACAATATTTCATATCAATACGTATTTACCAAGGAAGGCGCGAGACTAGGCCGAATGCCTAGTCCCCCAGAATTTTTTTAATAAAAATGGATAGAATGTATAGAGTTCAGAGAAGAAAAATAAAGCATAACTACATACCTCACAACATCTTATATCAGAACACATCAAAGATGTCACCACCACCACCTTCTGAGAACTCATCATCATACGTCGACTCTCATTCAGAGTGTAAAGCTTATTGGAAAAACATCTATATGTACTACTCCATTCAACGTACCTGCACTAGGGACATTGGTTTAGTGGGCCTACTTCGTCGCCTCATGTGACCCGTGTCTTTCACTTTTCCATTTTACTGTAGAAGACCTGGTGGAAATGGTCCACGACATGTTGGAGTAATATTTTCTGGGTTCCCTCTTTGGAAGAGCAGTGAAAGCTCCATTACTTTTGTTCCTTTTCACCCCATTCCTGAGAATCTCACTATATGATTCCTTCATGTGATCCTTTGGACAACAGCCTTGATTCTCTTTCCCCTCATACACCATTCGATAGTTCTCATACACCAAGGTGGTTGTTCCCCGGGATGATTCCTTGTTACCATCTATAGGTGTCAAGCACAGAGGATACTCTTAATTGACCTGATTCATTCCGCTTGCCTCTAGGAATTCATGACTCTCCAAGAATATCTCATCTACATCCTGCTGCTCCATAGTATCATTCTCATTCAGAACTTCCTCAGAAAGTTTTCCAGCTTCTGTTTCAGGAACCTCTTTCATCAGATTAATTAGTTCACGCTTCTGTAGCCCACCATGTCCCTCATTTGGGTCCTCATGTATCAGGACCACTGGGTCCCCAACATGCTCCCCCATTTCCTTACTATCACCACGACCAGACTTATCATCTTCAACTACGATCGTATCCGGACGTGGGTGTTGTGCTTCATGGGCATTGAAATCTAGATCAGACAACTCTATAAATCGATTACATAGAGATATGACGTTGTCTTCCTTTAGTCCAACATCATTGTTCCCCTTAGCTGACACCCTATTTCCATATTCAGGTTCTGAGATCTCCTTCAACCTGCCTAATGCAACAGCATCACTGAAATTGAGATCATGTTTTAATCTGTCAAAAACCACTCTAACCGATGGATTGACACCACCAGTGGATTCCTTCCTCAGACCAGAAGCAACATCACCTGATGCCTCCAAGCATGCCTCTCCACTAGGTGCATCAATATCAGCATCCTTCGATCCACATGCCTCTAATATGGTGTGAAACATAGGAGCAGGAGGAGGTTGCATTGTGTCGTTCTCACTTTGGCGAGGAATGCAGCGACAGAGGGTAACCGAGTGACCAAGTCGGCAGCATTTCACACAGAATGGTGTCCATGACTCAAAGCACACATGTTGGTGCCATCAGAGATCACCCTCAACCTCAACGCACACATATTCAACCAGTGGTTTCAAGACGTCGACTTCAACGCAGATTCGCAGGGCAGCTGGATGGCAAGAAACACGGGTCCGCAGGTCTATACACAGGAAACGACCAATCAGATTTCCAATAACACGTAGAATTGCCGGATTTTGGAAAGGTAAAGAAAGGCTTGGAAGCTCAACCCATAACACCGTGGTCGGAGGATCACGATGCAGATGAAACTCAAAGGAACATCAAAAAGGGAAAAATTGAACCCATAAAACACTCTTGGTGCAGAAGACCAAGCGAAAACTAAATCATCTTCGCAAGAGAAACAGATATGAAAATGCCTCGAATCTAACAGCCCTACTGACGCTTTATTTTTATGCTTCCAGGAAGAGGAGACGAACATGTGAAAACTATCACCTGAGGGTTGATTCTTGCCAAATCTTGCGACGAGGAAGAGATCCAGCTGTGACACCGCCTTCGCAAACTCCAGAGAGAAAATCGATACCGAGATTTCACCATTCACTCAATTCAGAACCTTAGGGCATGCTTCAATCTCTGAGAAATCATGTAGGGAAGAGGGATCAAATCGCGGAGGACAAGGAGAGACATTGCCCCCACTTGGCCGAGGCTTAGCGGGGGCCTCCCGCGGTGAGCTCATTCGCTATGCCATCCAGGGGTCTGCTGAGAGCATTCCTCCGAGATCACCTCAAAATGTATTTATATTGAGTAAAGAATGTTGAATATCTGGATTTCTGCAATATATCAAACAACATTCACAATAAAACAAAATATGCAGAAATGGTATACAGTTTATGAAATATACAAATCGATGATACAAAAAATATATATATAGAAGATAAATTTTATGTTCAATGAAATATGATTGTATGAAAATTAATGTTTGAAGTGAAATTTAATGATCAATAAATTAATAAGAGATAAAAGATGACTAATATTCAATAAGAATATATATATTATAGTAAAACCTGCATTTTGGATAATAGAAAAAACAAGTTGGGAAATATTTATTAGCAGTTTTAGAAAACTATATTTATTTTAAAAACAATTGGAATGTTGTAGAAGAATCTAAATAGTGTAAAATGTTTATGGTAGAGAAAAAATCCATTGATTCCATATACATTAAAAATAATCATTCGATATCACTTTTTATAATGGAATTAAGAAGAGAACCATTTAAAAAACAATATAAATACTCTATTCAAACCTTTTAAAAATCCATAAAAAACATAAAATTTCCATAATAAAATAATTCAATAAATTAAAAGGGAATTAAAAAAATTAAATAATATAGTGATGGAAGAAATGTATACATGATAATAAAAAGAAATAAGCTCAGGTTTTCTTTTGAACATTTATTTTTATGATTTAATTTTCAAGTAGAGTAAAAAAAATATTTATTCATATAATCTATTTAAAATTCCATAGGGTAATATATGGATTTTATTAATGATTGATTATAATATATCTAAAAAAAATATAAGAAATATCAATATAATGTTATTGTAAAATAAATGTTAAACCTATTTTGATAATTTTAATTTTTCACTCTTTGAGTGTGTATACATGAAGTGAATCTTTAACTATAATTTTTAAATATTGAATCAGTTTATAATCATAATTGACATTTTTTATACAATATATAAATGAAATTTTTTTCATATTACCAAATATATCTCAATGGAGTGGAAATTGAGACAATATCCCTTACCTTACACTTCAATATAGTTGGACACGTATTGACCTCCAGTATAATTATTTTAATTATTTTGTGAATTAATTAAAAATATATATTCATATTTATATTTAAACATATTATCTTATTATAACATCTTTTAACCAATTCATTAAATATATTTCATCATTATCATTATTTTGGGCGATAGTTTCTTTATTTTATCAAATATATTTTTTCAAAAAAGATCTGATTATCATGTCCTAATCACATTTTTATCATATCTATAATATTAATCATTATATAAAAATATAAATATTCATTATAAACATATTTAGATTAATCTTTGAAAATAAGACATGATAAATGAATCACATCGCTTCATGTAGGTAGTAGTCCACACATACATAGATGGGATTCTATCAGTTTTTAATTGATCAAATCGTCAGGAGGTAGATGGTGTGTTAAATTTGAAGAATAAAAATTATATCACAACTATAATATATATTCAATAGATCTATAATTATGATTATCTATGTGAGTCGTTGTTGGAAAGAAAATTAAATCAGTTCATAAGTTGGTAGTCATTCGTACGCATAAAAGATTTTTTTGTTTCCCATTTGATGGGGTTGGATATGAAGAAATATTATACTAATGAAATTATAACATATATCAATATGTTAGATATTGGTTATATTATGTTTGAATTTTTTGGATATAATTGAATATGGTAAAAGAATATGAATGATAAACGTTTTTAGTTAGGATGTTTACTATATCTTTTAGATATCATCTAAAAGACACTAGGGTTAATATTTTGGGATGAAAAACACCTCTAAAACATGGATAATTAAAGTAGTAAGATAATTTATATTAGTTTTATCATGATAAATGGATTAATATGTATGATGGTTTCATAAAATGCAGTTTTAATCTATATGTTTTCTAGGGGAATTCTAGAAATACATGAAATATTATAATATAATATGTGTCTAACTCATTAGATATGTTACTAAAATAACATGTACTTGAAGATAATTTGGATATTATATTAATATAATAAATTAATAAAATTATAAAAAATGACATATTATTTTAAACCTTATATTTTGGAATAACCACTTGGTTATCAATTTTGATCCATAATTTATTTAATAGATTTTCCAAAAATAAGTGGTCATAAAATTATTTGTAAGGTAAACAAATTGGATAAAAATGATAAAAATAGGTTACATTAGAACAATTCACATATCATTTTCCTATTGAACAATTTTTTTTATTTCTAAACGATTTAATAAAATAATTTTTTCCCATAAAATATCATTTGTGACATTTTTGACCCTCTTCATTTAATTTGAATTTACTTACATGTTGATAGTAATGGAATTGTAATATAAAATGTTAGATCACAAATAATATAGTATATATATATATTTTTTTGGAGCACAATAATTTCTGATAACTATATTACTTGAAATGTTTTCAAAATCATTTACGTTATTTTTCTACCAGCATGAAAAAGCCTTGCGTTAGCATTATATTTGATTTTAAGGTAATTTTATTATCACTAAATGTTAAAATAAAATAATATTAATATTAACTCACTAATAACTAAAACAGAAATTTATAACCTAAAATAAACACCTTTCATCCCATTCAATACATATTATATATATGAAATTAATGAAAATGTAATTTTTTCATTATTAATTACATAAAACAATATAAATGTCATAATCAAAGAGAAATGTAATAAATATTTATAATTTTTAATTTTTAAATATAATGGTGAAAATATTCACATTTAATAATATAAATTCTAATTATTGATATAAATTAAGACTTATCATATCAGTTTTAACCCAAATTGACTAATTTTTCCTTTACCATGTCAAAAAATATTGATTATGGAAACAATATATATTGACCAAAAATAAAAGAGAACTATTCAACAAATTTAAATTCTTGAGCTTTATGGAATTTAAAGCCATAAAAAATTAATTTTCACCAAAATTAACCCATTTTACCATTACTATAGTAACACATATTTTTTGTGGTTTTAATTCATATAGAAAAATTAAAAGTGAAATATTTACCAAATTCGAATATCCCAATTAAAAATATGGAATCCATTTTAAATAATTAATTTCTAATAAGCTACAAAAAATAATTTAAAATTAAACTCACAAAAAATGATGAAAACTATTACTTGAAAAATGTATTTTTTAGTATAAAATATTTTTATATAAAAATTAAGCATGATTCGATTAAAATAAAATTAATAGGATTATTTTGAATAAAATAGAACTAATTAAATTTTTAAAAAATTAAAAACTAAATAAATATTTTTAAATTTATTAAAATATATATATTTTTTAAAAATATTTTTTTACTCTTCACCAAAAAATAACCTTTTCTGAAAATTCTATAAATATTTTCCTATGCTTATTTTGATATTCAAAATTCAAAAATTATAGTAAATTTTTAAAATAATAATTTTAAACTAGGTAGATATTAATTATAATATATTCTAAAAATTGTGATAATAATATTTTTTTAAAAAAATTAACAATACATATTAAAATGATATATTCCAATTATTTTACTTGTAATAATAATTAGGTTAATGTGAAATTTCATCTAAGAATTAAATAATTTTCCTAACTAAATCCTTTCAATATATATTTTATAATTCAGTTATTTATATTTATAATAGCCCACCCAATGACTGTTATAACAATTATATTTAATTAAATTTTATTTCACAATTATGTATATGGTTGCATTTGGTGTATGTTATTGAACATATTATTCACTCAAAAAAGAATGTATAATATAAAATCTTGGTGTATTACAAAATATGTAAATCTCATCGACTAATGGATTATATTAATATTATTAGTTCTATGATTATAAATTTAATTTGAATATATATGATCAATATATAATAAAACGAAATTAATTAAATTTACTCGATTTTCTCAGGAATCAAATTTAAAACACGAATTATGTATAATTTTTTGAAAAATTAAAATCCAAAAAAATCCCCAAATTTATTTTTCTCTATTATTTATATTAAAATTTTGGAATAATTCTCTTTTTAAAATTATTAATGAGGAATATAATATAGCATCACACATCAAGATAATACTACAAAAAAGCATTCATATGAAATTTTTTATTAAAAATTCATATACATATCCTTTTACTCCTAATATCTAGCATTAAAAGTGGATTAAAAGGTCTTTGTTGAATAAAAATTAATCAACAATGAATAAAACATATGAGGGGTAGTAAATAAAATAAATAAAACACACACACACACACACATATATATTGATATCAATTAATTATTATCTAAATAAAATATATTTATAATAGAATATAGTCAAATAAATGGCTATTTTTACTAATCATGATGTAGAAAAATTTAAATAACAAAAAAAAATCAACATTAAAAAACATGATTATGATGTTACCTACCAAAGAATGATATGATTCAAGATATCATGTCATGGTTAAAATATAATTCTATTAAAACGTATTAATTTTATCTTTACTTAATATTGAATGAATTCATTATTTGATTTATTATGTAATCATTCATTAATGGATGACACTGTCAATATCGTCGATGTTTTTTCGAAATATGAAAAACTATGTGTCAATTCCATCCAACTATTCAAAATTGGTAATCCGACATTACCAATTTATCTATAGGTCTGTATAGAAATAAAATCATCCAATATTTCCACATCACATGGATTCATCTAATTAACATTCCCTTTCTATTTAATTTATATTTCTTCTCATGCCATATTATTTCCAGTAGTTGTGATCTCCCTTCAAAATTATAATTGAAAATTGACAATTACAAGACTCCACCTAGATTTTGTTTCTAATATTTTACATAAAATTACTCTACATATCTGTAATCAAAAATCTTAAATGAATATGTTTTAATAAAATAAATACATAATGGATGAGGTAGTACATAGATAATTTAGAAATAACATCAACATAAAATGTTCAAAAAAAAATAGCTATCAAATTCACCACACCTATATTTCTTTTATTCCAAAAGTAAAATATCTAAATAAAGACTACTATGAAACCAATCCTTTAATATATAATTGTACAAATAGGGAAAATATCTATTGTTTTATAAATAATAATTCAAAAATTCATATACATATTTATTCAAAATTATTGATGCTTAATTTAATGTATGATGAATATATAATATTCATATTACTAATATCATTATTAAAATTTTTAATCATGTAATAAAAAATTAAAATAATTATTTACATCATGAATTTTTTATGATTATTAGTTTATGTAATACTTTTTCAAAAGGTGCCAAATATATTTTTTTATTTTATTCTCTATTTAATTTTTATATAAAATTTGATCAGATGTAATTTTTTCCTTATCCATATAGGTGAATCTTATAATAGAACCCTTAAGACCACAACCAGCCACCTCTCGAAATAGTTTTAATAGTTAATACTTTATTGTGTGAGAATTATACCCTCGATTGGAAATTATATAGAAGAGACATATTCATATGTTGAACCCTCTGGAATTGAGGGGGAGATGGTTGAACCCTCTGGAGTTAAGTTGCATTATTTTGTTTTGATAATCCCAACCATTCCTTATTTATATCTTGATTTTGCATTATCAGATATATGTTTACTGTGACTTAACTCATTCTGCCAAGAGAATGCTTAAACAGTTTAGAGCTACCGCTACTCAAAGTCTACCACTACTCAAAGTCTACCGCTATATCTAAGTAGACAGTTATCGATACAGCAAAGCTGACAGCTACTAATATGCTGAAGTTCACCATTATGTAAAGTCTACCGATGAAGAGCTACCGCTACTCAAAGTCTACCGCTACTCAAAGTCTACCGCTATATCTATCGTTACAGAAAAGCTGACAGCTACTGATATGCTAAAGTTCACCATTATGCAAAGTCTACCGATGGAGTGCTACCGCTACCGTTACAAGGCAGAGCCACAGCAACTAATAAAGAGTTACCGCTACTGGTAAAGGCAGAGCTACCGCTACTGTTACAAGTCCACCGCTACTGATACATCAAGTCTACCGACAGACAAGTCTACCGTTACAGATGCCTACTGATACTCAGACCTACCTTGACAAAGTCTACCGTTATCATGAGCAACCGTTCAGAGACAGAACCCCGACATGCTTTAAATTTCTTTATTATTATTTAATCTAACCAACGGTCACATTAGGTATATTTTAATGCACTGACATTTATATAATATGTGTTGCTGGTTTTCAGGAAACCGTACCTCGTACTTACAAAAAGGGAATCATACCTTTTGCCGAAGCTGGTGCTTTAAAAGAAGGATGCAGAAAAGAGCACAAGAGACACGCTGGCGATCAAGCTCAAAAAACGTGAAAAAAGAACAACTGGAGAACTTGCACCCACGAGACTACTGCTACCAGCCTCCAGAACATAGAGCATACATCGAGCAATTTATGCTAACGAAGAACTACACAAATCTCTTCATTCTCTGAGCCGATAAGCAAGCTGAACCTGGAAGTCAAGGAAACAGATGATACTCTGTTTTCTAGACAAAAACCAGAAGAAGACTCAGAACGAATTCTAATCAACAAAAGGAGTCGAGAGCTGCACGAAGATCACTAGAGCCTTTTCTACACTCTAAATATTTGCTCTGTGATTTATCTTTTTACATATTGAGCAGTGTGTTTTATCTGCTGTATTTAACACACACACTGTCTCCTATTCTTTAACTGGAGGATTTGTAAATCCTCACTCAATACTCTTTCATATTTTTTTCCCACTGGGACAGTGGTAGAGGTTGTGTGACCTGAACTGCTGGTTGCTGTTGTGTTTGTTCCCACGAATAACTGTGGTAAAGGTCTTGGACCTGGACAGTTGTAAACTGTTGAACCCCGATCCAGGGTGTGGATCATCCTTTTATAAGACTTTTGAGAGGACTAAGTCTCGGCTTAAGACTGAACCTCTAGGTTAACTCCTATGTGTTTTTAGTTAAATTTTATATCCATACAATACTTATCTATTTCATATTCCGCTGCTATTACTTTGAAATATAATTTATTTTCAAGGCTACTTTGATAGTTAAACTCGCAAGTGTTTATATTTATTGTAAACCAGTAATTAGTTTCAAAAGTTAAATTAATCATAAGATTAAGTTAACTGAGAACTAATCAATCTTTGAGAAACTAATTGAACCTTTTTAATCTGTATAAATTAACTACAGTTTAATCTGTTTTTGAAATTGGGGCATTTTTATAGAAATTGTTTTTAGCAGAAATTTTAAAATTGGAACTCAATTCACCCCCCTCTTGATTATCCACTCTGACCAACATTTGGTATCAGAGGAATCAAAAAAAAATTGAAAATAAAAAATCTTTTCTATATTACTCTGTTTGTTAACTGTGATTTTAGTTGTATTTTAAAGTTCTTAAAATTTCTGTTATTTCTAAATTTTTATCACTTTAAATTTTTTTTATAATGGATAATAGACTTGAGGGTGCTGCTACTAACCGGACACCTTTCTTCATTGGAAATAACTATGCTTAGTGGAAACATAAAATGAAAATCCATTTAGAAAGTATGGGTTTTGATATCTGGACTGCTATAGAATCTCAATACAAAATTCCAGAAACTGAAAGAATAACTTGTGATAAACCTACTAAGGCTTCTTACAATAATAATTGTGAAGCCATAAATGCCCTCTACTGTGCTTTAGGAGATGAGGAATTCAATAGAATTTCTGCCTGCAAAACTGCTTTTGATATTTGGGATACCTTGGCTGTTTCTCATGAAGGAACAACTAATGTTAAGGAAATGCGGTAAAATACTTATACTATTAAATATGATAACTTTAAAATGAAAGCTGATGAACCCATTTCTGACATGTGTCTCAGGTTTAATGAGATAGTCAACACAATGAGCTCACTTGGAAAGTGTGTTCCAGCAAAGGAACAAATCATGAGAATACTGAGATGTTTTCCAGATAGATGGAGAGGCACGTCTGTCTCAATCAGAGAATCCTGTGACATTGGAACACTGCATTCCAAGGAGTTAATCGGTAAAATAATGATGTATGAAGAAGAATATAAGGTGAAAAAAGAAGAAGATGACAAACCCAAGAAGAAATCTGTGGAATTTAAGACTACTGCATCAAAGAGTAAAGAAAAGGAGAAAGTACATGTTCCTACTGAAAGCTCGTCTAGTGAAGATTCAGATTCTGACAATGATGAAGAAATGGCTCAAATAGCCAGGAGATTCAAGAAGTTCTATAGGAAGAAAAAGTTTTTCAGAAAACCTAGCTACAAAGGTAAGTATGATCAACAAGTCAAGTGGAAGAAGGATTAGAAGAAGTCAGATAAAGAAGATGATATAGTCTTCTATGAATGCAAGAGGAAAGGACACATCAAAGCCGACTGTCCAAAGTTAAAATTCAAGAAAAAATATGACTATAAGGACAATAGGTACAAGAAAGCTATGAAAGCAACCTGGAGTGCTTCGGAGGACAGCACAAGTGAATCAGAAGCTAGTGAATCTGAAAGAAATCGTGCTAATATGTGTTTCATAACTAACACATCTGAGGTACCTATTTCACCATATTTAAACAATTTTTATTCTGGAAATGACCATGATTCAGACAATGAGGAAAATATGTCTAAAGCTGAACTGTTTGAATATTGCAATATGCTGGAAGATACTTGCAATGAACTAAAGAATAAATAT
Organism: Viscum album; assembly: GCA_963277665.1. Classification (NCBI taxonomy): domain Eukaryota; kingdom Viridiplantae; phylum Streptophyta; class Magnoliopsida; order Santalales; family Viscaceae; genus Viscum; species Viscum album. The sequence goes on along the minus strand of OY728143.1, from coordinate 800,257,447 downwards.
AAATCTTTGAAGAAACACCATGCTTTGACTAGTAATATTGAAATAGGTTTAAGTGTGGAAAAAGAGAAGTATGCTCAACTATTGAAAGAGAACACTCAACTTAAATTATCAAATTAACAATTAAGAAAGGATATTGAAAAGTTCACTGCTGGTAGGGATACCTTGACACAACTGCTAGGAAAACATATTGCTCCCAAATATACAACCGGTCTAGGATATCAGCCTGGACAGAGACAAGTAAGCAAAACCAAATTTGTCCCAAAATCTGGACAGTTTTCTGCTAGTTCTAGTTCAGGACCATCTTATACAAAACAGTTTTCTAAAGGACCCAACAAAGTATTTTTGTCTCAAAATATGCTTTCTGGTCTTAGAAAAACTATAAAGCAAATATGGGTTCCCAAAGTTTTATTAGCTAACCATTCTGGACCCAAAAAGATCTGGGTACCAAAATTATCCTATGTCTAATCTACTTTGCAGGGAAATTGTTTAAAGAGAATCTGTAACACTCTATGGTATTTGGATAGTGGATGTTCAAGACATATGATAGGAGACTATTCTTGCTTCAAGAGTCTGATTAAGGTTGATGGTGGGCATGTCACCTTTGGTGACAATGCAAAAGGAAAAATCATCGGCTTAGGCCAGATTGGTAACCCTGATACAATTTTGATTTCCAAAGTACTTTTTGTTGACGGATTAAAGTATAACTTACTTAGTATATCTCAGTTGTGTGATGATGGTTTTAATGTTAAATTTGAAAATAATTCATGCAATGTTTTTAATTCAAATCATGACTTAGTTTTCACTGCATCTAGAAATGAGAATGTATATGTTGCTGATCTAAATTCCATGGTCAAACAAAATGTTTCCTGCTTAAATGCTTTCTATAAAGAGTCTTGGTTGTGGCATAGGAGACTAGGACACTGTAATGTTCACTCACTTAGGAAACTTTCTAAGAAATGCTTAGTTAGAGACCTACCCAAATTAGAATTCCCAAATGATAAAGTGTGCAATCCCTGTCAAAAGGGAAAACAACACAAAGTTTCTTTTAAACCAAAGATAGAAGTTTCAACTTCTCAACCACTTGAATTGGTTCACATGGATTTATTTGGACCTTCAAGAGTTTCAAGTTTAAATGGGAAGCACTATGTTTATGTTCTTGTTGATGATTTTTCTAGATACACTTGGGTATACTTTCTAGCTCACAAAAGTGAAGCATGTTCCTACTTTGTTAAATATTCCAAGACTGTATAAAATCTTAGTGGACTCAAAATTAAGACCCTGAGGAGTGATCATGGGCGTGAGTTTGAGAATCATGAAATTTGAATCCTACTGCTCACACGATGGCTATAGTCACAACTTTTCTGCTCCTAGAACACCCCAATAGAATGGTGTAGTGGAAATAAGAAATAGAACCCTTCAAGAAATTGCAAGTACTATGCTTAATGAGTATGACTTACCTATTTATTTTTGGGCTGAAGCTGTAAATACAGCTTGCTATGTCATTAATAGAGTTTTAATTAGACCTGTTCTAAAAAGGACCCCTTATGAACTTTGGAATAATAGGAAGCCTAAGGTAAATTACTTCAAAGTTTTTGGTTGCAAAGTCTTTATCCTTAACACTAAAGACAATCTTGACAAATTTGCATCCAAGAGTGATGAAGGAATTTTCCTAGGTTATTCTCTCTCTAGTAAAGCCTATAGAGTTTTCAATAAAATAACCAAATGTGTGGAAGAATCAGTTCATGTCAAATTCGATGAGACTGATCCACATGATCCTAAATCCTACCTTGAAGATCTTGAGGAAGATTTGTCAAATCTGGACCTAAATGATAAGAATACTGAATCCCCTATAAAAGAATCCAGTTCTGGAAATTTTCCAGAATCTTCTCATACCAATTCTAGACCTGTAGACAACTCTGAAGAAGCCAGTTCAACTCCTTATAGAGGTGTTAGAACTCTCAAGAATCATCCTCTTAATGCTGTTGTAGGTTATTTAAATAGAGGAACAAAAAATAGAGCTTCTCTAAGAAATCAGGTTGAATATCAAGCTTTTATCTCACAGCTTGAACCCAAAGATATCAATGATGCTATCAATGATGAATTCTGGGTAATGGCTATGCAAGAAGAACTAAATCAGTTTGAAAGAAACAAAGTTTTGGAATTAGTAGAAAGACCTAAGGACACTCCAACCATAGGCACTAAATGGGTGTTTAGGAACAAAGTTGATGAATCTGGAACTATCATTAGAAACAAGGCTAGGCTAGTTGCACAAGGCTATAGTCAAGAGGAAGGAATAGACTATGAGGAAACTTTTGCACCCGTAGCTAGATTAGAGGCCATTAGGATATTACTTGCTTATGCTGCTCATCTGAATTTCACACTCTATCAAATTGATGTTAAAAGCACTTTTCTGAATGGATATATAAATGAGGATGTATTTGTTGAACAACCTCCTGGTTTTACAAATCCCCATTTTCCCAATCATGTTTTCAAACTATCTAAAGCTTTATATGGTTTAAAGAAAGCTCCAAGAGCTTGGTATGATAGGCCCATCTCTTTTCTTATTTCAAAAGGATTTACTAAAGGAATAACTGATCCTACTATTTTCATTAAATGGATTTCTAAAAATATTTTAATAGTACAGATCTATGTAGATGATATTATTTTTGGATCTTCTAAAAATTCTTTATGTATTGAGTTTTCAAAAATAATGCAAAATGAGTTCAAAATGAGCTTAATGGGAGAACTAAAATTTTTCCTTGGATTTCAGATCTTTCAAAACAAAAATGGTATTATTTTGAATCAAAGTAAATATATTAAATATCTTCTAAAACGTTTTTCATTGGATAGAAGTAAAGGCAGTGATACACCTATGAGTACCACCTGTAAGTTGGATAGTGATGAAACTGGAGAACCAGTAAATCAAACCAACTACAGAGGTATGATAGGAAGTCTACTGTACCTTACTGCTAGTAGACCCGACATCATGTTCAGTGTATGCATGTGTGATCGATTTCAAGCAAACCCAAAGGAGTCTCATTTGACTGCTGTTAAAAGAATTTTCAAATATCTAAAACATACTCCCAATTTGGGACTATTTTATCCAAAAGGACAATCATTTGATTTATTGAGTTATTCTGATGCTGATTTTGCTGGTTGTAAGTTAGACAGAAAAAGCACCTCTGGAACATGTCACATCTTAGGCAAATCTCTAGTATCTTGGTGTAGTAAGAAGCAGAATTCTGTTGCATTATCTACTGCCGAAGCTGAGTATATAGCTGCTGGTAGTTGTTGTGCACAAATCTTGTGGATGAAACACACTTTACTAGACTATGGATATCAATTCAAACATGTCTCTATAAAATGTAACAATACAAGTGCTATTAACATTTCCAAAAATCCGGTATCTCATGCTAGGACAAAGCATATTGATGTGAGACATCACTTTTTGAGGGATCAATATCAAAAGGGTGATATCACTCTTGAATTCATTGGCACTGAACATCAGTTAGCTGATATTTTTACAAAGACGTTGAATTATGGGAGATTAAATTACATCAAACATGAGTTAGGTATGATTAACTATAGCTTAGAGAAACCTCACCGTTAGAGAAACCTCACCGTTAGAGAAACCTCACCGTTAGAGAAACCTCACCGTTAGAGAAACCTCACCGTTAGAGAAACCTCACCGTTAGAGAAACCTCACCATTAGAGAAACCTCACCGTTAGAGAAACCTCACCGTTAGAGAACTTTACCAGTACATTTGCATTTTTTTAAGGCCGAGACATCGAACTGTTTTATTTTATTTTATGATATATGTGATTTATGAATCCTAAATGATATTAAAACTCGAACTAGATTCACTCAATCTCATCGCGAACTTGTCTGCTCGAACTCTGCTAAACCTAAACCTCTCGACCTTCAGAACCCTAGCCTCAAATCCGTAATGGCCCGAGTCAAGAGACCTCAGATGACTGATGGAAGTGAAGCGCTGGCACCAAAGAGACAAAAAGTAACTAGTACTGATGCCAGTGGAAGTGGCGAGGGAAGTTTAGCTCAGAGAAGATCAGTAAATCCACCCCTATCGAAGCGCGAGATAGTTGTTAAAAAAGAAGTATGTGCAGAATGGGTCATGGAAAGCAAGTCGCTGGTTCTTAGAGTGTTAAAAGAACAAGGTTGGCTAGAATGCTTCGCGAACAACAACGGACCATACTATCCAGGATTGGTGAAACAGTTCTACGAATTCGTTCGTTTTGAAAAATCTGAAGAAGAAAGCATAATGGTTTCTTATGTGAATTGTCAGGAAGTATCATTTACTTCAGGAGAATGGGATGAGAACCTAAGAGTTCCTTATGAGGGTGATTTTACTTTTAATTCCAAGTCTGTACCTTCGACCAGTGATGTATTTCAATATGAATACGCTTTGCTGAAATTCACAGGGAATGGGACCCGTAGAAAGGTGATTTCTGCAGAGATGGAAGGAGAAGATAAGCTTTTATTTAAATTTATTCAGCATGTTGTTAGTCCAAGAAGAGGAGACATTGCCACTTTAAGATTCCAAGACATATATTTGTTGCATTTGCTGAAGCACATTGTGAAAATCGATCTATGTAGATTGATTATGGTTCAAGTAGAAGAGATGACTAGAACAAAGTCAAAATCAAATGCTCTGTTTTTCTCCAAACTAATTTCTGTGATGCTGAAAGTGAAGGAGATAGCTGGACCTCAGGATGAGCTGGTAGTGGTTAGGGATAACTTCTGTATTACAAGAACTATTTGTAAATACATGAAAGTCAGCTGGAATCCTTGGAAGAAATCATGGGTAAATGATGATGGAAAAATTTATGAGAAATTCACTCCTGAGAATCATCCATCCAGACCAAAAGATGTTAGAGATCCTGGTCTTGGACCAGATGAGCCAGAACCAGTTTACAGTGATGATGAAGCTGAGGAGGAAGAGACTTCAGTTGAGGAAGGAGGAGATCCAGACTTACCCCCTAGTCCTATGCATCAAGTCATTTCTTATGGAGCAGATAGCCCTCCAAAAGCACTACCAAAGAGAGAAATTGTCTTGAAGGATAATGATTCAGAGACTACAGAAGGAGGAGAAGAATCATGCCAATATGTTGTCAAGGACACCTCTGAGGAGGATGATACAACCGAATCCAATCATAGAGAACAAGAGGCTGATGATGAAGCATTTGATGAGGAAAATGTTGAAAGAGAGCTCAGTCTGAGTCCCCTAATAGTCAGTACAGTCAGGATAGTTCCTGAGCAGGAAGTTGTAGCAGCATCACCTGTTGATGAGAGAGTCATTGATGACTTAAAACTAATGGCTACTGAATCTGCTGAGATTGTGGAGAAAATTGCAGAATTACCTCAAGGAGAAGAGTTGGAAGAGATACCTCAGGAGAATGTTCCAAGAGAAGGAGAGAATCTCGGCTCAGTATCAGTATCAAATGATATTTAAGGTTGGAAATCAGCTCCCGGATATATGATTCTTGGATTATCTTATGGTGATTCTGATGAGGAAGACCAAGCCCAAAAGGAACCAGTTACCTTACCCACTATGAATGACAATGTGGCAACAAAAGATGACCTTAAGTCTTTAAAAGCCGAGTTGATAGAAGTAATAAGAGAATCAGTGGGAGATGTGAAGAAAAGTATGTTTGAAGAGATAAGAAACGTGGAGAAATCCCTTGAGTTATCCATTGGATGCAGTATATCCAGTCCTGTGGAACAAATAGTGGACAAACTTAAGGTGTGCCACACTCAGATTGAGAGTTGGACTGGAGCTGTAATTGCTCTTAGACAATCAATTGCCTCCTTGACTGCTTTACACAGTTCTCAAACCCAAGTGCACACTGACATTCGCTATATCAAAGAAGTGGTCAAACAGTTTGTGGAAGTTTTTGAAGCTTTTAAGAAGTCAGTTAAAGAACATATGCACAGTCAGCATGAACTGGTACAGAAGATGGTTAGTAGTCTGACTCACTCTTTCAAGGAAACAGTGGCCTTCTCAATGAAACCTCTTCCCTCATCCAACACAAGTTTGAACCTTGACCAGATCTGCACTATCCTTCAGGAAGAATTGGCTAAGGCCAGTCCTAGTGGTGCATCAGATACTCAGATTCTTGCTACCACTAGGGAAGTTAGTAGTTTTGTTCGTGATCACCTGCAGGCTGCTGCTGCTTCTCAAGAGGCAATCAAAAATAAGGTGGATGCTTATTTTGACAAAGTTTATACCAAGCACCAAATGAAAAACCATTTCAAGCTCTTGATTGAGAATATGAAGTTACCTCTGGTTACCCAAGCCTTCAGAGAACAGGTTAGTAAGCTCCGGGAGCTTACTCCTGCTTTGGATAAGTTTATTGAGAACAGAGATGATTTTGTCTCTGCTATGGAGCGAGGTGGAAGCATCATCATGGATTTCAGGAATCTCCTGCTGCCTTTCCTACATGTGGATGATCGACCGGTTGTTGTACCACATGCCCTTACACCATCTGCCTCTGGGAGTACTCCTCAACTGACTCCAGTTCAAGCCATCAGGAGCTTGACACCTTTGATCTCTCAGCAAGAGACAGATTACAGATCTGGTGCTGTATCAGTTGCTGATCCACAAATAGTTCTTTCCGGAATTCCCAAGCCTGCTGACTCTACCTCTGCACCCTCTACTGATCCCAAGGGAAAGACACCTGTCCGAGAGGATGATTGAGTGCTTTTTTTGATGGGATTCATTGTATTTTTTTTGTACTTTTCTGATTTTCCCAAATGTATCTTTTGCTTCAAATTCCATTACTTCATTCTTCTCTTCCCTGTCTGTTTTTATTCTGTGTTTTCTAGTTCCTCTCTATTCTCTGCTACCCTCCTTTTTTTTAATCACAAAGGGGGAGAAATTCTTGGAAAACCAAAAGAGAATGTTGTTCATTTTCATTTCCTCTGATATATTTTTTTTTGATTTCTCTGAGACTATACTGTTGATATCATAATTTGATACTTTTTTTTCTTCTTGGCATAAGTTGTGATTATCAAAAAGGGGGAGATTGTTGAACCCTCTGGAATTGAGGGGGAGATGGTTGAACCCTCTGGAGTTATGTTGCTTTATTTTGTTTTGATAATCCCAACCATTCCTTATTTATATCTTGATTTTTCATTATCATATATATGTTTACTGTGACTTAACACATTTTTCCAAGAGAATGCTTAAATAGTTTTGAGCTACCGCTACTCAAAGTCTACCGCTACTCAAAGTCTACCGCTATATCTAAGTAGACAGTTATCGTTACAGCAAAGCTGACAGCTACTGATATGCTGAAGTTCACCATTATGCAAAGTCTAGCGATGAAGAGCATCCGCTACTCAAAGTCTACCGCTACTCAAAGTCTACCGCTATATCTATCGTTACAGCAAAGCTGACAACTACTGATATGGTGAAGTTCACCATTATGCAAAGTCTACCGATGGAGAGCTACCGCTACCGTTACAAGGCAGAGCCACAGCTACCGATAAAGAGTTACCGCTACTGGTAAAGGCAGAGCTACCGCTACTGTTACAAGTCCACCGCTACCGATACATCAAGTCTACCGACAGACAAGTCTACAATTACAGATGCCTACCGATACTCAGACCTACCTTGACAAAGTCTACCGTTATCATGAGCAACCGTTCAGAGACAGAACCCCGACATGCTTTAAATTTCTTTATTATTATTTAATCTAACCAACGGTCACATTAAGTATATTTTAATGCACTGACATTTATTTAATATGTGTTGCTGGTTTTCAGGAAACCGTACCTCGTACTTACAAAAAGGGAATCATACCTTTTGTCGAAGCTGGTGCTTTAAAAGAAGGATGCAGAAAAGAGCACAAGAGACACGCTGTCGATCAAGCTCAAAAAACGTGCAAAAAGAACAACTGGAGAACTTGCACTCACGAGACTACTGCTACCAGCCTCCAGAACATAGAGCATACATCGAGCAATTTATGCTAACGAAGAACTACACAAATCTCTTCATTCTCTGAGCCGATAAGCAAGCTGAACCTGGAAGTCAAGGAAACAGATGATACTCTGTTTTCTAGACAAAAACCAGAAGAAGACTCAGAACGAATTATAATCAACAAAAGGAGTCGAGAGCTGCACGAAGATCACTAGAGCCTTTTCTACACTCTAAATATTTGCTCTGTGATTTATCATTTTACATATTGAGCAGTGTGTTTTATCTGCTGTATTTAACACACACACTGTCTCCTATGCTTTAACTGGAGGATTTGTAAATCCTTACTCAATACTCTTTCATATTTGTTTTCCCACTAGGACAGTGGTAGAGGTCGTGTGACCTGAACAGCTGGTTTCTGTTGTGTTTGTTCCCACGAATAACTGTGGTAGAGGTCTTGGACCTGGAAAGTTGTAAACTGTTGAACCCCTATCCAGGGTGTGGATCACCCTTTTATAAGACTTTTCAGAGGACTAAGTCTCAGCTTGAGACTGAACCTCTTGGTTAACTCCTCTGTGTTTTTAGTTAAAGTTTATATCCATACAATACTTATCTATTTCATATTCCGCTAGTATTACTTTTAAATATAATTTATTTTCAAGGCTACTTTGATAGTTAAACTCGCAAGTGTTTATATTTATTGTAAACCAGTTTAAATTAATCATAAGATTAAGATAACTGAGAACTAATCAATCTTTGAGAAACTAAGTGAACCTTTATAATCTGTATAAATTCACTATAGTTTAATCTGTTTTTGAAATTGGGGGATTTTAATAGAAATTGTTTTTAGCAGAAATTTTAAAATTGGAACTCAATTCACCCCCCTCTTGAGTATCCACTCCGACCAACATCATAAATCCCAATTTGTTCTAAATTTCATAAAACAGTATATTTTCCCAATTTGAATTATAGAAAACTTATTTTCATTAAAAATTAATGTAATAGTATAAAAATATATTTTTTAAACAGTATTCCCTAATTTTATTTTTCCGTTCGTCCTTGTTACTTTGTTTTTGGTCCATTTATTATTATAGTTCCATGTAACATCAATATATAAATGAATTAATCCTAATGGTTTCAATTAGATGAAATTTTTTTGAGCTATAATTCAATCATTTAAAATGACATTATAGTAACCTATAATGCTGTGTTTCAGAAAACCAATTCCATCATTCAAAGAGGGTAACTATCCCTCATCCTCATTTCACCTTTAATTTTTTTATATTAATAATTAAAAAAAGTTGTTAAATAATTTATTATAATCATTAAATTTAAATAATGTTTATCAGAAAAAAATATATTATATGTTAAGAATTAAATAGTGGTTAATCCTTGGATGTTTCTAAAATTGAATATTTTGTGATTTAAAAATGACTTTCCTCATATATTCCTTAATAACCAGATGTATGATTCCATAACCATTGACTCAAATAATGTACATGTTATTAAATTGGTGAAAAAATCACACTAATTCTTACACACTAAAAAAATAGGTTTCATTTTATACTAGACCACACATAGTTCAACAACACAATAAAAACTCAACTCTACCATTTGAATAATGTAATAGTAGAGGAGAATGTCAGATTCATGATTTTTTGAGTTATTGTTTCTTTTATTTTTTTAATTTAAATTATCCTTGGGTTTCCCCTTTTTTTTTTTGTAAAAATAACAAGATTTTGGGATTAAAACCAAGAAGAACATGGTTGGAACATAGTTATGCAAAACCATGCACCCCCTTCTAGGAAACCTTGTGGAAAATGTTCATTTTGGATAAGAAAAACCACATGGTTTGGAAATCCTTGTACACTAATCATATATCTTTTTTCCTCTTGGGTAGTGAGGGATGCAAGGTCTCCACACTATTTGGAAAACAATGCAGGAAAACCATGAAACCAATCCATGTCATTAATAAGTGGGAAAATAACTTCTTTCACTCTTCATATATAACCATAAAACACCTCTCACACACTACATGATATATTTTCAACCAAGAGATTTTACTAAAACACTTCTTAGAGCATTTGAGAATCAGTCATTGGGTGGTTTTATCCTTGGAACATCATGTAATCATCATGTAAGTATATTTCTCTTGATCTCTCCCTTCTTCTATGGTTTTTCTTCACTCCTTTTTTAGTTATAGTTTTCCATGGGGTTCTATGAAATAATGAGGATCTGAACATGATATGTTAGGTTAAATGAAGATGTTTGTTGTTTGATAATACATTTATATAGTATTATTGAGGCACTTATGTGGTTTGACACTAGTTTCTAGATGATTGCAAGTTTTAGATAGATGATTCCATGATTTTACATTATTAGTCAACTTTTGAATGATTTATTAGTTGTTAAAATGTGTTTCCTGGATGTTTTGGGGGGGTGAGACATATGATTTTGAAAGGTTATGAGATGAAAATGTGAGGAAAATGGGTTTTATAAAATAAAGGGGTGATTTTAAATGTGTTCTTCATTTTGTTGTTTCATGAATATGTCTTATCCCTTATAAAAAAGGTGTGAAATCTGGTTTCAAATAGAATTAAATGTTCGAATGACTTGAAAGTTAATTTTACAAGAGAAATGGGATTTTTTCATGTTGGAGTCTTTTTTGTAAATCACAAATGTGTATTTGAATAGTAAAATTGTTACAAGGCATGTTATGAAATGGATTTGTAGTTTGTATGAATTAGAAATGGGGTTGTACCACCAAAATGGTTGGATTTCATTTGTTCTTTTCATTCAATATTTCAAAATGGATTTATGAAATGTTAAAGTTGTTTGAAATTTGTTTTTTATATGTTTTTGGGGTGTGTGATAATTAATGTGTTTTTATGGAAAATGGTGGTTTTAATGTCAGCATGATCATTAGATGAGTGTGGATTGTGAAAGTTATGTTTTCCTTAAGTGTTCAAGATTCATAGAATGTGTATGTAAATGTGATTATTTATTTGATATGTGAAATGGTATTTTATAAGAATGGTAACCATTGTTATCTAGGTGGGAAGACTAGAACTATTATTTTAATTGATTAGGAAGAGGCTGAGGCACCAATTATTCTAGCACGATTGGCACTATAAAATGAGTAAACATGTGATTTGAACAAATAACACTAGAACATTATATTGGCTCCACTCTAGTGGTTAATGAACATGTACACCATTTTTTTTAAGATTAGAATATAAATACCATTAGAACCGTTTATAGTCACATATGTAGTGGTTTGTGCATGGTAACATTGTTTGTAGTTTAGTTGAAGGATTTGTATCACCAATGTATGAGTTTTATAGAGTTACACTACTATAAAATGGACCTACACCAATGGGTTTTATAAACCATTGGTACAAGTACTATAAAATGAAGATATACCAATGGGTTGGAAAAACTGTTATATTGGTTAAAGATATACCAAATGATTTTTCATAATTTTTGGTATAAAAACCAATTAAAGACCATATACCAATGGTTTTTCCAAAACCGTTGGTATAGGTATTCCCATATACCAATGTTTTTAACAACCATTAGTATAAAAGACTTATAAAATACCTTTTTCAATAGTTTTTTAAAACTGTTGGTATATGTCCCAATAATGTAGGAACATATACCAATGACTTTGAGAATATATCGCATATGTAACCAGACTTTTTACAAATTCATTTTTCAAATAAAATAAAATAATTAAATATATAATTATGAACATATATCCAATTATATTCACAATGATAAGTGTATGATATTGGTTAGGTAATTGATATATAAGCAGGTGGTCATGGGTTCAAATCTCGGTGGCATATTTTATTTTACATTACCTATATCAATGGTTTGGAAACTATTGGTATAGGTTTATAATAATGTTTGGAACCATTGGTGCAGGCCTTTATGGATAAAAATAATGAAAATTCCCTCAAAGACATTATAATAGGCTATACCAATAGTTTGGGGACCTATACCAATTGTACTATACCGTTATTATATGTTATTTCTACGATAGTGTCTCACTTCTTACAAATACTTATAAGGATTTTCCATTAACGCTCTATTGTGATTTGATTATCATGTGATGCTTTTCTAGCCATTGGTAGACATTACACCTTGTATACATTATTATTTCAATCAATCTTATTTGTTAAAAAGGTATTCCTTAAAAAGTGTTTCTTGAGAAATTTTTCTGTAAAACATTTTCTTGTAAATGAATCAAATATTCTTATGGAAATGACCATGTAGTTTTTTCACCTAATGTTACATCATGGAATCTTTATTTTGGGTTGAACCCTATAGGGATTTTTCTAACACCCTATATACACCATTTGGTGTATGCAAATGTTTTTTGTGTAAACCATATACATGAATGATGTATTTTTGTAGTGATGATATATCAGGTTTCTAATGTTCCACTTCATGTAGGTGCTGATGGTTTTTGTTTGAGGTTGTTTTCCCTTTTATTATATTGATTTTTTGGGATAGTTATTTTATCCCATTCTGTTGTATTATATTTGGTTTTGATTATAGTTTTAAAACATTGAATCTGAAATTTTTTATACCTTATTTGGTAATGGTTATTGGTTATTGTGATGCTTATCATTGTTTTTTTTGTGATTATTTTATTGGGTGTAATAATTCCCAATGATTAATTTTGATACCGAAAAAATATCACCAAAATATTGTGACATATTATGATAACTTTTTATCATGATCGACAATGCCATTCGATCCATGCCATGAATCGAGCCGACTATCAAGTTGGATGAAACCCCAACATGGATCATGACAAAATGGAATCAATATAGGTCACACTCGTCTATTTATAGTTATATAAGGAAATATTATAGATAGACCATAGGTAGGATTTTTGGGGCTTGAGATTCTAGTTGTGAGTGAGGTGTCTGGCCAATACACCTCATGGAAGTAATCAAGTCACCATGGGATTTTGAGAAATTTAATTTGACTTCTCTTCCATGTGATAATTTCATACTGTAGGAAATATATGGATTCTTTGTGGTGTTGGAGTGGTTTGGTTTTCCTTTTTATTATATTATTTTTGTTTTTTTTCAATTTAGGGAAGTGTTGGATATTTGATGTTGTTGCTGAAAATTTTATGAACATGTGTTTATGGTTGTGTTGATGGTTTTTCCTTGTTATTGTTTTTTTTCTAGTAATATTCATCCTCAGAGAAATCTTTTGCAACCACATGAGGAGGCTAGAGAGATTTCTATATCACCAATCGATCATAGATTTGTGGATGTAGTGGTTCAGGATGTCCAAGAATTGAGTGAATGAGTGGTCGATGGCCCTACATAGGTTAAACAGTCTGTACCAGGTCCTGTAAAAGAAAAATCATGGGAGTTCATCAATATAAAATTACCTTCTTTATTGGGTATCATGGATTTCCAAAAAGTAAAGGAGTATATTGAAAAGATAGAATATATATTCAAGTTTCTTGATACTCTAAATGTGGTTAGAGTGGAGTGTTCTTCATTAATATTGGAAATCCCCAATCAGAAGTAGTAAGACATAGTGGTGTAAGCTAGAAGTCATGAGCAGATGGTTTGGAAGTATTTCATGGTTATCTTCAATAAGAATTATTTTCATGGTATTTTTTCCTTCATCGTGTCCAGGTAGTTATTGGAGCTTATCCAGGGAGAACAGATCGTGATGGATCATGAAAACCACTTTGTGGAGTTAGTTTTGTATACACATGAGTCCATTTCCAATGAGTACCTAAAGGCTAAAGGGTTTGAGATGGGAGGCAGTCAGATATCTGATCTCTGGTTATCATATTCATGAAAAAAAACTAATGATGAGGTGTTTCTTTGTTCAATTGTAGTAGAAATAGATCATAAGAGAATGCCTATTTTCTCCTTTGTAGTGTTAGTAGTTGTATATGGTACTTTATCTAAGGGTAGGAGTAAGCAAGATGAGTAGGGTAAGGAGGGTTATGGTTGGTCTGACCATCCCTCCTGTCCACTTTCATCTGTGGATTTTGATGTCTGGTTTTTTGTGTGCCATTAGACTGGAAGGCATGGAACATTTTATCTGAATCTTCATCTCAACCAAGGCCTTACAACTAGTGTGGATATATAGGACACATGAAACTACTTTTTTGGATGGGGCAACCATATTCAATTGTCTTTGGATCTGTATCTTCTAAGGAGATGTCATCACAGTCAGAACCTTATATGAATATTATCTCTCTATTTGTATGTCATGGATGGAGGGATATATCTTCGTCAGGTAAGAGTGAATTTAGGAAATATCCACAGGGTAGTGGTCCTTCTCAGGTTCAGCCTGAGGTAAGGAAACATTACTCTAGGGAATGCACAACAATAAAATGAGATTCATGTATAGTGATAGTTGGAGGCACCATTTTTATTGCAGAATCCATAGCTGTTGTTCTGTATGATATTGGTGCTTTAGTTTCTTTTATTTATTCTTGTAATATAGATGTGATTATGTTTCCAACTGAGCTTATTACATATGTGATGGAGTTTTTAACACTTTTTTGTATGAAATGAGATTAGTGTTTTAAGGGTCCCTAATTTTCACTCACCATGCCAATTGTTGAGTTGGAAGGAGACTTTAATATTTAATAAACGAACCTATAAAATGTAATCCTTAGTATGAAATGAATGGTGAATTTTTTGGAACACAGATGTTTTGATAGGTGACAAGTCATTTTTGTGGAACCTGAGAGAATTTTACAACTTTTTCAAGGTGAATGGGTTCCTTGGTCAGGATGTACTGGACCTCCATTTTGGGAATTGGGTAGCCTTGTTTTTCATATATTCTCTCTCGCATCGAAAGATGATGATGATGATCTTGAGGGTGGATTTAATCTTTTTGTGGATGAATTACCATATGTTTTTTATTGGATTTCATTGGTTTTCCTTCAATTTGAGATGGGGATTTCTCCATTAATTTGGTGTTAAGAGCATATCTGATTACTCATTCCCTATACTGTATGGATTCTACTAAATAGTGTAAATAAGAGGTTTAGGTGGATTATTTGGAATATAAAGGATTCATTCACTTATGAGTCCCACCTTGGGCCACCAAAATTCTATTTGTGACAATGGTGGATGGATCGCTATGGTTGTGAATCAATTACAGAAAATTGAAAAAGGTAATGACAAAGAAAAAGCACAAATTTTCCCATATTGATATCCTTTTTGATTAGCTTAAGGGTGTATATTGGTTTCCAAGATTGATTTTCCTTCCATGTACCATTAATCTAGAGTTAAGGAGCTATATGTCTCAAAAATATTATTCCAAAGCTGGTAAAACCACTTTAATAACTCATGAATAGGGTGATCCGCCAATAACTTTATTCCTTTGTGATTGTTTTCATGGATGATGTATTGGTCTACTCCGAGACCAAGGAGGAGAATATGTTGTATTTTTGAGTAGATTGGCAACATTTTGGGATCATTGTATATATGAGAATAAATATAAGTGGAAGTTTCTGATCAAGGAGGTGATGTTTCATGGTCATGTTTTCTCAAAATGAGGGGTTTTGGTGGAAATAGAGAATATTAGTGCAATAATTTCATGGGAAAAATAGAAGAATGTTTTTGATATAAGAATATTGTTCATCCAAGAATGGTATTAAAATTGGTTCATTCGATATTTCATTAAGCTTGATTTATCCATGATAGTACATAACCAAATGGGATGATTTTTGAATGGATCTGAGAGTCCTATGAGTCTTTTGAGGTTCTTAATTGGTTGTTGACCAAAACAACTATTTTGAACTTTTTGGTTACTAGAAAGGTGTATGTAGCCTATTGTGATACCTCATGTATGGGTCTTGGGACTTTACTAATGTAGGATTACCATTTGGTGGCATATTTGTCTCGCCAACACTGACCATAAGAAAAGAATAACCCCACCCATGACATGGAGTTAGATGAAGTGATTCATTCTTAAGACATGCAGACAATTATCTTATTGGGTACATGTTTTTGGGGGTTTTTTGGGATCATATGAATATAGATTATGTTTTCTCCCAAAATTATTTGAATTTATGGATGTGTCATTGAATTGAGTACCTTTAGAGGTTTTATTTTGAGATAGTCTATAACCTAGGTAAGGGTAATGATGTTGAAGGTTCTTTGCGCATGAACGATCAAGTTCATGCATTGAAATAGTCAAGTCATGAGTGTACTTTTATGGAATATTTTTCTCAAATGTACATGGAGATAATGGAACACTATGGAGATGCGTTCTTGGATGTTGTTCACCTAAAACATTCCCAAATAGTGTTTATTTGACATGAGAATCCCAATTTTGTGTTGTGGTAGCATTATAAGCAGTTTTAAATGTTTGGGAGGTGCCTTGTGAATGGTTGTTTTTTCTAGAGGAAGATTTTTGATTTAGAGGTCACGTCATGGTTCAATTATCATTGAATAAGGTAGTGATACATGATAGACACCAGTCTCAGTGGTCCATTCACCCTGGTCCCACAAAGATGATTTTTGTGGTGTGTCATCAGTTCTAGTGGCCCTATATGAGGTGAGAGATAACTGACATCATATTGTGGTTTTATAAATGATACCCAATTAATTAATACACACATGGACTTTTGGTTTTATTTACCCACAGAGTATTATTAACTATAAGTGGGATGATACATACATGGATTTTGTTGTTGACTACCATATACATCCTAGGGAATAAATTCCATTTGTGTGTTGATTTACCTTATGAAAACATCTCCCCATTTTATTCCAAATCGGGATTCAGAAATGTTCTTTGAGATTTTTCAGTTCTATGTGTGTATGATAATGAGGATTCATGGTGTGCTATCAGAAATTATTTTAGAATGGATCCCCATTTTAACTATAAAATTTTTAAGGGACTTCAGATGCTGATAGGGTTATAGGTCATGTTATGAAAAACCTATTAACCTCAAATATATAGTTATATGGGGTGGAAAAAAAATCAGATTCTAGGATAAATGTTCTCGGCATGTTTGTTGGATTATGAAGGTTCATAGAATAGCCATTTTTTATAGTTTGAGTTCACATATAATAATAGATACCAATCATCGATTTGAATGGATCTTTTCTAAGGAGCATTATGGATGACCTAATTGGTTGAATTTGTGTTGGGATGTGATAGGTGAGATCTCATTATCATGACTGAGACTTGTGAAATAAATTTTTTTAAGGTCAATCTAATCAACTAGTTCTTGTTGAAAACTCAAAGTCACCTTAAATCGTATTACAATCAAAGACGTTGACCTTTTTATTTTCTTGTGGGTGACTGTAGTTTTGAAAGTGTCACCATGACTTGGTCTACATAGTTTTCGTAACTATGGGAAGATAACAATGATGTATGTCAGACCTTTGGAGATTACCTAGCTGATTGGTAAGGTTGAATACAAGTTAGATATTTCCTCTTAGTTGACATCAATTCATGATGTGTTCCATGTCATCCAGATGAAAATGTACAATTCAAAACCGTCCTATGTGTTGGTTTGGGAAAAGATAGAATTGGATCCTCACTTGTCTATGTTTGAATGGACAATGTAGATTGGTGATTCACTGGATAAAGTCCTTCATGGTAATTCTATTCTCTTGTTTTGAGTTCATTGGAAACATGGTTGTGATGGGCATGATACATGGGAGATGATGTATGGGGTTGAAGAGGAGTATTCATTTTTGTTCTATGATCAGACATTGGAGTGAATTTCCCTGGTTATATGTTTTCATACTGGGGTGAATTGTAACATACATGATTTTGATTTTATTTATTCTTTCATTAATACTTTTCTTTCATTTATCCTTGTGTATCCTCTTTTTTTTTGAAAAGTGAATATTTTGGGTTAAATAGTAGGTGGATCACGATTGGAGCATGATTAGGGGTAACTATGTGCCCCACAATGGAAAGCATGTATAAAATGATCATTTTAGAAAGTGATGACCACATTTTTGGTTCACAATTTGGCAAACCGAGATGGATAACAATGTGTAATATTAATATTGGAAAATAAGAGATGTATAATTTCCCCATTGTTTGGAAAACCATGCAACCTATCCACATCATTAAAAAGTGAAAAAAATTTCCTTATTTACCTCTTTCGATTTAACATTAAGTCACATACCATCCAAACCATATGAAATTTTATGACATGGTAGCTTCCAATAATCCTTATTGGATACATTAATCACCAATCATTAGTTATTTTAGCGATGGATCATCAAGGAATCATCATGTATTTCTATTTTCTCATTATTTCTCTTTTATTATAGGGTTTCACATCCCTCCTTCTTGAGTTCAATTTTTTTAACATGTTATTTGATATAATGATGGTTTTATTATGATATTTTTAATGAAATCATGATGTTTATTGTTTGAGAATTCCTTTATAGTGTCTTATTGTGGTTCAGTTGTGGTTTCACACCGGTTTCAAATTGTTTAGAATATTGAGGTCGGAGGTTTACCCTATTTACATTAATTGATGATTTGGATTACATTCATGGTTGTTTAGATGTGTTCTTTGTATTTTTCGGGTGACGAAAAATATGTTTTGGAATTATTTTGAAATGTATATTTTATGAAAAAGGGTTTCCAAAAGAAAGTGGTTATGCTGCATTTGTGAATCATTTTGGTGATTCAGGAATATGTTTTATGCCGTGTGTGAGAGGTGAGAAATGTGTTTTAAAATATCTTTAAAGGAGAAAATGTGTTGAATGATTATTTTCTTAGAGAAATATGTTTTCTTCATGATGGATTGTTTTTTGAGCACCAAAAATGTGTCTATGATTTCTGAAAGTGTTATTAATCATATCGGGAAACAGATTGTGCATGTGTATGAATTGGGAATGGTCTTCAAAAAAGGAAATGGATGAATTTACTATATTCTTTTATTTTTATTATTCCCAAATGGGATTTATGAAATATGGAAGAAGTGACAAATGTATTATTAAAATGGATTTGGTGTGTGTGGTTAATTAATGTGGTTTTAATTATGGGAAATCATGGTTTCCATGTTAACTAGATCATTAGATTATTTTCAATTGTGAAAGATGTCATTTCCTTGTGTGTTCATGATTCTTGGAACGTGTATGTGAATGTGATGATTTATGTGATATGTGAAATTGAATTTGAGAACAAATGGAATCCCGATTATCTTGGTGGGAAATCTATAACTAATACTCTATTTGATTTGGAAGAGGAAGGGGCATGCATTCTTCTAGCAAGATTGACGATACATCACCGACTAATATTGTGATATGATTACAGGACACTTGATCATTGTATTGAATCATCTCTAGTTTCTCATTCATTAGAACATTGATTCTGTTAGATTATGATATTGATACCACTAGAACCACGGATTGAATCATATATACTCGTCATGCGTGGGACCATTGTTGGCAGTCGAGTTAAAAGATTATGATAATTGAGGTATGGGGTTTATAGATTCCCACTTGTACTGGACACGTATATGGATTTCCCCATGATGCTCTCCGGTGACATGATGTTGATGTGTTTTTGTGTTAGTCATGAAAATTAGAGAGACCTTGTGTAAATTTTTAGTTCAATAAATATTATTTTTGAAAAAGGTTTTCCTTAAAAAGTGTTAATTGATAAAGTTTTCTTCAAAATGTTTCCCTACAAATAATTAAAAAATTCTTATGGAGATGTGTTTGTTGATTTCCATTCTAATGCTAGGACATGTAATCTTTCATTTGGATGAAACCCTCCTGGTCTTTGGCTCAAACACTGCATTCAAATTTTAGTGTATGTAGGTTTTTTATGTATTACCCAGCTAAAGGAATGTTTTATCATACTGGAGATGGTGGATCTAGTTTCTAGTGTTCAACTTACTGCAGGCGTTGATGGAGGTGGATGGAGGGTGATGCAACTATTTTAACATAGAAATATTTGGGATAGTTTTTAATCCCATTTTGTTGTAGTGAATATGATTTTGGTTAATATTGTAAAACATTGAATAAGAATATTGTTGTACCTATTTTTATTGTGGAAATAAGTAATTGTAATGATTATCATTATTTGTTGTTTGTGATTTTTGAATTTTTTTAAATCCTTCCAAAAAGTGTGTTGTTGATACTAGGCACTAGTTACCAGCCCATGGGGATCAGGAACATCATTTGGGCCATGACATGAATTCGGATGGGTCTCAGGTTGGATGGAACCCAGGCTTGTTTCGTGATATGGAACATGATTGATGAATCAATATAAGATGAAAATAGATAAATAAGAATGAAAATATAGTTAACATCACTCTTCCATAACCTCACAACAAAATCATAGAATAAGAAAAAAAGAAAAAGAATATTTTATTGAAATAAGGACTCAAGATATGATGATTTTATTTTACTACATATATATGAAAAAATAAATTAAACAATTCCTCCTAAAAATGGTCAAAGTGATAATATATAAATAATTTTGTTTTTAGGAAAATAAATAATATTTAGGGGATGATTAATGTCATTTTCAAATGAAATAATATTTTGTCCACATTATTAAACATAAAATACAACTATATTGAGTTCATATTATTCTAAAAATTTCAAAAAAAAATTTCTATTTTTTTAGATAAAAAGTTTATAATAATAAGAAACCAATTAATAATTTTATTTCCCAAATAGTGAGATATCATTCTATAGATTTCATAACATATAGTTTTGATTTTTTTTCGAATTTCATTCTAAATTATTAAATGAAATATTAAAATTTTGAATCACATTCAACTTGGGAATCCCACCATTGATAATAAAACTTTTTAAATTTGGACAAATATTATTTGTCTTTTTTATGTATAGTAACTTATGTTCATGCTGAAAAATTGATCTATGAAAAATTAATATCTATTCACATGTTAAAACACATAAAAGTAAAATTAAACCATTTTGTTTTCAAATTAGCATCCATTTTCAATTTAGATTTAAATTATCTATTAAAAGATAGTAGAATAAGTATAACTCCATCACTCTCTCAATACTTATGACCAATGTTGTAAATTTTTATTGATATTGTATTTTATGAAATTTCATCACATTAGTTAGATGTTTTTGAAATTTATCCTTGGGAATTTTTCAATGGTAAAATTTCATGAAGTTTAGAATAATTATTGATGATTTTTGTCAACATATTTAAAATTAATATATATATATATATATAAGAAAATTTGAAAATAAATTCATGGAGGGGGATTATAAATTAATAATGAAATATTCTACACCTATAATAAATTGGTGATATTTGACCCTTAAACTACCAACAACACACTGAAAAGGTGAAAACACTAAACAACACTTTTAGGGATAACATAAAATTTTTTATACCATATATATATATATATTAAAAAGTGTAAAACTGTAATTTACAAAATATTTTTAAATTTAATCTCTAATTTTATCTTGTGATTAAATATTCATATTTATTTTATAAATATGAAACATAAAATTTTACAAATTATTCATATTGATTATTAATTTCCCTATATTTTCAATTTTACACTTCTGGGTAAAAAATCATTTTCCCTTGTCAAACACAAAACAATAGTCAAATTTGAGGTAATATTTCAAATTCCGTCCAATTAAAATTTCTACAGGATTTTTTATCTATTTAATTAATGATAATTCCATTGTTTCCTAGCAATAACCATTATAAGCTATAAAATTTCCAATGCACCATTATTCAACTGACCATACAAATAATCCATTTCAACATTCACTCAAGATAAAAGATATTTGTAATATTTTCCATATGCTAAACAAATGCACGATTATCCATATTATTTTAATTATTATCATTTCTAAACACAATGATAAAATAAAATATTTCAATCCTAATGAAATTTACATAAATATGTATAATGAAATTATTTGGAGGATAATTATGTAAAAAACATAATTGAAATAAAGAGTATTATTAATTCTAATACATAATATATGATTTCAGTTTAAGGGTCCTAATAAATTCCATTAATTAAATTGCACAATACAATATCACTTAATAAAAATATCTATATATTTTTTAGTCTACTATATTCTATATATATAAAAAATCAGTGAATTATTCAACCACATAATCATTATTATTCTTCTTTTTTACTGGATTATTAAAAATAATACATATATAACTGAATTTTTTATTTGTTTATTATATGAATATCAAAATATATAAATAAAATATAACATGGACATTCATAAAAAAGTAAAATTTAAAATTATACCCTTATATTTGTTTTAATTATTGAATAACTCATGAAATATCTCCTCCCCCACACACAATATAAAATATTAATTATGAAATACTAATAACAATATGGGATAGTCTGGAATTTCATTCTTAAAACATTGATTATATATAATGATTTCTATTTATTCATAGAATGTTTCTCAAATTAGGAATGTATATCAATAAAACTAGTCTAATTATTTGGTGAATTACATCATGGTTTGAAGCATGATTCACAATGTGAATTCTTGGGGAGAAAGAGTTTCATGCTTGTTTTTCCTATGGATTTGAACATGCAATACCACCATTCAGGGAGTGAATAAATTCCTAGATTATAAGTCCTATATACATGTATTTAAAAGTATGTATGACTCAAAGTGTTTATAGAGTTATTGAACTTGTCATTATATGAACTTTTGTTCTCTTGTAAGAGTACAAAAATTATGCCCCCTTTAATTATCATTAGTCCTCACACATCTCTCTAAACTCATGGGATATTCTTATGTTATTTTGGAGGATATATAAACATCATATTCCCATCACTAAATGTTGGAATTGAAATATTAATAATTATAGATTTGATGTTAGTTCCTCTATTACATTATTTGTTTTCTCTTATGATTTTATATCTAAAAGGTTCATAATTCTGGTTTTGGGGTTGTATTTGATGAAATTGTATTTAGATATTGATGAGAATAATGATTTTCTAAATTATTTAAGGATTCCTTATAATTTTTTGATTAGTGATCATATCATCCTTACTTGGATCAAGTTATATTATTTGATAGGATCTTCTTGAGATAGCGTATTTGTGTACGCTACTATATTCTATATATAATATGGGGTTTTCATGCATTTTCTCCTTGGGTGTATGGTGGTAATAAACAGATGTAATGATAATTGACTAGATAAATAATTTTTTTTAAGGAAATGGTGTGATTCCCGTGTTCTTTACTATGATATTGTATTTTATCAATTTTGATGATTTTTTCTTTGCTGAAAAATTATGGTTATTACTATGAAGAAGTATTTGTTATTTAATTTGATTTCTATAATTACCAGCACTTTAAAGCCTATAAACATATAAATGATCATTAATAGGTTGTGTGAAAATATGATTTTATGTGTTTTCATTAATGTTTTAGAGGTCGGTCAGGTATAATTGGTATTATTTAAGGATTTAATTGGGGGGAGGGGGGTTAGTGGGTGATGATTTTTGTGGTTGTGTATGGTTTTGTGCTATTTTCATATATTGATTATTATGTGGATCTATAGGAGAGTATTTTTGGTTGATCCTTATGTACCATTTATATGTGGAATATATTAGGGTGTAGAGATGTAGTTGTCTTTCATGGGAAATGATGACTGATCGGTTGTGGAAGCCGGTCGATGGTTCGGTTGTTTAATGATAATTATTGTTTCATAGTAGTTATGGGATGTGGTAGGTAATAAAGAACTTATAATGAAATAAATTATAATGAAATGGAAATGGATGGTAATGATATAACATTCTTGAATGAGTGGGGAATGACTAAAATTCAATGTGGTTGATGATAATTTATGGGTTTTCTTGGAAAATGGTAAATAAATGGAATACTAAACATAATATGGTCCATTAATTTTCAATATCGAAATTTTATTAAATGTGTAACTGGTTATATATGTTGTTTGAATTGAATTTTTTGTTTTTTCAGATAAGTTTGGAATAGTTTTGTTTCCTAGTGAATGATAGTGATGAAGGTCTGAAGTGTAAGTTTCTAGTGATAATGTAGTAATGGTGTGGTGATTGGTTGTGTGTTGTGGTATTACTAATTTTCATAAACCCATAGGAAAAGATTATGTATGACTATACAATAGTTGAATTTTATTTGATTTCTTATGAACCAAACCTAAGTTGGATAACCTTACAAACACCCTATGTATCTTTTTCTATGTGTTTTCAGTAGTATCCCCGTATGAAAGGGTTGAAGGATAAGGACCCCATCTTACCTTATCTCTCCAATAAAAAAATTCGGGGAAATGTTGGTATAATGTTGGTGGAGGCACCTCGTATTAGAGTATGGTCAATAGTAGTTTTTGGTGGTGTCCAAGTATAGAAGGATGAGTGCACTAGGTTGATGTCATTTTTGTTAATAATGAACTATAACACATGATATGCAACATTTGTATTGGATGTGACATATAGATTATGAATTTTTAATCATGATATTAATGTAAAAATTGATACAGAGTCCTTGAATGATGATAGAATTATATGTTATACCTTAAGAATGGTTTGGATAGGTAGAGAAGTGGCCCAACCAACATCAGACACTACATGGTTAAAGTAAAGACCCAGAATTTCTGTGGAAATTTTTTCTTCTTAAATACATGGGAATTTTATGAGTCTGTGAAAACTGATGGTGCGTAATTTCGAGGCCCGGTGTGTCTAGAATCAATTTCTGAAGTTTTTTCAGGTACGTTCAGTAAACGTTCGAGTAGGATTTTATAACTATTGAACTGGTGCTCAGAATTGAAATCTGAGGGAACCGTTGAACTCGCAGCGCTGGTATTTACTTAAGGATACTTTCACCTCAACGATAGTTGGTCGAGAATAAATGCTTGATTTTGGGTTTTCATGAAAAAATAAAAAAATAAAGTGGGTTACATTTTATATTATTGAGCTGCCATGGGAGTGTTTGTGGTTAAAACCTCTTCATGGGAGTTGGAGGTGGGACAAACACACCTTAACCTCCCATTAGAGGTTATGGCGGTGGGGACCACCCGAACATAACCTCCCTTTTGAATAATAGGGGTGGGGACCCCCTGACCCCTATTAGTAGGAGGAGAGTATAACCTCTCAAATCTCCCTCATTAATTAGGGAGATCCTCTAGACATACCCTAATTAATTTGTGACAAATATCATGCATTAATTTGGTGGAGCCTTTAATTAAATTCACCAATTTGAATTTGGGCCAACAAATAAATAATTGATTGACTTAATCCATTATTTTTGGTTGGAACATTTCAATTGGTGGATCATGGGGGGGAAATGAGAGCTTGGGAGAAAAATAATTCTCTAACTAAGAATACTTCTTCTGCCAATGAAGAATGATCCTCAACCAGAACAACGGAGGAAGCATCATCCTTTAAGAATGCCGACGACGTCGTCCTCGACTTCTTCATATTCTTTCTCATTGCCATTGAATCAACGTATGCCTTTACATGACATCATCAATGAACAAAAAATCCGAGGTAGGGGTTCATGATTGATAATTTTTGCGTGTTTTTCATTTTCTGTCATGGTTTAAATTCGAAGTCGCTTGATATTTCCCTACACGGAGGGCGTGGGATGAACAAAACACGGCCCGAACCATCCACCTTTCTTATGGATTTTGGAGCCCAATTAGGAATGAGTTTGGGATGAGCATCTCTCATCAACATTGTTTTTGGATTGAAGGTGATGACCTGAGGAGTGTGAGGATTCTTCTAGAACGAGAATCGGGCCACCGAAACTCGTCCAGTGACCCGCGGAATATTCGCGACGAATGGTACGATAATCGACACCACATGGATGGCGGTGGCGTAACCGTGCCGCTGGAGGAGTAACCCACGACCGACGGACCACTGCGGTGCAGCGGCGACTGGTGCAAGGCCGTTCGTGAAGGAAGCCGGTGTCCCAAGCCGCTGGGTCGCTGGGGAAGGCATGGTGCAACATCGTTGAACGGTAGATCGAAGGAGGGCTACGACTCCCTAGCCACGGTGATAGAGTGATGGTCGGCACTAGGCCGACCGTGACGAAGACCGACGACCCAAGCCACCGGGTCACCGGAGGCGGCGCGGAACAACGATGCCATGTGGGTGGCGGCTGACCGCTCGACCAGTCGGGAGGAGAGGGACCCAGAGGGTTCTGCGTGACGCAGACTGGAACCATGTGGTGCCGGTTTGATTCCCACCCAAACAGCTAAGTGGTTCAAGATCCAGGGGGCGCGACCTGCCCTATGGACATGGCTTGGGAGGACCCCACGGGTCACCGGGCCAGACCCAGCGTGGGCCGGGCTGCCTCCGCAGACTGGGTCGGACATGCGGACAGGGTTAAACCCCAGTCCGGTCCTAGGTCGGGTCGGGTTAGTCCGACTGGGGTGGACCGGACCCGGACCCGTTTGATCCGATTTCACCTTTTCGCCCATATCATGGGCTACGAGTATCCAATTGAAGAACCGTCCATGGTGACAAAATTCTTGGATTGAGAATGTTATTTTGGAATACCCCAATTGAGGTTTGGACGCAGTTGGGGTATGGTCAGGTTTGATTGAACCTAAATCCAACAGGGCCCTCAGAACAGAAATGTCAATAACTCTTAGACTAGGTGTCCGATTGACATGACATCTATCGCATTGGGGTTCTTTTGGAAAGATGGATATTTTAGATACTTAAATTTGGGACTTCGGGGAAGTTGATAAATCAACACTTGGATTGACGAGCAGACCCTCCCGGAATCAAGCATGCTTTGGACGAAACCCTGTGGCTGGCTGTGCACTGACGACTGTTCCTGGATCCTGTGTGGGTTCGACAGATCTGAATAATATTCCGGGATCTTGTGTGGGTCCGACACTTCTATCTTCTGTTCTTAGATCCTATGTGGGTTTGACAGAATAGCTGGTCCTGGATCTTATGTGGGTCTGACTGCTCCAACTATAGTTCCTGGATCTTGTGTGGGTCTGACAGTTCTACCTACTGGCCCAAAATCCTGTGTGGGTCTGAAATCTTAGATTATTTAGTGGATACATCTGATAAACTAAATCTCTACATATGTTGTATACCTGTGTGAGCTGAGTCAGTGGCTTCTGTGTTTTCCTCAATATTGATATGGGTTACTTGATAACGTAGGTATATATATGGGCATATACCTAAGTAAAGGCTATCCATTGATTTCATACTATTTGGTATATCCTTGGTGGATTTTGAGAGACGTAGGTGGTCTCGGGGTCCCTACTCAGTATCATTATACTCACCCCTACACGGGCTATTCCTGCACCTCATTGTGTTGGATGCAGACGACAAACAACGCTGACCGAGGCTGAGTGTACGAGGACTGGACGATAACTGGAGGTGGACCTCACGAAGAGACGGTACCTGGAGGAGAGGGATAGCCATGGAGTGCTGAGGAGGCTATCAGTACCTACCCATCAGATAGGATCTGTGGGGGACGATCCAGGAGATTCTTTTCACCTTTCAGTTGTTTGTAACTTTTTCAGTTGTACTTGTACTTTACAATTGGGCTTGTATTTCCAGCCCCTTTACATTTCAGCACTCTCTTGTTATACATTTTTTCATAGGGTTTTGTAATCAGCTATGTACTCTATTGTGCATGTTTTTCAATTATAAAGGCAATGTCTTCCAAGTTTATGGATTTATTCCATTGGTGCTAGTTACCAGCCCCTAGCCTAAGGAAGGAGGGCTTGGGGTAGTGACGACACGAGCCCCGAGGGATGGGTCGTGACAAATTGGTGTTAGAGGAGTCGGTTCTACCGCAGAATGTAAGAATATGATCTTTATTTTATGTGAAACAATAGTTTTAAGAGAACTAATTGTGGTTTTCAGTCCAGGGAGTCCAGTGTTGGTGCGACGGCAGACGTATCCATACACCAGGACCCTGGATTTTTATTCCCGACTCAGTGCACGAAAACACTGACTGCGTGTGTGTGTCAAGAGTTTTCATTGTTATCTATTTGTGTTAGCTCACCTGGTATAATTTATTGATCATGGAACACCTGTATCTTTTAAGTATGGCCCCACACAGACAGCCAGTCAGGGTTTCAAGAGTTGTACGAGATGGCAACCCACCAAGTGACGAGGCCTCGGTGTAGGGCCGTATTACAGCGGAGGCACCAGTGGTACCACTACGCATTGGGGCACTGATACCACCAGCCCCAGTACCAGTGAGTGCATGCATCTTGATTGAATTGCACAATTTAGAGCACCAGAGTTCACCTAGGTTAATTGGTGAGATGGACCTGCAGGCAGCTGAGGACAAGCTAGAGGCTGTGGAGAGAGTTTTTTGACTGGTAAAGACACCATCAGACCTTATGGTGATTCCTTCTGCGAGTATCCTTCAGGAAGCAGCAAGCAGATGGTGGAGCCTGATGCTCCAGGTGTATGATGGGGCGACACTACTCTGGGTAGACTTCGAGAGCCTGTTTCGGGCGGAGTTTGTCCCAGCCACCCTACGTGCGGTGCAGATACAAAAGCTACTACATCTATTTAAGGGTAGCTTGATGGTGGCATAATAATCAGTGAGGTTCACTGAACTCTCATGGTACTCTAGAGATATGGTACAAGACCCATTATTTAGGGCCTGGACCATCGAGAAGGGGATCAGGTGAGAGATCAGGGCCTCAATGATTTCACTTAGCATCCCAACGTAGGCAAGGGTGGTGTAGTTATCCACCTTAGTGTAATGTTTCCTTTCTGAGCAGTATCTAGTAGCGAGACTCACCACTAGTTGACATGATGTGAAGTCTTCTACATCTGGAAGTAGAAAGATGTCACAGAGGTCTAAGTGGACCAGACCATCCGGTGGACGACCTCAGGACATGGGTTCGGTTGTGCGAGGAACATGAGATTGAGCCAGTTATGTGAGGAACATGAAGTGTTTCACATGCGATGGTAGGGTCACATGGCTCGTGACTGTCTGACCCACCGTACGGATGATCAGCAGACAGTTGATGGACCTTCCCAGAAGAGGCAAAAGCTTGATTGAGGTGATCCGTAGGGAACAAGAAAGCGTGTTTTAGGAGATGGTCATGCAATTGGAGGTGGAAGGCGTTATGAGGTATTACCACCACCACCACCACAAGGAGGTCCACCCCAACCACAGGGAGTAGGAGGATAGGGGAGAGATCACCTCCAGGAAGTCGGGGCTTATGATCACGGTGCTCTAGATATGATTCGAGGTATGATCTGTGTCTACTTCTGTTTGGATATAGTTCCTTTAGACACAGGTGCCAGTAACTCTTTCATTTCCACTTCCCTCATTCAGAGCTCCAAGATTTCGACAGAGCCGTTGGATCAATCCTTACAGCTGGATACTCATATGAGAGCAGATTCGATGATCACGCACTGGTTCCGGCAGTGTGAGCTTACTCTAAGAGGGGGGAGCTTTGACTGGGATCTCCTCGTAGTGGTGTCGGGGCATTACGACATCATCTTGGGTATGGAATGGTTATCTACAGTCCATGATCAGATCGACTGTTTTAGGCACAAAGTGTGGTGTGTTCGCATAGATGGGACCAGGTTCACCTTAACCGGCGAGAATGGAGGATTTGTAGCATATGATGAATTTACTTAGAGGAGGGTGCATCCGATCATTCATTAGTTGGCTTGCCCTACCCCTGGAGTAGTAGATGTGGATAGTTCGAGCTATCCTGTCATGGTGTACCAGTATGCGAATGTTTTCCCTGATGATATTCTAGGACTAGCTCCTCGTAGAGAGGTGGACATCTACATTTACCAATACCCCGGGACAATGCCAATTTCTACACTAGTGTATTGGATGGATCTTGTGCAACTTCTCGAGCTGTGGGTACAGCTAGAGGACTTTCACGGGAAGAGATTCATCTGGCCTAGTGTTTCTCCCTTGGTAGCCCCGATTCTATTCTCCAAGAAGGTGGATGGGAGCATGAGGCTTTGTGCTGACTACCGTCGCCTGAACTAGGTGACCGTGAAGAAAAAGTACCCACTCCCAAGGATTGACGACCTCTTTGATCAGCTGAAGGGAGAACGGTGGTTCTCGAAGATAGACCTCAGATCAGGATATCACCAGCTCAGAGTTTGAGATGAGGATGTGCAGACGATGACCTTCATATGTTGGTATGACCACTACAAGTTCTTGGTTATTCATTTCGGTGTAACCAACCCTCCAGGAGTGTTCATGGGACTCATGAACAGGATCCTCTAGCCATAGCTCGATCGCTTTTTTAGAGTCTTCATCGATGACATTCTAATCTAATCGACTACTGAGGAGGAGCATGCCTACCATTTGTAGGTAGTATTGGACACACTCCGAGAGCACCAACTTTATGGTAAGCTCTCGAAGTGATAGTTTTGGATCCGACATGTTCACTTGTTGGTACATGTCATCTCGGAGGCTGTAGTTGCAGTGGATCTGGCAAAGATTGAGTCGGTACTTTCTTGGGAGCCACCCAAGAGTTTGATGGAGGGTCAGAGTTTCTTGGGTTTGGATGGATATTATCGGAGTTTCGTACTAGACTTCTCCATAGTTGCTACACCAATATAATACTTGATGAAGAAGGGGAAACTCTTCGTGTGGTCGGAGAGATGCCAGTGGAGCCTTCAAGAGCTAAGGCACAGGCTGACTAGTGCCCCCATATTGAGGCTTCCAGAGGAGGGAATAGGGTACATAGTTTACTACGACACATGAGGGACCAGACTCAGATGTGTCTTGATGCAGGAGCGAGTAGTGATCTCTTATGGTTCTTATCATTTGAGACTACATGTGAAGAAATACTCCACCCATGACCTGGAGTTAGCAGCAGTGGTCTTCGCCCTGAAGATGTGGTGGCACTCTCTGATGGGAGAGAGTTTCACAGTCTACTCTGACCACCAAAGTCTTAGGTATATCTTCTCTCAGAAGGACCTGAACCTAATACAACAATGATGGCTTGAGTTACTACAAGACTAT
The DNA here is from genome assembly GCA_963277665.1 of Viscum album. Taxonomy (NCBI): domain Eukaryota; kingdom Viridiplantae; phylum Streptophyta; class Magnoliopsida; order Santalales; family Viscaceae; genus Viscum; species Viscum album. Next base: position 800,226,558 of record OY728143.1, on the reverse strand, counting down.
GACATTGAGATAGTCTATACACTTTGGAAGTGGAACGTTTTAGCAGATGTGCTCAGTATAAGATCTGGTATACAACTGCTAGGAGAGGCGATAGAGCAGCTGGTTACCTTACAGATATACATTGTGGACAGAGAAAAATCATCCTTTAATTAGTCTGTTACAGTCACTCCTCCACTTCTTTAGTGAGTCAGGGAGGAACATCGTGGAGATGCTGACGGACAGACACAATGTGCTCAGATATCCATAGGGCAGTCACCTGATGGATATTCTAAAGGTGGGGAGCACATCATCCTCTTCAGAGGACGTACTATGATGCCGAAGTCACTTCAGGTGGAAGTGTTGAGGGAGTTCCACACATCCCCTCTAGTGGTAAATCCAAGAGTGGCGAAGATGTACCGGGACCATAAACGATGGCACTAGGGGCCGGCTATGAAGAATGTAGTGGCAGAGTTTGTCTCTCGATGTCTCACTTGTTCCCAAGTGAAGGTGAAGCATCATGTACCAGCAGGCTTGATACAACCTTTAGAGTTCCCAGAGTAGAAGTGGGATGGGATATCCATGGACTTCGTGATGGGTCTTCCACGTATGTCCAGGGGACCTGAATCTATATGGGTGATAGTCGACCGAATCACCAAGTAGGCCCACTTCCTACTGATCAGAGAGCAGGGTTCAGTAGAGAGCTTGGGAAGCCTCTACATATAGAAGATTATGCGGAAACATGGAGTATATTTTTCTATTATCTCTGATCATGACACACGATTTACTTACTAGTTATGGAAGGGGTTGTAGTAGGCATTCAGAACATAGCTTCATCTTAGCACCGCCTTCCATCCTCATAATGATGGTTAGATTGGGCGGACTATTCAGACCCTCGAGGAAACGCTACGTGCTTGTGTCCTCGACTTTGGTCGCAGTTGGTAGGGTCACTTAACTTTGGTGGAGTTTGCGTAAAACAACAACTATCACTCCACCATATGGATGGCACCATTTGAGGCCCTGTATGGTCGACCTTGCAGATCACCACTATTCTATACAGACCCAGGGGAGTCAGCACTAGTGGGACCAGAGATGATACGGGCTACCACAGATAAGGTGTAGTTCATACAGGACATGATGAAGACTACACAGAGCAAGCAAAAGTCGTATGCTGATAGGAGATGAAAAACTATAGAGTTCGACAATGGCGACCAAATCTTTCAATGGGTCTCACCTCGACGAGGTATAAAAAGATTTGGCGGAGGTGTAAAGATATCTCTGAGATTCATCGGACCATTCCAGGTCCTCAGCAGAGTTGGCGAGGTGGCATACCGATTGGATCTTCAACCTCAGTTGCATCGATTGCACGAAGTCTTCCACGTATCCTAGGTGAGGAGATACGTACACGACCCTTCTCATATTATCAACCATGGGGATTTGGACGTCGACGATGGGGAGACTTTTACGGATGTTCTAGTGGATATTGAGGATAAACAATAGCGGGTCCGTTGTGGATGATTGAAACCTCTTGTGCACATACGTAGGTAGCATGAGAACCTCAAGGAGAACACATGGGAGCGGGAGGCTCAGATGCGTGCTAAGTACCTCCATTTGTTCCCTTAGTTCTAGTTAAAACTTACAGTGACTTAAAGCCCTAAGGTGGGGAGAATTTAAAGACCAGGAATTTCCATGGAATTTTTTTTCTTAAATACATGGGAATTTTACGAGTCTGTGAAAACTGACAGCGCACAATTCCAAGGCCCAGTGTGCCCAGAATCAATTTATGAAGTTTTGTTCGAGTACGTTCAGTAAACCTAAGAGCAGGATTTTATAACCTTTGAACCAGCGATCAGAATTGAAATCATAGGGCACCGTTGAACTCGTAGAACTGATATTTTTTTAAGGAGACATTCACCTCGGTGACAGTTGGTCGAGAATAAAATCTAGATTTTGGGTTTTCTTGTAAAAAAATTATAAAATAAAATGAGTTACACTTTATTTTACTGAGCCGACATGTGGGTGTTGGTAGTTAAAACCTCCTCATGGGAGTTGGATGTGGGACCCCCACACCTTAACCTATCATGAGTGGTTATGGTGGTGAGACCCACCCAAACAGAACCCCCCTTTTGAATAATAGGGGTGGCGACCACCTAACCCCTATTAATGGGAGGGGAGTATAACCTCTCAACTCTCCCTCATTAACGAGGGAGAGCCCCTTGACATCCCCTAATTAATTTCTGACAACTCTCATTCATTAATTTGTTGGAGCCTTTAATTAAATGAACCAGTTCGAATTTGAGACAACAATTAAATAATGTATTGACTTAATCCATTATTTTTTCTTGGCATATTTCATTTGGTGGAGCTTGGGGGGAAAAGCAGATTTTGGGAGAGAAATATTTCTCCAATGAAGAACACTTCTTCCTCCAACGAAGAATGATCCTAAACTGGAACAAGGGAGGAAGCACTGTCCTTGAAGAATGTTGTCGACATCATCCTTGACATCTTCATCTCCCTTCTCGATGTCAACGAATCGACGTCCAACTTTCCGTCACATCATCAATGAACAACGAATCCGAAGTTGGGGTTCAAGCTTGTTAATTGTTCTGTGTTCTTGGTTTTCCGTCGTGGTTCAAAATTCGAAGTCACATCATATCACTTAAACGTGGAGGGCATGGGTCGAACAAAACATGTCCCGACCCCTCCATAATTCTTATGGATTTTGGCGCCCAACGTTACTTGAGTTCGGGATGAGCGTCTCTCCTAAAATTTGTTTGCGAATCGAAGGTGAAGACCCAAAGAGTGCGCAGATTCTTCCGAAACGAGAATAAGGAAACCAGAACTTGTCCGGTGACCCGTGGAATATTTGCAGCAAATGGTATGACAATCAAAACTGCATGGATGGTGGCGGCGTAACCGCACCACAGGAGGAGTAACCCGCAGCTGACAGACCGCGATGGTGCAGCGGTGGCCGACGCAAGGCCGGCCGCCAAAGAAGCCGGCAGCCCAAGCCGTCGGGCCGTCGGAGAAGGCGTGCCGCAACCGGCCCACATGATGGATCAAAGGAGGGCCTCAGCCCCCTAGCCATGGTGATACAACGGAGGCTGACGCTAGGCCGGGCATGATGAAGACTGACAGCCCGAGCCACCGGGTTTCCAGAGGTGGCACCACGCAATGGAACTGCGCGAGAGGCAGATGGATGCTCGACCACCCGGGAGGAGCCGGATCCAGCAGGTCCCATGTGATGCGGATCGGTGCCATGTGGTGCCAGTTTGATTCCCACCTGAATGGCTAAGCCATTTGGGAACCAGGGGTTGTGGCCTCCCCCATGGATGCAGCTAGGACGGACCCCACGGGTTGCCGGGCTGTCGGGCCGGACCCAGCGCGGGCCGGGATATCGAGCCACCCTCATGGGATAGGCCGCCTCCGCGGACCGGGTCGGACCCACGGACCGGGTCGGTCCGACTGGGCCGGACCGGACCCAGACCCATTTGATCTGATTTAACCTTTTTTCCCATAACATGGGCTACTGGTATCCGACTAACGAACTATCTATGGAGAGTGAAAGCATGGAGTGAGCGAGTTCTTTTGGAATACCTCACTTGAGGATTGGATGATGTTGGGGTACCGTCAGGTTGGATTGAACCTAACTTCAACCGGGCCCTTGGAAGGGAAATGCCAATAACACCATTACTGGGAGTCGGATTGAAGTGCCGTTTATTGCATTGGGTTTCATTTGGAAGGGTAGATCTTTTCGATACATAAAATTGGTAATTTGTGTCAGTTGATGTATCAAAACATTTCTTGAGGAGCGGAGCCTCCAGGAATCAAGCATGCTTCGTACCGAACCCTGTGGCTGGCTGTGCACTGACGACTGTTCCTGGATCATGTGTGGGTCCAATAGCCCTGACTACTATTCCTGGATCCATTGTGGGTTTGATAGCTCTAACTTCTGTTCTTGGATCCTATGTGGGTCCTACCAAATAGCTGGTCCTGGATTCTGTATGGGTTTGATAGCTCCAAATACTGTTCCTGGATCCTATATGGGTCCAACAGTTCTAACTTCTAGTCCTAGATCCTTTTTTCCAATAGCACAGATGATTTAGTGGCTATATCTGATCATCTATATCTCTATATAAGTTGTATACATGTGTGAGCTGATTTAGTGGCTTCTATTTTTCCATCCTGATTGAGATGGGATACTTGATTACATAGGTATATGAATGGGCATATACCTAACTAATGGCTATCCATTGATTTCATAATTTTTGGTTTATACTTGGTGGATTTTGAGAGACCATGGTGGTCTCGGGGTCCCTACTGAGTATCGTTATACTCACACCTACACGGGCTATGCCCGCACTTCACTGTGTTGGATGCAGCTGACAGACAGCACTGACCGAGGCTGAGTGTACGAGGACTGGACGGTACCCAGAGGTGGACCTCATGATGGGATGGTACCCATAAGAGACTGAAGGATGTGGAGTGCTAAGGAGGATATCAGTACCTACCCATCAGATAGGATACGTGGTGGATGATCCAGGAGCTGATTTTCACCTTTCAGCTGTTTGTACATTTTTTATTTGTACTTGTACTTTATAGTTGGGCATGTATTTCCGGCCCCTTTACCTTTCAGCACTCTATTGCTATATAGTTTTTCTTAGTGTTTTGTATTCTGCTATGTACTCTGTTGTGTGTATTTTTCATTTATAAAGGGAATGCCTTCCCAGTTTAGGGATTTACGCCTTTTGTGCTAGTCGCCAGCCCCGGGCCTATGGAATGCGGGTTTGTGGTAGTCACGGCATGGGCCCCGTGGAACGGGTCATGACATTAATGTTATGATGAATATGTATGTGATCATAGTATAATATGTTTGTCATTATGGTGTGAGAGTGTAAAATCATTAGGGAAGTCATTTTCGGGTTATTTTTTCATATTCATTAACAATGTTTTATTTTATTAGATACATTAATTGTTGAGGGAGTTGTTGTAAGGTGCGATGATAGTTAGATATTTAGGAAATAGTTGATTCTATTTTTTCATTTACTAATGCATTAATATGACTCCTCATCTTTTTCAAGAGAGGAATGGGGAATGTTCATACTGAGTATGCATGCTATTATAACCAATATAGATATAATTTATTTTGTTATATAGAAGGGTACAGAGATTGGGTTTCACTTTACTAGACTTTTTCTTGGAGTATATGAGGAGTGTTTTTTCAGATGATTTGGCTCAGAATTATATTTATGATATGACATGCATGTGAGATGAGGCTTATTTTATAATCATGTAATGGTGAGGATTGATGGATTTATATTATATTCAGAGGTTTATTAAGTTTAATACATGCCATGTTTATTTTTCATATCATTGACGAGAGTGTATCTATAGGGACCTATTATAGGTGGTCTTGAGGGTCCCACTGCCTTTCAATACATTCACATGAGGTATATCAAGTGGGGGTGATAGGTTATAGTGAGATGTTAGGTATTTTAATTGTGTGTTAATGTGGATTGTAGAGTTTTTTAGTAATGAGTATTTCTTGTATTTTAAGGGAAACAACATCAATTGATCATTGTATGTGTTGTGATAATGGTATACCACATACTTTAAAAAACTTTAGAGCCATCATTGATCTGATTTAAGAAACATAAGATTACGAAACATGCAAAGAAATTCATGACCATTATTGTATATATACATATGAGTGGTATATGAATCATGTTTATTTTTAATTGTGATTAAATATGGAGATATTATGGGGAATAAAATTATGTTTAATAAATAAATTTAAATATATTTCATGCCAACATGATTAGGATTTTCCCCTTTTGATTGGGATAATGGATGGAAATTTTTAATGTGTTGTTCATATTGGAGAATTCTAGCTGGATAACACTGTAAATCATCAAAGGGATGTGATAATGAAAAATGGTTATTTATGGAATATGGAATTGTGAAATTTTAAATATCAATGTTTGAATAAATATGATGGGAGAATCTCTAGCTTATATATAGAACATTGAATATAAGAGCTGGATATTTTGTTTAGTATGATTCATTACCAAGATGAGTACTAAGTTCTTTTATTATTTAGTCAATTAAGAGGTGGGGCTTTGTAGTGGTGGGTTCTAGATAATTGGGATACAAAGGAGGAAAATGTTTCATTAGGTGCTTTTTAGAAGCCTCATGTATTTTATTTTTCAATAACTATGGGGACAATAAGGTGGTATGAGATTCTCCCCCTTAATCATGGGTGTTTGATCATGTGGTATATCATGATAAAGTTCATGGATCATCATTATTTCACTTGTAATTACCCAATCATTAATTCTATGCTTTATTCTAAATAACTCAATATCTTGTACTACACGGAACAATGAGTTCGAGCACACCATGACGCATTAAACAAGACATTTAAAACAATTATTAGTACGATTACCCACATTAGAAAATTTAAAAATTTTATTTTTCAAAATACAATTCATTTTGGAGTTCACAATATCAAAACTAGCGTATGGTAATTTTTTTTATTTTTAAGAAAAGTTTAGATTTTTAACAAATAGTGCAAAATACTTCATTGTTGTTTACAACACAATTTTTTTATTTAAATAATTATTTTTCATATTTTTTTAACGTCAAAATAGATATATAATAAATATATTATTCCAATTTATTCCATTGGAATCATTTTTAAAACATAATTATATATTAATTTTTTGATCTTTTGAATGTCCCTTTACCCGCCTTCTAAACAAAGCTACATAATTATCACTAAACATAATTTTAATATATTTATGAATTGAATTTATAAAAAATAAAATGCATGGTTGTTATTAGTATGAAAATTTTTATCTAAGAGGACTGCCTTAATTTTTATTAATACAAAATATAGTAAATTTTCATTTATATACCACAGTTTTGGGTAAATCGGGTAATTATATTTATCTACTAATAATATAATATTATTAAAAAATTAAAATATAAAATATACTAATTTATTTTAAAAGTAATTTTACAAGAAAATAATTCTTATTTTAAAAATATTAGCCTTTTTAATCTGCCTGTTTCAAATTAGAATATGTATTATATTTTATTTAATAAAGAGTTAAAAACATCATATTAAAATATTAATAACTCTATCATTTTTAATATGATGTTATACAAGTTATATGGTATAATATAAATCACATGTAGGAATATAAATAATTTATCTATGTAATTGTACCTTATTAATAAAATTAGGAAATAATTTATTAAATTAAATTGTGACCCAATGATGATGTAGTAAATTATTTTTTAAAGGAAGAATAAATAAAAGGATATATATAATTTTAAAATAAATTTTAAATATTTTATTCATTCAATGAATTTTTTTGTTGATATGGACTTGTTATAGATGAGTAAATGTGGGATTTTTAAAGGAATCAAGTTGTTATGACTTTAAAAAAATAATGTATTAAATCGTGTCAAAATTGACATATATGGGATTTTAAAATAAATACTATTTTATTACATGATATACAAGTCATAAAAAATCAAGGTTCATCCAAATAGGTTTTATATATTTATATATTTTATAAATTATCCAATGGGTTGTTTTTTTTTTGGAATTTATTTTAACTATATTAAATATATAGTATAAAAAGACTAGTAGACATGTTAAGAGTTAAACTATTCAATTGAGGGTTAAATATAAAATAAAAGGTTACTTATGTAACCTAAAATTTTCTTATAATCATTGTTTGAGATAATTTAGATCATTAATAATCTTATTATTTATTTAACATACTTTCTAGAAATATTAAATCGATATCAATTTATATTAAATTAATAGTTTGGGAGTTTCCAAAAGTCCACCTCCCATCTATTATAAAATAGAAGATCTCCTTGTAATTAATTCACACATATAATGCACTTTATCACTGGAAAACCGTACCCAATTCTCTTCACAACATACCTAAATTTACCCCATAGTATATACTTTGGGAGAAAATAAATCTTAAGGATACCTTTTATAAAAATCAAAATAATGCACTCAAAGAAGTGATAATTGCTTTACAAACTATTTCAACGATCCATTCTTCTTCTACTTACTTTTCAGAAGTTGTTTTCATAATAAATTAATAATTATATAATATAATATATTCGGATATGTTATTATTATTATTTTAATACCATATTCCTCATTTTAACAATGTTACAAAAAATAATAAAACCACGCGTACATAAGCACGACTTACCGTCTCCATGCAGTGGTATAAACAAAATATCATATATAGTATATTTTTATGGGTATAAATATGAATATAATGAACATAAATAATAAATATGAAATTATATTGTTACATTATAATTCATTATCCATCAAACTCCTTACCTTTTACCATAATAGAATGATACCATCACTCGTGCATGTTCAACATAATGTCTCCATAACAGGATGAGATTCATTATCCACTACAACCATTTAAGAATTATTAAGAAAAGATTTATAATGAATTTATATAATTTTTTGGCACTTAATGTTATTATTTATATGAAGAGAATTTATCCTATGCATAATAAACAAAACATATGCAACCAAATAAATATAAGAAAATGATGAACTTCATGCCCGAAATAATGATAATATTGAAATATTATTTAGAAAATGATATAAAAAAATCATATATGATATAATAAATAATGTGTATAGTTCTGGTATAACATCATAAATTTAAAAACCAATATACATGGGTTTAAAATACCATCTTCTAAAGGAGAGTACTAGGTAAGGGTTAATTTCACAATCTCTTTATTATCAAAGATTTATTTTACGCAAGAATTTACAAGGATATATTTATCATATATGTTCATGTTTCTGAAGAATTTGGTTCAAAATATTGTCACTATTCTTTTAAAATTGTTTAAATACATTTTTAATCATGTTTTATTTAATAAAAGGAATTTGATTTTATTTCCTTACAAGTGACTATGTTTGAACGTTCAAACAATCTCCACGAAGAATGAATTTTTAACTTTTTTGGTGTGAGTAGATTTTTCGGCCACCAAAAAGCCTTAATATTTTTGAAGAATCCATTACATGATTACAAGATTATTTTCAATGAATTTATATTCTTTTTAATTTTTTTTGATTTTTTAAATAACTATTTTCAATAAAATGGGTATTTTTCTAAAAAATATTCAAGGCATTTATTAAAAAAATCATCTATGTAAACATTATATATTTTATATTATGTATAATTGAGGTTTATTTCATATGATACATCCTATCATATTGAATTGAATGGTTTATGAAAATTTTGACTATGGATGTACTACTTGTATACTATTAATTATTTATGTATAATGTATTAATATTTCATATGTTAGTTTTAATACTATTGTTTATGTCTGTTATGTTTTACCCCCTATATAAGATGAATGCATTGGGCATAGTAAGTGACGAGCGGGGCCCGCTATAGGCCCTCGATGAATCGTTAGGTATCACGGGACAAACTTTTTTTTTGTTTTTACCAATCCATGTATGGTCATGGCATAATACATTGACCGCAATGTTATGATGACGGACATTATGTGATCCCTCATTATGAAATTATTTATTAATATTATATGTGATTATTCAATTAGTAGAAAATCCATGTGAATGATTAAAGATAATTATTTGATATATTAATGCAATATTATGCTCAAGGAAATGTTTAAAATGATTTTATTTCAATTTTGGTACATGACTTAAATATTTATGCTACTTATGTTAGCTTCCAATATGTTGTTTTTCCTTATCGAGAATCTAAGATCACACTTTTCTTATGATTCATTTTCACTAAGATGTAGAGTGATATGTTATGACTAAACTATAAGGATAATATAAGAGATATGAATTTTTAGTGGAGATACTATTTTGTTTTCCATTACATGATGTAATGTAAAACTTATGTCCATATCTAGTCTTTCCAAAGCTACTAAATTGATCGGTCCTTCGGGATTTGATTTCTTATAATCATTACAATGTAATAAAATAATTGACCAACTCTATACATTTGGGGTTGGGGTGTTACATTTGGTATCTACGAAATTTTAGTACAATCGTTGGAAACTTGATTTAGAAAAGTCATTGATTAGGGAGAACTACACAAAGATACATGTTGTGGATAAGTATATATGAACATCTTAAAAAATTTTGTAATGTAGAGATTTTTTGTTTATTTCCAGAAAATTATTCCCTATCAGGATACTATAAGTGGATGTGGTTTTAGAATAGATTTGCACATGAGTATTAATACTGAAAAGGTGTTCTATGATTGAATCTAGGTAACCTAGTACACAACAATGGGCCTTAATGCACACTTATTTTGACACTTCCATTGGATATTTTTTGGATAATTCTGATTCTATTTGTGAACCATTATGAATAATTTAAATGTAAATATTTCCACAATGGAAACATGTTTATGATTACGAGATTAGATATGCATTATTTTTTGAATTTAATATTTTTATTTCGTAATTTTGAATTATGAGTCATAACCTAATATTGATAATGTCATTTTTTAGAAACAATGTCTAGTGGATGAAATTTAAATCAAATTAATATTTGTAATACATTTAGGGATTGACCAATTATGAATGTTTATGATGTTGGAGAAAGAGATGGAACTGGTTCTAAACAACTTATAACTATACATGGACACTATAATCATGTTATGAGTAATAACGTTACCTATATAGAGTAGTATGATCCTCACACGAATGATCAATATTAGACTGGATCCTGAGATAATAGCCCCAACATTAAATGAGACTAAAAATCCATTTTTATATAAGCAATGGATAATTTCCATAGTTAAAATACTTATTTCTTTGGGGAGTAAATAATGGGAAAACATTTTAATGGATGTTTATCATTTCTGAATTGATGTGGATCAATGGAAGTCATCAATTCCAGACATGAAGGATGATGAAGAATTAGAAAATTTTGAATGGAGGGAATTTAAAGAACAATATCCAGATAAATACTTTCATTATGATAAGTTAGATGATATGGGGAGGAAATTTCTGAGTATAAGCTAAAATTTGTATGTGAATGTTTCAATTTATGAATCTAACATCATAAATTTGGCAAGACATTCTTCAAATTTCATACATAACCCAAGATGTAAGATTGACTGATTCATTGATGGGCTAAAACCATTCCTATGATGGGAGTTTGTCTTACAATTTTCGTCATCCTATGAATATATATTTTCATGTTTTATAATGATAAAAAAGGAATTCTATAAGTCATATGACTTTAATGTAACGCATGTGAAGAAGAGTTCCACTAAATACTTTGGAAAAGAAAATAAGGGGATGAACCAAAAATCTGACTTTCCACCCTGCATTAATTATGGAAACGAACAACTCAGTACTTACTTAAATGGCATTGGATCTTTTTACAAGTGTGGAGAAAAATGCCACCAATATCATGATTACAATGGAATGAATTAATCTACTAATGTTTAATGATAGAATTTTAAAGAGATGGGGCATTATAAAATTTATTTTTTAATATTTAAGAAATCATTCTGAAGAAAAGACCAAGGGATCAATGCCAACTGTTTGTGATACAAAATAGTGAGGATGATGTTCCTAATGATATGGTAGCTGGTACTTTAATAATATTCTCAAATTTAGATGAATCATTATTCGATTCTATATCATTTCATTCATTTATAACATCATAGTTTTCTTAAAAAATTATAATTTTCCAATTCACATTAACAAGGGAGTTGTTAGTAAAAATACCCAAGGGAAGTCATATTCCAACAAATTTGTGTTTTATAGTTCCTTTTATGGCATATAAACATTATATATCTTCTAAATTTATCATCATACCTATTGATTAATTTTATAAAATAAATAGTATGGTCTGGATATCAAAATATAATGCAATAATTTAGTTCAAGAAGACAAATGTTATGATTTGTGAGGAAGATGTAGAAATTGTTATCTTTAGAGAAGAAAAATAATAAACTGATACCTATCTAGATCCACCTTTTTTAGCTCTTATCAATCAAATTCCTATAGAATAATGGAAGATAAAATAAACTAATATTCAATATATGATTTAACTATTTTACATGAATATATTCATGTATATACAGAGGATGTACATGGACATCATGTTGAGCATGAAGTTAAGTTTTCTTATTAACTTAATCCCTCATGCAAGACCAATATCAATGAATCCTTATATAATGAGCACTATGGAATTAGTAGAGCTGAAGAAACAACTATAAATGTTTATTAATAAGAGATTTATTTTTACCTTGTGTTTCTCTATAGGGATCCCCAGTTCTTTTTATTATGAATAACTAGGGATCAATGAGGTTTTGCATTGACTATAGTGAAATAGATTCTATTACAATAGTAAAAAGGTATCATCTACCTACCTTTGATGATTTATTTTATCAAATTAATGGAGGTCAATATTTTTCAATGATTGACTTTTATTTTTTGATATCATCATTCGTGTGTAAACAAGGAAGATATTCCAAAGACCATATTTTGAAACATGAATGGACATTTAGGGTTTATAGTAATGCCATTTGGATTATCTAATTCACCATCTATCTTCATTTATCAAATGAACAGAGTGGTCATGTAATATATTGATGGATGTTTTGTATCATTTATTGATGATACCTTTTTATACATACAATGATATGAATACCATTTAAACAACCTAATGAATTTTCTAGAGACACTTAAAAGAAATGAGCTATATGGGAAATTTAGAATGTGTGAGTTCTAGATTTATGAATTTTCTTTTATTGGCCAAATTTTCATGAGGTATGGAACCTCTATTTATCCTTCAAAGACAAATGAAATCAAATAATTTCAATAACCAATGATCATAACCAATTAATGCAATTTTATTGGTTTATCATGTTACTATTAGCCTTTTATCCACAATGTTTCCTAATTGGCTATCCTGATAACCAAGATTACACATAAAGGGGTTAAATTAATTTGGAAAAAAGAGTGTGAAGAATTATTTGAAGAATTGAATTGAATATTTTTTAATGATATAACATTAACCTTACCATCAATAAATGATGTTTTTGGGATTTATAGTGATACATCATGGAAATCACTTTATTGTGTTCTTATGAAGAATGGTTGAGTTATTTATTATAAATCATTAAAATAAAAATTTCATTAATATATCTACAGAAATCAATAACATGCATTATTTATAGTAAAATTTTCTCTAATGATATGGAGACACTATCTATATTGTGAATGATGTGAGATATATGTGGATCACAATATTTTTAAATATATTATCTCATATAAATAACTCAACAAGATAAAAAATATATGGCTTGAGATACTGAAGGCTTATGATTTCAAAATACACTACCACCCAGGGATGAAGAAATCTATGGAAGATGCTTTGAGTAGTAATGACCATGTAGTTATATACAAAATGAGAGTTGAAAGGTATCCTATATTAATGGATATAGTAAAAATTGATATGGATATTATGATTGATGGTGAAACACCACTGCATTTTCAAATGGTTTCCAATCCATCATTACTGGAAAAAATTAAATATTTTCATTCTGATGATGATGAGGACCTTCAAAATAAAATAAAAATGTGAAGGATGGGATATTTACTGAGTTAATATAAAAGATGGTATTTTTAAATTCTAGAAGAGGCTTTTTGGTAACTTTATACTTGAGATAAAAAGAGAAATATTGGATGATTCACATAACACAAATTTCATAACACAATTTTATAACTAAGATGTATAATGATTTTAAGGAAACTTTTTTGTGGCATAACATGAAGAGGGATATTTCTAATTATGTGTCACGTGGTTTTGTTTGTCAATATTTAAAGGTTGGAAGACATCATCCTATAAGAGTCATGAAACCTTTTTCATTACCTATGTGAAAGTGGAATGATTTTACGATGGACTTTGTCATGGGGATAAAAAGTAGTCCTATATGAATAGATGTGATATGAATTTTTGATTACCATATCACAAAATCCACACACTTTATTGCAATAAGAAAAGATTTACAAGTAAAACATTTCGATAGAATTTACATTAATATGGTTGTAAAACTTCATGGTGTACCCATATCCATTGTTTCAAACCATGATCTACATTTTACATCAAGAGTATAGAAATGTTTTTAGATGACCCTAGATGCTGGGTTTTGTTTGAGGACTCCCTACCACCCTCAAACTAATTTAAAAGAAGAATGTACTATTCAATATTTTGAAGACATGTATAGTTCTTTCTCAAATGAGTTTCGAGGTATGTGAGATTAGTATTTACCTATAATATAATTTTCGTATAACAAAATATTCCATTCATGTTTTTAGAGGGAACCATATGAAGTGATAAATGGAAATATATATTGTACACCTACTAGTTGGGTTGATATTGGTAAAATACAACTCATAGGTCTAGAAATTGACGAGGATATAACAGGAAAGATTAAAATTTTTCAAATCCATATAAAAAATACCTTAATGTGGTCAAAATATATATACAAATAGCGAAATAAGGATTCAGAATTTCATGTTGGAGATAATTTTTTCCTGAAGGTATCTATATGAACGGGTGTTATAATATTTGGTAAGATGCTTATATTTAGATTGATGTATATCATTCCTTTTGAAATTATGTTATGAATTGGAGGTGTACATTAACAGTTGGCAGTGCCACCAAGTCTCTCTAATGTTTGTGATGTGTTCCACATATAATTGTTATGGAAATACATGCCTCACATAATGAATACAATCAACTACGAAGAAAAATAACTCGAACCTAGTCTTTCTTACAGTGAATTGCCTATCATGATTCATGACACCATATAATAAGTGTTGGTAAATCCGATGACTCATCTGGTAAAATTTATTTGGATGAACCATATAATGGAAGAGGTGACGTGGGAACCTGAAGAAATTATGATAAATGATCACAAAAATATTTTTATGAAGTAATATTCTGGAAATTTGGAGGTTGAAATTATTTGAAGGGGGGATGAAATTGACACCCCATGCTTCATTGGTATTCTTCTTTTTAAATAATTCAATAGCATGCAATATACACAACACCGAGTTTGAGAGCACCATGACCTATCAAACTAGTCATTTAAAAAGTTTTCCTGAAATTTTTTATCCAAATTATGATTTTTCCAAAAATAGTCTTCATTTTTTGAATTTATAACATCATTATTATCTTAGGGAAATGTTTTTGGTATTTTTTGAGAAGATTAAATTTTTGATTAATAGTGAAAATTATTGCATTATTTTTTAAAACAAGATATTATAATTAAAATAATTAGTTTACAAAAATTTATTTTAAAGTCAAAATAGATACATAATACATTTATTAGTCCAATTTAATTCATTAACATCATTTTCATAATATAAATATAGAGAAATATTTATTTAACTTTTGAACGCCTACTTTACCTGCCTTCTAAACACATATATGGAATTAACATTAAATTTATATTTACTTATTCTGTTAATTTATTTTGAAAAATTGGACATAAATGGTTATAATTGGTACTTAATTTGTGATATAATAAAATCAACTTAAATTTTTTGGTGAATAATATCTTTAGTAAATTTTTATTCATTTATGACGGTTATTGTTAAACTGGGTAATTAAAGGTAAAATAATAATTAAAAATAATATTATAAAATTAACCTAACAATTGTCCTATTTTAATTAGAAAATCATTTTGATCATAATCAACCTTAGGTCGAAAATATTATGCTTTTAAACCACTTGTGTCATATGAATGTCATATTCAAAATGTAAAAACTATATCACTTTTATTATAAAGTTATATAAGATATATGGTTGAATATAAGTAGTATTCAAGAAGACAAAATATTTTTATAAATAATGGTAAATTATTTATAATTTTAGGAAATAAATAATTAAATTAAATTGTCACAAAAATATGATGTATTAATTGATTTATTAATGGTATAATCAATTTAAAATAATTAATAATGTTAAAATAAGAATAATATAAAATATCTTATCCATACAATAATTTTACAGATTAAACTTAAATTTTAGGGATATTTTAATGTATTTTTTAAGGTTTTAAGTTGTCATGACATGAACAAAAAACATGTATTAAATAGTGTCAAAATTTTATAAATGGGATTTTAAAAGAAATATAATTAAATTAAATGATATAAAAGTAATAAAAATAAATGTATCAGCCAAATAAATTGAATATATATAAAAGTATCATAAATTATCCAATTGGGGTTTATTTTTTATTTTAAAGTAAATATATGAACCCTATATTATAAAAAGGCAAGAAGACATGATAAGAGTTACACTGCTTAACTAAGGGATAAATCCAAAATATATGGTTAATTATTTGCCTAAAACATCTCGCAAAATAATTGGTTTAGATTTTCTCAACCCACCATTATCTTAGTATAGAAATTATTCACCTTGGAGCTGTTTTAAATTCCTATCAATTTATATGAAATTAATAGTTTTGGAGTTTCCATAAATGCCCCTCCCCTCCCTCAAAAAAGGGAACCTATCCTCTTTTATTCACACCTCTAATAAACTTTTCCTCATCCAAACCCTGCCCACATCACCTTACAACTTCTGTCACTTCATTATTGAGGCTATACCTTGGGAAAAAAATCCAACCAAAGGAGTCATGTTGTGAAAATCAAAATGAGTCACTCGAAGAAGAGGTGATTATTTTATCATCCTTTTCAAATATCTTTTATTATTATACTTACTTATCCAAAGAAGTTTCTATTATAATGTAATAACTACCAATTCTAATATATTTCAATAATTTATAATGATTATGGGACAACCATATACCATCTTTTACAAATTCTATAAAAAACAACATCACTATTCGCATGTCTGTATGGATTATCGTCTCCATTCCATCGTGTAAACATTTTACCATCAATAAATTACTTTGATTGGTATAACGATTAATATAAAGGATTTTAAAATTAAATATTACATGATATTTTTACATTACATTTCATATTCTATCCAACTCCATACCAATTACTAATATAAAATAATACCGTCACTCATGGGTACATACCACCTACCCTCTCTACAATGCGATGCGATTCAACAACCACTACAACTATTTATGCATGTTTTTGAAAATTTATCTAATAAATGGATATAATATTTATGAAATTAATATATTTATTTAAATGAAAACAATATATTATATGGATAATAAACAAGACTTATGTGAAAAAATAACCATAAGAAAATGAAGTAGTTCACGCCCGAAATAATGATAATAATGAAATATTATTAGGAAAAAAGTATAATATTATAATATAAAATAATAATTTATTATTTCATAAATAATGTATATAATTTTGGTATAACATAAGAACATTATTTAACCAGTATAAAAGAGTTTAACTCACCATTGACTAACATAGAGTATGTAGTTAGGGTTAATTTTTCAATCTATTTATTACCCAGGGTTTATTTTACTTAAGAATTAACTATAAAATATTTTTCATCCATGTACATGATTCATGATAATGTATTTAAAAACATTAATACTATTCTTTTACAAAATATTAATAAAAATGTTACCCATGTTTGATTATATAAGTGAATCCTTTTTTCATTTTTCTTATGAGGTTCTTTGTTAGATTTTTTTATTGAGTACGAGAATAATTTTTCTTACTTGTATGGTGTGAGATAATTTTTGCAGCAACATTACACCTTAACCATTTGAATATTCATTTACAATCATATAATATTATTTTGAATGAAAATAATATCTTTTCAAATTTTATTGAATATTAAATAACTATTTTCAATAAAACCTAGTATTTCTATAAATAATTTTCTAATGATTTTATTAAAACATTTCAATCTATGTCCACATACATTATTAGATGTTATGATTAATTTAGGCTGATTTATTGTGATACAACCTTTCATATCCTATAGAACAGGGTTTGAATAGTTTGACTATGGATGTGTTACTTTTATAACATTCTTGGTTTATGGATAATGTTTTAACATTTCATAGTCTAGTTTTTATACAACAGTTTATGTTATCTAGGCTTTACCCATTTCATAATAGGAATGAGTCTAACTTTTAAGTGATAGGTGGGGTCCGCTATAACACACTGATTTGTCGATAGGTCTCATGAGAAAACATATTTTGGGGTTTTACACATTTATGTGTGGTATTGGAATGAGGCCATGAGAGTAAGGTTATGATGTCTAGCATTATGAATTACATCAACATGAGATTAGTTATTGATAGTGCATGTGATTATTTGACTAATATAATATCCTTCTGAATTTTTAAATTGAATTATTTTATATATTTGTTCTATATTATTCTCATGGATATGTTTAAAATGATTTTATTTCAATGTTATACCTTGATATAAATTTTAATTCTTATTTATGATATCTTTCTATATATTGTTTATCCTTAATGAGAATTTGAGATTCAACTTTCATAAGATTCATTTTACGTAGGATACGATTAGGAATATTATGACTGACTTATGGGGATAGTCTAAGAGATATGAGTGTTTCCAATGACGATACGATGTTCTTTCATTTCATTATGTTATGTAAAACATATGTTTGTATCTAGATTTTCAAAGGATACTAAACAGATAAGTCCTTTGGGTTTTTACTTCATATAATCATGAAAATGTAACTAAATAATTCACCATCTTTGGGAATTTGGAATTGGGGCATTACATCACCCTTCATATGTTTTCTATATTTGAAATATATAGAACAACACCTTGAAAATGGACTATGTACAAAAATCAGGTAAAATTTCATTGTATTATTTTTTCTATATATTTAGGGCTGTAAAAGAAGGCTGAGGTAGTTGATAGGAAAGATAATATGTAATGATTACCTCAAGAAGGGTCCCATAAATTTTTTTGACGAGGAAATATTTAGATGGCTGGTCTCAGAGTTTAGCGAAATTAAGGTCTGAATCTTCTCGGACATAGTCATATTAATTTTTTATATTATTCATTTGGTCCAGTTATTTCGCATTTTCTATTAAAATATCTCTAACAAAATTATAGGTTTTTGGATTTTATGTTTTTCAGTTATATATGAACACAACCATTTAGAGGGTTTAGTAAGGAATTTTTTTCTACTTCCTATATATCATCAACAATAGTTGTTTCTTAAAAGGAAATATTAGCATTGAGTAACATCATAATAGGTTTAATAGTAGGGTAATAATAATCATTAACCTTGAAGAGGTGATTATATTTTTATATTTCATTATTATATTGTCCCTTATCCTCTAGGACCATGAAAAAGAGGTAGAAATTTTCATTAGGAAAGAGAAGATCCGCATGTAAATTTCAATTACCCAGAGGAGGTAGTTACATATGGGCTCAGGTTGTATGAGTTGTGACCTATATTTTAGCTTCTATAACTTTTTATGTTCCATTCTAGTGTTTCACACATGTTTATTGGACTCACCTTGGACTTTGTATTGTGAAAAAAGTTGGATAGGTCTCTCGTTCCCTTAGTAATGACTAAACTAGTGGGTGTTATGAATTCTTTTTTTCTATGTGTCGGATTAATAGAGTGATGATGAGGGTAACATTAGTCATTCAAGGATTTAAATATACTGTATATGTACCCCAAAAAATTCATCATTCTAATTGATTGATTGTATTTTGAATATGCAATTATAGTTTTTTATAGGGAGTTCTAGGAACATGGATGTAGAGTTCCACCATGTATTGTTAAATGTTGAGAGGTTTGTTTGGATTGGAAAATTCATGTTCATCCTCTTTTATAACATTCAATAGATTTTCCTCAAGATCAAAAGATATATAGGATGTGGATACTTTAATAATGTTCATGAATTTTATGGATTTTTACCCTTTATGGTTCCTATAATACCTTGAAAAAATGAAATCAAATTATAGATTTAGTAGAAACTTGATGTCTACTAAATTTCAATGGATCCTTTTTAGATTAAACCTTCAGAGATGCTAATGATTATTATTTTAATTGATTATATAATATAGAATAATACTTTTTAGCCAAATATATAATTTTTTTGGTCTCTTTTATTATTCTATATTAAAGGGAATTTCGGTTAGCATTTTTTCAATGGCTACCAAAGGTGTAATTATTTAATAGTAAATATACTCTACTAGTATCCAAGGATATAGGATTTTTTATCCAACTCAAGGATGATGATGGGTATTCATTGATTTATTTATGTTTTAGATATCATTAGTCAATATATATATAGCATGATATCTCAAATACGTCCCTCTGGTGTCAATATGAGAACATTATATTTATTGAAATTTCATTTACTATTATGAATGCCCCAACAGTTTTCTTGGGACTCGGGAAATCTTGGTCTTAGGACTTTTTGGGTCAATTTTAGTTGTATTCATTGACGACGCCCTTATAGAATTGATGTTATAGGAGGATCATGTTGAATGACTTAGTCTCATTTTAAACACAATCCTAACCATAAACACTTTGATAATGTACGTGTTTGTGTTCTAAACATAGTATGTTCACATCCTCAGACATTTGGGGTAATAAAAAATAGTTATACTGTATTTTTTAATGTTTGAGGCTATATTTAATTAAGAAAACCCACAAAATGTTGTGCAGGTCCATCTTTGCTTTGTCATTATGAGTTATTGCCAGATATTTATGTCAAATTTATCTCAGATTGTATCATAATTTATATCTCTAAGAAGAATTCTGTTGGATTTTCATTGGACTAGTTACTATAATGAAGCTTATAACTACCTGAATGAGAAGATGATCTACACCCGAAAGCATCATTTTCTATAAGGGGTGATCCTTGATTTTTTTAGGATGAATCTCATATATTTCTAGGTTTCATGAAAATGAAACAATAGGTAGAGATGTCATATGTTTCTTGATAAGTAAGTCCCCATGATCATAACTATACCACCAATTATATATAGTTGGTAGTAGTAGTGTTTTCCCCAATATAGTGGTAACATTAACTAATTGATGATCACTTCATTTTACTCATGGATTATATGATCCCATGGAATGTTTTATATTAGCGGGATATTAATTTGTGACTCTGGAGTTGAAAAAATATTATCCTAAACAATGAAAATAATTTCTCTTATACGCCAGAGAAATAAATAATTATGGATGATTAAATGAGTATAATATTGTGGGGATTTTTCATCCGGGAGTCTCAACATTTATTGAGAGTTGTATAGGAGACAATAGTGATGTTTCTTGATATTAATATAGATGGGGAAAGATAATTCCTATACTTTATTATAGTTACATCATACTTAATGTTGTAGGTAATGGAGTATCAATTGGAATACTCAAGACTTATTGGTGAAGAAGAACCACAATATTCATGGCGATTCTATAGAGGGATGGTTAGAGGATTTTCAAAAATAGATATTATTTCAAATAAGTATGTTTTTCCCATTGAGGATGCATGAGGAGGTTCATTTAATGTTTAATAGAACACCATTATCATAGTAATTAGGTGAATATAATTTGTATATTGGCATTAATATTCTTCTTTTGTCCTCAAATGAAGTAGTATCTTTTATATTTTTTGGAGTAGTTAATAGTATATTAAATAGTTAAGTACAGAAATTATGTTTTTAGTGGATTATTTGTAATGAACCAAACTTTTAAGACAATGATATTTCATTTTTATGATTACTATTCATTACAATACATAAAAAAACTAGAGAATCGTAAATGTATATTTCCCTTCGAAACATCAGTACATAAACAACTGGTCCATATGTGAGATACATCATCTCTCACAATGTTCTTCATAACTATAACCATTCTTAGACATATAATAAATGATACCTTTCATAATAACATGGGGAAATAAAAAATAACAAAGTTTGAGTTCAGATTCTCAGTAAGGGAAAAAATGTTGATAACAAAATAAAACGAGTATAAGGTTATGTAAATGTGGTAAACCAATTTGAAAAAAATATCCTTCATATCATGGATAATAAACTTGTGGCATTGTATAAGTCATAGAAGGATATAAGACATGTATTATAAGGGAATCAATTTATAAATTCCATGAGAGCATAACACCGACATAAAAAATAGATTTATGGAGTCAATATAAGTTTATAAAATTATGTACATAGTAGTTAAAGGCTCATTTTCATGAATATCATAGTGTAAAGGGTTCACTATTAGACCATTGTAGTAGTCAAGGGTTACTCAAAATACTATCATAGTGTATTGAGCCCCTTACAAAACATGGTTTACTCCATATTCTTGTCCTTTTAATCTCATGAGATACAAATACTTACCGTATGCACTGTTGGAAGATACAAGTCCCACACATCACATAATAACAATCATACATATGTGTGCCTCAAGATAATGAAAAATTCATCATATCAGAACCTAAGGACATATGTTGTTTTCATAATACTTTTATCCTATCATAACCGATAGAAATGAAATAGGTTTGATAATCATTTCATCATTTCATCAAATAATAACCCGTGGAAATAGAATTAGGTATCATAATCATTTTATTATGCTATAACAAATAGAAGAGAAAAATGTCAATAAAAATCTTGTCATCATAAATATAAATCATTTAAGTAAATAATTAGTATTTTTTCCTTGGATAATATCCCTCATAAAGAATCATCCACATAAAATAATGTCATCTACAATGGAAAATTATTTTAAAATAAAAATATCTTGGATCGTTTCTTGTGGAAAATAACATTTCATATAAAATAAATATGTTAAAAAATTAAATGATTCATAAAATATAGTGAAAATACTATTATTTTAAAATATCATTTAACATATATAAATTATTATTCCAATAAAATGACCGTCTAATATTTGGGAGATTATTTTCTTGTTATACATGTTAAAACAATGATTCCGTTCACATTTTCGGTAAAATCCAAATGACCCTTGATTAGAAAAGAACCTGAATATTCATTTAAACAGAATTTTTAAAATATAAAATATGGGTAAGAATATATTTAGTAAATAATTTTGATAATGTTAAAAAAACATAATTTTTTATGTAAAAATGGGTTTTGGATGAAAAACATGTTTTCAAATGAATAGAGAAACAAAGAGTATTTTTCTTAAAAACGTTATTTTGATCTACTGAGTATATAAGGAGAGGAAAATGAACCGAAAAAAATATTATAATGGATTTACCATAGGATAATAAATTTCATGAGTATCATGTGTGATGTATCATAAGAATTTATCATCAAAAACATAACCATAAACAATCCTAATAAATGCTGAGATTGTATCATAAAACATTTAGAACATTGGTAACTTTTGAATCATTTACCAACTAAAGAATAATATCTAATGAAACATTTAATATCATGAAAGTAATTATATTCATGATATTACATGTAAAATGGTTTAAATATACACTTTATTGAAGATGATAGATGCAAAATATAACTTATTTTCCAAGGAAGAAAATTTGAGAAAAAAAATACATTGCCTTAAGTATAAACACCATTAATAAACATTAAATAATTATGTATAAAAAATATATGTTTATTATAAATAAATTAATGAACCATAATTACAAATATGATACAATATATTATTTACAAATTACCTATTATTACCTATTTATTTAGATTTTTCGGTGAAATACGCATTTCAACCAGTAATTTTTGTTTTTTTTCATGTATGTTTTGATTTTTTATTTTTGGTCCTATTACATTGATCATGGTTACATAATCTAAATAATATTAAACATTATATAAATATAATATATATTTCATATTTATATATATTTATAGAAATATATAAATCATAGAGATAGAAAAAGAAATACACTATTAAGAGAGATGGTGGGTCATACGACCATTGTTTCTATTTTATAAAAATAAAGAAATAAATAATGGTAAATAATATATTACCATTATAAAATATATTTTATTTAATATATATCTCATATTTTCATTAAAAAAATCTTTATTATCTTCTATTTAAATCGTGAACGAATCACATTAATTAATGGGGTAGTATTCTGTCGTACACACGAGTGATGTTAACGCATTCCCATAGAATAAAATTTAAGAAGTTATATGGGATAAAATAGATAAAAAGGTATAATTATATCATATATATCATATATAAAAATATAATTGATCATTATATCCATTATTGATAGGTGGTTATGGAAAATGAATAACATTGGTTCTTGAGGTGGAAGTACGCCATACACAAGAATGATGATTTCATATCCCATTGGAAGGAAGTGGAGACATGTTTAGGTAATTACCATAAAATAAAAACATATAAGTATATTTAATATACATATAATATTATATAATCATGTTTTGTTTGTAATTTAAGGAGTTAGAAGAATAAATAAAATAAAACTCCCAGTTAGGGACATTACCTCTTATTTAGACAACTTCATTTAGTTTGAACCAAAATGCACGCAAGGTTTCATTTATAACCATAATAAGGATTATCAAATTATTGGATGGAATTAACCAATAGATTTGGGTATTTATTGGATGATCTTGATCACTTTTTATGTGTGATAAATAGAAGTTAAGGTGTGTTCTTTTATAAGTCTCATGAGTTTCACATTTTTAATGTTTAAAAAAGAAATATTTGAACCAATATTATTCATTTGAAAAGGGATAAATAATTGAAAATTTCTGAGTGTTATACATTTTAAAAGATTAATATGTATATCCTATAGGGGTTTACAAGTTTGGGTTCATTTTTCACTCTTTTCTTTTTAGTTTAACCTCACAAAAAACCCATTTTTACAATAATCATAGTAATTATTTTTTAATATTTTTATTATTTAATATGGTAAAAAATTGAAATTATAATCTATATAATATTATTATTATTAAAAATAAGGAACCAATTTTTCTTAATTCAACTCTTATATGTCGAATATTTATATTCAAAATCAAAATCATATACGACAAGAGAATGATGTTTTCCAAAGAGAAAATGTTTCAATTATTAAAATTTTTATATAAAAAACTTCAATATAAAAACAATTCCCAAGAAATAAAAATGATTAAAATATATATATTTAAAAAAAATTTACTGGTAAAAATATATAAAAATATAATCCAACATTATAATTGTTTTAAATTATAAGGCAAATTTCAATAAATATAAGTATTTTTCACTATTGAATGAAATATTAATCTTTTGAGAAGAGGATACAATAATTCACCCTAAGATAATTTTGACATAAGTATTTAAATTTTTTTGTTTATTTTATAGAAATTATTTTCTATAATGGTCAAAAATTAATATTATTATTGTTTTCAAATATATATTAATTTGTTTAAAAAAAATTATATTTTTATAATATATAAAGACAATACCAAAATCAATGTACCTTTCTATCAATATGATTTCTTTATATAAATCCCTGATTCAAATTATCTCTTAATTTTTTATTCATATTAAATTTTCTATGTTTAATTTATAGGTAATAAAATCCATGTTTAAAAAAATAATATTTTTTCCCTATTCATTAAAACTCGATGTTTCATGCAACCTAAGCTAAAAACTGGGGTTACGTGAAGTGCATGATATCAACTAATTTTAATTAATTCAAAAAAAAATAATAAATACTGAGCTGTCACATTATAGGCTGATAAAATAAATTTCTACCATAAGTGAATCACTCCAATATAAGAAAACTAGGAATCTTTTCCATCATAATTTATCAGGTTTCCCAACAGTTACCTCAAATTGGTGATTTCCCCGTAAAACATTAACCTTGGGCGTGTAATTGTTTATTAGATCACTCTATATTAAAAACAATCTTTTATGGTTATTCATTAAAAAAGTGATCTTACTCTAATGGTATGACCATTAACTCTAGTAAATATTAAAGTTATGTTATGTACTTCCTTATGGTAGATATATAGAAAACATCAATATAATGAGATATTTCTTATGGATGTTCGAATTAGTAGAATTATATCCTCATAAGGTTAATATTTCAAAATGTAATGACATACCTAGGGATTATTATTTCGTTATTTCCAAATATCATTTGTTTTTTCCATGGATAATTTCGTAAAAAAACCTTCTCATAAACATCAAATTCCAAATCACACGATTGATTATTAGTATAATGTTTTCTTCCAACATTATTCCACACTTATATGCTGATGAATGGATCTAATATTATCTAACCGTTCTTAGGCTATATTAGGTCACAATATTTTTTTCTCCAAATTAATTAAATTACATTAGATCCATAAAAAATTTATTAAATAGGTATTCAAAATGAGCCATATGAAATATTGAGTGCAATCTATTATTGTAAAACACTAAACTGGAGGATGGTATTGATTCCAATCACCAAAAAATTAGAACAAAATATATCCAAACATATCCTATAGTGTATAAATTATTATCTTATATTGAAATTTTTTTGATGATGATATGTGGTGCATAAACAAAACTCTATGCAAAGATCATGGTTAACACTTCTCCAAAACGTCACGCTAATCCATGGATATCAATCAGATAAAAAATAATATAGTAATCTATAATAATATACCAATTATTTCATATATATATTATAAATAATATCCAAATAGAAATCTTTTTTATAGTGATGAAGTGTGATGAGTTTTTTAAGGCGATCAACAAAAATCCATATAACATTATTCCCCTTAGCTGTTTTGTGCAGTCTGATTAAAGAATCCATGGAAATGTTTTCTTATTTCCATTATGGTATGGGTAATGGATTTAAAATCCATTTATAATACTATCACTCAATAATTACATGAATACATTCAAAGAATTTATATACACACTCCATGATATCTCCCATCATTCCATTACATCGAAAATACTATATCAAATATCTATATATATTCAAACATACATGATAAATTGACCTCAATGAACTATGAACTTCAATTAGAAACTCCTTATTAAAATATAGTATAGATATAACACATACATGGTTCATAAACCTTATCATTATATCATTATCATTGTTAAAAATATGAACTATTTTAATATCCTATTACAGCTCCACATCTTCCATCTATGGCTCTTCAATCCTCACTTTATAAATAGTTGAATTGCTAATTGAGCCACATAAGATTCCTCTCATTCCATTAGAATTTCCTGGTCCATACTTTGAAAATATTGAATTATTAGATATTTTTTATCTTCATCATGGATAATTGGGCATGATTCTTTCAACAAAATGAATAGACCACCATATTTTTTATCTTATGGTGGTAATGTATTAAGAACTCATAATCTTTAATTATTTATAACCATATTACCTAGGGTATTTTAAACAACTTTTGTGAAAATAAATAATTTGTCTTATTTTTATCCTATATATATCATAGTTTTCATTGTATTTATAAATCAGTCATATATTTAAAGAAAAATTCACCAAATCTGACTCAAAATCACGAGTTGGATAAATTTTCTTATGAAAATTTAATTATTGTGAGCTATAAGCTATTACCATTTAATTACACATAAGAACTTATCTCAATCCCATCATAGATAAATCACTATATATTACAAAACCTTTTTCAATGTAGAGTAATGTATTAATAGGTGCATTGACTAATTTTCTCTTCATTCCTTTAAATATTCCTCACATTCATCTTTCCAAAGGATCGTGGATGACATCACAGATAACATTTTGAGTGTATTTTATATTCATAAGAATATATCCACAAGATATAGATAATATCTATATAAACCATGAAATATACTGATCATAGTCACCATGGTTTTCTGGTTCCAACATTTAGTAGCCATAGTCTTTTACGAATCAATAAATATTTCCACTAGTGAGATTATAAAACCAAAAAATGAAACCCTTTTCAGCTATAATTCACAATTTTTTATTTTCTCAAATAGTCACTCATTCCTTAGGTTATTTATCATAAATATTATGAGATCATAATTCTCATTAATTATCTTTGAATAGTTAATAATATCATCTATAATGACTACCAAAAACTGATCACGGTAATCTCAAAATGCGTTATTAATTAAATATATGAAGATAAAGGGGGAATTAGTAAGACTAAATGGAATCAATATATATTCATAGTGTCCATGTCTTGTATAGAATATAGTGTTGGGTATATTTTTCTTCTTGAACCACAATTAGTGATATCCAGATTAATGGTCCATCATATATGATTATTTAGATAAATAAAGGTGGTCAAATAGTTCATTAAGAAGTTGTAGAGGATACTTGATATTCATTGTGATCTTGTTCAGCTATCAATAATTAATTATGATTTGCGTTGATAAAAATTTATTTTTAACAAAAATAATAGATGCACCCCTTTGGTTAAG
The DNA here is from genome assembly GCA_963277665.1 of Viscum album. Taxonomy (NCBI): domain Eukaryota; kingdom Viridiplantae; phylum Streptophyta; class Magnoliopsida; order Santalales; family Viscaceae; genus Viscum; species Viscum album. The sequence continues at coordinate 800,198,168 of OY728143.1, read as the reverse complement.
GACATGGACAAATGAATCCCTTATCATGATTCTCGTATAGTTTCAATTTAAATCCCTTCAACAAAATCAGGGCCATTATAAATGGGGTCTTTGAAATGGGTATGAAACTAGGTATGAGTTCTATTAAGAAAAACAATTCATGTTTTGGTGTAATGCTATGAAACTATATTGAAAATACATAAATACACCATGGAAAAATATGAATATCCTCAATCCTTTGTTTCTCCCCAACCATCTAAGATAAACCCCCCACATGAGTATAAGTCAAAACAGATAAAATGGATGTGATTTTCATAAGATTTTTTAATTATTTTTTCATTGATATATAAACATATTTATGATTAGAATGTAAAAAGTTACATCCCTTCTTTGAAAAATAATGTGGGTTTTAGTGGATATTGACAATCCATTCCCAATATAACATAAAATTCAACTTGTTGAAAAATGACATGATTTAAAGGATGGAAATTATCAAATGATTTAACGGGAGATGAATCATATTCTTAATATGTGACCATCATAGAATTATGTATTTTTAATAAAAACTATATACCTAATAATTTTGGAGAAATATTTATACACAATAAAAATTCATCAGATATGAATGTATGTGTAGATATTAATTAAAATAAGTTATAGTTAGTTTTTGATATGATGGTATGTAGACCTTTCCCTATGTCATTGTCTCACCTCTCATAAAAAATAGTGATCACATGATATTTACCTTTGTCACTCAGTATACTTCATTTTTAACATGGATCATCATCAATAACCGTTATATATTGGAATTGGATAACATAATTTATATAATCCTATCATATGAATCAATGGAGTGTGGGTGGATATTTTTATGGAACATTCTCTCTAGTCTTATAATTATCTTATTGATTAACAACAAATTGACACTTAATCTCCCGATGACCTTTCCTTCAGCACATATTACATTTTTCTAGTCACCTTATAGAAATGTTTCCATTTTTCATTCTAAAATATGGGCATGAAGACAATTTATTCTTCTTCTGTCCATAGACTTTTGAGTTTCCATTTTACTATATATTCATTTTACATTAAAAACCATGAGATATGGGGTTAAATATAATATCTTTTTCTTCCTTGAGAACACATAAAATTTCTACTGAATTCATACTAAATTCCATTATGGAAAAATATCACTAGATATATTGTTTTAATCCATTAATGAATATTCTAAATTTGAATTGTAATTGGATAACAATTCCAGAAGCATTCCTAATAAGTCTTGAAATTTTTTTATAGGTACCAAAATGTTTATAATCCTTCATTGTTAGTTCAAGTAATTCCTCCTCCATATTTTATAAAAAGAATATGGGTGATGTACTCAATGAAAAATAATCTCTCAAACTCATTCAACTAGTTGAAGTCAATTAAATCATGTTACCGTGTATTCATGATGAATTTCCACAATTGATCTCATTTTCCTTCAAAATGATAGAAAATATAAATATATCTTTCATTTTAAATACACTATATAATGGAAATTATATTTTCAAAGGTGTTGATCCATTACTCAGAAAATAGAATATCACATGGTTCACTAAATGAAGTTGAACAATTCTTTATGAGGGATTCAAAAAATGTTATTCCCTAATTTAATTATATTGAAGGTCATCATGATTCATAGATTGAGAGATAAATGTGAGTATAACAATTATATTTTTCATTCGAGTTACCATAATGTTTTTATACTTATGAGGGAAATAATTTAATTTTCCATCACACAAATCATTAATACAGTTCCTTTGGATTCTATCTATTTAATACCAATATAATGACTAATTAAAGAAATAATAATCATAGTGTGGAACCTTATAATCATGAAAACGTACTCTTATAAAGTATAAGTCATGAGAAATTACATTGAAATTATTATACCATATTTTTATCAAATGAAATTTATAGAAATAACCAATTTAAATTAATCATGGTGGTTTATAAATAATTTCTGAATTTCCATAACATATCCCCAAGGAGTGTTAAACTAGGTGTGCAACAAAGCCCATTATTTTTCACTAGGTGATGGTTATGTCTAGTTCAATTCAATATTTTTAGAGTTATTAACCCTAGGTAAATCTATTATAGATCCACATATACTTGTAGTATCTAGATAGAGATTTAATTAATTTGATACCACTCAATCTATACATTACCAAAAATTCAAGAACATTTTCTTATATATTGAGTCATCCATAGACATTCCTTTAGATATCTCACTAATGATATCTCATCATAGTTTCCAATGGTCAAATAAACTGAACCATGATTCCAATTGTAATGAAAAAATACCATATAAATATATATATTACATATTTTTAGATGAATATTCATTAAATTACAAAAACACAAACTTAAGGATATTAAAGGTATAGTTCTTTTGGAAATTATGAAACATTAAAAAATAGTCCATAAGTGAGTAACACCATCTCCCAATTTGTTCTTCATAAGTAGAAACATTAATAAAAATATCGAAATAATATATTTCATCATAACCTAGGGAAAATAAAGTATTGATGACATAATATATTATAAGGGTTAGTAGATACTCCATGAAAAATAAGTAATTTTTGAATATAAAATTTATCTTATATTTTAAAAAAGAGATGTCATAATCTATTATCATGTTTTATTTAAGGGTGAACTTCCATTAACCATAAGTATATGGGTTTTAAACAAGGTATGATCATATAAAAGTACCATAGTAATATTCATAATATCATATATTAACTTCTTATAATATATTATTATCTTTTTTCATCAATAAATAATTATTCTGACTACCCCGAGTGTTAATTACCTTGTTGCTACTAGTTGCACCATTTATGGAGATGGTAGTCCATACGTAAGAGAGATTTCTACTTCTATTTCCTTTTTCATATTTAAAAGAACAAAAAGTAAATAATATATATGTATATTATAATTATTGTATCATATTTATGTCACATATATCCGATATTCTAATTAAACCATTCTTTATACATTCCATGTATTGTGTGAACGTATCACATCGCTTTGAGGATACTGTACTCCACAAATCCACAAACGATGTTATAATATTTTAAAAAAATGGAAACATTAAAGTTATATGTTATATGAATATTAAATAAGAATTAATATTAAAAAAATATCTTTTATATAATTTATAATTAGGTTGTCCATCATATTTCCCATCCAATGTTGGTGGTAAAAGAATAACGAACGACATAATTTTGGGTGGGGATAGTTCCCTACACACAAAAATGATATGTTTGATACCCATATGATGTAAGTTTTTATAGGTGTAGGGAAAAAATTAACATAAAATATTTATATATTTTTTAGATAACATGGTAATTAAAAATTCATCGTATAATTTTAAATGAAGTGATTGGAGATGGAAATAAATTAAAAATGCATATTGATGAAATTTAATACTTCTCCAGGTAACTGATTTTGGAATTTACCCAAGGAATTATTTATTGGGTTTAGTACCAAATTGAAAAATCTAGGGTAGATTATGGGAGATTATTTATGATTATTCCAACATATTTTGTGTGAGAAAAAGGGCTTGATATGTGTTAATAGGTGGGAGGTTTGAGTTTAGTTTTATAGTGGAAGAGGATTGACATTCATGGAATTGTTTGTATGGGGAATTACATTGACAATTTACTCACATTAAATATAACAAATAATGACCCATCATCAATAAAATAGAGTATAATATCTAAATATTAATGTAAAATACATTTATTAAATAATTCCTTCATTTTGGGCCTCATGTTTATGGTTAAGTCCATTACTAAGACAATTGTTCTCTTAATTAATCCAATAAAATTTAATAAAATTCACTAATATTTGTAGAAAAAAATAATTTGAAGGTATTATAAATTTTACATTAACCTAATAATAAATATGAAATCCATTTTTTAAATTTATTTTCCCGTATGTGGTAAAAATTAATTAAAAATTAATCCAAATGGTGGGATGACAATGAATGTTTTTAATTTAAAAATGTTAAAAATATTTATATGTTTTTATATCCAATTTAAATGTGAAATTGATAAAAATTAAATAAATTGGATTAATTTATATATAATTTATATAATTTGATTTTATAAAAAAATTTAAAATATAATTTAACATTGTAAATTATAAAGATGAAAAGGAAGTTTTCCAATAATTTTTTTTTATTTTTTAATGTTCATAAAAATTGAAAATCCCCAGAAAAATTAAAAAAATTATCCTAGGATAATTTTTACAATAAGATTTAAAAAATGATGTATATTTTTTTCATATTAAATTTATAAAAGTATTAAAATTCATATTGAATATTGTAGTTTCATTAAAAGGTTGCAAAATTTCCTTTTATCAAAATAATAATTTTAAAATAAAAATGGATTTATTCTTATCCTATGATTATCAAATCTATTAGATGAATGTAAAAAATATTTTATTAAATATATATCATATATTCCAGTAATAATATTCACTAGTAGTATTTAATTAAATTATTATGACAATACTCATTTTGGAATCATAAAAATAGTTATTTTATAAAATCATTCAAATTTTATTCATTGGTTTCTATATTAATTTATATATAATTAATAACCAATAAATTAAAATAAATGTTTTCATAAGTTATTTAATGCTATTAATAACTATAATTTAATGACTGGGAGATATTTTTTGTTAATAGTATTTGGTAATATTCCTTCTTGTGTGGAACAAAAGCCATCGAGAAACTTCATTGGGTACAACAGAAGAACAAATCAATGTTTCCTTCATTGAAATACATAGAATAGAATGAATATATTTAAAATTTAAAATACATTACACTGTCTTAGGATATTACATTTTATAATTCATAGGGTTTTGTGTGTTATATAACTTATCAAAAACAATTTCCTTATTTTAGAATTTTGGGGCATTACATTGTCACCACCTTAATTAAATTTCATCCTCATAATTTAAGATTGACATCTATAATCTATGGATTGATATTTTAAATTACTATTTTTGGAAAGACCACATCATAAATTGTATTGTGAATGGATCTTCTTAATAGTACGGAATGAGAAATGTGTAGATCACCATTAAATTAGGATTTTGAATATTATAACTTTAGAGATAACCTAGATATGGAAGAAAAATATAACTATCATGATATTATAGAGAGTGATAGAGAATATTAAAAGATGAATTTTGTTGGAAACAAAGTCAAAAAAATAGGTGTTAAAAATGTTCATTGAAATCATCAAAAAATAATTATAATAGGGTAGCATTTTTTTCAATACCATATTTCATTGAGATAATAAATTATTTCACTCTATAAGAATGTAAGGAAATAATATTATTTTATATATTTCTATTTCCTAACCACAATATTATCCAATGGTTGTGACATGATCCATTTCAACTTCATTTACTATCATAGGTTTCATCATATTTTTAAGTAATACATTAGAAACTAAAACCTCATGTAAATATCAATAAAAACCCATTTCATAAACTGTTATGTTTTCTAAAATATTGGGATCCAACACATTAGAAGGAAGGTCACTAAATTTATGAAATGAATATATAAATATCCTTAAATAAACATGAAGTATCTCTTTAATCAACACATAAAAAACTTTTGAACACATTAATCATGTATTCTCATTAAATATGGTAATTAATTGAATCACTATAAAACAATATTAGAACCATATAATCTTTATTATTCATTAATTAAAAAATATTTTATTGGATAAATTCTATAAATACAGATGTGTTTGAAACTCTTTCAATGACAAATTAAATCATGTTGAAATCATTAATAAGTTCCATGGTACTTAGCACATAGCTAAATTATTTTTTCCTTATCCAAAAAACATTTTCTCCACATTAATAACATATGAATACATATCTTTCTCTCAACCATTTGTTTTGAAAAAATGATCAACTCACTACATAATCATTTTTCTTGGTTATCAGTACAGAGTGACATAATCTTTTAAATACATGATGAAGAATTAACTTAGTATAATCCTTATACATTCCTTAATACTTATAATCAGGATATCATTAATAAAATAATTTTACAATATTACTCATGGATCCAAATATTGGTGAAAATTAATCATTCCACTTTGGTAGTATCAATTACAGAATCTTGACCATGATCCCTTATCTTCTTCTGTGGTTTAATTCATTGACACATAGAGAATTTATTTGTGTAGTCCCACATATCATTGTAGTTGTAACACTTAATATGTTTGTTTTTCATTTTCCCTTTTCATTTTTTTCTTGGTGACAAATTTTTACAAACTTATAAAAAAACCTAATAGTTTGAATAATTTTCCATGGCGAATCATTCCACAATTATTACATGTGTGGGAAAATACTTTATTTCTTCTAAAAATTATCCATAATTTTATCTTCAATTAGATTATTCAATTCTTTGACCTTGAATACATAATTATTGGAGAACTATTTCATTATCTTGATAGAATATAAATCTATTTCTTCTTATGAATAATTTTCTTGACTCACTATTTACTTTCAGAGAATTGGATTTAGAGCCTCAATGAAATGGACAGTAATACAGATTGTATTGCATATTAAATCCAAAAAATACCTTACTATCCTTGTAATGATAACATCATACTATGGAATACTTTCTTTCCAAATTTTTCTTTAATCTAGGTAACATTCTCTTCATCTCATTTTGTTTCTCACAATGGAAATATATCTGAAAAACATGCCATTTAAATATTTGCATTCAACGAGTACTATTTCTACATCATATCTAATATTCTAGAACAATGGCCACCATTGATCAATAGAAACATTGATAATGTACATTTTCATTATAACATTTTCCATTTAACTATATCCCAATGATATAAATATATTCTCCAAATACTTAATCAATATAAATGCCCTTATTGGGTCAGTAGGCCCTCTAACTGGTGGGGAAATCTATCGCATAATGTGATTAGATTGGATAATCTTCTTGTAGACCAATTTTCTCAATCCGTGATAGGGTATGTGTAATAACCTCATTAATCTACCTTAATATATTAATAGCTTTCCCAGTTCTAATACCAGAATATCGATATTCTCAATATGGAAAACTGTATATTTTCTATGATTATTGAAATAATTCTTCCTTCTAGGTTCCAATTCTAAAAATTGGAACTTAATAGATTATATTATAAAATTATAAGCTTACCATTCTAAATATGGCATAACCATTAACATAGATTGTGAAATCTATGAATAGATTCTATCATAATAAGAAAAATTATTTCTTTGGGATATCATTATAATAAATTCCTTCAAAATTATTTTCAAAGAAAAAGTGTATCATCTAAAGAGCATTCCATTATAGTGTAAAACCTATGGTGTAGTGAGGCCATTTTTTTGTAACATGTTATGCTTGATTCAGGATTGATGCACCTTTTTAGGGTTGTTACTCCAAGGTATATCTGTGCCAGAACAACATACACTTTTAGTATCTACGTGGGGATGTATTTTTAGGAAGACCCACATAATCTCTACCTTACTAAAATTATACTATGTTCCTATATACATATCCAAAAAAATCTATCTTAAGTCTATGTTATTTAATATATTTTTTCTAAATAAAGTGTATGTGTTTTCTAATAAACTTCTATGATGACTAATGTAACATCCTGACCATAGAATCCCTAAGTCTGTGCCATATTTTATTACATTTTCATAGATAAAAAATTAAAATTTTTTGGGACCAAGTAGTTTAGAAGTTTTTTAAAAAAATTACATACATGGTACCATTATTAAATTTGGAAAAAAATAAATCATAACAAAAATAAAATCACAAACTCCTTGAAACTCATTTAGCATACTCCACTTTTTAACATGGGGAAATGAAAACAAATAAGGGTAAGTTAAAATTATTAGTAAGGGTATGTAAAAAAAGAAAGAAAATTATTCAATGATTATAACCATTATATGTTGTTAAATAGCTAATAAAACATTATATATAAATATATCGATAATTAATAATCATTATGGAAGAGTAGTTTACCAAAACACATTCAATTTAATCAATAAAATGATTATTAAATTCATCCATAGATATCTCAAAACTAAAATATCATGGATAATAATAAATAATTAACTTCTAAATAATTAAAATGTTTAATTATTGGATTCCATGTTTTCCAAGAACATGATACATTCACTATTATGATTTTTTATCAAGATAGTCTAAACTACTCTGATTTTGCCATTTGATTTATCTCATGAGACTACCAATGCAATGTGGTGATTAGAATAACTGATCCAAAAACATTATGTATTATATTAAATTCTCCCCAACCCGTTTATTAACTAAAAAAATTGTTCATCACATATTGAATAATTTATTTAATTAATAAACTATAAGCCTTATCAAATATCCATATTGAATAAAAGATACAGATTTTTTAATAATTCCCCAGCAAATCAACTAACTGTCAAAGTGAACACCCTATGTAAAAATAGTATAATAATTAAGAAATAATAATAAACACTTCATGATAATAATTATAATGAATAAAAATTTAATTTAAAATATATATGATCACAAGGAAGTGATTTTTTCAAGATAATGTTAATAATAAAAAATTGATTTCAGAAAAAAAACTTATACCACTAGGTAATTGTATGTTCAAAAACACTTGAATGAGATAATTAAAAGAAAGAACATTCATTAAATTGTGATAGAAGGATCCTTGATATAACATATAAAAATGGTCATTACATTAACCTCATAAAAAGGTAAGTGGTCAATATTAAATTTATCTCACATATGTATAGAGTGAGCTAAAAATCCATTACCTTACATTTTCTTTAGGGTGATCATCCTCTAACATCTTGTTTAAGTGTTTTAAAAATTATAATAACATACAATATAAAAATAATCATATTGATAATATTATATATTAACTTCTTATAATATCTTATTATTTATTTTTCAACAATCATTTATTACTCTTACAAATTTGAGACTTTGTTACACATTTTTTGACAGAAGTTTTGATTTATTACCTTTTATTTTTATTATATTTATCATGATTTCATCATCTCCATAATTTAAAAAAAATTAAATTTTAATATATTTCTTTTATAAATTACTTTTTTATAATCCATAATATTTTTATAGATTAAATTAAATGCACTGTTCATGGGGACAATAGGTTATACATAAGCATGATCACAATGTCAATTTCAATTATCATATCTAAAATAATGAAAATTAAATGATATATGTGTATATTATTATTATAGTGTCATATTTATTTAATTTATATCACATATGTTAATTAGAACTGTCCTTTATTCATTCCAGGCAATGTGTGAATATATCCCATCACTTTTAGGAGGTGGTAGTCTGAATGTCTACAAACAGTTTTATCATATTTACAAAACAATTAAATAATTAATGTATTTGTTATATAAAAATTAAATATGTATTTATAAAACATAAATATATCATATATCATATATAAATATAAGTTTTGATCATAATTCCCATCCATGATTTATGGTAACTAAAAAAATGAATGAATTTTTTTTTGAGGTGGTAGTTCGTCGTACACACAAGAAATATGTTTGTACCAATTTGATGTATGTTTGTCTTGTTTTAGGTAAAAATATTAACATAATAAAATTTTAGTATATTTTAGATATTTAATTAATTATATAATCATTATAAAATTAGAAATTAAGGGAGTGGAGAACGAAATAATATAAAAATTCATGTTAATGAATGTTACCTCTAATTCATGTATATCTTTTTGGTTTTCATCAAAGGGGTTCTTGGTTGTATTTTTATAAACATTATGCATATTGGATGATGGTAGGGATGTTGAGAGATAATTTGGGTTTATTTTTGTAAGAAAAAAATTCTTTATATATGTGAAAAAGTGGGAAGGGTGAGTGCCTTCTAATAGTGGGGGAGGGGTGGAATTCATTTAAATTATTGAAAATGTTATTCAAAACATGTTTATCCCTTGTAATGTTGTTAAAATAATGGTATAGGACCTATTAAATGGAATGAAGGGTCATAACATGAACATAAAGAACACTTTTTGACATGTTTATTGTCATTTGTGTCATTATGATTATGGTTTTTTCCTTTGTAATTCTATGTTTTATATTAATCATTGTAATTCATTTTAATCACATTCACTAATATTTTTGGTAAGAAAATATATTTAACATATTATAAAGTATAATTTTTTTTTTAAAAATATTTAATCTATTTTTATAAATGAAAATTTCACAATTCATATATATTAATTTAAATTTAACCCTGAAGGCGAGATAACGATGCATGCTATTAAAATAAGGACATTCAAAAGTACGCTAAGTTTTTATATCACCTTTAAAATTAAAAATGATTCCATTGAACTAAATTGGATTAATGTATATAAAATTGATATAATTTTACTTTAATAAAAATTTAATATATAATTTAATATTATAAATTATTTAGTTGGAACTTAATTTTTAATTAAAATTCAGTATTTTGACACTATTCATCAAAAATTGAAACATCCCATAAAAACACCAAGAGATAACCCTAGGATAATTTGGATGATAAAATTTGAAAAACTAGGTTTTTTTATATTATTTTTATAAAAGTGTAATAATTGATAATTAATGTTGGTGGTCCATTAAAAGTTAGAAAAATTGATTTTTTATTAAAAACAATTTATGATAAAACTAGATTTATCTTATCTTATTTCTATCAAATCTATTAGATGAATGTCAAAAACTATTAATAGAATATATAATATGTATTCCATTAATAAAATTTACTATTAGTATTTAAGTTAATTTATTAATATAAAAATGCTTTTGATTCCCAAAAAATAGTTCATTTATAAAATCATTCCCTTGATATTCATTGGTTCATATATTCATTTATAATTAATTCATATTCAATGAATTAAACTATAAATTATTATAAGGAAGTTAATACTATTTATAAATAATGTTTAATGGCTAGGGGATAATTTTCATTAATACTATTCAATAATATTCCGTTATATGTGTCACACAAGACATCGAGAAAACTCCTTGCATTCAATTAATTCTAAAATCAATGGGGAATAAAATACAATACAAAGACTAGATTAAATGTTTTTAATGTTGAAAATATAAAATAGGGTCTTTGGATATTATATTCCTTTTTACACATGGTTTTGTGTGTTATACACACTATTATATAAAATAACATTATTTTATAATTTTTGGGTGTTACAAAATATATAATATTTTTTCACTACTAATTATTTAATTTTTAATTGTTAGGTAATAATGACAATGTTTTAGAAATTATTATTATTTTTGGTTTTTTTGGTTCCATTTGACCCATTTTTGTGTGCAATGCAAGATAAAATCGGGTTTGCATGTAATGAAATATATCAATGAAAATTAATTTATTTGAAATTAACCAATTCAAGAAAACACATCGTGTTGAATTTTTGACCCTTTATATATCATTGAGTTATGTGAGATGGGATCTTTATGTATTTGATTTATGTTTTCATCCTATATAGGGATTATTTGTTTCTATTTGGGTGATCATAGACTAGTTTAACAATTTAAACAAATTTCCTAGCGGTAAAGGAATCTTGTTCTATGAATGATATCATACTGCTTCATGGGGTAATAAAGGCCATGAACCTATTTTCAGATGCCTGTTTTTCTACATCAATCTATAGAGGACTACTACATGCTTTCGTATCTTAAATTCACCATAGAACTACTCTCAATAACATGATAGATTAAAAGAGTGAATTGATCATCTTGATGATAGAGGAAATTATGTAATCTTGAAAAATAGATTTTAGAGTATTAGAAATGAATCTCTTAAATTTGGTTGAATTTTCTTATATAAATAACTATCAGTCATCTATTAGTATGTATCAAACTTAGGAAATTTTAAGATGGTCTGGTCAATCAACATTGTATTGAATAGTGTTTAGGTAGTTGGTAGTATTGGTTCTAGATGTAGTTTTGTGTATGGATGGGATAATCAAGTTAATTCTCAAAATAATATATATATCACCAGATCATCATATGTAATGTGTGGTTTAGAAGAGGGAAATATAATATTTAGGGCATACTGGTAGTGTTATCATAATGGTTTGACCTCATCATGGGAATTTTATGTTTGGCCTAAGGGGAAATATGTCTCCCTAATTTCACAGAAATATTGAGAAGATAGAGAGAGTTGTTGAGGTGGAGTATTAGATAGATATTCTACCATACATGGATTGAAACCACAAAATCATCCACATATCTCATATTTTTTTTGATAACATGAAAATGAATCTAATGTCTTAGAATATACTGTGTTTTAGGTCAGGGTTGATTTGATGTTCCAAGAATATATTGTTGATATTTAGGATCATTAGTAAAAGGAACTGTTTTGGTGATTTATTCCATCAGTTAGTGTCATATGGATTCATGATAGTTTGGGGAGAGTATATCAAATTCGGATTACTAGATGTAGGATCATTATCTCATGTTGTACATGTGTTACTTCTTTTGTGATTTATGTTTTATATTGAAATTGATTTAATAAGTTTCTTATTTTTCTATTTCATTATGTTTAATTGATTTCATTGTTCTAATTTGATAAATATCTATCGTAAAAGTATTCGTGGTTCGTCTTGACTGATGTCTTATTGTAGATTTGATTTTTATTCTAGAAAATTAAATACATTTGAGAGTATATTATGTAATATCAATGAATATTTAATCCCATTAGATAATGTATTTTAAGTGATAAGGGTTCTCAATTGAGGATTGATGATGGATAGACTATTTTTAGATTAAAATAATGCTGGGGGAGTAGTTTACGATGTGAAAATTGTGTTTTGGAATGAATTTATTTAGGTCAAACTGGAGAAATACTCATTGCGATTAGTTTATTGTGTGAAACAAAATTCATTGAGTGAGGCCTATGGAGTCATAGTTTGTATTGTTTTTATCTGAATTATCTAGTTGACATCCAAATTCACAATGGGAATTATTTAATAATTTACAGGATCTAGAGTCATTTATTTCAAATATTGTTTATCTTGTGGATTCCACAATATATATATTCATTTCATACAATGAATGGGTGTTCTCCACCTTGAGTATAAAAATAATATTTTTCTTCAATTTATATCATCCCAAAAATTGTCTCACTCAACTCATTGGTGGCTTCTTCTCTATTTTGGGAGATCATTCAACCCCTTTTACAGTTAATTTATCCACAGAGTTGCTAGATTGAAAATTTATAATCTAACATGAGTCTCAATGTTTTATTCTCATTTTTTTCAATATTTATAGAATAATATTATGAAATCTAGTTTTGGGGAGTATTAAGATATAATTGTATCAACAGATTTATTAGGATCATGATAAAATAGATTATGGAGGTTTTCCATATGCATATTCAATAGGTAATCATCTTTTCCTTGCATGGTTATTATTATGTGATTCAAAATCCTCTAGTTGAGGTACGGGATTCAATAAATCACCTCTTATCTATGAAAAACATGGGGTTTTATGGGGTTTCATTCCTTGAGTGGATGTTTTTAGTTTACGTACTGTAATATAATTAACTTGAATAAACTGAACTTGATGGAAATGAGAGTAATATTCTAGTGCATTACTATGTTCTTGTTATTTCATATAGATTACAGTTTTTTACATTTACTTGTTTAGAAATCAAATTTATTAAAAAATTTAACGTATTTCTTACTTTTATTTCTAGAATCAACTACATATAAGAGGAAAATAACTTATAGACAGTAATTTATTGGTCTTGTGAAAATATAGTTGGTTTCATTGTCAAACATGTTTTTAAGGTTAAATAAATATGATCCACATGACTGATGGGTAAATATTATGGGGTAAAAGTTTCTTATTTATTGTGGTTGCATGATTTCATTGTTATTTATTATACATGGAACAATTTTGGCCACATGTGGTAATATTTTGTGTTTATAATCATGGAGTGTTTAAATGATGAATGTTTTTGGTTTTGGAATGGAGTATATGGGCATGTGATGTGATGTCTGTTGGTTTATGGAGGATAGTTGGTTGGGTTTTGCGTGGTTATGGTTATAGTTTCCTGGTTGATATGGAATTCTATTACAAATAAAGATATTTTAATATATGGGTATCAATTAAAATTATAATTACATATAATGTTATAAATGGATTAAACATGTGGGTAATAACCAGTATAAAACAAGGGTGGTGGTTATAGATAGTTTCTACATGGAAATGAGAAATGAACTTCATAATGAGAGTAGTATGGCATGTAAATATTAAATCCAAATGATGTTTAACCCTATGATGAGAAATGTGGTTGGGTGTATTTCTGTGGATATTTTCCATGTGAATTGTGGGAAAGTTCTTGGGATAGTAAATGGAAGTGACGGAAGGTGTGTAGTGGATATTTTTAGTGGAATTGTTTTGGGGTTTTGGTGATGAGTTATGGGATATTGTATCCTTAGTTAGAATAATAATATAGGATGATATTATTTTTGAAGATACTATACTTATATTTTTGTTTCATTTCATATGCACCCACATGAGTCAGATAACCTTACTAACAACCATTAGTTATGAAATCTAGGTGTACTAAAAAAAATTATATTTTTGGAGGGTTGGCAGTTGAATTACACCTCATCGTAACTATACCATCTTTGGTATTTAATGGTGGTATCGATATGTAGTTATGGGCGGTACATAGGAGAAAAGCATGGTTAGGGTTTTTATATTCTGTAGGGATATTGTATGGAAAGAGGAGGGAACTAGGATAATGTTCTTATCTTGTGGTATATATGTTGTTTCAATGAGAAGTGACATGAAAAAGATAATCTCTAGCTAATGATATTGATGTTCCATTTGATGTAGTTTCATTAACTGATTCCATCGTGTGATGTTGGACCCTTTAAGGGGTTGGGATATGTTTTTCTATGTTTCAAAAAATATTAGACTCAACATGGTAATGCGATTGCGGATATGGAAGGGATTATAGAATAAGATATTTCATTTTAGGGTGTAAGAATAAAATATTAACTCATATGTTGTTTTAGTGTGACTTTTTTATATTTATTGATATAATTTTACAATATTATTTTTTTTATTTGGTGGGAAAGACAATGTTGAGTGAGGTGGATGATTTCTTACTTGGTATTGGTTGAATCCATAATATATTAACTGATTCATTAATATGCTCATTCAATATTTTTACAATACATATTGGGTATGTTACTAATAGGTATACATGTTATGGTCACCCCTATATATATATTTTTTTATAGGATATAGTGATTGATATGGAAATTAGATAAGACATTACCGTCCTGAAGCATGGAGAAACTGAGGATTTCATTCCATAATATTTTATTGGTATTGTTTTTTATTTTAGAGGCATTAAAATATATTATATTAGAAGAATTTAGTATGATGGTTACGTTATATTTATATAGTGTCATTTATAGTGGTAATATTTTATATTACTTGGTCTGATGAAGGAAATTCCACCCAATTTTATGATTCATTACCTTGATGATAGTCACTTACTCATGCCCTGTATGAAGTGGGCCTCAACGGCTATATATATCATTATTGATGGCATTATAGGGGTTCCTAGTGTGGTTGGGTTAATAAAAAATTGGTTTGGGTAATTGAAAAATTGGAATTAACTACCGTACCAATCTATAACACATTTGAATATTCTAACATCAAAATCAAGATAATGAAATGATGTTAATAATTGTTCCTAAATAAATTTCTAAAATTAATATATCATTAATAATTTATTGATTATAAAATTTATTTCAAATATTCACATTATATATAAAAAATAAATAACACTCCAAAAGCATCATAATTAGAAAATAATAAAAATCAAATTGAAATGAAATGAAATAAAAACAAAATATAAAAGTTGAATTAACATAAAACCCACATATAATTAGGAATTATTCTATATATGTATCATACATGTACATAATATTAAAAATATTAAAAAAATAGGATAATGAAAAGGCATGTATAATGAAAAAAATAAAAAATTATTTATTAGACATTTTGGTTGAAGATTCATCCTTAGTAAGGTTCTAAAATACCAATAAAAAACCCAATATTGTCTTTAATATATTATATGAAACTAAATTTATGTAACATTATTGTAAATAACATAAAAAATGTGTTTCTAGTCAATAACAATTTAATTTAGTGTATTTACAATTATTTTTTTCAATATACTATCAATATTCTAAATATAATTTTCACATATGATATCATTGACTCATTAGAATATTTATACCATATAATGTTGAGTTAGTATAGAATTTAAAAATCTATCAATTATGTTTCTTCTGGAAATGGGGATGACCTTGTTTGTTTAAGGCTCAATCTTTATGATCGGTTTCTAATGGGTTTATTTGTAGAACCGAAAACATCCAATGATTCCATATCCATTTGGACCTACTTTCCAAAGGTAGGTGCTCATTAGTTATGGACATATGAGGTTTATGAATTTGAATTGGTCGAGAGGATGGGAGGTAAGACTCATCACACCTTTTGGGGGGAATTATTGTCTACTCCGGGACTCCCTTATAGATTTGAGTTATGTACGTGAATCCTTATTAATTTACCAAGCATGAAAATGAGTTTTTCATTTAGATATTGAAATAAATTATTGATATGTAGGGGATTTAAAGAATCTTTTATATGTATTTGAGGTTCTTCATAAATAGAGAATCATCCATATGAATTTGTATTTCTTAGTCAATGGTATCCTTCAATACATTATATAGAAATATCTTGGTCATTATGATGACCATAATGTTTTTAAAGCCACTCAGTGGGGCACTTGAAGTTTATTGTCATTTAGAAAGACAAGGATTATTTTAGATTTGGGATCGTACCGACAGATGGGCTACCTATATATCCTTATTTAGAAACGGAATCAAAACCCACGTAGTTTGAGTGGAGAAGTGTGAATTTTATTCATCATTAATGGCCCAAGGAGATATGTCATAATTACTTTTACACTCTAAGCTCACGTGAGTCATGCTCGGTGTGTGAAATAAGAAGTATCAGTAAAATTGACGATTGTTCCACGAAAGATGAAATAATAAGAAATTATGTGGGGCTTATGTATGTATGACCACACAAGTAAATGAAGATAAATATTTTTAGGAAATAAGCCTATGAGAAGGGTCCATAAAGGTGTTTTTACTTTATGGAGATTTGGGAGTTAAACATAGGACTTACTCCTGATAAGGAAGCCAAAATTAAGAGGGACTTATAATTGGGCTTCATTCCTGAAAAGGAATCCCAAAAAAGAAATTAAGACTGGGGTTACTCCTGAGGAGGATTCTCATATTAAGGGGACCTATAATTTGGGTCTTACTCTTGAGAAGGAGGACCATGTTAAAAGAAATTATGACTGGGGCTTACTACTAAAAAGGATGCCCAAGTAAAGGGGACTTGAGACTTGGGGATTACTCTTGAGAAGGAGTCCCACATCAAAATAAATTCTTAGAATTCCATTCAGATAATGAAGACAACAAAGGAACCACACTGGAAAATGGATTTAAAGAGGTTTTTGAAGGATATCATTGAAGAGGAAAGGTGGATTTGAAGAAAGGAAGTGAATTGGAAGGAGGAACGCAAGTACTATTCTGGAATGCAAGTCCTGGTCGCACAAGTATAATTGCGAGGCATGAGTTCACATGGGAGACAGAGAACTTGTAGGGTAATACTTGGGGGAGACTTGGTTCAATCCCTCAGTATTATCCCTAGATTCTTCCAGAAGGGCGGCGCGCAAGTTTCCATGAGAGGACAAGGCAGCGCGCAAGTGCCTTTACTTCTCTTAAGGGATGGATACTTAGGCGTGCACGTATTGATGAGTTCTAATACATAGGCCTTATTCTTCCTTTTTTGAGGTTCCATTATAGGTGAAGAATTAACATAGAAGTGTTCAAAAGACGTCAAGAAAAGACTTGGGTGACCAGAGCTTGAATCTGAGTTTTGGAAAATTCCTCCTCGAAATGGGGGGCCCACAGGGGCTATTTATAGGACACCTTATGACCTTGGGAGAAAAAATAATAGGGCACACAAGTGACTTGCGCGACCCATATGTGGCGCGGATGTATACTTGCGCGACTATAAGGAATCTTCCGCGACCCATGCTTAAAGGGTTCCTTGTTCATGCCTTTGTAAATTTTTGATGAACTTCAAAGGATGACTCTCTTTGTGCTTATGGTATTCCCCATTTCCATTCGATAGACTCTGTGATGGAATGGAGCGTCAACAAAAGCCCCCCCTCAGAGTTGGATCGAAAAAAGGAAAGATGATTTGACTCTGAGGTAAAGGAAAAAATCAAGTATTTTGGCCGCGCAGGTTTTGAACGCGTAGGTATCGGCACACAGGTTACAGCACGCAGGGGTGCTACTTCGCCTATAAATATGGGCTCTATTCTCATGCAAAGCACCCAACATCCTAAGCTTCTGTCTCTCATCTTGTAAGTGAGCTCTTATCACGCATGTGCTATTTTCTACGACTGATTACTTCTTCTAAATTGTGTCGTGCTTCTGTAGAGGTATTTTGACTTGTGCGGAAATACCTGTGCACCCATACTTGCGCGACTGGCTTAGACCTGCGCACCAATATTAGACTAGAGCACCTTAATTCCTTATCCATTTTTTCCAATTACTTCATAAATCTTATGAAAATCAACTTACTTAAAAGTTAATTATTCGATATTTGTGCAGATTCAATGGATCCAAAAAGAATCGGAATGGCTGATGAGCTATCTAGCAAGCAGATTGATGACATGATGAACATAGTTGGCCATGATTACTATGATATATGCAACAACACCCTCCCAGATATGGACAAATACTTGAAGAAATATCATGTCAATTTACCACAAAGTATCTACCTGCCTCTGTATGGCCATGGTCATCTGCAAGGAGTCAATGTTTCAGATGCAAAGAACTATATTCTTCATTCCTGGTTTCATACTTACACCAATTTTTCTTCATCAAATGTCTCATTTGGAGGATCATTTATAAATTTTGGAACAATGGAGAAGGTGTTTATAATGCATCATAGCCCATGTACTCTAGATCTGAAACCTCACAAGCATAAGCTGCAGCCACATTGCTATCCCTTCATTTTCAGAAATTCTCAGATGGATCAATCCATGGGATGGAAAAATAGCTGGTATTCCAATCCAATAGGAGGTGTTAAGCCGACTTGGATGTGGGTATATTGGGTGTGACAAACCTGTGTAGTGTTTTTCGACGATCTAAAATGATTCACAATATATGAAGCCATCCGGGCTGGATAGACATATGTATATAGGAATGATAACTTTGTGCTAGAGGTAATCATCCACTGGATCCCAGAAACCAATTATTTCCATCTGACTCATGGAGAAGTGGGAATCAGTTTGTGAGATGACTACAAGATCTTAGGGGCTCCAATTTTGGGTGATATGTATGATGAATACATTCCCCACAAGGTGACCTGGAATGATTTGGAGAAGACTCCGGCTTTGGATCAGGAATTATTGAAAATTTTCCACAAGCTCAATAATTCAAAGTCCACCAAAACTCATTCTAGAATGGATATTCATCCAGAGGAGTGGATGGATATGTTTCTTAATAAGAAGAAGGAGAAGGGGCCCACCTGTACTCATCCTACTAAATACCCCATAACAGAGAATAGGGGTGATCTTGGCACATTCTGGCTAACTATGGAAGCAGGAGAGTTTTAAAAGTGGGGGTATGAAGTAGATCAGAGAATCCTAGAGAAGACCCATCTAGTGGGCTTCTTAGCCTTGTGGATCAGTGTTTATCTTATACTAGTTAAGGATTCGAAGGTAGGCATCATGCCGGGTACATTCATTATTGTAGGTAAGTTTCCTAAGAGGAAAATGGTTGGGTTGGATAACTCAATTTTCGTGAAGATTCATAGTAGTTTAATCCATGTATATATGGGTAAGTCTCCTTTGAGAATAGTTGGACCATTCCATGTTTTGTGGGGATGGACTGCCACTCACTTTAGGACATATGCTGTACAAAGCGGAGTATAGGTTCCTGGAATTTATTTCAGGCCATTAGTGCATGAATATTATGGAATTTTTCTGTTGTCCCTCAACTCATATGATTTAAAGGTGAGGCTGAGCATGTTCAAGGAAAGCCATTTCATTACTTATGGAAACCCATCAACTGGGTAGTTTGTTGATGATGGAACAACCAGCCTGGAATCGAGGTCATACATGCTGTCTTACAGAGATGTTGTATTGGCCACACGAATTGACGGAGAGATTATATGGGAGGCCTATGCTCCATATAGATTTTCACACCAATACAAGTTTCTGCAGTAGATTGTTGAATACCGTCCTATGAATGTTAGGTTAGATCAGTATCTGATGGTTTCCTGACAACTATGGTTGCTGATAGATATGGAAAAGACCGGGGTAGTGTTTGATCTACTAGTTGCTGGAGTGGAAAGTCACTTGACTACATGGTATGCCAAGAACTCGGTAGAATCATACCCTAAAGGGGTACTAAATCATACAGTTCCTTGGATGGGGACAAAAAAGAGATCTTTCAGGAAGGAAACCCTTCATCTGGAAGGTGACTCTTCCTCACCCAGAGTTGATTCGCCAGGTTCCTCAACAAGGGATGATTTTCCGGATTCCCAGGATGGGGATGATGAGGCACGAAATGCGTCAAAGAAGCCTCATGCCATATATAATCCCCCTTCCAGAGTCAATAGACCCACTCCATCGACTCCTGGTGATTTACATCATTCGGGAAATTTAATTTCTATTATTTTATAGAGCATAAAATTTCATTTTCTTATCCTATTTATGTGATTGCAGGAGCTGGGATGAAGTTGATGTCCAAGATCGTAGGACCCTCATTGCAACCTTCTGGTGCACATGATGAATATTTAAGACTAGGGGCTTTCCGGATATAGCATAGCTTATATTATGATGCTGAAACCGCTTGTATGGACTTATGAAAAGGGATACACATCCCTAGAGTAGGGAATCTTCAGGCATCTAATAATATCCGTTTCGAGGATAACCCTGATGAAGTGCGGTCATACATTAGAGAGTAGGAGATGCTCATATATGCCACGGAAGATTTGATTCCTATCACCATGCGGGTGAAGGAAATGATAGATCGTGGCACCACGGAGTGGATTGGTGCTTCCGTAGATGAGGAGTGGCACGATTACGCGGCTCTTGAAGATGTAAGTATCTTTCCATATTTTCATTGTAACTTGATTTCGGTTAAACATTTGTTACTTAAAGAAAATTAATTTATTCATCCTGTAGTTTGTAAAGAAAGGAACTTCTGATGTCCCTTCAGCATAGTATAGCCCTGGTGGCATCGTTATTGGAGCTACTAAATCTCCCTGTGAACCAGGTGAAGTATCTCCAGGCCAACAATCCATGGACGAGGATCTAGAAAGGGATTTTCATTCTCCAATTAATGTATTTGGAGGTGACGTTTTCAACACACCCAAAAATCCGAAAAATAAATGGAATATATGGAAGATGTCCATAGTTAAATGATTCATCAGTAGTGGTAAGCCTTTCAGATAGTCATGAACCCGAGCTCATGAAAAGATTGCACATAATCTTTGGGATTACAAGGGCTTCTTCATTTTTCCCCTCTAAGGGAGAGGACTAACCCTCCTCTAAAGACGATGGAGGGTGCTGGTGAACAGTCGCAAATTCATGCTGACCTGACTGCTCCTGAAGAAGAGCCAGTGTCTGTTCCCAGTACTGCTCTTGTTTTCACTGCAAGGAGAGAAGATCCTGCTTCTGGTAAAAAAAATACTTCATATAAAATTTAATGAAAACATAAACTGACTTCTATTCTGTGATAATTTTGGTTCAACACCTACGCCAGAACATTTGGTGGCCACAGCAACAGATGCCATAATTTTCTCTAAAGAAGCTATCCAATATCAGAGATTACAGGAGGAGAGTCACTAAAAAGACATATCAAATGCTCCCACTGGTGAGACTAATCAAGGATCTAAGACATCACCAGATTAAATGATGAAACTTGGCACATCTTTTGAAGAAATTTTAG
This sequence comes from Viscum album, assembly GCA_963277665.1. Taxonomy (NCBI): domain Eukaryota; kingdom Viridiplantae; phylum Streptophyta; class Magnoliopsida; order Santalales; family Viscaceae; genus Viscum; species Viscum album. The sequence goes on along the minus strand of OY728143.1, from coordinate 800,175,987 downwards.
ATCATGTAAAATTACCATATGATTTAAAAGATTTTGGACATGAATGTTATCATTCATCTTATTAAAAATTTCTTATTACATATCTGACCATTATTGGTTGAAATGTGCAGTTCCGTCTGAGAAATCTGCTGATCTGCCGATACCTGATGCGGGTAGAGACAACCCTATTATTTTAGAGATGATAGCTCATGTAGAGCTTAACCTGGAAGAGCTTCCTGAACCCCGTCTTGAAAATCTTGTTGAAGCTAGGAAAGATGGGGAAGGACCTTCTCATTCTGCTGATCTACCATTGGGTAAGAGATAATAATATTTGTGGTTATAATTAATTTTTAAGACAGCTAGTTGATTTTTTATCACTTTAAACTACCCAATGATTTTAGTTGATTATGTTGGGCCATCAATTTCAATGTCTAGATCCGGAGGTGAAACCACAGCCTCTGCCCCAACGGGAGTAGAAAGTGATGTACCAATGGTCAGGGGGTAAGGAGAAGAATAGGGAACCTTTATAAGTTCATTAATCCTAGAAAATATTCCCCCCTATGATAATGATGCTGAGTCAGACCAAGAGGTGCAGAAGGCGCTCCAATTCTCCCATCATAAGGCATGGCAGAATATATGGAAGATCATATCTGAAGTGCCTCTTGAAGAGATGTCTTCTAAGATCCCACGACTATCACTGTAATGAACTATAATTTTCAAGGAATTTTTTTTTCTTAATTCTTTGGAATTTTACGAGTCTGTGGCTTCTGACGGCACTTAATTCCAAGGCCCGGTGTGCCCGGAATCAATTTATGAAGTTTTGTTTGGGTACGTTCAGTAAAAGTACGTGCGAGGTTTTATATCTTTTGAACTAGTGTTCAGAATTAAAATCCGAGGAAACTGATGAACTCACAGCACCTCTAATTTCTTAAGGGGACCTTTACCGCAGTTGCGTTTTATGCAGGTTGAATGTTAAAAATTGGGGATTAATTTAGAAATTAAATAAAATTGTTTAGAACAATTTTATATATCTATTGATGTTATTTCCTCCAATGGGAAATTTTTGGTGGGGCCCAAACCCACATAACATTCCTTGTGTACATATTTGATATATGGGGCCCACACTAGCCACAACCTTTCATCGCCCATAACTCTCTTCAAACTCCCCAATTAATTCCCCTTCCTTTATTGCGACAAGCCCCCTTAATTATGATAACTCTTCATCTCCATCTCTCCCTCTTTAATGTTTGCCAACAAATGTTAATCAATGAATTCTAAATATTCAATTAATTAAATTATGTTGTTTTAATTTTGAATTACTTGTGTGAATAATATAATAGCTTAGCTATTATTTTATGGTGTCTCTTTTTGTGTTGGAATTTGGTGGGAGCTCTGGAGAAATAGAGAAGGGTGTTCTCCTCTCAAAGAAAGAACATCACCCTCTTCGACGAAGAATGCCTTAGATGAAGAATGAAACTCTCTTCGATTAAGAATGCCAATTCCATGAAGAATGATGATGCGCCTTCTTTTCTTTACTCCACGACAAGAGAGGAGGCACCACTTCTTCTTCGGGTGCACTCCGACGACGACAGAATCAGCACCGTCATCCATGACCCACAGCTACCGTGAATCTTTTCCAAGGTAGGATGGATTACTTAAATTTTATTTGAATAAAATTGTTCTTTGTGATTTTTAGAACCTTTTCTATCATTGTCCAATTTCTACCGCTTAACACGGAGGGCGTGGGCCAAACGCACATGGCCCAAAAAAACTCCGTAGTCTCCTTGTTTGTGATTCAGGTGCGTTGGAAGAGGCGATGGATGGAGAAGCGATGGTCGTGCGCCGGCTGTGTGCAGAAGAAACATGGACTGTAACCGTGGGCCGCTCAATTGAGGAAGAACCAGACGGCCATAGCCGGCTGGGCCGAAGGGAGGAACCGGGGCACCCCACGGAGCCACGCTGTGGGAGACTGTGGCCCGCTCATGCATGCCGCTTGCACCAAGAAGGCCGGCGAGCTTCGTCCGGCTGGTTAGGGAGTGCGGCACCGCTTAGCACCGCTGGTTAAGGAATCCAGAAGGTCATGCCCCCCCCGCCTCGGACCGCTCGGCCCCCTCATGCTGAGCCGCGGGCGGGCCGCACCCTGCTGGGCCGGGCCGTGCCGCATTGGGCTGGGCTGCGCCGGGCTGGGCCTCGCCGTGCCGGGCTGGGCCACGTCGGGCCTGGCTGGGCCACGTCGGGCCTGGACGCCCCCTACCGGGCCGAGCCGCACCCCCTCGGGTTGGGCCGCACCCCTTCGGGCCTGGCTGTGCCCCTCGGACTGAGCCTCTTGTTTCATTGGGCCGGTCTGACACCACTACCGGGTTGTACCTGCCAAAACTGGGTTAACTCGACCATTCGTCCCACTGGGCTTAACGAGACGGGCCCGTTTTAACTTAAAGGTGAATAACTCAAAGACCTCACGTCCGATAGACGTTCCATCTGAGGAACGGGGAACCTTATGACATGGCAGTCCTTTTGCGATACTCTATGCGAGTTCTGGTCAACTTTGTAAAATGGCCAGGTTTGGAATGAGTGTATTTCCAACCGAGCCCCCAAAGAAAAAATGCTAATAACTCTAAGACCGTGCATCTGATTGACGTGTCGTCTGTCGCGTTGGATTCCTTTTGACGAGACAGAACATCATGGTACATCAACTCTAGACTTAGTGATAGTTGATGTATCGACCCCCCTTGGCTCGAGGAGCAGACCCTCCCAGAATCGAGCGTGCTATGTGCGGGAACCCTAGAGCTGACTGCGACTGCAACAACTACTGTGATAGAATCCTCCATGGGTTCGACGATGATGGAAGATGTACTGGAATCCTCCATTTGTTCGACGATGATGAAAACTGTACTTGTATCCTACGTGGGTCCGACAGTTTGACTAATGTTCTTGTATCCTACGTGGGTCCGACAGTATGACATCTGTTCTATTATCCTATGTGGGTCCGATATAGTGGCTAGTCTAGTATCCTACGTGTGTCTGACAGCATAGCTGGACTAGTATCCTACGTGGGTCCACCAGCTTAGATGAATCAGTGACTACATATGATCATCTTTATCTACTTACGAAATAATGTATACTTGTGTGAGCTGAGTCTTGACATTCAATCATTACCACTAGTTTGATTGAATTTGTTTTCTATGTGGACCGGGTTGTGCTTGGGCTCGGTAGTTGGAGCCGAACTGAGATTGACGACTTAGGTATATGTATGGGAATCTACCTAAGTAATGTTGGTTGATACATCGTGATTGTATCTTTCCTTTTTGGTTTATCCTTCTTGGATTCTGGGGGACCTTCAGGGGTCTCGGGGTCCCTACTGAGTATCATTTTACTCACCACTGCACGAGCAATGGCCGCAATACGTTGTGTTGGTTGTAGACGATGGACAACACTGATTGTGGTTGAGGCTTGTGGAGATGGATGGTACCCGGAGGTGGACCACTTGGCGGGACGTAGAAGGAGTAGATGGACGGACCCGAGGTACCGATGAGACTATTTGTACCCACCCTTCAGTTGGGATTCCCGGAGGACAACTCGGTGGTTCCTGCTTTAGATTACTACTGTTGTACTTGACTTTCAGTTGTACTGTACTTTTCAGTTGGGTTTTTATTCTAGACCATTTACCTTTAAACACTTACTTTGTGTTCAGTATTACATTGTGCTTACTTCAGCTTGCATACTCTGTTGTGTTTTTTTACTATCATAAAGTAAATACCTTCCCTTTTATTGAGTTTTATTCCTTTGTTTCTAGTCGCCAGCCCCTGGCCTATGGAAGGCAGGCTTGGGGTAATCACGGCATGGGCCCCGAGGACGGGTCATGAAAAATTGGTATAAGAGGTGATGGTTCTACCACATAACATAGGACTACGATCTTTCCTTTTTTTGAAGCAATAGTGTTAAGTGTATTGATTGTGGTTTTCAGTCCACAGAGTCCAGTGTTGGTGCAGCAGCTGACGTATCCATATACCAGGACCCTAACCTCTAATTTTCGACTCTCTGCATGAAAACAATGATTGCAAGTGTGTTTCAAAAGTTTTCTTTGTGATTACATTATTTCAGCTCACCAGGTATACTGTAGTAACCGTGGCACACCTGTTACATTTCGTGATGGACCCACGAAGGCAGCCAGGTAGGGTTCCAAGTTACGTGTGAGATGACAGACCACCGAGCAATGATGCCTCGGTGTAGGGCCCCATCACAACGAAGGCACCAGCGTTACCACTACCCACTGAGCCACCAATACTAACATCCCCAACAGTAGAGGGTTCACGCCGACTGACCGTGTTTCACGAGTTTTAGTGATAGAGGCCGCCCATGTTCCGTAGAGAGACGGACCCTCAGGCAGCTGAGGATTGGCTGGAGGCTATTGTTAGAGTCTTCAGATTGGTAGGGACACCAGCTGACCTTATTGTGATCCTTGCCGTGAGTATACTTCACACAGTAGTAAGTAGATGGTGGAGCTCGATGCTCCAGGTGCATGAAGAGGCATCTCTACTTTGGACAGACTTCAAGAGTCTCTTCCACTCAATGTTTGTTCCAGCCACACTTCGTGCGGTGCGCATCCAGGAGTTACTTCATCTCTGGGAGGGCAGCATGACAGTAGCCCAATACTCAGTGAGGTTCACCGACCTCTCGTGCTACTCTACAGACATGGTATGAGACCATTTCTTCCAGCCCCAAACCTTTGAGCAGGGACTGAGGCATGTGATCAGGGCTTCAATGATCTTCCTCAGCATTCTAACGCTAGCTAGAGTACTAGAGTGAGTGCTTCTTGTGGAGATCTTCCACACTGAGCCGACACCGGTAGTGAGACATACCACCGGGTGACACGTATCAGAGTATTCTAAAGCCGACAGTATATTGATGTCACAGAGGTCCAAGTGGACCAGGCCATCAGGAGAGAAACCTTAGGATTCAGGTTCAATTGTGTGGGGAACACGGAACAATGCAAACTATACGAGGGGCAGGTAGTGCTATGAATGTGGGGGGCAGGGTCACATGGTTCGAGACTGCCCGAACCACCATACAAATGAGCATCAGATAGTAGAGGGACCTCCCAGGATGAGGCAGGGGTTTGACCGTGGCAGTCCATAGGGAGCAAGAAGACGAGGTAGAGGAGATGGTCGAGCAGCAGGTGGTGGATGACGTTTTGAGGCTCTACCACCACCACCACCAGGAGGTCCACCCTGAGCACAGGGAGCTGGCGAGCAGAGGCAGGCTCACCTCCAGGCAGTGGAGGCTTATGACCACGACTCCCATGAGATGATTCGAGGTACTATCTGTGTCTGCACCACCCTTTATGAAACACTTATAGACACAGGAGCGAGTCATTATTTTATTTTCGATGCCCTTGTTTAGAGCTCGGAGATTCTGATGGAGCCGTTGGCTCAATACTTATTTCTAGAGAATCCTACGAGAGTAGATTCGACGATTAGGCACTAGTGCCGATAGTGTGAGCTTACTCTAGGAGGAGAGATCTTTGGCTGGGATCTTCTTATAGCACTGTCGAGGCCTTATGATGTCATCATGGGTATGGACTAGTTGTCTACAATCTATGCTCAGATCGAATGCTTTAGGAGAAAAGTGCGGTATATCCCCACGGATGGGAGTAGGTTCACCATCATTGGTGAGAAGGGATCCTTTGCTGCACAGGATGTACTTAAGTAGAAGAGAGGGCAGTCGATCACACATTAGTTGGCTAGTCTCATCCTCAGAACGATTGATGTGTAGAGTCTGGGTTTTCCTGTTGTGGTGGATCAGTATGTGGACGTTATTCATGATGACGTTCTAAGACTACCTCCTCATAGAGAGGTAGACTTATACATAGGCATGTACCCTGGAACAACACCGATATCTACTCCAGCATATCAGATGGCTCCCGCTGAGCTTCATGAGTTGTGGGTACTGTTGGAGGACTTGCAGGGGAAGGGATTCATCCGAACCAGTGTTTCACCATGGGCCTCTCTGATTTTGTTCGCCAAGAAGGTGGGTGGGAGCTTACGACTATGTGTCGACTACTGTCGCATGAATCAGGTGACCCTAAAGAACAAGTACCCGCTCTCGAGGATTGAAAATCTCTTTATTAGCTCAAGGGAGCACATTGGTTCTCTAAGATAGAACTCAAGTCAGGCTATCATCTGCTCAGAGTTCGAGATGAGGATTTGCAGAAGGCGGCCTTCAGGTGTTGGTATGACCACTATGAGTTCTTGGTTATGCCCTTCAGCATAACCAATGATCCAGCGGTGTTCATGAGTTTCATGAACTGGATCTTCCAGCCTTACCATGATCGTTTTGTCGTAGTCTTCATCAATGATATAATGATATAGTCTGCAACTGAGGAGGAGCACGCCTACCACTTACAAGTTGTACTAGATACACTCTGAGAGAACCAGCTTTATGGTATTCTCTCGATGTGACAGTTCTGGATACGAGAGGTAAACTTCTTGAGACACGTCATCTCGATGGCAGGAGTTGCAGTGGATCCTACGAAGATCGAGGTAGTACTTGTTTGGGAGCCACCCAGGAGCTTGACATAGGTGCAGAGATTCCTTGGTCTAGATGGGTACTATCAGAGATATGTTCCAGAATTCTCCAGAGTTGCAGCACCAATTTCAGCCATGAAGAAGAAGGTGAAACCCTTCGTTTTGTCAGATAGATGTAAGCAGAGATTTCAGGAGCTGAGATAGAGGTTGATCAGTGCTCCCATCTTGAGGTTGCCAGATGAGGGAATTCGGTATATAGTTTACTGTGATGCATCAGGGACTGGACTCGGGTGTGTCCTGATGCAGGAGCGAGCAGTGATCGCCTATGGTTCACGGAAGTTGAGATAGCATGGGAAGAACTACACTACCCATGCCCTAGAGTTATCAGTAGTGGTCTTCGCCTTGAAGATGTGGCGAGACTATCTGATTGGTGAGAGATTTACAATATACTCTGACCACCAGAGTCTCAGGTACATCTTCTCACATAAATACCTTAACCTGAGACAGTGGTGATGGATCGTGTTCCTCCTAGACTATGACTTTGAGATAGTCTATAAGCCTGGGAAGGAGAACATTTTGGCTGATGCTCTCAGCAAAGATCAGGCATTCAACTACTAAGAGAGGCGACTTAGCAGCTAGCCGCGTTGCATATATGCTTTGTGGATAGAGATGAAGCAGATTTTCTACTGTCTCTCACAATCACTCCACCACTCCTTCAGCGAGTCAGAGAGGCACAACGTGGGGACATTGACTGTGGGACACGACGTGCTCAGATATCCAAAGGGAAGGTGCCTGCTGGTTTTTTGGAAGGAGGGGAGAACGTCATTCTCTTTGGGTGACATACAATGGTATCAGTTGCACTGCAGGAGGAAGTGCTGAGGGAGTTTTACACTTCCCCTCAAACGGTACATCTAGGAGTTGCAAAGATGTACCGGGACCTCAGACGACAACACTAGTGGCCGGGCATGAAGAAGGCTGTAGCATAGTTCGTTTCATGGTGTCTCACTTGTCAGCATTTGAAGGCGGGGCACCAGGTACCAACATGCTTGGTACGACCCCTAGAGGTACCAGAGTGGAAGTGGGATGGGATATCCATGGATTTTGTGACGGGGCTTCCACATACATATAGGGGACATACTCTATTTTGGTGATATTAGACCAACTCACCTAGTCATCCCACTTCCTACCGATCATAGAGCAAGGCTCAGTAGAGAGCTTGGGGAGACTCTACATTCAGGAGATCGTATGGATTCACAATGTGCCATCAACTATCATTTCGTATCGTGATTCTCGATTCACTTCATGGCTTTGGAAGGGGTTGTAGGAGGCATTTGGGACACATCTACGGTTGAGCACCACCTTCCATCCTCATACGGATGGCCAGACTAAGAGGACCATACATAAACTTGAGGATATTCTCTGTGCATGTGTCCTTGACTTTGGTCGCAGATTGGAGGATCACCTACCCTTGGTGTATTTTGTGTACAAAAATAGTTACCACTCCACCATTGGGATGGCACCATACGAGGAACTGTACAAACTTAACTTGCAGATCAACTATGTGCTGGACTGACCCTTGGGAGTCAGCACTTATTGGACTAGAGAAGGTTCAGGCTATTACGAATAAGGTGCAGATCATCCAGGAGTGGATGAATACTACACATAGAAGATAGAAGTCCTTTGCGGATAGGAAGTGGAGACCACTGGAGTTTGAGGATGGTTACCACGTCTTCTTACGGGTCTCACCTCGATGGGGTCTATGGATAATTGGATGGGGCTGCAAGTTATCTCCACATTTAATCGGACCATTCCAGGTTCTCAGTAGAGTAGGCGAGGTGTCTTACTACTTCGCCCTTCCAACTCAGTTGCACCAGGTGAATGGCGTCTTCCACGTATCTTAGCTGAGGAGATACGTGCATGACCCGACCCACATCACCGATCACAGGGAGCTAGACATCGATGAAGGGGCGACAATTGCAGAGTTCCCAGTGGAGGTTGAGGATTGACAGGAGCAGGTCCTACGTGGACAGTCAATTCCTCTGGTGTGCATTTGCGGGCAGCACAGGAACCTCCATGAGAGCACATGGGAGCGGGAGGCACAGATGCTAGCTTAGTATCCCCATTTGTTTTCCTAGTGTGTGTTGTATCTTTATGGGGATGTAAATCCTTGAGGTGGGAGTATTGCAAAGACCCATAATTTTCAAGGAATTTTTTTAATTATTTGGAATTTTACGAGTCTATGGGTACTGACAACACTTGAGTCCGAGGCCCGATGTGCCTGGAATCAATTTCTGAAGTTTTGTGTGGGTACGTTCAGTAAATGTAAAGATTTTTTTTTCTATCTTTTGAAACGGTCTTCAGAATTAAAATACGAGGACACCGATAAACTCACAACACCGGTAATTGCTTAAGGGTACCTTTACCGTAGTTGCGTTTTATGCGGGTTGAAAGTTAAAAATTGGGGTTTAATTAAGAAGTTAAAATAAAATTATTTAGAACAATTTTATATATCTATGGAAGTTATTTACTCCCATGGGAAGTTATTGGTGGGGCCCACACCCACCTAACATCCCATGTGTGGATATTTGGGAGATGGGGCCCACACGTGCCTCAACCTTTCATCTCCCATAACTCTCTTCAAACTCCTCATTTAATTCCACTTACTTTATTGTGAAAACCCCCCTTTATTATGAGAACTCTTCCTCTCCCTCTATCACTCTTTAATTCTTACCAACACATGTTAATCAAGGAATTCTAACTCTTCAATTAATTAATTTATGTAGTTTGAATTTTGAATTACTTGTGTGAATAAAATAATATCTTAGATATTATTTTATAGTGGCACTTGTTGTGTTGGAATTTGGTGGGGGCTCTGGAGAAAAAGAGAAGGGTGTTCTCCTCTCAAAGAAATAACACCAACCTCTTCGGCGAAGAATGCCTTCGATGAAGAACAACACTCTCTTAGACGAAGAACGCCAATTCCACAAAGAACGATGACGCACCTTCTTTTATTTTCTCCGCAACAAGAGAGGAGACACCACTTCTTCTTCAGGTGCACTCCGACGATTATGGAATCGACACCGTCATCCATGACGCACGGTTACCATGAATCTTTTCCAAGGTAGGGTGGATTTCTTCAATTTTATTTGAATAAAAATGTTTTTCGTGATTTATGGAACCCTGTTTATCCTTGGCCAATTGCTACCGCTTAACATGAAGGGTTCATGCCAAACAAACATGGCCCAATGACCCTATGTAGTCTCCTTGTTTGCGATTGAGGCGCGTTGGAAGAGGCGATGATGGGAGAAGTGGAGGTCGTGCACTAGCCGCGTGCAGAAGAAACGCAACCCACAAGCAAAGGTCGCTCGACTGAGGATGAACCGGCCGACCAGAGCCGGCCGGGCCGAAGGGAGGAACCACGACATCCCATGGTTCCATACTACGGAAGACCGTGGCCCGCATTCCGTTGGATGATTTGTTTGAAGAACCGGACGGCCCGTCGGCCGTCCGGGCTGAAGAGAGCCGTGACGCCAAGATGGTGCCGCACAGGACAAAACGCGACCCACTCGTGCGGGCTGCTTGGGCTTAGAAGGCCGGTCGGCTTCGGCCAGCCGGTTAGGGAGGGCGGTGCCACTGGTTCGGGTAGCCGGGGGGCCGCGCCCACTCGCCTCGGACCGCTCGGCACCCTCGGGCCGAGCCGCGGTCGGACCGAGCCGTGTAGGGCTGGGCCGCGCTGCGCCGCACCGGGCTAGGCCGGGCTGTGTCCCTTAGGCCGAGGCACGCATTTCATTGGGCCGGTCCGACACCCCTTTCGGGTCGGAACCACCAAAACTAGGTTAACCCGGCCCATCGGCCCACTGGGCCTAACGACCCGGGCCCATTTTCACTTAAAGGTGAATAAATCGAAGAACGTGCATCCGATCGATGTGTCTATGGAACTGGAACACTTATGACTTGGTGTTCCTTTTGAGATACTATATTTGAGTTCTGGTCAACTTTGGATAATGGTAGGGTTTTGAACGAGTGTATTTCAACCAGTCCCCCGAATAAAAAATTCTAATAACTCTCAGACCAGGTGTCTTATTGACGCACCATTTTTCGCGTTGGATTCCTTTTGACGAGACGGAACTTCAGGATACATCAACTATGGACTTCCTGACGGTTGATGTATTGACCCCCAATTGGCTCAAGGAGCGGACCCTCCCGGAATCGAGCGTTCTTTGTGCGGGAACCCTAGAGCTGGCTGCGACTGCAACTACTACCATGTTGGAATCCTCCATTGGATCTACGATGATGGAAAATGTACTGGAATACATTATGGGTTCAACGAGGACAAAAAATTTACTTGTATCCTACGTGGGTCCAGCAGATTGACTAGTGTTCTTGTATCTTACGTGGGTCCGATAGAGTGGATGGTCTAGTATCCTATGTGGGCCCGACAGCTTAGTTGGACTAGTATCCTATGTGGGTCCGCCAACTTAGATGAATCAGTGTCTACATTTGATCATCTTTATCTCCTTACGAAAGAATGTATACCTGTGTGAGCGGAGTCTTGACTTCAATCATTACCATCAGTGTGATTGAATTCTTTCATGTGTGGACCAGGTTGTGCTTGGGCTCGAGAGTCTAAGCCGAACTGAGATTGATGACTTAGGTATATGTATGGTAATATACCTAAGTAGAGTTGTTTGATACTTCGTGATTGTATCTTTCTTTCATGGTTTATCTTTCGTGGATTCTGGGAGACCTTCGGAGGTCTCGAGGTCCCTACTGTGTATCGTTATACTCACCCCTGCACGTGCAATACCCGCACTCTGTTCTGTTGGTTACAGAGGACGGACATCACTGATCATGGTTGAGGATTGTGGAGCTAGATGGTACCTAGAGGTGGACCACTTGGCGGGACGTACAAGGAGCAGACGGACGGACCCACGGTACTGAGGAGACTATATGTACCCACCTTTCATGTGGGATTCCAGAAGTACGACTTGGTGGTTGCTAGTTTACTTTACTATTGTTGTACTAGACTTTCAGTTGTACTGTACTTTTCAGTTGGGTTGGTATTCTGGCCCATTTACCTTTCAACAGTTACTTTGGGTTCAGTATTACTTTTATCTTACATCATCTTGCATACTCTGTTGTGTTTGTTTACTATCATAAAGGAAATACCTTCCCCTTTATCAAGTTTTACGCCTTTGGTGCTAGTCGCCAGCCCATGTCCTATGGAAGGTGGGCTTGGGGTAGTCACGGCACGGGCCCCAAGGATGGGTCGTGACTGTCATCATTGTTCGTCATGTTAGGACTTGGCGGTTTTGGATATCAAGAGATCCACGCCATGGTGAAACAAGTCATCTTAAGGAGGGAGCAGGAGCAAAAGTACCATCAAGATCTGACCAGAGCAAGGCTGTTGACTAATATTTGCAAATTCGAGGCTCTGGTATCCCGAGATGAGGCTGATAATGCTGTAAAGTTTAAGGAGCTGAAACCTAAGATCAAGAAGAATGTTGTCCATCAGATTCACCTTCAGCAACAGTTAGATAATGTTACTGGGGAACATGATCAGCTTAACAATTCACTGGAAGGAGTTCAAATGAATTGTATGAAAGCCATCGCAGATGCCAAAAGAGAACTCCATCCGGCTGAAAAGAGTGAAGCTAGTCAATTTAATGAACATCAATTGGCTGCTAATGAAGCTCAGGATGTCATAAATCAAATGAAGAGTTATGTTAAAAGCATCTTTATAATTTCTTAAAAAAGATAAGAGACTCTAATCTGTGGATGTCCTTCTAACTCTTGTGCATCAATGAAAAACACTTTCATCTACAATCATTTGTACCTTCATCCTATTGCTAATTACTTATATATATATTTTTTATCTATAAAAGTGGGCCAACTAAGCATTTTTTAATTGTTTCAAGGATTATAAAAATAACCCTAAAAAAATTGAATCTTTTTATTGCTCAATATTGGCTAAATTATACAAAATATACGTTTTAGCGAGTTGGGACTCTACTTTTGTTCAGAGTTCCTTTTATAGGTTCCCAATTTAATGAGTACCTTATCTCTTGTTTACAGTTTAAAGTCATGCATGTTGAACATAAAAAAGAAATTATAATATTTAATGTCAAAATAGCTATGACATAATGGATAAAAATTGACCAAATTCTTTGATAATTTATCTGAAAACATATTACCACATTCAGGTTTGGGGGAAAGCATGTAAACTACAGCTTAAGAAATTTTGAATATGGGGAATGATATGAAAAAAGGTCTAAAAGGCATTAAAGGAAGAATTTCCTAAGATTGAAGTTACCACTATTTAACAAACCTGTTAGGGGGTTGAATTATATAGGGCCACTTAAGGGCATTGGCTACATTGTCAAATAATAGCATCTTTTGGCTGATAGGTCCATTATGTAGATTACTTATGAAAGGTCACCTAGGGGAATGTGTTGTATAGTCAGGAAAAAGAACTCTCAAAACGTTTACATTTTTATTGCTAAAATCCAGTGAAAGTTTAGGGAGATTCAAATTATCCAAAGAATAGAGTCTGCTATATAGAGAGAGGTACTTGAATATGGAGACTATATTTTCAATAAAAATTGTCAAAGAATTGGATGAATGTCACTACTATGATGGTCTGACCCCAACGTAGAGAAGGGAAATATAAACCATAGACATAAATACTTTTAGATCATGAAAAATAATATGGGAAAAATATGTTAAGGATGGCTATTTTTTCGGATCCCTGCTTATTTTTGTTTAAGACATATAAGGAAAAAATACGTTTTTCTCCCATGAATGAAGTTACAACTATTTGACAAACCCGTTAGGGGGTTGAATTATGCAGGGCCATTTAAGGGAATTGGGTACATAGTCAAATAATAGTATCTTTTAGCTGAAATGTCAGTTATGTAGACTACTTATGCAAGGCCGACTAATGGAACGTGCTTCATAGTAAGGCAAAAGAATTCCCGAGTATCAGACATTTGGTGACCATGAAGTCAAGAAAAATGGTTACGGAGATCAGGAATTATTTAAGGTTAGGAGTATGGCACATCAAAATGGGCATTTTCCAATTCATGAAAGAGATACATAGAACAATGCTAACCATAATAATGTTGTGTCTAGGTCATGAATTCAGATGCTGGACTTCACTTTGTATCCCATAAGTATGGAAATCAAGCCATACGCAGTTCTTTAAATATAGTTTAACGTCATGTGGGATGAGATTTTAGGAGATCTTAGTTTAGGGTCATAGAGCTCGGACCATAATGAGGAATACACATTGCGTGTTTTATAAACCCGATGTGAATGAAGACTAGGGTTTTCATACCACATTCATGTTTTCACATGGGGACTTTTCAGCAAAGCGACTGAAAGTGGAATTTGGGGTTAGGCCCAAAAGACATGGGGCTGTATTTGAGGGATACTTGAACGTTCCTACATATCCCATAAGGATGGGAATCAAGCCATACATAGTTCTTGAAATATCCTCTGTACAGATTTGAATCGTAGAAGTGAAGGGTGAAAGGGGAATTTAGTGAAATGATGGTTTTGACCCAAGATTAAAGGTTCGGGCATTTCCATGTATGCACATATTCCTTGGAATATGACATGGTTGGAGATCTATGTCAATGATGATTCCCTCTCAGTTGAGGGATTTAAAGACTGTGGTCGTTTATTGTCATACATGACAATAATACAAATAGTTTGGGTTCATATGCATGGACTGGTGCTGCACAATTTAGCATCATGTTGCTAAGACGTATTGCTATGCAGTATATTGTATTGCAGTGAAAACAATGGAGGACTGTATAGTTTAACTTCATATAGCAAGGATGATGGTGAAACAATTTGAAGATATTGGTTTTGGGCTTGAACCTCGGGAGGGTGCCTACATACCGAGCCTAGAGGGGAAGGATCATAGTCCGCGTAGTTCAATCGAAAATGAATTGGTGATCGAGTTGTTTTTGAGAACAATGACCTAAGAATGGTTTTGGGACTTACACATGGTTAGAGGCCCAGAGAGGGCATTATGGTTGAAGTTTACACTAATCTCACGTGAGTCATACTCGGTGTGAGAAACAAGAGGTAGAAACAACCCTAATGACGCATTGTTTAACATCATGTTGGACATATAAGGGACTTGACACAATTTAACGTCATGTTGGACAATGAAAGGAGCTATATAGTTTAAAATCTTGTAGTACGGACTATAGGGGAATGTGTAGTTTAAAGTCTCGCAGTAATGACTAAAGGGACTGTGCAGTTTAAAGTCTTTTAGTAAGGACTAAAGGGACTGTGCAGTTTATTATCATGTAGTAAGGACTAAAGGGACTGTGTATTTTATGGTATTTCAGTAAGGACTAAAGGAACTATGCAGTTTAAAGTCTTTCATTATAGAATAAAGGTGTATTTGAGTTACAAAAAATACATCTTCAGAAATATGGCATTGGTTGGAGTCGTGATGAGTTCTCCGTCCATTGACATTAATGAATAAGCTCCATTGGAGTAGACCTTATGCATTGAGTAAGGTACTTTCCACTATGAATCAGGATTTGGAGGATTCATTCTTGGAATCATTGGAGTTTTGAGGACCAATACCAATTCTCCTTGAATGAATGAATGAAGATGAACTTTTTTGTCAAACGCCCATGCTATCTTATTCTGATAGACATCCAAGAGGTGCAGGGTGCACAATCATTTTTCATCTAATCATTCCAATTCATCCATTCACTTTTGAGATTGTTCATATGTAGATGACTGATAAAAAATGTATACTCTAATTGAAGGTAATTTAACCTCATTGGTCAGGACCGCTTCTATTCCATATACTAATGAATATTGAGTTGACTGCGTAGTAGTTCGTATGGTGGTCTGATAAGCCCATAAAGCATGAAAAAGTTTATCAAACCATGATTTCTTATCTTTATCCACCATATTTTTCAGTATATTTGAAAGAGTCTTAATGAAGGATTCTACTTGTCCACTGTCTGCTGCATGATACTGATATGAATAGTTGGATTTGATGTTGTATTCTTGATACAACTTCCGTACCTCAGATGAATAGAAGTTGGTGCCTACGTCCGTCAATATGGCATGAGGGTCACCAAATCTGGTAATGATGTTAGACTTGATGAAGCTAACAATAATTTTAGAACTAACTTCTTTTAGAGGTATTGCCTCTTCCCATTTGGAAGAGAAGTCATTAGAAATAAGAATATACTTAAACTGCTCAGATGTAGCCGAAGGGTAAGGTCTTACTACATCCATTTCCCATGTGGAAAATGGCCATGAGTATTTAGATGTATAGATCAACTATGGGTTTTAATGAATTAAATTGGAATATACATGGCACGAATGACACTTCCATTTAAAATCAACAAATTATTGTATCATTGAAGTCCAAAAGTATCCAAGCCTTATAATTTGATCAGACAGTCTATGTCCAAACCGGTTGGCACCATAGACTCCTGGAAGTACTTCTTTCAGGAAAACCATTGTCTCTTCACCAACAATACATCTGAAGAGATTTCCATCAAAACCTCATTTCTAGAGAATTTTTTCTAGGTGATCTGGGCTCTCATAAAGAGTAAAATTGACCACACGTCTCCATATTTTTTCTTTCCTAGCTCTATCAGGTGGGTGTGTTCCATTTTGAAGGTATTCTCTGATAGGTGTCATCCATCCTGTAGTATGACTTTATAGCTCAGAAATGGGACAAATTTCATTGATATCCTATATTATGATTTGAACATAAGGTGAAACTGTACGATGGTGGGAAATACTAATCATTGTCTCGTCCTGATTTGGATCTGCCAGAGTTGTGGCTGCATTATCCAGTGCATCCGCTTGAGCATTTTGTGATCACGGTACATATGAAAATTTCATTTCCAAAGGAAATTCCTCCATCAACTCCCTAACGTAATCATACAAAGGGATTAACTCTTATTTTCTGATGGAATAGTCCCCATTGACTTGTTTTATTACCAAATCTGAATAACCTTTTACCTTTAAGTGATTCACCTGTTCCTGAAGCGCCAACTCAAATCCTACGATGAGAGCTTGATATTCTGCTTCATTTTTTGTACCACCTTCCAACAATAATAAGGAATAGTGTAGCACTACATTTTATAGGGAAATAAGTACAATTCATTACCCAAATTTTTTGAATTTATGATCTTCTATTTTCTTCCATGTTGGACTTCTGGAATCACCATCAAAGTACGTTTTCAATGTTTGAATATTATCTTGAATAAAGAAGACTTCCTCATCAGGATGCTCAGTATCTAAAGATGTATCTTCTATTGAAGGGTGTTCAGCAATGAAATCAGCTAGAGCTTGTCCCTTTATTGCCTTTTGAGACACATACTAGATATCAAATTGCTGCAAAATAACTGCCCAATTTTCCAGACGTCTTGTAAGCATTGGATGACTACGGATAAATTTGAGTTGGTTATTGTGAGATACCAATTGGACCTCATGATGTTGCAGGTAGTTTCTCAATTTCTGAACTGCAATGATTAACGCTAGGCAACACTTTTCAATACATGAATATCGAGTTTCTACCTCGAGCATAGTCCGAATGAGACAGTAAAGTCTATTTTCATTCCCAACATCATTATTTTGGGCAAGGAAGGCACCCAATGATCGCTCTAAAGCTGTCACATAAAGAATAAGTGGTATTCCTTATACAGGTGACATTAATACCGGTGGACTCAAGAGATATTTCATGAGAGTATTGAATGCTTCTTGAAATTCTTCAATCCACTGGTAAGTGACTCCATTCTTCATTAATATAATGAAGGGTAAACATTTTCCTGCCATATTGGTTATGAAACGCCGAATATAGGGCATGTGTCCCTGAATTCCTCTCAATTCCTTCAAATTTAGAGGATGTGACATACCAAGTATTGACTTTGTCTTCTCAGGATCATCTTTGATACCATGATGGTGTATAACAAAGCCGGGAAATTTTCATGAGGTTACCCCAAAAGAACATTTCAAGGGGTTCATCTTCAAGAAATGTAGATCAAGATTTTAGTATATATTTTCAATATCCAAAATCATGATATGCATTCATATTTTAAATGAGTAAAAATGAATTCAATTTTTTACTATTAATATTTTTATTATGATGAAAATTTTACTATTATAGTTTTATAAAAGAGAAAATATTTTATTAATAATGTTATATTAAATAATGAATTAATTTTCTATGGATATCCACTAATGGATTAGGAGAAAAAATAAGTCATCACCATTTACATAGGTAAAATAAACCCGTAGTGGGTGAATGATGTTTTTCAAAAGAATATATAAAAAAATTACTGTTTAAAATATTAGTTGAATTATAATAGATAAGAATAATTAAAATATTTTTTTAAAAAAAATTATTAAATATAAAATAAACTTCATAAGAGTATAATAGAAATGAAGAGGCATGGAATTCGAAACCAATTGTGTGACATGGTAATGGGATATGGATAGGGTTCAGTAATTGCATATGATTGAAATATCATCAATAATGGAAAAACGTCATTAAATTAATAGAATGAATTCATTTTATAAAGTTAATGGTAATTTTAAATGAATTTATTGATGAATAATCATAACTAAGAAAATAAAGAGTGACTTTGATATCCATATTGTAATCTATAATTCATCTTCATTTGATTATGTAAAAAATATTTAGAGAAAGGAATTTTTCAATACAATATATTTGGAAGAATTTAAATTTATGTTTATGGTATAATTATGGTATGATATGAAGATGAAAATCATTTATTTATGTTCTAGAAAATATATAATGAGTTTACTTTTATTGACAAGATTTGACAATATATTAGAAAATTTTAAATCCATACTAGTTAAAAATATAATATCAAAGTTCCAATATTCTCATGAAAATATAAGTTTGTTTTAATACTTATTCATAAAAATATGTTTTAATATTATATTTTTTGATATTTAAATAACATATAAATTAATTTTTAAAAAAAATAACAATTATGATGATTTTCTGTGTTATTATTGTAATTTTCATTAAAAAATGAATATAATTATAGAATTCAAATTATAATATTTATATAATTTATTAAGGGCCATATATATCTATTTATGTCAATAAAAAAAATTATCATCTCCAAATAGGATCACCAAGTGTCGAGTTTTGAATTTTCTAATGTTATTCCAGCCTTATCCAATCATCAATTAAACTTTCATATTTATCATGGTATTAAAATTAATTTATTTAAACTATATATTTTTTTATATTTTATTTTTCCTATATTTCCATGTATGAAAACATTACTCAGATTAAATATTATTATAAATATTTTTAAATAAAAATATAAGAAGTGAATGTAAATTTTTATATGAACTGAAAATCCTATTTAAAACAGAGATCAAATGTTTTACTCATTATATAAAATTTTAAAATTCACCTTTTTTATTAATATGTTTATTATTTTATCTATTAGTATTGTATTTATGCACTCCATAACATTTAGAAATTGTTTATATAATTTTGGATAATGAATAAAATAGAAAATTTAGAATTATACAAGAAATAAAATTCTTATTTTAGAAGAACTTTTGGAATGTTTCTCAAAATCTAACCAATATAAATTTATATGTTGGCAATATAGAATTTATAGCTCCATTTTTGAGGGAATTTTTTTGTGTTTCATACCATCATTAAATTTTTTACAGTTATCCAAATACACATAAATTAAATTTTTATAATGTAATAACCATAACTCATGTAACTCGGAGTCAGTCTCTACATTATTACAAAGAAATTAGAAATATGAATTTCATCCTAATGAATTGAATATTTTAGTAGTATTGGGAAACTATATACACATATGATTCCAAAATTACATTTTTATATTCTTAATATAACATAATTATTTTGTAGAATATTATTATTCCTTATAGAACATCCTTTCATATTATTCATAGCACACTACATGGATTCATAGGAAATAAAACAAATATGGGTGAGATCAAATGCTAAGTAAGAGTTATATAAATCAGAATCGTTCATGAATAAATGATGAATAATCAATTGAGAATTAATAATATGATAAGGTAAATATATGAAAAAACAATCCATTTAATTACAATTTTTATATACCGAGTAATCAATATTGAAATGTAAATGAATAAAAAAATATCATTTAATAAACATGACTATCATGAATAGATAATGAATATTTAATATGGAATGATAAATAACTAAACAAAAATTCAATATAAGCAACATAAATAGCATAAATAGATAACTAATAATCAAAATGGAATGGTAAATAGCTGAATACACATTCCATTATATTAACATGAGTATATATAATAGATATGGAATAATTAATATGTAAATGTAAATAACTAAAAAATAAAATTACCAAATTAATGAGAATGAAATTCATCCTGAGGTAATATTATAATGAAAATATCATGGATAATAATAACTGAATTATTAGTGACGGAAATTCTTAATTATGGTATGTCATGATTTTAGGATTCATGAAACATCTACTATTAAGACATTTCACAATATAGGTTAAAAAAAGTGTAAGAAACCCCCATTTAATGTTAGATTTCTGATTGACCTCAAGAGAATACATATATATTAGTTGGTATATAATAGTAGACCCCACCAATAATTTCATTTACAATGAATTCATCCTATATGGAATAAATGATTTAGGTTATGAAAAATCTACCTTATCATCAAATATCTGTATAGTGAAAAGTAAAAATATTTATCAATATTTCCCCAAATGAACAAATAAATTTCAATGAAAAGAAACATATAGAAAATTAATATATGTTTTATGTAATAATCATATCCATTATAAAAAATAAGGACATTTTGTGGAAATTTTATTCCCAAAGTTCACATGGAATTGAATATTTCAAGGGAACGTTAATAAACACAAAAAGGAAACAAGAATGTGAATTTCAATACATTCGTCTCAAAAGTTATCATACACCATCCAAAGAATTAAACATATATTATCAATACTAAATATCCCCACTATATTCTTTATAGAATAATGTTTTAATGTCATTGATTAGAAGAAATACCATAAACATTCATTAAAAACATTCCTGAGGAAAATATCTCGTATTTAATAAATAAATATTTTCAAGAACTAAATGTTCAAAAAAAAATTTAAAAAATTTCATTTTTATATAACCTTTATAACATATAATATATGGTATTAAAAATTTATTGTTCATGATGTTTATAAAATCCATACATGTCGTACGTATTAAAATAAATATTCCTTTCACATTTTTGATAAAATCCAAAATAGCCTTACTTGGAAAATGACATGAAGATTCCATTAAATTGTTTTTCAAAAATTTACAATATAGGTAAATAATTATTTAACGAATCATTTAAATAAAATAAAAAAACATTTTTTATTTTTTTATCACATGGCATTCGAAGAAAAGGGATTTTTGACTGAAGCGAGAAATGATGTCAGATTTTATAAAAAACATTGTACTAAAAATTTCATGGCCCGTGACTAAGAAAATGGTACAATTATTCAGAACATCATGGATATATAGAGGATAATAACATCAATGTGATTTTTTAGAAAATTACCATATAATTTCCTTTAATGGAAAATCTAGCAGAATCAATCTCGATTAAAATGATATTGTGAGATAAACACATAAAAAGATCTTAACATCGATGTGAAAATTTACCAATGAATTTATAATCAAAATCAAGTGTAAATATATATATAAAAAGTGTGTATAAAACATATTATATTCAAAATTCAAAACAAATATAATCATATAATATTGAGGAAAATGAATTAGTAATATTACTCAATGGAATGAAATTTAGTTATGAAATATTTTAGCACATGGTTATTTTCAATTAAATTTACATTGGAAAAAAAATACATATTTAAAATAAATATACCATTTATAATTAATTAATTGTGATATTTCATTTATAAGTGGAAGTGTATGTAATATATAAAATAAATTACGTGCATAAAATTATAGTATACATCAACAAATGATAATGTAGATGAAGTATCTTACATCACAATTCCATTTTTTTGAAAGTTCATTAATAATATAAATAATGGTCTTATTAATGTTTTAAATTTATAAAGGAACAATATATATAATTATAATACCATAAATTATCCCTTTAAAACATTTTATTATCATTTTGCTAATAATTTATATGTACTATTATTTTTTTTGGTGTTAATTTATTTGTTTTCTCGTGCGTGTTTTGTCATATATTTTCCCATTAATACAAAAATTAAATAGTTAGATAATATTTATAATTATATTAATGTTATAAATACAATAAATTTTTATTATATAAATTTTTATAATCATCATTATAATTTTATCATGGACAATGGATCACATTGCTTCGTGGAGACATCAGGATATATGTACACAGATGCGATGTTATAATGTAATTAATGGGTAATATTATTAATAAGTTAGTGTCATATTAATTTAATAGAGTTAATATAGTTTCATAAATATATAATATATTCACTATATTTATCCTTATTACCTTCCAAGAAAATAATAAGTGAAATATATTTCATATCGCTTCATGACTTCATAGTTCACCATAAATAGTAGAGACATTATCATGACATAAATGGAATGTAACATAAGAAAGTATGTGTGATGTTAAAATTATATAAATATAGAAATATCATAAATAAAATAAAGTTGTTTTAACCATGATTATATCCATCCTTGAATGGTGCTGTTGGGAGAAATTACATCAGTTTTGAGCTGGTAGTCCACCGTACACACAATTGATATTTTTGTTTCACATTTGAGGGAAGAGGATATACATATAGGTCATGAACTTCTCATTCCGAAATAATCGTTTATTTAATATATTTTTTATATTATATGATAATGTTTTTATTTGAATTTAAGGTGGTGGAATAACAAAAAAAAATAAAATTTGTCATTTATGAACATTACATATTATTCAGTAACATTCATTATGATTCCAAAAAAAATCATTTATAGTTCATATATATAATAAAAAAGGTGTAGATTATTTTATTATCGGATTATGAATGGAATTTTGGAAGGTATTGGCATGAATAATTCCTTTAGAAGTGTGAATAAAGAAGGATAAGGGGTGGGATTTTAAATGTTGCGGAGAGGACACACATGGAATTATTAGAATGAATCAATTACACCCATGTTTTTATGATTCCAAAATCACCAAAAATGGTGATTATCAACTATTATAGTGGATAATGTTGAAATATAGCTAAGAAATAGGTTTTAATTATTTTAAAATGAAAGAGTCCAATATTCATTGTTTACATTATTTTATTAATATGATCCAATATTCATAATCACTAGTACTAGTTCATTTTTAAATTATAACTTATTTTCATATAATGTTTGTAATTAAATATTAAAATTTAATATTACATGGTACATTTTTGAAAACCTCCCAAAAAACACAATGGTGTTGAATTTACATTCATATATCATTTTCATGTCTCCCATTCTACGATGAAAATTATATCCATCTTTAGCTATTAGAGATTAATTTGGAAATGATGACCGAAGTGGGCCTTGATCCTTGGAAATTCTGAGCAAAGTGAACTAAATATCAAAATAATAAAATAAACATGTATCCATGATATATGAAAAATAATGATCAAATTTAAATTATTTATATATTAAATTACAGGGAACATTTAATTCCAATGTTATCAGATATAAATATTTATTTTTAATGGAGTTCCACATAGACCAAGTTGAAGATAAAATTCTAGGTGAGAATTTGTGGCCTAAATTTATATCCTTATATTTTCATTATATATCTGAAAGCACAAATAAAATTTGGTATAAATTTTATTTGATTTTATTGGATATACAGGATTCAATTTCATCTTATATGGTCTAACAAAATTTAGCCTTATAGATTCTCATTTATGCACCATTTATGGGTGGATGCATTTTGGATAAAAAAATTTCAAGGGAGGAAAGTCTAATATCTATTAACATTCCACCAACCAATTCCTACAATAATTAAATTTTTAGATGTTTGATGTTATGGATATACAAATTTATTTGAATATTTATTTTAAAGGTAGTAGTCTTAGATCTTTTGAGGGGATGCGTGTATGCATTCATTTTAATGATATTCTTCTAATTTGATGTTTTGATCACATTTATTTCTCATGTTATTTCTTAAAATCACCTCAGTTTTTAATATAGGTTCTCCATTATCTATTATTTTATATTTTGTAATATCATGTATATACCATTTCCTCAAGTAGTGAAAATATTCAAATCATATCTTTTTTATAATCTTTATAAAATAGTGGAGTGATAATTATTTGATTATTTCTACGTCGTCAATTCATCTCTCATGAGTATACACTCTTATTCCATCAATTTCATTTTACAAATTAAAATATAACTTTTTCATTTCTAGGTCTAATGAAACATTAAGGGACTTTATTCGATGTAATTTATCACTTTTTAAATTCCTAAACATTTCTTTTTTTTGAGTATTTTATTCAATGATTTATTTACTTTCACTTATTTTTTGATTTTTTTCTACAATTAATATGATTATTTAACTCAGAGTTGTCATGAAAATGATCCTTCAAGTGTATATGTGATTATCATTTGTATTTTAAGCTGTTATAATATTAGGTGATTGTGTTTTATTAATTTAATTGAATGAATCCATCTTGATTTAATGAAATTTAAATATTTTAGAAAAACTTTCATCCATTACTTCATTTATAATAACATAGGATCAAGCCTTTCACATAAATTAAATTCACATAGTTCTCATAGAATTGTTTTATAGCATTCCAAAAAAACCAATATTTTCCACATAATACCAAATTATTTTCCTGATAATGTATGTGTCTTTAAGTTTCTTCTTATGTATTTGAGGATTCTACCACCCCAGAAACACTACATGTTACTAGTTAAATCTTCAAAACATGGGGAACATTTGTTGAGAAAATAATTTATCACCATTAATGGGGACCTAATTAAGTTATATTAGATTATAATTTATTATTCTCAAACCAAATCTATTTTATCAGCCAAATTTCACTCCTAAGTAATTTCATTTTCAATAAATCCAAACAAGTAAAACTTCTCCAAACATTTAATACCCCTCACTACGTGTGGTGAACAATGACTATCATGTATTATATTAGTGAGGAAATCAATAACCCAATAATCCAAAATTTCGAATGAAACTGAGGAATTTGTTAAAGAGTGATTAAATGAAGGGGAATAAATTTTTTTCATTTATTTTAGAGAAACCAACATCCATGAATTGAATCTCATTTTGATGGATATAATTTATAAATATCAATATCACGTATCATTATTACCTTTAGATAAATAACAATCATCAAGTCCCTACCAAATCATAAAATGTTCTATCCAATTTGGGGGCTAGAAATTCCCTTTAAAAGATCCTGTTCTATTGGAAAATTGTGAAAATGAAACATATTTCAATTTAATGTCCAAAACTATTTGTGAAATTTTTTGCCTACCAGAACATGACCATTTGTACTCTCAATCCTCCCTCAAGTTTTCATTCATTTGGAATATCCAAAACCCGTAGATTTTCATTATTTATTCTATTTTTACTAAAAAAAGAGGATTGATACCTGATTTCAGAACCACGAATACAAAATAAAGAATACTGATGCAATTGGATCCAAAATCATTGATATTCCAAAACTCATTGTATTATAATGGTTTTTAAGAAACAATTTCCAAAAAATAATCAATATTAATATTGTTGAAGTCATAAAAAATGTATTAATATAAATGTTAAGGATTGTATAGGTTATGTTGGGGGATCTATGTTGAAATAGAGTTTTTAAAATAATCCCTTTCTGGGAGGAAACCCAACTCCACATAAATTTTTTTATTTCATATTATTTTTTATATGTTTACTTAAAAAAGGTTAACTTTTATACTTTATTAATTCAATTTTTTCATTCTATTCATTAATGTTTTCTTTATTTTATGTAATAGTTATTCTTTTAGATTATTTTTGGTGTTATTGTGTTAGAAAAAAATTTGAAATTGAAAAATATATTAAAAAACAATTGTTTTGGAAAAGATCACAATGTTTCTATTGGGGAAAACATTGTCCAGACCATCGAATCCACGAGAGTAAAACCCATTACCAAATGGAATCATGGGAGTGAACATTCTACTATTCTATGAGCTATTGTGATTCGATATTCCATTTTATATTTATAAATAATCTTATTTCACAAATATATATATATATATATATATAATTTTGTGTTTTTCATGGTTTTAGTAACAATTTTTTGTGTCCTAAAATAAAATAATTTCATAAGGTATACGTTTGTTTATCAGAAATCATGTTAATTAAAAAATTCAACCCCATATTATCCTCCATAATAAGGAATATTTGAGTGACATGGATATAAAAAGAGTAATAAAGGGAATCTATAATTGTACACATCAACCACTAGGAGACATTTTTCCATGTTTTTTATTTTATTCAATTTATTACACAACACCTCTATCTACACCTCTTAAGAATATCCATTTCAATGAAAATTTTTGCCACAAACTGTCCCACGGGCCCATGCCATGACTACCCCAAGCTCTCCATCCTTAGGCTAGGGGCTGGCGACAAGTACCAAAGGTGTAATTCCCTAAAACTGGGAAGACATTTCCTTTAAAAACATTAAACAACACAACGTAGCACACTTATGGATACAAAACACTAGGTAATGTGTATAATAAAAGGGTGATGAAAATTAAAAGGGGTCTGAAATTCAAGCCCAATTTTAAAGTACAAGGAACTGGAAATATAAGTACAACTGAAGAATGGAAAGTCAAAAACTATTGGGTCATCCTCTTAGAATCCTACCTGAAGGGTTGGTATAGATAGCCTCCACCGCACTCCACATCTATCAGTCTCCTCTGTGTACCGGCTCGTTGTAAGGTCCACCTCTGGGTACCGCCCAGTCCTAGTACTCTCAATCTCAGTCAGCGCAGTCCGTTGTTTTCATCCAACACAACGATGTGCAAGAATAGCCCGTGTAGGGGTGGGTATAGTGATACTTAGTAGGGACTTGATACCTTCAAGGTGTCACAAAATATTACAAGGATAAGACAAAAATTATGAAATAAAAAGATAACCCCACTTAGGTATATTCTCATACATATACCTAAGTTATCAAGTAATCCATCTCAATCCTGAGGAAAACATAGAAAAAATGACTTAGCTCAAACCAGGATTTTATTCTAGGGGTAGTATCAAATAAC
Source organism: Viscum album (assembly GCA_963277665.1). Taxonomy (NCBI): domain Eukaryota; kingdom Viridiplantae; phylum Streptophyta; class Magnoliopsida; order Santalales; family Viscaceae; genus Viscum; species Viscum album. The sequence continues at coordinate 800,149,147 of OY728143.1, read as the reverse complement.
ATCCCCAGTCAAATTCTTGAAACGTCGACTGCTGGAGAACTCATCCATTATTGAGTACAGTTGGCCTACTGCAACACCAAGGCGCTTCCCACTAACCTTGGACTGCTGAGGTACTCCTCACATTGAGTACCATGGGTCTGCCGCATCACTAAGGTGCTCCCCACCGTGGGTCTGTTGCACCACCAAGGAACTCCCCCTCCTAGCCTGCTGATGTACTCCTCCTATCGAGTACTGTGGGTCTGCCGAGACACCAAGGCACTCCCCACTGTGGGTCTTTCGCGACACCAACGCGCTCCCCACTGGGCTAGTCGAGTCGCTCTGAGTCGAATTAGTCAGCAGTCATCAGGTCTCATCCATCTACTAGGTCTCCGCACTATGCTCACTCATCTCTGGGAGGATCCACTCCACGAGCTATTAGTCGATACTCCAACTGTCACAAAGTCCCTCAAAGTAGAATCTCAATGTTCCTACCATTTCATAGAGGGGAAAAACAAACAATTCATGTCTAAGACCCCGAGGATGAGATGACCGTGCCATTTACCAAAAGTACATTGTGTTTTGGAATAAGGTAAACGCCGTGTAGTCAGACCTCTGGTACTGCCTGTGTGCAACGACCCATGTAGAATGTTTGGTTGTGTAGAAAAGTAAGTACACTTCATGTGGTATGGCTACACATCGTGTCCAAGATACTAGGGTCGACTTCTTGTATGCTGGCCATGTTCCCGTACACGGCCTGAACCCATGTTCTCTAACCCGTGTAACTCTTACACGGGGTAGCCCGTGTCATTGGCATTGCCTGTCCGTTTAGTGGAGTACATGCCCGTGTACTTCACCCCATGTCCGTGTATCCCTTGGATACATGCAGAGTCTCACGTAGCTGCCTCTTCCAAGATTTGTGAAGTGTACATGTTGTGTCGCTAGGTCGTGTCATTCTTCTCGTGTCCGTGTATTGCTCAGAAATCACGCCGAGTCTCGCGAAGCCACCTCTACAAGTTAGGTGGAGAGTACACACCATTTGAATTGGGTCACACGCCTTGTGATATGTGTCTGAAACCCGAAACCCCAGCCACATTATTCCTGTACAACATGGTGTGTTCTTCAGAAGTACATGCCGTGTATTTTGGAATTTTCCAGAAACGACACTTCTGGACACCACGCCTCTCACGATGCATGTTCTTCATTCTAAGGGTCTGATCGTAAGAAAACATCAGACTCTACATCGTCCCGATGTTTTGAAAATATTTACGGTGTTTTTGGGCCTCCAATCGGCTTTGAAAACACATTTTGATTCACCTTCTTGAAGAACGGTCGAAGAATAGTATTCCTGATCCGGTCCGATATGTCGCCCACTATCATTGTTGCACAACCTCTAAGTCATCGTGTTATTGGGTCTTCAATTTGGGATTGTTGTGTTGCCCAAAGAACCATAAACGTTCCATTGTTAATCACCCATAAGAACACGAATAACACACCAAAAAAGTACGGCGGAGAAATCGAGCCATGCTAGTTTGGCCTGGTCCTTCCACATTAGTTTGATAGCAAGCAGCTCAACGGAATAAAACAACATTTGAGAAACAAGAACAACGTTGATCAAATCAAACACACCCCTACATTTTTTAATTGATAATAGATGTTGGCGTGAGAAGGAGGATGTTGATTCGTTGTAGATGAACACATCCTACGTTGAAGGAGGTTCCGAAGAAGGATGTCAAAGACGATCCTCACCGGTGTTCTTTGTTGGAAGAACACATTCTACGTTTTTCATTGGCGAGGGCTTTTCTCCCCCATCTCTCTCTCCTATCCCATGTTCCAACAAAATACAAATTCCAACCCAAAATAATAGATTATGTTTATCTATTATTTAATAGTTGGCACAAAATTCAAATGGGTGGATTAATTAAATTGGTTCCACCTAATTAATTCATTAGGTTGGTACAATTTAATTTAATGAGGAGGATTGGAACAATTTAATGTTAGGGGAGTTAAATAGGATCCACTACACTTAATGTAAGTTTGAGGGTTTCTCCCCTTTAATGGGGAGTTCCAAGGGGATAAAAACCTGGGTGGTCCCCACCATATTAATCATGAAGAGGAGGTTAGGTTCTGGTGGGCCCCACCACCATAACCACTCTTGGGAGGTTAAGCTGTGGCAGTCCCCACCTCAAACATCCACATGGATGCTTTAACCAACCAAAATAAAAATAAAGCATCAACTTTATTTTTATTTAATTCATTGATTAGAAACCCAAAAACTATCTATTATTTCCAACCATCTGCCATTGAGGTGAAATTATTCTTAAGATAATATCGACATTGCAAGTTCAACGGTGCCCTTAGATTTCAATTCTGATCACCGGTTCAAAAGTTATAAAAACCTGCTCATATGTTTACTGAACTTACCCGAAATAATCTTCAGAGAATGATTCCGGGTACACCGGGCCTCAGAATTTACGTGCCGTCAATTTTCATAGAATCGTAAAATTCCCATGTATTTTCGAAAAAAAATTCCACCAAAATTCTGGGTCTTTACATTCTCCCCAACTCAAGGCCTTACATCCCCGTAAGCTACAACTTTATCTAAGAGAAAAAGTGGGGGTACTGAGCACGTACCTAAGCCTCCCACTCCCATGTGCTCTCTTGGAGGTTCCCGTGCTGCTAGTGAACACGCACCAGAGGTATCGACCATCGATGAAGGACCTTCTACTATTTATCCTCAATCTCCACTGGAACCTCCGTAAAAGTCTCCCCATTGTCGAGGTCTAGCTCTCCAGGTTCAATGATATGAGTAGGATCATGCACGTATCTCCTCAGCTAGGATACGTGAAAAACGTCGTGCACCTAGTGCAACTGAGGGGGAAGAGATAAGAGGTAATCCACCTCACCAACACTGCTGAGGTCCGGAAAAGGTCCGATGAATCTCGAAGATAACTTGTTTCCTTGGACAAATATCTATAGAACTCGTTGGTGTGAGACTTGTAGAAAGACATGGTCACCATCATCAAACTCCAAAGGTCTCCGTCTCCTGTCCGCATATAACTTCTTCCTGCTCTGTGTAGTCTTCATTCTCTCCTGGATTATTTGCACCTTCTCCGTGGTAGCTTGTTCCATCTCTGGTCCTACTAGTGCTGACTCCCCTGGGCCAGTCTAGCACAGAGGTGATCTTCAAGGTCGCACGTAAAATGCCTCAGAAGGTGCCATCCCTATGGTGGAGTGATATCTGTTGTTGAAAGAAAATACCACCAAAGGTAAGTGGTCCTCCTAGCTGTGACCAAAGTCGAGAACACATGCACAAATCATGTACTCGAGGTTCTGAATGGTCCGCTCATTCTGACCATCCATCTAAGGATGGAAGGCAGTGATCAAATGAAGTTGCGTCCTGGAAGTATCATGAAACCCCTTCCATAGGTGGGAAGTAAATCATGTGTCACGATCGGAGATAATAGTTGACAGTATACCATGTAAATGCACAGTCTCCTTCACATAGAGGCATCCCAAGCACTCTAATGTACCCTGATCTCTTATCAGTAGGAAGTGGTCCAACTTGGTGAGTCGGTCAACGATCACCCAGATATTGTCATGTCCCCTAGATGTATGTGGAAGTCCTGTCACAAAATCCATTTATATTCCATCCCACTTCCACTCTGGGACCTCTAAAGGGTTCACCTAACCTGCTGGTACCTGGTGCTCCCCCTTCACTTGCTGACAATTGAGGCATTGACAGACAAATTCTGCTACCGCGTTCTTCATACCTGGCCACCAGCATTGTCATTTGAGGTCCTAATACATCTTTTCCACTCTAAGATGTATTGCTAGTGGGGAATTGTGGAACTCCCTCAACACTTCCTCCTGAAGTGACACTGGTACCAAGGTACGTCCTCTAAAGTGGATGACGTGGTCCCCACCTTCAAAAAATCCATCAGGTGCCTTCCCTATGGATATTTGAGCACATCATGTCTCGTAGTGAGAATCTCCTTGTTGTGCCTCCCTGACTCAATAAAGAAGAGGGGGAGTGACTGTTAGTGACTTAGGAAGGCTACTCTATCTCTATCCACAAAGGATATCCATAAAGAATCCAGCTGCTCTTTCGCCTCTCTTAGAAGCCATATACCAGATCTCCTGGTAAGCATATCTGCTACAATTTTTCCCTTCACAAGAGTATAGAATATCATGAAGTCATAGTCCTGGAGGAACTAAAGCCATCGCCACTGTCTCATGTTCAGGTCCTACTGATAGAAGATATACCTGAGACTCTGGTGGTCAATGTAGACTCTGAAACACTCGCCCATCAGATAATGTAGCCACATATTCGAGGTGAAGACCACTGATACTAACTATAGGTCATGGATGGAAGAGTTCAGCTCATGTTGACTCAGCTAACGAGAACTATAAGCGATCACTGATCGGTCCTATATCAGGACACATCTGAGTCCGGTCACTGATGCGTCATAGTACACTACAACCCTACAACCTATTATAGAATCCTCAAGACTGGTGAACTTGTCATCCTCTACCTCAACTCATGAAATATCTGCTAGCATCTCTCAAACCACAAAAAGGGTTTCCCCTTTTTTTTCAAGGCTGATAGTGGTTCTGCAACTCTGGAGAAGTCTGGAACGAATCTCCGGTAGTAACCAGCCAAAACCAAGAAACTCCTCACATCCGTCACACACTTTGGTAGCTCCCATGAAAGTATCGCCCCAATCTTCACTGGATCCACTGTAAATCCAGCCTCCTAGATGAGATGTCGCAAAAATTGAACCTCTCGGATCCAAAACTTGCACTTCGAGAGCTTAAGATAATGCTGGTGCTCTCGAAGTGTATCCAGTACGACCTGAAAATTGTAGTCATGCTCCTCCTCAGTAGTCGAGTAGATCAGAATTTTTATCGATGAAGAATATGACAAAGTGATCGAGGTATGGATGGAAAATTCTATTCATGAGTCCCATGAACACTGTTAGAGCATTGGTTATGCCTAATGGAATAACCAAGAACTCGTAGTGGATGAACCGATGTAACACCCCGAGATTTTATGAAAATATTCTTTTTAATTTCACTAATGTCTTGTGTTGTACGCTACACCAAAATGAGCTTGCACAACACATATCCTTGACTTGCCTTGCATTACACGCAATCACGACCTTCCTCGATAGCGTGTGTTGTACACAACACCAAGTTTCGCTAAACAACGATATGCTATTAAGATATTATTAAAACTAGCTGTTGTGAATAGTAATAACCACTTTTTGAAATTTTGTAAATTTTATTTTTCAAAATGGACTTCATTTATGGATTCGGAGTATGGAATTTAGCCTAGGTGAAATTTTGGTACTTTTTGGATAACTTTCATATTCTGATGAATAGTGAAAATTACTAAATTATAATTGAAAACAACATTTTTAATCGAAATAATTAATACTGATAAATTATTAATTTCAGTGGTTTTAAAGTATATTTAGAATATATTTTTACAATTTAATACAATGTTGGTCATTGAATGTAATTTCACATTTAAACCAGACATAATCAAGTGTCAATCTTTTGATAGATATTGTTTCTTAAAAACACGCTATTTGTTTTAACAGCGGTATTTAATTATAAAATTAATTAATGCAACTTCTATGTTATGAATTTGGTAAAATAGACTTCATTTTTGAATTCGGAATATGAAATATAGCTTAGGATGAAATTTTGGCATTGTTCTGAAAAACATCAATTTTTGATGAATAGTGAAACTACTAAGTGGTAGTTAAAAACTGAATTTTGCATAAAACTTAATTTTGCATAAAACTTAATTTTACCGCTTCTGTGAATGGAATTTCGAAATTCCTACAGACACGGTCGATATCAGTAAGTAAAATGTGGTTCTATGAGATAAAAATAATTTTTTGGTGAATAGTAACTTTTTACTTTTTTTACCGCGATTAATAGTAAATAGGGTAACTGAGGGTAAATATGATATTACTATTACCCTAACACATGTCCTAATTCAATTGGATAAGTGTAATTCGACCAAAAACAACCTTATGAATATAATATGACCATTTAGGTCCACTTGGATTAGATTATGACATTTATTATTAATTTATTTAATAAATAGTTAAAATAGTTAAAATCAAAGTTTAATAACTAAAACATTTTTAATATGGGGTTATACATAAGATCAATTCGACTATAAATATTCATTAGAAAGCTAAAAAGATTTCCTACATAATGATATTTTATTTATAATTTTTAAACTTTAAATAAATTTATTTATTTATGACACAACGATGATACAGTAATTACCCTTTTAAGAAAATATTAACATAATTGATGTTATAAATGCTCAAATGAATGTAATTTGAGACTTTTTATGAATTCCACTAATTTTATAGGTTACTATGATATATTAGTGTTGATTTAATCAACATGGTTCGAACATATAATTCTGTTATGACTTTCACAAAAATCATGTATCAAATAGTGTCAAAATTGACACAAAATAGTTTTTAAATCAAATATTATATTATTAATTGTTATTTTATTCCTAAAAATCTAAGGCTCGGCCAAATGACTTAGATAAGGATATATGTATTGATAATATACAATTTGGGGTTCGTTTGGCATGTTATAGTAAGTGTATTAACCATATAGTGAAAGAAAACAAAAAGACATGGTAAAAGTTAAATTATTTAACTTAGAGTTAAATCTAATTGATAAGGTTAAAATAATACCCTAAACTTGTCTAAATCCTATTGGATGACAGGATTTCGACCCATCCCCACTTTAGCTTCGAAATAAGACCCTTTGGAACCATTATAAACCGATTTTGACTTTAATATAAAATAATATTTTGAGATATTCCTAAGGTGCCCCTCTCCTCCCTTATAAAAGGACACCTCCTCCCCCTCCTCCTCACACCAATTTGAGCACTCAAGCTCAGCCAACCCCTGCCAAAATCTCTTCTCCACTTCCCTAGAAACTTCTTAGAGGTTCTGAACTTCCTCAAAGACCAATTTTAGTTCCCTAAGAGGAGGTCTCAAAGAGGCGCTTCAAAGAAGAGGAGGTTCAGACACATACGAAGCAAGTCGGACCTAAGGTAAGGGAAATATCACAATCTCACTTTTATCTGAGATTGTTTTTACTTTGGTACTTACTGGGGTGTATTTTATCATCCACATCCATGTTTCCTCAATATGTAATATTTTTTCCATCCAACTACAATTGTTTAAATCCAATTTTACCCTTTGGTGAGTTTTTAGTAAAAAATATGAAAGGAATCTTTTGACGTTTTTCATACGAGGTACTTTTTGACTTTTCTGAAAAAAGTACGAAGAATGTTATTTTTTTAACTTATACGGCATGAATGGATTTCTTAAAAATTATTTCTAAGAAGCTTCCTTTACAAGTATTCATGTTTATTTTTAATCAACTTCTTTTAGTTTAAAATTGTATGACATGTTAAGAAAGGAAAAGTGTTTTTGAAGTAGAAAAGATATTTTCCTCAAGAATGAAGTTCAAGTATTTTATCAAAATTATTTTCCATCTAAGATAATAAAAGGGTTCTGTTTTTATCCCTATTATTACATGGATATGATTATGTTGTGATGGAAACATTTTTATGAATTCCTTTTATCTTATATGAATTGTTTTATGATGTCATGTTGTTTAAGAATCCCATTTTAATTACATGGGTTATGCGATGATGTATGACTTATGATTATGTGGCACACATAAGAAAGGATTCATTATAAGATGGGTGGGACCTATATCTCCCTCCAATGCATTGGGTAAAGATTTTATATCTCATGAGATAGACAGGGCTGGAACGGTAGGTTATACCGGTTCAGTGAAACAGGACTGAAACGAGGGTTACTCGATTCAGAAAGGGACTTTGTCCACTAAGATAGTCTTGGCAATGAGTCTTGACTAACAAGAAATGATTATCTATGATTATGTGTGAATGCCACAAAGTTTCATGTTTTAGGTTATGATTATTGTGATTACATTTCACTGCCATGATTTACCCCATGTTATGAAATTATGATCTCTTTTGCAGGTTAAGATTTCCAAAAGTTATGTGCTTATGTATATGATGTGATTGATATTTCTTTTGTTTACCCTTACTGAGCATTTGAGCTCACCCTTTTATGTTTTCTTTTCCCCAGGATATAAATAAAGGTTTTAGGTATAAAAAAAAGGAAGATCATTATGGGAGATTTTGAAGATCTTTCACCACGATTAGAAGATTATATTCCGTGTTTCCAAAGACACTAAACTATTACGATCCTTGTGTGTGTGTTTTTTGGTTATGTACTAAGTATTCCTCAAATGTAATGTAATGTCCATGTAAGTCAGGATTTGGTTCTTTACAGTTGGTATCAGAGGAAAGGTTTAGTTAACCTTTGGAAACTAGGATGCGAAAACGTTAGTGAGATCCCTAGAGATATTTCTACGGTATGTCTAGGGATGTCCCTATGGTTAAGTATACGTATAAGTTATAGTACTAGAACTACGTTAACGATCATATAATTAAACCTAAGATGTTAGATATTGAAGGTACTCCCTCTTTACTATGTTGTTTTCCCTAGCATGATTTTTTCCTCTCACACTATTCTTTTTGGGTTTTAGACGATGGCTGGAACCCGAAAGAACTGTGTTGATCAATGCAATGGACAATGCAATGATTGTCCTCCTGAACAAACAAATGTTATGGGAGATGGAGTGAAAAATATTATTGCTATACTTACACAAGCTATTAATCATTCTGGACTTTCAAATGAGCAGAGAAGGGAACAATATTCTATTGAGTCCTTCATGAGGCAACGCCCACCTTCTTTCAGTGGGTCTTCTGATCCACTTGTTGCTGAACAATGGATCAGTACCACTGAAAAGATATTTTCAGTTTTTCAATGTTCTGAACATGATAAAGTCATCTTAGCAGTATATCGTTTGGAAGGTGAAGCTGATCAATGGTGGAATCTTATCAAGAATACAAGGCAAAGAGAGGAAATTGAGTCCATGGAATGGGACGAGTTCAAGAACTTATTTTTCAATAAGTACTTCCCTCGTATTCTTCAAACAAAGATGGAAAAGGAGTTTCTTGAGCTGAAACAGAAGGATGATGAATCTGTTGGTATATACGAAGCGAATTTTACAAGACTTGCAAGGTATGCATCTGGCATTATCATCCAACCTGAAAGTAAAGTTGATCGATTTTTCAGTGGCTTAAAACCAAGTCTTCGAAGGGAATTAGCTATATGAGACTTCAGTAGCTATGTAGAAATTTTGCGTTGTTCTATGAAGGTAGAAATGGAAGTTGGTGTTACATATCCATCTCATGGTTTTGAAAAGAATCGAAAGATGGAGTTCAAGGAGAAATCTCAGAATAATGGTGAAAAGAAGATGAATGTTTCCTTATGCTCAAAGTGTGGAAAGAAGCATGGTGGAGATTGTCTTAAAGGGACTAGAAAATGTTTTAAGTGTGGAAAAGAAGGTCATCGAGTAGCTGAGTGTCTAAGTAATGGAAAAATGGTTTCTAATGATGTAAACAAAGAAAAAACTGCAGAGAACGCACCACCAACACTTCAATGTTTCAAGTGCAATGAGATGGGACATTATGCCAATAAATGCCCTAATCCAAGGGTTAGTGATGATCATCATGAGCAACCACTTAAGGCAAAGTACAAAGCGAAGTCACATGTGATCACTATTGGCGATGTTGAATATGACAACGATGCGGTGGAATGATTAAGTGTTTATGTAATGGGATTCCAAAATAGTGTTGTATATAGTATCGTGGAATATTGGAATATTTATGTATTGGTCTATTGTGGTTTTCAATAATTTTATGGTACCAGTAACCATGGAAAGTGATTGAGATATTTTTGGAAAAAGAATGATATGCGCATAATGAAGGGAAAATGAGAAAATTAAATATTTGACAGTATTCATGAGCTCATGATTGATATAAGGACTAAGTGATATCATGGTTTGATTATAAATAAATTTGAGGATTTTGGTATGTGGAAAGTGTTAACGTTTAACTGCATTCATGTTTTCACTATGGTTCAATTGGTATTCAAGAGAATACAAGATTAAGGACTTTGAATATTTGGAATGTGACCAACAAGACATATCTTATGATATATGGGGATTAACGACAGTATTAAATCTCTGGTAATCGTTTTCACTATATTATGAGAGTGGACTGTAGTATTATGGATAAGCCTAAAGATTAGAATGGATTATGTTGGACATAAGATAGTATTGTTTAAGGATAGAAGATTTTCGATATTATTGATGGGATGTTATAGTAATGTAGATTTAGAAAAAGGACAACCTGCAGGACGGGCGACAGCCCATCGCTTCGGACAAGGATGTGGGAATCGAACCCACAGCCGAAATGCGACTGGCCTTTATCGCCTACCACTGGCCTACAGGAAGTCCCTGTTTAGTATAAAGTAGTTTTATTTTATTAAGCGGTATGATATATGAAGTATAAGTTCATTTTTGGAACCATATACGATTAATATAACCATAAGATGAACTTATAACTTTTCAAACCTTTTGTTTGAGACAGATGGAATGACCCATCATTCTATTACATGATCTGCTAACACATCACGAATAACAAATTCAACTTCATTTATTTAAGATATGAAGTGGAAAAATTTTCAAGGCACGAACAACAGTGAGATTGTACCAAAATAAAGTAAGTATTTATTCAAATTCAAATTCTTTAACTTTAGGGAAATGATCTTGAAAACCAAAAATGTTGTCCTAGTGATCTTATATCTGATGAATCAGATGGTACCTTAGATCGTTGCAAATTTATGGCTTTGTGATTGCTGGCTTTTCTATAGCCATGTTCTCTACCACTCTCCATCAGAACATTATGGTTAGATTTCTCTTCCATATCCATATTTTCACCTATGTGGAAACCCAGTGATTAGTTTATTTGGGTAACCGTTACGTTTCATACTTTCATTTTTAAAGATTGGTTTTGGTATTCCTTTTTACGATGTGGGTTTCTATTAAAGAAACTTTCGAATAGTAAACCATTTATAACCCCGACGAATTTCGAGGGCGAAATTCATTTCAAGGGGGGTAGAATGTAACACCCCGAGATTTTATGAAAATATTCTTTTTAATTTCACTAATGTCTTTTGTTGTACGCTACACCAAAAGGAGCTTGCACAACACACATCCTTGACTTGCCTTGCATTACATGCAATCACGACCTTCCTCGATAGAGTGTGTTGTACGCAACACCAAGTTTCGCTAAACAACGATATGCTATTAAGATATTATTAAAACTAGCTGTTGTGAATAGTAATAACCACTTTTTGAAATTTTTTAAATTTTATTTTTCAAAATGGACTTCATTTATGGATTCGGAGTATCGAATTTAGCCTAAGGTGAAATTTTGGTACTTTTCGGATAACTTTCATATTCTGATGAATAGTGAAAATTACTAAATTATAATTAAAAACAACTATTTTAATCGAAATAATTAATAGCGATAAATTATTAATTTGAGTGGTTTTAAAGTATATTTAGAATATATTTTTACAATTTAATACAATGTTGGTCATTGAATATAATTTCACATTTAAACCAGACATAATCAAGTGTCAATCTTTTGATAGAGATTGTTTCTTAAAAACACGCTATTTGTTTTAACAGCGGGATTTAATTATAACATTAATTAATGCAACTTATATGTTATGAATTTGGTAAAATAGACTTCATTTTTGAATTCGTAATATGAAATAGAGCTTAGGATGAAATTTTGGCATTGTTCTGAAAAACATCAATTTTTGATGAATAGTGAAACTAATAAGTGGTAGTTAAAAACTGAATTTTGCGTAAAACTTAATTTTACCGCTTCTGTGAATGGAATTTCGAAAATACGACAGACATGGCTGATATCAGTAAGTAAAATGTGGTTCAATGAGATAAAAATAATTTTTTGGTGAATAGTAACTTTTTACTTTTTTTACCGCGATTAATAGTAAATAGGGTAACTAAGGGTAAATATGATATTACTATTACCCTAACAAATGTCCTAATTCTATTGGATAAGTGTAATTCGACCAAAAACAACCTTATGAATATAATATGACCATTTAGGTCCACTTGGATTAGATTATGACATTTATTATTAATTTATTTAATGAATAGTTAAAATAGTTAAAATCAAAGTTTAATAACTAAAACATTTTTAATATGTGGTTATACATAAGATAAATTTTACTATAAATATTCATTAGAAAGATAAAACGATTTCCTACATAATGATATTTTATTTATAATTTTTAAACTTTAAATAAATTAATTTATTTATGACACAACGATGATGCAGTAATTACCCTTTTAAGGAAATATTAACATAATTGATGTTATAAATGCTCAAATGAATGTAATTTGAGACTTTTTATGAATTCCACAAATTTTCTAGGTTAATATGATATATTATTTTTGATTTAATCAACTTGGTTCGAACATATAATTCTGTTATGACTTTCACAAAAATCATGTATCAAATAGTGTCAAAATTGACACAAAATAGTTTTTAAATCAAATATTATATTATTAATTGTTATTTTATTCCTAAAAATCAAAGGTTCGGCCAAATGACTTAGATAAGGATATATTTATTAATAATATACAATTTGGGGTTCGTTTGGCATGTTATAGTAAGTGTATTAACCATATAGTGAAAGAAAACAAAAAGACACGGTAAAAGTTAAATTATTTAACATAGAGTTAAATCTAATTGATAAGGTCAAAATAATACCCTAAACTGGTCTAAATCCTATTGGATGATAGGATTTCGACCCATCCCCACTTTATCTTCGAAATAAGACCCTTTGGAACCATTATAAACCTATTTTGACTTTAATATAAAATAATATTTTGAGATATTCCTAAGGTGCCCCTCTCCTCCCTTATAAAAGGACACCACCTCCCCCTCCTCCTCACACCAATTTGAGCACTCAAGCTCGGCCAACCCCTGCCAAAATCTCTTCTCCACTTCCCTAGAAACATCCTAGAGGTTCTGGTCTTCCTCAAAGACCAATTTTAGTGCCCTAAGAGGAGGTCTCAAAGAGGCGCTTTATAGAAGAAGAGGTTCGGACACATACGAAGCAAATCGGACCTAAGGTAAGGGAAATATCACAATCTCACTTTTATCTGAGATTGTTTTTACTTTGGTAATTACTAGGGTGTATTTCATCATCCACATCCATGTTTCCTCAATATGTAATATTATTTCCATCCAACTACAATTGTTTAAATCCAATTTTACCCTTCGGTGAGTTTTTAGTAAAAAATATGAAAGGAATCTTTTGACGTTTTTCATACGAGGTGCTTTTTGACTTTTCCGAAAAAAGTACGAAGAATGTTTTTTTAACTTATACGGAATGAATGGATTTCTAAAAAATTATTTCCAAGAAGCTTCCTTTACAAGTATTCAAGTTTATTTTTAATTAACTTCTTTTAGTTTAAAATTGTATGACATGTTAAGAAAGGAAAAGTGTTTTTGAAGTAGAAAGGATATTTTCCTCAAGAATGAAGTTCCAGTATTTTATCAAAATTATTTTCCATCTAAGATAATAAAAGGGTTCTGTTTTTATCCATATTATTACATGGATTTGATTATGTTGTGATGGAAACATTTTTATGAATTCCTTTTATCTTATATGAATTGTTTTATGATGTCATGTTGTTTAAGAATCCCATTTTTATTACATGGGTTATGCGATGATGTATGATTTATGATTATGTGGCACACATAAGAAAGGATTCATTATAAGATGGGTGGGACCTATATCTCCCTCCAATGAATTGGGTAAAGATTTTATATCTCATGAGATAGACAGGGCTGGAACGGTAGGTTATACCGGTTCAGTGAAACAGGACTGAAACGAGGGTTACTCGATTCAGAAAGGGACTTTGTCCACTAAGATAGTCTTGGCAATGAGTCTTGACTAACAGGAAATGATTCTCTATGATTATGTGTGAATGCCACAAAGTTTCATGTTTTAGGTTATGATTATTGTGATTACATTTCACTGCCATGATTTACCCCATGTTATGAAATTATGATCTCTTTTGCAGGTTAAGATTTCTAAAAGTTATGTGCTTATGTATATGATGTGATTGATATTTCTTTTGTTTACCCTTACTAAAAATTTGAGCTCACACTTTTATGTTTTCTTTTCCCCAGGATATAAAGAAAGGTTTTAGGTAAAAAAGGAAGATCTTTATGGGAGATTTTGAAGATCTTTCACCACGATTAGAAGATTATATTCCGAGTTTCCAAAGACACTAAACTATTACGATCCTTGTGTGTGTGTTTTTTTGTTATGTACTAAGTATTCCTCAAATGTAATGTAATGTCCATGTAAGTCAGGCTTCGGGTCTTTACAACCGACATCTGAAGTTCGTCTTCTACACATCCTCATATTTAACTCTGAGCTGGTGATAGCCTTATCTGAGGTCTATCTTTGAGAACTACCGTGCTACCTTCATCTAATAAAATAGCCCTTCAATCCTCGGGAGTGGTTAGTTGTTCTTCATGGTCAACTGGTTTAGGCGATGTTAGTCTTCAAAAATCCTCAAGATTCCACCTTCCTTCTTGGCGAATAGAATCAGGACTTCCTGGGGTGAAACACTGGGCCTGATGAATCCCTTCCCCTGTAAGTCCTCTAGCTGTACTCGCAGCTCTTGAAGCTCTACAGGAGCCATCCAATATGCTGGTGTAGATATTGGTGTTGTCCCGGGGTACCTGTCAATATAGAAGTCCACCTCTCTATGAGGAGGTAGACCTAAGACATCACGAGAGAAAACATCCACGTACTGGTCCACCACTATGGGATAACTCAGACTCTGCACATCAACTGCTCTGATGGTAAGGAAAGACAACTGATGAGTGATTGGCTGAACCCTCTTCCATGTAAGTTCGTCCTGTGCTACAAAGGATCCCTTATCACCAGTGATGGCTAACCTGGTCCCATCTGTGCAGACACGCCGCACTTTGTGCCTAATACAGTCAATCTGAGCATGGACTGTAGATAACTATTCTATACCCAAGATGACACCGTAAGCCCTCAAAACTGCTACTAGGATATCCCAGCTGAAGCTCTCACCTCCTAGAGTAAGCTGACACTGCCAGCACCAGTGCGTAATCGCTGAATCTTCTCCCATAAGAGTCTCTAGCCATAAGGATCGAGTCAACAACTCCTTCAGAATAACCAAGCTCCAAACGAGGGGCAGTGGAAATGAAAGAGTGACTGGAACCTATGTATATAAGAACTTTAGCTATGGTAGAGTATACGTAGATCATACCTCGAATCATCTCTGGAGTGTCGTGACTGTATGCCTCAGCTGCCTGCGGGTTCGTCTCACACTCGAACCTGGGCGACCTCTAGTGCCAGAACTCATGCAACACGCTCAGGCGGCGTGCACACTCTACTGTAGTGGCTTGTGGAATCAGTGTCCCAAAGGGTAGTGGAACAACCGGTGCCTCTGTTGTGATAGAGCCTCACATAGAGGCCTCATCGCTCAGTGGGCTGCCATCTTGTAAAACTCTCAGACCTCTCACTAGTCCTCTACGGGGAGGCATCCTGAAAGAAACAGATGTGACACGGTCAAAATATTATACCAGGTGAGCTGACCTATTTGAGCTGACATAAGGAAATATTTTGAAAACACACACACAATTAGTTATTTCGTGCACTGAGTCAGAAATCATTAGTCAGGGTCCTGGTGTATGGATACGTCGGCCGCCACACCAACACTGGTCTCCCAGAACAGAAAACCACACTGATTAATCTTTACACTATTGCTTCATTGAAAAAAAATATCAGAGTCCTATGTTCTATGGTAGAACCGACTCCTCTGATACCAATTTGTCACAACATGTCCCCCAGGCCCATGCTGTGACTACCCCAATCCCGCCTTCCTTAGGCGAGGGTCTCGTGACTTGAACAAAAGGTGTAATTCCCTAAATATGGGAAGGCGTTGCATTTAGAAACTGTAAAATACATAACAAAGCACACGGATGGATACAAAACACTAGGTAAACTATATAACAAAAGAGTGCTAAAAAGGAAAAGTGGATGGAAATAAAAACCCAAATGTATATACCAGCTCATCGTAAGGTCCACCTCTGGGTACCGTCTCATCATAAGGTCCACCTCTGGGTACCGTCTAGTCCTGGTACTCTTAGCCTCAGTCAGCGCTATCCATCGTCTACATCGAACACAACGATGTGCAGGCATATCCCGTGCTATGGTGAGTACAACGATACTCAGTAGGGACCCCGAGACCCTCAAGGTCTCACAAAATCCAACAAGGATAATCCACAATGTATGAAATCATTAAATAACCCCAATTAGGTATACGACCATAGATATACCTAAGTTATCAATTTATCCATTTCAATAATGAGGGAAAAAACTGACTCAGCAAAAATATATATTTTATTCTAGGGGTAGTATCAAAAAACATCCCCAGTCACATTGTCAAAACCTCAAATACTAGAGAAATACTCCTCTATCTAGTATAGTGGGCCTTCCGCGACACCAAGGTGCTTCCTATTAACCTTGGACTGCTGAGGTACTCTTCATATCGAGTACAATGGGTCTATTTCATCACCAAGGCGCTCCCCAACATGGGTCTGCTGCGTCACCAAGGCACTCCCCCTCGTAGCCTGCTAAGGTAATCCTCCTATCGAGTACCGCAGGTCTTCCACGACACCCAGGATCTCCCCATTGTGATAGTCGAGTCACTCCGAGTCGAATCTGTCAATATTCGTCACGTCTCAACCAGCTAATATGTCTCCACACTATGCTCGCTCGTCTCGAGAAGGATCCGCTCCATGAGCTACTGTTCGATACTCCAACTGTCACAAAGTCCCTCCAAGAATTATCTCTAAGTTAATGCATTATCATAGAGTTAAAAAACAAACTACTTGTGTCCAAGACAAAGAGGACCAGATGACGAATCCATTTACAAAAACTACACGACATGTTGGAATAAAGTACACACTGTGAAGTCAGACCTTGGGTACTGATTGTGCTCAACGGCCAGTGTCGAAAGGCTGGTCATGTAAAAAAGTAAGTATGCAACATGTGGTATGGTTACACACCATATCCAAGAAGCTGGGGTCGACTTCATGTACGCTAGCCATGTGCCCGTACACAGCCTCAACCCATGTTCTCTATCCCGTGTAACTAGTACACAGGGTATACCATGTCACTGACCTTGCCTAGCCATGTGGTGGAGTACATGCTTGTGTTCTTCATGCCATGTCCGTGTATCCCTGGGATACACGCAGAGTCTCATGTATCTATCTCTGCCAAGTTGTGTCACGAGTACACACCATGTCACTAGGCCATGTAATTCTTCCCGTGTCCATGTATTCCTCAAAATACATGCCAAGTCTCAGGAAGCTGCCTCTACCAAGCTACGTAGAGAGTACACATCATGTGACCTGTGTCACACGCCGTGTGATATGCGTCTGACACCCGAAAACCCAGCCGCAGTATGCCCGTTCTACACGGCGTGTTCTTCGGAAGTACATAACGTGTATTCTAGAATTTTCTAGAAATGACGCTTCAAGCCAGCACACCTCCCATGATTCACATTCTTCGTTCTGATGGTCCGATCGCCATAAAACATTAGACTCTAGGTCTCTCTATTGTTCCAAAATCATTACCAGCTTTTTCGGGCCTCCAATCGGCTATAAAAACATGTTTTGATTCATCCGCTCAAAGAATGGGTGAAGAACGGTCTTCCCGATACGATCCGATCTATCGTCCGCTATCGTCGCCACGCCTCTGCTAGGTTGTCATGTTGTTGGGTCTACAATTTTGGATCGTTGCATTGCCAAACAAACCCACATCATTCCATTGTTCATCACCCAAGAATATCATGAAGAACACACCACAAGAAGCACGATGGAAAAATCGGGCCATGTTAGTTTGTACAGGTCCCTCCAAATTAGTTTGATATCAAGCAGTTCAAGGGAATAAAACAACATATGAGAAACAAGAACATGTCCTACGTCGAAGGAGGTCCCGACCTCTGTTCGTTGATCATTGACATTGGCGTGAGAAGGAGGACGTCTAATCGTTGTAGATGAAGATGCCCTACGTCGAAGGAGGTTCTGAAGAAGGAAGTCGAAGACGATCCTCACCGACGTTCTTCATTGGAAGAACTCATTCTTCATTCTTCATTGGCGAGAGCTTTTGTCCCTTATCTCTCTATCCTCTCCCAAGTTCCACCAAAATACAAATTCTTACAAAAAATAATAGATTATGTTTATCTATTATTTAATCGTTGGAAGAAAATTCAAATGGGTGGATTAATTAAATCGGCTCCACCTAATTACTTCATGAGGATAGAACAATTTAATTTAATGTGGAGGATTGGCACAATTTAATGTTAGGGGAGTTAAAGAGAATCCCTTACACTTAATGGATGTTTCTGGGTTTCTCCCCTTTAATGGGTAGTTTCAAATGGTTAAAACCCCGGGTGGTCCCCACCATATTAATCATGAAGCGAATGTTAGGTTCAGGTGGGCCCCACCACCATAACCTCCCATGAGTGGTTAAGGTTTGGCGGTACCCACCTCCACCTTCTACATGGAGGCTTCAACCAACCAAAATAAAAATCAAGCTACAAATTTATTTTTATTTAATTCATTGATTAAAAACCATAAAACTGTCTTTAATTTCTGACCATCTGCCGTCGAGGTGAAAGTCTTCTTATGTAAATTTTAGCATTGCGAGTTAAACGGTTTCCTCAGATTTCAATTCCAAGAACCAGTTCAAAACTTATAAAACCTGCTTTTATTTAATGAACGTACAAGAACAGAACTTCAGAAATTGATTCTGGGCACACCATGACTCAGAATTTACGCGCCGTCAATTTTTGCAAACTCGTAAAATTCCGATGTATTTTAGAAAAAAAAATTCCACAGAAATTCCAGGTCTTTAAAATTTTAAACAATTTATTTCATATATTGGGGGATGAATAAAAATAGGTTTATGAGAAATAATATAAAATGAAAAAAAATTGTGTTAACGGAAAAGAAAATTTATTCAACCATTTTCTGAGGACACATGTTAAATAAAAATGGACATTTTATAATATTAATTTTAAAAATATTATCAAAAAAATTAAAAAAATAATAAAATAAATGTAAATAATGACATAATAAATTTTTGTTTAGAGAAACAGATTTAGTTAATCCATGGCATTCATAAATCAAATATCACGACTCGTGAGTTTTCTAGCCCATATTTGAGCATTCTACCAATATTTTTGTGTTGTTTTTTGATAATTATTTAGTTAATTGTAGATAATTATTAAGAAAGAGAGATTTAGTTATTTCCCTAGGTTTATTTATCTTGGGTGTCATTAGCAATGTATCTATAAAAGGGTTGAATCGATTGAGTAAAATTTCAATTACTATATAAAATAAGAATACAAATAATAATAATAATAATAATTTTTTTAAAAAATGGGTGAATAATCATATTAATATTAAAATGAGATTCCATAGAGTTATTCCATTTTTCCCCATGAAAAAAAATTAACCAGCATTACTATTATGATGGACATTATATCAAAATTATTCAATAAAACATAATGAAATGTGACGATAAAATTTGAAAAATGGGATTGGATTGGGAAATTATTTTTTTATTATTTAAAATCATTTTTATGGGTTCCATAATTGTTTAGTATGATAACTTTTGGTGAGCATTGTACTTAAAAATTTGTTCGGAAAATGTAATTCAAATTTCATATTTCTACGATACATTTTTTATCTAGACTACAAAAAATAATGTTAAGGGGGTTCTTAGCCACAGAAAGACGATGATATTAATTGATAATACTGTAATATTCATTTGATATAATGATCATAAAAATTTTTAACAGCGAATTTTAGAAGTTTGCCTTCTTTTTTCATCATTTTTCTGATACATTATTAAATTAAACTATTACATGCAACCTTTTTTATCACTACCTAAAAGAACCAATTGTCTTGATTTTAGTATGAAAAATAATTTTCAGTACCCATTTTATATGTGGAAAATTATATTATTATAGTGCTATTAGAGATTAATTTTGTATGATGACCAATTTGGTCCTTGAACCATAGAAATTATACATGAAGTGAAATAGCTAGATATCTAATAAAATAACTTTAGTGACCATGATATAAGAAAAATGAAGGAAAAATATTATTTGGATATCGATAAAATCATTTCCATGATTTTATTAAATAGATACTAGATCAAATTTTGTGGTTTGAATGGAATTCATGGCATTATAGTATTAAAATAAAATTCTTGCCTAGAATTTGTGGCCTAGTTTGACAACCCACAATATTGATCATATATTCGAAACTAAAAATACAATTAAGATCAAATTTTATAGAATATTATAAGAAGTACAGATGTTAAATTTTCTCCTTTATGTACCACCAAAATTCATCCCTATAAAATCTCAATTTAGAACATCATTTTGGTGGATGCAATGTAGTTCAATTTTTTCTCAACAGTTGAAATGTACACTCTATATTGACGTTCCACCTGCAAATGCCTACAATCAATTAATTTTATGACTTTCACTATTGGAGAATCAACCCAAGGATTCCAAAATTCCTATTTAACTGAGTGGTACATATTAATTAATTGTATTTGTGACTATGTATATTTTAATTGTATCCACCAATTTGAGGTTGTAATCACATATAATAGTCATAATTCATTTTCTTATAGGTTTTTAAAATAACCTTATTATTTAATAAATATTAATTAATTTATCATATTATATTATTCTATATATCACTTTGATATAATGTAATCAATTATTGAATAAATCTGTATTATATTTTGTGAAATTATTCACACAATGGTGGATTTATCATTAATTCATTGTTTTTACTTAATAAGTTCCACACTCATGAGTCCACTCTCATCATCCATCAAAATAGTTTTCTTAATGAAAGGAAAATATATTTCTTGTTTGCTCAGAGGGAGTATCAATGGGATGGATTGGATGTATTTATCACTCTTTAAATGATTATTCATTTCTTTTATTAGAGTTTTAATTAAATTATCTTCTTTCTTTATCTTCATTATTGAATATTATTGCCACAATTTTTGTGTTCTTATATGATCCCATACATAGGATTGTTCATTAAATTCATCCTCCTACTATATAATTAATTAGAATTTGTATGTGAAGGAGTTAAAACATTTACTGGTGAGGTTATATTGATTACATTGAATGAATCATTTTTGAGTTAATGAAATTGATATAGATTATAAAGAATATCATTGAATCAATACCTTATAATAACATCGTATCAAACCGTTATAAAAATTGAATTCACTAACATATCATCATGTTCATTTAAACAATAAAAAACAAATGTTGGCCACTTATTTTCTATATCTCTCTCATATAATGTATGTTTATTTTGGGTTTTTCATATGTATTTGAGGATTTAACAACCAAAGCTACACTAAAAGTGACCAATTAAACAAAAAAACAATGTGTAAATTTTGAAGAGAAGTGATTTTGGTTCCATTAATGGGGACCTATGTAATTTAACATATGCACTCATATATTATTCACATTTTTTCTCTATTTTTTTGGACATTCTTATTCTACAATAAATATTATTTTGAACGTATATTTTTCTCTATTTACACTCAATTGATTTATTTGTTTTTCATTATTTATTTCATATCTGTTATATGTTATATTTATTTTATTAGATTTCGTGTATTTTTAGAATAAAAATACAAAAAATGAAAAAACAACATTTATTAAAAAGGAAATAATTTTTCTTCAAATGGGTGGACTGTAGCTCATTATGAAAACCCTTTCACGGTAAAAAAAGCTATGAGACTAAAACTAGTGACCAAATGAAATCATGGGTGTATTAATTTCACAAACCAATGATATATAATGTTTCCATCGTCCATTATATTTTTATATATAATTTTATACTAGTATATATATATACATTAGTTTTTTAGTATTCCCCAATAACAATTCGATATAAAAATAAAATTGATAAAATATTTTTAATAAATATCAATAAAATATTAAAATAAAAATAATATATATATATATGAATTAAAATTAGAAAATGAAATATTTGAGAAAAAAAATTATAAATGAGAAATATTTATATTAAAATAAGTTATTCATAAATAAATTGAGATAAATGAAGATAAATAAATTAAGATCTTATATAAAATTGATAAATAGAAGTGAAAAATAATTCCAAAAAAAAATCAATAGTGATTAAAATAAACTGAAAATTAATATTTATGAATAATAAATAAATAGAAAAATTGGAGAAATTCTGAATAACATGTCATTTTCTATGATAAATTACTAAGGTCCCAAGAAAAATCTCTAAAATATGGCTTCACTCAAATTTACCCTTTTTTTAGATAAAGTGGTTCCTCATAGAGTAGCCTGGGTTGTCGAATCATCATATATCAAATAAGAAACCTAAACAGAGATACATAATAGGAGGTGTATTTAGATGTGAATTTATAAATTTGATTTATTTTGATATGGTTTAAATATACAATATGAGATCTATGTGTTTTTAACGTAGGAGAAAGGGTTGATCATAGGTTATTACAAGGGATGGATCAGATAATATTCTTTCTAAATTAGTTTAATTGCATTGAATCAAGAAGGAGTTATTAAATAAAATCAATATAACCTCATATCCTTATGTTTCAACATCATAACATACACATGATAATCACATATATATATATATGATGAAGATCAATTTCATTGGGACTCTAAGGTTACGGATCTTATTATCACATGAGAGGATAAGAGATAAAATTTAATAAAGAAGGCGAAGACAAAATATTTGAATGGAAATATAAAATACAATAAATGATTAAACATTTAATGTGTTAAAATCAACATCAAATATATCCCTTTGATACTCCCCTAGATCATCCCATGAGTGCGTTATCCTTTTATTGATGCAATGCATTTTATGGAATATGCTAACAGTATGAGGAGAATGAAATAGAAGAATTAAAAACAATGAAATTATGATCACTCCACCATAGTGTGATGAATCTCACAATAGGGGATGTTAATAGATTCACTCATTTAGGAAAAGGTATCAACATGACAAAAACAAGAAAAAAATATGATAAATCTAACAACATTTATGAAAAAAATGGGTGATGAGAATAACATACATAAGAATGAAATATGATTACAATATCCAATTAGAATGATAACATGAAAATAAAAACATACATAACTCACCTCAAATCCTTTAACACCACTACCTTAAATCGGAATTTTGGAAGCCTTGGGTGAAGCCCCCAATTGTGAAATTTATCCTAATTAATGATGGTTGTAATAGGTGTGTGGAATAAAAATACATTTTTTCATAACACATTTAGTTTTATTTTAAATGATACTTATTTTATTTTTATTAAAAGATAACCATAATATTCCTAATTTAGTAACTAATATTTAGATCCTAGAACTTAATGACTACTTTATAATTGTATACTATATTACGGTTAATTTATGTTTTATGTTCTGGTAGCTACCAAAGAGATTAAATTTCCAAGTAAAATATTTCATGGGTAATTTAGTATTGTTTTTTCATTTCACATAATACTTCAAATAAAACATTCTGATTAAAAATATTTCGGTGTTTCATTCTCCCCAACATCAATTAATTTTGTCTTCACATTTTATTCTTGTTCTCAGTAATCAATGGTTTGACATTTCGAAATACGATAGTTGAAAAAACCAGATCGTAAAAGGGTTAATAAAACATCATTTTGATAAGAGTTTAAGGGAAATATTAAGGTCATATGGAATAAGACATAACTATACATAAAATTAGAATATATTTGGTGTAATATAACAATATGGTTATGGGAGAAAAGTGTAAATAATTATAATGATTGATAATGGTAATTGATATCAATAAATTCAATGATCAATGGATAGATAAGGCCCTAAAAACAATAAATTTATGATTATTTAAAAGACAATATGATTCATCATATACTATGTTCATGTGGTAAATTTTTTATTTCGATATCACTTTACTAAAGATAAGTAATTCTTCTACATTATATGAATGCATAGAAATATTATTAATTATTATCTTTAGATTTCATAAGAATAATTTCATTCATTTGATTTTCCCTGATCAATTTCCAAATCACCACTTAATCCAATAAATGAGATTCCTAACATGAAATTTTTATTCCCAAAGAGCATAAATTAACTATTAAGGGATCATAATATCCATAAAAGAGTGAAAATCCTTTCTGTTAGTATATAATTATTTTCTAAAACCTAAATGGTTTTGAAAAATAATCTAATACTATACATTAATATCTAAACATCAATGATAAGAACACTAGATCATCATTTATATTTATTAATCAAAATTTATAAGTAACAACAATTATATATTAACCAGAACATCACAAACGATAGTGGTAGTCATTAAACCCTTAATCGCCCATCAATTATGGATTCTACCTTACAAATTTTCTGGATTCGATGTGTTTTCAATCGACATGTGGGTTGTTCTTTTTATGAAACTATATTAATATAATTTCTATAGCATCCCTAAAGTGTACTAACCCATAATTACACCAACATAAAATATAATATAAACCATAATGGTTACCAATACCTTTTATTTTTCCTCAAATAGGAAGGTACATCATCCTTAAATAAATTTTTTCACTAAATAATATATTAAACTAATGGGTTTTGTAACATCCCAAGTAAGTAATGAATAATAGATATTTTTATCTATGTCTATTAATGATTAAGATAGTGTTATAGAGGCTTAAAATGAAAATAAATACAATCTTATGCATTGAATACACTAATATTCTTAAAAGATTGTTTTACTGCCTTTTGATGGAAAACCATTTTTGAATCTATATTTTGACAATTTTATAAACTATGTTTGACAAAATAAACTTATCCTTTATGATTGGGACATCAAAATTTACCTTGTGTGAATTTTTGGTATTTTTCTGACAATGTTCATTTTTTAATGAATAGTGAAAAATACTGCATTTTACATCAAAACCACTTTTTAATCTAATTTATTTATATGATTAGATTATGTTTTGAATTGGTTTTGAAGTGAAATTAGAATATATTTTTACCATTTTATCCAATGGTGGTCATTGGAATCAATTTCACTTTGAAATTAGACTTAAATTGGTGTCAATATTTTGATACTTATTGTTTTGTAAAAACACGCTATTTGCTTTGGCAGCGGGAATTAATTATTAAATTAATTAATGTGACTTATATGATTTGAATTTTGTAAAATAGACTTCATTTTTGAATTCAGAATATCAAATATAGATTAGGGTGAAGTTTTGGTAATTTTCTGAAGAACTTCAATTTTTGATGAATAGTGAAACCACTAAGTGGTAATCAAGCAAACTGATTTTTCAGTTAAATGAAAGTTTACCACTAATGTGTATTGAATTTTGAAAATCCGACATACATGGTTGTCATTAAGAAGTAAAATGTGGTTCAATGAGATTATAATAATTTTTTGGTGAATAGTAACTTATTAAGTTCTTAATCGCGATTAGTGGTAATTAGGGTAGTTTAAGGTATAAATAATGCTTTAATAATAGGAAATAACCTAGAAACATGTCCCAACCTTATTGGTTGTGTCATGGCCGACCCAGACAAGCCATGGGTCAACTTGGGGACCCCATGGAGACACTTAGGTTTGGAAATGACATAAATAACTTTTTATTAAATGATAAAGTAAAAATGACACAAACAAGAGATGTTTTACGAAAACAATTTTTACATGGGGTTATAAAGATCAGATATTTGATTATAAATAGTCATTGGAAAGATAAAACGATTTCCTACATCATAGTATTTTTTTATTATTTTTAGACATTAAATAAATTAAATTATTTATGACATAATAATGATGCAGCGATGACATCATTATTTGACGATTTAAGTAAAATCGAAAGACAATGTAAAATCTACGAACTACACATGACCAAAACCAATTAGATGAGTGGATTTCGAACCCTTATCACCTTATCCACGAATTATATCAATGTGGGACCTTTTAAAACCGAAACACAATTTCAAATAAAGTAATATTTCTTTACATTCCAAAAGTGCCCCTCCTCTCCTCTTATAAAAGGCC
This sequence comes from Viscum album, assembly GCA_963277665.1. Classification (NCBI taxonomy): domain Eukaryota; kingdom Viridiplantae; phylum Streptophyta; class Magnoliopsida; order Santalales; family Viscaceae; genus Viscum; species Viscum album. The sequence goes on along the minus strand of OY728143.1, from coordinate 800,122,905 downwards.
CCCACCTCTACCTCATTTCACACACTCCTCAAGCCTTTGTCTCGGCCAACCCCTGACCATTTACTCTCTCCACATCCCTCTCCTCATCCTAGAGGATTCACTTTGGGCAGAATCCTTTCAAAGGAAGCCTTTAGTCTCAAATCAAAAGGAGTTACACTTTTTAAGGTAATTCATTCTCTCATGTTCATTTGTTTTATTTTTCTTCTCCAACCCCCTAAAATCTTTTTATTTACTTCCTTTGTAACAACACCAATATCTTCAATATACTAGGATGTTGTTATAAGATTTATTTGTGCTACACTCTCACACAACTACATCAAATGGTTAAAGAACATACGGTTTCCGTGGATGGCGAAATTCTGCCACCCGAAACGATGATTGTTCAATACTCATTTAACAGCTTCAAAGGTGGCCATTATGATGTCACAATTTTTATATATGATATATAATATGTTTATGGTTTTTTTAAGCTTCTGTTTTTTTCATTTTGGGCATAACTTTATGGTTCCCATTATGGGTAAACACGATATCTTCATTTTAGGAAGTGCGGACTACCGCCCCCTCAAAGTGATTTGATTCGTTAAATACCATATGTGGGACATATAAAGAATGGGACTATGATATTATATATGATATTATACTGGAATTATAATATACCTTTTTATCATTATGATTCCATTCTATAAAATACGAAAAAGAAATGAAAGTAGCCTTCATGCGTACGTACGGCTTACCGTCTCCATGAACGGTGCATTTCATTTCTTACCTCTAAATGATTATGTAATATTATAAATGCATGTATGTACTGGATATATATGACATATATGATATCTACATCATGAATACTATTCTGGATATAATGAACCTTTGACCAAATTAACAACATGTAAGTGTAAGAAGTCTATTTTTGACTTAAGAACCAAATACCGACAAAATGAACATTATTAACTTAACTGATTACATGATGTTCATAACATGGTATAAAAGGAATAATGAACTTGAAAAAGATTCATAAGCAAGTAGAGATTAACTCAAGTTTATTATTCAGAAGATTAAATAACGGTCAGGTCAAGTCGGATACGAGGTATGGGACTTCGTCTCAATCTCCTTTCATTGAGGCATATTTTATTTTATACACAACTTTATTTTATACGGTGTATAAACCCCTTGGACATTTACGTTTATTCAAAAGGAATCTTTTTTATACGAAGCATTTACTAAACGACAAAAGGGAATGTTTTTGTCGTACGTATGCGGCGACAATGACTTCTCCGCCGTCGTGACCGTTATTTGAGTTTCGGCTTCCTCTACAAGCCATACCTTCTTTTTAAAAGAAAAATAAATACCATGTTTTACTTTTCTTTTACTTTGGTATTGAAAATTGTTTTCATAATGTTTTTATTATATCAATGTGTTGTATTGATATCTCGTGACTGAAATGTGGAAATGTTATGTTTCCTTTATGCATGTTTTATGTGATATGATTATGTTATGGTTCTTGGGCATTATTATGAAGACGGGTGGTTCCGTGATAAACTAAGGGTGGGTGAGCCCGTTATAGCTCTCCAATGCATTGGGTAACGCGAAAGAGTGAAACGTTAAGGTTTATCCAAAGAGATTTTAGGGAATATACTGTGATGGGTATTCCAAACGTAACCAAGAGGGTTACTCCCTACGTAAGAATGTTATGAATGCCTCAATTTACCTTTATGTCTTATGATTTCTATGATTTATTCATGATTTTGTGAGGTATGTTAAAGTGCCTATGTTTTATGGGTAATGTATGATTTCATTTTTATGTATATATGAACTCATGTTTCCTTTCCATGTTTTTTTAACCCATACTGAGTTTTTATGCTCATCCCAAGTTTTTGAAATGTTTTTCACAGGTCAAGGGAAAGGTACATGATAAGATGATAGAGTCAAGGATGTGTCAAGAAATAATCCATGTTTTATTTTAAACGTGTTTCCATTGATGGGAATGAAGAATACTATCATTCTGTAACCACTTTGTTTATATGTGGAATGTAATGCAAGTTTTATGATCTAATTCTCTAAAACTCTAAACCTGAAAAGATCCGCAACGTGTAATCTTGTAATAACTCAAGATTAAGTATGGTTTAAGGCTGGGGCCTTATAGTTGGTATCAAAGGTCTGTTTAGATAACTTTAGGAGTTAGAATTCTATTAAATGATTATACAATTTTTTTTTTCAAAATGATATAGCTTTTAAAGATTACCATGTTGATTCATCTAAGACATGTTTGTTCAGAATGGTTTTCCGCAGAGGAAACAGGGAAGAAGTGCTAGGATGGCATACAGAAGGAAATAACCTTCCGAATCAGCATCCTGAGATGGTCGGAATTGGAACTGAACAGTTTGTTGCAGTAATGGCACAGTTGACTCAAGCGATAAATGGCGGTGGTATCCATGCACGAGATCAGCCAAAACAACCGCAGAGGAACATGTCAGTGGTGGAACATTTCATGAGGCAACATCCACCATCATTCAGAGGATCATCTGACCCTGTTCTAGCTGAAGGGTGGATTAAAGCACTAGAGAAGATTTTTGATGTCATGGGGTGTTCAGACAATCAGAAGGTTAGCCTTGCTATTTACCGTTTGGAGGGTGAAGCAGATTAGTGGTGGTCTATGGTTAAAAATATCAGGGACGCTGATGAGATTGATGCTGTTGACTGGGATAAATTCAAAGGTATGTTTCTCGAGAAGTATTTTCCTAAGGATGTTCGACTTAGGATGGAAAAGAAATTCTTGGAATTGAGGCAAGAGGAAGACTCAGTGGCTGCCTATGAAGAAAGGTTCACTCCATTGGCAAGGTATGCTCCAAATTTTATCCGGGACCTTGATAGTAAAATCAATCGTTTTTACTCAGGATTAAAGCCAAAGTATCAAAGGGCATTAGCTTCTCGTGAGTTTAAAAGTTATGAAAAGCTTGTTCTATGTGCTGAGAAGGTGGAAATGGAGTTTTTCGATGACCAAGTTTTCTATAACAACCAGCAGAAGAAGAGACCGAGGTGGCAGGAGAAAGGTAAGAATTCTTCAAAAAAGTCTGATGGTAAGAGAACTAATTTTCCAATTTGTGATAAATGTGGCAAAAGGCATGCTGGGGAATGTCTTCTGAATTCTGGGAAGTGCTACCGATGTGGTAAGATGGGATATAAGGCTCGTGATTGCACTGAAAAGGATCAAGGTGAAGGTAAGAAAAAATTTGATTTACAGTTAGTGAAATGTTATAAGTGCAATGAGATGGGTCACTATGAAAATGAGTGTCCGGCAAGGAGCTTGAGTGATGGGAAGCAGTTAGACTACAAGCAGAATGGTGTGGTGAAATCCTTTGCAACTACTTCAGCAGATGTCGGGCCATCAAATGAAGTTGTATCAGGTACTTTTTTTGTTTTTTCAGATTATGCCAGTGTGTTTTTTGATTCGGGGTCTACACATTCTTTCATCTCTGAAACCTTTTCTAGTAAAATGGGAATACCATCTCAAGAAATGACTCCTGAACTATTGGTAAAAACACCTGGGGGAAATGTCGAGGCATAAAGAATTTATAAGAATCTTTCTATCCTTATCTGTGGAAAGAACATACTTGCAAACCTTATTGTTCTACCTCTAGTAGAGTTTGATGTTATCCTGGGTATGGATTGGCTCTTTATTTACCATGCTAAGATTGACTGTAGAGCTAAAGAAGTTTCTTTTTATAAAGACTTTCAGTTTGTTTACAAGAATGAACCCTTACTTTTGATAACATATCAAGAGGCCTAGAAACTTGTGAAAGATGGATATGAATGTTACCTTGCACACGTCGTTGAAAATAAAGGAACTATTCAGATTAATGATATGCCAGTGGTAAATGAGTATCCTGATGTTTTTCCTGATGAGTTTCCTGGAATAATACCAGATCGGGAAGTTGAGTTTACTGTTGACTTAGTTACTGATGCTATGCCAATTTCAAAACCCCCTTATCGAATGGCACAAATTGAACTTTTAAAGTTGAAGGAGAAATTGCAAGATTTATTAGAGAAAGGTTTCATTAGACCTAGCACATCACCTTGGGGAGCTCCTGTTTTATTTGTTAAAAAGAAAGATGGTTCTATGAGACTTTGCATTGATTACAGAGCCTTGAATAATATCACTGTTAAGAACAAATATCCTTTGCCTCATATCGATGATTTGTTTGATCAGCTCCAGGGAGCTCAGTTTTTTTCAAAGATTGACTTGAGAACGGGGTACCATCAGCTGAAGGTAAAGGAGGCAGATATTTCGAAGACCACGTTCCGTACGAGATATGGCCATTATGAATTTGTAGTAATGCCTTTTGGGATAACCAATGCACCTGCTGTATTCATGGACTTAATGAATAGAATTTTCCATGAGTTCTTGGATAAGTTTGTGGTGGTTTTCATTGATGATATTTTGGTGTTTTCTAAAAGTAAAGAGGAGCATGAAAAAAATTTAAGGGTTATCTTGAAAACCTTAAAAGAAAAGAAACTGTATGGGAAATTCAGCAAGTGTGAGTTTTGGTTGCAACAAATTTCTTTCCTTGGCCACATTGTTTCTAAAGATGGAATAACTGTTGATCCCGCAAAAACAAAAGTTGTGGAAGAATGGCCAAGACCCACAAATGTAACTGAGATTCGTAGCTTCCTTGGTTTGGCGGGCTATTACCGATGGTTTGTTAGAAATTTTTCACGGTTATCTAGTCCAATGACTAAGCTAACTCGGAAGGGTGTTAAGTTTGTCTGGACAAAAGAATGTGATGATTGTTTTCAGGAATTGAAAAGAAGATTGGTGAATGCTCCAGTTTTGGCACTACCTTCCAGGAATGGTGAGTTTGTTATATACAGTGATGCTTCATTGAAAGGACTTGGTTGCATACTAATGCAGAATGATCAGGTAATTGCTTATGCTTCACGATAGTTGAAAACTCATGAGGTAAATTACCCTACACATGATTTGGAATTTGCTGCTGTTTTTTTTGCTTTAAAAATTTGGAGGCATCATTTATATGGAGTAAAGTGTGAAATATATACCGATCACAAAATTTTAAAGTATATATTCACTCAGAAAAAGTTAAACATGAGACAAAGGAGATGGCTGGAATTAATCAAGGATTATGATTGTACAATTCATTACCATCCGGGAAAAGAAAATAAAGTGGCTGATGCTTTGAGTCGAAAAAGTAATGCTTCATTAACAATGTTGCGTTTAGAACGTGATCCTTTGGTTAAGGATTTGTTGAACTTTGTCATAGAAGTTGTTGGTGCAGGAAGTCCTTCTATTTTGTTTCAGGTATCAGTGAGATCATCTCTATCAGATAGAATCAAGCAAGCACAGAAGCAAGACAGTGAGTTGCAGAAAAAGATAGAGCTGGTTCAGAAAGGTAAGTTGCCTGAATTCAACATTGATAATGACTGTGTTTTGAGATTTGGGAGGAGATTGTGTGTGCCTTGTGATTCACATTTGAAGAGAGAGTTGTTATGTGAAGCTCATAGTTCTCCGTTTTCAGTTCATCCGGGCAGTACTAAGATGTATAGAGATCTGCAGTAGTATTACTGGTGGGATGGAATGAAAAGAGATATTGCTGATTTTACTGTGAAGTGTTTGACTTGTCAGCAGGTTAAAGCAGAGCGACAGTTACCGAAAGGGATGCTTCAGCCTTTACCAGTGCCAGAGTGGAAATGGGAGAATATATCCATGGACTTTGTTGTTGGATTACCGAAGACATATCGAGGTAATAATGCAATCTGGGTTATTGTTGATCGCTTGACCAAATCTGCTCATTTCCTTGCTATACGAGATACTTTCTCTCTTGATCAACTTTCCCGTTTGTATCATAAAGAGATAGTCAGGTTACATGGAGTTCCTCTCTCCATTGTATCTGACCGTGATCCCAGGTTTACTTCTAACTTTTGGAAAGGCCTTCAGAAGTCGTTGGGTACTGAATTAAATTTTAGTACAACTTTTCATCCTGAATCAGATGGGCAGTCAGAACGAACAATTCAGAACATGGAGGATATGCTACGAGCTTGTTCTATAGATTATCAGGGAAGTTGGGACCAACATCTTTCTTTGGTTGAGTTTTCATATAATAACAGTTTTCATTCTAGTATACAGATGGCACCATTTCAGGCATTATATGGGTAGCGGTGTCGAACTCCAGCTTTCTGGGATGAAGTGGGTGAAAGGAAGTTGATGGGACCAGAATTGGTAGAAGAGATGGCAGAAAAAGTTCAGCTGATTCAGAAACACATGAGAACAGCTCAGAGCAGGCAGAAGAGTTATGCGGATAACCGGAGGAAGGATCTATCTTTCGAGGTAGGTGATTATGTTTTTCTCAAGGATTCTCCTTGGAAAAGTGTGATGAGATTTGGTAAGAAAGGAAAGTTGAGTCCAAGGTTCATTGGACCATACGAAATTCTGGAGAGAGTTGGATCAGTTGCATACCGAGTGGCTTTACCTCCGAGTTTATCTCAGGTACACAATGTTTTTCACGTTTTGATGTTCAGAAAGTATATGCCAGATCCATCTCATGTTTTGAGCCCAGAGGTAGTACAGCTGGAAGAGAACCTATCTTATGAGGAACAACCGGTCCAGATTCTTGACCACAGGGAGCAAGTGTTATGGAATAAGGTGATTCATCAGGTAAAGGTTTTGTGGAAAAACCACATGATTGAAGAGGCAACATGGGAATCTGAAAATGCAATAAGGGATAAGTACCCCCATTTATTCGATAAGTAAATAAATTGCGGGGACTCAATTTTTTAAAGGGGGGAAGGATGTAAAATCCCAAGTAAGTAATTAGTAATAGATATTTTTATCTATGTCTATTAATGATTAAGATAGTGTTATAGAGGCTTAAAATGAAAATAAATACAATCTTATGCATGGAATACACTAATATTCTTAAAAGATTGTTTTACTGCCTTTTGATGGAAAAACATCTTTGAATCTATATTTTGACAATTTTATAAACTATGTTTGTCAAAATAAACTTATCCTTTATTATTGGGACATCAAAATTTACCTTGTGTGAATTTTTGGTATTTTTCTGACAATGTTCATTTTTTAATGAATAGTGAAAAATACTGTATTTTACATCAAAACCACTTTTTAATCTAATTTATTTATATGATTAGATTATGTTTTGAATTGGTTTTGAAGTGAAATACGAATATATTTTTACCATTTTATCCAATGGTGGTCATTGGAATCAATTTCACTTTGAAATTAGACTTAAACTGGTGTCAATCTTTTGATACTTATTGTTTTGTAAAAACACGCTATTTGCTCTGGCAGCGGGAATTAATTATTAAATTAATTAATGTGACATATATGATTTGAATTTTGTAAAATAGACTTCATCTTTGAATTCGGAATATCAAATATAGCTTAGGGTGAATTTTTGGTAATTTTCTGAAGAACTTCAATTTTCGATGAATAGTGAAACCACTAAGTGGTAATCAAGCAAACTGATTTTTCAGTTAAATGAAAGTTTACAACTAATATGTATTGAATTTTGAAAATCCGACATAAATGGTTGTCATTAAGAAGTAAAATGTGGTTCAGTGAGATTATAATAATTTTTTTTGGTGAATAGTAACTTATTAAGTTCTTAATCGCGATTAGTGGTAATTAGGGTAGTTTAAGGTATAAATAATGCTTTAATAATAGGAAATGACCTAGAAACATGTCCCAACCATATTGGTTGTGTCATGGCAGACCAAGAAAAGCTATGGGTCAACTTGGGGACCCCATGGAGACACTTTGGTTTGGAAATGACATAAATAACTTTTTATTAAATGTTAAAGTAAAAATGACACAAACAAGAGATGTTTTACGAAAACAATTTTTACATGGGGTTATAAAGATCAGATATTTTATTATAAATATTAATTGGAAAGATAAAAAGATTTCCTACATCATAGTATTTCTTTTATTATTTTTAGACATTAAATAAATTAAATTATTTATGACATAATAATGATGCAGTGATGACATCATTATTTGACGATTTAAATAAAATGGAAAGACAATGTAAAATATATGAACTACACATGGCCAAAACCAATTGGATGAGTGGATTTCGAACCCTTATCACCTTATTCACGAATTATATCAATGTGGGACCTTTTAAAACCGAAACACATTTTCAAATAAAGTAATATTTCTTTACTTTCCAAAAGTGCCCCTCCTCTCCTCTTATAAAAGGCCCCCACCTCTACCTCATTTCACACGCTCCTCAAGCCTTTGGCTCGGCCAACCCCTGACCATTTACTCTCTACACATCCCTCTCCTCATCCTAGAGGATTCCCTTTGGGCATAATCCTTTCAAAGGAATCCTTTAGGCTCAAATCAAAAGGAGTTACACTTTTTAAGGTAATTCATTCTCTAATGTTCATTTGTTTTATTTTGCTTCTCCAACCCCCTAAACTCTTTTTATTTACATCCTTTGTAACAAAACCAGTATCTTCAATATACTATGATGTTGTTATAATATTTATTTGAGCTACACTCTCACACAACTAAATCAAATGGTTAAAGAACATACGGTTTCCGTGGATGGCGAAATTCTGCCACCCGAAACGATGATTGTTCAATACTCATTTAACACCTTCAAAGGTGGCCATTATGATGTCACTATTTTTATATATGATATATAATATGTTTATGTTTTCCTTAAGCTTCTGTTTTTTTCATTTTGGGCATACCTTTATGGTTCCCATTATGGGTAAACACGATATCTTCATTTTAGGAAGTGCGGACTACCGCCCCCTCAAAGTGATTTGATTCGTTAAATACCATATGTGGGACATATAAAGGATGAAACTATGATATTATATATTATATTATACTGGAATTATAATATACCTTTATATAATTATGATTCCATTCTATAAAATACGAAATAGAAATGAAATTAGCGTTCATGCGTACGTACGGCTTACCGTCTCCATGAACGGTGCATTTCATTTCTTACCTCTAAATGATTATGTAATATTATAAATGCATGTATGTACTGGATATATATGACATATATGATATCTAAATCATGAATACTATTCTGGATATAATGAACCTTTGACCAAATTAACAACATGTAAGTGTAAGAAGTCTATTTTTGACTTAAGAACCAAATACCGACAAAATGAACATTATTAACTTAACTGATTACATGATGTTCATAACATGGTATAAAAGGAACAATGAACTTGAAAAAGATTCATAAGCAAGTAGAGATTAACTCAAGTTTATTATTCAGGAGATTAAAGAACGGTCAGGTCAAGTCGGATACGAGGTATGGGACTTCGTCTCAATCTCCTTTCATTGAGGCATATTTTATTTTATACACAACTTTCTTTTATACGGTGTATAAACCCCTTGGACTTTTACGTTTATTCAAAAGGAATCTTTTTTATACGAAGCGTTTACTAAATGACAAAAGGGAATGTTTTTGTCGTACGTATGCGGCGACAACGACTTCTCCATCATCGTGACCGTTATTTGAGTTTCGGCTTCCTCTACAAGCCATACCTTCTTTTTAAAAGAAAAATAAATACCATGTTTTACTTTTCTTTTACTTTGGTATTGAAAATGGTTTTCATAATGTTTTTATTATATCAATGTGTTGTATTGATATCTCGTGATTGAAATGTGGAAATGTTATGTTTCCTTTATGCATGTTTTATGTGATATGATTATGTTATGGTTCTTGGGAATTATTATGAAGACGGGTGGTTCCGTGATAAACTAAGGGCGGGTGAGCCCGTTATAGCTCTCCAATGCATTGGGTAACGTGAAGGAGTGAAACGTTAAGGTTTCTCCGAATAGATTTTAGGGAATATATTGTGATGGGTATTCCAAACGTAACCAAGAGGGTTACTCCCTACGTAAGAATGTTATGAATGCCTCAAGTTACCTTTATGTCTTATGATTTCTATGATTTATTCATGATTTTGTGAGGTATGTTAAAGTGCCTATGTTTTATGGGTAAATTATGATTTAATTCTTATGTATATATGAACTCATGTTTCCTTTCCATGTTTTTTTTAACCCATACTGAGTTTTTATGCTCATCCCAAGTTTTTGAAATGTTTTTCACAGGTCAAGGGAAAGGTACATGATAAGATGATAGAGTCAAGGATGTGTCAAGAAATAATCCATGTTTTATTTTAAACATGTTTCCATTGATGGGAATGAAGAGTACTATCTTTCTGTAACCACTTTGTTTATATGTGGAATTTAATGCAAGTTTTATGATCTAATTCTCTAAAACTCTAAACCTGAAAAGATCCTCAACATTTAATATTGTAATAACTCAACATTAAGTATTGTTTAAGGCTGGGGCCTTATATGTTTTATTTACATATTTGTCTCCAAAAATATCCTTCATCTTAGTAGGCTCCCAAAACATAAATTCTAAATAGGGGTTTTAAGTTATCAACATAATGATCTATTTTAAACTCATAATCCCATTACAGTTTCTATGACTCTTATGTCCATGAATAAATATATTATTTTAATATTTTACAAAATCCATATAAGTTTCATGACTTGTATAACCAAAATAAAATTGGTTAAAATACTTCTATAATATAATTTTATAATCCAAATACATAAATATTAAATACATTTTATTTCAATATAATTCTTTTGTTGGACTAGGGTAAAACATTTAAGAGAGTGCATTGGATATGATAATACCACGATTCCCAACATTTAATATAATAAACTATTAATGGATACCTATAAGGAAATTTAATATTTTTCATTGTACTATTTATTTATTACTCAACAAATCATTAATATATGCCAGTTTCTCCAAAGATAAAACATTTCACATTTCATTAAGTCTAAATATTTTAATTTTGTGTTACTATAAATTCTTTTTGTTCATTAATTATAATCACATATCCATATGCATCATACTAGTTTTTATAGAATATTTTAATTATCTATATAATATTCAATAAGAGTGTCAAACCAGCTGCGTAGTAAGGCTCATCTTCATGTATGATGTAAAAATCGAGTCATGCACAATTCTCATTTTTTTTGATTTTTTTAACCATATGTACATCTATTCAAAAACCATATACAATTATAGTATCTAGGTAGGTATGTAATGCCAAAACAAACACATAAAATATACCTTACCAAAAACCTATGATGTTATTCAACAATTATTCTCAAATTATATCATATGGGTTATGATCTATAATCTATAAATCCTATTCACAAGTCTTTTACTAAGCTTCCTAAAACAAAAATTGTAATGACCCCAACTCTTTTAACCTAGATACGGTGTCTAAATTTTCATAATTCAATAATATATAATAAAAAAACAAGACAAATGATCAAATATTTTAGTATTATTGGAAAAAAACTAACATATATGATTCCGATATTATGTCTCAATATAAAAATTATACAATATTTCTTTTATTGAGAATATCATTATTACCTCTTGAATACCATTGAATATCGTTCATTGTATATTTTTTGGATTCATAGTAAAGGAAATAAAAAAATGGAATTCTCAAATTCACAATAAGATTTTCATAAAGTAGATGTTATCATGAGAAACTGAAGAATAATTGGTCAGTCAGAATGGCTTTAAGGCCATAATTTTATTATTATTTTTGGTAATACACATTTCATTGATTGAGGTGGAAACCATAAATTGATTGAAGCATTAGAGACAATTACATGACCCATAGGTATTAATGGGAATCACTCATACAAAACCACATGGTACTACTCCTCCCCAACAAAAATCATGATATCAGCACTCCACATTCGTAGGGATGGTTGGCTAGATTTCCTATTCAATGATGCATAGGCCCAATACAGATGGAAATTCTGTACCCTCTCGTTCATCTAAATCTAATTAGCTCTTCTCAAGTGAATGCACTTTCCCAGAAAGGTAAATATATGAAAAAAATTCATTTAATAAATAACTTGGAGATCATGATTATATAAATAATAATCAATATTGAAATATAATTAATTGAATACAAATTCAATTTAAATAAAATTATTATCCTGAATAGATAAATAATAATAATAATGGATTGTTAAATAACCGAAAAAACATTCTATTTATAGAACTTGACTATCATGAACAAGTATTGAATAATCAATGTTTAAAGGAATATAACTAAACATAAATTAAATTTAAATAATAGGATAATAATTAATATATATATATCATAATCATTATGGTAAGGTAAATAAATGAATGCTTATACCATTTAATCAATTATTGAGAATGAAATTCATAAAATATAATATCATTTTGAAAATATCAATGAAAATGGTAACTATATTCTTAACGAAGGAAATATTAATCTATTGGATGTCATGATTTTTGGATTATTGCTAGGTATGCAATAATAACATTACATATAACATTTTAAAAACATATGTAAAAACCAAATTCAATGCTAGATTTTTTATTCCCATTAGGAGACTATCGATGCATTAAGGGGCTAAATAAATATATTCTCCACTCGTCACCACATTTCCAAATAATTGCACATATAATAGATACTAAATTTAGTTCCTAATTAATGTCCCATATCGTCAGATAATTGTATGTAGTAAAGAATATAGATTTATCAATATTTGGCCTAATGATTAAATAACATTTAATGTATAAAATTTTATGTGGAAATTATTTATTATTTACGAAATAATCTTATTAAATATAAATTATATGGATATTTATGGGAAATCTAATGTCCATTAATAAGTGGAAATAGAATATTTCAATTGAAGTTTAATTACTAAAAAATGAATCAATAAATTGAATGTAAATACATATGATGATTAATATGATTACAAACCACCAATAGAAAAAAGATGTTTGGTATCAATATGATATAAACATATTAGAGTTTTAGTAAAATAAAGGGTTAATATCCTTGTTTAAAAAATCCATTAATTTTCTATTAAAAACACTCTTAATGAAAATATCATGTTTTTTCTTTGGAAATTTTTTAAAAACTAATGGTTCAAAACATATTTTGAAAATATAATTATTTTAAAATAACCCTTAAAACATTTAATGTATTATTTAAAACATTTAGGGGTCATTAATTCAAGAAGTTATTTACAAGTTGTACATGTAAAAACAATGATAACTTTTACATTTTTTTGTAAAATAAAAATTGTTCATTTTTGAAAAATTACATGAAGATTCAATTGATTACATTTTATAAATTTTAAAAATTTGTAAAACATTATTTCATAAATTATTTTGATAATTTGTAACCATTTTTGAAATAAAATTTTCTAAATCATGGTTTTCTATGAAAATTGAATTTTGACCGAAGAGAGAAATGAATTCCAAATTCATTGGAAGTATTTTAACTATCAGTTTAAATACCAAAGAGTGGGAAAATGGTTATATTACAAGAAAAATTCATGAATATGTAGTGTATAAGAAAATGAAAGGGGTTTACTATATAATGATAAGATAATTTCTTGTAATGGAAAATCAAGAATAAACAATCCCGATTAAAATGAGATGGTGAGAAATACCATTACAGTGATCCTAACACTAAACTAGAAATTAAAAAATACATTGAATATGTGTATAAAGTGTTACTCCATTTATAAAAATTTTATATAACAAATAAAATATTAATTATTCAAAAAAAAATATTCATATAATATCAATGAAAATGAATATGTAGTATAACCAGAGGAATTGAAATTGAGATATGAAATTCTTTTTTATTGAATAATTTTCAAGTAAAATCCCCATAGATGAAATAATTCAATTTTGAAAATAAAATACTATTAATTATTAATACATCATTACTTTACATATAGAATAATAATTATATGAAGTATATAACAAAGGTTCACGATATTATAATATTCCTCAATGAAGGGAAATTGAGATTAAATACATTATCTTAATCTTATTTTTGGTTTAAAATTATTTAACATCTTATATAGTGGTTTTAAAAGTGATAATAAATTCATAAAAAATAATATCCATAATTGTTTGTATCATATATGATCCCAATTAGAAATTCTAGTATCCGTATGTTAATAAAATTTCACTATTTTAATTGTTTTGGGTGCCAATTAAATTATTTTATCATATATGTTGAATGTTCTGATTTTTGTACACATTATAAATTTGTATCATATCCTGAATGATATTAATGTTATTAATATATTATTCATCTTTATATACATTTTTATAATCATTACTTGAATTTAAAATGGATAATCGGTTTGTGGATATGGTTGGTCGTTCGTATGCGTGAGGAATGTTATCATTTCCTTAATGGGTGAAATAGTGAATAATTGAGTGATATATTTATTTTACTAAATAAATATAATTTAATAGATATTTCACATATTCACTAAATTTACCCATCTTTATATCCATGTGGATCTTATTTTAAAACCTAATCACATGGCTTCATGAGGTAGTAGTTTTCTATACACATGAGTGACATTATCATATTTTACACATAGAGAATATTATTAAGGTATATGTGATATTAAAAATCCATAAGTATAATAAGGTAATAAATATCATATAAATTTATTAAATACATCATAATATCCATCTTTGATGTGTGGTGATGGAAAATAAATTTCATCAATTCACGAGGTGGTAGTCCATAGTACACACAATCCACAGTTTTGTTTCCCATTTTATAGAATATAAGATTTTTATAGGTAATTAAAATAAAATAATAAAATATTAGAATATAGAATATACTCAGTCTCTTATATTCTCATGATTTAAGAAAATTTTAATGATGTCGGTGATGAAATGAATTATAAATGAGCATTTAAGAACATTACCTCTTCTTAAGTCAATTTAATTTGCTATAACATCCTTCCTATGATGGATATATGATCTTAGAATGGGATCTAGGATAATTTTAGGGTAGTCTGGATATCATTTATTCAATTATTTGTGGATGAAAATTGATTTGGAAGTTTGAATAGGGGAGGATAGGGGGTTTCCATTATAAATGGAGAAGAGGACTATTTCCCACGGAATTCGGGGATGGTTGCCTTGATGGGAGGTTCAAACATTCTGATCGGTTTCTAACGGGTTTGTTCGTAGAATCGGAAACATACAATGATTCCACATCCATTCGGACCTACTTTCCAAAGGTAGGTGCTCATTAGTTTATGGACTAATGAGGCTTAGGAATTTGCATTGGTCGAGAGGATGGGGGTCAGACTCATCTCACCTTTTTGAGGGGAATTATTGTCTACTCTGGGACCCTCTTTATAGATCTAAGTTATGTTCGTGAATCCTTATTACATTACCAAGTATAAAATGAGCTTTCCTTCAGATCCGAAAATCAACGATTAAATATGTATGAAATCTAGAGAATATTTTGTATCTATTCCAGGTTCTTCATCGATAGAGAATCATCTGTATTTATTAGAGATTGTTGGTCAATGGTACCCTTTGAAAAATTTATACAGAAGTCTCTTGGTCATTATGATGACCATTCTGGTTTTAAAGCCACTCAGTGGGGAACTTGATGTTTATTGTCATTCAGTAGGACATGCATTATTTTAGAGTTGGGATCGAACCCATAGACAGGCTACCTACGTATCCTTTATTTAGAAAATTAATCAGGACACATGTAGTTTGAGTAAGGGAGTATGATGTTTATGATTGATGGCTCAAAGAAGGATGTCAAAATTACTTTTACACTCTAAGCTCATGTGAGTCATGCTCAGTGTGAGAAGCAAGAGGTATTGGTAAAAATTAGACAATTATGCCATGAATGATGCAATCATAAGAAACAATATGGGGCTTTATGTATGTATGACTACCTAGATAAATGATGGTTAGGATTTAATTTAGGGAAGAAATCCAGGAACATGGTCCATAAAGGTATATGTGCTTCATGGAGATTTTGAATACTCTAACGTGGTGCTTCCTTCTGAAAAGGAGGCCCAAATTAGGAGAAGACTTATGGTTGAGTTTTACTCCTAAAAAGGAATCCCAGATCAATGGTAAATTAGGAGTGGTTAAGAGAAATTAAGACTGCGGCTTATTCTTGAAAAGGAGGCCCAGGTTATGTGATTTAAAAAATTAAGGGTCTTGGGGTCTACTCATAAAGAGGATGCCCATATTTGAGACTGGGGATTACTCCTGAAATGGAGGCCCAGGTTAACAGATTTGAAAAATTAAGGGACGTGGGGTTTACTCTTGAAGAGGATGCCCATATTTGAGACTGGGGATTACTCCTGAAAAGGAGGCCCAGGTTAAGGGAATTAAGGTTTGGGGCTTCCTGCTGAGGAGGATGCCCAAATTAGGGGACTGGGGCTTACTCCTAAAGAGGATGCCCAGATTTGGGAACTATAAGAATTGCGGCTTACTCCTAAGGAGGATGCCCAAATTAGAGGACTTATGACTGGAGATTATTGCTGAAAAGGTGAACCAGGTTAAGGATTATCTCATCTTAATGGATGAGGATGAATGAATGAAATCTCAATCTTTAGTGACATAAAGATGTGTAAATCACTAGGTTTTGGGAGATATTCCACATAATTCCTTTCACATAAGGAAGCCAAATCAAGAAATAATGCCATAAATGGCTTTGAAGAGTGTATTGACAACTGAATCTTGAATAGGAAAGGTGTAATGGCTTAGGAGGGGAGAAATAGGCAATAAAGGCACCCAAAAAGGTAGGGGCACACAAGTCCGGGTAGGCGTGCATGTACTGTGTGGGCTAGAAAGTCCTGGTCGCGCAGGTATGCCTACGTGACACATGGTGTACTTGCATGACAGTTAACCAGTAGGGTAATACTTGAGAGACTCTCCATTAAAGCCTTTAGAATCCTCTTGTGGTTCTTCCAGAAGAAGGGCACACAAGATCTATTGAAGGAGTAAGGCGGCGTGCAAGTGTGGCCCTTTTCCCTTAAGGGCTGGCCACTCAGGCGCGCAAGTGTTGATGAGTTTCAACACTTAGGCCTTCCTCCCCCTCATTAGATCTTCCGTTCTAGGTAAGAAATTACCTTATAAGTGTTTTGGATGCTTTGATAAGAGAATAGGGCACTAGGAGCACAAATTTGAGTTTCTGGAAAAAAATCCTCCCAAAATGGGGGGCCCACAGGGTCTATTTATAGGCTGGAGAAGACTTCGGGCAGTTACCAATTAGGTCACGGAAGTCAGTTGTGCGACCATAATGCGTCGCGCATGTCCACTTGCATAACTATGAGGAAACCCACGCGACTTATGGGAAATCTTCTCCTTGTTAATCCATTTGTCAATTTTTGATTTTTTTCTTCAAAGGATGAATCAATTTGTGCTAAGTCATTTCCCTTTTCGATTTATAGATTCTGTGACGAAAGGAGCGTCAACAAAAGTCCCCCCTCAGTGTTGGACCCGAAAGAAATGAGGATATGACTCTGAGGAAATCGACGAAATCCAAAGGAAAGGTGGCACACGAGTCTTGATGGCGCAGAGGGCGGCGCACAAGTGTACTTGCGTGACCATGAGGGAACTTGCGTGACCTATGGGAATTGTTCTCCTTGTACATCCCTTTGTCGATTTTTTATGTTTCTTCAAAGGATGAATCACTTTGGAATAAGGTATTTCCCTATTCCAGACGTTAGACTCTGTGACGGAAAGGAGCATCAAAAAAAGTCCCCCCTCAGAGTTGGATCCGGAGAGAAAAGAGGATTTGAATCTGAGGTGAAAAAGAAAAAACAAGAAATCTGGTAGTTTATAGTCATGCTTGTCAAACATGAAAAAGGATAATGTTTAAGGTCGAAATAGCTTTGAACGAAATGGATTAGAATTGACTCAATTCCTTGAAAATTCATCTGAAAACATATTACCATACTCATGTATGAGGGAAAATATGTAATCTATGACTGAAGAATATTTGAATCTGAGGAATGATATTAAAAATTGCTAAAAGGCATTAGAAGAAGTAGTTTCCAAGAATGAAGTTACCATTATTTAACAAACCTGTCAGGGGTTTAATTTTGGAGGGCCACCTAAGGTCATTGGATTCATAGTTAAATAAAATAGTATCTTTTGGCCAACAAGTCTGTTATGTAGACTGTTTATGCAGGGCCACCTATGGGCACGTGCTGCATAGTCAGGAAAAAGAACTCTTAGAAATTTACTTCCCTAGTGCTAAAAGACAGTGAAAGTTTATGGAGATTCAAATCTTCCAAAGTATAGAGTTTTATATATGGAAGAATTCCTCTTTTTTCGGATAGTGGTAACTTCATTCTTGGGAAGAATGCCTCTTTTTCACTTATTTGTCTTAAATGACAGAATGTAGGGATCTGTAAAAATAGCCATCCTTAACATATTTGTCCCATATCATTTTTCATGATCCGAAAGTATCCAAAGTATAGAGTTTGCTGTATGGAATGAGGTACTTGAATATGGAGAAAATATTTCCAAACAAAATTATCGAAGAACTGGATGAATATCACTCCTACGAAGGTGTGACCCAAATGTAGGGAAGGAGAATATAAACCATAGACTTGAATACTTTCAGATCATGAAAAAGGATATGAGACAAAAATGTTAAGGATGGCTATTTTTGCAGATCCCTACATACTGTCATTTAAGACAAATAAGGTCAAAAGAAGCATTCAACGCAATAATGAAGTTAACACTATCCAAAAAACACACTAGGGGGTTGAATTATGCAGGGCCACCTAAGGGAATTGGATGCATAGTCAAATAATAGTATCTTTTGGCTAACAAGTCTGTTATGTAGACTGTTTATGTAAGGCTGCCTATGGGCACGCGCTGCATAGTAAGACAAAAGAACTGTCAGAAGTTTGACATTTTTGTGACTAGAAGACAAGAAAAGGGTTATGAGGATCTGAAAATATTTAAGGTTAGGATTATGACACATTAATATGGGTATTGTTCAATGTATACAGAGATACATAGATCAACGCTAACCATAATCATGTTATGGCTGGGTCCTGAATTGAAATGCTGGACTTCACTACGTATCCCATAAGGATGGGAATCAAGCCATACGTAGTTCATAAACTATAGTTTAACGTCATATGGGACAAAAGGATTAGAGATCTTAGTTTAGGGTCATAGAGCTTGGACTATTGTAAGAAATACATAGTGTGTGTTTTCATGGCGACTTTTCAACAACGGGACTGAAAAATGGAACTTGGGGTTAGGCCCAAAGACTTGGGGCTGGATTCGAGGGACACTCGAACGTTCCTACGAATCCTATAAGGATGGGAATCAAGCCCATGTAGTTCTAGAAATACCCTATGTAAAAATTTGGTCCGTACAAGTGAAGGGTGAAAGGGGACTTTAGTGCAATGATGGTTTAACCCAAGATAAAAGGTTCGGGCATTCCCATGTATGTACATAGTCTTTGAAATGAAACATGATTTAAAAATCGATGAAAATAATGGTTCACTCTCAGGTGAGGGTATCAATGACATTTTATGTTTATTGTCATACTGGACAAAATTGTTGTATATTTTAACGTCATATAACAAGGACGAAAGTGAACCAATGTAAAGATATTAATTCTATGGGTTGTTTCATGAATTATCATCATATGAGATGGAGATGAACCGATGTGAAGAGATTGGTTTTGGGCTTGATCCTTGGGAGGATTCCTACATACCCAGCCTAGAAGGCAAGGATCAAAATCTGCATAGTTCAATTAAAAAATGAATTAATGATCCAGTTGTTCTTGGGGACAACGACCTAAAAAAATGTTAGGACTTACACATGGTTAGTGTCCCAGAGAGAGTGTTATGGTTGAGTTTTTCTCTAAGCTCACGTGAGTCATACTCGGTGTGAGAAATAAGAGGTAACAACAACCTTAATGATGCATAGTTTAATGTCATGTAGGACATATAAAGGGACTATGAAGTTTAAAGTCTTGCAGTTCTGACTAATGGTGCTGCACAGTTTAGTGTCATGTAGCAGGGAAAAAATCTAGTTTAATGTCATATAGTACGTATCATGGACTTTCTGTATAGTTTAGCGTCGTGTAGTTAGGACTATGGGAACAATTGTGTTTAACATCATGTTAGACGAAGGGGGGGTGGGGGGCTGTGCAATTTAATGTCATGCAGTTTGGAAAAAATATTACACCATTTAACGTCATGTTGGACGCATTAGGGACTTTTTCACAGTTTAACGTCATGTTGGATGAAAAAAGGATGATAGAGTTTAGCGTCATGTTGGAAAAAGTTTGAATAGTTTAAGGTCATATGCATGGACCGTTGATGGTGTAGTTTAATGTCATGCTGGACAGTGGTATAGTTTAAGGTCATAAAGGACCTTTGATGATTATGTAGTTTAACGTCTTTCCGGACGTAAGGTATTTTTATACAGTTTAGCGTCACGTAGTTAGGACGTCACAGTTTAACGTCTTGCTGGACGTAAGGGACTTTTATATAGTTTAGCATCATGTTGGACGAAAGGGGGGGGGACTGTGCAGTTTAATGTCATGCAGTGAGGACAAAAGAGTGCACTATTTTAACGTCATGTTGGACGCATTGGGGATTTTTTTTCTCAGTTTAACGTCTTGCTCGACGTAAGGAACTCACAAATAGTTTAGGGTCATATGCATGGACCGTTGATGATGCAGTTTAAGGTCATACTGAACCATTGATGTAGTTTAAGGTCATACAGGACCATTTTGGGAACTTTTTCACAGTTTAGCGTCATGTAGGATGAAAGTAAAAATAATTTAAGTTCATATGTATGGACCGTTGCTGTATAGTTTAACGTCATATAGCAAGGACGATCTGGGACATTGCAGTTTAATGTCATGCAGTGAGGAAATATTAGGTAATTTTTTTCCATAGATTAACAACATGTGGGATGAAATTAATACAAATAGTTTAAGGTCATATGTATGGACCGTTGCTGTATAGTTTAACGTCATATAGAAAGGACGAAAGAGGAACTTTGCAGTTTAATGTCATGCAGTGAGGACATATTTGGGAATTTGTTTTCCACAGATTAACGTCTTGCTGGACGTAATTAATACAAATAGTTTAATGTCATATATATGGACCGTTGCTGTATTGTTTAACATCATATAGCATGGAAAAAAGAGGTACTTTGCAGTTTATACAAAATACTTCTTCAAAAATCTGGCATTGGTTAGAGTAGTGATGATTTCTCCATCCATTGAGATTAATGAATAAGCTCCATTGGAGTAGACCCTATGTATTGAATAAGGTCCTTCCCATTTTGGCTCAATCTTGGGAGGTTTTTTTCCGGGTGTCATTGGAGTTCTGAGAACTAATACCGATTCTCCCTGAGTGAATGAATGAAGACGAACTTTTTTGTTAAAAGCTTGTGCTATTCGATTCTGATAGACTTCAAAGTGGTGCAAAGTGCACAATATTTTCTCATCTAACTGTTCCAATTCATTCATTCTCTTTTGAGACTGTTCATCTATAGATTATTGATCAAAAATGGCAACTCTGAGCGAGGGTAGTTGAACTTCAATGGGAAAGATGGCTTCCGTTCCATATACCAATGAATATGGAGTTGACCGAGTTGCAGTGTGGGTGGTAGTCTGATAAGCCCATAAAGCATGAAAGTGTTTATTAGGCCATGACCTCTTGTCTTTATCCACCAAATTTTGCAGTATATTTGAAAGAGTCTTATTAAAGGCTTCTATCTAACCGTTGGCCGCTGCATGATACAAAGATGAATGGTTGAATTTTATGTTGTATTCTTGATACAACTTCTTCATCTCGGATGAACAGAAATTGGTGCCATTGTCCGTCAATATAGTATGAGGGACACCAAATCTGGTAATGATGTTAGACTTGATGAAGCTAACAATGCATTTAGAACTGACTTCCTTGAGAGGTATTGCCTCTGCCCATTTGGAAAAGAAGTCACTAGCAGTAAGAATATACATAAACTTTTGGCCGTAGCCGACGGGTAAGGTCCCAACATATCCATTCCCCATGTGGCAAATGACCATGAGTATTTAGCTGTATGAAGCAACTCTGGAGGCTGATTAAGGAAGTTCGCATGTACTTGGCATGAATGACACTTCATTGTCAAATCGACAAAATCACGTATCATTGAAGGCCAAAAGTATCCAAGCCTTCGAATCTGATCAGACAGTCTATGTCCAGACTGGTAGGCACCATAGCCTCCTACATGCAATTCGTTCATGACAGCCATTGTCTCTTCACCATCAATGCATCTGAAGAGGACTCCATCAAAACCACGTTTGTATAGAATTTTTTCTAGGTGATCTGGGCGGTCATAAAGAGTAAAATTAACCACACGTCGCCAGATTTGTTCTTTTCCAGCTCTATCAGGTGGAAGTGTTCCATTTAGAAGGTATTCCCTGATAGGTGACATCCATCCTGTAGTATTACCATATGGTTCAGTAATGGGACAAATTTCATTAATTTACTCTGTTCTGATTTGAACATAAGGTGAAATTGCACGATAGTGGGAAATACTGATGGTTGTCTCGCCTCGATTTGGATCTGCCAGAGCTGTGGCTATATTAGCCAATGCATCAGCTTCAGAATTTTGTGATCTTGGGACATAAGATAATGTCGGTTCCAAAGGAATTTTTGCCATTAAATCTCTGACGTAATCATACAAAGGGAGTAGTTCTTTTCTGATGGCATAATCCCCATTGACTTGTTTGATTACCAGGTCTGAATCACCTTTCACCTTTAAGTGATTCACTTGTGCTTGAAGTGATAATTCCAAACCTACGATGAGAGCTTGGTATTATGCTTCATTATTGGTACCACCTTCCCATAATAACAAGGAATAAGGTAACACTGCCTTTTATGGAGAAATGAGCACAATTCCTAACCCAACTCTGTTGAATTTAGGATTTTCCATTTTCCTCCCTGTTGGACTTCTGGAAGCACCATCAAAATACATTTCCCATGCCTGAGGACTTTCTTGAATAGAGAAGACTTCCTCATCAGGGAGTTCAGTATCTGAAGATGTGTCTTCCACTGAAGAGTGATCAGTTAGGAAATCAGCCAGAGCTTGGCCCATTATCGCCTTTTGAGACACATACTAAATGTCGAATTGCTGCAAAATAACTGCCCACCTTGCCAGACGTCCTGTAATCATTGGATGACTTAGGATATATTTTAGCGGGTTATTGTGAGATACCATTTGGACCTCGTGATGTTGCAGGCAGAGACTCAACTTCTGAACTGCAACGATTAAAGCCAGGAAGCCCTTCTCAATACTTGAATACCGGGTTTCTGCTTCAAGCATGGTTCGACTGAGATAGTAGAGACTCTTTTCATTCCTAGCATCATTCTTTTGAGCAAGAAAGGAACCCAATGATCGCTCTAGAGCTGTCACATAGAGGATAAGTGGTCTTCCTTCAATAGGTGGCATAAGTACAGGTGGACTGAAGAGGTATTTCTTGGGAATATCGAATGCTTCTTGACATTTTTCAGTCCACTGGTAAGTGACTCCCTTCTTCATCAATTTGGTGAATGTTAAACTTTTGCCTGCTAAATTGGCGATGAAATGCCGAATATAGGCTAAGATTTCTGGAAGTCCTCTTAATTATTTCAAATTTTGAGGAGGTGACATACCAATGATTGATTTGGTCTTCTCAGGATCGACTTCAATACCACGATGGCGTACAACAAGCCGAGAAATATTCCGGAGGTTACCCCAAAAGCACATTTTAAGGGGTTCATCTTCAAATTATGTTGTCGAAGCTTGCAGAATATGAATTCCAAATCAACCATGTGATTAAAACGTTTTTTGGATTTAACTACAAAATCTTCTACATAGTATTCAACAAAATTCCCTAAGAAGGGTTTGAAGATACGATGCATGGCACGCTGATAAGTTTCACCTGCATTCTTTAAGTCAAAGGGCATTACCCGGTAGCAAAACACACCCTGAGGGGATCTTAAGGCTGTAGATTCATCATCTTATGGGGCCATTCAGATATGATTATATCCAGAATATCCATCCATGAAGGAAAGTGCTTCATAGCCAGCTGTTGCATCAATTAGAAGTTTTGTAATCAGAACTGGGAAATCATCCTTAGGACAATGCCGATTAAGATCTCTAAAATCGATGCAAACTCTAATTTGTCCATTCTTTTTCTTTACAGGGACAATATTAGCCAACCATTTGGGATATTGAACTTATCTAACGATGTTATATTTGATAAGCTTCTCCACTTCAGCTTCAATTTTGGAAGAATATGTTGGGTGTGTTCTTCTCGTGGCTTGCTTAAATCATCGATGTCCTTCTGGTAGACCCAAATGATGAGTAGAAACATCAGGATCAAGCTCGGGAATTTTTGTATAGTTCTATGGAAATATATCTTTATTTTTATTCAGAAAATAAATATACATCTCTTGCTCTTCAAGAGTCATGGCGGCACTGATTAAAGTGGGGCATGGATCTCCTTTTGTACCCTGATTTATTTCTCTGAGTTCATCCACAATGGTAGAGATACCCTCTTCAAATGCTGGAGGAGCATCTCTGAGATCTTCCTCTTCTTCTTCTTCATGTGTTATTTCTTCCATTTCTAATTGCATAGTAGATGATACATTAGAATTATCATGATATGAAGAGATGCAAAATTTTCATATTTTGAAGAAGAAGCTTCCATTTCCAACCCGATTGATGATGAGGGGTCTTCTTTAGGTAATAAAGAGGATGTGATGGATTGAGAATCGACATCATTGTTCACCTTTGATGTTGCTATAACTTCTTCTGGCCTAATTAGTGAAGCATAGACTTGTTGGATTTTAGAAGATGAAATGAAGACGTCACCATTTGTGCTTTCATCACTACTTGGTAGATTACCAATTTCTCCCATGTTGTCTGGCTCGATTGCCGTAATTGACATTATGGATCTATCCATAAAAGTATTTTGATTTGGGTCTATCTTGTCAATTTGACTGATAGGAAACACATAATCTATAATCACATGTGTAAATGGATTTACTGTAATTTTTTCCAAACCATATGGAGCATTAACTTTGGTAATCTTGTTTGTTATGAATTTCTCCCTTTGCTTCATGTGATAGAATTCAGCCTCAATGTATTGAGACTCACATGTCTTGAACGGGGCCTTATCACCATATAATGTCCCAACATGACCATCGAAACAATATTTGATACATTGATGGTATGATGAAGGGATAGCCGCATGTTGATGTAGCCAGGGTCTTCCAAGAAAAATGTTGAAGGTTGAGTCTTGATCAACAACCATGAAATCTGAATTGGATACAAGATCTCCTAACTGAGTTCTGAGTGTAACTTTTACCAGTGGTTCTTGTTCCTTTTTATCATATCCGTGTAACATCATGGTAGAAGGAGACAAATCAGATTCCGTGAGGACCAATCGACGAAGTGTATGAATGGGCATGAGGTTGACTCCTGAACCGTTGTCAATGAAAGCCCTTCGAACATCCACGCCATTGACCTTTCTAGACAAGTAAAATGGTCTAATATGTCCATGCACAACATAATCTTCAGCTTCATTAGTAAAGGATATTATTGCATGAAATTCTATAGGATTATTCTCTATGTGATAGACTTCAGCTATAGCAATTTCAGTTTCAAACTGCTGAGGACTTGATAAAGCCTCGATGAGTGCTTCCTGAAGATCTTTTGACAGATTCAGAGCATCCAGAATTGATAACTTGGTTGGTACTTGGGCCAAGTTATTCAATATATCATACTTTTGATCTAGAGGTCTACGTTTCCCAATAGGAATATGTGGTTTAGCAGGTACCTTGGAAGCAGATGATTTGGAAGTTGATGCATCTTGTATTGGGATAGGAGTTTGCAATATTCCTAGTTTTGGATGATTAGACCGATTAGATCCATTTACTTGCTGAGAGGAAGAAAATGGAAACTTCAACCGGTCTTCCAAAATAACTGTGCCAGGACATAATTTTCTATTGGTAGATGAAATTGCTTGTTCTTGCTGAGCTCGCTGAAGGGCTCTACCACGAGTTTCTACTGCTACACTGTTCTAGCAGGGGTAGAATTGGAATAGTGGCTTCTGAAAGATCCACATCTTCCCCTGTATCCTGAGCTTTTGAATCCTCCTCTTATTCCTCTGTTTGATACAGGGAATTCAGGCTCATTGAAATTGAAACTGCGACTGGCATATGGATCTGTTAATTGAATCATATTAACATAGACAAAGATTAACACTTTATCTGATGAAGACTCTGCCTGATAAGCATTTTTAGGCTTTGTCATTTGGTGGGGCGGTGCCCGTGGATTTTAAGTAGATGGCATGAATTCCGCCAAAGTAAAAGACAACTTAGGCTTTGACACATACTCATATTCTTTTGATTCTTTTTCTTTCTTTGAATCATGCCGTTTCTTTGAGGACTTTCCCTCTAACGAAGAGTGTTTTGCCGTAACATTCAGGGCATAAGACACAATCAGTTTCCTTAATTGTGTATTCAAAATAGAATGAGTTCGATTGATTGTCTTTATGACCATCAATCATCATACTTTTGTGCATTTTTTCTTTTGAGTTCCTCCCATTCATCTTCATCCTCTAGAACTGTAGTGGTGACACATGCTACCTGGGATGAGGAGCCTTTCAATGTGACCTGTCCCAAGTCGACCATCTTTTGGAGGAGGTTTTTGAAGACAAAACACTCCTGCATGGGATGCCCCATCATTTGATGAAAGGGGAAATAATTAGGACGGTCTTCATCTCCTTTCTTGTTTGGCCTCTTGGGTATTGGAAATTGAACCAAATTGTTTTCCAGAGGCGAAATGAAATAACCAGGAACTTTTCCATTTCATAAATAGTATGTTTTGCTCTTCAGATCCTCAAAATGTTTTATTATTTGATCTTTTTGATCATCTGGACAAAAAGGAATTTGTTGTTGGTGCTCAGAAGGTGGAGCCCTTCGAGACGATGCAGGATTTGAGGTAGAAATAGGTACAAGTTCTTGTTTAAGTAGAACTGTAGCAATTTCTGCTTTACCCATTCTCCTTCCAGGAGATGATGGAATTACACGAGATTTATCCTTAGCCTGTATAAGGGAATCTTTAATCTACTGAGCAATTGAAGTAAGGTCTCGAAACCCTCCTGTGTATTTCACAGGGATTAACGGCATGCTTAATTCATCAATCAGATTTGGCACACAGATTGGAAACAATTCTTCTTCAGGAAGTGCTAAACTCAAGGAATATGTTAATCCCTTCCATCGAGCAATGAAATCAGAGACCCTTTCATTCTCCCTTTTCTTAGAGTTTGTATGATCGAAAACTGTTGTCTTTGGCAAAGTTGAGCTGAACTGAAGGAGGAATTTTTGGTGAAGATCCTCCCATCCGGTAATTGACAGGGATTGCAAGCTTGTATACCAAACAAAAGCTGGTCCTTGCAAGTTTCGCACGAACCATCTGAGTTTCACTGCTTCTTGCTACTCCGAAGTTCCCATCATAGGATTGAAACAAGGCACGTAATGCGTCAAATGTTGTTCTGGATCGCCTGATCCATTGAAAACAGGGAATACAGGGTTTCCAAAACTGGATGGAGGAGAAATTAAATCTACCCATTCAGGGTAAACTTTCTTTTCTGGTTGAACTTGCGTACGCTTCCCTTCCATAGTTTCTAAACAAGCTGTTAATGACTCAATAGTAGTTATTAACTTTTGAGAAACATCCTGTTGAACTTGGACTTGGGTAGGTGAAATGACTGGAGCTTGGACAGATGTGGCGATTGGCGCTGCAACTGATGGTAGCAGTGCCGACTGTTGTTGCACTTGACCCGTAGGATTAGACCTGTGAGGGTGTACTGTTAGAGGAGGATATTCATGATCCATCTCAGTAGCTGCAACAAATTTCTTTGGCTGAGTGACTCCAACATGCTTATGAAGAAGACTACTCTGAAGTAGTTCTGCATTCAACCTTCTTAATCTCTTCATTTCTTCATCCTGTTGTGCAAACCTCTGCTCTAGTGAGATCGATTGACATTCTCCAGAGAAAGGATATATGACCTGGTTCTTTCCCTTCCCTATGTTGAATCCTTTTCGGAGAGGGGGAAGTGGGTTACTCGAAGTATTACTTATGTTCTGAGTAATCCTTTGACTTTGTGTACGCACACCTTCTTCATTTGTGTCGGTGCATACATCTTATTGAGCAGGAACCTCTTCATTTGAGTCCCCTGAGTGAGCCTCATCTGGTGGATCAGCAACAACGGCATCGATGACATTAATCGATGCATAACTCATCGCATCCATTCTATCAGCATTTCTGTGATATTGTCTTCTTCCATGTCTTTGATAAGACATTTCCTTTTGTTGATTCAATCCCTCAAGAACTTCTTGATGAATTGTAATTTGGAGGGAATCTCCTGATAATTTGGCTCTTCGTTCCTCTTGAGGTTTCTTCCCCAATCGAGAACAGACCGAAATTCTCTGAGGAGGGGATTGATGATTTGAAAAAGCCCCCAGTCCAGTGGACTAGGGTTGTTTCTGCTTTTCTCCATCAACTCCCCGAATCCTTTTTGTTGATTCCAAGGGTTGGTATAAAAGAGTCCCCAGTCTGGCGAGCTGGGGTGGTTCTTGACATTCTATGTCTGAGACTTTCTTGAAAGTCCTCCTGATCTTGAGAACCTTAGTCCAGAAATTAGCTGGACGCATTAATCTGTATCCGGTTTTATCACCCGGTTCAAAAGACCGTTGGATGATTTCTGACACTTCTGTCACTTGGTGACATGCTTGCTTCAAACGAGTGGCCTGTTCAATATTCTCAATTTCTTGATGCAAGATTAATTCGACAACTTGTTCTCTGTATTCTTGATTTTGAGAGGAACTAGTTAAAGCTTGTTCTTGGGAAATCTTTTGATTACAAACAAAGCCCATTGACTGTGGCCGACCATGGACAATAACATTGCATGAGACCATTTTCGGCAGGCTTTGCTGACTGGAGAGCACTGTGAAATGGAGTGCTCCATGAACACCCCATCCTCTGACACGAATACCAGATGGGGAATTGGCAGTTAACTGACACAATATTCTTATTGCGCCAAAGCATGAACGTTGAAGGGCTCTCTGATTCTTTTCAGCCTTCGGAAATCGAAAGACTGATAGAGATTCCAAATCAATCTAACATTGTAAACCTTCTATTATCTTAAGATGGTTTTAATATTCATCATAAGATAATAATTTCTTTTTTAACTGACAAAGAGTTTTCTAAATGTTGAGACAAATATCATGAATTTCATCTTCCGTCAACATTTCTAGAATATTATACTGAGAGTCAGCCAGAGGCCATAACATGACTGGCACTTCACCTTTCGCCAGTTGTTTTCCCATATTCATTATTTCCTCTTTATCATTTGATGAATATTCTTCTACCTGATTTGACCAGAGTTGGTGTTTCCTTGTTTCTTCATTGGATTCAATAAGATTGGTAGAGAAATCATTGATCAAACTAGAAGATGCACGAGTTAGGGGTGGTTCGGATAATGACCTACACCCTGTGATATCTTCTGATTGAGAAATTATTTCACCTTCTTGTGATAAAGCTTCAGACATGACTGGTTTCACATTTTCAAGTGCCTCAAGATAAGAGGGCTTTCTCATCACTACATTGTCCACTAGATCATTTTCCGGGAAATGTGCATTACTACTGTAGAGAGGACTTTCATAGTGAAATTCATCATCATGGGGAGGACCACCATAATGGGTTACAGAAAAGGATGATATCTCTTTCTCCTTGGTCTTCTGACCACACAGAGGGTTCCTGTGGCTCTCATCTGAATATGAAACTTCGAGATCGACCGAATTTTCATGAAGCAAGCCGTCATGAGGAAGTGTCTATTGAAGACCTTAGGAATTAATGTTACCACTATTGGGAACTGAGGGAGTAGAATCTTGAATTACAACAGATAATTGTATAAGGGCTTCATGAACTCCAGCTTCGAGCAAGGCCTTGTTACAAATTGGCTCTTGATCTCCTGACTGTGCTGGGTGGGTGTTTTTCTTAGACGCCTTCTTACTCACCTTTGAAACCACTTGTTGATGAAAGTGGCTGCTCTGAGAAGGTGTATGTGCCTGATCAAGAAAGATGGCCAGGTTAGGATGACGATCTCCTCTCAAATCAGGTGTATGCGCCTGACTTGGTCGTCCATATGATATGGGGGAGTATTCCCCACAACCCTCTGGGAATGAAACAGATGTGTGTATCTATTCCGAAGTGAATTGTTCATGTATTACTCCACTAGTAAGGATAGATTTATGTGTCTTTCCCTGAGATGCCGCTAAAGTTGTTATAATATCCTGGTAGGCATCCAGAATATGAGCATAGATTTGCTTCTGCTCTTTCACCATTGATAGAATATGCTTGGTGACTTCAGCTGCCGGAACGGGAATATACGTCCATTCCGGGCTTGGAGAAGGTGTATGTGCCTTCTCCAGTCCTCCTTTTCCTGTTAGTGAATCCTGACAGTACTCAAGTGTGGGGGCAGAGAGTTGAGTCTGCCTCCTATTTGTTGTCGGGGCTTTCTAACTAAATTCTCCGAATGCTACCAAGCGAGACTGTTGGTAGGCTTGATTAATACTAGTAGGTGTATGTGCCTGCTGATTGCACTTTTCCAAACGTGGTTGATGAGATCAATCATATGTAGTCAGATGAGCCTGCTGACTAGATGATGATGTATAATGAGGTGTATGTTCCTACCTATAGTACTCTGCCGGAATTTCCATACGGGATTGGCGTGATGCTACCAGACGAGTCTGCTAGACAGCGGGTTTAAAATGGGCAGGTGTATGTGCCTACTCGTTGCATGCCACCAAGTTAGGTTGGTGGACTTCTCCGGAGATGGCAGAGATGAGAACCTGCTCACTGTTGACCAGATTCCGCCTCTGGTGGTTCGTCTTGCTTTCTCGGGTTTGAGGAACCTGAACCGAATGCCTAGAGTCGGTACCCTCATCATGTTGAGGGTGCACTACCGCACAAGTCTGGCGGCGATTGTTGGTGGGAGCCCTCAGGAAGGACTCATGTATGTTTGAATTAAGGTCATTAGGGACCTGATCATTCACCTCCCCAGAATAAGGGAGAGAATGGTGATTGCGTTCTGGGGATAACGACATGAAATTGTTGGAGACGATAGTCATCCCCGCCTGCTTCTTGATCATTGGTCGTTGTTGTCTGGACAATCGATGTGAGTTGCTTACATGGAGGGATTGTCGGGCAGCCTCCAGACTTGGGATGGTACCGTGTTGATGGTACTCTGTAACTAGTGTGTTTGATACCCAGCATTGAAGACGCTGAGTAGGTGATATCTTCCTAAGAGTGGACGACGATCCAGCCGGAGTAGCAGTAGTGGCATTTGCAGCAGCACTATTCACAGGTGTGATCTTAAGAGCAACCACTCTAGAAATGCAGAAGATCTTGGGAAAAGAGTGCCTGTTTGATATAACAGACGTAATCAAGATAAATTTATCCACTACATATTTTTGATGAGAACATATGTCAATGATTGTTTTTCTTGGCCCTCTCATTGAGTTTTAAATAGGGTCCTAACAAATAGGTAAAACATCATTCTAACTTGGTTAAGGATTCACATCGAGTTCACAATTTTTGTTTCCCTCAGAATTCGGGGATGACCACCTTGATGGGAGGTTCAAACATTCCGATCGGTTTCTAATTGGTTTGTTCGTCGAACCAGAAACATCTAATGATTCCACATCCATTCGGACCTACTTTCCAAAGGTAGGTGCTCATTAGTTTCTGGACTGATGAGGCATAGGAATTTGCATTGGTCGAGAGGATGGGAGGTCGGACTAATCACACCTTTTTGAGGGGAATTATTGTCTACTCTGGGACTCTCTTTATAGATCTATGTTATGTTCATGAATCCTTATTACATTACCAAGTATAAAATGATCTTTCCTTCAGATCTGACAATCAATGATTAGATATGTATGAAATTTAGAGAATCTTTTGTATGAATTCGAGGTTCTTCATCGATAGAGAATCATCAGTATTTATTAGAGATTCTTGGCCAATGGTACCCTTCAACACATTTATACAGAAGTCTCTTGGTCATTATCATGACCATGCTGGTTTTAAAGCCACTCAGTTGGGCACTTGAAGTTTATTGTCATTTTGAAGGACATGGATTATTTTAGAGTTGGGATCGAACCCATAGACGGGCTACCTACGTATCCTTTGTTTAGAAAATGAATCAGAATCCACGTAGTTCGAGTAAGGGAGTATGATATTTATGATTGATGGATCAAAGAAGGATGTCACAATTACTTTTACACTCTTAGCTCACGTGAGTCATGCTCGGTGTGAGAAACAAGAGGTATTGGTAAAAATTAGAAAATTGTGCCATGAAAGATGCAATCATAAGAAATAATATGGGGCTTTATGTATGTATGACTGCCTAGATAAATGAAGTTTAGGATTTACTTTAGGGAATAAATCCAGGAATAGGGTCTATAAAGGTATCTCTGCTTCATGGATATTTTGAATACTCTAACTTGGGGCTTACTCTTGGAAAGGAGGCCCAAATTAAGAGAAGAATTATGATTGGGTTTTACCCCTGAAAAGGAATCCCAGATCAAAGGTAAATTAGGACCGGTTAAGAGAAATTAAGACTGCATCTTATTCCTGAAAAAGGAGGCCTAGGTTAAGAGATTTGAAAAATTAAGGGACTTGGGGTTTACTCTTGAAGAGGATGCCCATATTTGAGACTGCAGATTACTCCTGAAAAAGAGGCCCAGGTTAAGAGATTTAAAAAATTAAGGGACTTGGGGTTTACTCTTAAAGAGGATTCCCATATTTGAGACTGGGGATTACTCTTGAAAAGGAGGCCCAGGTTAAGGGAATTAAGGTTTGGGGCTTACTCCTGAGGAGGATGCCCAAATTAGGGGACGGGGGCTTACTCCTAAAGGGGATGTCCAGATTTGGGAACATTAAGAATTGGAGCTTACTCCTAAGGAGGATGCCCAAATTAGAGGACTTATGACTAGGGATTATTCCTGAAAAGGAGACCAAGGTTAAGGATTCTCTCATCTTAAAGGATGAGGTTGAATGAATGAAATCTCAATCTTTAGTGACATAAAGATGTGTAAATAACTAGGTTTTGAGAGATATTCGACAGAATTCCTTTCAGATAAGGAAGTCAAATCAATAAATGATGCCATAAATGGCTTTGAAGAGTGTCTTGAAGAATGAATCTTGAATAGGAAAGGTGTAATGGCATAAGAGGGGTGAAATGGGAAAGAAAGGCACCCAAAAAGGCAGGGGCACGCAAGTCCTGGCAGGCGCGCAGGTACTGCGTGGGTGCACAAGTCCTGGTCGTGCAGGTATGCCTGCACGACACATGGTGTACTTGCGCGATGATTAAAAAGTAGGGTAATACTTGAGTGACTCTTCATTAAAGCCTTTATAATCCTCTTTAGGTTCTTCCAGAAGAAGGGCGTGCAAGATGTATTGAAGGAGTAAGGCGGCGTGCAAGTGTGTCCCCTTTCCCTTAAGGGCTGGCCACTCAGGCGTGCAAGTGTTGATGAGTTTCAACACTTAGGCCTTCCTCCACCTCTTTAGATCTTCCGTTCTTGGTAAGAAATTACCTTATAAGTGTTTCAAAATCATTGAGAAGAGACTAGGGCGCCGGGAGCTCAAATCTGAGTTTCTGGAAAAAATCCTCCCGAAATGGGGGGCCCAGAGGGTCTATTTATAGGTAGGAGAAGACCCCAGGCTGTTACCACTTAGGTCGCACAAGTCACTTGTGTGACCATAATGTGTCGCGCAAGTGGACTTGCGCGACTGTGAGGAAACTTGCGCGACTTATGGGCTATCTTCTCCTTTTTCATCCCTTTGTTGATTTTTGATATTTTTTCAAAGGATGAATCAATTTGTGTTATTTCATTTCCATTTTCCGATATTTAGATTTTGTGATGAAAAGAGCATCAATAAAAGTCCCCCCACATAGTTGGATCCGAAAGAAATGAGGATTTGACTATGAGGAAATCGAAGACATCCAAAGGAAAGGTGGCGCACAAGTCTTGATGGCGCAGAGGGCGGCACGCAAGTGTACTTGCGCGACCATTAGAGAACATGCGCGACCTATGGGCAATGTTCTCCTTGTTCTTCCCTTTGTCGATTTTATATGTTTCTTCAAAGGATGAATCACTTTGGACTAAGGTATTTCCCTTTTTCAGACATTAGACTCTGTGACGGGAATGAGCGTCAACAAGGACACACATGCAATTTATGATAAGACTCAATTTCCCAATTGCTTTTATCATTAAAAAAGACTTAAAAAGGGTTAATTATTGATACATATTACCTATAAGGTAGACATATGAACATAAAATTGATTATATTCAAGTTTGTAGGTAATGTTAATAGTTATCTTCCTAGATTAACCCATGTTATATTAGTTTTTACCTCAACCATAGAAAATAATTATTTACTTCTTTTATAATTCATAATGAGAAAAAATGATGATAAAATCATTCCAAAATATAAATAATATTGATTTTAAAATCCTAATGCACTTTTACAAATTCAATACCCATAATTGAAATAATCCAATTTAAAATTATGCCTACAAATGTGATGAAAGAGATGGCCTGCTAAGAGAAATTATTTATATGTATTGAAGGTCTTAATATCAAAATTAAATATGAAAATAATTACGATGACTTAAATTATTTATATATTAATATAATTGATA
Organism: Viscum album; assembly: GCA_963277665.1. Lineage (NCBI taxonomy): Eukaryota > Viridiplantae > Streptophyta > Magnoliopsida > Santalales > Viscaceae > Viscum > Viscum album. The sequence continues at coordinate 800,088,207 of OY728143.1, read as the reverse complement.
TAATTTTAATTTAAAACCAAATTTAGCTTTAATTTATTCAATTAAATTATTTAAATTTATAGGCAGTATTAAAAAAAATTAGTCTTTTTCAATAGCCAGTGAATAAGGAAAACATTTCAAGAATATACAATAAATTAACCCAAATATACTTTTGATATTAATTTTTCAGAAATTAAATTAAATTTTTAATTAAAGTTTTATAAATGTGGTGATAATTAATTTTATATAATTTATGTAATGGGTAACTAAACCATTTTTTAGAATAATCTAGTTTTTGTGAAAAAAAAATTATTTTTCGTTTAAAGGATTCTAATTTTTTTACCATTGGATAACCATAATTTTAATAATCTAGTTAGTATTATTAATACAATAAATTTTAATGGATAGTTTATAATGTTATACCACATTATGCTTCATTTAGGCTCAGGGTTGTATACTCTTCCATATGTCAATGAGAATAATTTTAGGAAATGAATTTCATGTGTTGATTAATCTTGATGTTTCAGGTCACATACTCTACCAAATAAAATTTTTCCCAATAAAATTATTAGGGAGTTACATGTAATATATGATTCTAAGTTGATTTATTATATTTTTTAATGGTATTGAAAATTATTTCCCAAACTCTAATAATGTTGAATTTGAATTTAGACCATTTTAATAATAATATTATATATATATATATATATATTATGATACATTCCATATATTTATCGACAATTATAGAATATTATTGACATTTTTAAATTACCAAGTAAAATAATTTAATTGTAATTTAAACTAATCCTTTTTAAAACATGTTAAAATTCAATTTCATAACTCAGCTTATACCATTTATTTCAATATTGAGCTTTAAAATCATTCCATTAAATGATTAATAAATATAACCAAACATAATAATATAATCTTAAGATATTTTTATAATATTATTCACAAACATATATTTATCACATATAATATTTATTATAATACAACATTATTTAGAGTGTTACAAATAAAATAACTTCCACATAGACTTGATATACAAATAAAAAATATAATTTCAAAGGGATGAGATTTCAAGATCGTTACCATTTTTTTGATTTTGAATAAAAGATTTTCCAAAATATTTATATTGTTGGGTACTGGATAATGTGAGAGTTTTATCCAAATTTTCAATTTCAAGAATAAATCCTGTTATGATTGAGTTGATACGCATTGATGATTCTATTTTGGTTCTTTGATTCCATTTTACCAAAGCAAGGTTATTCCTTTATTGTAAAAGATGATCAATTAATTTTTGGTCGCACAATTTCACAAGTCTTCTAATTATGAATTATTTCACCTTATAGGATTAGTTAAATGAGGGTTTTTCCTCATTATTAATCACGATTGACAATGTGTATGACTTATAAACCTTCATTATAGAGAGTTATTATGTTTCATTATCAAGAAGGTCCTTAAAAAATGTCCTCTCAACCTCATATAAAATTTATTATAGATTAATAAGTATTAATGTTAGTATAATAAATTATAGGGTGTTCATATAATTATCATCAAAGATTTTTTCAGAAAAAAAATATTTTATTATGATTATTTCCATCATTTATTTATTCCATGTATCAATTTTTTATTTTATATTTTTAAGGAATCATCACTTATCTTTAATATTTTTTATTAATCTCAAACCCATAGTAGTATTGGATATCATTTTTAATTTCCTTGATGTATGTGGATAATGTAGCATTATTATTGATTTTATTACTTCATTCTTGTGGAATACATGAAGTTAATCTATCATGTATTCATTAATAATCAAATTTTATAACTCTTCAATCTATTAGAACTATATTACTCGATCTATATTGAGTTGGAATAATTCTAGTCTTTTATTTAGTCACATTAAATACAATGGTTCTTGAGATATTGTAATATTTTTGTTTTCCCATTTATATCCCTAGAGACTTATATATTTCTTTTTCATGCCCCATACATTTTACATAATCATTACATAGTTTATTTTTTGAAACCCTTTATACCATTTTACACTAATCCCGTCCAATGAATAAGTTAATATATATGACCATTTCTCTTTACCACTCCATCATTTGACATCCTACCATATCCAAACTACTAATATATATCGCTTATATGATACATTTATTCTTTTTTAAAGGTCCTAATGTTTTTGCTTTGGTTTGGGGGATGGGATAATATTTTTGAATTTTTGAAAAATCACTTCTCTCATGCACCGAATTATTACCTTGGTGGTAGGGAATAATATATTGTATCTCAAATTTCATCATATAATTAGTTTTTATATCATTCTATATTTCATATTCCTTGTTTATTATGTTTATTCCACTTTTCATATTTAATTTTTTTTGAATAATATAAATATGAAATAGTTTATTAGAGAATTTGAATCCACTTTTTAAAAAGGTATGCATTTTATTATTAATTTAATATGGACATATGATTATATTTTCTATTTACACATGATATCATAATATTTTAAGGACATTGTTTTTATTTTTTTGACCATATTTACGATGTTATGTTAAATTTTGATCGGGTGGTGATTTAAATTCAATATTGAAAATAAGAGTAAAGGAATAATGGTTTCCTAGTTATTCATTATTCCACAATGTTGTTAAATTAAAAAATATATAAGCTATTATTATATTATTTTGTTAATATATTTATATCATATGAACAAATTTTACATTATTTAATAACCAAATTAATATCAGGATAAAAAGTCACCAAAAAATAAAACAATAATGAACATGGGAATGATTTATGTAATGTAACTTAGGTGATTATGTGGATAACAATGCTGTTTCATTTAAATGATCATTTTTCATGATAAAAAAATAGAATGATTACTAGTTTGGGTTATAATTAGAGTGCTTATACATTCCTTTCATTATGATAATTTTAGTTTACCATGTATTTATTTATAAAATATGTGTGATATAGTGGTTATTTTCACTAGTTAACTAAGATTAGTCAGATTATTCAAACAATTTACTCATCAATAAGAATATGTATTTGGTTTTCTAGTCGGATTATGGGAATATAATGGTTATGTTAACGGTCCTGCTTTCCTTTCAAGGCTGATTTCATTAGCTGTGTTATTGGATATTGTATGTAATATCATTAGGAGGACATGTGGGTTCATTTTTATGAGATATCATTAGGAAATCACTGTGAATGTAATGAGGGGTTTTTGATATGTCTTAAATGTTTTTGTCGAGGTATAGATTAGATGTTTGTATTTGGTCCTTGTTTTCTTAGTAAAGTGGTCCGTGTGGTTGTATGTTCTTATCAAGGTTCGGTCATTGTTTTTAGTAATTTTGTTGATACATTAAATGAACGAAGTTATCATCATAAATGTAGTAATTCAATATATTTAATGGTAAGATAAAAATTTACCATGGTAATTATTAATATTTCCTAGTAGATATATCCTATAATAAAAATTTATGATTATTTATTATTATTATGTCAAGATGTTTTTTTTCATTTGTATGACTTCAATAATTTTGTCTCTTGGTAGTATATTAAATTGGAATATATGATATTATGACTTTTTATATTTATTATATGATCTATTATGTGAAAAATTAATAAATTGGATAACTATAATGATATCATTAAAAGATAAATTTAATATCTATAATAACAATGGGATGAAAAGAAAAATTACTAAATTAATTAAGAAGCGATAAATAATTGATTGATAAAAATAATAATTATTTTTCAATTTGGGTTTCTTTTAATTATATTTTGAAATATTATTTATTGTTGAATCTGGAATTAATGTTGATATTTTTTATGTATTATATTGATTTTTTTTCACGATGATGAATTGTGAATTTTCAATGTTTATTACTTTTAGTTATTGTTTTCTATAAGTTTGTTTGTTTTATTATTTGATTTATTGATTTATTGATTAAGATTTAATGATTCAATAAATTATTGTTGAAATGAATTTTATTATACAGATATTTTATTCAGCTATAATTTATTTATTAAAAGTTTATATATATATTCATTTTACTGTATCAAAATTACTGTATGTATATATATTTTCTAGGATATGATGGTATATAATTATAATATACAAATATATATATATTCACATGATGTAATAAGATATTTTATTAATTAAAAATGGTATATATATGTTAGAGAAAATGGATATGTTTACAACACATATATTATTGTTTGGTAAATAATGGAACATAATTATTACATGTACACATTCCTATGGGTTGTAGTGTCCAAAGGTTGCGACTTGGTTTTGGGAAATTGTGGATTGAAGTTAAAGCACAATTCAATGTGATAGCTATGGTACTGTGGTGGTTGTTTTCATGTGATGGATACAATTATTTCTTGGTGGTTTTGATGTTGTTGTGGTGGGGTTGATAAGGCACATCACATATGATTGTGATATGGTTCTCTAATAATAGTGGTGATATTATTATGGGATTTCGGTTTTATCTGTATGTGGTACTAAAAAATATGAAAAAATTTGTAATTATTTATCTCTTTATTATTTATCTAAAATCATAATTTTATTTCATAATGAAAATGTGAATAATAATTTATTAGATTATATAAAATTTCCATATAAATAAGCTTACATTCTATATTCTTATCAATAATTGTACCATGATCTAATTTTGATGATAAGACACATGTATTCCCTGATAATTATATTTCACTTTGTTGATATTTTTAAAGAAGATTCCTCTAGATACTGCCATGATGTCACCCTTCAAAATTTTTTCTAATTTTTTATATATAGAAATTTTATTATGACTAGAGAAGTTTATGTTTGGACAGTTGGAGTTGTTTTCTAGAATAATATTCATTTATTGTACATAAATTCATCAAATTAATTAACATAGAGATACAAGAGAGGTTTGTGATCTTATTTCATATATTATATTTATATTTTGGGATTTTTGGGGGGGTTTTTAAAAACAATTTATAAAAATTATAAAGGTAATTCCTATCATACATTCAATTGATAAATTATTTACTAGACTCCATGTTTACTTCCATTAATGGCGGGATTCATGGGATATATTTTTCCTTATTTCAATCATAGGTAGGGTTTTAGAGGTGGATAGTCATAAACATGTTATTTCCTATATTTTGGTTGAGATATCTGATGGAGTATAGATTTAATAACACATGAGGTGTTCCTAGGTATTGTCGGTTAATATTGTTATTATCAGAACATGTTGTTTTAGAATGAGACTTACTAAAACACACACACACACACCCACAAAACACTCACTCACACACACACATATAGTTCCCCATGTGAATGACACAAGGGTTGTACAAGTGAAATATATACCTTCAAGAAAATTGGTATATATTATCCACAATGATATGATCAACACACAATGAAAGGTAATAATGCATTATTATGTTTTAATAAACTAATTACATGTTCAAAATTCTAGAATAGTAATTACATTATTATTATATGTTTCATTTAATCTTATCGTTTTTGTAATAATGATTATTTGAGCTAAGATACAATGATGCACTATATTTTGTATAATTACATTCTCATGCTGGTTTATGATATAATCATAAATAATTTATTTATATATGAAAATACATATTCTACTAAGAATTCATTCCCACCATTTGTAGGGGCACCGTTTGGTTTTGGGGGGATGAGTGGATGGTTATGGTGTCATGTCCCTTGGATGACATGTTTTCAATAGTTTTCATACCACTATTGTATTCCATAGTGTGATATGTAATTGACCTATTATATATTTAATTAATAATTAATCTTAATGTTAATGCATGTTTTTCATTCGATAAAATACCATATTTATTTTTATAATCTAATATAATATATAATATTATTATGAAACATTTAAGATCATGTTTGATAATAAAATTATTGTTTTCAATGTATTATTATGTAGAGTATATGATTTTATAAATATAGAGGAATTTATAAATAATCATTAAATCCCTACATATGAATAACATTTTTTATATACTTGATTTTTTATGTATACCCATGATGGTAAATTAATGAAAAAATTAACTAATTTTGGAATAAATTATTGAGAATCTTATATTATAATCCAAAATATACAATTAAAAATGATATTCCATGGGTTATATCGAACTAGTAGATTGAAGTGTTCAATGCATCAAATGAAAGATATAAATATGACTTCAATTATTAATAAAGGAATGCGAATAAATAATTATTATTATTAGGATCTATTGATTATTTTTAATATATACTCACTAAATTCAAAAAATAAAACATTTATTGATACATGTTTTTAATTAATATGTAATATGATCTAAATGAAATTCCCATTTTATATGATGTATCTATGATTGTTAACTTCTATATATGATTTATTTTATAATCATGATGAAATATTTTCTATGTTAATTACTATTTATAACATACTATGTATAATCTGTTAAATTGTTAAAATATGATTTACATATTTTACATGATTTATTTAGAGATTTCATTTATTTATGTTTAAATTCATAAGGAAAAGACATAATAATTTAGTGCTGAATTTAAAAGATGATAAAATATTAATAAAAAAATAATTATTAATGTATTATATAGTGATTGTTGTAAGAATATGGTAATTATTAATGAATTGAATTCAAAAATTGGCGGAATCCATTAAATGTTTTTAGAAATAATTTTTTAAAACTGGGGCTGGGGTTTTTAACCGCACATTAATTGTTCACATATAAAAATTATTGTTTGATGATTTTTTTTATTTCAACAAACATCTAATTCATGTGGTTAATAATTTAGAATATCAATTTAATGTTTTGTGAAACACCATATTATAATATTGATGTTTATATTTTTTGTATTATTTGATATGATAATTTATTGTGGATGTGGTTGATGGATGTATATTGATATCACCTAAGACATATTATCGTCGATGGTATGAGGAATGATGATATAGAAGGAATGTTTTATGATGGAAAAAAGTATTCTAAACTATTGAATGTGTATCCATATGTCACAAGATGTTCAATTTGATGTTTTTATAATTCAAGTGATATATGTTGTGTTTTTATTGGAAATTATCTTTGGTAGAGAATTATGAAAGGAAAATAGTGATGATGTGTCGTAGTAATACATTATGTAAATGTTAAAGAACTTTGTTTTCCATTTTTAGATGATTTAACTTATAATTAATCTTAAATAAGTCAATTAGAGGTAAAAAGGAATTTATTTAGTTATTATTCATCTGTATAGCATGCTAATTGTTTATAATTTCCCTAAGTATCCATGATTTATTAGAATAGTTCTATGTGTCTCAAATTAGGAAAGATAATACATTTTTTTTAATTTAGTGGGAAATGATACGAATAAATATTCTGATGTTCTTCTAGTCTCTAAGTGGTTAATGAATTTTTATGTATATTGATGTTACATATCAGACACTTTAAATTCAATCCAATGATTAAGATTCATATTAGAATATTAACATAATGTGTTGGAAAATTTTATAGAGGCCAAAATTAATGAAATTAATTTTTATATATTTTATAGCAATATTTTATAAAGGTTTAAATTCTTAATGTGTTAATTTTAAATATGGACGGTAATTAAATATTTATTATTTTTTAAAGGGGATACGATTATTGATGTTTGGATTGTTTTTTTTGAATTAATATCTAGTAAAGAGTTAGTTATGAGTTTGGTTGTTAGTTTTCTACCATATTTTTCAAATTCTACTCAATAGTGATAATCTGAAATGAGTGTTATCTTCCATATTTTCAAAGAGTCTATGAGTTGTCTTTTTAAGAGATTGGGGGTTGTTCCCTATCCCATCCCTTTATTTTTTGTTTGTAAATCAATCCAATTTTATTATCAACACATAGTGGTTGAGATATGGACCTTTTCTTGATTGGTTTTTTGTTTAGATAATATTGTTTATACCTATAAAATTATATTTATTATTATTGTGTGGGATTATAAGGGAATGCCAAACACTTCAAATATCCATTTCCAGAAATAATCTTCCACAATTAGTATGAACACTTTAGTCTGTCACAATATATATGAGGTGATACTGTAAAAAAATATGGATACAAAAAAATTAATTAGTTCCCCAAAACTTGGTAAATGCAATGAGAACACATGTATTTATACCAATTTAAAATGAATCTGTAAAATTATAAATATTTTTTAAAAATTTATAGATGATTAACTAGTCCTCCATGTTTACAAAAATATAAAAAACAGAAAGGTCACTACACTCAATCACTATGAAATATCATTAATCTTTTATAAATAAACACAGAAAGATCCATGAAGTAGGAAAGGGATTGCACTATAACTGGTGTACCTATCATTTCCACCTTGATACATGCGATAAATTGATAAAGCACTAATAAAACACCTTCATTATTTCTATTAATTTCCACTAAAACATTCTATTATGGATCTTGAATCCATTATACTATTATTATTTGAATAGTAATTAAGAATATATTCTATAATCCTATAAAAAATTTTATTAATTGATGTTGTCACATTTTATAAATTCCACTAAGTGTTTCATTCCCCAAAATTATAGAAATAAATCAATATTTAAAATTTAAACGAAATCATCAAGATACTCTATAAATAATTTTATCAATGAATTATTCCTTAAAATACAGTGTATTATTCCTCAAATCAAGATAGTACAAAACATGATCACATCAATTATGTTTTGTTTCTTATAAAACAACAAAATACATAAAATGATGATGAATATCTTATTTCAAATAGTATAAATATCATATTTTAATGCTCTAAATTTTTGTGATCTGGAGATATGTTGAAGCATGTCACACTACCTTATAATAAAAATTATAGGATTGTTTATTCTATGTGATATGAAATTATTACAATGTGTAATAAAATATAAAAATTACTAACAACTAAAATATTCTTTAAACAATTAATAGTAAATCCCTTATGTCATGGTGTAATGAAAAAGTATTACCCCAAAATTCTAAAAATCAAAGCTGATACACCCAAATGAATCCTAGTACGAAATGATCATAATTTAATATTTTTAATCCCTAAAAACATAACAGCCACTTTTATGGTAGGAAAAAATGGAAAATGTTTCACTCTATTTGAAATAAATCAAATCCTTCATTAAGAGACAATAATTTGCGGAAGAATCAATGAAATATTTCACATCCACATAAAAATTTCGAAACTATTATTAATTTGTGGTAGCATTATATGTTGATTATGTTGTATTATATATATCTCATGGCCACGAAGCATTCATAGTAGCATCATGAGATTCCTTCATAAAATAACATTTTATAAAAACAAGGAATTACTTTCAGTATAAAAAAACATATTTCCTAAAAGAGTAACTTCCTCATATCCCTAATTCATTTATAGTTTCACCACATAATTTCATTGTGAATTCCACAATTCCATCACATATCATGAATATCATCTTTCATGACTATGTGATATTCTCACTTCACAATGACGAGACGATTATCTTATCTCTCCATGTAAAACACTTGTGACACTGGTTTCAAAGATATAGTGGAAGATTATTATTTGATATACCTATCAATACCTAACAATAACTTCCATAACGGGGGCTGTAATTTTTCCTTGACATAATAGAAATGATATGAATCAATTTTTAACTCTCCATTTATGTTAATCATTTAATATATTCCCTTGATCATGTTTTATTTTCTATCCACAAATAGTGGGAGAGTGATAATATATAATATATTCATGGAAATATCTTCCTGACATAAGAGCTTCATGTAACCACAAAAATTAGATCCATCAACAAATATTTTCATTGGAATACTTCATATAGGGACACATAAATGATTCCATCATGGATGAGAATCCATTAAACACAATGACATTCGCAGACCATACCCACTAATGTAAAACCATAGAACTATGTAAAAAATTAGCCTTTGTAAAGTACATTTTGACCGTATTCCAATGGATCATTACAATGATAGAATTTGTATTTAATATGTAACAATTCAAAGGATATATATTTTGATAATTTGGACCTCATTTACACCCCTCATTTCACCAATCCAATCTACTATGGAAAATTTTGTCTTAAATGATTTTTTGAATCCATTCACTGAGAGAAAATACCTAAAAATATAATTCATGAACAACCTATTTAAAATCCTCATGTGATTTATTACTTGTTAATAAAAACTATAATATGTACTTCCATACATGTATTCTTTATAAATAGTAATCATGGATTGTGAAATGAACACATCCTTATTTACCCCATAGTATAATGGGGCCCTCAAGATATAATAAATCAGGTATTACCTTTATAATGGTGGTCTCTATCCTAAGGAAAATGTATAAAATACTCATGGCCCAATACTCTCACTATGAACTTGTTTTTTGATATTATTTGACCCTTTTTCAGTCATCCATCCTTAATGCCTTAGCATAATGGCTTTGAGTTGAATCATTATTAAGAAAAATTTCTCAAATCATAAACAAATATAATTTTAAAAAATCTCCATGAATATCATGAATCTACAAATTCACCAAATATCTTCCCTTTTTCTTATAAATTATCCATACATATAGATGATACTCTAATATGGTACAATCATAATCCCTTTTACATTTATCCATATAGTTATCTAGTATAGACTTAATTCATCTTCTAGTTACTAATATATAGGGTTTATACATGAATATATGGTGATGAAACTATGTGTACACCTTAAACAGAACCCAAATTATTCTTTTTCTAATAAATATGAAGAAATATAATGGTATTATCTTATGTAAGTCCTGAACGAAACATTTCTAGGAACCTCTCATCCTGTTGTATGAGATTCATTTTGTGGGTTGTTGGTCTAATGAGGATTGACCGACGTTTGGTGTTGAAAAGGAATTATTTGGGTGGAAAATGATTCTGAATCATCATTGAATTGGTGGTTAATTTTGCTCGAGGATAGAACATGGGTTTTTGGGAAAAAAGTCCATACGGGAAGTCTTGGTTGTATTAGTTTCCACGAAATGGTGATTCAAGAATATAGTGATGCAAAAATTATAGTTACTAGTGAACTAATGATTGAGATAGTTCCATGTAAGTCCATATAGAATATAATTTCATTTGTGATGATGAGAATCATCATAGTAATGATTTTTTAGGTACTTTTTAATTATGAGATGAGAATTCCATTGTGTATTTTAATTTTTCATTTTTTGAGAGTTTTTTTGTTGAGAATAGATTATTCAATTTGGGTTTATAGTGCTTGTAAATCCTTAATTTATTCGATTAGATATGATTTTAGGCCCTATTTATGTCTTTAATATTTTAAATAGCTTCAAATATGTGTCCTAGTGATCGATATACTAAATAAATATAGAAGTATTTCATTTATTTTTTAATGGGGTGTTCATGTAGTAAGTGTCATTTCATGTGGTCATCAAAGGACATGATTGGAGTTTTTTGTAGGGGGCCTTACACCCATGAAGCATTCGTATTGATAATATGGCTACTCCAAAAGGGTTTAGTAATAAGAGTTTCCATCAAACTAGAAGGTGATTCATGGTTTAATCTACCTGATCTCACCTAGAAATAGTGTGATAGTCCCCATTTTTAGGCGGTGTTTTAATATTTTTATTGGGGTCCTTTTAAGGAACCCCCATAATATTTCATTTTTTTATAGTCGATTGAAAGTCGAGGGAGAGACAACTATTTCTCTCATCCATCATTGCATTTACTGTAATTGATTTATGTGTATTATTTGTATTTTATCACATATATTCATGATATAAACTTAATATCATATCCAATTCTATCATCAATTATGTATCAAGATAATTTAGTTCATTTGGAAAAGGATTTGGGTTGAATATTTCACTACATCATAGAGAAATTGTAAAACATGTTCGAGATTTCATAGATGGATAATATACGAAATCAAATTAAGAAGAAATCAATCCATCATAGTTCATTTACACATATGGTATGTTGACTTTTTTCCATTAGTATTTCCTATGGTATTTGTTTAAATTGGATACCAAATTGGAGTTATTATTTTGGTGCTGTTCTTAACATAATTTATACTATTTATTGTGAGTGTATGACACCCCATTTCTCATTGTTTTGGAGAAACAAGGATGATCAATAACAATTACTTTGATTATTCCAATTAGTTTTCAGTATCAAATTAACATTAATTAATTTTATTAATTTTATAGGTTCTCATGGACATAGTTAAGGTTAGTACGATCATTAGAGTGGTCATTGAAATCTCGGTTGATATTGGTGTCCTTAATATTATTTTAGTTACTAGGTTGATAGGATATTTTTGTGTGTGTTACCTCACTAGTATTTTCACATACATATTTCATGATTTTTTTAGTTATATGGTCTTGTGTTAGCATAACAGTTTACATTCCAACTATTACTTGCTTAATGGGTTGATGGTTGAACCTTGTTTGAAAAAGTGTTTCTTGTAATCTTTATTGTTTGTTTGGTTTCCTGTGTTGGATTTCAATTAAAAATTATTTTATTTTTTTAAATTTGATTTTGAAAAGATGATATTAATGATAAAAAACATTAATGAAATTATATGTTTTAAGAAATAGGTTTTTAAATATATTTTCAAAACATGATTGTACTTTTCTAAAAAGAAATTGTATCATATTTACCAAACAAACCATAATGAATATGGTGCAACATGGGGTTTTTTTAATTAGAGTCAAAAATCATTTTTATTTGTTTTGATGAAAAAAATTGATTGTAGTTGTTTTAAGGATATTTGGTCCATTTTACCTCTTTTGGAAATGCCCTATATTTTAAGCAGGATTTTTTTTCATCCTTGTTTTGATTCCTGTTGTGTTTGCTATTTCATAATGAATTTTTTTTATATCTGTCCCTTTAGGAATATTCTTTTTCGAATCAAATAGATGGGTTAGTCTGGATAGATTAAATGTATCATGTAGTGGGTTGAGATAGGGTTTGTGACATGTTCAGGATTCGGGACACGGACCCAAGGAACTAGTTCCTTCATGATGTGATTGTGAGATATCAAAAAGGTTGTGTAACCATTTCACATTAATGCGATTAATATGTTCTTATGACATAATTGAACAATGATGTTTTATAGGATATCTAGGAAAATATTTTCCTTTGGTGATATTATTATGGTAATATTTCTAAGAGAGATATGTTCCCCTAATGTGAATTATATTGGGAGACACCCTGGGTGACTGGGTAGTGATTGTAGAAGGTACCTTTCCATGAGTTTATTGTCTAGGATGACGTTGAATTGAGTGGGAATGAATGGGTTGATATTTTTTTATTAATGAGTTATATGATTAGACTAGGATATGATATTGCATGGTGGGATAACATTGAGTGATATAGGGTCTGTATGGTTATGTGCTGTGGGTTATGGATGGATTGAAATACTATAAGGGAAAAGGTAGGATTAAGTTGGTTATGAATTCGCGATTGAATGATAAGTGGTAGTGGGAAATTTTAATTGAGATTGGATGTACCATGAAACCCTACCTAGTGAATTTTTGAAGGTTATATCGATGGTATACACTGACTCTTTTATTTGGCATGGACCAAATATGGTATGGTTAGATTTAATGGCTACATGGATAGCAAACAACGAATTGACTTGTATTCATTTATGCGGATTTTGTGTTTCATTTCATGTTTGGGGTGTTTCTTTATAATATTAACAATATATATATATATTGCATTCATATCTACTGAATTACAGAAATATTTCGTTTTATAAAGGCATTGGGGATTCCTTATGGGTCTTTAGACTCAAACCATGCTCCCGTACATGTAATGTCTTTCAATTTTTGTGGGTAGATATTAATATTTTTCTCAATAAATATGTATATATTGGATGAAGAAACATGGCACTTATAAGTGAAGTCATGGTATATGAGGACACAGTTAGATGATTATGTGGGTTGGGCTCAAGGCCAATATATTTATTTCCAATTTATGTTCAGAATGTTTATTTGATATTTTGACATTGTTTTATTTCATGTATGATGTAGTAAAATATTTTTCATTTCTTTAATGGTTGATGTATAATATGAATATATATTATTCATTCTATTTTATACTATGGGGAACTGCTTAGATCTCTCTAATTTATATTTTTTGGAATGTCCATAATACAAATAGGCAACGTTAAATTTCTAATAGTAATTTTTGAGAGAAATGACTACCAATAATTGTTTTATTCACTCCCCTAGTATACAACCTCTTTCATATGGGGAGACATTATTTAGGTCATGTTGTGACAATAACTATAGTTTTTTTCCAATGGTATGGATCTGGGTGTCATATTGTGTGTATATCCTCACAAGGACATCAATACTACTACTGGGATATTGATTTGTGTTGACATTACCACAACCTGGTTTTTATGTTCTAATGAATCATATTTTGAATAAATATATATGACATTAAACATAAAAAACATTGGTTTGGAGGCCCAGACATTAATCTATGATTATCATATCTCAAATCGGTCCCCATTTGCATGGGGATCTAAATTTATATCAAGGATATCATTCTCTTATTATTAAATTAAGTGTCACTTTCATTGTTCAAAAAAATCCATACATAAACAGCAATATCAATGGTATAAATTTCAAGATTACAATCCTCTAATGGAAGCATACAATATACTTGTAATACTAGAGACCCTTTTGTAGTAGGCAAACACCATATCCAAAACTATCATGTAATACAAACATTAATGACATGATTCATGATTTTATTGAAATTATTATTTTTTCAAGTTGAAAAAATTAAATTAATTATTAAATTCATAAATTCCAAAATTATCTTAGTATGAGTTTTTTTTCTTTTTTTGAATAGTCTAGTCTATGGTCTACAAGTACAGTTTTCTACAAAACTATAACTTGAATGATTTTATCATGATATACGAATGACGATGTATTTTTTAAAAATTATCCAAGTAATAAAATTTTAATTTAAGTAATATTAATATTCATTTTAAATATTAATTCTACTAATAATTATTATCACCAATATTTTTAGAACTAATTAAAGTATCACTTTACTAAAAAAATGATTTCAATCTTTTGATTTAATCAATTTATTTTCAATGAATATTCTATTTGGTATTTCATTATATTACCTCATTCCCACTATTTTTTATAATAAATAAATTTATTTCCTAAAATTATTATATGATAAAATTTTATAATATATGTAAAATTAATGTATAAAATGAATTTTTTTGAAAGCAGTTTTCTGTGATTATGTTTCATTATTTTAATATTACCCATGAACAACCTCAAAAATTTTATGTGTCATAATGATTTAAATTTTTTAAATCCCAAGTATCAAATTAAAAAAAGGTTCAATCATATTCTATTTCATTAAAAATATTTACTATGGAGAAGAGTTAACTACCATGGTAAAGGTAAATTTCGATAAAAGATAAATGTTATGAAAATCCCAAATAAAAATATAATGGTTTACCAAAAAGGAGTAGTTGTGGTGAGTTTCATCTTAAACATACTATCACTACCTACTTTAAATACTTTTTCCATTGAGATTTGAATAGTAACCTTATATTTATTAAAATGTATGTGCTGCACCCAAAACTAGCAATATCTTAGCGTATAATAGAGTAACATCTATCCCGTATTAATAAGTACTTCTCTTTTGAATTTCACATTGAAACTGAACCATTTTTTGCATCCTACAAATAATATCCATGTTCAAAATATTTTTTGTTAAAAGTAATTACTATAAGGCCTTAAATTAACTGGAGACTTGAAAAGAAAATTCATGTCACTGATGTGAGTATTATCAACTACTTATCATTTCATAATAATTATCCACATTCACATTTATTTATGGCACACCAATATATTGTTATAATTATCATTAATATACTATATTTTTAATATTTTAATGATATTATTAGTTTTTATTCATATGTGCCATCTATTTATAATAATGAAAATTTCATTTGACTGTACATACAGAAAATCTCCACCAGAAGGAAACAACTAAATTATAACAACTTCCAAATTGAATGGCCAACAGAATGATTAATTTAGGATGTATAATTTCAATTTTACCATTATGGTTATAATAAAAATAATTGGAGAACATGGTATATACTTAATAAATATATGATCCTTCTTATTAAAATCCTCTAAAATAAGTACTATAAGAGAAGAATATATTTTTTTAAATTATGTAATATTATCTTATCAATTAATTATTCTTCAAAATAATTTATAATTTTGAGATGTTACAGTAGTAAAACTTGTAAAAGATAATTATTCTTATGGCATGATGACATTTCAATAAAACCACCTAATTGTCATTTATTAAATCATGGTATAATCATGTATGGGTGAGTTTGAACACCTACAAGAATAATATTATAAATTTATGTCATGACTGACTGTGGGAACATTATTTATTATATAATACAATATAAATTTATAGATATTGATTATTTTATTGGGATATTTTAGGTTTGTTGAATTTATAATTAAAAACACATCATTTGATCAAAACAAAATCACAGAAACTTTATTTTTATCGATTATGTCTTCATTGATTAAGAGTAAATTACTTATTAAAGGAATATTAATAATGAAAAATAATTATTAAAAATACATAATAGATACATTAATGAACTTTTAATGTGGAAAATTTTAATTATAGTGAATACATTCATTTTTATTATTTAATTTGTACAACCCTTCAAAACTAAAATAACCTTATGTGGAATGTAGGTACAATTCAGATGGAAAAAGACTATATATAATGAAGAATATATATATATATATGTATGTATATATATATATGATCAAGGTTATTAGTTAATTGAATAATATATTTATGTTTATCATAAAGGAGGTTATTGTATATTTTTCGATGTTACAATAACCAATAATGGTTTTCCATCTCAAATTAGAATAATGAAGGAATTTTTTTTATAAATTCTCTAATTTACATTATGTTATTTTTAAAATATATATTTGATAAAATATATCTTGTAATTATTATTTGGTATTTAGAAATTAATTTAAATTCATATCTCTTATGTGGTACTAATTGTGTTGTTTCAAAATCAATAAGTCGGGGTTTTCCATCTCGAATCTAAATCATTGCGAATCATGTTATATTCACCACATGTTATTCTTCCTTTATTGTTGTGTATACAATGTAATGGAATAATTATACCATTTTACTCATGTAATTTACGGGATTTAAATGTCTATATTATTATCCCTCCGTCAAAATATTTTAGTTAACGAGTTACCGAAACCATTATAAAACTAAATCCATTATATGTTAGAAAGTCCATGGGTAGTTTTTGTACTGTAAAAGTGTCTATAATTTCCTAAAAAATAATTCCAAATAAAGATATTTTAATTTGTGTATGGATATTTTTTAGATTAACCTATGGGTATTCACCATGAAAAAGGTTGGTTGCGTATCGACTCAGTCATCACCCGGATTCATAGTAAGTGAGCGGAGGATATCTGACATAGCTAGTAACTCTAAGGTGATATGATTTGTGACATTCAAATTCCCCTAAAATACTATAGTGAATTTGTATTCTTAGAATTTTTATGGTATTATAAAAAAACAATGGATATAAATTAGTATCTTCCATGGACTGCTAAACACATTGAATATACCAACTCTACTATATTTCATTGATTAAGCTAATTCAAATTTCTCAGATAATGCACTATGGATTCTAGGTTTATTAAGGTATGTTTTCTTTGAAATGATGATTATTATATTTAATGGGGATATATTTTATTTTTATTGTTTAAATTATATTTATATCCACTTATTGATTCAGTAAGTGGTTCCTTAGGGAATGGTGTGAAATGTCATGTAGAATCTTATAGTTAATGCATTGGAAAAAACCAGGTGATCTGTGGGACCAATAATTATATATATACTTGATTCCTTAACATGTCTAATCAAATAAAGATGATTGGGATTTTATGTATACCACTTCCCATAACAATATATCTTCTTAGAATAAGGTCTTGACAAGAAGTATTGATGTCAAACTTCTTTCACTCCTTCAACATGAGATTATTATTATTTTGTTTTCCAGGATTTCAATTATCTTAATTGATATAAGATTCCATTATTTATAGTTTATTATTGTTTCATGGTATTTATTTATATTATTTGTATTAATTATTACATGAATTTTGGATGAAATATACCTATGAATGATACCATGTACTGATAATTTATGATTACCCTTATTTTTTCAATTCGCATAGAAACCAAGAGGAGACCTATGTATAATTATTAAGGATATGATGAAATGGGTAATCATGTCCTCATAATGTATTAATAATGTATCCTATATTTTATAAATTATATCTCTGTATGTAACAAGTCATATTTAACTACTAATATACTAAATCTTGTGGGAGCTCTTGTATTCTCTACCAGTAGCGTAATATAAAAACCAAATATCATTTTCTAGAGTTTGATATTTCACAACTGTTATAATTGGAAGTTTAATATTCTCTTTAGTGATTAGATTTAGATGAATCATATTAGATAAAGCATGTTCTAGGAAAAACCACCATTATTTCTATGTGACATATTCGAAATTACAAGAGGAATTTAGTTTTAGAATTAAAATTCCTTATATAATTATGTATCTTATTTTATATAGAGTTGGGGAATAATGGGATGAATTGAAACGATATCAATACCAATATTCAAATTAGGGATATTAACCATAAGATTGTTAATAATTTTGAAATTTAGGAGTTCAAATCATCATCATATTTTGGATGATAAACAATATTATGAAAACAAATATCACCCTCAAATGGTGACACGAGGATCCAATAAATGGTGTAACAATATTCTATTTATTTATGAAAATACAACATCTATAATATAGTTGGAATATTAATCCGTTGTGATCTAAATAGTGTATTATGTCCTTGATGAAAATATTTATTACTTTGGATGTAGTGAAATGGGAAAATTCTTAAAGATGGGTCATCATGTAAATATTGATTCAAACCAATGATGGAAGATAATTCAAGAAAAATAAAGTTGAATAAATGGAATTGTTTTTGGAATGGGGAGAATATAAGTTTGTATTCTTTAAAAAAATACATTCCTTATAAGAAATGAAATTATATTAAATTGAATCTCCTAAATCATTCATAAAAGTAGAAGGAAACTATTACGGATTATGATTATACCATTACAGGGTTATCTAGTCATTTATTAAACTATGTTGGTATACTAAGAATATTGATTGAAGTTTTCTTGTGATGGAATAATGAATAAAATTGTAGGAGAGTTTTTTTCATAGAAAGTTTTATCATAAAATGACATAATCTCAATAGAAATTCATATAGAGAATTTATATTCCAAGATGTATATATCCAAGGGAAATTAGGATAATATTTTACCATCTATGCATCATAGGATAAACAATGTTGAAAAGTGGATTAAAGAGAGGTAGAGATTTCCCACATGGGATAACTGTGGGAAGAAACATCTTTTCCTTTTAGGATGGAAGCATAATATTGTTACAGGTATAAAAAAATTATCATCAATTTATAAAAATCAAGAGAAATTATGAATTTTTTTATGATCAGTTGTTTGAAATTAGGAAGAATGCACATTATGTGAACAAATTCTCAAATCATCAAGAGAATTTATCTAATATATTGGTCAGGGTTCAAGTATATGTTATATTATTACAATAGATTAATTCAAACATCATAATGACATGATGGAATTTACTTCTATAATTTCTAAAAAGAAAAGAATTTTTATTTGATTATATATGTTTTTAGACTTTTATATATTCCATGTTTAGAAAAAGTATTTGATACTTCTATATACTCTTACCAAGGGAGTTATCAAAGAAGACATCGACTTAGAATCTAACTGTAGAAAATACCTAGTAGGTAGTTCCAAATATATTGCATAGGTGTATTATTTTTAAGCATGGTTATTATACTGATGGTTGATGTAATGACCTAGGATTTCCACACAAAATATTACACCTTTTTTTTAAATGTTCATTACATTTAAAAAAATATTATTGAGTATAATATTTGATTAACATCATTGGATACTAGATATACTATTTTATTAATTTATTAATTATCCTTAATTTATACTAGAAATATCTTTCAATTAAGTAATTCTTAATGAAATACCACACAAAAAACCATTATTCATAATATAAGGGAATGAAAAATTAGAAAGGCTGGCCTAAAATGCTCAGTAAGGGTATAGAACACAAAATACATATACAAAACAAGATCACATGTATATGAGAACATGAACATAACAAATTAAATGCATATATATCATATTAGTTATCAAAATATTAAGGGAAACAGTATTGCTTGTTCATAACAAATTAAACATAATGAAATCAATGAAACTGATCCTTGCGACCATAAAATTATTATAAGATATGTTATTATGGCTTAAACATAATCCTAGAAAATATTATTTATAGTTTATGAAAAAATATATTGAGAATATGGTAGGAATTCATTAAACACCAATTTAAAAAATTTGATATTGGTTTATCCTCCTATTTAACCACTTTCATGATTTGGATTACATTCCATGAAATGTATTTTAGGTTTGTTATAAACTCAAATATACCCTCTTGTAAGCTTGTCAAAACTTCCTATATACCCTCTTCTAGGATTTTCATAACCTCCTATATACCCTCTTCTCAGTTGTATATAACTTTACATTTTTCATATAATATCATAAAACAATATTCATTACCCAATTCATTGGGGTAGATATAGTTCCCAACAATAACATGGTGAAAATAATAAATTTTTGTTCCACAGGACCCTTTAACATTCCTCATATCAGAACCAATGAATTGGAATAGGGTCCATAATCATTTCATCATATGATAACTTATGGAAAGGCGATAGGATTCATAATCATTTCATCATTCCATCATAGCATAAATAATTAATAGAAGTGGGTTTAATAATCATTTCCTCAAGATATGACATATAAAATAGAAACACTTTTCATAAGTATCATTCCATTATAATCATAAAACCCTCTAAGATAGAATAAGAATAGTATATGTGGGTGATATACCTGGTAAGAGGTATGTAACATAAAATGATGTCATCTTATATGGAAAATGATTTTGAATGATTATTTAAAACATTTCTTGGGGAATGCATTTTTTTTAAAATAATTTTTAAAATATATTTTATATTTTTCATATCATTTTCAATGAAAATTAAATTTGAAATATATAATAGAGTCATTAAATTTAATTTCACACACATTATGAGAAAAATAAATATTCATTGAAGATAACATTTTAAAATAATAAATTATTTTATAAATTATTTTATTTGAAAATAACCATCGAAACATATAATTAATATTTAAAACTAATTTATTACATTTCTTGAGTAAAATATATTTTAATCTTTGAAAAAAACATTTTAGATAAATTTTTTTTTAAGATTTATTTTCTTTATAAATAATATTGAAAACTTAAAAATAAACATTAGAAATAATTTATATATTTTATATAGTAAAATTTATATATTGATTTAAAAAAATTATAAAATAGAAACATTAATTAAATCATTTTCAATGCAAATTTCATTGAAAAAAATATTAATTAATCACAATGAAAGTAATTTTCATGATAGGATGAAATTATATTTATATAGAATATGTTAAAACAATTATTCCTTTCACATTTTCCATAAAAAATAAATATTATTTTTTAGAAAATATTTTAAGAATAATATTTTTGTAATAAGTAATACATAGGAAAAAATTACTTTATAAATCATTTTTATGAATAAAAAATAAAATTTTAATGAATCATTAAAACAAGTTGTTTAGAAGAATAATGGTTTTAAACCTAAGATATAAATAAAGACGATTTTTTATAAAGAAAGTTATTTTAAACCCTGATGTAGATAATGAGGGGAAATTAATGGTAAAATATGTATTTTCATGACATAACCCTTGGAAATGAAAAGTGGTTATTTTATTGAGAGGCTGATCATAATATTTTTTCATCAGAAAAATTATCATGAGAAATCCTAATAAATAATGAGATTGTAATATAAAACCCTTTCCATATAGGTAAATTCGAATTATAAGAATCAAGAATTGAAAACGTTAAATGAAACCTAATGTATGACGGTAATATATAAATCCATGATATTACATGTCAAATATAATCTATCTAGACCTCATAAAAAAGATGTATTCATTAAATGACATATAGCTCAAGCATAGAATATTGAGGCAACAATACTTACAAATTTGATAATATTTGTACCATGAAACCCATTGACGGAATATCATAAAATGGACATGTAAATACCAATAATTATTTTATAATAATCCACAAATGAATTCATTTTTCGAATATAAAACACATAACATTTGTAGGTGGTGAATGTAGCTTGTGTCTCACAGATGTAAAAAAGTTAGAATGAAATCCCATATTACTTCAGTAATCATTTGGATCATATGCACCGATAAATCATAAAATTCATTAGGACATTAAATATTATCAATAGTAGGTAATTTGTTTTATAAAAAAACAATTTTTATGTTTATAAACCATAATTAAAATAAACAATGGTGAATTTTCTTTTATCTACAAGAAATAGATGACAGACATGAAATCCCTAACCCAATGACATGAATTTCTTCCATCCATCCATCCAACATTGATAATTTTTATTAAAAGATTAAAATGGGGGCCCTGGCCTGAATAGAATCAAGGAGGTCTAAAATAATGCATGATTATGGAATCAGAGAGAACAAGGATAACACACTGAGGGGTGAGATATCAAATACTACTAAAATTAATATGGGGGTATGTAGGAGATGATCATGATTCTTGGAAGTCCTCAACTTTATTACCTTCTCTCCAAGTGTGGTTAAGACTAGTTTCATCATGTTCTAGAACCGTGCAGTTGTGTAGTAGGTATGTGATAGCCCATGGAGTGGTATAGGTACCTTGAATATGTCTAAGGAGAGTCATGGAGTCTATTTCCCCAAGTTGAATAATGAATATGAGGGAACGACACACCTCCATCCCTATGAGTAGAGAACACAACTCTGCCATAAGGGAATCACCTGGATCAAACAACCAACTGATGGACAAGACACCAGACCCCTGCTAATAGTGAACCATGCCCCACCCCTCATGCAGCCAATCATAAATGAGCTATCAACGTTCAGTTTGAGGCCTAATCTGGGAGGGTTCCATCGAACCCAATCATATTGAAAAGACACCCTTTAGGAGAAAAAGTGAATCATACTGCAAGCCGTGAAGTGCCGAAGGGAAGGGTCCAGTCCACCCCACTTGAGCAGCAATGAAATCTCCATCATTAGAGACTTAGACATGAACCTCAATGACATGCAGTAACTGGAGTGGCCCTCATGTCTGGCATTGTTACAGGTATCCCATAAAATCTATCATTCTGTAGTGAACTCCACAGAACAAGCCCTCTACTCATGCATGCAGTCTGCCAAGCATAAGAACCAGGCCTGGAGGAAGACATCCCTGAATAGGCCCTATATTTCATGCCTTGAGATGTCTCTAAAATCTTTCCATATGAATTCCTTCCAATCTCCCTTAATTAATAAATTCTCTGTCATATCGTCCTTAGATTATCTGTTGTAGAAGCATTTGGAGGCAAACAAATCCTCTTCGACGCACCTCTTCATCCACAGGGAGTGCATTATTGTGAAGCCTCTATCTGAGGAAGTTAAAATTTTCTGGTATATCAGTGCACCATTGGAACCCTCCCCATGAATGATGACCTTGGTTGGTATGTGAAACCTAATGATAAACCTTCACTGAAGAAGAGACAGACAAGGAGCTCATGAACACCAGTAGGTCTGGTACATTTGTGATCCTAATACTATAGAAAAGCTCTAATTTAGATGGGGAGAGGATAGCTTGGGTGAAGGATGGGAAGTAAGTGTTCTACATGAATGAATATTCTAGAACTAGGAAGCCCGAAATTCTAATGACACACCCCTACTAGTTATCCCTCCATAAGTTGATCACCCCATCATCAACAATCCCACACGAATGTTGTTGCAATGTAAGGATGTGACATTGAGTAACATTCCAAAGCTTGGATCATCTACCACCTGAAATGTCAAACTGAGATCCATATTTCTTAATGGAGAACTATTCCAATTGAGATCTTCCCTTCAAAACATCCAAATCCATCTTTTCCGGAACATAGGACATGGAATCTGAAACACTCATTAAATGGTATGTTGTATGTATACATGAATATTGTTTCGATTTTCCCAGTATTTATAAATACATAATGGTAAATAATGTATTAAATTTTTATTATAATTTATATGTAATATATATAGAATATTTTTATTTAAACATGTCATTTTTTTATCTTCCATGTAATTTGAATGTGATAAACAAATGTGTCGCTTCATGAGGAAACTGTCCTCCATCCACACGGATGATTTTATAATATTACCACATATGATAATTTATGAATTAATATTTTATACCATTATTATGTAATCATGTTGATATCATAAATATCATATATACTCAATAAAATATAATCATGTCTTTATATGAGTTGAGTTTGTGGAAAATAAATAACATCAGCTTGTGAGGCGGTAGTCCACCATACATACGAAAAATGATTTCATTAACCCTTTGATGTAATAGGATAGGAATATAGTTTATGAAATTAAATAATATTATCTTATTATATATAATATACTAATTTTATTACATATTTTTGGTTAAATAATAATTTAAGGATGTAGAGGAAGAAAAAAAATTAAATGTAGGGTTGGGCTCATTACCTCTTCACAATAGAACTTTTATATTTAACTAAATGGCTTCATAAGTTATATTTTTTATCCAAACTATGGAATATAGGAAGACAGGTGGGAATTTAGGATTTTATATGGATTGTATTTTCCTATCTAATGGTCATTAGAAGTGTGTGGAAGAGACGAGAGGAGGCGTCCTTTTACATGTGAGGTGAGTGGAACACTTTTAATTTTTTGAAATAAAATTGTGTACCAATAGTTTTTACCTTCCTTGAGGCTCTAAAATTGTCCATTATAGTCCTACAAATATGTAATGTCAAACCATGTCCATGAAATGGTTGTTGGATAAGTTTTGGGTAATTTTTAACCATTAACCTTTTAGTTTAACTCCCATATAAAACCATTTTTACCTTTACTGTAGTAAATAATTTTTTTCTGTTTTTACAATTAATTTAGGTTAAAAAATAATTATACATTATCATACAATAGAAGCAATTATAATTCAAAATATGTAATTCATTTTTCCTAATTCCATTCATTTATTTGAAAACGTTTAATTTCAAATTAATCATATAGTTAGCATGTAATATCTTGAATTTTTAAATATTTTAAATAACCTCATTGTTATTAATTTATAATTATTTTTATATGAAAATGTAATTTTCATTATAAATAACTAAATAAAAGTTTTAAATAGTTTTCATTTGGGTAAAATTCTATTTATAATCTTGGTATATTCTATGATTTTTATGCAGTTAGGTGTCGTGTTAGTGCGAGATTTGGAGGTCCATATGCCCTCAAAACAGATGGCATAAAATATTTTTTTTATAATATTAATTTCACAATTTTTTTATATCTCCAATATGGTGCATTTTATGAGATATCCATGACCAATGATAGGTCTCGGAAATGGGGTTTACCATAGGTCGGGCATATATTTTTTGAGCATAGGGTGTTTTGCTCATATAGCTGGTGAGGATAAGTATTTAATTTTTTTATTATAATTTAGTAAATCATTGAGTATATATCTAATGGTTCATATTAATAGAACTATATACCACCATTAGGTCAAGGATGTGTGGTTTACCCTATAAAGATCTTAGCATTTTTTTGTGTTATACTTTTTCTAAGATCTCATGCGAGGATAAATTTTTAATATATTTATTCTATTATTTTTATGAAAATAATTGTATATCTCAAAAATGGTGCATCATATGAGAAATCAAAACAACATTTAGGTATGGGATGAAAGATTTATCCTTATTTGGGCATAAATGTTTTTGTGTATTGGTTGTTTGGTTAATTCACTCATTAGATTTTGTTATTTTATATTGATTTATTTATTATTTACATTGTTGTTCATATCCTTCGAAAAAATGTTTCCACCTTCATTATTACCCAAGGTATAACCAAAGAACATTCATTTGAACACGTTTTTGGCCCGATTAAGTTGAAAATTTATAAATTGGGTTGATTTAAACTCACCATCATCTATTTTATAGTTTATTCAATGGATAAAATGTGGTATTGATTTGGTGGTATTTGGAATGAATAATGGTACACATTTTTGGTATTAATAATGTTTAACCATTTTTTCTTGATTCCTTATAAATCCTATTTTTCAAAGAAAACTAGAAGCCTCATTGGGAGAAATTAATCAAGTATCTAGAACTCATTTCTTGTAGATACAGGCACTCATGCACTCATTTTTCTTTCATGTAGGTGTTGTTGTAGATAAATCCTTACCTAGTTGGTTTTGTTTTTATTATTATTTATTAATATATTTCATTTTAACATTATTTATAAATTATAGAATGAAAATTAATAATAATTTTTTAAAAAACTAAATAGAATAACGAATGAAAAACTAGTAATTATAAATATAATTTTTGATAAGAAATTATAATGGATAACTAAATGAATTTTAAAATGGTAATTACAATGAATTATCACCAAAAAATTATTAAATTGATAAAATCCATATTTTATAATAGATATTTCCTCCAAAAATTACATGTCTAATATACAATTCAGAGAAAATTATTTGAGAAAAACTAATTGACAGAAATTAAACACTAGTATCAAGGAAAATTATAATGAGTTAAAAACTGATAATTTTATATAACAATACAATGAATTTATAAATACGTAATCACATTGAATTATCATTTTATAATTTCCAAAAATAATCTATATAATTTTTTTATTATTATTAAATAATTATTCCAAGATTATCCATAGATAATTAAGAAAAATAAGAAACAATAATTGCATGACTAATAATGGATAATTATTAAATTATATAAAACTAACTCTTAGCTTATAGAAGGTTGATTAATAAATTATCGAATGTAAATTGTGAGGTTATTAAATGATAATTATTAAATTATATAATAATAATTGTAGGATTATCAATTCTAATTATTAAAATTATTTAAATGTTCAAAAGGACATCACCAGGAAATGGGTCAAATAGACCCCCATAATAAGAGCCTTATGATGACCATTGATGGTTCACGCATCATGGGTTTTGGGTGGTCTAGGATACAAGGATATTGGTGGTACTAGATTTGTTTTGTTCTCATGGAATAGGTATATTCAAGTGGATGTCCATGTTATGCTTACTGGGTTACTTTTGTTAATGCAGAGTAATGTCCACCTTATGGCTATTGAAATAGAAAAGGTTGAAGTGTATAATATTTTGTGTTGCCTTGGATCTATAATTTGGGAAATTGAAGTTAATATATATAGGTGTAACAAGATCTTGAATCAAAGAATAGTGTTTTGTTACACATGGTGTTATGAGAATGATGTTTCTAATTTTCTCACTTTTATAGAATTCCATGGTGTGCATATTTTATATTTTTCTAATACTAGTTCATTTCCCCTAGGAGAGAGTCAACCTTTTTAGAGAGGATTCCCTCTACCTTTAGTACTTCAGACCTCCATGATCTTTAACCAATTCTGGTTTCCATGTATCATTGTGATGTTGTTGTAATTTCCTTGAATAAAATAAAAAACGATTGATTTAGGTAAAAATATAATTATATTGGATAATATAGTATAAATAATCATGGATATTTCTAATTATATAATTTATGATAAATTTTCAATGAGATAATTATAAAAGGTAGAAATTTAAAAAATTATCAAAAAATA
This sequence comes from Viscum album, assembly GCA_963277665.1. Classification (NCBI taxonomy): domain Eukaryota; kingdom Viridiplantae; phylum Streptophyta; class Magnoliopsida; order Santalales; family Viscaceae; genus Viscum; species Viscum album. The sequence goes on along the minus strand of OY728143.1, from coordinate 800,060,137 downwards.
ATTTTAATGGATAATTTATACTAAATTATCAAAATATAATTATAACAGATAATTTTAGATAAATTAAAAAATATAATAGCTAAATGTAAATTTACGAGAAATTATAAAATGATAATTATAAAAGATAATTTATATTAAATTATAAAAATATAATTATAGAAGGATAACTTATGAGAAATTATCAAAATATAATTACTCTTAAGTTGGATTTTGTGAATACGTCTTCTCACCTAGAATGGCACTTCAAAACTTATACCGGAGATAGATTGTACCATCACATGTGATATTTTATTTCATTTGGAAATACATAACTATTTTTTATTTTAGGAACCCTTGACGAACCATGATCTTTGACTTGTTGAAATTTAGGATAATAAGTCTGTGATGAGTGGTTCTTTACTGTTGAGGATTCCACTGCTGCTATCAATCCACAGTGGGTGTTTTATCATTACCCTTGACATCAGTAACATTGAGGTTGGATGTTACTTACCTTTATGGATTGTCATTATACGTTTATTACAATATTATAATTTTTCATTGGCTTTGTTGATAAGGATTCATGACATGTAATAACACATGTAAGTGTGTGTATCAGATAAGATATGTTTTCATGATTATTTATGTGATATATTTTAGAGTTTCCTCTTTCCGTGATTGATTGTTTGAAATGATTTTTTTATTTCTACTGTATTCCATAAGATGTCAAAAAATATTCTCATGAAAACCCCTTTTTCTAATAATGGGTAATAGAAGATTTTTAGTTGGTACATGTGGTTGGTGACCATCAAGCTATAGTCAACCCATAGTTGGGGAGTAAACAAGATGAGGGATGATGATGATGGGGGTAATTATAGCCTCATAAAATGGATACAAATTTATGCCTTTTGGATTTTGAGTATTTGGGTGATAATTGATACCTTTTGGATACCAAGTATTACTTGATGCCTTATAGATTGTGTGTAGGTCACATATTCTTGATGAATTGGGGATTCATAGTATTACTCAATTCCTTGTAGATTCTAAGTAGGTTACCACCACTTAATTACTTGTGTTTTTCATGTTTCATGGAATCATCCTTTTATCTGGACTACGATTACTCTAATTACTCATTATTATCATTAGATCATGGGGTTGAAGTATATATGACCTGGGGTTTTTTCATCATGGTTAGTTCACAACCATTCAGTTCTGGAATGTATTATTATAATTATTATTCATTTCTTATTATTATTTCACACAATATTATACATTAGTAGAGCTGGATAAGAAACAATTTGTGGTGACCTATGGAGTTATGTACTTACACCCTAATAAAGAATTTAAATATTATTTTAGATTTATCTAGGGATCTGGGGAAGGGGAAGATCCCAATGGTTTACGGATGAGCTTATGAATGTCAAGATGGTGTTGGGCTTGGAATGACACTGGTGAGAACTATAGTCCCTTATTTACCTAATTATCAACTTTATTTTCATTGGACATGCTTTCCACCTTTAGAAGCTTCTTTTATTAATTGAATGGATTGCCATTATTATAGTTTCATTTATTACTACAATGATGATTTATTATGTTTTTAATTATTTAATATCAATCTTATGAAACACTATTGAAGGAATTGTCTCCAAACTATCAGACTCATCCCTTTGTAACTAGTTGGAATCCTAATGTATATGGGGAGGCGTGCATGAGGTAATGTGTCCATCAGAGTTGTACTTAGAAGTTCCTTAAATTCACGGGATCCTGTTACATTTTTAATTCCATGTAATGATGTATGTTTAGATTTTTTGATACCTATTTTTAAATTTGGATTACATTAAGGTCTGACTATTGTATTTGGGACTTATTATGATTATTTTTTCATTGAGATATGTTAGAGTAGCCTCTTACAATGATTGACTATTTCCCTTTATTTTTTATTTATACTATATTTCTCATGATGCCATGTTGTATTATATTTCCTTTTTTTATTATGTTCTTGGTACATGTGATTGTTACCATCGTGTTTTGTTCATCCCTTAGGGGGTAAAATGATATGAGATGACGATGCTGGTGAATCAAGCTACTATAATGTCATTTACATTATATAATTCTTTATGTATCCCATGATGTTTTACAATACATTATGCCTTGTAGATTCTATGTATCACATGATGCCTTGTGGATTCTGAGTATTTTATAGATACTTGATGCCTTGTGGATTCCAGGTATTACTCAATTCCTTTTGGATTTAGATTTGGTTGCCATTAATCGATGTATTGTGAATTCAAAACTAACTGTAAAAAGGAAATATAGCTCAACTATTATTCTTCTGATGATTCAAGATTACCATTCTAGAAAAGGGCCTGAAATAGGTATAAATAGGGGTTATTGTGGCTTGGTTATTGCAATACCGATCAGTTTTGGATTTAATGTTTTTGATTATTATGGAATTTTTATTATTATTTCATACACTATAAAAACTGACACCACCATGTTGATGTCTTATTAGTGCTAGAATATAGAGCCATGTACTCACCACCAACTTAGTCATTTCTCTGGGCCTATATATTTCATGGGGAATCTTGCAAGGTGAATGGCCTTGTTGTGGATAATCGAGATGAGGTGTTTGGAGGATATAGTGGGGTAAGAATAACACAAGTGGGTACTTTAGTTACTCATTTAATTATTTAGGTAATTTATTTATGTGGGTCTAACAACATGGTTGATTCTCTAAAATGTTAGATAAAATGTCTCCTCAATGAGAGATTTATTTTTTACACATAACATAATACCCTTCAATATTTCTTCTCATAGAGGGTCCTAAACATGAGGTAAATGCACTAGGATGAGCATATATTAATGTTCATCATTGCCATGTTGTATCGAAATATGAAGGGTAATGTTGGAAAACATTTTACCTACTGTAAGACAATGGTTAAGCAAGAGATTAATGAGAAACCCTCTAATGAGTACCGACTCTTGATAATATTATTGGATAATTAGAGGATGTATGCCTTAGTGGACCATGGATAAATGAATTTTCCTCCCTCAGTAGTCACAGCTTAACTTGTGAAAAAAGGTAACACCTAATTATATGTCAGACTCATATTGTGTTGTATTGGTGGAATAACTAATTGGTGGTGACTCAATACTCAGATAGTCTATGGATAGAGATGATATAATTTTTCTACATGGAAGAGTAGTATACTATGATTCAATAATAGAGAAGATGATGAGGTATTACATGGATATAGAGGACAATAACGTCAATATTTGACCATCATTTATCACGACCACATGTGGTAGTTCTGTTGGCTATAAAGGAAGAAAGACATCATTATTTTTCATCTGATGCCTTACCAGTCAGATGGTGGCATCTAATCACCAACATCCAGTTGGGTTGTTGTATCCACTCATAATTCCTATGTGGATATTGGAGGCTATAATTATAGACTTTTATGGGGTTAACCAAGAGACCGTGGATTCATACTGTAGTCTGGGTGATTGTCGACTGGATTACAATGTCTGGTAAATTTTACCTATTAGAGACACTCACATAGTAGATGATCTAGGAAATATTAATGAAAGAGAGACCATATGACTAAATAAATTTCACTAAAAAAATGTTCCATATCGATATGCATTTTAATGTCACACTTTTTTCATGATTTTTAGGAATCCATAGGAAATTAGCTGATATTGATCATGACATATCATCATAAGACTAACAACGATTTGAATCGAACTATACAAAAATTAAATTTTATGTTTTTAGCATGTGTACAATAATTTTGTGGAAAATGGGCGGATTATCATTCCAAATTTTATATTAAAAAATATATTATTAAGAAAGATTCAATTTATATGGATCACTATGAGGATATTTATGGTATACAGTTTCATTCATATCTATTTTGGGATGAGGTGGGTGAGACGGTTGTTGTTGGAACCAGTGTGGTTCATGAGACCCCTAAGAGTGTGTAGTTGATATGGAAAAGGATGATCACTTCTTAGAGAATAAAAATATCTGATTACAACTATAATAGGATACCCTTATAGTTTTCTAAGTTATATTGGGTTTTATTGAGAGTGAATCCTCAGTTACAATAAATATGTTTTGAAAATTTTGGAATGTTCAAACCATGTTTTATTGGACACTTAGAGATCAAAATGATGATAACGTCAGTGGTGTAACATATATAAATCCCTTATCAATATTGTTGTATTGAAGAAATGGTCTATGTGTCACTACATCAGAGGAATATAACTTACCCTAGACAAGTATTTGATTGTGAGGATGTTGACCTAGAGACTGATGCATTATATGAGGGGGGTCCAGTGATTATCATTGATCTATGTGAGATGCTGTTGTGAGGAAATATGGTACCAGTAGTTTGGCCTTACTTGAAGCAAAGAAACATATAATAGAATATGTTGGGGTGAATGTATGATATTCGATCTCAATGACATGATTTTTTAGGTAAATTCCTCTAGATATACTTATAATGTACAAGAATAAAATAGAGGGGGGAGGGGGAATTATAATACACTAAATTATTAAAAATAATAAAAATCCTCATTGTTATTCATTTATATGTATTTTTCGGTTAATATGTAATTTTTAATAAAATCACTTAATAAATGGTCTAAGGATTTATATAAGTTTAAATCTCCTGTTAGTATCTTAGAATATTCTACGGATTATTTTCTGAGATTGGCACTATGTTAGTGTAATATACTTAATCCTATAGATCCTTGAATAAAAATGAATAAAAATATTTTTATATTATATTAAATTTTAGAAAATAATTGAATATATCTCAAATGGTTCATCATATTAGAAATTTGAGACTGTCGTTAGGTCTGGGACATGAGTTTTACTATTGGAAAGAGATAACATGTGTCCCTCTTGGGCATTCAATAACATCACTTGCGAGGATAAACATTTATTATTTTTATTATATTATTTTTTTCAAAACTTTTAATATCTCCCAAATTAGGCTTATTATGATAAATACAGGACCCATGTTAGGTGCAAGAAGCATGGTTTATCCTAGTAGGGAAAAAACATTTGCGTGCATTGGTATTTTTGAAACATTTCACATGAGGATAACTATTTAATATTTTAATTACTTGTTCTTCAAAAATATATTTACTATCTTCTAAATGATATTTCACATTAGGTGTTTTTCATGATGAGAATTAGGTTAATTTATTTAATATTTTTTTATTAATATAAATATTTTATTTATTCATTTACCTACTATTCATATCATCTGAAAAACAATTTCAATGCTATTATTACCCACATGGTAACCTAAAAATTCCGTTCTGTATGCATTAGTATACTGATTAAATTAAAAAATAATTAACGGGGTGGATTTATACTCATCGATAATAATTTATTGTAGAATTGAGGGATGGAATCTAGTATTGATTTTTCTGGTTTTGGAATATTTATCAGTACATATTGGGTTTCTTAATATGGTAGAACCATTTTATATTGATTCTTGGTTGATCTTGTTGTGTCTAGGAAACCTAGAAACCCTTTTGAGCTCAATCAATCATGTATTTTGTAGTCCCCTCATGTTTTTCAATTCATTTCGGTGGTCGTATTATGTCCCTACATTTGTGTCAAGTGAGGAATCCTTAACTAGTATCTTTTAATTTTGTTATTGTTTATTAATTTATTTCCCTATTAAATTATTTTAAAATTATATATATATAAATGATTATTGTTTAAAAAAAAGTAAAATGACTAATGAATGATTTGCTTTAAATTATCATGATACATTTTGGTAAGAAATTATCAAGTATAATTTAAAATAATTATTAAACGATAATTTTAAGGAATTACCAATACTTAACAGTAAAAATGATAAATCCCATATTATTGAATGGATATTTCCACAAAATAATATTAATCATAATATACTATTTATCAATGTATTTTATAAACTAGAATTAACAAAAGTTAATTTTTCACATATATGAATAATAATAATAATGAATTAAAAAAGTATAATTTTATCAATTTATAAATTGTTTTTTATTAAATATTAATCATATTTAATTTTCGATTTATAATTTTAGGCAATATTCAAAGTATAATTTATAAAAATTAGAGATTATTTATTAATATATTATCATAGGAAAGTTATTAAAATAATTAAATGATAATTTTGAGATTATAAAAGGATAATTATTAAAATTTTCGAATGATAATTGATATTTTAGGAAAGTAATGTTTTTAATTTATCAAAATATAATTTCATGATTATTAAAGTATGATTAATAAATTATCAAATGATAATTGTGACATTATCAAGGATACTTATTAAAATTATTAATCAATAGTCTTACTATTTTCAAAGAGTAATATATAAAATAAAAAATATCAAAGGATAATTTACATTCAAAATAAAATTATAAAGTAAAATTTATGATTAATTTTCAGAAATACTTATATATGGATAATTTAAGATAAATTATTAAAGTGACAATTATAAAGAGATAATTTATAATAAACTACTAATATACAATTTTAGAAGACTATTTATAATAAATTATCGAAAGATAATTGTGAAAGATAATTCAAGATAAATTATCTTAGATAATAACAAATTGACAATTTAGGAGAAATTATCGAATGATAATTATAAGGAATAATTTAAAACAAATTACCAATAAGAATTAGAAATGGAAAATTATTGTGAAATTATCAAAAGATAATTATTCTTAATGATAAATTTTCAAGTCCATTTACTATCATAAAATGATACTTAAAAAAATATAAAGGATATAGAATTTATCATCACAAAATATATAAAATTTATTTTTTGAATCAAAATTTCTACTAAAAATTCAAGTAAATGTTGAGATTGAAAATCATTGATGTGTCAACATTTATTATGATAAGGACTTGATGATTTATTCTTGACTATAGTGGTTTCCACTTTTTCTTTTAAATCACCTAGAGCGGTTTACCCTTTCCTTCTACATCAATGACATTAAGGTAAGAAGTTAAATTTCTCCATGGTCAATCATAACACATGTTTCGAGATGTTATTATTTAGGTGTTTCTTTATTTATGTCCATGAATGAGATGTGATCAATTGTTGTTGTTTTTATCATAGGTTACCTAATGTGATGATTTTTTCCACTAAATATGTCAGAGTAGCAACATTCTATGTTTGACTATTTAGCCTGATGATTTATTGCTTCAAAATTATGAGTAAAGCTATGTTGGTTTATCATTCTAACCCTTGTGGTGTACAATATTTCCTTGGAGTTTTAGTGCTTGGAACACATGATAGGTGACCAACATGGTCTATTCATCCAAAGAGGGGTTATTAGTATGATGTTTAGTGATGATTACGACAGATCTTTTTAGCCATATTACTAGGAAAAAAATTCGAACCTTATGGATTTTATCTATTTCTATGATAATTTATGCCTTTAGTATTACTTGTATTAGTCGATGCCTTGTGGATTCTGAGAAGTTCATTAATAAGGGATTCCTCTTGTATTCCATGTATTACTCGAAGCGTAGTGGATTCCATGTAGGTTACTATCACTCAATGCCTTGTGAATTTCATGTGGCATACCAATATTCTTATAGATGAAATATGATTCCTATTAAAATTTCCCGGTTATCATTCAAGAAATCGGATGAACTAGGTACAACTGATGGTTGATGCATATTGGTTAGTGAATGATCGTTTAGTTTTATATTGTGTGTTTTTTCTTATTAACTATTTATTAACATTGTTTAAAATGCTGATATACCTGAGAATACAAGTTTGATGACACATTTTAGCTTCCCAACTATGTATTTTACTCAGTACCTATTCAAGAATTTTTGTTCTCTTGATTATTTAATGATGGATAAGGAAAATGGAAAGGGTATTGTGTTAGATAGTTGAGTAGCGGCACAAGAAGCTGGTGGCATGATAGGACAAACACTGGGGTGATGTGAAGTTCTTATTTTTCATATTTATAATATTTATTTACATTGGAGATGCTTTCCAGTTTTGGGAGATCTTTTTATTACTAGACATGTATGACATTATTCCAATTATTTGCATGTTTACATTAATTATTTATTTTGTTATTTATTGTTTATTATAGATTCATTTTCCTGATACTAGGGGTATAGTTTCCCCACCATCAGAAATAGATTTATTTTTCTAGTATGTAGCCTCTTACATACATGTAAGGGTGAATGTGGTCATGTGACCTTCAATATTAGACATGGATTTTTTATTTAGTATATTATAGTCATTGATAAAGTGTGGTTTCAAATAGAAAAAAACCAAAAGTTTTAAAAATATTTTACATAAAAAATCAATGAGAAAATGATTCTAATGACCCAAATTGGATTAGTGGATATATTTTTGAACAAATTTATCTTTAAAACCCCTCTGAAAAAGTGGATTCTTTTAAAATCATTTTTTAAAATTATATATCTTAATAAAAATTAAAATTTTTCACTATTCATTGAAAAATTAATCTTCATAGAAATTACAAAAAAACACCATAATATAATTTTCACATGAATATATAAGAGAGAAACATAATTTTTTTTTCAGGAAATAAATTATAAATGTTTTAAAAATTAGTTTTAAAATATGTTCAAAAAATATAAATAACAATTTTTTTTTGAAAAATATAGTTTTTAGTATAACATTTTATTTATTATTATATATTTTTAAGAAAATACTTCATATCAATTTTAAAAAAATTATTGAGTATATAATATATACATATAATTAAAATAAATTACATAATTGGATTAATTATATTTATTCAGATAAAAAAATTATGTTCCTGAAAAATAGTTTTTTTAGAATATTTTCTTCATTATAATCACATTGTTCTTTTTTTTCTCTTTATTTTTCAGCAAGGAATTATTTATATAGATATGTATATGTTTTAAACCATATATTTTCATAATTTAGTTATTCTAATTCATATAAACCATTTTAATGAGTACGTTATAACTATTATAATGAATAAATATTTCTTTTTTGCTTTTCACATTTTGATTAAACATGGGGTTTCATGTAATGTAATATAAACGCAGTGTTGTGTGTAAAAAATGAAATAAAATTATTATAATATTATGGGAAAAATATTTCAAAAAATCACATGGTGTAATGTACCCAACCCGGGAGCCACTAAATGGTGCCCTGATCTGGCTCACCACAAGATATCATCCACACCTCGTCATATACTAGTGGTTTCCGACTAACAATTAGGGTCTAATATATCATATGGGGAGACTATAAACTATCTAATAGAGTATTCTATAATAGATAAATAAATTAATTGTAAAAACAACATGTAATAATCAAGGAAAATTCATAACAAATCACTCCTAAAATTGAGTACAAGAAAATACCAACCATAAATATGTTATGTTTTGCAAACATTGGCATGTTTCAAGAAAAATATAAATAAAGAAAAAAATTCCCCAAATGGCCTGAAATTAATGTCTATAACCTCATTAATGAGCATCCTAATCTTTAATAAACTCTAAAGAGTAGGGCATTTTCGCTTATCCTGACCGACAAACATGATGTCTCCTCTAGTACCCCAAAATACTAAATTTGGGGTTGAGTATATCTTAGTAGGTCACCACATACAATGTTTAAAAAATATTTCGTCAATATATAGAACATGTAAGTGTTAAGTAGAGACAAAGTAATTAAAGAGAAGTTGATTTCCATTTGCTAAAAAAATTCACAAAATTCATTCTTACAATGATTCCCATATTCAATACTTATACCATATTCAATACTTATACCATCCTCAATAATTAATTATTTTTCATAATTTCTTCAATGGATTAAAAATAATCATCAATATCAATGCATAATGGTAGATAAAAAGAAATTCCCCATATCAAAAAGGGATAACAAACTATCATATATAAAACACAGTCACATTAAAGAATATATCTTGGTCATATCATCAAATTTATTCATTAATGGAGTATATATCCTTTACTTCCCTAATCCTTGCACATTTGTGTGGAGTTTAGAGATTCATTCTAACTCGAACAATGTTCTTAGAACATCATGTCAATACACCACTCTATGAAGCCATGTTCAGATTATTATTTTTTCCATTCACCACACATATAACATATCATAACCAAACATAACCAATACTAATATTAAACATGAACCAAAACAATCACATGTAGATTAACATTATTCCATAACCCATTAACACACTTATCATTTACATTACATAGTAATTTAGGCCCATTTCCTATTTTTTATGCCTAATTAACTATGAATTTTCATTAGTTATCCTACATTTATCCATGAATCATATGCCATATTGTTTACATGTTATTTCTCTTAACCAATTCATCATTCCCCATGAGTTAACCAATTAGTATTTTTAGTACAATTCCGACTCAATCGACACAGTAATATTAATCCCATTTTCACGTCAAGCCAAATGATACCTCATTAATTACCCAAATCTAGAATCAACAACAAATTTTTCCTTCTTAATTGTAAAATTAATAAAAAAATTCATCTTATGTATTACTAAAACAAAAGTAAATTTCACACTTAACATTTCCGTTTAAAATTTTTGGGATGGTCAGTGCACCAGATGGGTGGCCCTAAATTGGTCATGTCGTCCTACATGCAACCTAGGGAGATGATGAGGGGTTTATGTTTTCATTTAGACACCCATTATATCAAATATCACTAATGGATCCCCTTAAACAACAAGGTGTAAACAAGAACACAAGATTATATGAAAAAATCCCCAGAAAACTCTGGGATATATCATGTACACCACCCATTTTGATTCTGCCAACAAACAAATTCTTAATCATTTCCTTATATCCTAATATAAATTCTATTTGATTCATGAACATATATTTCATCGAAAATGAGTGTTTTAGTAATTTAGAGGATGTTTTCCCAAGATACAATCCCCTGTATGGAAAAGAGAAGAATGTAGAAGATTGTACTTGATCTGAGCTTCATTCCGTAATCAGTGACACTCTGAACGACCAATAAGTGAGGGAGATCAATCCATGGAAGTTATTTAGGTTTTTTTCATCACTAGGGTTAGTGGGAGAAAAATTGGGGAAATATAGTGAGTCTTTAAAATTTTGATGTTTAAATATTGAGATTTTATCAACTTTTAATGTGGTTCACGGTTTAGCCCCACTATTTTCCAAGCCGTGCACAAACTATGCACAAGACACTATCCCTGGAATTCTGGAGAACACAGGTAACTTAGAAGACTTGCACAGTTTATAAACTATTCCATATCTATTTTATATACCACTGTCCAATTTTTCATAGATTTCCTTGGGAGGCCACATAGTTTACTTAACCATTCGTTAGCCACACACCGTGCATAGATTAGGATGATTCCCCATTCCTTTTTTTTTTCAAAAACACCTATCTCACCATTGAGAACCCTCACAATCTAGGATAAATAAATAACTAACCCAAAAATTACTTGAACAAAAAAATTAACTAAGTAAACACATTCACCAATGATGGGATCTGACAAACTTCCCACCATAGAAAGCTTGTCCTAGAAATATTTTCACAACCATCACAGAGCATCTGATGTAAAGAGATCGGGTTAATGGACCATCATAACCGATTTATTCTCCCAATTTTATTCATGAACATTCCCATGCAACCACATAAATTGAAACAAGGGAACAATCATGCCCCATAAGACATTCTCACTATAATCCACAACACAACCAGATGTTCCTCAAAGGTAGCATCAGCCTAAAGCTCAACATCATCAACATTAAAAACATGATATGGGTCCGGGTGATACTATCAATGATGTGAAAGAGGAAAAACATCATTCATTCCACTACACCATTTAAGAAGATCCAATCAGTATGACACAAATTTGATCCTCTCCATAATATCAAATGGCCCCACAAACATAGGTGCAAACATGACCTATAATCAAATCTGATGGTGACCCATCCTCAGTGACACCAAAAGAAACACAATATCTCCCACCATATACACATGATTTCACAGAACAAATCTAAATATGAATTTTGTATACCTTAATCCATTATCATATGTTTTTTTAATAAATTGATCTTTTTTTGATGTATCCTGCACAATATTAGGTCTCAGTATTCAGGCTCTTCATCTTCTAAAGAACACAATAGATATCTACATGGTCTCTCATTGATTTAATCAAAAGGTTCCTTCGAAATAATAGCCAAAATATGTTATTATAGAAAAAATAGATAAGTGATAAGTGTTTTTCTCTTGAACCTATGATGTCTAGGAAAAAATCTCTCAACATATCATCTTGAACCTGAATTGTGAACTTTGAATTCCTGTTCATTTTTTGGTGAAAAGGAGTACTCATAAACAATTGGCTACCTAGAGACTTAAGCAATCCTTTATAGAATAATTATGTGAATCGTAGTTCTTGATTTGATACTATAGACCTTAGTACACCATGAATCCATACTAACTCTAGAATATAAAACTCACCAAACTGATCACTGGGGAATGTCTCCTAAATCAGCATAAAATGAGCCACCTTAGTCAACCAATCCACAACTAACCAAATTTTAGCCTTCTTTAGAGGAATCCTTAGAATACCCACTATGAATTTCATCATTATTTCATTGAAATCCCACTATGGTATGGTTAATGTATGTAACAAACCTTCTAGGTGCTGATGACCCGCCTTCACCTATTGATAGGTAAATATTCACACCACAAAACATTAAACCAATTCTTCATTACTAGACACCAATACTTCCATCAAAAATCATGATGCATCCTGGTCAGACTATGTTTCACATCCAAATTTGACACATAGAACTCATGAATTGGAACTTCCCACATACATACCAGCACTACCACATTGTAAAAAATAAAAACAATCCTATCATCATCAACTACCTAATCAGAAGATGACTTCACACCTTTAAGATACTCTTTTATAGAAAAATAATATGGATCATCAAGATGAATCTATTTTACCTGGTTCAAAAGAACATACTCAAAATCTATGAATGTAAGGGTTATATGACTCCCTCAATAATATTCCTCTAAATTAATTTCAAGAAACATTTCCATCATCGTAGACTAATAGATAGATTAATGAACTACCGGGTTCCTAGTCTTTAGAATCAAGTCATCTGCAACACCATTATCTCTTTCAGAGTGTGTAAACCAAATGGTAGTTTAGTAAATACATGTATGCATCCCATGTTTTGAAACAAATATTCAAATCAAACTAAGATAAGATATACTAATGGATTTTATGGTAGGAAAATATTGTGAACCACTTTCCCAACATGTAGTGCTACCAAAAATTTAAAGAACATAACACTGTAACAAGCTCAGTATCATGAGTAGGGTAATAAAATTTAAAAGGATATAACTATCTTGACCCATAAGCTATAACATGTTCATCCTATATCAACACCATGCCAAGGCTAACAGTAGATGTGTTACAAATCATGGTGTACCGCTTACCTAGCTTGTGTATGGTTATTATTGGTGCAATCATCAAAAACTTCTTTAACTATCGAAAAGAATTGTTGTGTTCCTCAAACTACACATACATAAATCCTTTATTAGTTAAGAATTAATGTGGTGCTTTTATGTGGGAAAAATCAGTAATGAAACTTCAGTAATAACTGACCAAACCTAGAATGCTCCGAGCATCAAAAATATTGTTTGGCAGTCCCAAGTCATATCAACTGTCACATCCTGTGGATAAACTATCTCACATTACTCATATATTATGAGACATAAGAAATACACTTTATCAATCCAGAATAAAAATTTGATATATTTGTGTAATTACTATCCTCTCTTAGTGTACTCAATATGGTGTCAGATGATTGGATTGATCATCAATAGTTCTAGAGTACAACAAGATTTTATTAATGAATAAAAATAATAACTACTCCGGATAGGGGTGAAATTTTTGATACATTAAATATGTGAAAAATTATGGTGTATTAGTCAATCGAAATGACATCACCACAAACTCATAAAACCTATATCTACTCTTAAAAGTTGTCTACCATATGTAAAAATGCATCACCCTCTATTTATCATAATGTGGAATCTTATATATCATAGAAAATACTAAATATCTTCTTAGTTGTCAAAAATTACAATCAATTTTGGGAAAAGGGTATCTGTTCATAACTTTCATATAATTCATCATTTTGTAGTCAACTCATAACTACATCGATCTGTTAGTCTTTAACAAAGAGATCCCTATGGTGACAAACTTGGATGGGTCCATCCAATATAAAAGAATGTTATATTCCAAGATTTTGGTGAGAATTATTCAGTATTGTGGAATAAAAACTTTTCCTACCCCATGCATCAACTATATTGTGAACACCATGTCCCTATCGAGTGGTATCCTGAAGAAATAATTATGAAAAAACATCCTAATACTGATCCAAAATATGTGGAAAGACATGCTGATTGACCCTTCCATCATCAAACACATGGAAGGGAACATGGTCTATGAGTTCACCCAAAAACTAACAAACTAGAAATTCATTACCCTCATGAACATCCCATTCTATTGGAAGGGAATAAGTGTATCTATTGAGAGAGGTGAATATTTACCAACAGTGGTAATGTTTACTTCTTTCCATATATGTGACCATACATTCTATATCCAGAATCAGGTCAAAACCTGACATTGAAGGAGGAAAAAGTTCCACATAAAATGGTACACACCAACTTCTAAATCACCACCATTACATTGTCTAAAATACTCAACTGACACCCAAAACAATGTATCAATCGGCATATTCTGACACACACGCTCAACTACAAAATTTAAAACAGTCACAAACTGATAAGAAATTAAAGAGTGTGTCACTACTATAACAAATAAAGCACTAGAAAGAATGGAAGACACAAGAATCGTGCATCGGGTGGTAGAGGATCAAACCTCACCACCTCCATTTGTAGACTGGACTGCATGAATATGACAATCCCCTATACTGTGGACCCCAGTATGTGTACCTATCATTTCACTTCCCTATTGGTATGGATGCTCTCCCCCTATAGTTACACATCATCCAACCCTACCGGTATGGCCCCTATAACTCTAACTTCCTTCTAGATATGGACTGGGAGACCACATAAATACACTGGGTACCTATTACAAACCATCATCCATGACAAACATTCAAGGGTTCTTATATGACATTTTCACATTCCCCATTATACCTCACTCTTGGTAATCAAATGATGGACCTGGAAACTGACTAATCATGTGCCATGGACCGGCACACTGATAACAAAAATCCTTATATTTACCCTGATAGGATGACCCTTTATTCTTACTACTCTATTCATTTCCACCTTTATGGAAATTTTCAAAAATGATTCTTCATTCACTTGGCAGCTACACAACCCGACCATCCATCTTGGACTAAATTTCTACCACATAAAGGCCCTATCAGGTTCCCTTTTGAGATAAACACTTAATAAACTACAACCAAGAACCACTTTAATTGAATGATATTAACCTTGGACCTAATCTCAGGTCCCTTCTCATCTTATAAATATTTCACCATAGTTGCCTTGTCTCCTTCCAACACTAGAAAGAAGCATCACAAATCAGTGAGATGAGTTGAATAATCCAATACTAACATTTCTCCACGGATCAAACTCATAAAAAACATATCCTTTTAATTCATCAAGGTCCTTGAATATAAATTTTTGGGGAAAAATTCATGAACATATTTCCATGACATCCCTTCATCTTGTTCAGCCTATACCATGAAATCCCACCAACGATTCTCTTGGCCTCCCAACAAATAGGCAGTGAGCGTAACCCTGTTCTTAGAAGGATCCTCTTAATGGTCGAGAATATTCTATATGAATCTATCAGGAACTAGGTTACATCATTCCCAGCCTCTATTGTAATGGTCAAAGGGTGCCGCACCTGAAACTCTCATATCAAATCAAGAATTCATAGAACAACCCAACCAGGGCCCCCTCCATAATTTGTATAAAACATAAATTATTATTAGGTAACCGATCCATTTCTTAATTCTATATCACTAAATTATATTTCTCTACTAGTGGATTAGCATTATCAACAACATCCTCTTATTGACCTACCATCACTTGATGTCATGGTGGAATTTCTCTGCACCCTAAACAAGAAATTTAGAACACATAACATACACATTATGAAAATTTCATAAAGATGTCTCTCCATTATCCATAGAAAATAATTTTACACACACTATCCAAAAATTATTTTTCACCTTCAATACACTACCATCGACAAACCCTACCATGGGTCATGGCTAACCGAGGGTATCTAACTATTATTGTCAATGTCATACTATATTCATGATTTCACAACTATTTTCAAACACACATTGTAAAATTTTCACCAAGGATCATTTCTAATTTCCTAACTTTTTTACATTAGAAATTTCAATTTCTATAAACCTTCATTAGATATCATTCTCCTACATTTTATTTCCCTTTTACCACTTTCTTCATTTCAGTTGACTTTTTCCCATTAATTATTAAGAAATTTTAATGCATTTTACCTTTCATACCCCAAAAATTCACCATGTGTGTTCATATAATTATGAATTAAATGTAAAATAATTAGTTCATACAATGATGCATGAGTGAAAATCATTATAAAATATAGATCAGGGGAGATTACAATACAATAGTCACGTCAAACAATAAGGGAATCATCCAATGTTTAAATTATATAAAATTCAATAACATACATTAAGAACATTAATTCCCACCCCAGATTACTCAGGGTTTCCCTCAAACATGGTTTTGGTACTCCCAATCATAGATCCTTACAATGTTCAGACACTTTTCTAATATCATTCCCACCATACCAAAATATCATGTATCAAAAAATATGTCCTTTGATCCCACATTATAACACCCCTAAATCGAGATCCACTAAATGGTTCCCCAAGATAGGTTACCACATGACCTTAAACATGAATCATTTTATGGAAGAGGTATCCAAATTATAGTGAGGGTTTTAAAATTAATGTTTGGATATTATAACCTCTCTACAAGAATATTCCATAATAGATAAATAAAAAAAATAGTGGAAAAAATATGTAACAACCAAGTAATATGCTTAACTGACAACTGCCAAAACTAGTTGTAGGAAAAAACCAAACATATATATTTTATTTTACGATAATAGAGTCAAGGTGCATGGAATCCTGAAAGAAAGTCAAACAAAAAAATAAAAAAGTTGTCCCAGGTTCAGGTGTGAAACCTTATCCATGAGAATCCCAAGACCTAATCAACTTCCAAACCCATGTCCATTTCTCTTATCCTAACATGGAACCATGATATACCCTCTTGTACCACATGATACCCGTGTAGGGTGTGAGTACTACTCTGCAGGCCATCGCCAATGGTGTCTAAAAATATCCTATCAATATATAGTACTTAAAAGTGCTATGTGAAAACAATGTTAATAAATACAAATTATAACCCATTAGTTAACTATGTTCACATTAATTATTCCAAGAAAGATTCCATTTTTCAATACTTATACCGTATTCAATAATTCGTTCACATTCATTATGTGTTTAATGGATTATAAATATTCATCAATATCAATTTTTAAGGATAGATAAAACAATTTACCTATATCACATGGGATAACACACAATTAAATATAAAACACACTCACCATGAAGCCATGGTCCATGTGTTATAATCAAATAAACCCATTGGGGGAATAAAACTTTGCCCCTATCCTAATACCTTCTCATTGGCGTCGAATATATAACATCTATTTAACTTGACCCATGGGTCTATAATCTCATATAAATACCCACTATATGATTCCTTGTGAAAATTTTTATTGTAAAGCCCCAAAAATTCCATGTAATTTTATTTATTATATAGAATATTACGAGTCTGTGAAAATTGATGGCATGTGATTCCATGACCCAGTGTGCACGGAATGAATTTCTGAACTTTTTTAGGTATGTTTAGAAAATGTGCGAGCAGGTTTTTGATACTTTTGAACTGGTTGTTGGAATTGAAATCTGAGGTCACTATTGAACTCACAGTGCTAATATTCACTTAAGGATACCTTCACCTCGACCGTAGTAGGACAAGGGTGAATGTTAGTTTTTTTTGTTTTTCGTGTAAATAACAAAATAAAATAATGATCAAAATTTCATTTTATTTTTGAAATGTCTCTTTTAGAGTTATAGAGGTGGGGACCACCCAGTCTAAAAAAACCCCATTTTGAATCTTGGTGGTGGGGACCACCTGAACCCCTCTTAATGGGGGAAAACCATACAACACTCCATTTAATTAATTGATCCAACTACAATTAATTAAATTAGTCAACTTAAATTGTGCCAACATGAAAATTAAATTGAATAACCTATTTTAATTTAAATTGGATCCTCTTTAACTTTGAGATGATTGGTTGGAAAAGTAGAATTGGGAGACTGTCTTGGAGAACATCGGGGAATCATTTCCTCCAAACATAGAATGGCCTCTCCAATGAAGAAAATACTTCATAATTGAAGAATGAGGATGGCGATTGAGCCCATATCGGAAGAATCTTGCAGAAGTGATGAACGCCGATGTAACTATCCCCAAAACTTTGTATTCTTCCTTGTGACATCTTACAACAAGAAATCGAGGTAGGTTTTGTTATTTTTATACCCCTTACCCCATTCTAGACATTCATCATGTTTTAAGAACAATTATGCCTCTTTTTATTGTCCTAATGTAGACGGTGCTGGCCAAATGACACGGCTCGACCCCCTGAAATAATTGTGGGATTTTTTTGGTCTTGAATAATTGGAGACATCCTGTGAAAAGATCAGAAATTTCTGGAATGATGATCAGGCCCCGAGGCACAAATGATAACCCAAAGAACGTCACCGACGACAGTGTCACTGACCAACACTGATGGGGCTCGAGAACGACGGTCAGAATTCTGGCCGACCATGTAGACGGTGGTGGTTTAACTGCACCATCAGAGAAGGGTCGCAGCCCGTCGGCTGTGGAGGAGCAAGTGTGGTGGCCGAAACATGGACGACCACATGATGGTGATGACGGCATGTGTCCGCACCACCCAACATGCTGGTGCTGTGGTGCAAGGCTACGATAGTAGTGGAGGGGCGGCCGACTTGCTGTCGGCCACCGGTGATGGTGTGGTATGCAAATGCGCTGCACGGATGAGGGATGTCTATTCGGTGAGTCGCGAGATGAGAGGACCACCAAGCGGATCGGGCCGTTCCGGAGAGCTGGTCCGGGCCCAATGGGCCGAGTCAGACCTAGGGCCGAACCCGGGTCAGACAGGACCCGGACCAGTTTCAACCCATTTTTTCTCTTTCATCCATATGCTGATCTTCAGGCGTCCGTTTGAAGAACCGTGTGTGGAGCTAGAAACCTTGTATCAAGATGGTCCTTTTGGTATACCCCACATGTGTTTTAGAAAATATTTGGGTATGGCTAGGTTGGATCGAACACGAATCCAACCGAGCCCTCGGAACTAAAAGTCCAATAACATATAGAGTGGGGGGTCTGATTGACATACTGTCTATTGCATTGAGACCCATTTTACGTGTAAGTCCTTTGGGATACATCATTTTGGGACATTGTGGCAATTGAAGTATCAACCTATGTCTTGAAAAGAGGGTCCTCCCAGAATCTAGCGTGCTTAGCTTAGGAACCCTGTAGCTAGCCGTAACATGAGAAAGGGATCCTATGTGGGTCTGTACTTTGAGATCCTATATGGGTTTGTGCTTTTGGATCCTTCGTGGGTCTGGGTTTGAGACTTCTACTTGGATCAACTCTATGAATCCACGTGGGACTACTGTAGGATCCTCCTTGGGTCTGCTGTACTAGGAACCTACTTGGGTCTGTTGATATAGGATCATACGTGGGTCTGATGATTTAGGATCCTATGTGGGTATGACTTATAGTAGAGTAAGATGATTCGGTAGTTACATCAAATAATCATAACTATAGTACCTATGTTATACCTGATGTGAGTTGAGTCCTTTCCTTCATGGTAAAACCTTTGTGGTATTCTTCTGTGTGACATTCCTTTCTGGTACGTACCTTCTTGGTGACACATTTGTGGTATTATTTCTTATGGAGTACCTTTGTGGTACATAACTTCATGGTGATACCTTTGTGGTATTCTTCTGTGAGGTGTTACCTTTGTGGTACTTTTGTTTGCAGTGTTACCTTCGTGGTATTCCTTCCATCGTGGAATATTTGTTTAGGATTTTGAGTTGGACCTTGTGTTTCCTCATCAATGAGATGGGTATACTTGATAATTTAGTTTTATGTATGGGCATATAATAATGTAGTGTTTTCAGATGCTTTCATGCTTTTTGGTAAATCCTATGTGGGTTTTGTGAGATTTTCGATGGTCTCGGGGTAACTACTGAGTATCGTTATACTCTCCCATACACGTGCTATGCCTGCACTTTGTTGTGTTTGGTGTAGACGACAAAAAATGATGACAAATGATGAGAGTACTAAGACTAGAGGTATCTTGGGGGGTGGACCTTAGACGAGGTGTACCGTATAGACAACCGTTCGAGAGTTGTACCTGCCCTTCAGGTAGGGTCCTTCATGGGAGTTCATAGGAGCTGTTTCAGTTTACTTGTAATTTTCAGTTTTCTTGTACAATTTATTTGGACTTGTATTCTGGCCCATTTTTCATACCGTACACACTATTTTTACTATATATTTTACTTGTGTTTGTATCTTGATGTGTTCTTGGTTGTGTTTGTCTATAGGTTATAAAGGCAATGCCTTCCCGGTTTTAGGTAATATGCCTTTCGGTGCTAGTCACCAGCCCCTGGCCTATGGAAGGCGGGCTTGGGTTAGTCACAACACGTGCCTCGGGGGACGGGTCAAGACCAATTGTTATCAGAGATGTAGGTTCTACCATAGAACATTGCACTCCGATCTTTATAAAGGTAAAAGTGTTAAATGTTATGAGTGTGGTTATCATTTTAGGGAATCTAGTGTTGGTGCGCGGCTGACGTATCCATGAACCAGTACCCTGACTTCTGATTTCTGACTCAGTGCATGAAAAAACTAATTGTGCGTGTATTTTGAAATTCTTTCTTTATGAACTCTTTGAGTATTCTCACCAGGTATAACTTATTTACCATGGAAAACCAGTTTCATTTCAGCATGCCTCCATGCAGTCAGCTAACTAGGGTTCTAGGTTTAGTATGTGAGGATAGTCCACCGAGCAATGAGGCCTCTGTTTAGGGCCCTTTAGCAGTAGGGGATCCAGTGGAGGCACCAGCGGTACCATTACCCATTGGGACACTGATCCCACCAGCCCCAACAGTAGAGTGTGCCCACCAATTTAGCACTTTGCACGAGTTCCAGTGCCAGAAGCCACCTAGGTCCAGGGCTGATATGGACTCACTGGCAGTTGAGGATTGGTTGGAGGCTATGGTGAAAGTCTTCCTACTGATAGGGATACCAACTGATCTCATGGTGATCATTGCCACTAGTCTTCTACATGAAGCAACAGATAGATGGTGGATCTTGACACTCTAGGTTAATGATGAGGAGACACATCTCTGGGCAGACTTTGAGAGCCTATTTCAGACAGAGTTTGTCCGAGCGACCCCTCACATTGTGCGCTTTTAGGAGATTCTACATCTGCAGCAGGGCAGCATGACTATGGCTCCGTACTCAGCGAGGTTCACCGACCTCTCATGCTACTCCACTGATATGGTTTGGGACCCATTCTTCAGAGCCAGGTACTTCGAACAGGGACTCAAGAGGGAGATCTGGGCATTGATGATTTCACTCCACACCCCGACGTAGACGGGGGTGTTAGAGCCACCCCTCTTAGTGGAGAGTTTTCTTGTTGACCAGTCACCAACAGCGAGACCCACCACAGGGAATCATGTAAAGGAGTCTTCTACAGCTGGTAGCAGACATATTTCACAGAGGTCTAAGAGGACCATACCTATAGGTGGACGACCGTAGGATTCAGGGTCAGTTGTGCTTGGCACTAGAGACAGATCCAGTCGTGTGAGGATCAGGCAGTGTTACGCATGCGGTGGGCTGGGTCACATGGATCGTGACTGACAAAAATGATGTACATATGAATATAAAATGGTCTAATGACCGCCTAGGTAGTGACATAGGTTCAACTGAGGAGGTCCGTAGGGAGTAGGTGGGTGTGGAAGAGGAGATGGCTGTGTAGCTGGCAATGGGAGATGATTCAAGGTGTTGCTGCCACCACCACTAGGTGGTCCACCCCAACCACAGGGAGCAGGTGAACAGGGGTGAGCTCAGCTCAAGTCAGCTGAGGCCTATGACCATGGTGCTCTGGAGATGATATGAGGAATGATCTTTGTCTTCTCCACCTTATCATCGTTACTTATAGACACAACTTCCAGTCATTTTTTTATTTCAACTACCCTCGTTTGGAGCTCAGAGATTCCGGTGGAGCCACTGGCATGGTACTTATAGCTAGAGACTCCTACGAGAGTGGATTTGATGATTACACAATGGTGCCGATAGTGAGAGATTACTCTAGGAGGCGACAGCTTCGGCGGGGATTTCCTAGTAGTGGAATCAAGGCCTTATGACATCATCATTGGTATAGATTGTTTATCTACAGTCCATGATCAGATTGACTGTATTAGGTTCAAAGTGCGGTGTGTCCACAAATATGGGGATTAGGTGTAACATCACCAGCATGAATGGAGCCTTTATAGTGCAGGATGGACTTACCTGGACGAGGGTGAAACCGATCACTAATCTGTTGGAAAGCCTTACCCTCAGAGCGATTGATGTGGATAGTCTGAGTTATCCTGTAGTGGTGGACCAGTATGCATATGTCTTACCTAATGATGTTCTAGGTCTACCTCCTCATAGGGAGGTGTACTTTTATGTTGACTTGAACCCTAGGACGACACCAATATCTACACCATCTTTTCAGATGACTCCCACGGAGGTTCCTGAGCTGCGAGTATAGCTGGAGGACTTACAAGGGAAGGGGTTCATCCGGCCAAATTTTTCTCCTTGGGAATCCCCGATTTTGTTCTCCAAGAAGGTGGATGGGAAATTGAGACTTCATGTTGACTATCGGTTCCTGAACCAAGTGACTGTGAAGAACATGTACCCACACTCATGGAATGACGACCTCTTTGATCAACTGAAGTGAGCACGGTGGTTCTCAAAGATAGACCTCAGATCAGGCTATCACCAGCTCAGAGTACAAGATGGGGATGTTAAAAAGATGGATTTCAGATGTTAGTACAAACATTATGTGTTTTTTTAATGTTGTTCGGCATGACCAACGCTCCATAATTGTTCATGGGACTAATGAAAAGGATCTTACAGTCATACCTTGATCGCTATGTAGTAGTCTTCATCAACGTCAGTCTGATCAACTCGGCTACTTAGGAAGAGCATGCCTATCATTTGCAGATAGTTCTGGACACACTCTGAGAGCATCATCATTATGATAAGCTCTATAAGTTCTAGTTCTAGATCCGAGATGTTCACTTTCTAGGACATTTCATATCATAGGATGGATTTGTAGTGCATCCAAAAAAAGATTGATGCGGTACTTGCATGGGAGCCACCTAAGAGTGTGATGGAGGTACGAAGTTTCTTGGGTTGGATCGGATACTATCAAAGGTTTTTGGACAATTTACCTAGAGTTTTAGAACCATTATTAGCATCAAGGAAGAAGGGGAAACCCATCATTTAGTTGGAGAGATTCCAGTGGAGTTGTTAGGAGCTATGGTAGAGGCTGACTAGTGCCCCCATCTTGAGGCTTCTAGAGAAGGGCGTTGGGAACAAAGTCTACTGCGACGCATCAGGGACCGATCTTAGATGTGTCCTGATGCTGGAGTGAGAAGTTATCACATATGGTTCTTGAGATTTGATATAGTATGAGTAGAACTATGGTACACATGACCTTGTGTTAGCAGTAGTGGTCTTCGCCTTGATGATTTGGCGACATTACTTGATGGGTGAACATTTTATAGTCTACTCTTATCACAAGAGTCTCAGGTATATCTTCTCGTAGATGGTCTGGATCTTGATAAAATTACATTGTCTTGAGTTTTGACAAATACTATGACTTTGAGAAAGTCTATACCCCTGGGAAGGGGAACTTTGTAGAAGATGCACTCAGTAGGATATCTTGTATACACCTGCTAGGTGAGGCGACGGGGCAGCTGGTCACTTTGAAGATATCCTTTGTGGATCAAGATGGAGCAGCCTTTCTTCAGTCTCTTACAGTAACTCCTCCACTTCTTTAGAGAGTCCAGGAGGTGAAGCGTGGGGACACTGACTGCGAGGCCCGACGTGTTTAGATATCCACAATGCAGGAACCTGATGAATTTTCTGAAGGTGGGGAGCATGTTATCCTCTTCAGAGGACGTACCATGGTATTAGTGTCGCTTAGAGAGGATGTGTTTAGGGGTTTCCACACATCCCCTCTAGTGGTACATCAAGGAATGGCGATGATGTACCGGGATCTCCGACGAAAACACTGGTGGGTGGGAATGATGAAAGCAGTAGCAGAGTTTGTCTCTCGGTGCCTCACTTGTCAGCATGTGAAGGTGGAGCATCAGGTACCATCATGATTAGTTTAGCCTTCAGAGGTCTCATAGTGGAATTGGTATGGAATATCCATGGACTTCGTGATAGGACTCCCATGTACATCATGTGGTCATGATTCTATCGGGGTGATCATCGACCGACTCACCAAGTCATCTCACTTCAAACCGATCATAGAGTAGGGTTAAGAAGAGATCTTCAGACTCCTCTATGTGAAAGAGATTGTGCAGCTACATGGAGTACCATTTACAATTTTCTCTGATCGTGATGAACATTTTACTTCCCGGCTATGGAAGGAGTTGCATGATGCTTTTGGGATGAAAATTCGTTTCAGCAACGCATTCCATCCCCAGACAGATGGCCAGACTGAGCAGACTATTCAGAACCTTGAGGAAATGTTGTGTGCTTGAGTCCTTGAATTTAGTCACAGTAGGGAGAATCACTTTCCCTTGGAGGAGTTTTCTGATATAAATAGCTATCACTCCACCAATTGGATGGCACCTTTCAAGGAGTTGTACGACCGACCATGAAAATCGCCTTTGTGTTGGACTGACCCATGGGAGTCAGCACTCATGGGAACGGATATGGTATGGGATACCACAGAAATGGTGTAGATCATCCAATAGGAGATGAATACTACACAAATTAGGATGAATTATCATGCTGACCGGAGATAGAGACCTCTGGTGTTTGATGGGGGCGACCGCGTCTTTCTATGGGTCTCACCCTGAAAAGGAATGTGGAGATTTGGGAAAGGAGGGAAGTTATTTTCGATGTTCATTAGACCCTTTCAGGTCCTCAACAGAGTTGGTGAGGTGACTTATATGTTATCTCTTCCACCTCAGTTATACCGGGTGCATTCCATCTTCCTCGTATTCCAATAGAGGAGATACATGAACGAACCTTCACACATCATTGACTGGGGCGAGCTGGAAATAAATGATGGGGATAAGTCTTTGGAGGTTCCAATGGTGATTGAGGATTGACAGAAAAGAGTCCTTAGTGGGTGATCGATGCCTTTGGTGCGCATATGTTGGTCGTATGGTAACCTCTAGGAGGGAACTTAGGAGTGGGAGGCTCAGATTCGTGCTTAGTACCCCCACTTGTTTTCCTTTTTTTGGTAATGTGTCTTTTGGGGACGCAAATACCTGAGGTTAGAAGAATGTCAATACATGTAAATTCCATGTGGTTTTTTTTAATTATATAGAATATTACGAGTCCGTTAAAATTGATGGCGCATGATTCTAAAGCTCAGTGTGCCCAGAATGAATTTCTGAACATTTTTTAGTTACATTCAGTAAACGTGTGAGTAGGTTTTTGTAACTTTTCAACTGGAGTTAGGAATTGAAATCTAACGGCACAATTGAACTCACAACACTGATATTCTCTTAAGGAGACCTTCACCTTAGCTGCAGTAGGGTGAGGGTAGATGTTATTTTTCTAGTTTTTGTGTAAATATAAAAAATAAAGATCAAAATTTTATTTTATTTTTGAAACCACTATTTTAGATTTATGAAGGTGAGGACAACCTAGGGTAGATAAACCCCAATTTTGAATCATGGTGGTGGGGAACAGGCGAACCCCTCTTATTTGGGGAAAACATTAAACTATCCATTTAATTAATTGATCCAACTACAATTAATTAAATGAGTCAACATTAATTGTTCCACTATAGAAATTAAATTGATAAACCAATTTTAATTTATATTGGATCCTCTTTACCTTTGAGGGGATTGGATGGAAAAGGAGAATTGGTAAAGATCCGTAGAGAAATTTGGGGAAACATTTCCTCCAATCGAATAATGTCCTCTCCAATGGATAACATACTCCGGAATTGAAGAATGAGGACGACACTTTATACCAGATCGGAAGCATCTTGGGGAAGCGACGAACGCCAACGTCACCATCCACAAGAACTTCGTATTCTTCCTTGCAACATCTTCCAACACAAAATCAATTTAGGTTTTGTAATTTGTATAGAAATTACCTCGTTTTTGAAGTTCATCATGTTTTAAGACCAATTATGCCTCTTGCTATCATTCTAACATGGAAGGTGTGGGCCAAACAAACATGGCCCAAACCCTCAATAATATTTGTGGGATTTTGATGGTCTTGAATCATTTTCGACATCTTGAGATGAGAGTGGGAATTTTCAGAATGATGATATGGTCCCGTGGCACTCCCGGCGACCCGACGAACGTCATCGACAACCATGCTGGCGACCATGCTGGCGACCGACACCAGTGGGGCTCGAGAACGTCAGCCGACCATTAGGCTGACCACAAAGATGGTGGCGAAACAATTGTGCTACCGGAGAAGGGCCACGACTCCTCGGTCATGATGGAATGAGGACGGTGGATGGCACACGGCCGGCCACGCGACGGTGATGGTAGCACACAGCTGCATCGCTCGACATGCAGCTATCGTGGCGCAAGGCCGTGGCGGTGGTGGAGGGGCGGACGACTCATTTCTGGCCGCCAGTGAGGGTGCGACATACGACCGTGCCACATGGAGGTGGTCAGGTCGTCAGGCCTACCGCGACCCAAGTAGAACACCCAGCAGGCCGCGCCGGTGGGTCAGGAAGGACCCAACAGGCCGGGTGGGGCTGGGTCGGTCCAACTAGGTCAGACCGGACCCAGACCAGTTTTGACCCCTTTTTTCTCTTTCGGCCATATCTTGTGCTTTGGGCATCCATTTGATGAACCGTCTACGACGTCGGAAACCTTCAATCGATATGGTCCTTTTGGTATACTCCACTTGAATTTTGGATAATGTTTGTGTATGGCCTAGTTGAAACGAACACGAATCCAACCGGTCCCTCAAAACAAAAAGGCCAACAACATATAGAACATATGTCTAATTGATGCACCGTCTGTTGTGTTGTGACCTCTTTTACATGGCTCTAATTTGGGATACTTCTTCATGGGACTTCGTGGAAATTGGAGTATCGACCTTTGTTTTGTGGAGCGGATCCTCCTAGAATCAAGCGAGCTTTGTGGTGGAACACTATAGCTGGCTATAACATGAGAAAGAGATCCTATGTTGGTCTGTAATTTAAGATCCTATGTGGGTTTGTGCTTTGATATCCTTAGTGGGTCTGTGTTCGAGAGGTCCACTTGGATCTGCTCTAGGAATCCTCATGGGGCTACTCTAGGATCCTACGTGGTTCTGTTGTACTAGGATCCTATGTGGTTCTACCTCTTAATAGATTAAGATGATTCAATAGTTACATCTAATATTCCTTACTACCATACCTAAGTTATACCAATTGTGAGATGAATCCTTTCCTTTATGGTAATACCTTTTTGGTATTCTTCTGTGTGGCATACCTTTGTGGTACTTACCTTCGTTGTGATACCTTTTTAGTATTCTTCTATGTGGCGTATCTTTTTGGCACTTACCATCACTGTGCTGCCTTTATGGTATTCTTCTGTCTGGTGTTACCTTTGTGGTACTTGTCTTTGCGGTGTTATCTTTGGGGTATTCCATCCATTGTGGAACTGTTTTTTGGACTTTTGAGTTGGGCATTCTATTTCATCATGAATGAGATGGGTATACTTGATAACATAGGTATATGTATGGATATATATCTAAGTAGGGTTGTGAGATGATTTAATGATTTTTGGTTTATCCTTTGTGGGTTTTGTGAGACCTTTGAGGGTCTCTGGGTACCTATTTAGTATTGTTATACTCACCCCTGCACGGGATACGCCGACAACTTTTTGTTTTTGGTGCAGATGAATGACATTGCTGACTAAGGAAAACAGTACCAGGACTGGAGGTAGCTCAGAGGTGGACATTAGATGATGCGTACCGCATAGACGATAGTTCAAGATATGTACCAACCCTTCAAGTACGACCCTTGGCGGGAGTTCACAGGAGCTGTTTCATTTTACTTGTACTTTTCATTTTTCTTGTACTTTCTATTTGGGATTGTATTCTGGCCCCTTTTTCTTTATGTACACAGACTTTTTACTATAAAGTTTACATCTGTTCATATATTGTTGTGTTCTTGGTTTCGTGTGTCTACAGGTTATAAAGGCAATGCCTTCCCGGTTTTAGGGAATACCCCTTTCGGTGCTAGTCGACAACCCCTGGCCTATGGAAGGTGGGCATGGGGTAGTCACAACACGGGCCTCGGGGGACAGGCCGTGACACTTATTTATCCATTCACCAAACATATTCCATTTCACAGAAAACCATAACCAATTCCAATAGGAATCATGAACCATAATAGTCACACGAGCTTTAACATTATTCCATAACCCATTAACAAAATTTACACTAACATTACATAGTCATTTAGGCCCATTTCCCATTTATTATGCCCATCTCACTATGAATATTCATTATTTATCCTATAATAACACATAAAGCATATTTCACAATTCTCACATGTTAATTCACACTGCACATTCATCATTACTCGTGGATTTATATACTTATGCATTTTAATTACAAATACAACTTCATCTACACATTAATATTAATACATTATTCATGTCTCACCAAAAAACCCTTATTCAATACCCACATCTAGTGGGATTCCCTAAAAATAAAATGTAAGAACCCTGTATTAAATAGCATGTATGAATGTGACACCAAGTGCGTAGGGTAATATAATATCCAGATATATTATAATATATTTACAAATTAATATATTATATATATATATATTTCAATGCATGAAACACTGAGTTAGATTATGTTACATGAAAGAGACACCTTCATTGATAACTTAGGTTACATGAAAAAATAACCTTCTTGGAGTGCATGCATTACATGAAAGGCTAGGATTCACAAAATAATAATTTATTTTTATCATATTATTATTTAATAAAATATGATATAAAATATCTTTTAAATCAGTTATTATAAATAGTAATAACTAACTTATAAAAATTATAGTTACACCAATATAAAATTAATTCACTGGTTAACATTTAATGATGAACGAAAATAAGAACCAATTGGATATGAAAAGAAATATTGATGTATTATTGATATATTTGATATTAAAATAACTATATACATTTCATGAATTATTAAACCATGATAAAATTGATAAGAACAACACATAATAATGTAAAACAAACTCAACGAACTAGGCCATTAACATCTGAAATAGTAAAGATAATGAAAGTGTGTTAACAAACTGGTAATAAAAAACTTTAAGATGTTAATATATGATAATTTAAACATGATTATGGTTCTATTATAATTTGGTAACATATTTTAAACCACTATACATGAGGATAAAGACCACACAATAGAAAATGTTTTTAAGGTAAGGGACTCTTGTCTCACTTACATTCTATGTAGAAAACGTTATTTTTGTACACTTAATTTATTATATATGGTCCAAATAATAATATATTTACATGTAATACCATGAATTATTTTATATACATGATGTTTAGATTTTTTAATAGAATATTATTATGTTTGTGTCTTTCGATTCATATTTCTGTGATTCTCATATCACCTTTTTTTCATCTGTCAGATAAATGTCATCTACACCACTTTGATCTTTTTGGTGGTGGATCTAATAACACTATAGTTATATTATATCGTTAATAATTTTATCATCATGGTATAAAAAATGTTAATGTAAAATTATTCTTTCATAAAGTTTATGATTTATAAATTTTCCTCAAGATAAATTGGTATGGATAAATCTGTCAGATAAATTGGAATGATTACACTGGAATGTTTAAATATTTTTTTCATCAAGACCAATCATAATAATCTTTCCATAGAATTTTTATTTTATGAAATTATATGAATGTTTTTTAATATAACATTTAATTATAGTATAGTTATTAATGAAAATTTACAATTATTAGTAATATTTTTCTCTTCTTTCGTACTCAAAAGGTTTTATTAAATGTGTTTAAGAGGAATTGAATTTATTTATGTCTCTAGTTAGAGAACATGTTTTATTCTATAATCTTTGTTTTATTAAAATGGTTTAAAATTGATTTGGTAATGAAATTATAACCTCTGCTTCTTTTATCAATGTATTTAAAAGAATATTCTTGTCAATTTCAAAACAAGGAATATTTTTATCCTTTAACCATGTAAAAGGAATGATCTTTTTTCATTGTACATGATATATAGATTTATCTTCTATAATTTCCTTATATAATCCTTTTAATTTTTAAGAAGATTATTTCAAAAGAAATTTTTTTAATGGTATTTTCATAATATAATACTATAATAAGGTGTTTCATGTTCACATGACATTTTCCTCAATAATATTTTTAAATTTTATTCTTTTATTTCATCATTGACAGCTGCCATTTATTTCAGTCATTTTGGGGTATATTTTACTGATAGCATCCTTAATATTCCTCTAGATGGTTTATGATTAATTTGGAAAAGGATATTATCCTCATTCACTTCCTCAATTGTTTTTTCCCCATGAGATATTTAGCATTCTGTTATAATTTGACATTGTAATTACAATGTATATTCATATTAATTTTCAGGGATATGATTATTCACTGAACTATAAGAAATTTATTTATAATGTGTTTACTTTTAAATTTATTTTATTTTTTGGGGAGATATTGATAATCTCATACCATTTATACAATATGGATACGTTATATATAACTATATTTATTTATATAATTTGTGTATTAACTATATAGGTTGGGGACAAATTAATGAAAGACCCATGGGTTAGAGACTTGTTAATGCAAGCTATATTGGTTTGGGACTAGTGAATGAAAACCCCTTGAAGCATCAACAATCTTATAGTATTAATCTATTGGAAACAAACCCTTTGTGATTGTTTCCATGTAGAATAGACTAGTAAAATAAGGGTCGAAAATCGGTTAATTAAATCC
The DNA here is from genome assembly GCA_963277665.1 of Viscum album. Taxonomy (NCBI): domain Eukaryota; kingdom Viridiplantae; phylum Streptophyta; class Magnoliopsida; order Santalales; family Viscaceae; genus Viscum; species Viscum album. The sequence goes on along the minus strand of OY728143.1, from coordinate 800,028,675 downwards.
CCTCGATGCATCGAAATTCACATGAGAAGAAATAGTTGTGTAACCACTAAAGTGGGATTTAACATGATATCGAAACCTATTTGGGAAAGGTGTTGATAGTACTAGTTCCAAGTACCTATGAAGCATGTCATCCAATTGTTAATAATTTACCTCATATTTGTTCTATCTATTATTCATCCATGAGAATATTTGTTGGCATATCAATGTATATATATTATTTTCAGTTCATTGATTGAATGAAATGTGTTTTCATTTCTTACCATGCTACATTTATTTTTCCTTATCAAGTTATTTGAATGGAATGTATTTTCATTTATTACCTTCTATATTGTTTTCAGAACCTCCATTATGTTTATTGATTATATGGATTGTTTGATTAATTATTTACCTTTTCTATTGAATATTCTTACTGATTCATTATTTCTTCCACTTTACTAATCTAATTATTTAATTTGAGCTCACCTTTCTTATATTTAATTCCCCTAATATCCAAGAAACATACTATGAATGATATGAATTGATTTATTAAGTGGATTAGAGATAACCTCGGGGTAATTTATTTATAATTTATAAAGAAAATAAATTATTTTGTAATTATTGTAGTCATTTGTAATAAAAGACTCATTTATGTATCTGGTTTACTAAGAAAACTAAACTAACTGTTCCTTCAAGACTTTATTCATTATAATAATTTCAATGTATTTGATAACAGACATCGGCTTAGCGAATCTTGGGATGGGTCTCTACAGTTATTATGAAAGGTAGTTTAGTAAAAACATTGGGAACTAGATTTTGGAAAACATAGGTTATAGAACATAAAACTAAGGTATAAGTATAGGGTAATTATATTATAAAACAATATAACTTTGTTAAAGGATATATTTTGTCGGTATTATGAGCAATAAATTATTGTCTAGACACTATAGGTGGATGTGGTAATGGATTAGATATACATAGTAGTAATAACTCTGATATGGTGTTTTGAGCCTAAATCAGGGTAACCTGGATCTAGAGAAAAACCCTTACTACAAATTTTCAATGAAAATACTGAAGGTTATTCTTAGGATAATCCACATCTTCATTACAAACCATTATGAATAATTCTAATGTATAAGGACATTGAATTTTAAAGGTTAAACCAAAAGACTTTGAAAATGATGATAAGGTGCCATGATTTATAAACGCTATAAATGATTTTATGGATAAACCATAGACTAATGAATGACCTATGTGAAAATAAATGGATTAGTATTTATGTATCTAGTATTTTCTAAATACCATATTTTGGAGCCTATTAAATGATTAAATTTCAGGTTTGTCTATCATATATTTTATGGAAATTATATTAATTATGTTTTAGAGATGGATGAATTTAATGAAAGGTGAAAGAAAATCAAATATTAAAGGTTTTTGGTAATGAACACATGACTCATGGAGGATTAGAGTTTCATGACTAGAACTAAACTATTCATTTTCCAGGTCAATGTTTCAATATTTTTTGTTGCAAAATTTAACGAATAAATTTTAATGATGAATAATATGTATAACTATTCAGCATTAGAGATTAATATATTAACCGTAATGTTGTTGGAAGATAGTTAAATACAAATATTTGGTATTTTAACTCTTGTATAGAAATTAAGATCTGTTAAATGTTTTTTTAAATCTTCATTAAAAAATGGTAATTAATTCATGGGAGTATAGGGTTTAATTACAATTTAATTGAAGAGCAACCAAATGTGAGGATTGTTAATATAAAATTGAAACCTATAAAGTAATAATATTTCCTTATATACATATATTGTAAAATAATTACCTAAATATAAGAGAATGGGTATGAAATAAAATGTTCTTCAAATAAATAATTTTGTACTGAACTAATGGTATCATAATTCATAAAACATTTATGGTTTTGAGGCCATCTACATTCTATTGAGCATTCAATTTTTTGTGATTGATTATCTCATTCACTTTTTGTAAATATTTACGCTTTTACTCTACCTATATATCATTACATTTTATTGAAATTCTTCAACATAGAGACATAGTTACATGGTAGTCTATCGAACCTTTGTACTTCTCATTCTCTATTTTTTATCGGAGGTTTTGTGAAACGTTCTCACAATTTGGGGTTTAAACATAAGTAAAATCAAAGAATATATCACTATGGAAAATTTAAATTGTGAAGAATCAATTTATAAAGGTGTGGAGAATGTGACACCCCAAAAATATTATGAAAGATCCTTTTATTAGATAGTGTGTATGAAACATGACACCAAGTTCATAAGGTAATATAATATACAGATAAATTATAATATATTTACTATTTAAAATATATTATATATATTTCAGTTCAAGAAAAACATGTTATCTTCCTTTACACACAAGAGATAACTTCCTTGATAGCTTATGTTACATGCATTAGCATCCTTCCTCAATAGCATACGTTAGACGCAAGACCTAGTTTCAGTAGATAAAAATGTATAACTAAAATATTGTTGTTTTATTTTATATTATATAAAGTTGCTGTTAAATTATTTGTTATGATTAGTAATAACTACCATATAACAATTATGGGTCACATCAATATAATTTCCATTCATTGGTTAACAATTAATGAGAAATGAAAATAATAACCAATAGGAGAGGAAAAGAAATATTATTATTTTTATGTTGTGAAAGGTTTTTTTATAATAATAAACATACATAATTAAAGTTGGTGAATGATTTTAAATAAAAATATGTGTTATATATTAAATCAAAAAAAAAATAGTTATCCATTAGGTTTGATATGCATAAGATAATAATAGACCCTATTTCACACTTATAAAAGTTGGGGAGAATTGTCACACCCCGACCGCAGATGTCCGTAATTGTTCTCCTTTCTTGGTCCCGATTTAAATTTTTTCGGAGTTTAATTGTGATTGGTGGTTCTGCGCCGGTGCGCGGTCACCGCATCGCTAGCAGTTACCGTGCTTTCAGCCCGGGTGACTATGTGCTCACCCGGCGTTTTAAATACTATTGTTTTTGCGTTGACATTTATTACTCTCACTATTTAAATTGTGTTATTACTATTGTATTTATTTTTAATTTTATATGTGTTTATATATGAGTATATGTTATGTATATATATGTATATATACATATATGTTTGTTGTATTTATGTTTATATGTTTTTATAAAGGTATATGTATATACATATGTCTATATATATATATATTTGTGTTTATATATGTGTGTTTTCTTCTTATTATTTTTTAGTGGTTTTATTATTCTAAATACTTTGGTTATAATAATTATTATTATAATTAGCTAACTTATTATTTTATTATTATTATTATTATTATTATAATGTTTTACAATTCTTATATAGTTTTACAATTTCTATTAAGATTTGATTTTATTTAATTAATCATATTATTATTATTATCACTATTATATATATATATATATATATATATATATACTAACATAACCCTAATCATACCCCCCTACCCAGCCGCCACCCCGTCCCCCGTTTCTCTCCCGCTCAGCCCAGGCGCGGCCCCTGGCTCCTCCTACGCCCTCCACCGCCGCAACTCTCCGTTCCGGCCACCCCTCGTCCCGGCTTTCCGCCGCTGTGCCGACCCAGCCGACCGCACTGGCCCCCTCTCGGCTTGGTTCCACGCTGCACCCGACTCCCCGTCGCCGTCCCAGCGACCCGACCCCCTGCTCGCCGTCGCCGGCCCGCACCGACCCCATCCCGGCTTCGCCGCGCAACCCCCCTCCCTCCGTTGTAAGGTTGTTTTTCTTTATTTATTTTTATTTTTATTATTATTATGTTACCATTACTATTATTATACTGTTATTATTATTGTTATTGTTATGTTAATATTATCATTAATATTATTATATCATTATTAAAATTATTATTATGTTATTGTTATTAATTCTATATTATTATTATTATTATTATTATTATATTTATTATCATTTTAATTATTAACATCTTATTATTATTATTATTATTATTATTTATTAATTGATTAATTAATTAATTATCTATCTATTTATTTACTCATTTAAGTGTTTGTTGGTGAATCAATTATTTAGTTATTTACATATTTGTTTATTAATTAATTGAGTGATTATTTATTTATTTATTTATTTATTCATTTAAGTATTTGTTAATTAGTTATTTAATTATTTACTTATTCACTCTTTCTTTCATTTATTGATTTACCTATTCAATTATTTATTTAATTATTTAATTATTCGTTCAATTATGTATTATTTTAGTTATTTATCTATCTGTTTATTCATTTGGTCATTATTTTATTCTTTTGATTATTTATTTATTATTTTATTTATGTCTTCTCTTTATTCAACATCGGTGTTTTTATTTAATTTGGATAAATCCTTATTATTTCGCGGGATGAGTTTTGAAAAAAAAATATATCAAGCTGGTTCCTTTGCATTGGTTGTTCGTTTGTTTTGTTCTGATTCAGTGGCTTCGTGTTCTTAGTTACCATGTGTTTGTTTCAGCGTGTTGGCGAGGTAACCCTATGACACCGCGAACATCGGCTTGCGCGTGCTTGTGCGCCAGTGCGAGGTATACTGTGTCGTCATATCCGAGCTGCGTCCTGAGGTAGGTCTCCCTATGCACTTACCTCTAAATTAAGAATTTATTTATTCCTTGTCCTTTTATTAAATTTCAGTAAATTTAAGAAAATAATATTAAGTAGTTTTTATCGTGTGGTGATTTGCTGATAATGCAAACTGTTTAATTCTAGCATTTCATTAAAAGTGTTTTCTTGGTTTCAATTGTGGGATTTCATAGTAATGTCGCTAAATGGTTCTTCCTGAGTAACGAAAGACATGTTGAATTGGGTTTTAAAATGTTTTTGGCATGTGTAAATTAGTAAATGTACTGTTTATGGAAAATGGTGTTTTCTTGTAACCTTGATTAGTGAAAACGTCGTGTGACCCTTTGAAATTGTTTTTGGAAACTTTACGTGTGGTTCTTGGTTGACGAAAGATGTTTTCCCTTGTTGTGTTATTAAAAATAATGTCTTCTAGGTTGTGAAAGTTGGTTATGTTCTTGTTTGAGTGTTTCAAAGAAAGGGGTTTTTGCGAAATGATTGGGTAATGACATTTATATTTCTAGAAAGGTATTTTTGGCGTGCGTGAGTTTTGAAATCTTGTTTGGGTGTGGAAATGGTGACTTTTGTGTGCAATATCTTGTTTGGCCTGTGATATGAGGAAGAAACATACTATGTGAATGTGAAACTTGTTTGAGCACACGGGGAAACCCTGGGTATCTAGGTGGGCGGACTAGATCTAGTGCGCTAGTGAGCCGGATGGGTGTCGTCCCTGTTTCACTTAGCTGGATTGACGATTGCAACACTAACTAAACATATGATATCTAAGGGTCGTGGCCTTCTAAGCCACGTGTTCTGAGGGTCGTGGCCTTCTAAGCCACGTTTTCTGAGGGTCGTGGCCTTCTAAGCCACGTTTCACTGAGACACGAGGTTCTAGGGTCCCACGCGAGCTAGATGAACCTTAGGGGTTTTACCCATAGTGCTCTACCATCTCTGGCGTGGTGCCTTCCGTCGGCATATGGGGGACCACTTGGGTGTGAGTGTGTGTGTGTGTGAGTATGTGTGTGTGTGTGTGAGTGTGTGAGTGTGTGTGTGTACCCATGATTATTGCTGATAACTTCTGGTTTGTTTTTACTTGCACTTGGTTTTCCTTGCCTGTTTACCTTTACTTGCACTTGTCTTCCCTGCTTGTTTTCCCTTCAGTCATATTTCACAGCCTACACTGTTAGTCTTTGAGAAAAATGGTTTTCAAATGAAAATTCTTTATTCGCTTTGGTTTTGATTTGAAAATGTAACACTTTGCTTTTCAGAATGAGTTTAAAACTAATGAAATGGAACTATCTTTCGAAAAAGAATAAGGGAAATGTCTCGTGTTTGATTTTCAAGTAAAACATGGTGAAAAATTACTTTTATACATTATAGTTCAAACCTGGATTAGGTAGATTCTATTTTTACTGGCAGTGCATTGGGTATTGTTGTGGGGCTCACCTACTGAGTACTTTTGTGCTCACGCCTATCTTTTACCCTTTTCAGTTGCAGGTTCCTTTTGTTCAGGTTCTCCTGCTTGAGTCGCTCAGTGTGGGAGCGACGTTGGTTGTAGTTGGGTGGTGACCCGCGAGGTCACATGGAGGTATGTCGTGGTTTAGTTTTGTTTATGTCTTTAGTGTTTGACCGTTTGTTTAGTTTACATTCGTTCTTTTGATCCTATTTTTAGTTTGGGCTAAAATCGTTCCCAACGATGGAACTTTTAATGCCCGGCACTTGTTGCCATCCCGGGGGGATCGGGAACGCCCCTCGGGACTTGCCGCGGACCGGCTCGGGTGACTGGTTCAGGGTCGACCCGGGTTGGTTCGTGACAAAATGGTATCAGAGGTGGTTCTTGTTATTTGGGTTGTCCGGTAGAAGGAGATTAGGACTGTCGGAACTCGAGGGGTAGGTGCGGGAAGAGCGTCGCGAACTCTTTCTCGCACTGATCTTCGAGTTACCAGGGGAGTTCGGGAATTGTGTCCTTGTCTTTTCTGGTTTGTCTTGGATTGAGAGATGACAATGGAGGCAAGCCGACGTTACATCGTGATTTCACATGGAGTAGTGACCCATGTGGAGTCCGATTACGTGGTTTGAATTCCTCCTAGTGGTCGACGCTGACTTGGAACATGGCCCACTACCATGTCGCCAGGTTGAGTGTGACTACTAGTCCCTCATTTCAGTAATTGATTCAAATTTGGATGTTGTTTTCGTTTTGGTCTCTGTGAGTGCGTAGTTGGAAATGAAAAAGGGTTTTTGAAAATTGGACTGGTTTCTTTTAAAGGACTTTAAATGTACAAAATGGATTTTTAAAACTGAAATCTCTTGATTTGGAAATCTGTTGTTTTCTTGGAATTGGATAAGAATGATTTGGGTTGAAACCTCGGTTCCTCTTTATGAACGTTTGCACATGTGTGAGAATGCATGGAAAGTGTGTGTTGATGCACGTATGAATGGAATGTGGATGAAGACATGTGCAACGGGTCATGGGAGTACCTGGATGTGTTTGAAGTTTAACGCTTGACTTTGTTTTCTAAATTGGTTTTAAAGGGGAAACAGTTTTGGAGAGTTTTTGGTTTGAAAGTGGATTGGTTTTGGAAAGTGATCTTGAAAAAGGGTGGTTTTGAAATCAAAAATGAAAAGGGAATTTTAAAGAGGAGATTTTATTTTGGGTTGTGTTGTATTTGATTGGCCCTTGTGCTGACTGTTTTTTGATGAAGGCGCTTTTATTGATGTTGCTTCGATTTGATGTTGGTTTTGGATTTGTGTTTTATATATCGCTCAGGAAATGCCGCCCAGAAAGGTCTTTAAGGATTCGGATATGCCATGCCCAGTTTTTGGTCCTCCGCAGACTTTGCCTATTCTCCATGGTGATCAGGGTCAGTTAGAGGTAGTAAAATGGCTCGAGGAAGTGGAGCGTGTCTTTAGGATGTTGGGAACTCCCGATAATGTTAAAGTTCAAGCAATTATGGAGTTGTTTGAGGGTCCATCTCTGGACCAATGGAATAGGGTTACCCCATCATCAATGCAAGGTGAAATGACGTGGGATGTCTTCAGAGTCGTTTTCATCCAATGGTTTGTACCTGAAGAAGTGAAGCTGGAGAAAAAGAGAGAGCTGGTGCATATTCAACAACGTCAACGGACGGTGAAGACGTATGTTGACCATTTCAAGGAACTGATTCCCTTTTCTCCAGAGGTAGCGTCGCATGAGCTCATGAAGGTCTCTCTTTTCTCTAGGGGTCTTCGTCCAGAGATCAAGAAGCGAGTCCTCCCTTATAAAGACCTTTGTTTCGAGAAGCTGGTGGAGGAAGCTTTCTTGGCTGATTTGGTTTCCGGTGTGCGGGTGGTTAGTACTTCAGCATCCACAGTAGTTCGTAAGAGTTCCTCCTCTGGTGAGGAAAAGGCGCCAGAGATACCTGTTCCTAAAGAGTTATCCCCTTTGATCCCAGCTTCCAGTTCATCAGATCGTTCGATGGTATGCTATCAGTGTGGTCGTTTCGGGCAGTTAAATCCGTCTTGTCGCAACCCTCCGAAGACGTGTCATCGTTGTGGTTGTCTGGGTCATCTGGAGAAGTTTTGCAAGAAGCGTCGCTTGAAGAGGAAGCTGTGATGGGAGAATGTCAGTACCTGACTGTGAGGCAGAAGATGCTTCAGCCACCAGAGCCCCAGCCACAAGTCTCGGGGTGAAGCTCGCGCACAGTCAGGAGACCCCAGGGGTGTGAAGCCTTGGTCCAGGTTTTGTGTCCCGTGTTAGCAGTGGAACAATCAAGATCTTTTAGTACTTGTTTTTCTACTGTTAAGTTTTGACGTTGTTGTATGTTCATTGTTTTACCATGGGGTTATCATGGACTTGTTCTATTATAATCCAAGTAGTATGGATTATGTAAATGTGTTGTTTTTCTATAAAGTAAAGATGGACTTGTTTGATGATAAATATAAGCGGACTTGTCGTGGGAATGTAATATTCTAAATAGGGTGTCCTTCCTAAAAGTGTGTTCGACTCTCGTGTGGGTTGACCTCGTTTTAGTAATGTTGTCGATGTGGTTATGTTTTGTGGAATTCGGTGGATCATGTCTCCAATTTGATGTTGGTTAAATGTTTTTCTATGGGTTTTCCCTGGTGTTAAAGGTTGTTGACTTTGGTCGAGGATTCAATGTCTCAACAAAGGTGTTGTTTTGATCATGCTATAAGAGTTGGTTTGAATTGGTTGGGAGTTCCCGCGTCGACCCCCCCCCCCCCCTTTTTCCCAGGGTTTTCCTATTTAGATGGTCAAATTTTCTGCACTAGTTAAGTTCTTGTGGTGGGGACAACCCCTTCGTGTTCTCCCCTCAATCTCGGACCCCAGTTTTCTCTTGAATCGGTCGGGTGTGACCTGTGCTGAGTACGGTCATCCCCGAGATTCTCAGTTCTCTCTGGTTCCGTTAGTTCCGTTGGGGCATGGACTTAAATCTGGATCGACTTTTGGCCTGGTGACTTTCTGGGGGAAGAAAGTGTCTGTGGTGGGGAGAATTGTCACACCCCGACCGCGGATGTCTGTAATTGTTCTCCTTTCTTGGTCCCGATTTAAATTTTTTCGGAGTTTAATTGCGATTGGTGGTTCTGCGCCGGTGCGCGGTCACCGCATCGCTAGCAGTTACCGTGCTTTCAGCCCGGGTGACTATGTGCTCACCCGGCGTTTAAAATACTAAAGTTTTTGCGTTGACATTTATTACTCTCACTATTTAAATTGTGTTATTACTATTTTATTTATTTTTAATTTTATATGTGTTTATATATGAGTATATGTTATGTATATATATATATATACATATATGTTTGTTGTATTTATGTTTATATGTTTTTATAAAGGTATATGTATATACATATGTCTATATATATATATATATATTTGTGTTTATATATGTGTGTTTTCTTCTTATTATTTTTTTAGTGGTTTTATTATTCTAAATACTTTGGTTATAATAATTATTATTATAATTAGCTAACTTATTATTTTATTATTATTATTATTATTATTATAAAGTTTTACAATTCTTATATAGTTTTACAATTTCTATTAAGATTTGATTTTATTTAATTAATCATATTATTATTATTATCACTATTATATATATATATATATACTAACATAACCCTAATCCTACCCCCCTACCCAGCCGCCACCCCCGTCCCCCGTTTCTCTCCCGATCAGCCCAGGCGCGGCCCCTGGCTCCTCCTACGCCCTCCACCACCGCAGCTCTCCGTTCCGGCCACCCCTCGTCCCGGCTTTCCGCCGCTGTGCCGACCCAGCCAACCGCACTGGCCCCCTCTCGGCTTGGTTCCACGCTGCACCCGACTCCCCGTCGCCATCCCAGCGACCCGACCCCCTGCTCGCCGTCGCCGGCCCGCACCGACCCCGTCCCGGCTTCGCCGCGCAAGCCCCCCTCCCTCCGTTGTAAGGTTGTTTTTCTTTATTTATTTTTATTTTTATTATTATTATGTTACCATTACTATTATTATACTGTTATTATTATTGTTATTATTATGTTAATATTATCATTAATATTATTATATCATTATTAAAATTATTATTATGTTATTGTTATTAATTCTATATTATTATTATTATTATATTATTATTATTATTATATTTATTATCATTTTAATTATTAACATCTTATTATTATTATTATTATTTATTAATTGATTAATTAATTAATTATCTTTCTATTTATTTACTCATTTAAGTGTTTGTTGGTCAATCAATTATTTAGTTATTTACTTATTTGTTTATTAATTAATTGAGTGATTATTTATTTATTTATTTATTTATTCATTTAAGTATTTGTTAATTATTTAGTTATTTAATTATTTACTTATTCACTCTTTCTTTCATTTATTGATTTACCTATTCAATTATTTATTTAATTATTTAATTATTCGTTCAATTATGTATTATTTTAGTTATTTATCTATCTGTTTATTCATTTGTTCATTATTTTATTCTTTTGATTATTTATTTATTATTTTATTTATGTCTTCTCTTTATTCAACATCGGTGTTTTTATTTAATTTTGATAAATCCTTATTCTTTCGCGGGATGTGTTTTTTAAAAAAAATATATCAAGCTGGTTCCTTTGCATTGGTTGTTCGTTTGTTTTGTTCTGAGTCAGTGGCTTCGGGTTCTTAGTTACCATGTGTTTGTTTCAACGTGTTGGCGAGGTAACCCTATGACACCGCGAACATCGTCTTGCGCGTGCTTGTGCGCCAGTGCGAGGTATACTGTGTCTTCATATCCGAGCTGCGTCCTGAGGTAGGTCTCCCTATGCACTTGCCTCTAAATTAAGAATTTATTTATTCCTTGTCCTTTTATTAAATTTCAGTAAATTTAAGAAAATAATATTAAGTAGTTTTTATCGTGTGGTGATTTGCTGATAATGCAAACTGTTTAATTCTAGCATTTCATTAAAAGTGTTTTCTTGGTTTCAATTGTGGGATTTCATAGTAATGTCGCTAAATGGTTCTTCCTGAGTAACGAAAGACATGTTGAATTGGGTTTTGAAATGTTTTTGGCATGTGTAAATTAGTAAATGTACTGTTTATGGAAAATGGTGTTTTCTTGTAACCTTGATTAGTGAAAACGTCGTGTGACCCTTTGAAATTGTTTTTGGAAACTTTACGTGTGGTTCTTGGTTGACGAAAGATGTTTTCCCTTGTTGTGTTATTAAAAATAATGTTTTCTAGGTTGTGAAAGTTGGTTATGTTCTTGTTTGAGTGTTTCAAAGAAAGGGGTTTTTGCGAAATGATTGGGTAATGACATTTATATTTCTAGAAAGGTATTTTTGGCGTGTGTGAGTTTTGAAATCTTGTTTGGGTGTGGAAATGGTGACTTTTGTGTGCAATATCTTGTTTGGCCTGTGATATGAGGAAGAAACATACTATGTGAATGTGAAACTTGTTTGAGCACACGGGGAAACCCTGGGTATCTAGGTGGGCGGACTAGATCTAGTGCGCTAGTGAGCCGGATGGGTGTCGTCCCTGTTTCACTTAGCTGGATTGACGATTGCAACACTAACTAAACATATGATATCTGAGGGTCGTGGCCTTCTAAGCCACGTGTTCTGAGGGTCGTGGCCTTCTAAGCCACGTTTTCTGAGGGTCGTGGCCTTCTAAGCCACGTTTCACTGAGACATGAGGTTCTAGGGTCCCATGCGAGCTAGATGAACCTTAGGGGTTTTACCCATAGTGCTCTACCATCTCTGGCGTGGTGCCTTCCGTCGGCATACGGGGGACCACTTGGGTGTGAGTGTGTGCGTGTGTGAGTATGTGTGTGTGTGTGTGAGTGTGTGAGTGTGTGTGTGTACCCATGATTATTGCTGATAACTTCTGGTTTTTTTTTTACTTGCACTTGGTTTTCCTTGCCTGTTTACCTTTACTTGCACTTGTCTTCCCTGCTTGTTTTCCCTTCAGTCATATTTCACAGCCTATACTGTTATTCTTTGAGAAAAATGGTTTTCAAATGAAAATTCTTTATTCACTTTGGGTTTGATTTGAAAATGTAACACTTTGCTTTTTAGAATGAGTTTAAAACTAATGAAATGGAACTATATTTCGAAAAAGAATATGGGAAATGTCTCGTGTTTGATTTTCAAGTAAAACATGGTGAAAAATTACTTTTATAAATTATAGTTCAAACCTGGATTAGGTAGATTCTATTTTTACTGGCAGTGCATTGGGTATTGTTGTGGGGATCACCTACTGAGTACTTTTGTGCTCACGCCTATCTTTTACCCTTTTCAGTTGCAGGTTCCTTTTGTTCAGGTTCTCCTTCTTGAGTCGCTCAGTGTTGGAGCGACGTTGGTTGTAGTTGGGTGGTGACCCGCGAGGTCACATGGAGGTATGTCGTGGTTTAGTTTTGTTTATGTCTTTAGTGTTTGCCCGTTTGTTTAGTTTACTTTCGTTCTTTTGATCCTGTTTTTAGTTTGGGCTAAAATCGTTCCCAACGATGGAACTTTTAATGCCCGACACTTGTTGCCATCCCGGGGGGATCGGGAACGCCCCTCGGGACTTGCCGCGGACCGGCTCGGGTGACCGGTTCAGGGTCGACCCGGGTTGGTTCGTGACAGGAGAGGAAAAGAAATATTATTATTTTTATGTTGTGAACGGTTTTTTTAAAATAATAAACATACATAATTAATGTTGGTGAATGATTTTAAATAAAAATATGTGTTATATATTAAATCAAAAAAAAAATAGTTATCCAATAGGTTTGATATGCATAAGATAATAATAGACCCTATTTCACACATATAAAATCTATTTTTTATTAATGAAATTTTACAATCCTTTAATGGAGAACCTATTTAAAATATTAATAGCGACATAGATATAAATTTAATTTGATAAAATAAAATTCATTATTGAATTCATAATGTCAAAAATTATCATAGGGTGGGTTATTGGTATTTTTATAAGAAACATCATTTTTTATTGAATAATAAGAAATACTGCATTTTAGTTAAAAAACAGCCTTTCTATTTAAATAAGTATCAACGTTAAATTATATTTTAATTTTTTTCATGTAAAATTAGATAAAAAATAAATCTATTTATAATATTTATTTTACTGTAATCAATTTCACATTTTAATTGAATAGAAAAATTGAATAATCCTTTGAACATTTTATACTAACACCAGTTAAGACATCTGTCTGCAAGATTAACATTAATCATAAATTTTCCACATCAATGATTTGAATTAAAAAAAACAAGAGATGCACCCCATAAATCAGGATGATATTTTTTTTTCTAATAAGACCAACATAATTTTTTACTAATGTGATTAGTGAAGGTGATTAATGTTAATTATAGTGATTAAGGTGTAAGTAAGCTTAAAATTGACTAAACCGTATATTTAAGGGACCAAATTCCCTATAAACTTGTCCAAAACACATTGTATATCCATTATTTTCCTATTTAACATCCATTATTAAGTTTTTTTTTCTTATCACCTTTCTTAGGTAAGAACATATGTACACCTCAATTGTTTCCAAAAATTCCAAGTGAGTTCCTTTCCTTCCCTATAGTAGATTGCAACATCTCTCCTGTCCTCATACCATTCAAGACTCATTGAAGCATCCATACTTTTCACATTTAGTATTAAAACACCAATCCCCATATTCTAGAATCATTCTCGTAAGAAAATATTAGACTGAGATATATTCTGGTTCAAACCTAAAGAAGTTACTTGACTAAGAGGTAATATATTCTCTCTAGTTTCTTAGTTTCATTTCAATTATAAAAACTATCTAGTATTCAAACTCTACGATTACATAAAAAACAAGTAACCATAATATACTAGGGAATTGTTATGATAATATTTATACCCCCCCACACTTTTATCTTATGGGTAATGAACATACTAACTCTGTGTACAATGATCTACTGCCTCACAAAACAATGATTGATTAAATTCTCATTTTCCAACTCTCGTGGTGTCCATTATAAAAGAAAACTATATTTATATATGATATATATGTTATTTATAATTTCTTTATGATAATGTAATTTTTATTTAGAGCACATTTTTAATAACACCATAAGGATTTATAAATAAATTTAATATTGAACACATGAAACACAGAGTCTCTAAAAAACACCACCTTGTTATAACCTAACTAATAAACCTACTTCTTTTCACCTATGGTATTTTACATTAAACTAACTGACATACATAGTTGCATTAAGTAATATATTTAGAGTTTGAAAGGATAAAACATAATTTTTGGTGAAGAGTAACCTACCCTTTTGAATATTAATAGGAATAGAAATATGAACCATATGAATGGTAAATCATATTATTATTTTATTATCATAAGGTTATAAGTTAATGATATCTTTTTTAATTCATCATTGTGACATAAAACAAATTATAGTTTTAAATTGTTAATTTTCAAATAAATAATGATTTTATTTGAAAATTAAATTAATCTTACTGAGAATTTTTTTTCTTCAAAAAATGGAGTTCATATTTTAAGTGTACACGTCGAAAAATTTTCAATGGTAATTTTTCGGAGTTTTCAAAAATACTCAAAATTTTGATGAATAGTAAAATATATTAATTTATCAGATATATACATTATTAGTAAAATTAACTATTCCTAGAAACACAGATGATTACAGAACATTTGTTTTAAACTCACAAGATCTTATTACTATTATGGGATACAAGAATCAAATCTATTGTTTGTCTTGAGAGGAATAATATAATAATGGAAAAGATATTCATAAATCACCTATGTCATCCACTATATCCCCCAACACCCTCTTCCCATTACCCATCTTTGGAGATATTCCTTGTTTAAATTAATCTAAATTCTCCTCCAAACTCTAACCCCATATGAATTATCTATTGGTCTCATTAAAATTCCAAAACCAATCCACTAATGATGATATCATGGAAGATTACTTCAATAGGTACATTCCTATTTTAAATTTTTTTTCAAGTTCCGTTCATTTATTTTTCATTACTCAAAATCGTTCCTCCAAATGTTGTGAGGAATCTAGCACCATACATGTAATTGAATGTTTTTTAAAAAGTATTAATTCATCATCATCTCTATTTCCCCATCATTTTAACAAGATATGAATACACCATTTCAGATGTGTTAATTTATCACATTCAGCAAACAAGATTTTTCAAATTATATTACCGTCTTAAATTCTGGTCATGAAACCATTTTTATAATTGGAACATAATATAAAATTTTTATTATAACTTATATATGATAATGTAATCCTTTTTTTACAAATTATATTAATTTATAAATCAAAATGAGTTCGTTGTGATCCAAAACTACCAATTAACCCAAAAATTGTCATTAAAGTTTTATATATTGATCCATCTTCACTCTTGATAATGAAACTAATTTTTAACCATGTTGTATTAATTTTTTTCACTAATAACATACAAAATAAATTCTGAACAACCATACTCATTCTCCATGTGAATCCGTACATGGATATAAGTAATGTGATCATGAAACCATGGAAGAAAATGCCCTCTGACAGTTATATTGAATATCATAACCCATCAAATGTCCATGAATGATCCTAATAAGGTTATATTAATTCAATTAAATGTTTGGTATTTTATGGATCAATTAATTTTTGAACCTAAATTTTATTATTCATGTCATTAAGATCATCTGAAGAACACCTTCATACCTAAGGTAACAGTTATCTACTCAACCTCTGTTTTCATTCGAGTTACTCTTATTCAATACTTACCAAAATTAAATTATTATTTATACATATTTACATTATATAAATTATATTTGAATATTATATATGTATGTACAAACCATAAAACTACTTTAATTTTTGGAGACTTATATGTTTTAAATGAATCTTTCATAAATTCATCCGGATATACAATCCCGATTCAAGGGAAAATCCCAAATTCCTACCTATTTTCAAGGGAACACTATAATAAGTTTTTGGAATTCATTATATTCATAAAATCACTCATTTTTATATTATAATATTATCTTAATTCACTTATATTTTTATCCAAATTATTTTCCAAAATAACTCTTCTTTTGAAAGTAAAAATGTATTTATCTCAATAATTACTCGATGATTTTATAAGACTATATATATATATATATTCAACACTCTTTTTTATTATTTTATATTATTTGGATTAATTTTTAAGGATGTCGTCTACCATATTTATTTTAATGAATTATTATAAGTTTCAATGTGGATGTTCTGTCTTAAAATCATTCTCCAATTTACTATGAATGGTTAGTGTTTATGCTTAATGTTTGGGGAATGTTATTTACATTTCATGTGTTAGTTTCAATATGAATGTATATGTTTTTTTTATGATTATACCCATTAATAGGAGAAATTCACTGGAATTAGTATTTTTTGGGTGGTTCCCACTACATCATCTTGGTTCATCGGTATGTATCATGAGACAAACTAGATCTTGGCACAAGGCCTAAACAAAACAGTTATTTATGGTCTTGACACAGGGCATTGATAGTATGTTTATGATGCCCTGCATTATGAATTCACTCATTATTAAACTAGTAATTGAAATTTAATGTATTTATTCGACTAAAAGGATACCCCTGATTATTTTTTATTGTGGAATAATTTATTTATATTTTATTCCTATCATATTATGTTCATGTTTTTTAAGGGAATTTATTTTTAGTTATTCACCATGCCTCATGATTATATTTATGATAACTTCCACTATATTTCTTACCCTTAGTGAGCATTTTATATCACCGCTTTCTAATATCTTATATTTTTTCTAGGATGTGAATGTGAATATTATTGATGAACTGGAGGGATAACCTAGGTGATATGGATGTTTTCAAAGAACATTAAATGTTTTTTTTTCATTTTATGTTGTAATTATGAACCTATTTATGTATGTGGTTTTCCAAATATACTAAAATAATCAGTCCTTTGGGATTCATATTCCTTGTTTATATGCCAATTTAATAAAATAATGCACTGGATCTAGGAAACTAGAGTTGGGTCCTTACAGTTGGTATCTGAGGAAGATTAGTAGAAAACATGGCTTGTATATTTAGATATTATTGATTAGAGAACAACACACTAATATTTTATTTGAGTATAATTATAGAATTATATCCAAAATTTTGTTTAGAATAGATTATGTGGATCTTTCTATAAAATACATCCCTGTCGAGATACTACAAGTAGACTTTGTTCTGGAACAGATATACCTAGAAGTGAAAATTCTAACAATTAGTTTTGGTATTTAACGAGGGTATCGTGGTAGACAACAATGGGCCTTACTATTCACCTAGTTTGAAACTCCAAGAGGATATGATTAGAATAATTCAAATTTTTGTTACAAGCAATTATGAAGTATTGAAAAGTAACATTTTCCATAATGAAATCATATTTATTATTAGGAGATTAGTTGTGGATATTATTTCAGTTTATGAAATGAATTTTTCTATTTTGATATTATACATTTTGATAAGTTACATATTCTAGTGTATTCCATTATTTAGAAATGGAACCTAGTGGAAGGAATAGAAACCACATGAATGCATGTATCTCATGCATGGATTGTCCTACAACGAATGATAATGTGTTGGCTCGAGTGATGAGACTATTTATTGAGCAAGGTATAACAATACTGGGACAACTGACTCAGGTTATTAACAATAAGAATACCCATTTATATCCTCCGTTTCCAAAAAGTGGAGGAGTTGTGTCAGACCACATTATGCCAAAACATCCTCCATCATTCAATGAGACTATAGCTGATCCATGAATATGTTCAGTAGAGAAGATATTTCTCACTATAAGATGTAATAAAATAGAGAAGGGTGACATGGAAGTATTTCTCGTTTCAGGAGATACTAATCAGTTGTTAACATTAATCCAAAACACAAAAGAGGTTGAAGAAATTTGAGGGATGGGATGTGGGGATTTTAAAGAAATTTTCCTATAAAAATAGCTCCCTTGTTATCATCATGAAAATATTGAGAGGCATTTTATAATTTTTAAGAAAAAATAGATGGTATTGTTGCAATGTATAAAGAGAAAATCACAAGGACAAAAAATCATTCCGCAGATTACATATATAATCCATGTAGAAATATTGATTTATTTTTTAAATATTTAAAAAAATTACTCCAAAGGGCACTAGTATCCCATAATTTCTCATCATATGAAGATATATTCTCATGTGCTATTAAGACAGAAAAATTATTCTATACGAATTATTACATTAAAGGAAATCAAGAGAAGAAGAGGGATATTGGAAAATATAGAAAAGTAGATAAGGAAATGGGGAAGAAGGGAAGATTTGACCTTGCACCATATTGAAAATGTGGGAGGAAACATCCTGGCACTTTCCCGAAGGGAATGGGATTCTATTATAAGTGCATTGAAAAAGGCCACCAATCTCGTGATTCGAAGGGCAAGGAAAAAAACCAATATTCCATGATATAGTTTTAATGAGACAGTAAAATATGCACATCAATGTCCTAAACATCTGGAAAATGTCTTGAAAAGAAGGTAAATAGAGTAAGGCCATGCTTATGTAGTCATAACTACCGAGAATGGTGTTCGTTAAGATGTGGTGGATGGTACTTTAATCTTTTTCTCAGACTTAGCCAATGCATTATTTTATTCCTCATCATCACATTATTTTATATCTTTAAAGTTTTGAATTAAAAATAGACATTTCCATTTTGATTTAATAAACTTGTTGTCAGTCAAAACTCATAGGGAGTTTTTCATTGAAACGAAAATGTGTCGATCAATACCTCTTATGAAACATAAACATGTTTTAGTTTTTAACCTTATCACTATATCCATGATTTACTTTGATATAATATACAACATGATTTTGAGTTTACATTATCATATGAAGATATATTATTGGAAGACGGAAAATATATTTATTTATAATCGTATTGAATCCCTTATCTTTTGAGAAGAAACCTCACCATTTTATTCTTATGTAGATCCACCCCATGTAGATCTTCTGAATTAAATCAATAGGGATGAATAGAATAAAATATCTATGGGTGACGAATGAAATTTTCAAATATAATACGTTCTTATTTTGAAAGAATATATTGATGTGTTTCCAACGGATATAAATTGAAATCATCCAGGGTTGGAATATGAGTTATATTTTGATTTAATCCAATGATCAAAGAATATATCAATTAATACATATAAAATGGATAATCTAAATTTAGGATAAATGATGAAACAACTAATAGAATTGAGTTATAATGTATTTATTCTTTCTAATTATTCCCCACCAAGGGCTCTTGTTCTTATTGTTAAGAAGAAATATGGACTAATGAGGTTGTGCATTGACAACTCGTAGATCAATGATATAACAATAATCATCAAGTATACCCTATATCTCATTGATTATTTTTTATCAACATAATGCAGCTCAATATTTTTTGAAGGTTGACCTTCGATCTGGAAATCATCAGTTGTGTTTGAGGAAGGAAGGCATTCCAAAAATTTAATTTTCAAACCAGGTATGTGCATTACAAGTTTACAATAATTTATTTTCCGAATGACTAATGAACCCTCTGTTTAATTGATTAATATATAGAGTTTTCAAGGAATATCTTGATAACATTGTGGTGGAGTTTATTGGTGATATCATGGTATACTAAAAAAGATACGAAAATCATTAAAATAACATGGGATTTATTACTAAATTTCTGAGAAGAAATGAATTATATTGGATGTTTGAAAATTGTGATTCTTTGATTAAATCAGTTTCATTTCTTGGCTACATTGTCTCTATGGGTGAAATATTTATTGATCATATGAATACAAAGGCACTGAATGAATG
Source organism: Viscum album (assembly GCA_963277665.1). Taxonomy (NCBI): domain Eukaryota; kingdom Viridiplantae; phylum Streptophyta; class Magnoliopsida; order Santalales; family Viscaceae; genus Viscum; species Viscum album. The sequence goes on along the minus strand of OY728143.1, from coordinate 800,008,702 downwards.
GACTACTCCAACAAACATTATTGAGGTACGTAACTTTTTTGGTATAGAAGGTTATTATCTACATTTTGATTAGAACTTCTTCTGCTTAGAAACCCCAATGACCAATCTTACAAGTAATGGTGTTGAATTCATATGCACAAAAGAATGTGAGAAAAATTTGAGTAATTGTAATGAAGATTAATGAATTCTCCAATCCTAACTCCACCATTGGGGAATGATGTATTTGTGATCTATAATGATGCATCAATGAAATAACATGGTTTTTTCATTATACAAAATGATATATTTATTTCTTATGCATCAAGATAAGTAAAAATTATTGAACAAAACTATCCTACTGATTATATTGAGTTAGCAGCTATAATCTTTTCTCCGAAGATATGGAGACATTATCTCTATGGTGAATATTATGAGATATATATGGATAAAAATAGTATGAAATATTTATGATCACTATAATAACACATCATGAGTCAATTTAGATGGCTTAAACTACTCAAGGACTATGATTATTCCACACACTACCACCAAGGATAGAAAAACAAGGTAACTAATGCCTTGATCAGGAAGGATCATGTAGTTCCAAAGAAAATGAGGATTTAAATGGATCCTTTATTCATGAATATAGTTAGGATGGATATGGGAATTATCAGTGAAGGTGAATCATAAAATCTTTTTCAAATTACTTCTTGAAAATCATTATTGGGAAAAATATAATGTTTCAGATTTTGCTGATGAAAATGTCTAATAGAAAATTAATGTAGAGACCCGAAGCCTGACGTACATTGACATTACATTACTTTTGCGGAATACTTAGTACATTACAAAAACACACACACACAAGGACCGTAATAGTTTAGTGTCTTTGGAAACTCGGACTATAATCTTCTAATCGTGGTGAAATATCTTCAACATCTCCCATAAAGATTTTTTTTACCTAAAACCTTTCTTTATATCCTGGGGAAAAGAAAACATAAAAGGGTGAGCTCAAATGCTCAGCAAGGGCAAATAAAGGAAATAAAAATCATATCATATCTTTTTGAAAATCAAAACCTGTAAAAGAGATCATAATATCTTAACATGGAATAAATCATAGAAGTGAAAATGAGATCACCATAATCATAACATGAAACTTGAAACTTTGTGGCATGCACACAGAATCATGGAAAATCATTTCTTGTTAGTCATGACTCATTGCCAAGACTATCTTAGTGGACAAATTCCCTTTCTGAATCGAGTAACCCTCGTTTCAGACCTGTTTCACTGAACCGGTATAACCTACCATTCCAGCCATGTCTATCTCATGAGATATAAAATCTTTACCCAATGCATTGGAGGGAGATATAGGTCCCACCCATCTTATAATGAATCCTTTCTTATGTGTGCCACAAAATCACAAATCATACATCATCGCATAACCCATGTAATAAAAATGGGATTCTTAAACAACATGACATCATAAAACAATTCATATAAGATAAAGGAATTCATAAAAATATTTCCATCACAACATAATCAAACCAATGTAATAATAGGGATAAAAACAGAACCCTTTTATTATCTTAGATGGAAAATAATTTTGATAAAATACTTGAACTCCATTCTTGTGGAAAATATCCTTTCTACTTCAAAAACATTTTTCCTTTCATAACATGTCATACGACTTTAAAATAAAAGAAGTTGATTAAAAATAAACTTGAAAACTTGTAAAGGAAGTTTCTTGGAAATAATGTTTTAAAAATCCATTCATGCCGTATAAGTTAAAAAGAAAACATTCTTCTCGTACTTTTGTCGGAAAAGTCAAAAAGTACCTCGTACGAAAAAGCGACAAAAGATTCCTTTCATATTCTTTACTAAAAACTCACCGAAGGGTAAAATTGGATTTAAACTATTGTAAGTGGATGGAAATAATATTACATTTTTATGAAACATGGATGTGAATGATAAAATACACCCCAGAAAATACTTACGAATAAACAATCTCGGATAAAAATGAGATTGTGATATTTCCCTTACCTTAGGTCCAATTTGCTTCGTATGTGTTCGAACCTCCTCTTCTTTGAAGTGCCTTATTGAGACCTCCTCTTAGGGCACTAGAATTGGTCATTGAGGAAGAACAGAACCTCTAGGATGTTGCTAGGGAAGTGGAGAAGATATTTTTTCAGGGGTTGTCCGAGCTTGAGTGCTCAAATTGGTGTGAGGAGGAGGGGGAGGAGGTGTCCTTTTATAGGGGAGGAGAGGGGCACATTAGGAATATCTCAAAATATTATTTTATATTAAAGTCAAAATCGGTTTATAATGGTTCCAAATGGTCTTATTTCGAAGCTAAAGTTGGGATGGGTCGAAATCCTATAAACCAATAAGATTTAGACAAGTTTAGGGTATTATTTTAACCTCATCAATTAGATTTAACTCTAAGTTAAATAATTTAACTTTTACCGTGTCTTTTTGTTTTCCTTCACTATATGGTTAATACACATTCTATAACATGCCAAACGAACCCCAAATTGTATATTATTAATAAATATATCCTTATCTAAGTCATTTGGCCGAACCTTAGATTTTTTGGAATAAAATAACAATTAATAATATAATATTTGATTTAAAAACTATTTTGTGTCAATTTTAAAACTATTTGATATATGATTTTTTTGAAAGTCATAACAGAATTATATGTTCGAACCAAGTTGATTAAATCAACACTAATACATCATAGTAACCTAGAAAATTAGTTTAATTCATAAAAAGTCTTAAATTACATTCATTTGAGCATTTATAACATCAATTATGTTAATATTTCCTTAAAAGGGTAATTACTGCATCATCGTTGTGTCAAAAATAAATTATTTTATTTAAAGTCTATAAATTATAAATAAAATATCATTATGTAGGAAATCTTTTTATCTTTCTAATGAATATTTATAATCGAATTTATCTTATGTATAACCCCATATTAAAAATGTTTTAGAAAATAAACTTTGATTTTAACTCTTTTAACTCTTCTTTGAATTAAATAATAATAAATGTCCTAATCTAATCCAAGTGGGCCTAAATGGTCATATTATATTCATAAGGTTGTTTTTGGCCGAATAACACTTATCCAATAGAATTAGGACATGTGTTTGGGTAATAGTAATATCATATTTACCCTTAGTTACCCTATTTACTATTAACCGTGGTTAAAAAAAGTAAAAAGTTACTATTCACCAAAAAATATTTTCATCCCATTGAACCAAATTTTAGTCCTTGATATTAACCGTGTCTGTCGGATTTTCTAAATTCCATTCACAGAAGTGGGAAAATTAAGTTTTATGCAAAATTTAGTTTTTAACCTACCACTTAGTAGTTTCACTATTCATCAAAAATTGATGTTTTTCAGAACAATGCCAAAATTTCATCCTAAGCTATATTTCATATTCCGAATTCAAAAATGAAGTCTATTTTACAAAATTCATATCATAGAAGTTGCATTAATTAATTTTATAATTAAATCCCGCTGTTAAAACAAAGAGCGTGTTTTTAAGAAACAATATCTATCAAAAGATTGACACTTGTTTATGCCTAGTTTAAATATGAAATTATATCCAATGACCAACATTGTATTAAATTGTAAAAATATATTCTAAATATACTTTAAAACCACTCAAATTAATAATTTATCAATATTAATTATTTTGATTGAAAAAGTTGTTTTTAACTAAAATTTAGTAATTTTCACTATTCATCAAAATATGAAAGTTATCCGAAAATCACCAAAATTTCACCTTAGGCTAAATTTGATACTCCGAATCCAAAAATGAAGTTCATTTTGAAAAATAAGATTTACTGGATTTCAAAAAGTGGTTATTACTATTCATAACGGCTAGTTTTAATAATATTTTTATAGCATATCGTTGTTTAGTGAAACTCGGTATTGCGTATTACACACGCTATCGAGGAAGGTAGTGATTACGTGTAATTCAAGGCAAGTCAAGGATGCGTGTTGTGCAAGCTCCTTTTTGTGTTGCGTACAACACAAGACATTAATGAAATTAAAAAGAATAATTTTCATAAAATCTTGGGCTGTTACATTCTACCCCCCTTAAAATGAATTTCGCCCTCAAAATTCGTCGGGGTTATAAATGGTTTACTACTCGAAAGTTTCTTTAATAGAAACCCACATCGTAAAAAGGAATACCAAAACTTGGCTTTAAAAAACTAAAGTATGAAATGTAACGATTACCCAATTAAACTAATCACTGGGTATCCACATAGGTGAAAATATGGATATGGAAGAGAAATCTAACCATCATGTTCTGATGGAGAGTGGTAGAGAACATGGCTATGGAAAAGCTAGCAATCACAAAGCCATAAATTTGTGACGATCTAAGGTACCATCCGATTCATCAGATATAAGATCACTAGGACAACATTTTTGGTTTTCAATATCATTTCCCTAAAGTTGAAAAATTTGAATTAGAAGAAATACTTACTTGGTTTTGGTATAATCTCACTGTTGTTCGTGAATTGAACAATTTACACTTCATCCCTTAAAGAAATGAAGTTGAATTTGTTATTCGTGATGTGTTAGCAGATCATGTGATAGAATGACAGGTCATTCCATCTGTCTCAAACAAAAGGTTAGCAAAACTTATATACATAAGTCGATCTATAGTGAGATTAATCATATATGGTTCCTAAAATGGACTTTATACTTCATATATCATACTGCTTAATATAATAAAACTAGTTTCTAATAAACAGGGACTTCCTGTAGGTCAGTGGTAGGCGATAAAGGCCAGTCGCACTTCGGTTGTGGGTTCGATTCCTACAGCCTTGTCCGAAGCGATGGGCTGTCGCCCATCCTGCAGGTTGTCCTTTTTCCAAAACTATATAACATCCCATCAATAATATCGAAAAAACAAAAAATACTAACTTATGTCCAACATAATCCATTCCAATATTTTAGGCTTATCCATAATACTACAGTCGACTCTCATAATATAGTGAAAATGATTACCAGAGATTTAACACCATCATCGATCCCCATATATCATAAGATATGTTTTGTTGGTCACATTCCAAACATTCAAAGTCCTTAATCGTGTATTCTCTTGAATACCTTAGTGAAAACATGAATGCAGTTAAAAGTTAACACCTTCCACATACTAAAATCCTCAAAATTCTATATACTCAAACCATGATATCACTTAGTCCTTATATCAATCATGAGCTCATGAATACTGTTAAACATTTCATTTTCTCCTTATCCCTTCATTATGCACATATAATCCGCTTTCCAAAATATTTGAATCACTTTTCATGGTTTCCAGTACCTTAAAATTATTGAAAACCACAATAATACAAAAATATTATAACAAACAATAAAAGTACCTCAACAACATTATTCTTGAATACCAATACATATACACTTCAATCCTTCCTCTTCAATTATTGTCCTGGAATAAGTCCTTCCATGATTTAGAAGTAACTTTTTAGGTCAGGGCATTGAGTTGGGTAATGCCCATGTTCTCCACAAATAATACATTGAACTCCATAACAGTCAGTCACTCTATGACCCTTATCTCCACACAAATAACATCGGTCCCTCCATTTGAGGTATTCTTCAAGGTTCTTCTTCCCTTCTTTAGAAATCTCAATCTTCCTTTCCTTATGCTCCTCAACATGCGAACATGCATAATATATTATCTTCCTCTTCTTTGATGAATTAGTCATACCACTAAATTTCACCTTGTTAATCATATATCGCGATGACTGATTCGGCATAATCACAATATCTTTATCTCTAGGCATCACACAATTTTGTTGCTCATAGTCACCAATTTGTCCATTGGATTCAATGTTAACCGAATTCCTTCTGGTTCCCTCCATTAACTAAAACACAAAAAGAATTTTGTGAGAGGTGAAATCATGCTAGGGAAGACAACATTGTAAAGGGGGAGCACCCTCAATATCTAACATCTTAGGTTAAATTCTAAGATCGTTACCGTAGTTCTAGGACTATATCCTATACGTATACTTATCCTTAGGGGCATCCCTAGACTTACCTTAGAAATATCTCTAGGGATCTCACTAACATTTTCGCATCCTAGTTTTCAAAGGATGACTAAACCTTTCCTCTGATACCAACTGTAGAGACCTGAAGCCTGACGTACATTGACATTACATTACTTTTGCGGAATACTTAGTACATTACAAAAACACACACACACACAAGGACCGTAATAGTTTAGTGTCTTTGGAAACTCGGACTATAATCTTCTAATCGTGGTGAAATATCTTCAACATCTCCCATAAAGATCTTCTTTTTTTTTACCTAAAACCTTTCTTTATATCCTGGGGAAAAGAAAACATAAAAGGGTGAGCTCAAATGCTCAGCAAGGGCAAATAAAGGAAATAAAAATCATATCATATCTTTTTGAAAATCAAAACCTGCAAAAGAGATCATAATATCTAAACATGGAATAAATCATAGAAGTGAAAATGAGATCACCATAATCATAACATGAAACTTGAAACTTTGTGGCATGCACACATAATCATGGAAAATCATTTCTTGTTAGTTATGACTCATTGCCAAGACTATCTTAGTGGACAAAGTCCCTTTCTGAATCGAGTAACCCTCGTTTCAGACCTGTTTCACTGAACCGGTATAACCTACCATTCCAGCCATGTCTATCTCATGAGATATAAAATCTTTACCCAATGCATTGGAGGGAGATATAGGTCCCACCCATCTTATAATGAATCCTTTCTTATGTGTGTCACATAATCACAAATCATACATCATCGCATAACCCATGTAATAAAAATGGGATTCTTAAACAACATGACATCATAAAACAATTCATATAAGATAAAGGAATTCATAAAAATATTTCCATCACAACATAATCAAACCAATGTAATAATAGGGATAAAAACAGAACCCTTTTATTATCTTATATGGAAAATAATTTTGATAAAATACTTGAACTCCATTCTTGTGGAAAATATCCTTTCTACTTCAAAAACATTTTTCCTTTCATAACATGTCATACGACTTTAAAATAAAAGAAGTTGATTAAAAATAAACTTGAAAACTTGTAAAGGAAGTTTCATGGAAATAATGTTTTAAAAATCCATTCATGCCGTATAAGTTAAAAAGAAAACATTCTTCTCGTACTTTTGTCGGAAAAGTCAAAAAGTACCTCGTACGAAAAAGCGACAAAAGATTCCTTTCATATTCTTTACTAAAAACTCACCGAAGGGTAAAATTGGATTTAAACTATTGTAAGTGGATGGAAATAATATTAAATTTTGATGAAACATGGATGTGAATGATAAAATACACCCCATAAAATACTTACGAATAAACAATCTCGGATAAAAATGAGATTGTGATATTTCCCTTACCTTAGGTCCAATTTGCTTCGTATGTGTCCGAACCTCCTCTTCTTTGAAGTGCCTTATTGAGACCTCCTCTTAGGGCACTAGAATTGGTCATTGAGGAAGACCAGAACCTCTAGGATGTTGCTAGGGAAGTGGAGAAGATATTTTTTCAGGGGTTGTCCGAGCTTGAGTGCTCAAATTGGTGTGAGGAGGAGGGGGAGGAGGTGTCCTTTTATAGGGGAGGAGAGGGGCACCTTAGGAATATCTCAAAATATTATTTTATATTAAAGTCAAAATCGGTTTATAATGGTTCCAAATGGTCTTATTTCGAAGCTAAAGTGGGGATGGGTCGAAATCCTATAAACCAATAAGATTTAGACAAGTTTAGGGTATTATTTTAACCTTATCAATTAGATTTAACTCTAAGTTAAATAATTTAACTTTTACCGTGTCTTTTTGTTTTCCTTCACTATATGGTTAATACACTTTCTATAACATGCCAAACGAACCCCAAATTGTATAATATTAATAAATATATCCTTATCTAAGTCATTTGGCCGAACCTTAGATTTTTAGGAATAAAATAACAATTAATAATATAATATTTGATTTAAAAACTATTTTGTGTCAATTTTGACACTATTTGATATATGATTTTTTTGAAAGTCATAACAGAATTATATGTTCGAACCAAGTTGATTAAATCAACACTAATACATCATAGTAACCTAGAAAATTAGTTTAATTCATAAAAAGTCTTAAATTACATTCATTTGAGCATTTATAACATCAATTATGTTAATATTTCCTTAAAAGGGTAATTACTGCATCATCGTTGTGTCAAAAATAAATTATTTTATTTAAAGTCTATAAATTATAAATAAAATATCATTATGTAGGAAATCTTTTTATCTTTCTAATTAATATTTATAATCGAATTTATCTTATGTATAACCCCATATTAAAAATGTTTTAGTAAATAAACTTTGATTTTAACTCTTTTAACTCTTCTTTGAATTAAATAATAATAAATGTCCTAATCTAATCCAAGTGGGCCTAAATGGTCATATTATATTCATAAGGTTGTTTTTGGACGAATTACACTTATCCAATAGAATTAGGAAATGTGTTAGGGTAATAGTAATATCATATTTACCCTTGGTTACCCTATTTACTATTAACCGTGGTAAAAAAAAGTAAAAAGTTACTATTCACCAAAAAATATTTTAATCCCATTGAACCACATTTTAGTCCTTGATATTAACCGTGTCTGTCGGATTTTCGAAATTCCATTCACAGAAGTGGGAAAATTAAGTTTTATGCAAAATTTAGTTTTTAACCTACCACTTAGTAGTTTCACTATTCATCAAAAATTGATGTTTTTCAGAACAATGCCAAAATTTCATCCTAAGCTATATTTCATATTCCGAATTCAAAAATGAAGTCTATTTTACAAAATTCATATCATAGCAGTTGCATTAATTAATTTTATAATTAAATCCCGCTGCTAAAACAAAGAGCGTGTTTTTAAGAAACAATATCTATCAAAAGATTGACACTTGTTTATGTCTAGTTTAAATATGAAATTATATCCAATGACCAACATTGTATTAAATTGTAAAAATATATTCTAAATATACTTTAAAACCACTCAAATTAATAATTTATCAATATTAATTATTTCGATTGAAAAAGTTGTTTTTAACTAAAATTTAGTAATTTTCACTATTCATCAAAATATGAAAGTTATCCGAAAATCACAAAAATTTCACCTTAGGCTAAATTTGATACTCCGAATCCAAAAATGAAGTTCATTTTGAAAAATAAGATTTACTGGATTTCAAAAAGTGGTTATTACTATTCATAACGGCTAGTTTTAATAATATTTTTATAGCATATCGTTGTTTAGTGAAACTCGGTATTGCGTATTACACAAGCTATCGAGGAAGGTAGTGATTACGTGTAATTCAAGGCAAGTCAATGATGCGTGTTGTGCAAGCTCCTTTTTGTGTTGCGTACAACACAAGACATTAATGAAATTAAAAAGAATAATTTTCATAAAATCTTGGGCTATTACAATTAATGTTGTGAATGATGAGATGTTGCAATACATCATAAATAATGATGGAATTTTCAAATTTGGGAAGTGTCATGGTGTTCCAACTATACTTGATCTAAAAAGATAATTATTGGATGATGCCCAAAGTCAGGATTTCCCTATACATCCTGGTATCACAAAGATATATATAAATATGATGGAACATTTCTTGTGGGACAATATGAAGTGGGACATTTCTGATTATGTATTATGATTTTTGATCATTCAATATGTAATGGAAGAACCACATCATCTTATAAGATTCAAGCAACATTTTTAAATTTCTACATGGAAATGGGATAAAATTACTATATATTTTGTCACAAGAATACCCAAAACACCATGAAGGAATGATGTAATTCTTGGTAATTATTTCTTGACTTATGAAATCTGAACATATCTTTACTATAAAAGAGGATTTTACAATTGTTCAACATGCATGAATATATATTTGTGAAGTTGTGAGACTTCATGGAGAACCTCTCTCAATTTAATGATCCATTATTTACATCAAAATTATGGAGAAGTTATCAAAAAGATTTCGATACTGATCATTGTTTGAGTACTTCTCACAAACAACAATCTAATGGGAAATCAGAATGGAAGATACAAGAAATATAAAACATGTTGAGATAACATTGAAATGACTTTCAAGTTATGTGGGATGAATATTTACACATAGTGGTGTTTTTATACAATAATATTTTCCATTCAAGTATTCAAATGGCACCATATTAAGCATTATACGGGAAGAGATTATGTACAATGGCATGTTGGGGTGATGATGGTTAATGTAAGCATGTGGGCCCAGAGCCTGAGGAGGAAACAATAGAAATGTTAAATACTATTCAATCTCACATCAAAGAAGCACAATTCAGGCAATAACACTTTTCTAACAATAGAAGGAATGATTTGGAATTTCATGTGGGAGATTATGTTATCTTGAAAGTATCTATATGGAAGGGAATTATAAGATTTTGGATGAAAGGGAAACTAATCCCTAAGTACATTGATCATTTTGAATTAATAGATGTAATTAGATCTATTTCATATAAATTGGATATACCACCTAGGCTATATAAAGTACACAATGTGTTCTATGATTCATTGTTGATGAAGTACATTCCAGACCCAACGCATGCCCTCACATCAAAATCAAATGAATTGGAACCTAATATATCACACGGGGAAGAGACAATCTGGATTCTGGATAATAAAGAACAATTTTGGAGGAATTAGTCAACTCAAATGATAAGAATACTCTAGAAAAATCATAAAATATAAAAGGCAACATGGGATCCTGAGTAATATATGAGAATACCTACAGAAATTGTTTTATGTGGTATCATTTTTTGAATTTCTTGGAAGAAATATTGGAATTGGGGGGGGGGGAGAATGTAACACCCTAAGGATTTATAAATAAATATAATATTAAATTTATTAAACACCTAGTATCTATAAAACATCTATTTTTTAAAATCTAGCCACCAAAAATTATTTTTCCACATACGTGATTTAAATTTCAAAAACATTTCATACACTGTTGTGTTTAGTAAGATTGTTATAGTCTGGTAGGACAAAATGAATATTTTTTGAATAGTAATATACTATTATTAATAGTAATATTCTTATTAATATGACCCTAATGAATAGTAAATAATATTAGTATTTTATTGTCTAATGGTTATATGATAATGAGATCGTGATTAATTTTTAATTGTGTTATAAAACAAAATATAGTTTTAAATTTTTATTTCTAAAATATATTATTATTTTATTTAAAAATTAAATTAATAGTATATAATAAATTATTTAAAAAAATTGAGTTCATTTTTTAATTTTACACATCGAAAAATGGTTGGGGTGAATTTTTTGGATTTTTTAGAAATACTCTAATTTTTTATGGATAATAAAAATACTGTAATTTGTTATGTATATACATCATCAGTAAGAATCAATTTTATTAGAATATTGGATGACATAATCCCACTTGGTTGAATCTCACATGAAATTATTACGATTATGTGTCACATGAATCAACACTATTGGTTGTCTTGTGGGAAATAATAAAATAATGAGTAAGATAATCACAAATCACCCCTCTATTCCACTTTAGAACCCCCCTCACTCCCTATTCTCTTCTTTACTCTAAAGACTTTTTCATTGTATAAATTCCGACCAAATATCATACCATTATCCACCTCCATGTATAGAAGCCCTTTGTCTCATAAAATGACTAAAACCTCACCCATAAGAGGCTCTCAAGGAAGATTATTTCAAAAAGTAAATTCCTCTTTTCATTTATTTTATTTCAGGTTCCATTCATTTATTTTTCATTCATCAACTCCCATAATACAATAGTATTTATGACACAAGTAACTCACATGTACTAGACTATTGTTATTATAAAGGAATACTTCATCATTATATCTCATTTCCCTTTCATTTATACTTGAAATGAAAACAAAATCTGAGAGGTGTTAATTTATCACATTCAAGGGCGATGAGTTTTCAATTTCAATTACCATGTTCTATTCCAGTCATGAGAAATTTTTTATGGTTAAACCAAATTATCATATATGTATTATAAATTATATTAGGTTTTGGAATCCATTTTTTGAAATTATTTTAATTTATAAATCAAAATGAGTTTGTTAGGATCAAAAACCTCCAAATATCCCAAACAATATTCAATTAAGTTTTATATAATGATTAATCATCACCACCAATAATATTTTTTTTAAAAACATGTAATATAATGTTTTTTCACTAATAAAATAAAAATTATGATCTAAACAACCATTTTCATTTTAAATGTTTATCCGTAGATGAATATAAGTAAACCTATCATGAAATCTAAGGATGAAAACACTCCCCAATAATGAAATTAAATTTCTTAACCCATGAAAAGGACATGAATGAAGAAAATAATGTCATAATAAATCAATTAAATGTATTTTATGTTCTACAAATAATAATTTATGAACATATATTTTATTTTTCAGGACATTAAGATCTAGTGAGGAACACCTTCAAACTTAATGTAAGGGTTTTCTACTCGAACCTCCATTTTCAACCGGGGTACTCTTATTCTATATTTAGCTCAATTAAATTATTACATTTTCATATTGACTCCTAATAAATTCTATGTGAATGTTCCATATTTGTTTACTAAGTAGAATTATACATTCTTTTTGGGGGAGTTATATGTTATTAAAATATCATTCAAAAAATTATTCCCAAAATACAAGCCTGATTCTAGCGTATTTCTCAAAATGATTACTATTTTTAGGGTTACTCTATAATATATATATAGAAACAATTATCTTTATAAAATAATTAACTATAATATGAAAATAATATATTACTTCACTTATGGTTTTATACAATTACTTTTCCAAAATAATGATTATTTTCAATGTTATAGAGTATTTATCTCAACAATTACTCTATGATTTTATAATAGTATCATAATCTATTTCAATGATATTATTGATTCTTATGTATTATTGGGATTCATATTTTATGATATTATATAACATATATAATTTAATATTTTATAATTTGTTTGAATATGGATCTTCTTTTTTAAAACCATTCACCAATTTACTCTGAATAGTTTGTGTTTATGCTTAATATTAGGGGAATGTTATTTACATTTCATATATTAGTATCAATATGAATGTATATGAATGTATATGTTTATATCCATTCATATGAGGAAGGAATTTGTCTTAGCAAGTGATATGCAAAACCTGATTTTTCCCCTTTTTGCATCAGTATGTCTCATGCAACATACTTGGTCTTATCACAAGGCCTTGATAAAACAGTAATTTATAGTCTTGGCACGAGGCATTGACGGTGTGGTTGTGATGTCCCATAAAATGAATTATCTCATTATAAAACAAGTAATTTATATTTCGTGTGGTTATTATACTATTATAATACCCATGACTATGTTTTATCTTGGATTTATTTATTCAGATCATATTTCTATCATATTATGTTCATGTTTATTTTAAATCCATGTGTTTTTAGTTATTCACCATGCATCATGCTTATGTTTATGATATATTCCATTTTATTTTTGTATCCTTAATAAGAATATGAGATACAACCTTTATTATGTATAAATTTTTTCCCTGGATGTGAAGAAGTATATTATAAATTAACTGTAGGGATAACCCAGGAGATATAGATGATTTTATATAAATTTATATGTTGTATTTATTTTCAAGATCTAATGTTGAACCTATGTATATATATAGTATTTCAATGATACTGAACTAATTATTTCTTTAGGATAAATATTTTATATTTATATGGAAATACAATAAAATATGGCACCAGATATGGGAATCCTGGGTTAGGTCCTTACACCTTTATGCTTTCCATCGCGTGTAAATAGAATAATTTCAATTGAGGATGTATGGACTACCACCCCCTCAAAGAGAATGAATCATTCAAGTTATACATAGATCTTAAGAAGAATGTTTCTAATAATCCTATGTAACATTTATAACATATATATTCTACAAGGATTATAATACACATATATATCATTAACCTTTAATTAATTTCAAGATGACAATGAAATTACTGTATAGTTCAGACATACATATGACACACCGTCTCCATGAATGATTCACTTCACTTCTAATCTCCAAATATTCTATACTAATATTAATACATATACACTGAATATATATGATATTAAAATAATTTTTTACTCTCGAGATTTGATGTATCCATGATAAACTTGATAATAAAACAATTTGACAAGTCAAAACCAACTCGACGAATTAGACAACCAATACCTGAAATAGTCAAAATAATGAATGAGTATTAAGAAATTGTTAATAAAATATTTAAAAAAAGATAATATATGATACTAAAAACATTATTATGGCTCTGGTATAGTATTTAATAATATTTTGAACAACTATACATGATGATAATGACCACACAACAATAAGGAAGGTTAAGGCAAGAGTCTCTTGTCCCACTTTTGTTTCCATGAGGAAAACATTATTATTACTGACCTAATTCAATATATATATATGGTAAATAATTATAAATTTATATTTAATATAATTTCTTATTTTTTATTCAGGTTATTTATATATTTCAATTGATTATTATTACTTTTGGATCTTTCTATTCCTATGTAAGGGATTCTCATCTCACAGTTTTACATCTGTGAGATAAATTTCATGTACACATCACTCATATTTTGTGTGGGGTATCTACTAGCCCTTTTTTATATTGTATCATTAATCATTTTATCATAACAGTATATTAATTTTCATTTATTAACATTCACTAATGAGTTTTATGATTTAAAATGTTTCAATGTGGTATGGGACACTTGGGAATGTTTAATGACTATTTTCTTGGAGACCAATACTAATGATCATTCCTGGGAATTTCCATTTTCGGAAATTATATACCAATTGTTCAATAAAACATTTTATTATACTTTGGTTATTCCATACCATTATATATTATTATTACAATTTTTACACACTGTGGTACCAAAAATGGTTTTACAAAATGTTTATAAGAAAACATGGATTAATTTATCTCTTTAGTGTGAGAACCTATATTCCTATAAAATTTGTCTTTTATCAAAATGTTTTCAAAAATTTGTTCAAAAGGATTTGATTATTAAAATTTTACCATTTTTTTCTTGTATCTTATTCAAAAGAATCATCTTTTCTCTTTCTGAACAAAGAATATTTTAAACCTTTTACAATGAAAAACGAATATTTTTTACCTTATATGGCTTGTACGGATTTATCAACCATCATTTACTTAGATACTCTTGTTCATATTTAAAATGTTTATTTTTAATGAAACTTTTAAGGGATTTTCAAATAAAAATATATTCAAATGGTTTTTATGAAAAAATTATATTTTCTTGAAGAATATTTTTACAAGTTATTAAGTAATTTCATCAATGAAAACCACCCTTTATTTTACTCCACTTATGGTATATTGTATTCATACAATCCATATTCTTCCCATCTATGGTTTATGACTGTTTTTAAGGATAATATTATCATTAAATTAATTAATTACATTTAATATACTTAAAATATACATCTTCATATAAATTCTTGACATTAAAATTATCCTTAATATCCATATCTTTTCCCATGGATATGAGTATTTCTTGAACCATATAACATTTTTCATGTGGGGTACACATCGAATTTTATTTGATTATTTGTGGAAATATTGACAAACCCTTATCATTTATTCAATACAAATACATTATTATGAACATTGTTTAGTTAAATTATTTGTACATGCAGTATATAGGTAGGGGCTTAGTTAATGAAAGCCCTATGGGTTACTGACAAGTTAATGCAAGCTCTATGGGTTGGGGACCATTGAATGACATCCCCTTAATACCGCAGTAGTCTAATGGGAAAAATCAGTTGGTGAAAAACCTTATCATTTCATTCATTGTAGAATATACTGGTATGATATAGATTGGGGCGGGTTAACGAAATTGCCTTGACGCATCAGTAGTCACATGAGACAAAATAGTCGGATAAAAACCTTAGATGGGTTTTGCCAAATAGTTAAACTATCTTGTGAAATGTCTTCATGAAACGTCTTTCATGTACTAAAGAAACATTGAATCAAATTGTTATGAATTACCGGTATTTTAGTTCAAGTTATTATTCATACACGAGAGTTTTCATCATCATATATACATTTCATTTAAATTTCATTGATTAAATGGATTTTTTTTAGTTTCTTACCCTTCCATATTAATTTTTCCTTATCTATTTATTTGAATGGAATGTATTTACAGTTATTTCCTTTCCATATTGTTTACACACATCCAATCATTTTATTGATTTAATGGAATATTTTTTCAGTTATTTACCATTCTATATTGACTATTCTCATTGATTCATCATTGCTTCTGCTTTAATGACCCATACCAAGAATTCGAGCTCACTATTATTATGTTTCTTTTCCCAGGAATCATAAAATCATACTATGAAAAATATTCCTAGATTTATTAAATGGATTAGAGTTACTCATGAAGTTATTTTTTATATTTTAGAATGATGTTTTCTGAAATTATCATAATCATTTGTAATAAAATACTCATTTATGTATTTGGTTTACCATGACAGCTAAATTAATCAGTCCTTCGAGTCTTGATTCCATGTAATCAGGAAAATGTAATTGATATTAGACACTAATTATAGGGTTTAGTGAATGTGTTGCTAAATCTACTCATAAGTATTAAAATTCCTTTCTTAATCATTAAAATAATTAATGAAAAAGTTCATCTTAGTCTCCACTAAATCATAAGTCTATTTACCACATAACAGTTCCATTAACTATGTTTGGGAAGCTCAACGCACTACATGGGTCGCCCAAAATTGGGCAAATCATCCTCCATGCATCCCACAGGGATAATGAGAGTTTAAATATTTCATTTATACAACCAATATATCAAATATCAATAAAATCACCAACAAAAAAACATAAGGGAAACAATAAGACAAGCATATATGCACAAACCAACATAAAAATATGGGATATATTATATATACTACCTACCTATAATCCATTTTTGAACACACTTTTAATAATTTTATTAGATCCCAATACACATACCAAATGAATCCTTATCCAAGGTTCCACTATAAAGAGTTGGTTATAGGGATTGATAAGAAAATTTCCCATGATGAAAACCCTAATCCTAAAAATATAAGAATGGATGGGATTATACATACACATATGTTGAATCTACAACTGATGACACTTAAAAATGACTAAAGATGTAGATGATGAATCCTTTGGATCTATTGAGTGTTATTGTTCATCAATAAGGTTATTGTGACTTAGAATATATGGAAAATTTGGTGTGTCTTCAAAATACTGATGTGGAAATTTGTAAATGTTTTGGACTTTTAATGGTGTGCACCATTTAAACCTACTATTTAAGAAACCATGTGCAAACTATGCACTATTCACTATCTAGTGAAATTTATGTCATATAGTTACCTATAAAAACATGACTGGTTTGGAAACAGTTCTAACATTGTGATATTACATTAATTAATGTTGTAGGATTTCACTGGGGAGGCCGCAAAATTTACATATCCATGCAGAATCCATGTGCCTTGCATAGATTGGCCTGATTCCCATATAATTCCTATCATAGACCCCCTAGATCACCCCATGGCCCCTCATACTCTTGTAAAAAATCATTAAACAAAAACATGGGATTGGAAAAAAAATTAAACAATGAAATACGGTTAATATGTTTGGGATCTTACATGTGGTGAAACATTCTACAAACCATAAAATGAATTTATTCCCCAAAATTCGTCACATTTGTAACAAATAAAGATAAATCTTCCACATTAAATACTCATGTTCACTCATATATTACTCAATCTAGTGGTTTCACTAAATGATATTGACCAGGTGAGTGGTCATGTTGCATATCATATTCTATATATGATCCCTAATATCAACATATTGTTTCATATAAAATGATTATTGTCTAGAACTATGAAAATTATGTTTCTAATATGCGATTGATAATGTAGGTACTTACATAGTAGATATACAAAAAATATAATCTTTGGAGAGATTTTGTGGAATATCCAATAAACAAGATGACATCCCAATAAGATCGGGGTTTCAAAGGGACCGATATACCTAGTGAATGGATTTTTTTAGAATCATACTTAAAATATTATCTTTTTAGAATGATTAAATAAAATTCCACCTAATATATTACTCCATGAAATGATGTTTATCTTTTTTCTTAATTTTCCAACAGATCACATGATTCATAATAAAATGGCAATTCATTCCTCTTTATATTTTTATATCTAAATGGTGGGAATTGATTATCTTATATAGATAAATCAATATATGGTGAAGTACTACAATAATATCAGAAACCTATTCTGATGTTCAATATAAGTAATTTCAAGAATAGTAAAACTTTTATCCATAACAAATATTATAATAAAATACATTAGAAATAAGGACACCACATTTCAAAAATTAACTTATCATTAATCCACTAAATAATATAAAGTGACCATTAATTTTATTATAACAAAAATATGAATTACTTCATCATGTATTACCTTAAAAAATGATAATAACCTGAATTACCATAAAAATATTGAAACTATACATGATTCTTTATTCCTTAAGTAAAACATAGATTACTGGATATATTCATTAAATCCAAAAATGTTGTAATCTTCATCAATGATAGCATAAACCACATTTTAACCAATCAATAATCAATTGAATGGTAGTAAATACAATCTAATTTACATTATAAATATCAATCATTTCTATATCCCAACATCATTATCTCAAAATTAGGAACATAGTAAGGGTTATCTTTCCCTTAATAATTTGTTTTTTATTACATGCATCCTTTCTATTAAATCCTTTTTCTATGTCAACATAAAAAATAAACATATTCATGAATATCCTAAATAGATAACATATACTAAAAAACAATTATATATTTCATAACTTTTGAATTAAAATATATAAAAACTTCAATTATTTTTCTTCAATATTAATCCATTAATTGGGAATTATTATATTATTACATAATCCTACTTCACATTTATATTTCATTTTCTACATCTTCATCATAAACAACAAAACATTAACAAGTAACCCCATGATAAAACCCTTCTTGATCATTTCCTATAGGACATCTATCTATCTAATTCCAATACATTCCACATTTATAAAATTCAACCATTGATTATTCCAGAAGGATTCCATTATTTTCATATATTATGTTAATTGGAATTGTCATATTTCATTAGTAATTTCATACTTTCTGTCTATCTCCTCCCCACATAAAGTAGATTTTCATTCCATTGATATATTAACTAGTGTGATTCAACCCACATTCATTACATATATGAAATTTATTCATATCTCTCATATAGTCTACATAAACAAAACAGTCAGGGAAGTCTATTTTTCTCATCATTGGTGAGTCTAAGAGTTGGTTAAGGTGAAATTTGTTAATAATGTATAATTATAATGAAATTTTAATACTCATAATATCCTTTACCCTAGACATAATACCATTTATTTTCTCATCAAGAAAATTCTAATCAAATTCACTTTTAACCCATATCATTATGATTATTAACATTGACTAAAAAAATACATTATTTGAAAAAAATTCACAGTTTTAAACTAAATTTTCAGGAAAATAATTTATAGGAAAAATAAATAAAGAAACCTTTATTTATATCCTTTAAACCCTTAGTTTGGACATTAATAATTCATAGAAACCATCGATTTAAATCCATCATAATGGATTATAATGAGACAGTGAATTTAAAAATATTATCCCACGGTAGTGTCAGTCATGTTTTATCCGAAAGGCCCATTGTCTTGTTGTAGGTGTTAATAATTTCAAGATAAATTATCCCTTTATGGATTTAATACCCCTATGTAACTCGTTTTCAGAAAAAACAAACACTTTATTAATGATACATGGATGTAATTTTAGGAAAACCACTCCCTCTATCCTTCACTAAAATCTGAAAATATTTTTCAATAAATTGACTCTTCCTTATGATTTTCCTTAGAAATATACCAAGAAATATACATAGAAATATATCTATGGATATCAATAATATTTCATATTCCTAGTTTCCAAAGACAAATAACCATTTATATTATAGTCAATGTAACATCCCATGATTATGATACCTAAATAATAAATCGTTTTAGATGAATATTCATTACATTGCAAAAAATATAGACCTAAAGATCATATAGTTTTACTATCATTGGAGTTGGATATCATATATTCTAATTTCATGAAATATTTTCAATATATACAAAAATCATATTCCCATTCTATTATATATATAGATATACCAAATTTAAACCATTTTCTTTAATAGGGGTAAAAGAAACATAAGAAATAAGGAACTCAGATGCCTATTAAAGGTAAACACTGTATACATGTAAACACAAAACATGAATAAGGGAATAAGAACATGAGAATATCATATGAATACCATAGAATTCTAAAAAATGATAAAGGTATTGAGTATTGGAAAACAAATTAACAGTTTCTAAGACTTGAATCAATAGAAAATAAAAGATCATGAGCCATGATCGAATAATATTGTAATTATAGATGGTATTGTGGATAATACATAATAATAGAAAATGTTATGCCAATGATACTAACCAGAACATTCATAACATGATAGGCTTGGGATAACTACGAATGCACCCACATCAAGCTTTCTATAACCTATTATTTACCCTCTTTCAGGCTTGGGATAACCTCCTGTGTATCCACTTTTGGGCATAAAATAATTTCATGTGTAACTTATTACAGGAATTGGATAAACACAAGTGATCCCAGTTTTCGGGGTTCTTATAATCACCTGTGTAAACACTTTTGGGCCACATATTTACTCATGTGTGTTGTACCTCTCATACCCCTCGTGGTTTAATTTTCATGATCACAATCACTCTCTTCTTTATCTAATATTGTTTTAAGTGTTTTTTGATGATAGGCATGATTTCAGGTTGCCAAGGAATTGGGCCAAGAAAGCAAGAAGCCAAAAGTGGACTGATTTTCAGTCCACCAGCCAACCGGTGGACGACCACCGGCCAGCCGATGGAGGCCTGGACAGAAGGCATCCCTCTGTCCAGACCACCGGCCAACCGGTGTCCCACCACTGGCCAGCCGGTAGAACCCAGACAAATAGTGTCAGCCACTACCTCAGCACCGGCCAACTGGTGGCCTCCTCACCGGCCAGCCGGTGGTTCCTGAGCCCGAGCCCTCTCCCTTTTTCAAAGCACCGGCCAACCGGTGGCCAAGCACCGGTCAACCGGTGGAGCCAGTCAAACTAGCTGTTGGGCTTTGACCAGGCTTGTCCACTTGACTCCCAACGGCTCCGAAGGCCTCTCCAATGGCTCTGAAGACCCCCAAAGGCCATTTGAGGGTTCCCCCTCTATAAATAAAGGACTTGGAAGCCCCGGAAACATAAGGAAGCCCACGGACACATTTTTGATCATTTGGCGAACCTCCGGCGCATTCCTTCAAGGAACCCCAATTGCTCCAACCTTTTTCCACATCCAAGGAGCACCACCATAGAAGCTTGGGAGCGCTCTTCATCAACTCCAATCAATCCATTTGCGCCCAAGGCTTCTCCCATTATGGTTTTTATTGTTTTATCATTTTGAGCTTTAATTTGGGTTTGTGCCTACAAACCCCCGTCTCTTTCTCTCATCCCCTCTCTTGGGTTTTCACACCACCTTCAAGGTGTGAAGAGGTTAGTCAAACCTTCCCTTTTAAAAGGCTTGAATCAAAGGTGAGCTAGCCTTCACCTGTAAGAAGGCTAGTGGGTTTTTGCTCAACCATTAAAAGCAAGTGGGTTCTTGCTCAACCAATAAAAGCAAGCTGTAATAGGTTCTAGACTAACTTTAAAGTCTAGTGGGTTTCTTGCTAAAACCATTAAAAAGAAAGCGGTAGTAAATCTCTCAATGGTTGAGTTGGGAGCGGAGACGTAGGCTTGGGTTTAAGCCGAACTCCGTTGTCAAGTTGCGTGTCTTGCCTCTTTTATTTCCGCTGCACTTTTTCTTTGATTTTAAATTGTTAATTATTTTTTAAAAGGCAATTCACCCCCCCTCTTGCCATCACTTCTCCACCCAACAATTGTTATCAAAGGAAAATTTGAGTAATACCCTAACCAGTTTCAAATTCAAGATC
This sequence comes from Viscum album, assembly GCA_963277665.1. Taxonomy (NCBI): domain Eukaryota; kingdom Viridiplantae; phylum Streptophyta; class Magnoliopsida; order Santalales; family Viscaceae; genus Viscum; species Viscum album. Next base: position 799,986,458 of record OY728143.1, on the reverse strand, counting down.
CATTGTGATGGCTTCAACCTCTTTCGCCCTCGAAGGCTATTCTTTGGGTCGTGCTCCATTTTTTGATGGAACCGACTATACCTATTGGAAAACCTGCATGACCACTTTTCTTAGAAGTATAGGTTATCCTATTTATAAAATTGTCATGCATGGTTATTCTCTCTCCTCTCCCGATGAATCCAAATGGACTCAAGACGACATTAAAAATTTCGAGCTTGATGGCAAAGCCATGAACGCTCTTCATTGTGGCCTTGATCGTAATGAATTCAATCGAGTTTCCACATGCACCTCATCACATGAAATCTGGAAACTTTTTGAGGTTACCCATGAGGGGACCAACAAATTCAAGGATACTCGATTGGATATGTTCCGTCAAGATTTTGAGTCTTTTACCAAGCACCCACATGAATCAATTTCTGAAATGTTTACTCGTTTTACTGACGTTTGCAATGGAATAAAATCTCTTGGAGATGATGTTTCTGCAGAAATGATGGTCAAGAAGATACTTTGGATCCTACCAAGCTCATGGGCACCGAAAGTCACAACAATTCAAGAAGAAAAAGACAGCAAGAACATGCCGGTCGAAGAGCTCATCGGATCCCTCATGACCTACGAGATCACCATGAGGAGGCAAGCTGAAAAGGAAGGCAAACCGATCAAAGTTCCAAATAACATCGCCTTCAAGGTTCAAAAAGAAGAAAGCTCCTCCTCCTCATCGTCTTCCTCTTCAAGCGGTGATTCCGAAATGGAGAATCTTGCCCACAAAATGCACAACTTCATGGAGAATCACAAGAAGAAGAAATCCCGCAAGGCTCGAAAGGAAAAACACGACGAAAAATCCGAGCCCGAGGTAACATGTTACGGGTGTGGCAAGAAAGGCCATTACAAGCCCGATTGTCCACTCAACAAGAAAAAGGCCAAGAAAAAGGAAAAGAAGAAGGCTTTCAAGGCCACATGGAGTGATAGCTCCACATCCTCCTCCTCCTCCTCCTCAAGTGACAACGGTAAAAAATGTCTAATGGCATTTCACGAGGTAACCTCTTCCGACTCCTCATCCTCTAGTTCTTCAAATTCTTTCAATCATTTATCTTATGAGGATCTCCAACATGCAAGAGATCAATTGGAGGAAGGTTTTCACGAACTTTCTTCCAAATTTGTTGCTTTAAAAAAGAATTTCAAAAAACTCTCTTCCGAAAAGGAACAACTTCTCAAAGAAAAGGAGGAGTTGTCCCTCAAGATCCAAAACCTTCCCGATGTTGATTCTATGGAATCAACAATCAAAGATTTAAGGGAATCTCTTGCCAAGTTCATCCAAGGTGAACAAAATTTGACCAAATTGCTAGGTTCCCAATGCATATCTAGAACCACCAAAGGGCTTGGCTATTCCAAGCAAGCTTCCTCTTCCCATGCTCTAACTATTTTTGTAAGGGGGAGATCCCAATTTAAATTTTGTAACTATTGCAAAAAACCCGGGCACTTAATTTATGAGTGCGATTTCAAAAATGCCGGGTATGGTAGGCCCAAAACCATTTTCTTTAATGATGAATTTTATAGTAGAAGACCCGCCACAAGACAAGTTTGGATTGAAAAATACCTTTTAGCGAGTCTCACCGGACCAAAATTTGTCTCGGTTCTAAAATGCTCTCCCCGTCGATTTGTTGTTTTTATTTAGGGGGAGTTAGGATCGTTTAAGCCTTTTTGAATTTTTATTTCAAAATCTTCAATTCAAAAATCTTCAATTCAAAATCTTTCAATTCAAAACTTCCAATTCAAATTTCAAAAATTTCAATTGGTTTTAAAATCTCTATCTTGTTTTTTCATCCTTTCCCTCAATCAAGTTTTATGCCCCGTGCTATTTTGATAATCACAAAGGGGGAGAAATTCTTGGTTGATTGGGGGAGAAATATTTCTCTCATGCTTTACTTTACTTTTCAATTTATCCTTTAAAGCATGCCTCTCATTTCAATCTTTTACGTTGCTTGTTTTGGTGATTGTGATCATCAAAATAGGGGGAGATTGTTGTACCTCTCGTACCCCTCGTGGTTTAATTTTCATGATCACAATCACTCTCTTCTTTATCTAATATTGTTTTAAGTGTTTTTGGATGATAGGCAGGATTTCAGGTTGCCAAGGAATTGAGCCAAGAAAGCAAGAAGCCAAAAGTGGACTGATTTTCAGTCCACCGGCCAACCGGTGGAAGACCACCGGCCAGCCGATGGAGGCCTGGACAGAAGGCATCCCTCTGTCCAAACCACCGGCCAACCGGTGTCCCACCACCGGCCAGCCGGTGGAACCCAGACAAATAGTGTCAGCCACTGCCTCAGCACCGGCCAACCGGTGGCCTCCTCCCCGGCCAGACGGTGGTGCCTGAGCCCGAGCCCTCTCCCTTTTTCAAAGCACCGGCCAACCGGTGGCCAAGCATCGGTCAGCCGGTGGAGCCAGTCAAACTAGCCTTTGGGCTTTGACCAGGCTTTTCCACTTGACTCCCAACGGCTCCGAAGGCCTCTCCAACGGCTCTGAAGACCCCCAAAGGCCATTTGAGGGTTCCCCCTCTATAAATAAAGTACTAGGAAGCCCCGGAAACATAAGGAAGCCCACATACACATTTTTGATCATTTGGCGAACCTCCGACGCATTCCTTCAAGGAACCCCAATTGCTCCAACCTTTTTCCACATCCAAGGAGCACCACCATAGAAGCTTGGGAGCGCTCCTCATCAACTCCAATCAATCCATTGGCGCCCAAGGCTTCTCCCATTACGGTTTTTATTGTTTTATCATTTTGAGCTTTGATTTGGGTTTGTGCCTACAAACCCCCGTCTCTTTCTCTCATCCTCTATCTTGGGTTTTCACACCACCTTCAAGGTGTGAAGAGGTTAGTCAAGCCTTCCCTTTTAAAAGGCTTGAATCAAAGGTGAGCTAGCCTTCACCTGTAAGAAGGCTAGTGGGTTCATGCTCAACCATTAAAAGCAAGTGGGTTCTTGCTCAACCAATAATTGCAAGCTATAATAGGTTCTAGACTAACCTTAAATTCTAGTGGGTTTCTTGCTAAAACCATTAAAAAGAAAGTGGTAGTAAATCTCTCAACGGTTGAGTTGGGAGCGGAGACGTAGGCTTGGGTTTAAGCCAAACTCCGTTATCAAGTTGCGTGTCTTGCCACTTTTATTTCCACTGCACTGTTTCTTAGATTTTAAATTGTTAATTATTTTTTAAAAGGCAATTCACCCCCCCTCTTGCCATCACTTCTCCGCCCAACAATTGGTATCAAAGGAAAATTTGAGTAATACCCTAACCGGTTTCAAATTCAAGATCCATTGTGATGGCTTCAACCTCTTTCGCCCCCGAAGGCTATTCTTTGGGTCGTGCTCCATTTTTTGATGGAACCGACTATACCTATTGGAAAACCCGCATGACCACTTTTCTTAGAAGTATAGGTTATCCTATTTATAAAATTGTCATGCATGGTTATTCTCTCTCCTCTCCTGATGAATCCAAATGGACTCAAGCCGACATTAAAAATTTCGAGCTTGATGGCAAAGCCATGAACGCTCTTCATTGCGGCCTTGATCGTAATGAATTCAATCGAGTTTCCACATGCACCTCATCAAATGAAATCTGGAAACTTTTTGAGGTTACCCATGAGGGGACCAACAAAGTCAAGGATACTCGATTGGAAATGTTCCGTCAATATTTTGAGTCTTTTACCATGCACCCACATGAATCAATTTCTGAAATGTTTACTCGTTTTACTGACGTTTTCAATGGAAGAAAATCTCTTGGAGATGATGTTTCTGCAGAAATGATGGTCAAGAAGATCCTTTGGATCCTACCAAGATCATGGGCACCAAAAGTCACGGCAATTCAAGAAGAAAAAGACATCAAGAACATGCCGTTCGAAGAGCTCATCGGATCCCTCATGACCTACGAGATCACCATGAGGAGGCAAGCTGAAAAGGAAGGCAAACCGATCAAAGTTCCAAAGAACATCGCCTTCAAGGTTCAAAAAGAAGAAAGCTCCTCCTCCTCATCGTCTTCCTCTTCAAGCGGAGATTCCGAAATGGAGAATCTTTCCCGCAAAATGCACAACTTCATGAAGAAGCACAAGAAGAAGAAATCCCGCAAGGCTCGAAAGGAAAGACACGACGAAAAATCCGAGCCTGAGGTAACATGCTACGAGTGTGGCAAGAAAGGCCATTACAAGCCTGATTGTCCACTCAACAAGAAAAAGCCCAAGCAAAAGGAAAAGAAGAAGGCTTTCAAGGCCACATGGAGTGATAGTTCCACATCCTCCTCCTCCTCCTCCTCAAGTGACAATGGTAAAAAATGTCTAATGGCATTTCACGAGGTAACCTCTTCCGACTCCTCATCCTCTAGTTCTTCAAATTCTTTCAATCATTTATCTTATGAGGATCTCCAACATGAGAGAGATCAATTGGAGGAAGGTTTTCACGAACATTCTTCCAAATTTGTTGCTTTAAAAAAGAATTTCAAAAAACTCTCTTCCGAAAAGGAACAACTTCTCAAAGAAAAGGAGGAGTTGTCCCTCAAGATCCAAAACCTTCTCGATGTTGATTCTATGGAATCAACAATCAAAGATTTAAGGGAATCTCTTGCCAAGTTCACCCAAGGTGAACAAAATTTGACCAAATTGCTAGGTTCCCAATGCGTATCTAGAACCACCCAACGGCTTGGCTATTCCAAGCAAGCTTCCTCTTCCCATGCTCCAACTATTTTTGTAAGGGGGAGCTCCCAATTTAAATTTTGTAACTATTGCAAAAAACCCAGACACTTAATTTATGAGTGCGATTGCAAAAATGCCCGATATGGTAGGCCCAAAACCATTTTCTTTAATGATGAATTTTATAGTAGAAGACCCGCCACAAGACAAGTTTGGATTGAAAAATCCCTTTTAGCGAGTCTCACCGGACCAAAATTTGTCTCGGTTCTAAAATCCTCTCCCCGGTGATTTGTTGTTTTTATTTAGGGGGAGTTAGGATCGTTTAAGCGTTTTTTCATTTTTATTTCAAAATATTCTATTAAAAAATCTTCAATTCAAAATCTTTCAATTCAAAACTTTCAATTCAAATTTCAAAAATTTCAATTGGTTTTAAAATCTCTATCTTGTTTTTTCATCCTTTCCCTCAATCAAGTTTTATGCCCCGTGCTATTTTGATAATCACAAAGGGGGAGAAATTCTTGGTTGATTGGGGGAGAAATCTTTCTCTCATGCTTTACTTTACTTTTCAATTTATCCTTTAAAGCATGCCTCTCATTTCAATCTTTTACGTTGCTTGTTTTGGTGATTGTGATCATCAAAATAGGGGGAGATTGTTGTACCTATCGTACCCCTCGTGGTTTAATTTTCATGATCACAATCACTCTATTCTTTATCTAATATTGTTTTAAGTGTTTTCGGATGATAGGCATGATTTCAGGTTGCCAAGGAATTGGGCCAAGAAAGCAAGAAGCCAAAAGTGGACTGATTTTCAGTCTACCGGCCTACCGGTGGACGACCACCGGCCAGCCGATGGAGGCCTGGACAGAAGGCATCCCTCTGTCCAGACCACCGGCCAACCGGTGTCCCACCACCGGCCAGCCGGTGGAACCCAGACAAATAGTGTCAGCCACTGCCTCAGCACCGGCCAACCGGTGGCCTCCTCACCGGCCAGCCGGTGGTGCCTGAGCCTGAGCCCTCTCCCTTTTTCAAAGCACCGGCCAACCGGTGGCCAAGCACCGGTCAGCCGGTGGAGCCAGTCAATCTAGCCGTTGGGCTTTGACCAGGCTTGCCCACTTGACTCCCAACGGCTCCGAAGGCCTCTCCAACGGCTCCGAAGAACCCCAAAGGCCATTTGAGGGTTCCCCCTCTATAAATAAAGGACTAGGAAGCCCTAGAAACATAAGGAAGCCCACATACACATTTTTGATCATTTGGCGAACCTCCGGCGCATTCCTTCAAGGAACCCCAATTGCTCCAACCTTTTTCCACATCCAAGGAGCACCACCATAGAAGCTTGGGAGCGCTCTTCATCAACTCCAATCAATCCATTGGCGCCCAAGGCTTCTCCCATTACGGTTTTTATTGTTTTATCATTTTGAGCATTAATTTGGGTTTGTGCCTACAAACCCCCGTCTCTTTCTCTCATCCTCTCTCTTGGGTTTTCACACCACCTTCAAGGTGTGAAGAGGTTAGTCAAGCCTTCCCTTTTAAAAGGCTTGAATCAAAGGTGAGCTAGCCTTCACCTGTAAGAAGGCTAGTGGGTTCTTTCTCAACCATTAAAAGCAAGTGGGTTCTTGCTCAACCAATAAATGAAAGCTGTAATAGGTTCTAGACTAACCTTAAAGTCTAGTGGGTTTCTTGCTAAAACCATTAAAAAGCAAGCGGTAGTAAATCTCTCAACGGTTGAGTTGGGAGCGGAGACGTAGGCTTGGGTTTAAGCCGGAATCCGTTATCAAGTTGCGTGTCTTGCCTCTTTTATTTCCGCTGCACTTTTACTTTGATTTTAAATTGTTAATTATTTTTTAAAAGGAAATTCACCCCCCTCTTGCCATCACTTCTCCGCCCAACAATGTGTACCCTTTTAGCTAATATAACATTAATCTCTACCCTATGATTTGAAGGAAGATATAGGTCCCACCCCTCACATGATGAAAATCATAGATATGTATGCCACATTATAATAATAAATCCATCATATCATCACCCATGAAGTGAAATGTGTATCATAAACATTCCACATTATCATATTATATAAAAAAGAGAGAGGTTTTATAATGGTATCATCATTCCATCATATGACAACTTATGTAATGAAGTGGGATTCATATGTATTTTTACATTGTGTAACTCATGGAATATATATGATTTTTATTAACATCATTCCACAATACACATAAACCATTCCAATAAAGAACAAGAATAGTATCATAGGATCATATCCCTAGTATGGCATATTAAACATCATCAGATTTCATATTAGATGGAAAATAACTTTCAAAGAAAATATAAAACAATTATTTAAGAAAATAACTTCTCTTAAAATTTTTTTTATAACAACAATATATTTTTAAAATGATTTTATTTCAAAATAAACTAGAAAATATAGAAGGGACTCTTTAAAAATAATATAAATTATTTTCTAAGGAAAATAAAATTTTCTTTTAAAATCAAAATTATGTACTATATAAAATTATGGAAATCATTTTCATTGAAGGTAACTATGGATACAAATAAATGAATATTTAAAAATCATATAAAAATTATCTTGAGTAAAATATCATTTCAACATTGAAAACACATTTTTAAATATTTAACATTTTTTGAATCCTTTTTTATTAGAATAAACATAAAATATATAAAGGAATATCTAAAAATTAATTAAATCATTTCTTGAGGAAAATATAAATTATACATGGAAATTAACATTCTATAAAATAAATATTTTAAAATCATTATATTTGAAATTAACCATGAAAATATATAATTGTATCATCAAATAAAATAATTTTTAGGATGTACGTAAATTATGGACATGATTTAAACAATAAAATATATATTCCTTTTATATTTTTGGAAATATTCAAGTAGGTGTTGTCTTGAAAAGTACATTGAGAATCATTTTAATCATTTTTCTAAAATCAAAAAATGGGTAAAACATTATTTAATACATTATTTATAAAATGATAATAAAAATTTTGAAATCATTTTTTTAAATGTTGGTTTCAGATGAAAATTGATTTTCAACCAAACATAGAAATACAGATGATTTTTCATTAAAAAGTTATTTTGAACTCTTGAGTACACAAAGAGAGGATAATGATGGGAAAAAGTGTATTAATATTAAATACTCATAGGATATGAAAATAAATTAGTTTACTATGAGATAGATCCAAATATTTAATTAGTGTAAATATAGTAAGAAAATGTTATGATAAATGAGGATACTGTAATATAAAACACTTACAATTTGGTAACATGGAATCATAATCACAATGAAATAATGTCACTCAATGATACATAAAATATCAACATAAGAAATAAATTCATCACATAACATATTAAAGAGACTATATATACACATCATGAAGGAATAAATGTGCATAAGATAATATAAGGATTAATGATAGTTAATTGATACAAAAAACCCCTTTTAACTTTAAAAATATTTTTCCCAAAAAACCAGATAGCCCAATAAGAAATCGTTAATTCCCTACGATTCTATGCATAAACAAATTTTTAAAAAATTAGACTATATTACTCTATTAATTAAAATGTTATATTGGTATGTTCATAGTTAAACGCCTAGAGATAGTGAATTAGTTTATTAAGGTTACATAAATATTTACTTTTTTATTAAATTTAGGAAGAAGGAGTGAAATATGGAGTTTATTTGGTTTGATAAAAAAATGTTGAAATCAGATTGATTGGGTAGTTTGAAAACTGATTTCTAAATCATGTTAGGGAAACAGTATATTAGTGTTTCGGTGAAACATGATTTAATAAATCCGGATGATTAATTCTTGATATGTGTCAGAGTTGAGATAAGGATGATCCAAGGTTCCTGGATTCATCTCCTTAACTCATAAATTCTAAATTTCTCCTCGCCAGGTAATTTTGGGTGTTGCCAAATCATGTTTTTTATAACATTTTAAAACATTATATAACCTAATTTAAAAATTTATCTTGAAACATTTAGGTTATACCTATGTACAATATAAATGTTATTTTTTGGTTAAATTTTCAATGGTCTTGATGAAATAAATTGAAAAAGTTTGGAAGTTGAATGTATAAATTCGAAACATCAGAAGACATGAATAAAATGAAATCAATCCAATCACACCCGCCACATTTTATTAAATCACCCTAGAACAAGGTGGGTTTACCACTTCATTCTAGGATGACATGAATAGGGGTAAATATAAAAATTGAATGAAATAATAATGGAAATTAATGAACTTAGGGAGGGAGTATCAGTTTCTCACTCCAGGCTTTGTCACTAACTCCGAATTACTTTTTGCAGCTACAGGAATGTGCACTATTTATAATATCTAGAATGTTTCTTCTCATCCCATATCATTATGTGTATGGATATTACACGTTGTGTAATCTTGATCCAAATTCGGTTCAGTAATTTTTGGAACTGCATGAATCTCTTACGCCACATTGAATCATTGACTCATATCACGATGTGTATTGGGGACTCACATCATGTAATAATATTTCATAGCACATATTCATGTCACTACTAGTCCAAGTGGTGCAATTTACTTTTGAACATGAAACTATGTTTAATGGTAGCACATTCCATGGATTCATTTTGTTCCATTTCCACCTCATATTTTCTTTAAAAAATCCATTGTCAAGCCACTTTGCATTGCTTGTCGTACGAAGTGTCATCAAGGTCATATTTTATCCAGTTTTTAATCCTATTTCAAATATCAATTATTTCCTACAATAAATAATAAAACAAATAAATTCATTCCAAAATTGGAAATATTATTTAATTAAATAAAATAATATATACATAAAAAACTATTAGAATAAATGAATGAAATACACTGATCAAATACCAGCACACATAAATTCATCCTATCCTCAAGGATTGAATAAGAACATACTATGACAAATTCTCACTATTCAATAATTCAAATTCAATTTCACCAAAATAAACTTAACAATGGAAACTTAAATTTTCAATCATCACCTAGGAAAATTCATTAACACATCACCTTTCAATGAAAGAAGTCGACCATTTATTTTACATTTCTCCAATTAAATATCCTTGTTTCCTCATTCATCAATCACCAACATTCAATTAATTATTAATATGAATGACACTTTAAATTCACAATCATGGTACAAATGAAAATCGAATTTAGTGGATATATAAAAAACATGTAACTTACCATAATCTAGGAAGGTAGGTAAAATCTTCACCATGTAAAGACAACAATCATAATTAATTACGAGGGATTCAACATTATAGAGAATATTACTCTGATGATTTAGGGAAGGTACCTAACTGATTTATAAATTGAGGCTCAAAAATTATGTTTGACACTAAATAATTTTTCAGTATAATCAAATGGATGGTTAATAAATGTATCCTATTACAAATTTCAACTCTATTTTCCCCAATAAGCGCGATGTGGGATTATGTTACATATAATTACAATGAAATAATAATACACGTTTTTCTTTTATAAATTTAGGCATAAGAAAAACATCACATTCATCACCTAACCACATATGATCAAAAAATTGTCAGCCTGGAAAATGGTGATTTTTATCATTCAGAATAGAACCCAATTTTTATTAATTTTTTAGAAAGAGATTTGAATAGTAAAATAAAATAAAACATGTTGTATAATCTCCCCAATATAATCATAAAAAATAACCTATGAAAATATTCTCAGTGGTGTATATCCCGCTACACCCAATAAATTCCTCCCCACACTTATTTTTTTCAATATCATATAAATTATTTATAGAAAGGAAGTAATAGAAAAAATATTCTTTTAGTATTGATCATTATCTAACAAGTCTGATCATGGATTCTATGGGATTATAAAGGAATTAATGCAAGGTGGGTCTCAGTATAAGGGCTAACAAAAATAATACCTCAATCATTTATAATGTGATTCTATGCATTCATATATTTGATAACATGTGCTTCAAGTTATATAAAATAAAATTGCCATGTTTCTAAAGAAATATACTATTGAATGAATAGAAAATATTGGCCTAATGGATGTCTAGGGAATTAGATGAATATTTGGTACCATCAGTCCTGGAAATGCATAACAATAATTAAATCAATTAATTCAAAAAATTAGAAATTCAAAACATGGAGAAATCATTGAAAAATTTCATATATAATGATCAACATGCTCCCCTAAATAATTATTTTTCAAATCCGAATCCACATGATTATATATAAGAATTCATTACCCCATTTTTCACAAACAAATTTATTGAAAATAAAATCTAAATATATGGAATGATAATTGTAGTAGACAATTTATATCTCCTATTTTATTTGACTAAATAATGAATCAGGTGTGGTCATGAAATTTTCAGATAATGTTTTAAATGTGGAGAGTACAATAAATAATATAGAATTTAAACTATACTCTCCTTTTAATTAGTTTTCCAATGTTGGGTTGTACATGCTGTTACTTCCAGCAACCTCCTTTTTTAATATTACTATAAATTAAAAATAAACAACTGAAATACTAATAATTTATCAATTAATTTTGAAATATTTGGAGTGAGAGCATGCACGACTAAAAAAATAAGGAAAGCCAAAAAATCTCTAGTTGCCTCCTGGAATAGATTTTTTTATAATCTTTGGATCAATCATACCTCCTTAAAATTCAAATCATGTAACATGTGATTGAAAATTGTGTTCCTATTTGGGGTCCATAAATGGCCTCAGCTGTGTCCTATCAAAATAGACCATCGCCTGTCCATCTTCAATGAACAACTTGATTCTTTTATATGTTAGTAATTTATTTATCTCCATTGGACACACACACCATTTCTTCCCCAATCCTGTAGAACTAAATGGATGATCATGTAACCTCTATACCTTTTTCCAGTCACAATTGTAGCAGTATCAGTTGCTTGTTTGGTCTTAGCAGTATTGGTCTTCAAGTTATCTTTGTTCATTAGTTCAATATACATCAACATCATCTTACTCATGTACCTCTTCAACTTCACCAACATCCTCAGCATCACCTATTTCTCTTCATCGTAACTCATTATCCATCTACACAAAATATTTATTCATCTCTTAGTGGATAATAAATATCATATTTTCACTTATATTTCTCAGACTGAGTTCCCCATTTTGAATATCAATTAGCGTACACCCTATGGTTAAAATGTTCTTCCCATAATGAATGGATTTTCACATCCTTATTTAAATCACTAGGAAGTCAGTAGGGAAGTATAAATTTCCAACTATATTAAAGATGTACTCTATAAATCCTCTTGGGGATTTCATATTTGCGACTACTAATTAAAAAATTACACTTGTCGGTCATAGTCCGTCGTGTATCAAAATCTTCAATGTCGTGTAAGACATGATATTGAAACTCGTACCTACGATGCACAATGGTTTCCACCAATTGCTTGCTCTAAAAAATATTGGAATTGTAATTATACCTTGATATCATTGATTATTAGGTATGTCATTTGATTCCACTACAGAACATTATCGTGTGATTGGAATTGTTTATATATCCTCCAACTTCATTATGTTTATTACCAGCACTTTGATGAATTTTTCATATGATGGTATGTTGATGAATGATTCTGTAAAAAGAATATTAATATTTATTTTTTAAATGTGTTTTGAAAATTTACCTCCATGAATATTTTTTTTACCTTAAAAAATACTATTTGGAAAAAGAATCTATGGCTTCTATTAAGGTTGTTCTTCTTCTTCTGCAACTACTTTTTTCTTGTTAGCTTCTTCTTCCACTAGTGGTTGATTAGAAAATTCTATTCCACATATAACAGTTTTCTTCCAACATATAATCTCCATAGACATCAAATATTCATGTGTGAATTCATTAGTGAACCATCCTAGTGTACTTCTAGGTTTCTCTTTTTGCTGATTAGAAATTTGGTCGACATGACCCTCAAAATCCCTTAATATGGTCTTTTGGTTGGATGATTCTTCTCTTATTTCCTTGTGTATATCCCTAGAAGTCTTCATGACTGTTTCTAGTGTCACCTCTAATGAATGGACATGACTCTTTAGTGTGGGCCCTTGAGGTGCAGGTTCTTGGAAGACTTGTGGTATTTGTTGATATACTTGTTGTTGTTTTTGATGAGGCCACCTACCTTAAAATTGATTACCTTGATGGAAATCAGCATAATTTTCATCTTCAATGTACATACCATGTGTGTTTTGTTGATGTCCAATAATGAAGTGAATTTTCATGGTCAGTGACTCCAATTGTTTTTACATTTAGTCATTATTATTTACTACATGAACTCCCTTCCACTTATTCCATCATCTTTATATTGAAAATTATTACTTTCTATATCAACCAATAATTTTTAGCATTCTTCAGGTGATATATTCATTAAGGATAATCATGCCACAACATATAGAATTGACTCATTTCTTTCTATCTTCCCGTTATAGATATTTTTAATTAGAATCCATTGCTCTATTCCATGATGAGGGAATTTTCTATTTGTGACCTTATATAATTCCCGTGTTGAGTACCATGATTCATCCTCAAATTGAGAAAACCTCAAAAAGTTTACCTTTATATCAATTTATAAGGATGGTGAAATGAAGATGTTGAGAACGTTTTGTGCTAACTCATCCCATGTACTGATGGAATAACTAGGATGATTCTAAATCCAGTCTCGAGCTCGATCACCCAATGAGAATCGGAAAAGAGGAAGCCTTACTACATCACAGGGGACATTTGTAAATTCAAATGTTTTTTATAGCTCATGGAAATATCCCATATGTTTGTTCGGATATTCATTTGGATATCTGGTGAATTGAATGCTATTTACAATCATCTAGTTGAGCACAAGCTTGATCTCGAAAGGATTTTCTGCAATAAGGTCACCAGGATCTTCAGTTTCAATCCCATGTTTGATAGACTCACATAGTTAGTGATCATCTAAATCCATTGATCTATTTGGAGATTTTTATTTATTACTACCTTACATGGTTTTTTTACATTTCATGTCAGCTTGGGTTAGATTTTTGTATTTAATTTAAGGAGTCTTTATCCTCTGAATGGGTGCTATATATTGGAATCAATGGTTCAAGAATAATAAAATTCATAGCATGAACACACACATCATAAAAAAGAATTTGATATAAATAAAGAAAATTAAAATTAAAATTTTAAGAAGATAAAAACTAACATTACCTTCATCGTCAATGATGATAGATTGATATACATTAAGTGCATTGTTAATTCCCTGTAGTTCAATGCAATTTTGTTTTACAAAAAATCTAACTATAATACTATATTAATTAAAATGTAGCATTCTAAAGTTCATTGTTGAACCCATAGATATGGTGAATTAGTTTATTATGTTTTTAATAATATTTACTTTAATTAATTTCAAGAATATGGTGAGGAATGTTGGATTATATTTCGTTTGAGTAAGAAAAATATAAAAACAGATTGATCAGTTTGTTTGAAAACATATTTTTAATGAATGTCAGTGTAAAATAATAACAGGGTTCAGGTGAAATTGTATTGAAGAAAATATGTTAGTTAATTAATGATTGGTGTCAGATTGATGATGATGAATATCCAATGGTCATGGAATCTATTCCAAACTCAATAATTCCCAATGAATATTGGTCAAGTAATTTTGGGTGTTTCTGAATTACGTTCTTCATGATACCATTTTTAAACCTAATTGAACATAAATTCGGAAAAAGTCTTCTATCATTTAGTGTAGTCTATTGAAAAATTTAAATGCAAAAATTTGATTAAATTACCAATTTTCCTGATAAAATAATGATAATGATATACGAAGTTTAAAGTAGAATTGCGACAAACCGAAAGAAAGAAATAAAATAAAATCAATCCAACAGAACCTTCCTCCATTGATTACATCACTCCTAAACAAGGTATTTTTACCCCATCAGCATATATTAGAGGAAATTATGGATAAATAGAAATAAAAATAAATCATAAATGAAAAGATAAAACATACGGAGAGCGTAACAGCTTATCAATCCAGGCTTTGTCTCTGACTCCAATTTACATTTTGCTGAGGTAGGAAAGTGCTCCATTTATAGTGTCAAAAAGATTTTTAACATGATGATGAAATTAAGTGTAGTTCTATTTTATGTAATTAAATCCCTACCAATTTTTGGTTCTTTAATTTTTAAATATATGTGATTCTCATACGCAGCTTTGAATCTTTGACTCATTTCATGACATACACTGGGGACTCACATCATGTAATCCGATTTCATAGTGTGTTATCAGGTCATGAAATTTCCCAATGGGAACATTTTCTTTTGAAAATTTCATTACGTGTAATGGTAGTACTCATCAAGTAATCATTTTTTTTATTTTTCATCCCCTCTTTTCCTTCAAAAATCTATTGTCACGCTAATTCGCTTCGCTCAGGGTGAGGAGTGTATTGAAGCTAAAATTATCACATCTTTTCATTCCATTTTTAAATATCTATTATTTACTCCCATAAATAAAGAAACATTACAATCCGTTCCAAAATTGGACTTATTATTCTCTTAAATACATAAATAAATACGTAAAAAAAAATTTAAAATATAAACATGAAAAAACCTTATCATACCATATAAAAGAGGATTATTAAATGGATATGTAAATCCCAGAACTTCTCAGTAGAATCTTAATAAAACTCAATCATAAGAATTATATAAATAAAAAAATAAATAGTTGTGAATATATCATCTGTTTTATAGAATAAAAAATTTACCTCTAAATCCCATATGTCTTTAGTAATATTTTTGATAGTACAACCCAATAAATCATAACATCAAATGAAGCCCAAAACACAATTAAAATAAATATATTAATTATAAAAAATAAGGGATCTTCAAAAATAATTTATGTATAATTAATAAATCCAAATAATTGGGAATTTATCTTTAGTATAAGAATTCATTGTTTTTTTCAGAATAATTGTATGGCCATCCAGTAGAGCTTCATGTTTAGTTCTCCATTGAATTCATTCCAAAGGAATTTCATATATATAAATATCATTATAGGATGGAACAAATTAATTTTATGAAGTTAGATAACTTTTTTAATGTGTGAATTGATAAGGGATTTGGATGACCATGCGTTTCATAGTAGGAGTCCCCTATTTTATTAAATAAAAAAGTTGATGGGTCCATGAAGTTATGCATAAATGTTTGAGAGATCAATTCTATTAATTTAATGAGTAAGTATCATTTAATTATAATTGAATATATATATCTAATTAAATTCATCTATTCCAATAATTTACGTGTATCATGATGATATTTTATAAAATAGTTTTAGAATAAATTTAATTTCAATGATATCATTTATTACATGTAACATACAGTTTTAATGTACCACACCAAACAATTAATATTAATTTATAATCATCAGAATTATTTTGTATATGATAAACTTGGAGAATTTAATATTAATAAAAAAATATTAATATAATATTTATAGTGGTTATATATAACGAAAACATAGTGAAAATAGGTACTAAATTTTGTTGTAATGTATTTATATATTTTTAAATTATTATCTTCTCAAATAATATTTTTTATTTCATTTTGAAAACAATAATAAAATTGTTTATGGAAAATTTTAGCAAATAAATGTGAAAAAATATAAAATAATTTAAAATAATTATGTCAATGTTTTTTAGGGTGTCTTTTTTGGATTTTATTCTAAAAAGATTCATATTTTTATATAGAGTTAAACTATTTATATTTATTTAATATTGACTATTCATTTAAAGAAGTTAGAAGGATTTTTATTGTTTTTAAAAGTCCATAAAATAAAAATTAGCAATTATGTATATATTAATCCAATTTATGAATTTTGAATCTTTTTTTCTTTAACACTGGTATATAAATATTTTAGGATTTTGTACATTGTCCTTCTAGAAAACCACATTCTCTTCACATCAATGGTAATATAAAGGGAGAGTGGTTTTCAAAATTACATCCATAAATGGATTATAGAAGTGTCTGATGCTTTTTAACAGTTGTTCATAGGGTTAGTAAATCTAAAAAATATTTTTTTGATCATTAATCAAGTATTTCCTTGTACACTAAAATGGGTACACAAATGGGTTCCCACCCCGAAGTTGATATGCATTGAAAATATATAAACTCTTTAAAAACCATAATTAATGATTTAAAAATATTGTGGCCATGGAAGACCATATTTGTGAAAAAGGTTTCATATAATGAAAATAATGTGCCTGGATTTAGATATCGTAGAAGTTATTTTTCATGATTATTTAGTTCTTCTATATGAATATTATTTCATTAAATATTATTATCTTTTGTCTCTGGATTGACCCTAAGGAATCCATGATTGAAAATATTATGATATATATTTATATGATTTTATTATTGATATGTAAACATTATGGGAGTTTGAATGAAAAATCTCATCTCAATGATTTCATAACATCAACAATACATTAATCATGCTATAATTCCAAATGAGAAAAGGAGGGGGAAAATTATATTGGGTCCATCATGAGGCAATTATGACCTTCTTTCAAAAGACCCACTATTCTAATAGTTAATTTGGAATGGATATATAACACATTTTTTTTCCTGATATTTGGTTTTATAAACACAATAAAGTTATTTTAGTTATCTATCAATTGGATGGATAATTAGATCAATGGTGTAATCTCATCAATAATACAAGGGAATATGATGAAATTATGTCCATGGAGTGGGTTAAGTTTCAGATATTATTTATCAAAATTAATTCCCTATTATTCTCCAAAAAAATTATTTATAAGGAATTTATTCAGGTAAAGTGGAATAATGATAAATTTGTTGGAATGATTGATTAAAATGTTACAACACATTCCATACAAACTTCTAGAAATATAATCTAACATAATGGTATGGTTGATTGAATCTTTAGTGTCTTAAAAACCACTCTATGAAGGTATTTATATATAAGGGACATCAATAGTAATTAATAAATAATTCAATTTTCTAACAGGGTAGAAATTGATATTGTATTTACTCTCAATCTGATTGTTTTGAAATGAAATGGAATATGTTGTTTGATGAAAACTCAAAAAATCCTTACAGAGAAGAATATGATCATTCCTTCATTATACAATTATAGAAGAAAAAATAAATAAAATTTTCTTAAGGGGATATAAAATGTTTTAAGTGTGTATTAGAAGGTTACTTGGATATTGTGTACTGATGTGATGGGACGATGTAATCTAATTTTGAGAATAGAGAGACATCTATATAGAATGAAACACCCAAAAGTCATTATAAAAAATTCTTGGAGTATGTAAATTATACCATCCACTTCTTGAATAATAAGTTTAATTATGATTACAAATGTTACCATCCTCTTATACTGAGAGAAAAGTGTAAATCTCAATAATTCATTATTTCTGACAGTGTGGATGATAACAACTTGTTGAAATTTATATTTACAATCTTGTCTAGAAATAATAATTTCTTATTAAACTATGTCGCAATACATTTTTTAATATTTTAGGAATTTATTATGGATATCAAGATTCAACACACATGATTTGAAATAGAAATATAAGTAAATAACTCCAAATCGTATGATGATTGTGTAAAATTATTTGATTAATTCCTAGTTTGAATTTGTGAGAATGTTTTTCCTAAAAATCTTTTCCATAATCATATTGACGAATTCAATGTGATCATAGAAATTGATTGGATTTTTCAATATAAAGATCACATTAATTTCTTAGAAATGTAATTTATGTTTGATATTACAAAATATCCTACGTTCGTATATCAGGGTGATAACAATATAAAATTCTATTCAAAATCACCAGTTTTTAATGGGTTCTAATTTCTATTTTTTGGGAGTTTACCTCACATTATTCGGAATAAAATCAACATTGATGAAATTCATATTATGTGGGATTATTTAGAACTTCTATAATTGTGTCATAGATATCCACCAAAATATGATGTTGAGTTGTCGCCACAACTCTTAACTGATGCAATGTCAATTTCAATGACTCTTTCTAGAATGTCCCTAATAAAGTATCTAGAATTGATGATTCATTACACACCTATATGTTTTTATGAATATTTATTGAAAAAAAATTTAAATAATCATAATATTTCATTGCATGAAATAATGAGTTTAAAAGAACGTTAATATGCCCTTAGTATAATATTTCTGTAACATCCTAGTCGTTAGGTTATAAGAAATAAGTACAACTTACTTATAAAAATTCAATTTGAATTCACCCCCTACAAGATATTTTTGACAAATATAAATCAATTATATATATTTATTTTTGAGTGAATTACTATTAGTAATGACATTAATGAGATATATATGGTATATATATAATAAAATATTTTTGATATAAATCCCATGGATATTTTATTCATAGGGTATGGATAAACCCTATTTGATGAAAAAACCTATGTTTTTTTAAAATTCTAATTTTATGCCTTTTAATAAAGAAACACTTTTAAACTAATATTTTGAAAAATTAATAATTTTTATATTATATCATAATCATGGTTTTATGAAATGGTATATAAAAGTTTACTTTTGATTAATTTCTGATATTTTTCTGACAACTTTTATGTTTTGAGTAATAATAAAATTACACTAATTTTTATGACGTCAGCTCTTTTCGATAAAATTAATTTATATTGATAAATTATAAAATTAAATTGTTTTTTTGTATAAATATAATATTTTTTATCATTCCAAAAAAATTATTTTATTATAATTATTTTTACATTGAATTCTGATGTAAAAAATTTAATTTTATTGAAAAGTTTTAGATTTTAAAAATCATTCTCTCTTTCCGACAACTTGAATATTTATTAATTAATTATGGTAATTTTCTTGTTTTTATATTTTTAAAATCGACACAAAATTTGGAATCAGTATTTCAAGATTATTTAAATATACTTATTTTATTTTTTGGTATTATGAATTGTTACCTCTATTATTTTTATTAATACAGTAAAGGGTAAACCGGTTAATTAAGGGAAATAATATTATTACAATATTGCCCAAAAAATTCACTTAATATCATTAAATGAGTTTTGTTTTCCCAAAATCATCCTTTGGTTGAGATGTTAGCCATTTGAATTCCCTTGTATTAGATTAGGACATTAAATTTATTTTGTTTAAATAAAATTAAATTATGGCTCACTCAAATTTTAATAAATAAATCATTTCTAACATAATGTTATACAGAAGATAATTTCAATTATAGATATTAATTTAAAATTTAAATTGAATTTATTTTAACACTTTAATTTATTTTTATATTTAATGAAATAAATAATTACCTGAATATCTTATTCATTAATAATGCAGAAATTATTTAATTGATCAACAATGAATAATAGTGTTTTTATTTTAATGATTATACTCATTAAAAGATCCCAAAAGTTGACCAAATATTATTTTTATAGTATATAGGGACATTAATCATCCAAGGGTCTTGTTATGGACCATTTGGATTCTTATAGAAGGGATTATGAAACTTATATTATTTTATAAAAATTGTTGTTAATGTTTTCACCATCACAATTTAATAAGTATAATATTATAATTATTGTATTTTCCTAAAGATAAATTCAAGTACAAGTATTTTTATGAATTATAGTAGATTTAAGTTCATCATAGTATTTAATTTTTAATATTTATTAAGTAAATATGCATATAACATAATTACACAAAATTGTCATCGTAATTATTTTATTAAGAGAAATATAAATTAATTTTTTTATATAAATATTAATGTAAATACAATTTGGACAAATTAAAATTTATAATGAATTTATAGAAGATATTTACCTCCTATTAATATAATAAAATTGTTTTTTAGAAGTTATCTGGTTATATTAATAACTTTAATAATCAATTAATTGAATAGTGTCAAAATTGTCATTATTGATTATTTTTCAAAATATTTTTTTATTAAATTATATTATAAAATTAAATAGTTATAAAAAATATAAAATAATTATTTAATGTTATAAATTGATCTCATTTATTTATTTATGGACTATTTTACATCTAATAAGTAAATATTTCACTCTTTTAATATTTAATTTTATGTTACCCTATTTAAAAATTAAATACAATAACTATCTGTCAATCAGAAAGACATGGTTTAAATTTACAAAAATACTTGTACACAATATATTTTTTTATTATTGTACAACCACATCTCATATAATATCCAAAATTTGGACATTTTGGAGATTTTTGGGTAGTATTTTAATTTATTATAAATTATTATTTATGGTGTTTCCAAAAGTGCCTCTCGCCTCAACTATAAAAGGAAACCTCCAACATCACATATTCACTTAACTTTAATCCTTCAAGCTTAGCCATACCCTACTCATTTTCCTTCTCATCTTCCCTATAAATATTATAGAGGTTGTTGTAATCTACAAAGACCAACTCTTGTGCTCTATACATATATTTAGAGGAAACACGTCGAGGAAGAGGTAATATATTCTACCGATTTATTCGAACTTAATTCATATTCTATATCTTATACAGTAGTTTTTCATTATAACATAATAACATCAATATCAATAATATACTAATATGTTATTATAATTATGAAACCACCACATTCCACCTTCTATCCATCATACGAATGACAAAATCCCCACGAATGCGTACATATGGATTATCGCCTCCATACCATGGTACAATCAGTTTTCCACCACAACCTTACATGGATGGGTATAGTTATGGAAATAATAAGTATCTATTATTATTATAACATCTAACTGATGGATACATATTATACACCATCCAGTTCAATACCATTAAGTAGTTATTGGAAAAATATAATCGCTCTTGCGTGCGTATGACCTAATGTCTCCACAATGTGATATGTTTCATGTTACATGTTATTCATTAAAACACGATTATATACCAGAATAGAATTTATAAATAATATATATATTATACTAATATAATTATATAATGTGTATATCCATAATATAAAAATTGGAAAATGAGGTTATCTTAAAAAACGTGCACAAGAACGCAAATTAGTTAATATCTAAATGACAAGTTACAATGAAATGTTACTAAAAACGGATAATAATATGAACATATATGATATCATGAAAATTAATATGATTGTAGAATAAGTAAGTAAAATTATTTAAATCATTATATTAGAGTTTCTGATATATATGAAGGATATTAGAGCTAAGGTAAGACATAAATTTAAAATCTCATTCTTTTCAGATATTGTCTATATGTAAGTATTTACTAGGTTATATTTATAATCAATATCCTTGTTACGAAAATATATAATATTTTTTCTCTTCCTATAAAATTTTTTATGTTAATTTTATCCTCTGGTTAAATTTTATTAAATGGTATTAAAGAAATCATGTTTTATTATTTGACACAAGGATCATCATACTGTAAATTTATTCAATCAAAGAACGTTCAACACCCACGAGGAGTTGGCCTAAAGACCTAAATAAGAAAAAAGGGCCTAAGGGGGGTGAAAATAGTGGAGGCCGAGGGCATCCCCTCGAACCAAGTTGACACCCTCCTCCTTCATGGTGGTTGCAGTTTGAAAACAGAAACGGGCCGAACCAGGGAAGTCGATGGTGGCAAGGTAGTCCGCAACCATATTCCCCCCATGCCAAGTGTGGACAATGCTCATATTACTACTGATCATGTCCCTACATTTCTGGGTGACGTAGTGGATGGACCATGGGATGTTGGATCCATGGATGGAATTGTGGAGGATTTGGGAATCGGTTTCTACCTCTGATAAGGTGATCGCCTCTTAGTGACATAAGGAGAGCCCCATCAGCATTACCTTGTCCTCGACCTGGAGAGAAGAACCTTGCCCCAGAGATGCAGAGAATGGCATAATGACCATCCCATGATCAAATTTTTATGTCTTAATAATTACTTATTTCAAGAAATCATCCATTACATTATTTCACTAGTATTTTCTAATATATTCGTTTGTTTTAAAATTTTAGGTTATTTTTAGAAAAGAAAACGTTTTTTAAGAAGAAAGATTATTTTCCTTAGGGAATTAATATTCATTGTTTTTTCTGAATTATTTTGCATCTATGATGCCAATATTTATATAGGGTTATATTTCAATACATATTATTAATATTATTTAATTTTTATAATGATGGAATAACATTTTATATGGATTCTGTAATGATGGAATGATTTTTATGAAACCCATTTTATTCTATGGATTATGATATGATGAATGATTTATGGTTCTATGGATCACATAAGAATGATTTCATTATGAGTTGGTTTGGAACTATTTCTCCTTATAATGAATTGGGTAAGGATTTATATATAATGAAATAGACAAGACAATAATGTCTGTAAATCTAGTTTGGTATAGGGTAAGAACAATAAGTAAACCTCATTTAGTAATGGCTATTATCATCTATATTGTTCATGAAAATGAGGCTTGAATAATATGAAATGTTTTTCTATGTTTATATGTATGACACAATGAATCATGTCTTACGTTATGAATTTTGGGATTCTGTCCATGAATTCTTATGAACCTTTATGTAATGATATGATATCAAGATGTTCATTATGTATGATAAGAATTCCAAATGTTTTTTTCTTATGATTCATGATTATGATATGATTGATATTTCCATTGTTTACCCATAAAGATCATTTGACATCACCTTTAATATTTTTCTTTTCACCAGGTCAAGAAGAAGGGTATAATTTATGGAAAGTAAACATGGTGTCTATATTTGAAGACATAACCGGGAAATGACATGGATATTTTATGAACTAGTTGTTTATGTTTCCCATTTTCTAAAGACACTATACCTAAACGGTCTTGTTTAGGATTTATTATATATTCTATTGAATATATATCATTTTTTATTGAACATAAATTACTTAAATTAGGGGTCATTATAGTTTGTATTTGAGGAAATTTATAGTAATCCTTTGGAAACTAGGGTGAGAAATCCTTAGTAAGAACACTGGGGATATGTCTATGTATAGGTTATAAAATTAGTGTTTTATATATGACTATAAATAACCTATGATTAAATTTAAAGTGTCCTAAATTGAATTTTTATTCATGATGATTTTCATTTCCCATTATTATTAGTGTTTCTCACACTCTACTTCTTGGTTTTAGTCAATGGTTGGAAACTGATATAACCGCATTAATGGTGAATGTTATGGGAAAAGCAATGATTCTCCTCATGAGAAACTGAATGTTATTAAATATGTAATATAAACTCATTCATCGATGATCAAAAAACTTTTTCAAGCAATGAATCATGTATGCCTTTCAAACGAGCAAAGGGGGGAGAATAATTCTTTTGAACTCTTCATTAGGCTTCATACACCATCTGTCAGCGGGTCTCCTGATCCCTTTGTGTAAGAACAATGGATCAATACCACTGAAAAGTTATTTTCAGTTCTAGGATATTCTTGAAATGATAAAGTCATCTTACTAGTGTATCATTTTAAAGGTGAATCTGATCAATAGTGGAATAATATTATGAATATTAGGTAATGAGAAAAAATTGAGTCCATAGAATGAGATGAGTTTGAGAAAATATTTCATTAGGAACACTCCTCATATTCATAAAAAATGTAAAAGGTGTTCCTTGAACATATGAAAACGTATGATTAATATGTTTGTACCTATAAAGAAATTTTTACACGACTTGTAGGGTACGCTTCATGGATTATTGTTCAACCTGAGAGTAAAATTGATCGATTCTATAGTGAATTAAAACCATGTCTCAAAGTTTATTATCCATAAGAGATATTAAAAACTATGATGAAATAGTTCTATATGGTTTTATGGTTTAGATGGATATTAGAGTATCCCATCAATCCTATGGGTTAGATAATAAGAGAAAAATAGAATTCAAAGAAAAATATAATGGCCACAGGAAAAAAAAGATGATTATTCCATTGTTCTCTTAGTATGGAATGAAACATGGATTAAATTTTCTTAAATAAATTAAGAAATTTTTTATGTGTGGAATATAAGGTCATCGAGATGTTGAATGGAGAAGTAGTGGGGAAAATATGTCTAATGATTCGAATATATAAAAGGCTACACAGAATGAAACTCTTACACTTCAATGATTCAAGTGAAAGGATTTGAAGAATTATGATATTTAATTCTATAATTTGTGGTTTATTGATGATGATTAATGTTGGTAAACTGTTAAAGCCAAAGAGAAATAAAAGTCTCATGAAATCACTATCATTGATGTGGACTATGATAATGATGTTTTGAAAGGTACACATACCATACACTCTGAAGTAGAAAATGTTTTATATGATATAGGATCTACCCACTCTTTTATTTATGAAATGTTTTACAAAGTAATTACAATATTACCTCAAAAATTATATTTTTATTTTGCGGTAACAACTTCAAATGGAACAATAGTCTCCTAAAAAGTTTTTAATTCTTCTTTTGATGAATTTTCTAGGGATGTGAATAACGAAAATCATGAGATCCTTCCTATAGTGCAATTTGATGTGATTCTTGGCATGGATGGGATTTTTTTATATATCCCATATAAATTTCCATTTGAGGGATGTTATATTTCATATTATGGATCAATCTATGACTATATATCAATTAAAGGATAAATAAAAACTTCAAGTAAAAATATCATCCATATTATGTGTCATAATCCCTATAAATGAAGGTTATCTATCTGAAATGGTTGGGGAGAGACACACAATTAACAATAAATCCATTTTATGTTATTTTGGTTATATTTTTTCAACGGAATTTCTAGGCCTTCCACCAAATATGGATATTGGGTTTTCAATAGAAATCATAACTGGTGTTATGCCTATTTAAAACACACCATGTAAAATGGACCCAATTGAGTTGCTGGAATTGAAGAAGATACTCTGTGAGAATATTAATAAGGGATACATATTACTTAATGTGTCACCTTGGGGATCATCATTTATTTTTTAAAAAGAAATACGGATCTATGAGACTCTACATTGATTATAGACAACATAACAAGATCACAATCAATAAAAAATATCATCTTCCTTGCATTGATGACTTATTCTACCAACTATACAGAGCCCAATATATTTTCACAATTTATCATCGTTATATATAACATAAATTAACGGTCAAGAAGGATGATATAACAAATAAATCATTTCTTACAATGTATTTACAAAATGATTTTATAGTGATTCATTTTAGTATTATAAATTCCCAAACTATCATCAGGGATATGATGAATAGATTCTTTAAATACTATATTTATCTATTTTTGGTAGTTTTTATAGATTATATTTCATGTCTATTCGAAGGAATATTAATAATATGAAGACAACTTGATAATTTTATTTATGAACCTGAGAAAGCACATGCTTTTAGAAAAATTTACCAATTGTGAATTTTGGCTTCATAATGTATCATTTTTGGGTCACATATTTTCAAGAGATGGTATATCTATGGATCCATCAAAAAATTGTTGTTGAAAGTTGGTTGAGACAAAAAATGATAACTGGGATCTGAATTTTTCTTCATTAGGCTGGATATTATCTTTTCTTTTTGAATGAATTTTTCATCATTATCTAATCCACTAACCATGTTGACCTAGAACGGAGTTAAGTTCATATGGATGAAGAAATGTTAGTATAATTTCAAAGAGAAAAAAAAGATTTATCCAGTGATCCTGGGCTCACACTGCCTTGTAGTGCGTAAGGATTTCTGCTCTACAGTGATGCATCAAAGAAAGGGTTTGGATTTGTTCTCCTGAAAAATGATATGGTGATAGATTATGCCTTACAGTAGTTGAAATACCAAATCTAAATTAACCACCTCATTATTTGGATTTATCTATCATAATATTTTCATTAAAAATATGGAGGAACTATCATTATGGTAAAATGTACAATATTTATTCTGATCATAAATTGTTACAGTATATTTTCACAAAAAAGGAGGTGAATATGCTCATAGAAAGTGGATGGAGTTGACTAATTATTATAACTACTCAATAAATTACCACCCTGGGAAATAGAAAACGGTGGTAAGTGATTTCAGTTAAGGAGACCATGCTAGCCTATCCATGATTATGATCACAAAAGATGCAATATTTAGGGATTTGAAAAGTATGGAACCTAAAATTGATGTTCAAGGGAAAAAATATTATCTTTCTCAAATTAATAATCACTATCTATAAAAGTTGACTAGAAGGAGGTGTAGAAGGAATATGTAGATCAACAAAATAAGGTGTAAAATTTTCATGATTTTAGCCTTCATTTTGATGCAATAATAAGGTTCAATAATTGGGTTTGTATTCTTCCCGTATCAGAATTAATGAATGATATATTTTATTAGGAATATATTCAGTAATTATTTACCAACCCTATAAGCACAATGATGTACATAGAAATGAAATATTATTTCTTGATGTATGACATGAAATGAGATAATTCTGAATATGACTCTTGATACTAGGTTTGCCAGAATGTTAAGACTATGAGACATTAGTCTAAGGGGATGTGACAATAAGTACCCACACTAGAATGGTAATAGAAAAGATAAATGTAGAATTTTTCATCGGACATCGCAAAACATCCAATGGAAATAATGCTATCTGGATTATAGTTGATCACCTTACGAGGTGGGAATACTTCATTTCTATTAGAGAGGATATATCACTTGATCATATTTATAGGATACATGTAATGGATGTTGTAATATTTCACGTAGTACCACCTTCCATTATATCTGATCGGGATATGAGGTTTACCTTGACGTTCTTGTGAAGCCTTTAGTATTCTCTGGATGTAAAGTCATGTTTTAGCCTATATTATCATCTTTATACATGTGATCAATCATAGAGTAAAATTAAAACTCTAGAAGATATTTTTATACCTTTCTCTATAGAATTCATGGTTTATTGGGATCAACAGGCACCTTTGGTAGAATTTCCTTAAAATAATAGATTTCACACCTAGTATTCAAATTCCTCCTTATAAATCCCTATATGGATATAATTTCATAACTCTAATTTCATGGATTATGTTAGGGAAATTAAGCTATTCGAACCTGATCTCATTGATGAAATTAAAGAAATGGTTAGATCTATTCAATAACATAAAATAGCCTCTTAGAGTTGAAAAACATTTATGATGAAAGTATAATAAAATACATTGAGTTTGTAGTATGTTACAAGGAATTTCTTTGAATATTTCCCTAGAAGAGAGTAATGAGATTTAGAAATAAGGGAATGATGATACATAAGTATATTGGTCCTTTTGATATTTTAGATCATGTTGGGATGGAAGTTTTTCAATTAGTGATTTCATTGAATCTCTCTCAATGACATGATGCGTTTCAATATCTCTCATGAGAAAGTACATACATAATCTTTCAAATGTATTAAACTCAGAAGTAATACTGTTGGAGAATGATCTTTCTTATTAAGAACAACTGATAGAGATTCTAGAACATTGTGAAAAAGTTATATGAAAAAATACCACTTTCTTGGTTAAGGTTTTATTAAAGATCCAAAAATTTGACGAACCTACATGGGAAAATGAAGATTTTATAAGGGAGAGGTATCCTTTTCTGTCAGTTTCCATGTGACAAATATTTATGGAAAAATTTATTTTAAGGGAAGTAGAATATAACACCCAGATGATTTTAGGAAATATTCTATTAATAAAATTTTAATTCATTAGTAGCATCTACTTCACACAATAATGAGTTTAAATAAACTGTGAGACACCCTTAGTATGATGTTACTATTATATCATATCTATTAGGTTAGTGGTAATATGTATAACTAAAATATGATAATTAATTGTGAATTCATTGGCTATTAATTTTTTTTGAAAAATATTAATCAATTTGGTTTTTTAATTTTTAATTGAATTACTATTGGTAATGAGATTAATAAGATATATATGTTAAATAAATAATAAAATATATTTTTTATATTCATCCAATAGATATTTTAGTCTTAGGCTATGAATAAACCCTATTTAATGAATAATAAAAAATATTTTTTTAGAAGGGTAGTTTTAGTCCATTTAATTGGAAACACCATTTATATAGTTATTTTTATAGATTAATAATTTTTTTATGAAAAAAAAATTTCTTTTTTGTGTAGGATATAAAAAATTAATATGGATTTTTTTTATTTTTTTATGATAACATTCATGTTTTGATGAATAATAAAAATATTTTATATTTTATGAAACGAACATTTTTCATCAAAATATTTTATTTGGTTAAATTTTAATATTGAATGATTTAAATAATAAATATAATATATTCTTATCATTCAATGCCATTTATGACAATAAAATAAATTTTATATTGAATTCAAATTTCATAACATTTGTATATTTTGCGATGTTTTAGATTTGAAAACCCATTTTATCTTTCATAATATGGGATTAATTTAAATTAATTACTAATAATTATATTTTTGGAATTTTAAAAAATGGACTTCATATTTAGAATAAGTAGGTCAAAAATCAATTTATAGTTTTATTTTATTTTTGGACATTATTAACAGTAACTTCGGTAATTTTTATTAATACAGTAAAAGGGAAAACATGGTAATTAAGTGTAAGAATACTATTATAATATTACCTTAACAATTGTACTAATATAATTTGATGGGTTATTTTCTACCTAAAAAATCCTTGGGTCAAAATGGTATCCATTTGAATATACTTAGATGAGATTGAAACATTTAAATTATTTTATCTAAAGAACAGTTAAATATTCCCTACTCAAATTTTAAAAACTAAATCATTTTTTATATATGTTTAGAGTAAAAAAAATTTAAATTATAAATACATATTTTAAATTTAAAATGGTTTCATTTATCAAGTTAATTTAATTTTAATTTATAAGAAATATTAAATTACATTAATATCTTATACATTTATAATGGGAAAATTATTTAATTGATGAAAAATTAATAATATAGTTTTTATTAAAATAATAATAGCCATTAAACGATACAAACACAAGAAAAAATATTATTACATGAGTATATCACGTCAATAAATCTCCAAGGGTCGAGTAATAGACCATATAGAGCATTATAGATGGAATTATGAAACTTATTATTTTATTTAAAGTGATGTTAATGTTTTCACCTTTATAATATAATAAGTATATCATTTTAAATATTTGATTTAATAAAAGTTAAATTAGACTAAAAGTACTATTATAAAATATATTTTATATTTCTTCATCATAGTATATTATTTTAAATTTTTATTCAAAACATAATCATATTAAATAATTTTAGAAAACTGTTGTAGTAATTCTTTTATGAAATGAAATATTAAATATGTTATTTTAAAAATATTAAAGTAAATATAATTTTCAATAATTAACATGCATAATGAATTTTATATAATACATTGACGTCCTCGTAATATAATAAATTTTTTGGTTCAATGTTATCTTCTTATATAAATACTTTTAAAAATCAATGAATTGTACAGTGCCAAAATTGATTCTATTGATTGTTAATCAAAAGAATGTTTTATTAAATTATTTAAAAATTAGTAAACCATTTTAAAAAATATTAAATAATTATTATATGGTATATTATGATCTAATTTATTTATTCATGGTATTTCATACATAAAATATGTAAATATTGTACCCTTTTAATAATGAATTATTTGTTACTGTAGTTAAAAAATAAATAGAATAACAATGTGTTAATTAAATATATATGATTTAAATTGATAGAAATACGTGAATTTTTTTTGGTGGATGATATTACAACCCTATCTCATCTCATATACTAAATTGGGTCATTTTTGTGGTTTTCCTGTAGGGTTTGATTTTATTCTAAATTCTTATTTATGGAGTTCCCAAAAGTTCCACTCACAGCAATTATAAAAGGGAACCACCTCCCTCACAACATAACATAAAATTAAGCCTTAAATATATTCTATACCATTCCTTATTTCCTTTCTCAACATTTTTATTTATATTATATTGATTTCATTCATCTTGAATGACTAACTCTTATGCACTTTGAAAAGATATAGAGGCAGAAGTTCGGGTAAGTTGTAATCTCTTCTATCGATTCTTTCAAACATCATTCTTCTACTACTTCCACATCATTTATTTTTTATGTATAATGTAATAACCACATTATCACTCATTTAATTATATATTTTTTTAATAGTTATGAAATAAAAACATTTCGACTTCTATCCATTCTACGAAAAATGAAACCCCCATGCGTGCGTGTCTACGACTTACCGTCTCCACACCATAGTGTAATCTGTTATTCAGAACCACCTTAAATGGATATGTATAATGATAGAAATAATAACTATATATTATTATAATAATATGATGCTGATTATGAAATATTATACACCATCCATTTAAATACCATTAAATAATTATTGGATTGATATCATCACTCGGGTGTACGTACGATGTATTGTCCCCACGATGTGATGTGAATCATTCTTCCTGACATTCCTTAAAATAATTTTATATAAACGAATATAATGATTAAATATGATATATATTATACAAATATCATTATGTAAATTATATTACTATAACCTAAGAAGTGTAACATGTACTTTTGTGAAAAAACATGCATAAGAGCATAAAGTAGTTAATATCCGAATAATGAGTGACAATTAATTGTTACTAAAAATGAATTATAATATGATAAAATATGATATAATAAAAATAAAAATGATTTTTTAAAAAGTCAATAACATCATTTAAATCAATACATTGGATGTTTAGATACATATGAAGGATATCAGACATAAGGTAAGGGATACTTTTCCAATATCATTATTATTCAAGAATGTTTATATGTAAGTATTTACGACGTTATATTTATCATCCACACCCATGTCTCTATAGAATGTATTATTATTTATATTCTTCTACAGTTTTGAAAATATAATTTTCCACATTAGCAAATTTTTATTAAATGGTATGAAACAAATTTTTGGGTGTTATTCGATACAAGTTATTATTTGACTTTATTGGAGAAAAGATGAGGGTAGTATTTTTAAAATTATACAGAATGATCTGATTTTTATGTCTCTATAATGCCTTATTTCCATGATTCTTTTTATACATGATTTAATTTCTCTTTGTATTAAATTCATTATTGTAAAATTTCATGGAATTTTTAGAAAACAAAATGTTTTTCGAGAAGGAAGGATATTTTACTCAAGAATTAATTTCAAGTATCTTATCAAAATTATTTTCTATATAATATTTCACTCTTTTTATAGGGTTACTTTTCTATCAATATCATTAATTTGATTTTAAATTTTTAATTATGTAATTATATTTTACATGAATTATGTTATGATGGAATGATGTCAAAGAAACCCAAATTATTCCTTGGGTTTTTCTATGATGAATGATTTATGACATTATTGAACACATAAGAATGATTTAATTATGAGATGGGTGGGACCTATATCACCCTACAATGCATTGGGTATTGATTTATAACTCATGAGATAGAAATTAATGTAATGGAAACTAAATTTGGTTTAGTAATACAGGGCTGAATGGAAACTAATCCCAATTTAGTAACAGATATTTTCTTCTATGATGATCTTGGAATTAACCCATGACTAATATGAAATTATTTTTAATGATTATGTGTATTCCACCTAACATCATTTCTTATGATATGATTTTTTTTATTATTTCTATTAATTCTTATGAACATTTACCCCATGACATGATATCATGATCATTCATATGCTGGATAAGATTTCCAAATTATATGTTCTTATGTATTATGATTAAGATATGATTCATATTTCCCTTATTTACCCTTACTGAGAATTTGAGATCAACCTTACATCTGTTTATTTTCCACATTTCATAATGAAGGGTATTATTTAAGATATGTCAAAGAGGAGTCTAGTTATGACGATATAAGGGGGAGATGACGTGGAGTTTTTATGAACTAGTTGTTTATGTTTCCATTTTTATAATGAAAATATACCTATACATTCATGTGGTGGATTTATTATATTTTGTAATGAATATATATCAATTCTGAAGTAATATAAATGTTTGTAAAGAATGGGGTTTTTTATAAAAAAACTCCATGAGGACCTTGAAAATGGATTATTTTGACCACGTGTGGCACTTAGGAGTTCACATATTCCTCGTGATAAAAATGATTATGGATCAATGTGAATATTAATTGATTATTACGATATAAACAAGATCACAATCAAGAAATATTATCCTCTACCTCATATAGGTGAAATATTTTACAAACCGGAGCTCAATACTTTTCAAGGATTGACCATCATTTTGGATATCATCAATTTATGGTCAATAAGGTAGGTATTCCCAAGAAAAAATTCAAAAGTAGGTACAAACACTACGAATATATAGTGATTTCATTTGGTATTACTAATTCACTAACTATATTTATATATTTATTTAATATATTCTTTAGGTATTACCTTTATCATTTATTGGTAATCATTATAGATGATATTGTCATATATAGAAAGGGAATGGGAATGCATGAGGAATAATTTAGAAGTGTATTGATAACCATAAAGAAGGATAAACCATATGAAAAATTTAAGAAGTTTTCATTTTGACTATGTTTTTATTTTCGTTTTATATAATTTAAAGTGTGGGTATATCTGTAGTTCCATCAATGATACAGGCTATTTAATGTTGGAATAGGAAAACAATGATGATTGACATATATTGTTCTCCAGTTTTATAAATATATTGTCAACATATAATGGAGAGTTTTTCATTACTATCTAGTACACTTAACATGTTAAATATAAAGTGATCCATGTTCTTATCGAAAGATGAACGAGAGTAATATTTCATGGAACTAAAGAAAAGATTAGTTAGTGAACAATTTCTTACAATACTCTATGGAGGGGAATGAATTTCAATAAATAATGATTCATAAAATAAGGTATTAGGGTATGTCATTAGGATAAATTACATGGTTATATCTTATGCCTCGTTAAAATTTAATGTTTACTAATTTTTTTTGGAAAACATCTAATTTTTTGTTAGCTGGAGTAATTTTTTCATTGAACATGTTAAATAATTATATTTATAGAAAAATGTGTTTTATATATACTAGCCACAAATGTTAAATTTATATATTTACAACGAAGGAGTTGAATGTGAACCCACAATGATTTTTTGTTGTGATTAATGATTATAACTACTCAATACATTACCATCATAGGAATGTGGTCAAAGTGGTCGATGATTTATGTTTATGTAATCAAATTTTCTTATCCATAATTGTGATAAAAAAGATCTATTATTTATGGATTTTAAAATAAATGATCTATGAATATTTAAAGAAGGGGAGATACATTATCTATCTCAATTGATTGATCGACATTATATATAGGTAATGATTTTTGAGGCCTAGAAGGAAGATGTATGGACAAAAAAAGGTTATAGTTTTTTCATATATTTATCCCCGATTGTGTTTGAATTATATGGTTTAATAACCATGTATGTGTTTTATCCATTCCAGAGTTGAATAATGAGTATTTAGAGCAATTTCATAGTTCTTAATTAATTATTCATTATTGATTTATAGTGATATATAGAGATTTGAAAGGGTATTTATTATGGGATGGCGTGAATAGAGATTTCATAAAGAGTGTATATATATGATTGTATTTTCATTGCGTAATAGAAGAAATAAAAAATGTAAGGGGATGTTACATCTGTTACCCATACCAAAATTGAAAAGGGTAAACATCACCTTGGATTTTGTCATCGTACTCTGAAATACTCTTAAGGGGAATAATGTTGTTAGGGTTGTAGTTTATCACCTAACAAAGGAAGTGTACATTTATATATTAAATGTAATTTATATTTGAATAATATTCCTTTGATAGAAATTTAATAATTTTAATGGTTTCGTGGAGTATTATAATAAATTTCATCTAATCAAGGTATGAGGTTCACCTCGACATTCTGGATATGTCTTCCTCATGATCATGATATAAAGATTAGTTTTGGTACAATGTATCTCCCTCACACAAATTTCTAGTCTAAGTGATGAATTAATACCGTGTACAATATTTTAATATATCTGTCATTGTAATTTAATGGTGTTTATGATAAAAACATCCTCTAGTTAGTTTTCACAAAATAATAACATTCAATGAACTATTCAGAGAACTACTCCTAAATCTCTATGTGGATAAAAGTTTAGAGATCCAATTTTATAGAATGAAGTTGTTGGAAGAAATCTATTGGGAAAAAATGAAACTAATGAAATGGAAGAAAAGGTTAAATCCATTAGACAACACATATGGTCATCAAAATGTTGATAGAAACATTATGGTGATAATTGTTGTCATGATTAGAAATCGGAATACAGTGAAAAGTTTTTTATAATAATTTCTTAATGGATAAGGATTATGTGATTTTAAATGAAGGGAATACTAAAACCAAGTTCTATCACTCCATTTGAAATTATTGACCTTATAATGTTGATATCCGATCATTTGGTTCTTGAAATAAAATTTTATCATGATCATGATGTGTTCAATTTATAACTCATGAGGATGTAAATAATTGGCCATTATAATTCATTAAAATCATAGACAATACCACTAGTCAAATTTATTTTTTTATGATGAAAACGAAAGGAATTTTTTCATCTAATAGAAAATGTTCTAAGAAACGTGACCAATTTCCAGGTAAATGTTTTGTGGATAAACTTATAGTTTGAAAAAGATACATGAAAACATAAGGATATGATGATAAAATAATATCATCATATATTTTTATTGGTAGTAAAAATGCCAATATAAAAATATAGGTTTGTAGGTGTAAAATTGGGTTTGTTCATATCATATTAATATTAAGTCAATTGGATTAATATAAAAAATATATTATTTAATATATAACACATATATTTATTTAAAATCAATAAATAATTTTATTTAATTATGTTTACTAAGAAAAATCATTTGGAAGAATATAAATAAAAATATTTATTTTAATATGAAATTAGTTCTTATTTTTGTTTTTCATTAATTGATAACCCATTAACTAATTTTTATATTTATATAAACCTCAATTATTAATAAATTTGTTAATAATATTCATAAACACTAAAATAATGGCTAGGATATATAATTTTATATTAAATAATGTTATTTCAATAATACATTGTTATTTGGTGAAACATAGTCTTGTATCTGAAACCATCTATCGAGGAAGGTCTATTTTGCATGTAACAAAGGCTATCTTAGTGTTGTATCCATATATATAATATATTTTAAATATTCAATAAATTATATTCTACATGTATATTATATTCCTATAGTTCATAGTGTCTCATGTCAAACACACTATTAAATTCAAGGTTCTTAATTTAGAATTTTGTGGTGATGTGCTATCCTCTACTAAATTAAATTGCGTTATCACAATTCAAAAATGATCTTAGTAATGTAGTGATTGAAAATAAACTATTGATGATATCACATGTTGTAAATAGGTTTAGTAACTCGTTTTATTAATATGAAAGAATTTAAATTATAATGTTCATGTATCCAGGTTCCCTAGTAGGAGAACATTGGGGGGAAATGGAAATATGGATACAGAATAAAAATATAACAATCATATTCTAATAGAGAGTGAAGTAGAACATGTTATGTTGAAAACTCTACATATGAAAACCATGATATAGAGGTGTGAATAAAGGACTTTGATATCATAAAAATGATTATAATACGACAATATTTTTTCAGAACCCCCATTTATATTGTTATGAAATACATTTAAACTATAAGAATATAAGTAAATATATTTTTCTATAAACATAATATTTTAATTTTATTACGCCTTGAAATTTTTTTGAATCATATATTTGAAAATGATGCATAATATGGTGAAGTTATTCATTAAAATCTAAAATCTCATCCAATGGTTTACCATTACATAAATGGTCATATTTTTCAATAGATTATGATCC
Source organism: Viscum album (assembly GCA_963277665.1). NCBI lineage: Eukaryota > Viridiplantae > Streptophyta > Magnoliopsida > Santalales > Viscaceae > Viscum > Viscum album. The sequence goes on along the minus strand of OY728143.1, from coordinate 799,949,705 downwards.
AATAAAAATAAAATGATAACCACTGAATTTCCAAAACGATCTTATTATTATCCTTTATTCAATAAGATGTAGATATAAATTTTCACACAGCAAGAACATGAATAAAATTATCATTTATCCTTTGTAAAGAATGTAATAACTCGAATGACCATAAAACATTTTTTGAAAAAGAAACTTTTCATTATTCGTTAAGTAAAACCCACGGTATTTGATATATTCCTTTAATACAGATTTGATGTAATCTCTATCAATGAAAGAATGGACCTTTTGATGAAAATTCATGAACCAAATCTAGGGTAGTCATAAATTAACTAATTCAATCATTGTTTCATTATTATATTAACATTAGGAACTTATTAAGTGTTTTATTTCACTCAATGAGGTGTATTCTAAAATGTTTAACATTGAACTAAATAACATTTTTTGGTACCATTCAACATATTATCTAAAATCCTTAACATAAAAGTACTGAAATATAATTCTAATATATTACATTATTATTATAAGAGGTACTTTTATGATAAGATATTAAAATGAATTAATTATTGAATAGAGAAAAAAATAATTATTGTTCATTTGTGGTAGTATCATAACTTGATCATTATCCAATAGCATAATTTAGGATATATTCCTTTTATGATTGAGAAAATCATTTATATAATTTCCTATTTACTTACAGTTGGAGTGATGTACATTGGAATAAAAATTCTTACCCTTGAAAAAAAAATAATGGTGACCTTTCATTCCAAAATTGTAGAACACTTCAATTACTTTTAAAAAAGTAACTAGGTGTTTCTATTCAAAAATTTTACATATGGGAAAATCCTTCTTTCTCTCCTTCCCCATATCCTGATTTTTCCTTACCATCCTTCTCTTCTCCAACTTCCCTTAAATTCTATAGGACTTGGATAATTCCTTACCTATCATGTTAAAACATGATATAATTTATTAATATAATGAGAATAATAGGTAGACTATCTCCCTTAAAAATATTAACTTAATTCCATTAAATATATGATCCATCCTTGGATCATCTATATTTGTGGAGTTCTAATTCTTCCTACTAGGTGCTATTTATAAATAATGGAAACTACTATATTATCTCTAAAAATTAAGTAATTTGTAAATATCAATATATGTTATAGAAAATGATATATATTTATTCATTATTAATCCTATAATCATAAACTGGGTTAACTTTGAGGGAAAATAGTACATTTAAATCCTCCATAATAGTAAGAAGTGAATGTATGAAATATTTAAAGAATATCCCCCAAAAGTGTAAAACCAAATGTAGAGTAAGTCCCATTGTCATGTGACATGTTTCCCTTTGTAAGGAAAGAAACACCTTTTCAAAGTTACTACTCCTATGATTAACTGTATCAGAACCACACCCACTTGTAGTATCTAGACATGGATGTATTGCTTATAATTCCCACATAATCACCACCTTACCAAAATTCATGGAGGATATTGTATATATATCCTCATTGTAAAACAGATAGCTGTGCACCGAAATACTTGTTTTCTAAATCTACTTTCTAAGTACTCACTTAACCTTCCTTCGATACCAACTATAATGCTCGACCCAAGAAGTCCAGAGCTAGTGCATTATTTTATAATAATAGAATGATTACAATGAATACAACCCTAATGGACCATTTAGTTTATTCATATGGGAAATCCATATTACATACAAGACACTCAGAATATATTAGGTAATACGAAATACATACATGATTCGTAATAAATGAAATAAACTGTAACCTTGAATGCTTATTCAAATCATTACTCTTCATAACATGGAGAAAGGGAACATAATAATGGTGATGAAAAATGATTTGTAAGGGTATGTAAAGTAGGATATATAAGTAATAAATAGGAATAAATTAACATGTAATGGTAAATAATGGATAAAACATTCCATTAAAATAACTAGATTAGGATATATAAATATATAATTGTACAAAACTAAAACATAGGACATCTAAATCAAAAAACATAGAATGGAATAAATCCATACATATGTCAATAAAAAACCTCATTGATGAGAAATAACTAAATATAAATGAAAGAAATTTTAAATTATTGGATTCCATTTTTCTTAGGAACATATTACCTTTATAATTAAGACCTTTCAAAAGATAGTGTATAATAAGTAGGGAAAAACCTTAATTGATTGGCCAAATCACTCATATCAGGAGACTAATGATGCATTGACGGGATATCTATTACTGGTCCCCACCTTTATTTTACCATTACAAATAATTTATCATATTTATGAAATTTGTGACTTATGAAAATGAATCCATATTGAATAGAGGATATCGATTTATTAATAATTCTCTAGTTAATCAGACAACTGTCAAAGTGAACAAAATTTGTAAAATGATTTACGGTTTAGTAAATAATAATTTCCATCTATTTTAATATGGATATTCAATTTAATTTCCAATGAAAAATTATTATAATAATGTTATTTATTCTCATAGAATGTCAAAAATCAATAAAAAAATCAATATTTTAAAGATAATGATTCATAATATATTTTAGGAAATTAATCATTAATCATCACAATACCAATTGCAATGTTCAATTCATAATACCAATAAATGAAATTTATTCATTCCATAATGAAAAACGATTCTAGAAATAATGTAACAAGGGGTAGTAGATAAATTTTACCAAAGTAGTTTTTGGTGATTATGGTGTATTCCATTTGAAAATAAAAGTATGATAAGAAAGTATTACCTTGAATTTACTTTTGGGTGAACACCCTTTCACATCATGGATAATAATATTTTGTTAATTTTATATTTTTTGGACAATTGTTTTCATATTTATCATTAATTTCATTTCACTTATTATTATTTTTGTTATAACTACCCAAACAGTATTGTTTACATCAGTTGTTTTAACCAAATTCAGTTTATGTGTCAAAAACAACATTATTATGTCATGTCTGATCAAAAGTGGTCAATAAATAACATCTTCATAATAATAATTAGGAAATAATTATCATATTTATACAGAAATTATAATTTTAAAATAAATCATTAATTATGGTTATGAAAAATGTTCAAACATTACAATCATGGAGATGGTATGGCGTACATATACATAAGTTTTGTTCTCATTTTTCAATGATCATTATATAAAGATGGTAAGTAGAATTATATAATTAGAGAATTTTCATAATATGAAGAATAATATATTATTTATTTATATGTACTTTTATATAAAATTCATTTGATTTTATAAGAATCACGTCGTGTTGAGGATGCGGTAGTCCACACATCCATGACTAACATTTACACTTTTTAGTTTGTGAAAGGATTAAAAAGAAAATGATATGTATATATCAATATATATTTAAAAAAATATAATTATGACATTAAAATCATATATAATTTTTTTATTTCTCATATGTTCAACTATAATAATCATTTATAAATTCCATGGATCGTGTGAACGAATCAAATCTATTTGAAGGGGAGGTAGTCAATACTTCCTCAAACGATATTATCGTATTAATGAAAAATAAAAAGTATAAGTGTATACGCTATAATATAATTAAATTATTTAATAGGAATAGTTAATATATTATAAAAAATATTTAAACAGTGTGTCCATCATTATTTCCTACCATAAAAGTTGCTAATGGAAAAATGAAAAATCATTTTTTCATGAGACAGCAGTTCGCCATGTACTGAATCAGTATGTTCGTTACCCTTTATAAGAATTCATTTATATTTGTAGATAGAACTATTAAAATAAAAATACTAATATATATATATATATATAATATTTTTGTATTCATGTAATAATTTAATAATATGAGTATAGTCAGTGGAAAATTCAAATGAAACTAAAAATCTTAAAAATGATGTTACCTCTTTATCAAGGAACTTCTTTTGGTTTATACCCAAGGACAAACTCTGTATGATTTATTTCCAAAATGAGGATTCTATGTTTAAAGTAGGTAATTTTGGAATCTATTTGGAATGATCATGGAAAAAAATAATAGGATTTATAGGTGTTATGAAGTGAGAGAGGTGGTGTCCTTTTATAGTTAAAGAAAATGAACCACTTGAATTTTTGAAAACAAGCTTGGTGTACAAATTTATTACCCAGTATAATGTAATAATAAACCATTAATGTTAATTAATAGAAGTTTTATGTCCTTGATATGTCAATGAAATGGGCTTGTTACCAGTGGATAGGTCATTTGGGCCCTTAAGTTTAAGGTTTTATCCATTATTAAGCTTCATTTTTCCTTAATCACTATAATTATTAATAATCCTTGTGTATAATTATTTTTTTCAAAACATAATTCTATCATATTATAATTTAAATTTAATAATGATTTTAATGGTGTATGTTTAATTTTCTAAATAAAATTCATAAAATCTGGAAAATTAAGATTAATGCTTATTTTGCTGACAAATTTATTTACGAGTTTATGTAGAAAAGTGTTCAAAAGTTTGTTATGTTTTATACTCAACTTCATAGTGAAATTGATTATAATGAAAATAAATGTATTAATTGATTTATAATTGATATAATGTGACCAAAAATCAATTTGAATATATTATTTATAATTAATTAATTTTTAAATGAAATGGAAATTGTTAAATAAAATGATGTATTTTTCTCTATTGATCAAAAAATGAAGTTTCTATTAAAATAATAATCCATCCTAAGAAATTTTTGACATTTTTAATTCATAAACATCGAGTATATTACAAAATTAATCTCATAAATTGGTGAAAATTTAGATTTAAAATATGTGTGCCATTAAAAAACTGTAAAAATACCTTAATAACAATATATGTTTTTATTTGTTAAATTATATCTATTATTTTCTAATTAATATAAAATAAATTTGATAAAGATAATAAATAAATCATATAATATATAAAATATATATTTCTTAAATATAATTTAATAATTGTATATAATTAGGTTTATTAAGGAAAACCCCTTTTGGTAGCATAAAAATATAAATATTTCTTTTTTATATCAAATTGGTTCTTATTTATGTTTCTCATTAAATTATAAAAATGAATTAATTATTATTTTTATAATCCAAAATTCATTATAAATTAGTTAACACTATTAATAACTATATCATAATGGTTAGGTTAAATTATTTTATATTAGATAATAATATTTTAATAATATAATGTTATTTGCTGAAACTCGGTCTTGTGTGTAATCGAAGATATTGGGGAAGGTCACGCATGAATGTAATGAAAGATAACATAGAGTTTCATGAATATATAGAATATATATTAAATGATAAATATATTATAATTTATTTGGAAATTATATTCCTTTTTTCATGGTGTCTAATGTCTTACTCACAATCAAATTAAAGTTTCATACATTAGAATTTCATGATTTTACAAACTCAAATAATGAATCTCATTTAGAGAACTATAATATTATACTTTATATAATATATATTCAGTATATAAATCAATATAATCTTAAATATTCAATAGTGATTAATGATAAACACATTTTTTTGGAGGTAAAAATTTATATAATGGTACACATATTGTTTACTCTTTTCCATAGGACAAAAAAGTGTTAGATAATGGTGGTTACATAACCATAATACAAATTCTCTATATTATTGATACTAAAATAATTATTTTATATCAGATATATTATAATTATAGGATGTATAAGAAGAAATAAAATTGAATTTATTTAGTTAATATTTATACCACTTTATTGAGAAAAAAATCATCTGGATTATATCTTAAGGCAAGAAGGTGTAGTATTTTCAGAAGATCATAAGTTATAGGATGTTTTAAAGGAATATATTATTATTTCTATGAAGGTATTGGATTATATATGAGGATATAAATTTTATATATTGTATAAGAGGATATTTTATTTAATAACCGAGGGAAAAGACACATTTGGAATTACATAAGTGAGTAAATATTATATATATATTGATCATAATCATGTAGTGTAGAAATAAACAACCATATATTAAAATATTTTAGGATATAAGGTCCCAATAAACATATAAATTCACATATAGACATGTTTTAGATATATTATATTCCTTATCACCATGTTAAAAAACTTTATACCCAGATTATCCTTCACTATGATTACATAACTATTTACAATGATAACATATTTATATGTGACAAAATAAAAAAAACATTTATAAGTGAACATTAAAAGTGTTTTAAAAAAATTATTCTATATTATAAATTTAAATTTCTCAAGGTGGATGAAATTTCATTTAGTATAATGACTCAAAAAACAAGAATTTTTTTAGACAAATAACCAACTAAAGAGAAAAGATTTACATTGAAATAACGTAAGAATATTGTATAAATTAATGTGGTAAATCATTTATTTTGAAAATTAAGGTTATTATAATTTTAAAACATGAAAAAACTGAATGGAATGTTTCAATGATAATATTAAATGCAATGACCTAGAATTAGTTTTTAACTTGAATAAAATATGACTTATCATCATAGAATTTAATATTGGATTCCAAAATTAAAAAAAATATTTAAAATTAAATAAATAAACTCCATAAACATATATTCGGTTGATATATACTCATCTAATTGTATAAATTAATGTGCATAATATATTTTAATTTATTTCCCCGTAGTTTTGAATCTATTTTACCAGTTTTACCAATCCCAAGGTGATATGTATTTACAATGGTAACTATTCATAAATAATATAATTATATTTAAACTATTAAATTAAATTAATTATAATAAAAAAATATTCTATCAATTATATACGATTCATTTAGAATTTGTTGTACACATTCATTTAAATATAATCATGAAAAACTCCAAAAAATTGATTATAGATAGAAAAATGTTTTTTTAATTGTAAAAAGTTATTTATTATTATTACATTACTACTAAAAACCATTGAAAATGATAAAACATTATATAGAACATAAAATATATAAATTAAATTAAAATAATTCATCAATCCAATTTATTTTAATTTATTTATTTAAAATCACATTGCTTTGAAAAATCAACTTTTTTCCAACTAATGATTTTATTTTTATTTTTTAAAAAATTATTACAATTTAATTTATTTTATAAATTTCTAAAAAATAATTATACAATATTTAGTTACAAATATTCATTGATGAAATAATATTATTATGAAAAAACATCAATATTAAATTGTAATATTTTAATAGTACAATGATATATAAAAAATAATATTTATTTACTGTGAAATATGTCATAAAATATATTGATGTTAAAGCCCCCAAAATCCCATTCAAGAGATGATTATAAGAAATATGTGTTTTGGTTAAGCCAATTTTACTTTGGAAGTTCCTTGGATATACACAACATGGACCCTGCTATGGCCTCACCTCTACAACATAGGGAGGTACTAAAACTCATTTATCAACAAAGATCCCATCAAACATCCTAAATATGAATTAAAAAAAATTATAGACATAAAACATAACTATTATCAAAATTTTGAAAATTGATATTTATTCTAGTTTACAAAACAATGTCCATTGTTTTCAAAGGAATGTAATATTTTTCTCAAGAAATTTCCTTAAGTAAGTAATATACATATTACCCGAAAATATGTTTTTATTACTTTTATAAACTCGATAAAAAATATTAGATTTAAAATTTGCAATTAATATGTCCAAATTATATAAATTTGAGTGTTTTATATATTAATAATAATTATAAGTTACTTTGGAAAAAACTAGTATCTTCTATAAAAGATAAAATTATAGAAGTAATAATCTAAGAGTAAATGACCACAATCATGTTTTAAAATTATGTGAGAATGTATACTTAGTACACAAACAACCCTATAACTTATAATCTACATTATTTCTAAATTTTTGTTCCATTTTTCATTAGAGTGTATTTCCATCACTTTGTTCTTATAAAAAGGTCCTCTGTTCTCCTCACACCTCCTTATAGATAAACCCCAAATTCCATGAAAAATATATACCCAATCCTCTTATAAACACTCTAAAACACCATAAAGTAGTTTAATTATTCTAAAATGACTATACCTTGATTTTATAACCCCCTTCACAAGGGATAAAATCAATATTGTGTGGTAGAAATTTCTAACCACTCTTTTTTATTTCAATTTAATTGTATGGAATTTTTCACACTGAAATTAAATTACAAAATTCAAAATAATAGAAACATTATGATTATTATAGGGACATTTTATTATGACTATTATGCAAGTAGTAATCACCTTTTCCATTTCTATTACAAAAAACTGAAAATGTGAGACATGTATATGCTCAAAATATTACCTCCATGAAGAAATATATTAATTTTACATGACCACATAACATAGAATGTTAAAATATAAATATATTGTAAAATTATAATATTTCTGAATTATGAAAAATTCTAAAATGATAAAACATATCTCTCATATCTCTAATTATATAAAATAGAATCATCTTCTATACGTCCATATGGATTACCACCTACATGGATTAATAAATTAAAATTTTCATTACTACGAATCATGGATGGGTTTGAGAAAGGATATAAATTTATAATATAAATTTTATTATATTAAAGTTAACATGTATATATAAATATTAAGAATTATAGGCATTTTTAACAGTAATATTGAAATTTACCATCTTAAACAAGTAAAAAATGGAGGAAAAACAATTTAATAATTATATTTAATAATCTCATACAAATAACTTCTAATCCTAAGTAAATATAATTGTAATATATCAATCTAATAGATAGTTAATGATTTCTTTGTGCTATTGTTATATAAATATTGACAGTAAATCAACTCCTAATAATTAATTATTCAAGGTATGTTTATGTTGATGTTAGTTTCATCACCTAACTGAATAATAAAACAAAATTATATCAGGGATTACTATCAATAAATAATTAGTGGTATATTATAATATAAAAATTAAAATAAATATTTTTTGGTTCCTGAAATAGAACATCAATATTTTACTAAATAATTAATTAAATAACATTATTTTTTTATTAAAATCATTGATGTGTGCTTATTATTGACATTATATTCAGGGGTATTGAATGAATACCACTTAAAAGGAAATTGAAAATTTATAAATTATTATATGTCATAAATTATATTATATTTAATGAAATTATAGTGATGAAAATTGGAAGATGATCAAATACCATCATAGTTTATAGATACTAGTATAAATTTCCGGAGCTATAAAAGTCCCATGTCAAAAAATCTGCAAAGACTAATTAATTTACATGTATATAAAGATTATAAATGAAAATTAAAAATACGGTTTGGTAAGACTATGGATCTTAAGTTAGTTATTATTATATTTTTATTTTATATATAAGAATTTAGAGCACTTATATAGAATATAAGATCATTTTTGAGGGTTTATTGTATAAAATTTTCAATCTAGATGAAAAAATTATTACTTTAACCACTATTTAAGTTTGAATGGATTTCATATTACACCATTAATATTATTTTATGATGACTTTATCAGTATTTCATGATATTTATTGTTTTAGTTGGAATCATATCAATCAAGGGATATTATTCGACTGTTTCTAATGTCATATGGGTTATCTATGTATATTTTAAATTCCACAAGACATATTTTATGCTGTGAAACATTTGTTGATATATTGAATTATATTCAATATTTAATTAAATTGGTAATAAAATAATATATTTAATGATATACTTTGAATCATTTCTCAAAATCCACTTATTTTATTTTGATTCATATATTCCTTTTGATACAAAGGACTTCAGTAAGTCATATCTCTATCTATGAGTTTTTCAATATATTTTGAACATTATCCTTCAATTTTCAATATATTAAATTATATTAATTATCATATATTGTATGCATTTATCTATATGGTGAAAATGAGTTCTGAATTAAAATACGCATTAATGAATTATTTTTGTTTTTGATAAAATTATAATCTATTTCATATAATTCATATCCTCATTATTATTGATTTCTCTTAAATAGTTATTTCTTCCACATACAATTTTTTACTTACCAAAAAAAATATAAATTTATGACGTGAAATATTATTATCTAAATATTGATGTGGCATTCTTACATTATGTCAAAAAGATAATCCTAGATACTGTAATTCATTTTTTGTCATCATTTTTCCACTTTATCCTAAAGGGATCTAATTTCTATAATTTTATGTTTTATAAACAGCTGAATAAACAGTTATATGATTTTACCTACTTTGGTGATTAAAAATGGTATCAATTGATTAGTATAATGTGGATGTCTATGTGATAGATTTTGAAACATAAAGAGAAACCCATTTTTATTCATGGGTTTTAATGATGTGATGAAAACAAAATTTTAATGAAACAAAGTGTAGGATTAATCATCTTTTGAATGGTGGTCCCTATATCATCCTATAATGTCTTGGATAATTATTTCATACAATGAGGTAATGGTGAAAAAAATAATCATTCTAAATTATAAATGGAAAATAGGTTTCGATGCCTCATTTGAAATGGGAAATAGTTTGTGTTGGTTGATCTTAAATGGGATATAGTTTGTGATGAATAATCCCTAGTAGAAAATAATTGGTGATTCATGATCCACTAGGTTATGTTTCTATGCTTATAATGGTTTCACACTCATTTTATATGTTTTCATTAATTTCTCCCAAGAACTTCATTTATGTTATTAGTTATCACATAATTTATGCCATGTCATATGCCTGATACATTGAGATTATTTATTCACCTATGAATCCATCAGAATAATTTTTTTGATTCTATGTTATAATAATCTATAATTTTTATCCTCTTTATTATTTCTAAAATTCACTTGACATAACCCCATGAAACAATTTGATGTGTTTATTTTTCATTCAATAAGGCTTTTATTCCACCAATTTCTGATGTATCCATTTCCATGTGGGTCAGGATAACATTAACATTGGAGATATTTACAATAATACCAAGTATGATCATAATTATTGGGTAATTTCCAAAATAATTTCAAATTAAGTAGCCTATTCATCTATTTTAAAATGAATATAAATTCCATTACTCATGAGATATTGAGTTTATTATGTTATAAAATTTTGTAATTATAGAAATGATATAGAATAAAATCATTTTTAGCTTGTGTCACCTCATTCGCTAAATGATATGTCCCAAGAGACTTCTACATTACAATATAAAGATGATCCTTCTAAAATTTCATTGCATATAAAATCCTCAAGGAGATATATCTATGTTTTTGGAGTGATTATATTAATTGAAAAATCGAGATAAAGGTGATTAAGTATAGTTAATGTTGGTGATGGAGACAGATTTATAGTGGCCCATTTTCCCTATTTTTTCTTAATTTCTGGAATCATAATTGTGTGTTTTTTTCTAGAAAATAAAATTTTTCCACAATTAATTTTATGGACAACAAAGCATGGAGTTTTTTTCATCGATTTTAATGGACCACGAATCATGATGTTTGAAGACTGTAGTTTGTAGACCATATAACATGGAGTTCACAGATCACATAGTACAATAAATGAACAACGGAGACTACAAAGGATGTATGTGAACCACAATGTGTTCTATCCAAACCACATAACAAAATTAGTTCATGGTAGGCCCCTCATTTCTGGGAGGCTGATCGTTTTTAGGAGGATTTTCATATACATAAATGAGGTGCTAAATTTAGGAGTGACAAAGGTGTTTGGTTTCTTGATTATATCATCCTTCAGAATGTACTATGGTGATATAACGATCACATACATTATTGAGTTCGTTGGTTTTTTCTGGACTTATTTGACTATAGAAAGGACCCAAATCACATCATTAGTAAGAGGGAATTTATTTAAAGAATATCATCAATGGAAGAATTAGGGAATGTCTAAAGTATTTCATGTGGCAGGATTTCATAAAGGAAGATGTAGTTCATGGGGGATTAATTCTGCAAAAGAGATTTCCATGGAAGTTTGTGAAGAAAAACATAACTACAAGGAAATTGTGCCTCATTATGCAATGTAATTCATGGATAATTTAAGGTAGTTCTTTGAAGAAGCATGTTAGTTCATAGAGGGAGATATAACGATAGTGAATTGAAAAAAATAGTTCAATAATGAAATTCCAAAAAATCTAACATTACATAGAAAAGTATAATTCATTTACTAGGTGAAAACGGGACATCATGGCACACTCAAATATGAATAAAAAAATTAGGAGGTCATTTTGAATGAGGAAAAATTATTCTGTAGAAATAGTGAGAACACATTAGTTGAGAGATCAATGAGATTTCAAATTGTTATTAGTTGTAAACTAATTTGGATGTTTATTTTCCTTAATTCATTGTAAATGATGCGAGGCAAAGGCATAGAATTGATTTATCCCAAACATTTTATTTTGGTAGTGAGCCTTAGAAGAATTTGTATATTGGCACATTGTCATTGTATTATCCTTTGACATTGTTGTGTGAGGGTGACCAATTTAAATTAACATCTACTGTGTATGATTTCATTTATGGTCATACATTGTTGTGATAAATAAAGAGAAGTGTTTTTTTAATGAAAAAATAATATTTTTAGGGAATATTATATTAATATATAAAAACCTTATTCACACTCTATCAGGTTATATAACCGAGGTGGGTTATAAAAGATTCAATTCATCAGCTACATGATTTACAGTAAAATATCTTTGTGTACAATGTAATTTTTATAAAGAATAAAAAAATTATTATTATTTAGTGGAAGTAATAAGAAGAAAAAAAACAAAAACCCCACAAGTGACTATCAAATCCCCGTTTCGTGTTATATAATGATGTTTTTTCCATGTGTACCTCACACCATCAATTTATACTACATCAATAATTATTATATGGTTTTGAGGGAGATCACAATAGGGAAAAAAAATTACATCCATCCTCAATGGTGTATAGATAAGTTATAATAAATCTCATGATTCTAAAATATGACTCTCCACCTCCCAGAATCCATTAGTATCTCACAAGAGCTTTGAGTGTTTGATAAAGAGATATTCCGGATCATGAGAGTATCATTATAGGGAACAAAAAATTTGATTCATTTTATATTACATGGAATGCATCAGAGAAAATACATATGTAAACTCATGTGTTTTGGAACATATGATTTTTATGTATTTATAAAATATTTGTAACACCATAAGAAATTTAATTCTATTGTGTTTCATCATAAAAATATTCTTTAATAAAATCCCATATAATTTAGGTTCAAACTTTTATTTTATTAATACTCAATTTCTATAAATATGAATTGCATTTGAAGGTGGTGTTAAATCATATCAACAAATCATCTAATACTATATGCCCAAAACCAATCATTAAAAACTAATTTAGTTTCATTATATGGAATAATATAATTGATCACTATCTTTCACTAAGATATTCTAGTCAATTTTTCTATCAAATATAAATATATATGTGGATTTAGTAAATATGTACAAAAATAACCTACTTACACTAAATAATCATAGTCTTGGTTTCATTACACCTTATTTCATATCATATACAACAACTTGTGTACTATAAATAAAATAATTTTTAATATTATATAAAACACTTTTTAAAAAGTTTCATTAACAACAACAAGCATCATGTCATATGAAATAACTTCTAAATACCAATAAAACACTAATTTGAATATACTATAAATTTATTTGGAGTATCTATTTACTAAAACTCATTCCTAACTATGTTGTCTATAATGTCTAACACTATGTGAAATTATATAATAGAAAATAATTCTAAATAAATAGATCCATAAATTCAATAAAATAGATTAATATAGAACATCGTTAGTGCCACTCGTGTTACCAAATGATCTATTCTGATATCTATAAAAAAAGTATCTATATACATATGTCCACCAGCTTCATCCTATCATGCAATCATTACAATATCATCTCTTTGTCTTGTACACTGAGTAATATGTGGATATTTATTTTTCTATCATATATATATACAATAATTTTTCCTAATTATTCAACAATATATTGACCATGTGGATTAATACATTTTATGCCAATCACATTAATGGATTGGAAAATAACATGTCCCTCACCTGAATATATAATCAAATAAAACAGACAATTCTGGCATAGTGAGACACTATTGTATCATATCATAATTGAGGTCTGATTTGGAATATTCAATATATGAGAAGAAAACACCATATTGGTTAATATCCAATAGATGTGATGACCAATAACAATCCCAACCACCCGTAATTTGATGATCATATAGGATTGTGTAAGAAAGGTATCCGATTGTGATATTTCCCAAATTAGGAATCGTTTTATTCTATGGTTGTGGGGATAAAAAATATAAAACATTCAAGAATATTATAATAAATAAGTAGTTTATTATATTAAATTTGGTATAACACATGGATAATACTTCAAAAAACCCTATTTGGTGCTTCTTGAGAGAATGTGTAATCCTGGTACAAAAATCACCACTAATGCAAAACTACTATTTTTTCAAGTATAATAATAATACATAGTGATAATCAATCAGGGATAAAATAAAAACACACTTTTATAGGTCATTCATTTTTATACATCATGAAATTTACATTAATATAATTGTATATTCTTTATACATTAATGAATGATAATGTGTAAATTATCATTTTTAAAATGTGAAATATTTTATATTTATAATATCCATTAAGAATAAGTACCAATATCATATATAATAACATGTCAAAATAATGAAATATAATAAATTTCCACATAAACCAATTATTTCATATAATATCAAGAGTTTTGTTAAAATCATTACAACTCTTGATTAATTTGACAAAAAATAAATATCTACGTAACCAGCAAATAAAACACCCAAACAAAACATATTTATATGTAATGTGTATGGAGAGTTATAGTTTAAATAATGTAGAGATTAATGAACAATATACTTACTGTTTAACTCGATGAACATATTAAAAATATATAATAAAAAACATCAATTATTATGATATAAATAATATCTAAATTCAAATCAACATTCTTTCTATGCATATTATCATCATTCAAGGAAACATTTTCCAAAAAAAAATTGAAATAATTTTTATAGAAACCAATGAAACAATTTTTATTATTTATTTACTAATACATAAAAAATTTATTCAAAATATCTTGTTACATTATCATTTTACTTTAACAATAGTAATAAATAATGTGAGAAATTTTGACATTTTAATTTCTCATCATACTCTTACATTCCTCTTACGGAATGTTTTTCCCATTGAATATCATGCAAAGATACAAGAACTAATTTTTCATTAGGTAATTTAAATTTTTTATTTCTATGAAATACATAACTAATAAATTATTTAATCTATATCATATATGATATTTTATGTGGTTGTATAATTCAATAGAATGATGAATACTATTTAAAATATATCACAAATGAAAGTGGAAATATAATTTTTATTTTATTTTTACAATCATATGGATAGTTTCCTTTATCATGAATAAATTTTTGCATCGATATGTTCATCTTAATTTTTTTTATAAATTATAAATAATGATACATCATTTGTTACTTATCATATTTTTCATAATAAATTTATGATAATAAAAAATTGTTATCATATTATTGATACAAGAAGAAATAGAGATTATTTATTTACATAAAACTGATCTTGATATTTTCTTTTACATTCTAATCATTGTCATAGAAACTAATTACTTCATTATTTGAATAAAAATTAATGGCTATATAGATTCAAATATTTATTTTAGAAAGCTACACATTCAAAATATTTTTAATGATTTCAATTCATATATCTTAACCATTAAAACTAAGGAAATATTAAAATAACATTAATACGTAACATGAAAATTCTATTGAGTTATTCAAAAGACTAATTGTATCTAGATTAGTTATATCATATGGAATCAATAATCCTAATTTTGATAACTCTAATTTTCAATAATGTGACAAAATTATCGAAGAAATACTTTTTGAATATCTTTCAAACATTTCTTCTTGTAGTTTAAAATCGTACCCCTTTATTAATCATTATGACACCAAAATTAGGACATCACATTCTGTAGTTCTGCACTCGTCCATTAACTAAGAAAATAGGGTAAACATTCTTGGAATAAATTCACATTATTGGAACAATTACAAAAAAATGTATTTTTTTTAATTTTACATGAATAATCCTTAATAAAAACCTTTAGATTCAATAGTAATTGTTTTAATAAATCATTTATATTATATAAGGGGAGAATAATGATCCTTCTATATTTTTTCATTTAATACATTCTAGAAATTAAATGAACGATTCAATTGTTTTCTTCATTGTGTACCTTTTTAGTAACTAATATTTTTACCAATTCTCACAGTCAGATTTGGTTACTTAACTCTTAGGGTTATCCATTTTGACCATTCCTTAGGTAAGATAATCCTTGGGGACCATACATTGGTATAACTTACTCGATCAAATGATCTATGTACCAGTATGTGTTAATATATAATGATGTAAAACATAGTATTTAATTGTGTATTTAATGTTACAATTGGCAATAATTTTACTCCCATTAGATATATTCATGATTCTAGAAATTTATTTAATTATTGATTTCCATTAATGATATCAATATCATGAAATTAGAAAAATTTGTAACATTTTAAACGACTCATAGCTTATTATAATAAACCAAATTAGAATCAAATTATATCTATAAATAAAATTTCATATTATGAATATGATATATGAAAACATTCAATTTATTGGGTTTATATTTATATAAGACAAATAATCCACACATTAGTATTCCTTGAATAATAGATTATGAACCCCACATTTCTTAACAAGGTATAACCATCTAGCCTATTGAATATTCTAACCCAAATTTCATCTAACTATGGATACATTTCTCTAGAGGGACATATGATTTATCAAACTATAAAAACATGATATGTGTAAATAATAATTAAATAAATTATTTAATCTCATTACCTCATATAAGAAAAATAGATTATATAAAATAAAACTAATTACATTACCATGTATTTCATATAACTCCTTTAATGCATGTATGATAATATCTTGATGTTCATTATAAAAATAAAAAAAATAATATTCATAAGAAAGAATAATATATAATATATATATATATTAATAATTAATAATTAATAAAATAAAAAAATTTCAAATATTAAACATGAGACCACATTTTATGAAAAATTTACAGATTAATTACTATCACATAATAATTTTTGAGAAAATTTTATTCTATTGGTATGTTGGAATATAAAAAATTTATATTATATTTTAAATTATAAACTCATTTATATTAATCATTTAATAGAACTTATATCAAATGTATTATATTAAATCATTTATAAAAAATTATAATCCAATAACAATTATATAAACTGTTTTCAAAATATATATATCATATAATTAGTTTTTTTATGTGTTGATTTAATCTATCATAGAAAAATTGGATTTATATTAAATACATTCTCAAATAAGGGCCTTCAAATTAAAAAAAATGAAAATTAAAATTAAAAACATTTGAAAGTCCAAAATATAAGAAATATTTATTTCTATTTTATTTTTTAATTTATAATTATTTAAAAAGTAAACATATAATTTTCAAATATGGACATTAGGTGTAAATTATAAAACCCGCTAAAAAACTGAAAAATGGATTTTTAAATATTAAAAATTAATATCATTGAAAACTATATTTTTGAATAATTTTAGATTCATTTAATTAAGTAGTTATTTTTTTAATATATTATTTTTTAAGACCACTATATAATAGTAAATAAACCATAATTAAATTTTATATACATGATAATTATTTTGTAATTTGTTTGAAACAATACATAATTTGAAATCAAGAAAAATAAAATTTCCTCATATAAATTTTTTATCAATATAGGAAGTCGGTGTGTCTTATGTAATAATTATCCTCTATGTGTAAATATTGATTAAATCTGTGACACATATCACATAAATTAATCCACACTATAATGATAAACTTGGTGCTCAAATACTCAAAAAATTATAACCACATAGAAATCACATATGATGGGTTGCCACTATATCGATAAATCTATTCATAGATGAGTTAACATACTATTAAAATGATTTATTGTATTACAACAAGGGGTATGTTTCTATACATGATTAATTATATATAAATTGATTGTAGTCTATAATATACACTCACATGAGATTTCTAATGTGAGATTAACCAAGATTTGTGATTGAATTAAAAAAATGAACATTATCCTATATAGGATAAACTAATTATAGATTAATTACATTGGGGATACATATTTGATTTCTCTATTGTGTTGGGAGTTGTATAGGGTGATAAATAATGGATAAAGATTCATTTAATCATTGTTATTGTTACATGAAATATATGTATGACCCTTTTATTAATAAATGATTTATACTAATTAATAATGACATGGTACTGTAATGCCTAATGGCTACTTAATCCCTTTAGTCCTGTATTAAAATAAGACAATATGCATAATGACTCCTATTATATTAAATGATTATCTTAATATAATGTATGGAGATATAACATGTATCGTAATAACACTGTAATACTCTATTTTTTATAATAATTATAATATCCATTCAATAACAGGATTCTTATATTATAAACATGTTGAAAAGAACTGCTAAATATTTTTTATTACAGTTAAATAAACTATAATCATCTAATTATTTGAATGAAATATGAAATATTAAGACTAAAAACCCCATGCTTGAAATGTGAAGCCACATTGTACATAAAATGAAGAAACTTTTATCTAGAATACCATATATATTATACAATCAATCATTAAATATATATTATACATTCTTGATGAAGCTCACCAGTGGTATCCAAATGAAACCCCCTATAATTTACATCCACATTACACTCTTAATATCTTAATTCTCATGTGGGGCTCTCCAATACCTAAAATAATATTTTATACCATAGAATCTATGGGTAGTAGAAAAAGAGTGTATGGAAATCATAGGATTGTTTACAAATAAATTAACACTATATTCTAAATTTAAAAATCCTTGTGACATTCCATAGATCATTAATTACATAAAATAATACATTGAAAATATTATGATCTATGTATTAAATATAAAACTTTTAGTTACCCCACATAACGACTAACTATCATTTGATTAATCATAAATTTATTACGAAATAATAGGAAACACTCTAGAGATTCTAATTATAATCCTATAAAATTCAGCATAAATTAATATGTTTTCTATTAGAAGGTGGTATTAGGTAATATCAAAAAATCATTTCAAATAATATTCTCTAAATGAAAATTAAAAACTTCATTAGATGATATCTTTAATTTCATACATCATATCTATATAATAAACTATGATATTGTAATATTTGTATATATGTATATAATTTATATATATAAGACATATATATTAATGTGTGTTTTTAGGAAATATATACAATATTCACACTCTAATTATTGATTCACCCTTTATTCGTAATGTGTTATCTCCTTGAGACATTGAAAATTTAATCCAATATACCCAGCTAATAAAATCGTAGTACATGATACGATACCCTAAGATACACCAAAAACCAATTATTCAACAAGTAAATTATTAATGGAATTTACTCTACACAAACACAATAAATGAACTAAAATACCTTATTATCTATTGAAATAAATGAAATTTTTCCACCCATTCCGTTAATTATCTGGTATTGGATTACTAAAAACTTATCTAAATCACTAAACACAAAACCCCTCATGATTCAAAACAATTTCATAATAAAATTCCTTTTCAAGGGATTTATAGGATGTAATATCTTATAAAATTATTCTTACCATTATAATGAAATATGAAAATTAAGAAATCTATATCTTATATCTTATAATTTATCAAATTTGTCGATCAAACCTGAGAAACCTTCTAAAACACCTCCCTCAATGGTTATACGCTTGACCAATCAATATTTTTCTCCACAACAAATGACATCTAGTATAAATACTCCCAAATCCCTAAGATTAATTTAATATATAAATTCCAAAACATTGATTGATTTATACACTAATTATATGGTCTTGAAATACCCATAAATCACCTCACTAAAGGATTTAATAATTATATAGTTCCATCATATACTACTATTTACACATTCAATTGATCAATGAACATACAATGATTCTTCAATGCATATAAAATAAAATCGATGATGTTTATAACTATTAAAAATTGATCACATTTTCAACCATATCCGACTTCATATTATTTTTGGATAGTTTTTCAAATTCTCATCAAACCCATTCTCAGTATAGATGGAGAATAGTTCATCAATTCAATACCACAATTATCAAGACAACATTGTCATCATTATCACATCGAGAATACTAATTAGATTATATATATCAATAAAAATTAAATAATATATATCCTTCTAGGTTATACACTAAGAATGAATATTTACTAAATCAATATAAAGCCCCCTAAAATTAATATTTGTAGTTTGGGTTGGTAAAATTTATTTAATTACCATTTTAATTTTGTCTATTAAATAACCCATAGATACATTTAAAGAATCTAAAATTTTTCATATCCCAATACCTAACCAATAAAACAATTTTCACATGTAAATTTGAGGCATTAGCCTCCAACTATATTTATTTCCCTTAAATAACCCTCTTGATTGGTCTTAAAAATATTATATCCTGAATGATTCACTACTGGAAATCGGATCTTTCCCAACACTTATATACACCCTTTCCCAACGGTTCTCCCAAATATTTGGGAAAGACCCCCCCTTTCCCAACAGTTTGGGAGAACCGTTGGGAAAGACCCCACCTTTCCCAACGGTTTGGGAGAACCGTTGGGAAAGGGGTGTTTTGAGGCCCCTTTCCCAACGGTTCTCCCAAACCGTTGGGAAAGACCCCCCCCTTCCCAACGGTTTGGGAGAACCGTTGGGAAAGGGGGGTTTTGAGGCCCCTTTCCCAACGGTTCTCTCAAACCGTTGGGAAAGACCCCCCCTTTCCCAATGGTTTGAGAGAACCGTTGGGAAAACTCAGCCCCAAATCCAACATTCACCCCCTGGAAATTTCCACCTATCCCAACAGTTTTGAGAACCGTTGGGATAGGTCTATCCCAACGGTTTTGAGAACCGTTGGGATAGATTCTTTCATTTCTTCCAGGTCTGCTACCCGAGAACATTATATAAATATAAATTTTAAATAATTATGATAATACATATATATATTTATGAAATTATGTTTACAAAAGTGATGTTAGCTTAGTGGTTAAGTCGTTCGATTATAAACAAGGGGTCGTGGGATCAAATCCCAGCACATGTTTTTTTTTGAAATACATTTACCAACGGTTTTATATCCGTTGGAATAGATTTTCATATTACTTATACCAACGGTTTTGTAAACCGTTGGGATAGGTCTATACCAACGGTTTTGGGAAAACCGTTGGTATAGACCTATCCCAACGGCTTACTTCGCAACGGTTCTCCAAACTGTTGGTATAGGCTATACCAACGGTTTGGAGGCCTATACCAACGGTTCCAAACCGTTGGTATAGGTTAGTATTCTACTAGTGATTTTTGATCAAAAGTATGAAGAGTCCTTTTTAATAACTGAATACTTGCCTTTTCACATGATTCCAAGAGTTCTATATTACTAAATCTATAATCCATTTTGAAATCAAGTGTCCAAGATTCAATTCCATGTAAACTTCATCCCTTATAATGTAATACTATAAATTTCATTAATATGATTCATAAGACATCACATCTTCCATTGAATATAATAAAACTACCATAAAACCCATAGATAAAGAATTCAATGTGAAATATAAATAATCTTATCCTCATAACATAACCACAATCCTTACTTGCACATTTCATTCCATTACATTTTTGACATCCCAATGCATCAAGCATACGTTCTCTACCACTCAAGGGTATAAAATAAATATAATCAACATAGGATTATCCCAATCCATATTCAAATATTTCAACCATGGGAATCCCAAATTAACATGAATTTAGTGGTTGTATCATTAATGATTGATTACATATAATGAATCCGTTTATAATCAGGTAGAATAGATTAATTTGTCAATAATTTTTTATTCATGTAAATAAAAAAAGAAATAATTTTGTATTCTTGAATTATTCGAACACCACTCAATATTGTATCTTTTATAAACTATTTTCATATTGAAATTTCATTGTAAAGTAGAATTTTCAATCATTGAGAGTCATTATCATTCCATGCATGATTTTGTTACATGTATAATGTAGGGTTATAGAACTCTTTCCAAAACAACAAAATTTTAATATTTATATTAGCAACATAACATCATCCTTTAATTAGACATAAATATTAATCAGGAGAATTATAAAACATAAACTGAAAACCCTGGAAAATAGGGTTTTAATATAACATGTGTTTGTGCTGCACAATCCCAATGTTTATATGTTATTATTAATAATTCTTATATCAATATATAAAATCCAAAACAATAAATTTTAATGAAAAACGATTCGACTAGAAAATTTTTATTATCAATAATGGGTATCCAAAATTGCAACTGAGTCACAATTTCCCCATCATCTCTGGAGTGTATTCATATTCATGAAGGGATTCTAACTTGTGATGAGAGTATATTTGATATTTTATGGCAACTATTATTCCCGTATCATAAGAAATTGAAACAGATTATATAATTAAATATTATAAAAAATAGTTTGGGTTAACAAATTTAATAACCACGTTAGAAAGTAGAAATATGATGGCCATGCTCCCAATATGTTAAAATAATTAACTATAAAATCCATAGATCATATATAACAAAATGGATTTCCTAATGGGATGACTATATAAAAAATTATACTAGAAAAAAGATATATACTACTATATTTCACCAAAACCCATATACTGTACCAGTGATCATATCTTTAAAACCCTTTCATAAACACTTGATTGATCTCCTAGCAATCCACTAATTAAATATACAAATGAATCATATATATGACATATTCACTATGTATTATATGGAATGAATGATAAACAAATATTTGTAGGTAAATAACAATAATTTAATAAATATATGCTAAAATAATCCAATATATATATGAGTATAAAAACATACTCATAATAAATCATGAAAAAATACATATTGGATCATCTTATTCTATCCAAGACATTATGAAAGCTGACCAAACCCCACTTAATCGATAAAGGTGGAGTGAAAGTGTCACAACGCGTCACTCGGGGCCCGTGTCGTGACTACCCCAAGCCTGCCTTCGAATGCCAGGGGCTGGCGACTACCACCGGAAGGCGTATTCCCAAAAACTAGGAAGGAATTTCTTTAATAACATTTATACACACACAACCAAGAACACAACAAGATATGAACACAAGTCAACTGTATTGAAAAAAAGATTTCTGAATGTAAAAGGGAATGGGATATAAGTACAACCGTTAAGGTACAAGTATAACTATAATAAAATACAACTGAAGAAAAAGAAATACAACTACTGGGTTATCCTCCAGTACTAATACATGAAGGGTAGGTACGTATTGCCTCCTCAGCACTCCACGTCCTCCCATATCCTCTACATTCTGACATGCAGTATGGTCCACCACCAGGCACCATCTAGTCTTGGTACCCTCAGCCTCGATAAGCTATGTATGTCGTCTTCACCAATCACAACTAGATGCGGGCATAGCCTGTGCAGGGGTGAGTATAACGATAATAAGTAAGTACCCCAAGACCCTTAAGGTCTCTCAAAGTCCACAAAGGATAAACCACAATGCATGAAATCAACTGACAACCCTACTTAGGTATATGCCTATACAGATACCTAAGCTATAAATTATACCCATCTCAATCATGAGGAAAACACACAGTCCAACTCAAATCCTAAAGCTCAACTGTTCCCCAATGGAAAGAATACCACAATGGTAAGTACATCACTATTATGCCACACAGAAGAATACCACCAATGTGTTACCATGAAGGAAAGTACCACAATGTATAGACTCAGCTCACACAACATATAACATAGGTACAATAGTAGAGATGATTAGAGGTAACTATTGAATCAGCCTACTCTGTTAAGAGGAAGACCCACGAAGGATCCTAAATCATCTTTAGACCCATAGAGGATCGTAGAAAATTGTTATACCCAGACCAGATCCCAGTACATCTCTAGTACGATGTCAGACCCACACAGGATCCTGGTACATCTCCAGTATAACGTCAAACCAAAAAAGGATCCTAGTACATCTCTAGTACGTCGTCATACCCACACAAGATCATAGTACATCTCATTTACGTCGTCAAACCCACACATTATCCTTGTACATCTCTTGTATTTCGTCAGACCCATACATGATCCTAGTACATATCCAGTACGTCATCAGACCCACACAGGATCCTAGTACATAGCTTGTACATCGCCATACCCAGACATGAGCCTTTTACATCTCCTATACATTGTCAGAGTCACACAGGTTCCAAGTACAACACAAGTACATCATCAGACCCACAAATGATCCTAGTACATCTTCAGTACGTCTTCAGACCCACAGATGATCCTAGTACGTTGCCAATACGTCGTCATACCGACACAGGATCCTAGTACATCTCCAGTACATCATCAGACCTACACCGGATCCTAGTACAACTCCAGTACATCATCAGACCTAAAACAATATGATATGTCTGAGGATATAATATTTCATTGATGTAAATCCATCCATAGAAGACCTCGATCTATTGTTTGTATGTATTCTTTATTCATCGTCAATGGTGAGAATCAATTTTTCTCCTTGTATAAGGGAAACATCAGAGTTATAGGGAAATTTCTCTATAATTTTGAATGATAACACCAGTCCCTATACCTGATTAATTATGGAAACACATTAACACATTTAAATATTTCCACGATGATACGTTGTGGCGTTGCTGAGTCACTGCATCACAGTTATGGTGAAGCATTTTCTTAACGTTGAAGAAATAAAACAAAATAAATATTTAAGTATATTTTATTATTCTATTAAAACATCAATAATTTAAAATTTTCAAATTACCCATGATGGTCAAGGTTAGGCCCTGCCCATGGTTAACTTGTTGTTCTATGCTCAATGGTACCCTCAAAATTTTGACCCAGACACCCGTTTAGAAGTTACAAAAACCACACAAGATTGAAATTTTTAATAAACATAATAATAGAATGAGAATTTATTCATGGTACATTGGGACTCAAAATCACATATCCTCCAATCTCATGGTCTCTAAATAATCCCATATAATTCTCAGACAACATTACATGGAAATTCAAGGACATTACATTTTCCCAACCTCAGGGATTTACTTCCCTGAATACCAAAAAAATAGGTATTAAAAAGTAATGTAGATATTTTGCATGAATACAAGACTCATGTTGACTTGTGATCTTCTAGATATCCACTTTATTCCACCAAACATGCACTAGATAAATAGATCACCCACTGAGGGTCCCCTCCTGTCGATCCTATATAACCACTAGAAACTCTATAAAAGTATCCCCATCATCAACATGAAGTTGTCCTCAATCAATGACGTGTGCTGGGTTATATATATATTTACCTAGATGAGATATGTGAAATATGTCATTCACCCACTCTAACTCTGCAGGTAGTGCCTAGTAGTATTCCACCTCACCCACTCTACATAGTATCAAAAAAAATTGGTGAACCTTGGAGATAACTTGCCGCCCTGGTTAAATGTATAAATCCCACATCAAGAAGAGACCTGAAGTAACAAAAGGCCCCTATCATGAAATAAAAAACATCTCCATCACCTATCAACATAGGACTTATGAAGTCTATGTGAAGTCTTCATTTGTTCTTGAATGACATACACCTTCTCTGTAGTAAACTGCACCATCTCCTCACCCATGTGTGGTGAATCTCTTGGTCAGCCAAGAAAAGTATTGACCTGGAGGGTTGCCTGTACAAGGCCTTAAATGGTGTCATACTTATGGTGGAGTGGTAGTTGTTGTTTTATTAAATCTCTAGCGTAGGTATGTGATCCTCCCAACTATGGCCATGATCGAGGATGCAAGCACATATCAGGCCCCCCAAGACCCTAATGGTCTATTCTATCTGGTATTCTATCTCCGGGTGGAATGCTATGCTTAAGGGAAGATGTGTCGCAAAAACCATCTACAATCCCTTAAAAAACTATTATATAAAGTGGGTGTCGCAATCTACTAATATCCTATATGGGTCACCGTGGATTCTAACTATCTCTTATACATAGAGGCATCACAAGCAATCTAGTGAACCCTATTTTTGAATCTCTAAGAAGTGCACCAACATAATAAGTAGGTCAACAATGACAAAAATAGTATCATGCCCCTATATGTACGTGGTAAACCCCTCACAAAGTCCATTTATATTCTATCTCACTTCTACTCCGGTACCTCATGGGGCCTATTCAAAACCCACTGTAACCTAGTGCTCATCCTTCACATGATGACAAGTGAGGAGTATATACACAATCAATGCTCCTGCCTTCTTCATCCCCAGCCACTAAACCTAATGTCTGGGGTCTTGGTAGATCTTTTCCATAGATTTATGTACAACCAAAGGGTATTTCTGTAACTCCCACAACACCTCCTCCCATACCATCGATGGTATAACTTTTCATCCTCTTAAAAGGAAGGCCTTCTCCCCACTATTCATATATCCATCAGGGGCATGACCTGTGGACATATGATCATGTGTAGTGTTTCATCTGGTATCTTTGAGTTATGCCTACCTAACTCATTGTATGATTGGATGTGTAACTACTATCTACTATAGATAAGCTACTCCATATCCATCCACAAATGATATCTAATGCAAGGCCAATTTCTTAGAGGGCTCATTCAGTATCTGTGAAGTTGATCTCTAGATGAGAGTATCTACCACCACGTTCCACGACCATGGAGTATATAAAAACATGAAGTAATAGTATTGGAGGAACTATATCCAATGTTGTTTTCTTAGGTCCATCATTCTGATGAATGTTCTACCCATCACTTTTTTGGTCTGAGTAGAGGAAAGACTACTTACCCATAAGGTTGTGTCAACCCATAATCATTGTGAAGTCTATAACAACCTAGTACGTATTGAGGGTCACATAATTATTCCAATTTGGTATCAACAACTATGAATTGTATGCAATAAATTATTACCATTCATCAGTACACAACCAACCATAGTTCTTATAGCATCATAGAACAACATGTACTTGACACCCTCCTCTATAAATCTCAGTATTGGATCGCTTGTAAAACTCTTCTTCAGCTGATGAAAACAGTCCTAAAACATATCTATCTACATGAAAGGATATTTCATTCGATTCAAGGATTTCATGGAATCTTATAATATAGAAAATATTGTCCCAAACCTTCGATAGTACACAACCAATCAAAGGAAACTTTGCACCTCATTAACATTCTTGGTGGATCCAAAGAAAGCATTGCCTCTATCATCGATATATCAACTGTAACTAGACCTCCAAAATGGTATATTTTGGAAAATGTACCTCTCATATCAATAACTTAAACTTCAATAGAATCCCATAAAGTTGGTGTTCTCAGAGTAACTCAAGGACCATCATCAACTGTATCATATAATCCTCCTCAGACGCCGAGTACACCAGGATGTCATAAATAATGACCACATCAAACAGATATGGGTATGGATAAAATATCAATTTCATGGTTCCCATGGACACTGATGGTTCATTCATCACACAAAATGGCATAATTATGTACTCATAGTGGGCATGGATACATCTAAAAGGAATCGTTGGAGTTCCACAACCCACAAATGAAGTTCGTGATAGGATGATCAGAGGTCTATCTTCAAGAACCATTTCTCCCCCATTAGATAATCGAAGAGGTCATCAATACATAGTAGTAGATTGTTATTCTTAATGATGATCTGATTCCAGAACCAAAATTCCACACACAAATACAATCCCCCCATATTCGTTATGGGAAATCAATATTGGGGATGACCATTGTGAATCATTGTGTCTTACAAATCCCTTCCTCTACAATTCATCCAATTGTACACACAATTTATAAATATCTGCGAGAGCCATATGATATGACGATGTACATATTAGTTTCATACTACAGAACATGTAAACACGGATGTCTACCTCTCTATAATGAGGTATTCCTTGAACATCTTTCATGAAGATTTTATAGTACTCTCCCATCACTGTAGAAAAATAAGGAATTTTTTCTTCAATTATAATGAAGTCCATGCTATCCAACTAATGTGTGATTGGATGAACCCTCTTACATGTGAGGCCATCCAATGATTCTATGGTTTCAATTTCACCAATAAAGGAAAACCCTTTCCCATCTTTATGGACCCACCACATTGTGCTCCTAAAACAATCGATTTAAGAATGATCTATGGATAACAAGTCCATACCAAAAATGACATCATAAGGCCTCAGCGTAGCCGTCAAGAGATATCAACCGAAACTCTCAGCCCCAAATGTAATGGCACAATTTCAGTACCAGTGTGCGATCCTTGAATCCCATCACACAGGTGTATCTAAGAATACATATCAAGTCAATTGCTCTACGGGATCCTCGGTGACCCATAAAATGGTCATGATATAGAAAATTTGATAGAAATCCTATCTAGAAAAACTAAATCTATGATGGAAAAGGAATTTATTGAACCAGTAATCATAAAATGAGACTTGGTATCATAATCCATCATCATATGAAGTAGTCCTCACACCTATCCACTAGATCCTTGTGCTCGTGGTGGACCACCTGCGAAGGTGGTGGTAGTTCCTTGAACCTCTGTGCACCTCCAGTAGATCATAAAACTCTTCAACCATGTCTTCCTGCTGGAACACCGATATGTTCCTTACTCTACTATAGACATGAATGTTCCTCAACCATATCCTAGTCAGTTATATGGCTGGTTAGAAAATCTCTTGCAATATGTCCATGACCGCAGCACGTGTTGCCACACCCTTCTTTCGACTAACCTCTTTTTCCCTGGTAGCCTCTACCACTGATCCCGTGTCATGGGGTCATCTGTTAGACTATCTAATACTCATAGACCCCGGAGTTAGCTATCGGCTACCAGCTACAAAAGTCTCAGCTACCAAATTCTTGATTGTAGATCCCACCACCAGTTCCTTCTCCACAAGAAGGCACTCATTCATTAGATCTCGCTCTAGCACCCCAAAATGTGTAGGGATGCGAAGGGATATCATTGAGACCCTGATCTTCTGGCATAGTACATAATCCACGGTTCGATCCCTAAATAATGAGACCCACATCATCTTGGTAGAGTATAGATAATGATACCAATATCCCATTGAGTACTCAACCACCATATGGCTACCATGATCCAGATTTAGGGGGTCCTGCATATACAGAGAGCATAACATCACTGGAAAGAACTCATCTTTAAAAAAAAATTCAATTTCTATCTAATAGAGGGTCACCTCCTCATGCATCTGGATCATAAAGCTCCAAAATCACTTTGATGAGCCTTGTATAATACTCATGGTTAGGACCACCATATATTCAAGAGGCATCCTCACTAAGAAGAAAAATGGTGTAACCTCCTCCATCCAATCATTAGCATCCTTCAAATATATCTCCCTAAGAACATGTGATGCTTCTATATCTAAAACTAAGGAAATGGAATAAGAATGAAAGCATCTTCTACTGGTGACATTGGAATGAAAAACTACTCTCTGGGTGGTGGTACCCATGGCCCACCACTGAGAGATGCTAACTCTTTCAACAGTCTGTGTACCCAATTCGTCACAACATGGTGAACAATCCACATGTTAATACCCTCAAATCAGATATGGTTGCATATATAGAAGCATCGTGAAGTAGAAAAATATGTACCACGATCAATAGAGTATACTTGGTGAGGTGAATCTAAGCCAATAAGGACATGATAAAACACTAAAATTCTATATGATTATTGAAACCATGATTATCCATAAAATAGTGTTTTCATGTACCGAGATGGAAAACAAAATTCAAGGTATTTGTGTATGGATATGACGGTTGTCACCAAAAAACATGGTTTTGTTTCTTGAAAGCGGAACTCCAAATACTTAACAATGTTTTCCTAAAACAAAAAGTAAAATCGACCACCCTATAAAAAAGTCCTTTCACGACCATGGTGGTCTGTTCATCAATCATGAATCATCTTTGAAAAACTATAGTCTTCACTATCACTACCATTGTCTATAGGTCATCTATTGTCACTCTGGGGGTCCGGTTACATTTGGATCCTCCTGGAAAATCCCGACGTGACCATGTGGATCTGTCGGCGAATAACACATGAATAGTGGAGAAAAAGAGCACAAGAACACCATTAGAATGAACATTGGCCAGGTTTGTTTCAACCTTTTTCCATTCATGTCAATATATTCTTAAATGAGAAACAAAATAATAATTACAAATATTCTTCCCCTTTAATCCAACATTGTTAACTATCTCGTAAGAGTGATAGAACCATGAATAAACTAGTTTGTGTGTTGTTCCATGTTCGTTGTTCGAAATAAGAATTTTGAAAGGAATCAAAAAGAAAATAAAACTCTTACCATAAAGGGGGATCTGTCAGAG
Organism: Viscum album; assembly: GCA_963277665.1. Taxonomy (NCBI): domain Eukaryota; kingdom Viridiplantae; phylum Streptophyta; class Magnoliopsida; order Santalales; family Viscaceae; genus Viscum; species Viscum album. The sequence goes on along the minus strand of OY728143.1, from coordinate 799,918,976 downwards.
GAGATAATTTACCACTGATGGGAATTCATCCATGAACATCCTCTATCTATATGTCGATAGTGTTTGGTGTTCGTCGCTACCAGTGAGAGATGTTCCTTCTCATTGTCTCTGGGAAACTTCAGGGTTCTTGGGAATGATCTATAGAATTAGGAATTCTAACACATGTACCTACCTATATTTAATGAAGGAAACATTTTAATTTGTTTCAGTTTTCCACCATAACTGTGTCACCCCATCACATTACTACCGAGAAATATTATAAATGTTAATGAAATAAAACAAATTATATTTTTATGTACATTTCATTTTACTCTTAAAACATCCATAAATTTACTTTTGTAGTTGGCCTGTACTGGCCAACAATAGGACCCACCTATGGTAAACATTTTTTTTTGAGATCAACGGTGCCCTCATAATCACATGCCATCTCAGTGTCTGGTGTCCAAATAATACCATGTAATTTTAAAAAATATTATAATAAATTCCTAGTCATTACAATTATATATACTTTTATGTAAGATCAAGATCCATTAAAAGATTAAAATGGATAATATTTTACACCCTAATTAACCCAACCACAGTTATTATAGGGTTTAATTAGGAAAACAATTCATCTCGTATATATGAGGCTGAACTTAATTTATCTGCAAAAATCATTTTCAGGTTATTGAAAAAATGTTACAAATGAATGGATTGATGTTATTTGATTAATATAATTATAAATATTTGAATACATAAATTATGTCAAAATAAAATATCCCAAACATTATGTATACTCATATATAAGTTACGTTATAAATTTTATTGTTATAATTGAGTTCTCTACAGTTGAGGTAGTTAAAGACGTTCACTAAACTGAAGCAAAGGCACAAATTACATAATCTTGCGAATTGAAGAATCATATTTATATTAATTCTATGAGTTCTACAGCCATAATTTTTATTGTATATATGTTATCCAAGGATTATTATGGAGAATAATTGGGAATTTTTATAATATTTGAGTGATAAAAAATAAATATAAAAATATGAAAATGAAACCTAATGATAATATTGATGGATTTCTCCAGAAATTCAATATGATTTAGAGAACTATTCATAGACATGTTTATTAAATTAAGGATGATAATATTTTTATTTAAATTATAATGATATTTCAATTATTTTTAATAAATATCGCTTTTTCTTTAGAATATGGAATATAGATGATATATATTTTATTTAATTATGTGGCATGTTATTATCATATTAAATTAATGTGATACTACAATGATCATAGGATCATTATATAATGGAAATATTGTTTAAGTTAATTTGTATGTTGAATATTCTTGATCCTATATCTACAAAAAATATATTTTTTACAGGAATTTATTTCAATTGTATTATGAATGTTAATGTGTGGGAAAATTGTATTTAATGTAATTGGTCGTTAAATTATTTTTAATCTTGATGAATTAGTCATATTATTAAAATATTTAATTATATGTTATAAAGTTATTTTGTTGAGTTTTATTATAAAATATAGAAAAATATAATGACTCCCAAAACAAAATAAATGAATATTGAAAAATATATAGAATAAAAGTTTTCTATAAAATGTATGAGGATGGAATTGGAAGATAATGAGGTCATTTATAATGGTGAAAACCAATTTTTAGGTTGTTATTGGATGATTTATAACTTGTAAATTTAAAAATATATTCATTCTAAAAATAATTGGTATGTTCAAATGAGAGAGTTATTTACCTTATGATTAAGTTACAATTTTCTATTAAGGAGTTACATTTTTGAAATAAAAATGTAGTTAAATATTGGAAGACTACTAAAGTAATATTCATATTACGTTTTCCTAGATGAAATATAAATAATTAAAATAGATAGTTGTGGATGAAAAAGTAGTTATTCAAGAAACCTCAAAAGTTTATTTAAATATCCCTCATGAATTTCTAAAAAAATATGTTTATTGGTGAATATAATAATTATATTTAATATTAGTAAATGAATATAGAGACCAATGAGGAAGAAGTTGTGGAATTAAGGAATTCAAGTAAGAGTGAAATGAAAATAACTAGTTCTTATAATCAAATTAAATTTCAAAATTTCATTGAATATTAACTAAAGGATATGTTAAAACTCAAAAAATAATGTTTTAATAATATTCTAAAAGAATAATGAAATAATATTTTGGGTAAAAGTGAAATATTTATTAAAAAATATAAATTCAAGATAGTGATAATGAAGAGTAACTTGATTAAGATAGACGATGATTTATCTCTACTATTGGGACTGTATCAATGAATATTTTTTTTATTTGTAATCTATATATATAGATAATGATGTGTAATAATATACGTCTATATTAATTCATATTACTTTTGTTAAATTAGACACAAAATAAAATATATTGATAAATCTCATATCACGATTGAAAGCAACACACCGAGATTTTATTAGAAGGTGGTTAAAAAATATCATACCAATTGGATAATATATTCATTATATATGTATTCTTTTTTATTTATCTAATTTAAATTCTAATAACATTTATAGTAGGATATGAATGAGTAAATATTTTTCATATAATGAAAAATGGAGAATAGAGAGGAGATCCATAAAGTCTTTTATACAAAGAAATAAATTTCTACAACAAAATATGAAAAAGAACACTATAATATTTTATTAATGAGAGTATGGATAGATCATAATTTGGATTAAAAAAATAATTTCATTGAATAAATAGTTTAGAAGAAGAATGTTTTTTATCTATTATTTTTATAGTGTTGAAAAACAATAGATGTATCTTTTAAATAATGAGGGGTTATCCAATATGACTTGGAAGAGAGTTCTTTTGAATAATAAGAGATGTTTTTTTGAATGTATGGTTAAATTTGGGTATATAGATTATTTTAAGATAAAATGATATATAATGATTAAATATCATAATGATGAGTTAATTAATATGGATTTTATTTATGTGTATTGACATCAACACAACGTCATAGCATAATACCATATTGATACTATATAAATCAGCTCACATTCATCTTAAATGACTATATTTTAAAGAAAAATATATAAAATTTAATGATATTGGTGTGAAAAAAATTGAAATTTATACCATGTGGATATTTGGGGAACAATTTTCACCTCATGATGGATAGTGAGAATACTTTTGGAATTGAAGTATTTGTGATATATATTGACATATTAGGGATACATTATTTATGATTATGAAAAAATTGACATTCAAAATTTATAATATGTCTAATATAATATATTAGAATCTATTATGAAAAGGAATTTTGTAGGTATTCATTGTTGTAAACATAATAATGGAGAATCAATGTTCCTAGAACCTTTTTTATAGTGACAAACATTGTCTAATGACACATATAAGAATATGAGAAATGATTTAGTTATTATAGTTAATTTAATAATATATTATAATTGGTTTCATCAAGTTAATATTAACCAATAAGGTCATCATATAGTATATCAAATAATTTTGAAGGTGAGCTAAAATGTATTAAAATATATAAATTAAATTATTTTAAAAAAATAAAGATATTGATCGCAAATCTATTGTGGTTGATAATAATTTGATGAATTAAAAAAAGTATGATATATTAACCTGAAGAACACTATAAAAAATTATGTTAATGGAAATACAAAACTAAAGAGTGAATTACATAGATAATCCACAAACTAAAAATAGAGAAATCTAAATTATTTATATGGTAGGATTGAAATTGTACATGTATAAAAAATCAGGAAATGATATGTCATAGAGGAATGAAAACTCTATATAATATTTAAAATTAATATAATCCAACTCAAAATAATATAACTCTATTTAGGAAAAAAATATTCATTAAATACAAGTAATTTAATAATTCAATATATTATTACATAAATGATGAATGAATTTTCATGTTATACAAGATAATGAAAATATATTATATGTGCTTTAATAAGATATTGAAGAATATTATGGAGAGAAATGATGAGATAATGATTGAGAATAATGATAAATGTGAATATAAAAATACATCATAAATTTTTTAGATTGGGATAATGTTGTGGGATAAAATTATTGAGATTTTATATGTAAAACACATGATGGTGATTTACAGTTATAATAAAAGGTTTATTAGTGCATATGATTTAAAAAAAGATATATTCAGTAGAGGAATATTGGAAATGAGGTTGATGATTTTAGTATCACTGAATAGACAATATATTATAAAAAAATTGAGGAGTTTAGAGATATAAAGACACATACTTTTCATAAATAGATATAAAATTTTATCACAAAAATATTATTTATATTACATTTGGATCCATGAATGAATCTTATAGGTGTAGTATATTTATAATCATAGATACATAAGCATATGTTTGATGAGTGAATGAAATAATCACACATTATGTTCATAATAACTAGATACCTTATAGGAATTTCATATATAATTCCATTAATTATATCATGTGGAATGGAACCATATAAAATGTAGTTCTCTAATACTAATCATGGGTAATCATAAGAGACATCACTCATCACATACACATAAACTCGACATAATGGTATGATAACATTAGCATAACATTCAAAAACTATAACCTTCATATCATATTACATAACTATGAGACATAATATAAATAATGAATATTCATATGATATTAATCATGATGGAATAAAAAAACAAGATCCATGGGATCATAAAATTGGTAAAAAATATTTGTTTGTGGTATAGAAAAATGAAAAAAAATAAATTTGTTAATAGCTAAGAATCAATTCCATGAATATCACAATTCTTTAGGTTCCCCCCACAATCCATCATAGTAGTCAAGGATCAATCTCATTACTATAATAGTGGGTAGAGTCCCTTATTGAATTATTTTAACCCTGTATTCTATTACTATATATATCCTGATATATTCATTATTACCCAATTAATCAGAGGGATATATCATAAATCATGAAAAATAAACTTGTTTCATAAACCTTGAATCAATTCCTCATATTATCACTCATGGAAAAGGGAATAGTTTCATAAACATCATGAAATCATAATCATAATCAATGAAAATAAAAAATAAGGATAATATAATTTTATTATATCCCCAGTAATGTTTACGAAAAATTAAAGGATACACTATTATAATTTAAATTGTTTTAAAAATCACATGAAGCTTTTATTGGAAAAATACTTTTTCATTAAGAAAGAAACTATATAAAATCAGAAACAATTCCCCAATATTAATGAAAAAATTTCCCTTATAAATAAACATGGAAACTAGTAGAAGAATAATCAAATAAATAATCTTTTAGGATAGAGGGAAATTTTTTTTTTCAGGATGTATATATTCTAAAAATATTTCATTCACATTTAGAATGTAGTCAAAAATAATTCATTGAAAATTTCAAAAGAATCATCATATAGAAAAATTTATTCAAAATGAAAAAATTGATAAAAATTAATTCAATATATAATATGATAATACTTGAAAATTATAAAAATCATATTTTTAAAAGGTAGACATATAAGATAATGGATTTTTTTACCGAAGATAGAAATAATGTAATTTTTTCATAAAAACATTATTTCAGTTTCATTATTATATATAATGACTAATATGAATGGAAAAAATTATCTACATGTAACGAGAGGATAAGAAAATTCATGAGTTTATTGAGTGGTATGTCATACAATTTGGTCACTGGAAACCAAATCATATTAAACCCTGATAAATAATGAAATTGTATCATAAAACCATCTCCACATTGGTAACTTTTTAATAATATTCTCCTTGAAATAGACAAACAAAGTTGTATTTTTATATAATATTATTTTAATTATTATAACCATAAAATAAATTCACATGTATTATATACACTACATAAAATAAATAACTATTGAATATGAGAATTCCTCCATAATAATAAATTTGAGAAGAAAATCCATCACCTCATGTTTGGAATCCATATATATGTTATAAATTACATTAAAATAACTATATATTTATTATAAACATACTATAATATAATATATCAAACTATATGTTATTTACTTATAACATTTTATAACATGTTTATTATTAATTATTTATTAAAATCAGTATCTTAGATGATAGATGCATCATTTTTCATGTATGTTTTGTTTGGTAGTTTTGTTCATTATAATATGAAAATTATATCATAATGTCATGTATGATAATAATGATATAAATATCACATATATTAATTTTATATATCTTTATATTCAAAAGTAAAATTTATTTATAAAAAAATGAATTACACAAATCAGGGAGATGATACGTCATACATACACATGAACGTTGTTTCCATTTTTTAATCGATGTAATAGATGAAGTTAAATAATATTAAACCTTAATATAATCAGTTAATGTCAAATAAATGATATTTTTTTTATATATTTAATTATTACCATAATTTTCAAAATTAAATTATTAATGAATCACTTTGCTTCGTAGAGGTTGTAGTCCACTTGTACGCATGAGCGACATTATTGTTTTCTAATGTAATGGATGGTAAGAATTTGGTTGTGATATTATAATTCTAGGAGGATAATTATTTCCAAAATATCATATATAAACATTACATAAATCAATATCATTATCCATATGAGGAAAATATGGAAAACAATTACACAGTTTGTGAGGCAGTAGACTACCATACACATGGCCTCCAATTTCGTTTCTCATTAGATGGAAGAGGATATAGAAATAGTTTATTACATTAAAATAATAATATATCTATAAATGGATGAAAATGGATTTTTTATTTCATAAAAGTTGTATGATCTTTTAATGGGATATAATATGGAATGAAATTAAAATACATGGTTAAGTATGTTATCTCATAATCAGATCACCTCTTTATGATTATACCTGAAACCAATCAACAATGTTTTAATAATAGAATCATAGAATATAATTTCTGATGAAGAATTGAACTAAGGGGTTCATTTGTAATTTCAAGGACTAAAAATATTTTTATGTTTCATGAAATAAGAAGTGTTTATTCCCTTTTATATGGGAGGTGTGGGGAACTTATAGAATTTCCCAAATTAGTAAATGAATATATATTATATCATATTTTCAAATCAAAAAAATTTATAATATTATTTTATTAGATGATATTGTGTCAAAATATTCTCATTATATAAAAATTATACTATTTTTCATGCGTTTTTTACACTTATCTTATTTAACCATCTTTAATGAATTTTTGAATATTATTATTATATTAATGTTCTTACTCTCGAGTGGTGATGAGAGTTTTAAAAAAAGTAATAACGTCCCATAAATGGACCACATAGGATATTATAAAAATAACACTCACATTTCATAATATTATATTTTTTAGTAAATTTAAATCATTTCAGAAAACATTATATATAATAAAATATCAGTAATGATAATATATTCACCATTAATCTGATTTGATATTAAAAACATCAATATAAATAAGGAATTTCAATATATAACATAAAAAATTTTAGAAACATATATAATTAAAAATATATATATGGTTCTTATAAAATTATATTATAATTATAAAACTTTTTGAGAAAATTAAATTAATTATTTTATATTCCTTTTAACGAACGAACTTTTAACTATGTATTTAATACATTACTGTTTTATATGAATTTAGGGTAATTATTCATTTATTCAATATTAGATATAATTTAAAATGATAAATAAATAAATTTTTTCATTAAAATTAATGTTTGGAATATAAAATATTTTGTTTTTTCCATCAATGAAAATATTAATGTTATTAAAAGAATTAAATTCCCTTTTTTAGATTTTTTTAAAAAATATTATTACAATGGTCACAATAAAGTCCAAATGGAAATAATTTGTATATATTATAATATTAGATGACTATGGATGAAATATATTTATCCAATATAAATAATTCAAGTTTTTTTGTTACTTCTTGTTCCTTATCATATTACTTTTTTCCCTTAATTAACAAGTGTATTATTACTATGTTAAGAAATGTTTACTGTGGTTACTATTCCTAATTTTCAATAATAAAGGAAACAATTTACTAAATTTTTCATCCATTATTTCATATATTAAATCAATATTTATATTATTAAAAAACGTTATTGGTATGATTATATTTCATATTAAACTAAAAAACATGATAGAAACCAGTTTCACAGAAAAAATCATTTTTCCACAAATAAATGACTTAATATTTTATATATGAATATTAATCATCATTATATGAATATTAATTCATATAAATTGAAATAAAATTTTTAGTGGAAATTAAATATTTTCTTCTTTGGGTTTATTCTTAATATTTAAATTGGGACAACATTATACATATTAAACAACAATATTATGAATACTGTGTTTTAATCACAAAAATAAACTTATACCAAAATGATGAAAATTTTCTAATTAAATGGAAATTTATTTGAATATTATAAATAAATTGTCTCATATGTAACTATAATATAAAATAAAAAATATAATTGAAATTATAAAATGTTTTATTTATTGAAAATTAATTATAGTATTTGAAAAATTGGGAATTTTCACTATTCACTAAAAAATCATTCATTTCGGAAAAATCTAAACATTTTACACTATTCTAATTTTCTTATGATGATTTATAAAAATATATTAATTATAAATAAAAATTTTCAATAATGTTTATAAATAAATTATAAAATGATTTCACAAAAATCAATTAAAATCATTTTTTTAATAGAACATATTTTTTAAGACTTAAATTTCACCATTTAAAATTAAATTTTTATTTCATAAAAAATTATCAATCAATTTAAATATAGTATGAACCTTATAAATATATTTCATAAATATTTAAATACTATATATATACCCATCAATTTAATATCTATTTTATAATGGTCATATTTCAATATTATAAATCATGGGGGTTTAAGATAAGTGATGTGTTTCCTATACACTATCAGAAAAAATTATTATTCTAAAATATTTGTGTGTTATATTCTTCCCCATTTAATAAATTTTAAACCCATAATTTTAAAATGATATGGACAATAAAGTGGTTGATATTTGAAAATACCTTTGTCAGAAATCCAAATTTTAAAAATGGTTAACAAAAAACCTCATAAAAATTTGGAAATTGAAATATAATGTTATTTATAATAATAAAAAATGTTTAAGAATATGATGAAATTATTTGAAATTTATAATATGGACATATAGGAGAGAACTAATTCCCAAGGTCTAGTAGAGAGAGATAAAAAAATTTGATAAGTGAAGATGAATAACCATAATGCCATAAATCTGAAATAGGTGAAAAGAACATTGATCCATTATAAATAAAGCTAAATGTATTATTTTTTTATCTCAAGGTATTTTTAATAATTATGACAGATATTTCTAATATCTTGATAGATAACACTATAAAATAAAATGAAAATATTACTTTTTATTTAAAAATTAAAATTTTATGATATGGCTGGGATTGGATCTTACACAATGAAATAAAAATAAATTATTAATTTTTACTTCTAAAAAACTAAGATTAACTTTTAATGGATCATTATATCCATAAATGAGTTACATGACTTCCAATACACCTCTAAATTTCTATCAAAACTAAAATGGTAATCACATGTTATGAAGTGAAATATATCAATATTAAAAACATCACAGAAACAACCCGAGACAAAAATAATCCATTCCATAAGTATTTATCCAGCAACCCCATTCATTATATCTCTGAATAAATTTAATGTATTAATAAAATTTGATATATAGACTGTAAATTTGAAAAAGAATCTTAATAATGAACCTCAAACATTATAATGTTTACCTTATTTTCAAATAACATATATTTTAATAACATGATCACTATAAAATAATAGGAAAAATGTAACACCCCAAGCTTCCATGGTACACTTCTCTATGAATAATACAGTAGTGTGTGTTGTACACAACTTCGAGTTCTAACACAACCACAACCAATCAAACTAGCCATTATGAATAGAAATGACCAGTTTTTGAAATTTTATGCATTTTATATTTCATAATGGACATCATTTTTGGATTTTGAATATCGAAATTATCTTAGAGTTAATTTTTGGAACATTTCTGATAACTTTTATATTTTGATGAATAGTGAAAATTACTAAATTTTAATTAAAATTTTTTTTTAATCAAAATAATTACTAGTGATAAATTATGAATTTTAGTGGTTTTAAAGTATATTTAAAATATATTTTTATAATTTAATAAAATTTTGGTCATTGTACATAATTTCACAATTAAACCGGACATAAACAAGTGTCAATCTTTTGATAGTTATTGTATCATAAAAACACGCTTTTTGTTTTGACAGCGGAAATTAATTTTAAATTAATTTCGTCCACTTCTATGTTTTGAATATCGAAAAATTGATTCCATATTTGTAATCAGGATGTCCAAATTGTGTAAATAGGTAACTTTTATATTTAGACATTTTGACTAATTACTTCGGTAAAAATTTTATTAACTATGGTTAAAGGGTAAATCCGGTAAATAAGGGTTAAAAAATTATTATTATTATTATAAATTACCCTAAAACGTGTCATAATCTTATTTAAGGATACATGTCCGACCATGGACATCTTTGGGTCGATTTTTGGACCCCATGGAGCAACTTTTAGGTGATAGGGGCACTTTATATTAATTAAGATAAAGTAAATACAAAAATTACATAAGCTTATATCTTTTAGAAAAATAATTTTTACAAAGAGTTATATATGCTATATTTGAGATTATAAATATTCACTAGAAATATAAAAGGATTTCCTACATAATAGTATTTTATTATTAATTTTTAGACAATGAAAACGTAAAAATATATATGACACAATAATTATGTAGTATTTTCCTTATTATTGAATGAATCAAATAATTGGTATTATAAATGTTAAAATAAATATAATTTGAACGTTTTGATGACATACAGTAATTTTATTAGTTAATATGACATTATAGTATTTCTTAAATGAATTTGGTTCGACTTAATAAATTTTCTAATACTTAAAAAAAATCAATTATTGAGTACTGTCAAAATTGACATAAAAGAGTTATTAAAACAAATATTATATTATTAATTTATATTCTATTCCTAAAAATCTATGTTTCGGCCAAAGTACTTATATAATTATTGGTGCGTAATTAATTGACCACTTTGGGGTCTCTTGGATGTATATAGTGAGTTTATTAACTATATAATATAAAAATACAATGTGACATGGTAAGTGTCGAACTACTTAAATAAGAGTTAAAACTAAAAGATAAGGTCAATATATTGACCCAAACCTGTCTAAAATATATTTCTTGAAAATATTTCGACCCATAACCAACATAGACATTGAATAATCCACTTTGGAGCCATTATAAACCGAATATGGATTTATTATAAATTAATACTTTAAGTTTTTTCTAAAGAGCCCCTCCACCCATTATAAAAGGACCCAACTTCTAAACCAATTCTTCACACCTTCAAAGCCTTTTGGTTCGGCCAAAACCTGAACAAATACTCTCTAAACATCCCTAACTTCAACCAAGAGGCCTTAGTTTGATCATAGAGCCACCCTAAGGAGCCCTTTTGATCAAATGAAAAGGAAGAACCCGAAGAAGAGGAAATGTTTTCACCACCCACTTTCAAGTTCATTTCTTCTTCAACTTCTTCTTTAATTGTTATTTAATTAATAAAATAATAACTCCAGTATCTCCTATATACTTTGATGTTATTATAAATATGGTACAACCATATTCAGTATTCTATTAATCCTTTGAATGACATTTCACCATACATGCATACGTACGGCTTATCGTCTCCACATCGTGGTGTAATTGTTATTCAATACATTATTATTTGGATGGGTATAATAATGATGTGTATTTTATGTAAATAATAAATATAACATTATAAGGATTTTTTATATATGATATAACATCCAATTATATATTATTTTAATATCAAAACAATGATATTTTCGCTTGTGAGTACGTACGGATTATCGTCTCCACGACGCGATGAGATTCATTTCCAAGTTCACCATTCATCAACAATTATAAAATATATATATTACTAATAAGTATGTAATATATGAAATAATAATGTTTTTGGAGATATATATATTTATATATATAAGTATTTATGTACCTACATATATCTTATTCACTTACTTCCGTTCAATACTATATGAAAACGGAAACAACGTTTCTGCGTACGTACAGACTACCGTCTCCATAAACGGTTTCTTCCATTTCATATATACATCTATTATAAATTTTTATATTATAAATATATATGATAAATAAATAATTTTTTATATTCTATAAGTATTTAAATCATTATCTAAGTGATACAATAAAGAGTAAGAAGTTAAAACACATACAATAAAGAAAGCAATTTTTACCCGAAATATTAATATAACATTGAAATTATTATTAAATGGATAGTATAAAGTCCTAAATGAATAATTTATGATATCATAAATATTAATATGGTTCTGTTATAATTTGATAACATACTATAGGTTTCATACAAAAGGATAAACATACCCTCTAATAAAGGAAAGTGCAAGGTAAGGGGTTTTCATCTCACTCCTTATTCCTGTGAGATTCATGCCATATTGCCACGATTACCTTTTGTGTGGTGTATGTACTTCACATAATTGTATTATTTGTGTAATACAAATTAATTTATGTGTATTTACATATTCATTGTATCATACCTCTTTCATGGGGTGTATGTTTCATAAGTTACCAAATTGGTATGGGTTTATTTCACAATCTCTTCATTATCTGAGATTATTTATATGTAATTATCTACTGGGACCTCTTTATCATCCACATACATGTTCATCAAAAAATGTATTTCAAAACATTTTTACTATTTTACATATTATGGGTTAATGTCATTTATACCCTTGTTTGAATTTTTATAAGAAGTTTATAAAGGAATTTTCTGTCGTTTTCCAATCAAGGTCCTTTTTAACCTTTTCGACAATATTATGTTAAGAATGTCTTTTTTCACTTATACGGCAGGTGCGGTTATTCTACACCGTTATTATAACATAGAAGATTCCCTTACACGCTTATAAGGATGTTTTCAAAATAAAGTTTTTCTTTTATAATTATATGATTTTTACATGATTTAAAAAAAGATATTTCTCTCAAACATATAAAAATCCAGTGCAAATGTATACGTATTTAATGCAAGCTTAAAAATGTATTCTGAAAACCCAACTATTGAGTGTGGTAGATAGGAAGGGATTGGGCATGGACCCATCATGGCCTGTAATTAGTCTAGAAGTCTTAGAATTATTTAGTTTGTTTTCAGAAGCTTTCATAATGTTTTCAGAAAAACACTGGAGTATATTTTAGAAATTCTAAACGAAATTATCTTCTAAAAAAATTGCATCGGTAGGTCTCATAAGAAAAACTAGTGTCTTGGAATGAGTCCTTGACAAAATCTTATTTGTAGTCTTGGCATGAGGCATTGGCTACGTGGTTTTGATAGTCTGACATTATGCATTCGATCGTTATGAAAGTGGTTATTGATATTGCATGTGATTAGTCGATTAGTAGAATATCCAAGTGAATAATTAAATGGCATTATTTCATTTTATTTATTCCACATTATGCTGAAGTTCAAGTTTAAAAGGATTTTGTTTTAGTTTTATAAATTTCCTTAAATGTTTATTCTTATTTATGAAAGTTTCTGCTATATTGCTCACCCTTACTGAGCGTTTGATCTCACCCCTTTCTATGTTTTATTTTTCCAAGGATTCCAAGAAGTGTATTGTGATTGATATGCAGGGTTAAGCCAAGGGAATAATGGTGTTCATAAAGATTACTTATGTTGTTTTGTATGTTATAAATTGTAATGTAACATTCATGTATGTAATCTATTTTCCAAGACTGCTAAACTGATCGGTCCTTCGAGACCTCATTCCTTATAATAATGCCAATTTATTACAATAATGAACCGACTCTGGGTAACTGGGGTCAGGGCGTTAGAGTTGGTATCAAAGAAAGTTTAGAAATAAACATTTAAACTATATTTAGATAAACTCTGATTAGATCACATAGCCCTATGATTGAATTTGAGAATTAGTAGAGAAGAACTTTCTAGAATTTTCATATTGTAGAGATTTTGTGAGTTTTCCGAGAAATACATCCCTATCTGCATACGAGCAGGTAGAGGCGACTCTGGCACAGATGTACCTAGGGGTAAAACCTGAAAACACCACTTTGAGATAAACTCGAATGGGAACTGGTGCATGAAAACGGTCCTTGCTGCACTCTTGCTTACGACACTCCCAGGGGATATGCTTAGGATAATTCTCATTTTATTTACAAACCATTATGAATGGTTCACGAGTATATACTTCTTCAACGAAGACATTTTTATGATTATGGATTATATCCATAATTTTTTTTAATTTATGTTAAGTGTTTTAAAAGTTTGGGATTTGGTATTGCTATCCATAAACTAATTTAGTGTATGCCATTGTATAGAAATGAAACCCAGTAGATGGAATGAGAACTCCAGCAATACACATGATCCAAAGAGTAATAAAGATCATAAATTTCATGGACTTAAGGTATAATTTAGAAGGGGAGTTTTCTCCCACATATTATCATCATATTAAGAAATAGTATCATGTGTTGATAAGATAAGTAAATAATTCTCGGAGTCCTATGGCTTTGAAGGGAAGCCAGAGAAGGAAAGGATGGTAGAGAGAAGAACAGATAAAGGGAATGAGGTAAAGAAGGATTTTCCCATATGTGATAACTGTGGAAAGAATCACCTTGGAAAATTCTTAAAGGGATTGGGTGTATGTAATGAGTGTGGAGAAAAAGGACACCAAGTATGTGACTGCAAGGTTCAGAAAAAGGTTTCAAATGTACAATGATTCTTCTGCAAGGAGTTTAGACACCACGCAAATCAATGTCCTAGTTATCAGTCTATGCCCCAAATGATGCTATTGGATAATAGTCAAGTAATGATACTACCACATATGAATAGGAATGGATAGTTTTATTATGTTGTTATTTTGGAATTATTTCATTGAAGTGTTTTATCAATGATGTACTAGAAATAAATAAAGATTGTACTGTAATACTATTTAATTGAGGATTTGAGAATTTATAGTACTAAGAAATGTGACTCTATAATGCGTTAAATTTTTTGGAAATTACATGGTTGAAGGAAAGGTAATCCCTAATATGGTCCTAATATTGAGGTACTGATTTTGGAATAAGATATGGCTGATTTGGGTAAATTATATTAGATATTCATGACTTCCTTGAAACTGATTAATGATTTTTATATTCCCTAATTGTTGGATTTTACAACATTTTGGATGGATGGTGTATATCAAGTATTCAATAATAAATAAGGGAGCATGAATGCAATAAATAAGGTTTTTTGGTAATTCAGGATGTTTCAGTGTTTTAAAGGAATACATGATGAAGGTATTCACATGCTATTACGGGGTAAAAATGATCTACATTATGTTTACCTTTAATATAAATTTTGGACTGAGAGTTTACAGAAGTATTTCGGAGAAGTATAATGGTTGGAAGGGATTGTGTTTGAAAGGTTATTTTTTGGATTTTTATAAAAGGGAAACACACAGACCGTGTGACGACCCGTCCTATCGGACCAAGCTACGAGAATCGAACCCACAACCATAGTGCAATTAGGATTTATCACCTACCACTGGAATACATGAAGTTCCTGGATGGTATAATATAGTTTTTTTAAATGGTCTGTTATTGGAATTATAAATTAAGTATATTTGGAACCCTATACGATTAGGATAAATAGAGTATTTTTGAGTTGTATTATGTTTTGGGGTGAAAGATGAGTTTGTGGTAGAAATTTATTAATGGATAAAACTCTAATTATAAGGTAAGTATATATCCTTATGATATAAGCCAAAATCCTAAATAAATTCCTCAACATTAAGAAAAGGATCTTAGGACAAAAATGTTGTCCTAGATAGTACCTTAGATCATCACAAATTTATGGCTTTGGGATTGTTGGACTTTTCATAGACATGTTCTCTACCACTCACTATCAAATGATGATGGTTATATTTCTCTTCCATATCTATATTTTCCAACATGGAACCCTAGTATGTGTTATTTTTGGTAACCTTCATACATACCACTCTTTACTTTAAATAGAGGACTCATTAATTCTTTTTTCGATGTGGGATTGCAACTAAGATATTTTCAAACGTCAACCCCAAGTTTCCACTACCGAGCATAAATTGCGAGGACGAAATTTATTGAATAGGAGAGAATGTAACACCCCGATCTTCCATGGTACGCTTCTCTTTGAATAATATAGTAGCGTGTGTTGTACGCAACTTTGACTTCTAACACACATCACAACCAATCAAACTACCCATTATGAATAGAAATGACCTCTTTATGAAATTTTATACACTTTATCATTCAAAATGGAATTCATTTTTGGATTTGGAATAGCAAAATTATTTTAGGGTGAATTTTTTGTACTTTTCTGATAACTTTTATATTTTAATGAATAGTGAAAATTACTAAATTTTAATTAAAAACAACTTTTTTAATAAAAATAATTAATATGGATAAATTATGAATTTTAGTGTTTTAATGTATATTTAGAATATATTTTTATGATTTAATACAATATCGGTCATTGTACATAATTTTACAATTAAACCAGACATAAACAAGTGTCAATCTTTTGATAGTCATTATATCTTAAAAACACGCTTTTTGTTTTGACATCGGGAATTAATTTTAAATTAATTTCTGCCACTTATGTGTTTTGAATTTGGAAAAATGGATTCCATATTTGGAATAAATATTTCTAAATTGTGTAAATAGGTAACTTTTATTTTTAGACAATTTGAATAATTACTTCGGTAAATATTTTATTTACTATGGTTAAAGAGGTGAATCCCGAAAATAAGGGTCAAAGAAATATTATTATAATAATAATAAATTACCAAAAAACATGTCCTAACATTATTTTTGTATACATTTCTGCCATGGGCATCTTTGGGTCAATTTTGGGACCCCATGGAGCAACTTGTAGGTGATAGGGACACTTTATTTTAATTAAGTTAAAGTAAATACAAAAATTACATATGCTAATATCTTTTAAAAAAACATTTTTTACATATGGTTATATATGTTATATTTCCTATTATAAATATTTATTATAAATATAAAAATCTTTTCTACATAATGGTTTTTTATTTATAATTTTTAGACGTTGAAAAAGTAAAAATATATATGACACAATAATTATGCAGTATTTTCCTTATTAATGAATGAATCAAATAACTGGTATTATAAATGTTAAAATAAATATTATTTGAATGTTTTGATGACATAAACGAATTTTATTGGATAATATGAAATTTTAGTATTGCTTAAATAAATTTGTTTCGAATTAATAATGTTGTTAAGACTTTAACAGAAATCAATTATTGAGTAGTGTCAAAATTGACATAAATGAGTTTTTAAAACAAATATTATATTATTATTTTATATTCTATTCCTAAATATCTATGGATCATAAATATTTCTTATATAATTAATGGTTTATCATTAATGGACAACTTTTGGGTCTCTTGGATTTATATATTGAGTTTATTAACTATATAATATAAAAATACAAAGTGACATGGTAAGTGTCAAACTACTTAACGAAGAGTTAAAACTAAAAGACATGTTTAATCTAATGACCCAAACCTATAGAAAATCTATTGTTAGAAATTATTTATACCCATACCCACCTTAGAATTTTAATAATTCACTTTGGGGCCATTATAAACTAAATATGATTTTATTATTAATTAATACTTTAAGTTTTTCCTAAAGCGCCCCTCCTCCCCCTTATAAAAGGACCCAACTTCTAACCAATTATTTACACCATCAAAATCTTTTGGTTCGTCCAACCCCTCACAAATACTCTCTCAACTTCCCTCACTTAAAACTAAAGGTCTTAGTTTGATCATAAATATAACCTAAGGAACCCTTTTGATCAAATCAAAATGTAGAACCCGAAGAAGAGGCAATTTTTTCACCACCCTATTTCAAGTTCCTTTCTTCTTCAAATTTTTCATTCTATGTTATTTATATTCTAAAATAATAACTCCAGTATATCCTATATAGTGTGATGTTATCATAAATATGGTACAGCCATATTCAGTATTATATCCATCCTTTGAATGACATGTCACCATATGTGTGTATGTACGGCTTACCGTCTCCACGTCGTGGTGTAATTGTTATTCAATACATTATTATTTGGATCGGTATAATAATTATGTGTATTTTATGTAAATAATAAATATAACATTATAACGATTCTAAATATATTATATACCATCCAACTATATATTATTTTAATAGCAAAAGATTGATATTTTCGCTCGTGCGTACGTACGGATTATCGTCTCCACAACGCGATGAGATTCATTTCCAAGTTCACCATCCATCGACGATTATAAAAAATATATATTACTAATAAGTATGTAATATATGACATAATAATTCTACTGAAATTATATATATTTAAATATATAGGTATTTATGTACTTACATATATCTTATTCACTTACTTCCGTTCAATACTATATGAAAATGGAAACCGCGTTTATGCGTACGTACAGACTACCGTCTCCATAAATGGTGTTTTCCCTTTCATATATACCTCTATTATAAATTTTTATATTATGAATATATATGATAAATAAATCATGTTTTATATTCTAGAAGTATTTAAATCTTGATCTAAGTGATATAATCAAGAGTAACAAGTTAAAACACGTACGATAAAGAAAGTGATTATTACCCAAAATATTAATATAACATGGAAATTATTATTAAATGGGTAGTATAAAGTCATAAATGATTAATGTATGACATCATAAATATTAATATGGTTTTTTTATAATTTTATATCATTCTATAGTCTACATACATGAGGCTAAACGTACCCTTGACTAAAGTAAAGTGCAATGTAAGGGGATTTCATCTTACACCTTATTCCCGTGGGATTCATGCCATATTCACACTATTACATTTTGTGTGGTGTATTTACTGCCTATAATTTTATTATTTGTGTAATACACATTAATTTATGTGTATTTACATATTCATTGTGTGATTCCTCCTTCATGGGGTGTATGTTACGTAAGTTACCAAATTGGTAAGGGTTTATTTCACAATCTCTTCATTATCCGAGGTTGTTTATACGTAATTAACTACTAGGACCTCTTTATCATCTACATCCATGTTTCTTAAAATATTTATTTCAAAACATTTTTACTATTTTACAGAATATGGGTTCAAGTAATTTATACCCTTGTTTGACATTTTATAAGAATTTTATAAAGGAATCTTTTCGTCATTTTTCAAACAAGGTCATTTTTAACCTTTTCAAGAAAATTAAGGTAAGAATGTATTTTTTCACTTATACGACAGGTGCAGTAATTCTATGACGTTATTACACCTTTGAAGCATACATTACACTATTATAAGGATACTATCAAAATAATGGTTTTCTTTTATAATTATGTGGTTTTTAAATGATTTCATAAAAAAGATATTACTCTCAAATATATGAAAATCAAGTGCAAATGTATACGTATTTAATGCATGATTAAAAATGTTTTCAAAAAACCTGACTCTCGAGTGTGGTAGACAGGAAGAAACTGGGCATGGACCAATCATGGCTTGTAATTAGTCAAGAAGTCTCAAAATTAGTTATTTTTTTCAGAAACATGCATAATGTTTTCATAAAAACACTAGAGTAAATTTTAGCAATTTTAAACGTAGGTATCTTCTCAATAAATTGCATCGGTAGGTCTCATTAGGAAAAATAGTGTCTTGGAATGAGGCCTTGACAAAATATTATTTATAGTCTTGGCACGAGTCCTTGGCTACGTGGTTATGATAGTCTGGCATTATGCATTCCATCGTTATGAAACAGGTTGTTGATATTGTATGTGATTATTGGATTAGTAGAATATCCATGTGAAAATGTAAATGGAATTATTTCATTTTATTTATTCCATATTATTCTGAAGTTCATGTTTAAATGGTGTTTGTTTTAGTTTTATAGATTTCCTTAAATGTTTATGCTTATTTACGAATGTTTCCTCTGTATTTCTTACCCTTATTGAGCGTTTGAGCTCACCCCTTTTTATGTTTTATTTTTCCGAGGATTTCAAGAAGTGTATTGGGATTGAGATGAAGCGTTAATCCAAGAAAATAATGGCATTAATAAAGGATTATTTATGTTTTTTTATATTATAAAGTGTAATGTAACATTCATGAATGTAATCTATTTTCCAAGACTGCTAAATAGATCGGTCCTTCGGGACTTGATTCCTTTTAATCATGCCAAAGTATTAAAATAAGGCACCGACTCTGGGTAACTAGGGTTGGGGAGTTACAAAAAATATAAGTACTTCAAAGTGTAACTATAAAATTATTTATTTAAAAAACCATATATTATCAAATATATTCCATGAATAATGAAATATTGAATATACAGAACATTATCATCAAATGAGAAATCATTTTCATGTTCACCAATTATATCAGTATAATTTAATCATTCATAATCGTCTCATTATCTCATATAAAAATTATTATATCAATGTTAGGCAGATATGAAAGGTATCATTCCTCATATCATGTATTTCCAAAAATATTAACATATTATCAAATATATTTTCTTCGTGAATTGTATCATTAAACATATTCTTCTCAATCACTGAATAAAATATATTATTTAATAATATTTTTACTTTTAATATATATTATATCCAAAATATCATTTATATAATAGTTATAAAACATATGTTTCTAATCACTATATATACACACTTCTATCCTTTTACATAATCAAATGGAATAACATAATACCTTCGTCAATCTATGAGCTATCTCATAGAATAAACAATTAACTCTGATAACTCCCTTGTTCCCCACAAATTATAAATTGATCTCCCCATCAATTAGTTTCACTATAACACTTATTTAGACTTTAAAAACAACATCCCCTTCATCTTAGATATTTTCTTGGGTGCTTCAACCCATAACCCTAATATGTAGGATACTAAATTTTTTCCATCCATTATCTCCATAAAACTCTTTCATTATCTTATTATGTTCATTATGAAACTCACACATGTAGATATTGTTATCTTTATATTGACATTCATGATTATGAATAATCAATGGTTTTTCTTTCTATCTCATATATCGTTTCACATCTCTAATATAAATCATTCCATTTTCTACCACATTAAAATTTAACACAATTATTCACGGTAATTTATATTAACTAATCCAATTTGTATAGTGTGAGAGACAATAATATTATTTGGAAACCAAAAATACATTACATATAATATATAGGATTTCTATATCATGAACCATTATTTACACTCTATGAAATGTTTGGAATAACCCAGGTCATTGATGAATATAATATATTAAAATCCGTCATGATTATTCATTAATAATATATTAAATAACATAAGAATAAACCATGGTAGTGACAATACTTGTGTGAATTAAGGGAACAGTAATCATGAAGTCGAATGAGGGATGAGATATACTCAACCATTTCTTTTCAATATTGAATCACCAAAATACATTTATTCGAAAATCACATACACATGTACAATACATATGTGGCTTTATTTCGAGGAAACCCAAAAAATATATATATTACCAAAATAGTAGGATTTGATCTTGTACATAGTTTTATAAAAAGGGTTCTTAATAAAGTTATCCCATATTAGTTTCCTATATAAATTATAACATTTTTTGATACAATATATACCCACCCATAAGTTTCATATGTACATATAACGTATTATTATATGAAAATTCAATATATAACATAATTATATATTATAGATAATGTCATTCATCATAACATGGGGAGTGGAAACATTAGTTCAATCATGCTCTGATGCTCCAAAAGGTTAAAAAAGTAAGATAACAATGATTATCTAAACATATATTAAACATAATGTTTTGTGAATACAAGTATAAATTTTAAAAACAATTTCATGCCTATCATAGATTTTAATAATGAGATATATCATAATGTATGCTAATTTATAATATTGGAATCATATTGGAATCAATGAATATTACCCATGATGGGATGTCATTTTCATAAGTAATTAGTTTGTGGAATACACATATTAATTGAAAAATAGTTTACTTGGATGTCAAGGATTAATTACATGAATAACATTGTGGATTGGGTTTAGTTCCAAAACAATTTTTGTAGTCAAGGTTCATTATTAATAATACCATAGTAGACAATGTCCCTTACCGAAATAGGTTCACTCCCCATTCCCATGCTATTTTTAGTGAGATATCTATATTTACAAATATTCATTGGATATATATATATATATATAATTATATAATTACAGGAAAACATATCACATAAGGAAATTCATAAATATGGGTATGATAATACAATATCCCATTTATGAAATCATAACACATGAGAAAGAATCAGGGTTGAGAATCATTACATCAAATTCATCATAGAATAACTTATGGAGACGGGATGGGATTCATAAACAAATTCTGATCAAAATATTGAAATTCTAAATTACGGATTTGGATGGTATCTTTGTACCATATCAGTAGTATTTGTTTGGATATATTGAAGTATTTTATATTATATCTAAAATGATTTTATATGATCCCTTAGAACTTTTCTTGATAAAGATACACTTTTAACATTGAAATCATTTATTTAAACTCAATAAATATCCAAATATTAATAAAAAATTATTAGTAAATATATATTTAAACAATAAATGTACAAGTAAAATCCTTGAGTGGTTGTGATGGTTTGAATTTGTTTCTATGTTGTATACATTATATAATGATTTTTGTCACATATTTGGAAAAAACTAAAAATTAATTCATTGGACAAAAAATGATTCCCTTTAATAAATTTATTAATAAGTTAATATTCCGAAAAAATTAAATAAAACAAGCAATATATAATATTAAAAATAATATTGAAAATGTTTTAATAAATCATATCTATTGAATGGATTTCTGATCAATGAATGAAATAAAGTTATTTTCCTTAAAAACATTATTTTAATTTACTAATTAATTAAAGTGCAGAAAATGAAAAAAAAATTATTCTCATTAAATAAAAATTTTATAATATAATTCATGGTTTTCATTATAGGTATACAAAAAAATTTCTTATTATTGGAAACATAATAATGAACTATCTTGACAAAAATGAGATTGTAACGTAAACCCATTTCCACTATAGCATCCACTGAATTATTAGGCCCAATTAAGAAATATAATTATATGGATATTCATATCCCATTATTTTCAGGATAATTATGATAAAATATCATCATTTGTTGTATATACACCATAAAAAATAAGAAAGTGTTGAATATGGAATGTGTCTCATGGATATAAAAGTGAGGCAAACATCCCTTACATCAAGTCTGGCATCCTTTGTATGTTTTAGAACATATTTTATAATATATACAATTTATAAATAATTATATTATAAACTAATAATCACAAAAAATTAAAAAATGATTTAATTATACCCTTTTAACATCCCTTTATTTATAATAATTTATTAAAATCATTCTTCTTGGGGATAATCACATCGTTTTCCATATATGTTTTTGTTTTCATGTTTTTCCTTGTCAACATCATTACATTCTAAATCATATAATTTATTATAATAATTATATAAATATAATGTATATTAAATATATACATATTTATATTCTCCATAAAATATGGAGACAAATAAATTAATTACACCGTTCATTGACATGATTGTCCATATATACTACTGAATGTTGTATCCAGTTTTTGAACTGTTGGAATGAATAATGATAAATATTATTTAACTTTTCCAGAATAATTTTTAATTAAAATAAATTCATTAAATATATATTTATTACCATTCATATGAAAACATAATTAAAAAAGATTTTTTTCCCTTTACAGAGGTGGCAGTCCACTCACACAGAAGAGTGACATTATATTTTTTCGATAGATTAGAAGCTAAAAGGTAAATTAGATAATATTATTATAAGAGTATAATTACATAATAAATGTAATATATATGATAAATCTATCAACATATCTATCTGTGATAATATTTAATGGAAAATTAATTACATTGGTTCGTGAGGCAATAGTCTTCCACGAACATGATCGACTATTTGAGATGAAATTTGATTACAAAAGTTAAGGATATAGGTAATGTAATTAATATAATAACATGTAAGTGTATGTAAAATAATTTTTTATCTTTTCATAATAATAAAATAATATTTTACTATGGTCTAATAGAAAATGGAAAAAAAATCCATGGTGATGAACTACAACTTTTATTCGGAAGACCTCTTTATAAATATACCTATAACCACAATACTATGTTTTAATGATAAAAATAGTTACCCTATGTATTTAGGGGGGATGTAATTAAGATTCTTGGGAATTTATTTTTTGAAAAAACTGGATTCTTAAGTTTTAGGAAAATAGTATAGATGGTTCCCTTTATAAGAGAGGGGAGAAGAACAGTAAGATATTCTTAAAGTATAAAATTAATTTAATTTATAATATTATTAAATTTATATAAATTAGTAATACTACAAATATATATGTGGTTGAGTTTCAAAATAGTCATACATAAGAAATGAGAGAAATATATTTTATGTTTTCACCCTTGTATTTCTGTTTAAACCCCCTTTTTAACCTTTTAGGAAATAAATATTTTAGTAAAGTGTTTACTCATCATGTGTAGAGAAAGTAACTATAAAGGATAAAAGGACCATCTATATTATCAACCATATAACACATATATAATGTTCTTTTGAAAATTTTATATATTTACTAAATAATTCTTAATTTTAGAATATGTTTATTGTTAATTTGGACATTATTCATTAAATTTGAATTGAAATACATGAAGACAAATATGTAATGATAATATATAAGTATAAAAATATCGAAAATTTCTTAATAATATACATAATATGTCTAAGACAATAATTTTTTCAAATTACATAACATTTAATATTTTTAAAATATTTTATTTTATTTTTCTTTTAATTAAATAATTCTTGCATCAGTATTATAAAATAATTTTTGTTAATTATTACATTATTAAAATTTATAAATAATTTACCATTAAAAAAATATAATTTATACTTAATATGAATATTTATATCCAAAAATAATTTCATTATAATCATTGTCACATAATAATATATTTATTAAAATAAATAATGTTATGTATATCGATATTCATTTTATATAGTACCCTAAATATCAAAATCATTGACATTTAGGAAATGTTAATTTATTCTATTTTTATATAATTTTTCATACATTGTAATGATAAAATAAAAATAAGTGAATATTTTGTGTCACATTTTAGTCTTAATCCAATTAATTTTAGCTTTAATTAAACCATTTTACATTTATTTCAGTAACAAAGTTTAACTATGGTAAATATTCATAATGACCCAAAATGAAAGAAAAAACATTACCAAATTTGTAGATCCGAATTTCAAATATTGAGTAAATTTTTAAAAGATTGAAAAAAATAATTAGAATAATTTAATTTAATATCAATTTTGTGAAACATAATGGAAAGATTTTTCTAAACCAATGCTTTTTTTAAGAAAATGTTGAAATTTGATTAACTTAGTGACAAAAATTATTCATTATATATAAATATATATATATATATAATAGATAAATTTCAATGAGATATTTCCTTCTTTCAGATATTTTTAATAATTAAAATGGAAAAACATGGTTCACCTTTAAATGTAATTTCTAAAAAATTGAATTTCAAAACTAAAAATAAAATTAAACCATAACAATGAAAATTTATGATTAAAATATAGTTAATTAAATCATTCAAAATAAAATGGTTAATATGTAACTTTATTCATAAATCCAAAATATTATGGGTCTATTAAATATCATTATGTAATGAAATGAAATGATAGTATTTAAAAAATAATCAATTTTAACTATTCACTTAAAAATCAATCATTTCAGAAAACCCCTAAATTTCAACGTAATTCATTTTTTATATGATGACACTATAAATTTTTATAGTTTTATGAAATAAATTTTCTAATATTACAAAAAATAATTTATAATATTTTCTCAAAATAAGGAATAAAAATAATTTTCAAAGAGAATATAAATTTGAATTATATAATATATTAATTTATAACCGTATTCATACTTCATTATATTTTTCCAATAAATTTTTATTGAGTATAATATATATATATATATATATAAATCATTTTATTATATTCATAAAAAAAATTTTAACAACAATGTTATAGGTGTAAAATTTAAATAATATATTTCATTGGTTGTTAATGCTCATTGTTGTATGTCATTAATACTATTGAGTATAATGTTGTTCCTTAAAAATATATCTTGGTTATAAGAGAATAATTCTATAATTGTTTTCCAGAAAATATTCATATAATTATGTCTTGAATGATAACTATTTATCATGTTCCATGAAGATATAATTAGACAATACAGGGAAGAACCAAACTCTGGACATTTTATGATATCATGAGGATAATTATGTAATTGTTATTAAATTTATATTAATGAAATTTATAATGAAGATAGTTATATTTTCTAGTATAATTATAAATTTTATGGAAAATTATATGCAACAAAATTATTTGTTTTTGATGTAACATTAACAACAGCTGATCAATATGAGACACTAAGAATCTTCATTGGATAAACAAGTCAAATATGATTCGAAATGTACCATGTAGATTATAAGTTGAAATTTTTTAATAGATAATAAAAATAATAATTTCACATTAAGAAATTTGTGTTACCATATTAATGATAATAATACATTTGTGTTCCATTTTAGTAAGGCCTTGTATGACATAATGAAACAACAAAAATCTTAATAGACATTGTTTGTTACATATTTATGAAATATTTACTTATAAAGAGTTATTTTTTTATAACATCATATATGTAAAATCTACCAATGAGGATATGTTTACAAAACTAATTTATGTAGATGATTTCTAATATACGAAAACATCGTATAAATTAGTGTTATAAATTTTTAATGATGAGATCAGTGTTCACAACATAAATGAATATAGGGAATATATATATTTATGGTAGCATGTAAATGGGATGGAGGAATACACCTTAATCTCTCTAGAAAAATAATAAAGTGAGTTGGTAAATAATTTTATGTTATATAAAGAGAAATACTTTTTAACACCATCCGTATTATAAACCACACAATAAAATTTTAAATAAATAAGAGTAGTATTTAATAAAACATTTTATATAAAAAACTATTTTGATCTTGTTATATATACAAATTTCAAGGCTTTACATCAGGTATGAAACATATTTGGATGATTATAATAAATATATGTTAATGGAGGAATAACATACTACTATAAAGATGATTTTCTGGTAAATTAAAGATATTATTGATTATGATTTTCTATTTTATAAAAGGAATGATATATTTTTAATTTATTATCGATATATAGACTATGTTGGAGAAATTATTCACAAATAATATACTAGTGGAGCATCATTATTTATGAGAGAGTATTGTATTAACAGTTTAAGAAATAAGAAAGATGAAACTTTTATTATCATGTTTGAGAAATATATATTGTATATATGAAGACATATACTTGATTTATATAGGTGAAGAAATAAATAGAGGATATTTATGAATACGCGAATGTGATTATGTTGATTCATATTGAAAATGGACGTGAAATTGAATTAATAATGAATATGATACACCCTGCTACCATGAAATCCTATCAAAATTAAGTACCATTTTACACATGAAAAGGTGGATCAAATATTGATCAAAATATATTATATTTTACGAAATCAATGTTTTATTGGAAGTTTAAAAAAATTGATGTCTATATCAATATTTAAAATGAAATTTTTGAATCTTAGGAATGATCCCCCTATCTTCTCAAGGATGTTGAAAAAATTCACTCACGCCATATGTGTTTTATTAACATGGTTATTCAATATTCAGAATGATATTAACCCTGTTATTATATTAATAAATGATTGAAATTGATATTTTAATAATTTTATGAAATATTTTAAAAGAATAAAAATATAATCTATGGAAATTAAAAAATATTGGGATAATTTTATAATAGGTTGATTAAGGAAAATATCATAAACAAATGAAAAAAAATTCTAATCAAAATTATGAACTATAATTTTAGTTGGAGAATGTTATATTATAAACAAGAAAAAAATGATCTATGTTAATGATCTAGAATGTGAGACACATATAATAATAAACTGAGACATTAATAGATTTTTAAATATTAAAAAACAAGGCTTTTCTATGATATGATGATTATCTTATGATTTATGGTTTGAATTTAGTAATGGATTCCATATTTTTTAAAACTTATTTTACAAATAGATCTTATCTCTTAGACATTTTGTGAATGTTGATGTATTTCATTTTATCTTATAGATTAGTTCGAATTACAATATGGTACATGAGGATACAATGGATTCCCAACAATACCAAATGGAGATGTTAAAAATGATTTAATTAGGATAATATTGTATTATACCTTATAAAAGAGGTCGAATGGGGAAAATTGGAATAAATGATGTAATTGATATTATATTTTAAAAAAATGGAAGATATTTTTGTAGTTAAGAATTAAATTTGGTTTTGATAATAATGTATTTATCATAATGTTAGAGAAATTTTAATGTAATATGTGATAATTTCAATGTATTAATTTTCATTGTATATACCATAATTTAATTGTAAAACCCCATTTATATGATAGCGTTTAACACAAAAAAAAATCGAGTTAAAATGAAAAAAAAAATACTATTGAAATATTTTTATTAGGTGTGATAGATATCACTTAGATGATTGATTGTGGAGTAATAATATAAATAACTAAATTTTAGTTTTTTTTACACAAGTATAAGATGAATTAATAGGTAATTAAGTGATTATAAATAATAATAAATATCATTTCTATGTTGAAGACATGTTATTCTAATTAACTATATTTCTTTTGAGAAATGTTTTTTATCATAAAAAATTAATTTAATCCCAAATAGTGAATGAATTTATTGAAATTTATATCTTATATATTCAATATTTCTTATCATTTATCTATTAATTTTTTTGTAATGGGATATGAAAAATATTCTTAATTATTCTTAAATTTTTTATTCTAAAATTTTTTTCATCATAATTGAAACAAGTTCTGTAATATTAATTTCATAAAAATATATAAATTTATTGTTTCATATGGTATACCATATTGATAATTATGGTATTAAAATTTAGTAATTATGTCCCTATTTTTAAATTATGAATCATGCCCTTGGTAAATATTTCTCACCAATGTAAGGGTAAAATAATTAAATTATGGATAAAACTTTGGGATAAGGCTTTAAAATTTATATATCTCATTCCATTAACCTAGTTTATGATGGGAGTTCTTCCACGTCCATCCAAATGTCGAATATATAGATTTTGGCTTCCATTTTTCCTTTAGTATGAATTTAATATTTATTTAAGAAAATAATACATAAAAAATCACTCTCATATCTTTAATGTCACTAATATTTTTACATAATGATCAAAAGAGGATATGTTTAGTTATAATTTATTATTTTAATTTTAAATTAATTTTTTATGTTGGTAAATTATTATTTATTTCAAGTAATTGAAAAATCACATTATTTAGTTTTGTAATACTGATAAAATATATATTTAGTTATTATAGATGTAAACAAAATTATTTTTAATGAATAATAAGTAATTAAATTTGAATGTATTATTGTGTTATAATAACTTGTTTGATTAATATATCAAATTAGGGATGTTTTAATTGTTTATATTTATTATGGCACAAATTATTTTTACATTTTTTATTACATATTTTGAACCAATGTATTCATTAAGATGAAAATTATAGAAAATGAAAAGTGTATTTTAAAGACTATGTATGTAATAAATAAATATAAAAATTATAATTATTTATTTAAATATACATAATGAGCTCATAAATACATTTTTTCATCTAAAATTACATACGATAAACTAGGATATATATTAAAAAAATGTAACCTATAAATTATATTATGAAAATTAACATGATAAGGAAACAAAACGTGTGAATAAAAGGTATAAATTGATATTTTAAAAGAGAATCACAATGATTAATTTGGTGGGAGAACAAGACAATGTTCAGGGTATCAAACTATCTAGGATGACCGAGACTATTTCGGGGGGGGGGCACATTTAGAGATGCTTTGGATAAGAAATTATATAGGTCAATTTCATTGGTTCTGGAGGAATGGATATGAATGTGGTTTCTTAAGAGGAAAACCATGGATAAATGAATCTAACAAATACACAATCCATCAATATAAATTTTCAATATCGAGATGATATTCATGTATACATGGTCAATCTTAGGTAGAGTATCATGTCTCCCCTTATTATAACTATTCTCGTCCCTTATTCTCTGCATGAATGACTTATTTTGATCAATATCCCTCTTTTTGTTAGTATTTTTTGTATGTTTATGTAATTTTACTTATCATTAAATCTATCTATATCAGTATTATTATTTTTTATAAAACTTTATATGTAATCTATGTTTGTAAATAATTTCATCAAATGAATTTTAACTATATATGATTATATTTTTTAGTACTTTAATTATACCTTTCATATTATTTAATTATTTTTGTGTTAGTTATTTTTATTTATCAAAATTATATTCCATTTCTGATTTATGATATGTGAACTAAATTCTAATATTTTTATATAATGAAAACTTTTTTAATATTATATATATCATTAAATTTTACTTTATCATTAAAATTATAATTAATATTAAATTTTTGACCATTTATATGATATTGATTTTTAATTAATTAAAATTTTGTTAAATATGAAAGTAAATATATGATATAAATAAACAATACTGAATTATGATATATTACAATTTCAATATAATTTTATGTATTTTAAATATGTCACATTTATGAATTATAAATATATTCGTAATATTCATATTATTATATAATTTTTTTCTAGATATATTTATATAATGTATATGAGAATTGTATATTTAAAATTATATTATATAAATGTTGTGGAACTATAATAGTTTTTATTTCTAATTATATTGTTAAATTTATTTTTTTAATATGTTTTTTATATAAATGATTCAATTTTATAAAAATGATCATGGAAACATCGTGAATATGGAATCAAAATAAAACATTCCATAAGGATAAGTCAAGGCTAAGTACCAAGACAACATCAAATGGTGGACATTGTTCGATAGTGGATTCAATTTACTCCCTAATTACATACATTACGTCTCCTGATAAAAAAAAGCTTTACCAAATTCATTGGAGTGATATCCTGTCAAACCCATAATAAAAAGTTCATGAATATTTGTAATAAAAAATGGAAATCTATCCTAATTCATAAACATATGAATTGCCAATGGGATGAAAATGGGTGGTATAATATAGTCTAATTTAATAATCAAAAGAGATTTATTAGAGATTTAATTTGAAAATGATCATTAAGAATGTATTACCCTGTAAATTTTAGAAACAATAAGACATGTATATATGTGAGAGAAATATATATTGAACATAAAAAGAATTGCATACCATTAAAGTGAGAGATAATTGGATTTATGGATATAATGATGATAACCTGGAGAAAATGGCGGTTCAGAGGGATTTTGTAACATTCCATGTTAATTAATAATAAGATATTTTAATACTTATTAATATTTTTGAATTAAATATTAATTTTTTTAAATGGGTTTCTATGTTTGATAGCGTACTCGATACACAACAACATGTTTGTTTGGAATCTTATGTTGCACACTAATAATATAATATTATAATTTTAAATGATAGTTAACTCCTAGCCATTGTATTGGAGGGAATGAATGAAACTAACTATAATATTATTATACAATATTTTTAAATGTATTAAAATTATCCAATAAAATGTTAGAGGCTTAAAATGTGAAAGAATCTAATTTTAAGCATAATTTACATTAAAAGGCCGATTTATCACCTTTTAATGGAGAACCCTTTTTAAATCTAGTTTTGGTCACTTGAATATATTATATATGACAAAATAAAATCCTTTTTTAGAATTGGGACATCAAAATTTACTTTGTGTAAATTTTTGGAGATTTTCCGATAAAGATCATTTTTAATGAATAGGGAAAATATTGTATTTTAATTCAAAACTATGTTTTAATCTAATATATTTATATGGATAAATTATATTTTTAATTGGTTTTAACGTGTAACTAGAATATATTTGTACCATTTAATCCAATGTTGGTTATTTTAATTAATTTCACATTGAAATTGGACATAAACAAGTCTCAATCTTTTGATAGATATTGTTTCTTAAAAACAAGCTATTTGTTTTAACAACGGGAATTAATTTTAAAATTAATAAATTTCAATTCTATGTTATTAATTTGAAAAAATAGACATAATTTTTGAATTTGGAATATCAAATTTATCTTAGGCTGAATTTTTGGTATTTTTCTGAAAAACATCAATTTTTGATGAATAGTGAAACCACTTAGTGGTAGTTAAAAAAACTGACTTTTTCATTTAAATGAAAATTTACAAATTTTTTAGTTTTAATTTAAAAAATCTGCCATAAATGGTTGTTATCATGAAGTAAAATTTGGTTTATTAAGATGAAAATAATTTTTGGTGCATAGTAACTTTGGACTTTTATTTAACACGGTTAAAGATAAATAAGGTAATTCAAGGTAAAAAGAATATTATAACAATTAAAAATTATTTTAACACGGGTCCAATCATTATTGGTTGAGTCATTTATGACCATGGTCATCTTTGGGTCGATTTTGGAACCCCATTGAACTACTTGGGAGTGATAAAATTTGCGTTCATGCGTACGTACGGCTTACCGTCTCCATGAACGGTGCACTTCGTTTCTTATCTCTAAATGTTTTGTAATATTATAAATACATGTATATACTGGATATTTATGATATATATGATATCTAAATCATGAATATCATTCTGGATATTATAGAATATTTACCACATGGACAACTTGTAAATATAAGTTGTTCATTTTTTGACGAAACTTCCAAATATCGACAAAATGAATGTTATTAACTTAAATGATTACATAATGTTTATAACATGGTAATAATTTATATAAATGGAATAAAAAACTTGAAAAAGGTTCTTAATCAAGTAGAAATTAACTTTAGTTTTTTATTCAGGATATTAAAGAGCGATCGAGTCAAGACGGACACAAGGTAAGGGACTTCATCTTAGACTCTTTTCATTGAGGCATATTTTGTTCTAATACAAGACTTTATTTTATACACTGTCTAAAAACCATTGAATATTCATTCAATTCAATGGGAATATTTTTCTACGAATAATTTTACCTAAAGAAAAAAAAAGAATGTTTCTTTTAATGTATGAGGTGACAATGACCTTTTCCGCCGCTGCGAGTATTATTTGATCTTTGGCTTCCTCAACAAGCCTTAATGTTTTTTAAAATAAAATAAATACCTTATACTCTTTTACGTATGTTTGGTATTTAAAATGGTTTTGAAAATGGATTTTTTATATCAATATATTTATGTTATATATTGTGATTGAAATGTGGAAATGTTTCCTTTCCATTATATTTGGTGTATGTGATATGATTTTATATTGGTACTTGGACATTTGACGGGTGGTTACATTATAAACCAAATGATGGGTGGTTCCGTGAATACTAGGAGGGGTGGTTATGTTATAACCACCAATGCATTGATTGTGGAAGTCGGATGTATAGCTATTCCATTTAGTTATATCTGTCGAAGTTGACCGTATTTTTATTCCATTAATGTATGTTTAGGTCCCAAGTATCCTTTATATGTTAT
Organism: Viscum album; assembly: GCA_963277665.1. Taxonomy (NCBI): domain Eukaryota; kingdom Viridiplantae; phylum Streptophyta; class Magnoliopsida; order Santalales; family Viscaceae; genus Viscum; species Viscum album. The sequence goes on along the minus strand of OY728143.1, from coordinate 799,884,856 downwards.
GTGTTCTTTATATGGGTTTTATGGTAATATTTTGTTTACAAAAGGGTATGCAATGATATTTTATTCAGTGAAGAGTATTTAATACTTTATAAAGGTGAAAAGTATTACTGATTTTAAAGTATTCATGGTTTACTTGTTGTTTTTAAAAACTAATAGTTTTATTTCTTTGTGTATCCCTTACTGATCTTTTTATGCTCATCTGATGTTTTTGAAATGTTTTTAACAGGACATAATGTGTAATAGGGTCAAGGATGGGATAAAGGAAAGTCATTCTATCTTAAACATGGAAGTAAACATGACTCTATTTTTCAATAGTTCAGGTTTTGTAAAAAAAATAAAATGGAAACTATGTAGATGTGTCTACATTGTAATCTTTTGAGATGTAATAGTTATGTCCTAATTCTCTAAAACTCTAAACCAAAAAAGATCCTCTATGTGAATTATTCATATAATTCAATATTATGTAATGTTTAAGGTCGGGTCCTTATAGATGGTAACAGAAGTTGGTTTAGATAACTTTAAAAGTTAGTATATCGTTAAATTAATATCCATAAAGTAATTTATGTTAATATCGAGATCATATAGCATTTACAGATTACCATGTTTCTTCGCCTAAGATATTTCTGTGTTCAGAATGGTTTTTCGCAGAGGAAATAGGGCAGCTATGTTGGGACGACATCAGGAGGAAGACAACCATTCAAATCAGCAACCTACGATGGTCGGAATCAGAACTGAAAAGTATGTTGCAGTGATGGAATAGTTGACCCGGGCTATAAATGGTGGAGGTATTCATGCATGAGATCAGCCGGATCAATCGGAGAGGAACATGTCAGCAGTGGATCATTTCATGGGGAAAAATCCACCATCATTCAGAGGATCATCTGAACCTGTGCTAGTAGAAGGGTCTAATAAAGCACTAGAAAAGATTTTCGATGTTATGGGATGTTCAGAACATTAAAAGTTTAATCTCGTTGTTCACCGTTTTGAAGGTGAAGCTGGTCAGTGGTGGTCGATGGTGAAAAATACCAGGGATAGTGATGAGATTGATGATCTTGATTGGGATACATTTTAAGGTATGTTTTTTGAGGAATATTTTTCTATGGTGGATTGACTTAGGATGGATAAACAATTCCTAGAATTGAGGCATGAGGATGACTTAGTGGCCGCTTATGAAGCAAAGTTCACTCGATTGGCATGGTATGCACCACATTTCATCAAAGATTTTGATAGTATGTTAAATCAATTTTAAACAGGACTAAAGCCATGATATCAAAGTGTATTAGCCTCTCGTGAGTTCAAAAGTTATGAAAAACATATTCGATGTGCAGAGAAGGTGGAAATGGAGTTTTTCGATGATCAAGTGTTCTTTGAAAAACAATAGAATAAGAGGTCCAGTTGACAGGAAAAGGTGAAGAATTCATCAAAGAAGCCTGAAAGTTAGGAAACTAAATGTACAGCTTGTGAGAAGTGTGGTAAAAAGCATCCAAGAGAATTTTTATCGAAGTCTGGAAAGTGATTTCGGATTGATAAGTCTGGTCATATTGATCGTGACTGTAAGGAAGATGATCAAGAAGGAAATGAAAAGCCATCAGTAATATGTTTTAAGTGTAATGAAATGGGTCATTATGCAAATGATCATCCATCGAAGAACTCAACTGAGGGAAAACAGCAGGACTACAAGCAAAAAGGCGTGGTGAAATCAATTGCAACTACTTCAGCAGATGATGGGCCATCAAACGAAGTAGTATCAGGTACACTGTTTGTTTGTTCAGATTATTCCAATGTGTAGTTTGATTCAAGGTCTACTTACTCTTTAATTTCTTAGATGTTTTCTAGTAAATTGGGAATTCCATCTCATGATATGAATACTGAACTTATGGTTAAAACACCTGGAGTAAATGTTGAGACAAAAAGAAAACATAAGAACATTCTTGTCCTTGTCTGTAGAATGAATCTAATTGCAAACCTTATTTTTTTTCCTCTAGTAGATTTTGATATTATATTAGCCATGGATTAGATTTCTATTTATCATGATAAGATTGACTATATAGCTAAAGAGGTTTCTTTTCAGAAAGATTTTCAGTTTTTATACAAAAATGAACCCTTGCTGTTGATAACATATCAGGAAGCTGAGAAACAAGTAAAATATGGAAATTAATGTTACCTTGCACATATTGTTGAAAACAAAGGAACTGTTTAGATTAATGATGTGCCAGTGGTAAATGAGTACCTTGATGTTTTTCCTCATGAGTTTCCTGGTATTATACCTGACCGGGAACTTGAATTTACTGTTTACTTAGTTCCTGAGGCTATGAAAATTTCAAAACCCCCTTATCGAATGTCTCAAATTGAACATTTAGAGTTAAAGAAGCAATTGCAGGTGTTATTAGAAAAATGTTTCATTCAACCTAGCACATCACCATGGGGTTCTCCTGTCTTGTCTGTTAAAAATAAAGATGGTTCAATGAGAATTTGCATTGATTATAGAGCATTGAATAACATCACTGTTAAGAATAAGTATACATTGCCTCATATCTATGATTTGTTTGATCAGATCCAGGGAACTCAATATTTTTCAAATATTGACTTGAGGTTGGGGTACAATCAGTTGAAAGTAAAAGAAGCAGATGTTCCAAAGACCGTGTTTCGTACTAGATATGGACATTATGAATGTGTAGTTATGCCTTTTGGGTTATCCAATGCACCTGTTGTATTCATGGATCTTATGAATAGAATTTTTCGTGAGTTCTTGGATAAGTTATGGGTTGTGTTCATTGATGATATATTGGTTTATTCTAAAATTAAAGAGGATAATTATATTCATTTAAGGGTTGTCTTAAAAACATAAAGTGAAAAGAAATTATTTTGGAAATTCAGAAAGTGTGAGTTTTGGTTACAAAAAATTTCTTTCCTTGGTCATGTTGTTTCAAAAAATTGCACAATTGTTGATCTAGTTAAAACAAAAGTTGTTGAAGAATGTCCAAGACCCACAAATATAACCGAGATCTATAGTTTTCTTGGTTTGGCATGTTATTACTGGAGGTTTGTTGAAAATTTTACATGGCTATGTAGTCCAATGACTAAGTTAACTCGAAAAGGTGTTAAGTTCAGCTGGACAATAGAATGTGATGATTGCTTTCAAGAATTGAAAAGAATATTGGAGAATGCTCCAGTTTTGGCACTGCCATCCAGAAATGGTGAGTATTTTATCTACAGTGATGCTTTGTTGAAAGGACTGCGATGTGTCCTAATGCAGAATGGTCAGGTAATTGCTTATGCTTCCCATTAGTGGAAACCTCATGAGTTAAAATAACCTAAACATGATTTGGAATTAGCTGCTATTTTTGTTGCTTCAAAAATTTTGAGGCATAATTTGTATGGAGTGAAGTGTGAAATATATAATGATCAAAATAGTTTGAAGTATATATTCACTCAGAAAGAATTGAACATGAGATAGAAGAGATGGTTATAATTAATCAAGGATTATGATTTCACGATACTTTATCATCTAGGGAAATCAATTAAAGTGGCTGATGCTTTGAGTCGAACAAGTAATACTTCATTAACCATGTTACGTTTGGAATGAGATCCTTTGGTTTTTGATTTGATGAACATTGGAATAGAAATTTTTGTTGCAGGAAATTATTCTATATTGTTTCAGGTGTAAGTGAAATCATCTCTATCAGACAAAATTAAGCAAGCGCAGAAGGAAGACAGTGAGTTGCAGAAAAAGGTAGAGTTGGTTCAGAAGGGTAAGTTGCCTGAATTTAACATTGATAATGATTGTGTTTTGAAATTTGGGTAGATATTATGTTTACCTCGTGATTCACAGTTGAAGAATGAGTTGTTATGTGAAGCTCATAGTTCTACGTTTTCATTTCATCTTGGTAGTATTAAGATGTACAGAGATCTTCGGTAGTATTAATGGTGGGATGAAATGAAAAGAGATATTACTGATTTTACTGTGAAGTGTTTGAATTGTCAGCAGGTTAAAGCAGAGCGACAGTTATTGAAAGGGATGCTTCAGCCTCTACTAGTTCTAGAGTGGAAATGGGAAAATATATCCATGGACATTGTTATGGGATTACTGAAGAAATCTTGAGGTAAAAATGCAATCTGGGTTATAGTTGATCGATTGACTAGATATACTCATTTACTTCCTATTCAATATATTTTGTCTCTAGATCAACTTTTTCAGTTGTATATTAAAGAGATAGTCAGGTTGAATGGAGTTCCCCTCTCCATTGTATCTGATCATGATCCCAGGTTCACTTCTAACTTTTGGAAAGACCTTTATAAGTCGTTGGGTACTGAATTAAATTTTAGTACAGCTTTTCATCCTCAATTAGATGGGAAGTCAGAACGAACAATACAAACCTTGAAGAATATGGTATATTCTTTTTCACTAGATTATCCAGGAAGTTGGGACAATCATCATTCTTTGGTTGAATTTTCTTATAAAAACTCTTTTCATTCTAGTATACAGATGGCTCTGTTGGAGACATTATATGGAAAATTGTGTCGAACTCCATCTTTTTTGGATAATGTAGGTGAATGGAAGGTGATGGGACCAGAATTGGTAGATGAGATGGTAGAGATAGTTCAGTTGATTCAGAAGAACATGAGAACTGCTCATAGAAGATAGAAAAGTAATGTTGATAACCAGAGGAAGGATTTTTCCTTTGAGGCAGGTGATCATGTATTTCTCAAAGTTTCTCCATGGAAAAGTGTGAAGCGTTTTGGTAAGAAAGTAAAGTTGAGTCTGAGGTTCATTGCACCTTATGAAACTCTAGAGAAAGTGGGATCAGTTGCGTATATAGTGGATTTACCTCAATGTTTATTCCAGGTACACAATGTTTTTCATGTTTCGATGTTGAGAAAGTATATTCCAGATCTGTCTCATGTTTTGAGCCCTAAGGTAGTTCAGTTGGAAGAGAATCTCTCTTATAAAGAACAAACAGTTCAGATTCATGACCTTAGATAGCAGGTGTTGCGTATAATGTAATTTACCAGTTAATGGTTTTGCGGAAAAACCATATGGTTGAAGAGGCAATGTGGGAAACTGAAAATGCTATGAGTGGTAAATACCCCCTCTAATTTTGATAAGTGAATACAAATTGAGAGGATGTAATTTCCAAAAGGGGTGAAGGATGTAACATCCCATGTAAATAAAGAATAATATATTTTTATAGTTATTAATATTTTTTAATTAAATATTAATTTTAATTTAAAAGGGTTTCTATGTTCGATAGTGTACCCGATACGCAACAATGTGTTTCTTTGGAATTTTACGTTGCACACTAATAATATAATATTATTATTTTAAATGGTAGTTAACTTCTAGCCATTTTATTGGCTGGAATGAATGAAACTGACTATAATATGATTATACATGATTGTTAAATTTATTTACACTATCCAATAAGAAGGTAGAGGTTTAAAATGTGAATAAATCTAATTTTAAGCATAATTTAGGTTAAAGGCCGATTTATCTCCTTTTAAAGGAGAACCCTTTTTAAATCTAGTTTTGGTCACTTCAATACATTCTATATGACCAAATAAAATCCTTATTTATAATGGGGAAATAAAAATTTACTTTGTGTAAATTTTTTGAATTTTTCCGATAAAGGTCATTTTTAATGAATAGTGAAAATATTGTATTTTAATTCAAAACTATGTTTTAATATAATTTATTTATACGGTTATATTATATTTTTAATTGGTGTTAAAGTATAATTAGAATATATCTTGAACATTTAATCCAATTTCAGTCATCGAAATTAATTTCACTTTGAAATTGGACATAAACAAGTATCAATCTTTTCATAGTTATTGTTTCTTAAAGACACATTATTTGTTTTAACAATGGGAACTAATTTTTAAAATTAATTAATTCCACTTCTATGTTTTGAATTTGAAAAAGTAGACATCATTTTTGAATTTGTAATATCAAATATATCTTATAGTGAATTTTTGGTATTTTCCTGAAAAACTTCAATTTTTGATGAATAGTGAAACCACTTAGTGGTAGTTAAAAAAATTGAATTTTTCAATTAAATGATATTTTACAACATTTGTGAATTGAATTTCAAAAATCCTACATTCATGGTTGTTATAAGGAAGTAAAATTAGTTTCATTAAGATGAAAATAATTTTTGGTGAATAGTAACTTTTGACTTAGTTACTGCGGTTAAAGGTAAAAAAGGATATTCAAGGTAAAAAGAATATTATAATAATTCAAAATTACCTTAACACTTGTCCAAACCTTATTTGATGAGTCATTTTCGACCATGGTCATATTTGGGTCTATTTTGGGACCCCACTGATCCACTTGGGAGTGATAATGACAATTTAGATTAATTAATTTAATGTGAAGACAAAATTGACATTAACAAAAATATTTTAGTAATAAATTTTTATATGGTGTTATATAAATATTTTCATCTATAAATATTATTTGTAAAGATAAAAATATTTCCTATAGCATGGAATTTGTTTTATAATTTTTAGACATCAAATAAATTAAATTAGTTATGACAAAACATTGATGCAGTATTTATCTCATTAATAAAAGATTTAAATATATATGATTGTAATGATTAAAATATTATCCAAAACATGTCCAATTCAGATTGAATGATTTTATTTCGACCATGAAGCATCTTATCTTCCTCTATAATGATTTTTGGACCATTATAAACCGAATATAATTATATTATAAAATAATATTTTCACACTTTCCTAAAGAGCCCCTCCCCCCCTTTAAAAAAAGACCACTTCTAACCAATAACTCACACCTCTCAAGCCATTTGGCGCGTCCATCCTCTGCCCAATTAAGCTCCCTATATCCATATCCTCCCCCTATAAGCATTACCTTAGGCATAATGCACTTCAAGAAGTCCTATTGGTTCAAACCAAAGGAGTTACCCAAATTAAAGGTAACAGTTTCTCTTAAATAGTTTTCTTTTATTTTACTTCTCCAACCCCTAAAATATTTTTTATTTCATTATTTTATAACAAAAACAGTATCCTAAATATACTAGGATTTTTTTATAATAAGGATTCGAACTTCACTTACACACACCTCCATCTAATGGATGAAGAACATAATGTTTCTCTGGATGGAAAACTAACGCCTCACGAAATGATGATTGTTCAATTACATCTTACCACCTATCATGGTAGCCATTATGATGGATATGTATTTATATATGATATATATTATGTTTACAATTTCATTATGCTTATGTACTTCCTAATTATATCAAGCCTTTATGGTTTCCATAGTGGGTAAATACGATAATCACATTTGAGGAAGTGCGGACTACCGCCCCCTTAAAGTGATGTGACTCGTTAATGCCTTATGTGGGATGTATAATGGATATTGTTAATTATATTATATATGATATTATACTTTATTTATAATATACCTATGTATCAATATGTTTTATTTCCATTAAAATAAGAAATATAAATGAAAGTAGCGTTAATGCGTACGTACGACTTACCGTCTCTATGAACGGTGCATTTCGCTTCTTACCTCTAAATGTTATTTAATATTATAAATATACATATATACTGGAAATATATGATATATATGATTTCAAAATCATGAATATCATTCTGGATATATTGGAATATTGACCACATGGACAGCTTGTAAATATAAGGTGTTCATTTTCGACTCAAATGCCAAATATCGACAAAATGAAAGTTATTAACTTAAATGATTACATAATGTTAATAACATGTTAATAAGTTATATAAAATGAATAATAAACTTGAAAAAGGTTCTTAAGTAAGTAGAAATTAATTTTAGTTTATTATTCAGGATATTAAAGGACGATCGGGTCAAGTCGGACACGAGGTAAGGGACATCGTCTCAATCTCCTTTCATTGAGGCATATTTTGTTCTCATACAAGACTTTATTTTATACGCTGTATAAAAACATTTTACATTTAATTTCATTAAAAGGGAATATTTTTCTATGAAGAATTTTACTAAATGACAAAAAATAATGTTTTTTTAACGTACGCGGTGACAACAACCTTTTTCGCCAACGCGAGTATTATTTGATCTTTGGCTTCTTCAACAGGCCATAATTTTTTTAAAATAAAATAATTACCTTATACTCTTTTACGTATTATTGGTATTGAAAATGGTTTTGAAAATGGATTTGTAATGTAAATATATTTATGTGATATATTGTGATTGAAATGTGGAAATGTTTCAATTATTTTATATTTTTTGTATGTTATATGATTTTATATTGGTACTTGGAAATTTGATGGGTGGTTACGTGATAAACCAAATGACGGGTGGTGCCGTGAATACCAGGGAGAATGGTTATGTTATAAACACCAATGCATTGGGTATGGAAGTCGGCCATATGGCTATTCCATTGAATGATATGTGTGGAAGTCGACCATATGGTTATTCCATTTATGTACGTTTATGTCCCAAGTTACCTTTATTTTTATGTGTTCTTTATATGGGTTTTATGGTAATATTTTGGTTACAAAAGGGTACGTAATGATCTTTTATTCAGTGAAGAGTATTTACTACTTCATAAAGGTGAAAATTATTACTTATGTTAAAGTATTCATGGTTTACTTGTTGTTTTGAAAACCGAATAGTTTTCCTTCTCTATGTATCCCTTACAGAGCTTTTTATGCTCATCCCATGTTTTTGAAATGTTTTTCATAGGATATAATGTAGAATAGGGTCACGGATGGGATCAAAGAAAAGTCATGCTATCTTAAACATGGAATTAGACATGAATCTTTTTTTCAAGAGTTGATGTTTTATAAAAAAAATAAAATGGAAACTGTGTAGAAGTTTCTACTTTGTAATATTTTGAGATGTAATAGTTATGTCATAATTCTCTAAAACTATAAACAAGAAAAGATTCTCAATGTGAATTATTCATTTAATTCAATATTATTTAATGTTTAAGGCTGGGTCCTTATAGATTCCTTATATTTAATCTGACTCATCTTGTATGTTATTTATATTCATAAATAATACACTTATGTAAATTCATTAATATCTTAATAACATGTTTAAATATTATTATTCATTTTAATTTTATTTTAATTACGTTATATTCAATTACATAATCATTTAGTTTCATATCTGCTACATTGATGATATTCAACTCAAATTTCCAAAATCACTATTCAATGATGAGTGATGTCGAAGAGATTATTATTTCATCATATATTGAATATTATTCATTAAATAATAATTAATTTTATTATTAAATTTTAATATAAAAAAGCATAAAATATAGTTATGTAGATTTAACAACATCACAATCATGGAGAAGGTAGGCCATATATACACATGAGTAAGCCTTGCAAAAAAAATACATACACAAGGGTAACATTTCTATTTATCAAAGGTCACATTTGAAATAATGAATGTATTATATTATATTTATTGAAATATAATTATAAAAAATTATGATATTTTTTATTTTAAAATATTTAGATATACCATCCACATGCTGTGGTGTTGAAAAAATAATCACATCGCTTCGTGGAGGTGGTACTCCATACATATACATGAATAACATCATAATTTTTCAATGAGAGTAAGGGTAGAAAACATATGATATATTAGTTTTCTATATTGATAATTTTTAAATTAATATCATATATTTACTTTAAAACTATAATTATAAACAATCCATAGAGGTGGGTACAGAAAACAAATTACATCGATTTGTGCAGCCATAGATCACTATAAACACGAATGATTGTTTCATATCCCATTAGATTGAGATGGAGAGAGATATAAAATATTAAATTAAGAAAATAATAGATATGTATATGTGATATATTTTTGTAAATATTTCATCATGTTTTATGATGATTTTATTAATGTAGATTAATAAATAAATCAAAATCCTTTAGTTAAAGACAACAATTGTACTTTGGAAAAAATATTTTGATTTCCACCTTTAACACAATATGAACTATATTATTAAAAAAAGTAAGAAATCATGAAATTTGGAATTTATTTAATCTAATTATTTGGGTAGGTCCTCTATGATGTCAATGGGAATTTAACTATGATGAAATGTGGAGAGTGGGTTCCCTTTTATAAGGCAGGGATAGGAACTCTTGGAATTTCAAAAAATATGAAATTATTATAAACCAATTTTCATTAAAAATTATGAAAAATGATATAATATTAAGATATTATTATTATGTTTATAAATCCTAAAAATTAAATAAATTTTTTACATGTTTATGAGATTATTTTATTCATACAGTACAGTTTTAACTCTTATTAATCCTTTTTGTGAATTACTATGGTAAAACTATTTTTTATTATTTATGAGTTAATATGGATAAAATAAGAAAAAAATTCCCATAAATATAAAAAATGAGTATATTTTAAAACACATCACAATAAATGAGATAATGATATGATTTTTATGAATTTAACATCATTTAATAAAATAATATTTATTATTAAATAAAGTTATTGTCCATTTGGAATTATAATTTATTTTCACATTGAAAACAACATGAAAATATGAATTGATATTTAATCCATTAATTATTATATAAAATATAATATTTATCAAACAAATACATGAATAAAATCCACTCATTCAATTATAATCAATAATACCCCTAGTTTCGGGTACGTAATCCTTTCAACATGTTTTTTTAATTGGTGTGTCATAGATCGGGTTCCATAAAATAGAGAGTTTCCATAATAGAGATAGTTTCCATAAAGTGGGTTGTTTCCATAAAGTTGGGGTGTTTCCATATAAGAGGATGTTTCCATAATAAAGTTGTTTCCATAAAAAGTGTAAAGATGAAGGATGGGAGAGTATGAGGATTTTATAAGGTGTTTTGAGACCAAAAAGAAGGTCTCACTATCCATACATGGTTGGCCCAAACCGTGTGGCGAAACTATATGCAAATGTCATATCTAGATCCTATTCTCTAAGAGATTACTTGTTTTTTTATCAATATATTTCGTTTTTGATTCAAAACGCCCCTCTTTAGATATTTCTCTCCCTAAAAGTCTGCGTAACCTTCCCCACCTGAGTTGGAGCCACCCTAGATCCATTCCTTGGTGATTTCAAGCCCGGTTCTTGGGGTAAGTGCTGATCTTTTTGGTTCTTTTCTATTTTTAGAAAACTCCTCCTTCCCTCCTTCTCATTTTCTTATATATACACCACCTATGGGTAGATATAAGTTTTTTAATTTCATTTACGGCTAAATATGGTGTTGTTTATGATAGATTAAGAGATCTAAGATACATTCTTGGAATCTTGATCTGATTCTTGACTTATGTCACTATTCATTCTTTAATTTTCACAATTTTTTATATCTTCTTGGATCTACTTCTCCGATCATGTGAAAACTGCGCCCCGCCCACCAGTTGCCCTGAAGATATGTGGGCCCCACCCTAGCTCTCACCCACGTGCCCGAACGGGTTATCTGACTAATGACTGTCCCCACATGCCAACACATGTAAGAGGATGTTTCCATAAAAAATTTGTTTCCATAAAAAGGGTAAAGATGAAGGATGGGAGAGTACAAGGATTTTATAAGGTGTTTTTAGACCAAAAATAAGGTCTCACTATCCATACATGGTTGGCCCAAACCGTGCGGCGAAACTATGTGGAGAGGTAAAATCTAGATCCTATTCTCTAAGAGATTACTTGTTTTTTCTCAATATATATCGTTTTGGATTCAAAACGCCCCTCTTTAGATATTTCCCTCCCTAAAAGGCTAGATATCCTTCCCCACCTGAGACGGAGCCACACTAGATCCATCCCTTGGTGATTTCAAGCCTGGTTCTTGGGGTATGTGCTGGTCTTCTTGGTTCTTTTCTAATCTAAGAAAACTTCTCCTTCCCTCCTTCTCATTTTCTTATATCTACAACACCTATGGGTAGGTATAAGTCTTTTTAATGTCATTTAGGGCTAAATATGTTGTTGTTTATGATAGATTTAGAGAAATAAGATACATTCTTGGAATCTTGATCTGATTCTTGACATATGTCACTATTCATTCCATATTTTTCACGATTATTTATATCATCTTAGATATAGTTCTCCGATCATGTGAGAACTGGGCCCCACCCACTAGTTGCCCCCAGACATGTGTGCCCCACCCTAAGTCCCACCCATGTGCCCGAACCGGTTATCTGACTAATGATTGTCGCCACAGGCCAACACATTTCCTTTCCAGTGTGCTTTGTCCTCACTCACAGACATCTTGAGAAACTTTCTAGGAGGTCACCCATCCTTATAACTACTCTAGCACAAACAAGATTAACTGTGGAGTTCTAATCAGGTAGGCTCTTGAAAAATAAGGTGCACCTTGTTGACATGATACATGTCATATCTAAAGAGGGTATGTGGTGATGTTCATGGTTCTTTTCTATTTTAAGCAAACTTCTCCTTCCATTCTTCTCATTTTCTTATATCTACACCACCTATGGGTAGTTATATGTTTTTTAATGTCATTTAGGGATAAAAATGGTGTTTGTTATGATAGATTAATAGATATAAGGTAGATTCTTGGAATCTTGATCCGATTATTGACATATGTCACTGTTTATTCCATATGTTTCACGATTTGTTATATCTGCTTAGATCTAGTTCTCCGATCATGTGACAAAGGGGCCCCGCCCACCAGTTGCCCCCAGACACGTGGGCCCCACCCTAGGTCCCACCATTGTGCTCCAACCAGTTATATGACTAATGACTGTCCCCACAGGCCAACACATGCCCTTTACAGTGTGTTTTGTCCTAACCCACACACATCCATAGAAACTTTCCAGGAGTTCACCCATCCTTATAACCACTCTAGGAAAAGCACGCTTAACTATAGAGTTCTAATCAGGTAGGCTCCTGAAAATGAAGGTGCACCTTTTTGACATGAGTCATGTCATTTATTCATTTAACCCTTTATCATTCTGGGGTGTTACAATCACCCCCCCCCCTTTAGAGCACAACTCCCTCGTTGTGGGCCTTAAATATCAACACAGGCAGTGCACCACACTCAAGGCCGGGTTCCTCCTCTGATTCCAAATGTGACAACTGGGCCCCGTCCACTAGTTTCCCCGTATAAACGTGGGCCTCACCCTAGGTCCCACCAACGTGCCCGAATGGGTTATCTGACTAATGACAATCCCCACATGCCAATAAATGTCCTCTCCAGTGTGTTTCGTCCTCACTCAGACACATCCTGAGAAACTTCCCAAGAGGTCACCCATCCTGATCACTACTCCAGGATAAGAACGCTTAACTATGGAGTTCTAATCAGGAAGGCTTTTGAAAAGGAAGGTGCATCTTGTTGACATGAGTCATGTCATTTAGTCACTTAACCCTTTATCATTATGGGGTTTTACAAATCATCCTTCTTTATTAGATATGAACCAATAGTTTGTAGATCTACATTTTTTGGTGCCAAATAATTAAATGTTTATTTGTGATCTTTCTAGGATAAGAGAACTAGGGTTGTTCTAGGAGAAAAAACTCGTCTTCTTATGTGTTCTTCATCTGTCGTCGTGTTTTTCCAAAACCATCGAGGTAGGAGGCCTCTCTATAAAATAAAATTGATAGAAATGATTGGGATAGTTTGAAATTAGTTTATTTTAATGGGATTGATTGTGATAATAATGGAATATATCTTCTTTATTGATGATACATGGTTTTAGTGAAATTGTGATGTCTTAGTAAAATGTTGTGAAAAGTGATTTTGCCTATTGAATTTAAAATGATGTTTTAAATTATTCATTTGATGGAATTTTGAATTGGTTTAATGAAAATTTGGTTTTCAATAAAGTTGTGTTTAATTGAAATAGTTTGGTATTGAAATGTCATTAATGAATTGGGTTTCAATAAGAAGGGTTTTTTAATTGAAAATGTGTTTTGGCATGATCATTAGGAATATTGGTATGTGATTTCATATTGCATTTTTTGGAATGGTTGAAATATGACCTTGTGCTCAATGACAAATGTTAAATGTAACATGGGATATAAATTATATATTTTATATACATGGATTGGTTGTAATATAACCTTGTGCTTGGCGCCAAAGGGTTAATAAAACATGGGTAGTGATTACCGTATGATGACATGGTATATCGATGAGAAATCTCTCATGAGTATGGAACTGTCATAATGTAGCATGCAAGGTTGGTTGCATGGTATTTTTTGGAAGGGTTTGTTATGACAAAAAGGGATATTGTAGAATGGTTTTAAATCTTGTTTAGTTATTTTTCTGGAAAATATAACTTTCAAGGAAAATTGGTTTAAATTTCCCTCGTATCAGTTTGGTAATTAATGGTTTTAGAAACTTGTTTATATATAGTTTTAAACTGTTTTTGAGAAAAATTTCAATATAGACTTTTTTATATAGTTTTTTTACTCTTCTATCATAGTGGAGTGATTAGGGAAGTCATTGGGGAAAACCTACTATGTTTTATACTCACCCATGATTTGTCACTTGGGTGATCTTGTAGATGAAATATTCCAATACAGGGGCTAGAGTAACATTTTCCATGTTTCAGCACTACCTCGTTATGTTTGTGATGTTAAGATATTGTGGATCTTAGAGCTTATAAATCATGGAGTCTTGTGTTCTTTTCAGAATCATTTCTCATTTATCCATTTTGTACTTTTATATTTGGGTATTCTTCCGCAGTTAAATTCTTTGATGTGGTTTTGAGATACATGAGGTTGTTGAGTTATCATTCATTTGTTCATGAATCTTATAGTGAATGCTTGATTACGGTTGGTTGGTTAATTGGTTTATTTCTCAAATGGTAAATCATCCCCCATTTTTAGTTGAAAACCTGTTGCATTTATTCCCATAATTAGGTATCTTGGGGTTATCGGTTAAGGTCTAGTAATGACTCATTATACACCCAAGCCAATATGAATTGCTGGTTCTTTACAAATGGTATCGTCTTTTTTCGGTCCATTCCTAAAAAGTAGCCATCGAAGTTCCTAGTTTTGGATATTAAATACTTTATTATATATTCCATGGGTGAGAATCATAGAAAAGAGTTGGAGGGTCGGAACCTGAAATGTATAGCATAAACAATGTAGCTAACCCTTTCATACTGAGCAATAAGTTACTTGGGAGTTGGGTAAATGAGTGTTTGGAAACAGTTTTATGAATTTTAAATCTCATTTTCATGGGTTTAGCCAATTAGATGAGCATGAAATTCATTTTAGGGGAATGACATCCCATAAAGATTTCATATTTTATTTTGTGTACTAATTTATGAATTGGTGCAAAAGTGATTTTTTGTTGTTGAAAAATACAGAATTTGTTTTCAATATTAATGATTTTGAAAAGGGGATACTTGTAGTATTTTTAATATGGTGTTATTTTCAAAAGAATGAATGGATTTTATTTTCAAAAATTGTAGAACATGGAAAACAATTGTTTTTGTAAAACAATTTTCTGATAGTTGATGTGATAGAATTTGAAATGATAATCCATAAGTTTCTAGAAAGTGAGACTAATAGAGTTTTTTGTTGGTTTAGAAAACAACACCTGACATGAGTCATGGGAACTAGTCCGAATATTTTGTTGATAATTTGGTTTCACCTGAGCCACATGTGAACCAATAGTCAGTCCAAAGCATCACTCATGTTTTTCAAACTGTTGGGTTGGTATTGCAAGTGGATTCACCGTTTATGATATCTTTCACTGCAGAATATCCAAGTGGATGATGTATAGTTGACCTCACTAGAGGAGATGAGAACTCTAGCACTGTAATGAATAGTATGTGGTGAACCTATTACCTATATTAAAATCTTCAAATTTTGTCTTCTATGATAAAACTCCAAACAATTCTTTGTGGAAGAGAATGTTTAGCCTTCGTGTGTAGAGCTTGGTCTATAACGGTTGATGGAGCTGAGCTAAAGTGGGACATCTCTATGTTGTATATGGATGTCTATGATGTAATCATCAGTATGTATTGGATAAAAAAGATCAAGGCTCATTTTGACTATTATAGGAGAACAGTTAGTTTCATTAACATTGGAATCCATGGAGAACATTGAGGAAAATAGTTTTCCTGTAGTTTTGGATCAATTCCTATGTGAAATTCTCAAGAACTTCTCTGGGTTACCACCTCTAAGGTAAGTGGTGTTTTTGATTGATCTCCTTCTGAGAACCAGTCCAATTTCACTTCTATCTTATAGGATCATACCAATAGAGTTATTATAAATGAATATGTAGTTAAAGGAGCTGTAAATAAAGGGTTTCATTTAACCATGTATGTCTCCATTGGAAATACCATTTTTCTCATGATAAATTCATATGGAACTCTTCGGCTGTGTATTGATTATTATAAGCTTAAACAAGTTACGAAAAAGAACAGATATCCTCTTTCCTACATTGATGATCAGTTTGATCAATTATGTAGAGCTAAATGGTTCTCCAATATTGACTTTCAATCAGGATATCACCAATGGAGAGTTTGGAAATATGACATTCCAATGAAAGATTTTAGAAGTAGATATTGCCACTATTAATATGTAGTCATGATTTTCAGTCTAATGAATGAATTAGTGGACTTCATGGAATTAATGAATCAAATATCTCAACAATATTTAGATTATTTTTCTGTCGTGTTTGTGGATGAAATTTTATTCTATCCATGGACAAGGTTTGACCATGCGGAGAACCTAGAAACAATGTTAAAAATATTGATGGATCACCATCTGTAGGAAAAATTATCAATGTGTGATTTTTGGTTATAAGAAATATATTTTATAGGCCATATAATTTCTGAGAAAGGACTTTTTGCGGATCCGAAAAATATATATGTTGTTATCTCTTGGAAACCACTGAATAATGTTTCCAAGATACAATGTTTTCTTGGTCTAGCTGGTAACTTTTGACGCTTTGTGTTTGATTTATCATGACTAGCTTCTCCAATTCCAAATCTGAAAAAGTCGTATTATTCATTCCAAAGGACAGAGGAATACTAGAATTCTTTCCAAGAACTGAATGTTCAACATACATCAGCAACTATATTGATCTTTCATAATCAGGATAGTGGTATGTGGTGTATTGTGATGCTTCATGATTAGGGTCTGGATTTTTTCTCATGAAAGGAGATCATGTGGTTTCTTATTGTTCCAGGCAGCTGAGGTTTCATGATAATAATTACCCAACACAAGATTTGGAGTTCCCTTCATTCATCTATGCTTTGAAAACATGAAGACATTATCTCTTTGGTGAGAAATTTACTGTGTTTACGAATCACAAAAGCATGAATTTTTTTTTCTCATATCGATATTTGAATCAGAGTAAAAGGATATGGATGGAGAATGTCAAAATGTTTGACATTTAATAGATGTACACACCAAGGAAAGGAAATTTGATAGTGGATGCATTGAGTAGAAAGACATAGGCTCATTTGAAGAAAGAAGATTCCGATGAATGGAAGTCGATGTCGGTCTTAGAAGACATGCATATAGAATGTGAAGACCAATGTGATGTTTGCATTTTATTTTCAGCTACACTTTTTCCAGATTTAGTAAAGATGATCAAAGAGGCACAAACATGTGATACCAAATATCTGGTTGTGAGTTCAAAACTAAATGGTGGGGAGACCATTAAGGGATGAAAACATTATGGGGGTTTGGTATTGTGTTTCAGAGATCGGATTGTTGTAACAATGGCTTGTTAGGATCAAATCCTCCATGCTTACCACCATTCAAGATGGTTTATACATACAAGTACAAAAATATGTATAAGGAATTGATGTCCTAGTTCTTGTGTAGTGGTATGAAAATAAAGGTGGTTGAGTTCATCTCACGGTGCCTAACATGTCAGCAGGTTAAAGCCCAACATCAGAGATCAGCCGGTATATTACAATCGTTACCGATACCTCTGTGGATATGAGAACAATGAATAATGGATTTTGTTATAGTTCTTCTAAGAATGGTATTGAACTATTATTTCATTTGGTAGATAGTGGATCATCGAACTAAGTCTCCCCATTTCATCCATATTGGTGAAACTAATATGGTGGAGGATATCTCAATAATATATATCTGAGAAGCGGTATAGAGTCATGGAATTCTAGTGTCAATAGTCTTAGATAGTGATCCGAGGATCAGGTCCCATTTCTATAAATCCCTATAGGAATCCATTGGGACTCAGTTAACTATTAGCATGTCATATCATTCTCAGAAGGATGGGAAAACTGAGAATATGATACAAATGCTGGAAGCCATGTTGCAGTCTTTTGTAATAGATTTTTATGGCTCATGGGAGTAGCATATACCCTTAGTGGAGATCTCGTACAATAATAGCTATCAATCCTCAATTCAGATGGCTCTGATTCAAGCATTTTATGGGCATCCTTGTCGTTCTACACTATGCTGGGGGGGGGGACGAGTGAAACATTACTATTTAGGCCAATCCATGTACAAGAAACTAAGGAGATGATCTAGTTGAATAAAAAGAGGACAGATATGGCTCAGAGTAATTATAAATTTTAAGCAGATCACTCTTGAAGACCATTGTCATTCGCTGTGGGTGATCATGTCTTCTTGAGGATCTATCTAAGGCTTGGACATTGTCATTTTGGGTAGCAGGTTATGATATCACCAAGATTCATTGGACCTATAGAGATACTTGAATATGTTGGAGAGGTGGAATATCGTTTGGCATTACAATCATGTTTCACCTTGGTGAATAATGTGTTCCATGCATCATAGTTGAAAATGTATCACCCTAATCCTAACTATGTGATCAGATAAGACCACGTTGACCTAGAACTGGATGAATCATTGTTATATATCCCAATGAAGATCATGGATAGACAAGAGAAATTATTTTGTGGGAAAATCATTGGCCTTGTTTGGGTTATAGGGAAACATGGTGAGATTCTGGAAGAGACATGGGAACGTGAGAAGGAAATGAAATAGTAGTGGCCAGAACATCTTTCGGCCAGAGAGTGTTTTTCAACTATCTATGGACGGAAAGAACAATTGTCGGGGGGAATGTAGTACCCCATGTTTCGGGTATATAACCCTTTACTCATGTTTTTTAAATGGTTTATATTTGACCGAGTTTCCATTATATAGATAGTTTACATAATATAAGGAGTTTCTAAAATTTGTGGTGTTTCTATAACGTTGGATTTTTCCTTAAAGAGAGATTCTTCCATAAGGTGGGTTGTTTCCCAATATTGATGTGTTTCCATAATGTGGGGTGTTTCCATAAATATTTTAGAGTTGTGTGATGGGAGAGTTTGGAAATTTTTTACGGAGTTTTGGGACCAAAAGGATGGTCTCACTATCCATACATGGTTGGCCCAAATTGTGTTGTCAAAATTTGCATAGAGGTCAAATCTAGATCCTATTTTCTATGGGTTTACATGTTTTTTCACTATATGTTTTGTTTTGGCTTCAAAACGCCCCTATATTGATATTTTCCTCCCTATAATGCTGGATAACCCTCCCCACACTAGTTGTAGCCATCCACGAGCCTACTCTTTGTGATATCAAGACTGATTCTTGGGCTAAGTGCTGAGCTTCTTGGTTCTTTTCTATTTTCTGCATACTCCTTCTCTCCTCTTCATTTTATTATATCTACTCATCCTATGGGTATATATAAGTTTCCTAAGATCAATTAAGTCTAAATATGGTGCTTTTCAAGATATAGTAAGAGATATAAGCTACATTCTTGGATTCTAGATCCGATTCGTGAGGTATGTCACCATTTTTTCTTGATTTGTCACGTTTTCTTAAATCTCGATAGATATACTTCTATAATATCTATTATGTCTCATATATAAACCTATAGTGGTCTACGTTTTTGGATTCCCAATAATTCAATGTGGTGTTGTGATATTGTTAGGATAAGAGAACTAAAGTCGTTCTTGGAGAATTAACCAGTCATCTTTTGTGTTATTCGTATGATGTCGTGTTTTGCCCAAACCATTGAGGTAAGAGTATTCTCTATCAAATCATCTTGATATAATTGATTGGATTATCTTAAAATTTCTTTTTTTTAATGGGATTTATTGTGAAAAGCATCGAATACAATATTCCTCAGTGTTGATTTAGTGCTTTAGTGAAATTGGGAAATGTTTGTAAATTGTCCTGAATTGTAATTTAGCCTCTTGAATATAAAATAATGATTTTAAATTATTTTTTTGATGGAATGGTTAAATGGTTTGACAAAAATTTGGTTTTCAATAAAATGTTGTTTTATTGAAATGGTTTGGTTTTGAAATGGCCTTGATGTAATTGGGTTTTAATAAAAAGGGTTTTTTATTGAAATGGTGTTCTGGCATGATCCTTCAGAATATTGGTGTGTGAGTTCATATTTCATTTTTGGGTCTTGGTTGAAATATCGCCCTGTTCTCAGTGCCAAAGGTTAAATGTAACATGAGATATAAAGTTCATATTTCATATACATGGCTTGGTTGAAATATCACATTGTGTTCAATGCCCAAAGGCTAATGGCACATGGGAAAAATTACCTTTTGGTGACTTGGTTGATTGACGAGAAACCACTCATTAGTATGTAACTATCAAAATGTAGCATTCATGGTTGGTTGGATGAGGTTTTTGAATAGTTAGATATGCCAAAAACAGATATTTTGAAATAGTTTTTAATCTTTTTTAATTATTTTTTATGAAAAATATCTTGCTGGGAAAATTGGTTTCCATTGCACACATATGCGTTTAATAATGAATAGTTTTGGAAACATCAATATATTGAGTTATAAACTGTTATTGAGAAATTATTCTATATAAACTATTTTATATAATTTTTTGTAACTCTTCTATCCTAGTGTAATTTTTAGGGATTTCATTTGGGAAAAACAACTAAGTTTTATACTCACCCATTCTAGGGAACTTTGGTGATCTTGCAGATGCCATCATCTACGAAAGAATCAAGGGTAACGTTTCCCATGTTTTAGCACTACCTCTTGATGTTTGGGGTGTTCAGAGATTGTGTATCATGGAGCTTGTACAACATGGAATTTTGTTTTCTTTTGAGGGTCTTATGACATTTATCCACTGTGTACATTGAGACTTTATCATTCTTCTATTGTTACATACATAGAGGTGGTTTCGAGATACCTGAAGTTGCAGAGTTTTATTTCAGTTGTTCATGCATCATATATTGAATGATTGGTTATTTTTTAGTGGTTTATTGGTTTATTTCTTAATGTGTAAATCACCTCCACTTGTATTTAAAACCCCTCAGCATTTATTTCCTACCTTTGGCGTCTTGGGGATATCGCTTATGTCCTGGGAATAACTCATTGTTCTCTCAAGATAATGAGAATTTCCGGGTCATTATATAATCCTTTTAGTATTTTAAAAATAATTTATTTAAATTTTTTATTAAGTATATGTTGTTTCAGCATCGATCAAGATTTTGAAATAATATTTTCATTACTATAAATTTAAACTAAATTACCTTTAAAAATATATTGTCTCTGTAATGAAAATTTATGACTTAACATAATTCATATTTATCCCTTGAAAATTATATTGTAGATATTAAAATCAAGAATGTGTCATTTTAGACTTTATATTTTACCTAAATATTATAATTGTAAATATAGTGTAAATATGGAACCATGTATACACATATTTAATACATAGATGAAAATGACCTTAATTCACTCTTCCAGTAGGATACTTTCATTTTTGTGGGTAAATTTGAATCCTTTATCTTTATATTTTTAACCATAATTACCAAAGTTACCATTATGAGGGTGATAAATATTTATTATAGTTCCTATTCTTAATGAATCATAAAAAGGCCATATTTACTAATATTGGACAACCTAATTCCAAATAAGTAATCTATTATTCAGGATTAATTTAATAAAATTGGGTATGCTTAATTTTATTTTGGACCTATAATACACAATGAAAAATAGTTTTTGTCATGAAAAATGAAATTTTTTGTAAAATAATTTACATATTTCAAAATATTATAAAATGTGACTCATATTTAATAAGTTGGATTTTATAAAATTAAATAATTCTGATGATAGTTTCAATTAAATTCAATTCATAATTTTACTTTTATGTAAATTAATTCTTTGAACGAATATGTCAATTTTAAAAAATGTTGTATTTTTCTCTATTTAGAAAAATATATATATGTTCAAAAAATATGAATATTACTCATTAATTAATTTTGATATATGGATTGAAATATTATTTTATTTTTATAAAATACATTTCATAAAATATCTATGATTTAATAAATATATTCACTGATAAAAATAATTTTATATCATTCTGAAGAACCCCGTTTTTTGATGAATAATCAAACTTTTCACACATTAGAGTGATTTTTTAGTAATATGTTTTCAATCATGAGTGGGTAATCAATTTATATTTTAGATATTAAATTAAAATATTCACACATACCAAATTAATATATATATATATATGTTGTAATGATCTTCTTAAAAATATATATTTCATGGTTCATTTGGTCTTGGTGTTGCATGTTATATGTTCTATTGAATAGAGTTTTCTTTGAAAAAGTTAGAGCGTTACATAATTACTGCATAATAGAACCCCATTGAAATTTCATAATAAATACTACAATTAAACAAAATTTTGTTACATCCTCTCAATGTCTTCCATAAGTTCCCAGGTTTCCTCTATGTATTTATGGTTTCACTATAGAACATTGACGAGGTGAATTGTCTTGTGTCCTAGAAAATTATCTCTGTAGATCAAGATCATGATTGGATTCTCCTTATAATTAGTATCATTATGTATATATAACTTAATAAATTAATAACATGACTAGGTTCTAGTATGTACACCATCAAATGGAACATATGGGATACATATTTTACTAGAGAAATGGTTGGTAGGTGTGTAAGTTGATAGGCCACAAATCTAATAGAATCAAGAATCTCAAAAGGACCAATGTACGTGGGGTATTATATTTTTATTATTCCCAATTATCATGACTAAATTAAATGTATATCTTAAGAGAAACACTTTATATGTGACCTCGATCTCCTAGACTTGTTGACGATTTTTTGGATAACTCGTATATTACATATGAACAACCCGAATTTGATTCTAAATGATCATAATAATTTCTAAAATTTTTTAAATCATTTTAGGTTGAAATATCTCCCTCTTAACCACTATATTACATCACGTTGGTATTATACATATCGTTGAATATTGGGCTTCATAAGGAGTTGTTTTTTTCATAACTGAAAGAGATTATTGAATGAGTACTCGATCAAAGGGAGATGTTGATCACATCATCCTTAAGAACCCATCGTGTATTCTACCAACATGTCATCTAGTGACTGATTAGTATTGTCACATTCTTCATAAGTTTGGTGTTAATAAGAATTATATTAGTTCATCATAGTATTTAGATATTGTGGTAGTATCATCCCTTACATAAATGTAAATATTATATTGTGTTTAGATATAATTGGCAATGGTGATCCATGCATCCACAACACCTATGTGATGTATATCATCCCAAGATGATTGGTTGATGATTTCCCTCAATTTCCAATGATGTGATTACTCTTTGATTGATGATTTACTGGAACCCATATAACATTTTTCATATTTATTTACTAGGAAGACTAGTTATAATGAACATGGTGATGTTTTCTATTTACATATAAGAATGGGTAATGGATGAATCTTCACTAAATTATTTTACATTTTTCATTATCTTTAGGAAATACCATACACATTAATTTATATTTCATAATTTCCTTCAACATATTTTCCCACGAGTACTATAGTAAAATATATGGAAACATCTTCTTGATCCATGGGTATATAGATAATGTTTAGAAACGAGAATAGTTCAGCAACTCTTTATTTATCTCATGATTTTATACATTACATATACATGTACAAAATATTATAATTCATTCATCATAAATTTTGATATCTGGGGATTTTTTTCAAATAGCATCATCCTTGTCCTAAATATCCACAACATCTCATTGAAAATCATTTAACATCTCCAAAATTAATTTTTGAGCATTAAATTGTGAATGTTAGGATTTTTTCATTCTTTAATGATACCCATGAACATCATTTTAATATCATAGATGATGGTATCATTCTCAATTATGATCATTTTTAATGTTAAAGTTGCTTTATACAAAGAGAATCTCCCATGTTGAATTATATCCCATGATAGTAATGGATTATGTAATAAATTTCCTTGATTAGAAATAACTATCATTATAAGAGTATATGATGCTAATAAAATGTAAATACAGATTTTAATTCTTATTATCATCTATATATGATTCATAATTATTTCCATAATTATTATATATATATATATTCAACTCATTGAAAACTATAACTAACTAAGATCAATATTTTTATTTTTTTTGTTCATTAAATGTCAACTACCTTGAGGCGTGGAATATAATTTTCCTTCTTTAGTTATTACATATCACAAACCCGTCATTGAATAAAACATTTGTAAAACAAAAATATTATCACTTGAGGTTATAATTAGGAATAGTTCATTGATAAACATCTTTTACAACTCCATAATGCTCTATTAGTATTCACATGTCTATAAAAAACTACCAATTCCTTGTGAGAATAATTATTATTCTTAACAATCACAATAGTTTTCTAAAAAATACTTGAAAATAAGTAATGATTATATATAATATTTGAATCAATTTTACATATGAACTTTTTAGTCACTCCTATATTATATTTTTTTAAATAAGGGTCTATAGATATCCCTTTTTAGTGATAAATTTCCTAGAGAATAATTAGTAGTTTATCATAAACTCACATTTATTTTAATTTTCATACAACTACTCCTTTCACAAATTAATTTACATAATATTCAAATAATACAAATACTTCTCCTTAATTTTTTAGTGTATTATAATGTTATCTATAAAGAGAAATACAAATTTGTTCAGGTAATCTATAATATCCCTATTCATTATTCTAATAATGATAATAAAAGGATTAGTGAGTCTAAAAGGAATCACTATGATATAATAATGGATATACATTTTTAAAGTCATTTTTTGGGATTTTTTCTAGATTCCCCTTAATGGGTGATATTTTCAATGACGGTCTATCATAGAGAAATACAAGTCCACATGTAGTTTAGCGAACATGAAATATATTTTTTATAGGGGATATATGTTCTTTAACATGATTTTTTTTTGTTTAATGATAACCAATAAATTGTAACATTGACATATCATTCATATTGACAATAAATACAGACACACACAACAGTGAGTCATTTAAGCATACAAAACCCTTTTCAGGATTCTCTAGAAACTACATCTTCAGTTCCTTCAACAAAATAATGGTCATTCTATAAGGATTCATTGATATGGATTTATGTCTAGGTATAAGTTTTAATGATAAATCAACATCTTAGTTATGTAGATAACATGTAAAATCACCAGGGGAATAAATCTGTATAAGCCATTACAATGGGAATTTATTCATTATGGATTCTCTCCATTGTCTCAATCATTTGGGATATATATTATTTCATGTATGGTAGTAATATCAATGATTGATAAGAATATTCATGGTGAGATTCATCGCCCACATTACACTTATACAAATTCAATGGATGACATGGTATGTGAAGAGTGATATCCCTCTCTAAAAATTTGATGATGTATATATATACAGATGTTTAATCGATACGCAATATAGAATCAAAATCCACTAATGGAAGTAAGAATAAATTTTCTAAATGATTCATTCCTCAATAATTGACTGGATGGTTGTCATATACACGTGATACAATAATTTATCCATCTTATATTATCAAATATATCTCAACCCCCATGTTTTGTTATGGTGTTTTAATTGTTAAACTAAACATGGAATATATTAAATAATAGATAGTACTAGAATCAAAAAGTATGTTCAGTATTACTAATTGATTTACAAATATACATGCCACCAAATGTTTTTCATCGTCCACCAAAATAGTAGTAATAACATATTCAGATCCTTTCTATTTTGACCTTTAGGTTCTTGTTATTGATCATCACCAACAACCCTTGACATAGGGTTTTATCTTGCACAAAACATATGTCCCTTGTGAAACAATATATGAATGTCTATTAGATGATTTAAATTTCTTTTCCCATATTTCAATACTAGAAATCATTATATCCATTTGAAATTGAAAAACCTAATTCACCTTTTTTCCATATTTGAATAATCCTATAGTTCTGTTGATATTTATCCAGGGTTCATTTTCCAACACTTTTGACACATGGGGTGTTTGTTTTTATTTATTCCATGAAAAATTATCTTCTGATCCACTAAAGACAAATCAGTTTCATTGTTTTTATCTCTAATCCCATAAAGAATCTATGATTCACCTATTTCAATGTCATCATTGAGGACATAACATGCAATCTCATTATTTTTTAAAATTCCTTAATCAAAAATGGTTTTTAAATACACAAATTTAACATAGTAATCAAATAGTAGAAAATAATTTCATGTTCTATAATAAATATATTAGTAAATCATGAATGCCTTGTAATTTTTTTGCATACACCCTAATAAACTAATATTTTATTCTCTTAACTCAAAGTAACTCCCACTATATTTTCTGATAGAGTGTTCAAGGATTATATTTATTGAAATATTTTTATTAATTTTTCTAATTCAAGGGAATCAATTTACACTTTGAAAATCATGTTTTTGATTAGCATCAACCACTGATCATCTTTATGAACCATAATATACATATCTAGAAAAAAAATCTCTTATTTTGAGTATTTTATGGGAGATAATATTTTATAAAAGGAATAAATCTATTGTTTTATCATTAGGGGATCAGATGATCCACTAAATGAAGGAGGCCTTCTTTCATAAAATAATCTACCGTAACTTGCACATTCATTGGAGGGGGGAATTCCACATGTATCAATATATTGTTTATAACTTATGCTAGTTAATCCATTTATTCTATTTTGTTCACATATACCTCTCACATTAGGTTATTAATATCATTGGATGAATACTCACATTTCCCATCATGTCAGTTATTTTATCATTTTCAATTATTTCTGTCTATTAAATAAATAAATAAAGATGATTTTGAATTATCTAATAAAAATTAAAATAATATACTTATAAACATTTTAGAAACAACTTATATTTTTAAATTGTATCCTTTTTTATGATTTAAAATGTATAAATCTATGTTATATATTGAAAATTACCTATGAATTTTCCTCATATAATAATTTTTTAATGCCCTGAATAATGGCTTGTAAATAGTTATTAATGCTTAAATTCATATACCAACTCGTTTAAAAGTTTGGTGTGAATTATTGTCAACTTTACATGTATTAGGATATGATTAATTCATTTCCCACTGAACCTTTTCTAGTGTTAAAACTCCAAGGTTCAACTATTACAGAGACACATCCAGTTGTATTATCTATTCAAAAATTCATTTTCCTGTATACCATTTGTTATATACATTACCAATGTTACAATTTATTTTCCTATACATAGATGTATCCATAGGGTTTTATTGGATTATTTCATTCAATAACATAAATAATAACTAGACCTTGCGAGTGATCAAACTATATTGTCCCAAAATTTTGTACACAAATTATTACTAGTTTTTTTAAAAATAAATATACATTAATAAAAAACAAGGATTGAAAAGGCCATGTTTTTTTGGATTACTAGTAACATAAAACATCAACATGAAATTAAATCATCATTATTTCCATCTTCGTAATGAGCTCCTCAATCCCTCTATGATCTATAAACTAGATTAGATAGCCAGGGGAATAAATTGAAAAAATGGTGAAATAAATATCTAATTAATGGAATAAATATGATAAAAAAATATTTTTGAGGCTAATCTAGAACATGATATTCTAAAAGAGAATGTGACATCCCAATATTTTATCTGAGGAATTTACCGTCATTGTAATTTTTTTATATAGTTTCAAAACATATACTAAAAATATAACCGAATGAAAGAATTATTCCCAAGAATAAAGAAATATATATGTGGTTTTTACTGAAATTAAGGAAACTACACCGATGGAATAGAATCTAGACCATTAGAATAGTAATATGACCATTAAGAGTTGTAATATGGGAAATAGAACAGTAACCTTAGTTCTGAATGTATAAATAAAATTTAGTTATTTTTAAATGAATAAATTATATATTTTTATCATGGAATAAGTAAATTAATGTTTTAAAATTGATAAATTAACTATTGGTATTTTCGTGAAAAATAAGTGTTCATTTATAATTTTATAATTAATATAATGATTTAAAATATTGTTTATTATAACAAAATAGATTCAAAAATTAAATTTTTAGTTTTAATATAATTATTATATTTTTTATGAGACATTAATTAATTTTTCAATGTTTCTTAAAATATATTATTTTATTATAATCAGTATCTTTTGAATAAATAATGAATTTATATAAAAAATAAATATACCATACATATTAAATTGGTTTAATAAACTCTAGTACATTTATGAACTCTAAATTATAAAAAATGGTAAGGGTGATTTATTTTTTTTTATTATAAAATTGTTTATTTTTTGGTGAATAGTGAAATACAGTAATTTTAGGTATTTAACAATTACATGTTTTGTTATGTCATGGATGATGTATGGATAACATAATAATTCCTTGGTTAATACTATTTTGAACTATTTACTTAATTTGGTCCTAGGAATCATCATTATAGATATCTGTGATCCAAAATAATGAATATAATAAAAAAATAACCCTCTCCTCCCCTTATGAATACCATCCCTTCTCATCAGGCATCCATTGAATTGAATCATGTCTAAATACATTCCAATTCCCTTATCAATCAACTAACTTATGTACAAAAACAAATATTCTAAATAAAATACCAAACACATTTTCCTTAAAGAGGTTATCAAAGAAATATATTCAATACATGAAAACCACAACCTTTCTCTATTAAATTAATTATTTCTTCTATTATATCCATATATCCCCTATAAAAATATTATTTATAAATCCATTATTACATATATGATATATATTTATTTTTTTAATGTAATATCCAATATAAAATCTCTTCTATACTCCTTTAATTATAAAAAATGAAAACATCATTCGAGATGTGTCGAATCACTGGATCCATAGTTGATGCTTTTTAGTATTACATTCCAGCCTTCATGATAAGAAATAAAACCATTATTATGGTTAAATTCTATTTTAATGTAGATATTAAAAGTTATATCAAGTATTGGAAAAATATATAATAATCATATTAATTAAAATGATTCAAGTTTGTGATGATCCCAAAAACCACCAAAATAAAATAAAACATTTTAATCACTGTTTTATCTAATAAATATTCCTCATGAGATATTATAAAATGATATATGAGAAAATTTAAACATATTTATTTTCGTTAAGAAAATTTAATTTCAATTCATGAGTATTATTTTCATTTCACATGATCCTTCAAACTTGTATAAATGTGATCTGATCATGAAAATAATGAAAACAAACTCTCTCAGAATGATGAAATTGAATTATATAACTCTTTAAAATATCCATAAACAAACATTATACAATTATAATAAATAATATAAATGTATAAGAGGTTTAATATTTTTAATTTAATGAATATAATTTTATTATCCAAAATATTTTGTGCTAGTGAAGAGAGAATTCAAACATAAGGGAGGGGGTTCTGAATCCAACCCCATTTCAAAGGGTTATTCCAATGTTTTTTATGGTTATTCCATTAATTTTAATTGAATATAATTTCATTTTTCATATCTCATGTTTTGATGGATATATACTTTTCCATATTGATTTTATAAAAAATGTATATACATTAAAAAAAATAACAATTCCTTCTAAACCCCATCGTGACTCATCTTGAAATGGTTTATTCTTCACTAATAATTGATGATTCTTAGACAAAGTTTTTTTTCCATTTTTTTCATTTTGGAACCCAATTTTTTATATAGGAATTTAAATTTTATGAATTTATTATGAAACACATTCCATTATATTGGTTATTTTATGACCACAATTGTTATAATATATATGATGTGTGCCCAATTATGTAATTGTAATGAATTGAAAGGAGGGACCAAAATTATATTTCCCTCTAATAATTAATGTAATTTTATGTATATAGTGAGGTAATGGGAAATATTCTTGATAATGATGACATTTCTTCACAATAGTTATGTTATGGTTATGCCCATTTTTTATGCATGAACATGATGTTAGATTAGTTCACAACTATGTGTGGTATTTAACCACTAAGACATAAAGATTCAATTTTATGCATTTTCACATTCCTTGTCATTAGGAAATGTTTCCCTCCTGATTATGATAATGTTTCCATGGTTATGTTATGGTGATGATTATTATTATTCTCACACATGTTATATTGTTCGATGATATTATTTATCTTCTTACATGGATTTTGGATGTCCCCTTTAATTGATGTACGAATAAAGGTAACTAAATGTACTATGGAGAATGTGAGAATTAATGGGATAAAGAATAATATTTTAAATACATGTTTATGTTTCATTATTTTCCATGTTAAATATGTGTATAATTTTCTTAATACACTAATCCTTTTGATCCTAATTTCATAACGATATAAGGTAGTTCAACATGAAAATTATGTAATTGAAATGTATGAAATATATGTGCACTTTAGTTTCTATCAATGTATTGTTTATTTAATTTTGGAATTATTACTTTATAATATTAGTGAAAACCTTTAAGATAAGACAAAAAATATGTAAACATAAAAGGAATCATTGTTTTATAAAATTTCTAAAAATTGGGATTCCATATGATTTTAATTTATAGTTAATTGAAAAAAAATAACAAATTATTTATTTGTTAGTAAAGAAATATCTTTTTAAAAAATATTTTAGAAAATTATGGGAACCATATAAAACAGGGTTAAAAATCCGTGTGGAGGACAATATATTGATTTACTGAATGACATATCAAATGCCTTAGGTGGTGGGGTTAAAAAGATAATTGAAATTATTACCGAGTTGTCTCAGGCTATGAGTAATCAAATTAACCATGAGGAATGTCGGACATCACCCAATAAGGTGAAATATTACAGAGAGTCCTTTAGGTGGCAACAACCACCAACATTTATTGGTTCTTCTGATGCAATAGTAACAAACTATTAGGCCAACTAAATAGAGATTATATTGTCTATGCTTCATTATTCTGAGATGTAGAAGGTGATTATGGTCATTTATCTCTTAGATAGAAATGTCGATTAGTGGGGAGTATTGATTTATAACACCATGCCAAAGGATAAAATAAAAGATATGGAGTTGGAAGGATTTACAAAAAAAATCAAAATATTATTACCCCATAAATCATCATAAAAGGTTGGAGTGTTAATTTATATATATTAAGAAAAGAAAAGGTTAATATATCATTCAATATGAAGGAAATTTAAGTATTTATAGGTATAACTTAGGATCTGTTATAAAAATGATAGAAAAAATGATAAATTCTCTAGTGGTTTAAGACCACGGCTTCTAAACTCTATAGTCGTTAATGACTTTAGAATTTATGAATACATTTTTATATGTGCTCTAAAAGTGGATATGGAGAATATATAATGTTATAATGTCTTTGGAGATAATAAAATAAGGATTTAGTTTCAATATATTGGATCCAATGAAAAAGGTGGAATGAAATATCAACCACCCAAATGTCAAAAAAGTCAAAAGAAGCATCATGGGATCTACATAAAAGGAATATGGAAATGTTATATGTGTGGGAGAGAAGGCCAAAAAGATCACAAATGTATTTGAAACATGAATAAGTTAGCTAATGTGATGGAGGGAAGAAGAGAACCACCCTAGGTCAAATGCATCAATTATAGCGATAAAGGGCTATATACAAGAAAGTTCACAAAACCTTCAGTTGGTGAGGGTATTCAGCATCATCATCCACCAAATCTAAAGGATCAAGAGAAATATTTTTTCATCAATACTATTGTAGTATATATAGAAAACAATTTCAGTCGTGGCGTACTTACAATGCAGTTTATAATGGAAAATTCATTATTTTATTTTTTTTCTATGGATTATTTTTTAAAGTGAAATTTTTCTAGAACTATTGAATTGATTCCTAGATACCTTGAAGTATATATATCTATAAAATACTACTGGTGTGATCATTTCATTTAATGTGTTTGACACTTATCATATTTGAATATGTGAGAATATTATTCTTTTGTATCTCAAAATACTTCATTTTGTGAAACTAAACACTACACCGAGCATGGATTATATCATGTTATATATATCACACAAAAATTGTTAGCAATAAAATATCATTTTATATTATGAATAATCACATGATCCTATAAAAAATCAAGTAAAATCATGAATGATATAATATTTAATAAATGTTCATTATGAGGGAATACACTAATGTATTTCTTGATTTTTTACATATACTTTCCCACATTGTTATTTGGAGTTATTGATAGAAAACATACCTAGAACTGCTCCTATATCAAAATGTCACTAATTCTTGGACGCTATAGATTTAGAGGAGGTAAATAATAATCTACAATATCATTTAGAGAAGGGGTTAATATTACCAGGAGAATTACTGTAACACCCCAAGCTTCCACGATACACTTCTCTTTGAATAATACAGTAGCGCGTGTTGTACGCAACTTCGAGTTCTAACACACACCACAACCAATCAAACTAGCCATTATGAATCGTAATACCCAATTTTTGTAATTTTATAAATCTTATTTCTTAAAATGGACTTCATTTTTGGATTCGGAATATCGAAATTAGCCTTGGGTAAAGTTTTTGAACTTTTCAGATAACTTTAATATTTTGACGAATGTTGACAACTACTAAATTTTAATTAAAAGCCTCTTTTTTAATGAAAATAATTAATAGTGATAAATTAAGAATTTGACTGGTTTTAAAGTATATTTAGAATATATTTTTACCATTAAATATAATTTTGGTCATTGGATATAATTTCACATTTAAACCGGACATAAACAACTGTCAATCTTTTGATAGTTATTATCTCTGAAAAACACGCTTTTAGTTTTAACAACAGGAATTAATTTTAAATTAATTTCTTCCACTTCCATGTTTCGAATTTAGAAATATGAATTCCATATTTGGAATTAGGAGGTAAAAATTGTTTAAATAGGTAACTTTTATTTTTAGACATTTTGAATAATTACATCGGTAAATATTTTATTTACCATGGTTAAATGGTAAATCAGGTAAATAAGGGTAAATAAATAATATTATAATAATATTAATTTACCCTAAAACGTGTTGTAACCCTATTTTATGATACATTTACGACCATGGGAATATTTGAGTCGATTTAGGGACCCCATGGATCCACTTGTAAGTGATAATGACACTTTATATTAATTAAGTTAAAGTAAATACAAAAATGACAAAAGCATATATCTTTTATAAAAACAATTTTTACATAAGGTTATATATATTATATTTTCGACTATAAATATTCATTAGAAAGAAAAAAACGATTTCCTATATAATAGTATTTTATATATAATTTTTATACATTGAATATTTAAATTTATTTATGACACAATAAGAATGCATTATTTTCCTTATTAATGAAATAATAAAATAATTGGTATTATAAATATTACAATAAATATAATTTGAATGTTTTTATGCCATAAACGAATTTTATTGATTAATATGACATGTTTGGATTGAATAAATTAATTTTGTTTGAATTAATAACGTTTCTAAGACTTTAACAAAAATCATTTATTAAATAGTGTCAAAATTGACATAAAATAGTTTTTAAAAAAAATATTATATTATTAATTGATATTCTATTCCTAAAAATCTACGTTTCGGAAAAAATACTTATATACTGATAGGTGTATCATTAATGGACCTCTTTGGGGTCTCTTGGATGTATATAGTATATTTATTAACTATATAATATAACAATACAAAGTGACATGGTAATGTCAAACTAATTAACTAAGAGTTAAAACTAAAAGATAAGGTTAATATAACGACCCAAACATGTCTACAATATATTGGTTGAAATATTTTCGACCCATACCCACCATAGACTTTAAATAATAAACTTCTGAGCCATTAGAAACCAAATATGAATTTATTATAAAATAATACTTTTAGTTTTTCCTAAAGAGCCTCTACTCTCCCTTATAAAAGGACACCACTTCTAACCAATTATTCACACCTTTAAATTCTTTTGGATCAGCCAAATTCTTCCCATATACCCTCTCACCTATCCTACAATAATCCTAGAGGCCTTACATCAGTCATAAAGCCAACCTAAGGAGCCCTTTTGATCAAATCAATAGAAAGAACCCGAAGAAGAGGTAATGTTTTCACCACCCTCTTTTAGGTTCCTTTCTTCATCAACTTCTTATTTCCTTGTTATTTACACTAGAAAATAATAAATCCGGTATCATCTATTTACTGTGATGTTATTATAAATATGGTACAACCATATTCAGTATTCTATACACCCTTTTAATGACATGGCACCATACGTACGTACGTACAGCCTACTGTCTCCACGTCATGGTGTAATTGTTATTCAATAGATTATTATTTAAATGGTATAATAATGATTTGTAATTCATTTAAAAAATAAATATAACATGATAATGATTCTGTATATATGATATAACATCAAATTATATATTATTCTTATATCAAAAGAATGATATTGTCGCTCGTGCGTACGTACGGACTACCGTCTCCATGAACGCGATGAGATTCATTTCCCATCGTATCCATTCAAGAATATTTTTCATTTGATGGTTAAAAATAATGTATAAGGACTTGATAAAATTATGGATATTAATAATACATAACCTATCTATAACAAACACGGCTTATTTTACAAAACATAAAAAATAAAACGAGTATGTTAACACCCGAAATGACGATAATACTAAGATACTATTAACAAAGCAATGTTAAAATATCCTATATGATATCATATTAATTTAAATGATTCTTTTATAATTTAATAACAATTATTTCACCATTATACAGTAGTTTAACCTACCATCATCCATGGAAAATTACAAGATAAGGGTTTATTTCACAATCTCTTCATTATCCAAGGTTGTTTATACGTAATTATCTACTGGGACCTCTTTATCATACACATCCATGTTTCATAAAAATGTATTTCAAATCATTCTTACTATTTTACAGAATATGGGTAAAAGTAATTCATACCCTTGTCATATTTTTTATAAGTTTTATATAAAGGAATCTTTCCATTGTTTTCCAAACAAGGTACTTTTTAAACTTTTTGACAAAATTAATGTAAGAATGTCTCTTTTTAACTTATACAGCGGGTGCAGCTATTTTCTACCATTATAAACTCGTCTAAAATTCCCTTAAAATCTTATAAGAATATTTTCAAAATAAATTTTTTAATTTATAATTATGTGACTCTTAAATGATTTCAAAATATAAAGAGATATTTCTCTAAAGAGAGTTTTTATATCATCTATGTCAACATCCATTGATGGATTTTATGTTTATTTGGAGTTGATTTATTATGATACAAAACATCCATATTGTATTGAAGTTTTTATGATATGTTTGACTATGGATTTGATATTTTTATAACATTCTTGATTTATGATTAAAGTATTGACATTTCGTATGCTTGTTTTAATACGAATGTTTATGATATGTTCAAACCTTTTCATATGAGGAATGTATTGGACTTAGTATGTGACGGGTGGAGCCCGCTATAGCTCCACGATGCATCGGTTTTTCTCATGAGACAACTAGACGTGGAACTGGCTAGGGCCCTTTCCCAATTTGATTTATGGTTTTGGCCGTGGCCTTAATCATTTTTAGACGTCTTGGCTGAGGCCTTGACAAAATTTTCAGAATGTCCGTCATTATACATTCCCTCATTATGGAAATAATATTGATGGTTCATGTGGTCATTCGACAAGTGGAATACCCATGATTATGTTTTATTATTGAATTATTTACTTAGATCATATTCTTTCTATGAAAGTATTCATTTTTATTATTAGTAAAGGCATGTGGTTTCAATTATTTACCATGCTTAATAATTTTGTCATTTTCCACTGTATTACTTACCCATACTGTGCGGTTGAGCTCACCCCTTTCTTATGATTCATTTTCCCGGGATATGAAGAAGTTAGTTATGAGTGACCAGAAGGCATAGTCTAGGAGGGTTGGATGTTTTTAATGAAATATATCTGTGTTGTATTTCTTTTCATGTTGTAATGTTGAACTTATATATGAATCTTGTTTCCAACAATACTAAACTGATCTGTCTTACGAGACATTATTTCCTTATGATCATGCCAATGTTATGTTATAATGCACTGAATCTGGGTAACTAGGCTCGGGGCATTACAGTTGGTATCTGAGAAAGTTTAGTAAAAACCTTGGAAACTAGATTTAGAAAAACTCTGAATAGTGCACATAGACCTACGATGGAATTTAAGGATTAGTATAGAATAACTTCCTAGAATCTTGGTATTGTAGAAATTTTATGAGTTTTCTGAGAAATACATCCCTATCTGGATAAGATCAGGTAGAGATGGCTCTGGGACATATGTACCTTGGGGTAAAACCTGAAAACACCGCTTTGAGCTAGACTCGAACGGGAACTGCTGCACGACAACAGGCCTTGGTGCACTCTTGGTTACAACACTCCCAATGGATATTCTTAAGATCATTCTCATTTTCTTTAAATACCATTATGAAGGGTTTATAAGTATATACTTCCAAAAATAAAACATTTTTATGCTTATAGATTATATCCATAAATAGTTCAATTTATGTTAAGTGTTTTACAAGTATGGAATTATGTATTTTGATTCATAAACTGATCTAGATTATCCCATTGTTTAGAAATGGCACCTAGTAGAAGGAATTGAAACCATATCAATGCATTCACTCCATGTATGGATTTCCCTCCTGCTCAGGATAATTATAGTGGTGCTGGTGATGCAACTGGTACTGATCATCTAATCACCATACTGGGAAAACTCACTCAGGTTATGAATAATAACCTTACCCGTATGGAGCACCTTGATCCACAATGTGGAGGATCAATGTTAGATCTCTTCACGAGTCAATAAAAACAAACATTCAATTGGAATACAAACCCCTTAGTAGCTGAACAATGGATAAATTATTTAGAGAAAACATTCCATGCCTTGGGGAGTAGTGAAAGTGAAAAAGTTATCATGGCAGTTTATCGCCTCACTGGAGATGCTGATCAATGGAGGTCATTGATTCAAAACACAAAGGAAGATGATGAAGTATCAAATATGGAATGGAGGGAGTTCAAAGATCTGTTTTTAGAAAACTAATTTTCTCATGACCATTGAGCAGATATGGAAAGGAAATTTATGATTCTGAGACAAAAGGAGGATGAGAATGTTGCAATGTGTGAGGCTAACATTACAAGGATAACAAGGTATGATTTAGATTATATAAGTAACCTAAGATATAATATTGATCGTTTATTTGATGGGTTAAAACTGTTTCTCTATCGAGCATTGTTCTCACACTCCGTCTCTTCATACGAAGATATTGTCTCGTGTGCTATCAAGATAGAACAAGAATTATCAAAGTCTTATAACTTTAAATAAAAGCAAGAGAAGAATAGATCTACTGAACACTCTGGGAAAGGAAATAAGGCAAAAATGAAGAAGGGAAGAATTGAATTTCCACCTTGTGATAATTGCGGAAGGAAGCACCTTGGTGCCTGTCTAAAAGGAAAAGGAGTATGCTATAAGTGTGGACAGAAAGGACATCTAGCTGGTGATTGTAATGTAAATAAGGATGCTACCAATGTTCAATGCTACAACTGTAGCGATATGGGACATTATGAAAATGAATGTCTTATGCGTCACGGAAACATACCTCAGAAAAGGCCAAGGGACCAAGGCCAAGCTCATGCAATCACTACTGCTGAGGTTGAAGCCCCGAAAGATGTAGAGGCTGGTAATTTAATGGTTTCCTCAAGTTTAGTAAATGATTAATTTGATTCCAAATCATCGCATTGTTTCATATCTTCCCAGTTTGCTAATAAAATTAGATATTTCCAATTTGATTTTAGAAGGGAGTTGTTAGTCAAAACTCTTAATGGAAGTATCATTGCAACAATGTTTTGTGAATCAATCCCCATTAGAGCACATAAATTTTCTTTATCTGTAGATCTCATTGTCATACATATGATTGAATTTGTTATAATCCTCAGTATGGATTGGATTTCGGGCCATGATGAAAAAATTTATTGTAAGAAGAATGAGGTTACTATTTTTGATGATGATGATAAGGAACACGTTATCTTTAGAGCAGAATCGTCACCTCCTAACTCTTACCTAGATCCACCCCTAGTAGCTCAACTAAATTGAATTATATGGGAGGAAGAGAATAAAATAACTGTGGATGAGGAAATTAATGTTCAAATAGAGGATGTACCTATTAGAGAGAATATGTTGATGTGTTTCCAGAAGATTTACCTGGACATCCTCTAGAACGAGAAATAGAGTTTTCCATTGATCCCAGTTCAAGGCCTATATCGAAGAACCCTTATAGAATAGCCACTGTGGAATTAGTTGACCTAAAGAAACAACTAGAGGAATTGAGTAGTAAGGTATTTATTCACCCCAATGTTTCTACATGGGGTTCCCCTGTGCTCTTTGTTAAAAAGAATGATAGATCTATGATGTTATATATCGACTACATGGAAATCAATGCTACAAAAATAATGAAAAAGTATCCCCTACCTCGCATTGATGATTTATTTGATCAACTACATGGAGATAAATACTTTTCAAGGATTTAACCTGGATCTAAATACCATAAATTGTGTGTAAAGAAGGATGAAATTCCGAAGACAGTGTTTTGAACCAGGTACAGGCATTACGAGTTTACACTAATGCCTTTTGGATTGACTAATGAACCCTCTGTATTCATGGATCTAATGAATAGAGTTTTCAAGTAATATCTTGATGATTTTTTTGTGGTATTTATTGATGATATCTGGGTATAATACAAAATCTATGAGGATCATGAAAATCAGTTGCGCATTATCCTGAAGAGTCTTAGAAGACATGAATTATATGGGAAGTTTAGGATGTGTTAATTTGGGCTTCAAGATATTTATTTTCATGGACATATTGTTCTAATAATGGAATCACTGTTGATCCTTCTACGATAATAGAAATCCAATAATGGCCTGCACCGACGAGTATAACTTAGGTACGCAGTTTTATTGGCTTAGTAGGTTATTGTTAGCGTTTCATCCAAAACATTGCCCGATTGGATAACCCATTAACGAAGCTCACATGTAAAGGGGTTAAATTTTTTTTGGAGAAAAGAGTTTGAAGAATGTTTTCAATAACTGAAGAGATGATTATTCAATGCTCCTATATTGTCTCTACCATCAGGGAATGATGGGTTCGTTATTTATAGTTATCCATCGAAGAAAGGACAAGGTTGTGTCCTTATTCAGAATGATAGAGTTATTGGATATGCATCAGGACAACTGAAAATTCATGAGAAAAAATATCATAATCATGATCTTGAGATAGATACTATAATAGTTTCTTTGAATATAACGAGACATTATCTCTATGGTGAAAAATGTGAAATTTATACTGATCACATGAGTTTGAAGTTTATTTTCTCACAGAAAGAACTCAACATGAGGCAATGTATATGGCTTGAACTACTCAAGATTTATGAGTGTATGATACACTACCACCTGGGTAAGGAAAATAAGGTGGTAGATGCTTTGATCAGAAAAGATCATGGAGTTTTGAACATGATAAGAATTGAATGCGATCCTATTTTCATGGATCTAGTGAAGAAGGATATGGGAATTACCATGGAAGGTTTAACATAGATAATTTTTCAAATTGTTGCCAAACCATATTTACTAGAAAGGATAAACAGTTCTCAGACCAGTGATGATGAGTTTCAAAAGAAGATTAAAGCTGTAAATGATGGGAGATTGAGATAATTTTTGTATAAAGAAGGAATTTGGAAATTTGGGGAAGGAATTTGTGTTCC
Organism: Viscum album; assembly: GCA_963277665.1. Lineage (NCBI taxonomy): Eukaryota > Viridiplantae > Streptophyta > Magnoliopsida > Santalales > Viscaceae > Viscum > Viscum album. The sequence goes on along the minus strand of OY728143.1, from coordinate 799,844,691 downwards.
CAATATACCTGATCTAAAAAGGTAATTGTTAGATGATTCTCATAGCTCCAATTTCTCTATACACCCTTGTAGCACCAAAATGTATAGAGATTTGAAGGAACATTTTTGGTGGGACAACATGAAGAGGGAGATTTCTGATTTTGTTTCACGATGTATGGTTTGTCAACAGGTGAAAGCTGGAAGGCAACAGCCTGGAGGAGTCATGCAACCTCTTCTCATACCAGAGGGGAAATTGGATAATATTATGATGGACTTTGTCATGGGGCTACCAAATAATCCTAGAAGGAATGATGCAGTATGGTTTATTATTGATCGTCTTACCAAGTCAGCACATTTTCTTGCTGTAAGAGAGGATCTAACACTTGAACCTCTAACAATACATTATATTAATGAAGCTGTCAGACTTAATGGAGTACCCCTATCAATTGTTTCTAGTCGTGATCCCCATTTCACTTCAAGATTCTGGAAAAGTCTTCAGAAGGCCTTGGATACTGAACTACATTTGAGCACTGCCTTCCACCCTCAAATAGATGGACAATCAGAACAGACAATTAAATCCTTAGAAGACATGTTGAGATCATTCTCACTTGACTTTTAGGGTATGTGGGATCAATATTTACCTCTGGTGGAATTTTCCTATAACAATAGCTTCCATTAAAGTATTCAGATGGAACCATATGAAGCATTATATGGAAAAATATGTCACACACCGACCTGTTGGGATGACGTTGGTGAGAGAAAACTCATAGTCCAAGAACTAGTGGAGGAAATGATGGAAAAGGTGAAGGTAATCCAAAACCACATCAAAGCAGCTCAAAGTAAGCAGAAGTTCTATGCCGATAACCGAAGGTAGGATTTGGAATTTCAGGTAGGAGATCATGTTTTCTTGAAGGTGTCTTTATGGAAGGGAGTTATACGTTTTGGTAAGAAGGTTTAATTGAGTCATAGGTACATCAGACCATTCAAAATTTTAGAACGAATTGGGGCTATAGCTTACCGATTGGCAATGCCGCCAAGTCTCTCCAAAGTTCACGATGTGTTCCACATATCACTGTTGATAAAATATCTGCATGATGCAACACATGTACTCACATATGAGGAATTAGAACTGGAACCCAATATGTCATATTTCAAAGAGCCTGTCAAGATTCTTGATACGAGAGAACAATTGTGGAGAAACTGGACGACCTGTCTGGTAAATGATTATGGAGAAACCATAAGATGGAAGAGGCAACGTGGAATCCCGAGAAACAAATGATGAAAAACCACCCAAATATTTTCACGCGGTAGTATTAAAAAAATTTTAGGATTAAATTATTTGATGGTGGGGAGAATGTAACACCACATGCTTCAATGGTACACTTCTCTTTCAATAATACAATAGTGTGTGTTGTACGCAACTTCGTGTTCTAACACACACCACAACCAATTAAACTAGCTGTTATGAATAGTAATACCCACTTTTTAAAATATTTTAAATTCTATCTCTCTAGATGGAAGTCATTTTTTGGATTTGGAATATCATTATTAGTCTAGGGTAAAATGTCCAAACTTTTCGGATAACTTTAATATTTTGATGAGTAGTGAAAATTACTAAATTTTAATTAAAAACAACCTTTTTAATAAAAATAATTAATATTGATAAATTATGAATTTGAGTGGTTTTAAAGTTAATTTATAATATATTTTTACCATTTAATAAAATTTTGTGCATTGGACATAATTTCACATTTAAACAGGATATAAACAACTATAAATCTTTTGATTGTTATTATCTCTTAAAAACAAGATTTTTTGTTTTTACAACAGGAATTGATTTTAAGTTAATTTCTGCAAATTCTGTGTTTTGAATGTAGAAATAAGGATTCCATATTTGTAATCATAAGGTCCAAATTGTGTAAATAGATAACTTTTATTTTTATACATTTTGAATAATTACTTCGGTAAATATTTTATATATCATGGTTAAAGGGAAAATTCGGTAAATTAGGGTAAAAAAATAATCTTATAATAATATTAATTTACCCTAAAACGTGTCTTAACCCAATTGGTTGACATATTTCCGACCATGGGCATCTTTGGTTCGATTTTGGGACCCCATGGATCCACTTATAAGTGATAATGACACTTTATATTAATTAAGTTAAAGTAAATACCAAAATGACATAAGCATATATCTTTTAGAAAAACAATTTTTACATAGAGTTATGTATATTATATTTTCAACTATAAATATTCATTAGAAATCTATAAATACATCATACATAATAGTATTTTATTTATAATTTTTTGACATTGAATAATTAAATTTATTTATGACACAATAATGTTGCAGTATTTTTTTTTATTTATGAATGAATCAGATAATTGGTATTATAAATATTAAAATAAATATAATTTGAAATTATTGATGCCATCCAGGAATGTTATTGATTACTATTACATGTTATGATTTCTTAAATGAATTATCTATGAATTAATAAAGTTTTTACGACTGTAATAAAAATCAATTATTAAATAGTGTCAAAATTGACATAAAAGTGTTTTTAAAACAAATATTATATTATTAATTGATATTATATTCCAAAAATATAATGTTGGCCCAAAGTAATTATATCATGATATTTTTATCATTAATGGACCACTTGGGTATCTCTTGGGTGAATATAGTATGTTCATTAACTATATAATATAAAAATACAAAGTGACATGGTAAATGTCAAACTAATTAACTAAGAGTTCAAACAAAAAGATAAGGTTAATATAATGACCCAAGCCTGTCTAAAATATATTGGTTGAGAGGATGTCAACCCATACACACCTTATACATTGAATAATCCACATTTGAGCCATTAGAAACCGAATATTAATTTATTATAAAATAATACATTATGTTTTTTCTGAAGAGCCCCTCCCCCTTTTATAAAAGGACACCACTTCTAACCAATTATTCACACCTTAAAATCATTTTGGTTTCGACCAAAATCTGCCAAAATACCCTCTAAACTATCCACAAATAATCCTAGAGGCCTTAATTTATTCATAAATCCATCCTATGGATCCCTTTTGATCAAATCAAAATAAAGAACCCGAAGAAGAGGTAATGTTTTCACCACCCTTTTTCAAGTTCTTTCTTCTTCAACATCTTATTTATTTTTTATGTAAATTATCAAATAATAACTCTGGAATCTTCTATATACTTTGATTTTCTTATTAATATGGTAAAACCATATTCATTATTCTATCCACCCTTTGAATGACATGTCATCATACGTGCGTACGTATGACCTACCGTCTTCACGTCGTGGTGTAATTGTTATTCAATACATTATTATTTGGATGGATATAATAATGATGTGTAATTCATGTAAATAATAAATATAACATGATAATGATTCTGTATATAAGATATAAAATCCAATTATATATTATTCTAATATCAATAGAATGATATTGTCGCTCGTGCGAACATACGGACTACCGTCTCCACGAACGCGATGAGATTCATTCCCCATCGTATCAGTTCAAGAATAATTTTCATTTAATGGTTAAAAATAATGTTTAAGGACATGATATCATTCTGGATATGAATAATATACAACCTATCCATAAAAAACATTTCTTATGTAACAAAACATAAAAAATAAAACAAGTAAAATAACACCCGAAACGATGATAATACTAAGATACTATTAACAAAGTAATGTTAGAAGATCATATATGATATAATATTAATTTATATGATTCTTGTATAATTTAATAACAATTATTTCACCATTATACAGGAGGTTATCCTACCCTCAATCAAGGAAAAGTACAAGGTAAGGGTTTTTTTTACAATATCTTCATTATCCGAGGTTGTTTATACGTTATTATCTACTGGGACCTCTTTATCATCCACATCCATGTTTCTTAAAAATGTATTTCAAATAATTCATACTATTTTATAGAACATGGGTTAATGTCATTTATAACCCTGTTTGACTTTTTATAAGATGTTTATAAAAGAATCTTTTCGTCGTTTTCCAAACAACGTCCTTTTTAACATTTTCGACAAAATTAAGGTAAGAATGTATCTTTTTAACTTATACGGCGGGTGAAGCTATTTTATACCTTTAAAAACATGTCAAATATTCCCTTACAAGCTTATAAATATATTTTCAAAGTAAATTTTTACTTCATAATTATGTGACTCTTAAATTATTTCAAAATAGAAATGGATATTTCTCTAAAAAGAGTTTTGATATCATCTATGTCAACATCTTTTGATGGATTTTCAGTTTATTTGGAGTTGATTTATTATGATACAAAACTTCCATATTGTATTGAACGTTTTGTGATATCATTGACAATGGATGTTCTATTTTTATAAAATTCATGATTTATGGTTAATGTATTGACATTTCATATGCTAGTTTTAATACGAATGTTTATGATATGTTAAAAACTTTTCATATGAGGAATGTATTGGACTTAGTAAGTGATGGGTGGAGCCTGCTATAGCTCCTCGATGCATCGGTAGGTCTCATGAGACAACTAGATGTGGAATTGGCCAAGGACCTTTCCAAATTTGATTTATGGTTTTGGCCGAGGCCTTAATCATTTTTAGACGTCTTGGCCGAGGCCTTGAAAAAATGTTTCAGAATATCAGGCATTATACATTCCCTCATTATGGAAATAATATTGATAGTTCATGTGGTCATTCGATGAGTGGAATACCCATGATTATGTTTTATTATGACATTATTTACTCAGCTCATATTCATGACATAAAATTATTCATATTATTTATTGGTAAATTCATGTGGTTTCAATTATTTACCATGCTTAACAGTTATTTCATTTTATGCTATATTAAATACCCTTACTAAGTGTTTGAGATCACCCCTTTCTTATGTTTCATTTTCCCAGGATATGAAGAAGTTAGTTATGAGTGTCCAGAAGGCATAGTCTTGGAGTCTTGGATGTTTCTAATGAAATATATTATTGTTGTATATCTTTTCATGTTGTAAAGTTGAACTTATGTATGAATATTGTTTCCAATAATACTAAATCAATCAGTCTTTCGAGACATGATTTCCTTATGATTATTCCAATGTTATGTAATAATGCACGGAATCCGGGTAACTGCGGTCGGGTCGTTACAATTACCTTGGGGTGAAATAGTGTTTTTGGTAAAGGAATAGGATGGATAAATTATATCATGTGTCAATTACTAGGAGGCTAATAGGATAACCATAAGTAACAAGTATCCTCTTCCAAGTATTTATGACTTGGTCGGTCAACTACGAGGATGATTGAACTTATCATAGCACAGTATTTACACTGAATATCATAAATTGGAGGTTAAGAACAAATAAATTCAGAAAACATATTTCTATACTATTTATTGGCACTGTGAGTCTCTAGTGATTCCCTTCGAACATACCAATTCCCCATAATTGTTTCATTATATACTACCTCAAACAATTTATGGTAGTGTTTATTAATGATATTATAATATACTAATAGATAAATAAGTGCAATGAAGAACATCTAAGGGATTTTTTGGTGATATTAGGGATGGATAAATTTCACTCCATGTATAGAATGTGTATCTTTTGGATTTATAAATTCACATTATTGTGACATGTGTTCATACGTGAGGGAATTTATATAGAAGCTAAAAATGGAAATTGAGAAATAGAAAAAACTATCTTTTGTAATAGAAATATGTAGTTCTATTGTATTAGTGGGGAACTACCAATTTATTGTGTGGAATTTATCATGATTGTATATCCTATTAACTATGATAACAAGTAATTGCGAAAATTATTTTTGGATAGAAAAAATTGCAGAATGATTCAAGGAGATAAATAAGATGCTAATCACTACACATTTAGTCACAAAACCAACAAGTGGATAATATTTTTTGATATACACTAATTCATTAACGAAAGGAATGGGGTTTTTAAACATAATTAATGATAAAGTGATAACCTAAACCACACAATATTTTATATTCCATGATCAAAAATACCCAACCCATGCTATAGAGTTAGAAGATATATTTTTTGACAGGCTAATCTGGGGGAACTGCCTTATGGTGAGAAGTGTGATATCTTAATTGATCACAACAGTCCAAAGTATATATTATCAAATACGAAGATCAACATATTCCAATGAATATTGGAAAATATAATCATGGACTATGATTTCTCTATTATTTACAATCAGGGAATGGAAAACAATTTATCTTGTTATCTTAATAGAATTTTTTTCTATTATATTCAGGATGTCAATTGATAATTACCATATCATTATGGACATGAAAATAATGGATTTAAAAATCATAATGAAAAGGAATACATCCAACCATGACTAAATTAGATCACAACAATCTATCAAAGAGGAGAACAATGAGGAAAAAATGGATGATTTGGAGATACAAAAGAAGGTGAAAACAGTAAAGGAGGGGAATATACTTGTGTTTCACAACTATTATGTTAGTGTTATTAGGTTTGGAAGTAGATTTTTTTGTTCTTTAATCACCTATTATAAATAAGGGTCTATTGGAAAATGCACATAGTTTGTCATTGTCCATCAATCCTGGATATACCAAGATTTGTAGTATTCATAGAGGGAATTTCTTATGGTATAATATAATGAAAAATATATGTCATCAATTAATAATACATATAAAAAAGAAAATATTACTTACATAACATAATAAAACCAATCCATCATCATATAGGGTTAGTGTATTTAGATACATGGAAATATAAATAAGTAGTCCTAAACTATATACATAGTATCCCATTCATTACTTCATAATTGTATCCCCATTTTAAAAAACTTACTTTGGACCATGATTCAGGAAAAGAAACATAAGAATGTATGATATCGGAAGCTTAATCAAAGTAAAAAATAATAATATAAATCATATCAAAATATTGAGACATAAGAAAGTAAAAAAGCATTTGAAAATTATATCACACATATTATGGATCCTGATATAATCTCATGGGAGAAATCCTAAAAATTTGAAACGTACATGTTTCATGAGATCATTGCATAAGACCTAAAATTGTGACATACACAAAAAAATAGAAAATAATTTCCAGATTAGTCAGGGTTTATTTCTATGACCATCGGAGAAAAAAAAGACCTTTAGAAAAGTTGTTTCACTAATTGTTCTACCCAAGTGTTACTATACTAAGATCATTTATCATTCAAGCCACATATGTCGAAAGACATATATTTCATCACCCAATGAAATGGAGGGAGATACAGGTCCCACCCATCACATATTGAAAACAATAAATTTGTGTTTTAGAATAACATTAAATAATGTTAACATATATGGAAAAAACATTAAAACAAAACAATATAATTCCTGAGGAAAATATATCTTCTACTTCAAACACACATTCATTTCTAAAAATACTACTCGATTTAAAAATAATTTTATAAATAACCTTGTATAATGGTAAGGTAATCTTTAATGTATTAAGGCACTATGAATGTGAAACAATATATTCATTTCATATAACTTATAAAAACATCCCTCTCATACTTTTGGTGAATAAGTCAGAAATAACCTCTTTAGGGAAATTTAAAAAAAATATTCCACACAAAACCATTTAGTAAAAATTAAAACATGGGTAAAAATGGCTTCAAAAATTCCATATGAACCATAATAATAACTTGGAAACCATTTTATGAATCCTGGAGGTGGAATATTATAATTCCATAATAGAAGATTAGGTATTAATAATCTTAAATGATAATCATATTTTGAAATTAATCCATACCTTTCATATTAATTCATTCATACATATCAGAGACTCTTATATAATGGATTAATGATTATTATGACCTTATTCACGAAAAATATTCATATTCATGATATAAAATAAGATCATATTATAATAAATTTTTAGTAATATTTAATTTTAGTCTTCTTTTGGAGTTATGTGGTTCATTTTTTTATAGATGTTTTGTAATACAAGTTTCATATCATCTGTATGCGATATAGTTTAATTATTTCTAGAATGATATTAAGTTAATATATATTATATTTATTAATTATATACATTAAAATATTCATTCTATAATTTTGAATATGGAATATAAATTTCATCACATCGTGGAGATGGTATGGTGTACATATTCAAAAAAAATCATATCTTTCCCATAATGATAAAATTTAAAACAAGTTGATAGAATATTTTTTTCCAAAATAAATTTAATTTTATACATATCATATATATATATATTTATATTCCATCATTATAACCATACCAATAAAATGATTCTGAATAATAGATTACACCGTGGTGTGGAGAGAGTAAGGCATAAACACACAAGCATGATGATATCATTTTTCATAGAGTGGATAAAATGTAGATTACAGTCTGACATAATCATAAAAAAATCACAAAATATATGTTATATGGGATTTATTACTCTTGAATGAAAATAAAGTTTATAGATTATTTATAATATTATTTATTCATGGAAGAGTTGATAGATTTGATTAACTCTTCCTTAGAGAACATCCCTTAGATATCCTCTAAGTGACACTAGGGTTGCTATTTTTGAGAAAATTAAAACCACTAGAATGTGGATATAGAAACTTAAACGATAAATTGAAAGGTTATGGTTGATTTTGAGTGCCTTATGTGATTCAAATAAGTAATGGAGGAGGTTCCCTTTTATAAATAGGGTGTGGGGCTCTCTTTGAGTTTCCAAGAATATTAATTTATAAAAAATTAAATCTCAATAAAAATACCATCAAAAGGACATGAATTAGAATTGATGATTAGATATGATTTTAATCTCATAAAAAAGTCATTTTAGGAATTTTTCTATTGTATTTTAATCTTTAACATTTTTATCAACACTTAATTAAAATATTTTAATTTTAAAAAAAGTGGAAAAAATTAAATATTAAAAGGTTGTTATTTTTACTTATATGATTTATAAAAAGTAATAAATAGATAATTAATAACATTTATTACCATATGATTTTTTTCAATTTGTAAATATGTTTTATTATATTTAAATAATTTAAATAATTTATTATTTTGATAAAATTTCATTACTGTCAATTTTGGAACTATTCATCATTTGGACATTTACAAATATGATGATAAAAAGATAAAATTGAACCAAATATTTAATTATATCCCTTAGTGATTAAGTCAATCTAAAGAATTAATTTTTTTCATTAATCTTCTCAAATGTTGTATATTTAAATATTTTGACAAAAAATTATTTCATATTTTCATTAATAAAATATTTTCTAAATCAGGGTTGTGTAATTATTTGATATACATATAACATTACTAACAATTAAAAATAAAATACGATTATTATGATATTTATTATTGATGATGGATGAATATTTATAGTAAAACATTTATTTTTGGGTAACCTTATAAAAATAGCTATATTATTTAAAACCTAAATATGATATATTATAATATGTATTAAATAAGATTTTATAAATATTCTAATCTCGTCAAAGTGACCCAAAAAGTCAAAAATAATTTCATATCATCAAAATATTTTTGTTAAGTTAAAATTTTGACATAATCATCATTCATAACCTTCCTTTTTCCCATGTGATCAAGTAATGGGTATTTAATACAAAAAAGTGTCATTTTGTTACTTTCTTTTATTTAGATATTATATAAGAAATTTTGATGCAAAAAGTGTCCATTAAAAGGCATAATTTTGATCCTTAGTTGTTAAGGGTAAATTTGTATTTATAATATATAAATTTTTATGAGTAATTGTCATTTTATAGTCATTATAATATTATTGTTAACCTAAAATCATAAATTTACCATTTATTGTGGTAACAAAATTTAAAAGCGATACAATTTATATTGGAAAAAAATAAATGAAACATGTTTACTAAACTTTTACCCTTTGAATCAAAATAAAGAAACAATTTTTCAAAATTCAACATGTAGATGATTTAGAATTTAATTTAAACTATAATCATTAAAATTCCATGAAAAACAATTTTGGGGAATAATTCCCTTCTAAAATAGAAAATATTTTCATAATAATTTCATGTATAAAATAGTTTTAAAAACAATAATTTTATTATTTCAAATAAATATGAACTAATTAAAATTTTAGACTTTTCCAAAACATAATTTATCCTTAGAAAACCATTATAACAAAAATAATAAATATTGTTATTTTCAATATTCAAGAAATGTTCTCAATAAATTTTAATCAAATAAGATACATTCGACATGCTGAATTGAAAAATGAAATCATTTTTACCAAATAAATTTCATATAACTTCTATAAATAAATTTATGGGATACAATTTTGTTGAGAAAACATTTTATTTTAAGAATAAAGTTATTTTATTAAAATTATGTGAATATTCTTCCAACGCAATGTAATATATTCACATTGAGTGGGGTTTATATATTTATTTTATATGTTATATATTCATATATATTATGAACAATTTATTGACTAGGTTGTGATATGGATTTTATACTAATAGTGTCTCCCAGTTCTTCTAAACTCATGGGGTGCATGAAATGCAATCTATTAGAGAATTTCAATTATTTAAAGAGTAATATTTCATAAAAAATATATGATTTTTACATTCTGCAGCAATTAAATTGAATTTATCACTTAATATTTGTTTCAATGATAAAAACATATGAAGATACCTCTTCCTCATTATATCATCAGGATCCCATGTGGCATCTTCAAATTCGTGATTCTCCCAAAAAACATTAACCATGTGAGTGGCCATGTTTTGTAGAACATTATCACTATGATCCATAATCTATATATTTTTTTATTCATATGGAAGATCATGTTTCATTGGTATGAATTATGAATTTGGTACATGTGTATTATAAAATATGTACATTCTCAGGAGAGAACAAATGGAACTTATCATGAATTTTAGAGAGACTCTGTTGAAGAACTAATCATTACTCATCCTTCCCAACATGATACAGAATTTCAAAAGGACCTATACAAGTAGTTATTATCTTGAACATCATTAAAAATATAATTACACTCTTCTGAGGATATTTTCATAGAAAATACGTTCTATCGTATTAAAATTTTAGGTCTTGCCATTAGGTTTCATCATAAATTGTTTTTCTACTTTGACATGCCCTTACATTCTATTGAATAGATGAAACATTGTATTCCATTTCCAAAACTAGATTAGGTTGAAATAGCTTTATTTCCCCAACTTCAATCCATTTTATTAGAGTTATATAATTCCTACCATAAAAGGATATATAAGTATTCCTATAAGTACTAGGTTGAAAGAAATTATGGTAAAACAATTAGATAATGTAGGTGTTGATCCAAACCACCATTGAAATCTATAGACAATTCACTCAAAATGTTATCTATAATACAAAATTTACTCTTAGACGGATCATATGTCTGATAATGATATGTTGTAATGAATCATAACTATGTATCTATACCCTACTAATGACTTCTCCTAAAAAGTGTGGTTAATATCACGCCATAATCGGATATAATGGATAGTGGTACTCAATGTATCATTAACACTTTATGAATATATATTAGGGAATGTGGATTAAGAAATAAATATTATATGATTTTAATACAATGTTCTGATATATTAAGGCTATAAACTATAACCCATACAGTTTACAACTTTAAATTTTTTAGGAATTTTGATGACAATGTCCTTGGGCATGTATTACTCTTTACATTAAGGAATGGGTAATAGTTATAAAATCCCCTTATACTTATTTATGTTATCATTATCAATTAGAAAAAAATAAGCATAGATAAATATATTCTATAATATATTTCATCTTTACATCCCCCCCATAAATATTCCTTCAGATATATATACATATTGGTTCATCATGAATGAATATATAGGAATGAACAATGATCTTATTCCAATAAATACTTTTTAAATCTAGAATGAGAGGGACACAAACATTGTTCCTGAAAAATATTATTCCATCATAGTAAATTTTGAACCGAGAGAAATTTATCGTATTCGTTTTAATCTATACATATTTTTTCGGAACCACCATAATCATCACATTTATATATGGATGAACATTCATTTGATAAATATAATATTTCATTCCTTACTTTAATATTTCTTGACCTATCCTTTAAAAATCTATAAATATTGGATTATTTGTGATCCTCATCATAGATATGATTTCACAGTCATTTAGAATAAATGAATCATCTAACTTATTTTCTTTCCAAAGGGTGGTAACATATTCTGTACTCATAATATTTAATCCAATAATACCATCTCCTTTAGTTCATATTCATCACCTTTTGAATGATAATGTACATTGTTCTATTTGATCAATATATACATCACAATGTTCCCCATAAATATAATTCATCTATATCATTAGTGAAAAGATTATCAAAGTTAATCTAAATCATGATTTGGGTAACTTTTATCCTAGATTTTCAATTTTCATGAGGGTTAATCTTTCACCGTATCATTTTTCTTGATAAAACTTCTAATGCCTTTTTAGATACATCACACTAGATCAAAACCCTCTCTCCACTATAGGGTAGTGTGATCACAGGTTCACTAAATAATTGTTTTTCACCTCTTCGAAATAGACATTACATTCTCCTATATGTTTGAACATAACTCCTTTCTGAGTAATCTTACTATGTGGAATATACAATATTGAGAAATTATTCACAAAAAATAAAAAATATCCATAAAAACCATGAAAATATCTGATCATTATTACATTGGTTGTTCAAGGACAACGGTAAATTACTTTTGTCTTTTACTGATCCAAATATAACATCTCTCTTTAGATTATGTGAACCAAATATGAAACTTTATAAATCTAAAATCCACAGCCTATAAATTTTCTACAAATCATATCATTTATCTGGGTTATCTGTAAAATCCTCAAGTGATTTATTTCTCTTCTAATAGACCCTAATATCATATACAATGAATCTAATAAATTTATTCAGATATTTGTTTACGATTTTATTAATTAATTACTTGAATATAATGGGGTTATTAGTAAGACCAAAAGGAATCACTATAAAATCATAGTGTCTAAAACATTTAGGGAATGTTTTATTGGTTATATCATCCGTCAAAACCTTTAATTGATGATATAAAGAATGAATTTCAATCATGAAAATGTATTGATCTCCACATAGTTAGTCAAATATGTCATCAATATGGGGGAGCAGATATTTGTTCCTGATATTGATATTGTTATTTTCCCAATAATAAATATAGAGTTTCATTTATCTATCTTAACTATTAATAAAATTAATAGGTTCGCCCAATGGTGATGTACTATGGAGTATATATTTCTTTTCTTGAATCTCTTTGATTTTCTTCCTCAATTCATGAAACTAAATTGGGGAAATTTTTTAAGGAGTATTTGTATCCATCATAGAAACTAGTATGAGTTCAATTAAAAACACAACTTCACGATTCATTGGATGACCTATAAATTCAAATTGATAGACACCAGAAAAATCTTATACGCTTCTTTTATCCTTAATGGAGATTTCATCCCCATCTATATTAGAAATTTTTCTTTCCTTGATTGGGATTAAATCCCATAATATTGATGTAATTTCCATTGGATGTTCATATTCATCAGTGCATCGATATAGGATCATAGATTCATTGATAATATTAAATGTGACTTCCCTTAATTTTAAATTTATATGATATTCATATAAAGAAATACAATCCTTTCTATTAATCACATCAAATTCAACAAATGCTAGGAATGAAATATTTTTAGGAAACACTTTCACACAACCATCAATCAGAAAATAATTATAAACATGTGATACACGAATGTTCCATGAAAAGCATTCATAACTTCCTCAACCTATAAATATTGAATTAATATGGAGATAACCATAAAAATTTAATTTGAAATAATAGAGTTGGAGGATCCAAAAGAAAATAAAACATTAGTTTTCTTAGAGTGGATGATAATTATAAGAACCCAAATCATCAATACAAGTATAGATATTTATTTTGTCTATTTATGAGAAAAATGCTAGAATTTTGAAATCTTTTAAGTACAAGCCTTGTACTTTTGAGTACATGTCATGTACCCAGTTACTGCATACAGCCGTGTCTTGGGCATGTAACGACTGTGAAAAGGTTGTGTGGGGTGATGTGGAAGACTGCTAATGTCTAGGGCTAGTTGAGGTAAATACACAACTTGTTCATTAATAGTACACGATGTGCCCTATTTCATTTAATTGACTAATTAATCCAAGGTTGCATCTAACCCTCATATTCTTACACTCATGTCCATGCCTAAAAAAAGAGAATACAAAATCTATGATTCTTCTATGAGCCACTGATCCATCATCAATTCACTGAATCAAACACCATCGATTGCATTGTAATCCCCTCGGTGATTTCTTACATCTTATAGATCCTCTGCTCCTGATTCCTCATGTTTTGTAAGTAACTAAAGGTTGAAATTTTTTGACCCTTTTGTAGATCTATTAAGTTATAGGCTGACTCAAGGGACATTGTTTGAGGGTGTTATTAATACAGCATAGAGGTAGGTGGTTTTTTCCCTTTTATTGTATGTATTTGAGTTTATGTGCCAAATTATTTATTACCCATGTTTCGTGTATTTCGTGTTAATGAAATTAATACTTGTTTTATCTTCCATATATTGATTGTTGGATTATGTTTTTGTTGTTGTCATATAAAAATAAATTTAATTTGTTTGGAACACCCCATGGTTGAGTTTCAGTGTTTGAATGTTTAGGGACATTAGGCACTGGTTTCCTTCCTTGCCGTTCATGACAGGATGGAATTGATTTCCATTTTATACTTGTTAAAATATTCTGATATTCATTGGAATTTTTTATCGATGTAGTATTTGAGATTAATTTGCGATGATTGATATTATATATGCATGATTGAATGTCACAGTGCATTGAGAACCTGGTGTAGTTAGACCATGGGGGGTTTATGTTTGAGAGATTTCTCAGAGTGTTAGTTATATTTCATGCTATGAGACCATGGGAGGGGGGGGGGGTTGATGGTGAGTTCTCCATCAAAGTGCATATAGTTCAAATTATGAGACCTCATGTGGAATTGGTGTTGATTGATTCCCTAGATATTCCTTTGTTGTTGTAAAAAGGCCATAGGTGGAATTTAAGGTGACTGGTTCCTTAGAGTGTCTTTTCAATTTTATTGAATTACTTGGCGAGAGGGATTAGACTGTGTGAGCTAACCAAAGGGTTAATATAAATATTGAATATTTGTTAATTTTTTTCCAAGCCAAATTACAATATTGGATTTGGTCCTGTTAGGATGTCTTTTGATATAACTATTGTGATTCTAACTTTATTAAATGATGAACATTAAATGCTAATGAATGTAAATGGAGACTGTAGGATTCATTACGTTTGTGTACTCCTAGTTCTTTTCTGCATTTCCATTATTACCTGATATATATACTCAATGATAGTTAGGCATAGATCTTGTGGTGGTTTCTTATTAAGATTTATCTCACACCCTATTTGGGTCATTTTGTTGGACCCAAATAGATTATATGGTTGCATTTGTAGATAAGAGAAAGTTCCATTCTTCCTCAGTTACAAGATAGTATGGTTTGAGCAGAGACCATAGGACAATGATTAGGCTTGTGATGCTGCTGGAGTTTTACTATTTTCTTTGAAATTTGGTTCAGTTGTATTTTCATAATATTTTCTTGTTTGTATTCTTTCCTAGACATTTGTGACATTCATCATTTATATATGTTCTCTAGTTGTTATTTAGTTTATGTCTTTCATTGTTATCCTATTATATGTTATTTTGCTTCTACTATTTATTATTTGTTATTCCTATATGATTAATCTGCCAATGACGGTATTTCTTACCTAACAACACACCCAAGTCCGTCTCTTTTATTTGGAAGCCTCTGACATTTAGGGAAATGCACATGAGGCTATGTGACCAACCGGGTACGAGGCACCTTTGGGCGGCACCCGAACCAGGATGTTACAAAGTGATATCATAAGAGGTTATTTTCTGCATTTTCATTCTGTTTGGAGCCTATAGATAGGGATAAGAAAGAATATGTAGTTTGTAATAAGATGTTCCTGATAGTAGCTAACCCATGAACAAGGAAAAACAATTTACCTCGATTATTCCAATTTTTCTGGTTTTACAATTGTTACAGTTGATTTGATTTTACCGTTGGGTGATTCACATGATTTGTGTTGTTATGTTTTATATCATTGGGGTTCTATTTCTCTTGTAACCAAATGAGATGAGGGTATTCTATATCATGCATCATATAGGGACTTTCTAGATATCAAATTAATGCATTTTTTCATGCCATTTAGGATGCATTACTTGTTTCATTTTGTTCTGATATATGTTGTCCTAGATATTCATATTGTTGTAAAAGAGGTCATGATAGAATACCTTCTATTTTGATAGGGTATTGGATAGTTTAAATTTGTATTTTAATGGGAACCAAACTTTGGTCTCTAATGTGTTATGGGCCCTCAGGGATTGGAATTTGGTGGATTATTTGAATGATTGTACTTTTATACTTTTTGATATACAAGAATATGATTCCAAGAATTGATTCATAGGGATAATGGGCCCCCAAGGATCAGAATTTTTCTCTTTAATTCTTGTTCCATTGTTTTTCATGGGTTTCCAAAGTCGATTCTAAGGCTTATTGTCCATAAAAACCAGGAATACAGGGCGTGTTACGATGAATACATGCCCTGTTTATTTCTATTCAAGAAGAAAATGTTTTTCATAAGTACCCATTGGGTACTTTCACTACATGTGGTGAATCCATTTACCGTGTGACCAACCGTGTGGGAAGAGACATGGGTTGGAAATCATTTCATGAACAAACCGTGTACTAGGTTTACATGTCATGTTTTGGTGATCTAAGTATCCATCCGTGTGAACACCAACATGGGTCATTGAAATATTTATATTACATGTCATGTCTAGAATATACACAATTCATAGTTTTGTTATATGAAAATTGTGTAGTTCTATTTGTGTAGCTGTATATTGGTATGAGGTAACATTCAAGTGCACGCCATGTCTTAATGAGAATAGTCCTTGTGTATGGGGTGTTACACAACCAATGGTTCCAAATGTACATGCCCATGTAAAAGAATAAGGTAACATGTCGTGTAGAGCGCATACTCTCCGTGTAACCCTGTTTAGAAAAACATGAATGAATTTAATTCTCTATTCAATTTTGCACTTTTATGTTTTTGTTTCGTTAATTGTGTGTTGAGGTGTGAAATTGACCTCGTAGAGTCATGCCACCAAAACATCCATCAGTTGTAATCTAGGTTCAGGGCGATGATCAGACCCTTGAAATAGTATACCAAAGTCTACGAGAATTTCCTCCCATTATTCTCTTCATGGCACAAGTCATCATTCCAGATACAAGTGTCAATAAAATTTTTCATAGAGGGATTTATTAGAATGATACAGAAATTCTAGGTAGCACCACATACTGCCCCTTCAATGGAAGAGTTTAGATGGTGTTTTCAGCAGAAAATTCCTACGTCTTTTTCAAGGGATAGAGGACCTCATGATATTTATTCATGGATAAAACCATGATGTATATATTCGAGCATCTCGAGACACCTCTTACGGGAAGGGTTAATCTCATGACATACATGCTTTATGATTTTTCCAAGAGAAGGTGGGATGTGATATCACAGGCAAGACACCAGTGGGTTAGGGCTTTGGATGAGTTCGAGCAGACCATCTATAACTACTGCTACCTAGAGAAATTGAAAGCCAATCGAGCCAAAGAGTTCATGATTTTGGAGAAGGGTACTATCTCAATCATGGATTATTCTTCTTGCCTAATAGAGCTGCATCGCTTCACAACCATCATGGGTGGTGATGAGTTATTTCTGGCTAGGAAGATTTAGGATGGTCTCATACATGACATCTGATCCCAAGTGAACATCATTAGGTTGAATTTCATATCTTCTTCAGTCCAATAGGTACAAATCACTGAGTGTAATCAGAGAGAGTCAAGAGCTTGGAGCAAGGGTGGTTTGGCATCTAGAGTTGGTAAACCTCCGAATGATTGTAGGAAGCGCTAGAGGGAGTCTATGTGTTGAGATTTGAGTAGACTGGACACTTCTTCAGGTAGAAAGGTTGTATGCTACCAGTGTGTTAAGAGTGGGAATAAGTGACTTCATTTCCCATGATACCTAGTTAAGTATTGAATTTATGGAATGATGGGCCATCTTCAGTGTTTTTTCTTGTTTTTCTCACAAATAGCTAGTGATTGGGGTTTTGTTTCAACTCTGCATACATGAGAAGGACCACCAGTCCCACACCAGACTAGGGGATGAAGTTATTCCGGCCATCTAGTTGAGGTGGTGTTGATGGCCAAAATTTTCATAAAAAGGGTTTTTGATAGACATAGGGTGGATCAACTTAGGGATCTCCAAAATCTTCATCTACCCATGGTGGAGGTCAGGATTTTGCCCTGGTGAAGATCTAGTAAGAGCAAGATCCCAGATCCTCTATGTTTAGAGGTACGATTCTTATTGCATCAATTTTAGATTCTTCTATTTTCTATACAGTGGATTCCCCAGTATTTATATATGTTATTGTTGTGGAGATCCCTGGAAATTGTATCTTTACATATGTGGATATCATGTTGTTAGACACTCCGTTGGGGACTAGGATGGCTAGTGTATGTCAATGCAAGGAGTCCCCTCTTGAGGTTGGGGGGTGTCACATCTTATGTTACCTTTATGTATTAGAGAAGATAGGATATGACGTCATTCTTGAAACAAAATGGTTAGTTCCCTTCCAAGAAGTTGTCCATTTCTATCATCATAGTGTGTGTTTCACATCACAAGAGGGAGGATAGATTCTAATAAATGGAGAATGGGTTGTCCAGGTGAGAAGAGCTGGACCTGAGCATCCTGAGATTAGAGATAAGACTACCTAGATTGGTAGTCAATATCTGGATGATCAGGGGACTTCACAGTTGGACTTCACATTAGTGTTTGAACTTTTCATAGATGTCTGTCCAAATGAATTTTAAGGTTTTCCTCCCGAGCGAGAGGTTGAATTTTCTATTTATCTTGTACTAGGGGTATCACCGGTGTCCATTCCACCTTATAGTATTGCTACACATGTGTTTCAGGAACTCAATAAGTGGTTAGAGGAGTTACATGCAAAGGGTTTCATCTGACCCAGAACTTCCCCATGGGGTTTTCCTATCATGATTGCAATGAAGGCAAACGATACCATCATACATAGAGTGGATTAATAGAAGTTGAACTAGTTGACTGTTAAGAACTGATATCCACTACTGATGATTTATTATCTCTTTGATCATCATCATGAAGCCCGGGTGGTCTTGGTAATTTACTTGATATCCAGTTATCATCAGTTGCATGTTTTTCCATCAGATATACAAATTACAGCCTTTTTTATTAGGTATGGTCTATACAAATATGTGGATACATTGTTCAGTCACATGAACGCACCTGATGCTTTTATAGAACCGATGGACCGAGTGTTCCATCAATATTTGGACTCCATTGGGGTGGTTTTAGTGGACGATATCTTGGCATAATTTGACACTCGACGCGACCATGTTATCTACCTTTAGATCATTTTGAGTTCACTAAGAGAGAATCAGTTATATGCTGTGATCTCAAAATTCCATTTTTGGATGGTCTATATTCAGTTATTTGGTCATGCTATCTCATATATAAGAGTATCAGTAATCCCAACAAAAGTGATTGCTATAGTTTTCAGGGAGCAACCAAAGAACATCTTTGAGGTACATGGTTTTTTGGGCCAAGCCGGTTACTACATAAATTTTATACATGACATTTCACATTTAGAAGTTCCATTGATGGTCTAGTCTCAGAAGGGTGGAACGTAATCGTGGTTAGATTCATGAGAGTTATTCTTTCAAGAGTTGAGGGGAAGGTTTATTTTAGCACCGATACTTGTTTTTTCAGAGCTAGGAGAGAGATACAACATTTACTATGATGTATTAGGTATCGAGGATTGAGTAGTGCTTATATGGGGGGAAGAAGTTATTGTGTGCGAGTCTTGACAGTTGATGCCACATCAAAGGAATTACTCGATGAATTATAACTAGATGGATGCAGTTGTTCATGCCTTGGGAAGTTTGATACATTACCTTCTGGGAGCGAATTTTGTGGTGTTCACTGACCACAATAGTCTCAATTATATTTTTACCCAGCGTGGCCAAAATTTGAGAAAGTGAGGGTGGGTTGAGTACCTTCAGTCCTTTAACTATGATCATACTTAAAAGCATGGTAAAGGAAACATATTGGCTAATGCATTGAGAATGAGGACTCATATATAGGAAGCTCCAGAACCTAGTAATGAGAGGCAACTCATGGCTAAGTTTTCTTTAATTTATTTGGATGTGAATGACAGACTGGGGAAGAAATTTCTTTATTTTATTGTTTTAACCTCTACTCTTCTATATCGAGTGAGAATGAGGCATCTATCATATTTTGAAGGCCTAGTCCTTCAATACAGTTTATCAGGAGAGGACACTACTCCAGGATGGACTATAGGTGTGGAAGAGAACTTTAA
Organism: Viscum album; assembly: GCA_963277665.1. Lineage (NCBI taxonomy): Eukaryota > Viridiplantae > Streptophyta > Magnoliopsida > Santalales > Viscaceae > Viscum > Viscum album. Next base: position 799,824,062 of record OY728143.1, on the reverse strand, counting down.
TTTTTATGTGCACATAAGGGTGTAATCAGATAAATGCGAGGATTTTATTATTTCATTACATTGCTCAGTTGGTTAAGTTTATCCTTGTGTCACTAAGATGTACTATGATCTACACCATCGGTATTGGTGGCCCAGTTTGAAGAGATATGTGGCTGGTTTAGTGATTAGATATTCCACCTATTAGCAAGTGATGGTAGAGTATCAACGACCATCATGACTATTGCATCAGTTAACAATTCCTAATTCTAAGTGGAATGATTTCACAATGGATTTCGTTATGGGTTTACCATGTTCACCTCGAGAGAATGATATAGTTTTTGTTGTTTTGATAGACTCATAAACATTTCCCACTTTTTACCAACCAAGGATAACATCATTTTTAATGTTATTGGAAGATTTTATATCCCAGAGATTGTATGTTTTCATGGGTTTCCACACTCTATCGTTTTAGATAGAGATTCCCACAATACTTTACATTTCCAGATAGGGATATAGAAGGATTTGGGTACACAAGTACTTCTGAGTACAACATACCATCCCCAGATAGATGGCCATTCAAAGTGCACAATTAAGGTGCTGGAGGAAATGATTCGAGCAAGTGTCCTAGAATTTAGGTGTTCTTGGGAGAATAACATACCTCTTTAGGAGTTTTCCTACAATAATAATTGTTATTGAACTATTCAACTTTTACCTTATAAGGCATTGTATGGTAGGCCATGACGATAACCCCTATGTTTGATAGAGGTAGGAGAGGTAGATATGATGTGACCTCATCTTGTCCTGGAGACCATAGAGTAGGTGGAGTTGATTAAGTAGAGGAAAAATACCACAATTTCAGTACAGAATTATTATGCAGATCAACGAAGATGACCTCTAGAGTTAGACATCAGAGATTAGATTTTCCTACGTGTCACACCGAGGTTGGGACACAGGAGGATCAGAAGATAGGGAAATCATTAACTGTGATACATTTCTCCATTTGAGGTTTTGGAGTTAGTCAAGCTAGTTAACTATAATTTCAGTTACCTTAGAGTTACAAGGCAATGCATGATGTCTTTCATGTTTCTCATCTACATCGCTACTTCTCAGAGTCGTCTCTAGTTTTCCAACTTGAGGAGGTTTTGTTATAGGTGGACACATCATTCGAGGATAATACTATCCATATTTTTTTTATCACAACACAAATAATCCCTGTGGCAAGTCTATTCCTCCAATATAGTTGTTGTGAAAGAATGGCTTAGTTCTGGATGAGAGTTTAGAGAAAGAAACTGATGTGCGCTCATAGTGGCCATAACTATTAAATGATTCTTCATTTCCACCTTGTTAGGGACATTTGTGGACAAATTTTATTAAGGTGGATGTTTTAAGAACATGAATATTCATTTTATGTGTGGATATTGACATCAGTTATTTTTATATAAATAGGAGAATTTGGAAATTTTATAAGTTCACATTTTTTTTATTTTGAGTACACATCCTGTACCCAGTTATCGCGTACAGCTGCGTCTTGGGAACTTAATAGTTGATACATGGTCATGTGGGGTGATGTGGAAGACTGCTAATTTATGGGGTCAGTTGAGTCAAATACACTAAATGTTTATTAATAGTACACACAATGTACTTTTTTATTTTAATTTACTAATTGGATTGGGTTCGCATCTAACCCACGTATTCACCTTCTTCTGGATGTGACTCGTGAAAGAGAGAACAAAATCTCATATTCTTATTCGATCCACTGATCCATTATCCGTTCTATGAATCAAACACCTTCAATTGATTTTGAATCACCATAATGAGTTTTCCCTTTTTCTATAGCCTCTTCTCCTAATTCCACTTCTTTCGTGTGTTATTTAAGGTTAAATTTTTTTGAACTTTTTGTAGATCTATGATGTTCTAATTTGATTAAAGGGAAAATGTTTTAGTTTTTTCATTGTACATAATCTAGGTAGGTGGTTTGTTTCCTTTCACTATTTTTCAATGAGTTTATATAACAATGTGTAGATTCCCCATGTTTCAGGTATTTTAGTTGAAGGAAATTAGGCCATGTTTTTTCTGCCTTAGATTTATTGTTGGTTTAAGGGTATTTTGTTTTTTTATTATTTGAAATTGAATGTTTAAGGAAACCCCATGGGTGAGTTTCCTTGTATAAATTGTTATGTATGTTTGGTCTATGTTTCCTATGAGGAAGACCATGTTTCCTATCCTTTCTTGATAGGATGGAGCTGATTGCAATTTTCTTCTTATTAAATGATTGTGATGTGCATTGGAATTGTTTATCCAGGACACAATTGATATTAATTTGGGCTGAATGATATCATATATGCACAATTGAATCAAATATGACTATGAGAACAAGGTGCAGTTAGACCATAGGGGGAATTGATGTTTAGTGGTTTTTTAGAGTGACAGTTATATTTCACACTATGAGACCACAAGGGGGGATTGACGGTGAGTACTCCCTTAGAGTATTTATAGTTAATGTTATGAGACCAGATAAAGAATTGATGTTGACTGCATCTATAGAGATCCTGTAGTTATTGAGGAAATACTATAGGGGTAATTGATAGTGAGTGCTTCCTTAGTCTGTGTTTTCCCTTAAATTGCATTACTTGGACAAAGGAGTTAGACTACGTGAGCTACCCAAAGGGTTAATATAAAAATCAAATGTGTGTAATGTGTCTTCCAAACAAAAGAATATTATTGGATTCAATCCTATTAGGTTATCTTCTAAGATAGATGTTGTGATAAATACATGATAAAATAATTAACATTATATGCTATTGAATGTAAATGGAGATTGTTGGATTGTTTACATTAGTTTACTCCTAGTTATTTGTTGCATTTCAATTATTTCTGATTATATATACTCACTGACAGTTAGGAAAATATCTTGTGGTGGTTTCCAATTGGTATTCGTCTCACACCTTATTTGGGTCATGTTTTTGGACTGAGACCGATTATATAGTTGTAGGTGTAGATAATGAAAATATCCCTTCTTACTTCGGTAAATGATCGAATGGTTGGCGCTAAAGAGCATAGGACCAAGCGTAGGCTTGAGATGCTATTGGAGTTTTCATGTTTTCATTGTAATTTGGTTAATTTGTACTCCAAACATATTTTTTTGTATGGATGATTTCCTATACATATGTTACATGATTCATTTATATTTTTCATCGGGTTATTCTTTACCTTTAGTCTTCTATTGTTTACATGTGGTATGGTATTTTTCATTCAATACTGGTTATTATTATTTTTTATTATGCATACTCTGCCAATAAGGTCATATTTATTCCAATAGCACACCCAAGATACCTACTACTAGTCGGAAGCCTTTATCATTCATGGAAATGTTCTTGAGGACATGTGACCAGCTGGGTATGGGGCACCTTTGGGTGCACCCAAACCGGGACATTACAATAAGTGTACCTTTCACCATGTAATTTCCATACATCACATAGCAAGTAGTGATTGAATGTGATTTTCCTTTTCTTTAGCCTTAATAGGTAACTGTATCTATTGATCATCGATAAACATTGAATTAAGGAATTGGTTACCATAATTACCATTTTCAATACACATGTAATATTGAAATGTGGAAGGTAAATTATGTGTATTCTTTTCTCTATTGTCATAATTATCAAATAATTTTCAATCACATCAAAGTTAGAAATTTGGATGGAAATATTTCATACACATAATATTTTTACCAGTCCCTTTAAGATAGTTTCCTCCTTGTTTATTTCCATGCAATGAGCATAAAAGAAGGATCCTATTTTTCCCATATGGTTTTTCAATTATCCCATGAATTACATTTTTACCGTATTATCAAACCCAAAATAGTGATGGGTGGGTCCAATATCAATATCAACCGTAAAATAACCTTAAATTGTTCCCTTTTAGTAAATGATTCCCCTTATGAATAATTCCAATTTGTGACTAGGTTTTTAATACATTGAAGAATTGATCAATCTTTCTCACAGATTGAATTATAATCCCAGATGTGTACTTTTGATGTCATGTAAAATATTTATTATAGCTTCCAAGAAATTGATCATCCTTTTTTATTATGATCAAGGAACTAGTTTCCATTCATTTCAAATAAATTGATGAAAGTACTTATTGAAAAATAAATTCATAAAATCGTCCCATTCCATAGATTCAATATCTTTATGTTGCCTCATATGACTGATATGATTCCATCATTTATTATTTTATGATTTGAAACAATATACTTCTAAGATGAATTTCACATGTACTAAATGTTGGAGAACCATAAATATATATTTTTTGTAATAATACATTGTTTATCCATTAGTGTATCAGAATACTCACTGAATGAGTGTGGGAAATATCTCATGAATGACTTAATATAATTTTGTTCCCTCATTTTATATGTTGGATGTCCGGTATGATTCATATAATGAAATTTTTATGTGAGCATAACAATAATATTATTCATTCCACAACCCATAATTTTTAGTTTCTCAGGAGGAAAATGTTTTCAGTGGCCATCACATTCATCATTAATGTAGTTATTTCTGATTCCATCCATTGACTAAAACTGAAATTCATATTGTGAATAACATTAATGAAATTCAGAAAAACACATATTCATATAAAATTACTTATAAATTTAAAATTAAAGAAACACCATAGTTTTTATAATTTTTTATTTCTTATCTTCAACCAAACTCTAGGATTGTATCCTATAATAAGACTTATCTTTAGTTTTCTTACTAAGGATTTATCATTATAGTTTAAAAAGGTAACTAATCCCTTCAATGATACCAACTACAATGGAAAATACCTTTCATACATAAATATGAATTATATATAGATTAATATTCATTCTATAACATAATAAAATCCAAAAAAAATATATAGGATTAGTGTATTTGGAAATTAGAAAATAAAAACACCTGGTTTATAAAAAACCTATATCATCTCCCACTTATTACTTTATAATTATATTCCATTTTGACACATCATACTGAATACATTTATTCATAACATGGAAAAAGAATCATAATAAAGGGCCAGATTAGATACCCAATAGGGGAAAAAATAAGAATATAAATCATTTCATAATCATGAGATATAATAACTTGACCAAAACATTTGAAAATTTAGTATTAATATTTATGATCTTGATATCATGTAATGTGATAAATAATATATTACCATAATTTTTATATTTCTTGAGATCATGGCATAGGATATGAAATATTTTCATACATATAAGTATATGAAATCATTTTCATATTATCCATGGTTCAATACTAAGACCATCATAGTAGGACAATTCCCCTACTAAAATGGCTTTACTCCTTATTCTTATAAGGTGTTACTAAGCTGAGATCATTACCCATTCAATTCATGTCAATATCATGATATATAATCCATTACATAATGAAATGGAGGGATATATAGGTCAAAACCATCACATAATTAAAACCATAAATATATATTCCATATGAACATAAATAATTCAAAAATTTAGAAACCATGAAATAAAATGGGTTTCATAAAAATTATACAACCATATAAGAAAATACATAATAGAAATGGTTTTCATAGTTATCATTCCATCATAAAAATATACCAACCAATGCAGTAATAGAGACATTATCGTTGAAAAATATCTCTATTAAAACATAATTGACATAAAATACTTTTATATTATATGGAAATTAATTTTTAGATACCAATTGAAAATAATTCTTGAGTAAAATATCCTTTCTTATTTTAATGAATTTTCAATTACCAAATGCCTCTAAATTTTAAATGAATGCATTTATTTTGAAAATAATTTTTTATTATTATTGGGTATGATTCCAAGAATAATTGGTGCCATGAATGTTAAAAAAAATATTCATCTATATGTTAAAAAACATTCATTTTGAACGATATCTCAAAAAGTCACAAAGTACTTTAATAGGGAAATGAGGGAAATATTATTTTGAATCCATTTATTAAAAATACACACTTGGGTAAAATGAAATAAAAAATAATAGAAGAATAGTATTGAAAATTTTGTAAATATTTTTAAAAAATATGGACATGTTAGATAATTATTATCCATTAGATATTTACATAAAAAACCCCAAATAATATTGAGATTGTGAAATAAATCATAACCATAGGACTGATTTTCATCATATGTGTTAGAAAGTACTATAAAATATATTAGTGAGTTCTATTAACTTATTATAGAACCATATTCATATTCATGATATCATTTAAGATCATATTATCACCTGTTTGTTAGAAATAATAAACTATTACTCTTTATTCAGATGTTAACTACTTCATTTTATAATGGATGTTTTCTGGTATAATTCCCAGTAATTGTTAATAGGATATAATTACATCATTTAAATTATGATATTATTCTAATATATATAATATTTATTCATTATATACATTTATATAAAAATTCATGAATTGTGAATATGGAAAATGAATCACGTCGTGTTGTGGAGACGATAGGCTATACGTATGCATGAGCGATGGTGTCATTCCATTAATAATGAAAATGTAAATAATTTGATTGTATATTTTAAAAAATCAATATAAAGGTTTAATTTTCATATATATACATATTAAATCAATTATTATACCCATAAAAAATTAGTGATGAAAATCATATTTCACCATGACATGGATATGGTAAGTTGTATGTACGCATGCATGATGATTTAATTTTTCATAGTATAGATAAAAGGTGGAATATGGTTGTTCCTAACTAATAAAAAAATATCAGAAAATATGTGATACTAGAGTTATTAATTTATTATGTAAGGAACACATGATGCTGAAGTGGAAGGAGAAATAATCTTGGAAGAGTTTATAAAGATGATTACCTCTTTATTGGGGAAGTTTATACATCCTCTTAGTGATACTCTGGTTGTAATTTTGGGAAAACAATAACATCTATAATGTGTATAGGGAATTTACTAAGATAAATTCTCATGGGATTGTCGATACTGAAGGCACAATTTGATGTAAAGAAGTGAGGGTGGAGGTTCCCTTTTATAATTGAGGTGATTGGAGGTTTTGGTATTTCAAAAAATATTAAATTATAAAAAATATAATCTCAATGAAAATAACATCCAAATGACATGGATTATATGATAATATGTTATATGGTTTTTAATTAACCAAATAATATATTTTAGGAAATTTTTGTTATTTTTTTAACCATTAACATATTGAGAAACCCTCTATTAACCAATTTTAATTTTTACTAAGGAGTCAAAATTTTCAATATTAAATGTTTAAATTTTCATTATGTGTGATAAATTGAATCATAAAATTTCAATTTATAATTTTTTTGACCATATACTTTTTTCTTTTTATTTTGAATGAGATTTTATTATTTTTAAATAATTTTAAAAAATATAGTTCTGATAAAATATCATGAGTGTAAATTTTGATATTATTCATTATTTTTACTTTTTAAAAAATAAATATAAAAATTCAACATTGAAAAAATTTATTCTATAATATAAATTAGGGTGGTGGTTGTATTGAAAAGTCATTTATGACATTAATTATATCAAATTATTTTTCATTTAGTATTTTTATTAACATCAATTTGATATTTTCGTTAATAAAATAAACATTACATCGACATTGTGTAATTATTTAATATAGTATTTTATTTAGTAAATTTTAAAAATAAAATACCATTATGAAGAAAAATATTCTAAATTTATATAAAATATATATAGTCGAATATATATTTTATTAATCCTGATATTAAAATTGATATATTATCTAAAACTACAATGTGACATTTTTAAATGACAATTAATTAAAAATTTATAAATACCATAATATTAACTATGTGACCCAAAAAGTTAAAAAAATATTAAAATCATGAAAATATATTTTTTAATGTTAAAACATTACAGTAATATTTGGCCATATCATAACTTTTTCGTAATGTGGACATAAAAGGGATATCAAAGACAAATAAAGTGACATTTTATAACATTCTTTGATTTTATTATTATATAAGTATATTTCATGGAAAATTTTCCATTAATCAACTTAATTTCAATAGTATGTTTTTAATGGTATACTTTTATTCGTCCAATAAAAATTTTAAATTATTTTGGGTATTTTATAGTATTTGTAATTTTAGTTTTTACATAAATTAATAAATTAATACTTTATTGTGCTAATAAAATATCCCGTGTTTACTATTCATATTTGAAAAAAATAAAAGAGCCCTATATATTAAATTATGACTATTTGAAAACAAATTTTGAATCTATTTTTAAATTTCAAAATTCATAAGTTTCAAAATTTCGTTTAAAATAAAATTTTAAGACATAATTAAAAATAGTGTTTCTGAAATTGAACATTTAAAAATTTTAATTCTTTCATAATAAATTCATGTATACTATCATTTTCATAAACCATATTTGAATTATTTTAAATTGAAATTATTTAATTAAAATGTAAAACTAATCTAGAAAATTATTTTTCATTGTAAAAACATAGGTATAAAAATAATAGAAATCCTTGTTTTCATTATTCCTTATATATTTCTTGAAAATTTTAAAAAATTATTTTAATATAATTTTGACATGATAAATTAAAAAATTAAATTTATTTTATCATATAAATTTTCATTAAAATTTATAAATAAAAATTTTGTAAACTCATTTTTAATGAAAACATAATATTTGAAGAATAAAGTGATTTTACTAAAACATTGTGATTATTTTATAAGTTCTTACCAATACATTAATATTGAGTTGGATCATTATTTTTATTTCAATAATTAGTTATTCATATTTATTTATTACAATTTCATGACTAGGTTTTATCTATCATTTAATACTATTAGTGTATTGTAGTTTGTTAAAACATATTGTTGCGTCCAACACATGCTATTAGGAAAATAAAATTTTGTAAAGATAAGTATTTCAAATGAATATCCGGGTGTTACATAAAACATGAATAATGTGCTTTTAGATTATATCTTAATGCTATTTGTATGTCATCTAGTAAATGTATAGTGAAAATATCTCAAGGGATGTTGAAACCATTGGTTATACCCATGTGGAAATGGGAGATTGATAGTGTGGAATTTTTCATTGGTCAACCAAATACATCAAAAGGAAAAAAATATTAGATGGGTTGTGGAGGATTGAATCACTATGACTACCCATTTTATTTATATATTCTAATATATATCCTTTGTATAACATTACATGATATATGTGAAGTAATTGGTGAGTCTCCCTAGTGCTCTACATTTGATCATCTCAAATCATGATCCAAGGGTCAAATAAGAATTAAAGAGATGAATTCAATATTATTTGAGTAATGAATTGAATTTTAGCATGAAATATCACCTCCAAAAATATGTCCAACATGAGAGGACTATTATGATATTTGAGGAAATTCAGAGTCGTTACTCAATCAAATTGAATGAAGGACGGGAAAAAATATCACAATGGTTGAGTTATCTTACAATAATATCATCCAATTGAGTATACAAATCGCTCCCCATAATGCAACATATTGGAGGTTTATTAGAACTCCAACATGTTGGGATGACGTTGGTGAATTAGAGCAACTTGTAAATGACCATTTGAAAGATATAATATATGAGGTTCAAGCCCTCTATTAATAAGTCAATGCTTCTCAGATTCAAAAAGTGGTTTATGCTCACAACTATCAAATGTATTTGGAGGTTCAAGTTGGAGAGAAACTCATCCATTGCATATAACTATAGAATAGAGTCATGAAATTTCTTATGAAATGAAATCATAGCCCAACGTACACTGCCTCTTTAGATATCATAGATATCTTAGGAATACTGGCTTATTAGCTTTTAGTTTCCCCAAATATGGCACATGTTCATTGAAAGCTCAACATAGCTATCCTGAAAATGTATATACCTATCCCTTCAAATGTAACAAATTTGATGGTGGTACAACTAGAGAATGACCTCTCGAAGAAAGAGAAACTAGTGATGTTATTGGATCACATAGACAAAGCCCTATGATATAAGATAACACACATTATCAAAGTTTTGTGGAGGAATAATTACTCTGAATATGAATCACATGAAACAGGTGAAATAACGTATGATATAAACCATCATATTTTGACACCCTAGTATATAAATTGACATTTTCAGGGAGAAATTTTAAAAGCGGTGGAAAATTTAATGAACCAAATGTTTATCAATGGAATTTCCCCTTATCATAATTTTTATATATTATAGAAAACAAATATAACATATAAAAACCAATGAAAGAATTATAATCTTGAATAAAGAAAGAAATATGTAGAATTTAAAGAAATTAAGAAATGAATATCAATGGAATAAAAACATAACAATGGGAATTGTAATACAACCAATACAAATTGTAATCTAATTAATATAATAGTAACATCATAAATGAAATAAATCAAATTTGGTTATCCTTAAAATGAAAATATCATATATTTGTTTCCTGGAATATATAAATAAATGTTTTAAAAAAGATAAATGAAGTGTTCGATGTTTTTGGGATTGTAAATGATTACTTAAAATTTTTATAATGAATATAATTATTTACAAGAAAATTTATTTTTGATAAAATATATTCATAAAAAACTTTTTTCTTTTAATTGAAATATTATTTAATAAGGCTATAATTTATTTTCCAAGTATTCATAAAATCTAATATAATATTAAAATCAGTATTTTTAAATAAAAAATTATTTCCTACAAATATTAAATTTCTCATATTTGGAATTTTTTTTTCATAAAATAGATTCCATTTATAAAATCAACATGATGAAAAATGGTTCGAGTAAATTTTTTTTGACTTTTCTAAAAAAGATATTTTTATGAATTGTGAAATATAATAATTTATGGTATTTGAAAAATACATGAATTTTTGAGTAATGAATGACATTTGGATTAGGTAATTACCTATTATATCAGACCATCTCGAACCATTTACTGTATTTATTCATTATAAATTAATCAATATAAAGTCTTGAAGAAAAATAATAAGCTAGTGAATATAATAATCCAAACACCTCTCCCCCCATAATTACAACCCCTCAACACCCCATCCCATAAAACCTTCAAATCTTATAATATTTTCTAAAATCGTCCGAATTACCTTCTAAATAATCTTCCCCAAATTAAAAATCTTCTGTTCTTATCAAAATACCAAACCCATATGCTTTAATGAGGTTCTAAAGGAGAAAATGGTGAACAGGTAAGATCATCCACCTTTCTCTTTTAAATTATTTCATTCATCTACATTATCCCCATGTACCCTATATAAATAAGCATGATAACTCTATTATTTTCTATATAAAATAATTTTTTAATGTAATATACAACATATAATCTCTACAATTCTCATTTTCTGTAAAAAATGAAAACACCACCTATGATGTCTTGATACACTACCTTTAAGGGTGATTATTTTTCCCTTTCCATTACCTACTCCATGGATGGTTATAATACCATTATTATGATTAAATATTATTTTAATATATATATATATTTTAAAACTTATAAAGTGTTTTGAATCCAATATAAAAGCATGATATTATATAAAATGATACATGATTTTGATGGTCGTAAGAATCATGAAAATAATTAAAGCATTTAAACCGCATTTTATCTAATGAATGATCCTTATATCATATAATAAAACTTAATATGAGACCATTTAATATTATGAATTATCATTAATAACATATAATTTCAATTTTTGAGAATTATTATCAATTAATAAGAACTTCTATTCTTTTATGCATGTCATTCGATGATGAATATCCATAAAAACTATCCTAGAATGATTAAAATAAACTCAATAACTCATCAAAATAGATATAATCATAATTAATAAAATTATAACAAATAAAAAAATGTATAATAGGTTATGGATTTTGAGAATTATTATCAATTAATAAGAACTTCAATGATATTTATTTTTATAACATGGTAGTCTAACATATATATAGATTTCAAAAATTAATGGTTCTTTCTAAAAACACATATATACTACTCTTGATATGTTGTCTTTTTCAATCAATATCGATGATTCAAATACCATTCATGATTATGTTAATTTTATAATGTAAAGGGTGGGTTCAGAATTATATATCCCTCTAATGTATTGGGTGATGTGATTTATATAATGAGATAGTGTAAAATATTTTTAAACATTAAGCTATATTTTTTCACAATGATGATGTTTCAGTTATTCAGAAATGTTAAGACTGAAAAATATGTTAGCATTATTAACAACTATTTGTGGTATTTTTCCAATATGACATGATGTTTCATTTTTATGCATTAAAACATTCGCTTTTTTATCCAATTATTCCATCATGATTCCTATAATGATCCCATGGTTATGTTATGATGATGATAATTATTATTTTATCCCTTATTATATAGATTTATAGTCTTTTTATCCTCTTACTGAGATTTTAGGTCACTTCTTTCTTTGAAGTAAATACTTATCTGAGTACGTGTACATAGTGTAATGTGATATTAAAATGGAAAATGAAGTTTTTTTAAACAAATCATTATGATTTATTAGTTTTATATAATTTATGTGACAAATTACCCCCAAAAAATAAACCATTAGTTCATTATTTTTTAATTCTATTAGAATTTTATCATTAAAATGACGAAATGGTTATGTAAGAAAAGTTGGGTAGGTATATAGAATCCTCAAGAGTTATCACATGGGAGAATGACATAATGAAAAAGGTATCACATAATCATATAAAAAGTGTAAATTTTTTTAATACACAAAATATTACATAATAATAATTGAACTATAACATCCATGACAATATCCCAAGGTGGATATAATCTCAGATTAGATTATGGTATCTTTATAAGTCCATACATAACTTATTAGGATGGAAAATAATTACCCATTGATTGGATAACAATCTAGGAAAACCCAGGATAATATTTTCAAGAGAGTTTGTTCAAATAAATTGAAATAAATCACATTTAATAAACATATTAATTACAAATGGAATGAAAATGTGTTGCAAAATCAAACCTCATATTATATTCAGAATGTATTTAAAAAAATGTTTTTGAGAAATAATGATATAGAATGTATTATGCTGAAAATGGATTGGAGAGTAGTGTTATTATATATGTGATATAAATATATATAATATATAAGAATTCCATAACCGTAAATATAGATAGGGAATGTGAGTTAGAGAAAAAATGATTATAACATAATGAAAAGGGTGGTTTAGTGATATACCATATCTTTAATCTGATACATTACATACATTATTTATATTCCTAAGTAATAAAATTACATCATTTATTTTTTTTCATGAGGGAACATTTACTTTATATTATTAATTTTATTTAATTTATTATCATGATATATTCAATTACTTAATCATTTAGGTTAATGTCATATATTTTGATGATATGAGGCTCATATGTCCATAATCAAATTGGTATGTTTAGTATGGTCCAATTGAATAATATTTAATAATATCGAAAATTAATATTATGATATAGTTATTATGTTTATTCATAAATTATAATTTTAAAGCTAACCATGAACTATGGTTATGAAAAAAAACCTTCATTAAAATTTGGATTACTGTAGGTCAGACACACACATGAGTAAATTTTCCATTTTTCAACAACCATCATGTAATGAAGATAAGAATTTTATTATAATTATATAATGGAATTTATGTCGTAAATATCATTTCATGTATTTAAATACTCTTAAATATATCATTTGTGTCATGCGGTGATGAAAAGAAAATAATATTATTTCACATAATGTGAAAATTTGACATTATAATTTTTTAGTGAATAGAAAGGATGGAAAATATATGATATATTAATGTAAAAATATTTATTATATTTAATTAATATAAAAAAATTTCTCTAAGTATTTCATCATAAACATCTTTGAGAGGTAGTGATGGAAAAAATGACATTGGTTTGTGAGGTGGTAGTCTATCTGGATTACAAAGGGTAGTTTAGTTACAAATTTTAGGGAAGATGAGATGGATATAGGTCATGAAATTAACATAATAACTTATAATTATATGAATTATTCTGTTTTAATTAATTTACACGTTTTTAAATATATCTAAATGATGTAGAATAAGAAATAAAACCGAAACATTCAATAAAATTCAATATATATTTTGTAGACAACTTCCATTACAATCAACATTAAGCTCTCTATGTTTTGTATTATACCTAAAATAAGACCTATAGGATTTTTAAGGGATTTTAGGAAGGTATATTCCATCTTTTTTTCTAAAGAAAATGGGTCTTGAGGTGTTAATAAATTGCTATAGTAGTTTCCCTTTAATAAATGAGGGGAGGGGGAACTCTTGGAATTTGATTATATATTAAATTAATATTAATTAATTTTAATGAGAAAAAGTATATAAAATTATAAAATTATAATATATAATGATTATTGTTCTATATCCTTTAAAATAATTAAATTTGGAAAATTTAATCACATTTTTTTATAATTATAATTCATTTTTAAAACAAGTTAACCTATTTTGATGATTATCAGTGTAACTACTATTCTACTCATTCAAGATCAAGAATTTTAATATAAAAGGAAATTTTAAAAATAAATAGACTATGATTGATATTCTTAACCATATCCCAAAAACGAGTTGAAAGATAAATTTTAATATTTTCAATTCATTAAATAAAATATTAATTTTTATAAAATTTCATTAATGTAATTTTTTCACAATTAATTTATATTGAATTTGAAGACAACATGGAAATGATATAATTAAAATATAATCCATCCAAAAATATCAAATAGTATATATATTTATATAATTCATGAAAAATAAAAATTAGTTCAAATAACGTTAATTTTAGTATTTTTAAATTCATTTATTTTTATTTTCAATTAAAAAAATAAACAATGTGACATAATTGCACATACATTTATGGTATTTATTTGATCAAAAATAAAAAAAAAATTAATTTCCATGAAAAAATTTAATTAAATTCTAAATTATTATTTTATAATATGAATCTAATTTTTTATATCTATCACAAAATATTATAGTTATTAAAAGAAAAAAGTGAAATTTTTGACATTATCTTTTATAAAAAAATATAAATGTCCATGTATATGATATATGGACTCACATAGGTATATTCTTATGATTATGATCGAATTAGATGAAATAAACATTTAAAAAAGGATAAATGTATGTTTTGTGTAAAAATTTAGTCCGTATTGAATTACATTTTCACATACATACTGGACTTACCATTATCATGGGGATAAATATTTCTTATAGATACTATTCAAAATAAGAAAACATAGAGGGAAACTATTCAAAAAATATTGATGTCATGATACCAAATAAGGAATCTAGTTTCAGTTATTCATTTTAAAGAATAAGAATAATTTAATTTAATATTTTACCCCTGATTTGCAATGAAAAATGTGTTTTTTACACAAATTATTCTTTTTAAGTCAAAGAATGAACACATACCAAAATCAAGTATATAGTTGGTTAACTTGTAATAAATTAAAATTAAACCAACAAAATAATTATTAGGTTACTTTGAAATATAATTCATTTCATAATATATAATTTAAATTAATTATTATATTTAAAATAAATGCTACTTTTTTAAAAATTGATTTTCTTTTTCACAGTTCACGATATTATATATTGTAGAGACCCGAAGCTTGATGTACAAGGACAATATATAACTTTTTCGGAATACTTAATATATAACAAAAACAGAAACACAAGGACCATAATAGTTTAGAGTCTCTGGAATCTTGGAACGTAATCTTCTAATCATCAACATCTCCCATAAAGATCTTCCACTTTTTGTTTCCTTACCTAAAACCATTCTTTTAATCTTGGGGGAAAATAAAACATAAAAAGGGTGAGGTGAAATGCTCAGTAAGGGTAAGCATGGAATAAATAAAACATACCATATATATTTGAACTTAAAAACATGAACATAATGTTTAAACATCAAAATCTTGAGCAACGACTTAAAACATGGAAGTACATAAGGCATAGATCATAGTGGAACATAAATCATGATAACAAATCCTGGGAATAAAACATGTAATTTTGGCATCCATTAAGCACATGTAATGATTTCCAAAGTTGCCAAGGAATTGCTGCCAAGACCATCTTAGTGGACAAAGTCCCTTTCTGAATCGAGTTCACACCTCGTTCCAGTCCTGTAATACTGAACCAGATTAACTTACCGTTCCAGCCATGTCTATCTCATGAGATATATATCTTTACTCAATGCATTGGAGGGAGATATAGGTCCCACCCATCTCATAATGAAATTATTCTTACTTGTGCCACAAAATAAACATAATACATTCATCATAACCCAAAGAATAAAAATGGGTTTCATAAACATCATCCCATCATTTCATAATCCATATAAAACAAATGGACATTTCATCATAAGAAAAGTGAAACCATGTAAATCATAGACATATTATACATAAAACATACACATATGAAAAAATTTCATCTTAGATGAAAAATTGTTTTGATAAATCACTTGAAATGAATTCTTGAGGAAAATATCCTTTCTTCTTCAAAATCAATTTCTTTTCACAAAACCTCATGCGATTTAAAAAGAAATATATTTTTTTTCAAAATAGTCATGAAATATTTTGGAGGAAGCTTCATGAAAACAAGGCTTTATAAAACCGTAAAAATCCGTTCATGCCGTATAAGTTAAAAAAGCCATTCTTCTCATACTTTTTCCGGAAAAGTCAAAAAGTACCTCGTACGAAAAACGACAAAAGATTCCTTTCATATCTTTTACTAAAAACTCACCGAAGGGTAAAATTGGATTTAAACAATTGTAGGTGGATGTAAATAATATTACATATTGTTGAAACATGGATGTGGATGATAAAATAAACCCCAGTAAATTAAAAAGTATAAACAATCTCTGAAAAAAATGAGATTGTGATATTTCCCTTACCTTAGGTCTGATTTGCTTCGTAAGTGTCCGAAGCTCCTCTTATTTGAAGCGCCTCTTTGAGTCCTCCTCTTAGGGAACTAAAATTGGTCTTTGAAGAAGACCAGGACCTCAAGGATGTTTTTAGGGAAGTGGATAATAGAATTTGGCATGGGATGGCCGAACTTGAAGGCTCAATGTGGTGTGAGGAGGAGAGGGAGGAGGTGCCCTTTTATAAGGGAGGAGAGGGGCACCTTTGGAATAACTAGAAAAATTATTTTATTATAAAGTCAAAATCGGTTTTAATAGCTCTAAATTGATATATTTCGAAGCTTAGGTGGGGATGGGTCGAAATCCTCTCATCCAATAGAATTTACACAATTTTAGGTATCAATTTTAACCTTATCATTTAGATTTAACTTTAAGTTAGTTAATTTAACTTTTACCATGTCTTCTTGTTTTCTTACACTATAAGGTTAATAAACATACTATATCAAGCCAAATGAATCCCAAGTTTCTTATTATTAATATATATAACCATATCTATGTCATTTGGCCTAACTGTAGATTTTTAGGAATAAAATAACAATTAATAATATAATATTTCTTTTAAAAACTATTTTATGTCAATTTTAGCACTATTTAGTAATTGATTTTTTTGAAAATATTAACAGAATGATTAGTTCAAAAAAAGTTAATTAAATCAATACTAACATGTCATATTAACCTAGAAAATTAGTTTAATTCATAAAAAGTCTCAAATTGCATTTATTTGGGTATTTATAACATCAATTATGTCAATATTTCATTAATAAGATAATTACTGCATCATCTTTGTGTCAAAAATAAATTAAATTATTTAATGTCTAAAAATTACAAATAAAATACCATTATGTATGAAATCTTTTTAGCTTTCTAATGAATATTTATTGTCGAATTTATCTTATGTATAACCCCATATATAAAAATGATTTAGTTTTTAAACTTTGATTTTAACTATTTTAACCCTTCTTTAAATAAATTAATAATAAATGTCCTAATATAATCCAAGTGGGCATAAATGGTCATATTTTATTCCTAAGGTTGTTTTGGGTCGAATTAAATATGTCCAATAGAATTAGGACCTATGTTAGGGTAATAATAATATCATGTTTACACTTAATTTCCCAATTTATGTTTAACCGTGGTAAAAAAAAGTAAAATGTTACTATTCACCAAAAATTATTTTCATCTCATTAAACCACATTTTAGTCCTTCATATTAACCGTGTCTCTCGGATTTTTTAAATTCCACACAAAGAAGCGGTAAAAATAAGTTTTATGAAAAATTCAGTTTTTTAACTACCACTTAGTGGTTTCACTATTCATCAAAAAATGAAAGTTTCCAGAAAAATACCAAAAATTAGGCTTAAGATATATTTGATATTATGAATTCAAAAATGATGTCTATTTTACCAAATTCAAAACATATCAGTTACCTTAACTAATTTAAAAATTAATTCCCGTCGTCGAAACAAATAGCGTGTTTTTAAGAGATAATAACTATCAAAAGATTGACACTTGTTTATGTATGGTTTAAATGTGAAATTACATCCAATGACCAACATTGTATTAAATTGTAAAAATATATTCTAAATATACTTTAGAACTATTCAAATTAATAATTTATCACTATTAATTATTTCGATTAAAAAATTTGTTTTTAATTAAAATTTAGTAATTTTCACTATTCATCAGAATATGAATGTTATCCGAAAAGTACCAAAATTTCACCCTAAGCTAATTTTGATATTCAAAATCTAAAAATAAAGTACATTTTGAAATATAAAATTAATAAAATTTCAAAAAGTGGGTATTACTATTCATAACGGCTAGTTCATAATAATATTATATTAATATCTCGTTTAGTGAAACTCGGTATTGCGTACTACACACACTATCGAAGAAGGTTGCGATTGCGTGTAATACAAGGAAAGTCAGGGATGCGTGTTGTGCAAGCTCCTTTTGGTGTAGCGTACAACAAAAGACATCAATGAAATTACAAAAATATTTTTCATAAAATCTCAGGGTGTTACATTCTACCCCCTTAAAATGAATTTCTCCCTCGAAATTAATTAGGGTTATAAATCGTTCACTATTAGAAAGTTTAATTAATGGAAACCCACATCATAAAGAGGAATACCAAAACGAGACTTTAAAAACTAATGTATTAAATGTAATGGTTACCCAAATTAACTCATCACTGGGTTTCCACGTAGGAGAACATAGGTGAAAATATGGATATGGAAGGAAAATCTAACCATCAAATTATGATGGAGAGTGGTAGAGAACATGTCTATGAAAAATCAATTAATCACAAATCCATATATTTGTGATGATCTACGGTACCATCTGATTCATCAAATATAAGATAACTGGGACAAAATTTTTGGTTTTCAAGATCATTTCCCTAAAGTTGATGAATTTGAATTAGAACAAATACTTAATTTATTTTGGTACAATCTCACTGTTGTTCGTTCCTTGAAAAAATTTCAATTCATCTCTTAAAGAAATTATGTTGAATTTTTTATTCGTGAAGTGTTAGCAGATCATGTGATAGAATGAAGGGTCATTCCATCGGTCTCAAACAAAAGGTTAGGAAAAGTAATTAAATATACATAAGTCTATCTATAGTGAGATTAATCATATATGGTTCCTAAAATGGACTTATACTTCATATATCATAATGATTAATATAATAAAACTAGTTTCTACTAAACAGGGACTTCCTGTAGACCAGTGGTAGGCGATAAAGGCCGGTCGCACGTCAATTGTGGGTTCGATTCCCACAGCCTTGTCCGACGCAATGGGTTGTTGCTCGTCCTACATGTTGTCCTTTTTCTAAAACTACATTGCTATAACATCCCATCAATAATATCGAAAAAAATTCTATCTTTAAACAATACTAACTTATGTCCAACATAATCCATTCCAATCTTTTTGCTTATCCATAATACTGAAGTCCACACTCATATTATACTGAAAATGATTACCAAGGATTTCATATAACAAGAATGTTAATACCATCGTTGATCCCCATATATCATAAGATATGTCTTGTTGGTCACATTCCAAACATTCGAAGGCATTAATCATGCGTTCTCTTGAAAAATGAATACCCATTGAATCTTAGTGAAAACATGAGTGCTTTCAAAAGTTAACTCTTTCCACATACCAAAACCCCAAAATTCTATATACTCAAACCATAATATAACAATTTCCTTATATCAGTCATGAGCTCATGAATACTGTCAAACATTTCATTTTCTCCTTATCCCTTCATTATGCGCATATCATCTTTTTTCCAAAAATATCTCAATCACTTTCCATGGTTACCGGTACCATAAGATTATTGAAAACCAAAATAGTCCAATACATAAATATTCCAATATACCATGATACTATATACAACATTATTTTGGAATCCCAATACATAAACACTTAATCATTCCACCACATCATTGTCATATTCAACATTGCCAATAATGATCGCATGTGACTTCCCTTTGTCCTTTGCCTTTAGTGGTTTCTCATGTCGATCATCACTAACCCATGGATTAGGGCATTTATTGGCACAATGCCCCATTTCCTTGCACTTGAAGCATTGAAGTTATGGTGGTGCGTTCTCTGTAGTCTTTTATATATTCACATCATTAGAAACCATTTTTCCATTACTTCGACACTCAGCTTCTTGATGACCTTCTTTTCCACACTTAAAACATTTTCTAGTCCCTTTAAGACAATATCCACCATGCTTCTTTCCACACATTGAGCATAAGGAAACATTCATCTTCTTTTCACCATTATTCTGAGATTTCTCCTTAAACTCCATCATTCCTTTCTTGTCAAAACTATGAGATGGATTATTAACACAAACTTCCATTTCTACCTTGATATCACAACGCACAATTTCTTTATAGCTACTGAAGTCTCTTATAGCTAATTCCCTTCGAAGATTTGGTTTTTTGCCACTGAAGAATCGATCAACTTTTCTTTCAGGTTGGATGATAAAGACAGATGCATACCTTGCAAGCCTTGTAAAATTTGCTCCATATACAACAAAAGATTCATCGTCCTTTTTCATCAGTTGAAGAAACTCCTTCTCCATCTTTGTTCGATGAATACGAGGGAAGTACTTATTGAAAAATATGTTCTTGAACTCATCTCATTCCATGGACTCAATTTCATCTCTTGGCCTCGTATTATTGATAAGATTCCATCATTTATTAGCTTCACCTTCCAAATGATATACTACTAAGATGACTTTATCATGTTCTGATCATTGAAGGACTGAAAATAACTTTTCAGTGGTACTGATCCATTGTTCAGCAACAAGTTTATCAGAAGACCCACTGAAAGAGGGTGGACGTTGCCTCATGAAGGACTCAATAGAATATTGTTCCCTTCTCTGCTCATTTGGAAGTCCAAAATGATTCATAGCTTGTGTAAGTATAGAAATAAGATTTTGAACTCCATCTCCCATAACATTTATTTGTTCAGGAGGAAAATCATTGCATTGTCCATTGCATTGATCAACACGGTTCCTTCGAGTTCCAGCCATCGTATAACACCCAAAAAGAATAGTGTGAGAGGAAAAAATCATGCTAGGGAAAACAACATAATGAAGGGGGAGTACCTTCAATATCTAACATCTAAGGATTAATTCTATGATCATTACCGTAATTAGAGGACTATAACCTATACGTATAATTAACATTAGGGACATCCCTAAAAATACCTTAGAAATATCTCTAGATATCTCATTAAAGTTCTCACATCCTAGTTTCCAAAGGTTGACTAAACCTTTCCTATGATACCAACTGTAGAGACCCGAAGCTTGACGTACATGGAAAATTTATAACTTTTGCAGAATACATAATACATAATAAAAACAGACACACAAGGACTGTAATAGTTTAGAGTCTTTGGAATCTTGGAACGTAATCTTCTAATCATGTTGAAAGATCTTCAACATCTCTCATAAAGATCTTCCACTTTTTGATTCCTTACCTAAAACCGTTCTTTTAATCTTGGGGGAAAATAAAACATAAAAAGGGTGAGCTCAAATTCTCAGTAAGGGTAAGCATGAATAAAATCAAACACACCATATACATTTGAACTTAAAAACATGAACATAATGTTTAAACATTAAAATCTTGAGCAACGAATTAAAACATGAAAGTACATAAGGCATAGATCATAATGGAACATATATCATGATAACATAGAATGGGAATAAAACATGTAATTATGGAATCCATTAATCACATGTAATGATTTCTATAGTAGCCAAGGCATTGCTTCCAAGACCATCTTAGTGGACAAATTCCCTTTCTGAATCGAGTTCACTCCTCGTTCCAGTCCTGTAATAATGAACCGGATTAACTTACCATTCCAGCCATGTCTATCTCATGAGATATAAATCTTTATCGAATGAATTGGAGGGAGATATAGGTCCCACCCATCTCATAATGAAATAATTCTTACTTGTGCCACAAAAGAAACTTAAAACATTCATCATAACCCAAAGAATAAAAATGGGTTTCATAAACATCATCCCATCATTTCATAATCCATATAAAACAAATGGACATTTCATCATAAGAAAAGTGAAACCATGTAAATCCTAGAGACATTCTACATGAAACATAGACATATGAAAAAATGTCATCTTAGATGAAAAATGGTTTTGATAAAACAATCGAAATGAATTCTTGAAGAAAATATCCTTTCTTCTTCAAAATCAATTTCTTTTCACAAAACCTCATGCGATTTAAAAAGAAAGATATTTTTTTGAAAATAGTCATGAAATATTTTGGAGGAAGCTTCATGAAAATAAGGCTTTATAAAACCGTAAAAATCCGTTCATGCTATATAAGTTAAAAAAACATTCTTCTCTTATTTTTCCGGAAATGTCAAAAAGTACCTCGTACGAAAAACAAAAAAAGATTCATTTCATATCTTTTACTAAAAACACACCGAAGGGTAAACGTGGATTTAAACAATTGTAGGTGGATGGAAATAATATTACATATTGTTGAAACATGGATGTGGATGATAAAATACACCCCAGTAAATTACAATGTATAAACAATCTTGGATAAAAATGAGATTGTGATATTTCCCTTACTTTAGGTCTGATTTGCTTCGTAAGTGCCCGAACCTCCTCTTCTCTGAAGCGCCTCTTTGAGTCCTCCTCTTAGGGAACTAAAATTGGTCTTTGAAGAAGGCCAGGACCTCTAGGATGTTTCCAGGAAAGTGGATAAGATAATTTGTCAGGGGTTGGCCGAACATGAAGGTTCAAAGTGGTGTGAGGAGGAGAGGTAGGAGGTGCCCTTTTATAAGGGAGGAGAGGGGCACCTTTGGAATAACTAAAAATATTATTTTATTATAAAGTCAAATTCGGTTTTTAATAGCTCCAAATTGATATATTTCAAATCTAAAGTGGGGATGGGTAGAAATCATCTCAACCAATATAATTTAGACAAGTTTAGGTATCAATTTTAACCTTATCATTTAGATTTAACTTTAAGTTAGATAATTTAAATTTTACCGTGTCTTCTTGTTTTCTTACACTATAAGTTTAATAAACATACTATATCAAGCCAATAGAACCCCAAGTTTTTTATTATTAATATATATAACCATATCTAAGTCATTTGGCCGAACCATAGATTTTTAGGAATAAAATTACAATTAATAATATAATATTTCTTTTAAAAACTATTTTATGTCAATTTTAAAACAATTTAGTAATTGATTTTTGTGAAAATCATAACAGAATGATTAGTTCAAAAAACGTTAATTAAATCAACACTAACATGTCATATTAACCTAGAAATTAGTTTAATTCATAAAAAGTCTCAAATTATATTTATTTGGGTATTTATAACATCAATTATGTCAATATTTCATTAATAAGATAATTACTGTATCATCTTTGTGTCATAAATAAATTAAATTATTTAATGTCTAAAAATTACAAATAAAATACCTTTATGTAGGAAATAATTTTATCTTTCTAATGAATATTTATAGTCTAATTTATCTTATGTATATCCCTATATTAAAAATGATTTATTTATTAAACATTGATTTTAACTGTTTTAACACTTCTTTAAATAAATTAATAATAAATGTCCTAATCTAATCCAAGTGGGCCTAAATGGTCATATTTTATTCCTAAGGCTGTTTTGGGTCGAATTACATTTGTCCAATAGAATTAGGACCTGTGTTAGGGTAATAATAATATCATTTTTACCCTTAATTTCCCTATTTACTTTTAACCGTGGTAAAAAAAAGTAAAAAGTTACTATTCACCAAAAATTATTTTCATCTCATTGAACCACATTATAGTCCTTGATATTAACCGTGTCTCTTGGATTTTTTAAATTCCACTCACAGAAGCGGTAAAATTATGTTTTATGAAAAATTCAGTTTTTTTAACTACCACTTAGTGGTTTCACTATTCATCAAAAAATGAAAGTTTCCAGAAAAATACCAAAAATTAGGCCTAAGATATATTTCATATTATGAATTCAAAAATGATGTCTATTTTACCAAATTCAAAACATATCAGTTACATTAACTAATTTAAAAATTAATTCTCGTCGTCGAAACAAATAGCGTGTTTTTAAGAGATAATAACTATCAAAAGATTGACACTTGTTTATGTTTGGTTTAAATGTGAAATTACATCCAATGACCAACATTGTATTAAATTGTAAAAATATATTCTAAATATACTTTAAAACCACTCAAATTAATAATTTATCACTATTAATTATTTAGATTAAAAATTTTGTTTTTAATTAAAATTTAGTAATTTTCACTATTCATCAGAATATGAAAGTTATCCGAAAAGTATCAAAATTTCACCCTAAGCTAATTTTGATATTCCGAATCCAAAAATGAAGTCCATTTTGAAAGATAAAATTTCAAAAATTTCAAAAATTGGGTATTACTATTCATAACGGCTAGTTCATAATAATATTATAATAATATCTCGTTTAGTGAAACTTGGTATTGCGTACTACACACGCTATCGAGGAAGGTTGTGATTGCGTGTAATACAAGGCAAGTTAGGGATGCATGTTGTGCAAGCTTCTTTTGGTGTATCGTACAACACAAGACATCAATAAAATGAAAAGAATATTTTTCATAAAATCTCGGGGTGTTACATTCTACCCCCCTTAAAATGAATTTCGCCCTTGAAATTCGTTAGGGTTATAAATCATTTACTATTCGAAAGTTTCATTAATGAAAACCCACATCATAAAAAGGAATACCAAAATGAGGCTTTAAAAACTAATGTATGAAATGTAACGGTTACCCAAATTAACTCATCATTGGGTTTCCACGTAGGAGAACATAGGTGAAAAAATGGATAAAGAAAAAAAAATCTATCCATCAAGTTATGATGGATAGTGGTAGAGAAAATGGCTATGAAAAAGCCATCAATCACAAATCCATAGATTTTTTATGATCTAAGGTATCATCTGATTCATCGGATATAAGAGAACTAGGACAAATTTTTTGGTTTTCATGATCATTTCCCTAATGTTGATGAATTTGAATTAGAACAAATACTTACTTTTTTTTGGTACAATCTCACTGTTTTTCGTGCCTTGAAAAATTTCCACTTCATCTCTTAATGAAATGATGTTGAATTTGTTATTCGTGAAGTGTTAGCAGATCATGTGATAGAATGATGGGTCATTCCATCTGTCTCAAACAAAAGGTTAGCAAATGTTATTAAATATACAAAAGTCTATCTATAGTGAGATTAATCATATATGGTTCCTAAAATGGACTTATACATCATATATCATACTGCTTAATATAATAAAACTAGTTTCTACTAAACAGGGACTTCCTGTAGGCCAGTGGTAGGCGATAAAGGCCTGTCACACTTCAGTTGTGGGTTCGATTCCCACAGCCTTGTTCGACGCAATGGGTTGTCGCACGTCCTGCAGGTTGTCCTTTTTCTAAAACTACATTGATATAACATCCCATCAATAATGTCGAAAAAACTTCTATCTTTAAACAATACTAACTTATGTCCAACATAATCCATTCCAATCATTAGGCTTATCCATAATACTACAGTCCACTCGCATATTATAGTGAAAATGATTACCAGAGATTTCATATGACAAGCATGTTAATACCATCGTTGATCCCCATATATCATAAGATATGTCTTGTTGGTCACATTCCAAACATTCGAAGTCCTTAATCATGTATTCTCTTGAAAAATGAATACCCATTGAATCTTAGTGAAAACATGAGTGCTGTCAAAAGTTAACTCTTTCCACATACCAAAACCCCAAAATTCTATATACTCAAACCATAATATAACAATTTACTTATATCAGTCATGAGCTCATGAATACTGTCAAACATTTCATTTCTACTTATCCCTTCTTTATGCACATATCATC
The DNA here is from genome assembly GCA_963277665.1 of Viscum album. Taxonomy (NCBI): domain Eukaryota; kingdom Viridiplantae; phylum Streptophyta; class Magnoliopsida; order Santalales; family Viscaceae; genus Viscum; species Viscum album. The sequence goes on along the minus strand of OY728143.1, from coordinate 799,797,594 downwards.
TTTTTTGCAAAAATATCTCAATCACTTTCCATGGTTACCAGTACCATAAGATTATTGAAAACCAAAATAGTCTAATACATAAATATTCCAATATTCCATGATACTATATACAACATTATTTTGGAATCCCATTACATAAACACTTAATCATTCCACCACATCGTTGTCATATTCAACATTTCCAATAGTGATCACATGTGACTTCCCTTTTTCCTTTTCATTAAGTGGTTTCTCATGTCGATCATCACTAACCCTTGGATTAGGGCATTTCTTAGAATAATGACCCATTTCCTTGCACTTGAAGCATTTAAGTGTTGGTGGTGCATTCTCTGTAGTCTTTTCATTATTCACATCATTAGAAACCCTTTTTCCATTACTTCGACACTCAGCTACTCGATGACCTTCTTTTCTACACATAAAACATTTTCTAGTCCCTTTAAGACAATATCCACCATGCTTCTTTCTACACTTTGAGCATAAGGAAACATTCATCTTTTTTTCACCATTATTCTGAGATTTCTCCTTAAACTCCATCTTTCTTTTCTTGTCAAAACTATAAGATGGATAAGTAACACCAACTTCCATTTCTTCCTTGATAGCACAACACACAATTTCCTCATAGCTACTGAAGTCTCTTATAGCTAATGCCCTTCGAATATTTGGTTTTATGCCACTGAATAATCGATCAACTATTCTTTCATGTTGGATGATAAAGCTAGATGCATACCTTGGAAGCCTTGTAAAATTCGCTTCGTATACACCAACAGATTCATCATCCTTTTTCTTTAGTTCAAGAAACTCCTTCTCCATCTTTGTTCGATGAATACGAGGGAAGTACTTATTGAAAAATAATTTCTTGAACTCGTCTCATTCAATGGACTCAATTTCATCTCTTGGCCTCGTATTATTGATAAGATTCCACCATTGATCAGCTTCACCTTCCAAACGATATAATACTAAGATGACTTTATCATGTTCTGAACATTGATGAACTGAAAATATCTTTTCAGTGGTACTGATTCATTGTTCAGCAACAAGTGGATCAGAAGACCCACTGAAATAAGGTGGACGTTTCCTCATGAAGGACTCAATAGAATATTGTTCCCTTCTCTGCTTATTTGGAAGTCGAAAATGATTCATAGCTTGTGTAAGTATAGAAATAAGATTTTGCACTCCATCTCCCATAAAATTTGTTTGTTCAGTAGGATAATCATTGCATTGTCCATTGCATTGATCAACACAGTTCCTTCTAGTTCCATCCATCGTATAAAACCCAAAAAGAATAGTGTGAGAGGAAAAAATCATGCTAGGGAAAACAACATAATAAAGGGGGAGTACCTTCAATATCTAACATCCAAGGATTAATTCTAAGATCGTTACCGTAATTATAGGACTATAACATATACTTATACTTAACATTAGGGACATCCCTAGAAATACCTTAGAAATATCTCTAGGGATATCACTAAAGTTCTCGCATCCTAGTTTCCAAAGGTTGACTAAACCTTTCCTCTGATACCAACTGTAGAGACCCGAAGCTTGACGTACATGGACAATATATAACTTTTTCGGAATACTTAATACATAACAAAAACAAACACACAAGGACCGTAATAGTTTAGAGTCTTTGGAATCATGGAACGTAATATTCTAATCATGTTGAATGATCTTCAACATCTCCCATAAAGATCTTACACTTTTTGTTTCCTTACCTAAAACCTTTCTTTTAATCTTGGGGGAAAATAAAACATAAAAAGGGTGAGCTCAAATTCTCAGTAAGGGTAAGCATGGATAAACTAAAACATACCATATGCATTTGAACTTAAAAACATGAACATAATGTTTAAACATCAAAATCTTGAGCAACGACTTAAAACATGGAAGTACATAAGGCATAGATCATAATGAAACATATATCATGATAACATAACATGGGAATAAAACATGTAATTATGGAATCCATTAAGCACATGTAATGATTTCCATAGTAGCCAAGGCATTGCTTCTAAGACCATCTTAGTGGGCAAAGTCCCTTTCTGAATCGAGTTCACTCCTCGTTCCAGTCCTGTAATACTAAACCGGATAAACTTACCATTCCAGCCATGTCTATCTCGTGAGATATAAATCTTTACCCAATGCATTGGAGGGAGATATAGGTCCCACCCATCTCATAATGAAATCATTCTTACTTGTGCCAAAAAATAATCTTAAAACATTCATCATAACCCAAAGAATAAAAATGTGTTTCATAAACATCATCCCATCATTTCATAATCCATATAAAACAAATGGACATTTCATCATAAGAAAAGTGAAACCATGTAAATAAAAGAGACATTATACATGAAACATACACATATGAAAAAATGTTATCTTAGATGAAAAATGGTTTTTATAAAAGACTTGAAATGAATTCTTGAGTAAAATATCCTTTCTTCTTCAAAATTAATTTCTTTTCACAAAACCTCATGCGATTTAAAAAGAAATATATCTTTTTGAAAATAGTTATGAAATATTTTGGAGGAAGAATCATGAAAATAAGGCTTTATAAAACTGTAAAAATCTGTTCGTGCCGTATAAGTTAAAAAAACATTCTTCTCTTACTTTTTTCGGAAATGTCAAAAAGTACCTCGTATGAAAAACGACAAAAGATTCCTTTCATATCTTTTACTAAAAACTCACTGAAGGGAAAAATTGGATTTAAACAATTGTAGGTGGATGGAAATAATATTACATATTGTTGAAACATGGATGTGGATGATAAAATATACCCCAGTAAATTACAAAGTATAAACAATCTCGGATAAAACTGAGATTGTGATATTTCCCTTACCTTAGGTCTGATTTGCTTCGTAAGTGTCCGAACCTCCTCTTATTTGAAGCGCCTGTTTGTGTCCTCCTCTTGGGGAACTAAAATTGGTCTTTGAAGATAACCCAGACCTCTAGGATGTTTCTAAGGATGTGGATAAGAGAATTTGGTAGGGTTTGGCCGAACATGAAGGCTCAAAGTGGTGTGAGGAGGAGAGGGAGGAGGTGCCCTTTTATAAGGGAGGAGAGGGGCACCTTTGGAATAACTAAAAATATTATTTTATTATAAAGTCAAATTCGGTTTTTAATAGCTCCAAATTGATATATTTCGAAGCTAAGGTGGGTATGGGTCGAAATTCTCTCATCCAATAGAATTTAGACAAGTTTAGGTATCAATTTTAACCTTTTCATTTAGATTTAACTTTAAGTTAGATAATTTAACTTTTACCGTGTCTTCTTGTTTTCCTAAACTATATGGTTAATAAACGTACTATATCAAGAAAAAAGAACCCCAAGTTTTTTATTATTAATATATATAACCATATCTAAGTCATTTGGCCGAACCGTTGATTTTTAGGAATAAAATAACAATTAATAATATAATATTTCTTTTAAAAACTATTTTATGTCAATTTTAGAACTATTTAGTAATTGATTTTTGTGAAAATCATAACAGAATGATTAGTTCCAAAAATGTTAATTAAATCAATACAAACATATCATATTAACCTATAAAATTAGTTTCATTCATAAAAAGTCTCAAATTACATTTATTTGGGTATTTATAACATCAATTATGTCAATATTTCATTAATAAGTTAATTACTGCATAATCTTTGTGTCATAAATAAATTAAATTATGTAATGTTTAAAAATTACAAATAAAATACCATTATGTATGAAATCTTTTTATCTTTCTAATGAATATTTATAGTCGAATTTATCTTATGTATAACCCTATATTAAAAATGATTTAGTTATTAAACTTTGATTTTAACTATTTTAACCCTTCTTTAAATAAATTAATAATAAATGTCCTAATCTAATCCAAGTGGGACTAAATGGACATATATTATTCCTAAGGTTTTTTTGAGTCTATTTACACTTGGTTAATAGAATTAGGACCTGTGTTAGGGTAATAATAATATCATTTTTACCCTTAATTTCCTTATTTACTTTTAACCGTTGTTAAAAAAAAGTAAAAAGTTACTATTCACCAAAAATTATTTTCATCTCATTGAACCACATCTTAGTCCTTGATATTAACCGTGTCTCTCGGATTTTCTAAATTCCACTCAAAGAAGCGGTAAAATTATGTTTTATGAAAAATTTAGTTTTTTTAACTACCACTTAGTTGTTTCAGTATTCATCAAAAAGTGAAAGTTTCCAGAAAAATACCAAAAATTAGGCCTAAGCTATATTTGATATTATGAATTCAAAAATGATGTCTATTTTACCCAATTCAAAACATATCAGTTACATTAACTAATTTAAAAATTACTTCCCATCGTCAAAACAAATAGCGTGTTTTTAAGAGATAATAACTATCAAAAATTGACACTTGGTTATTTTTGGTTTAAATGTGAAATTGCATCAAATGACCAAAATTGTATTAAATTGTAAAAATATTTTCTAAATATAATTTAAAATCACTAAAAGTAATAATTTATCACTATTAATTATTTTGATTAAATAATTTGTTTTTAATTAAAATTTTGTAATTTTCACTATTCATCAGAATATGAAAGTTATCCGAAAAGTACCAAAATTTCACCCTAAGCTTATTTTGATATTCCGAATCCAAAAATGAAGTCCATTTTGATAGATAAAATTTATAAAATTTCAAAAAGTGGGTATTACTATTCATAACGACTAGTTCATAATAATATTATAATAATATCTCTTTTAGTGAAACTCGGTATTGTGTACTACACACACTATCGAGGAAGGTCACTATTGCGTGTAATGCAAGGAAAGTCAGGGATGCGTGTTGTGCATGCTCCTTTTGGTGTAGCGTACAACACAATACATCAATGAAATTAAAAGAATATTTTTTATAAAATCTTGCGGTGTTAAATATATCATTCCATAAGAATTCAAACAAATTACTATATGATACTATTGATATGATGACTTGAAAGATAATTTTCTTATATAAAATATATTTTCCAAAAATTCAATAAATTGAATATTGTTTCACTAACAAAAATAAAAAGGTATATATTTTTTTAAGAAATCATATTTTTGATGAATGAAATGAGTGAAATTTTTTTTCATTATATACTAAAAACTTATCAATATTTAGATATAAAATTATGTATATTTCTTAATACAGTAAATCTCATTCAAAAAATTCCGTTTAATGGATAAGTTATAACAATAATATTTAGATTTTAATATTATATGGTTTTTAGACAATGTGTTTTGTTTCGTAGACGATGTGGAACACATATTTCTTTTTTAATAATAGGGGTGTAAAAATATTTAATTCCATTTCTAGAAACACGTTTGTCAATTTCAATTTAAATGAATAGTTCCAAAAACAACATCAAATATATTTTATAATAAATAATATTTTATTACATTATTTAAAATTGAGGAAAATTTTATCTTCGTCCAGGGTAATGGGATATGGTTGAACATATTCCTGATAGTGAATTTTTGAGTAACTATTCTTTTTTATGGTATCATTCTTGACCATTAAAAGAAACAAAAGAATGATTTTGTTATTATATTCAAAAGGGATATCCTTGGTAGTAATTAAGGAGATAGGAGTGAAAACATCAACTAAACATATTCAAATTTTATTGGATTATTGGATTTATAATAATCCTCTTCATATATTGGAAATATATCATTTTTAATAACTTCTTTATAAATAATAAATTTTAATTAATTTAATACTCTACCTAATTCCATGATTACCCCATATATAAAAAATATCATATCACATCACTCATTATTCAAAATGTTTATTAATTCTATAATATGAAATCATGACTATAATACCTTACAAGAGTAATTTAACACATCCTATATATTTTTTCCTCTCTTTTTAAATACCATCCATTTGTTTCTTAATGTGTAAGACAAAGAAACTATCTCAGTGAAATGGTATGATATTCAGCCGATCGTTTTCAATTTTATTTCATTATATACATCCTTTAAATCTACGTTATCCATTAAAAAATAATTTCTTCAATTTATTAAATATACAGAATAGTTATTATTATTTCAAAAAACATTATACATATTCTTCACATTCAAAGGAAAACGATTATGTCACTCATTCATAGGTTTGGACTACCACGTCCACATTGCAATGTGAATGATTTTTCATTTATGATTTACATATAAGGTAATAATTATATATTTGATAAATATATAGGGTTTTTATGATTTAAAAAGGATCCAAGGAAGGTTAATTATTATTTACCTTTCACTTTTTGATGCATTTACAAGTAAAAAAATTGATCATTCATAGGTTTGTCATAGCATTTCCAATAACAAATGTAATTCCTTTTCCAATATCTATCATATCGTGGAGACTATAAATATATATAAAATTATTATATGTTATATTTATATAATTGTTAATATTATAGAGATGATATAACTATGATCAATGTGAAATGTCCCGAACTACTAAAATAATATCACATAATAAAATAAAATAGTTAACATGTATACAAATGATTTAAATATTGAATTAGTAAAAAAATGGTATTTTAAATGTTATATTGAGATACAAAATGTTATTATATTTATTAAATGAACCTAGTATAAATTTATAATACATTTAAATTCATGACAGAGGAGTTTACAGAACATTTAGGGAAAATATAAATTTTGGTACAAGATTTTTGTTATAATCTCATTGTTTATCGGGATTAGGCATGCTTACGATTCCAATGATGAAATTATATTACTTATCTCCCTATACTACCATGAAGTTTCTTATATTATTTGTATTTATATAGAATTAATGTTTTCCAATCATTTTCAACTCTTTTTGAACATAATAGACATAAATAATGTTTTTAAGAAAACATGCATTATTCCACTCTTCTTTTGAAAATTAATATTATTTAAAAATCATATTTATTAAAAAATAAACAATGTTTTCCAAATATATTATGTTTTATAAATTCAATTTTTACAAATGATTGAATTTTTACAGAATGGGTTAAAATTAATCAACTTGTAAATTCCCAGAAGGGGTATTTTTTAATTTTTAACCAAAAAGTGAGTGGAATATTTGACTTTAGAGACATAGAATGATGAAAATTTCCCATAATAATGACCATTGAATACTTCAAATGATTATTTACATGTTTCCATGGTTATTTTAAGGAATATTGTTTTCCATATATTTTGGAAATATTTATATTTTAAATAATTGTTTTCAAAATAAAAATATTATTTTCTTCACGAAATGTTCATTGTGAAATTTTAAATGTATGCTTATATATGATGAAATTTTTTGATGTCACATTTAATTTAATTTTTATATGTTCTATAGATACCATAAATAATGTTTTTTTGTATGTATTATAATTATGATGAATTTGTTTATCCCATTTGTAATCCAAATATTATGTTATCATAAAATGATGAAATGATTATAAAAAACAGTATATATCCATGGGTTATGATATGATAAATGTTTTATGATCCTTAAATATATATATATATATATGATTTTCATTATATGTGTAGTGGTTCATCAATTATAACACCCATAAATACATTGGTCAAATATGGATATCAAATGAGATAGAATTGAATTGAATTTGGAGTGACCTTTCCATTAATGGACACTATCCCTTATGATTACATTGGGAGTTGTCCATTACTAATGATACAGTAATTTTTGGAGTGATCCTAATCTGATTTGATATTCCAGGTAATGATCCATGAAAAGTAAGGAAATTATTTTATATACATATGGGTATTCCAAATAATTATATTTTAAGTTAATTTTATTCCCTCATAGATCATTTTCTGTGAAACCTTTGTGACTCATATCTTATGAACTCCAATGATTTTCTATATGACTAATGGTTATGATATTTGATATATAGTTTAATGCCCCGACCCTATTTACCATGAGTTGGTGCATTATTAAATTTCATTGGACTGATAACAAGAGATCATGTCCTGAAATATTGATGATTTTAGTATCCATGGAAGAATTAGATACACACGAAAGTTTTACAGTACATCATGGAATAAAGAAATAAACATTGTGTCCCATTTAAACACGGTCATATCCCATAGCCTATTCCTGTAGGTTAATCATGATATACTTATTCACATTTTGGGAAAATCAAACACATAAAGGTGTCAGCATAGATTTTCAGTAAGGATAACAATATAGATAAAACATTAATAAATAAACATAAACATTTAAGGAAATGAATATGACTAAAACCCAAGCCTTATCAAATTAAACTTCTACATTATATGGAAAGTATAATTCAAATAATTCCATTTACATATTCACATGGATATTCTACTTGTTTAATAATCACTTTTAATATCAATATATAATTTCATAATGATGGAATGCATTATGGTGGACATCATAACCACATAGTCAAGGCCTCGTTCCAAGAATACAAAGAATATTTTGTCAACTCCTTGTGCCAAGACAATTTTGTGTTATGAGACCTACCGACGCATCGAGGAGCTATAGCGGGATCCACTCATCACTTACTAAGTCCAATTAATTTCTCGTATGAAAAGATTAAAACATATCATAAACATTTGTATAAAAACTAGCATACAAAATGTTATTACTTTAACCATAAACCATGAATGGTATAAAAATGGCACATCCACAGTCATACATAACTTATTCAATACAGTATGGATGATTGTATTATAAAAAATCCACCGCAATCAAGAATAAAATACAATTAAGGATATTAACATTGATGAAAAGAATCAGTAAAACTATTTAAATGAAATATCTCTTTCTCATGAAAACATATAAAAGTAGCACTATTTATCAATTATGTCATTTAATATAGATTTTAAAATCAATGTTTCCCATACCTAATTGAAACTTTTTAAAGGAATATTAATTTCAAAACATTCATGTCCATATAAATAAATCCTTAAATTAATTTTTAAAACATGGACATTAATGAAAAAGATTTAAAACATTTATATAGAAATTTTAGTTAGAGATTCTAAGAAAATGAGAGACACCTGAATACAAATAATTTAGGAAATAAATACATTATAATATCATGTGGATAAAGGAATTCATGATAGAATATGTCAATGTACAGTATATACAGCATATACAATTTAATTGGGGCATAACCATAATGACATCTTAATAGAATAAAAATTGAGATGAAATCCATTATAAAGACCATATCCTTAGGTTAGGGGAAAATAGATGACACAATTATGTGGGAAAATATAAATACACTCAATGTGATTTGATATTCATTTTAAATCTATCAAATGACATTCACACATATTCCTGTAACAACAACACCAATGACATGGATGTTTAACCCAATGAATAGAAATTAAGTTAACATTACTCTTACCATGTTCATATCGATGACTTTATAATTTATCAATCAAGTGATTATGTGTATCAATAGTATATCCACACAAAGGGGAGTGGAAATTACTTTATAAATAAATAAATATTGATTTCATACATAATCATGGACTAAAATAATCAATGAAGATTGTTTGAAACAGAATGAGTGGAAATCGAAAATTGAAATTCTATTACCGATTTTGTAACTTAGGAAACATACACCCCATGAAAGAAGGATAAAAAGTATGTTCTAAATACCAATAAATTAATGTATATTATGAATGGAATACAATAATGGGCAATACATACACCACACAAAAGGAAATAGTGGAAATATAGCATGAATCTCACGGGAATATGAAATGAGATGAAAACCCATTACCTTTTAATTTTCATTATTCGAGGGTACGTTAAACTCTTGTATAATAGTTAAATAATTTTAGTTAAATTTTACAAGAACCAGATACATAAATATAATATCATATATGATCTTCTAATATTTATTTATTTATAATATTATAGTAGCATTATTGTTTCACGTGTAAACTGATTCTTTTTCCATTATATGTTTTGTTATATAAGTCATGTTTGTTATGGATATGATTTATTTTATTTATATAGAAAATTATATGAAGTTATTAAATTATATTTTTAATCAAAAAATCTAAATTATTCCGGAATGGATACGATGGTGAATGAATCTTATCACGCTCTTGGAAACGGTAAGCCATATATAATCACGAGCGACAATATCATTCAATAGAATGTGAAATTGTATATAATTTTATGTTATATCATATCTACAGAATAATAAACATTTTTTATTTTTTATTTAATTCAATTATACATCATTATTATAGCAATCCAAATAATAAAGTGTTGAATAACAATTACACCACGACGTGGAGACTATAAGACGTACATACAAAAGTATTGTAACATTTTCATTCATATGATGGATATAATAATGAATATGGTTGTACCATATTTATAATAACATCATAGTATTTAGAAGGTACTATAGTTATTTTTTGGTATGGAAACTACCAAGAAAGAGGGAGTGGAAGAAGAAGATAACTTTTAATGTGGTGATGAAATTATTCACTTTTTCAGGTCCTTCTTTTTGATATGATCAAAAGGGTAACATATGATGGCTTTATAATCAAAATAAGGCCACTAGGATGTAGTGAATGTGTTCAAGATGATATTTGGTCATGGTTTGTCTGATACAAATGGCTTTGGAGGTGTGAAATTAAGCGAACGGGAAGTGCCTATTTATAAAAGAGGTGAGGGTCACTTTAGGAAATGTTTGAAATATTATTTTATTATAAATTAATTTTAAGTTTCTAATGGCTCCAATAGATTTATTTTGAGGCTATAGTGGGTATGGGTCGAAAAAATCTCAAAAAATAGGTTTAATACTGGTTGAGGTCACTATATTAACCTTAACATTTAGGTTTAACTCTTAGTTAAAATTTTTACCTTTACGAGGTCTCCTTGTATTATTATATTATATTGTTAATAAACATACTATAAACTTCAAAAAAAAACTCCAAGAGATTCATTAATAACATATCTATTGTTATATAAGTTCTTTGGCCAAACCTTATTTTTTTAAGACTATTATATAGTTTAATAAAATATTATTTGTTTTAAAAACTCAATTATGTCAATTTTGACACTATTTAGTATTTGGTTTTTTTAAAGTCATTTCAACTTGACTACTTCAAAAACAATTCATTAAATCAACCCTTACATGTCATATTAACCTAGAAAATTTGGGGAGTTAATAAAAATTATATATTTATTTTTATTTTTTGTAAAACCCGGAAATTTCAAGGGAATTTTTTACTTAATTTCTTTGGAATTTTACGAGTATGTGGCTTATGACGGTACTTGATTCTGAGGCCCGGTGTGGCCGGAATCAATTTATAATGTTTTTCTCGGGTACGTTCAGAGAACGAATGAACGGGTTTTTCTATCTTTTGAACCAGTGCTCAGAATTAAAATCTGTGGGCGCTGTTGAACTCGCAGCACGAGTTTTCGCATAAGAAAACATTCACCTCGATGGCAGATGATCAGGTATGAAAGTTAGTTTCTGGGGTTTCACATGGGTTAATTAAATAAAATAATTGAACAATTTATTTTATTTTTTTGAACACGTGTTGTGCGGATAAAGTGGTTAGAATCTCCACTTGGGAGTTGGTGGTGGGACCGACACACCCTAACCCCCCATGAGAGGTTATGGTGGGGGGTCCCACCAAGATTCAACCTCCCATGTGAGGTTGATTGTGGTGGAAACCACCCGAGGCCTACCATTAATAGAAGGGGAATCATAACTCCTTGACTCCCTCTCATTTATGAGGGGGATCCTCTAGATTTAAATCCCCCTATTAACTGAGGAGGATGAAACCTCCCTTTTTAATGAGGGGACCACCCAAGCATTATCCACCCCCTTTTCCTTTTTGTGGTTATTTAATGGTGGGGCCCATAAGGAAATATCCTCCCTTTAGAGGATATTCATCTGTGGGGACCACCCTGGCCAATAACCCCATTTTGACTTCCTCCCTATTTTAATGTGCCACTAAAGTAGATTAATTAGGTGGATCCCTCTGTCATAAATCCTACATTTATGACTTGCCTGCCAACGACAAACCCTCCCACTCCTATATAAAGGAGGCTAGGGGAAGGAGTTTTGGACGACTACTTCAAGCGACGAAACTCTAGCAGCGAAGCATGGCTCCCAGCACTTTGAGAGTTTTCCTTTTCCTCCCATAAAGAATGCAGAACGAAGAACACTGACACCACCCTCAACTTCTTTCTTCCCGACATTGACGGAACGATGCCTATCTTCCGTGACACCCGTCTTCCGTGACTCACCATCGTTTAACACCATTTTAAATGTTAGGGGTTGTTATGTTCATGTTTTAATATCATTCATCATCTTTCTTTAATTATTGAGTTTCGTTTGGCAGCATGATACCATCTTGACGAGGAAGGGCTCGGACTGCACGAACACGGTCCGACCCTTCCCCTCTCGTTTGTTGATTGTGGACAATGGAGGCAGACTGCGATGAACTGGCTGGCGTCGGGTTGACCATGAGCGGATCATCAGTGCATGATTGCCAGGTCGCCGTAAAGGCATAGCAGCGTCGTGCCACGCGGAGTAGTGTCGGACCGCGGCCGGGACGGGCCGCGGCGGAGGGGTGTGGTGCCGCCGTGCCACACCAGTGCAACAGGAGCCGTGGCTAGGGCGGCCCGCAGCGCTGTCACGCCACGCCGGTTGAACAAATCTGCGGCTTAAGGGTGTGGTGGATCTGAAAGGGTAGCCAATGCCATCAAGAGGCGGGACTCGAGGGGTACCGCGGTTACCCAATGGTTGGCCAACACAGCTAGACATTTCGATGAACCGGGGGGTGTAACCACCCCAACCAGCGGCTAGGGTTGGCCCCACTGGGTACCGCCACCCTGCCTGGTCGGCCAACCACACGGCGAACCGCGTTGGCCACGTGGGCCGGGCCACCAGTGCCGGGACGGGCCGCCATCGCCGGGCTGACCCCTACCGTGTTGAACCCATACCGGGGTTGGGTTAACCCGGTTTGGGTCGACCCTGGGGGGGTTGGGCCGGGTCGCACCGGGCCCAGACCCCCTACTTTCTCACCGTTTTCGGTTAAATGGACATATCTTGAGCTACGAACCTCGATTGATGCACCGTGAGTTGCCTAGGATTACTTGGATCGGGACGGTCATTTTGGCCTATTACACCCAGGTTTTCTACGAAGTTTGGGTATGTTAGGGATGGTTTGATCTCGAAACCAACCGGGCCCTCGGAGCGGAAGAACTTATAACATGAGCTCCAGACGTCCGATTGATCTGACAATGACTTTATTCGATTCCTTTTTATGAGCGGTTCTTTTGACATACTTCACATGTGGTTTGCACGCAGTTGGAGTATGGGCGAGTTGGATTGTACCTGAAATCCAACGGGGACCATGGAACGAAAATGCTAATAACTCACAAACCGGGCGTCTGATTGACACGACGTATGTTGATTTGAGACCCCTATGACGAGGCGGTCCTTTTTGTTACTTCTACGTGAGACTTCAAGACACTTAGAAGTAATGACCAGTAGCTCGTGGGGAGGACCCTCCTAGAGATGAGCATACAGAGTGCGGAGACCGAGTAGCAGAAGACCTGACGACTGCTTGACCGATTCGACTCATAGTGATTCAGTTAGCCCAGCTGACGGAGCGGCCGTTATTTTTGGGGAACACCCACGGTGGATGGAGTGCCTGGTAGTTGGCAGAAGACCCGCGGTACTCGCCAGGAGGAGTACCTCTGTAGGCTATTAGGGAGAGGGCCCGGTATTTGGCGGCAGACCCTCAGCAGACGGAGTGCCCAGTATTAGGCAGCAGACCTGTGGTACTCAATAAGAGGAGTACCTCAGCAGTCTAAGGTTAGTTTGTAGCACCAAAAAGTCGTGACAGGGCCACTGTACTCAATATAAGAGGAGTTTCTCCAACAGTTGTGGTTTCGATAATGAAAATCTGCGTTTGAGCTGAGTCATTGACCTTTGTGTTTTCCTCATGACTGAGATGGGTTATTTGATAACATAGATATATGTATGGGAATATACCTATGTAAGGATTATCTATTGAGATCCTTTTTTTTGTTTATCTTTGTTGGATTTAGTGAGACCTTGAGGGTCTCGGGGTCCCTATTGAGTATCGATATACTCACCCCTACACGGGCTATGCCTACACCTTGTTGTGTTGGATGCAGATGACGGACATCACTGACGGAGTCCGAGTGTACAAGGATTGGACGATACCTGGAGGTGGACCTCAACACGAGTTGGTACCCAGAGGTAGACCTCACGACGAGTCGGTACCCGGAGGAGGTTGACGGATGAGGTCGCGGAGGAGGCTATCTGTACCTACCCTTCAGGTAGGATCCGTGGTGGATGATCTAGGAGCGGCACTATCTGCAACTACCCTTCATGTAGGATCCATCAAGGATGATCTAGGAGCTACTTGTCACATTCTAGTTGTTTTGTCTTTTACCTTCTACTTTACAGTTGGTCTTGTATTTCTTTCCACTTACATTCAGTACTAATTTTGTTTTCATTTTACTTAGTGTTTTCTTCCGCTTGTACTCCGGTTGTGTGTGTTTACATTACATAAAGGCAATTCCGTCCCTTTTTATCAGGATTTATGCCTTTGGTGAAAGTAACCAGCTCCTGGAATATGGATGTCAGGCTAGGGGTAGTCACGACACGGGCCCCGAGGATGGGTCATGATAAATTGGTATCAGAGGATGTCGGTTCAACCACAAAAAATTGAAATCGGATATTTTTTGTCTAGGAAGAAATAGTTTTAAGGGTACTAAGTGTGGTTTTCAGTTCATGGAGTCTAGTGTTAGTGTGGGTGGCTGACGTATCCATACATCAGGACCGTGACTTCTGATTTCTGACACAGTGCATGAAAACAATGATAGTGTGTGTGTTTTAAAAAGAATATTTTAAGTCATCTCAAACCAGGTAAGCTCACCAGGTATAGTCTTTTGACCACGTCATATATTTTCTTCTGGATTCCTCCCCACAGACGTTCATCTAGAGCTCCGAAAGTTGTACATACTGACAGGATGATGAGCAAGGAGGAATCAGTACAGGGCCATCTTCTAGATCAGACACCTGTAGAGAGTGAACGCCACTTGAGCGCGATGCACGAGTTCTAGCTTCAGTGGAATATAAGGTTTTGAGGCGAGTCAGACTTTCAGATGGTTGGGCACTGGCTGGAGTTTGTAGCATGAGCTTTCCACATAGCTGGGACACCCACAGACTTGATAGTGTACCTAGCTGTTAGCCTATCCATGGAGTATCTGAGAGGTGGTGGAGCCAGATGCTCATGTTTTGTGAAGAGACAACCTTCACCTGGGAATACTTAGAGACTTTCATCAGGGTGGAGTTTATACCAGCGACTCTACACTCTGAACATGCTCAGGAGTTACTGCCCTTGCCGCAGGTTTTTCTGTCAGTAGTCGAGTCATCTGTATGCAAAAGACGGATGATGCAGAGGTCAAGGAGGTCCAAGCCAACAGGTGGGATACCTCTGGTTTTAGGTTCGGTTGTGCGAGGAAAACAAAATAGAGCCATCCATACAAGGAGAAGGAAGTGCTATGTATGCGGCATGCAGGGTCACTTGCTCGAGACTGCCCGACCTGTGGTAGATTAACAGCAGGTTGTTGAGGAACCTACCAGACCGAGGTAGAGGAGCTGGTCGTACAACTGGTGGTGTACGATGCTTTGCGGAGCTTCCACCACCACCTGGAGGTCCACCCCAAGCACAGGGAACGGGTGGATATGGGAGAGCTCAGCTTCAGGCAGGTGAAGCATACGAAAATGGAGCTTTGGAAGTAGGTTTACAGAAGCAAGACTAGTTCCAGGCATGGAGGACTTTGTTATGGGTGCTTCTAACTGCCTTTTTGTTGGTGTTATTGTTGTAGGGTTTGATTTGTGTCTTTGTACTACGATCTGCATTAATAAAAGTCACCTATCACTGTGATATTTGCTATCTTTTCCTTTTAGCGTGGTTGATACTAAGAGGTTCTGTCTAAAACTGTTGACTTGAACCTCACTTTTGAGTTTTCTACTGGAGGAGACCCAGTAACCACACACTAATGCCGACATTGTGACTCAAGCCTTGGAGGTGAGAGTAACAGTTGAATATCTTTGTAGTAGCGTCGAGGCCTTACGAGGTCGTATATGCCATGAAATAGTACCGTTCATGTCAAGATTGATTGTATTAAGCGAAGTACAGGGTTCATCCAGGGGATGGGACCAGATTTCTATTTTCGGCAGAGGATAAATCTCAACAGCTCTTTGGTAGAACGTAGATGAAGAATGGTGGAGTTGACTACTTACAATTTGCGAGTCTCACCCATTGTACGTTGAGTGAATGGTATATGGTTCTCTCCAACCCAATAGACTCAGCTGTATCTTCTCTCAGAAGTACATGAAACTAAGACAAAAGTGATGTCTTGAATTCCTCCAAAACTAAGACTTCGATATTGCTTATACTCCTATGGAGGGGAATGCTGTAGCTCACGATATTAGTAGGATATCGGGCTTTCAGCTGTTAGAAGTGGTGAGACAGCATCTGGTCACATTCAGATATATGGACCCGGCCTTAAAACATTACATAATCACGAATTAAATGAATAATTCTCATAGAGGATCTTTTCAGGTTTACAGTTTTAGAGAATTAGGTCATAACTATTAAATCTCAAAAGATTACAAAGTACACACTTCTACTAAGTTTCCATAAAATAAAAACTCTTAAAAAACATGTATACTTCCATGTTTTAGGTAGCATGTCTTTCCATGATCACATCCTTGACCTTATTCATATTTATGTCCTATAGAAAACATTTCAAAAACTTGGGATGAGTGTAAAAAATCACAGTAAAGGAGACACAAAGAAAGAAAACTGTTTGTTTTCTTCAAAACAACAAGTAAACCATGAATACTTTTTCAATGTAATAATTTTTTCCTTTATGAAGTAGTAGATACTCTTCACTGAATAAAATATCACTACTTATCCTTTGTAACCAAAATATTACCATAAACCCATATAAAGAACACTAACATATAAAGGTAACTTGGGACATAAACATACTTAAATGGAATAACCATACGGTCGACTTCCACACATATCACTAAATGGAATAGCCATAAAACCGACTTCCAAACCCAATGCATTGGAGGTTATAACGTAACCACCCATCCTGGTATTCACGACACCACCCGTCATATGGTTTATCATGTAACCACCCGTCAAATGTCCAAGTACCATTATAAAATCATAAGACATAAAACAAATATAATGGAAAGAAAACATTACCACATTTCAATCAAAATATATAAAAGAGTTTATGGTATTTATAAAAACCATTTTCAATACCAAAATACATAAAAGAGTATATGGTATTTTTTTTATTTTAAAAACATTACAGCTTGTTGAGGAAGCCAAAGACCAAATAATACTCGCGGTGGCGGAATGTTCATTGTCACCGCGTACGTTAAAAAGAGACAAAAATTTTGTCATTTAGTAAAACACTTCATAGAGAAAAGATTCCTTTTGAATAAAAGTATAATTCAAAGTTGTTTATACAGCTTATAAAAGAATGTCTTGTATGGGAACAAAATATGCCTCAATGAAAGGAGATTGACACGAAGTCCCGTTAAAAGACGGTATCCTTAGATTAAGGATAAATCAATTACATATTTATGTGTGACAAATAATTACACCCAATATAAGCGTATATTAAGTGTAAAACAATCAGATTCGTTCAGACATATTCATAGAATGACATATTCAAGGAGTACAAATTTAACCCAATGAATTGAAATTGAGTTAATAAGTTCCCTTGCAAAAATCCGATAGCCTAACGACGTCAATTTAAAATTGAAAAAAATGATTTCATGAGAGAGAAAATGGTATCTCATCCCTTGGACATAAAATTTACATCAATAAGGATATAGAATAACATATCATATCATAACAATATTTAAATTATAATACCCATAAACAAGATGTCTTTTAAAAAGAGGAGGGTGAAAGGTTCCCTTACCGATTTGGGTACCTTTCGAAACGTACACCCCATGAAATAAGGGCTATAAAACATTGAATTAAATACTCATAAACAAATTATATTACACAAAGAGTAGAATAATGGGAAGTACATACACCACTCAATGTAAATATTTGAAAATTAGCATAAATCTCACTGGAATAAAAGTTAGACGAAAAACCCTTTAAGAAAACTCGACAGCCTAACGGCGCCACTTAAAACTTCCAAAAAATGGATTTATGAGATCAAATAGGGTCTCTAATTATATGAACATAAAATGTACAGTATGAGGAATATAAAATAACATCCTTAAACATAAGAAATATGAGCCTAAATGAAATCACATAAAAGAGAGTACGTAAAAAGAAAGAGAGAGGTAGGATCCCTTACCTCAAGTCTGACTTGTCTTGTTCATTACTTTATATTCCTGAATAATAATCATATGTCAATTTATAATTTCTTAAGGAAATACTTTAAATGTTATTATTCAGTTCTTATCAAATATTATAATTTTATAAAAATTGGTTAATAATGTGAGTTCATATTAGACGTTATTGTCGATGTTTGGTACACGAGTAAAAATTGAACTTGTTAGAAAAGAATTTTCTGTGTAGTTATAGGAGCATCATCCCCAGAATAGTATTAACGATTTGAATATCATATATATCCATTATATATTCATTTTATACTATTATATAACATTTGGAGATAAAAATAAATGAAATGCACCATTCATGGAGACGGTAGGTTGTACATACGCATGAACACTACTATAATTTCTTTGGCACATTAATGGAATTAAAACTAGATGAGAGGGATATATATTATAATTACAGTATAATATATATGTTATATAGGTCACATAAGTTCATAAATTTCATTATTTATACATTCCATGTATTTCATGAACGAGTCACATCACTTGAGGGGGCGGTAGTCCACACTTCCTCAAATGAAGTTATTGCATTTGCACAACATGAAAAGCATAAAGGTATGTATTAAATATAAAATACAGAAGAATAGAGAGGATATAAATATAATATATATCATTAATAAATATATTCCCATCATAATGGCCACCATGAGAGGTGATAGGAGAAGATAGAACAATCATCATATCATGAGGCAGTAATTTGCCATCCACGGAAATAGTATGTTCTTAAACCATTTGACGGAGGTGTGCGTAAGTGTAGCTCGAATCCTTATCATAACAAAATCCTAGTATATTTAAGATATTTTTATCTTTACAAAAGAAAGTAATAAAAATAGTTTAGGGGTATGGAGATGAAAAATAAAACAAAAGAACAAAAGAGAGAACATTACCTTTAAATTGGGAAACTCCTTTTAATTTGAACCAAAACGGTTTCCTGAAGTGCTTACTGCCTGTGGTTAGGCTTCTAGGATGAATAGAGTGATGTGGAGATATAAAAGGAACAGTGTTTCATCGAGACAAAGGATTTAAAGGTTTGGGTAAGGGGGTAGAGGTGGGGGCCTTTTATAAGATGGAGGAGGGGCACTCTTCGAAGGTCTTGAAAAGTTAATTTATTATAAAATGATTTTCAGAAATTAAAGTTCCCAAAATTATATATTTCAAGGATAAGGTGATAAGGGTTCGAAATCCACCCATCCAATAGGTTTTTTACAAGTTTATTTCTTATATTTTACATTATCTTTTCGTTTTATTTAAATCGTTCATTAATGAGCTAATCGCTGCATCATCATGGTGTCATAAATAAATTAATTTATATAATGTCTAAAAATTATAAAACAAATACTTTGATTTAGTAAATGTATTTAGCTTTAAATTAATATTTATAGTAAAACATATTACTTTTATAACCCCATGAAAAAATAGTTTTAGTAATACAATACATGTTTGTCACATTTTTATTTTAGCTTTAAATAAAAAGTTATTAATGTCATTTTCGTACCCATGTTGACCCATGGATTTTCATGGTCGTCCATTAATCATCCAATAATGGTAGGACATGTGTAGAGGTCATTTAATATTATTATAACATTATCTTTACCTTAAATTACACTAATTACCCTTAATTGCGATTAATAAAACATAAAAGTTACCATTCACCAAAAATTATATTCATCCTATTGAACCACATTTTACATCCTCATGACAACCATGTATGTCGGATTTTTGAAATTCAAATCACAGAGGTGGTAAAGATTCATTTAAATGAAAAATCAGTTTTTTAACTACCACATAGTGGTTTCACTATTCATCAAAAATTGATGTTTTTTAGAAAAATACCAAACATTCACCCTAAGCTATATTTGATATTAAAAATTCAAAAATGATGTCGATTTTACAAATTTCAAAACATATATGTTTCATTAATTAATTTAATAATTAATTCATGTTGACAAAACAAATATCATGTTTTTAAGAAGCAATATCTATCAAAAGATTGGCATTTGATTAAGTCAAATTTTAAAGTTATATTAATTCTAATGACCACCATTGGATTACATGGTAAAAATATATTCTAATTGCACTTTAAATCCAATTGAAAAAATGACCTAATAATATAATTAAATTATATTAAAAAGTGGTTTTGAATTAAAATACAACATTTTTTACTTATTCATTGAAAATGAACTTTATCGAAAAAATAACAAAAACATAAACAAATTAAATTTTGATGTCCCGATTCTAAAGAAGGAATTTATTTGGTCCAATATAACACATTAAATTATCAAAAAGTGTAATTACAAAGGGTTTGCCATCAAAAGGCGATTAATCGACCTTTTAATGAATATTAGTGTTTTTACGCTTAAAATTGGATTCATTAGCATTTTAAGCCTCTAAAATTTATTGGATAAAAGTATAAATATTTGAAAAACATATATAATCATTTTGTAGTTAGTTATATTTATTCCCTCCATTACAACGGCTTGTCATTAACTACCATTTAAAATAATGTTATTTTATTATTAGAGTGCAATGTATGATTTCCAAGAAACTCGTTGTTGCGCATTGGCTATTCCATCGAGCACAATGTTCCCTTTAAATTAATATCAAAATTTTATTCACAAATATGTATATATATGAAAATTTCATATTATTTATTTACCTGGGGTGTTACATCCTTCCCCCCCTTTTTTTAATTGCTTCCTCGCAATTTTAAAATTGGTCATGGAAACTTCAATTAAATCCCGACATCGGAAAAGGAGTCAGTTAAACTATCACTTTAAAAGAATGAAAGGTAAGTACAATGGTCACACGAGTTAACCCATACTAGGATTCCATGTAGGAAAACATGGAAATGGAAGAGAAAACAAGGGGTCTTGTTCTGATGGAGAGTGATATAAAACGAGATTAGGGGAAAGTTAACAACAAAAAAATCACAAACTATTTATGGGTTAAACGGTATTTGATTCTCCAGTAGGGATAGTTATCGGACAACATTTTATGTTTTACGTCACTTTTCATTGAGTAATTTATTTATGAGCTTAACTAAATCCTACGGAAACATACTTACTTGTCATGTAGACATTCGTCTCTTACTATATTTCTTAAACGAACTCATATTTTCTCGAAAAGACATGTATTTAGGATGAATTGTTTACATTAAGAGCGCTATAATAAACTTATATAGAATCACCTAATCTAAAAAGAAAACAATATATTTCCCATGACTTCAGACCTTAACCAAAACCAAAATTATTAAAACAAGATTAGATAATCCACAAAAGGATAATCCTTTATAAAAAGGAAATCTATTCTTAATCTCCAAAATTTTTCCAACAAAACCCAAAGTTCAATGAAGACGATTCGAAAAACAATTTGTCTATAAAATTATTCAAATTAAAGGAAACTATGTTTGAAACCCAAATTTTTGAATGATTTAATCATATAGTCTTCCAAGGTAAAAAGTAACATTTATCTCCAAGTAACATCTGTTTCTATTAAATTGTCATATTAAAAAGTAATTAACCTAATCATATATCCTCCATGATAGGTCAATATTTTACTAGATAACCCAAATTCAACATTTTCTTGATTCATAAAATTATATAACTAAAAATAGTTTTTCATACTAACAAGGGACTTCACGTAGTCCAGTGGTAGGCGATAAATACCAGTCGCACTTTGGTTGTGGGTTCGATTCCCACATCTTTGTTCGATGCAACGGGTTGTCACATGGTCTGCTTGTTTTCCTTTTTCCAAAACTATATAATTCTAAAAACATTCCCCAAAATGAGATAAAAACATAAAAAATAACCATAACATAATTTCATCTCAATTTTATCTCATGCCTTTCATTTACCATCATAACATATAGTAACCCATAATTACCTCAAAAGTAAGGATCATATAAACCCAAATGGTTATTTATAACTATGTCCACAAAAGAACAGATAACTATTCCTTGAATAAAATTTTCATATATCAAACATCAGGGTTACACATACTATAAAAATTCATAGAATGTAACCCCATCATCAAAAGAGACATACTACATTTAAGAATTTCACCATCCTAAAATCTACCATAAATCTTGAATCCCTTATATGTTGACTTCTTACTCATTCAACATTATTCATGATCCATTAACCATTAATTTCCAAAATATTCTAAAATACTTCTTTCCTACAAACAAAATCATGAATCATATCCTGAGATTCCAAAATAGGAAGACATATGTTAATAAACAATCCATACCTTTGATTAGTCATTGTCAGTTTATTCATCCTCAATCGGAATGGCTTTTGGTATTGGTAAATGAATATTTTTATAACCTTGGTGATCCCATTCCCGAAAGTTCTTCGTAGGAAATGTGTTTTCATAATGACCATGCACACCACATTTAAAACATTCAATTGATCCCTTAGAAATAACTTCTTTCCTTTTCCTCGAGTCAACTGGATGCTTTGTTTTTTCATGGAAGGTTATTACTTTATGATATTCATTCCCACATCTATAGCATCTTTCTGTCCCTTTGTAACATTTTCCTAGGTGTTTATTTCCACATATTTGACACATAGGTTTTTGAACACACTTACCTTTATGATTATTACGTGAACATCTGTACATATTTTTTTCTCGCATATATGATTTCTTATAAAAATCACCATGGTTTAGGTGGTCAGTCATGACTTCAGGTAGTTGGTTGATGATAAACACATAAGTTCTCAATGTAGCTCCCATATCATTTAGTTGCTCGCTC
This sequence comes from Viscum album, assembly GCA_963277665.1. NCBI lineage: Eukaryota > Viridiplantae > Streptophyta > Magnoliopsida > Santalales > Viscaceae > Viscum > Viscum album. The sequence goes on along the minus strand of OY728143.1, from coordinate 799,774,398 downwards.
CAAAAACTATCACAGTTTCCTTCACATTCACGGTTACTTTGGTGCCTGCTAGTTCCATCCATTTACTAAAACCAAAAAGGCCAGTGTGAGCATATCAGTAAAATAATCATATAATAATGAAGAAGATAAACACTAATATATAGTTATCCAAACTATCTCAAACTAATTCTAACTTTCAAAAAAAACAATGACTCCGTCTAATATACTACCCATTGTGGTTATACACAACTTGTCACTTACGCTTAAACAACACTCTAACCTATAAAGATATTTACACCTCCCTTTGATACCAACTATAATGACTCGGCCTTAAAAAATCACATAATCATGAATTAAATGAATAGTTTACATAGAGGATCTTTTCATGTTTAGAGTTTTTGAGAATTAGGTTTTAACTATTACATCTCAAAAGATTAGAAAGTAGAATCTTCTACTATGTTTACATAAAATAAAAACTCTTAAAAAGAAACATGGATAGTTCCATGTTTTTTATAGCATGTATTTCCTTGATCCCATCCTTGACCCTATTAATCTTTACGTCCTATGGAAAACATTTCAAAAACATCGGATGAGCATACAAAGCCCTGCAAAGGATTCACCAAGAAAGAAAACTGTTAGTTTATTTTCAAAACAAAAAGTAAACCATGAATAATTTATCATAGTAATACTTTTTACCTTTATAAAGTAGTAAATAATCTTCAACGAATAAAATATCACTACTTATCCTTTGTAACCAAAATATTACCATAGACCCATATAATGAACACATAACATATAAAGGTAACTTGGGACATAAACATAGTTAAATGGAATAACCATATGGTCGACTTCCACACATATCACTACATGGAATAGCCATACGGCCAACTTCCATACCCAATGCATTAGAGGTTATAACGTAAGAACTCATCCTGGTATTCACGGCACCACCATTCATATCGTTTATCACGTAACCACCCATAAAATGTCCAAGTACCATTATAAAATCATATGAAATAAAACAAATATAATGGAAAGAAAACATTCCCACATTTCAATCACAATATATCACTTAAATATATTTCCATTGTCACGCCCGGTCGTCATTTATAGGTACGAATTTAATTTTTTAAGTTCTTATTCCATGAGTCTAATTTGCCGGTTTATTTAAATTGCTTGGTTGAAGTGTGGACTGAATCGACAAGGGGCTTCCGTAGTGGCGCTTATTAATGCGCGTTGGCCTTACATTGCTTGGCGTGCGCTCAAGGCACGAGCAAGCTGGATAAAATTTATTTTAAGTGCGCGTTGATAAGTGTGTGTCGGCTTCACGTCGCTCGACACGTGGTGCCGATGCTCGAATATTAAATAACCAGATAAAAATTTATTATGGTTTTATTGGTTATTATTGTATAATGATTAATATATTATTGTTATTATTATATTATTAATATTGTTATTATTATTTTTATAATTATTATGGTGTTATTGTTATTATTATTAATGTTAATAGTATTATTATTCTTATTGATTATTATGTTATTTGTATTAATGTTGCTATCATATTATTATTGTTTTGATGTTATTATTATTAATTAATATTAATTTGTATGTTTAACTTTTCCCCCTCCCGAAACCCTAGCCACCACTTTTCCCCCTTTTCATTTCATTTTCTTTTTTTTTATTTCTCTTGTCTTCCTCCCCACGTTTTCCTCTCCCCCGTTTTCTTTTTCTTTCTTCTCCTTCCCCCGCTCCTGCACTCCCTCGCCGTCGCGCCTCCTTCCCCTTCTATTTTTTTCCTCCTCCTCTTCTTCCTCTTTTCTTCTTCTCCTCCTCTCCTCCTTCATCTTCTCCATCTCTCCGGCTTCTCCCCCTACCGCACTGCCGCCAGACCACCCCTCCACGTCGGGCCGCCCCTGTTGCACCCATAGCGGGCCAGCCTCGCCGCACCGCGATTCCTTGTTCCCGAACCTCTCCTCTGCTATGCCACTCCAACACCACCTCAGCCGGACTCCGCACCGACGACGTCGTGCCTCTCATGTCTAGCAGACCGCCGGGACGTGCTTCTCTCCCTTCCTCCTCCGCCCATCCGGCGAAACTCCCCCCTGCTCGCCAGACATCAACCAGTGCCTCCTGCTGCCCTCCACCAGCAGCAGCCGCACCTTCCCCCTTATCGAGCCGAAATCCACGCCCCCTCCGCCTTCTATCTCGCCTGCACCCCAGCCCATCCGGCTCATCCCGGCGCTGCAACCTTCTCCGTCCAGTTCTGCCCCTTCGCTGCCGCGCCTCCCTCCTATTCACCGGCGCCTACTCCTCCTCCGCTCCGCCAAAGGGTCTGTTCAGTTTGTTTTTAATTTATTCTATCATTTTATTTTATTTACTAAGTTCTTAACATTTTATTTTGTTATAATTATTATTATGTTAATGATACTATTATTATTATTATTATACTATTATTTTTATTATTATTGTATTATTATTATGTTATTATTATTACTATATTAATGTTATTATTATTATTATTACTATATTATTGTATTTTTATTGTTAAAATACTATTATTATTAAAATTACTATGATTATTATTATTATGCTATTATTATTATTATTATTATATTATATTATTATTTCTATTATTATTATATTATTATTATTATTCTATTATGTTATTTTTATTATTATTATTATTATTAGTATTATTATTAATATTATTATTGTTGTTATTATTATAGTATTATTGTTATTATTATTTTCTTCATTTCACTATTATTATTTTTAAGTTATTATTATTATCATTATTATTATTATGTTAACAATGTTATTGAGCCTGTTGTACGATCTGCTGTTTTTAGGACCTGTTTGACGGCGCAAGACGGTGCAACCGTGGCGCAACTGGAGTCTTGCGCCGTGTCTTTTTCCACGCCTGTTTGAGGTAGGTGATTCCACACTAAATTATCATCTGGTGATCTTTTGCGTGTTGGTTTAATTTTTCAGCACCCTGCTAATTAGTTTCCGTATTGAAAAATTAGTTTTGATTATTATTTTTTAAATGTGCATCTAATTTTCCAGTGGTATATTTATGTGGTGCAAGTCCATTTTTATTACGAAAACTCACTTTGGCTGTTTATTAGAATTTGTAAACTGTGCAGTGTGGTTTAAGTTTTTTTTAAAGAAGGAAAAAAAGGAAGTTTTGGTGTGTGTGTGGTTTTCATATGGGATATCAGTGTGCAGGTGACACGTTTGGCTCTAAGTGATAATGTGACATGTTATATGAACTTTGATCTTTAGGTGAGCACAAGGAGGGAAGCCGGGGTATTAGGTGGGGAGACTGGGACTAGTGAGCTAGTGTTCCTAAGATGACCTGACCCAGTTTCACTGGCAGGTTTGATGATTGAAACACTGACTAAACATATTATATCTGAGGGTCGTGGCCTTCTAAGCCACGTGTTCTGAGGGTCGTGGCCTTCTAAGCCACATTATCTGAGGTTCGTGGCCTCCTAAGCCACATTTCACCGAGACACGAGGTTTTAGGATCCCACTAGTTCTAGTACCCATAGGGCCTCTCCCATCCTTTGGTGCCACCAGTTACTTTGCGTGCATAATGATACATGATATGTCACTTGAAATTCTATCCTAATGTGTTTATCTTGAACTGCCTTTCTTTTAAATCGTTTTATGAAAACCATTTCTTTTGCACTTCTTTCTCTCTTTATTTTAGCATTGCAAATTGTTTATCTTTTGATAGTTGTGCGTGGAATATTTTCTTGGTGATATCCTGCTGGGTGATTGCTCACACCCGACTTACACCCTTGGGTGTGAGTAGATTTTTTTACTTCTGATACAGTTAAGGGTCCAGCTTTTGGGAGCTGTGGTTCAGGTTGTTAGCAGGTTTATCTATGTGGCGTTTTGGTGGTGGATTAGAGGCGGTGTCCTCACACCGGGCGATAGTCCTTAGGTTGGTTTTTGGTAATCTTGTTTTAGTGTTGTTTTGGTTTTTGAATACTTGTGAACCAAAAACCTGTTTTCTTAATTACATGTTGACTGTAACCTTTACTTCTGTTTGGTTTACTTTGGTTGGATGCTTTATATGTGTTCAACTCAGGTAAATCATTCCCAAAGTTTATTTTGATACTCGGGCACTTGTGCCAGCCCGTGGGGATCGGGAACGCCCTTCGGGCCTTGTCGCGGGCCGGGTCGGGCGTCGGTTAGGATGGTGACCCGATTCGGTTCGTGACAAAATGGTATCAAAGGAGGTTTGTTGGTGGTTTATGTTATTTGGGATGAGTTGGATTATACATGAGTTGGGTATGTCAGGGCTCAGAATTCATGTTGCGAGTAGGGTGCCTGGCCAACATGCCTCGTGACAGATACAGAGTCACCATGGGATGCCAGGGTGCTGGTTTCACTTATTTTCTGGGTGGGACGTGCAGGCTGCAGACTGTACGTGGACACTAGGTAAGGAAAGTAAAGCTTTTATATGGATTTTTTTTTCATGTTTGGTTTATTGATGAATGTTTATCTTGTTGGAAAAATTTATTCCCTTTTTATTGATGGATTTCTTTCTTGATTTCTGCCCTTTTGTAGTATGATGCCTCCCCGGAGAGTTCCCATGCATCCACTGGAGGAAGCCGGAGAGAGTTCTCCTGCGCCTCTTGATCAGAGATTGGTTGAGGCGATGGTCTGAGCCGTTCAGTCTTTGGGACATGGGGAGACTCCTTCCCCCACCCCTATTCCATCTAGAGGGGAAGAATTTGGCTCCAGGAAGGATAGAGCCCAGGAGTTTCTGAGGATCATGCCTCCTTCTTTCCGAGGTGGTTCAGAACCTCAGGAGGCAGAGGAGTGGCTTGAAAATATAGAACACATGTTCGGTTTCCTTGACACGCCTGAGGAAGTCAGGGTGAAGTGTGCCCCGTTCCAGCTGGAGGGTTCCAATCGCAAACGGTGGGAAGCAGTGGTCCAGACTGGGAAGCATGAGCACATGAGCTGGAAGGATTTCAAGGGTATCTTCAACGAGCAGTATTGTCCATAGTGTGTAGCCTATGCTAGATCTCGGGAGTTCATGGAGCTTTCACAGGGGAATCAAACAGTGATGGAGTATGCGAATCTCTTTGTTGAACTGGTACGGTACGCACCTGAGATAGTTTCGAGCAAATTCTTGAAAGCACGGAAGTTTGAGAAGGGCCTTCAACCAGAAATTCACTCCCAGGTTTTCTTGTTCAAGATGAAGACTTATGTTGAGGTGGTTGATCGTGCTTGTATGGCCGAGATTGACCAGAAGGGAAAGTCGGGGTTTTCTGGATCAGTGTCAGGGCTTGGCAGTGGCAGTTCATCTGAGAAGAAGAGGAAGCTTGATGAGCAATGGAAGAAGGGTGATGGAAGCTCAGGTCATCCTCCTAGGCAGTTTTAATCTGGGGCTTCTGGTGCAGGGTCTGTTGTGTGCCATCAGTGCGGAAGGGCAGGGCACATCCGACCTGTTTGTCTATACCCTCCCAGACCATGCCATGGATGTGGAGTTGTGGGACATCTACAACGCTTCTGCAGGACTGCACGACCTTATCAGAGTGGGGCTGGATCAGTGGATTCTAGAGGGGTATCAGTTTAGTCAGAGCCGACCAAGATGACAGGATCTCAGTTTGGTGGGCGTGGTGGTAGGACCGGATCGTCTTCAGGGCAGAGCCATATCAGGGCAGAGCCTCAGGCGAGCGGTCGTTCTCAGGCATGGACTAGGCAACTGCATGCTGTGGATCAGGCTCCAGCGAGATCTGATGCATGGCCTTCGACGGTTCAAGGTACTATTCTGGTTGCATCATCTATAACTGTAGTTTTATTTGATACTGGTGCATCAGTTTCTTTCATATCTGCTCGTTTTGTGAATCTGTTGAACCTACCAACCGAGTGGTTATCGTTTGTTATGTAGTTGGTAACACCGTTGGGGAAAAAGGGGGAGAAAGGCCTTAAGTGCCGATCGTGCGCACTCTCTGTGTCGGGAGTCGAGATGGAATGGGATTTCTTGGTCCTTGACATGGACCTATTTGATGTGATCCTCAGTATGGACTGGATGGTGCGCTTCCAGGCGCACATTGATTTCTATCAACGCCGAGTCATCTTTACAGCACCTGATGGGACTCCCTAGTTATTTTATGGAGAATGGGATCCTCGGTCGGGACGTGCGGGACCTCCACTCCCTGATCTTGGAAATCTTGCTTATCAGTTGTCGTCGCTCGCGCTGGAGGACGATGGTGGTATTTCACAGGACGGGTTACCTCGCGTAGTGGATGTGTCACCAGAGGTTTTCCCATATGATTTTTTTGGCTTACCCCTAGAGCGAGACGTGGAGTTCTCGATTGAGTTGGCGCAGGGAACACAACCTATATCTCTTCCCTCATATCGCATGGCCCCCAACGAATTGAGGGAATTAAAGATGCAGCTGGACGATTTGGAATCCAAAGGATTCATTCGCCCGAGCGTCTCTCCTTGGGCCGCACCGGTTTTATTCGTGAAGAAGGCCGATGTAACCCTTCTGTTGTGCATTGATTACCAGAAATTGAACAAGGTAACCATCAATAATAAATACCCTTTGCCTCGGATTGACGATTTGTTCGACCAGCTGAAGGGGGAAAAGTGGTTCTCTATGATTGATTTGTGTTCGGGATACCACCAACTCAGAGTGAGAGAAGCAGATATCCCGAAGACGGATTTCCGAAGCAGGTACGGTCACTTAGAGTACTTGGTCATGCCTTTCGGACTGACGAATGCTCCTGCAGTTTTCATGGCGCTCATGAATAGGGTGTTCCACCAATATCTCGACTCATTTGTCGTGGTATTCATGGATGACATCCTGTTATATTCTGGATCTAAGTAGGAGCATGAGCGTCACCTGCGCGTTGTTTTGGGTACTTTTCGGGATCACCGCCTGTACGCCAAACTCTCGAAGTGCACTTTCTGGATTAGGGAAGTGAAGTTTCTGGGGCATGTCGTCTCAGAACAAGGGGTTCCAGTGGATCCCGAAAAGATCAGAGCAGTTATGTCTTTGGAGCAGCATAGAAATGTGTTTGAGATCAGGAGTTTTCTAGGCTTGGCCGGTTATTATAGGCGCTTTGTCCGGGACTTCTCGCGGCTTGCCTCCCCCATGACCGCACTCACCCGAAAAGGGGTGAAGTTTGAGTGGAGCCCACAGTGCCAGATATCTTTTGAGGAGTTGAATCAACGGTTGACCACCACACCTGTGTTGAATTTACCGGAGCCATGAAAGGGCTATGTGGTGTACTGTGATGCATCAGGTACGGGCCTTGGATGTGTGCTCATGCAGGATGATCATGTGGTGGCTTATGGTTCTCGCCAGCTCCGGCCGCATGAGAAGAACTATCCGACTCACGACTTACAGTTGGCGGCGGTGATTCATGCTTTGAAGACGTGGTGCCACTATCTTTTTGGGGAGAAGTTTGTGGTCTACTCTGACCATAAAAGCCTGGACTATATTTTCTCTCAGAAGGATCTCAAATTGAGGCAGCGCCGCTGGGTCGAGTACCTGCAGGGTTTTGATTTTGATATTGTCTATACCCCTGGAAAGGGTAATGTGGTAGCTGACTCTTTGAGCAGAAAAGTACCAGTGCAGGAGTTGAGGAAGTCCAGCGATGAGTGGACTTTGATGGGGCTCTTCGCCCAGATGCATTTGGAGAGTAGGGAGCACAGTGGAGGTACTTTCTTGGATAGCATCCAGTTGACTCCTGCTCTTCTAGAGTTGATTCAGCGGGAGCAGCCTGGTGATGAGTTGTGTCAGTGATCTATGTCGTTTCTTCATGATGGGGAGACTCCTTCTGATTGGTCTTTGTCTTCCCAGAGGGTCCTATGCTTCAAGGGCTGTGCTGTAGTGTCGTTGTCTCTACGAAAGATGGTGATGCAGGATAGCCACCAACCTCAGTGGGTTGTCCATCCTGGTACCACCAAGATGTATTACGATGTGCGCCGTCAGTTCTGGTGGCCAGGTATGAGACGGGACATAGCCGACTTCGTATCCAGATGTTACACCTTCCAGCAAGTGAAAGCAGAGCATCAGAGACCATCTGGCCTACTCCAGCCATTACCCATTCCTACCTCGAAGTGGGATGAGGTCGCCATGGACTTCATCATTGGTTTGACTCGTACACCTCGAGGGAGGAATGCTATCTGGGTGGTGATTGACCGCTTGACCAAGTCAGCTCACTTTATTCCGATCAGAGATACAGCAAAGGTAGAGGAACTGGGACGCTTGTATGTTCAGGAGGTGGTCAGACTCCATGGTGTGTCGTCGACAATTGTTTCTGACAGGGACCCCCGATTTACATGTCATTTTTGGGGAGGCCTCCAGAAGGCTTTGGCGTCGCAGATTAAGATGAGCACGGCATACCATCCTCAGACCGATGGCCAGACGGAGCGGGCGAATCAGATTCTGGAAGACATGCTCCGAGCCTGTGTGTTAGATTTTGGAGGCTCATGAGACAGCCATTTGGGGCTGGTCGTGTTTTTTTACAATAACAGTTACCAGTCTTCCATCAGAATGGTACCCTTTGAGGTGCTCTATGGTTGGCCTTGTCGGTCTCCTCTGTGTTGGGCTGAGGTCGGAGAGGCCTCGCTCTTGGGACCGAGTCTTGTTCAGGAGACGTCTGAGAAGGTCAAGCTGATTAGGCAGTGGTTGTTGACAGCTCAGAGTCGCCACAAGTCTTATGCAGATCATAGGCGGCGGGACCTTGAGTTTTCAGTGGGGGACAGAGTGTTCCTGAATGTGGCCCCTCGCTTGGGTCACCGTCGTTTGGGGAAATAGGGGAAGTTGACACCGAGATATGTTGGACCTTTTGAGATTCTTGAGCGGATAGGAAAGGTGGCATATAGGTTATCCTTGCCCTCACATTTGACGTCGATTCACGACGTATTTCATGTCTCCCAACTAAAGAAGTACAACCCCGACCCGTCACATGTGCTGAATTGGGAGGAGATGGAGATAGAGTCTGACTTGTCTGTGGTCGAGCGACCAGTGCGTATAGTGGATTCTCGGGAAAAGGTGCTGCGTGGAAAGTCCATTCCTCTGGTCCGTGTTCTTTGGAAGCACGGGAATGATGAACACGATAATTGGGAGCGGAAGTCATGGGTTGAGCAGGAGAACCCATTTCTATTCTCTGATCAGGCTTTCGGCTGACATTCCAAGGGCGGAAAGTTTTCATGGTGGGGAAAATTGTCACGCCCGGTCATCATTTAGAGGTACTAATTTAATTTTTTAAATTCTTATTTCATGAGTTTAATTTTCCGGTTTATTTAAATTGCTTGGTTGAAGTGTGGACTGAATCGACAAGGGGCTTCCGCAGTGGCGCTGATTAATGCGCGTTGGCCTTACATCGCTTGGCGTGCGTGCAAGGCACGAGCAAGCTGGATAAAATTTATTTTAAGTGCGTGTTGATAAGTGTGTGTCGGCTTCACGTCGCTCGACATGTGGTGCCGATGCTCGAACGTTAAATAACCAGATAAAAATTTATTATGGTTTTATTGGTAATTATTGTAGTATGATTAATATATTATTTTTATTATTATATTATTTTTATTTTTATTATTATTTTTATAATTATTAGGGTGTATTTTTAATATTATTAATGCTAATAGTATTATTATTCTTATTGATTATTATATTATTTGTATTAATGTTGCTATAATATTATTATTGTTTTGATGTTATTATTATTAATTTATATTAATTTGTTTGTTTAACTTTTCCCCCTCCTGAAACCCTAGCCGCCACTTTTCCCCCTTTTCAGTTCATTTTCATTTTTTTATTTCTCTTGTCTTCCTCCCCACGTTTTCCTCTCCCCTGTTTTCTTTTTCTTTCTTCTCCTTCCCTTGCTCCTACACTCCCTCGCTGTCGCGCCTCCATCCCCTTCTCTTTTTTTCCCTTCTCCTCTTCATCCTCTTTTCTTCTTCTCCTCCTCTCCTCCTTCTTCTTCTCCATCTCTCCGGCTTCTCCCCATGCTGCACTGCCGCAAGACCACCCGTCCACCTCGGGCTGCCCCTGTTGCACCTGCAGCGGGCCAGCCTCGCCGCACCGCGCCTCCTCGTTCCCGGAGCTCTCCTCTGCTGCGCCACTCCAACACCACCTCGGCCGGACTCCGCACCGGCGACGTCGCTCCTCTCGTGTCTAGCAGACCGCCGGGACGTGCTGCTCTCCCTTCCTCCTCTGCCCAGCCGGCGCAACTCCCCCCTACTCACCGGACATCAACTGGTGCCCCCTACTGCCCTCCACCAGCAGCCGCCGCACCTTCCCCCCTTGTCGATCCAAAATCCACGCCCCTCCACCATCTATCTCGCGTGCACCCCAGCCCATCCGGCTCATCCCGGCGCTGCAACCTTCTCCGTCTAGTTCTGTCCCTCTGCTGCCGTGCCTCCCTCCTGTTCATCGGCTCCTACTCCTCCTCCGCTCCGCCAAAGGGTCTGTTCAGTTTGTTTTTAATTTATTCTATCATTTTATTTTATTTACTATGTTCATAACATTTTATTTTGTTATTATTATTATTATGTTAATGATACTATTATAATTATTATTATACTATTATTGTTATTATTATTGTATTATTATTATGTTATTATTATTACTATATTAATGTTATTATTATTATTTTTACTATATTATTTTATCGTTATTGTTAAAATACTATTATTATTAAAATTACTATGATTATTATTATTATTCTATTATTATTATTATTATATTATATTATTATTGCTATTATTATTATATTATTATTATTATTCTATTATGTTATTATTATTATTATTGTTATTATTAATATTATTATTGTTGTTATTATTATATTATTATTGTTATTATTATTTTGTTATTTTCACTATTATTATTTTTATGTTATTATTATTATCATTATTAATATTATGTTAACAATGTTATTGAGCCTGTTGTACGATCTGCTGTTTTTAGGACCTATTTGACGGCTCAAGACGGTGCAACCACGGCGTAACTGGAGTCTTGCGCCATGTCTTTTTCCACACCTGTTTGAGGTAGGTGATTCCACACTCAATTATCATCTGGCGATCTTTTGCGTGTTGGTTTAATTTTTCAGCACCCTGCTAATTAGTTTCCATATTAAAAAATTAGTTTTTATTTTTTTTAAATGTGCATCTAATTTTCCAGTGGTATATTTATGTGGTTCAAGTCCATTTTTTTGCGAAAACTCACATTGGCTGTTTATTATTATTTGTAAACTGTGCAGTGTGGTTTATGTTTTTTTTTAAGAAGGAAAAAAAGGAAGTTTTGGTGTGTCTGTGGTTTTCAAAGAGGATATCAGTGTGCAGGTGACACGTTTGGCTCTAAGTGATAATTTGACATGTTATATGAACTTTGATCTTTAGGTGAGCACAAGGAGGGAAGCCGAGGTATTAGTTGGGGAGACTGGGACAAGTGAGCTAGTGTTCTGGAGATGACCCGACCCGGTTTCACTGGAAGGTTTGATGATTGCAACACTAACTAAACATATGATATCTGAGGGTCTTGGCCTTCTAAGACATCGGTTATGAGGCTCGTGGCCTTCTAAGACACGTTATCTGAGGGTCGTGGCCGCCTAATCCACATTTCACGGAGACACGACGTTATAGGATCCCACTAGTTCTAGTACCCATAGGGCCTCTCCAATCCTTTGGTGCCACCAGTTACTTTGCGTGCATAATGATACGTGATATGTCACTTGAACTGTTATCCTAATGTGTTTATCTTGAACTCCCTTTCTTTTAAATCGTTTTATAAAAACCATTTATTTTGCACTTCTTTCTCTCTTTATTTTAGCATTGCAAATGGTTTGTCTTTTGATAGCTGTGCGTGGAATCTTTTCTTGGTGATATCTTGTTGGGAGATTTCTCACACCCTACTTACATCCTTGGGTGTGAGTATATTTGTTTACTTCTGATACAGGTAAGGGTCCATCTTTTGGGAGCAGTGGTTCAGGTTGTTAGCAGGACTATCTACGTGGCGTTTTGGTGGGGGCTTAGAGGTGGTGTCCTCACACCGGGCGATAGTCCTTAGGTTGGTTTTTGGTCATCTAGTTTTAGTGTTATTTGGGTTTTTGAATACTTGTGAACCAAAAACCTGTTTGGTTAATTACATGTTGACTGTAACCTTTACTTCTGTTTGGTTTACTTTGGTTAGCTGCTTTATATGTTTTCACTCGGGTAAATCATTCCCAAAGAATATTTTGATACTTGGGCGCTTGTGCCAGCCCGTGGGGATCGGGAATGCCCTTCGGGCCTTGCCGCGTGCCGGGTCGGGCGTTGGTTCAGATGGCGACCCGATTCGGTTCGTGGCATACATAACAAATCAATTATAAAAACCATTTTCAATACCAAAATTCATAATAGCATATATGGTATTTATATTATTTTAAAAACATTATGACTTGTTGAGGAAGCCAAAGACAAAATAATACTCGCAGCGGCGGAAAGGTTGTTTTCACCGCATACGTTAAAAAGAAAAAAAAAAATTTCTTTTAGTAAAACGCATCGTTTAGACAAAATACCTTTTGAATAAAAGTAGAAGTCACAGGGTTTTATATAGTGTATAAAATAATGTCTTGTATTAGAATAAAATATGCCTCGATGAAAGGAGATTTAGACGATGTCCCGTTCAAAGACAGTATCCTTAGATTAAGGATATTTCAATTACATAATTATGATTGAAAAATAATTACAACCAATATAAGTTGATATTAAAGTGTAAAACAATCAGATTCATTCACACATATTCATAGAATGACATATTCAAGGTTTACAAGGTTAATCCAAAGAATAAAATTGAGTTAAGATGTTCCATTTCAAAAAATCGACAGCCTAACGGTGTCACTTTAAAATTAAAAAAATGATTTGATGAGAGAGAAAATGGTAACTCATCACATGGACATAAAATTTACATCAATAAGGATATATAAGAACATATCCCAATATAAAAATTTGTAAATTAAAAGGCCCATAAAAAAGAAGTCTTTTAAAAATAGGAGGGTGAAAGGTTCCCTTACTGATTTGGGTATCTTTCGAAACGTACACCCCATGAAATAAGGTCTATAAAAAATTGCTGTAAATACTCATAAACGAAAGTATATTACAAAAATATTAGAATAACATGAATTACATACACCACTCAAATTAAATAGTGGAAAATGTAGCATAAATTTCACTGGAATAAAATCGAGATGAAAAGTCCCTTACGAAAACTCGGCAGCCTAACGACGCCACTTAAAACTTCCAAAAAATGGATTTCTGAGATCAAATAGGGTCTCTCATAATATGAAAATAAAAATTACAGTATGAGGAATATAAAAGAACATCCCCAAACATAATAAATTTGAGCTTAAATGAAATGACATGATAGAGAGTACATAAAAAGAAAGAGAGAGGTAGGATCCCTTACCTAAAGTCCGACTTGTCTTGTTCATTTCACTATATTCCTGAATAATAATCTTTGGTAAATTTATAATTTCTTATAGACCTCCTTTAAATATTACTATTAAGTTCATATCACATATTATAATGTTATAATAAGTTTTTAATAATGTGAGTTCAAATCAGACGTTTTTTTCGATGTTCAGTACCGGAGTAAAAATTGAACTTGTTGGAAAACAAATTTCCATGTAGTTATAAGAACATCATCTCCATAATAGTATTAACAATTTAAATATCATATATATATACAATATATATTCATTTTATACTATTCTATAACATTTGGAGATAAAAATAAATGAAATGCACCGTTCATGGAGAGGGTAGGCCGTACATACGCATGAACGCTACTTTCATTTCTTTGGCACATTAATGGAATTAAAACTAGATGAGAGAGATATATATATATTATAATTACAGTATAATATATATTTTATATAGGTCACATAAGTTAATAAATTAAATTCTTTATACATTCCATGTATTGCATGAACGAGTCACATCACTTGAGGGGGCGGTAGTCTACACTTCCTCAAATGAAGTTATCGCATTTGCACAACATGAAAAGAATAAAGGTATGTATTAAATATAAAATACAGAAGCATAGAGAGGACATAAATATAATATATATCATAAATTAATATATTTCCATCATAATTTCCATCATGTGTTGTGATAGAAGAAGATAGAACAGTTATCGTTTCGTGAGGCAGTAATTCTCCATCCACGGAAACAGTATGTTTTTAAACCATTATACGGAGGTGTGTGTATGTGTAGCTAAAATAATTCTCATAAAAACATCCTAGTCTATTGAATATACTGTTATTGTTACATAATAAAGGAATAAAATGTGTTTAGGGGTTTGGAGAAGAAAAATATTACAAAATAACATAAGAGAGAACATTACCTTTAAATCAGGTAACTCATCTTGGTTTGAACCAAAAGGGTTTCTTGAAGAGATTACTGCCAAAGGTAAGGATTATAGGATGAATATATGGGTGTGGAGAGATGAAATGAGCCGAGTTTGGTCGAGACAATGGATTGAGAGGTGAGGGTAAGTGGGTAGAGGTTGGGGCCTTTTATTAGATGGAGGAGGGGCACTATTGGAAGGTCTTGGAAAGATACTTTATTATAAAATTAATTTCCTATATTAAAGGTCCCAAAATTATATATTTTGAGGATAAGGTGATAAGGGTTCGAAATCCACCCATACAATAGGTTTTTTACAAATATATGTATTATATTTTACATTATCATTTCATTTTATTTAAATCGTTCATTAATGAGGTAATCACCGCATCATCATGGTGTCATAAATAAATTAATTAATTTATTGTCTAAACATTATATAAAATTACTATGATGTACTAAATCTTCTTATATTTCCAATTAATAATTATAGTCAAAAATATGACTTGTATAAAACCATGAAAAAATTGTTTTAGTAAAACAATACATGTTTGTGACATTTTTATTTTAGCATTAAATAAAAAGTTATTAATTGAATTTTCTTACCCAAGTTCACCCATGGACTTTATTGGACATCCATGACTCATCCAATAATGGTAGGACATGTGTAAAGGTCATTTAATATTATTATAACATTATCTTTACCTTAAATTACACTAATTACTCATAATCACGATTAATAAAACTTAAAATTTACTATTCACCAAAAATTATTTTCATCCCATTAAACCAAATTTTACATCCTAATGAAAACCATGTATGTAGGATTTTTAAAATTCAAATCACAGAGCAGGTAATGTTTTATTTAAATGAAAAATCAGTTTTTTTAACTACCACATAATGGTTTCACTATTCATCAAAAATTGATGTTTTTCAGAAAAATACAAAAAATTTACCCTAAGATATATTTGACATTACGAATTAAAAATGATGTATATATTCCAAAATTAAAAACATATAAGTTGCATTAATTAATTTAACAATTAATTCCTCCTGTAAAAACAATTATCATGTTTTTAAGAAGCAATATCTTTCAAAAGATTGACACTTGTTTCAGTCCAATTACAAATTTAAATTAATTCCAATGACCACCACTGGATTAAATGGTAAAAATATATTCTAATTTCACTTTAAAAACAATTCAAAAGATGATCTAATCATATAAATAAATTATATTAAAAAGAGGTTTTGAATTAAAATACATCATTTTTCACTTATTCATTGAAAATGAACATTATCGAAAAAATAACAAAAACATACACTAAGTAAATTTTGATGTCCCGATTTTATAGAAGGATTTTATTTGGTCCAATATAACATAAGAAATTGTCAAAAAAGTTTATTTAAAAAGGGTTCACCATCAAAAGGCAATTAATTGACCTTTTAATGAATATTAGAATATTTACGCTTAAAATTGGATTCATTTTCGTTTTAAGCCTCTAACATTTCTTAGATAAAAGTAAAAATATTTGAAAAACATATATAATCATTTTGTAGTTAGTTATGTTTATTCCTGCCATTAAAACGGCTAGGCATTAACTACAATTTAAAATAATATTATTTTATTATTAGAGTGCAATGTAAGATTTCCATGAAACTCATTGTTGCGTATTGGGATTCCATAGAGCATATCATTCCCTTTAAATTAATATTAACATTTTATTCACAAATTTGGATAAATAAGAAATTTTCATATTCATTATATACTAGGGTTGTTACATCAGATGTCCTTTTTGGATAGTGTTGGAGTCAGCACGTGTAGAACCAGAGATGGTTTAGGCTATGACGGAGATGGTGCAGATCATACAGGAGCAGATGAGGACTGCACAGAGCAGACCGAAGTCCTATGCTGATAGGAGATGAGACCACTGGATTTTGAGGGTGATGACCACGTCTACATATGGGTCTCACCTGGATGAGGTCAACAGATATTTGGTCAGAGCGGCAAGTTATCATTGCAATTCATCAGACCTTTCTAGGATCCCTGTATAGTAGGCAATGTGGCTTACCGTCTAGCCATTCCACCTCAGTTGCACCGGGTGCTCGACAACATGCACATATCTCAACTGAGTAGTTGTGTGCACGACCTATCGATAATCATCGACCATAGGAAGCTGGACATCGATGATGGGGCGACCTTCACAGGGTTCCAGTATAGGTTGAGGATCGACAAGAGTGGGTCCTACGAGGACGGTCGATTCCTATTGTGCGCTTTATTTGTCCGCATTGGAACCTTCAGGGGAACACATGGGAGCGGGAGGCTCAGATGAGTTCTCAGTACCTCCTTTAGTTTCCCTAGTTTGTGTTGTACCTTTACGGGGATGTAAAGCCCTGAGGTGGGAGTAATGTAAAGACCTGGAAATTTAATGGGAATTATTTCCTTAATTTATTTGGACTTTTACTATTCTTTGGCTTCTGACGACACTTGATTCCGAGGACCAGTGTGCCCGGAATCAGTTTTCGAAGATTAGCTCGGGTACGTTCAGTGAACGAATGAGTGGGTTTTTGTATCATTTGAACCGGTGCTCAGAATTGAAATATGAGGGCACCTTTGAACTCCCAGCACAGGTTTCCAAATAAGAAGACTTTCACCTCGACGGAAGATGATCAAGTATGAAAGTTAGTTTCTGGGGTTTTAGGTGGGTTAAAAAATAAAATAAGCGATCAATTTATTTTATTTTGTTAAACATGTGTCGTGCAGATAAAGTGGATAGAAGCTCCACTTAGGAGTTGTTGGTGGGACCGCCACACCCTAACCCCCCATGAGAGGTTATGGTGGTGGGGCCCACCGAGATCCAACCTCCCATATGAGGTTGATTGTGGTGGAAACCACACGAGGCCTCCCATTAATAGGAGGGGAATCTGAACTCCTTGACTCCAACTCATTTATGAGGTGGAGCCTCTAGGGTTAAATCCCCCTCTTAATTGAGGAGGATGAAACCTCCGTTTTTAATGAGGGGACCACCCAAGCATTAACCACACCCCATTTTCCTTTTTGGGGTTTATTAATGATGGGGCCTGCTAGGAAATATCATTTCTTTGGAGGATATTCTTCTATGGGGACCACCCAGGCCAATAACCCCTTTTCGACTTCCCCCCCATTTTAATGCGCCACCGCAGCAGATTAATTGGGTGGATCCCTCTGTAATAAATCCTCTATTTATGACATTCATGCCAACGATGAACCCTCCCACTCCTATATAAAGGAGGCTAGAGGAAGGAGTTCCCGATGGCTTCTTCAAGCGGCGGAACGCTAGCAGCGAAGCACGTCGCCCAGCACTTGGAGAGTTTTCCTCTTCCTCCAACGATGTACAAAGAACAATGAACACTGATGCCACCTTCGAATCCTTTCTTCCTGATGCTGACGGAACGACGCATGTCTTCTGCAAAGCCCGTCTTCTGCAACTCACCATCATTTAACATCATTTTACGAGGTAGGGGTTGTTATGTTCATGTTTTAATACCGTTCAACATCATTCTTCAATTATTGAGTTTCATTTGGCCGCATGATACCATCTTGATGAGGAAGGGCTCGGACCGCACGAACACGGCCCGACCCTTCACCTCTCTTTTGTTGATTGTGGACGATGGAGGTGGACTGCGAAGAATTGGCCGGCATCGGGCCGACCATCAGCGGAATGTCAGCGCATGATTGCCGGGTCACCGCAAAGGCGCAGCAGAATCGTGCCGCATGGAGTAGAGCCGGACCGCAGCTGGGGTGTGCTGCGATTCCATCCTGCCGCACCGGAGCTACAGGGGCCACGGTAGGGGCGGCGGGGCGCGGTGCCGTTGCACGGCACCGGTTGAACAAAGTCAAGGCCTACGGCCGCGGCAGATTTGGAAGGCCGGCCGGCTGTGCCAGCAGCTGGTGCCATCATGTGGCGGGACCCGAGGGGTCCCGCATTTACCCAAGGGCCGGCCAACACGGCCGGTCGTTTCGATGAACAGGGGGGGTGTAACACCCCCAATAAGCGGCTAGGGCGCGACCCATTAGGCGCCGCCACCCCGCCTGGTCGGCCAGCCCCACGGCCAAACATGTAGGCCATGAGGCCAGGGCTAGGCCCTACCGGGCCGGACCCGGATCCGAGTTGGGTCAACCCGGTTCGGGCTGACCCAGGGGGTGTTGGGCCGGGTCGGACCGGGCCCAGACCCCCTATTTTTGGATCATTTTCAGTTAAACGAACATATCTTGAGCTATGGACCTCTGATAGATGCACCGTCAGTTGTGTAGGATTACTTGGATCGAGACGGTCGTTTAGGTCTATTACAAACATGGTTTTGGAGAATTTTGAGTATGTTCCGGTTGGTTTGAACATGAAAACAACTGGGTCCTCGGAGTGAAAACACTTATAACATGAGCTCTGGACGTCCGATTGACGTGTCGTCGAATTTATTGGATTCCTCTTGATGATATGGTTATTTTGGAATGATTCACCTAAGGTTTTGATGCAGTTGGAGTATGACCGGGTTGTACTGTACCCGAAATCCAACCAGGTCCCTAGAATGGAAATGCTAATAACTCAAAGACTCGGTGTCAGATAGACGCGGCGTCTGTTGAGTTGATACCCCTATAACGAGGCGGTCCATTGTGATAAATCTACATGAGACTCCATGAAACTTGTATGTAACGAACAATAGAGCGTGGAGTGGACCCTCCCAGTGAGGACCATACAGAGTGCAGAGACCGAGTAGCTGTAGACCTGACGACTGCTTGACCGATTCGACTCGTAGTGATTCGGTTAGCCCAGTGGACGGAGTGCCCGATATTTGGCGGCTGACCCACGGCGGATGGATTTCCTGGTAGATGGAAGCAGACCTGCGGTACTCGACAGGAGGATTGCCTCTATAGGATATTAGGGAGAGCGCCCGGTATTTGGCGGCAGACCCTCAGCGGACGGAGCGCCCGATATTTGGAAGGAAACCCGTTGTACTCGATAGGAGGAGTACCTCAGCAGTCTAAGGTTAGTGAGTAGCACCTCAGAGTTGTGACATGGACATTGTACTCGAAAGAGATGAATTTTCTCCAGTAGTTGTGGTTTTGATAATAAAAATCCTGGTTTGAGCTGGGTCAATGACCTTTGTGTTTCCTCATGATTGAGATGGGTTACATGATATCTTAGGTATATGTATGGGTATATACCAAAGTAATGGTTATCTGTTGAGATCATTCTTTTTGGTTTATACTTGTTGGATTTACTGAGACCTTGAGGGTCTCGGGGGCCCTACTGAGTATCATTATTCTCACCCTTTCACGGTCTATGCCCGCACCTCATTGTGTTGGATGCAGACGACGGACATCGCTGACGGAGGCCGAGTGTACGAGGACTGGAAGGTACCTGGAGGTGGACATCATGATGAGTCGGTACCCAGAGGTGGACCTCACGACGAGTCAGTACCCAGAGGAGGTTGACAGACGAGGTCGCTGAGGAGGTTATCTGTACGTACACTTCAGGTAGGATCCGTGGTGGACGATCTAGGAGCTGCACTATCTGTACCTACCCTTCAGGTAGGATCCGTGGTGGATGATCCAGGAGCGGCTTGTCACCTTCCAATTATTTTGTCTTTTACATTATACTTTACAGTTGGGCTTGTATTTCCGGCTCCTTAATTTCATCACTACATTTGTTTTTAATTTACATTGTTTTTTCTTCTACTTGTACTCTGGTTGTGGGTGTTTAAGTAACATAGAGGCAATGCCTTCCCTTTTTATTGGGATTTATGTCTTTGGTGCTAGTCTCCAGCCCCTGGAATATTGAAGGCGGGCTTGGGGTAGTGACGACACGGGCCCTGAGGATTGGTCATGACATTTTTTTAGTTATAATATCGATTATTTTAATCTTTAATTAATAAGGTTATTACTACATTATAATTGTTTCATAAATAAATTTACTTATATAACATCTAAAAATTATAAATAAAATACCATGTTGTAGGTATATTTTTTATATTTCTAATGAATATGTATAGTTGAATTTATATTATGTATAACCTGATATTAAAAATGATTCAGTTATTAAAATTTAAATTTAGCACTTTTAAATTTCTTTAAGTAAAAGAATTATAAATGTCCTAATATAAACCATGTGGACAAAAAAGATCTTATTTTATTCATAATGATTGTTTGGTCGAAAACCAATTATCTAATAGAATTAGGACATGTCTTATATTAATTATAATATCATTTTTACCTTTAATTACCCAATTTACTTTTAACAGTGGTAAATAAAAGTCAAAAGTTACTATTCTCGAAAAACTATTTTCATCTTATTTGAACCAAATTTAACTTATTGATTTCAATTGTGTCACTCAGATTTTTGAAATTCAATCCACAGAGGCAGAAAAATTACGTTTTATGCAAATTTGATAATGTGCATAGAGGGTGGGTAAAAGATGGTAAAAAATTAAATAAAATTTTATATATCTAATTTATTATAAAATTACATTAATTAATTACATTGAATTTATATCGGTATTTTGTATATATTTTTACGTAAAATAAATTCATAAAATTTAAATAATTATTTCAATAAAAAATTTGTTTTAAACAAAAACGTAGTGTCTTTCACTATTCATCAAAAATTAAATGTTTTCAGAAAAATACAAAAAATTCACTCTAAGATAATTTTGATATTTAAAATTAAAAAATAATGACTATTTTTCTGAATTAAAAACTTATAATTTGTATTAAATAATTTAAAAAATATTTTGTTTTCCAAAACCAGAAAACAGTTTTTTGGGAAGTAAAAACTATCAAAATATTGATATGTTTTTATGTCCAATGTAAATGTAAAATTACATCCAATAACAAACATTAGATTAAATGTTAAAAATATAGTCTAATTATACCTCAAAACATTTCAAATATATAATTTAACAATATAAATGATTTTTATTAAAAATGTTGATTTTAATTAAAATTTAGTATTTTTCACTATTGATCAAAATATGAAAGTTATCAGAAAAGAACAATAAATTTATCCAAAATAAAAATTTATTCCTTCCTCTAAAGAAAAAGTTTATTACATCAAATTGAATATATAAAAGTGTAAAATATTTGATTTAATAATGGTTCACCATTAAAAGGAGGTAAAATTAAATTATTTAAAAAAATATTTCTTTTACCTAAAAAATTGTATTTTTTCTTATATTATGTCTAAAAAAATAATATGGACATTAAAATTATATGGTGTATATAAAATAAAAAATGCAGTTAATACTATTCATAACCACTTTTTGAATGTCTAGTTAGGTAATTCATGGTGCGCTCGAACTTGGTGTTGCATGTAGAACAAGATATTGAATGAAATTAAAGAAAATAACTTACTATGAAATCTTGGGGTGTTACATTCTTCCACAATTTTCAAAATCACATTCATGAAATTTTAAAATTTGTCTTGGAAACTTCATTGAATGTCCCACATCAAAGAAAGGGTCAATAAAAATACCACTATAAAACGATGAATGATAAGTACAATGGTAACCCGAGATAACCCATTCTACGATTCCATGTATAAAAATTGGATATAGAAGATAATCATTGTGTCATGTTCAAATAGAGAGTGATTGAAAACTTGATCAGGAGAAAGTTAACAACAACAAAAACCACAAACTTGTGAGGGGTTAAAGGGTAATTTTTTCCCAATAGGAAAAGTAAATGGGTAATGTTATTCGTTTTAAGATCCATTTCATTAATTTGAGGTATTTCTTTTTGAGATTGACTAAGAACATAATGAGATGTACTTAATTTTTAAATAGAGTTTCGTCCTTTAATAAATTTATACCACTAACTCATCTTTTCTATAGACGATGAGTATTCAGGATGACTTGGTCACACCTGAAGTGCCAGAATCAACTTTTAGAGAATCACATAATCGAAAAAGGATAAACTCTATATTTCCCTTGTATTTACAGAATATCCAAAACCAGATGGTTAGTACAAGATCTGGTGATCCCCAAAATGGATAATCCTTCATAGAAGGAATTACTAATAATAATTTCCAATATTTAACAAATAATACCAAAAGTTCCATAAAGAACATTCAATAAAAATTTCATTATGATCCTTCAATATAATCCAAATTAAGATTGAGTCCAAATACACAAAAGAATTTAATCACATAGTCTATATTAGTAAATCATAACATTTATCTCCAAATAACATCACCTACTCTTAATGACACATACAGAAGCTTAATTAACCAAATCTCTTATTACCTACGATAATTTAATCATTTCCATTAATAACCAGAATCTAAAAAAAATAGATTCTTCCTAAATAATAAAATCCGTCATTACTCCTCAAATGAAATTACATCGTATTCTATTTCCCATTGGCATATAGCTTTCTAAACAGAGCAGATGTCTTCCAAAATAACATTTATCATTTAATCACCAAATCATTTTCCAATAATAAGGATATCCATTTGATAAAACATAAGATCCCAAATCAACTTATTATGGATCAATACAATCATTTAACTAAAAATATTTAGTCTCACTAACAAGGGACTACACGTAATCCAGTGGTAGGTGATAAATCCCATTCTCACTTAGGTTGTGGGTTCGATTCCCTTAGCTTTTTAATACATGACAGTTTGTCACACTGTTTGTGTGCTCTCCTTTTTCAAAAAATATAATTTATAACATTCTCAAAATGAGATATATTCATCAAAATAACTATAACTTTATTTAAATACAAGTTATTTCTCATTCCTGACATTTTCATCCCAAAAATTAATAACCTGCAATTGCATCATATTCAAGTATCATATTTACCCAAATGGTTTATTATAACACTTTCCACAAAAGAAAAGACAACTCTTCCTCAAATAGAATTTTCACATAACAAACTTCATGGTTAAACATACAAGAAAATACACTTACAAAGTAATCCCATAAACAAATATCATTAATACTACTAAACATTTAACCATCCATCTATTTCCATATAGGTTCTTCCTATAACATGATTTTATCATATAGAATATGCAATTCACTTGTGTAATGCACATGTCCCTTAAATTTATATAAAATAAGTGTAAATGAATTTTGGGATCATTTTTATTTTCTTTAATAGTATTCTTCATTTTTCATCGACAATTAATTATATTATGTCCTTCAATCCTACACATAAATAATTTATTTCATCCATTAAGTCACTTTTATATGTGTCTCCTTCTACATTTCCTGCATGATGGAAATTGAGCTTTGTTTTATCCATGGTCTCCACTGTTGGATATCTCATCATCCACCCCCTTTCTCTTCATTATTGGTTCTAGGAGTTGGTTAATATATATGTTGTTGATCATATTTTTGGAAAACTGATTCTGCATGAACACGATATATTTTACACCTATCAACATTAAATTTCATTTCCTATTTCCACCACCGTTCCCACCTTGTACATCATGTCCAATGTTATTATGAATTCCTCGTAATCCATCCATTGAATAAAATAAGAAAGAATTTTGGGGTAAAAATAGTCATAAAATCCATTATAAAATATCATGACACCTTATTTTCAATCTAAAACACGTTAGGATTGACCATGTATGTTTATTCTCATCTTAAATTAAAATATGTCAAATTGGTTTGTAAAGAAAATGTGAATTATCGTAATCATATCTCTCGAGAGTTTCATAACAAAGAGTATAGAAAGGACCATTCACTACTGGAAATAATATATTTACCAACGGTTGAGAAATGTTGGGAAAGGTTGGAAAACCGTTGGTATAACATATACCAACGGTTCTGCCAACCGTAGGTAAGTAAGCCGTTGGGAAAAACATTTCCCAACGGTTTACAGCAAACCGTTGGCATAGGGTGGAGATAGGTGGGAAAAAGGTTTGCCAACGGTTTAAAACCGTTGGCACAGGGGCTTCATGTTTTTCCCAACGGTTTGGTAAACCGTTGGCAAAAACCCCACATCTACTCTTTCCCAACGGTTCTAAACCATTGGGAAAAGTGTTTTACCAACGGTTTGATGAACCGTTGGTAAAACTAATCTACAATTTCTATGCCAACAGTTTTGAACCGTTGGCATAGCCTCTGCTGGGCAAATCACCCAGCAGCTCCCCAATTTGCCTAGCAGCTCCCAACCAGGTCTCCAATTTGACCAGCACCACATCTGGTTTTGTGGGTTCCCTCTCATTTTTCAATCCAATAATTGTACCTACAATAAACTAACACATACATATATAATTATTGTACCTGCAGTAACCAACTAACACTTACATATAGAGAAAAAATTCATACACGTTTAACATATAATGGTAGAACAATACACATCCATAATTAAATTAGAATTGATAACGTAATTATAAACATACATAATTCATTTAGATTTCAATTTAAAATGTAGATGACAATTATATGTGGAATCTAGGAGTCAATTCAAAATTTGATTTGTTTTTTGTATACCATATATTTTTAGCTAAAGTAATGTCCGTTTTAAACATAATACATACACCTGGAGTGCTACCGTCCAAAACGTGCCTCAGATTGAGGCGGGGTTGACTCATACACGTCACATATGACCCATGGATCGTTGTGCTAATGTATCGACACAATCCGAATGCATTTGGTCGGTTTTCCGTATGCTAGTTGATGTTTTTCAATTAAAATGACGTACTTTTGAAACAAAAGGCAGACACTTTGAGTGGTTCTAGCCACACCGCGCCTCAGATTGAGGCGGTGTTGACTCATACACGTAACATATGACCTATGGATCGTTCTCCTAAAGTTTCAATGGAAACCGAATGCGTTTGGTCGGTTTTTCGTCTGTACTTAAATTGTTGTCCATTTTAAGCAAAAGAGACACAGTTGGAGCGGTGTCGGCCACATCGCTCCTCATATTGAGGCGGGATTGACTCGTACACGTCACATACGACCCGTGGATCCTTTTCCTAAAGTATGGACACAATCCGAATGCATTTGCTCCGTTTTCCGTATGTCACTTGATGCTTTTCACTTAAAATGGTGTCCCTTTGAAACAAAAGACAGACACTTTGAGTGGTGTCGGCCACACCGCGTCTCCAATTGAGGCGGGGTTGATTCGTACACGTCACATATGACCCATGGATCGTTCTCCTAAAGTTTCAACGGAAACTGAATCCGTTTCGTCAGTTTTCCGTATGTACTTAAAATGGTGTCCGTTTTAAACAAAAGAGAGCCACTTAGACTGATCTCGGCCATACCATGACTTGGATTCATCCTGGGTCAGCTCGTACATGTCACATATGACCCATGGATCATTGGGATAAATTATCAACAAATTCGGAATGCGTTTGGTCGGTTTTCCGTATGCCAGTTGTTCTTTTCACTTATAATCCTGTCCATTTTAAACAAAAGAGACACAGTTAGAACGGTGTCGGCCACACCGCTCCTCGGATTGATGCGGGATTGACTCATACACGTCACATACGACCCATGGATCCTTGTGATAAAGTATCGACACAGTCCGAATGCCTTTGGTCGGTTTTTCGTATGTCACTTGATACTTTTCACTTAAAATGACGTCTTTTTGAAACAAAAGACCGACACTTTGAGTGGTGTCGGCCACACCGCGTCTCCGATTGTGGCGGGGTTGATTCGTACACATCACATATAACCCATGGATCGTTCTCCTAATGTTTCCACGGAAACCGAATCCGTTTGGTCGTTTTTCTGTATGTACTTAAAATGGTGTCCATTTTAAACAAAAGAGAGCCATTTAGACTTATCCCGGCCACACCGCAACTCGGATTCATCCCGGGTTGGCTCGTACACGTCACATATGACCCATGGATTGTTGAGAGAAATTATCAACAGATTCGGAATGTGTTTGGTCGGTTTTCCGTATGTCATTTGATGTTTTTCACTTAAAATGACGTCCTTTTGACTTGAAACCACCGTGCAACATTCTAATTATTATTCGTGACGTGTACGCGCAGACGACACGTCAATCGGATGTGCGGTTTGCGCGGTACGGCTCAATATTCGTGTTTTAAGTGATGCGCGAGCTTCGTAAACGCGCGTGAGGGGGGTCCAAACGGGCCGAACGATGTCGGAATGGCCTGAAATCAGACGACAAATATGGGTGAGTGATTTCTGAAGTGGTCGAGTAGACGACACGTCAATCGGACGTGCCCTGTGCCCGCGGTGACCGAGAACGCAGTTCGGGTGTCATAAACGGCCAGAACGGGCGTCCAACGGTCAAATTCATAGAGGACTACCTCGGATTGAGCTGAAACCACCGTGGAACATTCTAATTATTATTTCTGACGTGTACGCGCAGACGGCACGTCAATCGGACGTGCGGTTTGCGCGGTACGGCTCAATATTCGTGTTTTAAGTGATGTGCGCGCTTCGTAAACGCGCGTGAGGGGGGTCCAAACGGGCCGAACGATGTCAGAATGGCCTGAAATCAGACGACAAATACGGGTGAGTGATTTCTGAAGTGGTCGAGTAGACGGCACGTCAATCGGACGTGCCGTGTGCCCGCGGTGACAGACAACGCAGATCTGGTGTCATAAACGGCCAGAACGGGCGTCCAACGGTCAAATTCATAGCGGACGGCCTCAGATTGAGCTGAAACCACCGTGTAACATTCTAATTATTATTCGTGACGTGTACGCATAGACGGAACGTTAATCGGACGTGCGGTGTGCGCAGTACGGCTCAATATTCGTGTTTTAAGCGTTGCGCGCGCTTCGTAAACGCGCGTGAGGGGGGTCCAAACTGGCCGAACGATGTCGGAATGGCCTGAAATCAGACGACAAATATGGGTGAGTTATTTCTGAAGTGGTCGAGTAGACGACATGTCAATCGGACGTGCCCTGTGCCTGCGGTGACCGAGAACGCAGTTCGGGTGTCATAAACGGCCAGAACGGGCGTCCAACTGTCAAATTCATAGCGGACTACCTCGGATTGAGCTGAAACCACCGTGGAACATTCTAATTATTATTTGTGACGTGAACGCGCAGACGGCACGTCAATCGGACGTGCGGTTTGCGCGGTACGGCTCAATATTCGTGTTTTAAGTGATGTGCGCGCTTCGTAAACGCACGTGAGGGGGGTCCAAACGGGCCGAACGATGTTGGAATGGCCTGAAATCAGACGACAAATACGGGTGAGTGATTTCTGAAGTGGTCGAGCCGACGGCACGTCAATCGGACGTGCCGTGTGCCCGCGGTGACAGACAACATAGTTCTGGTGTCATAAACGGCCAGAACGGGCGTCCAACGGTCAAATTCATAGCGGACGGCCTCGGATTGAGCTGAAACCAGCGTGTAACATTCTAATTATTATTCGTGACGTGTACGCGTAGACGGCATGTTAATCGGACATGCGGTGTGCGCAGTACGGCTCAATATTCGTGTTTTAAGTGATGTGCGCGCTTCGTAAACGCGCGTGAGGGGGGTCCAAACGGGCCGAACGATGTCGGAATGGCCTGAAATCAGACAACAAATACGGGTGACTGATTTCTGAAGTGTTCGAGTAGACGGCACGTCAATCGGACGTGCCGTGTGCCCGCGGTGACCGACAACGCAGTTCGGGTGTCATAAACGGCCAAAACGGGCGTCAAACAGTAAAATTCATAGCGGACGACCTCGGATTGAGCTGAAACCACGGTGCAACATTCTAATTATTATTTGTGACGTGTACGCGCAGACGGCACGTCAATCGGACGTGCAGTTTGCGCGGTATGGCTCAATATTCGTGTTTTAAGTGATGTGCGCGCTTCGTAAATGCGCGTGAGGGGGGTCCAAACCGGCCGAACGATGTCGGAATGGCCTAAAATCAGACGACAAATACGGGTGGGTGATTTCTGAAGTGGTCGAGCAGACGGAACATCAATCGGATGTGTCGTGTGCCCGCGGTGACAGACAATGCAGTTCTGGTGTCATAAACGGCCAGAACGGGCGTCCAACGGTCAAATTCATAGAGGCCGGCCTCGGATTGAGCTGAAACCACCGTGGAACATTCTAATTATTATTCGTGATGTGTACGCGCAGACGGCACGTTAATCGGACGTGCGGTGTGCGCCGTACGGCTCAATATACGTGTTTTAAGTGATGCGCGCGCTTCGTAAACGCGCGTGAGGGGGGTCCAAACGGGCCGAACGATGTTGGAATGGCCTGAAATCAGACGAAAAATACGGGTGACTGATTTCTGAAGTGTTCGAGTAGACGGCATGTCAATCAGACGTGCCGTGTGCCCGCGGTGACCGACAACGCAGTTCGGGTGTCATAAACGGCCAAAACGGGCGTCATACAGTCAAATTCATAGCGGAAGACCTCGGATTGAGTTGAAACCACTGTGCAACATTATAATTATTATTCGGGACGTGTACGCGCAGACGGCACGTCAATCGGACGTGCGGTTTGCGCGGTACGGCTCAATATTCGTGTTTTAAGTGATGTGCGCGCTTCGTAAACGCGCGTGAGGGGGGTCCAAACCGGCCAAACGATGTCGGAATGGCCTGAAATCAGACGAAAAATACGGGGGAATGATTTCTGAAGTGGTCGAGCAGACAGAACGTCAATCGGACGTGTCGTGTGCCCGCGGTGACCGACAACGCAGTTCTGGTGTCATAAACGGCCAGAACGGGCGTTCAACCGTCAAATTCATGGCGGACGGCCACGGATTGAGCTGAAACCACCGTGGAACATTCTAATTATTATTCGTGACGTGTACGCGTAGATGGAACGTCAATCGGACGTGCGGTTTGCGCGGTACGGCTCAATATTCGTGTTTTAAGTGATGCGCGCGCTTCGTAAACGCGCGTGAGGGGGGTCCAAACGGGCCGAACAATGTCGGAATGGCCTGAAATCAGACGAAAAATACGGGTGACTGATTTCTGAAGTGTTCGAGCAGACGGCACGTCAATCGGACGTGCCGTGTGCCCGCGGTGACCGACAACGCAGTTCTGGTGTCATAAACGGCCAGAACGGGCGTCCAACGGTCAAATTCATAGCGGACGGCCTCAGATTGAGCGGAAACCACCGTGGAACATTCTAATTATTATTCGTGACGTGTAGGCACAGACGGCACGTCAATCGGACGTGCGGTTTGCGCGGTACGGCTCAATATTCGTGTTTTAAGTGATGCACGCGCTTCGTAAACGCGCGTGAGGGGGGTCCAAACAGGCCGAACGATGTCGGAATGGCCTGAAATCAGACGACAAATACGGGTGACTGATTTCTGTAGTGTTCGAGTAGACGGCACGTCAATCGGACGTGCCATGTGCCTGCGGTGACCGACAACGCAGTTCTGGTGTCATAAACGGCCAGAACGGGCATCCAACGGTCAAATTCATAGCGGACGACCTCTGATTGAGCTGAAACCACCGTGGAACATTCTAATTATTATTCGTGACGTGTAGTCATAGACGGCACGTCAATCGGACGTGCGGTTTGCGCGGTACGGCTCAATATTCGTGTTTTAAGTGATGCGCGCGCTTCGTAAACGCGCGTGAGGGGGGTCCAAACGGGTCGAACGATGTCGGAATGGCCTGAAATCAGACGAAAAATACGGGTGAGTGATTTCTGAAGTGGTCGAGCAGACGGCACGTCAATCGGACGTGCCCTGTGCCCGCGGTGACCGACAACGCAGTTCGGGTGTCATAAACAGCCAGAACGGGCGTCCAACGATTAAATTCATAGCAGACTGACTCGGATTGAGTTGAAACCACCGTGGAACATTCTAATTATTATTCGTGACGTGTAGGCACAGACGGCACGTCAATAGGACGTGCGGTTTGCACGGTTCGGCTCAATATTCGTGTTTTAAGTGATGCGCGCACTTCGTAAACGTGCGTGAGGGGGTCCAAACGGGCCGAACGATGTCGGAATGGCCTGAAATCAGACGAAAAATACGGGTGAGTTATTTCTGAAGTGGTCGAGCAGACGGCATGTCAATCGGACGTGCCCTGTGCCCGCGGTGACCGACAACGCAGTTCGGGTGTCATAAACGGCCAGAACGGGCGTCAAACGGTCAAATTCATAGCGGACAG
Source organism: Viscum album (assembly GCA_963277665.1). Taxonomy (NCBI): domain Eukaryota; kingdom Viridiplantae; phylum Streptophyta; class Magnoliopsida; order Santalales; family Viscaceae; genus Viscum; species Viscum album. Next base: position 799,743,998 of record OY728143.1, on the reverse strand, counting down.
CCTCGTATTGAGCTGAAACCACCGTGGAGCATTCTAATTATTATTCGTGACGTTTAGACACAGACGGCACGTCAATCGGACGTGCGGTTTGCGCGGTACGGCTCAATATTCGTGTTTTAAGTGATGCGCGTGCTTCGTAAACGCGCGGGAGGGGGGTCCAAACGGGCCGAACGATGTCGGAATGGCCTGAAATCAGACGAAAAATACGGGTGAGTTATTTCTGAAGTGGTCGAGCAGACGGCACGTCAATCGGACGTGCCCTGTGCCCGCGGTGACCGACAACGCAGTTCGGGTGTCATAAACGGCCAGAACGGGCGTCAAACGGTCAAATTCATAGCAGACGGCCTCGGATTGAGCTGAAACCACCGTGGAACATTCTAATTATTATTCGTGACGTGTAGACACAGACGAGACGTCAATCGGACGTGCGGTTTGCGCGGTACGGCTCAATATTCGTGTTTTAAGTGAGGCGCGTGCTTCGTAAACGCGCGTGAGGGGGGTCCAAACGGGCCGAACGATGTCGGAATGGCCTGAAATCAGACGGAAAATACGGGTTAGTGATTTTTGAAGTGGTCGAGCAGACGACACGTCAATCGGACGTGCCCTGTGCCCGCGATGACCGAGAACGCAGTTCGGGTGTCATAAACGGCCAGAACGGGCGTCAAACTGTCAAATTCATAGCGGACGACCTCGGATTGAGCTGAAACCACCGTGGAACATTCTAATTAATATTCGTGACGTGTAGACACAGACGGAACGTCAATCAGACGTGCGGTTTGCACGGTACGGCTCAATATTTGTGTTTTAAGTGATGCGTGCGCTTCGTAAACGCGCGTGAGGGGGGTCCAAACGGGCCGAACGATGTCGGAATGGCCTGAAATCAGACGACAAATACGGGTGAGTGATTTCTGAAGTGGTCGAGTAGACGACACGTCAATCGGACGTGCCATGTGCCCGTGGTGACCGACAACGCAGTTCTGGTGTCATAAACGGCCAGAACGGGCGTCCAACGGTCAAATTCATGGCGGACGGCCACAGATTGAGCTGAAACCACCGTGGAACATTCTAATTATTATTCGTGACGTGTACGCGTAGAGGGAACGTCAATCGGACATGCGGTTTGCGCGGTACGGCTCAATATTCGTGTTTTAAGTGATGCACGCGCTTCGTAAACGCGCGTGAGGGGGGTCCAAACGGGCCGAACAATGTCGGAATGGCCTGAAATCAGACGAAAAAGACGGGTGACTGATTTATGAAGTGTTCGAGCAGACGGCACGTCAATCGGACGTTCCGTGTGCCCACGGTGACCGACAACGCAGTTCTGGTGTCATAAACGGCCAGAACGGGCGTCCAACGGTCAAATTCATGGCAGACGGCCACGGATTGAGCTGAAACCATCGTGGAACATTCTAATTATTATTCGAGACGTGTACGCGTAGAGGGCACGCCAATCGGACGTGCGGTTTGTGCGGTACGGCTCAATATTCGTGTTTTAAGTGATGTGCGCGCTTCGTAAACGCGCGTGAGGGGGGTCCAAACGGGCCGAACAATGTCGGAATGGCCTGAAATCAGACGACAAATACGGGTGACTGATTTCTGAAGTGTTCGAGCAGACGGCACGTCAATCGGACGTGCCGTGTGCCCGCGGTGACCGACAACGCAGTTCTGGTGTCATAAACGGCCAGAACGGGCGTCCAACGGTCAAATTCATAGCGGACGGCCTCAGATTGAGCTGAAACCACCGTGGAACATTCTAATTATTATTCGTGACGTGTAGGCACAGACGGCACGTCAATCGGACGTGCGGTTTGCACGGTACGGCTCAATATTCGTGTTTTAAGTGATGCGCGCGCTTCGTAAACGCGCGTGAGGGGGGTCCAAACGGGCCGAACGATGCCGGAATGGCCTGAAATCAGACGACAAATACGGGTGAGTTATTTCTGAAGTGGTCGAGCAGACGGCACGTCAATCGGACGTGCCCTGTGCCCGCGGTGACCGACAACGCAGTTCGGGTGTCATAAACGGCCAGAACGGGCGTCAAACGGTCAAATTCATAGCGGACGGCCTCAGATTGAGCTGAAACCACCGTGAAACATTCTAATTATTATTCGTAACGTGTACGCGCAGACGGAACGTCAATCGGACGTGCGGTTTGCGCGGTACGACTCAATATTCGTGTTTTAAGTGATGCGCGCTCTTCGTAAACGCGCGTGAGGGGGGTCCAAATGGGCCGAACGATGTCGGAATGGCCTGAAATCAGACGACAAATACGGGTGAGTGATTTCTGAAGTGTTCGAGTAGACGGCACGTCAATCGGACGTTCCCTATGCCCGCGGTGACCGAGAACGCAGTTCGGGTGTCATAAACGGCCAGAACGGGCGTCAAACGATCAAATTCATAGCGGACGGCCTCGGATTGAGTTGAAACCACCGTGGAACATTCTAATTATTATTCGTGACGTGTAGACACAGACGGCACGTCAATCGGACGTGCGGTTTGCGCGGTACAGCTCAATATTCGTGTTTTAAGTGATGCGCGCGCTTCATAAACGCGCGTGAGGGGGGTCCAAACGGGCCGAACGATGTCGGAATGGCCTGAAATCAGACGAAAAATATGGGTGAGTTATTTCTGAAGTGGTCGAGTAGACGGAACGTCAATCGGACGTGCCGTGTGCCCACGGTGACCGACAACGCAGTTCTGGTGTCATAAACGGCCAGAACGGGCGTCCAACGGTCAAATTCATAGCGGACGGCCTCAGATTGAGCTGAAACCACCGTGGAACATTCTAATTATTATTCGTGACGTGTAGGCACAGACGGCACGTCAATCGGACGTGCGGTTTGCGCGGTACGGCTCAATATTCGTGTTTTAAGTGATGCGCGCGCTTCGTAAATGCGCGTGAGGGGGTCCAAACAGGCCGAACGATGTCGGAATGGCCTGAAATCAGACGAAAAATACGGGTGAGTTATTTCGGAAGTGGTCGAGCAGACGGCACGTCAATCGGACGTGCCCTGTGCCCGCGGTGACCGAGAACGCAGTTCGGGTGTCATAAACGGCCAGAACGGGCGTCAAACGGTCAAATTCATAGCGGACGGCCTCAGATTGAGCTGAAACCACCGTGCAACATTCTAATTATTATTTGTAACGTGTCGCGCAGACGACACGTCAATCGGACGTGCGGTTTGCGCGGTACGGCTCAAAATTCGTGTTTTAAGTGATGCACGCTCTTCGTAAACGCGCGTGAGGGGGGTCCAAACGTGCCGAACGATGTCGGAATGGCCTGAAATCAGACGAAAAATACAGGTGAGTGATTTCTGAAGTGGTCGAGCAGACGGCACGTCAATCGGACTTGCCCTGTGCCCGCGGTGACCGAGAACGCAGATCGGGTGTCATAAACGGCCAGAACGGGCGTCCAACGGTCCAATTCATAGCGGACGGCCTCGGATTGAGCTGAAACCACCGTGGAACATTCTAATTATTATTCCTGACATGTAGGCACAGACGGCACGTCAATCGGCAACATTTCCTGTAAAAAAGAATTCATATAAGTCATTTTGTCATAAACAATTCAATAGGATTGAACTTTAATAGAAAATACATTTAAGTAAATGACAAAGGAAGAAAATAATCATGGTATCAACTACACATGTGAAAAAAACATACTAATGTGTTATTGAAAAAATACCAACAAGAACTTAATGTGTTATCACATCAGAGCATGCCTCATCCCATAACCATATTAGTAGGGTATCCTCATATGCGATTTACCTTTTTGAATTAATATGCACTTCCTCACCAGGTACCTGATTAGATTTCATAGATATAATCATCTCACATCCTGTAAGGCTTCATTATGTATGATCATCCCACACCCCCTGGACAGCCCCCTGAACAGCCCCGCCCACCCCCGTGGATAGCCTTTCCCACCCTCGTGGACAGGCCCGCCCACCCCCATGGACAACCCACCCCCGTGGACACCCCCTACCCCCTAGACAGCCCAACCACCCCCATGGACAGCCCACCCACCCCCCTCGACACCCCTTCTCCCTATGGACAGCCCCCCACCCCCTTGGATAGCCCGCCTACCCCCCTGGACACCCCTACCCCCTGTGGCCAGCCCACCCACCCCCCCTGGACAGCCCGCCCACCCCTCCTTGATAGCCTGGCCACCCCCGTGGACAGCCCGTCCACCCTTGTGGATAGCCCGCCCACCCCCGTACCCCCCTAGACACCCCGTACCCCCCCCCCCCCCCGGGATAGCCCCGCCCACCCTCCCGAACAACCCACACCCCCTCCCCTGCAACCCCCCCACCACCACCTAGACATACCAACCCCCTGGACACCCCACACACCCATCCCCCACGAGGACACCCCACTCAGACCCCCAGGACAGCCCACACCCCCTGGACAGCCTCGCCCACCCCCGTGGACAACCTTTCCCACCCCCGTAGACAGCCCCGCCCACCCCCGTGGACAACCCACCCACCCCCGTGGATGCCCCCTACCCCCTAGACAGCCCAACCACCCCCGTGGACAGCCCACCCACCCCCCTCGACACCCCTTCTCCCTATGGACAGCCCCCCACCCCCTTGGATAGCCCGCCCACCCTCTGGACACCCCTACCCCCTGTTGCCAGCCCACCCACCCCCCTGGACAGCCCGCCCACGCCTCCTTGACAGCCCGACCACCCCCGTGGACAGCCCGTCCACCCTTGTGGACAGCCCTCCCACCACCGTACCCCCCTGGATAGCCCCGCCCACCCTCCCAAACAGCCCACACCCCCCTCCCCTGCAACCCCACCACCACCACCTAGACATACCACCCCCGTGGACACCCCACACACCCCTCCCCCACCATGACACCCCACCCAGACCCCCAGGACAGCCCACACCCCCTAGACAGCACTGCCCACCCCGTGGACAGCCTTTCCCACCCCCGTGGACACCCCCGCCCACCCCCGTGGACACCCACCCACCCCCGTGGACAGCCCCTACCCCCACAATAGATTATCCAAAACATATCAAATTGGTTTGAACACAATCCATAATTCCCACAATCCATTATCCAAACATAGAGAAAATCTCACATGATGCTCGACCATTGGAAAATAATTAAAAATCACCAACACCTCCTTCCAAACATAGAATACAAAAAACATTAACAGAATACAAAAACATTAAAAAATCTCACAATCCATTATCAAATTGATTTCATGAGTAATATCAAATTGGTCTGATTTACATGTTTTGAACACTCTCCTTCCAAACATAGAATACAAAAACATTAAAAATCACCAACACCGGGATAATCAATTAAACTACCAACACCTGGAAAAAATCTATTCATTAAAAAAACTACAAAAATATGGTTGAGATCAAATTTCACCTATTCGTATGGGGTGTACCTGTTGGGATGGGGGTACTAGTGTTCGGATTCGCGAGGGCAGTGGAGTGAGATGGGGTTCGCGAGAGCAGCAGAGTGAATAGATTAGGGCTCTGTCCGAATGGGGAGAGGAGATCGCGGCCTGCAATTTGGGGGAAACCTTTGCCAACGGTTTATAAAAACCGTTGGCAAAGGCACACATTTCCCAACGGTTTAAAGGAACCGTTGGGAATGTGTGAGTTTGAGTAGCCTTTTCCAAACAGTTCCATTGAACCGTTGGGAAAGGTCTTCTTTTCCCAACGGTTCTAGTGAACCGTTGGGGAAAGTTCTGCTGAAATTCTCTTTGCCAACGGTTTTCTTAATTCGTTGGCAAAGACTCACTATCCCAACGGTTTAAGTAAACCGTTGGTATACTGCCGTTGGGAAAAAGCTAAATTCCAGTAGTGATTGTCATGCATTAGTTCCCATTAAAGTCTAGCTCAAAGTGGTGATTTTGGGTTTTACCCCTAGGAACATATGTTCCAAAACCACCTCTACTTGCTCTACTTCAGATAGGTATGTATTTCATGGAAAACCCATATAATATTTACATTACCAAAAATTTTGGATTTTATATTATACTAATCCTCAAAGTCTATCTTAGGGTAATGTTCCCTAATCATGGTTTTTCTAAATCTAGTTTCCAAGGGTTGTACTAAAATACCTTTGATACAAACTATAATGAACTGAACCAAGATAACCAATGTAAAAAAATTATTACATATCATTGGAATGATCACAAGAGATCATGTCCCAAATGATCAATTAGTTTAGTAACCTTGGAATTACTCGAAACATACATAGGTTTTACAATACATAATTTAAATGAAGGAAAAAACATTTTGTCCCCTTTAAACACAAACATATCCCTTGTCCTATTACTTTAGGTTAATCATGATTTACGTATTCACATCTTGGAAAAAAGAAAACACAGAAAGGGGTGTGTTCAGATGCTCAGTAAGGAAAACAATATAGAGGAAACATTCATCAATGAGCATAAACATTTAATCCAATGTATAAGTACAAAACACAAGCCTTTCAAAATTAAATATCATCATAATATGGAAAATATAAATCATATAATTCCATTTAATAATAAAAATTTATATTATAGTAGTCATGAAATCACATGTAATATCAATAGCTAATTTTATAATGATGGAATGCATAATGCTGGACATCATAACCACTTAGTCAAGGCCTCGTGCCAAGATTAAGAATAAGATTTTGTCAAGGCCTTATGCCATGACACTAGTTTGTCTCATGAGACCAACCGATGCATCCATGAGCTGTAGAGGACTCCACCCATCACATACTAATCCGAATGCATTCCTCATATGAAAAGGGTGAAATATAATATAAACATTCGTATTAAAACAAGCTTACAAAATGTTAATATTTTAAATATAAACCATTAATTGCATAAAAATAGCACATCCACAATAAAACATAACTTATTAAATACAATATGGACGATTTTATAATAATAAATCAACCACAATCAAGAATAAAATACAATGAAGGATGTTGACATTGTTGAAAAATATCAGAAAAAACTATTTGAATGAAATATCCCCCTTTTCTTGAATTCATTTAAAAGACGCACTATTTATCAAAGAAGTCGTTTAAAATTGATTGTTTAATCAAATTGTTCTATACCACTTTGAAAATTTTTAATGAAATTTTAATTTCAATAACATTCATGTCCATATAAATAAATCCTTAAAATCATTTTTAAAACATGGACATTAATGAGAATGATTTAAAACATTTAACATGATATATTAGTTAGAGTACCTAACCAAATGAGAGATGCAAGAATAAAAATAATTGAGGTAATAAAAACATTATAATATCACAAGGATTAGGGGATTCATCATATATTATGTCATTGAACATTATATACACCATATAAAAGTTAATTAGTTCATACCAACAATGAAGTTTTAATAGAATGTAAATTGAGATGAAATCCATTATAAAGGCCTTATAATTAGGTTAAGGATAAATCAATGACATAATTATTTGTGAAAAATCTAAATACACTCAATATTATTGGATATTCAGTGTAAATAAATCGTAGGACATTTACACATATTCTTGTAACAACAACACAAATAACTTGGATACTTAACTCAATGAATAGAAATTAAGTTAAGATTACTCTTATCAAGTTCATATTGATGACTTGAGAATTTATCAATGGATAGATTATTTGTATCAAAATTATATGCACACAATGGGTAGTGGAAATTATTACATAAATAAATAAAATGTGATTTAGCACATAATCTTGCTGTAAAATAATCAATGAGGTTTTTGTGAAAGCCAACGAGTGCAAATGGAAATTAGAAATTACTTACTGATATTGTAACATACAAGACATACACCCCATGAAATAAGGATCATAAAATAATGTTTTAAATATCTACAAATTAAATTATATTACACTAGGAACACAATCATGGGCAGTACACAAAACCAAAAAAGAAATAATGGAAATATAGCATGAATCTCACAGGAATAAGATGTGAGATGAAAACACCTTACCTTGTACTTTTCCATAGTCAAGAGTACAATAACCTCCTATATAATAGTTAAATCACTGTCACTAAATTATAAAAGAACCACATATATAAATAAGATATCATATATTATATTCTAATATTTCATTGTTAATAATATTCTATTAGTATCATTGATTCTGGAGTTAACTGATTCATTTTTCATTATATGTTTTGTTACGTAAGTCGTGTTTATTATGAATAGGATTTTTTTGATTCATATCTAGAATTAAATTATGTTCTTAAAAATTATTTTAAATCATAAGATAAAAATTATTCTTGAGTGTTTATGATGGGGAATGAATCTCATTGCATTCATGGAGACGGTAATCCGTACGTACGCACGAGCGATAATATCATTCAATTGAAGGTAAAATTGTATATAATGGTATGTTATATCATATATAAATAATAATTAAAATTTTATATTTATTATTTAAATCAATTATAAATCATTATTATACCAATCCAAATAATGAGTTGTTGAATAACAACTACACCATGACGTGGAGACTGTAACACGTACGTACGCTCATATGGTGACTTGGTCATTCATAGGATAGATATAATAATGAATATGGTTGTAAAATATTTATAATAACATCAAGATATTTAGAAGGTATTAGAATTATAATTTTGGTATGGAAACAACAAAGAAAGAGGAAGTGGAAGATGAAGATAACTTTGAAAGAGGTGATGAAATTATTACCTTTTATTCTGGTGCTTCCTTTTGATTTGATCAAAAGGGATACATTGGTTGGAATTATGATCAACATAAGGCATCTAGGATGTATTTAATGTAGTTTGGAGGATATTTGGGTTGGGTTTGGAAAAACCAAATGGCTTTGGAGGTGTGAAATTAGGAGAATATGAAGTTCCCTTTTATAAGAGAGGCGACTGTCACTTTAGGAAAAGCTTGAAACATTATTTCATAACAAATTCATTTTCGGTTTCTAATGTCTCAAAATGGATTTATGTTGAGGATACGGTGGGTATGGATAAAATACCTCTCAACTAATAGGTTTTAGATAGATTTAGTACACCATAATAACCATATATTTTATATTTAACTCTTAGTTAAATAAAATTACATGTACCATGTTTCCTTGTATTTTTATATTATATAGTTAATAGATATACTATAAATAGACAATAGAACCCCAATTGATTAATTTGTAACATATCTATCATTTTATATGTCCATTGGAAGAACCATATATTTTTAGTATTATTATATAATTTAATAAAATATAATTTGTTTTAAAAACATTATTATGTCAATTTGCCACTATTTAGTATTTGGTTTTTGTTAAAGTCAAATATACATTGTTAATTCGAACAGAGTTCATTAAATCAGCGCTAACATGTCATATTAACATATAAAATTCTTGTAATGCAACAAAAGTACCAGTTTACATTTATTTTTATATTTATAATATCAATTATTTTAATATTTCATTAATAAGGTAATTACTGCAACATCATTGTGTCCTAAATAAATTTAATTATTTAATGTCTAAAAATTATAAACAAAATACCATGATGTAGGAAATATGTTTTTTATTTCTAATCAATATTTATAGTATACTTTATCTAATGTATATCCCTATATTAAAAATGTTTTATTTATGAAAATTTGAATTTAACAATTTTTACTCTTCTTTAAATAAAATAATAATAAATGTAATAATCTAATCTAAGTGAACCAAAGAGGATCATTTTTATTCCTAATTGTTTTTTGGTAGAAAACCACTTATCCAGTAGAATTAGGAAATGTGTTACGATAATTATAATATAATTTTTACCCTTAATTACCCTATTTACATTTAACCGTGGTAAATAGAAGTCAAAAGTTACTATTCACCAAAAATTATTTTCATATTATTGAACCAAATTTTACATACTGGTATCAAATGCCTCTATTGGATTTTTTAAATTCAATCCATAGAAGTGGTAACATTACGTTTTATGAAAATTTGAAAATGTGCTGAGAAGGTGGGTAAAAGACGGTAAAAAGCTCAATAAATTGTTATACAAATAATCTTATTATAAAAAAACTCAAATGAATTACATTGAATTTATATAGTTATTATGTATATATATTTATTTAAAATTTATATAAATAATAAAAATAATTATTTAAATAAAAAGTAGGTTTTAAACAATAACGCTATGTTTTTCACTATTCATTAAAAATCAAAAAGTTTATTGAAAATTACAAAAACTGTACTCTAAGATAATTTTGAAATCTCAAATTACTAAATGATATAAATTTAACCGAATTCAAAATACAGAAGTTCTTAAAATTAATTTAAAAAATATTTCCATTTCCAAAACCAGAAACCGGGTTTTTGAAAAGCAAAAACTATCAAAAGATTGATATGTGTTTATGTCCAATTTAAATGTAAAATAACATCCAATGACCAAAATTTGATTAAATTATAAAAATATAAACTAATTATACCTCAAAAAATTCAAATATATAATTTAACACAATAAATTATTTGGATTAAAATATTTTTTTAATTAAAATTTAGTATTTTGCATTATTCATCAAAATATGAAAGTTAGCTGAAATGTAGAAAAAAATTATCAAAACTAAATTTTCATTTCATTATTCTAAATAAGAAGTTTATTTAATAAAATTTAATATATAGAAGTAACAAAAATTGGATTTAATAATCGTTCACCATTAAAAGAGATAAAATTGATTTTTTTGAAAAATCCGTCATTTATCTAAAAATTTGAATTTGTTCATATATTATGTCTATGAAACTCATAATATGGATGTTAAAATAATATGTAGTATATAAAATTCAAAATGAAGTTAATAATTTTCATTACCTCTTTTTTAACGACTAGTTTTGTATGTCATGGTGTGCTCAAACTCGGTTTTGCGTGTCGCGCGAGCTAGTGAATTATTTTAATGAAAATAACATACTCTAAAATCATTGAGTGATACATTTATGGTATAGTTTTGAAAATTTGTTCACATTTTATCATTCCATTATGATCATGTTATGTTTAAATGAACATTGATATCTCCCTTATTTACCCTTATGGTCCATCAGAGATCACCCTTTATTATGTTTCATTTCCCCAGGTTATAAATAATGGTTTTAAATATAATATTTATAGTAAGGGTAATATTTATTATTAATGTAGTATGGTATGATGTACATATATTATATACAAATTATTCAGGTCACAAGGATTCTATGTACAGTTGATCTATATGATTATGCCATGAATTTTGATTTCATTATAGAATATTTTTCTAATAACATGGGATATTTATGAATGAAATAAAGAGGTTTCTAAAGTTGGAATCAAATCAAAATTTAGTTTCCTTTAGAAAATTTGATGAGAAATCATTAGTGAAGACCCTTAGTATAATTTGATGCATATGAGAATATATTATGATATGTTAAATATTGAAGTATAATGTAATAAGAAAAATATCATTGTCCTGATAATTCATGTAGTCATCAATTTGTAATTGATGCATATTGGGGTAATAGCCCCATAATGTTTTTCAAGAATATATCAGTCATTTTTTTGGTGCATGGTTAATGTACCCATGTTGTGATCCTAGTGTGAAATCCTTTGGGACTTGTTGAATTCATTTAGCACATTCATTATGAACCATTATGATGTTTGTTATTAAATGTTAACCATACATGGCCTAGGTTTATCATATGATGTCATTGATCGAGAAGATATTGACATTATTTTGACATCCTATAAACTATTTTCATTATTATGTCATTTTATTTTATGAATTTTTTTCTTCACATTTTGATTTATAGTTTTTTTCATTTTCAAGGACCAAAGGAGTCATATTATTGATTAATGTTATAAAAAATACAGAGTTTTTAGTTCTGAGTACAAAAATGATATAAGTTATAGAATGAAAAAAAATTAAAATGGATGCTTATTAGATTTTCTCAAAATTTAAATCTGGCTGAGAATCTGAATTATATATGAAAGGAACAATGTTATATTATGTCCTACATGACGATACTTCAACCTTATTTTAGGGGGTTTTCTAATCCACTAGTTTCTATGTAATGGATCAGCACTACAGAATATGTAATTTCCGATCTATAGTGTTTGGAGCATGAATGATTTATTTTAGTTGTTTATCACATTAGGTGAAGATAATCAATGGTGGGATCAAATAAAAAATAAGTGGAAATTGGTTGAAATTGGATCTATGGAGTAGGTATAATTTAAGAGCTTAATTTCAAATAATTAAATTCCTTGTATTATTTTTATAAAAATATAAATTTAATTCATTAAACTAAAGGACAAAACATGATGAATATATTCATACTTATGAGGAAAATTTTACAACACATGAATGGATTCATCTAGTATTATCATCTAACATGAACAGATATATGACCGATTCATCATTAGTATAATAAAATCATCAAATGGTTTTAAAAATAAAAAAAATTAGTTGCTATGAATAATTTTTTTGATTTTATATTAATTTTGGAAGGGAGATTGATGTAATTAATTTATCTCATGGTTTTGAAATGAAATGAATGGTGGAATACATAAGATATTCTAAAAAACATAGAGAGTAGAAGATTATATTTCTGTTATACTTGTTGTGTTGAAGGAAACATGGTGGAAATTGCCTCAAGGGAACTAGTAAAAATTTTATGGATGGAAACTAAATCCATGTAGGATTGTGATGTAATTGGAAGATACTGTTATCCAATGAAGTAGATAAAGAACTAAAAAATTAATCACCCGCATTCTAGGAATTCAAATTAAATGATTATAGAATTATTCTATCCAATGATGAAATTAAAAGCATATTTATTTTAATAATTGTGAGTATCCTTTTAATACTAAAGGAAATGGAAAATCTCATGACACAATACTAATGATATGGACAACGAAGTGGTTAAATATATGGTTAATATCCACTCAAGAAGTAAATATTTTTTATTTGATTGTGGTTTTATACACAATTATAAATATGGATAATTTTCTAATAGTATCATAATATAAAAGAAATATTTAGTTCCTTTATTATTAATTAATTGCGAAAATGGTATGTGGATCTCATTTCAATTATACTATTATTCTCCGATTAATGTTTGTATCAATTTTCTTCATGAAAATCACATTATTTTCACTCTAAATGAATTTTATTTGGGATGGACTAAATTTCTTAATATAAATCCCATATCAATATCCATGGAATGGATGTCACACATGATATTTTGTACAAACCTATTATAATGTATGTGGGTGATGATAAATAAGAATAAAGTATTTAAATCAAATATTTTGTATGGGTCATTATTTCTGATAAAATTGGTGTTTATCATTGAGAGATGGTCAGAAAATTAACATAAAATATATACATATTCTATGATATTTTTTAACATTTTTCTTTAAGAGTATTGAGTCATCCTCAGAAACAAGAAGTAATTTTTTAAATAAAACTCATACCTTGATCTACACCGATTTTAAAAACACCATATAGATTTTTATCGCTTAAGATATACAAATTGATGATGTAACTCTCGGAAAATCATGACATGGGATTCATTTTTATTTGTGTTTCATCCTAGGGAACAATAATACCTTTTACTAAAAATATATATGTCTTAATGTTACTATTAAATGATTATCTGTAATTGAACAACATTTCAATATATAATATGTTTCTCATCCCATGTATTGATGACTTATTTGATCAACTATATAGAGCTCAATTCTTTTCAGAAATTTGATATCATTTTCGAAATCATCAATTGATGATTAAAAATTATGGCATACCCAATATTGTATACGATATATGGTATATAAACTATGAATTTATTGTGTTTCAATTTATTCATACATTTCCCATCCTTTTTAATGGTTTTAATGAATACATTATTTAGATATTCTTTGACATGTTTTTCATTGTCTATAAGGATTCTATTCATATATATTCAAGAAGTAAGGAAGATCATGGTGATCACATTTGAATTTTCATAAAGAGACTTTGTATAGAGAGGTTGTATGAAAAAATTAATGAATTTCAATTTTCCCTACATAAAGGATAATGTTTGGGTTATATAGTCTAAACATATTGTGTATCCGTGGATCCATCAATGATAGAGGTTATTGAATGTCATTATAGTATAATCATCGCGATTGAGTTATATAATAATCATTGTATGAGAGGATGTTATTAAGGATTTTAGGGGAATTTAAAATAAACAACTAATCAATTAAAAATATTAACATAGAAGGGAGATAAGTTCCATTAGAAAAATTATTGTTTGTATAATTTTATAGAACTGAATAGAAGGAAAGTTAGAAAACCTATTTTTACACTACCCTATAGAGAATAACGACATGTAATATATATTTATGGATAAAATAGTGTCTTAGAAATTCATTCTCAATATGAATTATGTTCCTATACAATATTCCGCAATATAATTTTTTGTTCATTAGAAAAATTACCCAACTCATTATTCAGATTTTGATATAGTATTTTTTCAAAAAAGATATGGTTCTGTTTTCTTAATAGAGGAAGGCATTATATATATACTGATAATAAAAGTTTAAATTAAATATTAAATTATAATTATTTTGATTTGAACCATATAAGATGTATGATGTTGACTAAGGATTATTATTTCTTAGTATATTTCAACCTTGGGAAATTAAACAAGGTGGTAGATGCTCTGAATTGAATGGATCGTGCTATCTTATTTAACACGAGGATAAAAAGGGATAATTTTTTTTATGATTTTTGAAGGATTTATATATATATACCAATGTAATGGGTTATATATTAACCTTTTCAACGGAGTTCTCAACAATATATCCATCTTAGGATTTCTGTAGAGATTTCGGAATATTTTAAAAAGAAGAAGATAGTATGAAATGATCCCAAGATAAACATTTATTTTGATATAATGATAAGGTTCACTAACCATTTATTATCTTTTACCATGAAAAGAATGAAAAAAGTTTTATTGGATAAGTATCTATGTTCATCATTCCCTATTCATTTAGGATTTATAAATATGTATAATGAAAATTAGGAGAATTTCCGAGGGAACAACAAAAATGGAGATATTGATGAGTATGTATCACAATTCTTGGTTTTTCAGAAAGCTCAGATTAAGAGATATAAGTATAAGGGGGTGTTACAACCATAAGAAATACTATAAATAAAATAGGAAAACACATACATAAATTTTTTAATAAGACTCTCAACCATTTCGATATGCTATAGACATATTTGGGCTGTAGTTGATTAACAATCATAAATTATATAGATATTTCACAAATTTTTTATCAAGGAGTATTATTGATTTACTAAATTGTTTAAAATGTATGGGATAATTTTTTTCCGACATATGTATCTAATGTTTCAAAGTAAAATATGATGAAAAGAGTAAAATAACAATTACAAGTTGTGAAGCTTAATTACATGATGCATATGCATCATTCACATCATATCCCATTGTCGTGAAGAAACTCATTAAATTATTATACATCGTGAAGTGATTAAATAAAATGATTCCTCAACAAACATCATGTAATGTTCAAATTTCAATTTATGATTGACGACGCTCCTTTCTTCACAGAATCTAAAAATCGGAAAAGGGGAAAATCTGAGCTCAAAGTGATTCAACCTTTGAAGAAAATATCAAAAATCGACAAAGGCATGAACAAATTATCAAAAGAAACTGCACAGCGCAAGTCATATCACTGTCGCGCAAGTCTAATTGCGCGACACCCTTATGGTCGCGCAAGTGACTTGCGCGACCTAATTGATAACCGCCCGGGGTCTTCTCCTGCCTATAAATAGACATTGTGCGCCCCCCCATTCGAGAGGATATTTTTCCAAAAACTCGGATTGAAGCTCCCAAAGCCCAAGTCTCTTCTCAAAGCTTCCGGAACACTTCTAAGGTAATTTCTTACATAGAACAGAAGATCTAAAGAGAGGGAGGAAGTCCTAAGTGTTGAAACTCAACAAAACTTGCGCGCATGACTGGCCAGCCCTTAAGGGAAGTGGTCCCACTTGCGCGCCGCCTTATTCCTTCGATATAACTTGCACGTCCCTTTTCTGGAAGAACCTCAAGAGAATTGTTAAGGCTTTAATAAAGAGTCTCTCAAGAAGTTCAATGCTAGTTGACCATAGTGCAAGTACACCACATGTTGCGCAGGTATACCTGCGCGACCAATACTTGCGCACCCCCGCAATACTTGCGCGCCTTCCAAGACTTGCATGCCCCTTTCTTTTTGGGATCCTTTCTTGCCTATTTCACCCCTTTTAATCCATTTTACCTTTCCTTTTCATGATTCAGTCTTCAAGACACTCTTCAAAGTGATTTATGGCATGATTTATTGATTTGAATTCCTTATCTGAAAGGAATTCTGTTGAATATATTTCAAAACCTAGTGATTTAAATATCCTTATATCACTAAATATGGATAGTTCATTCATTCAACCTCATCCTTTAAGATGAGAGAATCCTTAACCTGGGTATCGCTTTTAGGAATAATCCCCAGTCATAAGTCCTATAATTTGGGCATCCTTTTCAGGAGTAAGCCCCAAACCTTAATCCTTAACCCGGGTCTCCTTTTCAGGAATAAGTCCCAGTCATAATTTTGGGCTTCCTTCTCAAGAGTAAGCCCCAAGTCCCCTAACCTAGGTATCCTTTTCAGGAATAAGTCCCAGTCCTAATCTTGGGCTTCCTTTTTCAGGAATAAGCCCCAAGTCCCTTAAATTCTCTTTAACGAATCCTAATTTACGTTTGATTTGGGATTCCTTATCAGGAGTAAAACCCAGTTATCAATCCTCTCATAATTTGAGTTTCCTTTTCCGGAATAAGTCCCGTGTTAGAGTATTCAAATCTCTATGAAGCACATATACCTTTATGGACCATGTTCCTGGATTTTCTCTCTAAAGTAAATCCTCTGGGCAGTCATACATACATAAGCCCCAAATCATTTCTTATGATCGCATCTTTCATGGCACAATTGTCTAATTTTTACCAATACCTCTTGTTTCTCACACCGAGCATGACTCATGTGAGCTTAGAGTGTAAAAGTAATTGTGACATCCTACTTTGAGCCATAAACCATAAACATCATACCATTATTCGAACTACGTGGGCTCTGATTCCTTTTCCAAAACAAAGGATACGTAGGTAGCCCATCTATGGGTTCGATCCCAACTTTGAAATAATTCATGTCCTTCTGAATGACAATAAACTTCAAGTGCCCCACTGAGTGGATTTAAAACCATCCTGGTCATCATAATGGCCAAGAGACCTTTATATGAATGTTTTGAAGGTTACCATTGACCATGAATCTCTAAATAGATTTAGATGATTCTCTATTGATGAAGAACCTCGAATATATATAAAAGATTCTCTAAATTTCTTACATATTTAATCATTGATTGTCAAAACTGAAGGAAAAGCTCATTTTATACTTGGTAATGTAATAAGGATTCATGAACATAACTTAAATCTATAAAGAGAGTCCTGGAATAGACAGTAATTCCCCTCAAAAAGGTGTGATGAGTCCGACCTCCCATCCTCTCGACCAATGCAAATTCCTAAGCCTCGTCAGTCCACAATGCTAATGAGCGCCTACCTTTGGAAAGTAGGTCCAAATGGATGTGGAATCATTGGATGTTTCCGGTTCTACGAACAAACCCGCTAGAAACCGATCAGAACGTTTGAATATCCCATCCAGGAGGTCATCCCCGAATTCCTAGGGAAACAAAAAATGGTGAACCCGATGTGAATCCTTAACCAAGTTAAAATTATGTTTTACCTATTTGTTAATCCCCTATTTAAAACTTTATAAGAGGGCTAACAAAAACAATCATTTGACATGTGTGCTCATCCAAAGGATGAAGTGGCTGAATTTTATCTTCATTACGTCTGTTATATCAATCAGGCACTCTTTTCCAAGATCTTCTGTATTTCCATAATGGCTGCTCTCAAATTCACATCTGTAAATACTACTGCTACAAATACCACTACTGCTATTCCTACTGGATCATCATCCGCTCTGAGGATGACATCACCTACTCTGCGTCTTCAACGCTGGTTATCAAATGCGCTAGTTAAGGAGTACCGTCAACACGGTATCATCCCAACTTTGGAGGCTGCCTGATAGGCCCTCCAAGTGAACAAATCACACTGGTCATCTGGACAACGACGACAAGTGATAAAGAGGCAGGCAGTGCTGACTACCCTCTCCAACCGTTTCGGGTCGTTATCCCCGGAACGCAATTTCCATTCACTCCCTTACTCTGTGGAAGTGAATGATCATGTCCCTCAGGGCCTTAATTCAAAAAAGCAGTAGTCCTTCCCGAGGGCTCCCATCAACAATCGCCGCCAGACTCGTGCGACAGTGCGCCCTCAACATGATGAGGGTACCGACTCCAGGCATTCAGCTCAGGTTCCTCGAACCCGAGTAGGCAAGATGAACCGCCAAAGACGGAATCCAGTTAATAATGGGCAGGTTTTCATCCCTGCCATCTCTGGATAAGTCCACCAACCTAACTTGGTGGCGAACAATGAACAGGCACACACACCTGTCCGTTTTAATTCCGCTGTCCAGCAGACTCATCTGGCAGCATCAAGCCAATCCCGCCAGGCAATTCTGGCGGAGTACTATAGGCAGGAACATACACCTGCTTATGCATCATCAGTTAGTCTGCAGGCTCGCCTGACTACATATGATGGAGTCCATCAACCTAACTTGGTGGCGAACAACGAACAGGAACACACACCTGTCCGTTTTAATTCCGCTGTCCAGCAGACTCGTCTGGCAGCATCAAGCCAATCCCGCCAGGCAATTCCGGTGGAGTACTATAGGCATGATCATACACCTGCTTATGCATCATCAGTTAGTCAGCAGGCTCGCCTGACTACATATGATGGGTTCCACCAACCGAACTTGGTGGCGAACAACGAGCAGGCACACACACCTGTCCGTTTTAATTCCGATGTCCTGCAGACTCGTCTGGCAGCATCACGCCAATCCCGCCAGGCAATTCCAGCAGAGTACTATAGGCAGGAACATACACCTGCTTATACATCATCAGTTAGTCAGTAGGCTCGCCTGACTACATATGATGGATCTCGTCAACCGCGTTTGGCGAAGTGTAATTAGCAGGCACATACACCTGCTAGTACTAATCAATCCTACCAACAGTCTCGCTTGGTAGCGCACGGAGAAGTCAGTCGGAAAGCTCCGACGACAAACAGGAGGCAGACTCAACTCTCTGCCTCCACACTTGAGTACTGTCAGGATTCACTGACAGGAAAAGGAGGACAAGAGCAGCCACATACACCTACTCCAAGCTCAGAATGGACGTATATCCTCGTTCCGGTGGCTGAAGTCACCAAGCATATTCTATCAATGGTGAAAGAGCGAAAGCAAATTCCTGCTCATATTCTGGATGCTTGTCAGGATATCATAACAGCTTCAACATCATCTCCGGGAAAGACACATAAATCTATCCCTAGCAGTGGAGTGACACATCAACGATTCACTCCGGAACAGACACACAAATCTGTTCCAGTCCAAGAGGGTTATGAGGCATACTCCCCTATATCATACGGACAACCAAGTCAGTCACATACACCTGATTTGAGTGGAGATCGTTAGCCTAACCTAACCATCTTTCCTGATCAGGCACATACACCTGCTCAGAGTAACCACATTCTTCAACAAGTGGTTTCCAAAGTGAGTAAGAAGGCATCTAAGAAAAAGATCCGCCCAGCATAGTTAGGAGATCAAAGGCCAATCTCTAACAAGGCTTTGCTCGATGCTGGAGTTCTTGAAGCCCTCAGACATTTATCTGTTGGAATTCAAGATTCTACTCACTCAGTTCCCAATAACGGGAACATTATTTCTGAAAGTCTTCAACAGACACTTCCTCAAGAAGGCTTGCTTCATGAAAATTCGGTCAATCGTGAAGTTTCTTCTTTAGATGAGAGCCACAGGAACCCTCTGTGTGGTCAGAAGACCAAGGAGCAAGAGATCTCATCTTTTGCTGTAACCCATTATGGTGGTCCTCCCCATGATGATGAATTTCACTACGAAAGTCCTCTATGCAGTAGTGATTCACATTGCCTTGAAAATACTCCAGTGGACAATGTTGTGCCGAGAAAGACCTCTTATCTTGAGGCACTTGCAAATGCGAAACCAGTCATGTCTGATTCTTTATCGCTAGAAAGTGAAATAATTTCTCAATCAGAAGATAGCCCAGGGTGTAGGTGATTCTCTGAACCACCCCTAAGTCATGCATCTTCTAGTTTGATCAATGATCTCTCTACCAATCTTGTTGAATCCGATGAAGCAACAAGGAAACACCAAATTTGGTTAAAATAGGTAGAAGAATCTTAATTTAATGATAATGAGGAAATGCTTAACATGAGGAAAAAACTGGCGAAAAGTGAGGTACCAATCGTGTTTTGGCCTTTGGCTGACTCCAAGTATGATATTCCAAAGATGTTGACGGAAGATGGAGTCCATGATATTCGTCTCAACATATGGAAAAATCTTTGTCAATTGAAGAAGAAGGTATTATCTTATGATGAATATGAAAATCATCTTAAGATAATAGAATGGCTACAACGTCAGATTGATTTGGCATCTCTATCAGTCTCTCGGTATCCTAAGGATGAAAAGCAACAGAGAACCCTTCAACGTTCATGCCTTGGCGCACTAAGAAAATTGCGTCAGTTAATTGCCAATGCTCCATCTGGTGTTCATATCCGAGGATGGGGTGTTCACGGAGCACTACATTTCACAGTGCTTTCCAGTCAGCAAAGCCCGCCGAAAATGGTCTCATGGAATGTTATTGCCCATGGCCGGCCACAGTCAATGGGCTTTGTTCATAATCAAAATCTTTCTCAAGAACAGGCTTCAACTAGTTCCTCTCAAAATCAAGCATATATAGAACAAGTTTTTGAATTACTCCTACATCAAGCAGGAGAGAATATTGCACAAGCCTCTCGTATGGAGCAAACACATCATCAAATTACAGAAGTCTCAGAAATCATCCAACGGTCTGTTGAACCAGGTGATAAAAGTGGATACAGGTTAATGCATCTAGCTAATTTCCAATCTAAGATTCTCAAGATCAAGAGAGCTTTTAAAAAGGTCTCATACATAGCATGTCAAGAGCCACCCCAGCTTGCCAGACTGGGGACTCCTTTAACCCAACCCTCAGAGTCAACAAATGGGATTCGAGGAGTTGAGCGGAAGCAGCAGGAACATCCCCAGTTCACGAGACTGGGGACTCTTTCAAATCATCATTCCCCTTCTCAGAGAATGTCGGTCTTTTCTCAATTGGGGAAGAAGCCCCAAGAGGAACGAAGAGCCAAATTATCAGGAGATTCCCTCCAAGTTATAGCTCGTCAAGAAGTTCCTAAAAGATTAAATCAACAAAAGGCAATGTCTCATCAAAGACATGAAAGAAGAAAATATCACAGAAATGTTGATAGAAGGGATGTGATGCATTATACATCAATCAATGTCATCAATGCCGTTGTTGATAATCCACCAGAGGAGACTCACTCAGGGGACTCAGATGAAGAGCGCCCTGCTAAAGAAATTGTATGCGCCAATACAAATGAAGAAGGTGTGCATACACGAAGTCAAAGGATTACTCAGAACCTAGGTAATCCACTTCCTTCTCTCCAAAAAGTATCCAACAAAGGGAGGGGAAAGAATCAGGTTACATATCCTTCCTCTAGAGAAGGTCAATCTCTCTCGTTAGAGCAAAGTTTTGCACAACAAGAGGAAGAAATGGACAAATTAAAAAGGTTGAATGCAGAACTACTTCAGAGTAGTCTTCTTCTTATGAATGCTGAAGTCCGACAGCCGAAGGAATTTGTTGCAGTTACTGAGATGGATCAAGAATATCCTCCTTTATCAGTACACCCTCAGAGGTCTAATCCCGTGGGTCAAGCGCAACAACGGTTGGCAGTGCTGCCATCAGTTGCAGCACCAACCACCACATCTGTCCAAGCTCCATTCATTGCACCTAATCAAGACCAAATTCAACAGGATGTTTCTCAAAAGTTAATAACTACTATTGAGTCATTAACATCTCGGTTAGAAACTATGGAAGGGAAACAGGCGCAAGTTCAACCAGAAAAGAAAGTTTACCCTGAATGGGTGGATTCAATTTCTCCCCCATCTAGTTTTGGAAACCCTGTTTTCCCTACATTCAATGGATCAGGAGACCCTGAAAAACATTTGACGCATTACGTGTCATTTTGTGATCCTATTATGGAAACTCCAGAGCAGCAAGAAGCAGTGAAACTCAGATGCTTCATGCGAACCTTGCAAGGACCAGCTTTTGTCTAGTATACAAGCTTGCAATCCCAGTCAATCATCAGATGGGAGGATCTTCGTCAAAAATTCCTTTTTCAGTTCAGCTAAACTTTTCTAAAAATGACAGTTTTCGATCTTACAAACTGCAAGCAAAGGGAGAATGAAAGAGTCTCTGATTGCATTGCTCGCTGGAAGGGATTAACGTATTCCCTGAGTTTAGCACTCCCTCAGGAAGAGCTGTTGCCAATATGTGTGGCAAATTTGCGTGACGAATTACGCACTCCATTGATCCCTATGAAATACACAGGAGGGTTTCGAGACCTTACTTCAATCACTCAGCAGATTGAAAATTTCCTTATACAGGCTAAGGTTAAATCTCGTGTAATTCCTTCAGCTTCAGGAAGGAGAATGGGTAAAGCAGAAACTGCTACAGTTATGCTTAAACAAGCACCTGTACCTATTTCTACTTCAAAACCTTCATCTTATCGAAGGGATCCACCTCCTGAATGCCAAAACAATGGCCGTTTCATCCAAATGATCAAAGAGATCAATGGGGAAAACAATTTGAGGATATGAAGAGTAAAACATACTCTTTCCGAAGTGAGAAAGTTCCTGGTTACTTCATTTCAGCTCTGGAAAATAATTTGGTTCAATTACCAGTGCCCAAGAGGCTAAACAAGGAAGGGGATGAAGACCGTCCCAATTATTTTCCCTTTCATCAAATGTTGGGGCATCCCATCTGGGAGTGTTTTGTCATTAAAGACCTCCTGCAAAAGATGATCGAATTGGGACAAGTCAAGTTGAAAGGTTCTTTGACTCAGGTAGCATGTGTTACTGCTACAGTTCCAGAGGAGGAAGGTGACTGGCAAGAAGTCAAAAGCAGAAATGCACAGAAATATGATGATTGTATGGTTAGAAAGAAAATCAATCGGACTCATGCCATTTTGCGAACACAATTAAAAAAACCAATTGTGTCTTCTACCATGAATACTACTATAAAACCCTCTTTGTCAGAGGGAAAGTCCTCAAAGAAACTGTTTGATTCAAAGAAGGAAAAAAGAATAAGAAGAAGATGAGTATGTGTCAAAGCATAAATTGTCTTTGACTCTGGCAGACTTTATGCCATCTACTTCAAAACAACGGGCACCGCCCCATCAAACGGCACAACCTAAACAGGCTAGTCAGGCAGAGTCCTTATTAGACAAAGAGTTAATCTTCGGTTCTATTAATATGATTCAATTAACAGATCCATATTCCAGTCGTAATTTCAATTTTGATAAGTCTGAATTCCCTATATCAAATAAGGGAATTCAAGGAAGTTCCAGAGGTTCAGGATACAGGGGAAGACGTGGATCTTTCCGAAGCCACTACTCCAATTCTACCCCTGCTAGCACTGTGTATGCAGCAGAAACTCGTGGTAGAGCCCTTCAGCGAGCTCAAAAGGAACAAGCATGTTCTTATGCCAATAGTCAACTCAGTCTTGGCACAGTTATTTTGGAAGACCGATTTAAAATTCCATCTTCTTTATCTCATCAAGTAAATGGATCTAATCGGTCTAATCTTCCAAAACCAAGGATGTTGCCAACTTCTAACCCAATACAAGATGCATCTGCTTCCAAAGCATCTGCTTCCAAGGTACCTGCTAAACCGCATATTCCTGTTGGGAAACGCAGACCTTTAGATAAAAAGTATGATATATTGAAACACTTGGCCCAAGTACCAGCCAATTTATCAATTTTGGATGCTTTGAATCGGTCAAAAGATCTTCGGGATGCACTCATCGAAGCTTTGTCAAGTCCTCAGGAGTTTGAAGCTGAAATTACTGCAGCTGAAGTCTATCACATAGAGAATAATCCTGCAGAATGCCATGCAGTGATATCTTTTACTGATAAAGATGAAGATGATGTTGTACATGGGCACATAAAACCTTTGTACTTATCTGGAAAAGTCAATGGTGTAGATATCCGAAGAGCTTTCATTGACAATGGTTCAGGAGTCAACCTCATGCCCATCCGTACACTTCGTCGATTGGGCCTCACGGAATCTGATTTATCTCCTTCTACCATGATGTTACAAGTATATGATAAAAATGAACAAGAAACACTGGGCGAAGTTACACTCAGAACTTAGTTTGGAGATCTTGTATCCAATTCGGCTTTCATGATTGTTGATCAAGACTCAGCTTTCAACGTCCTGCTTGGATGACCCTGTTTGCATCATCATGCGACTATCCCTTCATCATACCATCAATGTCTCAAATACTGTTTCAACGGTCAAGTCGGAACATTGTATGGTGATAAGACCTCGTTCAAGACATGTGAGTCTCAATACATTGAGGCGGAATTTTATCACATGAAGGGAAGAGAAAAATCTACAATGAAGGAAATTACCAAAGTTAATGCTCCATATGGTTTGGTGAAAATTCCAATAAATCCATTTACACATGTGAGTACAGATTATGTGTTACCTATCAGTCAAATTGACAAAATAGGCCCAAATCAAAATACTCTTATGGAAAGATCCATAATGTCAATTACTAAAATTGATCCAGACAACATGGGAGAAATTGGTAACCTACCAAACAGTGATGAAATCACAAGTGGTGACATCTTCATTTCATCTGCTGAAATCCAATAGGTCTATACTTCGCCAATCAGGCTAGAAGAAGTTATAGCAACATTAGAGGTGAATAATGATGTCAATTCTCAATCCATCATCTCGTCTTTATTTCCCAAAGAAGGCCCTTTATCATCAATAGGGTCAGAAATAGAAGCTTCTTCTTCAAAATTTGCAAATTTTGACATCCCTTATGATCATGAAAATTTCGTTTTATCATCTACTGTGAAAGTAGAAATGGAAGAAATAGCACATGATGAAGAGGAAGAGGAAGATCTTAGAGATGCTCATCCAGTATTTGAAGAGGGTATCTCTACCACTGTGGATGAACTCAGAGAAATAAATCTGGGTACAGAGAAAGATCCACGCCCCACATTAATTAGTGCGGCCATGACCCTTGAAGATCAAGAGATGTATATTTCTTTTCTAAATAAAAATAAATATATTTTCGCTTGTAACTATACAAAAATTCCTGGGCTTGATCCTGATATTTCTACTCATCATTTGTGTTTACCAAAAGAACATTGAGGATTTAAGCAAGCCGCGAAAAGAACACACCCAACTTATGCTTCCAAAATTGAAGCTGAAGTGGATAAGCTGATCAAAGCTAACTTTGTCAGAGAATTTCAATATCCCAAGTGGTTGGATAATATTGTCCCTGTAATGAAGAAGAACGGACAAATTAGGGTTTGCATCGATTTCAGAGATCTTAATCGGTATTGTCCTAAAGATGATTTTCCAGTTCCGATTACAGAACTCTTAATTGATGCGACTGCTGGCTATGAAGTAATTTCCTTCATGGATGGATATTCCGGATATAATCAGATCCGAATGGCACCACAAGATGATGGAACTACAGCCTTCAGAGCCCCTCAAGGTGTGTTTTGTTACCGTGTGATGCCTTTTGGTTTAATGAATGCAGGGGTAACATATCAACGCGCCATGCATCGTATCGTCAAACCTTTCTTAGTGAAGGTTGTTGAATGCTTTGTAGATGATTTGGTGGTTAAATCCAAACAACGTTCTAATCACTTGGCTGATTCGGAAGTCATATTCCACAAGCTTCGACAACATAATTTGAAGATGAACCCCTTAAAATGTGCTTTTGGGGTAACCTCGGGAAAATTCCTCAGCATTGTTGTATGCCGTCGTGGTATTGAAGTCGATCCTGAGAAGACCAAATTAGTCCATGGTATGTCACCTCCTCAGAATTTGAAAGAATTAAGAGGACTTCAAGGAAACTTAGCCTATATTCGGCGTTTCATCGCCAATTTGGCAGGAAATAGTTTACCCTTTACCAAAATATTGAAAAAAAGAGTCACTTACCAATGGACTGAAGAATGTCAAGAAGCGTTTGATGTTCTCAAGAAATACCTCTTGAGTCCACCAGTACTCATGCCACCTATTGAAGGTAGACCACTTATCCTTTATGTGACAGCTCTAGAGCGATCATTGGGTGCCTTTCTCGCTCAAAAGAATGATGCTGGGAATGAAAATAGCCTCTACTATCTCAGTAGAACTATGCTTGAAGTAGAAACCTGATATTCAAGTATTGAGATGTGCTGCCTGGCATTAATCTTGGCAGTTCAGAAACTGAGACACTACCTGCAACATCACGAGGTCCAATTGGTATTTCTCAATAATCCGCTCAAATTCATCCTTAGTCGTCCAATGCTCACAAGACGTCTAGCAAGGTGGACAATTATTTTGCAACAGTTCGACATTCAGTATGTATCTCAAAAGGCAATAAAGGGTCAAGCTATGGCTGATTTCCTGGATGAACATCCTTCAGTGGAAGACACGTCTTCAGATATTGAACTCCCAGATGAGGAAATTTTCTCTATTCAAGAGAGTCCTCAAACATGGGAAATGTATTTTGATGGTGCTTCTAAAAGTCCAACAGGGAAGAAAATGGAAAATCCGAAATTCAACAAAGTTGGTTTAGGAATTGGACTCATTTCTCCAGATAAGTCATTGTTACCTTATTCCTTTTTATTTTGGGAAGGAGGTACCAATAATGAAGCCGAATACCAAGCTCTTATCACAGGCTTGGAGTTAGCGCTTCAAGCACAAGTGAATCACTTAAAGGTGAAAGGTGATTCAAACTTGGTAATCAAACAAGTCAATGGGGATTATGCCATCAGAAAAGAAGAGTTAATCCCTTTGTATGATTACATCAGAAAGTAAATGGAGGAATTCCCTTCAGAACCGACATTTTCATATGTCCCAAGATCAAAAAATGCTCAAGCTGATGCACTGGCTAATATAGCCACAACTCTAGCAGATCCAAATCGGGACGAGACAACCATCAGTATTGCCCACCATCTTGAAATTTCACCTTATGTTCAAGCCAGAATAGAGAAAATAAATGAAATTAGTCCCATTCCGGAACCTTATAGTCATACTACATGATGAATGTCAACTATTAGGGAATTCCTTCAAAATGGAACACTTCCACCTGATAGAGCCGAGAAAGAACAAATCCGGCGACGTGTGGTCAATTTTACTCTTTATGATGGCCCAAACCACCTAGAGAAAATTCTCTACAAATGTGGTTTTGATGGAGTTCTCTTCAGATGCATTGATTGTGAAGCGACAATGGCTGTCATGAAAGAAGAGCAAGCAGGAGTCTGTGGTGATCACCAGTCTGGACATAGATTGTCTGATAAAATTCGAAGGCTTGGATACTTTTGGCCTTCAATGGTACAAGATTGTGTTGGTTTCACAAAGAAGGGTCATTCATGTCAAGTACATGCCAACTTAATTCATCAACCTCCAGAGTTGCTTCATACAACTAAATACTCATGGCCATTTGCCACATGGGGAATGGATGTGGTGGGACCTTACCCTTTAGCTACGGCCATGCAGTTTAAGTACATTCTTACTGCTACTGATTTCTTTTCCAAATGGGCAGAGGTAGTACCTCTCAAAGAAGTCAGTTCTAAATGCATTGTTAGCTTCATCAAGTATAACATCATTACTAGATTTGGTGTCCCTCATACCATATTGGTGGACAACGGCACCAACTTCTATTCTTCTGAGGTGAAGAAATTGTATCCAGAATACAACCTTAAATCCAACCATTCATCTCGGTATCATGCAGCAGCCAATGGCCAAATAGAAGCATTTAACAAGACTCTTTCAAATATAATGCAAAAGATGGTGGATAAAGATAAGAGGTCATGAACTGATAAACTCTTTCATGCTTTATGGGCTTATCAGTCTACAACTCGCAATGCAACGCGGTCAACTCCATATTCATTGGTATATGGAACAGAATCAGTCTTTCCAATTGAAGTTCAATTGCCCTCACTCGGAGTAGCCATTTGTGATCAGTTATCTACAGATGAGCAATCCCAAAAGTGATTGAATGAATTGGAATGTTTAGATGAGAAACGATTATGCACTTTGCACCACTTGGAAATCTATCTGAATCGAATAGCACGAGCTTTTAACAAAAAAGTTCTTCTTCGTTCATTCATTCAGGGAGAATTGGTATTACTTCTCAGAACTCGAATGATACCAGGAAAGAAACCTCCCAAGCTTGAACCAAAATGGGAAGGACCTTATTCAATACATAGGGTCTACTCCAGTGGAGCTTATTCATTAATCTCGATGGATGGAGAACTCATTACTACTCCAACTAATGCCAGATTTTTGAAGAAATATTTTGTATAAAATACAATGTATTTATTTTGTCCCCGCAACATGACACTAAACTGTGCAGCACCAGTTCGTCCTTGCTATATGACGTTAAACTAAGCAGCAATGGTCTAGTATGACCTCAAACACCTCCTTGGTCGAGCATGACCTTAAACTATTCACATGTTTTCCCCGCAACATGACACTAAACTATGCGGCACCAGTTCGTCCTTGCTATATGACGCTAAACTATACAGCAACGGTCTAAGAATATGACCCTAAACTATTTGCACATATGTCCCACACGACGTTAAACTGTGAAAATGTTCCCTAAATGGTCTAGTATGACATTAAACTGCATCATCAACGGTCCATGCATATGAACCTAAACTATTTGAAAGTCCCTTACATCCAGCAAGACGTTAAACTGTGACGTCCTAACTACATGACGCTAAACTGTATAAAAGTCCCTTACGTATGGAAAGATGTTAAACTATATAATCATCAAAGGTCCTGTATGACCTAAAACTACACCACCGTCTAGCATGGCATTAAACTGCACCATCCACGGTCCATGCATATGACCTTAAACAATTCGCACTTTTGTCCAACAAGATGTTAAACTGTGGAAAAAAAATCCTCAATGCATCCAACATGACGTAAAGGGTGTGTTATTTTGTCCTTACTGCATGACATAAAACTGCACAGTCCCCCTTTTGTCCAACATGACGTTAAACTGTATTGTCCCCATCGTCCTAACTACATGACGCTAAACTGTACAGAAAATTCATGATATGTCCTACATGACATTAAACTGTATTTTGTCCCTGCTACATGACACTAAACTACGCAGCACCAATAGTCCTAACTGCAAGACTTTAAACTGCATAGTCCCTTTATATGTCCTACATGACATTAAACTATGCATCGTTAAGGTTGTTGTTACCTCTTATTTCTCACACCGAGTATGACTCACGTGAGCTTAGAGAAAACCTCATCTGTAACACTCTCTTTGGGCTGCTAACCATGTATAAGTCCCAACAACATTTTTTATTATAAGATCGTTATCCCCAAGAACAACTTGATCATTAATTCATTCTTTAATTGAACTACACGGAGTTTGATCCTTTCCCTTCAGGCTGGGTATGTAGGCAACCTCCCAGGGTTAAAGCCCAAAAACAATCTCTTCACATCGGTTCACCACCATCTCATATGATGTTGATTCGTGAAACCGCCCCTAGAATCAATATCTTTACATTGATTCACTTTCGTCCTTGTTATATGACGTTAAACTATGCAACACTTTTGTCCGGTACGACAATAAACTACAATACTCTTTGATTTCCTCATTTGAGAGAGAACTATTGTTGACATTGATTTTTCAGTCATGTTTTATTTCAAAAGAATATGTGCATACATGGTAATACCTAAACTTTTTATCTCGGGTTAAACCATCATTACACTAAAGTCCCCTTTCACCCTTCACATGTACGAACCAAATTTGTACAAAGGGTAGTTCTAGAACTACATGGGCTTGATTCCCATCCTTATGGGATAGGTAGGAACGTTCGAGTATCCCTCGAATCCAGCCCCAAGTCATTTGGGCCTAACCCCAAATTTCACTTTCAGTCCCTCGGCTGAAAAGTACTCATGAAAACACACACTGTGTATTCATTATTATGGTCTGAACTCTATGACCCTAAACTAAGATCTCTCATACTTTCGTCCTGTATGACGTTAAACTGCATTTCAAGAACTACGTATGGCTTGATTCCCATTCTTATGAGATACGTATTGAAGTCCAAAATTTCAATTCAGGACCCAGCCACAACATGATTGTGGTTATCATTGACATATGTACCTCTATATACATTGGAAAATACCAATATTTATGTGTTATAATCCTAACCTTAAATATTTTCAGATCTTCATAACCCTTTTCATGACTTTTAATCACAAAAAATGTCAAACTTCTGAGAATTCTTTTTCCTGACTATGTAGTACGTGCCCATAGGTGGCCTTGCATAAACAGTCCACATAACAGACTTGTCAGCTGAAAGATACTATTTATTTGACCATGCATCAAATGCCCTTAGGTGTCCCTGAATAATTCAACCCCCTAACGGGTTTGTTAAATGATGGTAACTTCATTCTTGGAAAAAATGCCTCTTTTGTCCTCATTTGTCTTAAACAACAGTATGTAGGGATCCTTAAAAAAATAGCCATCCTTAACATATTTGTCCCATATCCTTTTTCATGATCTGAAAGTATTCAAGTCTATGGTTTATTTTTCTTTCCTACGTTTGGGTCAGACCTTCATATGAGTGATATTCATCCAGTTCTTCGATAATCTTGTCTGGAAATATCTTCTCTATATTCAAGTACATCTTTCCATACAACAAACTCTATACTTTAGAAAATTTGAATCTCCATAAACTTTCCCTGGCTTTTAGCACTGGGAAAGTAAATTTCTGAGAGTTCTTTTGCCTGACTATGTAGCACGTTCCCATAGGTGGCCTTGCATAAACAGTCCACATAACAGACTTGTTAGCCAAAAGATGTTATTTATTTGACCATGCAGCCAATGCCCTTAGGTGGCCCTGCATAATTCAACCCCCTAATGGGTTTTGTTAAATAATAGTAACTTCATTATTAGAAACTACTTCTTCTAATGACTTTTAGCTCTTTTTCATATCATTCCTCAGATTCAAATATTCTTAAGCCATAGCTTACATATTTTCCCTCATACTTGAGTATGGTAATATGTTTTCAGATAAATTGTCAAGGAATTGAATCAATTTTTAATCCATTTTGGTCAAAGCTATTTTGACCTTAAACATTAGCCCCATTATGTCCGGCGTGAATGACTTTAAACTTCCCACAAAATACAAAAGAACTCTGAATAAAAGTCATGTTCCATCTCACTAAACATACATTCTGTATGATTTAGGTAATATTGAGAAATTAAAAGATTCAAGGTTTATAGAGTTATTTATAAATAATCCTAGTAAAAATGAAACTATGCTTACTAAGCCCATTGGATGAAGTAAATTTAAAGTAGGTTGTGAGAGAATGAAGGTACAAATAAGTGAAAGTGAAAGTGTTTTTCATTGATGCACAAGAGTTTGAAGGACATCCACAGACTGGAGTCTCTTCTCTTTTTCAAGAATTACAAGAGGCTTTCATCATAACACTTCATTTTATTTACGACATCCCGAGATTCATCAGCAACCACATGGAATTAATTCATTCAACTGGATACAATAAGAGATGCAGTGATAACAGCTCTTCATGGAACAATTGTAAAAGGATGTTCTTGAGTGCGGTTTGAGAAAATTTTCTACTGATCAAATAGTGACTCTGTTTCTGTCCAAGAGACTTGGAAGATGGATACATAGATTTGAGAATGGTGCATTGGAAGAAAAGAGCCATTTAGAGAGAGTACTCTTTTCAGATATTGCTCTAATACCATGTTTGTCTTCTCTCCACCAACCGGTAGTGGAAAAAATTTCAGCCCATGGGTTTGCCATTTTCATATCTGCAAGGAAATGTCACTGAGGAAGAATTTGAAATTTCACACCATTGTTGTTGCTCTTAATGCACAACATAAACAAAATGAAGGAGTAACAGTGCAGCTGCATTTCAGGTGTATAGTTCTTTGCATCTGGAACATTGACTCCTTGCAGGTGACGATGACCATATAGAGGAATGTAGATTATCTGTGGGAAATTAAGATGATATTTCTTCAAGTACTTAGCCAAATCTGAGAGAGTGATGTTGCAGATATCATAGTAATCATGGCCAATGATGTTCATCATGTCATCAATCCGCTTGCTAGCTAGTTCATTAGACGTTTTAATTCCATTAGTAGCCATTGAATCTGCCCAGAAATTGAATAAATTAAACTCTTAAATAGGATTATTTTTCATAAATTTTTGTGAATGATTTACAAAAAAAGGCTAAGGCATTAAGGTGCACAAGTCTACAAAATGGCGCGCAAGTATTCGTGTGTCGCGCTAGTTTTTGACGCGCAAGTATAAACTGCTCAAGTACAAATGCCTTTATAGTAGCGCGACATCAAGGAAAACACTGGAAAACAGAGCAACCTGCGCGGCGAGTGCTCGAAGGTATGAAGTCCGAAAATCCGGATGTTTGTACGGAAGTAAGGCCCTCTATTTATAGACGCGGTCGGGACCCTGCGCGCCGGACTCTGCATGACTGAAGGTCGTATCCCTACGCGGAGAGAACTTGCGCGCCGCCCTCTGTGCCCTGAAGACTTGCGGACCCCCTTTTCCTTGGGATGTATTCAATTTCCTCAGAGTCAAATCCTCATTTCTCTCCGGATCCAACTCTGAGGGGGGAATTTTGTTGACGCTCCTTTTGTCACAGAATCTAAAAATTGGAAAAGGGGAAAATCTGAGCTCAAAGTGATTCAACCTTTGAAGAAAATATCAAAAAATCGACAAAGGCATGAACAAAGGATCAAAAGAAACTACACCACGCAAGTCATATCACTGCCGCGCAAGTCTACTTGCGCGACGCCCTTATGGTCACGCAAGTGACTTGTGCGACCTAATTGATAACCGCCCGGTAACCGCACGAGGTCTTCCCCGGCCTATAAATAGACCCTGTGGGCCCCCCATTCGAGAGGATCTTTTTCCAGAAACTCGGATTGAAGCTCCCGACGCCCAAGTCTCTTATCAAAGCTTCCGAAACACTTCTAAGGTAATTTCTTACCTAGAACGGAAGATCTAAAGAGATGGAGGAAGGCCTAAGTGTTGAAACTCATCAACACTTGCGCGCCTCAGTGGCCAGCCGTTAAGGGAAGTGGTCCCACTTGTGCGCCGCCTTATTCCTTTGATATAACTTGCGCGTCCCTTTTCAGGAAGAACCTCAAGAGAATTCTAAAGGCTTTACTAAAGAGTTTCTCAAGCAGTTCAATGCTGGTTGACCATCGTGCAAGTACACCACATGTCGCACAGGTATACCTGCGCGACCAATACATGCGCACCCCCGCAAGACTTGCGCGCCTTCCAAGACTTGCGCGCCCCTTTCTTTTTGGGAGCCTTTCTTGCCTATTTCACCCCTTTTGAGCCATTTTACATTTCCTTTTCAAGATTCAGTCTTCAAGACACTCTTCAAAGCCATTTATGGCATGATTTCTTGATTTTAATTCCTTATCTGAAAGGAATTCTGTGGAATATCTCTCAAAACCTAGTGATTTAAATATCCTTATATCACTAAATATAGAGAGTTCATTCATTCAACCTCATCCTTTAAGATGAGAGAATCCTTAACCTGGGTCTCCCTTTCAGGAATAATCCCCAGTCACAAGTCCTCTAATTTGGGCATCCTTTTCAGGAGTAAGCCCCAAATCTTAATCCTTAACCTGGGTCTCCTTTTCAGGAATAAGTCCCAGTCATAATTTTGGGCTTCCTTCTCAGGAGTAAGCCCCAAGTCCCCAAACATGGGTCTCCTTTTCAGGAATATATCCCAGTCCTAATCTTGGGATTCCTTTTTCAGGAATAATCCCCAAGTCCCTTAAATTCTCTTTAACCAATCCTAATTTACGTTTTATTTGGTATTCCTTCTCAAGAGTAAAACCCAGTTATCAATCCTCTCCTAATTTGGGTTTCTTTTTCAGGAATAAGTCCCAAGTTAGAGTATTAAAATCTCCATGAAGCACATATACCTTTATGGACCTTGTTCCTGGATTTTCTCCCTAATGTAAATCCTCTGGGCAGTCATACATTCATAAGCCCCAAATCTTTTCTTATTATTGCAACTTTCATGGCACAATTGTCTAATTTTTACCAATACCTCTTGTTTCTCACACCGATCATGACTCACGTGAGCTTAGAGTGTAAAAGTAATTGTGACATCCTGCTTTGAGCCATCAATCAAAAACATCATACCCTTATTCGAACTACGTGGGATCTGATTCCTTTTCAAAAACAAAGGATACGTAGGTAGCCCATCTATGGGTTCGATCCCAACTTTGAAATAATTCATGTCCTTAAGAATGATAATAAACTTCAAGTGCCCCACTGAGTGGCTTTAAAACGAGCCTGGTCATCATAATGACCAAGAGACTTTTATATGAATGTTTTGAAGGTTACCATTGACCAAGAATCTCTAAATAGATATAGATGATTCTCTATTGATGAAGAACCTCGAATACATATAAAAGATTCTCTAAATTTCTTACATATTTAATCATTGATTGTCAAAACTGAAGGAAAAGATCATTTTATACTCGGTAATGTAATAAGGATTCACAAACATAACTTAAATATATAAAGAGAGTCTCGGAATAGACAATAATTCACCTCAAAAAGGTGTGATGAGTCCGACCTCCCATCCTCTCGACCAATGGAAATTCCTAAGCCTCATCAGTCCACAAGCTAATGAGAGCCTACCTTTG
Source organism: Viscum album (assembly GCA_963277665.1). NCBI lineage: Eukaryota > Viridiplantae > Streptophyta > Magnoliopsida > Santalales > Viscaceae > Viscum > Viscum album. The sequence continues at coordinate 799,708,982 of OY728143.1, read as the reverse complement.
GAAAGTAGGTCCAAATGGATGTGGAATCATTAGGTGTTTCCGGTTCAACGAACAAACCTTCTAGAAACCGATCAGAACGTTTGAATCTCCCATACAGGAGGTCATCCCCGAATTCCGAGGGAACAATGATGTTACAATACAAGCCTAAGGATGAAGCACGATGTCAAGACCAATTACACATCATGAATGGAGTCAAACATCCAAATCTCAAAGATACAACACAATATTTATTCTAGATTCAAAATTTATGGATAAAATATTGTATTTTAATTAAAGAAATTGAAATTTTTTACACATCATGTAATATCAATATTTTTTACTTTTATCAAGAAAACAATGGAAAGAATGTCTGAAAAATTTTGATTCCATCTAGATTTTCTCTTCTGTTATTTCTTAATGCTTCTCTCTAAATTCAACTTGCATTAATTAACTTTATTTTGTTAATTCTATTCCATGAACCATTGTTCCAGATTAAATGTTTTATTCATTATATTTCATTGCCACGTTGAGTTGTGTGTGTTTTCAGTCTCAATTGTCGATCGATGACAAACCCTTGGTGTGTTCTTCCCTATTTATTATTCAAGTAAGATTTATGTTGAAGTTGTGATTGATTATTGTGTTAAATTTACTATTATTTAATTAATGATATTTTATTGTTTGATCTCATTATTTATAGGTATATTGATTATGTTCTCAATCTTATACCCTCTATTAACGAATTCTTTCATGAGTAGCTAGACCAGCTAGTGTATGGGTTGAGAGAAGGGTGTTTGAATTTAATGATATTTAATAATCAACATTGTAACCCTAAGGATAATAATTATATAATTTTTTTATCCATCTCTTTTAAAATACCCATACCAGGGGAGTTTTTAATGAATAACCCTGACCTGATTGAAGTATAATAGGTTATGACCATTGTCTTGTGATACTTTCTTCCTTAAAAGCTGGAATTAATGCATCTTTGATGTGGCCATCTCGTGATTGATGAATCATTTCCTCTTAGACAGATCTAGTTGGTTTGAGTATATTAATCTCGTGACCTTATCTATCATCAAATCCTTAACCTTGGGACAAAACCTAGTTAGGAATAAGATTATCTTTTTTACGAAAACCCCAAAATTTCTCTTGATCCCTTTTCTCCCGTAATAATAAACCCCAAATCTCTTAGTGATAGTTTTCTCCTAAACATGAATATATCATGAGGACTCTTACAAATGGGTTTCAATAGCCCAATTCCAATCAGCTAGTTAAAATACCAATGGGATCAACCCCACACTATCACTATAATACATTTTAGTAGCATGTGTAGTTTTGGAAACAACAAGATAATTAGAATATTTCCTAAGAAAATTAAACAACATGAATGGGGATATCAAATTTTAACACTATTTCTTGGGGATTTAATGACTATGATTTGAAACATACACCTATAACTAGAATCAGGGATTACCTCACTCATCTCCCTTTATCATTTATTTTATTTTTAACTCACTTTTGTTATAGAAATTAATCTTTCCATGTTGTATCTTAGTACATGAAGAAGGTACCTTTGACTCATTCAAGGAGCCTTAATGAATCGAAACTACTAACATTAGAACCATAAATTGAACGGTACTTCTCTATATGGCACTATTTAGAAATGGTTAACTTTAGAATTCATGGAGTTCCCATCACTCCAAGCATGAGAAAACCCTACCCTACATGGAGAGAAAAAAATTCAATAATAAAAATCCACTATTGATTGTATATTTCAGTCAATAAATTGTGTAACACCACTAATTTTTTACCCTCCGATTTAGGATCACACCTTCAAGTTGTATCGTGAAATAATTCATATGATCTATAGTGTGGGCCAATTTATCAGGATTTAATGAAAATATTACCATGAACATATTTCCAACTTCATGGAAGTTCATGATAACTTTCTCTTTCAGGGAGTATATTAGGATTCTATAATACTATAGTGATATATATTTTCCTTATAATGACCATACTAAGGTTTCTATAAAAAATTTATATCTTGATTCCATCATGAGATAGGATGATTTAGACTAAAATTCCTAGACATGAACTATATTCATATCCACACCTAGAATCATCAGAACGTCATCATGAATTTCACTAAAAATGATAGAGAGTTAACATGGGAAGCATGCGATCATTTAATTTACCTCACTAATAAATAACCAATACATATTCATGATATGTTGATATAACTCCAAATGTAATATTATGTCCTCCAACATGCTTATCCAATAGTAGTTGATGCTATTATCGATAGAGGGTTGATGTTCAAAACACCCAAGGCCAGCCGAGAAATTTTGGATGAAGTACCACTTAATTGCAGTATGTGGAAATGTGATCGTGGAAAATCCCATCATTAAATACATCATGTTGATGAAAATACTCAATTAGATGCACAGATAGAAGGCTTGACCGAAAAACATGAATCCATTAAGCTACATACTACATCGCCTATTCCACATTCCCTTATCATTGATATAAAATCCTCTAAAATGTGTGGTATCCCACACCTATACCAATACAACATATCACATGTTAATGGAAAAAATAAATGATTTTAATTACATTAATTATAGTCTGGAAAACAAAAAATTTCAGCTACCATAGTAATGATATCAGTATGTACTCAATCAAAAACAACATAGAAATAATGAAGGGTAATACTAGAAAATAATATATTATGAACCATTCAATAACCTAGGACCACTGAGATATCCATAAATTAATCATGCGCATAAAACACCATTTAATGTAATGAGACAGCCCTTATATCCTAGATAACAACAACTACTTCAACTAGATATACTATTACTGCAACAACTATCCATTCCTCATTAGTCAAAGATAGAAAATATACTCTAAACATTATTTCCAAAAGGAATATTATAGAATTAAAACCCAATAAAATTAAATTCACAATAAATGGGAGGCCCTTTATGACCTCAATATTAAAGTGGGTTGGATCTCAAAGACCTTGTCAGAATGATTATGCAGCAATCTACTAGGTAATACTGAGACACACTGAAGGGAATAGGCAATGGAAATGGTAAGGAGGATTGGAAATGTATTGGAATTTCATAAACCACATGAAGATGAATAAAATTAGGGAAAGAAAAAAAACATAAAACATTCAAAGAATAAGATAATTAGAAAACTGAAACTACCTAAGAGATGTCTCGGAGGAGCCACTATTTTCAAAAGATTCATTGAAATAATATCCCAAAGATGATGAATTAATTGAACCACCACATTTTAAACTACCAATATATCATACAAAATGAATGATGCAAGGAATGATTTAATGTAAATACAATAAATAATTATATATTTTGAATAAATTACAAATCAACATTCATTTTACTAAGGAAAGAAATAAAATTCCTTCGTATAAACATGTTTCTCAAGGGGATTAAATACAAAAAATGGAAAATGGAAGACCTATGAGTCACTCACTATATGGGGATTGTTATGAAGTTTTCCAAATGAAAATTATCAAAAAAGAGAGATCCTAAGATTTTATCAATCTCATTCACCAAAAGAGAATGTATCATTAGAATATCCATCGTTGATTTTGGATCCCACATCAACCTCATCTGTATGACTGTATTCCATAAGCTGGGAAAAGAAAAACTCAAACCACCCATAGTGGTACTCCAACTAACCAACAGATCAGTAATGTCCCCAGAGGAATTCTCGAGGATGACTTAGTTAATGTTCCCATGTTCACTTTTCTATAAAAATTTATCATTTTAGACATGTAAGAAGAAGGATTAATTCTAATCATCATTGGAAGACCATTATTATCCACTAGGAAGTCATTGATTGATGTAAATCAAGGAAGAATCATATTCTGGGTAGGTGATGAATAAAATTTATTCTACTATGTGAAAGATATAAAATAAATAGATGTTTCTTTTGAATACCATGCTATTAATAACTCAGGTGGAAGAGATGACTAATAATACATTGAGGATGATAGTGATGAAATGACCCATATTTAGGATGCATGAGATGAAATTGAGGTAGTAAACTACCTAGAACCTATATAAACTAACAACATCCCACCATTCTTACCCAAATTCATTCGGATATAGAAAATGAATGTAAAACCCCTACCCAATACACTCCAGTATTCTTTTATAGAGACTCATACTTCATTACTAATCATCAATAACTCCTAGTTGACACATTCAAAAGAGGAAAAATTAATAGATGTCCTGAAAAACAGACACAGTTCGTGGGGGAGACCGATATAAAAGGAATTTTCATGCATTATACACCGATTATATTATATTAGAAGAATATGAAATAACCACACACAAACCACATCGGTGACTCCCCACATGAATTTTGGAAGTAGTTATGAAATAAGTATTGTGACTTCTTTACACTAGAATAATGTTTTTTATATCTTCTAGTTGGAAGTTGAGCCTGCAATAGGTTTTTTCCAAAAAAGGTGCTATCACATTTAAAAAATTGATGAAGAGGAATTGATCTTAAATATCACCATCACTCAGTAGGAAGTGTTCCTAGACAAAATATAACCATATACCAAAACCTATAATGATCATTTAACCCTTCAATTAATGGATACGATTTTATAGAGACTAGGACATAAATTATATTGTTTTCTAGATATATATTTAGGATACAATAATATTTAAGTCAACCAAGATGATTAATATAAAACAAAATTCAATGTCCATTTGGTACTCTATCCAATAGAAAGTTGTTGTTCAATATTTATAATTCCCCAAATAACATTCAATGTTGAATGAAACTCATATTATACAAGATAAAAGATTAATTTATATAAATTTTTTGGATGAATTTTTAGTTTACGGATGATCGTTGGAGGTCTGGAAAAGCAATAACTTGTTAGTTCATCAACATTGTGAAGAGAAGGCACCAGTTTTAAATGGAAAAAATGAAAATTTCTATTTCAAGGGGGCATATTCCACGGAGATGAAACTTCTAATAATGTCATGGAAGTGAATTATAATTAAAAAATGTGATCAAAAGATTAACTGAGCCCTATAAAATCAAATATATATGGAGATTTCAAGGCCATGAAGGGTTTTAGCGGTGATTCATGGAATATTTTTGCGATGTTGGACACCCTCTAACACACCTTTTATCGAAGATACACAATTTTAATTATATAATGAATGTTGGTGGGAGTTAAATTTTTTTATGAAAATCACGGTATCCACTCCTATAATCATATCTCCAAAATGAGAAAAAGAATCTGAATTGGTGTACCATGCTAGTGATCATGGTAATTATACATATATATATAAGGATCTCTTTGTATTTTTCTCATTCAATACATTTTTCTATTATCTATAATGGTCAAAAGTAATTGTGCACACTACCCATGATACCCTATGATAGTTGATGAATAAAAATGATGAAAAAAAATGTCTGATATGGTCATCTTATTCCTGTAATAATACAAAATCTCAATCAATGATACCAAATGAACATAAAAGGATTTTTCCTACCATTTTTTCTAACTTCCACTGCCCATCATAAAAATGATGATGATTAGGACATAGAGGTCAAATTCCCTGATGAAAAAACATTAGCATAAAAGAAAATTGAAGATTATAAGAAATGAAAAAACTATCTTTACAAGATATTTTATAACCAGAACTATCCTACTAGAAAAAAAGGAATATTTTTAGTTGAAGCATCACACTACATCTAAGATGAACTACTACTTTTTAAGTGTTTTGATGATAGATTAATGAGATGATGCATCCTAGAGGATGAGATGAAAAGTCTGTCAGACTTGTGTAACATTTCACAATCTAGATGGAATCAGGGACAAGAATTCACATTATTAATGGTCCTACAATGTGGAATTTCTGAGACCACACTCCACAAAGATGAAATGGATTACTGTCAAAGTAGTAATCGATGCCATGAAAATGGCCCCATTGGAAAACTGACTAAAACTCCCCAAAACCAAATCATAGATGTGAAAATATTAAACATGTGGAGGAATATACATAGTGGGTTAATTTTTTAATTCACATTGAAAATAATATATACTTGTTGGTGTGGACTACAATAGAAATGCGTATAAGAACAAGATACAAAACATGATATGGAAGAACTGGTAATGAATTTCTTGAAGAAAAATGTGTTTTTTTGGATTTAGATTTCCCAGACTACACATTACAAATTTAGTAACACATTTTACAGATATAGCTATTAAGGTACTCGTGGAATAATATGGGATCATGTATAACACATGAACTCTCTACCACCCAAAAATAATGGGGCTTGTTGAATTTTACAATATAGAAATTGAATGGATCCTTGAAAAGAATTTAATCACAAATATGTATTTGGTTATAAGGTTAGATGTTGAAATATGATCATTCCTCACTGCTTAAAAAACACTCATTAGTACCACACAATTCTGATTGATATATGAGATAACATGTAATTTTCTAGTATAATTGGAGAATCACTCATATTAGTAAATTTAGTAGCTCAATTTGGATATTCAAAAGGATGAGGAATCGAGGATGATAAAGTTAGATGAATTGTAAGACATCATAAATGGTTCTTAAGAAAATGAAAAATTCTAAAATGAATGAAACCACAAAATGGAATAATCAAAGAATTTTGAGACACATTTGTTTACCAGGGAATAACGTATTATTGTTACAATTCGGATAAAAAATCCTTAGGAATCACAAATCCTGATGGTTAGGACCACAAAAGGTCCATTAATTACTCTCTTATATGACCATCATGATTCCAAAGGAAGGTGGACCACCACTAAATGTAAATGTTCAACGGTTGAAAATCTAACAAGAACCCTTTTATGATAGGTTTTTGATCAACTTCAAATTAATATGGGCATCACAGTATAATGATCTCGATGTAAAACGAAGTAGTGATTGGGAGAAAACATAGGATAGGTAATCTTATGATATATTAGTATTGAATAATATTTAGGGTGTTTTTCCGCATGTCATAATAAACGATATAGGATTTGATGGAAATTTTGGAAAAAAGAACAAATTATATATCATGAACCAATTATCATGTTGTGTATACTCACTCAATAAAGTTAATAAAATTAAAAAATTACACATTATGAAGCCTAATTAAATTCCTTTTAATTCCAAGATCAATTATGGTTACAAACCTAGTGTTCGTGACACATGTTATCCCTCTTGCTACTCATACCCAACCCCTACCACACCTCTTCTCCTGTACAAGCCACCTGTTCCACCCTTTCATCATATTCCTTCTAGTTACACACCATTACTTAATCGACCATTCCCCTAAAATGGAATGATAAAATATCATTTCAACTCCCAATATTGATCTTACACATGGGTGAGATGACCCCCGTACCAGTTAATCATAGGAAATGGGCCACACCTCCAGCACCTCATGCGTCTTTATCCTCTACCACTATTGTAGTTCCTGATGATTCATATATTCTTGATGATTCTCAATCCTACTACATTGGGACATATAATGATAACCACAACCACATTCACCGAATCCTACAATATTTAGACCCCAATTACAATGTGGAACTTAATCGGCTATAGGAAAATTAGATGAGGACCAAAAAATCTCGATATGGTCTCCCTGGCATGTCTGAATATCATCCAAGAGACCCCCAGCTCCTCGAATGCCTTCATATATCCGGTATAATTGATGTGTGTGATAAGACATTCCAAGGGATGTATATTTATTTTCTGGGTTCTTTTTTGGTATTTATTGATATATCCCTAATTTATATTATGTGGGATACCTCATAAGTTTTCTATCATGGAGTTCATCATCGTCCTAGATATTTATACTCATACCCTCACCAAATACAAGGTATTACACACATAACATATTGAGCCATCAATTTTAGATTCAATCCTTCTCTGGTAGATGAATTCATGTAATTTTCACACTAATAATGATCCCATAATTACGATGTCTTCATGGTTCCAAGGCCATTACTCTGCATTTGTTCATAACACGTTGACGCATGCCTGGTATTCTCATACCGAGTCTCACATAAGCATCGTCCTGATGGACTTCATTGTACATAAATATACCATAAGTTGACCAACCATCAACATGGCCTACAGGGGTTCCTTTTTACTATATATATAATGCATATAGGATGTTTGGCACATTGATGTGTGGATCTTTCATCACCCATTTAGCTAGTCATCTCAGCATTTTTGTCTTTTCCCGGCCACTCACCGACCTTATTCCACTAGAGTCCATTAACATCATGATGAAGCACTAGCCGGAGATACTATCCATGTATGGTGACACCAACTAGTGGTAAAAAGTAGTAGCTGAGGATGTTTACAAGCCACCAGGATATCACCCAGCAGAATCTGCACCAGCTTTAGCCACCACCTCTGGGTTGACCATGTTTCATCCATACCCACCCACAATATGTCCAATATTCCTACATAAAACACCTAACCTTCTGTTCCACCAAACCCATCATATTTAATTTAACTTTGGGTTATAAACCATTACATCCTATAGAATCTAAATTGGATCTCACATCATCTTTACATCCATTTTGTAGAGTTCTCCCCTTTCCTAACCCCTACTCCACCATCTTACTAGGATTATTATCAACCAGCACTACCTTCCATTGTCCCTTCATCATCTAGTACTAATATCACATATACCCCTAACCAACGTCATATCTATGCTGACAGACCATGCTTCATAGAATGATTTTCTAGAAGAGTATCCTTAGAGGGGAAATGGCTCTGCAGTTTCCCCAATTCCTTGGGGTGCCTTTCATTAATCCAACTATCATACCTACAATGACACTCCAAATCAGTACCTCCCCACCAACCACCATTGAGAAAACATCATGTATCGTGGTACCACCATCCGTAATTGAACCCAAGGCTAATCATCTATTGCATATATAGAATAATTTGGAGAGATGTAGCCTCCCTCTATTTGAGAGTGGAATATAAATGAGATACGTGGGGATATTGATTACTCTTATTCTATCACAGTACCCTAATAAATTTTGTACACTATCATGGTGCTCATTTTGTTATTTTTTATATTCCCATTCAAAATTTTATCATTTTACATCATATTTATATGGGATAATATTTTTTGTTTATATTTACCAGGATTAATTTTTAAATCATTATACTGCTATAGAATCCATGTCTAGCTCTTATTCACCTAATATGGTAATCGATGCACCTATTCCATCACCATCTCCCATTTTTCTACAATTGATTATGCATATTGCTGATGTTGAGCACCAGCTTCAGGAGCTATCACATGAGATCTGTGCCCACCTTCCACCACTGAAAGATGCATTGAAATGTTTCATCCCATCCCAAATTTCTACATGGTATGCTCATGTAGTGATTGACCCTCTCGAACAACAATGGGATCTTCAGTATACTTACACCAATATGTGTAGAGTATAAAGTAGATCTGAGTCGATGGATGATACTAATAGATACACTAGTACATCCTCTTGGACTGATATATCATTATTAGCTCTTTATATAAGGTAACCCATATTTCATTTGTTTCCCTCAATATTTGTAATTATGATTTTAATTTAGTAGTCATTTTTTATCTTTTTATTTATAGTCATTGGTCACATTAAGTATTATTTAATAAACATACCTAGATTTATATAACCAGTATATCATTTCTATTCACTATGTGCACATGCATTTTTTATAATCAGAAATTGTTTCAACATTATGGACTTGAATTTTACCTAGTACAAGATTTTTATAACTACCCAATTATGTAGGTATCCCAATATCAAAATCAAGAATGCTCAAAATTTCATATGTCATGACACTCATTATAGGGAGAAATCGATTACTTATTATTAAATTATTAAAATTTCCATTTCAATAGTCGATAAATTGTCAATCATACCCATCTCACGGTACATTCATGAAAAGTGCAGACAAAACTTCATTTTATGTGTGGGGGGTTCCTTCTTTAAAAATATTTTTGACACACTAGGATTGCTGATTTTGATTATTTATATAGGACATACTATTCTTTTGGGAGAATTCTTAATAACTATGACTCATTACACACATTTAAATATATGTAAAAGGTATGAAGGAAATTATCGAAAATATATGTTTTCCCCTATTAAAATCATTACAATGTATGTTGAGTTTTGTAATTTAATTTGAAATATATATTTTTGAAATTTATTTTAATTGAGTTAGTACATGATTTTATACCCTGATTTATTTATAGTTTTCTATATTTTTCTTAATTTATATGTGTATTATGAGCCTCCAATTACATATTATTCTCTAAGAATACTTATTTAATGATACATTGGACATGAAAGTATCATAGAACACAAATTAAAATCTTATTGAGTCTATGAAAAAACAAATAAAATATTAATATTATTGAGTAAATCATTGTTGATAAACTTTTTACCAAGATCCCCTTACATATTTACTATATTTATCGCGCAGTTTTCATGAATTAACATTGTGGAATACATATATTCAAAGATTATTATACCTTCCTTACATAATCTTTTAATTATGAATGAATTAACTTTTAATAAGGATGGGGATGATTTTTCATCAAGTGAACATGAGATGATTTTACTTAGGTGATATATTATTGTTCATACGATACAATATTATTATAATCATGTTATTTTTTTATTTTTATTCATATACTTGTTCTTTTAAAAATAAAAATAATAAAAGTACATGGTTTTTGTATTGTTAAGTTCAAAAATAACTATTTCGAAACCAATGAATCCCATGAAGGATCATTTGTGGTTATAGGAGGGATGCTAGTTCTTTCTTCCACACTACATTCCAAAAACAAATAAGAAGAAATGAAAAGAAAAAAATGGTACCCTCTAGGATCAATTGATATATTCATTCACTAACCTTAAGATGTTGGTAGTATGCAATTCATTTTTTATAGGAGGATTTAGTTCATTACACTCATTCTGAAATTCTTGAATTATACAAAAAATATTTCCATACTTTATGATCTTGTTTTTCACTATCTACCAACCTTCCCAAAGCCTTAGAGTAAATTGATAATTTTTTTCTAAACATGTCATCATTAATTTTGTATATTTCTTTGGAATCGAGGATTATATAACCAATGAACCCATATGGTTATTAACATGAATTCAGAGTTTGAGGATTAATCCAGTTTTATTTTACCTTGAGTGATAAGAGAAAAAACATTTTGATGATAATTTAAAATGGTTATTGAAATTAAGTAACCATTATAAAATTATAACATAAATATTATGATTTTTTATAGAATAAAACAATAATTAATGGCATATTTTCTATAAAGGAATGACTCTAGAGACTGTCTATTTCTATATACACATAGTTTTATTTTCCTCTTCATAATTAAAATTTCTTGTTGTAAAAATACAATAACTTTGGTAATACTAGTTGAGATTAATTTTGAAAGAGGATAAGAAATGGTTTGTGACTGGGGGAATTTGATAAGATGAAATTATATATACATTTCACAATAATTTTCATAATTTATATTCATGTTTTACTCAATAATTCACCATGTATGTGTTAATTATTGTAGGAATTAGGTATCTAATGATTCAATGGAAAATTTGATGATAAAGGATAAAAATATTCATTACATAATATGAATGTAAATTACACATTATGCAGGCATCATTCATAGCATTTCATAAGGGTGTTAAGTATTTTGTGAAAGAGTTACAAGATATGAAGGGATTGCATGAATTGACTTAACAATACATGTCATGTTACATTTGAATCTCAATTTCCACAATGAAGGTCCATACTGAAGGAACAAGCACCACATGAACTCATGTTACACATCATGAAAGGTGTCAATCTTCCAAATCACGACGATACAATGCATGATTTGAAATGGATTCAAAATTCACTAAAGAAATCTGGGATTTTAATTACATGAAGTAAAAAAATTATATATATATCATATAACATCCAAATTATTTACATCTACTCAGTTTTCAATGGAGAGATTATTCAATACATTTGTATTCTCCTTAGAATTTCTCTCCCATTCATTTTTCATCCTTATCCCAAAACACAACTTGATTCAATTGTATTTATCATTTCCATTATATTCCAATCACCATTGATCGCCTCGCAATGCATTATTCATTATTTTACATATCCAAGGAGAGTTTAACATGTTCTCCATATTAATCGTCGATTGGCATTGAATCCTTATTGTGTTCTTACCTATTCTTGTTTTTGCTATGTGTTTGGATGATGTTTCGATTGATTTGTGTTTAAAATTTCATAGTCTTGAATTCAAAATATATTATTTTTGAATCTAAATTATTATTGGTAAGTTGATTATTTTTTCAATCCATTACCCACTGTTAAACAATATACAATGATTATCTAAATATCTTAGTCTAGGCATCGAGAGTAGGGTTGTTTGAATTTAATGAATCGTTAATTCTCATCATGGTAACCATAAGGATAATAAACACGTTAAACAATAATTTTTTATCAATTTACTTTAAGAAACCCTAACCATGAGTAGTTTAAACGAATCAACCTGACCAGATTGGAGTAGAAGAGGTTATTACCAATTGCATATGACACTTTCTCCCTTGGAATCTGTGCCTAACGTATCTAGGTTGTTTCTCTCTCTATATCAAGTAAATCAGCCCTTTAGATAGATCTGGTTCGTTTGAGCATAGTTATCTATGTGCTTTTATTTTTTTCAGTCTAACCCGATGGACCACACCAAGTAAATAATAAGATTATCCTTTTACATAAAACTCAAAATTAATCCCGGTAACATCTATATCCCATATCTTAATACCCAAATCCATTAGATATAGTTTTCTCCAAAAATCAACCAATTTTTTAGGACTACTACACAGAGGGTTCAAAATCCAAGTTCCTATCAGCTGGTACAAATTTCATTGAGATAGACCACACAATTTTACTTTGCTACATTTTTGTAGAAAGTATTATTTGGGAAACAATAATAAAGTCTTCACACATCCCACAAGAATTAAAAATCATCCACGAGCAAGTCATTGATTATCTTATGAAATAATAACACATCGGTACTACTAGATAAGAATTATCACAAGGTTATTTTTTAAGAATATATTTTAAATAAGTCATATTTTTTCATGGAATAACACATTCTACAATATGTAATCTATATTTTAGGATTACCTCGATGTTCTGGTGAGGTAATTAGTATGATCTAGGTATGGTGTTGAGTTTCAATAATGCATATCATACTCATAAATATGATAATCTTGATTGAGAAATTTAAAACATATATAAAATTATGATATTTTTTTATGGATTTCAATTATTGTTGGGGTAAATATATTCCTCTAGTAAATTTTTCATAAAATAATATCTTTTACTCGAGCATTCAGATGACTCCTCATGAATCCTTCTATGTAAATAAGTGTAGCACTCCAATGTTATGGAACAAAATGGGGAATTAAGGATATTGGGACCTAAGATAGATAATAAAATTATAGAGAAAGTGGTATCCATTTAACAAAATATTATGGTAGCTCATAGAAATTAGAATCAATATGGTAACAATTGTTGAATGAACATGTAATTAGATGTTGTTTAGACTCTATTAATATAAATTTACACATGAAATAATGTTATGAGATTTGGAATGAGGGAAAGGATGAAACCATTATGTATTGGAACCCTATATATTGTTCATCGATTAAGAACAACATCAAATTTCCTGTGACTTCCACTAAACCTCTTTCAATTTCATGGAGGGGTCATATATATTTCCTGAGGAAGTACACACATGACCAATCACATGTTATAGACATTGAGGTTATACCGCCAGAGCATGAACTTTTTAATCATGAGAAATATATAAAAATATTATCTTTAATATATAAATAGTGATAAAAAAAGACCACCCAAATGGTTGAAATTATTTGGAGGAATATGATATACAAAGATACATTGAATCCCTAGGATGTGATGACTTAAATAAATCCTTATTTGTAGTATCAAAATGAAAAACATTTGAGGGTGAATTTCATTTTATGTGGGTTTGAATTTCACACTCATTGACTTTATTATATATATGTATTCGAATACATTAAATTTATTCGACTACATTCTATACACACAACATAATGTTTAAACAAACCTCAATATACTATTGAAAATTTTATTCCTATTATGAAAAAGATCCTGATGCTATTCGATTGATGGGTATGAATGGGTTGAACTAAATTATGAAACATTTATGGTTTATAAAAGTATAAAATGAGTTCATTGGTTATAAATTCATTGAAAAATACAATAATAATAATTTGAGAGTAATAGTGTTGTTTTTATAAAAAAAATTATTTTATACGTGTGTTGATGCTCCTTTCCGTCACAAATTCTAAACGACTGAAAAATGGAAATACCATAGTCCAAAGTGATTCATCTATTGAAGAAACATAAAAAATCGACAAAGGCATGAAAAAGGATTTCTTCCCACTTAGGTCGCGCAAGATTCATCATGGTCGCACAAGTATACTAATGCACCACATAGTGATCACGCAGGTGACTTGGGCACCGTCTTTGATTCTTGCCCAGGGTCTTCAGCCACCTATAAATACCCCTTGTGTGCCCACCATTTCAAGACGGAAAAATTCCAAAACTCAGATTCAAGCTCTCGGTGCCCAAGTCTTTTCTGGAAGTCTTCTGAACACTTCTAAGGTAATTTCATACCTATAATCGAAGCTCTAAACAGGTGAAACAAGGCCTAAGTGTTGAAACTCATCAACACTTGCGCGCCTAAGTGGCCAGCCCTTAAGGGAAATGGCCACACTTGCGTGTTGCCTTATCCCTTCAACAGAACTTGCATGCCACTCATTTAAAAGTATTTAGATATAATACTAAGGTCTTGAGCCAAGCCTTGCCCATGTATTACCCTAAGGGTTGACCTTCTCTCAAGTTCCTATGTGTTGCACATGTATACGTGCTCGACCAGGACTTGCGCGCCCACACAGGACATGCACGCCTCTCTCTTTTTGGGTGCCCCTCCTGCCTATTCATTTGATTTCTTCAAATCCACCTCTCCTTTTCAAGATTCAGCCTTCATAACCCTCTTCAATGTCATTTATGACATGGTTCCTTTGTTGGATTCCTTATCTGAAAGGAATTCTATGGAACATTTCACAAAACCTAGTGATTTAAATATCATTATGTCACTAAGGTTAGAGATTTCATTCATTCAACCTCATCCTTTAAAGATGAGATGATCTTTAAACTAGGCCTCCTTCTCAAGAGTAAGTCCCAATCTCAAAATCCCAAATTTGGGCATCCTCCTTAAGAGTAAGCCCCAATTCCCCTAACATGGGCCTCCTATTCAAGAGTAAGCCCCAGTCTTCAAGTTCCTTTAATTTTGGGCATCCTCCTTAGGAGTAAGCCCGAACTGTAATTCTTTTAATACAGGCATCCTCATTAGGTGTAAGCCCCATGTTCCCAAAATTTAAATTACCTTAAACTAGCTACCTTTTCAGGAGTAAAACCCAATCATAAGTCCTCTCTAATTTGGGCATCCTTCTCAGGATTAAGTCCTAAGTTGTGTATCCAAATCTCCATAAAGCACATATACCTTTATCGACCTTGTTCCCTGGTTTCTTCCCGGAATTAAATCCTAATCATCATCTAACTAGGCAGTCATACATACATAAGCCGCACATCATTTCTTATAATTGCATCTTTCATGGCAAAATTGGGTGCTTTTACCAATAACTCTTGTTTCTCACACCTAGCATGACACACGTGAGCTTAGAGTGTAAAAGTAATTATTACATCTTTCTTTGATCCATCAATCCTGCATAAACCACAAATTTATTTCCTCGAACTACGTGGGTTCTGATTCATTTTTATAAAAAAATGATACATAGGTAGCCCATCTGCGGGTACGATCTCATGTCTGAAATAATCTATGTCCTTCTGAATGACAATAATCTTATAGTGCCCCGCTGAATGGATTTAAAACTAGTATGGTTATCATAATGTCCAAGAGATTTCTATATAATGTGTCGAAGGATAACACTTACTAAGAATCTCTATCAAATACAGATGATTCTCTGTCGATGAATAACCTCGAATACATATAAAAGATTCTATAAATCTCATTCATACTGATTATTGATTGTCAGATCTAAAGGAAATCTCATTTTCATACTTGATAATTTAATAAGGATTCACAAACATAACATAAATCTATAAAGATAGCCTCGGAGTAGACAATAATTCCCCTCAAAATGGATTGATGAGCCCGACCTCCCATCCTCTCGAACAATTCAAATTCTTAAGCTTCATAGGTTCACAACTAATGAGAACCTGCCTTTGGAAAATATGTCCAAATTGATATAGAATCATTGGATGTTTCTGGTTCTACAAACAAACATGTTAGAAACCGCTTCGAATGTTTGAACCTTAAATCAATGTGGTTATTCCCATTTCCAGAGGAAACAAAAAATGGTGAACCCGATCTGAATCTTTAACCAAGTTAAAATGATGTTTTAATTATTTTTTAGGGCCGTATTTAAACTCAATGAGAGGTGCAACAGAACAATCAATAACATATGTGATCATCCAAAATATGTAGTGGCTGAAATTATCTTGATTATGTCTGTTATGTCATACATGCACTATTTTCCAAGATATTCTGCATTACAGAAATGGCTTCTCTTAGTTTCACACCTGTGAATGCCACTGATATGAATGCCTCGACTGCTACTCCTGCTGGATCGTCGTCCGCTCTGGGGACGACATCAACTACTCAGCATCTTCAACTCTGGGTATCAAATTCAATGGTTAAAGAGTACCGTTGACATGGTACTAGTCCAACTCTGGAGGTAGCTCGACAAGCCCTCCAAATCAATAATTCACCCTGGTCGTCCGGACATCGACGACCAGCGATCAGGAAGCAAGTGGTTCCAACCACCGTTTCCAACCGTTTTAGGTCGTTATCCCAAGAACACGAACACAAGTCCCTCCCATATTCTGGGGAGGTGAATTAGCAGGTCCCTCAGGGCCTTAATTCAAAGAGACATGAGTCCTTCCCGATGGCTCCCATCAACAATCTTCGCCAGACTCGTGCAGCAGTGCGCCCTCAACATGATGAGGGTATCGCCTTCGGGGGATTGCTCAGGTCCCTCAGACCCGAGCATGCAAGACGAACCACCAGAGGTGAAATATGGTCAACAGGGATTAGGTTCTTATCTCTTCCATTTCAGGAGAAGTCCACTAACCTAAATTGGTGGCAAGCAACGAGCGGGCACACACACCCGTCCGTTTTAATTCCGCTGTCCAGCAGACTCGTCTGGAAGCAACACACCAATCCCACCAGAAAATTCCGGTGGAGTACTATAGATATGAACATACACCTATTTATCAGTCATCAGCCAGTCAGCAGGCTCACCTGACTACATATGATGAAGCCCGCCAACCCAATGTGTTGAAAACAGGTAAACAAGCACATACACCTGCTTAAACTCATCAATCCTGCCAGCAGCCTTTTTTGTCAGTATTGAAGGAAGATCATCAACCACGTTTGGAGGAGCGCAATCAGTAGGTACATACACCTGCCAGTATTGATCAACCCTTCAAACAGTCCCTTTTGTTAGCACCCGGAGAAGTTAGTCGGAAAGCTCCGACGACAAACAAGAGGCAGATTCAACTCTCTGCCCCCACACATGAGTACTGTCAGAATTCACTGGCAGGAAAAGGAGGACAGGAGCAGGAACATACACCTACTCCAAGCACGTAATGGACGTATATTCCCGTTCTGGAAGCTGAAGTCACCAAGAATATTCTGTCAATGATGAAGGAGAAGAAGCAAATCCCTGCTCATATTCTGGATGTCTGCCAGGATATTATAACTGCTTCAGTAGCATCACAGGGAAAGAAATGAAAATATATCCCTACCAGTGGAGTGACACATCAAAAAATCACTCTGGAACAGAAACACACCTATGTTCCAGTCCAAGATAGTTGTGGGGAATACTCCCCCATGTCATACGGACAACCAAGTCCGGAACATAAACCTGATTTGAATGGAGATAATCAGCCTAAACCGATCCTTTCTCCTGATCAGGCTCATACACCTGCCCATAATAACCACATTCTTCAACAAGTGGTTCCCAAAGTGAGTAAGAAGACGTCAAAGAAAAATACCCATCCAACACAGTCATGAAATCAAGGGCCAATCTGTAATAAGTCATTGCTCGATGATAGAGTTCTTGATGCACTAAGATAATTATCTGTTGCAACTCAATATTCTACTATCTCAGTTCCCAATAGTGGGAACATTAATTCTGAAGTTCTGCATCGGACACATCCTCATGAAGGCTTGCTTCATGATAGTTTGGTCGATCTTGAAGTATCATCTTCAAATGAGAGTCATGATAACCCTCTGTGTGGCCAAAAGATAAAGGAGAAAAATGTTTCATCTTATGCTGTAACCCACCATGGTGGTCCTCCCCATGATGAAGAATTTAGCTGCGAAGGTCCTCTCTTCAATTGTTATTCACATTGCTTGTAAAATTCTACAATAGACAATGTAGTGACGAGCAAGACCTATTATCTTGAGGCACCTGCAAATGTGAAGCTAGTCATCTCTGATGCTTTACCACTAGCAGGTGAAATACTTTCTCAATCAAGAAGATAACCCGGGCTGTAGGTCATTCTCTGAACCACCCATAAGTCATGCATCTTCTTGTTTGATAAGTGAATTCTCTACCTATATTTTTTAATTTGACAAAGGAACAAATAAGCACCAGCTTTGGTCTAAACAGGTAGAAGAGTATTCATCAAATGATAAGGTGGAAGTACTGAATATGAGAAAACAAATGGCGAAAGGTGAAGTGCCAGTTATGTTTTGGCCTTTGGCTGACACTTAGTATGACCTTCCAGAGATGTTGACGGAAGATTGTATTCAAGATATTCATCTCAACATGTGGAAAAAACTTTGTCAATTGAAAAATAAAATATTATCTTATGATGAATAGAAAAATCATGTCAAGATAATAGAGGGGTTAAAACTGCAAATTGATTTGGCATCTCTCTAAATTTATCGATTTCCGAAGGCTAAAGAGCAGCAGAGAGCCCTTCAGCGTTCATGCCTTGGCATACTAAAAAGATTGCACCAGTTAATTGCCAATTCCCCATCTAGTATTCATATCAAGGGATTGGGTGTCCATGGAGCACTAAATTTCATTGTGCTCTCCAGTTAGCAAAGCCCACCGAAAATGTTTTCATGCAATGTTATTTCCCATGGTGGGCCACATCCAATTGGCATTGTTCGTAATCAAAGGCTCGCTCAAGAACAAGCCTCATCTAATTACACTCAAAATCAAGCATACAGAGAACAAGTTGTTGATTTAATCCAGCATGAAGTGAACTAGAATATTGAACATGCTTCTCATTTAGAGCATGCACATCATCAAGTGACAGAAGTTTCAGAAATCATCCAATGGTCTTTTGAGCCCGGTGATAAGAGTGGATGCAGGTTAATGCATCCATCCAATTTCCAGACAAAATTTTGTAAGCCCAGGAGAGATTTTAAGAAGGTCTCAGATATAGCAACTCAGGAACCACCCCATCTTGCCCGAATGGGGACTCTTTTAACCCAACCCTCAGTATAAACAAATAGGATTCGAGGAGTTGAGCAGGAACAACATGAACAGACCCAGTCCACCAGACTAGGGACTTTTTCAAATCCACAATCTATTCCTCAAAGAATGTCAGTATTCTATGGATTAAGGAAGAATCCACAAGAGGAATGAAGTAACAAATTATTAGGAGATTCCCTACAAATTACGATTCGTAAAGATGTTCACGAGGTATCAAATCAGCAAAAGGCAGTGTCTCAACAAGGACATTGAAGAAGAAAATATCGCATAAATGCCAATAAAAGAGATGAAATGTGTTATGCATCAATTAATGTAATCGATTTCATTGTTGATAACTCCCCAGATAAGGCACACTCAGAGAGATCAGACGAAGAAATTCCTACTCAAGAAGTTGTACACTCATAAACCAATGAAGAAGGAGTGCGTACAAGAAACCAATGGCTTACCCAGAATCTGGGTATTCCATCAAATAAAAAACTTCCCCCTCTCCGAAAGGGTTCCAACATAGAAATGGAGAAGAATTAGGTTCCATACCCTTCCTATGGAGAAGGCCAATCAATATCACTAGAGAAAAGATTCACACAACAAGAGGAAGAGATGAAGAAATTAAGGAGGTTGAATGTAGAACAACTTCAAAGTAGTCTTCCTCCTAAGCGTGCTGAAGTTAGTCAGCCAAGGGAATTTGTTGCGGCTAATGAGATGGATCAAGAATATCCTCCTTTATCAGAACACCCTCACAGGTCTAATTCTATGGGTCAGGTGCAACAATAACCAGTGGTGTTATCATCAGTTTCAGTACCAGTCGCCACACCTATCCAAGCTCCAATTATTTCACCTGCACAGGTCCAAGATCAATCATTTGTTTCTCAAAAGTTAATAACTACCAATTAGTCATTAATAGGTTGGTTGGAAGCTATGGAAGGAATGAGTTCACCGGTTCAACCAGAGAATAGAGTGTACCCTGAATGGGTAGATCCAATTCCTCCCCCATCAAATTTTGCAAGTACCACATTCCCAATAATTAATTGTTCGGGAGACCCAGATCAACACTTAACATAATTCGTTTCTCTTTTTGATCCTATGATGGGATCCCCTCAGCAAAAGGAAGCATTTAGGCTTAGGTTTTTTGTACAGTCATTACAAGGACCTACTTTTGTCTGGTATACAGGCTTGCAATCCTGATCAATTACAGGGTGGAAGGATCTTTGTCAACAATTCCTTCTTCAATTCAGCTCAACTTTTCCAAAGACAAAAGTTTTTGATCTTACAAACTATAAGAAAAGGGATAATTAAAGGGTTTTAGATTTAATTACTCACTAAAATGGATTAAAATATTATTTGAGCTTAGCACTCCCTCAAGAAGAATTGTTGCCAATCTTTGTGGAAAATTTGCATCATGAGTTGTGCACACCGTTGATCCCTGTGAAATACACAGGAGGTTTTAGAGACCTTACTACGATCGCTCAGTAGATTTAATACTCTCTTATGAAGATTAAGGATAAAACATGTGTAATTATATCGGCTCCAAGAAAGAGAATGGGTAAAGAAAAGACTACTACAGTTACCCTTAAACAAGCACATGTACGTGCTTTCACCTCAATACCTTCATCTTCCCGAAGGGTTCCAGCTCCTGAGCATCAACAATAGAGGTCGTTTCATCAATATGATCAAAGAGATCAAAGACAAAAACAATTTGAGAATCTGAAGAGAAAAGTTTACTCTTTCAGAAATGAACATGTTCCTAGTTACTTCATTTCAGCTCTAGAAAATAATTTGGTTCAATTTCTCAGGCCCAAGAGGCCGAACAAGGAAAGAGATGAAGACTGTCCCAATTATTGCCCATTTCATAAGATGTTGGGCCTTCCAATTCAGAATTGTTTTGTCTTCAAAGACCTCCTGCAAAAAATGGTGGACTCATGACAAGTCAAGTTGAAAGGTTCTTCAGCTCAGGTAGCATGTGTAACTACTACAAATCTAGAGGAAGAAGGCGAGTGGAAAGAAGTCATGAACAAAAATACGCAAAAATATGATGATTGGATGGTCCCAAAAATGATCAACTGAACTCATGCCATTTTTTGAATGAAATTGAAGAATCCAATTGTGTCCTTTTCTATGAATTCAATAGAAAATCCCCATTCATCATAGGAAAAATCCTCAATGAAACAGCATAATTAAATGAAATAAGAGAAATTAGAAGAAGATGAGATCGTGTAAATTCCCATGTTTTCTTTGACTCTGGTAGATTTTATGCAATCATCTTCATAGCAACAGGCACCACCCCCCCAAATGGAATAACCTAAATTGGATAATCGGGAAGAGTCTTCATCGGATGAAGAGTTGATATTTGGTTCTGTTAATATGATTCATTTAACAAATCCTTATGCCAGTCATAGTTTCGATTTTGATGAGCCTGAATTCCCTATATCAGACAGAGGAATTAGAGGGGGTTCCAGAGGTCTGGGATACAGCGGAAGATATGGATATCACAGAAGCCACTATTACAATTCTATCCCTGTTAGAACTGTGTATGCAGTAAAAACTCATTGAAGAGCCCTTCAACGGGATCAACAAGAACAAGAAAATTCTTCCAGCAATTGCAGACTTTGTCCTAGCACAGTTATTATGGAGGATCAGTTAGATATTCCACATTCATCCACTCAGCATGTAAATAGTCTTATTCAGTCTAATCTTCCAAAGACAAGAGTATTTCCAACTCCTACCCGATACAAGATGCATCTACTTCCAAATCATCAACTTCTAAGGTACCTGCGGAACGACATGTTCTTATTGGGAAACGCAGAACATTGGATCGAAAGTATGATGTATTGAAACACATGGACCAAGTACCGGCCATGTTATCAATTTTTGATGCCTTAAATTTATCAAAGGATCTTTGGGAGGCATTCATTGAGGATTTCCAAGTCCTATGGAATTTGAAACTGAAATTGCTACAACTGAAGTCTACCATGTAGAGAATAATACTGCAGAATACCATGCAGTGATATATTTCACAGATGATGATGAAGATGATGTCGTGCATGGACATAACAGACCTTTATACTTATCTGGAAAGGTCAATGGTGTTGATTTCCGAAGAGAGTTCATTTAATGGTTTAGGAGTCAACCTCATCCCCATTCATACACTTCGTCGATTGGGCCACACAGAATCTGATGTATATCCTTCTACTTCGATGTTACAGGGATATAATAAAATGAACAAGAACCATTGGGCGAGATTACAATCAGAACTCAGTTTTGAGATATTGTATCCAATTCAGATTTCATGGTTGTTGATCATGACACAACCTTCAACATATTTCTTGGAAGTCCCCGGCAACATCAACATGCATCTATCCCTTCAACATACCATCAATGTATCAAATATTGTTTCGATTGTCAAATTGGGAAATTTTATAGAGATAAATCCTCATTCAAAACATGTGAATCTCAATACATTGAAGAGGAATTCTGTCACATGAAGGTTAAGGATAAATCTATAGCAAGGGAGGTCACCAAGGTCAATGCTCCCTTTGGTTTGGAAAAGATTCCAGTAAATCCATTTATACATGTCAGTGCAGATTATGTTTTGCCTATCAGTAAAATTGACATGATAGACCCAAATCAAAAATACACTTATGGAAACGTCCATAATGTCAATTACGGAAATCAAGCCAGACAACATGGGAGAAACTGGTGATTCACCAAGAAATGATGAAACCTCAAATAGAGATGTCTTCATTTCATCCGCTGAAATCCAGAATGCCTATACATAGCCAAACTGGCCGTAAAAAGTTATAGAAATGTCAGAGGTGAATGATGATGTTGATTCTCAATCCATAATCTCCACTTTATTACCCAAGAAAGACCCTTCATCATCAATAGGGTCAGAAATGAAGGCCACTTCTTCAAGATGTTCAAATTTTAACATCTCTTCGGATCATGAAAATTCCACTTCACCATGTACTATGCAAGTAGAATGAGAAGAAATAACACATGTTGAAGAAGAAGAGGAAGATCTTAGGGAGGCTCCTCCAGCATTTGTAGAGGGTATATCTACCACCGTGGATGAACTCGGAGAAATAAATGTGGGTACAAAAGAAGATCCACGACCCACTTTAATTAGTGCGGCCATGACTCTTGAAGAGAAAGTGATGTATATTACATTTTTAAAGAAAAATCGAGATATATTATCTTGGTACTATATAGATATTCTATGTCTTGATCCTGATGTTGCTACTCATAATTTGGGTTTTCCAGAAGAACATCGAGGATTTAAGCAAGCCTCTAGAAGAACACGCCCAACCTATGCTTCCAAAATTGAGGCTGAAGTGGATAATATTATCAAAGATAACTTCGATTGATAAGTTCAATATCCCAAATGGTTGTCCAATATTGTCCCAGTGAAAAAAAAGAATGGACAAATTAGAGTTTTCATTGATTTCAGAGATCTTAATCTGCATTTTCCTAAGGATGATTTTCCAGTTCCAATTACAGAACTCTTAATTAATGCAACAGTTTGATATGAAGCACTTTCTTTCATGGATGGATATTCAGGATATAATCAAATCATAATGGCTCTAGAAGATGAGGAATCTACAGCCTTCACAGACCCTCAGGGTGTGTTTTTCTATCGGGTAATGCCCTTTGACCTAAAGAATGCAGGCTCAACATATCAACATGCCATACATCATATCTGCAAACAGTTTTTAGGGTAGTTTTTTTTAATGTTATGTTGACGATTTGGTGGTTAAATCTAGGTAATATTCTAATCAGTTGGCTAATTTGGAAGTTATATTCCACAAACTTCGACAACATAATTTGAAGATGATCCCCTTAAAATTTTCTTTTGGGGTAACCTCAAGAAATTTTTTCGGCTTTGTTGTACGCCATCGTGCTATCGAAGTAAATACTGTGAAGACAAATTCAATACTTGGTATGTAACCTCCTCGTAATTTGAAATAATGGAGAGGACATCAAGGACACAGAGCCTATATTTTGCGTTTCATCACCAATTTAGCAGGAAAAAGTTTACCCTTCACCAAATTGATGAATAAGGGAGTCACTTACCTATGGACTGAAGAATGTCAAGAGGCATTCGATATTCTCAAGAAATATCTTTTGAGTCCACCGGTGTTAATGCCACCTATTGAAGGAAGACCACTGATTCATTATGTGACAGCTTTAGTGACATCATTGAGAGCCTTTCGTGCGTCCTAGTGTATGGAGGTATTTTTTTGCATCAATGTTTTTTTTATTTTTTCCAGATGATTCCTAAATAAAATTCGATAATGAAAAATATAATATTAATGCAAAATTTGAAAGTTATTATTTAAATACCAAAAATGTAATTCATACCTTAAACCGGGTACTCGTCCAATGAGTAATCATCTGACGATACTGCTCTATATGACAATCATCCAGAACTAGTACTGCCTCTAACTCAGTGCCAACTCTAGCATGCCAACCAATATACAGCTCATGCTTGTAGGCTCTCCAAAGCTCGCCTAAATCCTTTAGACATGCCAGTCGTGCACCCTCACCATTAGGAAAATTAAATCGAAGCTGAAATCAAAATATTAATTCATATAAATACAAAAATAATTCATGGAATTAAATACAACATATTTTTTTACCCATATCTCTGCCCAAGCTCTATCTTTGACCTCATGTGGCAAATGTTTCCACGACAGCGGGCTGACGGGAATGATGTCGGAGTATTTGGCAAGCGTCGACATAAAACTCCGACATTGCTGCCCTGTTTTCTCAACCATCTGATTGTATTCATTATATTCCACCATAACATGTGTGCGACGGTTCCACCCCGAACGCATGCATGTACGGCCCCGCCCCCGCCTTCTGTCAGTAGATGTATCTGTCATGAAAGAAAAACAAATATTTTATCAAAACATGTTATAATGAAAATAAATATTGCTATAAAAATTTGTTAGGGTTTTATAAATATACCTGCGCTAGTCTGATCAATGAGTGGCGCCGGATCCACAGAACCTGATGGAACACCCTCTGGTGGAACAGGAGTCGAAGACGATGGAATATAAAAGCTCAGAGAGACAGAAGTAGAAGGAAAAGAAGATGGAACAGTTGTATGACCTGATGCTGACTGGGGAGTGGGAATCATCATGGGATGTGAAAATGATGGGGCAGAAGAAGCAGAAGGTAGCGAAAACATGGGAGGTCTAAATATCCCGTGTATCCCTAACGACACACCGGGATCAGAATGTGGGAAGGCTGAAATGTCAGTGGGAGGGGCAGGGTCTAGTCGGGCATGCGCAGCTCTACGTCCACCTCTGGTACGAACCATCCTCGTACCACCGGCCTGAGTACTAGGACCAGTACTAGGCTCCTCGTCGAATAACTGTCGACGTAATGGTGGATCCTACAAAAAAGTTTACAAAAAAAATTAATCACATGACATTATATATTCTGTAAATATATATATATATATTTGAAATAAAGTACTCACTGTAGGCACTAATGGTGGAATGCCCATCTCCTCCATCCGACGATTGTTCTCCGCCATTTTTTTCTTCGTCTCTCTTCAATTGGCTTCATTTCCTGCATTGGAAAACAAATATGTAATTAATTAGAAAAAGAAAATTAATTTGTAAACCAAAAAACTAAATATATGAGGGAATGCGGGGATTCATTGGTAATTTAGCTATCAATTGTTTGAGAAGAGCTTGAATGAATTTAATAAAACATACAAGTTGTAATGTTCACCAAGTTAGAAATATTGTTTGATTTGGTTTGAATACAGTTCAATTCCAAATTAGAAAATGCAATTCAAATAAAACAGCAACCAATAAACATTGAAAATTCACATAACGATCAAGTCAGCTAAAACATATTTGTGATCAATACTAAATAAATATGAATATTACCAACCTTAACAACCCAACTTGAGGTAAACCAAAAGAATTGAGAACATGGATGAATGATTCTATATATTTCCAACCACAACTTCAGGTTCACAATCAAATCTAACAATTGAGCTATTGGAGTCATCAAAAGAAATAAATGGATTGGTTCCAATGGCAATAGGGACAGTGTCAATTCCATCATCAGCATCATCAAAAATATGTCTTGGAATTACTTCAACTATGACACCAAATTCAGGTTGAAGTTGATCTTTGACATAAAAAACTTGTTTAGCCATTGATGCCAACACATATGGTTCTTCGGTTGCAAGAGTGCGGGTCATATTAATTACTCGAAATCCACAATCATCAATAAATGTGCCAGGTCTCGTCATCGAATCAAACCAATGGCATTTCATCATTGCGACTCGTCCATGAGAGTAATAATCCAATATTATTATTTTCTCAACGACTCCATAATAACCCACATTTTCAACTCGCGGTCTACTATCTGATGCACTGGCATAACAATCTGTTGTGGCAGTAACCATAATACCATCATGTTGTGTTCTCATGTTTTTGGCTCGTTCAGTGACAATAAATCTGTACCCATTGATAACAATTGATTTACAGTCACGAACCACAGTATTAGGACCAAAAGCCAAAGCTCTTATTTCCTCAGAGACAGAGTCAACAGACAAACTCAATACCTGCAATATAAATGACAGTTAACCTTAAGTAAATATTGAAATAATTAATTTAAACAGTAATATTTTTACCTTCAATTTTAACCAAGCAGAAAACTCTTTGCTATGCAAAGTCTCTCTCCATCTCAAAGATAAAGAACAATACTTCCTATTTATCATTGTTTTATGTTCCCTGTAGATAAAAAAATATGAATAGTTTAACAGATATATATGTAAGATATACATATTCAATTTTTTTACCTGATATTGTCATCGAACAGTCACAGTTGAACAAAACTGTGCGATTTTCCATCTCCCGCTCTTCATGGCTTAATGTCTTCAATGTATATGATCCAGGAATTCCTCCTATTTGAGGAAGTGATGGAAAACTGGGTTCAATTTTCTCATATTGTTCTTCTTCATTTCTCATTGGTCTGTTCATTCTTGTACTAAGATCCGACAAATACATTGAACAGAAATCCATACATTCTTGAGCTAAGTAAACATTCACGATAGAACCTTCGGGATGATTCTTGTTTCGAACATAAGACTTTAATGTGAACATATTTCTTTCAGTTGGATACATCCAACAAAAAGAAACAGGTCCTCCGAGAAGTATTTCAGTTGGAATATGGACAGTCAGATGCAGCATGCATGTGAAAAATGATGGGGGAAATATTTTCTCCAACTCACACAAAATTAATGGGACATCTGTAAACATTTTTTGCAAGAAAGACTTGGACAACTTATTAGCACAAAGATCTCTAAACAAATGGCACCACCGAATAACACCCACCCTTACATTATTGGACAAAAGATGACGGATTGTTATTGGAAGCAACTCATGAAGTAGAACGTGATAATCATGAGTCTTCAAAGATTTTAGCTTCAACTCTCTTCTGTTGACCCGTTTAGATATGTTGCTTGAATAGCCATCAGGAACTCTAATAGTATCTAATACTTCCAAAAATTGTTTTTTTTCAGTAGGTGTCATCACATAAGAAGCACATGGAAGTTGCCATTTATTTTCACTGATACGCACATGATGCAATTCTGGTCTGATGCCCCAATCCACCAAGTCACGTCGAGATCGTAAATCATCTTTTGTCTTCCCCTTGACATTTAGAAGAACTGAAAGCAACATTTCACATATATCCCTTTCAATATGCATTACATCTAAGCAATGACGTAGCAAATTGGTTGACCAATAAGGCAAATCAAAAAAGATACTCCTCTTCCTCCAATTGTAACAGGTTTCTGTGGAAACATTCTTTCTCTTTCCAGATTTCATTTGACCCTTCCCGAACGAAAAAATGAAATCTTTCAATTCATTAAGCACATCAGTTCCAGACATACGCTGAGGTGGATCATCGGTCTCTATAGTATTATCAAATCTTCGACGATTCATTCTATATGGATGATCCTTTGGAAAAAATCGTCGATGTCCCATAAAACAGAAACTACAATGATGTTTCAGTCTTCTGGATCCTGTATTCTTCATACAAACTGGACATGACAGTTTTCCCTTCGTGCTCCATCCAGACATCATTGCATAAGCCGGAAAGTCATTGATTGTCCACATAAGCGCAGCGCGCATATGAAATATGTCTTTCGAACATGAATCGTATGTGCGCACACCCACATCCCAAAGAAGTTTCAACTCTTTTATTAAAGGTTGCATGTATACATCAATATCAATGCCGAGATCAGAAGGACCAGATATGAGTATACTCATGAAAGTGAAAGATTTTCTCATACACAACCATGGGGGAAGATTATAAATGTGTATAAAAACTGGCCATGTGTTGTGCAAAGTAAGCATCTGCCCAAACGGATTAAAACCGTCGCATGAAAGACCCAGCCTCACATTACGCACGTCAGCTGCAAAATCAGGATGTCGAGCATCAAATCTCTTCCATGCAAATCCATCTGCAGGATGAACCAACTCATCATCAGTCTTCTTTCTCTCGGTATCATGCCATCTCATTTTTATTGATATGTCATCAGACATAAAAAGATTCTGGAGTCTGGGGATCAATGGAAAGTGCCACATTACTTTCTGTGGAATGCGAGATGGTGTTCCATCAGATTTTTACTTCCAGCGGGATGTGACACATTTTATACATTCATTTCGTTCAGCGGTTTCCTCCCAGAATAAACTGCAATCTTTCGGGCAAGCATGAATTTTGATTCTTGAAAATCCAAGTTTCTCAACTAACTTCCATGCCATATAGTGGTTTGAGGGAATATCTGCATCATCTGGAAGTAAATCCTTCAAGAGGGTAAGAATGTAATCGATTGATGTATTAGAAATCCCTTACATAGTTTTCCCATGAAATAATCGGATTAAAAATTCCATCTTTTTCATTTTATCGCATTGTCGATATACTGGAGTCGTGGCAGCATCATTCAATTTTTTCACCCTATCAATATCATCATTTTCTCTAGATGCATCAGCTGTCCTCATATCGAAGTCTTCTTGAGTCGAAATCCTTTTTTTTCATGATGACGAATAAACGGAAACCGATCATCTAACAAATTCTCCATTCTAGTCTTTTCATTTCGATCATCACCAATTTGAGATTTCGTTTTCTCCCCATTTTGATACCACAGAAAGTAGTTTGCTTGAAACCCATTTTTGGTTATGTGTTAGCTGACTTCTTCACGGATCAACCAAGGTCTACCAACACAATTGGAACATGGGCAGTGTATGCGACCACTATCTGAAGCATTGTGAAATGAAAAATCTATAAAGCTCTCCAAATTGTTTTGAAAATCGTCTGAGATCCGATCAGTTTCATACATCCAACTTCTGTCCATTCTGTAAAAAGAATTTATATAAGTCATTTTGTCATAAACAATTCAATAGGCATTAACTATAATAGAAAATACATTTAAGTAAATGATAAAGGAAGAAAATAATCAAGGTATCAACTACACATGTCAAAAAAACATACAAATGTGTTATTGAAAAAATGTAAAACCAACAAGAACTTAATGTGTTATATCACATAACAGCATGACTCATCCCATAACAATATTAGTAGGGTATCATGAACATGAATAACATCAACCTTGTTCCATCCTCCTACCCTACATGACCCCAACCACATGCCACATCTTATTATAGCCTTATCACATCACACCTCACCGAAAAACACCAGGGAAATCATAGTACATCTCACCTGAAGACACATGGACAATCACATCGCATCTTGCCTAAAAACACATGGTCAATCACTTTTGACGGAAGAGTAGGGAAGACATGGTAGCTATCCAAACATATAACCACCATCCTAGATATTAGAAAAAATACTCATAACTCAAAACCTCTGATCGTTGGTAAGTTTATCCAACTCTGGTTGGGAATGTGTAGAAATAACATAAAAATACATGATATATAGATAGCACAAAATACTCAACCTATGGGTTCACATTAACTACATAATAACACACTTCACTACTACCATAAAACTCATAAACCACACCACCACCACACAAGACGCATAGCATTGGAATATAATTCTACATTCAATATGTCTATCTATGGAATTATCATAAGAATCCATGTATCAATTGGAATATAATTCTACATTCAATAATTCTATCTATGGAATCCCTCCCTTGGATCCATGTATCACCCATGGCTTAATCAATATTCAAAGAAATGAGTCTATCCGTGGAATTCCACTGTGAATCCATTTATCACATAAAGCGTATAAGTTAATAGAAACAAGATTATATACCTGGCATCCTAATAGAATCCATGTATCACTATTTACTATTAATCATTTAATGAATTCCATTTCATTTAAACAATTCATTAAACATACCAAGGTCAAAAACAAAGGTATTTAATACAACTCACCTCAAAATGGCGACTCAATCAAATAATAACCTGAAAAGAATGAAGCTTCATTTACTCATGTTGTAATGAAAAGATAATGAGATTCCCTTGATTAATCAATCAATTCCATATCATGGTCTCAACATAACTCATAATGGCTAGCTATTCAATGAAAATTCAAGCATTCACATGGGAATTTTTAATAGAACACTCCTAACAAGACTATAAAGATATCACATGCATTATTTATAATATATCTAACATGGTAACATAAAATATAAGATAAATTCAATCCAATTTCATAGATTCATAGCATAGTCTCTACTTTACTCACATTGGCAAGGCAATACAATTAAAACATGTGTTAAAAATAATTGGCATTCATGTGTTAAAAGGGGAATGCAAACCATAAAATACCCTTAATTAATTTAATTTACAATTCAATTCAGAAATCGAACAATCAATTCGATTTATATAACCTTTCACAAATGACATCCCATGTTCAAGGGGTAAAATCCAAAAAGGAATTTTCAAGAAAACTCACCCTTAGGCAGGTACGGCCGGAAGTAGCTCCAAAATTGCCTAAACTGATGGGAAAAATGAAAATACGTTTAAATACTATCCAAACATTTGAATACGTTTTCAGATAAAGAAGAAGAATAACCTGAAGAAGAGCTGGAAGATTCAAGGTCCGGCTGTCAGTACCTCCAAAATCGCCTAAATCGGCTGCTGCTCCCATTTTAGGGTTGTGTATCGCGAATGGGGGAGAGAACAGGCGGCTGGGAATTTGGGGAGAACCTTTGCCAGCGGGTTTTTAAAACCGTTGGCATATGCATATCTATACCAACGGTTCTCTAGAACCGTTGGGAAAAACCTCCCCAAAGCGTACCTCTATCCCAACGGTTCATGAGAACCGTTGGGAAAAGCTATCTATCCCAACGGTTCTAAAGAACCGTTGGCAATAACCTGGAAAAAGGCATCTATCCCAACGGTTCTCATGAACCGTTGGGAAAAAACCTCCCAGGGAACATCTATGCCAACGGTTCATTAGAACCGTTGGGAAAAACCTCCTTTACCAACGGTTCTATGAAACCGTTGGTATGTAACTGTGGGGAAAAACCCACATTCCAGTAGTGTATGTTTGAACCTTAAATCCATGAGGTCATTCCCATTTCTAGAGAAAACAATGTCTAATGTCCTTTTATGTTAAAATAAAAAATTAATAACAATTGGTGAATTATTATAATTAAATTTGTACATTATATATATGTATTCAATCTTTTTTCATACATATAATTTTTTCAATACATGGGATATGAATTGATCAAATTTTATTCATATGACTTTTTGTTAAAACAATATTCATCGCATTTTAGGAACATATTTTTAAAATTAATATCTATCAATTTTATAAATTGAATATTAAATTGGAACCCAAATACATAATAAGGATATTCGAATTTATTATAAATACATATATTATTTATTTTTCAATATTAATAGTAACCATGCATAATTTATATCATCTTAGCAAGGTTAAAATAGACAATTTAAGTGTAAAAAATCAAAAAAGCATTAAAATATATCTAAAATAGTTATTTTTTTCTTTAGCTTTACTTAAGTTGGGGAATATACATCAATTTCTCTTTTATATGTCCACTTATTTCCATTTTTTTTATTATGACATTTATATTAACTTAAGAAAAGAATAAATACTAAATATCACTCTCCTGACATTAATGTATCTATTTTTTTCATAAGGATGAAAAGATGATGATTTTGATTATAATTTTTTATATGAAAAATTAATACGTTTTTTAATCATTGTATTTTTTTTAATTTTAAATTGTTAAATAAATAAATTAAATTCTTACTAAAAAAGAATAATTAATTAATAAATTTATAGAAAAAAAATCTATTATTTTAAAAATAAAACATTTAATACATATTGGTTGAATAAGGTTTTTAAATTAATTATAATGATAAATATAACTTATTTTGGTTGATATAAATGTTTTTATTTTAAATATTTTTCCCCATGATTTCTCTTCAAAGTCTAATTAAATTAAATGTTTCACAAATGAAAAAATGGAGTTTGAAAATTCATAATTTTTTATATAATGATTTAAAGTTAAAAAAATTGTATCCTCTACTATGAAAATGTGATATGAGTTATAATATCATCCATGTTTCTTTTATGGGTTCATATTCTATCTTATGGTGACAATTGTTTATTATTAATGTGTAAAAAACAATTTTTGAGGTAGTTGTTAAAAGATTTATAATGGTGGTTAAAAAGGAAATAAGGATGAAAAAATCACTGGTACATAATATATATTTTCCATTGAGTTCAAATCGTACTAATATTATCCTATAATTTCATAATTTTAATCCATTTTCACATGGGAACAAAATTTACATTAATTTAATACTTTAATCATTTCAATAATTTCCAATACCCTCACTTATATCCTTTGTTATTTATAATGTTTTATCCTTCTATCATATCCATGAACATACATAATACCTCCAAAATATTTTTAACACATCCTAGATATTTTGTTCTTTCCAAAATATCATCCATTCACTGCATTATGTGAATTATAACGTAGTTTTCCCGATAAATATATATAACACCTAACTATGTGTTTTCAATCTTATATCAATATATACATCTTATATATATATAAGTAATCCATTATTAAATAAATAATACATAATCATCAATAAATTTAATTGTTTATGTTATGATGGACAACAATTACACATATTCTTCCCATCTGTTGGGTAACGAAAACCTCGCTTGTGCGTATGTGAGAACTACAACCTCCACAAAGTGATATGATATTTTTATCATTTCCAATTTAGATGGATGTGAATAAGGATTGAATAAATATATATATATAAAAGATATATATGATATAAATATGATCTTGTAGTGGTGAATTATAATTTTTCCTTCATTTCAACCATCAATCAAAAAGTGATAACAATGTTCCTGCCAATGTATGACCAACTATCTCCCTGAATGAGGTAATTCATATTTCTATCACTGTTATTTTGGGATAAATCTAATTATATATAAAATAAATATATACTAAATCCTTATAACTATTAATAATTTGGTGATCCACTATGATTGTAATAAATTTTATGGATTTTTTCCCGCATTAGTTATTCAATAAATAGATAGTTTTAATTAAAAATTGTTGAGATGATGTAATCATGATCAAAATACAAGGACTAGAACAAAATATCCAAATTAATCAAAAATATGTAACATTTTGGCAATGTAAAATGATTATCTTAATAAGACACTATTACTGAATGCATGTTGAAATTTTATAAAAGGATCATATATGATAGTATAAATACGTAAATAAATATTATATAGAAATAAAGAAAATTTAATTTATTATATAGGAAGTTAGATATGATATGAATAAATTTATACTCATCATTTGGGTTTTATTTAAAAATAACATTATTTATTTGGTTTTTAATTTTTATTTTCTCAATGATGAAATTTTATGACTTATCAATAAAAACTTTTATCAAATTTTTATACAATGATTTGTTTGATAATACAACTTTTTCATTATTTTTATTCACTGTATAAACTAAAGAGTTATAAAATATATTTTTAGGAAAAATATCTTTATATATATCTGTCGTAAAAATCATTTTTTATGTATCTATTATTTCTATTTTTTTCAAAAACTGTTTACTATTATCCTATGATTTTATAATATATTATTTCCCAAGAACATGTTTTTAATTTTTTTTAAACGAATGTTCTTTTTCTTTTCAAAATGTTGTAATTTTTTACTTTTTAAAAATCATTTATGGGCATATTTGATTTTAAATATATGACATGAAAACAATTCCCCACCATAAAGTCCTCTTTGAAATTTACATTACAATTTCCCAATGATCATTTGGGAGGAATTTTTTCCTTATCAATAGAAAAAATTTTAAACTTTAAATATATGATTTCAACATTAAAATGGTTTATTAATGAAGAAATGTTCTAAGTGGTCTTTTAAAGGAATTTTCGTCTACGATTAAATCATTATTATTTATATGGATGGGGTGTAATTATTATAGAATGATGATTCTAAAACCCTTATATTTTCCATAGGTTATGCTATATTGAAATATTGGTATCCGGATGAGAACCATTTCTTCACCAATGGATATAATATGATGAATGTTTTATGGTATTTTTGAACAGATATATAATATTTTCATAATGATAAGGTTTTTATATGAATTATATATCCCTCCATTGTATTTCTTAATTATAGATATCTCAATACAGAACAAGGAATGAAATGGGTAGTGTAACCACTTCAGTAAGTGACACTATCATCCATGCTAGTCATTTTAGAAAACCTTTAATATGTATACAATGGTTTTGTGTGTTTACTCAATCCATTAGTATAGTTTAGGAAATGATCATTGATTTTTTTTAAAATATTATATATTCTATTGTGTAAACTAGATACTTTTGTCTATTATATTGTTATGATCTATTGGATAATTTTATGTGATATTTTTATGATTGATTTCTTATGAAAAACCATGATTTATTAAATGAAATAGGATTATGATTAATGGTATAAAAGTATGGTTATTAACTTTTATTATCTCTTTATCTTACTCAAACTCATAATTTATGTTTATATTATCAATGATATCTCCCTTTTTTAACCTTATAGAATATCTAATCTCACTCTTTCTTATGTTTCCATTCCCATGGTTGTGAAGAATGGTTGTATGTGTGATATGTATAAGAAGGGTTATAATTATGGCAAAGCTAGTCTTATATGATGTATATATCTTATGTAAATTTCTTAACATTTCCATGTTAATAATGAAATGAGACCAATACGATTCTATCAGGGATCATATTGTTAGGCATTGAATATTAATCTAATATAATGTGATAATTATATTGGAAAATTATATTTCACAATATAAATCATAGATACGAAGACATATATTTAATTATTTATTATATTTTGTTATGTAATACCTAAGTCATCTTTTAGTGAAAAAAACCTTGCTGAAACATGGAATTTTAATTAGAACTGATTAGTATTAATCATGGTGAAATGGAGACCCCATTATGAAATAAGGTGGATCAATTTCTCTTATATTGAAGGATTCATTCAACAATGTCTAATATTATACGATAATGGTCTATATCCAATAGATGACGATATTAAAACCTAAAAACAACATTTTTCATCATAATAGATGATTTTATAAATTAATGAATTTTCCCCCAGATAATTCTGTTTGAATATTTTGGAATATGGTAGAGAGGATCACACTATATGTATGCATCACAATACATAATTACGTTTTAAATTATCTTAATTGATGATATTTATTTTTTAACAATCTATAATTAGGAACAACACACCATTATAGTTGAATATTTTCAAATAAATTTACGTTTATAAACTCATCCAAATATAAGATATTTTAATGTTACATTGTGGTTATAACAAGAAAATAGATCACATATTTAGATCCAAATAAGTGTGTACAATTAAAAAGATCTATGCAGATGATAATTGATGGATTCTTAAATATACACTATAAAATTTGAGAGATAATATATATACTAATGATAAATTTTGTAGAAGAATTCATCCATATATAATATGAAATAGATTATCAACTTATTTGTAGAGTTATATTAATGATATTCATTTATTTTTGGTGATTAGTCCACAAGGAATCAACCCTCATCATTTGGTGTTCTTTATATTTTTATAATCTTTTTTTATCGACCATTGGGATTGTAGAATCATGTACTTATTTTCAATTATGTGAGTAGATATATAAATTTATGTAGTAAACCTTGTATGATCAATTATATATTCATATAGTAATTTAATCCCTATAAAGTGTCTTGATTCTTTTGGTATATCAACTCTTAATGGATGCATGATCTTTCAACATTACACGTATTGGTAAGAAACGTAAAAAATAACTATGTTGTGACATTTACCTTTTTATTTATGGTAATGGATTTGTGTGGTTAATCATTACAGGTTTAAATAATTAAATCCAATAATCAAAAGTGATTCATCATAATATCAGAATGAAAAATGATGTTTCACTTTAATTCATCCATGCCCCCTCTTATGATATATTTTTTTGGATGTATTGGATTAAATAGACTCAAATGTTTTGAAACAATGTTGGATAGATTTTTTGACTCATTATTTTGTTATATAACAAAAATTACGAAATAATTACATAAAAATGGATATTATATATAAAAATTAGTTATGAACACATATCCTAATTGAATATTTTTTATCTAATATACCATGTCATATATTTTCCTACAAAAAAACAGTTCCAATACTAAAATTTAGATTATTGAACTAAAAATTATCATTTAACAAACCTTATTCATAAATATTAATAAGAAATAAATTTTGTTTCAATAATAAATTATTAATGTAGTCATCAACTCAAGTGTTTATAGAGTTCCCTGGGCAATTTATTAACACTATCATTATGAGGCCTTATAATATTACCATGAATAATAACATTCTATAAAAACATTCATGATTGAAATTATACCAAAATCAATAATTACATAATTCATTTCCTAGACTCATTAGAAAACCTACTTCCTAACCCTTTTCTCAACCAACTCTTAGGAATATTACTAACTCATACCTACCTGGTTGTAATTCCATGTTAATTATCAGTGGCCAATAATACATCCTATACACATAGAACCTATTACCCATGAATCCATTATTATTAAAATCTATCAACATTTATCATATAGTAGATTTATTTTACTCCATCAACTATAAATTCAATATGATAGTAGTTTTTTCAAATATTCTAATATGTGTATGTCTTTTCTTACCCATGTAGAACTCACAACATGCAACATATCCACATAAATGTCGATTATCATATATAATATGACTACTAATTATCATTTCAAAATTCAATGAATATTAATTCCCTTAATAACCCCCTTACATTATATTGGTAGAACCAATCTTTAGTTATTCATTATTTATACTAAACTCAATGACTTTGTAGGGGTTAATCCCCCATAAGTGGCACCAACTCATCTTATCGAAAAAGTCGCATGTTTATCTTAATATATAAACCTTGTAGAAATTTAAATTTTATATAATAAAAATAAATTACATTACAACTCACCAGTTCAAGCATCTTTTCTTAAATTGGATTTATATAAACTCAAAATTACATGAAAGAACACACTATAAAATATAACACCATAAATAACTCAGTATAATAGAAACCATTGAAATAGAATATAAAATTAAAAAATATCCCTCCCATCAAATGCAACTGATAATAATTGATCCAAATAGGATTTCAAAGATCTAATTTTTAGTTCCATCATTATTTAATGATTATAAGAATATTATAGTCAATAGCCATATTCAAACATTATTAATTAAAATGGAAATACCACTCCCAAAAATACTAAGAATTATATTAGAATATAAAATGTAACCATTAAAAATAAAAGGTTTATAACATTTCCCACCCCTCATAAAAAAATAATAATTATCACTCATCACATAATAAAGAAAATTTTTTATCAAATTAACAGTATATCGACAACTATATTTTCCACTGAACATAGCTCAATAAAAACATTGAGTGATGACATGGTATAAATGATCATTGAAATCACTTATACAGCACAACTATAATCTTCATAGTCTATCGATGGAATCACTATGATCAATTATAATTTTCAAAAAATATATAACTCGAAAAAAGGGAATCTAAAGAAAAGAAAAATTAAAGAATAAGAGGAGGGAGTAAACATAATAACATTGTCTAAAATCCACAAAAAACTTACTTAGTCAATATGTATTGGATTGAAGGATATATAAGTGATTTTATAGCTAATGGTCACAGGTTGATTCATTTTACACAATAAAATTTAATTTTGTTATGAAAAATCATATATATCATAGACCTGAATTAAATGTTGATTAGAAAAAAGGTACATATAATTCAATATTAGAAGACTGTGAAGCATATTTTCCTTGGGAGATTATGTACATGAAATAATTACATGAATCAAGTTAATATAATAAATATTTTAAACTCCATTAACATTATAATAAAGTGGATTTCCCTTATAAAAATACATAAGAGAACCTAGGGACATTAAAATAAAAATGGTGAGATATAAATCCGAGTAATGGAATCCTAAATTAATAAAATAATGAAAAACATTAAGTTATTTAGAAGTATTATAATTGATATATATAAGATTTTATAATTTTAAACCCAAATATTGAAGAATGATATAATATGATATGATATCATGATGTTCTCATGGGAATTTGTAAACAACATAAAACATGGAAAAAACATACATTGAGGATAAATACCAAGACAAAAACACATGGTGGACAGTTTAAAATCATATATTGGGTTTATAGTGACCCATAATAATTTCATATATATATATATATATATTTAACATGTTAGTAGATGAATATTCATTACATAATATAACGATCCATCCCAGAGCTATATATTTCTAGTATCTTTTGAAACATATAATGATAAATAACTAGTTAATATGATCTTAAAATCATGTTATTCATGACTAGAAAACTTCATAGAGATATCATTCCGATGAGGGTTATTCAAAACATTTAAAATGGAAATATATTAAATGGTGGTACTAGAAGCTTAGTGAGAGAACACAAGGGAGATATAAATTTTTATTGAAGCACTATAAGATCCTAAGTGTATAAAAATAAAATCATATCATTTAGAAAAAATATATTATATAAATTATTTCAACATGGAGTCATTATACAAATCATGATATTTTATAAGATATGTATCATAGAGGAATTAAAAAACATGACTTTTTTAATACAAAATCATATAATGTTTTGAACTTGTATAAATAGAAACTATTTCACTCAATAACATAAAATAATCATATGGAAAAGAGAAAAAGTCATGTGATAATATTTTGGATATAAAATACAAGTTCATGAATGAATTTATGGACGTGAAAAATAAATACCATCATGAAATTATTTACATGAAATCATGGTGCATATATAATCTTATAGAAATGAAAACAAGGCCCAAGAATAAAGTTGTGACCATGATAATATGTTAAGAAATAAAATATTTACTCATGTGTTCTCTAATTATACATTATGAATTTGTGGTAGATATTTTTCACCCATGAAAATATTAAAAATTATACCTAGGTTTTCCACAGTATTGTTAATCAATCATCGTATAATGGCCCCTGAAAAAGGAAATGAGATTCCTAAACATTTCATTATAGAATAACCAATTGGCTAAAAATGGGATTGATAAAAATATAATCATTATAATAATTATCTATCTAGAAAATGAATATGTATGGTAAAATTGGATCACATCCCCCATAAAACATAAGAAAAAGTAATTTTTTTATCATTGATGAATATAAATTCCATTAAAATATCATTAAAACATTAATGTGGAAAATAACATTCCCATTTTGAAATTGTTACCATAATTTTTTTTAAAGTTAATATTCAATGGAAATAATAATGTTTGTAAATAAACATGGATTCATTTTGAGAAATCATTATTGGTTTGAGTGCTCTTGATGGTGAGAAATATTGATCAGGTCATATAATGTAAATGAAATTATTTTTTCACATTTTTTAAAAAATTCAAAATTTTCCTCATTTATTGAACTACAATATGATTTATTTTTATAAAATTTGTAAATACTCAGACATGGGTGATAATTATTTGAAACATTCATTGTATAAAATTAAAAACTAATTTTTAAATTATATTTATAAAAAGGTTTTTCAACCCATGGTAGATGTGAAGTCAATTTTTTATTGAAAAAATATTTAAAATATCATTAGTACATAGTGTAAGGAAAATGAAAAGAATTAATATATTTTAAAAAATATAAAAAGGATAAGAAAAATAATTTTTTTGGGAGGTAGATAATTTCATTTTTTTTATAAACACAATCATCAAAAATCAATAAAAATAATGAGATTGTCGCATAAAACCATTACAATTTTGGTATCATTTAAATCATAATACCCATAAAAGAAACAAATATTGATATGAATTTAGATACAATAATATAATTATAATCAACAAAAATTACATTAATGAGTAGAATATACACCACACAAACTAATAAAGTGGGGGGATATACCATATGTCCAACTGAAATAAAAGTGAGAAAAATATCAGTAACCATATGTCATAATTTTTTGTACTAATTATTAAATCATATATAATATATATTTTTATGATACATATATTAAAGAAAAATTATCATATATATCATAACATATATTATTTAGTTATTACATTTTCACTTTTTTTAAATTTATTTGAAATCACTATTCAGTTTGATATCTGCCTCGTTTTTCATGTAATATTTAGCTTTATATTTTAGTTAATTGTGTTTTTTTCAATTTATAAATAATATAAATAATATAAATTATGATATAAATATTAAATATATTCTTTATATTTTTTTTTATTGTAAAAAATAAATTATTTTGATGGAAAAATTAATTATAATGTTCATAGAGATTGTAAAGACCTGGAAATTCCGTGGATTTTTTTAAAATACATAGGAATATTATGAGTCTGCGAAAATTGACAGCTCATGAATCTGAGGCTTGGTGTGCATGGAATAAATTTTGGATTTCTTTTTCAGGTACATTTAGTAAACGTATGAGCGGGTTTTTATAAATTTTGAATTGGTGCTTGGAATTGAAATCTGAGGACACTGTTGAACTCGTAGAGATAGTATTCGATTAACGAGACTTTCACTTCGACGACAGTGGGTTGAGAAACAAAAATAGTTTTTTTTTTGGGTTTTTGTGGAAAATAATAAATAAAGTGAGCTTCGATTTTTATTATTTGAGCCACCATGTGGGTGTTTTTTAGTTAAAATCTCCTCATTAAAGTTTGAGGTGGGACCACCACACCTTAACTTCCCATGAGAAGTTATGGTGGTAGGGCCCACCGGAACCTAACCTCCCGTGAGACTTTATGAAATGGGAACCACACAGGGTTAAACTCCCCTATTATTGGCGGGAGCAGAAAACCTCTCAACTGTCATCACTAATGATGGAGAGTTTCTCCACACCCACCCTCCTTTATTGTGCTAATTCCCTTAATTAACTTTTTCCAATCCTCCACATTACATTGGTGGAGCCAATTAATTTATTTCACCATTTTGAATTATGTGCCAATGGAATAATAGATAAATCTATCTATTTTTATTTTCATTGGCATATTTGTTGAAAATAAGGAGAAGAGGGATGAAATCTCCCATCAAAGAACGAAGAACGCCATCCTTCTTCGACTTCTTTCTAAGAGCTTCTACAGATGTGGGGCATCTTCAACCGAACTACCCTCCACATCGTCATCAATGAGCCGACGCAGCTCGAAATTGGAAGCATGCAATGGACGCGACAGATGACGATCTTCATCATCTACATTCTACAACTCTGACAATGAATGACGAATGACGATCGATGGAAGGGGGTCTTTACATGTTGATGTTTTCCATGAATCTTCATCAATAGTTGGAATAGAATTGATTGCGGGTGACTTGTTGTTCGTCCTCTTACTTCTTGATGAGACAAATGAGACCACCCTAAACGCGGATGGTGCAGGCTAAACCAACATGGCCCGACCCCTCCGGCATTCTTGTTTGTGATGATCTTCGACATGTGGATGCGGCGACGGGACGACAAAGACAGCAATGACAAGGGTCGCGTTAGCCACGACCTCCGCAAAACGTGCCACCCCAACAGTGCTCTGGTGCTCCGGGCCGATCCACGGCCCTCCAGCCAGGCGACCCTGGCCGCACCACTACCAGCCCATGCCACCCGACATCTAGCTACCTCCTGGCCTGGCTGCTCCCTACTCGGCCTCCCCCCGGCCCGCCTAGCGCCCTTCCCAGAGGCCTGGTGGCCTGCCCGACTACCCGCTGTCCCACCTTCCGGTCTTCCCGGTCAATGCCAGACTGA
This sequence comes from Viscum album, assembly GCA_963277665.1. NCBI lineage: Eukaryota > Viridiplantae > Streptophyta > Magnoliopsida > Santalales > Viscaceae > Viscum > Viscum album. Next base: position 799,665,792 of record OY728143.1, on the reverse strand, counting down.
ACCAGCGCTGTCGTTGCGCCAACCTCCCGAGCCGTCCTGCAGCCCCCCTCACAGATCCCTGGCCAAACCGGCCCATCCGCGCCCTCCGGGCAGAGCCACACGGGGCCGCACCCTCACGACGCTCTAGGCCGAACTTACCCTGAGACCAGGCCGAACCACACACGTAGCCTGCTGGGCTGGGCCCGACCTGCCTGGCCGATCCTAATAAGATATCCCACCCAATGGGCCGGGCCAAACCCCAGAGGTCTGACCAGGGAAACCCAGACTGGTTCGACATAGACAGGTTCGGGATGGGTTGGTCCGACCGAGTCGAACTGGACCCAGGACCACTACTGACCCTTTAATTTCATTGTCCATATCTTGGGCACCAGATGAACAGTAGAACGAACCGTCAGTAGTGCTAGATTTTCTTCGAGCACGAGGGTCCCTTTGAGTATACCCCACTATAGTTCAGGTTAATGTTGACATACGGTCAGGTTGGATCAGTCACGAATCCAACCGGGACCCCAGGACTAAAAGGCTAATAACTCAGAGATTGGGCATCTGATTTACGCATTGTGTTTGCGTTGAGACCCCTATTATGTGGTAAACCTTTGAGATACGTCTTCGTGGGACTTTAGGAAAATTATAGCATCAGGCAGTATCTTGTGAAGTGTATTTTCTAGAGACGAGCAATCATTTTTGTGGGAACCTAGTAGCTGGATGAGACCTGAATACTACTGACCGTTTGACTCGTAGTTACTCTACTAGCCCAGTGGGGAGCACCTTGGTGTCACGAAAGACCCACATTAGGGAGAACCTTGGTGACACAGCAGACCCACGGTACTAGACTGGAGGAATACCTTAGCAACCAATGAGGGGGAGCGCCTCTATATGACTTGGTAGACCCAAGGTGGGGAGCGCCATTGTGTGACACAGCAGACCCATGGTACACGACATGAGGAGTACCTCAGCAGTACAATGTTAGTGGGAATCACCTCTGTGTGATGCGGCAGACCCACTATACTCGATATAGGAGGAGTTCTGTAGAAGCCAAGGGTTTAGATTGATTCTATCCCTAGAATAAAATCCCAGTTGGGCTAACTCTGTAACTTTTTTGTTTAACTCATGATTGAGATAGATTACTTGATAACTTAGGTATATGTATGGTAAAATACCTATGTGGGTTTATCTGTTGTTTTACTTCCTTTTGGTTTGGTCTTTTTGGATTTTGAGAGACCATGAGGGTCTTAGGGTCTCTACTGAGTATCATTATACTCGCCTCTGAACGGGATATTACCGCACCTCATTGTGTTGGTTGAAGATGACGAACAACACTGACTGAGGCATAGTGTACCAGGACTGGATAGTACACGGAGTTGGACCATATGACGTGTCAGTACACAGAGGATACCGACAAACGTAGAGTGCTGAGGAGGATATCTGTACCAACCCTTCCAGTAGTATCCATGGTGGATGATCCAGGAGCTGATTTTCACCTTTCAGCTATTTTTTCCTTTTCAGTTGTACTTGTACTTTACAGTTGGGATTGTATTTTTGGCCCCTTTACTTTTCAACACTCTCTGGTTGTACAGATTTACCAAGTGTTTTGTATTCAGTTGTGTGCTCTGATGTGTGGGTTTATTGTTATAAAGGCAATTCCTTCCCAATTTATGGATTTACATCTTTGGTGCTAGTCGCCAGCCCCTAGATTATGGAAGGCGGTCTTGGGGTAGTCATGACATCGGCCCCGGGGGACGGGTCGTGACAAATTGGTTTCAGAGGAGTCGGTTCTTCCACAGAACATATGACTATGATCTTTTCATTGAAGTAATAGTGTTAAGGGTACTGAGTGTGGTTTTCAGTTCCGGGAGTCCAGTGTTCGTGCGGCGGCCAATGTATCCTTACACCAGGACCCTGACTTTTGATTTCCAACTCAGTGCACGAAAACAGTGATTGCGTGTGTGTTTTCATAAGTTTTATTTATCTCAAATCATCCAAGTCAGCTCACGAGGTTTAAACATTTGACCGCATCACATCTGTTTCTCTCCGAATGCCTCACCATGGATGACTAGCGAGAGTCCTGAGATTTGAATGCATAGATAGCACATCAAGTGATGAGGCTTCGATGCATGCCCATTTTCCAGTGGATACACCAGTGGTACCAATTCCCTTTGGGCCAACGATGCCACTATCCCCAACAGCAGACGATGCATGCCACTTGAGCACGTTTCATGAGTTCCAGCACTAGAGGCCACCCAGGTTCAGGGGAGAGATAGACCCGTATGAAGCAGAGGATTGGCTAGAGGCTTTTGTGAGTGTTTTCTGACTATTAGGGTCACCAGCAGACCTCATGGTGATACTTTCGGCCGGATTTCTACAGGTAGTAGCAGGCGGATGGTAAAGCATGATACTCCAAGTTCATGATGAGATAAAGCTAATCTGGGAAGACATTGAGAGCCTGTTTGGGGCAGAGTTTTTTCCAGCCACCATACATGCAGTGCAGATACAGGAGCTACTTCACATGCAGTAGGGCAATATGTCGGTGAAAAAATACTCATCGAGGTTCACCGATCCCTCACGCTACTCGACCAATATGGTAAGGGACCCTTTCATCATGGCCCTAACCCTCGATAAAGGACTCAGGAAACATATCAGAGCATCATTGATCAAACTCAGCATCCCGACACAGGTAGGGGTGTTAGAGAGAGCCCTCATAGTGGATAGTTTTCTTGCCGAGTAGTCTCCAGCAGTGAGACCCACCACTAGTCGACATGAAGCAGAGTCTTCTTCAACTGGTTGTAGAAAGATGTCACATAGGTCCAAAAGGACCAGACCTATAGGTGGATGACCACATGACTCAGGATCAGTTGTGTGGGGAACTTGGAGCAGAGACATACATGCGAGGATCTAGAAGTTTTAATCATGTGGCAAGCAGGATCACTTGGCTCGTGACTGCCTACCCCCCATTTAAACGATCAGCAAACGGGCGAAGGACCACCCATGCAGAGGTAGAGATTTGATCGAGGAGGTCCGCAGGGAGCAGTCAGACGTTTCATATGATCCATCTGTGTATCTGGAAGTGGACGGTGTTTCGAGGTGTTACCACCACCACCACCAGGAGGTCCACCCCGACCATAGGGAGCAAGTGGATAGGGGAGAGATCAGCTCTGGGCAGCTTAGGCCTAAAATAAAGGCACTCCGGAGATGATTCGAGGTAAAATCTATGTTCACTCCACCATATATGCAATACTTATAGGCACAGGTTCTAGTTACCTTCTAATTTCCAATGCCCTCATTCGAATAACAGAGATTCTGACGGAGATGTTGGCTTGATCCTTACGGATAGATACACCAATGAGAGTATAATAGACTATTACGCACTGGTGCTGACAGTGTGAGATTTCTCTAGGAGGCGTGAGATTTGGCTAGGATCTCCTAGTAGCAGCGTTGAGGCCTTACGACGTCCTCTTGGGTATGAAATGGTTATCTACAGTCCAAGCTCATATAGACTATATTAGGCACAATGTGCGGTGTGTCTTCTAGGATGGGACTAGGTTTACCTTCATCGGAGATAAGAGACCCTTTTCATCACATGACAAACATACTCAGAAGAGGGTGCAATTGATCAATCATCAGTCATCCTTTTATACCCTCGGAGTAGTTGATGTGGATAGTCCGAGCTATCATGTAGTGGTGAACTAATACGCAGATGTTTTCCCGGACGATGTTCCAGGAATACCTCTTCAAAGAGAGGTGGACTTATACATTGGAATGTACCCTGGGTTGGCCCTGATATCCACACCATCATATTGGTTGGCTCCCGAGGAGCTACGTGAGCTATGGGTACAGCTAGAGAACTTGTAGACGAAGGGATTTATTTGGCCAAGTGTTACTCCTTGGGTAGCCATGATTCAATTCACCATGAAGGCAGTTGGATTCATGAGGGTTTTTGTTGACTACTGTCACATAAACTAGGTGATCGTGAAGAAAAAGTACCCACTCTTGTGGATTGACTACCTCTTTGATCAGCTGAAGGGAGCACAGCGGTTCTTGAAGATAGACCTCAGATCAGGCTATCACCATCTCAGAGATCGAGATGAGGATATTCAGAAGAAGACATTTTGATGTTAGTATGGCCACTATGAGTTCTTGGTTATGCCTTTCGGCATAACCAATGCTCTAGCAGTGTTCATGGTACTCATGAATAGGATTTTATAGTTATACCTCAATCTCTATGTCATATTCTTCATCGAAGACATTCCGATCTACTTGACTACTGAGGAGGAACATGTCTACCATTTTTAGGAAGTACTAGACACAATCGGATAGCACTATCTATATGGTAAGCTCTCGAAGTTCTAGTTTTGGATCTGATAGGATCACATATTTGGACACGTCATCTCGGAGGCTAGAGTTGTAGTGGATCCATTGAAGATTGAGGTGGTAGTTTCTTGGGTGACACCAAGGAGTGTGACGGAGGTACGAAGTTTCCAAGGTTTGTCTAGTTAATACCAGAGGTTCTTTCCAGGCTTCTCCAGAGTTGCAGCACCACTATCAATCTTGAAGAAGAAGGGGAAAACTGTCGTGTGGTTAGAGAGTTTCCAGAAGGGCTTTCAGGAGATGAGACAGAGGTTGACTAGTGCCACCATATTGAGGCCTCCAACGGAAGGCGTAGGGTACATGTCTACTACAACGTATCAGGATCCGGACTCTGGTGTGTCCTGATGCCGGAGCGAGCAGTGATCACGTATGGTTCTCAGTAGCTGAGACAACACGAGCAGAACTATGCTACCAATGACCTAGAGTTAGCAGCAGTGGTCTTCACCTTGATGATGTGACGACACTATTTGATGAGAGAATGTTTTACCATGTACTCTGATCATAAGAGTCTCAGGTATATCTTCTCTCATAATGACCTGAACCTAAGAAAGCAGCGATGGATTGAGTTCATCCTGGACAATGACTTCGAGATAGTATATAATCCTGGAAAGGGGAATGTTCTAGGAGATGCACTCAGTAGTAGATCTGGTATATAGCTGCGAGGCGATGCGATAGAGCAGTTGGCTGCCTTATAGTTATCCTTTGTTGATTGAGACAGAGAATACATTCTACAGTCTCTTATAGTCACTCCCCCACTTCTTTAGCGAGTTAGAGAGGCACAACGTGGAGACGCTGACTACGAGACATGTCGTCCTCAGATATCCACAGGACAAGCACATGATGAATTTTCTGAACGTGGGGAGAACGTCATACTTTTCAGAGGACATTCTACAATGCCAGTGTCACTTATGTAGGATGTGTTGAGGGAGTTCAACACATACCCATTAGCGGTACTTCTAAGAGTGGTGAATATGTACCAAGACCTTTGATGATAGCCCCGGTAGCCAGGTATGAAGAAGGCAGTTACAGAATTTGTATCTCAGTGCCTTACTTTTCAGTAGGTGAAGCCCGAGCACTAGGTGCCAGTAGGCTTGGTTCATCCTTTAGAGGTCCTAGAGTGGATGTGGGAAGGGATATCCATGGAAATCATGATAGTACTTCCACATACATCCAGGAGTCACAACTCGATTTGGGAGATCGTTGAATGACTCAAAAAGTCAGCTCACATCCTACCGATCAGAGAGCAGGGTTCAGTAGAGAGAATGTTATGCCTCTATGTGATGGAGATTATGAGGCTACATGGAGTACCTTATTCTATTGTCTCCAATAGTGAGGCACAGATTTCCTCCCGGATATGGAAGGGGTTACTAGAGGCTTTCGGGACACAGCTTCATCTGAGCACTGGAATCCATCCCCATACGGATGGTCATACATAGAGGAACATTTAGACCCTTGAGGACATGCTTCGTGCTTGTGTCCTCGACTTCGCTCGAAGCTGGAAAAATCAATTACCTTTGGAGGAGTTTTCATACAACAACAGCTATCACTCCACCATTGATATGGCACCTTTTGAGGCATTATACGAGCGACCTTGCAGATCACCCTTGCGCTGGACTGACCCTGGGGAGTCAGCGCTAGTGGGACCAGAGATGGTTCGTGCTACCACAGAGAAGGTGCAGATCATCCTGGAGTGGATGATGACTATACTGAGAAGACATAAGTCATATGATGATAGGAGATAGAGACATCTAGTGTTCAAGAATAGCGACCACGTCTTTCTATGTGTCTCACCTCGACATGTTTTACTGAGATTTTTCCGAGGTGGCAAGTTATTTATGAGATTCATCGGACATTTTCAAGTCCTCAGCAGTGTATGCGTGGTGGCGTACCACCTATCTCTTCTACCTCAGTTGCACCGGGTGCATAAAATATTCCATGTATCCCAGTTGAGAAGTTAAGTGGACAACCCGTCTCACATTATCGACCATAGAGAGCAGGACGGTGCTGATGGGGATAATTTCACAGAGGTTCCAGTGGAGATTGAGGATCGACAGGAGTGGGTTCTATGTGGATAGTAGACACCTCTGGTGTGGGTTTACTGGCAGCACGAGAACCTCCAGGAGAGCACATGGGAGTGGGAGTCTCAGATTTGTGCATAGTACCCCCAATTGTTCCCATAGTTCAAGTTGTAGCTTACAGGGACGTAAATCCATCAGCTAGGGAGAATGTAAATACCCAGAAATTCTATGGAATTTTTTTCATATATCCAAGGGAATTTTACAAATTTGAGAAAATTTACAGTGCATGATTCCGAGGCGCGGTGTGCCTGGAATGAATTTCTGAAGATTTTTTCGTGTACGTTTAGTAAACGTATGAGCGGGTTTTTATATGTTTTGAACCGGTTCTCAGAATTGAAATATGAGGACACAGTTTAGCTTGTAGCATCGATATTCGATTAATGAGACATTCAATTCTATGGCATTGGGTCGAGAATAAAAGATAGTTTTTAGGTTTTTGTGGAAAATAATAAATAATGTGATCATCACATTATTTGTATTTCAGCCGCAATGTGGCTGTTTGTTAGTTAAAATCTCCTCATGGAAGTTGGAGGTGGGACCACTACACCTTAACCTCCCATGGGAGGTTATGTTGGTGGGGCCCACTCGAACCTACCCTCCCACGAGAGGTTATGATGTGGGAACCACATAGGGATAATCTCCCTTATTAATGGAAGGGGAGGAAAACCTCTCAACTCCACTCAGTAATGAGGGTGAGTTTCTCTACACCCTCCCTTTTTTATTGTGCCAACTCCCCTAATTAAATTGTGACAATCTTACACATTAATTAAGTGGAGCCAATTAATTTATTTCACCATTTTCAATTCTGTTCCAATGAAATAATAGATAAACCAATATATTATTATTTTCATTGGAATCTTGGTGGAAACTTGGGAGAAGAGGGAAGAACACTCCCAACGAAGAACGAAGAACGCTGACCTTCTTCGACTTCTTCCTCGGAGCTTCTACCATTTTCAGATGTCTTCAACCGACCTACCCTCTGCATCATCTTCAACGAGCCAACGCAGCTCGGGATTTGAAGCGTGAAGTGGATGCAGCGAATACGATCTTCTTCGTCTACTTTCCCCAAATCTGTCAACGAACAATGAACAACGATCAAAGCTAGGGGGATTTTACATGGTGATGTTTTCCTTGAATCTTCTTTAACAGTTGGAAAGAAATTGTTGGCTGGTGAGTTGTTCATCATCTTATTACTTCTTGATTTTCCAATTGATACCAACCTAAGCATGAAGGTTGCGGCCCAATCCAATGTGGCCCAACCCATCCACCCTTTTTTTGTGATGATCTTCGTCTTGGTGATGATGTGATGGAATGATGAAGGCGGGAACGATAAAGGCCACCCTATGCATGAAATCCGCAAACTGTGCCGCCCCACTGTGCTCCGGTGCTCCGGGCTGGACCACAACCCTCCAGTCGAGCCACCTCGACTGCACCACCGTCGGACCATGCCTCCTAGCTTCTGGCTGCCTCCCAACCTAGCCATGCCCTGCCCGGCTACCCGCCAGCCCGCTGGGCGCCACACTCAGCCGCCTGATGGCCCACATGGTGCCCTACCTGGCCGCCCGTCGGGCCACTGTGCGCCCTACCCGCCCCCTCCGGCCCACCGTGTGCCCTTCTCGGCCTCCCGCCGGCCCACCTAGGGTCGTGCCCCGCCGCCTGCCAGACTGCCCTACCGCCCACTGGCCCACCTGCCAGCCTTTCCGGTTGTCACCTGAACAAACCGGTGCCCTGGTCACACCGGCCTATGGAGCCGGACCATGACCCCCCTCAAGGCGCCATGGCCAAACAAGCCCGCTGCTCCCTCCGGGCCAAGCCACGCCGGGCCGCACCCTTGCGATGCTCCGTGCTGATCCGGCCTCGGGCCCAGGCCTAACCGCCCATGCGGCCAGCTGGACTGGGCCCAGCAGACCAGGCCAAACCTAAAAGGTTGTCCTGTCCATTAGGTCGAGCCAGAACCAAGAGGTCTTACCGGGTTGACCTAGATCGGGTCAACCCAGACGGGGTTGGGCCGGATCTGTCTGATCGTGTCGGACCGGACCAGGGTCAACTACTGACCCTTTACATTATTTGGCCATATATTTTGTCCCATACGACAGTTTGGCGAACCGTCAACGACGCTGGTGTCTTCGAGCACCATGGTAACTTTGATTATAACCCACTGGAGTTCGGGGTAATGTTGAGATACAGTCAGGTTGGATCATACATGAATCCAACTGGGCCCCCAGCACTAAAAGGCTAATAACTCATAGACCGGGTGTCCGATGGACGTGCTGTCTGTTGCGTTGAGACACCTATGATGTGGAGGACCTTTGAGATTATTCATCGTGGTACTTATTGACAGTAGGAGCATCGACCAATATATTTTCAAGAGGGTCTTCCAATGATGAGAAAGCATTTGTACGAGAACCTAGTAGCTGGTTGAGACCTGACGACTACTGACCGTTTGACACAGAGTGACTCTACTGGACCAGTGGGGAGGGTCTTATTGTCACGGTAGACCCACAGTGGGGAGCGCCTTGGTGACACAGCTGACCCATGGTACTCAACAGTAGGAGTACATCAGTAGGCTATGAGGGGGAGCGCCTCTGTTTGATGCGGTAGACCCATGGTGGGGAGCACCTCTGTGTGACACAGAAAACACATGGTACTCGATAGGAGGAGTACCTCAGTAGTCTAATGTTAGTGGGAATCTCCTCTGTATGACGTGGTAGGACCACTGTACTCGATAGAAGAGGAGTTATCTAGCAGTTTAGGGTTCTGATTGATACTATCCCCAGAATAGAATCCTGGTTTAGCTGAGTTAATAACTTTTTTGTTTACCTAATGATTGAGATGGATTACATGATAATTTAGGTATATGTATGGGCATATACTTAAGTGGGGTTTATATTGTTTTCATTCCTTGTGGTTTATCCTTGTATGATTTTGAGAGACCATGAGGGTCTCAGGGTCCTACTGAGTATCGTTATACTCATCCCTACATAGGCTATGCCTGTACCTCATTGTGTTGGTTGTAGATGATAGACAACATTGACTAAGGATGAGTGTACCTGGCCTGGATGGTACCTGGAGGTGGACCATACGACGTGTCGGTACACGGAGGAGACCGACAGACATGGAGTGCTGAGGAGGATATCTTTACCTACCCTTCAGGTTGGATCCGTGGTGGATGGTCCATGAACTTCTTTTTATCTTTTAGCTATTTTTTCATTTTCATATGTACTTGTACTTAACAGTTGTTCTTGTATTTTTGGCACTGTTACGTTTTTCACTCTCATGTTGTACAGTTTTACCTAGTGTCTTGTATTTGGTTGTGTGCTTTATCTGTGTGTTTACCGTTATGAAGGAAAAATCTTCCCTGTTTAGAGATTTTTTCCTTTGGTGCTAGTCGTCAGCCCCTGGCCAATGGAAGGTGGGTTTGGGGTAGTCACGTCACAGGTCCCGAGGGACGAGTCATTACAAAGATGACAAGTCGTATGTACACATGAATGTTGTGTTCATTTTTCAATTAATGGATGGACATAAAGATAATTAAAAAATAAAAACATTATAATAATTATTATTTAATTTATATCATCTTTATTTATTTATTCAAACATTGTTACTATCCAAATAAATGGAAATGAAAAATGAATGACACTGTTTTATGGAGGTGGTAGTCCAACCAAAAGGGGGAAGGTCATTTTCGTTTTCCAATGGGTTGGAATGTATGGATGTATATATTATACTTATAATATATGTGTATAGTATTTTCATTATTATTGTATAAAAAAATATAACCCATCATAATATCTAGCCATAAAACATATATATGACATATGAGTTTTATTGATATGTGGATACAGTAAGGTTGACTCATGCACGAGTGATAATTTCACTTCCTTTTTTTGAAAATGGGTGAATAAAGATTTTTCATAATAATAATAAAATTACTGAATACTGAAGATATTGATGTAATTAGATTATGACTAATATAAAATACATATTATATGTAAAACAATATTTTAAAATGAAAGTAATCAGTTATGGATTTTACCCTATCTTGGAAATGACACCATTATGTACACTATTAATGGAACCAAGTTTCACTTTTTTTATGAATAGGACCAATAGAATGTGTGAAGGAAAGTTCATAAGACTGAAAATTAATTTTTTATTATCCAACAATTTTATATGAAATATAAAGAAACTAAAAGTCAAGCACAAGAGGAGGAAACCCAATCATAAAAAATTATTCAGCCCACCTATTTTATACTCCTTCAATAATTCCCACGAGAGAGTGTTTACCTGGGATTCTGGATCATACATAAGAATATATTCAATTCTAAACATAAATTTCTTCCATGATTGAATTTACTCATCTAAGGAGTTCTTCTCCTTGTTTAATCCCCTTCTTAAAAGCTGGTCCTGTTTATCAATCCAGTTTTCTTGCTCTTCATTGGGGGTCACCCTTAGTGCCCTTCCTATCATTATTTTGGCCTCCTCATCCAAAGAATTAAATGTAAATAAAGTTTCAAAAAGAACCCCTTCTGAATCCATAAGAAACTAAATATTTTGATCAATCAAATCATCATACACTTATTTTTAGCAATAAAACCATTTATTTCTCATCTTCTTATCCTTCGACTTCTTCGTGAATCTGGACACCATAAAAAGTCTCATGGTGGTGTAAATAAGATAATGTACTGAAGGGATTATTTAATATAGTGGAGGGGAACTCATGTAATAACATAAATTATTTAATTAATATAAATTACTATCTATTCCAATAATGTTTGAAACGGATCATACTTTAATCTACGATGTATATGAGCTGTATTTTCCTTATAAAGTAAAATATGGATATGTTTCAATCCCATTTTATCATTATATTAATTAACCTTTCATTAACACCATTAATAATTACCAAAACGATAATGTTTTATATATATTATGTATTCATAATGTTACAATAAAATTTTACAAGGACCATAATTGGATAAAATTTAATTTTTAAAACTGTATCATATTAATTTTAGATAAATATATGATTTTATAAATTTTTTAACATTTCAAAAAAAAATATTTGAAAATATTTGAAAATATCATTTTTGACATCATTCCATTAATTTTACATTAAATACAACAATAAATTGGTTGAAATTGAATATAATTTACCCTCTCTTACCTAATAATACTCATAGATCAAAAATGTGTTTTAAAATTAACTCTCTCAAATTATATTAGTTTTAATATTTTCAAAATCAATTATTATATTTATTTATTTATTGGAGGAATAAATCCTTGGAATTTTATAACATATTAAAGTCATTATATAATTTAAAAAATTTGGAATATATTTCCATCATGAATAATATTTCATTTATCTAAGAATAGAATTTTATATTCATTCATACCATTCTTTGGTCCTGATGTGGACAGATAAGAGATATTTAAAAGGTAGGGAGTCACATTTAGAAAATTTCTTTTATTTAAAATTGAAATATTATATTTTAAATGAATTTTTATACTAAACAATTAAATTTATATTAAAGGATGATAAATGTAAAATTTTAATTTTTTAATAAGATTTCGGATGACAAACTATAGCCTTATCACTTAGTTTTAACCTAGATTATACCAATTTACCCATTACCATGGTGACATATTTAATAACGGTTACATTTCATAATGATAAAAAAAATTATAAGAAATATTTACCAAATTGTAACCTAATGATTACAAATACGAAATAAATTTTATCAAATTCGATTTCTAAAATATTCAAAATTATTTTGGAAAACAAATATGCAACATGAGATAAGAACATTGTGTTAGAAAAATTTATTTTTAAATGTAAAACATTATTTGTTAAAGTAATATGATTATAATAATATTTAATGAATATAAAAATATTTTTTTGAATATATAATTTGTATATTTAATTTAAATAATTAACCAATAGTGGTCAATATAATTTATTTAGATTAAAAAACTCTCCAAAAATTAATTTTTTACGAAATTAAATATATTTTTTTCAATATAATTTTTTTCACTTATTTCTAATTGATAAAATGGAAATTAAATTTATACATATTTAACCCTACATCATTTATAATTTAGTTAGTCTTATTCATGTCATGCAATATAATAGATATGTGATATTAAATAGTTATATATCAAAGTTGGTTTATGGTCGATGTTATGAGTAATACGAGCTATATAAGAAATTAAATTTATTTAATTTTTTTGAACAATAATTGTGTTACATTCCCCATACCCTTAAAATAAATTTCTCCCTCACAATGTTTCTCAATCATTAATTGTTTAATATTATTAAATTACTTTTTCCTGGCCCAAATCACACATTAGAATAATCAACCACCCCATAAAAATGATATTTGGAAAACATTATGTTTAATTAAAATTACATAAAATATGGTTTTTAGATAAGGAAAATATTTTCCATATGTAAAAATAGTGTCATAAAAGATTAAAATTACTCCCCTTGAAAAATAGATTGTGATATGTTACGTAATCTGGATAATGTTAACCAAAAACCGTGAATCAGTGATGAGTTAAATGACTATCAATTAATTAAAATTGAAGGTAATTTGAAAACATTATTATATAAATATAATTTTTCCTAGAGATGAGAAATTAAGTTTCAAATATTAATAAGAAAATAAGGAAATTTAATTAGCCCTTATATAATTTTAAATGTCAATAAATCTTTATTACAATCTAATCTGTTTCTCCAAAAGAGGAGTATTTGAGATGAAATTTTTTTCCTAAAGAGATATAACAAACATTCAAATAGTCATAATTTTCCATATTAAAAAATTAATAAATTCATTATATATCTATATTTTCAAAAATAAAATTTATTATTATAGGTTATGATAAATCATTCATTAATACTAAATTTCAACATAACCCATTTCATAAATAGTTGACAATAATATATCTCCAAATTATATTTGATCCAAATAGAAACACCTACATGATTTGATCCCACGTCCTTCCTTGATGAACTAATAAATAACGCTTCAATTCTCATTCCAAAATTATTTTATCACAACCAAAAATATTTTAACAAGGATTTTGGGTTTATCTTTATATTAATAGATGATGATATGTTGATTCATAAATCAAATATGTTTTATTTATTCAAGAAATATTGTTGGAATCTTTATAAAGAGAGTTAAGTAATATATAGAGTCACCCCAAATTTTACTATATTATACGATTTTCATAAGGCATACCCATACAAACATAAAAATGGAATTCCAAATTCTGTATTGAATGATAAATATTCACTAAAAATAAACATTGAAATTAAATGTTATTAATGAATATGAATTCCATTTACTTATTAATTCAGATCGTATTTTGACTTCTTATCATTATTGGCACTTGGATTAGGGTACAGAATAATGTTATGCCGAAAATATTTAAATATATGAAACTGAAGTGTGTATGATGTATTCCATTGAGCCATCACTATAAATTTGATCTACTGGCCACTTTATGTCACATCAATATTATTTTACATTATTAATATACATTTCCAACTAGAAACATTTTATTATTCTATATAATCATTCATCATAGTTCTGTTTCATACATATTTTTCAATTAATACATGAAATCGTTTCCTTCCCTCTATGTGAAAAGCTACTAAAGCATCTTTGGATCTCAATCTTCCATTTCATATCACTAGAACATTGAGTTTTCTTAACCTATTTCAATTTTCAGTGAAAAGAAAACTATTTCCTCCAATAATTGAATTTCTCACATATCTAATTAATTTTAAATACATGGTTCTAAACCAAAAAAATCAATCAATTTTTTTAGGATTGATGGTTAATCATGAAGTATAGCATGAAAAGATTGTAAATGTTTCCTAATAGGTATCAAAAGATATATCATCCTTCTACTCATATTTAATAAATTATTTTTCTATTTTTTAGTAAAAATAATATAACGAATGTTTTTATGAAAAATATTCTCTTAAACTCATATCATTCCATTTAGTAAGTTTCCTTATTTTTCTCTTATTCTTAATAATATACCACCATTTATCTTCTTTTCATTAAAAACAATAAATTAGTATGACAACGTTTTAATGGCCTTAGAATAGAATATAAGAAAATATATTTTATACTTCATTGATCTATTGATAATAAACTAGTCTACCTGAAGACCCATAGAGGGCGGGTGGACATTGTAACATAAAACATTCATTAACATATTTCTCCCTCTTTTGGGCATTCATATGTTTAATATGATATGTGTTACTACCTATTGATAAATAGATTTGAGTTATCATAGTCTCAAAATATGAAATATGAGATCTTAATCCATTCATTTTATCAAGAGGAATGTCGTTGTGTTGGTCATCACATACAACATTGACACGATTAATTTTTTTTCAATCCACTAAAAAAAACCAAAATACACTGTGTGAGAAATTATAATCATAGTATAATTCTACATTATCATGAATGATTGTTCATTTGATTTATAAATCCGGACACCATCCTTTCAATCTATTTATAATTTTTACTGGGTAATCCATTAACATTACCAAAACACTAGGATGTTATACTACATATTGAAATAACAGTAGGGTTATCACTAATTATTTCTCAAACTATTTTCTAATGGTTATATATACATTTTTATAATACAAGCAATAATGACCCATTTTTTTCATACATAGATATAAAATCATAATAAATGAATATTCATAAATTACATAATGATCTATATCAGAATAATATTATTCTACTATCATTGGAAATATTGAGCCCAAAAAACTCGTTTATAATCATCTACAATTACATTGTTCATAACTAGAACCCAATTTAGACATATCATTCTAAAAACCATTCTTCACAGCTTGAGGAAAGGAAATATAAAAATGGTGATCTTAGATTCTTATTTAGGGTAGAAAAGGGTGATATAAATTTTTATATAAATATAATATTTGTATAATGGTATAATAACATTATCATAACATTTGAAAACCATAATACGCATATAAAATATCATAATCTTGAGCCATGGAGTAAAGAAAAAAATTTCATAAGACATGAATCATATTGAAATCAATGAAGATGATCCATGATAACATAAAAGTATGACAATACATGATCTTTTGAATTACATAAGGTTATAACTTTGTGAATATGTATAAATAGATATAGTTCACTCAAAAAGTTATGGGTGTGAAATTAGTCTCTCGTATAATTTTATGAACATTATATAAGGTAGACATTGAATATTCTAGACATTAATTATAGGTCCCTGAATTAAATTATTGACTTAAATAATGGTCCATGTTTAAACGTATTGACCTGAAAACTATAAACTCTTTTAATCTTATGGACATGAAAACTAGGTATAAGGTAAAAATTATAATCACAATGTTTTGTTCAAAGAATTCATATTTTAATCATGAGATACCAAAATTTATCCAAGTAATTAGAGGTATATATAGGTCCCATATTTATTATTATTAAAATAATTGATAGTTATTCCACAATATCATAAAAAATTCATCATATAATAACCCTTGAAAAAGTTAATGGAGTTCCAAAATAGTTCATAATGTTTAATCCATATAAAAGAAATAGGTTTCACAAAAATATCATCACAGTAATCACAAAAAAATTGATAATGAACATTTATCATACCATTGGTTCATATTCATTGTAAAACATGTGAAATCACAATGGTTATTATCAATTATAGTTAAAAATTTCAAGCAAATTTATTAAAAACGTTTTGTTGGAAAAAAAATTCTTCTTTTAAATGAATTCATTAAAATAAAAAGGAAACCTAAAATATGATGATTTTTATTTTATAAGTTTAACCATGTAAACATATAATGTACAAATAAAATAATTATTTTCTCATGAAATTGGGAAATTCTTATCATGTTGTATACATTTAATGAAAACATTATCTACAAATATTTACCAAAATTTAAAATGTACGTCAATCGTCAAATGTCCAAAATACTATATTTTAACTATTTTTAGAATTAATAAAACGTTAAAAATACAATTATAATATTATTTTAGAATAGTAAACCCCCATTTTAAATTTTTTAATGAGACAACGATATTGAAGATATATATTTCTTGATCGAAGAGAGAAATAATGTTTAATATTTCTTTGAAAAAAATATTTTATGAATCATTGTTACATAATATAAGGAAAAGGAATGAAAAAAATTGTTTTTATGAATTAAAAATTGGAGAATATAAGTAATGATTTTTTAATAGATATATCATTATATATCATCATCAAAATAATATTCATAAACAATCCTAATTAGAAATTAGACTGTAACATAAAACCTTTACCACATTTTTATTTTCTGAATAATAATACACATGAAATTATCAAACATATATTGATATTTATAAATAATAATTTCATAATAAGAATAATAAAATAAAATCTTGATTAGTATATAAACAAACATAAATAATCATGTAGTTAATATAACTTGTGTATAATATAAAAATAAAGTGACATAAAATCTACTTACCTTAGGTTAGACTTCCTTAGTTTGCATGGTTAATCCTATAAAATTAATATATATTTATTATAAATATATAATTATTATAAATATATTAAAAAACTAAAATAACACATATCATACCATATATTATTTAATTTTTTTCTTTTATCAAATATTAGTTAACAATTCGTTATTAAAAATCGTTGTTTTGGGTAACAGCTGCTTCATTTTTCATGATTATTTTGGTTTGGTAGTTTGGGTTATTTTTTAAGGGTTATATAATATATAATATGATAAAATAATAAAAATATAATATATATTAATTATAAACAAGTTTAGAGTCATTCATAAAATGTAGCGAAGAAAAAATGTGTCACTCAGTTTATGGAGACGGTAGGCCACACATAAGCATGAACACAATTTTTAGTTTTTGATGGATAGAACGAAAGAGATGTAAATAGTAAAAAACGATTATGGAATAATTATTATATAATAAATATTACATATATGTTGATTAATTCTATCCTTATTACCATCTATATATAATGTAAATGAAGAACGAATCACATCTCTTTGTGGAGGTGGTAGTCCACATGTACGCCTAGATGACGTTATCATTTTCCAATAGTTTCAAAGGTAAGTAGAAAGATATGATATTATCATTATAGAATTATTAGTTTTTCATAATTATCATATATAAATACTAAACACTTCATAAAAACTATAAATAAAATATACATACAAAAAAATGAAATGAATTTCTGCACAGAGACAGTGAGTCGGACATATCCAATAACGATACATTCACGTACCATTTGATTGAATGATGGTAAATAATGGGGGATTAAAATTCATAATAACATTTTATTATAATTAGTATAAATAATTTTATATTTTATGAATAATGTAACACATTTATAGGATCTAAAATATCAATTAAAAAACTGATTGATTGTTGTGATTAACAATTTAATTAAATAGGATCATTTTGGTCTCCTCTTATGGGATGGAGTGTTGGTCTTTTGGGAAGATCATATCTTATATAATATTTCTAGTTATGTTAATATGATAACATAGTAGAGTCTTTTTGAGCAATATGTCACAATTTGGTGTAAATAATTTAATAGAGGTGGTGGCCATTTATAATTGATGCACATGTTACTCATGTCGTTTTTTAAAATATTTAATTAATATAGGTTACTTTTGATGACCAATTCACTCCAAATTGATAATATTCAGTGATAATATGTGTATGCGTCTAAAAAATATATTGGAATAAAATTTATAAATTTTTGGAAGATATTTTTTCCCTTAAACATTTATTTAATTGTTTGTTAAGCCTTATAAAAATTATCCTAATATTATTATTTTTTACCATTTTTGAGAAATAATGTTACTATAATAATATAAATACCACTAAATAGACCATGTGTGAAGATGAAAAAAAATATCCCAATCATTTGGATGAATATATGATTTTGTAATTTTTATATCATTAAATAGAATATAATTTATTATAAAATATCATTGAATTCATTTCAAAACTATTACCTTAATTTGAAATTAAATACATCATGAAATTGGGGGAACTCAAATACAATCAATTCAAATATCCCTAAAATTTGAAATAAATATTTGAAATTTTTGTAAAAAATAACTATCTTTAATTATATTGCATTTAATATTGTTTAAATAATATATTATATATTATAATATTTTGAAAATACTAAAGTAGTGTTACATAATAATTTTGGCCATTATATAAATAAAAAAAATTAGAAACAAATATATATCATGAAAATAATTTAATTACTCTCAAAATAGAAACTTATATTTATTCATGCCATTATTTTTCCCCTATATGGATAGATAACATATATTTTAATCTAAGAGGTGAAATTTTGTAACATTCATTGACTTAAATATGATATTGGTCCATTTCCTAGAAAATTATCAGTTAATCAATTCAATGATCATTTCTACGGTGATACGGGTTAAATCACCATCATAAAATATGAGATATTGTTAATTGTAATGAATTATCACTATTTTAACCCATATTAACAATATTTTTATTCATGAATGATGTTATAAATTTCTCCATGGATACTATTATATGTGAATAAAAATCAACGAAAAAATTGATCACATTTTGAAGTACTAATAAAAAATATTTAATCTATTTCGTCAAAATCATTTTATTTATGTGGAAGGAAAAAATTTAAAATATTTTGGAATCATTAAATGAAAATAAATTTTTAGTAAAATATAATTTTAAGCATAAATCTTATTTTATTCTTATCCCACAAAATGAAAAATATTAAATAAGTAATAATTTTTTTATTTAATATATAATTTAAACATTTAATAAAAAAATTCACATATAATTATTAATCTATTTTAATAGGAAAAAATACCTTGTTTTAATGAAATTAATTTTTCAAATAAATAAAATATTTTATATCATATTATTATTATTTTCGTTAAAAATCAATTTAAAATAATTAATTAATATTATACAAAATTAAATTAAATTTCTCTTAGTTTATTTAGTATTACTCATATTCTTCTTTTCGACATAGATAAAATATTAAATTGTCATTCATTTAAACACGACATTGTGTGTAACACAATCTATTGAAAAATTAACATTATTTGAAAAAACAAATTTCATATAATCTCATAGTGGTATATGGTTCAATACTTAAGAACAATAATAATGTTTTATGAGAAATAAATTACCTAATTAATTTGATGGATATATAAATCTGGTCTCACTGGTAATATTTAAAATATGTGCATTCATAAGTGTGCCAAAAATATCCTAAAACATTTGGATATCATTAAATCCCATTTAATCTTATAAATATGAGTGGGTTAAATAAATTTTTATTCCCAATAAATGAATTATAGGATCATCTTGTAGAATAACCATGTCGGTAAATTAGGTTGGGTATTCACTACACAAATGTTTCACATGGAAAATCATATGATAATTTCAGCATCAAAATGGGGGTACATATATATTCATGGAAGTGTTAAATGAGAGTTAAAATGGTCTCTAATAATTTTGAAATAATATAGAAAGTAATAGATATGTGTTAAATATTTTCCAATAATTAAATTTTTAAAACAAATTCTATAATATAATGATGGTGCTTGGAAAAAAGTTGGAGGTGGGGGCACCTTGTCACATGGCAAGCAAGAAGTAGAAGAAAACACTAAGTAAAAACTGGGTGCAACAGTAAGTGCGGAAAAGTAAGTGCTCCAGTATACAAACCCAAACTGAAAGTAAAGTACAACTGGAAGGGAAAACAACAATTGAAAATTAAAGACACAACGTCGAGCTGTCCACGGGAAATCCCACCTGAAGGGTGAGTACAGATAGCCTCTACAGCCTCTCGGGTCCAGCTGTCTGCTCCGAGAAAGTCCTGCCCAGTGGTCCACCTCTAGGTACTGTCGTGCTCTGCAAGTCTCAACCACGATCAGCGTTGTCCGTCATCTGCAACCAACACAATGTAGTGCAGGAATAGCCCGTGCAGGTGTGAGTATAAGCTACTCAGTAGAGACCACGAGACCCCCGAAGGTCTCCCAGAATCTACAAAGGGTAATCCACAAAGGAAAGATACAATTACGAAGTAACATTCGAAAATGCTTAGGTATATGCCCATACATATACCTAAGTCATCAATTCTTGTTCGGCTCCAACATCCGAGCCGAAGTAAAACCCAGTCCACACAAGAAAGAAAAATGTAAATCCACACAGGATAGAACAACACAATCCACATAGGAAAGAAAAATAGGATTCAGCTCACACAGGTATACTTCTTCGTATGACGATAGAGATGATCAGATATATCTACTGATTCATCTAAGCCGTCGGTTTAACAAAGGATCGATAGGTACTAACCCCCGAAATGACCCACAAAGGATCTGTCCCAGGATCGATAGGTAACTAACCCCCTCAATGACCCACAAAGGATCTGACCCACACAGGATCGAATGGTAACTAACCCCCACAAAGACCCACACAGGATCGGACCCACACAGCATCTGTAGGCGCTGGCCCACACAGGACCGCTGAGCACTGACCCACACATGATCAGACCCACACAAGATCAGTAGCACTGATCCACATAGGATCGCTGAGTGTTGTAGTCATCGTCGTCGAATCCACTATGGATCACTGTACAGTCGTCGTCGTAGTTGTCGCAGCCAGCTCTAAGGTTCTCGCACACAACAAGCTCATTCGGGATCGTCCTCTCCACGAGCCGAGAGGCTGATACATCAAATGACACATAGTAAAGAGTTGATATATCCAAAAGTTATGTATCGTCAACATGAACTCAAAACCACAGACGGCGCGTCAAACGGACGCCCGGTCTGAGAGTTATTGGGTTTTTCGTCCCAGGGCCCGGTTGGTTTTTAATTCAAAACCAACTCAACCATACTCCACCGGTGTCCAAACCTCGGGCGGAGTAATCCAATAGATCCATCTCAATTAGAGGAACCCATCAAAGTTGACGACACGTCAATCGGACGTCTGGAGGTTATGTTATGAGCGTTTCCGCTCCGAGGGCCCGGTTGGTTTCGTGTAAGAACCAACCCAGCTGAACCCAAAGTATTTCAAAAACTTGAGTGTGATATACAGAAACGACCGTCTCGATCCAAGGATCGCATCGCAACTGACGGTGCATCGACCAGAGGCACGTAGCTCATGTTATGGGCGACAGACCAAAAATGGTTCGGTAAAAGGTGGTTTGGGCCCGGTCCGACCCGGCCCGATACCCCCAAGGTCGGCCCGAACCGGGTCGACCCAAACCGGGTCCGGGTCCGACCTGCTTGGGCGTGGCGCAGCCTGGCCTGGTGGTCCGGTTCGGCGGACCGGCCAGGGCAGCCGCCCGACGCGAGGCGCGCTGGCGCGCCGCCAGGTGTTCGGCCGAACGGCCGAACCGTTTCAGGGCAGGGGGTGCTGCCCTCGCATGAAGTAAACCATGACCCCTTTAATGGGGCCACTCAGCTGGTCGACCGGGGGTAATGACCCCCAGCGATCTCCTTGAACTAGCTGGCCGGCCGGCTGCCGCCATCACGGGACCGGCAGGGGCCGGTCCCCTCGCTCTGACGCCGGCGGCCCGGAACCAGTCGCGACCTTCATCTGTTTGGCGCGGCGCGACGGTGCCGCGCACCTCCTCCGCAGCCCCGCTCCGGCCATGGTTCTTCTGAGGTCCTCCGGTGCGGCGCGATGGAGCGGCGTCCTTTGTTCATATTTTACGGCGCGGCGCGATGGCGTCGCGGATTTGTTTCTTCCCACGGCGCGGTGCGGCGGCACCACGTTTCTCCGCTATCCCTTTTACAATTTCCGTGCGGTGCTTCGGCACCGCGTTGCCTTGTTCTCTACATCAAAATCCACAACCAAAAAGGGGTGGAGTGTCTGACGTGTTCATGCGGTCCTATCTCCTCCCATTAATGCGATAACAGGCGGTTCAATTGAAAGGGGAAAAACGATGGAATAAAAACACAAAATAGAAATGCATAAAAACCCCTACCTCAACGCTGTCGCCGAACGAGCGTTCATCGCGGAATTAACCGTCATGGAAGAAGAGGTTTGTCACAGAAGAAGAGGATCGCCGCGGAAGAAGAGGTTCGCCGTTGGCATTGGGTGATCTCCGAGGAAGGCGTCTCTCGCCGTCGGAGGTTGGCATTCTTCGTTGGCGGTAGAGCGTTCTTCGCGTTCATCGTCGATGTACGAAGAATCCTCTCTTCGATCTATTAAAGGTTTAACACAACAAAAAACCCCAACAATAATAAAATAAGTCCGCTTCTTATTTTATTATCAACATAAGAATTTTGAAAATCAAAAGTTAAGAAACGAACAATTAATTCGATGAATTAATTGTAACAATTTAACTATCTAATTTAATGGGGCGTTTCTTAACCAAAAAAACACACGGTTGACTTTCATTAAAGAGGGGGGGTTTGCGGGTGCGTTACATAGGAGGGAAGAAATGGTGGGGATCTTGCGGGCCCCAACTCACAAATATCCTACCATGTGGGTAGGATATTTTGGGTTCCACCCTATCCACTTAACATGGCTTAAGTGGCTTTAAGTGAAATAAAATAAAGTTGTCTCACCACTTTATTTTATTTCTTAACTTAACCCCAAAAATTTTAAAAACCACACCCGAGCAAACGCAACTCCGAAAAAGGCGTTTCTAAGAAAATATTGGTGTTGCGATTTCATCGGTGCCCTCAGAATTCGATTCCGAGTAGTATTTCAAAAGTTAGAAAACCCTGCTCGTTCGTTCACTAAACGTACCCGAGCTAAAATCCGGAAAATGATTCTGGGCACACCGGGCCTTGGAATCAGGTGCGGTCAGAAACTGTTCTCTTGTAAAATTCCCAAGAAAAATAAAAAAAATTCCTTGAATTTTAT
This sequence comes from Viscum album, assembly GCA_963277665.1. NCBI lineage: Eukaryota > Viridiplantae > Streptophyta > Magnoliopsida > Santalales > Viscaceae > Viscum > Viscum album. Next base: position 799,642,403 of record OY728143.1, on the reverse strand, counting down.
GGGTCTTTTCATCACTCCCACCTCAGGGATTTACATCCCCGTAAAGATACATCAAAAACTAGGGAAACAAAAGTGGGTACTGAACACGCATCTGAGCCTCCCGCTCCCAAGTGCTCTCCTGGCGGTTCCCGTGCTGACATCTGATGCGCACTAGAGGAATCAACCGTCCACATATGACCCGCTCCTGTCAATCCTCAATCTCCACCGGAATCTACGCAAAAGTTTCCCCATCATCAACGTCCAGCTCCCCATGGTTAATGATATGCGACGGGTCGTGCACGTATCTCCTCAGCTGCGATACGTGGAAGACGTCGTGGCCTCGGTGAAACTAAAGTGGTAGAGCAAGGCGATAAGCCACCTCGCCAATTCTGCTGAGGACCTGGAATGGTACGATGAAGCATGGAGACAACTTTTCGCCTCGGCCAAATCACTGTAACCCACGTCGATGTGAGACCCGCAAGAAGACGTGGTCTCCATCCTCAAACTCCAGTGGCCTCTGCCTCCTGTATGCATAGGATTTTTTCCAGATCTGAGCTGTCCTCATCTACTCCTGGATGATATGGACCTTCTCTGTCTTGTCCTGGACCATCTCCGGTACCACATGTTCTGACTCCCCAGGGTCTGTCCAGCACAGCGGTGATCTAAAAGGTCGGCTGTACAATGCCTCATATGGTGCCATCTCGATGGTGGAGTGGTAGCTGTTGTTGTACGCGAACTCCACTAAGGGTAGGTGGTCCTCCCAGCTGCGACCAAAGTCGAGGACACGTGCACCGAGCATGTCCTCGAGATTCTGTATGGTCCTCTCCGTTTGACCATCTGTCTGAGGGTGAAAGGCGGTGCTCAGACGTAGCTGTGTCCCGACCATCTCCTGCAACCCCTTCCAAAGCCGGGAAGTAAATCGAGCATCTCGATCGGAGACGATAGATGATGGCACACCGTAAAGCCGTACAATCTCCTGAATGTAGAGACGTCCCAATCCCTCCACGGAGCCCTGCTCTTTGATGGGTATAAAGTGAGCCGACATGGTGAGTCGGTCGACAATCACCCAGATGAAGTCGTGACCTCTGGAAGGGCGTGGAAGTCCAGTCACGAATCCCATAGATAACCCGTCCCACTTCCACTATGGGACCTCCAAGGGCTATACCAAGCCTGCTGGTACCTGATGCTCTTCCTTCACCTACTGGCAGGTGATGCATCGAGAAACGAACTCTGCCACAACTTTCTTCATGCTTGGACACCAGTGCTGTCGTCTGAGATCTTGGTACATCTTGCCACTCCAGGATATACCCCCAATGGAGAAGTGTGAAACTCTCTCAGCACCTCCTCCTGTAAAGAAACTGGTACCAAGGTACATCCTCTGAAAAGGACGTTGTGCTCTGCTCCAAAGGAAAAACCCAGCTGGTGCCTGTCCTGAGGATACCTGCGCACGCCGCGTCTCACAGTCAGTGTCCCCACGCTGTGCCTCTCTATCCCGCTGAAGTAGTGGAGGGGTGACTGTAAGAGACTGAAGGAAGGCAGCCCCATATCTATCCATGAAGGATATCTGGAAAGCGGCTAGCTTCTCTGTCGCCTCCTCAATTAGCTGAATGCCAGTCCTCCTGATGATAGCATCAGCTACCACATTCCCCTTCCCAGGAGTATATACTATCTCAAAGTTTTAGTCCTAGAGGAACTCAAGCCATAGCTGTTGTCTCAGGTTTAGGTCCTTCTGAGTGAAGATGTACCTGAGACTCTGATGGTCAGAAAAGACTGTAAAGCGCTCGCCCATCAGGTAGTGTTGCCATGTCTTCAGAGCGAAGACCACTGCTGCTATCTCCAGGTCATGGGTAGTGTAGTTCTGCTCATGTAGCCTCAAATGACGTGATACATAGGATATCACCGCCTGGTCCTACATCAGGACACATCCGAGTCCGGTCCCTGATGCATCGCAGTAAACTACGTACCCTACTCCATCCTCCGGTAACCTCAAGATAGGGGCGCTGGTCAATCTCTGTCTCAGCTTTTGGAAGCTCTGTTGACATCTGTCTGACCACACAAAGGGGTACCCCTTCTTCTTCAAAGCTGAGAGTAGTGCCACAACTCTAGAGAAGTCTGGCACAAATCCTCGATAGTATCCAGCTAATCCCAAGAAACTACGCACCTCCGTCATGCTCCTGGGTGGCTCCCATGCTAGCACTGTCTCGATCTTCGTAGGATCCACTGAAACTCCCACCTCAGAGATGACGTGTCCCACGAAGTGGACCTCACATATCCAGAACTGACACTTCGAAAGTTTTCCATAAAGCTGGTGCTCTCGGAGTGTGTCTAGTATAACTCGCAAGTGGTAGGCATGCTCCTCCACAGTCGTCGAGTATATCAAAATGTCGTCGATGAAGACCACGACAAATCGATCAAGGTATGGATGAAAGATCCTGTTCATGAGGCCAATGAACACTGCTGGAGCATTGGTTACGCCGAATGGCATAACCAAGAACTCATAGTGGCCATACCAACATCTGAAGGCCGTCTTCTGCATGTCCTCATCCCGAACTCCAAGTTGATGATAACCGGACCTGATGTCTATATTTGAGAACCACCGTGCTCCCTTGAGTTGATCAAAGAGGTCATAAATCCTCGGTAGCGGATACTTGTTCCTTACTATCACCTGGTTCAGGCGACGATAGTCCACACAAAGTCGCAAGCTCCCGTCTACCTTCTTGGCGAACAATATTGGGGAATCCCAGGATGAAACACTGGGTCAGATGAATGCCTTGCCCTGCAAGTCCTCCAACTATACTCGTAGCTCTCGAAGCTCAACGGGGGCCATCCGATATGCTGGAGTGGATATCAGGGCTGTCCTGGGGTAAAAATCAATATAAATGTCTACCTCTCTACGAGGAGGTAGTCCTGGAACGTCGTCGGGGAAGACGTCCACATACTGATCCACTACTGCAGCAAAACTAGGACTCTGCACATCAGCTGCTCCTAGGATAAGTCTAGCCAACTGATGAGTGATGGATTGTCCTCTCCTCTGTGGAAGTCTATCCTGTGCTGCAAAGGCGCCTTTCTCGCTGGTTAAGGTGATCCTGCTCCCGTCGGTACGTACACATTGCACCTTGTGCCTAATACAGTCAATCTATGCCTCGACTGTAGATAACCAATCCATGCCCAAGATGACGTCGTACGGCCTCGATGCCGCTACAAGAATATCCCATCAGAAGATCTCACCTCCTAGAGTAAGCTCACACTGCAGGAACCAGTGCGTAATCGTCGAGTCTGCTCTCGTAGGATTCTCTAGCTGAAAGGATTGAGCCAACGACTCTGTCCGAATCTCCGAGCTCCGAACAAGGGCAGCGGCTATGAAATAATGACTCACTCCTGTGTCTATAAGAACTACGGCAAGGGTGGAATAGACACAGATAGTACCTCGAATCATCACGGGCGCACCATGGTCGTAGGCCTCCGCTTTCTGGAGTTGTGCCTGTCTCTGCCCGCCAGCTCCCTGTGGTCGGGGTGGACCTCCTGGTGGTGGTGGTGGTAGAGCCTCAAAGCGTCTCCCACCACCTGCTGATCGGCCAGCTCCTCTGCCTCGTCTTCCTGCTCCCTGCGGACCGCCACGGTAGACCCTATGCCTCTGCCTGGGTGGCCCCTCAACCGTCTGCTGCTCCTCGGCATGGTGGGTCGGGCAGTCACGAGCCATGTGGCCCTTCCCGCCGCATGTGTAGCACTGTCTGCCTCTCGAAAGACTGGCTCCGCGCTGTGTTCCCCACACTACTTAGCCAGTGTGCTGAGGTCGTCTGGCTAAGGGTCTGGTCTTCCTGGACCCATGAGTCATCCTTCGACTGCCTGCTGCAGAAGACTCTGCTACGTGCCGCCCCACGGTAGGTCTCGCTGCTGATGAAGGCTCAGCAAAGAATCTCTCGATCAAAAGGGCTCACTCTAGTCCTCCTGCCTCAGTCAGAATACTGAGGGAGATCAGCGATGGCCAGATCTCATGTATCAATCCCTACTCAAAGGTTCGGGCCCAGATGAATGGGTCCTGTACCATGTCTGTCGAGTAGCGCGATAGATCGGCAAATCTCGCCGAGTACGGGGCGACCGTCAAGCTGCCCTGCCGCAGCTGAAGATGCTCCTGGATGCGCACCGCACGGAGGGTGGCTGGGATGATCTCTGAGCGGAAGAGGATCTAAAAGTCTGTCCAGAGAAGAGATTCCTCATCATGCACCTGGATCATCAAGCTCCACCATCGGCCCGCTGCCGCGTGCAGTAGGCTCGCTGGGAGGATCACCATGAGGTCTGTTGGTATCCTCACTAACCTGAAAACTCATACCACTGCCTCCAACCAATCCTCGGATGCCTGGGGGTCTGTCTCCCCATGAAAAATAGGTGGTCGCTGGCGCTGGAACTCGTGTAGTGCACTAAGGCGACATGCATCGTCCGCGGCTGGGGCAGGAAGCTTCGGTGGCTCAGTGGGTAGAGGTACCATCGGTGACTCAGCTGTCAAAGGGCCCTGTACCGAGGCCTCGTCGCTCGGTGGGCTGTCGTCACGCACAACTCTCGGAACCCTAGCTGACTGCCATCGTGGGGCCATCCTGAAAGGAAACAGGTGCGCCACGGTTAAACAGTACACCTGGCGAGCTAACATAAAGTAATCACAAAGAAAACTTGAAACACACATGCAATCAATGTTTTCACACATTAAGTCGGAAATCAGAGGTCATGATCCTGGTGTACAGATACGTCGGCCGCCGCACCAACACTAGACTCCCTGGACTGATAACCACACCCAATAAGCTTAACACTATTGCTTCACAGAGAAAAAGATCAGAGTCCAATGTTCTGCGGTAGAACCGAAATCCTCTGATACCAATTTGTCACGACCCGTCCTCGGGGCCCGTGCCGTGACTACCCCAAGCCCGCCTTCCATAGGCCAGAGGCTGGCGACTAGCACCAAGGCGTAATTCCCGGCAAAAGGGAAGGCATTGCCTTTGTAATGTAAACAAACACCACAGAGAAAGCAAGCAGTAGATGTAAACACTAAGTAAAAACTGGGTACAATAGTAAGTGCGGAAAAGTAAGTGGGCCAGTATACAAACACAAACTGAAAGTAAAGTATAACTGGAAGGGAAAGCAGCAACTAAAAAGTAACCCGCAACATCGAGCTGTCCACTTGAAATCCCACTTGAAGGTTGAGTACAGATAGCCTACACAGCGCCTCGGGTCGAGCCGTCCGCTCCGAGAATGTCCCGCCCAGTGGTCCACCTCCAGGTACCGTCCTGCTCCGCAAGCCTCAACCACGATCAGCGTTGTCCGTCGTCTGCAACCAACACAACGTAGTGCGGGCATAGCCCGTGCAGGGGTGAGTATAAGATACTCAATAGGGACCCCAAGACCCCCGAAGGTCTCCCAGAATCCACAAAGGATAATCTAAAAAAGAAAAGATACAATCATGAAGTAACATTCGACACTGCTTAGGTATATGTCGTACATATACCTAAGTCATCAATTCTCAATCGGCTCCAAAATCCGATCCCAAGTACAACCCAGTCCACACAAGAAAGAAAAACGTAAATCCACACCGGATAGCACAACACAATCCACATTGGAATGAAAAACATGATTCAGCTCACACAGGTATACTTCTTTCGTATGACGATAGAGATGATCAGATATATCTACTGATTCATTTAAGCCGTTGGACCCAAAAAGGATCGATAGGTACTAACCCCCGCAATGACCCACAATGGATCTAACCCACACATGATCTATAGGTTACTAACCCCCGAAATGACCCACAAAGGATCTGACCCACACAGGATCGAAAGGTAACTAACTCCCGCAAAGACCCACACATGATCGGACCCACACAGGATCTGTAGGCACTGGCCCACACAGGACCACTGAGCACTGACCCACACAGGATCGGTCCCACACAAGATCAGAAGCACTGATCCATATAGGATCGCTGAGTGTTGTAGTCTTCGCCGTCGAATCCACTGAGGATCTCTGTACAGTCGTCGTTGTAGTAGTCGCAGCCAGCTCTAGGGTTCCCGCACACATCAAGCTTGTTCGGGAGGGTCTGCTCCACGAGCCGAGAGGCTGATACATCAACTGACACATAGTCTAGTGTTTATGTATCCAAAAGTTATGTATCGTCAAAAGGAACTCAACACCACTGACGGCGCGTCAAACAGACGCCCGGTCTGAGAGTTATTGGCTTTTTCGTCCTAGGGGCCCTGTTTGTTTTTAAGTCAAAACCAACCCGACCATACTCCACATGCATCCAAACCTCGGGTGGAGTAAGAAAATAGACCCATCTCACTTAGAGGAATCCATCAAAGTTGACGACACGTCAATCAGACGTCCGAAACTTAAGTTATGAGTGTTTCCGCTCCGAGGGCCCGATTGGTTTCGTGTACGAACCAACCCATCCGAACCCAAAGTATTATGAAACGTTTTGTGCGATATACCGAAATGACCGCCTCGATCCAAGGATCACATCGCAACTGACGGTGCATCGATCGGAGGCCTGTATCTCATGTTATGGGCGACAGACCGAAAATGGTTCGGTAAAAGGGGCTTCGGGCCCGGTCCGACCAGGCCCGATACCCCCAGGGTCGGCCCGAACTGGGTCGACCCGAACCGGCTCTGGGTCTAGGCCGCTTGGGCACGGCCCGGCCCGTCTGGTGCTGCCCGGCCCGACGGTCCGTTTCGGCAGACCGGCTAGGGCAGCCGCCCGGCGCGAGGCACGCTGGCACGCCGCCAGGGGTTCAGCCGAACGTCCGAACCGTTTCGGGGTGGGGGGTGCTGCCCTCGCGTGAAGTAATTCACGGACCCTTTAATGGGGCCACTCAGTTGGCTGACAGGGGGTTACAACCCCCGGCGCTCTCCTTGAACCGGATGGCCGGCCGGCTGCCGCAATCACGGGACCAACAGGGGTCAGTCCCCTCGCTCCGACGCCGGCGACCCGGAACTGGCCGCGACCTTCATCTGTCTGGCTCCGCGCGACAGCGCCGCACCCCTCTGCCGTGGCCCCGCTCCGGCCGCGGGGATTCTGAGGTCCAACGGCACGGTGTGATGGTGCGACGTCTTTTGTTAATCTTCTATGGTTCGGCGCAACGACGTCAGGGATTTGTTTCTTCCCACGGCGTTGTGCGGCGGCGCCACCTTTCTCTACTCTCTCTTTTACAATTTCCGCACGGTGCTTCAGCACCGCGTTGCCTTGTTCACTGCATCAAAATCCACAACCAAAAAGGGGAGGAGTGTTGGCCGTGTTCGTGCGGTCCGACCTCCTCCCATTAATGCGATAACAGGTGGTTCAATTGAAAGGGAAAAACGACGGAAGAAAAACACAAAATAGAAACGCATAAAAACCCCTACCTCAATGCTGTCGTCGAACGAGAATTCATCATGGAATTAACCGTCGTGGATGAAGAGGTTTTTCCTAGAAGAATAGGATCACCGCGGAAGAATAGGTTCACTGTTGGCATTGGGTGATCTCCGAGGAAGGCGTCTCTCGCCGTCAGAGGTTGGCGTTCTTCGTTGGCGGTAGAGCGTTTTTCACGTTCTTCGTCGAAGAACGAAGAATCCTTTCTTTGTTCTCCCAAAGGATTAACACAAAAAAACCCCCCAACAATAATAAAATAAGTCCTCTTCTTATTTTATTATAAACATATGAATTTGAAAATCAAATGTTAAGAAACGAACAATTAATTCGAAAAATTAATTGTAACAATTTAACTGCCCAATTTAATGGGGCATTTCTTAACTAGAAAAACACACGATTGACTTTCATTAAAGAGGGGGGTTTGCGGGTGCGTTACATAGGAGGGAAGAAACGGTGGGGCTCGTATGGGCCCCACCTCACAAATATCCTACCAAGTGGGTAGGATATTCTGGGTTCCACCCTATCCTCTTAACATGGCTTAAGTGGATTTAAGTGAAATAAAATAAAGTTGTTGCACCACTTTATCTTATTTCTTAACTTAACCCCAAAATTTTAAAAACCACAACCGAGAAAACGCAACTTCGGAAACGGTGTTTCTAAGCATATACCGGTGCTGCGATTCCATCAGTGCCCTCGGGATTCGATTCCGAGCACCAGTTCAAAATTTAGAAAACCCCGTTCGATTGTTCACTGAGCGTACCTGAGCTAAACATCGGAAAATGATTTAGGGCACACCGGGCCTCAGAATCTGGTGCCTTCAGAAACTGCGCTCTTGTAAAATTCCCAAGAAAATTTAAAAAAAATTCCTTGAATTTTACAGGTCATTACACACCTTTATATATTGAGGGGGGTATAAAATTTCTTTATGGTATTATTATGAGATTGGGGAAAATTGGAATGGATGTATAGGGTGAATAGAAGTGTAAATTTATGATAAAAGTGTTTTTTAGTGTTGTGGAATGGGTTGCTTTGTGGGTTTTCATTGAAAAGGAGGAGATAATGCTATATAAATGTCCAAACATTTATTTGATCTATATATAATAAAATAATATAAACAGCAATCCATATAAGGGTTTTTTCACACTGTTTCAGAAAAAAATTATAACATTTTTTAGGATTTGAATTAAAATAATCAATATAACACGCTTGTTGTTCTAGAAGTGTGTCCAGTTTATAAAAAATTAATTTTTATATAATGAAATACAATATAGGTTTTTGGAGGATTCATTATGAGTATATAAAATTCCTATAAAAAATTAAAAAATTTAATTATTTGTAAGTGGTAAAATAATATTATTCAGGGATAATCTTTATAGTATTTATGAGATGACTTTTGGGATTTGATGTTGTCATAATACCTACTCTATAAGTATACCAAATTTCAGTTTTACTCAAAAATTAGATAGAGCTAAATTTTATTGATAAGTTCACTGTCTGATAATTTAAATGTTCATATTTCCACAATTATTTTTAGTTTTTTGAAAATAATTCTATATATATAATAATTTAGACATTTAAATAAAAAAACAGAATTTAATAAAAAATATTATTATTTTAACATTAACAGTTTTCTAGCCCTTAAAAAATTATGGTTTTCTTTCTAATATAAATTTTATAGTTACATTTAATAAATATAATATATTAATTTTATTATATTTTATTAAAAAATAACTTATTTCAAAAGAAATAATGAATTCATCAAAAATATTGTCTTGATTAAAACTATATATTTCCAAAAAAATAGAATTTCTATTTCGTCATACTAAAATCAAAATTTACTAAAACTATATTATAAAATCATTATAATGTAATAATAAATTAAAAATATAATCATAAATTTATATATATAACTATGAAAATTATTACATTCATGGTCTACATACATATCCCTAAATAAAATCACCGAATTTCTAAAGGGTAATGCTTTTTGATGATGAGATGTTAATGGGATGGTTCAATGAACATATTTTTGGTCATGATCTTGATGTGCAGTGAATTATATTTTATGTTGTTTAACATGTGAATTATTTGTTGAATCTCTTCTTGTCCCTGGTAAAAGGCAAATTCTTGTTATTCCAATACACATTGAAGCTTTGATAAATGGCCTTCATAGGGTAATATTATACTGGCTAAGGTAATCACCCATTCCATCGATGCTAATTGTAATTTATCATGTCCATTAATATAATAATTTTAATATTCACTAAAACATGACTATATTATCAATATTTATAATCATTTACAATATTTCAAAAATGGGAGACTATATAATCGTACCAAATAACCAAATTAGATCACTTTTTTCTTTAAAAATATTACATAATATTGTATTTGATCGGTCAAATTAGAATATTCATTTAAAAAAGGTTTGGTTCATTATATTATTTACCCTTAATAAATTTCCCCTCAAATTTTATTTTCATACCCTAAAATGACTGAGGGTACTTCTATTTAAAAACTCAGTATGTTATGATGTCACTTATTCAGAATTTTAGTTCTATAACAATAGTTTGACCATGTTATTTTTCTTATTTTATATAAATTTTTCCTTAAGATTTATGCTCTTTATCAGTTGCTTCTCATATGAAAAATCATTCCCCAATGGTAAAATCATAGGATTCAGTTGATTTGAGTGGTCTGGTATATACATTTCAAGAGGGATACATGGAACAAAAAATATATTTGAGTTATTCTAAGATTGAGTTCTTGTAATTAGGCCACCTCTCTAAATAAATATAGAATATCTTAGGGGACAATATATGTTAGACATAGATTATCATTTTTCCTAAATCTCAATAATTTCATCCATAATGATATCTGATGGAAAAAAATTTCTCCAAACATAATCATGATGTCTCATATATGATTGTATGCAAATATTTTATATTGATATTGTAATGATTTAAAATGAAAAAAAAATGTTTAAACCATATTATCGATTTCATGGATAATAGCTGGTCCACTATATTTCCACTCTCCAACAACATTCTAGTATGTTGGATTCCATCATCTCTACCAATACAATACCTTATAAGGTTCCATTTGAATTCAAGATTAGAAATTATTATTATTGATGAAATCCAATAGAAGAAGGTGATGATGCCAAACTCCATGTAAATCCATTGAATAATATATAATAGCATATTCTAGATTATTAATGGGTTATTAAGACTATCCATAATTCTGATTGTGATAAGTAGTGTTGAATATTTTTTAGCATTTAACAAAGGAAAATGGTTTCTACAAAACCTCATGATAACCCTTAGATCTGAATAATAACTAATTGAGAGTAGATCTTGATTAAGTATTACCAATTACATTATATATATAATGGTTAGTTTATCAAGTGGTAAATATTCCATTACACCAATGAAAGGCACAAACATGGTAATGTGTCCAAATACCTCCATAAGAATCAAATACCTTTAGGTGTCTTTGGGAGTACTATAAGGAAAACAATGGTTATGTTCACACATTTCAATTGTTGATTATAAATGTTTGTGTCATACCCTTATTATTATATCTTGCTTCCTTATCATGTCAGAATACAAAGCATCAAGTTACAACCTCCACAATTCCCCTCTTCATGACATACCACTGGATGTTTTAATTTAAATATGTATCTTTGTTATTGATTCCTTCATGAATTGAGATAAATGATCTATTCAAAATATATTGAAGTTCCTTCATTATATCTAGATTTTATGGGACCTATATATGGGTTCCAAAAGATATATTCCTATCATTACAAATGTTGATCTCAAGAATTATTTTATCATATTTGGTAGTACATCACCATAATTTTAGCCCCATAGATCCTCTCAATAATATATCATTGAGTATTGATTAGTGAAATTTAGGATGGAAATCATTTTATTATTCTTCTCTGTATTCTCTATATGACCAAGATAATTTTACCCCATGTAATTCTCATTGGGGATAAGGTTACATGATCCTTTCTACATAGATCATCTACCACATTTTTTCTTTTAAAGGATGATATTGTATTTAAAAATCCTAATTTTTTAGCATATCATACAACCTTAATTAGAACATGTTGATATCTTTTTGTGTGAATATATATTTTAGGGCTTTATAATCTGTATATACTAACACTTCACAATATAGAGATAATTTCACTCAATCATCAAAGAATATCTCAAAACATCCAATTACTGATCGAGCATTGGAAAGATATTATTATGTATATTTAATCGGAAGGGGGAATAAGGTATCATATTTTCATCTTATATGAGTAAAAAAATTAATATATTTTTGATGCGTCACTATAGGTCACAAATCATTCCCCACTTTTGGGTAATATTAGTACAACATTTTTTATTGTCCCTTAATTCCCATGTTAAAATATATCATTGTATTCATCATTATTGTGAAACATCACCCTATCCAGGACTTCTTGGATAGCGGTTTGGGAAATCAGAAGCACATTCTCACAAATCGATGATAGTAACATGACAATCCAAGGGAATTATGGATTTCCATCATAAGGGGTAGTCTAGTACATCTTTCAATTGAATATTTTTTTTGATATTCTATTAGATAACCCTATAATAGGGAGAACTTTCCCCATTAATGTTAATTGATCCATAGAACTCTTACTAACTATTATTTTCATAAATATATTATTTCCATAAGCCCATAAATAAGACATATGAATAATCCTCACACCCATCCTTTATTTTTAGGTAGATACACATATCACCTATAATGACAACCACAAATTCGACAAAGAAATATATATTGATTATATACATCAAGAACCTCAATATTATTATAGCATAAGTTATCCTGAATGTGATCACAATCCACAAATAATTGTCATAACTTTTATGAAATTTAGTCTTAGGGATATCCTTCTTATTCACATTTAATTGATGATATCTTGACCGATGATCTAACATACAGATGTACCAGTATCTATATTAATGATCAAGAAAGACAAAAATATATGGTAGAGAATAGTTTTCATAAATCATCATTTTTGGAGTTTAATATAATAAATGTAGATGTGAACTGATCTATCCTTATTTATGATTATGTTGACCAGTTATTTCGTAGTTCCTTGATACCTGTTTTCTAGTTTTAAGAATAACTATTTCTAGGCGGTTTCCATTGGATTTATTTATGGAACCATAAACATCCAATAATTCTTTGTCCCAAGGGGATATTCTTTCTAAATGCATGAATTAATTATGTTTGAACATTACGATACATAAGAAAATGCATTGGTCGAGAGGATGGGAGGTCAGACTCATCACAACCTTTTGAGGGGAATTATTAACTTATTTGGAACTCTCTTTTTAAATTTAAGATATTTTCATGAATCCTTATTATTTCCCAAAGTATATCATAAGTATACCTTGGAATTTAGAATCACTTATTAACATGTGTAAAATTTAGAATCATCAGTATGTATTTAAGGTTCTTCATTAATTGAAATACATGTTTTCATTAGAGGATTTACTTCAATGATATCCTCTAATATACTGATTATAGATTCTTTTAATCATCATTGTGATGATACACATTGAGGCAATCTAAAATTTATTTTCATTTATGGAGAAAAATAATTTTTTTGTTCATGGGATCATGCTTGTAAAATGGGATAGCTACGTATCTTGGTGAAAGGAATTAGAACCCTCATAGTTCGATGCCTCCTAATAGGACACATCAGACCTTTTAAGGTCAAGTTCTAAGGACCTCTAAGATAATGGTGCTTGATGAAAACATAGTGTGGGTCTTATAATGATACTGCCCAAGGAAATTGGAAAGGATGTGGGCTTCAATATAGGATCATATCTTTTTGGGAATATAGAGGAAGGAGAACATGGTTTATTTAAATTGTTGGGTTTGAACCTCATGGAGGCTTCTTATGTATCCCATATGGATGGGTATAAAAGCCCACATAGATTGATAAGTATCATAAAAGTTTATGGTCATTTGAGAGAGATGAGTTTAGGCTTATTTCTTAAAAAGGATGCCTTGATGATTTGGGGTTTAATTTGGGGATTATTTATAAGGAGGCTGCCCAGGGAGCTCGGTCCTTGAAAATGATTCCTACATATCCTGGTTTGAACATGAATCAGAGTTCTTGTAGTTCATTTGATTGTAAAAATGTTGTTAACATGACAAATCTCTAATCCCAAGTAAGTCATGCTCACTGTGAGAAACAAGAGGATGTCAAATATTCAAAAATGGCATTCAGACATTAAAATTTTTCCTCTTCTGATAGTGGAAGATGACACACCTATGGAGTCCAAGGTGAATGAGGTTGAGGTGACCCTGGAAGAGGGCAATGTGATGATCCTTACTTCTATTCTATTTACATTGGAAAAGGGTCTAACGTAAAGAGTAAGGGATAAAGGTTTGGGGTTTACACACGGATGGCTCCTCATGGAGAAAAAGCGTAGCGAGAGAGGAAAAGTGAAAAAATAGTCACTATGCCCATATACCCTTTTGTGTATGGCACCAGAGAAGGGAGGAGGAGTAGTGATTCCACCACCTTCATGAAATGCTAGGGGCTTACACCGGGATGGTAGCCCAAAAAATTTTCCAGGTAGGGGAGGGATATTTCTCTTATTCTTTCGTGGAAGTGTAAGTGTGAGTTGTACATTCCATTCTAGAGTCCTGAGGTTTTGGGTCATCTCTTTGAGAAGGGATTGGATAGGACCCAACCTTCCTCCAAACCGGGAACTTCCCTACACTGTTTCTGAGATAATGTTCCATTAAACTGTGGATATACAAACCCATAAACACTCCATGAATCCTAACACCATTATGAAAAAAATGTGGGAAATTCCTGACTATGGAAATACAAACCCAAATAGGAGACATTCTAATGTGCCTTCTTAAAGTATTGACAAGTCAATAGGTTTTTGTGGAGGATTCAACATAGTTAATTTCAGATAAAGGAACCAGGAAATGATATACCCTCACATGAATGGATTTTAAAATGTGTACTTGAGTTGATTGCGTAGGTCCCTCACGCAATTATGGCATGTAGTTACCATTTGTAGATGTACCGCGTAGGCAGACCGTGAAAGTATGGCGCATAGGTATGCCACACTGGTATGAATGATGACTAAAGTATGTGTTTTACATAGGAGGACCAAACCTATGTAAAATTTGTAAAAAGACTTTCAGAACGTACTTATATGGTTTAATTATCTATTCTCTTGTATTTTATATAGATACATGAGACAATTAGAGGGATCTAGGCCAAAGAGCTACGAAATGGGAGATTCATAGTGTTTTTCCACTTTTTTCAGTCCCAAAATGGGGAGCCCAGGGGATCTATTTATAGTAAAAGATGGGTCCTAGATGAAAATATGTTTCTCATTCAGCTCTTCACGTAGCTCCTCTACGCAGGTACTCTGCGTATGGGCACAAAAAATATTCTGACGTGGAGCTCTACTGCATTGGTCTGCCACGTAGCACCACCTTGTAGGCCTGTGAAGCTAGTCCATCAGAAAGCTATATTCATGTATTTTGACTTTTCTTTTTACTCTTTGAATCTTGTTTTTAGATTTGAATTATCCATGGTTCACTTCATAGTATTTTTGTTTTCTTAGGTCGTGTCATCAAAAGCTCCCAAAAGGATTGGATCCGAAAATAGAAAGAGGGACGAGTCCTGAGGTAAATTTGTGGTGGATAAAGACTATAGATCGATTACTGACTATGCAGGTCTTTTGCATCGATACCCCGTGAAAATATCCTGTGTAGATTTGTCACAAAGATTTTATGCATAGTCCTTGCGTGTAGGACTCTGGTTTTCTATAAACGGGTCTCTTCCTTTATGATTTTCTTCACCTGTGCTTTTCAGAATTTTAAAGATCTCGTTGCGTAGCTCATTCTCCCAGCCCCATCGCATTGTGCTCTCCCATAATTTTTTTGAAATTTCTTCAAGGTAATCTTAATTATGTGATGGATCTAGGCTAAAGGATTTCATCGAAGGATTTACGCTAGAATCTTTATCGAGGGACCTACATGATGGACTTCATTGAAGGACCTACACGATAGGCCTCGTTGAAAGAAATACATGAACAATGTCCTTTGACAAATTTTTTGATTTATCTCTTTTAAAAATCCAACCTAATAGTGGTAGTTTGGTAATTATTTTGTAGGAAATAATGACTCATTTGATGAACCATACTGAAGAAGCTAAGGCAAGTCAAAATGAAATAATGATGATCGTCGTACCAGACTACTATGATGTTGTTGAGAGTACACTTCTTGGGTTATAGAAAGGTTTAATTTTGTACCAGTGTGATTTTCCACAAAGTCATTACTTAATCATATACGGGCATGGGATTTTTCAAGACACCCATGTTCCATCTATTAAGAAGTACTTTCCAAAGAATTGGATTCTTCAATACTCCAACTGTAACTTCATGAATATTAGTGCAAGGGGGTTTCGGTACAAGAATGAAAGATCCATATTAGTTGAATACTTCATCATAGTGTTTTCACTCTTGATATAAATGATCACTTTGTAGAGAAAAGACCATATTGTGATGATTCCACTTTTTGGGCTTCTCAAACAGATCAATCTAATGGTTGGACAGAAGATCGGGATCACCGTTCGGGAGGAGGTGACATGCCTGAATAGATGTGAGCATTCTGGGTACATCGGACTTGTGTAGAATTTAATAAAGAGTTATCATACATTTATATCTATGATACTATGTGTATTTGAAAAACATATGATTATAAAAATTGTTCCATTATTGAATTACTGAGCTGATGGATTCCACAAACAAATTCCTTTCATTTGACTCATGGTGAAGTTGGTTTTAGTCTTTGGGATATTTAACAAATATCTAGAATTTGCAATCTTGGGGAATTGTATGATGAATTAATTTTTCCTACTACAAGAGGGGGTGATGCTATTATAACAGCACCTTTGGACCATGAATTATTTAATATAGTGACGAATTTACCTAATGATTAGAAATATTTCCACACCAGTGTGTGGATGGAAGCCTTCATAGAACCAACAATAGAAAAAGGCCAACCTGTGGATGCCCTACTATTTGTCCTTCGACAGATAACTGAGGCAGTTTCAGCCCATATTTTCCTATACTGGAAAGAGGTTATTATAAACACATGGGCTATAAAATAAATCCCTATATAGATGCAATGGTATTCTTAGCAGCCTTCATTTCTATGTGGCTAAGCGTTTACTTTCTTTTAGTCCATGAATCTGGAGATGGTGTAAGATTAGGGAATTTTGTCATTGCAGCTAAACTGGTATAAAGAAAGTATATTGGCTTAGAAACACATGTTTTGGGAAGAATTTACTATATCCTATTGCATTTATACTATGAGAAGGCTCATTTTATAATTTCAAGGCCATTCCAAGTATTGTGGGGATGGATTGCAACACATTATTCTTCATACTCAGTATGGAATTTAGTTAGTGTTCCTAATGGTTGATTCACCCCATTTTTACAGAACGTTTCTAGTATTCAACCTCTAAACGTGATACCTGATGTGGTTCTAAAGGAATTGAATGTCTCAATAGTATTCAGCTTCATTCCTTTTGGTTACCCACCAGTTGAAAAATTTATTGACAATGGTAATGAAAATAATTATGAGGTGAGATCTTATATGATGGAATTCAGGGATGGCATATTATCAACTACGATTGATGGTGAAATTATCTACGAGTTCTACATCCTATATAGGTTGGCTTTCCAATTTAGATGTCTTCAACTAATAAACACTTTTCCACCCACATATGTCATACATGAGAAATACCCAATGGTAGAGTGACAATTATGGATTATAATGGCTTTCGATGTATCCAATCTATCAATTATGTTACCTCCACTAAATGAATTGAATTGATTGGAATCTGAGTAATCCAAATCATGGGCTTCTTCATATACATAAAGGGCTTTGGAAAAATGAATATATAGAGTGGTAGCTACAATGTCGGTTGTGTGTGGAAATTATTGTAATTATTCTAGGGATAACGATGACACATAAGTTTCTGAGGTTTCAGAGACCTCAAAACGTATTCGAAAGAGGAATACTAGGACGACTACGGCTAGAGAAGCAATAACTCCAAAGCCACAGTGATCTAGTGGCCTCAATCAAACAGAGGTTCATATCCCATCTATTGAAATTTCTGAATTATAAATCTGGCCCGAAGAATCTCACCAATCAGATGGTGTTGAATCTCCTCCACAATAAACCATACAAAAATTGAATTATGTGCGACGATCATCCATTCATTATTAGGAGGTTGTAACACATGATCTTAAGGATGCATGGGAATTCCTCTAGTGTGGCATTCGAATACCAGATATTGGTGATATCAAGGAAGCTTCTGATGTAATTTGAACAACAACCTAGTTGATGTAAAAAAGTATATTACGGATATGGAGGCTTTTATATAGGCAACTAATGGTCAAATAACAGCCTCTAAATGAGGATCTCATATGATGAAAGTAGGAGTACATGAAGGGGTATTTATCAAATTTGAGGGGCAGTGGGATATTTATGTTAATACTAAGAATATATTTTCTATTTATTTTTTCTCAACAATTATCTATCATTTATCATCAATAATCATGATGAAAATGTATTTGTGCAGCATGAATGTAGTGAACGAAGCTCCTGACCAATCCTTGAATCACCTAAGTATGATCCTACAAGCTCTCTTATTGACACAACGAATGTTCCAACCAGTTCACAAAAAATTCTCCAGGTGCAATAATCAGGACCGCGGTAAAGGCGATAGATAATACTTAACCATTACCTCATGTTTCTCCTACTAAGAAAAGTTTTTCAATTTATCCACAACCATTTGAATAGAAATTCAAGAGAGCAATGAGATTGATCTGAAGTGTTCGCCGATGGAGTAAGTATTTAACCTATCCTTAGGGAATATAATTTGTACAATACACTTTGATAAACAAATTTTATCATCTTGTAGGATCTATATATCTCTCCTCTCTCAAGTGATTACGAGTTAATTTTTTGAGACCAGAAGATGAAACCTCAAGGGAAACCCAGGTTCATGATGACGAATCTACAATTTTAGTAGATAAATCGTTAAATGATTTAGCTATACCAGGTCCGGGCTCTACTAAGAGAGAGGAAATCAACGGTATGATTAAATACATTCCTCAGTTGATTTTGTCAGAGGTTCTTGAAATAATTTGTACAAATATTCCTATTTCTCAAGAAGAAAGGAATAATTACCCAAGGCAGTCTGTGATAAATACTGATGTTGGTCTGAACCTTGAATGATATGATAATGCCAAATCAATTGATGAGCTGATGGAACAAATTGTTAGCGGATCCCAATTAGGCATCAACCAACATTTTTTGGATACAATAAATAGTGAGGATGATATAACATTCCATGATGCATATAATGAAATGGTGAAATCCCTTAATCCAAATATTAATATTCCAAGTTCCATCAAGGAGTTAAAGGATTTTAATGAGGAATTGCAAGAAATTAAGTCCTTATTCTTTCATTTTCCATACATAATTATTCTTTTTTACATTATTCATTACATCAAAGTTTACCTTATGTAGCATTATCTATATAAAATTTTGTACAGGCACTTCCGAAACGTGATATTCCACTCTATACTTCCGCTGGAGATGAAAAATACATCTAGAGGATCCTCCATCAAGAGATACTACAAATCCATCAACTATAATAGCTGATATAATTCAAGTGAATGCCCCTTCTTAAGAAACATCTACTCAAATCCATGAATATGAGAATAAAAGGGAGGAATCCAATCAAGTAGTTGACATATTATTGGGTTAATATAATCATAATTTGGAATCATATCAGTTTCTTCCATTTTAAACAAAAAATTTCCTTGATATATCATTTAGGGATATCATCTTTGAGATCATAAGGTGAAGCTTATACTGTTCCAAGAGAAGTAGAACAAGGCAACTCTTTAAGTGACATGTTTCCAGAGTATATTTTACCTCATGGTAGTGAATCAAATTCATAGATAATGATGAAATATGCTCTTGGCATGGAACATAAGAAGACGTAACGGCGGAGAAGCCTTTAGATGAATTTTTGCCCCATGTTTCCAAACTCCCAGCATTATTTTGTGTATTGGTATTTGTTGGATTTAATTATCCAATATTCCATGATGCTATGAAAGAAATCATTCACCAGTGGGAGCATGGGAATAAGTTAGGACGAAATTTTGAAGAGGATAAATAACATTTCAATATTGAGGGATTTCAAGATACATTATTTGAGGTTGAAGAAAATAATTATAAGAAATCGATAAAAACTATCCATCAAATTAAATAATTCACAAAAAAGTTGGTATATCTTCAACAGTAACGAGATGATGTTCATAAAAAACTTGAGAAGTTCAATCAAACATTGGGAGAAACCCAATTAGAGGGGATAACTTCCATTTATACTATTAAGGAATCACTTTTTCAGGAATAGGCTATTGGAGTTACTCAGTTGTCTCAACATCAACACGAATCTGATAGGGCACATGAAGCGGTCCAACAAATGAAAAGTCATGTTGAGAGTTTATTCTAAAACATGATAAAGAGGCTCCAATTTGTGGATGGACCTCTGATTTTATATGAATGAATGAAATTTGGTTTTCAATCATATATTTCTTCATTCTCATTTTCCATGATTGTATTATTAAAGGTAATGGATTATAATGACTCATTTATGTTAGACAATCATTATTATAATGGAAAGAATGGAGTGCCCAAAATTTTCTTATAATGATAATGGCCCTAATAAGAATAATTTTAATATCAATAGAGTTATATGAATAACCCCATAAATTTAATATCCTTTGTCCCTTTTTTTATTACTAAATATTTCCAAAATAATACAAAAATATATGTTTATTGAGTTGGGGATCGACTTTTTTTAGAGTGCTCTTCGCGGTTTTTCAATATAATGAGCACCAATTATTTCTTTATTAGCAGTTTAGAGTCATACATGTTGGACTATAAAGGGATAAAATTTAAGATTGAATAGATTTGACCATAAATTTTGAAATTAGATCCCAAAAAAACTATGTGAATACGAATTTCTTTAGTATTATTTAAATATTTCCAAGGGGAATCTTGAGCCATGATATTTATGGTCACAAAATTTAAAACTCGTGTCAACATAAGGGGTTTCTTTTCCAAGAATGAAATTACCATTATTTGACAAAAATTTTATGGCGGATGTGTTATGTAGGGCCATTTCAGGCATATTCTACAAAGCCAAATAGTGGTATCTTTTGACTGACAGACCTGTTATGTAGGAAACATACTCAAGGCCACCAAAGGGAATGTGCTGCATAATCAAACAAAAGAGCTCTTTGAAGCATGCCATTTTACTGTTCACAGATAGGGGAAAATTAGATTTGGGAGACTCAAGACCATAGTGGGTGTTTTTTTCATGTAAAGGAATTTAATGAATGACATGGCTATGTTAGACTGACATAAGTCATGAATACGAAAACCATTTCTATACAAATTTTGTGTATTATTAATGGTTAAATTTTATCCAAATAGGAGGAATTTTTGGTATCATATTGAGCAGTTTTATGTCATGCAGTGAGGACATTGTAATATGATGTTTTAAGTCATGAATTGAGGACATTATACAATGTAGTTTTAAGTCATGCAGTGAGGAAATTGTATTGTGAATTTTTATGTCATGCAGTGAAGACATTGTATTGTGATGTTTTAAGTCTTTCATTGAGGACATTGTACTGTGTAGTTTTAACTCATGCAATGAGGACATTTTTTGGCCTTAATTTAATGTCTTTAGCTCTGACCAGGGGTACAAAACTCTCCCAATTATGAGATAATTTTATTGGAAATATACAATCATATTTAGGTATAGAAGAGAAAATTGTAAACTGTGAATTGGGAATTTTTGTAACTGAGGAATGATATGGGATAAAGAGATAAAATTATTAGAGTAATACTTTTTATGGAATGATGTAACCATTATTTGACTAACCCATTAATGGGGCTGTATTATGTAGGGCCATCTAAGGCATATGTTGCATAGCTTAATAGTGGCATCTTTTGACTGATAGACCTGTTAATTAGGAAACTTATGTGAGGCCACCTAAGGGAATGTGTTGCATTGTCAAACAAAAGAGATCTCAAAATCTTGACGTTCTATTACTAAAAGCAGAAGAATGTTTATGAATATTCAGATTTTCTAAAGCATACTGTTTGGTTTATAGTGAAAATTACCTGAATAGAGGAAGGGTATTTCCACCCAAGATGTCCAAAGAATCGGAGGAATATGACTTTTACAAAGGTCCGACCCAAACGTAATAGGTTTTGTGTCTGTATGTTTAGTTTATACAACTATGACCTGAAATCGAAACAATATATAATATGTGGAAAAGTGATTTCGATGTTATTACCTATTGTATTGAACACATGCTGAGGGAAATGTGTAAACCATTCTCCTAAATATATTTAGATTATGAGAAAGATAATGGGACATGTAGACCTGAATGACTATTTTAAAATACATATTCTTGTATATTGTCATCCAAGATTAAAGGGGACAGAGTTACTGTTGGATCCATGTTCATCTATGAATGAATTGGAGTATGATTTGTGTATGTTGTGAATCCTTAGAGGAAGTACAAGATGTGTGCCAGCAGAGTACTCATATAGTTTAAGCAGATAACAGTATTGAAGGTGGCATCGTTTTCCAGTGTATGCCAAATTTATTGACCTCAAAACTGAAAAAATGAGAAAATAATTCTTTTTGGAAAAGAGACTTGAGCACCATATATTTTTCGCTCAAGTGACTTGCACGCCGAGAGAGGAATTGCACGGCGGTGATGAGGAGGATTGGAAAGTTATGCGCCATATTTTTTTCAAGATCATAACATCAAAATATGGAAAAGGAATGAGGGTCGTGCAAGTATTGGTTTGGTCATGCATGTGAGTTTCGCGAAAGAGGCTAGGGCGGTTGGACTTGCATGCCGAAACTTGCGCACTGAGAGGAGGCTTGCGCACCAACGCACAGGGTGTCCGGTTTGCCTATAAATAGTGGACCACCCCTCTTAATTTCTAATGAAGTTCGATAAATTGAGGTGTTTAGTGGTCCCATCAAGCCGGTGAAGTGGTCGCACAAGTGGTTGTGGGTTGTGCAAGTATATGTTTCTCGACAATTTTTTTTTGTGGGACAAAACCGGTTTTGGTGAAATGAAACTTGGGTCGAGCATGTTTGAAGTTTTAGAAGTGAGTTTCACGGAAGTTGTTGAGGTGGACATGCGCACCAGATATAAATTTTGTGCCGTCTTTGAAACATGTGTGTTGTCTTGGGGAAGCACGCCTGGTGTTGTTGATGTACGCCCATATTTTTGAAGCTGCACGAAAGCTGGGAGATTTCCTTGTATCCTCTGTGCAATGTGAGATTCGTCTACTGGTGTGAGTTGGAATTCAGCAAAGCATCTACATACAATAGAGGATGTATTCTTTTGCAATGATGAAGAGACCTTCACCTCTATAAACTGAGTGGGACTTCACCAAAGGTAGTGATCCTGGGGGAGTTTACCGAAGTTACAAGAGGGATGTAGTAAGCTATCCTTGAACCATTGTAGAAGTAGTGATCCTGGGATAGAGTGACTGTGCCTGAACCATTGTAATCCACAACTACTGAAGAATAGTGAAATTTGGTACGACCAAAAATTTGTTGGTGAATGCTCCATGGATGTAGCCCTTAGTGGAGAACCATGTATAAAGTGTTGTGTTATCTATCTGCATGTGAATGTTTTCTTTCCAATCATTTTCATCATACAAGTTTTAAATGTTCCTACCAACGTGGGAAAAAGATCCATCTCTTTAAAAGAAAAAGTTTCCACCCTAATTCACCCCTCCACTCTCCGAATATCCCGGTGTCATACATGTGGGATCAAAGAGTAAAGGTTGATGGTGTTGAATCTTTCCCTTTTCGTAATGGAGAATACAGTCAATGTCAGGGGAGTCCCTCTCTTCGATGGAAGCAATTTTCAGATTTGAAAGAATAAAATGAGATTTCATCTAAGATCCCTTGGAATCGATTTTCTGTTTTCCAGCATTAATGGTATACATATTACTGATCCAATAGGGATGACTATTAATGATGCTTATAGGAAAATTCTTGATGCTGATACTAAAGTGCAGAATGCTCTAACCGCAACCCCTTCTGATCAGATCTATCTATAGGTAATGAGTTTCACCTCAAAAAAGTCCATGTGGGATAAAATTGAAAATATTTATAAAGGAGATAGAAAAGTGAAGGAGGAAAAACTAAAAGTTTTACACAACAGGATTGATGTTCTAAAGATGCATCCTAATGAGAGTGAATATTAATTCTTCAATCGAATTACTGAAGTTGTGGGAGAAATTAGAGGTCTTGGAGATGAAATCAAATACATTGATATCGTAAAGAAAATATTGAGAAGACTTCCTCCTATGTACAATGAAAATGCGTCATCCCATGAAGAAAGAAATCTATTTAAACTATCTCTGGATGATCTTTTAAGTAGTCTAGTGGCATATGAGATGTGTGTCAAACCTGAAGTTTCCATGACTTGTATAAACAAGGAAATGGAATTCAATGCCTTGGAAAAACTGAAAATTTTAGAAGATAGTGGTGGTGATGATGAAGAGGAAAATGAAATTATTTCTCTTATCATCATGAACATGAAGAAGGGAAAAGTTAAATTCAAAGGAAAGCTACCTCGGGCATGTTTTTGTTGTGAAAGATTCGGGAACATTGCCTCTCACTGCCAAAGAATGTTTGATGAGGATGAAAGCAAAGCAGAATACATTGAGAAGCCTTGTAAAATGTTTTCCAAAAAGGGAGACTACAAATCTGGGGAGAAGATACAATGGAAGATTTTTGTCTATAAAGAAGAAGATGATGATATTGAATTCTGTGATGAAGAAGAACCAGAATTTAAATCTATTAACCATGCATCCATGATGGCCAATGTTGAAAAATCAGAAGATACTGGTGGAGAAAATCAATGGAAAACTAGTTCAGATCCAGAGTAGCAACTTAATGATGTTGTTAGTAAGATGAATATTAAATTTAAGAGTTGCAATAAGTGGAAATAAATTGTAGAATAATCAACTAAATATGATGATCAACATGATGCTGAAATTGAACGACGAGAAGAATTGGTGAAATTATAGTCTAATGTTCTTGAAAGAAATTAGATGTAGTGGATCTGAAGCTGAGAATTGAAGAGCAGGCAAAAGTCATCAATGAACTCACCTCCAGACTGGAAGAAAATTCCAAGACTCTTGAGCATCTTGAAGAGGAAGTTATTACTATTAGGAGTAAACATGAAAAATATTCAATTTAAAAAGAATCAAGGAAGAAAATATAGTTTGGAAGGTTCTCAGACGATGAGATGTTGGAGAGAGAAAAATGTGGCTCTAAGGGAGTTGAAATGATTTTAAATGATCAAATACCTACCTGCATTGGAAATAGTGGAATTGGTTGTGAGGTAGAATCATCAAATGCTGCACATTAAGGTTACCAAAATATAGGCAAGCTGATCGTGGGTAATGTTGAAAAGTATTCTGATGTGATGAAACAGAACCCCCCAATTCAATTCGAGAGAAGATGAGAAGATTATCCCCAAGCCTCATGAAAAAAGGATACCTAATACTATTATCCCACAAAAGAAGTTATGAGGAGAAATTCAAGTGAGAAGACATGTTTCACTCATGATGTGTCATTTATGTGGCTATTTGGGCCAAACCATGTCATATTGCAAAGAAGCAAGGAGCTACATGAACAAGGAAGATCTGGGAAGTCAATAAATGAGACTGATTTCACATCCTCCATCTTATAAATGAAATAACTTCTATTATTATTGTTTTCATTGTTCTAATTTTGTCCATAAATATATGTATTTCAGGCATATGTACGACATGAGAAACACATAGAACACTCATAAACGGGCCAGTTTTTACCCTCCTAATGGTATTGTCCTCCCAAATAGTTTTTATCCTCTAGAAGAAGATTATGGGTATGAAGAGATAGATTATGTGGAGGAATGTATTAGAAGGCCATCAGTATCCTATACTCAATCCAATATCTCAAGGATGGAAAAGAAGAAGATCGTGAAATCCAATATTATAGAAGTAGCCCTCAAAGCTACAAAGAGCAAAATCACCTGGATTCTTGATAGTGGATGCTCTTCCCATATGATGGGAAATGCCGACCTTTTTATGAACATTAAAAAGAAGGATGGTGGAACATTGAGGTTTGGTAATGATGGTGCTTTGAAGATTAAAGGCAGTGGGAATAATTCTCTCACCAATGGCGAGCTAAAGAAGACTGAAGTTATTTATATGGATGGTCTACACCACAATATCGTCAGTGTTAGTCAACTCTGTGATTTGAGTCACGTAGTAACTTTCAATCAAAAAGGATTCACTATAATGGGAAAGACATAGAGTTATCTTTTGAAAAGCTCTAGAAAAGAAGTAAACTTATATCAGGTCAACAACAAAGTGAACTCCTGATATTTGTCTGTTGAAGAAGAAAAAAATTTGTTGCATCGACGGCTGGAGAACATTAACCAACAAGAAATGGAAAAGATATCTAAGCTGAAGATAGTCATGGATATCCCCATTCTGATGTGTGAGCATGAAAAGTCTTGTAATTCTTGAATTTGTGGGAAGCTGGTCTATAGTTCATGACGGCCAATGAAGAAAAGAGCATCTCATCTTCTTGATCTAATTCACATAGATGTGTGCGGGCCAATAAATATTACCGGAACTCATGGAGAAAGGTAATTTTTCCTTTTCATTGATGATTACAGTATAATGGAATGTGTTATAGTCATTCACAATAAACGACAAGTGCTTGACTCAATAAAAATATATCGACGAATCCCTGAGAATGATACTGGACGAACAATAAAAGTGTTGTTGTAGAGACCCGAAGCTTATCGTACATTGACATTACATTACTTTTGCGGAATACTTAGTACATTACAAAAACACACACACAAGGACCGTAATAGTTTAGTGAGTTTGGAAACTCGGACTATCATCTTCTAATCGTGGTGAAAGATCTTCAACATCTCCCATAAAGATCTTCTTTTTTTTTCTACCTAAAACCTTTCTTTATATCCTGGGGAAAAGAAAACATAAAAGGGTGAGCTCAAATGCTCAGTAAGGGTAAACAAAAGAAATATCAATCACATCATATTCATAAGAACATAACATTTTGGAAATCATAACCTGCAAAAGAGAGCATAAGTTCATAACATGGGATAAATCATGGTAGTGAAATGTAATCACAATAATCATAACTTAAAACATGAAACTTTGTGGCATTCACACATAATCATAGAGAATCATTTCTTGTTAGTCATGACTCATTTCCAAGACTATCTTAGTGGACAAAGTCACTTTCTGAATCGAGTAACCCTCGTTTCAGTCCTGTTTCACTGAACCGGTATAACCTACCATTCCAGCCATGTCTATCTAATGAGATATAAAATCTTTACCCAATGCATTGGAGGGAGGTATAGGTCCCACCCATCTTATAATGAATCCTTTCTTATGTGTGCCACATAATCATAAAACATACATCATCGCATAACACATGTAACAAAAATGGGATTCTTGAAACATCATGACATCATAAAACAAATCTTATAAGGCAAATGACTTCATAAAAATAATTCCCTCATAACATAATCAAATCAATGTAATTAAAGGGATAAAAAAACAGAACCCTTTATTATCTTAGATGGAAAATAATTTTGATAAAACACTTGAACTCCATTCTTGAGGAAAATATCCTTTCTTATTCAAAAACACTTTTCTTTTCTTAACATGTCATACTAAAAGAAGTTGATCAAAAATAAACTTGAAAACTTATACAGGAATATTCTTGGAAATAATGTTTTAAAAATCCATTCTTGCCGTATAAGTTAAAGAAAAACATTTTTCGTACTTTTGTCGGAAAAGTCAAAAAGTACCTCGTATGAAAAACGACAAAAGATTCCTTTCATATTCTTTACTAAAAACTCACCGAAGGGTAAAATTGGATTTAAACTATTGTAAGTGGATGGAAACAATATTACATATTGAGGGAACATGGATGTGGATGATAAAATACACCCCAGTAAATACCAAAGTATAAACAATCTCGGATAAAAATGAGATTGTGATATTTTCCCTTACCTTAGGTCCGATTTGCTTTGTTCATGTCCGAAGCTCCTGTATAATGGTTTAAATAATGTTATTGACTTATTCCTGAATCATACATATTGATATGATATCATATATGGTCATATTATTAGCTTCTTGTTAGTAATATTTCATTGTTACTTGTTACTCGGGTCTTTATAACTTTTTGTTCTTATGCGTGTTTTGTCGAATAAATTCTTATTCTTATCTTTAGGTTATAGATACTTCATTTCCAGAATGGTATTAGTGTATTATATACCATATTCATTCATTCAATTCATTTATATAATCATTATTAAATGAAGATCATGTAGAACGAGTCGCATCACATCGTGGAGACGGTATTCCGTACGTACGCACGAGTGATGATATCGTTCCTATGATCGTGGAATTGTATTGGAGTATATATATATTATTTCAGTATCAATATTAATTCATAATAATAATATATAGTTACTCATTACACCATTATACCCATCCTTGTAAGGTGATGGTGGAAAATAGATTACACCACGGCGTGGAGACGGTATTCCGTACGTACGCACGCGCGGTGATTTCATTTTTCCGTAGGATGGATAGAAGGTGAATTAGGGTTGTTTCATATTTATAATAACATATCAGTATGTAAGTAATACTGATGTTATTACTTTGTCATGAAACAATTAAAGAAGAAGAAGTTGAAGACGAAAGAAATTGAAAAGATCGGTAATGGATATTACCTCTTCTTTGGAACGCCTCTTTGAGTCCTCCACTTAGGGAACTAAGGTTGGTCTTTGAAGAAGACCAGGACCTCTAGGATTATTCTAGGGAAGTGGATAGGAGAAAATGGCAGGGGTTGTACGAGCCTGAGTGCTTAATTTGGTGTGAGGAGGAGGGGGAGGAGGTTCCCTTTTATAAGGGAGGAGAGGGGCACCTTAGGAATATCTCAAATTATTATTTTATATTAAAGTCAAAATCGGTTTATAATGGTTCCAAAGGGTCTTATTTCGAAGATAAGGTGGGGATGGGTCGAAATCCTATCAACCAATAGGATTTAGACAAGTTAAGGGAATTATTTTAACCTTATCAATTAGATTTAACTCTAAGTTAAATATTTTAACTTTTACCGTGTCTTTTTGTTTTCTTTCACTATATGGTTAATACACTTACTATAAAATGAAAAAAGAACCCCAAATTGTTTAATATTAATATATATATCTTTATCTAAGTCATTTGGCCGAACCTTAGATTTTTAGGAATAAAATAACAATTAATAATATAATATTTGATTTAAAAACTATTTTGTGTCAATTTTGACACTATTTGATATATGATTTTTTGTGAAAGTCATAACAGAATTATATGTTCGAACCAAGTTGATTATATCAACATTAATATATCATAGTAACCTAGAAAATTATTTGAATTCATAAAAAGTCTCAAATTACATTTATTTTGGTGTTTATAACATCAATTATGTCAATATTTCATTAATAAGATAATTACTGCATCATCATTGTGTCATAAATAAATTAAATTATTTAATGTCTAAAAATTACAAATAAAATACCATTATGTAGGAAATATTTTTATCTTTCTAATGAATATTTATAATTGAATTTATCCTATGTATAACCCCATATTAAAAATGATTTACTTATTAAACATTGATTTTAACTATTTTAACCCTTCTTTAAATAAATTAATAATAAATGTCCTAATCTAATCCAAGTGGGTCTAAATGGTCATATTTTATTCCTAAGTTTGTTTTTGGTCGAATTACACATGTCCAATAGAATTAGGACATGTGTTAGGGTAATAGTAATAACATATTTACCCTTAGTTACCCTATTTACTATTAACCGCGGTAAAAAAGTAAAAAGTTACTATTCACCAAAAAATTATTTTCATCTCATTGAACCACATTTTAGTCCTTGATATTAACCGTGTCTCTCGGATTTTCGAAATTCCATTCACAGAAGCGGTAAAATTAAGTTTTATGCAAAATTCAGTTTTTTAACCCACCACTTAGTGGTTTCACTATTCATCAAAAATTGAAAGTTTTCAGAAAAATACCAAAATTTCACCCTAGGCTAATTTCGATATTCTGAGTCCAAAAATGAAGTCCATTTTGAAAAATAAAATTTATAAAATTTCAAAAAGTGGTTATTACTATTCATAACGGCTAGTTTTAATAGCATATTGTTGTTTAGTGAAACTCGGTATTGCGTACGACGCAAGCTATCGAGGAAGGTCGCGATTGCGTGTAAAGCAAGCCAAGCAAGTGTTGTGTAGAAAAAGATTCCTTTGATGATTTATATAACCTAAAAGTCTCGGGTGTTACATTCTACCCCCCTTAAAAAGAATTTCGCCCTCGAAATTCGTCACTTTGTAACAAACAGATGAGGATACTTCTCCCTCATCATATCCTCAAGCTCCCATGTAGCTTCTTCAAGTTGGTGGTTCCTCCATAAAACTTTCACCAAGCGAGTGGTCTTGTTTCGTAGGACTTTTTCTCTACGATCCAGGATCTCTATCGGCTGTTCTTCATAAGAAAGATCTTGCTCCAGCGGTACAACTTCTGAGCTGAGTACATGTGAAGGATCTGGTATGTACTTTCTCAGGAGAGATACATGGAACACATCGTGAACTTGAGAGAGATTCGGTGGAAGCGCCAATCGGTAAGCTACCCTCCCAACACGATCCAGTATTTCAAAAGGACCGATATATCTAGGGCTCAACTTCCCCTTCTTTCCAAATCTCATAACCCTCTTCCAGGGAGATATTCGTAAGAACACTTTATCACCCACTTCAAACTCTAGGTCTTTTCTTCGGTTGTCGGCATAACTTTTCTGTCGACTCTGAGCTGCTCTTATATGTTGTTGAATAGATCTGACCTTCTCTGCCATTTCATCAACGAGATCAGGTCCTAATAGCTTTCTTTCCCCAACTTCATCCCAGCAAGTTGGAGTCCTGCATTTCTTTCCATAGAGAGCTTCATAAGGAGCCATCTGAATACTGGAGTGAAAGCTATTATTATAAGAAAATTCCACCAAAGGTAGGTGTTGATCCCAACCTCCTTTGAAATCCATAGATCAAGCTCTCAACATATCTTCTAGGGTTTGAATTGTTCTCTCAGACTGACCGTCTGTCTGGGGATGATAAGCAGTGCTGAAACTCAACTCTGTATCTAGAGTATGCTGAAGACTTCGCCAGAACTTCGAGGTAAGTCTCGGATCCCGATCAGATATAATAGAAAGTGGTACTCCATGCAATCTTACCACTTCCTTTACATATATCCTGGCAAGCTGATCTAGAGAGAAATCCTCTCTAATAGAAATGAAGTGTGCAGACTTTGTAAGACGATCAACTATGACCCAAATAGCATTATTGCCTTTGGATGTTTTAGGAAGTCCTGTGACAAAGTCCATAGTGATGTTTTCCCATTTCCATTCGGGTATGGGTAATGGTTGTAACATCCCCTTAGACTTCTGTCTCTCAGCTTTAACTTGTTGACAAACCAAGCATCGAGAGACATATTCAGCAACATCTCTTTTCATGCCATCCCACCAGAAGTACTATTTCAGGTCCCTATACATCTTCGTGCTTCCAGGATGAATAGAGAATGAAGAACTATGAGCCTCATCCAGCAGCTCCTTCTTTAATTCGGGGATGGGAGGAACACAAACCCGATTCCTGAACTTTATTATCCCATCACAATCAAGGTTGAATTCAGGAACATTTCTCACCTTCTTTTGTAACTCGACATCTTCTTTCTGTGCCTCTTTAATCTTCACATGTATAGATGGTTGAACATTAATTTGAGAAAGATAAGATTTTTCCCCTTCCATTATAATTCCAAGATCCATCCTTTGTAAATCCATAAATATTGGATCTTTTGTGATCCTCATCATGGATAAACTAGCATGGTCTTGTCGACTTAATGCATCTGCCACCTTGTTTGCTTTCCCAGGGTGGTAATGGATTGATCAGTCATAATCCTTAATCACCTCCAACCATCTTCTTTGACGCATATTATGCTCCTTTTGTGTGAAAATATACTTTAAACTTTTATGATCAGTATAAATATCACACCTTTCACCATAAAGGTAATGCCTCCAAATCTTTAATGCAAAGATTACCGCAGCTAACTCCAAATCATGTGTTGGGTAATTTTGCTCATGGATTTTCAACTGTCGTGAGGCATAAGCTATCACCATATCATTTTGCATAAGAACACACCCCAATCCCTTCTTGGATGCATCACTGTAGATCACAAACCTTTCTCCACTACAAGGCAGTGTGAGCACAGGTGCACTGGATAACCTTCTTTTCAACTCCTTGAAATTCTCTTCACATTCCTCTATCCAGACAAACTTAACTCCTTTCCGAGTCAACTTGGTGAGTGGATTAGATAATCGTGAAAAATCTTTTACAAAACGTCGGTAATATCCAGCCAAACCAAGAAAACATTGGATCTCAGTTACTGTTGTTGGTCTTGACAATCTTTCGATAACCTCTGTTTTTGCTGGATCCACAGATATCCCCTCTTTTGAGATTATGTGACCCAAAAATGCAACTTTTTGAAGCCAAAATTCACACTTGGTAAATTTGGCATAAAGCTTCTCCTTTCTCAGGGTCTTCAATATAATTCTCAAGTGATCTTCATGCTCTTCCTTGCTCTTTGAATAGACAAGAATATCGTCAATAAAGACTACCACAAATTGATCAAGATAGTCTCTAAAGACTCTATTCATTAGATCCATGAAGATAGCAGGGGCATTTGTAAGACCAAATGGCATCACTATAAATTCATAGTGTCCATACCTTGTACGGAAAGCCGTCTTTGGTATATCCTCCCTTTTGACCCTTAATTGATGATACCCTGAACGAAGATCAATCTTGGAAAAGTATTGAGCTCCGCGTAGTTGGTCAAATAAGTCATCAATGCGTGGGAGAGGATATTTGTTCTTGATAGTGATCTTGTTAAGTTCTCGATAATCAATGCAGAGTCTCATTGATCCATCTTTCTTCTTAACAAATAGAACAGGTGCTCCCCAAGGTGACGCACTAGGGCGTATGAATCCCTTATCAAGATTCTCTTGGAGTTGCCTCTTCAATTCCTGCAACTCAATTGGGGCCATTCTATAAGGTGTCTTTGAAATTGGCAAAGCGCCCGGTACGAGTTCCATTGAAAACTCAACTTCACGATTTGGAGGAAGACCCGGTAATTCCTCCGGAAAGACATCATCAAACTCCCGTACAATGGGAATATTCTTAATCGTGAGTTTCTCACCAACCATTTGAGATAAATAACCTTCATTTAGTGGAATCAATACCCATAAGATGGAAGAAATTTCCACTGGAAGATTATGTTCATCCTTGCATTGATATACGATCGTAGATTGATCTGGAATATGAAATGTGACTTCCCTTCTTTGGCAATTGATATGAGCTCCATGTAGAGAAAGCCAATCCATGCCAAGAATCACATCAAATTCCACTAAAGGAAGGATCACAAGATTTGCAGGAAGCACTTTCCCACAACCTTCGATCAGAGAAGAATTATAAACTTTTGATGCGATTGATGTGCCATTAGGTGTTGTCACAGCTAACTCAACATCTAATTGTTGAGGTAATACGGTGATACCCTTAGAAAAGTCTTCAGAAATAAAAGAGTGGGTGGATCCAGAATCAAATAAAACATTTTCTACTTTAGAGTGGATGGTAAGTGTACCTTTCACCACATCGTTATCGTACTCCACATCGCTGATAGAAATTGCATGTGACTTTCCTTTGTCTTTAGCCTTAGGATTTTGTTGACGTCGACCATCATCATCAACCCTTGGATTTGGGAATTGATTGGCATAATGCCCCATCTCCTTGCACTTGAAACATTGAAGTGTAATAGGATCATTCTGCGTATCCCTTCCTTTGTTTGAATCATTGGACATCTTCTTACCATTATCACGGCATTCAAATGCCCGATGACCTTCTTTTCCACATTTAAAACATTTACTTGTCCCTTTAAGACAACTTCCTCCATGTTTCTTTCCACACTTTGAGCATAAGGGAAATTTCATCTTCTTTTCCGTGTGCTCTTTATATTTTTCTTTGAATTCCATCTTTCTCTTCTTATCAAACCCATGTGACTGATGGGTTACTCCAATCTCCATCTCGACTTTGAGAGCACATCGAACGATTTCCTCGTAGCTATTGAAGTCCCTTATGGCTAACGCCCTTCAAAGACTTGGTTTTAAGCCACTAAAGAATCGATCGATCTTACTCTCAGGTTGGATAATAATACCAGAAGCGTACCTTGCAAGTCTTGTAAAATTTGCTTCATAGGTACCAACAGATTCATCATCCCTTTTCTTCAATTCAAGGAACTCTTTCTCCATCTTTGTTCGGAGAATACGAGGGAAGTACTTATTGAAAAATAAGTTCTTGAACTCGTCCCATTCCATAGACTCAATTTCATCCCTTTACCTCGTATTCTTAACAAGATTCCACCATTGATCAGCATCTCCTTCCAAACGGTACACTGCTAGGATGACTTTATCATGTTCATAACATTGAAGAACTGAAAATATCTTTTCAATAGTACTAATCCATTTTTCAGCAACTAATGGATCAGTAGACCCGCTGAAAGAAGGTGGACGCTGCCTCATGAAGGATTCAACAGAATGTTGCTCCTTCCATTGCTCGTTTGGAAGTCCTGCATGATTCATAGCTTGAGAAAGTTGTGTGAGCATGGCTACAAGATATTGCATTCCAGCTCCCATATCATTTGGTTGCTCAGGGGGACAATCATTGCATTGCCCATCGCATTCCGCATTAACACGGTTCCTTCGGGTTCCAGCCATTGACTAAAACCAAGAAGAATAGTGTGAGCAACACTAATTATAATAGGAAACCACATAATTCAAGAATAAAATTTTCATGCTTAAGGTCTTATCCTAGGTTATTCATGGCCATTTCTAAGATTGTGTTCTATACTTAGACTTATCCTTAGGGTTCTTACTAAGGCTTTCACATCCTAGTTTCCAAAGGTTGACTATACCTTTCCTCTGATACCAACTATAAAGACCCGAAGCTTATCGTACATTGACATTACATTACTTTTGCGGAATACTTAGTACATTACAAAAACACACACACAAGGACCGTAATAGTTTAGTGTCTTTGGAAACTCGGACTATCATCTTCTAATCGTGGTGAAAGATCTTCAACATCTCCCATAAAGATCTTCTTTTTTTTCTACCTAAAACCTTTCTTTATATCCTGGGGAAAAGAAAACATAAAAGGGTGAGCTCAAATGCTCAGTAAGGGTAAACAAAAGAAATATCAATCACATCATATTCATAAGAACATAACATTTTGGAAATCATAACCTGCAAAAGAGAGCATAATTTCATAACATGGGATAAATCATGGTAGTGAAATGTAATCACAATAATCATAACTTAAAACATGAAACTTTGTGGCATTCACACATAATCATAGAGAATCATTTCTTGTTAGTCATGACTCATTGCCAAGACTATCTTAGTGGACATAGTCCCTTTCTGAATCGAGTAACCCTCGTTTCAGTCCTGTTTCACTGAACCGGTATAACCTACCATTCCAGCCATGTCTATCTCATGAGATATAAAATCTTTACCCAATGAATTGGAGGGAGATATAGGTCCCACCCATCTTATAATGAATCCTTTCTTATGTGTGCCACATATTCCTAAAACATACATCATCGCATAACACATGTAACAAAAATGGGATTCTTGAAACATCATGACATCATAAAACAAATCTTATAAGGCAAATGACTTCATAAAAATAATTCCCTCATAACATAATCAAATCAATGTAATTAAAGGGATAAAAAAACAGAACCCTTTATTATCTTAGATGGAAAATAATTTTGATAAAACACTTGAACTCCATTCTTGAGGAAAATATCCTTTCTTATTCAAAAAGACTTTTCTTTTCTTAACATGTCATACTAAAAGAAGTTGATCAAAAATAAACTTGAAAACTTATAAAGGAATATTCTTGGAAATAATGTTTTAAAAATCCATTCTTGCCGTATAAGTTAAAGAAAAACATTCTTCGTACTTTTGTCGGAAAAGTCAAAAAGTACCTCGTATGAAAAACGACAAAAGATTCCTTTCATATTCTTTACTAAAAACTCACCGAAGGGTAAAATTGGCTTTAAACTATTGTAAGTGGATGGAAACAATATTACATATTGAGGGAACATGGATGTGGATGATAAAATACACCCCAGTAAATACCAAAGTATAAACAATCTCGGATAAAAATGAGATTGTGATATTTTCCCTTACCTTAGGTCCGATTTGCTTTGTTCGTGTCCGAAGCTCCTGTATAATGGTTTAAATAATGTTATTGACTTATTCCAGAATCATACATATTGATATGATATCATATATGGTCATATTATTAGCTTCTTGTTAGTAATATTTCATTGTTACTTATTACTCGGGTCTTTATAACTTTTTGTTCTTAAGCGTGTTTTGTCGAATAAATTCTTATTCTTATCTTTAGGTTATAGATACTTCATTTCCAGAATGGTATTAGTGTATTATATACCATATTCATTCATTCAATTCATTTATATAATCATTATGAAATGAAGATCATGTAGAACGAGTCGCATCACATCGTGGAGACGGTATTCCGTACGTACGCACGAGTGATGATATCGTTCCTATGATCGTGGAATTGTATTGGAGTATATATATATATTATTTCAGTATCAATATTACTTCATAATAATCATATATAGTTACTCATTACACCATTATACCCATCCTTGTAAGGTGATGGTGGAAAATAGATTACACCACGGCGTGGAGACGGTATTCCGTACGTACGCACGCGCGGTGATTTCATTTTTCCGTAGGATGGATAGAAGGTGAATTAGGGTTGTTTCATATTTATAATAACATATCAGTATGTAAGTAATACTGATGTTATTACTTTGTCATGAAACAATTAAAGAAGAAGAAGTTGAAGACGAAAGAAATTGAAAAGATCGGTAATGGATATTACCTCTTCTTTGGAACGCCTCTTTGAGTCCTCCACTTAGGGAACTAAGGTTGGTCTTTGAAGAAGACCAGGACCTCTAGGATTATTCTAGGGAAGTGGATAGGAGAAAATGGCAGGGGTTGTCCGAGCCTGAGTGCTTAATTTGGTGTGAGGAGGAGGGGGAGGAGGTTCCCTTTTATAAGGGAGGAGAGGGGCACCTTAGGAATATCTCAAATTATTATTTTATATTAAAGTCAAAATCGGTTTATAATGGTTCCAAAGGGTCTTATTTCGAAGATAAGGTGGGGATGGGTCGAAATCCTATCAACCAATAGGATTTAGACAAGTTAAGGGAATTATTTTAACCTTATCAATTAGATTTAACTCTAAGTTAAATATTTTAACTTTTACCGTGTCTTTTTGTTTTCTTTCACTATGTGGTTAATACACTTACTATAAAATGAAAAAAGAACCCCAAATTGTTTAATATTAATATATATATCTTTATCTAAGTCATTTGGCCGAACCTTAGATTTTTAGGAATAAAATAACAATTAATAATATAATATTTGATTTAAAAACTATTTTGTGTCAATTTTGACACTATTTGATATATGATTTTTTGTGAAAGTCATAACAGAATTATATGTTCGAACCAAGTTGATTATATCAACATTAATATATCATAGTAACCTAGAAAATTATTTGAATTCATAAAAAGTCTCAAATTACATTTATTTTGGTGTTTATAACATCAATTATGTCAATATTTCATTAATAAGATAATTACTGCATCATCATTGTGTCATAAATAAATTAAATTATTTAATGTCTAAAAATTACAAATAAAATACCATTATGTAGGAAATCTTTTTATGTTTCTAATGAATATTTATAATTGAATTTATCCTATGTATAACCCCATATTAAAAATGATTTACTTATTAAACATTGATTTTAACTATTTTAACCCTTCTTTAAATAAATTAATAATAAATGTCCTAATCTAATCCAAGTGGGTCTAAATGGTCATATTTTATTCCTAAGTTTGTTTTTGGTCGAATTACACATGTCCAATAGAATTAGGACATGTGTTAGGGTAATAGTAATAACATATTTACCCTTAGTTACCCTATTTACTATTAACCGCGGTAAAAAAGTAAAAAGTTACTATTCACCAAAAAATTATTTTCATCTCATTGAACCACATTTTAGTCCTTGATATTAACCGTGTCTCTCGGATTTTCGAAATTCCATTCACAGAAGCGGTAAAATTAAGTTTTATGCAAAATTCAGTTTTTTAACCCACCACTTAGTGGTTTCACTATTCATCAAAAATTGAATGTTTTCAGAAAAATACCAAAATTTCACCCTAGGCTAATTTCGATATTCTGAGTCCAAAAATGAAGTCCATTTTGAAAAATAAAATTTATAAAATTTCAAAAAGTGGTTATTACTATTCACAACGGCTAGTTTTAATAGCATATTGTTGTTTAGTGAAACTCGGTATTGCGTACGACGCAAGCTATCGAGGAAGGTCGCGATTGCGTGTAAAGCAAGCCAAGAAAGTGTTGTGTAGAAAAAGATTCCTTTGATGATTTATATAACCTAAAAGTCTCGGGTGTTACAGTTGTGATCTGACAATGGAGGGGAATACATGTCCATTGAGATTGAGAATTACCTAGAAAAAACATGGAATACAACATGAGTTACCTATTGTGAGAACCCAACAACAAAATGGAGTTGTTGAGCATCGGAATCGACAAGTCAACATTATGGACAAAACTATGCGGATTGAGAGAGGTATCTCTCACCATTACAGGAAGGAAGCTGTTGAAGCTACAGTGCACACTCAAAATCGAACATGGATTTATAAGGGAGAAAATAAGGCACCATATGAATTGTGGCATGGAAGGAAGCCTTGGTTAAAATACTTTCATGTTTTCATAAGAAAATGTTTCATCCGAAATAAAGATGGAAAGCAAGGGATGTTTGGTGACAATGCTGATGAAGGAATTTTTCTTGGGTATCCAATGAACAGCAAAGCCTACAAATGTTTAAACAAGAAAATAGGAAGGATTGTAGAAAGAAGTTATGTTAAGATAATTGAAGAGAAACCCACAAATGCTTCAAGGACGTCATATGATGATGTGATAGAAAGTGAGGAAGAAAGTGTATGTGGTGAAAATACAAATAAAGAAATGGAGGAAGCTATACAATACACTCAGCATTCACATCATGATGTCGACTCAGAAGAAGAATCTGAAGAAGAAACGTTGGCTGAAGAGAATGCACCTGAACTGCACAGGAGAAATCGTAGAGGTGAGGTTGATCCATCTAACATAATTGAGGACAAGAGTGCACCCACCCAAATAAGAAGGATGAGGAATACCATGCAATCTGTATTTTTGTTAGTTGTGGAGCCATCCTCATTTGAAGAAGCTCAAAAAGATGAATCATGGGTGAAAGCCATGAATGAAGAGTTAGATGTAATTGACAAGAATCAAACATGTGATCTTGTCCAGAGACCCGAAGGTCACAATGTGATTGGTACAAAATAGATCTTCAAGAACATGTTTAATGAGAATGGAAGTGTTATCATAAACAAGGAACGATTGGTATGTAAAGGATACTCTCAGATTGAAGGCGTTGATGTTGAAGAAACATTTTCTCTAGTGTCTAAACTAGAGTCAATCAGGCTTTTCCTTTCCATGGCACTACAAAAAGGATATAAAGTATATCAAATTGATGTCAAGATAGCATTATTGAATGGTGTCCTTGAAGAATAAGTCTACATTGAACAACCAGTGGGTTTTGTTCTTTGTACTGATGAAACAAAGGTATGCAAAC
The DNA here is from genome assembly GCA_963277665.1 of Viscum album. Taxonomy (NCBI): domain Eukaryota; kingdom Viridiplantae; phylum Streptophyta; class Magnoliopsida; order Santalales; family Viscaceae; genus Viscum; species Viscum album. The sequence continues at coordinate 799,602,877 of OY728143.1, read as the reverse complement.
TGACGAATACTCTATATGGTTTGAAGTAGGCTCTACAGGCGTGGTACTCCCGGATGGACTATTATCTCAAGAAGCTGGAATTCAAAAGAGGAGGAGTAGATCACAATCTAAATGTGAAGAATTCTCCAAAAGATCAATTCATGGTTCTAGTCTACGTTGATGATAACACATTTAGTGGCAGCAGGCAGAAATCAGTGGATAAATTTTACAATCACATGAAATCATAATTTGAAATGTCTATTATTGGGGATCTCACATATTTCTTGGGGATGCACGTGATTCAAAATAAATATTACACATTCATTTCTTAGGAAAAATATGCAAGAGAGATGCTGAAGAATTTTAATATTCAAGACTCCTAACCAATGTCAACTTAGATTTTAGTTGGAACTAAACATGGAAAGCATGAGGATTGGACCTCTATAGATCTGACCATGTACAGGAGGATCATTGGAAGCCTACTGTACCTAACAGCGACACGACCAGATATTATCTTTGCCACATGTCTTGCAACCCGCTTTCAGAGTAATCCAATGGAGGAACATATGGCAGTAGTAAAAAGACTCATGAAGAAAATTCAACGTACTCACAAATGTGGCTTATACATTTCTACATGAAGGAATAATGAATTATCAGCATTTTCTGATGCTGACTGGGCTGATGATGTTGTGGAAAGAAAGTCCACCAAGGATGGAGCATTCTATATTTGGAATAAATGTGTTAGGTTGTTGAGAAAGAAACAAGAAATCAATTCTTCTAGTACTGCTGAAGATGAATATATCTCCTACACAGAGGCACGCACTCAAATACTATGGATGAAGCAGAAATTTTCAGATATTGGTGATGAGGTGATGTAACCAATGTTGATCTACTGTGATAACAAGGGCACAATTGATCTTATGAAGAATCCGGTTCATCATTCTCATACAACACATATTGAAATCCGGTATCACATTATCAAAGATAAAATTGAACAAGGAGTGATTAGAATGGATCATGTGGGAACTGATGAGAATGTGGCTGATATCCTGACCAAGCCACAGTCTGCGGCTGTATTTGTGAAGCATTAGTTGAACCTCGGTGTTCAGCCACCTCCTAGTGAATAAAGAGGTCACAGAAATCCCCTCTCCCCAGTTATGTTAATTTTTTTAATCTGTGTATGGATGTGATGCAGGTTTGTGGGGGAGATACTATCCAGGGGGAGTGTGTTTTGAGCTGAACAATGAACAATTACCTGTCTTTGGGTATATTGTCAATGGGGGAGAAGATTATAAATTTAGGCATGTAATGCTTTTGTGACACATTGATAATTCAGTGTCGGTGATAGGATGAGATGGAATTCATTGGACGGGAACCCAATTCACTCTTTCTCTATTGTTTTCTACACCGAGCATTGATCATGTAGACTTAGAGTGTTGGATGAGTTGATTTTTTCATTTTTGGATTTCTTGTGGATGGTGATCTATCGAATTTATTCACCTATTTCCAACAAACCCAAAGGGGAGATTGTTGGATCCATGGTCATCTATGCGTGAATTGGAGTATTATTTGTGTTTTCTGTGAATCCTCAGAGGAAGTTCAGAATGTGTTCTAGTACAGTACTCATACAGGTTATGCAGATAACAGTATTGAAGGTGGCATCATTTTCTAGTGTTTGCCAAATTTATGGACCTCAAAGTTGACAAAAGGAGAGAAAAATTCTTTTTGGAAAAGATACTTGCTCGTGCAAGTGACTTGCGTGCCAATAATGGAAATTCACGCTGGTGATGAGGAGGATTGGAAAGTTACGTGCCATATGTTTTTCAAGATCATAACTTCAAAATATGGAAATGTAAAGCGGGTCGCGCAAGTATTCGTTTGGTCGCTCAACTGAGTAGCGCATCAGAGGCTAGGGCAGTTGGAGTTGTGCGCCGGAACATTCGTGCCAAGAGGAGGCTTGCGTGCCACAGTGCAGGGTGCCCAGTTTTCCTTTAAATAGTGGACTAACTCTCTTCATTTCTAACTAATTTCGAGACTTTGAGATGTTCAGTGCTCCCGTCGCGCAGGTGAAGCGGTCGCACAAGTGTTTATGGGTCGCACAAGTATAAGGTGTGTGACAGTTGTCCTTTGTGCACCAAAATTGGTTTGGGTGAATGTATACATGGTTTGTGTAAGTATGATGTTTTATAAGTGAGTGTCACGCAAGTCGTTGAGTTGGACTTGCACGTCAGTTATAACTTGTGCACCATCTTTGAAACTTGCGCGCCGGCTAGGGGAAGTGTTCCTGAAGTTGTTGAAGTATGCTAGTCCTTTTGAAGTTGTACAAAGTCTAGGAGATTGTCTGGTATGATCTGTGCAAAGTTAGATTTGTCTACTGGTGAGAGTTGGACTTCAACAGAGCATCTACATACAATAGAGGGCGCATTATTTTTCAATTATGAAGAGACCTTCACGTCTATAAACTGAGTGGGACTTCACCAAAGGCAGTGAGCCAAGGGGAGTCAACGGAAGTCACCCGAGGGACGCAGTGAGCTATCCCTGAAACATTGTAAAGGAAGTGAACCTGGGACAAAGTGACTATTCCTAAACCATTGTAATCCACAACTAGTAAAGAATATTGGAATTTGGTACGACCGAAAATCTGTCGGCGTATCCTCCTTTGATGTAGCTATTATTGGTAAACCAAGTAAAAAGTGTTGTGTCATCTCTCGGCATGTGAATATTTTCTTTTGGAAAATTTTCATCATACAGTTTTAACAAGTTCCTAAAAACATGGGAATAAGATCCATCTCTTTAAAAGAAAATGTTTCCACCCTGATTCACCCGTCCCCTCTCAGGGTGTCTCGGAGTCCTACAGATAACATACCCAAGAACTGAGATACGATTATTTGACAAACCCGTTATGGTGGATGTATTATGCAGGACTGACTGGGGAATACGATATATAGATAAATAGTGGCATCATTTTACTCACATGCCTATTATGTATGAAACATATTCAAGGACTCCAAAGGGAACGTGCTATATAGTTAGGAAAAAGAGTACTCATGTATTAGAATCTCTGTCACAAGATACCATACGAAAGATTATGAGGATATAAAAATATTCAATCTTATGAGTTTAAAATATGGAAGGGTTTATTCCCAATGCATATGGTGGATATTTTAACCAACTATTGCTATGATTTCTTCATCCTTTACATAGATCTCACTCATAAATAAAATGGATACTTTCTATGTTTCCTCTGAATTAATATTATGATGTGCAGTTTAATGTCATGAAACAAGGACATTATACTGTGCAGTTTTACGACATGCAGTGAAGACATTAATAATCACATAATAAATTGAGACACCTTATTTATATAAAGAATCCATTGAAATAATTCCTAATCCCATGTGAGCTATACTTGGTGTGAGAAACAAGGAGAGGTATGGGTTTCCTTTACAGCGCAAATGTGACACAAGTGAATAATAGGGATGCTACATTTCCATGCAGTTTAACGTCATGGGGTAAGGATGAACATGAAATAATGTGAACGTAAAGACATATTATAATTGTATTATGGGATAAATCCTAAGTTTCACTATATGTCATGATAGGGAATGAATCAAGTCATAAATTGATCATAAAAAATTCTCTATATAGATTTAAATCTTATACAAAAAATAAAGGGTTTTTATCATAGATGGGCTGAAGAATAGAGATGTTGGAGTCTCTATGTATGTCATTGGAAAATGAGAATAAAGTCATATTTATTTCACGAAACTATCATTTCTCATGCCAATAGAGTTTGACATGAAGAACGGGAACTTTTGACACATCCCATGAGAATGGTAAATCATAAGACATAAAATGGTATAAGAACCAAATCATACATCTCAAAGAAACACTCTCTATAACTCTTATTCATATATAGGAGGAGAAAGATAAATAATTGGATTTCATGATTGTGGTTGGGCCCAAAATTGGAGATTTAGGGGTCTCTATGTATCTCATTGGAAAATGAAAATCAAAACATTTGTAGTTCTTGAAATTAGGACTTTATGCAGATCTGACTTAGACATAGAAAAGTGAGGGACTCATATACAACTATGGATTTTTGATGACGTCAATGATGTTTTCTTATTGAAGCTTCTAATGTCAAAATAGTGATAATTTTAGTTGTATAAATGAAATAATACAGTTTAACCTCGTGTGACAAGGAAGAAGATGATACACATTTTATCGTCATGTAGCATGGACGCAAATTGTTGTTATGCAGTTTAATGTCTTGGAACAAGGACATGGTGGCTATTTTGTTTCAGGTCTTACAACAAGGACGTCCTACTGTTCAGTTGAATGTCTTGACTTGAGGACGAATGTGCACAAATACACAATGTATTTCTTCTAGAATCTTGCATTGGTTAGAGTTTTAATAAGCTCTCTATCCATTGAGATTAAAACATAAGCTCCATTATAATAGACCTTATGTATGTAATAAGGTTCTTACCACTTTGGATAATGTTTTGGAGATTTCTTTATGAGAATCATTAGAGTCCTAAGAACAAATACCAATTCTCCTCGAAAAAATGAAAGGAGGTGAACTTTCTTGTTAAAATCTCATGCTATTCTATTCTGATAGACTTTTAAATGATGCATAGTATGCAATATTTTATCATATAATTGTTCCAACTCATTAATCCATTATTGTGACCTTGAATTTGTAAATGAATGATCCCAGATTACAACTCTGAGTGAAGGAAATTTCATTTCAATTGGCAGAATTACTTCAGTTCTATATACCAATGAATAAGGAGTAGCCTGGGTAACATTATGAGAAGTTGTTCAGTAAGCACATAATTTATTCCAAAGATTATCAAGCCATAATTTAATATCTTTATCCACCATCTTCTAGAGTATATTTTACAGGGTCTTGTTGAAGGAATCTATGTAACCATTTTCAATAGCATGATTGTGATAAGAATGTTTTGATTTGATATTAAGTTCCTAATATAACATTTTTACTTAAGAAAAAAAATAGTATGAGGGAAATGAAATCTAGTCATGAAATTAGTTTTGAAAAAACAAAAAATGCTTTTGGCACTGACATTTGTTGAGAGGTATTTCCTCAGACCATTTAGAGAAGAAGTCAGTAGTAGTGAGAATATTCATGAACTGCATAGCCATGGCTAGAGGATAAGGCCCTACTACATCCATTAGCCATGTGGATAGTGGCCAGGAGTATTTAGATGTATATAGAAACTATTGGGGTTAATGAATGAAGATGACATGCACTTGGAAGGGATGACATTTTTTAGTGAAATATGTGAAATCCTTCATCATTGAAGGCCAAAAGTATCTAAGCATCCGGATCTGATCAGAGTGTATGTGCCCGGATAGGTGGGAACCACATAATCTTGACGGTACTTATTTCATGATAGCTAGAGTCTCTTCTCTATCGATACATCTGAAGATAATTCCATCAAAGCCTTACTTGTAGAGGATCTTTTGTTGGTTTGGACTATTATAAAGTGAAAAATTAGCCGCTCTTCATCGTATATGTTCTTTTTCAACCCTATCTTTTGGAAGTATCCCATTTTGAAGATATTACATGATAGATGTTCTCCATACCTTGGTATGACCATATGATTCTATAATAGGGAAAATTTCATTAATTTCCCCCATTCTGGTTTGAACAAATGGTGAGACCACAAATCGATTGGCTATGCTAATGACTGTTTCATCCCGATTTGAATCTTTCAAGGTTGTAGCTACATTACACAGTGCGTCTTCCTGGGAATTGAGTGATCTTGGGACATAATAAAATGTTAGTTCTGAGGGGAATTCAGCCATTATCCCTTTGAATTAATCACATAAAGGTATTAAGTATTCATTTTTATAGAAAATTACCCATTGATTTGTTTGATTACTAATTCTGAACCACCTTTCACTCTATAAATGATCCATTTTCACCTGAATATCCAATTCCAAAACTATGATGAGAGGTTGATATTCTACCTCAATAGTGGTACCACCTTCTAATAACAAGATGTAATAAGGTTTTACTTCATTTTCATGGGCAATAAGGACAATTCCTAACCCAATATTGTTGATTTTCGGTTTTTCCATTCTTTGTCCATGTCAGACTTCTAGAAGCACCGTCAAAATAGATTTTCCATGTTTGGGAATTATCTTTTATAGAGAAGACCTCTTAATCAAGAAGTTCAATATTAAATGATGTATCTCCCACAGATGTATTATCAACAAGAAAGTAATCTAGAGTTTCTCCTTTTATTGCCTTTTGAGGAACAAACTAGATATAAAGTTGTTTCAAAATAGCCGCCCATCATGTTAGACTTTGTATAAGCGTAGGACTACTTAATAAAAATTTGAGTGGGTTGTTACGAGATATCAATTGGTCCTCATGATGTTGTAGGTAGTGCCTCAGTTTATGAAATGCAATGATTAAGGCCATGAATCACTTTTAAATATTTTAATTTTGAGTTTCCGCATCAAGCATATCTCGACTGAGATAGTAAAAGTTATTTTCATTCACAAAATAATTATTTTGGGTTAGAAAGGCATTAATGACCACTCTAATTCTGTCACAAATAGAATATGTGGTCTTCCATCAACAGGTGGCATTAATACTGGTGGAATCAAGAGATATTTCTTAAGGGTATCAAATGCTTCTTTGCAGTCTTTTTTCCATTGGTAGGTGACTCCCTTCATCATTAATTTTGTAAAGGGAAAAAACTTAGCCGCCAAATTGGTGATAAAGAGACAAATATAAGCCAATTTTCCTTGGATACCTCTTAATTCATTCAAATTTCGAGTAGGTGACATACCCAGGATATTTTTTTTCTCATGATCAACTTCAATACCATGATGGCATATAATGAATCCATGGATCATTCATGCAGTTACCCTGAAAACACATTTCCAGGGGTTCATCTTTAAACTTTGTTGCTGATGTTTATGGAATATGGTTTCCAACTCATCTAAGTGTCTGGAACATTATCTGGATTTTACCACCAAATAATCCATATATAATACAACAAATTTCCCTATGAAGGGTTTAAAGATATCGTGCTTGACATGTTGGTAAGTTGCACCTGCAGTCTTTAAGCCAAAGGGCATTACCCGATAGCAAAACACACCTTGAAGGATCTGAAGGCTAGAGAATCTTCATCCTCTTTGGCCATAAGAATTTTATTATACCTAGTGTATCCATCCATGAAGGATAGAGCTTAATATCTAGCCTTTGTATCAATTAGAATATCTGTAATCAGAACTGGAAAATCATCATTAGAAAAATGCCGATTAAGATATCTAAAATAAACGCAGGATGTAATTTTCCCATTATTAGTTTTCACTAGGAAAATATTGGCCAACCATTTGGGATACTGAACATCCCTAACAATGTTATCCTTTATAATCATATCAACTTCAACTTCAATTTTAGAGGCATGAGTTGGGTGTGTTCATGTGGTTGCCTTATTGAATCCGCAATGTTATTCTAAAAAACCCAAATTATGGGTGGTTACATCAGGATTAAGACCTGACATTTCTGTATAATTCCAGGAAAATATATATCGATGTCTCCTTATAAATGAGGTATACCCCTCTTGATAATTAGAGGTAATTTCCACACAAATTAGAGTGGGGCATGGATCTTCTTCTGTACCAAGATTTATTTCAGTGAGCTCATCCACAGTGGTAGAGACACCTTCCTAAAATGCCGAAGGAGCATCCAAGAGATCTTTCTCATTTTCTTCATTAAGCGTTACCTCTTATGTTTTCATTTGGATATTAGATGAAGAGGAAAAACTACCAGTTTTAGAGGGTAAATCATTATTTGAACATCCCAAAGAAGACTCCACCATATCTGACCATACTGATGATGAAGGGTCTTCCTGTGGTAATAAAGAGGGATTTATGGATTTAGAATCAACATCTTTGTCTTTATCTATAATTGTTATAATCTCTTATACTCTGGTTGACGAAGTAGAGGCTTGTTATAGTTCAGTGGATGAAATGAAATTATCTCCATTTAGGATTTCATGTGGATCAAAAGTTTCTTCCATGTTGCCTAACTCAATTATCGTAATAGACATTATGGAAGTTACTAGATAAGTTCTAGAATTTGGGTTTACCTTTTAAATTTGATCGATGGGTAATACATAATCTATACTTAAATGCATAATTGGATTCTCTAAGATCATTTCCATTCCATTTGGAGCATTAAATCTGGTTATTTCCCTTGTCATGGAGTTCGTTCCTTTTGTGTGAAAAAACTCTACCTCAATTTATTGAGATTCATATGTTTTGAACGGAGCCTTGTCACCATAAAATATCTTGATTTTACCATTAAAGCAGTACCTATGACATTGGTGGTATGAAAAATGTATGGATGCATGTTGATGCATCCAAGGCCTTATAGTTAGATTATTAAATGTTGTGTCCTAACGAACAACCATGAAATCTGAATTAGACACTAGATCAAAAAAATTTGTTTTGATAGTAATAATTCCCAGAGGTTATTGTTCATTCTTATCATAGGATTCCAAGATTAAAGTCGAAGATGATATTTCAGATTCAGTCAGGCCCAATCGATGAAGTGTGCGAATAAGAATGAGGTTGACTCCATATCCATTATCAATAATGGCTCATCATATTTCCACATCATTGACCATGCCAGAAAAAAACAAGGTTCTGATATGCCCATGCACCACATCATTTTCATCTTCATCTGTAAAAGATATGAGTGCATGAAATTCTACAAAATCATTCTCTATACGGTAGACCTCAGTAGCAAAAACTTCAATTTCAAACTATTTAGGACATAACAAATCCTCAATGAGTGATTATAGAAGATCTTTTGATAGATTCAAATAATCAATAATTGACAACATGGCTGGTACATTTGCCAACTATTTCAAGAAATCATACTTTTGTTCCAAAGTTCTACATTTCCTAGCATGGAGATGTGGTTTTTTTGTTGCTTTGGAAGTTGATACTTCTAATGTATAGGTACTCAGTGTCAGAGTAGAGTCTGGAAATACTCTTGGATTTGGTAAATTATAGTGACTAGGTCTATTCATTTGCTGAGAAGAAGACGGTGTGACTTATAATCGATCTTCTAAAATAATTATGTCAGAACCGAACCTATCTTTCACGGTAGATACTCCTTTTTCTTGTTGTACCCGTAAATGGTCTCTTCATGAATTTCTACCACATATATGCTTCGAGTAGAAATAGAGTTAAAATGGTGGTTTCTAGAATTCCCACATATTCCCATGTATCCTCGACCTTAGCTTCTTCCTCTTTTTCCACAATTAGGTACATAGAATTATGGATAATTATAATCAGAATCACCATTAACATAAGGATCCATTAAAACGATATAATTAACATATCCTAATATCAATTCTTCATCTGACAATGATTTTTATTGTCATGTTAATTTTGGTTGTTCTATTTTATAGGGTGGTGCCTTTGATTTTGAAATAGATGTCATAAAATCTACCAGGGTCAATGACAACTTTGGCCTTGACATGAGCTCATCTTATTCTGACATCTCTATGTCCTTATAATAACTTCCCTTTATTGAAAAATCCCTTTTTAATGAAGGTGTATTTACTATGGCAGGAGTGGTAGAAGACACAATCATTTGTTTCAACTCTGTTCGTAAAATGGAATGAGTATTGTTGATCGTTTTCCTGATCCTCAAATCATCATATTTTTTCACATTTTTAATTTTGACCTCATTTCATTCGCCTTCTTCCTTTGGATCAGTAGTAGTAACACATGTTACATGAGTAGATGAACTTTTCAGTTTAACTTGTCCAGATTCTAACATCATTTTTAAAATGTCTTTGAAAATAAAACACATCTGAATTGGGTGTCCTAATATCTTGTGAAAGGAAAAATAATTCGGAAGATCTTTAACTCCATAATTATTTTTATTCTTTATCCTTGGAAACTAAACTGAATTGATTTATATCTCCGAGAAGAAATATCCAGAAAAATGTTCATTTCTGGAAGAATAAACATTATTCTTTAATTCCTCAGACTATTTCCGCCTTTGATCTCTTTGATCTTCTTGACGAGGCAGCTGTTGTTGCTGATTCTTAGGAAGTGGAGCCCTTCGATATGATGAATGTCTTGAAGTAGATGCAGGTACATGTGCCTCCTTGAGTGTGACTATATAATATTATTCCTTTCCTATCATTATCCCCAAAACTTATAGAATTACAAGATGTTTCACCTTAGTTTCTATAATAGTGACTTATATTTGTTGATAGATTTATGTAAGGTCTCGAAACGCTGATGTGTATTTCACAGGGATAAATGGTGTGCGTAATTCATCACATAGATGTTCCAGACAATTTGATATCAACTCTTCTTGAGGGAGTGCTATAATTAAGGAATATGTTAATCCATCCCATCATGAAACGAAATATGAAACTATTTTATTCAACCTTTGTTTACAATTGGTAAGATCATTAACTGTCGTCTTTAGTAGTGTTGAGATTAATTGAAGAAGGAGTTTTTGATGGATATCATCCCATCCAGTAATTGATCCAGACTGTAAACTTGTGAACCAGAAAAAAGATGGTCCTTGTAATGACTGCAGAAAACACATAAGCTTAACAACTTCTTGTTTTTTAGAAGTTCCCATCATGGGATCACAATGAGAAACATAATGCGTTTACTATTGTTTTAGATCTCCTAAACCATTAATGATTGGAAATGTGGTATTTCCAAAATTTGGTGGGGGAGGAATTCCATCCACCTATTTAGGGTAAGCTCTCATTTATGGATGAATTGGTGCACTTCATTCTTCCAAAGCTTCCAATCGAGCCGTTAATGCCTCAATTTTGTTCGTAAGAATTTGGGAAACATCCGAACGAGTAGACACTTGTGTAGGTATTGAAACTAGATCTTGAGCTAGTAAAACGATTGGAAAAATCACTGATGGTGGTGCTGATATTTGCATTGGACTACCCATGAGAATAGGTCAATCAGGATGTGTTTGATCCTACCTTGATTGTGTACCTAGTATAGGGAATTCATTATCCGCATCTGTAGTTACTACAAATCCACTTTGCTGATGAGATCATATAGGATTTTTAAGTTGAATACCTATCTGGGGAGTACGTCTAGTGTAAATGCTATTTCGAAGTAAATCTGTATTGAATCATTTCAATTCCTTCATTTCCACTTCCTGTTGTCCCAATATCTCTTCAAGAAAATGAGATTGACGTTATCCGATTTAAAAGTGTGATGAAATCTGACTGTTTCCTATCCCTTTGTTATATTCCTTTCGGAGAGAGGAGAGATGGTTATTTAATGGAAAACCTAGATTCTGGGTAAGCCTATGATTTCGGGTGTGCACACCATATTCATTTTCCGCGATGTGTACCATTTTATGGAAAAGAACACCACCTTTTGATTCTCATGAACTAGAATGATTTCCTTGAGGATCTTCTGCAATGGTGTTCATGACTATTACTGATGCGTAATGCATCGATGGAATTCTGTTAATATTTTTGTGAGATCTTCTTCCTTTGTGCCTTTCATGGGACTTCATTCTCCTAAATGATGAATTCCATGGAACTGTTTGGTAGATATTAACCCGAAGGGAATCCTCATATAGTTCATTTGTACGCTACCCTTGTGGCTTCTTCCCTAATTGGGAGAAAACTGATGTCTTTTGAGGATGGGATTGTAGATGTGAAAAATCCCCCAGCCCTCGAGGATGATATGTTTCCTATTCTTCTTCTTCATGTCATTTTACATTGTTGAATGAACATGAAGGTTAAATTAAATGAGCCCCTAGCCTTGCAAGATGGGGTGAATCTTGAACTACTATGGCTGAAATTTGTTCAACTACTCTTCTGATTTTGGAGGATTTTGGTTAGGAAATTTTCAGGGTGCATCATTCGACAACCATTTAAATAGCCTATTTTGGAATTTCGTTACTCTATTTCAGACATTTTCACTCTTTGATGTCTGACATCCTCTAAGAAGGATTCATGCCCAATATTATTAGATGCTTGAGGTAAAAGTAACTCAACAACTTCTTTTCATTTGTATTGATTCTAATGAAAACTAGTTGAGGGTACATCCGATTACATAAAAAATCTATTGATTGTGGCCGACCATGGTCAATAACGTTGCATTAGACAACTTTTTGAGGAAATTTCATTTTATGGAGTGTAGTAAAATGAAATGCACAATATGCACCCCATCCTTTGATACAGACACTAGATGGGGAATCAAAAATTATTTAGCGTATTCTTTTTAGAGCATTGAGACATGCACGCTGAAGTGTTCTTTGTTGCTTTTCAACCTTTGGATGTTGGGAAACTAATAGAGAGGCCAAGTCAATTTGGCATTGAAACCATTCTATTACCTTTACATGATTATTATATACATCATATGGTAATACTTTTGTTATCAAATGAAGAATAGTTTTCCATAAGTTGAGGTAGATATCAGGAATGTAATCATCTATCATCAATTCTGGAATTTCATACTAAGAATTTTCCAAATCCCAGAACATGACTGGTATTTCCATTTTAGCTAATTGTTTTTTCATGTTTAAAAAATCTTCATTATCATTCACTAGAGGTTTCTCCACAAGGCCTGACCAAAGTGGATGCTCTATATTAGAAGAAAAATGACCCAAAAAAGGTTTGGAAAATGACTGTTCCCTTATTTTGTCTTCTATTTGAGAAAGTTATTCACCCATAAATGAAAATGCATCATACAAGATTGGCCATTTGTTTTCAAGTGCCTCGAGATAGGAGGGCTTTCTCAACTCTACATTTTCAATTATGGAATTGTCTTGACAATGCGAAATTCATCTACGGAGAGGATGTTCATAGTGAATTACATAATGGGAAGGAACACAATGATGGATTACAGAAAGGGATAAATCTCTTTTCTCCATGTTCTTTTGGACACACTCAGGGTTTCCGTGCTCTCATCTGGAGATAGGCACTCTGGATTGACTGAATTTTCATGAAGCAAGCCTTCATAATGGAGTGTTTGAAAAGGATCTTTATCATTACAACTATCACTCTCTTTATTTTGTAATGAGAGGGTATGATCTTGAGCTTCAATAGATAAATGTTTAAGGGCTTCAAGAACTCCAACATTAAGAGGATTCAAATCATATCACGACTCTTGATTTTCCAATAGTTCTTGATGAGACGTTTTTGGATGTTCTTCTATACTTTTTTGGGGCCACATGATGGGAAAAGTGTTTATCATTTGTATGTGTATGTTACTTCCTTGAAGTGGTTACCTGATTGATTTGATTACCTTAAAGTGGGAAGGGTGTATGTTCCCGATCTTGTAGTCCGTATGATATGGATGAATAAGCCCCATGACCCTCCTAAACTATAATAGAGGTATGTATATTTTCCGAGAGGGCATACCGATGGGTTATCCCATGTATGGGAACAAATTGTTGTGTATGTTCCCCTGATACTGCTGAAGTAGTTTTTAAAATATCCTGGCATGCATCCATAATATGGGAAGGGGTATGCGTCTACCATTTCACCTTTGATAAGATGTGTTTGGTGACATCAGCGTCCAGAATGGGAATACACATCCATTCTGTATCTGGAGTAGGTTTTTATGCTTACTCTTGTCCTCCTTTTCCTGTAAACGGATATTGACAGTACTCATGCATGGGGGAAAAGAATTGGGTTTTCCCCAATTTTGTAGTCAGATCTTTCCAACTAAATTTTCTGGGTGATACCGAACATGACTATTGGTAGGCTTCATTAACATCGGTATGTGTATTTGCCTGATGGATATTTTCTCTCAAGCATGGCTAGCAGACCTCCTTCAATACTGGCAGAAGACACTGCTGACCGAATTGGTGATTGTAAACAGGTGTATGTTCCTGTTTATGATTTTCCACCACATTAGATTGGCGGGCCTATTTAAATGCAGTCAGATGAGCCTTTTGACTGACAGATAGCTTCTAACCATGTGTTGTTCACTGTTCATGGTACTCCACCAGGTTTATCTAGTGGTATTGGTGGGTTGCTTTCTGATGAGTCTGCTAAGAAGGAAAATTAGGACGGACGTGTTTATGTGCCTTCTTATTGCTTGCCATCAAGTTAAATTGATGTACATCGTCGAAGGGGGAATATGTGAGAACCTACTCCCTGCTGACAAGATTTTGTCCCTTGCGGGTTGCCTTGCGTGCTCGGGTCTCAGAGACCTGGGCCAAACATATAGAGGCAACACCCCCATCTTGTTGGGGGTATATTACACCACGTTTCTATTGGTGAATGCTGGTCGGAGTCCTTAGGAAAGACTCTTGAAATATTGAATTGAGGCTTTTAGTAACCTCTTTATATACCTCCCTATTTTTCAAGAGGGATTTATTATTTCATTCTAGGGATAAGGACCTGAAATAGTTGGAAATAGTGTTTGGTACTGTTTTCTTCTTGATCATATGTCATCATTGGCCAGATGATCGTGGATTGTTACTGACCTAGAGGACTTGTCGAGCAGCCTCCAAAGATGGGATTTTACTGTGATAGTGTTATTCCATTACCAGCACATTAGAGACCCATCGTTAAAGATGATCGGTTGGTGATGACTTCTTCCCATGGATGGATATCCAGCTTGAGCAGTGTTCGAGGAGTTTAAATATGTTGTCTTGGAGAAATCCATTTTTGGGATGTAGGGAATCTTGAGAAGAAAAATTGAGAACAAAAAACCTCATTAAAGGAACAATTTTTAGATGGATACATGTGTTATTGATTCCATTTTCTGGACTTCCATTATAAATTTATAGTGTCCTAACAGGTGGGAAACATTATTAACATGGTTATAGATTCACGTCGGGTTAACCATTTTGGTTTGATAGTTCCTTGAAAAATGTGTTCTAGTTATATGAATCACTATTTTCTGGCGGTTTCCATTGGATTTATTTATGGATTGAGAAACATCCAAGAGTTTTTTATCCAATGGGGACCTGCTTTCCAAATGAAGGTGTTCATTAAGATTGATCTTTACGATTCTTAAGAACATGCATTGGTCCATAGGAAGGGAGGTCGGACTAATCACACCCTTTTGGGGGGAATTATTATCTACTCTGAGACTCTCTCAGTAAATTTAAGATATTTTCCTGAATTCATATTAATTCTCCAAGTATATCATAATTATCCCTTGGAATTTATAATAACTTATTATCATGTGTAAAATTTAGAATCATCAGTAAGCATTCAAGGTTCATCATTAATGGACATACGCATTTGTATTCCTAGTTTTCCAACAATGGTATCCTCTAAAATAGTGATTGGGTATTCTTTTAATCATAATTGTAATTATATTAGTATTTAATCCACTTAGTGGGGCACTCTGGAATTTATTTTCATCTAGGGAGTTGAAGGATGGTTTTGGTCTTGGGATTGTGCCCTTAAAATAGGCTACCTACGCATCCTTGTGAAAGGAATAAGAACCCATGTAGATCAATGCCACTTAATAGTACACATCATAACTTTTTAGGTCATGTGATAAGGACCTCTAAGCAAAAGGTGCTTGATCAACAATTACTGTGGGACTTATGCTGAAGCAGCCCAAGGAACATAGAAAGGATGTGGATTTCCATTTTGGATTAGACCCTGTTGGGAATATTAACAATGGAGAACAGGGTAGATTTGAAATATTGGGTTTGAACATCATATATTCTTCTTATGTATCCCATATGGATGAGAATCAAAGCCCACATCGTTCGATAAGTCTCATGGGAGAGTATAGTCCTTTGAGAGAGCTGAGTTTAATATTCTTTATTGAATAGGATGAATTGATTATTGGTGGTTTAATTTGGGTCTTATTCTTAAAGAGTCCCCATGAGCTCAGGCCTTGAAAAGGCTTCCTACATATTTTGGATTGAACCGGAATAATATTTCATGTAGTTCATTCAATTGTGAACATGTTGTGACCCTGAAAAATCTATAATCCCACGTGGGTCATTCGTGGTGTGAGAAATAGGAGGATGTAAAATATTCAACTATGGCATTCATACATTAAAATTATTCATCCTCCGCTAGTGGAAGACGGCGAACCTATGGTGTCCATGGTGAATGTGGTCGAGGTGAACATGTAAGAGGGTGAGGAAACTAGCCTTCCCTCTATTCTATTTACTTTGGAAAAGGGTATACTATAAGGAGGAAGGGATAAATGTTATTGGATTACAACAGTATGGTTTCCCATGGCGATAAAGTGCAACAGGAGACGAAATGGGAAACAATAGTCCATATGCCCATATACCCTTTCGTCTTTGGCCCCGAAGAAGGGAGGAGGAGAAATGATTCCACCTCATACAAGAAAACATAAGGGTTTACACCAGGATGGTTTCCCTAAAATTGATCCTGGTTGAGGAGGGATACTTCTCATATGCTTGTGTGGAAAATTAATTGTGAATTGTACCTTCCATACCAAAGACCTAAGGATCTGAGTCATCTCTTCATGAAGGGAGAGGCGGGGACCCAACCGTCCTGCAATCCAAGAACATCCAAATACTATTTCTAGGAGGATGTTCCATGTGACTGTGGGTATATAAACCCACAAACAATCCATGAATACTAACCTCATTGTGAAACAAATGTGTTAAACCTCATACTGTGGAAATACAAACCCAAATAGAAGACACAAAAATGTACCTTTCACAAAGGATTGACAATTTATGAGGTTTTGGTTGAGGCCTCAACATAGTCCCTTTCAGATAAGGGAACCAAGAAATGATATACCCTGCCATTAATGGTTTTTAAAAACGGTACTTGAGTTGGTCGCGTTGGTCCCTTGTGCATGTATGTTGCGTAGTTACCCCGTGTTGATGTACCACATACGTATATCATGCTGGTATGCCATGTAGGAATGAATGGTGACTAAAAAATTTGTTTTATATTGGAGGACCAAACCTTTGTAAATTTTGTAAAAATTCTTTCAAACCATGCTTATCCCATTTTATTATCTCTTCTCTCATGGTTCAGAGAGCTACCTGAGGAAATTAGAGGGATCTGGGTGAAAGAGAAACGCAATGGGAGCTTTAGAGTGTTTCTTAAAATTTTTCAGTCCTGAAATGGGGAGCCCAAGGGCTCTATTTATTGGCACCAATGGGGCCTAGTCCAAGAGATGTTGCTCGTGCAGGTCCTTCAAGAAGCTCTTCCGCACAGGTATGACCTATAGGGCCCCAAAATATATCTGGGCACGGAGCTCTACTGCGTAGGTCTATCACATAGCTCCACTACGTAGGTCTGTTAAGCTAGTATATCGTGAAGCACATTTGGAGATTTTGAATTTCCTTTGAACTCTTAGATTCTAGTTTTAGGATTTGAAATATATGGGGTTATATTCATAGTGTTTTTGTTTTCTTAAGTGGTGTAAACACCGTTATTCCCCATAATGATGCACTTGGGTGAATAAATCATTTATCCAAATTCTCTTGTAGTTTTTTCTACAACTACTCATGTTCAAAATGATAATTCTATATGGGGTATTGGATATTTAAAATCATTTGAGTTTATGTTTAATTGATAATTTAACCTCTCTGGTAGGAAGATGAAAATAGAATTAATCAGGAAGAACATTAGTGAATTCCCATACTGTTGAAATGTCATCAGGGGTAAACTATTCCATAAGGATATTCATTTTATCTTGATGGAATTTCTCACAAGGAAATAATATCTATACCTGATAGGATGATAGAAAAGGAGTTAAATTATATTCCTTGAACATGTAAATAATACAAGGGAAATTTGTGATAAAGAGGGTTCATTCATTCCTTCAGAACTTTATAGTGGATTTAAATAAGTAAATCCAATCAGTTACTAAAATATTATTTAATTACTATAATGGGATAATCGCATAGTTTGATGGGAAATTCAGATAACAAATTTTGATAGGGGATGAGTTATATACATTGGAGGAAACAATTTATCCAATGTACATTTCCACCAATATCATTACTTATATGTTTTTCTATGCGGTTTGAGTAGTTATTATATAAATTCATTATTTGAAGGCATGTGTAGAATAATGGTCCGATAAGACATTTTATGTTTATAAATTAATAACATGTGTACATTCTGGAGATTCTCCTATATTCTGTGTAAGTGATAGAAGATAATCATTTTAATGTCAACGTTCTAAAGGAGGAAGCTAATAGAATGTATGCTAGATCACTACAAGTTGACCTTAATGAAGAGCAAGCAGGGTGGATCAGCAGGAAAGATCAGATCTTGGCTCACGAAATCAATGTGAAGAAAATAAACCTGGATGAATACATTCAGACTTGGGATAGGATGGCTGACCATTTCGAGGATCTCATCAAAGACAACCCATATGGAAAGGTAAGTTCAATATCATGGATTGTACATAGGGTGTTTCATTCAATATTTTTAATATTTTTTTGGAATAGTTCGGTAACCTCTTATGAGGTATGACATGCGGTTGTCTTGTAATATGGTTTTTTATCACTTTCCTTCAAAGTAAACTCTTTTCTAAAAAAAGTTAATTTGGAAATAACTATTTAATTGATAACACATAAATAACATATATTACTAAAACTATTAATTCATATGATAGAATCTATGATATCCATGTTCAATTTATAAAAAAAATATTTTATGAGAATTTGTATTCTATTTATAGTGGTTCGTAAGTAGCTTGTGAATTTACTAAAGATTATCTATTGCAAGTGTCAAAATAAATATTTAGTAGGGGCATCTTTCCTTTACCATGTGATAATCTGATCAATTACCAATGCACTATTTTCAGGGTTATTACCCCTAGGCATGATTGTTCTATATCCATATAAAGTTTTATAATTCTATAGGGTTTTGATTTCCTAGAATCCACGTATTCTATAATTTTAAACAAATATTGGGATATCATAATATGTTTTGAATTTTTCATAATGATTTCATGAATATTTTCTAACATTATTTTCCAAAATAACTTGACTTTCCACTAATACCTACTATGATAACAGATATATTTAATACAAAGTAATTAATGATTTATTAAATAATGGTACAGATAATAAAATGCTATTATTTAATGAGGAAAGTTACTTTGGGATAAGAGGTATATGACATAATAACATCAATGTTATTATAACATTATTATTTAAAACTCTATTAATATTTACTTAAAAATCCATTTCTCTTATAAACGATAATGTGATAACTTGCGGTTATACATAAGAATGTGAAGAGATATAAATTAATGTATGATAATATTAAAAGAATAACAAATTGAAGGTAATACATGTTATTTAATAATAATATCATTGGGACATGAAATTATTGATAATTATAAACATGAATATAAAATCTTGATGTAAGATGATATCCTAAAGGGAACAAGGGGTAGTGGAAAAAACATAAAACTTGACATTATCATAATTCAAATCAAACTGAAAAGAAAACATCACTGTATGAAATAATACCGATAATGGATTAATATCACTTCTTAATATCATATATAATGTCTTATAAGTCTTAATTATTACCCAATTCATTAGAGAGAGATATAATTATTGTCCCAAAAGATCACATTCATATCATATACATGTATAAGTATTCCACATATATTATTCAACATAAGTATATATTTCATTATTTATAATAATGTTATTTAAGAGTGTAGGATTCCAAAGATATTGGGGGTACTATAGGAGGGAAATTAAGGGGTAATGGTAGAGAAATATCATAATACTTGGGTTTTTAGTTTGGTGGAATTTTTTGTTGGGTGAGTTTTCATAGAATAACATAGGATATTTGTTTACTAATTTCTAAAAATAGTTTTTGGACAATATGTGATAAATTATTCCATACCAAATAATCATACCATGGTTTTTTCAAATGGTTTCTACTAAAGTGGATTTGAATTCATTATTTTATAAATCCAATAACAAATATCATTAATATGACATCCTTAGTGAAGTTTGTGAGATTCGTGATTATTAATAATTTTTTTAAATCTTTATAATACAATATAGGTTTAGGGGGATTCATTAAGGGATCATAAAAGTAATCAAAAAATAATATTTAAAATGGGAAACATAATTTTGGTCATATTTTTTCATTATATAATTTATTATAATTTTTTGGTTGTCATAATGTCATAATACCTACTATATAAATATATTGTATTTCATTTTTTCATCTAAAATTACTTTTCCTTGAAAATTATGAGAAATTATCTATTTGAAAATTATGAAATGATGATTTCAAAATTAATAATTATTGTTTCAAAATAATTATATAAATGTGATAATTTATAATTTTGTATAAAAATCATCAATTGTGCAAAAATACATGTTTTTACTATTATAATTATTTGAAATTTATGAAAATACATTTTATTTTAAAAAAACAACATCATTTATATTTTATAAATAAAATATTATAAAAATAATAATATATTAAAATATAATTTATTTAAATTTTTATGAATTCATAAAAAATATTTTCTAGATTGAAGCAATATATTTCCCAAAAAGAAAAATTGATTCTCTTCTTATCAAAATCTATTATTTATCAAAAATAGTAGTTAAAAATTTTAATTAAATTATAATAGATAAATACAGTCTTTAGTTTTAATTAAAAAATACTAAAATTGATATTGTTATGTTATATATACGTAGTCCATTAATACACCATTGAAATCTCGAATTATAATATGTGTAGTAGTGAAATTTTATTTGTTTGGTTAAAAAAAATAACGATTGGTATGTGTTCTCGATGAGCTTCAAATTCTTAAATCAACTTTTTTGATTAAGATGTAGTTGTTGAATCTTTTCATGGGACTATTCATGTGAATTCATAGTGATTCCAACACCCTTATAATCACTAATAAACATTCCTAATCGGGTATAATCATATTGTTCCATGACATCTCTCCTTACAAATATATAATTTGGACTTTATCATAACCCATAAGGTACTAATCATCATGGTCATAATAGAATGGATATAAAATTAGTATTTCATATTTTTAACGTTATTTTAAATCTAAAACATTATGTAAAAAAAATCACCCACTTTCAGTATTATTTTTCTATACATATATTCATTAATATTGTTTTTATTCATTTTAATTGTGAATTTAGTTCATAAATTTTTGATTCATTTGTAGGGACACGGATTATACATAGTGGTTTATGCCTCACAATTTAATTAAGAACCCCCATTTCTATTTGGTACCTATATCACCATCATTATAAAATCAATCAATCACCGAGTACATAGTGTATGGTCGAATGGCAGATAGTGGAAAAAAAATTATGACAAAATTATGTTACTCAATCACATACCCAATATACTCATTATCGGTACCCTATCGACTATAATTACTAACCCCCAATACATTTATTTTAGTAAATTAAATTAAATTTTCTTGGGGATTCCGAACCCAAACACTCGAATAAAAATACTCAAATCAATAAAATATATATTTCACAATGTCATTATCCATTTCCTCCTTATAAATCTCAAAATCATATATGTTCTATGTCTACAGAAATAAATTTCATAGAGTTCTACACAACCATAATGGTACATGAAATCATAAGAAACATTAAACATAGTGAAATATATTGAATCATTTTGATTATTAATGGATGTTTTAATCTAGAATAAGTCTAATATCATTCAGATGGATATGATAATGAAACTCATAAATAGGTATTGTTTTTATCTAACCATTACTGTGTGTTATATTTGTAATGATGAAAAAAAATATTTATCATTTTAAAAAATTATTAATATTTGTCAATAAACCAAGGAAAATAATCATATCTATATATGAATATTTAATTAACAAGTAAATATATTATAAGAATTGGGAATGAACATATTATTTAGGTAATGATATTAGTGCATGGATTTTTATGCTACTCCTCTTGATTTGTTATTACATAATTGTAGGACTCATGGTGGATTTTTGTTATATATTTGAATTATGGTAAATATCATGTTTTAAAAAGAAATAATCATATTAAAGAATAAATTCTATGATTTTAAGTGATTAAAAATGGAGGGTACACATTCATGTCTCTAATAAAATATAATATTTTTTGACTGGAATTTTTTTACATGACTAGTTATAATTTAGTTACAAAAAACATCATGATTAGAAATAATATTAAAATGTATGGAAATGAAATATTACTGATCGCATATATATATTTTATATAGTAATAGGATGTTTCATTTACTTTATGGTGACCTAATCCATTATAGATAAGACGAAAACCATGAAGATTGATTTCAAATCACTCAGAATAAGGAATATCTAAATGATGTGAAATAAATTTTGGGGTATGTTGATAGAAAACTAGACTATGGGTTGATGTAAAACATTGTGTTTTAGAATGGATCTAGGTCTACTAGAGATATGGATTGTGATGAAGATGTATTTGGATGAAAATTAAACAACGGAGAAGCATTTTATATTACCAGAAAATGTAATGATGGATATTATATATGGGGCATTGTTTTTTTATTATAATCACAAATATATAATATATCTCTATAATAAAATTTTATACAAATCATTTATTTTGATGATAATATAATGTAAACACAATTGTGAATATGTGAAGATTCCCATTATGGTATTTTATTGGAGAAAGTGTATTAAAAATCTTATATGGAACCCCTCATAGAGATGATGTATAAATATTAACTAGGCATGTAATTATTTAATTATGGATATAATATAGTAAAATGGATAAAAGGTAGAGTACATTGGTCTAAATTGTCATGTATTATGTGTTTTAATAGAACTCACTACACCATAATTTAAGAAGTATCAATTGAACCTCATAGATCTAATTCCTCAATAAATTTATTTATTTTAGAATATTAACCCAACCAAAATATCTCATTAAAATATTTGATAAATATATTAATATTTAAGGGGATTCCATGAGAAAATAATATTTTCCATTATGATCATTATCAATGGGGAAGAAAAATATCATACCCATGTTTAATGGGATTTTTTTTATAATTATCCAATGAATAATTGATAGAAATAAAGAAACATAAAATCTAGGCGAATGATTATGTTTTAGTTTTATAAAGAAAATATTGTATACAATCTTTTATATGATATTATGAATAAAACAGTTATATCCTTGAGAAGAGGAGTGACGAAAAGATATATGTCTTTTATCTTCAAATATTATACATATTACTAAAAAAATGTATGAAAAAATATTATAATTGTTTTTATGAAATGGTAAGAGATCGTGGAATCATATAGAATAATTTTAATACATTTTAATATTTCAACATTATATTATTTCCTAAAATTATGATTAATAGGGTAATATAAGTGTATATGAAAAATAAATCCATAAAAATTTGTAGTAGATAAGATATATTATGCCCCTTTTAATGATATTTTATTAGAATAAAAAGATATTTTTCAACAAAAATAATTTTGATCTATCCTCAAGTAGGATGGGAATGTTAGAACCATATGAAGAAATAGCAAAATTCTAGAAAACTTGTGAAAAAATTTCTGAAAAATGGAATTATTTGATTATTTATTATGGGGTATATTTATGATTTAATTCATTATAAATTCATGAATATTAATAGAGACTAATTTTTACAAGTGATGCTTAAATATTTATGGAATGGTCATTGAAAGGATCTGTAGTTAAAATTAATAAATTCACTGAAAAAAAGGAAATCACATATTCGGATAAAACTTTTTAGGAGTTTTAGTAAAATCATACTAAAATGTAATAAGTGGTATTTTCCAATATCTAAATTTTCATACACAATTTCATTCTGGTTAATAATAGACGGGAATGATAAATAGTGTAATATCATAGTATCACGACTTTGACTAAAGGAGTTTTTCAAAATCCATAAAAATATGGAATTAATGTAACACAAATTCTTGTGGAATTGAATAGAAAATATAATTATATCTAAATTATTATAAAAATAAATATACACACCTTCTAGGCCTAAAAATTTATTGATATCATAATAATCATAATTTTCCTCTAAAAAACATGTTTTTCAAATCTAGACTACACTTTGGAGAGTGGATATTAGAAAACTTCAAAACAAATGGTTAGTTATTTGAGTTATATATATAAAACTAGTCCATTAAATATGGGGTTTATGAACATATCAGAAAAAAAATCCCATGATATACAATATCCTTTTTACCAATTTGAATATAACATTATAAACTAGTATGTTCTATTTATTTTTATTTTTGTAAACCACAAAAAACACTATAAGAGATATGGGTTAAAAATTAGCTATTATAAAATATCCATTAATAATAATTATATAAATACTATATTAGAAAATATTATTGATATGTATAAGTGTATATTGTTAGTATTATAATATATTAAATGTAAAATAGTTTTTTAATTAATAGCATTAAATGTGGTGGAATATTGATGAAAATAGAGATCCTAAATTTTCTCCAAGAACATTTTGACTGGCATTTTTATTTACAATTTTTAAATAAAGATCTATATAACATAATAAAATCATCATAATATAATAGATCTATTGATAAGACTAACAATGATTTTCTATATTAATAATTTTATTCTATATTATAACATTTATAATCTAAATATTTTTCTATCCACTATATAAATGATGTATGTAGAGGTCACATGGGACTTATAAAGGGTAGTTAGAAGGTAAAAAATTATTTCCCCACTATACATGAGTGGGGGTGTGGGTAGGGGTAGTATTATTTCCCCACTCAATTAGGTGGATTCTTATAATAGGTTATCACCCTTTAAGAAAACATTTTCACCACCATTATTCATATCTAAATAATTATTCCATATAGTATTCAAGCCCATAGAAAACGTTTAACTGTTATTGTTATATACGTTAGAGTTTGTGAAAGTTATTTCACTTTTTTATTAATCCCGAATATTTATATGCTAATGATATTATATTAATGATTTAAACTTGTTTCTTAATGGTTTATAGTGTATTGATATTCCTCTTATAGTTGGTTTTCTGAATTCATTGAATATTTTTTGTTTTCTTCATATATGAAGATGGTTAGATTTCAATGATACATGATTATTCAAATAATTTTGTTATTATAAAAAACAATGGTCCATTTATTTCTTTATTAATCATGAGTAACCAACATCATAAACCTATGTTCTCTTCCATAGACTTCATAATCACATACAAAAACCTTCATCTCAAAATATTATAAAAAACTATAATCTTGTAACTTTTATCAGACCCTAAAACTAAATATATCTTTCATAGAGTCTAACATCTCATTTTTTTAAAGGGTGATGTCCCAAAATGCCAATGTTCTTTTTTCATCATTGATAACTATAGACCGTATGTAAAAACCTAATTTTTTGGAAATAATTCGAGGATTTAGTTATTTCAGGAATTTAATGTTCAACAATATTAATACTAAAGTGTTATCATATTAATGGGATAATCATGATAGTAATAGTGGGGATCAAATTAACTGAATCATAACTTATTTAGAATAAGATATTTATCAATTTATAGAAACTAAAATGAAATTGTGATCTATTTTATTAACAAGGATGAGGATACTCATATAGAGGTTTGTAATGAAATTTATTCATATTTGTTATAGCCTTTTTCACATTGGAAATCTACATCATTATCTAGGAAATATTATATAGAAATATGAATTCATTTCATTTAAGGTGATTCTAGAAGTGGAAATCTAATCAATATATTGGGTTTTTAATACCTTTTTGATGGGTGGTATTTGGTGGAAAAATATAAATTTATGGGTGAACCTCCAGTAAGATCCTTGTCACAGGGGAGGGATGATCCACTGTAGTCTCTCCACTGGACCTCATGATATTCTTCACTGAGCCCTATACTACCTAGGAGACTTATGGACATCGTGATTATTTTGGATTAAAATTATATACTCTAGTAAATTATTATGGGAATTTTTTTAAAATATTGAAAACTATTGAAAGAAAGCTATTTCACTAGCGAAGAAAAGGGAGATTTCCCAGACAACAACCACATAGGTCAACCCTATGGTGGGTTGTTTAGGGAAATTAATTGATGATCTTGATAAGGATATTAAGGGTGTTGATCCACTATAAGGGTATATTGAACACAAGGAGAACTAATAAAATTTACATTATTTTTAGTATGGTAATAATAATTAGAAGAAAAATGGTGTTTATTCAAGGTAAATTTAGGTTAATAATAGTATGATAACATGGAAATAAAAGGAATATTCCAACATACATAAACCAATGATAATATTATCATATAGTTAGTATATTAGATCCATAAATCTTGGAATTTAACGTAATAAATTATAAGTGGTGATAATAGAGTGTGGAGATAAACTCTAGTAAAATATAATTAGTTTTGAGTACACATATTTTTAGTAAAAGAAGAAAATGTACGGGATATAAGAAACCGTTAGTAAAGTATTAGTGGACTTGGTTTGATAGAAATATACAAGGAAATATCAATGTAGGTTCATCAAGGAATTAAAATCAATGAATAATAGGAAAATAAATATGACTCTAAAATTGGATATGAATTAGATCTGCTAATGCACTCAAATGAGGAACGTTTTTTGATAGGAGACTAAATTTTTATCATTTAATAATATTTATTTATGTTTAATTTAAATTGGGAGTTGGTTCATATAATCCTAAAATTAATTAATTAATTAAAATGGAAAATTCAAAATAAGAAAAAAATTTGATAGAAAAATATGATTGTGTGATTAATTCAATACGTTTGAAAATTATAATATGAAATATAAATAAGTAGAGATAGTTTAATGGAGATTAATGATACAAAAATTATTAAATCAACTCAATAATAATAATAATTGAGGATATAAAAAATGATGGTTCATTGATTTTACATACTTCATACTCCATAGATTATTCATTATATTATTTCCACCATATGATATTTCAATGATATCTGATGATAAATCCCTAAAGGAATTAAAAATATAGAGCCTTTTTTGTACCTATATTTTGGGTTTGATATTGTTATCCATTTAATGTTGTATCCCAAGATGCAAATCAATTTTGTTTTTTGATTACAATTACGTGTATCTAATTTTTTATATGCATGTTCATGCCTTACCCTAATAGTGTTGATACATCTATATCCATCAATATTATATAAATTTCATTATACTATATGTCCTATTTAATTTTTATATATGTTTCTAGAATATAATGAGAACCGATCATTCCATGATGTTAATCATAAATTTATATCCTATGATCGAGAAAAGCATACTTATAGGAAACATATTCTGTGAGTCCATTAGGTGATAGGGACTCATAATAATTGATATGTCTTCCAATGATCTTTAAACAAGGTTATCTCGAGTAGATGAGACCATGAGGAAATACCCCCCAATAGTTATAACATATTTTTACGGTTTCATTAGTTGGTTCCTTCTATGAACATTTGTATTAGTGTCTTGATTTGAGATCATTATCAATACGTAACATATGATCATTTATATCAACAAAAAGAAAAAACCATGACATTGATTTAATGGTTTGGTTGCTTGTGTCTGTTGTGTCTTGGTGGCAGAAAATCATATTAATGATCAAAATTTAATTTCTCTTTTTTTGAGTTGTGAATGTCATATCTCAGGTATAGTTGATCCAGATGGTAGTACATTCATTAAATTAATGGATATGGTAGAATAGTTGGAAGTATATCCAAATATATTGATTAATAATAATGAAATAATGGTTGATGAAAAAAGTTGTTTATCCCAACTTTTGATATATCATGAGACAAAGAGACTATACTACACGACATGTTTTCATATGATGGTTTCCGTTTCTATGACTATTCATTATTTACAAAGGGGTCTTGATGGGTTTCTAGACATTACATTTGGCTAGTTAGTAATGTTCAATGTTACCAAGATAATGTCATAGAGGGTCACACATAATTTCATACTCATGTGTATATCCTATTCTCTTGAATATGTATGTTAGATATGGTGGGCCTGGCTAGGAGGTCCAAGATGTGTCTATGAATAAATGATCAATGAAATAAATAATTTCATTATTATTCATGTCAAGAATAACATGGTTAAATTTATTTATAAATAGTATTTACATATATTTATGTAAATACGTGGGAAACTATTATAAAAAGAAAACTAATTTAATATTCAATGATTGTTTATTTATGTGGGAATTATGGACCGATTTAATGAAATTGTTATATCATGTCATATTTTTATTATCAATATCAAGTAGGATATTAATTATAAATTATTATTAGGATTCTTTTTTTCCATCTTACCCATTCATTTATATATTATTTAGTTATTTATGGATATATGAGGGATGGATAACCCTTTTTTAATACCTCAACCCCATAAGACTAGAGTCGGTGCATTATTTTAATACATTGGCATGATTTCAAGGAATCATGTCATGAAGGATTGATCGATTTAGCAGTCTTGGAGAATAGATTACATACATGAACGTTACATTAAACATTAGGAAATAAAACACAACATAAACGATTCTTTGATAACACCATTAGTTCCCTAGCATAACCATTCTTATCAATTATAATACACTTCTTGGAATCCTCGGAAAATAAAACATAATAATGGGGTGAGCTGAAAATCACATTAAGGATAACAATATAGCAGAAACATTCACATATAAGAATAAACATTTAAGGAAATTTATAAAACTAAAACAAAAGGCTTTTAAACATAAAAATCATCATAATATGGAAATGATAAATCAAATAATGTCATTAACATATTCACATGGATATTATACTTGTCAAATAATCACATGTAGTATCAATATCCAAATTTATAATGATTTAATTCCTAATGCTAGACATACTAATTGTCATGACCCATCTCTCGGGGCCCGTGCCATGACTACCCCAAGCCCGTCTTCCATAGGGCATGGGTAGGAGACTAGCACCGAAAGTCATTTTCCCTAAAATTGGGATGGCATTGCCATTATAACCTATAAACTTAAGAAACCAATCACACAACAAGATACGAACACAATCAAACTGTATAACCAAAAGTGTACTGAAAGGAAAAAGGGGATAGAATAGAAGCCCAACAACAAAGGTACATGTACAACTGAAATACAACACAACGGAAGAAAGAGATAGACAGCCACTGGATCGTCCTCTCAGGTTCCTACCATTAGGGTAGGTACATATCACCTCCTCAACACTCCGAGTCCACCCGTCTCCTCTACGTACTGACACGCCGTATGGTCCACCTCCAGGTACCGTCCAGACCTGGTACTCTCGTCCTCAGTTGGCGTTGTACATCGTATGCACCAGACACAACGAATTGCAGGCATAGCTCGTGCATGGCTGAATATAAGGATACTCAGTAGGGACCCCAAGACCCTCTATTTCTCACAAAATCCACCAAGTATAATCCAAAAAGTATGAATTCAAAAGATAATAATACTTAGGTATATGCCCATACATATAAATGAGTTTTCAAGAAATCCATCTCAATCATGTGGAAAAACAGAGGTAATAACTCAGATCACACCAGGATTTATTCTAGGGGTACTATAATGTAACATCTCTAGTCACATCATCGAACAACTCGGATGCTAGAGAACCCCTCCTCTATCCATTATTGTGGGCATACCACATCACACAGAGTCTCTTCCCACTAATATTGGACCGTTGAGGTACTCCTCCTGTCAGGTACCATGGGTATACCGTGTCCCACAGAGTCGCTCCCCACCATGGGTCTGCCATGTCACAGAGAGGTTCTCCCCCTCGTGACTTGATGAGGTACTCCTCTTGTCGAGTATCATGGGTCTACTGCGTCACACAGAGGTTCTCCCCACCGTGGCCTGTTGAGGTACTCCTATTATTGTGTACCATAGGTTTTCCGTGTCACAGAGAAGAACTCCCCACCATGGGTCTACCGCATCACACAGAGGCGCTCCCAACGGGGCCTGTCAGGTCACTTCAAGTCAAAAAGGATAGCAGTCATCATGTCTCAGCCCGCTACTGGTTTTCTGCACTATGCTCACTCATCTCTCAGAGGATCCGCTCCATGATCTACTGGTCAATTATCCAACCGCTATGATGTCCCATGAAGAAGTATCTCAAAGGTCCTCCATTTCTTAGGGGTCTCAACACAATAGATGGCGCGTCAATTGGAGGCCTAGTCTGTGAGTTTTTATCCTTTTATTCCCGGGGGCCCAGTTGGATTTGTGCTCGATCCAACATGATTGTTCCCCATCTTAATCCAGAATTCCACTGGAGGTATACTCAAAGGGACTGTCTTGCTCAATGATTTCCAACACTGCTGATGATTCATCAAACGAACATTGGGTGCCACTGTTATGGCCAAAAGAGCGTAAATTGGTTGTAGTGGGCCCGAGTCCGGTCAGACCCAGTCTAACCCGTCCTAGGCCGAACCGGTTCAGGTCGACCCGGCCCAACCCGCTGGGTCCGGCCCAGCCCACTGGATGGTAAGGCAGGCCACAAGGGGCCACTGGGGTTCAGCCGTAGATGGCGTGAGGCCGCAGGGTGACTCAGTCGGGGCGGCTTGACCAGGAGGGTAGAGGTCATGCAGTGGCTCGTTCAGAGTAGCTCGAGGCCATGGGTGGTTCATCTAGAGCGGCTTCGTCGTAGGTGTCTCGTCCGGAGCAGCTCGGTCACATGTTTCTCACCTCGGAGTGATGAGAAGGGATGCGGGTGGTTCAGTCAAATCAGTGTGGAGGCTCGCGAGGGGCTCGACCAGAGTAGCTCGGAAGGCTGCGGGTGGCTCAGCCGGCTGCTTGGAGGGACGACAACAACTCGACAGATGGATGTGGCGGCACGACCCGGTCAGCAGCGGCAACTCGACATGGACGGTAGCGGCTAGTAGAGGCGCGACGGGGCCGTAGGGGCAGAGTCATGGGGTGCGAATATCGTGGGTGTCACAGAGTGGCTAGGCAGTGGGGGTTCCACGAGGGCATTATGGTCGTGAGGTGGAGGGGCCTACGAGGTTGTGTCATTGTGCCATCCCCTTCATCACATTCAAAACCAAAAATCATCACATGATTTGTGGAGGGGTTTTCCCATGTTTGATTGGCTCAAACCATCCACGTTAGGGTGGTAGCATATGCCTCATTAATAACTTGATGATGAACGTCAAGCTTTACAACCTCCTGCAATGACTTATTCCCCATACCGAAAAATAATTAAAGAGAATATCATTGGAATAGAATTCGTACCCAAATAAACCCGTACCTCATTTGTTTGATTCATTGAATATTTTCTGTGAGAAAGGATACTATGTCTATGGGAAAATATGGTGTCGGTGACTTTAGTGTTTCCTCAATCATTATTTCATTGACTCTAAAGACGTTTTTCATCAACAAACGTCCCATGGAAGAAGGATTCAAAGTCATCATTCTTCGATGGCGTTCTTATTTGAAGAGCCTTTCCCCTCGATCTCTCCCCTATTCCAATCCTTTCCCTCAATACCACTACAATGGAAATAGTAAACTTAATAATTTAATTTTTTCAAATTAAATTATGTGGGCACATTTAATGTTGGAAGAAAATTAATTGGCTTAATTAAAATATAGTGTTGACATAATTAATATTGTGGAATCTCAAGAGGCTCATCCACCTTAAAGAGAGAGTTGAGTCGTTTATCCCTCATTAAGAGGGTAGATCAAGAGGTTTAAGCCTAAGGTTGTCCCCACCACCATAACCTCTCATGGGAGGTTTAGGTCAGTTGGTCCCCACTTCTCAACATCCACTTGAAAGAAAAGAAAAAGTTACATAATTTTTTTTTATTCATTCGTGAATATGTGAACATCTAATATCCACCCTCGACAAAATGTGGTCGAGGTGACGGTCTCCTTAAGCCAATACTGGGGTTGCGAGTTCAACGGTGCCCTCATATTTCAATTTCGAGCACCGGTTCAAAAGATAAAAAATCTCACGCGCACATTTACTGAATGTAACCAAAAAAATTTAAATATTCATTCTGGGCACTCCGTACCTCAGAATCACACTCTATCAATTTTTGAAGACTCGTAAAATTCCCAAATATTTAAAAAAAACTACATGGAAATCCTGGGTCTTTACATTCTCCCCACCTCAAGGATTTAAATCCATGTAATCCACAAATCAATCTAAGGGAACAAGTGGGGTACTGATCACACATCTGAACCTCCGTCTCCCATGTGATCTCCTGGAGGTTTGTAGGATACCAGTGAACGTGCACCAGAGGTATCGACTGTCCACAAATGACCGTCTCCTGTCGATCCTAAATCTTTACTGGAACCTCCATAAATGTATCCTCATCGTCAACGTCTAGTTCTCCATGGTCGATGATGTGAGAAGGGTCGTGCATGTATCTCCTCAACTGGGATACATTGAAGATGTCGTGCACCCGGTATAACTGAGGTAGAAGGGATAAGATGTATGCCACCTCAACAACTCTACTAAGGACCTAAAAAGGTCCGATGATTCTCAGAGATAATTTTCGACCTCGACCAAATCTCCTCAAACCATGTTGGGGTGAGAGTCATTGAAAGATGTGGTCTCCATCCTCGAACTCCAGAGAGCTTCGTCTCCTATTGGCTTAAGAATTATGCCTTCTCTGTGTGGTCTTCATCTACTTTAGGATGATCTGCTCCTTCTCTATGGTAGACTATACCATCTAAGGTCCCACGAGTGCTGACTCCCTGGAGCCAGTCCCACACAAAGGTGAAATGAAAGGTCGCCCGTACAACGCCTCGAAAGGTGCCACCACCTTGGTGGAGTGATAGCTATTGTTGTATGAAAACTCCACCAAGGTCAAGATATCCTCCCAACTGCGACCGATGTCGTGGACGCAAGCACATAGCTTGTACTCTAGGGTGTGAATGGTCTTCTCAGTCTGGACATATGTCTGAGGATGGAAGGCGGTTCCCAAATGAAGCTATGTCTTGAAAGCCTCCTACAACCCCTTCCATAACCGAGAAGTTAAACGTGCATCTACATTGGAGATAATTGTCAAGGGTAATCCATTTAGACACACAATATCTTGCACATAGATGTGACCCATGTTCTCTACTAAACCCTTCTCCCATATCGGTACGAAGTGGCATGACGTGGTGAGTTGATCAATGATCACCCAAATCAAGTCATGTACACTAGATGTACATGTATGTCCTGTCACAAATTCCATAGATATCCCATCCCACTTCCACTCTAGGACCTCTAATGGCTGAACCAAGCCTGATGTTACATGATGATCCACCTTCACTTACAGACAAGTGAGGCACCGAGAGAAAACTCTGCTACTACTTTCTTCATTCCCAAGCACTAGTGTTTTCTTCGGATATCCTCGTACACATTCTCCACTCCTAGATGTACCACTAGAGGGGATGTGTGGAAATCCCTTAACACATCCTCTCGAAGTGACACAGGTACCATGGTACATCATTTCAAGAGGATGACGTTCTCCCCACCTTCATAATATCCATCAGGTGCCTGTCTTATGGATATCTAAACATTTTTTGTATCGCAGTCAGCGTCCCCATGTTGCGCCTCCTTGACTAGCTGAAGGAGTGGGGGAGTTACTACAAGAGACTGAAGAAAAACTGCTCCACCTCTATCCAGAAAAAATATCTTCAAAGAATCCAGTTGCTCCGTCGCCTCTCCTTGCAGCTGTATACCCAATCTCATGCTGAGTTCATCTTCAACAAAGTTCACCTTCCTAAGAGTATAGTCTATCTCGAAGTCATAGTCCCAGAGGAACTAGAATCAACGTCTTTGTCTTGAGTTCAGGCCCTTCTAGGAAATGTTATACCTGAGACTCTTTTGATCAGAGTACATGGAAAAAAGCTCGCCCATAAGATAGTTTCACAACATCTTCATGGAAAAGACCACTACTACTAACTCCAGGTCATGGGTAGCATAGTACTTCTCATGTTTTATTAGATATCGAGAACCATATGCGATCACTACATGCTCCTGCATCCGGACACATCCAAGTCTGGTCCCTGATGTGTCTCAGTAAACTACGTACCCTACAGCCTCCTCTAGAAGCCTCAAGATGGGGGCACTAGTAAGCCTCTGCCTCTACTACTGAAAACTCTACTGGAATTTCTCCGACCAAACAAAGGGTTTCCCCTTGTTCGTTAATGATGACAGAGGTGTTGTAAATCTAATGAAATCTGGAACAAATCCCCAGTAGTATCCGGCCAAACCCATGAAACTCTGTACTTCCATCACACTCCTGGGTGGCTTCCATGCATGTATCACCTCAATCATCGCTATATCCACTGCAACTCCAGCCTCCAATATGACATGTCCCAGAACGTGATCCTGTCGAATATAGAACAGGTACTTCGAGAGCTTACCATAAAGCTGGTTCTCTCGGAGAGTGTCCAGTACTACAAGCAAATGACAGGCATGATCCTCCATAGTAGTCGGGTAGATTAGAATTTCATTAATGAAGAATACTACAAATTGATCAAGGATTGGCTGAAATATCCTATTAAAGAGTCCCATCAACAGTACTGGAGAATTGGTCACACTGAATGGAATAACCAAGAACTCATAATGTCCATACCGACATTTGAAGGCCGTCTTCTTCACATCCTCATCTCGCACACTATGTTAGTGATAACTTGATCTGAGTTCTATCTTCAAGAACCACGATGATCCCTTCATATGCTCAAAGAGGGCAACAATCCTTGGGATTGGGTACTTGTTCTTCACAGTCACCTGGTTCAGGTGCTGATAGTCAACACAAAGTTTCAAGATCCCATCCACCTTCTTGGAGAACAAAATCAGGGCTGCCTATGGAGAAACACAAGGCTAGATGAATCCCTTACCCTACAAGTCTTCTAGTTGTACCCGCATATCATGAAGAACTGTGAGATCCATCCGATACGTGGGTGTAGATATCGGTGTCATCCTAGGGTAAAAGTCAATGTAAAAGTCCACCTCTCCCTGAGGTGGAAGACCTGGAACATCATCAGGGAAGACATCCGTGTACTGGTCCACCACTACAGGAAAACTCAGACATTCCACATCAACTGCTTGAAGGGTAAGGCTAGCCAACTGAAGAGTTATCGGTTGCACACTCCTTCGGGTAAGTCCTATCTGCACTGCAAAGGCTCCCTTCTCACCAGTGAAGGTAAACCTAGTCCCATCCATGTGGACACACAAAACATTGCACATAATACAGTCTATCTGAACAAGGATTGTAGAAAACCAGTCCATACCCAATATGACTTCCTAAGGCCTTGACAATGCTACTAGGAGATCCCTGCCAAAGTTCTCACCTCCTTGACTATTCTCACACTTTCATCACAAGTTAGTAATCATCGAATCTTCTCCCATATGAGTCTCTAGCTGTAAGGATCGAGCCAACGACTCCATAAGAATCTATGAGCTTAGAAAGGGGGCCATTTCATTGAAATAATGACTGGCACCTATGTCTATAAGTACTACAACTAAGGTGAACTGGATATAGATTGTACCCCGTATCATCTCTGGAGTTCCATGATCGTAAGCCTCAGCTACCTAGAGCTGAGCACTCCCCTGTACACTTTCACCCTATGGCTGGTGTCTACCTCTTAGTGGTGGTGGCAATAACATCTCGAATCATCAACCACGACCACCTACATTACTATCTCCTATGCCACGTCCGCTTGTACCCTGCGGACCACCTCGATTGAACCTATGTCTTTGCCTGAGCGATACCTCAACCATCTCATGATCATCCATACAATGGGTCAGACAGTCATGATCCATGTGACCCTTCCTATCACATGAGTAACACTACATGATCCTTGCATGACTTGTTCCACCTCAGGTGCCCCACACAAATGATCGTGAGTCATGTAGTCGTCCACCTATAGGTCTGGTCCTCTAGGACGTCTATCTGCTGCCATCTGTAGAAGAGTCTTCTCAATGACGATTGGTAGTGAGACTCACTACTAGTGACTTCTCAACAAGGAAACTCTAAAATATGAGGTCTCTCTATAACACCCCCTCCTGCGTCGGGATGATGAGTGAGATCATCGAAGCCATGATCTCCAACCTGAGCCCCTACTCAAAGGTCTGGGCCCTAAAGAATTGGTCTTGTGCCATATCTGTTGAGTACCAAGAGAGGTTCGTGAACCTCGCTATGTACTAAGATATTGTCATGCTGCCCTACTATTGATGATGAAGCTCGTGTATGTGCACAGAACCAAGGGTCGCTGGGATAGTCTCTGACTGAAACAGGCTCTCAAATTCTGTCTAGAGAAGCGTCACCACATCGTGAACCTGGAGCATCAAGTTGCACCGTCATCCCATCGTTTCCTGTAGATGGTTGGCGGCATGGATCACCATGAGATCGTCTGGTGTCTTTAAAATTCAGAAAACTCTAATCATAGCCTCCAGTAAATCCCCAACTGCCTCTGGGTCCATCTATCCCCTGAACCTGGTTGGCCTCTAGCGCTGGAACTCATGCAACGTGCTCAAGCATCATTCAATCTCTACTTCTGGGCCTGGTGGCATCAATGGTCCAACGGGTAATGGTACCGCTGCCGCCTCTTCTAGAAAAGAGCCCTGTACCGATGCCTCATCACTCGGTGGGCTATCAGTGCATACAAATCTCGGAACTCTAGCTGTTTGTCTGCATGGAGGTATCCTGATAAGAAACAGGTGCACCACGGACAATAAGTTGTACCTAGTGTGCTGACTCAAAGAGATAAAAAATAAATCTCTCAAAAACACACACCCAATCAATGTTTTTGGGGACTGAGTCTGAAATCAGAAGTCAGGGTCCTAGTGAGTGGATTTGTTGGCCGCCACACTAACACTGGATTCCCTAAACGGATAACCACAATCTCAACACTTAGCACTATTTCCATTAAATGAAACATTAGAGTCCTATGTTCTGTAGTAGAAGTGACTCATATGGTACCAATTTATCAAGACCCATCCCCCGAGTCCCGTTCCGTGACTACCCCAAGCCCGCCTTCCATAGGGTAGGGGTTGGCGACTAGCACTAAAAGGTGTTTTCCCAACAACTAGAAAGGCGTTGCCTTTATAACCGGTAAAATAATGAAACCCAAAACACAACAAGAAACAAACTCAAGAAAACTGTATGACCAAAAGAGTGATGAATGTAAAAAAGGGGCCCGAATACAAGCCCAATAGTAAAGCTACATGTACAAATGAAATATAACACAACTGAAGAAAGATAAATATATTTATTGGATCGTCCTCCGAGGTTCCTACCTTAAGGGTAGGTATAGATCGTCTCCTCAGCACTCCACGTCCGCCCGTCTCCTCTACGTACCGACACACCATATGGTCCACCGCCGGGTACTGTCAAGTCCTGGTACTCTCATACTCAGTCAGTGCTATCCATCATATTCTCTAATCACAATTATGTGCGGGCATTTCCCATGTAGGGGTGAGTATAATGATACTTAGTAGGGACCCCAAGACCCTCAAGGGCTCACAAAATGCACCAAGGATAAACCACATTGTATGAAATCAACAGATACCCCTATATAGGTATATGCCCATACATATACCCGAGTTTTCATGTAATACATCTCAAAATTGAGGAAAACATAGAGATAGAGACTCATCTCACACGAGGATTATAGGTGTAGTAACAACTAACAAATCAAGTAACATCGTCGAATAGATCAGCTACTAGAGAACCCCTCCTATATTGAGTATTGTGGGCCTTCCGCATCACACAGAGGATCTTCCCACAAATCCTGTACTACTGAGGTACTCCTCCTATTGAGTACCATGGTTTTGCTCGTCACACAAAGGCGCTCCCCCTCATGACTTGATGAGATACTCATCCTGTGGAGTACCGTGGGTCAGCCGTATCACATAGAGGTGCTCCCCACAGTGGGATGTTGAGGTACTCCTATCGTGAATCATTGGTCTGCCACGTCACACAGAGGTGCTCCCCATCGTGGGTATTCCGTATGAAATAGAGGAGCTCCCCACTGGGCCTATCAAGTCACTACAAGTCGTAAAGGTCAGTAGTCATCCAGTCTCATCCAACAACTGGGTTCCTACACTGTAACACCCCGAGATTTTATGAGAAATATTCTTTTAATTTCATTAATTTCTTGTGTTATATTCTACACCAAGATTACCTTGCGCTATACACAACACCGTATTAGCTTGCAGTATACACAACACTATTCATGAACCGTGTTACACACAATTTTAATAATAGTTATTCTACGCAACATTGAGTACATATATATATATATATTCAATGAATAAATGAAATATGCTTGGATTCTATTATACGAAACAACGAAGGATTCTTTCTCAATACGCAACCCTGACTTGGCTTGCTTGACACACAATCGCGACCTTCCTCGATAGCGTGTGTTGTACGCGTTACCGGGTTTTAATAAACAACGATATATTATTATAATATTGTCATGAAGTAGCCTTTATGAATAGTATTAACTAAATTTTTAATTTTATAACATTATTATTCATCTTACAACTTTTCTAGAACATGGTATAAGAACAAAATAATTTTTTCGGGTAAAATAAGTATTTTTCAAAAAATGTAGTTTTCCCGCCTTTTGATGGCGCACCCACTTTAAATCTATTTTTGACATGTTTATATGTTCAATTTAAAAAAATAAAATTCTTCTTTTGAATCAGGATCTAAAAATTTACATTAGATAATATTTTGATATTTTTCCGATAACTTTCATATTTTAATGAATAGTAAAAACACACTATATTTTAATTAAAAACAACATTTTTCATCGTAATATCTTATGTGGTTAAATTACAATATTTAATGGTTTTAAAGTATAAATAGAATATATTTTTACCATTTAATATAATTTATGTCATTATCATTGATTTTACCTTGAATTCGTAGTTAAAACAATTCAATCTTTTGCAATGTTTTAAAGAAAAACCTCTTCTCTTTCGACAATGGGATTAATTTTAATTTAATTTCTGAATCTTTTGTGTATTTAATTTGGAAAAATGTATTCCATATTTTTAATCAGTGGGTCCAAAGTATGTTAATATTCTACTTTTTATTTTTGGGCATTGTGAATAGTAACTACGGTAAATTTTATTTACTATAGTTAAAGGTAAATTGGGTAATTAAGGGTAAATATAAGATTATAAAATTTTCCTAACACTTTGAAAAATCCTATTGGATGGCTAAAAGTAGACCCATATAACCTAAGGGTCGGATTAGATTCTTTTTATGGACTTTTGTCTATGAAAATAATTTAATTATTATTAAAACCAAAGAATGTGACAACATGTAACTTTCTCAAATCTTATAAGTATACTAATTTTAACTTAGTGTTAAAATTCAGGAATCTTCGATCATGAATAGTATCCAGAAATCTAATACAATTATCTACATCATATGAATTTATTTATAATTTTTAGGGATTAATTAATTATCATTTATTATGTCACAAAGATGATGCAGTAATTGTATTATTAATGAAATATTGACATAATTGATGTTATAAATGCCCAAATAAATGTAATTTGAGACATTTTATGACTTAAAGTAATTTTCTATGTTAATATGACATGTTATTGTTGATATAAGTAACTTGGTTCGAACTTATCTTTATGTTGTGAATTTCATAAAAATCATGTACCAAATAGTGTCAAAATTGACATAAATTAGTTTTTAAAACAAATATTATATTATTAATTGTTATTTAATTCATAAAAATATAAGGTTCTTCAATATGACTTAGATAAGGATAGATATATTAATAATAAACAACTTGGGGTTCGTTTGTCTTGATATAGTTTTTTTATTAACCTTATAGTGTATGAAAACAAGAAGACACTGTAAAAGTTAAATTATCTAACTTAAAGTTAAATCTAAATGATAAGGTTAGAATTGATACATAAAATTGTATAAATTCTATTAGATGAGAGGATTTCGACCCATTCCCACCTTAGCATCTAAATATATCAATTTGGAGCTATTTAAAACCGAACTTGACTTTATAATAAAATAATATTTTTAGTTTTCCCAAAGGTGCCCCTCTCCTCTCTTATAAAAGGGAACCTCCTCCCTCTCCTCCTCACACCAATTTGAGCATTCAAGCTCGGCCAACCCCTACCAAAATATATTCTCCACTTCCCTAGTATCATCCTAGAGGTCCTGGTCTTCTTCAAAGACCATCCTTAGTTTTTTAAGTGGAGGTTAAGCGAAGGCGCGTCAAAAAGAGGTAATATCCATTACCGATTTTTTCAATTTCTTTCTTCTTCAACATCTTCTTATTTTGTTTTTTCATGATAATGTAATAACAAAAGTATTTATTATATAATTATATGTTATTATAAATATGAAACAACTCTAATTAACCTTCTATCCATCCTACGGAAAAAGGAAATCACCGCGCGTGCGAACGTACGGAATACCGTCTCCACGTCGTGGTGTAATCTATTTTCTGCCACCACCATAATTGGAAGGGTATAATGGTGTAATGAGTAACTATATATGATTATTATAGAGTGATATAGATACTGAAATAGTATACATACACTTCAAAACAATTCCACTACCATGCGAACGATATCATCGCTCGTGCGTACGTACGGACTACCGTCTCCACTATGCGATGAGATTCATTATCCATGTTAACCATTCTAGAATGATTATAAAGTATATATAATGAATAATAATGAAATATATGACATGGTAAATCTATTTTATATATATATATATATATATATTTCATCTAATTATTTCCATTCAAGACAATAAGGAATGGAAAACAGCGTTCATCCGTACGTACGGACTATCGTCTCCATGAACGGTGTGTTTCATTTCATTTATCTATCTAATATATATATATATATATATATATATATTGAATATATATGATATATAAATCATATTTTATATTCTGAAAGTAATTAAAACATGATATAAGTAATAATAATGTCATGAACAACAAGTCCAAACACCTACGATAAATGAAACGATTTTACCCAAAATGCTTCTTTAACATAGAATTTACAAAAGAATGGGTAATATAAAGTCATAAGTGAACCATATATGATATCATAACAATGAATATGATTATGTAATAAGTTAATGACATTATTTAAATCATTATACAGGAGGTTCAGATACGTATAAAGCATTTCAGACATAAGGTAAGGGGAAATATCACAATCTAATTTTTATCCGAGATTGTTTATACTTTGGAATTTACATGGGTGTATTTTATCATACACATCCATGTTTCCTCAATATTTAATATTTATACCCTTCTACAATAGTTTATACCCAATTTTACCTTTAGGTGAGTTTTTAGTAAAAGATATGAAAGGAATCTTTTGTCGTTTTTCGTAAGAGGTACTTTTTGACTTTTCCGAAAAAAGTACGAGAAGAATGTTTATTTAACTTATACAGCATGAATGGATTTTAAAATCATTATTTCCAAGAAGCCTACTTTACAAGTTTTCAATTTTATTTTAATCAACTTCTTTTAGTTTAAAATTGTATGACATGTTAAGAAAGGAAAAATGTTTTTTTGAAGTAGAAAGGATATTTTCCTCAAGAATGGAGTTCAAGTGTTTTATCAAAATTACTTTTCATATAAGAATATATAAGGTTCTGTTTCTATCCCTATTAGTACATTTATTTGATTATGTTGTGATGGAATTATTTTTATGAATTCCTTTATCTTATATGAATTGTTTTATGATGTCATGATGTTTAAGAATCTCATTTTTATTACATGGGATCTGCTTTGATGAATGATTTATGATTTTCTGGCACACATAAGAATGGTATCATTATGAGATGGGTGAGACATATATCTCCATTCAATTCATTAGGTAAAGATTTTATATCTCATGAGATAGACAAGGCTGGAACAGTAGGTTATACCGGTTCAGTGAAACATGACTGAAACGAGCAGTGATCTCGGTTCAGAAAGGGACTTCGTCCACTAAGATAGTCTTGTCAATGAGTCTTGACTAATAAGAAATGATTCTCTATGATTATGTGTTTATGCCAAAAAGTTTCATGTTTTAGGTTAGGATTATTGGGATTGCATTTCACTACTATGATTTATCCCATGTTATGAAATTATGATCTCTTTTGCAGGTTAAGATTTCCAAAATATATGTTCTTATGAATATGATGTGATAGATATTTCTTTTGTTTACCCTTACTGAGCATTTCAGCTCACCCTTTTGTGTTTTCTTTTCCCCAGGATATAAAGAAAGGTTTTAGGTATTAAAAAACGGAAGCTCTTTATGGGAGATGTTGAAGATCTTTCACCACGATTAGAAGATTATATTCCGAGTTTCCAAAGACACTAAACTATTACGGTCCTTGTGTGTGTGTTTTTGTTATGTAATAAGTATTCCGAAAAAGTAATGTAATGTCCTTGTACGTTATGCTTTGGGTCTCTACAGTTGGTATCAGAGGAAAGGTTTTGTCAACCTTTGGAAACTAGGATGCGAAAACGTTAGTGAGATCCCTAGAGATATTTCTAAGGTATATCCAGGGATGTACCTAAGGATAAGAATACGTATAGGATATAGTCCTAGAACTACGGTAACAATCATAGAATTTAACCTAAGATGTTTGATATTGAAGGTACTCCCCCTTTATTATATTGTTTTCCCTAGCATGATTTTTACCTCTCACACTATTCTTTTTTGGTTTTAGGAAATGGCTGGAAACAAGATGATTCACGATAATGGAGGATATGATGGACAATGGAATGATATTATTCATGAGCAACCAAATCAAATGGGATTTGGAAGTCCAAACATTATTCTTATGCCACATCAGAAATCTCATAATATGATCAATAAAGTAAAATTTGGTAAGTTTCCTGACCCAGCTAATAAGAGAATGATGGAGTTTCATGATGATCATAGAGGAAATAAAGTTCAATTTCCCCTATGTAAATCATGTGGGAAGAGGCATCGATGAGAATGTTTCAAAGTAACTGGAAGATGTTTTGGGTGTGGAAAAGAA
Source organism: Viscum album (assembly GCA_963277665.1). Classification (NCBI taxonomy): domain Eukaryota; kingdom Viridiplantae; phylum Streptophyta; class Magnoliopsida; order Santalales; family Viscaceae; genus Viscum; species Viscum album. The sequence continues at coordinate 799,559,851 of OY728143.1, read as the reverse complement.
GGACACAATGCCAGTAAGTGCAAAGGAAAAGGTTCAGTTAACACCCGAGATGAGGATAATGGTATTGCTACGACATCAAAAATGGTTAAATGTTTTAAATGTGGAATGTACATGCATTATGCAAACCAATGCCCTAAGGGAAAGTCTCATGAAGAGAATCACTATGGTCATATGGGTAGTATTTATGTGGATGATGATGAAGTGACTACAAATGATATGTGAGATGAAAGAATTGTTGAATTTCAGTCAATGGTTTAAGAATGTAGTGGAATGATTACATGTTTATCATGTGTAATGTTGTATAAGTAATATCATGGTACTATGGAATAAAGAGGCATCTAAGGATTGTTACACTATTGTATTTCCTTGAGTTTTGAAAGTGTATGATTAATGTTACCAGTATCCATGAAAGGTTATTCAGATATTTTTGGAATGTAGATGATATGCGCATAATGAAGTGATAAGGAGAAAATTAAATGTTTGATAGTATTCATGAGCTCATGACTGATATAAGGAGAAGGTTATATCATGGTTTGAGTATATAGAATTTTTGGATTTTGGTATGTGGAAAGAGTTAACTTTTGACAGCATTTATGTTTTCACTACATTTTAATGGGTATTTATTTTTCAAGAGAATACATCATTAAGGTATTCATATGATTGGAATGTGACCCAAAAGATATAAGGGGATAAATGATGGTATTCACATTCTTGGTTGACAAAATTTCAAGTAATCGTTTTCTTTATACTATGAGCTTGGACCGAAGTATTTTAGATAATCCTAAAGATTGGAATGGATTATGTAAACCATAAGTTAGTATTGTTTAAGGATAGAACTTTTTTTGATATTATTTATGTGATGTTATAGTAATGTAGTTTTAGAAAAGAGACAACCTGCAGGACGGGCGACAGCCCCTCGCATCGAACAAGGCTGTGGGAATCGAACCCACAACCGAAGTGCGACTGGCCTTTATCATCTACCATTGGCCTACAGGAAGTCCCTGGTTAGTAGAAACTAGTTTTATTTTATTAAGCGGTATGATATATGAAGTATAAGATCATTTTTGGAATCGTATTTGATTAACCTCACCAAAGACAGAATTTTGTATATTTGATAACTATTGCTAAACTTTTGTTTGAAACAGATGGAATGACCCATCATTCTATCACATGATCTGTTAACATTTCACGAATAACAAATTCAACTTCATTTCTTTAAGAAATGAAGTGGAAATTGTTCAAAGCACGAACAACAGTGAGATTGTACCAAAATCAAGTAAGTATTTCTTATAATTCAAAATTTTCAACTTTAAAGAAATGATATTGAAAACCAAAAATGATGTCCTAGTGATCTTATATCTGATGAATCAGATGGTACCCTAGATCATCACAAATTTATGGCTTTGCGATTGTTGACTTTTTCATAGCCATGTTCTCTACCACTCTCCATCAGAACTTGATGGTTAGATTTTTTTTCCATATCCATATTTTAACCTATGTTCTCCTATGTGGAAACCCAGGGATGAGTTACTTTGGGTAACCATTACATATCATACTTTTGTTTTTAAAGCCATATTTTGGTATTACTTTTTACGATGAGGGGTTCTATTAAACAAACTTTCATGTAGTAAACCATTTATAACCTCGACGAATTTCGAGGGTGAAATTCATTTTAAGTGGGGTAGAATGTAACACCCCGAGATTTTATGAAAAATATTCTTTTAATTTCATTAATGTCTTGTGTTGTATTCTACACCAATATTACCTTGCGCTATACGCAACACCGTATTAGTTGCAGTATACACAACAATATTCTTGGATCATGTTACACACAATTTTGATAATAGTTATTCTACGAAACATTGAGTATGTATATATATATATTCAATGTATAAATGAAATACAGTTGGATTCTGTTAAACGAAATAACGAAGGATTCTTTCACAACACGCAACCCTGACTTGGCTTTCATTACACACAATCACAACCTTCCTCGATAGCGTGTGTTGTACGCAATACCAGGTTTTAATGAACAACGATATATTATTATAATATTATCATTAACTAGCTGTTATGAATAGTATTAACTAAATTTTGAATTTTATAACATTATTATTAATCTGACACATTTTCTAGAACATGTTATAAGAACAAAATAAATTTTTCGGGTAAAATAAGTATTTTTCAAAAAATGCAGTTTTGCCGCCTTTGATGGCGCACCCACATTAAATCTAGTTTTTGAAATGTTTATATGTTCAATTTGAAAAAATAAAATTCTTATTTTGAATCAGGATATAAAAATTTACATTAGATAATGTTTTGATATTTTTCTGATAACTTTCATATTTTAATGAATAGTAAAAACACGCTATATTTTAATTAAAAACAACTTTTTTCATCATAATATCTTATGTGGTTAAATTATAATATTTAATTGTTTTAAAGTATAAATAGAATATATTTTTACCATTTAATATAATCTATTTCAATAGCATTGATTTTACCTTGAATTCGTAGGTTAAAACAATTCAATCTTTTGCAATGTTTTAAAGAAAAAACCTGTTTTCTTTCAACAACAGGATTAATTTTAATTTAATTTCTGCATATTTTTTGTATTTAATTTGGAAAAATGGATTCCATATTTGTAATAAGTGGGTCCAATTTATGTTAATAAGCTACTTTTTATTTTTTGGCATTGTGAATAGTAACTACGGTAAATTTTATTTACAATAGTTAAAGGTAAATCGGGTAATTAAGGGTAAATATAAGATTATAAAATTACCCTAACACTTGGAAAAATTTTATTGGATGGATAATAGTAGACCAATAAAACCTAAGGGTCGGATTAGATTCATTTTATGGACTTTCTTCCATGAAAATAATTTAATTATTATTAAAACCAAAGAATGTTACAACATGTCACTTTCTTAAATCTTATAAGTATAATAATTTTAATTTAGTGATAAACTTCATGAAACTTGGAACATGAATAGTATCCAGAAATATAATATACTTATCTACATCAGAGTAATTTATTTAGAATTTTTAGGGATTATATAATTATCATTTATTATGACACAATGATGATGCAGTAATTGTCTTATTAATGAAATATTGACATAATTGATGTTATAAATGGCAAAATAAATGTAATTTGAGACTTTTTATGACATAAATTAATTTTATAGGTTAATATGACATGTTATTGTTGATATAAGTAACTTGTTTCGAACTTATCATTATTTTGTGAATTTCATAAAAATCATGTACCAAATAGTGTCAAAATTGACATAAATTAGTTCTTAAAACAAATATTATATTATTAATAGTAATTTAATTCCTAAAAATCTAATGTTCGGAAAAATGACTTAGATAAGGATATATATATTAATAATAAACAACTTGGGGTTCTTTTGGCTTGATATAGTATGTTTATTAACCTTATAGTGTAAGAAAACAAGAAGACACGGTAAACGTTAAATTATCTAACTTAAAGTTAAATCTAAATGATAAGGTTAAAATTGATACCTAAACATGTCTAAATTATACTGGATGAGATTATTTCGACCCATACCCACCTTAGATTCTAAATATATCAATTTGGAGCTATTTAAAACCGAACTTGATTTTATACTAAAATAATATTTTTAGTTTTCCCAAAGGTGCCCCTCTCCTCCCTTATAAATGGGAACCTCCTCCCTCTCCTCCTCACACCAATTTGAGCATTCATGCTCGGCCAAACCCTGCCAAAATCTCTTCTCCACTTCCCTAGTATCATCCTAGAGGTCCTAGTCTTCTTCAAAGACCATCCTTAGCTCTTTAAGTGGAGGTTACATGAAGGCGCGTCAAAAAGAGGTAATATCCATTACCGATCTTTTTCAATTTCTTTCTTCTTCAACTTCTTATTATTTAGTTGTTTCAAGATAAAGTAATAACATAAGTATTTCTTATATACTGATATGTTATTATAAATATGAAACAACTCTAATTAACCATCTATCCATCTTACGGAAAAAGTAAATCACCACGCGTGCGTACGTACGGAATACCGTCTCCACGCCATGGTGTAATCTATTTTCCGCCACCACCTTAATTGGATGGGTATAATGGTGTAATGAGTAACTATATATGATTATTATAGAGTGATATTGATACTGAAATATTATACATACACTTCAACACAATTCCACGACCATGGTAACGATATCATCGCTCGTGTGTACGTACGGACTACCGTCTCCACGACGCGATGAGATTCATTATCCATGTTAACCATTCCAGAAAGATTATAAAGTATATATAATGAATAATAATGAAATATATGACATGTTAAATCTAATGGATTTATTTATATATATATATATATGTCATCTAATTACTTCCATTCAAGATAATAAGGAAAGGAAAACATCGTTCATGCGTACGTACGGACTACTGTCTCCTTGAACGGTGTGTTTCATTTCATTTATCTATGTATTATATATATATATACTGAATATATATGATATATAAATCATATTTTATATTCTTGAAGTACGTAAATCATGATATAAGTAATAATAATGTCAAGAACAACAAGTCCAAACACCTACGATAAATGAAACGATTTTACCCAAAACGCTTCTTTAACATGGAATTTACAAAAGAACGAGTAATATAAATTCATAAGTGAACCATATATGATTTCACAAAAATGAATATTATTCTATAATAAGTTAATGAAATTATTTAAATCATTATACAGGAGGTTCGGATACGTACAAAGCATATCGGAAATAAGGTAAGGGGAAATATCACAATCTCATTTTTATCCGAGATTGTTTATACTTTGGAATTTACTAGAGTGTATTTTATCATCCGCATCCATGTTTCCTGAATATGTAATATTTATATCCTTCTACAATAGTTTATATCCAATTTTACCATTCGGTGAGTTTTTAGTAAAAGATATGAAAGGAATCCATTGTCGTTTTTTGTAAGAGGTACTTTTTGACTTTTCCGACAAAAGTACGAGAATAATGTTTTTTTAACATATACAGCATGAATGGATTTTAAAAAAATTATTTCCATGAAGAATGCTTTACAAGTTTTCAATTTTATTTTTAATCAACTTCTTTTAGTTTAAAATTGTATGACATGTTAAGAAAGGAAAAATGTTTTTTTAAAGTAGAAAGGATATTTTCCTCAAGAATGGAGTTCAAGTGTTTTATCAAAATTATTTTCCATATAAGAATTTATAGGGTTCTGTTTCTATCCCTATTAATACACTGATTTGATTATGTTGTGATGGAATTATTTTTATGAATTCCTTTATCATATATGAATTGTTATATGATGTCATGATGTTTAAGAATCCCATTTTTATTACATGGGATATGCTATGATGTATGATTTATGATTTTATGGCACACATAAGAATGGTATCAGTATGATATGGGTGGGACCTATATCTCCCTCCAATGCACTGGGTAAAGATTTTATATCTCATGAGATAGACATGGCTGGAATGGTAGGTTATATTGGTTCAGTGAAACAGGACTGAAACGAGGAGTGAACTCGGTTCGGAAAGGGATTTTGTCCACTAAGATAGTCTTGGCAATGAGTCTTGACTAATAAGAAATGATTCTCTATGATTATGTGTGTATGACACAAAGTTTCATGTTTTAGGTTATGATTATTGGGATTGCGTTTCACTACTATGATTTATCCCATGTTATGAAATTATGATCTATTTTGTAGGTTAAGATTTCCAAATGATATGTCCTTATGAATATGATGTGATTGATATTTCTTTTGTTTACCCTTACTGAGCATTTGAGCTCACCCTTTTATGTTTTCTTTTCCCTGGGATATAAAGAAAGGTTTTAGGTATTAAAAAAGGAAGATATTTATGGGAGATGTTGAAGATATTTCACCATGATTAGAAGATTATATTCCGTGTTTCCAAAGACACTAAACTATTACGGTACTTTTGTGTGTGTTTATGTTATGTTATAAGTATTCTGAAAAAGTAATGCAATGTCCTTGTACGTTAAGCTTCGGGTCTCTACATACACTATGGTGGCTCATCTCCACGAGGATCTACTCCATGAACTACTGGCCGATACTAAAACTACCATGAAGTCCCATGAAGAAGTATCTCAAAGGTCTGTCATGATATAGGGGTCTCAACGCAACAGAAGGTTCGTCAATCGGATGCCTGGTCTGCAAGTTATTAGCCTTTTAGTCCCAGGGGCCCGGTTGAATTCCTGCTCGATCCAACATGACTGTTCCCCATATTAATCCAAAACTCCAATGGGGTATACTCAAATGGACCATCTCGCTCCAAGATTTGCAAGGCCACTGATGGTTTGTCAAACAGACATTCGGTGCCAAAGTTGTGGCCAAAAGAGTGTAAATGGTTCGTAGTGGGATAGAGTCTGGACCAACCCGATCAGACCGACCTAGCCCAACCCAGCCTGAGCTGAACTAGTTTGGGTCAACCCAACACATTGGGTTCGGCCCTGCCTACAGGGTCCGCCTCGGCCCGCTTGGTGGTCTGACAGGTCGCGAGTGGCTGCAGGGGTTCAATTGCGGATGGTGTAAGGTCGTAAGGTGACTCGGCAGGGGTGGCTCGACGAAGAGGGTGGACGCAGTGGAGCGGCTTGGAGGAGTGGCTTGGGACAATTTGTAGTTTTCTCGGAGCGGCTCGGCTGTGGGTGGGTGGGAAGGAGTGGCTCAGTCGTAGGGGGCTTGGCCGGAGCAGCAGAAAGTGTCGCGGGTGGCTCGGCCGGAGTGGTGTGGAGGGCCGCATGGGCTTGGCTGGAGCGGCTCATAAGGCCGTAGGTGGCGCAGCCGGGGCAGCTGGGCAGGATTGCGGTAGCTCGGTGGATGGAGGTTGCGTCTCGGAGGATGGCGGCGGCGGTGGCAACTCGACGGAAGGAAGCAACGGCTCGGCGGACAACATTGGTGGCTCGGCCCGGACGATGACGACCATGATCAGCGTTGCAGGGCCACTGGGGGTGGAGTCGCGAGGTACAGTGGTTGTCGGTGCGGTTGAGCGGCTCGACCGTGTGGGTGTCGTGAGGGAGTGGAGGGCACAAGGCAGTGGTGTCCATGAGGTGGTGTCGTTGTGTCGTCGCCTTCGTCGATTTCAACACCACAAATCATCATAAGATTTACGGAGGGGTTGGGCCATGTTTTTTTGGCCCGTACCCTCTACATTAGGGTGGTTGCATATGGCTCGTTAAGAACATTAAGTAGAAGGTCAAGCTTTACAACCTCCCGCAATGATTAATTCCCAATCTCGAAAAATAATTCAATTGATGAACATGGGAAATGTATTCATACACAAATAATCCCCTATCTCATTCTTTTAATTTGTTGAAGATTGTCCACAGGAAATGAGATGACGTATTTGGGAAAATATGGACGTCGGTGATGTCAGCGTTTCTCCGATCATCAGTTCATTGCACTGAATACGTTCTTCGACAACGAATGTCACATGGATGAATAAGGAGTCGAAGTAGGCGTTCTTCACTGGAGAGCTGTTCTCCAAGAGTTCGCTCCTTTTCCAATCCATTCCCTCAATCCCACCAAATTGAAATTAGTCAACTTAATAATTTAAGTTTGTCAAATTAAATTATGTGTGTACATTTCAAGTTGGCAAAAAATTAATTGGCATAATAAATGAATGGCGTTGGCACAATTTTTGTGGAGGAAGCTCATGAGGCCCCTCCACCTTAAAGAGGGATTTGAGAGGTTTCTCTTTCATTAAGAGGGGAGTTAAAATGGATTATTCCACGTGTGGTCCCCACCACCAAAAACTCTCATGGGATGTTAGTTTGGGTGGTCCCCACCGTCATAACCTCTAATCGGAGGTTAAGGTCTGGTGGTCCCCACTTCTCAACATCCACATGGAATAAAAATAAAAATAAAAGTTACACAATTTTATTTTTATTTTATTCTTTCACAAATATGTGAAAAGCTAACATCAACCCTCGACCTACATTGGTCAAGGTGAAGGTTTCTTAAAGCGAATACCGATGCTGTGAGTTCAATGCTGCCCTCAGATTTCAATTCCAAGTACCGGTCAAATAGTTAAAAAATCTCGCTCCTATATTTACAGAATGTTCCCGAAAAAAAGTTCAGAAATTCATTTCAGGCCATAAAATCACACACCGAAAATTTTTCCAGACTTGTAAAATTCCAGTAAATTTAAAAAATATTACACGGAAGATCCAGGTCTTTACAATAACCACATATTCAAGGCCTTTTTCCAAGACTAAAAATAATATTTTTTTCAATGCCTTGTGCCAAGACATTAGTTTTCCTCATGAGACCTATCGATGCATTGAAGAGCTATAGCGGGCTCTACCCGTCACTTACTAAGCCTAATGAATTCATCATATGAAAATTTTGAAACAAAACATAAAAATTCATATTAAAACTAGTATATGTAATATCAATACTTTATCCATAAACAATGAATGGTATAAAAATAACACATCCACAGTCAAACATATCACAAAAACTTAAATACAGTAAAGAGGATTTGTATACACTTAAAACATGTTTAAAATCCATCAAAGGATTTTGACATAGATGAAAATGATTTTTTAAACTCATGGAGAGAAATATTCCTTTTTTCATGAAAAAAATTAAAAGTCACAGAATTTATAAAGGAAGACATTTAAAGAGATTTTTATATCAAAGTGTAACATACCACATTGAAAATTTTGAACGGAATTAAAATTTTAAAAACATTCATGTCCATATAAATACAACCATAAACCCATTTTAAAAACATGGATGTTAATGATAATGTTTTAGATGAAAATATCTTTAAAAAATTTTAAAATATATATTAATAAAAGATTCCCATAAATCGAATCCATTTGAATTTTTTTTATGAAACATGGACTCAGATAATAAATATGTCCCAGTTAATACTTATGTAAAAACAACCTTGGATAATAATGAGATTGTGAAATTAGACCTTACCAAATACTTTTACGTAGTATATGGTATGTTAAACACTTGTATAATAGTATAAACATTGTTATTAAATTATAAAATAACTATATACATAAATATGTTATCATATATGATCTTTTAATTTTTCTTTGATAATAATATTTTAGTAATATCATCATTTCTGGGGTTAACTGATTTGTTTTCCTTTATATGCTTGGTTACGTAAGCCATGTTTGTAATGAATAATATGACTTTGGTTCATATACCGAATCTTATTATGTTCATAAAAATTATTTTGAATCAGAAAATGAAAATTATTCCTCAATTACTATGATGGGGATTGATTCTCATCTCATTCGTGGAGACGGTAATCCGTACGTATGCACGAGTGACAATATCATTTAATTGATGGATAAATCATATGTAATTGGATGGTATATCAAATATATGGAATCATAAACATGTTATATTTATTATTTAAATCAGTTATACTCATTATTATACCCTCCCGAATAATGAAGTGTTTGACTAACAAACTAAACCATGATATGGAGACGGTAAATCGTACGTACGCACGTATGGTGAGTTTTTCAATAATATGATGGATAGAATAATGAATATGGTTGTACCATTTTTATAAAACTATTTTTATTATAAAAGGACTCTAACTAATTTCATTGAAGCTATATAGGTATTATATATCTATTTTTACTTAATATAAATTTAAATAAAAATAATTATTATTTTAATAAAAAGTCAGTTTAAAATAATAATGCAGTGTTTTTCACTATTCTTCCAAATTTAAATGTTTTCAGAAAAATACCAAAAAATTACCGTAAGATATATTGTATATTAAAAATTCCAAAAATAAGTCCATTTTACAAAATTCAAAACATATATGTTTCATTTCATAATTTAATATTAATTTACGTTGTCAAAACCAAAAAGCGAGTTTTTAAAAAGAAAAACTATCAAATGATTGACCAGTGTTTATGTCAAATTTAAATGTGAAATTACTTATAATGACCTAAATTGTATTAAATAATAAAAATATAATCTAATTATACTTTAAAATCATTCAAATTCAAAATTTAACACTATTGATTATTTGGAATAAAAAAGTAGTTTTCAATTAAAACATAGTACATTTCACTATTCATCAAAATATGAATGTTATTAGAAAAGATACAAAAATTTATCCAAACTAAATTTTTATATCCTACTTCTAAAAAAGAATTTAACTTCTTTAAATTGAATATAAAAAGGGGTCAAATATTTGTTTTAAAACTTGTACACTATAAATGGTGGTAAAATTTTATTTTTTTTAAAAATTCTTATTTTTATCCAAAAAAATGAATTTTTTCTTATATTATGATTAAAAACACATAATATTGATGTTAATATTACATAGAGTATATAATATTCAATATGCAGTTTATAATATTAACAACTTCTTTTTGAACGGTTAGTTTAGTACATTGTGGTGTGCTGGAACTCGGAGTTGCATGTAGTGAAAGCTATTGAATTACTTTAATGAGGTAATGTACAATGAAATATTGGGGTGTTACATTCTCCTCTTCTTAAAAACATTTCATCCTCACAGTTTCAAATTGTTATTCAAAAATAAAATTTTAAATATATAATAATACCTTTGTGGAAACCCCACATCGGAAATTGGGTTAATAAAATTTTTTATTAATAAGAGGGAAAGGGAAATGAAAGAGTCAACACAATATTATGATCTCTATTAGAAGAACATTGGAGGAAATTAGAGACACATAATTAGAGGTAAAAGGTATATATTTATACTGAGTGATTGAGGTCATCAATCACAAAAAAGTGTAAAATTGAGGGCCTCAAAACCATCAATCTAAGATGATGTAAAATATCATCAGTTTAAAAAAACATATGGTATTAAGAAAAAACATTTTTGTTTTTAATAACCCTTCCCTAAAGTTTATGAATTAATTTAGTCACATAATAAATTTAATATATATAAATATATATATATTTGACCTTTAAGGATTCATCCTTATACTAATTTCTACCACAAACTCATATTTCACTCCAAACGATAATAGAATTAAAAAGTATTATATTTATCCTAATCGTGTTGGGCTAAAAAATGAATTTATATTTATTTGTTATACTATTTCAAAAAAAATACATTATAACAACTAGGACATCACGTAGAACAATTGTGGGTGATGCACCCTTCTTGCCCTTTGGATGGAGGTTTGATTCTCGCGGCTTTGCCAGATGTGACGTGTCGTCGCCCAACCTCCGGGTTTTCCATTTTATGAGAATCCAAAAATAATCTCAAGAAATGACTTAACCATAACAATAGAATCCAATTTCAAATTTAATCGATTCCATCCTTAAAACCTATCCTAAATACTTCTGTCCAAACTCACAGTCCAAAATTTATAATGAAGGTAAACACAATGAAGATCATTTTTTCCATGTAATAACAAGTAAATACCTTCATCATTTATTACATTAAAACATGGTAACACCCTGAATTATCACGTAACTTTATTGATTACATTCATGCTCCCTTATTCCTTATAGAATACTAGATATACTCTTTATATCCAAAAATGTTGTAAACTCCAACAATAATGGAATATAAAATCCTTAATTAGGTTCAATTTATTCAAGAATATCCAATATAAATTATCCAAATCAATCATTTCTTATTAAAAAATCACCACCTCCTTATCCGAACCATATTAAGTATTATCTTTCTCTCGATCATATATTTTCCTAAAAAATTAACTCGTCATTGAGTCACTTTTCTTGGTTCCACACAAGCTTAAGTTCTTAATGAAATATTACTGTAGTAAAATCCTTATATACTCTATAATTCTTATAACATGTACATCATTAATACAATACTCAAATGACACAATACTTTAATAACAACATAATAACTCTTAATCATTCTTATTCATATTCAGTAGTATCATAACTTGATTATTATCCAATAGTAGCATCTGGTGTATACTCTAATGATTTAGACATTGATTCGCGTAGTGTCCCAACTCCTTGCATATGATGCATTGTACATTTGAAACCCTTTTATTTCCCTTGATATCACATACATGATGTCCTTTTTATCCACACTTATAAAAAACTACCATTCCCTTCATGCATCCACCAATGTTATTCATTCCACAATTGTCACATATGGGAAAATCCTTATTTCCCTTATTTACATTATCCTTCTTTCTTTATTCCATATTTTAATTCTCTAGCTTCCCTTAAAAGTCATAGGACTCAGATAATTATTCACATATATTATAAACACATGATACTATTTATTCATATGATTATAATACATGGGAGACTATTTCTTTTCTAAATGTTGTCTTAATACCATGAAGGATATGATCCTTCCTAATCTTTGGATCATGCTTATTGCTGGAGTTCTTATTCCATCTACTGGGTGCCATTTCTTAATAATGGAATACACTAGGTTAGTTTATGAATAGAAATGCATAATTCTAAACTTGTAAAATACCAAATGTAAATTGAAAAGATTATTCTCATAATCTATAATCATAAAAAAATTCTTTGAAAAGTATTTACACTTAAATACATCATAATAGCTTGTAAAGAAAATTTGAAATATCCTAAGAAGACCCCCCTGAGTGTCGTAACTAAGAGAACAACAAGGCCTGTTTTTGTGTAATGGGATACCCTGGGTCAATCCTAAAACTCATTATCCGAGTTTTCTCTCAATGGTACATCATTTCCGTTGCCGCCTCTACCTACTCGTATCCAGACAGGAATTTATTTCTAGTAAAATTCACAAAATCTCAATTTTACCAAAAGTCTAGGATGTTCTTCTATACATATCTTCAATGTCTATCTTTGGGTAATTCTCTCTAATCCGTGTATTTATAAATCTAGTTTCCAACTGTAACACCCTGACCCCAATAGATCATAGTCGGTGCAGTATTTTAATAAATTAAAATTATATCAAAGAATTAAGTCTTGAAAGACCAATAGGTTTAGTAGTCTTGGAGAATAGAATACATACATGAACATTACATTCCAAATTAGAAAATAAGACACAACATAAATGATCCTTTGATAATTCCATTAATCATCTAGATTAAATATTCTTATCAATCATAATACACTTCTTGGAATCCAGGGAAAATAAAACATAAGAAATGGGGGAGATCAAATGCTCATTAAGGATAACAATATAGTAGAAAATTTCACAAATAATAATATACATTTAAAGAAATGTATAATACTAAAAAAGAACTTTAAACATAAAATTCATCATAATATGTAAAATATAAATCAAATAATGTCATTTACATATTCACATTGATATTCTACTAGTCGAATAGTCACATGTAATATCAATAAGCAATTTCATAATGATGGAATGCATAATGCAAGAATTTCTAAACAAATAATCAAGGACTTATGCCAAGAATATAAATAAAATTTTTCCAAGGCCTTGTGCCGAGACACTAGTTTGTCTCATGAGAAACACCGATGCATCGGGGAGCTATAGAGGGCTCCACCCATCACTCACTAAGTCCAATGCATTCCTCATATGAAAAGGTTTAAATGAAACATCATCATTCGTATTAATACTAGCATAATAAATGTAAATACATTGTCCATAAAACATGAATGGTATAAAAATAACACATCCACAATCAAACATATCACAAAAACTTCAATAAAATAAAGAAGATTTGTATAAACTTCAAACAAGATTAAAATCCATCAAAGGTTGTTAACATAGTTGAAAATGATTTTTAATATTCATTGAGAGAAATATCCATTTTTCATTAAAACATTTAAATGTCAAAAAATTTAGAAATTAAGACATTTAATGACCTTTTTGAATCAATCTGTCCCATACCACTTTGAAACTTTTGAAAGGAATTAACATTTTAAAAACATTTATGTCGTAATAAATATATCCTTTAAACAAATTTTAAAATAATGGACATTAATGAGAAAATTTTAGTTGAAAAAATCATTAAAACATTTAAAATTATGTTCTCTTAAAATAGTCCCTTAAAATGAATCCCTTTGAAAGAAATTTTTGGAAACATGGACATTGATAATAAATATGTCCCAGTAGATACTCACATATAAACATCTTCGGATAACAAATAGATTTCCTAATTAACCCTTACATTGTACTTTTCCTTAGTAGATGGCATGTTGACCTTCTATATAATAGTTAAAACATTGTTATTAAATTATAAATGAACTATATACATAAATATTATTTCATATATGATATTCTGATGTTGTTTTGTAAATAATATTTTAGTTGTATCATCGTTTCGGGTGTTAACTGATTCGTTTTCATTTATATGCTTGGTTACATATGCCATGTTTGTAATGAATAGGATGTATTTCATTCATATAAAGAATTATATTATGTTCATAAAAATTATTTTGAATCATAAAATGAATATTACTCTTGAATGATTACGATGGAGAATGATTCTCTTCACGTTCATGGAGAGGATAATCTGTACGAATGCACGAGTGACTATATCATTATATTGATGGATAAATCATATGTAATTGGATATTATATCATATATAAAGAATAATTAACATTTTATAATTATTATTTACATTTGTTATACTCATTATTATACCCATCTAAATAATTAAGGGTTTCAGTAACAAACTAAACCATGACTTGGAGACGGTAAGCCGTACGTACGCATGTATGGTGACTTTGTCATTCATATGATGGATAGAATAATGAATATAGTTGTACCATTTTTATAATAACACAATATTATATAGAAGAAAATGGAGATAATATTTTAGTATGAAAATAAACAATGAAAGAAGAATTGGAAGAAGAAATGAACTTGAAAGATGTGACGAAATATTTACATCTTCTTTGGGTTCTTCACTTCGATTTGATCAAAAAGGCTCCATAGGATGGCTTTCTGACCAAATGAAGGCCTATAAATGAAGGGAAGAATGTTGGTAATATATTTGGGTTGGGTTTGGCCGAGAAAAATGGTTATGGAGGTTTGAAATTAATAGAAGGGGAAGTTTCCTTTTATAAGAGATGTGGGGGACACTTTAGGACAAGATTGAAATATTATTTTATAATAAAATAATTTTCGGTTTATAATGGATCAAAACGAATTATATAGAGGAAAAGGTGGTTATGTTTTGAAAACGTTTCATCCAATAGGTTTTAGACTGTTTTAGGATATCATATTAACCATATCTTTTAGATATAACTCTTAGTTAAATAGTTTGACAATTAGCATGTCACTTTGTATTTTTATATTATACGGTTAATAAACAGACTATTACAAGCCATGAGAACCCCATGTGGTTCATTGTTAATATATATCCTTATATAAGTCTTTTGGCTGATCCATATATATTTTTAGAATATTATATCAATTAATAATATTGGATTTTCTTTAAAAATGCAATTATGTCAATTTTAACACTATTTAGTATTTTTTTTAAACCATAACAAATTTATCACTTTGAATAACATTTATTTAACCAACCCTAACATGTCATAGTAACCTATAAAATTAGTTTAATTCATCAAAAGATAACAAATTACATTTATTTGGATTCTTATAGTATCAATTATTATAATCATTCATTAATAAGTTAATTATTGCATCATCGTTGTGTCATTAATAATTTAAATTATTTCATGTAAAAAAATTATAATTAAAATAACATTATGCATGAAATATTTCTTATCTTTTTATTTAATATTTATAGTCAAATTTATCTTATGTATAACCCTATATAAAAAATGGTTTAGTTATTAAACATTGAATTTAACTCTTTTAACTCTTCGTTAAATAAAATAATAATAAGTGCCCAAATCTAATCCAAGTGAAACAAAGAGGGCCATATTTCATTTCAAATGTTGTTTTTGGTCGAATTACATGTATCCAATTGAATTGGGACATGCGTTATGGTAATTATAATATCATTTTTACCCTTAATTACCCAATTTAATATTAATCGTGGTAAATAAAAGTCAAATGATACTATTCACCATAAATTATTTTCATATTATTAAACTATATTTTACATTCTGATATTAACTGTGCCTATCGAATTTTTGAAATTCCACTCATAGAAGATGTAAAAATAAGTTTCATACAAAATTTCAAATGCCCCTAGGAGGTGGGTAAAAGACAGTAAAATGTTCGATAAAATTTTATACAACTAATTTTATTATAAAATAACTTAAATGAATTACATTGAACATATATAGGTATTATATATCTATTTTGACATCAAATAAATATAAATGAAAAAATAAGTATTTAAATAATAAGTCAGTTTTTAAAAATAATGTAGTATTTTTCATTAATAATAAAAAATTTAATGTTTTCAAACAAAATACCTAAATTTTACCCAACGATAATTTTGATATTATTAATTCAAAAATGAATTCCATTTAACCAAATTCAAAACATATATGTTTCATTTAATAATTTAAAATTTTTTTCCGTTGTGAAAACGAAAAAGTAGGGTTTTAAAAAGTAAAAACTATCAAAAGATTGACATGTGTTTATGTCAAATTTAAATGTAAAATTATTTATAATGACCTAAATTATTTTAAATGATAATAATATAATCTAATTATTATTCAAAACCATTAAAATTAATAATTTAACACTATAAACTATTTCGATAAAAAAGTGGTTTTCAATTAAAACATATTATTTTCACTATTAGTCAAAATATGAAAGTTATCAGAAAAGATGAATTTTTTTTTGAAAATGAATTTTTATGTTCCAATTATATTAAGAAATTTAATTTCATTAATTTGAATACATAAAATTTTAAAATAATTTTTTTTAAAAAGGTTTCTCCATTAAAGGCTGTAAAATTGCATTTATTGAAAAATACATATTTTATTTGAAAAAATGAATTTGTTCTTATATTTTATTTAAGAAAAACATTATATGTATGTTAAAATTATATAGAGTATATAATATTCTTAATGTAGTTAATAATATTCATAACCACTTTTTGAATAGATGGTTTAGTAAGTTGTGGTGCGCTCGAACTCAGTGTTCCGTGTAACGCAAATTATTGAATTACATTAATTATATAAAGTACTATGAAATCTTGTGGCGTTAGACCTTTATAGTTATTTTAATTCCCACTATATAAGAATAGTATTATATGATTTTCCTATACTATTAATAAATTTAGAACTGTAACATTATCTATCGTTCATTCACAAATAAGAGATAGAAATATAATATAAATTCTAGTATCTACAAACACCATCACAAATTGAAGAAGTGGGATCATGGTGATCATCATGAGGTTGAATGATTCTTTAGATATCTCCTCATGAACTAGAACATTAATTAAAGACATATGCTTGGAGTATTGTTGTTTGTGTGGATAGTATATGGGGGGTTGAGATCAGATCCTTCAAGAAATGGTAATTGTTGAGGTGAGACAGTAATAAACAACACCGATTGGAACAAGGTTACTAATCATTTCAATTTTTTATTTGAAAAATTCGTATTAGATCATCATAACTTTTAGGGTGCATAGATAACTAGAGGTGAAGTGGTTGTGTCAGTTTGATGATGAAATTTTTTAAATCCCCTACCCACTAGCTTCTATTATGCACCTCGGTACAAAAAATATTATTATACAATTTTTATTTCAAATTTTATGATTATATAAATAATTAATTTTCTGAAAGTTATATAGGGGTATTCATTAAAATCCCAAAAATATATGACCATCTTTAATCTCATCCAATACATTCATCTTAAGGCCATCTGAAAAAATAATTCCAATCAAAATAGGGGTTTTAATTTTAATAACCCACACATGTGTATATAAATATAATGTTATGAGGTTGTTTATGATGTCTATTATTTTTTATGTTTGTATGTTGACAGATTCTATTCCCTAAAATTGTTCCATCTAGTGTTTCATTATATGTGAATATTTTATTTTCAAAAAAACTATATTATTATTTTGTAAAATGTTGTGTGTGGAAATGTAATCACGAAAAAATATAACAAAGAAGTTGGTTGTGTATATTTAATGTGACTCTAAAAAATTTAAAGGGGGTGTCTTTTCTTAAGTGGAGGTAGGGAGACCTTCATAAAAAAGAGACGAAAAATGGGGTTTTCTTACCCAATGTCACAACATCACATGTAATGGATGCCTATCATTCTTTAGACTAGCATGCACTAGCCTGCAATGGCCACCTATGATTCTACCACTACTACTAAAAGTGGACCGAGTGATCTCTAACACTCCTAAAAACGCAAACCATGACATCCCATCTATCCCACAATCATTATTTTTGTGTAGCCACCCAATCCATCCACCATATTATTCCTGATCACACCGATGAAGTGTATCCCAAAAACCCCTATATTTCATCCCATCGGCCTCCCATAATGGTGATTGGGAATGCAGTAAAAGCTAGTGGGTCTAAGATTTAAATTTATTCATCATTAGTACAATGATACAAGTTTTTTATGGGTATCTGAGCCCTGATAATGTTATGAGGATCTTCCATGAATTTAATAATCCTGGAATAAAAATGAATTGTTACATCATTTGAAGTGAATAACACTCAATATAATTTTTTCATCAATGACCATAGATCAATTGATATTAATATGAGTCCATTTGCATCATCCACACATGCAATAGGAATATATCTTCTCAACATTTGTCTCATTAAAAGTGCTAGTGTGGAGATCTGAGGAATCCTTCAGCCTCACAAAGGTCACCTCGATTTTATTCCATCGATCTATCAAGGATGTTCTGGGATTGGGACCCAAAGAAAGACTTTATCTCTTTATAAGGAAGGAGGATTATGAACCACTCATTCCCTTAGAATGATCAGTGTACTAGAAATTTTTTCTATCCCTACTTATATAGAAGATTGAGAAAATACTCAAATAAGGTTTCCCATACCATTGGAAAAAAATAACATCAGCTAAATAACCTATTATTAAATAATAATGAAGAACTAAACAACAACATAATTTTTTTTTATATTTTATCAAATACATATAATATAATAAATTTATTACATGATAAATCCAAGTCAATTAATTCGACTCGTAATTCCATCTAATATTAAACAAACCTAGAATATTAAAATTATATTCATCCAACTAATATTATTCCTCATATTTTCATAAAAACATTTTTATATGTTTAATAAATATATTCAACTAAATTATTCATTACATGAATAATTGTGGATTTAATCATTTATCGGTGATCAATAAAATTAGCCAATTCTCAATCGTAGTGGATGAGGCCAAAATTTCATAAATACCTATTCACTATAATTTGGAAGATTATGGAAGATGCTATTTTATGTTACCCTCTAGACCCTTATCATGATAGAAGTGAATATTATTCATAGACCAATAGTGTAGTTGAGAAACCCATCTTTGACCCAAAATATGGAAGGAAAATTTTTTTCAATGAAAACCAACATATGAACATGAACTATGTAATATAATCCCTTTAACATTAGATATTTCATTATTCAAGGAACACAATTGATTTATCATACTATTTTGGTTCTTTATTTTTTGATCTAAATTGATAAATTTACCTTTTCCCACATTGGATATGAATTTATTAAGGTATTACCATCATAATCAACCAGGCCCCAAAATATCTTACTTCCCTTAATAATATATGAAACATTATATCATCATTAGTCAACCAAAATTATAAAACCAATGATGCAGAAAACACATTCCCCCTCAGTATGATTTCTTTACCATTGCTTTTTTCCTTTCATAAAAGTACATGATTAAATGGGACTCATTGATAGTGATCCCATTTCAAGAGGAAATTCACATATCCCTATATAGGAATGTCCAACGACATCGGAAACATGTGGTGTTTTTATTGGATCGTCTTTCCACATGATCTGTCATTCTAAAAACCACTTAATTCCATCTTCATGGGATGATTTATCAAAGATTATGATCCCCAGACACCTTATAGTAATACTTCTTTTATTTATAGTCCGACTACTGTATCTAGAGAACATAACATATATTTATGATTAATTTCATAGTATCATGAATTTCTCCTTATAGAATGAGATTTTATATAACATTTAGATATGATAATTAATATATGGAAATTTCATTTTAAATTGTGGACATCATAATATTTAGAAAACAATGTTAAGAGTATGTCATCATCAAATCATTATATCCTTGATATTGTAATCCAAAAATACTAGTAATGTTGGGTATGTTGAACCCAAAATTACAACATCCCATACACTATCACCACATTCATATCACGTAGACACTACCACAATTAATGTCACGACCCCCAGAACGGCCCCCTCTTAGGAATTTCATCTTGGTACAACATAAACCCAATAGTTATCCCAGATCTATCAGACCCAAAATGGGCCTGAACTAGACTACCTGAACCAGAACTAGCCAGCATGGGGTCTTCCTAACCTGAGATACATTGCATGGGATATTCCTAAATGGAATAGAAATTCATGGGCTTAGCCTGACCCAAAATGAATGTGGATGGGATTCTATTGCCCGATAATACTTTTCAATAAAATAAAAAATTATTTTATTGCATTCTCTTTAAAATTAATAAGTGTAATAATTTTATTATTTAGATAAGAAATGTAAATTTCATATAATTTTTTTTATTGATTAATTTAACTATGAAATAAAGAATTAATATAAATAATTTATTGAATGAATTAAATTATTAGATTTTAAATTATTTAATATAATTTATATAAATTCCCTCAAACATGAATTTGTTTCATTTTATCTTTTTCCAGCAAGCATTTATTTTACATACCGACTCATCTTGATATGTTATTGATGTTTTGATTAGTATTTTAATTTTAATTTTATTAATTTTTAGAAATGACTATGATTTTTTTAATAATTATATAGGGGTTCTTTTGGATTTTTATGCATCATCCATTTATTTTAACATGTTTAAGGGAATCTGCATCTATCAGTTTATGTGTGAGTTTTTTCTGCACATAAACCCCTCCATATACGTGAATAAATTTTCATTATAATAATGAGGTCACATGATATCATCCAATCCCAAAATATGTGATAACTCAGAGGATATGTGACAACACTAGAAAAGTGGTGAGATATGATAAAAGTTAATAAATGACATGAATTAACCCCTAGGACTCTATTGATCCATTGATTTTAATGGATCAACGAAAACTATATGTCAATGAAAAGTTAGTTAGTTTAGTAATTTATGCATTATTTATTATTTTGTGAATTCACATTATTGTGTGAAAAAATTAAATGATAAAAAAAATGCATAAGGACGCGATTAATGTTTTCTATTAATTCCTATTTAGTTTTGAGAATTAAAACCATGTATGAACATATTTAATAGAATATAAATACACTCAATGATAAATATTAAACACAATAAATGTAATATTAAGTTTGGAATACTATTTGTCACCTATATTTGAACAAGAAATAAATTTTTTGTGCTTTTGAGACATAATTGTGGGGTAATACTATAATAATAATGTTATTATATGTGTTATGGGATTACATAACTAATGTTGGTAGTAATGAAGTTTTAAAAGATATATTTTTATAAATTTAGAGTCATAGAATTAAGGGAATCAATGTTATGATTATGAGAGGCATGTGCATCACTCAATAGTTTAAGGAACTACATGTTAATGGGGTTTTCCAATCTAGTGTATACTTTGAAACTCTCAGAGAAGTAGCGTAGAATAATATTAGCCTATTAAGAGAGGTTTCAGGGGCCCTTTCTGCTTGAATACTCAATTGAATGAGTATTCTGAATCTAATCACAAGGAATACATGGGATCAATAAGATACTAGGTGACATTTAGGAAATAAATTATTCAATCAACGACGTCAAAATTGGTAAAAATGTTAAATCATTAAATGAAAATATTTATTTTAGATATAAAATTGAAATCAACATCGAAGGGGAATTATCAATATATTCAGTTATAGATAAAGAAAATATCATGCCTAACCATAACTTCCAGAAATTTTATAGGTTATTTTCCATAGTACTACTCAATGGAAAATGATTTTTGTTTTAGAGCCCTCATTTTTTGATCATACCTCTCTGGGAGGATGAAAGGTTGATAAATAGAAATGGAAAAGTCATGTACACAATGCTATTGATGTACAATGTATCATTTTTTCATCTTCTTCTAGTTAACTTTAGAATATTTATGTAGTCAAATATGTCCATAAGAAGCATACTCATATAAACTAGTTTTATCATGTGATAGATAAGAATGAAATATATGAGATAGTGAGTCTACTATATAGTTTAATACTAGAAGAAGGGAATGAATAAAGGCCTCATTTACTAAAGATGAATGTGTTTATTGAGAGACTCGAACCCTTGCATTAAATATGAACGAAGAACGATAAACTGATGTCGTTATTTCTTAATAACCTCCAATAATTTCAATTTTTTTATTTACAAAATCAATTTCATGGAAAATTCACTCCCATATAATTTGTATTTTATTTTATAAGATGATAAGTATGTTAAGAATAAAAAGTATTCGGTCATTATAATGAACAAGATGGAGAATGGTAATGGGAAAGGTTTCTATGGATAATCCCATGTTGAAAAAAAATACAAAACATCCATCAAAAGATAAATATAAAGCGGGAGGGGATTGGGAAAAAGGAATCCTCTTTTTAATAAGGCACGAAAGTCCATAGGAAGAGGAATAATATAATTGAGGAGAACAATCATGGTGAATATTTTTTTCATGTACTTATGTCATTGAATTGAATCTATCATTTTAGAAAATAAAAAAATTGGATATAGTCTTTGGATCATATATATATATTTATATACATGAACCATGTAGATTACGGAATATTTCAAAGGGAGAGGGGGATCTCCATGCCAAAAATGGTACGAGGCCTATAGCCTTAATAGTCATAGATTACCATAGGACCATGCCCAGAGGATTTGTCATTGTATTCAATGACCATTAATATGTTCCTTCAATAACAAAATTTATAATTTTAGTGTCGTGTATGAACAGCATGGGTTTTCATTTTTATTTTGGAAATAAATGTTGTCACTATTATAAGGACCACATATGTTATGTTATGATACATCATAAAAATGGTTCAAATATTCATAAACTCAAAAAAATATATAATGAAAATAAATTAAAAAAACAGTGATAATGAATTATATAACAACCACTAATACCATGATGGCAATTTTTGTGTAGATAATAAGTGTTTATAGAAATTAAAGTAAGTAGGGTAATTCGATATAGTTGAGTTAAAACTCATGGTTTTATTTCTTGATATTTTATAACAGAAAATTACATATGTACACTTCTATCAGAGAGTTGTAGGAGAAAATATATTATGGGAATTAGTTCCCACATATGTATGTGATTTGTTTCTTGTTGAGGCATGGGTATATTTTCATACTTCATCAATTTTAAACGAAAACTATATTATATAAAAATATATCTACCAAATGTGGCCCATGTATGATTCCTTTAAAATGTTTTAAAAAATAAACATGAGACTAAATTCCATATCATAACAACTAATGATTTTAATATATTTAATTGGGTGATATTTTTATATTTTTCCAAAATTTTTTATTTTTGAGTGAATAGTGAAAATTAATGATTCCTCATTTATTGTAATAATTTTCATTTAATTAGGTAATATAAAATTTCCATTATGATATAAATTTTATTTAAAAGTAAAAACTTAATTAAAAATATTAAAAATAATTAATTATATTTTAATAGTAATGAAAAATTTGTTTTATGTATTTTTTAATCTTAAAATACATTTTTTAGAAAATTGAATTAAAATCCATAATATTCCTCCAGTTTATTTAATTAGATTAATGAATTTTATGTTATATTATAAGATTATAATATATATTATATAAATAAATATATTAATTTAAATCCATATAATGTTTGGTACTATTCATATTGTTAATATATGATCATAATATGCTTGAAAAATTAATTTCATGTTAAACCCAAACAATAATTGTATATTTAAATTAAAATTATATTATAATGCTTCTGATAACTAAATTTCTGATAAAATAAATATTTTTAATAATAATATTTTAATATTATATTAAATTTTGATCCATAATTTCTTTCATAGTGAATAATAAATACATTATAATTTAATTCCACAGATTAAAATTAAAACGAGGCATTGTGGATCGCATGATCCCGAAAAAAAATAATCATTCTCAGAATTTGAATTTTTATTTGATAAATTGTATTCAGTATTTAAAAAAATTTGGGGCAAATTATATAATAAATATATTTAGATTTCTATTATTAATGGAAAAACTATCTATGTAATTGAAAAGATACTAATTATCGTGGTGAAAATTAATAGGTTAAAAGGGAAGAAAAATAGATGTTAAGGAATAAAAGGGTTTGTATTTTTTTCTACTATGTATGTATGTTTATATAGTAACATCAATCCAATCTTTAAATAATCATTTTTTTAGGAAGTTGTAGTGATAGTGACTTCCCATTATTTAATAGTTTTGGGTATTTAAAAATTTACCACTCGTCCTAGATTATAATGGGGAACTTCATCCACTCACATATTCACACCTAAAAAGCTATTGTCCTCCACCAAAGCATGAAAAAATATCTCCAAAACATAATAATACACATTTTTGAGATTATGGTCTTCAAAAAGTACATCCCTAAGGTCCTTAATAAAATATCAAAATGAGGATCTTATTAGAAAATATAACTATCTCCATTGAGCACTTACTTTTTAATTATTCATATTCCATATTAAATGATTTATTAACAAATCCAACAAAATAAAACCAATATACACCATATACTAATAAGTAATTATATTAATTTATTAACATATATCCAAATCCTCATCCATCAAATGGGAATGAAATCGTCGATTCTGTGTACGACAGACTATCACCACACAAACTGATGTATTTAATTTTCCATCAACACCTATCATGATGGAAAAATGATTAATTATATATATATATAATATGATATAATTATATATCTATAATTATACTGTCAAATGTAACTTCTTAATACCCACTTTTGTAAAATATGATAATGTCACCCATGTGTACATCATACTACTGCCTCACAAATTGGAGTTATTCATTTTTCTCATACGATTAGAATGGATTATAAGAAAAAAAAATTTAAGGAAATTGTTTTAATATAATTATTTTATAAAAATTAATATATATTCATCTTACATATAGTTTCAACCATTATTGGAATGATATTATGATTCATGCATATGTACAACCATCCATCTCTACGAAGCGATGCGATTAATTCTCTTTTTAAACCATAATGAATGAAAATTATGAAAATAATTTTAAAATATTATATTTATAACATTCATATAATTCATAATATGTTGGATACATATCATATCGTCAAGAACAAGAACGTCCATTACAATACATACAAGTGGTAACATAGAAATTAACACAAGAAAAAAGTGTAAAATTGTAATAATATAATCAATTGTGTGATAACATGTTTAAAATATTCATATATGATATAAAACACAATAATATTTAATAGTTATAAATAAATACCCTATTTAATTCAATTTTAATATTTTTTTAATC
Organism: Viscum album; assembly: GCA_963277665.1. Classification (NCBI taxonomy): domain Eukaryota; kingdom Viridiplantae; phylum Streptophyta; class Magnoliopsida; order Santalales; family Viscaceae; genus Viscum; species Viscum album. Next base: position 799,534,201 of record OY728143.1, on the reverse strand, counting down.
ATGTTCAAAAAAAGATAAGCCCGAGGAATGGTATTTTCTCTTAATTTCCACCCATTGAGGGATATTGTAATGTTATGACCCTAATTTACTTTATATAGTGTTTATATTAACCTTTTAATTGGTAATATATTGATTCATTCATAATTCATGGTATTTAATGTTTACATTTTTATTTATTTCTTCCACAAGAATTTGAATAGAAAATTACCAAGTGGAAAGGAATTTCATAATTCATTATCTTTTCATTATGTTACATTAAATCTTCTTTGTCTTTGATATTTTTAGATTATTTATTTAATGAATTTTTATTATATTATGTTACATATGTAGTTGATTTATTTGTATTTATATTTTATTCAAAAAAATTGATTCATTGATTAATTAACGATTCAATGCTCATTTCATCATATGGGTTTCTCATCACAAGTTATCTTATATAGGAAAAAATTTCATGTTATAAACCAATATTATTTTATGAGTGATATATACTATCCATTTGAAACTTTATATCATAAATATCATTATATTACTATATTTTAATGTTTTTTTATGAATTTATTCCTTTCATAGTCTATAACATACAACAGTTACTAAAGTTGTATGTGATTTGTGTTTCAATGTCAATTTCATTGGGATTTTTTATACTTGAATTCAAATTGAATAATTATTTGATCATTTTATAATAAAAACCATAAATTAATCACATATTCTTATTCATTATATTTTCATTTAATAATAAATTTTCCTCTCTTTTGATCATTGAATAATGTATAAGTTTATTAATATAATTTTTCTTCAATTATCTCATTGACCAAAAATAATTTTCATTAAAATCAATGTTTTCAGAAAATGTTTTGATAAATATTATACTCGGATTGGTTGAGGTATTTTTTAAATGTAATCATATTTTTGAACAATATTTTAAAATGAATCATCCAAAAAATTTCTTAATAAGGCAATTTTTTCTTTTCATAATAGAACTTGAAAGGAATTGTTAATTTTTATACACATGGTAGGAATGGAACCGTCCGCTATCATAATAAATCATCACGTTAAGGCAATCATTACATGTTTATAATAATTTTGTATCAAAAAATTATTTCTGCGTATTTTTGAAATGTGTAGTATTTAAATATGGTTCTCATTGTCAGAAGCTTATTCCCATCCAAATTTATTTTAATTATCTTATTCTGGTATTTTTATTCATCAATGAACACAAACCATTATTTTATATATACTCTTCCAGAGAAATGTTTTCATGATTCCATCCTTATTCATTCACTTGATGGTTTATTATATGTTTTATTTGGACTTTTTAGATGTTCTATTTCATTATTAATATTTTTAGTCATTAACATTACACTTGAAATTATCACTTTTTTATCGTTGGACATTAATTTTTTCCTATGTTTACAGATTAATTTTCATGTATATTATTATTAATTGACCCATATATCAATTAGACATATGGTATTTTAATTTTAAGGTTATATTATTGGCTAGGTAAATTATTCCTAACACATAGTCCGTATTAAATATTGAATTTTATTGATAAATAATTTTAGTTAGGAATTAAATAGATTATTAGATATTAGAGTAATGCATTACAGATGCAGTTATGGGTAGGGTTTTGTTATAGATAATCTCCCAATGAATCAGGATTATCATGAGAGAATTAGTTGGATAGCATTATTTAAATTGTTATTTGGGTATACATTCCCATCAATTAAACTGTCTTGGTGTACGGTCTTGATGATAAGGTATCATTATTATTAAGATCAAGAAATCCAATATTTATAATTTCAATCAATATAAATTATGATATTATAATTATCCATGTGATTTTATCATTTATATTATCTTTGAATGAATGGAATTCTATGTTTATCAATTAAATGGAATGTGATTTCAGTTAATTTATTTGTTTTGTTGGTTCTGTCTTATCAAATCATATTACTCATGTTCTTAATTAAATTGAATGTGTATTAAGATATTTAAACTTCCATAATCATTTTTCCTTATTAACTATACTTCATTTTTTCATGATCTATTCATATTTATGTGATTTTTTACTTTGCATAAAAGATCACCATTATTTTTTCCCTTGATTAGGCTATAAGGAATGAATCACTAATTGAGTTTAGGGATGAATGTTTTTTTTACATTCACGCTATTATATTTGACTTTTTCAATTATAATAAAGGATTAATTTATCTATCTTCTTTACCAGGATTACTAGACTATCCAGTCCGTTAGGATGTGATCACCTATATATTATCCCAATGTAATTAATTAATGACTTACTATAAGATAAAATAGTTCGGCCTTTACATATCATGGTTAAAAGATTAATATACTTCACCCAGACAGAGGTAGAAGATACTTTAACCAAGATTTCAATAATCACTTAAATAAATATAGTATAATATCCCTAATCACTCCTCGTTATAAATATCAATTGAATAGAGTTATATAATGAAGTACATAGACTATTCCTAACATGGTCAAAATAATGACGAGTTAAAAAACTCATAAATTAACTTTCTTTGGGAAATGAGTTAAAGACAAATACAAATACTATTAACCGAGTACAAAAAAATCAGTAGGTTGGATTACTTTTGGGCTGTGGTGTGGAATAAAACTAAATATACCACAAATACATGTACGCGGATTCAATGATTTTTTCAAGGAAAAACCTAGTGAAAAATTTGCATCCTTGATCCTAATGTTCATATTTATAAAAAATCCAAAATAAAATAATGTAAATCACCCATATAACACCTATGATAATAATTTTATTATGTAAATTCATGATATATTTCATGAATTGGGACACCTTTACAAAGTAAATAGTGGGATAAAGAATGAATTCCAGGAATTTTATGCTCTATATCATAGGAGTTGGTACATGAACTATCTATATTGAAGATAGTGTGAGAATAATATTTTTTCATGAAAACATAATTTTTAGGAAAACTGAAGGGGTTTAACGAATAGAGAGTTATGGTTTTGGTATCACTAAGTCACATGAAAAACTACTCCTTGGTAAGGAAGAAGGTACAACCTATAAGGAGGTAGTGAAGGAGCCCGAGGTTCCGTGAACGGACTCGAGGTGCAGCGAAATCAAGAAAGAAAGTAAAATTTTATATTTTTGGTTTTCATTCATGTTAGAAACATATAATGCATTTAACCCCTTTCCCTAGTTAATAGATGTATCAAGTGTAATTCAATTTAACAACAAAAAATAAAACCAAATGAATTCTCAAAAGTTACCTCTTTACATTATAATTTGTACTTAGATTCACTCTCCATCGTTGTCTTGAAAATTTAAGAAGCCAAACTAGAAACCCTATTCATCATCCAAAAATGATGCAAAATTCCAATAACATTGATATACATTTCTTTCTAGATGGAACAAAATATATAAGATATTTACAATCTCCCTTCGATAACATTAATAATGTTGACTCAATCGAGAAATTAGGATCAATTTGAATTTATTCATCCTTCAATATAATTCTCTTAGAACTTTAGAGTTGAGGAGAATATATATTATCTCTCTAAATTCAATTACAAGTTAGAGTATAGAAATTTGTAGGATAATATACTCTTTTATAAATAGGTTTTAGTTTCCCAAATATAACATTGATCCATGGAATGTGATATCCTTTATTTTAGACAATTGTCTAAAAATATGGCTTAATAAATTTGGCATCATTGTCAAAAATATTTTATCACTCCGTTTTCACCCCAAAAAATTTTATGTGATAAAATTTGAACCATTAACGTGGACTGTAAGCTCTGCCATTAATTTAATGATCCATGAACATCCAATGTTCATTCAAAAATTCATAGTTTTCTCGTATTCACATTTATGATAAAAAACATGTAAATTACATGAGAAATAAATTCACTCAAAATTATAATAAACTCGAATAATTTAACTCAATTAGTTTTAATTGTGATTATTTAATCTTGGATATTCACTGACCCATGCACAAGGGTCTCTCTTTTTCATAAACACATTTTCACTAGAATATGGTGAACTTGTTCATACAAATCGATTGTAACCAAATATGTCCTTATCTAAATAGCAATGAGTCCAACCCATATATAAATAATATTTTCTAGCAACCCATCATGATCCCTAAAGAGATAAGTAATTTCATAACTATGAATTTCTCTTCTAAATACTAACATTGTTATATAATCCCTTTTCCTAGAAATATCTCATTAAGCAGGATGTGCTATTGTGTCATCATCCTATTATTTCATTGTTTATTTCATGAGGTTACTAAATGGATTTACCATCTTGTACCATGTCTATAGATTTATGAAGGTACTGCATTCCTGTTCAACCTAGGCCCATACGATATCTCCTCCTTAACCTTGAAGCAACAAAATCTATCTTGTTCCTTAAACTCCTGCCATACCACCAATAACAAACCCAACAAAAACTACCACACTAAGAATTAATTATCATGGAATCTCCTTGCATCAGAGTACGAGATAAATGGGACATAATGATAATGATCAAATGTTAGGGGAACAATACACATGTTTTTATTATAGGAACAACCAATGAAACACAAAACACATGGTGTTCCTATTAGGGGGTATCTCCTCAAAATATCACTAATAAAGAACACCAAGTGAGCACTTCATGAGAAAAATTTTCAATGCTTATGAACTCCCAACACCTGATAGGAAGACATCATATTTGTTATGTTTGTATAATGTATCTAGACCATATGACATAAATATTTAATAATACTATCAGAGTATCTTGAGGTTCTCAGTATAGTTGTGAACTACTATAGCCTTTTGATACGACACATAATCTAAGGAAATTACCATGTCAATAGTGGATGTAGAAATATCAACACTATTTTGGGGAGAATAAATAAACACAACTATATATTAATCATTATACATGTAATTGTAATCAAAATTACAATTCATGTTGGTTCTACGGAACCCACTATAACAACCCTACAACTTGTAGTATATCCAACTACTAACAATTCACTACCTGCAAGCTCTCACATAAGTATCATGCTTTTGCTGCGATATGGATTTATTATGGGGTCATCCTTGTTATCCTTTGCGGTAACTCTGATAACTATGACTTCACATCTCTATGTAAAACCCTTTAATAGATGAAACTTCCAAAGTCTATGATTTTATATCTGGTGTGACCTAGGATCCATTTTAGGCACCATCGACTCAATATTATCTCAATAAAATATAATTGGATCAACATTAATATGTACAAAACCAAACTGGAAAAATATTATGTATCCAAACTACTTCCTTTGCTGCAATGAAAGACTATATATACTGGGATTCTATTGTAGAATTGACAGCCAAAGTTTGATATAAGCTCATCCAACTCACTGCACTGCCATTCATTAAAACGATATATCTAGAGTATGATTTCAAATCATCGTAATTTATTGGGAAACTAGGATCAGTGAATTCCATTATGACAATCCTCTGATCTCATAAGTACACTGAGACCATATCCTCTTAAAATTGTATGTACTTTAGGATAGTTTTTACCGGATCCCAATATAGCTATCCTGTATTATCTTGATATTTACCCACCAGACATAAAGCAATTGAAACATCATACATAGTAAAAAGCATGGAATAAATGATATATCCCACATATGAATAATAAAGGGTTACAATAATTCATTTATTCTCCTCACATGTTCGTGGACATTACTTTTTATAGAGATTCATGTTATGTGACAGTAGTTAATTTTTTCTATTGGATTGTTCCATAATGTAACTTCAATGTACCTTTTCAAGGTATGTACATTACTTATCCTATGTATCCTTTTAGGTCTATATCAATAGATCATGATCCTTACAATGTAGGATTCCTCACCTAATTCTTTCATATAGAAGAATTAATTTTACCATGTATTAAATGTATATAAGACTTGCACATCATTTCCCATAATTAACATGTCTTTAAAATATAATACTAGGAAAATAATGGAATTCCCATTATCCATATAATATAATCATAGCAGACTTTCATTCATGAAAAAATAAAATTCTATTACAGCCTCATCAAAATGAATATTACATGACCACGATGCTGGTTTCAGTCCATAAATAGATATTTTCATCTTTCATAATTTATTTGAATTTTTTGACTTTACAAATACTTCAGTTCGAGTCATATAGGCATCGTCAACTAAATTCCATTTTAGAAAAATTGTTTTGAAATCAGTTTTCAAAATTTCATAATCATGGAAGGCAGCTATTGTAACTAATATTTTTATGGATTTCAACATTACAACTACAGAGAAGGTTTCATCATAGTCAATTTCTTGATGTTGTATTAAACCCATCACTACAAATAATGTCGTATAGGTATTGACCACACCACCCATGCATAGTTTTCTTCATTAATCCACATTGTCACCTAATGGGGTTTACATCAATTTAATGGTCTACCAGAATCAAAACATGATTTTGATACATGGAATTCATCTCATAATTCATAGATTCGTTCCATTTTGTATCATCCTCTCCATATACCTCATCCTTGTAGGTCATATGATCATTATTCTCTAGGAGAGATGTGTCACCTGACTTAGTGACAATAAAACAACATCTCTCTGGTTCCCTAACATCTCTATTATTCCTATGTAGTACTTTTTTGTTAGGAACACGTTTCCCTCCCACAATCTATTGAGGATATTTTTCTTGTACCAACTCTTATGAATTTAGAGCTTTAAATTCATAAATGTTAATCATTGTACAACTATACGCAATGGAAATGTGGTCCCTTTCTAGAAATATGGATTTTAATTCCCTAATAAATATTCTATTTGAAGGGATATATTAGTAATATCATTTTATATCATTATCTTGATCTATAAAATTTTACTTTGATCTTCAAGATGCTAATTTTTCACTTGGTATTGTGTTGACAAAAGCCTAAAATCCCTATTCACAAATGTGTGATATACTAGGTTTCTTTCAATACCAAAAATCACATGGAATCCCATCTATATATTTATTTTGTACTCAATTAAGTGTATATACTGATTTATTCACGGCATATGCCCAAAAGGATAATGGAAGAGTTGCATGACTCATCATTGATCTGACCATGTCAAGCATTGTTTGATTCTTCCATTCACTCACACCATTCCACTATGACCTATATAGAAGAGTTTGTTATCATTTTATACCATACTCATTCAAGTGATCAATGAAATACTGGTTAAGATACTATCCCCCTCGGTCTGAGTGTGATGACGTAATATTTTTAACAAGCAGGATTTCTACTTCATTTTGGTATTCCATAAATATCTAAATGGACTCTAACTTATACAAAAAAATATGTCGATTTCTCCATACCTTCTTAAGTAATAAAATTTATTATATATGAAAACCCACCTCTATAATCTACTTGAAATGGACCACATACATCAGCATAAATTGATTCAAGCAATTCAGTCGCTCCTCCTCCAGTCCAAGAGAACTCTTCTTCAGTGATTTTTCCTTGTAAAAAAGTGGGACATAAATCTAAGTGTATTAACTCAATTGATTCTTAATACCCTTATTGATGCAATTTCAATAATAAATTTTCTTTTACGTTTTCAATCCTTGGGTACCAAATGTGGTTGTTATATGAGTCAAGCTCACATGTTTTGTCTTTAGTTCTCATTACCATATTTTTGAGTTTATAATACACAACCCATTGTCAATATGTTCTTTATCAACCAAATGGTATCCCTATAAGTGATACAACATTTATTTACAATGTTGATATAAAATCTCCTTATGTCCAAACATGACACAGATATTTTATTTCCAATGACTGAAGGAACATAATAACAATTTATCAATACAAGATAGAAACCACTGAGAAATGTATTATTATAATCTCCCACAACCAAGGAAGCTAGACTCACATATTTTTCAGCTCAGAGATCCACTTCACCTTTTTAAATTGTTTTAATCTACATGGTTCCTTTAATTTAATACATATGTGTGTACCACAAGAAGTATCCAATACCCAACATGCATAAATAGAAAAATTACATTCAATGAAAAAAAATACCTGAAGTAGAAGAATCACATTGCTTCTTCTTCCCTGAATTTTCATTCTTATTATAGGGGAATTTTTTTACCATATATAAAGCACACTACCTCTTTAAAATTACCATACCTTTGTATATATTAATTTTCGGAAGGATGGTGCATTGTTGTCTTTGATATAAACTTTCCCTTAGACCCCTCTACCTTTCCATTCCTACTCATGTTTACCATAAGGAATGGAGAATGGGTATTCTTCATATACTTATCTTTCTAGATAACTAAATACAAATGATTTAGAACTACCTTATTCATATTAACCATATTATAATTAAAAATGAACATTGAGAAGCTACATGGTAAAGATGATAGAATGAGATTAGTTTCTTGATATCGATCAATTTAATCCCAAGAAACAAATGTATCTCAATGTACCTGATCTTCTTTAGTCCATGAGATCCGAAATGATATCATTCTAGTAGTCCTAATCTATATAGATCACATGATATATCATATCATCCTTTTTTTTTTCTATCTCATGGTTTAACTCATTGATATAAGATAGAATTTGGAAAGCAACATTATCCACATTTGTTCTATGCCACTCACTATACCTAAATGAAAAGATGAAATAAAAAAATATATTGAATATTCCATATGATCCAAGTATTTATATCCATATTCCATTCATTATCCTTGAAGAGGATTAGAATGAATTATGTATTCCAACACATAAAGCTTCCACTTTTTGAGTAGTACTATGTGTAAGAACCATTACAAATCCGGGATGTTATGGCCTGTAAGGATATTTTTTTAACCAGTATTCATCAAAATGAAATTGAGTTGGTGGCTTCAATTTAATATATAACATATAAACTTAGAATATTAATAATTTTATGTTGATTTCAAGTAAAATTTTTCAAATTATCAATTTTTTAAAGGCTGCCACTATTTTAACAAATTATAGGAACCATATATACTAGAACCAGATGACTCTATTGCTTTAGTATTCTAGTGGAAATGATTTTTGAACCTCTCCTCATAGTCTAAAAGCTATGGATATCTCACTATTCATATATTCCATGGATTGTTTCTGAATATCCAACCACATTAACTTGTGACTCATTTATCTATTAAGGGGAGTCATATCTCCTACAACAAATTACCCTACACCGCTGCACAAAATTCCACTAATGTGATAGAAAGTTACATACGGATAATATGTTTTACCAAAAATTATTATGTTTTCCCCAAACTCTCATAAGAGCTCCCTAATAGTAAGAGGCACCCTAAGCTCTGGCATGACAAGAACCCCAAAACCCATGGTTTTTTTCAAATTTAAATGATCAAAGGCATATAGGACTTAATATTTCATTGAGGGGTTTTTAAATTTCATATCAGCCAATGTAATCATTTTATGTATAAAATTATTATTCTATGTGATTGTGCTAACATGTTAACCATGATTTTATATATAAAGCATTCACCACACATGATCATTTTTTGTTTCATTCTTGTTTGTAATAATATTATGTGATTACATATAATATATACACATTTATAAAATAATAAACCATACATAGGATAAAATAAATTAACAATTACACGATCCAGAAAAGTTAACTATTTTTTAATTGTTTGATAATTCTATGGATTAACTATGAACCAAGGAGGTTTCATTATGTCAATACTGGACACGAATTACGTTACCCAAAACTCCCATGCATTTCACAATCATGGACTATTTCCTCTCTAGACTATAACCACAATACAACGAACTCCTCTGGACATTACAATGTTTACTCACATGTAGATGATAGGTACACTTGATTCGTAGTGACATTTGTAGCACTCAAATGTGCACTCATAGAACCAAATGCAAATTAATGATAAAGGGATGATATGAATGTTATCAAAATAAAATATTTATTACATTTTATAAATCAAAAATGAAATAATTAAATTAAATAAATAATAACCCAAAAATTCATGGGTTAGACTTTTCTTTTGAACAGTCAACATGAAATTATATTGCATAAGAGTAAATTAATTTTTATAATAATCATGTTGAGGGTATTTTAAATGAGTTAACATGAATTAATATAATTTTAATTAATCATTAATACATTCCAGATCATCTGCAATAATTGTATTAAATCCCATAAAATTAAACAAAATTTCCCAATCTTTTATAAATTTTTGGGTACTAGCGCAGACCTAATGTAGATCGTAGAAAAAACCATTTTAGTCATTTGATGGGTTAAAAGGGAGTAGTCGGTCGGAAAAAGACAGAATTGATCTTACCTTATATGTGGTATCCGTTTGGATTATACACACACTAAAATATAATAATAATAATAATAATAATAATAATAATAATAATAATAATAATAATAATAATAATAATAATAATAATAATAATAAATTTTCATGACCCGTCCCCTGGGGCCCATGTCGTGACTACCCCTAGCCTACCTTCCATAGGGCAGGGGTTGGAGACTAGTACTGAAAAGGCGTGTCCCAATAATGGGAAGGCATTTCCTTTTAGCTTGTACAAACACACAGTCCAAGAAAACAACTAGATACAACCATGAAGTAATACTCCAGTAGTAAATGTTTGTACTGAATGTAAATGGACGGAATACAGGACCAAATGGAAAATTACAACTACAATAGAGAACATAAAATATAAAATAGCTTCGGGATCAGAAATTAAGGATCATACCGGAAGGGTAAGTACATCTTGTCTCCATACCATTCCATGTCAACCAGTCAACTCCATGTACCACCTGGTCCTGGCTCCTATAGTCTCAGCTAAGCTTCTCATCTTCTGCATAAGACACAATAAGGTGTGAGCGAAGCCTGTGCAGGGATAATTTTAACAATACCAAGTAGGGACCCTGAGGCCCAAAAAGGTATATCAGAATTCAAAAAAGGAAAACAACAACGCATTATATCAATCACCTGGAAAAATATATACTCACCCCAAACTAGGTATAACATAAGTGAAAAATCACATATGATTATTCATAAATCATGATCATCTTATTTTGCTAATTGTTCTTCTATAGATCCACACATGATCACTCGATGGTAGTCCACACAAGATCGCTAGGTACTGATCCACAAAAGATCACAAGATGTGGATCCACACAGAAATACTAGGTGTGGATCCACACAGGATCCCAAGGAGCTGATCCACATGGGATCCCTTGATTTTATCCACACATGATCTATAGGTGCTGATCCACACATGATCACTATTCATTATTCACATCTCAGTTAGCCACTGGATTCAAATACATAGTACACATGATTATGGTAAAATCCTCTCCTAAATCAATCTATCATAATTCAATTGGGGTGATGTCCCAAGAAGATATAACCCAATTATTATTCATGTCATAAGGGTCCCAATGCAACAGACGGCGCATCAATCGGACGACTGGTCTGGGAGTTATAATCATTTTAGTGTTGAGGGCCCGATTAGATAAGGTACGATCCAACCCAGCCGTACTCCAACTTTCTCTAAAACTCATATGTAGTATATCAGAATTACTATCTCATCCCAATTATTCCAACATCGTAGAAAGATCCTCAAACGGAGGTCTGGTTTGTATGATATGTATTTTTAAGCGTATTTGGGCCGAAGAGGGTCATGGTCTGGTCCGACCTGGTCGGACCAACCTGGCCCGCTTGTCCTGGGAAACCAGACCCAGTTTAGGCTAACCCTACCCGATCTGGGTGCAACCTGGGTCCTACCCATCCCAACCCGAACCGGCCTGGCTGCCCCAAGTGGGTTGGTTCATGGACCGACCACAAACTTCGGGAACTTGACCCTATTTTCAGCATGGTCTGCCAATGGAGAGGCTATGTGGGGGTCGATCCCCCTTCCCGAATGGAAAACCCATTTGTGCTGTGTAACTAGCAGCACCACGTGGCTCCTCCTCGGCTGGCGGTGGGACCCATAGGGAACATGTCCCCTTCACTGTGGCGCCGAAGCTGTGGCCCATCCCCGAGAAAGTGTTTGCACGCCGCTCTCTACGAATGAGTAATTCTGAGGGTCAGCCACTTTCTACTATCGTCGTCCACATGTGTCACACTGGCAGACCATCTGCAGGCCACCAGGTGAGCTCTGGTGGTCAATTTTCCCTTCCAAATGTGCCTACGAGCCTCCTATGTTCTGTCCTCTGTTGGTGGAAGATGTCATGGTACTTCTTCAAAGTTTCATCATAGTCATTGAAAAAGTCTCAACCCAATTCTCTACTAAACAAAGGGGGATGGGAGGTTAAGATAGTGGGGAAATAATGAGGATCTCTAATGAAAGAACCTCTTAATTTTGAACAGTGTGGTTCCAAACAAGAGATTTAAGACATTAAATGGCCTGACAACCAATCAGTACCACCACCGAAACTCACCAAGAAGTAGGAAAATAAAATAAAAATTTCTATATAATATTATTATTTCTTTAAAAGTATCAAAAACTATATTTTTCACAAATCCTACTATGGTCGATGTTATGAATCCCTTATGCGAATCATAGTGTTTCAGATTCAAAGATGCCCTTATATTTCTAATTCGAGCACCGGTTCAAATGATAGAGAACGATTCCTATGTTTTTACTAAACGTACATTAAAAAAGATTAAAATTCGGTTATAGCACACCGGGCCTCAGAATCAAGCATCATAAATTTTTTGAGACTCAAAATAATCACATATAATTTAAAAAAAATTATATGGATTTTCCAGGTCATTACATTCTCCCCACTTTATGGATTTTTGTCCCCAAAAGCTACAACATAACTAGGGGAACACAAGGGGGTACTATGAATTTATCTATGCCTTCCTCTATTGTGTGCTCTCCTAGAGGTTCCCGTTCTGCCAACGAACTCGCACTAGAGGAATTGACCTCCAACAAAGGACCCGCTCATGTCGATCATCTATCCCTGCCAAGAACGCCACAAAAATCTCCTCATTCTCAATGTCTAGCATGTCCTAGTCGATAATGTGTGATGGATCATGCATGTACCCCTCAACAGTGATACATGGATAACATTATGCACTTGGTGCATCTGTGGGGGGAGATCTGTACGGTGTGCCACCCCGCTTACTCAATTGAGGATCTAGAAAGTTATGATTAACCTCAAAGACAATCCTCCTTAATCCTTGTTGGGGTGAGACATGTATGAAGGAAAGGTCTCCCTCATCAAAATCCCAGGGTCTCTGTATCCTTTCGGAATTAGACTTCTTCCAGCTATGTGCATTCTTCATCCTCACCAAGATGATCTGTAACTTCTCTGTGCTTGCCTGTACGAGCTATGGATCCATAAGTGTTGACTCCCCTGTGTCTGTCCTGCATAGATGTGATCTTCAATGTCACTGTATATGGACTTAAATAGATCCCTGACAATGGGGGATTAATAAATGATGTTATATGTGAACTCAACCAATGGAATGGGTCCTCCCAACTACAGAAAAATCAAGGACACGAGCACGAATTATGTCACCGAGTGTTTGTATGGACTACTTTGTCTGTCGATCTTTCTAAGGGTGAAAGCCAATTCTCAAATGTAGCTGATTCCTGAAGGATTCTTATAATCCCATCACAATCAGGATGTAAAAATGTGTGTAGTTATATGAGCTGATCGTCGATGTCACCATGTGAGGCCGTATAGTCTCATGTACGTTGAGACATCCCATGCTCTCTAATAATCCATGTTCATAGATGGGTAGGAAGTGGGCAGATGACGTGAGTCATTCAACGATCACCGTACTAGAATCGTGGACCCTAGGAATATGTGGTAGCCTTGTCATGAAGTCCTTGGATATACCATCCCTATTCCACTCCAATACCTCAAGTGGTTGATCTAGCATTGCTGGTACCTAATGCCCGACCTTCACATGCTGAAAAGTTAGGCATCACGATAAAAACTCTGCCACTACCTTCATCATCCCTGGACCCCAGTACTAACACTGGATTTCCTGGTACATCTTCGCCACACTAGGATGTACCTCCAAAAGGAATGTGTGGAACATCCTCAACACATCCTCCCATAGTGTCCCTGACACCATAGTGCATCCTCGGATGAGGATGACATGCTCCCCACCTTCATAGAATCCATTAAGAGCATGTCCTAAGGATATCTGTGCATGTCAGGCCTCATATTGTATGTACCCATGTTTTGCCTTCCTAACTCGCTAACGTATTGGGGGAGTAACCATCATAGAATGGAGGTAATCTGCTACATCACAATCCATGTAGGATATCGGCAACACGGCTAGCTGCTATGTCACCTCACTCATTAATTATAGTCCAGACCTCCTGCTAAGTGTATCTTCTACTACATTCCCCTGCCCAGGAATGTAGACTATCTCAATGTCATTGTCCTAGAGGAACTCTAGCCATCGCCACTTTCTTAGGTTCAAGTCCTTATGTGGTATGTTATACATGATAATATTGTGATAAGAGTAGTCTTTAAAACATTCTACCATCGAGTAGTGTCACCATATTATCAGCGCAAAGACAACTAATTCTATCTCAAGGTCAGGGGTAGCATAGTTCATCTCATGTTTTCTCATCTATCATGAGCCATAGGCGATATCCACTTGCTCTGGTAGCAGGACACAAAAATTCTTGTCCTTCATGCGTCATAGTTGACTATATACCCAATGTCGTCTTCTGGTAGCCTCAAGATGAGGGCAATCGTCCGCCTCTACCTCAGCTCTTGAAAATTTTGCTGGCAGCACTTCGTCCACAGAATGTTTTGTTCCTTCTTTGTCAAAGTTGATAAGGGTGTCACAACACTTTAGATGCAAGGTATGAATCTTTGTTAGTACCTAACCAATACTAGAAAAATATGCACTTTGATCACACTCATGGGTGGATCCTAAGAAAGCATTACCTCTATCTTTGTTGGATCCACTACATCTCTAACCTATGAGATAACATGCCCTAAGAAGTGGACATCCCAAACATTGAACATGCACTTTTAGTGCTTTCCATAATGTTGGTGCTCTTAGAGTGTATCCAGAACCTTCTGTATGTGTGTGGCATGCTCCTCCTCTGACACCGACTATATCAAGAAGCCGTCAATAAATACCACCACGAAGCGACTGAGGTTTGGATAGAAGATCATGTTTATGAGCCCCATGATCAATGTCCAAGTGTTGGTAACTATATTGGGTCTTACCAAGAACACATAGAGGCCATAACGATATCTGAAGGTTGTCTTCGGTATGTCCTCATCACATACCCTGAGTTGTTGACAGCCTGATCTGAGGTCTATCGTTGTAAGCCATCAAGCTCCCTTAAGCTAGTCAAAGAGGTCATCAATACTCCGTAGTGGATACTTGTTCTTCATGGTCACCTGGTTCTGGAGCTGATAGATGTCGCAAAGCCTCAGACCCCAATCTATCTTTTTGGTGAACAAAATCAGGGATGCCTATGGAGAAACACAAGGCCTTATGAACCCCTTCCTCCTGAAGTCTTACAATTGTACCCACAACTCACGACACTCTGCATGGGCCATCCGATATGCTAGAGTAGAAATAAGTGTTTTTTCAAGGTACAATTTGATGTAGAATTATACCTCTATAGTAAGAGATAGGCTCAAAACATCATCAAGAAAGACATCGTCATACTGGTCCACCACTATAGGATAACTCGAACTTCTAATGTCAACTTCACTAAGTATATGTATAGGAAACTGATGATTGATCCACAACACCCTCCCCTGAGTATGTCTATCCTATGATACAATGGTTCCCTTATCACCCGTGAAGGAAAACATAGTCCTATCCTCACAAGCACACTACACTTTTCACCAAAAATAATCAATCATAGTATAGACTGTGAATAGCCAGTCCATACACCAGATGATGTCATAAGGCCTCAATGCTGGTACTAGGAGATCTCATCCTAATCTCTGGACTCATAAAGGGAGCTCACACTATCTTCACTAGTGTGTAATCATGAAATCTACTCCCATAGGTGTATCTAATTGTAATTATTACGAAAAAGGCTCCATTGGAATCTTTGAACTCTAAAAAAGTGTCGTGGTAATAAAAGAGTGACAGAAATTTATGTCTATAAGAACTAAAACTTGGGTGTAATAGAACTGATCATACCTATAACCATCTCTAGAGCACTGTGGTCATAAGCCTCTTCCTCCTGATGTTGAGATCACCCAAGAACACCTGCTCTATTTGGTCAGGGAAGACCACATGGTGATGGTGGTGGTAGAACCTCAGACCATCATCCACCACCTGATGCATGATATGCTCCTCTACCACATCTGCCACCCTACAGACTCCATAGCTCAATCCTCGGCCACTGCCTTGGTGGTCCCTCAGTCATCTATTGGTCATATATGTGGGGAGTTATCCGGTCATGCGCCACGTGTCCCTGTCCGCCATAAGAGTAACAACGATTATCCATCAGAAGACCTCCACTACCTCACGAGCTTTGCACCTCTAACCCTACATCCTTAGGTCATCCCTCAGAAGGTCTATCCCACTTGGACCTCTGCGTCATCTCCCTGCTGGCGATAGTAGGAGACTCAGCTACCTGTCGTCGGGTGGTGGCTCTCTCTGTAGGTGCCTGCTTAGCTATGAATCTTTGCACCCGTAATTATCACTTGAACACTCTATCCTGCTTCGAGATATTGAGTGATATAATCAATGCTCTAATCTACCATAGGAGACCCTTATAAAATGTCTGGTCGTCGAATAATGGGTCTTGTACCATGTCGGTGGAGTAGCATTAGAGTTCAGTAAATCATTCTAAATATTGTTCCACTAGTTGGTTGACCTACTATTTGTGCAGCAACTCCTGGATACGCACTGAGCGTAAAGTCGCTAGTACGAACACCACAATAAAGAGGGTCTCGAAGTCCATCCAGTAGAGTGTATCCTCCTCATGTGTCCGGAGTGTCAGACTTGACCATCTCCATGATGTTCCCTGGAAGAGGCTAGCGTCTTGGATCACCATTTGAACTGCTGACATCTTAACTAAGTGAAAAACACATGCCATAGCCTCTTGCCAGTCCTCAGCAGCCTAGGGATCTATCTCACCCCGAAACCTCGGAGGCATCCATCTCTAGAACTCGTGCATTGTGATGAGTCAACATGAATGGTCTGCCAGTGGGGCTAGTGGAAACTGATTCCCTCTGAGTGGTGGTGCTTGTAGTACACTAAATGAATGTTCC
This sequence comes from Viscum album, assembly GCA_963277665.1. Taxonomy (NCBI): domain Eukaryota; kingdom Viridiplantae; phylum Streptophyta; class Magnoliopsida; order Santalales; family Viscaceae; genus Viscum; species Viscum album. Next base: position 799,516,928 of record OY728143.1, on the reverse strand, counting down.
CACACAGTTAGAGGGCCCTACACCGAACCCTTGTCACATGGTGGGCCCTCACCGTGTACTCTCTCTGGAATCCTGGATGGTTGCCTACACAGAGACATCCTTAAAAGAAATAGGTGGGACACATTCCAAAGGTTTCACATGGTGAGAAAATAAAAAATAGATACAATGTAAAACATTTCCAAAACACACGCAATCAATGTTCTCATGCACCGAGTCAGAGATAAGAATTTAGGGTCCCAATGTATGGATACGTCAGCCGCTGCACCAACACTGGACTCCATGAACTGAAAACCACCCTCAATACACTTAATAATATTTAGCTATTAGAATGATCTGTGTCCTTGTTCATCAGTAGAATTGACTACTCTGATACCACATAGTCACAACCCTTCACCCAAGGCCTGTTTTGTGACTACCCCAAGCCCGCCCTCCATAGGCTAGGGGTTGGATATTAGAACCAAAAAGAAAATACTTCAAATGGGAAGGCATTGAATTCAAACCTATAAGAACACACAGTCCGAGAACACAATAAGATGAAACCACGAAGTAACAATGCAGTAGTAAATGTTTATACTGAAGATAAATGGCCGGAATACATACCCAACATAAAAGATACAACTAAACCAAAAAATAAAAAACTGAATATAGTTCTAGGGATCTTTCACTAAGGATCCTACAAGAAGGATAGGTACTACTCTTCGCCAAAGATCACCATGTCAACCAGTCACCTTTATGTACCACTTGGTACTAGATTCTATAGTCTCAGTCAAGCTTCTCGTCATATGCACAAGTCACAACATAGTGCGGGTGAAGCCCGTGCATGGGCGAGTATAACAATACCCCGCAGAGGCCCAAGACCACCGAAGGTTTTTCAGAATTACACTACATTTGATCTCAGACACAAATTACAAAGAAAAATATTGATCTCAATCTAGGTATAACTTAAGTACAAAAGTACAGATGATTAGTTGTAAAGCTAGATCATCTTTATCTGTCAACGGTTCTGTTGATGATCCACACAGGATCACTTGGTGTTGATCTACACAATATTACTAGGTGATGATACACAAAGGATCAGTCGTTGCTGATCCACACAGTATCGCAAGGTGTTGATTCACACAATATCGCTAGGTACTGATCCAAATAGGATCTCTAGGTTCCGATCCACACAGGATCACTATGTGATGATCCACATAGGATCGCTAGGTGCACATCTACACATGATCACTATTCATTCTTTACGTCTCAGCCAACCATTGGATTATCGTACAATGTACGCTGGATTCTGGGAGGATCTGATCCTCATTCCATCTGTCCTACTTCAACTAGATTGAAGTCCCTTGAAGAAGAAGCCCAATGATCCATCAAATCATAAGGGTTCCAAGGAAATAAACAACACATTTATTGGACGTCCGGTCTGGGAGTTATAGGAATTTTAGTGCCAATGTCCCAGTCAGATTCGGGTATGATGCAACCTAGATGTACTCCATATTTCTCTAAAATACAGGTGGAGCATATCAAAAGGATTTTACCATTACAAGGATTCTAACGTCACAGATGGATAATCGAACAGATTTTGGGTTTGTAAGACATAACTTTTTACGTGTATCTGGGATGAAGAGGGTCTGAGAACGATCCGACCCCAACCGCGCGTCCCGGGCCTACCCGACCTGGTCCGAGTCGGACCTGGGTCCAAACCCACTGGGTTGGCCTACTGGGCAGCCTGACAATATGGTCGGTGCGGTTCTCCAGCCTTGCGACCACGCGGGGGTTGATCCCCCTTCCCGAATGGCTTTTCCATTCAATATGTGTTATTGAAGGTGCCACAAGGTATCACCTCTGCTGGAAGTGGGACTAGTGGGGAATGAGTCACCTTCACCGCATCTTTGAATCTGCGGCCACCTCTTGTAGTGCATAATGATGAACCTCTCACCTCCAACTCAGTCGGAAAGTGGTTGACCACCTTCCTGCAGCCACCACGACTTGATGACATGGCTCCCATATGCGGCACGCCAGGGCGCACTGCCACTATTGCCCACCGGAAGATATTCCGTGGGCCCCCGTGTGAGCTCCGGTGGTCTGTTTTCCATTCTGAAGGCTCCTACTGGCCTCCTAGTTTTCTACCATCACTATGTGTCTCCCGGATGGAAATTTGTATTGTGTTGGATGTTCATTACCAATGAACGATACAAATACAGAAGATCCATAAGGTCTAGGCTTTGTTCGTTTGGTCCGCGCCCTCCGCGTTAACATTTTATCAACATGAGTAATTAATTCAACATTGATAAAAAATATTTCTTCCATTATCCATAATTCATTTAAAGAACAAGGAAAAGAAAAAGTGCACATTAATTTAATAATAAAAACCCTACATCCGGATCATTTGGGTGATGTTGCGGTTGTGGTGAGAGAAGAGTCCTCGCTGGATGAAGTCGTAGGCATTCCTCGGTCCCAAATCATTTCCTCCCTAGCTTCTATCCTCTATCAGTGGATGATGTCATAGTACTTCTCCATAGGATCCTCAATGAATTGTCAAAACCCCAACCAAAACCACATTTAAATAGAGGTGGAAAAGAGGTTAATACAATGAGAAATTAATGAGGTTCATAATTAAGTTATCCTCTTCATTCCCAACTTTGCGGTTACAAAACAGGAGAGTCCATCCATTAAATGGCTGGACAACCCGTCAGTCCCACCACCGTCACTCAACAAGATGTAGGAAAGTAAAATAATTTTTTTTGTTATTTTATTATTTATTTTAAAGCCTCAAAAACTATATTTTCCCATGACCTAATGTGGTCAATGTTAAGCCACCCTTAAGAAAATCATGGCACTGGGGATTCAACGGTGCCCTCATATTTTTAATCCGAGCACCAGTTCAAAAAATATAAAACACTGCATGTGCTTTTAATGAACGTACATTAAAAATAGTTCAAAATTATTTTCAGGGAACACTGAGCCTCATAATCAAGCACCTTAAATTTTCGCAAACTCATAATAATCTCAAATAAGTTAAAAACATTTATGTAATTTTCGGTTCATTAATGAAATAATAATGACCTTTCAATGGAATGATTTTACCTTATATATATATATATATTAGAAAAAGCTTTCTGTGGAATCATTGAACTAGATTTCATGGGAATAATCGAACTAGATTCCAAAAGAAGCTTTATCCTTTTAATTAAATAATATTCCAGGGGATGATTATATCCTTTAAATAAAGAGGATTATATGTGATTAATTTTTCAATTAATTAAACAATAATTCACAAGAATCTTTAAACTAATTTATAATGTATTTTTTATCCATTTAGTGAAAAAATCTACAATGTTATGATTTAAACTAGATTCAAAGGGAATTTTATGCATTTAGTTAATAAAACTTCCATGAAAAAATTTAAACTAGCCTACATGGGAATATATATACATTTAATTTATCAAGATACCATGGGAAGAGTTAAACTAGATTCCATTAGATGATTTTCTTTTCAGTGGAATACCCAACCAACTTCTGGTATATTTACTTACCAAGAAATTTGATAACATTACACTCTGGATAAATATATGTCACAATGGTTACCATTAATATGGTTCAATAATTTAAAACATTAATATTTTTATCAAAATTCACACAAAACCCATTGGTATTTGATCAGAAATATCTTGGTGATATAAACATTTATCAATGTTTCCTTTGTTGAATTGGGACATCATCAAACACCTATTTCCAAATCATAGAAAATTTAAATGAAATTGTAATGTTTTCAACATTATTAATTACATGTTCCCTCTCATTCTAATTAAAGTAACTGAGGGTACAATTGAAGAAATAGAGAATGTGTAATTTAATATTTTGGGTTTGGATTCATGTTATAAAAATAAAATCCACTTAAAACATTATCAAATTTTCTAATAGGATCGTGTGTAATTAAATTTAAGCATGAAAAATAAAACCAACCAAAATATTAAATGGAACCTCATTCATTTATATTTTTTTTATTTGATTCGCTTATCATCGATGTGTCCTGGAAGTAATATGAAAAAATAGATACCCTCTAGATCATCCACATGTGCTAAAAATTAAGGATCATCAATCTAAGTTTCATGGGTGCTAGCACTGAAAATCAAAGATGTTGAAAATGCCTCTTGGATATCCTGAAGAACGTGTACTCGATTGAGAATGCATGGTCGGTCTGAAATTTATCATCCTTTAGTATCTCTCTCTAAGAACATTAGAGAATATTAAAAGGGATATTATCTCAATAAATTCATGAAAACGGTGGGTGTTATAATTAGAGGGGATTGAACGAGATTTTATAGTTATTTTCTTCATTCCAAATTTTCATTTAGAACCATTTAAAGTAATAACCTTATTTTACGACCATTCTGCACATATATGACTTAATAAACTAGTCATAAATTTCATAAATATTTAATCACTCACTTTTAAATCAATAATATGGTACATGATAAAATAAAAATGATTAACATGGCCCATAATCACTCATTATAATTTAACGGTCCATGAACATCCAATGTTCATTTGATAAATCATTATTTTATCATATTCACTTTTAATATCAAACAACATGAGAATAACATGAGAAATGACTTCAATCCACATTATACTAAACATTAATAATCTAATTGATTTAGTTTTAATTGTGATCAATTATGTATGGCCATTCACCAACCCTAACACATGGGTTCACCTTCATCCTAAACTGAAATTAACTAGAGTAAGTAGAAAAAGTTGATACACTTATTTTATGACCCTATAGGTCATATCTAAAATTCAGTGAGTCTGTCCTATTATCCTAGAGTGGTTTCTAACAACCCATCAAGGCCCCTATAGAGATAAGGAATGTTATAGTTACAACTAACACCTGTGAACGCTATCTATATAATTTATTCTATTTGTGTTGAGATATATCATAAAGTACGATTCACACTTGTTTCATTAAAATTTTATTACATTATTTATTTTTTGTCCTTATTTGATGGATTTACATTCTTGTACCATAGTGGTGGATTTATGATGCCACTACCATCCTGATCAACCTAGGTCCATGAGATATCTCATTATCAATAATGAAGTGACAAAATATATCTTGATCATTGATCCAATGCCATACCACCAACCACACACCAAACAAATACTACCTAATTCGGATTTCATTATCAAGGCTTTCACCATGCATCAATGAACCAAGATAGAATGGATCACTCTGATAATGATTACATGTTATGAGACCAATACATATGTATGTCGATAAGAACTACCAATGAAACCTAAAACATGTGTCGTTCCTATTGATGGGTTTTTCCTAATGATCTCATTACTAGAGATCACCAATTGAGAACTTCATGAGAATAACTCTCGATGCTTAAGATCCCCCAATAGCTGATAGTCTAACATAATGTGTGTCATATTAGAATGGCGTATCAAGACTGTGATGCCCCACAAATTATTTCTAGTGTAATAATAATATTATGGTTTTATTATATATAATTTTCATACTTTCTGAAAAAAAACAATTTGAAATAAACACAAGGAATACTTTTTAAACACTGAATTGACTACATTTTTTCAATACTATGAGAATCCAACTAACCAATAATACATATTAAAGTATCTATTAAAATTATAGGGGGACCACCCAATACAACAACGAACCCATGAATATATTATGGATCTTTCTGATCTGTCACAATAAACATCAATATGGACATAGACATTAAAACCACACCGAGCATCATTGGTATGACATGCACCATTTTCACTAGGTCGTCAAGAAGTGGATTGACCCAAAACACGTGTTTATAAGGGCATCAATTTAATTGTTTCCCTTAGGAAAACGTTGAGTTTTTAATGACTACAATTATAGTCGTTTGCCTTTCTGGTGGATTAATTTAAAATATATATGTATAATTAGTTTTCCAAAATATTTATGTTATGTAATTAAATTATAACTTTAATCTTATAAAAGCATTTTATCATTAAAAAAGTAAGTGATTTAATATTTTAGTTACACTTAGTAAAATTTCTATATTAGATAGGTATTTCAAATAATTTTCATATATTTTAAATGTGTTAAAAAACATTTATAAATTTTTTCATTCTTGATGTTTAAACCAAGGAAATAACAAAAAAAATATGTTTTTGATTTTTGTAAAACTAGTATAATGTTTTCTTTATAAAGTACTAAACCATGATTTAAAACATTGTGTTTTATAAAAATAATGGAACTATTTCATTATAGTAGAGGATTTATATTTCTATGAACATATATAAGTATATGAAAACCTATTTTTATATTTAACAAATATAAATATTTACTTTGTTAAAATTTAGGTGAGTACCGCACCTAGTTGAGGGCCACCTTGATGGAAGCCCACTAGGCCACGATGGACTTCTCACCCCAACCCCTTTAGAAATGGCCATGGGTGGTGCCCACACACGGTGCGTGCTAGGTCTAGAGTGCACAAAAGGCATAGTTACCCCTAAGGGTGCACACATGTGCATCTGTAAAGAACCAGCATACCACTGTGTTGGGCGACACATCGGTAGGGGAGGGCGTATAGTGCGCCCGCATAAGAACCAATTATGTGGAAGTTGTGAGAGGGGGAAGGAGTATTATGAGCATAGTATCAGAGTTCCCAGTTTATAAAGGGGTTCCACAGACCTCCTTTTCTACTTGTGGGCCATTTGTTTCAGTTCGATCCTCAATCCTCGGCAGCTGCGGTACATCCTCCACGTTTTTGTGTGTCATTGGATCCGCTGTGATCTAATCATAGTTGTCCAAGTATTTTTAAATCACTGTATCTTCACTAGCCGTCTGATCATATCCTCCTCAGATCTCAACCAACCATATCTTTTTAAAATTCACTAACACTCCTCCATTGTAGGATTTTCTCTAGGTTAATCCCTTACGTTCAATTATTTTCTGTATTTTCTATCTCATGACATCTTCTTCCTCCGCATGCGCAGCAACAATGGATTCTCCCTTTTTGACTTTATCAATTTCTTTTTCATCCATCGTGACACTCGTGGCCTCTCCTTGTTGTCATCATCTACAAAGACTCAAACTCAGTCATATTTTAAACTATGAATGTCTCAGTTTTCTAGAATGTTGTGTTAAACATATAATATATACGACGTATTTTTTATATCTCATTTTTCATTTAATCCCAATGGGGTTTTATCTTTCCAAGCCTCCAACGAGTTCACCAATGCCTCCTTCAAGTTTCTCGAGCATCTCCTACTCATTTAAATCATGTAAGGGGCCTTATTTCCTTGTTTTTTTGTGGTTTGAGTACGTATAAATATATATGTATTCCTATATATAAGTATATATATTGAAATAGAGTTTGGTATATAATCTACTGGTTTCATTCTATGATATTGAATTCATGGTCTTAAATGATGATCTTAACTCCTCATCACGCAGGGGTGTGTGATGTTTTCTAGTTCTATATGTGTATAAATATGTAAAATTACATATATTTATATATTTTATAAACAAACCATATATATTTCATTGCATGATTATCAATTTACACACCTTTTATTAACCAATGTTCAAAAAGTATTCTAAATATACAAGTTCCATTACACTTTTGAAGTATGATCCTTTAAAGACACTTTATAAAATCGGTTAAATATATGTGTATATATGCATGTTTATTCATACATGTTTAGATAAACCTCAATTATACTAAAAATTAAGATACCTAATTATTGAGCTTCAATGATTAAGTATTTTTTGTAAAATTTAATAATTAAATATTTTTTTACAAAACAATTATATGGGTATATATTGATATATGCATATATACCTTCACTTATTAATCAAAAACTAATGATTTTTTTTAAAAAAAAAATTTAGTTCTTTATTTATGTATGTGAGGTGTATAATGCCCTTTATAATATATTAATCCATGTCTTGGTTGAGAAAATATTGTTTATGAACTTTGTATTATAGTATATATAATTATTAAACCACATTTAAACAATAACAATAATCACCCTAGTGTATTCCCTCCCAATAAAATTATTTATTTATTTTTATCTAAAGGACTTGAATTTTCCACAATAAATGTTATGAATAATTAAGTTCTATGTTGTTAAATATTCACTTTTATCATCATGTGTTTTAAATATGAATGAAGATTATCCTAATTTTAGAAATGTTCATTCTAAAATATAAACATTTTTAAATTCATAATAAGGATTTAAGATATTATCATTTTATATGATAAACATGTAATATGCTTTAATTATTGACACATGTGTTGTCTACCATACTTGTCATTCATTTTATTAACAATTATAAGCATGGATAACTTTGTATATGTAAATGAAAAATAAATTAATCAAACTCAAATGACCTTATATGGAATAATGAATGTTAATTATTCAAAGTGGTATGGGAGACGTTGAATAACATGAAATGAGAAAATAAATTATTTAAGGTGATATGAGACACTTTGAATAATGTGAAATAAGAAACCAAGTAATGTGTGTCACATGGAATGATAAGTGATAAGTAAATTAGTAAAAAAAAGTGGTATGAGCACTTTGATTTAGAGAAAGGGGAATGCATTAGACTTACTTACTGTCGGGGGGGGGGGGGGGGGTATAGTGGCTCGATGCATCAGTAGGCCGCATAAGAAAACTACGGTCTTGGCCGAAGGCATTGAAAAAATTATGATTTATGGAGTTTGGTCGAGGACTTAATCATTATAAATCTTAGATGAGGCCTTGACGCAGTCCCGCATGTGCACCTTCTTCATTATGACTATATAATTTAATTAACCAAAAGAATATTCGACTAGAAGAATATTATTGGTTAAAGAGATTATGTTTATGAGAATAAAACGATGTAAAAGCCTATGGATTATTAATTATTCAGAAATTAGATATTTATCATAATGTGTATGTTTCACAGTAGTAAAGAATAAAATTGATGTTATTATTTTCATGTGAAACTATGATAATGTTTTACTCATAGTTTAAAATTTTAAACATGAATATTCAGATGTCATACCTATTAAATATAGAATGTCATGTACTTATTATTATGAATGAGCATTATTATAATTGAATCATGTATCCTTGTAACTCTATTAGTATTCCATGAATTATGACAAAGTGTTATGTTACGATACACGTGTTACAGAAATCATTAAAAAATGATTTATGAATAATTTTAAAGGGATGTTTTGAAAAGTTTTTAATTGGTATATTATTTTTTTTAATTCCCCTTACTGTGCATTCATATACTCACCCTACATTCTCAATGTGATTTCTTATACAAGTTTATTTGATTTGAGTCCCCCGGTTTGGTGGTAGCTTAAAGAAGAAATTTTTGTTTAATTTTGAAAGAATTGTAACAATTTTATCTGATATTTCCGGACCTAAACCAAAATGATGATCTCTGGTGAAACATGTGTCTAGTTTAAGATTTTTTTTACAATAAAAAGTACGCACCATGTTTTTTAAGACACCGAACTGGCTTCAGGGCAGTCCGGAGGCCGGGGCGTGACAGTTGGTATCAAAGGAATGGTATAGAAAACCATGTAAAATTAGAACAATACTAAAAACATGTTTATGTCTCACTAAGAAGAATTTTTCATAAATTTTTCAATTGTCATACAAAACTAGTATTTTTTCTATCTCCACTGAGTTACTGGAACATATATTGTCCTATCATATTCGGTGACGTACCTGCCATTTGTTAACCTACGTCTAACCTATAAATGCCTTTATTAAGTGTATAACAACCCAAATATCCTTTAACATTATCAATTACCAAGTCATGTTTACTACCTCATGTCCCCATCACAACATACTTATTATGAACACAAAGGATGTTACTATGACGGCTTCTTCATGTGTTTCACTCTATTTGAGGGTAATCTGTCCCATGAAAAGTTCAGGGAAGCTGTAGAGGCAGGAATCTCCAATGCGGCCTATATTTTCAATGTCATGAGATTCAGTAGGTATGGGAGTCTTTACAAAATCTAATTTTTAGAGGAGCATGTAATTTGATTGGTCTATCAGAACCACATTCATTCCGACATCTTTGAACTCTACACATCTCAAGCCACCCATTTGGTGACCTACTGTTGCCCTCATGAGTTTGACTCGATCTGTGAGAAGTGTATATGGATGAATGAAATTGAGGAGTTTAAGAACGTTTGGGGGATAAATATAACTAGAAGAACATACCAATAATGTCTTCAATAGTGGTGGACCTAGTAATGGAGGATGTCAAAAAATCCAATCTAGTATTGTGAGAGAGAGCTAGTAGTTATATAACTCCTTGGGTTTATGAGCATTTTATAATTGAATAATGTTATATGGTTTGATACTTTAACTTTATTTCCAAATAAATTCTTTATTTTGATATGTTTATGCCGTGACGAATAAAAATATATCATGAAATTTTCAAATAGAATACACGAGTTCACCAACGAACATCATATCTCTCCTAGCTAAAATATTAGAACACAAAATTGTTGAGGAATGTTCCAGAGACTGTGAACCTTTCGCAAACCTATTCCTAACATGCAATTGATTTTATAAAGATTCCCTCCACTCAAATATTCTCCGTTAAAAAAATGGGGAAAGCTACTTCTACCACCATATTTTACCTACTCAATTTGATGAATTTAGGAAAAGGATAAAGTACTATGAGGGACTTTTCTTATGTTTCACCCTATTTGATAATTATCAATCATTAATGAACTTTCAAGAATTTTTGTTGGAGGGTGACCACTGAGTGGAATATTTGAACCAAATCATGTGTTTTTATATGTATGGGATGCTCCATGGAATCTAATTTTTCAATAATTATTTTTTTCAAGGGATTTATATAGATCTGGTCCACTCTCGGATCTCTGATATCCACACCAAAAATTCCTTCCTCTAGAAACACGAATGATTTATGAATTGTGATGATCGTAGCTGCTCTTGGTGCTCCCAGATTATTTGGGTCATAGAAGTTACGGAACTGGAAACCAGTCTCGGGATCCACTTGGGGGTATTCAGAATATTGACCTAGGTAGAAGAATTTGTGAGGGGCTTTAAGAGGGGATGTGAGTTTGGGTTTATTTTCAAGTGGATTGTGTTAAAGAGTTTTAGAATTTTGAGGACCCAATTATTTTTATGGGTGAATAATGTGATGCCGCAAAAATTATTTATCATGTAATAATAATGTTATGGTTTTATTCTATTTTATTTTCTTACTTTATAAACAAAACATATGAAATAAACACAAGGAATTCTTACTAAACACTAAATTGATTACATTTCATAAAAAAATAAAAGAATCCATCTAAAAAAATACCTATTAAAAGTCCTATTAAAATTACTTTGAGACCACCCTATAAAAAAAAAGAACCAAATCAAATAGTAAGGATCTTTCAGATCAATCACAATAAACATCAGTATTACCATAGACACTACAACAACACTTAGTATCAGTGGTATGATGAGCACCATTTTCACCTAGTCTTATTGATGTGGATTGAACCCAAAAATATATTTATAAGGGCCTCAATTTGACCGTTTCCAATTTGAGATTGTTGAGTCTCTAATAACTATATTTATAGTCGTTGGACTTTTGGGGGATTAATTTAAAATTTCTAGGTATAAATAGTTTTCTAAAATATTTATGTAATGTATTGAAAATATAAATTTAAACATATAAACTCTTTTTTATAAACTATTAAAAAGATAGTGATTTAATATTTTATCTACAGTTAGTAATATTTCTAAATTAAGTATGTATTTCAAATACATTTCAAATTCTTCAAATTTTTTGAAAATATTTTATAAATGTTTTTATTATTGATGTTTAAACCATGTACGTCACTAAAAATATGATTTTGATTTTAGTAAAACTAGTATAAGGTTTTCTTTATAAATTACTAAACCATGATTTATTAAATTTTGTTTTATAAATCTATGGAAAATAAGTAGTTATAGTAGAGGATTCATATTTGGTTGAACCTTTATAAGTATATGAAAACATATTTTTATATATATCAAAAATAAATACTTACATTGTTAAAATTTAGGTGAGTACCCCATCTAGATGGGGGTCACCTTGACAGCATTCCTCTAGGAGTTCATGGGATTCTCACCCAAAATCCCCTGGAAATGGTCTAGGGGAGGTGCACAGTTAGGGTGGATTCTAGGTCTTGAGCACACATTGGGCATAGTAACCCATAAGGGTGCACATAGGAGTGTGTGAAAGGAACTAGCACACCACCATGGACGAACCCAATATGGAGAGGTGCTAAGAGGGGGGAAGGAGAAATATGGGCATTGGATCGGAGCTCCCGGCTTATAAAGGAGCTTCGGAAGCCTCCCCGTTTCGATGTGGAATAGAGAAAATCTGCCGGGATTAGATCTAAACCATAAGATCTCTCTGTGAGCGATTTGGACTGTCTATTTCAGTTCTATCCTCAATCCTCAGCAGCCACGGTGTATCCTATATGTTTTTGTGTGACGTCTGATCCGTCACAATCTAATCTCAGTCATCAGAGTCTTTTTAAATCACAGTGTCTTCCATAACTGTATGATCATCTCCTCCTTATATCTCAACAGTCGTCCTCTTTTTTTAATCCACAGACTCACCTCTGCCATATGATCTTCTCTCGGTTAAGAATAGCCATTCAATTATTTTATAGATTTTTTGTCCCATGGAATCTTCTTTCTCCGCATGCACTAAACCAGTGGATTCTCCCTTTTCCACTTTCTCTATTTGTTCTTTGTCTATGACACTCGTGGCCCCTCCAAGATCTCATCTTCCACAAAAACTCACACTCAGTCTTATTTTAATCCAATAATGACATGGTTTTCCATCAAGTTTCATTGAAAATATAATATATATGGGTTATATATTATATCTCGTTTTGAATTTGAACCCTATGGGTTTTCATCTTTTCAAGCCTCCAATGAGTTCTCCAGTGCCTCCTTCGAGTTTCTCGAGCCTCTCATCCCCATTAAAATCACGTAAGGAACCTAATTGCCTTGTTTTTTTGGTTAGAGTATGTATACATACATATGTATTCATATATATGTATATATATAGGAATACAGTTGGGAATATAACCTACTGGTTTCTTTTTAAGATAGTGAATTCGTGATCTTAAATGTTGATCTTATCTTATTATCATGAAGGTGTGTGTGATGTTTTGTGGTTCTATATGTGTATAAATATATATAATTTCCAATATGTTAACATTTATTAAAAAACCTTTTATATTTCATAGCATGATTTGTAATTTACACATCATTGATTAACCAAAGTTTGTTAAAGGTTTTAAATCAATAAGTGTCATTACACATATGATGTATGATACTTTATAGGAACTTTATATAATAAGTTTTATATATGTCTACATATACATGTTTATTCATACAGGTTAAGATAAACCTCTATTATACTAAAAATTATCGCTCATAATTATTGATCTTGAATATTTATGTAGTTTTGTTAAATTTAAAGAATTATATTTTTGTACAAAACACTTATATATGTATTTACGACTATAAGCATATGTACCTTTAGGTTTTAATCATTAAATAATTTCGTTTTCATATAAACCAAATTTTGGTGATTTCATTATGTATATGGGATGAATAATGTTCATTATAATTTATTAAACCATGGTTTTCTTGAGAAATTGTTATGTATGCACTTTGTATTATAGTATATAATATTTTAACCCACATTTAAACAAGAACAGTAGTCACCCTAGTGTATGCCCTCCTAATAAATTAATCTATTTATTTTATTTATAAAGTACTTGAATGTGCTATAATAAATGTTTTCAATTATTAAATTATATGTTGCTAAATATTCCCATTTCACAGCATGTTTTTTTATATGAATGGAAATTATCCTAATTTTAGAAATATTCATTCTGAAATATTAAATATTTACATTCATAATAATTATTTCAGGGATTATCATTTTATGTGATAAAAATTTATTTAATATTCTTTCATTATTTACAAATGTGTTGTATACCATACTTTTCATTCATTGTCATGCATTGATAGTATTGTTATTAACACTTATAAGCATAATTTTCTTTGAATATGTAAATGAAAAAGAACATAATCAAACTCAAATGACCATTTATAGAGTAAAGAATGTAAATTATTTATATTGGTATGGGACACATTGAATAATATTAAATGAGAAATTATATTATTTAAGGTGGTATGAGACACTTTGAATAATGCGAAATAAGAAAACAAGTAACGAGGGACACTTGGAATAATTATTGATAATTACATTAATGAATCAAAGTGGTATGAGAACATTTATTTAGAGAAATGAGGAATACATTGGACTTAATTACTGTTAGGTGGGGCCTGCTATAGCCCCTCGATGCATCGGTAGTTCACATGAAACAAACTACAGTTTTCCACAAGGGCTTGACAAATTTATGATTTTTTTGTTTTGAGATGAGGCCATAATCATTAGACATCATGGACAAGGCCTTGATGTTGTCCTCCATATGCACATTCCTCATTATGACTATGTAATTTAATTAACCAAAAGAATGTTCAACTAGTATAATATTCTTTGTTAAAGAGATTATGTTTATAAAAATTAGATAAAGTAAAATCTTATGGCTTATTATTTATTCAGAACTGAATGATTCATTATCTAGTGAATGTTTCATAGTAGTAAAAGATGAAATTGAAGTTATTACTTTCATGTGGAACTCTGATCATGCATTACTCTTAGTTTTAAATTATTTACATTCATATTATGAGGTCATAAACATTATTGTTAGAATGTATTTTAATTATTATTCTGAATGAGAAAGCTTATAATTGAATCATGTTTCATTGTAACTTTATATGTATTCCATGAATTGTGAAAAAGTGTTATGTTATGACACTTGTGTTATAGCATTATATAAGAAAATTTTTTAAGAATAATTTTAAAGGAATATTTTCAAAAGGTTTTAATTGGTATATTGTGTTATCTTTGAAATCCCCTACTGGGCATTCGCATGCTCAACCAATGTTTTCAATCTATTTTCTTTTACAGGTTTTTTATAATTGAGTCCCTCTGTTTGGTGATTTCTTAATGAAGACAATTTTGTTTTGTTTTAAAATAAATGTATTAAGAGTATCTGATTCTCCAGGACCTAAACCAAAACAATCCACTCTATAGGAACATGTGTGTGTGTTTCCATCTATGCTTTTGACAAAAAAAATTACACAAATGTTTTTATTAAGACTCTACATTGGCTTATGGGAAATCTGGGGTCGGGGCATGACATATACCACATAAAATATATATTTAGGATTAATATCATATTATCTTTAGGCTCTCATTATATTTGGTAACTTCTATAGTCTTTTGATACAACACATAGTCTATGAGAATTATCATGTAAAGAGTGGGTGCAAAAATATAAACACTATAATGGGAAGAATAAAAAATACATGTATTTATCAATCATTAGACATTAATTACAATAAATATTATTGTTCATCATGGGTCTAGGGAATCTACTAAAACAAGAGGTAGTATATTTATATAATTCTGAAAGTATAAATAGGCTATTCATTAAGATATATGGTTTATATTCTAAAACAAGTTTTGGATTTTACTCAATATTATAGCTAATGTACTTCCCATTGGCTGCGAATTGGTATTCAAGAAAAAATGTACATGGATGTTAAGGTTAATAACTATATGGAATGACTTTTAAGAGTGGGGTTTAGTAAAAATCTAGTTATAGAATATAAAGAAACCATTTATCCATTATTGATTCTAATGATAATCAGAATATTTCTCATAATATAAGCCCACCATTTTTTCAAATTTATAAAAATGATGTCAAAAATTATTTTTATAAATTGGAAATTAGTTATATATGCCCATATGACTCAACCAAAAGGGTATAATCGGTCAAGTAGCTCCAATAATTTTTTAAAGACATATATATCCATATATGGATTTAAATAGGAATCAAAATTATGGATTGTTAGTTTTTAGGAGGAAATATGGGAATTAGGTTTCATGTAGAATGATGGTGATTCAGGTTTCTATATGAAGGTTAATGATAATGTTATTATTTTTTATTTATTATATATTGATGAAATTTTAATAATTGGACATAAATAACGATTATAATAGTCATCTAAGACATGGTTAAAAGAATTCATTTACAGAAAAACCCTAGGTGAAGTGGAAGACAACATAGTGATCAGTATATATCGAGATATATCTTAGATAATTATATGTGTAAGTCAATTGTATATATTAAAAATTTACATAAATTTAATAATATGGAAAAATAAAATATAGGGTTGTTTCTATTGTAACATCTAATAAATCTAATCCGGGAAATTTATGTAGAAACACAAGAATGGATTAGATGTATGAGTAGAATAACATATGAATTGACAGTGGGATATATCATGTATGTATTTATATTTACATGTTATATTTTTTACTTTATTTTAACCATGTTTATAATATAACAAGATAACCCTGGAGAGATGTAACTGATAGTTGTAAAAAATATATTAAATACATGAGGGGTACAGAGGATATGTTTATGCTGTATAAAGGATATGGGGAACCACTAGAAAGAACATACAATATTTATAGTTTCTAGATTGATCATGATGATCTAGAATTATAGTCAGGCTATGTATATTCTAAAATTGTGGTGATGTGACCTGTAAAAGCTCAATGAAACATGTTGTCACCTATACTATAGAAAAAATGAGTATCTCACATTATACTTTGTGGAAACTGATATATTTAGGATATAAAATTGTGCCTCAAACATTGGTGTGTTTTATATAATTTAAGAACATGTTATAGTTTATTATGATAATACTACAACAATGGTGATAGATACGGTACCCCAGTCTCACCATCAACAAAAACATATATTCCGTAAGTTTTATCTCATGATGTATTTTTATTAGAGAGGTACTATTAAAATTTAGAGAGTTCACATATAATACAATGTAGTAGACTCCTTTAATAAATATGTATCTCATTATTATCATTATAATCATGTAAGAGCTACTAGGTTGATACATTTGATCTGTTGGTTATAGTGAATGTGGGAGTGCAGATTGTGGGTGTCCTTAACCTAGCTCAATCATGTATTTTGATTACCATAACATGTAAATGGTTTTTATATACATGTTTTCATCATACCAAAATAGTGATGACACAAATTTGTCCACTAAATTTATGATATGGTCCATATATCACATGTCATATAAAATGGTTATAGTAGCTGTCATGATATAATGAAAACCATCATATGAAATGAAAGTAATCATAATGTTTTTACACATAGTTCATACATATCATACCTAATGTGAACAGATTATGTGTGAAACTATGGTTTTATGGGATACTAATCATTGATAATATTATCATAATGTTTTTACCTGGTGATATCAAGTAGATGATATCACGAGGGAAGACCCACCAATACGAAAACCACAATTCTTAGGTGTCATTGGTTGTTCCTATAAACAAAAAAACTGTATTAGTCTCATTACATGACTTATTATGAATGTATACAGTTTTATTTCATAATATATTGTATGTAAAAATGTTTTGAATTTGATTTCAAGGTGATGTACACTCTTCTTTGGGCATCAACAATGGCATGTCATTGGTTGTGTGATCAAGATAAAAGTTTTCACTTCCAAGTTAAAGTAGTGATATCCCATGCCTATTTTATCAGGATGGAAGGACCCTCATTGAATATATGTCCATATTAGTATGAGATTACATCCATCCAGATAAATCAACATGTAATAAATAATGAATTGATGATGATAGAATTTGTGCATCTCTCTTTCTGGCATATGGAGAGAGAATGAGACTATATTTAATGGCATGTGATTATTGGAAGTATTTATTTGTATGAAATTTATTTATCTTTTTAGGGATATAATTATCTTCTATAATCTAATTTTTTTCTATGAACACTATTAACTACTATCATGATAATGTCTTAAATGGTAATAAACAATAGAATATTCAACATTCATTCCAATTTTTTTACAGAATAGAAATATAGGAAACAGTGGGATGCACCATGGGTTTGAGATGTTTCTTGTGAATAACTGGTCATAAAAAAACAAAGAAGTTAATCATTATAGAACGATATAATAACCGTGTTGAATTTATTTATGAAAATAAATTATAGGTATTTACGTAAATACATGGATACATATTATACATACATATATTATTTTAATATTCATGGTTTTTTTAATAACATATTAATTATGAGTCGAGTAAATGACATTTTTTTATCACATAATATAATTCTTATATATTAAAATTAGGTGATAAAATATAAATTATGCTTATGATGAAGTCAGTTAGTCATAGTGGGTAATTTATTACTTATTTATCGGGAGTTGTATATACTTAGCCCATGGAACTCTTTTTGGGTATTTCAATTACTATAATATAATATGTGGAGATGTTGTTTTCCATGTTCTATTAATCTATTCCTAATTTAGGTATTCCATATCTGACTTCAATATGCAAGGGGGCGAGAGGTTCCACCCAATAATTTGATCTCTGTTCACTCGTATAGATCAGTGTGAGATCAAATTTTCCTTCATGATGTTGAATAATTAATTGATTCTCCATGCTAGAACCCAAACATAGAAATTAAATAAACTCATGGATTGATGAAGTGTTTGAGGATGATATAAAGGGGGTTTAGCTCATATCCTAAAAATGAATAATTTATGATGAGGATCGATAGTTGAGCACATCACTAATTCAATCAAGGTTATCATTTGGTATAATTGTTTTTCATTGATAAATTCACCCATGTTCCTAACGAAATATAGGGGATTATATAGCCGAATTAGATGATGTATTACTACTCTGTGGAAGAAAAATCATGAATCCCAATTTAAGGCCCATGGCCCCTGTAACCTAGAGTTTATGATTACATTATTACAATGATATTTGATACAAATAATCACATAACAAAGTAATTGATAGTTTAATATTTTTGAAAAATTAGATACATACATGAATAATACATTAGAATTGAAAGTAATGGATCAAAATTTTCTTCTTATTATTTTAAATCCTACACAGAAATGGCTTACCACTCATTGGGTCTGAAATTGTAGATTTATAAGGGCTTCACCCTTAACAATGAGTTTACAATCTTTAGTTAAGGACCCTACCATATCATAAACTATAATACTATCCACTAGGTTCCATTTTCTAGTTAACACATATATAGAAATATTAAAAACTCTCTTGGTGAATTTGAATTGAATTCCAGATTGTAGAAATTTTTTTAATTCATAATAAAAAATATATCTTCTAATGGTATATGTCCATCCCCTAATGATGTCACACCATCATAAAGGAATCATTTCATAATTTGGTGATATAAATAATTTATGACCTGAAAAACATTATACCAGTTGATAAATATCATCACCCTACTTCAATGGAATTTCATGTCCTGTAAAATGCACCAAAACCAAGAAGTACCAAACCTCTATAATCTATCACTAGGACACCTCCCCTAATAATATAAGAAATGCCCGAACCATCCACATTATTCATCAGACCTTCTATAAGATCTATAAATTGTTTCTATTTACCATTATTTATTATTCCTTTTTCTAACAAGTAGTAGATTTGAGGTTTTATCCATATAAAATATGGATCTAACATCCCCCCATGAATGAGGGAACTAATATATTCCACTATCACTTTAACTCACACCTGGATAAAAAAACTGTACACTTTTAACATACCTTTTATTTTTATGAGCCTCTTCAATTGTACAAAAAAATACACAAAACCACTTACCTATCCATCACCTCTTCGCTATCTTCTGGAACTATGGAAACATGTGTATATGACCTCATGCAATGTGTCTCTTCCTAAATGGTTACTATACTATTGTATAAAAACATTCATATCACTTAGAACATTAACTCTTAAATAAAATGTTCCCTAATTATTCTTTTGCAGGGATTCATAACAGTAGAATTTAGTCCCAAATCACAATACCTTTTTCTATTTATTAAAATATTTATGTAAATCATTATTTCTAAATCTCTAATCAATGATTTTCATATTGATCTGTTTCTCTTTTAACCATATTTTGGGTACACAATTTTCGATCCCTTATCTATCATGTGTCATCTATAAAATGTCATTTCCGTTAAACATCATTGATTTTGAGCCTATAAAGACAAATTATTTTAAATCCTCAAGCATGAAAATGAAATTTTAATTGATTTTCTACTCATAAATGGGCAATTCCGTGGTGAATACGTGTTCTAGTTTGTTTCATGAGACCTACCGACACATCGAGGGGCTATAATGGGCCCTGAAAATAACATATTATGTCCCATGCTTTTCACATATGAAATGGAAGAAACATAAGTAAAATAATTATTCGTACAGAAACTAGTAAACAATATTTAATTAATTTCACTAATAAATATTGATATGAATAAAACATATAGAGTAATAAGGATAATGATATCAAAATAGGACATTTCTAATAAATTTGATCAATATCTATTCAAAAAAATATTGTAGATATTATCTCATGTGATCAAGCAAAATGAATAATAATATTGAATAAAGTATTAAAAAACTAATAAAAACACTCTAATAAGATCCTATAAAATTTCTTAAGGGAAAAACAATTTCTCAAATTTAAATCACTAATTTCTCTTAAAAAATAAATTATTTTATAGTATAACATTTTATTAAAAATAAAAATTTAAGATTTTAAAAAATTATTCAACTAATTGAATATTTATAATGTTATGAAAATCCACTCATTCAATATACGTTAAAAAATTATTAATATATTTTTATCAGAATATTCACAATGAATCTAATTTAGAAAACAACAAAAGGCAACCATTAGAATGGTTTTATAATTTTTAACACCATGAAAAAATTATTTTAAAAAAAATCAATTGAATTGTAAATAAATTTATGAAAATATTTTTCGAAAAAATTCCCATGTATAAGAAATACTCCCCATTGGAGACTTAAATATATGAAATCCCTAATAATGATGTAATTGTGAAATAATCAGTTACATTAGGTCTAAATTTCATAATACATGTTAAAAAACTCAGTTATAATAAATACATATTTATTATAAATTTATCCTAGAACCAAAAAAATATATATTATAACATTTACAACATAAATATTTTATATTATCACACATGTTATAAAAAATTGCTTTTTAAAAACCATTATTTTGGGTAATAACAGCTTCATTTTTCTTTTTTCTTTTTATCAGTTGATTTTTTTGTATACACTGATCATGGTTACATAGTCTAAAATATTTAAATAAATATTTTATTTATTTATATATATTAAATTTTTATTTATTTAAATTAATCCATTAATGGTGGAGAAAGAATATGCGATACACTATTCATGAAGATAGTAGGTCGTATATACACATAAACACTATTTCCATTAGTCTATGGATGGAAATAAAGGAAGGTAAATAGTAACTATCATTTATTGAATAAATTTTATATAATATAAATCATTATATTCTTCTAATAAATAATTTTTATCATCCAATAAAAATATACATTAAAAACCAATGACATCATTTCGTGGAGGTGGTAGCCTACCTGTACGAACATGAAAAATTATCATTTACCAAATGGATGGATGATAATAATGTAAAAATGATATTATTTCTTAAGAATTTTAATTATTTATACCAATAACATAAAAATACTAAACATATCATTATTCACATGCATAAAATAAGGTAATGAAAAATTAATTATTTTACTATGTGCAGGCGATAAGACATACATACAAATGAAAGATACATTCAGACACATTTGATGGGACAATGTTGGATAATTCTATTTTTATAATCATTATAAAATTTCATTTTTTTGGGAGACATAATTTAATACATGATGAAAATTTAAAGACATTTATAATATGTAAAAAATGGAATAAATTAACATAGGTTGGGTAATAGAATTACCTATTCTTCCAGAGTTGTTCCATATATTTTCTCTTAATGGGGTTAAGGATGGTACTTTAGGGAGACCAAAACCTTAAAAACATGGATAAGGATGGTGAGAAAGGAAATAGTTAGTGATTTTTATTGATAGTTTTATCAGTGTGGTGATAATAAGTGAGAGTGGATATGCCCTATTATAGTTGAGGTGATGGGAACTTTTGGAATTTCTCAAAATATTAAATTATAAAAAACTAACTCTGAAAATAAATGCCAATAAATGAAAATATTTTTGTATAAAATATATTAAAGGGTGGTAATACCATCAGAAACATATAATTCTATTTTTTTGGTTTTATTTCAAACATTTCCAAACTGAATAACCCCTTGGTTAAATTTTTTTGACCTTAACGGTAATAACCACTATTTCAATCATGATAGGGTTTATAATGTCACTATAAATCATCTATTGACTCGTAAATGGAAATTTATTATTTATAAAAATTTATTCCAGTCAAATAGGAAAAATAATATTTTTAGTGATTTTAAATTTTTTATGAAAACAATATTTTTAAAAAATTATTATTATTGCTAATTTTGAAACTATTCAATTAATTTGACTTAAAATAAATAACTAAAAAATGAGAATTATAATATAATTATATAATAACTCTATTATATGTAGTATAGATATATAAATTACGTTATAAACATTAAATCATTTAAATTATATATAAATAAATATTTTCAAATTTTAATTTATTTTTATGTTAATTAACTAAATAATGTATTATAATTGAGAAATAATTTTTGGAAATTATATAGATTCATAAAATATAAAATAAATATATAACTAAAATAATGTAATTAATTTCTAAATATATATTTTTTTCATTCATATCATTCTTTTTTCCTTTGTCGACACATAAGTGATATTGAAAAGAAAGGGAATGACGTTTTTTAACTATCATTGATTTTAATATTATGTTAGTCATTTTCAGGAAAAGGTTTACACTAAAGAACTAAATTGAATGACTGATTTGAAATAGATATAATTCAATTCATCCAACAATAATTAATATTAATAACTATTTTCTTATCAATTAGTTTTAAGCAAGTTTAACCTAATTTACCAATTACCAAGGTGATAAAATTTACTACGTTAAATATTCATGGTGTGTTAAAATAAAAGATACATATTCACTAAATTTAATTCCCCTAATTAATAATATGGAATCTACTTAATAAAATTCATTACTTATAAGTTGAAGATATTAATTTTAGAACTAATTCAAAAACATCATTAAAATTTCATATTTGAAATTGTCGTTTTTAGGAACAAATCTGGAATAATGCTTATCCCATGTATAGTAAAAATATAAAATAAATGCTTAAAAATAATTTTAATATATAATTTATAGATTTACATAAAAGCGATCACCAGTAGTGTAAAATTCAATTATAAATATATTTCTTGATCAAAAAATATTTTTTTAGAAAAATAGTACTGGAAATTTTATCATAAATTTTATTTCTAATCAATTGATAACCATAAAATTTATTATATTAATGTATAAACCTCATATTTTTCAAATGTTCGATATTCAAATTTATACCTTCAAAGTTAACAACTAGGTTATGACAATTACATAGTAATTGATTACGGTTCATTTGAACATGGTGTTTCATGAAACATAAGCTATTAAATTTATTTAAAAAGTGATATATTATAGAAATATGGGGTGTTATATTCATCCATCAGTAAAATACATTCCATTCAAAAAATTAATATAATTTCACACAAAATATTTGGGTATTTAATCATCATAAATAACATGTATTACCACATCGTCTCTTCCAACTTATGTTATTTTCAATGTATTGTCACCCACTCAATCTATCGATTCATCAACACATGTTCTCTTGTGTCCAGAAAGAAGATAGGCTATTAAATGCTTGTTAAATTAATATCCAATTATATTTATTTAAAATTGAGATAATGCATCAGGTCTAGCTTGTAATTCCTTAAAAATGAGATATAAAATACATCATATACTTTAGAAATGTTAGGTGACATTACTAAATGGTAAGCAACAAATTTAATTCATTACATGATATCAAAATTTCTGATATACATGGACCTTTTCATTTCTTTTTTATTTAATCCTATAACTCTCTTTCATAGTGACACCTTTATGAAATCATGATATACCATTTAATGTTAAAAATCATTATTTTTGTTATCCGAATAATTTTTTTTATACATTGAGCTTCATTAATATGGGTTTGAGTAGCCCATTCCTTTTCCATTATATCCTCTACAATATCTAGGACTACATATTTCATTCCCAAACATCATCCCAGAAATTTGTTGCATAAAATATAATTCTATATAACTCTTCATATGATTCCATGAATACAGAAATAGAATATATTGTTATATGATATTTCCATGAAAGGTAAATAATGATCCCACAAACCATTAATGTGATGTGATAATGACCTCAACTTATCTTATAATTTTTTTATAGTCAAGTGGAAAATATTTTCTTAAAATTAAATTTATGACTATTTCCATGTAGGAATATGTATAGGTTGAATTAATCCACATGTATGTTTTCTCTCAGCCATAACATGTTGAAAAACCAAACATCTTGAAGGTAAAGAATAAATTAAACACCACATATTATACCCCAAAAAATGTTCTTTTAACTACCTATACATATTATTGATAGGGAGGTGTATATTGAAATTAATGATATGTAAGTCATTCAATAATTCCCATCATTGCTCCAGTATAAAGAGAACACAAAGCCCCTATCCAAATTTCAGAACACAATCTTCATATACGATTTAAGTCTACTTCCCATCAATCATAAATATAATTTTCCGTATATAATTCCCATTATAAAACTAAGATAATTTTGTCGTTTCCATTACAAATTATTCTTATATCATTAAAAATGGGGGGAGTGATATTTCCCCCAAAATAAGTCCATATCTACCATTTCTAGATCCAAGAACACCTAGTCCCATTTAATCCAAATTTTATTCCAAACTAAATGATCCTTACAAATAAATGCATATTCTACCCTATCTTCATTCATTTGGTGGTAGTGTATTGAGTAGTTAGGATCATTTAGTAACAAGATAAATCAAATTTTAATCATATTTAGGGATTTCTTTGAGAATATGTATTTCAAAAACTATTGAATTATATATATATCGAATATTTCACCATAGAGATAGTGTTATAATATTTTCTGATGAAATATTAAAATAGATTACTCAATATCATGATTTAGGTAGTTTAGTCCATGGAATTATAAATTCCATGATTATTTATAATCAAATATATCATTCTACATAAGGAAACAAAAAATAAACTTCCTTGATGAATCAATATAAATAAAAAATCCACCATTTCCAAATGGTAGAGTTAGAATCATTGCATTCAAGAATATCCTATTAATATATTAAAATAATTATTCTCAATACTTTTTTCGAAATAATCATTTCCCCCTTATGAGTAATATATGTTAATGTGTTATATAATTTGGAATTTGTTTAAACAAATCACTCATTGTACTTTATGAAACCATTAAAATGACGTACCTCTATTATGTTCATTAGTATATCAAATTCATGAAATACTATATATTTATAAGACAGACTCACATTCCATAATTGGAGATAATTTTGTAACGAAAATAAAATTTTTTGTTAACTAATTATATCTTTATAAATTTTCTAAATAACATGTTTCTTCAAAGATTCTTAATAATGATCAACATATGATTCTATAGTTCTTATAGTTCATGGAGTACACCAATATATATTTAATCAATATCACAATAATATTTTAATTATATTCTTTGAATAATCGATTCATTAGATCCCTAAAAATAGTTGGTTCATTATTCAATGAAAATTTAGTTACTCTAAACTCATACTTTTCATATCATGTTTAAATTTTTTTCCTCAGATTAACAACCATATTTACTCACCATTTATTATATAAAAAAATATGGTCAAAATTTGAAAAATATTTTGCCCCATTATATTTTATGAATAATTCAATAATACAAGAGAGAAAGTATTTGTTCTTTATTTTAATAGTATTTATTTTAATATTATTTGTAAAAATCCTCATAGATCAATCAGTCTTCATAAAAAATGAACATGATCTCTCCAAGGTAAAAAAATAGAGTATAAACCCCTTACCAATAAATTTAATTAAATTATTCTATAATCTACTAACTCTATAGTTTCCATTTTATGGGGAGTCGTGAATATAGGATTCACATTGAGGATTAAACAAATCGATGACTCGACTTTCATCTATTGTGGATATCTAGGAAATTCTGAAGGAAATACATCAATGCATTCCATTATGATTTTAAAATAATAACTTGGAATATTATCCTTTTTATCTGATGTTTGTGTCTACAATTATTTTCTAAGGATATTATTTAGAATTACTATTGTAGTTGGATCCATACATGGCTCATATTTTGATTTCCCCTTATAAACTTATGTAATTCTATATGTTCATCAAGAATCATAATTTTCTTATCTTAAAATTAATTTGTTTTAAAATTTTAAATTTAGTAAATACAAAGGATTATATCAATGTCAAAAATATATATGAGTAAAAAATCAGAAAATAGAGAATTTTTATATGTCCTTATAATAACTTCTTGGAACATATTATTTTTAGGGAGGTTTCCACTATGAGTTTTTACTACATAATCCCTTATTAATGATAAAGGAAAAAGGTCCAGTTATTCTTTGGAAAACTGTAATGATACAAATTATTGCGATGATCCATAATCAAATAATAATTAAACCCAATTTGAGGATATGATTAAATTACCTACCAGTACCTCCCTAGGACCTTTATACTTAACTTTTTTTATAGATAATCATTGAATTTTTCATTTTTTATTTTCTATGTAATGTTCCCTTGATGCATATTATAATAATCTTCATAGTGTCCCGTCTCTTTACCACTGAATAAATACACATTTAAAACTTCTTTATTTCCCTTGTAATCACGGGCCTCCAGGCCCTTTCCTCGACCCTTGAAAAAAATACCCATTACAATATGAATTATCCTTGATGTTTCTTCCTAAATTAATTTAATTTTGGAATCCATCATTCCTTTTTTCCCATGTTCCTTATTTCATTTTCCAAAGTAGTCTACAACAATCTATTAATCGTTATTCCCTTAAAATCAATAATAATATGGGAATTATTTATCTCTATTTATAGCTCATGATTCAATTTCTCTAAATGATAACAACGTTTTAGAGACTAGTTTTGTTCTAGAAATTTTATTTATATGATCGAATTATTTGTAGATTTCTCTCATTGGATTACATATATAGTCTATGACATTCTATTATAACATTGTAATGTTGTAATAATACATAAAAACATTATCATACTTTTTTGTCTAACTCAATAACATTATATCCATATCTACATGATATTCAAGAGGAAAATATTTTCTCATGAAAATTTGATAAATCCTTCCATTGTATGTTTTCTATTTCCTCCTCTGCATTGCTATTTTTAATAAATGGACACAATTTATATACATATCATGAGATGTTATTACAACCATATAGATATTCACCCTTTCATTACTTTTTAATGATATGAATAACATATATACGTAACATATCCATTTATCAACTATAAATGGATTTGTAGTCCTGTTAAATGGTAGATGTTTTTGTTACATGAAGTGGTCTAGAATTGATACCCCATATTGTGGATTAATCAGAGGCTTCATACAAATATGATTATTTCATATAATCTGTGTCATCTATTCAATGATAGTTATAAGTTTCTTCACTAAAACTTTTGCTATATTTCCGCCATCATTATATATTCTTTGATGGAAATACCAACATATAATACTTATATTGATACATAAAGATTTGGATTCATAATGAATAATTTAGAAAGTATTAAAACACATTAAAATAACAGAAAATTTATTTTTAATTGTTTAATAATAATAAGTTGGATACTTTAGGAATAATTTCAAAGTTAGTTATATGGTGGTGTTTCCATAATCTATGTTTTTTAGAATGTATTTTCCATGGTTTCTAAAAATCCTCCTCTATTACCAACTACAATGACCCTAAAACACATCTCCCAAAGTCGATGGTTAAATTATTAAATTAGAATTAGTTACTAATAATAAAAAAAAAGACCAAATAGTTTATTAGTTTTGAAAAAAAGTTAAATTCATGAATCATACCATATAATTTAAATCATAAAAATCAAAAAATATATTTCTAGTTAGAACAACATTATTCCCTTATATTATCCATGTATATCAATCAATATATACATAATTTCATTATAGAGGGAAATATTCAGAATAAATATAGTTAGAGATTTTCATAAGGGAATGAATATATGGGAATCTAAATAATGCAAGAATAGTTTTATTGGAGACAAATGGAAATTAGATAAATCGATAACCAAAAGATATAAAAGCACACCAATGGATATCCTAACTAATCAAATATTAACATGGAAATCAATACATAATCATATAATGAGGTAATTAAAAAATTCATGACATCATAAAAATAATTTGAAGACCTATTTCCCATAAATCTTACAAAAATGGTTAATTCATTAACCAATCATCAATATAGTTTTCATTATAAGACTAACTGATTCATCAATAGAATATATTAGGGCCCATTGATCACCTACAATGTCTAACTGATATTTTATAAGGGGTGAAACATAATCAAAATAAACATTATATTGTATCTATTATATAAAAATATTCACATCTTCCACTACCAATAAACATAATCATAAACTATCCAGTGTAATATGACGAATGAAACTTGATTATTTTTTACAGTAGAGAATTTTATGGTAGAGGAGGCCTCAAAATAACATTCTCAACAAGTATGAATAAGCCTTGCTTTAGGCTATTATATCTACATGAATTCTAATTAATCCCTTGATCATATATCTGTATATTTCCCCTTCACATAATGGTTATGGAATTATTTACAGAACATATTTGACTAAAGGTTATCTCTAGGTAGCTTCAAACACTTTTAACATCAATCACCTGAGTAGGTTCTAGTGATTAGGAGATTTTTCATTTGTTTTTTGCTACATATGCTACAATATACTTAAAATAGAAGGTGATTAATCCATGGGCTTTTGATAATTACATCATCTCATTACATACTATAAGATTCTAAAAACCCATGGGAGTTATGATTTCATCTAATATTCAAACTGGAACAATGAACAATGAGTTATATGATATTATTATTTTTAAATCTCATAATGTTTATGGAAGGATCAAATATGCATCCATGTAAAATATTGTTAGATGGATAAACCTGATTCCTAAATGGATAATGGTAAATGTAGATGCGGTGACATCAGTTTTACTGGGACCTTCTAGTTGTGGAATTCTATTACGCGCCTATAGGGCCTTCATTAAGAGATGTTATTATCACATTATTGGGTGTTGCCATGCAATGGAAATTGGGTTGTGGTCCATGTTAAAGGTGTTCTGGTATTTGATTCATCTTGGTTGGATATCCTTATGGATGGAATCCGATTCAATTGTAGTAGCTATAATCCATAAAATTCTCTCTAGAAATTTCCCATGGAAGATTATTCCATCTTAGATTTATTATCATTGAGTTTTGGATAGTCTTATTAATGTTTCTATACATATATATACAGAATAAAATCGGTTTTTTAGTTCCCTTTCAAAGAGAGAAAGTGTAGGGGATAGTTCCATATTTTTTGTTGTACAAGAAGTTTTTCTTGTTCTGTTTGATGTATATACACATGGTGATGTGATTGCTAGAATTTTGAAACCTCCATTATAATTTTTTTTTCATATTTTAATTTTAATAATTTTCTTTCAGAGAAGGCTTTCCTACCTCTAAAACATTCTGATTAATATGGATAATTGAATTAAAATAGTACAACCATGGTCCAATTGAATAAATACGATTAAATAATATATTTTTCATGGTATATTAATAGATAATACTCAATAAGTTGTATGATTCAATTATTTTTTTCATATATATGAAAAATAATCTTACAATATCATTGGAAAAATATTGAGGGAAATAAAAATTTTCACTTGGACATCACATAATTTTCTTAAAAAAAATGAAATAATGAAAGAATCATTTTCATTGAGATTAACCTTATCATATTATGATGATGCCATAAATTTTTTGAGAAATAATGAAAAAGTTATATGGTTCTCATTTCATCTAGGTCAAAAAAACATTTCTTTTGGTTTTTGTCAGAAAATTCATAAAGATCATATTTTATAAATGAAAAAAATATTTCATTCATACACTTTTGAAAAACATTTGAAATATGTATTAAATTATTTTAACAAATTATAGGGTATTTGTAAGAACATTTATGATAGTTTTTAGAAAAACATTTTCATTGAATATAAATATTCTATATTGGAAACATAAACACAGTCATACATATATTATGAATAGAAATTGAAATAACTGTTTACCTCAGGGATAACATTCCCCGTACTTGTTCAAAACTTCTATATAATAAAAATATATTAATTATAAATTAATTAAATAACAAAAATTATATGTATCATACCATTTATGGAATACTTATATTCTTTTCTCATCCATTTAATATCAATTCGTTGTTAAAAGTCATTATTTAAGTAATAACTGCTTCATTTTTTTGTATGTTTTGGTTAAATAGTTTTGGATTTTATTATTAATAATGGTACCTTCATCTGAATATTGTTAATAATTATATAATTAAAATATATATCCATTATCTTTATTTTTTAATTTACCTATTAAAGGTAGTGATAGAAAAATGATGCGGAGGGTAGGTTGTATGTATGCATGAACTCTATTTTCATTATTATACAAACCGAAGAAATAAAATATAAATAATAAATTTCATTTAGAGAATAATTATTACATCTAATAAATATTATATATTTATACAATCTTTTATTATAACCATCCATGTCAAATACACGATGGAAATAATTCACATCACTTTGGGGAGGTGGTAGTCTGCATGTAAGCATAAACATCTTTAATGGTTTCCAAATTTTTAGAGTAAAACAAGGTATGTATTATATTATTTTTTAAGAAGTATAATTATTCTATAAATAACATATATAAATAATTAAAATATCATAATTTCCATAATTAAAAATTGTAAAGAAAATTTAATTGTATCTATATATGGAGATGATAGGCTCTATATATGCATGAGTGATACTTTGACATCCCATATGATGGGAAAAGGTGGGTAATGGGGGTTCAATAACCATAATATAATATAATTATATTTATTATAATTAATTTATTATTTTATTATAACTTTAATAGATTAATGTGTTGTATAAGAATAAGTAAATTAAAAGTGGTCATGTAAGACTATTACAATTTCTTTGAGATATCTTCTTTTTGATATTTTTGTAAGGTAATTAAGGTTGGCCTTTTATGAAGACCTGTACCTATAGAACCTAGATAAATATTTTGAGACAACAAATGGGTTGGTACTGTCTCTTATAGATTGTACAACGAGGTGTGATGAAGTGAGGGAGGATGTTCCCTTTTATAATTGATGTGATGGGCACATTTGAAATTTATCAAAACATTAGATTATAATAAATTCGTTATCATGATAAATGACACAAAATTAATGGTTATATGAATATAAGTTAAGATAGCATTTTGATATCATAAAAAAATATATTTCATATTGGTTTTTTGTTATTTAAAGCCTTATCATTTCAATTAACCTCTGGTAATTTATTTTTACATCAGTAGTAATAAACACCATTTTAATCATAAAGGGATACTAATGTTACTATAAATGCAAAAAATGACTCTTAAATGCACCATTTATTGTATTGAAAACTATATTACATTGAAATTGGTTAGTGTAGGTATTTTGTTAATTTCATTTAATATTATAATATAATATTTTGAGAAAATATAATTAATGTCCACTTTGAAACTATTTATTTGATTTGACATCAAATACATCGACCAAAAATGGAATTCGAATATAATTCATTCCAAAGTCTATAAAATTATATATTGATATATAAAAATTGTTTTACAAATTATGTCATTCAAATTATATCAGATTTATTTTTTATAAAAAAAATTATTTTATTTTTTCTGTTAATTATGAATATAACGAATTAGCAATGTTACAACATTTATTGTTATTATTTATTATCTAAAAATAAATAATAAATGTAAATAATGATAATAATTTTATTAATTTCAAAATTTAAATTTACGTTCATTTATATGTTTCTTTTTTTGTTATGTGGATAAATAATAGATATTAATAAAATGACATTTTATAACTATCTTTGATTTAAATAATATATAAGAAACATTCATGTAAACATGTTCATGAAAAAACACACTATCATTAATTATGTATTAAGGTACAAATTAAAATCATAAAATAATAACTTGGATGAAAATTTTGCCCTCAACTCATAGTTTTAAACAATGATCACCCATTTTACCCTTTATTGAGGTTATAAAAGTTACCATGGAAACAATTTATATTTTTTAAAATTAATAGTGACCTATTTACTATGTTTTAGCCTCTTATTTAAAAATATGTAATCTATTTACTAAAATTCAATACCTTTACGTATAATAAATTAATTTTAATTGAAGTGTGAAAGCCATGATAAAAATTACATATTTTAGAATTTAGATTCTATGAGTAAAACTATATTTATTTTAAACCCACGCATGGTAATATTATTTTTTGAAGATTAAAACATTTTATTGAATATATAATATATAAATTTCTTAATAACATTCACCAATTGTGACTAAATCATTTAAAAATATATTACATTCAAATAAATAGTTATTTATAAAATAGTTATTTTAATTTAAGGTTAATTTTAATTTCTAACAAATTAAGAGCTAAATAATTTATTTATAAAAAGTATAAACCAAATATTTTTTCAAATTTCAGTTATTAAAATTTAAACATATAAATGTAATTGGTATGTTGTAATAGTCATATAGTATTATATCATGGTTAGTTTGATAATAGTGTTCCATGCAATGGAATATATTATATTTATTTAAAAACAATCATATCATGAAATTTTACAGTGTTACAAAATGTGCACATTCTTCTATTATTCACTATACTACAACATTAGATAAAAATTGATTAATTGATTTTATTTCAACTATGAGTGGTTAATAATGTTTTCGGAATCCAAACATCATTATATTTTTGAACATTATTATTAAAAATATATAAATACTTAGGTCTCAAAACTCTATCATTATTAAAATTACATCCATATATCATCTTTGGGTATTTTATAAAAAATTATCAAAATATAGTATCAGATAAAATATTCAAAAAGTAGTATTTTTTTATATTCATTCATTATTATAAAAAACAAAACTATGATAAATTAAATTAACACATTTAAAACCAATGATTTTTTTTGATTTTGTTCATCTTGGTTAGAATTTTAAAGAGGTATCATGATATCATGGATATAATATTTTGAGAAATATATAACTACATAAAATCAAAATACTGAAACAAAATCATTATTATATGGAACAAACATTTTTTTCTTTTAAAATTGTATTTTCCACATTAAGAACATTTTAATATCTTTTTTTGGGACATTTTTATAATGAATAATGTTTTTAATCCCATTTTAAAGTTAATGAATACTCTAATTTACATCATGTTAGCTTAGTATACATGACCAAGAGGATGATAATGAATAAGTGTTTTTATATGATTAAAAAATTAAATTTTTATATACATATATCTCTTCAATGAAAAAATTCAGACTTGGGACATATGTAGAGATTATGTCATGGGTTTCATCCCAATCACTCCATGTAGTGACATTAATATCTTACATTCCATATCTAATTTAATTAAAATTTATTTTTTAGATTTATAGTTCAAATATAATATGACAATTATTATTTCATTTATAGAATTAAAAAATTGGTGCTTCAATTTGTTTATTTTCTTTTTGGAATGTTGGGTTGATTTATTCTTTTTTAAAAGCGTTTTCAAATTTTTTAAAATATTTCCAATTTTACATTTTTCAATAGTGTCACTTCCCAGATAATAATCTTATTTTATTTCCATAATGGCTTGGTTCTTTCGAGTTTCAATGGATTCCATTTCTTCTTTTACCACTTGGTGTTTCATAGTGATTACTTATGTCATGAGTGAGATGAAAAGCTATTTTAACAAAATATTTTTTTTTATTTTCACCTTGTATAACCAAGACTTTGGGATACCCTGATCAAGGTAAAACCTCGCATATTTTATTCATGATTTATTATGTAGAAAAATCAACAACTATATAATTTATATAGATTAAAATGTAAGAAATCATTATAAAAGTATAAGTATTTGATTCATTAGAATATATATTGAATCATTCAAAATATTATTTAAACATATCCAGTATAGTGTATTTAATATTTGTCATGATATATAGTGTGAATTTTAATAATTTCTTTTACTCATGGGTAGTTTTTCAGACGATATTTATAAAAATGGGTTTTTAATCACCTAATAAATTGAACATATATATTTTACTATAGTTTTAAATGATTTTATACCTTGATGATCCCATATTCATTTTTAATATTTAGTAGGATTATATTCATGAATAACCATTTTATTGAAACATGAATAACACTACTATGAAATGATCACATTTTTTCCAACAGAAATAATTTGTGGCAACAAAAAAAGGAGTGTGAGTACAACAATTATATTCCATCATAATGGTGAACATTGAAATATATTAATTTTTTTAAATAAAAATATCAATTTCAAATTAAAAATGAATATCTCCATTAATAATTAATTTTTTCATAGTAGGATGAAAAGAGTGGTGGGGGGAGGGGCGGTGGTGTTAATTGATTGTAAACCATAATCTGAATAATATAAATTATAATTTGAAAGTAAAATAATTTTAATAGAAATAAGTAATATAAGGATAAATTTTATATTTATTAAAAATATAATTTCAAAGATAAATAAAAGAGTAAGCATAGTGGAATGTGGAAAAATTGTATTTATGTAATTTATGCATATCATGAAAGGATAATATAATGTATAAAATAAATGGTAGAGTATAAAAAATTCAAGGGTTCTTGAATAAAACATGATAGACTCCTAATTCCCCACCCATTTAATATATAGATATGTGTTATTAGACCCACTATGTAAGATAATGGAAAATAACACACCATATTATTGATTGAGATACAATGGAACTAACATTCCTTACATTTTTATAGAAATAGTGTTAAAAATCAACCATTTATGTTTTTAGAGATTTAATGTGGCCAAATGAAGATGGTGTAATGCAAAGGGATGATTTTATAAGAACAAATACTTTAAGAATACACTCTATTATCTCTCTAGAATTATAAAATCAATTTATATGAGAATTATATAGAAAATGGTGGGTGACATTGAGAATTGGAAATGAATTTGGGTCTTTTATTAGATGGATATGATAACACTAGAGATCAAGAGTTGATTCAATAAGAGTAGTGTCACACAATATCACTGATTGTTATTATTATCCTTCATGACTCCCATATCATTTTTTAATTCTTCTATTTTGTGGTCATTGTAGGTTAATCAAATCCATAAATACCTAAATCAATCCATTAATGATCATTGTAAAAACCCTTAATAATGTTATAGAATGGTGGAATAACCTAGATTCTAGATACAACATGTTATGTGGAAAAAAATGTAAAAGAAATATTTCTCTAAAAACAAATAATAATTTCTATTCAGAATTTATAGGTAGATAGTGGAGTATTTTTCATTGTGTTATATTCTATTTGATCTATAGGCATCCTGGTGCACTCCTGTAAACTGAGCGGTGCTTCACATAAGACTAAAATGAGGTCATTTTATCCCATATTGGATCCTTCTATAGTCCCATTTAGTTATTATCACAATAAAGCATCATAAAAAATGAAGATTTTTAGGGTTATATTAATATTTTTATGATAAATAAAAAAATTCTATTATGATATTCAACATGAATGAAATCAAAACAATGATTCAAGAAAATTTGTGGAGTCACAAAATTAGTGAAATACTGAAGAAGGTGTGAATCAGTTATGTATCAATTTTAGGGTGTCCCTTCATAAAGCCAACGTAGTATGTTAATATGAATTGACTAACCATCATACCATATGCATGCACACACAGAAAATGAATAAGGGATTCAAAAAGGTCACAACTCTATGTGATTACCTAGTCCATTGTCAGATGTAGTTGAAACCAAGATCACATGATCATCTAGTAAAATAATATAACACAATGTGAATACTAAATATCATTATATATCATATTACCAGACTCCATATATTCATTTGTATCTTTCATAGTAAGTGCATCCCACACCTATCACAATAAATTTTAATAGTAAAACACATTTATATCCTTCCAATACATACAACAATAAATATTATCTTAAGATTAATATATTTTCATCATCTATATTTCATTATATACAATTACATAATTAAATATAATTCATAAAATTACATTAAAAAATAACTTTCCACATCTTCAAAATAAAGAAGTTCATCAAAATATTTAAACTATAGTATGAAAATAATCTTCCTCCCTCACATAGATGAACTTTAAAAAAATCAATCCCACTGTGTTTCTTCAAAAATAAAACATCCATAAATTGATTTCATCCTATAAAAATATTTACATATGGTAATATGAGAATAATATTCCATAAATAAATTCATCATTACCAGTTACACACATATAGAATTATTATTTTAATTATTTAAAGAAATATATTCTTGAATTATTTGATCATTGAATCAAAAATATCACTTATTCTTCTTACAATAAATTTAATAATTAAATGAAATATCAAAATGTAAACAACATGTAATTATTACTCATTAATAAAACAAATAATCCCATCCAACATGTTTAATCCATTTTATTTCATGCATGATATTTATTTTACGATATGAATTAATGAATTACCATTAAATCCAAAACACTTTTTAATTATTTGTCCATCTTAAATATTTGCATTCATCCCCTTCAATAAAAATAAACCCAAACGTGATTTAATTGATGATATTCCAATCATTTAAAACTACAATATATAAATGAGATAATGTATATAGTATCTAATCCTCCTTATTCTCACCACAATTAATTTTTATAAATTAATGGTTCATATAAATGTATATACACGTATCTATGAACCTATTATAATCATGGATTAATTAATTTTTATTGTAAATTTACTCATAAGAAATTATTTTATCTATTCATAAATCCTAAATAATATCATAATATAATTTTTTATTAATGTTGATTTATGTAAATAATATATTATATAGAATCATATGGATTTATATATCAAGATACATTTGATTTTTTAGTAAGTTTAAAATTGTAAAAGAGTCATCTAATATAATATATATTCATATTATGAAATCAAAGTGTCATATGATTTCAATAATAAATTCATTAGAAATTTATTATGTATTGTACTGACCATACAAAGGAGATTACATGAGGATGACCATAAAACTAGTCCAACTGTACATGCATGTATGAATACATTTGAGGATTGATCTCATGTGGAAATCAGTTGAATATGACTATATGAGTACTCGTGAAGATTGAATCTATTTACAATAGAATGGCCATATGGGTCGACCATGTGGATTGGACTGACTATTCAAATTACTGTAGTTAAAATTCTTGAATTTCTAAGAGAAAAAGAGTGTATCGAGTGCATGAAAGATGTATTAACTATGGGAAGAATCAATTACAGTGTATACTACACATAAAAGTAACATCATGAAGCAATTGTATATCGATTGGTCATATGGTAATTGGTTGCATATTCATATTACATACATTCACTATCAACCATATAATGAAATAGTTAGTGGAGTGACAACATCGATTAGTTACAACATGAAACTATGATTAGTGTATCTACCAAAACAAATCATTTTTATTTATTATCTCATATAATCTATAAATTTTATAAATTCTTAATTTTTACATACAGCGTTCAAAAAAAGCACTATTATTAATTAAAAATCATTAAAAACACTTTCAATTTGATCTATATAGTTTCTATACATAAGCCAACTCCTTTATATGGTTTCAATTATCCAAAATTCATAAATAATCACATTTGAATATGATTTTTTCTTTTGTATTCATTTAAAAAATAGAATTATTATTTATTAAAAATTCTCTACATTAAATAATTAATATTAGGTTCAACAAACTCTTGATTTTTATTTTTTAAATATCATGGAATATAAATCACATTAAAACATAACATAAGTAGAAATGAAAATTTCATTCATTAATTATAATCATATATTAGGGTACGTAGTTTTGAAATCAAGAACAACATTTAATAAAATGTATTTATCCATTAAATATTATAGTTTTACATTACTATCTTGTAAAACCTCAATCATCATTTAACTAATGAATTAATTAGTAAAACAATTTCCCTATATACTTCATAAACTATTATAATATATCTCACATGTAGTAAATTTTGAATAACAGTCATACATCTTTTAAAAAACTATTTAAAAATATATTCTCCCTCTTACGATAACCCAATAATAATGGATATAACACCTATAAATATTCTCCCCATTTATATATATAAGGAAAAAATATAAAAAATGATAAATTTTCTCCTTTATATCTCTCCCCAATTTGAAAAAAATTATCTAAAGACATTGATATTATGGGGAAAACCAATCATATGTTATCCTTGATATAGGGGAGGATGAAAACCTAACATCAACATCAGATTATAAAAATTACTATTTAGAATTATTATTAATTAACAATTATTCTATTTTAATCTTTATATTATCATAATACAAGATCAATCTGTTTAATTCTGAAATCTTTTTGTTAATTTAATATTTACTGAAAATATTAATTCTCACTGAATGGGGAACATGATTTTTTGAAAAATTTATATCATTTTTATTATCAGATTCAAGAATAATTTTCACCTTTACTTCATCTATTTTATCTTTTAATATCGTATTTGTCCACATAAATTGAATTATAAAATAA
This sequence comes from Viscum album, assembly GCA_963277665.1. Taxonomy (NCBI): domain Eukaryota; kingdom Viridiplantae; phylum Streptophyta; class Magnoliopsida; order Santalales; family Viscaceae; genus Viscum; species Viscum album. Next base: position 799,477,680 of record OY728143.1, on the reverse strand, counting down.
TTTTTAGGCACATTTTATAACAAACAATCCATGGTCAGCCCCAAACTAGTCTCCCAATATGACCCCCAATAAGCCCTGAGAGGCATTCAAGATCCTCCCAAGTAGAAAACTAGTGTCAGGTGCCATGAATAATATATTAAGAGTTATTTAGCCTCTATATTATGGTCAAATAAATATAAATAAATGAAAATTTATATCATAAATGAAATTAAAAAGTAAAATTCCTCTATCATACCTCATAAGTCTCCTCCAACCAAGGAACCGTGTATTAACAATGATTAATCCAGATATAAGAAAATAGTATGGGTGAAAAAGGAAAATGAATGTCAGTGTGTGCACTAATATGGTCAGAATGGATTCTGTGAATACGAAAATCCATATTCCTTACCATTATTGTGTTATCCATTATATCTAGATTAAAGATATTGTAAATAAGTATATGGGATTTAGATCTTTTCAAAAATTGGAAAAAAATCCATTTTCTTGTGAAACCTCTGAATGGCCCATAGACGTTCTTTTTTGATTTTTATTATGCATAATCCCCCTTTCAAGGGTTAATGGGGAACCTGTATATGAAACTTAGGCCCAAGGTACAAGGCCCGAAATGACTTGAAAATACATGAATCGACGGCCTAGAGGCATACCCTACCCAATACATGACCCATAGGCCCATCCCACTAGAACATTCCCTCCCAGGCTTCTGTGTCATTGATCGCCTAGCTCCCCACCTTGCATTACTGATCGGCTAGAATTTCCCCATAAAAAATGCATGGTGCCTGGCCCCGATGGAGGTTTCCATACCCTCTCATTCATCCAATCCACTTAGCTCTGTATCTAGTGATTGTAATTCTTGTTGCTTTGATCCTCTTTTAGGGCCTATTTTGTGTGAATTAGGCTACTCCATGGACTTAATGTCTCGAAGTCCCTATGGCATGAAGGTCTTTGATGGCCCAAATTCCCTTGAGACCCATAGGCCCAAACAAGTGGCCCAAAAGCCCAAATCGGGTGAATAGTTCTGGCAGCTATAGTACCGAACATTAACTGCTACAATAACTACAACAATGCCTGCTATAGTACTGCTACAATACTTACTACAATACCTGGAAATGCGCCTACACCCGATTTTGATCCTGTGTCTCTTGGATGCCAAGCAGGTGCCCTTACCACTCTAGTACGAGGTTGATGTCCATTTTCAAGTGAAACCATTATCCATTAAATATCAAAATCATTTTCCAAAGCATGATTAAATTTTTTTAATGAATTATTTTAAAATATAATCATGATGGGAATATTTATTTTAAAATGTCATTCAAATTAGGTGTTTTACATTACATATATATTGGAAATCATGGAGATGTAGTGTATGGGTAAACCCTATGTAATGGGATATTGGTGCACGTTGAGATGACCAAGGAAAAAAGCTATAATTCTATCTCATAATAAATCTATACTCATTCTAGCTAACTATAATCACTTAGAAATCACTCAGTGAGACCCTCACTAGCTCAACCGAGGGGAAAACCCATGGAAAATCATGTTATCTACTTAGGTCAACTATCTAGTGCATAATCTCAACTACTTTATCATTTTTACCTAAGATCCCACCAAACTACCCAAGACTCCCCATCACCAAAAATAGAGGTGGGTTTTATCAAACTATTGTATACACTTATATAACAATTTTTTTAATTAAAAACCCCATCTAAATCCTCACATGTGAAATCACACCTTTATTATACCCTATTTCTAGGTTATATAAATTTTGTACAATTCCATCATTGGGATCACAATTCATACTTCACATATGTAAAATTTCCATTGAATTGGATAATGTTTTATGAGGGGTTTACATGTTTCATAATGAAATTGATAGTTCCAACTAGGCCTTATCACATTAATAATAAATATTTGGGAATTTATACCATTTGTTTTAGAAATCATTTAGACAACCAATTGAGCATTTGAGAATCCTTAAATTTTTAAATAAGGTTGCAAAAATGTCTATATAATAATAACCCAAATCAAGAGGATAAGTGAATTATGAATAAAAAATGAAAACTTCTCCCAATTTTCAGTATAAACATTAATTTCATGAATATATTATATAATAATAGAACAAAACATTTAAAAAAGTTGAACAGTTAAAAATTCTAATTAAAGGATCACACATAGTGAACCTCCTTCAGAACATGCTTACTTTGGGGATGGCCACTTCACACATGCTCACATATACCCTTCCAAAAACACTCTCAAATATATTTATATATCACCATTTAAAAATTTATAAAACTACCCTCACCATGGGGGAATATATAAAATGAGGCTATATAAATATATACAGATGTTGTTAGTTATGTGTACTCATGCAAGTCACATTCTATAATGGGGATTTGGAACCACCATAACCAAGTTCAAGTTGCACTATAAACTTCTAAGAAATTACAAAAGATAAAACATCACTGATAATAATTTGGAATGTAATTATAATGAAATCAAACATAACCTAATTTTACAAAAAAAATTCATCCTTCTATTCACAAGACTTAATCATATCTCAAACGAGTCCATAAAAACCATTAAGAATGTTGAAACCCTATCCACATAGAAAATTCAAACAAATTATACTATTATAATACAATATATTTTGACTAACCTATCATCGAAGTGATGGAATTGAAATGAATAGAGAACAAGGTTACAGAGAAGGATAAATTATTACTAAGAGAGATCACAACAAAAATAGAGAATAGATTCCGTTGATGATGGTGGGTGAAGAGAGGAGGTTTCTCGTTGTGTTCTCCCATGTGGGCATGTCGAGTGAATGAGGGAGGGAGTGGAATACCCACTTTTGGGAATTATTAATGATTAATAATAATAATAATAATAATATTATTATTATTAATATTAATATATAAATTTTCACTTTATTTTAGTTTTCATTTATTTTATTTCATTTCATTTATAAACAATATAGATACCACATAGATTGGATGGACAATCTTCTAGACACTATACCATCCATATGGTTACCTCTCTAAGGGGGGGGGGGAGTGACCACATAGGTTCTGGGGAATGGGAACAAGCCTATGTTCCTAATTGTGTGCCCAATATAGTACCAAATTCTATATTGTAGATTTTGTAGTAAGCCATAAAATGATTTCCCCAAAAAAATTATCCCAGTATACAACTACAACAAAAAATATGATATTTGAATTTTAAAAATAGAATTATACCAAAACACAAAATAAAGTATCAAATAATAACATATATAAATGAATGAATAAAATTCATGGTTCTAGGTATGACAATTATCCTCACCATGAAACTATATTCCCCTGCAAAGTCACAAATGGTCTGGACAACAAAAACAAAGGGAAAAAACATTCTACACAAATAATGTATCAACCATTGGAAGATTAGTTAAAAAATACATGCATCCCATACTGGGCCTAAACCAAGATTATATATTTAATTTTTTCAGAAAAAAATTGAGGAACAACTAAATATCTATAATAATATCTAATAATAATGCATAAAAAATTACCAAATGAAATATCAAGTATTGAGGGAGTACCTACTCCATACACCCTCTTAAAAGCTAGAACACCACAATGCCTGACATGTAAACCATGAATGGATGTTATTGAGGTCAATTCCAAATTTTTAATAATATTTCACTGATGAACCATAAGCTTGGATAATCAATAACCACATTCAGGGTCAAGATGGTTGTGGAAATGAATTCCCCAACTAAGAGAGCAAGGAAGATAATCAATACATGATCTAATCCAAGGTTTCTTCTACATCATATTAAGAATCTGATTAAAAATTAGAAAATCCAATTAGAAAAATTGTCAAAATTATTATGAAATATTGTGCTATGGATTATTAGAAGAAAAATAAAAAATGTTTATATTCCACAACCATAGGCTTTAGAATTTCCTAAATCCACATCCATTAAGAACAATTATTTTCAAAAATAATATAACATCTTTCATTATTCACAAAAAAACCAAACCACCATGTTCAACATCCCAAAATAAGAAAAATTTAATAATAAAGACACTTTAAATAGAGAATTCATCATAATCATACATGTCTAAATATATTGGGGTACTTTGAAGGGGCCGATCTAGATCCACATCACTTGCTAGATACAAGACGACATAACCGTGGAAGATAGACAAAGTGATGACATATAGGAAAGTAATTCAGTGCCTCCAAACATAAAAGATTATTGTGACCTATATATCCACCAAGATGGAATACCCAGAGCATACTCTTGGATGGTCCTAGTGAGAAGAATCATGATGATTACTTCATATCACTTCTCGAAAATCCAAACATGGATCTCTTCTTTTTAAAACAAGTTGAACCAGCTATGCTTCTCCTATTGATATGTGTGACATGAACCATCTCTAGTTCTTTGACAACACCACTCACATTAGAGTATGGGTATAGTAATATATGGTAATTACCTTATAAACACTAGTTTATAAATTACAAAAAGAATTCATACACATCAAATAGGATATGATTATACTAATAAATGATAACGAACAATAATTTCTAAAATAGGACATCATATAAAATACCATGTAAGTAGAATTAGTTACCAACCACTCCATCCCTACTGAGAAATTTATTTGGAGGACTGTAAATATAAGAAACACCAAACCAACTCACAATCCATAATAAGAAAAAATTCGAGATCCCAATCTAAAATGAATAACTCAACTCAAACAAAACCATATTGAAACTTCAAACACGTATAGGGAAAAAAGGAAAAAAATGGAAAACACTAAAAAATGGAAAATTCACACCACACTAACAATTAAAAACATTTAATCCCCTATTTTGGGAACCATTTCTTTAAAAAACAATCATTAATAACTAGTCTTCTAAAATTTTTATTCATTTACATATCACATATACATACATAGCTAATAACCAAGACACACCTCTAAACGTATAACCAACCTCAAACATCTATAGAGAAATCCATACATGTGATCATTAATTATAATTAGATGTGTGAAAAGTAAATATTCTCATTTCCAAAACACAAATTAAATCCTTGTTTCATATTCCTAACAAAAATTTCATTCCCTATATAATAAAATATTGGAAGTCCCAAAAAAATCCCATTATCATCCAATGAAAATACCAATTAATTTTAAAAGACCTATATTTCTATTTTAGAAACCAATATAAATAAATGAAATATCATTTTAGAATCTAAAGGACTCCCCAAAACCAACTCAGACACACACCAAGAATAAATACTATAAATTCTACATTCAACAGATCGAAACTCCAAAAACATTGAAACACATCCACTTCACATATATTTTTTACATGGTTTGGTATACCATGTTCCAATTTTGTGAGAACACTTGATGCCATTTGTGGCAGCTTCTTGGTCTACCCATGGCTTTTTGAACCATGCATAGGTACCAAATACCGATTTGAATTCGTCCAAAAACACATCCCCAAGCATTTGAGTTTTTGAATGTAACCCACCAATTCTCAAATCCAAACAAAAATTTATATAAAAAAAAAAGAAAAATCCATGATGTCATCTAAGAGACAAGATTTGATTTTGAGGAATAAACATCATAGAAAACCATAGTTATTCATGAATGCTATTGAATTGGTGGTGATCAATATCCTACAAATTAGTAAGTCATTAGATCAAACAATATTTCTTATAATCTATAATGAATCCCCAAATAAAATGGGCTAACCTATCATGATACCATTCTTTCATGAATGGATATAGTTTAACCTGCATCTTGTCCCCCAAGCTAGCCCACAGAAAGGCCTAAGAGAAATTCCCTATCCTCCTAGGCTAGAACGATTGTTGGAATCATTAATAATCAAAAGGTAATAATTATAACCATTTACAAGAGATAATTAAATAGAGATAAACAAACAACAAGTTGTGAAAATGGAATAAAAATTGAACATACCTGAATTTGACCATAGGTGTAAAATCCAACCAACGAACCACATTCTCTACATTAGTGATCTAGATCTCAGAAAACCCAAAGGATGAATGATGAAAAATAAAATATGCATTAGGAATGAGATTATCAGTAGGGATTACAAAAATAAACAATTCCCTTTTCCATTACATTAATTTTAAATCCATTTTTTCTAGTTTGAAAATATGAAATATAAAAATATAGGTTCTTTTCTTTTCCAAAAAATGAATGAATACCCATTTAAATAAAATACCATTATTTCATTAAATATTTTAAACATTTTCCAAATAATAAAGAAAATAATTTCTTTAATTTTCATTAAATCATAATCATTGTGGGAATATGTTTTCTAATATGGAATGAAAATCTAGGGTGACACATTTTTAAGATATTGGAAAATAGAGAAATGTAGAATACAAGTGAAACATGTTTCATGGGATCTTAGTGGATGATCATGTTGGATGTGAAAAAACATACAATACTATATCGTAATCAATCTTTACTAGTACTATTTATCCATATTCACTACCCAAATAATCAATGAACCACCCACTCACTTCACCGAGGATGAAACAATATAGGCAATCTGGTTATCTACTCAGGGCCACTATCTTGTACATAATATCAACTTCTTGCAACATGTTTACATAGGATCCTAGATATTAAACCAAGGTTACCCAGTAAAATAAATGGAGGTAATTTTTATGAAATGATCATATACACATATATATTAGTTTCACTACTAAAAAATCACATCTGATTCCTCACCACCAAAATCCAACCATTATTACTACCCTTTTTCATGTTAAATTTACAACATAAAACCCCCTCACTAAGATACCATTTCAAATCTCACATATATCATATGTCTATTCCATAGGTGAATCCCATGAGAGGGGTTTTTGAATTTTATAAAATATTTGAATTTACCATCCTGGCCTCATCCATTTATGAAATCATCATTGGGAATATGAATGTTCAAATATAAAAATGATACAGAAAAAATATAACAATTTCTGACAATTTAAATTTTAAAATAACGTAAAATAAATTCTTAAATAACAAAAACCAATGGTTAATTGTTAGGTGAATTAAGAAAACTATATTATAGACAGTTTTTAATGGAAACAACAAACTTGTATTATATGATCATACTAAATTATAATAAATGAAACTGTTAAAATTCTCATTAAATCTAGGAAATCAAATTAAAGGTTCATTAATAAGGAACCAACATCAGAACATTATACCATTAGTAATGAACACCGGATACATATAGGCATATACAAATCAAGACACACACCCACACATAAATATATACCATTGGACAAAATTTACATGTTCCCATCATCGTTAATGTAGATTTACAAATAGAATATATATATGTCTCTCTCTGTGTGTGTGTGTTTTGTGAGTTTTCTTACATATTCATACATATAAATGTAATATTTAACAATTTTTGTTTGAAAAAACCCCATACTAGTCCATGATTTTGAAGAAAATTATACTGTATCCATAAATGTAAAAATCCTTAATTTTAATTAGGAATAAAATTAGAATCGATGAATGCAAACCCGAAACTGACCACGAACATTCTTTCACAGATGCGCAATACAATGTATCTTCTCAATCAAGTCCAATAAATAATAAAAGAAGGATGAATGCCTATACTGAGGAAAAAAATAGACTATTTTAATACTCTAGGGTTTGCCCAACCCCACACTGAATTGATAGAAAAAAAAGCAAGAAATAGTTGATAGAGAAGGATAAATTCGTACATGGTAAGATCACACCACACATCATGAATAGATACATCTTAGGAATAAACTAAAAGGGAGGAAGTCATGTTTTGAGATCCCCGATGTTGGAGTGTTGAGCCTGTAAGTGAGGTAGAGGAATACCCAATTTTTTGTTATTATTGAAGAAGAAAAAAATAAAAATATTATTATTATTATCATTATTCATAATTTTAAATTATATTCTATCTTATTTTTTCATTTTTATAAACAATGTGAATTCCACATTTTTTGGATGCATGGTCTTCTAGACTGTGTAAAAAGCATACGGTTTCCTACATAGTACCCTGATCTAGGCCTTATGGATTATAGTAGCATGGGACATAGTTTCTTGTAATAGTGTACCAAACCTACACCTACATAAAAAACTACAAAATTAAAATGTTAAAAACTAACTTCACATGAAAATCAAAATAAATTATAAATATAATTAAATTATTAAAAAAAATAATTAAATGTTATGATTTGTGTGTGACACATAATAGTTTAAATTTATCAATAATTCCAAATAACTTTAATTATTAATGTGACAAAAAACCCCTAGAATGATGAATTCAGGCTCCCAGAGATGTGGATCTTCTTTCATCAACACTACCCTCACAGTCAACATCAGTATAACCATCAAGAACCACATTTTTTTCCCATTCATATTTCAATAGAAAAAAATATTGTAACCATTACATACTAAATAAAAGTTTTCCGTTAATGAAAATATGAATCCTTGGGTATACTTTGATTCCACTCAATGATAGTGACAACATAATACTAAATATGGCCTTGATGTTGTTATATATATAAAAACTATGATTAAATATTATTACTCCATTTAATCAATACATATTCCTAATTCATCTTTATACACAATTTTTCCTATATATATTTAAGTGGAAAATTTATTTTACCTTTCATTTTCAATCATTTGAAGATTTCCATAATGTACTTCTCTTGGGGAAATAATGTCATGATTTTGTAAATAGATTTATAATCCCAGAATGTACATAATTATTATAAAAAAATAATATTGTAGATGTATAAAAATGGTTTTATGATATATATGACCAACCACATACTGTTTAAATAATAATGTAATACATTGAGACTTAATAATATATTTATCATTAAATAAATTCTTTCTCTTGGATAGCTTTCAGAACACATAACCCCTAATCTAAAAGAACCAAAATATTGTATCAATTGAAACATTTAAATTAAATTTAAATATACGAATAATCATAATTTTTTATTAAAAATAGTTTTAACTAATTATTATAAATAAACGAATATTCATTTAAATGATTTTTTTTCAAAAAATATTATTTTTCATAAAAAATTGTTTAGTCACTCCTTGATAACATAATTTAAAATTAATTTTACCACATTTATAAAAATGATTTTTAAAAATTAAATTTTAATTTATGAAATTATATTATCTAAATTATATAATGATCAACTTTCTGAAATGTATCATTTTATTGATGAGTAGTGAAATATTTTTTTTAATTTCATTATTTAAAAAAATTTCAAGGATAAATTGATATTTTATTTGGTTGTAAGTAAAATTCATTTAATTTTGTTAAAATTTAATTATTTTTTTTATTTTAATCAATTTTGAAATGAATTTTGATAATTAAACATCTTATAATTAATTGAATTTTTTCATTTTCAATCCCTGTTTTTCGTCACATTTTCCTGCATAAATTAAAAGTATATTATTCCAGTTATATGAATTAGATTGGAAAAAATTGATTCCATATTAGGAATTACGATAATTTTTATTATCTAATATGTTCAATTTAATTTTTCACCATAATGGATAGTGAATAAAAAATGCTTATGGTGAAAATAGGTTTACCAAGGTTTAAAAAATAAATAATATGGTTAAATATTTCCTAAAATATTTACAACAATCATCTTATTAACATATATAGACATTATAACGAATAAGGATAGTTGATTATGGATTTGGGTGGTTTTTTTCTAATATAAATGTTTTTGTAATTGATTGTTCCAACTATTCTATGTGTTTCCTCTCCCTAACATATAAAATACAAAGCTCACTCCTTCTATCTCCAAACAATCACTTCCCTTTTTTGAGAAAATATCAAAGAAATTAACATAGTTAATCACTTTATAGAATCCAAAATATATTTTTTATTATAAATCTATCCAAGTATAGATTTTGGTGGAAACATAAATAACTTTTCCTATGAAGAGAAAACATTCTTAATTTTTAATTTTTACCATGTTTCATTATATAACGCCATAATATATTATAATAACATGATAATATGAAAACTTGAGTGTCATAAATATTTTTATAAATTTATTGTTTTTTACTTCATGAACTATTTAAATATCTTCTCTCATCAAATGGGATAAAAAACTGTCAATCATGTATGTGATGGACTACCGTCTCATCAACAAATTTAATTCATTTTCAATAATCTAATTTCAAGATTGAATACAATTGTGGATTGAACACATATATATGGTATTTATGATATTATTATTCCTCTTTTTTATATCAAATATTCCTTCTTGCATTCCATTCAATATATAAAATTATGACCTCACTCATGTGTACGGAGGACAATCGCCTTGCAAATCGATATGATTCATTTTTCACATATGAATTTATTGAAAGGTAATAAATATAAAATTAAATAATATATTTGATATATAAGAAAATTATATTTATTATTTAAAAATAATATATCATGCACTTTCTATCCATTCACCAATTAAAGAAATGAGACATGGCTCACACATTCATATAACTATCTATCTTTTGAACGTGATGTGTTACATTTTCTAATGTTATAAATTAATTAATAACATTAAAAATGTATATAATGAAATAAAATAAAATATTGACATTAATATAATTCTGTGGATGATGTAACTATTCAATATACACCTGAACACCAGCTGTCATGAAAAAACACAGACGAGAAAACAAAGAAATTGATAACTATATCTATGAAAATAATCAAATATTTTTGCGAAGGGGTGAATAATTGATAGAAGGGGTTCTATAAGAAAATATAAATATGGAAATTTTTTTGGAATATATTAATAAAATTTATAAAAATATTATAAATATTTTTAAATCTTGTTCATCCAAAAGAAAGCATACAATAATGGACTTCATCTAAATTATTTCATGAAGTTGTATTGAGATATTATAAAATTAATTTCTTTTATAAGGTGTATATACCACCAAATAAAAATTTAATATATAAAAATCAATAATAATTCATTCTATTATATGATTCAATTTGAATTATTTCATCCCATGGGAATTTACATGGATCTACCCAAATAAAAATGAAATTCTTCTCAATTACCCTTTATTAGGGAATATTTAAATGTTATACAGCAAATCCATTTTATAAGGAGTAATACTGACACATATTAATGTTATATAATTATCAATTAATTATTCATTTAATTTGATGATCAAATTTAAATTATTTTATCCCAGTTGATTTTACAAAATTTCTACCAAGTGGAAAAGATTCTCATAACTCAATTTCTATTCCATGGTTTTATTTCACCTTTGTATTATATAATTTTCTAATATTATGCGTGTAATAAATTTTTATATAAAGGTGTTCCATTTCAACATTTTTCGTTTGGATATAGATTGGATACATATATATTTTTTAATTGACTAATTCTAATTTTAGTATTATGATCATTCTATGTTTTTATTTCACAATCTCATTTTAATCAGAATGATTTATGCGTGAATTTCCATGGATGGAAATTATTTGAACATTAGATAATAAAATAATTTAATTTTTTTTCGCATATGATTATTCATTTTTTCATATAATAGTACCATATTTTCTTCTCATTTTTACTTATCATTTTTCAATATTTTTTTACAAATACATCTCCATTTCACTCGTCATTTGAAAATCCTTTTTTTCCAAATACATGTTTTCTAAAAATATTTTTAAAAATATCTTTTAACATTATTAAAATAATTTATTAAAGGAATATTTTCCCATGTTTGAATTATTATAAACTTTTAAAAGTAATCATCAAATCATTTTCAAAATAAGTTCAATTTATATTTATATGAAAATGTTAATGGAATCAATTCTTTAACATGTATGATTTGTTGGGAATTTATAGTTATAATGACCACTGAATGTGTTCAATCATACACTATATATTCCAATGTTAATTTCAATTGAAAAATATTTTCAAAATATTTTTGAATTTTTATTTTGGAAAATATAATTTTAATGTGAAAATAATATTCCTATAAATAGTGTTTCAAAAGATTTTTTTCTATTAATCATTATCAAATCCCTTTATTTTAATTATAATATACAAGGGATATGTTTTTCGGATACCACTGTTATTATTTCTATTGATGGATTATGATCATTTTGACAGTCGAAGGTATTCATTTTAAATTTTTGATTAATTTTTTAGTCATTAACATTACATTTAAATGTTCACTTTCCTATGATCATTGGACAATAAATTCCCCAAAATATAAATATTTTTTATCATGGAAATATTTATTTAATAAAATGTATATAATTTAAAAGTATTGTGTTCTATGTTGAATGATATTTTTTATCTGATAAAATATTGATAAATCCTTATTCATTAATCAATGGAGATATTTGATGATATGAAACATTGTTGATGAAGTAAATAGAATAATATTTATATGAGGAATCAATTAGAAATTAATTGATGTGTGGTGATTTTAATTAACACACCCTTGATGATTTTATATTCTCATTATATGAATAAAAATTCTATCTTGAAATTGGTTTCTACCAATTGTATAAAAACATTCTTAATGAATGTATTAAGGATAGAGGTATCACAGTTTCTATGATCTTGATGTCTAATAATAAAAAATTTCCTTCATTATGAATTCATTTAATATTATCTAGTATAATTTCATAATGATATAATATCTGGAATCATCTCATTCCCAGTTTTTGATTAAATATAATGTTTTTTCAGTTATTAACCTTTCAATATTGATTATGAATTATCTAAAAAAGATATTAAAAATATTTAAATAGAATGTATGTGTATTTATTTACCATTACATATTGATTATTCATCATCTATTCATGACATTCAAATTATTTTAATGGAATTTTTGTTTAGTAATTTACATTTATATATCATTATTCTATATATATTCATGGCATTTATGTTATTTAAATGGAATGTTTCATCATCTATTTACATTTCCTTTATTGATTATTAATTTTCTAAGCATAATAATCCTGTTATTGATGATATTTCATGTTTTTTTAGATATTTACATTTTCATGTTGATTATTCTTCATTTACTGATGATATCTTATGCATTTTGTTACTATTACCTTGAAATTTAGCTCACCATTTTTTGTATCTTTATCCATGTATCTATGAATTGTAATACGAATGATATTTAATGATATTCTAGAGGGAATAATGATATTCTATAAAAAAATTATTTTCATATCGAAATATAATACGGTAATCATATATATATGTGTTTTTTACGGAGAATATTAAACTATTCAGTCCTTTAGGACGTGATTCCTAGAATTATATGAAAATAATAAATAATTATGAATAATAACTTTGAAAAAATTGTGATGGGTATGAATCGATAATTTCATGGTAAAAAACTGCATTATAGTGCACTTTCGTGGAAAATCATGTTCAATATTCTCTAATAATTCACATTTTTTGTAAAAATCGTTAATATGTATTTGAATACATAATAAAAATTAATGATCTTGGTTGAACCTAATTATTCCTAATCTAATGAGAAAATGTTTTATATATGCAATAGAAGGACATAATGTAATCAATTTCTATAGATAAATGAAGATTGTTATTAATGAAATAAAAATTATCATTGTGATCCATTTATAGTTCATTGTATTAAATATCTGTATCCTAAGAGTTATACAAGTAAATTCATTCATTTCAATTTTTAATAATATCTCACGGAAGGAATTATGTTGAAATCAAATGAATGATGTATTTACATATTTGGACTCAATAATTATATTATATAATTATTTTTAGAAATGGTATTTTGGTTATAAGAATACCATGACATATTATTATTGTGTTAATTTTTTCATGAATATTTGTATCCGTTGACATAAGACATATTGATATCATCATTGGTTAATGGGATTACAATATATTTTAATCTCACTGTCTCAAAAACAATTTTTTCTGTTCTATAGGATGGGTATCTATGAATATTAATGATAATTTGGTGTACATTTATTCTAATACAACCCATTGGTTTAATATAAATTTTAGTTAAGAATATATTTAAGAATGAATTTGATTAATATTTTGGGTATATGATTAGAAGTATAGGTAACCTTTAATGTTTATCTAATATTTTATTTCGAGTTTTTTATGAGTTATTACACATTAGAAATGTTACAAAAATTATATTAATATAGATTGAGAAAATTGATATCCCACATTCAGGGTGAAAATACGTTTCGTCAGGAAATGTCATGGGGGTTTAGAACATAACTAAACATGGATAAGGTTTTGATGCATACCACTTTCTTAAATGATGTTATGGTTAAAATATCATTGATTTTACATTAATTTTAATTTTTAATAAATACAATTGATGAAAAATTTTTGTTAATGAGAAGGTTTAGAAATTAATTTATTACAACATATATCTTTTTCAAACAATATTTTTTGTGGAAAATATATAGAGACATAAGATATTACTTATAAATATTTCATGGATCATAATATCTATTAAATTTTAATTATAGTGATTCTATCATAAATAAATTCAATATTAGATATTTATTTCATGGAGTAAGAGATTAATTTGATATTTGTCAACACCCAACTATACTATGAAATTGTGCTTCTGAAATATAATTATATAATGTAATTATATTTACTTATATTATTATATATCAAAAATGTTCCAAAACAAGAGGAAAATATTAATGAAATAAAAGGTATCCTATTACAATGAAATTATGAGGGTCAAATTTTATTATAAATCATCACATATTAATGGTTTTTACTTCCATAACATTCCACTGATCAGTAACTTTGTTGTGATCGATGATCTCTATCACTCTCTATGATGATTTATGATTTATTCAATGTAAATCTATTCACATTCCACCAAAAATATCCTATATATAAACCAATAGAATTGTTTCTTCATATGTCGTTTGTTTTTAAATTACCAACTAAATAAGAGGATTCATTGTTAGATCATTTACGATGTTAGTTTTTTCAACCAAGGTACATCCAAATATCATACCATTGATTACCAATATCATGATTAAATTGCGAGTATTCAATTTATTAACTGTAAGTTTAATATAACACCTTGAGATCTTAAGATATGATAATTGGGATTGATTTATTATATGAAATGAAAATATGAGCATAGAAAAAAATGTTGCACTGAGAGACTTTATGCTATATTTCATTAAAAATAACTTCTTCCTCATTAATATATTTGGGATCATGAAACCCTAAATCTAAAAGAACCCTAATATAGTTTCTAAAAACCATGAAATTAGAAACATAAAATCTAGGAATAAAGTGATTCTCGTATAATAGTTATTATTTTCACTATAAGGCAATGGAGGTAGAAAACATGGCTACATGAATATCTAGAGGATTGGTTACGCAGATCACAAAACCCTTAAGAATACAAGAAATCACATGACCCATGTAACATCAAATGAATGCGTCATTCAAATAAAATGATTTATTCATGATCATGTAATGAAACTCCATAATGACCTCAGGTTCCTATGATGTATTCCATATAAGTGGTGAAGATCATGTGATGGCTTTAAGACAAGATCCTCTGATTAGAAAGAAATTAAACCAACATATTCCTACATATAATATAAATCACCTTGGAAAAAGAAATATTAATTGGGTTCAACCATAAATTGAATTATTTTACATTAATTTTCAAATAATGTTCTCCTAAGACTATTGTGATTAGTTTAAATGATCACATGAGATCATTAGAAACCTAAAAACTATACTAAATGAAATTAGTTGGTTATGTCATCATCATCGTCATCATGCGATGTCCCTAAAATGAATCCATTAGATCATGTGACCCCCATTTTAAAATATACTAGGAATTGTGGTGTCTATATGTGATAATTATCTCATATATATGCATGATTTAGCATTGATCATGTGAAACACCATAGATAAGATGAGACACCGTCCCTGATAATGCTTGCATGCCATCAAGAGATCTGATATTGATCATCCAACTTAGTGATGGAAATCCAATGATAATGTCTTGTAAAATAGTAGATAAAAATATGAAAGTAACACATGGGAATGAATTTGTTTACTTTTCATCTGGAGGCCCATAAATGAGCTTACAAGAAATCAAGACGAGCCCTCGTATTGCCCCTTGTGATCTTGAGAAATACATTTCAATAGTAATCCTAATGTCATAGAGACACTGAGACCTATCATCCATGTATTTTGAATGGTCATTGACATATCGACATGATTATGGTAAATACGTTTGACAATACTTGGGTCTAAAAAATACAGTGATTGAGGATTGTTCCAAAAGTCAATGTTCATCATGTGAAATTGTGGATGTCCCATGATTGGTTCACATGAAGCACATGATGTGATCCCCCTAAATTGACTCAAGACAATATATGTGATATAAATCAAAAATTGGCCTAGATTTGGTGAGGTGAGGACAAAAAATTATTACCTCTCGTAAAAAACTACACAAATACAAGACACACAAGAGAGTCCATAGGAAAAAGAGATCTTCTTTGGGGCAGAAATCCATACAATAAAGAAGGTATTCCACCAGGTAATCCTAATGTAATTACCTATGTGTTTATACAGAATATATATATATATTTATTTATATATATATATATATATATGCTTATCATCAACACTATATTGGCAATGGGATGGTATTCTAGTTCACTTTCCAAATTCTATGATATAATTTCTATGTGATGACATGGTCATGTGAAACCTCAACATGTTAATGGTTGAAAAACATTAATGAATATATTCAATATAGGTTGAAAAATATGAAATCCTTACATGATTACAATTAATTTTATTTCACTATGAAGGAATCAAGTGATTCATGTGACCTAATTTGATCATATGATAACACATGAACATGTCATCTAGGTTATGCGATTGTACCCGACTTGTCAGTCAAATAAGGCAACTGAAATAGGACTTGTTAGCTGATTCATGAAATTACCCTAAAAAATTGACCCTTAATGTCCACTAATCATCTCATCAATGTCATGAAATATCATCCATACATATTATAAAATTCACCAAAATTCCAACATTCATAATTTCTAGATCATGGAGAAGTCCTCCGACATGTCATCTCTGATCACAAGAAACTATTTACATGTAAACATTTTTCATGTTATGGATCCCAATATATGAAATTTTAATCACCAGTTATACTTATGATATGTGTTGTTCAATCATGTGAAAACCATTAAAATGATAATATTGTCATGTGGAATCTTTAAGACATATCTGATGGATCACTCAACAAACAACCTAGGATATATATAGACATCCTGAAACATGTCATGTAGACAAGAAGTATATATTCAGAATACATCCCCAAAATTTCAATAGTTTCATGTATACACCAAGGATCTTAGTATCCTTGTCTGGTAGATACACCCAAACCTACAATAATTAAACTATGATAACTCTTATTTGTTCTCAAAAAGGATATGTATGATGCATTAAAATTTCTTAATATCCAATTGGACTTCCTCATCGGCATAAGTATCTAGATATCATAGACACTATAATCATTGGGACACAATCCCTCCTATACATTAATAATTTATAATCATCAGAAATTATATTTTGAATCTAATCAAACTATGGGCACTCTGATCCATTTTATAAATAAGATAAGTATGATACATTTTTAAGGCACAATCTTTATACTAAACAACAAGGCAGGGATTCACCAATGCATAAGTCCCATATCCATATGTTGTGTGTCTAATCACGTTCTATCCATTGTTTCTCTCACCTAGCATGAATAATGTGGGATTACATATTTTAAATCATCATTCCAATCAAATTATAAGTTTCCTCCATCAATGGAAACGTCACGCTGTTATCATCGATCATTAAAATGATATGATTTCCCCAATACAAGGTAATCAACCTATTTGTATGGCCCGAATGAATTTTAATAGTACTGAAGGAATTCCCATATTTGGAAAATCTACAAAAATAACACTGAAATGAATTATTTATCTTTCACAACTAATTATAATGTTATGGACCAATCAAAGAATGATGACTCTACGTCCTTTTATAGAAAAGATACATAGGATGGATATTAAAGGCTTGAGCCCAATACCCAGTGCATATGTTCCAAAATATATTTCATTTCTGATTTATCTTAAATTAAATTTCTTTAACTTTAATGAACATTTTATGTTTTTATTATATTTATAAATATGTTACATATGATACCTCGAAAGGAGAAATCCCTTCCTCCTAACAACAATCGTATCCCTGGATGATAGTAAGCTATAGAGTTCCTGGGTAGTTTGATTTGAAATATATGTAGGTACACATTTCAATGAAATAATATGAAATAATAGATTACCATATATATATATATATGGAATCATTACTATAATCCCATATACAAATAGAAGGGTACAACACCCCATCATTTTATTAGGGCTACCAATCCCAATTCTGAATTTGGTAGTTAATCAAAAATATATCTAAAATCTATAAGAGAGTACCAGAATATGAAATTATCCCCTCAAAATGGTTGAATTATCCAAAATACCATTCTCTCATCAAAATTTATTTCGTATGTTTCATTTTGTCTAAAACCCTCAAACGACCACCTGCATTTGGAAATATGGTCAACACCTAGTTATGGATGTGGGATTCATTGGGAGTTTCTATGGGAGAATAAAATTATTATACTGATGACATTGACAATGAAAGAATATTAAAATCACCCATAGACAATTTTCATTGATCATATCACTTTGTATGGAATAGGAATGATTAAACTAAGATGAAATCATGTAATTATACAATAACTAAATCATTATATGCTTTGATCGTCATGTATCCTGTAACTTATGGATACCACCATTCATATTTCGAATGAAAAATATTGTCAAATATATATAATTCTCTAAAATAAAAAAAAATTAGAACATGTTATTTAACATTTTGTTTTTCATCTCCTATGAAAAAATATTATATGGTCTACATGTAATCCTTCATAACTCAGGTTCCCATTGAATAAAATTAGTCCCTCTTTGAAAATTTTATGCATGAAAAATTGAATAACTGAAAATATGAAGGGAAACTTTTTTAACATATGAAAATATTATTAACCATGTTTCAAACTTATGATGATGCAAAAATTAGTGCCCTTGTATATTGTTTCAGTTTGAAATAAATCAACTACTCTCACAAACATGTGGACCAATGATCTTGTTTTCATTTATCTAATTTGTTGGAGTCTCATCCATAGTAGTAACCTATATGGGTAACAAGACAACCTCGCCCACATGATGCCTTAAACTTCATGTGGAAAACACAATGGATCGAGAATACCAATAAAACATTATGACACTATCCCTCTATGATGAAAGTAAAGTCTCTAGACATAGAAGAAAAAGAGCATGTATCATTAAGGGAATTATGTAATGAAGCTACTGACACTATCACCACCATAAATCACAAAGGATTTATATCCCTATAAAAACATCAAAACCTTCCATATTACAATAACATGAATGGGGGAGGAACATATCGCATCCCCCACACATGAATCCTATCAAATTATTATAATAGAACAAATATGATAGGTGTGGGATGATATCCTCGATTTAACTGAAGTCATATTATAGTATATCCGGGGGAGTGAAAAGTTGAAGGCCTAAATTTCCCCACAGACATTGGTGAAGTGTCACTATATTCTAGAAAAAATATAAGATCTATAATGTAATATTCAAAAAAAGGCCCATATAAAGGGATAAGAACATATTATTATCCTGATTGTTAGAGTGGAGTGTCATCATGGTCAATAATTACAGTTGGCTACTCTAGAGTAAGAGAAAACTATTTCTCCACTATAGGGTGATTGTCATTATATTTTGGTGAAGGAAGATGAACATGACTATAATCATGTTCTTATTATGTATAGGGATCAATGACTGAGCTCCGAACATGGCTTGAGATAGGATTATATTGTTGTTGAAAATGTATGGAGGATAATTTCAAATGCACATGATCATGTACATTTCCTTATTCTTAAAGGGGATCGCTAGCTTATTTGGGCACATTGCATGAGTCATGTTCGTATTGTTTCAAAAAAAGACAAGTAAAATACTAAAAAAATACATAATTAAAATAATATACATAATAATGGGGTATATTAGTATAATATGGAAATAAAATCATATCAAGCTCATTCCATGCTCAACAACATACATGTCATATCCCAAAAGATCAAGAAATATCGGATCTTATCATTAATTATTCCCTTGAATAAATACACTAGAGTCACCAGTATTAGATAGATATGAATCAATTTTTTAATATCTATAACTTCTATTTTTTGAGACTAATATAATTTATAAAAAATAATTATTCTTTTTACATTCTTATTATATTTAAACCCTTTATAAACGATAAAAAATTTACATCATCCCGGGAATATAATTTCTTGATTTTTATTAACAAAGATTTTTATTAAACATGGTCAATCATCCTATGTTTTGTTTCTAAAAAATATTGTATATAATGAAATTTATTATTCTATATTTGACGATTTTAGTTGAATAAGAGGAATATATTTTTCTAATTAATTAACATTGTCTTACTTCTTGATATTAAATGTCATATGATCTAAAAAAATTTATTAAAATTCTTAATCTCTATTAACATCTTATACATTTCTTCATTGTGTAATGACTCCACAATGACCAAATATAAATCAATATTATTCATCTTATTGATCAGATTCTTAGAATTTAATTTTTTGAGATTCATTATTGTTGGGAAAAAATCCCTCAAAGTATCATTGAAGCATTTTTAGGTGATTTTGTTTGTTGAAAAGGTGGACATATGTGCTGTGATTGTTGAAAAAGAAAACATGACCTACAAATTTGTTGAATAAAGGGAATTTCATGGTGTCATGTCAAGTTCATGGGATTTTTAAAAAGATCCATGATTAATTAAAGAACATTGACAAAGTAATGGATGATCTGGAGGCAGTACAAAAAGAGTAGATACAAAGTGGCACCGTTTTCTAGTGTTTGCCAAATTTTTGGGCATGAAAATCTACAAATGAAGAAAACTGGTTTTTGGCAAGGGGACTTGTGAGCCGTGTATTTGAAGGAGATGAAACCTGCACACCTAATTTTTTTCAAGATTAGAAAATCAAAATATGGAAAAGGGGTATGGGTCACGCATGTTTTTGGTTAGTTCTCGCAAGTGACTAGCACGACAGAGACAACGGGAAGTGACTTGCGTGGCGAATCTTGCGTGCCAAAGGGATACTTGTGCGCCGTCACACAGGGTGTACAAATACCTATAAATATAGGTTTAACCCTCCCCATTTGGTGGAGAGTTCAACACATAGAAAAATTATCTCTCGTCACGCAGGTTTGGTGGTTGTGCAAGTTGTGTGTGGTCGCGCAAGTAGAGGTTGCGTGTCAGGTGATTGTTGCGCACCTAAGGTGGTTTGGGTGAGGAAGGAAGAGATTCATGCAAGTTATGAGTTGAAGAAGGAAGTGTCACACATGTGGTTTGGTGACACATGCGTACCATGTTTTTAAGAAGCACGAATGTTTTTGGTTGCGCGCTAAAATTGGTTTGGGCGTAAAAGGGTTTGCGTAGGGCAAGTTTGGAGTTGCAGAAGCTTGTGTCGTGCAAGTGGTTGATGTGGACTTGTGCGCCAGTTTTGACATGCACGCCGAGATTTGTGTGACAACTTAGTGAAGGGCGCCATGTAAGGGTGATTCCCATCAGTGATTCAGGGCTGCGTGGTAGCTGGAAGATTTCCTGATACCTTCGGTGCAAAGTGAGATTCATCTACGTGTGAAAGTTGGACTTCAACATAGAATCTACGTACAACAGAGGATGCATTAATTAGTGATAATGAAGAGACCTACAGTTCTATAAACTATGAGTGGATCTTTTCCAGAGCAGTGAGAAAAGGAAGAGGAAGAAGGGGATCCTATCCTCCAAAAGTGAGCCAGAGAGAGAGAAACAAGG
Source organism: Viscum album (assembly GCA_963277665.1). Taxonomy (NCBI): domain Eukaryota; kingdom Viridiplantae; phylum Streptophyta; class Magnoliopsida; order Santalales; family Viscaceae; genus Viscum; species Viscum album. The sequence continues at coordinate 799,455,581 of OY728143.1, read as the reverse complement.
AGTGACCCTTGGGAAAGCAGTGAGCTGAACCTAAACATTGTAAAGGTAATGAGCCTGGGCATAGAAGTGATATAGCCCGAACCATGTAAACAATAGTGTGATTATAGTGTATTTGGTACATTGGCACATTGTCGCTGTATACTCCTTTGACATAATCCAGTGAGGGTGAACCATGTATAAATTGATGTGTCCTGTGCATGCTAAACTTTCTGTTTATATTGTGCAACGAGAAAGAGAGATAAGTGTGTTTTTCTTAACAACGAAATAAGATCATAACGGGCATTAATTTTAAATTAGCCACACCCTGATTCACCCCCCTCAGGGTATTCAGTCTTGTGTACCTAACAATTATAAAAATTCTCACTTCATTATAGAATCTATTTGTATTTATATATCTTAAATTCCCAGATTTTTAATCACATCCCTATTGAAATAATTATCATTGTATTTATAAATTAGAATTATTTTAGAAATATTTTAATTATTAATTACCTCTTATTTATCTTATATTCAGCCACCTTCGCCGTACATAGATAAAAAATTACACTTTTTCTATTCTGTAATTAATTGTTACCATTTTATTGGATTTTTTAGCCTGGATAAATCCTTTATTAATTTTCTTCTAAATCATTCATCTTATTCCTCAATAACAGAATATTTTTTTTAGTTTTGGACACTATTATCTAAATATACATCATCTAAAAAAATGTGGCTTTTAATTTGTCGATTCACTATAAAATTTCCCTTTTCTTTTTACCCATTGAATAAAATACAAAATCATTTTATCAAAAATTACATTGACATGTGAATATATATTGGAATAAAAATATAAATCATTCTAAAAGAACATACTTTCATTTATAATATTTTGGCTCTTAAACAATTTTTTTTTATCCTTTCCATTTTTATTTCCAAAAATATCATTTTCCATTTTTAAGTAAATTTAAATACATTGTAAATAATCAATAGTGGAATATCACGTGGGTCTATTTCTACTAAATAAAAATTTCTTTCATCAATCTTATCTATTAAGGTATGTAAATATATTTCAAAAAAATTATAAACTTCAAAAATATCACCATAGATTTTGATGGTAAAGACAACTTTTTTTATTATAGTGAAGAAATTATCGATTGTCTCATCATCATGTAATAGAATTTTTTCATACATAAGTTTCTTAAAATAAAGAATTCCCTGCCTTAGTTTAGTTATTCCACCATAGATATTACAATTTTCATCACTTATAAATTATTATGTTTGAGTACCTTAAAATTCAAAATATAAGTCACATAAATATATGATGAAAATGAATTTTTAAAATGGCCATCACATTACAAAACCAACTTATCAAGTCCTATCAAGGGAGAACCGTCAACACATATATTAAAATAATAAATTGAAACCTAAAAGAGATAAATACTTATAGAAACTTGATATGGTAACATCGTATTTCACCCATACAAAATCAAAAGGTTATTCATTGGAATCCCATTTCTATTTTTCAAATTTATCATATCCAATGAAGATAATAGAAATCGATTACTCATTCAACGGAAGAGACAATTCTAATAGAAAATTCAATAACACTAAATCATATTGAATGGAATCCTAGCTCTGATATAGATTGTAGTGTCACTAAATCAGTGAAATTAATGAGTGTGGGAGTGAATTTGTGATTTATAAATTTTATATTTTTTACCTCAAACAATCATTTTAAATTTTATTATTAAATTTTTGAATTATTTTTACACACATTCTATGCATATGAAATTCAAAAGGTTCTATTCATAGTGTGACTAGAATGGTTGTGGCTTGATCTTGAGAAACAGGTGACCACATGATTCAATAGAAGATCCTTTGAACCACTATGTGTAGATAATATCGATAGAAATAAATTTAACGTCTATAGAGATAACGCCCATATATTTTACAGCTTGAATGTTTTTAAATAAATTTAATTTTTTATATGAACTATATTTTACACAACATCATGCTTAAACAAACCTTGATATTCCATTATATATGTACATTAGCATTAAAATATTAATTTTACAATTAAGAATAGTAATATAGAAATTCGAATAATTACCTCACCAATTTAATTATAAATAAAATTTATCTTTCTCATAAATATAAATATTATATATTTATTTAGTGGAATAAGTAAATTAATTTTATAAATGATTTAATTAAGTGTTTTTATTTATGTGAAACACAAATTTTTATATAAAATTTCATTATTAATAGTTTTTTTAAAATAAAATATATTTTCATAAAATAGATTAAATAAATAATGTTTTTCCCATTATAATTTTAACATAATTTTATGGGACCATTAGTAATATTTCAACATGTTGTAAATTCAGTTATAATATTAAAATTGTTTTTTTTGAATAAATGATTAATTATAAAAAAATATCAAATTTTGAAAATTATTTTAATAATATGGATTCTATTTTTCAAATATAAACATGATAGATTTATTTGGGAGAATTTATGGGAATTTTTTTAATATTAAAAAATTTTATGAATTGTGAAATATACTAATTTACATTAAATAATATTTTATGTTAAATAAATTTAATATTGACTCATTTATATTGTAAGAACCCATTATTTGGAATTATTATTCTCTATTCACTATACTTAGTCAAATTAATCCACACTATTTATAGTCTGGATCCAAAATAATAAATAAATGAATGAAATAATCAAAAAACACCTTCCCCCTCCCCTATAGAAAACACTATTAACACCCCTTATTCCAATACATTAAAAGACTTTATGTATGTCTAAATAAATTCCAATTTCATTTCAAAAAATCAGACCCACATTCATGACATTCATCTATTACCAAAATACTATCACTATGAGCCTTACGGAGGTTCCCATGGAGACAATATTGATGAGGGAAAACCACCTTATTTTTATTTTCATTACATTACATTTATTATACTATCATAAACTGCCCATTTCAAAAATTCATGATAACTAAAATATATCATATATACTCTAATGTTAATTTTCTATTTGATTATCCCTCCTCAAATATCTTCTCTCCTTTTATGGGTAAAAACGAAAACATTGTATGTGATTTGTTGATTCACTACCTTCAAGGACCATGCGATTTCATTTACAATTAACACCTTAATGAATGATAATAAGAACATTAATATTGTTTAATATGATTTTAATTTTAATTTTATAATTTATAACATATTATGGAACTTATATTTAATCATAATATTTAAGAACATGACATATGTTCTTACTGATCGTAAAACCCACCAAGATAATTAGAAACATTTCATCAATATTTTATCTAATAAATCATCATCATAAAATATAAACTAATTATATATGAGTAAATAAAAACTTATTTATTTTAATTATTACTAATTAATTTTACTTTTGATTATTTTATTCCAATTTGGCATGAAATTCCATATTTCTACTGAAAATAATCGACCATAAAATCATGAAACAAACACCCCTAAAACAAAAAAAATCAATCATCATAAATTCTTAGAATGGACATAGAAGAAATTAATAACATTATAATATATAAAATATTTTTATAATTGTTTCCTAATTATAAAAATAATGAATCTAGTTTTATTATTCATGATCTTATGTACAAGTGAATAAATCCTTCAAGAATACGGTAAGGGTTTCTTGTCTCACATTATCTTCTATGATATATATTAAATATTTTACAATTTATCTTTCTGTATGGTGTAAAAAATTCTCTATGATATATCACATTATTTCTATTTTTCTTCATTTAATTTAATGTTTCATATTGTGATCACTAGTTTTATGGGGAATACAATCTGATAGTTTATAAAGTGGAAAGAAAATTATTAACCTAATTTAGATTCTATTGGTTAAACATCTACTCCACTGATTATGTCCTGATATGATTATATGTGAACCTAATTTTGGTTATGTAATGTTCTAATTCCTCTTATTCTTTATGTATTTACATCAAATACACATAATCGATTCATTTTCATAACGCTCATATGTTCTTTTGAAAATAATCTCTTAAATATTTCCTTTTCAATCATTACATGGAATGTTTTTTAATCCTATATGAATGAGATAATTTTCCTTATATCATCATTCCTTAATGTCTCAAGGAACCATTTAATTTTGAAAAGTTTATATTCAAAGATAACATTTTCATTTATAATTACTCATATTTGAAAATAAATAAATTTTCATTAAAGTGGAATTTCGGTGATGAATTTCTCAATGATTTTATTAATGTATTTTTATCTATGAAAATACCATTTGTTAGGTATTATGAATAAATTACTTTTATCAATTATGATAAAATATAACATGTTCATTGAATTTTTTATGATAAATTGGACTCTGTATGTGCCAATTTGAGACTATTCATCATGTTAAATATGATGGATTAGGATTCTGTTTATTTCATAGAGAAAGATATTTCATATGATAGTTTGAATATTAATGTACATATTTATTATAGTTCTCCCCTTTCATATGAGGAATTAATTTTAAATAGTATGTGATGATATTGGACCGCTATAGTCCCTCTATTCATCTATTGGTCCCTTGAGACAAACTTGTTTTTGTATCAGTAGATGTATTTCCCAATTATGTGTGGTGTCATTGATGAAAAATTGACAGTTTGATTATGATTTATGAAAATATGTTTTCCCTCATTAAGATAATAGTTACTGATAATAAATGTGATTATTTAATTACTGTAATATCATTGGTTAAATTTCAATCTCAAGTGTTTATTTATATTTAATTATTTTACCATCTTTTATTCTATCAATATTATGCTCATGATTATGTTTTAATGGAATGTGTGTTTAGTTATTCACCTTATCTTTTTTTCATTTATTTATGATAGCTTCTAGTAAAATATCACCCTTGCTAAGATTATAATATCACACATTTATTTTTATTTTATTCCCCAAAATTCCATGATGTTTTTTATGATTGAAATGTCGGGATATGATAAGATAATTTCGTTGTTTTCAATGAATATACTTAGTTTTATTTTATTTCGAGTTGTAATGTATGATTTTTGTATTTATCTAGTTTCCGAAAACTAATAAACTATTATGTCATTTGGGATGGAATCATTTTTACATAGTAACAATGTAGTATATTAACCACAAACTCTTGGCTATTGGGGTTGCCATACCTCGACTTTTTGAAATAATTTTCAATTTATTATTTCTTAGTTTCGGGTTCTCGCGGGGAGTTTTGTGTTGAGTCCTAATTTAAAATTGTTGACTTTTAATGTTTTTAGTTGGTTTCAGACCTGTGCCTGACCACCGCACGGTTGGTGGTAGCCACACAACTCATCCAAGTGACGTGCAATTCCTTAATATTATCATTATTTTTATTCTTATTATTATTATCTTTATTGTTAATAATTTTTCTTAATATTTTTTTATTACTCATATTCTTATTATTGGTATTCCTTATATCTTAATATTTATATTACTTAAATTTTTATTTATATTAATATTATCATTATTATTAATATTATATTATTATCATTTATATTGTTATCATTTATATTATCATTATTATTATTTTATTATTATTATGAATGTTGAATATTTTAATGATATTAGTATTATTAATGAATTATTAGTATTTTTATTATTATTACTATCTTAATTATTGTATATTATATTATTGTTATTATCCTGGTATATTATTATTATTTTTTTTATTTCTATTTTTATTATTTTATTTTAGAAATATTTATTCTCATTATATTATAATGAAATGATGAAGAAAAAAAACTAAGTTACCTAATCCCTAATTCTACCCGGCGGGGGCCCCTCCCCATTTTTTTCCCTTCCTCCGCGCGACACGCCCAACCGGCCTCCTCTCACTGCAGCCCGTCCACACCCCAACGCTCCCTCTGCCTCTCCCTACTCTACGAGACACCCCCCTGCCGGCCTCCCCCCGCTGCATCCTATCCACACCCCAAACCCACTCAGCAGCCGACCAACCTCTTACAGCCGGCTCCCACGCCCCACTGCTCATCTCTACCTCTACTGCGCCTCCAACCTCCAGGTGACCTCCACCCTCTGGCATCGACTACCCCGCACCTCATCCTCGGTTCATTCATTCCTCATTTCCAACTACCTTTTTATATTTTGGTATATATTTATTCAGTTAATCAATCTTTTGTTTATTTATTTATTTTTTATTTTTGTTGCATCCATGGTGTTTTTCTATTTGTTCTGGCTAAACCATAATATCACGATTTGTGATTTGCAAGTTTTGCTCTTTGTCTAGGGTGTCCAAATGGTTCTTTTAGTGTCTTCCGTCTTTCCATGGATGCATCGTTGTATCCTGCTCAACATTGAGGTAGGCGTTTTCCATGTTTTCCCTTTCCCGCACAGTTCATGACACTAGCATTCTTATTATGAATTCTCAAATATCACTCGCAACTTCATAATTGTTGTAAGAAACTCATTGTAGTTTTTTATATTATTTATGTTTCATAAATAGATTTTGAATAATTATACTCATTATGTGTAGGTAGTTTTGTGTGTATACATTACTTGATACATTATTCTGTCTATCCATTAATTTAACATGTTCTTTAGTTAATTTTTTTGGTGTGAACTTAGTTTTTAAGAGTGTTTAATATGTGTAATATAATTTTGTAGCATGGAATGCTTTATTTTATGAAAACCCATAGTGTTTCTTTTATAGTGTTTTATGAACTGTGCAATTAGTGTATTTAACTATGCAAGATTTGAGATATGTGTTTTGGGGTGACATCGATGTGATTTTAGTCACAAAATAATATTTGACTAAGTTTGGTGTTTTAGGCCATGGGTTACTTCTTAAAATTGTTTAACAACTTTTTCATAGTGGTTTATTTAATAGTGAAAATTACTTCTTTAATTGTGGAATGAGTTCACGTGGTTGTTCAAGTGGTGTGAGTTAGTTTTTTAAAAGTGCGAAGGTATTTTTTCGGTGTGCGTTTGGGATTCATTTAAAGTGAACGAATTTTTTTTGAAAATGATTTGTGTTTTTCTAAACGACGTTGAGTTCTTCTGTGGGTTCTAAAATTGTTTGAAAGTAAATCTTTGAGCATATGCCCATTTGTCTTTGTAAAAGCAAAAGTGGAGTTTTTGTGATGTTTTGGGAAATAGTTTTGGAAATGACAAGTTAAAGGTCCATTTGAAACTTTCGGTTTTAGTGTAATTCTTGTTTTGATTCCTTGAAAGGTTGGTGTTTTGACAACTATGTGCCCGTTTGGAAACTCTATCGTTTTGAAAAAGGTTTTTAATGGATTTGATGATTGTATGACGTGACGGCCCGATTGGAACTTTATTTAATATGAATTGACTGAATGTCTATTTGGTGGCGCTCTTGTCTAGGGTAACTCTTAATGGGTGAATGCATTGGAAGCGTTCGTGTTTGGGGTAGGCAAGTGCTGTGAGATGAGCCACGCGTGCGAGGGCCTTTCTACTTACACAGTATTATTATATAACCACCATGGGTTCCTGGGTGTCTTTTACCTGATCGAGTGACAGTTGCTGATCTACCCCGATTAGACAGGTTGGTACCCCCTGGATTCATTGTTAGGCCAGGCGTGCTTTGCCACTGGATTTGTCAGTAGGGTGGCTAGTTGGATATAGACTTAAGAGCTTCACCATACACCGACAGGTGATTTTGGAACTGAGTACGTACAGGGGTTGTCTATGTATGTCTAGGATCAGTAATGGTTACTGGATTATTCACATTTCATGTTTACTTTTGGCCATACTTATTTCCAACATACACTGTTGTCTATTTTTTTTAGCACATACTTGGTGTACCATGCTTGGGTTCTATTTATAAAAAGGAAAATGTTTCGGAAATGTAGTGTAGTGTGCACTGGATTTTCAAATAGAAAAATTATGTTGCATGTTTTTAAAATGTAAAAAACCTACTTTTATATTTGCATTTTTCAAACTTGTGTTAATGGTTGTGTTGGGAAAAGAGACATGGACTATGTGGTTACCTTGGCAACCCTACTGATAATTTTTAATGCTCATTCCGACTTTATCATTTCAGTTGCAATTTCCCTTTTCACAGGTTTTCTTGGCTGAGTTGCACATTATTGGAGCAAGGTCGGCCTTTGGTCAGGAGGTGACCAGAGAGGTCACATGGAGGTACGTTTAGCTGTTTAGTTTTATTTTCCACTGCCAGTCTTTAATTTTTTTTGTCAGTCTTTGTATAGTTGCTGGTTTTTATTTTATCTTTATGGGATAAATCGTTCCCAACAATTAAATTATGATTCCTGGAACCATTTTCCATCCCGGGGGGATCAGGAATGCCCCTCGGGACTTGCTGCGGACCGGCTCGGGTGACTAGTTCAAAGTCTACCCGGGTTGGTTCATGAAAAAATGGTATCATAGGAGGTTCATTTTATTTGGGTTGATTGGTAGAAGGAGATTAGGACTGTCAAAACTCGAGAAATAGGTGCGGGAAGAGTGTCATGAAATCTTGCTCGTGCTGATCCTCGAGTTACCAGGGGCTGTCCGAAAATCGTTTCTTTTGACCACGTTTTGGATTGAGGAATGAAAAAGGAGACGAGCCAGTGTCATGTCGCGATTTCACATATAGTAGTGACCCATGTGGAGTCTGATTATACGGTTTAAGTTCCTCCTAGCTATTGATGCTTACTTGGGGAGTGGCTCACTACCATGTCTTCGGGTTAAGAGTAACTGCTAGTTCCTCATTCTGGTGATTCTTTGTAAGTTGTACTATGTTTGGTTCTGGTTGGAGTGATCGTGTTTTTGAAAAATTAAAGTTTAATTTTGAAATGGAAGTGTTTTATTTAAAATGGGTTTAAATTGGTAAAGGGGTTTTTTGAAATTTAAATTGTTCTGGTTTCATAACCGGGTGTTTGCTTGGAATTGGAAGGGAAATAGTTTGGGTATGACCCTTGGTTTTACTTATGAATGATCACATGTGAGTGGGTTTGTGTGAAAATTTCATGAGAGGAACTTGTTCGTTGATTACGTGAGTGGAATGGATGGAAACGCATGCGATGACTCATGAGATGATATGGGTGTTTATTTGAAACCAAAGGTTTGAACTTGTCTTTCTAAAATGATTTCTGAAAGAGGAAAATGATTTTGGAAATTGGATTTTGTTTTGGAATGTGGTTTTTGTGTTTGGATGTAGTCTTGAATAGAAATGGTGATTTTTGAAAAGTGGATTTTGGGCGTGCGAGCCAGTTGTTGGTATGCGATTGTCCTTTTGATTATGATTTGATTAGATCTTATTTTTGACTTTGTGTTTTTATGTTGTTCAGAGAATGTCACCTAGAAATATCCCTAATGTTTCTAATGAGTCATGCTTATTTTCTTGTACTTCTCGGATGTTTCCTATTCTTCGTGGTGATCGAGGTCCGTTTGAAGCACCAGAATGGCTTGAAGGTGTCGAGCGTGTCTTCAAGGTTTTGGGAACTCCCGAAGCTGTTAGAGTGCGTGCTATTTTGGGTCTGTTTGAAGGTCCGACTCTGGACGAATGGGATTTGGTTGCCCCACCTTCAGTACAAGTTGGGATGATATGGGATGTCTTTAAATTTTTATTCATCCGAATGTTTGTACCTCAAGAGGTAAAGACAAAGAAAAGGGAAGATCTCATGTGTATTCAATAAGGCCAACAGACGGTGAAGACATATGTTGACCATTTCAAGGAGATTGTGACTTTTTCTCTGGAGGCAGCATCACAGGATTTGATGAAGACTTCTCTTTTCATCAGGGGTCTTCGTCTAGAGATCAAGGAGTAGTTCCTCCCTTCTATGGACCATCGTTTCGAGAAGATGGAGGATGGGGCATTCCTGGCTGAGTTGGTCTCCGGAGTGCATATGGTTGGAAATCCATCACATCCAGTTTCTCGAAAAGGTTCCCTATCTGGCGAGCAGGGTGTGCCAGAGGGACCTGTAATTAAAGAGTCCCCTGATGTGGTTCTAGGTTCTAGTCCATCAGACCGTTCAGTGGTGTGCCACCAGTGTGGCTGGTTTGGGCACGTGAAACAGTCATGTCGCACCCCTCCGAAGACGTGTCATCGTTGCGGCCATCTAGGTCATCAATTGAAGTTCTTTAAGAAGCGTCTCCTGAAGAAGACACTATTACCGGAGAAATTTCAGTGCCTGACTATGAGTCGGGAGATGCTTCAACCATCAGAGCCCCAACCACAAGTCTCGGGGTGAAGCTCGCGCACAGTCAAAAGTTTCAAGGGGTTTGAAGCCTCAGTTCAGATTCTTGGATTCGTGTTAGCGGTCAAATATTTAAAGTCTTTTCGTTCTTGTTTTCCTATTGGGTAAAGATTTGGATTTGTTGTGAGTTCATTGTTTCGTTGTGAAGTTACGATGGACTAGACCTATTATAATCCATGCAGATCCGTTTGTATGGACATGGATTTTCATAATTGTGTGTTTTCTTAAAAGTGTGTTTGATCCTTGTATATGTTGGTCATGGTTTAGTGACGTTATTTTGAAGATGTAAGTGCCTACGGAGGATTCAAGGCTTTTGGTTATACTAAGGTTTTTTGCGGGGATCAGGTTCTTTTCGGAGGATTGTCTCTAGTGCACGAGAATATTGGTTTGGGTCGAGAAGTCCACGTTTCAACGGAGGTGTTGTCCGCTCGTGCTAAAAGTTAGTTGGGATCGGTTGGGAGTTCCCGCATCGCCCTCCATCCCAGGGTGCTATGGTTGGGTGTAAAAATTCTGTGCTAGATGAGTTCTTGTGGTGGCGAGAAACCTTTCGTGTTATCCCATTCTCTTGTATTGTGGTTTCTTTCAGTTTTAACCGGGCATGGTTTCTTGCTTTGTCTCGTGTTCGGCTGAGTGACTTTTTGGGGGCAGAAAGTGTCTGTGGTGGGGAGAATTGATGCACCTCTACTTTTTGAAATAATTTTTAATTAATTATTTCTCAGTTTTAGGTTCTCACGCTGAGTTTTGGGTTGATTCCCGATTTAAAATTGTTGAGGTTTAATGTTTTTAGTTGGTTTCAGACACGTGCGCGACCACCGTACGGTTGGCGGTAGCCACACAACTCGTCCAAGTGACGTACAATTGCTTAATAATAATAATAATAATATTATTATTCTTATTATTATCTTTATTGTAAATAAATTTTCTTAATATCATTTTTATTATTCATATTCTTATTATTTCTCTTCCTTATATCTTAATATTTATATTACTTGCATTGTTATTTATATTACTATTATCATTATTATTAATATTATATTATTATCATTTATATTGTTATCATTTAGATTATCATTATTATTATTTTATTATTAATATGAATGTTGATGATTTTAATGATATTAGTATTATTAATGAATTATTGGTATTTTTTTATTATTAATATCTTATTTATTGTATTTTATATTATTGTTATTATTCTACTATTTTTTTTATTTTATTATTATTTTTATTATTTTATTTCATATTTTATTATTATCATTTTATTATAATGAAATGATGAAGAACAAAACCAACTAACCTAAACCCTAATTCTACCCGGCGGTGGCCCCTCCCCATCTTTTTCCCTTCCTCCGCGAGACACGCCCTACTGGCCACCCCTCACTGCAGCCCATCCGCACCCCGACACTCCCTCTGCCTCACCCTACTCTGCACGACACCACCCTTTCGGCCTCCCCCTACTATAGCCTGTCCACACCCCGCACCCCATCAGCTCTCGACCAGCCTCTTACAGCCGGCTCTCGTGCCCCACTGCTCATTTCTACCTCCACCGCGCCTCCACCCGCCAGGAGACCTCCCCCCTCCGGCTGCGAATACCCCGCACCTCATCCTCGGCTCATTCATCCCTCCTATCCGACTACCTTTTCCTTTTTTGGTATATATTTAATCAGTTAATCAATATTTTTTTATTTATTTATTAATTATTTTAATTTCATCCGTGGTGTTTTTCTATTTGTTCTGGCTAGACCATAATACCGTGATTTATGTTTTCCAAGTTCTGCCCTTTTTCTAGGGTGTGCAAATAATTCGTTGAGTGTCATTCTTCTTTCTGTGGATGCATCGTTGTATCCGTGCTCAACTTTGAGGTAGGAATTTTCCAAGTTTTCTCTTTCCTGCACAATTCATGACACATGCATGCTTCAAATGAATTCTTAAATATAACTCGCACCTTCATAATTATTGTGGTAAAAACATTATAGTTTTTTCATATTATTTAAGTTTGTTAAATAGATTTTGAATAATTTCACTCATTATGTGTAGATAGTTTTGTGTGTAGACATTACTTGATACATTATTATATCTATCCAATTAATTTAACATGTTATTTAGTTAATTTATTTGGTGTGATCTTAGTTTTTATGAGTGTTTAATAAGTGTAATATAATTTTTTAGCATGGAATGATTTATTTTATGAAAACCCATAGTGTGTCTTTCTTAGTGTTTTATGAACTCTTCAATTAGTTTATTTAACTGTGCAAGAACTGTGAATTGTGTTTTGGTGTGACATCGATGTTCTTTTAGTCAGAAAAGAATATTTTTCTATGTTTGATGTTTTAGGCCATGGGTTACTTCTTAAAATTGTTTAAAAACATTTTCATTGTGGTTTATTTAATAGTGAAAATGACTTCATTAATTGTGTAAAGAGTTTATGTGGGTGGAAAAGTGGTGTGATTCAGTTTTTGAAAGGTGCGAAGGTAGTTTTTTGATGTGCGTCTGGGTTTGATTTTAAAGTGAACGACAATATTGTGAAAATGATTCGTGTTTTTTAAACAACGTTGAGTTCTTGTGTGGGTTCCAAAATGGTTTGAAATGAAATCTTTGAGCATATGCATGTTTGGATTTGTAAAATCAAAAGTGGATTTTGTGTGATGTTTTGGGAAATATTTTTGGACATGATAAGTTAAATGTCCATTTGACACTTTCAGTTTTAGTGTAATGCTTGTGTTGATTCCTTGAAAGGTTGGTGTTTTGACAACTATGTGCCCGTTTGGCAACTCTATGGTTTTGAAAAAGGATTTAAATGGATTTGAAGATTGTATGATGTGAAATCCCGGTTGGCACATTATTTAATATGAAATGACTCAATGTCTATTTGGGGGCGCTCCTCTTTAGGGTAACCATTTGTGGGTGAACGCATAGGAAGCGTCCGTGTTTGGGGTAGGCAAGTGCAGTGAGATGAATCACGCGTGTGAGGGCCTTCCAACTTACATAGTATTATTATATAACCACCATGACATCTTAGGTGACTTTTAGATGATCAAGTGACGGTTGCTGATCCTCCCCAATTAGACGGGTTGGTACCCCTGGATTCGTTGTTAGGCCAGGCAGGCATTTCCACTAGATTGGTCAGTAGGGTAGCCAGTTGGTTATAGAAATAGGAGTTTCACCATACGCCGATAGGTGGTTCTGGACCCGAGTACATCCAGGGGTTTCCTTGGGATGTCTTGGATCACCCATGGTTACTGGTTTATTCAAATTTATTGTTTACTTTCGGCCATACTTGTTTTCAAATTACACTATTGTCGATTTCTTTTTAGCACATCCTTAGTGTACCTTTCTTGGGTTCTATTTATAAAATGGAAAATGTTTCAAAAATGTTGTGTAGTGTGGATTGGATTTTCAAACAGGAAAATTATGTTGCTTGTTTTTAAAATGTAAAAAACCTACTTTTATATTTTTATTTTTCAAACATGTGTTAATGATTGTGTTGGGAAAGGATACTTGGATTCTGTGGTTACCTTGGCAACCATACTGATCATTTTTAATGCTCACACCTACTTTATCATTTCAGTTGCAGGTTCCCTTTTCACAGGTTTTCTTGGTTGAGTTTCTAATTATTAGAGCAAGGTTGGCCTTTGGTCGGGAGGTGACCTGAGTGGTCACATAGAGGTACGTTTAGCTGTTTAGTTTTATTTTCCACTGCTAGTCTTTATTTTTATTATCAATCTTTGGTTAATTTCTTGTTTTTATTTTATCTTTATGGGGAAAATCGTTCCGAACAATTAAATTTTGATTCCCAGAACTAGTTTCCATCCCGGGGTGATCGGGAACGCCCCTCAGGACTTGCCGCGGACCGGCTCAGGTGGCTGGTTCAAGGTCGACCCGGGTTAGTTCGTGACGGGGATTGGGTTATATTTAGTTGGTATCATAGAAATTTTAGTAGAAACCTATGAAACATGATTTAGAGAAAAATATATTAGTGGAATATATAGTTGTAAATGAAATTTAGAATATTCTCAAGGTAACCTAGCTTCTAATTTGGTGATTAATTATAAATAATTTGTTATATGTTTTAATGGTTTTATGTTTTCAAAATCTAATCTTCTTTATGACATTTTTTAAAAAAGGAATCCTAGTGGAGGGAATGGAAACCATATCAACCCACATATTCAATGTAGAGACTTCCCACTTATGAAATATAATGATGTTGGAGTGGGCGCGGCAACAACAGATGAAGTAATAATGACTATACTAGGGAAACCATATTATGTTATGAAAAATAACTATACTCACTTGGAGAATATCGACCCACAACATGGTGTAACAATGTTAGAATGCTTCATGTGACAACAACTTATACCATTCCATGAGACTAAAAACCCATTTATAGCTGAAAAAAAGATAATATCAATAGATAAAATATTTATCATAATAGGATGTTATGAAAGGGAGAAGTTAATCAGGGAAGATTAGCATATCTCAATAGATTCTTATCAATTGTTGTCATTAATTAAAAACCAATAAAAAGGTTATGAATCTAAAAATATGGAACGATTGGATTTTAAGGAAATTCTAGTGGAAAAACAATTCCCTTGTAAACAATTAGTAGATATGGGGAAAAAATTCTTGAGTCTGACACAAAAATATAATGAAATGGTTGCTATTTATGATGCCACAATTACAAGGATATAATGGCCTATTTTGGACAATATATGTAATCTAAGGAGAAAAATTGACTATTTATTTGATGGTATTAATCCATATCAATGAAGGGAAATTTTATGGAAATGATTCTCATCATACAATGATATAATATAATTTTCAATCAAGATGATGCAATAATTTTTGAATCCAAGTGGCTTCGAAGGTATATACAATAAGAAGTGGGATTCTGAGTAAATTGGAAAAGGAAATAAGGAAAATTGGATGATGGGAGGAATATAATTTCCCTCCTGAAATAAATTTATAGAGAAACATCTGGGTATGTGCCCATATGGAATGGTAATTTGTTAAAAGTGTCAGAAAAAGGGCATCGATACCATGACTATACAGAAGAAAATGATGGATGATATTTTCAACGCATTACCTATAATGATATTGGATATTGTTAACATTAGTGTCCTATAAGTCATAGAAACATTACCCAGAAGAGTCCAGAGGAAAAAAGGCAATGCTTATGAAGTCACAATAGGTGAGGTTTAAGTAATAATGATTTGGTGGTAGGTACTTTAATCACATCGTCAAATTTATCTATTCATTTATTTGGTTCCATGTCATGAAATTATTTTACCCCTTCCATGATTTATATAAAAACTATATATTTCTAATTATCCTTAATAATAGATTTTAAGTAAAAAATCCGTGTGGAAGTATTATATGAATAATAATGTCTAAATATAGTCATATTATATCACATAACCATGTTCTAATTACTATGATTGTTATCAAACTTTTCAAAATATTATTCTAATCATTGGAGTGGATTTCATTTTTAAAAATAATAAAACAGTTATTACAAAGAAAAATATATTGGTATTTGGGATAAGGATAGAGGGTTTTGTATTATCAGAAGGGAGACTTCATCAATATAGTCATACCTAAATCATCCTCCAGTTTCTCTTCTAAATAAGTTTTTTAGAGAAGATGAGTAGATAAAAACTATATATGAAAAATGTGATTTTCAAATTGAATATGATCCTATTTTATAGGAATATATTGTTGTAATTTTGAAGTAATTAAATCTATGTCCTCCAAAATGTATAATATTGAGTATAATATTGTTTTAATCTCTAATTTTGTACCTATAAAAAATTTTCCATATATAATATCCATTTTAGGAGTTAATAGTGTTAATTGAACAACTATAGGAATTTAGTATTAAGGTATTTATACATCCTAGTGTTTCCATTTGGGGAGATTATGTTTTTTATTTAATAAGAAATAAATATATATGAGGCTATGTACTGAATATGTGGAGATCAATGCTATTATGATATTGAACAAGTATCATTTACCTCTCATTGTCGACATAGTTGACCAATTTCAGGGAGCACCATTTTTATCAAAGATTTATCTTCATTTAAAATATCATAAATTTCATGTAAATAAATGAATAAAGATAGAGTTATTGCGTATTCATCATGGAAGTAAAATACTCATAAATTGAACTATCCTACCCGTGATATTGAGTTATTAGTTGTATTCCATACTTTGATGAAAAGTTGATAATATATCTTGGTTGAATAATGGTAGATATATATATATATATATCAGAAGATTTTGAATCCTATATTATCACATACAGAACTAAACATGTGAAAAAGGTGAGGGATCGAGCAACTAATGGATTATTATTGTTCAGTACACTACCTACAGGGGTAGGAAAATATAGATGTAGATGCGTTTAGTATGAAGGATCATGAAGTTATGAACAGAATGAGTATTGATAATGACTGTGTTTACATGGATATGGTAATTATAAATATGATAATTTAAATGGAATGTGACCATAACTACATTTTTTAAATGGTTTATAATTCAACTTTAATAAAAAATTATACGAATTTATCAGTCTGAAGATATAAATATTTAAAAAATAATAATAATGTTGTAAATGAATGAAAACTGGTCGACTTCAAATATGTAGATATAATTCTAAAAATTTGGAAGAGGCAATGTGTTACCCTTATACTTGAGATATAAATTGAATTATAAGATGGTTTTCATAGCTAGAATTTAACTGTATACCCTAGTATCACTAAGATGTATATATATTTGAAGGAACCTTTTTTGTGGGATGATATTAATAGGGAAATTACTGATTATTTATTGATATGTCTATATGGTCAAAAGGTTAATTCAATAAAACAACATCATAGCGGAGTCATGAAACTTCTAACGATTCCTACATGAAAATAGGATAACATTAATATGTTTTGTGTTACAAGAAAACAATTGACTGTGACAAAAAATGATGCAATATGGTTAATTATTGATCGACATACCAAATATACACATTTACTTTCTATAAGGGATGATTTTAAGTTTAATCACCTTGAATGACTCTATATTAAAAGAATTTTAGGACATTATGGTGAACATATTTTGATTGTGTCACATCAATGCCTATATTGTTCATCAAATTTCTAGATGTGTAATCAGAATGATTTGGATACTAATCTTAATTTGTGTATTTTTTATCTCCCTCAATTTGATGGGAAGTTAGAATGGATGATCCAAATATTAGAATAAATTTTTAGGTCATTCTCACTCGAATTTAAAGGTATGTGAGATAAATATTTATCGTTATTAGAGTTTTCTTACAACCAAATTTTCAATTATTGTATTCATTTGGCACCATATAAGCATTATATATAAAGATATGACGTACTCCATCTTGTTGGGATGATGTTGGTGATATGAAAAATATAAGATGAGAACATGTTGATGAGACGACAACAATGGTAATGACTATTTAGAATCAAATTAAAGAAGCGAAAAGAATTATAAATCATTATGCTGAAAAAAATAAAATGGATTTTGTGTCTCAAGTGGAAGATAATGTATTTTAGAATGTCTCCATATGGAAGGGTTTCAAAAGGATTTACAAGAAATTGATATTGATAAATAGGAACATCCAACCAAATGAAATTCATTATATAATTAGATTTGTGGATAATTCTTTATTTATGCCACCTATCTTTTCTAAAGTACATACTGTGTTCCACATCGCTTTTTAAGGAAGTACATTTTAGACCCAATGAATGTAATCTACTATGATTAACTAGAACTAATACTTCATTTTTCTTATAGCT
The DNA here is from genome assembly GCA_963277665.1 of Viscum album. NCBI lineage: Eukaryota > Viridiplantae > Streptophyta > Magnoliopsida > Santalales > Viscaceae > Viscum > Viscum album. The sequence goes on along the minus strand of OY728143.1, from coordinate 799,437,533 downwards.
AAGTTCCAATATATATTCTTGACAGTTTAGAGAAATTATTGAAAATCATATGACTTGGCTAGTAATAGTTATTAGGATATACCATAAAATTGATTGAGAAATTTGGGATTCAGAGGATACAATGAAGAAGAAATACTCCAATATGTTTAAAAAGTGATACTCATAAAAATTTATAGGATGAAATTTTTCAAAATAGGTTAGAATATATAACACTAATATTTTATTGTGTGTATATTTTTAAATAAATTAATCATTTTCATAGCTTATGATTTACACCACACCAAACAAAGACGAACTTTGATATTTTACTAAACATTATGATAGATATTTGAATACAAATGTTACCATTAGGGATGGTAATATTTCCACAAAAATAAGATCATCACCTATGGAATTATAATTTTTTTTTGTTTCTCATAAATAAAAATATGAAATATTTATATCATTAAATGAGTCAATAAATATATTAAAAATGATAAATTAAGTTTTGGTATTTTTGTGTTATGTAATTTGTTTGAAATATTATAATTAATATAAATATTTATAATAAAATTAATTTATATATAATATATTAATAAATAAATATTTTGTTATGTTATAATTACATGATAATTTTATGATACCATATTTAATATATAAACATTATATTAAAAAGGATACAAAATTACTATCGTTAATTTTATTGAATAAATGGTAATTATAATTAAAAAAATATCTATCATATTTATAAAATTATTTTCATAACATGGAGTGTATTTTTGAAATCTAAACATATAAAATATATTAGGAAATTTTTTTTGTGATTTTTTTGAAATAGTTATTTATGAAAAATGAAACACATTAGTTAATGGAATTTAACATTATAAGTAAAATACATGAATTTTGAGTCATTAATGATACAATCACATATTATTCCAAACTAACATGTGTTATTTAATATACATAGTAACATGAATAAAAACTATTTATTTTCTTGATCCAAAATAATAAATAAACGAACAAAATAATAATAAAACTCCCCTCTCCTCCCCTATAAATACCACCCACAACCCATTCTCGTAACAACATCTAAGCATTTATTTTTGTCTAAATTCTTCCCAGTTTTATTCCCATTATACATCCCCATATCCAATAACAATTGGTATTATCAAAATACCAAATCTATGTATCTTAATGCGGTCCCCAAGGTGAAGATATTAAAGAGGTAAAATCATCCTTATTTTTCATTTAATTTCATTTATTTTATTTTCATCTCCTCATATACCCTTTCCAAAGTGGAATTTTAATTATAGTATCATATATATGTACTATAATTTTATTTTTATTATGTAATTTCCAACATCAAATCACTTCTGCAATCCTTATATCTTAAAAATAAAAATATATTCTCTAATGTGTCAATTCACTAGCTATATGGACGATGAGTTTTCATTTTACATAATTGTTGAAAAGGATGGTCATTAAACCATTATTATGGTAAAATAATATTATAATATCCATATAATATGTTTTATCATATTTTTAAATAGAAATATCAAAAACATTAAATTAAATGACAGATGATTGTGATGATCATAAAAGCATACAAATTAAATTAAAACATTTTCATCAAAATTTTATCTGATGAATAATCCTTATATAACATATTATAATTATATATGATATAATTTGAAAAAATTAAATAAATTATTACTATAAAATTTTCTCTTCTGGGGAAGTAATTCAAAGTTTATAATTACTCCCATATTAATACATTTGGGAGATGGCCATAAAACCATGAAACAAACGCCCCGAGAATAACGAAATTAAAATTATGACTCAATCAAATAGTCAGAAATGAACTTAATAAAATTATTACAGTTCAAATATATGTAGAAATGTTTCTAAATTAATTAAATAATTATTATAATCTTATTATAAATGAAACTATGTACTAGTGTAGAATGATTTCATATATAAGGTGAGCATTTAACATCTCACTTTTTCTTCTATGAGATATTTTCATTATTCAACCACTATTTCATAAGTATGTCGAAAATAATAAAATTTTCAATATAATATCATGAATCTAATTTTCATCATGACATCAAATGTATTATTTAATTATCATTAATTTAATGGTGTGTCAGGATCAGCAGTTTACAAAGTGGTAGCTGGATTTTAAACCAATTCTGATTCAATGGGTTAAAATGTTAATCCATTGATTTTTTTTCATGCAATGATAATCTATGAAATGAATTTTGATTATATTATGATGAATTTTTTCTTGTTTTATGTGTATTTTCATATGATACAAATAATCTATTCATTTTTTAATTATGAAATTTTATTTTAAAAATTCGTCCATAAATGGGTTTTTTCAACATTTGAATGTAATGGTTTTTCAAACATATACATCATGATATTATTTTCCTGATTTTGTGAACCATAAAGGTCATGAGGAATACTTTAAAATTTAACAAGATTATTTAAAATAAAATATTTTCATTTACCATTTCATGGAATTTTAGATGTAGAATTTCTATGTATAGTGGTATTTCTCATAAAAAAATTTCAATGTTTTTATTAGAGTAATTTCATCTTTATCATTACCCTTTGATGGATCATTTGAAAAAATTAGGTTGACATATTATGATACCTTAAACCATGTTTTATTTAATTTAATCTGATAATTTTGACTATTGATGTGCTATTTTTATATCTTTCATCTTATTATAATGGATGGTTTATTATTTTACTTATTACTTGTGTAATGTTATTTTATATGCTAGTTTAAATATAACGTTATATGTTGATAATGTTTCTAATTTCATATATGAACAGAATTGGACTTAGTATGTTATTGTAGGGGCCTATTACAAACCCTTGATGAATCTTTAGATCTCATGAGACAAACTAGAATGGTTATTAACACATATCTTACCAATTTATATATGGTGTCTTGGGGGAAACCTTGAATATAAGTTCTTTATGGGACACATTATGTACTTGACTATTATAAGATTATTTAATTATAATACTTGAGATTAGATTAATATTATAAATTCCATGTTGAGTTTTAATTGTTATATGATTATTTATATGGCATTATATGGTCAACTTTTCTTCCTTCCATATTTTGGCCATGATTATGTTTTAATGGAATGTGTTTTTAGTTATTCATCGTGACTTATTTTTTATGGTTATTTACGATATCTTTGATTGCACAAATATCCTTAATAAGAATATAAACAGACCCCTTTCTTTTATCTTTAATTTATCCCAATGATTTCAAGACTTATATTTAAATTGACATCTAGTGATAATCCCATAGAATTCCATTGTTTTCATCCAGGTTACTATGTTTTACATTATTTCATGTTATAATGTATGATATTTGTATTCCTATAATATTAAAATACTACTAAATTTTTATTTTCATTAGTATTTGATGACTTACACCTAGTACCAATGTAATAAATTAACCACCAACTATGACCTACTAGGGAGGATGTCTTTACACTATACTATTTGTGTATATCCCATATAGTTATTTAGTCACAAACTCATTATAAATAAGTTAAATATGAAAATAACAATATTTAATATTATAAATGAAACAAGAAATAATATTCATATGATGAAAAATTCATCATATTATATTCATTTCAAAAAATAATTACCAATTCAAATTTCATGAACAACAATGCATTTAACTATCACTATCTGCATCTTTAAATGAAAAAGATCATCATAATATGCTAAATGTAGGAATAACATCTTATTTATCTCCCTATTATGATAGCATCATGTACAACATTCAAAATTATTTTATTAACAATATAGACACCTAGAAAATTTCAATTTGATTCACATAATTATATATTATGGAGATATATTGTGATTAATTTCCCCAAAATAACTATATTATTTTTTGCTCTCACATTTGTATGAATAAATTTCATCATATTTGAATTTAAATTATCCTATCAACTCATATCTCATATTAGTAAATCATATTACCTATATTTATAACTGATATAATAACTATATGAAATAACCACAAGAAAAAAACATGTAATCCTTTAACCCAAAAAAACTAATATGTACAACATGCATGATTTAAACATTTAGATACACGAAAAATATATGCATTCACATGTAAATACATGGAATCTATATTCATAGTGAAACCCTAACAAATTCTTCCCCTTCTTCAATATAGTAATTATTTCATTTCATTAAAAAATAACATTATTCTTCTTGGTTCCAAGGTATTCTTTGAAATTATGATTACCACATATACATGAAATAATGCACCAAATTATTGGTCCATTTATTTTTTTCTCTATAAAAATTTGTATTCATTAATGATTAGTATAAATATGTACGAATCAAATAAATTTCTATGATCATTAATTAGTTATTTTTGTCTAGTAAATAACTTTATAGGAACTTCATCTTCATATTTCATAAATCCAACCAGAATAATGATATAATTGACCACGATTGTTTTTAATTTAGGAATATATTCCCACAATTTTGTATTTTTATAACACTAAATTTTTTATGTTTTAATCATAAGAAAATTATCCTTGAATCAACACATTACATATATCTAGTAATTCTCAAATTTGGAAAACATATTTTTTCACCAAAAATTTGATTAGATGTTTTCTATGTATTGAGTTGTCAATATATTTAAACAAAAAATTGATTGAAATTTTATATTTACACCAATTTCCCATTCATGTTTGACTAACAATGAGGATCTACCTCTTTTATAAATCTAATAACCATGAATCTATGGATGGAAATAAGTATAGAAAATAGGTACAATTTTTTGGTAGTGTAAATTAGATTGACCATGCATCTCATTCTAAATCAAACCAAAAAATAAACAACTCACTTTGAATTGATAGATAATAAGAAATATGTATCATCCGTGATAGGAAATGATCTTTGGATAGGCCACATAGACAATTAGCTACATGAATCTACCATTAGTTGATCAGACATAATGAAATGAACTTCATATACAAATGACAAACCTTGAAGAGAAATTATGTGAAAAAAATTATCATATTAACCATATATTCTAGTGAAAATAAGAATATAACCTAATTTTATAGAATATATATAAAACCATCAGGTCATCCAAGTTTGTTTTGTTTCGAAAATTTATATTTTCATAATATCAAATGAATCCTTTCTCAAATAATATCTTACAATCCTTATTAAATTCAGAAACCACTGATATGTTTTTATATATACTGTCTCTACATTCAAAAAAATTATTTTTTGATATTTAATTTATGAAAAATTATACAATAATTTCATATGAATATGATTTATGTTTTAATAGATATAGAAAAGACCGAAAGAATATCCCTTCTATATTCAAATCACGATGTCATCAATCAAATGATTTAAATGTCTTAATTTTGATTTCAATATGGAAAAAAGGGTTTATGTTTTTACACATCATTGGAAACTACTATATGGTTTTAATATATGTCATATATATAGGAATATTTATAGGCATTTGATAATATATTATCCTTCTTTACATATATTTTATTATAATAGTAATAGTTTATGGAATTTATGTCATGCGCCCTCCCCACATTGTGTTCCCCTACTAGGCCGGTAACGTAAGAAGAGAGATACAAACCATTGAGTCCCACTTATAGTATGCCACAAGATGGTGACTAGAACTGTGGGTTTATTAAACACATCGTAGGGATTCATTACACTCTAAAAGAACACATGTGTAAGAGAGATATATTACAGACACCAACCAACTTCTTCTAAGACTAAAATATAAATGAAATATTATATACACTTATGTAATTTAATGAACGGCTACATAAAATGAATGAGAAAATTAATGTACCAATAGAAAGTAATATGACAACGACCATGAATCTCAAATAGTTCATGAAACCCTCGAGGCAGTAATAACCATCCTGATCTCTTTCATGCACCACGGGACCTGAAAAATAATTTATAAAACATATGGTGAGTAAAACAATTTACTCAGTAGGAACCTCCCTAGTGCCTATCATGAAAATTTAATTAAATCATGCTAAATCATAGAGAACAACAAGTGAAACAAACATGTTATCTAAATATGTATACTATTATCACATCATCACCATAGACACTCTCACGAAGTATCACTATCAAGAGTATATAATATAATATTTAATATCAAGGGTACCCTATTACCACTTCCCCACTGGTTTTCCTATTTTCCAAACACCACTCGTCCTCAGAATCTCTCTCTAAAAAGGATTCCTGCAAACACCTTAGAGATGCACCACAACATGCACCTCATGTGTTAATATTCAGCTCATGCATCACATCACCACATCCACATAACCAAAGTGACCATGTAGTGTTTTTTTGGAGCCACCACTGCTCGCATAATATGTATTGTACATATGGTATTATACCTGAAGCCATTACATCCCTTACACCATATAAGGATCCTCAAAACATCACAAACTATACATGTTACACCAATATTAGTCCATAAGAAACTATATCTACAATATATGAGTGGAAGTAATGAAAATATATAATATCCCTATACAGACAAATATGAGGAAAACTAACCATCATTTGTACTAGGACATATTACTACCAAGAGAAGAGAGTGGGGCCAAAGGGGGTAGTCAGCCATCCATCATCCGACCATAATATTTGGGAAAAACCACCATAGGGATAAAAATCCCTATGATTTCGTTTTCCATAACTGAATGGTTGGAGTGGAATATTAAAAAACACAAAGTTCATGGTTTAATATAGATCACAACCACACTATCAAAAAAAAAACTAGAATCACAAAAAACATTAGTTAATGTCTCTCAGAGTCCCGACTACCACTAATAATACTAGATATTCTATAAGAAAAAAACAATTTAAAGAGAAACATTATGTTACATTATCACTTTTTATTAGTTTCATTTTACTCTAATTAATTATTTGACCACTAATTAACCATCATCAAATTCACAATACATTTAATTATCAATCCAATGAAGACCCATGCCGTCCCGGAATAACGAATCTGAGTCCAAAATTCCTCATAATTATAACATCATCATTGAATCCTAGAAAGTACCATCCCCACAGGTTAAACATCATTTGTTCATTTGATTAAGTACAACACCATTACCATATTACCACGAATTGCTGAAAATAATGTAATGATACCAACCCAAGGGTATCAACATGATATGTAGATGATTCAATATTAATGCCTTTTCCACCAATAGAAGGATCATAGACCCATCTATCCTCAGGAACCTAAACATAAAAAGAACATCTCATACCCTATGTGTCTTCACATTTGGAAAGTAGGGTATGCAAGACCATATTCATCAAAAAGTGGGGAATGTAAACCAGTTAATCAAACAACAATTTCAATAACAACCACATTCACATAAAAGGGTGAGCCCAACTTCAACCCATTCTATCACCCACAATGTCCTCCCAAAACCCCATCAGCAAAAACTGATACATCTAACCACATTATGTGTCAACTGTTTGCATTCCAACGGGGCTTCCCTGCCCCTAAATACCACAATATCCCTCTAGGAATAACCATCCTAGGATAACATCACATCCATACCACCCTTCCCCCAAAACCACATATCTCATATCCCGAGCACATAACATGATGTTGGAACAAACATAGAAATGGTCTCTCAGCTCCACGTTAAAGAATTCACACATCACAAACAATTATTTCTCATAGATCCAAATCAAAGGCACTCAAAATTTACCTGAAATTTGGAATATTAGGCTCTACAAGGCATGAAAATTATCACACAATAGGTTTTTATTCCTTCCTGAATTAACTGAATCATTATTAACTGGTTCCAACTATGAGAATATTATCCAACAAGTAGTCACAATCTATCACCAAATTAATGAAACAATTAATTTAACATTCTTTTAAAATAGTAATTAAAAATAATCAATATAATTCATGTTTATCCACTAATGCAATTAAACATGATCACATTCATCAATTTTATTATCATAAAATTAAAACAACAACAACTAGATTAAATAAAGATTCCCTTTTATAATTTAGCCAATTAATTATCAATAAATTCTGGTTCCATTAATTTCTAATTTCCATCATGAATGAAATTATAAAATAATGCAGGCATAAATAGCACACCATCTAGATAATAAATAGGAGAACCAAAATCATGGTATAAAACAACAACATCTCTACATAATAGTTACCAATTTATTTAATCGGGTTCATATATTATTTGGTCAATTTCCTTGTCATCCAAGGGTAAAATCAGGACAAATATATAAATGTGCATAAATAAATAAGGGGGAATTCTATCCCCTGCCAAAAATTGTCATTTATGTTACTCACAACATAATGGAACAAAGAAACAAATCATGATCACCACTCCCACCACAACTACAGCCACACGAGGACTCCACGACACTACCACACCAACGTACCATAATGAAAACTCCATTTGAATAATGGAGATCACATGCCATCACAAGGAAAAGGGAAAAGAGAAGAAATATATCAAATAACCGAGAAGAACTATGGTATATCATATTGTATATTGATGGAGGATCAATTCGGATCAAAAGAGGGAGCTAGGGATCAATCCTTGGGGAAGGAATTCTATAAACAAAAATTAAGTGGTCGTCAGCTATCCTGGTGTTGAGGGAGATCCACTATAGATATAGATTTCGTTAAAAACTATGATGCTATAAAATATTTAAAACATACACCATTAGGTCATGACATGATGCGAAAACCCCTTTCACATCATGAAATTACTCGATGTCAAGTTCCACTAAAAGTAATGTCGCCTTAATGATTTATTTTAATTTTCAGACCATAAAAGATTTTCACACTTTGAACCCTTATTTTTAGCTATGAAAAAACCTGTGAAATATTATGTCATCTCATGTATTTATATTACATGATGTGAAATTCCCTCCTTCTAGATTTCACTTTAACCAATATTCTACCAACGTCTTTCAAGCCACCTCCGATCACTTCAAATATGGAAACATGAAAAGGTTTGATCCATGTGGATCCAGGACATTACATCAGGTACACTTAAGAAATTATCATCCTCGAGAATCCAAAACTAATCCATAGAGAAAATATAAATGGGTCATCCTAATATCTACCCCATGGGATACCTCCCAATGATCTCTCATCTATAGTTGCTCAACCGCTTCAATAAAATAAAACGCCCAAAACTAAGAAAACACTAAACCATTTCTTAAAAACACTCTTCGGGAAAAAATACTTCTCAAAAGAGAGAAATATTGAACAAAAAACTAGGAAAACAAATATCATAAATGGAAAGAGTCTACAAACACCAAACAAATCTCGTTGGAAGAAAAGATCCAAGCATCAAACAACTAAGGGTACAGAGTGAATATCTACAACCCATGATCATTGGTTCTCTCCTTCACACAACTACACCACCACAAGAGATGAAACACAAGGATATCGTTCCTATACAAAAACATCTATTTGATGTCCTAAATCACCATAGCTTACTCCTAGATGGTATCATCACCAACAACATTTATCTCACCTCAATCGAAGGCGAGGGAGTTGACATGAATATAATGATAGAGTTGTTGACATTTTAAAAATATCACATATCTGGATTATCTATGGGGGATGTGCGACCAAATATTCCATGTATCCAACATGATCCAACACCTCAAAAGACCAAAATAACTGGGGAGATATCATTTTTTCATGTCCAAAAAATCACTACCCACGATGGGGATTCACATTCAGAAACATGTGATCCTAAAGGTAAAACATAAGAGGTATCCTATAATTTGTACAAGACATCAAGAAATCTTTCACTCCTTCATCCATTAATGAACCACCTGAACCATATCTATCATACATTATACCAAATCTAGCCTGTGAAGTTTTATCTCACCCACACCAGTCAAGAACAATGGTGAATAGAAAGGTCATCAACCCAAGGCTTAAAAATATCCATACCGATGGTGGAGTTGAAACTATTTTTGTAAGTGAATTTTACCAATGGTATGTGCCTCATCCCTGATCCCCCAAAATCAAAGACCCAAGAGTGCAACTTGTCTTCAAGAGTCTAGATGGTCTGTTCTGTTTGACCATCTACCTGCATAAGAAAATTAGTGATAAGGCATAGATGATAACCTAAATAATTATAGATACAACTTTACACTATTGAGTTAAAACAAGGATTTCGATGGGAAATGAACTTTATTGGGACACATTGGAGCCATACCACCTCATGCAGATGCTACCTTGAAAAAAAGAATCCACTGCGATTATCACATTGATCAATATATAGTTGGATGATTTCATCAAATATTCCATTACAACCCAGATATTGTCATATCCTCCCTATGATCACGTTAATCTAGTAACTAATTCCATCATGATTTCCTCCCACTTCAAGAAATGAAAATCTTAATTCTGGGGAAACCCACTAGGAACACGGTGCTCGACCTTCACCTTCTGATAGACCCAACATTCAGATACAAATTCCACAACTACATTATTCAATTAAGGCCACTAAAATTGACTCCTCGAAACTTGTTACATATTTGACACATCAGAATGTATCGCAAAAGGAGATCTATGGTACTCCTTGAGAACCATATCAAGCATTTCCTGAAGAATAAATTCCTTCCCTCAATCACCACATGGTTTTGTCTATCCTAAAAAAAAACTATCAAGGGAATATCCATATATTTCCCAATATCTCCATACCTTCCCATGATGATCCCCAAACAGGGATTCCTCCAAATTCTCCTCCAATGAAAACTGCACCGTCCTATGAAAATGACAACCTCATCCCCCCAACTTCTCTCATATCATGATGTAATGCTGAAATCCAATCCATCACTATCCATGAATCACTCGATTCACTATCTGCTTCACAACATGAATTCTTGCTCAGCGCATCAGCTACAACATTCCCATTATAGGTGTATACAATATTTCAAATTCATAGTCCTTCATGAACTCCATACAACAATGTTTTTGTGCTTTCATGTCATGATGGGAGAAAACATACCTCATACACTTATGATTAGTGATGACTGCACAATGATCTGCGATGAGGCAATGTATCATCATCTTTAGGGAAAACATCACCACCTACAACTCAAGATCTGGAGAGACATAGTTATGCTCATGGGGATGTAGCTCCAATGTCTATATGAAACAACACATATCGTATGCATCAGAAAAAAAATTTAAGCCAAAATGTGAAGTGTCATAGAAATTCTCAAACTGAATTCCTTCTACTAGAAGATATTGAATCATAAATCTAACTAACTTCTCCTTTAGATACTGAAATGTTTCATGACAGAGATCATTCCCCAAGAATGCCTAATCCTTTTTGGTCAATGCTGTTAGAGGAGACATAAAATGTGCGACATCGGCTATGAAGCTTCTATTAGATCAAGTTAGACTAAGGATGAAACTCACATCTTTAACTATATTATTGGATTCCAATGAAACAACTTCTTATACCTTCTGTGGATCCACAACTACTATCAACTAGGATAAAAAATGCCCCATGAAATGGACATCTCGAGCACCGGAGTCTCACAAATAAATCATCACAATCATCTTTCATCAATGAATAACTCCAAAAAATACATGATGATGCTCTGTAGGATCCTACTCAAACATAGAGTAAATAAAGATTTCATCAATGAAGAACAAAATTATCTTATCTGAGAACACAAAGAACATAGTGTTCATCAGCACCATGAAAAATTCTAGAGAATTCATCACAATGAATATCATAACAGTGAACTTGTAATTCCCATGATGAAAACAAAAATCATTCTTTAGGATATTGTCATCCATCACATGCATTTGATGATATCTTGACCAAAAATAAATCCTCGAAGACCAACATTCACCCTTCAGTTGATCGAATAAATCATCAATACACCAAAGAGAATAAATATTCATCATAGTCACTTAGTTAAAGCTATGCCAATCGATACAAAACCAATAACTATCATCAACCATATTCACGAACAAAACTGGTTCATCCCATGGTGAAACTGTTGGATGAAAAAAAAACCACAACGAAACAAACCATCGAGATGTATTCATAGCACCCACAACATAAAAGGTGGCATACTATACAAATATCGAGATAGGGGATGTTCCATGATGTAGGTTCATCAGAAACTCGATCTATCTTTGAGGTTGTAACTGTAAACCATCATTTGTAAGGACTTTAGGATACTATTCAATGACCATGGGAAACACCAACTATTGAAACATTGATGAACTCTGCATGAAATCAGTCATCATTGATGATGAGAATGGAGCATACCTCTGACCCATCCGAGGGTCTCACATGACAAAAAACATTTCCATATCTCCATCAACATCGAAGAACACCACCAAAATCCAAATTAAATCTACTATATCCTACACCAAATACAAAAAATCCATGATGAGAATGAAAACTTATGGTTGTATCCGTAAACATAGGAAAACTCCCCCATAGTGATGTTACCCCGTCACTAACTCACAAACTCTAAAAACAACAAACAAGTCGTCTCGGCCTCATACAAACATTTTCAATGCCTAGGGCACTATAAGCATCTCTACCTCAATTTCTAATGAATGTAAATGGGATAGAAAAATTAAAGGGGTGTCACTCTTGAATTAAACAAGGCATGTATCCAAGTAGAAAACATGATAAGGGTGCCTCCAATGACATATGTCTCAACTAGCACTGGAAATGGTAACCCTTGAAGATAATTATGACCTACTATGTGGCCTCTCTATCCCTATTTGTAACCCCTCCATGGTTGTGCTCTACTCTATAAGGACAAGGAGCATCTCATGGATGTCTTATGCTATCCCCGTCTTCTCTCTACTGATCCAAAACTGGTATATGTTACTGCTACTAGCTCATATGGAACTACATCAATGGAAGAACCTAAAGAGGAACACCTGGCGCATGCTGACTACTCATAAATTCCAGGCACTATACCTATTGATGACCACTTCTTGAATAAGAAAATAGGAAAATTATCCCTTGGCATTGGTCTATGATCTACATTCCATTTTGAAATGATATATAATGAGATGGGACCGACCCCTATATGGTTTAAAACACTTTTACCTAGAAATATTTGATCCTCATACCACAAATATACTTTGTGAAGAATCTTGAAAACTCCTCTCTCATGACAATCCAATTCTGGATAACATCCTCTTGATGACCTCGACCCATTCATGAACATCCTGATATTTCTTCATCATAAATAGAGTGACCTGGCATCGTATATCTAGTTAAAATACTCTTTTAAAAGTCTATCCCTATAATCATTATCTGAAAATAATTCCAAATAAAATCATAGAAGGTTCATGAAACCAATCATGATCCCTCGCACACGAGATCTCCCCTGTCGAAGAGTAAGTAGCTCCTAGCGACTGGATGCCTTTGCAGTTGAAGAATGATAGTCTACTCTAAACTAATCTTATTCATTATACTATGAGACATTCAACTCCTTTCGATCCACAGGAAACATGAACCACCCCTTACTCATTTCCACACACAACATCTTCACAACTGACAATATGCAATTCTCATTCTGAGAATGGATCAAACTCAATGATATCTCAACCACTTCCAATAAGGCTTTTGTGACAACATTTCAGATGAAACCCTAGCACATATATAGACATTTTTGGTGTAACTCTTGGAGTGTCCTCCTCTAAGTGTCTTTATTATCAACATCTACTCTGAGATGATCTGTTGGAGCCATCTGTTTAACATCAACCGTGCAAATTGGATGGTCATGTCGACCTAGAGAAAATACAGAAATATAAAAAAATCAGATCCCCTAATCCAAGAATACAGAATACATTAACATTAATTTATTGTTTTATTTCATTAATTTTAGTATAACCTATCCCATTTTCTACCATTCAGACATAGAAACAACTAATAATGTGGTATCATTCCTTCCTAGGTATCTACCCATAAACAAGTATCACATCTTTTAGTATCCACTATATGCTTAAGGATCTATGCATAAAATAACATGGGGCCTTAAATAACTGTGTCTTATCCGGTCTCAAATGGTCACAACAGTTGCTAAAAGTTACTTACATCATTTCCCTTCCATCCCATGTAATCTATCCAATGACTAACTCCAATCTCTGTTATATCTATCAACCTGGCCGTTGATAATGCTTTGTCACGAATCCTAGTAAACAAAGTGTTCCTCTCTTAGGCTGACAATGTGAGAAGAAAAATGATGACCCCCATTCCACTGCTCTATTAGGCCTTGAGTTGGTGACTAGAACTGAGGGTATAGTAAAAAATTTAATGGGTGGAATTACCCTCTAAATGAACAAATTATAATGAAATCGGTAAGATAGAAAACAAAGAACTCCATATGAGACTATAATATAGAATAATTCCCAAGTACACCATTGTAATTTCTTTCATGAACTATCATAACTAACATGAAAAATTCAAGTACTAAAGGAATGTAATACGACATCAACCATGATTCCTAAGAAGCTACAACAAATCCCCAATTCTAGTAATAACTAGAATAATCATTAGGATGCTCAACGTGACCTCAAAAACAATTTATATAACATAGGGTTATTACAATAGTATACTCATTAGGATCCTCCATGGGGCCTCTCATGTAAATTTCATGATTGAAGTCTAATGAATAGGGAGTAATAACTGAAACCAACAAGCCATGTAAAAAGGTATACTATGTTCCCAACCTCACCATAGCTACACTGAACATGAATAACATACAAAAGTATATAATATAATAAATAACATCAATGTTAACCTTTTACCACTTCCCCACTGGTTTTCCTCAATGACCCAATGTCGCACATCCTGAGCATCAATCTCAAAAAATGATTTCTCACAAAAACTTGGAAAAAACACCAAAACTTGAGCATTTTGTGTCAACATGTATATCATGCATCACACAACCACATCCACATAACAAAAGTAACTAGGTAGTATCTGGGACCCAACACAACTCACATAACATGTATCATACATAATGTATTATACCAAAATCCATTACCACCCATCCACTGAGTAGAGATGCTCATGAAATCACAACTTATACACATTACACCTATAGGAGTGCATAAGAAACTGCATACAAAATATATGAGTGTGAATAACTACAAGACATTACATCCTTCTATACACTTATACAATGAAAACTCATTGCAGTGCCTACCATCACACGAAACTACCTCTAGAAGAGAGTGGGGCCACAATGGGTAGTCTTCCATCCATCATCCCACTAGGATGTTGGGGAAAACAACCCCCACGGATCAAAATCCTTCGGGAGTCTGTTTCCCTAACCAAAAGGGTGGAGTAGCATACGGAAACAAAAAAAGTACATGGAATAATATATTTAACAAAAACACTATGTAAAAAACCTTGTTGTAGACTCAACTGAAGTGAACGTCTCCCAGACTCCCAGTTTCAATAAGAAAAAGCCCAATACATTATACATTTTGTACGTTTCACTTTAAATTAATTAATTATTTAATTGACACCAATCCCTCATTACATTAAATAATCATAACTGAGACTCATACCATCAAATCACAACCAAACTAATACCACGGTTCCTGAGAATTATAACCTCAAAATTTTATCCTAGGATGCTCCAACCCCACAGTTTATACATCATTTGTTAACTTATTTTAAAACATTAACATTCTTTATGTTTCCAAGAATTCGTGAAAATCATTCTAACATACCATCATAAGGGGATCAACACTATGAGTATGTCCTCTACTCATCGTGTCTTTTACATATATTGAAGTATCATTGACCAATCCATATTCAAGAAGCTAAACATTGAACGCATGTGGTATACGCCAGGGGTATTCGTCTCTTTTGGATGGAGGGAATGAAAGATCATCAACTTCAATTTGTGTGGAAATTAAAGAAGATAATCAAACAATTGATTTAATATCTACCACATTCACATCAATATAAAATCCATGTTTCAACCTGTTCCATCATCCCTAGTTTCCTCCCCGACACACATATACATATATTGATGCATGTAACCACTATTTTCATCAACTAATTCCACAAACACAGTGTGTACCTACCCCCCACATACCTCATTAACCATCCCAGGTCAACCATACCAGGCTCACATTAGATTTGTGCCTCCCTACCCCCATAACCACAAGTCTCATATCCAGAGCACATCACAAGAAGTTGGAACAAACATAAAATATGATCTCATCCCCAATGTAAGGCATTCAAAATTAACACACAACAAGATTTCTTGGAATAAAATAACTTTCATTCAATATTTATAAGAAAGGAAAAAACTCAGAGCCCACAAGGAATTAATATTATCAAACAACCAATTGTTATTCCATCTTTAATTAACCGTTTTATTATACATATTTCCCAACCATGGGAAACCAAGGAAATAAGATATGACTAAATTAATTCAACAATTAATTTAGTATTCCAATAATACTATTATCATCATGATATAGGTTCATCAAGAAATTCAATTAACCATGCTCACATAAATCAATTTGATTGTCATCACTTTACAATAACAACCAGATTTGTTAAACCTGAAAGATTATCTTTTATCCAATTAATTACTATCAATTCCGGTTTTACATTATTTATGAATTCCAATCATGAAAAAAATTCTAAATCATGAAAGGAATTTATATCAAACAATCTAGAAAATCAAAATGCAAATCGTTATCATGTTAGAAAATTACAACATCACTACATAAGCGATACCAATTTCATTAAATCGACTTATATAATCATTAGGTCAATTAAATTACGATCCATGGGACTACATCATGATATCTATAGAATTTAATATAATTTAATTGAGAAGCATGAAATTCGATACCATAAATGTTTGTTGATTTTCATCACAGGAGAACGAATCAAAGAAATGGATAATGATCAACTCTCCTTCCACAACTACATGCACCCGAGGCTGTTGTGGCACAACCGCACAAAACAACCACCATGAAAACTCCATTATATCCATCAAGATCAAAAAAAATCACATGGAAAAAAGAAAATATAGTAAATGGATCAAAGAAACCACAAGAGTTTAGGTAGATCATACCTTACGTTGATGCGAGCTCACTACAGATCATAGGAGAGATCTAGGGAACATTCCTTGTCAAATGAATTACCAAAATTCCAAATAAGCAGTTGTTGGGTGGCTTATAGTTGGGTAAGATCGGTGATAGATATAGGATTTGAAAAAAAAGTAGCTAGGTAACATATAAATCATATATCGTCTGGGCATTATATGGAGTTTACCCCCATTTAACATTGTTTAATTCCTTGAGGTCACATTATGCTGAACAATGTGTCTCTTCAACAAATTATTTTATTTTTTGGACCCCGAAGTATTTAACTCTGTGAACACTTATTTCATGTCGTGAAAAAACCCAAATAATAGGATGTCACATCATGTAATGCTAATACATTATTGGTAATTCCATTCTTCTAGCTTTTACTTAACCTAACTTCTACGAAATTTTTTCGAGATACCAATGAGCACTTCAAGTCTCTAAAATACAAAATGGATTGATCCACTCAGATTTGGTCCCTTACATCCAATACCTCTCCAAAAATTGTCAACTTCAACAATCCAAAAAAATCCTACAGAGGAAATATAAATGGGTCATCTGAACAACAACCCCATGATATACCTTCCAAGGTCTCGCCACTATAGGGGATAAACCGCTTTACTGGAGTAACAATCTCAAAACCACTCAAAAACCAATACCAGATACTAAACACTCTCATAGGGGAGATACATCTCAAAATAAAGAATATACTAACCAATAATAAGAAAATATTTCTCTTAAATTGAAGGGGAATACAATCACCAAATCAAAAATTTTATAAGGGGAGATATAAAAACCAAACATCTCTAGGTATTGTGTGTGTATCTACCACTCGAATTCATAGGTACTCTTATCCACACAATCATCCTGTCACAAGTCATGAACCAAAGGGATATAATTATTAGGTTACAAAATCATCTAGAAGTATTGGATCACTACAAGCCACTCCTCAAATTTCACATCATCATCAAAAAATATATCACCCCAATCGATGATGTGAGAGACATAATGATGTAAACAATAATGCCAAGACACTTGAAAAACATCTTGTATCCAGATCATCTATAGGGGATGTGCTACCAAATATTCCACAACTCCAACATGAGACAATACCTTGAATGTCCCAACAATTTGGAGAGAAATTATACTTTTTGGACCAATGCTTCACTGCCCATGATGAGGAGTCATCTTTAGAAATATGTGATCCCCAACATCAAAGTCCAATGGTCTCCAACTATGATAGGAATAGGACATTACATGATTTTGTAATTCCTTCATCCACTCTCCAATCACCTGAACAATCTCTATCATACTCTATACAAATTCCATCCTGATAATTACTGACTCATTAACCTCAGTCTTTCCCAATGGAGAGCAGAAGGGTAGTCTGTACATGTATTCAAATGATACCATACTTATAGTGGAGTGCAAAATATTTTTTTAATAAAACTCTACCAAGGGTAATTTATTCATCCATGAACCTCAAAAAAAAATTACACAAGATGAAAACATTTATTCAGGTGTCCGGGATGTCTTTTCAATCTGTACATCCATCCATAGATGAAATGATGTGTTACGATATATTTAATAACCACAAGAATTCCAGAGAGTTATCCACACCCTTGAGGTAAAATAGTTTTCTCAATCATAAATTATTACCCCCAAGACTCTATGGAACCTTACCACCTCTTTTAAATACTTCCTCGACAAAATAACCATTTAGAATGACTCCTTGATAACTATAAATTTGACTAATTTCATTAAAAAATTCACTACCTCCAATATAGAATCATAGAATTGTTGAGATTGAGGTAAAATAGTAACGAATTATATCGATATCCCTTCCCACTTCCACCAAGGAACATTTAACATCTATATAAACCCATCAGGAACATGATTCTCACCCTTCACCTTCTAGTAGACCAAAAATGAAGACACACACTTCACAACTGCATGTTTCAACCCAAGCCACCAAAACTGAGTTTACATTGCTCGGTACATCATTTTCATGCCTGCATGTACTTCTAAAATTAGTCTATGGAAATCTCTGAGAAATATCTCATGCATCACAAATGATTCAAAAATCCATACCTGAAAAAACACCCAGTGTTGTACATCCTCATTCCAACCATCAGGTGCATCATCAAAAACAACACAGTCTCTCTAGACATCCACATCAAGATCCCCTAACTCGTATTCCACCAGATACTTCTCCATAGATTATTGATCTGTCATTTTATAATGACATCCTATTCCCCCCAACATCTCCTATGTTATGATGTAATGTTGAATTATCCTCTATTCTTTTCATTGGAATCACCTAATTCACACAATGCATCACTATGATATATCCTTCTCTATAGATCAACTACAACATTCTCGTTTCCATGTGTAAAAAAAATCTATAATTTAATATCCTATAAGAAAACCTTCCACTAATGATATTTCAAGTTCATGTCATGATACGAGATAAGATACCTTAGTCTCTTATGATCGGTGAAGACTACAAAAATCTCACAAATAAGGTAATGTATCCCCAACACCAGGGGAACCAACACCACTCCTAACTCATGTTCATGTGTGGTATAGTTACAGTCACGAGGAAGTACATTCCATGACTCATAAGAAATAACTGATATATGCCTCTTCATAACATTGCCTAACTCCCAACACAAAGCATGATAGAAATCAGAAAACATAACTCTTTCTTCTAGAAGAATAGAACTAAACCACTATCCATCATCAACATTCGAAATTCAAAAACGACTTGGAACTGATGAGTCTACAAGAGAATTAGATATTTTCTACTTAACAAAATTGAGGGAGTCCCATCGCAAGAGATGTGAGATACAAACTTCCTATAATATCATGAAAGACTAAGTAAACATCACACTTCTTCCAATATCTTGGGGTTTGAAAATGACACCACTAATTCTACCTTCTATGAATCAAAATATAAGCACTACTAAGATACATCATTCCCAAATAAAATTAATTCTTGTGGCCAAAAGTTTACATTTAAAAACTGCCCATATAGCCACGGACGATGAAGAACTCCCACAACAACTAGAAAATTCCCTTGATGATCATACAATGATATGGTGTACAATAGGATTTTGATCAATGAAGACCACCAGGAACATATCTTGGATCTCATAGAATACATCATTAATTAACCCCATCAACACTACTGTAACATTAAGCAAAAAAACATTACAATGAACTTGTAATGCACATAATGATAACAAAAATATGATTTCAAAACATCCTCATCTTTCACACACATATGATGATATCTTAGCTGAAAATCTATTTTTATGAACAAAATTGGACCATTTAGTTGATCAAATAAATAATAAATCTGATAAATAGGATAACCATTCATCACAATCAATTGGTTCATGTGATGATAATCAATATAATACTGAAAAATAAAATTAGCCATCTTCATGATCAAAACTGGTGCATACCAAAGTGACAGCTTTGTCTGAATGAATCCTCACAAAAAAACAGCATCAATCTATAATCAGATCTCCCACAACTCATATGGTTATATCCTATGAATGTACATCCAAATAAGCAAAACATCTGGCTGTAGTTAAATCCCAAAATCGCTATCTCGATGAGAGGGTAATGCTACAACATCTTCTATAATGAAATCAGGGCACTCTATTATTACTATAGGATGTTGAAACAACTGAAAATACGATGAAATGCGAATCATCTTAGTCATCAAGGATGAAAAGTATAGAACACACCTCTAACCCATCCGAGGGTCTCCCTTACCAACAGACAATGATGGATCTCTATCGGCATCTAAGAACACCACTTTCCTCGTGATGTAGTCCATGATAGCCTGTACCAAATTAAAAAAATCCATTAAATGGATTTAATCATTTGATTATAGCTGTAAACATAGAAAATATCCCCATGAGTGGTGCTAACCCAAAAGTATCTCACTGTCACTACATACTTTAAACTAGTCATCTTAGCCTCCAACAGGCGTATTAAACACCAAGGGCCCTGGAAGCCTATATACATCAATTCCCAAAGCATTGAAAAAGGTAGGTGATATTATGGAGTGTTTCTTTCTTGAATCAAACAAGTTATGGAACCAAGAATAAATCAAGAAAATGGTACATCAAACAATACCTGGATTGCTTGTAACAATAATATTTAACACATGATGTTTAGCATGACCTCCTTCACAACCTCTCTAACTCTATCGAGGACCACCTCCATGGCCATTATCTTCTCAATGTGGAAGAGGAGCATCCCGATGCACTTCTATTCATTCCCATGTTCTCCCAGATGATCTAAAACTGCTTCAACATGCCACTACTACCTTTGATGGAATTGTATCAATGGATGAACCTAAAGAAGAGCACCTAACACACACTGACTACACATAATGGTCATGCATAATCAAAGCTCATGACCTAGACCTCCACAAGAAAAATAAACACCTGATCTCCTTACATAGGAATGAGAGACCAAAACCACCAGAGAATGAATATATAGAATGTTGGATCCAACCCACGAATGGTCAGAAACACTTCTTCCCATAAAACTGGGATCCCTAGATAGAAGCTATCTTTCATGAGGAATCATGAAGACTCCCATCTCATGATAACCTAGTTTTGGGTAACACCATATTGTTGATATCATCCCCACCAAAATCTATAGATGTGAATTCCACATAAATGGGGTAACCAAGCGCTGGATTTATGGATTCAAATATTACTCTAAATTCGCTACCATTTCCTTATCATTCAATAATAGGTACGAAATATATCACATAATGTTATTAAAATAGATACCAAACTATCTCACACTGTCGGTACCTTACTAAAGGGTAAGAAACTCCTAGAGACTAGCCACCCTCATGGTCAAAGAAAGAAAATTGGCCCTGAACAACTATCATAACATCTCACACAAGACATTCGACACCTTGGGATTCCATATGAACAAGAACCAAAACTGTATCTCTGTCCCAATAAGAATCTTCATAACCAATGCTACATAGAGTTCCTTCTAAGCATAGGTCGAACTAAAAGATATCTTAACCTCCTCCAACTAGTCGTCTATGACCACATCAGAAATGGATCCCTCATAATTCTATAGACAATGGTGATGAAACTCTCTAAATATCATACTCTATGTGTCGTCATCATCGACCACTACTTTGTGGTGATCTACTAGTGCCACATACTGAAAATCATACTTGTGAACCTGACAGGGACGTTGAACTGAAGGAATAAAGGAAAATCAATAAAAAATAAAGATCTTAAAAATAGAATATATACGAAATTAACATTTATAAATTGTTTTTCATTTCTTCTTTTAAGGGTAACCTAACCCATTGTTTACACATTAAAACACATATGAAAGGATAAATGATGAATTATTTATTCCTATTTCACTACCATGAAACATGTATCACCATGTTTTGTAGCCACTATAAACACAATGATCTGTGCATTAGATCATAGGGGGGAAAATACATGTGTTTCAGCCAGTCTCCAGTGGTTACAACACTTACTATACTTGACAGAATATGTTTCCATAACAACCCTTGGAATATCACCTATTCCTAACTCCAAACTCAATCAAATCCATCAACTAGACCATTTATACCACTATGCCATGACCAACTCCCCACAAAGTGTACCCCTCTAGATTCAACAATCTGAGAAGAGAGCTAATGACCCCCCTGTCCCACATCTAGTACGCCCTAGGTTAGCGACCATATCTCAGTGTATAATAAAAAAACTTATGTGGGGAAAACCTCAAAAAGAACACATGCGAAAGAGAGAGATAAGATAGACATTAACCAAATATTTCTCAGAAAACTATATAGGAAATCCCAATTACACATATGTAATTTCATGCATGAATTACAATAACAAAAAATGGATACTCTAAGAACCAATGTAATCTAAAACAACAACCACCATGATACCCAAAAAACTCCTACAAAACCCCCATGATATTAATAACATACCTGATCTCCAACATGAACCACATGACTTGAAAAATGGTTTATATGAAATTGGGTTAGTATAATAAGATACACAGTTGGATCCTCCTCAAAGCCTATTATGCAAATATAATGAAATCATGCTAATGAATAGTGAACAGAAAGTGAAACTAACTTGTTACATAAAATTGTTTACAATGTTCCATTCCCCACTATGGGTAATCTCCCCATGTATTCCAAACAAGATTATGTAATATAATAATGAATGTCAAAGGTTCCCCTCTACCACTTCCACACTGGTTTGCCACTTTTCCCCAATGTCGCACATCCTGAGCATAACACTCCAGAAGACATGCCGACAGACACCAGGGTGAACCACGACAACACAAAACTCATGTGTAAACATTAAAATCATTCATCACACCACCACATTGTTGAATCCAATGTAATAGGGTAGTTTTCAAAACCCACCACAACTCACATAACATTTATCATAAAACAGGAATTAAACCTCAATCCATTAAATCCCATACACCATGTAAGGATCCTCAAGCCATCATAACCATTACATGTTACACCTATAGTAGACCATTGGAAACTATATATAAAATATAAGTGTGTGAATGAACACAAACTATTAAATCCCTTGACAACCATATATGGGGAAAACTAACTGTTGTACATACCATCACAACTAACAACCAAGTGAAGAGAGGGGGCCAAAGTTGGTAATAACCAATCCATCCACCAACTGGGATGTTTGGGAATACATCCCCAAGGCGTAGAATCGGTGGGGTCTCTGTTTCCCTTACTGAATGGGTGGAGTAGAATATAGAAACACAAAAAGTAAATTGTATAATACATCTCAAAAACACACAATGAAAAAAACATTCACTCAGACTTAATTACAAATAATGTCTCTTGGACTCCCACTTACCATTGATAAGAATACATATTATATATGCACAAAAACATTTAATGAGATAAATTAAATCACAATATCCCTTTTTATTGGTTACACATTACATTAATTAATTCATTAAACCTCAATTAACCATCATCAAAACAGCATTACATTTAATTACCATTCCAAACAAGAATCATTCCCTAGAGGCATAACAAAACATAGTCCATAGTTTCTGCAATTTATAACCATAGAATTACATCATAGAAGCTCCATACCCATAGGTTAAACATCAATTATTTATTAATTTGACAATATTACCATTTTCAATAATCACATTCATTCCATAAGACCATTCTATGCTAACAATTCAGTGTGATCAATGTAGTGAGTTATAGAGCTACCCATCAAGTTTTTTCCACCCATAGTAGGAATGTAGACCCATACATCCTTGAGAATTACATAACGAAAATACGAGGTCATACCATGTGTGTCTCTTCCTCTTTTGGAAGGTGGGAAAGAAAGAACTTATTCCTCATGCTATGGGGATTTAAAATCTGATAACCAATCAAATGATTAAATACCAACAACATTAACATCAACGTGTAATCCCATATTCATCCCCTTACATCATCCTCAGTGTCCCCCCCAACACCCACATGTACAAATTGATTCATCTCACCACACTAGGCATCCACTACAACCACAACCACTAGGACTCCTTTCACCCTCTTGTCACAACTACCATCTAGGCTCAGCCATCCCAGGATCACATCAGATTCGGGACTCCATTTCCACAAAACCACCACTCTCATATCCAGATCACATCATAAGAAGAAGGATAAAACATAGAAACATGATCTCAACAACAATGAAAGGAATTCATCTTTCATTAACAATGATCTCTCATTGATCCAAATCATACTCACACATCATTTACATAGAAGAGGGAAACTCATAACCAACAATATATTAACTTCACCACACACCCAGTGGTTATTCCATCTTAAAATATTGATTCATTATTCATAGGTTACTACTATGGGAAACCTATAAAATAATATATTTGAAGATATCAGAAAATTAATTGAAAAATTATCTTCACATGGCATTAATAAATTTTCCAATAAGAATCAACATTATTCTGGTTCATCAACTAATTCTATTAAACATGATCACATGTATCAATTTAGCAATCATTAAGTTACAACAACAACAAACAGATTCATTAATCATGCCTCTTTATCTTTTATCCAATTAATTATAAATCAATATCAAATCTTATTTTTTTACAAATTTAAATAAATATCACCATTATAAATCCGGAAATCCATAGTTATCACACAATCTAGAAATTAAAGAGGATAACCGTTATAATGGTATATAGTAACAACACCATTATTTGATCAATTCCAATTTTATTAAATAGACTCATATAATTGTTAGGTCAATTACATTGTGATATAAGGGGTAAAATCATGATAAAAATTCAGTTGCAAAAATATTAATAAAGAATGATTTAATCCCCTATCACAAAAGGTCATTAACGTTATTTTCAATAGAACATATCAATTAAATGGATCTCAGACACCTCTACCAAAAAAACTGTATCCACCCGTGGATGTCACGGAAAAACCACACCAACCAAACACCATAAAGTGTCCATTAAAACCATGTTTATCAAACACCATCAAATGGAAAAGTGAAACATGAGAAAAATGATCAAAGAAACAATAATAACTGAGATAGATCACATATTATATAGAATATGGATCGCTATGGATCGAAGGTGGGAGCTAGGAATCGATCCTTGTAAAATGAATTCCCAAAACATCATAGAAGGTGTCACTGGGTCCCCAGAAGTAGATGTAGAGCCACTAATGCCATGGTTTTTTACAAAACTAAGTGGATGAAAGACATTTGAATCACATAGTGTCGTGTCATTACATTATTTCTAATTCCCTTTCACGTCGTGAAATGCCTCGTGGTCCGGTCCACAAAAAATATACATCGAATAAATGATTTATATTATTTTTTAGACCCCAAATTATATCTCATAGTGAACTGTTATTTCACGCATTGAAACAACCCATGAAACTTGATGTCGCACCATGTAATGTTTTTATAGGACGTGTAATCCCCTCCCACTTTTTTTCTATTAACTAAACTTCTCCAACCATCTTCTGAGACACTATTGATCACATCAACCTTCAAAAACATACAATGTTTTGGTCCACATGGATCAATTACCTTACAATTTATCATATATTATGTCTATAAAGTGATCATGGTTTCATTTCATTAATTATTTTTATAAGAATATTGTGATTTTCATCATATTTTATTCTACTTAGTGGTATTTTTTGTTTGATTTAATTCCATTTATTCCAAAAAAGTATATTTCATAAAAATAAAAAAATCGTCAATTTGTAATATAATTAAATAACAACCAGGGATATCGTTAAAACCAACATATTTTAAAGAATATTCATAATTTAGTTCATAATTTATATCGATGTATTATTTTCATTGTTATATTAAATAAGAATGGATTTCTTTCTTATTTATTCACTTATGGATGTGAATTTGATATATATAAATTTTTTAAAAAATTATAATAGGATATTACATGAATAAAATTTCATAATCAAATTAATGTTCATTAGGAAATACTGGAAGAAGGAAAAATAGAATTTTTTTTAAAAGAAATTAAAAACATAGATATATACATATATTAATAAGTATTGAAAAACAATCCTTCATAATATAGAAACCGTATACATCTATTTTTTCTTTCAGAACAAAAAGTTATTCAATTAAATGATAGGTTTTTATATATCCATTGGAGGGTAGGTGTTATATTACTATTTGGGTAGATTTTTTATAACTATTGGAGTATGTTGATTGTTATCATGTAATATTTTTCTATTAGATAGATATATTATAATCAGCAAGATAATAAATATATATTAAAAATACATAGGTTTTCATTATAATAAAAAGTAGTTATATTAATATTTTGAGAATGTTTTGGATTTTAATTTCATATTTATGAAATTTTCGGACTTTTTTTTTAATATTTTAATATATTTTAGAAAAATAAATTAATATTAGTGAATAAATTTTCACAATTTTTATTAGTAAATACAAATTATGTAATTGGGTGTGTATTTCAATCTGTTATGTTTATTTTGAAATAATATAATAATTATTTAAATATTACATGATATTATATATATATATATATATATGAAAATAATAAGGTTCTTGGGATTAATTTTGATCATAAGTAATTAAAATAGTGTCATGATTAATGTTAATAATATTTTAATAATATGTATTTTAATTATTTTTTAATGTATTATAGTTTAAGAAATTTTAAAAATCATAAATACTTTTGATAATATTTTATAGAAATTTAATATATTAATTTTTAGTTTAAAAAATTATTTATATTGAAAATCTACTCTATTAATAATTTTATTTCTAACTTGAATATCCATTAAATAACTCACATTCACTATGGCTGAATCTGAAGCCACAATAATCAATCACGGGTATTTATATTATAGAGGCTACTTACAAAATAAGTTGTTAAATATAAATCAATAAGACACTATACACACTTTGTTACTGGTGTTCATAAAAATAGAAGAAGTAAAAATTACAATGAATAAAAAATTTTATATATTTTTCCTATATTTATTTCAAATATGGTATATATTCTTCTACAAAAACATCATCAATCTAAAATGAAACTATGATAGATTTACACCCTTTAAACATTGCTATTAAATTAGTATCTGTTAATTGGAGTTAAGTAATTATTATATATATATTTATATATTTAAATGTAATAGTTGTTTTATACAAATTAATTTAATTCATTAATTTTTTATAAAATATCTATTTTCATCAACATTATATTTATCAATGAATACATTCTATATTATTGTAAAATGATACATTTTTATTAAAAATAGTATCTATTGTTTTATTATAGATTTATTATTGTAATTTAGAAAATAATAATGAAAAAACAATTATGTTTAAAAAAAATTACATTTAAAATAGTTTCAATTTTTAATTTTTAACTTTTATTAAATGTTATAAAATAAAACCCTAGATGTTGAATTAGGAAAAACATAATTTCTTATAATTCTCATATTATATTGAGATGTGTTTTTGTGTCTTATCTAAAATACTATAATTTTATGTGAATATTGGAAAATACTATTATTGTAAGTAAAATAAGTTTTATAACATTAATACTGTATTAGTATTAATTAAAAACACAGGAATACATTTTATAGGAACAAATATTTAATTTATTTATGACTTTATAATTTTATGAATGTTTGGTTTAATTTAAAAAACACATTTGAAATTTTAGTAAGTTATGTTTTTTAAAAAATTATTCTTATACCCTATAAATTTATTATCTTAAATTAATTTTTACATATTATATATATGGATATAATAAAAATAAATCTGTAATAGGATTCATCATGAAATAATGATGATTGAATCAATGTTTTTTTTATTTTTCTAAAATTATTGATTTATAGATTAATTATGAAAAAATTTCTATATTTATGATAGAACATTTATGACATTAGTAATGAAAAATTATCGGATTGATTTGATTTTTTTTAATATTATTTTTCTAATTTATAAAATCATTTTATGTATTTTAAAATAATTTTTTCATATTTAAATGATGCACTTAAAATTTTATTAAATTTACATAATGATTTAATGAAAAAAGATGTTTATCTATTAATAATAATAACTTTACCAATTGAAAGAATTATATTATTTATTTAATTTATTATTAAAATTTTTTTACGTATATATTTATTAATTTCAATAAATCAAAAAAAATCAATAATTTTATCTCAAACATAAATCGTATTAAAAATATAATTTTTCTAAAAACAGTGTTTTACTCCTCATTTGAGATAATAATGATATTAAATTCTAGAATTAAAGGAAATTTTATTTCAAAAAATTGTTCAAATAATTAAAACCATCATGTTATAATTATTATATGATGACACTATTTTTCATTAAAATTCGGTTCTAAGGGTGAAGATAAGATTTCTATAGTTTGGGAAAAATAGGGAAAAGTGGTATAACATAGTAAAAAGGGTTTAAAATGTCCAATAAATGACATATATTGTATGGTGGAGGATGTCTTGGCCATATATATTTTCTGACCACCTTAGGTTCAATATTTAGAGCCTTTTTAATAGAATAATGGAATTGTATTATTGAGAAATAATGATTTTTTACGTAATTATCATTTTATTCACATATAAAAGGACAAAACCACCTCCCCTTCTCAATATCCATTAGAAAATTTGGATCAACCAATGCTATTCCCCAGTAAATCAATAATAAAAATACTATTAGTTTTATTCCTATTCCCAAAAAATGACCAACCTATGGTTCCATATGGATTTATAGAATGGTGAATTTCACAGTTATAGGTAATACTCAAAAACCAACTTCTATAGTTATTTTCTTTTTCATCACCCCACATGTATCTTCTATCCAGAATGATATGATTAAATAATAATTTTCACTATGATAAAATGTTGTTAAAATATTTTAATATATATTTTATAATTTATTAAAAAATAATTATGAAGAAAAAAACATTATGATGTGCATGTAGACTATGACCTCCATGAAGGATGTGTTCACTTATACATCACCAATAAGAATGGTATGTTAAAAAGGGTATTTAATATAATAATTTGATAATTTTCATACCATTAATTATTTTTTATTATGTTATGTTAAAATCTGATAGTAATTATATTAATAACAGTTTATTAAAACATTAAACCCCTTAAATGGACATATCAAAGTATCTTTCATAGTTGGATGTATATTATTATATATTATGAAACTATATAAGAATTTTCAATTGGTATTAATTAAGGATTTAATAATAAAAACTTCTAGAGAAGAAGAAGTTTTTTGAAAACTCCTTTGAACATGGTCAATAAATATATATTTTTATTAATAAATTAACTAAACAATCCCGATTAACCAAGATAAGAAAAAATATATTAAAAAATGGAACCAAAATATAATATATTAACTATATACAATTTATTATTTATGGTTATTGTTTATTCATTAATATATAATGAATTAAATTTAATTATTCAAAAATTCAAGGGCATGTTCAGAGTGTATTTTGACCAAGGTAATAGTTTTTTCATGTCACTATCACATTTGTGAGATATGATTAAATGTTATGAACCAATTTCGTATTTCCATGGTGCATATGATATTCATGAATGTATACTATAATAATAAATTGTTTAATTCATTTTATTTATATAACCATTTTTTATATGCATCCAATCACATTTGAAAAAAAACCAACATCATAAGGGTTTCATATCAAAATAACAATTAATGAGAAATAATTTATTTTTTGTAGAAAATAAAATTCTAATGATATATATACCAAAAATTTTATAGTTATTATAATTAATTTTATTCATTTGGAGTACTCACACATCAATTTAAATATTTAATTGTTTTATGTGGTTTACTCTTATTCACATTTTATTGAGGCATGTTTTGGTATTATAAACCAATTTTCATTTGTATTGTGTAACCACTAACCCCATGAATTATAATATAAAAATTACTATTAATAATTTTAAATTCACTTCCACAACTAATTTTACATGTTTTGTTACACGATATATGCCTTTTATAAAATAGAAGGTCCATTCAAGACATTATCTTCATTATTGAGTTATAATGTATCCCCCTGAGTTTTTCCATTATTTAAAAATGCTATAAACTATTTTGATATACTGAGAAAAAAATGGATTAAAATTTATATTAATTATGTGTTATAATAATTATTTATAGTTAAACTACTTGAATAATAATTATATTCTATTTTATAGATGGTTACCAATACTATTTAATATTTCCACTTCATGTTTGTGTTCTCCTTTTTAATATAAAACTACATTATGTGAAATATCATTCAATAATAATATTTACATTTTCACATATCCAATATAATGTTTTATTATATTATTTTATGATGGAGGGCTTCAAAATACCAGTTTTAAAACAGAAAAATTGGTCATACACACCACCCTTGTTATTTATCAACTGCATATGATTTTTCTTGAATTGCTCATTATGAAATATTTTTCTAAAAAACTATTTATCTTAGTATATATTTAAATAATATACATATATATATATTTTAATATATTTTTTCTTATTATTATGTATATATATATATTGTTCCATAAGAAATTACTAATTCTTAGTATAACTAATTAATGGGAACATTAAAATTTAGTGTCTTTATTCAAGAATCACCACTATCAAATTTTCTTAAAAAAATATATTATATAAAAATATATTATTTTATGTGAATATTTTTTGTTCTACAATCTTTTCTTAGAAAATATAATGTTCTAAATTTTATTAAAATATTATATATTATTATATAAAGCATTACTGAAGTGGTTCAATTTTATTCCACATACTACAAAAACATAAACATAATTTATTTTAATTTCACTCAATGGTTAAGAGTATTGTACCTTTTTTAAATATTAATTAAATATATTATTAAATTTATTATTCTCATTGGAATAATTATTAATTATCATTAGTTATGTGTTGAATTATAATTTTAAAAATAACTTACTTCTTAATTATTTGATCATGATTATGATTAATATAATATTTATTTTTCACATATGAAGTTAATATGTATTTTATCATAATGTGATGGGTGGGTATATAATTTTATATTCCTCCAATTCATTAGTTACTTCT
Source organism: Viscum album (assembly GCA_963277665.1). Classification (NCBI taxonomy): domain Eukaryota; kingdom Viridiplantae; phylum Streptophyta; class Magnoliopsida; order Santalales; family Viscaceae; genus Viscum; species Viscum album. The sequence goes on along the minus strand of OY728143.1, from coordinate 799,405,631 downwards.
TTAATATCATGAGATACCATGAATGGTAAATGCAATGATATCACGATAAAACTATTTAATATGATGTGTTGGAGCTTAATTAAATTTCTTTTAAATGAATTGGGTAATGATTTATATCACATGGAATGTTATGTAATGAATTATAGGTTGAACATAATAAACAATTATAAATTTTCACTTTATGAATTGGAATGGTATGTGATCCTAATTCAACATCAATCTTTGTCCAAAATAAGTTGTTGGTACTGTGAGTGATACATGAATTCTGTTTTAAAAATAATGTTTTATGTTGTTTCCACATTTTGGTGATCATATGATACTATATATTTATGTGATGTAACTCTAGTAATTAATGTACTATTTTTACATGTCATATTATTCCTCGTAATTATAAATTTTGGATATATTAACATGTATATTCCCTTAAAAAGTTTTCTATCACACCATTTTCCATATTTATTTTCCCAAGAATATCCAAATTATTATTATAATATATATGGGAATTATAATCACTATATGGAGTTGTGATTTGTTTTTATATTATATATGTTGTAATTATGTATCTAATATTTTAAAGAAACCATAACTCCATATCTATATCTTGAATTATTAGGAATGTATGTTATAAATTATGAAATAAAGTGTCCCAAGGCTTGGTTCACTATAAATGGTTTCATAGTAAGGTCTAGAAATTTTTAGATACTAGTATCAGTGATTCTTGCTGAGGACCATTGGGAAAATTATATGGCATAGATTATGTATTTCGTGAAATCATGAAATTTTGTTAAAGTAGATATTAATTTGGTTTATTATAAATAAGATTGGGGTTTATTTCATATTATTTTATTCATGTTATAAAGGAAATGTATATAGGTGAAAAAAAACTAAATAAATGGGATTTAGTATTATCTAAATCGAGATAATTTTTATCCTAAATAAAAAATGTATAAACCTATTTTGAAACTCTTGGTGAATATTAATTCATTAATATTTTTCTATTTATAGACTAATATGAAATATTTATTTCCTATTAAAAATATGGGACATGTTGAGATGTATAATATAACCCAACATAATGTAACCAAGGATAAATTAAGATCGATACATATAAAATTAATATAATTTTGGACTGATGTTGTAATGTAAGATGGTAAAATATTTTTTGGTTACAACACTTTTATAATATTTAATATGATACACCCAATATACTGTTAACTATTTTTAGTCACATTGACCCATTTTTGTTTTAGGGAGTGCCAGAAAATTAATGAATTGATATAACCCTTGGTGAAGTGGTAAATGTGATGATTGCCTCAATAATCATCACATTGAAATTGTAAATAGACTAAGAAATATGATGATTATTCGAAAAAATATTTCTTAATACATAATAAAAAAGAAACAATAGTTGTGTATATAAGTGAACTATAGAAGGGATTAATGTAGACTCATTGAAACATGGTTGATGAATTTGATTATTTATGGATTATTCAATATCATATATTTCAACAATGGTGGATAGTGGACAATGGCATTTAAATCAATTTATATTATAATATTATATACTTTTGATAATGGAGGTAATCACGCAAAAAGCTATTAAGGGATAAATAATGACAAAAAAAGGAATATTTTTTTTGTAAGTATCCCGTAATGGTTTCATTATTTAGATGTGGGTAATTAATTCACTATGAAACCCAATTCCTGAATAAAATTTTTAATGTATAAAAATGACACTAAGAACCTCATAGATCATTGAAATATTAAAAATACCAAGCCACAAATACATTTGAGGTAGATAGTTTTTTTCAACACATGATATTTTTGATGTCTTCTGTTAAGTAATATTTCTCCTATAATGAATTTATGTATAAATGAAAATCTTGTAGTTGGTAAAAAATTTATATCCATTATTTATGAATTTTTTTCATGTATTAAGGATACTTATTAATTATAGATTTATATCTTCTCAAAATATTTGGATTCTATTATGAATAAACAATATATCTTTACAAGTGGATTATATCAAATTTATTATAGGGAAATATCACTTCATATCATCCATAGAACGATGATCAACAATTATTTTATAGTTAATTAGGATATACCAATGGAAATAAATCACTTTACATGAGATGCAAAATTACAAGAATGAAATTTATCTATGTACGGGAGAATTTAATGTCACATGATTTTAATATATATTTTAATTTTTTTTCAAATATGTTTGATTCCATCCTCCACACGAAACACAAAAATATAAAAATAATATGGTATTTTTATACCATTAAATACTATCCATCAACAAATAAGGTATGGAACAGAGTAATAAATTTATAAAATACAACAATATATGTGTTTTTATATATAATTGTTTTTACAAATTTACATAATTCAGAATTGTGTTTCATAATCTTTCAATTTTCGATTATAAATAATATAAAATGATACTATATATATAATATTTAATTAAGTATCTTCATAAAATATAATATTGATTGATAAATGATATCATTCCAAATGTTTTATAGAAAATATAAATATGAACAATTATTATATTAAAATGATATTTTACAATAGTGAACAATTTTTCATTATTTATTATAATTATAATTAAAAGAGAAAATACCAAAATATATAAATTTAGTTTAAAAAATAAACCCCATTCTTGGATTTAGAAATTAAATATTATTTTGAGATTAGTTGTGTTAATTTTTTTCAAAACATATTTTATTTTGTAGAATACTAAAAAATATCAATTTTTATATATAACATGAAATCTAACTGTTTGATATGTGGGATATACACAAGAGTCTATACTAATGATTTTCTCAAAATGATGTCATAATTTCTATTATCCAAACCATTCAGAATAATATTTTGGTAGAACCGTGGGTATAAGTGTTTTACACAGAAACACCATGTTGTACAGCGTGGTAGGGAACTTCCACCAGGGGGAATTTATTCAGTTCATTTAACAAAATTCGCTTCCAGCATGTTTTAAACCCTACACGTAACGCGTACCAGTGAGATACTGTACAAACCAAGCCAACTCCGCTATTGGAAGTTATATATTTATCACTTTTATTATATTAATATATATGTTTATATGAAAAAACGGAAGCAGCGAGAATTGAACCCCCGACCTATCGGTCTTCGAAGCCGCACTTTACCCACTATCCCAGAAACATTTTTATTCTATAATAGTACGTTATTTTACATATAATTATGTAAATAAATTAATTGAAAAAAAATTGGTTGAAATTCGATCCTAGGATCGCGCTGAATATATTAACACCCGGACCAACTAAGCTATTGACAGTTTTAGTTTATATATTTGTATTGTCATAATAATATTAATAAAAAGTATGTTCCCGCCAAATTCCCACCAATTTTTTTTATTGTCCCACGTAATTTTTCCCCACGCCAAAAATCTATACCCACGGTTCTCCAAAACCATGGGTAGATGTCTTCAAAAAAACCCCAAGACGCAGAGTTTTTAAAAACCGTGGGCATAGGTTTTCGGGGAAAACCCTATACCCACAGTTTGGCCAAACCGTGGGAATAGGGATTTAAAAAAATACACATATACCCACGGTTTTTCAAAACTGTGGGTATAGGTGTTCAAAATAAAACTATACCCACGGTTTTCAGCAAAACTGTAGGTATAGGTGACCTATACCCATGGTTTTGGAAAAACCGTGGGCATAGGTACCATATTAACCCTATACCCACAGTTTTTCAAAACCGTGGGTATAGGGGTACTCTATACCCATGGTTTTTTGTAAAACCATTTGTATAGACACATTTTATAGTAGTGCGACCCTCCTCACATCATCATATTCCATTCACCTGGAACCCTTGCTATAGCAGCATTAGACGTTTAGCTTTCTACCTAGACCATGTTGATATCTCATATTTTATTTCATTAATTTAATTATTATTATATATTAGATTTGTAAAATATAAATTATCCTTGTATTCTATATATCATTAAATTCAGTTTTATTTTAGGTCTAAAACACCAAATTAAATTCATTTTATTCCACATTTAATTTATTTCCATCCAGATCCATATGGTTTCATTTTTGCTTTCATATAATTGGTTCATGTTTGTTTGGTTTATTTTAGAGTAGTAAGATTCATTATGGGTTAATATATTTCAATTTTAATTATTTCAATATTATCTTCATTTCTTTATTTTGGTTGAGTTTGGTTCCATTTATTTTAGTAGAATTTTATTTGATTCAGTTTTTTAGCAATGATTTCACCATTATGGTTGTTTGTGTGCAATTATGTGTGGTTCAATTCTATTTAGTTAGAGTTTCATTGGTTTCCTTTGATTTTGGTTAGTTTACATTAGTCAATATCAATTCCCAATAGTCATATTGATACCCTATATGAAATAAATCGAATAGTTATGAACTAATTAGAAGTAAAAAAAATCTATTATTCTAAATGTAAATGTAATGAACCAAACTATTATAAATTAAGTTTCTATTTTTGATTTAATTGAATGTTTTATTATGTAACAAGGTTATAGAAAAAAATTCACTTGTTTTTATTATTTTATCCTGTTGTATTCTAAACACCATTAATAATCTTTACCATTGATAATATAGTAGTCAAATAGGGATCACTTAATTAGTATATGTATAAATATTTAACAAATGAAATCGACACAAACAAAGGATATAGTGGCCTTATCCAGTTTCATTATACCCTAGGAAGGCCATTTTATAATTCTTATAAGGACTATAATATCACTAGAATTTACCCATGACCAATACCAAGCTTTTATCCCTCAACATAACCATGATCGAAAATGTTTATGGGAGAAGTTCTAGCACATCGATATCACTGCACAAACCATGTTCTCCAATAATCGCCATTAAATTATCACCATCACACACCTTGCTATTTGGGTGCATCGTAGTGTAATAAAGGAATCTGTATGATGTCCTTAATTATATGAATATTTATATTTTATAAAACAATGAAATAATTTTAGTTTTTGTTATAACATTATAATTTATTTTGATCTTAAATCAATTAAATACTAATTCTATTTTCTTGTAATATTCAAATAAATTTAATAAAATTATTTTGATTAATTAATTTAATTTGTAAAATAATACCCTTTTTATAAAATTTTATTAAAATATATTTTTTTATTAATTATAAATTGTTATAAAATTTTTATGAAGTGTGATGTACATTTAAAAAGGATTCAAAAATTGTTATTGTCTAAAACCCATAATTTTTCAGTAAATGTCAAATCTTATTTTAAATGTGAAAATGAAAATTTTTAGAATTTATTTTACATAAAATATATATTACTTTTTGACTCCGAATATTGAAATTATCCAATGGTGTATTTTATTTAATTTTCAAAGACTACAAAATTTTTGATTTAAAATTAAATATCATATAAATATACTATGTGTTTTATGACATCACCATGACCGACAATGATGTATTAAATACTATATTGGATATCATAGGAAACATATTTTTCCCACTTAAAATAATTTGATTTTAAATTCATTTCCTTAATTTTGTAATTCCAATATCAATCCTCAAAATAACATAATATCTTTTATGATATTAAATTGATTTATTTAAATGATTGAATCGTATATGCATATGAAAGGGTAATGTTTTAATATGTTTTTTTATTTTCAATATAAAATAAATAAAACCTCTCCACTTTGGTAAAATCTATGGTAAAACTAATTGGATGGTTTTTGGTTTTGAATATTTTATTTTGTAGTGTCCAAAATTTAAATATTAATGAAATATAACTATTTTCCTATATAAATCTACCCAAAATCCCATTTATATTGACTCGTAATCCATGATCTCATTCATACTAATTCATAATCTTTCTATTATTCTCATAAGGATCCTCAATGTCTCAATAATCCCATTTTCATGCTTTTGGAGTCACACACTAATGTAAGTGTTCTTTCATTTCTCATCTTTATTGATGTTTCTTTTTTCCCCTTCTATATTTAGTTAAAAATGATGGGGTTCGTTTTTGAACCACCCCAAAACTTCCCTTATTATTTCTAAATGGTACTTGGAATCTTCCTCTCACATTAATATTTCCCATGTATGCCAATTACCATGACAAAATTTCAAAATTATCCTTTCATTTTTTTTATTCATGCGTAATTATTATCACACACCCTCTTTATTTAATTATAAATGTGTGGAAATATTCTAAAATTACCCTATAACTATCCAATTAACGTAAAAATTCATAGAGTCCAATTTATAACTCATTAACCCAGTTTAGGAATTTCTAGGTGACATCATTAGGTTGTTGAATGTTCACCGCGATTTTACATGCCATCCCGATTATGTAGGAAATCTCGAACCATATCCCATGACATGTTTTAGTATTTGTACACAAGTTACTTTTGATAGGGTACATTAATGTATCTATTCCATTATCCTTGATTTTATAAATAATTATTATGTTTAATTAATCAATTTTTTATGATCTATTTCCCACACATATGTAGGAGAATGAAATGAATGAGACTGGCGTGCCTGAAATTATGTAATGCCCAACTAATTTGGAAAATGTTTAGGGTCGTGACACGTAATTTTTGGAAATTAGTGTACCTTATTCTTTTATGGGAATTTTTCTACCATGATTTCATTGTATTTCATCCTTGACCTAATATTAAGATGCAGTGTTTTAAGTTGTGGCCATATTTCATATGTTATTATTATCATGCAATATCATTCCTTATTATACATGTTATATTATGACACATTGGTATGCCTTTAATAAAATGTATTACTATAATAATAATATTACATGTTAATTCCCATACTAGGATTTATGGATATCCCCTATTTTATCTATTTATCCAGGTTATCCAACGTAGTTTTATGCTGAAGAATGTTAAATGAGTTTTCAAAAAAGATACTATAATTCATGTTTCAAGTTGTCATGAAATGCACCTAATTCCAAAATACCCCAAACTTATCAATATTTTGGGTGGTTTTAATAAAAACTTTAAATAATTAAATCATGTGTTAATGTGTTATAAAGATAATGGTGGTAATATGTTTTATAAAAGTAAATATTTAGTAATATTTTGATTAGGATAACAGAACTCAAGAGAAATCCTTTCGAATAAGACTATGTATAACGAAACATACCAAAATTTTGGTTATTATAGAGTAAGTGGTTTATCAAATAAATACATATATATCTTGATATTACATGTTTATTTTGTTCTTGTACAAATTTACCTAACTGTAACAACTCCAATATCTTATTATATTCTTGACTTGGGGTAATCTTATGCAAGACAGTGTGCATTACTGTGAACCTAGTTTGACACTCCCCAGGGGTATGATATAATAATTAATAATCACATTAAAAATATTATAAAGGGAGTAATAAATTTCCCATAGGAATATATGTTACAAAATAGATAATTAATGAAAAAGATTGAAGCCTAGAAATATATATGTTAAGGAATTACTTGTAAGATAAAAGTTGTCACTTTAATGTCATCCAATTCCCATTTATGTGATAAAATGGCAAGTATAATCATAATTAATTTTCCTTTTATTCTATCCAATAGCCATAAATAGGATGCATCATGTAAAAATTGATTTGTAGAGCATTGTGATGACTACTCCAATGATATTCCCATCCCTATGGGAATAGAAATCATGCAATTCATGATGATACTCTCTCACATTAGTCAGGTTATGAATAGAATCCATGACCAGAAGGACTATCAAAACCCCCTAAAAGATAACATACACTAATCAAGAAAATCACTCGTCAAAGGCCTGATATTTTCAATGGGTTATTTGATCTCTTAACTGCAAAATAGTGGATCTACTCCATTGAAATTATCATATCCAAACTTTAATGTTCTAAAAAGATAATTATTTCTAGATATTTATCATATTAAAGGTGAAGCTGATAAGCGGTGGACATTTATCAAAAATATGAATCATGAGGAAAATATCTATGAAATTGAGGGTGATGATTTCGGGATATTTTATTTCCATAAATATTTTCACCGAAATCTCCATATTAAATTTGGAAGGAATTTCTTTATCCTATATTAAAATAGACAACAAATATATTGGATTAGATAAGGAAAAACTGTAATGGTTTTCATCATACACATGTTGCATCATCGTTACCCCCATGTTCAAGGTTATCTGCTTCTTTTTTGGGATAAAACATTGCAAACAGAAATACCTAGAGATATGTGACATTTATATCTATGAGGAAATTTTATGATGTTCCCCTAATTTTTTAATATATATTAGTGAATCTCATGTATATCACATGGATATGAAGTACAATGTGGAGATCAATTCTAGAAGTTCGATAGATAGTACTAATTGTGACATGAAATTTCAAAATCCAATGTGAAAAAGGTGATGAAAGACGAAACTATAAATTTTATCATTTGGTGAGTAAATGATATAGGTGCTGGAATAATTGGAACATAGTTAGAGATTTGTAGGGAGAAAAACCTGCGACTGCACTGGAGGAATTGAATTCCCCTCTCAAACCACTATGTATTATTAATACCTACAACTACAACGTACCATGACATTTTGAAACCCAATTAACTAAGACAATGGTTTTCATAGATAATCAACAACCGTCGGTGCTACATGAAAGACATTTTTCCAGAACCACCTCCAAAGTGAATCCTGACAACAATGTGGTGACAATTTCACTATAATTCATTCAATAAAAGTGGTCATAATTTTTTATCATGGATCTATGCATTCCTCTATATCAAAAAAGTATAGTTGAACTATCTGAACACTACCTTAAATCATGGAGGTAGTGTTATCGGTGAAAATGGGAAATAGGTAAATATTTCATCCAACGTATATAACTCATCACCTATCAATGGATGTAGGTCGATATTCCCAACAAAACTTTTCATACAACCTCTATTGGTATTTGATGCATTTATGGACATAGTTTGGATTTCCCTATATATGGAAAACCTAAATTTAAGTAAGAAGGAAATCAATCTCTGTAATTCTAATTAACCACAAATTATATAAAAATTCATGGAGGAGGTTGAATCCTCAATAACAAAATCATATCAAACATGGATATCATTTCCATATGAGAAAGAGTGTCTAACTCAAATAGTTGAGTATAAAGAAATAATAATCATTTAAAACATATATATTGTGAGGGATCACACTCATGTATTTCCTGAGGAATTGACTGGTCATCCTCTTAACTATGTTTAATTATCAATGTATGTTATAAATGGAGAATTTATATTACCAAAGACCCTGTATAGATTGGATGTTTTAGACATTGAATTTTTATGAAAAAATTATAGAATAATTTTTAACAAGGTTTCATATGCTTATGTTCATCACCATATGGTGGACCGGTCACCTTCGTCAATAGGAAGGATTAGTCAATGCACCATTGCAACGATTATCACAAGATTCACTAAAAAAAATAATGAAAATGTATCCTTTTCCTTATATTTATGATTTTTTTATCATCTACAAGGATCATAAAACATTTATAAGGTGAGTCAAAATTTGGGATATTACCATGCTATGGTGAAGGAGAATATCCCCAAGACTAATGATCAAACAAGGTATGGGAACAATGACTTCATAGTGATTCCTTTCAGAGTCATTGAATATCCATAAATCATCATGGAATTTATGGATAATGTCTTTAGATATTAAATAATAATCTTTTTTGTTGTCTTTAAAGATGTATTTTAATATACTGTAAAATCAAAGAGGATCATTTGAACAATATACTAAAGAGATTATAAAAGTATATCCCTTATGAAAAGTACATAAATTTTTTGTTATTATTGAATGAAGTATCATTCACGGGGCATATAATTACATATAATGGGATATATATGGACTCTTAAAATACTATAGTAATGGAAGGATGTATAAAATAAAAAACTATGATAGATATCTTTAGTTTTATTGGGTTGGATTGGTATTATCATTGATTCATGAGAAATGTTTCATTATTGTCAATAACTCCCACCAAAATAACTTGGATGTAGTCATATTATCATGGAATAATGTATGTGAAGAAATAATCAAGTAGAAGAAAATGAGTTTCTTCAATTTTCATGTTCTTACACCATCCTCACGTGGAGAGACTTTTGTGGTTTTCAATGATGCATCAAAGAAGGGGAGTGTGGTGCTAGAAACATATATTATTTGGGACTAGACCAAGAGATTGTGGGATGTGATCTCATGGGTGGGACTCTAGCAGGACATGGATAGGGATGAGTTATAGTGTTCCTTCTATGACCGCTTATACTTGAAGACATTGAGGGCTGACCAAGCCTGAGGTTTCCTGAGTCTGGAGAAGGGTAGTCTTTCATATATGGAGTATTCTTATCATTTTACCGAGCTAAATTACATTATACACATCCCAGGAGGTGATAAGTTATTTATAGTGAAGAATTTTGAGGATGGAATCAGGAACGACATCTGATATCAAACTAACATCTTTAGGTTGACTTCAATAATCTATATAGTCAACCAAGTGATGATCACGGAGCAAAATCTGAGGGATTCTAGAGTAGTGAACCAGAGAGGTTTGGCATCTAGATTTCTTAACCCTCAGATTGATAGTAAGAAGCACAACATGGAGTCTACAAGTAGAGATCATAGTTAGTGGGATACTTCTTCTAGAAGCCAGCGGTGTGCTACCAGTGTGGGAAGAGTAGGCATACATGGAAATATTGCTCGAGATAATCATTGGAGTGTCCATCTTGTGGTAATATGTTTCATCTCCATCACTTCTATTAAATTTTCATACCATAAGGTGGTGATATAGGTTCTTCTATGACTTCATGCTCAGGAGAAACACCACTAGTTTTCCATCAGTCTGGGAACTGGTGTTAATCAGGCTATTTAGGCTAAGGTAGAGGTCATGGATGTAGTATCCAGTTTCCAGGTGTTTAGTGAAATAATTATATATCAGCTTAGAGTCATTAGGCATGGTCACAAGGTCATGGTACATGTCATACATTTCCATTAGAGACGACCCTATAGGGGAAGGATCTCAGCCCCTCTACAGATTGAGGTACTATTCTATTTGACTTAGTTTCACCTTATGCCTGCTTTGATATAGGGGATTCCCATATCTTTATATCTATTGCTGTTTCGGAGAGAATTGGGATATGTATCTTTTATTCTACTGATATCTTGACACTGGACACTCTGTTGGGAACTTCAACGACCAGTGTATGAAAATGCAAGGAGTTCCCTCTTGAGGTTGGTGGGTGTCACTTCTTATGGGAACATTATGTATTAGAGATGAAAGGTTATGATGTCATTCTCGGAATGGACTGGTTAGTTCTCTTCATATATATAGTATACTATTATTTTCGTATGGTGTGTTTCACATCACTATAGGGTTGTTTGTTCCTAAATAAGGTCAAAGGGGATGTCCAGCAGAGCAAATGTGGACCCGAGCATCATTGGATGAAATTATATATATATCCTAGATTACTATTATATATTTGGATGACCATGTGACATCATTGTTGTACATTCCTACAGTGGTGGACCATTTCTGGGATGTTTTTTCATAAGGGTTTTCAGGTTTGCCTCCGGAGTGAGAGGTAGAAATTTCTATTTAGCATGTTCCAGGAGTGGAACCAGTGTCCATTATTCCTTATAGGATGGATAAATTAGAGTTATAAGAGCTCAAGATTTATTTAGAGGAGTTGTAGAAAATGGTTTCATATAACCCAGTTCTTCTCCTTAGTGTTTGATTTTATTGTTTATGAAGAAGGTAGATTGTACCCTATGACCATGTATAGATTACCAGAAGCAGAACTAGTTGAAAATTAGGAAACGATAACCCATACATAGGATTGATGATATATTTGATCTAATTAGAGGATCTTGGGTTTTTTCAATGATTGATTTGAGATCCAGTTATCATAATTCGCACATTAGACCATCATATATACCTATTAGAGCCTTTTAATGAAGGTATGGTATATATGAGTATGGTGTTATTCTGTACGGTCTCAGGAACGTGCCTATAGTTTTCATGTCACCGTATAACTGATTGTTCCATCCATATGATGATTATTTCGTGGTAGTATTCATGGATGGTATATTGTTGTACTCTGACCCATGTCATGACCATGCCACACATATTGAGATCATTTTGAGTACACCAAGAGAGAATCAATTATATGTTAAGCTCTGAAAATGAAAATTGTGGATGGACCTGATTCACTTATTGGGTCATGTCATCTCAAAGACATGAGTGTCAATAGCCCTAGAGAAAATGAGTGTAGTAGGTTCCTGGGAGCAGCTGAATAATGTCTTGGAGGTAAACAGTTTTCTAGGGCTGGGTGGTTACTATAGAAGTTTCATATAGGACTTCTCACGCATAGTAGTTCCATATACAGGACAAGCTATGAAGTGTGTGAAGTACTTGTGGTAATATTATTTCGAGTCGGCCTTTCAGGATCTGAACAAGAGGTTGAATTCAGCCCCAATACTATAATTTCCAGAGCCAGGAAAGAGCTATAATATTTTCTATGATTCATGAGGTATCAGGAAGAGAGCAGTGCTTATGTAGAGTGACAGATTTTTAGCGTACGTGTCTCGGAATTTGAGTCCACATGAGAGGAATTAACTGATGCATGATCTTGAGTTGTCTATAGTTCTTCATGATTTACGTGGTTGGATACATTATCTTTTGGGAGATATTTTTTTGGTTTGCACTAACCATAAATGTATCAAGTATATCTTCACACAGTGTGATCTAAATTTGGGATAGTGAAGGTGGGATGCTTACCTTCAATATATTGACTTGGAGATTTCCTACAGACTTGGGATAGGCAAGCCAGTGGCTGATGCACTGAGTAGGAGGTGTAACGCCCCCTTCCATGTTACCCAAAGTCGGTGCAGTATTTTAATACATTGGAATCATTACAAGGAATCATGTCCCGAAGGACCGATCAGTTTAACAGTCTTGGAAAATATATTACATAAATGAATGTTACATCACACTTTAAGACATACAAAACAACATAAATAATCTATATGAACACCATTATTACCTTGGATTAACTCTACATATCAATCAAAATACACTTCTTGGAATCCTGGGAAAAATAAACATAGAAATGGGTGATCTCAAATGGTCAGTAAGGGTATGTAATACAATAGAAACTTTCATAAATAATCATAAACATTTAAGGCATTGTATAACTAAAACAAAAGCCTTTTAAACTAGAACATCAACATAATATGCCAAAAATAAAATGAAAAAATGTGATTTACTTATTCACATGGATATTCTGCTAGTCGAATAATCACATGCAATATAACTTACCACTTTCATAATGATGGAATGCAAAATGCCAAAATATCATAACCACGTATCCAAGGACTCGTTCCAAGACTACAAATAATATTTTGTCAAGGCCTCATACCAAGACACTAGTTTGTCTCATGAGACCTACCAATGAATCAAGGAGCTATAGCGGGCTCCACTCGTCACTTACTAAGTCCAATGCATTCCTCCTATGAAAAGGTCTAAACATAACATAAACATTATTTTCAAAAATATCATATGAAATGGAAATACTTTACCCATAAACCATGAATGGTAGAAAAATAACACATCCACAATCAAACAAATCACAAAACCTTCAACACAATATGGAAGATTTGTCTCATGATAAATCAACTTCAAAACATGTTTAAAATCCATTAAATTATTTTGACATAGATGAAAATGAATTGTAAAAACTCTTTGAGAGAAATACCACTTTTCATGAAAACATTTAAAAGTCACACAATTTAGAAAAGAAGTCATTTAAAAACATTTTTGAATCAAAGTGTCCCACACAACTTTGAAACATTTGAAAGGAATTATCATTTTAAAAACATTCATGTCCATATAAATAAATCCTTAAAAACCTTTTTTAAGACATGGACATTAATGAGAAAGATTTAGAAGATAAAATATTTAAAACATTTGATATGATGTTTTAGTAAAAAATTCCCTTAAAAGTATCCCTTTAAAAACTCTTTCATAAAACATGGACATGGATAAGAAATATGTCCCAGTCAATACTTCTGTAAAAACAACCTTGGATAATAAAGCGATTGTGAAATTCACACTTACCAATTTGGTAACGTACGAAACATACAACCCATGAAAGAGGTATCATACAATGAATATGTAAATACATATAAATTAAAGTGTATTACACAAAGAATACAATTATGGGTAGTACATACACCAGACAAATGGTAATATTGGAAATATGACATGAATCTCACAGGAATAAGTTGTGAGATGAAAACCCCTTACCTTTCACTTTCCTTTAGTCGAGGGTTTGTTTAGCCACCTCTTCTTTGGGTTATTCCATTTGATTTGATCAAAAGGGATCCATAGGTTAGCTTTCTGATCAAACTAAGGCCTCTATGACGAAGTGATGGAAGTTGGGAGGATATTTGGGCAGAGGGTGGCTGAGCCAAATGGCTATGAAGGTGTCAATTAATGATAAGGGGGAGTGTCCTTTTATAAGAGGGGTTAAGGGATCTTTAAGAAAAAAATAATGTTTTATTTTATAATAAAATCTTATTAGGTTTATAATGGATCCAAAGTTTATTATTCAAATTATAAGGTGGGGATGGGTCGAAATCATTTCAACCAATAGATTTTAGACAGGTTTGGGTCATTATATTAACCTTATCTTTTAGTTTTAACTCTTAGTTATCTAGTTTGACACTTACCATGTCACTTTGTATTTTTATATTATATAGATAATAAACATACTATATACATCCAAGATACCCCAAAGTGTTCCGTTAATGACTCACCAATAATGATATATGTCCTTTGTCCTAACCTTATATTTTTAGGAATATAATTTAAATTAATAATATAATATTTGTTTTAAAAACTCATTTATGTCAATTTTGACAGTACTCAGTAATTGATTTTTGTTAAAGTCTTAACAACTTTATTAATTCGGATAAAATTCATTTATGAAATCCTAAGATGTCATATTGAACTATAAAATTCATTTATGTCATCAAAACATTCAAATTATATTTATTTTAACATTTATATTACTAATTATTTGATTCATTGTTTAATAAGGAACATACTGCATCATTTTTGTGTCATATTTAGTTTAACTTCTCCAATGTCTAAAAATTTTATATAAAATACAATTATGTAGGAAATATTTTTATATATCTAATGAATATTTATAATCGAAAATATAACATATATAAACCTATTTAAAAATTTCTTTTCTAAAATATATAAGCTTATGTCATTTTTGTATTTATTTTAACATAATTAATATAAAGTGTCCCTATCACCTACAAGTGTCTCTATGGGGTACCAAAATCGACCCAAATATTCCCATGATCGGACATGTATCCACCAATAAAGTTAGGACACGTTTTAGGGTAATTTATTATTATTATAATATTATTTTTACCCTTATTTACCAGATTTACCCTTTAACCATTGTAAATAAAATATTTACCGAAGTAATTATTCAAAATGACTAAAAATAAAAGTTACCGATTTACACAATTTGGAAATTCTGATTCAAAATATTTAATCCATTTTCCAAAATTCAAAACACAGAGGTGGTAGAAATTAATTTAATATTAATTCTCACAGTCAAAACAAAAACATTGTTTTTAAGAAATAATAATTATCAAAAGATTGATAATTTTTTTTGTCCGGTTTAAATGTGAAATTATGTGTACTGAACAAAATTGTATTAAATGGTAAAAATATATTATAAATATACTTTAAAACCACTCAAATTCATAATTTATTACTATTAATTATTTTGACTAAAACAATTGTTTTTAATTATAATTTAGTAATTTTCACTATTCATCAAAATATGAAATTTATCCGAAAAGTACCAAAATTTTACCCTAAGGTAATTTCGATATTCTGAATCCAAAAATGAAGTCCATTTCGGAATATAAAATTTATAAAATTTTAAAAAGTAGGTATTACTATTCATTATGGCTACATTGATTGGTTGTGGTGTGTTAGAATCTCAAAGTTGTGTACCACACATGCTACTGTATTATTCAAATAGACTCGTATCGTGGGAGCATGGGGTTTTACATTCTTCCCCCATCAATAAAATGTTTCCTCGCAGTTTAGGCTCGGCATTGGAAACATGGGGTTGACATTTCAAAATATAATTTTTGGAATCCCACATCAAATAATGGATTAATGAGGCCTCTATTTAAAATAAAGAGTGGTAAGTATGAAGGTTACTAAAAATAACACATAATAGGGTTCCATGTAGGAGAAAATTGATATGGAAGAGAAATCTAATCACAAATATCAGATAGGTAGTGGTAGAGGATATGGCTATGAAAAGTACAACAATCACAAATCTATAAATTTGTGATGATCTAAGGTACTATCTAGGAAAATGTTTTTGTTCTAAGTTAATAGTATTAATGCTGAGGAATTTATTTATGAGATTGGATATAATCATAAGGAGATATACTTACATTATAATTAGAGTTTTATCTGTTACTAAATTTCTACCACAAACTCATCTTTCACTCTAAAATATAATTGAACTCAAAAATACTCTATTTATCCTAATTGTATAGGGTTCCAAATACAATGAATTTAAAATTCACATATCAGACCCTTTAAAAAAAGAAACTACATTATACAATCCATGGAATTCACGTAGTCCAGGGGTAGTTGACAAATCCCAATTTCACTATGGTTGTGGGTTCGATTCCCGTAGCTTTGTCCGACACGATAGGTTGTCACACAGTCATTGTGTTGTCCTTTTATAAAAAATCCAAAAATAACCTTTCAAACTTAATCAATTCCAACCTTTATACTTATCCAAAATACTGCTATCCAAACTCACAGTCCAAAATTTAAAAAAAAAATTAAACACAATGAAGATCCTTTTTTTTTCACGTAATAACATGTGAACACCTTTATCGTGTATTATTTTAAAACAAGGTAACATCCTGAATTACCAAAAAAACCTTTATTGATTACATTCATGCTCCTTTATTCCTTATAGAATACTGGATATACTCCTTCTATCAATAAAATGTTGTAAACTGCAGCAGTGACAAATCATTAATCAGTTTCAAGTTAGTCATGAATATCTAATAAAATTTATTTAAATCAACCATCTGTTATTCCAAAATCACTGCCTCATTATTGGGACCATATTAAGGATTAAATTTCCTTCAACCATGTATTTTACAAAAGTGTATCTTACAATTAAGCCACTTTTCATAGAACCATATAATCTCAAATCCTCAGTAAAAATAGTACTACAATACAATCCTTATTTATCTCCATAATTCATGTAACCAGTATATTGTTGATACAACACTCAAATAAAATAATTATATGATAACAACATAAGAACACTAGTCATTCCTCTTCATCTGAGGTAGTATCATAACTTGATTATTATCCAATAGCATCCTTTGGTGAATACTCTGATGATTTGGGAATTTGGTTGCATAGTGTCCCAACACCTTGCAGATAAAGCATTTCACATTTGAAAACATTTTCTAACCATTACAATCACATACTTGGTGTCTTTTCTCTCCACACTTATAACTAACCCCCATTCCCTTCAAGAATTTAACAAGGTGATTCATTCCATAATTATCACATATTGGAATTTCCTCCTTTCCCTTCATCCCTTTATCTCTCCTTATCTCTACCATCCTTTTCATCTATGGCTTCCCTTCGAATCCATAGGACATTGGTAAATCTTTAATTATCTTATCAACACATGATACTATTTCTCCATATGATGACAATACATGGGAGACTATTTCCCTTCTAAATGATGGATTAATACCATGATAGATATTATCCTTCTTATTCTTTGGATCATAGGTATTACTAGAGTTCACATTCCTTCTACTAGGTGCCATTTATATAAAATGGCATAAACTAGGTCAGTTAATGAATTGTAATGAATAATTACAAACATGTAAAATACCTAATGCAAATTGAACAGTTTATGGATATAATCCATAATCTAAAAATAGTTTTCTTTGAGGAAGTATATACAATGAAACCATTCATAATGGTTTTTAAAGAAAATGAGAATTTTCCTAAGAAAATACCCCGGGAGTGTCGTAACCAAGAGTGCAGCAAGGCCTGTTGTCATGCACCAGTTCCGGTTCGAGTCTAGCTCAAAGCTGTGTTTTTGGGTTTTACCCTTAGGTACATCTGTACCAGATCTGCCTCTACCTGCTCGTATCCAGACATGGATTTATTTCTTGGAAAACTCACAAAATCTCTACAATACCAAAATTCTAGGAAGTTCTTATATTGTAATCCTCAAAGTCTATCTTAGGTCTATGTGCTCTAATCAGAGTTTATCTAAATCTAGTTTCCAATGATATTTCTAAACTTCCTATGATACCAACTATAACACAATAACCAAGTTACCCAGAGTCGGTGCATTATTTTAATACATTGGCATGATTACAAGGAATCAAGTCTCGAAGGACCGACCAGTTTAGCAGTATTGGAAAATAGATTACATACATGAATGTTACATTTCACTTTAATACATACAAAACAACATCAATAATCTATATTAACGCAAGTATTCCCTTGGCTAAACCCGGCATATCAATCACAATACACTTCTTGGAATCCTGGGAAAAATAAAACATAGAAAGGGGTGAGCTCAAACACTCAGTAAGGGTAAGGAATACAGCAGAAACTTTCAGAAATAAGCATAAACATTTAAGGAAATGTATAACTAAAACAAAAGCCTTTTAAACATGAACTTTAGTATAATATGGCAAAAATAAAATGAAATAATGGAATTTACTTATTCAAACGGATATTCTTTTAGTTGAATAATCACATGCAATATCACTTACCACTTTCATAATGATGTAATACATAATGCCAGACTATCATAAACACGTAGACAAGGCCTCGTGCCAAGACTACAAATAATATTTGGTCAAGGCATTGTGCCAAGACACTAGTTTGTCTCATGAGAACTACCGATGAATCGATGTGATATAGCAGGATCCACCCGTTACTTACTATGTCCAATTCATTCCACATATGAAAAGGTCTAAACATAACATAAACATTCGTTTTAAAATTAGCATACGAAATGTCAATACTTTACCCATATACCATGAATGGTATAAAAATAGCACATCCACAGTCAAACATATCACAAAACCTTCAACACAATATGGAAGATTTGTATCATGATAAATCAACTTTTAAACAAGTTTTAAATCCATTAATGGATTTTGACATAAATGAAAATGATTAGTAAAGACTCTTTGAGAGAAATACCATTTTTTCATGAAAACAATTAAGAGTCACACAATTTAGAAAAGAAGTCATTTAAAGACATTTTTTTATCAAAGTGTCCCGTACCACATTGAAACTTTTGAAAGGAATTAAAATTTTAAAAACATTCATGTTCATATAAATAAATCCATCAAACGCATTTTGAAGACATGGACATTAATGAGAATGATTTTGAAGAATAAATATTTAAAACATTTGAAATGATGTTTTAGTAAAACATTCCCTTAAAATAATATCCTTGAAAACTCTTTCATAAAACATGTACATGGATAATAAATATGTCCCAGTCGATACTTACTTAAAAACAACCATAGATAATAAAGAGATTGTGAAATTAACCCTTACAAATTTGGTAACTTACGAAACATTCAACCAATGAAAGAGGTATCATATAATGAATATGTAAATACAAATAAATTAAAGTGTATTACATAAAGAATACAATTATGGGTAGTACATACACCACAAAAAAGTTAATAGTGGAAATATTGCATGAATCTCATGGGAATTAGGAGTGAGATGAAAACCCCTTACCTTTCACTTTCCTTTAGTCGAGGGTACGTTTAGCCTCCTCTTCTTCGGGTTCTTCCTTTTGATTTGATCAAAATGTCTCTTGAGGTTGGATTTATAATAAAACTATGTCCTCTAGGATGAAGTTAGGGAAGTTGGGAGGATATTTGGGCAGAGTTTCGCCGAGCCAAATGGCTATGAAGGTGTGAATTAATGATAAGAGGGAGTGCCCTTTTATAAGAGGGGCGAGGGGCTCTTTTGAAAAAACTTAAAGTATTATTTTATAATAAAATAAAATTCGGATTATAATGGATCCAAATTGGATTATTAAATGTCTATGGTGGGGATGGGTCGAAATAATTTCAACCAATAGATTTTAGACAGGTTTGGGTCATTATATTAACCTTCTCTTTTAGATTAAACTCTTAGTTAATTAGTTTGACACTTACCATGTCACATGGTATTTTTATATTATATAGTTAATAAATATACTATATACATCCAAGAGACCCTAAAGTGGTAAATTAATGATACACCAATAATGATATATGTCCTTTGATAGAACATCAGATTTTTAGGAATATAATATAAATTTATAATATAATTTTTGTTTTAAAAACTCATTTATGTCAATTTTGACACTACTCAATAATTGATTTTTGTTAAAGTATTAACGACTTTATTAATTCGATAAAAATTAATTTATGAAATACTAACATGTCATATTAAACAATAAAATTCATGTATTTCATCAAAAATTTCAAATTATATTTATTTCAACATTTATAATACTAATTATTTGATTCTTTCTTTAATAAGGAACATACTGCATCATTAATGTGTCATATTTATTTTTACCTTTTCAATGTCTAAAAATTATAAATAAAATACCATTATGTAGGAAATCATTTTATCTTTCTAAAGAATACTTATAATAGAAAATATAACATATATAACCCTATATAAATTTTTTTTCTAAAAGATATAAGGTTAGGTCATTTTTGTATTTATTTTAACTTATTTAATATAAATTGTCCCTATCACCTAAAAGTGGCTCTATGGGGTCCCAAAATCGACCCAAAGATGGCCATGGTCATAAATGTATCCACAAATAAGGTTAGGACACGTTTTAGGGTAATTTATTATTATTATAATATTATTTTTTCCTTATTTACCGGATTTACCTTTTAACCATGGTAAATATAATATTTACCGAAGTAATTAATAAAAATGTCTTATAATAAAAGTTACATATTTAAACAATTTGGAAATCCTGATTCCAAATATGGAATCCATTTTTCCATAATCAAAACAAATAGGTGGAGGAAATTAATTTAAAATTAATTCCCCCTGTTGAAACAAAAAACGTGATTTTAAGAAATAATAACTATCAAAAGATTGATAATTGTTTATGTCTGATTTAAATTTGAAATTATGTCCAATGACCAACATTGTATTAAATGGTAAACTTATATTCTAAATATACTTTAAAACCACTCACATTTATAAATTATCACTATTAATTATTTTGATTAAAAAAGCTGTTTTTAATTATAATTTTGTAATTTTCACTATTCATCAAAAATAGTAATGTTATCCGAAAAGTTCCAAAATTTCACCCTAAGATAATTTCAATATTCCAAATCCAAAAATGAAGTCCATTTTGGATGATAAAATTTATAAAATTTTAAAAATTAGGTATTACTGTTCATTATGGCTACTTTGATTGGTCGCAGTGTGTTAGAATCTCGAAGTTGCGTACCACACACGCTACTGTATTATTCAAAGAGAATCGTACCATGGAAGCTTGGGGTGTTACAGGAGGACTACGATACATGAAGTTTTGGAGGCCAATAGAGAGTGGTATTATACGGCTCTGTTCTCTCAGATGAATTTTGATGCGAACTATAGACTTGGATTACATCTCTTTCTTATGTAGCATTTACCTCAAATCAAATTGATTAGGTGCGAATGGGACATTTTCAGATGATAAAGTCTTATTTCGGTGGGAGTGTGTGTTAGTAGAGGGCCATATTCATGGATTGAGAGTATTCCAACATGAGATCATGTGTTTTCATGGATTTGTATGGGTGTCAGAAGACATGCGTGAGGAGATGATGTGGGACTTTCATTCTTTTTTTTTGGAAGATCATCCTGGTGTTACCAAGATGTATTGAGATCTACACCATCAGTATTGGTCTCTAGGTATGAAAAGAGATGTTGTGGGGTTTTTCATGAGGTGATCCACCTATCAGTTGGGGAAGGCAGGGCATCAGTGACTAGCATGGATTTTGTAGCAGTTAGCATTCCTCAGTGGAGTTTATATGATGTTGTGGTAGACTTCGTGACATATTTACTGAGGTCGCCTGAAGGGAATGATGTAGTTTGGGTTTTCATTAGTAGACTCCTGATATTTTCTCACTTTTTTCTGATAAAGGTGACCATTATTGTTGATGAGGTGGTAAGGTTATACAGACGTGATATTGTATATCTATATGGGGTTCCACGCTCTATTGTTTTAGACAGGGACATGCATTTTACCACCCTGGTCTAGAAGGGACTATAAAAGGATTTGGTTACATACGTACTTATGAGCATGACTTACTATCCCTGGATAGATGGCCAATCCGAGCGTACGATACAGGTGATTGAGGATATGATTCAGGCATATGTCCAAGATTTAGGTGGTTCTTTGGATAATCACATACCAATTGTGGTGTTTCCTTCATTAATAGTTTTCAAGAAAATATTCTAATAGAACCTTATGAGGATTTGTACGATAGGCCAAGATAATCACCCATATATTGGATGGATGTAGGAGATGCCGCTATGCTGGGACATCGTCTTGTACAAGAGGCCAGAGAACAAATAGAGTTGATTCAGAAGAGGATGGATATTGTACACTCACGAAAGATGTCTTATGCTGATTTATGAAGACATCCTTTGGAGTTAGAGGTCGGAGATGAGGTTTTCTTATGTGTCACACCGAGGTTGGGAAACCAGAGGATTAGGAGACATGGAAAGATTTTGCAGAAATATGTTGGACTGTTAGAGGTTATGGAGATAGTTGGTCCAGTTTTATTATCAGATACAATTACTTTAGAGGTATCGGGCTATGCATGACGTTATCAATGTTTCTTAGTTGCAATGTTACTTCTCAATCCCATCTCATGTCTTTAAATGTGAAGTGGTTGAGTGGGTTGAAGATGTATCATTTGAGGAGCATCCAATCTAGATAGTTGATCACTGTGTAAAGGTTCTCAGTGGCTGGTCTGTTCCTCTAGTACGAGTGCAATGAATTCACAAGCGAGTATAGGAAGAGACATAAGAGAGGGAGGATGATGTACAATAGTAGTGGTTACAGTTGTTTGATGTTTCTTCTTCTACATTGACTTTCTAGGGAAATTTGAGGATGAATTTAATTAAGGGGAATGTTTTTATTGATTAGATTCCTCTATTTAGGTATTCTTTCTTTTCTAGTTGTTGTTTAGAAAAATTGGATTTTTTGAAAATTTCAGGAGTATAGGCTGTGTACCTTTAAGTATACACTATATGCCCGATTGTTGTGGTTTACCATGTACCAGACGTATAATATCCGAGTACATGGCCATGTGGGGTGTCCTGGAGAATACATAAATTGAAGGCCGATTAAATCAAGTAAACATTGTGTATCCATGAAGAAGACGCGGTATACTTTTTTTTATTTCAAGAAATGGACTCGGGTCGTGTCTCCTTCACATAAATACCTTCTTCAATGTTAATCTCCTCTATGAGTGACAAAGGATGAAGATTCTTCTTGGAGCATCCAAATCACCATCCATTCTATGAATCATCCATTTTCGATTGCGTTGGAATCGTCATCATAAGATCTACATTCTCCTAGAGGCTCATTTGCAGATTTCACTTCTTTTGTGAGATATTCATTGTTGAAAATTTTTACCATTTTTGTAGATCAATGGGATTATACGGTGACTGAAGGAATGAGGTTCACATATATGTATTGTATTATGCTGAGGTAGGTGGTTTGTTCCGTTCCAAAGTTATCCCTAACAGAATATGTGATAAAGATCCCAATTCCCTTGTTCGGTGTATTGCGTGTTTATGGTTTTTCCCTTTTATTGTATGATATTCCATGTGCATTTGAGTAGATGATTTATGATTGTAAATTGGGTCATTTACATTGCAAGGGATGTGTTTCCCATGTCTTCTTGATATTGACCATTTGGTCTAGCCTTGCCTATTAGGATTCTTTGTTTTACACTCCTAGTATGGTTAGGATTTTGTGCTTTTTATTGGACAGGATGTGAGATGATGTATACTGCTTATCTAAGTAGTTCTTGAGGTTTACGATGGATTCTATATGACACTTGTGAACGATTGTCTTACATTGGGCTGTGGGAACCTTGTGAAGTAGTCCCTTGGGGGGGGGGGGGCTGGACGTTGAGGGATTCCCCAAAGGGTTTATTTTATTTAAGTTGTGAGACCATAGGGAAGATGGACAGTGTGCTCCCTCTGAGTTTTTTTAGTTCCGCTTTGCAAGACCACAAGGGTAATTGGTCGTTCAATTCTTTCTCAGAGTGTCTATAGTTACAGATACGAGACCATAAGTGGGAATTGATGGTGAGTTCTTCCTCATAGATTCTTTGCGAAATATGAAATATATGGGGTTAGATTGTGAGTACTTCCAAGAGGGTTGCTTGCATTTTATAGGTAGAATCAGAGGAGTTAGGCTTTGAGTACTTTCGAGAGGGTTACTTATGATTATTGGTTGATTACATAATAAATGAGAATGGATGTAATTGAAACTGTTTGATTTTTTTTATTTGATTACTTCATAGTTTATTGATCCATTAGGCCTATTGACGACCATATATATTCGCTCAATGTTAAGAAAAAATCATTGGGTGTTTGCATACTAGGATTCATCTAACACCCTATTTGGGTCGTGATTTTTCTCCCAAACAGATTATATTGTTGCAAGTCTAGATAAGGGCATGTACCCTTCTACATCCGGTACTTGACTACTGTGGAGATGGAGAAAATGGGACGATGTAGACACTTTCGATGTTGTGGAACTATTTTATTAAATTTCTTTTGTAGTTTGGTTTAGTACTGTATTCCAGCATAGTTACTAGTTTTTCTGAATTCATAGATACTAGTGAAATGAAACATTATATATATATATATATATGATATAGTTGTTTATTTCTTTTAGTCTTCAGTTTATTACTTTTTACATCTTTTTACTACTTCATCTAATGTTATCTGTTTATTTTGACTGCATTACTGTATCATTGAGGGAATATTTTCCCCACTATCACACCAAAGGCCCTTGCTACTAGTCGACAACATCTGGCATTTGAGGAAATGTGCTTGGGGCCATGTGACCAACCTGGTATGGAGCACCTCTGGGCAGCACCTAGAACCATGACGTTACAAAAAATATCAAATATAATCCTATTATAATAACTTGTTAGCAATTGTTTTAGTATTCATTCTTTAATTTCAAAATTGATAATGTTAATTCCCTTTTTTTCAAGTATGTTTTGGCTTGTTATTTATTACTTCTATCTACAATATAATTATATAATATTAAATAGAATGTAAAAAATTATTTTTAATAATAATAATATATATATATATTTATAATAATTTATAATATTTGTATATATGAAATGAAATGCATCGTTCATGTATATGATAGGATGTATCTGCACATGAACGCTACTTCCATTTCATTGTCAACATTCAAAATTATGTGATATATTTATCTATATATATGTCTTTATGTATTATAATTCTAGTATCATATTTATATCAAATACGGCACTTGAGTTTTTTATGACCATCCCTTGATATAATCCATATATTTATGGAACAAATCACATCGCTTTAGGAGGCGGTAGTCCACACATCCACAAAAAAATGTTATCATGTTCCCCTAAACTAAAAAGAATGAATGTATGAATATATAATAATTTAAAAATAATAAAACATTTCAATATATTAAATAAAACATATATAAACTATAAATCCATCATTATTCCCAACCATGATTGGAGTTAAAGGAACAACAAATGAAATCAGTTCATGAGTCGATATTTTAGCATACATTTGAACATTGATTATATATCCCATTAAATAGAAGTATGTGTTAGTTTAGTTTGTACCCTTTAAGTAACAAGATATATATATTTTTATAAATTAGTTATATAATACTAATTTAATGGGTGGATAATGAAATGGAACAAAAGTGACGGTGGAAGAATGTTACCTCTCATTTGGGTTACTCTTATTAGATTATACCTATTACACTCTGTGGATTTAATTATTCACAAATTCAGGATATTATTATGATTATATATATTTTGGGGAGCTATTTATATATATATTTTACAATCCTAATGTCGCCATAAAGTTTAATAAGTGGGAGGATTGAGTGCCTTTTTATAGTGGGGGAGGTGTTCCATTCATGTAAATATAAAAATATAAACACTATTGAGAGCTATCTATTACATAATATTTTTCTAATAATGTTCAAAATTATATAAAACAGATTTTGTGGTAAAAATATGGGACTAAAATTTTTTTTGGATGAATTTATAGGTAATTTTGTCCCTTATGTATAAAATTTTGTCCCTTGTTAAAAAATTATTCTTTTAATCACTATAATAATCATTAAATTCAAAAAAATAATTTTTAATAAATAACTAATTTAACTAAATATGAATTTTTCATTATTATAAATTATTATTTGGAATCCATTTTTCCAAATTAATATTATAGAATAGGTCGAAATTAATTTAAAATTGACCAAGCAAATGGGATGAGAAAATGATTTTTTAAAGTTAAAATGTAATGAGGTTTGATTTGTTTTCATATAAAATATAATTTAGAAATTTAATCTAAATGAATAAATTGTTTTAATTGATTTATAATTGACCTAAATTTAATTTTAAATAATTTTAAATAACTTATACAAAAAACGTTTTGTTTAAATATTTTTATTTTTTCAATAATCAGAAGAAATTGAAACTTCATAGAAATATACACTGAAATTATCTAAAAATATTTTTATGTACCTATATAAAATATTAATTTTATTTTGATATAAAAAATTTTAAAAGTATCAATATTTAATTTTAAAATAACTTCTCCATTAAAATGCTGTAAAATTTCTCTTATTCAAATATTGGTCTTTGGATTTAAAATAATGATTGTTCTTTTCTTATAAATATCAAATATAATAGATGAATATAGAAATATTTGATTGGATATATTATATATAAATATACTATAAACATTATCTAATACTAATATATTTATATTTACTATTAAAAACATGAGTAATTATTTCTTTGTTTAAACCCGGTGTTGTTTTCATTACAATAAATAAAAAATTATTATTTTTTAAATTAAAATATTATAAATTTTTATGTATTATCGTTATTCCCACCAATATTTTTTTTAATATAACCTTTCAGGGTAACAAATTATAACAATTGGTGGGTAGTTCTCTCCCATAAAATCCATTGACTCCCATGATGTTTCTTCCATTTTGTGATTTATCGAGAGTACCATTTCCTGTCAAGTCATCTGATTCTTCAAGACAATATATTTGGAATCAACAATCAGGATGGATACATCATAGTATGAATGTTAAGGATCTATATCTATTTCATTATTGTTTAGAACATGTGTTCGGTAATAAAGGCACTTCTTTTGTAGAGTTAAATGAAACACATCTTGTACTTTTGAGATAATTGGAGTCCAATCCAATTGAAAATAGGAAAATAAAACTCATTTAAAAATTTCAAATGGTCATATATACGTTTGACAAAGATTACACTTCTTATCAAAACCATAAAACACCCTTATTTGGAGATACATTCCAGAAAACATGAACCCCCACTTTGAACTCAATAATTTTTTTTGAATAATTTTCATAAATATTTTACCAATTTTGAGTTACATTAATATGAGCTTGAAAAGCCTTTTCCTTTATTGTTGTCCATTCAACATGTTTTGGGCCTTTGAGTTTCCATTCACAATCATTAACCCAACATGATAGAGAATTAAACCTCATTCAATGCAATTCATTATATGAAACCATTTGAATACTGAAATGGAAACTGTTATTATTGGAATACTCTACCAATGGAAGGTACATATCAAAAATACCATGAATTTTAGGTGATAATTAACTTTAAATTTATTCCATTATTTATATTATACATTCCGACTATCCAGAAACATTATTATAGTAGGAAATTCTCATATGAACCACAGTATCAAGGGAATTTACATACTCTTCCAAAATTTTGAGCTAATATTGGGATCTTGATCAAAATAAATTGATTGAGGTTCTTCATAATATATTAATACATAATTAATATAGAGCCTTAGAATACATTCAAGAGGCAGGTATTCTCATATACTATGAAAATATTCATATTTGGTTAGGCTATCAATGATAACCACCAATGCATCATTCCATCATGGATTCATTGGTAGACTGATGAAAATGTCCCAAGATATTTAATCCAATTTCCCCACAGTAATAAGAAGTGGTTGAGGGAATCCATATAATGATAACTCACATATTTTTATTGTTAACAAGTAAAACATATGCACATATAATCATCAATTTTCCACTTCATGTTGTACCACCAAAAATTCTCCATCAAGTACATATACACCATTTCTCTTCCAGGGTGTATAGATAGAGTTGATATATGAGCATTTTCCACAAATTATATTTTTAGATAAGGTATTTATGGAAGACATAATCTCTTTAAAATATTAGAACAAAGTATTCAATAATATATTATTCTAATTTTTCATCACTCAAAACATTAATTATCTTATCCATGTTCTCACCATCAAATTGAAAATTATTTATCTTCTATAATAATAATAGTTTCTCAATATAGGAAAAAATGATTAATGTTTCCCCATCCCTCAATATTTCTATATCTATCACTAATAGATCCAGGTACATAAGATCCTTCTTAGTCCTCATTTGTATTAGAAAACTATAATCCTTCGTACTCAATGAAGTTGAAATAGTATTGTATTTCCCTGAGTGGTAGTGTATTGGTAAATCTTAATCCATGTGTAGCTCGATCCATATCTATTGTCTCATATTGAGATGTTTTGATGAAATGATTTATTTGAGGATATTATGCTCCTTCTATATACCACATATTTCATGATATAGAATACATCTCCATAGAATACAAAATATATCAAATGATCATAAATTGTATTGTACTATTAGTGAGTCTTCAATTTCCATGATGTAGATTCACTAACATTTACATTTTTCATTAGTAAAAAACCTTATCACTTAGTTGATGAATCTCAATAAATAAAACACCTATCAGTTTTAGATGGTAGAAACAATCCTAGAGTACTGAATAATATATTATTTATTTCATCAAATCACTCCTCACATTCCTTTGTCCAAACAAACATAACTCCCTTTTGTGTTAGATTGGAAGATAGTTATCCAAATAAGAAAAATTATGAATAATCCCTGATAGAAACCATAAAAAACATTGTTTATACATATATCATTTATGTTCATAATGTAATACCTTATATAACGAAATTTTTCTTTGTACAATGAATTAATATTCCATCCATTATTTAAATACGGCCCTGAAAAAAATCTGCACGAATCAATAAATAAAAGATACAAAATTTCCAATCAAACAATTAACCTTTAAGAGTCTAAATAACAAAAAAAAATTGAATTTGAAGGACCATATTTCTTATATAATACCCAATAACTTTTCAAATTAATACAACAAAAATATTTTCAAGATATTCTTTGAATAATCTGTTAATTAGGTTTACAAAACCAGTTAGTGTATTTTTCCATCCAAATAGAATTAATGTTTGTTTTTAATGTATATTCCTCTTCTAGAAATGTATATTTGGATTGTGTTCCATCTTTAATAACAATTTGTGTTACTTAGAGAAAATTTAAATATTCAAAAAAATATTGGGATATATTATTTTGATTAAAAAATCATTAATATGAAGAAGATGATACTTTTAATTATTATAATGAAATGGTTTTTAGTTCAAAAATATCCAAACCTCATGGATCCATCATTATTTTTAACAAGGAGGTTGTGGGATCTACATGGTGAAATTCGTGTGTAAATAAATCACTTATTACCCAAATCCATCATTTTTTTAACTCCACTAATTACACAATATCCATTGTAAAGGGTAATTAAGATATTGGTCTTGCATTAGGGATTAAATAAATATAAAATTAAACATCATGCTTTGGGTGATGTCAAGGTACATACTCTATAAATATATGAATATATTCATGCATAATAGTTTAATATTTAATTTGATGATGCACTTTTTCTTCCTCATATGTTTTTTTTCTCTTGATCCCAATCAATTTTATTTACTAGATCTACTGTGGGTGGATCTACATATGAATATAATGTGGAATATTATTTTCTAAAGATATTGAATTCTATATCTTCCTAAAAATAATAATTTCCTTCCTCTTGGAAGAAAATATTTCATCATATATTGAAATACAATACATATAGAGGATTATATAAAATAAAAAAATAGGTATGAAAACAAGTACATCAAATAAATAATAGTTATGTATAATTATAGGGATTCACTGAAACATCGTTGTTCAATGAGGATTCCCTTTAGAGTTTCTACTAAAAACTCCCTTATTAATTTAAAATGAAAATTTATAGATTCATTATTAAACTGGGTAGAAATAAATTAATTTGATGATGCAAAATCAATGAAAGTGTGAGAAAAATTTAAAGATAGGAAAAAATGTACCTTATACTACATAATTTTTTACATCTACCTTTGATGTAGTGATCAAATAATCATGGCCATAACCCCTTAGACTCTTCAATGGTACATTCTATTGAAAACTGGGTCATTCATTGATGTAGTTTCTCATCACCCTATATGCGAAACAAGGAATAGAAATACATTCATTATTCCCGTTGAATTATTTAATAGTATTTCCCTTTATCTTCACTTATAAAAAACTCATAATACCTACAAGCAGTTATCAGATGGATTTTTTCTATAGTTCTCATAGGGGTGGAATTGCTTCATTCTCAAATTCTACATTCACGAATTCACTTTTTCATGGTGTTCAAAAAAACACTTTTTCAATTATCTTCCTATGTATATACCTGGTCTTGAGAATTTAATCTTTATTTTGATGGAAATTAAACTATCCCATTGTATATTGAAAATTTATTACAAACCATCACTCTTTAGTGATATGGATTAAGACATTAAAATATGGGGTCAATATTCCAATACATTTTTTCATATGTAATGTTTATCCTACCTAGGTAACCTTGTAAAGGTAGAATCACAATCTAAATCGATCTCATATTCTTATTACATTATTATATGAGACATTCTCTCCATATCAATTTTTTAATAATGGGGAATGTATTTTTCAACGAATGTCTCAAAAAATGTTCTTGATTCCATGAGTTCTATTTCATCTTCCCCACTAACAATTTGTATCAAGGACCACCATTGATCAAAAACACCTTTAAGATAATACTCCCCTAGTGTAACATTTTTAATTTCACTGTGTCCCATGGCAATAAATATCTTCTTTAGGGAATTAATATATTTCTTATCTATAGTGGGATTATTTGACCGACTAAATATAATGGTTTTTTAACATAATTAAATCCATCAGAGGATATACTTTATATAGAACATGTTTCTCCATTCGGAGAACGATATTTATCAAAACCTAGTTAAGATACCCTAATATAGTAATAATTTTCTCCATTGTAATACCAACTATATTGTTTCCCTCTATAAGGGAATACCTATGTTTTCCATGACTATTGATACCATTCATCCATCCAGCTTCCATTTATAAACAATGATATATATTGAATTAGATCAATCAAATATCTCTTCTTCATATCATGGTGAATGATGTCCAAATATGGGTGTTCTCAAATGCTGAATAAGATTAATTAAAAAGGAAAAATATTGAATCCATGGGTATTGACATCAGGGTAAGGTAATTAATTATAAACACATTCATTATAAATATTTGTATAAATAATAATCAATATGACATGGTTTATAATTAAAACATATTCCATTTAATCATAAAATGGAGAATAAAATGAATCCATTTATAATGTTAAAGAAAAAATATCACGGATGATTATAATTACCAGACTCACAATAATAGTGTTTAATAATTATTAGACATATTTTTTCTCATGATCATGATTCATACCATTACATTCATGATTTATTCTCAGGGAAGTCTAAGCTACTCTGATTTGGCCAACTGATTCTTATCATGGGACTACTGATACATCCATGTGATTGAATTAAGTAGTACCAAACACATATATTTCATTTCCAAATCATTTCTCATATAACGAATAAATCAAATTAAATAATAAAAAAATTTCCGTACCAAAAATTTGTATTGAATTGATGATATAGAGTTATCAATAAATCTGCATTTATTCTTATAAAATTCAATGTGAACATAAAATGTAGAAATTTTATTTGATTCAAAAAATAATAATATCTATTTTATGATAATATTTATATTTATGTTAAATTTAATTCACAATAAGAATGATCATAAATTAGTGATTGTTTTATGATATAGTCAATAATCACAAAAAAATCGATACTTCAATGATTACTTTTACACCTTGTTAATTTTTTAGTAAATCACCCTTTGATATGATATTTCAAATAGAAAGATAAAATACCATGACAGATGATTGAATCATGATATTTAATGACAATGTAATAGTATATAGATAATATTAATCAGATTTTTTTTATAATAACAAATACATATCAATGAAATATAAATTGATATTAAATGACACACCTTATGAATCCATTTAGTTGTGTGGTCTTAAAAATTATATATGGCGGTTAAAAAGATCATAATAAAATATACTATAACAATAATAATATTTATAATATCATATATTAAATTTTTATAATATTTCATTACCCATTTATAACAATATTTTATAATTTTCAATATTTCAGGTGATAAATTCCTAGTATTTAGAATAAGTTTTGACGTCTGTTCATATTTGATTTAGTAAGAATTAATCATATTCATGATTTAAAACCTAATTAAATTATCATATACAATGATTATATATGTATTTATAAAATCTATAATATTTGGTGATAGAAAATTAAATGCACCGTTCTTGAAGATGGTATGTCGTACACACCCATGAACACTACCTCCATTTATTTAGCATATTTAAATAGTAATTGATATGTATGTATATAACCAATACAGTGTCATATTTAAATCATACATGTCACATGTGTGTATTAAAATTGTCCCTTAATACATTCCATGTATAGAATGAATGAATCACATCGCTTTGACGAAGCGATAGTCCACACCTCCACAAACGAAGTGATCATGTACCATCAAAATAGAAAACATTATGGAATGTATTATAAAATACATATAGAATCATAAATAGATATATATATCATATATAATATAGATATAGTAAAAAATAAATCATTATTATGAGACTTGAAATCTGGTAATGGAACGACAGACGATATCGATTCGCAGGGTAGTAGACTCTCGTACACACAAATGATGACTGTGTCTCCCATTTGACGGAAGAGTGTGTCAGTATAATTAATACAATTAGCATAAATAATTACATTATATTTATGATTCCAATGTTATTATTTTTAAATTATGTAAAAATATATTAATGGGTGGATAAAAAAATGAAATTAAAGTTATTGTTGAACATTGTTACATCTTATTTGGAAAACACCATTTGGATTATACTAAATTACATCCTTCAATATCTATTAAATCATATTAAATCATTTAGGATGATGGAGTGAATGTTTTTTGATCTATAATTGAAGAAATTTTATGATAAAAATTGATTTATAATTGTTAATAAGTTGGAGGGGTGATGGCCTTTTTACATTGGGGGGGGGGGTGACATTCAGGTAAATATAAAAAGGTAAGAACAGTTGAGAGGCCTACCATATATCATTATTCTATAATAATTAACGAAAATTTATCAAAATAATGATATGGTAACAATATGTCCATCCAATGGCTTTCTAATAAGGGTATATGTCATTTTAACCCTTATGATTACGTTTTAGTCCCTTATATTGCTAATATTTCCCTAAATTAGTAAAAATAATTATAATTACCTTCAATAATTTTTTTTGATGACAACAAAGTTCAAAATTCTAGAATTTATAAATTAATATGATTCAAAAAATGGAATATATTTTTAATGATTCTAATAACACAAATATAATAAAATAATTTATAATTTGTTCTACAAATAGGATGAGAACACATGCTTTTAAATTTAAAATGGTCAAACATTTGAGTTGTGTTTATATCCAATTTCAATATATAATTTATTACAATGCCTAAAATTACATATATTGAATTAAAATTGATCTAATGTGACTTTAAAATCATTATAAATAAATTAGATGAAATATATGTTTCAAATTTAATTTTTTTGTCAATATTCATCCTAAATTGAAACATCATAGGAAAATATAAAAAACTCTTGGTAAGATAATTCTTATGTTCATCCTTAATTAATAAGGTTTATGTTGACATATAAAATTTAAATATTTGTCAAAATTTTGTTTAAAATAGGTTCTCCATTAAAATGTGGAAAACTTTCATTTTAAAAAATATACGTTTTTTTTGTAAAATTGGGTTTATTCTTATTGTATGCCTCTCAAATATATTATATGATGTAAAAATAATTTATTGTACACATCAAAAATATATTTACTCTATAATTTTTCATATTGTTTAATAATTTAATTTATTATGATAAATGTTACTTAGTAGTATTTTATACACATAGTGTTGTGGTCATTACAAGATATCAACAAAATTCTATTTATTTTAAAAAAGAGATATTATAACAAATACTTGTGCTACAGTACAAAACCAAACAAAATGTTCAACAAAATAAATTTACCAAACAAATAAATCCATTACACATATAAATCTAATTGAAATAACTACTCCAATCTATATTATAACTAAACCCACTAGACAAATGTAACTAAATTGAATCTAAATGACTTAATCTACTCTATGTTGGCTTGAGTTGACATTAAGAACACTAAACTACACCAAATTAAATTTAAAATAAAATAATTGAACTAAAATGAATGAAACTAAATTATGTTCATTAGCAATGATCAGAAATAAACTATCTTGAAAAATAATAAATAAAACCCTAATAGGCATGAATCGCCCCGAACCTAATAAAAAATCCCAACCAAACATAATCAACAAAACATGAACCAAACATAAAAATATAGAACATGATAAAACTAAATATAATTAAATATAACTTATAGGACAAAATATAATAAATGTATTAAATTATCTCTACCCATCCCAAAATTATCTAAAAACCCGTATTAATCAAACCAAGAGAAAACCAATGAAAATAAATTGAATAGCAAATAAACGAATGGAGTTCAAGAAATATAGAATGATGAAAAATTAGTTGATATTATTTGAACCAAACATAACAGACCTAAATGATACATTATAGATTAAGTCCAAAAAAATGAGAAAAAATGGAAAATAAATGAATTAATCAAATCCAAAACTGAACCAATTAGAATATAACCATGTTATACTCAATTGAGACAATCATATCAAATAACAAAAAACCAATATAAGTATAATTTATTCAAACAAAACTAAATAGAAATAGTCTGAAGAAAGATACCCCACGTCGAATCAAACTATCCCAAATTGAAATGAATGAAATTGAACCAATTTAGATGCACCTAAGAAAATGTTAAACATTCCAAATTAATCAAACAGGACCAAATCTATAAATATTTACCTAATACAAATTGACTAAAACCAAATTAAAATAATCCTAATTAAATTTAATTTACCCAAAAAACTAGATATAATAAAATCAACCTCTACAAGACCCAAGAGAACTAATATGAAATAAGTGAAATTCAATCAACAGTAACATAATATCGAGAGAAATGAAATAATATGTCTAATATAAAATAGGATAAAAAATTTCTTCCATACCTAAATAAACAGAAAGAAAAAAAATGTTTATATTGTAATCCTAAAAAAATAAATGATGAATTTATCCATACATAATTAAGATGAACAAAAATGAACCAAACTTCTCAAATTGAGATACAAAATAATAAAATCTATTAAAAATAAACAAAAAAAAGATGAGTATATATATCCAGATCATACCAAATAAATTTTATATTTGACATGTTCTACCACAATGCATAACTATAATAAGTAGATTAAAGAAAATTTAAGGAATACGGTATCACATGTGTCATTAATCCTTGTTAAAGGGAGAATCACATATCTACATATCTAAAGGTCATATATGATTCTTACATTTAATCACTGAATTAAAACTAATTTACATTAACCCCTTTGAATTTATATTTAAAATTCACATTATCATACTAAAATCCATAAACAGTAATAGATTTGTCACATTAACATATTCAACTATATATATATCATCATAAAATATATAATTCATTAATATTATAGATAGTCAATTTAACAATGTTGAGGGACCACACATATCACAATCAATATAAAATCATATATAATACTAATGGGTTGTTTTAAAGGACCACTTATAATATAATAAATGAAATTACCTCTTCAATATCACATCATTTTCACTTTTTAGTCCTATACAAGTGTACTACTTATTTACCTCACACATTTGGCCCATTCTCTGGTCCTAAACAACTAAACATAAAAGTAGAACATTGATAATAACAACGAAATATATTTTAATTTTACATACATAATAATTACTTTTGAAAGTTACTCTACTAAAAAGAATGGTCACCTATATATATTAATCTATTAAACAAGAATTTATAAATTTAGAAAAACCATAGATAAAGAGTTAATATAATATGAAAAAATATAAATTATAAAAACAGTTTTTTTCATTAATATGTAATGATATTATTTATTAGTAAATTTTCATTTAATATCTTGTTTTCATATTTATAGTATTTTATTATAAATATTGATTTTTTTGTAATTTAAATTGTGATTTTCCCATTAAATAGTTTCTTAGTAATGGGTTTATATAATGTAAACAATTATTATTTCCTTCAAAATATTTATGATTTAACATTAATTTTTTTAATTACTTTTATTACCTGACATATCATAACTATTTTTACAGATTAGAAATAAGATGGTCGTATAAAACTAATCAAATTTCAATTTATTCTAAAAATATGTTGGAGATATTATTATATTTGGAATTTAACAATTCTTAATATAGATTTCACAAACGCGTCCCATGTTATAATTATCTTACAATACATGGGTTTTGTAATGTAGTGGTTATCTACAATACAACCAAATATGGTTTTTAAAAACTAATCGATCTGTTTTAATAATTTGGAGAAAATGAAACATCAAAATTCCCATGATATGAATGAATGGATTAGTTTGAATAATTTATAATATTATCTGTGTTTATTTTCTCTCCTTCTTGAAAATGAAAGGATGCTGACCCAAGAGGTGTTCAATATAAGAGAAGATGATTCATGTAATGAATATAATGATTTTAAAAAGTTAAAAAAACTGAATGGTGATGTACAAACTATAGTATATAAATAATGCTTTAAAATAAACAAAGATTTTATTTTTAATGTTGAAATTTAATGGGAAATCCATATATGGGATTTAAAATACTTTATAAGATTATATTATTTCATTCTAAAATTAATTACTTCCACATGGTGATGATTTATATACAACAATTATATGTTATGGATGTTACTTGAATAGAAAGGATTTTATTGAAAAAAATAATTATTTTATGAAATATTTCAAGCTATTATGTGGGGAAACTTTTTAACATAATGATTGTTTACAATTTGGAACATTTCGAAAGAATTCAAATACTGATGGAACACCATATTACATAACACATAATGTAATTTATCATGTTAAATTGATTCCTAAACTCTAGAAACATTTCTGGTGTGAAAAATTTTAAAAATATATGATGGTATGATAATAAGATAAAGATGAAAAATTATGTGATTGTTCATTCTGCCGATAGCTTTTCATGGAGGACATTTTATGAAAAATATATTTATTTGGTAGATATTTTTTGTAATGTTAGTTTGGGTTTATCATTAGATGGTTTTAATCTATTTGGTATGATTATTACATTCCACATAATCTATATTGTTTTCAATTACATTTATATCCTTCTTCTATCGATGTGTATGGAAAACCTCTCACATTCAAGAGTGTACACAAATAAGGACCATCTTGTCCTAACAATAATTGATATGTATCCCTGAATCACTTAATAAAATAGATGAATAATATTTATTATTTGTGTGTTATCACATAAGATCAATGTTTGAAAGACATATTTATGATATAAATTTCTCATATATGATTCCCTTGTGTTGATAATAGATTAATTTCCTACTTACCCAATGAAGTTTGGCATGGGGATAATGGTAAAATGATCATGTTACATTTCTATAAAGAGTACATTATAATGAAACCAAAATATCTACATAGTTTAGTTTATTTATATAAAATCAAAAATTTATTCCAAAGGATCATAGATATATGAATAATTATTAAAGGGTCGATAAAACTGTAATGACTGACAATACAAATCAACGTATATCTAGAAATGATGTAATTACTTAATTAAATGATTATAGTTCTCTATTTAGAAATTGTAAGATGAATTATAAAATGAGGTATAATGTTTCTACTAAAACCAATTACAATTGGAAGAGGAAAAGTATCTTCATTGGGTTTCCTTATCTTTCAATTAATTTGTTATGTCATTTCATTGATATAATCCACATTGAAAATATATATATTTGAAATGCTTCATTAAATTATTCTTAATGTAAATTGAAACAATGTTGTTGGTTTACAATCTCAACATCGCATGGTGTATTTGGGTATAAAAAATGCATCTTATGTGTATCCGTGAAAATAAATGTTATATTTCTTGTTCTTATAATGTGATGACACCTATAGAAATTATCAATTTATAGATGTACTAGATAATATTAGTGTTATTGTTGCCTTATCAATATATATCTATATATATCAAAATGGGTCAACATAAGACAGTTGAAGATAAAATAATTGGAGACTAATGATTATTAGATCCTTCTACCTTATTTGATGCCTATAACCATCCAGAATCTACTCTATATTCATATAAGGATGTCATTTAATTATTTTTTATATTTTAATTGAGATGTGTTTTCTATGATGTCTTCAATGACATTATTGAAAAATATTTTTTAAGAGGAACCATTATTTTTGTGTGAGGTATAGTAAATATATCATCCATTATTTCTCTCCTGAGTGATGCATAAAATATTCAACTTAAAAGTAGATTCTTCTTAGAATAGTTTTTTATTCTCATTGGAGGTATTAAAATTAAATAAATTTGTAACCATTTAAGTCTTATTCTAGGAATTAGAATCATCTTAAGGGTTCAATCAGGAATACATACATGGATTATATATGTATGGAATTATGTGTAATGTACTTTACTAATGTCACTATGAGATGGAACATAATAATGAGAAATTGATAAGAGATATATGGGAAATTTGGGAAATTTTTTACATCACATCCTAAAATAGTTTGAATTAATAGACCATATAAATTGAAAAATTTAATCTTTTATGAGTGGGAGATGAGACATCAAACAATTTTTATAAACAATAATTTGTTCTATGACAACATCATGTAATAAAATTTAAAATGTTTATGTATCTCATATCATGTAATGTTATATATCTTGAAACCCATTTCTTTTTTCTAAAGGTAACATAATAAAATTATAAATAAAATGAATCGTCATTTATCATCTTGAAGGAGAGATACTATCCAAAATGATAGTTTTCATCTTGGTTGAAAATAAACGTAGAAGTACTACTGTAATAAAATAATAAAAATAATATTTAGTTTTTTTCCATATTAATTTATATTTTAGGTTTTGGATTCCCATAAGGATTCAATCTCCATGGAAATAGAATCGTTTTATTTTGGTCCTAATTCTGTGATTAACGAATGAAAATTAATTAGGAAATATGGGTACAAATTTATTATCTCTTAATAAGAAAT
Organism: Viscum album; assembly: GCA_963277665.1. NCBI lineage: Eukaryota > Viridiplantae > Streptophyta > Magnoliopsida > Santalales > Viscaceae > Viscum > Viscum album. The sequence goes on along the minus strand of OY728143.1, from coordinate 799,365,483 downwards.
GAATATTAGAACACAAAATTGTGGTTTTATGGTAAATTCCACAATATAATATTATGCTAGTGAATTAGATACTATACCATGACTAGAAAATTATTCTTATTATAAATCCATTGAGAAAATAATTATATTGGGTAATTACTATCAGGGTTCAGTCACTATGTTGAAATGATAGTGGTTCGTTCAATTAAGAGGAATGGAACATTTATTGATGATTTTTGATTTTGTGTAATTGAAATCACTCTCTATATTTCTATTGATGAGAAATATATATTGGAATAAATGGCGAAAAAATTATTTTTATGTGAATGATATTTCATGAACTAAATTCGTTTTTATTATTGAAAAAATCCCAATACATATTTTTGTTCATTATTATGAATCAATTGATACCATCCCCACTAAAATTATCCCCAATTAGTTAATTACACGTGATGAGTCCAATTGTTCTATTTTCATACCTGATTGTTAACCTATTGGTGTGGTAGAAAATATATAGAATCATTAATTTGATTTCATATTTTTTTAGTTTATTAGGGCCTAGGTGGTTAAGGTTAGTTCTATTCAATTGTATTTAATATGGATTATAAATATTTTGTATCCAACTTGATAATCATGTGTGTTTTCAATATATAATGATTCTTGTTTTTATTTATCAGAGTTTTATAATATTTAATTAAATTACATTAGACCCTACCAAACCAACCAAAACGAAAAAAATATGCTGGAATAAAATTTGGTTTGTATTTAGTCATATTAAAAAAATTAAAATGAAAATAAAAAACAATGACACAAATGAACTCATTGAAAAAATAAAAAATAACATAAACTTAAAAATGAACCAATTTTCCCCACCAAAAATTGAAAAATGACGTAATTAATTGAAAATATTGTATTAAATGTTCTAAAAAAATTAATTGGATTTAATTGAAATTAAATGATAATTATATTATAAACATTATATAAAAGCTTGTTTAAATGTATTTATTAATATTAGATATGAATTTTAAGTGTTCATTATCTTCCCACTAAATATTAAATGAATTTTTATATTACTACTTATACATTGTTTAGTTAGAAAATTTGTTATCCTTAATAAATTCAAGTATATGTGTAATTGATAATGGATTCAATCTGATTCCAAAATCATTGTTCAAACTCCTCAAACAAGAAAAAAGAGTGTACCCTGGAAAATTCCGTCACACTGGATTTACTATAATTGTAATAGTGATAAACTCAATTTTGAGATCTCACATTCTTATCGAGAAGAAAATTATGTAGCATATATGTTATCGAAAATGTCGGTCTGAGACATGGATATGATGTTGTTATTTAGAACTCTGGATTTTTGTATTCCCATGTTGGAGGAAGTCATGTTTGATTATCTACATACTCGACTTTGTAATAACCTCATGTAACACTTTTCATTCATTAATTTTTTTTATAATATTTTCTTAGGGTTAGATGACTGAACCCTATACCTTTAGGCATTATTATTACATGTCACATATTCATTATTTGTTGTCTTACACATTAGTTAGGTATTTAAAATTAATTCCATAATTTTTTTCAAATGTTGGGCATGAAAAAAATATGTTTGGTATAATCGAAAAAAATAATAATCAACGAATGGTTGAGATTAGTGTCTCTCCTGTGGTTCCAATTGGGGATATTTTATTTTAAATAAATATATATATATATATATCGATAACATTTAATTTAATTTGAATAGTTTTTTTCCTAAATTTTAACCCGGATACACTACCTGGGCGATAATTCATATCTAATGAGCCTAGTGGTACCAGTTATCAACAAGACGATATGAGGGTGTAGGTACTAGAGCTACAGGAACTACTAGATGAACTCGATCACACACTTTAACTTCCTCTAACATACCGTATAACACTCTTTTTATCAAATAGTGTTATTTACGGAACCTTGTATACATTGGAATCCTATGTTTTCACCACTAATTTTATCTGATTCTTCTCACCATTCATTTTCTTATTAAATGGTTCGTCATACTCCCTATCCATATTATAGATTTCTACAAAATTATAGTCTATATTTATTACCTTATATTTCATTCTACATGATCTTCTCTTCTCATTATTGTTCAGAATCTACTTCGACACATTCTGAGCATCTAATGTAGACATTGGGTACCTCTTGTTAATACAAGTTTATTGTTCTTTAGAGAATAGTGATTTACGGATACCCAATGTTCAGGCTGTATTAGTTATATTTATAGAACACTAGTAATTTTTTGACTATAATTTATTATTATTATATGATATATGGGTATATTTTTTTTATTTTATAGCTGAATCATCCATAAGTCGGTGTGGGTTTATAGGAATGTGTGTGGTGTGGAACCACCACTAATAACTAACAATTTACTATAGTGATGATAATAAAATTATTTGAAAAACTGGATGAGAATATTGGAATTTTATAGTTATTCTTTACAAATACACCAATATCCATCCCATTAGGCCACCCTCCTAGAGACACCATAAAAATTAAGTTTATGATAATGATTTTGTAAAAATATGGGAATGAAAATTCACTAGATTAAATTTAATATTATTATTTTATTTATGTGAATTAATATTTTGGTTCCATCTCGGTTATAATTTTCCCAATGGTGAGGCTATGAGGATATCCCAAATCATGGAATTTGGTTAGCATTGGATATAATATAATAACGAGATACATATTGGATGGAATTATATTATTCTTACATATTTATAGATAACACTTATAATGAATGTTTTCTCGTAGCATTTTAATAGAAAAATTTTCTTATGGAAGATTATTGAGTAAAATGTATTTTTCAAATATGATGTTTTTGAATGAAAATTTCCATGATTATCATAATTACATAGTTTTGTGTTATATAAAATTAATTTATAGGAATAATGAAGAGTAAATATAAAATAACGATGCTACAAAATACCTCCACTCTTTGGGATAGACTACAATGTCGGTCCACCTAAGGAACAAAGTATGAAACACATTTATAATTTTTCTAATTAAATAAATATTTGAAATGATGTTTCTTCATCAATAAAATATTTTCATTCCTCAAAATTATTAAGGAACAAATATATTGAAAAATTAGATACCTTAGAATATGTTAAGGATAAATTTTTTATAGGGGAGTATAAAATTGTGTTCTTTATAAATATTTTCTTATGTAATCCTATATAACCTCTTTATCATGTGTTAGAGATATATGTATTAGTTAGGATAGTATGGGAAAATATAGTGGGTTACCTCCTATAAATTTAATTTTAGTTTTTAGGAATTAATATTATTTTATTCCCTATATGTTTCCTTCCATTTATATTTTGTATAGACAAATGATCATGTATTCTTATGTTTATTATTGAATTAATTAAGTGTGTTCTGAAATTTTAGGATTTTTTGTTTATATTAAGAGCCTATTATATGTTTTTAGGAAATTGGTTATGGTTTATTTTTTCTTAAATTATTCATACTAAAAAAATAAACTAATGACTACTACTACAGAATTATATCAAAAAAATTTCCATGACTAAAAATATCAACAACAAAAAAACATAAAAATTCAAATCATTTGTAAATTTTTTCTTATAAAATATAATTTTTATAACTTCATCCCTTATAAAAATTACGTAATCAACCAATATTTTTTTCCTAAAATAATATAATATGGATTTTAATAATACACTTGTTATTATAAATGATTGAGTTATAGAGTCTCTGGATAAAGACTTTCAATTATTAAAAAAACGATATTTCTTTTTATTATTATGTATCATCATAAATCATTAAAATAAAACTCATAACATCTTTATATCACATCATTGACTTGTGAGACATAAAACCCATAAATTTATCCCATTCCCCTTATTTAAGATAGATGATACTCTAAGTCACTACAATGATCTAAATAACCAAAAAGTATGATTCTCTATATCAATTTTTGATAAGAACAACCCCCAAGATTAATTTCCATCATAGGAATCATTACCTCCATGAGGGTAATTTCACCTTTGAATATGGGGTCTACTATTGAATATTACTCCTTATAGTGGCTAAGTTAAAGTGAAATGTATTTATAAGTAAAGATGAATTTTCTAAAAACTATACTTAATCCCTAAAAACACTGTATTTAAGAATAAAAAAATTCAAATACACCTTATAGAAATGGTTAAAATTCCAATATTTTAGTACACATATAATTTTTGAAAAAACAAATCCCTCAAATAAAATTGAAAATTAAAATTTCATATTAAAAAATAATAATTAAAAGCGATTACCTTAACATATTAAAAATATTTGTTATAGATAACAACACCATAATAGGTATCCCTCACTATAATCATGAATGATCTGAATTTAGGAAGAAAATACCAAGAAATTATAGAGATCCAATAAATGTTTTGTGACCCATTGTTCATACCCAGTTATAGGACATAATATAATGAAGATAATTATTAAAATATATTTAATATATATGGGAATGATAAACATTGAAGCATGAGAAAATGATTAGAATAATTTAATTTGAATCATAATTTTTCATTGAAATATTACAAAAAAATACTCTACTACAATATTTAACGTTTGGATCATGGTATGGTAAAAAAATTATGAAACTCATTTTCCCAATCATTCAAAACTAGGAAACAATTCAAAAATTATAAATGGAAACTATAAAATATAATTACATACCCTTATTGATGTGACTAATAATATAATGTAGATATTCATTAATTGAATATTTGAAATTTATATGTTGAGCATATGTTATCTTCATAGTAATAATTTTATTTTTATGAATACCAATATGTGAGTCTTTGAATAATAATATCCACCTAATCAGAAACCAGCCAATGAATATATATAATTTGAGATGGGCCATAAAATATAGAATAGCATTTAAGCTACATTAAATGTATATAATAACTTATATATTCTTTTATAAACACCCTTTTCTAGAATTTTTGGAGAATTAGGATAGACATTTTCCTTCTCAAAATAAATATTGAAGTGTAGGGATCCATGAATATATTAACATAATCCGAAATGAGTATGTCTATGTATAGTTAAATTTCCTTTTTATTTTTGATATTGGATTATCCCCACAACAGTATGGCCTAAAACTGAAGTTTTCCAAAAATCATCATAGATACTACAAGAAGGAATGAATTAATTTTATAATTTTCCAATAATACAATTTTATCTATATTGATGGATATATCAAAGGACGAATGAAACTTCCTGATATAGTATGTGGAAGTTATACATCTACGGAAAGTAATAATAATTCATTACTGGAATAAATAATTCATAGTTATTTTTAAATGTGTTTGACCTATAAAGGCCATTCACATTCATCTATAAAATTTTCAATCACTGAATTCCCTACTATAAACAACGATCCCCCCTCTATTCAGTGATTTATTATATAAAAATAATGAATCGTTTGAGAATTATGGGTTCTCGTGTCTAAACTCTATATGAACCTATTTTTTGGAGGTTTCATTGGTGGATAATATCATGTTTTTTTCCACATGGATGACATTTTCCTACAATAAAATATTTTCTTTACCATAATCTATAAATTTAATGGACAACATAGTTGGATGATTAAAATTAGTAACTAAACGAAACCTAATCTAATAAAACTAAATAAAAAAGATGTAAATAGTAATTTACATAACCAGATAAAATGTAACAAAATTTGATCAAAATTCATTATAAAAAACCATACTAATAAAAGAGTTCTAATATAAACTAAACAAAAAATAAAATTACCAATAAAAAGTGAATAAAATAGAAAACAACCCTTATAAACTATGTTGAAACAATATTTACAAAATAAACCAATTCCAAATCAATCAAATTATTTTATTACATTATAATAGAAGTTAATTTTATTGAATCAAATTATGTAACCCAAAACCCCTAAATATATAGTATTGAAATTTGAATCCATGAATAATGAATTAAATTTAGTAAAATATAATTTTTTTCAATGTTGTATAATGAAAATAAAATATAACTATCATAATTTTAATCATGAAAAATTTAATATAGATGAATTTATTAAACCTTAATAAAAAATAATTGAGTGAATAAAAAAATAATGAAACCATATACAATGGAAAATAACAAAATCACTAAATTATTTAAAAAAATCCGAAACATTACTAATAAACAGTGAATAAAAAATTAATACTTCCATAATGAAATGACTGGGCTATGATGAAACTAAACCAACAAAATAATATAAAAATCTAATGCATAAATAATAAATCCTATCTTTTATATTCATATCATGATCTAGAGAATAAAATAAAAAATGAACAAAGTATCACTAACATAATAATATTGGATTGAATTAAATTAAAATAAATATATTAATGAGAGCATAAAAAATTTAATATAAAGTATCATATAGGAAACTTAATCATTTTGTGTATGAATAGACTCAATTAAATTGAATTTAAAATTTTTAAAAAAATTTGAATAAAAATAAATAAAACTGACCAAGAAAAAACCCAATTGACATAAGAGGAACAAATAAAAAATTTAAAAAATGATACATCATTAATTGAATCCACATATAATTGATCCATATACCATTTAATTGAAAAATACATAACTAAATTGAAATAAAAACCACTAAATAAAATTATACCATTTAAAATAGAATATGATAAATAATGATCCAGATAATTTTGAAGATATATACTCTCATAGTAACTAAAAAATTATATTATTTGACATAATAGACAATAAATCCAATTCTTTCATTTGATTTTTTATCAAAAAAACAACATTAGTGGTGACTAGAAACATTCATTACTATTTATCATTGAAAAATCACCATTGATTTTCCTTATTTTAACTCCTTTAAATTAAATCATAGAGTCATCGAAATCCAATTTGGAACACATCTAGCACAAATTTCACCATTAAATTTAACTATAGTATACAAATATTAAATCATGTTTATTTTTTTCTATGAATAAATTCCATTTTAATTAACCATTAACATTGTCCATTATATTCATCGAAATAATATATACAGTCAAGAATACATAAATTATACATTAAGATAATCTATAAAATTTTATTTCTTCATAGTATTAAATTTCTTTTTTTATATAAAATTTCTTTTGTTAACAAAAAGATATAATAATAGATCAAAGTAATCAATCATTATATAAAATCATATTGCATGATCATGTAAATCAATTTTATTTTAGTTATAAATTTAATTATTAATAACTGATTTTCAATTATGGTTTTATATATTCATTATCATTATAGAGGGTGGTTTTCAATATTCATGTATGTGTTCCTAAAGAATTTATTTTGTTTGATCACGAAGAAGAAATAATGAAGCACTATAAACTAATGAACATCATAGTAAATTGTATGTTTTACTTTATTGTATTATAATTTTAATGTACATTATTTAACTAAATAGACGATTTATATTTACAAGACTAATCTTTGGGGTCTCTTAATTATCCTAAATCTGAAAAAATTTAGTGAAAAATTATTTTAACGAATGTTTTATTTTATGAGAAACATGGAAGCGTTGGGTGCCGACCAGTGAATTTTTTTTCCTGTCTATATATTGTCATTATTCAAGTGTCATTTTTGGTTTCACCATGACGGAAAAATTCTAATTATTGGGAATTAAAGACATTGGATGAGGCAGAAGAATCCATAAAAGGGTCATCAAGAAGCATGAATGGAATCAAAGGGACAATGATGAATTTAGGAAATTTATGAAAGGATTTTTTCCATCACACCCAATAAGTACTTTGTCAACATTATGATGCATATTTTCTGAAGACGAATATTTTATATATTTCACAAAGAAGTTTTCATAGTGGGTTTTTTGATAATAATGATCATGAAGATGTTGATCGAGAGTATAATGGTGATGATGATGGTGATTATGAAAATGAGGATTATGGAATGGATTATGACAAGGATAAAAACTAAGATGATATAGAATTTGATGATGAGGATGAAATTAATAATGATGGTGAGGATGACTGTGAAGGTGGGGATGTAGTTTTTGATGAGGGAAAAATTGATCCTTTACATTTTTTACAAATATTTATGAAATTATATGTTTGAATATTATTTCATATTGAATATATGTTATATTTTAAAGTTTTTATATCATTGATGGAATAATATAATTGGTTTCTTTTGTAATCATTATTTTTATATTGGTTGGAAAAGTTTTTCAAGAAATTGACCAAGGTGGGGTGACGGTGTGATTTATGTTGTGTTATGGTGTCTTTTTGTAGTTTAAGGGTATTGTTACTTGTATAATTGGGTAGGGGTATATACCGATAGATTCATAATTTTTCATATATTGGAGCTTCTATATTATTTATTTGTAATTGATAAATGGTAACCCCCCCTTAATATGACACATGGTATGGAAAGCTCGTTTACCAAGCCATGTGAAAACTATTTTGTAGGAATTGTATTAGTACACATCTCTCCCATTGTTGGAACACATGGGTTTCAAAACCATGTGCCAACCACTAAAATTGGTACAACATTATTATGAAGAATCAACCATGGTTTTACTACATCCAAGACCAAACAATTTTTGAAACCCAATGTTCAAAATACCTTTCATTAACTCCTATTAATATCTAACATTATATTCTAATAAGTTCCCTTTTCATGCTCATAGAACATGTTCGATACAAATTTAACCAAAACTCCTATTAAATAATGATTCCCACCTGATTACATATTTATCAAGCAACCTAAACTATAAACCATGTCCATACCTCTTAATAACAACACATTCATAACATGAAGATCGCAAGTCTCACCTCACCTCCTTATTATCATTATCATCATGGAATAACTTTATCTAAAATATCCATAATCAAATTGAATGGGTTTTATTATTCTTTAAAACATATAGCAATTTTTCATAAAATCATCCCATTGACATTTATTTGATTAACCACATAATTATTTATAAATTCATATCTTTGATTAAATATAGATATTTGATAATGCACATTGTTTATTATTTAAATTGATTATTTCACAATATGATTAATTCCATGGAAATAATCTACAAGATTTGGGGAATGGGTAATCCCATACCCTTGATAGATTAATAGTCCCATTAGATTAACTAGATGGCCAAATCCAAGTAGTTTAAACTATATTGAGAATAAATAATTATTGTATAGGTATCACATTCTTCAAAAACAAGGTTCCCAATAATTAAGCACTTCCTTCATTTTAAAATTCAGTTATTATTTTTATCAATGACACTATTTCTTTGAAATTATCTATAGATTCATTCAATTCTCATATTACTAACCAAATAGAATGTGATTCTATTTCCTACCACGCCATATTGATTATGAATTATCTTGATATTAATATGGACTATGTGCACAATTATTTACCATTACGTGATGATTATTCTCAAGTAATTTCCCTTATAGAGCCTTTTAGATCACCTTTAATTTTTCCTTTCCATAGGATTTGAAGAGGAAATATCTGAATGAGCTTTTGATGATACATTTGATTTCATTTTATTATGTATCCTATTTTTTTAATTTTCCCAGTGTAATATGTGTAACATGTATGTAATATGGTTTCCCAAAACAATTAAACATATCATTACTTCTATATTTTATTTATCATAATAATTCCAATATAATAAAGAATGGCTCAAATTCATGGATTCTAGGGTTGGGGAGTTACATTTAGGGTTCAAATAAAATATAGTTGACACCCATGAAAATAGATTTTTTGAAATCAATGATTAAGGAATATAAACATAAGGTAGATGATGAGGACATTTTTAGAATTTCATCCTATAATTTTGATAAGGTAAATATAATATAAATTTTCTTATCAATAAATCCTTATCTAGATAGTAAAAGTTGATTTGGTTCTGGAAAAGATGTAGCTAGGGGTAACTACTTGGAAATGATGTGTCAGGTCTTTCTCGATCATTACTTGGTACATGAAATTGAGCCTTACTACACACATAGATTGACACCCAAGGGTGACATTATTAGGATAAATTGAATTTTCTTTTCAAAAAAATAATGGATTTAAATGTAATGGTTTCCCATATGAAACCAACATTTATTGTTTTATGATCTATAATGTATAATGTTTTAATTTCATGCATCAAATCATATTTTAAATTATACATTATGATTTAACCATCATCACATTCTAATAAAAACTAGTATATTCAATTGTTTACAAATATTTCATTGAAAGAGAAATGATATCAAAACCTGTGGAAAATTTCGAGATTTTCTTCCCAAGGAAAGAAATATAGGTGGTATTATATTAGAGTAATTATTGTTATATTAGGGAAGCTTGATTAGGTAATGAAAATTACAATTCCCTAATGGAGAAACCTATTTCACGTATAGAATCCCTAATGATGGATCATGTTATAAAATAAAGACCACATAATTTTTTGGGAATCATACTCCAATTATAGGTGAGAAATGCATAAAATCACTAGGTATGATATTTAAGGCCTTGGGATCCATTGAAATGGAAATGGTTACTATAGTGGTTTATTATCTCAAAGGATTTTCTAGTCAAAGGAAGTCTTCATCCAATATACTATAGAGGAAGTAGAATTAGAATTAATGGAATAGAAAAATTTTAGGGATACATTCTTCAATAAAAACAACTCTCTTGATCAAAAATTGTAGATGAATATAAAGTTATATAAACAAATTAAATGATCAATAATTTGTAGTATATCATGAATCTACCATTACATGGTTAGCCATGTTTTTTATATTTTATATACACAACATAGAGTGATTTTTTTTTCACTTATTTGAATGTTATAAGACAAATATATAAAGGGTGTTAAATTCATAGACTCTTTCATCATATGATGAGAGTATTTTATGTTCCATAAAAACATAGAATGAATTATTAATATCATTTATATTCAATGGAAATCAAGATAATAAAATGTCTTCTGAACAACATGGATAAGGGAATGTTTCAATGTATAATAATAGAATGAAGAAATTAGCACCTTTTTTGAACTATGTTAAAAATCACATTTACAAAATTATTTAAGTGATAACGAGTTATTTATAAGTTTTCTAAAAAGTTTCATCATATTAGCTATTTCTAGGGAACCAAGAAAAAAATGGATATTCATTGTTTAACCTATAGGGAGAAGGGTAACTACTCAAAGGAATTCCCAAGGTGTCAAGGTAATTATTCACAGAAGATGAAAATGGGATATATCAAAGATTATGAAATCACTATGGAAGAGGTAGAAGTAATAAATTATATAGTTCCAGGTAAATTAATCAAATATTCAAATTTTTCAATAACATTATGTGACCACGGATTATTGCACTGTTATATATTAACCTAGTTTTCAATGAAAATTATACATTTCTCTACTGACTTTACAAGGGATTCATCAGTCAAGACACATAAGGTAAGCATCATAGAAAAAAATGTATTGGGTTGTCCCCATCAATACATGTAAAAATTATATATTTTATAACCATATAATAATACTAATGGTTGAAATTGATATGATCCTTGGTATGGAAGACCATTCAAAATATGAGTCAAATTTTTTTCACATAGGGCATAAATTAAAATTTGTGAGGAAAATATAGAATTCTGAATAATTAGAGTAGAATATTCCTCATATGGTTCATATCTAGATCTACACCTAGTATCACTACTAAATATTGTCCAATTGTAATAATATAAAACAACATCTAGTGATCTAAGAGGTATTTGTCAAATTTTGTATACCTACTGTGATAGAATACATTGATTTATTTCTTATGGAATTACCTACACAACACCTAGAATTCAAAGTGAAATTTTATATTGATTTATTTTTAGATGTAATTATAAAATAAAAATTCTATTAAATGATTCTTATTATAGAAGTAGTGGGTATAAAGCAAAAAACAATACGATATGGGTAATAAGGGATTTATTCACCATATTGATTCACCATGGGGATCCCATGTCATCTTTATTAAGAAAAATTATTGATACATGAGGTTGTGACTTGATTATATGGAAATAAATTCTATTATAATAAAGAACATGTATTGTATTCCTCATATTTATGTCTTGTTTTATCATCATCAAGGAGCCCTATATTTTTTAAAGACTGATCATTGTTCTAAGTATCACCAACTACGAGTAAATAATCAATGCATACTAAAGAAAGATTTTCATATGAGGTATTGGAATTACATGATTATAGTAATTAAATTTGGATTAACTAATAAAACCTTTGTTTCTCTAGTTTAAATTAATATATTATTCAATTAAAATGTTAAAAATTCATTATAGTATTCATTGATGATATTTTGGTGTATTTTAAAAGCTACATGGACCTTGATAACCAATTTTTGATAACTATTAAGAATCTTATAAGGAATGAGTTATATAGAAAATATAGTATGTGTGATTGATGGAATGATAATGTTTCTATTAGTTTACTTTATTTCTCCATGGGTGGAATATTAGTTTATCTATATGTTAATAAACATTGCTAGGGAATTTCATATAGAAATAATCATAATTGAGGTATATAGTTTCATGGTTCTAGTTGTTTACTATCGATGATCAGTTCATAACATTTCAAGATTTGATAAATTTATTACTAATACTAAATGTAAAGAGGATAATATTTTTCTGGAAAAAGGAATCCGAAGGATGATTTTATTATCTAATAAAAATATTAATCCATGATTTTTTACACAATCATTAAGAAGTGATGGGTTTTTCATATATAGCGATTTGACAATGAAGGGATATGGTAGTGTCCTAATGATATATGATAATGTTTTTTTATATTTATAAAAAAATTAAGACTAAAAAACATAACATCCCAACCCATGATATTTAGATAGAAACTATAATATTCAATTTGAAAATATGGTCATATTATCTATTTGGTTAATGGTGTGAGATATACATGGACCATAATAGCTTGAAATACATCTTCCCATAGAAAGATCACAATATGATCCAAAAATTAATTTCTATAACTACTAAAGGATTATTATTTATGAATTGAATTAAACCAAGTTAATAGAAATAAGGTAGAATATGTTATGAGTAAAAAGAATCATAGAGTTCTAACTCAAATAAATATTGAGAAGGATACTCTATTAACAGATATTGTAATGATGGATATGGTAATTTATATAGAGGGTACAAGTCAACAATTTTCAATTTATTGAAACCCCATATTTATTAGAGACGAAAAATCATTCTCTATTTGATGGTGAGAATATTCAAAATAATAGTAATGCTAGAACATTGGAGAATTAGTAGACATTGTTTTTGAATAATATGTTATAAAATTTGGAAGAAGTCATTCTTTTAAATATATCCCTAAAATAAAAAGGTAATTATTTGACTAATTTCATAGCTCAAATTTATTTATACATCTAAGTAGGTAAAATGTGTATAAGTACATGAATGAACATTCTTTGTAGGACACCATGAACATGGAAATTGATTATTATGTATTCAGATGATTGGTTTTTTGACATTTGAAATATTATAGGTAAAATTCTTTATAATTCTTACAATCTCCAAATATAATTGTAAAGGAATTGGAAGACATGATAATGGATGTTTCTAAGTGGAAACCAAGTAATATTATAAGGAATGATCCAATATTGGTTATCATTGTTCATAAAAATAAATATTGAAATTTCATTACTATAAAGGAAGACCTTCATATTGAGTTCTTCAAAAGGCTCTAAAATAATTATGTTGTAGTACATCATTGCATACTTTTTGAAAATGTTTCTTGTATGATATCCCCAATTTAAATTAATTTTTCGTTAGCAGCTTGATAGGCCCTTGATACTTATCTTTATTTGAACACATCCTTTAATCATTAAATTGGATGATTATCTAAATGAATAGTTCAATTAATGGAAGAAAGGTTGAGTTCTTGCTCACTCTATATTCACGGTACGTGGGATCAGGGCCAACCTTGGGTAGAGTTTTCCTAGTAGAATAATTTCTATTATATTATTCAAATTGTGTCATATGAATAATTATATGTAAATAGGTTTCATACTCAAAAATTTAAGGATGATGTTTTTTGAAAGGAAACTCATAGTCATAGAACATGTTTAAGATATGATGAAAGATGTAATCTCTATTTAGGAACATATTAAAGAAGCTCAACGAAGAAAAATTATTTATGCTAATAATCAGAGGAAAAATTTAGGGTTTCAATTGGTGGATCATTATTTTCATAAAATCACATCCAAGGAAGGCTGTTTTAAGGTTAGGTTAGAAATGGAAATTGACTCCAAGTTATATTGGACCATATAAATTTTTTTAATGAGTTAGAGTTTTTCTAATTATTTGGGAATACCACCAAATATCAAAAAATAAACATCATTAATGAAGAACCTCTTTTATAATTGTATTTTAATAGTTTTATAAATTTTATATCTTATCAAAACATCACTTTGGAAATCAAATTATAAAAATTAACATAGGGTGAATATTTGGCATTTTTTCATGATGTTTTATTTTTTTTCATAAATAGTGATAATATATAGAATTTTAATTATAAAATCATTTACAAATAATTTCATTATTTATGATTAATTATATTTTAAATTGGGTATAAAATAATAATAGTTCAATTCTACCTAAATTAATTCATTTTATGTCATTTTAATAAATATCACATTGAAATTTAATTTACAAATTTCTTAAACATTTTATGAGCTTTTAATTTATAACCCTACTCTCTCATCTCGTCTACTAAAATAATTTAATAATAATTTCATTCACTTTTATAAGTTGTTTTTGGGAAAATTTACTCCATATTTGGAATAGTCAAATATTTTAATGTCTATTAAGCTCAAAATATAGATTAAAAAATAATATTAATAAATGTAATTAAAATTAATTAATGCAATTATCAATTTAATTATCCAAAAAGGCCTAAATTGTAATCATATAGTCCATAATGAAATAGATACTTTTCCACATTCCATTTGATGGCCATATTTTCACAATATCATCCCTTTTACCACCTCCTTGATGTGATGAGATTTGTTCACACAATTTATGGATTGTATTATGGGATTTTTTTAATAAACACATGTGAAATTTATGATATAAATATGTAATTTTAATTAAAATATAAATATTTATAACTTATTTTTAAAATACATCCATGAAATGGATGTAGCGTTCATGCGTACAAATTTTCTATCATCCCCCTGAACGGTGCAATTCATTTCCATGTCATAATATTATGATTTATTACACATACATATATAATTGATATATATGATAAATAAATAATATTTTAAATTCATAGGCTGAATAAATAATGATATAATTAGTATGGACAATAAATAACAAGTCAAAAACATACTCGAAAAACTAGGAAATAATCATCTAAAATAGTAAAAATAGTTAATAACTAATAATAAATCGTTAATATGATATTTTAATAAGATAATATATGATATTATATATAATATTATGTTTTTATATAATTTAATAACATTTTTTAACCATTATATAGGATGTTAAATTCCACACAACTAAACGTACGCATAAGGTAAGGGATTTCGTCAAAATTTTAATTCGATTGATAATAATTTGTTATTATTCACCAATTCACATTAATGTTCATTAAATAATTACCAGTTTATAATTAGTAACATGATTCAATCATACATCATGGTATCATAAGATTAAATTTGACCTATCTCATCTAAGAGTTTTTGACCATAAAAATACAAAGTGGTAAAAGTTATCATTTCAATATCACATTCATTTAAGATCATTTGTTTCTTTTGGAAAAATCACATGATTATGATATTTTTTATTGAGAATTAAATTTGTCTCTAATATTGATATTCTCATTCAAGAGATATTATTATATCCTATACAATATTCTATTTTTACTTGTGGGGCTATCTTCATCATTTATATGATTAATTAGGGAATTATTGATAAATATGTATGTTTTATTCAATAATGAAATTTGATAAGGTACATTGGTTATGATTTAAATTGATTATTTCACTATGTTAGTTATTCAATGGAAATTCATTGAAGCTGTTGTGGACTAGTTAATGCAAGATCCTTGATGTATCGGTAGCCTCGTGAGATGAATTAGTTGGCCAAATCAATGTATTCTAAACTATAAAAAGAATAATTCATTACGGTAAAGGTATCATGTTTCTAGGAAAATTACATCCCATAATTAAAATTCCCCTTATTTATAAATCACTAATTATTATTATCCATGATTTTATTTCATTGGTATTAACTATCTAAGAATTTCATTCTCAATTAATTGATTATGTATCAATTGTGTCATTTATCTACCCTGGAATATTTATTTTTCCATGTCTAGATATTCATATGAGATGTGTTCTCAGTTATTTATCCATTAAAGGTAATTATTCTCATAGATTCATTATTTCTTCCATAACACATACTCTTTTCAAAAATTTATGCTCACCCATTACTTTTCCCACTCAATTAGACATAATGAATAAATTAGTTAATGAGATTTAAATTATATAATCATATCATTTTATAAGGAATAATCTTTTATATTCAATTATAACAAAATAACATGGGTATCGTGTGGGTAACGTAGTATTCCATAACAACAATACATATTTTCCATTTAGGATTTGAATACTTTGAATGGTGAAAATATAATAAATTAAGGCACAAACTCTTATATTCTAGGGTTGGGGTGTTACAGCAGTCACTAACCTTTACACTATATCATAGTTTATTGAAAAAATCTAATGGAACCACTTTGCCCATCCAAACCACCAAAGCTCTTTAATCTTCCCTATTTTCGGCCTTACCTTGACCCCATCTAGTGAGGGATCATTCATAGCAGTCCCATCTAGTAGCACCTATGTCATTCACTTCACCTTTATAGCCTCTCTAACTATCTTTATTTTGAGATTATTATTATCCATTGATTCCTCATCCTTTGTGTCCACGACATTAGTGTATGTAAACTATGGTTTATCTCCCATGGCTGGAACATCATGAATTTCCCTAAATTTTGCCTTTTATTGGTTGATGTGCCCTCACCATTTGCATGAGTTTTTTCATAGACATCCCCTACTTCAGTGCTCACCGATTCCTAAATTTTTATATATAAGAACAGAAAATGAGTATAATAATATAGTGTTTATAAATATAATGAAATTAATTTTATGTTTACCTTGTTCACAGAATAATGAATCTCCCCTTCTGAGATCAAGTAAGAATCAATCCCCATGGGTCTTCGGGTTTCTCAATGTCAACCATTCTGGTAGACACACAAATCACAAGGGAAGCTAGAGGTGGATTCATGCAAAAAATATTCCCCATATAATTATTCAAATGAAACATGGTACCCCTATAGTAAATTATGTTATCTTTCTCCCCTATGTGTTGTATCATTTTGTCTTGTGGACAAAAAACCTTCCATCGCTTCGCCCTGTCCAGTGAGACATTTACCATCAGTGAGGATATACCACCAAAAATATCAAGTATTGGTGATATTTTTATGATATTCCCAAGATTCCTAGGGATTAAGATACAAGATTTCACTGGAAAAATTCCAGTGATATACTTGTTTCCTAGGAAATTGAACGTGCACCCTCATGATGAACACTAAGGGATCCCTATTTTGTCGTGGCCACCTACCAAGGAGCATCGAGCCTATTGCTAGTAGTCTCCATATAACCATTGTCTATTTGACCCCATGAACTACTAGAACTACTACTATTTCCCTACCCAATAGAACAAATCTATCACCATGGTTTTCAATAGACATCATTCATCCCCGGACCTGTGGTGGAGGGACCCCCCCCCCCCCCCCTTCATGGGTGGTCAGCTGCATCAGTATATCCCAAAGATACTTTCTCGCCCAACTTTTAATGGAATCATGAGTTATATGGAATGCATCATTGGGTGGTGGAAACTCATTCAACATCTTTCTATCATCTCAAGTGAACAGTATCCATAAGTTCATCATCTCTAAATGATGTCACTCATGACACACCTATGAGAAAACCATTGAGGTAAACAGCTATAGACACCAGAACTGTCTTAAAATCTGGTGTAGATTGTAAATCTCACTATCTGTAATGTAGTCAATTTTTTCTACCAATAACCCACATAGATAGGATATGATGTAGTGTCTCTACTCCAAATATACCGACACTTCCACTGGCCATCAGCCTCTTCAACATGGATAATGGGTGAATTGTGGAGTGTTCCACAAACCTGACCTTATCCAGCACTTCCCCCAACCCCATCCTAAATGGGTGACACCAATTGATGTTTATGAATTTCATATGTATTCTCTTTTTGGGAGGTGAAATGAGGTTATTGTTCTCATAACTACCCATTTGTATGGGCAACCAACTATACAAGAAGTGACATGAACCACACACATGGATTAGTATCTTCCTTTTTCACGTGCTAAAGTACCTTGAATAACATTTATTGTACTAGGAAAACATGTTTTATGCACTTCCCAATCATTATAATAACTTAAATTATGAAATATATTTACTTCACACTCATTTTACATGTCACACTAGGTGCATCAAACCAAAAATGTTCCCCATGATGAATCACTCCAACCTGAATATTTTCTGTGCCTCATTAATTACACTATATTCTCTTATCCAGCATTTGAATGATTTCAGAATATGCCTGTAGGATCTATCATTGACTAATGTAATCCAAGGGGGAATATTTAAAATATACTCAGTTACATTCTTATTGTATCCTCCCCCTCAATAGGCTAATCAGCTGGTCCGTTCAAGATTATATGTACCACAACTAAAAATATGTATCCTTAATCCCTAACATATCTTCATTGGATTCCTAAACTAGATCCAAATGTTCTCATTCTAAGGCCTACAACTGATCATGTTCCCACATATATTCCCTACATGAAGAAAATTGTCAAACGTCACCACTAATATCAGGAATCTAGTGATTTCATGATGGCTACAGAGGAAAAAAATGACCACCCCATAATAAACATGAAATTTTCTGGTCCCTTGTGACCATCATAACATTATCTTAGGTGTTATATTATATGGTAGGTAAATATGGATCTAAAAATCCCACACTACATAATAAAGTTCTTACAGATTTATCTCTTCCTCAAATTCTCAGCATTATGTGGATTCCTAGTAGGCCTATACCCACTAATTTATAATGATTCCACCATATTTAAATTCATAAATGTCATCTCATCACATTTATGGATCCCTAAAACTCACCATCATAATTATATAATACTACATTGGGGATTCCTTGTACTCTAGTTTCCACCCATCAACGTTATTGATATGGTTTAAGATAAAATATATTATGATGGGTTCATGGTATGCATAGATATTTCATGTAGCATCCCTCTAAAAACTATACTACCCTAACATGACCAATAACCAGTATGATTGATCATCCCAACTCCCTATTGGGATAAAAGTTTTCCCCTCATGCTGAAGCCATAAAGAAGAAGCATCTCACTCAAAGGACATCACTTTTGAGTATATGAAAAAATATGAGCAATGATTCATAGTTTGAGGAACATTAGACAGACTCCATGATCATGACGATGTTAAAAATCTATTCCGTTCACGAAGCTTATGCATTGAATTTCATGTAATCTATTGGATTCAATATTTATATGTATTATATGTATGGTATGTTAAGGTCATTCAAGAGGCCTATTTTTGGTTCCCAATTTGGGGATCTATGGGTATCATGGATTTTATATTAGAAATTTTTTGCGGTGTCCAGATAATTATGTAGTTCTCATAGATAAAATCTTTAAATGTATTGTTCGCTAAATAAATTGTTCATGTAGCAGTTTCCTTTAGATTATTAGCCTTCCAAAAATATTTCCAAATAACTTATTTATACACTATTTTATTTCATTTTAGGGACACTCCCTCTGCTATTTACATGCGTACAACATGGCCATGGTTTTTAATTGCATCCAAGAAAGAACTGTTTGTGTGTGGGCCTCGTGAACAATATTCATGAGTGGGGTTCCTTAGGGTAATTATATTGAACTTTTTTGGAATTTTTATCTTAGAATCATACCATTATCCTTTCCCCATCAGCTACTATTTTTTCGTGGGAATCAATTTGTGCTGAAATATGTGAAACTGGAATAGTTGAGGCTGATGAATCTCATTCAGGGAAAATACAACACTAAACATACCAAAAAAACCCTTAAGGGTTTGTTTAATGAATCCATGAATCTTCAAAAATGTCCAATGATCATGGATATCTGGGCCAAGAAATCCAATCAATGAATCCATGAAGCCATGCCGAGTTTCCTTGGTGGGTCATCAGTGGTTATCATTTACGCATAGTATTGACTATGTCCTTCACAAGTATAACAGAGACTGTGCCATTCACAAAGTCAGATGTTCCATTGCAAATTGGTTACAATAATCATGAAACCCCTTGCCTATAAATACACCCCCTCATTACTCTATTTGGAGTATGTTTACCAAACCATTAAGATTTGGAATGTCACCTAATTTTCAATCCTCCGGAGCATCCTAATCAATAAAATATAGAGCAATCAATGTATCTACTTTCCATAAAACACCCATTCATATTTTCTTGAAAACCACTAGGATAGATAAGGATTCCATTCACAATTAACTACACCATTCATGAAGGAATAATTATTTTATAATTATGTGCGGCTACATGAAGCATTCAACCTTTTTGAATCATTTCATTCCTATGTAAGATCGACATCCTATGGTAGGGTTACCCTATATTACAATTCCTTATTCATTTTTTAGTCCCTGACCTCCATGAAGTGTCTAAACTTCAAAAATCACCTCTATGTGAGGACCTATTCTTTGTGAATACCATCTCTTTGACATATACACTCTTCCCCCACTTATTGAATCTCCTTTCCAAATATTGATTTCCCAAATTCGAACAACCCATTCATGATATATCTAATAGAACATTGTGTTATTATGTGACATATTCCACCTATTAAAATGGCCCACTACATAGATAGTTCATATATAGACTCTCAATTAACAATTTATATTCTGTATATCTATGGAAAATCTCATTGCTTCGTAGAATATATGGGCTTACATAGAATGCAATATAAAAAATCATCCATGTCATTACACCATTATATTTACAAATCAATGCACATCCCAAAAGACTATAAAAAGGAATTTTATAATCCCATGGTATCAGAAGTGATTCCCCCACATTCGATATGCATGATGAAAAAAAATCCTAATATCAACATCCTAAATACAGGATGTTAAAAACGTGCTTTAACAAATCAAATAAATACTGAATTCTCTTTGTTATAGTGGCACAGGATGGTATCCCAAACACCTCTACTCACATGGAATGAGATCCACCTCACATGGAACGAGATAATACAAAAATTGAATGACATACTCCAAAAGAAGCTTTATGCCTAAGCACCACAACATCTCTTATTGACACTTCTTACATAACCTGATTTTCAGATCAACAACATCCACATGTTTCCCCCAATGAACATGGATCTAGTGGTCGAAGAGTTTAGTGGTTACCATGAAACACACTCAACCTCCACTTTGATGGGAATATCGTACATGTATTGAACAAACCATTCAAACCCCATGGCCAAATTATATATGTAATCCCCAACCACATGAACCACTTACATGGGCCTCCAACTTTGTTGTAAGTGACTTCTCGTTCTGAACTATGTGGGATTTGATTCTAATGTAATCAGAATTCCAAGAAAGTCCCCATGAGATGAAAACCCAACATCCACATTCACCCCCATGTTATATGGGCCACATCCTGGAGGATCTTGTGACTTACCTTGGAGACCATAGCCCCTCCAAATCTCTTGTCCAATACAAGGTATTGTCCACACATCAAATCCCACAAAGATAATTCTTTTTGTGATGGTTATATTGCACATGTAATCCCACACACTCCCTTATCGACCCTCCTTTTGTGTAACAAGAAACCAAACTACATGATGTTAATCAGTTTTTATTAATCAGTCCACACAACCTTAAATTGGGACATTCAAATGAAATATGTTTTTATCCCTATATTTAAATCAACATATGTTGGAAGCCTCTCTAAGGTCCAATTCTGACCAAAGGCAAACACATGTTATTCCTCATAGGGATTTACCTCCTAGATCCACCTCTAGGGGTGTTTAGATCAACCTTCATGGTGTGATATATTTTAATTATGGGGAACACCTATGAGATGTTTTCCCATAGTTCATGATGATCCATACAATTGAAAACCATTCAGCTGATCCCTCCTAATGATGTACCTCATTAATCCACATTTATTGGTGATCAAATCATTATTCACAGTGTGACGTGTTATTTTTATGGGAAAACCCACTATAATCCTCCATAATAAGGAATTATAATCCATTCTCTTGTAAATATTTTAGGTTATCCCTTTAAGGGATGTATCTCGTTGGTCGAACTCTAGTGGTATTCAGATAAACCCTCATGGTGTGACATCCTCTATTTATGGGAAACACATACTGAACCCACCTCTAAAAATAATTATAATCTACCCATTGGTATACATTTCATTT
This sequence comes from Viscum album, assembly GCA_963277665.1. Classification (NCBI taxonomy): domain Eukaryota; kingdom Viridiplantae; phylum Streptophyta; class Magnoliopsida; order Santalales; family Viscaceae; genus Viscum; species Viscum album. The sequence goes on along the minus strand of OY728143.1, from coordinate 799,342,793 downwards.
AATTCCTCATGTGGATGTTCCTATATTATCCACCTATAGGGGTGTAATGATCAACCTTCACAGCGTGACATCTTCCCATTATGCGACACACATTCAGATCTACCTCTATAGGTCATTCTGATATATATGTTGGTAAAAATACTCATGTGACATATTCCATCATAGGGACCCACATCCTTGATCCACCATCATGGGAAATTTTTTTCATTAATATTTATCTCCACAAGACATTATACTCATTCCCTAACCCATCTCATCCAAACGATAGAGTTTATCTCTATATGATGTTGGAATTGTGAACCCAAATACATATCTAATAAAAAACATGGTATGTCTAAGGAAATATCCATGCAAAATATGTTCTCATGGAATCATCTACCTCATAAGAAACATGTGATGTAAGAGATGAAATCCATTAAAGATATACTTTATTTCTATTAGATACCTCATGATCGACACATCATGTTATGGGTTACACACCTAATATTCCTCCATGAAGGGTATTCTATATAAGAATAATACATGTCACCAATGTTCCAAATGTCTAGACATGCAGTGATTCCCACCATGTCTACTCTCCCATACAAATTTTTCTTCCCTTTCATGTCCGACTCAAATATCCAAATTGAAGTTGCATGATTAATCATTATCCATGTAGATATATAACATGGAATGAGTTCCATGAACATAACATAACTCTTTGAGGGAGAACTTGAGTTCGTGAATATTACCAAGGAGGAATGCAACTAAGAATCAATTGATATCCCATAATCATGTTTAATTCAAGGAGTATGAATCACTTTTTAATGTTATAAAATACACCTAGATTTGGAAGGAGATAATGAAGGGTATCAACTTTGATAGTGTACATAAATAGATAAGATATACACCCAATAAATTGTGTCTGATATATCAGCAATACACATGATGCACGAATAAAACCAATAGTGTTTTATTCTAGTTCATCATAGGAGATATAAAATAGGGATAATTACAAACAAATAACTATCTACAGTAATATGGATCAATCATGGATGACAAATTAATCCACATTATTTTCATTGGTGAGATCATCAAACCCCAGTGGTGTAATGATCCATGACCATGATCAAATATAATGTCATTATCCCAGAATGATATTCTCTAATGGTCCTCTAATTCCACAAGGTTATGATGCCAACACTAATATATCCACATAACTATTTATTTATAAGGAATAGTGGGTTTTTTCATCATTAAAATAAATTATACAAATTAAATAAAGTAGTTTAATTTATTTTATTATTTTTATATGTGATGATATTTTCATAATGCCTAATGGAAACAATGTTTTTCTCACAATAATGGAAAATTATATGTTCGAAAATCATCTATGGTATCAAATTTATAATCATAGAACAATTTTTTTAATTATTTAACATTTTCATATAATATATTTACACATGATATTAATAGAATTAAATTATTTAAAATTTTTTTTGGGCTTACTGGGATTTGTAATCTCTCATCGTTCTAGTTCCCAGATGATGAATTATTATAATAAATATTTGAATGTATTTGAAGAGAAAAAATAAGACATTATATACTCCTGTTGGAATGAAATGAAAGAGAATATATCTAAAAAATATGAGGGTATGTGGTTTATATTTTCCTAATGTTATTTGTTTGTTAAGAATTTTCATGTGGAGAGAATTACGATAACTATAAATTTTTATTGATGTTTAATGTAATTACATTTATTTTAGTTTAATGGATAATAATTAGGGTAATGGCTCTACCATACATGATAAGCTGGTAGTGTTATATTTTAAATAGAATGAAATTGGTCATTACATTTATTTATGTTAGATGAATACCATGAATGAAGAAAATTATCATGTCCATAATATGAAAGGACTTTGAATGTAATTTGTGTATTAAAAATAATTTACTATAAAATTAAACGATGTTTTTAAAGTCACATTATATATTTTCTCAAATTTATTTATTCATTTCATTGATTTTGGTTCTACATAATCATTTATTTATTTGCAATTAACTCAAAATATTTAAATACTTCCTCAAAAATGAAAATAATTAATGATTATTAAAAAATATTGGTGAAATAATTAAAGATATATATATATATATATATATATTATTATCCTCCTATGATTATCTACATTATGATTTTTGTTAGAAATAGAGTTTCCTTTCCCATAGTATATTTTCACATTATTATTTGTATAGATTTGAATTATTTTTATAATGAAAGGATATTTTTTAATGCTAGTGAAGTTGTATATAATTATCAGATTGATTCTAAATTTTTATATAATAAAATGTTCAAGCATAGGATAAAATATCAAGACACTGAGAAACTTTTTAATGATTGTAGTGAATGTTGTCTTATTAATAATTTTAAAAAGTGGGAAGATGATCATATTAATGATGTTCTCATAGTAAACGAATATGTGGATATATTTTATAATTAATTTCATAGTTTTATAGTAATAAAATTATTGAATTAATTTTTCATATGATAATAGAAGCTATGAAATTTTCAAAAACCGCAATTTGAATTGCTCTATTAGAGTTATTGAAATTTTTAAGATTTTTATAAGAGTGGATTAAAATATTTTTGTTCCTTCTTACACTTCACCTTGGGTTATACTTTTTAATGTATTATTCAATGAGTATTTCAATTGACAATATATCACTTAATGATATTAGTTTTATAAAAATGTAAAAATTTCCTTATATAGATGTAATTTTTGATAAGATTAATGGAGATCAGTATATTTAAATATTTATATTAGGTTTGGATCTCATCATATGAAGGAGAAGGAGTGGTACATTCGCAGGATAGTGTTTGGGAAATTTTATGCACAATATTGGAATGTTTTTATGACCATTGGGTTTAATAATGTTGATGTTTTATATCTTGTTATTTTGAATAGTGTTCTCAACGAGTATTTGGATAAATGCTTATTTTTTTATCGGTCACAAAAATTTTTATTCTATATTATATGAGGATAATAAATCACATCTAATTATTATTATTTATAGTTTTAAGGATATAATATATCTATAAAATTCAGTAAATGTGATTTTTTGTTATAATAGTTTTTCTCCTTCGACATATTGTCTCCGAATAATGAATAAGTAATGGTCATTCTAAAAAAATGGTGTTAGAAGAGTGGTCAGATCCTACCATTGCTATTAAAGAATATAAATTTTTGTATATTAGTGTGTTACTATCAATAATTTCTTGATAACATTTCTCAGTTATGTAGAAAACAAAATTTGTTGACTCAGAATAGATTAAATTCATCTCGATAATGGAATGTGTCAAATTTATTAAAAAATTAGAAATAATGACTTTTTAGTTATCCAATGTTTTTAATACAATCAATAAATGGTTAGTGTGTTTTATATAGTGATTATTATTTCATTGAACATGTGAATGTCTTCATGAAATATAATTTGATAATTACTGATGCATCATTTCAATTGAAATTCAATGAATAGAATTACCCCATAAATGATCATGAAATAGTTGTAGTTTCCTAAAAAATAAATAAAAATATTTTTTACATATTTTAGACTGGGAAATATAAACTAACCATAAAAGTCAAAAAAAGTATTCACTCAAAAAATGTATAACATGAAGTAAAAACATGGTCATTTATAACAATGCATTATGATTTTGAAATTTAGTATCATCTAGGTAATGGAATTCAAACAGATGACTCCTTTAAAGGAAAAGATAATTAATTATTAATAATGCTATATTTGGAATGTGATCCCTTAGTTAATTATTTAATGAATGATCATCTCAAAATTGTGCATGTGGAAATGCTTTCTCAAATAGATCAGTTGTTATTATTGTAATCACTGTAAGAGAAAATTTTACATTATCCAAAGCGGGATGGAGGTTTTCCAGAATGAGTGTAGTTTCTTATCAATAGTATGTTGCATGAATTATTTTTATAAAAGATGATGATGTGAGATTTCAAAGGAGGTTTTTTTTGAAAATTGATCTTTAGATGATGAAGGAATTATGAAGTGAATATCATATCCTTCTATTTTATGTTCATTATCAATGTAATCATATGTTAAAAGTCCTTTGAGATTAATATTGGGGGGATGTAATAATGACATATATGGATGAATTTCCCATTAAATGTCTAAAATTTTAATAGGTTAATACTGAGTGAAAATACTAAAGGGGATTATTTTGACATTTTCATGGTATGAACGAAAATTGTTGAATATATCTCTAGAATATATGGTGGGGATTACAAAGACATATCAAGATAATAATTTTTTTTGGGTTATTTTTTGATACATAGACTAGATATGTAAATTTTATTCCGATTCAAGATATTATTTTGTGAAGGACTTTCATGAAATCATCATAAAGAGATTCTCACATTACATAGAGTCCATCTCACAATTTTATCTCAATAAAATCCTAGATATACATTAAATTTCTGGAAAAGAATTCAAATACCATTAGTCACTCAATTAATGTGTTTAAGTATTTTAAAAATAAATTTGATATAATCTTGATGATAATGATTCTAAAATTGGAGGATACTAATTAGTCATTATAACTATGATTTTAGGGATATTTGTGACATCATGTGTCATTAGTGTTATTTTTTAGAATAATATGTGTTTCTAGTATACTGGAAAAAAATTCTAGGTGTTATATAGAATGTATTATAGGAATCTATAATATTGAGATAAAGAGGATAAAATTAATTTTTGGCAACTAAAATTGGTTGAAAGATGGATGAGAAGAAAAAAAAAATTTAGTAAAACATGAGGGCATCCTAGATGTGATAAAAGAGTTATATTTGTAACATGAGGATAAACCTTTCATTCAAGATAGAGTATATAAATTCATTAAAATATATCCTTTGAATGGATGGTTCAGTTTCGATGAAGAGTCGTTATTTACTGAATTCTTCCCTGGAGTTATGTCTATGATTTTGAATTTCCCTCAATCCCCTATTGGTGTAATCTATTTACACCTCGTTTTTTCATTGTAACACTTTATTTTAATAAATTATATTATGGAATGAATTGGGTGACCAAATCATGTCACCAGTTTTAAATAATATATCAATTCAAAGGAGTTATGGATTTAATAAATAAATGAAAATAAAATCCATGATATAATAGTATATTTGGTGTTTTAGAAAAGGTGGGATCAATTTAATACCTCATGAATTTTACATTGAATTTATCCCATGTAAATAATGTGTTTTATGTTTTATTGTTCTAGAAATGTTAACTCATCATAGCTCATGTTTAATTATAAATGGAATTACATATGGAATATAATCTTTCCAATGAGGAAAAGACTCTGAAGATTCTAGACCACTGAGAGAATGTGTTACGGAATTAGGTATCTCTCCTAGTTAATTGTTTTATAAAATCATTATGATTGGGGAATAAAAATTGGACTCTAAAACGAAAATGAGGGGTAAATCCATAACTATTTAAATTTTGAATAAATTATTAATTATAAAATTTATTTAATTGTATAAGAATGTGGAAATATAGTTAAATTTAATAATAAATAAATTTCAGGTCCAATTAATATTCATGATTATATTCTATTGGGACATATTCAATATAATAATTTAACTGTTTTTAATAAAAAACATATTGTTTAATTCAAACTAAAATGTTTTAAATGAATCAGATTATTTTATAAAAAAAATTTATAAAAATTATATTAATTTATTTTAAAAAAATTAAATCTCCTATTATATAATGATACCCTATATAATATAGGGTTATATAATTAGATTTTTCTGAAATTATAAATTTTTGAGTGGACAATGAAAAATGATTTTTTTTCGAACTGTCCTTTCATTTATTGTAATAATGTGATTTGAAAGTGACATCCAATTTCTGATTTTTGTATAATTTATGATAACCTCAATTTTATTAATAAAAATTTAAATTATTCTAATGTAATTTTTATTATTTTAAATTTCAGTATATGCTCATATTTATGTGGGAAAACACTTATTTATAAAAAAATGGTTTTCATTTCTTTTTTCATAAACATATAAAATGTAATTTATAAAAAATATATCATATTAATCATTGAAAATGGATTTCATATTATTAATTATGAGGGTAAAATTCATTATATATATTAATTTCATTTTTTGTTCATTATATATATTATCCTTTTCATGAATTTATCACCACTATAAAGGGTAAATCAAGGATATTAAGGTAAATCCAATAAGTAAAGCCACAAAATAATAGCCTAATTTTATTGGATGATGTTACATATACCATTAAAAAATTAGGTTTTAATTTGGAAAATTTGATTCCATATTTTTGTTTATACGAAATTATAATAATGAAAACATTATAAAAAATTGCAAGTGTTCTTCTCACATCACATATAAAAGTGAACTACTTTTCATATAATAGAGTCATAGTTGAGCCATAAATATTAAAAAATAGTAACAAAATACCCTCCCAAAAAGCATCCCCATTACCTTTTTTATCTGATATCATCCAAACAACATCCTATAATGGATAAGATGTATGTCCAAGGTTGTTTTAAAAAGAATATATATAACTCATAATCGATAATTTCAATTTTATTTTTTCATGAACAACATTAAAATATTCTTTATCTATTAAATAATAAGTCAATAGTATCTTAAATACCTATCACGTTTAGTATGATAATAGTAAATTTATTTCTAACTCCATTTCCATCTTATGTGTAATGATTACATCATTCATACATAAATGTGGACTACAATATCCACCCGAATACATAGATAGTTTTGTTTCAAAATAAATCACAATTATTAATAAAAATATTATATATATATATATATATTAATATTCAACAAATAATTATTAATCATTAAAGATATTGTATCTTAAATATTATTACCCTATCAGTTATAGAAAAATTATAATATCATTTATGTGTGGGTATATATTACAACCTCCAAAAACTGATGAGATTATTTTATCATGTATGCCATTCATGGATGGTTAAAAAAATTATTTGGAGTAGAAAAATTATACATTTGGTTAATCCAAATTAGGGTAATGTATTTTTCATTTAATCCTTATTTTAAATGAATTATTTTTTATCCCATTATTCATCTATACCTATGTTTTTTAAAATTAATTAGTCATGTTATTAAAATAATAAATGGAGTACTTAAAATCTATGTTTATAAATGATTTACTATTTCATATTTATGTTACTGAATTATTTTTTTAACATTTTCTAAAAAGTTTATTTTTTTACATTTTTGCAAAAATATGAAAGGACTGTTTTAAATATTATTTATAATGTGAAAATTTCATTCTTATCATAGATTTTTTTCAAAATAATTCTCATCAAATTTTTATTGCTTTTTAAAAAATAATTTATTACTAACACTTCTAGAATTTTTATTAAAAAGAATATCAAATAAGAAGGATTTTAATCCTTATTTATATATATTTCCCAAAAATTCTTTTGTTTTGGTGTCAAATGAATAACTTCTGATCATTTATGATATAAAATTAAAAATTAAAAATATTTAATATAAATTTGGAATACTAGAAATTATATATGATGATATATGATCTAGTTATATTTCTCACATTCATTATGTGATGATAACATTCTTTCAGGGAATTCTGTTTGAATATACCTCTGAGGTTATTACATTTGAATGTGTGTTTTTATGAATCATTGTGAGAATTATATAAATATTATTACACATGGTTCCTAATTTACATTTATAATAATTTAATTTAATTAGTGAATAATATATATTTCAAGAGGTTTTATTTGGATATTATGATTCCAACAATATTAAAACCTCCAATAAGAAAAAAATAAAATCTATTAATGACAATAATAACTTGGACACCCATGATTAACATGAAATTATAATCACTATGATTTATTATTTACGATATATTATAACATTTTTATTAAAAAACTAGGTTTCAATGAATTTTGTTTCTCATGATAGTAAATATATATTTGATATTAATGAGTATTACATAAAAGTGAAAAATTTTGTTTGAGATTACATGATATTAAAAATTTTCTAATGAGTATATTTTATTATATCCCCTAATGAGATTGTGTTTCTCATCCCTAGTTACAAAATATTATTTCACAGGGGTAAAGGATTAGTTTAAACATTAAGAATGGAAAAATATCCATTATTGATATTTAACATTAATTAAGAGGATATCATTAATAATGAATAAAATATATATTTTATAATCATATTTTCAAGGAAAAAGGTCATTGTATGGAATTTAAAACTTCATATTTTATGGTTTGTATATGTATTTATTTATCCTAATTCTATGAAGATCCTAAACAATATTTATTCAAAATTTATCAAAGTAAAATGATTCATTAAATACTGGATTTATGGGTGATTACATTAAAAGGTGTTATAAATACTATAGATGTATAAAAATTAAAATCCTAATATATTTATAATATTAAATCTTACTATTTTCACATAGACATAAAATTAACTGATATAAATTTATTTAACTATATCACAAAACAAATAAAGAATGAAATAAAATGTTGAATATGAATGCAGAAAAATTCAATATTATACTTGTTTGTATGAGATTAGAAGGGAGATATATTCATTTATATTTTATTAAGAATATTACCAGTCTAATATAAATAAATTATAGTTTGATAAATAACCATATACAATATAAGTTCATGCTCATAGTAACTTCCATAAGATCCATGCATGTTTATCCACCACCCGAAAGAATAATTATAATTTATTATGCTTAGGTATTATATCAAGATTGTACGAGGATATATAAGTAATAATTATGATTATATATATATGTAATATATATATATATACGTATATATCTTTTTATTTTCATATATGACGTGTTTTTATACTTTTGAAATGTAATTTTTATTATTTCACATTATATATTAAAAATTTATTTATTATATATTATAAATTAATTTCAAGGAACTTTTTTATTACAATTGTGTAGAAATAAAATACATTGATCATATAAATAATCATATAATAGTATTTTAAATTTTTTTTTTCTGAAAATGAATTTTTAATGTACCAAAATTTATTTTCCAACAATTTTTTTTTATTTCAATATTTTATTTTTTAAATAATACAAATTTAAATTAAACAGTTTTATGATGTGAACTGAAAAAAATTAACATCATTTTTAGATCCATCATTGAAATTTGACAATGATATTATCTTTTTTATAGTTATCTAAATTTTTTTCCTTAAGATGAATAATGGAATTTACATTTTTACATCTTTTTTACAAAAAATTAAAATATAAGAATTAATTTAAAATTTATATAACCATTTTATAAAAGAAATATATTCATATAACTATAAATTTTATAAATTTTAGAAAAAATATTCATTTTTTCACAACCAAAATTTTATTTTTTTAGAACATAATAATCATTTATCTATAAAAATTATTTTTAAAAACAATTATATATATATTATTTTAAAACTAAAAATTATGAATACTTGAAGATGTAATAAATTAAATAAATGTAAAATATATTATAATTAATTAAAATTTATATTATAAGTAAAATTTAATCTTTAATCAAAAAAGATATGATTCATATGTAAATCCATGTTATCAAGTAGAAAGATGGAATCATAAAAGTATAAATATAAGATTAAATAACCTCAATCATGTTTAGAAAATGTATGAGAATGTTTGGTTTTATTTTTTATCAACCTTTTCACTTATTATCAATATAATTTCTCAATTCAGTTTTAACATACCAAGAGAGTTACACTACAATTGTAAATTATTTTGGGAATTAACCAATATGTCATTCATTTTCTCTTATAAAAGGAGAAAACCTCTCCTCAAATCTCACAATAGAACGACAACTATTATCATCTGAAAATATTCATAACCCTATAATAAATATTCATAGATTCCTTAATGATTTTATGTACATCCAAAATTATTGTCCCTTAATTGTTAAACCCCCGCGACAAAGGATACAATCCATGTAAAAAAGAATAAATTTCTCATCACCATTTATATTTTATATTTTTATGTTCACATAATAAAAGGAGAATTAAAGTAATACAAAATAAAAATCGTATCATCAGTGCCACTATTTTTATGATATGTTATTATAGGTATGATACAAGCAGTAACACCCTTTCTCATTTACATTATCAAGAAACATGCATAAAATTTATGTGTATACTACCCCTACACTACGACAAATAATTAATTTTCTATCTCATTTTATCTTGGATGGAAAAAATTAAAAATTATTTATTATATATATTTCATATTTCACTTCCTCAAATGATAAACCGTACTACATATTTCCAAATACATTAATATATTAAATCATCATCCATGCTTACATGTAGACTACCACATCTATTGAATGTTATATCTCTACCACCTGCATGGACATTATAAGATTATATTTTCTTATTATAAATTATATATAAAATTAATATATAACATTATTTGGATTATTTATTTGAAAAAAATTATATAATGATCATTATAAGGCATTCCATCGATATCCCTAAATAATCATAATGTATTTGAATATCGATTTCATCTTCATGAAACGATAATTTAATCCCATGAGATAGAATAATACATTAATGGAATTTATAAAACCTCAATTTTAACACCATTAATATTTTTTAAATTATGTTCTTTAGTTGAGTAAAGAATAGAAATAAAAAATTTATAAACCCAGTTCAAAAAATTGATAATTTTTAATTACAGTTGATGAAATGGTATTATACAAATATAATATAGGATGAGAATTATTATTAATAGATAGTATAGAATTATATATATATATATATGTTTCATAATTATTTAATTCAAAATTTTAACATTATTATGTGAGTTTCATACAAGTCTATTTAAATCATTTGTTAAGGTAAAAGAAATTTCAACTCAAACTCATTTAATAGAGTTATACAATTTATTAATGAACATTTTTTTAACAATGATAATAAATTTTGAAAAAATTTATCCCTTTAATATTAGTAAAAATAATTTTTTTCAAGAATTCTATTTAAGGATTTGTTGTATTTATATTTTTTAAATAAAATATAGAGTATTTATGAAAATAAAATAATATCTATGGATTTTACATCAACGAAATCAAGTTTACCTTGATAAATAAATATTATTGATTTAGTTTTCATTTTCCTCCATGTTTAAAAATTATATTACTCTAATATAGTTATAATAAATTTTTACCCCATATCTATATTTTATTATGTTTCAAATTTTTTTTGATCATGTAATTGACATCAAACGATTTAATTCATGATTTTCTATACAATTTGGATGATTTCTAAATGAAATTATTATTCCATATTTATTTATAAGTAAAAAAATATTTATATTTGGTAGTTTGATGAAACCCACTTTATTTCCACGGATTATTTAGAAAATGAATATAATATACTTATTTATGTTTTATGATTTCTATTTTTTGTTCATTAGTTATTTTTTATATGAAATTTAATTTCATTGTAACTTCACACAAAAGTAACAGTGATATCAGGTGTGATACCATATCACCCTAAAATTAATTTTTAAGAGTTTATATTTCATTTGAAAGGTAATATTGAGAAAAATCATATTTCTCCTTTTTATAGGAAATGATTTTTTATCTCCATCACATAATGTTTGAATACTATATTTTTTAAGCAATAGTTAGGAGACGTTATTCATTATGATCTTCTTCTCTGTTGATTCAAGATTTATATTAAAATTTTCTATTTAATGTTATAAAAATTCTGAATCCATGTTTTTATTTTGTATCTATATGTTTTTAAAATCATGTAATTGGAAATTCACTTATGAATTAGGATTATAACTCATATGATATAACATTTACTGTATGCTCATATTTTTCACATGTTATTATGATATAATCCTTGAAGAAATGTTTACCCATACCCTACAGAGATTTTTATCTCACCCATTTATTATGATTTCATTCCCTAGGTTTTAGTGACACGCTTTACAATATATATCTCTATAAAATTCTCTAGTATAGTGACTTTAGGGATATTTAATTATGAGTTTCATAAAAATAGATTACTATGTTTCTAATCTATGAAGACTGTTAACCTATTATTTTTTGGGATGAAAATTTATGAAATTTAATTTTTAAATTAGTTAAAATATGTAAAATGTAGTCATTTTTATATTGGGTATCAATATTTAATATCAGAGTAGGGATTATTTATATTTTAGTAATACTTCCTTTATTTTGGGGATCCATATTAGAGAACATTAGTAAAAACCACAGTGGTCAGTCTTTGGGGTAATCCCTATAGATAATTAAAAATATAGAATAATGTTACAAAGTATTTTTATGGTCGATATTATTCAGTTAGACTATAAATTATGTCATGTTATTGATAGTTGAATATTGATGTTACTATGGAATATTTTCAACTATGGGTAATCACCATAAAGAATTATGGTTGAGTGTTAAAAAATATATACTATATTGAACAATGAGTGTCACTAAGAAAGAATAATAAAATTGATACTCATAGTGTATATGAATTGTTTGATTGTATTTACTTATTAAACTGTTTTTATTGATAAATGTCAAAATTATGAATAGGTATTTGGTTGAGATATACAAGATAACCTACATAATGTAACCTAGTTTTAACTAAAAGATATATTGGATCATCCAATGGTGATATAATGGAATAAAATATATAGTACCTCTAATGGATTATTTCATTATATAATACATCAAACTAATTTATCCAAATATTTTTATTATCATATACTATAATTTTATTACACAATATCATAACCATTGTGGTTGAACTATTTTGTTTTAAATTGTTCTTGAAAATGAAGTTGTTAATGGTATGCCCATAGAACCCCTTTGAAGATTAATTTATTAAAATAGATTCCCATTAATAACATGTTTAATGTGGTCGATAACACACTATATTATACAACATGTGTTTCTCATGGATACCTTAGACTCTTCAATTAGTAAACCTAATATATAATTTGTAGGATTCAATTTATTAATGGATGGATAATGAAACTCCCCTAAAGTTGTAAATATATTTTCTATTAAATAAATATTCATTTACCATAATGAATCACAAAATTTACCAATATAAAAATAAAACAGTGATATATATTTAAAATAGTAAATATTACCATCAAAACCATACTGTAAAATTAGTTGGTATAAACTGAATAAACCATATCAAGAAATAATCAAATAATATATGGATAAATGGATTATCGAAGTGGAAATATTATTTATGAAGGCCATTTTATTGATCTCAGTAGGTAGTTGACTTCACTAGGGTGTTCCTATAATAATCCCACATAAAACCCAAACAATTACTATTTTGGAAGAATTAGATAACTGAGATGTTTTGGAATGTTGATATTGCCACAATATCCATGCTAGTTGAAATTCCACAAGAGAGTCCTACCATATCTTATTTCATAATCAAGTCTTATAAAAATATCATGAGGGTTAATGAATATATATGTTAGGATTGTATTAACTTGTAATTAAATATTTATATATATATTTATATATTGAATTAATATACTTTTTAGAAGGTTATTTTTAATCTATCTTATTTATAAAAAATCTATAATCAAAATAATAGAAACTTATTTCGAGGATGTATGATTTTATGATGAATAATAAACTAAAAAATCTATTGTATAAATAATATGTTAACAATATATTAATTCTGAATTTTTATTAAATGAAATATTTTAAAAAAAGTTATTTTATTATAAAATCTATATTTCATTAAATTATAGGGTTTTAAATAAATAATAATTATACATTTTAGGATGTTAATTACATAAATTTATTTTCATATTTTCACTTATCATCAATATATTAAACTAAATTTTTTTTTTCATTTTTCTTTAGAGATTTATTTATATGTGAATAGTTCAGTATATTTTTACAAATAATGTGATTTATTGGAATTATTTGTTTATAAGAGTGATTTTTTAAAAAAATGGAAACATTTTCCAGAAAAATAATATTAATTTTATGTTTTATATTACAAAAATTAATATAAATATCTAATTTAAAACAATTATTTATTAATTTAGAACTTATGTAATGTTTTTTTAAAAAATTACTAAATTTTATAATTTTCATTTAAAAATTAATTTTTATCGACATTAAAAATTGAATGAAATTTAATTAATTAAAAAATTATAATGTCTCAGCATAAATTTAGCAGTAATAATATTATTATTTCAAAATAGAAAGGATAATTTATATATCTAAGAACTAGTTACTATGGAAAATGATAAAATGGAAAATGATTAAAATATAAGTGTAAATGAACTCAATCATGTTTACAAATTGATTGAGAATGTGTGGTCGTGGCCCTCAGAAAAAATATCACGAATCCTATGAAATATTTCTTGTTTTTGGATCAACATAAATGGAGATTGACTTCTCATAATTTAAATATTTTAGGGTATTCAACAAAATGTCAACTATATTCACTTATAAAAGTTTCACCCTTATCCTCAATTATCCTCACACCACTAATCCGATATTTTAAACAAAAATATTCTACAACCTCTCTTAAATAATTTCAGTTTCCTTAAATATGAATTGGTTTTCTAAAAATAATATCACAGAATAGTTCACCCCCTTGTCAATGGAGATAATCCATGTCCTATGGTATAAATTAATAATCACTCCTTTCAATTTTATATTTTATAATGTGCAGTTATTATTCCACATATTCTAGTAAGCCATATTAAATTTAAAAAGTCTGAATCAAGTATATACTAATATTTTATTTTTAATTATAATAAATAAATTAAGCACATTTCCCCATTGCTTTAATAAAAAAATGTGATTTATATATAAGTTCAAACTATAACCACTATGAAGAATCATGATTCTTTCTTTAAAAATGTAAAATCTATTGACACAATTGTGAAATAAATAAATATATATGATATATATTTCATATAGATTTTTTTTTAAATTATAATACATGTTACATATTTATTCATTTCTTCAAAAAATGAATATATCATCCATGTCTACGCGGAAATTACCACTTATGTGGAACAATGCATTCAATCTCTCACTAAGGTATTCATTATTAATTTTTTAATAAATTATGTCTGGACACCCTCCTTTAAATGAAACTGAAATGAGTGAAGAGAGATAATGACCCTATGTACACACCTCGAGTATGCCCTAGGTTGGAGCCTAGTACTTATGGTATATGAATCTCATGAAATAGTTGGACTTACTCTCTATAATAAAATATGATACAGAGATAAGATGACTCATTTACAAAATAGTACATGTAATAATATAAAAGGAACAAAAACTATACCAAAAATACCTGTGTAAATAAAAAAATTATAAGTACAAGTCTCTATAAAAAATACCTAAATGAAAGGTCAAATAAAAAATAAAGTATCTATGGAATTTAAATACAAATAATGTCTAGAAAATTAAATGCAGTGCTCTTATAAACTGAAAAATAAGTTTACATATGTAGGATTTGCAGAATATCATATAGAACATGGGAACCAATGTATCTACTATGAATGAGAAATACTAATATAAATGAACCCGTGAGAAAATTGTATATCTAAAATCACATAAACTGGTCAACTATTGATCAAAAACCACATAATGGAAGGCCCACTAAATAAAACAAGTCATGTAATATAATATAACATGAAATACATAAATAAAGGGTTCCCTACACATCATTCCCTATAGTATGCTTTTTTCAAACCCCAACATTATTCATTTTGGAACTACCATATTTTTTTAAGTACACCCCACCCAACAATCATGGTTAATACATGCCTTTCCCAAAGACACTAGGGCTCATCACCCCCCGAGTGTAGCAACATCACATCCCACCCAATAACACATGGTCCACGACACATACACCGACATAATTAGATTAGCATTTTATTATGAACAAGAATTACATGAATCTGATTCCCTCTTACTACAATTAATGACACATACCATAGGATATCCCATCACATCTCGTCCCTCATACAAACACATGGGCTAAGTTACATCTGACCCAAAGACAAGTGGACTTGCCGCCGCATAAGAAAAACCCCACCAATTCTCACCGAAGACACTAATCATATCACAACCACCATCTAGTGTACTATCATACCTTCTAAAATCTCAAAATGTGAAATACCTACCTCTATTTAATGAGATAGTGCGAAACAATGGTTACCTATCCCTGATTCCTCCATATAGAATTTGGATAACCCATATCACCCCAAACCAAGACAATGTGGGTGTATGAAAAATGTATTTGATGTGGGAGGGGTGTGTATTGAAATATAATGTAATATTGAAATTTATACATATTTCCCCACATAAGAAAACCCTATTGATTGAAAACCAAACATTAACAATCTCACAATATCCCCACCTTTTCATCAACCTCTAAACATGTAACACCACACAAATGACAAGCCACATCACTCCACAAACCAAACCCAATATCCAACCCATTAATATATTTATTAATAATTAATCACATTTAACCCCAAGGACTGTAATTAATTAATTCAATAGCCATTTACATTCCATTAAACAAACCAAATCCCAGCCATTAGATTCATTATTGACCAATAAATTATTCCATCAATACCCAAAAATCTATCCCAATGAAACCAGGAATCAAAAAATTCTCAAAATTACCCTAGAACCATCACATCACCATCCCAAAATAATATCCAAACAAACATAGAAATTCCACCAAAAAAGAATGATAAAAACACTACCTCCCCACCATAAAAACGATGCTAAACAACTACGACATCATGATCACAAAATTGTTTGCACACAACCTCTAACCTGATAGCCCAAAATCACAACCACGTCAAATAGATTAGTCTCAAAATGCTTCAAGAACTCACATCAACAGTCAACATGCATGGTCACACATATAAACACATAAAACCCAATCTACTAGTTTAGAAAAGTTGATTTTGTCCCATTTAACTATATTTTTGTGGAATTATAAAAATAATAATAATAGTGGGGAAACAGTTTCCATATCCATATATAAGTGGTTAGACAATTTTTCATTAAAGAGTGATACCAAAATAATCATAATAGAAATATCAATCAAAATAGAAATTATCCCTCCCCAAAAATAAAAATCCCAACGAACACAATTTTCCTTGAGGTATCAATCCATATGATTCACCATATCAAAATAATAATGCATATGTAAAAAATTTGTCATAGTTCACCTATTTAATTTTAATTATCCATTTATTATCATTAATAATATAATAATTGTTATACCCCATAAATAAAATATAAAAACCTAATATCATGATAAAGAAATATTTGAAATAAGGGATTCCATACCTCAAAAAAGATATTCCAACACGTTTCATACCACAAGGGGAAAATGAAAAAACCAAAATTGAAAAAATCATAATGATATCACAAATAAACCAACACTTGATAATAGGATAAAAAAATGAATACAGATTCACTCCGTCTAAAAATAAGACCACCTTAGCGGGTTCACAAAATAAAAAATATGAGATAACCACTATGAAGGGAGAATAACATACCACCGATTTTCAACATAAAAACACTAGAACTAAAATATTAAATAAAAATTAAGTGGTTATAAGATCTGATAAGAAATCATAGTTTTTTTTTGAAATTAGAGAGTGGTGGTTTTAGATGAATTAATTAATATTCTACTATGAAATTAACATAAAAACTAGAATCTATATGTTTTGACATAGTATAACCATTATATAGATTTAATCATGTATTTTTTAAAATTTACATCATTAAATGAAAAATTAATTGCCTAATACACTATTAACTACGTGCCTTTAATTCTAGTTACATGAAATGCAATCCATCTCATTAATACCCCCTAATACGATTTATTGTCCATTAACATACCATAAATACAATTTAATTTTTGGGGGTGTTTTGATTTGTGTATTTGGTTTGTTTTTGCTTAATTATGGTTATGGTAGTGTTCATCGGGTTGCTCTCGATGGTACCATGGTGATTTCAACACTCTTAATCTTTGTATTCCTAGTATAGTTTTTTTCTGATTCCCTGGGAACATCGATGATTTTGTTTTGTGAACTATTTCACAGCGGATCTGGTTTCCAACGATCTTCAGAGACCTGTTTTAGTGGTGGTTGGAAGATAATGTTGACGCAGTGATGGATGTCGATGGTGAATGCTGATGGCTGGTGGAAAGGTGATGCGGTGAATCTTCAAGCGTGATTCTCAGTGGTGGTGTGATTTTCGAATTTCGAATTTTGAACTTGGATGCAGAATTTTTTTTAGGTTCCCACTTGGTCTATCCATAGGTTACCGCTAATCCATGAAATCCGCTTTTGGAAAATAAAATTAAAATATAACATTCTAGTCAGGTCTCCTTTCTCAAAAGAAATCCCTTAAATAATCCTCAATCCTCTACTTGAACACTTCAAACTCTACAAAATTTAATTGTAACGGACTCAGAAAACATATTAAATTACTGTTAATAGCTCTAAAATTATTTTCTCCCTCGAGAATCAAAAAATAATCCTAGATTGAGTGGGGTCAAGGCATCAAATTTGTTTTATAAATCTCAAGGATCTCATAATAAATCAAATGAAACCACACTGAAAATAATGCAAAACAAATAGTCATAAAATAGTTCACATAAAATCATAACCATATAGCCACAAACCACTTCTTCTAACAAAACCTTACCACCACACAACCATCTCAAACTCAAGACAGCCTAAATCAACAATTGTTAGAAACAACTAACTGCACCACCCAAATTCATGAATATGGGAATCCCATTCTCCATGTCAAGATACTATTAACTATAGAATACACTGACTCACATGGAAAATTTTAATCAAATCATAGATAATGTGTCTCATTTAGAATCTGGTCCTCCTATTTTCATATGTCATGTCTTTATCATGCATCACCCAATAAAGTTCAAAAAATATGTAAATAACTCATTATATTATATATTGTTTAGAAATCACATCATAGAAAAAATAGAACAGTAAAAACTCAAAAAATCTATGTGTACTATTCAGGCATCTACATATCTCACTCCCATGTACCATCATCCATAAAATCATTCATAAACAAAAAAATAACAAGATAATGGTCCATTCATGTTGAACTTTTTCATGGAAATAATGGATGTCTACTAGATTCATTATAAATGTAGATTCATCCATGATATGTAATTCTCTACAATCAATGGAATTGTATTTATCATTGTTATAAAAATTATGCTTATAGATGTTGATGAAATTATGGATCCCTCTATATTTGGTGGAAATTCCAACCAATGTTCCGCCCGACTAACTCACCACAACACCTCAAAGGGCCAAAAAATCATGGTGAAATATTACTCCATTTGAAATTATTCTTCAACAAATTTCTGTGGGGATGCATAAAGAACACATTCTCCCAAACCTCTAACTCCATGGGCCTCATCCTGTAGTTTTTGTAAGGATTCTTCAGTTTATTCACTACTTTTGTCCACTCAGATACAATTTGAAATTTCTTTTTAGTTTTTTAATCATAGTCGATTCCATGAATTGGTTAATTCCTAACCTCCCAACATTAGAGTGGAAAAATGTGGTCTCTTATAAAAATTCTCCAACAGATCAATTAAAATTGAAGGGTGATATATAATATTATAAGAAAATTCAAACAACGATAATTGGAATAACCAATTATAACCTGTTTCATATATGCACCTAAATATATCCTATATAGTCTAGATAGTCTACTCTATCTTCCCATATTTATAAAAAATTATAGAAATGATGAGGTATAACAAAATTACAAGAATATGTGGAAATCCCATCCATGCATGATAGGTAAAACATGTTTCCTGATTTGAGAGAAAGGCCCCCAAATCGATATGAATATAGACCACCTCATCTATATACTTCTTAGCTAAATAATCCAATACTCATGAACCCTTGATCAATAATAAGTGGATCAATTTCATTAATATATCCTTGATCATGTAGATAACATCATAACTTCCCTAATCCTACGGTAACCAATTGATGAAATACATTGAGATATTATCCCATTTAAACACCAAAATGTCCAATGTATGCTTAATACACTGATAACATGATGATTGAACATTACCTATAGGAAAACCAATCAAATTTTCACTAACTCCACCACAAAACACATCATTTGGAGCCACTAAAACTAAATCCCAATACCATTGTACATCTAGGAAACTCCTAGGTGTACAAAAAAAGAGAGATCATCAACTGATGAAGGACTCCCCCAACCATCAAATCCATAAAAAACAACCTCCCATAATCCAACACCCACTTCTATAAATTCATTGATCATCCCTCTTCAGAATCACCAATGCAGACATAATCTCACATTGCATATGCCTCATAGTCTCCCCAATGGGACTTCTAAACCTTGTGCATCAGAGATGATAACATAATAATCAATGTCAGATAGCCGCTATAGTCATTCACACTTATATCCTAGTGAATGGATTTAAAAACTTAATTTATCTCTACACATCACTCGACTCCCCAAAAACATCCCACCAGAAATTCTTACTCAACTCATCAGCCACAATTGTACATTTTCTCATGGTCATGTAGTGTTATCTTCCATACCACACTCGGTTATCATAGTTGGGAGAGGGTCATAATAATGTGCTATTAGAGGTGGTGATTGAGTGTTAGGATAATGTTTAGGCTATCGATCAGTGGGGATTTCATTGTTTAGTATGGAATCCATTGTAGTTTAACATCATGTGTGACATATGATTGGGTGATCTTCTAGGACATGAGACTTTAGGCCCCCCTTGATCATGTGAACTAACATTGTGATTATTGAATGACCAACTATGGAGGACCTCTTTTGTGTGTATAGATATTGGTTATGTACATTAATCATGGTGAATTTTCTCCACATTTTAATTTTTAATTTGTGGAAAAATTTATATAAATAAATCCAATTAAAATGAATATAAGTGAAATTCAATTCTAATCATCTTAGGAAATTTTTGTAATGTTTAGTTATGTCTCATTTTCATCATATGTGTGTGGATAATGAAGTTTAGGGTCATTTGTTTGTCCCAGTATATCATCATTGGGTTTATTTAGTATATGAGGGTGATACATTTTAGAGGGTGTTTCATTAATTTCAGAAAATTGATTTAGGGATGTACGTGGGGTGTTTTTCAGATGTGGATTTATAGAGCATGCTAAAAGATAATGAGATATATTTTAGTTTTATATAATCCCAATGGGACATTGGGTCCCTTTGGTTGTTATTATATATGGGGAACTGTATGTTTGTAGTGGAAATTGTATCTAGCACTGTAGAAGGAGGAAGATGATTCATGGGGTATCATTTAGAAAGGGGTATTTGAATATATAATTTCATCTACTCTGATGATAGTGAAGAAGGAAAAGACTATTTCTCATTAGTATTAATTATTTCATTATAATACTTCTGAATAATTATAAAAAACATACCTTAATTTTTACCAGATCATTTTCACGATGAGGAGTCTCTTATATGATGTCTTGAGGAGGCATTCCATCATTCTCATTATTATACAGTTACTCCATTTATGTTTTCCACATATCAAGAGGTTTATACGTGGTTGAAGGTGATTGATCATATGAAATAACAATGAGATATATTATTAGTGGTCAACTAGCAGGTTTCCATGAGGATTATAATTTTTAGTTATAGGTCACAGGCATTACATCTATAAATGTTTAGACCAGTAAGGAGACGAAATTAGAAATTTCCTTTACATCTTTTAGTGTCTATATTTGATAATTCATATATTATGGTAATTTGTAAAATGTTTTGAGTATTTTGGTTGATCAGTATTGCTAGAAACAGTTCTCATTGGTTCCCCAAGATCAATCTCTTGGAGGTGACAGGTTCAGTACCAGCCTGAGTAGCAGTTTCCTGTCATACCTATCCACTATTAGGGGAAGTATAATTATTCTCTGTTGTTGGTTAATGGGTTGAGTAGATTCCATCATCATAAGGTCATTAATTTTCTTTAATTTTGATATTATCTTCATTTTGGAGTTTTCTAAAACTAGAGAGTTATAGGAGTTGAGTGAAGGAAGTAGTTCTAGAAAGGACAAAGATCATCAAATGTATGATCAATTTTTTTAGTAACCATGATGTGTGCCTTTATTGATTTTGATGATTCACACTCATTTTATTCAACAACTAAATTGTTTTCTTTAGGACTATATATAGAAATTATTATAATTCATATATTTTTTACTATTTCGATCATAGGAAAGACCAAATGGTTTGATGTGTGTCAAGGGTGTAGACTATAGAGAAATCCATATATGTCCCATGGGGATATTTTTGGACTATAGATTAAGCCATTTGTTTTTATCCTAAAAAATGGATGCTTGTATTCCATATATTCTATTATATAATACTTCCATTATAGATTTGTGTCCTCAAATTTGGATTCCCAGTGTGTGGTTTTCATTGGATTATGAGGATGTTAAGTGGGTATTCATGGTGTAGAGTCGCTATATTTTTTATGTTTTACTTTTTAATTTATTCTCAGGATGATGGGAAATTGGGGGTCTCTATGGTCATTAGAGAGTTCTAATAAATTTTACCAGAGGATGTTGTGGTGCTACCACCTCGACGTGATAACGAGATTGAGATAGACTTGCATCATACTGTTTCTCAAAATTCAATGGATCCATATTGGATGGAACCTTCTGTGTTTTAGGAGTTGAGAATAATGATAGCTTATCTGATGTGGAAGGGGTTTCATTGACCTAGTGTTTCAACATAGGGTGCCCTAGTGTTGTTCTCTGAGATAGAAGATATTATTATAAAGTTTTTCATATCGTAATGGTTGTTGAATCTGGTGATGTTCATGAAACCATGCCCTCTTTAGATAATATAATATCTTTTAATAATAAATTTAGAGGGGAAAGTCTATTTTGAGATCAATATATGGTTTGGATATCACCATTTGAGGTCTAATGAATGATATATCTAAAATATTTTCTTCATATAGATGGTGGACACATCATGTTTCTAATTATGCAATAAGGTGCTATGAATATACAATCTATGTTTTGGGGTTTTATGAAATATGTATTTTGGGATTTCGTGGTGCATTTCATCATTCTTTTCATAAATGATATATTGATGTACTCAATGAAATATGTGATGATATTTCTCATCTAAAAGCTATATTACATGTTCTTCGACCAAACATTAAAAAAGGATATCCATGTTTATGATTTTAACTACATACAATAATTATTCTACGTATGTGGTTACATAGTAGGGTCTAGATGTGGAAGCAACAATGTATGAAGTATTTATTTATTATGATGTACCTAATAAAATGGAATAGTTTCATATTTTTCTTGTTTATATATTCCATTATCAATGGTGTTTTCTATATTCATCAAATGTTTAATCCTTGGTTACAGTATTGACCAGGAAGTCAATGATTTTTTTTGGGCTGGTCAATGCATAAGAAGTGTTTGATTATATAAGGGAATTTTGGTTAGTGGTCGATTTCTATACATTCCACTGAGGTGTGAGATGATTGGGGTTTTTTGTGACATTTCACATCTAGTCTTGTGATACATGTTGGTAAAGTATTGATATGTGATATATTAAAGATCTTGGGTGTTTTCTTCCCATTTTTATAAATTTCAAACCAGTGATGTTGATCCTGAAATGGTTGATTTTTTTTTGATTTTTCATGAAATTATCTCATTAGAAAACAATTTTTGGCTTTTACAGATCATAAGAGCTTAAGGAATACCATTTCTCAGCGTGATCACTATTTTTTGGTACATTTAGTGGATGTGGTTTCATTAGGGTTATGATTTTGAGATCTCTTACGCCTCTAGAAATTGGAATGTTTTTTCTCATGTCATGAGTAAGAATTCATATTACGATTTTGTTTCAGATTCATGTGAAGCTTCGTGAGTAATTTATGAGTTTTAAAACATTCACTTATATGAATGTCTGGATTATAGTAGAGTTTGTTTCAATCCTATGAATTGATTCTATTCTATGATGTAGTAGATTGTGGGATCTCAGTTGTGAGACTCAGAGGAAATGTTGATGCATTATCATTTTGGATATATTAATTCCCTAGAGGGTTAGACATAGGATGGACCGATCTGATTATTCTTTCCTGGGAGGTTGTTTTTTCTAACAAATATACCTATGGGATTCTTTTCTGAGTATCATATATCACATTTTGTGGTACACCCATTAATTTCAATGATATAATGTTTATTGAGGATGTCATTTTGGTGGCCTATGAAGAAATGTGTTGTGGTGTAGTTTAGGAAAAAGTGATTTGGTTTTACAGTAGGTAAAGGTAAAGCATCTTGTTCCTAGAGGTTTTTTGTTTCATTTTGATGTTCCCATGATGATATGGGATGAAATATTATTGGATATTTTCTTAGGGATACCCCATGATCAGGGATATTGTGATTATATACTGAGGATCTTGGATCAATTGATTATATTAGTCCTCTTTGTAGTGATTAACGGGTTAGGTGTAATAGATTATTTAGCCAAGAGGAATGTTGATGGGGTGGTAAAATTTCACGGATTTAAAAGTTAGATATCATTAGTTTGGGACACACACATTAAATCATTATTCTAGAGGGATTACCAAAATCTTTTGGAACTCATTTTTCTGCATCATTAATTTCCCTCCTCAAGAATATTGTAATATTTATAAGAAAATCAAGAATCTAGAGCGTTTCTTTAAAGTGGAATCTTTGACATTGGTGGATCTTGGGTATTACACATTCCCTCAGTTGAGTAATATTATAATAATAGATATAAATCTTCCAATAGAATAAGTTTTTTGGCTCTGTATTGGAGACTATGTTATCCCGAACAATAGTGGATGGATGATTATTATGTAGTTTTTCACGTTATGATGTGGTGAAAATAAAAATAGAAAAGGTTAAATTTATTTATGAGATTTTTGAAGTATCATTGGACCCAAAAAAGTATTCTGTAGATCATAGGAGGATCATGGAGTTCAAGGATGGGGACTATGTGTCATGGGTAGTGGATGTTTGGAAGATGGAGTATTATTCTTTATATGTTTTTTTAGACATTTTAGGTAATGCGGTGAAATGGATAGGTGGAATATTGAGTGTCATTACCTTTATATATGGAGATGACGAACAATGTCATCCATGTCTATTTTCTTCCTCATTTGATTCATGATGGATCTCATGTAATTAATATGGGGAGATTAGTATATTGAGGGAAACACTACATTCTTAGAGAAACCATTAGAACCAACAACACCTAGACATGTAAACTATATGTTACAAACCCATCCAATTAATTCACACTAAATAATGAAATCCACATAATACTACATAATATGATTCACAATAAAAAATGGTGCCCCACTGTGATTTTCCATTGGTATGTTTCTCTCACACCCCTACATCATACTTTCTAGTGATCCCATATCTTCTAAATTATACACTTTCACACGAGCATGGTCTCAAAATTCCTCTCTCATAGACACTAAATATCACTTACCCACAATTCCAAACACATTATATTCCTCATAGAAACACATGGGAAAAATCATCTACATGCATAACCAGAGTGGAATACTATCAATATTGTGATGGAAATTATCATTGTACCCTCCTCCTACTATAACACCATGAGATTTTATAAGAGATATATTCTTTTTAATTTCTTTCATATCTTCTGTTGGACACTACACAAAAAATATCTTGCTCTATACACAACACCGTATTAGCTTGTAGTATACACAACACTATTCTTGGATCATGTTACACACAATTTCAACATTGTTTGATAGTTGTTATTATACGCAACATTGAGTGTATATATAAATATATATATTCAATATATAAATGAAATATGGTTTTATTTTCTTATACGCAACTAAAAAGGAGACCTTCACTACACACAATCCTGACTTGGCTTGTATTACACGCAATCACGACCTTCCTTGATAACGTGTGTTGTACGCAATACCGGGTTTCACTAAATGGAGATATATTGTCATAATATTATTATGAAATAGAAGTTATGAATAGTATAATCTACATTTTTTATTTTATAACATTATAGTTCATCTTACACAATTTATTGAACATGGTATGAGAACAAAATAAATTTTTTCTGGTAAAATATGTATTTTTTAGAAATTGCAGTTTTAACTCCTTTTGATGGCGCACCCACATTAAATTTAGTATTTGACATGTTTATAAGTTAAATATGAAAAAATAAAATTATTATTTTGAATAAGGATATAAAAATTTACTTTGGATAAAATTTTCATATTATCAGATGACATTAATATTTTAATGAATAGTAAAAACACGATATATTATAATTAAAATTACCTTTCTTTCATCGTAAAAATTTATATGGTTAAATTATAATATTGAATGATTTTAAAATATAAATAGTACATATTTTTACTATTTAATATAATTTATTTCATTATCATTTATTTTACATTGAATTCATAGGTAAAATCATTTCAATCCTTTGCAATGTTTTAACTTTTAAAACCTGTTTTCTTAACAAATGGACTAATATTAAAATAATTACTAAAACTTCTATGTTTAGAATTTTGAAATATTTATTCCATATTTCAATTCATTGGGTCCAAATTTTGTTAATATGTTGCTTTTATTTTTTTTAATTTATGAATAGTAACTATAGTAAATTTTATTTACTACACTTAAAGGAAAATCGGGTAATTAAGGGAAAAAATAAGATTATACAATTACCAGAACAAAAGAAAAAATTCTATTTTATGACTATAGATCGACCCATATTACCTAAGGGTCGGATTAGATTCATTTTATGGACTTTTGACCTTGAAAATAATTAAATTATTATTAAAACCAAAAAAAAGTGACAACATGTCACTCTCTAAAATCTTATAAGTATTATAATATAAATTTAGTGATAAACTTCATGAAACATAGAACATGAATAGTCTCCATAAATATAATAACATTATCTACATAATTTAAATTTATTTATAATTTTTAGGGATTAAATAATTGTCATTAATGGTGACACAATAGTGATGTAGAAATTGTTTATTTAGAAAAAAATCAATAATATAGTTTTTATTAAATTAATAATACCTATCAAAAGGACCAGAAACATAAAGAAACCTTATTTTTCGAGTATATATATACCCTAATCATCCATGTGTCTATTTATGGACCATTTGGAGCCTTATAAAACAGATTAGGACATTTATATTATTTTATTTTAA
Organism: Viscum album; assembly: GCA_963277665.1. Lineage (NCBI taxonomy): Eukaryota > Viridiplantae > Streptophyta > Magnoliopsida > Santalales > Viscaceae > Viscum > Viscum album. The sequence continues at coordinate 799,315,374 of OY728143.1, read as the reverse complement.
ATGATGTCAATGTTGTCACCTTCATAATTTAATAAATATAGCAATTTATGTATTGTGATTTTAAGATGATAAATTCGATTAAAAATATTATTATGAAAGGTATTATATTTATCTTCATCATAAGTGTTTATTTTAAATATTTATACAAATAAAAAATATATTAAATTATTATACAAAAATAACGTAGTAATTGATTTATTAAGAGAAATATCAAATAAATGATTTTAAAACTTTTAAAAGAAAAATTATATTAGATATTTAATGTTCTACACTATCTTTTAGATTAATATGACATGTTATGAATCTATTAAATCTTTTATTTCGAACATATATTTAGTTAATATTTTATTTAAATTTAAATAAATTAATACTGTAAAAATTGACACTATTGTTATTTTATAAAAATTACATATTATAAAATCGTTTAAAAATCACAAAAATATTTAAGAATTATAACTTAAAATTTATATGGTCGAAAATGTAATAATGTATAAAATTATGGACAATTCACAACACATAAATAATTATTTATAATGCATAAAAATTTAGAATATTATTACCACAAATAAAATTAAATAGATTATATAAGGATAAATCATGTTGATAATGTTTAAAATAAATTCCCAACTTGTCTAAATTTTATTGGTTGATGAGATTAAAACCCTATATCATATAACATTAGTATTTGAGTCGTTTTGGAGGATTTTATGTGGGGTTGGAATTTATTATAAATTAATATTTCTTATAATTCCAAAGGTGCCCCTCTCCTCTCATATAAATGGGCACCGACTCCCTCTCCTCCTCACACCATTTTGAGCGTTGAATCTCGGCCAAAATCTCTCCATTTTACTTTTACTCTTCTCTAGAAACCATATAGAGGTACTGGTATTCTTAAAAGACCAACTCGAGTGCCCTAAGATGAAGTTCAAAGGTGGCACTTCGAGAAAGAGGTAATACCTTCTGCCGATTCATTCAAGTTTCCTTATTCTTATAAATCTTTCCCTATAGTGGTTTCATCATGCAGTAATAAAATCAGTATCCCTAATATAATTATATGTTATTATTAATATGAAACAACCCTATTCCACCTTCTATCCATCATAAGGAAAATGAAATCACCGCGTGTGTGTATGTACCGAATACCGTCTCCACTCCGTGGTGTGATATGGTTTTCCACCACCACCTTTCTTGGATGAGTATAATGGTGATAAGAATAAATATATATGATTATTATAACATCATACTAATACTAAGATATTATATCATTCACTCCAATTCCATTCAATAAATATGGGTACAATATCATCGCTTGTGTGTACGTACGGATTACTGTATCCACGACGCGATGAGATTCATTTTCCATGTTAACAATTAAAAAATGATTATAAAGTATATATAATAATTAATTATGAAATATATGAAATTATGGTGATACTGGATGTATGTATGTATATATATATGTATGTCATCTACTTAATTCCATTCAATTAATTAAGGAAACAAAAGCAGAGTTCATGCGTACGTACGGCCTACCGTCTCCATGAATGGTGTATTTATATCCATTTATTGATCTATTATATATATGTAAATTATGAATATATTATATATAAATCATGTTTTATATTCTGTAATTATGTAATCATGATCTAAGTAATCATATTAACAATAAAATTCAAAACACGGACAATAAATGAAATGATTTTACCCAAAACGACACTTTAACATAAATTTAAAAAAGAACGGGTAATATAAAGTCATATGTGAACCATATGAGATGTAATAATAATGAATATGATTCTATAATAATTTAATTACATTATTGAAATTATTATATATGAGGTTCGGATACATACAAAGCATATCAGGCCTAAGGTAACATATAATTTTTCAAATCTCAATCTTATCTGAGATTGCTTAAACGTAAGTATTTACTGGGGTTATATTTTTCATCCATTCCAATAAAATGGTTTCCATAATGTCTTTAATATTATTCCATGTATGTTTAATTTTATGTTTACCCAATTTTACTTTTACTTTGTGTGATGGATGTAATCTTTCTTTTGTTTAACATACAAGGAACTGTTTGACTTTTCCCACAATAGTACGAGGAGAATGTTTTTTTATCTTATACGGCGTGAATGGATTTTTACCATTTCATAATAACTTATTTCAATGAAGATTACTCTACAAAATTTCAATTATATTTTCAATAAGATCCATTTATTTTAAAATTGTGCGGCCTTTTGAGAAAATAAAATGAATTTGAAGAAGAAAGGGTATTTTCCTCAAGAATTCATTTCAAGTGTTTTATAAAAAATATTTTCCATCTAAGATGAAAATATTTCATATATGTATGTTTCATGTATAATGTCTATATGATTCACATGTTTTCACTTTTCTTATGATGAAATGATATCCATTTGTTTTATATGCATTTTGTGATGATGGGATGATGTTTATGAAACCCATTTTATTCATTTGGGTTATGATGAATGATTAATGTTTATTTTGTGTCACAAGTAAGATTTATTTAATTATGATATGGGTGGGACCTATATCACCATCCAATGTACTGGGTAAATACTTATATATCATGTGGTAGACATGGCTGGAATGGTAAGTAAATCTGGTTCAGTAATACAGGGCTGGAACGACAAGTAAACCAGGTTCAGTAAGGGACTTTGTCCACTAAGAAGGTCTTAGCAAGAATGACTTGGATAATATGGAAATCATAACATGTGATTAATGGTTTCCACAATTACATGTTTTATTCCCATGGTATTTTATCAGGATTTATGTTCCATTATTATCTATGCCTTATGTACTACCATGTTTTATGTCATTTCTCAATATTTTTATGTTTAAACATTATGTTCGTGATTATTTAAGTTGAAATGTATATGATTTGTTTTATTTTATCCATGCATACCCTTACTGAGAAATTGATCTCACCCTTTAAATGTTTTCGTTTCCCCAGGATTTAAAGAAAGGTGTTAGGTAAGAAAACATAAAGGGGAAGATCAATATGGGAGATCATGAAGATCATTCACCACGATTAGAAGATTATATTCCGAGTTTCCAAAGACACTAATCTATTATGGTCCTTATAAGTATTTTTTTGTTATATATTAAGTATTCCACAAAATTAATGTAATTTCCATGTATGTCAAGATTTGGATGTGTACAGTTGGTATCCATGGAAAGGTTTAGTCATCCTTTGGAAACTAGGATGCAAAAAACATTAGTGAAATCTCTAGAGATATTTCAAAGGTATGTCTAGGGATGTCTCTAAGGTTAGTTATAAGCATAGGTTATAGTACTAGAATTAAAGTAATGCTATTAGAATTAAATATAAGATGTTAGATATTGAAGGTACTCCACCTTTATTATGATTTTTTTTGCATACAATATTTTTATGGGTTTTAGAAAATGGCTGGAAATAGAAAGATTCAGACAATGGAGGATATGATGGACAATGGAATGATATTATTCATGAGAAACCAAATGAAATTTGACCTAGAGGTCCACATATCATTATTATGCCTAATCAGAAATCTAATAATATGATCAATAATCTGAAATTTGGTATGTTTCCTGACTCAGCTAATAAGAGAATGATGGAGTTTCATGATGATCATAGAGGAAAGAAAGTTCAATTACCCTCATGTAAATCATGTGGGAAGAGGCATCAGGGAGAATGTATCAAATGAACTGGAAAATGATTTGGGTGTGGAAAAGATAGACACAAAGCCAGTAATTTGTAAAGGAAAAGGATCAGTTAACACCATGGAAAAGGACAATGGTTTTGATAAGCCATCCACAACGGTTAAATGTTTTAAATGATGAATGTACGGGAATTATGCAAACCAATACCCTAAGGGAAAGACTCATGAAGAGAATCAGCATGGTCATATGGGTAGTATTTATGTTGATGATGATGATGAGAATACAAATGATATGTGAGATGAATGAATTGTTCAAAATCAGTCAATGTTTTAAGATGGTCGTGGAATTATTACCTGTTTATCAAGAATTAATGTCGTATAAGTAATCTCATGGTACTATGGAATAAAGAGACATCTATGGATTGTTACTCTATTGTTTTTCCTTATGTTATTGAAAGTTATGTTGAATGGTACCGGTAACCATGAACGGTTATTCAGATGTTTTTGGAAAGCAAATGATATGCACATAATGAAGGGATAAGGAGAAAATGAAAAGTTTGATAATATTAATGATCTCATTACTGAGATAAGGGCAAAGTGATATCATGGTTTGAGTATATAATTTTTTGGGGATTTTGGTATGTGGAAAGAGTTAACATTGGAAAACATTTATGTTTTCACTATGGTTCAATGGGTATTCATTTCTAAAGAGAATACATTATTAAATAATTCACATGTTTTGAATGTAAAAAAAAGATATATAAATCTTATGATATACAGGAGATAACTGATTATATTAAATGCTTCGTATATAACATTTCTAGTAATCGTTTTATTTATACTATGAGCTTGGACATAAGTATTTTGGATAAGCCTAAATATTGGAATGGATTATGTTGGACATAAGTTAGCATTGTTTAAGGATATAACATTTGTCGATATTATTGATGTAATGTTATAATATTGTTGTTTTAGAAAATAGGACAACCCATAGTACGAGCGACAACCCATACTGTCAGACAAGGCTATGGGAATTGAACCTACAACCAAAGTGCAACCGACCTTTATCGCCTACCACTTGCCTATAGAAAGTCCCTAGTTTGTATAAATATGTTTTAATTTATTAAGTGGTATGATATATGGAGTATAAGTCCATTTTAGGAACCATATATGATTAATTTCACTATAGATGGACATATGTATATTTGATAAGTTTTCCTAACCTTTTGTTTGAGATAGATGGAATGACCCATAATTCTATCACATGATCTTATAACACCACATGAATAACAAATTCAACTTCATTTCATTAAGATATGAAGTGGAAATTGTCCAAGGAACGAAAAATAGTGAGATTGTACAAAAATCATGAAACAATTTCTTTTAATTCATCAACATTAGAGAAATGATCTTGAAAACAAAAAATGTTGTCCTAGTTCCCTCATATATGATAAAATAGATGGTCCCTTAGATCATCACAAATTTATGGCTTTATGACTGTTAGATTTATCATAGCCATGTCCTCTACAACTCTCCATCTGAACTTGATGGTTAGATTTCTCTTCCACATCCATATTTTCACCCATGTTATCCTATGATGAATCTCATCGATTAATTAATTTGTGTCAATGTTACATTTCATAATTTAGTTTTTAATGTTATGTTTTGGTATTGCTTTTTAATATATGTGTTTCTATTAATGAAACATTCAAGTAGTTAACAATTTATTACCCCGAAAAATTTCAAGGGAAAAATTCATTTTGAGGGGGGTAGAATGTAACACCCCGAGATTATATAAGATATATATTATTTTTAATTTCCTTCATTTATTCTTTTGTATGCTACACCAAGATTATCTTGCGCTATACGCAACACCGTATTATCTTGCAGTATACGCAACACTATTTTTGGATCGTGTTACACACAATTTCACGTTTGTTTGATAGTTGTTATTCTACACAACATTGATTGTATATAAATATATATATGAAATTTATTAATGAAATGTGGTTGTATTTTTTATACACAACAACAAAGGAGTCTTGCACTACACACAACCCTGACTTGGCTTGCATTACACGCAATCACGACCTTCCTCGATAGCGTGTGCTGTACGCAATACCGGGTTTCACTAAATGATGATATATTGTTATAATATTATTATGAACTAGTACATATGAATAATAGTATCTAAAATTTTAATTTTAGAACAATAGAATTAATCTTAAAGAATTTATAGAACATTGTAGGAGATCAAAATAAATATTTTGTGTAAAATATGTATTTTTAAAAAATTGCAGTTTTGCCAACTTTAGATGGCGCACCCAAATTAAATTTTGTTATTGACAAGTTTATAAATTCAATTTGACAAAATAAAATTCTAATTTTTAATCAAGATAAAAAAATTTGATTTGGATAAATTTTTCATATTATTCTGATAACATTCATATTTTAATGAATAGTAAAAACATGCTATATTTTAAATAAAAAAACTATTTTAATCGTAATAATTTATATGGTTAAATTATAATATTTAATGATTTTAAAATATAAATAGACTATATTTTTACCATTTAATATAATGTATTCTATTAGCATTGATTTTACAATGAATTCAAATACAATCATTTCAATCTTTTGCAAAGTTTTATCTTTTAAAACTCAATTTCTTAACAATGGGATCAATTTTAAAATAATTACTGCAACTTTTTTGTTTTGAATTTTGAAAACTAGATTCCATATTTTAATTAAGTGGGTCCAAATTATGTTAATATGTGGATTTTATTTTTTTGATATTATGAATATTAAAGACGGTAATTTTTATTTACTAATGTTAAAGGTGAATCTTGTTATTAAGGTTAAAAATAAGATTATAAAATTACTCTAACACATTCCAATATTCTATTTGATGACTATTGGTCGGCCCATATCTTCTAAGGGTAGGATTAGATTAATTTTATGCACTTTTTACCATGAAAATAATTTAATTATTATTAAAACCAAAAAAAATGACAGCATGTCACTCTCTAAAATATTATAAGTATAATAATTTTAATTCAGTGATAAACATCATGAAACATTGAAAATGAATAGTCTCTAGATATATAATAAATTTAACTACATCATTTAAATTTATTTATAATTTTTAGGTATTACATATTTGTCATTAATGGTGACACAATAGTGATACAGAAATTGTTTATTTAGAGAAAAATCAATAATATAGTTTGCATTAAAATACAAATACCAATCAAAAAGACCATAAACTTGACCAAACCATATTGGTCGAGTATATTCATACGCTAATCATCCAAGGGTCATTTTTTCGACCAATTTGAGCCTTATAAAACAGATTAAGACATTTATATTATTTCTTTTTAAATTATGTCAAAGATTCCACCTTCCTAATTTAATAAATATAACAATTTAAATATTGTGATTTTAAGATTATAAATTCGAGTAAAAATATTAGTATGAAAGGTATTATATTTATACTCATCATAGGAGTTTATTTTTAATTTTTAATCAACAAAAAGTATACTAAATTATTATACAAAAATGACGTAGTAATTGTTTTATTAAGAGAAATATCAAATAAATGATTTTAAAAGTATTTAAATAAATATTATATGAAATATTGAATGTGCTACACTAATTTTTTTAGATAAATTTTACATTTTATGAATCTATTAAATCTTTTAGTTCAATCATATATTCTGTGTATATTTTATTTAAATTCAAATAAATTAATAGTGTTAAAATTGACACTATCTTTATTTTATAAAAATTACATATTATAAAATCGTTTAAAAATCACAAAAATATTTAAAAATTATAAATTAAAAATTATATGGTCGAAAATGTAATAAAGTATACAATTATGGAAAATTCACAAAACATAAGTAATTATTTATATTTCTTTAAAATTTAGATTATTATTACCTCAAATAAAGTTAAATAGATTATATAAGGATAAGTCTTGTTGATAGTGTTTAAAATAAATTTTCAATGTGTATAAATTTTATTGGTTGATGAGCTTAAAACCCTATCTCATATAATCGTCAGATTTGAGTGATTTTGGATGTTTTTAAGCGGGGTTGGAATATATTATAAATTAATATTTCTTTATAATTCCAAAGGTTCCCCTTTCTTACCTTATAAAAGGGCACCTCCAACCTCTCCTCCTCACACCATTATGAGCCTTGAAGCTCGGAAAACCTCTGTTAATTTTACTTCCCCACTTCCCTTGTAACCTAATAGTGGTACTCGTCATATCAAATGACCAACTCTAGATCCGTAAAAGGAATTTCAACGGAGGCACTTCGAGAAAGAGATAATACCTTCTACCGATTCATTCATGTTTCATTCTTCTTATACATCCCCTTACTTTGTGGTTTAGTCATGAAGTAATAACATCATTATCCCTCATATACTGATATGTTATTATATATATGAAACAACCCTATTCCACCTTCTATCCATCCTAAGGAAAAAAATTCACCGCGCGTGCGTACGTACAGAATACCGTCTCCACGCCATGTTGTAATCTCTTTTCCACCACCACCCTTCTTGGATGGGTATAATGGTGTAAAGAATAACTACATACGATTATTATAACATCATACTGATTCTATTATATTAAATCATTCACTCCAATTCCATTCAATAAATATCGAAACAATATCAATGCTCGTGCGTACGTACGAATTACCGTCTCCACGATGCGATTAGATTCATTTTCCATGTGAAAAATTCAAGAATGATTATAATGTATATATAATAATTAATCATGAAATATATAACATAATATTTATTTGTATATATATACGTATGTAATCTACTTAATTCCATTCAATTCAATATGGAAACAAAAACAGAGTTCATGCATATGTACGGCCTATCGTCTCCATGAACGGTGTATTTCATTCCATTTATAAATATATTATATATAGGTATATTATGAATATATATTATATATAAATCATGTTTAATATTCTAGAATTATGTAATCAAGATCTATGTAATCATATTAATAATTACAAGTCAAAACACGGACGATAAATGAAATGATTTTACACAAAATGATACTTTAACATGAATTTACAAAACAACAGGTAATATATTGTTATAAGTGAACCATATATGATACCACAACAATGAAGTTGATTCTGTAAAAATTCAATGACAATATTTAAATCATTATACAGGAGTTTTGGTTATGTCGAAGCATATCGGACCTAAGGTAAGGGATAATTTTTAAAATCTCATTTTTATCTAATATTTCTTATACGTAAGTATTTATAGGGGTTATATTTTTCATCCATGCCCATAAAATGATTTCCATAATGTGTTTAATATTCTTCCATGTATGTTTAATGTCATTTTTACCCCTCTTTGACTTTTACTTTGTGTTATGGAAGGAATCTTTATTTTGATTACAATACGAGGAACTTTTTCAAGTTTCCCACAAAAGTACGAGGAGAATGTCTTTTTAACTTATAGGTTGTGAATGGATTTTTACGGTTTCATAGCGAATTATTTCAATGAAGATTCCTCTACAAAATTTCAGGGTTATTTTTAATAAAATCCTTTTCTTCTAAAATTGATTTCTATTTTGAGGAAAGAAAATGATTTTGAAGAAGAAATGATATTTTCCTCAAGAATTCATTTCAAGTGTTTTATCAAATATATTTTCCATCTAAGATGACATTATTTCATATGTGTATGTTTCAAGTATAATGTGTCTATGATTTACATGGTTTCACTTTTCTTATGATGAAATGATATCCATTTTCCTATATCGATTATGTGATGATGGGATGATGTTTATGAAACCCATTTTATTCTGTGGGTTATGATTAATGATTTATGATTATTTGGCAGAACAAGTAATAATTATTTCATTATGACATGGGTGGGACCTATATCTGCCTCCAATGAATTGGGTAAAAATTTATATCTCATTATATAGACATGGCTGGAATGGAAACTAAATCTGGTTTAGTAATATAGGAATGGAATGGCATGTAAAACCGGTTCAGTAAGGGACTTTATTTTCAAAGAAGGTATTTGCAGCAATGCCTTGGCTACTATGGAAATCATAACAAGTGCTTAATGGTTTCCACAATTAAATGTTTTATTCCCATGGAATTTTATCAGTATTGATGTTCTATTTTGATCTATTCCATATGTACTGCCATGTTTTATGCCATTGCTCATGATTTTGATGTTTAAACATTATGTTCGTGTTTTTTTAAGTTCAAATGTATATGATTTGTTTCATTTTCTCCATGATTACCCTTACTGAGCATTTGAGTTAACCCTTTATATGTTTTCGTTTCCTCAGGATTTAAAGAATGTTTTTTGGTAAGAAAATTAAAGGGGAAGATCATTATGGGAGATGTTGAAGATCTTCCACCACTATTAGAAGATTATATTCCGAGTTTCCAAAGACACTAAACTATTACGGTCCTTGTGTGTCTATTCTTATGTATTATGTATTCCACAAAAGTAATGTAATGTCCATGTACATCAAGCTTTGGGTCTCTACCCCTACCATATGCAACCCCAATCATATTATGTCTCAACACATCTTATCCCAACAACATACTCCTGGGATACATCGTATCACATCAAAAAGAACCCATGCTCACCACCTAATAATAACAACCTCGTCACATATCATCCAAAATCAACTAGGTTATTAGAACCACTATTTATTGCACTATAAGACCTCTATACATCACATATAAAATGCCTACCTCACCTGTAAGAGAGATCAATATGGATTGGGTACCCAACCATCTTTCCTCCAAAGTAGATGATATTAAAAAACACACTCTGTATTACTATGTGAGTTTTGGAACATAGGGATCAATATTGGTGGGGTGCATAAAAAAATAATGAATATCCCTTTATATACATATACCCACCCTGAATCCCGACCTAATGGTTCGTAGCCAATCACTACCAAACTCAAAAAATTCCCACTACTTTTTCAACCTCTAAATTAAAAAAACACAATAGTTCACAACTACATCACTCAAAAAAAACCCATTATCCATACCATTCATATAATTATTAATAATCAATCAAATTTAACCACAAAAACCATCATTTATTAATCCATTATCAATTTTAATTGCATTAAACAAAACAAAATCCAAAAATTTCATCCATTATAAAATAATAAATTATTCCATCACTACCCAGGAATCATGGAAAAATCAACCACACATCACACGAATCTCATAAATACAATCGACCCATCACTGGACCATCACAAAATCATATCCAAACAACCACTAACCTTCCAACCAAACGAAATTAAAAACACCAACCACCTCACCTGCCCAAATTTATGTTTAAACAACCTCCACCTCTTTTCCATAAAATCACATCCACAGAACCTCCACCTCCACACCTCAAAAGAAGGACCACACAACCGAAACCATGACATAACAAAATAATGTCCACAAAACAACCATATTTCCACCCAAAATCATTTCCATATCTCACCCATCATCCACACAATTATTCTCAATTACACATCACCACCCCACAATAAGACACAGTCATTACAAGACATCAAAAAAATGGTTATATGTTATTGGAAAGGGGCTTCTAAAACATATTAATTTATTTCAGTAGTCTTATACACTGTCCAAAATCAAAGGAAAACCATTTCATGAAGAAAATATAGGATGTTATACATCATTCAATTTTATTGTGATAACAAAAAATTTGTATACTTTTCACATCATGATGCCATGTTTCAATGTTTGTACAACTGGTGAGTTCACAATAATGAATAAGATAAGGGGGATGATGTTAGATTGATTACACATTGTGTAACTATAACTTATGTTGACTAATAAATATAGTCTATGGAAAAATGATTTAAGGTGAGTTTTGGGAAAAAAATTTAAACCTGGTGATTAAATGAAATTTAATGGTTACATGATATGAAACTACAATGGTTCCATATGACAAGATCGTTTCCCATATAAATAAATTTTCCTTCAAGTGATCCATCCTACATGTTGTTTTGAATAAAATCCAATAGGATCTTTTTTCCCACCTCTTGCATTTTAGAAAATAAAGTGAAACCGAGGATTCCCAAAATTATAAATCATTTCCCACGCATTGTGCACTATAGGGTGAACAAGAAACACCACAAAACCAAAAATGAACAATGAGAAGAAAATTAAACCTATAGGGAATAAATGCATCATCAAAATTAAGTCCAACATACAACACAAACAAAATAAGACCCACCTCAATATGTTTGAGATATAAGACCAAGATGAAACAAACAATAAGTTAGAATACAAGATCATGTATTTACGACAAACAACCATGACAACTATTGGAGTAATGTAGGTAGAATGGTCTAGAATATCTTCTCGTGGTGACAAGGGTTTAACAGGAATGAGACAAAGGAGGGTTCATCTGATTGAAATATGTTTTGAGAAAGAAAATAATAAAAAAATTGAATAAAATGGTTTTATGTATTTTAACCATTACATGGTGTGTAATACTTGGGTTTATAAAAATTTACATGTTCTAAAAAAACCTATTTTTCCTTTAACATTAATAAATATGCATTGTGAATTCTACACACAGGACATTTAATTAGTCCCATAGACTCCACCTTATTTAATTAAAATTATATGAAATAAATAGTTGTACATGCTGAGAAAAAATATTTTACCTATGGTAAACTATAAAAATCATGTATTACCTATATTAGCTCATCTTCACCTCCTACCTCTGCTGAAAACTCTGGGAACATCCTCATGTAATCACTCATACACCTCAAATACCCAAAACTAGAAATTTAATGTGACTTGAAAGCCTATACCATTATATTTTATGAGAATATATATTATATGTATTAATGATACATATATAATCAATATTGTTATTTTGGAAAATAAAAAATGTAGATATCATTATAGGATAGTTGATTGATATCTGTATATGACCCCAAAATAGTCCAACAATGGTTTATTAATCAGTAATTGTGAATGAATCTATCATGCAATTGAATTATGACATTTAATGTATTTATAAAATATAAATTAAAAATAAAATTAAGAGTTTTCAAAAAATTATCATATTTATAAGACGTAAGATCAAGAAAACGTTTACAAACATATATAGAGATTGTCCAAAAAATTAACACCTGATATTGAAAATACATTATTAAATATAATATATAGAATTAAATTTAAATAAAAAAGATTATAATTGTAAATTAATATAGTTTGTTTGATGAAATAATAAAATTGAATGTTTATATTTATGACACAATAATACAAATCACTTACATGGAAATCATTGTTAATGTTAAGGGATGTGGTAAATCAAAATCCTTCATTGACATAAAAAAATTTAATTTGACTTCATTCCACTATTATATTCAATTTGGAATGGTTTTTATTCATTTTATCTATGAAGAAAATATTTTTTATTTGAACAAATATCAATTAATGGTTTTAATTAATATTTTTTAGAAAATCCCAAAGAGACTTTTTGAGGAGAGACTAACAACTATGGATTTTATATCCATGGAAAAAAATGATTTCATGAACGATGTTTTCATTATTTAGTTTTCATTTTAATATAATTATTCAAAATGACCTATCTCCAATGTATTTGTTTCACTTTTATATTTTTATTGTATTATGTAAATATTTTTTGTGATGATTTTCTTATTAACATATGATATAATTCATGGTTCTATTTTATACCATTTTGACGTTTTGTGAAACCCAGTTTATCCATTCGTTGATAATGAAATGATAATTATTTATACATCAATATTTGATGTAGCTTATTTTATTTAAATGCCTTTTTTTAAATGGTAATTGTTATAGTTTAGATGTTATATGAATCCTATTTTATTCCATTAACTTCTTTATGAGGATAGAAGTGATTGATATTTAAGTTAAATACTTAATTATAGATGTTGATGGTTGGGTACCTATAGTTTCATCTATTTCATTGGTTACGATCTTATATCCAAAGAGATATGAATTCAAGAGTACGTTTTAGTTTTCTTTTTTTGATGAGATCTATTTTTTGATAATTAAACTATTAATTCAATATGACATAGTTTGCCAAATATTTAGAAGATTTTATTCAATATGACATTATAATCTCATGATTCATAGATTATCTTAAATAGATATAATCCATGTTATATTTATTATTCAAAAATGTGTATCTTATATTTAACTATGAACTTATTCAATGGCCATTTAATATCACTAATATCTTATCATTTTTAGTCATTATGTTATGATAAATTTAATATGTAAATGTTTTAATCGTATTCTTATAAACTTATACCTGGTGAATTTATTATTAATCCCCTAAAAATTCCTTTGATTAACCCTTTATAATATTTTTGTTTTATTGGTTTTGATAATGAACATTAGAAGTAATAAGTTCCACTGATCATATATTATGGTAACACAAAAGAGAAATGATAGCTATTTTCAAAAAAATTATTATGTAGATCATCTCCATATACACATAACGAATATGATTTTTGGATGTTATTATTTACGTAAAATAATGTTCAAATCATGTAAAATATTTAAAAAATGAAATTTTTATCTTTGGTGTCTATATATTTGTATACGAATCATTTAATAAATATTTCAAAATGATGTGTATAAAACTGCTGAGATAAAAAAGGGGAAAAACCAATTGTTTTTTGGTCCATTGATCTCTTTACAGTGGCTATAAATGTATTCAGAGGTGGCTGGAATAATATTACGACTCCGAAAAATAAATTGGGAATTGAAGAAAGTGTCTTAATTCAAGGGATAATGTTTTTTATTGAAATAGTATCTTGATCTCCCACAGTGGAAAACAATCAATGATGCAGGATATGTGGGAAAATGCATTATTCTTTCTTTCTAAATGAAGTCCCACCACAATAAAATATCATATTAAAATAGTACATAATCTTTTAATATAAACATATCCCTCTAAAAAAATTAATGGTTAGAAAAATATAACTACTTTTTACTTACATATTAAATGAATATATTGAAGCCTCTCTATATTTATTAGGATTTCAACACTAAATTTTTTAGATGTTTAAATTTTGATGTGACATTATATGGAATGAAACAAATGTTCCATTCATTTCAGGAAAATCATGAAATATTATCCAATGGAGTTGGAATTAAAAATACACACATAATCACCTATAAATCCATTATGTGAAGCCTCAATAGATAATAAATAAAATCTAAAAATACTACATCACTATATTACTATAAGTTATTATGAATCCTCAATCAAACATTCTAAATATTCCATGACATTATACAAGATTGTGAATGAACATAAAGAAAAAGGTTTTCTCTATTATGATCATCTAAATACCATTTTCAAGGATATTAGACCCCTTAGAGAGTAATATATTTTCATTTAAGACATACCTAATATATTATGACAAAAAATACATTATTTATCATCAATCTTGAGATAAGTTTGGACCCTAAAAAGTGTATTGAAGTGAAGAATATATTCCTCGGAGGCCCAACATCATAATAAAATAATGATATTCATAACCCTTTAAATTTAGAAGAATTATTTCCATTCAATGACGTAGAGTTAATGAGGCCTTTTAATATCAATGGAATTATTTTAAAAACATTGTTCATTCATTCAAAGAACATTTCATATTAGAGGATTTTTAGAGAAACTATACCTATGTAAAATATTTAATGGAAAAAGATATTGTTATAAATTACACATGTGATTAATAGAAAATGTCATGAGATCTCTATGATTATAGACTATGAATTTATTCTATATACACATTATTTCTCATATATTATTTCATTTATATATTTCATATATCATTAATATAAAAAATAATTGAAATATTTATTATTTTATTTATATAATTTTTTATTCTATTTAGTTCTTATGAACTTATACATATTACTCATACATAATGATTGTAATATACTCATAGTGAGTGGACAAACCCATTGGGTAAAGTAACTGAGTTCAAATTTAAGGTTACCCTAGGATGAAATGTTAAAGTAATAGACATAATGAATTTTAATTTATAAAAGAGGAATTATACACTTGTGTGATTTAAAGAAACATCTTTAAATTTTAAAAAATAAAATAGAATATATATTAATATGAAATTATAATCACAATATCGCTGACAGAGAGTTGTTAATTATTCAACACCTATACTTCCAATATATACATTGGGGAATAGTAGTTTCATCACAATATTATAGGTATAAAATTAAGAGATGATCACAAGGTGTTTAGTGATTGTTTCCCATATCATTTTCAATATTTGTATGTTGAAAAAATAAATTCTAATTAATTCCCATTTCCCATTACTATGAATAACACAAAATAAAATTTATTCCTTGATGGTTAAATATTATGGTATGAATTATTTTTCATCATCATCCACATTATCACAATGTCGAATTGACTGATCCATAACCCCATATTTTTTATTTTTTTATTTCTAATCAACATAAAAAACATGTTCTTTACACCATTTGTAGTAATCCAATATATCCATTCCGAATAGATTTTTATACAGTTACCTTGTTCTAATATATGGTAATGTTTATGAAGAAATAAATATTTTAATTAAAGTGGTATAGACATTTGGGATTTGTGTTAGTATGTATTAATTTGATTAAATAAGTTGATTATATATGGTGTTACATTATGTGGTTGGTTAAATATTATTTTATTAAAGGATGATGTAATATTGAGATCTGATTGTTATAATGTAATTTATTATTTATTTTTCATAAATTTAATAACAAATGTTTTTTAAGATATTTTTATATAATAAATTTGTATTGTCCTTATATATGAGGTGCAATTAATTTATTAGATGAAGAAGGTAGAATCAAAATTGTTTTACCATGATAAATTTTAAATTGAAGTTTATCTCATGTTTCTTGAGAATAATCGAATATATTAGAATATCCAACTAACTAATATCCCGATAATATCAATTTTAGACAACATCTAACACTAACATTTCATTTCTCACTCATAAGTTTTATGTAGACTTTATTGTGGGTTATTTCCACAAAATATATGATATAAAAAAATGTATGACTCTATTTCATAGAATTATAATGTTATTTTTAAATATTAAATGAAAATAATATTATCCTTTTATTTTAATAATTTTCATTTACTATTCATCTGTGTGAACTCACTAATTAAAATAGAATGGAAAATTATTAAATGGATTATAATAATTACATTATAATTTATTATTAAATATAAGGTTTATCTTAAAAAAATTTATTCTCTCTCCCTTAAATTTGAGATAGAGGATTCTATTCTTCATATTAACTCATGTGGCTCTCTTAGTCCATATGGTTTCAAAAACAATTTTTTTTTTGATATTTTTTAGAATTTATTCACTTTGAAATTTATATTATTTTAAATCAATTTTCAAGGAGTAAAATTAACTAATGGAATTAATTATGAATTTATATAACTCATTCATTAATTTTCCAAAAAAATGCGGTTCACCTTTTCAGAAATGTGGATACTTTCAATAATATTTATATAATCGTTGGTAAAATTCTTGCAAACATGGTATGTAACACACTGAAATATTTAAGAGAAATAAATTTTTAATGATTTGTGTTATACTGTAAAAAAAGTGTTGTTAGAATAACATAAAACATAAAACAGGATTGAATTATATTAACAAATAATAATGGATTGTGTTACACACAAATTCATGACTTTTTGATAAATTAATTTCCCCCAAAATAATGTTTAAGAGAAAATTAAATATTATTATGTCACATTATAAATTATGAAATATAATTGAGTTTATGATAATTATTAACTGAATTATAAAAATATTATTTTAAAATCTATATATAATTCATTCTTTATTGGACAATTAATTATAAATGAAAATAAAAATCTTATTAAATATAAAGAAATATTTTTATGAAACATTTATAAATTCATAAACGTGAGTTTATAAAATAATATAATCACAATTAATAGATTATATTAATGAATTATATATGTAATATATTCAATATATTGTCTAAAATTAATATTATAAGATTCATATACATGATATAAGAACAAATTCAATTTCTCAAATAAAAGAATTACTTTTCAATAAATGAAGCTTTACTATCATTTGATGGAATTCCCATTTTAAATCTATTTTTTGACACTTTTATATGATATATTTAACAAAATAAATGTCTTATTTGGAATCAATACATTAAAATTTAGTTTGGTAGAATTTTCAGTATTTTTCTAATATGTTTTAAATTTTTATGACCCGTGAAAAATAGATTTTTATTATTAAAAATGTATTTTTAAGGAATTTACAATGTAAAATCTAGTTTTGGATTAATCATAAATATTTAATACATAATTTTTATATAAAATATCATTAATATGTTTTTTAAATTGATTTTATACATAAATTTATTATAAAAACATTTTCCATTTTATGAGGGAATTTGTCTTCAAAGAAGTTTTTCATGAAATTTTACAAGTTTCTTATTAATTTTATTTCAGAAAATTATGTGTTTTGAAATTAGAAAAA
Source organism: Viscum album (assembly GCA_963277665.1). Lineage (NCBI taxonomy): Eukaryota > Viridiplantae > Streptophyta > Magnoliopsida > Santalales > Viscaceae > Viscum > Viscum album. The sequence continues at coordinate 799,297,095 of OY728143.1, read as the reverse complement.
TATATTTGAAATTTGGATTCATTGTATCAAAATTTTAAATATTGGTCAATTTTTTACAGATAAAAATAATAACAATGGTAAATTTTGTGACCATGTTAAAGGGGAAATTATTTTATGTTGGATAAAATAAAATTATAATGATAATACAATGAAAAAAATAAAACAAATTTATTAATTTGATGTAGTGAATTAGTCCCTTAAAACGAAAGGATCTAAATTATTTCATTTTATGGACACTTGTCTATGAAAATGAAAAAAATATTATAAAAATAAATTAATAACCCAAAGGGTTGGTTTCTTTGTCTTTAATATCTATTATATTTCTTATAGGAACACACTAGTGGTATCCATGAATCAAAAATTCCATTTTAATATATGGAACATTTTTTCATAATATAAATTCAATTTTGATGTTTTGGGTCCATTTAGGAGATATCATGGTATTTTTAATAGTTTTTATTGAAAATTTAAAAATGTCACATTCATTTTATAAATAATATTTCATTTTTGTGATATTCATGTATGGAATAAAAAATCATCTAAAAATAAAAAATTTATAGATAAAATTATTTTATTTATAATGATAAATAATAGGTGATTTTTAGAAAACAAATAATTACTCTAAAATATTACACACTGATGATGCATAATTTATTTAATTGATGTAAAATTACTAAAATAATTTTTATTAAAATGATAATAACCATTAAAATACCAAAACAATTAAAAAATAATATTGGTAGAGTACATATAGACTAGAATCATCATTGGGTCGATTTATTTACCATTTGAATCCATATTTATATTATTATCAAACATAAAATATTTTAAATAATGTGATGTCAAGTTTATCACATTCATGCTTTAATATATATATATAACATTATTAATATCATATTTTATTAAAAAATTATTTGACTAAATATATTCATCTGAATTCTAGAATAATTACCTTTAATTTGGCATTTTTTTTAATTTTTTTCATATATTATTATATTAAATAATTATACAGTACATATGTTGTAATTGTTTTTTTAATTTAAATACCAAATTAATGTTATTAAAATATTAAAATAAATATACCTTCCAATAATTAATATATGAAATGAATTGTCTAGATGACCTTTATCCCATAGGGATATAATAAAACATTTTTTGGAGGATAACATCTTATCCTGACATTATTTTTAAAAACAATCAATTCCATAGGTTCAAAATTGACAGTATAGATTTATTATCAAAATTATGTATTATTAAAGTATTAAAAAACATTATATAATTTTAAAAAATATATATTAATTATAATTTGGTCTAAAATGTAATAAAATATTTATTTGTGGTCTAATTTATATCATATATATCTAAATTAAAGAATTTTAATATTGAAATATTTTTTACCAAATTCAAAAATAATAGAATAATAATCTTTAAAATTAAAATCATACGGTTTAAATGGATGTAAAAACTAGTCTAAAAGTTATTGGTTGATGATATTAAACCCACATCTCATTTTATATTTGAATATACGAAATTTTAAAGGTTTTTATGGGGTTTTAATTTATTATTAATTAATAGTTTTTGGAAATTTGAAAGGTGCCCTAACCTCAATAATAGAAGGTAAAATAATCCCTCACATAATCACTACACAATGAGCATTCATGGTCTGATATACCCTAAAAATTTCCATTATTAACATCCATAGTCACATTCATGAGGTGGGTTTTTTTCAAAACAACAACTCTAGTTCATTTAATAGGAGATATAGAGGGAGTTTGTCGAAGAAGGCATAATCTTCTATATTGATTCATTCTTAATTATTTCTTATTCTACATCATCTTCATTCGTGGATTACATCATAATGTCATAAATTTAGTTTCAATTATATCCTGATATGATATTAATTTTATTTAATGATACTATTCCACCTTTTATACCTCATACAAAAAATGTAATCCCCATGCGTGCCTATGAACATTTTACCGTCTCCGTGGCATGGTGTAATCGATAACTCTTTACCACATTACTTTGATGGGTGTAGTGATTGAAATAATTACTATATATAATTATTATATCATTATATTCATTCTTAAAAAATATTATACCATATCCATATCAATACGATTCAATATTTATGGGAATGATATCGTTGCTGATGTGTACATACACCATAGCGTGTCCACAATGCGATGTGAATCATTCTACAAGATATTCATTTAAGCGTGATCATATAAAAAACATATAATTAAATAATATGATATATATTAAAATAATACCATTCTAATAATGATATATCTATAAAAAATTAATGGGAACAAGAACTTATTTCAAAACATGTGTTCAAAAATAAAGCAGTTAATACACCATTGAAGATTAATACTATTATTTACAAATGGGTAATAATATGATCAGTTATAAAATTATAAAAATTTATATGATTCAAGAATAATTTAATGAAATTATTTAAACTCTTACATATGAGGTTCAAACATTAATTAAGGAACCCAAACATAAGGTAATGGATAATTTCAGAATAGAATTATTATCCGAGATTGTTTATAAATAAGTATTTAATGGGGATTATTTATAATTCCTGAATTTTTTTTAAAAGTTACTTCTTAAAATGGATTAATATTCTCCAATTCATGTTTATATTCATTTTTCAAATTTATTTTGTTTTTAAAACATGGCTTGAAAGGAATCTTTAATTCATTTTTTATACGAGGTACAATTTGAATTTTTCGAAAAATATATGAGACAAAAGGTTAATTTATATTTTATTGATTGAATGGATTCATATAATTTCATAATTATTAATTTGAAATAAGCACCCCATATATTATTTCATGTTTATTTTCAATGAATCTATATTCTTTTAAATTTTATTGTATTTTATGGAACAAAATATTTTTCTAGGAAGAAACTATATTTTCCACTTTATTTAATTTCAAGTGTTCAATCAAAATTATTTTACACCAATGATGGTATTATTTAATATCATTATGTTGAAAGTATACTATATGTATTAATCATATTATTTTATGGTGTTCATGATTGAATTATTTTTGTGAAATCTATTTTTTATACATAGATTATGTTATGATTGGTGTTTATGAAACCCATTTTATTAATTATGTTATTTTACGATGAATGATTTATGATTTTGTGGAAAAAATATGAATTATTCCATTATTATATGGGTGGGACCTATATATACCTCCTATAAAAAGGGTAAAGAAATATATCTCTTCATAAATATATGGATAGAATAGTAAATGGTTGTGGTATTGTAATATAGGGCTAGAATGGTAAGTAAACTCAGTTCAGAAATACATTACTGGAACGTGGAGTGAAATCAGTTCAGAAATTAACATTGTATACTATAATGGTCTTAGAAATGACCCTTGGCTAATAGGGAAATGATTTTATATGATTATGTGTTTTCAAAAAATGTTTTTTTATTCCAATTCTATTTTCTCATGGAACATGTACTTTTATTTTTTTCATTATGCACTACAAATATTTTATTCATGCCTCGAGTTTATAATATATGTTTATCATGGTATGATTTTCAAAATATATGTTAATGTTATTAAATTATTATGTTAATGTTTTTTTATTTTCATTGATATCCAATACTTAGCATCTATGTTTACCCTTTTCATATGTTTTCCTTTCTCTATGATATAAATAAAGGTTTTTGGTAGGAAAAATAAAAAATAAATGGTAATATCATTAATAAAGATGATTAATATGTTTCACCATATTAGAAGAATGAGTTCCACATTTCAAAAGACCTTAAACTAATACTATCATTGGGATTTTATTGTTGCAATGTATATTGCATTCCACAAAATTAATGCACTTATCATGTATGCCATCTTGGGTCTTTATATTTGGTATGATAGCGATGTTGTAGTTACCCTTTGGAAAATAGGATGTGCAAACAATAGTGAGATACCAAGATTTATTTCTATGAATATGTCTAGTGATGACACTAAAGATACATATAAAAATATGTTACAATATTATAATTTTGTAAACAATCATGAATATCCATGTATTAAACCTTTGCTGTCATTGAATGAAATATTATAAGTGATTTACCTCAGTTATGTGATTTTCATCTCTGATAATTGTTTCTCAGATTTTATATTTTTGGTCTTAGTCAATTTCTAGAACTAGATCAAACAACGTTAAAATTTTGTTTTTATTATTTGGATAGTATTAAAATTATGAAAATAGATTTCTTGAGTGTATATGTCATGTATAAAATCATAAAGGTGGTATGTGAGTTGGTTATACTACTTAGGATAAAGATATTGTACACAACTAGTGAGTGGTTTGTGATGTTCTTCAAGTTTTATTACATTATTAATAAGATGCATGATTAGATTATGGTTTATGAAAAATAATACAAGATTTAAATTTCATATTCATAGAAATTATATAATAATGACTCGTGAAAAATGTGTTAAGAATTAAGTTGGATGATTGATGTGTATATGTTTTCAATATGTATTTTTATTATATATTATTTACTAAAGAATGAAAAGGATTTGTTGAATGGTGTCGATTCCTTAGAAAAGATATTTAATTGAAATTTAATATTTTTATTAAGGACATTTAAACCTTAATGTGTTTAATATGTGGAAGAAATCTTGTTTTTCATGGATAATGAATTATTGGATGTGATTTATATATGATACTGATTTTGGATTTCATGAAATATTGGATATTCTATCATGTATAATTTATAAAACTTTTTGGGACATGTAGAATATATCCAATAACAATAGGAATTAGTATACATGATTGTTTTCAATAAGGATATATGGTCATTCATCAAATTACCATTACTCCAGAATACATAATGAAGGTGTTCAGATTTTTTGAATGTTTCTAACAAGAGAAACCTTATGATATATAGAGGATAAATGTTATGCCAAGTTAGTGTACATATTTATAAAGTTTCATAAGATAATATTTCATAAGGATTACAAGGATATAAATTTATTTAAATAAATAATTTAAACTTCATATAAATGTTGTTATAATAAATTATTATACCACTATAGGTGGAATTATGCATATTCGATAATGTGACCTAAAATATTTATTGTGATATAGATATATTGTCTGACCTATCATTATATTTATATATAAAATGATCGTCTAACACTTAATGAATGAAGAAATAAAATACCTTTCATTGAATAAGAGCTAAAGGGTATGTTGTTGAAGGTATGACCAATGGTGATATTGTACTAAAAATAAGTAATTATATCTTCTCATGAAATTTTGTCAACATTACGAAAAAATGAACCTGACAGAAAAGGGTATATTATTATCATCATTGTAGATGATATCAATGAACTATTTCATGTTTCAATGTTTTTTGATTATCTGATTGTTAATATTCAGTCAATCATAAAATTTCCCATGTTTAGTTATATTTGTCAACATCTAACATTATTTACACTTTTCCTCCTTGTTCAAACCTTCACTTGTGTTTTCTTATGTAGAGATATTGTAATGATTTATTTAGTGTAACTATTATGTAAAAAATTAATACTTTGTAAATGGATTTTTTCATCATTGTTTTTATGAATTGAGTTTCAATGAAAGAAACTTTAAAATATTGAACCAATGATGACCTATATGAATTTAGACGGATAAATTCAATTTTTGGGGGTATGATGTAACAACCATGATATTTTTATGATATTTTTTTAATATATTGTGAATTATTCTACATCAAGTAAGGATTTCACTAAAACACCATCTTTTCTTATTGTATACGCACAACTATTATTTTCGTGTTTTACAACAAATATCAAGTCATTTTGATTGGATTCGATTAAGGAAAAACAAAGTTTATACGAATTACCATATATTATGATGATACCTTATAACCTAGAAATCATAATTGTTACTATACAAAATATTAACATAGGTATGAAAATATTAAATACACATGTATATATAAATAATTATTAACTTAAAAATAAATTAAAAATGAAAGTAAAACCATATTTAAATAACGGAAAATATTTTTCTAATAAAATATTTAAATGAATATAAGTGAGTTTATAAAATAACAAAATCAATCTTTGATGGATTTTATTAATGAATTATATAGGTAATATATTATATATAATGTTTAAAATTCATCTTATATGTTTTCTATACATGATATAAGAATAAATACAATTTTTCGGATAAATGATGTATATTTTTAAAAACAAATTACAGTTTTATCCCCTTTTGATGGAACAAAAATTTTAAATACCGTTGTTGACACATTCATATATTATATTTCCCAAAATAAACATATAATTTGGAATATGGACATCAATATTTAGTATTATATATTTGTTTAAATGTTTTCAGATAAGGTTCATTTTTTTATGAATAGTGAAATGAATATTTTTTTATTAAAATATATATTTTTTATTATAGAAATTTAATAGGTAAAATTATGGATTGGATCTGTTTTAAATTTTAATTTTTCAATAGTAATCTAAATTACTAAAATTAATGTTTTTAAAGGTATTTTATACAGAATGTTATTATAAAAAAAATTTCTATTTTAAAAGCACATTTTTCTTAAAAAATATTTTTCCTTATATTTTAAAAGTTTTATTTTAAATTTTTCTCTCTAACTTATGTGTTTTGAATTTTAAAAAATGGATTTCAAATTTTTATTCAGGATATCATAATTTTTAAAATTGGAACCTTTTGTTTTTTACCAATATGAATAATAACAATGGTAAATTTTTTTTCCACAATAATGGATAAATTAGGTAATATAAATTAAAAATCAATTATTAAAAATAATACATTGACACAAATAATAGAAAAAATTTTATTTTATGAATTTAATTCTACCCATAACATTCAGTGATCTAAATTATTTCATTTAACGAACACATGCCAAAGATTATAATTTAAGTACTATTTAAATCAATTAAATTCAGAAATTGTTGATTTATTTGTTTTTAAAATCTATTATGCATCCATATATGAACAATTTGGTGGTATAAATGAATTTAAATATCAATTTTTAAATTAATTAACACATTTCATAATATAAATTCTTTTTCAGCATTTTAGCGCAATTTAGGATATATTTTTGTATTTATAGTTTTTCATTTAATAAATATTTACATATGACACATTCGTGTTTTAAATAATATATCATTTTTAATATAATGCTATAACGAATATAAATTCAACAATAAAAACCCAAATCAATGATAAATGTTTTTATTAATCGTGATAAGTTATTTTTAATTATCAAAAAATAAATAATTACTTTAAAATATTATACACTAATGATGAGGAAGTTATTTAATTGATGGAAAATCTAAAAAATATTTTTTAAAAAATTATAATTACAATTAAATGACCAAAACACATTAAAAAAATCTAAAAATTAAATTATATATAGTCCATATTCATCCACGTGTCTATTTAATGACCATTTGGATCTATATGGAAAAGAGCATCACATATACAATATTATTTTTCAAGCGATGTTAAAGTTGTCACATTCATGCTTCAATAAATATAACTTTTGTAATATAGACTTCTCTTAAATATATATTCAACAAAAAATAATATTAAAAAACCATAAGAATTATTTTCATTAATATATATATTTTTATTTTTTATTCAAAAAATAAGTATATTAAATATTTATTCAATAAAAATGTTGTAATTATTTTATTAATGAAAATATCAAATTAATATTATTAAAAATATTAAAATAAATAAAATTAATGAAAATTAATATATCCAACAAAATTTTTAGAATTAGTTGTCCAAATATAGATATTATAAAATAATTTTTTAAAAGATGAAATATTATTTTGATTTTTTTAAAATAATTCAATTTAATAGTTACAATAATGACACAATTGACCGTTTTCAAAATTTTATATTATTAATTTTTTTAAAAAATAAAACATTTCAAAAAATATATAATAATTATGATATGGCCTAAAATTTTATAAACTATTTATTTAAGGTGTAATTTATATAATATAATTAAATATTACCCTATTTTAATATTAAAATATTTGTTACCATAGTTAAAATTACATTAAATAACTATGTGTTAAATAAATTTGATAAGTATAAATGGAAATAAAAACTTGTCGAAATGATTATATATGATGATATTATAGAATTTTTCTAATCTTATATTTGAATCTATGTAATTTTAGAGGTATTTTATGCGTTTTGAATTTATTATAAATTAATATTTTTGGAACTTTCAAAGGTGCCTCCAACCTCAATTATAAAAGGAAAAATATTACCTCACAACATTAATCAACTATGAGGCTTAAATATCGACTATCCCCTTCCCATTTCTATTCTCAATTCCGTAGTCACATTTCATAGGTTATTTTCATCTAAAAACACTAACTGTAGTTCTTTTATGATGAAGTCTAGAGGGACCTCATTTAAGAAGAGGTAATCTTCTAAACCTATTCTTTCAAACCTATTTTTTCTTCGATTTAATCTTCATGAGTTGTTTTCATTCTAAAGTAATTACTATAGTTTCAATTATATTATGATATGATATCGTGGTTATGAAAACACCATATTACACCTTCTATCCATCATATGAAAAATGAAATCACCCTGAGTACATTTGTATGGTTTACCGTCTCCACACTGTGTTGTAATCTGTCAATCATCCTTGCTTTATATGGATAAGTGTGGTTATAGAAATAACAAATAAACATGGTTATAATAACATAATATTGAATCTTAATTACTATATACACCATAAACATCAAAACTATTTCACAATTATTAGAATAACATCATCGCTCGTGCGTACATAAGACTTACCATCTCCACGATGAGATGCGATTATTTCTATATGATATTAATTAAATAATGATTATATAAAAAAGTATAATGAATAAATATGATTTATATTATATTAATATAATTCTATAAATTATATAACTACAACCCAATAATATTAACATGAAATTATATAACAATCATTTGTAAGAAAATAATGCAACTAATACCTGATTGACGAGTAACAGTGTTAGTAACAAATGGGTAACTATATGATTACTTATGATATTATAAAAATGTATATGATTATGGAATAAGTTAATGGAATTAGTTAAACCATGATAAATTATGATAAAAAATGTATCAAGTAACCCATACCTATTGTAAGAAAAATTTCAAATTTTCATTATTAAGTGCGACTATTTATACGTAAGTATTTATTAGGAATTATTTGTCATCCATATCCATGTATGAATAGGAAAATTTTAATTTAATGTTTTATTATTTTCCTATTTATGTTTAATGAAATTTTAATCGATTTTTTACTTTTTAATACAATGCTTAAAAGGAATATTTCCTTCATTTTCCATACGAGGTAATTTCTGACTTTTCTAGAAAAAGTAAGACAATAAATTTTTATTTAACTTATATGAAATGAATGGATTCTTACACATTAAAAAATTATTATTTCCATGAAACATAAATTACTATATTTCAAGGTAATTTTTAATGAAAATTATTTATTTTACTTTTTCTTGGTATTTTTAGAAAATAAATTTTTTTTATGAATAAAGGATATTTTCCTTATGAATTAATTCATAATGTTCAATCATAATTATTTTCCATATAATATGGTATTATTTAATATGGTTATTATTAAAATATACCATCTCTATTAATCATTTGGTAAAATGGTGTTATATTGGAATTCAATTCATGAAATACAGTAGTTTTATATGAATTATGGTATGAAAGATGTTTACGAAACCCATTTCAGTCCTTGGGTTATGCTATTATGAATTTTATGTGTCATTGTAGAACAAATATGAATAAACACATTTTTAGATGGATTAGACCTATATCTCCCTCCTATTCATTTGTTAAATATTTATATCTCATGAGATAGATATGGTTTAATGAAAAATGATCGTGTTTCTATAATACATGGATTAAACAGTATGTAAATTCTGTTTTCTAATACATTGCTGGAATAAGGAGTGAACTAATTTCACTAATTGACTTTTCCATAATGATTTTCATGGACATTAGCCTTGGATAATATGTAAATGATTTCATATTGTTATGTGTTCATCGCAAATCCATGTTTTATGCCAATTCTATTTTCCAAAGGATCAAGGTCATTTATGTTTTATTATATATTAACTACTAATATTTATTTCATGTCTCATTTATGTGATATATTTTAAACATTGAATTATTTTACAAATTTATGTTCATGTTATTAAATTATTATGTTCGTGTTTTGTTTTATTTTTTATTTTTTTACCCTTACTGAGCATCCGAGCTCACCATTTTCATATGATTACATTTTCCTTGGATATAAAGAATGGTTTTAGTTAACAAAACTAAAGGGGAATATCATTAATAGAAATGTTGAAGATCATTCACCAAATAATAATATTTTTTCCAAGATTCCAAAGGAACTAATCTATTATGATATTTGTGATTTTTTTTGTATAATGTACTACGAATTCTGATAATGTAATGTAATGACCTTGTATATCAAGAATCATTTTTTAAAGGATAACTAGTATTGCAGAACAAATTGTTTCTCCAAATAAATTTGGATTCATAAAATGATAAACTACATAGGAATGAATTATTACTACCATTAAAAGAATAAAACATCTTAATAAATCTATCATTGGGGGTTTCATTTCTATTATGCATGATGTTAAAAAAAATATTTTCATACATTAGATTATTTTTTCGCCTACATGTTTTTGAGTAATTTTGAATTCTATGACATCTTCATTAATTGGGTTCTCACTCTCAAACGATCATTACATATCATAGTACATAAAAAAGGCTCAATAGAGGGATATTTTACATATAACATTATTGTCTAGAATGGTGATCATCTTTCATCCATCATTTTCTCTATTGCTGAAGATTAATTTGGCATGATTTCCTTCAATATAGATAGTATTATTAAACATAATTCAATCACAGATTTTAGATGACATATTTCCCACCCATAATTTTGTTATGCTGATGAAATCAACATTTTAAATCAAGGTGAAAAAGAAACATAAAGATCATAAAATCTACTCTCTACGGTTATCTAAAATTATTTAGACAAGGGATTAGTTGGGGAATGTTCTTTTTTAATAATTTGGAAAAAATATGTCACCATATAAGAAAAATGATAACATTGGAGAGTTTAGTGTTAGATATGGTGTTATTACATTCATATATCATAGTGTCACCATGATTTTGGTGATGATACATGTGATACATTTTTCTCATATTTTGAGTTAGGTATAAAATTAATTATATTCATGGAATGGTAGGAATCCTTCAATGGATGTATGAATTAATCTAGTATAATCATTGTTTGTCTATTTTTTACAATTTTATTGTTAGGATATATTCAATTACTGTTTTTATGATTATCAATACCTCTATTTTTCTCATGTGTGGAATAATTATCCAATTAAAACATCAAATAGTTTCATGGAATCAATTATGAATGATTATTTATATGAGTGGTATTGGAAATTAATATATCTATAATGTAAATGATGTTTTTTCAAGTTAATTTCATGTGGAGAATTAATAATGAGTTGATATAATCTCATGAAATAAAGTGATAAATATTATTAAACAATCATAAATGTAGGAATATTAATTATATAGTGTCTTATATTTCACCAGCCTCTACGAATTGTTTCCCACTATCCTCTATTATTTATCTCTATTTAGAAAGAATCAATTATTTTTTGAACATTTGTTTAATAATTGTACAACCATGCCTCTTCTGAAGTAATGTTTCCCACATGTTATTCCTTCTGATATATATATATAGGAGAATTAATGGAAATTTCATTATATGTGATTATTTTTTTTGTTCAAGGAATAGGTTTTGAATTATGATTTTATAAAAGGTGGAGATTCTCTTCTTTAGAAACCATCCTCTAATGAGTTTCTTTCTTAAAAGGATTTTAATAACATATATGTTAATTAATTTTTCAAAACACAGGAAAAGTTGTGGGAATTATTTTAATTATTCTATCTATATTCTATTTTTTTGGAGTCTCATGTAATATAAACATCCTAGTAATGTTTTTTTTCTTCGGTGTTGGTATTATATTTTTCTCCAGTTTTACACTATGTCATAAATATAGAGAATAAATTATTCATCCCATGTATGGTTGTGTAGTAAATTTTGTGTTATGGAATGAAATAGAGTATTGTTTTGAAATAATAATTCCAAAACATATTCATAATCATTCATCATCTTCTAGTTTGCAGATATCTACCCCATTCACATAATATAAACAACATTTTTATATTAGCCACATCAGAGGTCATTAATTTGGTAGAGAATATTAAGAATAAAATGATTCGTGGTGGTTCTTCTTTTAGTATTCTATTGTTGCTGGTATATATTTTTTCAAATGTGAAATATGGGAATGATTGAAAAACTGGATTTTTAGATAACTCTATTGATTAGTTATCTATGATTAAATATTTTTTCATTACATGTTTTTATCACGCTCATTTTGGGACCTTGGAAGTGATTTGAATCTATCTATTGCATGGTTGGATCAAATGAAACACTGATGGTGTATCAACATGAAATATAGGATCATCAACCATGGTGTATTTTTTCTAAATTGTAATGTTGAAGAAGTGGGATGCATTAATGAAACTTGTTTAATTACCATATCATTTGATGATTAAATTCTTAGTATTAATAATTTAGTGAAAATTGAAAATATGTGAGGTTACTCAAACTTATGGATTTAGTGTGATTCCACAACTATTTTTCAACCAATTATGAGTGAAATAATTCATTTATACTGGAATCTGACTTCAAGATCTACCTAATGCATAGATGTGTATTTATCCACAAATTATAACATTATTCACACATATCATAAATTAATTAACTAGTATATGGGCTTGTTAATCAAGGATTCACTAGTCCTGTTTTGATCTTGCGGAATAAAATATTTGATTATCTATTCTATTTTTATAAATATTATTATAAAGAAATACACATTTATATTTTTATCCATGTTTTTATTAGATAAATTTTTTTGGCCTTTTTGATCATGATATCGTTGTACCAAAATATTTTCCTTAACCACCATCTATTAGAAGAAACTTATAAAATGTACATTGTCCATTCATTTCAAATTTAATTCACAATGTTATGTTTTTTTATTATTATTCATGAATGATTCTATGCTCAATGAAATAAGAGAAACATATCTACTGGACTTATGTTTATCAAAAATAATATTTCAATATATAGAGGGTTATAAGAGATGTATAAAAACCCATAAGAGTTTCAATGGGGGTGTATAGTAGACCGATTTATATTGTCGCTAGATTTTGGGTGATAGGTCAAAAAAATAATCATGGTGTGGTATAACTATAGTGATTATATTAAGAGTTCATTTTGTCTTTATAATTATATATTCTATTAAGTGATATTTTCATTATTATAGGAAATAATTGTTTCAAAAATGGGATTCAATCTTCAACTACACACTCTTGCATTGAAATAACATTTCTCCAATTCTTACATTTCATTATGTTATTTTATTATAGAATAAAAATTGTATAATGATTCATCAATATGTAATTTGTGATAGTGGAACCTTAGGGTCTATCTAACGTTAATAAGTGGACTTGGAATTTATTTCTCAAATGAATTCTTTTTACAGAACTAATGACCATTGTTCTAGTAATATATTTGTTGTTAACCTTGAAGTTGACAAACTATGTGACTATATCAAGTGGTCTTTGAAGAAAGATATTCACCTAATAATTAATCTCGATATCCCAAACTTTATAATGTATTTTGATTAAAATTTTCATCATATATGTTTTTCTAAATGAACTTATAATGATATAAAGCATCAATTTATAAGGCATGTCTATCATCAAAGAGAAATCTGTTATCAAATTCAATACCAAATTAAATTATTATTCCTTCGGACCTCAAATAGTGGATCAATCATTAAATAAGAATATATAAAACTTATATTTTACATAATAGAGTATTCTATGGATATCAGTAATGTTCAATAATTTTAAAATTTTATTCATGGTTTATTATTTTTGAAATATTAATTTTTCAAAAACTACTAATGATATAAAAAACATAAGTATGTTTTTAGTGTATATTTGTTTTAGACAGAATCATACTAAATAAACATAAAAAATGAGATTTTAAAATTCTATAATTCACAGATTTTGGGTGTGACATATTATTTCCACGTAACTATATTATGAAATAAATTGTATTCAATTTAATAATAAAATTATTATTTTTCATAATGTTATATAATATCATAATCTAATTTTACTGAGATATTATATTGATTTAAATTCATTTCGATGACATAAAATTGGTGAATTTTAATTAAACATTTATCTTTATGTGATTAGTTGTATTTTTAAACGCGTTGTCGATGAATCAATCAATTTTGAGCTTGTAAGACATAGGTTATACATGAAAATATTTTTTAGGTGTCTATCAGTGCATTATAGGATATATAGATTACTGCTATATAATAGTCACAAAAAATAAACAATATTTCATTTTTTCAATAAATTTATGTTCTACTGATTGATTTTTTTGTTACTAAAAAATGATCGAGCGTTTAATGGAGTTAAAAAATTGACATGTCATGTGAAACAATTTATAGTTTTTTAAAAATACTAAAATTAAATATTTTAGTTATAATATATTCATATATTATTCCCAACATAAAATTTTAGATTCATATCTACATAAATTATAAGATTCCATGTTGATAAAATAGGAATCATTATTTTATATTAACTTTAAAATACAATATTCCTATCAGCTATAAATATTGAAATATAGATATCATTATTGGGTCCCATTGATATGATATAAAAAAATTCATTGTTCGGTTATCATAATTATAGGATGAGACACATGGATAATATTTTGTCAAATAATAATGAATATATAGATTTATATAACAATATAATAAAATTATATGTTTTTAAAACTAAAAAATAGGAGATCATAACATGTGAGAGCCTCATAAAAAATGATAAGTGACCTTAATATTTTAAGAAAATTTAAATATATTTATATGAATATATAAATATATGTTATCTATTTATAAAGGATAAAAATATAGGTAGTTTTTTCAATAAAATTTTGAATGTATAATAGTTTATATTTTTGAGTTAATAATTTTAAATGTTTTTGGATTATTAATATGAGAAGTAAGATCATAAACATGGTGTTGTTTTTGAAAATTTTGAGATAATTTATATTTTGTTACTATTTTTTAATCCACTATTACTTACATGGGAAAGATTATAAGTGAGTGGTTATTTTTATTGGGTTTTAATCTCTACAAATAGAGTGAATGATATATTTTCTGATGTCTATTATAACTAGTATACATAAATTCAAAATATATAATTAAGGAATAATATTTGATAATTGTCCATTATTAATGGATCCAAAAAATGAATGATAAAATTTCTAATGTAACCAATTAATAATATAATTATTTATATATGATGTCCAGGGTAATACCATTACTGAAAACAATAGAAACCAATGGCATGGTCTGATAGGAATTCTTGATGTCTATGGGATGGAGAAAAATTTGTGGGAATCAAAAAACTACCATTTTTATCAGTTTTATTATATAAAAAATCATCTTTTAAAAGTAAATTAAACAAAACATTCATATATAACATCATATAGTTGAAAAACACTATATTCATCAATATTTGTACCAATCCAAAATTGAGAAAATAATATTTCTAAGAGCATAAAAAACCCATATACAATTGATATAAGTGATATAATCCCTCAATATAACCATTGGAATCCAAAACCCTATAATAAAGGATAAACTACACCACCATGTGATGCATTTTCATGACACAGATATTATAAAATAAGATCGACATATACCCAATTTTTTGTATACGTTGTGCATAAAAGAACCTCAGTAGACTGACAAAATTTTTTTCATAGAAGTCATAATAACTAAATTAAAATTATAACCTTTTAAAAAAATCAGGATTTAAATAATTATTCTCTAATTTTATAGTAATGAATATAAATCCAACATTATAAAAATAGTTATAAAATAAGATTTAGAAATTAATAATTTTATATAAATTTTATATAAATAATTTTTCAATTAGATAGAAATTCATTGCATTACATTTAATTTCAAAGACCAATATTTGAAAATTCATCAATGTGTAAAAACATGAAAATGTATCCTCCATATGTTCAGAATTGGTATTTGTGGGATCCTCACTACATGGGGAATAGTCACTATTATTGGGTCATAGATCAATCTATTTATAAGACATTGTATGATAGAATAACCTGATAGGTGAATTCCATAAAAATGACATTAAATCAAAAATTAAATATAATCATATATATATGTTAGATAAAATAAACCAATATTGCTATGATTACACCAAA
Organism: Viscum album; assembly: GCA_963277665.1. Taxonomy (NCBI): domain Eukaryota; kingdom Viridiplantae; phylum Streptophyta; class Magnoliopsida; order Santalales; family Viscaceae; genus Viscum; species Viscum album. Next base: position 799,280,579 of record OY728143.1, on the reverse strand, counting down.
ATATCACAGTCCTATGTATTGCATGATAACTTATTCTCTACATATTCCATGGGATATCAATAAAAAGAAATTTTTATTCATCACATATAAGTGAAGGTCATTCCATTTTTTATACCATGCACTGAAACAAATATTCATCAAAATAAAATATAGTTCGGACCAATATTCATCAAAATTAAAAATTATTTGATGTTACCTAACATAGAAATAAATAATTAATTTAAATATATTTTTATCAAAAAAATATTAATTTTAATCATCATTCATCTTCAATCGAAGATGAAATTCCTTTTCATAACAATGTCCAAAACATAAATATTTCCAAAAATCATAAATAATGCCCATAATTATTTAAAATAGAATTTATAATGATCATTACATAATGGCATAAATAAAAATATATTTAATGAAAACCCATAACATAAAACAATTGGTATATCTATGAATTTCCGGGAATCCATAATCAATGATATGGTTGTCCATAAATTATCTAGTTGAGATCCTAAACCAATGATTCTATTACATGAATTATAAATTAAAAAATCCCTTAGATCAAAAAATTAAATAGGTAAAAATTACATGAATCATTATTGAATAAAAATGACTGATCAAATAAGAAATAGTGTGTATCTACCTTAAAATGATCTCCCAACAAAGTAGAATGGATAAAACGTCTTGAGGGTTGAGGTCATCATATAAGATAACCTAAATAATGATTATTATACAAAGTATCTCCCAAAAATAAACTAAAATGAGAAACCTAGAAATTAAAATTGAGGTTTTAAGAAGGAAAAACCAATCCAAATGGAACTAGTTATCCTCCATTATTTATTTCAATATCTCTAATAAAAAATCATAGCTACTTCTAAATGATCAAGTGGAAGTGTAAGATCTTAAAAATTTATAAACTAGTGACACCATGAAATTTTCATTGTTCACTATATAAATGTTGATCATTACTATTCAATACAAATAACCCCTAAATGAAAATTATTCATGGTCTAATTTAGAAATATCGGCCATTATTTACAAGCTATGACATATACTATAGCATGATGGAGGACCAAAAAGTTGTGTAACATATGGAAACTCCCAAATCCTCATTCTCAAACCCACTCACATCACTAGATGTGTTGGTCCCTCTTTTGGTATACATGTAATTCTAAATATTATCAATATGTTGTATTTTATATAGTATATTCAATTTTCCTAAGAAATGATAAAAACCCATTTTAATCAATCGAACACCGACCAGCACATCCTTACTTCAAAAGGGACCACCCCAATGTCAAAAAAAATATTCTTTATTCCACGATATGATGATCAATCAAATATAATTTTTTTCCATAGAATATTTTTATTAATAGGTTTGTTCCACATATGGATGATTCCAATTCCTTCTCATCATATATTCTCATTCCTATTTTGTGTGAGAATTCATTACATGAGACACTAAAATGATGAAGATGTAATAGAAGTCCAACACAAGAAATCTTACAGGTAATAAAAAATTTGATCTGGTCATTTGACTATAGAGATGAATGGTTTGAATAAAATATATTTTCTATTGAAAAATATTTTATGATATATGATGATAATTATTTAAATTTGATATATGGAAATCATCATCCATTTTATTTAAATTACATTGAAAATCAAATTGATATGAAAATGGTATTTTACTACATAATTTGAAATGTTCCCACATATATATATGATAACCATATATACATACCATGATTTTGGTCACTCAACAATGGTAATTAATTCCAGAAAACCCATTCACCTACATAAAAATCCATGGAGAACACTGATTATCCAAATAGTGCTTTTATAGTCTTAGAGTGGTCTGGAGCTAACAATGAACCATCTGGAGGATTAATGATATCCCATGCATAATGCTAAATGTTTCCCACATATCTAAAGGAAAAATACCTTATTTAAATAAGTGGATATAAAAATCATTAATGGGGTATATTCTAATATATGAATTTTTTTTATGAAATGAAAAAAATTACAAAAATAGTTTTCCTTGTATACTATAAAGACCATAATGTGTGAATGATGAATATCTTTGAAACTATAAACAGATCTTTTTATCTATCCATGTATCATTTTTTGGTATGATGAACATTTATTGGCCCCAAATACATTATCCTAGACTCAAATTATACTTTATTATATTTACCTAAGATTCAAGGAATCACGTACTAATGGACCAAATATTTAAGTGGTCTTAGTATGTTTTATATATACATGATTAATTTATTACAACAGAAAAAAATTAAAACATGTATTGATTTAGAGAATGTAATCATTCCCTCTAGAATATCCTCACATATCTTTTATAGTAAACTTATTAGAATCAATGAAAAGGAAAAAAGGGTTTTCTGAAGGTCTCATAAATTGTTGTCTAAAGAGGAATCAATCAATAGTAAATAGAGAATAATAAATTTTTCTTGAACAAGAGGGGATTGTAAATATATAAACACACATTCTATTTCATCGATAACATTATTTTTATGGTTATATAAATAATATTCAATATTAAATGGTATATAAATTGACACACATTCCATTTATATAGCATGATTATCATGAAAAGATAAGTAATAGTCATTATGATAAGGTAAAAAACTAAACATAAATTTCATATAAATAAATTGACTATCAGAAGTGGATATGAAATAATTAATATGTAAAGATAAATAAATGGACACAAATTTCATTTAAATACTTTATTGTCACGTACATAGAATAAATAATCAATACGAAAAGGGAAATAAATGAAAAACAATTCATTTAATAAATAACCGAGAAAGAACCAAATATATATATATTATCATTAAAAGAATATCATGGATAATAAAAACTGAAGTCATATAAAAGGAAATTATTAATTGTTTTATATCATAATTTATTTATTCTTCATAACTTGTTTTTAAATATATTGGAGAAGATACTTAATAATTATTTGTAGAATCCAATTAATATCGTATTTCTCATTTACATAATGATGTTATTGATGCATCTAGGGGAAATATAATTCCTTGACTCACCCTTTAATGCATTTCCAATGGATTATTCATATATATAACAACCTTTCTAATTAATGAACCATATGTATAATAACCAGATATATGTATTGATTATTTAAAACTAATTTATATATATATTAAAATAGATAGAAAATAACATTCAATATATAATACTATTTATATAAATGATATATATTTTATGAAATAAAAATATACATGATATAAAAGGTGGATTATTAGGAAAACAATCAATACATAGGATAACTTGAATGTGAATATTTAATGGTAATGTTAATGACCACAAACTTTATTCAGGAATTGAATTTCAACAACTTTAATGGTAAAAAATTTTCCTAAAATCAATTAAATTAATAAGGATGGTATAAGTAAAACATATCCCTAGTGGAATATAATTAATATAAAGGGTTGTTATCATTGGCTAATATAAATGACCTAAAAATATCAATAAAAATATTCTTAAAGAATAAATCCTTTTATATTTTGAATATAATATTAAAACTATAATTTAAAAAAAATATTGAAAATAAAAAATTAATATTATAAATGACATGTTTAAATATTGGGGGGTTATTTCGTTTCCTATACCCTAGTAATCCATAGCTAGTGGATGATATTTTACATTTCCAATAATGATTATGAATCATATATGAAGGGAAAAATAGTTTATTTGTCTTTGCAAAAGTTATACATATAAGAGTATTGCATTATATTTGATAATACAAATTACAAAATATTTTTTTGAAAATTAATTTATTCGACATAGAATATAATTTTATATCAATCATGTTACCCTTCGTTTATTCTGAGTAAAATAAATAAAATATGGGTGAGCTCAAATACTTAGTAGGGTATATGTACACAAGAAAAATTCATAAATCAATAAGATTATTCAATATGGAAATGTATGTAAATGAAAACAAATTCCATGTAATTAGTAAACTGAAAATGATTTTCATCTAGAGAGAATATCGATGTTAAAAATATCATAGATATTAATCAGTTTTGGAAGGAAACTAGGCGAACAAAATTTCAGTTTAAAGTACATGAATATCATGAAATGATAATTCATAATCAATGTTGGAATGTAAATAAATAAACATGCATCCCACATATATAATAAAATAATAATTAAATGCTTCTAGATATACTATCATTGTAAAAATATAATGGATAATAATAACAATGTACTTAATGAAGTAAATAATACATTATTATATGTAATGTCGTAGGCACACGATACCTCTATTATTATGAAAATTTAAATGATGATTTACAAAAAATATATAAAAAACCTATTTAGTTATAGATAACTAATTTATCAATTAGTCTAACTGATGTATTGAGAGCTATATAATTTTCTCCCATACCCATCACATTAGGTACCATGTATTCTTTATATAATGAATAATAATTTAAATTAGTGAATCATTATTTTTTATCATCGAATATCCATATTGTGTTAAGGATATATATTTATCAATATTTCCAATGTTAATAAAATAGCATTAAAATTAAACACCGTATGTTAAGATTGAATATAGATAAGGAGATAATCACATCCATAAAAAATGATTTTGTATATTTAATATAAATTTAATTTTTAATAAAAATTACCATAATAAAGTGATTGTTTCAAGATAATGTTAACTATATGAAGGAAATTGATATTGTTAAATTAATTTCAACACATTTTAATTTCAATTTCATATCATGTTGGTTGATGTAACTCAAAATTGAATCTTGAAATACAATGAATCATGAATGAATCATGGTATTACATGTCAAATGGGATGTATATATCCAACATAAAAGTGAATTGGTTCATAATAACAAATAAGTCTCAATGGAATGTAAACTTATTGGAAATAAAAATAATATCTATATATCAATTAAAATTTTATGACTAATATTGATGTTATACTTTGTGAAACAATTTTTGTTACGATCTGATATAATATAATTCATACGTATGCATGAATGATGATTTCATTACATATTTGATCTAAGTGGAGGTGGGTGCATGTTATTACATTATCATAAAAAAATATTGTTACATGTAAGAAACTCAGGTTATTATATAATCCATTTTAAAGATTAATTTAAGGAGGTGAATAAAGAAATAAAATAATAATGTTCTTGAAGAATGATATATCATTTTCAGGTATCCTCTATAGGTTTACCAAAGAAGTTAAATAATTTGGAATTATTTATAAAACAAGAATTCATGGGATTTATAAGGGAGTCTAGTAAGTAATTTTTTTAGGTCTAGGATTAACTAATGAGGTTTTATGGCATAAGTAATGGAGGAGATGAGGTCACCTTTTGTAACATCCTGAGCCTTTAGAAAATAACACTATGTTCACTAGTGTACATGATACACTACATTGATCTCAAAAAACATCTAAATATTATTATTTAAATGATAACATTATTACAGAGTTTTTAGAATTGCATGATTGAAAATTATCAACTGAATTATAAAAACATGGTGTACACATGTTTAAATAACGATTTATTAGCTACATAATTTATTAGAGATGGAAATAAACTCTAATTGAATATAAAGGTTGTGTTTTAATGAAATCATATTTAAAATATAATATCTGTGTTTATAAAATCATATTACCCATTATAGATATATATATTTTAAATATTCAATGTAATATTTCAAAATCATTATATATGTTTTCTATATATGTTTTAAGAACAAAAAAAATTAGGTAAAAAGATTTATTTTTCAAAACAATATAGTTTTTCCATCTCCTGATTGAAAAGATTTTTTAAATCTAGTTTTTCTATTTAATATGTTCGATTTGATAAAATAAAATTTTTCCTTCGAATAGGGACATATCAATTAATTTTGGATTTTTTTTGTATTTCTATGATTCAATTTTTTTTATTAATTGTGAAAAATGCTGAATTTTATTTAAAAACTACTTTTTTATATGATTTTTTATATAGTTACATTATCATTTTAATTGGTTCTAAAGTATCATTAGAAATTTTTTATTTGATTAAATTTTTTTACTTGAATGAAATTTTAAATTCAAAGTATATATATACACGTGTCAATTTATTGATGGATTTTAGTTTTCAAAATGAATTCCATATTTGTAATCATAATGTCCAAATTTTGTAAATATGACCATTTTATTTTTTTTCATTATGAATTGTAAATTTAGTAACTTTTCTTATTTACCATGGTTCAAGGATAAATCAGGAAAATAAGGGTAAAAAATATTATAATAATATAAAAATATGCAAAAACATGTCTTAAAACTATTGAATGAGATTTGGCCAAACATGATCTTTATTGATTCTATTTTATAACCACATATAGCCACTTGGTTGTGATAATTACATGTAAAATGGCATACCAACATTCCCAAAAACAAATGTATAGACATATATTCACAAGAATATTTAAAAATAATCTATTATATACAATGGAATATTTTTTAGGCCTTTTCATTTGACAATACATGTGTATGATTCAATATTTTCAAAAAATTACAAGTATAATGCACACCGAGCATTAAGCCACCCAGTCTGCTCATTTCTTTACACCTTAAAACTTCATTGATATATCCAGAACCTCAAAAAATCACATTATTAATCCATTAATAACATCCTGTGAGCCTTATTGTGGTAATAAATCCATACTATGAATGATTTGGTGAAAACCTATGGAGGACACACAAAGAACATGAAATGTTCTTCAATGCAGATTTCTATAATATTTCATCATCAGCCTCCATAAATATTTATTAGTCCATTATGATATAAAATAATTAGTATCTTATATATTTTGGGATTTTTTAAAAGGATCATGAACTAAAACCAATTACACTTCCATAAATTGGGTTACTAAATCTTCATCCATACATACAGTGGACTACCACCTCATGAATTGGCGTCAATCATTTTTCCTTTTGGTTATCACAAGATTGGGTATAATGATAGATATTAAGTATATATATGATATTTATAACACATTAATACCTATGGATTCTTTATATAATATATATTTTTTATAAATTCCATTTCATATAGGATATTATAACGTCATTGTTTGTGTGGTGGAATAATGCATCACGATGTGATATGGTTCATTTTTATTATCATTTTACATGGAATGGGATAAGAATAATGTTAATGATTTTATATTATATATTGGAAATAATTTTATATTCATTAAATTTTTTCCATTTTTAAATATAATATATTGGTAGGAAAAATGTTTTTATTTATTTTACTTTTATAATAATTTTTTTAATCTGACAAATGTTTTTTAAGGCGAAATTATCACATCCATGGTTTTAAAAGTATTTCGTGATTAATTATAAAATTTTCATTTTTTTGGTTTAAACTATTGTAATTTTATTATTTATTTTGTCCAAAATATTTTCTAAACTAAATAAAATTGAAAATATCTCATTTTTTGTGTTTCTATATTTATTGGAATTCATTTCATTATTATAGAGTCCCAAAGCTTGACATACATGGAAATTACATTACTTTTTCAGAATATATATTACATTAAAAAAATAGAAATTATACATGAAATATACACATATGAAATAATGTCATCTTAGATGGAAAATGGTTTTGATAAAACACTTGAAAATAATTCATGAGGAAAATATCCATTCTTCTTTAAAATCATTTTCTTATCACAAAATGCTATTAATTTTTAAAAGAAAACGATTTTGTTGAAAATAATCATGAAATCATGTAGAATAATATTCATGAAAATTAGGAGCTATGAAACCATAAAAATCCATTCATGCCTTATAAGATAAACAAACATTCTCCTCATACTTTTAATGAAAAAGTAAAAAAGTACCACATATTGTAAAAAAAGAACAATTCCTTCCATAAAACAAAGTAAAAATCAAAGAGGGGTAAATATGACTTTAAAAATACATGGAATAATATAAATAAATTTATGAAAAACATTTTTTACGGACATTGATGAAAAATATAACCCTAATAAATACTTACATATAAGAAATCTTTTATAAAATGAGATTTGAAAAATTTTCCCTTACCTTAGGTCTGATATTCTTTGTACGTATCCGAACCTCCTGTATAATGATTTATATAATGACATTGACTTATTATAGAATCATATTCATTATTATGATATCATACATGGTTCACTTATGACTTTATATTACCCGTTCTATTGTAAATTCCATGTTAAAGCTGCATTTGGGAAAAATCGTTTCATTTATCGTACGTGTGTCGACTTGTTGTTCTTGACTATTATAACTTATATCTTGATTTTATTAATTCCAGAATGTAAAAAATTATTTATTTATATGATATATTCAGTATATTAATATATATATACGATAGATCGATAAATGGAATGAAATACACCGTTAATGGAGACGGCTGGTCCTACGTACGCAGGAACACTGTTTTCGTTTCCTTATTGAATTAAATAGAATTAAGTAAATCAATAATAAATGTACATAAATCCAGTATCATTGTTATTTAATATATTTCATTATTATTTATTATATATATACATTATAATCATACTTGAATGGTTAATCATGGGAAATGAATCTTATCACGTTCATGGAGACGGTAGTCCGTACGTATACAGGACCGATGATATCATTCCCATAATTATTGAATAGAATCTTAGTGGATGATATAACATCTCAGAATCAGTATGATGTCATAATAACAATATATATTTATTATTTACACTAGTATACCCATATGATTAAGGTGTTGGTGGAAAAACAGATTACACCACGGCGTGGAGAAGACATTCCATTCGAAGACACGCGCGGTGATTTGATTTTTCGTAGGATGGATAGAAGGTGAAATCGGGATGTTTCATATTAATAATAACATATCAGTATATTATTTATACTTATGTTATTACTTTATAATGAAACAACTAAATAAGAAGGAGTTAATGAAGAATTAAAACTTGATAGAATCGGTAGAAGAGATTACCTCTTCTTCGACGCACCTCTTTTAAGATTCCACTTAAGGAACTAAAGATAGTATTTTGAGGAGACCAGAACCTCTATAATGTTTCTAGGGAAGTTTAAAAGGGAAATGGTCAGGGGTTGGCCGGGCTTTAATGCTCAAAATTGTGTAAAGAGAAGAGGGAGGAGGTTCCCTATTATAAGAGAGGAGAGGTGCACCATATGAAAAAATTAAAATATTATTTTATAATAAAGTCATATTCAGCTTATAATAGCTCAAAATTGATTTATTTAGAAGATAAAGTGGGATTATCCTCAATACATTCAACCAATAGGTTTTAGACATGATTTGGTTACTATTTTATCCTTATCATTTAGATTTAACTCTACGTTAAATAATTTAACTTTTACCGTGTATTCATGTTTTCTTACAATATATGGTTAATAAACATACTATAACAAGAAAAAATAACCCCATGTGGTTAATTATTAATATATATAACCTTATCCAATTCATGTTTACGTACCTTAGATTTTTAGTAATGGAATATCATTTAATAAGATAATATTGGTTTTAAAAACTATTTTATGTCAATTTTGATACTATTTGGTAATTTATTTTTGTGAAAATCATAATTGCATGATAATTTCAAAAAACGTTAATTGTATAAATACTAACATATCATATTAACATAAAAAAATTAGTGGAATCTCTAAAAATCTAGAATTAAATTTATTTGTGTATATATAACATCAATTATGTTAATATTTCATTAACAAGGTAATTATTGCTTCATCATTGTGTCATAAATAAATTAAATTATTTAATGTCTAAAAATTATAAATAAAATACAATTATGTTGGAAATATTTTTATCCTTATAATTGATATTTATAGTAGAATTTATCTTATGTATAACCCTATATTAAAAATGATTTAGTTATTAAACATTGATTTTAACTATTTTAACTCTTCATTAAATAAAATAATAATAAATGTCCTAAACTAATCCAAGTGGAAATAAAGGGTAATATTTTATTCCTAAGGATGTTTTTGGTCGAATTACACTTATCCAATAGAATTATGACATTTGTTAGGGTAATAATAATATCATTATTACCCTTAATTACCCTATTTAATTTTAACCGTTGTAAATAGAAATAAAACGTTACTATTCAGCAAAAGTTATATTTATCTTATTGAACCACATTTTTCTCTTTGATATTAATCGTGTCTATCAAATTTTTGAAATTCCAATCATATAAGGGGTAAAATTATGTTTTGTGTAAATTTTCAAATTCTCCTAGTAGATGGGTAAAAGACGGTGAAAAGATCAATAAAATTTTTATATATCAAAAATCATTATAAAATGACTCCAATGAATTACACCGAACATATATAGGTATTATGTATCAATTTTGAACAAAAATAAATTTAAATAAAATAAATTATTATTTAAATAAAATGTTGGTTTTTAACCAATAACTTAGTGTTTTCACTATTCATAAAAAATTGAAACTGTTCAGAAAAATACCAAAAATTCACCATAGGATAATTTCGATATTCTGAATACAAAATGGAAGTCCAATGTGAATGATAAAATTTATAAAATTTGAAAAACTGGGTATTACTATTCATAATAGCTAGTTTGTATAATATTTTAATAACATATCATTGATTAGTGAAACTCGGTATTGTGTACAACACACGCTATCATGGAAGGTCGAGATTGTGTGCAGTGCAAGCCACGTATAGATTGTGTGTAGTGAAAGATTCAATTGTTGTTGCGTATAATGTATTCCAACCATATTTCCTTTATACATTGAATATATATACACACATGCAATGTTGCATAGAATAACTTCTATCAAACGAACGTGGAATTGTGTGTAACACGATCCAAGATTAGTGTTGTGTATACTGCAAGATAATACAATATTGCATATAGCACAAGATAATCTTGGTGTATCTTACAATAGGAAATATGAATGAAATTAAAAAGAATATATCTCATAAAATATCGCGGTGTTACATTCTACCCCCCTTAAAATGAATTTCGCCCGCGAAATTCATCAGGGTTATAAATTGTTTACTACATGAAATTTTATTTCATAGAAACCAACAACATAAAGAGGAATAATAATAAATAATTTTAAAAACTAATGTATACAATGTAACGGTTACACAAATTATCTTATCCCTGGGTTTCCACATAGGAGAACATAGGTGAAAATATGGATATGTAATAGAAATATAACCATCATGTTCTGATGGATAGTGGAAGAGAACATGGATATGAAAAATCCAACAATCACAAAGACATAAATTTTTGATGATCTATGGTACTATCTGATTCATCAGATATAAGAGTACTAGGACGTCATTTTTCATTTTCAAGATCATTTCCTAAATGGTGAAGAATTTTTGAATTAAAAAAATAATTACTTGATTATGGTATAATCTCAACGTTGCTCATGCCTTGAACAATTTCCACTTCATCTCTTAAATAAATGAAGTTGAATTTGTCTATCGCGAAGATTTAGAAGATCATGAGATAGAATGATAGGTCAGTCCATCTGTCACAAACATATGTTAGAAAAAGTTATATACATAAGTCTATCTATGGTGAGATGAATCAGATATGGTTTCAAAATGGACATATACTTCATCTATCATCCTGCTTAATTAAATAAAACTAGTTTATACTAACCACGGAATTCCTGTAGGCCAGTGGTAGGTGATAAAGGTATGTCGCACATCGGTTGTGGGTTCAATTCCCATAGCCTTGTCTAATGCGAAGGGTTGTTGCCTGTCCTACATGTTTTCCTTTTTCTAAAACAATACTATTATATCATTCCAGCAATAATATTGAAAAAATATCCATCCTTAAACAATACTAACTTATGTCCAACATAATCTATTCCAATCTTTAGGATTATCTAAAATACTTCTGTCCATGCTCATGGTATAAAGAAAACAATTTCTAGAAACATCATCTACCGAGCATTGATTAACATCATTTATCCCCCAAATATCATACGATATATATTGTTGGTCCCATTCCAAACATGTGAATACATTAATCATGTATTCTATTGACAAATGAATACCCATTGAAGATTAGTGAAAACGTTAATGCTGTCAAAATTTAACTCTTTCCACATACCGAAAATCCCAAAATTCTGTATACATAAACCATGATATCACATTGTCCTTATACCAGTCATGATCGCATTTCATTTTTTTCTTTATCTCTTCATTATGCACATATAATCTTCTTTCCAAAAATATTTAAATCACTTTTCATGGTTACCGGTACCATATAATTATTGAAAACTAATACATAGATATTCCAAAATTCCACGATACTATAAATGAGATTCCATGATTCTATTTTGAAATCACATTACATAAACACTTAATAATTACACAAAGTCATTGTCATACTCAACATCACAAATAGTGATCGCATGTAACATACCTTTATCCATTGCCTTAAGAGGTTTCTCACATTGATAATCATTAACCCATAGATTAGGGAATTGATTAGCATAATTCCCCATTTCCTTGCACTTGAAGAATTGAAGTGTTGGTGGTGCGTTCTCTGCAGTCTTTTCTTTATTCACATCAATAGAAACCCTTTTTCTATTACATCGACACTCAGTTGCTCTATGACCTTATTTTCTACACTTGAAACATTTTCTTGTCCCTTTAATACAATCTCCTGCATGCTTCTTTCCACACATTGAGCATAAAGAAACATTCATCTTCTTTTCACCATTATCCTAAGAATTCTACTTGAACACCATTTTTCATTTCTTGTCAAAATCATGAGATGGATTTGTAACACCAACTTACATTTCTAACTTGAAAGCACAAAAAATATTTTTTTCATAGCTACTGAAGTCTCTTTTAGCTAATTCCCTTCGAAGACTTGGTTTTAAGCCAATGAAGAATCGATCAACATTACATCCTGGTTGGATGATAAAGCCATATTCAGACCTTGAAAGCCCAGTAAAATTCGCTTCGTATATAATAACTGATTCATCATACATTTTCATAAGCTCAAAGAAATCATTTTCTTTCTTTGTTCGAAGAATACGAGGGATGAAATTATTGAAAAATATGTTCTTGAACTCATCCCATTCCATGGATTCAGTTTCATCTCGGGGCCTCGTATTCTTAATTAGAGTCAACCATTGATCTACTTCACCTTCTAAATGGTAAATAGCCAAAATGACTTTTTCATGTTCAGAAGAGCGATGTATGGAAAATATCTTTTCAATGGTACTGATAAATTGTTCAGCAACAAGTGGATCACAAGACCCACTGAAAGAAGGTGGATGTTGCTTCATGAAGGACTCAATAGAATATTGTTCCCTTCTCTGCTCATTTAGGAGTCCAGAATGATTCATATATTGTGTAAGTATATCAATAAGAATTTTCACTCCATCTCCCATAACATTGGTTTGTTCAGGAGGACAATCATTTCATTATACATTACATTGATCAACACGGTTCCTTCGGGTTCCAGCCATCGTCTAAAACCCAAAAAGAATAGTGTGAGAGGAAAAAATAATTCTAGGAAAAACAACATAACAACGGGGGAGTACCTTCAATATATAACATATTTGAGTTAATTCTATGTTTTTACCATAATTCTAGAACTATACCACTATGTATACATATCCATGGGGACATCCTTAGAGATACCTTAGAAATATCTCTAGGGATCTCACTAAGGTTTTTGCATCCTAGTTTACAAAGATTAACTAAACCATTCCTACGATACAATATATAATGACCAAAATCATTAAATACATGGAAATTGCATTACTTTTTCAAAATATCTAATACATAACAAAAAACAGACACTAATGGACCATTATAGTTTAGTGTCTTTGGAAACTCAGAATATAATCTTCTAATCATGGTGAAAGATCTTCAACATCTCCCATTAATATCGTCAATGTTTTTCTTACCTAAAACCATTATTTATATCCTGGGGAAAAGAAAACATATAAAGGGTGAGCTTAAATTCTCAGTAAGGGTAAGCATGGTGTAAATAAAACAAACCATATACATTTGAACTTCAAATCATGATCATAATGTTTACACATCAAAATCATGAGTTGTGAAATAAATCTTGATAGTATGTTATGCATAGGTCATAAAGGAACATCATCCATAATAAAATAGCATGGGAATAAAACATTTAATAGTTTGATACCATTAAGAAAATGATATTATTTCTATAGATGCCAAGGCATTGATGCCAAGACTATCTTAGTGGACAAAGTCCCTTTTGGAATCGAGTTCACTTCTCATTCCAGTCCAGTATCACTTAACCAGATTGACATACTATTCCATCCATGTCTATCTCATGAGATATAAATCTTTTACCAATGAATTGGAGGGAGATATAGCTCCCACCCATCTCATAATGAAATAATTCTTACTTGTGTCACAACATAAAGATAAATCATTCCTCATAACCCAACGAGTAAAAATGGGTTTCATAAACATCATCCCATCATAACATAATCCATATAATACAAATGGATATCATTTCATCATAAGAAAATTGAAACCATGTAAATAATAGATATATTATACTTGAAACATACAAATATGAAATAATTTCATCATATATGAAAAATGGTTTTGATAAAACACTTCAAAATAAATCTTGAGGCAAATATCCTTTCTTCTTAAAAATCATTTTCTTATCAAAAAATGCCATTCAATTTTAAATGAAAAGGATTTTTTTGAAAATAATAATGAAATCTTTTAGATGAATCTTCATGAAAATTACGCATTATGAAACCGTAAAAATCCATTCATGTCATATTAGTTAAAAACATTCTCCTCGTACTTTTAACAGAAAAGTCAAAAAGTACCACATATGGTAAACAAAAGAACGATTCATTTCGTAACAGAATGTAAAAGTTAATGAGGGGTAAATATGAAATTAAACATACATGGAATAATATTAAACTCTTTATTATTAACATTTTTTATGCACATTGATGAAAAATATTACCCCAGTAAATACTTACGTATAAGCAACCTCAGAAAAATTGAGATTTTGGAAAATTATCCATTACCTTAGGTCTGATATGATTTGTACGTATCAGATCCTCTTGTATAATTATTTAAATAATGTAATTGACTTATTAAATAATCATATTCATTGTTATTATATCATATATGGTTCACTTCTGACTTTATATTACCCGTTCATTTGTAAATTCCATGTTAAAGCAGCGTTTTGCGTAAAATCGTTTCATTTTTCGTATGTGTTTCGACTTTTTGTTCATGATGTTATTACTTTTATCCTGATTTACTTAATTCCAGAGTGTAAAAAATTATTTATATATAATATATATTCAGTATATAAATATATATATGATAGATCGATAAATGGAATGAAATACAGCGTTCATGGAGACGATAGGCCGTACTTACTAATGTACGTTGTTTTTGTTCCTTATTGAATTAAATAGAATTATGTACATTAAACATATATGTATATTAATCCAGTATCATTATTATGTAATATATTTCATTAATATTTATTATATATATGAATTATAATCATACATGAATGGTTAATCATGGAAAATGAATCTCATCGCGTTCGTGGAGACGGTAGTCCGTACGTACGCACGAGTGATGATATCATTCCCATAATTATTGAATAGAATTGGAGTGGATTATATAATATCTCAGAATAATTATAATGTAATTATAACCATATATAGTTATTTTTTCACAATTATACCCATCAAATTAAGGTGGTGGTGGAAAAACATATTACACCACGGCGTGGAGACGGTATTTCGTACAAACGCACACGCGATAATTTCGTTTTACATAGGATGGAGAGAAGGTGAAATGGGGTTGTTTAATATTTATTATAACATATAAATATATTATTTATAATGATGTCATTACTTTATAATGAAACAACTAAATAAGAAGACGTTAAAGAAGAAAGAAAACAAGAATGAATTGGTATAAGAGATTACCTCTTTCTGGACGCACCTCTTTTATGCTTCCTCTTTTAAGGCACTAGAGTTGGTATTTTGAGGAGAAAAGATCCTCTATAATTGTTCTAGGGAAGTTGAGAAGGTAAATGGGAATGCGTTGGCTGAGCTTGAAAAATCAAAACTATGTAATGAGAAGAGGGAGGAGGTTCCCTTTTATAAGGGCATAGAGGGTAACCTTAGGAAAAACATAAAATATTATTTTATAATAAAGTCATATTCGGTTTATAATAGCATAAAATTTATTTATATCTAAGATAAAGTGTGGACGAGTCTAAATCCTCTCAAATAATAGGTTTTAGACATGTTTAGGTTAATATTTTAAACATATCATTTAGATTTAACTCTATGCTAAATAATTTAACTTTTAACGTGTCTTCTTGTTTTCTTACACTATATGGTTAATAAACTAACTATAACAAGAAAAATGAATTCCAAGTGGTTCATACATAATATATATAACCTTATCTAAGTCATTTTTCCAAATCATAGTTTTTTAGTAATAGACTAATATTTAATAAAATAATATTTGTTTTAAATACTATTTTATGTAAATTTTGACACAATTTGGTAATTGATTTTTTCGAAAAACATAATAGCATGATTAGTTCTAAAAAAGTTAATTTAATCAATAATAACATGTCATATTAACCTAAAGAATTATTGGAATTTATAAAAAGTCTCAAATTACATTTATTTGGTTATTTATAACATCAATTATGTTAATATTTCATTTATAAGGTAATTACTGCATCATCATTCTGTCATAAATAAATTAAATTATTTTATGTCAAAAAATTATAAATAAAAAAACATTATGTAGGAAATTGTTTATGAATTCTAATTAATATTTATAGTCGAATTTATATTATGTATAAAAATATATTAAAAATGTTTTAGTTATTAATCATTGATTTTAACTATTTTAACTCTTCTTTAAACAAAATAATAATAAATGTCCTAATCCAATCCTAGTAGTCCTAAAGGGTAATATTTTATTCCTAAGGTTGTTTTTGGTCAAATTAAATTTATCCAATAGAATTAGGACATGTGTTAGGGTATTAATAATATCATTTTTACCCTTAATTACCCAATTTACTTTTAACCATTGTAAATAAAAGTAAAAAGTTACTATTAAAAAAATAATTATTTTTACCTTATTGAACAAAATTTTACTCCCTGATATTTACCGAGTCTCTTAGATTTTCAAAATTCTACTCACAGAAGTAGTAAAATTATGTTTTATGTAAATTTTCAAATTCTTGTAGGAGGTTGGTAAAAGACGATGAAAAGTTCAATAAAATTTTTATATATCTAAAATTAATATAAAATGACTCCAACGAATTTCATTGAACATATATAGGTATTATGTATAAATTTTGACCAAAAATTAAATTAAATAAAATAAATGATTATTTAAAAAAAAGTAGGTTTTTAACCAATAACTCATTATTTTCACTATTCATCAAAAATTGAAATTTTTCAGAAAAATACCAAATATTCACCATAGGCTAATTTCGATATTCCGAATCAAAAAATGAAGTCCATTTTGAATGATAAAATTTATTAAATTTCAAAAAGTGTGTATTTCTATTCATAAAAGCTAGTTTATATAATTTTTTAATAACATATCATTGTTTAGTTAAACTCGATATTGCATACAACACATGTTATCCTCGAAGGTCGTGATTGTGTGTAATGAAAGACAAGTCAAGGTTTCATATAGTGCAAGATTATTTTGTTGTTTCATATAATATAATCCAACCATATTTCATTTATATATTGAATATATATATACACACACAATGTTGCGTAGAATGTCTATTATCAAACGTACTTGAAATTATTTGTAACACGATCCAAGATTAGTGTTGCGTATACTAAAAGCAAATATAGTGTTGCATATAGCACAAGATAATCATGGTGGTTCTTACAACAGAAGATATGAAAGAAATTAAAAAGAATATATCTCATAAAATCTCGTGGTGTTGCAGTTCTTTTGAACCCAAATCCCAAAACACCATTTCGAGTCCCAAATAATGATCACAAGTCTCACCTCAAAATCATTTTACAGATCATGTAATGTTTAGTGTGAGGACTATATCTAATTAATTGAAAATCCAACTGATCTTAAATTCAGCATGCTGAAATATGAGACAACTATCGGAAAAACATTTAAAAAGTTTTCCATTCATAATCTATTAATTTTAAAGGTTGTAAATCCATTGTAACTCAGTGTATTCGAATATGAATAGTCTGCCTATGAGGATTAAATATTTAGATAAATGTGGCTAACCCGCATTCACTGATTTTCCAATGATGAAAAAATTTTGTGAGCTGTTGGAGGCACATAACTTAATAACTCTAAATAATATATATTTTTCCTAATTATAAATTTATTAGATCTACCATACCTAATACATAGGTTTAAGGAATTTGATCTAATATTTTCTTCTGTTTTCCTATAAAAATCAGTTTTCTTTTCATTTAATGTGGTTGGAAATCTAGGTGGAAATTTTTAGTATCTAGGTAAAGTTTCCAATTTCATGAATATAATTATTATTTTTCTATAATTGTCTTCTTATTCATCACAATCAATCAATTATTTTATATTTGTTTTTTTCACCTCGTTTTCTTCTCTATTGTGATCACTTATACTCATAGAAACGAGTTACTCTCTTGAGACAGTTCTCAGTGGATCAATACAGTGTTGAAACAATTTCATTTTGCATTTATTTATAATTTTTTTTTCATAGATTTCCACCTAGGGATATATAATTGAGAATGGTGACCATTTGTCTCTGCATGCCACCCAAGGATAGCTTATTCTTTTAAAAGTACTCTATTCCGATCGAGGAGGTGGATACATTTTGTCAAGGTGATCATTGAGTGTACCATATATTCAAGAAATGGGAAAGAGAGGACGTCCATCCATGCAATGGATAATTTTAATTATGTTTATTTTAATATAATAAAAGATGATGAAGGTTCACTATTGGTGTTCCCCAAGTATGATTTCATTTCCGTTTAACATTAATCAGTCTTCATTAATTATTCTTATATTATATTTGAATGTTTAATTTTATTAATTAATTTTCAATTATCAAATATCAATTTATGTAAATTTTATTTCATAAAAAATATAAAAAACTATAAATTATATTACATGATTTATTTATATCAATAGCTCCTCAAGAGAATGCGCAAGGACATCCCATGTGCTGCACTTAGTTAAAGTATTTTGAGAGTTCCCAAGAAAAAAATTCATCAAATTTGTGCCATTATTAGTGATCCAGATTGTTTTAACTCAATGTTTTAATTCACATTATTAATTAAATTAAGTTGTTCTCATTAAAACCCAAAAATAAATCATAAATTACCAACAAAAAAAATTTCAATATACATAATTAATTTCAATTAAAATTATTATTCAGGAGATGATGAATCTTGGGTGTAATAAAAACCTCAAAAGCCTCTTGATTCTTAGTTTTAAATGATTATTGATTCAATAAAAACATTTATATCAATATATAATGGATTAGAAAATATTAAAAAGCATCCATGGAGAAACCTAAACTTGAACGAAAAGTGAAACAGAATCCATAATTAGTGGTGGAAGATATTTATCCTATAATTTTGTATGTCAATTTACATAAAGGGTGTGGTAAGGATATTTTAAAGAAATTAATAAAATCATCCCATACATAACCACCACAAAAGGGGAACCCTGGAGAACACATTGAAGATGATTAAAAAATGGGATTCAACATTTTTGGATGAATCGTTGAATCAATTTAATGAATTTAAAAAAATATTTGATCTTCCCGTCCTTGATAATGATAAATCAGATACCTAGGACCTCCCTTTTTCTTAGCATGATGATAATGATGATTCGCCTACTGAAACTGAGTTTCTAGTGGTCATTCCAAACAAAATATATTTCCAAGATGACATACATGAAAAGGAATATTTTTTATTGATTATTAATGTTTTAATATCATTCGATCTAATTTTTTTCCTGACTTCTCATTTTAAAAAATTTATGATACAACAAAAAGTGAATTAGGAATTGGATGTCAATCATATTGTTGTACAGGTACTAGATGGAGAATAATAGTTGTAGATGATGGTGATGGTGCCACTAACATTTATATTAAGACATGTATACTATATGGGGAAGTACTCCACAGATGTTAGTCGGAAATACCTCTATCTATTCCCTAAAAATATGGATTTCAAGTACATTCATTATTATTTCTTGGAGTTTGGGAAATTCTTTATCTTATTTGGGGTTCTATTTTCCTTGTGATTACTCATAGAAACTAGTTAAAGTCGCATTTTTTGGTTCATTTAAATGAAAACCCCACTTTTTCATTGGGGATAATTTATAACAAATTCAAAACAAGGGGAAGTAAAAACCTAGCACTTTTTTAGGGTGTACAAATGATGAATTATCCTTATTTATTATGTTTTTATTAATTAAATTTGATTATTTATATTTTCATTTATTTTTGTAGTTTTAATGTGGTAGTAGCTCAGAGCATAACTAAAGGAATCTACAGAAAAATAAACCATGTTTTATCTTTCAATTTCATTATGTTATTTTCATCCCATTTTAAATTCAGTGTAAAAACTTCCCTTGATATGATAGGATATTAGAATGTTAATAGTCACTATAATTAGTGGGTGAGAGGTATGGGATCTTGTTTTATGAATTTATTTGAGAATAAATTTTATTTTTTATATATTTTTCTAAATTTTTTATATTTTCTTATTTCATTTTTGGTGTGTTTTATTGATATTTGACCTGAATAAAATAATTTGAAAAATTAAATCCATCATGGTTTATTTATCACATTTGTTTAACTGAATTTTTAAAGATATAAATGATTTTTATATTTATTTAGCTTAATATTTCCAATGATTTCAGTTTGTGTATTTTGATTTATTAAGACACTCATGTTCAATACTAATATGCAGATGGAAAATTGAACCCAACTCGATGGTTTTATAATTGTTTTTGACATATTAATTACATTAAAATTTCTTTTTAGAGTCATTAAATACACATTATTATCCAAATTATCTATTTTTCACTTTTCAAAATATTTTTAATTCATGGAATATATCAAGTGTGGATGAGGCTATACATAGAAATAAATGATTATATTAAACTATTATTTTTTCTACCTTTACCTGTTACCTTTATTATGGTCTATGTAGCCATGAAATAACAATTAGGTAGCCAAATTATAATACATTTTTCAATATCCAACATGATCTAGAATATGAACTTTTAATTATTATTGAACTCAAATGTGGGGTAGGAATAAGATGATATCTATTATTCCTAAAGATTATATTTGAGAAGAAATGACAAAAGTAATTCAAAATTTATAGATTATTTGGTGGAAAAAAATTAATTATGGATTGATGTAATTATTGATTAAATATAATTAAAAATATTGGAATTGGGTTTACTAATATTTTATAATAAAATATTTCTGATGTCTTTCATAAAAAAAGGATTCTAATGATAAATCTAAATCTGAATTCATGTAAAAATAGTGGTATATATTTGTGTAAAGAATAAAGAAATTTATCATTAATGCTGAAATTACAAGTGAGAACTCACTTTGGATATAAATATATATTTTCTGGTGATTCATTTTTATGTTTATTGAGAAGCACGACATTCTTGAGAAAAAATATACTCATTAATTTACTTCTATTTAGAGTTTAACCATATTCATTATGTCATTGATGTTTTTACAAATAAACCATTCCAACCATCAATCTCAGGAAAACCCATTGAAAATAACAAATTATAGAAACATTAATGACTCTATGATATGGAGATACTGTGAGGTAATTGGTCATGTAGATATTACACAAGTTCTTGATAATGAGAATAACTCCACACAAAAATCCTTGAGTAAAGAGATAAATATTCTTCATGGGGGTGACAGTATGACATGAACATGAGTATTTAACAGAAATTTAATGGATTATAAATATATTATAGGAGTTACAAACTTAATTTTCATATAGTATAAATGATATTTTCCATTATATAATAAATGAGGTGTATTTATATTTTTTACACTGCGATGTTTGTATTAACAATAATATAAGATGATTTCTTAGGAGAACAAAGATTATGTGTTGTGGAATTAAAAGAGATAATATTTCCAATTATTTTAAATTTAATTTATACATTTTTAATCCCACCAATTTCTTATTTTTAGTAAAATTATAACATTTTATGATTTTCATATCATTCCAAGATTGATTAGAATAGTGGAGGATTTTGGATTTTGTCTCTTTCATTTTTATTCTATATGTTATAAAAAACATTTTCTAAACACATAAATATTTAAATATTATATATTTTTAGGATTAATTATTTGTTGGATTGAATTTATTATTTTCAACTCAAAAGTCAATCCATTATTTGGAAGCCGAAATCCATCTCATATGTCCAGCCTCAAAATCTACATACAGAGTTGGATAATTTTAATTTTTGGCCCGTATCTATATAATAGATGACCTCACTGAGCTTATATTCATCATGTTATATAATTACATCCATTGGAATGACATTAATATGGGTTTTAACCCCTATTCCATTATCTTATTACCTATTAATGTGTTCTACCTCAGTGCATTAGAATATGAACAATCTATCTGGGTAGACTAATGTTCGGAGTAAATCAGCCATAAATCATTCATTTGTTTCCCCATGAAGCTGATATTTAGTAAGCCGACAGAGAAGGGATAATATGAAATTATATTTGGTAACCTTTTGGAAAACATCAATTTAAGGGGGATACCACACAAAAAATGATGTATGTTGAATTATAGCTGAAAATTTCCTCTCTTTGCATATTTAAATGTGTTACTTATCCATTTCATGGGTTTTTTTGTCTAGATAAACAATTTTAGAATATTTATACTATTATATTTTGATGTTATAATAGTTATTTTTCATATATGTTATTTTTCATCTTTTATCATTCTGTCATTATTTTTATATTTTGTGTTTACATATCATTTTCATCTCTATTTTGATCTCATTTATTGATGATCATGAGTAACGCACCTGAGAAATCTCCCAGGGGATCAATCTGGGGATTAACCAAATTCATTCACATTAAT
The DNA here is from genome assembly GCA_963277665.1 of Viscum album. Lineage (NCBI taxonomy): Eukaryota > Viridiplantae > Streptophyta > Magnoliopsida > Santalales > Viscaceae > Viscum > Viscum album. The sequence continues at coordinate 799,257,359 of OY728143.1, read as the reverse complement.
TTATAATGTTTTGTTATTTTCATAGAGTTATTCCTAAGGGGATCTTTTTGGTCATGTTACCTTTGTGTCTACACTTGCCACCCTAGGCTTAGCTTCATTATAATGTAGTATCCTCCCTTAATCGGGGAGGTGGATGAGTTGCATATCTATATTCATTGAGTAGACCATAAATTGAAAATGTGGTAAGGATAGAATATTATTACATATAGTGATTTAGTCTCTTTATGATTATTTGAAACTAAAAAGGAGACAATGAATTTTCTATCTCGATGTCCCCCTAAGAGTATATCGTTTCTTTCTAACATCAATATTTCCATATTAATTTTGTAAACATTTAATTTTCAGTATTATTTCATCAATGCTTTTTTTTCATATCACAATATCTGTTCATTGTTACATATATTAAAAAATATAATAAAATATTAAATGAAAATCATGTATTACTTCACAATAATAGCCCCTGGAGGTCTCCCAAGCTCATCTTCTATACTTCACTTATCTAATATATTTCGAGAGTCCACCTAAAAATGTTTTATCATATATCATCTTTATTCTTTTGATTTCTTGCACAAAATGACGATAATATCATTCATGTACGTGTCAAATATCTCCTCCATGAAGAAATGTGACTCTACTTACATAACCATAGCATATAGATGATATATATGAACATAAAATGATATACCAGATATTATCCTTATTTTGGATAGGTAAAATACGACTTACCTAATTTCCAAAATGATTAATGAAAAATGTATATGATACCCTTTCATAGGTAAATACTATAATCTTCAAGATCGTAATGTATTTCATTTCTAAAAAACATCATTCATAATTGGTATTAAAAGTTTTGTTTGTGTAAAAATATAAAAATTATTTCATGATTATTATTATTTATAGTTTGAATCTATATATTATTCAAAGGAATAGTAACATTAATATCAAATTAATATTGAGAAAATAATGCATCTACCACCTGAATCATTGAAAATGAGTGATTATTATCGAATAGGTTATATGATGTAATCAAAGTTCCATATATGATATTATACATATTAATATTGTTTTATTATAAGATAATACCATTTTAAAAATTCTTATTTCTTAAATATGATGTCTTAGGTATCATATTTCATCTCAATTTATAATTCATTGAGGCTTATTTGTTATTATGAACATATTTATGTTTATATAGTGTATATCATTCCAATTCTTCATGTAATATCATAATTCATTACTGCATCCAATTTTTTTGAATATCACTTTAAATAATTGCATCTAAATGGATTTTACATGAAAATTACAAAGTCGTAGATGTTATTGTATGATATCACATTCTTTTGTAGCTGTTATCATTTTATTGATAGAATACAATTCTTCAAATAATTACCCTTGATCCTAACATTATTCTTAAATATAAATATTCATTTATTTATACTATTAATATTTCATAAAATAGATTTAATTTTATTTTATAGTGTATACTTTTAATGATGTTTGATTTAATAGGGAAATATTCATAAATACGTATCTTTTAATCAATACAGATATTTGATGATAAAACACATAATTTATAAAATAAATCGACAAATAGATATATATTTTTTTCATTTAGACATGCAATAAAATGGTAGATTCCTATTATAGGTAGCCCCTCGATGTGGTGATAGGTCATAAGTGACAACCCAGTTGGCCCAATCAGATTGGTTTATAACCGGTTGTTTCAAACTATCTTGAAAATAGATCACAAAGGTAGATAAATCAGATGGGTTTTTATCCAATAGTTTTAATATTTCAGGAGGATAGATCATTAATGCTTAGGTTTTTATTTTACAATGATATTATGTCAGACTACTAATAATTTCATTGATTAAGAATTCAATTACTTTATTATCCATGATAATTTTCCATTATATTATCTCTGGATTCTTACCAATCATAGTTTATTGATTAAATGTAATATGTATTAAATTATTTAAAATTTTATGTTAATTATTCTTTATATAGCTATAATAGATTTTTTTATTAAATGGACACTATATTTAGTAATTTACATTTCCATATATAGATTGCATCATTTATTAATCATAGCTTCTTCTGAACATAACACGTACTACGAATTTGTGGTAAAAAATATTAGTATTACATTAATAAGAATCTAGGAAGTTAAATATGAATTATATGAGAGGATATGCTTAGGGAATAAGGGTTTTATCTATAACATTATTTGGTTATATTAGTAATCTAATGTAATATGAGAATCATGTATATATCTATTTTACAAAGACTAATAACCAATGTTGTCATTCTTGATTGGATTCCTTTTATCTCATTCCAATGCAATAAATCATACATTGACTCTATTATATTGGGTCTAGGTCGATATTGTTATAATAAGATTATTTTTAGTAGAAACATTATGAACTATGTTTTGGATAAACTTTAGTAGGGAAAATAAGCATATAATATATTTTTTGAATAATTATATAAAAATAATAATTTCTGGTTAATGAAGATATTATTTGGTTATTCCTATAAATAAATACTTATATACATATAAAATAAGTGGAAATGGTTCAAGGAAAAATTTTCCTTGGGTAATAACAATGAAAAGGACATATAAATATTGACCTAATAATCAGATACTGGATGACAACATACATTATTAAACACCTAGTTATACACTCATAGGTGATATAATTTGGATAATTCACATTTTTTAAAAAAACTTATAATTGAATTGAATATATATATATGTATATATCCAAGGAATCGATATTCATCATTAGGATTTTAGATATGAAAAAATTTGTCATCATAATTTATGTATTTCACTTTTTTTTCATTGTACATTATGTTTCATACTAAAATGAAATAATATAGTTTATTCCATCACATAGAAATTTTGTGTGTATATAGAAAATGTAACTCATCAATGTCAGTAATCCCATGATTTAGAATGATAGTTTCATTAATGGGATTAAATCGAGACATTGAAAGGAACTTGTAACACCCCAAGATTTCATAGTAGTTTATCCCATTAATGTAATTCAATAGCATGCGTTACACGCAACACAGAGTTCGAGCGCACCACAACTTACTAAACTAGACATTCAAAAAGTTGTTATGAATAGTATTAACAGAATTTTGAATCTATTATACTCTATATAATTTTAACATCTATATTATGTGCTTATTAGATATAATATAATAACAAATTCATTTTCTTCATATAAAAAATGTTTTTTTTCAAAAAATGAAATTTTACCACCTTTAAATGGAGAACCATTTTTATAACCAATATTTGAAACTTTTAGATATTGAATTTAATGAAATTAAATTATTCTTTATAATGGGGAAATAAAAATTTAGTATGGATACATTTTTGTTACTCTTCAAATAAAATTCATATTTTGATGAATATTGAAATATACTATGTTTTAATTGAAAATAACTTTTTAATAGAAATATTTTATAGTGATAAATTACGTATTTGAATTGTTTTGAAGTATAATTAGATTATATTTTTATCATTTAATACAATTTAATTCATATTAAGTAATTTTACATTTTAATTTGACATAAACACATTTCAATATTTTAATAGTTTTTATTTTTAAAAACCCACCTTTTGGTTTTGACAATGAGAATTAATTTTAAATTAATAAATGAAACTTATAGGTTTTGAATTAGGTAAAATAAACCTTTTTTTGACATCGGAATATTGAAATTAGATTAGGGTAAATTTTTGGCATTACTCTGAAAACATTTAATTTTTTATTAATATCGAAAAACACTACATTATTATTTAAACCCATCTTTTTATTTAAATAATTATTTATTTTATTTAATTTAATTTTATGTTAAAGTAGATATAAAATACCTATATAAGTTTAATGTAATTCATTTGAGTCATTTTATAATAAAATGAGATGTATAAAATGTTATTGAAATTTATAACCTCTTTTACCCACCTTCTTGGCACGTTATCAAAATTGCATAAAACATAATTTTACCTCTTATGTAAATTGAATTTCAAAAATATGAGAGGCATGGTTTCAATCTGTATGTAAAATGTGATTCAATAAGGTGAAAATAAATTTTGATGATCAGTAACTGTTGACTTTTATTTAGCACAGTTAAAAGTAAAAGTGGGTAATTTAAGGTAAATATGATATTACAATAAAATAACAAATGTCCTAATTCTATTGGATAAGTTTAATTCGACCAAAAAAACCATAGAAAAAAAATATTATCATATAGTCCCATTTTGATTAGATAAAGTCATTTATTGTTATTTTATTTAAAGAAGAGTTAAAAGTGTTATATTCAATATTTATTAACTAAACCATTTTTAATATAGGGTTATACATAAGAAAAATTCGACTATAAATATTCATAATAAAGGTAAAGATATTTCTACATCATGGTTTTTTATTTATAATTTTTTGACGTTATATAATATAATCTATTAATGTCTCAATGATGATGCATTAATTACCTTATTAATGAAATATTAAAATAGTTGATTTTATAAATATCCAAATAAATGTAAATTTAGACTGCTTTTGAATTCCTATAATCATCTAGGTTAATATAAAATGTTATGGTTGATTAGAAAAATAATTTTCTATGTGATATGGTGGTTATGACTTTCACAAAAACAAAATAACAAATAGTGTCAAAATTGGCATAAATTAAATTTTATGAAAAATAATATATTATTGGTTGATATAATATTCCTAAAAAACTAACATTATGCTAAAGGTAATAAATAATATTATATATGTCATTAATGAACCACTTGAGGTTCTCTGGGATGTTTAGAGTTTGTTTTTTAACCATATAGTGTAAGAATACAAGAAGAAACGGTAAAAGTTTAACTATTTAACTAAGAGTAAAATCTAAAAGATAAGGTTAAAATGGTAACCTAAAAATGAATATAACCTATATGTTGAGTGTATTTATACCCATAACCATATATGTCTCGAAATAAATTAATTTCAAGCCATTATAAACTGAATATGACTGTATAATATATTAATATGTTTATCTTTTCCTAAAGTAATCCCCCCCTCTTATAAAAGGGCACTTCCCCTTTTTTAAAAAACACACCTTAAATGCAATTTGGTTTGGAAATCCCATGACTAAATATACTCCCAACATACCTCACATCAGAATAGAGTCCTTACATTGATCATAAGGCGATCCTAAGAATTCCTTTTGATCAACTCATAAAGAAACACACGAAGAAGAGGTAATAATTTCACCACCATCATTCATGTTCTTTTCTTCTTCCACTTCCTATTTGATTGTTGTTTTCATACCAAAATAATAACTCATGTAACTAATACATTCTTTGATATTATTATAAATATGGAACAACCATATTTTTTATTCAATCCATCCTATAAATTTCAATGTCACCATACGTGCGTACGTATGGCCTACCATCTCCACACTGTGGTGTCATTTGTTATTCAAACACATCATTATTTCGATGGGTATAATAGTGATTATAACTTATTTAAATAAATAAATAAACCATGTTAATGATTCTATATATATGATATACCATCCAATTACATATGATTTCACCGTCAATATAATGATATTGTCGCTCATGTGTACGTACATATTACTATCTCCACGATGCGATGAGATTCATTCCCACGTTCAATACTCAACGATGATTATAAAAATATATATTATTAATAAGTATGTAATATATTCCATAATAATTATACAATATATATATATGTACATATATATGTGCATATGTACTTACATATATCTTATTCACTAACATCTATTCAATAGGATATGAAGATAGAAACAATCCTTATGCATACGTACAACCTACCATATACATAAATGGTTTCTTCCATTTCATATATCTATCTATTATAAATATTTATATTCTAAATATATAATATATATATATATATCGAGGTCTATATTATGGAAGTATCTAAATCATGATCAAAATGATACGATCAAGAATAACAAGTTCAAACACATACGATAAAGAAAGTGATTATTATCCAAAATGTTATGTTAACAAGGAAATCATTATTAAATGGGTATTATAATGTCATAAATTAATCATATATGATATAATAAATATGAATATGGATTTTTTATAAAATAATAACATACTATAGTCATTATAAAGGAGGTTAAATGTACCCTTGACCAAAGAAAAGTGCATGGTATGAGTTAATTTCACAATATATTTATTATCTGAGGTTGTTTTTACATAAGTATCTAATAAGACATATTTATAATCCATGTACATGTTTAATAAAAGTGTTTTCAAAGTGAATATTTTTAATTGATTTTTTACTAAAACATCATTTTAAATATGTTAATGATTTATTGTTCTAAACCATTCTCATTAATGTACATGTTCTCGAAATGATTTTAAAGATTTATTTATATGGTAATGAATGTTTTAAAATGTTAATTCCATTAAAAAAATTCACACTTGTATGAGAAAATTTGATTGAAAAAAATATTTTAAATGGATTCTATAATATTTTTTTTATATGATTCCATGAAAAATGTATATTTCTCATAATGATTTATACTGGTCTTTTTCAACTATGACAACATTCTTTAGAGGATATTATTCTTGATCGAGGATAATTTATTATGATACCAATCGTCCATATTGTATTGATGGAATTGTGATATGTTTGACTGTGGATGTGTTATTTTTATACCATTCATGATTTATGGATAAATTATTTACATTTAGTATGCTTGTTTTAATACAAATGTTTATGTTATGTTTAAACCTTTTCAGAAGAGGAATGTTTTGGAAATAGTATGTGACAGGTGAAGCCCGTTATAGCTCTTGTATACGTCGGTAGGTCTCATGAGAAAAACTAGTTTCTTGGAACAAGGCCATGACAAAATATTATTTGAAGTGTTGGAAAAATGCTTTGACTTTGTGTTTATGATGTCTGGCATTATGCATTCCATTATTATGTAATTGGATATTTATATTACATTTGATTATTCTACTAGTAGAATATTCATGTGAATATGTAAATGGAATTATTTGTTTGATCTTTTCCATATTATGATGATGTTTACATTTAAAAGGCTTTTATATAGTCTTATATAATGCCTTAAATGTTTATTATTTTTTGTGAAAGAATCCGCTATATTATTATCCTTACTGAGCATCTCAGCTCACCCCGTTATTATGTTTTATTTTCACTAGAATCCAAGAAGTGAATTATGATTGATATGCAGGGTTAAACTAAAGGTAATAATGGTGTTCTCAAAGAACTATCTATGTTGTGTTTTATGATTGTAATTGTAATGTAATGTAAATTTAGGTAATCTATTTTCAAAGACCGCAAAACTGATCGGTCCTTCAGGACGTGATTGATTTTAATCATGCCAATTTTTTAATATAGTGCACTCAATTTTAATAACTGGGGTTGTAGCATTACAGTTCTTATTATTGAATGATTATCAACAACCTTGGAAATAATTATAGATGAAATCTTATTAGAGGACATTATGCTAATATAGACGTTGGCAAATAGTATAGAAGACCATCCTAGAAATTTGTTACTGTAGATATTTTGTGTATTTTCCATGAAATAAATCCCTGTTTGGATATGTGTATGTAGAGGTGTCTCTAGTATAGATTTACCTAGTAGTGAAAACATCAAAAATGAGTTTTGGGCTTGGCCCAGGGTTTCCTGGTACACGACAACGGGCCTTACTGCACTCAGGGGTATGGCACACCCGGGGGATATTCTTAGGATAATATACCTTTTCATTACAAGCCATTATGAATAATTTAGGATTAAATAACTCCATGAAGAAAGCATTTTATGATTATATATTATGTGGCCAATTTTTTAAATTTAAAATAGGTATTTTAAAAGTTTTGAAATATTCATTGTGATTCATAAAACTAACATAGTGTATTTTAGAAATGGTGTACAGTAGATGGAATTAGAACTCCAGAAATACGCATGATCCAAATAGTAAAAAGGATCATATCTTCATGGTATTAATCCAACATTTAGAAAGGAAATAGTCTCCCATGTATTAAAATCATATGATGAAATAGTATCATTTATTAATATGACAAGTAAAGAATTTTGAGTCCTACGGGTTTGAAGGGAATCTAGAGAAGAATAGGATGGTAGAGGGAATGATGGATAAATGGAATAAGGGAAAGAAGTATTTTACTATTTGTGATAACTGGGGAAAGAATAACATAGTTACATTATTGAATGGAATAGTAGTTTATTTTAAATGTAGGGAAAAAGGACACTGAGTACGTGATTCCAAGGGTAAGAAAAACGATTCAAATATACAATTCCTCATATGCAAAAAATTGGGAAACTACATGAATCAATGTCCAAATCATCATAGTATATCCCAAATGGTGCTATTGGATAATAACATGTTATGATTCTATAGAAGACTAAGAGGAATGATTATAGTTCTTATTTTGTTATTAAAGTACTATTTCATTTGAGTATTATATTAATGATATACATATCAAAATAGTTATAGATTATATTACGATTGTACTGCAGTACTATTTCATTAAGGACTTTGGATTGTGTGGAACCAAGAAATGTTACTCAATAGAAAGTTAATTTTATTGAAAAATATATATTTAAGAGAAAGATATACCTTAAAATGGTTATGATACTGAGGTAGTGATTCTGGAATAAGATACGATTGATTTGGATAAATTATATTGTATATTCATTATTACTTGAAACTGATTAATGATTTTTATATTCCCTCATTGTTGGAGTTTAGAGCATTTTTGGATATAAGGAGTATATCCAGTATTCTATAACGAATAAATATTCGTGAATTTAAACAATATGGATGTGTGGTAATTCTGGTTGTTTTCATGTTTTAACAGAATACATTATGAAGGCATTCACAAGTTATTACGTGGAAAAAAAGATCTTCATTGTGTTGACCTTCCTTATAAATTTTTGACTATGAGTTTGATAGAATTATTTTGGATAAAAATAAAGGTTTGAATGCATTATGTTTGAAATTTGATACTAATGTTATGGATAAATTATTTCATACGATTATTTATGGATTGTTATGAAAATGACCACTTGGAGGTCGGGCGATAACCAATCGTGTCTGAAAAGGCTACTAAACAATAACCCGCAACTGAACAGCGACATGGGTAATCACCTTCCACAACCTTACATGATGTCCTATTTTGTATAATGTAGTTTGTTTAAATAGTCTGACAAATGAATAATAAAGTCATTATTTTTGGAACACTATACGATAATGATTAGAAGAATATTTTTCAATTCTATTATCATTTGGATAAAAAGATGATTTTGTGGTAGAAATTAGTTGAAGGATGAAACTATAGTTGTCAAGTAAATATTATTCCTCTTAATCTAGGAATTAATTAATTCATAATCATTAGGGAAGGTATCATGAAACAAAAAACGTGTTATCCTTATACATTATGTTTTGTTACACTGATGGTATTTTAAATTATCATTGACTGATAGCTTTGAGGCCCTCAATTTTACCATTTTTTGTGATTGATGACCTTAATAACTCCCTATAAATATTTATTATTTTCTCAAATTTTGTGTCTCTAATTTCCACCAATGTTCTCCAAATCGAGATCATAATTTGGTGGTGACTTTTTCATTTCCTTTCCCTCTTATTAAGACTAAATTTTATTAATACAATTTCTGATGTGGGTTTTCCACAACTGTATTTTTCTATTTTTAACATTTTATTTTTGAAGTAAAATTTGAAATTGCATGGAAAAAAATTATTGAAGGATGGTAGAATGTAACACCACATGAATTCAATGTACGTAATCCTATTAATGTAATTCAATATCTTGCGCTACATGGAACACCGAGTTTGAGCACACCACATCTTATTAAACTAGATGTTCCAAAAGTGGTCATGAATAGTATTAACTGAATTTTAAATCTTATATACTTGATATAATTTTTACATCCATATAATGAGTTTCTTAGACCTAATATAAGAACAAATTCATTTTTTCAGATAAAAGTAGTATTTTTCAAAAATGAAATTTTACTGCCTTTTAATGGAGAACCATTTTTTAAAACCAATATTTGATACTTTTATATATTTAATTTAATCAAATTAAATTATTCCTTAGAAGAGACATATAAAAATTTATTTTGGATAAATTTTTGTCCTTTTTTTATAACATTCATCTTTTGATGAATAATGAAAATTACTATGTTTTAATTCTGATAATCTATTATAATCGAAAACATGTATAGAGTTAAATTATGAATTTAAATGGGTTTTTCGTATAATTATATTATATTTATACCATTTAATACAATGTAGGTCATTATAAGTAATTTCACATTTAAATTTTACTTAAACCCATGTCAATCTTTTGATAGTTTTAACATTTTAAAACCCCGTTTTTTTATTTTGACAACAAGAATTAGTTTTAAATTAATAAATGAAACTTCTATGTTTGGAATTTTCTAAAATAGACATAATTTTTGAATTTGGAATATCAAAATTAGATTACGGTGAATTTTTAGCATTTTTCTGAAAACACACAATTTTTTAGGAATAGTGAAAAACACTATGTTATTATTTAAAACTGAATTTTTATTTAAATAATTATATATTTTATTTAAATTTATTTTATGTAAAAATAGATATATAATACCCATATAATTTCAATGTAATTCATTGAGTCATTTTATAATAAAAATATATTTATAAAATTTTATTGAACTTTTTAACCTCTTTTACCCACCTTCTAGTCACGTTAGAAAATTTGCATGAACCATAATTTTAAGGCTTACATGGGTTTAATTTCAAAAATCCAAGAGACAATTTTTACATTAGTAAGTAAAATGTGATTCAATAATATAAAAATAATTCCTGGTGAATGGTAACTATTGACTTTTATTTACCATGGTTACAAGTAAATAGAGTAATTAAAGGTAAAAATGATATTATAGTTACCTTAACACATGTCCTAATTCTATTTGATAAGTTTAATTCGACCAAAAACAACCTTAGTAATAAAATATGTTCATTTAGGTCCACTTTGATTAGATTTGGAAATTTATTATTATTTTATTTAATGAATAGTTAAAAGTGTTAAATGCAAAGTTTATTAATAAAAAAATTTAAATATAGGGTTATAAAAAAGATAAATTTTACTATAAATACTCATTAAAAAGATAAAACTATTTCCTACCTGATGGTATTTTATTTATAATTTTTTTATATTAAATAGTTTAATTTATTTATGACACATTGATGATTCAGTAATTACCTTATTTAAGAAATATTATAATAATTGATATTATAAATATCCAAATAAATATAATTTTAGACTTTTAATGAATTACACAAATTTTATAGGTTAATATTAAGTTTTAGGGTTGATTAGAAAAATTTATTTTTATGTGATAAGGTTGTTATGACTTTCACAATAACAAAATACCAAAAAATGTCGAAATTGACAGAAATTAATTTTTAAGATAAATAGTTTATTATTGGTTGATATAGTATTCCTCAAAATATATAGTTCAGACAAATGGATTAATTAAAATTATATATTTCATTAATTAACCACGCGACATTCTCTTGAAATTTTACAATAATTTTCTTAATCATATAGTGTAAGAATACAAGAAGATATTGTAAAAGTTAAACTATTTAACTAAGAGTTAAATATAAATGATAATGTAAATATAGTGACCTAAACATGTACAAAACCTATTGGTCTAGAGTATTTAGATGAATAACTACCTATTTCTCTGAATAAATTCATTTTGAGATATTATAAACCGAATATGATTGTATAATAAATTAATATTTTTATCTTTTCTTAAAGTGACCCTCACCCCTCTTATAAAAGGGAACTTCCCCTTCTCTAAAATTCACACCTCCAAAGCCATTTGGATCAGCCAAACCCTACACAAATGTCCTCTGAAAATTCTTCACATCAACATAGTGTCTATACTTTGATAAAAAAATATAACCTTAGGATCCCTTTTGATCAAATCAAAAGGAAACACCCAGAGAAGAGGTAATAATTTCACGACACTCTTTCAAGTTCTTTTCTTATTCCACTTCCTCTATCTTTTTTATTTACATACCTATATAATAATTACAGTACCTCCTACATTTTGTGATATTATTAAAAATATGGTACTACCATATATTTTAATTTATCCATCCAATAACTATCAAAGTCACCATAAGTGAGTACATACGGCTTACCGTCTCCACGTCTTGTTGTCGTTTGGTATTTAAACACATCATTATTTGGATGAGTATAATAATGAGTATAACTGATGTAAATAATAAATATATAATTTTAATGATTATTTATATATGATATAGCATCCAATTACAAATGATTTCAACAGCAATATATTGATATTTTCACTCGTGCGTACGTATGGATTATCGCCTCCACAAAGCGATGAGATTCATTCCCACGTTAACCACTCAACAATGACAATAAAAATATATATTATTAATAAGTATGTAATATAAGACATAATAATGATAATATATATATACATACATACATACACATATATATATATCTATGCATGTAGGTACTTACATATATATTATTCACTTACTTCCGTTCAATATGATATGAAGACAAAAACCACATTTATTCATACGTACGACCTATAGTCTGCATATATGGTGCCTTCCATTACATATATTTATCTATTATAAACATTTAAACTCTAAATATATTTGATATATAAATTATGGTTTATATTGTGGAATATTTAAATCCTGGTCTAAATGATACGATCAAAAATAACAAGTTAAAACACTTATGATAAAGAAAGAGATTATTACCGAAAATCTTAATTTAACATGGAAATCATTATTAAATGAGTAGTATAATGTCATAAATGAATCATGTATTATATAATAAATATTAATATGGTTCTGGAATAATTTAGTAACATACTATGATCATTATACAAGAGATTAAACGTACCCTCGACCCAAGGAAAGTGCAAGGTAAGGGTTAATTTCACATTATATTTATTATCCGAGATTGTATTTATGTAAGTATTTACTAGGAAATATTTATTATACATATCCATGTTTTATAAAATATTTTTCTAAGGGATTAATTTTAATGGAATTTTTACTAGAATATCATTTTAAATGTTTTAATGATTTATTCTTCTAAACTGTTCTCATTAATTTCAATGTTTTCAGGATGTTTTTAAGGATTTATTTATAATGGAATGAATGTTTTAAAATGTAAATTCCATTCAAAAGTTTAAAAGGGGTATGGAAAACTATGATTTAAAAGAATATTTTAAAATAATTATTTAATACGTCATTCAAATGATTTCAAGTATAAGGGATATTTCTCACAATGATTTTTACCGATCATTTTCTATTATGTCAACACCCTTTACGAGATATTATTCTTGATCGAGGTTGATTTATTATGATACAAATATTCCATATTGTATTGAAGTTTTTATATGATTTAGTATGGATGTGAAATTTTTATACCATTCATGGTTTATGGATAATGTGTTGACATTTTGTATTCTATTTTTATACGAATGTTTGTGATATGTTTAATACTTTTCATATTTGAAATACATTGGATTTAGTAAGTGATGAGTGGAGCCTGCTATATATCTTTGATCCATCCATAGGACTCATTATAAAAACTAGATTCTTGGCACAAGGGATAGCCAAAATCATTTTCGTAGTCCGGGCAGAAGTCCTTGACTATGTTGTTATGAAGTCTGAAATTATGAAATCCATCAATATGTAATAGGATAATATATTAAATGTGATTATTCGACTAGTATAATATCCTTGTGAATATTTAAATGGAATTAGTTGTTTTATCATTTCTATATTATTCTGAAGTTTTTTTTAAAATGGATTTTGTTTTATACATATACATTTCCTTAAATGGTTATGCTTATTTATGATTTTTTCCGCTATATTCATATCCTTACTAAGATTCTGAGCTCAACCCTTTCTTATGTTTTGTTTTCCCAGTAATCTGAGAAGTGTATCATGATTGATATGAAGGTTTAAACCAAAGGGAATAATGGAGTTCTAGAAGAACTATCAGTTTTGTGATTTATGTTTGAAATTATAATGTAATGTTAATGAATGTGATCTATTTTCCAAGACTACTAAACTGATCAGTCCTTCAGGACATGATTCTTTGTAATCATGGCAATGTATTAAAATAATGAACTAGATCTGGGTAATCGGGGTTAGGGAATTATAGTTGGTATCATTGGAAGTATAGTAACAACCTTAGAAATGGATTTAAATATACTTTGACTAGAGAACATTACCCTAAGATAGAATTTGAGGATTGGTATAGAAGAACTTCCTAGAATCATGGTAATTTAGGGATTTTGAGTATTTTACAAGCAATACATCCCAGTCTGGATACGAGTAGATAGAGGCGGCTCTGGTACATATGTAACTAGGAGTGAAAACACTGACAATGAGTTTCGGGCTTGACAAGAGGTATCCTGGTACACGAAAATAGGAATGGATTCACTATTGGTTACGACGCACTTGGGGGATATGCTTAGGATATTTTACATTTTTATTACATGCCATTATGAAGGATTTATAAGGAAATTATTTCTCAATGAAAATAGTTTATGACTATAGATTATGTGATTAATATTTTCAATTTATGCTATGTTTTTTAAAAGATTCATATTATGCATTGTAATTCATAAAAATATAATTGTGTATTAAATTTTTTAGAAATGGAGCCCAGTAGATTGAATGAGAACATCAGAAATACGCATGATCCAGACAGTAAGAAGGATCATATCTTTCATGGTATTAAGCCAAAATTTAGAAAAGAAATATCCTCCCACGTATTACCATCATATGAAGAAATAATATCATCTGTAAATAAGATAAGTAAAGAATTTTCCGAGTCCTATTGATTTGAAGGGATGCCAGAGAAGAAAAGGATGGCAGAGAGAAAGATAGATAATGAAAATAAGGGAAAGAATGATTTCCACTTATGTGATAACTGGGGAAAGAATCAACTTGGTAAATTCTTGAAAGGAATTTGAGTTTATTATAAGTGTAGAGAAATAGGACACTGGGTTTGTAACTACAAGGGTAATAAAAAAGGATTCAAATGTTTATTTCTTTATCTCCAAGGAGTTGGGAAACTATGCGAATCAATGTCCAAATAATCAGATTATAACATAAATCATGTTATTGGATAATAATCTAGTAATGATAATACTAAAGATGAAGATGAATGATTAGAGATCTTATGATATTATTAATGTATTGTGTCATTTGATTATTGTATTAATGATATACATGTTCTAAGAATTATAGTGTATTTATGGATTGTACTGCAGTACTATTTCATTAAGGACTTGAGATTTGGTAGAACCTAGAAAAGTGACTGAATAGAAAGTTAATTTTTTTGGAAAATATATTGTTTAGAGAAAGATAAAATTTATCATGGTTCTGATAATGAGGTACTGATTTTGGAATATGATTTGATTTATTTGGAAAAAATTCATCAGATATTCATTACTACCTTCAATCTAATTAATGATTTGTGTATTCCATCATTGTTGGAGTTTACACCATTTTTTGATATATAGAGTATATCAAGCATTATATAAAGAATACAACATCATAAATATAATCAATATATATTTATGGTTATGCAAGGTGTTACCGTGTTTTAAAAGAATACATGATGATTTTATTCATATGTTATTACGTGGCAAAAACAATCTTCATTTTGGTTATCGTCCTTATAAATTTTGGACTGTGAGTTTGGATAGATGTATTTTGGATTAGACTAAAGGATGGAATGGATTATGTTTTACATTTGATACTATTTTTATGGTTTAATAATTTCTTAATATTTTTTTCATTATTATCAAAAAGGGAAACCTAGAGGTCGGGTGATAACCTATCGCGTCCGACATGGCTGCGAGACTAGAACCTGCAACCGAAGGGTGACACGGGTAATCACCTTCCACTGTCTTTCATGATGTCCTTATTTGTCTAATGTAGTTTTTAAAAATATTTTCACAATTAATTTATAAATTCATTTTCTTTTGGAACCCTATACGATTAGGATCAATAGAATATTTTTGAATTCTATTATATTTTAAAATGAAAGATGGCTTTGTGGTAGAAATAAGTTGAAGGATGAAACTCTACAAGACAAATATATTTTCCTTCTATTATTCTATGAATAAATTAATTATTAATCATTAGCGATGGGATATTAAAACCATAATTTTTTAACCTAATACCTTATGTTCTGTTAAAGCAATGATATTTTAAATCCTCATAGATAGATGGATTTGAAGCCCTCAATTTTACACTCGTTTGTGATTGATGACCTCAATCACTCCTTATAAATATTTACATTTTCCCTCAAATTATGTGTCTCCAATTTCCACAAATTTTCTCTTAGTAGATATCATAATTTGGCGGTGAATTTTTCATTCCCCTTTCCTTCTATTAAGACAAAGTTTTATTAACCAAATTTCCGAGGTGTGTTTTCACCAAAGGTATTTTTCTATTATTAACCTTTTATTTTAGATGAACAATTTCAAATTGCAAGGAAACAATTTATTGATGGAAGGGAGAATGTAACACCTCATGATTTAATTGTGTGTTATCCTAATAAAGTAATTAAATAGCTTATGCTACATGAAACACCGAGTTTGAGCGCACCACAACATACTAAACAAGTTGTTGAAAAGGTGGTTATGAATATTATTTACTGAATTTTGAATCTTATATACTCTATATAATTTTAACAAACATATTATGTGTCTCTTAAACATAATATAAGAACAAATTCATTTTTCAGATAAAAGAAGTATTTTTAAAAAAAATGAAAGTTTACCGCCTTTTAATAAAAATCACTTTTAATACCAATATTTGACACTTTTAGATATTTAATTTAATGAAATTATATTCTTCTTTAGAAGTGGGAAATAAAAATTTAGTTTTGATAAATTTTTGGTACTTTTCTGATAAAATTCTTATTTTGATGAATATTGAAAAATATTATGTTTTAATTGAGAACGAATTTTTTAATCAAAATAATTTATAGTAGAAAATCATGAATTTGAATGTTTTTTATGTAAAATTAGATTATATTTTTATCATTTAATACAATTTAGGACATTATATGTGATTTTACTTTAAATTTTGACATAAAACATGTCAATCTTTTGATAGTTTTTACTTTTGAAAAACCCACTTTTTGGTATCAACAAAAAAAATTAAATTTAAATTAATAAATGCAACTTATATGTGTTAATTTTTTTAAATTACACCTCATTTTTTATTTAGTAATATCAAAATAATCTTATGGTGAATTTTCGGTATTTTTTTTGAAAAACATTCAATTTTTGATGAATACTGAAAAACACTGTGTTATTATTTAAAACTGACATTTTATTTTATTAATTATTTCATTTATGTAAATTTATTTTATGTCTATATAGATATATAAAACCTATATATGTTAAATTTAATTTATTGGATTCATTTTATAAGAAAATTATATGTATAAAATATTTTCGAACCTTTTAACCTCTGTTACCCACTTTCTAGGGAAGTTAGCAAATTTGTATAAAAAATAATTTTACCGCTTCTATGAGTTGAATTTAAAAAATATTAATGACACGGTTGACATCATTAAGTAATTTTTTATTCAATAAGATTTAAATAATTTTTTTTTGAATGGTATCTTTTGACTTCTATTTACCACAGTTAAAAGAAAATATGGTAATTAAAGGTAAAAAAGATATTATAATTACCCTTACAAATGTCTTAATTATATTTGATAAGTGAAATTCAACCAAAAAAACATAGGAATAATATGTTATCCTTCAGCTCCTCTGAGATTAGATCAATTATTTATTATTATTTTATTTAAAGAGGAGTTAAAAGTGTTAAATTCAACATTTAATAAACTAAACCATTTTTAATAGTGTTACACATAAGATAAATTCGACGATAAATATTCATTAGAATGATAAATATATTTCCTACAAGATGGTATTTTATTTATTATTTTTAGACATTAAATAATTTAATTTATTTATAACACAATGATGATGCAATAATTACCTTATTAATGAAATATAAAAACAATTTATATTATAAATAACCTAGTAAATGTAAATTTAGACTTTTGATCAATTCCACTAATTTTCTAGTTTAATATTAAATTTTATTGTTTATTATAAAAATTTCTTTTGGAGTGATATGGTTGTTATGACTTTCACAAAAAACAAAATACCAAATAGTTTTAAAAATTGACATAAATTAAGTATTAAGACAAATACTATATTATTGGTTGTTATAATAATCCCTAAACTCTGTGGTTCGTCCAAAGGGCTTAAATAATATTATATATGTCATTAATGAACCACTTAAGGTTCTCTTAGATGTTTAGAGTAGGTTTATTAACTATATAGTGTAATATTACAAGAAGACACAGTAAAAGTTTACATATTTAACTAAGAGTTAAATAAAAAAGATAAGGTTAAAATGGTATCCTAATCATGTTTAAAACCTATTGGTTAAAGTATTGCAACCCATAATCTCATAAGGATCGAAATAAATTTATTTAGATCCATTATGAAAAGATTATGATTGTATAATAAAACAATATTTTTATCTTTCTCTAATGTGATCCTCACACCTCTTCTAAAAGGGCACTTCCCCTTATCCCAAAATCACAACGCCAAAGACATTTGTCATGGCCAACCCCTGCCCATGTATACTCCCACCTTCCCTAACATAAACCTAGAGTCATTTTTTATCATAATTCCAAACTATGGAGACATTTTCCTCACCTCAAAAGGAAACACCTGAAGAAGAGTTAATAATTTCACCACCCTCTTCCATGTTCTTTTATTCTTCCACTTCCTCTTTCTTTGTTTTTACATATAAAATAATAACTACAGTACCTCTTACATACTGTTTTATTATTATAAATATGTTACATCCATATTATTTATTCTACCAATCCTATAAATGACAAAGTCACCATACATGCGTACACACGGCTTACCGTCTCCACTTCATGGTGTCGTTTGTTATTCAAACACTTCATTATTTGGATGGGTATAATAATTACTATAATTGATGTAAATAACAAATATAACATGTTAATGATTCAGTATATATGATATAACACCCAATTACATATGATCTATTCATCAATATAATGATATTGTCGCTCGGGCATACGAACAAATTATCGTCTCCACGACCCGATGAGATTCCTTACCACATCGACCACTCAATGATGATTATAAAAATATATATTATTAATAAGTATGGGATTCATATCATAATAATGATGATATATATATATATATGTAAATATATATATATGTACTTACATATATCTTATTCACTAACTTCCATTTAATATGATATGAAGACAGAAACAACGTTTACGCGTGTGTACGAGCTACCGTCTCCATAAATGGTTCCTTCCATTTCATATATCTATCTATTATAAATATTTATATTCTAAATATATAAGATATATAAATCAAGGTTTATATTCTTGAAGTATTTCAATCATGATCTAAATGATACGATCATGAATAACAAGTTAAAACATGTACGATAAAGAGAGAATATTACACAAAATGTTAATTTACCATGGAAATCTTTATTAAATGGGTAATATAAAGTAATAAATGACTATTGCATGATATAATAGATATGAATATGTTTTGGTATAATTTAATTACATACTATGGTCATTATACAGGAGGTTAATCATACACACGACCAACAAAAAGTGCAAGGTAAGGGTTAATTTTACATTCTCATTATTATCTGAGGTTGTTTTTATGTAAGTATCTACTGGGACAAATTTATTATCCATGTACATGTTTCATTAATGATTTTTCAAAGGGATTATTTTTAAGGGAATTTATACTAAATAATTATTTTAAATGTTTTAAATATTTATTCTCCTAATCCTTTCCCATTATTGTTCATGTTTTCAAAATGGATTTAATGATTTATTTATATGAGCATGAATGTACTAAAATGTTTATTCCTTCCAAAATATTCAAAGTGTTATGGGACACTTTGATTCAAAACAATAATTTAAAGGAAATCCTTTATATTACTTTTAAATGATTTCCGGAAAAAAGTATATTTCTCTCAATGATTGTTTCTAATCATTTTCAACTATGTCCACATCCTTTACGAGATATTATTCTTGATCGAGGTTGATTTATTATGAAACAAGTATTCCATATTGTATTACTGGTTTTGTGATATGTTTGTCCGTGTATGTGTTATTACTATACCCATCATTTTTTATGGATAAAGTATTGACATTTCGTATGTTATTTTTAATATGAATGTTTATGTTATGTTTGAACCCTTTCATATGAGGAATGCATTGGACTTAGTAAGTTAAGGGTGGAACCCGCTATAGATCTTTGATGCATCAGTTGGTCAAATGAGACAAAGTAGTGTCTTGGCTCAAGACCATGATAGAATCTTATTTGTAGTCTTCTAACATGGACTTGAATATGTGGTTATGGAATCTTTGATTACGCATCCCATCAATTTGAAATTGGATATTAATATTACATGTGATTATTCGACTATTAAATTATACATGTGAATAAGTAAAACGAATTATTTGATTTATATTTTCCATATTATGTTAAATTTAATGTTTTAAAGGCTTTTTTAGTCTTATACATTGCCATAAACTTTTATGCTTATTTATGAATGATTCTGCTATATTATTTTCCTTACTGAGCTTCTAATCTCACCCCTTTATTATGTTTTATTTTCCCAGGATTCCGAGAAGTGTATTATGATTGAAATACAGGGTTAAACTAAAGGGAATAATGGAATTTTCAATGAAATATCTATGATGTGTTTTATGTTTGAAATTGTAATGTAATATTAATGTATGTAATCTATTTTTCAAGACTGCTAAACTGATTGGTCCTTCAATACATGATTCCTTGTAATCATCCCAATGCATTAAAATAATGCACCAGCTCTGGGTAACTCGGGATAGGGTGTTATAGAACTAGTGTCCCAGACATTCATAACATATAAGGACTGTGTATTATTTCCTAAAAGAAGAGATAAATAATTCTATGAGTATTATTTCATCATTGGGATGCAAGAGAAAAAGAGAAAAAATGTGAAAAGGGGGAAAATGGAATATGTGAAATAAGGATTTTCAAAATTGTTATAATTGTGGGAAGAAAAACACTGGTTCTTGCATAAATGGAATAATAATATGATACATGTTTGGTGAGAAAATTTACTGTTCATGTTGTTTCTAGGTTAAGAAAAATGTTTCCAATATAAAATTATTCAACTTCAATGAAATAGAAAACTATAATGATCAATGATTAAATCATAAAATAAATACGCTTTAAGATAGACTAATAGATCATGATCAGTATTATGTTGTTACTTTATATGAAGAGGAGTGACTAATGTGACTGTGTTTAGATTCATAAATAATCACATTTGATTGTTTAATCAATGATATAATGCATATAATATTTAT
Source organism: Viscum album (assembly GCA_963277665.1). Classification (NCBI taxonomy): domain Eukaryota; kingdom Viridiplantae; phylum Streptophyta; class Magnoliopsida; order Santalales; family Viscaceae; genus Viscum; species Viscum album. The sequence continues at coordinate 799,235,737 of OY728143.1, read as the reverse complement.
AAAATATATAATAATTTTAATTTAGAACCTTCTTGTTAAGGATTTTAATGTGCTTGTTGAATTGGACTAATGACTAAAAAATGATTTAATGGAAAGCTAAACTCCACTTAATACACCTGATTGAGGACCCAAATATGTTCTTAATGTCGAAAAAAAGATTTTGGGATAATTAAATTATTGACAAGGATAAATAAAATTAGATAGTATTTAAAACCATGGGAATGATTAATGATTTCATGAAATAATGGGTTATACTACCAATAATGAATCTATATCAACATTTTATTTTAATTAATATATCCAATTATATGTTATTTAAATAAGGTGAAATAAAGAATCCATGTTTTCAGTTTGGATTTGTGGTTATTTTCGTTGTTACCATGTTTCATAAGAATATATGATGAATTTATTCACCTGTTTAGTAAGCGACGGTTAATAGATACTTCGTGTTATTTATTATTTAATGGAATGTTTATTTTTGAAATTCTGTGACCCACCTTTTAATGTTAAGGATATTTATCTTTTTTTATTGTCATATGTCTATCCATTTATTAAATGGTTTAGTATTAACAATGTATATTTTCGTGGAGATTAATGTATTACATCATCATGTGACGGTTTATGCATATTGGATAAATATTTCTAAATTTTTTTTTCTGGAAATAATTTGAGATAGATGGAAGTAGTATTCACTTTTTTGGATCATATGTTAATTTTAAATAGAATTCTAGTAATTTAGGGAAAATAAATTATTTTTTGATAATTAATTTCATCGAGTAAGTGATGAATTAATGATTGATTGAAGAAAAAAACAAATGATTTTTTTGGATGAAATAGAAACAAATCAAGTGAGTATATTTTTTTATATTCATTGATAGTCAAATAATTCATCAACCTTATTAAAATGATATTTAATAATAAATCATATACAATTACATTAATATATGATAAAAATATTTAAGTTTATATTATTTGGGGTTTATGGATCTGTGGTCCTTAACATTCCCATGATAATTAACCTTCATATGACCAATTAAATTAGTCATAATTTATAATTATTTATTCTTCTCATCTATGGGAATATAGTCCATTTACAATAATGTTCTAATACATAGAAACCTAGTAATGTGTTATTAAATATGGCCTTTGTAATTCCCAATAACCCTTATTAATAGGAAATGTTTTTAAAAAACTTTTGATGTGGGTTTTAAATAAATGTATTTCAAAATGTAAAACCTCTGATTAGTAAGATCAATTGTAAATTTACATAATTTGATTTCTTTATAATATGGAGAATGTAACACCCCAAAATTCTAAAAAAAGTAATTGTATTAATTATCATATTTAACTAATAATAACAAGCACGGAAGAAAATATTACACACCAAATGATTAAAATAATTTTATTTTAAAATAGATTCAGTCTCTTTCATAGTTATCATTATATGAAATGTTCTGTTTATCTTTATTTATACACTATACTATGTTTAGCTTACGTTGCAAGCAACAATAAGTTTAAATGAAACCTGAAATGTTATTTAAATATAATTATATAATTTAATTTTTATCAATTAGTTTTCAAATTGATGGGAATGAATATTATTAACAATATTTTAAAATATATTTTTATATATTTATTAGAAATATAATAAGATTCAATCAAACAAAAAAATATCTGTTTTAGAAGAAGAATATTATTTTTAAAGATATCGTCTAGTCGTGCATTGCGAATATAATTTAAAAGTAATTATTAAAAAATTTAAAAAATTAATTTGAAAAAATGAAAATCATTTTTGATCTTTTATTTTCAAAATAATATTTCTTTGAATTATTGTGATTTTTATGAAATATTTAATTTTTTGATATATAGTAAAAATACCAAATTTTAATTGAAAAATACCTTATCATTTAAATTATCTATAGTTTTAAATTATATATTATATATTTTTTAATTTAACATTATATAAATTTTAAATTAGTTATTACAATTTATTTCATTCTAATAAATTTTATATCGAGTTATGATGTGAAATCATTTTTAACTATGGAAAAGTTTCACATTCAAAACAATATTTCTCATGACGTCTGCAGGATTTATATTAAAATAACATTTGAAAAATCTGAGAAAAGAATTTATAAAATTATTTAAATAATTGGAATCATATTAATTATAATGTATAATATTTTAAACATAATATTTGATCAAAATAAATAATGAAAATAGTAAAATTTAATTACCTTGGGTATGGTAAAAATGGATCTACCAATGGTTAAACATAGAATAAAATTGTTAAAGTGACATACCAACCTGTCCTAAACACATTATATGGACATATTTATACCTTATAATTCAAATTTTCAATAATGGACAATTTTATGTCTTGATTCATGATCATAACATGGGTATGTTTGAATATTTTCAAAAAACAATACGTGTGTGCAACTCACCACATTTATGAAATTCCACTCATCTCCTCCATTATTCCCAACATAAAAACTCATTGGTCCATCCAATAAAAATCCAAATAACATCCCATATTTCATTATATCATCCTATAATCCTTATTTTTGGAATAAATTCCCCACTGGAAGTATTTGGGGAAAACAGGAAGAGGATAACTGAGTAAGAGGTAATGTTCTTTAATGAAGATTTTTTTATTTCTTAATATACCCACATAAATTCATATTAAAAATTATTAAATAAAATATTAATTATTTTTAATAAACTGATATGTTTTTATAACATGTTAATTAAATAAAAAAATCTATATTTTATTCAAATTTGTAACAAAATAATGATTCGGGTGTACTACAAACTACCACATCGCGAACTAATGCCATTTATTATTCCATTACTAAACATTAGGGGTAGGTATTATTATTGATATAATGGATATATATTTTATATTCATAACATATTTATACCTATATATTCATTTTAATAAATTTATATTTTTTTACATTTCATTCTGTAGTGGGTATGATAATGTCACTCTTGTGTAAGATGGAAAACTCTCAGGCAAAGTGATGTGAGTCATTCTCACTAACGCTTTACATGGAAGGTGTGGATTATACATTTAATTTTTATATGATATATAATTGAAATAATAATGATATAAATGGAATGTTTATCATTATGTATATACATTTTTTGAATTAACTTCTTACAATTTGACTTGCATAAAGATGATAACATCGTTCAGGTACATGTGGACTTCAGCCTTCACGAAGCGATTCCACACTAATTTCATCCCAAAAATACATGGATAATATATATATGAATATAATATGGTATTTATAATTTTATTATCAATATTTAAATGTAATATATTACTTACCTACATTCCCTAATAATGGATGAAAAATTTAAACATTACTAACGAGTTTGTATGACCTACGGTTTATTTTATGATAACATACAGAAATTATAAAAACCATATATCATAATTGTTATTAAAAGTAAAAATTATGTAAAAATATAATGATCATTTAATCAATATTATTCTGGAGATGATGATACTATATAATATGCATAATAAATATTACCTTTATAATAAACCACAAATGAGAAAAAAAAAGTCAATTAACACCCATATCAATGAAAATAATGAAATATTATAAATGAAAAGATGATTGAATGTTAAAAAATAATCATATATGATATTATAAATATTATTTCTGTTTTATAAAATTTTAGTAACATGTTTAAAACCAATATACAAGAGTTTAAATACTGTTTAACCAAAATCAATTTTTATGTTAAGGATTTCATCATAGTTTACATTCCATTGAAAATTATTCTTTATTATTCACCAATTAAATTTTATGTAATGTATATAAGACCACATGTACATATAAAATCAATATACATTAATAATTCTAGGAATTTAATATTTCACTTAGAATATTTTCAGCCATGGGAATTTGACTAAAAAATATCAAAGTGGCACAAGTTACTCTATAATCTAGCTTTCATTACTGACTATTTTTAAAGAAGGTAGTTTCTCAGTAAAAGGAAATGAAACAATATTTTAAATAGAATAAAAAGAAGTTACATTAGTCTACAGTAATGAATATTAGTATAATTTTTATCATATAAATGGAGAAGATCAATAGGCAGGTCATCCCACCAGGTTTTATCCTGGATGACTCCCTTTTTATCAAGACATTATACAACCATGTTTGCTTCACAAATAGCATGAGAAACATTTAGTTGATCTCCAGAAGTGATGCATGGCAGCTCATCCATTGTGGAGAAAGTGGATAGGCAACGTGCACCACACCGTTCCAAATATACTGTACAATAATGGTCGAATCACTCTCAACCCAAATATTGTTCCAACCCTTTTTCATGGAAAAATCGATAGCTTGGATCATGCTCCACATTTCTACATCTAGAGACAAATCGTTAATAGAGTTTCCAAAAAATAATCTGTGGCATTGGCCAAGAATATATATGAAAATGGAACCACATCTTTCATGTCATGGGTTTCCTTTGGAGAAACATTCAACATTCACTTTGATCCATCCTAGGAGCAGAGCTTGCCTGAAAACCTCAAAAGTGTGTCTTGGTTTCTATAGAGACAATTAATATGATGTTAATGAGAAATCCCAATGTATCCACTGGTTTTGTCATAATAAGATTTTGGAATCGAGGAAGAATCCCTTATGGAAATGACAATCCTCATCCGACAGGAATTAAGATCGAATTTGTAATAGTTTTGGATAATAACATTTCTATGATTCCAGATCATCAGAAGAATCTTTGAAATAACCTTTAGGAAGATATTCATTATTTTCTGATAGTTTTCAATATCTACACAACACTTTAATTGGGCACTGAAAGAGTTAATCAGTAGCCATCTATAGTAAGAAATTCCAATAATATAATTTCAAAGGGCTGAAGTCATAACACAAGACTGAAACAGATGGTTAGTATCTTCTCTATGATGGTGAAAAACATGACAGATTGAGCATTGTGGATCACAAATTAATGAAGACAATCCTCAGTGGGAACATGGTTGTGATCAATACGGTAAAAATAGTGAACCTTGAAGATTTAATCCACAGTTTATCAAAGGATTTCAAGCAACAAAAAGTATGATCAAAATTAGATAAATTGTAATTGTAATAACTTTTGGAATCAAGGATACCATTATGAGTATGCTCCCAAATAATAAATCAACATAATTAGGGTAGGAATAATATTCCATAATCATAATGATGTTATCTATAGTGTTAAAGTTGCGAGGATGAATAACTTCCTTTATAGTATAGTCTGTGTTTTCTAGAAGATAATTATGAGGAAACATATATATTAGAGGGGTTCCAGTCCATTTTTCCAGCCAATAATTCATTGAATAATCATTGATAACCATCCATCTAGATTTAATCATGATATTGGAACAGGAATGTCTAATGTATGTCCAAATGGGGGAGTTAATGTAATTCAAATTTCCTATCTTAACATCATAAGGATTATTCTTTTTTGAAAAGCAATGGATTCATAGTTTTTATGAATCAACATCCATGTGAGTGTAGATTGAAGGGAATAATTGGAGAATTTAAAATTTTTTATGCCAAGACCACCCTTCTCTATTGATTTGCAACAAGTAGACCAGGGAATGGGGATAATCTTACTTTCCAATATACTAACAGTTTAAACACATGTTTTGATGCGATTATATTATAATCCATTATAAAAAAAATTCAATTGGTGCATACATTGAATATTATTTGACTAGCTATAGAAATATTGATAAATATGTATATTTCACCCAATACAAATATTTAATGCTAAGAAACATTGTTTATGAATTACATGGATTATTCAATATATGAGGAATTTTTTTATATGAAATACATTAGTGGGGACTTTTTATAAATATCTAATTGATGCATTGATAATTCTCCTGAGACAATCATGTTGGCCCAATCAAATGGGTTTATGCCAAATATTATTAAATATTAACACAAATTGATCATGATTTTAGAGGTATCATATGGTACATTCCCAATAATATTGAAAATTATATAGGATGTATCTTTATATTATGTGTTTTCTTATTCCTTGGACATGATATACAATAATTAATAATTTTTTTTCATTGAGTATATAAGGACTTTATTATCCATGACAATTTATCCACTATCTTATCTCTAGATAAATTTAATTTCTATTTTATTGATTACATTGTATTAATTTTTAGTTATCTTATATCCCATATTAATTTATACCTATCTATTTTATATTTTCATTTTATTATAAAATTTCATGTGTTTTCTGTTACTTTTCATTTGGTATGTGTTATGTTTCATTTATTCATGATTTCATCCCCAGATGTAACCTTTAGAAATAATTTGGTTTAATCGTTATTTTTTTAATTTCTAGGATTCTAGGAATCATAATATAAATAATATGTAAGGATATTCACAAAAATATTTATATATTTGAATAAAATATTATTTTTATTTGTGTATTCAAGTGTAATATGTGAATCATGAATATGTCTAGTTTTCCAAGACTACTAAACTATTCTATTAATCAAGATTTGGAGCCATTTATATGACAGAAATTTAAAAAATATGTCTCTAGGTCCAGGATGTTGGGGCCTTGTTCCAACATATAATATCATATATAATTTCAATATATCATTTTACCACGCCTTTGTTATTAATATTACATTATTTTCAAGGGTTTATGGGATAATTTTTTTCTAATGGATGGTTAGTCAGGAAAGTTAATGTTCTAAAACATATTATATAGCTCCATAATCTCTAGAATAAAATGTTTATTATAAATATCATTTTTTTCATTATACACATTTTTATAATCATAACTGAAATTTTATCTTGGAGAATGGATCACATCGCTTCATAAGACAATAGGTTGTACATATGTACATAATAGATTTTCATTTCCATAACGGGTTCATTTGTATAAATTTTGTGATATATTTATTTTCCAAAATCAATATAAATTTTATAACATTCATATATATTAAATAATTTTACCTAATTACATTCCATTTAAAGAGTATGTGAAAAATAAATATACAGCATCCCAAGGATGTAGTTGGTCATTCACATAAGAAAAATTATTCTCTTAAAATTGAATAGAAAATAATAAATAATATGTGATATTAATATTTCAACAGTATACTAATACCTTAAATATAATTTAATTAATTTAAAATATATAATTAAATCATTCCTTTAATAGTGGTGTAAGAAAAAAAATTATAACAGTTTGCGATGTGGTATTCCACCGTAAACACATTTGATGGTTTCATATTCTATTAGATGAAAGATGAGAAGGATACATGTCATTCACAAAAAATATAAACATTTCAATATATAGAATTTTCTAGGGTTATTATATGATCATGGCATGATAGAACTTGAAGTAGGTGGAAGAAGAACAAAAACTAAATACAATACTTTAATAACGTTACAAATCCTTTAGAAAAAATCATTTGGGTTGTACAAGAATCCATCATATGAATGAGTCTTTATCCAAAAGGTTATCTGTGATGCACTTATTGGGTAAAGAATCCATTTTAAACTATTAGATTAACAAAATGTCTTTGAATATGTTAATATTTGTGGATAGGGGTGGTCTTTTATATTTGGGGGTTTCACGACCCAACCCAAGTCGGGGCTCGAGCCACAACTACAATAAGCCCACTGCCATAATCTAGGGGTTAGAGAAAAGCGCCAAAGGAAATAAAATAATAATGGAGGCCTTACATAATAACCTATACGCATTCACACATCCAAATCAATTCATGAGTTCTGATAAATGTAGAAAAAGATGAAACAACTATAAATTAAACTAAACATTAATGATCCTCTAAATAGTACAAGAGTATGGTCTTGAATATTGAAATATAAAAGGAAAAAAATGAAAAACTAGAATCTTGTCCCAGCCTGAGGAAAATTGGAAAAGTGTAACCGCTGAAATAGCACAGCTCTTGTATCACAACTACTGCCACTATATGTGGTCCATGCATCCCATATCTCTATATTCTTTTGAATTCAATATTGAACAACCTTACATATAAAAAAGACACGACAAATGTTTGGAAAATCCCAAAAATGGGTGAGTATATACATAACATGTAGAATGACCCAAAATGAGTAGGGGGAGTAGTAAGAGACACGTCCAATGAGAAGTACTAAATGGAACAAGGTACAATAAACGAGGATGGAAATATTACAGATCAACCCAACAAGAGTGTGAATGATGGATCATCCAAACACAAGGAGCTCGAATCATTGAGGAGATGAACCCTCCCATAATGTTTTATCCACCTATATATAAAGAGTAGATTGATCCAACACAGAATAGATATACATAGAAACATGTGTCATACCCTGTGCATCTTCGACTCTCTTAGATAGTGGGTAACCAAGACCCAATGAGTGGGTAATATAATAATATGTGTGTGTGTGAGCTCAGTCAAAGAATACCAATGGATAGAGTAAGGGGATATCTATATCACAACTCAACCCAAAAAGATGAGTAGCCAATAGTTCCAAGGTAAAACCATCTCCAATCCCCATCACCTCAACTTCCATCCCATGAGTAAAAATTTATTGGGGATTAAATCAGCACACCATGATATTATCCTCTTTTGGTGACACTGGATCACCGAACTGTTTTTTTCATGTAATAAGAACACATTTCAGTAGGTAAATAGGCCATATTCCTTATGCGTCTTAGGGGTAATCAAGCCACACCCCGCCATTATGCCTCATTGCTGACGGTCTTCTCTGAATCATCTGGGAATACACTACCCAACCCAAATGGCAGGTCAGTCCAGTATCATCGGGTACTACGCTACCCAGTCAAGTTAGAGGTTCATCACAATATCTCATTATTGGTAACTACATTACCTAGCCTAATATGATGGTCAGCCCAGAATGTCTCTATGGGATAAACAAACTAGAAGCTACTTGAGGGTCAGCTTGATATCTCTTTGTTGGGGACTACACTACCCAACCCAACTAGAGGGTCAACCAAGTATCTCGTCATCACTGACTACACTACCCAACCTAGTTGTAGCGTCATATATGTACTTCCTTTGGGACTACACTAAGGTTCACAGATAGAGGGTCATCTCATTATGTCCTAACAGACTAAACTACCCAGACCTACTATAGGGTCATCCCAAAATTCCTAGTATGCCTCCCTGATAGATAACATCATCAGGTGTCATCATTTATTGTACATGCCCATTACATCCAAATCATATCTTGAAATCCACTTTTTAGGGCACCAATGCCTTATACCAAAAACCGTTCATAATATTAATCTAATGGACTGAAATACATGTTCCAAAAAGTTAGGTATATGATTAATGTTCACTAATTAGATCTCAACCAATACAAGGCATATAGTAGATCCCACATGGTGTGTAGACCAACATCACTATCTGGCAGTTTCTCTAGATGGCCATGGTATCCCATCCCATATAGTAGTGCAATCTATTTTTTTTACTACATAGTGTTTCCCATCTATGGAAGGATTGGGTCGGGTCTGCTGGTCATGTCCATGTACTCAGACTCCATGTTCGGGTAAAATGGTACATGGCATGCAGGACACATGGGATCCTTCCCATTGGACCACTCCATGTCCATGTGCTCTGCACAAGGCTTGTGCCTCATTATGTCTATTTTATATGAACCATATCAGAAGGAGATAGTACATTACGTGCCATCCTTATGTTTTTTCAAACCCTATCATCATTGCTAAGTGGGGATACACATTTTGCTCCATAAATCATATATTCCTTTGATCATTTTCTATTCATGATCGACCTATCTGCCATCTTCAAATGAAAAAACATGTTTTGGTTGAAGCATAAGAAGGGGGTTAGTATATACATAACTGGTAGAATTCCCCCAAAAGGATATGGAAGAGGAGTAAGATATACAATCAAATAGTAGTAGTAAATGGATAAAGGTATAATAATAGTGGACGGAAATAGTGTATCTTGACTAAAAAAGAGTGTGAATTTTAGCTTATCCAAACATAAGGAGCTCACAATGATGAGATGTTGAACCCTTTTGTTGATTCTTCGCTACCTATAGCCAGAGAGTTTTCCTATCCAACCATGATAAGCTAGACATGAATAGAATGTGGCATACCCCGCGCATATTCACCACAATTAGAAGGAGGGTATCAAAGTTCCAAAGAGTGTGTACTATATAAGAATATATATATATATATATATATATTTAATCAATGAATCCCAAATGAGAAGGTAATGTGATCTGAATCTAATAGCATATCCCAAAAAGTTGACTAGCCAATGATTTTATGTTAAAACCATATGACAAGACCAATACCTTTTGTGTCTACCAAGGAGACAATTGTAAATGAAGCTCAAATCACAAAAACTCAGTATTATCCTCTTTGGGTTGAATATATTCTGCCCCATTTTTTTAGACCAAATCATGAGCATGTGTCTAGATGGTGAAACAACCCATATTTCACATGAGTCGATAGGTAAGTCGAACGACACCTATCCAATGTGCCACACAATAGAGGGTATTATTTGAATTGATAGAGAATATACTACCTATACTAGCTAGAGTGTCATTCTAGATGGTCTCCAAGGTCTACAATACTCAGATTCTACTGGAGGGTCAGCAAGGTATCTCTTTATCATGGACTAAACTACCTATACCAACAAGTGGGGAAACCCAGTATCTCGTCATCGTGGACTACACTACCCAACCTTGTTAGAGGGTCATCTTGGTATGTCATTGGGGACTACACTACCCATCCAAGCTGGAGGCTCAACCCGATATATCTTCAAGGACTACATTTGGATTCCAAGCTGGAGGGTAATCATGGATTCTCTAGTAAGCATGTCTGATAACCGTTATCAATGGGTGTCATATTTGTGTGTTCTAACTGGAAACATTGACATAATGTCTCAAAAATACTCATGGTGGAAAATATCATTTTATGTAAAAAAATATAACTTCGGATTTGTATTTTTTGGGCCAAAATCTATGTTCAAACAAAGGAGATACATTGGATTCAAATTTAAGTGTGGGATCTCAACCAGTACACGATGTATGAGAGGCGTCACGTGGTGTGTGGACCCTCCTCACTGCCAGGACATGTCTCTAGATGGAAATGGAGCCACATCCCATTTAGATGTTCTTTTCATGTAGGTGGACTACATAGTGTCCCCTACATTCCCGGGGACAGGGCCGTGTCAGATGGTCATGTCCATGTACATGGACTTCGTGTCCACTTAATTCAGTATACAATGTGCTTCTCTACATGGGATACTTCTCATGTGACCAAGCCATGTCTATGTTCATGGAATATGGAGTGTCCTTGTATGTGTATCTTTCAAATGGATCATCTCACATGGAGAGAAGGTACATGGCATGTCAAGGATAGTACACACTGTGCCATCATTATGTTCTCGCAAACCCTAATGTCGTAGTTGAGGTAAGCTACATGTGTTGTGTTCATCAATGAAGACAAGGTATAGACATGGTTTTTACTATAATTTCATGTTTATTCCTATCATTTTTCCATGATACATATATTCTCCATCACTAGTCAACATTGCCTAAATCTACTCCCAAAAATTTGGACCTAGACAAAGATCACAAGATTGCTTCACCTTTAGTCATGAATCAGCCTCATTCGAAAATAAGTGTTTGGATAGATCTTTAACTCCCCATTGTAGATTCATATTGTATTTTATTATTCTAAAATCATAGGATTTTTCATCCATAATTTGTACCATTTCCAGATCTATTCCTCACTCTCAAAACTATGGTCATTCCATAATTCCATCTCATTTTTTTCCTCTCGATTGAGCTTGGGATTCCCAACAATCATCTATCAGGGATCCTTAGGGATTCTACAGTGTAGAAATTGTATAAATAAAGGGGTAAAGGATCCATAACAATTTTCTAGATCTATGGAGTTTTTTTCTTGGCCAACTGATCATAATTGTTCCATTCGGGTTAGATCAAACAATAATGAATAATAAACCAGTACCCAGGCTCATTAAATATTTGAATTCATAGAAACTTGTTGAAGAATCAATTTACAACATGATGAAAAAATTAAATAATGGAATAAGAAAAATGATAACACATCCTACCAATATTATATTAATCATTGTTGAAAAAGGAGGAGGAACTGCAAAACATTGATTAGATTTGATAGAACTGTTTATCATGCGGTCTTCATTTTTCATCAATGGAAAAGAGGAGAGATGAGATGAAACATCATAATTTGTAAGAAACAATGATTATGAGAATAATTACTCATAATATCGTTTATATAACCATTTATTATGTTAAATGAAATAAAATAATTAAATAAATAAACTAATCAAAACACATAAAATGTTCCACCAACGATCGAAGGATCTGAACATCAAGAGCTAACTCATTGTATATCATGCATAGGGGAAAAATATTTGTCTAGACCCATTAATGGTATCTTATTTTTAATCTATTCAACTGCTTATGATTTATCCAATTTTATTTAATTAATCGTGCATGTTCAATAATAAAATATTTAATGTTTCTGTACAATTAATTATAAGAACCATAGGCCACCGAATTGCATATCGTAATATCATCTATCTTTGGATAATATATCAATAAATTTCAATTCCCTAAATGGTTAAAAATAGGGTCTTTATTGGGGGAGATGAAATATATTTTGTTTTATAAAACAATCATTTATAACAATGTTTTTATCCTGAAAAAAACCCTAAAAATTGATCATTATCGACCCATATATTTTATGTGGTTAATATATGGCCATGAAATTGATTTTTTAATGTTGGTATGTCAATTTAACTATTATTTAATTATTTTACCACCATGATAAATTTGTCATTACATTAAACAAGGTAAATAATATTTATTAATTTTAATATTTAATTTTTTAAAAAACTATGATGATATAATTTGATAATATATATTATGATGATTCTAAATAAAGAATCAATTTTTCCCATTTTAATTCATATATGTTTATGAATCCAATTTTAATTTATTGACATATGTATAGTGGTTTTAATAGAAAATTTCCATATGAGATTGAAAACAATAAACTCAATTAGCTGAATTTTTATATTATATAGATATTTAAAAATTAAAATCAATATAAAATATAAATTATCATGTACAATTACTTAAATAAAAAGTCATTTGTCAATATAAATCTATATTTTTCATTATTAAAAAATAATAACCCTTTTTAGGAAAATAAAAAAGGTTACCCTAATATATTACTAAAAATATTTTTTTATTAAATATGTTAATTTTGTATAGTTTTTTAAAAAAATTGGATAATATTAACTATAAATTATTTTTTGAAAGCGTTACAAAACTATTATTTTAATAAAATATTGAATCTAGAAAGCATTTATTTTGAATTAAATTATTCATATTTTGTTTATAATTAAAATATAATAGGTTTTTTTATAATTTAGTTTGTATTATTCCTAAATACAAATTTAAAAATTCGTTTATAAAGGTATACTATCTTATTGTCCATTTATTTTTTCACGGTTTTGTGTTTTGTCGGATATTGAAGAGTTTAAATTTGAAGAAAAAAAATTATAGGTCATGTATGATGTATGTTTCATAACACAGACTCTATACAAATGTTATTATTTTAAAATATTAGGTTTTTAAATTTTCCAATGAATCAATAAATTACTTCCAAGAATTTTAATGTTGACCTCGATAATCTTGGGTTACACATTTTGATATATAATTGTTAAGAAAATCCATATATTAAAAGGGATAAATAATAATCCTCTTTTTTAGAGGGTAATTGATACACAAAGTTCATCTAGAATAGCTCATAACTAGGTTTTCAATTAAGTGGTCATTGGTGGAATGTGGTGATATTTATTGGGGAAAAAATGTAAATAAATATTATCAGTTATATTGGTTTTTAATCATAAGAAATTGAATGATAAATGTAATGTTAAGGGCATAAAACCCATAAATTAATCCCTTTTTATAAATTAGATTTAATGGTAATAAGATTTAATTTTTATTCCAAGATCCTTTTCATTTTTTTGAAGAGTTTTAAAACTAGGAAAAAAGGAAATATACTTGGATGATATCATTCTATTTTAATATGAATAATTTAATCATTTTTTTATAACTCAATAAATTTCCAATATCATAATTGCACAATAAAATGACTATATAAAATTTAATTGCCCCTAAAAATTTAAATTTTCATTTAATGATCAGATGATCTATATAACAGTGACAAATATTTTTTCCTATCTGTTATTAATTATTATAACTATATGGTTAGCACATGTTATCCATTATAATAGATTAATCTCCAATACTCATTTATAACATAGCTAGCTCATCATTAATATTTATTCATAATATCATTTAAGTATAAACAATTGAATATGAATGAAAAAATAATGTAGTTCATTAGTACGAATTAAACCCAGATCTCTCTTCGGTTACGTGATTATCCCTCATAGATTTACCAAATCCAATGGGTTTCCACGAGGTATGAGGGTTTCCTTTTTAATATACAATATTAATGTAACTCCTACGAAATTACGAATGTCTAATAACTCATAATTATCTAAACATAAATGATAAAAAAACACCTAAATAATAATAATAACATCAAACATAGGAAAAATATTAAAGGAGTTGGTTTTTAACTATATTTTTCACTAAATAATAAACAAAAAAATTGGGTTTTATTTTCATTAAAATCACATAAAAATATCTTTAATCTTAATAGAATCACATCACATAAAACCCAAAAGGGGTTGTTTATGAAATTGAAATTCTGATTAGTTTTTAATCTCGAACCTAATGATTTTATCAATTAATCTTATGATCATGAATTAATATATGGTTCTAAAATTTATCAAAATCCTTAGACATTTCATGATTATTATAATAAAACATCTCTTAGTAGAAAGAATTCTAAAAAATAATTATTGAATACAAATACATAAATACATCATCAATTTTATTTCAATTTATGTTCTTCTATGTTGTATATATTATCCTCTAAAAGTGGGAATTGAGTCATATAATACCTAGGATTCCCACATTTAAGATAAAAAACTATTAATCGATCCATATTATTAATTTTATTTCCATCCACAATACTATTCACTTTTACGTCGCAATTCAATTATTTATTTCATTTTGTTACACATATAAATCATTTTTCCATTCTATTGAGAGCCCTTATATTAAATCTAAAAAATATACAATTAACCATGGTAATTCAATGTCACCATCTCTTCAAATCCATCATAAATTTTTATAAAGGAAATGTGAATTATAAGAAGAATATTCCCAGATAGTGTTAACATAGGTTTATAATGAAGCCCAATAGTATGTACTAGGAAATTATTGAGTCAATCCCACCACGAATTTTTTTTTGTAATTACCCCATGGTATATATATGTTAGAATGATGTCTACCAGTAGTATCCATATAATTATGTATCACTAAAAAAACGACATAATCTTTACCTTCTCAAAACATTAAGATGTTTATATGCACATATCCAAAAATTATATCACTTAGTTATGATACATAATATATGTTTTCTTAAAAATGGTTTACATAGTTTATATTAATATATCTATGATATTAATAGTAATAAATCAGGACCCTATAATGGAGAGCTGATGTATAATATATTACATTGGAAAAAGAAACATGGAAACACATCCTGAAAGTAGGAATATTTTAGTAGTCTTGGTATACTAGAAACAAATATGATTTCCAGAATATATTAAAATATAAAAATAAAAGTATTTTTTCCAAATATGTCATTATTCCCTCTAGAATAAACCTTCATATCATTCCAATCACACTTCCAATATTTGTTCTAATGGAAAAAATAAGGGTGTAATCAATGATATGTTGGAGATAGACAAAGGATACAATATCTTATTTAAACGAATAATAATTATTATAAAATATTCAATTCCTAAATGTAAATATTTTCACATACATTACATTTATAAAATAATTTGACTATCACGATTTCATAATGAATAATTAATATAGTATTTTAAATAACAGAGTGCATATTTTATTTAAAGAACATAACAATCTAATGTAGATAAAAATAATGAACATGGAAGGTAAAGAAATCAACACACATTCCATTTAAATTATTTTAATATCAATATTATATATTGAATAAAAAATATGGAATGGTAAATACCTAAACACACATCTTATTTATATAACCTTGCGATGATGAATACATAAGTAATAATCAACATGAAAAAGGAAATATCAAAACATGCATTCAATTTAATTAATAAATACGATGAACTGATTCAATAGATAATATCATTGTGAATATCTCATTGATCCTAGAATCTAAATTCATAATTAATGAAATGATTAATTATTGGATTTCATTATTTTAGTATTTATGATACCTCTACTTCTATCTCTATTTAGAAGACAAATAAAAATTATGGTTGAAAATATCATGTATTAACACTTATTAAATGGACTCTTGAAACTATTACTGCATTTAGGGGCTATATAATTTCAAGTCTCACCCATAAATACTTTTTAAAATAATACCTTATTTATCAAATAATTGATTGAATTCATGAAAAATGTTCAATATCATAAAATATCTGTACTGAGTAATGAGTGTAAATTTATTAATATTTCCCCAGAAAAATAAATTAAATTCAACATTGAACGCATTATTTATAAATGACATGTGGTTTATGAAATAATGGTATTCAAAATAATTATATTGAGATTTAAGGGAATTTAATATCCAATAATCATTTGAAAGTGTATATTTCATGCTAAATTAAATGAATACAAAACTGAAACCTGAAAGTGAATTTCAATACATTCCTAGGGAAAAATGATCATTTAATATCCATATTATAAAAATGCATAGTATCAATATTATATATCATAAATGTATGATAAGTGAAATTATTGCTTATTGACATTAATGATTATAAAAAAATATGAAATTCATTCAATGTATTCTAATATAAAATATCCTTTTTATTTTTGGAGTATTTATAAATCATAAATATCAAAAAATAATATGAAAATATTATTATTTTAAAATAAATATTGAAAAATATAATGTATTCTTTTAAACGAGTAATCATGAATGTAACACCCCATGATTTTCTGAGATTGTTTATTTTTAATTTATTTGATGTCATGTGTTTTACACTGCACCAAGATTAGCTTTTTCTACTCACAACACAATATTAGCTTCCAATATACGCAACACTATTCTTGGATTTTGTTGCACACAATTTCAATTTGTATTGATACAATTAATTTCACGAAACACTAATTATAGATTTTATTCCATTTATAAATGAAATATGATTGGATTATGTTATATTCAGAACCAAAGGAAGCTTACACTACACTCAACACTATCATTTCAAGCGTTACATGCTAAAGAGACCTTCATTGATAGATTTCGTTATACGAGATACAAAGTTTAACTAAAAAATGATATATTATTCAAATATTATTCTTTAATAGGACATAAACTAGGAATTTTTAATAGTATTATCCATGTTTTTAATTTTATATCAATATAAATCATCGTACATAATTTCTAGAATATAGTTTGAGAAATAAATCAATTTTTTCGAATTAATGATGTAATTTAAAAAAATGTAGTTTTACATCCTTTTGAGGGTGCACCCATTTTAAATATATATATTTTTTGATATTTTTATAAGTTAAATTTAACAAGATAATCTTCTTTATTTTAATAGGGACCTAAAAAATTAATTTAGATGTTTTTTTTTTGTTATTTTTATATGAAAATTATAATTTTAATGAATAGTGAAAAATACTGCATTTTAACTCGAAACATATTTTTTATCTAATATTTTTATATAGAGATATTAAATTACTATTTGCTTCTAATGTGTAATTGGATTATATTATTATAGTTTAATCCAATTATAGTTATTTTATGTAATTTCACTTTTAAAGTTGACATAAATATATGTCAATCTTTTGATAGTTATTACTTTTTAAAACATGATTTTTTGTTATGAAAAAGAGAATTAATTATAAATTAATTACTAAAACATCTATTTATTATATATGGAAAATTTATTCCATATTTGGAATCAAAATTTTCAAATTGTGTAAATAGATACCTTTTATTATTTTACATTATGAATAATAACTTCAGTAAATATCTTATTTACCATGTTTGAAGGGTAACTCTGGAAAATAAGGGTAAAACATAATATTATAATAATATTAAGCTACCCTAACAGAAATAAAAATCCAATTAGACGATATATTTCCTACCATGGTCATCCTTTGGTCGATTCTGGGACCCCATGTATTCACTAGAATGTGAAAATGACATTTTATAATAATTAATTTGATGTGATGGTAATTATAACATAATCATATATATTTTACTAAATAGAGTTTAATATAGGGTTATGTAATAGATCTATATGTCTATAAATAGTAAATATATATCTTAAAAAATGTACTATATCATTTTATTTTATTCAAAATAAAATAATACATTAGATAAATATTTTAATTTATGACACAATTATGATGAGTGACTACCTCATTAATAAAAGATACAAATAAATGAATTTATAAATATTAAAATAAATATAATTTCAAATATTTTAATTCCATAAAAGTAATTTATGGATAACACTCACATACTAGGATTACCTTTAATCAT
Organism: Viscum album; assembly: GCA_963277665.1. Lineage (NCBI taxonomy): Eukaryota > Viridiplantae > Streptophyta > Magnoliopsida > Santalales > Viscaceae > Viscum > Viscum album. The sequence goes on along the minus strand of OY728143.1, from coordinate 799,216,984 downwards.
TTTTATCGAAGGTATTATATTTTGATGAATTTTTTTAAAAAGTCAAATTTGAATAGTGTCCAAAATTTACATATTTCATAACATAAACCATAAAATAGTTTATTGAATGCATTTAAATTCATAAAAATAAATGATTTTTAAAAATTGTTCATATAAGTCCATATATTTCATAAATATCCTTTGGGGTGTCTGTTGGCATGATATAGTAATTACATAAACCGACAATGTGTAAATAATATGATATTAAGGAAAGACTAAAAAGGGTACTATAAGGGTTATACCAAACCAATAAGGATAAAAAATATTAAAAGATTGTCTAAAAATTATTGTATGATGGGTATTAGAACAAAAATAATATTATCATCAAACTAAATATTTTTGGAACAATTTTTAATTGAAATTGACTCTATAATTTATTAATATTTTAGGAATTTCCTAAGGTGCCCCTCTCATCTGTTATAAAATGGAAACTCCTCCCACTACTCATCACTCAATTTTGAGCCTACATGATTGGAAATCCCCTGACCATTTCTATTATAAAATTCCTTAGTAACATTCTATATGTTCCTTTCTTCTCAAAAGGCCAACTATATTGCTGTAAGCGAAAATTTAAAGGTGGTACGTCACGGAAGATGTAATCTCTTCTACTGATTTTTTCAAATTTATCTCATTTTATACATACTCTTATTTATTCATTTAATTATAAAGCAATAAAATATTTATCACTAATATACAGAAATTTTATTATAAATATAAAACAAGAATATTTCAGTTTCTATACATTCTATGAAAAATGAAATCATTGCACCTGCGTACGTACAGATTACCGTATCCACGACGTGGTGTAATCTATTTTTACCATCACCTTACATTGATTTGACAATGGTGGATATAATAACTATATATGATTAGTATAACATGATACTAATTATAATATATTATAAATTATAAACTCCAATACCCTTCAACATCTATGTGAATGATATAGTCGCTCGTACGTACGTATAACTTACCTTCTATATGATGGGATGAGATTAACATTCCATGTTAACCATTCAAGAATGATTATAAAGTATATAAAATAAATAATATTGAAATATATTACATAATAATTTTAATTCATTTATGTACATATATGTGAGTCATTTACTTACTTCAAATCAATTTAATATGGAAACAAAATTAGTGTTCATGCGTATGTACGACCTACTATCTCCATGAATTATATATTCCATTCCATTGTATTTCTATTATATATATTTATATACTGAATTTACATGATACATAAATAATTTTTTTACATTCTTGAAGTATGGAAATCATGATAAATTTAATAATATTAAGAATAAAAAGTTCAAACAATTATGATAAATGAAACAATAATTTCCCAGAACATTTCTTTAACATGGTATTGATAAATGAAAAATAAATATAAATTTTTATATTAATAATATATGATATCATAAATATTATTATTGTTCAAATTAAAATAAATAATATTTTTGAATCCACTATACAGGATTTTTGGACACATACAGAAGACATCCGACCTAAGGTAAGAGATAATTTGACAATCTTATTTTTATCTAAGATTGTTTATACATAAGTATTTTCTGGGGGTTTATTTATCATTAATCTAATTATTTTCTAAAAATATTATCATAATGTTTTTTCAATTATTTTATTTATGGTTAAATTCATATTTTCCATTTTGACTTTACTACATGTTATTGAAGTAATCATTCTTTTTTTACCATATGAGGTACATTTTATCTTTACTAGAAAAGGTATGGAAAGAATGTTTCTTAACTAATATGTAATTAACATTTTTTTACATCTTCATAACACCTTATTTCCATAATTCGTACTCTACATTGTTTTATGATTATTTTCAACTAAATTCTATTAATTTATAATTTCTAGGCATTTTGAGAAACGAAAACAAATTGAAGGAGAAAGGATGTTTTCCCTTGGAATTAAGTTCAAGTAATTTATAATAATTATTTCCAATCTAAGATGACATAGGGTTATGTTTCTATCCCTATTATTAAATTGATTTTATTGGTTTTATGATGGATATAATTTTATGAAGTCTATTTATCTTATATGAATTATTATAGGATGAAATGATGTTTAAGAATCCCATTATATTTAAAGGGTTATGATATGAAAAACGATTTTTGTTTTTTTGTGGAACATTTAAGAATGATTTCATTTTGAGACAGTTTGGACCTATATATCCCTCTGTTTTATTGGGTAATGATTTATATCTCATGAAATAGACATGGATGGAATGGAATGAAAATATGGATCAAAAATACATTGATAGAATGGAATGTGAATCTGATTCAGTAATAAGTGGTTGGAATGACATGTAAACCTGGTTTAGTAATGGACCTTGTCCACTATGATGGTCATGGTTGAAATTCCGTGGAATCTATGGAAATAATTTTATATGATTAATAGTTTGACACAATTACATGTTTTATTCCAATTCTATTCTATCATGGTTAATGTTATTTTATGATCCATTCCATATGTACTGCAAGTATTTATGTCATTGCTCAATATTTGGATGTTTAATCATTATGTTAAGGTTTTTACGTTCGAATTTTTATGGACTGTTTTATGTTCTCCACGTTTACCCTTATTTATCATTTGAGCTCACCCTTTCCATTTTTTCGTTTCCATATAATATAAAGAAATTTTTTAAGTAGCAAAATAATGGGGGATGATATTTATGGGAGATAATAATGATCTTCCTACATGATTATATGATTATGTTCCGAGTTTCCAAATACAGTAAACTAATAAGGTATCTTGGAATTTTTTTGTGTCATGTATTATGTATTATGAAAATGTAATATGTTTTTCATGTACATCATGCTTGGGATTCTACAATGAATGAATAAAATTTCAAACATTAAATTCACATTAGTAAACTGATTCATTTCACATTTTTGGTAATAAAAAAATAATTATATCTCGGATTTATATATTAATATTACATTAAAATTCATTTTTAAATTTTAAAATATTAGGTAAAAAATGTATTTAGTAAATAATAATTATAAATTTATATAAATTTTGGATTTTTTATGTTACGTGGTTTCAGAAAAAAATTATTTTCAACCAAAGAGTGAAATGGCATCGAAGTGTACTAAAAATGATTATTAATCATTTAATGTACCAAATTGTGTTAAAATGGTAATATTATTTGAAAATATCATGAAAAAAATTTTAGGATACAATTAATGTGTTATATTAGTCAATGGAGAAATAGTTCCTTCATTATAAATTAAAGAGTAAATAATCCTGGACAAAATGTGATAGTGAAATACCCCATTAAAAAATTAATGTTTTATTGAAAATTAACCCATGAATTGATGGTGTGTATAAAATTTAAATACTCATAAATATGTTAATATACAAAATAATATTCTCATAATTCAATACACACATAATCATTCAATTTTAATGGAAACAAGGAAGTAATATAACCCAGTGAAAACAAATTAACTTAAAAAAATTTACCACATGACAACTTTTATGTCAAATAGAGTATGAATAATTAAATCAATTTGGAAGATAAAAAATGATTAACTAATAACTGAGAAATGATACTAGATATCATGAAATTTTTATATACACCATATAAAATAAATTAGACGCATAAAATTATTATACTCCTCAATGATAGGAATATATGTTTAAGTCCCTTACCTCAAGTTTCCTTTTGGTTGAAAAATATTAATCTTTATTCATAATAAATTTATGAATTTTATTATCTTACAATTTAAAAATATCTATATTTAAAATTTCATATATGATCCATGTTTATAATTTTACCACCCTTCTATAAAAAATATTTCAAAATTTTCATTGTCTCGCGTCTTACATGCTTTGGTTTCTCATGCATATTTTGCCATGAATTTTTCCTTTGATACTCAGATTTTATAGTTATGTATTATATAGAAATATAATTATGATATAAATATAATTGTTTTAATTATATACATATTTATAATAATTAATTAAATTTGAACACGGAAAATGTATCACAATATTTCATGGAGACTGTACATCATCCATACAATTATTAAACGTTATAATTTATATAATGGTGAATGAGCATGGATGTGTGTGATATATTAATTATATCGAAAAATATAATTTCATCTATATGAAATATTTTCAGTAAATATATCCTTATTAGAATTCTTGTAATGTGTAGGTTAGAACCAATCCCATTCATTTGGGGGTGGTATTTCTTCGTACACATGAGTGTCATTATAGTATTTTAAATAAAACAAAATTTAAGTATTTATATGTGATATTAAAACAAAATAAACATAATAATATCCTAAATATTACACACATATATATTTCTATAATATACAACATTATATCAATCATTGAATGGAAATTTTAGATAACTAATTACATTAGTTTTCAAGTTTGTAGTCATTCGTACAGATGTTTGATGGTTTATTTTACCATTAAGTAGATGATGATTTGGGTATAGGTAATTAACATAAAAAAATAAAATAAAATTATTTTGAATATAATGAGGTTATTATTTTTTCGTTTTTTAGAAAAAATTTAGATAGGTGGATGATAAAACCAAATTAACAAATTCGTTTAGTAATGTTACCATATATTCAAACAATTCCATTAGGTCTGCATAGAAATCCATCATTGGTAGGATTTATGATCGACCCAAGGGATGTAGGATATATTTAGGTGTGTAAAATTGTAATTTGGGAAGGTATGTTTCAAAATAAATGTATTTTTATGTTTGAAGCTGGGATTATTGGGGTGGGATTGTTATGAGGGGAGAGAATACGAATAGAATTATTGAAAATAAATAATTACACAAATTATTTTATTAAAAAAAATCCTCCAAAAGGATTTTATACATAACCATAGAGGTGATATTTTTTTTATATGTGAGGAATTTTTTTTGAATATATGTTATGTGATTTTAAACAGTTTCATTTCAGTTTAATCCCCTCGCAAATCAGTTTTTCCTCAACAACAGAAATTAATTTTTACTTGTTTTATGATTCATAATGTTCAAAAATTAAGATGAAAATAATAGATAATATAAATTTTTATGATAAAAATATTTAATTCATCTTTCCAAATTCAATTCATCGTTTTGGATGAATCCAATATTAAATTAGACATATAAGCACGTTGAATAAGAGGGTTTCTAATGAGAAAATTATAATAAGTACTGATTGATTAAATATAAATTTTTAGTGTGAAATTAATATGTTAAATATTATTATCATTTAAATAGTTTAACTATATAACAAGGAAAAAATTTTTAATTAAAATTATAAATAATTTAAAAAAAACATTTTTAATAAAAATATGTATTTTTCAATATTCGTTGAATAATGAAACTGTTAATGAGAAACTTTAAAATTATTCCCATGATATTTTTGGAATTTTTATTTGAAAAATCAAGACAAATTTATGAAATAATGTTTCTAAACATGGTAAAAATTAATTTTATATTATATGTCAAAAGTGAGACTAAATAATTTTTTTTTAAATAATATTTCTCGGAAAGAAAACATTTTTTTAAATGATGATTACTTTATTTTGAACTGGAAAATGAACTAAATTTATTAATTCAGTAAATAATATTACTACCATATATTTTAATGTCTATAATATAACATTTTACTATATTATAGTTCATTAGGGATCATGGTCATCTGTTTCATAATCATCCCAATATATTAAAATTAAACAAAAATATTTCATGGGTATTTCAGGATATGTTTTGTGTGTCATATATGACAAAAAAATAAATATCTATTATTTTTAAATATCAGGGTTTTAAAGTTTTTAATTTATTCTGAAAACACATCACCTTAGGGAGTCAATTCTAGAACTGACTAGTAGACCTCATATCCATATTCAAAATAATAGATGATGACAAACTATGAATCCTCATAAATTTTGGGATATACAACATTCTCAAATTTGTAACCATGGTGGGGTATCATGTGATAATTAAATGAACATACATGGATAGTCTATAATTACTAAACATATGTAATGTTTTCTACATATATTTTTTGTGACATAATAATTAAATCCATATAGACATAATCTTATTTCTTTGTGGGAATATGAGTAGGATAAAGCGTGCTATATGGATTTTTTGTTTTCTACATACACAAGATGGAATGAACAGTAATGATACTAAAAATTATCAATTTCATGTTTTAAACATGGAAACCCCAAACTAGAACATACTTTCAATGTATATATTTATGTTTTTTGGATAAAATTACACTGATAATACTGACACAATTCAGTACTACCTTACTCCAAATGAATGGAATATAAAATAGGTTTCTCAAACAATGAAAGATATTCGAGGAGAAATATCACTCAACAAATATTATTCCAAAAATTTTAATAGTTTCTAATTATATTTAACACTTCCTCCCATTGAAAATCCAGAAATATCATATTCAAAAACGAATATTTCATGTGAATGGTATACATAACAATGATTATCTCTTCCCCAATCAATTCAATGTGCATGTGAGAAAAGGTAACCAAACGATTATAATAACTCTCCAATTTATTCATTTCATGAGAATTAATGTTTTTTATCAAATAGATAGATAATATTTTCCTTTTAATAGGGTAAAAGATATTTCAATATTACTAGACTATATATAACTCAAAACTTTTTATTTCCTAAGGCTCGAGTCATTGTAATAAAATATTATTATTAGACTAGTATGGTAAGAATAGAATATGATCAATTTTCTAAATAGGGTAAATCTCTATCCCATTTGGGTATGTATAACAACTATATGTTCTCGATCATGGGTTGGTAAAAAATTTACTTATGTACATTGGTGATGACTGTTTTGTTACACTATATCATCTTCTTATATTAGAAAACATATGAAAATGAACCTATAATATTTGAAAAAACAAAATATTATTTTCACCCTTTTTGTAAAATCAATAATTTTTATGATTTATTAATTCATCAAAGGAACTATAACACATATAATCTTATATAGATAATACTAATTTCATGGTCAGAGAAGTAAATTTAGGTGATGTTTTCAATAAATACTTCACAAACAAATGGATATTTTAATACAAACCCATGAATAATTAAATCATACAAATATTTTCTCATTATTCCTATGATAAGATAGATTTTAGATTCACTTGATAAACTGAAATCCAATGTTTTGAATCCAAAATTTATATGAATTCTTCATCATGATCTATGAAAAATAATTTTTACAACACGACATAATGCCAATGATCACTCATTATTCATGAAATATATTTTAGGTGAAAATCAGGAACTTCATATTAAATAAATTAAAATAGAACATCATCCTTGAATAAATAAATCAATGTAGTAGTGAAAAAATATGTATCATCAAGGCCTTAAAATATAATGATTTTTAGTTCATAAAAATTAAATTACTATATATTTAATTTCTCCATAACAATTATAGAATGTGGAGTCTTTAATTTTTCATATCCATAACACATGGATGATGAAACCCTATATGATGGTTGATCTTTAATATCAACTTTTATACCTTTAATTCATGAAAAAATCATCTATAAAATGAAAATATTATGTCTTCCTCATCATAACATGATTAATTATATGATAAAAAATAGACAAATATATTGTTTTGTTGCCTATTTTAGAATAAGCATAGGGGATTACCAAGGTGATATACTAGTATGAAAGATACCATTATTTTTAAAATCTTCCAACTAATGTTTCAATTATTCATGAGGCATACAGTGTGATAAAATGGGTAGTAGCATTGTTTGTGAAACAAGATTTAAAATAAATCAACCACAAGTTATTATAATAATAATTAGAATGAGCATAAAACTATATAAAATCATTCATAATTGGAACAATCGCTAGTGTAGGTGGCATTACATTCATTAAACACACCATCAGCTCCCATTAATTAAATAAACTAAAATAAACTAAAATATATATTTTCACATGATATATAAACTTCAAACAATTACATTTGTGGAAGAAATAAGACCATACTTTTAATCATCTATAATTATGAGTTCCACTTGAAATTAATCAATCATCACATCCTAAAAAATCTTCATAAATGAAAAGTTTGCCATAAAATATTATAAACAACATTCATTCACATGTATAAAATAAGGAGCCCATGAATGTAAATGGGGATCAATAATAATATCATAAATATCCCATGGAATAAAAATGTTCCCCTTATATATTCACATAATGAAAAAATTAACAATTTGTTTAATAATAAAACAATGATATAAACAAGGAAAATAAAAGGGTAATACATGTAGTTATGTATCATTATAGGTAAATTTCATTCAATTAGTATACCAAAATATAGGGTATTTACACCATATTGAAAAATTAATAGAGATTTTTTAATTACTTTTTTATTCAATCAATTTATAGAATATAGTTGATCATGATGTAATTAAATTAAAAAAGAATTATTCACAAATGAAAGGCATTTGGTGAGATGTTGGGATTATACAGAGTGGATAATTAGGAAAGATAACAATAGTAATTTATCATTCCCCCAAAATTGAAGGGGATAACCTTGGTAATCCTACGATATAAGTGTAATGGGTATATATAATAATATTAATGATCATTTATAATATAATTCAATGTATTTGTATATTTATGGAATCATTTTTTCTATAGATAATGAATATCTCTTTTGAAATATGATTCATCCATTATTATTTTAAAAATATTTCTGATTGAAATATTTCATAAACAAAGGGAAATTAATTTTATTTGTGAAACACACAATTTCATTAAAATAATGTATTGTATAAAATTAAAATGATGTTGTAATGATTTCAATACACAAAAAACCAAAAAATGTATAAATTTAATGCATTATAAAAAATTTCCCAAATGGAAAACATTAAAAATTAATAAATATATTTCTTCTTATAAATGCATGATTTATAAAATGACATAAATAAATTATCAATGTAGGTAAGGGATGTTTCAAAATAATTAATTGAGATTTGACATAAAAATAAGGTGTTTACCACCTAAAATGAAGTGATGGTGTATGTTAAATTTACTCGAACTACTTTATGTAAAATATGAGTTATTATAAAATAATATATAAATTTTTGAAATGAAACTCCATGAATATACCAAAACAAGTGAAGATAGGTTTTATGATGTTTATAATTCCCATATATTGATTTTAATTCAAAACAATAATTACATGATATGGACCATATAACCAAATGTATATGGTAAAATTAATTCCTAATGAATTATTCACACCATCATAATGGTATTATGGTACACAGAATGAAATATGCCTCAATAGATTAAATTTGTGACAAATAACACATTACATTTTTCCGCACTTAATTGAATGAACTCTATGCTTCTTTATAACAGAAATAAATATATTAATAGTTTATTTCTGATTATTATCCATATAAATAACCATTTATAATCATTATTTATAAGTATTTTCAATATTTATAGTAGTTTGTTATTTCCAATTAACGATATCAAAGATGGGTAATCTTGATCTTTTTGAACTTGTTATTTAATATCAATGTGGTTATTTTTCCATATGTGAAAACTCATAATTATAAGAAAATTTTAGTAAAAATAATAATTTTCATATAATAATTTTTTTTATTATTATTCTTTTCAACAATACGTTATCAAATATCCTTCTACATGAAATCGATAATAAACATTTTCGAGTGATTTTAAAACTAAATAAGATTACGTTATTAATTAATGTGTATAATTTTGATGTATATTTTCAAATAAAAATATTAATTTAAATATTTATTTATTAAAATTATATAAATTATGTTTTCATAATCATCCATGATATTAATTCATATCATTGTTCTCGTATGTGGTCAAACTAACCCAAATAAAAACATACTATGATTATTTATGAATTTGTACTAATTTTGTTGAAATATAATTAAATTAGTTTCATAAATATATATGATAAATATTTCTATTATGAGATATCATATTTATAAATATATTTTTATTATAAATTCTATACATTAAATGATTACGTAAGATTCATTCGGATTTTTTTTTCTGAGTATGTTTAAAAAAAATTAAACGTATGATAATCGTTTGATGACCACACAATTAATCATTAATTCAATGTATGATAAAATATCTTTAATTATTTCATATAGATTATATTTCCCCTTTAAAAATATAGTTATCATCAATGACAGCTAGAGATTGAAAGAAAAACATATAATATTTTTCCATTGGAAGTCATATTCTACACATACTAATGGTCGACGATTTTTCTCTTTGAAATAGGAGAAATGTATACCATTTTTTTACATTTTTCAATGAAAATATGTAAAAATAAAATATTTTAATTTTTATGTTATACCTTGTTATCATTCATGGATGGTGGTGAAATAAAATAAAACATGTAGTTCTTTAGAGGTGGCCATCAGATAATAGAGAAATACCATTTAATCTTTGTTAAGGAAAAATTTGAATGATGTTTATGTATTTCTGTATAAATATAATTAAATTAAAGAATAAATAGGATACTAATTTTATCATTTTATTTAGTGAAATTAATTTTTTTTATTCAATAAATTCACACAATGAAAAATATAAGCTGAAGTGGTTGTTAGAAATATATACCTCACTTCTTTGGTAATTCCCTAAACGATGGGGGTTAGACCCTTGAAGGATTGTATTTTGATAATAACTTTACCAAATTATAGTGTCTATAAAAATTTAATAATTATTTTGGATGTTTTTTGATATGAATAATATGTTTTCTTTAGGGATGTCTGGGGAGGAGTTTAACTTTATTCACGATGAAGTGTGACTTTTTTAACTACTCATGAATTATGAATAATGAAAATTCACAATAAAGGATAATGGATCCAACATTGTAAAATAAAATATTGTTGAAGAAAAAATGTCAATAAAAAACATGTTTTATCAATTTTTTCACATATCAGCTTAGATAACTCAAATATACTATTATTATTATCCCCACATTAAATAGTTTTTATAAGAGTAATTTATTTTTCATTCTGATGAATAAAATAGACCTTTTTGTAGAATTTTTTTCTTAATTATTACTAATTTTAGATGAATATTTTATCAATATTTACATGTGAAAGACATAATTTGAATATTACTAAATATGTAATGTTTTAATATTAAATATTCTTGAATAATAATTATTAAATTATAACACGAAATGTATACTTTTTGTAAATACAAAAAACCTTCATGAAACTATAAAATCATATAAATATTACATAATTATAATTTTAAAAATAATTCATGCATTTCTATTTCATTCATATATAATAATAATTTCATAAAAATATTGTTATTTTTTAAAATGTTATTTTCCATTATTCAAAAAAAATAAATCTATTTTGAAAAATTAAAAAAACCACTTAAAAGAAAATTTTTATATTGTAGGTAAACAATTATGTTATATTTATCTTTTTAATTATATAATTTTTTAATTTTATGGATAAATTAAATTAAAACAAATATAATAAAAAATTGAATTTATTGAGAAATAATCTTTTGAAACATTATACCTTCATAATAATATTTTAAATAAATTTATAATATAAATTTAATTTAAATTATATTTAATATGTAAAAATATTATAAAGGATAAAAATATAATCAATTTCGGTAAAGTATAAAACAGATAAATTTCTTTATTTAAATGAAATACTATAAAAATATTATTGACACCTTAACAATTACCACAAAAAAAATTATTTACATATTAAAATTTAATTTTAAGAATATATTAATATTTAAATATGTATTTATTTTATTTATATACATAATATTATATTTTAATAACAATACTATTGGTAATTATAACCAACTTAGATACATATTTTTATATTAATATCATATTTTAATTTAAATATGGGTTGAATTATTTTTTCATTAGTACAAAACAATATATGAATTCTATATAACTATTGTATATAAATTACCCCTGAATATAATTTACATTTTCCATATTCAAAAAAACAATATTTATATAAGAACGATTTCATTCCTTTATTTAGACATACTATATCACTCATTAATTTGACTATTAAATTGAAAAAGTAATTCTAATGTCATATTAAAGATATTTTTTAATGATTTCTCGCTTCATAGAGATCTTCCCCATTTTAGGTTATACTAATCATACGGTGATCCTCAAGGACATTGATCAGCCAGAATGTTTCATATTCATGATGATATTATTATTATTTATGCATTTTCGCTATTAAATTATTCACTATTTGGAGACATATTTCACCATGACTAGTATAAATCCATGGATTTAGTGATCAATATTATTTTTTTAATGTCCCACATATAAAGGAATATATTATAGGTAGTTTGGTTCATATCTGTTAGGAACAAATTATAATTATGTTTCAATTATTTTAAATTATTAGAGAAATTTTTATTACAATTATAGATATAAAATATTTATAACAATAATATAATTATAAATTTCTTCAAATACCTTTAGAGTTACTTTCATTCAGCACCCCCATAAATAAAATAGATCATCAAAATTTTAATTACTATAAACTAATGTAAAATATGTGAGGTTATTCTTAACGTATCCATCATTCATGATATAGATTTGAATATGAAATCTACAATACATTCATTGGCTATATCATGTTACAATTTATTCCTGAAAAACATTCATCATTCATAGAGTGTTTTAACCCACTATGTATATAACTAAATCATATATTTCTTATAAAAAAACTCTCCCTTAATGAGTTGATTCTTGAAGACATTAAAAATAATTATTATATATAAACTACAATAATAATGTCTATTTTAAACCTTAAATTCATTAATCACTATTTATTATTGTCACAAAATAATAAAATATGTATAAATCCAAAAAATTATTTAAAAATTATCAATAAATATTGATGAATACTTTTCCCTATATAAATAATCATTTCATATGATATATAACTCGCTTTTCTCAATATCAAAAAAAATATTTGTTATAAAATAAAAAATTATATATTAAGACAATGTGTTATTTTTTCATCGGGATTCATGGCTTGGATTGGATTCACCCAAAGGATTGATTATCAGTGGGTTGTTTTATAAACTATCATGAACATAAATTTAGAATTTTCTCTCTTACAAGTAACTCACAATGTTTTTGTCATCCATTACTAGTTATATACCATATTTCCAATGGTAGGTGTTCACCTATGATTTTAGGTCGAATTACTCCTAGGGGATCACATCGGTCGAGTGGATGGGGGGATTGTCTCTTCATACCCATTTTGTTAGAATCATTACATACTCTGGGACTCTCTTATTGATTTATGATATATCCTTGAATCTCATCATAATCTAGATACTTGATTTATTACCCTAACACAATGACTATTGGTTAATTATATTTCTTTATGAAAAGTCTAGGGTCTCATTAGTGAAACCATCTATTCATATCTGAGTTATTAAATTGCATTCTAGTAATGGGATGATTTAGAGTTATCACAATTCAATTGATTCCCCAGAACACTGATGGATGTGGTTTAGTGATCAACTCATGGGAATAATTGGATCATAGTGGTTGAGATGTCGGAGTCGTAAAAGTACATACACTAAAAGTGGTGTTCACATGACCTTGGGCATTAGGATGGAATCCTACATATCCTAGTTATCACAGGAATCATAGTAATCATAATCCAATCTTTAGGATTTATAGTCTAAATATTTCTTCTCCTATATAGAGGTTTATAGTGGAGATGTTATTACCACCACAACTCTTTAATCCCATGTGAGATGTGCTCGTAGTGAGAAATAGGGTGTATAAAATATTAATTTTATTTTTTTTAAAGGGAAATAAATTATGGGATCACCTTTGATGATCCATATGGAGATTGAAACTCGTGGATATTTGGACTACATATCCTGAATCTGGCAGGAATCAGAGTTTCCATCATTCCCCTTATCGAGGATTATACACTAAATATTTTCTGTTGGTTTGGGCTTACCCTACAAGGTTTCCATAATTGACTGAGGCATAAACTATGAGGTTGTAAAATATCACCAATTCTTATTATTACCTTCTAATATTGACTTCTTGTTAAGAGGGTGTCGCATGACCCAATTTACTTGTGTGGTGGACATCACAAGATCTAAACGGATTTTCCTAGAAAACATCACATGACCTCACTAGCCTATCTATGCGGTGTCACATGATCTATCTGAAATTCCATGGTTTCATTTTAAAGAGTTGGATTGACACATATGGAGATATTATCAAGAGTCAATGCAGTATGGCCAGGGGTATGACGCATGACTTGAATAACATCTATAGAGGGAATCATGATACCTAGATGACTTCTATAGGGGAATCAGAGTATTGACTCACATGAACAGAGGGTGTCATTATATGTTATTTGACATGCTTATATTAAACCGTGAGACATGGGTGACATGACATTGAACCGTTATATGTGTAAAGGGATGTTTCAGAAGGATGTCAAAAGGGATGGGTGACATGCCCAGAGGGTTCAATGAAATTAATGTGGCATGCCCAGGGGGACCGTGTGACTTGATCTGACCTGTATGGATGATCTCAAATGACCCATATATCATGTAAAAGGTGTATCGTGAGATCTATCCAACACATCTGAGTGTTTGTTGTCACTTGTATGACTCATGTGAAGCTCATCTGGGCTAAAGAGAATGTTTTTTTATTATGTCATCCAATTTTAATATTTTTTATCACCCTTGTATTTTAAATTCATTAGGATAATTCAGTACTGGTTTCACATGAGTCTTATGTGATATTTAATATATATGGTTTGTTGTTGTTATTTATTACCAGAAGTCCTTCACAGCATTTTTTTTATCACAAGAAGTGCCTCAAGTATGCCTCATGATCACTCTCGTTATTCTTCAATATATATACTAATAGAAAATATGTCATTTGTGAGATTAACTGCTCTAAAGAAATTTTGTCATGGTTTTTCCAATTTGTCATGATACATATTTTTGGATTTTTCATGATGTGTTGGGGGATTTATAGGCATATCCACCACTTCTGTTCATTAGTTTGGCCGGCTTATCTGGAAACAATCCAGGGTCTATTTGTAGAATGTTAATGGAATCATGTAACTTTATGATGCATTTTTATAGATTTCATTGAGGTAATTTCATTATTTAAAGTGACTATGGGTCCTTCTCATCCAGACCTCTATCATTGGATTATTTAAAATTAATTGTGATTCATTTGATCACATGAGCAGGTCAAATAACATAATTTTTTTCATATTGACATGTCCACTGGCTTCTATAGATATATTTACTATTTGAAAAGAAACTTTGTGGTTCTCAATCCCTTTCTGGTGAAATTCTATGAAGCATGGATGTATTCTCTGGAAAACTTCTCAAAATTGGGGTGGCTTTTCCAGAAGTATCATGGAACTGTGATGTAGACTTCATTATTATGTCAAAAGAGTTTTATGGCTCTAAGAGGATTCCACCTCATCCCTATTTTAATATATTTGTTTTATTGGACAATGTTTGGGATTCATGCGATATCACATGAATATTTTCAAATCAATTTTAACTTGTATTTATTGATGTTTTACATGAACAAGAAGGTACAATGGGGGTGCATGAGATTTTTGTGGGAAAATCATTCTATTTTTCGATAGGGGATCCAAATGTGGAAGGGAGAGATTTCCAGGTGATTCCTATGGCACAACACCTGATATGGATAAAAATCCAGAGGATTTTTCAAGATGAGGTGGAAATGTTTCTAAGGATTTATGGTGTCTTCCATATCTCCAAGGGTAATCCAGATTTCTTTTATTTACCTCAAGTAGGTCCCTCCTCCTCCCCCTTTATTTCATTTTTTTGTACAAAAGTTAAGGGTAATGAATGATTTCTTGAAAGTTGTCATGAATAATTACGCATCTCATCGGTGATGTGTCAGAGAAAATTTTTTTCTCTAGGAGTTTCAAAATTTTGGGAATATTTCTTCCCATGTTCAAAAGATTTTTATGTTTTTGTGGCCTATAATCCAAGTGAAATAGGGAATCTTATCGAACATCTGCCACATGGCCACTATATTTCTAGAGCACCTATGAAAAAGAAAATGTATTTTTTGAAATTTTCTATGTTGGATCTTCTAAAGTTTATTCAATATGTGTGGAGTATTAATAGGTCCTAAAACTAGCCACATGTTCATGATTCCTATGATGGATCAAACAATCTGTACGTATCTTTCATCTTGTTTTTCATTTTCATTTGTGTGTAAAATAATACCCATATTTAGGTATTCCATCATTTGTAAATTTTGAGATGTTCATTATATATGGGTCAAAAAATTCCCACCCGGAGCTATTTCTATGTGGAAAAGGACTCGGTTTATATGAAAGTAAATTCACACTAGAGTATTTGGTGTTGTCATGAATCGGTGTCTTAGTGATGTTTGGTCTATTGACTGGTTCATGGTATTCAGCATAATTCATTATATAATGATGGAATAAAGGATTATTTTAACCCAATTTACTATTTCATCAGATCTTTATCACCTAGTCTCCATCACATACTCCTTCCAGAAGACCTATTCACAAGTCTTAATCATGATACCTCATCTCCAGCCTTCGTACTGTGAACTGTCCGGCAAGACCTCTTTTTTCCCCATGAGCTTATCATGTTCAAATATGAACCATACTTTGTTAATTATTTTTGAACATCAAAAATGAGATATTGTAATGGTCTTGAGGGTTTCATGAGGTATGTTGGCTCGATCAATATATTAATATATTATCATAAAATTAATGTGACTATGTCCATGTCATGTAATTGTTAGTCTCCAAAGGGGTTATGTGATTTCTTGATGCCATGTAGGGTTATGAGAATTAGGTGTTCTTCATAGGTAAGCCAATTTGAAATTCCCGTAGAGATATTCACAAAGGCCTTACTAATTAATGTTATGTGGATGTTGATGTTAGATTATTATGTCCTCCCTTTGGCAATATTTCATTTTATCTATCTGAGATTTTCCACTTACTTATTTTCTAATGGATTCATATTCCTGTATATCTTCCCTATCTATGTCCAATCAAAGGGCCATGATTTCTCAGAATCATAACGATGATCCTGGAAATCTTTTATACACTGATAACATGAATTTTAATAGTTTCCTCTCAAATGAACTTCAATAATATATATTATATCAATGAAAACCACTATATGGGTTTTTCCTTCTAGACGATGATCCCTTCATCAAAGGCATTGGATTTGGGTTTCAAGTTGATATCATAACTAAAAGATTAAATCGATACAAAATCTATGAATATATAGTGATTCGAGGATATTATTGACATGTAAGGGATATCATTTGTGTCTCATCATCCTCATCTTCCTATAATCTTAAGAGGGATCATGATTTGACTTCATTGGTCAAGACTTTCCATTCTAGGGAAGAAGATAATGAGGTGTGGAATGCGGCACTCCAACTTCAAATTGATGCTTCACTGTAGAATCGTTCTTATCAATCCAACACAATCAATCAACTTTTATCATATTTCATCTTTTAATATAAACTCTTTTTTATGAGACTTCACATACCATCCAAAATGTGTATATTACTCCCTATTTTAAATAACATGAATGTAAGAAATTTATTAAACTTCTTCACTAATATCTAGTTTTCATTCATTCATAATTTTTATGATACTTGATTTGATATTATTAGAATTAGAAAACTAGAAATATGTTTTATAAAATTATGTAATCATGAATATCTGGATCTAAATATTTAAATCATAACAAATTCATTTAGATAAATACTAATTTTTTACCACCAACATGAGATCCCGTATTGACATATTTGAATCAATTGTCTTGGGATCCCCTGTTTTTCATAATGATTTCAATGGTAGGATACTTTTCTTAGATGTGAGTGCTCTATATTTCACCGTCAATGATCATCTTGTATAATGAATTTTCATTGTTATAAGGCCATGTAGTGTGCTTTAGAAGAGTTTTTGGACTGAAAAACTACCATGATTTAGATTGTGGTCAGTTATCTTAGAAATAATATCATATTAGTTTAGGGTGGTTTAGCTCGAACCTGATATATGTTTAGCTTATATGCTTTTACATCAGACCTGAATGTTCATTAGTTTAGAGAATTTTATCGGAGACCTCTTATCACATAAGTTTAAAGTCATTTAGATTGATCCTAGTATTTATTTAGTTTAGATTAGTTTATCTCAAACATGATAATTTTTTAGTTTAGAGTTTTTTAGCTTAGACCAGATATGACATATCTATTTGGAATTTTATATAATACATTATAGTAGTTATGTTTACGGTATTTTAGCTCATACAAGATATCATTTTGGTTTATATTCGTTAAACTCAATCCAAGTATGGATTTAGATTAGGTTTTATTAGCTCATTCTAGATATACTCTAATAGGATATGGTGAAGACATGAAATGCATGAACTAAAACACTATGAGGTGTTGGATTCTACTTTGGTGTTAATGTGAATCGAAAGGATTATAAATCCATTTTTCATAGTGACATAATTGGTTTATGGACTTCGGCACATATGCATGAGCCATAGGCATGCATTCAATATGACACAAAGGGTCTCTTTAGGTCTGATATCATTATTGAAGCAATATCACTTAAGGGAGAAATATTATGGTTGCTTAGTCCACCTAGATAGTATGACTATTGATGATGTAAATCGTAAAAAAACATGTGCCTATGGTTACATGATGGAGGAGACATAAAATATATATTTTTTAACATCATAATATGTATGGTTATGTCATACTTTTGCTGGGGCTCATAAATATTAAATCTCCATTCATGTATGGAATAGATTCATTTTTCGGTGTGATGAATACATTATGTGTCGATAGAATATACAGTGAAATGTCATCTACACTTCTTTTTTAGGGTTATGAAATATTTTCAAAGACTTAATCGTCTAGGTGATAATGTTTGTTATAAAAAAGTGGTTTTCCCAGAATGGTTATTGTACCCTCTGTAAATTTATCTAATGATTATGGAGATCGATCCCTACTCACTATATATTAAAATAATGAAGTGTGGTATATGGATTGTTCAAAAATGGAGTTTTTCATTATGAACATATAAAATGGTACAAAATAATGTAAATTAATTTTGAGGATGTAGAATCTTCTCAGATAGTATAGTATGGGGTCTGTAAATCATGGTTCAATGTATTCAAACTGGGTGGTGGATAACAGACAGTAAAATTTTGATTAGTTTAGCCACGTTGTGGTGTTCAGTGTTACTGTGATGTTTTCAAGGCTCGTAATTAATCAAACTCATTTTTAAATAGTGACATGTATAGCTAATAGTCATAGGCACATATTCATGATCCAAATGCATGCATTAATAGTCATTAAAAGGGTTCCATTAAACCACATATCGTTCACATGGTTTTTGAATGTTTTACTGTGACATGAGGCACCAATATCATGAAGTGGGATTTTTAAAAGTTGTAATATTTATGAATGGTTTAAACAGTCAAAAAGATGTCTAACTGCCTAGAGAACTTCTTCTCCAAGATAAGAGATGTGAATCTAATTACAATAACATTTTCCAGCCCCATGGGTCCCATGATCATATCTTGGATTTTACTAGGTACAAATCGTAGCCCACATGATCTTTATTCAATAATTATTTATTCCATAATTTATTCAAAAAAAAATTGAGAAGAAGAGTATAGTGGGAACATTATTTAATTATTATAAGGATTACCATATCATATTTACAACATGAAATGTCTTGATCCCAATTCTATTCAAATTATTGTCTAGTGATTTAAGAAATTATAGGATAGAGTATATGGTCGTACAACCTTGACTAAAGTGGAGGAACAATAACACCCTGAATCATATGGACCTAACATTTGAGATATTACATTAGAACCAAATAATAATACCCAATATCAAGAGTACCCTAACATATTTTTCGTCAGGGGATAGATGAATTTTAAATCATGGATCAAGGTTCTCGAGACATGACTAATGATATGGTACTCTCATAATAGGAGTAGTTTAGAAAAATTGAGGCATTGTGACTCGCTTAGTGATTTCAAGGACCACAAGGATCAAGAAGTCCAATTTATAGAGTGGAATATTTGGTTGATCATCGTAGGTATGTATGAAGCATCTATATTCCTACATGAATAGACATCAAAATGTTCCCTTGATGTTTGGTAATCTATCCATGGCCCATGGATGGTTGATGGTTAACTGAGAAGATCAATAAAAGAAGCTTGTTATATGTATTGAGGTGTATTTAAAATATGGAAGAAGCACTAATTCATCTAGTCGATGATAGTAAGGATCATAACGTCTATTGATAAAGGATGATGATGGTTGATGCCATACAAAAGTTATTATTAGGTTGAGGTGATGTTGTCTATTAAGTTAAATGTTATTCGTTAAGGACATTTTCGATGAATTTTATCATCAAGATGTAAGGTAAATTTTTGGGTAGTTTATTATCATCCAGTACAAACTTTTGTTTTGGAGTTTTAATTTCATGAAACCATGATGCATTCCTTAAATTTTAATAGCATGTGGTAAGGATGTACATCTGTGTTATTTCTCAATATGTGGGGAGTATGTGGGAACCGATTTTGATGGGTAAAAATGTTTCATTTGGTCCCTAGTGTGGAAGCCTAGGTGTCACTAAAAATCTCAAGAAAATAAGAATCAAGCCGCATGTAGTTTTGAATGATGATCACGTCATAGTTCTATAACCTAGATGAAGAATGGGGGAACATTGATTTTGATTTGTTGTGATTGTTTCCCGTTTTGGAAAATCAGATGTTTCTACATATCCTTTAGGGATATGAATTATGTCACACATATTTCACGAATATTAAACTCTCACGTCACTGTTATGGATCATAAAACGAGATGTGAATTGTTTTCATTGAATTTTTATTTGTGTATTGGATTAGAGATCTGGGATTCAATGTGTTTCCTGGGATGATAGGATTCAGTCCACACATAGTTTTGAGGAACCATTCTGTTTAAAATCGTGCAGTAATGATGAATATGTGATTGTATGAATAATTAGTGATTTTTTGGATGTGACCTTGTAATGAAGTTTTTTCATTGATAAGTATGTCATTCAAATTAGAATCTGACCACACAATTATCATGATGAATCTTGTTGTTTAACATCACACAGTGGGGATGACAATGGATCTATTTTATTGAAGATGGATGTTTTAGTTCCTTGAATGTTTAGGTAATTTGGTATGGATGGTGAAAATGAATTTCAATTTCATGAATCCACGACTCATGCTTTTAATTTTATGATCTTTCATTTTGTACCATGATAACAATGTTGTGTACATTCGTTCCTTGTTCTTGTAGGGAATCCCTTTACTATAATTCATAATCTCACATGATCTATGCTCGGTATGATCAACTAGGAATTGAAATGGTCTCTCTCACAACACATAGGTAGTTGAGGTAACACCAGGGGTTTTTTGAATCATGTATTGGATCGAACAAAATATAAGATTTAGGAATCCCCATGTATCTCATTTGAAAATTAGAATCATGCGGTAATTATTTATTGATGGGATGTGATATTTTATATCAAGTGGTGAGGACATTACCCATGAAGGTCAACATGTTCAAGTAATGACATTGATCACTGGACAGGAAGAATGAGAAAGGTTATGTATATGTGTTGGTTTACATCATGAGGTGAGGACATTTTCCTTTAATTTTGATGTCCTTTGGAAATGACGTTAGATAACCAAATGTGAAAGGGAGGTAATCATATGGTTGGGCCCAAGATATGTTCCTTAGGTGTCACTATGTATGATGTGACCACGTCATTCAATCCATACATAGTAATTATAAAATTGTGTCATTTAAAATAATGTTTTAAGGGAGAAATCCAAATAGTTTTTGATAATGTTGTAGGATGAATTTTTACTGTTTAACATGATGTACTCATGATGAATTTATAGAGCTTAACCTCTTTTACTTAGGATGAATGTTGGGGATTACTCTGATGTGGGTTCCCATATTGATTATATCATAAGAAATGTATTTCTTGAGAAATGTCACATTGGTGGGATGTTTAAAAAACTCCACATCTGTGGTGGCCAATAGGTAGGCTCTATTATGATAAACCATATGTATAACACAAGGTCCTTCCCATTTTGGTTAATTATTCAGGAGATTATTTCACATTATAATTTAGGTTATGAGAGATATTAAGAATTCTCCATGGAGGAATTAATGATGGTGAAACTTTTTATTAAAGGAATGTGAAATCTGATTATGATGGACTTCAAAGTTGTGACATGTGTGAAATGTTCTCTAACATATATATTCCAATGTTTTTAAGATGTTGTTGCAATTTTTAATCATCCATGAGATTTAAGAAAATATATATTCCGAGTGAAGGTAAATATACCTCTAGGGGTAACACCGCCTCGGTCCCATACCAAAATTAGAATGGAATTTTCTTTTTGGCAGTATGTATTATGGTATAGTAGGCCCATAGATCATGGAAGAATTTTTACATCCCAGAATTCTTATCCTTGTTCACCATATTTTGGATTATATTAGATAGACTCTTATTAAATGTATTTATTTGTCATTTTTCAGCTTCACGATAGCAAGATGAGTGATTGTGCTCGATAATGTACTCCTTCCATGGATTCCAAAATTCTACAGAATATAAATTTGTTTCTTTATAGGTCATTATTTTGTGTGGTATCCCAATCAAATGATAATACGAGACTTCACAAAGTTTAGGATATTATCATTACTGACTTACATGATGGGTATTACCTGATCATATTTGGAAAACAAGTCAGTAGTTGTATAAATGTAGTTGAACAACATAGTTTTTTCTGGGGGATATGACCCGGCTGGGCGATATGACCCAAAATAATCCATTACCTAGACAAAAAATGGACAGGAATAATTATCCATATATATCAATTCTAGGGGATTACATATGATGATTCCATAGACCTAGAAAGCATGAAATTTTTATTGTGAATTACACACAGTCCAATATCATGGTTTTCAAGTAATATTCCAACCTCATATTTCGGACGGAGAGTACGGTTTCAGATTAGTGGGCGCCATAAGAGCCTATGTTGAATTATTCCATGATGGCAGAAAATTCCCCATATGATATACATCTAATGAGGAATCCATCAATTCCAAATATATATATGAATTTTTTTCTGATTTGGAGTATCCTATAGAATGAAATTTGTATCCCAGAATCAAATATGTTCCCATCTAACAATATCTATTTTGAGAATACCATTTTGGTGATAGCCAATTATGGGCTCAATCCATCCAGTAGTGGTTATTGGGTCATTATGCTCCATAGTAGTGTGGAACTAATTTATTTCATTCATAACACATATGGTTATTGATGATACCATTCTTATTTGTTTGATAAGGATGATTGATTACTCATGATCAGGATTGGAATGGATATCAGATTCATTATCTAGTGCATTGATATAACCATCATATGATTAAAAAACATGATACAATGTGGGATCAAATGGAAATCTTACATTAGTACCATAACGTAGCTAATGAGGGGGGATAGTTCATCCTCTATAATGGAATATTCATCATTGATCTACTTTTTCATCAATTCTATGTCAAAAATTGATACTCAAGAAGGTTATATGATGTTTTAGGATAAATTATAATTCCGATATGAGGGATTGGAGTCCTGCCTCATTATTTTTTCACCATCCGTATAGTGAGAAATAGTAAGGAATAAATTCTTTGTCTAGATAGAAAATTACAATCTCTTGTCCAACCTTATTGAGATTTATGATTTCCATCCTTATACCAATAGAGCTCATGGAGGTTCATTCAAAGTACATATCCCATGTTCAGGGAGTTTCATGGAACTACATGACCTCTTCATCATGAAATATTATGTCAACTAGTGTACTTTCTAGGATAGTATGTACAGCGAGGAAATCAAGAAAGGCTTGACATTTCACAAAATCCAATGAAATAAAATGATTATCATATTAAAATAGAATGACCTCTCACCCATACATGATCCATGTCAACAATTGAATTCCAAGGATGAAGTTGAGTGGATAAATATGACAGAATAGATATAATTCATGGTTTAGAAAGAAGTGCCTCATATTATTCACTGCAAAGAATAGTGCATGGTAGTTCTTCTCTCCATCTGAATATCTAGTCTCAGTATGTCGCATCAGCCAACAAATTTAATAGAAATTATTATTATATTGTACATAATATTACTAGGTGATGAGAATTTATGATGAGAACTCTATGGAGGCCACACATAATATGAGAATAATTCCTTCTACTAAAGGAATCAAAACCCATGTGCACAACATGTACTTCATGATACATTAGAATACTTTTTGACAGTCATCCTCACAAGGATAGAATATTGCATTATTCATTGTCTAGTGAAGGAAAATGAATTCCCAGCCAGACTGGATATAAATAAATATAATAGGTGAGATTCCCTTGGTCTCCCCTCTGTTATTTGAGATTTTTGGGTCCGACATTGCTAAAATAACACTAGTTTTCTCATGATCAACCTCAATGACAAGGGGCAATACTATAAATATAAGGAAACTTCCTGATGATACCCATAATGAACATTTTTTTGGATTCATAATTAATCTTCGTTTCTTAATCATGTGGAAGATATTCCAGAGATTTGTAAATTGATCACATTAATTTCATTATTTGACAACCATGGGGTCGAAATAACACATGGCTATCTGAGATAAAAATGGATTAAATATGTGTTTCCTAGTGTAATTCTTGGTTGCAATAATTTTTAGTAATCCAAAGAGAATTATGGGGTAATAGAAGAGATGTTGAGGCACTCTGATGGAATTTACATCTTAATATTTGGCGTTATCTTGATGTTATTATACCCAGAGTACCCTTCCATGAATGAAAGGGCATGAATGTATTTATATTCATCGATCAAGAGTTCTTTGATCAGTATTGAGAAATATTCTTCCAGAAACTTCTGACTAAGGTCTCTAAAAATAATTCATACCCAAATCTGATTCTTATTTTTCTAGATGGGAAAAAATTGGAAATATATCATGGGTATTTCCCTTATTGTAAAAAGTTTTCATTAAATAACCTATAATCTCTTGTCTCTACACTGGTGGCATGCAAGGGGTTCATCCTTATGGATTCCTCTTCAATGCCTCGATTCTCATCGGGAAGTCCAAGATGATGACTTTCCAATGGTATATTCAGTTTTGTAATTTTGATATAGTTAAATTCAAACACATATCATTGTTTCATTAAAAATTATATGTGCATATCTTTCTCTTCATAGGGAATGGATCCATTAATCATAGTAGAAAAAAAGACTTACGTTTTCTCAAATTTATTTTCCTAACCACATTGAATATAGTGGAGATACCATCTTCAAATGTGGGGGGAAAATTTCGATGATCATCAATGTCCTCTCACATTCTTGATTATGAGGTGATAACATAAGGAGAAAATGGTATTCTGGGAGCCTCTCCATTAGTATTAGTGTGAGGGAGGCTATTGGAAGAGACATCACTATCCCTTACTATCATAATCATATTATTGAAATTTCATAAATGGTTTAATTTTAAACTATTGTTAGAGATAAGAGATGTTTGGGTCACTTGGGTCATATCTGCAACCATGAACTGATTTATGGTAAAAACATTGTCATCGTCTAGATTACTCTATGGAATCATAGGGGTGATTCCCAATCCATTTGGATATGCAACTACATATCAGAATCCTCCAATGGACTCTTTCCTCTCTTCTTATATAAATTGTCTTCATCATATGTGGTTCCAAAAGACAGAAATAGTATTATTTTAGCAATTAGTATACTGGAATTTCTATTGAAGGGGAACTTTAGAAATTGATGGAATTTAGATGGTACAACCATGTGGCTCTAGAGAAAAAGCATGTTGATCATGACATTATATGCATTGTCTTGATGGATAAATATGAACTCAGCAACAGGTGGGGGTTCCCCAAATTGGAATTCAATCATGATCATCTTGAGTGTCTATATATCACATTTATCATACACATTAATGGGAATCATTGTGGGAGATATGCTCCCTTTCTAATCAAAAATGCCATTTGGTTTGAACAAAGATGATATTGAACCTGTATCCATATTAAATAATACCCTATATAAATTAACATCATTTATTCCTCTCAAAACATATAGTGTCCTCATATATCCTTGAATTTCATCTTAAAAATATTGATCACTGAATGATATAAACACATGACTTTATGAGGACAAATTCTCTACTTTATAGTCCTTAGCCACATTGAATTCTTTCTCAAACTACTATGAGATTCAGAGGTTTTACAAAAGTTTGTAATTGAGTTATTTTTAATGGGGGTATGCGTCAATGGTTGTAATCTTATATGGGATAATATACAAATATTTCAAAATATTATACTTATATTCCAAAGGTCAGTGCTTCCCGATATGCTACTTATCTGGGGAATGTTGTTAAATAATCGAGGTATTTGTGGTATAATGGACTGTGGATTGTGCTGTTGTCATTGGGGAAACTATTTCTAGTGGTGCACATTGTGTTTATATTTCCCTTTATCAGGTTTTATGGGATGATCAGACCCCACAAGTCAATAATGAAAGGAAATTGGTTGCAAATGGAAACTAAAATGTTCTCTGACATCTTCGGGTCACTTGTTAGAATTCAAGATCACTTTCCCATGTTTCTCAACATAACATATTCTTTCTATGGGGATATGACAGGAATATTATGTGTTACCACATCTACAATTTCCACTATATCATAGGATAGTATGCTCGAGGCCTCCCATTTCCTAGTATTGTGTGGGGAAACCATATTTGTAGTCATATTCATTATTAGAGAATGTGTTTTCCATGTGTGTCACACTGAAAAATCCAAATATGTTCCCTAAATCTGTCGAGGATCCCATTTGGTGTTGAGATCACATGTTTTGAATGAATCAAAGATGAAATCTTCAAGAGTTAGGGCATATTTTTCATTAGAATATGACTCTTCCTCTTCTATTTCATCTTAAATCTTGTGGTCACATCCGCATTTAGTAGTCACTTAAAATATCCCCTTTAGGGGTGGGGGAGCTATTCCATGTTTTTTAAACTATTATTTCTTGCTGGAATGAGAGATTTCATCATATTTTTAAAGTCGTCTAGTTGTTAAACTTTTATGAACAATTGGTTATAATTTTTTTTTCAAAAAATATATTCTTTTGATGGGACGATTTTTTTGCATTCCACCTACTCTTGGGAGTATTCTATTTTTACCTTTCCATATTTTACCATACTTTAATTGACATATTTGAGGATAAAGTAGGCTTGGATAGTATACCCCAAACATTATATGGATGGATGATAGTAAGGATGGTCGGTGAGGTTTCACATATTAGGCTTTATAGGCTGTGGAATGTTGAGAAGTTTATTGTCCATAGATACCAAGAAACAGATCGGGAATTTTATATTTTGGAAGGAGTATACTTTGTTCATATATTTATCAAATCCCAACCCTTATTAGTTTTTTAGTTCTTATAGATGATGGAGATCCATTATTTGTAGCTGCTTGATATGAGGTGTTGAGATATTCATAGCCTAACTCGGTTTCGGTATGGGAACTACTAATGGAACGATAGTGAAAAATACAACTTCTATTCTCATGGACACTTCTCCAATTCATAGGGCATGAGTCTATTTTTTGATAATGATCAATGAATAAAAACTTCAAGATATTGTTCCATTTATATAAACTCTAAAAACCCACCTGGATATTACATGGGGATTAGTGGTGTCTTCCATTGATCCCTAATATTTTTTCTCAAAATGTTACAATAGTTTCTCCTTTGATATATGGATGTCGATAGATTATGTTATACCTTTAATCCTTGTTATGAAATCAAACACCATCTCATTCTCACATTTTTTTCAATTCTTCAGGTTGAAGATCTGCATTTATCTCTACATGGAGCTTAATAGATAAAGTAAATGTTGGAAAAGGACTTCAGATCCTACAATAGAACCTATGAGAAGGCAATTGTCTTACACAATGGTTGGCCCTATCTATTTCTGTATGAAATGCCTCATCGTTTTTCCACCTATTGATCTTGAAATCCTATCATCGACCCACAATTGTACAAAAAGTTTGTGATATATTGTTCGGGTCTCCAGCACTATCGAAAAGAGTGAAACTAGGATTGTAAATGTTGGGTAGAGGTGGATTATCATCCATCCATTCAGGACATGGATTCATTTCATGTTGCATATTTGTGTGTCACCCTTACATGGCTTCAATATGATTATAAAGTGACTAAATGAATTTTATTAACTCCAGGGTCACTAATGTTTAAGATTCCTCCCATCCATAGGGAGCTGGGAGGGGCCAATGAGTGTTCAAGCCAGCATGGCTTGCTGATTCACGATTCATCCTATGACCAAATTCATTCCTTGTTAAGGTAGATGTGTTTGCCTCAATGGATTGAATTCATAATGAATATCAACTTCCTCATTTATGAAAACTTGATATCTTGAACTACTGACAACGTGATGCTTAGATAATGAGTTCTCTAGCAGATCATCTATTTGATGGAGAATATTTGTATTTTCCTGATGATGATAACTGATGTGATTATTTCCCATTAGGATCTCTTTTAGGAGTTTCCAGGTAGATCATATTTTCTCTCAGATTCTGAAAATAGTTTCTCTAGGTACGGAACATCATTTTATATGGGAGGTTATCAGGATGTGTCCATACCATACCATTCCTTTTTTGAATCATTCCTCTGAGGATGTGGAAACTCGTTATTTGTAGTTTCTATATTTTAAATCGTTATTTGGTTCTAGTTTCATGTAACCCCATTTGGATCATCCAAATGACCCTCCTCCTAGGGTACATTTTCTATGATTTATCCCTATACGTTTTCATATTGAATAATGTCTTCCTTGTTGATAGTGATGAAATTCACGGAGGAATTTTTAGAAATGGTGGTTGGGAAATTCCATTCAATGCATCATTATGATTCGACAATTCCATCATTAGGGAAATTATTTGAATCCTTGTCTATATTGAGATGTGTTGGTTTGTGGCCATGTCAGGTTTTCAGCCCCTATTCCAAATGATCCCCCCATCTTAGCTTATGAAAAGTGACATTGAGGTAGTTTCTGGTTGTGATGGTTTAGTGTGCCCTAACCAATAGAAGATTTTCATACAGTTGGAATGATTTTTGAGATGAGGAAAATATATTTTTTTCACGATATATGATGATCCCAGTTAGGATCCAAGTATTACTAATAGGGGGAGGGGTGAATCATTGATATCTTTTTCTTTTTATGTTTCCATCTTTTTGAAAGATCCTTCGGCTCATGTTAAAGAGTTTATTCCCTGCGGAACACAAACACCACATGAACACAAGATTTACAAGGTTCACTACTCAAAAAGAGTAGATACTTCCTTGGTATGGAACAAAAACAATTCAGTACCACACATTCCACTAGAAAACAATCCTTTGATGTGGAATACAACGAGTAAGATATACCCTTACACTTGTGTTGCACTTTGAAAACAATACAATAGTGTGTGTGCACCCTCTTAGCACAAATAGGTTAATGTAATGATTCTGTGATTCTTAATGAACTTTCAAAAAAGAAATATTTCAAAAAAAATCTTCACTTTCCTACCGCGAAGCTGGTAAGAACCTCTTGGTGCAGACAGTTTGTGTACCACTTCATACTTTCACGTCTCCCTGCTTGAGCACCTCACTGCTTGCACGCCTCCCTGCTTGTGCTCCTCTGGAAACATTCACGGCAAAACATGCGTGGAAAAAATTGTGTCAAAAAAAATGCATTGAAAAAAATGCATGGGAAAAAATTCTTGGGAAAACTTGCACAGAAAAACATTCGCAGCACCCTACCTACATGCCTTATAAATAACCCTCATCTTGCGCACCACTTCATCTTGCACGCCGCCCTATGCTACTTGTGCGATCATAGCACCCTCTACTACTTTCACAATCATAGCTCGAATTTTATCTTAAGTATTGTTCTTACATAAATGAGGAGGCTAGTCATCAATTTATAGGAATTTTGGTGACTTGCGTGCCCCATAAACTTGTACGCCGTTCCTACTTGCGCGACACTCCATCGTGTGCGCGTCGCTCCATCACTTGTGCACCCTTCCATCACTAGCGTGACACTTTCTTTCCATTGTCATATTTTGATATAATTATTTTGAAATATGACTTGCGCGCAACATACACTTGAGCACCACTTATACTTGTGTGCCATACTTACGTGCCCCTTATACTTGCATGCCACACATGTGCGCCACTTATACTTGTGTTCCACTTTTTGACTTGTGCACCAATCTTTAACATGAATTCCATTTTATTTACATTGACATATTTTGATGTGATGATCTTGAAATATTTCTTGTGCGCCACATATACTTGCGCGCCACTCTTGACTTTCATGCCACTTTCTTTCCTTTTCCAAAATTACTTCTTTACTGTCTCTACTCTACATAAGTCTTACATCACAAGTTCTCCAAACCTAAGATATGTGTGATATACAAATTAGCAAAGCCTCTTCATAGTTTCTGGTCCTTTTACAGAAATTGGACCCACGACCTACAATAGCTGCCGAGAAGGGTTTACCAACCGATGTAAGGATTTTTTTTTATTTCTGGTCCTTTTACAAAGTGAATTGATTTATCTTATTTGACATCAAATTAAAACACTCTACAAAGGCTAACCCTTCAAACTTACTTCTCCATCAAACATGGTCTCAACAATATAGAGAAGGTTGATTCATTCTATGGTGATAATGATGATGAAGATGATCCTAGACCTTTGGGGTTTGTGTCATTCGGGGATGCAGTTCTAACTAATTTGTCCTACTCTTGAGGGTCTAATAATTAATATCAGGTACATTATATTATCCAAGGATGGTCAAAGTGGTATATATATTTTAACCTAATAGCGAGGGAGTGATCATGAATCACCAATGATTCATCTATGATCCCATTAGGGGAGGATGTACATGGAGTTGGGGATTGAGATATAAATTACCTCCACCAAAAAGGTTGGGGTTTTATGGATTCAATTGAGTATATGTCCTAAATCATCTCTGTAATTGATGATTTGAGGATTGTATGTTGTGGTATACACTCTGCTGGCTTATGGGGTGGGTTCTCTCTTAGACGGCTATTATGGAAGATGCCATTACAACCCATTTTTTATTAAGAACCTATGATTACCTGGAATATGGGTACAATGGTAGCCCATAGTTAGAAATATTCTTCAGGGAAATTTTTCTAGATAATCACAACATCAATATTTATGTCTGAAATGTGTTATCATTAATTCAAGGGTCCAATTTCATGTCTTTTGGGCTATCGTATCCCTATTTTTATTATTTCTGGGCATCATTGTCATGTGAAAATTCCATTGATGTGACTAATTGGCCTAACTATTTCCCAATCCCCTAATTTAGTTGGAGGATATAACATTAAAATATGATAAATAAAAGAATACATGTTGTTCTATGGGTGTGTAAAACTGTAAGGAATCATACTGTCTTCATCCTCTAATACAGATTCATCACATGGGCATGGAGATAATATTCGTTATATTCATGATACAATGGAAGATAGTGTGTTGTATATTTTCCCTAGGTTTTTCATCTTTTGGGTCTTGGGATATGGAGTAGAGTGCTGGACTATTTGAAAATATAGTATCATGCTTTCATGAAGGTGAAACTCATATCCTCAAAAAGGGATGTATCAAACCTTCAGTTGCTGAGAATTATCAAACATAATTTGGTGCATATAAGGAATAAAATCCCATTCCTACATACCTAGGATCCCATATATAGAAGTTGTGAGGGGCCAAAGTATGATGAAGATGATGTTTCTGGATAACCCTATCTATATGTCAATGTCGAACACCTACTCCACAGAACTACACCAATTCGTCTAGTCAATCCATAGAATATGGCTCTATTGGTTTAATGATAATGGGAGTGGAGTTCCACTAGATATTGACTGGGAAATACTTGTAGTTGACCATTATGTTTTGATCACCTCTCAATAAGACTGTGTCAGATCTTTGAACTCCTCTCTATATGGATGTGTATGGGAAGTAATAATATTTTGTTTTCTTTTGGATATATCATCATGGGAAGGTCGACTCTAGTGGATATAAGGTGTATATTCTCTGCAATCTATCACAACACTACCATAAAGAGGACTATCATGGTAAGAAACATCTTCTGATTTCACTTCGATTGAAGAGTTGAAAACCCCTTCTGGTGTGGAAAATGTTTCCTGAACAACCTCCAGGGTGATGGAATTGAGAAGATTTTTAATATGATCCATTTTCTATATTTTGATTAGAATATTTTGAACTATGTTTTGGGATTGTTAATGGATATGAGAATATTGTATGACGTTTTTTGAAACATGTATATAATCTTCTAGTGTTTCTGGAATATGCACCCACTACTGAGAAGATATAGGAATAGTACAATAATTTGTCTCATTATTGACAAGAAAATGGTCTTGTCCCGAATCATTTACCATTCACACTTGGTGAGCCTCATACAAGAGGGATTATGTGATCGATCACGAGCCTTTGGTATATGCCACTAGTCTAACATGGAAGGAGTTTGAGCCTACCATGAGGTGTGTTACTCTATCACATGGTGAGCCCTAGTTGGAAGTTGAATATTAGACGATTACCCATATTAATTACCTACAAGAATTTGTTGATTAACCTTTCAAATGTGAGAAGGAATTTGAGACTCTTCTTATATATCCTTGGATTGTTGCGGGTAGAGCTTTTCATCAGTGGATGTTGGAATATGCAACTTGGTTCAATGATTAACTAGAATATTATAGGTAGATTCAACGATAGGAATATGAACCCATCCCTAGGCTAGTGTCATTATCATATCTTCAGTATCAGGAAGAATGAGGATATATTCTCTGTCTTAGGCCTCTAGAGTTTGTAGGTAGACTTCTGGTATAGAAATATGAGTCTATCCTAAGGATATTGATTCTCTCACATGGTGAGCACTGATCTAGATGGGGATAAGAGCCTGCTCCCTTGAATTTGGAATATGTCATTAGACTTTTTTTATAAGAATCTAACCATATCCCAAGGCATGTGTCACTCTCACCTAGTGATCCCTAGTTGGAACTGGTCAATCAGCATGGTAGGATGCATTGAACATGATCAGAATATTTTGATAATCCTCCCGTATGGGAGAAAGAGTGTGCAATTTATCTAGTAGAACAACCTTTTTTTTGACAATCCATGTGTTGAGTTACCCTGGATTTTTGGATAAGAGTATGAATATTTCAATTTATCTGTAATAGTACTAGAATATGAGGGGATATTTCTTCAGATGTTGCCTCAATATATTGGAATTTTAGCAATGTATGTCCTAGTATATAATCATGTACATTTTTATCCATTATACACTATAATATTTATTCGATTGAATTGGGGATATGAATCCACATTTTCCCAATATGATCCATCAGAGTTTTCCAATGGGATTCTTGAATAGGGGTAGGGATATGCACCACCCTCATTTCAACTAGTTGAATATACTCATAGACGTATTCTGAGTTAGTAGGGATAAGAGCCTGATTTCTATCCCCCATTGGAAGATGCCAGTAGGCATTGGTAATATGTGGGGAGATATGATTTATCTATTAGATATTTTATACCTTCCTCCATTTATTATCCTTATTTGTTGGGAATGCATGGGCTTCAATAGAATAAACGTGTCTGGTGGTACCCTTAGAAAACAATTTGGGTGTAATGGTGGGATATTATTGGAAAAACAGGTTGATAGGTTCCCTACTTGGTGTCTACTAAACAAAAATGTAGTTGTGTTTCGATTCCAAATCCACCATCAATAGAGACTAAATGAGGTAGTTGTCGCACTCTGTGGATGTGATCTTGAATTGTTTGGTTTTAGTAATTAAGACTACATTATTAGTAACAACCTTCTTCCGGTGATGAAGAATCCCCAACAATCATGCTTGGGAAAAATCATGGGGAGCTTCTATGTTATGGAAAATACCACGTCAGCGGTACTCCTAGACCATCTTATTTTCTGTATACCAATGGTGCAGTTGAGAAGGTGAAATAAATTTTGTTCACTTTTGGGGTCAGAGACATAGATGATTTACCAATGTGAATAGTATATGATGAAGACAATGTATTATGTATGGAAACTATCAATGAGAGTAGTATCAACATATCACATAGACAACAGGGCACAATGATACCAATTAGTGATATATTTTAGGCATGATGTGCTCAATCTGATATGTATGGTTAACACAATTGTCTGGATTTCTTGATCCAGAAACTTTGCTCATGTATTCTTATTAATGTGATGATGGACTTATAGGAACCCTGATTATAGAGGATCATCTATTTGATCATGCTGGTCATAATTGATTTTTTGTATTTGGTATACAATATAATATACCATAACATATGATTATTCTGTCATATGAGAGATTCAAGCTAGATTTCTATATCCGTTTTGTGTATACTGTGTTGAAAAAAATTAATTGATAGATTATTACTCAATAATTTTTTATTATAGTGATTCATGTTGGGATTACCATTTTTCCTTTCATATAGTGATAAAATTATTAGGTAGATAATAACTAATTATTTTTTTAAGAAATATTCACACAAGTTTCACTAATCATTTTTAATTGGGAATTAGGGTGTTGATGGGATCTACCTGATGATTTTATTGCAGGTGAATTATATTTTATAAAATCATGAACAATGGTCCACCATTTTCTCTCATACCAGAAACTCCCAATAGTTTCCTCAACCATAACTGGGTACAAGACTTCTTTTTATAGTCTCGAAATCACAATGGTTTTCATCCCCTATGACTCTAGGTTACATGCCTTCGTCAAGAAGATGTGAGGTCTGGATCATCACAAACATCCTGGGATAATTGAATCCTACTCCAAGGCTCTCTTTTAGATTAATGATATTTTCATTAATTTCTTCATAATATCGATACTAAACTAGTTACCCCAACTAAATAACTATAGGTTTATTCTAGTTCACATGAAAAAGACTAGGTTCTCTTTAGTTAATTCATGATTAAAAATCTGATTTTCTCAATCATTTCCAATAAATGTTGACAATTTATGTGATAAATCCATATTAAAAAAATTAATCTTAATGTGGTATGAGTAAAAAATAATGTTAATATTCTATTAAAAGGACTGAGAAATTAATGGGTATCTTATATTTCCAGGATATTTATGTAATCAAACCCATATATTTTATGAAACATGTGAATTTCAAAATAACATGGAAAAGAATTATATGGGTGCTCTTGGTCACACTATTTTCATGAAAAAGTCCTAGAGGGACATCCTATTTATCCCTAATATATAGATAATTAGAGTTGTCCTGTTTAATATGTCCATGGCTTATATAATGAGGTTATCCATTTCGTCCGAGAGATGCATGGTGCATATGACATGGCGATTTTTTTCTTATGGTAATGTGAAATATGCTCTGTGTGGGTAAATAGGGATGAAAAATAATCATTTTCATTTCCTGTGTTATGAGACTATAGTAGTGGTATATCATAGAGCGGGTTTATCACGGAACTAAGTCCTCATGGAGACAACCAAAAGATCTTCGTTATAGAAGGAATCTATGTCAACATAGATCAAATGATTTCTCATTATTTTCATGTATATGGTAGAGTCATCAACTCATGTTAATAATTGGATCTTTATGAATGAGAATTCAGAGTCATAAAAATATGTACATTAAAAGGTGTGATTATTTGATCATGGGACATTGGAAAGTATCCCACGTATCTCGATTATTATAGGATTATGTTTTCTCATAGACAAATCATAAGGGCTTACACTCTATGATTTTCATCACCATTGTAAAGGTTTACTATGAAGATATTACAACATTGAAACTACTTATGCCCATAAGATCCATCCCAACTGTGAAAAACAAGTGGAATAAAATATTCAATGTCATTTCATTTAATGAGGGACATAAATGCTTGGATTTCAAAGGATGAACAATATTGATCTCAAAACTGAGTGAGAGTTGGCCTATGTATCCTAAATATGTTTTTAATTAGAGTCTCTATAGTCCCATTAATTAGGGTTACACATTGAGGTTTCTCTACTGGATAGGTCGTGTACTATGGGTTCTCCAATTAGATCATTACATACACAGTATGGATTGAAAATATTACCATATCGTTGGATGTCATTTTGAACAGGCCTGCATGTCCAGATGGTGTCATATTACCCATATGACCTTTATGGAGGACACCGTATGAATTAAATGGTCTTTCATAGAAGCCATAGAATGTTCAGACTGGCTTGTCTAGGTGGGGTCACCTGATCCCAATGGCATTCCCCAATGTTATTTGTAATAATTGGCTTGATACAAGGGGGGTGTATCTTGAGATTTAGTATGGAATGGATTAGAGGATTTTAGATTTCTTAGATAACATCATTTTAGGGCATCGTGAGACTTGGTTGACATGTCTAGAGGGAAATGTGTGTCTTGGATTACATTTTTAGATGGTTTTGTGAGAGATTAGTTGAAATGCCAAGATGCAACCGTGATACATGGATGAAATGATCTGGAAAAGTAATATAAGTAATACAATGTCTCTAAAGAATGTCATAATTCATGGGAGATAGGCCCAGAAGGATTTATGAGACTAAATTGGCATTCCAAGGGGGTGTGTTACTTGGTTTCACTTGTTCGGATGATTTATCATGACCCAAAGAGATTGTTGATGGAGCTTTGTGAGATCAAGGCGACAATTATTGGGGTTTTCCTGAGTCTTGGAAGACTCATATGAAGATCATGAGGGACAACAAACACATTTTATGCATTTCTTAGTCATATTTAATATTTTTACAATACCTTATATTGAAAATTCATTTTTTTTATACAGTAGTACTTTCTAGTGAGTCTCACGTGGCCTAGATGATATGTGGTTGGTTCTTTTTATGAATATATATAATTCCATTGTGAGATATTGGAATGCACATGGGAAGTGGCTCATGTTTGAAACATGATGAATCCTTTTGTTCACCAATATATTAACAAATAAAAAACAAAAAATTTATAAGATTACTTGGTCTAATAAATATTATCAAAAGT
The DNA here is from genome assembly GCA_963277665.1 of Viscum album. Classification (NCBI taxonomy): domain Eukaryota; kingdom Viridiplantae; phylum Streptophyta; class Magnoliopsida; order Santalales; family Viscaceae; genus Viscum; species Viscum album. The sequence goes on along the minus strand of OY728143.1, from coordinate 799,179,587 downwards.
CATCTTATTGGTTCGGATAATAGCATTGAATTTTTTATACTTGGGTGGGATATTTATATGACCATCTACCCCAATTGCACAACAGTTTTCATAGATTATCTATCACAGATCTAGGATGGAGTCAGTAATGAGGTCTGGCTCCACACGTCATCACGAGCCATTACAGTGCAACTCTCAGTGACTGTTTACTGTTGGTAGATTTTCAACGATTGTGACTCTGTCTCATAAATGACTACATTATTAGACTATATCTAATTAATGGGGACATTTTTTATCACAACAGAATGTCAAAGGGATTCCTTATTTTCATATTTAAATGTCCACCATCATTCACAAGATCAAATTTCTTTATGAAATGCATCCATGATATTCTTGATTCCTTAACTATGTCATTTTTGGATGCAAGTGTGGCTCAACTATGTGTCTTCGTGGAACCAAGAAAACTTTTCCAAGACTCTCAAAAGAACGTGTTGTGCAGTTGTGTAGAATGTAGAAAACATTTATGACCGATAGAGGCATTATAATACTTATTCTAATACATTTTTTATATGTCAATGGGTATGATTCATGAAATATTTAATAATTATTTCATAGGTATTTACTATATTTTTTAGTGATGCATTACATGACCAAAAATGTTATATAATGGTGTGTGACAATTTTGGAAAAAATCCATCTGTTTTCACTTAGGGGATCCAAAAGGAAAAGAATGAGGTTTCATAGGAATATCAAGGATGTTCGCATGGTGAGGATGTGAAGAAAATGATTTTTCATCAAATGAGGTGAACATGTCGCTAGAGACATTCATTGTCTTGCAGATCATCAAGGGCGCGACACACGACCTTTAGCAACCAAAAGAATCTCATGTGTCCTCTCCTTTTGTTTTCTTTGTTTATTTTATGCAATTGTTTAGGGTAATGTTATATTTATATGATATTTTAAAGAATAATTTTACATCACATCGATGAATTTTTTTTAACATTACGACCCATAGTGGTCTCCAGTTTTTAGGCATCTTTGGTCCCATTTTCAATTGATTTTTATTTTGGGACACCAGGTGATTGCTGTAAAAAATATGTGTGGCCTAGGAGTCATTATCAGGATTCCATTACCTGACCACTATTCTTTTTGGAGATTCTACGCAAAAGATATTGATTCTTTGAAAGAGGATCTATGTGATATACATCGGGTTATGTGCTGCGTGTGGAGTCATTGTGTGAACATTCAAGGATAACATAATAATGAGTCTTTTTATGTGTCACAGGATCCACAAGATTCTCACATTTTCTTCATCCTTTTTATTTGTAGGGAAACCAATAACCATATTATTATATTTCTTTCATTTATGAATTTTCCTACGCTCATTCAGTGGTTATCAATAGTTATCTGTAACTAAATCTAGTGTTCTTAAAATATTATCTCTAGAAATAAATTTTTTTAATAAATAAACATTTCATAGTTAATTTTTTTAATATAGGTTATATACCCACAAAAAAATATTCATTAATGTTTCACAAGAAAATTAAATGTTTTAAATAATTGAAGAATATCATCGATAAATATAAGAAATAAATGAAAATATTTATTATTTTCATGAATAAATTTCTATTAAATTATCTACATCAATTCAATAGGTAATATGTGTAAAATTACATTTCCTATCATAAATAAACTATACTAAAATTAACAACAATTTATGTATGAAATATTATCAATTTTTTAAACTAATTTTTTTTGATACTTACCATTCTCAACATCATCTTCTCGATCTGGTAGAAACATAATACAAAAAAATATTATTATCATAATATCCATAATAATAATAATATTTTAATATTAAAATAATTATGAAGATTTATCTTTAAAATCATATTAATTTAAACCTGACGTACTTTTATTTGAAGTATTTTACACTAGGTAAATCCTATAACCCACTTAGATCATCCACGGTTCCACGGGGTTATGTTCTCTCATACTTCGTTATATGAAAACATAAAATAATTAAAAACAAATACTTCACACTGGTTCATAATGATCATGTGATCATCCAATGAATATCCCCCCAGTGTCTCAAGCTAATTGTGTAGTTAGGCCTCATTTCCTTTCCCCAAGTCACTACAGATTGAATAAACAAAATGACCTCTTCATGGTGGTTATCTATATATTACATTATTCCAATGACTACATATACATTACGACATCAGGATGTTGATTGTTTTTTATCTAGGTAAACCTTATACTCTAAATTTCACCATTAGTTTAGGATATCATCATATTCATAGACACATCCATATGGTTTTTACTAGGGTTCTATCATTTTAATACCTATGATAACTAAACTATTCTAAAAATATGATTATGTTCTTATATAATTACATTAGTACTAACCTGTGATATACATTCCTTTATTTATAATATTTCCATAAGGTAAAAATTACATCTTACAGATAATCACAAAAATTCTATAAAAATAATGATCTTTTTGAGGGGTAGCTAGATAATTTTTTTACGACTCTAATAACAATTTCACTATAATTTATCTCGTCTTGACTTCTTCCAATAATTATAATACATTATAATAATATTAAAATCTGATGTAAATGGAAACATAAAAATGAGTGATCATAGATACTCATTAAGGGTAATCATAATAAATACAAATTGAAAATGATTTCTGAGAATAAGTTAAGAATATGGGTAAAATCATTATACATAATAAAATTCATCCATAATAAACTATCGATAATAAATCATAGAATATGAATTTAAATTACATAATAAATGGATCAAAAGAGTTGGTAATCTTCAGTAAGTAAAGACAATCCACCAGATTATTACATAGCCATGATAATAATCATAAATTTTTTAAACATATATCAAATTAGAAAAAACATTATTATAGGGAAAGTTACATTTATGATTTAATCCATTAGTTCCAATTATAATGGTAACTAAAATGTATTAAATAATATATAATTTAATAATATATAATGATTAAACCAATGCATCACATTAAAATATGATACCCCGCCCATAATCTACCAAACATATGAGGACTACTTGAATCCAATAACTTATCACATCATAATGGACCGATTACAATAATATGGATATCATAAAATATTTCATGTTACATACATTAATATTATTAAATAAGGGACCCATGTAATCAAAATGGGTTTCCTTCAAAATAAAAATATAAATAAACTGTGGTTTTAAAATGAGATTCATATTGATTTAAAATGTATGTTATTAAAAATTATTTAAATACTCATAGCATTAAAAAACTATAGAAAAAATGGATACCCAATGAAATAAAGTTCATTTCTTATTATGTACAATTAATCTATATAATAAATCATTTTGTATGTACACCATATAGACTTAAAACACATGGTTATGTTAGCAAATTTACAAAATAATTAGATGTATGGTATCTTGTTGATAGTCTTTCAACTGAATGAATAAAAAATATGTTGTTCACAGTGGAATTGATTTGGGTGAATCGTTGGGATAATATGTAGTAGATGATGATAAAAAATAATGGTAGTAATGGATCCTTCCTAAAAAAGATTAGTATATTACCTAGGTGAAACTATGTTAAAATGTGTATGGTTACAATAGATGAAAATGTTTTATAATAAAAAATGTATTTCAGTGGTTGTGGATTTATATAATATCAATTTTAATGATCATTAGGAAAAATGAATGTGGAAATTAGAAAAAAGTATGATATTGTTTGAAATACTTCAAAAATATAATTTTAAAAAAAATTGATATTAATGTTCTAGTATAATCAAATTATATATTAAAAATGTTTTATCATATAAAATGACTAATATTTTTTGAAATATGGGTTCATAAATAAAATGTTTACAATATATTTACTTCACACATTAAAAATAAAACACCCAAGTAAAATATTAAATATTATTATTAAATAATTTTAAATAAGTTTATGTAGTATAAAATATCCTCATTTAAATATAGGAATAGATAAAAAATTTATAAAAACATCTAATGAATTAAGACGTAGAAAAAGGAAGGTTCCCAGAAAAATAGAAGAGACTATATTAGTTCCACATATAAGATGTTTTTAGGTATGATTTGAGTTAAAATAAAATGAAATATCAAAATATTATATAACACCCCATGAATATACTATGAAAATTAATAGATATTTTATAAAAAGTAAAATTTCCCTTACTATATTATCGTTCATCATTTTTTTTGGAAAAGAATCTTTTCTATGAGACAATTATGGTTTGAGTATCATTGTGATCTAAACCACTTTAATTTTGGGGATCATTTGAGTCAATGGATATATGAATAATGTACATGATACAAATATTTAATCCCTATAAATATAGTAAAATTAATTCAATAAAAATTAATCACAACATATTAAATGTATCTTCATGCACATTACAAATTAGTTCATGAGAAATGAAATTTATTAACAAGAATCCCACATCTAGTTTCCCTCCAGAGTAACAAGCACTCTATGAAATTTTGTAATGATCATTAATATATGAATAATCATTTTCAATTAATTATTCATATACATACCCATTTATAAACATAATTTATAATTACTCCATATGTTTAAATTAAATAAAAATTATACATTCTCAGTGTTAGGTATGGGTAATACTGGCCTTTCTGAGCTTGTATATTTAAAAATGGTGCGCTAACAAGGTCTGGTTCAATAATTGGAAATTTAATGTATGTTATTGATCCTATAATTTATTAAAAAGTGATTAATTATTCTTCAATTTAATACCATGGGTACATTAGTATTCAATGTAGAATACAATATACACATTATTCATTTTTTAGTGCTTTTCAAACTACAAATGGTGTTTTCAAACATAATGATTTAAATAATAATTTATATTTTCTGAAAAATTAATTATTTATATATTTATATCAGATTATACTAGTTATTATTTTTTCATAATCATACTATTTCTTTTTTCATAGCATTTTTTATTATATAATCAAACCAAATCCAAAATAAGAACAGACTATGATTATTGATGATTATGATGTGATTCAGTTTCATATCATTACCACAATATCATAATGATATAATTTTGTTTTTATAAATGATATATAATAATTTAAAGGTATTTATAATAGTAATCATGGGATATAGAGATATTAAATAAATTGAATAAATAATTTTCCACATAGTACACTAGTTTTAAATGATTTAATGATATTACAAAAATCATATTAAAAAATAAAAAATATTCTTTGACCATTATTGAAAGGCGATTATTAATTGAAAATGGAAATTAATCCTCTCTTGGATGATATATTCCACATCATCCCATGGTGGAAAATTCCTTAATCAATATAATAAGATATATGTATTATAGGTTTCATCAAATTATAATGTTAAATATTATATAATTATCATAATTATTTTTTATATTAGACATTATGACAACTCATGTAATGTTTTTATGAATAATTAAACAAAAGATTTGGTTGTAGTAGTGGTTCATGCACACATGAATATCACATTCTCTTTTCGATGGGAATGGGTAAATATTGGTCAATGATGTTCCTAGAAATATAGTGTATTAATAGAAAAACAATTTATTGTATTTTTATGATGAAAATAAATCTATGATAGCATACATTAATAAAAAGAAAAACGATACATGAAAAGGATATTAGAAATATATACCTCAATATTTGGGTTAACTCCTTTGTGATGAGGTTTAGAACATTAATGGATAGTATTTTGAGAAGAACAATGAATCCTAATGGATAACATGAGTGTTCCTCATTTGATTAATTGATATACATATTAACAATGTTGGGAAATTTTTTGTGAGGGAATTTCGGGAGAGGAGATCCCCTTTTATAAGGGAAAATGAGTCATAATTTTGTAAATGCAAAAAAAATTTCAATTATGGAATGTCACCATCCTGTAAAATGGATAACTGTTTGAGAAATAATTGATTTTATAAGAGATAAAACAATGAAACACCTCAAAAACGTAATTAATAGATATTTCTAAAATCTATTCAATTGATTAAATAGGATACAAATTTTAACCATTATGGTTTTCAGCAAAGTAATTTGTATTTACCTCTTGAATTTATCCTTCTGGTCAAAAAATAATGTTCTCTCTATTATATTACATGTATAACTAATTCAACATTATAAAACTCTTATTTATTTAACATTTCTATGTGATAATAATTAATATTTATTATTAATTATATAATGTATTAAAAACAATTTTTGGGGTAATTGAACATTAATTATAAAAATTTAACATGTGTTTATATATTTAAAATTAATAACAATATAAAGTAATTAATAAAATAAATATATTTTCATTTAAAATTTAATCTTTAATATTTACTTCATAATTATTTCTTAATTACCTCATAAATTTCAAGTTATTTGTAGAAACAGTATTGTTCCCAATTCACGTAAGATTATTCTTTTTAAATAAGTACAAAAAATTATTAAGAATGATATTTATAAAATCTAAATATAAACAATATATTATACTTATATATATTAGATTAAAAATTCTAAAATTAATTTTTATATAAATATAATCATATAATGAAAAAAATATTTTATTAAAAGATGACATTGATAAACAATATGTAATATTAATAATATTTCATATAAGTTTCAAATTTAAATGATGTTATTATCTTAGTTCATATAAGAAAATATTTTAAAAATTTACCCTTTATTATATTAGGATAAATTAATAATTCTATGAATATTTATTCTATAAGTGATATATTAATTTTACACTAAAAAGGATGTATAAAATTTCATTAAAATTAATAATTTAAAATCTTACATTAAATTTTACAACACAATTGATAATAAATTCGTTATGTTTTTTATATATATAAATAATATCATACTTTTATACTATTTTTAATATTTTTTATACAATATCGTTAATTTAAATATATACATATGTATCATTTTATTATTTTCTGGTGTGTTAAATTATTTTCATATTTCTAAAAAATAATAAATGAATTTAGTATACTAATTTGATATATTTCCAATGACCCTGTATTCAGTGAATATATATTTAATGAAAAAATTTATTATTAAACCCCATGAATTTAAAAAATATTTCTATTAGATTAAATTTTTTTTCATTGATTTAATTTGATGCATGCCACAACGATATTAAATAATATATAGTTTAGTAAGACATTAAACACATATTTTGTAAATAGTTTTTAACACATTCATAAAATGTAAATAAAAAATACATAATTTCTGAAATCATAATATAAAATATAATATTGGTTGAATTTGGGATTTTGTTAGAAGATTCAATTTTATTTAAAAGTGAAATATAATGATTGTTAATTGAAAACACACTTATCATTTAAATAATTAATAATATTATGTTATAATATTATTTTTTAAATGTTATTGTAATTCATTTTAATATAAATATATATAATTTTGGTCATTACAATAATTTTCATTTAGAATTAGTATATATAATTTTTAAAATATAAACATTTTCCCTATGAAAACCCTCTTTCTCATCCTATCCGTGGAATTAATATTAAATTAAAATTTTTCAATATTCTGAATTTTTAAAAAATACATATTACATATTTGTTGTGAGAATAATGTAATTTCATATAATATAGTAAACATAATGTTTGAAAACATATTATATTGATAAAATTAAAAAAGTAATTATCATGGTTTATTTAACATCTTAATTACATATAAAATGATTTATTTTCATCCTGAAATTAAATAATTAAAATCATTATAATTGGATAAAAAATAAGTGGTATTTATCAAAATTTATAAATATATACTTATATAATTTAAAAATCCTCTATGAGAGTGTAAATAAATTTTATGGATAATATAATTGAAAATATGATATATTTATATCATTGAATAAGTATATAAATATTTTGAAAATGATAAAATAAGTGTAATTTATTTTGAAACATAATAGTTTAATAATTTTTTTAGTAAATATAATTATTTAAAATAAAATTTATCTTCATAAAATATAATGATAAATTAATATTTGGTTTCATTATTATTATAAGATAATTTTATGAGTCTTTAATTGGTTTTTCAATGAGTTGTAAAATCAGTTATAATTTTAAATCCGATATTTTATGAATAAATGATGACTTTAATTAAAAATATATTTTTAATATTTAGAAAATTATTTTCAAAAATCAGTGTTCATATTTTAATTCTACCCATCATAATATTGCTAAGGTAATTTTTTTTTTGATATTTCTAAAATACTTTATTTTTTGGTGAATAATGAAATATGATAATTTATTATACATGTTAAATTGATGAATTACTAAATCATAAGTGATGTATGGTTAATGTAATCCCAAAAGATATATAAATACTTATTTATATTAATATATATAGTTATAATTATCAAACTATTGATATTATTTAGGGAATATAATAAACTAATCCATAAAATAATAAAAAACACTCCTATACAACATTATAATCACTAGCCCTCACAACATCTTCTACTCCCAACTAAAAGACTCATGGAATTTTTAATTTCATTTTTAATTACCTTCCCATGAGACTATCCCACATCCATGAACTTATGGTCTCACCAAATTCCCAAAACCATGTGCCTTAAGGATGTTCTCATGGAGAAGAATTCAATACGTAAAATCCTCTTTAATTTTATTTTATTTTCTATTCAATTTATTATATTTTCATAATATCAATTTAAATTCCATGTAAAAAGTGACATGACTACTCCGTTATCTTACATATATTGTAATATTATATTTATAATGTAATATCTATCATGAAATGTAAATATTTCTCCTGTAATTCTAAAAAAAGAAATCTTTTTTCATGTTGTTTCGATTTACCATTATCATGGACTATGGGTTTTTATTTTCTTTTACCACATTCATTTATTGTGATAAATCCATTATTATTTTTAAATATGATTTTATTATACATATTAGAATTTATATAATTTCCTAGAAGACTTATATAAACATGATATTCTTTAAGATGATATGTCTTCTTGATGGTCGTAAAACAGAAAAAATGAATTAAATAATTTTGATTAATATTTTATTTAATGAATCATCATAATATAACAGAAAAATTATATATTGTATAATTTAAAATCCTAGAAAAATATTAAAATAATTTGTCTCAATTTCTTTAAAATTTTCATCAATTTGGTATGAAAACCTATAAAACCCATCTAATGAAATCATGAAATCAATGCACTAAAAAAATGAAAATAACAAAATATTATTAGAAATGGAGGGAAAGATGTTAAAAAAATACCATTAATGGTATTTTAATTATGAATGTATTTAATTAATATATTAATAGTTCTATTTAAACCATTATATGTGAAATACGAACACATTTCAAGTAAGATGATCACGAGGAAAATGACTTTCTATTTAAAATCCTCTTTAATGTAAATTTTTTAAAAAAATTAAACGAAATGGTATTATGATACATTTATATAAGTTTTATAAGTATTCTGTGGTTATTATGAGTGGTTTATGATTAATTTTGGGACCTATATCTCCCTCCAATACATTGGGTATTTTTGTTTCAGAATTTGACCGTAATTGTTATTTCATGTGTAATTGTGATAGTTATACCATAAGGTAGACATGATGGTTATGTTGTATAGTAGTCAAGAAGGTTATAAATAATATGATATACATGATGGTTGCAATATTATGTATGTAAATAACCATTTTACCTATATGGTTTTACTTACATTTTATACATTAAATGGAAATATCTAATTTTCACATCCCAATTATATGATACTTTATGGTTGAGAAGTTTGGATTTGTTAAATTGATTTCATATGTATATAAGTATTCATGAAAAAGACAAAATTTATTATATTTCCATTGATAATATATTCTAATAACTTTAGGTTTATGGATGGGAAGTGAAAGAAGAATCCATGATGATTGTTATGATTAATTTTCATTTCATGTGTTATTAAATACTTTTTATAATAGAATAAAAGTGTTCTATTTTAGTAGTACCCAAATGGTATTAATCTTGGTTGATATAAATGTATTAAATCCTAATTTTCGATATCTAAAAATATAAAACCACTTTTGGTAATGTAAATAAGTGTATTCTAAAATAATTTTATAGATTTTTTAATGTTTGTGTCTGGATCCTTATAATATTTATAAGAGCAAAGATAAGATAAATTTTGGGGTAAAGATTATGTTAATAGAATGTCATATATGGTTTTTAAATTATTCTAATTTTGAAAAGATGTTTAATTTGATTATTACCATTTCTCTTAATCATAGATATTTCTATTTGGAATGGTTTTCTATAGAAAAAGATAGTGATGCTGATGTAGGAACAAACCAAGTGGACGATATCATTCACAATACACAACCTAGTAAAATGGGAATTGAATCCTAGATGTTTGTTATAGTCATGGATAAGTTAAATGAAACTGTAAATTGTTGTGGTGTATATGCAAGGAAACAATTGAGGTTACCGAAAAGGTAAATGATGAATGTGAAACATTTTATGAGGCCACACACTCTTGATTTCAATGAATCTTCTGACACGATGGTGTATGGATGTTGGATTAATTCCCTTGATAAGATATTCAATGTTATGTGGTGTTATGTTAATAAAAAGCCTAGTCATTTCATTTATTGTTTTGAAGTCAAACCCAACCATTGGTTTTAAATTTTCATGAATATTAGGGGTAATTATTAGATCGATGTCTGGGAATATGATTTATTTAAGAATATTTTCTTTGAAAAATATTTTCCAATTGTTTTTGAATTTGGATGGAAACCAGATTAATTAAAAATAATGAAACGAATGAATATTGTTTTGACATTTATTAATATAAAATAACATTATTGGAAAGGTATTCGTCAATTCTTCTTCATGATATTTTTAATAAAAGATTTCTTCTTCTACTTGGGATTGAAGCCAAGATATCGAAGGGAATATGTATCCCATGATTTATAAATTTATATTGAACTTATTCGATGTGATGAGAGGGTATAATTGATGTTTTCTATATATTAAATTCGCAATTAAAATACGAATAAGAAAAACTCAATATGGAAAGGAATTTTTATGTATCAATCAAATAAATATGATAGTATAAATGTATAGATTTTAGTTTGCAAAAAGTGTAGAAAAAGAACCTTAAAATAATAACGTAACAAAACTAAGAAGTATTTTTATGTGCTTTGTTTCGAAATATAGAGTGATATTACAATGAAAATGATCATAGTTATGTTATGAATAATTTTAATAACCAAATATTAATGTGATTAAAATGTGGTGAGATAGAGAATTATAAAAATTATATCCCAAATAGAGAGCTGAATAATGGAAAGTAGCTATACTATATGTATAAAGGTGATGTGAAATCCATTGTGAGTATATCAGCATATATTGAGGGATTCAATGATTTTTTATCATGTATATTGTCTGTCTTCATGTATTTTTCAAATTTGTTTTTGAAATGGGGTCTACACATTCATTTATTTATATATCAATTTTTGGAAAATTCGAAATGCCACATCATGAAATGAAATATGTACTTATGGTAAAACCCCACTGTGATGTGTAATGAAAAAAATAAATTATTAGAACATTAATGTTGGTTTATGTTAAAGTAAAATACATAAATACATTTTTGTTTTTCCCATAGTGTGGTTTTATGTAAATCTGGTATAGAAGTATATTTATTTAATCATGATTAGATTGATTATATAGATAAAGAAGTTGTTATTTTAGAAATAGATTCATTTTTTATAAAAGTATGAACCCACACCATTGATAATAAATCAGGATGTTCTAAAACTATTAAACGATATAAATAAAAGTTATCTTTCACATATTATAGAAAATAAGAGAACTACTCAGATTGTTGACGTGTCAGTGGTAAATGAACACATGGATAGATTTCCGGATAATTTACCCAGTGTTATACCTGATTAGGTAGTTTAGTTTACTGTTTACTTAGTTCATGATGTTTACCCCTCATCAAAACCCCCTTATAGAATGGATCATATAGATCGTTTATATTGAAAAGTAGTTTTATATTTTTCTAGATGAAATTTTCATTCATCCTAGAAATCTACCATGGGGTAATCCTATTATTGGATACAACTAACAATGGTTTCATGATGGTTTTCATTGATTATAGATTTTTCATCAACATTATAGTTAAGAATTAGTATAAAATTCCTCATAATGATATATTTTTTATTAGCACCATGGATCTTAGTATTTTTCATTGATTTAATTGAGATCATGGTCCCATTATCTAATGAAGAAGGAGGGAGACATTAATGAAATTATAGTTACGAACTATATATGGGTATTATAAGTCAGTTTTGATACCCTAAGTTTAGAAAATTTACACTAACATACATATAAGGATATTATGAATTTAGTTCTCCATGAATAATTTGATAAGTGTTTTTTCATTTATTTATAATATTTTTATCATTATAAAATTTTATTAATATTGTAATTTTTTATGATTTTGCAGCAAACACAAAATGAAATTAAGTTATATGGAATGATGAGAAAATGTGTTTTTCATATTCAGCATATTTATTTTATTGGTATCATTGTAAACAATATTGGAATAATATTAGATCCTGATAAATGATAAGTGGTTGATCAGTGTAAGAGACCTAAAAATGCTAAAATGATTTATAGTTTTCAAGGTGTAGATGTCTATTACCAATAGTACGTTAAACTTATTATAGGATTATCTAGCCTAGAAACCATGAAAACAAAAAATGGGTGAAATTGATGTGGATATAATAATGTGATTTTTTATAGAACTCATTCTGATATTTTTGAATGTTCTAGTGTTTGTAATGTCTTTTAGAAAAGGATATTTTTATATCTATAATGATTCATCTTTAAAAGAAACTAGTTATGTTCTGATGCATCATTATTAGGTAATTTATTATGATTCAAGAAAATTGAATCCTCTTGATTTAAATTATACCACAGATGACCTAGATTTATTACATGTGTTTTTTCCCTTTAAAAATTTCATGAATTAATTTATATAGATCAAAATGTGAAATATGTATTAATGAAAATATTGAATTATGTATTTACAATGATAGAATTGAACATGTGGCTAAAATAAAAGATGAAACTAATAAATGATCTTGATTCCGAAAAAACTATTACCTTCTATGAATAGTGAAAACTGTGGTTGATGCCATGAGTTGAATACCTAATGATATATTAACCATCGTATATTTGGAACATTACCCCTTTATAAATATTTTATTGAATTTTGTAATTGATGTTTTTTTTCAAGAACATATTTAATTTTGTTTCTAGTGTCAATTGGATCATATCTCTCAGAAATGATTAAGAAAGCATTGAATGAGGACCATGAGTTTCAAAAAGGTATAATTACTAAAAAATGGAATGTTTCTATAATTGTACATTGATAATGATTTCTTTTATAGATTTATAACGAGGATTACACTTTATGATTCCTAGGTAATGAAATAATTGTTAAGTGAATTTCATATTCCACTACCTTCATTTCGTCATAGAAACACAATGATGTATATAGAACACCGAGAGTATTTCTTGTGGGATGAAATGAACAGGTGTATTGTCGATATTATAATGAAATGTTTGACATGTTAACTAGTTGATGAATATGGACAACTACCAAAGGGGATTATTATTACTTTTCAATTTCTAGAGTGGAAAGGGGAATATATATCTCAGGGTGGGAAAAAAATTACTTCTCCAAATAATAATGAAATATAGGTTACTATTTACTAACTAACAAAATTTTGACATTTTATTCCTTTCAGAGGTACTATGCGATTAGATCATATTTCACAATAATAGATCAATGTGACATTCTTGTTACATAGAGTTCCTCTCTACATTGTATCTTACCATGATCCCATATTCTATTATAACTTTCATCCTCAATTTGATGGACAAACTATGAGAAAAATTCATACATTTGAATACATGTTACGTGGATATTTAATTGATTTCCAGGGATGTTGGGATCAGCATCATTCATTATTTATGTATTCATATAATAAATTTTTTATTCCATTAAATTGATTGAACCTTTTGAGGAATTATATACAATGTGGTTTCATGCTCCATCATTTTGCGATGAATTCAAGGAAAAGAATTTGATGAGACAATAATTGGTAGGGTATGGGGATGAAACAGTTATGATGATCCCGCAACATATGATGAAAACTAAGAGAATACATGAATGTTATTTAGATAATAGAATGAAATATATTTATTATTAAGGAATTGAACAAGTTTTACATTAAAATATCTCCATAGAAAAGCGTTATTCGTTTTTCTAAAAATGAAAATAGATTCTATGTTTCATTAGGCATTATGATATCACAGATAATATTGGACCAATTGCATACTGAGTAGTTTTACAACTAAATTTTTCTTAGTAACACAATTTATTTTGAGATTTGATGTTCAAAATTTATGTACAAGATTTGTCTTATGGTTTCTTCAAAATTTATTTTAGTTGGAAGGGAACCATTCATATGACAGAAAAACTGTTAATATTGTTTATCATAGGGAGAAAGTATTGGGGAATTATGTGATTCATCAGGTTAGTATTTTTTGGAGAAACCACATAGTTGAAAAAGAAACATTGGAATCTGAAAATACAATGAGGAAATAGTATACTTAGTTGTTTAATATGAAAATAAAAATTATGAGGAAAAACTTTATATATGGTGGGATAAATATAACAACCTAAGTAATTATAAAATAAATTTTTATATATTTGAAAATTAAATAGTTAATCTCATTATAAATGTATAATGAAATATGTGGAAATAATTAAAATAAATGAATATATACTAATACAATAATATCGTTTCTTATGATATTTTAAATACATTTTATGAATCATATAAGTAATAATATTTTACATTTATATCACATAATAACTATATAATTGTTTTTAAAATGATAAATTGTGTGTTGGTATTGTTTTGAAAGAGAAATGTTTATTTTAAGATTTTATAAAAAATACAATGGTTTAAAAGAAAATTTATCTTCATAATATGGATTCCTAAATTAATATTTTGATTATTATATTACAATAATATATTTTTGTAATTCCTTAATATATTTGAAAGTTTTAATAAAATCATTTATAATTTAAAATTTGTTATTTTAATAATAAAAGATGATTTTTATTTATAATTTAATTTATCCTAATTAGAAAATTAGTTTCATCAAATTAATTATATTTTTAAATTATAGTCATCAAAAAATTATTAAGGATATTTACTGTGTTTTTTCAAAAATACATGATTTTGTTTAAAAATTAAATACATGAATTTAAGATATTATATAAAAACATGAATTATTCAGTCACAGATGATTCTTGGATGATGTAACCCCATTATCTCAAACTATACATCATTATTTTAATATAATTAGTTATAATTCTCAATCTATTAATATTTATGAGACAAATAGTACTATAATGTATAAAATATTCAGAAATTATCCCTACCCTTAACTATAAACACCACCCCTCACCACCTCTTCTCCTTACAACTCGATGCCCTATAGATTATTAAATTTCAACCCAATTCCGTTAAAAATTAAATTCCCTATTTCTAATTCATTTTTCCCACCAAAATTCCAAAACCATTTCCTTTAGGTTCTGAAGGAGATGATTTCAAGTTGAAAATCCTCTTTTATATTATTTTATATTATTTTCAATTTCTTTTATTTTGTTATTCAATCCTTACATCACCTGTTTAAAGTGGACTTATAAGTCAGGTATATTAAATGTAGTGTAATTTTTATATTTTATTGAAACAACCATCATCATATGTCTCTTATTCTCCTCTTATTTTAAAAATGAAAATATTGTCTATGATGTGCCAATTTAATATCATCATCGATGATGTGATTTATTTTTTTATGGCTGAAGTGCCCAGATCAGTGTGAATCACTGAGAGGGGGAGGGGGTGAATCAGTGATCCCTTAAAACTTTTTACTAATTGATTCTTAATCAATTAAACCTCTATGGCTGGTTAAAGCCTCGATCCACTCTTCTTGTATCTCTCAACCTTTCCCGAATGATGCAGTAATGAAAAGGCACAGGACACAAGGATTTACAAGGTTCGGCACCAAAGGCCTACATCCTTTCCATGCTCTCCAAGCATGGATTCTCCCATTATAATCTGTTAGTATTACAATGGTCGATACAGCTTCACACCGTATCTCTCCTGAGTCCCACAGGAGGGTCTTTATACTGCGTCCCACAGTGTTACCAGAGTCCCACTGGCCTGCTCCAGAATCCCACTGAAGACTTCTTTTCCTTGAGTCCCACAGGGTCTTCTCCTGGATCCTCGAGTCGCACGAGTAGCTCTTCTTCACTTCAAGTTCTTTAAGTATCCTCAGCAGCCTGGGATAAAGGCTGCTGGCCTTGCTCTGTACCTCTGATCACTTGTGATGATCAGGGTCTTCTCAATCTACTGAAAACTCAGACAACCAATCTCTTTAACTTCAGTCTGGCTCAGTCTCACTCCTGGTCTTGGACAACTCAAATGCACACCACTGATTTGGCTTTGTTCACGTGTGCACGTGCATGCATGCATGCATGCACTTCTCCTGTCCTCTTCTTGGTGCAGTAGACCCACATAGGGTGTAATCAATTATAGCACACACCTTTTCCGAACTTCACACACTTTATCCAATTTGTTTACACACTTAGAGTGTGTTCTACTTTAGTGTGGATGTCCTCCTTTCAACTTCTTCTAAGTGTGTTCACTTTTAGTGCACACCTAGGTTCGGCCACTTCTTTAGTTTGCACACACAAATTCTTCACTTAGCATACACTTGTAGTGACCTTCCTCTTCTTGTTGCACACACCCACTTTAGTGTTCTTTTAGTTGTTCTTCAATAGTGTGCACACACAAGGCTACGGCCTCTTCCACTTGCACACACTTCCTCTCGGCCTTTTTCACTTCACACACAATGTGTGGTATTCCACTTCACTTGGCACACAAGGCACTAAGGCTCGGCCTTCTCTTCCCTTCTTGCACACACACCCATACACCTACTGCCCTTCTTTGCACTTAGCACACACACAAGGGGAAATGTGGCTACGGCCTTCCACTTCTCTTGGCACACAAGGTTTACTCTTTTATTCTTCTTTGCACACACCAAAGGCTACGGCCTCCCTTGTTCACCTTACACACAAGGCACTAAGCCTTGGGTTCTCCCTCTTTGCACAAGATACTGCCCGTAGGGCCTTCTTGTCTTCTTGGTACACAAGCACAAGGGCTCGGCCTTCTTCCTTTCCAAGCACCCACAACCAAAGGTGTGGAGTACTGCCTCGGATCTTCTTCTCCAACACTGCCAAGTAGGTGCACTTGGTGCAACCAGGCGCGCAAGGGTGCGCGGCACAGGGGCGCGCAAGACTTCCTACCTGCGGGGCGCGCAAGTGCAACACCCGCGGGGTCTTCCTCTTTCCGCGCAAGGGTGCGGGCAGAGAGGGAACAAGCCTCGGGTGCGCAAGAATGCTGCGGCCACGAGCTCTTCCTGCCGCGCAGAGTGCGCGCAAGGGACCTCACCGCGCAAGTGTGCGCGGGGCTTTGTCTTCGTGAGGCACTAGGTGCACTCACGGTTTTCCGGATCTTCAACAAAGAATCAGCAAAAGCAAACGAGGTATCGGACTCTCTTTTTATAGGCAGAGATGCCTCATATCTTCCGCGGAGAGATAACTTGAATCCCCGAGATTTTCGAGTATTTCAAGATTCTGCAAATCTTGATATCTTCCGCTGTTTCACACGCGGGTTCTCCCTTTTTTTTATTTTCCTTCGATCTTCCTCCTCGTACATGCGATTTATAACGCATGCACGGCTTCTGTTTAAACCCAATCCATGCATGCATAAACACCCCAAAGCCTCGGCAGATTCTCTTGCCTCGGCCTTCTTCGAATTCTTCCAAACATAGCATGCAAGCCAATTTTTAGGCATGGATCTGTTCAGTGTGGCCAGACGAGCCGAATGGAGGTCTCGGTTTCGAAAATGGTGGCCGGGAACTCGAATTTTGTCTTCGGGTTGCTCCTGGTTCGACGGAGGCTCGCGGGGAGGCTTCGGCATGGCTCGAGGTTGAGGACGAAGCCACGGCCGTTGGATGCGGCGATGGAGATACATCGGGCGGCCTGGATCTAATCGCCTCGCCGCGGATCAGTTGTGCGGCCGAGATCTGGCGCGCGATTGATCGTGCGGCCAGGATTACTCCGGCAGAAAAAATCCGCGTCCCACATCGAATCCTCGCGCGGTTTTTCCGCAGCTTATTACCCTGCCGCTGCCCGCAACTCCTCAGTTGCATCTTCTCCCTCCACGGTGCCGCTCCGCACCGTGTTCTCCCTGCGGGCGCGCTCTGCGCCCACTCTCTGCTCCTGCGGGCGCGCTCTAGCGCCCACTATGCTCTTCCGGCGCGCGGGTTTCACCACCGCATGCCCTCGGGGGCTTATACACGGCCCCCTGCGCTCCTCCGGGCGTGCCCCAGCGTCTCTGTGGTGTCTGCGGGTGCGCCCCTGCCGCCCTGAGCTCGCCCCACGGGTTCCCCCTTGGGCGTGGCGCCTTAGGCCCACATGAGCCTTGGGGTTGAACCCACAAGGTGCTCACGGGCTGGCCATATTTTTTGGCTAAGACTTTGTAAAAAAAAAAGACCTCCATATAAAATACCAATTCAAAATGCCAAAATGCCAAGCCACTTCTCCCTTCTTCATTTCTTCTCCTCTCTTCTTCTTCTTGAGAATTCAAACATTAATCTACTTGATTAAAAACAACTCCTCAATTTATAATTCTTCTTCATCATCTCATTTTCAACTTAGGAGTGAATTCTCAAGGATCTTCATCAACCGAGCTCCTAAATCACATAACTTCTTCAATTATCTTTGTTGATCTAATCAGAGATCAATCGGATCAGCTTCATGTTCACATGCACTAAGTGATAGTGCATGGACTTCATTAATGCACATCATCCACTTAGTAGTTGTGGATGGAACTCCTTTCAACTCCTCATGCATTGTCACTACAATGCATGGTCTTCTAATCATGTTGTGACTTTGTATCATCAGGATACAAGTTCTATGAACTTATAGAGCAGCTCAACAATCGTCAGATGTTAACTAGAGAATGTTTCAACCATAATCTCCTATGCCACTTAGTGAATCTCCTAAGTGACATTCCTCTAAGTTCCATGGCCATTCTCCTTCATCACCATCACCATCACATCCTTTGACATTCACATCTTGACTCCTTGACATCCATTCATTCCAAGACAACTTCATGCCTCATTGACAACAAATGCAACACAATGCACTTCAATCTCCCCCTTTGTATTTGTTGTCAATACACTCCTTTAGCACATATGAATGGGTCAATATGTGTGCCCAATCTTTCTCCCCCTTATTGGCAATCAAATGCAAAGGTGTGGTGTGGTTCACTTTCAAAAATATCTTCCTCCCTTTCAATAGCATCTTCTTGAAAATCACTAAGAGAGGGATGATGTCACATGTTCTTCTTTAGCAAAGAACCTTTAGTAAATCAGCTCTAAGTCTACTTGGGCTAACCCGGTGTAGAAAACAAGAGTGATATGACCAAGGAATTCAAAGCTGTCCAAAATTCACTGTACATGTGAGATCATGCTCCAGGGGTTTGAAATTTTTCAGATATATCAATGAATTGCTAAATCCTGCACAACTTCACAAAACTCATTAGAAAGTTCAGTGCAATGATAAAGCTCCCCCTTTCATCCATTTGTCTTCAATCCATACTCCCCCTTAATTGACAAGATAAGCTCAATTAAGAAACAAGGGATGAATGTATGATTGGAATACCTTCAGCTTTTCTCAAGATGGTATTAATCTAAGAATGCCATCTTCTTCAGATTGGCTCCCCCTCAAGGGGTGCACTCCATTCTGTCCAAACCATCCTCCAGTTGAGAATGATCATCATCTTCAATTCCCTGCAATGTTAGCACATGTAAATACCAATGTATAAGGGAATAAGATGGAACCTCCTTGGTTCATCAATGTGAACAACAAGGTTGAGAAGATTCTCTCAACCGAGATGTCCCATTTTCACCAGTCTTCACACTTGCACATTTGATCTTCAATGATGTTGGTGCTGGTGTGGATCTCAATACATCTTCATGTGAAATATTTTTCTTCCCTCTTGCCTTAGCAATTTCCAGAACTTCATCTTCAGCTCTTTTCAGATCTTTGGCAAGTTGCAACTGATTTGGCCATATGACTAGTAAGTCACTTGGAAGTGTGGCCTCAGTTTTGGAAATTCCACATGGTTCTTTTGATGCTGTCAAGCTACCTCTCTTAGGCAACTTGTTTTCAATCAATCCCTTCTGCTTCTTCTGGATTGATTGTCTGTTTGAGTTCAGTTGGCTTCTATTGATTTCCATGGCTTGTTTACAAAGATCCATGGTATGACCTTTCTTTCCACAGTAGAAGCATGTCTTCTTGGTGGTCCTACTGGATGACTCACCCTTCTTGGACTTAGACTCCAAGGTCTTCTCTTCCTTTTTCATAATCTTCTTGGGAGCATCTTCCACTTTCTTCTTGCTTCCCAAGGAATCTCTCTTAGCCAGGTTCTGTGATCTTTTCTTCTTTTGAGCTCTGGATACAGTTGGAGATTGACATATATCTTTTTGACCACTTTTGCAATCATCCCAGATGTTGTCAAGTAATCCAAATCTGTTAGCAGTAAACAGATGTCTCTGGACCTGTGGATGTTGCTTCTTTTCCTATGGCTTTCTCCCCCTTGGCATGGGCTTCCTCAGTGCTTTGGCATTCAGTGGATTGTACCAACAATCCTTTGCACAATTCCCATACCTGTTACAACACCAACACTGACCCACAAATCTTGACCTCTTCAGTCCTTTTGATTGTTGGGTTCCTGTCTTGAATTGTTGTGCTGCTTCAGGAGAGCTCTGCTTCTTCATTTTCTTCATCCATACTTGTTTGGAATCATTCTTCCATCCTGCACTTTTAGTAGAAACACTTTTAGAAGTATGAGTACAAGATGGTATGGATGGTACCTTCTTTTTAGAAGTTTTTGCACTTTCACTAGAGGATGTCTTTCTTTTAGAATCATCCTGCTCAATGCATACTTGAGTAGCAACATTTCTCCTTTCAGCTGACTGGGAGTCTTTGGCTTTGGGTGACTGCTGATTTTTCAATATCACCTCCAGTTCTAAGCATTTCATATTGAGGGAGTTCTTCTCATCCTCAATAGTTCTTAGCCTTCCTTCCCATTTCTCTTCCAGCTGCTTTATCTGGTCTTCATGCACCTTTTTCATTTCAAGCAATGAGTTGTCCAGCTCCTTCACCATTTTGACTTTGTCTTCTAGTTGAGCATCTTTGACAACCATTGACACTTTGTGCCTCTTTTCCAATGCATGGAAAACTTCTTTGACCATTACTTTAAAGAATTCTTTCTCAGAAAGACTTCTTTGCAATTCTTCAGTAGTGTCCTCATATATTTCATTGCAAAGAGATACTGTTTCATCTTTGGCATTTACCAGCTTTCTGAGAGTGTTGGTTATGCCAACCCTTTTAGCCAGCTGATCTTCCATAGCATTGTCTTCTTCTTCTAACTGTGATTTTTCTTCTTGAAGATCATGGATGCCTGTAGCTATACACTTTGCCACTTCCATGGGAACTGTCTTCTGAAGATATTTGAGTGCACTCTGAAGATCATTCATTGTTTCAACTTCATCACAGCTAGGACAGGCTTTCTTCATCTTCTTGGCCTGTTTCTTCTTTCTATTTTTCTGAGTCTTGGCAGATATCTCCATTTGAGGCTGGTCGCTCGTTTCCTCAAATCTGCACTCCATATAGACTCTCTTGGATCTTTTAGAGGAAACCTCCCTCTGATACCAATTGAAGTGCCCAGATCAGTGTGAATCACTGAGAGGGGGAGGGGGTGAATCAGTGAACCCTTAAAACTTTTTACTAATTGATTCTTAATCAATTAAACCTCTATGGCTGGTTAAAGCCTCGATCCACTCTTCTTGTATCTCTCAACCTTTCCCAAATGATGCAGTAATGAAAAGGCACAGGACACAAGGATTTACAAGGTTCGGCACCAAAGGCCTACATCCTTGCCATGCTCTCCAAGCATGGATTCTCCCATTATAATCTGTTAGTATTACAATGGTCGATACAGCTTCACACCGTATCTCTCCTGAGTCCCACAGGAGGGTCTTTATACTGCATCCCACAGTGTTACCAGAGTCCCACTGGCCTGCTCCAGAATCCCACTGAAGACTTCTTTTCCCTGAGTCCCACATGGTCTTCTCCTGGCTCCTCGAGTCGCACGAGTAGCTCTTCTTCACTTCAAGTTCTTCAAGTATCCTCAGCAGCCTGGGATAAAGGCTGCTGGCCTTGCTCTGTACCTCTGATCACTTGTGATGATCAGGGTCTTCTCAATCTACTCAAAACTCAGACAACCAATCTCTTTAACTTCAGTCTGGCTCAGTCTCACTCCTGGTCTTGGACAACTCAAATGCACACCACTGATTTGGCTTTGTTCACGTGTGCACGTGCATGCATGCATGCATGCACTTCTCCTGTCCTCTTCTTGGTGCAGTAGACCCACAGAGGGTGTAATCAATTATAGCACACACCTTTTCCGAACTTCACACACTTTATCCAATTTGTTTACACACTTAGAGTGTGTTCTACTTTAGTGTGGATGTCCTCCTTTCAACTTCTTCTAAGTGTGTTCACTTTTAGTGCACACCTAGGTTCGGCCACTTCTTTAGTTTGCACACACAAATTCTTCACTTAGCATACACTTGTAGTGACCTTCCTCTTCTTGTTGCACACACCCACTTTAGTGTTCTTTTAGTTGTTCTTCAATAGTGTGCACACACAAGGCTACGGCCTCTTCCACTTGCACACACTTCCTCTCGGCCTTTTTCACTTCACACACAATGTGTGGTATTCCACTTCACTTGGCACACAAGGCACTAAGGCTCGGCCTTCTCTTCCCTTCTTGCACACACACCCAAACACCTACTGCCCTTCTTTGCACTTAGCACACACACAAGGGGAAATGTGGCTACGGCCTTCCACTTCTCTTGGCACACAAGGTTTACTCTTTTATTCTTCTTTGCACACACCAAAGGCTATGGCCTCCCTTGTTCACCTTGCACACAAGGCACTAAGCCTTGGGTTCTCCCTCTTTGCACAAGATACTGCCCGTAGGGCCTTCTTGTCTTCTTGGTACACAAGCACAAGGGCTCGGCCTTATTCCTTGCCAAGAACCCACAACCAAAGGTGTGGAGTACTGCCTCGGATCTTCTTCTCCAACACTGCCATGTAGGTGCACTTGGTGCAACCAGGCGCGCAAGGGTGCGCGGCACAGGGGCGCGCAAGACTTCCTACCCGCGGGGCGCGCAAGTGCAACACCCGCGGGGTCTTCCTCTTGCCGCGCAAGGGTGCGGGCAGAGAGGGAACAAGCCTCGGGCGCGCAAGAATGCTGCGGCCACGAGCTCTTCCTGCCGCGCAGAGTGCGCGCAAGGGACCTCACCGCGCAAGTGTGCGCGGGGCTTTGTCTTCGTGAGGCACTAGGTGCACTCACGGTTTTCCGGATCTTCAACAAAGAATCAGCAAAAGCAAACGAGGTCTCGGACTCTCTTTTTATAGGCAGAGATGCCTCATATCTTCCGCGGAGAGATAACTTGAATCCCCGAGATTTTCGAGTATTTCAAGATTCTGCAAATCTTGATATCTTCCTCTGTTTCACACGCGGGTTCTCCCTTTTTTTTATTTTCCTTCGATCTTCCCCCTCGTGCATGTGATTTATAACGCATGCACGGCCTCTGTTTAAACCCAATCCATGCATGCATAAACACCCCAAAGCCTCGGCAGATTCTCTTGCCTCGGCCTTCTTCGAATTCTTCCAAACATAGCATGCAAGCCAATTTTTAGGCATGGATCTGTTCAGTGTGGCCAGACGAGCCGAATGGAGGTCTCGGTTTCGAAAATGGTGGCCGGGAACTCGAATTTTGTCTTTGGGTTGCTCCTGGTTCGACGGAGGCTCCCGGGGAGGCTTCGGCATGGCTCGAGATTGAGGACGAAGCCACGGCCGTTGGATGCGGCGATGGAGATACATCGGGCGGCCTGGATCTAATCGCCTCGCCGCGGATCAGTTGTGCGGCCGAGATCTGGCGCGCGATTGATCGTGCGGCCATGATTACTCCGGCGGAAAAAATCCTCCTCCCACATCGAATCCTCGCGCGGTTTTTCCGCAGCTTATTACCCTGCCGCTGCCCGCAACTCCTCAGTTGCATCTTCTCCCTCCACGGTGCCGCCCCGCACCGTGTTCTCCCTGCGGGCGCGCTCTGCGCCCCCTCTCTGCTCCTGCGGGCGCGCTCTAGCGCCCACTATGCTCCTCCGGCGCGCGGGTTTCACCACCGCGTGCCCTCGGGGGCTTATACACGGCCCCCTGCGCTCCTCCGGGCGTGCCCCAGCGCCTCTGTGGTGTCTGCGGGTGCGCCCCTGCCGCCCTGAGCTCGCCCCACGGGTTCCCCCTTGGGCGTGGCGCCTTAGGCCCACATGAGCCTTGGGGTTGAACCCACAAGGTGCTCACGGGCTGGCCATATTTTTTGGCTAAGACTTTGTAAAAAACAAAGTCCTCCATATAAAATACCAATTCAAAATGCCAAAATGCCAAGCCACTTCTCCCTTCTTCATTTCTTCTCCTCTCTTCTTCTTCTTGAGAATTCAAACATTAATCTACTTGATTAAAAACAACTCCTCAATTTATAATTCTTCTTCATCATCTCATTTTCAACTTAGGAGTGAATTCTCAAGGATCTTCATCAACCGAGCTCCTAAATCACATAACTTCTTCAATTATCTTTGTTGATCTGATCAGAGATCAATCGGATCAGCTTCATGTTCACATGCACTAAGTGATAGTGCATGGACTTCATTAATGCACATCATCCACTTAGTAGTTGTGGATGGAACTCCTTTCAACTCCTCATGCATTGTCACTACAATGCATGGTCTTCTAATCATGTTGTGACTTTGTATCATCAGGATACAAGTTCTATGAACTTATAGAGCAGCTCAACAATCGTCAGATGTTAACTAGAGAATGTTTCAACCATAATCTCCTATGCCACTTAGTGAATCTCCTAAGTGACATTCCTCTAAGTTCCATGGCCATTCTCCTTCATCACCATCACCATCCCATCCTTTGACATTCACATCTTGACTCCTTGACATCCATTCATTCCAAGACAACTTCAGGCCTCATTGACAACAAATGCAACACAGTGCACTTCAATGGCCATCAAGGTAGGTCAATAAACAAATATAATGGTTAGAAACAATCTTATTATACTTATTATTTGTTATATATTTTTTTGAACCAATACATAAAAACTATATTAAATAGAATGATATGAGATCCTACTAGTCATAAAAACCTCCAAAATAAATTAGATCATTTTGATTTATGTATAATCGAATGAATATTTCCCATATTAGAGAAAATTGATATATGATATCATTAAAAATTAGGGAAACATGTTAAAAACCATTCGTGACATTTCTAGATTTTTTATAACATTTTTCAAGAAAATCCATAATAAACAATCCATGGAAACCATGAATTAAATATAAGTGAAACAATGAAAATAACAAAATGTTATTGATAAATGGGTGGATGGATTCTCTAAGAATAATATATATGGTATTATAAATATAAATATATTTCATAAATATACAAATAAGAATCTTTAAAAAATATTGTAATTTGTTTTATGATTTTTTAAGTAAGACAATCCCGAGTTAAGGGACTTTCCTTTTAAAATCATCATTAATGTCACTTTTTATAAAATTTAAAACGAATGATTCAATGATAATATTTTTAATGATTAATTATTATGTCACGTTTATTCGGTTTCATTTATGATGAAGGTTGGGAAATAGATCTCCAAACAATGCATTTGGTGGGTTTATGTTAGAATTTGATTGTAATGGTTATTTCATGTGTAACTGCGATGGTTACATCATAAGGTATACATGAGGGTTACATTATAAGATAGTCATGAGGGTTAAAATTATTATCGTATCCTTGATAGTTATAACATTATATATGTAATTCCCCATGTTACATATATTTTTATATTTATTGTTTATAAGTTCTATGGTATTCTTTTTTTCCAATGTCAGGTAGATGATACTTCGTGGGTGAGAAGTATGTATTTGTGAAAATTATTTCTTGTGTTCTATGTATTCATGGACTAACACCTTCAATTATTTCATTTTCCTTAATAATAATTTATTGATCATCCCATGTATTAATATTATTTTCATAGAGTTTATGGATGGGTAATAGAACATGAGAAGCCTTGATGAATGTAGCGAAGATTATTCATTTCATTTTTTATTGAAAACTTTTTCTTTATGGAAAAAATTGATACCATTATATTAGTACCCATTTTTATTCTCATATGATTATATGAATGAATTATTTCCTAATATTATAATAATATAATATCTTTATTTATTTAGTGTTTTTATATAACTGAATCCTAAAATAAGTTACTAGATTTTGTAATATTTAATGCTGGGTCCTTATAATTTAGGTAAAAATTGATTTACTATGAGTTAATCATAGAATAAAATGGTTAAAAAGAAGTATCAAATATTCTAACCTCAATTGTATAGAAATATTAAATAATCATCTCTTTTTGGATCAATAATGTCCTATTTTTGAGTTGTGGGACATGAAATATGTTTTGGTATGATTGAATCATTTCAAAAAATTACTAGTCTTCCACACGCGTCACTTATAAAATTACACCCCTAGAGACTATTGTTCACACCTTAAAACCCATTTATTATGGACAAGAGATATCCAAATATCTTCTTGACATACCTCATATCATCCTAGTAACCTTATTTTTTGAATAAATTCGACCTATTAAGGATCTGGTGAAAACATAATGATCATACCTGAAGAATAAGTAACGTTCGACAATAAGCATGTTAATTTTATTTATTCCTCTAACAGATTCAATTATCATAAAAAATAACGATATAATGAAAAAAATATTTTAAATATAATTTTTTTTATATTAATTTTATTTCATTTAACCATCTCCACTACCATCAAAGGATTTATGAAATCATCAATCATCTTAATCGAATACTACCATCTTACAAGTCGATTTCATTCCATTTTTCTACTACCACTTATAATACATAGGTACTAAAATGGATATAAAGTATATATATTTTATTTGTAAAATAATATTACATATGTAGTAATTATATTATATATACTTTTTTTACATTCTAACATATTGGGGATAAAATAACATTTCATGTCTATATGGTGGAATACAGCCTCATGAAGTAATGTATTTCTCCATTCACAAAAAAATTACATCAATGTTGATGATGAAATATTTATTGATTGTATGTGAATTATATTTCATAATAATTATATAATTAAAAAATTTATTATTATGAAAATCAAATATATATCATTCTCTTTCTATACTTTTCACTCATTTAAAAATGGTAACATCATTTATGTACATGTGAAATTAAACCCTAACAAAGGAATATCTACCTCTTTTCATATAAAAATGGATGAAATTTAATAATATTTAATGAATTATTATTTTACATTTTATATTATTATCATTCATTAAATATAATGTATTACTTACCACATTTCCATAATTATCATTAAAAAATAAAAACGTTACCCACATGTATGTTTGGAAAACCATCTCCATGATTTAAACATTCATCCTTTTTATATACAATAAATCATTATTAGGATTAAATGAATAATTCATTCATAAATATGATTGTTAATTCATGATTTTTAATCAATATATTATGGAATTATATAACATGTAAGATAAAAAATAATTCAGGATAATAAATGCATTATAAAACAATATAATTAATACCCAAAACAATGAAACTAATAAATGATTATTTACGAAAGGTTGGTAATATATAATCAAATAATCATATAAGATATTATAAATATTAATTTTGTTCATTATTAATTTAATAATATGGATAAAACCATAGTATATGAGGTTAAATAATGTTAAACTAAAATTATATGTGAGGTAATGAATTTTTCTTCAATTTACATTCTATTTAGATTTATTTGTTATTATGAACCACTTCACATTTATGGGGTGTACATACATGCCATTTTACATGTATCGTTTTTATTAATTAATTATTCAAGTAATTTTATTTTTCATATTGAATTTTCTTATCCAATTGTAATTGAATAAATTTTTCCAATTGGCAGATGTTATTTTACAATCTCACATTCTAATTTTATTTTTAACTTTATCTTGAAATAATTTATCATTAGTCATTAAATTACTCTAAAATAACTATATTACTATAATATGGATATGATTATTTCTATAACTGTATTCCATTTTAACATATGGTGTACACATTGAGATTTATTTGATTAACTGGGGAAATTGATAAATATGTATCTTCTATTCGATATAGGTATTCATTGATAGGGAATAATTATTCATAAATAAATTAAATTATTCTATATATAATGAATTCATTGTACATGCGGTGATAGGTGGTTCATGGATATTATATATCCCCTCGATGAATCAATTGGCCTCATGAGACATATTAGTTACCCATAATTAAATGGGTTTCTGCCTATAATATTAATGTATCAGGAGGATTGTTCTTGAAAGTCGAGGTTTTCATGTTCCTCAAACATGATATACAATAAATAATAATTACATTCATTTATACTTTATTTATATTATTATCCATGAGATGTTCTTCATTATATTATTCATTAAATCATTTCATTCCATTTTTATTAATTACCTGATTTGTGTTTTTATTTATTTAATTTTTTATATTGATTATAGATTACCATATCGTTGTGGTAATTTGATTTAAAAAAATTGTATTTATTTATTTGAAAATCCATCTAGACTATGATTTTTAATTCCAGATATCTTCCATTTTTGTTACCCTTATTTCATATCTTAGATCACTCTTATTTTATTTCCATTCTCAAGGTTATAATGAGGAATCCTTTGAATTTTTATAATAGATGTCGATCATTTATTTTTTTTGGTTTTATCTTATTATCCTAATGTAAAATTGTTATCAATTTTGTATCCATTTCACCAAAAATTATAATATAATATGTTTCTTGTTGGTTGACCCCCAGAATCAAAGAAAATGTAATAAAGTAGGCACTAAATTCATGTTATCAGATTCATGGTTATTACAGTTCATATCATATGTGGTTTAAAAGAATCCTTGGTAACTTGATTAAGAAAAAAATGTATTAATAAATATAACCATATGATATACATTTTGGATATGTATAGGACATCACCCTAATGTTTTGGAATGGAATATACGAAGTTGGTTTTCAAGAAATACATTCTGGTTTATATTATAAAAGTAATCCCGGTTCAAGAATAAACATTCCTCATGGTAAAAAACATTAAATATTAGTATTGGTCTAGACCCAAAATCGCATGGTATATGAAAAAATTCCCTACATCTCAAGTGTTTAAAAACTATCATAGGATAATCATAGTATAATTCAAATTATAATTACAAATCACTAAAATATATTTGAAAATAAATATATCCCCAAAAACCATTTTTACAATAATTAGAATAATAATGTTTTAATTTTAACTAATGTGAATTGTTACACCATATTTATAATTTTATAATATTACATAAAATTTATTTTTTAATGAGATAATCTAGTATATTCCATATTATGTAAATATCCCCTAGAGGGATGAATTGTATAATTACTCATGGAAAATTTAAATATTACCCCCACTGATGAATCCAATAAATAATGTATTGTAACTATGGATATTATTGATATTTTTGGTTATCACAACATGGTTATGACAAATAACATTACACTGAGGGATAAACCTATCAACAACAATATTCTCTAAGGTCTAATCACTTTTTGAGGTATAATCCAATAATTATATTGAGTATTATAAAGTACAAGTATCCAAGAAATGTGTTATGTCTGTTGATATGATATTTATGTTATTGGGATGTAATGAAAATGAAATTATTACACTTGTAGTTTATTCAAGGAAAGGTGATTTCAATAAAATGTAGTAATTGATTCCAAATAGTATGGAGTAATAGGTGATAAAATACATGGAATGGATAGATTTTTATGATTCGTTATTTGACAAACATTTCAATTATGGAAAAAATATCGAAATTAAGAGATTTTTTTTGGAGTATTGAAAAATTGTAATGAATGGGTCATAGTGAATGTGTCTACAATTAAATTTTTATATAAGTATGTTATTATTTATTAATAATGCATTTAGTGCAATGTTGTCCTTTTATTTTAAGGGATTATTTTGAGTCTCCCAAATACCCTAGACTCTCAAAAAATTTCATCATTGGATGAAATATTTCATAACATCCTCACAACATTGAAAGAATTATCTAATTTAAATATTCAATGGAATCTATGCGTTGAATATGTCATCTAAACACACTAAAAAGGTAATTCATCAATGAAAATGAATAAAATCCTATGATTTATTACTTCTATGAATTGTGGAAAGAATCACCGTATAAAATTTATATAGGGATTGGATGTAAGTTGTAAGTGTGGAGAGAAGGGTCACCAAGAAAAATAACTCATGAGAAAAATGAAAATGATATTGTTTAGTGTTTCAACTATAGTGTGATGGAGAACAATATAATTGAATTCCACCATATTCGAGGGAATCTTCCCTAAAAGTTACCAATGTTATAAGGATAATATTATTATATTGTGGTAGTATAGGATAAAGTACCCAATTCCATGTCATTGGGTACATTAATCTAGTCGTCAGCTATATCTTATAAATTATTTGAGTTGAGATCCTCACACTCTTTTACATATATATAATTATCCAAGAAAATTGTAAATTTCCAATGTTATTTGATAAGGATATTTTTAGTAAATTTACATTGGGGAAGTCACACTAAAATAAATATTTCTTCGACTTTACCAATTACAACATTTAAATGTGATTTATATAATGTTTTTTTACCTGCCGTATGGTTCTCATAAATATTATCATTCATATGTAACGACCATCAAAATATTTTTATTCCATTTACACCAAGACATATAATATAATTTTTGAGGAAGATATAGAGTTCATTTTCATTATAGAAGAGAATTCATTATTCAAGACATATCTAGATCCATCACTAGTAAACTACAAAATGATATTAATGGAAAAAACAAAATAAAGAGTAAAATAAGGTAATAGTAAAATATATTATGTATATGATGTACAAGATTATGCTGATGTATTTCATAAGGAATTAACATAACATAAAAAATATCGTGATGTTGATTTTTTCCGTCAATTTAATCTTGTATTGAATACAAATATCAATGAATCCATATAAAATTTCTATTGTGGAATTAATGGATTTGAAGATGTTATAGGTGGAGTTGGGTGATAATAGATTTATTCAAAATAGTTCCTTACCATTGGGAACCCATGTTATCATCATTAATGAGATAGATGGATCCATTATGATATGAATTGATTGTATCGAAATCAAGGATATTATGATAAGTATCGAGTATCTTATACCTCTCACAGATTAATTATTTGACGAACTTCACAAATCACTATAATTTTCAAATATTGAACATAAATTATGGGTAACATATACTCTGAGTAAAGAAGAAAGACATCCAAAACACATCTTTTTAAATTATGTATTGATATTACATGTTTACAATAATTTAATTAGGATTGAATAATTCAACCTCTGTTATTATGAATCTAATGAATATGTATTCAAGGAATATCATCAGTATTTTTTGTGGTATATATCGGTTCCTTTTAAATATATTCAAAATAAATGAGAATAATGAGGATCACATGAGGATCATTCTTGGGACTCTTATATTTAATGTGTATATTGTAAATTTGGTTTGTGTTCTTTTTGTTTTCATGATTTTTATTTTTTCCCCATATTTTAAATGTGTATATAATGTTAATTGATAATGTGAGTAAAAATATATTAAAAAAACATCAAAAAAACAAAAAATAATTGATATATGAAGTATAATTTGGTTAACAGGTTACTACCATTGATACATTCCACATATTTTCAATTTTTCTAAAGACCATACCATTCATACAAGTGAAGTGGATAAGTATGTTTAAATAAATTACTGTCTGGAATTATTTTATTAACTAAGAATTATATTATTAAATGATTCAATTTTAACTATTCCATATGGAAAATATGGGTGCCCGATTTATAGTTATTTATCGATGAATAGACTTAGTTTTACACTTATAAAAATGATTATGTTTGTTCATAAGCATTATGATAAATTAAGAATCATTAAAAAACTAAGCAACCCATAATAACGAGTTAGAAGATATAAGTTTAAATTTTTGGATATAGAAATGATATCTCTTTGGTGAAAAATATGAGATATACACAGATCAAAAAAGTCTAAAACACACAGTCAATGACATAGATCCCAACATGATTAAAGGGTAGAAGGCATGAGCTACTTATGGATTATGAATTTTTAATACACTACCTTCCATGAAATGATAATACGATAGATTATGAATTATGTTGGGATGGACATAGAGTTATAAACCAACTGAGTATTTATTGGGATAATATGACCACTGATCTATTAATTATGGATATTGTAATCATTAAAGAGAGACATCACTATTTTTTCAATGTATTTAGAAACTGTATTTATTATTTAGTATAATAAATTCTCAATATAAAGAATATATATTTTAGTAAAGAATTAATTCTATACATGAATGTATATTTTTAGACTACATTTGTGAATATATTATTTTTATATTTTGAATGTTTTTATTTTTTTCATCTATACATGGGGTGAAAGCAGAATTGTTGAATGGTTCTAATAGATCAAATTTATCTATACCATCTCATATGAAAATTATGTACATGCTTTTTGTGGAACAATTTTTGATGGATAACATGATGAATGAAAGTGATGATTATGTGCCCTGATGGTTGTTTTCCCAACATGTTAAAGCCATGAGATAACATAACGGGGGAGTGATGAAATTACATAATATTATTGTGTATAAATAGGATGACATTACTTTGAATTTTTTTCATAACAATACTAATGAATCATAGAATCAATGGGTAAATATGAGTTATCATTTATTTTTCCAAAAAAATATATATATATTTCAATTCAATAATTGAATATTTACAAATTAATTGACTCTGAAGGGTTTATATTAATTATTATTTAAAATTCATGGAACACCACTTTTAATTGTATCTAATTTAAATACTTTGTTACATTGAAATTATTGATGAAAATATATAATGATCTTAAAACTAATATTCATTAGGGAATTACCTAAAATCCTTAAATGGTTAGATAGCCAGAAATAACTATTTAGAAAATGTAATAAGGGTTTTAGTCATGATCACATGAATTTATTGGTATGTGGGACGATTATTTACTATAGGTAGAGTTTTCCAATTACAATAGATTCCTTTCAAATATTCATATGGGACCATTAAATGAATAATATATAATATGTTTTGTACTCCAAATTGTTAGAATAAAATTGGTTAAAGGAAATTAATAGTCCTAAAATATATTGAAGACACAACCACACTGTTAAAATTAATCTAGGATCACAATATATAATCTCAATGTAATAATAATATCTATATAGATAATGTGGTGAAGGATTTGGAATTTTGAGTATGAGATTATTATTTTTGAAATTATTTCTATAGAAGGGAGTAAGGAGGAATGAACAAAAGAAAATGTAATCCCCATGTACATCAAACTCATTAAAATTGTTGAAGTAATTGATTTTGTTTCTTATCATTTCCAAATGACACAAAATGTATCAATAAAACATTAAGTGTTCAATGTATCATTGTAAAAGAAGAATATTCCAAACCCAGTGTATATTATCTCCTTTGATAAAATGAAATTAAAACCTCATCTATCATTCGATGATGTACCAATACATTTTATTGATATTGATGATAAATTTAGTAAGCAAATGATATATATTGTAATTTTATTTTTTAGAAATCACAAAATGAGAGATGCATCATGGGTATCATGGGATATTAGGAAGAAAAAATAAAATCGACAATTTATAATGTAATATACAAATATTGTTGTGGATAATTATTTTTGTAAAATTTATGACTGTAAAAACCCATGAATTTGAAATATATTTCTCATATGATATACTTAATTTTGTTGATACCAAGCAATTCACACAACATATATTGTAAACAAAACACAGTTCAATCCTACATTTCCCACATTATTTAAAAGTCATTTTCAAAAACAATAAAAATATATTTTATAAAAAAATATTTATTAAATCAAAATTACATTAAGTTGATTTTTTTCATTTTTTGGAACAATTTTATTATTTTGATGAATAGGGAAAATACTCAATTTTAATTGAAAACTGTGTTTTTGATTAAAATTTTCATATTGATAAATTATAGTTTTTATTGATATTAATGAGTAATAATATAATTTCTATATAATGTAATCCAATTAAATCCCTTATAATCATTTTAACATCGAATGGTTTATTTAAAGAATTTTTAATAATTAAATTTTTTCTCTTTTAAATCCACATTTCTCATCATGTCTATGGGATTAATATTAAATTAAAATTTTCCAGATATATAAATTGCATTTAGAAAAATGGATTCTATATTTTTAATCATCATAATTTATGATTTCTAATGATATATTATTAATGTTTAAAAAAATTAAATATTGATATATTAGAAAATTAATTACCACGATTAATGTAAAATGTATTTATAGTGTTTTTAAACTAAAATGATAAGGGTTAAAAAAATAAAAACTTTTCAAAAGCCAATTTTCCAGTTTATATTGACCATATATCATCCATGATATTTTATGGACAATTTTTAAGGCTTTTTTAATATAACTACATGGGCAGGACTGAAATTTTTTAAATAATTACTGTTATGCGACTCCCCTCATCTATAAATGGGCACCCCTCTCCTTGTTTAATCACAAAAACAACATTGTTTATGAGACCTACACAAATTAATTTCCAATATACACACACTCTCCTAGTTTCCTTTTTGTGGGAAAAAATCTAAACTATGATGTATTTGTCGAAAACCTAATGGTTTTTTCAAAAGAAAATGTACCATTCATTAATTAGTGTTTTTAGTTTATTCATTCGTCAACAACCTCGAATTATTATTAGAGCATGAAGATATAATATATACACAATATTATAATTACTTAGAATTTTTTATTTTATACTCAAGTGTTACATCCTTCTCTACTTCCACCCAATGTTTTATAAAATAATCATTCATGTCTATGGTGGAGAATCACCTCATGGACTAATGTAATTTGTTTTTCCATTAAAAACAGTCATGGTTGGATTTTATGATTGATATAATTTATTTTTATGATTATTATATTTTAATTATACCTAATACGTCAATATATCACATATAACATATTTCACTCCATTTTGTAGGGGGAGAATAACGTCGTTCGTGTCTATGGTGGACTACCACCACGCAAAGCGATTTGATTAATTTTTCACTAACACAATACATTTAATGTGATATGGATAATTATACCAATAATTTGTGTCCAAAAAGAATATTTATGATATAAATTACATATTTATTATTATAATATAAAAATATATATCATATTAAATCTTTCATTTTTCACTCACATAAATATGATAACATCATTCATGCACATCTTGATTATAGTCCTCACAAAGCGATGTGACTCTCTTTTCGTCACCACACCTAATGGATGATATATAATTATAGTTAATTGAATAATATGATATATGTAATATTATTATTATTCTATAAATATGAAATATTATTTGTCATCCTTCAATAAGTATTACGGAAAATGGAAATGTTACTCATCCATATGTAAGACATAACATCTCTCTGAGGGTAACATACTTCCTTTTTCATGTAAATATTTATTGAATTATTTTAAAAACATTATTTATTTATAAATATTATAATTATTAATTTATTATTTTTTATTGATTATTAAAAAATATAAAATGTGCAAGAGACCAGATCACTCGTGAAAAAACAAACACGAAAAAGAAAGATAATTAACACCCAAAAGTGTGAAAATAAGAAAATATTAGAAATAAATGTGTAATAATATATTTTAAAAGGATTATATATTATATTAAAAATATCTATTTAGTTCATTATTATATTTAGAATAATGTTTATAATAAATGTAATGATGGTTACTGAGAATTGATAAAAATTGATGACTAAGATAATCTATATAATATCATTTTACATTCAATCAAGATTTTTTATTTATTATGCACCAATTTACTTTCATTTGGTGTAAACAATTACCCATTGATTTCTAAAATAATTAATCAGTAATTGTTCATTTTATGTTAATACTCACTTTTAATTATCCCAATTAATGTGAATTGAAATGAAACTAGTAAGTGGTACATGTTATTGTAAAAAAATCTCATTCTTTTGATATGATTAACTTCGTATTGAATCAATCACTTCCTTTTATTCATTTTTCATTTATTATTACATTTATCTTAAATATATATATTCTAGTATGATGTGTATGATTATTTTCTAATTGTTATATGATTTTGATATATGTTGTATAATTAGAATGTTATTTGATTAAATAGTGAAATATAGATAAATATGCATCATTTACTCAGTATAGGTATTAAAAACCTTTCACATTGTTTCATGAATTAAATCATGTATTCCATATATAAATAATTCACTGGTCATGTAGTGAAGGGTGGGGTCAAAAATTTATATATCCCCAAAATGAATTGATGGGTCTCATAAGTCAAACTGGATAGCTATAATTAAACGGTTTTCTACTTGTAACATTAAAATATATGGAGGATTGATAATAAATATTTTTCTCTTTATAGTCCCATGTAATGATATCTTGTAAATAACCATTTACATAATTTAGAATCTAATTTCTCATTATAGATGATATTTTGTTCAATGATATTATCCCTTGAGGAATTTCATTCTATGTGTTCTGATTATGATGAATTTTGTTTAGTTATTTAATTTTCTATATTTATTTTGAAATTTTTTTCATGATATTACTTATATTTAAATTGAAAGTGTTTTTATTAAGATATATTTTGATTTTTTCAACCTATTTATTCATGATATCTTCTAATGTAAGTAATCCTTACTCCTCTTTTGCGCTCATGAATATTTTGTTGTTTTACACATGATATGACGATGAATAATTTGAATGATTTTAAGGATGATAATAATTTTCTTAGTTAATATTTATTATATATTCCCAAAATATTATTGGTATCATGTATGAATCTTTATCATTAAAATTTTGAAACAAATCCATCCTCTGGGATTTGACACATTGTATTCAAGATAATGTAATAATGTGGAATATTTCTCCGAGTCAATCAAGTCAAGTTTGTTACACTTATAAGAACCTAATTTACTCCAATTTATAGGTATCAAAAATCGTTCATCCCTTAAAATATCAAATCATATGGAACTAACCTTATTCAATATTAAAAAAAAATTCATAATTATTTCTACTCTGATAGTGTTCTTCCTAATCATTTGGCCTTTTTGGACATTGTTAATCCTCAATATTGAAGATGATGTAAGAGATTTTTCATTTTTTATTATTTTATTCATTAATATATATTGTCACCTATTGATTTATCAACATTTGATGGATTCATTCCAACTATGGTGACTAACAATAAGAAGGATGTATTACTTTTCATTGTATAATTTTTTTTAATTTCCCACTTATGAATTAATATAGTTTTATTTGTTTCGTTCATACCATTTTTTGAAATATTATAATTTATTTCAATAAAATTGAATTAAAATTGAAATTATTTTTTAAATCATAGCAAATAATTACAATAGAAAATAATTACATTAATAATAATAATACTAATAATAATAATTATTATTATTATTGACCCTCGAAAATGGGGTGTTAGGTAAAATTCCACCTAATAGCATTAAAGTGGACGAATCTTTTCATTCTTTAGGCATGTGGATAAATCCATACCCACATTAATGAATCAAATTTCACCACGGACCCTTTATGAGCCAACAAGACAATACCAACGTATAGTAGAAGGAGTATTAAAAAACGTGTATGAGATACCTCATACCAATACACCATGTCGCCTATCTAAAAAATATTCATTATATACTTGAGATGATACAAAGTAGGATTAACATAGTCAAACACACATAAAATACAAAAAAATCATATTGCAATGGTCACACAATTCCTTAGAACCGATGTGTTTTTTATTTATATATTATCATCCAAATAATATTGACCATCAATAGAATTTTACATTACATAAAAATATCATAATAATAGTATATGTATATAATTATCATGCAATGAAATATAAATAATAACATGAGTTAGAAAGATATACAGGGTTATTATGACTTTCCATATATTCACATGGATAATAATCACTTCATTTATACTAATATAATGAATAATTCAATAAATATTAAAAATATATTAAAATAATCATTACAAGACCATATAAAAATACCATCAAATCTTCTTGACAATACATATTGTATATGTCCACAAGGCCTGGGAAAAATACCCATCCTATTCTGTCTAAGGAGACTAACCAATGTATCATAGGGAAATTAAACTCTAAAAAGATAATTATTTATACATACTGTTTCTATACATTAACAAATAAAAAAATGGTTTGAAAAACATATGATAATATAAATAAAGCATCATATGAAGAAATTTTTCAATAATCTTTAATTACTCTACTATAAAACATAATATTAAGAATCAATTATTGGTTAAATAACTATTATTAAAATCCATCCATGTTTTTACAAACTAAGATTGATATTTGATGATTATAAATGATTTAATCTCATATATTTGTAATAAAAATATAATTTATTTATCTATATAATATTAATCAATCTTAAAAACTAATTGAAAAAATTCATATTAAATGGACATATATCCACATAAATATACCAATCATTTAAAAAATAAAATTACAATAAAATCATACAATCTTAAAAAATAAGACTATATTCCAGAAAATGATAACTTATAAAATCCAAATGAATTTCAATTTAAATTAATTACATAATATCCTTAAGATAGTAAAATACATAAAAATTTCATTATTAACATAGTAATAGAATTAATTTTTAACTCTCTAATTTACAAAATTATATTTCTATGATTTAATGTTGAGAGACTTATGCAGATAGAATATTACCAACCAGATATTGATCTTATTACCAGGATTTTACTTTCATTTCATCATTTCTAGTAAAAAAGACTTTGAAACCACCAATAAAATTGGAACAAAAAACAAAAGGCTCTATTATTTTCAATCTATTAATGGTATATGAACTTAAATCCATTAAATTGAAGGTAATATATGGCACAAATTCATCCATAACATCATGGGATTCCTAGGGTGTCCTGGAATCAAAAAATTATCAGCAAGTTGTATCCATGCATTGTCACCCCACTAAAAATGGATCCTCTCACACTTAATGGAGACATAGCTATGTATTTCAGAATGATTATTTGATGTTAACATATATTACAAGATATATTATGTTATCAATATGATTGTTAATGACAATAAAATATAGTTCATTATTGTTCCTATGTTTGTATCCCTATACTATGATATATGTAAAACTGTTGGTCACACATTTTCACATTTTATTTTGGTAAAAAATAATGTAAATAATCATCATTATATAATGGAAGGAAAATAATATAACAAGAATAATAAAGGTAAGGATGTTATTCTAGAAAAAAGTGATCTTGTGTTGAATAATGAAAATAAAAAATGGAGATGCTTCAAATCTCATATAGTAATCCAAGATTCTCCTGGAGAGAAATTATCGAACATGATTTTAAATATAACCACCTTTACATTCATATTATCGTGTAACATGCTATGAGGATGGTGGAAGCATCACATAATGATTATAACACATTCTTTTGGAGATGATTATATCCTATTATATGTGTAATTTGGTTACCTCCATACATATATAAGAGATAGAGATCACTGGTTTAAAAGTAAAAATTGATGCAGGGAATATTATTATTTGTATTGTCAATGATATAACCACCTCTAATGTAATTTCAAATAAGAATGGGGATCTAATAAATTATATGTATGAATTCTAGAATGATACTACAAATACTTCTATAGAGGGCATCAATTTCACTATTATTATAGGAATATATGTTACACATGTGAAGAAGAAATATCCTATATAATAACTAGATGTGATTCATGGAAAAGGTAAGGTTAAATGTGATGTATGTTTTGACATTCTTATTTATGGTACCATATAATAAAAAATAATTAAAATAATTATAAGTTAATTAAGTGAGATTCATACTCATGGATATATCAAGATTAATGTTATATTTGGGAAACCTCAGGGTCTACATAACCATGAGACATCCAATTTCATAATCCTTTTTATATAGTTTAATAAACCTGATTTGTTATTTATTTTAAAACCCAAAAGGGACATCAACCCCAAATTTTCTTCATTGCAAGGTGGGGGTTATAACAAACTTTTTGTGAATAATTTTCGTAAGGATAATAAAAGATAATGTGGGTTTCCCATGAAATACTTGATGAATAATGTATTCTCAATTCAAATGGTAATATTGTAACATGTACAAACATGCATGATGGAATGAAGTTTTTTTTCCCTATTATCTATGCATTTAAAAAATACTTGAAAATAATAACCCTATAGTAGGAAATCATATCTATCTCTGTGGATATTGATTCTCCATGGTCCTTATACATTTATTTTAACATTATTCTTATCCCAAATGGAAAACAATGAAAACTTCCTAATTTGATTTCAATATAGAATTTAAAATCATGCATTGAATATATAATTCATTTAGAAGTGAATTTAGTATGATCCATGTATCATGGTACATGAATATTATTAACACACTGGTGGATATTAACACTGGTAGAAGATGTTTTCGAGACACATCCTTTTTTGTTAGAGATCTATATAAGGTGTTTATTTATAAAAAATAATTATAACCATCACCCCATTCTACTGAATTTCACTGATAGTGATGTGAGCCTTCCATTACCATTTTGATATATTAAATTGTGGACTGATTAGCCTGACATGAATAATATTAATCAAGAGTCATGAGACTTGATGTAATCTAGGTGAATTAAATGTATTTAATTATTAAGAATAAATTTCTAAAAAGAAAGATGAAATACTGAATAAGGTCTTGATTTGATGAAATAGACATGAAAAATTCCTCCCTTTAATCAATATTGAATTTTATATTGTATGTATGCACTAGTAGATTATTAATAGCAGATATGGATATTGAGGTTAAATCTTCTAAACATTTTAAAATTTTACTAAATATGATATAATGTAGTCAAAAAGAGACATAAAAAAATAGAAATTGACGGATGATTATAGGAAAACAATAATTTTCAATGACCTTCAAAGAGACATTGAGGGACAATGGGCACATATTTATTATCAAAGAGGGTATCATATAATAGGGGAAAATAATGTTGTTATAGATCATGTGTGATCCTTCTTCCCATCAAATTTTAATGGGCATTAAGTGAACTATAATTTCATGGAGGGCTCAGTCTCATGTTAGTTAATGATAATGATTACATAATGATTACTTATATTATTTTGGTCGATGATATAAAATATACTCTCTTTTGGATTAGTGGTGGGAGATTTCAAGGACTGAATTGATTCACAAAATATCTCATGAATACATTTTTCAAATATTATACTATGGAGAGTTTTTAAATTAATAATTAATTTATTCATTGTTGTCTCTCTTAAAAATTTAAAAAAATTCAAAATTCGTTATTTTGATTCAAAAAATAGGGAATGACATTGAAATTGGGTTTTGCAGGCTAGTTTCTCTTATCAATGAAATATATAATAATAATAATATAATCATTTCAAAGATTATCTCTAGGATCACTATAAGATTTATCTCTTGTAATTATTTTGGTTTCATTAAAGTTGGTTAAAATCATGACATCCATATCTCTTCCTCAATGTCTATAACTATTACAAATATCTACTAGGGGTCGAAATATTTCTTTGAATCATGATGTTTTGTTGTAATTTGAAACAATGGAATGTGGATTTTTATGTATAGTTCTCTCCAATTATCGCTTTGACCAAGTCGTCTTTATTTGGGATGATTCATTATTATTAAATTCTAATTTTCCTATTCTTTTTCATGGGCATCACAATAATTAGTTTCTAATGATCTATTTGGATCAATCAGGGTGACCCAATTTCATTAATTATTTTTACCCTTA
The DNA here is from genome assembly GCA_963277665.1 of Viscum album. Taxonomy (NCBI): domain Eukaryota; kingdom Viridiplantae; phylum Streptophyta; class Magnoliopsida; order Santalales; family Viscaceae; genus Viscum; species Viscum album. Next base: position 799,136,963 of record OY728143.1, on the reverse strand, counting down.
TAACATTGTCTCATAAAAATCATTCTTGTTATTATCAAGAATGGGAATATAAAAACCACTGGTTCTACAATAGGCGTGTCTTCTCCCTCTCATTTTTTATTTCAATTAAATTATACTCCTTAATAAAAAATTGAACATTCAGAACATTAAAATACTATTATGAATTTTGAAATCGTTTTTGGACCATTGAAGTAACAAAAAATATCATTTTATTACTCTGGTTTTAATATTTCATTTTCCTAGAAATTGTGTATCATATATAAAATGGAAATCCAAGGGAAGAAATTAAATATCAATTATCTTAGAGTCCCCCTACTCAATGGAAAATAAACAAAAATCTCACTTGAGTAATAAGTTGGTTAGTCTTGGGATAATTTTATCATCATGGAAAAGAAAATCACAATCAATGGTTGTTGGAGTTTTTTTGTTAAACACATCATTTTGGATAAACTTTATTATTGTTTTACGTTATATGAATGCCCTAATTAACTATTTAATAATATTTACATTTTTTTAATAATTTTTTAGGGAGTTTATCCATTCCCAAATAGAAAATCATTATTGTCCCTTGAAAAAATTATTGCAAGCCATATAACCTATGTGATCTTGGAATAAAGAATATATGATTAGTCATTCAATCGCTTCATTCCCATTATATTTAGATATTCGTAAATTTAAAATAAATCTCTCTTGGATTTCTTGGATTGTATTTTTTAATCAAATTGAAATACAGAATCATGAATTATATGGGATCTTAAATCCACTAGCCTACAAAATTGTGTTATTATATAATTTACCTAGATGCACAATTTCTAGAATAAATGGACTTATCTTTAATATTATGTCATTAAAAGTGGATTGGCGGGCCACTCATTGATAAGTTATCATTTCATGAAAAAAATATTGTCAATAATGTTAATATTAAATATTATATTAAAAATAGTGTGATACATTCATTGAGGATATTAGAAATGTCATTGCGAAGAACAATTTCATATATCGAGATTATGTTATAATGTGGGAACCAACTATTAATGGTATTCATACATGAAAATTATCCTATGAAAATGAAATTCAATGAAAATCATATAGAAAGAATAATAACTAAAACCAAAAGTGGATATGACCTTCTATAGTCACATTTTGCGGGAGATTAAATATCTCAAAATTCATGTTTATTACTTTATTGCAATCAAAGAGTATCTTTCTAGGATTCACATGAAATATTTTCATTCAAAATAAATAAGAATTTAATATTTCATTAAAATTTTACACATTGTCGAACCTATGGAAATTATTGTTCGACATGATTTTGTTTCTTCTTCTGCATGTTGACTCTATTATGGATTAAATAAACACATGTTCGAGCATTAAAATTTCAAGACATATGATGAATATAATTATTTTTGAATTATTTTAAATTATTTATATTATTTCTCATTGATGAAAATGGAACATGAATGACTATGATCAGTTCAATCTTCAGTCATTCATCTATCAAACTGAAATAGAAAAGAAATATGAAAAAAAACTCTAATCAGACATTTTGAAAAATCCCTACATGAATTTATATATTTAAAAACATTGATATTTCAATTATTATTTTCCCTTCATATTGGCACTATATATGTCTTTTGAGGGTCATCCCCCAATTAACGGATTAAAAGTAACATACAAGGTGACCTAAGTGGGAACCCAGGCCCAACTTGATTTTGTAAATTTATTAGAATCCATTAAAGTATTGTCATAATCTATATTTATAGTCCATGTGGTATTATGTAATATTTCGAGGTTGAAATATTAGAATTGATCAAGGTAGAGGAGATGGAATGAAAAATATTATTGAAGAATGTATGGTTTGAGTGTGATTCCACCACTACTATGCATGCATATATACATGGTGAGAATAATCTATCATATAATGTGATGGATCCACAGATAAAATTTCATGACAATTTATCAAATATTAATAACATTATTAGACTATCTTTTTTTGGTGAAAAGTTATCTCTTTTATGGTATTGCAATAAAATTTTTATTTAGTGGAGGCATTATATTGTCTTATTTGTAACATGTAGATTTCATATCAATATCTAAAAAAAGATATTTTTTTTGAAATGACTAGTTTCAAAATTTGGTAAATATTTAATTAGATTTAGTTTCATGTCCATTGGTGTAGTTAATTTTCAAAAAAAAAAATCAATCTTTTTTATCCCAAATTGAAATGGAATATAATTGTTTTCCATAGTGTCACGAACCGAATATGGACACTGCCACAACTGGCAACAAACCATACCTACGACTTTGTCTGAAGGGCATTACCAGTCCCCATAGGCTGGCACAAGTTCTTGGGAATCATAAACTAAAAATTTCAAATGGTTTACCCATGTTTATAAACATAAAACCACAAATGAATCCAATAAAATGAATCTGGAATTTTGAAACCAAACAATCTTTAACAAAAATTCAGAACTGAATTACATAGATTAAAACAACTCACAACGACTATAAAAATTATACAAATCAAAAAAAACATCCCATGAACCCTCGTGGAATGGGGCACCGCCCACATGCCATTTGCACAAGACATCCCCACCAAATACTTGATCGAAACCCAAACCATTGGCACTATATAAATATACCCACCATGAGACATCAAAAGATAAGTCTACTTACAACTGATGTTGTAATTAAGGTGTGAGACAATGCCAAACTGGACAACACCACTATGAGATTCCATGTGATAAACATTCAAATAAGAAAATCATGCTTCTTTTCTAAAACATGTAATCTCTAGTAACAATTTCTAAAACATACAACTTTAAAAAAGAATCAGTTTTCAAGTGGGATAATTTAAAGCATAAAAACCTTTAAAATAAATTCCAAAGAAACCGAATATTCTTGCCGAATATACCATATGCTAATGGTGCATATAAAGTATATAATGACCACAGGTAATAGGAAATAACCCCTAGGAACTAGCTAGTTTTGGATATCATGTACTTCGTATCTTGGTGAGAGTAACCATCAAAAATTTATGTTCTGTTGCATGAGCCACTAATAGGGAGAATACCAATAACCAAGTGGTCCCCAATCATCATCATCATAGTTTAGATAGAGTTTTAAGCGTCAATATTTCTATGTGAAACTGAGTTAAAACTCCATGGATTCCCTAGCATAGTATTATACAACCCCCCACATAGATACCATGGTTTTCCCGCTGTGCTGAAACATGTTCAACAAGTCATGAAATATACTTTGCAGATGAAAATATCATTTACACAAAACAAATTTACCAATAATCCCACATGTATTCCACCAATGTCAGAAAAGTACACATTTCATTCAATTTTTTTTCAAATCTGACTCACACAAAAATATCCTACAACACTTTTCATATTTCATTAACTCATCATCAAATACATTTAACAATTTTATAAAACCATTCCATGATATTCCATCTAACATAACTGCCCACTCACATGTTACAGAATATCCATTAAATATCCAAAATCCATTTTTCACATCTCACTCACACAAAACATCCCACATAACTTTCATATCTCTTAAACACTTTAGCAAATCCATCAATAATATTTATAAAACATTTTAAAGATGTCAGACATCAAAAAACATCTCATTTCACATTTTAAAAATACTATTTGAAAATATACTCATTCTAAAATAGTTTTCCAATGTGGTTTCATCTCTTACATTAATCATTAACCCATTCAAATGATTCATAAAACAATTCTAATGATTATACCAAAACATTACTCATAAAACCCATTTCAAATCCATATTTAATGAAACAAACCACACCAAATCACTAACAAAGTATACTTTCATGTCATAGATACATTTATAAAATCAAATTCAAGTGTTATAAAATAACCATGAAAAATACCATCAAGGATAAAAATTAAAACACCCATTTTCATAAAATGCTTTCTTGAATTAAAAAACATTTAACAAACCAAACCTATTCAAAAAACCCCATTACAAGTCACACAAGATACAAAGGCATTATAAAAATATAATTTTCATCACTTTTCAACAACTAATAAATCAATTTCATATTTTATAAAACTATCACAAAATATACCACATCTGTTATGTTATAAAAGTTCACAACATCAACAAAAATTCAATTATAAAATTAAAAGCATAACTAAATCTCTCAAAAATAGTATTGACACCACACACAACATATGGGGAACATGAAAAACATGTAAAAATGAAAAATAACTCATCACGGAATGGTTATCCATGGAATCAAGTACCTTTTTAGTCGAAACCCTTAAATATTCGTGTGAAACATTATGCGCACAACTGCCGCACCACAAGGAAGTGAATTGAAACTCAAAATCAAAAGATTACACCACAAAAAACCATTTCAAACCTTAGTTTCAATCCCTAAATTCTATGAATTCGGAATATCAAGAATGAGGGATTAAACCATAATGAAATGGAATAAATTGAAGGGAGGAACACTTACTTGATTGAATCTTGCCGAAATCACCCTAAATCCACCATTATATGAACATTAAAATATAAAAAAATTCAAGGGGGTTAAAACAAGGATGAGTAGATAATGTAGGACCTAGAGTGGTGTAAATTAGTGTGAAATAAAGGAGTTATGAAAGAATCAAATAACCTCATCAAATCTGGGCAATTTGAGAAATGCAAAAAAGATTCACCTAAATCCACGATGCCAATGATCTCCAAAAAAGGGGAAGAGAGAACGAGAGCGTGATTTATGTTGGTTGGCTCTTACGAGAGTTGGAATCACCTAAGAATAATAAAAATTGGATGAGATTTTAAATAATTAAAAAATATTTTTAACGTAAGAAATGGGGTTTCAGGCTCGCCCAACACCTTAATAAAAACCCAAATCCTTCATTATTATAAATTCTTATAGATTTAAAATTTATATTGCGAATTTAATATAAAAGAGGATTCCATTTGGTAAGTAGAATGGGGGTGAAATTTTGAGAAAAGAAGGATTTATAAATGACAGAAATAATTATTTTTAAATAAGGAAATGGGCACACAGTTTGGCCCAAATTTCGAAAACCCTCTATTTCAACCAAAATGCATGGTAAACCCCAAAACAAAACCGGAATGGGAATTAGATGAAAAATGACTTTAAAAAAATTCATGGATGTGACACATAGCTTATAAACACTAATTTATGAAAATATTTTATAAAAAAATTAATATTAGGGATTTTTTAAAAAGAAATACATTGTTTGATATTGTACTAGATACATTACATAGAATATATAAGAACAATAAATAATAATAATAATAAAAAATATATTATTATCATTATTATTATGAAAAAATTATAAATATATTATTAAACTGGTTTTAATTAATAGTATTGACCAAATTATGAAATATATATAATATTCATATGCATTCCATTTATATTAATTAATTCATTGAAAATAAAATCTCTATTTTTAGTATGGAAATTTTGTTCTTCAAAAATGATTTTACAAAAATTTTATGTGTTAAAAATATTATTATATTATGAAAATTGTAAATAATTTACTAGTAAAATATATTGTTATTTTCTAAGTAATCATGTCAACATTATCCTAGGATATATTTTTGATAATTGTTTGAAAAAGTTATTTTACAATGAATAGTGAAGAATATTATTTTGTATTGAATAAAATATATTCATTTAATTTATTTTCAATGTGAAATTATATTTGTGATTAGTTATAAAATTGAATTACATATTTTTTAAATAAAATTATGTTTTCTAAAATGGATATTATTCTTAATTTATGTGTAAAAACATTTTATAGTTGGAAAAGTTTCTTTTCTAATGAACATATTTTTATAGAAAATTTAATTTTGATTTTAAAGGATATTAATAATTTTTTTAAAAAAAATGGAATATATATTTTTAATCAAGGGTTGAAAATACATTAAATATATCCATTTTATTATTGGTAAATATGAATTATAACCTTACAAGTTTTTATTACCATTGTAAAAGATACATTTGGTAATTGATGTTAAAAAATAAATGATCACATTTCTAAAAGATCCTTCAACTGTAATTATGTTCATTATATAATTTTATTTTTCAAAAATCATCCAATATTATATTATATGTGATTTTTGGGCCATTCATATGTGATTTTTTCTTTTTAATATTTTATTTAACGAAAATTCAAATAAATTAAAGACTTGTTTTTCATATAAAAATATGTTTTAATGTGGGGATGACATAGAGATATATAATTTTATAAATAGTAACATGAAAAAAAACTTATATCATCATCATTTTAATTGTTTTAAATGATTTTGTGAATAAAAAATACATTAATTATTGACCCATCAAGGACATGATAAATATTTAATTATGAAATAGTATGATAAATTATATTAAAATTATAAAAAATTTATATAGTTAGACTTATACATGAATTTAATATATTATGATGATATATTTGGTATTTATAATTTTTTTAATTTTAATTTATTTTCCTTTGGTTATTAAAATCATTGTAATGAATAGTTGTAAAAATTGTCATTCGTGATAGATTATAATAAATATCATTTTCAGAAGATGATATAAATTTAATAGAGAATATTATTTAAAAACTAGTGACTATGATATGGTTTATAATTTCCAAAATGATCCATTTATCGATGTTTTTATTATAGTAACTATATTATCTCTTAGAGAATAAATTATTTTTGTGGCAGTTGGGGTGAAAGTGGTTACAAATATGATGAAACAAAAATGATAACTGTCAAAATGTGACAAAAATAAGTAAAATTTTTTTTTATGAAGAGATATTGACCAATCTGCATCTTATATTCTAAATAAACTATTTTAATCTATTTTACTATGTAAACTCGATTACTGTATTTTAATATTTTGATATATATAAATAGTTACCCTCCCCTCTATTACAAAATGAAATAATGTATTATTATTTTACTAAATAAAATAAAATTATGAGACATGACTATTCAAAATAACATCTTATAATACCTACCAAAATTCTACAGTAATTGGGCTAGTAATAACAATAACTTTAGTGATCATTTACATTTAATAAAAAGAGGTTGTTTGAAGAAGTTAAACCATTTTTAATTGAGTACTTATATTTTATTTACTCATATAAATCATTAAAACTTTTACCAACATGGATAAAATTATAATAGTACAACCATAAACATAACTAGATATTATTATGTTAATTTAATATCCAATATTCATCTACTTTTCCATCATATGGGAAACAAAACCTTTGTTAATGTGTACAGCTGACTACCATGTTAGGAAAATATGTGATTAGTTTTCCATCACCATATCTAAAAGACCTGTTAGAATAATTTAATCTATGTTTATATATGATATTAATGTAATATTTATCATTATTAAAATATAATATAACATTTACCTTTATACCATTCCATTCACAAACAATTGATAACATCGTTCGTGCGTACATGTGGGCTATCACCTCCACGAAGTGAGGTGTATTTTTCATCATCACATACATTGATCATATATAAGTATATTTAAAAGATTAATATGAAATATATGATATTATTATCAATATGGAATGAAAAAATAGAGATTACTATTTTTCCATAACGATCATTGATAAATGGAAATTTCATTAATGCATACATATGGACTACTGTCTTAATGAATGTAATATAATATATGTTAGAAAAAAACTTACTGGTTGATATTTAAAGTATATTATATAAATTAATGTGATAATTAAATACATATTATTATTCTAATTATAGTTGAATAATTAATTATTCACCTTTTTCATCCTCCTAATTTAATTTCTAACAAATGATCAGAATATCACAAAAACATGAACATCAATTAAATTTACTAGTTAACTTGATATAACAAGGTATTTAATGTAAATAATAATAATAAACTTGAGAAATATTCTTATGAATGTATACAATTATCATTTTTTATTTATTCATGAAGATAAATAAAGTATTTGACAATTCAAACTCAAGGTAAGGGACATTATTTTAAAAATAAAATTTTAATATTCGAATTTAAACTCCTTCTACAATGTTCAAAAAAATGTATATTGATTTTTCTATATACCTTGAACATAATTTCCCTCCATCACATGGCTTCAATAATATGAATATTTCTACAATTCTCTCATATATCATTTCATTGAAAATTGTTTCAAGATTATGTGTGAATATATAATAATATTTAAAATAATTTTATTTAAAATTTATTCAAATGATTTTTAAAAAAAATTATAGAATTTTTAATTTCATTACAACAGGAGAAAGTGAATGTTAAATTTTAACATATATATTTACAATTCATATTCCCACAATGATAACAATTTTTTTAGGTTTATCTTCCTCTAATAGATCTAATTTTCTCATTCAATAAAAACTATTATTCTCTTTTTATGAGTATTTATAATTTGAAAATATTGTTTTTAGAAGAAATATTATTTTTATATCATTTATTTTTTTCACATGTTTTTTAAATATTTTTTATATCCATTATTTCATTCTATGGTCATTGGACATTATTTATCAAGGGACAACCACTTTATAGATCACAAATGACCCTGATATAGTTTACCCTATCAGTGTTCCCATATTAAAATAGGTGAACCTGTTATAGATTATATAAAATAAATATCCATATAGTCATCCAGAAAATCAATTAATGATTTTGTAATATTTATAATTATTTTGGAATTCATCCTTACGATTTTTAAAATGGAACTTTTCTGCAATATTTTTATGATAAATATGTACCATGGCACTACATTACATTTATATGCATGATAATGGGTTTTGGTTGAAATCGTTTGATTTAAATACGTAATGTGATGATATTTTTGTAAGATATACATTATTTTGCATAAAAAATAATTTATTTAAAAAACAATTCATAGGTTTTCATGTTGTTCATTGTACTATTAAAATTATTTTATTTATGACCTATACATATATTTTTTTGCATTTATCATTTTTTAATATTATCTTTACAGTCTTTTAACAATGTATAATTATAAGAATGATGTAAACTTCAAGTAATAATAATTTTTCATTAAATAATTTATTAATTATTTTAAATCTTTTATATTTTGTAAATAATGGATATATATCAAGATTATAGAAAATTTATTATATATAATAACTATGACCTAAATAAATAAAGGTATAAAGTTAAAGATATTTTTTAAATGAATTAATTTTAGTTATATTATATTGTAAATAGAATATGTTATGTTTAAGGTTAATTTCATACTAGTCTTGTTAGAGACGGTTTTAGATTTCTATAGTTGTTATAATTTTATTTTAATATAACATAATTGTCTTTATAAATACAATAGTTATTATGTTTGGGAGATTCAGATTTATTTTGGATAAATAGATATAGTTTTATATAACATGTATAAGGAAACAGAGTGACTATCATCCTTAAAAATGGATTATTACGATTTATTTGATATGTTCAAAGTAATATATTTGGTTTTAGTAAATTTTTTAATATAGAAGGAACTAAAGTAACACTGGATATGATGGAATTTTTTTGTTTTATGAATAAGAAACCATATATAATGGCTGTTATATTATGTGTTTATTTAATTATTATTAAAAATATATTAATAGTAATTATTAACAACATGGAAATCTATGGGTTTCCTAAATCAAAAAATATAGTGGAAATAAAGTGTTTTTTGTGATTATGTTATATTTACCATAATGTAAAATATATTCAATGACATATGTTTCATTAATATGAAAATTAAACCCAAGGAAAATATCCTAAAAAAGTGTTTTTTGATTTATATTTTGAAATGGAGGTTGTAATGATATAATATACAAAATAAGAATTAATTATAATTTATATAGAAAGAAGTTATTCCTGATATATTAGTTGAATGTTTTTAATTTGTGTATAATTGTCATTATGAAAAATTATGTCCTAATGTGAAGGATCATTACTAGTTTAGAACGATTGAAAAAATTACTATTTATAAATACCTTATGTAATTACAGTTAATGATTTGGATGATAAAAATATCATATGAATGATCTGGATTATTACATGGATTATTTTTTTACATTGTTTAATCATAGGACATGATTCATATTTTTTTAAATGAATGAATTATCAAGGAATAAGAGGGAAAAAATTTCTTAGGGATTATAAAGAAAATCAAATAGTTGAGTTATATACATTAAAGAGTTGTTATTTATTTGTATAATTAAGGATTGTTATAATTTTGAAATCATTAAAACTCTTTTGATAATTATATTACTTTGAGATACTTTTATTAAGTTTTGATCAAGGGTATATATATATGGGTTTGTGGGTAAGCCAGTAAATTTTCATGTGAAAATTTTATATCTCGAAGATTGGTATTTTCACTTCATGGACATAAAACTATAGATAGGTATTGATTTTATTGTTTATATTATCTTTTTTATGAAGAAATTATTGGTTATTATTTTTTAGTGATTCTAAATAAAAGCTATGAGATAAACATTTAGAATAAAATATATTTTTAATATTGAATATAATAAGGTTGTTTTGTGGGATATTTGTCACAATTAAAGGAATGTTATGATAATTATATAATTTAAAATGTACAACCTTTTTGAATAGATACAACCCTTCACATCTAGAAAGATTGTAAGGATTGACCTCTAGACTAAAGGGATACAAGGGTGCATTGCATACCATTAGACAATGAGATATTCTTATTAGCATGAAAATGAATTTTTTAATTTAAATGATCTTAAAGTCATATGTAAATTTTAATTTGGGAGTATATTTTTTATCATATAGATAATAATTGGATTTTAAATTTCTCTAGTGGTTATGTAATTAATGTTATTTTTTAAGAAGGTCATTATAATTTTTGGTCATTGTGTATAATTATTTTTAACATAATACTAATGGATTTTATTTTAAAAATAAATGTTTAATTATATTCTAGGATAATATATGACATTATTTTGGATTGTGGTCATTCATTTTATTAATGTAATTGAATTTTTTCAATGGAAATTATGTAATTTGGGAGATTATATTTTCAGTATGATACCTTAATATTGATTGTTGTTATTTTAGAATATAAATATTAGATTTTTCGTGGAAGAATATCTAATAAAATAATTTTTATTTTTGGATTCCAAAATTATTCTATACTAGTTTTGACGCATTACCATGATAGTAATTTTTTTGAGTGATCCATGATAAACTTTGGGAATTACAGTGAAATTGTGGATATTAATGTAGTTTTTCTTCATATGAACGATTATTAATAATTATGAATATCATTCATTTTTCTATATTTTTTTTGTTAATACCAACATAATTTTGGAGTATATTTTAATTATTTTTTTAAATTTTTTATTTTATAAATAATTATTTTATCGCTCAAGGCCTGAAAATTCTATTTTGAATAAACATTATTTGGGAAAATTTATTGTATTTTGGGGAAAATTTATTAATGATTTAAATTATACCTATCTAGTAATTATATTATTTATTATCATTGACAAGTAGATGAAATAATTCCTCGAAAATATGAATATTATTTTGATTAAATATTTTTTATAGTTTTACATTCCTTTCAATGAAATCCATGGCCTTTTAACACATAATTAATTTATGGTTGTTTGATGGTTATCCATATCATGAACATGTTTAATATCACTATAAAATATTTCATGGAATTTTATTCTTAAATATTAAATCTTTAACATAACATTCAGATTCTTATAATCGGAATCATGTTATGGGTTATTCCGAATGACCTTTATATATCCCATTCTATCGTTTTAAGAGGATGTTTTATTAACTCTTTTTATGAGGTGTGTTTAAAAAAAGATATTTTGAGATAATAAATCTATAGATATAAAATTAAAATTTCAATTATGAAATCTATTAATGGATTGAGAAAAATTTAATATCCTTATATTTTTTAAAAGTAATTTTTTTGATAAAATACATTATACATTTCACTGACCCAAAAGAAAAATGAATTGTTATAATTTAAATGACTCCATTATAACCATGTCGTAAAATTGGAAGTAATTACTAGTATTAACCACAATATAAAACACTGAAACACACACACATATATATAAAACAATAATATGCATTTCTAATATATTATTTAATTAAATAACAATTATATCTTGCTTATTAATAATGATAATTTTTTCATAAAACATATGTTTTCTTAAAAATGGGTTTTATTTATTTCTCTATTTTATATTTAAAATGGTTTTTTGAAATTTAAGAAATTTTTTTTTCAAAAATTCTAATACATTTTTAAATTTATTTTTTGAATTAAACAATTCGTGGATTTTTATTATTTTCTAAAAATATTGATTCTATAATTAATAGTGTAAAGTATTTATTTTTATTGAAAATAATTTTTTGTTTTAATGTATTTAGGAATTAAAATATATATTTTTTATCATATTTAGTGTTTCATTAGTTAATTTTTATATTGCCACTTTTTTAAATGTTATTTACTACTATAATTTTGTATAAAACATTTTATATTTTAAAAGGAATGTTTTTAGAAAATAATTTCTCATATAACTTTTCATGTTTTATTTTAAATTATATTCTTATTTTGTTCTAGGAATTTTGAACGTTTTATTCCATGCATGGAATTAGTGAGTCTAAATTTGTTAAATATGAAACTTTTAGTTTTGGATTATATGAATAGTGAACTATCAAAATATCAATACCATAGTAAATTGTAAATCTGGTAATTAATATTATAAATAAAATTATAAAAATTATAAATTGACCATACCTATTTCTATAATTTTATCTGATGGATAAGTTTCATCTATAGTGATAATATATTCAGTTATATGTCATTAGCTAGTAATTTATATGACACTATGACTTTTATAATAATTTATTCAAAAACGTAATGAATATCATACTTAAGATATTCATAATAGTAATATTTTTAACATATTTATTACTAGCAGACATTTTAGTTTATAAATTATAAATTTTAATTTTAAATATTTATAATCATCTTCAATTTTTTTAAATTTTTAGTATAGAAATAGTTACATAAAATATTTACACAAGGAAGATATAGTAAATATTCAATTAATGGAAAAAAATAATAATTGTTATTAAAAAAATTAAAATATTAGATAATATTTATGATAAATAAATTTTATATATGACCATGAAATTATAGGTTTTATTGAATTTTTTCTAATTTTAATTTCTATTCTTTATTTTTTTAATAAATTTTATGAATATTTCTAAAAAATTGCATTAATGTTATATTATAATGAATAATATTTTATTAAATTGTTTACATTTATTATAAATAAAATATTTATATATGTTATTAGTATAAGGATGATAATATCATTCATGATCCATTATGTTCAATTTTCTATTTATAATAACTATATTAACCATTATAAAATAAAAATATGTGTAGTCAGATATAGGGTGAATGTGGATAACTCGGGGTTAAAACCAAATGATAATGGTACAAATGTGATATAAAAATGTCCAAATAAAAATTTATGATATTATTTAAACCCAATATCATTATATATGATAAATAAACCAGTTGAAAGAACTATTAAATTAAAATTAATGAATAATAATTTAATATTTTTGATGAATTCTAATAGTTCCCCTCCTATCTCATATAAATTGGAACAACATAATCTAATTTTTTAACACAAAGAAAAACATTTTTTCATAAAATCCCATCAAATATACCTTGGTAGAATAAATATCCTAAATATAAAGATCTTTTTTATGGACACCAACCATAATGTTCTTATGTTGTTAATAAAATGATGTTTTTATAGAAGAGTTATTGTTTTTACTCTAATATTTCAATTTTATTTATCGAATCACCTCCTCCAAATATTTATCAACCATAATAATATAATAACACAAGTATGGTCAATATAGTTATATATTATTATGTTAACAGAATATCCTGTATCTATACCAAAATCCATAAATGGGGACTTAATAAATTTTTCATGAATATAGAGAAATACCACCTCGCAAATGGATGAAATTCATTTTACATCACCATATATCTTGTATGAAGTATAATTTTAATTAAATGGCTCTATTTACCCTAATAAATGGCACCATACCCGACCCAGAACATACCAAAATGACATTCTTGATCTCCATGAGCCATTGAAATACACCTGGGCATCGGACAACAAACATCGGTAATTATTTTTACCAACCTATAATAATGCAAGGAATATATATATGTATATATACATTGAGATGAAATAGATAGAATAATTTACAAATATATTCGATAATGATAACAATATTGATGAAAGAAACTACTATAAATTTAGATTAATATCTAGAAGACAAAATACAAATTGAAAAGAACACAAATGATACTACTACCCAATGAGATGGTGTTGAAAAAGTCCCACCATTTCACCCCCAACTACCCAACCCTATTAATATGAAACCACATCACCTCACTATGGCTCCTATCCTTTCCGTTCATGGACAGACATAAAATGCTGTATACACCACTAAATATTTTCACATTGTGTGTTCTAACAAGATCAATATGATCACACCACGGTGTTACGTAACATTTATCTATATTACAATTCGTGTATTCTCATTTTAAATTAATCATCTCATGAAAGAAAATTAAATTATGTTTTTATAGAAAACATAGTAAAAATTCCCTTTTTTAACAGTTCTAAAAAAACATAAGCTATATCAATTTAAAATGAAATTTACATATCTTTCTTATTCAAGAATAAACATTCATGTCAAGGATTAAGGAAAAAATAAAAGCATTCAACAATATAATGGCATGTATCAGCCCCAAGGATAACAAATGGTTTGATATGCAATCTACTCACACCAAAATCAAACAAGTACTCAATCTGGCTCATAGAAGACAGACATAGGATAAAGAGGAATACCCCATGAGTAAGTCACCTTAAAATTTCAATATTAGTCCGCTATAACAACAAGAAATAGAAACATAGGAAATCCCCATGGTGAAATCTCCCAATAATCTAAAAACATGGATGATGTCCAAAAAACAAATCTTTCAACCTATATACCCAAGGTAACCCCTGCCCATGAGTTCACAATTCAATCCAATTATTTTCAAACAATTTAAAAACCATTCCACAAAATCTATTTCAACAATTTGATATTTCTCTTTTTTTTCCATGTATAATAATTTAGGCCAATCAATTTTTCTTTAAAATGATTTTCAGAAAACATAAATCAATCAATCCAGTTTCCTTTGTAAATCAAATTATATAGAAGGAACAATAAGGTTCTTCAACATAGGCTAAGGATAGAACCACCTACCTCAAATCCCTAGTCAGACACACACTCAATGGGATCCACAAAAAATGAAACGCATCATTATCAATAGAAAACCTAGAATCCAAACCACACATATTAGGATTGATCGAATTTATAAATCATGAGGTCAATTGAATGGTGGAAACTGACATACCTCATGAATAAAATCCAATCATACAATATCCTATAAATTAATGGCCTCTAGAGAAAGATCAAAAAGAATATTTTGAAAAATGCATGATAAAGAACCAATTTTGACCAATGGATCCAACAATGAATTCCAAAGGTTCTAAAATAATCAATGAGAATGAAGATGTGGAAAGATCACACACCCAGAATGACTCACCATGACCACAATGAATATCATATGATGATGATATCGTTTTAGAATGAACAAAGTCTCCAAAAATAGCATAGGGATTTCCACGGGTCAAGAGAATGAGACAACTACAAGAAAAAACTGAAACAATGCAACAACACGCCTATTTGAGAAATGTTACATGGGAGGTTACATGGAAAGTAACACTGTTATATGACTTTTAACCACCAGGGTCTCTCATACATCAAAAAACCCATCTTCTAATCTTAAAAATCATACTATTTATTAATTGAAAATGTGAATGGTATCCTCACTTCGTGTAACCATTCATAGTGTGAACTATTTCAAAAATTTCATCTAGCGAATCCTACACACCTTGAATCCTACATACACGACGGGAAATGCTCATCTAGACTACAAAAAATTCATGTTAAACCTATGATTCCGACAAATCTATTACTTCATCATTATAGGTATCCTCCCAATTCGTTCCATGCCTTATACAAATAAAAAAGGGAAAACCACATTAATGATAATGGAATACCTGATAGGTCTGTAATATGATATTATTAACTCCGCAACATAAATAATTTCTATCCCATGGAAGTAATGTGGAAGAATTAATTAATTACAAAATAAAAGGCATGATATCCCTCATCAATGACTCATATTCCCATGTATCATGAGTATCAAATTTGTGATTCTATAGTACCCTAAACTATGAAGTCAAATTCCCATGAAAGAAATTTACTTGAGTGTCAACGATATAAGCTGGTCTACACTTAATAAATACATTGGTCTCTAACTCAATTTCTTCCCAACATAGAACATGAGTGGGTTGAAGATGATACATTATAATATGAGATATGTGGAAATAATATTGAATATGTATTAACTAAACCTATAATGATAACTGATATGTAACCTTCCTGAGATGCTTAGTGACCTCAAAAGGACAGGCATATCTCAAATCCATCAATCCTTGATTTATGATGAAGATGACCCAAAACAGAATAAACGTTTAAGATAGCATAGTCACTAATGAAAACTCCATTGGACGATGTTGTATATCCACCAATCATTTATGTTTAATCTGTTATATAAACAAATGTCAATGCATATCCTGAATCTTTTTAGACTTTTTGTGGACCCAACATGGTCCAACTAAAGATAATTGACCTACCATTGCCCAAAAAATAGCTTCTCTTCATGGGTGACAATAAAAAACTCAAATGGAAATATTTTTATTGATGAATGATAACAATTATTTCCAAAAATACTCAATCAGTACCATATGGTTATCCCATGATCCTCCAAAATTCAAGTCATAGGATGAAAAAATATCCTCTACGATCTGTATCACACACTTTCTGTGTACATCTATTTATGGATGGTATGTTGTTCTAAAAATGACCAAAGTTCACATTTCCTCTGGGAAAATCCGCAAAATCCTCATGTTAATCATAGTATTCCTATAAAAAATATTAGTACAAGGAATACCATGGATCCTAAGAATATCTTGTATATATAACATACATGTATTTTTAACCGTTGTGGTATCTTTGATTAGAATTAATGGAGGAAACCTCATAAACCAATCAAATATTAGCTAGATTAAATTTTTTTCCAAGTGGTTCCATGGTAATAAAAAAATCATGGATACCTTGTCCCATTACTTTATTAGAAATAAAACAGGATGTACAAAACTAGAGGTTTTCAAGTTATCTTCCATTATTAATAGGTAGGTGTACCATCAGGACACATAATCTGCAATGTTACACTTCATACATGACCACAAGAATAGTCATCTCATATCATAATACATATTTGTAGTGCCTAGATGAATGTCCTACAAAAAGGTGTATAAATTTTGAAAAAACTCATCAAATATTTTGGGATGAAAACCCAATTCTCCCAGATGATCAAACCATATAATAAGAGAGATCAAACTAAAATGGTCTCCCAACCATAATATATTTTTTTAAATTTTACTAAACTCATAATCTGTTTTTGTCCCTAATGAATAGTCTTTAAGGTTGTTGATGATAACTGAAAAATATTTAGAACCACAGCTAAATTTTTTTCTGATCATCCAGGTGAAACTATGAGAAATGTCCCATAAGGGTTACTTCTCCTTCGATTCTAGAATATCCTATAATGGTACATTCTTTCCAATAACTAATGTAATTACATTCTGCTTCACCACGGTCTATGTGATATAAAATTCAATCGTATAAAGTTATACTATGAATTTCCTCAATCAAAGATTCAATTTTTATGATAAAATATATTTCTCAAACATTTATGATTAGAAAAGGCAATGACCCTAACTCCAAAAAGATAGTTCTGGAAGAATTTAAGTGCATTCATAACATCAGGAATCTCTAAATCATTAGTCAGGTAATTATTTTCATCTCATCTAAGTTGTTGAGAGTCGTAAGCTACCACGTGGAAATTCTACCTAATCATGCATCACAAACCACCAGAAGAATTATACAAAACACCATTAACCCCTTACTGGGATTACATAATATCAGAATATGATCTTTTGTTTGAAGCCATTTTAATCCTTCAAAATAAGAAAGAGACATCACATCCCATGTGAATTTCGTAGCATGCCCCATATAAATAGTCATATGTTATTCCATCTAATAGAAATCTTTGAAAATCCATCAATACTGCACAAAACTGAAATGGAATTCATTATAATTTAAAGAAATTATGTGATTCCTTCTATGAAAATACATACATCACCTTCTTTGGATAAACTGATAAGACATTTTTGTAAATCTTATGCAATATAAAAATGAATTATTGAATCAATAAACTACATTTTTAATTAGTTCAATACAAATGGTGACATCTATTAATTTCTAGAACCATACATAGATGGTGCACATGATCACACTTAAATTTTAAAAAATACTAGATTACCATCCATGAACACTACCAAAAAATTAGAAATATATTTATAGAATATATAATTCATCAATTCCAAAAAAACTAAAGGACTATTACTTAGACCAACAGAATAATACGATATTCAAAAAGGACATACAGTGTCATGAAGGTTTTCTTTATTATATCGGATATCCAAAATATAAGATGATGATAACCCAACAGTTGGAAATATCATTGAAAACCACTTCTCCCTTCAAGTAGTGAAATAAATAAACTAAACAAGACAAAGGATATGTGTTATTAACAATTACCCTTTTAAACATATGATGGTCCATAGAAAACCAAAGTGAACCATCTGTTGCATTGTAGAAAAGAATAGTGGTTGCCTAAGGTGAAACACTATGGTGAAAAAAAAACATTTTTTCCAACATGTCATCCAATTGAATCTTGACCTCTATCAAATCCACTAGTGTCACACTATAGGATGGTATCAATATCATATATGTAATTAGAACGAGGTCAACTGTATAATATACCTCTCTCTTTGTAGGATCACAAGAAAATGCATCTCATAAATCCTCATGAATATCTCAAAAAAATGGTAAAATTAATAATCGGAGAAACGTCATCATGAGAAAACACAACACTAGAAAAAAAACTCCTGAGCTCCAGATAGGGAGGCACTGTATGACATGATATTGAGTCCCAATCCCCCTAAAACAAACTAGAGATCCCATATTGTTATAGAAACATGGAGAAATGAAGATTATTATAAACCTCAGCTCAATGAGAGACAAGCCAACCCATACCAATGATGATATCTAACCTATCCAGAACAAGGATGAAGAAAACCCATACAAAATTTGTCTCTTTTATTGATAACATTATTGATGGAAACTGAAATCCCTACTTTTTCATATTGTGAAGAGGTGTCACTAACTCAATTATAAAGGATATAAGTGCCATTTGATGCTAAAGTATATCAACAGAACATGATGATTTATACATGTGGGAGGCACCAGTATTAAATAATTAAAATTATAAGGAATATGAAATATATATAGTACCTCTCCCTATTTATAGTCCTGCATCGAATTACATTGTATTTCTATTTACATCATGAACGTTCTTCACTCTATATGCTTGTGGGTGGATCCCTATTGAATTTAAGTCTTATTCCTTCACTATTGTAGCCTCTGCGTACTAAGAACTCTGAACATATTGAGGCGTAGTCATATCCTAATAGAATAACTCTGATGTATCAATGCATCCACAATTGTTACACAACTTTGCAGGAATAATACAAGAATTTGTTGTCTGTCTTACCATTCCACAGTAATAGAAAGTTAAAGGTATGCTACTAGTTGTAAAAGATGGTGAAGAGGAGGATCATTACTATGTTCCACCTCCAGTAGTCTGGTGATGATCCTACCACTTCCTCTAATTCATATATATAAAACTTATTCCACCACTGAATTAAAAAGAAGAGATGAAAAATTCAACTTTTCCTTCTGTATCCATCTCTACCATCATAGTTATGTCTATTGTCTCTATATAGGAAAAAAAAATTAACCTAACCCCCAGTGATCTGATTACCAATTACGCATCCTATTGGTACTTATGATCCTTTATCTTCTCATTAGTCAAAACATATAGAGAAAATTGGACATGATTAGCAAACCAATTTGTGTACGCTGACACAGAATGATCTCCCTATGGTAATGAAATTAAATCTAGAGACTTAGAAAAAATCATGTACTCTAGAATGGACTACTGGTATATTGGGTTTTAAAACCCTTCCAATCCCAGTCCACATGTCATTCATCAAGGACCATGGAATCCAACCATCATTTACGAGAATCCTAAAGACTAAAGGCTACACACTTCAACCTGTTATTCTCCATTGTCTCCATGAAGTTTAAGATTTTGTTGATCATATCCATCCATTCCACTACATCATGAGGATAATTCATTCATTTAATGGATGGTGTATTCCAACACATGAATTTCCAAGATCGATTTGTATCTCTTCTAGGTATTGGTTATACATCAAAAAATGAATTTTAAACTCAAGGAAAATCTAGATTAATAGTATGAACTACCAATATTATAGTCTTGATGAGATTCTAATCCACTGGCATATTATCTTGTGGAGCATCAGCTACACCTTTCTAAGGAACTCATGGATGGTGTTTTGGAGGCATACTGTTGCACACCAAAACAGATGGTATGATAAATAAATTGTGTAAATCATAGTTCAATCTCAAAACCCATATGAAAAAACGAATATTTAAAACCACAACCAACACTAGAGACATTTATCCCAACATCCCTAGGGATATTGAGCATCTTCTTTAAATGTGACGTCCATGAACACATCACAACTCAATTCACGAAATTTCTATCTCCAGTTTAACAAACATCCTATGATAATGGATTTTGTGTACATACCACAATGGATTATAATTTATTATGAACCTACCAAGCATTCCATCAAAACATGCTCCTGAACCAACAAACCACATTCTTCAATGGCGTTCATGATTCAAATGGGCTAGCGACAAGAGCCCAATTATCAAATAACTGACTAGAGGAAATGATATTTCTTAACATATAAAAATGAATGGGATATATATATACATAAGAAAAATAAAGATACATTATATCTCTAAAAATATATTTAATAACCATAATAAGATATGGAAACAAAAAAACCTAATTAATTAGTTGAAACATTAGAAGAATATACAAATAGATGATGACTAGAACAAAATAGCTACACTATGAGATGTAATAGACCAAATCCCACCATCTCAAAAATAACTAACCACCCTGGATAACATGAAACCCTATCACCTCACTATGGTTCTTTTCCTTTCCTGGCATTAGATGACATACAATGGTTCATGCACCACTAAAGAGGTTCACATAGCATGACATAATATGACCAATAGGATCCCACCCAAGTGTTTAGTAATAAGCCTCTAATAAAAATTCATGTATTCTCATTTTAAATAAAATGTGGCATGATAAGTAGTAACGATTTTTAATTAATAACATGGTAAAAATTAACATTTTTCATAGTCCGAAAATAAAATCAGGTATTTAAATTTCAAATCACATTTCCAT
This sequence comes from Viscum album, assembly GCA_963277665.1. Lineage (NCBI taxonomy): Eukaryota > Viridiplantae > Streptophyta > Magnoliopsida > Santalales > Viscaceae > Viscum > Viscum album. Next base: position 799,115,229 of record OY728143.1, on the reverse strand, counting down.
ATCATTATTTCACAAGAATAAACAAGAATATTTGTTTTGAAAAAACATGTCCATGAAATAAAAAACAGAATTAGAGGTATCATCACCATGGATCAGAATAGGTCAGACAGTAAGACTACTCATACCACAATCAATAAAGAACATAATAATGATCCATGAATAGAGGCCTAGGGAGAGAGTAATACCCATTGCGTATACCCCAAAGAAAATCAATCTCAACCCCCAAGGAAATAAGTTCCAAGGAATTAACGGAATATCCCATAAGAAAACATCTCGATAGTCATAAAACATGTATAAAGGCCTCAAGATAAACCCTCCACCAATGTAATTAAGGGAACCCATGTGCTTGTTTTCAAAATTCAATACATGGATTTCAAAATCATTTCAACATCATTTCAGAAATCCATTCCAACTATTTAAAAATATAATTTTTATTTTATTAATAAATAATCAGAGAGCACCTACTTTTTTTAGAAAAAACTCCATTCAAAACAATAAAATTAACCATTTCATATCCTATATAAATCAGTATATAATGTGGTAACAATATGGATCGTCAACAAACACCAAAAACTGAACAACCTACATCAAAACACGGGTCACACGTGCCTCTATTGGGATCCACTAATAATTAAACCCAACATCCTCAATGGAGACCCTAGAATATAATCCATAAATAATAGGATATATCCAATTTATAAAAAAAAGGTAATATGAAAAGAGGAAACCCACATACCTTACAACAGAATGCGGGCCACTCCACGTCCATCAACTGAATGTCCGCGAGAGGGAGATCACACAACATATAAATAGGAAGACACATAGATGCACCAACATATTCCAACATTTTTGATTACACAACCAATGTGCACTACCATAATCATAGATAATGAAGAAGCAGAATGATCACTCATCTGGGTAGGCGTTATACAGCCCTAAAATGATTGAACATTGACCATATTTTTCAAGAATGTGTAGAGCATCCCTAAATTACTTTTTAATTTTCCTAGGTTGTGAGTAAGAGAGATCTCGAGAAGGAACCTAAACAAATTAGATGCCGGACTACTTTAGAAATTCCCATGGGTCATTACCTATAGTGTATTCATGTTACACGATGTGTAACTTCCATTGTACCACATATGTGAAAAAATACATTTTCCTAAACATAATTACCATACAATTATTTTAAATATGACATTTAAGGTATCCTTATATCATGTAAACATTCTTAGAATGATGTCATTTATGAATTGAATCCAATGACAATTACACATTTTGTAACATGGTATCATGGGGTGAAATCCTCCTATAGCCTATTGAAAAAACTAGTTAAACCTTGCAGTCTAAAAAATATCTGACATCACCATTATCAGCATCCTCCCAATTCCTTCTCATTTTTATACTGTCAATGAAAAAGGGAAAACCATGACGAGCTTAAGGGAATATATAATATATAGGTAATAGGATATTATAATAATTATGTAATTAATTTTTATATACGATATTAATGACTTATATATAATTATTAAATAACAGTACATCATTTATATTATTATACATACATTTGTTGAAAATGAAAACATTTTTTTGCCGATGTCTGTATTATCGCCTCCACAAAGTAATGTGATTCATTTTTCATCACCAAATCACATGGATGAGATATATAAGTTTATTTAAGGATTAATATTATATTTATAATATTATGATCATTATATAAAGAAAAAATAATACATACAAATATCCATACTGATTATTGGAAAATGTAGACATTACTCATGCGATTGTATGGACTAAATTCATCATGATTTTTACATATATCAATTTTTATAAAAATATGTCATGAATGATTTTATATTTATCATTTTTATATAAAATAATAATTAATACATAATTAATAATATAGAGATAGAGGAATAGTGATCACTTTTAACATAGACAACCAACTATGACTTTTTTGACATATGAGATGAATATCATCAAAACACCCAATGAGAGTTTAATTGATTAATTTACTATATGTGACACGTTATTAAATTATAAAAATTAATTGATAATGAAAAATGATATTATGTAAATATAAAATTAACATATGTATTTTATTCACAAGGATAAGGGATAAACATTATGAGTCTGAATCAAGGTAAGGGAATTTCATTTTAAAATAATCTTTAGAGGTCCACATTCAAATATTTTTATGAAGGTAAAAATAAATGTAAATTTTTATATTTTTAGAATGAAAATAAATTCCTACTATCAAGATTCCTAAATACAATGATGTTTAATTTAAATGTATATATAATTATTTTTAATGATTATGGATTCATCATTATGTGAGAATTTTATAGATTATAACAAATAATTATATTTATCTTTCATTATTTTTGTATAAAAAGATATATTTTCTCATAATATTTTAATTTATATAAAAATAGAAAAATGAATCTTAAAATTTTAACTAATACGATTAAAATCAATTTTTCCACGATCAAATCCATTAGATAATGATTGGATTCATATAAAATAATTCATTTATTCTTCAATGATTACACCTAAATCCATTTATCTGTGTATTTCTTTGTTGAAAATAGTATTTTAAGAAGAATTTTTATTTTTTTATTTGAATTGTTTTTAAAATGGGATTAATTTTTTTTTCAAGGGTATTATTCAGGATATGGTCCATTGAAATTGTTTATAATGTTTTGACCCCTTTATATATGATGGGTGATCCAGATTAAGTTTTTATGATTTTTTTATTGGGATACCATCAAGTGTGATCATTGTATATTATTCAATGAGTGTGCCATGATATAAATACATTTCATTGGGTAATAATTATTTTCATTTAAACAAAGTTTAGATATTGGTTATGGTGACCCGAACCATTTTTATAAAGTATTCAATGATTATTAGAAATAAATATCCATTTATAACAATTAGAGAATTGTGAAGTCCCATTGACATTGGATCAATATGATGATAAAACCTAAGGATTTGTATCCTTTTTTTATAGAGTGTACTCTTAAATAACATTGTAGCTCAAAAATATTAATATGAAGACATATTGAATTCATAAATAATTAGATCAGATAAAAATAGACTTATAAGAATAATCATGATGAAAAAATAAATCATTTTAATTAAAGGTAAACCTAATATCATAAAATATAAGGTCTGGGGTTAATTTCATTTATGTATATAATAATTTAATTTGTATTATAAAATCATTGAATCTTATAAACATTTATTGAAAATAGAACATAACATATACATAAGTCACGGATAATTACCAAGAAAAATCACATGGTGAATAATGTCCCATAATGGATTATATATACTCCCTATACCCATACATGACGTTAAACCAAACAAAAGCATTAACTAATGAATTAAATGTCTTTATAATTATATTACCTTGAGTAAAATGCATTTCATGTACATTCATGTGAATTAGAAAAAGAATAACAATCATAAATGACTAAATTTCACATGATAATAATTGTACATTATAATTTTGATTCAAATCATGATGCAATGATTTTTTTCGTAATGAATGAATTGTAGACATGAACATAAGGCAATTATTACCCAACACTTTGGGGACATCTGATAAATTATAAAACTAAGGTATGTATTACAACATAAAATAAAGTTAGAATAATAATGGTATATATGTGGAAAAAATTTAAATATATATTCAATATTTAACATTAATGGTCATTATCATCGATGTATTAAAATTATGTTCAAAATTAAAAATCATTATTTTTGGAAATAACCATTCAACATTGAAAATAACATTTAATGAAATAAATTATTGGTAAATATATTTTGGAAATAATATTATATTAAAATATCTTTGGAAACATATAACGTAATCTTCAACAAAATTATAATCATGTAAGTAAAAAAACAATCCATTTGATATATATTTGAAAAATTATTCATTTTACATTTTCAATAAAGGATAAAAATAAAATTGTTTTGAATAATATAATAAGATTCCTTTTAATTTTTTTTTATAAATAAAATTATGGTTCATAATGATGACAAATAATCACATTAAAATATTTTTTGAAAATAATTTTAATTACATTGATCAAAATAAAAATGATTTTCCATCAAAGAGAGAAATGATGTTAATTATTTTTTACGAAAATATTATAAAACATTCCAGGTCACAAAAAGATGGAAATATTATTAGTAAAAGAAATGTTCATGAATACTATGAGTTGAATAAAATAGAGTTGTTGCAATGAAAATTCTTCAAATAGATTCTTTCAATATAAATTCAAGCACAAACAGTCCCAAATAAAATTTTATTGAAACATATACCTTTACCACTTTTGTAACTTTTGAATCATAACATACAATGAATGATATAGATCAATTTTAACATAAAATATAATTATGATTTAATGATTCATGATATAGTTTTTAATGGCATAATACATCCACAATTTAAATGATATTATGTGCATATATTTCATTTTTTTAAAAGAATGTAATTTTGAGACGAAGTCATTAAAATGTTCGTATCCTTGAAGTGAGATTTAATAAATGAATTTATTATGTTAAAAAAATTTAAATATACATAAAACTATGGAAATAAAATAATAAAATCAACAAAATTAAATTTCAAATATAAATATGTAATAATTTAAAAAATCATGGAGACATATATCCCAATGCAAAAAAATTGAGTTAAGATATCCATTACCTCATACATCTGTTTAGTCGATCACTTCATGTACTTATTTATATAGTTTTTTAACATTTAATGAACATATAAAATAATCAAATAATTATTTATAATATCTTTTTTTATCACTTCTAGAACATATTATCAACCATTCATTAAATCTTTTTTATTTTTATTATTGTTTATGGTGTTAATTGTCTTGTTTTCACATGCTTGATTTCCCATGAATGTTAAGAAAATAAAAATAAGATATATATATATATAATATAACATATTATATTAATGTTTTAAATATCAATTTTCTATTTAGATACACATTATAATAATTTTTTAATTTTAAACATGTATAATGAATCACATGACATCATGGCGATAGTAGATCGTATGTACCGAAGAATGACATTGTCAATTTTTAAAGATCTGAATCAGTAATGAATTTGATTGAATATAAATTTTTAAATTAGATATCATGTCACATATATCACATTCATTTTTTATATTTTTCTATTTCTATCATTCCATGTAATTCATTATTTAAAAAAATATCACATAATGTCACGAGGTGGGAGGCCACCCTACAGACAAGGGGAATTATCATTAATCAATGGATAATAATGTTTGAAATTATATTATATATATAATTTCCAAAATAATAATTTTTTCTTTATTATTAAATATATGTATTAATTTAATCTATATTACCATGTTTTTAATTCACATGTTAAAAATTAATCACATCACTTCATGATGTGGTAGTATATATCCCACGCAGTAAACATTTTAGTATTCTCAATATATTTTAAATTAACAAGATAGATATGATATTATAATTACATAATTATAAATGAGTATTAAATATATATATATATATTATAAATAATTATATCCATCCATAAGAATCTTTGATGAAAAACAAATTATGTTAGTTCCTACGGTAGTAGTCTTCCATACACATGATCCAATGATTCATATCCAATATGATTGTAGAGATAATGGATATAGGTAATAAATAAAAAATAAAAAAAATTATATAGAATATCATTTAATTATTAAATAAAAATATTTTGATTGTTTTTAAGGATGTGGTGGAATAAATAAATATAAACACTCGGTAAAGGGGTTTCCTCCTCTCAACGTAATTTTTTATGGTTTGTACCAATAACCTTACTTGGTTGTATTTATTATGAAGTCCAGTATTATTGGACATTGGGAGATAATTATGTAATTTATTTGATTAGTTACTCGTCCAACTAAAGTGTTTTAGTAGTTTGGAATGGATAGGATTGAGAAAAACCTTTAATTAGTTAGGGTGAGAACACATTTTGGTTTTTGAAAATAAATATTCCAACCCACATTTTTATCATACAAAATTTATCCAAAATACCATTTTATGTTATTATAATATATTAGGTCAACATATGAACTTATAATAATAAATATATATTTTTTAACCTGTTTCTTTTTTACATTATCCCAATGGTAAACCCTTTTTACCTAAACCGTTGTACATAATTTTTCCTATTTTCACAATTACTTTTTATAAATATTTAAGTTGTAATTTATATATAATGTAAATTATACTAGTTCTAAATATGGTGAACAATTTTATAAATTAATCTCACCTATGGGTATTAATTTAATTTAAAATGGACACCACATACGTATCGAAAAATAATTTTCATGAAATTCATTATTATGAAAAGAGGATCAAATTTTAACTATTTTAAAATTTAACACAATTATATAAATATAAATTAATATATAGAATATTAATTTAATTTCGATCATTCTTATTTATGGGTTAATTTAATTATATTAAATTGTTTGACATTATACGCTTAAAATATGATTTCAGAATAAATGTTTTTAAAGCCTAAAAAAAACTTTTTCCAAAATATATTACAAATATGATATATATGTAATTAATTTTATTTAATAAAAAAATATTGTAATATTTTTATTTTAGAATAAAATAATAACTATGTTACTTAATCCATTAAAATAATTTAAAACTAATAAAAATTGGAATGTTTCATTAATCACTGAAAAATTAATATTTTTCTAAAAATCCCAAAAACATACAATAAGTTAATATTTTTTTTTTTGATTTGAAATAATATATTTTTCAATTAAATGAAATTTTATAAAATTATAAAAAATAGTTTTAAATAATTTGTGTGATATATATGTAGAAATAATTTTAGAAATATATAGGGTTTTTAAGAAATCAATTTTTCTAATTCAAATGGTTCTTATTTTATTTATAATCCTTGGATAACAATTGAATTTATTTTATAAGTTTGTAAACCACATAAATTTAATAATTTAGTTATTATAATTCAAATAGACCAACTTAATAACTATGTTATAATGGTCATGAATATATAATAATATTTAAATAGAGTATCATGTATTGTTTAGACCCAGTGTCTCAGGCTTCATGTGATATTGACGAGACTAAATTTATTTTTTAATAAATATTTAGAAATTTCATGTGGTGTTAAATTCTATTAAAATCAAGGTTATCAATTTCATATAAGCTATCAAACATTATCACACTCCTTTAAATCCACTGGGTGTAAAATTATACCCCATAAATAAATTGAATCCTCACAATTTAACCATTATCCGGGATTTCAAGGGATTGAAATATAAAAACAACATTCATCTAATCCCACATCACGAAAGGGGTTAATAAAAATTTCTCTTAATAAGATAGAAATGCATTTGTTTAATTTATTCGTAATAACATATGATTCTATTTACATATAGGCAAACATTAGTAGGAGATGAAAACATGGCCATAAATGAGAATAATAATTCCCACGTACTAAAAGATAGTGGTGGAGATCATTGATCATAATAAATTTAATGATTATATAATCCTAAGTAACTACAAATCCTTAATTTTTGATTACTTAAGAGATCATTTGATTCATCATAAATGATGGCACAAAGATAAAAATATTCGACGATCCTTTCCCTATTGTAGAGGTATTCATTTTCAATCATTATTAAGAACATATCAAATTATACATAGTTGAGATGTATAATTTCATCCACTAATATGTACTATAAAAATATAACAATTTTATATATTATGATAATTAAAGATATAATTTTAATGCCTTATGAACTAAAATTAACATAAAATGGATCACATAATCCTATAATGAATAATATTAATTTCCAATTATGTATAATAAAAACAAAAGGATGATATGAATTATTAAAATATAATTCATTAATCATTAGTACCTCAATAGTAACTCATAATGTTCAACTTAATCCATTCAATATGTTCATATACTTAAAACCCTTCATCATAAATCCTTAAAAAATAGTTGTATTCACCTAAAATAATCCATTATGATAATAATAAAAGTTATAAATTCCTTAACCCAACCAATGATCTCCAAAAATATCATATGTCACCTTGAAATAAATTAAAATAAAAACTGAAAATGGGTTTTTAAGACTATGAACTTGTCATCATTCGTAAGATCATTTACCCATGATGGTTTCCAACACACTTATCTCAATCTAACATCATGAATTATCGGCTACACAAATTAATAAAATCATTAATTGATCAATGATTACTGAAACCAAAATATAATATTTAATTATAAATATAAAATATTATTATTGAATATTAATAATTAAATAATTCATTCCTTTTACATCAATGATTTTTATAATGTATTTCCATCATTTTTTTTGGTTATAACACTTAATTTGATGCACTGACTTGGATAATGCGCATATTTACCGTAAATAATTTATCTAATTACATTATAATAATACAATATTTCAAAATTCATTTCAACATTGAAAACATATTCATCACCATTTGAAATATTCTTGTACTTATTACATCATTATTTACAAGTAATAATCTAGGTATTCAATCATATATATCCATTACATCACAAACATTCATAAACGTCTATCCATCTCTAATTTTAAATGTTATAAATATAATTAATGTTCATATTATTTATGATATATTAATATAAATTATTATTTATAATTATAATATAACACACTCTAATCAGCAAGAAATTTATTATCTCAAAATACCTTAAGTGTCATTCACATTCATTTTTAACATTATCAAACATGCTTCAGATGATATTCTAAAACCAAAAATCCTAGTGTGAACAATGAAAATAATAGGAGGAAACCACATAATCAACACAAATCATTTATATGATGTCTAAAACATGAAATATTCCTTTATATTTGAGACACCATTTTATTCTTGGTTATTCATGATCATAATATATTAAAATCTTACATGAGGGTTCATAATGTGTTTTGGAATTTCCAAAGATTATCCCTAAGAAGTATCAAACCAGGTTCTCAGTAAAACTCATTTTCATGTACTAGTTAATGCTCGAGTAAATATTGACACAACTTTTGAATTTTTATATCGATTTAGAACATATGTTCCTAAACAAGGCCTACTTTTAGTTTCCAGGAAGGGATGTAAATTCTCATAAACCACTAACTCTAACATCAACAATATTGTAGAATATTTGACTAAACATATACTTATCCATATACATATCCTTAGAATTATCCCAAGGGTGTTAACTAACTATTTTTAACCCCAGTTCTTATTGATAAGTAATCATTTCCTATGCTTCCTACATTTCCATCCCTATGCTTTCCAAATTTTTTATATATTTCTATATTATAAAAATATAATAATTACAAAATAAGGATTTTAAATGTATATATTCAGTGAAGAACATGGTTATTAATACATAAAACTTCGTATCCTTAAATATAATTATAAATTAATCTTGAAAACATTTTACCTCCTAAATTATGACGGGATGGCATGGGGAATAAAAAAAGCATTGTGTGAGCTAAAAACTCAATAAATGAATTAAAAAAACAAGTGAGTCAAATGTATTACATGGTGTCATAAATGAAGAAGATCATGAGTAATTTTAGGAAATAATATCATAAAAACATTATAACATAAGATCAACGAATCACAATAAATGTGGAATAATAATAAAAAAAAAATAAAAAAAAATAAGTTAAACATAAATGCCAAAACAATCTCACATGGTGGAAAGAGTACCACCATATATTATTTTTACTCCATAATTCAATTTATGGTGTTTCATGAGGATAAAATGTAACCCATTGAATTGAAGGGTTTTTTGTCCCATTGGATACATTCATTTCTTGTATATTAATATGAATTCAATATGAGTTCGTCTAAATCATTGAACTTTTCAATTGGAGGATTCCTGACAATATATCCCAAAAATATGTGGAAAATAAGTAGAAAATATCCAAATGCTGGGAGTCCATTCATGGCTATATACATCTTATAATGAACCCATGTGGTCTAAAAACACTTCAAATGAAATGATAGCATGTCCATGAAGACAAAAAAAAATAGTCCACATTCATGTCACTCTCATCACATGAATGGATTCACATTTGTTCATATAGTCGTGTACACCCCCTCTAGCTCCTAAGTCCAAAAGAGTGGATTTCAATGAAAATAGTACCTTTTTCGATTATTGGACACACCACTAATGGGGAGATTGATTGTCTTATATCACACAAATTCAATCATACGAATTCCAAAAAAAGTAACCTCATATAATGCGTAAACCATTTGATTGGCATATTGATCTAGTGAAGGCCACTAGACATTGTGTCCTGACATTTTTTTTTCCAATCGGCATGCTCACATGAGTTTTCATGAATCTATAAATAACACATAATAGAGTAAAAAGGGAACTGATTGAATGATAATTGGCCACTATGAAACCCTCCCACGCCCACTAATGGGTATCAAGTGGCATTCAAAATCAGAACCCTCCATAAAATCCACCTTGAATCAGCAAGATACATAATGAAAAAGGTTTTGTATAATTGGGAAGGGAGGCCTATAAATTCCTCCCCATCAACATGAAAATTGAATCATTAGATCTTTTGATCCATGCCATGGAATTGCATTGATTTAGAGTGGTCGTCTCAATGTAGCCAACTACATGATCAAAAGTGTTGTTCATTTAGTAAAATCTATGTAATATCCTAAAGTTGGAGAGGGATATATATGTACTACATTTTATCACATAAGAGCATGTGAAATACTTTTTTATGCTTTTGAAAAGGACATACTACATATCTTTTGAGTCATGTGAGACCCATATTTACTAAATATTCATCAAATGAAAATAAAATATGCAATAAATTGCTAGATCATAGATGTGAAGAAAACGATTCATATGTGAAGAACATATTCAGTAATCCTCATGCTATTTGGATAAAGCACCCGGTTCATGTGATAGTACTTGGAATTGTCATCTTGATCATATAATTATCAATGAAGGCACCATATTGGTCATCAGATGTCTTATAGACATGTAAAACAAGGATACACAACTCCACCAATAATTCCACCCAAGTCTTGTGGAGACCTTTGGGTTATCCTTACAGATCTTGAGATGTCATCTAGATGTGGCAGCCTAGTCATGTGATCACACAAGTTCATTTTAGTTGGGCCTTATAATAGAACAATATAATGCCATCTGGATCTCGTGACATACTCTGGAAGGGTAGCCATTGCATGTCGTACCATCTCAACATGTCAACTAGCTCTAATATTTTCCTACAAACATATTTGTAAACATTTTCAATGACACGAGGATATGTCATTTGGATCATGTGACACCCTTTAAGAATGTCAGTTGTTATCCGAAGAGGTCCCCATGAGAATTCCACTACTCTTGTGTTGTCCAATAGACATATTATTTAAGATCATATCATAGTCCTGATATATACCATTCAGATTATGTGATGTGTCGCAGAAAATTCATTTGGATAACACGATTTTATTTTTATATGTCCATAATATATACAGACGTGTAAACAAATCCACCAACATGTCATTAAGAAAATCAAGGCATGTCAGGTAATAAATTTAGAAGTTCAAATAGGCATCCAAGACTAGAAAATTATGAGTCCCATAGATTATAATCTGGTCATACCCATCTTTTGGGAAACATAATTTTGCAATCCTAGATCAATGTCAGGATATTGTTCTCACTATATTATGTAAAACCACATTGTGTAATCCTTGATCAAACTAAACTATGATAACATTGGTTTCTTCCTTAACTAGGATTCATATAAGGCCTTACTATGGAATAGGCTTAAATAGGTATCCACTTCAGTTTAATCACCCCTATAGTGCCTCCAAAATTTCATCCTTTTGGACCCGGTCATTCCATTGGTCTAATAATTCCATTTCATCCTTTAGTGGAATTAGATGTCAACTAAATTATGAGGAAACATATTCTAGCAATAACAATGATACATAGAATGTATTTAAAAAGCCTGAGCTCCATGTGGAACATCTAAAAGAGTTTCACAGTATATATGACCCACATCTACATGTAGTGAGATTGATTACATATTATCCCTTCTTACTCCCTCTAATCATGGATCATGATGGATTATGGAGTTATAAAGTTCATATATTTTTCATTAGGAATGTCTACCTTCCTAGGAATCCTCATCGTGTAATCTGTATAGTGAAGACTAATATGACTAACCCATATAATTTCATCACCATTAGAATGATTCTGAAGGGTATGATTGAAATATGATTACTCTGATTCCCTCAATAACCTAGGCATGAATGATGCCTCCATAAGTTCTAGCATTAATACCTAAGGCCTATGTTCCCAAATGTGTCTTCTTTCTATAGGATGTTAAAATTAATATGTTTAATGAATTATATGAGATTTTAATCCTTCTATATAGAAGATATGGAGGATTCCTCATAATGTCTCCATACCATCTTCATCAAATTAATCATCTCCCTACATGGATGAAAATCCTGATGTGTCTGGTGATATGATATAAACATTTAATCATTTACTCAAAAGTTAAAATTGATAATGAACCATTGATACATTCAGATGGATTCACTAAATGATTACCCTTCCAATATAAAATGGTTCTACCTATGATCGTTTGGTTAGGGTAACTAGTCCATTATCATTATTATGAAGCTATTCTTGAACATATCAAAAATATATAAAAGATTCATGGAGTATGAAAAAAATTCACCCAAATGGGTGTGATCAGCCTGATATCCCATCAATTTAACCAATTTAATTTTTTATGTGACTTAGTGTGTAAAACCCAAAATTACCACCTATAATTGGATTGTTCGTTTGTACATAGTTATGGATGTGGAATCTGTTAGGAGTTTCCACTATAGATAAAAGTGGTAAGCCTATCACAAATCATTTTAAGAGAAATTAAACTCCCCATAATCAAGACCTTCAGAAAAGAAATCCACATATATGCAAAAAATAAAACTGGGGAACTAGATATTGAATTATTTACCATTTAAATCTCATTCATAAGATAAAAAGGATTCACTACATAGTTCTAGTCATAACATATTGTTTCGATCTCATGGGTGGTCCTAATGTTATTCCCCAGATAAAAGGTTATTAATATAACCAAATAAAATCATTATATTCATGTTACATTGGATTTTATAAATATGTTTTTATAATATTTTCAGTATGTTTATGAAGAAATAAAATAAAACATCCGGTTGAGGATTATTCCAGTTATTCACGAAGATTCTTTTATGTTTCATTAAAGGACTTCCCATGTATGACTCCAAGCTAATCCAGAGAATCTAATATTAAGGGACTAAATTAGATTTTTTATTTCAGTTTTTATTGGAAGATTAATATGGATTTGGATGCCATTATATGATATTTTATTGGTTCCATTAACACAAGGGATGGAGGACAAACTAGGATTTTATTTAGAAAATAATTGTAGTAACCAATGTTAGTAACATGACACAAGGATCCAAAATAGTCTATTTTCAAACCCTAAAAGTTTTAAGTTTGATATATGAACAATCAATAAAAATTATAAAATTTATTAATATTTTTAAACCTTTTAAATTTTTATGAACTCAATGGTAAACCCATTTTTTGCATACCTGCGAATAATAAATATTATTTCTCACTATTATTTAGGGTCAAAAATTACGATTACATTGTAAAATAATATATATTATACTTATTTAAAAAACGGAAAAAATTTACAAATTTATATAGTATAAATTGATGGAAGTAAATTATAATTGAACACGCAGATATATCAAGAAAGGGATTTTCATGAAATGAATTATTTAAGAAATTGATGCCCTCATCATCACTATATTAAATGAAATAATAATTACATAAATTTAAATAATATTTAATAGATATATAATATATTCATTTTATTAAAATCATTATTGATTATGGGTTAATTTAATTACTTAAGACCAAAAAACAATATTCACATTAAAATAGTTTCATGAAAAAAACATTATTTTAAGGAAAAAACTCACATATAATAAAATATATTATAAAAACTATTTAAATGTAATTAATTTTAATTTACGTAATCAAATAAATATTATTTAAAATTTTAACATAATTAAATTAATTTATAGACTAAAATTATTATAATAATCATCATTTTTATAAGAATTGATGATTTTCACTATTTACACAAAAATAAATATTTTTTGAAAAACCACACATATACAACGTATGCTAAAATTTATATTTGAATTTAGATGTATTTTATATAAATTATCTAAATTTTGGAATAATTAAATTTAAATTATGTGCACATAGTTCTACATAACTGCCTTTTAGGAAAGTATATTATTTTTTGAAAACATTACATTCTCTCAAATGGTTTTAATTTTATTTATAATCAAAATATAACGATTGAATTTATTTTATTCAAGTGTAAATCTTATAATTTTCAAAATTTAGTAATTCTTATTCAGACTAACTAATAGAATGGATAGGTTATAATGGTTATTTTCTTATAATAATATTTCAATAGATTATCATGTTTTTTAAACATGGTTTCTTATTCATCTCAAGCGATCAATGGGATTTAATTTATATTAAACAAAATATATCACCATGTCTCAATTTGTTGCATTATATTCATTTCAAGTTGTTGAGTCTCAAAAAATATCTATTGAAAATTATCATTCTAATAAAATCATTAGATGGCACATTCTACCCCCTTATAAGTTTTTGTTATCATAACTTAATCTTTGCTTTAGTAATCAAGGGTTTGAAATTTGAAAATATTATTGTTTGAAAATAACATTGAAAAAAGAGATATAAAATTACTCTGGATAACATATAAATGGAAGTATAAAATTCATTCATAATAACACATTATTTGGTTTCCATGTAACATAAAATATTTATGGACTGAAAACATAGACAAGGAAGAGAATAATAAAACCCTAGGATTTAAATAGAATGATATAGATAATTGACCTTGAGATTGTAGAAGATTAATATAAAGTTACAGAACATAAAAAAATAAATTGTTGTTGAGATAAAATATCATTTGATTTATCAGAATTATATCTACTATTAATTCATCTTATTATAAGATACATTCCATACAGTTGAGGGTCCATTTACCATCCATAAAATGAGCATAATAAATTACATTAAATTGGCATTTGTTGTTTAATTCATTAAAAATTTCAACCAAAATCCCATATTTTATCCAAATGATGTAAATTCAATATGGATTATTCATTATGGGTTATATAAAAAAACATTCTTATGGATCATATAATCAATAAATTATCATTGATCATTTCATCTTCTCATTACATAAACCATTATTTTTATCACATGTATTTCAAAACAATTGATAGTATACAATATCAAAATAGTAACTCAAAACATTCAACATAATCCAATATATATTTTTTAATCCTCAAACCCATCATATAACATCTCAAAAAATAAAACAAAATTCTCCATAAATAATAATTTATGCTAACGTTAAAATTTATATATTATAAAACCTATTAAAAAATTTACTGAAATATCATATGTCACCTTTGAATACATATATATTAATCATCAAAAGGGGATTCCAATGAATTTAACATATAATTGAAAATTAACTTATTTATCCATGATGGGATCTATCACTCATATGTTAATATACTATTAAAACATATATAGTTCCATAATTAATGAAATAATTATATTTTTCAAGATTTTTATATAAAAAATATCATTTGTTAAAATAATTATACAATATAATTATTGAATCATTATACTTAAATACTTAAACCCATTAAACTATTTTTTTTGTTATAACATGGGTCTTTCCCTTTTTAAGGTTATTCCCATTAGGTTTTGAAATTTACTCAAAATATTACTTAATTCCCCACAAATACAACATCATATTCCATAACAATACATCGATTTATGGCATCCATCTCCATATTGAATGAAATATTGCTCTTATTTTTAATAAATTAATCTAATTTATTCTTCTAACCTAACTCACATGTAGTAATATAAATCATCTTTATTTTATTAACATTACAATATGAAATTTCATAAAACACAATCTTATTGTTATTTTATTTGTTATGAATTTTCCTTGTGATACATTATTATTCAAATACCATAATATCTGGTTTTTCATAATAAAAAAATATATATATCTCAAAACATTATCCAATTTGGTATCTCATAATCATAGTTTTGGGAATCAAATTATGTTTTACCATGATTCATCTTATTTGCATCGATTGACAAAAAACATAATGCATTGTTTGATAAATAATAATCAGAGTAGGAAACTACATAATCCTGAAGAATAATTCATTGGATATCTAAATTATGAAACTTATTTTTCAATGAAATAATCATTTTGTTTATCCTAGTTCATTCATGGTCTCAATATATTCAAATAATTCATGATGTTTTATAGATATTTTGTTAATTTCCAATGTGTATCCCCAGGAGTGTCAGAGAAGGTTACAAGTAAGAACCATGTTAATGTACTATGTTTTGATCGATCTATGACATCATTCATTTTTTGATGTTTGAAAAAGTATTTATATTTATGCAAAAACACTTCATATTTAACATTAATGTCCAGGAAATTATTACCCAGAATTCATTCACTCTAAACATTGGAAAAATCAAATGATATTTTTCTATACATATACTTATCTTTATAAATTTCATTTATGTTTTTGATAGTCTAATCTATAATTTTTTTCTAATCCTATTTCCAAAGATTAAATAATATTTTCCTAAAAAACAATGCCATCTTAAGCCATCAAGTTATATTATTATATGATTTGAATATATAAATATCTAGTAATTGTAGCATTATGATTGTAAATTCCATGTTTCTTTTGAAGAAAAACTTATTAATACATAAAAATGGTAAATTTTTCATTTTAAGTAGTGAGTTCCTAAAATATAGTTGAGATACAAAATATGTGTTGGATAAAATTGGTAAAATATAAATAACGGGGGGAGATTAAAATCAAAGTATGGGAATAAACATGATAATGAAACATAACATGTGAGTAAAAGGTATAACATGATATCATAAATGAAAAGAATCCTGAGTAATTTCATGGAGGAATAACATAAAATAATTATGTTATAATATGATGAAATCATGTGTAATATGAAACAAATATAAAAAATACATAATAATATTGAATTCTAGAACCATGAAAACATTACATGTTCCACATAGTCCCATAACATTGATGTTTCATCCCAATTCACATAAATGACATATCACGAGGCTATAATGTTACCCATTTTATTATATGGATATGTAATTCTAGTCCCACATATCATGATCAATTCATCTATAATAATATTCATGACATATATTGATATATTTTATAAAAAATTATCTATCAAAATCATGTCTTATAAGATGATCCAAATATATTTTCATAATGAAATCATTTGAGTGATAAATAGAATCCACGTATTAACACATCAAAAAAAACTATAATATGGTATTTATATATATGAGAGACGTATATATACATTATAAAATCATTTCTTTACATTTATGGTTGTTATTGTTCATGGATATAAATTCCATTAAAAAATTTAAGGTAAATTTGAATAATATAACCATTCAAACTTGAAAAAACTACTAATAAACTAATATATTAAAAAAATTATGGAAATTATTTTATTTGAATATATGACATTATACATAAAAAATTAATCATTAAGTAATATTCTTTCCATGATAGTAAAAATTATAGTTTATGACATAGTCCTTAAAATAGAAATTTTATTTTCAATGTCTTTAAATGATAAAAAATAACATTCACAGAAAATGACAAGAATAATAAATTAAAAAAATTAAAAAAATATATTTCTTTGTTAAAATAAATTTTATTATTAAATGAAAAAATTTCTTAAATACATTTTGAAAACATTAATTTGGATGGAAAAAGAATTTTTTACTGAATAGAAAAAAGTAAAGTATTGCTCTTAAAAAAACACAAAAAATTATAATTAAAATTATAATAAAATGTTACTACTTATTAAAACATTGATGAAGAACTAGACAATAATAAAATAAAATTATATTTTAAGGATATTATTAAATAATTTCTACCCATGGAAATTTAAGTGTAATGAATCAAAATTAATTTGATATTGAAACATAAATCATTACCACTTCGTTAAATTATCAATCATAAAATTAAATCAAGAATTTACATCTATTGAATCATAAAATATCGTGATTTATGAATTATCCATTATATGTTATGATAATTAGAAATATATACACCCTTTAAAATAGATTAGGTGTCTAATGACCATATTTCTCAAAAAGGTATGTTTTGAGATGAAAGTATCCAAATTCTCGTATCATTGATATGAGAGTAAATAAATAACGAGATTATTTGTAAAAAATTTAAGTCCAAAAAAATAAATGTGTAAATAAATTATTAATTCAATAAAAGGTAATTTCACACCAAATATTTTCACAATATAATAAATGAAGTTGATATATAACCTAATGAATAGAAATTTACTTAAGAGACCCCTTACCTCAAGATCCCCTTTAGTTGAGTTATCTTTAACATCATATATTGATGTTACAAAAATGTTATTAAATTATAATATAAAAATATAATTACTTATATAATGAAATATGATCTCTTTTATAAAATCTTATGACTCGTTAACTAACAAACTTTCGTTATCACTAATGCTTTAATAGTTAATTACCTTGTTTTCTCATTGATTTTTTATTGTGATTTATTAGGATATATAATATATTATATGTTTACATCATATATATATAATTATATTAATTTATTATATGATAGATTTGTAGAAAAAACATGGATTCATTAATTAGGGGATTATGGACTTATTTATGTAGAGTTTTCTTAATCCAAATGGTTTTGGATATTTATAATGTAGTGAATAGTGTGAGGTATGTTATAATTAGTAGAGAGTACACACTTCCGTTTTTTTAATGTAATATTTCTATTCATGTTTTTCTCATTACCAATTGATAAAAAATTGGATCTTTTTAGAATATTATAGTAAATATTATTTATATACTTCTAAAAGTAATAATAATGAATACTTCTTTGTCATCTTTAACGCTTACATTTTTGTTTAACACATACTAAACACAATTATACCATTACCGCAATATGTAATTTTTACTCTATTTAGTATTCATTATAGGGAGAAAATTATTTTTACCATGATATTAGAAATAAATTATGGTGATTAAATATATTGAATCCATTTTTTCTTATTTATTTCATACAAGTTGAATAATTTAATTTAAAATAAATATCGTCAATGTGTTAAAAAAACTATTTATAATGAAATTCATTTTTATAAAAAGATGATCTCATGTTAAATATAAGAATAATAATAATAATTATTAAGAATTATGTTATTTAATTTAGATATATAATATAAAACATTATATATATAATTCCTCATTATTGGTTACATTTAATATTTAATATGGATTAACATTATTCACTTTAATATAGTTATCAAAAAAAGTGTTTCAATGCCGAAAATAATATTACACTAAAATATAGTATAAGTAAAATTTAAATGAAATTTTTTAATTAATATTTATCATTAATAATTATTTTAATTTTAATTAATATCAAAAAACAATGGGACATAATTTAATAAATTAATTAAAATCATGAAAATAATTCTTTTTATTTAACAACTCTATAAAAAATTAACATTTTTTTATAAATTAAAACATATCTATGTATGGTAATACTTATATTATAATTTAAAAAATGATTTTTTTTATAATAAACTTTATAAAATTGGGAAAATAAGTTTAAAATTATTTTTTGAATTCTCGACTGAAGAACCTTTAAGGAAAAAATATTTTTGTCTAATAACATTTCATTATCATTCAAGTGTTTCATAACCTATTTATAATAAATATAGAAATATTGAATAAATATTATACAATATTATGCCATATCACTTTCAAAATTTTGTTATTATTATTCATACCTTAAAACAAAAGGGAATGGTTATTCTAGTTAGGTTAAACTATTACTATTTAACAATGTATCTTATTTTCTTTAATTTCATTGTTGTGTGATTGAGGATCTATAAGAGATATTGAATTTATTTGAAAATAAACATATCCAAAAGTATATAGGTGTCAAATTTTCTACAATACATTTTTTCTGTAAAATATAAAATCAAACACGATGTTCAAATTTGTAAAATCTCATGGTATTACATCAACCATATGATTATTCCAATTTTTAGTATTTTGTTAGGGTTTTAATATAATGATGTCCTAACACAACTACATAAAATTACAATACATGATAATAATTTTTTTTGGAAATCATTATATTAAAAATATTAATATAGAGATCTTTGTAATGTAAAATGAATCTATTTTGGATAAAAAAAGTGTGTATTTTAATATATGGAATTTATATATTTACATATTTTCCTCTAAAATAAAAAATTTCTATTAAATATGTAACTTAAAATGATTTTGATTCCCATACCATGATATTATAATCTTTTTAACAGACATTTATTGATGAATAAATGAAAGGAATAATCAAATTCTAAATCGATATGATTTTTCAAGAAATAAAATCAAGTATAATTTTAAATGTATTATATTGTGGGGAAAATTGATACAGATCAGAAGATTCCACACTGTCATATATAAATTTTTTGTGACTGAATTAACAAAATATATTAAAATAAAATGTCAATGATAAAATAATAAATTTTATTTGATTTTAATTTCCATAATTTATATAACGTTTAAGGTATGGTCTATTCAAAGAAAATTAGAATTGTCCCATGAATATCCCATATGAGTGTAAAAATAGGTTTGTAGTAAGGGACAATTTAGATTGAACCAGATTGATTCCCATGATAGACACAACCAACTCTTTTTAGTACTATTACCCTAGGAATCATCTTTTCTAAAACCACAACCACTTGTAGTATCCAGATAAGAATGTCTTTAACGTAATCCACGTAATATCTTCATCACCAAAAAATTATGATATAATACAATAATCCAAAATATCCTCAATTATATTAATAGGTATTTGTTCCAAAATATATTCTTTCAAAAATATAGTTGTTATGGATTCTTGTAATGGTACTATAATACAACCAATGAAAACCCAAAACATAGTATCCCAAAGTTAATGGATAAATAAATATATTTGGAACTAAATACAAGTGATTGTATCCAATACCATTGAATAGTTTAGTATTCTAGGTAAAAAAAGAAACATCCTTAAATTTCAAAAAAAATAAAACATTAATTAGAGAAGTTTTTTATTTGAGAATAATTATTATATAAAGAACAATTCATCACATACCGAATGACTAAATAATTCACTCTTATTGGTACAATATATTAATAATTAATTATCCCATATGTATGATAACATAAAATACAGAAACATTATTTTGAATAGAGAATCATTTTTCTATTAGAAATATCCTTACATATCAAGAATAGTAAACATTCTAGAATTGTTGGAAAAGGAAAAAAATTGATATCAAATTCATAGGAAGGATAATGTATATTGGAATGTCTCTTGATTAAATAACAATAATAAATATGTCAATATATTCAATATAATAACAAGTCATTTAAAAATTAAATGAATTTTAATAATTATCTGGTACGAATTAATAATCTTTATGTAATTCCATATAAAAAATTATATGACCATGATACATATGCATGGATATCAGAAATAGTCAAATAATTCCATGATCATCAATAACTAATTTCTTTAGGATTAAATGCTTAATTCAAGAAATCATAAACCTATGTCGAGGAATCGTTCTATTATATTATATTCATAGTATGAAGGATTTTTTCCAATACAGCATACATAAGTGGTTAATGACTTACACAATACACAACATATTTCCTCAAGTGAGTCGTACTAGTGAATCAGCAACTATATAATTATAATACCAAAATATCACATAATTATTCAAATACATTAATCATATAATAATATAATAAACATAATCAACATGAATTTTAATCAAGTAATATGAATTTTAGAATAACGTAATACATATAAATAACACTTTCCCTATTCAAATTGATCATAAACCAACCACAGAATTATGATTAATGGAATCATTAAATTATCAAAAAAGAATCATTACACTTTTTACATGGATGAATTTAATTATCAAAGATCACAATAAAATTATATAGGAAAATGGACATTTTATTTTAAAATATGATACCAAATATTTCAATATTTTGAAAAAATGGGGAATATAATATTGTTGAAAATAAACCAGGAAACAACAATTTATTATCAATGTAAAATATTATTGATTATGGAATTAAAAATCATTTAGGTTGTGTATTTAAAATCAATTATTCCATTGACACCTTCAATAAAAATTTACTCATTGGGAAAATGGAATGGAGATTCGATTTAATTTTTTTTATAAAATGTTAAAGAGAATAAAAATTAAAATAATGATAAATTTTAAAATATTAAAAAAAACATTTATATAATTTTAATGAAAACATGGACATGCATGGAAAATATATTAGTCCAAAAGAATAATAGGGTCTTTTTCCTTATGAATATATTTTGTGATATCATTAGTACGTTAGAGAAAAAAATGAAATCAAAACATATAATTTTAATAAATACCCAAAGCATAATAATATTAATAGGTTCTATCATATAAATATCATAAAATATTTCTAATATAATGAGAAAAATGAATAACCCTGAATAATGGTAATATTGGAAAATAATCTGAGACTACATTAGTAAATTTTGAATCACAACCCCTATTTAAGAAATAAATACAAACAGAAATATATAAAAAATTAACATTATGTTATTATTTATACAAAATATCATATGTGACGTATTTAAAAAATAAAAACTAAATAAGTAGTGAATAAGGAATTTTTTCCCTAGAAATAAAACATAGATGACCAAACCTTAACTCAAGTCTGATTTCTATATATATTTTAGCCATAATTAAAAAAATTAATTTTTTTAAAATTTAAATTTAATAATTTACATATATATAATATCATATATTATCAACAAATAATATAGTAATTCCCATTTATGAATAATAAATTAAAAAATGACAATTTCATGGAGTTAAATGTAACGTTCTTCGGATATGTACTAATTCTGCTGTTTAGTTCCATCTAAATACGTCATGGATATAACATATGCAATATATTAAATATGATGATAATATCAATTGAATTTTTCAATATATAGTCTTCCATAAAGGGTATATAAAAGAAATTAATCACAACATTCATAGAGATTTTCAAATATAAGTACACATGAATGTTGTTTCCATTTGTTGATGGATGCAATGATTTAAATATGAATAATAAATAAACCATTCTTTATCATAATAATATCATTAATATTATATATTTATGTTTTAAATACATCATTATAATTACCCATGTAATGTGGTGATGAAAATGAATTATGCTGCTATAGTGAGATAATAAGTCGTAAATATGCACAATTCACATTTTCACTTTCAGTAATATGAAAGGAATATGTATGACATTTATTTAATTGTTATAAAAACATTTATTTAAATTGTAGATAATAAAAATAATTATTTTTGAATGTATACCATGTTTTTTGATGATATATTCTATGAAATAATATTGAAAACCCTTGATTAAGAGGTATACATATTTATTGAAAAAAATATTTTTTCATACACCATAAGATTTGAATGGATCATCTTTTAAAAAAATTATACGTAAGGGGTTGTGGTGAAATAATATTTTATAGTAGTATTTATTTGATTTTATGATCAATAATGACCAAAATATTTGAGTAAGATAATAGATGATGTTCTATTTTACATGTGTGCGGATGGGTACAATTGGAATTACATAAAGTATTAAATTAATGAATATTAACTTTTATTATCATCTTAAAAAGAATTTAAATATTTAAAACATCGTATTAGGATAAATTTGAATAATCTCATAATAATATTGATAATATTTATAGTCTATTTTATCACTCATCTCTTAGTTATAACCCCAGTCATCACTTTTGTCAATTACCATGATATCTATGTTTTTTTTACCAAAATGGGTTATAAATGTTACAACAAAAAGACTAAAATAATGATAAATGGACCATGAAAGAAATTTTAAACCATATACCATTAGAACAACCTGTGATAAAATTATTATGAATTTTAAATCATTTATTTAAACATTATTTATCATAAAATATCATTCATGTCATTTTTGGGATAAAATGATAGATTATAACATAAAATAAGTCAAGATATTATCAAATGGTTACAAAATGAGACAGATTAATTGATATGAAATATATGGTATTAATATAATCAATAGATAAAATTTTTACATGTTCAGATTTCATTTTAAAAACAATATTATTGTTTAGTCCCTTCGTTATCTGAATTTTAAAAATGATAATGGTAATGAATTTTTAATCATTAATGAGTCATAATTTTACATATAAGGAGGAGTTTTTAACATGAATTGAAAATGGAAGATATTATAGTATACATATCATTCAAATTTTCATATTTCAATGTTATTATTAGTTTTATATAATACAATAAGAATAATATAATATTAAATAATATTATTTCCATTTTAAGTGTCAACTCACATTATTTGAATTTTAAGAAATCATGAAGGAACTGGAATGGGAATATAAAAATAAAAAACAATTTATCATTTTTAATTATCTCTGAAATTATTAAGACATATTATCCTCTCAAGAAATAATAAATCATTATTTTTTTCAATTCATTTTCTTGATTTTATAATACATGCATGAGAAATATATAATCATTGTTTAGAAATTTAGCAAAATTTATTTAAAACATAAAAAATAAATTAATATGATATATAAATAATTTATATTTATAATAAAAACTTATAACCTATCATAATTTTTTTTCTGAGATAAAAAATATTATAGTAATCAAATGAAAGAGAGTGACATTTTTTACTTTTCAATTTACTTAAAAAATATTTACTTTTGTATCAAAAAAACAAGAATTAAGTAGTAATAAATTCATTTTTTAAATGAGGGTGGATGACCTAAAATAATAATAAATTATTATATAAAGTGTTTTAGTTATCTTAAGGTCGTACTATATAGTTGAATTTGGTTTTAAAAGATTTACCCTTACTAAGGTGATAATTTTTAACAAGTTCATTATTAATAATGATAAAAAAGAATATTTTTATCAAAATATAACATACTTTTTATAAATGTGGGATCAATGTTTTCATGATTATGTTCTTATAATTGTTATAAATATAATTAAATATAAATGTGTAAATCAAAATGAAAAACAATTTTAATAACATTTTGTTTTAAATCATACATAAATAATTTTACCCAAACCAATTTTAATACTAATCCAATTATAATTAATTATATTATAACAAATAAAATATGAATAATTATTATATGAGGTAAAATACTATGAATAATAATAAATTTTTATGAATTAGAAGAATATTTTTTTAGAAATCAATATTTTTTACTATTTCTTGAAAATTGTAAATTTTTAGTAGAATTGAAACATTTCTCCCAATATTAATTTTGATATGATGATTTAAAAAGTTATATAGTTTTTAAAAATTACTATTTATAATAGTGATATAAATTATTTTATTAACCATTCATAAAATTGAATTAAAATAGTTTGTGAAGAAAACAAATTTTTGATGCATAAAATGACTTTACTGAAAATTCAGTACTTATTTAGTATTAATTAATAACTAAATTATTTTATATAACAAATATATATATATATATATATTTAATATATTCAATTAATTTAATCCATTAAAATTTATCCTTTAGGATGTAAGGGTCACAATAAAATAATAATATTTTATGATCTTTCTATGCTCACAGTTCTATGTTGAATAGGCTATAGAATTAAGTGTTCTTTTTTGAAACTATTTGGGATTTACACTTGAATTATTTAATTATGAAATAATGTTTTAATATGACACCTTTAGTAAAATATAATTTTATCTATGTTAGATTATATTGTACATATTAACAAAATCCCATATTGTAATTTGTAAATATATGCATCCCAACAATTTTTAATGAGAAATTGATTACCCCAATAATGTACAAATATTTTTGAAAGCCTGTGTAAATTAAGTCCAATATTTTATTCCCTTATAAGAAATATAATTTAAGGACTAAAAATTATTTTTTTGTATTATTATCATTATGAACAACTCGTACAGATCATACATCCACTTATAGTGTCCAAAAAGGGATTTCCTTATTAGGAAAACCACAATATCTCTACATTGAATTTTTTTATATTTTTTTCCTATTCCTTATTACGTCCCTTATAAATACCCCTATGGGTTCTTAAAATTTTCACTAATTATAATCCACAACATTAGCTAATCAAATCTCAACAAAGAACAAAATTGAGCATTGATAGCAACTATAGAACCCTGGAACCAATCCTCAATCCCCGAATATAAAAACCAATTCTCTACATACTCTCTTAAATTATATGTGAAACAAGACATGCAAAAATTAAAAAATAAACAAATATTTACATTTACAGCTCACAGTTATAATTTCATTCCTAAAAAAATATGTTTATTTTCTATGGAGATGAACTATATAATCATATATTCCTATAATACCTATGAAAAATTACTTTATAATAATACCACAATAGAACTGATTCTACAAATATCATAAGATAATCTTATCCTTACAAATTCGATAATGGAAAAATAATGAAGGGTTGAGTCATGGAAACATGAAAATCATTTGGGATATCCTAGAATAAATTCCAAAAGATAAGAACATGATAATAATATTACATAGTGGTGTATTAATCCCAAAATGATTCCCATATCCTAATTTACTAGGACTAAAATCATTTTACCTTATTTCATGTAAGGCTAAATCTCAGTTACATTTTCGTAATTAGGAAATAACCCATGTACCTTTTTAGGATTTGGAGGAATCTCATGTACATTGTTAATGTTAAAATATTACATGTGAACATCAATATAGTAAGGTAAAAACCTATTTTACTTCTTGAGATAATGAGATATTAAATATTAACCTATATATTAGTGGGATAAATGGGACCAACATAACACCCATGAATATATATGTTCTATAATTTCATTTAATTTGTAATTTTAAGTATCTAAAAAATTATAAACTGTAGAAACATTTTGGAATCCATAAAACATTCAAAAAAGTTTTCAATTTTATATAATAAAAATCATATATATTTAATTTTAATTTCTCTAAAAATATCATAAAAACTCATGGAAAGAACATGGGTTTATGTCATTTTAAATTTATTCACATAAAGGAATCATAAATAATTCCATTAGTATTAGTAACAGGTTAAACCGTTAAAATTAATTATCATTTAATGAATTATATTTATATTATATTTAAATGTCATCTAGTTTTGATAATTTAAAATATAATATTTTCACCATTTACTTAAAGGGTATAAAATTATGATAGTAATTTCTATAATAAATAAACGATTAGAACCTATGTGAACACTCATTGTAACATCACATTAGATATTTAAGGTATTATTAAACCCTATTTTTCAATTGAGATTTAGTTGGGTTTCATTTGGGGAAGAAATATAATAATCTTGAAAATTATGGCCTTTTACATAGTTTGTGCATAGCCTACACACAGTTTTCAAAATCGTGCACCCAATGATTGGAAAATAGAAGGTTTTGGATACAGACCTACACATTGTTGATGCATGGTTAATCATATAATGAACCCTCTCAAGGAAATCTATGTGACCATTTTATAATGGGCACATGACTTGTGCATGGTTTTTTCAAACTATTCAATGTTTCCTAAGAAACCATGCAAACATGTTTTTAGAGATATGAATTTTTTAAATAATTTTTAACCATACTATTATGTCATGGATAATTCTCCATCGACCCAAACAAGATTTTTCCTTCCTTAGGGATATTGTGGAAGATTATTTTCCCTAAAAATCCTTTCACAAAGTAATCATAATTTAAGAGGTTGTTGGTCAATCTCGTTCTTGTTAGATAAATATCACCTTCTCAATCTTCTGCAGTCTCTCTAATTATTCCTAGGGTATTATAGATATATATTGTAGAAGGATCCTATAATACCATTTGTTTTGGATATAAACCTATGTTAGATTCTTGTTTCTCCTGGATCCTGTTGATGTCGTTCTTCATTGACAAATCAAGGGTAGAGGTTGGTGATCTAGGATTCGTTGATCCTATTTTAGGATGTTCTACAACGATGGTTATTTTTTATTTACCATAATCACATTGATTACATTATACTTATTTAATTAATTGAAATAATTTAGTTTTATATTAAATTGGATTTCAATAATTTTTTTAAAAGACCCAATTCAAGTGAATCAGGGTTTTTATAGAAAAATGGGGTTTTGTATTAAATTGGAAAGCTCCTAATTCCATTAAAATAGAGTGTGTTTTTGGAATAGTGGTAATTAAAATTATTAGATTTTAATTTTAGTTTTGATGTAAATTGAATCAATGTACTTGTGGAATTTAATTGATGAAAATGTATTGATGTATTGATTTTTTTAAAACACCAATTCTTGTGAATTTTGGGTTTGTGATGAAATTGGTGGAATTGTATGAAAATTAAATTTTTATATTTAATTGTAACATGGAATGTGAAATTTCATGACTTTTTTAAATCATTTTTCATGTAAAATGGAATAATTTTTTTTATATGGGAAACCCTATCTTAGTGAAAAGGATAGTTTTATTATTAAAATAATGAAATTATTTTTTATAAGGAAATTGGAATATTTGAGAAGAGATATGGGATATAATTGTATCGTATCTAGTCTTGAAATAAATTTCATATATTTGTTTTTACATGAGCACATGAAATACATAGTTAGTTAGTGAGTTATTTTGGGTGACACTTTATAAATTACCATGTTCTAAAACATAATATTAGCACATCCTTTTCCATAGGTGGTGGTGATGAGATCTATTTTCCTTAGTCCCAAAGGGGAGTATATAAATACATGCCAGTTCAATGTATTTGAACCTTATAACCTATAACTATCATACATATTTTTCACAAGACCATGTTTCTCGCTTGTTTTATTTATAATGTGTATTCCATTATTATAAACTATTTTACATGCCTTCAGAATTTATATGAAATATTTTATATAAAATTGTATATTTAATAATTTTTTTTAAAATATCCATTTATGTAATGAATCCATTGAATAAAGCTAAATTACATATTTTTAAATATATTTCCATAAATTGAAATGTGTATCATAATTTTATAATGTTTTTCCATCTCTTAAATTTTAAAGCATGACTTGTTCAAATATTCATTTATAAATTCCATTACTATTTTTTTTTAAAATGAAATCACATTTTTGGTTCAATTAAAATTTTAATCTTTTTATGAAATATATAATGAAATCAGAATGGGATTTGGCTCATATTCTAGTTGTGCCTTTGGGTGTTTTAGATAATCTACTTCCAGGTTTGAGTAATGGGAATAGATATCTTGTAGGTGGATCTAGTTTTTGATCCTTGGACTTGGTGAGTTGCAAAGAATTTTGTGTTTGGGAAATTTTCCATGTTTTGGTACATCATTTTTAGTACATGGGGCCTTATTTCCCGTTTTACTTCTTGTACAATACTCCCAATAGAGTTTCCTTTTTTATGAAAGTTGTCTAGTTTTTTTATTCGAAATTATTAGTGGTAATGTAATTATCCCTTAAAGTTTTTATCATACTAGGTGAAAGTCTCCAACTAGTGGATAGCATAGATACCACATAGGGTATGTTAGGACTGGATCTGTTATCAGGTTACTAAGGTACCCTATATGGTTCATGAGAAAGTGGTATAAAAGGGAATTTGAGATCTTTCCTTGAAGACTGTATGTATTTTTTAAATATTATTGGTAACTTAGAGGATGTTTTGATTGTGTTTCTGGCTACATCTCAATATAATGAACCTTAAATTACAATGGGTGGTTAGGGAAAGATGCATTGTTGATATGTTTGGTCTTCCATCTATTTTGAAATGTATATATTGAAACCCAAATCTAATGGCCATGTCTGTTAGGATATAATTTTCCATGTTTCCCTTTTTAAAAGTCTCTATGATGTCTAGCTTGTTATATTTTGATGTTGTGTAGCTTCATGAATTTGAGGAGATATGTGAATCAGATATAAGAGAAAACAGGTAGTGAACCTCAGTGAGACATCCCTATTATTGATCCTAATTTAATGAAGTGATTGTGCACACTGTCCAAGCTCTGGGACCGACACCACTTCTAGTTCCCATTTTGGATTCAAATATAAAACCATAATGGTGAGTTCTCAAGGATATTAAATTTTTTTTCCTTTACTAGAAACTATAACACTTTAAAGGTACAAATGATCTTCTATAGGATGAGGAGTGGATGAGGATTATGTAGAATTTTTTTTTTCTTCGTCACACCAGATGAAATCAAAGTGATGTATGAAACCATTGTGCTAGAAGGATGATGGTGAAGATAGTGAGACACTAGGAATATGTTGAAGAAGAAAGAGGACTTGGAGTTGAAGGACATAATGGTCATTTTCACCAATTAGTTATATCCACATTCTATGCATTTGGCCAAGTATGTAGTGTTTTTAAAACTCAAGTAGGCTGATAAGACTGTGACAGAGTATGAAACCCATTTTTTGAGCTTTTTCACATCACACATGAGATAATATCAAATGATATGATGAAGGCTCAAGTTTTATAGTAGTTAATTCATTAGGATATTTGTTATAGGTTTTAATTTTTAGGATTCCCTCATATGTTTAGGTACTTGATAGATCATTTATACATAAAATCAACCTGGCATGCATTTCAAGCTTATCAGGGGTTCCTTTTTCTCCCATATGCAGCGTGAGTTCCTTTGAGGGAATGAAGAATCCTTATGATTCTCATTGAATCTCATCAGACCAATGTATTTCGAGACGTCCTTCAGTTCTTGGAATAAGTATCATGGTTTGCTTCCAATGTGTAATGGGATTAAATTTGAATGAGGTTTTCACTGAGGCACTCATGAACTGTTGCTCTTGAAGACATTCAGGGATCATGCAGAGATTCTACCTTGTTTATTCCACTATGTATAGTGGAATGAGGTCATCATATCCTCCTAAAACAATATGTCAATTAGATTCATCACATCAACAAGGGGTCCATTGACATGAATCATTAATTAATATACCTTATAAGAAGGAATATTCTCTAGAGAAAGTGGGTATAGGTCCAATAATTGTGAAAACATTCATTACTATAGATTCATAATTATTAACTAATCTATTTAATATCATTGAATTACATTCATTCATTTCTATCTATTTTGTTAATGTGATTAATTTTCATATTGATTTTTTTCCTTATTAAATCGATATCACTACACCCATTTGTATGATAATAAAGCAAGGTCTCTATAGTCCCAATCATGTTTTATAACAATTATATGATAAACCATATTGTAATTTCCATGTTGTTTACATGAAACATCTCGACATCATTTTTGGAATGGATTAAGTCATTACCAATAAAGCCCACATTGATTGTTATTAGTGAAGGGTCTCACATAACACACACTATGTTTTGACTTTTGTGATATTAGAGAATGTTACCCAAGTGTGATCAAGGTTGGAAATTCTTATTCGGAGTGGGGGAAAGTAATATCGGTGTGTTCGTTTGATATGGGGGGGTCTTTTATTGGAGATCTCTATATAGTATTCGTCATGTTTTATGACGTGTTTCCATCATATTTCAAGGTTTTTCCACTAGTAATGGAGGATGAGATATCCATTAACATAATTCTTGGTACCCCAATAGTTTCTATCTCCTCTTATTGAATTTCACCAGCTGAACTGAAAGTGATGAAGTCCCAGTTAAATGTACATCTTAACAAAGTATTCATTTTCCTTATTGTTTCTCCTTGGGTTGTGCTGGTTCCCATTGCTAAAAATTAATGGTTCACATTTATTATGTATTTATTTTAAGAATATAAATTGAGTTACTAGGACGGAATGATATCTATTTTAACATATTGATGATGTCTGATTAGATGAAAGAGGAAAATGGGTTCTTAATGATTGATTTCGATCTGGTTACCATCAATTGATAATAAAGGATTATAACATTCAAGAAACTACATTTTAAAATCAGTGTGGTTATTAGGAGTATCATTTTATCTATTTTTGGAAAACAAATTCTCTTTGTGTTTCCATGGAACTAATGAAAATGAATTTCCATGAGCATCTTGATACTTTATGATGAACTTTTATGAAGAAATCCTCACATTCTCAAAGTCCGTAAAGGATCGTGTCTGTCAATTGAGAATAGTTTTGAGAATTATGAGAAATCACCAACATTATGTTGAGTTCTCAAGAGTTTGTTTCTACATTTGGGAAGTGAAATTCTTGGAAAAATGGTGTTAAAAAAGAATATTATTTTATCCAGAGAAGGTGATGGATTTTTTAACTTGCTAATGACCAAAAAATATCATTGATATTCCTAGAAAGCTGGTCTTAGCTGGATATTATCGTCAGGTTTGAAATACAACTTGAAGATAGATTATACAATGAATTAAATGATAGAGAAATAGGTATTGTTCACATGGCATGAGAATTAGCAAAATTATTTTTTTGATCTGAAACTTGTTTTGGATTCTACTCCAGTGTTGACTCTTCTAGAGACCATAAAAGGCTATGTTGTATTATGTGATGTGTTGGGTTCAAGTTTGGGGTGTGTTCTAATGAATAGTGGTTATAATTTTTCTTTTGGTTCTTATCATATTAGGATGTATGAGAAGAATTATCTTACCCATAGCCTTGATCTTGCATTTGTGATGCACATGCTTAAGATTTGGCGACATTACCATTATAGTGAATGGTTTGTCATGCATTCAGGATACAAGAGCATAAGTTATATCTTCTCTCAAATTTTTTTTAATATCCACTAGAGGTGTTGGGTTGAATATATATAGTCTTTCTATTACGACATTACTTGCACCCTATAGAAAGCGAGTTTCAATAATATTTCGCAAAGAAGGAAATTTGAAAACCTAATCAATGAACGAATCTTCAGAATTGTTGAATTTGATGGCCCTTTAGGCCTAGTTTCACATTGGAGTCTATGAAATGGAAGAAATGGTTTCCCTGGATATTTTTAATTGATATAAACACATCCAGAGTGTATTATTTGGGATAATTATATTTATTATGAGTTAAATATCATTATATACTCTCATTATTATAGGGAGGAGATACCTAGTTCTTGTTCTCTATATATTTAATTTTATGATATCAAAATATTTTTGTTGCACTCCATTTGGTAAGGAAATAATGATGGAGTATTTACATAGTTTCTTGTAGGGAGTTCTACCATGAACTAAAAATATTTTTATAACATATGGTGGAAATTCAAGTGGCCATGTATGAGATAAGGCATTGATAAGATTGTTTCAAATTGCTATACATTCCTGTGGGTTAAGGATGAGCACAATAAACCATTAGTTTTTCTTATACAACTTCTTAACCATATATGGATGTGGGATGATGTCTTTATAGACATTATTAATGGGTTTCCATGTACCAATAAAATTAATAATTTGATATGGGTTGTTATTGATAGGGTAACAAAATTGGTTCACTTACTACCCATTCATGATACAACCATAGTTGAGGATTTGGGAAATCACATTGTGAAATTTATTTATCTATTGAACAGAGTACCATCTGATATAGCCTATAATAGGAATAATTGGTTCAAGTATATCTATTTGTTTGGACTTCAAGAGGCATGAGGATTTCACATCCATTTGAGTATTGTGTACCATCCGCAGTCGGATGGCCAGAGAGAAAAGGCAATAAATATTCTCAAGGACATGTTATGTGCTTGTGTTATTGAATTTAATTGAGAATGGGTTAATCATTTGTGACGAGTTGAGTTCTAATATAACAATATTTACAATTATATGGTCCTAATGGATCTGTTTGAGGCCTTGTATGGTCTACCTTGTAACTCTATAAAGTGTTGGTCAATGATTGTTGAGAATTCCTTAATTAGAACAAGAATGGTCTAAGAGAAGATAAAAAGGATTCAGCTAGTTCATTAGAGAATATAGATAATACAAATTCAACAAATTTCATATCCTAATCATCACAATAGCCCATTGGCGTTCTCAGATGGTGACCATGTGTTCTTAAATTGTTTCACCACGATTAAGTCATTGATCGCTTGGGATGAAAGGGAAATATTTTCCACATTCTGTTTGACCATTTGATGTTATTGAGATGGTGGGTAATGTTTCTTATCATTGGCACTATCACCACATAAGATGTTAATACACCTTATATTTCTTGTATATCATCATGTAAACTATTTATCCGGACCATTTCATGTTTTGAGTTGGTGAGATGTTGAAGTAGAACATGATTTATATGTGACTGAGCGGCCAGTCAGTATTCATGATTCTGAGACCAAGGTACTTCTTTGAAAGATTATAATATTTCTCTATATTATATGGAAACTTTGTTCTTATTATCATTATATGTTGGAGAAGGAGGCATAGATGAGAGATCATTAGCCTCATTTTTTTGAGATGTATGATTTTTTGTTGGCTTTCAATGCAGATAAAGTTCCTATATTGGGGTGGTTATAACATCCATTTTTAATTTTAATGTATTAATAAACCCTTTTTTAATTTTTCATTGATTGATATTTGTTTGGGGTTGTGTCAGGTTTAAAATATATGAATATTAAAAATTATATTCCATGGCATGAATGGCACTTGGGCATGGCACAATTTTCCAAACCATGCACCCTACGGCATGAATGTGGTTGGATTTGTATAGAGATCTCTACATAGCAGTAACATGATTAGTAATGTTGTGTACCCTGTATAGAATGTTTTCTGACCCATTTTTAATGGGTGCACGACCGACGCATGGGCTTTCTAAATCATGTGTTGTTTCTCATGAAACAGTAGGGATTGGTTTTTATTAGATCTGTTTCTAAAAAAATCATAAACTATTTTGTACGTCTTGAATGGACATCCATTGACCCAAAATTAGTAATAAAATCCTTATTGACATCTATAATGATTCTTAACCCCTTCATTCCACTTCCGAAAGCGATCGAAATATAAGATAATTTTAGTCGATCTCTTTCTGCTTAGTTTTCTCCTCCTGTTCTCAAAAGGCGTGGTCTCTATTTTTCTTCTAAGTATTTAATAGATCTTAGTTTTTTTAATAACTAATACCCACGTTTATGGTTATACACCAATGTTTTATTCTTGTTTCTCCATAATCTGGTTGTTTTTTGTTATTCTTTGACGAATCCCATATTGGATTTCGTGATCTGAGATCCACTGATCCAGAGGTAGGTAGTTCTGTTATGATGCCCCAATTTTATTAACAAAAAATGTATTGTTTAATATAAATGGATTTAATTAAATTAAATAGTCTTATTTTGGGTTCAAATTGCCCTTTATGATTTTATTGAAAATTCCAAATTTGAGATAATTGGGGTTTTTAAAGAAAACTAGGGTATTGGAATGAAATTGGAAAACTTATATTTCTATTGGACTATGATGTTTTTAATTTATGGTGGAAGTTTAAATTTGTAGAATTAATTTTTTTTCATTAAAATTGACTCAATTGAATTGTGGAATTTTATTCCTGGAAATTCATTAATGGAATGATTGGTAAAAAACAAAAAATTCTATTGAATTTGGTGTTTGTGATTAAATTGATGAATTATTTGAAAATTAAATTGGTTTATTTAGTTGTGACATGGATATTGAAATTTCATGAGTTGGTTTCAAATAATTATTTTTGCAATATTTATTAAAATTGGTTTTTTAGGAAAATTAGGGTTTCATTAGGTGAAAATAATTTTGTTTCATTACAAACCTATTATGGTTTTTAGA
Source organism: Viscum album (assembly GCA_963277665.1). NCBI lineage: Eukaryota > Viridiplantae > Streptophyta > Magnoliopsida > Santalales > Viscaceae > Viscum > Viscum album. Next base: position 799,079,080 of record OY728143.1, on the reverse strand, counting down.
TTGAAATTGATTGTTTGAAATGGGAGATATGATTTAATTGTATTTTAAGATGTACTAAAATAAACTGACCATCATTGATTGACCTTCAGCACATTCAATCCTTAGGTAGTAATTGAGTTATTTTATACTTCAATTCATGACTTACATCATCTTAAAAAATCATATCAGTACATTCCATTTCTCAGGTGATGTTGACAACTTCTCTATTCCTTAGTCACAATATTGAATATGTACATTCATGTTATTTCATTGTGTTGGATCCCTATAATATTGTACTATAGTAACAATTTTGAAACTGTCAATGTTTCTCAATTTATATATTTTAAATGCATATTCCATTGATATAATCTGTTTTACATGCCTTGAGAATTTATATAAACTATTTTATATAATAGTTTTTATTAAATCTATTTTTTGGAAAGTGACACTTATGTAATTTATCATTTAATAATAAATAAATTATATATTTTTAAATATATTTCTCTTAATAGAAATGTAATGCACAATTTTCTATTGTATTTCCATCTCATAAATTGTAAAATATGACTTGTTTAAATATTAGTTGATATATTCCAAAACATTTTGTTAAATAAATTTAAAGCACATTATTTGTTTAGTTGGCATTGGAATGTTTTTCCTGATTCATTATTTAAATCCTATTGGGGTTTGGATCAAATCCTACTTATTCCTTCTAGTGTTTGTAGATTTTCTCATTCCAGGTCTGAGTAAAGGGAAAAGGTCTCTTTGAGGTGGATGTAGTCGTTGAACCATTGACTTATTGAGTTGCGTAGGATTAAGGATTTGGGATGGTTTTCCTATTTTGTATCATTAGTTGTATTACTTTTTAATTTATTTCACATTTGACTTATTTTATATTACTCCTTGTGGAGATTAATTTATTATGATTTACTTCGTGTTTATTTTATAAATATAATTATTATTAAAAAACAATTACCAATTCTAGATTTTAGGATGTCTCGTGCTAGTCACTAACTCGTGGTGAACGACAATGACCTTCAGGCATTGTCATGACTTGCTCGGCTATTAGTTTACCAGGGTACCCATGTTCGTAACACCCCAATCTTCAACAGAACGCTTCTCTTTGAATAATACAATAGCTTCCGTTCTGCGCACCGTTGAGTTCTAACACACCACGTCCAATCAAATGAGCAGTTTTGAATAGTCATACCCACATTTTCAAAATTTTTAAATTTTATTTTTCAAATTTTACTTCGTTTTTGGATTCAAAATATCAAAATTAGCTTTGGGTGAAATTTTGGTATTTTTAATAAAATATTCAATTTTTGATCAATAGTCAAAAATACTGAGTTTTTGTTTAAACCAAAATTTATATATAAATATTTAGTAATATTATTTAAAGTTATATTTGGTAAAAATATAGACATAATATCTATATAAATTCATTATAACTCATTGGAATAATTTTATAATAATATTAGATATATAAAATTTTATTGAACATTTTTCTGTCTTTTACCCACCTTCTAGGAACATTTGCAAATTCGCATAAAACACAATTTTACCAGTTCTGTGAATTGAATTTCATAAATCCCAGAGAAATGGTTGACTTCAGTATGTAAAATTTTGTTCAATATGATGAAAATAATTTTCGTTAAATAGTAACTTTGCAATTTTATATACCACGGTTAAAAATAAATACGGTAATTAAAGGTAACAAATGATATTATAATTACCCTAAAACATGTTTTAATTCTATTGGATAAGTGTATTTCGACCATAATAAATCTTATGAATAAAATATGATCCTTTTTATATACTTGGATTAGATTAGGATATTTATTGTTTTTTTATTTAAAGAAATGTTAAAAGTTAAAAATTCAATATTTAATTACAAAAAAAAATATAATATAGGGTTATACATAACATAAATTAGACAATAAATATTAATTAGAAAGAAAAAATTATTTCATACCTAATGGTAGTGTATTTATAAATTTTAGTAGATAAATAATCATTTTTATTTATGTCACGATGATGATGCAGTAATTATATTTTTAATTATTGGTTAAAATAATTTATATTATAAATATCCAAATAAATATAAATTGAGACTTTTGATAAATTCTAGTAATTTTCAAGGTTAATATGGAATATTAGGGATGTTTTTATAAATTTTGGTCGAAGTGATAAATTTTTTATGACTTTCACAAAAACAAACTTCCAAATTCTGTCAAAATTGACATAAATGAGTTTTTAAAACAACCACTATATAATTAATTGATATAATATTCCCAAAAATATAAGGTTCATCAAAACGAATTAGATAACATTATATATATCAAAAATGAACCACTTAAGGATACCTTTTCTTTTTATAGTATGATTATTAACGATTTCTTATAATAATACAAGAATACATGGTAAAAGTTAAACTATTTAACATAGAGTTAAATATATATATATGTATTATATGGGGACCTAAATCAGTATAAAACCAATTTTTTGAACGGTTTTCGACCCATGCCTACATTATAATCAATATAAATCATTTTGTAGTGAGTATAAACTGAATATGATTTCATAATAAAATAATATTTCAAGGTTTTCCTAAAGTAACCCTCACCACTCTTATAAAAGGGTATTTCCCCTTATCTTAAAATCATGCCTAAAAGTCGTATGTCTCATCCAAAACCGATTCAAATACCCTCCCAACTACCGTCACTATGAACTAGAGGTCTTACATTGATCAGAAAGCTAACCTATAGGGATCTTTTGATCAACTCAAAAGGAAACACCCGAAGAAGTTCTAATATTTTCACCACCTCTTTCAATGTTCGTTTCTTTTTACACTTCCTCTTTAATTGTTGTTTCCATACCAAAATAATAACTCCATTACCTTATACACATTTTGATGTTATAATATATATTTTACGTCTATATTCAGTATTTTATCCATCCTATGAATGACAAGTCACCATACGTGTGTACGTACAGCTTAACGTCTCCATGACGTGGTGTTGTTTGTTATTCAAACACTTCATTATTTTGATAGTAATAATAATGATCATAACTATTTTATATAATAAATATTACAAGTTAATTATTATTTATATATGATAATAATTTCCCATTTCATATGATTTCACCATCAGTAGAATGCTATTGTCACTCGTGCGTACGTACGATTTACCGTCTCCACGAACACACTGAATTTCATTCCCCATCATACCATTCAAGAATAATTTTTAATTTTTGATAAAAATAATGATTAATAACTTCATATAATTATGTATATTAATCAAATACATCGTATCGATAACAAACATGGAATACGTAACAAAGAATATTAAGGAAAATGAATCAGTTAACACCCGCAATAATGACACTACAGAAATATTATTAAAAAATCAATATTAGAAGGTCATATATGATATCATATTTATATATGTGGTTATTTTATAGTTTAAAAAAATTATTTAACTGTTATAAAATATATTAATGTACCCTATATCAAGGAAAATTACAAGGTAAGAGTTAATTTTACAATCTCTTTACTTATCCGAGGATGTTCATATGTAGGTATCTACTTGGAGTTCTTTATCAACCACATATGTGTTTCATAAAAAATGCATTTCATAACATTTTTAGAATTTCCTAGAATATGGGTTATATACAGTTATACTGATGTTTAACTTTCTATAAAAAGTATCTAAAGTAATCCTTCCATCGTTTTCCAAACAATGTACTTTTTTACCTTTTCGAAAAATTAAGGTAGAATGTTTTTTAACATATACGGCAGGTGTAGCTATTTTCCACTGTTATAACTTGTTCAAAGCTTCTCATACAATGTAATAAGATTATTTTCAAACTCAATGTTTTCTTCTATAATTATGTGAATTTTATATTATTTCAAAACATAAATATATATGTATCCCAAATAGTTTTTGATTTAATCTATGTAAGCATTGTTTGATGGGTTTTACACGTAGTAAAAGTTAATTTATTATGATAAAATCTTCCGTATTGTATTTAGGGTATTTTGATGTGTTTGACTGTGGATGTGTAATCTATATACCATTCATTGATTATGGTTAATGTGTTAACAATTAGTATGCTAGTTTTAATATGAATGTTTATGTTATGATTCATCCTTCTCATATGAGGACTGCATTGGACATAGTAAGTGACAGGTGGAGCCTGATATAGCTCCTCGATAAATTGGTAGGTCTCATGAGACTATCTATTGTCTTGGAATAAGGCCTTGAAAAAATCTTATGTGTAGTATTGGCATGAGGCCATGAATATGTGGTTATGATGTCCATTATTATGCATTACATCATTATAAAATTGGATATTGATATTGCATGTGGTTATTCAAATACTAGAATATCAATATGAATAAGTAAATGGGATTATTTAATTTATCTTTTACATATTATATTAATGTTAATTTTTTAAAATCTTCTTATTTTTTTCATATACATTACCTTAAATGTTTATGGTTATTAATGAATGTTTACACTATATTGTCATCCTTTCTGAGAATCTGAGCATATCCCTTTATATTTTATATTTTTCCCAGGAAGTAAAAAAGTATAATATTACTGATCTACAAGGATTGTTTATGGGAGATTAAATTTTTTAAATGAGACAAAATGTTGTTTTTTATTTCATAATGTATTTTATAACATATGTATGTATCTAGTACATCCATGGAAACTAAAATGACCATTCTTTTGAGATTTGATCTCATATGATCATGAAAAAGTAGTGTAATATTGCACTAACTCTGGGTAACTTGGGTTAGAGTGTTACAGTTTGTATCAGAGGATTTTTTGTACAATCCTTGAAATCTAGATTTAGAAAAACTCTGATCGGAGAACATTACCTTAAGATGTACTTTGAAGATTATTATAGAAGAACATCCAAGAATTGTGGTGATGAATATATTTTGTGTATTTTCAATGAAATACATCCTATTCTGGACACAAGTAGGTAGTGGCGGCTCTGGCACATATGTACCTAGGAGTGAAATCATCGACAAGGAGTTCCATGCTTGAACGTAGGTATCCTAGTACATGAAAATGGGACTTGGTGCACTCTGGTTACAATACTCTTGGAGGATATGCGTGGGATAATTCAAATTTTTTTTACAAAACATTATGGACTTTTTAGAATATACTTACTCAATGAAATCATTTTTATGATAATGGATTACATCTATAAATAGTTCAATTTATGTTAAGTGTTTTACATGTTTGAAATATGTATTGAAATTCATAAACTAATCTACTGTATGCCAATGTTATGAAATGGTAACTAGTAGAAGGAATGTTAATTATATCAACGCATGTAATCTATATAGGGATTTCCCTCCAACTCATAATAATTATTGTGTAGCTGGTGATGCAACTGATGCAAATCATCTTATCACCAAACTGTGACAACTCACTAAGGTTATTAATAATAACCATACCCAAATGGAGCACCTGGATACACAACACAGAGGATCTATGATGGAATTCTTCATGAGAAAACAACCAAAAAAATTAAATGGGACAACAAATCCATATCCAGTGGAGAAATGGATATGTTCTATAGAGAAAATATTCTATGCTTTGGGGTGTATCAAAAACTAATAAGATGCAATGGAAGTTTATCTCCTTAAAGGAGATGTAGATCCATGGTGGTCATTGATTCAAAACAAAAAATATTGTGACAAATAATTCCATATATAATAGAGGGAGTTTGAAGATATTTTCATATAAAAATATTTTCCTATTTATTATCGACCAGATATGTAAAGGTAATTTCTATGTCTAAGGATAAAGGAGGATGAGAATGTATCAAAGTATGAGGATAACATTAAAAGGATAGAAATACATGCAACAGATTATATACATAAGCTAAGAAGTAACATTGATCTATTATTTGATGGGTTAAAACAATTTCTCATCAAGAATTATTCTCACAATCCTTCTCACCATAGAAATATTTTGTCTCATGTGATATCAAGATAGAAACTAAATTTTATAAGTCTTACAACATTAATGCAAAGAATGAAAATATGATATCTTCTGAACACTTTGAAAATGGAAATAATGGTAAGAAGGGAAACGTAGAAATTCTATCTAGTAATAAAGGTGGGAAGAAAAACCATGGTTCTTGCCTGAAGGGAATGGGATCCTATTAAAATAGAGGCTAAAAGGCAATAAAACACCTAATTTAATAGGAAATAAAAAGGCTTTAAATGTTTAATGTAACAATTGTAGAGAAATGGGGCGTTATGAAAATGAATGTCCTAAGATCCATGAAATAATACCTCATAAAAGGCTAAAGGTGCAATTGCATGCTTATGTGATCACTACTACTGAGGTTGAAGCTCCGAATGACGTGGCACATGTAATTTAATGGCTTCTTCAAGTTTAGACAGGGCTTTATTTCATTCTGGATCATCGCATTTTTCATACCATCGCAGTTTTCTATCATAATTAGATACTTCCAATTTGAATTATCAACGAAGTTATCAGTCCAAATTCCAAAGGGAAGTATCATTGCAACATTTTTTTGTGAATCAGTTCCCATTACAGCATAAAAATTTACTTTATCTTATAATCACATCATCATACCCATGATTTAATTTGATATAATACATAGTATGGATTAGCTTTCAGACCTTGATTTGAAAATTTATTGTAACAATAAAGAGGTTACAATTTTCGATGATGATAAAGAGTACATTATATTTAGAGGATAAATGTCACCACCTGATTCTTATCTAGATCCACCCCATGTAGCTCTACTACATTTAATTATTATGGAGGAGGAGAATGAAATAACTACGGGTGAGAAAAAGAATGTTCAAATAGATAATGTACCTTTTGTGCAAGAATATGTTGATGTGTTTCTAGAGGATTTACATGGATATCCTCTAGAATGATAATTTGTGTTTTCGATTGATTTAATTCATGGTTCAATGACTATTTCAAAAACCCCTTATAGAATGTCTATTGTGGAATTAGTGGAACAAAAGAAACAACTAGAGGAATTGAGTAATAAAGGATTTATTCTCCCTAGTGTTTCTCTATGGGGAGCCCCATTTATTTTTGTAATGAAGAAAGATGGATCTATGAGGTTGTTCATTGACAATAGGGAGATCAATGCTAAAATAATAAATAACAAGTATCCGCTAAATCACATTGATGATTTATTCGACCACATTCATGGAGATCAATATTTTTCATAGACTGACCTTGGATCTAGATATCATAAAAATTTTGTGAAGAAGGATGAAATTCTGAAAAAAAACATTTCAAATCATGTATGGGCATTACGAGTTTACAATAATTCCTTTTGGAATGACTTAGGCACCTTCTGTTTTCATGGATAAAATCAATAGAGTTTTCGAGGAATATCAGGATGACTTTGTAGTGGTATATATTTATGATACCATGGTATACAAAAAAATATATGATGATCATGAAAATCACTTGTCCAATATAATAAAACCCCTCAGAAGAAATGAATTATATGGGATGTTTATCAAGATTGAATTCTGGTTTCATGAAATTTATTTTCAAAGACATTTTGTCTCTAAAGATGAAATCAACTTCGATCCTTCAATGATAATAGAAATACACAAACTTCCAGAACCAAAAAGTTTTACTAAGTAACATAGTTTGATTTGTTTTGAAGATTATTATCATTTTTTCGTCCAGAATTTTTCCAGATTGGCTAACCCATTAACCAAGCTCACAAGTAAAGGTGTTAATTTTTCTTGGACAAAAGTTTGTGAATAATTATTTGATGAACCGAAGGGAATATTAGTCAATGCTACTCTATTGGCACCACCATTGGGGAATGGAGGGTTTTTTAGTCATAATGATTCTTCAATAAAAAGGCTTGGTTGCGCCCTTATTCAGAATGATAGAGTTATTGAAAATTCATCACGACAACTAAATGTTCATAATCAAAACTATCCCACCCATGATCTTGAGTTAGAAGCTGTATTGATTTATTTGAAGATATGGAGTCACTATCTCTATGGTATGAGATATATAATGATCGTCAGAGTTTGAAGTATATTTTAACACATAAAGAACTCAAAATGAGGAAAATACGATGTATTGATCTACCGAAGTATTATTATTTCTCTATACACTACATCCCAGGGAAAGAAAATAAGGTTGTATATTCCTTGAGAAAAAACGATCCTGGAGTTTTGAACAAGATGAGAGTTGGAAGGGATCATATGTTCATGGATCTTGTAAAGATGTATATGGGAATAATCTGGAAGGTGAAACATCAATACTTTTTAAAATGTTATCTAAACCATCTTTACTAGAATGGAAAAAAATTTATTTGACGGATGATGAGGAGTTTCAAAAGAATATTAAAACTTTGAACGATGGGAGATTGATTGAATTTGTATATAAAGATGGGATTTTCAAATTTTGGAAGAGATTATGTTTTCCTGACATACCTGATCTAAAAAGTGAATTTTTGTAAGATTATAATTGATCCAATTTCTCTATACACCATAGTTTCACAAAGATGTAGAGATATTTGACAGATCATTTTCGGGTGGACAACATGAAAATGGAGATTCCTGATTATGTGTCAAGATGTATGTTTTTCAACCGGTGAAGCTCGGAAGACAACATCTGAGAGGAGTCATGCAAACTCTTCCCATACCTGAGTTGAAATGGGATGATATTACGATGGACATTCTCATGGGACTTCCAAATAATCCTAAAAGTAAGGATTCAATATGTGTCATTATTTATCATATTATCGAGTCACCCAATTTTCATTCCATAAGGGAAGATTTACAACTTGAATGGTTAGAATGACTATATATTATCGATGTTGTAAGACTTCATGGAGAACCCCTATCTATTTTTTCTAATCATGATCCCCATTTTACATCAATGATTATGGAAAAAGTCTTCAGAAGGCCCTGGATAATAAAATTTATTTGAGCACTGCCTACCATACTAAAACTGATAGACAATCAGAATGAACAATTCAACCCTTAGAAGACATGTTGAGATCGCTCTCACATGACATTCAAGGTATGTGGAATCAATATTTACGTCTGGTAGAATTTTTCTTTAACAATAGATTCCATTTAAGTATTTATATGAATCCATATGAAAGTTTATCTGGAATTAGATGTCTCTCAACAACTTGTTGGGATGATATTGGTGATAGAAAAGGCGTAGGGGCATAACATGTTGAGGAATAAATGGATATTGTGATAATTATCCAAACCCGCATCAAAGTAGCTCAATGTAGGAAAAATATCAAGGCCAAAAACTGAAGGAAGGATATATAAATTAATGTAGGATATCATGATTTCATAAAGGTATCTCATTGGAAGGGTGTTATACGTCATGATAAAAAGGTTAAATTATATCCTAGGTACTTTGGACATTATGAAATTCAAGACCAAATTGGAGTTGTAGATTATCGTTTGGGAATGTATCCATGTCTCTATAATGTCCATGATTAGTTCCACATATATCTATTGAGAAAATACATTCTCGGATCAATGCATGTAACACCCCAAGCTTCCACGATACATTTCCCTTTGAATAATGAAATAACATCCATTGTACACAACATCAAGATTCTATCACACCGCAACCAATCAAACTAGCTGTTATGAATATTAATACACACTTTTTGAAATTTTATATATTTTATCTTTAAAAATGGACTTCATTTTTATATTTTTAATATCAAAAATAGCTTAGGGTAATTTTTTGGTATTTTTTTAAAACATTCAATTTTTGATGAATTGTGAAAAACACTGCATTATTGGTTAAACCCAACATTTTATTTAAATAATTATTTATTTTATTTAAATTTATTTTAGGTCAAACTAGATACATAATACCTATATAATTTAAATTTAATTCAATGGTTTCATATTATAAAAATCGTAGACATATAAATGTTTTATTGAACTTTTTACCGTCTTTTACTAAACTATTATGAGCATTTTTATATTTACATAAAAAAATAATTTTACTGATTTTTTGAATTAAATTTTAAAAATATGAAAGACATAGTTAATTTACATATGTAAAATGTTGTTCAATAAGAAGAAAATAATTTTTGGTGAATTGTAAATTTTGACTTTTATTTAACACGGTTAATAGTAAATCGGTTAATTGATGGTAAAAATGATATCATAATTACCCTAACACAAGTCATAATTTTATTGGACTATAAATATTTATTATAAACATAAAAATATTTTCTAATTAATGGTAATATATTTATTATTTTTAAACATTAAATAATTTAATTTATTTATGACACAATAATGATGTTGTAAATACCGTATTAAAGAATGATTAAAATAATTGATATTATAAATATCGAAAAAAATGTAATTTGAGAATTTTGATAAATTAAAATAATTTTATAGGTTAATATGAAATTTTAGGGATTATTAAATTATTTTATCCGATGTAATCATGCAGTTATAATTTATTAAAAAATCAAAAACTAAATAGTGTCAAAATTGACACAATGGAATTTTTAAAACAAATACTAAATTATTAATTGATATAATATTCATAAAATTATACGGATTGGAAAAAGAACATAGATAAATTTATATAAATTTATAATGAACCAATTTGGGTTATCTTGGTTGATTATAGTATTTTTATTAACTATATAATATAAAATACAAAGAGAAATAGTAAATGAAAAAATATTTAACTAACAATTAAATATAAACGATAAGGTTAATATGGTGAACTAATCCTGTCTAAAACCTATAGGGTGAGAGGTTTTAGACCCATACCAACCTTAGACTATAAATAAATCATTTTGGAGCAATTATAAAAAGAAAATTATTTTATTATAAAGTAATATTTCAAGCTTTTCCTAAAGTGGCCTTTACTTCTCTCATAAAAGGGAACTTCACCCTTTCTTAATTTCACACCTCCAAAGCCTTTTAGCATGTCCAAAGCCTTCCCAAATATCATAAAAACATTCCTAAATTCATTATAGAGGTCTTCCTTTGTTTATAAATCCATCTTATGGAGCGCTTTTGATCAAATTAAAATGGAGAACCCGTAGAAGAGGTAAATATTTCATCACCTCTTTTTAGTTCATTTTTTCTTCCAATTACTCATTCTTTGATGTTTAAATTCTAAAATAATAAATCATGTATATTATATATACTTTGATTTTAATATAAATATGGTACAACCATATTCATTATTCTATCAATAATTTGAATGACAAAGTCACCATACGTGCGTACGTACAACTTACCATCTCCAGGTCATTGTGTATTTTGTTATTCAAACACTTCATTATTTGGATGGGTATAATAATGAGTATAACTAATTTAAATAATAAATATAACATGTTAAAGATTTTTTATATATGATATACCTTCCAATTGCGAATGATTTCACCATCAATATAATGATATTGTCTCTCTTGTGTACGTATGTATTACCATCTCCACGAACGCGATGAGATTTATTCCCCACCGTAATCATTCAAGAATAATTTTCATATTACGATTCAAAATAAAATTTATGAAAATAATATAAATCTATATATGAATTAGATAAATTGTATTCACAACAAACATGGCTTACGTAACCAAGCATATAAAAAAAATGAATCTATTAACACCTGGAACGATGATACTACTAAAATATTTTTAACAAAAAAATATTAAAAGATCATATATGATATCATATTTACATATATGGTTTTTTTATTATATAATAACAACTAATAAAGTCTTATAAAAGTGGTAAACCTACCATCGAACAAGGAAGAGTACAAGGTAAGGGTTAATTTCCCAATCGTTTTTTATCTGAGGTTGTTTTTATGTAAGTATCTACTAGGACCTCTTTATCATCCTCATCCGTGTTTTTTTAAATTTTTTCCAAAAAATTACAATTTATTAGAATATTTGTTAAATAAATTTATAACTTTGTTTGAATTTTTATTAAATGATTTGAAAGGAATCTTTCCGTCATTTTCATAACAATGTACATTATGTCATTTTCGAACAAATTAAGGTAAGAATGTCTTTCTTTAACTTATATGGCAGGAGTGGCTATCTTTTGTCATTATGTAATCATTGAATCTTCCCATACAAGCTTATAAAAATATTTTCAAAATAAATTTATTTTTTTATAAATATGATACTTTTAAATTATTTCAAAATATATTGAGTTAATTATTTCAAATAGTTTTGATTTCATCTATTTCAACATCCATTGATTGATTTTAAGATTGTTTAATGTTGATTTATTATGATAAAAAACTCCAATATTGTATTGAAGGTTATGTGATATGTTAGATTGGTGATGATTTATTTTTTACACCATTCATGGATTATAGATAATGTTTTCACATTTCGTATGCTAGTTTTAATACGAATGTTTATGTTATGTTTAAATCTTTTTATATGAGGAATGTATTGGACTTAGTATATGTCAGGTGGATCCCTATATATTACTTCGTTGAAAGAGTAAGTCTCATGAGACAAAATAGTGTCTTTGCACAAGTCCTTGAAAAAATATTATTTGTAGTCTTGGCACAAGGCCTTGACTATGTGGTTATGTGGTTTGGAATTATGAATTCTATAATTATAAATGTGGATAGTGATATTTCATGTGACTACTTGACTATTAGAATATCCATGTGAATAAGTAAATGGCATTATGTTATTTTATATTTTCTATTTTATTCGTAATTTCAAGTTTAATAGGCACTTTTTAGCCTTATACATTACCTTAAATGTTAATGATTATTTATGAACGTTTCCACTATATTGTTATCCTTACTGAGCATATGAGATCACAACTTTCTATGTTTTAGTTTATTTAGGATGTGAAAAAGTATTTAATGGTTTGCATATAGGTATATGCTAATGATTTATGTATGTTCAAAAGGGGATAATTTTTTTGATTTTTTTATTTCATGATATAATGTAAAACTTATTAATGTATCTAGTACTTCCAAGGCTACTAAACAGATTGGTCTTTTGGAATTTGATCCCTTGTGATCATGCCAATGTTATGTAATAATGCTTCGACTCTGGGTAAATTGGGTCAGGGAGTTACAGTTGGTATTAGAATAATATTATTACAAACCTTGGATGCTTGATTTCGAAAAAATCCAATTAGCAAACATTGCTCTAATATAGACTTTGAGGATTAGTATAGAGGAAAATTATAGAATTTTGGTATTGTAGGGATTTTATGAGTTTTACAAGTAATACATCCTTGTCTATATATGAGCAGGTAGAGATGGCTGTGGCATAGATGTACCTAGGGGTAAAACCAAAAAACACCACTTTGATCTAGAGTCGAATGAGATCTAGTGCACAACAACGGGCTTTGTTGGACTTTTGGTTATGACCCTCCTTTGGGATATTCTTTGAATAATTCAAATTTTCCTTACAAACTATTATAAAGGGTTTATGAGTAAATACTTCTTCAAAATAACATTTTTATGATTATGGATTTTATCCATGAACTGTTTAATTTTTGTTAAGTGATTTAAAAGTTTGGAATAATGTATTGTGATACAAAAACTAATCTAGTGTATACCGTTGATTAGAAATGGAACCTAGAAGAAGGAATGGAAACTATATAAATGCACTTAATCCATGTAGGGATTTCCCTCCTACTCAAGATAATTATATTAATGCTAGAAAGTAACTAGTGCTGGTCAGCTTATCACCATACTGGGAGAACTAACTCTGGTTATGAATAGTAATCTTACCCGTATAGAGCACCCTGATCCACAATGTGGAGGATCAATGTTAGACTTCTTCCCGAGGCAACAACCACCAAAATTAAATGGGATTTCAAATCCATTAGTCATTGAGAAATGGATACATTCCTTTGAGAAAATATTTCTTTCTTTGGGGTGTAGTGAAAGGGAAAAGGTTGTTATTGTAGTTTATCACCTCGTGAGAGATGCATATCAATGGGGGTCATTAATCGAAAACAAAAAGGAAAATGAAGAAGTATAAAACAAGGAATTTAGGGAGTTTAATTATATTTTATTAGAAAAATACTTTCCTCATGACCATTGAGCAGATATGGAATGATAATTTCTGAGTTTGAGGAAAAAGGATGATGAGAATGTCGAAATGTATGAGGCTAACATTACAAGGATAGCATGGATTGTTGTAGATTATATATGTAACCCAATGTGTCAGATATATTGATTCTCTGATGGGTTAAAACCATTTCCCTAGTGAGCATTTGTCTCAAAATACTTTTTATTATAAGATAATATTATGTAATGTGCTACCAAGAACGAAAAATAATTATCTAAGTCTTACAACTTTAATGTAAATCAGGAGAAGAAGAGACCTTCTGAACACTCTGGAAATAGAAATAAGGGGAAGAAGGGAATAGTTTAATATCAATCTTGTGATAAATTTGGGAGGAAACACCCTGGTACTTGCCTGATTGAAAAGGCAGTATGTAACAAGTGTGGTGAAAAAGGCCACTAAGCTCGTGATTTCAAGGGGAAGAAAGAGGTTTTCATTGTTGAATGCTACAATTTTATAGAAATGGGGAATTATGAAAATGAATCTCCTAATCGCCAAGGTAACATTACTCAAAAAAGTACAAGGGAGGAATGGCCAAGCTTATGCAAACACTACAGCTGAGGTTGAAGCTCTGAAAGACATGTGGCAGGTAATTTAATGGTTTCATCAAGTTTATTCAATGTTTTATTTGATTCTAGATCATCACATTGTTTCATATCATCACAGTTTTCTATGAAAATTAGGTATTTTCAATTTGACTAAACAAGGGAGTTTTCAGTCAAAAAACCTAAAGGGAGTATCATCAAAACAATGTTTTGGGAATCAGTTCCCATCAAGGCATATAAAATATTTTTATCTTCTTATCTCATATTCCTACCCATGATTTAATTTGGTATAATCATTAGTATGGATTGGATTTCAGACCACGATGCAAAAATTAATTATATGATGAAAGATGTTTTAATTATCGATGATGATAAGAGGTACCTTATCTTTAGAACAGAAACGTCACCACCTGATTCTTATCTTGATCTGCCCCCAGTAGCTCTTTTAATTTCAATAATTGAGGAAGAAAAGAATGATATAACTATGGGTGTGGAAAATAATGTTTGAATAGAGGATGTAGCTATTTGTGCACGAATATTATGATGTGTTTCTAGATTATTTACCTAGACATCCTCCAAAACAAAAAATTGAGTTTTCCATTGATTTAATTCCTGGTTTAAGGCCCATATCGAATACCCCTTATTGAATGTCCAATGTGGAATTAGAGGATCTAACGAAAAAACATTAGGAATTAAGTAATAATGGATTTTCCAACCTCGTTTTTCTCAATGGGGAGCCCCCATTATTTTTTCTAAGAAGAAAGATATATCTATGAGGTTGTATAGTGACAATAGTGAGATCAATGCTATAACAATAAGGAACAAGTATCCCCTACCACGCATTCATGATTTATTCAACCAACGTCATGGAGTTCAATATTTTTCAATGATTAAACACCGATCTGGATATCATTAGTTATATGTGGCGAAGGAAGGCATTCCGAAAATAGCATTTTGAACCAGGTACGGGCATTACGATTTTACAGTAATGCCTTTTGGATTGACTAATGCATCCTCCCTCTTCATGGATATAATGAATAGAGTTTTCAAAGAATATGTTGATGTCTATGTAGTGGTATTTGTTGATGATATCTTGGTATTCCCCAAATGGTATGAATATTAGGAAATTAAATTGCACATTATACTAAAGACTCTTCGAATAAATGAATTTTATTGGATGTTTAGAAAATGTGAATTCTGGATTCCTTAGATTTATTATTATAGACAAATTTTCACTAAGTATGGAATCATTTTTGATCCTTCAAAGACCAAGGCAATCCAAGAATGGCTAGCAGTAGTGATTATAACTAAGGAAGACATTTTTATTGGTTTTTGAGGTTATTATCGATATTTCATCCATAATTTTGCCTGATTTTGTGACCTATTAACCAAGCTCTCATGTAATGGGGATAAATTTGTTTGAAAAAAATAGTGTGAATAATGTTTTGAAGAAATGAAGAGATGATTTTTCAATGTTCCTATTTGGACACTATCATCAGGGAATGATGTGTTTGTTATTTATAGTGATGCTTCAAAGAAAGGACTTGGTTATATCCTTATGCAGAATGATATTGTTATTTCATATGAATCACGACAGCTAAAAATTCATTAACAAAATTCTCTCACTCATGATCTTGAGTTAGCATCTGTAATCTTTTTCTGAAAATATGGAGACACTATATCTATGGTGAAAACGTGAGATTTATATTGATCACAAGAGTTTGAAGTATATTTTCTCACAAAAATAACTCAACATGAGGCAAAGGAGACAACTTCAACAACTCAAGGATTATGATAGAACTATACACTACCACAAGGAGAAGGAAAATAAGGTGGATGACTCATTTTTAAGAAAGGATCATGGAGTTTTGAACAAGATGAGAGTTGAAAGGGATCCTATTTTCATGGACCTAGTAATGATGGATATGGAAATAACAATGGAAGGTGAAACATAATTTATTTTTCAAATGGTTTCCAATAAAATCAATACAAAAAGGATAATGATTTCTCAGACTAAGGAAGAGGAGTTTCAAAAGGAGATTAAAGCTATGAATAATTGGAGATTGAGTGACTTCATATATGAAGATGGGATTTTGAAATTTGGGAATAGGAATTGTTTTCCCAATATACCTAATCTAAAAAGGGAATGTTGGATGATTGTCATAGCTCCATATTCACTATACACCATAGTAGCACTAAGATATATAGAGATTTGAAATAACATTTTTTTGGGACAACTTGAAGAGGGATATTGAAGATTTTGGGTCAAGATGTATGGTTTGTCAGCAAATGAAAGCTGGAAGGAAACAACCTGGAGGAGCCATGCAACCTATTCCCATACCTGAGTGGAAATGGGATAATATTACGATGGACTTTGTAATGGGGCTACCAAACACTCAAAGAAGGAATGATAAAATATTGGTCATTGTTGATAATATTTCCAAGTCAGCACATTATAATTCTATAAGAGATGATTTACCTTGTGAATGTTTGACAAGACTATATATTAATGAAGCTGTAAGACATCTTGGAGTACCCCTATTGATTGATTCTGATCATGATCTCCATTTAACATCATGATTCTGGAAAAGTCTTCAGAAGTCCCTAGATACTAAACATCATTTGAGTACTGCCGGCCACCCTCAAACCAATGGAAAATCAGAATGGACTATTCAAACCTTAGAAGAAATGTTGAGATCTTTCTCACATGACATTCAAGGTACATGGGATCAATATTTACCTCTATTAGATTTTTTCGGTAACAATAAATTCCATTTAAGTATTCAGATGGCACTATATAATGTTTTATATGGCAAGAGATGTCACAAACCAGCTTATTGGGATGATGTTGGTGAAAAAAAACTCATATGCCAAGAATATGTTGTTGAAACAAAGGAAAGGGCGAAGGTTATCCAAACCCACATCAAAGCATCCCATAGTTGGCAAAAGATATGTGTTGATAACTGAAGGAAGGATTTGGAATTTGAGTAGAAGGCCGTGTTTTCTTGAGGATATCTCTATGGAAGAGTGTCACACATTTCGGTAATATGGGTAAAATGAGTCTAAGGAGCATCGGGCCTTTAAAAATTCTAGAACAAATTGGTGTTGTAGATTATCATTTGGCAATTCCTCTATGTCTCTCCAAAGTGCACGATGTATTCCACGTATCACTGTTGTGAACATACATTACAAACACAACACATTTAATCACCTATGAGAAAATTGAACTATAACCAGAGCTATATTATTGTGAAGATCCTTTCAAAATTCTTGATACAAGAGAACAATTACTGAGAAACCAGACAACTCGTCTGGTAATGTTCTATGGATAAACCATAAGACAGAATATGCAATGTGGGAACCAGAGGAACTTTCGATGAAGAACCACCCAAATATTTTTATGCAGTAATATTCTAGAAATTTCAAGGACAATATTATTTTACTAATGGAAGAATGTGACACCCCAAGCATATATGGTACGTATCCATTTGAATAATGCAATAGCTTGAATTATACGCAACATCGGGATTCTAACACACCACAACCAATCAAACAAGCCATTATAAATAAAAATACCCACTTTTTGAAATTTTATAAATTTTATCTTTCAAAATGTACTTCATTTTTGGATTAGGAATATCATAATTATCTTAGGGTGATTTTTTGGTATTTTTTTGAAAACATTCATTTTTCAATGAATAGAGAAAAACACTGCATTATTGGTTAAAACAAGAATTTTTTAAATAATAATTCATTTTATTTAAATATATTTTTGGTGAAAATAGATACATAAAACTTAAATAAGTTCAATGTAATTCATTGGATTCATTTTATAATATCCTAAGATATATAAAACGTTTATTGAACTATTTACCGTCTTTTACCCAACCCATAGGAGAGTTTTCAAATTTGAATAAAACATAATTTTACTAATTCCTTGAGGTGAATTTATAAAATCCAAGAGAAACAGTTAATATCAGTATGAATACTTTGATTCAATAAGATGAAAATAATTTATGTAGAATAGTATCTTTTTTCGTTTATTTATCAAAGTTAAAAGTAAATAGGGTAATTAAAGTTAAAAATGATAACATAATTTCCATAAAAATTGTCATAATTCTATTAGATAAGTGTAATTCAACCATAAACAACCATATGAATAAAATATGATCCCATTTAGTCCACATGGATTAGATTTGGAAATTTATTATTATTTTATTTAAATAAGAGTTAAAAGAGTAAAATTCAAAGGTTAATAACTAAACCACATTTAATATATAGTTATACATAAGATAAATTTGACTATAAATATTAATTAGAAATGTAAAAATATTTCATACATAATGGTAATTTATTTATATTTTTTAAAAATTTAATAATATAATTTATTTATTACACAGTGATGATGGAGTAATTACCTTATTAAAGAATGATGAAAATAATAGATTTTATAAATTTCCAAAAAAATTGAAATTTGAGACTTTTGATAAATTCAACTAATTTTATATGTTAATATGACATGTTAGATTTGATTAAATAGTTTTTTAGAAATAATTATATTGTTATGATTTTTACAAAAATCCAATATTAAATAGTGTCAAAATTGAAATAATTGAGTTTTTAAAAAAAATACTATATTATTAAATAATATTATATATCTAAATTTCTATGGATTGACCAAAGGACATAGATAAGGTTATATATATTAATAATTAACCACTTGGGGTTCTCTTATGTGTTTATAGTATGTTTATTAACCATATAATATAAAAATGCAATGAGACGTGGTAAATGACAAACTATTTAACTAAGAGTTAGATCTAACAGATAAGGTTAGTATAGTGACCTAAACCAGTACAAAACCTATTGGTTGAGTGGTTTTCAACCCATAACAACATTAGGTTATAAATAAATTATTTTGGATCTATTAAAGACCTAAAATGGTTTTATTATAAAAAAATATTTTATGCTTTTCCTAAAGTGACCCTCACCAATCTTATAAAAGGGAACTTCCCCTTCTATTAATTTCACACCTCCAAATCATTTAGGCTCAGCCAAACCCGGAAAAAATATCATTCCACAATTTTTATGTTTATCTTAGAGGCATTAAATTGGTCAAAAATCCATCCTAAGAATATCTTTGGATCAAATCAAAAGGAAGAACCTGCAGAAGAGGTAAATATTTCATCACCTCTTTCAAACTCTTTTCTTCTTCCAATTCCCCTTTATTTGATGATTACATTCAAAATAATAAATCCATTATCTGCTATATACTATGATGTTATTATAATAATTTTACAACAGTATTCATTAATCTATCCATCATATGAAATACAATGTCACCATACATGTGTACGTACGGCTTACCGTCTCCACTTCGTGGTGTAGTTTTTTATTCAAACAATTAATTATTTTAATGGGTATAATAATGAGAATAAATAGTGTAAATAATAAATATAACATGTTAATGATTCTGTATATATGATATACCATCCTATTATGTTTGATTTCACCATAAATATAATGATATTGTCGCTTGTTCATACGTACGGATTACCGTCTCCACGAACGCGATGTGATTCATTCCCCACTGTAATCATTCTAGATAATTTTCATTTAAAGATTAAAAATAACGTTTATGAAAATAATATAATTCTTTATAAGAATAAAATACATCTTATTCATAATAATCATGGCTTTCATAACCAAGCATATAAAGGAAAACGAATTTGTTAACACACAAAATAATGATACTATTAAAATATTGTTAACAATGAAATATTTTAATATCATATATGATATCATATTTACATTTATGGTTCTTATATATTTTAATAACAATTAGTTAACTATTATACATGAGGTTAACATACCCTTGACCAAGGAAAAGTAAAAGGTAAGGGTTAAATTCTCAATCTCTTTATTATCCAATGTAGTATTTATATAAATATATACTATGACATTTTTATCATCCACATACATGTTTTCTTAACAATGTACTTCAAAAAAAATTTACTATTTACTAAACTATGGGTTATATTAATGTATACCATTGTTTTATTTTTTATAAAATTGTTTGAATGTAATATTTCAGTTGTTTTCCGAATAAGGTACTTTATGACCTTTTCGACAAAATTATGGTCAAGATGTCTTTTTTAAACATATACGGTGGGTGTGGCTATTTTTTGTCATTATATCATCGTTGAAGCATCCCATACAATCTTATAAAAATAGTTTCAAAATTAAGGTTTTCTTTTATGATTATATGACTTTTATATGATTTCAAAATAGACAGATGTATTTATTTCAAATAGTTTATATTTCATCTATGTCAACATCCTTTGATGGATTTTATGATTGTTTGAGGGTGATTTATTATTATACAAATCTTCCATATTGTATAGACGGTTATGTAAAGTGTTTGACTGTGGATCTGTTATTTTTACACCATTCATTGTTTATGGATAATGTATTGACATTCTGTACACTAGTTTTAATATGAATGTTTATTTTATATTTAAACCTTTTCATATGAGGAATGCATTGGACATAGTAAGTGAAGGGTGTAGCCTACTATACTCCTTTATGCATTGGTAGGTCTCATGAGAAATACTATTTTCACGGCACAAGGCCTTGACAAAATATTATTTGTAGTCTTCGAACACGACCTTTTCTATGTGGTTATTAAGTCTGGTATTATGCATTCCATCATTATGATTGTGGATATTAATATTGCATGTTATTATCTGACTAGTAGAATATCCAAGTGAATAAGAAAATGGAATTTTTTGATTTTAACATCACCATATTATATATAATTTTATGTTTAAATGGATTTTGATGTAGTCTTATACATTGACTTAAATTTTCATGTTTATTTATGAACGTTTATGCTATATTGTTATCCTTACTGGGAATATGAGCTCACACATTTCTATGTTTTATTTTTCCCATGATGTGAAAAAGTATTTTATGGTTGACCTATAGGGATAAGATTTGGATTAAAGTGTGTTTAAAAATGGACAAAATGATAATGATGTTTTTATTAAATGATGTAATGTAAAACTTATGAAAGTATATTGTACTTTAATGGATACTAAACTGGTCGGTCTTTTAGGATTTGATCATCGGTGGTCATGACAATTTTATGTAATAATGCACCGAATATGTGTAACTCAGGTCGTGGTGTTACAACGCATGTACTCAACTATGATAAAATTGAACTAGAACCAGGTATGTGTTATTGTGAAGAGCCTGTCATGATTCTTGTTACCAGAGAACTATTGTTGTGAAACTGGACGACACGTATGGTAAATGATCTATGGGGAAATCATAAGATGGAAGAGCCAATGTGAGAACTCGAGAAATATATAAATGATGAACCACCTGATACTTTTTATACAGAAATATTCTATAAATTTCAAGGACCAAATTATTTGAAGGAGGGAATAATGTAACACCATAAGCTTCCATAGAATGCTTCTCTTGGAATAATACAATAGATTGCGATGTACATAACATTGACTTCTAGCACACCACGTCCAATCAGACTAGATGTTATGAATATTTTTACCCACCTTTTGATATTTTAAAGTATTATTATTCAAATAATCCTTCATTTTTTGATTCGTAATATCAAAATTAGATTCGGGTTGATTTTTGGGAATTTTTTGAAAATTTTCAATTTCTGATTAATAGTTAAAAACATTGTGTTTTTGTTTAAACCTGACATTTTGTTTCAATAATTTTTTGTTTTATTTAAATGTATATTAGGAAAAAATATATACATAATACTTTTATATGTTCAATTTAATTCATTGGAGTAATTTTATTATATTATTAGATATATAAAATATTAATGAACTTTTTACCGTCATTTACCCAACTTCTAGACACATTTGCAAATTTTCATAATACATAATTTTTTATATTTTTGTGAATTGTATTTCACAAATCCAAGAGACACGGCTGACATATGTAATTAAAATGTGGTTCAGTAAGATGAAAATAATTTTTTATGAATTGTAACTTTTGACTTTTATTTACCATAGTTAAAAGTAAATAGGGTAATAAAGGGTAACAAATTATATAATAATATCCCTAAAACAGGTCATAATTCTATTGGATAAGTTTATTTAAAACGAAATCAACCTTAACAATAAAATATGATCCTTTAGGTCAACTTAGATTACATTAATACATTATTATTTTTTAATTTAAAGAAGAGTTAAAAGTGTCAAATTCATTGTTTCATAAAAACCCATTTTTAATATAGGGATATAAACAAGAATAATTAGACTGTAAATATTAATCTGAAAGATAAAAATATTTCCTACATAATATTATTTAATATATAATTTTTAGACATGAAATAATAAAATTTATTTATGACATAATGATAATTTAGTAAATACCAAATTTATGAATGATTA
Source organism: Viscum album (assembly GCA_963277665.1). Taxonomy (NCBI): domain Eukaryota; kingdom Viridiplantae; phylum Streptophyta; class Magnoliopsida; order Santalales; family Viscaceae; genus Viscum; species Viscum album. The sequence continues at coordinate 799,056,002 of OY728143.1, read as the reverse complement.
AAGTAGTTTTTATTATAAATATCCTAATAAATGAAAATTGAGGACTCAAATTAATTCCACTAATATTATAGGATAATATTACATGTTAGGGTTGATTAGATAAAATTATTTCTAAGTGATACAATTTTTATGAAATTCACAAATACAAAAATACCAGATTGTGTCCACATTGACATAAATGAGTTTTTAAAACAAATCCCCTATTATTAATAGATATATTATTCCTAAAAATATAAATTTTTTAAAAAAAACATAGATAAAGTTATATATATCAAATTTGAACCACTTGGGGTTCACTTTTATTTTATAATAACTTTATTAACAATTTATTGTAATAATATATTAACACATGGTAAAAGATAAACTATTTAACATAGAGTTAAATCAAAATGATAAGGTTGATATGGTTACCTAAACAAGTATAAACACAATTTTTTGAGATGTTTACTACCAATCCCCACCTTATCCTCGAAATAAATTCTTTTGGAGCCATTATAACCCGAATATGATTGTATAATAAAATAATATTTCTAGGTTTTCAAAAAGTGACCCTCTCCTCTCTATTAAAAGGGTACTTCCGCTTCTCTCCAAACCACACGTCAATGCCATTTCGATCAGCCAAACCCAGCAAAAATATCCTCCAAAATACAGTAACATAGACCTAGAGGCCTTACATTGATCATAAATCCTTTCTATAGAGCCCTTTTAATAAAATCAAAAGGAAACACCTGAATAAGAGGTAATAATTTCCCAACCACTTTCAATGATCTTATCTTCTTCCACTTCCCATTTCATTATTGTTTCCATAAAAAAATAATAAATCTAGTACCTTATACATAATATGATGTTTTTATAAATATTGTACGACAATATTCATTATTCCATCCATCCTATTAATTCCAAGTCACCATATGTGCGTACGTACGGCTTATAGTCTCCACGTCGTGGTGTAGTTGGTCATTCAAACACATCATTATTTGTATGGGTTAAAATAATGAGTATAACTGATGTAAATAATAAATAGAACATTTTAATTAATCTTTATATATGATATACAATCCAATTACATTAAATTTCACCATCAATGGATAAATATTGTTGCTCGTGCGTACGTACCAATTATCGTCTCCACGAACGCGATGAAATTCATTCCTCATCATAACCATGCAATAATAATATCTTTTTAATTAAAAATAATGTTTGAGAACATAATATTATTCAAGATATAAATCAAATAAAATATATCCATAACAAACATGTCTTATGTAACCATACATATAAAGGAAAATGAATCGATTATCACCAGAAATAATGATACTACTGAAATATTCTTAATAAATCAATGTTACAAGGTCATATATGATATCATATTTTTGAAAGTGGTTCTGGTATAATTAAATAACTATGATGAAACTAGTATACAGGATTTTAATGTTCCCTCAATCAAGGAAAAGAACAAGGTAAGGGTTAATTTTACAATCACATTACTTATCCAACGTTGTTTATACGTAAGTATCTACTGGGACTTCTTTATCATCCACATCTATGTTTATTAAAAATTTATTTGAAAACATTTTTACTATTTCCTTGAATATGGGTTAAATACATTTATACATTTGATTTACATTCTATAAAACTTTTTAAAAGTAATATTTCCATCATTTTCCAAAAAATATACTTTGTGACCATTTTGAAAAATTAAGGTAAGAATGGATTTTTAGCTTATACGAAGGGTGCGGCTATTATCAGCCATTATAACACCTTCAATGATTCCCATAAAATTATATAAAAACTTTTTAAAAATAAATGTTTTTTATTAATATTTTAAATATAATTGATTTCAAAATAGGAAGAGATATTTATCTCAATAAGTATTTAATTTCATATATGTCAACATCCATTGATAGATTATACACTTGTTTAATGTATATATATTATGATATAATCATCTATATTGTATTGAAGTTTTTTTTATATGTTTGACTGTGGATGTGTTTTTTTAATAACATTCATGGATTATAGTTAAATTATTTACATTTTGTATGCTTGTTTTAATACGAATGGTTATGTAATTTTTCAACATTTTTCATATGAAGAATGCACTGGACATAGTATGTGATGGGTGGAGCCCGCAATAGCTCCTTGATACATCGGTAGTTCTCATGAGACAAAATAGTGTCTTGGTAGAAGTCCTTGAAAAAAATCATATTTTTAGTCTTGGAACTAGTCCTTGACTATGATGTTATGATGTCTAGCATTATTAATTACATCATTATGAAATTGGCTATTGATATTGCATGTGATTATTCGAATATTATATTATCCATGTGAATATGTAAATGAAATTATTTGATTTAGTTTTTCCATATTATGTTGAATTTTATGTTTAAATGGATTATTTTTTAAACTTATACATTGTCATAAATGTTTATTTTTATTTATGAATATTTGCACTATATTGTTATCCTTAATGAGCATCTGAGCTTACCCCTTTCTATGACCTATTTTTTCTAGGATGTGAAGAAGTATATTATCACTAACCTACATGGATAGTCTATGAGAGATGAATGTGTTCAATGGAGAGACAATCTTGTTGTTTTTTATTTCAAAATGTAATGTAAATATTATGTATGTATCTAGTATTTCCACGGATTCTGAACTGATCAATCTTTCTGGATTTGATCAATTATTATCAGACCACAATTATTAATTATGTAATTTTTTTATCAAAAAATATTACTTTACAAAAATAAATATATAAATATATTTAGTAATTCAATTAATTATATTTATACCAATTATTTTCATGACTATTTTTAGAGTACATTTTAATGTTATATATATATATGTAGTTTAATTTTAGTTAAGTAATGCGTTTGGATTAGGATATGATGAATATTTATATAATTAGAGGAAAAAATAAATTACAATATTTGGTAATTAAATTTAAAAAATATCCTCAGAAATAGAATGATCCCTGAAGGTATGTGTGAAGAATGTTTTGTGTGTCTTTTCTTACTACCCTAGTTGAAATACCTATGACCACCACTATATTTTTTTTGATGGTGAGGTGTAAGCCCATTACTGGGATAAAATACAATTACAATAACATTTCTTCTTTCGCATCTTATATATTTCAAATAAAATGTTTCAAATAACTTTGGGAGAAATGGGAAATCAATCAAAGAATGGATCTCTAGCTAGGTTGGTTTTTTCCATCAATTATCTTTACACAACTCCATTGTAAGATGTGTCATATAATATATAATCATCAGATAAAATATTTTATTGAAACACCATATAAAACCTATGATCCCTTAACTTATAAATTGATACAATTTTGTTTAGGAAGAAAACTGGTCTAGTGAAGCAGTTATCATTTTCCAAAATTACTTAATTGTGTTTTTGAATAGTGGTAAACAATGTAGATTTATTGATTATCAATAATTTTGGGAATAACCACTCAAAAAATATGTCCTTTTTGTAAATCCACTAAAAAATATAATATTGCCTTTCATAAACTATCATGTCCCACTATATCATTCTAGGGCATGTGGGAATTATAGAATCATATTTCACATTAGTAAAATCTATATATTAAAAAAATGATAATTCAATAATTCTTCACAACCCATCCCTCAAATTCGTGAAGATCATTAATTAAATTAAAATATTATTTTTTCTAAATGTTAAATTAATTGTATTTATCATTATCATCTATAGTCCTTGTTTTCATGTCCCTTTCAGGATCCAAGAAAGGAAAAACATAATATTTCATAACATTAATGAAAAAAATTACGATTTAATCAAAATCTGGATCCACTAGAGGGTTTTTTTGGAACATCAGACACAATAACCCCATAGAAACTCCATGGATCATTATATGGGGAATGTTATTATATAAAATTTATAAAATATTCCATTAAAAATTTATGAAACCCTTTTTGAATGAAGTGATCATAAGTGAGAATTAGTATATCATCAAAAATCATCGACAAAGAAACCTCCCAACAAACCCTGGAAACTGAATACTCTTTACTGTTAGAGCTAGGGAAAATTTTTCTTGTAATCTATCACATACATATCAGAAATACCATATTCAATCTACTAAAACATTAAATGACATGATAGTCAATGAAAACAAAAATAATATATTTTATAAAAATATTTAGGAACTGATATGTGGTTTCCTTGAACTAGACACTTGTTTTGACCCATATAAATACTGAAATTGAGTTTCTAATCAACATGGATAAGATTGAAGAACCTTTTAATAAATTAATACCATTTGAAAAATATTTTAATAAAATCATAAACAAAATATATCTTTATTATAAATAATAAATACTACATTCTAATATAATTTCACACAATTGAGGACAATGAGTATAACACAATACAATTGTCAACCAAAAAAGGCGAACATGTAGCTAATAAAATGAACAACTTATCTACATGTGTTAATAACAAAAAAACATCCATTGTATGGCGACTAAATTCTTAATTCCCAGTATAAAGGATTCACACTACCAAAATGTGATTCCCTTACCAACATCAGATATTAAAATATAAACACAAACATAATGATATGTTAAATTTTTGATAAAAACAATCCTATTAGGACCCCAAAATGAAATTCATAAGAATCTTCTATATAAAAAAACAATTATAATCAATTTTTGAATTACCAAGGAACAAAATAGAGACTCTCAAATTCTACATTAAATCTAATAAATCAACACATTTAAAAATTTCTAATAATTAATTTGTAAAAAATTACATTAAAAAACATTCAGATTAAACCTTATTTCATTTATAAAATTTCCAATAGAGAAATTTCAAATAAAATCCTACCATTTAAATAGTAAAAAACGTTTTTTAAGAAGGAATCATATTCTTGGTTAGTTTATGTTCATGGTATTTAGGATCCTAACAACTCTGTGAGTTGTCAGGACTATTGTGTGAAGAAGCCCAATAGTTATCAAGAATAGTTATTGGATAATACCTTGATAATAGAACCCAAAACCGTTTTTTAAATTGAAATTTTTATTCATAGTTTTAATTGTATATCTATGAAAAGAAATCCAATTATTCTTTCTGTTATTATACTGACTCTACCCCCCATGTATATCTGAGGTTTTCATGTGCTCTACCTCAACGAAGACCAATCTACCAAAATCATTCAACATTTATTTTGTACACATAGATACAATTCCATTTAATATACCTTTCTCAAAATTAGTTTTCCATAACAAAAAAATTAATTTATGAAATAAAATCAAAAAAATTCTACATGATTTGAAATTAAATATCATAAAAATACTATATTTTTATATATTATTTTATTAAAATACAAGAAGTTTTGAAATTTCATTTCATCAACAAACCAAGTTGAATTTCCATCAATTACATTTATCTAAAACAATTAAATTTCAATAAGCCATTTATCTTGTCTGTGGAAATATAAATAAAAGCGATGTATTGATCATGAAATGTTCATAGAGGAAGACCATTCCAGAAACCACCTAACTCAATACCCATTGTAATTTGAGTAATTAAATTTAGTCTATAATATATCAGAATTTTGGTTTGGATGTTTATTGAGATCATCGTTAACAATGGAATTCAACTATTCAATTTTTTAATTCAACTATCACATAGATCAAAAAATATATTTGTTGATTCATTTACCATAATAATTCGAATGTAAAAGAACAATTATCCATAAATATCATGTCTATATCTCCAAATAATTGATATCATAAAATGATAATATGGAAACATGTCCTAAAGTTTATGACCCTTACATTTTAATATAATAATATTATGATATATATCATATATGACAAACAACACCAAGCCTAGATGATCCATGAGATATTATTACTATTTAAATATTACTAGTATAAACTATATATTAAATTTGAGGGTGTGAATATTATTTACTAAATAATGAATTATATATGAAATTATTACCTAATATAACAACATTTATATTTGATTAGAAAATAATCACAGATTTTTGATTAATTTAATTCTATTATTAGTTTATTATTTAAAAACAAGAGTTTATTTTATTTTTAAGCGAAAATATTATATTTAATTTATAAATCATTTTTTATTTTCTATTTTGGAATGATAATTTCTTTTAAAATAATCATATAAAAAATATCTTATGGAGAAATATATTGAATTTTTATAGAAGACTGACCAGCCAATATATAGTGAAAAATAAATCTTTTATTGAAAACTATATTAATTTGATTAAATTTTTTCTTTTTTATTATTTAGATTAATATTCCATAATGTATATTTTGAAAAAAATTTATAGACTATATAACAAATAATATTAATTTAAATCCATTTCCTAATGATCACATGAAAAATAGTTAATATAATCTCTTTTTCCCTTCAAAAAATTATTACATGAAGAAATAATTTTCAATATATTTTTTGAGTTGAAATTAAATTCTACATATATAGTGAATTTACATTTTAAAAATGTATTCCATATTAATAATAATTATAAATAATATATAGTAATATAGTCAATTTATATTTTTTTAATTATTAATACAAAAAGTATCATTATATTACCACTATTATGGAAAAAACATGTTTACGAGGGTCAATGTAAAGAGAAAAGTTTTATCAATTAACTCCATGGTATTTTTTATTAGAAAAAATAAATCTATATTCGATGTCATATACGACAAGTAAAACATTTCCAAAATGAAATATAATAATCACAAATTTAATATTATAACCTAGCCATTAAGTTTTTCGAATGAATAGTGTTAAATACTTTTAGAAATATATATGGGAAAAAATGTTTATAAAATTCTATAATAGTTAATATTAAAAAATACATCAATTTCTTATGATGTCATTTTATTCTTTATAATTATGTTTTATCCAAGATTGAATTTTACTTATTTTTGGGAGGATGTACTATAATGAATATAGAATACTTTTTTAAATGTTACTTTAAAAAAATTATATAATTTTTGAAATGAGATTAGTATAAATTAAATGAGTGTCAAATTTTGGGACTTTTGTAAATGGAATTAATTTAAATGAATAGTAAAGTTTCTAGATTTTTAAATTACAGTCATTTCCATTCGAAAAAATGTAATTTATATTTCCCATTTTATTTTCATTTGATAATAATGTTAAATACGATAAATTTGATTGAGAATATTATAATTAAAATCATTTGAATCAAAATATTTCATGATTTTGAAATATGATTATTAATTATCTTAAAATGTGGTTTTTTTAAACTATATTTAAGTGAAAAAAGATTATCCATTTTAATTGATTAAAATTAGTCTTAAGAAGCAATGATTTAAATGAAATAATTAGATTATATATTACTATTTAAATAAAATAAAATTCAAATAATGATGATTTCTAGTCATACATTTAATTTAATATATTATATATTTTGAAAAATAAATTTAATGAATGAATTATTTTATGAAAAGTTTTTGGGTTTAATTTTAATTTGTTTTCCAAAACATATATTTTATTAATTTTTAAAAATGGATTATAAATTTTGAGATAAATTTATTAATTCTTGTAAATAAGGTCAAATTAATTTTTTTATCATAATTATTCGTAAAATGTAAAAATAAATATTTTACATTCTGAATAAATAAACTCGTAAAGATGAGTAAATTTAGAGTTAAATGGAATAAATTTTGTTTAAATTTTTTATTTTTTGATTTTGAAGGTTTATTTCGACTATATAACCCCTCTACACCATTATTTATCAATTTTTAGTAACATCTATTAATTGTGACTTCCCTTTATAGAGTAATTTTGGATAATATTAAAAAATGATACTCCCTCTCACATATAAAAGGTAATCTCATCTAATCACTAATCCATAATTCAAAATCATATTGTTATATATAGTACCCCAAAATACTTTACCTACAACCCTTAAATTTTCATAGATGCATTGTTTTTAATAATAATTCCACTATGAAATGATTTTCCTTCAAACTTAAATAAGATTCTAGAAGATGAGGTTTCATTCATAACAAAGCATTTTATTTTACGTATTCTTCCAAGTATTTCAAATATTACTAAAAAATGATAATATAATAACATAATTAACATCGATACGCAAGTATTTTATTATATTACTGTAATAAATTTCTTTAGTCTCCTCTTTGATCAAATGTTAAAAAACAATAATTTGAATGTATGGCGATGTACAAACTCAAAAACTGATTTAATTCATGTTCTATAATAACAATTCAAAACTATTAATGATAATAAATTCAGTTTTTATAAATTTTATTATTTAAATATTAGTAATCTTATGCCATAAATATGTAATATTTTTTTCCGACTATCCATCGAAAATTCACAACATCGTTCATGTGTATGGACTACCGCCTCAGGAATCGATATGACAATTTTTTATTACCAAATCACATATATGGTATATATAATTGTTTTTCCTGAAATAATTTCATATTTATGTTATAATCATTATTATTTGTTGTCAAAATAAATATCCCATTATTTCTACCATCTCCATTGACGAAATTAAAACATTACTGATTTGAGTAGATAGTCAACCATCTCCAAGATTTTAACATTTTTAATTATTAATAACTATAATTAATTATTAGTTTGAAAAGGGTAATAAATATATAATAACAATAAATATTTCACTATTATTATTATATATATATGAGGAAATTATATTCTCTTTGACCCTAGTCAAAATACTAATAAGATTTTTGAAATGAATTTACGACATAAAAATGTTATGTAATGGCCCAGACCTCTCCCATCCATTACTTCGCAAAAATTAGGTGCATAAGGTGTTTTTGGAGGTCAAGGTGACTTTTCCCGATTACTTTACCAATTTTCCATTTCTGTGAACAGTTCCATCAGTGAACACTTCCAACTGTAAACAGTTGTGAATAGTGTAACCGTGTCCTTATATGAATTGTGTCATGAGTGACCATCAGTGAACAGTTCAAACAGTAGATAGTTGTGAACAGTTCAATGGTAACCTTATGTTAATAGTGTAATAGTGACCTTATGTGAATAGTGTCATCAGTAACCTTATATAAACAGTGCCAATGGTGAGGTCCAACGACAACCTCTCTTTCCTTTTCCAAATTTCCAATTCTATATACAGTTCCATCGATGAACAGTTCCATCAATAAGGTTCCAATGGTAGTCGCTTTTCATTTCCAAACATCCAATTATATGAACAGTTCCATTGTTGAACAGTTCCATCGGTGAGGATCCAATGGAGACCTATTTCCTTTGACAAATTTCCAATTATATTAACAGTTCAATCGGTGAGGTCAATTAGTAACCATTATTTCCAATTCCATGTTTTGAGTTTATAAACAGTGTTTCTAGAATGGTGAGGTTCTATCAGTAACCTCAATTTCCTTTTCCAAATATTGAGTTCTTGAAAAGTTTTCTAGAACATTGAGGTCTATCGGTAACCTCTATTTCCTTGTGTGGATTTTGATTTCATGAACTTTGTTTCCAGAATGGTTAATTCTATCGGTAACCTCTATTTCCTTTTCAAAATTTTATGTTCATGAAAATTGTTTCGAGAACAGTGAGGTAAATTGGTAACCTCCATTACCATTTCCAAATTTTGAGTTCCTGAACTGTGTTTCCAGAACGGTGAGGTCTATCAGTAACCTCTATTTATTTTTCCAAAATTTATGTTCGTGAATAGTGTTTCCACCTTCCTATAGTTTCACTCATATGACATTTCAATTATTATGAAATTCATTTAAAGCATAATTTTAAAGAATCTATGGCCAATTCCAAGGTCATGACTCATATATTATTTTGGTCTAAGGGTCAGGATTTTTATCTTCTACATGGTCAAATCACATGGTTTAATATTATCTTTGTTAATAGAAAATCTAGTGTATCTCAAACCACTACTCCGTTAAATATTCTAAAGGGATGATATATCTACCTCTCATGTTATTCCACCTTATTATCAAGTGTGAGATGCTCGAACATCCCATTCCTTTCCGCAGTGGTTGGGAAATCAAAACTACCTCCTATGATTTTTTCTACACTGTTTTGATGCAACCAAGCAATATCAGTCAGTCTTCGATAAATGGTATGATCTGTCATCATTCTATTTGGATTATCTCATTCTGTTTCCCCTCTACCATTTATGGAATTTTACCTCCATGTTCATAATGTTATTTTCTTGTGTGTTACCATGTGTGGTGGTGTCTCTACATCCTTAGGTGGATAAAGTTGTTATGGGGGGAGGACATCATAACCTGTTGTCTATCTCATCCTCTCATAAATAACGTCAAGAACATTTTGTGGTAGTGTATTCATTGATTCTCTATTAATTTATGTGCAACTGTATAGTTAGCATGCTTTAACCCACTAGATCACAATGGAATTGACCTAATAAACATTTGATCTTGATAAATAAATTTATATCAATCTTATGTTATTGCATCTTGTTTTTCTAGATATTTTTATATCAATGCTTGATTTTATTATCATTTCATTCTTTATGGAAATTGTTAAAGAACATAAAGACATAATTAATGGATTATCGCTTGGATAAATATAAAGAGGTATGTGAATGAATTTGATTGATTTTGTTGAAATTTGATGTAAATCAAATTAATGAAATATGGATGTTTAATTGTTTTTTGACATCTTGATGGTTAGGTTTCTTGAATTGGAAGGCGTGAATAATTAATTGGTTAATATAAGAGATATTAATGAACTAGTTGTCTGATAAAATATTTTTTCATGTAGGGTTCTGAGTTACCCAATTACTTATATAAGGGCCAAGAGCACAATTTTTATGATGTTTATTTTTTCAGATGCTTATATTGATATGTGGGCAAGGATGGCTGTTGTGATATGTGGGGGCATGAAGGCATATTGGTTGGGGTAGTAGTTGTCACCTAGAGTTGCGAGATGCATCCATTTATGAATGCCTGTGTCAAGGAGGACACCGGGGACAATGGAATGGAATTTATGTGATTGTTGGATGCTTGCTATGTCAAATTGGTTGATTATATTCAATACTTTTACCCATTTTTCAGGGCAGCTGGTCTTGATTATCCTTCTTTTAAAATTGGGGAAGATGCGTGGGGTATGCCACCTGCTTTTCGTGTCTATATTCTCAAGGGTTGATGGGTATACACTCCTGATTTAGGCTACAAGGACTTCATGGGTATTACATCTAACCACCATGTTGAAACCCCTGGTGTTTAGTAGCATAGAATGTTTTTATAGAATTTCTTGGAATATTGGTAAGTAATGCTGTAATGAATAATTGAATAAATGATGTTAAACCAGAATGTTGGAGCTTGCAGGGACATAATGATGGGGTTGTAATTTGAAGGGACAGTAAACATTGGGAGTGTTGAGAATGATATTTAATGTGCAAATTATTTATGGTTAATTAATGTTTAAATAGTTAATTAACATAATTTTTAACTGATAAAATGTAATGAAGTAATGTATTAATGCTCTTAAAATGGTTGGGTGCTTATAGGATACCTAGTCTCAAATGTGGCAGTCAGGAGTCTGAGTGATGTTAGATGCAGTTTAGACTAAGAATAGTTAATGAACATAGTGTGGTTATGAGATATTGTTTATTCTATTATTTTTTTCTTTCCATACACTACTCCACCCTGTCAGGTTGGGAAATGACACCCCAAAGATTCTGAGCCCTAAGGGGTGTTTTCCCCAACATTCTGGTGGGAGAATGGATGGATGACAACCCCCTTTGGCCCCACTCTCTTCTCTTGGAAGTTACAAGTGATTGTATGAACAATGGTTAGTTTTCCCCATATAGGTGTGTAGAGGGTTGTAATGACATGTGGTTATTCGAAATCGTATATATTCTAAATATATTATCTTATGGACTTCTATAGGTGTAACATGTATATGTTGTGATGGATTGACGATCCTTACTCATTTTATTGGATATAATGGCTTGAGGTATAATACTCGACGTATTATACAGGTTATACAAGTAGTGGGGGCTCCCAAAAACTACCTAGTTTCTTTCTTTAGTGGATGTGGTGGTTTTGTTGCATGAGGTGCATGTTGTGGTGCTTTGTGCAGATGTCTTTGGTAAAGCCTTTTTGCAGAGAGATTCTTAGGACATGCGACTTTAGGGCAAATCGGGAAACTAGTGTGGAATTAGTAGAGGGGTACCCTTGATATTCTTTAATATATAATATACACTTGTATGTGTTACATTGAGACAATATCCATTTTGAGGTTGGGAACATAGTATTCCTATTTAGGTGACGAGTTCTTTTCACTTGTTGTTCACTGTTCTTTAGCATGCTTTCCATATATTTTCACTAGAGGCCTTGGAGAGGATCTTACTGAGTATACTATTATACTCACCCTATGTATATATAGTGTTTTTTTTTCAAGTTACTTGTAAAAGGTTGGAGATCAAGCTGGTTACTACTAGCTTGGGGTGGCAGGAGCTGTTTGGGATTCATGGTCACTATTATTTTTTACTTTCCATTGTGTACTTATAGTTTTTACCCTTTTAGTTAAAGTGTTTTTTCATGAATTTACATATTTCAACTTTGTATTTCGTTTATATTTCAGTCTAAGAGGGATTTGTTTGGTGATTATCTTATCTCGCTCTACTGCAATTGTTCTATTAAAGGGTAATGCCTCCCATTTGAGTGTTTATTATACCCTCAGTTCTTGTCACCTACCCAAGGCTTACTAGTGGCGGTACTCAGGGTTCATTATCTCCCTTAACAGGTTTCAAGCCCAATAGTGGTGCACTTTGCGGGGAAGGGGTCATGATAGAGTGGTATCAGAGGATCTGGTTGTGGTATAGGATGATGTTTGGAGTTAAGAACATGCAAGGTTGCATTTGTTGGTTGGGAAACAATGTTAGTCATGTTTATCAAGTAATGTAAACACAGGAGGCTAGATGAGGCATAAGAGTTTAGGGCCCCCTATGATATGATGTACGGACCATTATGATTACAATGTATACAAATGAGAAGATACATGTTGTAGGATAGAGACATAGGAAAGGATCATGCATCATTCTTTTTTGTACCGGGTTTTGAATGGGTTTCCCTTAGGATAGGTTTGCAAAATGAAATGAATTAAAATAATTAATTAATTAATGTTTATTCTTCCATATTCTTTTTTTATAATCTCTAACTGTTTTTTATTTTCCAGTTATGGCTCTAGGTCGACGTCTTCATCAAGATCTCCTAGAAGTTTCCAGAAGGTTGTTCCAGCAGATCGCAGTAGGGTAGAGTTTGACGACGAAGACACTTTGAGAATGACACTCCGAGAGTTTTAGTGCCAGAGTGTGCAAAAGTATGAGGGCTCCATTTTAGATGTAGTCACAGAAGACTGTTTGGAGGGGGATGAGAGAGGATTAAGTTCGATCTATGCTCAGAAATAGCATCAGTGTCTTTGGTTGTGACGATGTTGTGTGGTGCAGCGAGGTAGTGGTGTTTCTTATTACTTAAGGATCACGAGGAGTCAGTGATCTCATGTGAAGAGCTCCATGACTAGTTTAGGTTCGAGTTTCATTCTTTGACGTCCAAGGCGTCTAGTCGTAAGTAGCTTTTTACACTTCGACAATGGAGCTCCAGTGTGCGAGTGTTTGGATTCTGTTTCATGAACCTTTTACAATATGCTTCAGACCTATTGATAGATGAGGAGGCTAGGGTGAGCCATTTCAAGGACACTTTGCATTCAGAGATCCAGCACCATGTCACCCTATTTAGGATGAGGACATATCATGAGGTGATGGAAAGAGTAGAGGTTGTCAAGGGGACATTGGAAAGAACTGGATCATCATGAGAGAGGAGTCACCATGATTCATCACGAACCAGAGATGTTGTCTGGGGTTCTTGTTTTTTAGGGCAGAAGAGTTTTCATTCTTCTAGGGTAGGTCCCAGCCATCCACATCACATTTATCAGGAGGAAGTGGATATCAATTATTTTCCAAGAGATCGGTCACTTGTTTTTCTTGTAAGGGTTGAGGTCATCAGTAATGAGAGTGCCTGACCTTTCAGATCAATCGTCGCACACCGGGTTTTCCACTACAGGTTCCATCATTGAAGCAGTTCCAACTATGGTAGAAACAGTAGGTTGCACGAGATATATACGAGAATAGGGTAGATGGGGTAGGCAGAGGACGTCCCCGTGATGATACACATCCTCATAGACTAGAGCATGGCCCTGATGGTGGTCGTCATCAGGGTCAGAGAAGAAATGGAGGAGGTCCTGGTCAGCTTCATGATTTTCCGTTTTCCAGCTCCATGAGATCCATACATCATTTAGAGTTCCCTTTCCTTTTTTTATACCTTGGTGTATGCCTATTTTGATTCAGGAGAGACACACTCCTTCATATCACCTACCCTTGTACATGGTTTGTGACATTAGGTAGTGAGGCTTCCAGTGCCCTTGGAGTTGACCACGCCAGTTGGTGGCTGAGCTGAATTGTTTGATGTATGTAGAGACTGTAATCTAGTTCTTGGGCAGCACTGCTCTTGGGGATATTTCTTATAATAACAAATACAACCAAATGATGTCTTTATTGGCATGGATTGGTTGTATTTATTGTAGGATATCATGGATTTCTTTAAGAGGCAAGTTTTGTTCTTCGATGCAGATCTAGAGCTGGTAGTGTTTGTTGATGTGAAGGACCCTAGGATGGGTTAGATCCATGTTACGTCCTTATCATCCATGATGGCTGAGTGGATGCTGATTTATTTAGATGTTCAATAGTTGGTCATTCCTAGCTTTGTAGAAGAGTACACATATGTATTTATAGAAGAGGTTTTAGCAATACCCCCTCGACGAGAGATCGGTCTTGGGATTGATTTACAACAAGGAGATTCTCTTATCTCTATCTCTCTATATAGTATGGAACCTTATGAGTTACGAGATATATGTATAAATCTTGATGGTCTATTACAGTTTGGTTTTTTGGCCATGTGTGTCTCCCAGGGGTGCCCCGGTTTTGTTTGTGAAGATGGCTGATGACAGTTTCTAGTTGTGTGTCGATTATCGTCGCTTAAACAAAGTGACAGTGAAGAATTGAAATCCTCTTCTATGGATTTATGATTTATTCAATAAAATAAAAGGGTTCATGTTGGTTCTCGAAGATTGAAATGCGGTAAGGATATCATCAGATGCATGGGAAGGATGAGGATATCCCGAAGACTACATTCTGTTGTCATCAGCGGCATTATGAGTTCGTTTTAATGTCGTTAAGTATGAGAAATACTATAGTTGTGTTAATGGGATTGTTGAACGCTGTGTTCTTTGAGTTCCTGGACAATTTAATTGTTGTTTTCATCGACGAAATCCTCGTGTACTCCTTGTATGATGAAGAGAATGTGGAGCATCTACACACCATTTTGGTAGTTCATCATCATCAATAGTTGTTTGGGATGTTGTAGAAGTGTGAGTTTTGGGTTCAAGAGGTCCGTTTCATAGGTAATGTTGTGTCCCAGCTTGGAGTAGTTGTGGATCCATCAGTGATAGAAACAGTTTTGTCTTTGGCTACCCCCAAGATAGTGCTAGAGGTGTGATGATGCCATGGTCTCACAGGCTAATACAGGAGGCTCGTAAATAAATTCTCTCGAATTGTGACACCTCTGACAAATTTTACCAGGATTGATTAGGTTTTCATATAGATTGATCACTGTAAATAAGATTTTAGGTATCTATAGAATAAGTTAGTAAGTTCTCTAGTTCATTGTCTTCCAGTATAGGAAGTTCAATTTGATGTTTTCTGTGATGCTTCAGATATGGGGAAAAGTTGTGTTTTGATGCAGAAAATATCAATTCATTCCAAAGGGACTTGATAGTTGCATCCTCATGGATGTAACTATGCCATCCATGGTCTTGATTTAGTAGCCTTGGTGTTTGCTCTGATGTTTTAGAGACATTACCTCATTGGTTAGTGCTTTTTGGTTTTCACCGATCATAAGAGCCTGAGGTATGTTTTCTCTAAGCGTGACATAATCTTTGACAGCCTAGATGGATGGAGTTATTGTACGAATAAAACGTTGAAATATCATATATACATGGAAATGGAAATGTTATAGATGATGTGCTGAGCAAGAAGTCACATGGTGATGTAGTGCGTGAATCGGGTGACTCCTACAGAGTAATGGAAGAACTATTAGCATTAAATCATGGTATGGGAGATGTTGTGGGTAGATTATGTCTTTTTTAGATGATAGTGTAGTAAACTCTTGTGTAGAGGGTGGAAGAGTCCTTTTTGGGGATCTAGAGTTGGAGGTATGGAGAGACTGAGTTTTTTGTGAAGAGGCCCATGATGGCTTGTCTGAGGATGAACAACACCGAGTGTTGTGTCACGGAAGGATTTTTTATCCTTTGATGATGCTTGAGACAGTTCCCAGAGGGTTCCATAGTTATCCTTTTACAGTGCATCCTGGTGTGACAATGATATACTGATCCTTGAGGAGCCAGTTATGGTTTCTAATGCTGAAGCATGCGGTTGTAGAGTTTGTGTCTCGATGTTTTGTATTTCAGAAGATGAAGGCTGAACACTGTGTTCCTGGTGGTCTTCTCCAACCGTTAGATTTTTGTCAGTGGATGTTTGACGACATCTCAATGGCCTTTATTACTGGTTTACCTCATGCTCCAGGAGGACATGATGAAATTTGGGTGGTAGTGGATCATTAAACAAAATCATCCCACTTCATAAAAATCAAAGAGTCATTCATAGTAGATGTTTCGTTAATGGAGTATCTGTAGAAGGAGGTGAGACTTCATGGAGTCCCATGGCTGATCATTTCTGATCAAGATCCTCGTTTTACCTCTTAGGTGTGGAGAGGACTCCATCATGCTTTTGGTTCTCATCTATTCCATATCACTTCTTTTCATCCTCAAATGGACAGTCATATAGACCGACCCATCCATACTCATGAAGACATGTTATGCTCTTGGGTCCCGGATTTTGGTGTTTTAGAGATGAGGCACTTACCCTGGGTGAAGTTTTCATACAACAATACTTTTCACTCCACCATTTGTATGGTTCCACTTGTAGCCTTTTATAGCCAACCTTTCCATTCTCTAGTGTGCTGGAATGGGGTTGGAGAGTCAGAAATTCTCACACCAGAACAAGTGCAGATTATAACCGAGATGGTTCAAGTGATTCGTGAGAAGATGAAGACAGTGCAGGATAATCAAAAATCATATTAAAATAAAAGGTGGAGACCCTTAAAGTTTGATGTTTGGGATCACATGTTTCTTAAGGTGACTCCCCATCGTGGGAAGTGAAGGATTGGTTGTGGGTGTAATATTTCTCACCTTCTTATTAGGCCTTTCGATGTGTTAGATCGTGTTGGAGATGTGTCATATCGAGTAGAACTTCCCCCATAGATGAGTCGGACACATGATGTTTTTCATGTATCACATCTTCGTTGTTATCTTCATAATGAATCTCACATCATCGATTGGGGAGAGATCGATGTTGATGATGATGTAACCTTTGAGGAGCAACATATGTTGATCCATGTCCGCAAACTGGGTACGTGATTCATACAGACGTGCTCAATACCTAGAGTTGTTCGATGTTTAACTCTTCTCATGTATCTGTGTAGCCTTTGTGGTTATAGACCTTTCATGTTTATAATATGGATTTATTTTGTTGCTTCTTGCAGGTTCCTCTCATTTGAGAGGTATTTTGAAGGGTTGTTGTTCAGACCCAGTTTCCTTTCTCCTTTAGGTTGGTCTTGATTTCTCGAGGATGAGAATGTTTTGAGAGGTATCTGAAGTTATGTCACAGAACTCTCTGGTCCATTATTTTGTGAAAATCAGTTGTATAAGGTGTTTCGGGAGGTCAAGGTGACTTATCCCCAACACTTCTCTAATTTACCATTTCTGTGAATAGTTCCACAGATAATAGTACCAACGGTAGACTATAGTGAATAGTGTAATAGTGAGCTTATGTGAATAGTGTCATCAGTGACCATCAATGAATAGTTCCAATGGTAAACAATTTTAAACAGTGCAGCAGTAACCTTATGTGAACAGTGCAACAGTGACCTTATGTGAACAGTGTTATCAGTAACCTTCTGTGAATAGTGTCAACGGTGAGGTCCAACTGTAACCTCTCGTTCCTTTGAGAAATTCTCATTCATATAAATAGTTCCATCAATTAATAGTTCCATCAGTGAGGATCCAATGATGATCTATTTCCTTTTCCAAATTTCAAATTATATGAACAATTCTATCGGTGAGGTTCCATCAGTGACCTCTTTTCATTGCCAAATTTCAAAATCATTCAAAACTTCCATCGAGGAACAATTCCATCAGTGAGGCCAATTTGTAACCTCTATGTCATTTCCCAAATTTTGAGTTCATGAATAGTGTTTCCAGAACAGTGAGGTTATATCAGTAAGCTATATTTCCATTTGCAAATTTTGAGTTTGTGAAATGTGTTTCCAGAATGGTTAGGTCTATCGGTAACCACTATTTACATTTCCAAATATTGAGTTCATGAACAATATTTCCAGAATAGTGAGGTCTATCGGTACCCTCTATTTCCATTGCCAAATTTTCATTTCATGAACAATGTTTATAAGATGGTGAGGTCTATCAGTAACCACTATTTCCATTTCCAAATTTTGAGTTCGTGAACAATGTTTCTAGAATGGTTAGATCTATTCGTAACCACTATTTCCATTGACTAATTTTGAGTTCGTGAAAAATGTTTCGAAAATGGTGAGGTCTATCAGTTTCCTCTATTTCCATTCCAAAATTTTTATTTTTTGAACAGTGTTTCATGCTTCCTACAGTTTCACCCCATTGATGTTTCCTTTAATGTAAAAAGAATTTGAAGCCTCATTTTAAGGACTCTAAGACGATTCATTGGTCAAAACTCCTGTACTAATTTCTCCTAAGGCTCAGGGTGTTTTTTTCTACATGGTCAAACCGAGTGGTTTAATGAGAACCTCTTTTAATGGTAAATCTATCATATCTTAAACCACTACTTCATTAAATATTCTAAAGGGATTATATATCTTCCTCCCTTGTTCATCCTTTTTATACTCAGGTTTCAGACACTCAAACAAACATTTCCTTTATATAGGGGTTATGCAATTAAACTTTCCTCCTTGGATTTGTTCTGCTATGTTTAGATGAAACCAAGCAATATTGATCAGTATTCGATATAAGGTATGATCTATCATCATTTTTTGTGCTGATCTCCTTTTATTTCTCCTCTCCCTTTTATGGAATTTGACCTCCATTTTTCTAATGGGATTTTCTAGTGTGTTGACTTCTGTGGTGGTGTCTCTATGTCCTTAGGTGGATACCGTTTTCCAAGGGGGTGGAGATCATAACTTGTTTTTTTGGCTCGTACTCGATTAAAGAACGTCAAAAACAGTATGAGGAAGCGGATTCTTTTCTTCTATTTTCTTTTACATGCAACAGTATAGTTATCATGTGTTATCCCATAGGATCACAATGTAATTGAACTAATAAATATTTGAAATGGATAAATAAATTTATATTGATCATATGTTATTTCTTCTTATTCTGATATATAGTGTAATATCAATTCATAGTTTCATTACAATTCTTTTCTTGATGGAAATTGGTAAAAACGTAAAGCCTGGATGAATTGATAATCACTTGTCTAAAGATAAAGAGGAATTTGAATGAATATGATTGATGTGGGTTCAATTTTATGTAAATCAAATTGATGTTGTAAGAATGTTTCATCAATTTGTGATAGCTTACTAGTTAGGTTTCTCGAATTGGAACATGTGAAAAATAGATCAGTTAATCCAATTTCGATTAAATAACTAGATGTTTGACAAAAGATAATTCCTGGTAGGGTTCTGAGTTACCTTATTAGTTGTAAAAGGGCCAAGAGACCAATAGTTATGATGTTTGTTTTTCCTGCTTCTTGTGTTATGATGTGACCCTGGATGGCAGTTTTGATATGTGGGGGCATAGAGGCATATATGTTGGGGTAGTTGCGGATTCCTATAGTGGCGATATGCATTAGTTTATCCATGCGGGTGTGAGGGAGGACGTTGAGGATGATGGAATGGGACAGATGTGATTGTTGGATGCTTTTTGTTTTTTATTGGTTGATTATCTACGTTTCTTTTCCACACTACACAAGGAATATGGCCCTTCATACCCATCTATTGAAAGAGACGAAGACACATGGGGTATGCCACATGCATTTGGTGTTTAGCATCTCAAGGAATGATGGGTCTACGCACTTGCTATAGGTGGAAAAGACTCGACAGGTAGTACATCTACTCACCGTGTTAATCCCTCTTGTGTTTAGCATCATAGATTGTTTTTCTATAATGTCTGGGAATATAGAAATTTAATAATGTAACACACCATGCTTCCACGGTATGTTTACCTTCGAATAATGAAATGGCGTGCATTGTACGCAACTTCGAGATTCTAACACACCACAACCAATAAAACTAGTCATTATGAATAGTAGTACCTACTTTTTAAAATTTTAGAAATTTTATCTCGCAAAATGTGCTTCATTTTTGGATTTGGAGTATCAAATTTAGCCTGAGCTGAAATTTTGGTACTTTTCGGATAACTTTATTATTTTGATGAATAGTGAAAATTACTAAATTTTAATTAAAAACAACATTTTTAATCAAAATAATTAATAATGATAAATTATGAATTTGAGTGGTTTTAATGTATAATTAGAATATATTTTTACCTTCTTATCCAATGGTGTTCATTATAATTAATTTCACTTTTAAATTGAACATAAACAATTGTCAATCTTTTGATATATATTGTTTCTTAAAATCACGCTATTTGTTGGGACATCAAGAATTAATTATAAAATTAATTAATGAAAATTTTGTGTTTGGAATTTAGTAAAATAGACATCATTTTTGAATTCGGAATATCAATTATATCCTCGAGTGAAATTTTGGCAGTGTTATGAAAAACTTTAATTTTTGATGAATAGTGAAACTACTATGTGGTAGTTAAAAAACTGAATTTTTCATAAAACTTATTTTTACCGCATCTGTGATTGAAATTTAGAAAATCTGAGAGAGACGGTTACTATAAAAGAGTAAAATGTGGTTCAATGAGATGAAAATAATTTTTGGTGAATAGTAAGTTTTTACTTTTATTTACCACGATTAATAGTAAATAGGGTAATTAATGGTAAAAATGATATTAATATTACCCTAACACATGTCCTGATTCTATTGGACAAGTTTATCTCGACCAGAAACAACCTTAGGAATAAAATATTATCATTTAGGTCCACTTGGATTTGATTAGGACATTTATTATTATTTAATTCAAAGAAGAGTTAAAAGAGTTAAAATAAAAGTTTATTTACTAAAACATTTTTAATATAGGGTTATACAGAAGATAAATTAGATTTTAAATATTCATTAGAAATCTAATAAACATTCCTACATAATGATAATTTATTTATAATTTTTAGACATTAAATAATTTAACATATTTATGACAAAATGATGATGTAGTAATTACCATAATAGTGAAAAAATAAAATAATTTATATTATAAATACCCAAATAAATATAATTTAATACTTTTAATGAATTACACTAATTTTATAGGATAAAATGACATATTAGTATTGATTTAATTGACTTTTTATGAAGTAATAATTCTATTATGAGTTTCAAAAAAATCAACTATTGAATAGTGTCAAAATTAACATAAAAGAGTTTTTAAAACAAATATTATATTATTAATTGATATTAAATTCCTAAAAATCTAAGGTTCTGCCAGAAGACTTCTATCATGATCGGTATATCATTAATAGAACACTTGGGGGTCTCTTGGATGTATATAGTTTTTTTATTAACTATATAATATAAAAATACAAAGTGGCATGGTAAATGTCAAACTAATTACCTAAGAGTTAAAACCAAAAGATAAGGTTAATATAGGGACCCAAACCAGTCTAAATTCTATTGGTTCAATGGTTTTAGACCTATCCCCACCTTAACCTTTTAATAATCAACATTGGAGCCATTATAAACCTAATATGAATTTATTATAAATTAATATTTTTAGCTTTTCCAAAGGTGCCCCTCACCCCTCTTATAAAAGGGCACTCCTCCTTCTAATTTCTTCACACCATAAAAGCCTTTTGGTTCGGCCAACCCCTACCCCAATACTCTCTCAAAGTCCCTCAATACAACCTAGAGGCCTTAGTTTTATCAGAAATCCAACCTATTGAGCCCTTTTGATCAAATCAAATGGAAGAACCCGAAGAGGAGGAAATGTTTTCACCACAACTTTTCAAGTTCCTTTCTTCTTCCACTTCTTCTTTATTTGTTATTTATATTCTAAAATAATAAATCTAGTATCTTATATATACTGTGATGTTATTATAAATATGGTACAACCATATTCAGTATTCTATCCACCCTTTGAATAACATGTCACCATACGTGCGTACGTACGGCTTACCGTCTCCAGGTCGTGGTGTAATTGTTATTCAATATATTTTTATTTGGGTTGGTATAATAATGATGTGTATCTCATTTAAATAATAAATATAACATGATAATGATTCTTTATATATGATATACCATCCAATTATATATTATTTTAATATCAAAAGAATGATATTGTCGCTCGTGCGTACGTACGGACTACCGTCTTCATGAACGCGATGAGATTCATTCTCCATCATATCCATTCAAGTATAATTATCATTTGATGAATTAAAAATAATTTTTAAGAACATTACATCATTATTTATAAGAATAAGATACAACCTATCTATTACAAACATGGCCTACGTATCAAAACATATAAAAGAAAACGAGTAAGTTAACACCTGAAACGATGATAATTCTAAGATATTATTACAAATCAATGTTAAAAGATCATATATGATATCATATTAATGTATATGATTCATGAATAATTTAATAACAATTATTTCAACATTATACAGTAGTTTAACCTACCCCCAACCAATGAAATGTACAAGGTAAGGGGTTTAATAACTCACTCATAATTTCATGAGAATTCCATTGTTCACCACTTAATTATTGCATGTGGTGTATGTGTACTGCCCATGATTGTATACATTGTGTAATATACATTAATTTATTGGTATTTACATCATCATGGTATAATCCTTCTTTCATGGGTGTATGTTTCATAAGTTACCTAATCGATAAGGGAATTTGAAATTTCAATTTCCACTCATTTGGCATTACGCATATTTCATTGATTATATTACCCCAAGATTATTTGTGGAATCACTATTCATTTGATTATGTCATAATTTCCACTCCCCTTCTTGTGGATATACTTTTGATACACATAATCACTCCATTAATAATTTCTCAAGTCATTGATATGAATTTGATAACAATAATTTTAACTCATTCTCCATTTATTGAGTTAAACATCCAATTCGTTGGTGTTGTTTTTACAAGAATATGTGTGAATGTCATTTGAATGTCTTACACTGAATATCCAATCATATTTAGTGTATTTATATTTATCACACATAATTATTTCGTTGATTTATCCTTAACCTAAGGATATGTCTTTTATGAGAGATTTCATCTCAATTTATATTACATTGAGACTTCTTTGTTGTTATACACCAAATCACTTTTCTGTGGTGTATATAATGTACATTGACATAGTATATCATGAATTCCTTTATTCTCATGATATTACAATGTTTTTATTACCTCATTTATTTTTATTCAAGTGTCTCTCTATTGGTTAGAAACTCTAACTAAAATACCATTTTTAAATGTTTTAAAGACTTATTCTTCTAAATCTTGCTCATTAATGTCCATGTTTTAAAAATGGTTTTAAGGATTTATTTATATAGACATTAAAGTTTTAAAATTAAAACTCCTTTTATAAGTTTCCAAGTGGTATGGGACACTTTGATTCAAAAATCTATTTTTAAATAGCTTCTTGACAAATAGTGCGACTTTAAATGATTTCAAGGCAAATGGGGATATTTCTCTCAAATAGTTTTGATGATTATTTTCATCTATGTAAATATCCTTCATTATTCTCGATTGAGGTTAATATGATAAAATACAATCTTCCATATTTTATCGAATGAGTTATGTATGACTGTGGATGTGCTATTTTTATACCATTCATGGGTTTTGGATAAAGTATTGACAATTCATATGCTAGTTTTAATACGAATGCTTATGTTATGTTTCAAACTTTTCATATGAGGAATGCATTGGACTTAGTAAGTGACGGGTGGAGCCTGCTATAGCTATTTGATACATCGGTAGGTCTCATGGGACAAAATAGTGTCTTGGCACAAGGCCTTAGAAAAATCTTATTTGTAGTCTTGGCACGTGGCCTTGGCTATGTGGTTATTAATGTCTAGCATTATGCATTCCATCATTATGAAAGAGGTTATTGATATTGCAAGTGATCATTTGACTAGTTGAATATCCATGTGAATAAGTAAATGGAACTATTTTATTTAATCTTTGCCATTTTATGCTGAATTTCAAGTTTAAAAGGCATTTGTTTTAGTTATAAATTACCTAATGTGTTTATGCTTATCTATGAAAGCTTCTTCTATAATGTTATCCTTACTGAGCATCTGAACTCACCCCTTCCAATGTTTTATTTTTCCCAGGATTATAAAGAATTAATTTAGGAATGACCTGTAGGGATAGTATTAGGGGATATGAAGACAAGATGTTGTTGTAGTTTTTTATACCTTATGATGTAATGTAAGACTTATGAATATATCTAGTGTTTCCAAGACTACTAAACTAATCGGTCATTCGAGACATGATCCCTTGTGATCATGCCAATGTTATGTAATAATGCACCGACTATGGGTATCTAGGTTCAGGGAGTTATAGTTGGAATGAGAGGAAGTTTAGTACAAACCATGGAAGCTAGATTTATATAAACACTGATTAGATCATGAAGACCTAAGATGAACTTTCAGGATTAGTATAGAATAACTTCCTAGAATTTTGGTATTGTATAGATTTTGTGAGTATTCCGAGCAATACATCCCTGTCTGGATACGAGCAGGTAGAGGCGGCTCTGGCATAGATGTACCTAGGGGTAAAACCCGAAAACACCGTTTTGAGCTAGACTCGAACGGGAACTGGTGCACGACAACAGGCCCTGCTGCACTCTTGGTTACGACACTCCCAAGGGATATGCATAGGATAACTTACATTTTCTTTAAAAAACGATTTAATGTTTTATATATATAAGATGAGAGTAAATGACCATAGTTAATCGTAATGGGTTTCAAATTGAGAATATGGTGACATGTTAATCTCTAAATGATTGTATGACTACTATTACTCACACAACGCTTTCTGGTTTTAGTCAATGGATAGATTCCAAGGAAGTCATAGTCACTTTGAGAATGATGTACAAGGTGGCAATGGTGGTGGAAATGAGCAACAAAATGGAATGTTGATAGGCGTAAAAGATATCGTCTTTATGCCAAATCAATTTTCCAAAAATATGATCAACAATATATATATTAACCAATTACCAGACTCAACAAAGATGAGAAAGGGGATGAAAGATAAGAGCTCCAGTATTAGAGACCATGGAGAAAGAAATCCTCAATTTCCATCATGCAGGAAATGTGGAAGGAGACACCCAGGAAAGTGTCTCAATCGGACAAAGAAATGCTTTACGTGCGGTAAGGGAGGACATAAAGTGAAGAAATGCCGAAAAAAATTATGAGTACTATAGAAGATGATAAAAATGGTCCCAAGAATCCATTTACAGTCATTTGCCGTAAATGTAGGGGCCATGGCCATTACCTGATTGAATGTCCTATTCTATAGGATATTTTCTTGGTAAGAGAAGAAGTTATGTGGAAATAAATGGTTGGATAAATGTTTAAAAATTCTTAGTGATCCTTGTTGAAGGGTTTACTTTGGAATAATTTTCTCTTGTATTTGTTACCCTAACGTTTTCCATGTGAGAATGATATTTATGGAAGAATTATCTTTTCTCTTGTGGATATAGTTATAAATAACCATTTGGTTTTATATGATCATTGGGTTTGAGGCAATTACAAATAATTATAATTTTGGATAAAAATGAAAGGTATGAGATAAAATTTGTGGTTAAATTATGTTATGGTTATTTTGAGGAATTTATCTCATTTTGGTAATGTTATAAAATATAGTTTTTGAAAAAGGAAAACATCTAGAATGTGTGATAACCCGTCGCGTCGGACAATGTCGTGGGAATCGAACCCACAACCAACGTGCGATTGGGATTTATCACCTACAGCTGGACTACGTGAAGTCCCTGGTTAGTGTGACTATTATTTTTAGTTAAATGATTTTATTGATCAATAATAATTTGATTTTGGATCTTATGTCTTATCAAATGAATACCCTTAGTATTTGAAAATGATTTGGTGATTAAGTGATAAATGTTATTTTGGATGTTTTTCACTTTGGTGTGAACACTATATGACCAAGAAAAATAGAATAGTAAGGGATTTCATTTCAGGAGTAATGGTGGATTTTTATCTATGATTTTATTGTGGATTTATAATGATTTGCGTTATTTATGGAAATGATTAGGTTAATTACTTTTAAGTATGTGACTTTAAGAGTAATATATGTTATTTGGAGATACAATTTAACGTGGAAGACTACATTCTTAATATTTTTTGGTTCTCAATATTAATTTTGATTATATTGAAGGATTTAAAGTACAATTGTTTATTGAATAGTATATATTTTACTTTGGGTATTATTGGTTTAATTTTGGAAATTAAGATTAGTGTTTATTTATCTCAAGGAATATCCTTTTGGGGGATCATTAGATCTTGTACTAACCATTTTGGTTTTGATTAATTTCTAAAGACACTGTAAATATATATTTCATCCCGCATGGATCATGTGATTCTATAGAAGTTTATTCAAGCTCTTCTAGTGTGACCAAGTCTTCTTGAATACTCATCGTTTCAAAAACAAAGGAGTTAGTGGTGGAAATTTATTAAATAATGAAACTCTAATTAAAATGTAAGTAAAGATCTTTATATTCTTATTCAATATCATAAATTAATTCCTCATCCTTATGTAGTGTAACTTAAAACAAAAAAAATGTTGTCTGTTTACTTTCTTACTAGTAGACTAATGTCTGTTTGTCCTAACAAGAGTTTGTGGTTTTCCTATTGTTAACTTTATCCTGATCATGATTTCTATCCCTATCCATCAGAACATGACACTTAGTTTATCATCCATATCCATGTTTTCCTACATGTAATCCGAGTATGGGTTATCTTGGTTGATCTTTATACCTCTCTTTCTTTATTTTAAAGTGATAGTTTTATTGACTCTTTTTTCGATGTGGGACGTTCCATTATATTCCCACGCACAATTTTAAAAATTGTGAGGACACAATTTATTTATGTAGGGGAGAATCTAACACCCCAAGCTTCCACGGTACGTTTTCCTTCGAATAATGCAATGGCGTGCATTGTACCCAATTTTGATATTCTAACACACCACAACCTATCAAACTAGCGGTTATGAATAGTAGTACCTAATTTTTAAAATTTTAGAAATTTTATCTCTCAAAATGGACTTCATTTTTGGATTTGGAGTATCGAATTTAGCCTAAGGTGAAATTTTGGTACTTCTCGGATAAATTTAATAGTTTGATGAATAGTGAAAATTACTAAATTTTAATTAAAAACAACTTTTTTAGTCAAAATAATTAATAGTGATAAATTATGAATTTTAGTGGTTTTAAAGTTTAATTAGAATATATTTTTACATTTTTATCCAATGGTGTTCATTAGAATTAATTTCACATTGAAATTGAGCATTAACAATTGTCAATCTTCAGATATATATTGTTTGTTAAAAACACGCTATTTGTTATGACAACGGGATTTAATTATAAAATTAATTAATGCAACTTTTATGGTTGGAATTTTGTAAAATAGACATCATTTATGAATTCGGAATATCAATTATAGCCTAGGGTAAAATTTTGGCATTGTTCTGAAAAACTTCAATTTTTGATGAATAGTGAAACTACTAAGTGGTAGTTAAAAAACTGAATTTTTCATAAAACGTAATTTTTCCACTTCTGTGATTGGAATTTCTAAAATCCGAGAGACACAGTTAATATCAAGGAGTAAAATGTTGTTCAATGAGATGAAAATAATTTTTGGTGAATAGTAACTTTTTACTTTTATTTACCACGGTTAAAAGTAAATAGGGTAATTAAGGGTAAAAATGATATTAATATTACCATAACACATGTTATAATTCTATTAGACAAATTTACCTTGACCAAAAACAACCTTAGGAATAAAATATTATCATTTAGGTCCACTTGGATTAGATTAGGACATTAATTATTATTTATTTCAAAGAAGAGTTAAAAAAGTTAAAATCAATGTTTATTTACTAAAACATTTTTAATATAGGGTTATACATAATTTAAATTAGAAAATAAATATTAATTAGAAATATAATAAGATTACCTTGATAATGATAATTTATTTATAATTTTTATACCTTATATAATATAATATATTTATGACACAATAATGATGAAGTAATTACCCTAATAGTGAAAATTTTAAAAAATTGATAATATAAATACCAAAATAAATATAATTTATGACTTTTAATGATTTAAAATAATTTTCAAGGATACTATGACATATTAGTATTTATTTAATGGACTTTTTTCTATGTAATCATTCTGTTATGAGTTTCACAAAAATCAACTATTGAATAGTGTCAAAATTGACATAAAAGAGTTTTTAAAACAAATATTATATTATTAATTGATATTAAATTCCTAAAAATATGAGGATCGGCCAAGATACTTATATCATGATAGTTATATCATTAATGGACCACTTTGGGGTCTCTTGTATGAATATAGTAAGTTTATTAACTATATAATATAAAAATACAAAGTGACATGGTAAATGTCAAACTAATTAACTAAGAGTTAAAACTAAAAGATAAGGTTAATATAGTGACCCAAACCTGTCTCAATTATATTGTAGGAATGGTTTTAGACCTATCCCCACCTTAACCTTTCAATAATAAACTTTGGAACCATTAGAAACCGAGTATTAATTTATTATAAATTAATATTTTTAGCTTTTCCAAAGGTTCCCCTCACCCCTCTTATAAAAGGGCACTCCTCCTTCTCATTTGTTCACACCTTCAAAGCCTTTTGGTTCGGCCAAAACCTGCCCAAATACTATACCAACTTCCCTCACTACAACTGATAGGCCTTAGTTTGATCAGAAAGACAACCTAAGGATCCCTTTTGATCAAATCAAAAGGAAGAACCCGAAGAAGAGGTAATGTTTTCACCACCCCTTTTCATGTTCCTTTCTTCTTCCACTTCTTCTTTCATTGTTATTACCATTCTAAAATAATAACTCCAGTATCTTATATATAGTGTGATGTTATTATAAATATGGTACAACCATATTTAGTATTCTATCCACCCTTTGAATAACATGTCACCATACGTGCGTACGTACGTCTTACCGTCTCCACGTCGTGGGGTAATTATTATTCAATATATTATTATTTGGGTGGGTATAATAATGATGTGTAACTCATTTAAATAATAAATATAACATGATAATGATTCTGTATATATGATATAACATCCAATTATATATTATTTTAATATCAGAAAATGATATTGTCGCTCGTGCGTACGTACGGACTACCGTCTCCACGAACGTGATGAGATTCATTCTCCATCATATCCATTCAAGTATAATTATCATTTGATGATTTAAAAATAATGTTTAATAAATTTATATCTTTCTGGATATGAATATGATACAACCTATCCATGACAAACATGGCCTACGTAATAAAACATATAAAAGAAAACGAGTAAGTTAACACCCGAAACGACGATAATTCTAAGATATTATTAACAAAGAAATGTTAAAAGATCATATATGATATCATATTAATGTATATGATTCATTAATAATTTAATAACAATTATTTAAACATTATACAGGAGGTTAACCTACCCCCTACCAAGGAAAAGTACAAGATTAAGGTTTTCTTAACTCACTCTTAATTTCGTGAGAATTCCATTGTTCACCACTTAATTATTGCATGTGGTGTATGTGTACTGCCCATGATTGTATTCATTGTGTAATATACATTAATTTATGGGTATTTACATCATCATGTTATGATCCTTCTTTCATGGGTGTATGTTTTGTAAGTTACCTAATCGATAAGGGAATTTTAAATTTCAATTTCCACTCATTTGGATTTACAAATATTTTATTTATTATATTACCACAAGATTATGTGTGGAATCACTATTCATTCTATTATGTCATAATTTCCACTCCCCTTCCTGTGGATATACTTTTGATACACATAATCACACCATTGATAATTTCTCAAGTCATTGATATGAATTTGATCAGAGTAATTTTAACTCATTCTCCATTTGTTGAGTTAAACATCCAATTCGTTGGTGTTGTTTTTACAAGAATATGTGTGAATGTCATTTGATTGTCTTACACTGAATATCCAATCATATTTACTGTATTTATATTTGTCACAGATAATTATGTCGTTGATTTATTCATAACCTAAGGATACAGCCTTTATGAGAGATTTCATCTCAATTTATATTCTAGTGAGACTTATTTGTTGTTATACACAAAATCACATTAATGTGTTGTATATAATGTACTTTGACATAGTATATCATGAACTCCATTATTCTCATGATATTACAATGTTTTTATTAGCTCAATTTTTTGTATTGAAGTGTCTCTTTTTTGGTTAGAAACTTTAACTAAAATACCATTTTTAAATGTTTTAAAGACTTATTCTTCTAAATCTTGCTCATTAATGTTCATGTTTTAAAAATGGTTTTAAGGATTTATTTATATGGACATTAAAGTTTTAAAATTAAAACTCCTTTTAAAAGTTTCAAAGTGGAATGAGACACTTTGATTCAAAAATCTATTTTTAAATAGATTCTTGACAAATAGTGTGACTTTAAATGATTTCAAGGAAAAGGGGGATATTTCTCTCATATAGTTTTGATGATTATTTTCATGTATATAAATATCATTCATTATTCTCGATTGAGGTTAATATGATACTATACAATCTTCCCAATTGTATTGAATGAGTTATGTTTGACTGTGGATGTGCTATTTTTATACCATTCATGGTTTTTGGATAAAGTATTAACATTTCGTATGATAGTTTTAATACGAATGTTTATGTTATGTTCCAAACTTTTCATATGAGGAATGCATTGAAAATAGTAAGTGATGGGTGGAGCCCGCTATAGCTCCTTGATGCATCGGTAGGTCTCATGAGACAAACTAGTGTCTTGGCACAAGGCCTTGGCAAAATCTTATTTCTAGTCTTGGCACGAGGCCTTGGCTATGTGGTTATGATAGTCTGGCATTATGAATTCCATCATTATGAAAGTGGTTATTGATATTGCATGTGATAATTAGACTATTAGAATATCCATGTGAGTATGTAAATGGCATTATTTTATTTAATTTTTTCCATTTTATGCTGAAGTTCAAGTTTAAAAAGCTTTTGTTTTAGTTATAAACTGTCTTATGTGTTTATAATTATCTATGAAAGCTTCTGATATAATGTTATCCTTACTGAGCATCTGAGCTCACCCCTTCCAATGTTTTATTTTTCCCAGGATTATGAAGAAGTAATTTATGAATGACCTGCAGGGATAGTATGAGGGGATATGAAGACAAGATGTTGTTGTAGTTTTTTTTACCTTATAATGTAATGTAAGACCTATGAATATATCATGTGTTTCCAAGACTACTAAACTAATCGGTCTTTAGAGACTTTATGCCTTGTGATCATGACAATGTTATGTAATAATGCAATGAATCTGGGTATCTAGGTTCGGGGCATTACAAAAAATGTAATGAATAAGTGAAAATTGATGTTAATCCATAGGGTTGGAGTTTTTTGGAATGTAATGACAAGGTTGTAATTTGAAGGGACATTAATCTTTGGGTATGATGCTAGTGAAATATAATGAGGAAATTATTGATGGCTAATTAATATTTAATGAATTAATTAACATAATGTTCAACTGATAAAATGGAATGAAGTAATGAATTAAAGCTCTTAAACTGGTTGTGTGCTTATTGGATACCAAGTCTCAGAAGTGGCAGCCATGAGTCTGAGAGATGATAACTATAGTTGAGTAAATGACTGGGTTCTTCCCATAGTGTGGTTGTGAGATATAGTTTATTCTGTAACTTTTTTGTTTCTAAACGCTACTCCAACCCATCAGTTAGGGAAACTGACACCCCAGTGATTATGTTCCATGTGGGGTGTTGTCCTCAACATTCTGGAGGGAGGATGGATGGCTGACTACCCCCTTTGGCCCTGCTCTCTTCTCAGGGTAGTTACTTGTGCTAGTATTAAGAGTTGTTAGTTTCCCCATATATGTGTATAGAGGGTTGTAACAACTTGTGGTTATTCACACACATATATATTCTAGATATAGTATCCTATGGACAACTGTAGGTGTAACGTGTATAGGCTAGGATGGCTTGAGTATCCTTACTTGGTGTATGGGTTGTAATTTCTTGATGGGTAATACCTGACATATGATACACATTATACGTGTTGTTGGGGCTCTCAAAAACTACCTGGTTAATTTTTTTTGGGATGGGGTGGTTTTGTTGCACGAGGTGCATGTTTTAGTGCTTCGCCCAGGGGTTTTCGGGCAAGCCTTTTTGGAGAGAGATGCTTAGGACGTGTGATATTGTGGAAAAGCAGAAAACCTGTGGGGAAGTAGTAGCGAGGTACCCTTGATATTCATTATAATATTTTATACTCTCATAAGTATTACATGGTGTCAATAGGCATGGTGAGGCTGGGAACATAGTATACATGTTTTGGTGACGAGTTAGTTCCACTTGTTGTTCACTATGCTTTAGTATGGTTTCATTACATTTCCACGAGAGGCTCCAGGGAGGATCCAACTTAGTATACTATTATACTCAACCTATGTATATATAAACTATTTTTCAGTCACATGGATTAGGTTGGAGATCAGGATAGTTACTACTATCTTGTGGTTATAGGAGTTGTTCGGGCTTCGTGGTCGCTGTTGATTTAACTTTACTTTATGTACCTATAGTTTTTCCCATTTCAGTTGAAGAATTTTTTCCTAAAATTACATATGTGTACATGGGATTTCATTTATATTTCAGTCTGAGATGGAGTTTTCTGTTGTCTATCTTATCTCTCTCTCCCACATGTGATCTTTTAGAGGGTAATGCCTCTCATTTGTGTGTTAATTATACCCTCGGTGCTAGTCGCCAACCTGGGGACTATTGGAGGTAGGGATCGAGGGTAATTATCTCTCTCCTCACATTTCTATCCCATGAGGTGTGCACCTTGTGGGGAGGGGGTCGTGAAAGAGTGGTATTAGAGGCTCTGGTTGTGGGATATGATTTTGTTTGGAGTTAGGAACATGTGAGGTTGCATTGGTTCATTGTGAAACAATGTCAGTAATGTTTAGAAAGTGATGTAATCACTAGAGACTGGCTAAGTCATAAGCGTTTAGGGCCCCCAATGATCTGATGTATGAACCCTTTAAGTTTACAATGGCTACAAAATGATGTTATACTAGTTTCAGGGTAGAGAAATAGGAACAGATCTTGCATCATTCTTTTTTGTTCCTATGTTTGAATGGGTAGACCTTAGGATAGGTTTTCACAAGTGAATGAAATAAAACAATAATTTAATTTATGTTGAGTCTTCCATATTCCATGTCTAGAAGCTCTATCTTTTTTTTATTTTATAGGTATGGGTCTAGGGAGACGTCCTCGTGAAGATCGCACAAACGATTTCTAGCATGTTATGCCAGTAGATCGATGCATGGTAGAGGTTGACGATGATGAAACTTGGAGGATGACACTCTGAGAGTTTCAGCGCCAGAGTCTGAAGAAGTATGAGGGCTCCGTTTCAAATGCAGCCATGAATGACTAGTTGGAGGAGGCCAATATAGGCTTCAGATAGATCTAAGCTCGGAAGGATCACTAGGTGTCCTTGGTTGTGACGATGGTGCATTGAAAAAAAATGTAGTAGTGGTTCATGTTCCTCGAGGATCGCGAGGAGTCCGCAATATCATGGGATGAGTTCTGAGACATTTTTTGGGTCGAGTTACTTTCTTCGACCGCGAAGTTGTCCAGTTTCCTGGAGCGTCATACCCTTCGACAGGGAAGCTCTAATGTGTGAGAGTTTGGATTCCATTTTAGGAACCTTTTACAATAATCATTGTACATTTGGTCAGATGAAGACGCCAAGATGTAGCATTTATAGGAGGCATTGCATCTAGAGATCCAGTGCCATGTCACCACATTTATAAAGAAGTCATATCATGAGGTGATGGAAAGGGCAGAGGTTTTCGAGAGGACATTGGCCTGAATTGTGATCATCGTGAGAGGGGAGTCACCATGATTCTTCATGAAGCAGAGATGTGGTACGGGGTTCCTTGTTTTTAGGGATGATGTGTTTTTGTTCTGCCAGGGGTAGTTCCCAACCCTCCGCATCCCATTTCTCCAACGGTAGCTGGTCATATGACTATGTCAAGGGATCAATCGCAAGTTTTTCTTATGGTGGTTGAGGTCATAAACAGTGAGAGTTCCTGACCATTTAGAGTAGTCATCATGCACCGTGTTTTATACTCCAGGTTCCTCGTTGAAGTTGTTCTAACCGAGTTAGCAACAATATGTTACACGAGCTATAGACGAGCAGAGGGTAGATGGGGCCGGTATAAGATTTCCCTGCGATGAACCCCATCCACAGAGAGCAGGGCATGGCTGTTGTGGTAGTCATCATCAGGGTCAGAGAGGCTATGGAGGAGGCCATGGTCAGCTTCATGGGTTAGCATTTCCAGTTCCATGTGAGCCAGACGTCGTTCAAGATACCCTTTTATTGATTTCTACCTTAGTGTATGACTTTTTCGATTTAGTAGAGACAAAATTTTTCAAATCACCTACCCTTGTCGATGCATTGGGACTTGAGGTAGAGAGGCATCCAGTGCCCTTGGCGTTGACTACGCCAGTTATAGGCTGATATGACTTGTTTGATGTATATAGAGACTATGATCTAGTGCTGGGGTAGCACCACTCTTTGTGAGATTTCCAAATTTTATGAATACAATCATACGATGTCATCTTAGCAAGGTTTGGTTGAATTCAATGCATGATATCAGGGATTTATTCAGGATGGAGGTTGTGTTCTTCGACGAGGATGGATAGTCGGTGGTGTTTGTTGGCGAGCGAGACCCTCAGATGGGTTAGAGCCATGTTACATCCTTATCATGCATGATTACTGAGATGATGCTGTGTTTTTAATAGGTTCAAAAGTTGGTGTTTCCAAGAGTTGTATAATAGTACATTGATGTCTTTCCAAAAGAGGTTGTAACATTACCCCCTCAATGAGAGATTGATATTGGGATTGAGCTACAACCAGGAGAATCTAATATCTCTTTGTATCAATATAGGATGTCCCCTTCTGAGTTACGAGAGCTATGTATATAGATTGATGGTCTGTTACAGTGTGGTTTTGTTTGACCAAGTGTGTCACCATGGTGTGCACTAGTTTTGTTCGTGAAGGAGGATGATGGGAGTTTGTGGTAATGTGTCGATTATCGTCCCTTAAAAAAGTTACAGTGAAGAATATCTATCCACTTCTACGGATTGATTATTTATTCGATCAACTAAAGGGTGAAAGTTGGTTCTCAATGGGAGACTTGCGGTCCGGATATCATCATATTATTATGAAGGATGAGGATATCCTGAAGACTGCTTTCTATTGTTGTTAGGTTCATTATGAGTTTGTTGTAATTCTGTTCGTCATGACAAATGCTCCAGCTATGTTCATGGGATTGATGAACGCTATGATCCGTGAGTTATTCAACAATTTCATTGTAGTTTTCATCGACAACGTCCTTTTATAATCCACGTCTGAAGAAGAGCATCCAGAGCATCTACACGCTGTTTTGGGAGTTCTTTGTCAACATCAGTTGTTTCATAAGTTGTCTAAGTGTAGTTTTAGGCTCGAGAAGTCCACTTCTAAGTGTATATTTTTTCCTAGTATAGAGTAGCAGTGGATCCATTGGAGATAAAATTAGGTGGGTCATGGGGATCCTCTAAGATAGTGTTAGAGGTGCGAAGTTTCCTTGGCCTCAGAGGCTACTACAGGAGGATCGTAGCTAATTTATCTCGAGTTGTGACACCTCTGACAACATTGACCCAGAAGGATCGTGAATTCATATGGAAATATCAGTGTCATGTAGCTTTTGAGTTTATAAATGAGAAATTATTATGTGCTCCAATTCTTTGACTTCCAGCAGAGGGACTTCAATTTGATGTTTTCTGTGATGCTTTGCATCTAGGGTTATGTTCTATTTTGATTCAGCAAAGAATAATGGTTTCCTATGGGTATTGACGGTGGCATCCTCATGTAGTTAACTATTCCACCCATGATCTTGAGTTAGCCATTTTGGTGTTTGCTCTGAATTTGAGGTGAAATTATCTCATTAGTGAGTGTTGTGTGGTTTTCACCGATCATAAGAGCCTGAGGTATGTTTTCTTTTAGGGTGACATAAAAATGTGATAGAATTTGGGGATGGAGTTCTTACAGGAATAACATTTTGAAATATTATATACTCCTAGAAAGGAGAATGTTATTGCCGATACGCTGAGCAGGATGTCATGTGGTGATGAAGTGTGTCAATCTGGTGACTCCAAGAGAGTAATGGAAGAACTATCAGAATTACAACTTGATATAGAGAAGTTGGGGGAAAAGTATGTCTTTTTTAGATGACACTGCAGTAAAATATAGTGAATAAGGTGGTAGAGCCCTAGTTGGGGGATATAGATGTGGATGTCTGGAGAGACCGAATTGTTTTTGGTGAGGCCCCTGATGGTTGGTCTGAGGATGAAAAACACTGATTGTTGTCTTATAGAAGGATTTTTGTTTCTTTGGCGATGCATGAGACAGTTCTCAGAGTGATCCATAGATCACTTTTAGTGGTGCATCCGGGCGTGACAAAGATGTATCGAACCTTGAGGAGCCAATATTGGGGGCCTGGGCTGAAGCGGGAAGTTTGCAGAGTGTGTGTCTTGATGTTTGGTCTGGCATAATGTGAAGGTGGAACACCGTGTTCCTGGTGGACTGCTCATACCATTAGATGTTCCTCAGTTGAAGTGGGAGGGTATCTCAATGGACATTGTTACAGGTTTACCTCGATCTCAGGGAAGACATGATGATATTTGGGTGGTGGTGGATCATTTAAATAAAATCATCCAACTTTATAGCAATCAAGGAGTCATGCTTAATAAAATTTTGGTTGAGGCAATATCTTGAAAATGTAGCGAGACTTCCTAGATTCCTATGGACGATCATTTCTGATCGAGATTCTAGTTTTACCTGTAGGGTGTGGATAGGTCTCCATCATGCTTTTGGTTCCCATCTATGCCTTAGCAATTCTTTTCATCCTCAAATTGGTTTTCAGATAGAGCGAACCATCCAGACTCTTGGAGACATGTTTCTCTCTTGTGTCCAGGATTTTGGAGGTTCGTGGATGAGGCACATACCTTGGGTGGATTTTTCTTACAAAAATAGTATTCACTCCACCCTCAGTATAGTACCAATTGGGTCCTTGTATGGCTGACCATTCCATTCTCCATGGTGCAGGAATGGGGATGGAGAGTTGGCAATTCTCAGACCAGAAGTATTGTAGAATACAATAGAAATGGTTCAGGTGATTCGTGTGTAGATGAAGAGAGTGCATGATCGTGAGAAATTGTATGCCAATCAATGGAGGAGAACCTTAATGTTTTATGTTGTGGATCACGTGTACTTGATGGTTACTCCTCGTCATGTAAAGCTAATGCTTAGTCGTGGGAGTAATATTTCTCCTCTATTTTTTGGGACTTTCGAGGTGTTAACTCGTGTTGGAGCATTCCCATATCGAGTATCACTTCCCATGAAAATGAGTCAAATACAAGATGTTTTTCATGTATCACTACTCCATCATTATATTCATGTTGACTCTCATATCATAGGATGGGGAGAGATTGATGTTGATGAATAATCGGCCTCTAAGGAGTGACCTGTGTAGATCCAAGACCACAAAGAAAAGGTTTTGAGTAGGTATTCTATCCCATTGGAACGTATCATGTGGTGAAATGGTGGCATAGAGGAGAGTACCTGTGTATGTGGGTCATAAATACATGCTCAATACCAGTGTTGTTTGATGTTTAACTCCTTTAATGTATGGATGTAGCCTTTGTGTTTATAGACCTTTCATGTTAATAATATGGCTTTCATTTGTAGTTTTTTGTTGGTTGCTCTCTTTTGAGAGGTAATCCTATGTGTTTTTGTTCGGACCCAGTTTTGTTTTCCCTTTTGGTGGGTTTTGAATTCTCGAGGATGAGAATGTTTTGAGAGGTATCTGATGTATTGTCCTAGACCTTTCTAGTTCATTCCTTTTTGAATATTAGTTGTACGAGGTGTTCTGGGAGGTCAAGGGGACTAATCCACAACACTTTGTCAACATTCCATTTCTGTGAAGAGCTCCATCAGTGAATAGTTCCAATGGTATATAGATATGAATAGTGTTATGCAGACCTTATGTGAATAGTGCCATTGGTCACCATCAGTGAATAGTTCCAATGGTAGACATTTGTGAACAGTGCAATGGTATCCTTATGTGAACAGTGAAACGATGACCTTTTGTGAACAAAGTCATCGGTATCCTTCTGTGAAAAGTGCCAACGGTGAGGTCCAATAGTAACCTATCTTTCCTTTTCCAAATTCCCATTTCTATGAATAGTTCTATCAGTGAACAGTTGCATCGGTGAGGTTCCATAGATCATCTATTTCTTGTTCCAAATTTCCAAATCTATGAATAGTTCCATTGATGAATAGTTCAATCGGTGAGGATCCAATGGTGACCTCTATCCATTTACAAATTTCCAATTCTATGAAAAGTTCTATTAGGGAATAGATCCATCGGTGATGTCCATTGGTAACCACTATTTCCATTTCCAAATATTGAGTTCAAGAAAAGTGTTTCCAGAAAGGTGAGGTTCTGTTAGTTACCTCAATTTTAATTTCAAACTTTTGAGTTCGTGAATAGTGTTTCTAGAATGGTAAGGTCTATTGGTAACCTCTATTTCCTTTTCCAAATATTGAGTTTGGGAACAATGTTTCCAAAACAGTGAGGTTAATCGATAACCTCTATTTCCTTTTCCAAATATTGATTTCATGATCATTGTTTCCAGAATGGTGAGGTCTATTGGTAGCCTCTATTTCCTTTTCCAAATTTTTAGTTCGTGAACAATGTTTCCGAAATGAGGAGGTCTATCGTTAACCTCTATTTCCATTACCAAATTTTGAGTTAGTGAACAGTTTTTCCAGAATGGTGAGGTCTTTTGGTAACCTCTATTTTCTTTTCCAAATTTTTAGTTCGTGAAAAGTGTTTCCATCTTCCTATAGTTTTCCCCTTTAACATTTCCTTTGATGTAAAATGAATTTAAAGCCTCATTTTAAGGACTCTATAGCTGATTAAAAGGTCATAACACCTATATTAATTTCACCTAAGGCTCGAGATGTTTTTTTCTACATGGTCAAACCACATGGTTTTATGGGATCCTCTTTTAATGAAAAATAAAGGGTATCATAAACCAATGATTCATTAAATGTTTAAAAGTAATGATATATCTTCCTCCCCAGTTCTTCCTCCTTATTCTCTGGTGTGATATGCTTGAACATCGCATTCCTCTTCGTTGGGTTTGTGGAATCATAATTTCCTTCAAGGATTTGTTTCGATCTATTTTGATGCAACTAGTAATATTGATCAGTATTCGATATAATGAATGTTCTTTTGTAATTCTTTTGTGTTCATCTCCATATATTTCTCCTCTCGCTTTTATGGAATTTTACCTCCATGTTTGTAATGGTATTTTATTATGTTTTGACTATTTTGGTGGTGTCTCTACATCCTCGGGTGGATACCATTGTCACGGGGGGGGGGGAGATCATAAATTGTTGTGTGGCTCATTCTCGCTTGCAGAACATCAAGAATTTTTTGAGGTAGGGGATTCATTTCTTCTCTATTCTTTTACATGTAGCTGTATAGATAGCATGTTTTATCCCACTGGATAACAATGGAGTCAAACTAATAAATATTTGAACTGGATAAATAAATTGATATTGATCGTATATTATTTCCTCTTGTTCTTCTAGATACTCTAATATTAATGCTTGTTGTTTTTATCATTTCATTCATGATGGAAATTTTTAATGAATGTAAAGGCGAAATTAATTGATAATCACTTGGTTAAAGATAAAGAGGCATATGAATGAATCTGATTGATGTTGTTGTAATTTGATGTAAATCTAATTGAGTTCGTAAGCATGTTTAATCAATTTGTGATATCTTACTATGTAGGTTTCCTGAATTAGAACATGAGAATAATAAATTGGTTAATCCAAGATGGGTTAAAGAACTTTTTGTTTGATAAAATATAATTCCTCATAGGGTTCTGAGTTACCATATTCCTTGTATTAGTACCAAGAGCCCAATTATTTTGATGTATGTTTTCCCAGCTACTTGTGTTGTGATGTGAGCGATGATGCCTGTTGGGATATGTTGGGGCATGGAGGC
This sequence comes from Viscum album, assembly GCA_963277665.1. Lineage (NCBI taxonomy): Eukaryota > Viridiplantae > Streptophyta > Magnoliopsida > Santalales > Viscaceae > Viscum > Viscum album. Next base: position 799,015,247 of record OY728143.1, on the reverse strand, counting down.
CTATATTTTGTGGAAGTAGTTGAGGCCTAGAGTAGCGATATGCATCGGTTTATGCGAGTGTGTGTCGGGGAGGACATCAAGGATGATGGAATGAGATGGATGTGATTGTTGGATGCTCGTTTTTTCTTATTGGTTGAATATCTACATTACTTTTCCACACTGATCAAGGCAGTTGTTCTTGCTTACCCTTCTTTCGAATGAGACGGAGACGTGTGGGGTATGCCGCATGCTTTCCGTGTTTAGATTCTCAAGAGATTATGGGTCTACACACTTTCTATAGGCGGAAAAGACTCGACAAGTAGTAAATCAATTCACCGTGTTCATCCCCATTGTGTTTAGTAGAAAAAAAAATATTTTTCTAGAAGGCCTGGGAATATGGGAAAGTAATTATGTAATGAATAATTGAATAAATGATGTTAACCCATGTGGTTGGAGGTTGAAGGGACGTAATGATGAGGTTATAATTTTAAGGGACATTAATCATTGGGTGTGATGCTAATGATATATAATGTGGAAATTAGTTTTGCTTAATTAATTTTTAAATGGTAAACTAATTTAATGTTCAACTGATAAAATGGAATGATGTAATGTATTAAATATCTTAAAATGGTCGAGTGCTTATAGGATACCTAGTCTCAGATGTGGCAGTCAGGAGTTTGAGAGACGTTAGCTGTAGTTGAGTCTCTGACTAGGTTATGCCGAGATTGTGGTTCTGAGATATATTATATTCTATAATTTTTGTGTTTATAAAGTCTAATCCAAACCTTCAATTAGGGAAACTGAACCCCCATTGATTCTGAGCCCTGAGGGGTTTTCCCGAACATTTCGGTGGGAGGATGGATGGCTGACTACCCCCTCTGGCCCAACACTCTTCTCATGGTAGTTACTTGTCCTAGTAGGAACAGTGGTTAGTTTTCGTCATGTATGTTTATAGAGGGATTTAACGGCTTTTCGTTATTCACACGGATATAAATTCTACATATAGTATCTTATGGACTACTATAGGTGTATATTTTATAGGTTGTGAAAACTTGAAGAATCATTACTCGGTGTATGGGCTGTAATGGCTTGAGGTATACTAACTGACGTATAATACGTGTTATACAAGTTGTGGGGGATCCTAGAAACTACCTGGTTACATGCTTGTGGGGATTTTGTCATTTCTTTTTCATGAGGTGAATGTTGTGGTGCTTCGCCCAGAGTTTTGTGGGTAATCATTTTTGGAGAGAGATTCTTAGGACATGCGACCTTGGGGAAAAGCGGTAAACTAGTGGGGAAGTAGTAATGGAGTACCATTGATATTATTTATTATATTTTATACTATTTTATGTGTTAACTTTTGTGATTAGACATGGTGAGGGTGGGATCTTAGTATACCTGTTTAGGTGATGAGTTAGTTTCATTTGTTGTTCACCATGCATTAGCATGCTTTCTTTACTTTTGCAAAAGAGGATCTGTGGGAGGATCCTACTAAGTATACTGTTATACTCACCCTATGTATATATGGACTAATATTTTAGGTCACATGGAGTAGGTTGTAGATCAGGCAGGTTACTACAAGCTCGGGGTTGTAGGAGCTATTCGGGAATTGTTGTCGCAGTTATTTTTACCTTCATTTGAGTACTTATAGTTTTCCCCATTCAGTTGTAGTTTTTTTGCATGAAATTACATATGTGTACCTGGGATTTCATTTATATTTTAGTCTGATAATGAGTAGTTTGGTGTATATCATGTCTCTCTCTTTTTCATGTGTTCTCTTACAGGGTAATGCCTCCCATTTGTGTGTTTATTATACCCTCAATGTGAGTTGCCAACCCGAGGCTTATTGGAGGCGGGACTCGAGGGTTATTATCTCCCTTCTCACTTTGCCAGCCCAGGAGGGATGCACATTAGGGGGAGGGGGTCGTGACGTCTTCAATAAAAAATACTAATTGATAATGTAACATAATATAGGTTTTTAAATAATAAAAATAAAATAATAATAAACACAAAAATTTTTATGAAGAAGTTATGTAATTCACATATGTTTATTATTTATGAATATAAATAATCTAGGTGATATGTCCAGCTCAGGGCAAGGGATATATCAAAACAACCCTTTTCATTGTGTTATAACATTTCTATCCATTTCTTACTTTACATCTATATTTAAATGAATGGAATTATTAAAAATTATGTTTATATGTCTCCCAAAAATTTATATATATATTATTTTCCATTCTTTTTAAGGGTTAATATAATCCTTATGTTCATTTCTCCAAGGCATACAATATGAAATTTAAATTGAATATTATATAAGGTTAGATAATGAAACAAATTCTCTATCATCTATTAATTTTTCTATTTATGAATTATGGTTGATTTAAATTTTTTTGAACTCAAAAATTATGAACATATTATGAAAAGAGTACCTATATAGTACTATAATTCATTAAAAAGAGATTTAGTCACATGAGACATTGTCTATGGGATTATTGTGTAATCCAAATCTGTTTTGGGAAACCATTACCCATGTTAATATTTCTACGATATTACCCTTGAATATTTCATATATCATGTAATATTATTCATCAACATTCCGTATGTTATAATTTTTTTATCATACCATTTTAATTATGCTATAGTTCCATGTGATTAACCTGGTTCTTTCTCATTTTTTAAATCATACTACACTTTTGACTCACATGGAATATTTCTTTATCATGCTTATTCAATTAATGAACTTACACCCTAATTTTATGTACTTCTCATGTTATATTATGTTTTTTACAATTTCAATGCATTTTTTATCTAATTATGGAGAATAAAATAAATTAGTAAGGTCTTAGTTTTTTAATTACATATTATGATACTAGTATATCAATTACACCTAGATGTTTATGTCAAAAATCACGCAATATATATGTAAGATGGATTATGTCACTATATTTGTTGTAAAAGGATAGGTTTAGATATCAGTTGGACTCTAAAACGAGATATTTTTACTAATAAAACTAGGGGTAAAATTAGGGGAAAAATAAATTATTGAAAAATATCCCCAAATTTTGTAGTTATTATACAAGTTATTTTTGAGAAATTACTACCGTTTACCAATTCCAAAAGATGATGTTTATTTGGAACAACAATACCTATAGGGAATAACATTGACAATTTATAATTGATATGGACTTAATCGTCAGGTAGCACACAATAATAGGCCTTTCTGAAGACAAAATTTAACACCAATAGGGAAATGAATTTGTAAATTAAAAACTATTTACAAACTGTTATAATGTACTAGAATTAATTGTTACGTTAAAAAAACTAGTAGATAAGATAACATGGATAACAAGGATTAAATCCAAGAGACTCATAAGTTAGGATATACATATCATTTTTCTGTTATTACATCTAGGATTATAAGTTCCTTTTTTGGAACCATATTATCATCATTAATTTTTTTTATGGGTTTGAAAATGGAGAAAACATAACAACAACCAATGTGTTAGGTAATGTGAAAATTTACTCTATTTTATGAGTTACCAAAATGGATTATGACTAAAAACATCATGGATATACTCGCTCAACTATCTCTGGTTATGAATAATAACACAAATCATGCGTAACACCTTACTCTTATTAAGAAATGGAAATATTCATTCTAGTATTAAATGAGAAAAAACTCCTCCCATTTTCAGTAGATCATCTAGTCCACTAATCACATAACATTTTATTTACTCAATATTAAAAATATTATCAATAATATAATGTATCATGTTAGAGAATTTTTGTGATAGAAATTTATCACCATTAGGGAGAAGTCAATTCGTGTTGGAGACCGGTCATGAACCCCATGTCCAAAGATGATATTGATACGATGGAATTGATATATTTAAATAATTTATTTTTCAAATAAAAACACTACCCAAAAACATTATCATAAAATTGAGGCACAATTATGAATGATGTTGACAATAGAATATGAGTCTGTTGTGGTGATAGAGGAAAGATTCACATGTATTTCATTGCATGCATTCATATTTTTCATTTTCAATGATTTTATGGTGGACCACATCCTCAATGGGTTAAAAATTATTCCTTAAAAAAAAATTCAAATTTTGGACCATGGAAGTTATTAATATATTTTATATTATTCTCTTAATATTGAAATCGATGACATTGATTCATAGAGGTGTCATGGGGTTAGAGAAGAAAATTAAATAGTGTTTTATTCCAGAGTTTTGAAAGATAAATAATAATGGGGAATGAAAACCCCACATAAAACATATAATGTTTGTAAAGAAACACCAAAAGTACAATTTTAATCGAACTAAGAGGCATTTCAATTTTAGAAAATTGGGTCATTAATATACTGATTATAGAGGGGAATTTAAAAAACCCCACCAATGTGAAAGAGGAAAATAATGTTCATATTAACACTCATCCTAATGTGTTTTGATTCAACATCACTTAAAATAATAATTACAGAAGTCAATTAATTATGATGTGGGATATTTTAGTAATGCAATGATAGATTCTTTACAGGCAACATGGAAGAGATTTTACCATCACTACTAATTCGATAAATCTATTAAACTATATAGTGATTGGTATGCTAGTTTTTATTTCATGAATAATAAATCTAGTATATTATTCTAGTTTTATGCATTATTTTATAACTATAATGTTTTGTAGAACTATTTGAATACCATATAATAACAAGGGGGTTGATCTATATGTGAGAATATAAAATGGGGGAATTGTTCCATGGAATGTATAGATCTCCTCACATGTCAGTGTCAGTAGATTGAATATTATTGAAAATATCATCTTACAATCGTTATTGTAGATTAATTATATATTGGTTATGTATTTGATATCTTTCAATAAGTTAGACATCAACTGTTATGAGTGGAAGACCAATCTCAACATGCCAAGTCATCCTATGATTCATTAGAAGTGCAACAAGGTTTATTTGTCTCCACAAAAATATAATATTCAAAAATTGATATTACAGCCTTATAAGAATGAATATGCATCCAAAATGATTGCGATTAATCATAGTATATTTTTTTAATAAAATAACATTTTAAGGGGTTATATTTAGGTATTCCATGTATATTTGGTTAGTTTTCATCCTGATCAAGATGTTGAATTTTCCAATGATATATTACTATGATCTATAACAATATATAGGTCTCCTAACAGAATGGACACCAATTATTTATAAGAACCGAAAAAATGTGACATGATAATATGGAATCAGTTTATTTATAAATTATTTCATTACTAAGTATAGATCTCATCCTCTTCATCAAGAATAATGAAGGCTCAATGAGCCTCTACACTAATCACCGTAAACTCATTGAAATGTGGATAAATAGATTGTTTCCATTATAAAGGGTAGATAAAATGTCTGATCAATTCACAAGGATCAAAAATAATCTAAGATAATCCTTCAACTGAGATACCACTAATTTGTTGTAATGAAAGAGGATATTTTGAAAACTACCATAATGATAAGGTATATACAACATGATTTCATAGTCATGCCTTTTATAATCATTAATTCTTTATTGGTATTTTTGGTATTAATTAATAGAGTCATTATAGTTAACCCATAAAAAATTGAGGAATCCTTTATATATGATATTCGAATATACTAAATTTTTTATAAAGTGAATGATGATCAATTTAATTCGTTGTTATGGATTTTTTAATAATGAATATAAATGAAAAGTTAAAAATTAGATTTATTTGATGAATTAAGTATCATTTACTGGGTATATAATTTCCATTTGTGGTATATATATGGATGATTCTATGAAAAATTAAATTTTTCACTACCCAAAACCATAAAATATAATAGAGAACGGTTGTCTCCTAGGACTATATGGGTGTTACCTATGATATCTAAAAAATATATGATTTTAAAACCCACTAACCAATCTAACTCAGAAAGGTGTAATATATTCTCAAAACAATAATATAAAGATATAATTAAGTAAATTATATTGGTCATTATAACTACAATAATACTGAAGATTCTCTCAAGTGGGGAACTATTTTTTGTATGAAATAATGTTTCAAATAAGGGATTTTTATATGAACAAATGAATAATGATAAGTTGATAGCGTACCCATTATGGTAGTTGAAATATCTTTATATGGACTACCCAAAACATGATCTAGATTGTGATTCATGATTTTTTTGGAATATTTTATAATTTATATCTATTTCTAAAAGTGTTAAATATATACATATCATAAGTCCCACAAAATTAAATTCACATTTAAGAAATTAATGTTCTCCAATGAATATGGTTATATCTAATCGATGGATTTTTATACTTAATCCACAACCACCACAGAAATACTATCAATGTGGCTGATTATCTATGTTGACATGATTCATAAATTTAATCAGTGATGTGAATATAGATGGATTGAATATTGTTATACTTCCAATTGACTAAAATGCTAATCATAAAGGATGGAACGTAATTCTTCTTTATCAAATGATTTCTCAACCGTCTTTTTTAGAGAATATAATGAAGAATAAAATGTATTATGTGGTAATTTAAAAGAAGGTTTAATCTGTAATAATAGAGAAATAATCAAATTTAAAAATTGATAAAAAATTATTTGAAAATAATTGGTCATGACTATGTGATCCATAATATAACAAGTTAAAAAAGGGGTTGATGAATTTAAAACAAAGCTTGACCTTCCCCATCCATATATGGAGGAAAATGTTATATTGAGTTTTCTTGTAGATCAATTGGTTCAAAAATATGGAGAAGGACGTTTTGTAATATATATCAATGTGTGTGGTACATCAACATGGGAATGTTGAAAGTTAATAGCCTATGAGTATGGTTCTAATTTTATCAATACCAATATAAAAACTGTAAAATTTCACCATGGATTTTGTTACCAGTCATCCCAATATATTAGGATAAATAATTATATATGGTTTTATACTGGATCATGTTAAAAATAAATTTAAATTCATTTAAATTATATGGTAAAAATCTATTGATCGACATAGAAGGAGATACATTAGAGTGCGGATGATGTTGAATAAAAAATCACAATCAATTGTATCTAAAAAAGATATGATATATAACTCAATGTTATGGATGATTATGCAAAATGAAATAAATATAAATTTGAACATTATAATGAATTAAGACCCCCATAATTAATGTAATTCATGGAATACTATTCAATAATAGGAGGAAATGTTGACACTGTGCTCTGTTGAATTTAATGGATGATGGGATCAACATGTTCCTTCGATCAATTATTCACAAAAAATAAGTTTTCATACAACAATTCAAATTTATATTTATGAATTACATTTATGGAATAATATTTATAACACCGTCATGTTGGGGAGATGTGGGTGAAAAAAAATTTGACTAAAAATTGTTGTTGTAAAAAGTATAAAATGTTAATATCATTCGACAACGTATCCTGGTCAACAATAGTAAATATATGATATATTTTGACAATAATCAATGAGAAATGGAGGTTCTGGACATGGTTAATGTATTTATATGAATATTTACATGGAACATATTTTTTAGATTTAGAGATTAGCATATGTTATATCCTAGGTACATCGGCCCGTTTGAGATTCCTGATCACATCAGAGTAATGGTTTATGGTATAGAATTCTGAACATCACTTTCTCAATTACATTATGTACTTTATATATCCCTATTTTATAATTTTTATAATAGACCCCTCACATGTACATAAATTATAGGTTGTATATCTAGAAAATGACTTTTCTTTTGAGGATCATCGTGTAAAAATCATTGGTCATTGAGGAAATGTTTTATGCTAAACGGAATCTCATATGGTTAATGTGTTATTGAGGAGACAAAAATAATGATATGAAACCAACAAAAAAATAATTTATGAAACATATGTAACCCAAAATATTTTCATAGTATTATCTACTAACACAATGGATTGAGAAATTCATTAATGTGTAAGAATGTAACACATCAAATTTTTTAAAAAAATGAAGAGAATTTTCTATAAAAATAGAACTCACGATAGTAAAAATAACATAAATTTTATTATATAAACATTACCATTATATCTTCAGAATTAAAATTGGGGTATGAGTAGGATTGACTATTTTTTAATATATGTATTAAATAGTCATAATAAACAAAAATGTATTTGTAAATACATCACAATCAATTTCTAATGAAGAAGTTTTATTCTTCCAAATATTTGTTATCTTAAAAAATGATTACAATTTAATTTTTATTCAAATTATTATAATGGATTTCATGAATAGTATCAATTTAAGCTATAACATTCATGATCATGGTAATTTTTTTATTTTTATTCTTAACAAGATGTATTCTAAAAAAAATGATGTGTATAATATTTATCCATTTTAAATATTTCAATCAACCCTAGAAATAAATTATTTTAGTTGAATGTATATATTATATATAAATAATATTAATTTATATTATTATAATTATTATTAATAATAACTGAGTAAATATAAAATCATATGGAGCTAGAAAAAAATGTTTTTGAAAAATTAATTTTTGATGAATTTTATGACATTAATTTTAAATTGTATTTTAATAATTGTGTGAGAATAATTTAATAAAATGGATAAAAAATTTTGTATCATCAACATTAATATTATTTAATAAGGTAAAAAATTATTTTTCTAATAATGAAGAGTAAAAATAATAAAAAATGTAGTTATCATGCTTAAATATTAAAATGGTAAATGTGAATACCCTGAATGGTAATGGGAATAAAATGTCCAATAATTTTTATTTATGAATGGTGGTTGTTTTAATGGAAATTATAAACCATCAAATCCATTATTAATCATTTTTTCAGTCTCTATTTTTAGAGTTACTTTCAATAATTGAATTATTTTGTATTTAAAAAAATATCACTCCCTCCCACGTGTAAAAGGGAAGCAACTCTCATCACTTATAAAAAATTTAAATCCGTGTGGTTCATAAAATAAATTAAAAATTAACTTCTTTATTTTCCTTAAAATGTTTTATAAGTCCTTTTTTAACAAAAACTCCTCCATCTAAGGCTCTTGGTGACGTCAAAATAGGTTGTCTGAAAAAATTTGTTTCAATGATAACCAATCATTTTTTAAATTATTATTTAACCACCTTCAAATATTATAAAATCATTGTGAGATAATATCATCATAATATCCCACATAATAATTGTAAATTTCATAACCTCAATACTTACAATCATCTCATCTTCTATCAAATGGGAAGTTAAACCATCATTCATGTGTACACCAAACTACCACCCCATGAATCAATTTATTTCATTTTCTAGAATTTCTTCTCAAGGATGTTCGTGATTATGGACGTATTTTAATATTGTTTATTAATTATATATTAATAATTATAGTATATTAAAATATCATATACCTTATTTCCTTACCATCCATTGAATAATTTTAACGTTATTCATATGTATGGAAGACTACCACCTCATGAAATGATATGATTCATTGTTTATTAACACATCACATGGATGGAATAGATATGATTATATAAATAAATAGTAATTTATTTATGATATAATGTTAATTATGTAAAGTTAAAATAAAACGTACCTTCATTCCATGATGATTTCATTAAAAAAGAATATTTTAACTCATGTGTATAAATAGTGTACCTTCTTCAAGCTTGTATTATAGTTCATTTCTCAAAACTATTATTCCTGAATTTCATGACATGTATAATTAATGTATAATCCTGATTATTGTATAACGATTATTATTATTGATATGGTTAAATTTTAGAATATTTATCCTTTTCCGTCTTACTAGGGGTTTTTGACATATGAACTTAATATCATCGACGAACCATCATGAACGTAAATGATTATATAATTTAATAGAATATTGTCCTAAATAAAATTACCAGAATAATAAATAATAAAATTATTTTCATTAATAAAAGTAAAAAAAATAATTTTATTATTTATTATGATAAAGAACAAACCTAATATTTTGGGCTCATGGAATGAGATCTTTGTAAATTATCATTTTCATTGAGTTATGATCATTCTCCCTCTATCTCTATTTCGATATATCCTTAATATTATTAAATTGATAAAAAATATTAATTAAAATTTCTCTATCTATATTCTTATATTATTATCCCTTCTATTTATATTGTATTTCATGCCTTATTTTTATTTCTTGTAGTGACCCCTCCCTAAAAGCATATACATGTGTCTACTTTCTATTACATTAGAATTATTACAAGGAATTTATCCCAGGTCAACCTATTAGATTAATAGTTTTGGAATATCAGATATAAAAATGAGTATTTATTACAAATTAATACACTAATTGCAATATACTTTTCAATTTCTAAATAAAATAGAACATTGAGGATAAATCTAATTGATCATGTAAATTAAAGCATATCTTTTATAGTTTGATTATCTGATTATCGAGGATCTAAAAATAATAATGTTGAGATAACATGATCAATATAGAAAAAAATAGTATAATATGTAAATAATTAATGATAATTTCAATATTTTATTATAAATAATTGATCACATGTTTAATGTAACCAATAGACCGAATGAAAGTAATTAAACAATATGGAATGGTAGTAACTGGAAATACATGCCATTCAAATAACTTGAATTTTTTTTTGCAAGGTATGAATCTGAAACCCCTTCTATTTTATAAATGAAATGAAATGTAATATAACCATATATATTTTTATGAAAAATATCATGGATAAATAAAATCTGAAAAAAAAACAAGTAAAAATTCTTAATTATTGGTCACCTTGTTTCTTATGCACATGATACATTTACCGTCAATAGAAAGTTTAATCTTTTCTAATTCATACCATGATACTATTGATGCATCGTAATGACTTTATTAAGCAGTCCCCAACTCGTAGAGCATTCAATAACTGGTCAATAACATGTATGACATGCCTTAACTTGTCCTTAACCCATATAGTTCATTTTCAACGAATTTATATAAACAAAATTCCTTATAAAATAAATGAACTGAATAAGGGATATGGGTTTATCACTAAATTTATGAATAATAAAACAAAAATTCAATGTAATCACTGTTTGAAAAATTTTATGTGTATTAATAAAATATCATATCCATGAAAATTGAATTTTTATACTTTGGTAAATTTTAATGTTAAATGATTATAAAAATTTAAATATTTATAGTATATTAAAATGAATTATGAAGTAAATGAGAATATTATCCTTGGAAAAATCATTCATAAACCATACAGTGGATAATTAAGGATCGTATCAATAAAATAAACCTGATGTGGAGTACAATAAAGGGTTATTTTCGTTAATGAAATAAATTAACATATATTAAAAATTTTATTATACAAAATATCATTTTCCTTTCAAAACTAAATTCAAAATATTTTACATTGAAAGTATATTTTTAAAAAAATTCCTCAAAATTAAATCATATATACATGAAAATTAGGCATAAATGAAATGATGGTGGATAAATCCACACATGTCGTTTGAGGAAAAATGCACATTCATTTTTTCCAGTAAAAAATAAAGAAAAAACCTTTTTCGAACGGTGATAAAAACATTCCATGGAAGCAATTCAGTAAATGTAAAAGGGAAAAAATTACTTTACCGTGTAATTTTAAAAAGGGTTTTGAAATCATTTTATTTATAAATGGTTTTTAGAGTAAAACATGATCTCTAACTAAAGATAGATATAATGTCAGGTTTTGTGAATTTTTTTTTCTAAAACATATTAGTACCAAAATGTGGAGAAATAGTACTAACAATTTAAATTGATAATCAATAAATTGAGAATAATGAACGATTATATTGAAAATGTCTGTATATTTTCCTCTAATGGAAATTACATTTAATTATCATTAGGATTCATATTGATAAAAATAATCATTAAACATTCCAATGTGTCCCATTCCACTTAGAAACATTATAAAATACATTAAATTAATGGATTGTAATTTGAGGTGAAAATACCTTACCTTAATATACTTTATGTTGTGTGTTATTTATACTAATATATACTGTGTTTAAACATGTTAAAAGCTTATAATAATGCCAAATTATTATTTATGATATCATATATGATATTTTATTATTATCTCATTAACCATTTTTAATTACCTTTTATAATTTTTCCTATTTTGAGTGTTATTTTCCATTTTTTTGAGTATGTTTTAAAATATTAATATTAATTTATATTAAATATATCATGTTTTCATCATATAAATAATGTTTAAAATTATTTTAATATCAAATAGATAAATAATATATCTATTTATTGTAGTTAATACTATTCGGATTTTATAAATGAAGTGCGCTGTTCATGGAGATGGTAGGTCGTACATACGCATTATTTCTACATTCATTTCCTTTTCATATTAATATTTTGAATTCCAAATGATAAATATGTATATTATAATTTCAATATAGTATATATGTTATATATTTTAAATAGTATTATTAAAACCTATTTTTATTTGTTCAATTAATTGCATGAATGAGTCAGTTCGCTTTGAGGGGTCGGTAGTTTGCTCTTTCTCAAACGAAATTATCGTATTTACACATGATGGAAATATAAAAGGTGTATCATAAATAAAAAATGAAGAATCATAAATAAAATATAAATACCATATATAATACATATATAAATAGAGCTTCAATAATAATGTAAACCTGTATAGGTGGAATGAAAAAAAAAGAATCATCATCATTTCGTGAGACAGATGTTCTTCGTACAAAGAAACAATGTGTTGATTACCCATTAGATGGAGGTGTTTGTGTCTTTATAGGTCAAAAAAATTACATAAAAACATAATAGTACATTATGGACACATGTTTTATAATATAATTATGTATAAATGAATTTTAGGGGGTTAAAAGTGGATGTGAAACATGAGATCTTGATAGAAGTAACTACCTCTTAGTCAGGGTACTTCTTTTAGTTTGATCCAAAAGCTATGTTGGATGGATTTATTCCACAGAGGATATTTCTAGGATGAGGGGAGGTTTTGGGTAGACTAATTGAGTAGATATTGGATGATAAAATGTGTCTTCAGATGTTTGAGGAAGGGGGAGGTGGTGGTATTTTTTTGGGACGGAAAAGGACTCACATGGATTTTTGGGAAACAAGTTAGGTGCACACATGTTATTACCTAAAAAAAGTCTTAAAAATAAAAAAAATCATTAATAGAAGATTCATGATAAGATAACTGACATAATATTTTTTTTAAATGTTTATAGGATATTTGGGAATTTTATTAAAAGGTTTAGTCCTATTTTATATCAATTACACCTTATCAGTATAAATATTTTTAACCACTTTTAGAAATCATGTTTGTAAAAAATAAAAATGATCGTATTAGGGAAAAAATATCATCTTGATTACGAATTGATATTTCTGTTTCATAAAATGAAAATAAAATAATAAATAAATTATGATTAATGTTAATATTGCAGGACATATGATTTTACCAATTTTAGTAGAAAAAATAATAAAATATTATTGAGTTTTTATATTCAATATCAAATTGAAATTGATTCTAATGAACTATATTGTATTAATATTTTTATTATAGATATAATTTATCTTAATAAATTATTTATAAAATAATTAAACATCAATTATTGTTGAATCACAATAGTTTTATTTAACTAAAATGCAGTATTTTTCACTTTTCATCAAAAAATGATATTTCTTATAAAAATAACAAAAAATCTCCATAGGTTAATTTTTTACATTACAAAAGTATTTTTAATGTTTATTTTATCAAATAAATTTTAAAAGAGTGTTAAATTTATGATTTAAAATAGGTTCGTTATTAAAAGGCGGTAAAATTGTCTTTATAAAAATATAGGGTTTTATGTCTGAAATATGGGTTTTTCTTTTTGTGTGATTATAAAACATATTTTAAAAATATCAAAAATATTTTATTTAATATATAATATATACGATACATTAGATTCATTAACTAATTTTAATTAGATATGTTAATTAAAGTAAAACCCATTCGGAAGCATAAAAATAATAATAATTCTTTTATATATGTAATTGGTTTTTGTTTTGGTTTATCATTAATTATTAACCAATGAATTCATTTTATATTTCTATAAACCTGAATTTTGATAAGTTATTTTTTACTACAAAAAACCATTACTCTAATGGATAGTTTACATAAAAAAATTAAATAAAAATATAAAATTATTACATTTTAATTTGGTGAAACATGATTTTGCGTTTAATGAAAGCCTTCGAGGAAGGTCTCTCTTATGTGTAACAGATTTTATCACAGAAGATCACCCTGACGTGAAAAAAAAATCTTGTATGGTCACTTATTCATGTAACATAAGACAACTCATTGTTGCATGCATTCAAATCCCCTTGTCACTTAATGTAGGCAGATGACACCCATGAATTTATTAATGCTGGAAAAAAATATATTCAAGGCTTGAACTGCAGATTGGAGGATTACTAACACTAGAGTGTCCAACTAATCAAAAAAAGATAATAGCCTCTAATTCATGTCCAAAAAATAATCACCCAAAAGGATTTTTATGTTTAGGTCACCATTTTTATGCAAATAGGATACTTTCCTATGAAATACCATAGGGAACCAATTTCCACTGGAAAATATCGGATTCAGGACTTTGATTTTTTCATCTTCATGATTGCGTAGTGTATCCACATTTGAAAAAATATTTTCTTCTCCATGGGGGTCACATAGATCTCATTAATAGTGTTCTATTAGAAACACTAATCCATGCTATTTTAGCTGTTAAGGCGCATAAGGGTGTCATCTCTAGTATAAATAATCTAATGGCTAGATTCCATTGAGACCATCTTGCAGGAGGGAAAAGGCACTGGGCCTCGTAGAGAAGGGTGGAAAGGCCTTATAGGGATAGTGGAATTAATGTGCATATCTTGGAAAACAACCTCGATTGCATGCATGCTGGGTTGGAAGGGGATGTTCCAGAACAGAGTACGCTATGGTGGAAAACAATGCACCCTGTATTTAGTAATCATTCCTCGGTGCAGGGCCGACATTCTTCATTATGGCCTACTTTATTTATCATGGTATTGGATATTCATTATCACTCTCAATGGATTATTGAGATGGGTGCATTTTTATTTAGGCACCACAACTCAGTTGGGAAAGTCCTCGATTTCCCAGGTTTCCATGCTCCAACCATCTCTTTTAGGGAGACTACCATGTACTAGACCCTCTTCAAGGATGTTCTTCATTAGGAGAAACATGCCATCTTCAATCTCATCATCTTGACACATGACCTCGATCGTTGTGTTTTCACTCCATATTCCATTGGGGATTTTACTAGTATTGATTATTATCGTACTCTAGTCGTAATAGTGGAGCATGTTAGATGGAATGAAACCCATTGGTCCGTGGTAGTTCATTAAAAGAAAAATTTCTTATTATGGAGGATTAGGTATATGGCTATCCCTATGGACATGAATATAAAATGTTGTGGTATCCCATACGTCACTCGATGTTCCCATTGTAAATCCTACATGGAGGAATGCGTCGACCAAATATTCATTATGGGTGACTGGGCGACTAAATTTTGGAGTTTCATTGGAGAGATCATAGAAATAAATGAATATAACCTAGTGGATCTCCCGTTCATAGATAGGTGGTTCTGCAGTTCGTGATTCTGAGTGTCACGACCCGTCCTTGGGGCTCGTGTCATGACTACCCCAAGCCCGCCTTCCATAGTCCAGGGGCCGGCGACTAGCACCAAGGTGTAAATCCCAACAAAAAGGGAAGGTATTGCCTTGAAATGTAAACAAGCACCACAGAGTAAGCAAGCGGAAAAGTAAACACTAAGTAAAAACGGTACAAGATGTGCTGAAAGTAAAAGGGGCCGGAAATACAAGCCCAACTGTAAAGTACAACTGAAATGTAAAACAACAACTGAAAGGAAAATCCGCAGCGTCGAGCCGTCCTCTAGAATTCCCACCTGTAGGGTGGGTACAGATAGCCTCCACTGCTCCTCGGGTCCACCTGACTGCTCCGAGTACGTCCCGCCCAGTGGTCCACCTCCAGGTACTGTCCTCCTCCGCACGCCTCCACCACGATCAGCGCTGTCCGTCGTCTGTAACCAACACAACGTAGTGCGGGCAAAGCCCGTGCAGGGGTGAGTTTAAGCTACTCAGTAGGGACCCTGAGACCTTCAAGGTCTCACTAAAACCAACAAGGATAACCACAAGAATATCTCAACAGATAACCTCTACTTAGGTATATGCCCATACATATACCTATGTTATCAAGTAAACCATCTCAATCATGAGGAAACACAAGGATCATGAAATCAATGGATGACCACTACTCAGGTATATGACCATACATATACCTAAGTTATCAAGTGACCCATCTCAATCATGTGGTAAACACAAAGGTCAAAAGTCTCACCTCAAACCAGGATTTTCATTATCGAAACCATAACTGCTGAAGTGCTCCGTCTCTGGAGTGTACAGTGGTCTTGTCACGACTCTGAGGTACTGCTCACTGACCTAAGACTGCTATAGTACTCCACCTTTCGAGTACCGCAGGCCAGCTGCTACAACCAAATGCTTCCATGTGCCGCTACAACCAAGCGCACCTCTGTCGTTGGTCTTCCGCTACAACCAAGCGCTCCCATGTGCCGCTACAACCAAGCGCACCTCTGTTGTGGGTCTGCCGCTACAACCAAGCACTCCAATGTGCCGCAACAACCAAGCGCACCTCTGTCGTGGGTCTGCCGCTGCAACCAAGCACTCCCATGTGCCGCTACAACCAAGCGCACCTCTGTCGTGGGTCTGCCGCTACAACCAATCGCTCCCATGTGCCTCTACAACCAAGCGCACCTCTGTAACAAACCGAGTCATTCGATCAACAATCGTCGGGTCTCAGTCAGCTACATGGTCTCCGTACATCGCACGCTCGTCTCCGGGAGGGTCTTCTCCACGAGCTACTGGTCGATACTCCATGTATAACAAGTCCCTCAAGGAAGTAACTCAAAGTTCCACCTCGTCATAGGGGTCTCAACGCAACATACGACGCGTTAATCGGACGCCCGGACTGTGAGTTACTGGCCTTTTCATCCCAGGGGCCTGGTTGGTTTCGTGTGCGAACCAATCCGGCCGTAACTCAACTATACCCCGAACACTCATAGGGTATACTCATAGGTACCTTTTCTCAACGTGATCACCAACGCCGCTGACGGTTCGTCAAACGAACATCTGGTCTGAAAGATATCATCTTTTCTGTTCTAGGGACCCGGTTGGATTTCAGTGCGATCCAACCCGGCCACTATCCATCTGCATCCAAAACTCGGGCAGAGGATGCCAAAAGTTCCGTCTTATCAAGAGGAATGCAACGAGACAGACGACGCGTCAATTGGACACCCGGTCTCTGAGTTATTGGGTTTTTCGTTCCAGGGGCCCGGTTGGTTTCGTGAGCGAACCAACCCGACCGCACTCCTACGGCATGCAAACCTCGAGCGGAGTAAGCCAAAAGATCCATCTCACTAAGAGGAACTCAACAAAGCTGACGCCACATTAATCGGACGTCCGTAGTTCAAGATATGAGTGTTTCCGCTCCGAGGGCCCGGTTGGTTTCATGTACGAACAAACCCCGGCTGAACTCAAAGTATTCCGAAACATTGAGTGCGATATATCTAATCGACCGTCTCGATCCAAGGATCGCATCGCCGCTGACGGTTCGTCAAACGGAGGTGCGTAGCTCATGTTATGGTCAAAAGACCGACGTCGATTCGAAAACGGGGGGTCCGGGCCGACCCGTCCCGACCCGACCCGGGTCCGACCCGGCCCGGCCGGCGGCGAGGCCCGGCGCGGCGGTGCGGTCCGGTGCGGCGGCGCGGCGCGGCCGGCGGCGGCGCGGCCTGGGCACCGCTCGGGTGCCACGCGCGGGGGGCAAACCCCCGCTTTTCTTCACCTGGCGGCATGGCTGGATACCGCGCCTTGGTGAAACGGCCCCCCTTCGTGGGGGCCTAACTTTGAGAAAAACGGGGGGGGGGGGGCGCTGCCCCCCCTCCCCCTTGGTGTAACTGCACCCCCCCCCCCCATTATGGGGGGCCGGTATTGGCCAGTCGGGGGAATTATTTCCCCCGGTCCTTCTCCCTTCTGGCCGGCCTGACCTGGCCGGCCGGTCCTTCCTCAACGGGACCGGCAAGGCCGGTCCCCTTTCCGTCTTCCGACACCGGCGGCCCGGCTGGCCGCCGGTCTTCTCGTTTCTCCGCGGCCCGGAACCGGCCGCGGCCTTCGTCGTCCGGCGCGGTTCGACGACACCGCACCCCTCCGCCGCGGCCCCGCTCCGGCCGCGGTGCCTTTGGTTTCCTTCGACGCGGCGCGACGGCGTCGCGTTCATGATAATCTTTCCACGGCATGGCGTGACGGCGCCACGCAATATTTTTCATCTGATTCCCGCGTGGTGTGACGGCACCACGCCATCTCGTTCATCCACAAAAAATTAGTAATATTCATGAACAAAGGAGGGGGGATTCGGCTGTGTTTGTGCGGTCCGACCCCCCTCTCATTAGACGATAACACATAAACATTTATCCTCAAGTTTGTCATGCTAGAACCAAGAATGATAATAAATAAATAATCAACAACAAACCCCTACCTCGGTTTCAAGAACGATGATCATCAATGACCCGCGGAAGATGAGCGTCGCGGAAAAAGGACGTCGATGTCGTGAAGAGAGGATTCGAAGCTCTCTAATGGCGATTCCGTCACGGGAATCCGTCGCGGAAGAGATCACGTGGAAGGAGATTTCGTCGGTGTCGCGGGTATGGCGTCGCGGAAGACTATTCTCGGGAACGTGGCGGTCTTCGTCGATGTTCGAAGGTTCTTCGCGTTCTTCGTCAAAGCTTGAAGAAGAAGAAGAAGAAGGATCCCAATTCTCTCAAGATGTCTAGAGAATTCTAACCCAAATAAAATAAGCTAAGGTCTTATTTTATTTACTCAACCAAAGCATTTTAAAATTCAATGGTTTGAAATTAAACAACTCCACCCATTTAATAACCCAACTTGTCATGTTAATTAAAGAGGGGTTATTGGGAGTTTAAAAAGAGAAGATGAAGAGATATGCTTTGTGTGGGCCCCACCACACTTAATCATATCAAGGGAGGTTAAGTGGGTGTGGGTCCCACCTCTAACTCCCTTTGGGAGAAGTTAACCAACAAGTTAAAATAAAAATTTGCATTCCACAATTTTTATTTAACTTATTCTAAATTCTCCAAAAACTAACTCTCACCCCGCAATAAACGCAACCTCAGAAAAGGTCTCCTTAAGCGAATATCGGCGCTGCGAGTTCATCGGTGACCTCAGAATTTGATTCCGGGAAACAGTTCAACAGTTAGAAATTCTTGCTCCTTCGTTTACTGAACGTACCCGAGCCAAACTTTGGAAATTGATTCCGGGCACTCCGGGCCTCGGAATCAGGTGCCGTCAGAAACCACGTTCTTTTAAAATTCCAAAGCAAATTAAGAAAAAAATTTCCCTTGAATTTTAGGGTCTTTACATTACTCCCACCTCAGGGCATTACATCCCCGTAAAGCTTCAACACAAATTAGGGATACAAAGGTGGTAGAGCTAGGCGGTAAGCCCCCTCGCCAAAACTTTGCAAACTACGTTGAGGTGAGACACGCAAGAAGACGTGGTCGCCATCCTAGAACTCTAGTTTCCTCCTCCTCCTGTCAGCATATGACTTTTTCCGGCTCTGAGCTGTCCTCATCCGCTCCTGGATGACCTGGACCTTTTCTGTCGTGGCCCGGTCCACCTCTGGTCCCTCAAGAGCTGCTATGATTTCTTCCTTGCCAATAAGGGAAATCCGGTCTCATCCCCTGGATGAACCACGTTCTTTGCATAATACTGTAAATCCCGATATGGATGATACTAACCCATAACAAGGATGACGTCATAAGGCCTCGACGCTACTACAAGAGTTCCAACTTTTACTCTCGCCTCCAAGGGTTGAGTCACACTGTCGGCATCAGTTGTGTGGTAACTGGGTCTCCTCCAGTAGGTACTTCTCAAGTGAGGGTCAAGTCAACGGTCTAAACCAGAACCTCTTAGTAACAAAACAAGAGAGGACAGGGAAGTAAATTCCACAAGAAAAGTTGTCGTTTATTACTACAGCTCATGTACAAAGTCACAAGGCATCTACAAACATACATCAACAATAGTCTCCAGGTCTGGAGCTAGTCCCGCTCCTATCCATATGCTCCCGGAGCTCCATGATCGTAGGCCTCAGCTGCCTGAAGCTGAGCTCCCCCATGTCCTCCTGTCCCATGTGGTCGGGGTGGACCTCCTGGTTGTGGTGGTGGAAACTCCCCGAAGCGTCGTCCACCTCCAGCTGCACGGACAGCTTCCCTGCCATGGCCGCCTGCTCCTTGCGGCCCGCCCTGATCGAACCTATGCCTCTTCCTGGGGGGGCCTTCGTCCATCAATTGGTCATCCGTGTGGCGGGTCGGATAGTCACGAGCCATGTGACCAATCCCGCCGCAGGAGTAACACTGCCCTCTCATGGCAAGTCGTTTCCCACCCCGAGTGCCTCACACAAACGATCCAGAGTCATGCTGTCGACCACCTGTAGGTCCAGTCCTCTTGGACCCCTCCGTCATCCGTCTACTGCCTGCTGCAGAAGACTCTGCCACATGCCGGTATGTGGTGGGTCCTGCTGCTGGAGACTACTCAGCAAGGAAACTCTCCACTAAGAGGGCTCGCTCCAACACCCCTGCCTGAGTCGGAATGTTGAGGGAGATCATCGAAGCCCTGATCTCATGCCTCGGTCCCTGCTCGAAGGTCTGGGCCCGGAAGAATGGGTCTCGTACGATGTCGGTCGAGCAGCGTGAGAGATCAGTAAATATCGCCGATTACTGAGTGACCGTCATGCTGCCCTGCCGTAGCTGAAGAAGCTCCTGGATACGCACCGCACGAAGGGTGGCTGGGACGAACTCCGAGCGGAAGAGGCTCTCAAAGTCCTTCAAAAGTAGAGATGCCTCATCGTGCACCTGGAGCATCAAGCTCAACCATCGGCCCGCTGCTGCGTGCAGTAAGCTCGCAGCGAGGATCACCATGAGGTCTGCTGGTGTCCTCATTAGCCTGAAAACTCGTACGACTGCCTCCAGCCAGTCCTCGGCTGCCTGAGAGTCCGTCTCCCCGCGGAACCTGGGTGGTCGCTGGAGCTGAAACTCATGCAGTGCGCTGAGGCGACGTGCATCATCAGCGGCTGGTGCTGGAAGTATCGGGGGCTCGGTGGGTAAAGCTACCGCTGGTGCCACTGCTGACAAAGGGCCCTGCACCGAGGCCTCGTCGCTCGGCGGGCTGTCGTCACACTCGACTCTCAGAACCCTAATTGGCTGCCGTCGTGGGGCCATCTTGAAAGGGAAACATGTGCGCCACGGTCAGAACAGTATACCTGGTGAGCTGATATAATGTAATCACAAAGAAAACTTTGAAACACACACGCAATCAATGTTTTCATGCATTAAGTCGGAAATCAGTAGTCAGGGTCCTGGTGTACGGATACGTCGGCCGCCGCACCAACACTGGACTCCCTGGACTGATAAACACACTCAATATGCTAAACATTATTGCTTCACATAGAAAAGATCAGAGTTCACGGTAGAAACGAACTCCTCTGATACCAATTGTGACAACCGGGCCCTGGTGACAACACAACCACCCCAACTCAACATGGTCGTCGGGTCCTGGCCCACCGGGTACCACCAGTTGCCCCGCAGACATGTGGGGCCCACCCCATGGTCCACCCACATGCCTGAACGGGTAATCTGACTAATGAATGTCCCCACAGGCCAACACATGTCCTTTTCAGTGTGCTTTGTCATCACTCACACACACCCCGGGAGACTTTCCTAGGAGGTCACCCATCATGATCACTACTCCAGGACAAGCACGCTTAACTGTGGAGTTCTAATCAGACAGGCTCTCGAAAAGGAAGGTGCACCTTGTTGACATGAGTCATATCATTTATTCATTTAACCCTTTATCATTTGGTGATTTTACAATCACCCCCCATTTAGAGAACAACAACCTTGTTGTGGGCCCTACAACTCAACCCATGCATTGCACCGCACTTAAGGCTGGGTTCCTCCTTTGATACCAATTTGTCACGACCCGTCCTCGGGGCCCGTGTCGTGACTACCCAAAGCCCGCCTTCCATAGGCCAGGGGCTGGAGACTAGAACCAAGACGTAAATCCCAACAAAAAGGGAAGGCATTTCCTTGAAAAGTAAACAAGCACCACAGAGTAAGCAAGCGGAAAATTAAACACTAAGTAAAAATGGTACAAGCTGTGCTGAAAGTAAAAGGGGCCGGAAAAACAAGCCCAACTGTAAAGTACAACTGAATGGTAAAACAGCAACTGAAAGGAAAAGCCGCAGCGTTGAGCCGTCCTCTGAAAGTCCCTCTTTTAGGGTGGGTACAGTTAGCCTCCACTTCTCCTCGGGTCCACCTGACCGCTCCGAGTACGTCCCGCCCCGTGGTCCACCTCCCGGTACCGTCCTGCTCCGCACGCCTCCACCACGATCAGTGATGTCTGTCGTCTGCAACCAACACAATGTAGTGCGGGCAATGCTCGTGCAGGGGTGAGTATAAGCTACTCAGTAGGGACCCCGAGACCCTCAAGGTCTCAGAAAAACCAACAAGGATAACCACAAGAAGATCTCAACAGATGACCTCTACTTAGGTATATGCCCATACATATACCAAAGTAATCAAGTAACCCATCTCAATCATGAGTAAACACAAGGATCATGAAATCAACGGATAACCACTACTCAGGTATATGCCCATACATATACCTAAGTTATCAAGTGACCCATCTCAATCATGAGGTAAACACAAAGGTCAAAAGTCTCAGCTCAAACTAGGATTTTCATTATCGAAACCATAACTGCTGAAGAGCTCCGTCTCTGGAGTGTACATTGGTCCTGTCACGACTCTGAGGTACTGCTCACTAGCCTAAGACTGCTGTAGTACTCCACCTTTTGAGTACCACGGGCTAGCTACTACAACCAAACGCTTCCATGTGCCGCTACAACAAAGAACACCTCTTTCGTGGGTCTGCTGCTACAACCAAGCGCTCCCATGTGCCGCTACAACAAAGCGCACCTCTGTTGTGGGTCTGCCGCTACAAGCATGTGCTCCCATGTGCCGCTACAACCAAGCGTACCTCTGTCGTGGGTCTGCCGCTACAACCAAGCCCTCCCATGTGCCGCTACAACCAAGTGCACCTCTTTCGTGGGTCTGTCGCTACAACCAGGCGCTCCCATGTACCGCTACAACCAAGCGCACCTCTGTAACACACCAAGTCGTTCAATCCGCAGTCGTCGGGTCTCAGTCAGCTACACGGTCTCCGTACTTCGCACACTCATCTACGGGAGGGTCTGCTCCACGAGCTACTGGTCGATACTTCAAGTATCACATGTCCAGCAAGGATGTATCACAAAGGACCACCTCGTCATAGGGGTCTCAACACAACAGACGACGCGTCAATCAGACGCCCGGTCTGTGAGTTACTGGCCTTTTCGTCCCAGGGGCCCGGTTGGTTTCCTGTGCGAACCAATCCGACCGTAACTCAACTATACCACGAACACTCATAGGGTATAATCATAGGGACCGTTTCTCAATGTCATCACCAACACCGCTGACGGTTCGTCCAACGGACGTCTGTTCTGAAAGATATCAGCATTTCCGTTCTAGGGGTCCGGTTGGATTTCGGTGCGATCCAACCCGGCCACTATCCATCTGCATCCAAAACTCGGGCGAAGGATGCCAAATGTTCCGTCTCATCAAGAGGAAAGCAACGAGACAGACGGCGCGTCAATCGGACGCCCGGTCTGTGAGTTATTGGCTTTTTCGTTCTAGGGGCCCGGTTGGTTTCGTGAGCGAACCAACCCGACCGTACTCCGATGGAATCCAAACCTCTAGCGGAGTGATCAAAAATATCCGTCTCATTAAGAGGAACTCAACAAAGTTGACGGCACGTCAATCAGACGTCCGATGCTCAAGATATGAGTGTTTCCGCTCTGAGGGCCCGGTTGGTTTCGTGTACGATCCAACCCGGCTGAACTCAAAGTATTCCGAAACTTTGAGTGCGATATACCGAATTGACCGTCTCGATCCAAGGATCGTATCGCCGCTGATGGTTCTTCAAACGGAGGTTCATATCCCATGTTATGGGGAAAAGACCGAAGTCAATTCGAAAATGGGGAGTCCGGGTCCGGGCCGACCCGGCCCAGTCGGCGGTGCGGCCCGACGCGGCGACGCGGTCCGACATGGCGGCACTGCCCGACCGGCGGCGGCGCGGCCTGGGCACCGCTCGGGTGCCACGCGCGGGGGCAAAGCCCCTGCTTTTCTTCAGCTGGTGGTGCGGCTGGATGTCGCGCCTTGGAGAAACAGCCCCCCCTCGTGGGGGCCTGACTTTGAGAAAAACGGGGGGGGGGCGCTGCCCCCCCTGGTGTAACCCCCCCCCATTATGGGGGGCCGGTATTGGCCAACCTGGGGAATTATTTCCCCCGGTCCTTCTCCCTTCCTGTCGGCCCGACCTGGCCGATCGGTCCTTCCTCAACAGGACCGGCAAGGCCGGTCCCCTTTCCGGCTTCCAACACCGGCGGCCTAGCTAGCCTCCGGTCTTCTCGTTCCGCCGCGGCCTGGAACCGGCCACGGCCTTCGTCGTCTAGCGCGGTGCGATGGCACCGCGCCCCTCCGCCGCCGCCCCACTCCGGCCGCAACGCCTTTGATTTCCTTCGACGCGGCGCGACGGCGTCACGTTCATGATAATCTTTCCACGGCATGGTGCGACGGCGCTGCACAATATTTGTCGTGTGATTCCCACGTGGTGCGATGACACCACGCCATCTCGTTCATCCACAAGAAAATAGTAATATTCAAGAACAAAGGAGGGGGGATTCAACTGTGTTTGTGCGGTCCGGCCCCCCTCTCGTTAGATGATAACACTTAAACATTTATCATCAAGTTTTTCATGCTAGAACCAAGAACGAGAATAAATAAATAATCAACAATAAACCCCTACCTCGGTTTCAAGAATGATGATCGTCAACGACCCGCGGAAGACGAGCGTCGCGGAAAAAGGACGTCGATGTCGTGAAGCGAGGATTCGAAGCTCTCTAACGGCGATTTCATCGCGGGAATCAGTCGCGGAAGAGATGAGGCGGAAGGATATGACGTCGGTGTCACGGGTATGGCGTCGCGGAAGACGGTTCCTGAGAACGTGGCGTTCTTCATCGATGTTCGAAGGTTCTTCACATTCTTCGTCAAAGCATGAAGAAGACGAAGAAGAAGGCTCCAAATTCTCTCAAGATGTCTAGAGAATTCTAACCCAAATAAAATAATCTAAGGTCTTATTTTATTTACTCAACCAAACCTTTTTGAAATTCAATGGTTTGAAATTAAACAACTCCACCCATTTAATAACCAAACTTGTCAAGTTAATTAAAGAGGGGTTATTGGGAGTTTAAAAAGAGAAGATGAAGTGTTATGCTTCATGTGGGCCCCACCACACTTAATCCTCCCTAGGGAGGTTAAGTAGATGTGGGTCCCACTTCTAACTCCCTTTGGGAGAAGTTAACCAACAAGTTAAAATAAAAATTTGTATTCCACAATTTTTATTTTACTTATTCCAAATTCCCAAAAAACTAACTCTCAACCCACAATAAACGCAACCAAAAAAAAGGTCTCCTTAAGAGAATATCGGCACTGCGAGTTCATCGGTGCCCTCAGAATTTGATTCCGAGCACCTGTTCAAAAGTTAGAAATTCCCGCTTGTTCGTTTACTGAACGTACCCGAGCCAAACTTCGGAAATTGATTCCGGGCACTCCGGGCCTCAGAATCAGGTGCCGTCAGAAACCGCGTTCTTGTAAAATTCCAAAGAAAATTAAGAAAAAAATTTCCCTTGATTTTTACGGGTTTTTACACTGAGGGACAGAGAAGATGGCATGCTCATTGATCCTCCATACAAGGTGGTGGTCTATTTGGAAGGCTAGGAATAAACATAGGCATGATAAAATACTTTTAGATAGTAAATCTAACAAAATTAAGACTATGATATTTCTCATTGACTGGTCTCAGCACATTGGAAATAAGAGGGATTCCCCCTCCCTCTAGGGGGTGATTCCTTGTCCACATTATGCCCAATCAGACAAAAGCAGTACCTAAGGTCTCTTGGTGAAATGGAATCCCCCCTCTATAGTACATAAGATCAATAATGATGGGTATTGTATGATGGGCCTCCTATAAATGGGTAGGGTTGTTTGGGACTCTTTAGGCTCGTCCCTCCTAGCATTATCCTCATTCATAGGCCATGGTACCTATCTTCAAGCCGAATACAATGATATGTTTATGGGTATTAATCTCTACAACCTGAATGGGTTAACTTTATTAGAATATGAAACTGACTCAAAGATCCTCTAGACGACCGTGAATGATATTAGTTCCAATCTATGATATATTATCTATATTATCAGAATGTAAAGAGGCATGATCACCAATAACATAAAAATAAGGCACTCCTAGCATGAGGTTTACCATGTGGTGTATCATCTGGATTCGATAGAGGTCCCAGGTAATGGTCAGGAATGACTACTTGATGTTATCAGTTTGAATCCCAAAAGGGTCAATCTAATTAGAGGGGATTCCCTCAGACTTAATTGTTTCCCACATAATTAGGCCTCTTTTTCTATTTTTGTTTTGGATGACATGTCTCATTCTTAATAAATAAAGGTAAATTTGATGATGATGATAGAAATAGAGTCTTGCGATATAGTATTTCCTTACTCATTTGGAGTATCATGTCATACATTCTATTGAATACCATGTTGGACATTATAATTTCAATATGTTAAATTTTACAAATTCCATCACTATAAAACTTACATTGATTTTGATATAATGAAATATTATGAACCCCATTCTCTTTCAATGGGTTATTAGATGTTTTAAGACTTATGATTGATTTGCATTTTGGGGAGCACATAAATAATAAAAAATGTTTTAATGGGTGTGTACATATGTAAATCATAATCATTCTTCGAATAGTTAGTCTCATGATATGTTATGTACATGATTAGGGTGTATTATTACTCTATTACGATTGTTTTTTCACTATCTGATATTTTCTTGACAATAAACCTTCAATCATGTTTATATCCTGATATATGTTTCTCCCACATTTCCAATGTCACTATGATCTTATGATACATTGATCATTATATTATTATGTGCGATGATAACTCATGGTCCCTCTATTTTTGGATATTATGATTATCCTTTGACTCACATGATATACTTCCTTAACATTTGTTTTCTCTTATGGGTTTTTTAGCATAGCCCTAAATGTTATGTATTATCCTTGTTATCATATGTTGTTTTATAATCTCAAAGTGATTTAATATCTCATTATAGAGTCAAGCATAATTTTCCTGTTTCATTTTCACTCTTATTTACAATAAAAAATTATTTGAAAGGAAGAAATCCTTTTAGATCATAGATTTTTATTAATTGATATTGATGTAAAATTTATTTAATAACATGAATAAAAAGTAATTGATATATTTTTAATTACCGAATATTTTTTTATAAAAATATTCTAGATTGCCATATTTCTTACAAGTATCATCAAATTTAGAATTATTTCACAATTTGAACTATATGAGTATGATTATGACCGTTATAATATTAATATTAATGAAAATGACAAAATTTCAGCCTCCTAATAATTAAATAAATTATTTCTTCAGCAATAGATAAAAATAGGTATATTTGGTTATATATATTATTTATAGGGAAAAAGAATTTATTTATTGTCAATATTTTGTAAATTTTTAGTTATGTAATAATTATGTGAATGTCATATTAATCTTTAACATAGTAATTATTTCATTAAAAGGAATATCAAAAAATTATTCTTAAACACATATGAAATTTATAATTTAAACAAATAATATATTCCAAAAATATCGATGATAATTATTACATATTTAGGAAGTTTAAATGATATATATTTTAATTATATCATTGTGTTCATGTTTTTAAAATAAAATTAGATTAACAGTGTCAATGTTGAGATTAATGATATTTTCTAATAAATATTTTTTAATAAATGACATAAAATCACAAAAAATATAAAATAATGAAATTTTAATGGTAATTGGTTTATAATATCAAAATTTGGTGATTACATTGATGAATGTTCTATTATATGGTCTTTTTTCTCCTAAAGAATGAAAAATTTATTTTTGGGGTAATTGTTCAAAAGACTCAAATGGGGTTAATAAAAAAATATAAGGGTAAACAAAACTATAAACTTGTTCAAATTTTATTGTGTGAGTTGAATAAAAATAAATCACAATTTTTTCAATAATATTCCAAATATGGAGAAAATTGGAAATGATAATTTTGTGAAATGGTTATATATTTTAATAAATTCCATGAGTGACCCTCCAATCCTTATTAAAGTGATCGTTATCTCATAATTTCTTCACACATAAATGGCATATTTTTGTCAATTTCCAACCGTATTCCCTTCTATACATACCTAGAAACATTATATTGGTGTATTTATTCTAAAACTATACATGACATGCTTTTGGTGAAAACATTAAGTGGTTGTCAAAAGAAAAGGATTCCATCTATACTAAGAAGAGGTTGTCCTAAGATTGGGTAGTACTAGTAAGAGGGGTTTATTTTATTTATTCAGCATCCTCTTAATATATTACTAAACTAATATGATATAATAACATCATTATCTCTCATATATTGATATTTTTTATTTAAATTTAATACCTTATATTCATATCATAATCAATAAAATGGGGAATGATACCACCATTCATGTGTACAACTGACTACATCCCAAAGAACTAATGTAGTTCATTTTCCATCACTATCTCGAATGAATTCATCTGGTTATGAAATTACTATAAATATGATATTTATGAAATATTATAAATTATATAATGATTATATATTACATTATATATTAACCTGACTTTAATTTTTAAATTATGATGTTGTTCATGAGTACATGTGGATTACCATATCCATGAAGCGACATGGTTCTTCATTTTAAAAAATTCACATGACTCCGATATATATGTTTATATAAATAAATAATATTATATTTAAGTATAATGATAAATTTTAAATCATAAAATTCTTTTTATTTTTGATTCATCATTATCATTGAAAAGTAATAATGTCTCACATTCATACATATGACTTGAAGTCCCCATGATTATGAATTAGTTCATTTTCAAAACCTTATACAATTAATAGTATAACAATAATATTTTATAAATTGAAATAATAATAATTATATGATTATTTTTATTGAAATGTTGTATTCGTGATCACGTTACCATAACAATAATACTGATGTTATTATGGGGATATGAACTAAATATCATCAACAAGATTGTTGTGAACTTAATTGAAAATGAAAATAAATATAAAAAGGTTATAAATAATATAAAATTTATACTATACATTAAAACGATGTAATGAAATTAAATAATTAACATATGATTATTATTAAGGATGATAATGAATGTATGGGATGAGTCATACAAGAGGGAAGGGATTTTGTCTAAATTTTCAATCATTGATGAATATTTTGACCTTATGAAATTATTTCTTAACTGTTATAGATAATAAACATTATAAATGTTATAAATAGAATTATTTAAATTTGATTATGTTTTATGATTCAATTCATATTATCTCATACAAGGAGATTTGACATGAATGTTTCTAAGTAGTAAGTTTTTCATAACACAATTTATTTTCCTTAGGTTAAAAAAACATTTCAATTATATTTTATATTATAGGAGTATTTTTTTAATGTATATCAATTTTTCAATTTATTATTATAACTTGTTTTTTGTGTTCTTCACTTTGATACACATAATAAATTCATTGAAAATTCATCACTTCAATGGTATGATGTCTGTAATGGTTTTTGTATCATTTTTCCTTCATTTTGGAATATTTTATTATTATGCACCTAATTTATTTTTATATAGTCTATATATTACTATTTTACATATTATATAATGAATAATTAAAAGATATTGGTATTTAAATTTTAATTCAGAACATTTATCCAAGGGTATTTTGAATGAGTTTTACCAAGTGTTAAGCATGTTTTTACCCAATTTATTTTAAATTTTTTAATCTAATTCCCCATTATCATTGATATTATCAATTTTTTTATTTTCAATAAATTATTTATGTTATATATTTTCACTTTTTTAATTGTTATTTTGTTATTATAAACAAAATAT
Organism: Viscum album; assembly: GCA_963277665.1. Classification (NCBI taxonomy): domain Eukaryota; kingdom Viridiplantae; phylum Streptophyta; class Magnoliopsida; order Santalales; family Viscaceae; genus Viscum; species Viscum album. The sequence continues at coordinate 798,984,854 of OY728143.1, read as the reverse complement.
TTCTTTGATTAACTCATTGTACAGTAATATTACATTTGGAAGAATTTTTTTCTTCATTTTCTACTCCACTATGATATATTTTGTATTAAACACTTATATACTACTATAATGTGTATATACTACCCATTTTATATTTTATATAATTGATCACATTATATAAACTGTATTTAATGACTCATTCTAACTTATTTAATTCTTGGGGGTTTCTATTCAAATTTTAACCAAGCTGTAAGGGTTTAGGATTCAATATTATTTTAATATATATTGATAATACATGAATAAAAACTGAATGAGAATATTTAGTCAAAATATAATATAAATTTTTAATTTTATTTTCCCCTCATTCATCTTGGTTGTTTCATGTAAAAGTCCAATATTCCTCCCATTGGAAATTAAAATTATTGATGAAATGTTATTATGGAATACCAACATTATTTCTTATTTTAGTAGAAAAGTAATTTTCTTCTATGTTAATATTTTCAAAAAAAGTTTTGATGAATTATTTTAATATTATCCTATGATTTTTTGAATTCATTTTACCAATATATTAATTTTGAAAAATTATTCGAAAGAATATTATTTTTCATTTCCTAACTAGGTATTTCTTGACATTCAATAAAATTTGGAAAGTAATATTTATTTAAACCTAATTAAAAATTAAACAATATTTGTTCTATTAGTACAATAATTAAAATTGAAAATTCTATTATATGTATATGTGGGTTCATAAATGGAATTTATTTTCCTAATATTTAAAAAATATTTTTTAAAAAATTTTTAATTTCAAAATGAAAATGGTATTTTACACATAAAATTTATTAGTGATAATTTAATTTTATATCTATTCAGCAATGACAACAACCTTTGGTACCACTTATACTCTACTATTGATAAGTTACAATACATGTATACTTATTGTTTATATCTATGTTTTGTGTTCAATTATACTAATGAATGTTTGGAAAATAACATTATGAATTAATTTTATAATAACCTTGTCATTCCATGTGGTACAAATCCTTTTATTTCCTTAAAATATCAGTTTAAATGATATAATATGATCTAATTTTGTTGCACTTTGATATAATGTAGATGTCAGTGGTGTTCAAGTCAAGTTCAGATCTAGATAACAGGGGGTTTTTGTGTAAATGCTCTGGCTCACAATTATAATAAATCATATTGTGAATGAAACAATGTCTAACAAAACTTGCGAGGCAGTGGAAGAGAGAAGGAATTGGAAGAACAATTTCAGAAAGTCAATGTGATTCAGAAAATAGTTGCATGCATCAGACTCTAAAATTTTAATAGTGGCAATTTGAATTTTTTGTCTATGGTTAGTTAACATGTGTGATCATGTTGTATGGGTTCCCCTTCCTTTTGAACAATCATGCATGTTTGGCGTATGGTTGTTCCATACTTATGCCAAAACATTGTGGGCCCTTACATTTTTGGGAAATTTTATATTTTTAAATTAAATTAAAATCAACCGGGGAAATCAAGGTTTCAAACATACAAGCCCTATAAATTAGTGAATAAAAAGTTATGTTATAATTAAATAATTATAAGGGGTCTTTACAAAAGTGAGAGCACAACACACCCCTCATGTAAACCTCCACTGGTTTACTAAATTGATTAGGGTTCATTAAGGACCACATGGAACTCATATATATCAATTATCACTTTGATAGTTTATCAAAATTAATGATTGGATCCCTCATCCCACTGTCTCAAAGTGTATATCGACAGCTTGTGTACCATGAATGACATGAAATGCAGTGGTGTGATGTGAGATTCGATTGGATGAGTGGTGATATCTTTTTTACATCACATTGGTATAGGAAAAATACTACTAGATGAGTCTTCATCTCTTCTTACTAGTGACTAGCTATGTAGGAAACAACATCATCAGCTATAATCAGTTGAAATAGACGCTAGCATCATCGATGACTCCATACATGGAAAGAAAAATATGATGTGTTCCACATCATATGTCATGAGGAGATGTATGGCTCTCATCCATAACAACATATAAATCACACACACTTGGTGGTATAGAAACAAAATTTTTTATCATCTATCTTCTATAGAAACACATGTCCTTAGAGTTATTATACTCACAGATCTGGAATCCTTGAACACTGAAGGGGAGAATCTCATAAGTAGGGATACTCCTAGTCTCCACAACATTAAAAACCCCTAGTCTCTTATTTTGTATTATTTTATATTTTCCATTGCAATTTTTTAAGTAACTTTCTTTCTCCTTTAATAAAAAATTTAATGGAATGATCATATTTTCTCACCTGGTTGAGACACCCAATATATTGATGTTGAAATCTACATTTAATGTTCTTAGTTCTACACATGAGTGTATTAACACCTAGTACAACATATTATTCAGTCCATACATTAGTAAAATTATTGTATACATAATTTTTCATAGAAAATATAATAGCTCAAAAATAAACATCATATGTAATAAATTTCACAACAATGTGATGGAAAGATGTTGAAAATAATGTGGTGCGTATAGAAAAACCTACCGAAATCTAATTATCCTAGAGTTTATAGTGCTGATCCACTGAAATTATTCTTAATAAAAGTTAGGATATGAGGGATCCAATGAATGTTATTAACCATGAGAGACTACCTTTGTCTACCTGAGATACAACACATCTGATGAGTGGTGATATCATTTATGTTGGTCTCCATTGATCCCACAAATATAGTTTCAGTGGCATAGACCTCTATGTGGATCTTTAGGGAATCTATATGGAAGGATGTTTGGTATCCATCCATCAAAGATAAATTATGGGAAGTCCAAGGAACTGAACAAATTTTGGTTGCAGCAACAAATAAAATGTCTATAATCTCACCACCACTTCCACTTTGTGGGATGTATAACATACGATCGTAAATGGTCACGTCGATGAAAAAATTATAATTTAATATACACCTAATGTAACACAATGATTTCATGGATAAATTGTTTTTCCAAAAGACCTAATGTTGAGTTTGATATGCCATTAAGCAAAAATTACATGGTGAGACAATAACTTCTCCATCATTCCTCAACTGATCATGGGTAGGAAACAGATTACTCTAGACTCTCTATAATCATAGTATAATTCAATGATGGATGAAGGGTGACTTTAATATTATAATCTATATGGGTGATTTAATAAAACCATAAAATTAAATATTATAATAATATTTAGATTTATAGAACCCATTTTTATTTGGATTCCAAATCTGGGTGTCATGATCCATTAAGGGGTATCTCTAAAGATATAGATATAGCTAATGAGTGAAAACAGGAATAAGAATTTCATCATTCTTAAAAAACTCTGATATATTCATATCATACATGATGATAGGAATGCATCCATTTGTAATATGGAAGTATAAACATGGGATCCCTAAACATTGAGACTGAACTACCTAATGATTAACCATTTTGAAATATTTTTTATTTTAGGGAAAGTGGATATGAGTGACGGCCATACAGTTGAGTATAGGTAATGAGGATATTAATTTATAAGGTTCACATTTATCCTTATTGATAATAAATACATTGAATATTCATTATTGGAAAATAGATACCTTCCAAAATTATTATTTATTTCACCCTTATAAATATAACGATCTTATATTCCAAGTCCCCCTTCTCACTGGGTTTGATGAAATCTGTCTAGGATACTACTATTAACTAATTTTTGTTCATATATCATTTCAAAATAATGATACTCATTAGGAATTTAATTTCATTATGTTGTCCTCTTTTCCACTTGTAGATGGATAAGGAATACACACGATTTGATGTAATCAATTAATTGATGAGACAAACCATAGAAGCATGAAATATAGAATTCCCCATCAATCTAGACAGATAATTAATGATCCTAGAAGATATTTTCACATGATATGTTATTTTAAAATTACCATAAAATAGGGTAAATAAATTGTATTCAAAGAGTAAATCCACTTTTTTTACACCAAGATTCTGGATGATTCTATTTTTCATTCCAAAGGTATGTCCATCTATAAAAATAATGAAAAAAATTTCCAATATAATATATTATCTAGCTACTCCATCCTAATCCATGAGGAAGTATCTAACTGAAGAGAAAATTATCATTAAATATTGAACAAAAAGAATGATTTTATCAGCATATGAAATGTTATAAGGGATAATTTTTCCTCTATAATATAAATTATGATTATATATATGAAAATGAGATAATTTATTGACTTATCGACTTAGGTAATAAACATTTGGGGAACAATCCCCATGAGAGAGGATCTACTTTTTGAACTCCTCTATTGCACTAAAAAATACCTCTAGCTGATCCATTAATATAGGTGGAAATACTTTTATATCCAATAATAATAGTCAGATGTTTTACAAACATATTTTCAAATACAAACCTCTTGAGAGCATGAATAAGGATAATAAACATTTTTGTATCAACGACCATTGATATATAAACAATGAGGAAAAATTAGCCTTGTTTTGACTTCCTTTTCATTATATTAATTCTTTCATAAGAAGTAAAATGACAACTATAAATGCTCCTATAGGGTACAAAACAACTAATTTTATTAATTTTTCTCCAAAATGAATCTCTCCAATATGGTAATTATAAAATTGAAAATGAATTTAGGTATGGTATTTGTAACACCCTGTGATTTTATGAGATATATTATTTTTAATTACATTTTTATCTTCTATTATACACTACACCAAGATTAGCTTGTACTATACAGAACACCGTATTAGCTTTCAGTATATGCAAGACTATTCTTAGATTGTGTTATACACAATATCAAGTTCGTTTTGTGGAAATTATTCTACACAACATTAAGTATAGATTTTGTTGAATGAATAAAAGAAAAAAAGTTTTGATTATGTTATACACAACACTAAACAGAGACTTCACTACACGTAGCCCTGACTTGGCTTGCATTACACGCAATCAGGACCTTCTTCGATAGCATTTGTAGTACGCAATACCGAGTTTCACTAAACGAGATATTCTTATAATATTATTATGAACTAGCTGTTATGAATATGAATGCCCACTTTTTGAAATTTTATAAATTTTATTATTCAAATTGGACTTCATTTTTGGATTCAGAATATCGAAATTATACTAGGGTGAATTTTTTGTATTTTTCTGAAAACATTCCATTTTTTAATGTATAGTGAAAACACTAGGTAACAATTTAAAAACCGACATTTTATTTAAGTAATTATTTATTTTAACAAACTTTATTTTAGGTCAAAATTGATACATAATACATATATAAGTTCAATGTAATTTATTGGAGACATTTTTTAATAATTTTAGATTTAAACAAATTTTATTGAACTTTTAACCGTCTTTTACCCACCTCTTAGGAGATTTTGAAAATTTAAATAAAACATAATTTTACCGCTTCTATGAGTAGAATTTCAAAAATCAGAGAGACATAGTTAATATCAAGGAGTAAAGTGTGGTTCAATAAGATACAAAATAATTTTGGTGAATAGTAACTTCTTACTTTTATTTACCACGGTTAAAAGTAAATAGGGTAATTAAGGGTAAAAATTTTAGTATTCTTACCCCAACACATGTCCTAGTTTAATTGGATAAGTATAATTCGACCAAAAACAACATTAGGAATATAATTTTAACATTTAGGTCCACTTGGATAAGATTAGGACACCTATTATTATTTTATTTAAAAAAAGAGTTAAAATAGATAAATTTAAGGTTAAATAAATAAACAAATTTTAATAAATGGTTATACATAAGATAAATTCATCTATAAATATTCATTAGAAATATAATAATAATTCCCAAGTAATGGTATTTTATTTAAACATTTTAGACATTAAATACATTAATTTATTTATGACATAATGGTGAAGCAGTAATTACCTAAATAATGAAATATTAAAATAATTGATATTATAAATTCCAAAATAAATGTAATTTCAGACTTTTTATTAATTAAAATAATTTTAATAGGTTAATATTTCATGATAGTATTGATTTAATTAACTTTTTTGGAACTAATAATGCTGTTATTAGTTTCACAAAAATGAATTACCAAATAGTGTTAAAATTGACATAAAATAGTTTTTAAAACAATATTATATTATTAATTGTTATTATATTCTTAAAAATCTATTGTTCTTCCAAATGTCTTAGATAATGTTATATATATTAATAATAAACCTCTTTGGGTTCTTTTGGCACGTTTGAGTAACTTTATTAACCATATAGTGTAAGAAAACAAGATGACATGGTAAAAGATAAATTATTTAACATAGAGTTAAATCTAAATGATAAGGTTAAAATAGTTACCAAAACTTGTCTAAAACCTATTGGTTGAGAGGATTTAGACCCATCCCCACATTATATACTAAATAAATCAATTTTTATCTATTAAAAATAGAATATTACTTTATTATAGAATAATATTTAGAGTTTTTCCAAAGGTGCCCCTCTCCTACCTTATAAAAAGGGCACCCCTTCCCTCTTCTCTTCACACCCTTTTGAGCATTTATGCTCAGCCGAAATATTTAAATAACTCTTCTAAAACTCTATAGTTATATCATAGAGGTTCTTGTATTCTCAAAATACTAACTCTAGTTCCCTAAGAAGAATTTTAAAGGAGGTGCGTCGAGGAAGAGGTAATATCTTCTACCGACTCTATCATGTTTCTTTCTTCTTATAATTCCACTTATTTAGTTTTTTCATTATAAAGTAATAACATAAGTATTAATTATATAATTATATGTTATTATAAATATTAAAAAACTCTATTTCACCTTCTACCCATACTACGAAAAAAGAAATCACCACGCGTGCATACGTAAGGAATACTGTCTCGACGCCGTGGTGTAATCAGTTTTTCCACCACCACCTTATTTGGATGGGTATAATGGTGTAAATAATAACTATATATGATTATTATAACAACATAATGATTTTATGATATAATACCATCCACTAAAATTCTATCCAAAAAATATGGGAACGATATCGTCGCTAGTGTGTACGTATGGATTACAGTCTCCACAACGCGATGAGATTCATTTTCCATGTTAACAAATCAAGAATGATTATAAAGTATATATAATAAGTAATCATGAAATATATGACATAATAATTCTAATGGATTTATTTATATATATATATGTATTTCATCTAATTAATTCCATTCAATTCAATAAGGAAATGAAAAACAGCGTTCATGCGTACGTACGACCTACCATCTCCATGAACAGTGTATTTCATTTAATTTATCTATATATTAAATATATATATTTATATACTGAATATATATGACATATAAATCATGACATACATTCTGGAAATAAGTAAATCATAATATAAGTAATAATAATATCAATAACAATAAGTCCAGACACGTACAAAAAATGAAACGATTTTACCCAAAACGCTGCTTTAACATGGAATTTATAAATGAACGGGTAATATAATGTAATAAGTGAACAATATATGATATAATAACAATGAATATGATTCTGTACTAAGTAAATGAAATTATTTAAATCATTATACAGGAGGTTCAGATACGTACGAAGCATATCAGACCTATGGTAAGGGATAATTATTCCAATCTCGTTCTTATCCGAGATTGATTATTTGAATGTATTTACTGGGGTTTTATTTTTCATCCGTGTCTGTAAAAATGTTTTTAATATGGTGTTTAATTTTATTACTTGTATTCTTAGAGTCATTTTAACCACTCTTTGACTTTTACTTTGTGTTATGGATGAAGTCGTTATTTTTTTTACCATACGTGGATTTTTTGACTTTTCCGTTAAAAGTATGTGGAGAATGTTTTTTTTACTTCTACAGCATGAATATATTTTTATAGTATTATAACACCTTTTTTTCATTAATCATACTCTAAAATATTTCAAGAATATTTTCAACAAAATCGTTTTTTTAGAATTTCATGGCATTTTGTGAAAAGAAAATGATTTTTAAAAGAGAGGATATTTTCCTCAAGAATTATTTTCAAGTGTTTTTTCAAAACCATTTTCTATATAAGATGACATTATTTCAAATGTGTATGTTTAAAGTATAATATCACTATGATTTAAATGGTTTAACTTTTCTTATGATGAAATGATATCCATTTGTTTTATATTGATTATGTTAGATGGGATGATGTTTATGATACCCATTTTTATTATTTGGGTTATGATGAATGATTTATGATTAGGTTGTGGAAAAAATAAGAATGATTTCATTATGAGATGGGTGAGACCTATATCTTCCGTAAATGAATTCAAGAAATATTTTTATCTCATGTGATATATATGGCTATAACCGTAAGTTAATCCGGTACAGTGTTACAGGACTGAAATGAGGAGTGAACTCGATTCAGAAAGGGACTTTGTCCAATACGATGGTCTTGGCAGCAATACCTTGGCTACTATGGAAATCATATCATGTGATTAATGTTTTTCCCCAATTAAAAGTTTTATTTCCAAGATATTTTATCATATTTCATGTTCCATTATGATCTATGCCTTACGTACTGCCATGTTTTATGTCGCTGCTCAAGATTTTGATGTTTAAACATTATGTTCATGTTATTATGTTCAAATTTATAAGGTTTGTTTTATTTTCTCCATGCTTACCCTTACTGAGCATTTGAGCTCACCCTTTATATTTTTTCCTTTCCCCGGGATATAAATAATGTTTTTAGGTGAGAAAACAAAAGGGGAAGATCTTTATGGGAGATGTTGAAGATCTTTCACCACGATTAAGAGATTATGGTTCGAGTTTCCAAAGACACTAAAATATTACGGTACTTGTGTTTTTGTTTTTGTTATGTATTATGTATTCCGCAAAAGTAACGTAATTTCCATGTATATCAAGATTTGGGTCCACTACAGTTGGTATCAGAGGAAAGGTTTAGTCAACCCTTGGAAACTATGATGTGAGAACTTTAGTGAAATCCCTAGAGATATTTCTAATGTATGTCCAGGGATGTACCTATGGTTATGTATAAGTATAGGTTATAGTCCTAGAATTATGGTAATGATATTAGAATGAACCTAAGATGTTAGATATTGAATGTACTCTCCCTTAATTATGTTGTTTTCCTAGAAATATTTTCCCCTCTCACACTGTCCTTTTTGGGTTTTAGATGATGGCTGGAACCTAAAGGATCTGTTCTGATTAATGTAATGTAAAATGAAAAGATTTTCCTCCCGAAAAACCAAATTTAATGGGATATGGAGTAAAAAATATTATTTCTATACTTACACAAGCTATGAATCATTCTGGACTTCCAAATGAGCAGAGAAAAGAACAATATTCTATTGAGTACTTCCTGAGGAAACGTCCACCTTCTTTTAGTGGGACTTCTGATTCACTTGTTGCTGAACTATGGATCAGTACCATTGAAAAGATATATTCTATACATCGTTTTATAAGGCCTGAAAAATTCATGTTGGATGTTTACCTGTTAGAAGTTGAAGAAGACTATTGGTGGACTCTAATTAAGAATACAAGCCCCCAAGATTACAATGAATCCATGTAATGGGACGAGTTAAAGAACTTGTTTTTTAGTAAGTACTTCTCTCGTATTATTCGAACAAAGATAGAAAAGGAGTTCCTTGAGCTTAGGCAAAAGGATGATGAATCTTTTGGTAGATATGAAGAGAATTTTACAAGGCTTCCAAGGTATGAATCTGGAATTATCATCCAACCTGAAAGTAATGTTGATCGATTCTTCAGTGGCTTAAAACGAAGTCTTCGAATGGCATTATCTATAAGAGACCTTAGTAGCTATGAACAAATTGTGTTTTGTGCAATCAAGGTAGAACTGTAAGTTGGTGTTACATATCCGTATCAAGGATTTGACAAGAAACTAAAGATGGAGGTCAATGAGAAATCTTTGAACAATGGTGAAAAGAAGATGAATGTTTCTTTATGCTCATATTGTGGAAAGAAGCTTGGTGGAGATTGTCTAAAAGGTACTGTAAAATAGTTCAAGTGTGGAAAAGAAGTTCATGGAGCAGCTGAGTTCTGAAGTAATGGGAAAATGGTTTTTAATGATGTGAATAGAGAAAATACTACAGAGAATGCTCCACCAACACTTCAATTCTACAAGTTCAAGGAAATGTGGAATTATTATAATCAATGCCCTAATCCAAGGGTTAGTGATGATCAACATCAGCAACCTCTTAAGGTAAAGGAAAAAGGGAAGTCACATGTGATCACTATTGGCGATGTTGAGTATGAAAACTATGTGGTGGAATGATTATGTGTTTATGTAATGATATTCCAAAATAATGTTCTAGAATCTCATTTTTAGTATTGTGGAATATTTGAATATCTATGTATTGGTTTGTTGTGGGTTTCAATAATTATATGGTTTCGGTAACCATTGAATGTGATTGAAATATTTTTGGAATGAAGATGATATGCGCATAATAAAGGGATAAGGGGAAAATAATATGTTTGATAGTATTAATGAGCGCATTACTGATATAAGGACAAAGTGATATCTTGGTTTGAGTATATAGAAATTTTGGAATTTTTCTATGTTGAAAGAGTTATATTTTAACAGCATTTATGTTTTCACTATGGTTCAATGGGTATTTATTTTTCAAGATAATACATGATTAAGGTATTCACATGTTTGGAATGTGACCAAAAAAATATATTTTATGATATATGTGGGATAAATGATGGTATTCACGTTCTTGTTATGTGACCTTTAAAGTAATCATTTTCATTATACTATGAGATTGGATAGATGTATTTTAGATAAGCCTAAATATTGAAACAGATTATGTGGGACATCAGATAGTATTTTTTAAGGCTAGAACATTTTTTTTATAATAGTATTGTTTTAGAAAAATGACAACCCGTAGGACGGGCGACAACTCGTCGCGTCGAACGAGGGTGCCAGAATTGAACCCACAACCGAAGTGCGAAATGCCTTTATTTCCTACCACTATCCTACAGGAAGTCCCTAGTTAGTAGAAACTAGTTTGTTTTATTAAGCGATATGATAGATTAATTATTATCCCATTTTTGGAATCATATATCATTAAACTCACCATAGATGGACTTATGTATACTTGATAACTTTTCCTAACCTTTTGTTTGAGACAGATGGAATGACCCACAATTTTTTCACATGATCTGATAACACTTCGCGATAGACAAATTCATCTTCATTTATTTATGAGATGAAGTGGAAATTGTTTGAGGCATGAGCAATGTTGAGATTGTACCAAAATCAAGTAAGTATTTTTTTAACTCAATAATTACTCAACATTTGGGAAAAGATCTTAAAAACCAAAAATGTTGTCCCAGTGCTCTCATATCAGATGAATCGGATGGTTCTTTAGATCATCACAAATTTATGGCTTTGTGACTATTGGTTTTTTCATAGCCATGTTCTCTACCACTCTCCATCAGAACGTGACAGTTGTATTTCTCTTCTATATCAATATTTTCACCAATGTTCTCCTTTATGGGAACCCAAGTGATGAGTTACTTTGGTTATATGTTTTGTATCTAATGTTCATTTTTTTAAATGTTTGTTTTAGTATTACTTTTTACGATGTGGGTTTCTATGAATGAAACTCTCAAGTAATAAACAATTTATAACCCCGAAGAATTTCGAGGGAAAAATTCATTTTAATAGGGGTAGAATGTAACACCCTGATATTTTAGGAGAAATATTATATTAAATTTATTTGTTTTCTTATATTATACACTACACCAAGATTATCTTGTACTATACGCAACACTATATTAGTTTGCAGTATAAGCAACACTATTCTTGGCTCGTGTTATACACAATTTCAAGTTCGTTTTGTTGAAATTATTCTACACAAAATTAAGTATCTATTTCGTTTAATGTATAAATGAAAACAAGTTTTGATTATGTTATACGCAACAATAAAAAGAGCTTTAACTACACGCAGACCTGACTTGGATTTCATTACACGCAATTAAGACCCTCATCGATAGTGTGTGTTGTACGCATTACCGAGTTTCACTAAATGAGATATTATTATAATATTATTATTAACTAGCCATTATGAATAGTTATACTGACTTTTTGAAAATTTATAAATTTTATCTTTCAAAATGGAATTCATTTTTGGAATCGGAATATCAAAATTATCCTATGGTGAATTTTTGGTATTTTTCTGAAAAATTTCAATTTTTTATGAATAGTGAAAACACTAGGTTACTATTTAAAAACCAAATTTTTATTTGAATAATTATTTATTTTAATGAACTTTATTTTAGGTCAAAATTGATAAATAATAACTATATAATATCAATGTAATTTGTTAGGGTCGTTTTATAATAATTTTAGATATATAAAAATTTTATTGAACTTCTCACCGTCTTTTACCCACCTCCTAGGAGAAATTGAAAATTTAAATTAAACATAATTTTACTAGTTTTGTGAGAGTAATTTCGTAAATCTGAGAGACACAGTTAATATCAAGGGGTAAAATTTTGTTCATTAACATAAAATTATTTTTTTCAGAATAGTAACTTTTTACCTTTATTTACCATGCTTAAAAGTAAATACGGTAATTAAGGGTAAAAATGATATTATTATTACCCTAACACATGTCCAAATTCTATTGGATTAGTAAAATTTGACCAAAAACAACCTTAGGAATATAATATTATCATTTAGGACCACTTGTATTAGATTAGGACAGTTATTATTATTTTATTTAAAAAAAGAGTTAAAATATTTAAAATCATAGTTTAATAACTAAAACATTTTTAATATAGGGTAATACTTAAGATAAATTCGACTATAAATATTCATTATAAATTTAAAAAATCTTCCTACCTAATGGTATTATATATGTAATTTTTAGACATTAAATAATTTAATTTATTTATTACACAATGGTGATGCAGTATTTACCTAAATATTGAAATATTAAAATAATTGATATTTTAAATTCCCAAATTAATGTAATTTGAAACTTTTTATGAATTACAATAATTTTATAGGTTAAAATGACATGTTATTTTTGATTTAAATAAATTATTTAGAACTAATCATTCATTTATTATTTTGGCAAAAATTAATTACAAAATAGTGTCAAAATTGACATAAAATATTTTTAAAAACAAATATTATATAATTAATTATTATTACATTCTTAAAAATCTACCGTTCAGTATAATGACTTATATAAGTTTATATATATTAATTCTGAACCACTTGGGGTTCTTTTGGCTTGTTATATTATCTTTATTAACCATATAGTGTAAGAAAACCAAAATACACGGAAAAAGTTAAATTATTTAACTTCGAGTTAAATCAAAATGATAAGGTTAAAATAGTAACCTAAACTTGTCTAAAACCTATTGGTTGAAATTAATTCGACCCATACTCACTTTATATTAGAAATTAATCAATGTAGAGCTATTATAAACCAAATACGACTTTATTATAAAATAATATTTTATTTTTTCCAAAGGTGCCCCTCTCCTCCCTTATAAAAAGGGAACCCCTTCCCTCTTCTCTCCACACCCATTTGAGCATTGAAGCTCAGCCAATACCTTCCAATTCCTCTTATCAACCTCTATAGTTATATCATAGAGGTTTTGGTTTTCTCAAAATATCAACTCTAGTTCCCTGAGAAGAAGTTTAATGGAGGTGCGTTGAGGAAGAGGTAATCTCTTCTACCGACTCTTCCATTATCTTTCTTCTTCTACTTCCTATTATTTAGTTGTTTCATTATAGAGTAATAAAATAAGTATTACTTATATACTGATATGTAATTATAAAGATGAAACCACCCTACTTTACATTTTATCCATCCTACTGAAAATGAAATCACCGCGGGTGCGTACGTACAGAATACCGTCTCCACGTCGTGGTTTAATCAGTTTTTCCACCACCACCTTACTTGGATGGGTATAATGGTGTAAATAATAACAATTTATAATTATTATAACATCATACTGATTTTATGATTTTATATCATCCACTCCAATTCCATTCAACAAAAATGGGAACAATATCATCGCTTGTGCGTACATACGGATTACCGTCTCCACGACGCGATGAGATTCATTTTCCATGTTATCAAATCACGAATGATTGTAGTGTATATATAATAAGTAATCATGAAATTTGTGAAATAATAATTCTATTGGATTTATGTATATATATATATTTATTTCATCTACTCTATTCCATTTAATTCTATATGGAAAGGAAAAACAACGTTCATGCCTACGTACGACCTTCCGTCTCCATGAACGGTGTATTTCATTTCATTTATCTATATTAAATATATATATATACTAAATATATATGATATATAAATCACGATTTAAATTCTCAAATTAGGTAAATAATTACATATTTAATAATAATATCAAGAACAACAAGTCGAAACACGTACGAAAAATGAAACGATTTTACCCAAAAAGCTGCTTTAACATGGAATTTATAAATGAACGGGTAATATAGAGTCATATGTGAACCATATATGATATCATAACAATGAATATTATTTTTTAATAATTAAATGAAATTATTTAAATCATTATATAGGAGGTTAGGATACGTACGAAGCATATCAGTCCTATGGTAATGGATAATTATTCAAATCTCGTTCTTATCTGAGATTGATTATTCGTAAATATTTTCTAGGGTTTTATTTTTCATCCTTGTACATAAAAATTTATTTAATATGGTTTTTAATATTCTTACATGTATTTTTAAAGTCATGTTAACCCCAATTTTACTTTTAATTTTTGTTATCGATGGAATATTTCTTTTGTTTACCATACGTGGTACCTTTTGACATTTCTGTTAAAACTACGATGAGAATGTTTTTTACGTATACGGCATGAATGGTTTTTTACGGTTTTATAAAGCCTTATTTTTATGAATATTACTATACATGATCACCTGACTATTTTCAAAAAAATAGTTTTCTTTAAAATTGCGTGGCATTTTGAGAAAAGAAAAATATTTTTAAGAAGAAAGGATATTTTCCTCAAGAATTATTTTCAAGTGCTTTATCAAATCCATTTTCAATATAAGATGAAATTATTTCTTATGTTTATGTTTCATGTATAATATCTATATGATTTACAAGGTTTATATATTCTTATGATGAAATGATATCCCTTTATTTTATATGGATTTTGTAGATGGTATGATGTTTATGAAACCTATTTTTATTCTTTGGGTTATGATGTATTATTTATGTTTATGTTTTGGAAAAAGTAAGAATAATTTCATTATGAGTTGGGTTGTACATTTATATCCCTCCAATGCATTTGGTAATGATTTATATCTCATGAGATAGACATGGGTGGAACTATATGTTAATCTGGTTTAGTGTTATAAGACTGATACGAGGAGTGAACTCGACTCAGAAAGAGAATTTGTCTTCTAAGATTGTTTTGGCAGCAATTCCTTGGCTGCTATAGAAATCATATCATGTGATTAATGGTTCTCTACAATTACATGATTTATTTCCAAGCTATTTTATCATGATTTATGTTCCATTATGATTTATGCCTTACGTATTTTCATGTTTTATGTCATTGCACAATATTTCAATGTTTAAAAATTTTGATCATGTTTTTATGTTCAAATGTATATGGTTTGTTTTATTTTCTCCATGCTTACCATTACTGAGCATTTGAGCTCACCCTTTATATGTTTTCTTTTCCCCAGGATATAAATAAAGGTTTTAGGTGTGAAAATAAAAGGGTAAGATCATTATTGGAGATGTTGAAGATCTTTCACCACGATTAGATGATTATGTTCCGAGTTTCCAAAGACACTAAACTATTACGGTCCTTGTGTGTGTTTTTTTGTTATGTGTTAATTATTCCGCAAAATTAATGTAATGGCTATGTATGTCAAGGATTGGGACCGCTAGAGTACTAATAATGGCCACTAGTCTAAATTCTATAGAGTAAACAAAATTTTATTTCAAAGGGATCAGATCAATTTAAATAAAATTTATCATATAAGGTATGTGATCACGGTTTAAGATGACTCTTAAAGAATTTTTCAGGACATCTTGAAAAATGAAAAAACTGAACAATAAAACATATTGTTAAATCCTTCTATATTATCAATACAATCCATTTTATGAGTAAAAATGGATTGTTTGATTTCCTACCTCAAAGAGGTCATTATAATAGAATCATTCTGTTGGGTGTCAAACCAATGTTAATTTTTATCAACCATGTACACGGTTTTTTCTATTCCATAATCAATGAATTGCTTCAAACATATGGTTCAAATTGCAAAATCAGAGGTGTAGAGACAACTGTAAATATATATTACTTTTAATCATGCTCTAATCATTCCCACCCAGTCTAAACTATAATATATTTTTCAATACTTATCCATATCGGATAGCCAATTAATTTCCATATTATTCCAATCCATACATTCTGTGACCATAAGGATATTATCCAACCTTGAGGAAACATGAATTTCCCCTCTTGAGGGGAAATTGAGATGCTGAGTTCTGAGTTTGCAGCCTACTCAATTATCCTCATTATATTAATTTTAGTTCCATGTATTGAAAATGTATTATTACTGTAGTGTTTTAATATACTATTAAAATCGTTAATCATTAAATAAATGGTATGTAATGAGATTCCATATGATGTTACCCTCTAGGCCTAAAAAATGGCTTCACTGCATCCAAGAGAATTAATCCATCAGTTATTGAAATTAAAATGAAGGGGAGACAACCTGATGAAATGGGTTCATAAGTCAGTCAAATTTGGATTATGATCTAAATGTGTTTTTGAAAGAGCATGACAATATATATCATAAATTATAATATCATCATCAATATGAAGAGAACATATGTATATAATTAATGGGTACCATTAATTACTTTTGTTCCATTTTATATTAATCTTATAACCTATGATTGGAACTACATAAATTTGTAATTGATCATTAAAAGAGTATAATTCCATGAATTCTTCCATATTTATATTCAGTCTTGATTTTCCTACGTGTTTCATAATGGAATTAACTACTTATGTAGTCACTAAATTTTGATTTTTGTTTCCAAAAAGGACCTCAATATTTATCTGAAGCTCCCTTCTAGTGATGTAGGAAGGTAAAGGATTGAAAAAAATAAATCTCAAATTCATGGCCCAAACATGTGAAAAAGATTTATATCCACATTTATTTGTTAATATGTGTAGTCATTTTAATTATAACATTCCTGAACAACCGAGGTTGACCCATACATTTTTCAAGTAGAATTTGTGACATGATTGTGTAACTAAGTCAATTACACATGAATGATTTCAACATTTCAAATAGAATTTTGGGTTCAGAAATTAAAATCAATAGAGGTTTGTAGGGAAAACATGTTGTCTATGTTCATTATATATTGGGTAATTCCCCACCAAATGAAAATTCAAATATAATATCTTCACTGAATAAGGGTTGGGGTCCTTGTGAGGTGCCACTCCATATTATCATATTTATTTTACATTTTAATTTCATTAGTTTCCATTTATCGACATCATTTAGGTGTTATTAAAACACATACTTTACCTTTTGATCCAAAAATATCATATTTTTCCCATGATAGAGCCCCAAAACCCAATATAAGAATGGGGAACATTGAGTATACTAAAATACGGGAGATACTGCTCACTTGTATGAGAGTCATCGTCTTTACAAGGGTAGAAAATACCATTCAGTGGTGTGAAATTGTTCCCTAACATAGTGCATATGGAATCCCTTTTGACATGGGAATTCCATATGTCACTTTTAGAAGGATGTGATCTATCTTCTTATTAACACCATCATAGAGAGTGTCTATTTCATACTGACCATATAAACCATTCCCTACCAAAATTAAATTTCCACTAATGTGGGTTGTAGTAGCTTTAACTCTACACGGAGTTGGTTTATACCCTTCCTCCTCATCAAATCCTAGGTTTCCACTTTACCCTTGATATTTGGGATCGATCACTTCATTATCCAGACCCTGGTCATCAATCATCCTTTTATCTTCATTAGGGGGAGAAACTGGAACCTATTTTACCTAAACCTCAATTTTCATGAAACCATGATGATCTTTTGATATATATCCTACCATAAGTACATTTTCCCCAATATGAGTTGTTATGTTTTGAGATTGAAATATAGTCAGTTTATACCATGTGTGATTTTAAACATCATGATATCTATATGATGGGTACGAAGTATGTTCATCACTCTGTATATCTTCTTTCTATCCATAAGATGGTAAAGGGTAATCCACATACATTGAGAATGGTTCAACATGGGAAATAGAGGGGTTATTGCCATGGGAAAACATATCTTTTCCTTCCATATAATGTGAGTTCATACCATTATGGTTTATTGTTTCATTTTCAGTATTTCAAATAAAAACATTTACCTCCACAATTTTTTGAGCTTTCAACACTTAGAGTATTTTGAGTAATAGAATTCATTTCTCAGACCTTCGCTTTCCTCCTTGGACTTGACGCATCATCATTCCATTTCACATTACTTAATTATCATTCATAATCCCTATTACATCTAGAACCTTAATGAACCAAATATTACAATTAATGAAAAATATCAGTTTTCTCTCATATTGAATATCAAATTTCATACTATCATCCCTATTATTAAGGAAAACCTATTCAGATGAGTTATTAGACATATCCACCTCCATTATTACCCTAGAAATGATCCCAAAATGTGTGTTGTTATTTTTTTATCCATATGGATGGGGTATCCTATATTTGAAAAATAAACATACCATAGAATTCTTGGATTCTTATATAGCTAATTCAAATTCCATAACGCTAATCAATAATAGGGCATGTGAATTTAGAACATTGTTTGGATCACGTTTATATCCCATTATTATATGTTTAAGAAACCAAGTTTAAGAGAGATAGATCCCATGCTCCAAGATTTACTCTTGAGATCATCAGTGGGAAATAAAACATGACATTATCCATTTCCCGTCACAATCAATCTATAATATCCCAAACCCCAAACATCTATAATTATTTTAGAAATATCACTAAACATAAATAATTTTTACATTTTCATATTAGTACAAGAGATATGGATGAGTAACTACAAATACATATCCGTTCCACAATATCCTATATACATTTTGATACTTGGGAAACCAAGCATTTTAGGATTACACACCTAGAAGGAGATGTATGAAACTCTGAGATGGAAATCCTACATAATACATTCACAAACTCAACGAAATTATTCCTTATCATTGAAATACAATCCGATGGGGTCCTTAGAATATTTTTTTCTTGATGGATCATGCAATTTTCTCCTTATTACAGAAATACTTAGAAGAAGGTTTCTTTCAATGTTCTCCCTTTGATATTTTATCAAGAATGATCCTCCCATAGATTCTAGGTTCATTAGCATTCTTGACCACTTCCCCTTGATACATAATCTATGTATTCTCATTAAATTAAAATTATTATAATGTTTTTTTTCACCTACACAAAACCATTGATCATTGCATTCTCTCATTGACACCTAAGGAAGGATTTAGGTTATATTATTAATCAGAGCATGAAATGAATACGAGTTGATAGAATCAAACTAACTTGGTTAGTTTCCCATTCCTTTTTAGTCGTTATCCATTTTTCTAGGTATTATTTGATCTATTTAGGAGCATGATGAATTTCTCTTTGATTATGTTATTCATCTATTTTTCAATTTTTTCCTGATATGAGTATAATCAATAGTTGATATTGGATGAGATATAAAATACAAACATATGGTTGGTTCTCTCATCCATTTTGTTAAAAGGTGAGTTATATGTGTATGTTGTTGTACCACATAGAAAATTTCTAAGAATAACCTAGAAAAAAAATTAAATCTATGATTTTTTTGGTTATTTCTAGTCTATTATTGGGAAATTTTTATGACAGTTTATAGGTTGATAACCTCTAATATAATGATACCACCCCTTTTGGTGTGATTATAATAGTGGTAGAAAATTATGGGTGGATTTTGATTATGATACCATAGGGTGTTCCATACTCCATTGATCATTGGGTGTTGTGATTAAATTGATAATAGTAGTTGAATTTTGAATTGATGAATATATATTTATGTTGGATTGAAATATCAATTGTAAATGAAATTGTTTAAAGAATAGGAATGGGATGACCCCAACTTTTGGACCTTATTCAATAATTTCTTGATAAAGAATTAATTTTTCATTAGCTTGAAATTTCTATGTGAGTTAAATGGATTCAACATAGTCAAATGTTTGTTAATCATGAAATTATTTTTATAATGATTTTCCTATGTGGGTTTTTAATAGGATATCTATTTAATCTATGACTTTTATTTTATCCACCCTTTGGGAGAGGATTGAATTGAAATGTTCAGGTTTTTGAAAATGAAATTATTAAATTAATTTATTAATGATATTATTATCGAATGTTTACTAGCTTTAGTGATACATGAATACAAATAAAGAATTTCATGGACATACTCAATAAGCTTGAATCTTATATGTTCAATGATACATGAATTATATTGGAATTACATTGATGGGCTGAATGGAATTGATCGTATAACCAAGGGTGAAACATTGGAACCTTTATTAGAATTCTGAGGATTGATTTGATTGGAAGGGATGTTGTAGAACACCTAGAGAGATGTCTGGTTTCTTGAGGATCCCCATGGAGGGTCTCGTATGGTGTTGGGTTATATTAAAAATTGAGTGATAATTGGATTCCATATTAGTATTCCCAAGGATGTTCTTTGGATCTAAATGTATTAATGAATGGAATAAATACCAAATAATCTTACATGTTATATAATAAGAATGTTGTAGTTAATTGACTTATAAATTTAGATGGCGTGTTTAGTCATCTATTGTTCTTATGATTATATGGGGGTGATGAGATTGCACTGGGTATCTTGACATATAACTTGAATGAGATTGAATTGTCAAATGAGAATGATATAAATGACACAATCCATACTGTTAAATCGTAGAATTACCAATGTCAAATTAATTGTCTGAATGGACTTGATTATAAATAAGAAATGGATTTAAGGATTATTACAATATATTACTTCTTTAGTTATTAGTTTCTTTCATCCACACTATATTTATACATATTCACTTTCTATTGTATCTAGAACATGAAAAATTTCCTAATAGGATTATATCTCACACCCTATTTGGGAAAACCATTGGAACCCATGTAGATTATACGAGTCCATTTTTTGATAAGGTCGTGCACCTTTCTATTGGTCCTTGATTATTTCTTAAGATTATGGTAGAATCACAATGAGCCGAGGCTCTCTATCCGAGATGGTACACTTTTAGTATTTTTGTTATTTTGTTACATGTATTGTGTATGTTGCATGTATTCGAGTTTTGGGCACGTTATTAGAGGCATATGAAAAATATCATAATTTGTATATGATATAACTTATGTTTTGGTCTATTTATCAGTCTTATAATTTTTACATATTTTAGGTTTATTATACTACTTACACTAATCATATGTTATTATTTACACTACTTTTCAATATGGTAATGAGGGTATAGTCTCCCCATAGATACACCAAAGCCTCAACTCTTTTTTGTAGTCGCATGATGTTTGGGACATGTGCTTGAGACCATGTGGCCAATTGAGTTCGAGGAACAATTGAGTGATATATTGGTCTTTTATGTTAAAAAATTGTATTAGATAATTAATTTTCAGTTTATAGACAACTAGGGGATAATAAAATTTGATTAGAATAAAATTGTGTTTTTTAATGAGATACAACCACCCCATGTATAGGAAATAAACAAATTGCCTCAAATTCAGTTATTGTTTTTTGGTTTTGACTATTACATCTGATTTGATTCCACCGTTTGGTGACGAACCTAAATTATGAGGTTATTATTGATATGGTTATTGGATCTATTTTTTTCATCCCAATGATATAAGGGTTTTCCATTTCATTCATGATATAAAAACTTTATATACTTTACATTTAATTAATTATTCCCTGCCATTTATGATTCATTATATGTTGCATTCTCTTGAGATAAATATTTTGATATAAATGCATGATATGGTCAAAGGAATTCTATGGTGTGTTGGGCTATGGATTATATATATGCCAATAGTTGTTCCCTATAGAGTATGGGCAGTCATGTATTATAATTTATAAAACCAGACTATTTAACCTAATTAAATTCTATGTGAAACAATTATAAAATGTTTATAAATTATTTGAAAATTAGAATGAATGTGGAAATAAAATGGAATATAAGATTCCTATCGTATATAAGATGTCCAAAAATGAATTTTTTTTTTGAACTGTTTGATGTATATTTAGATTATATATGATCTTTTTAACATCCATATATGACTCCTGTAGTAGGCATAAGGGTTTTTTTAAAGAGGATGTATTTTACCTATCCTGGATAAATATTTATGCTATTGAGAATCTAGATTTGATTAAAATATTTATATGATGAGTGTACATGACATCTATAGTGGAATGTGACTATGATGTCCTCCAATGACACAACATGATTTTAGTGACGACCACACTCTATAGGTGGTGGCCCATAGACCCTAGGGGATCCTCCAAATTTTTTATCTTCAAAACATGTCATTGTACTATACACATGTGTTGAGGCATAGTTTTGGTAATCCCTTACGATGTTTCTTCTGACCATTCAAGGATCATCACGACCTTCCTCGACAATGGTAGAGTTGACAGATGATAATATAACTGTACAATACACCCATGTTGGGGGGGGGACAATAGGTTGTGTAGTCATTTCATGAGTCCATGCTATCTATATCCCAGAATTTTAAGATGCATACTTACAGGAAGTTCAATGCCTCTATCTATATAGAACATTTTTTACCAATAGATGGAGGGATGTTATAACTCAGCTAGAAACACATCTAGATATGTAATAGAGTCTGGATTTGTATGAAAGGGTGGTTAAAAATCATGATAATTTACCAAATCATCCATCATTAAGATGAATCATATAGAGAACTTTCTTAGTGATATTAGCTATGATAGAACACATTCAGGTAGACATGTGAGGTAATACCAGTGTATAAGGTCAGGGAATAGGAGTCCATAGAGTACAAGGGACCCAGTAAAGTGCCGATGTTGTGGAAATATGGGTTCTCTATAGCGCCTCTTCATAATATATCCACCAGCATTTAGTGAGAGAAGGTCTTCACTAACTCCATGGTTAAGAGGAGGGTCTGAATCATCTTATTTTTCATGTAGGTAGAGTACATATGGAAAATAAGGATGAGGTGGTGGTCCTCGATGTTGTAATTAACCCCTAGACTATTAAATATATAAGGGTGGATCTATTAAGGGTTTCCATTATATATAACATTTCCATGGTTATGGAAATATATAAAGTGTTCAAAGGACAGATCATGAAAAATATCCCAGACCATCAATGGTTAATGGTACATTTCTTGTATCCCCCACATTAGCTTCCACATATTTTTATATAAGGGATTGACATAAATATATATATATATGCTTATTGTAGAGGGCATTGGGCTCAGTGTTCATACCTATGATTGTGTATTGACATGAGATACTCCATTGGGTATTTAAAAAGTGGATGTACTCCACAAAATGGTGTTCACCCTTGAGATTAGTGGGATTTAATTAATATGGGACTTCTATGTACTCAATATAAATGGTTTTTATAACATTATCAAGATGGATTATTTAGTCTTATTTCTTTATTTTGATGATTTCATTTTCCAATAGGATATCTCCACATATGCAGATGGCAGCATGTATGTGCACAATGGAGAATGGGATGTCCAGTACAGATGATAAGAAAATGAGAATCATGGGCTAGGTAGGATAAAAACCTAGATTTATAGTTTATATCTAGATGGTCAACGTGCACATAAGCCATATTTCCATCAAATGGTTGATCATTTCATGGACCACTTCTGAGATTATTTTTGAGGATTACCTCTTGTTAGATATTTATATTTCTCGATTAAGATAGTTTGAGAATGTGAATAGCATTTATTCCTTCTAAAATGATGGATACAACTAATATGCTAGTGCTGAAGAGGCATCCATGTGATTTAGAGGGAAAGGGGTTCATCTTACCCAGAACACCTCTGTGGCATTCACTGATATATTTTATTTTGAAAAAAGGTGTATAGATCTCACATTGATTGTTAACATTACATGAAATTTAAACTTATGGTATTGACGATTTGATATCCTACTAGCTCATGGGAGGTCCGGTATTGTCAAATATTTATTTGATATAAAGTAATCATCAAGTGCATGTTATAACTTTTGACATAACTCTCATAGAATTTAATATATCGTATGGTCTATATGAGAATTTTTTTATGTTGTTTGTTCCATTGAACATGCCAGTGGTATTCATTGAAATGATAAATAGAGTTATCCATCATTTCCTTGAATTATGTCTTGGGGTTTCATGGATGATATCTTATTTTATCAACATGACTGTTCCAATAAACTTGTAATCATATTGAATACACTAAGATGGAATAAACTATATTTTTATATCACATTTTTTCACTTCTAGAAGCATCAGATTACATTACAAGGTCACATCATCTGAGAGAAAAGAGCATTAGTTTAAAACGAAAACATGAGATATATCATTTCCTTGTAGAGTCCCATGAATATCGTTGTGGTATGGAGTTTCTTTGGGAGGTAAGGTTACTATATGTATATCATAATCATCAAATCATGCTAGGAAACTCCCTTGAAAGTCTTGAATATGATTGGTGTGAAGTTCTTAGGGTCATATTTTTATGAGATGACTTTTTATGAGGAATGGGGGAGATTGTAGGTAGCACAGATAATGATTTTACAAGATCTAGTAATGAGTTATATGGATCAGTGTGATGAATCAGGTATCAGAAAATGATATATTCTTATATAGATTGATAGAGTTGTGGAACATGAGTATTTGATGTTAAGGCCACATGAGGGTAACTATCCAAGTCAAAATGTGGAGTTAGATGAATTCATTTAGGAATTATGTTGATAGATGAACTACATAATGGGAGAGGTTTTATCAGTCTACAGAGATGAATAAATCATTATGTAAATTATTACACACTGCAATATGAATCTAAGACATTTAATTTGGGTTGAATACCTATAGTATTTTGAGTTCAACTTTTCTTACAAATCTTGTAATGTAAATTCATTGGTAGATGCACTGAGAAATACGAATCATATTTAGGCAGTTAAATAGGCCCACAACAGGTGGATGTTCATGGATTGTTCTATAAGATGTACTTGGTTGTACTGAAAATATTACAGTGGAATTTTCAGTTATCTTTAGCAGAAAATAATACCATGTTTGAAATATTGATCATGATGTTGATATCGAATACTGTTGATTTATTACTATAGGAGTGTATGGAATGTGAGGATCTTATCCTGGGAAGAACCATATGGGAGGAAGAGATTCTATAGGTTCATGGTCATGTATAGTTCTCTTCATACATGGATGAGTAGTTGATGTGATATTTTCATGATTCTTGTTGGGAAGTGAACCCCGATGTCACCCTGAGGTATTGGGATTAAAATCATCCATACTAGTGGCTGGGTTTGACTAGATAATTATCTGGTGTCATCATGAGATGTTCCACCTATCATTATGGGAAGGCGGAACACCATTGAAAAGAAATAATTTTACAGTAGTGACTCATTCCAAAGTGGAAATCAAATAATGTCTGAATATATTTTGTGATCGGTTTACCAGGTTTAAAATGATGTAATTATAGAATTTGAGTGGTTATTAAAAGAATCATAATAACATGAGATTTCATACCAATCATGGATACATTCATTGTGCATGATCATGGATGTTTTTATATCCATGAGATGTTATGAATAGGCTGGTAACCATATAGTATCATTTCATAATGTGATTCATGGTTTAAGTGTAGTCATGAAATGGTATATCTAGGGATTTGTGTACACGGGTAGTACTAAGCCTAGCATACCAACCCCATGTAGATGGCCAGTCAGAGTACATGATTCCAGTGCTTATGGATAGGCTAAAAAGAACGATTCATATATTTTGGGTTTTCTTCGGAAAGAACTATACCTCTTATTTTATTCACCTAGTACAATATAATTTCATATATCATTTAGAAGGAACCTTATGTTGATTTGTACGGTAGGTCATGATGTTCAGCCATATGTTTGTAAGAAGTAGAAGTGGACTCTAAACATGGAATTCTTTCTACTCTGTGGAACACAAAGAAGGTGCAATTGATTTGGATGTGCATGACTACTATGAAATCTCATCAAAAGTCATACATCGATCACCACCGAAATCCTCTAGTGATTGAGGCCAGTTATCAAGGTTTCCTACTTGTTTAATGAAAGAGAGGACATAAGAGTATTAGAAGACATGGTTTGACTTCCTTGAGATACATCAGATCATTTGAGATTCTAGATAGTGTTGGGCTGGTATCCTATTTATTTTAGTGACCCCACAAGTTCCATGAATTTCATGATGTCTTCTATGTTCATCAGTTATTACATTACTATTTAGAACTATCTCCTTCTTTTCAGACTAAGGTGGTGGAGTTATTAAAGTATGTGTCTGTTGAGGATATTTTGATATGTATTGTGGGCCATAGAATGATATTTCTATGATGATGATCAATTCCTCTAATATTGGTGTTATGTCGGCACAACTGAGTACATGATTATCATTGGGAGAGGTAGTATGAATCATGATCATAGTGTCCATAATTATTCTCCAACATTCTTTATCACCCATTAGATGGAAATTTAATTGAGAATTTCTTAATGGGGGATGTTTCTAAGAACCTGGTTCTTCCATGTCATATGTATCCTTTAATTTCCTTCAATTATTTGTTTTAATGACTTAATATGGCCTAATGTGTATTCAAACTGATAAAATAGAGGTGTAAATGTTTTCAAAGGACAGTTTAAAGCATGAAACCCTATCTTTTCATAAAAAATGGCATGGTACATGGTTATAGAAATCTATGGGGGTAAGGTTGCATGGTTTTAAAAATCATGAAAGTAAGGGAAATAGAGTGGGAATAGGACACAAGGTTTTAGAAAAACCATGATATTCTGGCACCAATGTTTTGCAGCCAGCTCAGAAATCCTAACATGTTTAATTTTAATGATTTTTGACTGGTTATTAAAAATTTATGAGCACACAATGTGGGTCCCCATTTCCTACAAATAAACATTCCCAATTGGAAAAAAATCAAACTGTATGGCCCTTTATGTTTATAGAAATTTTAATATTTTAAATTAAATTAATGTATATTATAAATGAAAAATTTGATTCATCTCTCCCAAAAAACAATTTAGATTTGGAACCTATCTTTGATACCTATGGTAAGATATGTAGAAACTTCTTCGTTCAAGCTCGGAATTAAGATCTGTCAAAATAATAATGTCTATCTCAGTGAGTTTCTCATTTCTTTCTATCTGATATCCATTCTTATGGATTATAGTTGGTATATTTTAGTGAAATATATTTGGGATATTATTATGCTTTCATATGTGGTTTGATTTTCCCTTGATCTGAGTAAAATTAATTGATGATACTAGATGATCTATCAACTAAAAACGAAAGGAAGGTGTTTTCACAACTTTCATTAAATGTAGATCTATTTATATATGTCGTTGATCCATATTCTAAATTTTTTAGTGTATCCTTCAAATGAAATTAAATCCCTAGATTATAACATATGGTTTATTTAGTGAAGATGCATGCCTATGTATTTTATTTGTTGAGACCTTGAATTAAATGGAACTACCCTTTTGGGTGAATTGGTTATATTGAAAACCAAACTTGGGCTGATTTTGACATGGATACCTTTGGGCGTGCTATATTCCATTGATCATGGGATTTTTAAATTAAATTGATAATGGTAGATGGTTTTTAAATTTTTGAATTGATGTGTGATTAAAAATAAAATACCAATTGATAATGAAATGGGTTAATGATAAGGGATGAGATAACCTGGACCCTTGGAACATGCTATGAAATTTCTTAATATTGTATGAATTTATCATTATCTTAATATGACAATCATATTTAAATCAATACAATTCCATGTACATGTTTTTATGAATGTGGTGAATTTTATGATGAATTTTTCCTAGTGAGTTTTTAAGAGGTTAGCCTTTTTATCTTGGCCAGTGCATTTAGTCACCCTTGGGGAGAGGTTTGAAATTTAATTTTCTTGGTTTTGACCATGAAATGATTAGTAAATTTATTAATGATATTGAAATTGAATGTTTACAATCCATGGGTGGTACATTAATAACAATTAAGAATGCCATAGATCAAATCATTGACATTAAACAATTATACGTCGAGTGATATGTAGATTCATATGAGAATTACATGGATAGACTCAAGGGAATGGACAATATAGCCATAGGTGATACATGGTCTCCCTTAGAGGACAAAAAAGGACGATATAAATTTGAAGGGATGTTATACACCACATTGATAGATACCTAGGTTATTCAGGATCGCCTTGGATGTAATCATAGGGTGTTGGTTTATAATACACATGGATTTATACGTGGATTCCAATATAATAATTCTGAGGATCAGCTCGAGTTATAAATAGGATAATGAATGAAATTAATTATGATGCATCTACCAAGACAAAGAAAAATTTTGGATTTGACATTTTACATACACCTTTAAGATGGAATGTTTTGAAATCTTATATTCTTTTGATTAAGAGGGGGTCATAGTGATAACATTGGTTCTAAAGACATATAACAGAAATTAGATAGAATTCTTAAATGAACTTTTTATAAAGGAAACATGCCTAACATTGAAATCAGATACACACCCTAGGTTAAAAAAACTAATTAAGTGGACTAGATTATAAATGACAACATGGAATTTTGGATTTTTACTTTTCTGTAATTATTTACTTATTAGTTTACTTCTTCTGAAATGTATGTTATATATATTCACAGAATATTAGAAGAATACCAAGGGTGAATTCCTATAAGGATTATATATAACACCTTGTTTGGGACATATTTTGGTATCCTAAATGATTATATTATTATAGATATTGAAAAGGAAAATACCCCTTTTAAAGGTTCATGAATTATTCATAGGATTAAGGTACCATGATATTGAACTAATCCTTGTGATTATATTTGGGATAAGTTTGGAATTTTTTAATTTTATTACATGTATTATATATAATACATTTATATATGTTTTTGATGCTTTATTATATTAATTTGACATGTACAAAAATTTTTATGTAATATTAATTGATGTTTTATTTATTTATCACTCTTCAACTATTTACTTATTCTTTAATGGTTATACCATTTCCCCTATGTATACGTTTTTATTTATACTTTGTTACAAGCTGGTAATAAGTGTATAATGTCCCAAAAGAAACACTAATTCCCTCATTTATAGTAGGAAGCTTCTTGTGTTAAAGGAAATGTACTTGTACCCATGTAACCAATAGGTCTCTGGGCACCATTGAGTGGAATCCATGTCAATCATGTTAAACATTTTAATGAAATTTCACTACCCATGATTCATTCACATTGTTATGATCAATGAATATTAAATTTATCTTAAATATCGTTGATATTTATCTTATGTACCTAATTATTTCCTAAACTCTATAAAATTTATACATAAGACATTTTAATTTTAATTAATCTTAATTGGATAGGGAATGTCATGGTAAATCATTATTATTTAATCAATATATATATATTTAATAATAGGGCATATTTTTCAAAAATTAATTAAAATATTTGACATATGAGGAATGAATTAGAAATATAGTTATGTATGTGGATGAAAATTATATAGGCTCTCAATGAATAGATATGTTGGATGCAACAAATCATAAAGATAATATAAAATGGGTTTATTGTTAATACCTATGAATCAATTTAACTATCTTGGAACAAGGATATAATGGTATATATAACATGATTTATGAAATCATGATGTCCAATATTAATCATTTATTTTATTGAGAAATATATTATTGTTATCAATTATCTCAAATCATTTATATCAATATTGGATTCATTTATTACTCATTTTATTTTTTAAATTCATTGTGTATTTAATTATTTATCATAGTATTTTGATTTAAAGTTAATTACACATGATATCATCAACTTTAATTAAAACTTACTCAGAATTTTTTTATTCAATTTTTTTTATTTTACCCCTAATATGAAGATATAATCTTGAAATGTGTTTTAGAGGAAAGGTTATTTTCAGTCCTTATGCTTCTATGTTTAGTAATTTAAATGAAATGTGGGATTTAAATATGTATCTAGTTTTCCAAGAATACTAAACAATTCATTCTTTTGTGATGTGGTATCTTGTATCGTATGCCAATGTAATATAGAACCCAGTTCCTCAAAACAACAGTAGTTGGGTTATTTACATTTGTTACTATAGTATTTTTTAGTAGAAACATTAGGAACATGATTTATTAAACATATTTTATGAAACATAACAATATTAATGGATTTATGGATATGTATATGTATGGGATTAAATTATTAAAAATTTATATCATAGGGATTGCATTGTTTTCCTATAAATACTTTCCTGTTGGGATAATGCATGTGGACGGTGTTTTAGAAATTATATATCTAAGGGTGGTATCCTTGAATATATTTGGTATTATTATATATATTCCATCAGTCTGGTTCGTGATTAGTGTGACTTAACCAAGATCCTAGATTCACCCTCTCAATGGTCATGCTTTAGTTAATTAAAATTTTACCTATGAATAATTATAATGACTTAATGAATAAAACCTATGAAATCAAATTATATTCCAAAGTAATATATGATAATTCTAATGTTTCTTTAGAAAATATGTCTAATGTTAATCGAACATTCAATTCATAGATACTTGTTTTAATGGTTAATATGTTTGGAGTCGACATTATTATAGATATTTTTGGAGACATTTAATATAAAAAACCATTGTGTTCAAATGTGTTTCAATGATAATTTTAAATAAGGAATGATAATTTAATATATTATGGAAATTAGTTTACATTTATGGATCAAATTTAGGGATAATATTATATTTTTATTATACTAATAATATTCCATATAGATTACTTGATTTTGTGAAAAACATAAACCTGAAAGAAAAACTTATTATCTATTGTTTTTAAGATTAGGGTTCATTTGAGTTTGTTAGTTATATATTAATGAATGTTAAAAAAATTATTTTAATATAATTTAAGAAAAATACAATTCATATATTGGGTGAAATATCATCACATCTATTAAGGTGTGGAGGATGTACCCTCTCCTGATGGTTTATAAGTGTACAACTCATACTACTTACCTGTGTGATGAAATTATTGGTATTAAATTGTATTTTAATAAACATATTCATGAATATGTATTAAATATGTTTTGGGAAACATATTATGAGATCAGATATTTTATAATTTTTTGGATTTCCAAGAGATTAATTTTATTTCTGAAGGTGTTTTATTGGGTTGAGTTATATATAACCATTTGGATTTATATACTGTATTTTTTTGGAAGATTAAAATTATACATTTGGAAATTTATAATCAAGGATATGAGATAACATTTGAGTATAAAACGTTCTTTAATGTTGATTTTATTGTTATTATTTTGTATATAGGGTAATTTATTTATGGAATGGTATGTGTTTTACCTTTTTATTTATTATTTAATTATATATATTAGTTTATTTTTTCTTCAATTACTTTTTTATTTATTTTTTTTGTTTTATAAATAATTTATCACCATTATGGTTTTTTAAATTATGAGATAAAACTATTGTTATAAATTTTTATGATTTGTTGTTTTATAATTCGATTTTAGTGCTTCACTCGTAAAAATATTTATATATAATACAAATTGATTATAGAAAAATATGAGATTGACTTTGGAAAATGATTAATGGATGTTGTTCTACTATTCTCATATGTATATTTCCTTATTTTCTTAGTATATATTATAAAGTAATAGTTGAACTTAAGGTAATTTGTTATTTAATGTGAATATTTTCATCGAAAAAACAATTTTGTACAATATATATTATTTTTGATATCTCTTGGGTTTATAGTTTTATGTCATTAACATTCTCATGATCATTCACATTATTATGATCGATTTTTTATCTCCCTGTCAATAATTATTTGTAAATATATTATCTCATACATTTCAATATATTCAATTTCTAATAATGTTATCATATTTGGAAACATATTATTTTTAATCATAATAGATGACCTTTTTACTCCTAGTTTCATTTATTTAAGGGAACATTTTATTATCCATTTACGACATGGTTTTTCAACAATGGAGTTTTCAAATGTCAAACCCTAGATTTATGAGGGTAATTATAATTTTGATGAGAAAACTCATTAAATGTTGTCATTATTTAACACACTGATATTTTCCAACAATAAAAATATTTTTGATAATGTATACAACACATAACACTAGGTATAGATGAGAAATGATAATTATATTTTAAATATGGTCTTTATGACAATAACTTTAAATTTAGGGGTATGAATAGGAATAATCATATTATGAAATATATATGAATTTATACTTCTATGTAATTTTTTCATAAATTCATTGAATATGATTATTCAAATGTTTATAATGTCATATTATTCTATAAAAAAATGTTATTTTTAAAAATGGTTTTCAATAATGTTGTGTGAAAATAGAATAATTAATTTATCGATAATTTTAAAATTTTATACAACAAATTGAACATAAATTTTGAATCCATTATATCAAAATTATATTTTGATTAAATTATGTAATTTTTCATTAATGTTTGATTTTTTTAATAATACTAAAAATTAATTATTTTTTAGAAAAAATGATGTCATATATATACTATAATTCCATTTTATATTAATTAATGTAATCATTAAAACGAACAATTTATATGAAATTTTTATATTATATCTATAATTTTATAATGTGTATTCTCTATAGTTATGATGAATAGTCTAATTTTTATTATATGATCATCTTATATAGGAAAAATAAATTCCTTGAAAACTGGTATTTCAACATGTTTTGTGGGTTTGAATTAAATTATTCCACTTTATAGAATTGTTTTAAATGAATGGATTCTTTTTTTTGGATCATCTTAACTAAAATTAAGGAATCAACTTAATTATTTTTCAAATCAGTTTTTTAAACAAAAAAATCATACAATGTTAAGCATAAATGAGGTTTACCTGGGGTTCAACTAAAGATATATTCGATATAATGGAATAGAACAGTTTTAGTTTCTATATTGTGGTTATATTTCAAAACTGTATATTCTAGTTTATGGTAATTCATTCTTATACGAATGGAAATGAATTTTGCTTTTATTTTATTATCACCTCAATGAATCTATGTGATTTATTATTCATAACCACATTATAGGACTACTCTGAAAAATGGTAGGTAATGAAATAATATGAAATTAATCTATTAGTTATAAATATTTTAATTTTAAATAAATGTAATTATCATTCCATCAAGATCATTGATATAAGGATACCCAACTTATGTATACATGTGGAATACCATCTCTATGAATATTACCTAGTTCATTTTCATAACCATAAATCAATGAAAAATTTAAAATTATAATTAATATATAATATTTATAATAAATTTATGATAAATATTTTTTGGATGGTTTTATAATGACGTCTTTTCTTTAAGAAAACTACAGAGTTAATTTTGGAAAAATTAATGGAATATCAACAAAACTACTGACCTGAATATAATATGATTAAGTTTGTTAATATATCATGATAATAAATAAATTAATAGAGATAAAAAACCATAAAATTTTTCTTATGAATGTAAACATAATCATAATTTTATTATTTTGGAAGATCAAATATTTATGCGATGACTTGGGATAAAGGTTAGTGATTTGGTCAAAATTTCCGTTCATTAAGGCATATTTAAATGTAATTATTCAATTTATTTTATATGTTTTATACATATACAATTTTATATATAATATCACAACTGAATCAAAATAAATGTTTCATTATTTTTTAATTAATATTATTTCATCACTGATAATCTTAATTGATTGTTACCAAGTTGTATGCATTTCATAATTCTGTTTATATTCCTTATGTTATATTACATCCCTGTTTTTTATTATATTTTACTATTATTTTTTTATGTATATTTAATATTTAATATTTTATTTCCAATTATATTATGTATAATTACAATTTATACCCATAATCGTTTCAATTATTAACTATCACGTCAATTTTATGATATTTTAGGGGATTTCATCTCAAATTTCCCCAATTAAGGAATATTTTATTATTATGAATATAATTTTATTAGTAGTATGGTAATGAATTTAACATTAACATTTTATATTATTAATCATTCATATTTCACACTATTAGATGTTCTAATTCAAATAATTTCATCCAAGAGAATTTGATTCAAATAATATGTAGTGGTTAGATATTTATATCTCAATTGATTTTCATTTTGTTATAATAATTCAAAAATTTCGATGATATATTATGATTATGTGTTTAATATATTTTAATTATTTCATATTTTGTTTATATGTGATTTTTTTTATTTTAATTTGATACACATAATAATTTTTCTTGTTAATTCCCACCTCAACAATATGAACATTATAAGTGTATTCATCTAAATTTACACTCCATTGACATATGTTTGGAATTATTCACCTACTTATTTTTATGGGGAGTGTCTAGAGACCAGATGATATATTATATCCGAAATCTATTCTTATTCATTTTCTTTGTTGAATCAATTCAATTTAATTCATTCATTGGAGTAAATATTCAATATTTACCAAAGTAGTAATGGTTTATGCTTCAATATCATTTTAATTGGGTTTGATTATGAATGAACTTCCATTGAAAAAAATATTTTCATTATTATATAATAAACCACTTTATTTTTATTCTCCTTTTTTAATCATTACTTTCTCTACAATTTTTACCATTTTCCTCTAATTGTTACTTTAAATTATTGAGAAATTATTTTTATGAAAACCCATATTTATTCTCTCTTAAATAGGAAATTATGTTTTCCTTATCAATGTTTTTTAAATATTTTTTCATGAATGTTTATAATCATTTTCTATGGCTGATTAATTTCAATTAGTATTTTGTTTTGTTTTTTAAAAATAGTTTAAATGGAATATTTTTAATATTCTAAACAGTGTAATTTTTTACAAATTTCAAAAATGTTAAATGAATATATTTTTTAACATAATCAAGGTATATGGAATGATTCCCAAGTAATAACAAATAACTGATTTGAAGAATCCAATAAAAATTGACTAGGATATTTTAAAATAAATATCATTCTCTGATATTATATAATATTATTAAAATTATATTTCAAAATGAAAATCCATTTTTACTAAAAAATGTTTCTAATGGTTCTTTCATCATATTTATATTCATAAAAAAACCCCATTAATTTTATTATAATCTATTGATTATATATTGTAATGATAACATCATTATTTTTGCACTATATTATTTGTGATATTCTTGACAAGAAAT
The DNA here is from genome assembly GCA_963277665.1 of Viscum album. Lineage (NCBI taxonomy): Eukaryota > Viridiplantae > Streptophyta > Magnoliopsida > Santalales > Viscaceae > Viscum > Viscum album. Next base: position 798,949,157 of record OY728143.1, on the reverse strand, counting down.
ATATTGATAATCAATTTCATGATTAATTTTGTTTCAATTATCCTTCTAATGATTCGTTCTCCACATTTTTATCACTGTACATTACATTTCTCTTAGATATATATTATTTTTATCAATAATATTATTACTTCTTGAACTATATACAAATTATATGTAAGATATTTTATTATGAATGTAATTTGACTTTCTTGTGAAATCTGATTAATATTTATTATTTAATCAATACTTATATTTATTGATAAGGTATACTATTAATTAATTTAATGTAAAAATTAATATATGATTAATACATTGTAAATGATTTTATGGGTGGTTCCTATGATTATATAGCCACTCAATTCATTGATAAGGCTCATGATAAAAATAAGTATATCATAATTAAATTAGTTTGTAGTATAGAATTACACATTAATAAAAATGTATTACCACTAGGATTTGACAGTATATATATCCTGATGTTTAAAAACAAGACATTAAAAATGATGAATATCATTCATTAAGGATTCAATTATTATTAACCATGAGATTAATATAATTAAATTATCCATGTCTTCATTTAATAATTATTTAATTTTATTTGAATGTTTTTTATTTATTTAATTTTTTATACAGAGGATACCTTAATTACTCATGAAAGCATTTACTATGTTTAACCCCTATAAAGCATCTCATCATAGATTTTTTTTCATTCTTCGGGTTAAGAAGTCTAAATACTGAAATATATTCAAAGGTAACTAATATATAATTTATATATTTTTTATATTTTTTTATTTTTAAATGTCATGTGTGATTAAATTATGTATATGGTTTACCAATATTAATAATATATTTAGTACTCTTGGATGCATTGTCTTGGATTTTATACCAATGTAATAAATTAACCACTAGGTCTGGTGTACTGGAGTTGATGTCTGTATTTAGAGGGTGAAGATACAAGATGTCAATATTATTAATGATGTAATATGTAACATATCCCTCTATATAATCATCCAAATCAAGGAAACCAGAAATTAATAAGAGGGTTTAATTGAGTTATGTACAAGGAGGAATGTATTAATCCCCCTCCCATAATGATAACATGAACCATAATCAATTGTTGTAATTTCCTTAAAAACACCATGTAGTCGATCCAGATATTTAAAAAAATCTAAAAATAGAGACACAAATAAAAGTTGGGTATTCAAAACATCCATTTTGGTCTAAACCATTCCACACCAAGGATCCACCCACATCGACTGAGAATGATGATGTGTAGAATCATTGAATACTTTATACTCACCAAGACTTGTAAATGGTAATGTAGATTCCAAACTGGTCAGGGCACAAAAGGAGACTTGCCGAACACAACTATTGAGACAACACCATACACTATGTATGATATTTCAACATGTGATATATATATGATACCAGGATTAAAAAGACCTAGACCACAGTGGGTTCTAGAACATTATAAATGGTGAAAAATTAAAAATTATTATTTTTAAAAATGGGATCCATCCAAAACATCCATAATTTAAAAATAACAATAAAAAAGACTAAAAATTGCATAGCTCATGTTGATATATGACACTGAATCCTCCAAGGAATCTAGTTATTTGAATATTGGTAAGAATTAATTTAATAGAAATTAATAGTAGTTTATTGATATAATAATGAATAATATTATATATTGAAGAAAATGAATTATTTATATATTTTTTATTTAAAATAAATGGGAACACCCTTTTAGGATTATTATATATATGTTTTTTAAAAAATAATAATAAGTATTTATTTAGATGAAATATTATTCGGTTATTTAAATAAAATTTAATTTCTTATTGGTGTTTCTAGACTATAATATAAATGATGATTTTTTTGGTTTTATGTAATGACATAATGTAAGATAAATTTGTTTAGAGGGTAAAATTTATAAATTCAAAATCACAATGAATATCTTATTTAAAAAGAAATGGAATTTTATTATTTATTAGTAATCTCCTTAGAATGTTTTTTATTATATTTTTTATTTGGAATTCAGGATATATTTAATTTTATATTGTTATATAATTATTCATTTCATTGTTTTATATAACTCGACTTATAATTTTTTATTATTTTCAAGATAATTTGTAATAAATTGAAATAATTAATAAAATATGTGTTATTCAAAAGGTTGTTTCATATATAAGATACACAAAGACAATGTGACATATTCATAAAAATAATTGAGTTAAAATTTATACTTTATGTAAATAATTATACTAGGTTGTGAAAAAATTATATTTATTGGACATAATCTCTAAAATGATTGTTCTAAATATATGTTGTTCTTCAATTCAAGAGAAAAATTATATACATACAATACAATTTCACACCTCTAACAAAACATAATATAAATATATTTGGTGGTTATATTCTTTGGGAGAAATGTTGTAATTATAATAATGTTATGTAATCATTGTAGTATATTTATACAATTAAAACCACATTTTATACATTCTCTAAAACATATTTATCTCTACAAGAATAGATGTATAATGACGATAACTTTTATTATGTATATTCATGGTTGTTGACAGAAGAGAGTCAATGTTATATGATGGGTGGGTTCTAATGAGGTGATAAATTAGGTTTTGGGTATAATTTCAGATATTATCCTTGTAGGTTGGGGGATAGATGGTTATTAGTGGAATATATTTTTTTTCTTCATTTAATCTCCCTTTATCCTTTTGGTTGTATGGGATGGGATGGTTTTCCTAGGTTATGTAATGATGATTGAATTTATATATATTTACCTCTTTTTATTTAAAAACTTGATATTATAACATTTTTAAATGTTTCAACCACAAAGTGTGTATAGAGAATGGTGGTGATGAACTATAAATTTTTCCATACTCACATCCAACATAAATAACAACTTCAAATGATTTCATGTACACATTGTGCATCTCATTGTAGGGATATGAAATAAAACAAGTCCAACCTAGGGTGGTTCTTATTGGGTGTATTTTTTAGGTAGTATTAGATCATGGCCTTTGATAAATATTATTGTATGATGTTAAAATATATTCATTTCTTAATTATTTTATTTTTTAGTTAATTGATATTATTACATTTCATATATTTTTTATTTATATAAAATATATACATATTTAATTTTATTATAGTAGGTTACATAATAAACGTTTATTTGGTTCTTCTTAAAGAATTTATTTGATCATATAGTGATTTTCACCTATAGAACATGTTTGTGATATGTGTTTTGGATATGGATTTTTTTATTTTATTTACTACATATTTATTTCATTATTTATTATATTTACATTATTCAGAGGAAATTTATCCCATAATGATTCTATATTTATTCATTATTCATTTCACTATTATCATGACATTAGAGAATGGGAAAGATACAATGTTGTATCCTTTATCAGGTAATATTGTATACTCTTTATGGGGATTCTATAAAAGTATTATCATGATGGTTTATTTTTTAATGGGTGTATATATAGTGATGACCACTGAATATGTCATGAATCAAGATGGATGCCAGTTATATATTTATCTAAAAAAATTATATAATAAAATTATGTTACCATGCATTTACATCAATATTAGGATTGATAATGTCATTTCAGGGCTGTTTTTGTTAGATTTATTGTTTATTAGTTATACATACTATAATGGCTCATATTATGGTAGGAATTTAATACATCTGTAAATGAATAAATGTTTTTTTAATCTTTTGTTTTACATTGACTGGTGCTGACGTGTTGTCATGATTTATAATATATGTTATTACATGAATTTATAAACTCAATTCATATTATATAATTTTTTTAGCTATTATATTTACTCAATTTATTTTTTCTAACAAGTCTACTTATATTATTTTATTATATCTTATATATTTTAGATGCAATTAAAAGGATGTTTATTGGAAAAATGTCTAATGGAAAATTAGCTATAATTTAATCAAAATATTACAAATTTTATAATGTATTGCTATGGTATTGGATATTTTATTAAAATCATCCCTTCATAAAACCATCATATGTATTTTTCCACTATATTGTCGAAATATGATGATATGTATAGTACTCTTGAGTCCTTGAAATGAATGTTACAATTTTTTAGATAACCTTTTGTGAAATAATATATTGATATTATTTTACATATATGATGTTTTACATAAATACTCTCATAAACTAAGAAATATTTATTTGGTATATTGATAAAATACTAATTATGTTTGGATGATTATGCTTAAACTTCAATTTGGGACTCGTCTCAGGTCCATTTTAATCCATCTACAATATATTTACCAATGAATTTATTTTCTTCTGATGCATATTTATTATTTGTGAGGCATATTGTTAATGTGATAGCTTGTTTTTTTTGAAATGAATAAAACAACAATATATTACCAAAGAATTATGCGTCTTTCAAATATAGTGAAATAAATGAGGAATAATTAAATTGAAATGAGTTATTTATGCTATAAAATGATGACAATTTTTATATTTAATGACTTTATTATTATCCAATTTAATATGTAGTAGATTGATCAATGGGGTTTCATCTATATTAATTGTGAGTTTTTGGTTTTATTTGTTTCTTTTTAAGTCCTCATGGGAATAAATGAATATTTTATTTTGGAAACATATTGTGATATATGATTATGTGGGGAGGAGGAAATGTGATCTATTATTTTTAACATATAAAATCATGTTTAATTTGATACACTACTATTTAATTGGTATGAAATTTTAACAAATGATCATTATAATTTTTTAGATAATTTAATGTTATTATAAAATGTGAAAAAATTAAAAATATGTAAAATAAATGATCTAATTAATATAGTTATATAATATTATAAGTGTATTGTTTTTGAAAGAAAATTTTCCAACTTAAGCGGTTGGTGAATTAGTATAATGAATATTGGTTTTGTATCGGGTTTTATAATATGTTTTATACATTTAATGATAAATTTTTTTTAAAACTATTTTAATGTTACTAGCACAGAAGGAAAATTGTAGGATGTGATAGAGGATACCACATCAATTACAAAATTTAGTCACACTTATTGGATAGTGTTACATGTTATTTTAGTTTCATTGTATAGGTTATACCAAAATAGGATTCAACTTGATTTCTTCAAACTCCATAATTATAGTGGAAAAAATATACAATTTATGTGATTTTAGAAAATATGATTCATAGGAATAATATCGAATAATGTTGTACAACATTAGTTTTCTAAATATGTCACAATATTTGTAGATTCATTTGGTAGAATTTGGGTTGTTATGTGATACCTAGGAATTTAGGATCATTTTAAAACATGAATTTAATTCTTTGGAAGGGGTTACAGACTAAGGATTTAGATACAGATAATGATAGTTATTTATATAATATATAAGAATTAGTGTCACTTTTATGTATTATATGACACAATCATTGGATTTTGAGAATAACACACCAATTATGGTGGCTGAAATCACATTAGAATATTTTCATTTAAAAAAGTAATATTTATTATACATTGTTTAATATTTTACATAAAAATTGAACCATTATAAATATATATATTCATTAGAATAGAATTGTGAACACTTAAATTATTAACAGGTATTGGGGTATAATGTTAAATATATATATATATTTTCAATACTCCGATTTAGAATCCAACATAAACACCAAAAAATATATTACTCTTCAATTATAATATGAAATTTTAATTTTTTTACATGTAAAATGATTTAAAAAACCTACATCCCATAATAATGTTATCAAATAATCTAGTATAATTATTATAAACATGATTATATTAAAAAACAATTCATTTAGAAATTTTATAATGATAATAACCCGCAATAAAAAATGAAATAATGTAAATTATTGTTCATAATGAGTAAATCTAATATACCCATATATTATAAAAAAACACAAAAATATTATACTAATATAAGAAAGGTAAATTTCATATCTTATTAAATAAATGTAACAATATTTTTAAAAAGGACCATATTAATTTTTCTTTCTCATTGTGATACATTTGTTTTAATATAATTAAAAAATTAAAATATTTAAACATATATTTATAAATAAATATATTTTCATTTAGATAAATAAGAACTCAAAAAAGGTTTATCATCCATATATATATATATATATATGTATATATATATTTAACTATGTAGAAGTATAAAAAATTAAAAAAATGGTACCTGAATGAAATAATCCAAACACAGTTAAAAAATAAATACTAAACATTAATCTAATCAAAGGGAGAATAAATATATTATATTCTAGTTATCTTAGAAAATATAATATTTGTAAAACTAGATATATATATATACCAAAAAATAATTATACATGAATAACATTTGATGGATAAATTTAAAAACAATAAATAAATATGAACAATTAAACCAGAATATGGTCATCAAACCCCTAATTATTAAATAGTGTACATATGACACTTTTAAATAAATTTAATTAAATAGATAATAATTCATCATAATTTTCATGGAGTAGATATTTAGAAATTCCATATCCTAAAATTGCATATTTCCCATTTATTTTAAATACATATTTTAATGTTCATGTATGTCTCAAAAAAAATCATCCCAATAAACAGTGTTATTCTAACACCTTATTTTTTGTCTCCAAATTATTCATTGATAAATGTTTGTCCAAAATATAAATGTGAATATAGTAATAGTGATCCCTAGGTGTAATTATTTCATATATTTAGAATGTATTTCTTCTTAATATCCCAAAAATTCTTGTAGTGAAACTTGTTCCGTAATTTGTTTCACAAAATCATTATTAAGAAAACAATGGAATAAAAATTTCACAATTTTATTAATATTTCAAATATATTAATATTTTCATTATGTACCATAATTATGAAAATCGATTTAATTATAATCATGACATGGATCAAAGTATGTTCAATTATTATTTTATATCATTGTATAAATATTATTAAGAACTAAAAATCATTTATACTGATTAAAATTGTTTGAATAGTTCTCATAAATTTGAATTTACAATAAAATTTATCCTGAAAAATATATAGAGAAAATTATTATATTATCCACCTAGAGTATAATTTTTTAATCAAATGAATAATATAAAAATAAGTATCTAAAAGTAAACTCTCAATAGAAGGAGAAACTATTATCAATAATGTAAATAGAAAAAAATATATATTTTAAAGAAGTAAATTTATTTATATACATATTTTGTAATAACAAATAATCATGTAACTGATATATTTTTTCAAAATTATCCATCCCAAATATCTTGTAGAAAAATTTTGAAAATATATTTAATATACATTTCTTAGTCACATTTTTTTATTGATTTTTATTTTATTTTATAAATAAGGAAATAATGGTAAATAATTTTCCATTGGATTTAATTGGATAAAATAATTTTTTATTCACCTATTTAAATAAAATTAGAAAAACCCATCTATTCCAACCATAAACCACCTCTCCTGAATTTTCGTCACAGGAAACTCTATAAGAGTGTATATCTTTAAACAAAATAAAATATAAATTTGACAACTAATTTTCAACAATTATAAAAAAACTTTTCATAAAAAAATGTTCATTGGGAAATATTTAAAAATTAATTCATTTTATATTAATTCAAACAATGTCAAATAAAACACATTATGATAAATTGTTAATTAATTATAAATTTAAAGCCTTAATAAAACATATCAATCCTAACATACTACATTATTTATTTATATATTATATAAGTTAATTTTTTGAAAAAAAAATAATCTTTTATTGTTAAATTACCATCATGATATTTTCGGTAATTTTTTATAACTCTCCATTCCTTTACATTGTGTAAATATGGTTTTTGAAGTGGTCTGAGAGGTCACAATGACTCATTTCAAGACTTTTTTAAAAATAAAATTCAAACAGTAGGACAGAATGGTGATTTAGAGTAGTGACTCTAAATGGTACCTCACAATGGTGAGTCATAGTGGTTAGTTACAATGGTGAGTCACAATGATGAGTCACACCAGTTGGTCGCAATAGAAGCCAACATTATTAACTCATCCACTGGTGACTCACACTTGTGAATCACATGAGAATCTCGTCACTAGTAGCTCACACAGGTGACTCATCCACGGGTTACTCAAATCGATATATTGTCACTATTTTCTGGCATAGGTGACTCGTCCACCGATGAATCATCTTAATTTTTTTTAAAAATTCTATAATAAACAAGTTTGTCTAGTTTCCCCACATAATCTTTTTAGTTAACATAAATTGAATTTAATACCATATTTAATGATTTTTTGAGCCGTTTATAATCATATAAATATTCTAAAAACTTGATGATTCATTTTAATTTCTAAATAGCATTTTCTTGGCCATGATCCACCATTAATAGATTTTACAAACATTATTTATCTTATAGATTTGGGATCTATAATTCTAAGACCAAGGTCCAATCATCATTGTGTGATTCTATTTTCTTTTATTTCACCCTAAAAAATTATTCTACATGGATCTTTTTCATTTTTATGGTTTCCTTTGGACCATCAATATCTATTGTATTTTTTCTACAACATGAAAAATGCTTGGTTTGGCGTATTAATGATGTTTTGATCGCTCCTTCCATGTAGGATTCCCTTCATCTCTCACTTTCTGTTCATATTGTTATGTGGGTTTATTAATGTATCTAGAGAAATTCATTCAATTTCCATTAACAAATATAATTAGATCAGCTTTGATCAATATAAAAGGTTTGGGAAAAAGTGATGTATAATCTGCGTGGTATTTATTTTTTGTTATTATATTGAATTATATGTGATATACGCTTACTGAAAATGATGGATGTTGTGATTCATTTCATAGGCACATAATACAGTGTTAGAAACATATTGTATGATTACTATTTAAGAACTATTATGAAAAACCTATTCACCACATACACTATGTTAATAAATAGATTCCCCAAGATCAAACTGTTTCTATGATAACCCCGGAATTAACAAGTGGAGAATGACTGAGGATAGCCTTGTTAAATATAAATATGATCTACCTTGATTATTTTAGTGTTGTAATGTGTGTTGGTTTGTTCTAACTTGTGCTATATTATAGTTGTGGCCTTGGCTGTGTGATGTGGGGTGGTATGGGTGGTGGAATGAAGTCTCAGTTTGATATATTAATTGATTGTGGAATGGGTGAGAAGTGTTGTTCAATATGATTTAAATTGGGTTGTGATATTTTATTGTTGTTGGATGTGGTGGGTATGGTGTGGATATGAAACAAGGATCTACAAATGGTTGTGTTGAGATGTTTTTTTAGGTGATGATGTCTGTTTTGGGATTGATGCTGTGAAGATAATGGATTAGGAGCAATGAATTTGATGAATAATGATGTACATGGTATCTATGTTTAATCCTCCTTGGGGTAATCCATGAGTAGCATGATGAAATATTAACCATGTATCTTGGGATCAATGTGTTTTATGTTATGAATGGTGTTAAAATAAGAGAAATGAAAAGCTATAATAGTGTATATGGATCTTTCCCTTCTCAGATGACATTGGTTGGGCTACCTATTGTGGCTTTTGTTTGGCAGTTTCCCAAGTAGTTATTTAATGAATACATGATTTGTAAATTTATAATTAGAGTTTTATTGGGCTAAATAATTATTTGAATAAGTTTTTATTAAAGTATCTTTGTTATCCTGCTGTAATTTATATAATTTTATTTTGATTGTTGTTGATACTAGTAAATGAATTTAGATGTATCAATAGAGGTGGTACCTTGAGTTGGTTGTTGTTTGAAAACACTTAGGTTGGTCTTTAGTGTTCGTTTTTATATATAGATATGCATTTTCTTTTTATCTATCTGCACCCCACACTTGTTTTACAACATCAGATGAACACCCCTATTTTCACAGGGGAGGGTGTCTTTCTCAATCATCCAGGTGGGAGGATGGTTGGATGGCACCCACTCTTCCCTTATCCATCTTCCAGGAAATGATATCCCAAAAATCATTTGGTTGTTCAGGGATCAGGAGGCCTATATGTGTGTGGTTGATTTTTTCCTAGGATTCATCAGGATTATATTTGATGTGTTTCCCTGGTGTATTTTATATGTGATGTGTTGGGGTTATAGGTTTCATCATAAATTGATATGGTATATTTTCTTCAGCCGAGATTTATTTCTGAGGTCCAACTATGTGCGGTTTGAATGATATGTGGTATTTATACTAGGTGTCTGTGGGTGAGAGGAAATTTTGAGGCTCATGTGTGTGTGGGAAGGTTGTGATGTGATGTGTTCATAAAAGGTGGTAGTTCTAGGAAATTTTTTATTAGGGTGTGAGAGTGGATAATTAGTGGGAAAGTGGTAAAGGGTTCCCTATTATCGGCAGGATTACTATTTTACATCACATGAATTTCATTACATGGTGTGAATGTCTTTTTGAGTTGTGTATGAATTTAATATCTTTTATGGTTCTTTTGGTTATTTTATTTCACATAGGAGCATTAGAATACTTCTCCTACATATGCATGAGATACTTTGTTTATCCTACAATGTATACATGTATGCACACCCTACATTATAAAATAGCTTTTAGGTTTCCTGAAGGACTATGGAGACCGTTATGGGGGTTACTAGAAGAAACATTGGGACATTGATGTGTTATAACATAGATTTACTTTTTAACTTACATAGGAGAGTATATTTATTTTTAATAGTTTTATTTAAACAATGCATGTGTGATGGATTTTATTTTTGTTTTATATATGTATTTGAGTTGTTTTTGGGTTATTACATCTTATCATATAATCTTGTTTAATATAAATGGGTAAGGACTCCCATTTTGTGAGATTTGTATAACCATGATGTCGGTTTCCACCCTAGGGACTACACAAGGCAAGGCTCCTGGAAAATTTTATCCCTTTCTTGTTATCAAACCGAACAGGGGTATATTTGGATGGAGGGGTTGTCATATAATGGTATCAGAGGATATGGTTGAGATATAATATTACGATTGTAGTGAAGCACAATGATGATTACCTTTGATGGTAGTGAAATAGTGTTTGGTTACCTTAGTGCATGACATTTTCCAGGGAAGACTTTCTAGGAAAATGAAATTTAGACACTTCTATGATCTAATAAAAGATATCTAAGACTACCAAAAAACCAAGTGAGGATACACATTTTGGAGGTTAGAGACCCTATGAATATAACATAGAGCATAATGACTTGTTTTCTTATATAAATCTGGTTGGTTTGGTAATTTGAAAATAATAATGACTAAATGAGTTAAAATTAATTTTAAATACAATTCCTTCATACCAGGTCATCATAATTCTATACTCACCTTATTATCTATGGCACTGGGTTGTCATCAGTGTGTGGCTCAGGTAGTTAAGGCTCATAAGGCTGATCTAGTTGAATGGATGAGGGATGATACTATGGAGGAGGATTACTAGTGTTGAGAATGATACATGACTATAAACGATGGGCCTTAGGAATGTATGATGATAATTAATTGGATATGGGGATAGAGAGATGTATTAATGATCTGTAGATCACCATCAGTTGGATCTGATGTCCAATATATTAATGGGGTCCATCAGTAGTGATATATATGCAGGTTCCAACACATATATGGTGGATGTTTTACCTAGGGGAGAGTAAGGATGCTAAATTTTTATGGGTTAATTTCGAGATGGTGTTATGAGAATAATTCATTTCATTAATTATGAAGGCTGTGAAGAGGGAAATGTTACTCTCCGTATAGAAGGGAATTATTTCTATATGGGATCTGGGGATTCATTCTAAGGAATTATTTAATTTTTTTTAGATCTATGTCTGGTTAAGAAGTTCTGTGCTAGAAACTGAGAGGATGAATTTAAACCTTTTACTAAGAACACAGGTATACCCTTTACACTTCCAACATACATTGAGGTTCATAAATATGTGAATTTTATTTATCAGATAAAATAATGATGAGTTTTACCATTATGGGAAAGATAGTAGTGTTTTTCAGGAGGTAGGGTTTCCATAAGCTGGTCCTCAACTTTATGGCCTCTAATGATTCGACTGGTGGGGATTTGACCACCATAGTTTCCATTTTGACCATCTAATTCTCATACATTTTTCATGGACATGGGGGAGATTTGATTCATTTTTTGGGTTCACATACATCATTAGAATTATATTCCAATGGTCATTCAAGGTAAATACGGAGGAGGTTGATAGGTTTTTTTCAAACCCCAGTAGAATTTTTCAGCTAGGTCATTTATGCATCTTTGATGGTGGGCGCAGGCTCCACCAAGGGAAGACGAAGATGTTAGAGGCCAACGTCAAGGTGTTACTCAGGGACCTTGACCTGGGAATGGTCAAGAGGTAAGTCATTAGTAGAGGTAAATATGAGATAGGTGGGGTCAGTTTCAGACCATAGAGGCTGCATTTTCAGTATGCACATAGATCATCACCGGTATGATCAGCTTGTTTAGTACCCTTCCATGTGCATTTTTCGATTCCTGAGCATCATTCTCATTTCTTTCACCTGGTCTAGACCATTCCCAAGGAGTATATGTAGATAGGATTCTCATTCTACAATTTTTGAGTGATCTATTCAAATTTTGGATGAGGTTTTTGGATTTGTGTTGGGGATATAGATAGATGAAGGAACCACATGAGTCCCATGAGAATCATTTCTTCCTATAGATGCAGCCATATGATTTCATTCTTAGTATCAAATGGTAGTATCAGATTCATGCAGTTAATGACAACTTCAAAAGAAGATTCATGTTTTCATATGTGGATGGACAACATTTGGCTTTTGTGGGTGACCATAGTATTTATGTGGGAAGCTGTTGTGATGAGCCACTTCATTTCTTGTTAACTCAGATGTTGGTATTATTAATGTATTCTAACATAATGGAGGATCCTATAGTATATGGGGAGTTTCAAAATATTTTACTTAGGAGGTTTTGATTCTACACCCTTGATGTGACATTGAGTTAAAAATAGAATTGTAGACTTCTGCTTCTCTCATGTTTAGGTATCCTTATCAGATGAAACATTATAAGTGACATTTGTTGAGGATCTAGATAGATGACTTGATGAAGAGTTGATTTATCAGGCCCAATATTTCATTGTGGGGTTCTCTAATATTTTTTTAAGGAAGGAAGACTATTTGATGAGGTTTTGCAGAGACTTTCCGAGGTTGAATAAGGTAACTGCCAAGAACGGTTACCCTAATTATAAGATAAATGATCTTTTTAATGATCTAATATGGAGGAGTTGGTTTTATGTGATCAATCTACTATCTATATATCACTAGTTGAGGGTTAAAATTCTGATATCCTAAATATTTCATTCTGATGTATGTGTGGACACATCGAGCTCATAGTAATTCAATTCAGTTTTATGAACACATTATCCCTTTTCATGAGGATTATGAACATCATCTTTTATGAGTTCATGGATTGGTTCATCAAAGTATTCATCGATGGAATATTGATATACTCAATTTTTTAGAAGGATTATATTGAGAATCTCAAGAAATTCTTGTAGGTCCTTTGATACCACCAGCTCTATGGAAATCTGTTTAATTGTATGTTTTGGATGCGGGAGGTTAATTTAATTAGGAATCTGGTGTCTCAGTAGGTGTTTATGTGTAATAATCAATGGATGAAGTAGTTTTTTTCTTTGGAACCCCCTAAAAATGTTGAATAATATTTCATTTTTCATGGACTCTCATGCTATTACCTGAGGTTTTTACTTGATTTCTATTGAGTTGTAGATCCATTGATAATAATTAATAGAAGGGGTCAATAATTTTACTGAAGTGAGTTCCACCAGGTAGTATTCATATATCTGAAGGTGATGATGGTTGGGCTCTAGTGCCTAAACATTCAGAGGCAGGGGTTATTATTGTGGTGTTTTGTGATAATTCACATCTAGTATTGGGATGTTTCTGGATTGAGTACCGATTAGTGATATATTATGGGTCTATGAAGTTTCATCCCCATAGATGTAACTATTCCACCCATGATTTGAGGCTAGCTGTTGTCCAATTTGAACTGATGTGGTGGTGACATTACCTCATCGGGGTTCTTTATTTTATCTTCTAGGGTCACAAGAGTTTGTGTTGTATGTTTTTCAAGTGAGATGTAAATTTTTTACAGTGAGGTTGTATGGATTTTCAACAATACAATGATTTTTTATCGCCTAAACATCAAGAAAGGGGAATATAATTGATGAATCTTGGAGTAATATCTCTCGGAAATAGGTGGTTTGCGAATATATAGATGATTTCCATGCAATAGAGGAGATAGAAGATTTGCAATTAGTTACATGAATGGATGATAGAACAGTTTTTTTTTCTACACATGATTATGCAGTCTTCTATGATGTAGTAGATTGAGGAGCCTAAAAAGATAAAATAATAGGCTGTGGTGATGTGAGATCACATTGACAATGGAAATTCTCTAGAGGGATGGTTGAAGGATGGTTGGAATCATATTTTGTTCCATAGATGATAGTGTGTTCCATTAGAGATGAATGAAAGAGTCCTATGTGAGTTACATTGCTCAACCTTACCGATTCACCCATGATTTTCCAATATATAATATAGATTTAAGATGCATTTTTTGTGGCCCAGGATCAAACAGCAATGGCAGAGTTTTTGGCAATGTGCCTAGTGATCTAGTAGCTGAAGGATGAGCATCGCATTCCCGATGGTTTATTTAATCCATATCATGTCCCCGAGTGAAGGGGGATGAAATATAAATGGATTCTATCATAGGGTTACCTTGGGATTAAGGAGGCTAAAATTCCATATGGTTATTAGTGTATTGAGTGAAAAAAATTCACACTTCATACTGATCAATTACCCAGGAACATTGGAAACTATTTAAAAAATGTTTTCGGATAAGTTGGTGCATCAAAATGGAGTTGTGAGATAAATTGTCTCGATTTTTGGATACATTCTTTACCTCAAGAGTATAGAGGGTATTGATGCTTCCCTTTGGAACGTATTTCGCTTCATCACTACCTTCCACCCTTAGAAAAATGGGGGGATAGAATATACTATCTACACATTAGAAGATATGTTGTGTCCATGCATTACTGATATTGACAGTTCTTGGGAATGACACTTTCCCTAGGTAGAGTTCTCTAAAAATAAATTATATCACACTTCTATTTACATGGATCTATTTGAGGTTTTGTACATGAGTCTGTGTCATTCAAAATTGTTCTGGAAATAGGTTGGGAAGAAAACTAAACATGGCCCTGAGATAGTGCAGAGTACAACAAATGTGGTTCAGATCCTTGGTGAGAGGATGAAAGAAGTACACTACCGGAAAAATTTTTATGCCAATTGCAGGAGGAGGCCCTTGCATTTTGATATTGGGGACCACATGTTATCAAAGTATTACGCTCTACATGGGTAGTATAGGTTTTATATAGGGATAATTCTCTTACCTTTCTTTTTGGCGACTTCAAGGTGTTGGTGTGATTTGACGAAGTGGAAAACAAGTTGGCATTGCCACCGTAGTTGGAAACAGTACACACTGTCTTTCACATATCTCAACTTCATCATTATCTACACATTGACTCCCATTTCATTCAATCTGTAGAGTTTGATATCATGGATTATTCCAAAATTGTGGAATGACCAATGGAGATCTAGGATCATTAGGATAAGGTATTGTATGGATAGAACGGTCATTTGGTTTTCCTGTTGAGGGGTCATGTTCGCCTTGAGGAGAGTACAAGGGAGATAGAATCACATATTCATTCACAATACAAAAATATGTTTTGAATTTTACCATGTTTTGTTAAATGTAATTTAGGATCAATTTTTCAATGAGATGGATTGATTCATTATTATGTAATGTGTGATAATCTTCTGACATGTGAATAGGGGAGGACCTGATTCGTAATGATGATGGTTTAATTGTGAAGCAATTGAACTCTTGTGGGTGAGTAAGTTCCATCCAATGTGGATAAAAATAATTAAACTATGAATGATATTATATGATTCATGTATTTGAGGTAGTGTGATTGTTGTACATTGGGTGCCTTGTTTTTGTTTGTGTTAGTGAATGTTAGAGGATGTGTTCTTGGATGAGGAGATTTCCACTATGACTTTTTATCAACTAATGGTTGTTTTTCATCGTACATTATTATGTTTAGATGTTGGATGTGTTTCTAATGTCACATGATCTATTAGAGTTATCACACATGGGTTTTTTCATCGTCCTATATTCCATCTTGTTTTATTATTGAATTCTTTAGGATGAGAATAGTTTTAGAGGTATTTTATGTAATGGCCAGGACCCCTTCAGTCCATTACTTTGTGAAAATCCAGTGTTTTTAGTGTTTTGGGAAGTCACAATGACTCTTTTTAAGACTTTTCCAAATTTATATTTTTTTCCAAATATAAGTCAGAATGGTGAGTCATAGGGCTGAGTTGCAATAATAGCATGAAATGGTGATTCATAATGGTGAGTCAGAACGGTGAGTCACAATGGTGAGTCGAAGCGGTGAGTCACAGTTGTGAGTGAAACCATTAGGTCATGTATGTATCTCACACCTATGTATCATCCATTAGAGACTCGCACCAATAGCTCATCCATGTTACTCATTCTTGGGACCCATCAATAGGTGACTCACACCGATAGCCCATCACTGATATCTTATATTGGTGATTTAACCACTTGTGACTCCTTCATTAATTACTCATCCATTGGTGAATGATTTTTTATAGTGTTTCAAAACTCCAAAATTATCTTATTTTTTCAATTTCACCACATTATGATTTTATTTGACCTAAAATGTTTTTAATACATATTTTGTGGATTTTAGATCCAATTTGAATCTTATCTATCATCTAAGAACTATAATATTGCTCCGACATTTCAAATATTATGGTTTTGGTCAGGATCTACCTGCAATAGATTTTAAAATAACCATTTCTCCCATTGATTTGGGATCTAGACACTCGATAGCCATGATCATATATTCCTTGGGAACTTTTGTTTTATCTTAGTGTGTCATGCACCCTTGTTCCCTAAGGATCCATGTGTTTCTGTTGTAGCCTGTAGATCATGTTTTCCCCAATATTTGTTCTACCACATCTGCACCCCTTTTTTGGAACATTAAGTAAGTGTTTGTAGATTCTTATTTCAATCTGGTTTTGCTTCATCTCACTTTTATATGTGCATTAAATGTGGTGGTTGTGTAATTGTTTCTTAACAAAAAGATTGAATTCTGATTTAAAAAGTTTAATTATAACTTTTTATATCAATATAAATGGGAAAGAGAAAAGTGATATATGATCTCTTTATTATTTTTATTTAGTTTTTTGTAGGGAATTAGATGGGCTATAGGACTACTGAAAATCATGTCCAATTTGGGTCTTTGTTTTTTCTCCTAATAGATTGGGGGTTACATTTTATTTTACAATTGAACCACCATTATGAAATTCATGTTAACCAAATACAGTCATCTAATCAATGGACTCACCAAGATCAAACTATTTACCTGATAACCACTAACATAATAAGAGGAAATTAAATGAGGAATGCCTTATTAAATATGAATATACTGTTTTTTGGTCAATGTAGTGGTGTGATGAAAGTGGGTTTCTTCTATCTTGTGTTTTAGTATTGTTGTGGGATTTTCTATGTGTAGTGAGATGGAATGGGTGGTGTAATGGAATCTCAGGTTGAGGGATTTATTGATTGTGGAATGGCCAAGTAGTGTTATGTGGCCAGGATTACCATGGGTTGTGCTTTGATTATTTTTCTAGATGTCATTGGTGTGGTGTGGTTATGTAGTGGGTTTCTGAGAATGGTTGTGTGAGATGTGTTTCTGGGTGAATCTTTCAGTTCGGGGGGGGGGGGGGGGGTTGTGGTTGAGATGATGGATTGTAAGGAGTAAAATTATGGAATTATGATGACAAGGGAAGGAATGGGTAATTTTCATCGGAGATATCAATGAAATGGATGAATAATGCTTCACCCAAATTATTGGTATCACTGTTTTTTAAATAATAATTGGGTGATAAATATAGAGGAATGTGACACAAATTTAGTTTATATGAAACTTCTTCTTTTGAGAAGACTTTAATTTTCCTTCCTCTCAGGGAATATGATTATGAGTTTAATGGGTTGTAATGGAATGAATAAATGAATTGTTAAGATAGAAATACAATTTTGGTTGATCTTAATAATGAACTGAATGGGTGTTAAGTGAAGCATTTTGTGAATCCACTTTAATTAATCTACATCTAAAGTGAATTTCGCTAATTCTAGTATGTGCATTTATAAGTATCAGTTGAGGTGGTATCATGATTTGGTAATTGGTTGAAAACCCAATGATTTTAATTGAGTGGTTGGTATTATATATATATATATATAATTATTTATTTCCTCTGTGTTTTCTATCTGAACCCCATCCCAGTTGAGAACCATGTGTTGAACACCCCTATTATCATGGGGGAGGGTGCCTCTGCCAAACATCCCAGTGGGAGGATTGAAAGATGAAAATCCGCTCTTCCCAGCTCCCACTTCCTGGTGATTATTAATGAAAATTCTTCAGGTATGTTGTATTTTGTGTGTCCTGAAAGTGTGTCGGAAGGTTTCGTTTCCCAGGTGTCCTAGAGATAACATGTGTTATCTTTCCCATTTGTCTTCAAGATGACATGTGTTTTCTTCCCATGTGTCTTTGGGATGTGATGTTGTATGTGGCCCAATATTCTTTTGGTGAGATGTTGTTGTGAGGCCCATGTGTATGAGGGAATAATGTGACATTGTATATGGACCAGTTTTGTAAAATAGATATGTGTTTGTCAGGCCATTGTGTATGGATGTGGGTTTTGATGTAGTCTTTTTGAAAAGGGGGGGAGTTCTTGGTTTTTTCCATTAGGGTGTCAGAGCGAATAATTAATGGGAAAGTGGTGTGGGGTACTATATTATAAATGTTCATACTATATTGTTTTATTTGACTTTTGATTCATGGTGGATGTTCTATGGTGGGGTGGGGATGAATGGAATACCTTATTAGGTGTTGTTGGTTCTTCCATTTTCTCACCAGACCATTAATAGGCCTCTCCGACATGGGAATGGGAGAGTTTGGTTATTATATTGATTATAAATGTATGCTCACCTTCTATTATAATACTACTTTCATGTTTTGAATAGATCTATAGGGACCAAGATAGGCATTACTAGATCATACTATTGGATAGTTTCTTTTTTGGTTTTAAGCTTTACTTCTGGTACATACTTTATAGTTTATTTTACTTTATAAAAACTTTTTAAATAATCATTTGTGGTGGATTTTAGTTTTATTTTATATTTTTCTAGGAGTTTATTTGCGGCTGATAAATGTTATCTCCAAATCATGTTTATTATAAAAGTGTATTGATTCCCATTTTGAGATATTTTTATACCCTTGATGTTGGTTTCCAACCCGGGCCTACTAGAGGTGGGACCTGGGGGAAAATACATTAATTACAACATTTACAGCCTAGAAGGTTTATCTTTGGAGGGAGGGGGATGTGAAATTTTTACACTATATTAAATTATTTGGAAATTGAAAAATGTATAATAGATTAATTTTCATAAAAAATTAACTAATTTTTTCATTGTCCAATCTTACAAAAATATCCATACATTTTACCCATTCTTTGAATTGAGGGTGTTTACAGATATATTATAATGTTATGTAATGACTGAGTGATTAAAATATAATATACTACAATATTACATCATTCATAAAATTCATTCTATATTTTTTTTATTTTTTATCTTTTTCATAGATATAGTAAATAAACTTCCACCTAAATAGTTATTATTTTACTAATGTGGAATTATTTAGGATTGAAATTCATTCAACAAACAATTAGAAATTTATTCAGCAAGTAGATCCCTAAAAATGTAACTTTTAGATAGTTTTTATAATAATTATATTAAAATAAAAAAAATTATAAATATTTATAGAAACATTATTTTTCATTATATTCTTTTAAAAATATATAACATTGCTCAAAAAATATGGGATTGAAAAATCAAATAAAATATAGATAAATTAAAAATTAAAATAATAATAAAATTTATGCCTTATTAATCTGTACAATTTCTATAAAATCCCAATAATATATCCTCTCCAATACATTATAGGTGAAGAATTTTTTTATAATGACCAATGAAAAAATTCGTGAAACTTTATGTAATTTTTATTCAGGTGATAATTAAATCCTATATGGGATATATTTTTCTATAGTTTAGAGAATTTTTATATTAATGGTGGTGAGGGAGGTACTAGGGCTATAATAATAACCACTATAGATAATAAAATGTAAATAGTATATCTTGGAATAATATAGATTTAGGTTCAATAGATACATAATCAATGAAATTTTCATCCTTTAGATGACAAGTTGAATTATTTATCCAACATTCCATCTTCAATAGTATTTTCAATGTGAAATCCTATAGATAGATATTTCCCACATTTAATAACTCATATAATATTTTATATAGATTATATATTGTTAATGGGATCATTCATACCTCAATGATTTTATATATCTCCCTATATGAGATCTCAAGTTTTAGTTATAGGTACTCACATAGAATCACCGACATGGAATGTGACTAAGATTTATTATATAGTTATATAATATGACAATGAGATTAAATATTATGAAAATATTTATTTGTGATAGAATAAATGGAAAAAATAAATTTTTTTAAAAAAATTGTTATATTCCATTATTTTATGAAAAAATAGTGTGAAAAAATTAATAGTTTTAGTCTTAATTAAGGTTTTATATTTATTTCAGGGAATATTTCCCCCACCCTCACACGACTAGTAAATTTTATTTTTGTTCAAGGTTAAATAATAATATTTACTTTTAAGGACCAGGGATATATTTTTCAATGGATGAGAATAAAAAGAACTATTGGTTAATGATTTAAAATTATATGATAAAAGTATTTAATTATGGAAACATGAAATGAATTTGGAATACCCATGAATAATGATAAAAATGTAATCATATAGAAATAATATGACATATTAAACCATAAATATAAACACATTTCTGATATGACACTGTGTTGGGCTAATAACCAGTGCACCATCATTAGGCTTTTCTTATAGCATGTGGACTTATTTTGTCATCTAATATAACATATATACCTCTATAGGATTGGGA
Source organism: Viscum album (assembly GCA_963277665.1). NCBI lineage: Eukaryota > Viridiplantae > Streptophyta > Magnoliopsida > Santalales > Viscaceae > Viscum > Viscum album. The sequence continues at coordinate 798,927,927 of OY728143.1, read as the reverse complement.
TATAGTATGATCAATTTCTTGAGATCCTATTATATTAATTAATAACTAATGCATTTAGGGGACATATATGACTCCACACATAAATCATCCACACATTCATGAATCACTTGAAACCCATCATTCTTCATAGATCATTATATCTTAATGATCTAGTGCTGATAAAGTGGGATTTAGTGAACATTCAAATCTAGATCATAAACGTTTTTAGAATAAAGAACCCATTAAAATAAAATGGGTTTCACTGGAAACATTATAAAAAATAGTAGAGTGAAAATTGGGTTTATATCCTTTTCATATTGATTCACATAAGTTAATATTTAATAATTCGTAAAATAATCATAACATGCCAAACCCATGAATATTAATTAGCTATCCAATTACTTCAAGTAACATATTAGAAAAATATAATTTAATAATGATACCAATTAATATGTTATTTATTTCATATAATAATAGATTATGTAAATAGGATAGTAATTTCCCCAATTAATCAATTTATAAAAAAGGATAATACCCTTCTATAAAAGAAATAAAAAATATAATATTCTTAAATTAGAGGCAATTGATTAATAATAATCATTATAAAAAATCAATGATGAGGAATGAAAAATGTAATGATGTATAATTTCTATAATAGAATAAAACATTTATTATTAAATACTAATAATGACTGTATATGGTATCATTGGAGTAATATATTTGATCAATCATAAGATTTATCAATGTATAATGAGTTGTGTGAAATATATGTTTTAGATGATATTTTAAAAATAATATTTTCAAATAATAACCATTCTTGAAATTTTAATTTTTTTTAAATTAAAAGTTTAATTAATTTAATAAATAATTATAATTTTTTATAACTACGAAAACATATATATATTAATTTTCATATAAAAACAAATAGTTTTTTGAATGAAAATCTCACACATAATTTTTTAAAATTATTCATTTCACATTTTGATGAAAAATTCCCATATAGTAATCATAAAATATTCATTAATTAATATAATGAAGAAGAATAATTAGAAAGTGATATTAATAATTTAATTATAAATAGATATTAACAATTTAAAAATAATTCAATTAATAGGGACACAGAATCAAGCTGGTTCTTGACAGAGAAGAGGATGAATACTATTTTTCACATACAATAAAAACACTAAGAGAAATATGAGTCAATGAAAAATACAATTTTGTAGAAAAATTAAAAACACAATTAATATAAAACTAAAATATTTATAGATATTACAAATAAAAATATATTAACTAGATGTAAAATATATTTAAAATTGTCATTACTTGAATATGAAATTAAATAAGAAATAGTTACAGTTTGATAACTTTTTAATCAAATCAACATTTTCAACTTCAGAGTAATTATAAAAAATCAATTTTAATGAAAAAATTATATTGATCATAAATAAAAGGAATTAAATAATTATTTTAATATTAAATATGTGGGTAGTATATACACCATTCTAATGAATTGATTGTGTATATTTGATCATGTATCTCAATGGATGATTTTTACAAGAAATCCATACCTTGTATCATGAGGTCTATGAAAAAACTCCATCCTTCTATATAAATAACATATCAATCCCATTCAAATCTTTTGATGCAAATTAATACCTACAATCAGTTATTCTATTCTTATGTATCTAATCACTACTTTAATGTTATTTTGTTTTTAAAAATTTTATAGGATTGGGAGTTTATGATTTTTTTTCATTTCATTAGTTTTCATTAGAACAGTGTTAGAATTTATCAAAGGTTCATCATTCATAGATTATTAATGGTACCAATGTTATTATTTTATATTTGGTTATATTTTTATAATATTATTCCATGGAGTTTTTTATTATGATCACTAAATAAGAATTTCGCAATGTACATGGTTCAGTTACTCTCAGTAAACGAAGGTTGTTTTATTAAATATTGATTTAAATTATTAAATAACCATTATATAACAAAATTACAAATTATTTACTTATTTATTTAATAAATTTTGATAATTTAAATTCATATATAAAATCTGGATAAAATATATATCAGTTCTCTAGTTGATGGATAATATCACCCAAATTAGAACAAACAGTAATTAAAGGATGATTATGAACATATTTAGAAGTAATATAATAAAACTAGTAAAATAATGAAATTATATAGTATTTATTTATGTGATATATAATAATTAAAAATACATATACAAATAATATACCTTATATAATGTTATTTCATAGTAAAAATAAATTATTATTTTTTGTATTTATAATACTCTTTGAAATACTTGAATTTACCATGATTGTTTATTTTTGATATTACTAATGAATATTTCACTTTATCATTCAAAATCCTTAATATATTAATAAAATAATATTTATACATTGGATAAATTTTATTTATCGTCCTTGTAATGAGGTGATGAAAATAATATCCTAAATAAATCATTTGGTGGATATTGTAGTCCAAATGTATGAATGGATGCTGATTTCATTTCCCATCAAATGAGTAAACAGAATAATATATTTTCTCATTTCATAATCGAAAAATATAAAAAACATTATTCTCAATTACTAAATTCCATATTTGTGATATCCATTAATGTGTTAGGAGTAAATAAATGTGTTTATTGTTGGAGGTAGTAGTTCACACACCGCACAAGTCACAATTATGTTCTCCTTCATAAAAAATGAATGTGTGGTTAAAACCTGTAACATCATAAAAATAAATAAAATATAATAATTATATGTATATAATCCATAAAATATTGTTTAATTTTATTTGGGTAAGAATAATCCCACATAAATAAACATAAATTGAAAATGAGCATTAATAAATTCATAACTCACATATTGTATTTTCTCCATTATAAAGGGGGTTAATCCTTTTTGGATAGTAATTTTTGAATAATAATAACTATTAATGGTGGATAACAAAATTTAGGATTTTTTTGGGTTGTGTTTCATCTGAACTAAGGGTATTGTGGTGTGATTGGAAGTGAGGTGAGGGATGACACTTTTATTTTTTTAAAGGTATTATATTTTAGTAAATGAAAAAAATATTATATAATTGATTAGTCATTAAAAAATAATGTAACTCAAATGATGGAAACTAATTCAGAGCGTGTAGGAGAAGGTTAGGATAGTCCTCATACAACCATCCCAACACAAGTTTTAAACATGTTTTAAACCCATTAAAAATGTATATTCACTTTTACCACTTTATACTTTACAATGGTAACATGTTTTTAATGAATTTATCTTATCGTATATTCCAAAAAATAAAATACCCTATATAAAATAATATGTACCAATAAATGTGACATATTAAAAAAACTTATTTTCATTCAATTTATAAAATTAATTAAATGTATTTAAAATAAAAAATTTATAATGTTTAAAAACACATTTAAAAAAATATCACACATTCTCTAAAATGATAATTATAATTTTTTATATCTAGTAGATATTTTCATGTTTTTAAATTAAACTAAAATATTTATTATTATTCCTAATAATGGATTTAATATAATTTCCAACTCACACAAAAACTAATAATTCCACAAATGGCAATGTATTTGTCAAATAGTATATATCATTATTCTCCATAAAATGAATATTTTTGGATAAATAAAATAAATTTAAAAAAAATAGTGTTATCACGAATAAAAAATGGTTATATATGTTATCAAAAAATCATTCTAAAATACATGGAATAATATTTTAAATATAAATATAATTCATATTGAAAACCAGTATTTATATTAAGTAATTTTTCAATACTAGTTTTTCTTATTCATAATTTATATAAAACACTATTAAATATAAAACTGATCATTTGGAATCTAATTTTATTAAAATTATCAATTAATAATAATATACATTTTCTTATATAATAAATTGTAAAATAAGATAATAATATAGAATCTTAAAAAATTGTGAATTATGTATGTTTTTTTAATGAACATATAAAAATATTAATTTATATATATCTCTCTCTATATTAATACATTTCGAAATTTTGTTACACCTTTTCATATATACTAATTTAATATCATGTTTTAGGTACTATATTAAAAATTTATTTTATATACATTGTTTTTTTAGTTCGGTAAATCATTCATATTAATCTATTAAATATTATTTATTTCATTAGTGAAAAAATATTATAATTGTGGGTTATTATATTCTAAAAATTACAGAATAATCCAAAATGTTATATATCCATATGTACGAGGTTTTCACATTTCACTTTTTTTCTTTCCAAACTATTATAAAGTCAGAGGTCCATGATAAGGTACTTCCTAAGGTGAGGTTCAAGTCTAAATCTGGGAGCCACTACCACTATATTTATGTCTCTCGTTCAACATTCTCTTAATTCTGGAGTACCCACTAAGTATTAAGTAGTGTCGAATATGAATTCCAAAAAACCCTCACATTAAATATAGTTTAATCTATTCTATTGAAGAATTATACCCCACTATTTCATATTAGATAAGTGGAATCAAATAATCTATGGATTGAATATCTTAATTTAATACTATTATAATACTATGATCATTCAAATTATTACTCAAAAAAATCATGTGAGAGAAAAAAATTATTCAATATATATTATTTAATTGGAACATGATCATCTTTTTTAAGGGTGATTTACTCTATGGATTTATCCATTGTAATGAATTCTAGAAATAATAATAGAAATATATGGTCTTTAAGATCATTCCACTATGAAAAATTAAATTTTATTTCTTGATATGTTATGTCGCACAATATCTTATAAGATCCTTTATGATAAAATATGGTAACTTTAACTTTGACTACACTAATTATTTTTTGAAATTAAATAAACTACTTGTTCATCCCCATAATAGTCCTATAATTATTGATGATAACCCAATCCATGGAAAGATAGTTCGTTCTGGTGGATAGACTATTGGGAACAATCTTTATCATTTTCAGTCCCTATATGGACTTCCATAGATGGAATCGATAATGAGAGAACACCATAGTCAATTTCATGGACTACACTTTCTTTGGATTCAATGATATTATAATCTGTTAGAGTGTTTTATTATAATGAATCAACCACAACATTCTCATTATTAACTATAATAATTCATCTAATGTAATTTACTATATTAATAAATTAATAAATTGCATTTAAAAGTTTGAGAAATTTATTTAAAGGATGGGTAAATTACCAAAGAGTTGATATTATTTAAAAAACTTACATTAGAGACTCCCATCCAAACATCATGTGGTAGGTAAGGATTTTTCTGTTTAGATATGGAAAAAAAATCCCTCATATATTACCCACTACGTCACAAAAATGTTGATTATTGTCTACCAAAACTTCTTATGATATGAGAAAAACTATGGAAAAACATATCACTGATAATAATTATTCATTAACACATTCAGGTCATCCCAAAATTGGATACCCATTCTAGCTCACAACAAGGCCCTAAAGGAGTTCCTGATCCCCATGGACTTGTGACAGGATGCTGGGATTCAATAAAGACCAGTGGTAATGATTTTTCTGTCTAATAACCAAATGAAAAATTAAGGTTATATAAACAAGGGAGACAATATTAAAATATAAATTATGACCATAGAAGAAAAATAATGTGCGAAAATACATATTACAATCCAAAATAGGGAAATCAGTGTGGATAAGGAAAGAAAGAATCCACCTCCATGTGATACTTGGGAAAACATCCCTCCAAACCACAACAAAACACCCACACCATTATACCATGGATACCATCATCCACTATGTGACCATATTAATTTAACAACCTTACATAAATTTATATATACATACACCCAAAAAAATATGAATGGTGAGATAAAAATAACCTATTACTATCCCACTACATTTTTCATAATATACATTTATATAAATAGAAAAATTACACAAATATAATATATATAGAAGGCCCAAAATATATATTCTCACTTTCAACTATAAATTGGCATATAATAAATTATTCAAAAATTAATTATAAAAAAAATTTCCAAAAAAATAATATGTAAGACCCTTCATCCAGTATACTACAATTTAATGTGATTCAATTAATATCAAATCCAACCATTTACATAGATATCAATTATATTTAACATTTAAATATATCCAATGCCAGTTTGGGTGTAAGATATGTTGGATCCTTATACCTCATTGAACAGTCATGACTATTGCATACACATTTTAATAAAATCATCGGACAGAAGAATGAGAGAAGACACGAATATTTGAACACCTAGATAATGTAATAAAAGTATGTGTTTCGCTATAGTTATAATCATATATTCATTATTTAAAAAACTATTCCTAGTTTTATTTCCCCAAAATGGCCACCTCATATGTACCCTAGGTTCCCTTGCATTCTTCCTTTGCTAAGGCCAATATATTAAAATCAATAATTATTTAGTTTCTACAGTTAAGGGACATTTAATTTAAAATTTCATGGTTTGGAATCATTTTACCTGAAAAAATATCTATTTAAAATAAATTTTCATCAAAATAAATCATTATTTTTAGTCACCTGTCATCAAAATAAATCATTACTTTAAATTAAATTTTATCAAAATAAAGGATTCTATGAAATCATCATTTATTAACAAACCATGGAGAAATTCCATTTCATACAAATATTGAATACATTCACACAATAAATAATCACAAATCAATCCTTAATATATTTAAAAACCATTTTAAATTGATAATGTAAATAGGGATCATTGAAGAAGACATTTCATGAAAAACATAACTAAAAAACATTGGAATTTCCATCAATTAGATAAAATCAACCATACATGAGAATGATGTATCTACAAATTTGAGGTATAATACATAAAAATTTAATCCAGATCCATTTAATTCCACGATCCCTTATATCAAAAAATACAACTGAAAAAACTTACCACAATGTTTAAAAAATAAACACACCATGATCGAGGAAGAATGCAAGACATTCTCCCATAGAATCACCTCCAAGAATGAAAAAACATAAACTTTTCATAGTGGGTCAAAATCTACCATGGTAATTACAATAATGATGATAGATCAACCAAAACTCAATATATAATATTTTAATCAATAACCCTAAAATTTATAAAATAGTGGGTTATAGTGAAAAATGGATCAAAATGGTATTAATAAACATCCCATAGAGATAACATGTACCCTAATCATTGTGTATAATACCATAAAAGTGATCATGGAGCCGATTTAGTTTTTCAAAATTTTGAAATGGTAAAATCTATGTGGTGGTGGGTGATCATCATGGTCATGGTTACCTCATTCATGACACACCATGGAGCCACACATGTAGTATTTACATGGTGTTATGAAGAAACATTGTCAATTTCACTCAACATTCTTCGCATCCTAATGTGCTGGAGTCCAAATTAGTCATGGAACACATGGAAACTTCCCATTCAATATACATTAACAAATTCCCTATACTAGGAATATTGGATCTCTATAATATATATATATTATTCTCATGATCAACATGACTTGGACTATGATATGGATTATTCATTTTTTCACCAGGAATATCCAAAATAAATTTTTATTACACCAAGGACCAACCAATAAATCCCACACCCAAAAAAATAACCACACAATAACATAAAGAAATACCCCTTCTCAGTATAAGAAACAATCACCTTCCCCCAATTCGGTTATTTTTGTACTGGTCATGTCAATTTTAATAAAAATAAATGTTATTGTGTTAATAAATTTGGGAAATAATAATTAACGGGGAATCAACTGATTTTTTTATTTGTATTTGAAATTTAGAAAAACCCCATATAATTATAATTTTATATGAAATTAATTAAAAGTAAAAATAATTAACATAGTATAAATATCATTCCTTTATTCTAAAAAAATTATCAATTTTTTGGGACTTTAATACTTTGAACTAAATAATGACTTGATTTTAGAATATGTTATATCTTAATGAAATACTAAGAAGTTATAAGGGAATAATTTATGAATTAAATAAAAAGTATTACTTATTGGTTAAATGGATTTTTAAATTTTTTAGTTTTATTAATCACCTATTCATGTTTTTTGAATAAATATTTTCATGGAATTCATGATAAATTTATTTTTAAATAGTTACTTAATGTTTTTCTCTAAGTATAGATCATGATAACTACATTTATAATTATTTAACGTGATTTTAGACAAAAATGCCACTATTGATACTATATGATATATTCTACATGTATGGGAATAATGACAACACACATTAACATTATGAATATTTTGAATATTTCATGACAATAAATACGTAAAATTTATGACTTTATTAATAATAGGATATGAATAAAATATATAATTATAAGAGAAAATATCTATAATAAATGATATACATATAACATTTCATGTATTATAAAGGTGAAATAATATACATACACTACAGAGGCACACCTATAAGAAATTATAAAAAACTTGTATTTGGGGATATACTGTTGAGGATACATGATGCCATTATACTCATGTCTCAAAATTTGTATAGAATATTTATATAATTAAACTCTAGAATCACACATTACTAAAAATTGTATTTATATAAATACAATGATACATATAATGATGATGATTATTAGTATATGTATTCTAAGGTTATGACATGATATAATAGTTGATATCGGATGGGTGGCCGCAGTTTGGTCAAAACATAGTTGGTTGGGTACTATTTGATAAATTATCCTTATTTAATAGTGTTGGTGATAGTTAATAAATGATAATATTAAATATTTTAATTTGGTCACCATTAACCATTTGGGTGGTATGGGATGGGTTGGTTTTCCCATGTTACATAATAATGTTTTCGTTTATGGCTTATGAACTGTAAACCATATATATGAGAACATGTATTCATATATCAACAACAAATATATTGATAGAGAAATGTGGTGACATAATTTTATCATTGATATACTCACACAAAAAATTACACAATTATAATATATAATTCTGTATACAATACTTTTCTTGATACAGGGATGAGAAATTTTCCATCCCACTACTTGGAGGATTCTCAATAGTGATATTTTTTATATTGAATTATATCTTAGTGGACTTCTTATATATTCTTTGGATGTTTGAATATTTTATTATATAATATTTATTTTTATTAGGTTTTTTGTAAAGGATATCATTGTATGATGTGTGATTTTCAGGTACATGACATATATTAGGTTCTAATTTTTATATAATAGTTCATTAATTTTAATTTCATTAGGATTATTTATTAGTATTTATTTTGTATGAATAATGTTGTTCCGAAAATAAAAAAATGTTTATGATATATTTCTTGGAAATGGATATTTTATTTTATTTATTTTATTAAATTACTAAAATCATTTTATTTACATAATTTATATGGAATTCCCCACTCTATAATTATATAATTTTCTAGATTTTTTGTCCCCATCATATTAAAATTATCAGAAGGCCATGAGGCTATGTGGTATCATTTAATTCGGAAAATTTAATAATCATGGGGAAATTCAAAAAAAAATTGTACCATTATGTTTTAGGTCTTCATGGGTTTAGGTATAGTAATGAAATTTTTAAATGTAAGGAATTCAGAAGGAAGTATGAAATATTTTTCGTTAAAAATATTATAGAGTAGAACCATATTACCATAGATATACATGAAACAAATAATTATTGAGGATATTCCACGGTTTTTTTGGTTTTTGTGATTTTTACTATTAAACAATCAGTTGGTAAGAATGTGGATGGTTGTTTTGGAATAATGTATATAAATATTAGGATTTATGAAATTCAAGTGATTCTTATGATTGATATTGATTTCAAATTAGGAATGAAATTATTAGTTATGATTTAAAATTATAAATATAATTTTTGGCTTGTGAAAAAAATTAATTAATTATTTAAATTTATAAATAATAATTATATAATTTGTTTAATAGTATAATTATATGACTTCAGGGCGTCTAATGATTGTAAATTTAACTAAAAAATTTATTACACTGATGGAAAACCAGTTTGAATAGTAATTTCTGTTCAGATAATGTAAAATGGTCTAATGTTTCATTCACATGCACAGAGATTCATTCATATATTTAAATAATTCCATAAAAATAAAATTTTTTTAATTGTTTCACAGGATGGTATAAATATGTTGAAATCCAATGTATTCATGGTTCCTTAAATTTTTTGTCATCTTTCATTTGATAATAATGAGTTGAATAATCCATTGATAATGTTTTTATTCATTTTGGTCAATTTAATTTTTACCAAACCATTAAAAATATATATGTGGCCTATTTAAAATATTTATATGATTTTTAAATAAGTAATCTAAAACAATAATTCAATACTTATGTCATGTAATTTGAATTCCTCTGTTAAACATTTAAAAATAAAGAAAAATATTTTATATAATTTGATTTAACAATTCATGATATAAATGGTTAATATGATTAAAAATAATATATTACAATGCCTAAAAATTTATACATCACAAAAATGTTAGGATAATTTTTATTAGAAAGTGGTAAAAAGAAATAATTAATGTTAGATGTTTTGTTTTTTTGTTATAAGTAATAATATTTTTAATGTTAATTTTTTCATTGTCAAATTGAGAGGGTTTTTTTAATTAATGGGGAGTTAATTAGATAAAGTATGTGTGTCTGTGTGTGTTTTGTGGGTAAATTTTCAATATAAGAAAGGAATTTATTATTTATGAAATTTCTAACTATATAAGATTATATGGTGAAACTAGTTATACATTAAATATAACATGTAAAAATTAGGGTATATTGTTAAATAGATTTTTTATTATTGTTACATTCTAAGAAATAACCATTTCTAATAAATGGGTTAAAAAAATATTTCTAGAATATTTAAAGTGGGTGCTTATTGAAATTAAACGGGTTTGAGTCATTGGGTAGGTAATGTAGTTATATTATCATGTGTGGAGAGGTTGTAGTTAAATACCTTTTACACATTAAATGTTAAATTTTCATCATAATATAATGTAAATAATATTTTTTCCAAAGGAACACTTAGATGATGTGATAATGGATCTATAATCCATTGATGAAAATAAAAGACTAATACATCATAGAACTATTGCATCATATCTATAAATTAAGAAACACATAAATAATCCACACATATTCACATGAAATTTATAATAAATTAATTTTTTTTCAATAATGTCATTCCAAATCATAAATAAAAAAATTAAGGGAAAAAATTTTTCAATTAAAAGGTGAGGTAAAAATTTTTATAGATTCATTTTTCAAAAAATCATAATGGATTAATAAATTAATTGAATAAAATATTTTAATGAGTATTAACATGATAATAGTCACATTTTATTATTAAATTAGTAAATTTGAATGATATTTAGAATCCCAAAAAAAGATTTAAATTATTTCTAGATCATTATGTTTGAATCCAATAAACCCAAAAATTATATGAAACACCCTCATAATTCCATTTAAATAATCAAAATAAAATGTCTTTCTTATTATGTACTATATAAATTACATTTAATTAATAGTAAATTAAAAAAGTAATTCTCAATGTTATACTCTTATTTTAATTTACATTAAAATTTGATTTTTTATGAAATTATACACACATACTTTAATATGAAATTCTATTTCCAATCAGATAATTTTGATCTAGAGATAAGCATGTCATTAACTAATAATTAAAAAAGAATTCATAATTAAAAAAATTAAAACTAATTGTAATTGAATTATATAAATAAAAAATATATAAACATTTTCTCATCAAATAGAACCTTAATGAATGATTTTATATATATCAAATTATATATAAAACTTCTCAAATAAGATCTATACCCATAATAAAACAACTAAAAATAAATTAAATATGATATGTTAATTAAATTAATACTAAAATTGTATGACCATGTAAACTGTGACATGTTTAGGTGACCATAAGATTTGAAAAAATGTATCTACATTATTTTTTAAAATATAAAATAAATTATAAAAAATTAATAAATATTATATAGACTATATAATTAAAAATCCATATCATAAAATGGTATGGTCCACAATTATTTGAAATATATATTTCTATCATATTATATATCCCAATAAAATCATCATTGTAGATTTTTATATAAAAACCATATTTGACAGTAATGAATTCATTGAGAATAGAAATTCTCGCAAATATAATTTGTATTTAGTATAATAAAACAGTTTTTTAGTTAATCCATCTAGTGAAACTCATATTCATCAAATTATATAAAACAAATTGGTTTTAATGAATGTTATTTCTTAAAATTATACTCCAAAGTAATTATAAAAATAAAAGGTTTAAATAAACCATGATTTATTTATATTTCAACTTGATTAAAATATCCTTCTTGTTTCATTATTATGCATATTCATTTTTTGTGAAGCACGAAGTGGTTCTTGACATCTTCATTACATATTTTTTAATGTTAAAAAAAATAATAAATCAACTTTATTTATAATGATTAAAAGTGTTTAATTAAAAATTATAAATTTCAATTCTTATTATAATTGAACCAAAACAATATATACAGAAAAAAACATATAAAATAACCCTATTTTATAACATCTATTTTCCAATAAAATGATAAAATCTATAATTATAAAAATATAAATCCATAATGTAAGGAGAAAACACTATCAAATATATAATGATATAAATATTTATATGTAAGAAGACTCTATGTGAAATAAGTTACTTTATATTATTATAATTTCTCAAGCGACCAAGAAATTATTTTAATTCAATCAATACGAATATCCATTATAAATAAATTAAAGAAACTTTGTTATTCCTTACATAAATAATTATTTCTAATGATATATCTATTTTACATTATACATATGTACCATATGAAAATTTTTATTTATTTTGTGTTATTTCAATAGAATATTTTTTTAATCACCTCAATATGAAAAATTAGAGAAACACATCCTTCCCCACTATAACGCACAAGTTATAGAAATTATTTTTTCTCATAAAACATGATAAAGCATGATTTTTTCCCAAATAAAAATAAGTTATAATAATGATATTAAATAATTATATAGAAACATCTTATAACACAATTGTTCCCAATGAAATATTGAATATGAATATATTTATCCATTATTCCAAAACAATTAATCAAATCACCACTATGATATATAATTATTAAATAATAAATGTTAATCATTTCCATCATATTAACATATTAATGTACTACGTTAATGATCCATCAATTAAATATCTATATTAATTAAATAAACTACATTATTACATGTCTAAATTATCCTTATAATTTTTTCCATAATGTAAAATTAATTTTCAAATTAATTAATTATAAAATCATAATAATCATAAAATTTTCATAATTTTTTCTATTCTCCATTTCAACAAACACGGTCTACAAATTTTTTAAATCATTTTAATTAATATGGGGGGTATATTAATATTATCATGACATTCAATTAATGTGTTTTTAAATTTCAAAATACTTGAGGATTAATTGTTTTTTAATATTATTTACATATTTTCTATGATTTTGTATGAACATTAGCCACATCTTATTACAAGGTATTTTTTTATTTGTTTACCATAATACTTTTTTTTGGTTTGGAAACTTTTTTTCAAATTTATTTTAAATCATTTCCCTAAAATTTGAAATAATTTTCAATGGGTCTTCTAGATTCAATCATGATTATATACTAATAATTTTGATAATTTAATCATTATTTACAACATTTTTAAAAAAAATCATGTGTTCATTTGTCTTTAAAAATTATATAAGGATCTGCTCAAAATATTTGGAACATAAAAAAACAAAAAACTAAAATATTCAAAATTAAATTATTAAAAAATTAATGTCCGAATACTCATTAAAATTTATGTCATATCCCAACACTTTATCATGACTAAATATATCTAATCTAATTGTCTCTTTATGATTATAAATAATTTTTTTCATGAAACATATGGAATATATTATTTAGCACATCATTAATGACCTTATATGTTAGAGCTATGTATAAACGACATAGTTATGTATATAAAGGTTTTGAGTGTGGGAATAGATGTATAAGAGTAACCACTAGATAATGGAATGTGATGTGAGATCTTGGACTAATACAAAATTATGTGTGTTAATAGTATAATAAATTAATGGTGTATCCATTTGATAATAAATTGAATATAATTTTTCACTTTTTCCTTTATTGTTAATATATTATTGAAAAAATCCAATTGATTATATCTCACCTTGAATGACTGCAAAATGATATCATATTTCTAATAAAATATAAATGGACTCATATATACCACTATTATTTTCCATAACTCAGTAGTCTTAAAAAAAATTTGATATAGGAACTCAAATGGTTCCTCAAATGTGGAATGTTATAGTGAACCATCATTATTGTTTGTGGATGAAATGGATAAATAATTATCCTCAAAATATTTAGTAGTGATAGAAGAATTAGGCTCAAATATATTCCTTAAAAATCATAAAATTGGATTTTTATAGTAATAGAAAACATTAACATGGATAAATAATATTTATTAATTATAGTCTTAATTATGGGGCTATATTAATTTTAGTTCACATATCCCCCTCCAAAACTCAAGTAATAATGGTAATTCAACATGTTTGGGAGACTAAACTCTTTCCTTTTTTGGATTCTATATGGAGTTCTTGAATTATGAGCAGATAAAGTGCATGAGTTATAAGATTTAAAAAACATATCTATTGAAAAGTGTACTTAAACTTATTCCCTTCATGTTTATAATTTATAATAGTTTTTCTCTTAATCTGGATTCTATTAATATCTTTCTTAAGGACATTGATGCAAAGGATAAGTGAAAACAATATATATGTTAACTTTTTTCAAAAACTCTCCAGTATTCTAGGAGAAAATATATCACAAAACAGATACCTCTTATATTTTCTTATCTAATATGATTTATTATAATAATATAAATATAAAAAAAATATTCATAACATATATTTGAAATAATATAATAGTTTGGGGCATTTATACCTTAGTCCAATTCATAACTTGATAAGTTTTATATGACAAAAACTAAAAACTTTAATGGATGCATAAATTATTTGAAACACTCTAAACATTATGTCATTATTAAAACCCATACATTTACTACACCTTAGATCATGATTTAATTTATAATTTCATAAATAATAAAAACCAATAGAAATATAATTATATTGTATTTAGGAATTATATACATTTCATAACAAAATAGAATGGGTAATACATCCTCTTTCTTGAAAACATCATTAACATGATCAAATTATTCCTTCATACATAACACAATATGGGAAAACCTGGGGGAATTGATAAGAAATGGATGATATATAAAGCATAGTGAAGGGATAAAAATGGAATAAAAATTATAAAGTAATATATGTTAGAAAATAATAATATCAATGTGACATAAATGGGGTTTGAATAATAAACTTGAACAATTATGTTTGATATAACATGATATCATTAAGAAAACATAGGAAATTTGGAAGCAAATTAAAACACTACATCATAAAAATTAGTCAAGGATAAATAAAAAGACATAATGATTAGAAAGTACCCAAAAAATAATTAGGTTTCATCCATTCCCAACATGATGTATCATTAATGTAAAATTTACCAATTTCATTGAAGCTTTATATCATTACTAGCGCACCCTCACTTCCATTTCAATCTCATGCTTCAGCGAGCCACCTAGATCACATGACATGGATTCATTCTCAGCTTATTTTCGTGGAATATACATATGTGAGAAAAAATACATTTAAGTCCCGAGTCAAATAAATATAATTTTATAATGGTGAACACCCTTAATAGGAATTGGGAATGGTATTCATTACACAATGTTATTGTCTAGGAAAACCACGGTGAAATTTCGATAGCATAATGAGGTCACATAAATATTCATAAAGATGGATGATGCAGGATAAAAGTGTATCTCATTATTTTGTAACAAAATAGAGATTAATATATACACGTAAAAATATTTCTCAATATTATAAATTGGATATAGATAGTATAATGTAATGAAGAATAACAAAAAAATATGATAAATAAAAGAACCTGTTCCTTGAGAGTGTGACTCCAAATGCTAGAGAGGTGCCTCTTAAGAAGTTGGGGTTACTATAGGATGTATCTATACTAGGTCTGGAAGAGTAAGGACATGATACAAAGATTTTTAGTGAAGATAAATGCAATATTGGGTTCGTGTATAGAGGAAATAAGTGGGTAATTATTTATTATTTCTCAAATATAAGTTTCACAATGTATATAAAAATAAACAAAACCACAATCATTGTCAGGGTTTTCTCCATAATTTCAATAAAAACGGAGTTCCATTAATTATTTTATAAGTAAAATGTTTCATGAAATTAAAATAATATCCATTAAGATGTGTAAGTGAGTAATGTCATTATAGAAATTATTTAAAACATTAAAACATATTATTTGTTTTTAGAGGATTTATAAAGGTTTTATAAAGTTTTCCAAATAAATTTAACATATTATTATCTTTAGTGGAATAAATAATTTCTATCATGTATCCCCTTTATATAATTAATTACATAAATTTTCATTCATTATGATGTCATAGTACATTATGTATTTTTACACAATATTTAATTTTAACACGAAAATTTGGTATGCTCATAAAATTATGAAAAATTTACCATTGGATAATTTAAATGTTCTGATTCAAAATATAATATTTTTTCTATCCATGAAATTTTATAAATATTTTATTATACAATTTTAATTTATAAATGACATTTATTGAGAAATGACGGGTTCATGAAAAAAATAGTATTCAACCCCTTAAAAATTTAAATTTGACTACATGAGAATTATATGATTATTTATATTCGATAAATATTATTTTATAGTTATATTTTATTAGTTACCTCTAAAACAATATAATTCATTAAAATTTACATGTTAATGGTACCCGAATACAAATTAAAAATACAACTTCTATTTTGTTGTATAAAAATGAAATTTTTATCAAACTGAATATTTTATCATTTACAAATAAAAAAACAAGTAACTAATATTTTCATCATATAAATTAACATAAAATTTAAATATTTATACAATTAGGGTTACATTGTTTCTAGTATTTATAAAATTATTTCTAACATTAATTAATATTTTTTATCATGGTAATTATTATTTCCTATAGTTACTGTTCATATTGTTCAAAAATTTACTTAAATATATTGGAAAAGATTTATTATAATGATTCCAAAAATGGAAAACATTTTAACAAGATAAATTCACATTGTTGGAAAATATTAATTTAGTATAAATATTTAAATTTATTCTAAACAGTTCATTAAGTTCGATAAAAATTATTTTTTATAATTCATTAACATGGATAAATATTATGCATTTTAAAACTATTTTAGTAAAAAATATTTTCTCATCATAAAAATAATCATATACTAATATACAATATGAACAATATTTATATTTATTTAATTATATTTAAAATTAGTAAATATAAATTATTTTACTTATAATTCAAATTAATAGATTATTAAAGGTTTTATATTACTTAAGTTATCAAAAGAAATGAAAAATTTACTAAAAAACTATATTTTCACAATTCCATGAAAAATCTATACAAATAAAAAGTACCTAATGTTCACCCAATGTTAATAAGGATATACTAATATGAAAATTTTTGATTATTTTATCAAATAAATATAATAAATTTTCTAGGTAATAATTATTATATTTATTTAAATAAATAATATTTTCTAAAGAAACATCTTTTGAAGAGGAATAAATTTACAAACATTGTTTCATTATTTATTACGATTTTGTGAATATATATCAGATATATGTATATTTAAAAAATAATTTCATAGTACATATATCCAACAATGTAAAAGGAATGATAAAATAATCATATTTAATTAATCAATACTTGTTTGGGCTCCATGTTACATATCATATACACTATTGATCATAGTTTTCTATTATAAAATCTTCTGGAAATACATTATTCACCCATTTAACAAATTGTATCCATGAAATTTAAAATTCATCTTGGTGACCAATGTTTTTACACATAAAGATTTCATACTGAAATCCCACATCATATAAAAGTGTAAATATAGCATCCTCAAAAATATAGATAAAGAGAATTATGAAGGTCAACACATAACTGGGTTTCTAAGAAAGGGAACATTAGTGTGAGGTCAAAACATATACATGGTCGATAAAACTAACACTAAAGTAATAATTTATTATTATATATAACATACAGTGGGGAATTTCAATAACCACAACACAAAAAACAATTTGTGTAAATAATGACCCTGAATTATTGTAATATGACTACATTTTTAATCAACATTATTTTCATAGTGTTAAAGAATTTATTTATCATATATACATGGAATATAAGAAAATATAATTCCATGAAAATTTTAATTTCATCATTAAATCAATTTCCCCAACAATCTCACATTTTATTAAAATAATAAGGAATTTTACACTATTAAACATACTAATTTTAGTCTAAATAACATTAAAGGGATAAATTATAAATAAAATTACATTTTAATAAAATGAATTTTTGGGACACAATGCATGTTTTTAGTTACCTATGACCTGTAATAAAATATTGTGGTCATTTATATTCCCTAGGTTATGTTTAGTAATAATCTTGTTAATTACCAAAGCATATCCACCGATGGTGTAAAACTATCTGTATATTAAGCCACATTGTAAGACACCTGTTCTTAATCAATTCATGCTCAACATGGTGTTTTCAGGGTTTACCCATATATATATATATATGTTCTATGTACACATAAACATGTAGTATCCAAACATGGATGTATTTTATTGATAAACCCCATACTCGATTAATGAAACAATAATGAAACATTTATTACATAAGATTGGACATATTAAAACCTATAAGTTCGATAATTCTACTTTCATTTAGAATTAGGTAAATTACAGTACAATATTAAATGCAGAATAAATATTCATTTTTGAAAACATCATTAACATGATTTTATTATTACTTAATACTTCAGACTGAATGTGATAACTTGGGGACATACATAAGAAAGGGATGAGTTATAAATCCCCTTAATGGAATGAATTTTTTTATAATACTAATGTAAAAAAAATTATAAACTAGGAATATCAATGGGACCTAAAAGGTATACGAATCAGAGACATGAACAATGAGACATGATACAATACGATAACATAATAGAAAAATGGGAATTGTGGGAGTAGCGTAAAAACCTGCATCATAAACATAGGTTAATGATAAATTTGAAGATATCATGATCAATAAAGTTCCATTAAGGAATATAGTTTATTATCTATCCAAATAGGACATCTTATAGGGCTACGAATTACCAAATTAATTAGAGTGCTATAAAATTTCGAGTTCTCCAATCATATTCATTTAATTATTATGGTTATGTGTGCCAAATATATCATAAAAAAATTCTTGTGTCAACAACATATTCTATTCCACAATCTTGAAGTATGTAATAAATATATGTATACCCTATGAAAAAAAATTATAAGCATATAACGGTGAACACTATTAATAAGAAAAATGCTGGGTATTCATTAAGTAATTTTCTTCTCATGGAAAATTTGGGTGAAATTTCAGCAGCATAACAACATCACATAATGATTCATAAAATAGTTTAATGAGAGATTATGGATTGGGTCATCATTTTCTATATATATACATATATAATACCAAAATCAAAAAAACACTCCATTATTAGAAATTTTATATGCAATGTATAATATACTGATGATTCGTCAAAAACGAGGAGAATGAAACGAATCCTTGAATTGAGAGTGTGACTTCAACTTCTTGGGAGGATATCCTTGAGATAGTGGGGTCGCCATGGTTAGACTTTATGGATAGAACATATGTGTAAGCATTTTTTACAAATAATTTTAGTGACGATAAATGAAATCTTGGGTGGGTAAATATAGGAAATAAATGAGGAATGCATTCTCCTATATCAAGCATAGGTTCGGGACTCTATAATAAAATTAAAAGAACTAAAAATGATAAATTCGTTTTTGTATATGGTTTAAGTAAAATAAGAGTTTTTTGAATATTTAAATGTTGTAAATTAAAAATGTAACACCTTTTATGATATGTAATTGAGTCGTGTGCTTAAATAAATAATTTGAAAACTATAAAATATATTATATTCTTATAGGAATCATAAAATCCTTATAATATTACATAAATATACCTGGAATCACATTTTTAATGGGAAAACATATTTTGGGGTAATTTAGACCCTTTAGTGTATTTGTTACATACATTTTGTGTCATTATGATGTCATAATACATACTATATTTTTTTATCGTATTTAATTATTACTAAAAAATATACTATTTAGAAATAATTGGAAAAAAAATCACTATCGGATAAATGAGATGTAATAATTCCAAAATTAATATTTATTTTATCCCAATATTTTTCTATATATGTGCATTTTTACATTTAAAACAGAATAGTAATTTTTTAGAAATGGTGAGTTATTGATAATAATAGTTTTAACCCCTTATAAAAATAAAATTTTACATCATAAAAATTAAATGGTAATTTATATTTGATAAATATTTTTAAATAATAATATTTTATTATTTATTTAACAAATCCATTAATTCATTGAAATACTAATATTAATTGAAATATAATAATAATTAAATATATAATTTCTGTTTTATTGATTAAAAAAAATATATTTATTATCGAACCACTTAAATAATCATTTATAAAGTGAAAAAATAACAAAATTAATATAATTATATTAAAATTGGATAGTAAATATAAATATTCAAACTATCAGGATTACATTATTTCTAGCCTTTGATAAAAATATTTACCCTTAATTAGCCTCCTTTCTTTTTTTTTTGTGGTAATTACTATTTACTATAATTACTATTAATAATGTTCAATTATTAATTTAACATTTTAAACTAATATTAAATAATTTTATCAAAAATATTTGATACAATTTATAAAAATCAATTCACATAGATGAAATAATTTGATATAATATTAAATCCACAAGCATGATGGAATGTGGATTTTATGAAAAGAAAAAAAATTAAGGAAAAATTGTTTTTTTAATCTATAAATTTGAATCTTCATTATATAAATTTAAAATAACAAATATAGTTAAAAAATAAATTGATCTCCAAATATATGAATGGATGATTTATTTGATAATTCCAATATAAAATAACTTCTTTTTTATGTGTGTCCACATGTATTAATTGATAATCAAATATATGAATCAATAAATGTAAATTTATTATTTATTATTTATGTGATGTATCATAATTTTTATATGTTATTATTGTAATTTTTAATTAATTAAAAATAGATATGTTATTTGAAATATTTTTTATGTTTTATATGTAATAAAAAACCACATTATTGTATATCTGATAGTTATATTATATAATTGGAAGAAAATAAATGAGTTTTTTGGGGATTGAGTAACTTTTTATTCCCATAAGAATTGATGGATATATATTCATTTTATTTCAAATCATATGATATAACAAGGACAAACATACTGAATCTTATTCTCCCGAATTTCTAATTCATGAAAATTTCCAATTTTTATCTTCTAGGTTTCCTTTAGAATAGAAATAAAATAATGGGGAGCTTTAATAATTATTTTGGAGTATCATTCAATTGAAGAGATCCTAAAAAATGTATAGAATAAATGATATAAATGTAATATATAAACCCCATAAATATATAATGAACTCTTACTGAGGGAATTCTATATCCAGGATAGTAAATAAAAAAATTATAATAAAAATAATTAATCTCCTATAGATGGAATGGATAATTACAGACATCAAAACATCTTTCACAGACTCATACTAACACACGTTACTGATATGTGATGAGTTATACACCATAACCATGTTTTTTTACTCAAGATCCATGTCAATGCATTGAGGGGATATATATGTTTAGGCCCCACCCATCACTTGATTATGACTAATGCAGTTAACATAAGAATCAATAAGACCATTACTGCCCTTTTGTATGGAACATATAGATAAAAAATGTGGTCATTCATATAATGATAAATATAGAACATAAATACCTCTACATTAAATATAATAATTTGGAAGTCTACAACAACATAACATAGTAAACATAACAGGTGTTGGGTGTTGTTAATGTAATTGAATGTACCCCTATTGATGAAATATATTTTTTGCATTTACTTTGAAGGTGTATTGTGATTATGGGAAGATAATAATTGGGTCTAATAGTTTTAATTTGACTAATACCAATCTAATGGTATGGAAAATAATTTATCATTGTTTATAAAGAGAGTGTAAATATTTCAATTCATATCCCCTAAGAGTTACTATCTAAGAGTGTTGACTTTGGTCCATTAATTATACATCAGAGGAATGATTCATTTAATTATAAAAACCATTTTCCAGATGAATCCCCCTTAAATAATATATAAAAAACCCCATGTACTAATAATTATTTAGAAATATATGATAATTATAGAAAAATACATAAAATTATAATTAAAGAAAACATGTGAACATTTTTATACCATAAAAAATTGTGTTTTATAAGGGTTTTGGATAACACATTAAATAATAGAAAATGAGTGAGGGATACAAATATAAACATCTAAATCAATTAAAATTAAATACAAATATGATAAAACTTCATCCATTAAAATTTATGCAACAAAAAAATTAAATAATTGTTGAATATTAAATGAGTCATAAAAAATGAAATTTAATATGTAAATTTATATATATATATCATGGGTAGTGACTCAATTAAAATAATAATTATTATATGAATTCAATGTGAAATTCATATTAAATGAAAATAAATAACTTTAGTTTATATCATCTCGTATATTAATTATATTAACCATTTAAATAATTTGGTGTGTAATAGAAAAATGTATCAAAAAGAGTAATTTTAGATGAACTATCTTAACCTCCTATCTTGAAAAACTGGAACATACATTAACCTCCTAAATCACAAAAATTGTTAACATAATAACTTAATTAAAAACATTATTATATTACATATTCAATTATACTATTAATTTATTTTAAATCTATATATGTATTATGGTTAGTTTTCATGTTTTTCCCATATTGGGTGTTTATATTTTTTTTGTTTTCTGTTATTATTGTACTCATAGTGCTATATTTTTGTATTCTAAAAAAATTCATCATTAATAGTTAAAATTTGGTAAAATTATTTAAAATTATTATTTATTTATAATTGTATTATATCATACCAATTGTCATTTTGTAATGTTTCCTCAATGTGGAATCATCATTGGTTTATTTTTGATAATTTTTGCAGTGGAATGTTAAATTTAAATAATAAGATTAATAATTAATAAAAATATTATAAAATTTAAAAAGAACACTCCAATAATTTTATTTTGAATCATAATTATTCATTATTTCCCCATAGTCATCGAGGATATATTTGTGTACCATTTTACATGTCTGTGATTAATAATCCCCAAAAGTATTCAAACTATAATCAATATAAGGTTATGATTTTGAAAGTGTTTTATTTTGTATATAATATATTTTTATTATAAAATAATTATAATACATTGAAATATTTATTATTAAAAATAATAATTGTTTTTTAATAAATAATAAATAAACCATGCAAATAATGAGTTATCTTACTTCATTGATGTGGTAGACCACAGAACGCGTGGTTAACATTTTATTTCATTATTGATGATAGGTAATTAAGGTTTATAATACCTTCAGATATTATTATAATTTATATATTAGTAATATCATATTATTTCATTAACACCATGATTAAAATAAAACAATATTTTTTGATTGAAAACCCAGAAAACATCCATTCTTAGAGACAGTAGTCTGAGTACATTAAATAACGATTCTATTGTTTTTTTCTTAATGGATGGTGAAAAATAAATAATGGTAATTCCATAAATATAATAACCTATATTTATAATAATTACAGTTTTTATATTATAATTGATATTATATGTTTGAAATTATATTATGATGAATGAAATACTATGAATATGTGGATACATGAGACATGGAGTTAGAAGTTTTCAAGTAATTTTCCTTGGCAATGAATTAATTTATCTGAATAATAGAGATGAAAGGATTTTGAATGTGGGATAAGGATGAAAAGGTGGATAAGTGGAATGTTTTGGGGAAATTCAACGGTGAGGTGAGTCTTGAAGTAGTGGGTGTTTTATTATTATATTAGTTAAGAGATGTATATCTTTAGGAGTAACCCTTACATCATCAATAATGTAATGTTAATATTCATGGTTATATTAAAAAATTATAATATAATGGTTCTATTTTTTCAATGGAATGAATCATACCTCATCAACTCAATTTTGAGAAAGAAATGAGTGCTTTGGGGATTATATATATATTTGTTTAAATTTTAACCAAATTTATTTTTCTTCATAGTAACTATTTTATATCCTTAGTAATTAATTGTAATGAAAAAAATCACATTGAACAATTTAAATAATATGGTCTGTATTATGTAAAATTTTAAAATCATCTTCTACTGAACTAATGGTGTACAATGTTAATTTTTTATAAATACACTCAATCCCATAAATATTTTTTTTAGAAAACTAATGTTTTAATGAATTAAATTTCAATACATTATATTTTTTGTTGGAAATAGATTTCAAAAGAATAAAATTATTTACTAAATAATTTAAATTTATGAAGATGTAAATTAAATAAAAATGAATCATATCTACAAAAAAACATGTTTTAATGAAATGTTATATAAAAAATATTATAAATGTATCATGTTACATAATTTTTTAAAATGTTTTTCATTGGATTAATATGATTAAAAAATATTTGGAAATTTATAATTTTATTCATAAAAATTCATAATTGTTCACAAAAATGATTTTATAAATTTTTACATAATTGTCATATAATTTTAAAACCACGATATTTTATGAAATATGTATCATTACATAATTTTAATTCTTCAATATCTTTCATTTCACACAAACCATTGATTAAACGAACTATTTAAAAATTGAAACTTGTCTTAGGGGATCAAGATCTTCCTTGGTAATAATAAAAATGATGATAGATCAACCAAAAATCACTATAGAATATAATAAATTGATAACCCAATAATTGAATAAAATATTAGGTTTATTGTGATAAAATAGAACAAATGGTATTAATAAAACTCCATTACCGATAACATGTACCATTATCAATGTGTTTAATACCATAAAAGCGATCATGCAGCCGATGTTGTGGTTAATTTTTTTGAATTTGGATACTCTAGGGTGAGGGGGGGTGATCACCATAGTTATGGTTACTTCAATCATTCTACTCCATGTAGGCTGAAATATATAATGGACATAGTGTAATGAAGAAAGATTGTGATTTTCAATCACCATTCCTTGAACACAAAAGTGATAGAGTCCAAATTGTTTGCAGAAAAACAATAGAATCCCCAGTAAATAGGCCCTAGTAAATTACCTACAGTAGGAAAATTGGTTCTGTATAATCTATATAGGTTATTACCATGATCAACATGGCTTGGAATATGATATGGATTATTCATTTTTTCACCAGGAATATCCAAAAGTCCATTTTATAAAACTGATAACCCACTAATAAATCCAACACCAAATAAAAGAACCATGAAAATTGAAAAAAATACCCCTCCTCAGGATGGGAAATATAAACCTTCCCCCAATAAAGATATTTCTCTACTAGTAATGTCGATTTTATTGAAAATTAATACTATTGTGTTAATAATTTTGTTAAATAATAATTAATGAGGAATCAAATGTTTTTTTATAGATTTTTTTTTGAAATTTAAGAAAAACCTCTATTGTGATAATTTAATATTATATTATGTAAAACAATAAAAATCATTTAGAATAAATATTATTTCTTTATTTAAATAATAATTATCTATTGTGTGGGACATCTTATCTTTGAACAAAATGTTTACTTGTTTTTATAATATGTTGTAACTTAATTATAATGTCCCTAACTTATTACACACATAATCAAGAATTTAGTCAGGAAAAAACTTCCTTTTACATTGAGGATGTTTTCACGTTTATAGCATTATAGAATTAGGACAATACATTCATAACGTAACACATTATTAAAGAGTAGATACCATAAAAATAACTTCTATTTTTTTCAAAAAAAATAAAACATTAACACATAAACATGACTTCTTGGAAATTCTACAACATTTAATATGGATTCATTCTTTGGCTTAAACATCTATTATATTATGAAAATAATTTAAAAATCTTGGGATAAGCACGAAATCTTAGTAAGGGCTGAAAAAGAAGGAAAGAGCACATTAGTCCATGAATATTCTTAACGTATGAAAACATTTTCAAAAGACATGCTTGTCACCCATATATACTTATTTTTTGTATCATGATATTTACACAACATCCAAAAAAACAAGAGAACATAAATATAATAATAAAGGTATCTTGGGACATTACTTACATAATCTTGTAACCATTCTTGGCTACCTTATAATTTGTAACCCTCACGGCTACCTTACATTGTGTAACAATAGTAGTTACACGTGGAGTAAACATACGGAAGACCTCCAACATACTCATAACCAATGCATTGGATGGAGATATAGGTACCAAAATTCATCATAAATAATTCCCAATAACCAAAACATTATTATACAACATAAATAATTCCTTAAAAACAATACTTTGAAATTTATTAAAACCGAATTTTAGAAGAGCATTTTTAAATAAAATCACCATAAAAATATCATAAAATTGAAGGGAGACTTAATATAGTGGATGGAGTATGGATATATAATGTAAATACACATAATCAAACATAATATAAATAGAAACCCTTGCACAAACAATTTAAATAGCACATAAATAATGAAGTAGATGGTTAACCCAAATAATGGAAATACGGTTACGAATTCACTTAACTCGGGTTTGTCTTAATTCCAACATGTTTAAACCTCTTGCTTAATGGCTAGAATAGTGTTAGTAATATTTTACAAAAACAAATTCATGTTTATAAAATCTTATATGATCATTTAATTACATCATTTCACCCATTAATTGTTACTATTTTTCACCTTGCACTATTTTTGGGTGAATTCATAACATTATTTCCATGATTTGATTATAGTGGATGTTCTTGTAGATTAGAAGTGAAATTCCAGAATTATAATGGAAAGGTATTTAAATATTTCATGTTCCATAATTTATACCATTTATCATTTTATGTTTAATATGAGTATGATTTATAAGTTAAAACATTAATGATGTTTGTGTAGATAATTTTATTGGTTCTTTGATAAAAACAACCTCGTTTTGTCTTATAAATCAGAACCATGAGTAAAAAAGAATTCCAGAACCATTGGTGAGTCATAACATATATATTATAACCTAGTTTATCCATATAAATTGTTTCATGACCAGAATTGAAATAATTAATGGACATTGAAATCACATCGTCTACGATGTCAGTAATTCGACACATAATGGACAATGTTGTTATACCTTAAATAAGTGGTATAGGAGAAGAATAAGGATGAGTAATTTTCCATAAACATGATAAAATCCAGAATATAAATGATTTCTGGATATTTCATGCCTCATGGTTATGGAGATATGAAGAAAGAATAAGGAAGGAACTCAAATAAAAGAATAAGTGAGAAATCTCTTACAGAAATGCGGGAGCTTAATGGCTACACAACATGGTTATAGAAAATATTTCAAATAGAGGGTAAAAGGGTCACCAATCCAGAAATGAATCATAATATAGAGTAGATCAAGAATAAGAATGAAATACGAACATGGTATAAAAACATGAAATCTATACCACATAAAAGATAACTTGAATTGGAATAGAATGAAATTGAGAATTTTCTTACCTGGTAGAGTAACACTTAGAACTTGTAGGCTAGGAACATGGATATTGTGAAAACCTAGGGAGGACTAATATGAAGGTATAGATTCCATAGCTTCGTTGTGGGAGGATTGGGAATGAATTAAATGAAGGGAAGAGTTGGTATTAATAAGAAAAGTGAGGGATTATTTTAATAATTTTCAAGGGACACCTCATGCCTGGTATTTGCAAAACCATGGGCTTGACCATGGTATTTTCCCATGGTATAAGCCACTTGTAACACCTCACATCTTATATAACTATAAATTAGTCTACTTGATTTATGATATTATTATTATATCATTAATGATGTCATTAACACACCGAAACTAAAGTGTATTTTTTTACTATTCACCACAAAATCAATTGTTTCATAGAAATTCTCAAAATAGATCCTAACCATTTATCGACGTGTATTTTTCAAAAATGAAGTCCTTTTTTGAAAATAATTTTCTAAATATTATTAATTTAATATTTAAATAAAATCATACTTACTTCAAAAATTAACAATTCTAATTCTATAACTACTTCTATATCACAATGAAAAATTATCCTAGATCCTATTATCGTAAAGCCATAATAAAATAATATAATAATAAAATTTACTATTCATTAGGGTCATATTACTATTCATAATGGTATGTTACTATTCACCGAAAAAAAGTTGGCTTCAATAGACTCCAAATAACAACCTGAACACAATTGTATATGATAGTTTCTTGAAATTCAAAACATAAAAGTGAAAAAATTATGTTAAAAGGCTAGTTAAAAATATCTACATAAAACAAAGTTCCATGCAATTTTACTTTTTTTAGTTTAACAAGGGGTGTTACATTATCCTCAGCATCTTTAAATTGCGTCCCTGCAATTTTATTTACTTATTAAACAACTGAGGGTATTTTTCTCTAATAGCATTTTCAGACTCCCATATTGCTTCTTCAACCATGTGGTTTCTCCACATATCCATTACCTGGTGGATTACCTTGTTCCACAATACATTTTCCTATCGACCAAGAATCTTAACTGGTTTCTCTTTATAATAATGGTTCTCTTCCAGTTGACCTGCTTCATGGCTCAAGACATGTGATGAATCTGGCACATAATTTCTCAACATCGAAACATGAAAAGCATTGTGCACCTAAAACTAACTTGGAGGCAATGCTACGCAGTATACAACTGTACCTAATTTCTCCAAGATTTCTAAAAGACCGATGAACCATGGACTTATCTTCCTTTTCTTACCGAAACACATCACACTTTTCCAATGAGATATTTTAAGGAAAACATTGTCACCTACCTCGAAAGAGAAGACTTTCCTTATGTTATCTGCATAACTTTTCTGCATATTCTAAGCATTCCTCATGTGATGTCGGATCATCCTCACTTTCTCAGCCACTTCGTTATGTAATTCTATAACCATAAAATTTATTTCACCAACTTAATCCCAAAACAATGGAGTCTGACATGGCTTCCCATACAAGGCCTCAAAAGGTTCCATCTGAATACTAGAATGAAAACTGTTATAAAAAGAAAACTCAACTAAATAATGATGTTGACCCCACCTTTCTTGAATGTCCATCAAGCAGGCTCTAAGAATATCCTCCAATGTTTGAATCGTTCGTTCTGACTACCCATATGATTGAGGATAAAAAGATGTACTGAAATTTAACTATGTGCATAATGACTTCTGATGTCCCTTCCAAAAGTTAGAAGTGAACCTGGGATCTCGGTCAGATACAATGAAAAGAGGAACTTCCTGTATCCTGAAAATCTTATTGACATACAATCGGGAAATAAGATCCAAAGTCATTGTATCTCAAATAGAAAGAAAATGTGCAGACATCGTTACCTGAACAACAATAACCCAAATCACATTGTTACCTCAAGAAGTCCTTGGTAGTCCAACCACAATGTCCATGGATACATTATCCCATTTCCACTCTGGCACTGGAAAAGGCTGAAGCATCCCCTTTAGTAACATCCACTCTGCTTTAACCTATTGAAACATCAAACATTTCATGGTAAAACCAGCAATATCTCTTTTCATTCCATCCCACCAATAATACTTCCGAAGGTCTCTGTACATCATAGTACTTCTAGGATGAAAAAATAATGGAGAACTATGAGAATCACACAACAAATATTTCTTCATCTAAGAATCAATAGGCACACACAACCTTTTTCCAAATCTTAAAACATAATCTTTATCAAGGTTAAATTCTAGAAACTTACCCATTTAAAAAATTCTACCTTTTTCTGTAGCTTACGGTCCTCCTTCTGCACTTGCTTAATTCTTTCTTACAACAAAGACTGCACTGAAACCTGAATCAAAATAGAGGCATTCCCTTCACCAACAACATCCAATTCAAAATTCAATAATTCATTAGTCAAGGGATCATGTTTCAAATGGATCATGATTAATGATGCATAATGTTTGCGACATAAGGCATTTGGCACTTTGTTTGCTTTCCCAGGATGGTAATTGATTCTGCAGTCATAATCCTTTATTAGTTCTAGCCATCTTCTCTGCCTCATGTTTAATTCCATTTGATTGAATATATACATTATACATTTATGGTCTATATATATGTCATTTATTTCTCTAGAGATGATGCCTCTATATTTTCAAAGAAAAAACCACAGATGTCAATTCCAAATCATGTGTGAGATAATTTATCTCATGAGGTTTATGTTAACCCAAAGCATAGGCAATTACCTGATCATTCTGAATCAAACCACAACCAATTCCCTTCAAAGAAGAATCAATATAGATGAAAAAATCACCATATCGGTAAGGTAAGTCCAATACTAGAGAATTCACAAATATCTTCTTCAGTTCATGAAAACAATCATCACATTCCTCTATCCAAATAAATTTAACCCCTTTTCTTGGTAACTTAGTAATCGATCTAGATTTCTGTGAAATGTTCTTAACAAATCTTCTTTAATAACCAGGTAACCCATGAAAACTATGAATATCTTTAACATTTGTGGGTCTTGGCCATTCATCAACTAATTTTGTTTTTGCAGGATCAACTTTTATTCCTTCCTTATTTGTAATGACCCCATGAAAAGAAATCTGTTTCAACAAAAAATCACACTGGCTGAATTTTTCCTATATTTAATTTTTTTTAAATAATTTAAAAACAACCCTTACACGTTTTTCATGATCCTCTTTATTTTTCGAAAATAACAGAATGTAATCAATAAATACAACCGCCAACTTATCCAAGAACTCATGAAAATACAATATTTATAAGATTCATGAATACAGCAGGTGTATTAGTTAATCCAAATGGCATAACATGAAATTCATAATGCCCATATCTAGTTCTAAAAGGTTGTTTTCGGGATGTCATCCTCCTTCAACATCAGCTGATGGTATCTGGATCTCAAGTCAATCTTGGAAAAGAACTGAGCTTCTTGGAGCTGATAAAAAAGTCATTGATATGAGAAAAAGGATACTTGTTTTTAATAGTAATGTTATTTAAATCTATATAATCAATACAAAGTCCCATGGAACCATCTTTCTTTTTAACAAAAAAAAATAGGGGTTCCCCATGACGAAGTGCTAAGATGAATGAAGTTGTTGTCAAGAAAAGCATGAAAACGATTTTTCAATTCATGATGTTCTATTGCAGCCATACTATATTGGGGTTTTGAAATTGGATTAGCATCAGGAACTAAGTCAATTGTGAATTTGAATTCTCGATCAGGTATGACACTAGGTAACTCAATAGAAAAAAACATCAAAGTAGTCATTTACCCTTGTAAAATCATTAATTTGAATAGATCCCTTATTTTCAACAATATGAGAAAGTTAAATTTCATTTCCATATTTCAATAGTTTCTCAACATCTTGATATGTTATCAATTTCATGGGTTCATTCTTGTATACAAACTGAAACACTTTCTGAGAAACAACTTCTTTAGCTCTACAGTCCATCATAGCACGATAATCAGAAAGCTAGTCCATCCCTAGAATAACATCAATCTCGACTAAGGATAAAACAACAAGGTTTGCAGGTGAAGTCTTTCCACAGATCACCATAGAAATATTCTAATAATTTTTCTATTCTATAACATTTACCCCTAGTGTTTTAAAAACATGTTCGGGTCTCATTTGTTGTGGTGATATTTCCAATTTACTAGAAAATTTCTCAGAGATTAAGGAATGTGTAGAACCCATATCAAATAAATATTTAGCAAAATCTGAGTGAATATATAATGTACCTGTTACAACTTCATTGTATGGCCTGATATCTGCTGACGTAGTCACAATGGCTCTCACTACACCTTTCTGGTTGTAATATAGCTTCTTTTCATCATTCAGATCTCTCTTTTAGAAGAAATTGTAATAATTACCCATTTCACCACATTTAAAACACTTTAGAGTCTACTTATTAGGATTATTATTTGGATCATTTTTGTTACAATCTCAGGCCATATGCCCAAACTTACGACATTTAATACACTTCCCAATTTTGTTAAGACATTCCCCTGGGTGTTTCTTTCCACAATTTTCAGAAACTGAAAATTGGATTTTCTAACCAAAATATTTCCTTGGTTGACTCTTACCCATTTCTTTCCAATTGGGCCACTTCTTCTATTTGTTTCCAAAATGCACATGATCATCAGAAAACTACATCACTACCCTCTCCGAAAATCGGACTCGTTTCTCATATCTTTTGAATTCACGGGAGGCCAACACCCTTCAATACCTTGGATTCAATCATGAGGAAAAGCGGTTGATTTTTCTATCAAGATCCAAAATAAGATTTGGAGCATACCTCACCAATCAGGTGAAGTTCGCTTCATACACAACCACTGAGTAATTATCCTTTTGTTTCAATTCAAGTAATTTCTTTTCCATTCTATGTCGCACCACCTTAGGAAAAAAAATTTAAAGGAAATTTATTTTAAATTCTTCCCAATCTAAAGCATCAAAATTCTTTATAACACTGATATTCCTTTCCATTGACCACCACTGATCATATTCCCCTTCAAAATGATTAATTGAAAGACTTACCATTTTATTTTTTGAACATCCCATATCATCGATTATCTTTTCAAGGGATTTGATCCATCCTTCAGCTGCAATTTGGTCGGATGATCCATTGAACGTAAGAGGATGTTGTCTCATAAAATGTCCCACTACTATCATGTTCTGTTGTGGTACCTCTATTGGTTATTTTTCATTGATTCCACCACCATTTATTTCCCGACTTATCTAAGCCATTAATGTAACAAACTGCTCGGTTCCAATCCCTACCATTCTGGGTTGTAGTTCTGGAAAGATGTCATTCTGTCGGTGCATCTCCTCTTCAGCATCCATGTTCCTTCTACAGAAAACCATTCTGAACAAACATGTCTTAGATGAAGGAAAATTGTAATATTTAAATGATAAAACATTTAAAATTATACATAGAGTGAAAATCATTTATTTTATTCTATTAACATCACCCTTACCCATAAAGTTATCTAAACCATCCTATAATACCAACTATAATAACCTGACCTTATTACATACATAATCATGAATTTAGTCATGAAAACACTTCTATTTACCGTGAGAATATTTTATAGTTTATATATTTTGATAATTTGGACAATACATTCATAAAGTATCACATTATTATAGAGTATAAACCATGAAAACAATTTCTATTTTTTTCCAAAAAACAAATTAAATCTTAAACATGAATTCTTGAAAATTCATCACCATTTAACATGGCTTATTTATTTGTCTTACACATCCATTACACTGTGAAAATCTTTTTAAAAACATGGTATGAGCACAAAATCGCAGTAATGGATTGAAAATAACAAAAGATCACATTAGTCCATGAATATTCGTAACGTATGAAAAATATTCAAAATACATGATTGTCACCCATATACACTTACTTTGTGTAATATGAGATTTAAAAAAGATCCAAAAAAATAAGAGAACATAAATATAATCATAAAGGTATATTGGGGCATTACTTACATAATCTTGTAACCATTCACGGTTACCTTAAAATTTTTATTCCTCATGGCTACCTTACTTTGTGTAACCATCGCAGTTACACTTCGAGTAACCATATTGTTGACCTCCCACATACTCATACCAAATTTATTAGAGGGAGATATAGGTCCCAACCTGCACCATAAATAATTCCCAAGAACCAAAATACAATCATACCACATGAGGATTCCATAAAAATATTACTTCTGAATTTTGTAAAACCGAATATACAAATAGGATTTTTAAAGAAAATCCCCTTATAAATATCATACAATTGAAGATAGAATTAATAGAGTTTGTTGAGTATGTATATATTCTATAAATACACATAACTAAACATAATATATACAGAAGTAATCACACAAACAATATAAGTAACACATAAATAATGAAGCAGTAGGTTAAACCAAAGAATGGAAATCAAGTAAAGAATTCCCTTACCTCGGGTTTTTCTTAAATACAATTTCTCTAACCCTCATTTATAAAGGTTAAAATAGTGTTATTAATATTTTAAAGAAACATATTCATGTTTATAACATCTTATATGATCATTTCATATCAATATCTCACCCTTTAATTGTTAGTATTTTTTCCCTTCCATTGTTTTTGGGTGAATTCTTAACATGATTTCCATGATTGGTTCATGGTTGATGTTCTAGTCAATTGGAAGTGAAATTCCATAATTGGAATGGAAAGGTATTTACATATTTTTAGTACCATAATTTATACCATTTATCATTTTGATTTTTAATATGAGGATGATTCATATGTTAAAACATTCATGATTTTGGATTAGATCATTTTAGTGGTTCTTTGAAAATAACAACCTTGTTTTGACTTATAAATTAGAACCATGAGTAAAAAATAATTACACAACAAATTTGAGTCATAAAACATATATTATAACCTGGTTAAACCATATAAATGGTTTCATGACCAGACATGAAAGAATAAATGGAAATTAAAACCACATCATCGGTGATGTCGCTAATTCGACACATAACATACAATGTTTTTATTCCTTAAATAAGTGGGAGATGAGAAGAGTAAGGATGAGTAATTTTCTATAAACATTATAAAATCCAGAATATTAATTATTTCTATAGATTTAATTCCTCTTGGTTAAGGGTTCAAGAAAAAATAAAAAGGAAGGAACTCAAAATAAAAGAATAAATGAGAAATATCTTACAAAAAATCGGCAGCCTAACGGCTACACAACATGGTTTTAGAAAATATTAAAAATAGAGGGGACAAGGGTCACCCATCCAGAAATGAATCATAATATAGATTAAGTCAATAATTAGAAGTAAATATTATCATTGTTTGGAATCTTGAAATTTATACCATATAAATGAGAACATGAATGGGAAAAGAATGAAATTTAGGATTTTCTTACCTTGTAATGTAACCTTTAGAACATGTAGGTTAGGACCTTGGGGGCTTGGGGAAACCATGTTAGGAATACTATGAAGGTAAGGAGGCTATATCATCGTTTAGGGAGAATTGGGAATGAATTAAATGAGGTTAAGAGTTGGTATTTATATGAAAAGTGAGGTATTATTTTAATAATTTTCCAGGGAAACCTCATGTGTAATATTTTCAAAACCATGGCCATTCCCAATGTATTGGACCATATTATAAGCCACATGGGACACCTCAAATCTAATTTAACTATATAAATGTATACCAGATTTATGACATCATTATTATATCATTAATTATGTCATTAACACACTGAAACTAAAAACTATATTTTTTACTATTCACAAAAATCAAATGTTTCAGAAAAATTCACAAAATTCACCCTAATCATTTATCAACATTTATATTTCAAAAATGAATTCCATTTTTTGAAATTAATTTTCAAAATTTTATTAATTTAATTTTTAAATAAATTCCAACTTAATTCAAAAATTAACAACTCTAATTTTGTAACTACTCCTATATCACAATGAAAAAGTAACCTAGATGTTATTATCATAAATCCATAATAAAATAAAATAATAATAAAATTTACCATCCATTAGGATCATATTACAATTCATATTACTATTCATAAGGTTATGTTACTATTCACCAAAAAAACATGGTGGTTCAAAAAGACTCTAAATAACATACTGAACGCAATTGTAGATAACAGTTTCTTGAAATTCAAAACATAGAAGTTGAAAAATTATTTTAAAAAGTTAGATATAAATATCAACTTAAAACTAAGTTCCATGAATTTCTATTTATATTTAGAAAATCATGGGGTGTTACATTAATGAAATACTAAGGGGTTATAAGATGATAATTTATGACATAAAATATAGTATTAGTACTTGGTTAAATAAATATGAAATGTTTTCAGTCTTATCAATCACCTAAGGATGTTTTCTTAATAAATATTTACACTGAATTCTTGATATATATATTTTTAAATAGTTACATAATTATTTTTTCAATTTTATGGATCTTGGTTACTACATTTATAAGTATTTAACGTGATTTTAGTCCATGAGTCCACTACTAATACTAAATGATATATTCAAATAGTTTGGGAATGGAGACAACAAGAATATAGCATTATGAATATTTGGAAGATTTCATGATGGTATATAAATAAAATTTAAGTATTTAGTAATAATAGGATATGAGAAATTATAATAATAGGTGAAAATATCTATAATAAATGATATAAATATACTTTTTGGTTGTATTATAAAGGTAAAATTGTATACATAATCTATAGAGTCAAACTCTTTGAAAAAAGAAAATACATAATTTGGGGGCTATACTAATGAGGAGGCATGATGTTATTATACTCATGTGTCATAATTCATATAGAATATTCATATATTTCACCCTAGAATCATACATTATTGGAATTTTTTTAAATAAATTGAAACATACATATAAGGGTGATGATTATTAGTATTTTTATTCTAAGGTTATGACAAGATATAATTAATGATATCAGATGGGTGGTCACGATTTGGTCAAATAATAGGTGGTTGCATACTATTGGATTCATTATCCTTATTTACTATTGTGAGTGATAGTTAATAATGTATAATATTAATTATTAAAATTTGTCCATTATTCACCATTTGGGTTTTACAGGATGGGTTTGTTTATCCAAGTTACATAATACTGATTTCTTTTATGTCTTATGAATTTTAAACCAATTATATTAGAACATGTATTCATGTATCAACCACAAATGGATTTATAGAGATAGGTGGCGAGACACACTTAATTTTGGTATAACAACACCCAAAAATAAAACAATTATAAAATGTGTTTCTATATACACAATTTTCCATGGTAGAGTGATGGGAAATTTTCCATTCCACAACTAGGGAGCTTCTCAATAGTGTGATTTTTTATATTACATTGGATCATAGTGGTCTAATTATGTTTTCTTCTGAAGTTCAAATATATTATTTTTTATTTTTTATTTTTTTTTGTTTTGTTTCAAGAATATCATTGACTAATGTATGATATTCTTGTACATGACATATATTATGTTCTAATTTTTATATATTAGTTCATTTTTTTACTTTTCTTTGGTTCCATTATTAGTATTATTTTTTATGAATATGATTATTTCGTGAATAGAACATGTTTTTGATATGTGTCTTGGAAATGGATATTTTATTTTATTTATTAGGTATTAAAATTATAATTCATTATCTTTACATAATTTATATGGTATCCCCCACTCCATAATTCTATAATTATATAAAATTATTTCACCCATTATCTAAGGATTACAAAACGGCCATGAGGAAGTATTGTATCCTTTTATTGAAAATATTGAATACTCTTGGAGAGATTTCTAAAAATTTTGTACCATAAGGTTTTAAGTAATAAAGGGATTATGTATAGTTGTGAAATTATAAAATGTAATGAATTCAGAAGAATGATAGAAATATTTTTAGTTGAAAATATAATAGAGTAGATCCATGTAACAATGTAAGTATGTGAATCATATAATTGAAATGATGTATATGAATATTATAATTTTTGAAATTCATGTGTTTACTATGATTGATATTGATTTCTTATTAGAATAGAATTATTACAGATGATTTAAAATTATAAATATTTTTTGTTTCATGTGTAAACTATTATTTAATTATATAAATTTATATATAATCATTATTTTATTTATTTAATAGTATAATTTTATGACATTATGGTGTGTAATTATTTTAAATGTAAATAAATGTTGATTAAACCGATGTAAAAAAAGATTACATAATAAATTTAGGTCAAATAATGTAAATCTGTCTAATTTTTTATTCGGATGCCCAGAGTATCATAAAAATATTTAAAAATTATTTATGTAAGAAGAATTGTTAATATTTTCTCTGTATGGTATAAATATGTTGAAATCCATAGTATTCATGCTTCATTGAAATTAATGTTATAATTCATTAAATAATAGTGAGTGGAATTATCAATTGATAATGTTTTTATTCATTTTTTTCTCATTACTTATTCTCATACCATTAAAAAAAAATATTTGGCCTATTTAGATATTATATATGATTTTCCAATTAGTAATCTAAAACAATAATTCAAGACTTATAATATTATTTAAAGACTTCTACAAAACATTTAACAATGAACAAAAATGCATTATATGGTTGGATTTAACAATTTATGATATATACAGTTAATATTATTACAATTATTATTTTTAAATTCCTAAAAATTTAAACATTAGAAAAATGGTAGGATACGATTTATTAGAAGGTTTTAAACTATGAATAATTAAAGTGTGATGTACTGTTTTTTTGTGATAAATAATAATAATTATAATGTTAAATTTTTTAATTATCAAATTGAAATGGTTTTTTAATATATGGGGATTTAATTATATAAAATACCTATTTGTGTGTGTAATGTTTTTGTGAAAATTATAAAGGGAAGAAATGAAATTTTTATATTGGAAATTTCTAGCAATATAAGATTTTGTGGGGAAACTAGTTCTATAATAAGAAGAACTTGTAAAAATATGAGTATAGTGTTAAAATTATATTGTATTATTATGACACATTAAAAAATAACCTTTTGAAATAAATTGGTTTTTAAAAACTAGTTATATAATACATGAAGTGGTTGGTTATTCAAATTAAACAGGTTTAATTCATTGGGAGGGTAATGTGGTTTTTTAGCATGTGTTGAGAGGTTGTAGTTAAATACATTTACACATTATAAGATAAATTTTAATCACAATATAAAGTCAAGAATATTTTTACCAAAGGAACACTTAGAGAATGTGACAAGGGATCCTTAAACCATTGAAGAAAATCAAAGACTCATACACCATATATATATTGTATCATTTATCTAAATTAAGAAATGCATAAATAATTCACATATATTCATATATAATGTTTAATAAATCAATGTTTTTTCAAATAATGTCATTCAAAATCCAAAATAAAATAATTTAGTGAATAAATGTTTCAATGAAACCATGTAATAATAATTTTTTTTATAGATTATTTTTCCAAAATAATCATGCCTGATTAATAAATAAATTAAATAACATATATTAATGATTATAAACATGATAAGATTCAAATTATGAGATTAAATCAGTAAAATTTATTGATATTTAAAATCCTATGAAAAAAATAATTTAAATGATTTATAGATCAGTCTGTTTGAATCCAATAAACCCAAACATTATACAAAAGACCCTATTAATACCATTAACAAAATCAAAATAAATTTTCTATCTTATTAAGTACCTTTTAATGTACATTTAATTAACTGAACAGTTAAAAACTTTCTCTCAATGTTATAAATCTATTTTAATTTACATGAAATTTTTATTTTTAAGGAAACGTATACACACATCCTTTAATATGAAATTATATTTCTAATCAGATAAATTGGATTTAATGATAGGCATGTCATTAATCTATTATTTAAATATACTTTTATTATTAAAAAATTTGAAACTAATGTTAATTTAATGAAATAATTCATACAAATATAAATTTCCTATAAAATGGACCATGAAATAATGATTTTATAGATATCAAAATATATTTAAAAGTTCTCAAATCTGATGTATATCTCACAAAAGAACTACAAAAATTAAATTAGATTTGATATGTAAAATAAATTAATAAAAAAATTATATGATCAAGTAAAGAATGACATGGCCATGTGACCATAGGATTGGAAAAAATGTATCTACAGTATTTTGTGATAAAAAAAAATTAAATTATGAAAAATCAATAAATATTACTTGGACTATATAATTAAAAATTCAATATCATGAAATGGAATTAGCAACAATGATTGGAAATATATATTTTTATGGTCTTATATATACCAATAAAATCCTCTCTATATATTTTTAAATAAAAAACAATCATTTACAATAATTAATTCAACATAAATTTTTTTTCACAAATATAATAAGCATTTACTATAATAAAAAAAAATTCAATTCAATAATCTATTAAAACACATTGTCGTTGAATTATATAGAAAAATTGGTTCTATTTAATGTTATTTCTTAAAATTATACTCTAAAATAATTATAAAAATATATGGTATAAATAATCCATGATTTTTTATATTTCAAGTCGATTATAATATCCTTCTATTGTCATAGTTATGCACATCCAATATAGTTGAAGAACAACATGGTTATGGAATTCTCCTTTACATAATCTATATCTTTAAACAAATATTAAGAAGAAATAAATATTAT
This sequence comes from Viscum album, assembly GCA_963277665.1. NCBI lineage: Eukaryota > Viridiplantae > Streptophyta > Magnoliopsida > Santalales > Viscaceae > Viscum > Viscum album. The sequence continues at coordinate 798,887,116 of OY728143.1, read as the reverse complement.
TTAAAATTATTAAAAATGTTTAATTAGTATTTATAAAATTAATTCATATTCAAATTCATCAAACAATTTATACAGAAAGAAAAGGATTCAAATAACCCTATTATATAACATTTATTTACCAACTAAATATTAATATCCATATAAATATAAATATAAATCCACATTTTAATGAGAAAACACTATCAAATATATAATGATATTAATATTTATATGTAGGAAGATTCTTTGTAAAATTTGTTACTTTTTATAATTCTAATTTCTCATGTGACCAAGTGAATATTTTAATAAACCCAATTGGAATATCCAATATAAATAAATTAGAGAACCTTTTTTTTATTCCTTATATTGTAAATTATTTCTAGTGATACATCTATTTAACATTATACATATGTAATATATGAAAAATGTTTATTTATTTTTGTTTATTTTGATAGAATATTTTTTAATCACCTATATATGTACAATTAGAGAAACACATCTTTCCCCACTATAAACAACAAGTTATAGAAAAAAACTGTAGTAAAAAAACATGATAAAACATGATTTTTCACAAATAAAAATATATTTTAAAATATATTTTAAATAAATATATAACAAAATTTTATGCCACAATTATTCTGAAGGAAAAAATTAAATATGAATATATTTATCAATTATTTCAATGCAATTCATGAAATAACCACTATGATAAATAAATATAAACAAATAAATTCTAATCCTTTCTATCGAATTACCATAGTATGTTACTTCATTCATGATCCATCCATTAAATATGTGTATTAATTCATAAAATATATATTATATCATGACTCAGTTATCCTTATGATTTTTCTATTAGGTAAAATAATTTTCGAAATCAATTTTTTATTAAAGATTAATGTTCATAAAAATTTCAGGATTTCATCTATTCTTTCATTCATAAATCATTATAAAAATTTTAATTAGTGTAATTAATATAGGGGATGTAATATTAATATTAACATGTAATACTATCAATAAGTTCTTACATTTAAATATACTAGGGGTTTCATTATTTTTTAAAATTATTTTAATATTTTTTATGATTTTGTTTGAACATTATACACATCTTCTTCTAAGTGAATATTTATTCTTTTACCATCATATAATTTTTTAGTTTTAAAATTATTTTACCATATAAAATTATTACTTTTCACTAAAATACCTAAAAAATTATTTTGGTTTTATATATTCAATAATGATTTTATACTAAAGAGATTGATAAATTAATAATTTTTTACAAAATTTGTATAACAAATCACTTCATTATTTGATTTTTAAAATTATTCAATGATTTTAGACAAAATTTGGGAATATAAAAATAAACCATATCTTAAATAAATTAAAAAACTGATTATTAAAAAATTATTGCCAGAATACTCATTCCAATTTCGGTCATCTCCCAACACTCGATCATCTCTAATGATATCTAAATGAATTGTCTAATCATGATTAAAAAAATAGAAACACATGGAAGATATTATTTAGAAACATCGTTAATGAACTTATAAGTTCGAGCTATATATAACTGATAGAGTTATGTGTAAAATGGTTTTTAGTGCGGGACTAGAGGTATAAGGGTAACCACTATATTGGGGAATGTGATATGAAAACATGGACTACTAAAACATTAGGTATAGTAATAGTATAGTCACTTAATGGTGTATCTATTATATGATAAATTGTACATAATTTCACATTTTGACTTTGCATTGAGTTCGCATACCCCCTCCAACACTCAAGTACTAATATGGAATCATCATTTATGGGAGACTGAAATCATTCCTTTTTTGAACTCTATTGGTAGTTCTTGAATAAGTAGAGGATAAAGTTCATGGGTTATAATATTAAAAAAAATAACTATTGAAAAGTGTTCTTCACCTCATGCCCTTCTTGTTTATAATTTTTAATAAGACAAATTTCCCAATATGGATTCTGTTACTATATTTATTAATGGTATGAATTCAAATGATAAGAGGAAAACAATATGTAGGATATAATTCTTTATAATAATATATAGTATTTTAAGAAAAATATATCACAAAATTGAACCAATTAATATTTCTAATATCTTATGTTTTATTCTAATAATGTAAAGGGAGAAAACTATTCGTAAAATAAATTGAGAATAATATAATAGATTGAGGAATTTAATCCTTAGTCCAATTTACAAATTGATAACCATTGTAGGCGAAAAAAAGAATAATGGATCCATAAACTATGTTAAACACTCTAAACATAATGTTTTTATTAAATCTCATTTATTTAATACACCATAGATCATTATTTAATTTAAAATATTTAAAATATTAAAACCAAGATGAAAGATAATAATAGTGTCTTTGAGAATTTGGTACAATTCATAATAACTGAACATGGGGACTACATCATCTTATTGAAAACTTCCTTTACCTGAAAATACTATTCATGCATACTTAACACAGTATGGGATAGCCTAGGAACTTAAATAGGAAAGGGGTGATCAATAAAACAAAATAAAGAGATAAAAGAGGTATAAAAATAATAAATCAATATATGATAGATAATAGGAATATCAACGAGACATAAAATGGGTTATAATAATAAACATGCACAACGAAGAATGATATAACATGATAATTTTTGAAAACAATGGCAATGTGAAAAAAAAATTAAAATAGTACATCATAAATATTTTTCAAGGATAAATGAATAGTCATTATGATTAAAACATACCCATAAAATAAGTATGTTTACTCCATTATCAACAAGATGTCTCATGAGAGTAAGAATTAACCAGTGCATTGGAGATCTATATCTTTCATGGTGTACCCATAACTTTCATTTCATTATCATGTTTATGTGTGACTCCAAATGCTTGGCAGGTATTTCTTAAGAACATGAGGTCATATTGGGAAGAATATATATTGGGTATAGAAGATTGAGGACATGATCTAATGTTTTTGAGTGAATATTAATGTAATATTTGGTGGGTTTATATAGGGAAAAAGTGGCTAATTATTTATTATATCTAAAACGTAGGATTCATAATCAATATAAAAAATAAACAAAACCACAAACCTTGTGAGGATTTTTCCCATATTTTATATGAAAGGGAACATGGATACATTATTTTAAAATTAAAATAATACAAAATAATAAAATAATATCCATTACGATGTGTAATTGAGTCATGTCATTATAGAAATAATTTAGAAACATACAAATATATTATTTCTTTTGAAGGATTTATAATGGTTTTATGATGATTATCAAATAAATTTAACATCTTATTATTTTAAGTAGAGTAAATAATTATGGTCATGAATACACTTAATATAATTTAATAAATAAATTTTGGGACATTATGATGTAATAGTATATACGGTACTTTTATACAGTATTTAATTTTAACATGAAAATTCGGTGGGTTCATAAAATTATGAAAAAATCTCCATTGGATAATTTCAATGTTCTGATTCAAGATATAATATTTATTTTATTCATGTAATTTTATAAATATTTTAATATTCACTTTGAATTTATAATTGACATTTTTTGTGAAATGTTTGGTTTTTTCCAATATTAGATTTCAATCCATTACAATGATTTAATTTTACTACATGATAATTATATCTTCACTTAAATTTGATAAATATTATTTAATAATAATATTTTACTACTAATTTCATAAATAATGTTATTAATCAAAATTTTCATGTCAATAGAACCCAAATACTAATTAAAAAGGTAATTTCAAATTTTTTGAATAACTGTTTTTATCAAATAGAATTTTTATTCAATTATAAAGTAAACAAATTAGGATTTAATATAATGATAATATTAATTAATAATAAATATAAATATTCATACTATTAGGGTTATATTATTTATAGTATTTTTAACATTAATATTACACTTAATTATCCATTTTTTATCATGGTAATTATAATTTACCATAGTTAGTATTTATATTGTTCAAAAATTTACTTAACCATATTATCTAATATTAATTATAATGATTACGAAAGTCCAATAAAATATAAAAAAATACAATCACATTGGGGGAAAATTTTAATCTAGTATAAATATATAAATTTATTTTAAACATTTTAGTGATATTGTTTCCAATTAATTTTTATTGTAATTAATTAACATGGAGAGAAACTATGCATTTTAAAACCATTTTTAGAGAAAAGAAAAATTCACCTAAAAATAATCTTATACTAATATACGGTATGAAGTAGATTTAAATTTATTTTATTTAATTTAAAAAAAATAAAATATTGGACATATAGAACAATTTAATATAATACTGGATCGTTTATATTACTTTAGTTATTAAAACAAATGACTATTTTACTTAAAAGCTGTATTTTTCAACAATTCAGAGAAAAATATATACTATTGAAAAATTCCAAAAATTCACCCATTGTTAATAACGATATACTAATAAAAAATGTGGATTATTTTATCAAATAAATATTATATATTTTTTATATAATAATTATAATATTTATTTAAATAAATAAAAATAAATTTTGAAGAGACATATATTCATGAACAAAATATTTTAAAAAATATTGTTTCATTAGTTACTAATTATTTATCAATGTGTATCATATATATGTGTATTAAATTAATAATTCCATACTACATATAGCCAAAAATTTAATAGTAAAGATTAAATAGTCATATTTAACTAATCAATACCTGTTAGGGCTCTATGTTACATGTCACATATGTTATCAAACATAGTTTTATATTATAAAATCTTTGGGGAATACATTATTACCCAATTTAATATATTTAATCAATGAAATTTAAATGTCATCATGGTGACCAATGTTCTTACACATGAAAATTTAATACTAAAAATCCACATCATAAAAATAGGTTAATAAAACATTCTCTTGAAAATAGAGAAAGGGAATTATGAGGGTCATCACATAACTAGGTTTCTAAGGAGAACATTTGTGGGAAGTGAAAACATAGAAATGTTTGAAAATACTAACACTAATGTACTACATAAGTGAAATATATAACATGGATAGGGGAATTTCAATAACCACAACACCATAAATCATTTGTGTAAAATATGACCATCAATTATTGTAATATGAGTAAATTTCTATTGACATTATTTTCCTATAGTTAAGGAATTTTATTATTATATAAACTAGTAATATAATGAAATACACTTCCATGAAAAAATAAATTTCATAATTTATTCAATTTCCACTATAGTCAAACTTTTCCACAAAAAAATATGTAAATCTATACTATTAAACATTCAAATTAGAATCTAAGTAAAATTAATTGGATAAATTATAAAAAAAAATTATTTTTAATAATATGATTTCTAGGGATTAAATATATGTTATTCATGATCTATGTCCTATAATAAAATATTGTGTTCATTTTTCTTCCCTTAGTTATGGTTATTAATGATCTAGTGAATTACCAAAACATATCCCCATAGATATTAAAACTACATGTATATTAAGCCACATTGTCATACACCAGTTCCTGATCGAGTTATGCACACTATGGTGTTTTCGTGTTTTACCCCTATGTATATTTTCCCAAGTCCATATCCACTTCTAATATCCAGACATGGATGGATTTTATTGATAAAACACATACTCTATACTTAAAAGAAATAATGTTTTTTTCTTTTACCTAGTAATATCTATAAGGTATTCACTAGAGATTTCTAATTGTAATCCCAATAATAATATATTGATGTCAACCATGACAACCCCTCTATTTATGACATAATATTTTATCATTTGTTAAATAATATTATACATAATAAAACCTAGATGATTAATAATTATAGTTTCTTTATGTATTAGTTAAAATATAATACAATATTAAACAAGGAATTCATATTCATTTTTTTAAAACATATTTAACTTGATTGTATTATTCCTTAATACTTCAGATTGAATGTGATAACTTGGGGAAATACATAAGGAAGGGATGAGATATAAATCCAATTAAGGTCATACATTTTTTTATAAGAATAAAGTAAAACAAGTTATAAACTACTAATATCAATGGGATATAAAAGGAATTATAATGATAAACATGAACAATGAGACATGATAAAATATGATAACAAAATGAAAAATCTTGAAATATAGGAGAAACATAAAACGACTCATCATAAACACAGGTTATGGATAACTATAAAGACATTATGATAAATAAAGTACCAAAAAAGAATTTCATTTACTCTCTATCCAAACATGACATCTCGTGAGGGTATGAATTACCCAATTAATTGGATCTCTAAATAATTTAGGGTACACCCATTACATTAATTCCATCCTATGGCTTAAGATTTCCAAATATATCATAAAAAATAATTTATTCATCATAATATTTAGTCTATAATCATGGATAATGTAATAAATACATGTATTCACTATGAAAAATAATTATAAGGATATAATTGTGAACACACTTAATAGGAAACTAGAAGGGTATTTACTAGACAATTTTTTTGGGATGTAAAATTTGGGTGAAATTTCCACAGCACAATGAAATCACATACTGATTCATAAATTGGGTTAATAAGAGATTTAGTCATATGTAATCATTTTTACATAGAAATTAAAATAATATTGAAATGTAATAACATATCCCAAAATTAGAAATTTTAATTACAATGCATAAGATACTGAATAATCTTCAACAAAGAGGAGAATGAAAAGAAGCCTTGCGTTGAGAGTGTGTCTCCAAGTACTTAAGAGGATCTTCTTAAGATCATGGGGTCACCTTGGTTGGAATCAATAGATACGACATAAGTGTAAGGATGTTTTATAATATATTTTAGTGATGATAAATGCAATCATGGGTGGGTTTATATAGGATATTATTTTGGAATCCATTATCATATCTCCAGCACAGGTTTTGGACATTATATTAAAAATAACCAGACAAAATATGATAACTTGATTTTTGTAGATAGTTTAATATAAATAATATTTTTTCTATTTATTTTGGTATAGGGTCTAAATTATTTAAGTAACACGGTTTATGCTATGTAACTGAGTTGTGGGATTAAATAAATAATTTGAAATCTATAAAATATTTTATAGTTTTGGACGAATCATATTGTCATTGTAAAATTACATACATATACCTATAATCCCATTTTTTATGGGAAAAATATTTTGGGGTAATTTAAACACTTAATTTAATTTATAACATATATTTTGGGTCATTATTATTTCATAATACACACTATATATTTATATTGAATTTAATTTTTACTCGAGAAATTGAAAATTTATAAAAATTATGAAAAAAACACCGTTGGATAATTTAGATGTTATAATTCAAAATTTAATATTTATTTTATCCAAATAATTATCTCTATACATGTATATTAACATTTTATACACAATATACATTTATTGATTAATAATGAGTTTTTCATAATAATAGTTTTTGAACCCTTATAAAATTTACATTTGACTTCATAAAAATCAAATGGAAATTTATATTTAATAACCTTTATTAAGTAATAATATTTTACTATTTATTTAAAAAATCTATTTCTTCATTAAAATTTAAATCATAATTTAAATTTAATATTAATTAAAAATTTAATTTCAGTTTTGTTAAAAAAAATCCAAATATAATTTTTATCAAAATAATAACAAAATCATTTATAAAGTGAAAAAATTAAGTAATTAATATAATCATAATATATATGTAAACTAAATATAAATAGTCATACTATCATGGTTACTTTTTTTCAAGTCTTTGTTAAAACAATTAACCCTTAATTAGCCTACATTCTATTTACGCTGGTAATTAAAATTAAATATAGATACTAATCATATTAATTAATTATTAATTTGAAATAATAAACTAGTATTAATTACTGTGATTCCAAATATTTTATACAATTTAAAATAAAATATTCAAATAAACGGAATAATTTTATATTATATTAAATCATCAGGAATGATGGAAAGCGATTTTCAAGAAAAGATAACATTTTGAAGGAAAATTGTTTTAGTTTAAATCTATAATTTGGAATCATCATTATATAAATTTAAAATATTAAATGTAGAAAATAAAATTCAATCATAGCAATTCTCATTAGGCTTTATTTAAATTATTTTACATGTAGAAATATTTTTCATTTTAAATGTATTTTTAGATAAATATGTTTTAGTCAAAAAAATAATCTTAAACTAAAATATGTTATGAAGATGATTTAAATGTAATTATATTTTTAAAATATAAATAAATAATACCATTGTTACCTGTACATAAAATTAATATATTATATAGATTTTTTATAGATTTATTTATCAAAATAAATGACGATTTTATATAAAAATGCTATTTTACACTATTCACTGAAAAAATTATACATTCTAAAATTCCAAATATATACACATATTCTAATAATTTTATAAATCTATTAAAAAAATTGGGATCATTATATCAAATACATATAATTAATGTTCTAGAAAATAAATATAATATTTATGATGATAAAGAAAATATTTTTTTCAATTAAAAATAATATTGTAGATCAAAATCCATTATGAAATTTTTTTTCATTGTTTACAATGAATTTTTTAAAATATATATTATAAATTTTAATTTTTTAATTGTTTAATCCTAATTATATCCAAAAAAATTAATCTAATTGATAAAATAGTCTAATATTTTAAAAACTAATTCCATGTTTGTTCTCATTGTTGTATATCACAAACTCAATAAAATGTGGATTTAAGTTTTAAAAACTCAGGGAGTTACATTTGTAACAATTTTTGTTATTGTATCTCGAATACAACATATATCCATCATTATTTCGGATATTTTTTGATATGTTATTTATTTTTTGGAACTAATTTTTATTATTTATTAAGTGTTAGAGTGAAAAAACTCTATATAATATATCCTGAAACGTGATATAAAAATTAGAATGATTTATTGTATGTCATATAATAACTTTCAAAACTAATCTATCATATTTTATATATTAATTATCAAAGTTAATTTAATTTTTGGTAATGAAAATTTCCATTCATGTCAACTAAAATATCACATTTGTAGATATTTTATTTATCCTCTATTAATGGATCCTTCAATCTAATGCCTAAAAATGAAGATGTGTCATAGAAAACACAAATCAAATTTCAGTTGATTTCGTTAACATTGTACTTTTTTGAAATATTAGAATAGAAATATATTAATGAAAAAATGGACAATGTGGTGGATTATTTTAAATATGTACAAGATTAATGTTTTAATTTTTTTGTAGTTATTTAAGTATAAAATAGTGATGTTAATTTATGGGAAGTTGTTTATTCTATAAAATATCCTTGATCATTTTAATGATATTTGGAGAGATATAGTAATTGATCAACTACTATAAAATAAATATAGTGAACATTACTGTTCAAATGATTATATATAATTTTTTTTAAAATGAAATAGAAGTTGGTGAATACAGTTTGGTTAGTGAAATATAAATTTTTAATTTCTTGGAAACATTTCGATAAATAACTGGATTATGTTGTTTTTTGTACTATTTCTAGTATTTTTGATACAATAATATAGTTAATAAAATAATTCCATTTTGGATATCATGTTTTATTTAATTTTTTTAATTGTCATTAAAAATTTTTTGATTAGGAAATAACATTTCCAGAATTTAAGTCTTTAGTTTTTTATTTGAGGACATAAATTATGAATGACCTGGTGACAAAAATTATATTGGTAATTGATGATTTATAAGAAACATCTAATATAGAACAAAACTTCATAAAGTGGCTCCACATGAAATAAATAATCTTTAATTATATGAATTAATATATGTGAAATTATTATTTATTATTAAAGTGATGTATCATAATTTTATTATGGTAATATAGGAATTTGAAATTAATTAAAAAATAGATATGTAATTTTAAACTTATTTTTATGTTGTGTATCTTACAAACATAACCCCATAAATGTATATCTAGTTGATGCATATGTATATTTTATTTGAAAGCATATGATATAACATGAAAAAACACAATTAATATTATTATCCCTGCTTTCAAATTCAGGGAAATTTCTAATTTTAATCTCATAGGTTTCCTTTAGAAATGAAATAAAATAATGAAGAGATTAAATACATAGTGTCTAGTATCATTCAATAGAAGCTATCATAAAAAATATAGAATAATTTATATGTATTTTATATATAAACATCATGAATATATAATCAACTCGCACCAAGGGAATTCTATATCCATTATTGTAAATAAAAAATTGATAATAAAAATCATTAATCTTATTAAGATAAAATGGACAATACCAGACATCAATACATTTTTTAATGGACATATACCAACATTGTAAATCGATATGTTATGAGGTATACACTATAACCAATGTTTTTTGTCTCCAAATTCATTTCCATACATCTAGGGGCTATATAATTATAGGCCCCACCCATCACTCGATTAAGTCTAATGAAGTCAACATAAGATTCACTAAGACCTTTAATGCACTTATGTATGTAACATCTAGCAAAAAAACATGGGCATTATTATAAGGATAAATATAGAATGTAAATACCTCCCCATTCAAAAGAATAATTTGTATGTCTAAAAAAACATACCATAGTAAACATAAAAGATGTAGCATATCTTAAAAGTAATAGAAAGTTCCCCAATTGATGAAATATATATTTACAGTTACATTTAATGTGTATGGTTATTAAGGGAAGATAATAATTGGGTATAATAGTTTTCATTTTATGATTTACATTGTAATGGTTTGAAAAATAAATCATTATGGTTTTTAATGAGTGTGTAAATATTCAAATTCATACCTCTGAGAGTATCTAAGTAAGAGTGTTAACTAAGGTCTACTAATTATTCGTCAAATTAATGGTTGACTTAATGATCAAAAACCATGTTCAGGATGATTCCCCCTTGCTTCATATCTGAATCAACCACATATAATAAATAGTTTATAGAAATATATGAAATTTATATAAAAATTCAAACAATTTAAATTTAATAAAACATGTGAAATTTTTTATTCTGTAACAATATTGTGTTTTATAAGTGTGCTGGAAAACACTTTAAATAAACGATATGATTGATGGATAAAAATATCAACTTCTAAATCCCTTAAAATTCAAGAGATATATGATAAAACTTCATCCATGAAAATTTATGCACCGCACAAAATTATATAATTGTTGAATATTCGATGAGTCCTAACAGATGAAAATTAAGATGGAAATATATATTTATATATTGGGTAGGGACTCAATTAAGATACAATAGATGATATGCATTCAATGTGATATTCAAATAAAACGAAAAACATTAACAACATTTTATATCACCTTGAATATGAATTATATACACCATATAAAACAGTTTTGTATTTCATACAAAAAATGTATCAAAAAGTGAAATTTCAGATGGACTATCTTGACCTCATATCTTGTCAACCAGGTACATACATAAAGCTCTTAAATAAAAAATATTGATAACTTATCACTTAATTGCAAACATTAATATGTTATAAATTCAATTATAATCTTAATATATTGTGATTCTATATATGAATTATGTTTTTTTCATGTTTTTCCCACATCAGTTGTTTATAGTTTGGGAATTTTCTACTATTTTGGTAATCAAAGTGGTATTATTTAGTATTCTAAAAAATTCCTCATTACTATATAAGAATTGGTAAAATTATAGAAATATCTTATTTATTTATAATTATGTTATATCATACTAATTATCATTTTCTTATGTCGCATCAATGTGGAATATTCATTAGATTATTTTTTGTAATTTTTACAATTGAATGTGATATTTAAATATTATGTCAAATAATTAAAAAAAATTCATAAAAAATAAAATATAATCCACTCATGTTATGTTCAAACTTAAATATTCATTATGTGCCCCGAGTTATCCCGGATAGTGTTCTGTAGCATTTTACATGTCCGTGATTAAACATCTCCAAAAGGGATCATAATATTATTAATAGAAGTATATGATTATTAAAGTGGTTTATTTTTTACCTAATATATTTCATACAAGGAAATAAAGATATTAAATATAAATATTTACTATTATGATTTATAAATAATTTTTTTAATCAATAAGAAACAAACCAAGGAAAAAATGAAATATCGTACTTCATTGAGGTGGTAGACCATAGAACGTGTGGTTAAGATTTTTATTTCTTAATGTATGATAGGTAATTAAGGTGTATAATAATTTCATATATCATTATAATTTATATATTATTGATATCATATTAGTTCATTAACACCGTGATTAAAAAATCATGATTTTTGGAACAACAAACTAGAAAACATCTATTCTTGGAGGCGATAGTCTGATTACATGAATTAATGATTCTTTTGTTTTTTTACTAACATATGGAGATAAATAAATTATGTCAATTATAGTAATATAATTTCCTATATTTATAATAATTAATATATTTATTCTATTATTATTGACATAATAAGTTATGAATCAGATTATGATGAAGAAAATACTTTGAAAATGTGGATACTCAGGCCATGGAGTAAGATGATTGCAAGAAATTTTCATTGGAAATAAATTAATTTATATAAATAATATATATGAAATTATTTTGGAAGTGGGATATTCTTTAAAATTATATTATTGGAAATTTTTAAGAGGAAATTCAAGGGTGAGGTCAGTCTTGAATTTTTTGGGTAAGCTACTATTTTATTAGTGGAGAGAAGTATATCTTTAGTAGTAACCCATAGATCATAAATAATGTAATTTAAATATTCAAGGTTATATTAAAATATAGAAATATAAAGTGTGTAAATTATTTTGGGAAGAATCTAACCTCCTCAACTCAATTTTGACAAATCATTGAGTGTTTTATGGATTTTTTATATATATTTACTTAAATTTTTACAAAATTTATTTTGTTCTTGGTAATTATTTGGTATCTTTAGTAATTAATTGTAATGAAAAAAATTTCATTGAACCATTTAAATAACATGACACATATTATATAAAATTTGAAAATAATCATCTAAAAAACTAATGGTTTACAATAGTACTTTTGTTATAAATACAATCAATCCTGTAAATAATTTTTTGACTAAAATAATGTATTAAATAATAAAATTTAAATACCTTCTAATTTTTATAAGAAAAATATTTCAAATGAATAAAATTATCTACTGAAATAAATTAAATTTATGATGTTTTAATTTAAATAAAAAATTGAATCTCGACTACAAAATATATGATTCAATGAAAAGTCGTATAATATTTTTTTAGATGTTACATTTTAAAAAAAATTTGAAAATATTTTTCATAGGTTTTCTATGTTCAAAGAATATTTTCATATTCAAATTTTTATTCGTAAAAAATTATATTTTATCACATAAATTATTTTATAAATTTTTATATCATTCTTATATAATTGTAACACCAATATATTTTACGAAAAGTTTATCTTTTCATATTTATAGTTATTCAATATCTTTCTTTGCACAGAAACATAAGATTAAACAAAATGTGTAAATATTATATATTTGTTATAACGGATTATTTAAATTTGTGTGAATTAATTTGAAAAATATTTTATGAAATAAATATAAAGCTCAAACTCAATGAGAATTTATTGGTATATTTTTAGAAATTGATCATACATATTTTTAGAAAAATCAATTAATTTTGAAAAATATTATTATCATCCTTATGTGTATGAATATTATTTTTTATATGTTATATAAATTTTTTGAAAAAATTATTTTCATATTATAATTTATCATGCGAAACATATCATAAATTTTTTCCCTTAAAACAATTATTTTTTAAAGAATTGTGAAAAATCGTGATTGATAATGAAAATTGAATTTTAAATTTTTGCAAAAAAATGGTCAAATAATCATTTGAATTATTTTTAAATATAAATTAGTTTAGTTTTGTATTAAATATAACAATAATGGTTTTTAAAATATTTTATATATGTATTTTTTATAAAATAATTTTTATGTTTTTAAAAGGGAATTCTTCCTAAAAATAGATTTTCATGGTGTTATAATTTTTATTTAAATTATATAACTTCTATATATTTAATTTATATATATTGATAGAAAATTTATATTCCAATGTTCTAATTTAATTAAATAGGTCCCTACTATTTTTTAGCTGATAAAAATGTTAACATTATTAAATTTAGATAATATTATAAATGGTAAATGTTTTAATTTTTTTAAAAATAAAATGATTAAAACAATAGAATCACATTAACAGAAGTCCAAATTTTATTAGATAAATATAATTAAAACCATAACACCGTTGTATAGAAATTAATTTTTTTAATGGAATATTTTCCATGAAATTGAATCATTTTATTTTTAAATTAATGAATGTCATGAAATACCACTTTCTATGTCTTTGAAATCTATTTGTTGTCCACCTGGGGACAAATATATTTATTAAGTGATATAAATAAATTTTATTTAATTTGTTAAATTATTTTAATGATATAAAAAAGATTTACTTTTTGGGCCACATAGATGATATTATGATAATTATAATATTTTCTTTAATAAAAAAAATCAATGAAGTCACAGTAATGTTTAAAAAAATATAATTATAATATAAGGTTAAACAAGAGATTTATTCTTAGAATTATATAATAAGAAAATAAAGAATAATTATCTTTATAATGTTTTTTCTTTGTAATATTTAACAAAGAGAATTTTATATTAAATAGTTAATGAACAACATTGCAGTAATTATTTTATTAGTGGAAATATCAAATTAATGTTATTAAATATATTAATTTAAATATAACATGAGTTAATTAATTTGATGAATGAAATTATTTGATGATCTATAATTTATGTAAATATAACAATTTTTCATAAATTAACTTTATTTCTTTATATTTATAGTATTCAAAGCAATAAACAATGTCAAATTGTCACTAATGATATTTTATCTAAATAATATTTTATTAAATTATTTAAAAATCATAAAATAACATTAGAAATAAAATTTATTTATTATATGATTTAAATTATTATAAATTGTACATTTAAAATCTATTTTATCTTACATAAATAAAAATTATTCCATTTTAATATTGAAAATGTTACTACATTAATTATAATAATAAATGATTAACAAAGGGTAAATCCAAATATTTAGGATTAAAATAATACAAAATATTTTTCCACAATATATTGGTTTGTGAGATTAAAACCTTAAATCATATTTCCTTATAATCCATGACCTTTTTATGGTACATGGAATGTGATTTAATTTATTAATTTTTCATTTTTTTGAATTTCCAAAAGTGCCACTCAACACAATAATAAAAGGGAACATCCTCCATCATTTCATCAAATCACGATGAGCCTTATATATCTACTTGAAACTAAAAAATACATATTCTATACAACCATATAAGCATTCTATAGGCTATATTATTACCAAAATACTATCTTTATATTCTTTTAGGGCAATTCTAAAGGATTCATTTCGATTAAGAAGTAATCACTCTAACCAATCACCCTATTTGTTTACTCTTTTAAACGTCCTATAATATATGATATATTTCAAAAAATATTAAATTCATAATCTTTAATTTTATATGTTGTTATTATGTTTATCATCAAAACAGTATACATTCCCTTTCCCCTCAAACAAGAAGTTAATGTATTTCTCATGCATACACATGACTTGCCGTCTCTATGTAGCGATACATTTCATTTTCCATCACCAATATTATTGTAAAGAAATTATGATGGGAATAAGTTTTATATAGGATATTTATGAAATAATTATACTTATGTAATTGAAATTTCATACAAATATTTTTATAACATAATCTTTTGGGAAATGATGTTGTCTCTCATGCGTACGTTTGGATTACCATCTATATGTTGTGATGTGATTCATTTTTATCTATATTTTTCATGGTTGGTAATAAAGATAAATTTTATAAATATTTATAATATATGTAATCTGAAAATCATTTTATTATTCAAAATATATAATATATTATTCTCTCATTTTATATTACAAGTATATTAAAATAGTATTCACTTGAACGAATGGCCTACTGCTTTCATTCATGGTGTATTTCATTTTTTAATTTAAAATTTTATGAATCACCATTAATACATATAATAGGATTATATATATATATATATATAATCTATTTATATTATGATTATAATATATGAGAGGATGAAATCAAGATAAATCCAAGATGACCAAAGATAATATGTCAAAACATGAACTAAAAAAGTGGTTATTACCTGAAACATAACTTTAACATAGAATTTTTAATAAATGAGTAACACACACACGAAAGTAAATCATATATATTTTTATATATGTTAATACGGAACAGGGTTATAGTTCTAAAAAAATTATAAATTCTATACATGATACTTGAATATATGTAATGGATGTCAAAGGTAGTATATATTTTTTCACTTTTATTTCTCTGTAAAAAATTATGTTTACACTATATATTTTTTTTGTGATTCATATAATGCACATTAATTAATTTTATAAATATTATTCTGAATTTTATTTTATTTTAATTTTCATGTAATTTTATTTCTTTAAGGAGGAATATTATTGTTCACAATCTAAATTGGTATGAATTAATTTTAAAATCACATAATTATTATGGATTTTTTATATGTAAGTATTTGATGGGGGAATAGTTTTCAACCATTTATATTTTTCTTAAAAGTGTTTTCCAAAAATATTTTCTCTATTATTTTTAATTTTTTTAATGTTATTTTTAATAATGTGTAAATTTTTAAAAAATGTTTAGAATGGAATATTTTGTTAGTTTCCAAATGATATATTTAGTGGCTCATATAGAAAAAGTTCTTAATGAATATTTTAACTTGAACAAAATGATATAATTATTCCACATTAATGATTCCTCAATTCTATAAATATTCATTTAAAATAATAAAATATTATTCTTAATGAAAACTGTTGAATTTAAAATTTTGTGAAATTTTAAGAAAAGAAAATGTTTTCCATGAAAAAATTACTTTCCTCAAAAATTATATTAAAATGGTCTCTTAAAATTATTTTTCATTTTTAATAATATTATTTAATGTTACTTTTCACTTATTGGGTATATATTTAGAGGATAGATTCTCTATTAAATATTTATTTGTTTTTTGTTTACGATGGAATGATATTTATGAAACCCTAGACTTTTCGATGCGTTTAATTATTATTGAATGATGTTTATGAACACCATTTTTTTAATGGTTTATATTGATATGAATGTATTATTCAATTTAAGAACACATTAGTATTGCTTTTATAATTTTATTGGTGGAAATTATACATCCCTCTAATGAAAAGGGTAATTATATATATCGCATGAGATATACTATAATGGAGGGGTAGGATATATCGGTTTAGTAATATATGATTGGAAGTAGAAGTGAACTCTGTTCAATAAGGGACAATATTCATTTCGATGATATTGGAAGTGAAGCTTGAATAATAAAAAATTATTATCAATTATTATATGTAAGCCACAATTACTTATATTATTTTAGGCTCTTATGATATATGTTCTTTGATTTTAATGAACATAAATGATTTATCATTTGACATTATATCCTAATATTTAATATATAAGATATAATTTTCAATTATTTAGTTCATGTTGTTTATATATTATGATTATAATATAATTTTAATCTCCATTTTTACCCATAGCGAAAATATGATATCTCCCATTATTATATATCTTTTTCCATGGATATAACGAAATCAAATAATTTATAGGTCCCCGAAAGGGTTCTAGTAATGATTGAATAATCGGGTCAGGATTTATATGTTTTCTCAATAAGTTTTTTATGCGTCAATGTTTCAAAAGAAACTAAATATATATGTTTTTATAGTGTTTTTATGTTATGTAATGAATATTATTCAATTTAGATTTAATATCTGTGAATGAAAATTATGATCCATTTTAATCTGTATTAGATAAATTATTACTTACCCTTTGAAAACGATTATTGGAAAACTATTGTAAGATCCATAAGGATATTCCTAGATCCAGTATAAAATCCTAAAATTTTGATAATGATCTTGGATACCCTATTATTAATCAAATGGTGATATATATAAATAGAAAAATCATTTTATTATGTTTTTCTCTCAATATTATTAGTGATATATTGACTATACCTGTGGTTATTGACAATGGAATGAACATGAAAGAACCACAAAAATGAAAAATGTGATGGGAAATGCAATGATTGTCCTGTTGAGAAAACAAATGCTATGGGATAAAGAATTGAATGTATTATATCTATACTCAAAATATCTATTACTTATATTAAACTCCCAAATAATCAGTTTAGAGAACATCTTTCAACTAAGTCCTTCATGAAGAAACAACCAAATTCTTTCAGTGGCCATTCAGATCGTCTAGTGTCTGAACAATGGATCAGTTCCACTGAAATGTAAATTTTAGTTCTCCAATGTTCCAAAATTGAGAAATTTATTTGGGTATTCCAGAATTTCAAAGGTGAAGAAAATAAATGATTGAATCTCAACAAGAATATTAGTCAGTGAGATGAAATTAAATCCATGGAATAAGATGAGTTCAATAACTAAATTACAAATATTCTTCAAACATATATGATGAAAATTATTATTGAGTTGAATAAAAAGGATGGTGAATTCATTGGAATGTATGATAAAAATATTATAAAAATTTCATGTTATGCTTATTAAACTATCACCCACCCCAAAATTAAGGTAAAAAATATTTTGTTTCTAAAAACCACGTCTTTTAATGGGGTTACCCATAAGATACATAAGTGTCTATAAAGAGATTTTGCACTGTGATATCAAGGTGAAAATGTAATTTTTTTTAGATATAAATATAATTATTTTGTCAAGAAAGTAAATATAGAGTTTGTAGGAAAATATAAAAACCATGGTGAATAGAGGATGTGATTTTCCGTATTCTCTATGAGTGGAAAGAAGCATTGTGGTTATTTTCATACGGGGACTAGTAAATGTTTAATATTTGAACATGATGGTATTTTTAGAATTAAATTTTGAATTAATCATAAAAAGTTATCTAAATATAAGAAATGAGATATCGATATATAGAATTCCCCTCCACAATCAGTTTTTCATGTTCAAGGAAAATACACCATATGAAAATGAGTTCTCAAATCTAAGGGTTAATAATAAATATCCATGTAAAAAATTTCTTAAATCTAATAACAAAGGTAAATATCATGGGATCACTATTGGAAATGTGGAGTATGAAAATGACGTACTGAATTATTTAGTGTTTATTTAATGTTATTGAAGAATAATAATTTAAAATTAATTTTATGGTATTTTAGAGTAAAGAAAAATCAAATAATTGGCCCACTTTAGTATTTACAGATGATTTTGAAATCATATGTTGAATGGAACTAGTAACTATGAAAAGTGATTTAAGTGGTAAAGGAATTGTTTTCAAAAATCATATAGTAATGGTACAATATCCATTATTATGTGCATGATGTTGAGATAATTAAATAAATAATTAATCGATTATGATAAAATAAATTAGATATTATTGATGACCCATGGACTTATATGAAGAAATGGTGGTTTATGATATCATGGATTGAGATTGTTGAGTTTTTTGATGTAAGGAATTTTAATGATTTATATTTTTATAGAATTAATGTTTTCAGTAAGGTTTTTTGGTAATTAACGTTATTATTATGTTTCCAGAGAATACTTGTTAATAGTATTTACATATTTTGTGTGTCCCAATTACGAATGATGTAAATTTGATTGTGTAATTAATTATATTTTGATTTAGTGAACTTCATTCTTTTTTTTATTCTTTTGTAAGGATACTAAAATAAAAATTTTATGAAATTTATAACTTTGAAAATTGGATGAAGTTTTAGGGATAAATTATTATCTCTCTATATGAGTATTTATTCATAGTGGATAACATGTGATGATTTTTTTCAAGCTGTTATTGATGTAATAAAATATCATTATATGGATATCATGATCTATTAATGCTTTAGAAATAAAATATATACCTTCATTTTATGGAATATGAAATTATGTGGAGATTGATCAAGGAATAATCGAAGGATGAGAGTTTACCTACAAAATGTAATGAAATCTAGTATTTACTTATTCTCATGAAAATTCAAGATCTCTTGGGAAATGATCCTGGATCCAGAAATGTTATCATAGTGGATTTTATTCTAATTAATCAAATGGACATTTATATCATTGTGTATTTATGTATTTTTTTAATTTTCCTCTTTCTGTGTTCCCTATCACTCTCCTTCATAATATTAAATGTATATATTTCCATTTAATGTCTGTTTATACTTCCAACCTATGATCTATTATGTGGAATACTAGTTATGCATTACATTGGATAACTGTTATGTTTAAATCCTTTATTTTTTAAAAGGATTTTTTAGTATTCATTTTTATGATGTGGGATTCAATGATTAGAACATTCCGGGATTAAACCATTGAATACCACATGTAATTTGAAGAAGAAAATCATTTTTAGTGGGTAGAATGTAACACCTCTCTATTTTAGTAAATATTAATATTTAAATAATTTTAATCCATACATATCTTTTGTGGAGAATAACTAAATGTTTAATCAATATATTTAAATACTATATGTTTGTTACAAAAAAACCAATAAATCAGAGGGAATAAATATGAAAAAATAATATATGAAATTAACAATATGATATAACTCAATATAAATGTTTTGGTATGTCCTTAAAAAATGATAAAATACTTTTTAGTAAAATAAATTTTTTCTTATAAAAAATGATTATCTTATTGTTATGATTGAATATTAAATTTTATAATTTATCAAAAACTGATTTGAAAAAATTTGTTTGACTAACTGACAACAGACATTTTTACTGATTTTAAAAAACCTTTGTACTTTGGAACCCAAAATAAAACAGAATGGTGGAATAAGGAAATGTAATCCTAAATCATCATTGTCCTCAAATTCCAACCCGTCCATTAGAAAAGAACACAAAAAAATAAAGAAAACATTCTATGATTTGAGGATTCTATAGAAGTCAAAAAATATGACACCATGATGCCCTTCCTCCATGTGTAAGAGTCCTCTATATGATTACCCCTGTGTAGGTTGTATTTTTTAATAGTGTATGCGATGTTCCAAGGATGATTTTCTTTACCAATGATTGTTTTATACAATATCATGTAGTTTGTCTCCACTATATTAGGATTGATCTGCCTCTAGATTCATATCTCCAACCCGATTCCCATGGACAAAGCCTTCACCTATAGTACATCACCCCTTCCATAGTAGGATATGAATGCTGAAATTACGAGGCCTCTCCATTCTTTACTGACCCTTCCCCCAGGCATCTCCCTCTGTGTATGGACCCATCAATATTGAGCTTGAGCCCACGGTTGGGAGGATGCCATCAGACCCAACATCCCTACCCTGGATTTCCATTTTGATTGTATTTTGAGAGATTCATGTCAATTTACTTCTCAAATGGTGTATATTGACAATTGAGGCTCAACATAACTAGATCCATAAGAATATTTTTCATTTTGATGATTATACATACCTGAGATCTTGAACTGTTTTTGTGGAGAATATATTTCATGGCCTACCAAATAATCTAGAATCCTCCTATAAGAATGAAGTTAATGGCCATTATCTCGGCCTCTTGAGTACCCGCTTCTCTAAACCCTGAGCTATGAAAATTATCTTACAAGCCTTCATATGCATCTGAGATAAAGAGAGAATTGAAGGTATTCTATACCCGTCTTTCCCATTCACCGTCATAGAATATGTGTCCCATTGTTTCATGGTTAGAGGACATGTAGCACCAGCACCGCGAAGACATATTCACACCCATACGTTGCAAATTCTCATCAGTAGGAAATGATTTGTTCCACACACGCAACAAAAAGAAATTAAATTTGAATGGAGTCTCCTTGTACCACAAAGTCTCACCCATAGATCATCATTTTACATGTCCCTTGTCACATTGATGAAATCCTTGATGGAAAAAATACACGACATTGTGCTTGTGAAGATGAGTTTATCAGGATGATCACAAGTAGAAATGTTGTCAAAAATAGTTAGTTGATTATCATCAATAATGGTCTAGAAAAACCCGGGATAACCACTTCTCTCTCTAAAATACATGTCCGGTTTGGGGAATCCTATGAAATAGATCTTTCCCTACACCTAATATTACTACCAAAAATTAATGTTCCATGATCCCAATAACCACTGAGATTGTGGTTATGGGTGCAATCTATGATCACCCATGTTCTGGTTGTATATTTCACGTATAGTCCTGCCACAAAGCGACCGACCTTCTAGAGCCTCCCATAAAATCATTGTATGATGACCTTGAATTGTTAAAGAGACACTCCTCAGGTTGATGCACACATTAGAGTGAGGTCATGAAAAATGTTTCCCCAATTCCAAATGATATTTACCTTCTATATAACCATCCCATTTATAGGACACTATAATATTATCCTTATTGGAAATCACACTCCTTGGAACCTGGAGGGTGGAGAGAATGTTCATGGTAATGGAAAATAGACGATTGATCACTATTTAAATGTGACATCCAAATGATAGAAATCTACTTCCCAGTTGTCTATGTGAATATTAGGTAGCTGAACACATCGAAGTTCTCTAATGCATGAATGAAAGTTTCCATAATTTCAATCTCCATCACAAATACATATGAATATATCCCCCTCTCGGTATAGTAGCTCTTTTCTTGTATGGGTATCGGTGAGATGATCTTTTTTAACTCTATGTTCATTAAAAATTGATTCATCCCATTCTAAACCTGAGGAATTATCCAATAGTTCCACTACATTACTTATCCTGATCAAGTACTAATCTCACGTAAGAATCTTCTATTTCTAGGTGAAAATGATATTCTTGTGCCATCTTAGCTTTTTGTGAAGATTGATCCAGAGATTACCATGGTGATGCAGATCCAAATATTCCCTTAACACATAGAATAAATCTCGTTCCTACCTCCACATTTAGGAATAATAGAAAATTTCATCCATTGACGACCCTACACCTAGAGAAATGCGGAGTGGATAATGATCAGCAAGGCACCTAACCAAATGAATGAATCTATATTTTGGGAATATAGCTATAGAAGACTCATTCAACAGGCACTGATCAAGTCAATAGTACGTGTGTCTCTCACCACATTGGTTATTCCACTAGGTCATGCTACTTCCTTCATATCCCTCATCCCTAAGTCCAGTCCTAGACATGAATGAAACGAAATCATGACTGGTATTCTTGGGAAAATCAACTCCACCATTCTTCTCCTCTGGGCCTATGTTAATGCTAAAATCACCCCCAAAAATTTAGGGGGCATCATCAGGGTTATCAACTTATAACTCACTCGACAAGTAATCTTTTTAAAGGGCGTCTCACGTGGCATAGATGAAGGAAAAGAGAAACTCTTGATTCCAAACTATAATTTTAGTGGTCAGTGACTGGTCTGATCCACATAGAAGATCAATGATAACATAGTACTTACAAAGCATCCATATATGGGGGTAGTAAGGATCCCCTTGTATAAATACGTGAATCATTAGCCTTTTATCATTATCATTAATCTTGATAAAGATGTCTTTGGTTCTATGATAGCTACTATAGAGACATGATTTTTACTAAACTCTTGGATAATGAATTCGTACATCGCCATATCCCTTAGACCACGAGTGTTCCACATTATGACATTCAACATTGAACTGAGCATGTCTAGCTTTGGCCCTAGACACCTGGCCCTTTGCATGATGAGACTTGATTACGCATACCAGTGCACACGATTTAGGTTGTTATTGGGTTCAAAGACCAGCAAGGCCCTTCAAAGGTGCCACTAGTGAAAACACGCCTCTATAATGACCCTTTCCAGTAAATCCTGGAGAAAAAAAATTCATGTCCATCTATCAAAATGTAATTCATCTTTGAAGCCGCCGGAGAAAAGTGAGGTGGGGAAGGAGGAGAAAGCGGTGCTGGCAAAGACGAATTGAAGATAAAACTGGATGAGAGGTCAAGGCAAGATGGGGAAGATAACTAGACTGGGAGAGTGGGGAGGCTTCTTGATCCCTCGCTCTTGACTCCAACCTACTTATTTTGAGATGCATATGCTAGTCAGAACAAAATTATCAACAGATAAAGAACACATCCATGGAGAAAAACTTATTGTTGTCCCTATGGGAGAAAGTCTCTACTCTAGAAACAGAACCCTTAAAACCCGGCCGATTCCTTAGTGGATAGGAACAAGTTCATGAGAGGGGGAGGAACACCCATCACCAAAAGAAAAATAATTGGAAGAGGAGACCTCTATTCCTAAACAGAGAGAACATAAGCAACACCATTTCCCTGGTCCCGTCCCCTAGATCCAGAAGGGAACCGTGAGCAAGAATGACAAGGGAAAGACCTAGGTATCTCTTTTGGATTGAAATCCAACCTTCAAGCATTATGGAAAACCTGTAGCGAATGACTCGAGATATGGAAGAGATGTAAAACCCTAGTGAAGGATAGATAAAGGTTAAGATGATGATGATCCTTCATCCCTTCGATCCTGATCACTTGGTTGTCAAACAACAGTCAGGAATTATCCATCTTAACGTAGATCTTTGCATCCAAATAATCCAAAAAATGGGTAGTCATTTCATCAGCACACAAGAAACATCCCATTGAATCCTCAATTGCCTTATGGAAGGACAAATTCATGAAGATAAGAGGTATCCCTGTAAGGGAGATCTAGGCCGCTGCCTTGGAGCATTCCTTTCCATAATATGAATCCATCGACCGATGAGAGAGGGAGAGAATCCATCCCCCTACTTTGTGTGGGAACCTACACCATGACCTCACAAAGTCTCCCCTATAATCCAACATGATGTATAATGACTTCGGATCTAGTAACCACACTATCGTCAGATGATCTAAACCCCATATCCTAACACAATCTTGGAGAATTTGAGATGATTATTGGTGGCGCAAAACCACTCTACCATGGTCCGCTGAATATCCAAGGATGCCTCTGTGAAGGGTGCCTCTTAAACCTCATGCACAGGGTATCCATTCTCTGAGATAGAAGAATAAAGAACTGGATCACCTGACAAAACATTCAAGACTAGATCCATTCATTGAGGAGGACATAGAAGACCGTCATTGAAAGAGTTTTTTGGGGGACAAGACAAGCCAATACCGATCACAAGATAACCAATTGTAGAGGACAAAGAACCCCCGGGGGAACTAGAGCAACGGGTGAGAGAGTGTTTGAATACCTTTTTTATTATTATAGAAGAAGAGTGTTAGAAAAAAATTAGATTTATTTCTGAATTCATCATGTCAAATGTATATTAAATATATTTCCTCATAACATTTATTTTTTAAGGAATCGATAACATAATAATTTAATTGAAAAACTATATTTTATATAGAATAATTTATAAGGTCAAATAATGTTTTGGATTTGTTTAAAATTTTAAATATTAGTTTCTTTAACACTATCCAATTTTTGTTTCTAGAAAAGATTTAATACATTAATTTTTTTTAAAAAATATGATATAAAAAGAAACTTTTTTGAAATAACTGATTTTATAGTGTTTTTATTGTAAATAAAATTATGAGACATATATTTCATAAATTCATAAAAATATACATATAATATTGATTAATATGGTCTAAATTTTATGAATATTTCTAGTTTAATTTTCTCCACATTGGAATGGTAACCACAGTAAAGGCTATATTGGGTAATTTAGGTTAAAATTAAAATGATAAATACTAGAAAATAACCTTAACAGGTTTCCAAATATTATTGGAGTAATATAATTTTAACCTTAACACCTCTGGAGGGAAATAAATTTTCTTAATGGACACATGTCCATTGAAATGGATTATATATAATTTAAATTGAAAAATGTCACAAATTGTAACATTCTTTGTCTTAAATAATCTTTATGTGTCAACATGGGGACAAGGATATGTTGTGAAGGAATGTATATTTAAATATTTATCTAAAAAACTTATTTTCTTAGTTTAAATTTATTTTTTACTTTGTGGTCCACATTGATTATATTAATATAACAATATAATTTTCTTTAATAGAAAATTCAATGATGTCACATTAGTGTATTAAAAAATACATTACTGTAAATATATTGTTACCCAATAGATATATTCAATGATAAATGTTATTTTTTAATCTAGAAGACTTATATTCATCATGATATATTATTTTTAAATTTTTAAAAAGGAAATATATATTTTAAATAATCTCACAACACTTATGTAGTAATTATTATATTAATTAACATATCAAATAAATTATATTAAAAATATTAAAATAAAAATAATTTGAGGAAATTTGTGATCAATGAATTTTTTAGATGATCTTGACCTAATATAAATATAATAATAAATTCAGTTCATTGTTAAATTGTTATCTATATATTTTATAATGTGAAAATAATAAATAGTGTCTAAATAGAAATTAATGATATTTTAAAGAAATCATACATTATAAAATCTTATAAAAATCATAAAAACATTTATAAATACAAAATAATCATTATATGTCTTGAATAATTATAAATTATTCATTTATGTTTACAATTTGATCACCAATTTAAAAATTACCACTATTTAT
This sequence comes from Viscum album, assembly GCA_963277665.1. Classification (NCBI taxonomy): domain Eukaryota; kingdom Viridiplantae; phylum Streptophyta; class Magnoliopsida; order Santalales; family Viscaceae; genus Viscum; species Viscum album. Next base: position 798,860,352 of record OY728143.1, on the reverse strand, counting down.
TATTGAAATTTTTTTTACATTAATTAGAATTAAAATAGTTTAACTAAGGGTTAATCAGAATGTTATGGTTTAAAATAGTTTGAAAAAATGTGAAATATATTTTGGTTTATTTTATTACACACTTATCATATCATATATTTTAGTACATAGACTGTTTGATGTTTTTGTATGGATATTTAAAATTTATAAATTAATATTTTTCGAAATTACAAAATATCCCGTCACCTCAATTATAAAGGGACACCTCCTACCACACTTATTCACAACAAATTGAGCGTTATAGAATTTCCAAAATCATATAAATTATATTATCCAGTTATATATCTACATTATCAAGATTCTTTTTCTCGCAAAAGAATATCTATATTTTCTTTTAGATGAGAGCTAAAGGATCCATTTCCAAGAAGAGGTAATAACTCTAAATAATCACTATATTTATATATTGTTATATACATCCAATAAAAATAAGATATATATCATGGAATAATAAATTCAGAACATTAAATTTTATTATATTCTATTTTTACTATTATCACATCACAATACCCTCCCTTTCCCATCGAATAAGAAATGAAATCATCGCTCTTGTGTATGTATGACTTACCATCACCAGATAGTGATACAATCCATTTTAAATAACCATATATTATGAGTGTAAATTAAAATGGGTTTATTTTTTATCATTTAAATTTATGACATATTTATACTTATTTAATTGTATTATCATATATGCATTTTTACCTCCTAATATTTGGGAAAATTATAATGTTTCTCATACGTATGTATAAAATACCATATTTAAGATGCGATGCGATTCATTTTTAATCAATATTTCACATTGATAGAAATGAGGAATAATTTTATGATTATATATGATGTATAAAACATAACTATGATTCTACAATAATAATATATCATATAAAATTATTTCATTTAATATGATTGGAAAATCAATATAGCATTCATGCGTACATGCGACCTACCGAATCCATGGATGATGTATTTTATTTTCAATCATTAAATATTATGAATAACCCTGACTATATATATAGAGAATATATATAATATTCTTATCATGTTTAAAATTTTGGATATGATTAAATTATTATATATTTATGATAACCGAGGATAACAAAACAAAAAATGAAATAAAAACAAAAAGGTTATCACCCGAATCATAACATTAACATGGAATTATTAATAATTGAGTAATATGATTCTAAAGTACATAATAAATCTATTTATATATATTAATATGGTTATATTATAAATTAATAATCAACTTATATTTATTATACATGATATTTGAGCATATACAAATGAATTGAAGTCTTATGGTAAGTTATTTTTGCCTTGAATTTATTTGTGTGGGACACATGCCAAAACAACTACTTGTTTTCTAGGATGTATATATTGTGCATGATTTTCTATTATTAGTATTATTCTAATTATTATTATGTTTTAAAATAAATATAATTTTTTCCTTTTCTTGGGGTATATGATCTTACTTATTTTAAAGTGGTAAGGGTTATGTTTTCAATCACATTATCATTCAAGATTGTTAATATTTAAGTATATTCCTAATTATATTTATTATTCATGTCAATGTTTAATAAAAATATTTTAAAAAATATTATTACGATTCTACTACAATTTAGTGAATTTATTTTTACCCTTGTGTTCATTTTTACTTATCTTTTTAAAGTGAGTTTTGTTGTTGATTTGCAAACGAGCTGATTTTTAGTCATCCAGAAAAAGTATGAAAGGATTTTTTTTTAAATTATATGACATCAATGGATTATTCCACTTTAATGATACTTTAATTACTTGAAGATTGTCTCTCATGGATACAATTTTATTTTCAATGGAAATTTTATCTTTTTAATTTTTTTTATTTTAATAAATGAATATTTTTTCAAAGAAGAAAGTATATTTTCTTCCAGAAACATTTTCATGAGATCTATCAAATTAATGTTCATTTATTAAAACATAATTTAATATTACATCTAGTTTCTTGGGTTTTACTAATGAATATTACCCCAATTATTGATATTCTTGTTTTATTATTATGATGGAATGATATTTTTGAAATCCATTTATCTTCCATGGGATGTCTTATGATGGAATGAAATATATGAAAGCCATTTTTTGTGGGTTATGATTTTTTCAATGAAATATGTTCATGTGGAAAACATATCTATATTTTTAATTATGTAATGGGTTGGACCTATATCTATATCTAATTCATTGCATAAAGGATTATATCTAATGACATAAAATAGACTGGAATGGTGGGTAAACTCAGTTTAGTAATACATGGATGTAATGACTAGTAAACACCATTCATTAAGTGAATTTTTCTAAATTGACAGTCTTATATGTTATCCTTCACTGATATAAAAATGATTTTCTTTGACTATGGGTATTCCACAATTACATGCATTTTTTTATTTTCTAATGTAATGTGTTTTTTATTCTTTAAAGGCCACTGTGATCTATCTGATTCCATTATATCATGATCATTGATATGGAAGATATATTTTTCATAGGTGTTTTCTGTTTTTACGGATTATGACTATTATAGGATTACTATGTCATTTGTTTACCCTAACTAGGAATATGATCTCACCCATTATGTTTTTCCCTAGGATATGGAAAAGTTATTTGGTAATATATTTTATATAGTGTTTTATAATGAAATAATTAGAGGGATTCGATGAAGATGAATAAGGAATCATTTTTTTGTGCTTACAAGATTCCAAATAAACCAACCCTATATAGTTCTGGAGTGGTTTTTTTATCTCATGTAATGAATATTCTTATATTCAAGTAAAATATCTAGTAATAAGTGTATATCTCTTTATAAAATGTTATATAAATATAAAATTTGTGTCTATGTAAAACTATATTTTTTTATCTAAACCCAATCTATTTGATGAAAACAATTAACAAAATCCATACAAACAAACTTGATGAAATTTCATAGTACAAAAATAATGTTAATTTGGGCAAATAAATATTAAAATATAAGGGTTAAATAAATTTATTAATATATTTTGAATATATTTTCCATTATAAAATAGTTTAGGATGATGTATTTACCTGTTATAGTATCTCCATTTGTTTTATAATCACCCTTAAATAATTTTTCTGAGAAATTGGATGCATGACTAAAACATTTTTTTTGTTTTACCCACTAATATCATCTTTAGGATCCCATGTTGCATCGACTAGTCAATAATTTCTTATAGGACTTTTACATTCCCAATTTTATGAATTTTCAACACCTAATATCTACAACCATGATTCTAGATAGGATCCTCACTATAATTAAAGACAGGTTCAAAATCTATTCTCTTATTTGATTGAACTAGTGTGGGATCTGGTATATATATCCTCAATAATGAATCATTAATGATGATTTTTTCATTAGAAATATTATTTGGAATACAAAATCACTATAATAAATCAAAAATTGATTCTATTATTTAAAATGTCCCAGTGAACATAGTGTTTAACATATACATTATATCAAACATTAAAAATCACTACCTTGGGGAAACCATTAATAATACATGATTTTTTAATTTAAATTCATATTCATTCATTTAATTATCAACCTTACACTAATGTATGCACATGGATTTTTTATTATTATCTAGATTTGTTTATATTTAAATAATATATGAAAATAATAGAACATGTAAAACTTGATTTATTCTTATAATATCATCCCAAATAGTTATATTATGACACCTCTTCTCCAAAAATTATATTTATGGTCCCATATAGATGATCAAATTGAAGATATCAATGTACAAAAAATCCCCAAAAGGTAAATACTGATACAATATATGCATGAATAAAATATAATATTACCTTTTTATTTCATCTAGTGCATATATATACTTTCAAATATTTCGTATTTTTTTTGAATGTTATGTACTTCTTAAAGGTTTTGTAACACCCCAAAATTCCATAGTAAGAACCTTATATTCGATAGTGTTCATTACACACAACATCTAGAACATAAGGGAGAATAATACCATGATTCATTACAATATATTATCTATTTTAAATAGATTTTATATTTTCTTTATATTTTAATGCACTCGATACCGAGTTATCTTGAGTTAAAAGCACTATCGACTTTTTTTAGGCATTAATTTCTCACAAGATTGAGTTTAACCAAATAAAAATTTATTATTATATATAATATTATATAACATATACAATAAATTTATATTTATGTGAAGGGGTAAATAACTAATGAACATATAATGTTTACAAAAATTTAAAATTATTTCATTATTTGTAAATATATAAGAAATGAATGTGAAAACATAATGAATATAAAAGAATATATTATTATTTCCACAATGATGGATTATCCTAATAGATTTAATTATTTAAAAATATTGGATTATGTTAATAAAATATATATATCATGTATTAAATATGATATTTCTGATTTTCATCCATTATATTTAAGAATCATTAGATAAGAACATACATATTATTACACATAATCCCAATATTTTTATAAAGGAAATTTTACTTCCTTTTAATAAAAAACATATTTTAATTATAAATTATTAAATTTTAATTCATTTAGAATATCAAAATAATGAGTATGTTAGAAAGAGAAACATAAAAATTATTTTACATGCAATTTGTGATATTTTTCAGAAACATCTTGTTTTATTGAATACTTAAACAGACTATATTTTTATTCAAAACATATTTTTTATCTTATTTATTTTTCAGGATAAAATATATTTTTAATTTATTTTAACATTTAATTAGTTAATATATGAATCAATTAAAAATATTTATGTAATTGGAAACAATTTCACAATGAAATTTACTATATAAAAATTTAAAACGATTTTACAACTTCACCTTAAAAGGCAACATTTTCATCCCACATCTATGAAAAAATTTAAATTAATTTATAATACTATTGTGATAGAAATTTGGGGAAATGGATTCCATATTTGGAATCAAAATAATATATCATTTTTACTAAGGAATTTTTTTTGTCCAAATATATTACTGAATGTAATTAAAATTAATTACAATTATTAAGGTAAAATTAATCTATACTAATGAAAAACCATTAACATATTCAGAAAACAACCTATAAACATAAACAAAAAATACTCTTCTGGCTGAAATTCTCCCATGCACCATCCATTATTTTTTGTTTATTTTGGATATTTTTTAGGTAAAAATTTGGGTAAACAGAACTTCATTTCAAAATACAATGTGATTCATTTTCCTCTCATATAATAGGCCGCCACCTCTCACCATTCCCCAAACCACTAAAACCATATAAGTTCAGACACTATATTCTCATATTGATTCCCAAAATACATTACCCAGACCCTAGAAGCATCACATAGGGCATAAATCCATCCACAGTTTCCTTTTTGTACAAATGAAAATATTTTACACAAATAATAGGTAACATCTTCCCTTTGGAACTCTAGTTTCATTTCCATTATACACCCCCACAAATCCATTTATAAAATTAGTATATAAAAACCAGTATCCTTAATATTCTAGTATTTTTTATATGTAAATATATCGATATACACTTACACACACCTCTATCTAATGGATAAAAAAGAAACTATTTCTTTGTATGTCAAACTACTACCTCATGAAATGATTATTGTTCATTCATTACATTACCACCACGGATGGTGTGAATTATGATGGAGAAAATATTTGTATATGTATTATATTGTATATGTAATCTCCCTATTAATATTTTCTTTTTATTAGAAACATTCCATTATACTTCCCATCATGTGTAAATACAATAATTTTCCTTGAGGAAGTGTGGGGGACTGCCCCCTCAAAGTGATATGACACATCCATTCCATACATGTAATGTATAAATGATTGATTTGATAAACCTATGTAACAAATGTAACATAGAAAGTATACTGAAATTTTAATATAAAAATGTATTTGTTTATTATTTCATTCATTTATTAAAACAAATAAATTAATGTATAATTCATGTGTATGTATGGTTTACTATCCCAATGAACAGTGGAATTCATTTCTAATATCCAAATATAATGGAGTAATATAAATAAATAAATACTAAATTTAAATATGATAATAAATTCTTGTTTTACATTTATAATATGATGAAATTATGTTCTAATTTAAAGTAACAAAAAAAATTCAAAGTCAAAAAAACTTTAGAAAACTAGGCATTTAACACATCAAATAGTTAAAATAATGAATGATTGTTAACAAAGGGGTATTAAAATATTATAAGAAATTAATATATGAAATTATAAACATGATTAAATATTTTTATAAGTAAGTAAATTTTTTTATACCATTATAAATGACAATAAAAACCACACAAAGAAAGTAATGTTATGGTACATGATTTCATCTCAATTTACTTTCCATTGAGACTTATTTTTATTATACACAAATTAAAATTTAATTTGTGTATATAATTTCATTTGACATCTTATAACATGAATGTACTTATTCTCACGATGTTAAATGTTTCACATAATTCATGAGGATTTATAATTTAAATTCTTTAATATGGTATGGAAAAAATTATAATGTTTAAATAGTTTTCCCCCCAGAATGTTTTATTATCAGAAACCTTTGTTGTTACATAACCTTCTCATTAGCATTATTGATAAAACTCAATTTTTTTTCAATATTTATATTTTATAAATCAAATTATTTATTTAATGTATGTTTAATTCATTTTACATTCAATGCATGTCTTGGGGGCTATTTGTGTTAAGCCCTAAAAGTTGGGTAGTAGTTAAAGAATTCCCATAAATACATCGGTAGTCTCATTAGATGAAATAGTTCTCCAAAATAGAATTGTTTCTACCAGATATCCTATTCATATTGTGAAACTTCACGATGGTACTGGTTCCATGTACTTGGGAAACACAACGTCTAATAAGAAAGGATTTCCATCATTTAGTTTCAGTTATTATTTTACTATGATATATTTTTTTCAACATATTTATGGATACATATAATTATTAGTTAATTAATTAAAGGAAATGTGCTTCAGTTTCATACCTTTCCATATTGATTTTAATTATTGAAACGCCCCGATCCCAGTGACCCAGATTTGGTGCATTATTACATAACATTGGAATGATCACAAGAAAGATAAAATCTCGAAATACCAATTGGTTTAGTAGCCATGAAAACACTAGATATATTCATAATGTTTTACATTACATCCTGAAGTTAAAAACTACTGCAACAACATATTGTCTCTATAATCCACACTATTATCCCCTCATAATATCCCAGGAGGTCATTCGTAATTTACTTCTTCACATCATGGGAAAAAATAAAACATGGAATAGGGGTGATCTCAAATGCCCAGTAAGGATAACAATATAGCAGAAACTTTCATAAATAAGAATAAACATTTAAGGCAGTGTATAACTAAAACAAAATCTTTTTAAACTTTACCTTCAACATAGTATGTAAATATAAAATGAAATAATTCCATTTACATATTCACAGAAATATTCTACTAATCAAATAATCACATGCAATATCAATAATCTCTTTCATAATGATGGAATGCATATTGCCAGACTATCATAACCACATATCCAAGGCCTTGTGCCAAGACTACAAATAATATTTTGTCAAGGGCTTGTGCCAAGACACTAGATTGTATCATGATACCTACTGATGCATCGTGGAGCTACAGTGGGCTCCACCCGTCCAATATTATGTCCAATCCATTCCCATATGAAAAGGTTTAAACATAACATAAACATTTGTATTAAAACTAGCATACGAAATGTAAATACCTCATCCATAAAACATGAATGGTATAAAAATAAAACATCCTTAGTCAAACATATCACAAAACCTTCAATACAATATAGAAGTTTTTGTTTCATAATAAATCAACTTCAAATAAGCGTAAAATCCTTCAAAGGATGTTGACATAGATGAAATCAAAACTCTCTTTTTAGAGAAATATCTATTTCTATTTTGAAATCATTTAAGAGTCATATATTTATAAAATTAAAAAATTTCTTTGAAAATATTCTTATAAGATTGTAAGGGAAGCTTCGACGATTTTATAATGGCGGAAAATAGCAGCACCCGACGTATAAGTTAAAAAAACATTCTTACCTTATTTTTGTCGAAAAGGATAAAAAGGACCTTGTTTGGAAAATGATGGAATGATTCCATGATAAAAATCTTATAAAAAGTCAAAAAAGGGTATAAATGTCCTTAACCCATATTCTATAAAATAGTAAAAATGTTTCGAAATTCATTTTTAAGAAACATGGATGTGGATGATAAAGAGATCCGAGTAGATTATTACGTATAAACAACCTTAGATAATGAAGAGATTGTGAAATAAACCCTTACCATGTACTTTTCATTGGTTAGGGTAGGTTAACCTCCTGTATAATGGTGAAATAAATGTTATTAAATTATTCAAAATTCATATACATTAATATGATATCATATATGATCTTTTAACATTGCTTTGTTAATAATATCTTAGAGTTATCGTCATTTTGGGTGTTAACTTAGTCGTTTTCATTGATATGGTTTGTTACGTAAGCCATGTTTGTTATGGATAGGATGTATCTAATTCATATCCAGAATGATATCAAGTCCTTAAAAATTATTTTTAATTCATCAAATTATAATTATACTTGAATAGATACGATGGAGAATGAATCTCATCGTGTTCGTTGAGATGGAAGTCCGTATGTACGCACGAGCGACAATATCATTGTTTTGATATTAAAATAATATATAGTTGGATGGTATAACATATATACAGAATCATTATTTTGTTAAATTTATCATTTACATGAGTTACACATTTTTATTATACCCATGCAAATAATAATTTATTGAATAACAATTACACCACGACGTGGAGACGGTAAGTCGTACGTACGCACGTATGGTGACATGTTATTCAAAGGATGGATAGAATACTGAATATGGTTGTACCAGATTTATAATAAAATAATAGTATATATAATATATTGGAGTTATTATTTTATAATGCTAACAACAAATAAGGAAGAAGAGGAAGAATAAATGAATTTGAAAAAGGCTGGTGAAAACATTACCTCTTCTTCGGGTTCTTCCTTTTGATTTGTTCAAAAGGGCTCTTAGGTTGGCTTTCTGACTAAATGAAGGGCTCTTAGATGAATTTAGGGCGTTTAAAGAGTATGTGGGTAGAGTTTGGCCGATCCAAAAGGCTTTTATGGTGTGAGTTAATGAGAAGTGAGAGTGCCCTTTTATAAGAGGGGTGAGGGGCACCTTTGGAAAAGCTAGAAATATTATTTTATAATAAATTAATATTCGGTTTATAATGGCTCAAAAGTGGATTATTTAATGTTAAAGGTGGGTATAGGTCGCAAACCACTCATCCAATAGAATTTAGATAGGTTTGGATTACAATATTATCCTTATCTTTAAATATTAACTCTTAGTTAATTAGTTTCACTTTTACAATGTATCTTTGTATTTTTATATTATATGGTTTATAAACTTACTATATACATCCAAGAGACCCCCAAGTGGTACATTAATGATAAACCTATCATGATATAATTCTCTTGGCCGAACCTTAGATTTTTAGGAATTTAATATCAATTAATAATATAATATTTGTTTTAAAAATTCTTTTATGTCAATTTTGACACTGTTCATTAATTGATTTTTGTTAAGCTCATAACAGAATTATTACTTCGAAAAACGTTACTTAAGTCACTCCTAACATATCATATTAACCTATAAAATTAGTTTAATTCATTATAAGTCTCAAATTATATTTATTTGGGTATTTATAATATCAATTATTTTAATTTTTTACTATTATGGTAATTCCTCCATCATCATTGTGTCATAAATACATTAAATTATTTAATGTCAAAAAATTATAAATAAAATATAATTATGTAGGAAATCATTTTATCTTTCTAATTAATATTTCCAATCGAATTTATCGTATGTATAACCCTATATTAAAAAATTTTTAGTAATTAAACATTGATTTTAACTCTTTTTACTCTTCTTTGATTTAAATAATAATAAATGTCCAAATCTAATCCAACTGGACCTAAATTATAATATTTTATTCCTAAGGTTTCTTTTGATCGAGATACACTTGTCCAATATAATTAGGATATGTGTTAGGGTAATATTAATATCATTTTTACCCTTAATTACCCTATTTACTTTTAATTGTGGAAAATTAAAGTAAAAAAGATAATATTCAGAAAAAATTATTTTCATCTCATTGAACCACATTTTTCTCCTTCATATTAACCATGTCTTTCAGATTTTCGAAATTCCAATCACAGATGCAGTCAAATTACGTTTTATGAAAAATTTTGTTTTTTTAACTACCACTTAGTAATTTCACTATTCATCAATTATTGAAGTTTTTCAAAACAATTCCAAAATATCACCCTAATCTATAATTGATATTCCAAATTAAAAAATGATTTCTATTTTACAAAATTCCAAACATATAAGTTGCATTAATTAATTTTATAATTAATTCCCATTGTCACAACAAATAGCGTGTTTTTAAGAAACAATATATATCCAAAGATTTACAATTGTTTATGTCCAATTTCAAAGTGAAATTAATTCTAATGAACACCATTGGATAAAATGGTAAAAATATATTCTAATTATACTTTAAAACCACTCAATAATATAATTTATCTCTATAAATTATTATGATTAAAAAAAATTTAAGTATTTTTCACTATTCATAAAAAATGGAAGTTCTCAGAAAAATACCAAAACTTCAACTTAAGATAATTTCGATATTCTAAATCAAAAAATGAAGTCCATTTTGAAATATAAAATATATATAATTTCAAAAAGTAGGTATTACTATTCATAATGGCAAGTTTGATTGGTTGTGGTGTGCTAGAACTCGATGTTGCGTACAACACACACTATCACATTATTCCAAGAGAAGCGTACCGTAGAAGCTTGGGGTGTTACATTCTCCCCTCCTTCAAAACATTTCGTCCTCGAAATTTCTAGAATAATACCGCATGAAATGACTCGGGTGGTTCTTCATCATAAGGTCCTCGGGTTCCCACGTGGCCTCTTCCATCTTATGGTTTCTCCAAAAGACTTTTACCAGACGAGTCGTCCGGTTTCTCAGTACTTGTTCTCTCGTATCAAAAAACTTGACGGGCTCTTCGCAATAAGAAAGATCGGGTTCCAGTTCTAATTCCTCGTAGGTGAGTACATGCGTTTGGTTAGGCATGTATTTCTTCAATAGAGATACGTGGAACACATCGTGAACTTTGGAGAGACCTGGCGGCTTTGCCAATCGATAATCTATAGCCCCAATTCGTTCTAGAATTTCGAAATGTCCAATGTACCTGGGACTTAATTTACCTTTCTTACCAAAACGTATGACTCCCTTCCATGGAGATACCTTCAGGAAAACATGATCACCGAGTTGAAATTCCAAATCCTTCCTTCGATTATCGGCATAGCTCTTTTGCCTACTTTGAGCTGCTTTGATGTGATTTTGGATTACCTTCACCTTTCCCATTGATTCCTCTACCAGTTCTGGACCTACAAGTTTTCTTTCACCAACGTCATCCCAACAGGTTGGTGTGCGACATCTCTTTCTGTATAACGCTTCATATGGTGCCATCTGAATACTTGAATGGATGCTATTGTTATAGGAAAATTCTACCAAAGGTAAATATTGATCCCACATACCCTGAAAGTCAAGTAAGCAAGATCTCAACATGTCTTCTAAGGTTTGAATAGTCTGTTCTGATTGTCTGTCTGTCTGAGGGTCGTAGGCAGTGCTCAAAGGAGGTTCACTATCTAGGGATTTCCGAAGACTTTTCCAGAATCTTGAAGTAAAACGGGGATCATGATCAGAAACAATCGATAGGGGTACTCCATGAAGTCTCACAACTTCATTAATATATAGTCGTTCTAGATGTTCCAGTGGTAGATCTTCTCTTATAGCAGGAAAATGTGTTGACTTGGTAATACGATAAACAATAACCCATAATTCATTGTTCCTTCTAGGAGTCTTTGGTTTCCCCATGACAAAATCCATCGTAATATTGTCCCATTTCAACTCCGGTATGGGAAGAGGTTTCATGACTCCTCCAGGGTGTTTCCTTCCAGCTTTAACTTGTTGACAAACCATACATCTTGACACAAAATCAGCAATCTCCCTCTCAATATTGTCCCACCAAAAATGTTCCTTCAAATCTCTATACATTATGGTGCCCCCAGGGTGTATAGAGAAATTGGAACTATGGGCATCATCCAGAAATTTCCTTTTTAGATCAGGTATATCGGGAAAGCAAAGTCTCTTCCTGAATTTCAAAATTCCATCATCATACACAAATTCTCTCAATCTCTCATCATTCACAGCATTAACCTTCTTTTGAAATTCTTCATCATCGGTCTGAGAACTCTTAATCCTTTCTAGTAAAGATGGTTTGGAAACCATTTGAAAAAGAATTGATGTTTCACCTTCCATAGTTATTCCCATGTCCATCTTCACTAGATCCATGAAAATTGGATCCCTTTCAATTCTCATATTGTTCAAAACTCCATGATCTTTTCTACTCAAAGCATCTTCCACCTTGTTTGCTTTCCCGGGGTGTTAGTTTATTGTACAATCTTAATCCTTGAGTAATTCAAGCTGTCTCCTTTTCCTCATGTTGAGTTCTTTTTGTGAGAAAATATAATTCAAACTCTTGTGATCAGTATAAATCTCACATTTTTCACCATGGAGGTAGTGTCGTCATATCTTTAAAGAAAAATCACTGCTGCTAACTCAAGGTCACGAGTAGGATAGTTTTTTTCATTAATTTTCCACTCTTCTGATCCATAGGCAATAACCCTATCATTCTGAATAAGGACACAACCAAGTCATTTCTTCGATGCATCACTATTAATAACGAACCCTTCATTCCCTGATGGTAGATTCAATGTAGGAGCATTGAAAAATCTTCTCTTCAGTTCATCGAAACATTCTTCACACTCTTTTTTCCAAACAAATTTAACCTCTTTACGTGTGATCTTCGTTAATGGGTTTTCCCATTTGGCAAAATTCTGGACGAAATGTCGATAATAACCTGCCAAACCAATAAAACTGCGTACCTCAGTTATACTCATAGGTGCTAGCCATTCGTGGATTTCCTTGGTCTTAGAAGGATCAACAGAGATTCCATCTTTAGAGACAATATGGCCATGAAAATAAATCACATGAATCCTAAATTCACACTTGCTAAACTTACCATATAATTAATGTCTTCTCAGAGGCTTCAGGATAATGCACAAGTGACTTTCATGATCCACATATCTTTTAGAGTATACCATGATATCATCAATAAATACCACCACAAATTCATCGAGATATTCCTTGAAAACTCTATTCCTCAGATCCATGAAAACAGAGGGTGCATTAGTCAATCCAAAGGGAATTACAGTAAACTCGTAATTCCCATACCTGGTTCGAAATGCTGTCTTCGGAATGTCTTCATTCATCACACACAACTGATGGTATCCAGATCGATGGTCACTCATTGAAAATTATTGAGCTCCACGCAGTTGCTCAAATAAATCATCAATGTGAGGTAGGGGATACTTGTTCTTTATTGTTATGGCATTAATCTCCCTATAGTCGATACATAACCTCATATATCCATCTTTCATTTTAACAAAAAGAACAGGGTCTCCCCATAGAGAAACACTAGGGAGAATAAATCCCTTATTACATAATTGCTTTAGTTGTTTCTTTAGTTAAACTAATTCTACAGTGGCCATTATATAAGGGGTCTTCGATATAGGCCTTGATCCAAGAATTAAATCAATGGAAAACGCAACTTCTTGTTCAGGAGGATGTCCTTGTAAATATTCCAGAAATACATCTACATATTCTTTCACAACTGGTATATCCACTATTTGAACATTCCTTTCCTCACACATAGTCATTTCATTCTCTTCCTCCCCAATAATTGAATTTAGTTTAGCTACTGGGGGTGTATCTAGAAAAGAATTAGGTGGTGACGATTCTGCTCAAAAGATAAGGTGTTCCTTATCGTCGTCATCAAAAATCGTATCCTCCTTCTTCTTACAATAAATCTTCGCATCATAGTCCGATAGCCAATCTATACCGAGGATTATATCAAACTCAATCATAGGTATGATGATGAGATCAGCAGATAAAGAACATTTATGTGCTCTAATGGGGACTGATTCACAAAACATTGTTGCACTGATACTTCCCTTATGAGTTTTAACTAACAACTCCCTTGTTAAATCAAATTAGAAATATCTAATTTTCTTAGCAAAATGGGAAGATATGAGACAATGCGATGATCCAGAATCAAATAATGCATTTCCTAAACTTGAGGAAACCATTAAATTACCTTCCACTACATCTTTTGGAGCTTCTACCTCAGCAGTAATGATAGAATAAGTTTGGCCTTGATCCCTTGGCCTTTTTCGGAGGTAAGTTCCCCAGACGATTAGGAAATTCATTTCCATAACGTCCCATCTCCCTGCAATTGTAGCATTGAACATTGGTAGCTTCCTTCTTCCCTTTGCATTCACGAGCTTGGTGGCCTATTTCACCACACTTGTTACAGACACTCATTCCCTTCAAGCAAGTACCTGGGTGTTTCTTCCCACATTTACCACATTATGGATATTCAACCATTCCCTTCTTCCCCTTATTTCCATTCCCAGATTGATCAGCAGATCTCTTCTTCTCTTGCTTTACTTTAAAGTCATAAGATATAGAGAATTCGTTTTCTGTTTTGATAGCACATGAGACAATGTCTTCGTACGATGAGAACGATTGTGAGACTAATGCTCGATGGAGAAATGGTTTTAAACCATCAACGAAATGATCAATCTTACTTCTTGGGTAACGTATATAATCTCCAGCATACCTTGATAACCTTGTAAAGTTATCCTCATAATTTGTGACATTCTCATCCTTCTTTTGTCTCAGACTCAGAAATTGCCTTTCCAAATCTGCTCGATGGTCACAAGGAATGTATTTTTCTAAAAACAGATCTTTGAACTCCCTCTATTCCATATTTGATACTTCATCATCTTCCTTCGTGTTTTGAATCAATGACCACCATTGATCAGCGTCTCCAGTGAGGTGGTAAACTGCCATGATAACTTTTTCCCTTTCACTACTCCCCAAAGCCTGAAATATTTTCTCTAGGGAATTTATCCATTGCTCATCTACTAAGGGATTTGTACTCCCATTAAAATTTGGTGGTTTTTGCCTCACGAATCGATCTAACATTGATCCTCCACGCTGCGGATCAGGGTGCTCCATACGGGTAAGGTTATTATTCATAACCTGAGTGAGTTGTCCCAGTATGGTGATTAGCTAATCGGCACCAGTTGGATCACCATCTCCACTATAATTATCTTGAGCAGGAGGGAAATCCCCACATGGAGTGCGTGTATTGATATGGTTTCCATTTCTTCCACTAGGTTCCATTTCTAAACAATTTCATAAACTAGATCATTTTATGAATCAAAATACATAATTCCATACTTATAAAAAACTTAACATAAATTGAATTATTTGTGGATATAATCCATAATCATAAAAATATTTTCTTTGAGGAATTATATACTCATAAACCCTTCATAATAATTTATAAATAAAATGAGAGCTATCCTAAGCATATCCCCTGGGATTGTCGTAACCAAGAGTGCAGCAGGGCCCGTTGTCGTGCACCAGTTCCCGTTCGAGTCTAGCTCAAAGTTGTGCTTTCGGGTTTTACCCCTAGGTACATCTGTGCCAGAGCCGCATCTACCAGCTCGTATCTAGACAGGGATTTATTTCTTGGAAAACTCACAAAATCTCTACAATACCAAAATTCTAGGAAGTTCTTCTATTCTAATCCTCAAAGTCCATCTTAGGTCTATGTGCTCAAATCAACGTTTATCTAAATATAACTTCCAAGGTTTGTACTAAACTTCCTCTGATAACAACTGTAATGCCCCAAACCCAGTGACCCAGAGTCGATACATTATTACATGACATTTTCATGATCACAAGAAAGATCAAATCTCCAAAGACCGATTGGTTTAGTAGCCTTGGAACCACTGATTATATTCATAAAGTTTTACATTACATCATGAAGTGAAAAACTACTACAAAAACATATTGTCTCCAAAATCCACACTATTATCCCCTCATAATATCCCTGCAGGTCATTCAAAATTTACTTCTTCACATCCTGGAAAAATAAAACATAGAATAGGGGTGAGCACAAATTCCCAATAAGGATAACAATATAGCATAAACCTTCATAAATAAGAATAAACATTTAAGGCAGTGTATAAATAAAACAAAAGCCTTTTAAACTTGAACTTCAACATAGTATGGAAATATAAAATGAAATAATTCCATTTACATATTCACATTTATATTCTACTAATCTAATAATCACATGCAATATCAATAACATCATTCATAATGATGGAATGCATAATGCCAGACTATCATAACCACATAGCCAAGGCCTCGTGCCAAAACTACAAATAATATTTTGTCAAGGCCTTATGCCAAGACACTAGTTTGTCTCATGAGACCTACCGATGCATCGAGGAGCTATAACGGGCTCCACCCGTCACATATTAAGTCCAATGCATTCCCATGTGAAAAGGTTTAACCATAACATAAACATTCCTATTAAAACAGGCATACGAAATGTAAATACTTCATCCATAAACCATGAATGGTATAAAAATAACACATCCACATTCAAACATATCAAAAAACTTTCAATACAGTATATATGTTTTGCTTCATAATAAATCAACTTCAAATAATCATAAAATCCATCAAAGGATGTTGACATAGATGAAATCAAAACTCTTTTTTTAGAGAAATGTCTCTTTCTATGTTGAAATCATTTAAGAGTGATATATTTATAAAATAAAACATTTTCTTTGAAAATATTATTATAATATTTTAAGGGAAGCTTCGGCGATTTTATAACGGCGGAAAATAGCCTCACCCGCCGTATAAGTTAAAAAAATATTCTAACCTTAATTTTGTCGAAAAGGTTAAAAAGGACCTTGTTTGGAAAACGATGGAAAGATTCCTTTATAAAAATATTATAAAAAGTCAAACAATGGTATAAATGACTTTAACCCATATTCTGTAAAATAGTAAAAATGTATTGAAATTTATTTTTAAGAAACATGGATGTGTATGATAAAGAGATCCCAGTATATTATTACGTATAAACAACCTCGTATAATGAAGAGATTGGGAAATAAACCCTTCTCTCGTACTTTTCCTTGGTTGGGGTAGGTTAACCTACTGTATAATGGTGAAATAATTTTTATTTAATTATTCAAGAATCATATACATTAATATGATATCATATATGATCTTTTAACATTGCTTTGTTAATAATATCGTACAATTGTCGTCGTTTCGGGTGTTAACTTACTCGTTTTCTTTAATATGTTTAGTTACGTAATCCATGTTTGTTATGGATAGGATATATCTTATTCATATCAATATTGATATCAAGTCCGTAAACATTATTTTTAAATCATCAAATGATAATTATACTTGAATGGATATGATGGAGAATGAATCTCATCGCGTTCATGGAGAAGGTAGTCCGTACGTACGCACGAGCAACAATATCATTCTTTTGATATTAATATAATATATAATTGTATTGTATAACATATATACAGAATCATTATCATGTTATATTTATTATTTACATGAGTTACACATCATTATTATACCCATCCAAATAATAATTTATTGAATAACACTTACACCGCAACGTGGAGATGGTAAGCCGTACGTACGCACGTATGGTGACATGTTATTCAAAGGTTGGATATAATAATGAATATGGTTGTACCATATTTTTAATAACATAATATTATATATAAGATACAGAAGTTATTATTTTAGAATGGTAATAAAAAAATAAGGATGAAGTGAAATAAGAAATGAATTTGAAAAACGCTGGTGAAAACATTCCTTTTCTTCGGGTTCTTCCTTTTGATTTGATCAAAAGGGCTCATAGGGTGGCTTTCTGACTAAAGGAAGGCCTCTAGGATAAATTTAAGGATATTTAGAGAGTATTTGTGCAGAGTTTGGCCGAGCCAAAAGGCTTTGAAGGTGTGAGTTAATGAGAAGTGAGAGTGCCCTTTTATAAGAGGGGTGAGGGGCACCATTGGAAAAGCTATAAATATTATTTTATAATAATTTCATATTCGGTTTCTAATGCCTAAAAAGTGTATTATTTAAAAGTTAAGGTGGGGATAGGTCTAAAACCACTAAACCAATAGAATTTAGACAGGGTTGGGTTACTATATTAACCATATCATTATGTATTAACTCTTAGTTAATTAGTTTCACTTTTACAATGTCTCTTTGTATTTTTATATTATATGGTTAAAAAACATACAATATACATCCAATAGACCTCAAGTGGACCATTAATGATAAAACTATCATGATATAAGTCTCTTGGCCGAACTATAGATTTTTAATATTTTAATATCAATTAATAATATAATATTTGTTTTAAAATGTCTTTTATGTCAATTTTGACACTATTCATAAATTGATTTTTTTGAACCTCATAACAGAATGATTACTTGTAAAAAAGTTACTTATGTCACTAAAAACATATCATATTAACCTATAAAATTAGTTTAATTCTTTTAAAGTCTCAAATTATATTTATTTGGGTATTTATAATATCAATTATTTTAATTTTTCACTATTATGGTTATTCCTTCATCATCATTGTGTCATAAATAAATTAAATTATTTAATGTCTAAAAATTATAAGTAAAATATAATTATGTAGGAAATAGTTTTAGCTTTCTAATGAATATTTACAATCGAATTTATCTTATTTATAACCCTATATGAAAAATATTTTATTAATTAAACTTTGATTTTAACTCTTTTAACTCTTCTTTGAATTAAATAATAATAAATGTTCAAATCTAATCCATGTGGACCTAAATGATAATATTTTATTCCTAAGTTAGTTTTTGTTCGAGATAAACTTGTCCAATAGAATTAGGACAAGTGTTAGGGTAATATTAATATCATTTTTACCCTTAATTACACTATTTACTTTTAACCGTGGTAAATAAATGTAAAAAATTACTATTCACCAAAAATTATTTTCATCTCATTGAACCACATTTTACTCCTTGATATTATCCTTGTCTCTCAGATTTTCGAAATTTCAATCAATGAAGCAGTAAAATTATATTTTATGAAAAAATCAGTTTTTTTTAACTACCACTTAGTAGTTTCACTATTCATCAAAAATTGAAGTTTTTCAGAACAATGCCAAAATTTCACCCTAAGCTATAATTGATATTCCAAATTCAAAAATGATTTCTCTTTTACAAAATTCCAAACATATAAGTTTCATTAATTAATTTTATAATTAATTCCCTCTATCACAACAAATAGCGCGTTTTTAAGAAACAATATATATCCAAAGATTGACAATTGTTTATGTCAAATTTCAAAGTGAAATTAATTCTAATGAACACCATTGGATAAAATGGTAAAAATATATTCTAATTATACTATAAAACCACTCAATAATATAATTTTTCACTATCAATTATTTTGATTTAAAAAGTTTTTTTAAGTATTTTTCACTATTCATTAAAATTGGAAGTTCTCAAAAAAATACCAAAAATTCAACTTAGAATAATTTCGATATTCTGAATCCAAAAATGAAGTCCATTTTGAAATATAAAATATATATAAATTCAAAAAGTAGGTATTACTATTCATAACGGCTAGTTTTATTGGTTGTGGTGTGTTAGAACTCGATGTTGCGTACAACACATGCTATCACATTATTCCAAAAGAAGCGTACCGTAGAAGCTTGGGGTGTTACAATTATCTAGTAATTTGAATTAAATGTGTTATCAGTTATTTACCTTACCATGTTAATTTATTCTCTTATATTTGTTAATATTTTTACATTATATTTATTTATTAAGAATTTGATCTCACCATTATTATGTTACATTTCCTAAGGTTGTGAGGAATAATTGGTTGAAAATGTGTTCAAGGAATTATTTTATTTTATTAAATTATATAATAAGTTATTATTGTCTATTTACTATTGTAATATGTGTATCATGTATGTAATTTAGATTATCATGACTGATAAACTGATTGGTCCTTTAGAACATGATTATTTGTAATCCTAAAAATTTAAAAAAATAAAACTATTATCATGCATCTAGGGTCGGATTGTTACACATGGTATCTTTGGATATTTAGCAGCATCCTTGGAAATATGAATTATAAAATATAGATTAGAATGAACAACCCATAGATATACACATAGGATATGTATAGAATAACATCATATAATTTTGTTAAGGTAGTGATTATGTGTGTATTCTTAGAAATACATCTCTGTCTTGATACAAGTAGACATGTTTATGGAATAGATGTTCCTATGAGTAATAACTCTGATAAGGTGTACCATACTTTACTTGGGGTATCCGGCTACATGAAAACGGTCCTTACTAAGCACGTGGTGTGACACTTTCACATGATAGGATTATGATAATTCACATTTTATTTACCTTCAATTATGAAGGATTTGAAATTAAATATTACCCTAATTTAATAAATGTTTTAGATTACACTATTCACAATTAAAATATTTTTTATATGTTCAATATAATATGTAGAGTTATAAAAATTTAATAACATTATGAAATAATCATGTGTATGCCATTTTTTTGAAATAGAACATGCATGGAATAATGTTTTCAGTAATCATGGAAAATTTAGAGATAACCCTGTTGAGTAAAAAATTAAATCTGGTATTGGAACTAAGAGAATTATATAAGCAATATTGAAGACTTATTTGATTATGAAAAATAAAAATTCCTTGATAGAGAAAGTTATTTCATGGACTAAATCTCATATGTTGGATCTCTTTATATTGCATAAGACCCCATAGTATAGTGGGACTACTAATCCAATTATAGTTGATAAATGTATTAAGTCTAAAGAAAAGATATGTACAACCTTGGATTGTTGCGAAATCGAAAATGTTGCCCATTCAACCTATTATAAAAAAGGTGAGACTAACTATTGGTGGTCTATGATCTATAATATAAGTGATGAAGAATAAATTCAACTCATAGAATGGATAACATTAAAAGAGGAATTATCCCAAAAATACTTCCCTCATGAAAATCAAATTGAGATGATGTGGAAGTTACATTTCATAAATAAGAATGATGAATAGATTTTTCAGATTATAAAGATACCATTACAGTGTTATCCCAGTATTATTTGGATTATATGCGTAAAACGGAGTGAACGATCGACCAAATAATTTAAGTATATGAAATAATTCTTTGAATGGCATAAGTTTATCAAAACATTTCTTTATATCATTAAATAGTTTAATATTATATCTCGATAGAGAAAAAAAATTTCAATTATTATCGAATAATGGGAAACCAATAGGCAGAAATCTATTCATAACACCATTTAAATGTGAACGAGTCAATGAATATAAAGGGAATAAAGGATTTTCTAAAATGTGATAATGGTGGAAGGAATCACCTCTAAAAATACTGGAAGGAATATGAGTATTTTATAAAGGTGGAGAAAAGGGTCACTAGGAAAAATAATTCAAAGGAATAAATAAAAATAATTATATTCAATGTAATGTATATAATGAGACAGGAAACTACACAAACAAATTTTCCAAGCATACGAGAATGTAGATCATAATAAGCTATGGGATCACGTTTAGTCATATGTTGTTAACACAACTAAAGTAGAATGATTAATAAACTTATGTATTTTTATCTAAAATATGTGCTGTAAAATTATTATTTTATGATTCTATCATAATATGATATATGAATATGTAATGATTTTAATGTAGTACGTTTTCATTATGAATTTTAGATAATATGGTGAATTTTAACAAGAAACGTTATTCATTAATAAGTAAAACTTATCGAGGGAAACAAAGCCCGTATTATGTTCAACATGTTGAGATAGTGAGGAATATATAATTGATTTGTACAAGTTCTGACTACCTTGGAATTAATTAATGACTTGTTGGAATGTGGTCCATGCTATAAATGATTCAATTTAAAACACATTTAGAATTTATGAAATATATCCAAAAAAATTATTCTTAAATTATTATCAAGGAATAAGAAACGTTTCCATTAAGGTTTTATGTTAATTGAATTTAATACCATATTTCAATAGGATATATGATGCATTAATTCAAATGTTGAGAATTCCGAAACTTAAAGATGATTCGTTCTAACTATTGGCTTATGATAATCTCATTCTAAAAATTCAGTAACATTATATCTAAATTATTGGATTATAATATTTTCTAAATGTTAACCATTTAGGAAATAGTTTTTGTTGGTATTAGGAAAATGTTTTGTAGATTGTTTTTTGCATCACTATATAAGAAGAAAAGATGAAATAGTTCAAAGAATAAATAAAGGATAATATTTTATTTATGGAAACATATATTTACTTATATTCTTATAGATTGATATAATTATTCATGTATAGAAAAACGTGTCTTGAGAAAAACTGTTTTTCCCATATCATCATTTTTGGTAATAATGATGACTTTTATCCATACCTTTGAATTATGATTTTATAGTAAAAAACATTCACCTAAACATGATTTCTATCTCTCCCCATCAGATCATCATGGTTGGATTTTTTTCTTCGGTATACATGTTTCTATTTCCCACCTATGTTCTCCTACATAGGGTACTATTTACATGACCATTATAATTTACATTCTCTCTTATTAAGAATATTTGATATTAAAAAAATTAATGATGTGGGACATTCATTAATTATTTATTTTAAATACCTATATCTTTAGATCAATCTTTAATTGTGAGGCTGCAATTTTTATAATTTGTGGAGAATGTGGCATTCTAAAATTTTAATGTAAGAACCTTATATTCAATAGAGTGCACGATTGGATTCATGGAGTGTCTAAGTGAATAAAAAACAATACTTCTTGAAAATATATTTTCAAATATATATATATATGATATATTCTATATTTGGTAATTCACTCTACACCTAGTTAACCTGTATTACACATAATAACAACTTTCATCGAAATATTACATTAGACACAACACTAAGTATTACCAAATAATAATATATAGTGATATATAATAATATGGAACAAAAACATTAAATTATATGTTATAGAAATGTGTAACTACTATTTGAAAATCTATTGTTTAAAAAGATTTAAAATGAATTCATTGGATATAAATTCGTTAGAATTGATTATGAAACTGATTGAATATAAAAGAAAATATTATTATTTTCATTCAGTTATTTTCAATAATAGATTTTATTAATAAAAATTATTCTGTGAATTTAATATAATTTACATATATATATATATATCTATCACATATTCAATATTATAATTTTTATGTTCATACAATATATTTTATAGTCGGAAGATAAGAACAAACCAAATATAGCACATAAATACTATATTTTTATAAAAGAAATATTCAAACTATTTAATGGAAACCCCATTTTAAATATGAATTTTGAAACATTAGGTGACATAATATGTCAGAAATATAATTATCTTTGGAATAAAAGTATAATAATTCTGTTAGGGTAAATTTTTGATATTTTTTTTAAAACATATCAATTTTAATGAATTGTTAATAATAATGAATTTTTGTTGAAAATAGTTTTTTCGTCTAATTTATTTATAAGGATATATTATAATTAAATTGGTTTTAAATTTTAATTAGGTTATACTTTTATCAATTAACAAAATTTATACATTTTTTAATCAAATTCACTGTGTAATTGATTATAAAAACATAGAAATCATTTGGACATTTTTACAATAATACCTTTATTTTTGTCCCATCTATGATAGTAAATCAAAATTTATTTTGGAAACATCTATTTTTGGAATTTATAAATTTGTATTCCATATTTGGAATCATCTAACATTATCATTTTTAATAATTCTAATTTTATTACTAAAAAATTAGTGAATATAATAAAATTTAATTGCAATTATTAAATCAAAATGTATCTAAATAAATTACGAATTCATTAACATAAGGAAAAAATGACCTATACGCTTTCCCAACACCAATTTTAGAGAATTAATTCTTCAATGAACCTTACATTATTTATTTGTTTTGGTTTTTAATGTCTTCATTTTTTGTAAAAATGTGGGCACATCTATCTTCTTTTCAAAATTCCAAGTGAGCCCCCCCCCCATTATAAAAGGCCACCACCTCTCCTCATTCCTGACACCTCTCAAACCATATAGGGTCAGCCCAAATATCCAAAAAACAAACTTCCCAAAATTCATAAAATTGATCATGGAATCCACCCCTTTTGAAGAAATCCATCCACATAATCTATTTGGTACAATCGAAAAGAAGTTACCTGTTTAAGAGGTAACGTGTTATCTCATGCTCTTTAGTATCAATTTCATTCTAAACCCTATAAATTCCATTAATTCCATTATTATATAATATAAAAAATTTAATGAAAATACTAGGATGTTTTATGTAATGGTATTGAACTACACTTCAATACACCTCCATCTAGTGGATAACGAATATATTAATTTTTTGTATGGGGAACTACAGCCAAACGAAACACTGATTGGTCATTTTTTATTTCCACCTCTCATGGGGCCATTATAATGGATAATATGTGTATAAATGTTATATATAATATTTATAATTTTATTAATCTTCATTAATTGTTTTTTGAAACATTACTTTTTTCTTTTCATCTTGTGTAGATATGATAATTTTACTTGAGTAAATGTGGACTACCAGCCCCTCAAAGTGATATGACCCATTCATTCCGTACATTTATCATATAATGGATGGTTTTAATAAACTGATGTAACATATATAGAAAATATATTATAATTTAATTATAATGCAAATATTTATCATTTATTTTTCATAATATTAATACATTAACGAAGAAAAAGTAGTGTTCATGCTTACATGTGGCCCACTGTCTCCATGAATGGTGCACATCATATATAATAACCAAATATAATGGACTAAAAAAATAAAAAAATTACTTATTATATATGATAATGATTTCAATTTATACATTTTGGGTATGATGTAGTCCTCTTCAAGTTAATAAAAACATCAAATGAAAAGTCAAATCATAATTGGGAACACTAGTTAATTACACCTAAAAAATTTAAAATAATGAATGTGTGTTAACAAATCTGTGATAAAACATTATATGAAATTTAAATCTGATATTATAAATATGATTATGGTTTTGGTATAATTATGTAACATATATTAAACCACTAAATTTCAGGATAAATTCCACACAATAAAAAGAAGGTTATGGTAAGGGATTTCATCTCAATTTACTTTCCACTGAGTCTTATTTTTGTTATGTACCAACTCACTATTATTTTATGCCTATAATACCCTTTTACATGTTATATAATTTATTTACTTTTTATCATGATATTATAGTTTCATTTAATTCATAATATATTATAATTTATATGTTTTAATGTTTTATTTGACACTTTGGAATGTTTAAATATTAATTTTTCTCAAGAATGATTTAATATCAAAAAACCCTCTTATTAATTATCCTCGCATGTGGGATTATAAATAAATCTATATTATTTATTAAATATGGTTATTTGATATGGAAAATTATTTATTAGATATATGAGTAATAATTTGGACATTGATAACATCGGTTGGGGTCCCTTTTAAGGTATTCTATATTGGTTTAGGAATAGTTTATGAAATCCCATCGATGCATCAATATTTTAATGAGATGATATTGTTTTCAAAAATAATTGGGGATTTGCTGAATAGATATAACAATTTGTGAAGGGTCTTGATGGTACTACTTCCATCTACCTAAGAAACATGGCATCTCATAATTAATCATTTCCCAATTTTTGTTTCAGTTATTATTTATGCATGATATTATGCGTCGACAGAAATCTGGATACTTATAATTTTCATTTCATTGATTAAATTCTATCTATTTCAGTTACATAAATTCCCCTATATAATTTTACTTATATATTTATTTTAATGGAATGTTTAATTATTTATTTACCTTTCCATGTTTATTTATTCTAATTGATTCAATATTTTTTCCACTTTACATAACCTTAATAAGTATTTGGGCTCACCATTACAATGATTCTTTTCCCCATGTAATGAAGTAGAAATCATTGAATAAGCATTCAAGGATGATGTTTAATTCTATCAATTATGTATCATCTTATTATTTTCTACTTACCAATGTATTACGGGTATCATGGTGTGATATGGATTTCCAATACTATTAAACATATCGGTCCCTTAGGATTTGATTATTTGAAACCATGCCAAAATAATCAATAATGCACCAAATCTGAGATTTTAGGTTTTGGATATTTCGTGTTTCAAAGTACGTGAAAAATGTTAAAGATTATTCTATGATTTCTATTTCAGCTATGAATAAAGAAACAAATGAAATACATAAAGGTGGAACATTAAACATTATTATATACATTCAAGAGAGTGTAAAAGTCAGTTAAAGGGTTTTATATTCTACTATCTATAAGATATTAGAAGACATGGTAAGATGATCAATGATGACCCCTATATTATCATTATTCCTTGGTGTATTTTATATTTTAGTGAAAACGTCCATTGAAATGTTCCCCACATACACATTGATCAATGAAGATGTTTTATGGCTCCAGTCATCTGTTTTTCTCTATTATATACCGATTTCATTTACTCAACATTTGGACACATAGTAATTAATTTATATATTCATACCACCCAACAATAAATTTTCTTAGAAATCCATATACATATTTTTTGCTACAATGATTATTAGAAAAATTTGATTTATTTTAAATATGTTTCTATTCCCCCTTTAACATCTATATGGATGTAACAAATAAACTCTAATAAAACACCATTATTCTAGCTCTATAGATGTTTTCCTGTAATATTGTATCAATTATTACTTTAATCCACGTTTAAATGATCACATAATCATCATGTGAATTCTCTATATTTTATAGAATGGTTTGTTTAGAAATTTCATGGTAAATGAATGATGGTTCATGAATCCTAAGAAACAACCAATATAACATTAAATGTTCTATATATATATATATTGGATTATTATTTATCCTCAACATGGTCGTAACACCATTTAACATCCTACTCAACACATCAGCCACATTGTTTTCCTTCACAAAGTGAAACTGTATCATGAAATTATAGTCAATCAGTGGTTTTAACCATTTTTGTTTCCTCATATTGTCCTTATTTTGAGATAATATGTACATATTATTTTGTTGGTATACATAAATATATTACATATCTCTCTATAGATGTAATGTGTTATTATTTTAAAATCAATGATTGTCAATTCTAAAAAATTTCATGTGTTAGATACTTATCTTAAGGGATTTTCAATTTCCATGAGATATAGGAAATCACCCAATCATTATTCATAAAAGAAAAAACCAAGCCCCTTATTTAATGTGTCAATATATATTACAAATAATTCATTTCTCTATGGTAGTGTCTATACTACATTATTAATTACTATCTTAATGAGATCTTTAAAACATTTAAAATTTAAAAAAAACAAGGGAATTTGAACCCTATTAATGATATCTTTGTCAATGGGTTGTAAAATCATGAGAAATATTGAATGAACCATCAATAATGACTGACTTATCCAATGAAAGTATTATTTAATTTATTTCCTTATATGTTGTAAAATATTTAACTACATTTTTCATATAATTTTATGCACATTCTCCTTCCTTTGAGACAATATGAATATTAAAAAAATTTCCTTCATTTAAAATTTACCCATACTATATTCCGCAAATAGATATTTTTTTCTAATGGTCGTAAAACTTATTTAAATATAACTATTATTCTTTTCATATCTTCAGTAGTAAATCAAGATATTATCATTGGACACCACTGAAAATTTATCATGGTAAACCATTAATACAATATTAAAAATATATAATATGATAAAATTATATTTAGTAAATAAAAAAATTTATTATCATAAACTCATAATGTATATATCTTGATTGATATTTCTATATCACTATATCTTTCTTATTCATTATTAATTGATGATAACTTGAGTGAATATTGATATTTGAAAATTATTGGGCTCGTTGACATTAATCAAATAGGTTAATTTTTTTTGGGTAAAGTATACATAATTGTTTAATTATTGTTACTGATCTCCAAATAATTGGAGCATAGTATCATAGACCCATTCTTCTTTTTCAATTTCCAGTATCACACATCTCCTATATTTTTTTTCCAAATCTTCCAAATAATCCAGTTCTATTTTATAAAATGTTTGATGAATATGTCTCATATTGGTATTGACTTCAATGGATAAAGGAACATAAAAAATATGTGGATGATGGAGAATTTTCTCATTTAAAAGATCAAATAATTTTTCTACCATGATAATATCATATATTATTAGTATGCATTTCTTATCTAAAGATCATGTTTGATCATATTCTCTTATATGAATTTCAATAAGTATAGCTATTGTGGGAGGATATAAAATATAATTATACACTGAAATTTTCCCTCTAAAGACCCGGGATTACACCTAACCTTCATGAATCATAATATCCTTTCCTGGGAATATATTTTTTTATTATGAATTGAAGACCCATTGATTTCAATGATAATAAAAAAGATAATAAGTAGTATAATAACCATGTTTTATAATATTTTATTTCAATGCATCACAATTAGAATTTCATGAAAAATCTTTATTTCCATAATATTTCTACAAAATACATATTTTTTATAGCTCCCACACACTTGTGGTTGGAAAATATAGGATATATTTGTAAATCATTAAGGATATTCAAAAATTTGAACACCAAAAATAATGAAAATATATCTATCTTTTATGATACGATAAATATTCCTTTCATGAAAAAAATGTGAATTTATAAAAAATTATGGAAATCATGTAATTATTACCTTGATGAAATGTAATAATTTGCGGTAAATTCCATTAACATTTAGGTAATTCGAATTCATTACATCACATATACTAATATTTAAATCTTTTACTATCAACTAATCTGACAATGCCTTTTTATTTGAGATCTTAGTGACCATATTCATGTAACTTTTTAAAAATCAATGATACCATTCTACAATCCTACATGTGTTTACTCTCTAAGTATCACATATGGGAAATTTAAACCACCATTTTATTCCCTTTCAAATAATTTTCCCACAATGATGCTCATCCAACATCATCTTATCATTGAATCAATTGAATGAATAAATCCATGAGAACTCACATTATATCATAATAGAAATTGATACAATATCTTTATATGATGAAAATTATAGCGACATAAATTCCATTAATTATCCAGATGTGAATGGATATAGGATCGAATTTTTTTAATCTCTTTATGAAAACTCACAATTTTAACATTTGTATAATGATTTGAACAAATATTATTCCATCTGGATTTAAAAGATTCATTTTCATCTGGGTGTAACTCAGAACATTAACGATGTGAATTTACCAATCAAAACAAGAAAATATTTCTAGAATAATACTTATAAAACCTCTTACAACATTAAATATTCCCAATACATTTGATTCTCACCATTATCTGAGTGTATATAACTACTAATTTTTCACGACCCGACCTTACTCGGGCCCGAGCCGCAACTACCCCAGGCCTGCCTCCATAGGCCAGGGGCTGGCGACCAGCGCCGAAGGCACAACAACTCGGGGAGTCCTTTGTGTAAGCCCCTGTACACACACACGCAGCAAACTCAATGCCAAACTGTAGAGTAAAAGTAAAGACAAGCAAAGAAAAGTAAAGGGAAACAGCTATATAAATACCACAAATGTGCATCGACCTCTAAACAGTACAAGGTACAAGATGAAGGGAAAAAGGGGCAAAACACGTGCCCAACCAAAAAGTGCCACAACCCGGCAATAAGTAAACAAAAAGAAACAGCTGACGGGTCTGCCACCTGGAACCCGGCCACGACCACCGCACACGGTCCAAGCTCCCACGCTTCGACGCTCCACTGAAGTCATGCTCCACCTGTCCGTCGTATGCAAGGGCACACCAAGTGCGGGCAAAGCCCAAGAAGGGGTGAGTATAAAAATACTTAGTAGGATACCCTGAAGGCTCGAGGGAGCAACAAAGGAGGTACTGAAGGGTGAGCAGTAGAGCGAAAAAAGAATAGAAAGGAGTACAACTGGAAGTGAAGTAAAGAGTCCAGCTCAACCCAACAAGAGAATGGAAGTAGACTCGTCCAGGCACAAGGATCTGGAAATAGTGATAATACGAACTTCCAGTCGAGTCTTCACTACCTATAGCAGGATAGTAGACTCATCCAACCACGAGAATCTAGACACGGAAAGCACGTGGCATACCTCGCGCGTCTTCGCCTCTCCTGAAAGGATAGTAGCCAAAACCCAAGAAGTGGGTACCGTAAACAAGGTATATAAATATATTTATGCTCAGCAAGAAGCCCGGACAACGTCGTAAGGGGATCTCCATCCCGTAGCTCAGCCCAAGAAAAGTGTCACCAACAGTCCCAGATATAACACATCATCGTCACCCAGCAATCCGCACGTCTGCCCTGAATCGCAAGACGAGGGGCTCAGTCACCGCACCTTGATACTATCCGCTTTGGGCAGCACTGACTCGCTCGCACAGTTTTAGATCGCGTCACAAGAATGGATCTCGGTGGGGAAAGCGCCCCTCGTACTTGAGAGTTCTAGGAAAGTCAAACCAGACCTCATCACAGCCCTGCAGTCGAGAGGTCTTCTCGAAGCCAAAACTGATCCATAACCGACCCATAAAATTAAGGGTCCCGCTCCGGTGGTCACGGAGGAAAGCCACAGACTAGCCTAGTTGAGAGGACTGAGTCTGGAATGCTAACAAGTGTACCACTACCCAGCCCCACTGGAGGGTAATTCATAACCAAATATCATGTGACCCACTGCCCAGCCCTACTGGAGGGTAAACCATAAGACATCATCTGGCGACCCACTACCTAGCCCTGCTAGAGGGTTGACCTTAAAACATCATCAGGCAACCCACTGCCCAGCCCCGCTGGAGGGTAAACCATAAGACATCATCCGGCGACCCACTACCCAGCCCCGCTGGATGGTAGACCTTAATACATCATCAGGAAACCCACTGCCCAGCCCCGCTGGATTGTAGACTTGGAATAAGTTGACAGGTGACCCACTGCCCAGCCGTGCTGGAGGGTAGACCTGGAACGAGACGACGGGCGACCCACTGCACAGCCCTGCTGGAGGGTAGACCCATAGAGGTCGTCGGGTGACCCACTTCCTAGTCTCTGCTGGAGGGTAGACCCTAAGTGTGTCGGGTGACCCACTGCCGAGTCTCTGCTGGAGGGTAGACCCTAGAAGTCAGCGAGTAACCCACTGCCCAGCCCTACTGGAGGGTAAACCTGAAGAAGTCAATGAGTAACCCACTGCCTAGCCCCGCTGGAGGGTAACACTCAGAACTGCTCTGGCCATCTCTACAGTAGGGTGCAACACTGTCCAATCGTACACGGAGTGGGTATCACGTAGACACCCAACACCAGAACAACTCTCCCAAAAGAGTACCGTGCCTATTCCATCACGGGGTGTCACTAGCACCACTACCGGCCGATCCATCGAGAACGAAACCAGGGGATACCACTCAACCCTTCTGGTCAACTGAGGAGCACAGAGCCAGGGGAAGAGCTCCACCCTGCTGGTCAAACAAACACACAGAGGGACCCTCTACGCCGCAAGAGGTCAAAGTACGTAAGTCAGAACACGACATGCACATGGGACCCACACGACGTGTGGCCGCAAGTCAACCCCAACCAAGCGCACGAACACCTCAGGTACAAACCACACGTACCTCCAAGCGCTCCTGTATACTCCTGGAGTATACCTCATCTCCAGCCCAAGGGCTATCATGCACACGGCACCCAACGTCAACGAGAAACCATGACGTAACAACTCTACCTCAAAGGCCCAGGCAAGGCCAACCACAACTTGGGAACCATTTACATCACTCTCCCAAGAGTGCGCGATCACACGCCCAGGGTCTACTACAAACGAGGTAGAAGGACCACCACTAGAGCACCTTTCGTGCTTCCACATTTCTCAAGATCGCGCAAGAAGCTCCATACAGCCAAACGGATCACACCGTTGTAATCCTTGCGAAAAAACACGTGAGTTGGACTACTCACTCGCCCAAAATGGTCAATAGGTGGAAAAGGTACTATCCACCGTAGCCCGGTCGGGTGGGACCCACACCACATCTCCGAAAGAGGTCGGGCGGACTGTGCCATCGCGATGCTATCGGAAAAACACGTCAAAACCACTACTCGCTTGATTAGAACGGGTATCCAGAGAAAGAGATGCGTTCCTACACACTACACACGAGCGGCGCCACGTGGGACCCGCAACCCGGTCCCGAAACTCAAAGAACGGATCACACCGTTGTGATCCTCTCGAAAAAGCACAAAAGATGGACTACTCGCTTGTCCAAAACGGTCGCCCGGTGATAAAGATGGAAAATCACCATCGACACAAAAATGGCCCTCGCGGGGCCCGCACCATCGTGCGGAATTACAGCGGGCAGACTGCGCCAACACGACGCCCTCAAAAAAACACCCAACATCGGCTGCTCGCACGCCCTGAACTGACGTCTGATGGAAAAGGCGTAAAACGCTGCACTTAGCTCGAAAGACGGGCCATGGGTCCCATGCCTCAAACCCAGTCCCAGCACCTGAAACTGCCCTAGAAAACTCTGCCTCAGTGCCAGCGTCACAACGCCGCTGACGGTGCTCAAAACGGATGTTGGACGCGTCCCCGCCGTCCAAAACAAGAATCCCGTGAAAAGCGCTCGTCCAATTAAGGACGTGTCGCACCTCCGAGGCCCCTAGTTTCAGCAACTAAAAATTCCCAAAACCATCCCAAAAGCTTCGCCTCGACGCAAGGTCTGCGCTGCCGCAGACGGCTTGCAAATCGGACACCCGTAATGAAAATTATGGGCGTCCGAAGAGGGGAAAACGGATTCCTTCGGACTGGACCGGCCTGGGCCGACCGGTCCACTCAGCCTGGGTCGGCTCGCGCCGGCCGACTCGATTTGGACCACCGGCCGGCGGCTCTTCCGCGCGGGCTGGTCGTCTGCTGTACAACGACCCGCAAAGCGTGGGTCGTGTCTCCGCTGCGGGGTCGCGCGGCGACCCCGATTCTCCCCTGCCCCGGCGAGTTCGGCCTCACCCTCGCCGTCACCCGGTTGCCCAGGCCGACCGCCCCAACGCCGACCTCCACTGAAGCCTGCCTCGCCACCGCCGCCTGGAAAAGAGACCGCCTCCCGCAACCGCCAAGCGCCACCGCCACCGCCATGCGCCACCGCGCCTCGAACCGCCGGAACACCCAGAAAACCGAAATTCCCGCAACATTCGGCGAACCTTTGCGATCGACTCCGAAGTCGGATTTTAAATCCGAAAGATGTGATGGGAAGCTCATTAATTATACTACGAGACTACGAGCTTGGATCGAAGATTGGGCAGCAATTAGACACTAAAATTAGGATTCAAAGAGGTGTTCAGGATTAAACACGCAACAAATGAAACCTCCTACCTCTTGGGCTTCGCCCGAAGCATCGCCTCACGATCTGCCACCTTGCCGGAGCTGCCACACCGGAGCCACCTTGCCGGAGGTAGAGGAGGAGAGGGAGAGGAGGGGCTGACAGGGGGTTCAAGGGAGAAGGGGGAGGGGGGTGGTTTAAATAAAAATAAATAAATAATTAATTAATCTGTTTAACGTTCCAGAAGCGGGCGGGGGATCCAAACGTCCCGCGCCGACAAGTTTTATGTTGATCCTAGGGTAAAAACCCCATTCCGGACCCATCCGTACACTCGGATCCCTGATCTGGAACTCCATTTTGGAGTTATCCCATTTATTTGGCGTTTCCAGTGTGAACGCAATGAAAATTTAATTCCAGCCACTCCAGGGCTCGGAATCGCACGTCGTCTGAAGGCGCTGCTCTGGAATATCATCAAGAATATTCCAAAGTCATTCACAGCAAAAACTGGGTTCTTAAATCATTCCCTCCTTCAATATTTTCGTCCTCGAAAAGCAAAACCAGGGAAGAACATAGGGTACTAAGCCCACACCAGGCTTTCCCATACCCAGAAGAACCCACACACAGCTCTGCGCCACCACACACAGAACAAAGAGTCGATCCGTTCACGCGATGCGGCCCATGCCGACGTCGTGCACCCACTCCAGACTTTGGGGTTAGGGCAAGGAGGTAGGGTACCTTTCCATCCCCTTGCACGGTCTCAACCGGCCCGAAGGCCCTCGGGGGTAGCTCACCTCCCCGAACGAACCTCTACGTCGCACGCCATGACTAAAATCACCGCCCGCACCTGAAACAAGGCCCGGTGATTCCCTCCTTCAGAATATCCATATGGTGATGCATCCAAGGATATCTGGTCACGCAAGATTTCATAGTCGATTCCTCTCTACCAAGACTCTCTTACACACCTGGAAGAAACAGAGCCAACACCATCGACTAAAGGAAAAGGTCTCATGCCTTTATCCTTACCAACACAGGGTTACACCCGACGCCCTGCATCACCCTCATAACACCTCAAACAAGGAGCAGGTAGGAAAGAAGATCACACAAAGAGTCTAAAAATTCTACGGCAAAAAGGTAGAAGAGCTGTAGAGCGTACCTCTTATCACCTCATGCTCTGCCGGATCATAGACATCCAAAGCTCGCGGCTACCCGCGGTCCCAACCGTCAGCTCCTGGATCCTTACGTGGACCGCCTAGTGGTGATGGGGAGATCTCATAAAGTCATCCCCCACTACCAGCTCCTCCCGCTCCTCTGCTAGCACCACCTCCCTGGGTACTACTCCGATCACGGCGCTACCTCTGTCGTGGTGGTGCGCCTGCTGCATACCCGAAGCACTCCGCAACTCGGGTCGGTCAGTCTCGTTCCAAGTGACCTCTCCCATCACAAGCATATCATCGGTGCTCTATGGGCTGCCATGGTTCCCTCCGGCGCCACTGTGGTGTATGACCACGGCCCGAGATCCACTCACATAAGGGCATCCTCAACTGCGGCCCTGCGCCTTTTCGCCACAGTGGTATATGACCAAGTCTCCGAAACCGGCAGTGGGAAGGCCACCTGCATCAAGGCCCTGTCCTCCGGCGCCTTCTAGCTACGGCAGACGTCACGGCTCCAACGCGCCCACTGCCACTTCCAACCGCAAAACATGACAGGAAGCCCTCGGTCACCAGCACCTACTCTAGCACTCCGGCATATGTGGAAATTCCCAAGGGTACCATGACAGCACGAATCTCTCGGCGGAGACCCTGCTCAAACTTCCGCGCTCTGAAGTTATCACCATGGACCAAGTCCGGGTAAAAGCGTGCACGGTCTGCAAAAATATCCGCATACTCGGCCACCATCATCCCTCCCTGCTGAAACTGCAGGAGCTCCTAAATCTGAATGGAGCGCAAGCAGGAGGGGAAAAACTCCTCATGGAGCAACAACTGAAAGTCGTCCAACGAAAGTGAAGACTCTTCAAGAAGCTGAGTCACCAGACTCCACCAACACCAAACCGATCCACGGAAAAAGACTGGCTACCAAAGTCACTCTCTGATCCGTCGACGTCTGCACAAGCCTGAAAAGGCGAACCACTGTGTCGAGCCAAACCTCTGCTGCCTGAGGGTCTGACTCACCACTGAACCTCAGCGGTCTCTGCTGCTGGAACTCACAGAGCGCGCTCCACCTGCGCTCAAAATCAGCCTGCTCTACTAAAATTGCTTGCTGCTCAACAGGTGGGGGTGCTGCTACCGGCCCACCCGGAGAAAGGGGCTCTCATGATGGGTCCTGGACTGTGACCTCGTAGCTCATAGGGTCGTCGTCACGAACCAAAGCTGGTATCCTGGCTGGCTGTCCTCGCGGAGACATCCTGAATATTATCAAGGAGTGGCGCGGTCAGATGAGCATATATGTATATTCCAAAAACAACAACGATGGGGAGATGACTCAAGAAGGATAGTCAAAGACTTAGTCCTATGTGATGCACAAACAAAAACTATCCCTGCAACAAGTGTCTCAGCATGCCGAGTCGACAAGCGGGTTATAAAGGTCATGGTGAATGGATATGTCGGCCGCCGCACAATCACTAGACTCCCTTGCCTGAGAGCCGCTCTCGAGACACGTTTACACTGTTTCCCTATATCCCAACCAATTCCTCTTTTAGGGATGTCCGAACAGCGTCCCAAGGAACGAACCACCTCTGATACCACTTTGTCACGACCCGACCCTCTTCGGGCTCAAGCTGCAACTACCCCAGGCCCGTCTCAATAGGCCAGGGGCTGGCGACCAGCGCTGAAGGCACAACAACTCGGGGAGGCCATTGCCTAAGCACCTGTACACACACACACACAACAAACTCAATGAAAAACTGCAGAGTAAAAGTAAAGACAAGCAATGAAAAGGAAAGGGAAACTGCTATATAAATCCAAAAATGTGCATTGACCTCTAAACAGTACAAGGTACAAGCTGAAGGGAAAAAGGGGCAAAACACGCACCCAACCAAAAAGTGCCACAACCCGGCAACAGGTAAACAAAAAGAAACAGCTGACTGGTCTGCCACCAGGAACCCAGCCACGACCACCACACGCGGTCCAAGATCCCAAGCTCCTATGCTCCACTGAATTCATGATCCACCTTTCCGTCTTCTGCAAGGGCACACCAAGTGCGGGAAAAGCCCATGCAGGGGTGAGTACAAAAATACTCAGTAGGATACCCTGAAGGCTCGAGGGAGAAACAAAGGAGGTACCGAAGGGTGAGCAGTAGAGCAAACAAGGAATAGAAAGGAGTACAACTGGAAGTGAAGTAAAGAGTCCAGCTCAACCCAAAAAGAGAAAGGAAGTAGACTCGTCCAGGCACAAGGAGATGGAAATGTTGAGAAGAAGAACTTCACATCGAGTCTTCGCTTCCTATAGCAGGAGAGTAGACTCATCCAACCACGAGAAGCTAGACACGGAAATCACGTGGCATAACCTGCGCGTCTTCACCTCTCCTAAAAGGAGAGTAGACAAAACCCAAGAAGTGGGTATGAGAAACAAGTTATATACATATCTTTATGCTCAGCATGAAGCCCAAACAACGTCGTAAGGGGATCTCCATCCCGTAGCTCAGCCTAAGAAAAGTGTCGCCAATAGTCCAAGATATAACACATCATCTTCGCCCAGCAATCCGCACGTCTGCCCTGAACCGCAAGCCGAGGGGCTCAGTCACCGCACCTTGATACTATCCGATTTGGGCGGCACTGACTCGCCCGCACGGTTTTAGATCGCATCACAAGAACACATCTCATTGGGGAAAGTGCCCCTCATACATGAGAGTTCTAGTAAAGTCAAACCACACCTCATCAATGCCCTGTAGTCGAGAGGTCTTCTCAAAGCCAAACCTGATCCATCACCGACCAGTACAACTAAGGGTCCCGCTCCGGTGGTCATGGAGGAAAGACACAGACGAGCCTATTCGAGAAGACTGAGTCTGGAATGCTAACAAGTGTCCCACTACCCAGCCCTGCTGGAGGGTAATTCATTACCAAATATCAGGTGACCCACTGCCCATCCCTGATGGAGGGTAAACCATAAGACATCATCCGGCGACCCACTGCCCAGCCCAGCTAGTGGTTAGACCTTAATACATCATCAGGCAACCCACTGCCCAGCCCCGCTGGAGGGTAAACCATAAGACATCATCCGGCGACCCACTGCCCAGCCCCGCTGGAGGGTAGACCTTAACACATCATCAGGAAACACACTGCCCAGCCCTGCTGAAGGGTAGACCTAGAATAAGTCGACAGGCGACCCACTCCCTAGTCGTGATGGAGGGTAGACTTGGAAAGAGACGACGAGCGACCCACTACCCAGCCCTACTGGAGGGTAGACCCTAAGAAGTCATCGGGTGACCCACTGCCCAGTCTCTGCTGGAGGGTAGACCCTAAGTGTGTCGGGTGACCCACTGCCCAGTCTCTGCTGGAGGGTAGACCCAAGAAGTCAACAAGTAACCCACTGCCCAGCCCTGCTGAAGGGTAAACCCGATGAAGTCAATGAGTAACCCACTGCCCAGCCCCGCTGGAGGGTAAAACTTAGAACTGCTCTGGCCATCTCTACAGGAGGGTGCAACACTGGACAATCATACACGGAGTGGGTATCGCACAGCCACCCAACTCCAGAACAACTCACCCAAAATATTTCAATGCCTATTCCATCACGGGGTGTAACTAGCACTGCTATATGCCGATCCGTCGAGAACGAAACCAGGGGAGACCACTCAACCCTGCTGGTCAACCGACGAGCACAGAGCTAGGGGAAGAGCTCCACCCTGTTGTTCAAACAAACACATAGAGGGACCCTCTACGCCACAAGAGGTCAAAGTATGTAAGGCAGAACATGGCACGCACATGGGGCCCACACGACATGTGGCCCCAAGTCAACCCCAACAAAGTGCATGATCATCTCAGGTACAAACAACACATACCTCCAAGTGCTCCTATATACTCCTCGAGTATACCTCATCTCCAGCCCAAGGGCTATCGTGCACACGGCACCCAACGTCAACGCGAAGGCGTGACGTAACAACTCTACCTCAAAGGCCCAGGCACGGCCAACCACAACATGGGAACCATTTACATCACTCTCCCAATAGTGTGCGATCACATGCCAAGGGTCCACTACAAACGAGGTAGAATTACCGCCACTGGAGCACCTTCTGTGCTTCCACATTTCTAAAGATCGCGCAAGAGGCTCCGTAAATCCAAACGGATCACACTGTTGTAATCCTTGTGAAAAAAACACACGATTTAGACTACTCACTCACCCGAAACGGTCAACAGGCGGAAAAGGAACTATTCACCGTAGCCCGGTCGGGTGGGACCCACACCACATCTCTGAAAGAGGTCGGGCGGACTGCGCCATTGCGATGCTTTCAGAAAAACATGTCGAAATCACTACTCGCTTGAGTAGAACGGGTATCCATAGAAAGAGATGTATTCCGGCGCACCGCACACGAGCTGCGCCACGTGGGACCCGCAACCCGGTCCCGAAACTCAAAGAACGGATCGCACCGTTGCGATCCTCTCAAAAAAGCACACAAGATGGACTACTCGCTTGTCCAAAACGGTCGCCCGATGAAAAAGATGGAAAATCACCGTCGACGCCCAAACGGCCCTCGCAGGGCCCGCACCATCGTGCGGAATTACAGCGGGCAGACTGCGCCAACGCGACGCCCTCGGAAAAACGCCCATCATCGGCTGCTCGCAAACCCTGAACGGATGTCCGATGGAAAAGGTGTAAAACGCTGCACGCAGCTCGAAAGACGGGAGGTGGGGCCCACGCCTCAAACCTAGTCCCAACACCCGAAACCACCCTGGAAAACTGCGCCTCAGTGCCAGGATCACAACGCCACTAACGGCGCTCAAAACGGATGTCGGACTCGTCTGCGCCGTCCAAGACAAGAATCTCAAGAATAGCGCTCGTCCACTTAACGACGTGTCTCACCTCCGAGGCCCCTTGTTTAGGGAACTAAAATTTCCCGAAACCATTCCAAAAGCTTCGCCTCGACGCAAGCTCTGTGTTGCCACAGACGGCTTGCAAATCGGACACCCGTAATGAAAATTACGGGCGTCCGAAAAGGGGGAAACAGATTCCCTCGGACCGGACCGGCCTGGGTCGGCCGATCCGCTCGGCCTAGGCCGGATCACGCCGGCCGGCTCGATTTGGAGCGCCAGCTCATGGCTCTGCTGCGTGGGCCGGTCGTCTACTGCGCAACGCCCTGCAAAGCGCGGGTCGTGTCTCCCCTGCGGGGTCGCGCGGCGACCCCGGTCCTCCCCTGCCCCGGCGAGTTCGGCCTCGCCCTCACCATCACCCGGCTGCCCAGGCCGACCGCCCCAGCGACGACCTCCGCTGAAGCCGGCCTCACCGCTGCCGCCTGGAAAAGAGACCGCCGCCCGCAACTGCCAAGCGCCGCCGCCACCGCCATGCGCTGCTACGCCTTGAACCGCCGGAACACCCAGAAAACCGAAATTCCCGCAACATTCGGCGAACATTTGCGATCGACTCCGAAGTCGAATTTTAAATCCGAAAGATGCGATGGGAAGCTCATGAATTATACTACAAGACTAAAGGATTGGATCTAAGATCGGTCAGCAATTAGACACTAAAATTGGGATTCAAAGAGGGGTTTGGGATTAAAAACGCAACAAATGAAACCTCCTACCTCTTGGGCTTCGCCCGAAGCTTCGCCGCACGATCCGCCGCCTTGCCGGAGCTGCCTCGCCGGAGCTGCCCTTGCCGGAGGTGGAGGAGGAGAGGGAGAGGAGGGGCTTCCAGGGGGTTCAAGGGATAAGGGGGAGGGGAGGGTTTAAATAAAATTAATTAATAATTTAATTAATTTAAAACCCCCGAAAAGACCCGCATCCGAAACACCCGATGGGGTCAAGGTTAAGCCTCCCCTAGGGTAAACACCACCTCCCGAGAACAACAACGGTCTCAGAATTTTAATCCGAGAACCCGTTCAAAAGTTATAAAATTTAACGTCCGAAGACGCTAAATTACGAAAACGCCCCTGGAGCCATTTTTCACGAAGGGCCCGCGCCCATGAAACTTATACCCCTAATTGGGTAAACGGTACGCTCTGAACTCAATGGTGCCCTCGGTTTTCCAATCCGATCCACCGTTTAAGAGATACCTACGTTTCAACATTAAATGAATTAATTAATTAATTAATCCGTTTAACGTTCCAGAAGCGAGAGGGGGTCCAAACGTCCCGCGCCGACAAGTATTATGTCGATCAAAGGGTAAACAACCAATTCTGGACTCATCCATACACTCAGATCCCTGATCCGGAACTCTGTTTTGTAGTTATCCCTTTTATTTGGCGTTTCCAGTGTGAACGCACTGAAAATTTAATTCCAGCCACTCCGTGGCTCGGAATCGCACGCCGTCTGAAGGCGCTGCTCTGGAGTATCATCAAGAATATTCCAATGTCTTACTCAAAAAAAACTGGGTTCTTACATTTTTCAATAAATTTGGAATCCCTTCAAATAGATATTCATCTCTTGATTACTCTATTAGATACTTGGTGATTAATGTTTATAATTTTTTTCTTGTGGTTTCCTATCTAAATTGTCATGTAATGGAATGGACCTCTTTATTCCATTCAATTGTATAAATCTAGTGTTTGAGCTGTTCTGGGTGGTCAATGTGACAGATCTCCAACACATTTCTAAATATCTAGTTTTGTGAATAGTGTTTCTAGTTTTGGGAACAATACTTCCTATGTCAGTGATTCATTTGTACTGTTGGCATTGGTGGGTCATTTTTACTATAGGAATTGTCATGTAATTTGTACGGTCGGTGTTGGTGATTCATTTTTACGATCGGCCTCAGTTATTCATTAGTACTGTCAGCGTTGGTGAGTCATTTGTACTATCGGCATTGCTGAGTCATTTTTACTTTATGCATCCGTGGGTAATTTGTACTATTGGTATTGGTTATACATTTATAATTTCTGTGTTAGTGATTTATTTGTACTATCAACGTTGGTGATTCATTTGTACTATCATCGTCAGTGAGTCATTTATAATGTTAGAGTTAGTGAGTCATTTGTACTGCCAGCGTCAGTTAGTCATTTTTATTGTCGGCATCATTTAGTTATTTAAACAATTTGTGTTAGTGACTCATTTTTTATTTCATTGATAGTTTTTCATCTATACTATTGGCATTGGTGAGTCATTTATATATTTTCCATGGGTGAGATAGATGTTAACAATTTTTCTAGAACTCTTTCATTTCCTTTATCAGATTTCAATAATCTTCAAAATTTCCAACAGTTTCTCTCATTTAACATTTTCATTTAAGAAATTTGATTCAAAGGCCATGTTTTAATAAATTTATTTCTGAGTAAAATACCATAACTCCTATATTTATTTTCCAAAATCTCAGGATGCCTTTACTTCATTAAACTGCATGGTTTAATACGATCCACTTTTAATGGAAAATCTAGATTATTATAAATTGCTGCTCTGTTAAATCTTCTAAAGGGAAAAGATATCTTTCTCCCATATTCTACCTTCATGTTCTAAAGTTTGATATTCCATGACCATTACTCCTTCCCATAATATTGGTCTGATAAAACCATAATCCTTGGATCATTTCCCCTTGATCTTTCTTCCTTCTGCATGTGAACCCCCTGTTTTGGTTTAAGAAGCATATGTCAAACCGTCATCGATAGAATTTATGATATACCTTTTTTCTTGTGTTTTATTATATACTCCTCCCATTTCTCCATTCCATGTTATGGAATGTGAACTCCATATTTTTAATATAATTTTTTTGGTTTTATTTGGTTATGTCATTTCACTGCGTCCCCGGGAGGATGCAGTTGTCATGAGGGACGCGATCGTGATA
The DNA here is from genome assembly GCA_963277665.1 of Viscum album. Classification (NCBI taxonomy): domain Eukaryota; kingdom Viridiplantae; phylum Streptophyta; class Magnoliopsida; order Santalales; family Viscaceae; genus Viscum; species Viscum album. The sequence goes on along the minus strand of OY728143.1, from coordinate 798,817,667 downwards.
CATTATGTTGATCATTCCAATGAAAATAACATCAATAACCTATTGAGGTTGGAGATTCATGTATTCTATATTCTTTTATGTGAGATATCAGAGTTAACATGTTTTATCTCACTAGATCACAATGTAATTGAAATAATAAATATATGAACAGTATAACTAAATTAGTATTGATCATATGTTGTTTCTTCTTGTTTTTCTACATAGTGTGATATCTATACATGCCTATTTTAGAATGTTTCTCTTGATGTAAATTTCATAATAATGTAATCTATGATTAATTTTAATTATGTGTAAATGATAAAGATGAATTTAAAGGACATTTGTGTTTGTTGAAACAAGCATGGTTAATTGAATTAATTGATGAGACAAAGTATGTTGATGCATGTTGATAATTAATTAAATTCATGTCAATAAAATGTTTAGTTAATATTTGATATAATATTTTTTATGTTTCCAATAATTGGAACCTATAAATAAAAAAGATATTAATTCCATATTGACTAAAAAACTAGATATTTGATTAAAGATAATTCCTATATGGGTTCAGAGTTACCCTCTTTCTTGTAAGGATGAGTGCCTTGTGGATTGGATCCCTGAGTACTCATTACATATTAATGTAGGATTACCTATTAAAGGGCCAAGAACATTGTTGATATAATGTATGGTACCTACATCTTCACTTGTGATGTGATACTGGATGGCTTTCCTGGTATGTGGGGGTAGGTAGGCCCATTGGTTGTGGGAGAATTTGACTCCTAGTGTTGTGAGATGAATCGTTTTATGCATTTTTGTGTTGTGGAGGACACCAAAATGATGAAATGGGTTGGATGTCAATGACTTGATTCTTGGGGAATCTTGATGGTTGTTTATTAGATTTAATCTCCCCACTACTCAAGGCAGATATTCATTCTTACCCTCTGTCTAAAAGGTACAAAGATGTGCAGGGTATGCCACATTCTTTTTGTGTTTAGCTTCTTGGGGGAGGATGGGTATACACTTCTTCTATATGAAGAAAAGACTTTACGGGTAGTTCATATACTCACTATGTTGAGCCCCCTTCTGTTAGGTAGCATTGAATTTCTCTCTATAGTGGAAGGGAATCTATTAATGTATTAATGGTGCTAATAAATAATTTAATAAATGTTGTGAACCATGAGGCTGGAGCATGCTGGGATGCAATGGTGAGGTAATATTTTTGAGGGGTTGTGGTCTTTGTTTGGCTATGACGTGAGGGTATGAAACATTAGTGTGATGCTAATAAAATGTAATTTGGAATTAATAATTGTTAATTAATGGTTAAATAATTAACTAATGTGATGTGAGAATGTTAAAAATGTGTAAATTAATCTAATGATTCTCTTTAAATGTTTTGGTTCTTATAGGATACCTACTCTTAACTGTGGAAGGCGGTAGTCTGAAAGACGTTAGCTCAGTTGGGTTTAAGACTAGGTAATCACTATAGTGGTTTTGAGATATTGTTTATTCTGTACGTTTTGTGTTTCTATACACTATTCCCCCCGGTCTGTTAGGGAAGATGACACCTCATTGATTCTAAGCCATGTGGGGGGGTTTTCCAACATCTCGATGGGAGGATGGATGGATGATTACACCCTTTGGCCCCACTGTCTTTTCTAGGTATTTACATGTTATGGTAGTCACATCAGTTAGTTTTCCCAATACATGTGTGTAGATGGATGTAATGGCTTGTTGTTATTCAAACACATATATTCCAGATATAGTTTCCTAAGGAAACTATTGGTGTAATGTGTATAGGTTGTGATGTGTTGAGGAACCTTACTCAGTGTATGGGCTGTAATGGATTGAAGTTTAATTTCAGACTTATGATACTCGTTATGTTTTTTTGTGTGTATCCAATAAACTACCCAGTTACATGGGTTACATGGACGTGGTGGTTGTCCTGCATGGGGTGAATGTAGTGGTGCATTGCCCAAGTGTCTGCAGGAAAGCCTTTTTGGAGAGAAATTCTTAGGAAGTTCGACCTTGGAAAAAAATAGTAAAACTATTGGGGAAGTGGTATTGGGGTACCATTGATATTATTTGTTATATTATATACTCTACTTTATGATACATTGTGATAGTATCCATGATGAGGCTCAGAAAATAGTATACATGTTTAACTGATTAGTTAGTTTCACTTTTTGTTCACTGTGCATTAGAATTCATTCTTTATATTTGCATGAGAGGCTCCTTGGAGGATCCTACAGAGTATACTGTTATACTCACCCTATGTATATGTATAAACTATTTTTCAGGTCACTTGGAGAATGATGGTCATCCAGATTGTTACTACTAGCAAGGGGTTGCATGAGTTTTTTGGGCTTCGTGATCATTTCAATTTTTACATTATTTTGGTAATTTTAGTTTTCTCTTTTAGTTGTACTAGATTAAGCATGACAATAAATATGTGTACTTGGGATTTATTTTATATTGCAGTATGAGTTGGAGTTGTTTGGTGTCATTCTTATCTCTATGATTTTCATGTGTTCTCTTGAGTGTAATGCCTCCAATTTTTTCGTTTTATTATACCCTTGGTTCTAGTTCGTAACCCAAAAAAATAGAAGGCAACAATTGGGGGTTACTACTTCCTTTCCCACATTTTTGGTCCAGGAGGGGTACACATTGTGGGAACAAGGTCATGATAATATGGAGTCAATGGGAGGTTTAGGTATAGGATGGAGTTTTGGGTTATTCATTAGTGAGGTTACGTGGTTTGGTATGGAAATAGTGTTAGTCATGTTTTTAAAATTATGTAAACCATAGAGACTGGATGATACAAAGGAATTTAGGTCCCCCTATGATCTAATGTAAGGAACATTGTGTTTACAGTGGCTACTAAATGATGTGATACTGGTTACAGTGTAGAGACCTATGAAAGGATCATTTCTCATTACTCTTTATTTATATTTTGGAATGGGTAGTCATTGGAATGGGATAACCTAAAATGAATAAAAGAAATAATTAACTAATTAATGTTTTCTATTCCATATTCCATGTTTAAGAGCTCTGTCTATTTTTTATTTTTCAAGTATGTCTCTAGATCAAGATCCTTGTCCAGATTGTGTAGAAGCTATCTAGAAGGTTGCACCAGCAAATCACTATAGGGTAGAGGTTGATGACAACGACATGAGGAGGAGGACACCCTAAGATTTTTAGCGCTAGAGTCTGAAAAAGTATCTAGGATCCATTTGAAATGTTTCCCCAAAAGACTGGTTGTATGGGGTTGAGATAACCATTATGTTGATCCAAACATAGAATGAGAATTGGGTGTCCTTGGTTGTGATTATGATTCATGGGGCATGGAAGCAATGGTGGCCCTTATTCCTCGGGGATCATGAGGAGATGGTGATATCGTCGAAGTAGTTTAGAGACATGTTCATAGTTGAGTTTTGTGCTTATATCATGATGGGGTCAAGTCATCAAGATTTTATTACCCATATATAGGTTATCTATTGTGTGACATAGTTTGGAATCCATTTCATGAACCATTTAAGATATTATTTGGACCTTTTTCAGTTGAGGAGGGCAGACCAAGGCATTTAGAGGTTGCATTTTTTCCAAATATCATGTTCCAGGTCACACTATTTTTGATAAAGACATATCATGGGGTGCTGGAAAGGGAAGATTTCATCAAGAAGATGTTAAGAAGAAACATATAATAATGAGAGGAGAGTCATTATGATTCCTCAAGAAGTATTTTTGTGGTCTAGGGTTCCCCATTTTAAGGGCAGAAGTGTTTCTATTCAGTTGGGGGTAGGACTCTATTATCAGGATCTTGTTTCTCTGGGCGGGGGGTTGGGGGGTGGGGTTCTTCATACAAGGCAAAGGGATAGTTGACTTGTTTTCCTTTTGGAGGATGATTTTATGAACATCGAGAGTGTCCGACCGTTCCGAGCGGTTAACGTGCACTAGGTGTTATGCTCCTGGTTCCTCCATTGAGGCAGCTCCAACTGAGGCAACAACAATAGGACTCACCAGCATAGGATCAGCAGAGATCAGATAGGGATGGTAGGGGACTACCCTGTGATTCTCCCCATTCTCATAGAGAAATGCACTACCATGGGGGTGGTCATTGTCATGTTTAGATAGGCCACATGGTAGGTCGTGGGCAGCATCATGGTTTAGAATTTCCAATGCCAGGAGAGCCAAATGTCATTCAAGGAACCCTATTCTTTTTTTCTACTTCGGTTTATGCCTTGTCTAATTTCAGATCGATGAAATCATTCATATCTCCTTCCATTGTACATTTATTGGGACTTGAGGTATAGAGGCTTCTAGTAACATTGGCATTGACTATTCCAGATCTGTGTCGAGCAGACTTGTTTGATGTTTTTAGATAATGTGAGATAGTTCTAGGGTAGGACATCTTGTCAAGATTTCTTATGTTTACAGATTCATCCATATGATATTATCCTTGGCATGGATTGGTTTTATTTGGATTATTCTATCATTTATTTCTTCAACAGATAGGTCATTTTCTTCGATGTTGATTGGGAACCAACGGTGTTTGTAGGCAACTGAGACCCTCGTATGGGTAAATGGCATGTTAAATCCTTGTCATCATTGATGTATGATGTGATGTTATGTTCATTATATGTATAGTAGTTGGTGTTTACTAGGCTCATAGAAGAGTACACTAATGTATTTCCAGAAGTGGTTGTAACATCACCCCCTCGATGAGACATCGAATTTGCAATCATGAAAAATCCAGGAGTGACTATTATCCCTATTTCTCTATAAAGGATAGCCACTTTTGAGTTATTAGAGTTATGTATATAGTTCGATGGTTTTTTATCGCGCTGTTTTGTTCCCCTATGTGAGTCATTGTGGGGTGCACATGTTATGTTTGTGAATATGGTTGATGATAGTTTTCATTTTTGTATCAATTTGCATCACTTAAACATTTTATTATGAAAAATCACTATCCTCCTCCATAGATTAATGATTTATTCGATCAAATGAACCTATCAGGTAGGTTCTTTATGATCGAATTTCTCTCAGGATATCATTTTATGGGTGTGAATGCTGATGACATTATGAAGACTTGTTTTTTGTTGTCGTCATGGTCATTACATGTTTGTTGTAATGTTGTTCGGTGTGATGACCTCTCCAGTTGTGTTCAATTGAATGATGAATAATTTGTTTCATGAGTTCTTAGATATGTTTTAGGTAGTTTTTATTGAAATATCTTTGTTCAATCCACGTATGATGAGGAGAATGTAGAGAATATACATTCCATTTTGGGAGTTCTTTGTCAATAACATCATTTTGGGAAGTTGTTGATGTGTGAGTTTTCAGCTCAAGATGTTTGTTTCATGGGAATGTGGTAACCCAATATAGAATAGAGTAGGATATTTTTAATATAGAAGTATTTGTCCCTTGGCTATCCCCCAAGATAGTGGTAGATGTGTGAATTTTCATTTGTCTCGTAGGATATTACAGGGTGTTCGTAGCCGGTTTTTCTCAGGTTTCGTCTCCGTTAACAACAATGACTATGAAGGATTAGTCATTCATGTGGATTGATCAGTGCCAAGTAGCATTTCTGTATCTCTAGAAGTAGTTTCTATGTGCTTCAGTTCAATTTTTACTAGTAGAGGTAGTTCAGTTTTATGTTTTCTACAATGCATTGCATATGGGCTTAGGATCTGTTCTAATTCAGAATAAATCACTTGATTCTTATGGTTCATAGTAGTTGTGTCTCCCTGAATGTAACTATTACACCCATGATCTTGAACTGGAAGTTGTGGTGTTTTCTCTGATATTGTCGAGACATCACCCAATTTTTTAGCACCTCATGGTTTTCAAAAATCATAAGAACCTAAGAAATATTTTCTCCCAATATGACTTGAACATGCAGCAACGTTGGTCGAAGGAGTACTTATAAGAGTACGACATAGAAATCTTGTAATCACTTGGAAAGGTAAATGTTATAGCTGATGAACTGAGCAGGAAGATGCATAGTGATGTAGTCCATGAGTATGGTGATTCATAGAGAGTCACAGAAGAACATTCAACATTATTTCTCAATATGGAGAAGATGGGGGTAGGGGTTTTGTTTTTTAGATTAGAATGCAGTCATATCTCGATTAGTAGGTGGAAGAGTCCAAGCTAGGGGATATAGAGGTGGAGGTCTGGAGAGACCAATTTTATTGTGAGGCCCCTTATGGTTGGTTTGGGGATGAACAACACCAAGTGTTGTATCTGGGAAGGCTTTTTGTTCCTTTGGTGATGTGTGAGATAGTTCCCATAGGGATCTAATGATCACCATTAGTGGTGAATACTAGACTGAAAGAGATGTACTGAGCTTTTAAGAGTCTGTTTTGGTGGCCTGGGATGAAGCAAGTAGTATAAAAGGATGTGTCTCGATGTTTGGTTTTCCAGGAGGTGAATGTCAAGCACCATGTCCCTGAATATTTTCTCTAGACATTAGATATTACTCATTATAAGTGGGAGGACATCTCAATGAACATGGACTCTAGTTTACCACGAGATCAAGGAGTCCATTAATCAATTTGGGTTGTATTGGATCCTTTAACAAAATCATCCCACTTTATAGTGATCATGGATTTAAGCTCAGTGTCTGTTTTGTCAAGGAAGTATCTAAAGGAGGCGGTGAGACTCCGCAGATTACCAAGGATGATCAATTCCAATCAAAACCCTCATTTTACCTATAGTGTGTAGAGAGGTCACCAAAATGATTTTTATTCTCAGTTATTCCTTAGGACTACTTTTCATATACTAAAAGATGGTTAGAGAGAGAGAACCATTCATACTCTTGAAGAGAGGTTTCCATCCTACGACCTAGACTTTGGAGGTTCGTAGATGAGGCACATACCCTTGGTGGAGTACACTTAAATCAATATAATTTACTCCACCCTGAGTATTGATCCATTTTAAACATTTTATTGCCAATAATTCCCTTCTCTATTATGCTGGACTAGGGTAGGAGGGTCAGCTATTCTCGGGATGGAACTGTTATAGAAAACAACATAAATGGTTCAAATGATTTGTGAGAGGGTGAAGGCTGTGCAGGATTATCATAAATCAATTTCCAAAAAATGTAGTAAAACACTGGATTTTGATGTTTGTGATCGTTTGTTTATGATGGAGACTTCATGTCATGGGCAACGATGGTTTAGTAATGAGAGTAAGCTTTCCCCTAGTTTTTTTGGGCATTTCGAGGTGTTGGATTACGATGGATCCATGGCATATCGGGTTGCACTTCCCCCTAGATGAGCTCATTAAATGGTGTGTTCCATTTTTCATAACTCTGTCATTTTCTTTATGAAAAATATCATGTCATTGAATGGTGATAGATCGATGTTGAGGATGATGCAAACATTGAGGGGAGACCTATGGAGATCCATTACTTCAAGGAGAAGGCGATGCAAGAATGTTCTATTACCAAGGTTTTGGCCTTATAGATACATAGTGGAATTGAGTAGAGTAAAAGGTAATGTGATTTGTGGATACATTCCTAGTACCTAGATTTGTTTTATGTTTAAATAGTTTCATGTAAAAATGTTATTTAAGATTAGAGTCCTTTTGTTTTTATTGCATTGATTTTTTTGTTTCTTTTTTGGATTACTCAATTTTAGAGTTATCTTGATGGATGACTGTTCGACCGCCTTTTATGTTTCAATTTATTATGATTTTGAATTATCGAGGATAATAATGATTGAGAGGTATCTGATTTAATGGTCTACACCTCTCTGGTCTATTATATTAATTAAATTTGGAGTTTTAGGTGTTTTGGGAGGTCAAGAAGATTTATCCCTAACAGTTTCCAAAACATACAGTTCTATTAATAGTGTTTTCCTGTTTTCTGAACAATATTTTCACAATCAGTGTGGAATTTGTACTGTCGATATCAGTGATTCATTTGAAATATCAGCATCGGTTAGTTATTTGTACTGATGGTATCGTTGATTCATTTTTACTATCATCATCGGTGAGTCATTTGTATTTTTGAAATTAGTGAGTAATTTGTACTATCAGTGTCACTGATTCAATTGTGTTATTGGCCTTTTTAAGTCATTTGTACCATCGGTGATGGTGATTCATTTGTACAGTCGGCATCGGTGAGCCACTTATACTGTTAGTGTTAGTGGGTCATTTTTACTATTCATGATAGTGATTCATTTTTACTATTGAAATTAGTGATTTATTTGTACTCTCAGCCTTAGTGGGTCAATTCAATTGTCTGTGTCAGGGACTAATTTGTATTGTCGGTGTCGATGCGTCATTTTTCCAATCGGCATCAGTGAGTAATTGGTATTGTCGGTGTCAGTGAGTTATTTATACTATTAGTGTCAGTGAGACATTTGTACAATCAAAATCATTAATTCATTTTTATTTTCGTCATTGGTGAGATATATGTGAACATTGTTTCTTGAACTATTTCATTTCCTTTTTCAAATTTCCAGATTTTGCCATCTTTCCTACAATTTTTCTTGTTAAATGTTTTTTAAGAAAAATGAATTCCAGGCCATATTTTAAGAGAAATATGGCTGCTTTAAATCACATAACACCTATATTAATTTTTCAATGGACATGGAAGCCTTTATATGGTCATACCACGTGGTTTAATGTAATCCTTTTATAATGTATAATCAAACATTTATTAATCCACTACACTGATAAATCTTTTAAAAGGATGGTATATATTCCTACATTGTTCTACCACCTTATTCCATGTTACATGATGCGATAACCATTCGTCCTTCTTGGATGAGAGGTGTGATATATATTTAATCCTTGGATATTTTCCCATTTATGATTATTATTGATACATGCACACCCCCTATTTGGTGAACGAAACATGTGTAGAACCATCAATGATAGAAGGTATGATCTAACTCTGCATTTCTAATTCCATCCATCATTCCTCTACCATTTCTTTATTCCATGAAATGGAATGTGATCTCCATGATTCTAATGTAGTTTTTTTGTGTGTCGGTTGTTGTCGCAATTTCACGATATCCTCGGGTGAATCTATTAATCGTAGAGGAGGTGATCGTGATCTATTGTGTGTATTGTTCCCATATAAATAATGACATGAAACTTTTTAGGTAGGGTATTCATATCTACTTTATTATTTTTTGTGAAACTATAGAGTTATCATGTTTTAGCCCACTAGATCACAATGGAAGTGAAATAATAAATATTTGAACTAGATAAACAAATTTGTATTGATTTCATGTTATTGCCTCTTGTTTTGATAGATAGTGTGATATCTATGCTCGACTTGGTTATCATTTCATTATTTATATAAATTGTTAAAATGAAAAATCTTGGATTTGTTGTAATTGTTTTTTAAAGATAAAAAGTTAGGTAAATGAATATGGTTATATTGTTGCAAGCATGTTTAATTCAAGTAATTGATGATCCAAAGGCATGTTGATGCTTGTTGATAATTAATTTATGGAATTACTATTAACTGTTTAGTTAATTTGATATACATAATTGTTACGGTTTCTCATAGTTGGAGCCTAAAAATAATAAATTGGTTATTTACAGATGGTTTAATGAATCGGATATTTGATAAAGGTAATACCTAGAATGGTTCTAAGTTACCCTCTTTATTGTAAGGCCGAGTGACTATTTCGTTGGAGCCATGAGTTCTAAATACATATGAAGGTTGGATTCCTTATTTTAGCTCCAAGATTCCAGTTCATATTATGTGTTTTCCTACTTCTTATTTTGTGATGTGATACTGGATATATGTGGTGATATGTGGGGGGAAGGGAGGCCCTTTGAATGTGAAGCATTTTTTGCTTGGAGTGGCGGGATGCATCTGTTTAGGCATGTGGGTGCCAGGGAGGACATCTGAGATGTTGAAACAGGATGGATGTCAATGATTTAATGATTTCTGAATCATTTGTGTTGTTAATCATATTTATGTTCCTCATTGGTTAAGGAATATGGTCATGCTTAATCTCTTTTAAAAATGGACGAAGTCTTGTGATGTGTTCTATGTGATTTCATTGTTTAGATTCTCGGGGGAGAATGGGTATACACTCCTGCTATTGGTGGAAAAAAAATCACGGGTAGTTCATATTCTCAAGGTGTTGAACACCATTATGTTTTTTGGATTATATTTTTTTCTAGAACTCTTGGGAATATTGGAACGAAATAGTGCAATTAATAAATGATATATTAAATGATGTTAAAATATGGGGTTACAATTTTCATGGATACAATGATGCAGTAATATTTATGAGGAGCTATGGACTGGGTTTGGTAAAGCCTGGATGACCGGAAACATTGGTTTGATGCTAATGAAATATAATGTGTAATTAATAACAGTTATTTAATGGTTAATTAATTAACTATTGTAAATTGAAAATGATAATAATGGATAATACAATCTTGTTTAACTATTTAAATGGTTTTGTAGTTATAGGATTCCTAGTCAAGGTAGTGGATGTTTAGAATCTGCGTGACATTAGCTATAGTCGAGTATAATACTAGGTTATTCCCATAGTGGTTGTAAGCTATACTATAATCTGTTAATTTTTTGTTTCTATATGCTACTCTACCCCATCAGTTAGGATAGATGACACCCTAGGGATTATGAGCCCTTGGGGGTGTCTTTCCCAACATCTCAATGGAATGATGGATGGTTGAATACCCCCTTTATCCCTGATCTCTTCTCTTGGTAGGTACTTGTGTTATATGTCAAATCAGTTAGTTTTCACAATATATGTGTTTAGAGGGCTGTATGGTCTTGGGGTTATTCGCAGACATATATTCTAGATATAGTTTCCTATATACATCAATATTTTTAACGTGTATAGGCTGTGATGGATTGAGGATCCTTACATAATGTAAGGGTTGTAATGGATTGAGGAATAATACCCGATGTATGATACATGTTACGTGAGCTGTGATGAATCCCATAAAATGCCTGGTTACTTTGGATAAATGGATGTAGTTGTTTTTTTACATGATGTACATGTTGTGGTGCTTTACCCATGTGTTTGTGGGAAATCTTCTTTGGAGGGAGATGTTTAGGACATGCAACGTTGGAAAAAACTAGAAAACCATTGGGGAAGTGGTAGTGGGGTACCCATGATATTCATTATTATATTATATAGATTATTCTATGAAATACTTTGTGAGAGTAGCCTTAGTGAGGCTGGGAAATTAGTATACCTATTTAGCTAATGAGTTAGTTTCACTTGTTGTTCACTATGCTTTAGCATGGTGTATTTACTTTTTCATGGGAGGATCTGGGGGGGATCCTAATAAGTATACTATTATACTCACCCTATTTATATATATAAACAATTTTCATGTGAAATGGAGCAGGTTGAAGATAATGTTGGTTACTACTGGCGTGTTGTTGTAGGAGGTATTCAGGCTTCATGGTCTCTTCAGTTTTTTACATTATTTTTTCTCTTTAATTTTTCGATTTCATTTGTAGTTTCTTTTCACATGACATTACAATAGTTTACTTGGGATTTCATTTATGTAGCAGTCTGATTTTGATTTGGTTGGTTTATTTCTTATCTCTATCCTATGGTTCTGTTCTGTTGAGGTTAATGACACTCATTTTGTGTGTTTACTATTTTGTCGGTGCTAGTATCCATCCCGAGTCCTACTAGAGGCAGGACTCTGGGGTTTCTATATCCCTATTCACATTGTTGGACTAGGAGGGGTAACCCTATGGGAAGAGGGTCATGACATGTCTAGTTTCCTCCCTTCCTCTCATACCATGTTTCTCGAAGATGGTCAATATGCTTCCTATAGATTTACTATATTGTTTTTTTTGAATTGTTGTGGTATGGTGTAGCAATGATAGAGTAACTTATTTGTGAGAGAGGATATTGGTGTTTTTTATTGTTGTTATGTTCTTGGACAGAGTAAAATAAAATCATTGAGTTATGTCATTCATCGGGTATGAAATTATTTTATGTGAAATCATAACGTAATCACCCTTTTTTCTTTTTTTTTTGGATTGTGGAATCAATATAAAAAATAATTTAATATATTAATGAAAATAAAGTTGAATTGTTTTTGTGATCATAATTTTCTCAAATTAATTATTATTTACCTCGTCGTTCATTCGAATGTGTTCTATCACGATTTTTTATTTTTTATGATATTGTCTATGCTATGGTAGAATGTTTAATTAGTTGAAAATGCATAAATAATGTAAATTTGGAAATGTTAGTTGGATAAATAATTAAATATTCATGATTGTTAAATACATTAAATCTTATAATATTAATGATATAATATTATTCATGATTCACAATTAATTTAAAATTTTCTTTCATATGTACATGTTATTGGTTAAATAACTATAAAATGAAAATTATTATTTTTGATAATAATAATGATGAATGTTAATGAAATTTATAATCCAAAATGATTCATGAAGAGAGATCATATGATTGAAAAAATATTTAAATAATTAATAGATTGGTATAGTTTATAACTTATTTTTCTATGGATCTAACCTTTTCTAAATGAATTGGTTAATAAAATATAGTAAAATACCAACTATTTGATCATTCTAAACGTTAACTACTGAGTGATCCCATTTTCATGTTAATGTTTCATACCTTTTTGGGCCTAGATCCCATGTTGAAATTTTTTGTTTATTTATGTATTTTTTACTCAATTTGATCAATTATATGTGATGTTATATGATCATGGGTTGATTTATCAATTGGATAGATATGTCCTAGAAGGAATGATATTTTGTTTGAAGTTGTGTCATGTGTTGTTTGGATGCATAGTGATGTGCATGGTGGTGTCGATGATAGAACTATCTATTAAAGAACATATTTATGTTGGAATGAGAATTTTGATGATGAAATTTTTATTTTTATTATTAAATGTACTTGAAGGAAAATTGGTCGGGATTCTTGTTTTTGAATTACATTACCTACTACTTGAGGTAGTTAGTCATTCTAGGTTATTACTAACTATTATGGTAGATTCTGATATTCCCTAGTGCACTTTTACTACGTTTTGATATTTAATAATAAATTTTTTAGATCCATAATTTTAGTAATTGAATGTTATTCAAATATTGATAATATATTTGAACAGTGGAATAAGTTGGATTATTTATGGTGGACAAGGACTTCACATGGAGGATAATGAAATGTTAGAGTAATAATATTAATTAATGGATAATTATTTAATTATTTATATGTGAAATGTTTAATGTAATTAATTAATTAAATGAATAACTTTAGACACTTATCTGATTATATGATATGTTGTACTTTTCCATGGATGTTGGGTGTTTGAGGGATAATAGATGAATTATAGACTAAGACTAGGTTTACAGCCGTAATTTGGTTGGGAGAGAAATTATATATAGTACATTTTTTTTATTTCATCTACTACCCCAAACATGTTATTGGATTGAATAATGCCTTGTGGATTATGTGTGGGTGTTCACTATAACATCCAGGTTGGTGAGGAACTGAAGGTTTCCTATCCCTATATTCCACTACTCTATTCTCCTAGTAGTATTATATTATTGTATACATGGTGATTTTCTATCCCCAAATAGGTGTCTTATGGTTTATGAAGTATTATTTTCATTTTCAAATACTTTTATCTCTATATATATTATTTTGTTGATTATTATATGTATGATGTATATAGTTTGTAGTGTTTTGAGTTATTATACATTACATAAGGGTTTTAGTGGCTCTAAAAAATCTACTCAGACACTATCTAGAGATATGGAATGGGATGGTGTTATGAATTGATGCACATGTTGCATATATTTTTATGATGATAAAACACGATGCATAATTTAAAAGGTATGATATTTTGGTACATGTGACATAAGGATAGATATATATTAGAGTGATATATTTTATGATGTGAGATTTAAAGGAAGAGTGTAAAAATAGTGGCTTAATGGTTGGGGGAATTTATATTTTGATGTTATATTATATCAACTATAGAGGGTGATATCCATGTTGAATTTTGGAACCAATAATACTTGTTTAGGGGTTGAATTATCTTCCCTTATTTTCTATTATTCTTTATAATACTCTCTTTAACATCATCATGAGAGGCATAAGGAAAGATATTATTGAGTATGACTATTACGATCAACGTATGTATATAAATTGTTTTTAGGATAGAAACTGATGGCTAGAGATCATATTGGACTTTACTATATTCTAGGTTGTTGAGGAGGTATTTGGAATTCATGGTCATTTTTTATGACTAAAAATTGGGGTTTATTATTTATATAGAATTTTTTTATTTCTAAGAAATTATATTAATTTATATAATGTAATGACCCTGACTCTAGTAGAACATAGCATATGGAAACAAATTTTAATAGTTCAATCAGGCAACAGATCACATATCAAAGGAAAGAATACATTAGTACTCTTAGTAAAAAATATATATACATGAATTAGGCATTATATTTGAAATAATAATATAATGAACATAGTGAATGTAAATTTTTAAAATTCATGAACTCATTTAACGATTCCATATTCATATCTATTAGGAAGGAATGAAAATAATTCTGACCTCATATTCCCTATACAAGATTCATACATAAGAATCTATCATGATTATATATTCTATAATCTATATAAACATGAAAATAAGTAAAAACACATGACATATAAACAATAACATGCACACAAAATGAATCCACGGATAATATCAACAAATTAATCACATGGATATTAATAACTAAATTAATAATGATTGGAATTATTAATATTTCACATTATGATATCACACATCATGATAACTATTCCATTTAATCCTTGTTCCTATATATTTTAATCTATTTGTTAGTATACACCACAACCCCATTTAAGGGGAGCTTACTAATTTGTCTCATGATACATATTGATTCGTCATAAGGGATATGAAATTGTGAACCCCAAATATCACTACATATCCAATGCCTTCCTTGATTTTTTAATTATCAATTTTATTCATTAACATTGTGACGTATCAATAAATATCAATATCGAATAAAGAATACTATTTTATAAATTTGTTACACCATAAATAAGACATATTTCATAATAAATACCCATATTAAATAATGGAGAATGGTTAAGAGATAAACACTAACCATAATAAAAAAAATTATGGATATTGAAGAGAAATGTAATGTAAAATAGTCAAAATTTTGAATGACTCAAGAGAATGTAAATTACTATAGAATTAATCATGAATGTGAATGCCAGTATTTTTCCTTGTAAAATATATCATAGGAAATCCTTAAAAAGAATAAGGATTTCATCATTAAATTTTTTCCTTGTTGGATTATATGTAAATTATAGTGCAATTGATTATTATGTATAAAATACCATGAAATATCATTATGACCATTTTTGATAAATTTACCCTTATCATTTTGCAATCAACTTTCAAACACTAAAAACATCTAGAATTTTACAATACAATTTTATTTCAAAATAAAATTTTAAATCTGTGATTATATATTCAATGAAATGAATGGTTATGATGTGGGTAATTTCCCATACATATTAAGTACAATAAAACAAAAACTCTATTCCTATGTTTGGTTGAAGTAAAAATTTACCTTATTCTAAAAATGAAAAGAGGATATTTTTACACTATTATATAAAAAGTAACCCACGGTAAAAAATGGCTTTAAATGATCATATAAAATTATAAAAAACCAATATTGATAATGTTTTTACAAAACAATATTGATAATGTTTTTACAAAACAATGATTTTGAAGAAAGAGAATTTCTACAAAAAATAAAAATAATGTTGGAATCCATTATAACATTTTTATAAATTTCATTTCATGTAATGATTTGTATATGACATGTATTGTTATGCATATTGTATAGATTTTTTTTAGTCTACATGATGAGAGTCCATGTGATTTCGAGGCCCCATGGGCTTGGATGAAATGTTTCAAATATATTATATATATTAAATTGTTAATGAACATATTTTATCAAAAAAATATTGAATTACATATAAATGGATTCTCAAATCAGATGTTCAAAGGCACAATTGTGTTCTAAACATCGATTTCACCTTAGGTGTCACATATTCATTATTGGCACTGAGTGTTTGAGGAAATGTCATCGTGGGAGTACAATGAATAAAATATATAAATAAATACCTTTATTTTATTTTCCTGATGAAACAGATAACTTCATCTATAATTATACAGTTATGGGGGATTTTTATGTTTATCTGCTAAAAATTAGAGATCTATTGGACCATTGGAGAGCATTAAAAGATATTTTTGTTGGAGAATGATGACATGATCAATGATTGGAAACCTGTTTGGGAAGGTATCAAGGGTTCTCACCAAGAATCATGCGGAATTCCTAATCAACATTCCTGGTATATTTGAATCAAGGTAGGAAAACATTTTATTTGCATTACTTCTCTATTTTCAATTTCTAGGATGAAAACGGGTTACTAAACCAACAAATTGATCGATGGGTTGGTAATAATTTAAGATTTTATTATTATACAGGATTTCTATTTAGAGGTATATTTATTTATTAATGCTCATCATTTGACTTTCTAATAAAAAAAATGATGCCCAACTGATAATGGTCTAGGATAATTCCTATTTGGTGTTCTCATGGTATTCTCCCATTATCATATAGATGTTCATCATCTTTGTATTTGTTACCAATGATTCAACCCAAATAATAAGAAATAGAACATTTCACATCCATTTATTGGTTCATGGATTCAATATCATAGATTTAATCTCAGTACAGGGATGTGATCATGACATGATGATAATGGATAATGGATTTGGACTATATTTCCACACACATGTGTGGTTCTTGGATGCACAATGATAGTAGAGATCAAGATGATTTACAAATGAATTAGGCCACCAAAAATCATATCTCTAGTAATGAATTTCAATCGATAAACAGTATCCATGTTTTATAGCTGTGACTCGTGGTGAAAACGGAGCATTTGGGTATTTGTGGAGGGGAAAACAACATGGAGGAGAAACCTAGAGTATTTACTAAATTACATCATACATTGCATTGTTTCATGAGTAACCTAGCATGTGGGGACCTCCTAGTACTAGCTATGGTTTCAGGATGAAGATATTTTTCACAAGGAAAGAGACTAATTCGCATGGAATGTGGCCCCTATATGATGGATCAAAGCATAACTCATATTGTACATGGACAGAAAAGGGAGTACATAAGAATTTTCAATTCATGTAATCCTAAATAGAATGGTCATTCTAGGAATATGATAGCTAAGATGATTACTGTTAAAAAGGGAGATATAAATGGGTTTATGAGTGTTCTGTTCAATTATATGAATTTGACATAGGTCATTTACATTGGAGGGACCCACGATCAAAGGGTCACATTGTGTACCCATACTACACACTTTGTACTCCTTAAAATTGTTCTTGGAGTCCATTTCCTCTATATATTTTAATTGTTATGTTTTGTTACATACCCTATATTCATTTTATTAGGGTTATAATGAATCGCCTCTTATAAGCATGAAAACTATCTCTTTAGCATGACTCTTTTGATAGTGTATTTTAAATAATTATATTACTCTATGAGTGGATTCATAAACTCATCATTCTTCCCTATGTAGTGTTCTTTGTATCATTGTGACCCTAACTATATGGGAAATGGAACAATACTCATATGGACAATCCTAATATATTTTTTGGTATACCACATAGACTTAGGTGTGATACTCATCTATGTATAATATCTCATCAGTCTTTTAGAATATACATCTGATGTTTAGATCAGATTAGAATAGCCTCTCAGATACAATTCATTAGTTATTTTATACTTGTGGAGTGTATTCTCTGGGATGTGTGATTTTTGGAGCTTTTGTGATGATAACCATTGAAATCATTATAGTTGTCAGAAATCATTTGAGACTATGTGTCATTTTTGACTATATATATATATATTATTGTTATAAGTTATAAAGACATTTACTTATGTGGATCAAGTTGTTATAAATTTTTTATATTCTTTTTGGATTGGGGGTGACCTAATAAATATTATTATACTAACCCCTACACATAATTTTCCAACATGTGTCGTGTCTTGTTCAGACAATCGACCCTTTGACAGAGTCCTAGAGGGACCAGGACCAGGTTCTTATTAGTGATAATAGAAATACTGAGGTGTGTTCTGGAATAATATTAAAAACAGTTCCAATAATTTTTTAGTATGGACTTGTTATAAGACTTATTATGGAGGGATTTTATTTTTACATGTATATTTTCCTTTACATCATGTTGTAATCTGGATTTTGGATTCATATGTATGCATTCATTTTTCATTTTTCTAAATTTTATCGTTATATGTGCATGGATATGTGTGTGTGTATCTGTTTGTCTATGTACATTTCCTAAGTCCTCACATGTTAGTGATATTAATACTC
Organism: Viscum album; assembly: GCA_963277665.1. Taxonomy (NCBI): domain Eukaryota; kingdom Viridiplantae; phylum Streptophyta; class Magnoliopsida; order Santalales; family Viscaceae; genus Viscum; species Viscum album. The sequence continues at coordinate 798,799,242 of OY728143.1, read as the reverse complement.
AGCAGTAGTCGACATCCCCTACCAAATTTATGGATGGCATGTGGTGTCATGACACGGTATCCTTTGGAACGGGTCTTGAAAAAGTGTAATTGTAGGAGTTGGTTCAACCATAGGAATGTGTTATATGATCTTTTTTGGGGCAGTAGTGTGATGTTTATTGAGTTCAGTTTCAGGCCTCAGACTATAGTGTTTGTGCAGTGACCGATATATTCGTACACTAGGACCCTAATCACTGCATATTAATCACTGTACGTGAAAATACTTGTTTTTGGAAATATAATGGTACACACATCATATATGAATTGTTTTTTATTTCCATATTCTTCTTGAGTTAGCTCTCGAGATATACACATTGGTCATGGTAAATAGTTTTAATTTTAGGATTCCTCTATGATGTATTAATGCTAGGATTTAGAATCGAGATCACATGTATGATCCCCTAATCGATGAGGCATTGATACATAACCTAGTTCAATATGTCGTATGACTTGGTGGTGCACCAGCGATTCCACCACATGTATAAAATCATATGGTACCCATAGTACTAATTGATGTTGTGAACATATTTAGTTCACTTCACAAGATTCGTCAATAGAGACCCATCATTATTTGAGGCAAGCATGACCCACCAAGATGTGAGGACTATCATTAGGTGGTGACTTGAGTATTTATAATAATTGGGACTATATCAACCCTCACCTATCAAAAAATAACATTACATAAAATTTTCAATATACTTAAATCATTATACCTAAGGCACCCAAAGATTGTACTAGTATAGTTCCATTGAAAAAAAACATGAACACTACTATAAAAGAGAGCTATATTATCTCCCACAAAGTTCTTAGTGACTAGAACCATTTTTATAAACATAAAAAATAATACAATTCAACATTATATATGGACAAAAACATAAAAATGGTTGATCTTGGATGCTCAGTTAGGGTAAACAAGGGAAAATTTTAAACATAAATATTATCATAGGGGTATAAAATGTTATCATGAAAATAAAAGGTCATAACCAACATTTAAAATATAACAAATATGATTATTGGAATAAGGATTGGTTGCTGATAAGGCATTAATCATTAAGATGAAAATAATATAATCTATTAAATCAAAACATTGGAATTATACATGGAATTATAGAAGACACATAACAATATAATATGATATCCATATTTTCCTAGGACATTCATCTTAGACCATATTATTAGCATGGGATCACTAACTATACCATTTTGGTAGTCATATGTCACACTGAGGTACAACTTAGTATCATGATGTCACTCCTTATAACATCTTGGTTGTCATGGTTCACTCCCATGACCTTCTTGGTATTCATGGTTCACTCCCAAGACCATCATAGTCTACCCCATAAGGAATATATATTTATCCAATGTATTAGAGGGAGATATAGGTGATGTACCTGATTTGTTTATACATTTACAGATAATTTATTGAAAATAAGAACATGTTTTATGAAATTAGATACTACTTAGTGGGAAAATACTTTGATTTGGGTGATGTTTCCCATTTTCAGGTTCTTTCTTGTCAAACACACATGTCCGGGGAAAACTGAGGAAAATTTACAACTACACGGTGTATACATATATACATTCCATGTACATTAAGACACAGACACAGATTGGCTAGGACCAGTACATTACCAAGATATCAAAAGCATGTACACACTGTGTACAAAAGCTACACAATTTATATAGTCTTCTAAAAGGGGTTGGTTGCTGAGAAGAATTTTACACGCCCATATGGTGGGCTGACGTTTTCACACCGTATACATCATATATAAATTTTTCCCCCCATTCTAGAAGCGGTTCTTGGCGGAAAAAAGAGAGTACACACCATGTATAGTGGAGCTACATGCCGTGTATATCCACCTACCATGCTGAGCCATGTACCAAGTCTACGACGGTGTGTTAGGCCACTCAATGGTACAATAAGAGATTAAAAAATCATGATGACAATACTACACGGTGTGTACGTTTTCCACATGCCGTTTATTTTAGTTTTTTATAAATAGAGGAATTGGCCTCATGTTCAAGAGAGGATGGGTTGAAGGTCTGAAGGAAAGAAGTTATGCTACTCCACAACAGTGCTTCCATCATTCGACTACTTTTTCATTCTAGTATTCTTCTAAAGAGACATCTCTCCTCGAAGTTTCTACGATGACCACATCAGGTATCAAGGGTTCGGTTTTTATCGTTTCTTCTATGTGTAACTAAATAACCAGTGTGTTGGGGTTGTGGGAGATGAATAACTTGTAATTTATATTAGTTTTTATGAATGTGTTTGTTCTATTAATCACTTTTTATTATTCTTTAATCTCATCATCTTATCACCGAATATTCTAAGCCAGACCAAGGGAATAATTTTTAGGGACCCAAATGAACAATAACATTGAATACTTTCAGGATCATTAAAATTATATGTCAACTCCAAAATGTACTAATTCAAATTAGGAACGTTGAAACACTGACAATCAGAACCAGGAGTTAGTTTCCTTAGCTCTAGACATATGTTTACCAGACCAAGGAAACCTTAATACAAATTGAAACCCATAGTGTTGAGTTATCATGAACAGAAAAACCACATATGTAATTTTAATTTATAATAAACCTCTTAAGAATACACTTCCCTAATGCATTTCCCTTCATATTTTCATGAAAACATATTTCCCATGTTTTCCTTTTTCTTTTAAGTAATTTTAGATGAAAATATAAATCCAATTATCTTTTTATCCAAACAAAAAATACCAACTATAAATTCATTACACTTCACTAAGACAAAAATCAAAATTGGATAATAATGATAATAATATCTTTTCCCTATGGACCAACCACTTACCTATTCTATAATCATTAGGGTAAAATAATTTTGGACACAAATAACATAGCTTCATTAAAATGACTTACCAAATATAGATGTCGTTGCTGGGGAATAATGAAAAGTAGATTTTCCGTGTTTTATTTAATTTTATATCAAATTTTAGTGGAAATAAAAGTAATAAATTCCCAAAAAAATGTTTTTATTCTCATTTATTTTTATCTTTATTCTTCCTCATTTATGTTTAGTGTGTTTAGTGTTGTGTAGGTCCATAGTGGTATGAAAAGCTGCCTCACTTGTTCCAAGAACACTGAGTTATTGGGGGTGTTCCCAATTGACCCATAAATTAAATGGATGCTCTAGAGGTGAAAATGAGCACTAATGGTCAAGCACAACATAAACAATCCTATGGCACAGAATGATGAAGGAAATCTAGCTAATGTCCATGGGGCTAGGCAACTATTTGGTCTGGATGACAACTAGAACCTATAATCTCCACTTTCTCCTCTGTAACTCGCATGAGCTCCAATACTTCCAACTGGAGCAGATTCAATTTTTACAGCCAGGTCAGGGGCCATACTTTACCCCTCATGAACATCAATTCATGCATCATCCACTCTCATAGAAACCACATCCACACCCTATTCTCATGTAGTATGATCTACTGTCTATTCATGGAGCTGAAACATGTATTGTTCTTCCACTAGGGTAGGCCCAACACATCGAGATCAAGCTTGCTATCAAGCAACTGATCCAAAACACTATTCAGATCGGCTGCCTACCCAGTGAGGACCCCAATTCCCATGTGTCCAATTTCCTGGATATCCGTGACATGTTTTACATCCATGGAGTGTTTTAGGATGCACTTCGTCTTCAGATCTTCCCCTTCTCTTTATTGGATTAGGTGAAAGATTGGATAAAAGTATTTCTGCAATGATCTATCTTCACCTTGGAGGAGCTAGCCTATGTATTCTTGTCTAAATACTTTCCACCCTTGAAGACAGTGACACTGTATAATGAAATTCACAACTTCCCACATCACGACTCAAAGTCATTGTACGTGTCATGAGAGCACTTCAACGAGATGTTGTGCAAATTCCCAAACCATGGACTCCTACTTTGGATGCTGGTCCAAACTTTGAATAGAGGACTGACAACGAATACAATGTATGTGGTGGATGCTGCTGCTGGGGGTATAGTTATGAAGAAATATCCCAAAGGTATTTTCAAACTACTGGAAGGCATTTTTTCCAACAGATTCTAGTGGCATTCTGAACGGGACACACCAAAATGAGGCATGCATAATATTGATGCAACTATTATGCTAGTTTCCTAGTTGGGTGATGTGTCCAAAAATTAACGACGCACCCAATCTTAATGGTGCATCCCAAGTACATGCGGAAAACCATCTAGAGTGTATAGAATGTGTTGATAACCACATCATATGAGAATTCCCAGGACATAAAAATGTCCCTTCGACGAGTGAGGTGAGATATGATGCCCAAAACTGAGGGCCAAACCAGTACCAGTAGTACCAGATCCCAGCAAGGCATGATCAAAATAACATAGGATGAGGACAACAATAGTAGAATCCTTCACTCCAGTGACCGCAAGAATATGGTTAGACACCTTATCAAAACGAGTACCCAAGGAAACTGCTACCCCAATAGGGAACTTATCAGCAGAAAGGGTATCAAAACCCTCGCCTGCAACAGCCGTGGCATCAACCAACTTCACAAAATGCACAGACACCCTAGCAAGAGTATGCCACAAGGTTAGAGGATCTCATGAAAAAGTTTGTATCTACTACTAAGAACAGATTCCAGAATCAGGGGGCTTCAAATCAAGGCCTGGTGAAAATAATTGACCAGTAATCAAGCCTAGTCTTATGGAGGAAACCCAGTACACAACCGAGTCACACTGATATGAACCCGAGGTAGGAGGCCCATGATGTCACACTACAAAGTGGAAGTGAGGTACAATAGAAGGAACCATCATATCCAGGTTGACCTACACCCCCTAATGATGACAAAGGTACAATTATAGACCCCTCTTCAACCATGGGACCACTAAAGGAGGCTTCATAGAGTAAATAAAAGGTGGTTTCTAACCCATCAAGTTGGAATTACCCTTCCAAGAGAGGATGAAGCAGAGAAGGCTGGACCACCAGTTTGGAAAAATCATTTATTTTTTCAAGAAGATGAAAATCAATATTCAATTTACAGAGGCACTGTTGTAGATTCCCACATATACAAAATTCATGAAGGATATCCTCTCCAAAAATAAAAATATGGGGAATATAGGGAACATTTAACTGACTAAGGAGTGTTCAGAATTCATCCTACATTCGATTCCTCAAAAACTTCAGGATCCAGGTAGCTTCACTATCCCATTCACTATTTGACCATGTGAGTTTTGGAAGTCCCTATGTGACATAGGGACTAGTGTCACCCTCATTCACCATAGTGTTTTTAAGAAACATAGGATCATCGACATGAAGCCTACCTGAGTATCCCATTTTCTTTCCAAACGATCCGTCAAATATTCGAAGGGCCTACTAGATAACATGTCGGTCATGTTGGGTAGGCTAATACTCCCTGCAAATTTCAGCATCCTCGACTTGGAGGAAGACCAGGAGGCACTTCACATTTTGGGAAGGCCCCTTTTGGCCACAGGGAATGTACTGATCCACGTGCACTAGGGGGAGCTAATTTACCACATAAGAGATAAGAGAGTCTCCTACAATTTCCTCAAATCCGTCAAGAATTCATCATTTTCCACGAAATAGGTATGTTATGTAGTGACCACTAGGGATGATCACTTGATCAATGAACTGGATGATCCAGTATGTTCTCTTACCTCAAATGACTTGGTTTTTCCAGACATTTTATTTGATAATTCACCAGAGGACCTGTAATTCCTCGAAGGCTAGGGAATCCACTATTAGAAACATACTGTTATAACTGTTATTTTGAAGAGGGAAATGTTGCAACAACATTACCTTTGATCATAATGGCTCCTAAACATGAACTGAATCCTATTATGTCTTCTCTAAAGAATGGGTATTTGGGAGACCATCAGACATTTCATGTCATACTTAGTGCATCACCATCACTAGAGCAGGAGGATGCACTTTTCCTAGTTTTTCAACAGTGGAAGCGTGCTCTTGGGTGGATATTTGCATATTTGAAAGGCATCAGGCCTACCATTTTTACCAATAAGGTGATGCTTGAAGAAGTTGCGATCTAATATCATCAACTACAGCAACGCCTGAATCCCCCCATAATGTAATTGTTTAAGAAATATGTAGTTATGTTTTTGGGTGGAGGCATCTATTATCTGATCTCGGATAGTCTGTGGGTGAGTCCACTACAAGTGGTACCCCAAAAGGGGTGTATCAGTGTGATTCCTAATGATAAGAATGAGCTCATCCCCACACACACGTTCACGAGTTGGAGAGTCTGTGTAGACTACAAGAAGTTGAATGGAACTATGAAGAAAGATCATTTCCCATACCCTTGATGGATTATATTCTAGGGTGACTAGTGGGGAACAAATTATTCTCCTTCCTCTAGTGCTATTCTAGATTTAATAAGATTTCCATTTCTATAGAAGATCAAGAAAAGTGCACATTTACTTATGCCTATGGTACATTCTCTTATCGAAGGATGTCATTTGGAATCTGCAATTCCCCATCGAACATCATGAGATGTATGCTAGAAATCGTCCATGACATGGAGGAATAGATCATAGAGGTATTCATGGATGTTTTTTCTTTTACAAAAAATCTTTCACCACTTTCTTGTGGCACCTGAAGGTAGTTCTGGAATGATGTGAGACCACTAACCTAGTTTTTGAACTGGGAAAAGTGTCATTTCATGGTACCAAGTGACATCGTACATGGGAAAAGAATCATGGAGAATGAGGTAGAGGTGGACGTAGTAATGATAGATGTCATTTCACAATTTCATATTATGACTTCCGTTAGATCCATCTGCAGCTCCCCAAGGCATGCAGATTTATACAGGTGATTTGTCCACAACTTCTCAAAGATAGCCCCTCCCCTCACCAACCATTTGAACAAGGATGTTGTATTCATGTTCAATTTTCAATGAACCACATCTTTTGATCACCTGAAGCATCTCATGGAGGAACATCTAGAAATGGTTTCTCCAAACAGGGAGGAACAATTTGAAGTAATGTGTGATTACAATGACTACATAGTGGGATCATTCTTGGGAAAGCTACTTGACTGAATTTTCCGAACTATATATTATCCTAGTAGGATGCTCAATGAGGCACAAATGAACTATACTACCATAGGAAAAGAGATTTTGGCCATGGTGTTAACTTTTGACTGGTTTTATTCATACTTAGTGTTATCTAATGTTATTGTTTATACTGACAAAGAAACACTCAAGTACCTACTCAACAAGATGGATTTGAAGCCATTGCTGATACGATGGGTACTCCTCATAAATGAATATTATTTGGAGATCCAAGACAATAAAGGGAGTGAGAACATTGTTGTCGATCATCTCTCTGGCCCGGATCTTCCCCTTTTGATGAAGGAAGAAGATTCATAGATCTGTGAGGATTTCCCTAAGGAGAACATCTTTTTAGTCAAAGAATTTCCTATACCATAATATGCTGACATTGATAATTTTCTTCTTATAGGAGTCTTTCACCCCAATCTCTCCTTCCAGCAAAGGAAGAGCTTTCTCTATGATGTCAAGCTATTCTTATGGGACATCATGGGACTGACTGTACTTTAGCAAAGATCCTGCGGTCTGGGTTTTTCTGGGCCACCCTGCATGGAGATGCCAGGGCCTTTGTTTCCCATTGCGATCGATGCAAGAGAACATGTAAAGTGGGATGTCTGTATGAGATTCCCCAGCACCCCATCCTGGAGGTCGAGATCTTCGACGTCTATGGTATAGATTTCATTGGACCATTACACCCATATTTCTAGAAAACATACATCCTTGTATGCATCAAATACGTCTCCAAATGTGTAGAGGTCACTGCTACAACACACAACATGGACATGGTAGTCATGGGATTTTTAATGAAACATATTTTTTGCATGTTCGACATTCCGTATGTATTAATCAGTGATAGAGGGACCCACTTCAACAAAAAATTGGTGAAAAGAGTACTGTTGAATTACGAAGTGATTTATCAAATGGGGATTCCATATCATCCCCAGACCAGTAGAAAGGTGGAGCTCTCCAAACATGAGATCAAGAAAATTATAAACAGAAAGGTGAAAACTTAGAGGAAAGACTAGTCCAAGAAGCTAGATGATATTTTGTGGGCATATCAAACTGCTTTCAAAACACCACCGGGGATGTCCCCGTTCTGCTTCATTTATGGAAAGCCTTGCCATTTCCCAATACAGTTGGAGCACAAAGCCTACTGGTCCATCAAGGCCCTGAATTTTAAAATGAAATAAGATGAAGTAAAGTATAACTTCCAACTATCAGAACATGATGAAATTTTATAAGAGGCATATGAGAATGCCAAACTGTACAAGGAGAAGGAGAGATAAATTCATGACATGATGATTTCACAAAAATCCTACCTACACGGTGATCATGTACACTTTTTTAAGCCTCGTCAATTATATTTCCCAGTGAAGTAAAAGTCAAGATGGTTGGGACCATTCCAAGTCATATGATTATTCGATCATGGAGCGGTGGATATTTCAAGAGAGGATGGTTTACCATTCAAGGTGAACGGATATCGGCTGACGACTTACCATCACTTGGATGAAATGGAGGGAACACTTTCCACTATTGATCTCAGGTAAGAAGAGGTTAGTTGGTCGTGCCAATGACCTCAAAGAAAGGTGCTTCCTGGGAGAAAACCCATTATATACACGCTGTGTACCACAAATATTAACAATGTGAACTTATTCATTTTCATTTATCTTATAACTATTCTAAATATATAGCTTAAATAAGTAATAAAAAGGGATGATATCGGTGCCGATGGTAAGGAAACTGGCATTTATTCGAGCCGTCACTAGTTCGAATGCCTCCCGACCTACCATCGGCACGAGGTTCAACCTTTTTATCTTTGTGTTTTCTTACATGGTGTGTCTTTAGTTATATATTGTTTGCAGCATGTTTTCATTACTAAACAGAAAGGATTTTAAACATAATGAAATACATGCAGGTAAAGTTGGATGAGTGGTCGAGTCTTTGCACTGGATCAAAAAGACCTAGGTTTGAACTCGACTAATCTCCATGCTTCATCCCTTTTGTATAATTGAAAACCACACATCGTGCATTTCCTTCATCCCATGTAGTATTGACTTTGTAAATTAAATATATATATACGTAAAATACATGAGAAGTAGTACAACCTTTTCACAAATGGTTGAGGGATTCTATTCGGAATGGCTGATCACCGATTCGAACCTCGCCCCAATCACTAGACCAAAGGTTGTATGTCACTTTTTTTAAATTTAGAACACACGAAATGTATTTATGGATAAATTCCATGTATAGTATTATTTTTGATAAATTATATATATATATATATTATTTTAATTATTAATTATTATTATATAGTTTACTATAATAAATATATATATGTGTGTATAACTACCCACCATGTGTAATAAAGTACACGCCATGTACGCTGGCTATAATAGTCGGTCCCCTTCCAACTTGATCTTGTTTTGCGTAGACACGCCCCCCCTTCTAGTTTTCTTCCCCCATACGCCATTTGGCAACATATATTCTAATCCACCAATTTTGTGCATTTTTTGTCTGAATTTCTTACCCATTACGATCCTGATACCATGTATGCTATTCTAAACCCTCTATTTTGGGACTTTATAAGTGTTTAGGATGATTTTTGGATCAACCAACCATTTGAAATTTGCGGTACAGGAGCACGATATAATGAAAACACATCATGTACATATGCACATGGCCACACAAAAAATACTTAGCTATTTCAACATACATGGTGTGTATGTTTGCTGCACACCGTGTCCCTGCCCACATCATGTCTGAGTTCCTTATTTATAGGGCCACACACACCATATTCTTTTACTCGGTGTGTATATACGGTAAACGTTGTCCATACCGTTTCTCAATTCCATACCATTTCCATCACTCCACACAGCCATATAAACTCCTTTTTGACACATATCTTGTAGTCTCTTGACACAGCATGTACTTCATTTTATTGCGCTACTCAGATGGTGGTATTCTCTTTTGGAAGCATGCAACTAGGAGAACATTGAACGTACACAATATTTATGTTTGTTACATGCTGTCTATCCAATGAACAGGATCAGGAGAACACGGGATGCTATCCCACATCCACTCCACACCGTGTAATCTTTATTTACACATCGTGTATTTTTTGATATACACGCCGTGTACTCTTTATTTTATAGTTTTCTCACATTTCATTCTTTTTCATTTTTTCTTTTATTTTTCTTTTTTTTTGTTTTCATTTAATTTTCAAGATATGCCAGACAGATACTCGTCGGATGGGAAGTGGCTCACCTCTATCACTAAAGACGAGAGGCCCACTTTTTGTCGGATAAGGCTCCTTCCCACGATGACACCATCTCCAGAATATTCGGTGTACCAACTTCCTCCGTTTACCATCCATCCACCACCCACCACCTCATCAGATGTTGGTCCTAGTACACTCGCACCTCCACCATACTGCACTGAGCTTCTGAGCACCACCCTTTCTTCCCCACTGAGATCCACACCACCTAATCCCTCGTCAGTCACATCTGATCCATCATTGGCCATCCCATCCTGTGGGCCTCTGCCAACTACAGCCACACCGCCCTCAGAGCCCACCCCTGCTATTGTACCACCTACGCCAGACCTTGTAGGTGTCCCATATACTTTCATGGTGTTCACGATAACTAGTTTGGCACACAATAGAGTCACGGATTTTCCTCAATGCCTGATCACATTGAGTAGTCATTATCTCATCAGATGCGTCCCTCAGAAGCTGGGTATCTGGGGAGAGATAGATGATATATTAAGGCACCAACCATTTGTCAGGACAATCCAGGAAATCATTCTTCTTTTCAAGGATTTATTTGTAGTTTTTTATATTTCTTTCGAGTTTGATGGGCCCATGTAACATGAGACGCCCGACGATGGGGTCTCGATGGTCCAATTTTTTCTAGGCGGTGGTCCTTTCTCGCGTACTATGACTGATTTTGGATGAGTGTGTAGTTTCTATCCTCATCCCATCACACCACCCCCTATCTCTATCCTGACCCGACCTGAGCATTCTAATATCGATTCCATGTGGTGGGATATTGTTGTGCCTGACCATTGCTACACACCCACTTCACAAAAGAGTACCTTTATCGCCGACCCTATTCTCTGATATTACCACTGGTTCATTATCTCCATCCTTTTTTACCACCACAAGGATATAGGGGTTTTGACCGGTCGTGACATGGATCTCCCCAACATTGTCATCCGGTAGGACTACCTGGACATCCCTTACCTTACCGAAGTTTATTTCCACGACATGTATACCGGCTGTTAGGGAAACCTGAATGGTGGGTTTTATGCCACACACCATTCCCACCACCTACAAGTTTTTGAGCCTTCCCTTCACTATTAATGGTTATGTTCCCCCCAGCAGATGGAATTTCACATGTTTATTCACATGGGATTGGTCTAGAAGCAGCGGCACTTCCCTCCTTGCCAAGTCACCACCCCACCTCCTTCTGAACCTTCTACCCCCACCGATGCACCTGACCCTCCTTCCCCTCTCATCCGGATTAATTACCCTTTCCTTATTCTATTCCCATTCACCCTCATAGACCTCCCCTCCCAATTCCCCTTCGGCACACTCGGCTGACTTTCCCATCCCCATCCACCTTTCCAGGGTCGACCACCATCTGGCTTGTCTGGAGAATTAGTAGTATGCTCTCCTTCAGTAGCAGACTACCTCTGCTCGGTTCCTCGAACATATTGAAATGATGGTGGAGCTTAAACATCAGCATCAGAGGCTTCCCATTCCAATTGCGACTCCTTCTCCAACAGCCCATTCACCCTCTTCCGTCCCACCTTCAGGCGTTGTTGTGTCAACAGACTCTGTCCTCATCTTTACTACAGGTCCCGACCTAGATCCTCTTACAGAGATCACCATCCTAGATGCACAATTACCGGAATAAATAACATAGGTCAGGGTCTCTCTCCCTCCAACTACTACAACTTCTATTCCATATACAGCTTCTGCGCCTCAAGCTTCCACAACTGCTGATCCTATTTTTCCGGCTAGTTTTGTACCGGATGTTGCCTCTTCTGGGGTGACCCCCTAACTAGTTTTGGGAACTTTTATCCCATTATATATTTATTTTGATTTCTTGTGCTTGTGCACAACTTTTTATGATTTCAATTTTCTTTTTCCATGACTATCACAGGTTCTTTGGCATGCTAGGGGATGTACTTCTCGGCCAATTCCCATCTTTCATTACCCATGCATTTGGGGAGTAGTGGTTTTAATATTTTCATTGTTTTATGTTTCATTAAAATATTCCTTCTTCCATTACATTCCCTCTTCCTAGTCCACTATTTTTCCCCAAATTACCTTCTCCACCTTTCTGTGGCACATGGGGGGACCATGTTCCCTATTCAGTGTAGGGGTGCTTCACTAACCTATACTGCTCTTTGTCCCTAGAACTAATCGTGGGTACATAATTAATAGATGAAATATTTTAAACTGTGGAAAATATTCGATTAATTATAATAGAAAATAAAAAAATAACTTAGAATTTTATAAGTTACATGATTATTTTAAAATTTTGATATATTATTTTAAAATGATTGCAGATATGGTTCTTATTCTGACTTAAATTCATGGCTATATACATTTATTACACCATTCGTTTTTTACTCATGTCATGAAATGATTTACCATTCATATTTTTTCTTAATCCTGAGAGGAATTATAAACCATTTTGACATATTAATTCTTATATACACTCTTTCTCGAGATATTCTTAGGATATACATGACTACTAGAATATGAATGTTTTTCTTTTTGGAACAAGAATAATTTTTTAATTGCATTAAAATGATTGGGGAATTAGATTATTTCACAGCCTTTTATCTTGAGACCTACCCTATAATTGATCTTCATGTATACCCTAGAAACCATGGACATACTTTATAGGAAGCCATATTAAAACACCATTTATCTTCCTACCCTAATTCTTTTAAACATTACATGATTATTCACTTGATATTTAATGAAGGAATTGGAAATACATGGCACATTTTTGTGAATGGTCATGAAATAAATTGTGGGGGAGGTACTCTTTTACATTTCGGGTAGAGAGGGTTCCAAACCACTATTTGAAAATTTTCAATGTGGTCCCCATTGTTTGGTTAAAATAAAGATATAGGTAAGGGGTCATTATACTGACTTGTTTTTTTGTGAACCCAACATATCTAAGGGAGATGGTGGTGATAAGAGGATCTGAAAAAGCTTATTGAATAAAATTTTACATTGATCATTAATATTTTAATATCATTCATTGTTGTTTATGAATTTAGAATCCCTTTTTCAGGACTCACAGATAATTGTTCACATTACTACCTACAACCCCACAGTCTTAGAAACCATTAAACCATGATGAAATCCCTCCGTATTGTTGGTATTTAAAATCTCTAATGTAGACAATGAGAACACTTTAAAATCTATGGATAGAGTAAATATACATAAGAGTGAGCACAAATCGGGTAAATTGATCTGGAGTGAAGAGTGTATTATTTTATGCTTAGGTAAATCATCCAGTGGAAAGTGTCATAATGAAATGTTGAACGATGTGCTAAAAAGAGAATGAATGTTTCATAATTAAACTATAAAGGATGTATGATTAGAATATTATTTAAAATTGAAATGTGTATGTGGAACTTTATAAAATCCGTTTTTATTCCTATAATATTTATATGTATAATTTATGTGGCATGATTCCATTTTTGGAATACAGAGACTATATATTAAATGTTGACATTTTTCTTGAGGACATGAAAATGATTATGTGTAGGGGATCATGATGTAACTGATTGGTGTATACATTTCCACATAATTTATAAAATTTAAGAATAATTATTCTGTAATTACCTACTACATATTGGAATAAAATTTATTATTTTGGTGATCTTGTCCATTTTTAGGTTTTTTGTGGTCAAACAACCAAACCAAGTGAAAACTGAGCAAAATTTAAAATTACACGGTGTGTACATATATACACTCTGTGTAAATTCATACTCAGACATAGATTGGCTAGAAAAAGTTCATTCCCAAGCTTCCTAAAGTATGTACACAACGTGAATGAAAGCTACACACCTTGTATAGTCTTCTTGAAGCACATGTTGGTTGAGAAGAAGTATACACGCCTATGTGGCCAGAAGATGTTTACAGGCCATATAAGTCATCTATACATCATTTCTCCACTTCTAGAAGAAGTTGAGAGAAGATAAAAGAGAGTAACCACCATGTATGGTGGTGCTAGACGTCGTGTATGGTGGAGATACATACCGTGTATCTCCAACTACCAGGTTGATCTATGTTCCAAGTGAACAAGGCAGCTTAGGCAACCCATCGACGGAGAAAATGATGACAGAAGTATTTTCACAAAATAACATGAAATTTACATCTACCACATTCCATGTACATTTATTTTTTAAAAATAGAGGCATTAGCCTCCGTTTAAAGAGATGAGGGGGTGAAGGTCCGAAGGAAATAAGTACTGATGCTCTGCTACAGTGCTACAAGCATTCAACTACTTCATCATTCTATCATTCTACCAAAGATCCTATATCACCTCGAAGTTTTTGTGATTATCACTTCAGGTATCGAGGGTTCTGTTTTTTTCTTTTATTCTATGTGTAACTAAATACCCAGTGTGTTGGGTTTGTGGGATATTAAAGATTTTTTATTTAGATTTGATGTTATGAATGTGTTTTTTCTGTTTTTTTCACCTTATTATTCTTTTATTAATTCATTTTATCACTGAAAATTTTGAGGCAGAACAAGGGAAGAATCTTTCAGGAATCAAAAGACGTACAACAAGGAATACTTTCATGACCACTGGATGTATTCATTGACTCAAAAATAGACTAATCCAAAAAAAGAACAATAAATAACTGACTAACAGACTAAGGAGTCTATTTCCTATGCTCTATAAATAAGTTTACCGAACCAAGTAAACCATGTTACAAATAAAACCTAGAGTGTTTAGTTATCATGAACAACATAATCTCATAAGCAATTTTATTTAATTAACAACCTCTTAAGAATCAACAGCCCCAATGCATTTCCCTCCATATTTTCATCGCAAGCAATTTTTCATGTTTTCCATTATCCATTATGTAATTTTCTAATGAAATTTAAGTCAAGATACCATTTATAAAAACATTAAAAATTGACTCTAAATTTAGTACACTTCACTAAAGAAATAATACAGACTAAATAAGAAAGAAAAAAAGAACTTGTTTTTCCTTGCATATTGACCCCTTAATGGTATTATACTCGTTAGGGTAATACAATTTAGGACACCTATAATATGCCTTTAGTAAAATGAATTACCAAAATTTGGAACTATTTCCTGAGAATAATCAAAAGTTAATTTTTTCCTTTTTTTAATTAAGTTTATATCAAATTTTAGTGGAAATAAAAATAAAAAATTCATAAAAATATATTTTCTAATATGTTTTTAGTTTATCTTTTTCTTTATCATTTACTCTTGCGGTATTCGGTCTTGTGTAGGTTTATAGGTGAGTAAGTGGCTACCTCACTCATTCCATGAATATTGAGTCACCGAGGTTTTTTCCAATGGACTCAGATATCAAACGGGCGCCCTTGAGGTGACAACAATCACTCATGGACGAGCAAAACCAAGTCAATCCCATGGCACAAAATGAAGATGGAAAACCAGATGTTGACCAAGGAGTTGGAAAACCGTTTGGTCCACATGACAATTAGAACCAGCAAGCTCCACATGATCTAGGGTATGACCTGTAGCAGCTTCATCAGTTCCAACTGGGGCGGATTCCATTTTTATAGCCAGGTCAAGGGTCATACTTCTCCCCTCAGGAACACCAATAAAACCTATCTCTAATACCTCAACAACCACCTCCATGTTGAAATCTCTTGTAGTATGGTCTTCAGTCTATTCACGATGTTGACACTGGTATCATCTGTCCATTGGTGTAGACCCATCTATAGGATATCATGAATGTTTACATGAAGCTAAAACAAAACACCGTTTAGTTTGGCGGTCTCCGAGGACCCTAATTCCTATCTCTCTAATTTTATGTAGATCTATCGCACGTTCCACTACCCCAGAGTGTCTAAGGACACAATTCATCCTGACCTATTCCCCTTCTCTTTAACGAATAACGTGATAGACTAGAAAAAATGATTTTCACAATGATGTATCCTTACATTGGAGGAGCTTTCCTAGATGTTCCTCTATATATACATACCCCCCCTCGAATATGGGGACCCTACGGAACAATATACACAACATTGAGTTGCACAACTAATATTTGTTGTATGAGTCATTTGAGTGCTTCATGGAGATACTGTGAAAATTTCAATACCACGGACACCCACATTGGATATAGATCCAAACCCTATATGGAGGACTAAGAATGGATACGATGTCTATAGTGGATGATGCTGCTAGGGGCCCAATTATGAGTAAGTCCCCTTAAGAGACTTTTGAACTATTGGAAGACATGTCTACAAAAATCTTCTAGTGCAATTCTGAGCGAGGCACATAGAAATGAGGTACACATAATATTGATGCCACTACTATGCTAGCTACCTATTTGGACTCTATGTCCGAAAAGATTGACACACTCAATCAGATGGGTGCGTCCCAAGTATATGCATCAAACCATATGGCATCCATCAAATGTGGTGATAACCACATAATGGAAGAATAACCAGGATCTACAGGCGGCACTCAGATGAGCGATGTGAGCTATGTTGCCTAAAATTGAGGGTCTAACCTATACCAGAAGTTCCAGAACATGACAGAGCGTGATCAATAGAACACATGTTGGGGCAAACAATAGTAGAATCCTCTACCCTAGAGACCACCAGGTTCTGGTCAACATCCTTATCAAAACTAGTACCTAAGGCATCAACAACCATAGAATGGATCTTTGCAGTAGCAAGGGTTCCAAAACCCTCACCTATACCAGCCACGAAATCCCCCACCTCCACCAACTGGACAACCACCTCAGCAGAAGAATGCCTCAAGGATAGAGGATCTTATGAAGAAGTTTATATCCAGAGATGAGAACACATTATATAATCAATATGCTTTAATTTGAGGATGAGAGAAACAAATTGGCCAGCTAGCCATCTAATTCCCAAGGAGGCAACCTAGGACACTATCGGGTAACACTAAGAAGAACCCAAGGGAGGAGGCCCATGCCGTCACACTACAGAGTGGAAGGTTGATACAACAGAAGGAACCGGTATATCTTGGTTCACCTAAACCCCCTACTTATGAAGAATGTATAGTTATTGACCCCTCCTCATCCATGGTCCCACTAAAGGAGGCTTCATAGTGTAAAGGAAAGGCGGTTGTCTTACCCTTCAAGCATGCCTTACCATTCCCAGAGAGGATAAAGCAGAGAAATCTGAACCACTAGTTAAAAAAATTCATGTTAATGTTCAATAAAAAGCACATCAATATTTCATTTGTATAAGCACTGACCGAGATTCCCACCTATGCAAAATTCATGAAGGATATCCTTTCCAATAAAATAATGATGAATAATCTAAGATCCATTGCACTGACTAAGGACTGTTCAGTAGTCGTCCAGCAATTTATTACAACCAAACTTCATGATCTAGGTTGATTAACTATTTAATGAACTATTGGTCCTTGGGAGTTTCGGAAGGCCCTCTATAGCTTAGGTGTTAGTGTCAACCTCATGCACCTTGGAGCTTTTAAGTATCTAGGGATCAACGACTAGATTCCTACCCGAGTAGCCCTTTAACTTGCCGACTGATCCATTAAATATCTGAAGGGGATCCTGTAGGACGTTCTGGTCATGGTGGGTTGGCTAATCCTCCCTCCAGATTTCATCATCCTCAACATCAATGTTGGAAAAGAGGAACCCCTCATTTTGAAAGGAATATTTTGGCCTCTGGTAAGGTACCAATCGACATGCACTAGGGGGACATAGTTTTCCGTGTAATAGATGAGAGAGTCTCCTACAATTCCCTCATTTCCACCAAGCATGAATCATTGTCTGGGCCTAAAGCAGGTTATGCAGAGACCAATGTAGATGATCAATTGAGAAAATAAAGGTATGATCTCATATGTTCTCTTACCTTAGATGCCATGTTTTTTCCAAACATTCCAGTTGATGAAGCACCAGAGGACCTGGAGTTTCTTGAAGTTTTGGGTGGTCACTACTAGAAGCATGCTATTATATAGGATATTCATAAGCAGGAAAAGGTTCAACCACTTGTACCTTCCATTCTAAAGGCGCCTAAACTAGAACCGATGCCCATTTTTTCTTCTCTGATGTACATGTATTTGGGAGACCATAAAACATTACATATCATACTTAGTGCAACACTTTAAAAAGAGCATGTGGATGGGCTTATGTAGGTTTTAAATTGGAGGAATCACGCTATTGGTTGGATAGTTGCAGATTAGAAAAACATCATCCCTACCATTTTCACCCACATGGTGCAGCTTGAGGAAGGTGTAAAGCAATCTCAGTAATCTCGGAAAGCATGCATCATTGTCTGGGCCTAAGGGATTTTATGTAGTGTCCACCATGGATGATCACTTGATAAAAGAAGGGGTGATCTCATATGTTATCTTACCTCATATGACTTGGTTTTTTCAGAAATTCAAGTTGATGAAACACCAGTGGACCTAAAATCCTTATATGTCAGTGGCGGCCTCTACTGGCAACATGTAGTAATACCTGATATTCTAGAGAGGTAAAAGCTGAAACAACTTGTACCTTTGATTCTAATGGAACATGAACTGGAACTGAAGCCTCTTCTGTCTTCTTTGACGTTAATGTATTTAGAAGACCATAAAGCACTACCTATATTACTTAGTACAACATTGTCACATGAGAAAGAGGATACACTTCTACCGGTTTTGAAATAGTGGAAGAATGCTATTGGGTGGATAGTTGTATATTTTAAAGGCATCATCCCTATCATTAATCCCATATCAGATAGTCCATGGGTGAGTCCCCTACAAGATATACCCAATAAGGGGGATATCGTTGTGATTTCAAATGATAAGAACGAGCTCATCCCCTCACACACTATCATAGGATGGAGAGTATTTGTGGAATATAGGAAGCTAAATGACGCCACAAGGAAAGATCATTTACCATGCGCTTCATGTATTAGATGCTTGAGAGACTAGAGGGTAAAACTTTTTCTACTTCTCAGATGGCTATTCCATCTAAAATCATATTTCAATTGCTCTAGATGGTCCAGAGAAGAGCACATTTACTTTCCATATGGTACGCTTTCTTAACAAAGCATGTACTTTGGCATGTGGAATGCCCCTGCCACCTTTTAGCGCTATATGATGGATATCATTGATGACATTTTTGAATGGATCCTCAAGGTATTCATTGATGATTTTTACATTTATTTAAAATCATCTACCCCTTGCTTACGGAACCTTGAGCTAGTATTGGAATGTTGTGAGAACACTATCCTAGTTTTGAAATGGTAATTGTTTCATTTCATGATGCAATGTAGCATTGTTGTTAGCCATAGAATCATGTAAAATGGGGTATGGTTTAACTTGACACGGATAGTACTCTTGTCATAACTTCCTATTCTGAATTCCGTTTGAGCCCTCCTATCTTCCTGGGGTATGCTTGTTTCTACTAGTAGTTTCTCTATGAATTCTCAAAGATTTCCCAACCCCTCACCAACCGTTGTACCAAGGATTCTGTATTTGAGTTTGATGAGCCATGCACCACTAATTTTGAGAACATGAAGAAGCACACAGTGGAAGCTCTAGTAATGGATTCTCCGAATTGGGAGGAAAGATTTGAAGTAATGTGTGTTGCCAGTGACAACGAAGTGAGAGCAATATTGGGGAAATGTCTTAAACTGATTTTCAAACCTATATATTATGCCAACAGGATTCTCAACGAGGAACAAATGAACTAAACCACCCCAGAAATGAATATTCTAGCAGTGATGTTTTGTTTTGAAAAGTTTCGTTGTTACTTATTTATATATAAGGATATTGTTTATACTGACCAAGAAACACTCATGTACAGTATGAACAGGAAGGATGTGATGCCACGACTGATATGATGGGTACCCCTCCTCAAATAAGTTTATTTTGAGATCAGAGACAAGAAATGGAGAAATAGAATTTTTGATGATCATCTCTCCTATATAGAGCTGTCATATTCAGAGAAGGAGGAAGGTCGATAGATCATGGAGTATTTCCCTGATGATCCCCTCTTTTCATTCAAAGAAACTCTTATACAATGTTATGCTGATATTGATAATTTTCTGGTTACAGGTGACGTTTCACCCTGACATCTCTTTCCAACAATGTAATAGATTTCTCTTTAATGTCAAGCGGTACTTCTGGGAAGACCCTCTTTGTTCCAATCCTATGGAGATGGAGTGATCTATCGCTGCATCCTGGAAACTGAATTTCATGGAGTCCTAGAATTCTGTCATGCCTCGCCAGTTGGTGGACATCATGGGCATGACTGTAATATTGAAAATATCATACAGTCTGGGTTTTTCCTGCCCACCATGCATAGAGATTCCAGAGCCTTTGTTTCCTTTTGTGATTGATGCTCGACGATAGTTTATGTGGGTCGTCATGCTGAGATTCCACAGCACCCCATCTAGTAGGTTGAGATCTTGGGTTTTTGTGGCATAGATTTCATGGAACAATTCCCACCTTCATTTGAGAACACTTATATCATGGACTTCATTGACTACCTCTCAAAATGGGAAGAAGTTGTTGCTTCCGCACACGGCACGACCAAGGTAGTCATGGGATTTTTAAAGAAACATTTTTTTAGCGGGTTCAACATTCCTTTTGTACAAATTTGTGACAAGGGGTCCCACTTAGACAAGACATTGATGAAAGGAGTACTGTCAAAGTATAGTGTAAAGCATCATATGGTGACACCATATCATCCCCAGGCCAATGGACAAGTGGAGATCTCCAACAATAAGATCAAATTGATTTTGGAGAAAATAATGAACACTTGGAGGAATGACTGGTCCAAGAAGCTATATGTTGCCTTTTTGGCATATCAAACTGGTTTCAAAACACCACTAGGGTTTCCCCCATTCCACCTCATATGTGAAAAGTCATGCCATATTCTATTAGAGTGGGAGCACAAATCCTATTGGGCCTTTAAGGTCCTAAATTTCGATCTGAAGGCATCTGAAGAGAAGTATAAGTTCTATCTGTCAAAACATGTTGAAATTCAATTAGAGTTATATGGGAACACAAAGCTATACATGGAGAATAAGAGATAAATTCGTGATATAATGATTTCAAGAAAATCATTCCCTCCTTGTGATCATGTACTATTTTTTAACTCTAATTTCCAATTGTTCCCAGGGAATTTAAAATCAAGATGGTCGGGACCATTCCAAGTCATATGAGTATTTTATCAAAGAGAGGTAAATTTGTTCGGAGGGGATGTTCAAAAGTTCAAGGTGAATGGTCATCAGAAGATGAAATACCTTCACAAGGATGTGATAGTGGGAATTTTTTCCACTATATATCTTAGGTAATAAGAGGTAATTCAGTCGACCTAACGACCTCAAAAAAGGCTACTCCTAGGAGGAAACCTAGAGGATACACGTCATGTACTACCTATATACACAACCTATACTTAATAATTTTATTTTATCTTCCAACTATTATTAGTATATTGATTAACTATGTAATATACAAGGATTATGCTGATGTCGATGGTTATTTCACCGGAGATTATCCGAGTCTTCACTAGTTCAAATCCCTACCAACCTACCATTAGCATGGGGTTTATATTTTTATAATTGTGCTTTATTAAATGTATTGTGTGATATTTTTATTATTATATATGTATATTTTTTATAAGAAACCCCATGATGGGGATGGATCAGTTGGCCAGGGTCGTAACCCGTCTCCAAAAGACATGGGTTCAAATCCTAAAAACTACCACATTTCCTTCATTTTTCCTTTTAATAACCCCACACGGTGTGTCTTTTGATAAACGTCATGTGTACCGTGTTTTCATTACAATGTTTAAATTATTTTCAATATAAAAAAATACATGTGGGTGATGTTTTCATATTGGCAGAGTCTCAGCCTGGGATCCAAAAGGCACGGGTTCAAACTCAGCTAATCTCCCTGCTTCATCCCATTTTGTATAATTAAAAACCACACACCATGTCATTCTTAGTGAAGAAATTTAAAAATAGAAAGTGGATGGGATTATGTTGGTTTTAAAATGGAGGAAGCACGCTATTGGGTGAATGGTTGGAGATTAGAAAAGCATCATCCCTACCATGTGCACCCAAATGGTGCAGCTTGAGGAAGGTGTGAAGCAATCCCAGTAATCTCGGAAAGCATGCATCATTGTCTGGGCCTAATGTTTTTTATGCAGCGACCACCACAGATGATCCCATAATAAAAGAAGGGGGTGATCTCGTATGTTAACTGACCTTAGATGACTTGGTTTTTTCAGAAATTCAAGTTGATGAAACACCAGAGGACCTAAAATCCTTATATGTCAAGGGTGGCCACAACTGGAAACATGTAGTTATACCTGATATTCTATAGAGGTAAAAGGTGAAACAACTTGTACCTTCGATTCTAAAGGAACCTGAACTGGAACTTAATCCTCTTCTGTCTTCTTTGAATTTAAAGTATTTAGATGACCATAAAGCACTACCTATCATACTTAGTACAACATTGTTACATGAGCTAGAGGATACACTTCTACCGGTTTTGAAATAGTGGAAGAATGCTATTTGGTGGACAGTTTTTATTTTAAAGGCATCATCCCTATCATTAATACCATATCGGATAGTCCACGGGTGAGTCCCCTACAGGTTATACGCAAAAAGGGGGATATCGCTGTGATTTCAAATGTTATGAACGAGCTCATCTCCTCACACACTATCACAGGATGGAAAGTATGTGTGGAATATAGGAAGCTGAATGACGCCATTAGGAAAGATCATTTACCATGCCTTTCATGGATTAGATGCTTAAAAGACAAGAGGTAAAACTTTTTCTGCTTCATAGATGGATATTCCATCTACAATCTTATTTCCATTGCTCTAGAGGATCAAGAGAGGATCACATTTACTTTCCCTATGGTACACATTATTACCAAAGCAATTACTTTGGCATATGAAATGCCCCTTTCACCTTCCAGCTCTATATGATGGCTATAATTCATGAAATTTTTGAATGGATCCTCAAGGTATTCATTGATGATTTTTCAATTTATGGAAAATCATTTACCAGTTCCTTACGGAACCTGGAGCTAGTATTTGAAAGATGTGAGAACAGTATCCTGGTTTCGAAATGGTAATTATTTCATTTCATGGTGCAATGTGGCATTGTCGTTTGCCATAAAATCATGGAAATGTGGGTACGTGTTGACTTGACAGGGATTGTACTCATGTCATGACTTCCTATTCTGACTTCCATTCAATCCCTCCTAACTTCCTGGGGTATGCTTGTTTCTACAGGTAGTTTCTCCATGACTTCTCAATGATTTCCCAACCCCTCACCAACCATTTTACCAAGGATGTCATATTTGAGTTTGATGAGCCATGCACCACTACTTTTGAGAACTTGAAGAATCACATAGTGGAATCTCTAGTAATGGTTTCTCCCAATTGGGAGGAAAAATTTGATGTAATGTGTGTTTCCGGTGACAACGCAGTGAGACTAATATTGGGGAAATGTCTTAACCAAATTTTCCAACCTATATATTATGCCATCAAGATTCTCAACGTGGAAAAAATGTACTACACCACCCTAGAAAAGAATATTGTAGCAGTGTTGTTTTCTTTCGAAAAGTTTCGTTCTTACTTATATCTATATAAGGATATTGTTTATACTGACCAAGAAACACTCATGTACCATCTGAACAGGAAGGATGTGATGCCAAAACTTATATGATGGGTACTCCTCCTAAAAAAAGTTCATTTTGAGATCAGAGACAAGAAATGGAGAAATATAATTGTTGATGATTATCTCTCCTGAATAGATCTGTCATATTCAGAGAAGGAGGAATGTCGAGAGATCATGGAGTATTTCCCCGATGATCCAATCTTTTCAGTCAAAGAATCTCCTTGAACATGTTATGTAGATATTGATAATTTTCTGGTTTCAGGTGACGTTCACCGTGAAATCTCTTTCCAACAATGTAATAGATTTCTCTTTAATGCCAAGTGGTACTTCTGGGAAGACTGTCTTTGTTCTAATCCTATGCAGATAGAGTGATATATTGGTGCATCTTGGAAACTGAAATTCAGGGAGTACTAGAATTCTGTCACACCTTGCCAGTTGGGGGACATCATGGGCATGACTGTACTATTGAAAATATCCTACAGTCTGGGTTTTCTCTGCCCACCATGCATAGAGATGCCTACGCCTTTGTTTCCTGTTGTGATCGATGCCCGAGAATAGTTTATGTGGGACGTCGTGCTGAGATTCCACAGAACCCCATCCAGTAGGTTGAGATCTACGATGTTTGTGGCATAGATTTCATGGAACAATTCCCCCCTTCATTTCAGAACACTTACATCCCGGACCGCATTGACTACGTCTTAGAATGTGATGAAGTTACTACTTCCTCACAGGGCACGACCAAGGTAGTCATGGGATTTTTAATGAAACATTTTTTTAGTGGGTTCGATGTTCCTTGTGTACAAATCTATGACAAGGGGTCCCACTGATACAAGACATTGATGAAAGGAGTACTGTCAAAGTATAGTGTGAAGCATCATATGGTAACACCATTTCATCCCTAGGCTAGTGGACAAGTGGAGATCTCCAACAATAAGATAAAATTGATCTTGGAGAAAATAATGAACACTTCGTGGAAAGACTGGTCCATGATGCTATATATTTCTTTTTGGGAATATAAAACTGCTTTGAAAACACCACTAGGGTTTTCCCCATTCCACCTCATATGTGGAAAGTCATGCCATATTCTATTATAGTGGGAGGACAAATCTTACTGGGCCTATAGGGCCCTAAATTTCGATCTGAAGGAATCTGAATAGAAGTATAAGTTCCATCTGTCAAAACATGTTGAAATTCGATTAGATGTATATGGGAACACAAAGCTATACATGGAGAATAAGAGAGAAATTCACGATAGGATGATTTCATGAAATTCCTTCCATCCTTGTGATCAGGTACTATTTTTTAACTCTCATTTTCATTTGTTCCTAGGGAAGTTAAAATCAAGATGGTTGGGACCTTTCAAAGTCATATGAGTATTTTATCAAAGATCGGTAAATTTTTCCAGAGGGGATGCTCAAAAGTTCAAGGTGAATGTTCATCAGATGATGACATACCATCACAAGGATGAAATAGTGGGAATGTTGTCCACTATACATCTTAGGTAAGAAGAGGTAATTCAGTCGACCTAACGACCTCAAAAAAAGCCGCCTCCTAGGAGGAAACCTAGATAATACACGTCATGTACTACCTATATACACAACATGTACATAATAATTTTATTTTATCTTCTAACTATAATTAGTATATAGATTAACTAAGTAATATACAAGTATTATGCTGATGTCGATGGTTATTTCACCGGAGTTTATCCGAGTCTTCATTGGTTCGAATCCCTCCCGACATACCATTAGCACAAGGTTTATCTTTTTATAATTGTGCATTCTTAAATGGAGTGTGTGATATTTTTTTTATTATATATGTATATTTTGTTATAAGAAACCCCATGATGGGGATGGATCAGTTGGCCAGGGTCGTAAACCAGCTCCAAAAGACCTCGGTTCAAATCCTGAAATCTGCCATATTTCCATCATTTTTTCTTTTAATAACCCCACACGGTGTGTCATTTGATAAATGTCATGTGTACCATGTTTTCATTACTAATTTTAAAGGATTTTCAATATAAAAAAAATACATGTGGGTGATGTTTTCATATCGGAAGAGTCTCGGCCTGGGATCCAAAAGGCACGGGTTCAAACTCAGCTAATCTCCCTGCTTCATCCAATTTTGTATAATTAAAAACAACACACCATGCATTTCATTACTCTTGTGTAGTATAGTAATTGTACATAAAATTTATATAATTAATGTATTAAAGAAGAAATAAAAACCTTTCTTCAATGGTTTAGGGCTTCCATTTGGAATGGCCAATTGCCGGTTCAATCCTCGCCCGAAAAACCAGTCCAAAGGTTGTACTTCTCTTTTTCAAAATTTAGAACACACGGCGTGTATTTACCGATGCATTACATGTATAGTTTTGTTTTTGATAAGTTATATATATATACTTCATTTATTTTAATTATAAAGATTAATTATTTTATAGTTTACTATAATGATTATATATATATATATATTAAAAAAACTGCACGACGTCTCTACTATAATACACACAGTGTATGTTCTATATTAAAGTTGTTCCCCACCTGGCATGAGCCCATGTAACGCGGACACACCACATATCCATGTTTTCCCCCATAGACAGTTCAGCCACCCCAATCCCAATCCACATATATTTTCATTTTTTTGGTCCAGATTTCTTACCCATTACGATACTCATACCAAGTATGCCACTAGACACCCTTTATTTCAAGATATTATAAGTTTTAGGTCAAGTTTTCGATCAACCAATTATTCAGCTTCTATGGTACACTAAAACTATATGAAGAAAACATATCATCTCCTTCGGTACGTGAACACACATTGAAATGCATCAAAATTTGAAAATACAGGGTGTGTATGTTCGGTACAAACAATATACTAGCGCACATCGTTCCCTGGTACCATATTCACATGACCACACACACCATGTTCATGTACATGTCATGTATGTTCTTTACACACCGTACATACCATTTCCCGATGAAAGCCCGTGTCCAACACTCCACACTGCCATATGAACTCTGTTCTTACACACATCGTGTAGTCTCTTCATATGGATGGTACTACATTTTTTGGGCACTACTCAGACGGTGGCTGTGCCTTTTGAAACAAAATGACCTAGAGAACATTGCACATACACGATTTATATGTTTGGTACACACCATATATCCTTCCCTAGTATATTCCATTCTCACCCATCGTGTCCATCCAGAGATCCTGGGATACTAACCTGATTCCTCTACACACTATGTAGTCTGGATATACACGTCGTGTACTATTTATTTTTCATTTTTCTCACATTTTGTTCTTTTTTTATTTTTTTTCTTTTGATTGGTTTTCCGTTATTTGTTATGATCTGGTAGACAGAGTCCCTTCACGTGGGAAGAAGCCCACCTCCACCATTGTGGGAGAGAATCCAACTATTCATTAGATGTGACTCCGACCTGTGATGACACCATATACAAACTATCTGGTGTACCAATATCCTCTGTTGGCCATCCTTCCGCCACCCACCACCTCTGCAGAGGTTGGTCCAAGTATTGTCACACCTCCACCATCCCACACAGAGACTTGGGGAACCACCATTTAATCCCCACCATCTGCCACACCACCAGATCCCTTCTCAGTTGGAGCTAATCTATCATCAGTCTCCCCATCCAATGGGCCTCCATCTACTACAACTGCACTGCCGCCAAAGCCAGCCCCTACTACTGTACCACCTCTTCCAGACCCTATAGTTTTCCCCTAACCTTGAATTTTGTTCCTGGTAATATATTTGGCGCATGAAAGAGTCTGTCATTTCTCTTGCCACCCAATCACATTGAGCAACCATTATCTCAATAGTAGTGTCCTTCAGTAGCTGGGTATCTAGGGAGAGTTGGATGATCTCCTTGGGCACACACCGTTACTCACGATATTCCAGGTTATCAATCATATTTTCATAGATTTATTTTTTTATTTTTCTACTTACATCAAGTTTGAAGGGCCCGAGAATCATGAAACGCATGGTAGTGCAGTCCCGGAGGCCCGATTTCGGCTAAGCAGTCGACCATTCTCCCATACAATGGTTGAGTTTGGATGAGGGTACGGTTTCTATCCTCATCTCATCACCTCACCCCTTATATCCATCCTGACTCATCCCAAGCATTTTGAGAACATTTCCATGTGGTGAGATATTTCTTGGTCGCACCACTACTATAACCCCACATCCCAGAAAAGTACCCTCATTGCTGACCCTGTCCTCCCCTTCGCCCACCGGTGCTTTTGTGCAATCCATTTTTCATTTAATGAAGATATGGGGGTTGTAATCGGCCATGAAATTGAGCTCCTCACCTATTTCATCTAACAGGACTACCCATACCTCCCTTACCTTGCCACCACTTATTTCCATGCCCCATTTAATAGTAGTTAGGGGAACCAGAACTGTGGGTTTTACACCACTTGCCTTTCCCAGCACCTCGTGGGTTTTTAGCCTCCCCTTCAGCATGACGGGTGTGGTTCCCCTAAAAGATGGACTTTCTCATGGTTATTCGCATGGGATTGTTTCAGAAGTAGTGGGGCTAACGTTCTTTCCCAGACACCACCCCCACCACCGGTCGACCCTACTACCTCCGTCGATGCACATGCCCCCTCCTTCCCCACCCCTTCTTGATTCCTCACCCTTACCTTATTCCTTTCTCATTCCCCCACCTAGACCTCCCCCTCCCCTTCCCAATCCACACCATCGACTGACCTGCCCATCCCCAACTGCCTAGCCGGGGTTGACCACCGCCTGGATCATCTGGAGCATTAGTTGGCTACTCTACTTCTTCAGTAGAATGCCTCTACTCAATGCATGGATTATATTGAGAGGGAGGTAGAGCTACTACTACAACATTATGTGCTTCCCATTACACTGGTGGATCCTTCTCCTTACACACCATCAGCTTCATCCACCACAACATCAGGCGCTGCCGTGACCACAAACTCTATCCTCATCTTTACTAAAGGTCTCGGCCTAGCTCCACATGCAGAGTTCACTATCAAAGACTCCCCTAAACTAGAATATCTATCATAGGCCATTTTCTCCCTCCCTCCAGATACTCCAAATTCTATTCAGGATACAACTTATGCACCTCTACATTCCACAGTTGTTGATCCTTCTTTGTCGGTTGCTTCTGTACAGGATGATGCCACTTCTGAGGTGACCTCTGACTGGTTTTTGGTAACATTTCTTATATTATATATATATATGGGATATCATGTTCTAGTGCTATATTGTGTATGTTTTTTGTTTTCTCTCTCCTTTACTGTCATATTTTCTTTAGAATACTATGGGTTGTACTTCTCTACAACTTCCCATATTTCTTTACCTGGGCACGAGGGGAGTAATGTTTTTCAGTTTTCCATTGTTTTCTATTTCATTCATGTATTAATTCTTCCATTAGTTTCCATTTTTCTAGTCCACTATTTTGTCCCCACATTACCTTATCCACCTTTTAGTGGCACTTGGGTGACCCTGTGCCCTATTCTGTGGTCGAGAGCATCTCTTACATACACTACTCTATTCCCTCGAAGTAATCTAGGAGACATCATTAATAGATTTAATATTTTAAACCGTGGAAAATTTTTGATTAATTATTTATTCAAATAATAAAGGAATAGTTGAAAATTTTAGATGTTACAGAATTATTTAAAAATTTTGATAAATTATTTAAAAATTATTACTGATATGGTTGATTTTCCGACATAAATTCTTGGGTATCTTCATTTATTTAACTATTCATTTTTACTCATTCCATGAATTGATTGACCCATTATCTTTTTCCTTATTATTGAGAGGTATTCTAAACCTTTTTGACATATTCCTTCTCATATACACTCTTTCTTGAGAGATTTTAAGGAAATACATGACTACCTGAATTTGCATGTTTATTTTAAAACATAAATAATTTTATAATATCATTAAAATTATTGGGGCTTTAGATTGTTTCAATCCTATTTATCATGAGACCTATCCTAAATTTAATATTTGTGAATCCCCTACAAACCATGACCTAACTTGATAGGAAGAAAAATTAAAAACCTATTTCCCTTCCTACCCCAATTGTTTTTAACTTGGCATGATTATTAACATGAACATTAAAGAGAGAATTGAAAATACATGGCACATTTTCATGAATTTTCCTGAAATCAATTGTGTGGGATAGCATCTTGTTAATTTCTAGCAGAGAGGGTTCCAAACCATTATTTTCTGAATTTCTAAGTTGTACCCTTTTTTGGTTAAAAATGATATAGACAAGGAGGCCTTACAATCACTTGTTGGTTTCTGGACTGTAACAACCCGAGATTTTATAAGATATATTCTTTTTAATTACTTTCATATCTTATGTTGTACGCTACAGCAAGATTATCTTGCGCTATATGCAACACCGTATTAGCTTGCAGTATACGTAACACAATTCTGGGCTCGTGTTACACAGAATTTCATGTTCATTTTGTGAAAATTATTCTACGCAACATTATGTATAGATTTTGTTTAATGTATAAATTAAATAAGTTTTGATTATGTTATAAGAAACACCAAACAGAACATTCACTATCGGGACCCCTGACATGGCATGCATTACACGCAATCAAGACCTTCTTTGATAGCATCTGTTGTACACACTATAATGTTTCACTAAACGAGATATTCTTATAATATTATTATGAACTAGCCGTTATGAATAGTAATAATCACTTTTAAAATTTTTATAAATTCTATCATTGAAATTGGACATCATTTTTGGATTTGGAATATCGAAATTAGCCTTCTGTGAATTTTTGGTATTTTTCTAAAAACTTTCAATTTTTGATGAATAGTGAAAACACTAGGTTACTATTTAAAAACCGAATTTTTATTTAAACAATTAATTTTTTAATTTAAATTAATTTTAGGTCAAAAATGATACATAATACATATATATGTTTAATGTAATTAATTTGAGTCAATTTATAAAAAATTTTGGTATATAAAAAATTTTATTAAACTTTTTACGGTCTTTTACCCACCTCCTATGAAATTTGAAAATTTTAATAAAACATAATTGTACCGCTTATGTGAGTGTAATTTAGTAAATATGAGAGAAATGGTGAATATTAAGGAGTAAAATTTGGTTCAATAAGATAAAAATAATTTTTTTGGGTGAATAGTAACTTTTTACTTTTATTTAGCACAGTTAAAAGAAAATTGGGAAATTAAGGGTAAAAATGATATTATTAGTACCCTAACACATGTCCTCATTCTATTGGATAAATTTAATTCAACCAAAAACAAACTTTGGAATAAAATATTACCCATTAGGTCCACTTGGATTAGATTATGACTCTTATTATTATTTTATTTAAAGAAGAGTTAAAATAGTTAAAATCAAAGTTTAATAACTAAAAACATTTTTAATATATCGTTATACATAAGATAAATTATAGTATAAATATTAATTATAA
The DNA here is from genome assembly GCA_963277665.1 of Viscum album. Taxonomy (NCBI): domain Eukaryota; kingdom Viridiplantae; phylum Streptophyta; class Magnoliopsida; order Santalales; family Viscaceae; genus Viscum; species Viscum album. Next base: position 798,767,783 of record OY728143.1, on the reverse strand, counting down.
AGATAAAAATATTTCTTACATAATGTTATTTTATTTATAATATTTATACTTTATATAATTTTATTTATTTATGACACAATGATGATGCAGTAATTACCTTATTAATGAAATATTTACATAATTGATGTTATAAATAACCAAATAAATGTAATTTTAGAATTTTAATTAATTACAATAATTTAATTGGTTAATATGACATGTTAGTATTGATTAAATTAACTTCTTTCTAACTAATTATTTTTTTATGATTTTTACAAAAATCAATTACAAAATAGCGTCAAAATGAAAAAAAAATAGTTTTTTTTAAAAAAATATTATATTATTAATTGTTATTATATTCCTAAATATATTAGGTTCGAAAAAATGACATAAATAAGGCTATATATATTAATAATGAACCACTTGGGGTTCCTTTGTCTTGTTATAGTATGTTTATTAACCATATAGTGTAAGAAAACAAGAAGACACGGTAAAAGTTAAATTATTTATCTCAGAGTTAAATCTAAATGATAAGGTTAAAATAGTAATCTAAACTTGTCTAAAACCTATTGGTTGATTGGATTTAGACCCATACCAACTTTATATTCTAACTAAATCAATTTAGAGCTATTATAAACCGAATACGACTTTATTATAAATTAATATTTTATGTTTTTCTAGAGGTGCCCCTCTCCTCCCTTATAAAAAGGGAACCCCTTCCCTCTTCACTTCACACCCTTTTGAGCCTTGAAGCTCGGAAAACCCCTGAAAATTCCTCTTCTAAGTCTCTCTAGTAATATCAGAGAGGTTTTGGTCTTCTAAAAAGACCAACCCTAGTTCCCTAAGAAGAAGTATAAAGGAGGTGCGTCGAGGAAGAGGTAATCAATCCTACCGACTCTTTCAAGTTTCTTTCTTCTTATACTTCCTCTTCTTTAGTTGTTTCATTATAAAGTAATAACATCAGTATTACATATACACTGATATGTTATTATAAATATCTAACAACACTATTTCACCTTCAATCCATCCTACTGAAAACGAAATCACAATGTGTGCGTACGTACGGAATACCGTCTCCACGCCGTGGTGTAATCTGTTTTCCCCCACCAACATACTTGGAAGGATATAATGGTGTAAATAATAACTATTTGTTATTATTGTAAAGTGATATAGATTCTGAAATAGTATACATACACTTCTATAAAATTCCACGATCATGGGTATGATATCATCGCTCGTGCGTACGTACGGACTACCGTCTCCACGAACGCGATAAAATTCCTTCATCATGTTAACCAATCATGAATGATTATAATGTATATATAATGAATAATAAAGAGAATATGACTAATAATTCTACTGGATTTATTTATATATATATGTATGTCATCTGTTTAATTCCATTCAATTCAATAAGGAAAAGAAAACAGCGTTCATGCAGATGTACAACCTACCATCTGCATGAACGGTGTATTTCATTACATTTATTAATCTATCATATACATGTATATGCGGAATATTTATTATATATAAATCATGTTTTAAAATATGAAATTATGTAAATAATGATATAAGTAATAATATCAAGAACAAAAAGTTGAAACACGTACGATAGATGAAATGATTTTATCCAAAATGATGCTTTAACATTGATTTACAAAAGAACGGGTAATATAAAGTTAAAAGTGAACTATATATGATACCATAACAATGAATATTATTCTGTAATAAGTCAATGACATTATTTAAATCATTATACAAGAGGTTTAGATACGTATGAATCATATTGGACCTAAGGTAAGGGATAATGTTGCAATCTCAATTGTCTTCTATACGAGATTTCTTATACGTAAGTATTTGCTGGGGTTATATTTATCATCCATGTCCAAGTTTTATAAAAAAAAATTCATGTATTTTAAAGTTATTTTTACCCATTTTGACTTTTACTACATGGTATGTAAGCAATCTTTTTTTTGTTTACCATATGAGGTACTTTTTTACTTTTCCGGTAAAAGTAAGAGAAGAATGTTTTTTTAACTTATATGGCATGAACGGATTTTTACGGTTTCATAACACCTTACTTCATGAAGCTTACTCTACAATATTTCATGAGTATTTTCAAAAAAATCATTTTCATTAAAAATTGTATGGCATTTTTTAAAAGAAAATGATTTTCGAGAAGAAAGGTTATTTTCCACAAGAATTCATTTCAAGTGCTTTATAAAAACCATTTTCTATCTAAAATGACATTATTTCATATGTCTATGTTTCAAGTATAATGTCTATATGATTTATATGGTTTCACTTTTCTTATGATGAAATGATAACCATTTTTTTATATGGACTATGTTATGATGGAATGATGTTTATGAAACCAAATTTATTATTTGGGTTATGATGATTGATTTATGATTGTATTGTGGCACACGTAAGAATGATTTCAATATGAGATGGGTGGGACCTATATCTCCCTCTAATGAATTGGGTAAAGATTTATATCTCATGAAATAAACATGGCTGGAACGGAAAGTTAATCTGGTTTAGTGTTACAGGACTGAAATGAGGAGTGAACTCGATTCAGAAAGGGGCTTTGTCCACTAAGTTGGTCTTGGATGAAATGCCATGGCTACTATGGAAATAATATCATGTTTTTAATGGTTTGACACAATTAAATGTTTTATTCCCATTCTAGTTTTTCATGATTAGTGTTCCTTTATGACCTATGCCTTACATACTGCCCAGATTTTATTCACAACTCATGATTTTGATGTGTAAACTTTATGTTCATGTTTTGAAGTTTAAATGTTTATGATCTGTTTTATTTTCTCCATGCTTACACATAATGAGCATTTAAGATCACCCTTTTTTTTATTTCTTTTCCCTCAGGATTAAAATAAATGTTTTAGGTAAGGAAAAAAGGGGGAGATCTTTATGGGAGATATTGAAGATCTTTCAACATGATTAGAAGTTTATAATCAATGTTATGGATACACTAAACTATTACGGTACTTGAGTGTTGGTTTTCGTTATGTATTAAGTATTCCATAAAATTAATGTAATGTCCATGTACGTCAAGAATTGGTCCATTAATGTTGGTATTAGAGAAAAGGTTTAGTTAACCATTGGAAACTAGTATGTGAAACCTTTAGTGAGATCCCTAGAGATATTTCTAAGCTATCTCTAGGGATTTCCCTAAGGTTAAGTATAAGTATAGGTTATATTCCTAGAATTATGGTAACGATATTAGAATTAATCCTAGATGTTAGATATTGAAGTTACTCCCCCTTGATTATGATTTTTTCCTCTCACACTATTCATTTTGGGTTTTAGAAAATGACTGGAAACATGGTGATTCACGATAATGGAGGATATGATGGACAATGGCATGATATTATTCATGAGAAAACAAATGAAATTGGATATAAAGGTCCACATATCGTTATTATTCCTAATCAGAAATCTCATTATATGATCAATAATCTCAACTTTGGTAAGTTTCTCGAATCAACTAATAAGAGAAAGATGGAGTTTCATGATGATCATAGAGGAAAGAAAGTTAAATTTCTCTCATGTAAATCATGTGGTAAGATGCATCAGGGAGAATGATTCAAAGGAACTAGAAGATGCTTTGGGTGAGGAATGGAAGGACACAAAGCCAGTAACTGTAAAGGAAATGTTTTAGTTAACACCATGGACAAGGATAACGGTATTACTAAGACATCAACAATGGTTAAATGTTTTAAATTTGGAATGTACGAGCATTATGCAAACCAATTCCCTAAGGGAAAGTCTCATGAAGAGAATCAGCAAGGTCTTATGGGTAGTATTTATGTTGATGATGATAAAGAGACTACAAATTATATGTGACATGAAATAATTTTTCATGATCGGTCAATGGTTTAAGAAGGTAGTGGATTGATTAAATTTTTATCAAGTGTAATGTTGTATAAGTAAACTCATGGTACTATGGAATAATGAGACATATAAGGATTGTTAAACTATTGTTTTTCCTTATGTTTTTAATGTATATGTTGAATAGTACTAATAACCATGAATGGTTATTCAGATATTTTTTGAAAGAACCTAATATTCGCATAATGAAGAGATAAGTAAATAATGAAATGTCAGATAATGTTAATGAGCTCAAGACAGATATAAGGACAAAGTGATATCATGGTTTGAGTGTAAATATTTTTTTGGAATTTTGTATGTGGAAAGAGTTACCTTTTGACCGCATTCATGATTTCACTATAGTTCTATGATAATTTATGTTCCAAGAAAATACATGATTAAGGTATTGACATGTTTGGAATGTGATCAAAAAGATATATCTTATGACATATGGGCGATAAATGATGGTATTCATGTGCTTGTTATGTGACATTTCAAGTAATCGTTTTCTTTATAAAATTAGATTGGACAGATGTATATTGAAAAAGCCTAAAGATTAGAATGAATTAAGTTATACATAAGATAGTATTGTTTACTGCTGGAACTTTTTTCTATATTATTGATGGAATGTTATAATAGTGTAGTTTAAGAAAAGGGACAACATGCAGAACGGGCGACAACCCATCGCGTCAGACGAGGCTATGGGAATCGATCCCACAACTGAAGTGTGACATGCCTTTATTGCCTACCTCTGTCCTACAGGAAGTCCCCGGTTAGTCTAAACTAGTTTTATATTATTAACTGGTATGATAGATGATGTATAAGTCCATTTTTTGGAACCATATACGATTAATCTCACCATAGATGGACTTATGTATAGAACATTTTCTAAACTTATGTTTGAGACAGATGGAATGACCTATCATTCTATAGCATGATTCGCTAACACTTTGAAAAAGACAAATTCAACTTCATTTCTTTAAGAGGTGAAGTGGAAATTGTTCCAGGCATGAGCAACGGTAAGACTGTACCAAAATAAAGTAATTATATATTTTAATAAAAAATTTCTTCAAAATTAGGGAAATGATCTTGAAAATCAAAAATGTTTTCTGAGTGCTCTTATATCTGATGATTCAGATGGTACCTTAGATCATCACAAATTTATAGGTTTGTGACTGTTGGCTTCATCCTAGCCATGTCCTCTACCACTCTCCATCAGAACATGATGGTTAGATTTCTCTTCCATGTGCATATTTTCACCTATGTTTTATTTTTTGGAAACCCAGTTATTAGTTAATTTGGGTAACCGTTTTGTTTCATACTTTAGTTTTTAAAATTAATTTTTAGTATTCCTTTTTAAGATGTGTGTTTTTATGAATAGTAAATGATTTATAACCCCGACAGATTTTGAGGGAGAAATTCATTTTAAAGGGGGTAGAATGTAACAAACCGAGATTTTATAAGATATATTCTATTTATTTCTTTCATATATTATTTTGTATGCTACACCATGATATTGTTGTACTATACAAAACACCGTATTAGCTTTCAGTATATGCAACACTATTCTTGGCTCGTGTTACACAGAATTTCAAGGTCGTTTTGTGAAAATTATTCTACGCAACATTAAGTATAGATTTTATTTAATGTATAAATGATATATGTTTTGATTATGTTATACGTAACACAAAATGGAGCTTTTACTACATGCACCCCTTACTTGGCTTGCATTACAATAATTCAAGACCTTTTTCGATAGCGTGTGTTGTATGCAATAACATGTTTCATTAAATGAGATATTATTATAATATTATTATGAACTAGATGTTATGAATTGTAATACCCACTTTTTGGGATTTTATAAAATTTAGCTTTCAAAATGATCTTCATTTTTGGATTCGGAATATCGAAATTAGCCTAGGGTAAATTTGTGGTATTTTTCTTTAACATTCAATTTTTGATGAATAGTGAAAACACTAGGTTACTATTTAAAAACCATCATTTTATTTAAATAAATATTTATTATATTTAAATTTACTATAGGTAAAAATTGATACATAATACCTATATAAGTTGAATGTAATTAATTTGAGTCATTTTATAATAATTTTAGATATAAAAAAATATATTGAACTTTTCACCGTCTTTTACCCACCTCTTAGGGAAATTTGAAAATTTACATAAAAATTAATTTTACTGCATCTCTGATTGGAATTTCGAAAATCTGAGAGATATGGTTAATATAAAAGAGTAAAATGTGGTTCAATAAGATAAAAATAATTTTTTGGGGAATAGTAACTGTTGACTTTTATTTACCACTGTTAAAAGTAATAGGGTAATTATGGGTAAAAATTTTATTATTATTACCCTAACACATGTCCTATTTCTATTAGATAAGTGTAATTTGACCAAAAATTACATTAGGAATAAAATATTACCCTTTTGGTCCACTTGGATTAGTTTAGGAAATTGGTTGTCATTTTATTTAAAGAAGAGTTAAAATAGTTAAAATCAATGTTTAATAAATAAAAAAATTTAATATAGGGTTATAAAAAAGATAAATTCGACTATAAATATTCATTAGAAATATATAATGATTTCCTACATTATTTTATTTTATTTTTAATTTTTAGACATTAAATAATTTAATTTATTTATGACCCAATGATGATGCAGTAATTACCTTATTAATGAAATATTAACATAAGTGATGTTATAAATACCCAAATAAATGTAATTATAGACTTGTTATGAATTAAAATTATTTTATAGGTTAATATGACATTTTATTATTGATTAAATTAACTTTTTTCTAACTAATAATGTTGTTATGTTTTTCAAAAAATCATTTACCACATATTTTCAAAATTGACATAAAATGGTTTTTTAAAACAAATATTATATAATTAATTGTTATTATATTCCTAAAAATATTAGGTTCGGCCATATGGCTTAGATAAGGCTATATATGTTAATAATTAACCACTTGGGGTTCATTTGGCTTGTTATAGGAGGTTTATTAACCGTATAGTGTAAGAAAAAAAGAACACATGGTAAAAGTTAAATTATTTAACTTAGAGATAAATCAAAATGATGAGGATAAAATAGTAATATAAACTTATCTAAAACCTATTGGATGAGATTTTTTCTACCCATACCCACTTTAGATTATAAATAAATAAATTTGGATCAATTACAAACTGAATATGACTTTATTATATAATAATATTTTAAGTTTTTCCAAAGGTGCCCCTCTCCTCCCTTATAAAAAGGGCACCCCTTCCCTCTTCTCTTCACACCCTTTTGATCCCTAAAGCTCGTCCAAACCCTACAAATTCCTCTTCTGAACCTATCTAGTTATATCAAAGATGTTATGGACTTCTAAAAAGACCAACTCTAGTGCCTTAAGAAGAAGATTAAAGGAGGTGCGTCGAGGAAGATTTAATCTCTTCTACTAACTCTTTCAAGTTTCTTTCTTCTTCTACTTCCTCTTCTTTAGTTGTCTCATTATAAAGTTACAACATCAGTATTACTAATATACTGAAATGTTATTATAAATACCAAACAACACTATTTAACCTTCTATCCATCCTACAGAAAATGAAATCACCCCGCGTGCGTACGTACAGAATACCGTCTCCACACTGTGGTGTAATCTGTTTTCCACCACCACCATACATGGATGGGTATAATGTTATAAATAATAACTATATGTGATTATTTTAATGTGATTTTTATTCTGAAATAGTATACATACACTTCAATACAATTCAACAATCATGGGAATGATATCATCACTTGTGCGTACGTACGGACTACCGTCTCGACGAACGCGATAAGATTCATTCTTCATGTAAACCATTCATGAATGATTATAAAGTATATATAATGAATAATAATGAAATATATGACATAATAATTCTACTGGATTTATTTATATATATGTATGTCATCTATTTAATTCCATTCAATTTAATATGGAAATGAAAACAACGATCATGGGTACGTACGACCTGCCATCTCCAAGAATGGTGTATTTTATTCCATTTATCAATCTATAATATATATGTATATGCAGAATATTTGTTATATATAAATAATGTTTTACATTCTAAAATTAAGGAAGTCAGGATATAAGAAATAATATCAAGAACAACAAGTCGAAAAACGTACGATTAATGAAACGATTGTACCCAAAACACTAATTTAAAATGGATTTACAAAAGAACGGGTAACAATAAGTCATAAGTGAACCATATATGATATCATAACAACGAATATGATTCTAAAGTAAGTAAATGACGTTATTTAAATCATTATACAGGCGGTTGGAATACATACGATGCATATTGGACCTAAGGTAAGGGATAATGTTGCAATCACAATTGTTTTCTATCCGAGATTACTTATACGTAAGTATTTACTAGTGTTATATTTATTATCTATGTAAATGTTTTATAATGTTTTTTTCATGTATATTTAAAGTCCTTTTTACCCATTTTATACTCCTACTACATGGTATTTAGAGAATCATTATTTTGTTTACCATACGAGGTACTTTTTTACTTTTCTGGAAAAAGTACGAGAAGAATGTTTTTTGACTTATACGGCATGAATGGATTTTTACGGTTTCATAACAGCTTATTTTCTTTAAGCTTACACTAAAATATTTCATGGCTATTTTCAACAAAAAAAATTTCTTTTAAAATTGAATGGAATTTTGTGAAAAGAAAAATATTTTCGAGAAGAAATGATATTTTCCTCAAGAATTCATTTCAAGTGCTTTATCAAAACCATTTGCCATCTAAGATGAAATTATTTCATATGTTTATGTTTTAAGTATAATTTCTCTATGATTTATTTGGTTTCAATTTTCTTATGATGAAATGATATCCATTTCTTTTACATGGATTATGTTATGATGGAATGATGCTTATGAAACCCAATTTATTCTTTGGGTTATGATGAATGATTTATGATTGTTTTATGGCACACATAAGAATGATTTCAATATGTGATAGGTGGGACATATATCTCCCTCCAATTCATTGGGTTAAGATTTATATCTCATGAGGTAGACATGGCTGGAATGGCAAGTTAATCCAATTTAGTGTTACAGGACTGAAACAAGGAGTGAACTCGATTCTGAAAGGGACATTGTCCACTAAGATGGTCTTGGCAGCAATGCCTTGGATACTATGCAAATCATATCATGTGCTTAATGGTTTTACCCAATTAAATGTTTTATTCCGATTCTATTTTATCATGATTGATGTTCCTTTACGACCTATGCCTTACGTACTGCCAAGATTTATTTCACAACTCAAGATTTTGATGTGTAAACATTATGTTCATTTTTTGAAGTTAAAATGTATATGGTTTGTTTTATTTTCTCCATTATTACCCTTACTGAGAATTTGAGCTCACCATTTTTATGTTTTCTTTTCCCCCATGATTAGAAGAAAGGTTTTAGGTAAGGAAACAAATAGGGGAAGATCTTTATTGGAGATATTGAAGATATTTCTACATGATTAGATGTTTATATTCTGAGTTTCCAATGACACTAAACTATTACGGTCCATGAGTGTTAGTTTTTTTATGGACTAAGTATTCCGCAAAAGTAATGTAATGTCCATTTATGTCAAGCTTTGGTCCATTACAGTTGGTATCAGAGGAATGTTTTAGTTATCTTTTGGAAACTAAGATACAAAAACCTTAGTGAGATCCATAGATATATTTCTATGTTATCTCTAGGGATGTCCCTAAGGTTAAGTATAAGTATAGTTATTAGTCATAGAATTACAGTAACGATATTAGAGTTAAACCTAGATGTTAGAAATTGATGTAACTCCCCATTGATTATGAATTTTCCTCTCATACTATTAATTTTGGGTTTTATAAAATGGCTGGAAACAAGAAGATTCACGATTATGGAGGATATGATGGACAATGGCATGATATTTTTCATGAGAAACCAAATGAAATTGGATCTGGATGTCCACATATCGTTATTATGACAAATCAACAATCTCATAATATGATCAATAATCTCAACTTTGGTAAGTTTCTCAACTTATCTAATAAGAAAAACACGACCTTTCATGATGATCATAGAGGAAAGAAAGTTCAATTTCTCTCAAGTAAATCATGTGGGAAGAGGCATCAATGATAATGTTTCAAAGGAACTGGATGATTATTTGGGTGTCGAAAAGATGGTCACAAATCCAGTAAATGTAAGGGAAAAAGTTTAGTTAACACCATGGACAAGTATAATGGTATTTCAAAGACATAAAAATAGTTAAATGTTTTAAATGTGGAATGTATAGGCATTATTAAAAATAGTGCCATAAGGGAAATTCTCATTAAGAGAATCAGCATGGTCTAATGGGTAGTATTTATGTTGATGATGATTAAGAGACTACAAATGATATGTGAGATGAAATAATTGTTCAAGACTGGTCAATGGTTTAAGAAGGTAGTGGAATGATTACATGTTTATCAACAGTAATGTTGTATGTGTAATCTCATGGTAATATGGAATAAAGAGACATCTAAGGATTGTTACACTATTGTTTTTCCTTATGTTTTTGAAAGTATATGTTGAATGGTACTGGTAACCATGAAAGGATATTCAGATATTTTTGGAAATCACCTAATATGCGCATAAATAAAGGATAAGGAAATAATGAAATGTTTGATAGTATTAATGAGCTCCTGACATATATAAGGACAAAGTGATATCATTGTTTGAGTATATAGAGTTTTTGGGATTTAAGTATGTGGAAAGAGTTACCTTTTGACTACATTCATGATTTAACTATGGTTCTATGATAATTTATGTTTCAAGAGAATACATTATTAAGGTATTCACATGTTTTGAATGTGATCAACAAGATATATATTATGATATATTGGGGATAAATGATGGTATTCACGTGCTTGTTATGTGACATTTAAAGTAATATTTTTCTTTATACTATGAGATTGGACAGATGTCTATTGAATAAGCCTAAATATTGGAATGAATTAAGTTAGACATAGGATAGTATTGTTTAAGGATATAACATTATTCGATATTATTGATGGAATGTTATAATAGTGTAGATTAAGAAAATAGACAACATGTAGAAAAGGTGACAACCCATTGAATCGGATGACGATGTGGGAATCGAACCCACAACCGATGTGCGATAGACCATTATCGCCTACCTCTGGCCTACAGGAAGTCCCTAGTTAGTCTAAACTAGTTTTATTTTATTAAGCGATATGATAGATGATTTATAAGTCTATTTTTGGAACCATATACGATTAATATCTCCATAGATGGACTTATGTATATAACTTTTGTTAACTTATGTTTGAGACAGATGGAATGAAATATCATTCTATCGCTTGATCTGCTAACAATTTGTAAAAAACAAATTCAACTTCATTTCTTTCAGAGGTGAAGTGAAAATTGTTCAAGGCATGAGCAATGGTATGATTTTACCAAAATCATGTAAGAATTTATTTTAATAAAAATATTCTTCAACATTAGGGAAATGATCTTGAAAACCAAAAATTCTGTCCTAGAGCTCTAATATCTGATGAATCAGATGGTACCTTAGATCAACACAAATTTATGGCTTGTGACTGTTGGCATTATCTTAGCCATGTCCTCTACCAGTCTCTATAAGAACATGATGGTTAGATTTCCCTTCTATATCCATATTTTCACTTATGTTATCCTATGTATAAACCCAGTGATTAGTTAATTTGGGTAAATGTTACGTTTCAAACATTAGTTTTTAAAATTATGTTTTAGTATTCCTTTTTACGATGTGGGTTTCTATGAATAGTAAACGATTTATAACCCCGACGAATTTCGAGGTTGAAATTTATTTAAAGGGGGGTAGAATGTAACAACCTGAGATTTTATAAGATATATTCTTTTTAATTTCTTTTATATCTTATGTTGTACGCTACACCAAGATTATCTTGCGCTATAGGCAACACCACATTAGCTTTCAGTATATTCAACACTATTCTTGGCTCGTGTTACACAAAATTTAATGTGAGTTTTGTGGAAATTATTATACACAACATTAAGTATAGATTTTGTTTCATGTATAAATGAAATAAGTTTTTATTGTATTATACGCAATACCAAACGAAGCTTTCACTACACGCACCCCTGACTTGGCTTTCATTACACGCAATCAAGACCTTCTTTGATTGCGTGTTTAGTACGCAATACCAGTTTCACTAAACGAGATATAATTACAATATTATTATGAACTAGCCGTTTTGAATAGTAATACCCACTTTCTAAAATTTTATAAATTTTATCTTTCAAAATGGACTTTTTTTGGGATCGGAATATAGAAATTATCATAGGGTGAATTTTTTTTATTTTTCTAAAATCTTTCAATTTTTGATGAATAGTGAAAACACTCGGTTGCTATTTAAAAACCGAATTATTATTTAAATAATTATTTATTTTATTTAAATTTATTTTAGGTCAAAATTGATAAATAATACCTATATAAGTTTAATGTAATTAATTTGAGTCATTTTATAATAAGTTTAGATATATAAAAAAATTTATTGAACTTTTCACCCTCCTTTACCCACCTCCTAAGTGATTTTGAAAATTGAAAAGAAAACATAATTTTACTACTTCTGTGATTATAATTTCGAAAATACAAGATAAACTGTTAATATCAAGGAGTAAAATGTGGTTTAATAAGATAAAAATAATTTTTGGTGAATAGTATTTTTTTACTTTTATTTACCACGGTTAAAAGTAAATAGGTTAATTAAGGGTAAAAATGATATTATTAATACCCTAACACATGTCTTAATTCAATTGGATAAGTGTAATTCTATCAAAAACAAACATAGGAATAAAATATCACCCTTTAGGTACACTTGGATTAGATTAGGACACTTATTATTATTTTATTTAAAGAAGAGTTAAAATAGTTAAAATCAAAGATTAAAAACTAAAACTTTTTTAATATAGTGTTATAAATAAGATATATTCGACTATAAATATTATTTAGAAATATAAAAATATTTACTACATAATGGTATTTTATTTATAATTTTTATAAATTAAATAATTTAATTTATTTATGACACAATTATGATGCAGTAATTACCTTATTAATGAAATATTTACATAATTGATGTTATAAATACCCAAATAACTGTAATTTTTGACATTTTTTGAATTACAATAATTTTATAGGTTAATATGACATGTTATTATTGATTAAATTTCCTTTTTTATCTAATAATGTTGATACAATTTTCAAAAAAATCAATTACCAAATATTGTCAAAATTGACATAAAATAGTTTTTTAAAACAAATATTATATTATTAATTTTTATTATATTCCAAAAAATATTAGGTTCAGAAAAATGACTTAAATAAGGCTAGATATATTAATAATTAACCACTATAGTTTCTTTTGTCTTGTTATAGTAAGTTTATTAACCATATAGTGTATGAAAACCAGAAGACACGTTAAAAGTTAAATTATTTAACTTAGAGTTAAATCTAAATGATAAGGTTAAAATAGTAATCTAAACATTTATAAAACCTATTGGTTGAGCGGTTTCGACCCATAACCACTTTATCTTCGAAATAAATCAATTTGGAGTTATTATAAACCTACTATGACTGTATTATAAAATAATATTTTATGTTTTTCCAATGGTGCCCCTCTCCTCCCTTATAAAAAGGGAACCCCTTCCCTATTCTCTTCACACCCTTTTGAGCCTTTAAGATTGGAAAACCCCAGAAAATTACTCTTCTCAACCTATATAGTTATATCATAGAGGTTCTGTTCTTCTCAAATGACCAACTCTAGTTCTTTAAGATGAAGTTTAAAGGAGGTGCGTTGAGGAAGATGTAATCTCTTCTACCGACTCTTTCATGTTTCTATCTTCTTCTATTTCCTCTTATTTAGTTGTTTCATTATAAATTAATAACATAAATATTACTTCTATTTTTATATTTTAATATAAATCTCAAACAAAACTATTTTACCCTCTATCCATCCTAAGTAAAACGAAATCATCACGCGTGAGTACGTTTGAAATGTCGTCTCCACACCGTGGTGTAATTTGATTTCCACCACCACCATACACGGATGGGTATAATGGTGTGAAGAATAACTATATTTGATTATTGTAAAGTGATATTGACTATGAAATATTATACATGCACTTCAATACAATTCCACGATTATGGGAACGATATCATCGCTTGTGCGTACGTACGGACTACCGTCTCCACGAACGCGGTAAGATTAATTCTTCATGTTAACCCTTCATGATTGATTATAATGTATATATAAGGAATAATAATGAAATATATGACATAATAATGATTCTGGATTTCTGTATATATATATTTAAGTCATTTATTTAATTCCATTCAATTCAATAAGGAAACAAAAACAGCATTCATGCGTACGTACGGCCTACCGTCTCCATGAACGGTGTATTTCATTCCATTTATCAATCTATAATATTTATATTCTCAATATTTATTATATATAAATAATGTTTTACATTATGAATTTATGGAAATCAGGATATAATTAATAATATCAAGACCAACACGTTGAAACACCTATGAAAAATGAAACGATTTTACCCAAAACACTACTTTAAAATGGATTTACAAAAGAACGGGTAATATAAAGTCACAAGTGACCCATATATGATATCATAGAAATAAATATTATTATGTAATAAGTCAATGTCATTATTTAAATCATTATACATGAGGTTCGGATACGTACATAACATATCAGACCTAAGGTACCTGATAATGTTGTAATCTCAATTGTTTTCTATCCGAGATTGCTTATATGTAAGTATTTTCTGTAGTTATATTTATCATCCATGTCCAAGTATTGTAAAAATGTTTTCATGTATGTTTAAATTAATTATACCCATTTTTGAGTTTTACTATATGGTATGTATGGAATCTTTTTTTGTTTACCATACTAGGTACTTTTTGACTGTTCTGGAAAAAGTACGAGAAGATTGTTTTTTAACTTATATGGAAGAACAGATTTTTACGGTTTCATAATGCCTAATTTTAATGAAGCTTATTCTACAATATTTCATTACTATTTTCAAAAAAATCCTATTATTTTATTATTTAGTGGAATTTTTTGAAAGGAAAATGATTTTCAAGAAGAAATGATATTTTCCCCAAGAATTCATTTAAAGTGCATTATCAAAACCATTTTCCATCTAAGATGACATTATTTCATATGTGTATGTTTCAAGAATAATGTCTCTATGTTTTATATGGTTTCACTTTTCTTATGATAAAATGATATCTATTTTTTTATATGGATTATGTTATGATGGAATGATGTTTATGAAACCCAATTTATTCATTGTGTTATGATAAATGATTTATGATTGTTTTGTGGAACACGTAAGAATGATTCCAATATGAGATGGATGGGACCTATATCTCCCTCAAATTAATTGGGTAATGATGTATATCTCATGAAATATACATGGCTAGAATGGTATGTTAATTTAGTTTAGTGTAACAGGACTGAAAAGAGGAGTGAACTCGATTCAGAAAGGCACTTTGTCCACTAAGATGTTCTTGGAAACAATGAATTGGCTACTACAGAAATCATATCATGTTTATAATGGTTTTCCAGAATTAAATGTTTTATTCCCATGCTATTTTATCTTTATTAGTGTTCCTTTATGACCTATTCCTTATGTACAGCCAAGATTTATTTCACAAATCATGATTTTGATGTGTAGACTTTATGTTCATGTTTTGATGTTCAAATGTAAATGGTTTGTTTTATTTTATCCATGCTTACTGTAACATCCCAAGTAAGTAATGAATAATAGATATTTTTATCTATGTCTATTAATTATTAAGATAGTGTTTTAGAGGCTTAAAATGAAAATAAATACAATCTTATGCATGGAATACACTATTATTCTTAAAAGATTGTTTTACTGCCTTTTGATGGAAAACCCTTTTTAAATATATCTTTGAAAATTTTATAAGCTATTTTGTCAAAATAAACTTATTCTTTTTGATTGGGACATCAATATTTACTTTGTGTGAATTTGTGGTATAATTCTGATAATGTTCATTTTTTAATGAATAGTGAAAAATACTACGTTTTACATCAAAACCTCTTTTTAATCTAATTTATTTATATTATTAGATTATCTTATCAATAGGTTTTGAAGTGAAATAAGAATATATTTTTACCATTTTATCCAATGGTTGCCATTGGAATCAATTTCACTTTGAAATTGGACTTAAACTGGTGTCAATCTTTTGATACTTATTGTTTCATAAAAACACGCTTTTTGTCATGACATCAGGAATTAATTATTAAATTAATTAATGAGACTTATATGATTTGAATTTTTTAAAATAGACATAATTATTGAATTCAGAATATCAAATATTGCTTAGGGTGAAGTTTTGGTTTTTTTCTGAAAAACTTCAATTTTTTTATGAATAGTGAAACCACTATGTGGTAGTTAAAGAAACTGATTTTTCATTTAAATAAAACATTGACACTTCTGGGATTTGATTTTCAGAAATCTGACATACATGGTTCTCATTAAGATGTAAAATCTGGTTCAATGAGATTAATTTTTTTTTGGTGAATAGTAAATTTTAAGTTCTTAATCACGATTAGAGAGAATTAGTGTAGTTTAAGGTAAAAATAATGTTTTAATAATATGAGATGAGCTTGACACATGTCCTAACCGTATTTTATGTGTCATGTCTGACCAATAAAATCCATGGGTCAACTTGAGGACCCCATGGATCCACTTTGGTTGGGAAATGACATAAATATCTTTTTATTTAATGATAAAGTAAAAATGACACAAACATGAAATGTTTTACTAAAACAATTTTTAAATGGGGTTATACAAGTCAGATTTTTGATTATAAATAGTCATTGGAAAGCTAAAAATATTTCATACATCATAGTAGTTTTTCTATAATTTTTTATACTTTAAATAAATTAAATTATTTATGACATCATAATGATGCAGCGATGACTTCATTATTTGACGATTTAAATAAAATGGAAAGATATTGTAAACTCTAAGACCTACACATGTCCAAAACCTATTGGGTGGGTATATTTCAAACGCTTATCACCTTATCCTCGAATTATATCAATTTGGGACCATTAAAATCCGAAAACCATTTGAAAATAAAGTAACATTTCTTTACTTTCCAAGAGTGCCCCTCCTCTCCTCTTATAAAAGGCCCCCAACTCTACCTCCTTACCCACACTCCCAAAGACATTGGCTCGGCCAAACCCTGCCCATTTTGTCTCTACACATCCCTCACTTACTCCTTGAAGCCTCACTTTTGGCAGAAGGCCTTCCAAAGAAGCCTTTGAGCTCAAACCAAAGGGAGTTACCCGATTTTAAGGTAATGTCTTCACTTGAGTTCTTTTGTTTTATTTTGCTTCTCCAACACCATAAACTCTTTTTAATCATTTCTTTTGTAACAAATCCAGTATCTTAAATATACTAGGATGTTTTTATAAGATGTATTTGAGCTACACTTACACACACATACATCTAATGGTTAAAGAACATACTGTTTCCGTGGATGGTGAATTTATGCCTCCCGAAACGATGATTGTTCAACATTCTTTTAACACCTTCAAAGGTGGCCATTAAGATGTCATGATATTTATATATGATATATAATATGTTTATGTTTTCCTTAATCTTATGTATTTTTCATTTTGGGCACACCTTTATGGTTTCCATTATGGGTAAACGCGATATCTTCATTTAAGGAAGTGCGGACTACCGCCCCCTCAAAGTGATTTGATTCGTTAAATACCATATGTGGGACGTATAAAGGATGGAGTTATGATATTATATATTATATTACACTGGAAATATAATATACCTTTACATCATTATGATTCAATTCTATAAAATACGAAATAGAAATGAAAGTAGCGTTCATGCGTACGTACTGCTTACCGTCTCCATGAACGGTGCATTTCATTTCTTACCTCAAAATGATTCTGTAATATTATAAATTCATGAATGTACTGGATATATATTACATATATGATATCTACATCATGAATACCATTCTGAAAATAATGGATACATGAACAACTTGTAATTATAAAGGGCTTATTTTTTACTCAAGTACCAATGATCGTTAATGCGACCGTTATTAACTTAAATAATTACATAGTGATCATTACATGGAAATAAGTGATATCAAAGGAATAATTAAATTGAAAAAGGTTCTTAAACAAGTATAAATTTACTCATGTTTATTATTCAGGAGATTAAAGAATGACTGAGCAAGTCGGACCTGAGGTATGGGACTTCGTCCCAATCTCCTTTCATTGAGGCATATTTTGTTTTATACAAAATCTTATTTTATAAAGTGTATAAACCCCTTTGAATTTTACTTTTATCCAAAAGGAATCTTTTTTATACGAAGCGTTTACTAAATGACAAAAGGGAATGTTTTTGTCATACGTATGCAGCGACAACGACTTCTCCGCCGCCGTGACCATTATTTGAGTTTCGGCTTCCTCTATAAGCCATACCTTTTTTTTAAAGAAAAATAAATACCATTTTTTACTTTTCTTTTATTTTGGAATTGAAAATGGTTTTTATAATGTTTTTATATCAATGTTTTGTATTGATATCTTGTGATTGAAAGGTGGAAATTTTATTTTTCCTTTATGCATGTTTTATGTGATATGATTATGTTGAGGATCTTGGGAATTATTATGAAGACGGGTGGTTCCGTGATAAACTAAGGGCGGGTGAGCCCGATATATCTCTACAATGCATTGGGTAACTTGAAGGAGTGAAACCTTATGGTTTCTCTGAAGAGATTTAGGGAATATACTGTGATGGGTATTCCAAACGTAACCAAGAGGGTTACTACCTATGTAATAATGTTATGAATGCATCATGTTTCCTTTATGTCTTATGATTTCTATGATTTATTCATGATTTGATGAGGTATGTTAAAGTG
Organism: Viscum album; assembly: GCA_963277665.1. Lineage (NCBI taxonomy): Eukaryota > Viridiplantae > Streptophyta > Magnoliopsida > Santalales > Viscaceae > Viscum > Viscum album. The sequence continues at coordinate 798,748,869 of OY728143.1, read as the reverse complement.
CTTATGTTTTATGGGTAAAGTATGATTTCATTATTATGTATATATGTACCCATGTTTCCTTTCCATATTTTTATATCCCTTACTGAGCTTTTTATTCTCATCCCAATTTTTTTGAAATGTTTTTCAAAGGTCAAGGGAATCGTACATGATATGATAATAGTTTCAAGGAAGTGTCAAGAATGAATCCATGTTTTATTTTAAATATGTTTCCATTGATGGAAAGAAGAATACTATCTTTATGTAACCACTTTGTTTATATGTGGAATGTAATGCATGTTTTATGATCTAATTCCTTAAAAATGTAAAACCGAAAGATCTTCAATTTGTAATCTTGTAATAACTCAAGATTAAGTAAGGTTTAATGATGGGGCCTTATAGTTGGAATCAAAGGTCGGTTTAGATAACATTAGGAGTTATAATTCTATTAAATTATTATCCAAATATATATATATATATATTGAAAAGATATAGTATTTGATGATTTCCATGATGCTTCATCTAAGACATGTTTGTTCAGAATGGTTTTCCGCAGAGGAAACAGGGAAGCAGTGCTAGGATGGCATATTGAAGGAAATAACCTTCCGAATCAGCATCCTGAGATGGTCGGAATTGGAACTGAACAGTTTTTTGCAGTAATGGAGCAGTTGACTCAAGTGATAAATGGTGGTGGTATCCATGCACGAGATCATCCAGATCAACCGCAGAGGAACATGTTTGTGGTAGAACATTTCATGAGGCAACATCCCCCATCATTCAGAGGATCATCTGACCATGTGTTAGCTGAAGGGTGGATTAAAGTACTGGAGAAGATTTTCGATGTCATGGGGTGTTCAGACAATCAAAACATTAGTCTTGCTATTTACCGTTTGGAGGGTGATGCAGATCAGTGGTGGTCTATGGTAAAAAATATCAGGGACGCCGATGAGATTGATGCTCTTGACTGGGATAAATTCAAAGGAATTTTTCTTGAGAAGTATTTTCCTAAGGCTGTTCAACTTAGGATAGAAAATAAATTCTTGGAATTGAGGCAAGAGGAAGACTCAGTGGATACCTATGATGAAAGGTCCACTCGATTGGCAAGGTATGCTCCAAATTTTATCCGAGACCTTGATAGTAAAATCAATCATTTTTACTCAGGATTAAAACCAAAATATTGTAGGTCATTAGCTTCTCGTGAGTTTAAAAGTTATGAAAATCTTGTTCGATGTGCTGAGAATGTGGAAATGGAGTTTGCCGATGATCAAGTGTTCTATAACAACCAGTAGAAGAAGAGACCAAGGTGGCAGGAGAAAGGGAAGAATTCTTCAAAAAAGTCCGATGGTAAGAAATCTAAGTTTCCAGTTTGTGATAAATGTGGAAAAAGGCATGCTGGGGAATGTCTTCTGAATTCTGGAAAGTGCTACTGATGTGGTAAGATGGGACATAAGGCTTGTTATTACACTGAAAAATATCATGGTGAAGGTAAGACCAAATTTGATTTACAGTTAGTGAAATGTTATAAGTGCAATGAGATGGGTCACTATGCAAACGAGTGTCCGACAAAGAGCTTGAGTGATGGGAAGCAGTTAGACTACAAGCAGATAGGGGTGGTGAAATCCTTTGCAACTACTTCAGCAGATGTCTAGCCATCAAATGAAGTTGTATCAGGTACATTGTTTGTTTTTTCAGATTATGCTAGTGTGTTGTTTGATTCAGGGTCTACACATTCTTTCATCTCTGAAACTTTTTCTAGTAAAATGGGAATACCATCTCAAGAAATGACTCCTGAACTTTTGGTAAAACCACCTGGGGGAAATGTTGATGAAAAAAGAATTTATAAGAATCTTCATATCCTTATCTGTGGAAAGAACCTACTTGCAATACTTATTGTTATACCTCTAGTAGAATTTGATGTTATCCTGGGTATGGATTGGCTCTCTATTTACCATGCTAAGATTGACTGTAGAGCTAAAGAAGTTTCTTTTCAGAAAGAATTTCAGTTTGTGTACAAGAATGAACCCTTACATTTGATAACTTATCAAGAGGCCAAGAAACTTGTAAAAGATGGAAATGAATGTTACCTTGCACACATCATTGAAAACAAAGGAACTGTTCAGATTAATGATGTGCCAGTGGTAAATGAGTATCCTGATGTTTTTCCTGATGAGTTGCCTGGAATAATACCAGATTGGGAAGTTGAGTTTACTGTTGACTTAGTTCCTGATGCTAAGCCAATTTCAAAACCCCCTTATCGAATGTCTCAAATTGAACTTTTAGAGTTGTAGGAGGAATTTCAAGATTTATTAGAGAAAGGTTTCATTCGACCTAGCACGTCACCTTGGGGTGCTCCTGTTTTATTTGTTAAAAATAAAGATGGTTCAACGAGACATTGGATTGATTATAGGGCCTTGAATAATATTACTGTTAAGAACAAGTATCCTTTTCCTCATATCAATGATTTGTTTGATGAGCTCTAGGGAGCTCAGTATTTTTCAAAGATTGACTTGAGATCGGGGTACCATCATCTGAAGGTAAAGGAAGCAGATGTTCTGAAGACCACGTTACATACACGATATGGCCATTATGAATTTGTAGTAATGCCTTTTGGGCTAACCAATGCACCTACTGTATTCATGGAATGAATGAATAGAATTTTCCATGAGTTCTTGGATAAGTTTGTGGTGGTTTTCATTGATGATATTTTGGTGTTTTTTAAAAGTAAAGAAGATCATGAAATACATTTAAGGGTTATTTTGAAAACCTTAAAAGAAAAGAAATTTTATGGGAAATTCAGCAATTGTGTGTTTTGGTTGCAACAAATTTCTTTCCTTGGTCACATTGTTTCTAAAGATGGGATGACCGTTGATCCTGCAAAAACAAAAGTTGTTGAAGAATGGCCAAGACCCACAAATGTAACTGAGAATCATAGCTTCCATGGTTTGGCAGGATATTACCGAATGTTTTTTAGAAATTTTTCACGGTTATCTAGTCCAATGACTAAGCTAACTCAGAAGTGTGTTAAGTTTATCTGGAAAAAAGAATATGATGATTGTTTTCAAGAATTGAAAAGAAGATTGGTGAATGCTCCAGTTTTGGCACTACCTTCCAGGAATGGTGAGTTTGTTATATACAGTGATGCTTCATTGAATGGACATGGTTGCGTCCTAATGTAGAATGATCAGGTAATTGCTTATGCTTCATGACCGTTGAAAACTCATGAGGTAAATTACCCTACACATGATTTGGAATTAGCTTCTGTTGTTTTTGCTTTAAAAATTTGCAGGCATCATTTGTATGGAGTAAAGTGTGAAATATATACTGATCAAAAAAGTTTAAAGTATATATTTACTCAGAAAGAGTTAAACATGAGATAGAGGAGATGGCTGGAATTAATCAAGGGTTATGATTGTACAATTCATTACCATCCGGGAAAAGAAAATAAAGTGGCTGATACTTTGAGTCGAAAAAGTAATGCTTCATTAGTAATGTTGAGTTTGTAACGTGATCCTTTGGTTAAGGATTTGATGAACTTTGGAATAAAAGTTGTTGGTGCATGAATTTCTTATGTTTTGTTTCAGGTATCAGTGAGATCATCTCTATCAGATAGAATCAAGCAAGTACAGAAGCAAGACAGTGAGTTGCAGAAAAAGGTAGAGCTGGTTCATAATGGTAAGTTGGATGAATTAAACATTGATAGTGATTGTGTTTTGAGATTTGGGAAGAGATTGTGTGTGTCTTGTGATTAACAGTTGAAGAGAGAGATTTTATGTGAAAGTCATAGTTCTCCGTTTTCAGTTCATCCTGGCAGTACTAAGATGTACAGAGATCTGTGGGAGTATTACTGGTGGGATGGAATGAAAAGAGATATTTCTGATTTACTGTGAAGTGTTTGACTTTTCAACAGGGTAAAGCAGAGCGGCAGTTACCGAAAGGGATGCTTCAGTCTTTACCAGTGCCAGAGTGAAAATGGGAGAATATATCCATGGAAATTGTTGTGGGATTACCGAATACATCTCGAGGTAATAATGCAATCTGGGTTATTGTTGATCGCTTGAAAAAATCTACTCATTTCCTTTCTATACGAGATACTTTTTCCCTAGATTAACTTTCCCGTTTGTATCTTAAAGAGATAGTCAGGTTACATGGATTTCCTCTCTCCATTGTATCTGATCGTGATACTAGGTTCACTTCTAACTTTTGGAAAGGCCATCAGAAGTCGTTGGGTACTGAATTAAATTTTAGTATAGCATTTCATCCTCAATCATATGGGCAGTCGGAACGAACAATTTAGACCTTGGAGGATATTCTACGAGCATGTTCGATGGATTATCAGGGAAGTTGGGACTAACATCTTTCATTGGTTTAATTTTCATATAATAACAGTTTTCATTCCAGTATATATATGGCACAATTTCCGGATTTAAATGGGAAACGTTGTCGAACTCTAGCTTTTTGTGATGTAGTGGGTGAAAGAAAGGTGATGGGACCAGAATTGGTAGAAGAGATGGCAGAAAAAGTTCAGCTGATTCAGAAACACATGAGAACAGCTCAGAGCAGGCAGAAGAGTTATGCGGACAACAGGAGGAAGGATCTATCTTTTGAGGTAGGTGATCATGTTTTTCTCAAGGTTTCCCCATGCAAAAGTGTGATGCGATTTGGTTAGAAAGGAAAGCATATTCCAAGGTTCATTGGACCATATGAAATTCTGGAGAGAGTTGGATCAGTTGCATACCGGGTGTCTTTACCACCGAGTTTATCTCAGGTACACAAAGTTTTTCATGTTTTGATGTTGAGAAAGTATATTCCAGATCCATCTCATGTTTTGAGTCCAGAGGTAGTTCAGCTGGAAGAGAACCTATCTTATGAGGAACAACCGGTCCAGATTCTTGACCACATGGAGCAAGTGTTACGAAATAAGGTGATTAATCAGGTAATGGTTTTGTGGAAAAACAACATGATGGAAGAGGCAACATGGGAATCAGAAAATGCATAGAGGGATAAGTACCCCCATTTATTCGATAAGTAAATAAATTGCGGGGAAACAATTTTCTAAAGGGGGGAAGGATGTAACATCCCATGTAATTAATGAATAATAGATATTTTTATATATGTATATTAATGATTAATATAGTGTTTTAGTGGCTTAAAATGAAAATAAATACAATCTTATGCATGGAATACACTAATATTCTTAAAATATTGTTTTACTGCCTTTTGATGGAAACCCTTTTTAAATCAATCTTTGACTATTTTATAAGCTATGTTGTCAAAATAATGTTATTATTTATGATTGGGACATCAAAATTTACTTTGTGTGATTTTTTGGTATTTTTCTGACAATGTTCATTTTTTAATGAATAATGAAAAATACTGAATTTTACATCAAAACCTCTTTTAATATAATTTATTTATATGATTATATTATCTTTTTAATTAGTTTTGAAGTGAAATTAGAATATATTTTTACCATTTTATCCAATGGTGTTCATTGGAATCAATTTCACTTTGAAATTGGACTTAAATTGTTGTCAATCTTTTGATACTTATTGTTTCATAAAAACACGCTTTTTATCATGATAGTGGGAATTAATTATTAAATTAATTAATGTGACTTATATGATTTGAATTTTTTAAAATATACATCATTTTTGAATTCAGAATATCAAATATAGCTTAGGGTGAAGTTTTGGTTTTTTTCTGAAAAACTTCAATTTTTGATGAATAGTGAAACCACTAAGTGGTAGTTAAAGAAACTGATTTTTTGTTTAAATGAAACATTGTCACTTCTGTTATTTGATTTTCAAAAATCTGAAATACATGGTTATCATTAAGAAGTAAAAATTGGTTCAATGAGATTAAAATAATTTTTTGGTGAATAGTAACTTTTATGTTCTTAATCGCGATTAGAGGTAATTAGTGTAGTTTAAGGAAAAAATAATGTTTTAATAATATGAGATGAGCTTGACACATGTCCTACCCTTATTGGATGTGTAATGGACGACCAAGAAAATACATGGGTAAACTTGGGGACCCCATGGAGCTACTTGGTTGGGAAATGACATAAATATCTTTTTATTTAATGATAAAGTAAAAATGACACAAACATGATATGTTTTACTAAAACAATTTTTAAATGGGGTTATACAAGTTATATTGTTGATTATAAATAGTAATTGGAATAATAAAAATATTTCTTACATCATAGTATTTTTTTTATAATTTTTTAGATTTAAATAAATTAAATTATTTATGACATAATAATGATGCAGCGATGACCTCATTATTTGACGATTTAAATAAAATGGAAAGATAATGTAAAATATAAGACCTACACATGTCCAAAACCTATTGGGTGGGTATATTTCGAACCCTTATCACCTTATCCTCGAATTATATCAATGCGGGACCTTTAAAATCCGAAATCCATTTGAAAATAAAGTATCATTTCTTTACATTCCAAGAGTGCCCCTCCTCTCCTCTTATAAACGACCCCCACCTATACCTCCTTACCCACACTCCCAAAACCTTTGGCTCAGCCAACCCCTGCACATTTTTTCTCTCAACATCCCTATATTACTCCTTGAAGCCTCACTTTGGACAGATGTCTTCCCAAAGAAACCTTTGAGCTCAAACCAATGGGAGTTACCCGATTTTAAGGTAATGTCTTCACTTGAGTCATTTTGTTTTATTTTGCTTCTCCAACCCCATAAACTCTTTTTATTCATTTCTATTGTAAAAACTCAAGTATATTAAATATACAATAATGTTGTTATAAGAAGGATTCGAGCTACACTTACAGACACCTACATCTAATGGTTAAAGAACATACTGTTTCTGTGGATGGTGAATTTATGCCTCCCAAAATGATGATTGTTCAACATTCTTTTAACACCTTCAAAGGTGGCCATTAAGATGTCCCTATATTTATATATGATATATAATATTTTTATGTTTTCCTTAATCTTCTTTATTTTTCATTTTGGGCATACCTTTATGGTTTCCATTATGGGTAAATGTGATATCTTCATTTAAGAAAGTGCGGACTACCGCCCCCTCAAAGTGATTTGATTCGTTAAATACCATATGTGGGACGTATAAAGGATGGAGTTATGATATTATATATGATATTACACTGGAATTATAATATAACTTTATATCATTATGATTCTATTCTATAAAATATGAAATAGAAATGAAAGTAGCGTTCATGCGTACGTACGGCTTACCGACTCCATGAATGGTGCATTTCATTTCTTACCTCTAAATGATTATGTAATATTATAAATGAATGCATTTACTGGATATATATGACATATATGATATCTACATCATGAATTCAATTCTAGACATAATGGTTACATGAACAAATTGTAATTATAATGGGCTTATTTTTTACTCAAGTACCAATGATCGTTAAAACGACCGTTATTAACTTAAATAATTACATAGTGTTCATGACATGGAAATAAGTGATATAAAAGGAATAATGAACTTGAAAAAGGTACTTAAACAAGTTTAAATTAACTCATGTTTATTATTCATGAGATTAAAGAACGACCGAGTCAAGTCGGACCCGAGGTATGGGACTTTGTCTCAATCTCCTTTCATTGAGGCATATTTTGTTTTATACAAAACCTTCTTTTATACGGTGTATAAACCCCATTGACTTTTACGTTTATCCAAAAGGAATCTTTTTTATACGAAGCGTTTACAAAATGACAAAAGGGAATGTTTTTGTCATACGTATGTGGCGACAATGACTTCTCCGCCGTTGTGACCATTATTTGAGTTTCAGCTTCCTCTACAAGCCATACCTTTTTTAAAAGAAAAATAAATACCATGTTTTACTTTAATTTTATTTTTGTATTGAAAATGGTTTTAATAATGTTTTTATATCAATGTTTTGTATTGATTTCTTGTGATTGAAAGGTGGAAATTTTATGTTTCCTTTATGCATGTTTTATGTGATACGATTATGTTGAGGTTCTTGGGCATTATTATGAAGACAGGTGGTTCCGTGATAAACTAAGGGCGGGTGAGCCCGATATAGCTCTCCAATGCATTGGGTATCTCTAAGGAGTGAAACGTTAAGGATTCTCCGAAGATATTTAGGGAATATACTATGATGGGTATTCCAAATGTAACCAAGAGGGTTACTCCCTACGTAAGAATGTTATGAATGCCTCATGTTTCCTTTATGTCTTATTTTTTAAATGATTTATTCATGATTTTATGAGGTATGATAATGTGCTTATGTTTTATGGGTAAAGTGTGATTTCATACTTATGTATATATGTACCCATGTTTCCTTTCCATATTTTTATATCCCTTACTGAGAATTTTATGCTCATCCCATGTTTTTTGAAATGTTTTTAACACGTCAATGGAAAGGTACATGATATGATGATAGTGTCAAGGAAGTGTCAAGAAAGAATCCATGTTTTATTTTAAATATGTTTCCATGGATGGGAAATAAGAATACTATCTTAATGTAACCACTTTGTTTATAAGTGGAATGTAATGCAAGTTTTATGATCTAATTATCTAAAACTCTAAACCCGGAAACATCCTCAATGTGTAATCTTGTAATAACTCATGATTAAGTAAGGTTTATGGCTGGGGCCTTATACTTACCCTTATTTAATATTTGAGCTCACCCTTTTTATGTTTTCTTTTCAACCAGGATTAAAATAAAGGTTTTGGGTAAGGAAACAAAAATGGGAAGATCTTTATCGGAGATGTTGAAGATCATTCAACTTTATTAGATGTTTGTATTCCAAGGTTCAAAAGACACTAAACTATTACGGTCCTTGAGTGTTGGTTTTTATTATGTATTAATTATTCTGCAACAGTAATGTAACTTCCACGTACATCAAGCTTTGGTTCATTACAGTTGGTATCAGAGGAATGGTTTAGTTAACCTTTGAAAACTAGGATGCGAAAACATTAGTGAGATCCCTAGAGATATATCTAAGGTATGTTTAGGGATGTACCTAAGGTTAAGTATAAGTATAGGTTATAGTCCTAGAATTACGGTAAGTATATTAGAATTAAACCTATAAGTTAGATATTGAAGTTACTCCCCCTTGATTATGATTTTTGCCTCTCACACTATTCATTTTGGGTTTTAGAAAATGGTTGGAAATACGAAGATTCACAATTATGGAGGATATGATGGACAATGGAATGATATTATTCATGAGCAACCAAATGAAATTGGATATGGAGGTCCACATATCGTTATTATTCCTAATCATAAATCTCATAATATTATCGATAATCTCAACTTTGGTAAGTTTCTCGACTCAGTTAATAAGAGAATGATGGAGTTTCATGAAGATCATATAGGAAAGAAAGTTCAATTTCTTTAATGTAAATCATTTGGGAAGAGGCATCAGGGAGAATGTTTCAAAGGAATTGGAAGATGCTTTGGGTGTGGAAAAGAAGGACACAAATCCAGTAATTGTAATGGAAAAGGTTCAGCTAACCCCATGTACAAGGATAATGGTATTGTAAAGACAACAACAATGGTTAAATGTTTTAAATGTGTAATGTACGGGAATTATACGAACCAATTCCCTAAGGGAGTGTCTCTTGGAGAGAATTAGTATATTCGTATGTGTAGTATTTATGTTGATGATGATGAAGAGACTACAAATGATATGTGAGATGAAAGAATTGTTTAATATCGGTCAATGGTTTAAGAAGGTAGTGGGATGATTACATGTTTATCAAGAGTAATGTTGTATAAGTAATCTCATGGTGCTATGGAATAAAGAGACATCTAAGGATTTTCACACTATTGTTTTTCCTTATGTTTTAGAATATATATGTTGAATGGTACTTGTAACCATGAAAGGTTATTCAAATATTTTTGGAAATCACCTACTATGTGCATAAAAAGGGATAAAGAAATAATGAAATGTTTGATAGTATTATTGAGCTCATGACAGATATAAGGACAAAGAGATATCATGGTTTCAGTATATAGAATTTTCGCGATTTTTGTACGTGGATGAAGTTACCTTTTGACAGTATTCATGATTTCACTATGATTCTATGAAAATTTATGCTTTAAGAGTATACATGATTAAGGTATTCACATGTTTGGAATGTGGTCAACAAGATATTTCTTATGATATAAGGGGGATAAATGATGGTATTCACGTACTTGTTATGTGACATTTCATGTAATCATTTTCATTATGCTATGAGATTGGACAGATGTATATTGAATAAGCCTAATGATTGGAATGAATTGATTTAGACATAAGATAGTACTGTTTAAGGCTAGAACTTTTTTAGGTATTATTTATGGAATGTTATAATAGTGTAGTTTAAGAAAATGGAAAACATACAGAACAGGCGACAACCCATTGCGTCGGACGAGGATATGGGAATCAAACCCTCAACTGAAGTGGGACAGGCCTTTGTCGCCTACCTCTGACCTACAGGAAGTCCCTGGTTAGTCTAAACTAGTTTTATTTTATTAAGCGGTATGATAGATGATGTACAAGTCCATTTTTGGAACCATATACGATTAATCACACCATAGATGGACATATGTATATAAATTTTTCTAACTTTATGTTTGAGATAGATGGAATGACCTATCATCTATCGCATGGTCTGATAACACTTTGTAAAAGACAAATTCAACTTCATTACTTTATGAGGTGAAAGGGAAATTGTTCACGACACGAGCAACTGTAAGATTGTACCAAAATCATGTAAGTATTTATTTTAATACAATAACTATTCAACATTAGGTAAATGATCATGAAAACCAAAAATGTTGTCCTAGTGCTCTCATATCTGGTGAATCAGATGGTACATTAGATCATCAAAAATTTATGGCTTTGTGACTGTTGTCTTCATCATTGCCATGTGCTCTACCACTCTCCAGCAGAACATGATGGTTAGATTTCTCTTCAATATCCATATTTTCACCTATGTTATCCAATGTGGAAACCCAGTGTTTAGTTAATTTGGGTTACCATTACGTTTCATTCTTTAGTTTTTAAAATTAATTTTTAGTATTCCTTTTTACAGTGTGGGTTTCTATGAATTGTAAACGATTTATAAACCCGATGAATTTCGAGGATGAAATTCATTTTATGGGGGGTAGAATGTAACAACCCGATATTTTATAAGATATAATATTTTTAATTTATTTCATATCTTCTGTTGTATGATACACTAAGATTATCTGGCGCTATACGCAACACCGTATTAGCTTGCAGTATACACAAAACTATTCTTGGCTCGTGTTAGCAACAATTTTGAGTTCATTTTGTGAATATTATTCTACGCAACATTAAGTATAGATTTTGTTTAATGTATAAATGAAATTAGTTTTTATTCTATTATATGCAACACCAAACGGATCATTCAGTACACGCACCATTGACTTGGTTTGCATTACACACAATCAAGACCATCTTTGATATCGTGTGTTGTATGCAATACCAACTTTCACTAAACGAGATATTATTATAATATTATTATGAACTAGATGTTATGAATTGTAATACCCAATTTTGTAATTTTTTTAAATATTATCTTTCAAAATGGTCTTCATTTTTGGATTCAGAATATCGAAATTATCCTATGGTGAATTTTTGGTATTTTTCTAAATACATTCAATTTTTGATGAATAGTGAAAACACTAGGTTACTATTTAAAAACCGACTTTTTATTTAAATATTAATTTATTTTATTTATATTTATGTTAGGTCAAAATTGATACATAATAGCTATATATGTTTAATGTAATACATTTGAGTCATTTTATAATAATTTTAGATATATAAAACTTTTTATTGAACTTTTCGCCGTCTTTTACCCACCTCCTAGGAGAATTTGAAAATTTACATAAAACGTAATTTTACAGCTTCTATGGGTGGAATTTCAAATCTCCAAGAGACATGGTTAGTATCAAGGAGTAAAATGTAGTTTAATAAGACAAAAATATTTTTTTTTGAATAGTAACTTTTTACTTTTATTTGCCACGGTTAAAAGTAAATAGTGTAATTAAGGGTAAAAATGACATTATTATTACCCTAACACATGTCCCAATTCTATTGGATAAGTTTAATTAAACCAAAAACAACATTAGGAATAAAATATTACCTTTTAGGTCCACTTGGATTAGATTAGGACACTTATTATTATTTTATATAAAGAAGAGGTAAAATAGTTAAAATCAAAGTTTAATAACTAAAACATTTTTAATATAAGGTTATAAATAAGATAAATTCATCTATGAATATTAATTATATATAAAAAATGATTTCCTACATAATTTTATATTATTTATAATTTTTAGGCCTTAAATAATTTAATTTATTTTTGACACACTGATGATGCCATAATTACCTTATTAATGAACTATTAACATAATTGATGTTGTAAATACCCAAATAAATGAAATTTTAAACTTTTTATGAATTAAAATAATTTTATAAGTTAATATGACATGTTTGTATTGATCCAATTAACTGTTTTTGTGCTAATCATGTTTTTATAATTTTCACAAAAATCAATTACCAAATAGTGTCAAAATGGACATAAAATAGTTTTTTAAAACAAATATTATATTATTAATTTTCTTTATATTCGTAAAAATATTAGGTTCTGCCAAATGACTTAGATAAGAATATATATAATAATCATTAACCAATTTGGGTTCGTCTTGTTATTGTATGTTTATTAACCATATAGTGTAAGAAAACATGAACAGACAATAAAAGTAATATTATTTAGCTTAGAGTTAAATCTAAATGATAAGGTTAAAATATTAAACTAAACTTGTCTAAACCCTATTGGTTGAGATTAGTTCGACCAATACCTACTTCAGTTTCAAAATAAATCAATTTTATGCTATTATAAACCGAATATAACTTTATTAAAAAATAATATTTTATGTTTTTCCATAGGTGCCCCTCTCCTCCCTTATAAAAAGGGCACCCCTTCCCTCTTCACATCACACCATTTTTAGCCTTGAATCTCATCCAAACCCTGAAAAATACTCTTCTCAACATCTATAGTTATATCATAGAGGTTCTGGTCTTCTCAAAAGTCTAACTCTAGTGCCCTAAGAATAATTTTAAAGGAGGTGCATCGAGGAAGAGGTAATCTCTTCTACCGACTCTTTCAAGTTTAATTCTTCTTCTACTTCCTCTTCATTATTTGTTTCATTATAAAGTAATAACATCAGTATTACATATATACTAATATGTTATTATAAATATCAATAAACTATATTTCACCTTCTATCCATCCTACGGAAAATGAAATCACTGCTCATGCGTACATACAGAATATCGTCTCCACACCGTGGTGTAATCTATTTTCAAGCACCACCATACATGGATTGGTATAATGATGTTAAGAATAAATATATGTGATTATTTTAAAGTGATATTGATTCTGAAATAGTATACATACACTTAAATATAATTCCACGATAATGGGAATGATATCATCGCTCGTGCGTACGTACGGACTACCGTCTCCACTAACACTATAACATTCATTCTTCATGTTAACCAATCATGAATGATTATAAAGTATATATAATGAATAATAATGAAATATATGACATAATAATTCTACTAAATTTATGTATATATATATATATTAATGTCATATATTTAATTCCATTCAATTCAATTAGGAAACGAAAACAGCATTCATGTGTACGTACGACCTACCGTCTCCATGAATGGTGTATTTCATTCCATTTATCAATCTATAATATATATGTATATGATGAATATTTATTACATATAAATCATGTTTTACATTATGAAATTATGGAAATCAGGATATATGTTACAATATCAATAAAAACAAGTCGAAACACGTACGATAAATGATACGATTTTACCCAAAACACCGCTTTAACATGGATTTACAAATGAACGGATAATATAAAGTAATAAGTGAACCATATATGATATCATATCAATGAATACGATTCTATAATAAGTCAATGACATTATTTAAATAATTATTCATATGTTTCAGATACGTATGAACCATATCAGACCTAAGGTAAGAGAAAATGTTGCAATCTCAATTGTCATCTATCCAAGACTGCTTATATGTAAATATTTACTGGGGTTATATTTATCATCCATGTCCAAGTTTTATAAAAATGTTTTCATGTATTTTTAAATTCCTTTTAACCATTTTTGAATTTTACAACATGGTATGTACGGAATCTTTTTTTATTCACCATACGAGGTACTTTTTGACTTTTCTGGAAAAAGTACGAGAAGAATGTTTTTTTAACATACACGGAATGAACAGATTTTTACAGTTTCATAACTCCTTATTTTCATGATTCTTACTCTACAATATTTCATGACTATTTTCAACAAAATCATTTTCTTTTTAAATTTAATGGCATTTTGTGATAATAATATGATTTTCAAGAGGGCATGATATTCTCCTAAAGAATTCATTTCATGTGCTTTATAAAAAAATTTTCTATCTAAGATGACATTATTTCATATGTGCATGTTTCAAGTATAATGTCTCTATGATTTATATGGATTCAATTTTCTTATGATGAAATGATATCCATTTGATTTATATGGATTCTGTTATGATAGAATGATGTTAATGAAACACAATTTATTCTTTGGGTTATGATGAATGATTTATGATTGTTTTGTGGAACACATAATAATGATTTCAATATTAGATGTCAGGGACCTATATATCCCTCCAATGCATTAGGTAAAGATTTATATCTCATGAGATAGTCATGACTGGAATGGTAAATTAATCTGGTTCTGTGTTATAGGACTGAAACAAGGAGTGAACTAGATTCAGAAAGGGACTTTGTCCACTAAGATGTTCTTTGAATTAATGCCTTGGATACTATGAAATAATATCACGTCCTCAATGGTTTTACATAATTAATTTTTTATTACAATGCTATTTTATCTTGATTAATGTTCCTTTATGAACTATGCCTTACGTACTGCCATGATTTATTTCACAAATCACGATTTTGTTGTGTAAACTTTATGTTCAAGTTTTGAAGTTCAAATGTATATGGTTTGTTTTATCTTCTAGATGCATACACATAATGAGAATTTGAGCTCACCCTTTTTATTTTTTCTTTTCCCCTAGTATTAAAATAAAGGTTTTAGGTAAGGAAACAAAAAGGGGAAGATTGTTATGGGAGATGTTGATGATCATTCAACATTATTAGAAGATCATATTCCACGTTTCCATTGACCCTAAACTATTACGGTCCATGAGTGTAGGTTTTTTATGTATTAAATATTCCCAAAAAATAATTTAATGTCCATGTATGTCATGAATTGGTCCATTACATAAACCCTACCTAACTAAGGGATATTGTGGTGATGAGAGGATCTGACAGAGCATTTTGAAGTTTCTTTTACATTGAGCTTTAATATTTGAATATCATGCATCGTCGTTCAAGAATTTAGCCTCCCTTTTTCATGCCTCTGAGATTATATTTCACATTACTAAATACCAACCATTAGCCTCATAAACCGTTGAACCTTGATGAAATCAGTCATGATTTTTGTGGTTTAAAATTTCTATTTTAGAGAATGAGAACACTTGAAAAACTATTGGTAGAGTTCATATACTTATGATTGAGAAATTTTTTGTAAAATGATCTTGAGTGATGAGAGTATTATTTTATGGTCATTTAAATCATCCAGTGGCATATGTAAGCGTGAAATGTTGAACGATGTGCAAAATAGGGAATTGAATTTTCATCAATAAACTATAAAGGAGGCATGATTAGAATATTATTTAACAGTGAAATGTTTTTCAATGCCTTTATAAAAGAATTTTCTATGCCTATCGTATTTATAAGTACATTTTATGTTCCATTCATCCATTTTTAGAATATGGATACTATTGATTAGATGTTGAGAATTTTCTTAGGGACAAGAAAATTACTTACTAAGGGTGAGATTCATGTAGCCAATTTGAGTATATATATACACATACTTTGTTGAAAATAAGAACTAGTTTTCTGAAATACCCTTATACTTAGATGAAAACTACATTGATTTGGGTGATCTTGTCCATTTTGAGTTAATTTCTAGTCAATATTACAAACTGGGCGAAAAATGAGAAAAATATACAACTACACTATGTGTACATATATACACGTAGTGTATTTTTAGAATCATACATGGATTGGATAGGAAAAATACATTTCCAAGTTACTAGAAGCCTGTAAACAACGTGTACATAGATACACGCCGTGTATAGTCTCCTTGAAGTGGTTGGTGGTTGAGAATAATTCTATAATCCCATGTGGCCATCTGACATTTACAAAACATATACATCATCTTTACACTGTGTCTCCCCATCTAGAAGAGGTTGGTGGATGATAAAACAGTGTAGACGTCTTGTATGGAAGTGCTACATGTCTTTTATGGTGGCCCTACACACCGTGTAAGGCGACGCTACATGCTGTGTTTATCCACCTACCAGCTAGCGCCGTGTTCCATGTCAAAGACAGAGTGTTACGCCATCCACCGGTGGAGAAAAAGATGAGAAAAGCGTATTGACAAGACTACAAATTGTGTACTTTTTCCACACGTTGTTTTCTATTATTTTCTATTAATGGAGGCATTGGCCTCTAGTTTAAAATAAAAGAGGGTGAAGGTACAAAGGAAAGAATTTATATTGCTCTGCTACCATGCTACCATCATTCATCTACTTTTCCATTCATCCATTATACCAAAGAGCCAATCTCTCCTAGAAATTTTTACGATGATCACATCAGGTATCGTGGGTTCTATTTTTAACTTTTCTCCTATGTTTAACTAAATACTCAGTGTGCTATGGTTGTGGGAGAAAAAATAGTTGTAATTTATATTCGTTGTTATGAATGTGTTTGTTCTACTATCCTCTTCTTATTCTTCTTTAATCACATTGTATTATCGTTGAAAATTCTGAGCCATACCAAGTGAATAATTTTCAGTGACTCAATAATAGAAAAGTGATGAATACATTCATGATCATTGGAAAAATTCAACGACTCAAAAATAGACTAATCCAAATAATGATCATTGAAATACTTACTATCGGACCGTGGAGTCATATTCCTCACCTATAGACATAAGAAT
Organism: Viscum album; assembly: GCA_963277665.1. NCBI lineage: Eukaryota > Viridiplantae > Streptophyta > Magnoliopsida > Santalales > Viscaceae > Viscum > Viscum album. The sequence continues at coordinate 798,731,752 of OY728143.1, read as the reverse complement.
ACATGCCAAGGTAACCATGTTACTAATTGAAACCTAGAGTGTAGAGTTATCATGAACAACACATCATCATATGAAATTTTATTAAATAAAAAATATCTTATGAATCCATAGATGGAAACCCTAGACACTCTATGGTTGTGGAACGTGTCCCAAATCAACATGAAATTGGAGATATTGTCATTGGGGTCCTCGATGGGTAGTTCGCTAAACTTAACAGTGGTTTGGATCATCTTTATGATAGTTGGCTTGATCTCGAAGTGTTGGGCATGCACCAGTGGATGGACAATTCCCATGTCGGCTATGTGAATAGATAGAACACTGTACTATAAGAGAGTACGATGCAGAGGTGGCTGCTGAGAGAGCAGAGGCAGCTTGTATTCGTTTTCCTAATGGGAAAAGTACGACTCATGATCATGTTGTAAAAATGGCATCTTTTATGGTTAGAATTATTGGAGATACTGTTAGCCATACCCTGGAGCAAGTGGAGATTTCTGGTTTTGATTGACATTTGAACTAGACGGTTGTCTAGATCCTTCGAAGCATCTGGAATTACTTATTCATTGTACGACATGGGATTGTTTTGGTTTTTCTCTGCCATTAGATAGTGCTCCTCACCTGTGTAATTGGGCTAGACTACATGTACCTCCATTACATTGCTACCTATTATTTCTACGCCATGTTTATAGACAGTCAAGGAAACCCGAACGATGAGTTTTACACCACTTTCCTTTCCAACCACCTTAGGATTTTTGAGCCTTCCCTTCCCTCTGACCGGTTAGGTTCCCCCAGTGGATGGACTTTCTCATTCTTATTCGCATGGTATTGGTCTGAATGCATGGGAACTTACGTCCTTGACCAGGTACAACCCCACCACCTGCCAACCCTCCTGCCCCCACTGATACACCTACCCCTCCTTCCCCACACCTTCTAGATTCCCCACCCTTACCATATTTATTTCCCCTTACCCCTACTGTACCTCCCCCATTTACCCTTCCACACCCTTTTCTGACCGTCATATCCCCATCTTCCAATCAAAGGTCGACCCCCTCTGGATCCTCTTAAGCATTAGTGGGTTTCTCACTTTCAATAGAATTATGGCTCTACTCAGCACCTGGATCATATTGAGAGTATGGTGGAGCTACAAATTTAGCATCATGGGCTTCCCATTCTATTGAAATATCCCTCTCCTTCTGCACCTCCGGCTTCTTCCATCCCACCTTCAGGTGCTCTCGTGGCCACAGTCTCTATCCGCATCTTCATTATAAGTCACAGGATGGCTCCTCTTGCATTGATCGTCATCCCAGATGCCCCTTTACTAGAATCCCTACCACAGGCCAAGGTCTCTCTCCCACCAGCCACTATAGATTCTATTCGAGATACAACTTTTTCACCTCCAGCAACAATGGATGATGATCCTTCTTGTTTGGCTGCTTCTATACAAGATGATGCCTCTTCTATGGTGGGCCCTGAATGTTTTTTGAAAACTTTTATTTCATTATATATATATATTTGTGATATATTATGCTTTTGATATATTTTGTATGCATGTAGTTTTGTCTCTCTATGATCATCATAGGTTCTTTAGCACGCTATGGGTTGTACTTCTCTACAACTTCCCACCGTTCTTTACCTGGTCACTAGGGGAGTATTGTTTTACCGGTTTTTGTTTTTTTCTTTTTCATTCTCATTTTTCTTCATCCATTACATTCCCTCATCCTGGTCTACTGTTTTTCCTCACATTAACTTCTCCACCTTTTTGGTGGCACTTGGTGACCTTGTTCTCTATTTTATGTGGGTGAGCTTCTCTAACCTACACTGCTTTTTTCCTTCAAACTAATCAAGGATACATCATTAATAGATGAAATATTTTAAACTGTGGAAAATTTTTGATTAATTATAATTGTAAATAATAATGTAATAATCGATAATTTTTTATGTTACATACTTATTTTAGAATTTTGATAAATTTTTTTTAAATTTTTGATGAAATGGTTTTTTTTCTATCTTAAATTTTTGGCTATTTACATTTATTAAACTATTCATTTTTACGCATTCCATGAATTTATTGATCAATTATTTTTTTCGTTATTCCTGAGATGAATTCTAAACATATTTTTTATATTTATTGTTATATAACCTATTTCTTAAGTGATTCTTCGGATATACATGACTAGAAGAATTTGCATGTTTTTTTTTGAAACATGAAGAATTTTTGAATTACACTAAAATGATTGGTGTATTAGATTGTTTCAACATTTATCAGGATACCTACCCTACATTTGATCATAGTGAAGCCCCTAGAAACCATGATCAACCTTGATATAAAGCCATATTACAAGACTATTTATCTTCTTACCCAAATTCTTTTTAACATTTCTTATTATTCCCTCGACCTTTAAAGAGGTAATTGCCAATGCAAGGGTATTTTTGGGGAATTGTCCAAAAATAAATTGTTGGGGAGATCCTCTGGTTCATTTTGGGAAGAAATGGTTCGAAACATCAATTTTCAGAATTTCTAATTTTCACCCTTTGTTCCCTTAAAAAAAACTACACGAAGTGTCTACTAATGTATATGTCGTATATGATGGCTATAAAAGAAGCACACCACCAAAATTGAATCATGGACAAGAAAAAACTCCCCCGTCTCCCTGTTTTCATCCCCCGTAAGTGGATTAGCTACCTAGATCCCAGTGCACTAATTTTTTGAGAATAAAGTCAGGATTCTATCCCCATTACGATCCTGATACTAGTTATGTTGTTCAGCACACTTTATTTCATGAATTTATATGTGTTTAGGTCAATTTTCTGATCAACCGACCTTTTGGCATCCATCTTACATGGGAACGATATGAATAACACAAGTCGTGTGCTTCTGTATATGGACACCCACTAGATACATAGAAATTTGAAAATACATGGGGTGTATGTTTAGTACACAGCGTGTACCAGCCCAAATGGTGCCCGGGTACCTTATTCACATGGCCACACACACCATATTCTAGTACATGACATGTTTTTTCGGTACATTCCATGCATACTATTTCACCATGCCAGCCCGTGTCCAGCTCTTGACATGACCATGTGATTTCTATTCTTACACACGCTATGTTGTCTCTTCAGATGACATGTACTACATTTTTTTGTGCTACTCAGACGGTGACCGTGTCTTTTGGAACCACACGACCAGGAGCGCATTGCGCGTACATTACATGTATTTTCAGTACATTCCATGTATTCTTCGCTAGTCAATATTATTTACACTAGGCATGTCTATCTATAGAACATGGGATTCTATCCCGCTTCCACTACACCCCATGTATTCTAGATATATACACCTGATAATATTTATTTTTTAGTTTTCTCACATATCCATCTTTTTATTTTTTTTTTCTTTTGATTGGTTTTCCGTTATTTTTATAGATATGGTAGATAGAGACCCTTCGTGTAGGATGTGGATCACCTCCACCACTGATGGTGAGAGGTCCACTTTTTTCGGATACGACACCTTGCCACGATGACACCATCTCTATACTATCTGGTTTACTTGCCTCCTCTGCTGGCCATCCTTCCACCACCCACAACCTCAATAAAATCTAGTCCATCTACCGACACACCATCACCATCCTGCATAGAGCCTCCAAGAACCACCTTTTCTTCCCCACTAGCTACTAAAACACCTATGCCCTCCTCAGTCGTAACTGGTCCATCATTGACAGCCCCATCCAGCGGGCCAACTTCTACTGCAGTCGATCTACACCCACTGCTAGCCCTACTTTTGTACCACCTGGGATGGGCCCTTCAATTGTCCCATACCATTGCATGGTGTTCCCGACCATAGCTTTGGCGCACGATAGAGGTCTATGTTTCTCTCGATGCCCTATCCGAGTGAGTAGTCGTTATCTTGATAGCAACATCCCTCAGTAGATGCGTATCTAGAGATAGTTGGAAGATCTCCTTAGGAACACACCGATACTCATGATATTCCAGGTCAGCACTATTATTTTCAAATATTTATTTATAGAATTTTCTACTTCCTTCGAGTTCGATGGGCCCGAGTACTGGGATGTGCCTGGCGATGCTATCCCGGTGATCCGATTTCACCTTGACAGTCTACCTTTCTTCTTTACATTGAATGAGATTGTTTGAGTGTATGGATACTATCCTCATCATGTCTCCAAATCCCATTTATCGACCCTTACCGAGCCTTTGCAATTTGAACTCATTGCCATGTGACGGGATATTGTTGGGCCTAACCACCACCACCACCCACTTCCCAAAAGGCTACCCACATCACAGACCCTATCATCTACATCACCCGATGTTGCTTTAGCACCATAATATTTCCTAACCACAATGATATGGGGTCTTTGACAGGCTGTGAAATAGAGATCCTCACCTATGTCATCCGGCATGTCTGCCCGGACCTCCTTTAACATGATGCCTCTTATTTCCACACCATGTTTATCGGCCACCATGGAAACCTAAATAGTGGGTTTTACACCACCCACATTGCCCACCACATCGGGGTTTTCATCCTTCCGTTACCCATGACTAGTATGGTTCCCCCAGTGGATGGAATCTCTCATTATTATTCGCATGGGATTGGTATGGAAGCAAGGGTCGCTAACGTCCTTGCCCAGGAGCCACCCCCACCACCTGCCGACCCTCCTTCCCCATCGATGCGACTATCTCTCTTTCCCCACCCCTTCTAGATTCCTCGCCATTACCATCTTTTTTCCCCATCCCTCCTCCTGAAACTCCCCATCCCCATTCCCCTTATGTACGCTCAACTAACCTGTCCATCCCCATCTTCCTAGCCAGGGTCGACCACTACCTAGCTCATCTAGAGAATCCAAAGGTTGCTCCAATTCAGTATTAGACTCCCTCTGCTCAGTACTGAAACCATATTGAGAGGAATGGTGGAGCTACTACAACAGCATCTAGGGATTCACATTCCACTACTGTCTCTATCACCTTTTGCACCTCCAACTTCTACCGTCATAACTTTAGCCACTGTCATGGCCACCCACTCCATCCTCGTCTTCACTACAGGTCTCAGCTGGGATCCTCTTACAGAGATCGCCATCAAAGACAACCCTTAACAGGAAGACCTACAATTGGTCTAGGTCTCTCTACCTATAGTTACTATAACTTCTATTCTAGATACAACTTCTATGCCTCTAGCTTCCATGGTTTATGATCCTTCTTTATCAACTACTTCTGTATAGGTTGATGCATCTTCTGAGGCAAACCCTTGACTAGTTTTTGGGAACTTTTCTTCCAATATATATATATATATTTGTGATATCTTATTCTTATGGTCTATTATGTATTCTTGCAATTTTGTCTCTCCACAACCGCCATAGGTTCTTTGGCATGATATGGGATTTACCTCTCTGCCCTATCTTTATTTACCTATGCACGAGGGGAGTATAGTTTTTCAGTTTTTCATTGTTTTCTTTTTCTTTAGAAATTTTCGTCTTTTGTTATTTTCCCCCATCCTGGTCCACGGTTGTGTCACAACATTACCTTCTCTACCTTTTGGTGGCACTTGGGGGACCCTATGCCTTATTCAGTATGGGGGAGCTTCTCTATCATACACTGCTCTTTTTCCCTCAAACTAATTTAATAGACATCATTAATAGATGAAATATTTTAAATTGTGGACAATTTTCTATTATTTATAATTATAAATAATGAATGAATAATTGAGGATTTTAGAACACACATGAGTATTTTAAAATTTTGATAAATTATTTTAAAATGATTTCTAACATGGTTGATTTTCTGACTAAAATTCAGGTGTATCTACATTTGTTTAACTATTCATTTTGACTCATGCCATGACTTGATTGACCCTGATCTTTTTTTATATAACTAAGATTTATTTTAAACATTATTGAAATAATATTTCATTTATTACCTATTTCTTAAGAGATTTTTTGGATATAAATGACTACCAGAATTGTCATGTATTTACTTTTGAAACATGAAGAATTTTTTAATTACATTAACATGGTGGGGGAATTAGATTGTTTCATCCCCTTTTATCGTGACACCTAATATTAATGAAGCCCCAAGTAACCATGAACATCCTTGACATGAATCCATATTACAAGCCTATTTCTCTTCCAACATTAACAATATTTAACATTGCATGATTATTCACATTAACTTTGAAGAGAGAATTGGAAATGCATGACACAGTCTAGAGATTATTCACGAAATCAATTGTGGGGGAGAGCCTCATGTTCATTTGGGGTAGAGATGGTTCTAAACCTCTATTTGTGCAATTTATATTTGTTCCCCTTTGTTTATTAAAATAAATGATACAGAAAAGGGGACCTTATACTCACTTGTTGGTTTGTGAAACCTAACTAACAATGGGATATGATGGTTATGAGATAATCTAGGAGATATTGTTAAATATGCTTTTACAATGACCTCTAATATTTGAATATCATTCATTATTGTTTATGAATTTAGACTAACTTTTTCAATCCTATGAGATTATTTTTCACATTACTACCTACAAACCCTTAGCCATAGAAACCATTGATCCTTGATAAAAGCCCTCAAGATTTGTGTAATTTAAAGATTCTTAGTTAAGGAATAAGACCACTTGAAATCCTATGGATAGAGTGAATATACTTAATATTGAGACCAACTCTGGTAAAATGATCTTGACTGATGTGAGTATTATTTTTTGGTGAAGTAAATCATCTAGTGGCATGTGTCATTGTGAAATATTGAACGGTGATCATAAAAGAGAATGGATGTTTCATAATTAAACTATAAAAGTGGCGTGATAAGAATATTATTTTAAATTGAAATTTGTTTTTGTGCCTTAATAAAATCATTTGATATGCCTATAGTATTTATGAGTATAATTTTTGTTGCATGCTTCCCTTTTTGAAATATTGATACTATTAATTAGATGTTGAGATTTTTCATGATGACAAGCAAGTGACTAAGTGTGGGAGAGTTTTATGCAACAGATTTGTGAATAAATTTCCATATACTTTATTGAAAATACAAACATTATTTCAGTAATTAACTACTACTTAGTGGAAAAATACTTCGATGTTGGTGATGTTGTCCATTTTTAGGTTATTTCTGGTCAAACACACAAACTGAGGGAAAACGGAGAAAAATTTACAACTACATGTCATGTATATAAATTCAGGTCATGTAAATTCAGTCTCAAACACAGATTGGCTAGGATAAGTACATGTCCAAGTTACCCAAAGCATGTACATGTCGTGTACAAAAAGTTACATGTTGTGTATAGTCTTCTAGAAGCGATCGATGGTTAAGAAGATGTCTACCCTGTCATGTGGTATGCAGATGTTTAAATACCATATACATCATCTATAAGTAGTAACAACCCTTCTATATGTGGTTTGTGGCTGATAAAAGAGAGTTCAGGCCATGTACTATGGCTCTACATGCTGTGTATGGATGTGCTACACGCCGTGTATGTCCACCTACCCAGCGGCGCCATGTTCTAAGTCAGAGAAAATATGTTAGGCCACCCAGTAGTAGAGAAAAAGATGACAAAAGTTTGTTGACAAGACTACAAAACATGTTATTTTGCAACATTCCATGTAATTTTATTTTGTTTAAATAGAGGCCTTGGTATATAGTTCATGATAGGAGGGTTTAAAGGTACAAAGGAATAATGTTCTACTACTCTGCTACCATGCTACCATTTTTCAACGACTTATCCATTCTACCATCCTACCGATTAGCCAATCTCTCCTCGATGATTCTGTGATGAACACATCAGGTATCATGGGTCCTTTTTTATCTTTTTTTCTATTTGTACATAAATACCTAGTTAGTTGGGAGTTGTGGAAGATGAAATATTTATATTTTTTATTAGTTTTTATGAATGTGTTTATTCTGTTAAGCACTTATTATTCCTCTTTAATTAATTCATTTTATCACTAAAAGTTCTGATCCAGACTAAGGATATTATTTTTAGGGACTCAAAAGAAGAATAATGATGAATACATTCATGTTAATTGGTAGTATTCAATGACTCAAAAAATGGAATAATCCAAATAAATAACTATGAAACACTGATTACTAGACAAAGGAGTCTATTTTTTAAACTCTAGACATACGTTTACTAGACAAAGGAAACCTTGTTACAAATTGAAACCCAATGTGTTGAGTTATCATGAAGAAAACAACATCATAATCAATATTACATACTGAAAACCTCGTATGATTCCACTACCCCAATGCATTTATATCGATATTTTCATCAAAATAAATTTCATATGTTTTCCTTTATCTGTTAAATAATTTTCTATGGAAATTTAAATCCGATTTACTTTTTATCCAAACATTAAAAATAGACTCTAAATTCAGTTCACTTCACAAAGAAACAAATACAAACTAGAAAATCAATACTAAAATAACTTATTTTTCCCATTGGATTGACCCCTTACTAGTAATATACTAATTGTCGTAAAACAATTTGGGACACTGATAACATGCTTTCAGTAAAATGACATTTGTACATTTAGACTCAAAAACAAATTGGCATGGACAAGTACACTTCCATGTTACCTAAAGCATGTATACCCCGTGTACAATAGCTATATACTATATATAGTTTTCTAGATGTAGTTTGTAGTTGAGAAAAAATATACACATCCATGTGGCCGACTAACGTTTACACGACATATGCATCATCTATAAATCATGCCTCCCCTTCTAGAAGCAGTTGGTGGACGATAAAAGAGAGTACACATCTTTTATGGAGGCACTACATGCGATATGGAAGCACAAAACACTGTTTATATCCACCTAATAGGGGGTGAAATGTTCTAAGTCAAATATGATGTGTTAGTCCACCCACCGGTGTAGAAAAAGAAGAAAAAAGTGTGTTGACTAGACAACATGACTTGTACTTGTTCAACACACCAGGCACTTTTATTTTCTATGAATAGAGGCATTGGACTCCAGTTCAAGAGAGGATGGGGTGAAGGTCTGACAGAAAGAAGTTTTGATACTCTGATGTCGTGCTACTGTGACTCAACTACTACACCATTCTACCATTCTACCAAAGATTCAATCTCTCTTCGATGTTTCTGTGATGATCACAACAGGTATCGAGGGTTCTGTTTTTGTCCTTTCTTCTATGTGTAAATAACTACACAGTGTGATGGGTTTGTGGGAGATGGAAGAGTTTTAATTTATATTAGTATTTATGAATGTTTTTTTTCTATTAACCTCTTCTTATTATTCCTTTATCACTTCATTTTATCACTGAAAATTCTTAGGTAGACCAAGAGCAGAATTTTTAGGTACTCAAAAGAAGAATATCTATGAATACTTTCATGATCATTGGATGTATTCATTTACTAGAAAAGGACTAATCCAAATAACATACTGTGAAACACTAAGTACAAAACCAATAAGTCAGTTTCCTTATCTCTTAAAATAATTTCACTAGACCAAGGAAACCTTGTTTCAAATTGAAACCCAGAGTGTTGAGTTATCATAGACAACACAAAATCATAAGAAATTTTATTTAATAAACATCATTTTAAAAATACACATCCCCAACACATTTCCATCCTAATTATCATCAATAATAATTTCTTGTGTTTTCCTTTTTCCATTAAGTAATTTTCTAATCAAATTTAATCCGATTACTTTTTAATCCAATTATTAAAAATCAACTCTAAATTCAGTATAATTATCCTAGAAAAAAAATACAAACTATATTAACAAAACAAAATAACTTCTTTTTCCCTATGAATCAACCCCTTACTGGTACTATACTTGTTAGGGTAAAAATATTTGAGACACTGATATCATACCATCGGCAAAACAACATACCAATAGGTCCCACCAATATCATAATTAAATCACACATACATATTCCCAAAAATCTTAATCAATCATATATTAACCCATGAAATGAAATGGGAATCATAAAAATGTAAACATATAATAACCAATTTAACAATATAAATGTTTCATAGTCATTTTATCATCAACATATGATTTGAAAGGGAATTATATTTCAAAAATATATAACACATGAAAGAGAAATAGATTTCAAAAATTTATAAATCATTAATGAAAAAATGTTTTACTAAATACCATGGTATTATTTATAAACCATTTCGAGAAATATTATGAATATAACCTTCAGATAATTTCCTAAAAAAGAATGATTAACTAAAATGAATGTCATATCAGATGGAAAATAACTTTGAAATATATTACAGAACTTTTCTTGAGGAATAAATCATTTCTTCTTTTGAAGTGATTATTAATAACATTAACCATTTAAAAATAATTTTTATAGGAAACACATTAGAAACATATATTGATGACATGGAATCATTTTGAAAACCATTTCCTTGAAAAAATATAATTCAACTTTGAAAAAATGTGAAATACATTTTTCCTTGAGATGTTATAAAATATGATTAAAAAACGTTAAAAAAATTCTTTAAAAACATATAGAGAAATCATGAAAACATTTTAAAAACCATTTTAGTGAAAATTCAATTGAAAAATAATAAATAAATATTTAAAATTCTTGATAACCTTTTTACATAAAAACAAATGAATAAGTGTTAATTTTTGTAAAATGATTTATTTGAAATTATTTTTTAATAAAAAGTCCTACAAACCAAACCATTAAAAATGAAAATGAAGCTTCCTAGAAATAACCGGTGGTAAATCCGTACATGTCATATGAGGTAAAAAAAATTTATTTTTCATGGTAAATATTAGAATAAAATTCATTACTCATAGAAATGTGACAAGAAAATTAATTTGAAAAAAATTATTAAAAGGAAAAGGAGAAAAGAATATTTTAATGATTGTTGGATAATTGTAGAACATTATTTGATTCCTTTTTTTATTAATCATGGGTGTAATTAAACTGAAATTTCGGATGAAAGTGATGGAGAAGTCGGCCTTTCTTAAAACACCTTTTTACCAATATATTGTTTCAAATAGCATAACAATGGTACCAATACATGAATAATTCATGAATAACTACAGTAGAAAAAAGTGCGTGAATTTTTTAGATATGAGTTATAATATTTCACCAATTTATGAACCATTAGATACAATCTCGAAAAGAGATGAGATTTTTTCAATAAAATTGTAACTCATGGTAACATTGAACAATATTTCCCATTTATGAAACTAAATATAAATTCATAAGAATATATCATTTAAATAAGGAGACATGTGATATAAAATAATAATGGAATTATATAGAACTCATGGAAAATTATTGGTGCATAACATGACATGTATCTCAATGATATAAAATTGAAACAAAACTATGTTACCGATTCGGTAACGTTTTAAAAATTAAACCCATGAAATAAATATCATAAATGGATATGAAAATAATGATAAATTTATTTATCATATTCATACAATTTCCCAATTGGATGTATACATGCCACTCAAAATGTAATGGTGTTGAATAAAGCATGAAACTCAAGGAAATGAAAAGTGAGAAGAAATTCCCTTACCTGGTGTATTAAATATCATTTTATTCATTCAAAACACTTATATAATAATTATAAACATAAAAAAATATGTTTGTAAAACCATATTATAATATTTAGTAACATATATGGTTCGATTATGTCCTTATATTACCCACTTTTTTACCAACATATGGTAAGGTTTTACTTCAGTTAATATTTTATTTGTTCTTTACATAGGTCTTAATTTATTATATCATTTGTAATTATACTTATATCATGATTTAAAAAAAATATATCCTGGTATAAATATCATGTATAATCATTATATGGTTTTTGTAATAATTTATGTTATTTATATGTATGAAATGGTGTACAACGTTTATGGAGACGGTAAGCCGTGCATATGCATGAATGTTATTTCCATTATTATTATCATATAAAAATATAGAGTGTAAATGAAATTTATTTATATATGAATATAATATAATTAAATAGAATTATTAATTTTATATATTTCATATATGTTCAATTAAATTATTTTTACTACATTCCATGTAGTGCGTGGACGAAGAAAATTACTTTGATGGGGCGGTATTGCACACTTCCGTAAACGAAATTATTATATTTACACCAAATCGAATGTAAAAAATGATATGTTTTGTAAAGGAAAAAATAATAATAGATACACAATAAATTTAATATATTAGATATATATATATATATAACATTTTCCATCACAATTTCCACCATGAGAGGCGGTTAAAGAAAAAATGGACAATCATTCTCTAGTGAGGTGGTAGTTTGATGAACATAAAAATAGTATGTTAATTCCCTATTAGATAGAGGTGATGATAAGTGTATTCCAACCACATAGAATAAAAACATAATAGTATATTTAAAATTCTGGTGTTGTTATAAAATCATGAAATAATTATATTTGAGGGGGTGGATAAAGAAAAATAAATAAAGGATCTTGAAAGAATGTGTTACATGTTAATCTGGAAAATACTTTAGTATTGTGCCAAATGTTTTCAATGTATTTCATTCATCATAAGGGGAGACATATATTAGGAAGGGAGTAATTTATGGAGAAAAATTGTATATATTTTTTATGAACCAATGATGCTTTATAATTGTTTGGAAGTGGGAGGAGAGGAGGCCTTGATATAGTGGAGGAGGAGGGGAACTCTTGTATATATTTGAATAGTGAATTCCACTCATATTTATCATATTTAATGTGGATCCTATAATGCAAAAAATATTGGACCAATGGAGTATATGATCTAAATATTTCCACCTAATAGATCTTTTATATGTTTCTTGGTCATTTTGAGACTTAAATTTAATTCTTAGTCCTTTGTTAAGATTAATTTTACCTTAATCAATGTAATCAATATTAAGTACGTTCACTAATATTTATGGTCAAAAACAAATTTGACTATATTATATATTATAAAATATACTAATTCCATATATGGAATCCATTTTTTGAAAATGTAATCATATAAGTGGAATAAATTAATTTGAATTTAATCCTTTTGATTGGATGATACTATAGGTTTTTAATGTTAAAAAGATCAAAAGATTGCTATCATTTTATATAAAATATAAATGTGAAATTTCTACCAATGATATAAATTTTATTTACTGATTAAAATATTATATAATTAATTTGAACAAATTTTAAAATGTAGTTTAACCTTATAAATTTTGTAGATGAAAAGTACTTTTGAACTAAATTTCTGTATTTTAAGTATTCATTAAAAAATTAAACATCACATAAAAATTACAAAAAATCAGTGTAAAATATTTATTATGTTATAAATAAAAAGAGTTAGATAATATTGAAATATCAAATCTATTAAAATTCCAAAAAAAATATTTACAATGGTTTCTCGATTAATAGGTTGTAAATATTACTTAATAAACTATAGGTTTTTGTGAATAAAATTATGTTTTCTCTAATATTATTTATATAAATATAATTTTTAGAATAAATAAATATTTGACTTAATATATAATAAATATATATAATACATTAAAATCACTCTCTAATTCAATTAATTTATTATGATAAAATAGCTCTGATACCGTATTAATATTTTCCCATATATTCAATTGGTTTTTATATTCATTTCAAATTAATTTGAATCCTATGAAATCAACATATAGTGGATTGGACCATATATTTTTAAATATTATGAAATACTATTCATAACATCTAACTTAGTGGCTAAATTATATCTTATTATAATATATAATAACATTTAAATATATTATTGTGCAGAAAACATGGTCTTGTGTGTTACACAATCAATCATGGAATGTCCTTGTTGTTAATAATGAAATTTAATTTTAGTTTAATATTTAGAGTATGTTAAGATTTATTTTATGAGTAGTGTATTATTAAAATAGTGTTTCATATAGTGAAATCGAAACACTGTTCTGTTTTTGAAAATCACAAACACCTTATACTTAAGCAAATCTATGTTTTACTTCTTTAAGGAAAATTTCTCTCCTTAAAGAATTTTACCCTGACCTAGATTTCCTTATACATATCAATATTTTTCATAAGTGTAAAAATCGGAATCATACCCAAAATGTCGGAATCATATAATGCTAAGATATGAAGCATTATATTTTAGGATCCGAATTCTGGATGTGAAATGTAATGAAGTTCCACTCAGAATTCTGGATATGAACTGTAATGAAGTTCTATTCTGAATACTACATACAAACTCTTATATAGTTCGACTCTGAATTTTGGATATGAACTCTCGTATAGTTCGACTCCGAATTCTGGATACGAACTGTCATATAGTTCCACTACGAATTCTAGACTCTGAACTTTTACAAGTTAGACTCCGAACTTTTATAAGTTTGACTCCAATCTTTTATGAGTTCGACTCCAAAATTTTACAAGTTTGAATCCCAACATCTACAAGTTTGACTCCAAACTCTGTAAGTTCAGATTCTAGACTATGGTGAAACCAGACTCCGAATTTACTTAGGAAATTTCGACTCCTAATTTCTACAAAATTCAGGTTCCGAATTCCAATAAAACAGAATCCAAATATCATTTATTATAGACTCTAAATTCCATTTTGGTTAGACTCTGAACTTTTATTTTCCTACATTCTGAACTTTAGTTTTTCTTATGCTAACACTTGTTTCATTAGAAAAGGATGGCGTGCTTTCAGTTACACATGTTTGTTTATAAAACAATGTCATACATTTTTTTTCAAACTATCCATTGGTTTAGTGACCCGTGTAAAGGTCCCTCCGAATTTTGAGGAAAATATGACAGTTGGATGAGGGAGTTGACTATTGGAAATTTTCCTATAAATAGGAGCTCATTTGAACGAGCTCAAAACTGATCTTTGACAACTTTTTCTTACATGATGTAAAAGGGATTTCGTGAGAGAGAGGGGCTCATATCAACACTCTTGCGTTGTGCAGAAAGTCTGAAATACTTTTTTAAACTTTTCCTTGTGCAAATTGCTACGTGCGACTTCGAATGTTGGTGATTACATTCGAGGGCTTCTAGGGATAGGAAGACAGAGGTTCTGACTACCTTAAAGTTGAGGGCTTCCTTGCTGAGGAAGATAGAACTTCCAACTACCTTGAAGTTGAGGGATTGTGAGGATAGCAATACAGAGACTCTGATCTTCGTATCAAGGGCTTACCCTGGTGTGGGTAAGACATACTTTCTTGAATGTATAAATCAAGGGGCCTTTATCCAAGGTTGTTGGATATCCTTCTCATTGGGTTAAAAGACTTATATCTTGTTACTTGTATTTTTACTACTTGTTTTTCCGCGATATTTTGTATTGTATGGAAAGTATAACATTCATGTATTTCCTTACACTTATACTCTGATTAGTTTATATTATATATTCTTTAAGGTAGAATCACATATTGTATATGTTGGTTACGTTTCAATTTTCGGAGCCATATTTCTAGAACCAGTTTATCGGGATCACTTTCCAGATTTAATAAAGTGCATATAACTCGAAGTTTGTAACTTCATACCCTATACCAATCCTACAATTTGTGTTAGAGGTGTTGTGAATTTGCTTAGTTTAACATTGTTAAACATATATCTTTCCTTGTGTAATTTTTTTTAATGTGTACGGTTCACCCACCCCCCTCTTGTATATTGAGCATCTACATCATAATTTTGATCCTACATTTGGTATCAGAGAAGGTCTATGAAATAATTATACTCACATATAAGTTTTCTCTTACTCAATTTTTCTTGTTCTAAATTTTCCATGCTCAGGAATGTTTTCCTTCAATACGAACTTTAGTTATTAACATGTTTCTGTGTATAATGTTTCTTAAAATGGACGGAATCAATGTTGGTTCCATCGACAACATAAAACCTACACGACCACCAATTTTATGGTAATGATTATGAGTATTGGAGAGATTGAATAAATACATTCGTTATCAATACTAGAGTAGATAATTTTGTTATGCTTATTGGAGGTTATAATATTCCTAATAAGGAAGTATGTTTTTTCACAAAACAAGAGAAGCAAGATTATCAATTAAACAATAAGGTATGCAATACTCTACTATGTTTAATGTATAGGAACATATATAACCAAATTTCTTCATGTGAAATAGCTAACTGTATATGGAAGAAACATGAAGTTACACATTTTGGTACGTATAAAGTGATTGAGACAAGGAGAGCTATGTTGAGAGCTGAGTATCATGGTTTTAACTTTCCTTATGGTGAACCCATTTTCAACGTACAGCATAGATTTATGACTATTGTTAATAGCTTACAATATATGGGAGAGAAAGGTATGGATGATAATGTTCTTGTAGATAAGAATATTGGTATTATTCCCAATGAGTGGGAATCAAAGAGAACAGCTATTGATGAGAAGTGGAAAGTCACTCAAATTTCCTTAGATGTGCTGTTTGGAACTCTTCTCCAACATGAAACAAGAATTAAGAGGGATGATTACAACAACAAAAAGAATAATGGGAATGGTATTGTGTCTTTTACTAAAACATCAAATCACATGAAAGCTATGACTCATGAGAGAGTAACGAGATCCATGTCTATGAAGGTTACTATCCAATCTGAGTCTATTAAGAGTGAAGTCTCTGAAAATGAGTTAGCAAATCTTGCTCGAAGAGTGAAAAAGATACCTGGTCAAGGAAATTTCCAATCCAAGTATAAGAAAAATGAAAGTAAAGATAAGAAACATTCAACGGTCACATGCTATAAATTCAAGATAAGTGGACACATACAACTTGATTTCCCTATGATTAAAGAGAAAGAATGAAAAGAATGGCATTCTGAAAGGAACAGGAAGAAATTATACAAATCGAAAGCTAATAAAAGTCATAAAGCTAATAATACATGGAGTGATAGCTTTTGAGACTCTTCATAAAGAGAATATTTAGAATAAGATTCATCAACGTAGAAGAATATGGGATATATTGCTAATACTTCTTTTCCAAATACATGTGTTATGGCCAAGGTATGCTCTGCTGAGGCTTTAACAAATTTACCCCTTGATTATAATAACTATTCCTAATATTGTACTTCTAATGAAGATACTTCATCCTCAGAAAATGAAGAACCTTCATATGAAGAAGTATCTAGATTTTCCATGTTACTTGAAGAAATTTTTTTTAAAATTTTTAAGAAATTAGATAAGGCAAATACTAGGGAAGAATTTCTTACAAAAGAGATTTCAGATCATTCATCAGATCATAAAGATAAAGAAGAGCTTATAGAAAATCTCTCTAAAGACCTTGAGAAAGAAAATTCTGATAAGGAATAACTTTATAAAGATCTTAATAATTTTATTTCAAAAATAAAAATCTTTGAGGAAAAATATAACTCTAAGCAAATTATTCTTCAGGATAGGAATTTAGTCATTAGACTTAAATCAGAAATATTTTCCTTAAAGAATATCTTTGAAAAATTTATCTTTTGGAAGGAAAATTTTGACAAGATGTATTCTCAAATTAAACCTAAAGGAAACACTACTGGAGTAGGTTATACTCAGAAAAAACTAGTTTTCAAAAACAACTATTTTGTTACTTCTAGATCCCTTTTCAATAAGCGTCAATGTTGTGGGAATTGGAAGAAAAATTGTTCTCTGAATAGAGTTCAATCTATTGGGTTTTATAAATCATATTTATCTAAACAAATGTGGATACCCAAAATTATGTTATCTGAAAATCTTAGATCCAAAAAAATTTGGATTCCAGAAATCTAACTCTTTTCTTATTTTATGGAAGATAGAAGTTGGTGGTTCTACTAGAATAAAGCTAGTGAATATTGAGGAAGAGCAATCTCCAAGAAATGTCTATGATTCAGAGTCATCAACACATGGTCATGATTGTGTTGTTGAATATTTTAAAAAGTTGGTGGACACCATTCCGATTTTTCCCACTATAGACTCTAGATGCCAAATGATTCAACATAGTTTGAATCCGAAGTCAGAATCCTTTTCTATGGTGATGGATATGTGTATAAATATTGAGGCCGATCATAGAAATTTTAGTATCAATTATGATGTACACAGGAAATCGTGCAGAAAAATCACTTTGTGGTCCATGAAAATTGAAAAAGACATGGATGACATTGATCGATTTCAGAATGAGGTAAAAGATGTCTGTGACACTGAGGATAACATGATTAAGAACCTTCATGAGGATCTGATCATTGAACAAAGTTCTTAGAGTCAAAATGTGAAGGAACATAGTGATAATGCTAACTCACTTTCTCAAAATTTTATAAGGGATAGAGATCTATGGATTGAGCATGAAAAAAGACTTGTAAATCAAGATTAGTTAGTGAAAATGCTGGAAGAGGCCACGAAGGCTCAGGTAGAAGCATTGAAAGCTTACATGAAAGGATAAATTCATTGGAGAGGAAAGATGTGGAAGATCAGAGAGACATGAAGAAACTGAAAACCTTGTTGAAGAAGCTTATTCCGAAGGGAAAGGAGGACAAATATACAAATCCGATCTTTTGTTGTATTTGTCTTTCCTTGTAAAAATTTTCTCAACTCTAATGAAATTTTTGGTTGCTTGTATCTTGTTATATACTAATGTTTCAGGTACCATATTTTCCTTTCCATTTTCTTAAATTCTTTTTTAAAATCATAAAGGGGGAGAAGGAAAAAAGAACTACTTAAAAGGGGAGAGGGAAAATTTTAAAATGGATAAGGAAAAATTTCTAAGTGAAATATCCTTAAAGTAAGGGGGAGTTCCTCATTACGATGTTTTTCATTCCCATGATAATGAAAACACCACTCCGGAAATTCAGAATATAATCGTTAGAGTTTCAATGCATAAGGGGGAGTTATTTTTATTCACTATCATCCGTGAATAAAGGGAGATATGTTGTAATTTCAATGTCTAATGAAATTTTTCAAAGCCCTTATATTCTCTTTCGTAAGGATGTTTGTGCTTTCCAAAAAGGGGGATATTGTTGAGTCAATAATGATTCTTTATGAATTTTACATTACTTCTTGTTTTGACAATCACTAACACCTTATACATAAGAAAATATATGTTTTACTTCTGTAAGGAAAATTTATCTCCTTAAGGAATTTTACCCTGACCCAGATTTCCTTATACATATCAATATTTTTATTAACTGTAAAAATCAGATTCATACCCAAAACCATGGAATCATATAACTCTATGATATGAAGCATTCAGTTTTAGGATCTGAATTCTGGATGTGAAATGTAATTTAGTTCAACTATGAATTTTGGATGTGAAATGTAATGATGTTCTACCCCTAATTCTAGATGTGAACTGTAATGATGTTCCACTCCTAATTCTAGATATGAACTATAATGAAGTTCCATTCCACATACTGGATACAAACTCCCATATAGTTCAACTCTGAATTCTGGATATGAACTCTCATATAGTTTGACTCTGAATTCTCGATACGAACACTCATACAGTTCCACTCCAAATTCTGGACTCTGAACTTTTACAAGTTCGACTCTGAACTTTTATAAGTTCAACTCCAATGTTTTATGAGTTCGACTCCGAATTTTTTCTAGTTTGACTCCAAAATTCTACAAGATTGACTCCAGACTATATAAGTTCAGATTCTGAACTCTGGTGAAACCAGACTCTGAATTTACTTAAGAAATTATGACTCTGGATTTATACAAAATTCAGGTTCCGACTTCCAATAAAACAGAATCAGAATATCCTTTTTTATAGACTCTGAATTCCATTTTGGTTAGACTCGGAACTTTTATTTTCTTACATTCTAATCTTTAGTTTTGCTTATTCTTACACTTGATTCATTATACAACGATGTCGTGCTTTCAGTTACAAATGTTTCGTTATAAAATGATGGTGTCCATTCTGTTTCTAACTAACCATTGGTTTAGTGACATGTGTACAAGTCCCTCCGAATTTTAAGTAAAATATGACCATTGGAGGAAGGAGCTGACCATTTGAAATTTTCCTATAAATATGATCTCATTTGAATGACCTCAATACTGATCATCGACAACTTGTGCTTATATGTTGTTGAAGTGATTTCTAGAGAGAGATGATTTTATCGACTATCATGCTTCGTGCAGAATGTTTGGCCTACTTGTTCAATCACTACCATGTGCAGATTGCTTTGTGCGACTCCAAATGTTGGTGATTACATTTGAGGGCTTCCAGGGATAGGAAGATAGAGGTGTCGACTACCTTAATGTTGAGGGATTCTGGGAATAGGAAGAAAGAGGTTCCGACTAACTTAAATTTGAGGGATTCTTTTCAAAGGAAGATAGAGGTTCCATCTACCTTGAAGTTGAGGGCTTGCAGGGATAGCAAGATACAGACTCCGATATTCTTATCGAGGGTTTACCTGGGTGTGGTAAGACGGATTTGATTGAATGTATAAATCAATGGACCGTTATCCATGGTTGTTGGATACCCTTCTCTTTAGGTTAAAAGTCTTATATCTTATTACTTGTAGTTTTACTACGTGTTTTTCCGCTGTATTTCGTATTGTATGGAAAGTATAACATTCTTGTATTTCCTTACACTTATACTCTGATTAGTTTAGATTATATACACTTTAAGGTAGAATTTCATATTGTAAACTTTGGTTATGTTTTAGTTTCCGGATCCATATTTCTGGAACCAGTTTTTTGGAATCACTTTCCAGATTTAAGAATGTGCATAGAACTAGAAAGTTGTAACTTCATACCCTATACCAATCCTAAAATTTTTGTGAGAGGTGTTGTGATTTTTATTAGTTTAACATTGTTAAACTTAGATCTATACTTGGTTAAGGAATTTTTTAAAGTGTACAATTCACCCCTCTCTTGTATAATGAGCATCTACATCATAATTTCGATCCTACAATAAGACGAACTAATTTATGTGTTACAGGAAATGAAAAATATCTAAAAGGGAAAATTATTTCCAAAGAATCAAAAAATCTCGGGGTGCTACCTTATACCCCCCGGCCCTTAAAATTAATTCTTACCTCTAAATTAATATGGTTTACCAAAGGCTTATTACATTAAAATTTCATTCATAGAAACCCACATCGTAAAAATCAATAATAAAACATTCCTTAAAATTGAATTTTGGGACTATATTGTTTTACCAGTTGAAGATATAAATATGATTCCAAATAGGAGAAGATATGTTTAGAGTGAATATTATACATGGTTGAAATATGTAAATATTTATACCAAGTGATTTAGGTCATCATTCACAAAAAATTGAATGATCAGAAAAATGTTGATGGCCTAAAATTCCTAAATACGTGATGATTTAAAAGGCCACTGATTCAGGAAAATTTATGTTATTAGAATAACACATTATTTTGATCATTAATCTAATGTGGATAAATTATTTTATTGGCTATGAATTTAAGTAAATAAATTTTATTTATATATTTCTATAATAAATCTATTCTATTTTTGTACTTTTATTTAATTCGAATTCAATAATTAATTCCACAAATTGGATGTCAAAAATTTAACATTGATTTCTAATGTACCAAAAGGCACTTTTATCAGATCTCAAGACCCATAGATGAATAAAAATTATATTCTTTTTAAAAATATATATTCAATGATATCTATAATGTTAAAACAATAAGATGTAAAAGTAAAAAGTAAATATATTTTTTCATAATTATTTTTTATTCATCAAAAAAATAATTATATATTAACTAGGAAATCATGTAGGCTAGTGGTAGGCTAGAAACCCTTATCATCCTTTGATCATGGGTTTATAACCCATGGAATTTTTAGACATCAATGGTCATCACCTGACATACATGGATTCAATTTTGAAAACCACACAAATATATTATCTGAAATAAATATGTGGAACATTCTTGAAATAAAGTAATTCAATAAATAGCCTTTTAACCACGGTTTTAACAACAATATCAATATATAAATACTTAATCAAATGCTTACCATAATCATTTAATGAATGGTTACCCTTATAACCACTTTGAAATATAGAAATCCAACCCTTGAGAAATAAATTCATCAAATCCTCATAACATTTGTCCCTCATATATCAAAAAGTACAAATTTTTTGTCACAATAAAATCATGTGAATATCCATGATATATATTTATATGAAACATGGTAATAACAAAAGCTAACATATATCCTTTTGAATAACATGCCTTATTCCTTATTCCATAGTATATTGGATTGATTCTATAAATCGAATTTTTTTGTAAACATCATCTTTGATTGCATAATCTACATGTCAACATGTCCATCATTAAATTCAAGTTATTATAAACCTTGAAATTTACTAATTGAAAAAATTATCCTATCATAAATAAAATATTAATGTTTGACTTCCCAAAGTCACAATATCACCTTTTTATTATATCACATCACAAGTACTTCGATAACATTCAACATAATCATGTAAATACTGAGGGAAAATACATAAGTAGAATAATATTTGTATATTTCATCACTCATATAACATAATTTTTGAATCCAAATACATAAAAATATCCATTACATCATCCTTAAAACATTAATAACGTTGTATCATCCTTTTATACAATACCCCATTCCATTCACAATTCATATGTAGTGTCATCATTATCATCAATGTAAATTTTACTCACACCTCCACTCTAGTTCACTTTAATATCTTTCATATTGTTATATTATGATGTATTATAACCATATAATATATTAATATAACACATAAACATAAATGTTTTATTATGGAGGAAAATTTTCTAATCCATTTCATTGCACGAGTATTTTATTTTTCTTTTCATGTCACTTGCTTTGTGTGCTTATATTCCATAGTCAAAGCATCTTATTGTTTCTCTAAAACATTCACTTAAGTTAATATTTCCACATTATCAACCCAAACAAATCCAAATATTCTTTCCATCATGGTCTATATTACCTAACTCGTTCTGAATTTCTTATTTATCGTCCTTGGTGATTATGATAGTTCATTATAGAACACATTTTTATTCATGTTCTTTGGAAACTGAATACAAATGATCACAACATAATTCACTGTAATAATCATCAAAATGAGTTCACTTTAAAAAATCAACCATCATTCAACATTAAAAAATTACCATTGTTTCCCAATAATGACTAAAACTAGAAGCATAGTGTGAACATTACATATCATAGTTGAAACCACATATTCAAGAAAATCATTACTTATACGATTTTTAAATCATGAAACCTTCCTTAATATATGACACCCTATGTTCAGAATAGGTTATTAATAGAAAAATTATATATAAATCCTTCACAAAGCTTCATGAATATTTTGTCAATTTACAAATCGTATTCCTTGGGATTGTTAACACATATGTGTAATAAGGCCCATTTTCAGGTATTGGATTACCCTATGTCAGGACCGAGACATCTTGTCATATTTGTTACGCCTATGTACAAATATTCCATACCACATCCAATTGTAGTTCCCATATAAAGATGTATTTCTAGGAAACCACGTAATCTATTATTCATCAAAATTCTCAGTTATTTTCATATTGTTTACACATTTTTATACATGTCCATAGATACATTTCTAGACATATCGATTGAAATATACCTTGAGATGTCACTAATGTTTTCAAATTATAGTTTCCAATGATTAAATATTAATATTCTATGATACCATTTTTATAATCCCTATACTTTCATAAATTAATAGTCCATAAAATTTTCAAAACAATTAAAATATTTCAGAAATAGACACCCATAGATCATACTAGTCTAGTTCCTTTGAAAACCTGGAAACCTGAACACTAGAAGACAAGTGATATACATTATCTCCAACTTGCCTCTTATTGAATTGAATCCTTCTTATACAAATAAAAAATAATGCATATCTTTATAGCTTGTGTAAGGATACATAAAATGTGGTGAGATCAGATGATCGGTAAGTGTAATCAAGGGAGACATGTAAGCACAATATGATCATAGTGGTGTGAAAATGTGATCCTAAAACTATAAGATCATACATTGTATATAAAATATCTTAAACATGAATCATGGAATAATTATAAGAATTTCAAAATTCATGAGCCCAAAGAAAATAAATAACATAGTATATGAAAGCATAACCTAGGCATAAAACATATAATTTTGGAAGATAGATCAAAATACAATATGATTCAAATTAAAGACAAGGAATCAATTACATAAACATCATTGTTGTTTGGGTTAGCTCCCTATACCATCTTGTTTTTGTTTGTTCGCTCCCATGGCCTTTTTAGTAGCTTGATTTCACTCCTCATACCTTCTTGGTAGTTATAGATCTCTCTAATGGCCATCCCAGTAGACAAGGATCACTCCAAATACAATATTAGGCTATCTTATGAGATATAAATATTTACCCAATACATTATATGAAGATATATGTCCCACCAATAACATAATTATATCCTACAATCGTTTACCACAAAAACATAAAAAATCATATCTTAACCAATGAAATGTAATGGGAATCAAAAACATGTAAACATTTAATAACCTATTGAAAAAGATACAAGTAACATAATCATTTCATCAGAAGTATCACCAGTGAAGGAAAAATAGATTTCATAAAAAAATAATCCTTGAAGGATATAATTATTTGATAAACATACAACCCATGAAAGAGAAAATGGTTTCATAAAGACCATGACATTAAGAAAAAACAATTCAGATAAAGAAGATTAATGGAACCCATAGATAATTTCTAGGAACAAAATGAGTAATTTCAAAGGATGACATATTAAACAGAAAATAATTTGTTGATATCTTTAAAAAAATATTCTTAAGCAAAATATACATAATTGTTTTAAAATTATTTTTAATACATAAATACATTTTAAAAACATTTTCATGGAAAAATTATTTTAAATCAATAAAGAATACATGCTATAATTTTGAAAAACTCTATCTTGGAAAACTTATAAAAGGAAACTAACAATATTTTCAAAACATTTTCATTCCAAAAATTGAATGTAAAATTCAAATAATTTTAAAAACATTTTATTCGATTTTTTTAAACATATAAAGAAAACATAGAAATATTTGGGATACCATTTCATTTAAAATAACATTGAAAAAAAATAAAGAAACATAGAAATGTTTTCAAAACCTTTTAAACTGAAATATTAAGTATAAATATTGAAATGGTTTTGAATCACATTTTTTGGAAAATAATATTAAGGAATGATTCTTAAAAATTATCCATTTCATCATTAAATGGAAGCTTCACAAAAATTAATGTAGGTAAATCCATAATTTTTAGATTATGTAAACATATCATTACTTTTTCGCAGTAAAATGGTTTGGAAAATTCTTTCTTCGGAAAGAGAAAAAAAGATTACGTTGAAAAATAATTAAAAAGGAAAATTGAAAAAATGTATTAAATTGATAATAATCGAATATTATAATATTCATGGAAACCATTTTTAGAAAAATACGTTTTTGAATTACGTTAAATTTCCTATCAAAGTGAGGTTAATGTCTGGCTTTTATAAAAACATGTTCTTAACTATCTTATGAAACAATGAGTAATGAGATTATATCAATAAAATCTTACCACATGCTCACATTGAACCATACTCCCTTTTTTAATATGTAAAATTATATGTAGAATAAAATAAAATTAAAATAATAAGGTTCATGATATAAAATTTAAATGAAAAAATATACACCTCATGTAATAATATAGGTTCATAACATGGCATGTGTCTCAACGATGTAAAATTGAGACAGAACTACTTTACCAATTTATTAACATTGGATACTTAAAAACCATGAAATAGAGATCATAAAATGGATATATATAAACCATATATATAATAATATTAATCATATAGTTTATCCATGAGTATTATACACACCAACCAAATGGAAGGGGTTGTGAATAAAACATGTATATCATGTAAATAAAAAATGAGAAGAAATTCCCCTACATTATGTCATGACTGTCGTTATACAAGTTAAAACTACATGAGTAATTAAGATAAATTATATTAAATATTTTACAGAACTATATTATTATATCTAATACCTTATATGGTTTGTTTATGACCTTATATTTCCCTTTTTAAGCATCATGTATTTAGGTTTCACTTCGAGTAATATTCTCTATGTTCTTCAAAACATTCTTAATATGTTATGTCATTAATCCTTATATTTATTTCATGATATCCAAAATGTAAATCATGATATAAATATAATTTATAGTCAGTATACGTTTATTACAATAATCAATATAATATTTTAGTTTGAAATATACGACACCATTCAGGGAGATGGTATTCCATTCATATGCATTAACAGTGTTTCCATTTTTGTTATCATAATCATATATTGATAGAAAATGAAATATGTGTATATATGATTATAATAAAATTACAGTAGAATTGTATATATATATATAATTTCACTAAACCCATACAGATTATATTTCATATCATGTGTGAAAGAATCACATCGCTTTAAGGGGGTGACAGTCAATGCATCCTCAAAATAAATCATCATTTTTCCACAAATTGGAATTTATAACTACTTGGGTTTTAAAAGAAATAAACATGATTAAAGAAATAAATATTTTTATTTAAAACATATAAAAATTTATTTTTGAACATTATGGCCCCCATGGCAGGTGGAAAGGAAAAATGAACAATCCTCGTTTAGGATGGTGGTAGTTTTTCGAACCCGAAATAATATGTTCATTACCCATTATGTTGATGTTTGTGTATTTATAGGGGAAAAAATTATCATAAAAATAAAATTATATTTATGATACACACGATTTCATTCAATAATCAATTGAATACATTCTAGGGGATGGAGAATGAAAATTAATTAATGGATCTTGAGAAAATATATTACCTCTTAATTAGGTAACTCCATCTTCATTGTGCCAAAAGGATTCCTTGAATTACATTATTAATAATTTGAGTATTCTAGGAGTAATGGAGGTATTTTGGGAGAATCATTGTGATGAGTTTTGAAGATCAACGTGGCATGAGTGGTTTTAGGAAGTGGAATGATATGAAGCCTTTTTAAAGTGGAGGAGGAGTGTCACTGATGTAAAAATTTGAAGGGATAATTTCTCCCATGTTTTTTATGATCAATGTGGATCCAATAATGGAAACAAATATCAAAACTGGAGGATGGTTCTGAAATATAATCATTAAATGGATCGTGTACCAGCTTTTCGGTCTTTCGGAGTATTATGTTTAAGATTTAGTCTTTATTTAAGATTAATTTATCCTTATGTGATGTAATTAATTTTAATTACTAATACTATTTTTTTGGTAAAAATCAACATTGGCCATATTATATATTATTATTTATACTTATTGAGATTATGGAATCAATTTTTCTATTTCCAATTTGAGAAGTGGCATAAATTAAATTCAATTTAATTCCATATATCGGATGACCCTTTATGTTTTAATTGTAATCAAAATCAATGGGTTTCTATGTTTTTATATCAAAATTCAATGTGAAATTGGTTCCAATGATCTAAATTGGATTACTTAATAAAATATTATATAATTAATTTTTAAAACTATTTTTCAATGAAATTTATTATAATAAAGAAAATATATGAAAAAAATTGAACTAAAATTCAGTATTTTTCACTATTTATTAAAATATGAGAATTCACAGAAACAAAAAAATTACCCTCACCTACAAATTTTTTTACTATTTAAATGATGAAGTTTATTTTTACATATAAAATCTAACAAAATTAAAAAAAATTATATTAAAAATGGGATCATCATTTAAAGACGATATATCTACCTTTATAAAAAATATAGGGTTTCATGCCTAAAAATGTGTTTATTTATATATTATATCTAGAAATTATATGGGATGAATATAAAATATATTTATAAAATATGTAACATATTTATTACATTAATATCAATAATAAATTAATTATATTTATTATAGTAAAACATATCTGAAACTATGGTTATAGTTTCCTTTATATTCAATCAGGTTTCATACTCATTTCTAATTAATTGGTATCCTATGAATTCATGTTATATTGGTTTAAAACATATTTTTATATAAATTAATAAAAATCTATTATTAACCTAAAATTTATAGGCTCGTTTATATTTTATTATATTAAATAATAAGATCTTAATATTGTAATGTTCGGTAAAACTTAGTCTTGAGTGTTATGTATGCCATCAATGAAGGTTATTATTGTGTGTGACACAAAGTAATCATGGTCTTCCAAATAGATAAAGATAAAATTTATATTTCATGTGGTGCCTGATTAACATGGTTTTGAAGATAAGGCAAGCCAATCATAGTGCTTTCATTAAAAAAATATTTTTCAGTGTTTCATGAAATGAAAAATAAAAAAAAATGGTATATTAATTTAAAAAAATTACCAAAAATATCAGGGTGTTACAAAGACACCGATTGACCTGATAGTGGAAAAAGTGTTGATCATTCTCAATGGCTTGGTATTTGAGTATTAATTGAGGATTACCATCCTTTTCATGTAGTGAATGGATATTGTTTTAGATCAGGGTTTTGAGGCTCAGAAAAATTATTTCAGACATCATAGGGACATATAATCCTACATTATACCTATATAAATTCTTTTTAATTTTTGAATAATAGAGAATGATTTTTTCATTTAGTGATTATTGGCATAGTTGACACAACCAGTTACTATTTTTAGTAAGCATGCATGAGAAGATAAATCTGTAGTGGGGAGTTGATTCTAGAAACACAGACTTGAGCATGTGAAAAATTTCTGGCGGATTTTATAGGATAGTGGGTTTGTGGTTGAGGGATTAAAAGATTTTTTTCTATCAGCATGATGAGAGGTTGTGCTACTCATGTGATGGTAGGGGACATTGTTCAGACGATTTTATAACATGTTCCATGGTTGATAAGGAGGTAATATATGATCATCCATGGAAAATGATGTAGATTTAGATGATAGGTCGAGAGTTTGGTGAACGTGTAAGCAGAGCCGGGAGAGATGATATAGGTGGTAGACACTTTTTATTTTTACCAAAACCACCCCCATATGGTTCAAACTAGGCTCATAGAGCTGGGGGCATTTTCAACTATTGGAAGTCAAGGAATAGGATGTAGTGGGTCAGGGTTTCATTCAATACATGATCTGTGTCTTTTCAAAAATATCATTAGTATTGAAATATAGAATATCTAGTCAGTCCTTTTAGTCCCACATATCCATTTCTTGAGATGGAGATTATTGTTGGGCCCATGGTTTAACCCTTATGATCGGTGACTCCAACTAGAGATGACTCAATGATAACACACATTTGTTGATAGTGACACTTGGCTCATGGAGGAGGTAGTTTCTACTGGTATCTCTTTGGAGTAGTAATTAATCCTCATGATCTCATCATAAGAATATATTGGTTACCAATATTTCATGCTATAATAAACTACTTTGGGTAGAGGATGCAGCATGTCAGTAGTGATGAGACCAGGTTTTCCTTTTATGGGGTAAAAGAAAACATACAAATATCATGATATACTCATTCATTGGAGGTTGTAGACAATTACATATCAGCTGGTTAGAATGACCCTTAGGGTAGTGAATGCTGTGCATTTCTATTTTCTATTGTGGTAGTAGAGAATGTGGAATCCCTCTCTATAGATGTTCTAGTATTAACTCCAAACAAAGAGATAGAAATCAAGATTTATCTGTACTCATGATGACACCAATTTCTTCCCTAGAATTTAATATGTCTCTCACAGATCTTTTTAAGATGAGTGTGCTGCAGTACGAATTATAGAGGATGATCTTTGTTCGGTCCATTGTTTCACCATGGGAAACCCCATTTTTGTTCTCTATAAAGGTGAATGGTAGATTATTATTATGTGTAGAATATTGGTTCTTGAACCAGGTGACCATGACAAAAATGAATCCACTATAGAGGATCAATGACCTCTATAATCTGTTGAGAGGGGAATGATGGTTCTTAAATCAGGACCTTAGGCTAGGCTATCACCAGTTTCTAGTATGAGATAAAAATTTTCCAAAGAAAGAAATCATACATCGCTATAGTCACTATGAGTACATTTTGATTTCAATTAGAATGAAGAACTTACAAAATGTTTTCATTTGTCTCATGAATGGGATCATTAATACTTTTTTAGACATGTTCATGGTATTATACGTCGATGATATCCTTGTGTAATCGAAATCAGTGGAGGATAACATGAGACACTTGTGGATGGTTCTTAACATACTCTCAAAGCACTGTCATTATGGGATGATGTCAGGAACCAGCCCGGGTACACTGGTAACCCGATCACCGAGCCCGCCTTGACATATC
The DNA here is from genome assembly GCA_963277665.1 of Viscum album. Taxonomy (NCBI): domain Eukaryota; kingdom Viridiplantae; phylum Streptophyta; class Magnoliopsida; order Santalales; family Viscaceae; genus Viscum; species Viscum album. The sequence continues at coordinate 798,701,440 of OY728143.1, read as the reverse complement.
CCAAATGGTGTTCCTAATCCCCACGGTTCGGTGACTAGCACATGGAATCACACAACAAGTAAGTGGGAACGATTATTTCTCCAACAATACGGAAAAATAGAAACAAGAAAAAATTCATAACAAAAAGAAACTCCACTGGGAGTAATGTACCTTTATACAAAGAGGAATAAAAGCCCAAATTACTATAACCCAAGTACTAAAAATTTCAAAACATACCCAAGGACCCTAAAGACACAACTCATTATGACCAAATATCTACAACCGGATCCACCTCCAAGAGAATCCTTCCCTTTTCTCGAACTTGGAATAAGAATGTGTAGAAACACCCGACAGAAAAAGTAAGGTGTGAGCTTAATCCCAGTAGGATACCACCTAGGATTCTGTAACAGATTCCATATATAGATTATCTAAATTAATGATTCCAATTTTAATGTAAATAGGGTTGGTAATTCAAAAACATATTTTAACAAATCATGCTATACATTTTCAATTGATGGAGATAAATATTTTAAGTAATGATTTAAAAATGACGGATTATTTCAAAAATAATGGATTAAATAAAACATTTATATAAAATACTTTATATTAATTCAGTTGTAATGTAAAGCATATCAAAATCAAAATCATACATTTATATCTCAAATATAAATAAAAAAGAGAGCAACATGGTCATCTTCCAAAAGGAACGATAGTATTAAACTGCTATAGTATTTTGAAATCACTATGTGATCATAGAAAAATGTGTATACACAAGTCCTTATGACACTGGCCAAAGGAGACTCATCCCCAACCCATTGGGGATGAGACCCACCGCATTTATGTTTTAGAACGTTTTCTTACTGTAGAGTGTATCCAAATAACTCAATAACTACTTAAGGCTTGCATGTGGTCTTACATGATGGGAGAACTATTTTAATATTTCTTAAAATAAGATCAATCCCATTCTTCCATTTGAAAATCTCAATTCCCTTATATTTTAAAACAAATTTTTTTTTCAAAGACACGCCTTTCCACAAGAGAAAACCATTGGGTTTCTATCAAATCATTTTAACCCATTTTCTCCAGTTTGAAATCCAATCAATACCAATTCCATCATCACAAAATTTATTTACTCAATTAAATTAAACAATTTAATAGAAAACATTTCCATCAAATCCACGAATTAAATTATTCAATTTAAATCAGAAAATTTCCATAAACACACCCAATTCAATGGAATTGGGGGTTTTCAAAATTTTCATGCCAAAACCATTTCAAATACCATGATTCCCTGGAATCGAATTTTGATCAGTATAATTGGAAGAAAATTTGTGCAATTTAATTTAAATAATTATGTTATATAAATCAAGAAATACAAGGATGATCAATTTGGAAAGTAAGGAAGAAACCACCTACCTCGATTTATTGACAGGATTTAGCCCAATAAGAAAACCCAAAAAACGAGTGGTACAACATTTTCGATGAAGTTCTGGATCTAAAACCTTAAAACAAAAAAAAAGATCAATGGAATCAAGATCTTGTAACAAGGTCCATAATCTTAGATCTAGATCTGAACTCATAGGTTTATGTCCATAGAGAACGGTGGAAATAACCCATGAAAAAATCAAGTGAAGATAGAAGAAGGAACATGAGAAGTAACATGTTGAATTACAATTACCAGGAGGAGAGTGGATCCTCAATCTAAGACTTCAATCTCAAAGGAAGTAGTTTGGATCACCTTGTAATCTCTTTGGGAGGCTTTGGAAACACCTAGAACATTTCAAGCCCAAGCCAAGGTTGGAAATATGTAAGTCCAGGGGGTTCAGGTGGTATTAAGAAGGATTTTCGGAATTAAAAATAACTGTGCACGAAGTTTCTTCGACAGAGGTGCATGGTTAGGAAAACAGTACGCCAAAAATGCGGCACCCACTATCCAGTTTTTCAAGGTTGTTAGGGTTTGGTCGCATGGTCTGTCAAACCATGCATAAACCGTGTAGACCTATCAGTCCAATTCTGCAGGGTTGGCACGGTTTGGTCGCAAGGTTTGTCAATCCATGTGCAAATCATGCACAACCCACTGCCCTTTAGTTTTCCATAAATGTTAAACCAAACACCCCTAAGTCCCTACTCCAAAATAGAGGGACTTAGAAATATCTAAAGTACCTGAAAACGTAATGTGATGTTACAATCTCCCCACCATAAGATCTTTTTATCCCCAGAAAGCCTATGAATAAACATCGGCGTCAAAATGTTGAGGCCACAACTATCTCATTAGTGCCTCTCATTCCCATGTGTCATGATAATCATAACCATGCTACCATAAAACAAGGACCAGAGTTATCGTTTTCCAACGATGTTCCTTGGTCTCAGAATCAACAACCCAGACTGGCCATTCAGTCATAGATAAATCTATTTCAATCTCAAGATCACTCCAGCTCAAAACCTGAGATGGATCAGAGAGATACATTTGTAGATACGATACATGGAACACATTATGTATCGATGTTCGTAGTGGTGGTAGAGATAGATGTTAAGAAACCTTCCCGACATTACCAATAACCTCGAAAGGTCCCAAAAAATGAGGAGTAAGCTTCCCTTGCCTCCCAATCCGTCGATGAGCTAATCAAGGTGAAACTTTCAAGAACACCCGGTCACAAAATGAGAACACTAAAGGTCTGTGGTGATTTTCAGCATAAGACACGTACTCAACCTGTGCTGTCAACATTCTCTGAAGAATCAACTGGATCTTATCTATCGTTTCTTGGACCAAACTCGGCCCTACCAAGGAACTTTCACTTATCTCTAACCAACATAAAGGATATTTTCATTGAAGTCCATACAATGCCTCAAAATGATCCATTTAGATCGTAGAGAGATAACTGTTGTTATAATAAAACACAACTATCCCCAGATGATCATCCCAAAACCCATCAAAATCATGAACACATGCACGAATCATATCCTTAAGGATCTGAATAACACTTATTTATGGCCATCTGACTATGGATGGTAGGTCATGCTCAAACGGACCAGAGAGCTTAGTTCCTTCTGAAGGCCTCTCCATAAGGGATAAGTAAACTGTGGATCCCCATCAGAGACTATAGAAGACAGAAATCTATGAAAATGAACAAGTTCTTTCATATCGATATTTCCCAACTCCTCAACTTTGGTTGTATCTCAAATAGGTATAAAGTGATCCGACATGGTAAGCATGTCAATCACAACCCATATCACGTTCTTCATCCTCTGGTATTTTGGTAACCCATCCACAAGGTCCATAATGATTTCATCCCACTTTCATGTAGGGACTAAAAGTCGTTGAAGAAAACCGAAATGTTTCTAGTGCTCGACTTTCACCAGCTGGCATGTATAGAAACAAGATACAAACTCAGCAATGTCTCATCTCATACTTGGGCACTAGAACTGTCGCCACATGTTATAGAACATCATTGTGGTTCTTGAGTGCACATCCCATGGAGAGTTATCGAAATCCTCCATCACATTCTTCCTTGCCGATAACAACACAACATAATGGTTTTCACAACACAGAACACCCACTTTGGAGAATAGCCACTGGGTGTCGGTGTTCCCACTATAAAGAGAGTCCCTAATGCTATAGAATTCATCATCCAGTTGGTGTTCTTGAAGAATTAACTCAACAAGAGAAGATGTCAACTGAAAACTTGATAAAGAAACATCATTCCCTTCCACTAAACTATAATATGCAACTAAGAAGAAAGATCCATCACACTCCACTCATCTGGGAATTAATTCACACCCTGTGATGGAATTTTTTTTCTTTAATGCATTTGCAACTAAATTCCCTTTCCTGGGGGTATAAGAAATTTCATAGTCGAATGTTTTCAAGTACTCCACCAAACGCCTTTGGCAGAGATTCAAATATTTTTGAGAGAAGATATAACTCAAGATCTTGTGGTCTAAATACATTACAATCCTTTCTCCATAAAGGTAATGTCTCCAACACTTATGTGCGAGCATTACAGCGGCATATTCAAGGTCATGGGTAGGATAGTTCTTCTCATGAGGCTTAAGCTGACGAGATCCATAAGTAACTACATGATTACCTTGCATAAGGACACATCCCAAACCGGAACCCGATGATTCACAGAAGACCACGTAACCTATCCCAGCCTTAGGAAGACTAAGCATCAGTGTAGTAGTTAAAAGACTCTTTAGCTCAAAAAAATAACTCTGACATTTATTATTCAACGAAAACATAACTCCCTTTCGAGTCAGAGCAATCATTGGAGATGATAACATTGAGAAGACTTTATCAAATTGGTGATAATATCATACTAATCCCAAGAAGCTATGAATCTCGAAAACATTTCATGGTTGTTCCCAAGTCATAACAGCCTTCACCTTTTTCGGATCAACTGATATTCCTTGTTCTGACATGACATGTCCAAATAATTTCACTTCCCGAATCCAGAAATAGAACTTTGAAATCATTTTATAAAGTCATTGATTCCATAGAAGACTCAGAACTATTCTCATATGATGCAAAAGATCCTCCTCAGAGTAGGAGTAGATAAGAATATCATTCACAAAGGCTACCACAAAATTATCTAGATAATCATTGGAAAACTTGTTCATCAATGCCATGAAAACCGCAGGAGTATTTGTCAGGCCGAAGGGCGTTACAAGTTACTCACAATGGTCATACCAACTCTGAAAAGCAGTCTTATGAATGTCAGATTATTTGATCCTCAACTGATGGTAACCAGATCGAAGATCGATTTTTGAAAACCACTTTTCACCTTTCAATTATCAAAAAATCATCAATTCGTTGTAACGGATATTTCTTCTCTATCATAACTCGATTGAGCTATCGATAATCAACAGACAAGCAAAGATAACCATCAGCCTTCTTAACGAAGAGAACTAGTGATTCCCAAGGTGACACACTCCGGAGTATATGTCCTTTCTGAAGAAGATCGTATAACTGAGACCTTAGTTGTTTTAGTTCTGCAAGAGCCATTCTGTAAGAGGGAATAGAAAACTGCTGAGTACCAGGAATTAAGTCAATTGAAAAATCAACCTCTCTTACTGGTGGGAAACCAGAGAAGTCAGAAGGACACACGTCGGGAAACTCAGTGATGATTGAAGGAAGATCACCACACATTGAATCTATCTCAATAACAAAAGGAAACACTAATATAAAATTCCACAAATCTGGATAAGAGGGTCTGGCTTTGGTTGACCTTGGGTCCCATTCTCCTTGAAAAACATGAGGCACACCACAAGGTGTAGTAAGGTAGTCGCATCGAAGATAAAAATAGATCCAGAATTTATTGGCAATGAGCCAATCCATCCAAAATATGTCATCATATGATTTCATGTTGAGAACCAAAAAACACCAAAAGAGGTCAACATCTGATAGAGATAAGACACAAGAAGGACTATAGAGACCCTTCTCTCACATTGTACCAAGGGGTGTAGTAATATCCATCACATAAGATAAAATCTCCATAGGAAGATTAAGCAGATTAACAATATGGGTTGAAATAAATGAGCGAGATGCACCCGTATCAAAAAGAGTGGTTACTAATGATGAATTTATAGTAATGGTACCTCTCACAGTTGCAAGACCTATATCACCTACCTCTGGAAACTCCTCCACTGCGTGAAAAAGCATTGTTCCGGATGCCTGTGGTTGGAACCCTTTTGTACGTGAAGCATTTGATTGCACCAAAATTATTGGAGGTGATGATGATCTTGTTCCACTACGTGGAGTAGAGAAGTGATGACAAGATCTCTGTAAGTACCCTAAACTTTCGCAAGAGCTATAGTTCTTTGGTGCCTTAGTGAAAACCCACTTAGAATGTCCTGGTTTTCCCTAACTAACTCTGGTGACGTAAGGTTCATTATGGTGAGAGCTGGCCAGGCACTCAATCCCAACTATCTCCTAATTCCTGATCGGAATACTCAAATGCATACCTTAATCAAGTCTAGATTCTTTGCCTTCCTCTGATACCATTTTGTCATGACCCGCCTCCCCGGACCATGAACCTTTTCATCTGACGCCTCGGGTCTCTTGTAATAGCTTGGTTGCCTTCCTAGAACACAATAGGCTATCACTCACTATGGTCACTTATCAGACTAATGATTGTCCCCACATTCCAACACATGTTCTTTATGTTTGTTTTTTCCTCTCTCATACACACCTTGGGAAACTTTCCAAAACGTCACCCTTCCTAATTACTACTCCAGACCAAGCATGCATAACTGTGGAGTTCTAATCAAGAAGGCTCCCAAAAAGAAAGGTGCACCTTCTTGACATGGTTAGTAACATTTATCCTTTAAGTCTCACTTTTTCATGGGTGTTACATTATCCACCCCTTTAAAGCACAACGCCATCATTGTGGACCCCAAGCCTCAAACCCAGGAAATGCCTAAGAACTTCTGATTGGGTATTGGCTCTGATACCATTTTTTTATTATCCACATCCTCGATCCATGAACCTTGTCATATGACCCCTTGGGTCTCCTATAATACCATGGGTTCCTTCCTTAAACACCATAGGCTATCAATAACTAGGGTCTCTTATCAGACTAATGTTTGTCCCTATAGGCCAACACATGTTCTTTCAGTGTGTTTTGTGCTCACTCACACACACGCTAGGTAATTCCCAAAATGTCACCCATCCTGATTACTACTCCAGGCCAAACATGCATAAATGTGGAGTTCTAATCATGTAGGCTCCCAAAAAGAAAGTTGAACCTTGTTGACATTGGAAGTAACATATAGCCTTTTATGTCTCACTTTTTCAGGGGTGTTACATTATCCACCCTTTAAAGCACAACGCCCTCATTGTGGACCCCAAGACTCAATCCTAGGAAGTGCCTAAGAACTTCTGATTGGGTATTGGCTCTGATTCCTTTTTGTCATGATCCACCTCCTCGGGCCATGAACCTAGTCATCTGAGCCCTTGGGTCTCCTGTAATACCTTGGATTCCTTCCTTGAACACCATAAGCTATCACTCACTAGGGCCTCTTATCAGACCAATGTCTGTCCCCATAGGCCAACACATGTCATTTCAGTGTGTTCTATCCTCACTCACCCACACCCTGGGTAATATCCTAGAAGTTCACCCATCATGATTACTACTCTAGACCAAGCATGCTTAACTATAGAGTTCTAACCAGGTAGGATCTCGAAAAGAAAGGTTCACCTTGTTGACATGGGTAGTAACATTTATCCTTTTAATTCTAACTTTTTCAGGGGTGATACACAAGATCTCTAATTTTTAGTTTTTGATATAATAGTTCCATAGTTTGAGACACAAAATCTCATTAGATAATATGGAAGTGGACCCATCAATGGTTGAGGTAGTGTTATCATGGGAGGCACCCAAGAGCGTGGTAGACGTATATATCATACTTGAGTTGGTAGGATATTAAAGAATATTCATACCTGGCTACTCTAGAATATTATCACCCTTGAAGACTTTGAACCAAAAGGGGAATCCATTTATCTCATTAGTGGGTAACTAGTTGGCATTTCATGTTTTGAGGTGTAAATTGATATGTTCTCCCATCCAGAGATTTACAGAGGACAGTGTCCAATACATAGTGTTTTACAATGCATCAACACCAGGGTTTGGTTGTGTTATAATTAATAGGTAGGAAGTGATCTCTTATGGTTTATATTAATTGAGACCACATAATTAGAAATACATGGCCCTTTATCGTGAGTTATCAGTGTAATTACTTTCACTAATTAGGTAGTTTTAGACATGATCGATGATCTGTTTATCATCTCTACTGATCATGAGTGTTTTATGTATATATTACCTCAAAAGGATCATAACATGATATATAACTGATATATATGGTTCCTTAATAATTATTTCTTCAGGATTTTCAATACTCATGGGATGTGAAATGAGGTAGCAGATGCACTCAGAAGGAGATCATGTTTCTTGTTGTTGAATAAGGGGTCAGATTAGTTGGCCTCATTGATGTTATCCTTTATGAATAATTATAGAGTAAATTACATCATAAAAATGCTTTTTACCTCTATAAAGCTTCTATATGTTAGGGATAAAAGTATTTAGGATAATAAATATGAGACCATACATACATAGTTATCAACTAGACATGCTCATGAGGGATTTTTTTAAGGTGGGGATCGTTTTGTTCTTTTCAAAGAACTCATGATGGTACCAGTAAAATTTCAGTAGTAGGATCTGAGAGTGATTCATTCTTATATATTAGTTATAAATCCAGGTGTAAAAAATATTTATTATGACCTCAAACATCATTTTTGGATGAATATTATGAAGAAATAGTCAATATAGTTTTCCTCTCAATTACATATATATTAGAAATTGATGGTTAACCAACATGATCAAGTTGGTTAAGATTGATCCCTTAATGTTCCAGCATAGTAATGGTTTGGGATTTGAATTATCCTCATGGTGGGTTAACCATGTATATCCAATGATCTTAGAGCCATCTATAAGATCATATACTAACTCACCAAGTCTGCCAACTTCATAGTTATTTGCGAGTGGTGTCTAGTAAAAAGAATGAAGGACCTCTATATGAATAATATTGTCTAAATACATGGAGTTAAATCATTGATCATTCCTCAAAATGTTACTCACATCACATATCAGTTATAGAAGAGATTTTAGGTGGCTTATGAGACACAATTATCCTTAAGAAAAATATTTCAACCATAGTCAGATAGCCAGGTTGGGCAGACTATTTAACTCTTGGAGTATATGTGATATGCTTTGATGTTTTACTTTGGGCATATATGGTAGGCTCACCTACAATTGGTTTTGGTTCTATGTAAAAAAATTCATCATTCCACCATTTTTATGGCTCCATTGTAGGATTAGTAATAGGGAACCTTTCGATAAAGACAATTTTGAATTCTCATAGAAGAGTAAGTGATTATGCACCCAGAGTTGGTTTGAGCTACCACTAAAAAGATTAATGTCATCTAATGGTGGATAATGACTACACAGAGCCCTCATAAGTTTTAGGTGTACATATGATGATGAACAATGAAATAAATATATATATTAAATTGAACATAAGAATTTTTTAATAAATTTTTTTATCTAATGACTAAATAGTGTCTTGAAACAAAAATATCAGGTAACTGTTTAGTACTGAATGTATTGTTTACCTTATGTGAAAAAAATCCTTTTCATGTGCCATAAATTAGGGTAAAAGTAATCAATATCATAAAAAAATTATGAAATAAATTATTTTTCATTCATTAATTTATTCAGTGACCTAAATACTACTATAATAATTCAGCTTTGGTGGAATTCTATGTTTAGACACAAACAAAAAGAGAAAAATGGGGCCATTTGAGATCACTAAAAGGAATTTCAACCAATAGAAAATGAAAAATCAATGATCAAAAACTGGTTCATGAAAGTTTCATAGTATATCTCTAATGATCAAGGAACAATTTCATTAGTTTTCAAAGATCAATCTGAATCAAAATATGAAGATTTTTTATTTTAATTATGTCCCTATTGTCTATTTATAGGAAGAATATGGATAAATCAAGAAACAAATTGATATTAAAATATATGATATATTCAGATGGGATTACTCTATTTGAATTATATTTGGATTATTATTCATTTATTCGTGTTATGTTAGACAGACACGGAAATGGAAATTTTACACGGGATGAACCTAGGAAGGAATGTACATGGTTTATTCCCTACCTACAAACTATGTACTATATCATAGTTGGATTTGAGCCCTATTCATATGTATCATAGGCATTTTTCATTAGGATATGTTCCTCATATCCATTCCATAAGAATTGGTATGGAATCACCTCCTATACATAGGAAAAATATACCTCCAGTAAGTCTCCCTGGATACAGTTTTAGGAATCGTTCTGTGACGCCCAAAGAAAGATCCACTATTAATATTCATTCATTAGATATAGTTAGTATTATCATAGTAACCCACATTATGCATGCACTAATCTTTAACATAGAAGGATAATCCAGACTGAGTTGTTAGTATACCACATGATATTATAGTAATCCCAAAATGTGTATAATATCACTTATGAAATCTAGTGTAAACTTATAATGATGATAATTGACAAGTACTACCTCTCAGAAAGAAATAATATATTCTTTCATACTAATGGAGTATATTCTCTCAGATGATTTCTTTGGAGAACATTCAAGCTTGAATCCAAGGATGTAATTATGGTTGTGAATTTACCTTTAATACTTTGTGACTTTTCTGTGTATATCAAAAAATTCTTATTATATGTTTTGTGTACATAAATATATGTATATATGAATGTTATAATTTTGTTTTATTATTTTTGGTTTTGGGGTGTCATGTTGGGCATTTTTATACTCACCTCTACACTGGCCATTCCCATATAGGTTGTGTCTCATGTAGATGGTTGACCCTTCGACAGAGTTCTGGTGTTACTAAGACCAAGAATTCCATAGTAAGACAAATGACATTCAAGGTGTTTTCATGTGGTATCATGCTAGTATTATATAGTATACATTCAGGAAGGATGTGTTTTCAGGATCCTTCTGGTTGTATATTGTTTGACCATGAATATTATCCTTTATATCCTTTCACACTTTTGTTGTTTGATTTAGATTTATGAATGCATTGATGATAAGTGTTTTTTAACATTTTAGAATGGTATGTTCTTGGATATATCTACATGTCATTATAGGTAATTATGTTAAGGATTCTAGCTTTGTTATATGTATACATGGTTCTATTTTCCATCCCTTGTACAATTTGAGGAAGGCTTGGGGATTTGAGGCCGACCCCCTTTGGGATCGATCGTGAAAGGACCAAAAAAAAGAAAATAGTACTATTATTTGAAAACCCCATAAATAACAAGGTGAAATTAATTTTAAAGGGTTTTATTAGGAAATTTTTAACCAATTTTCATTAATTGACATTCAACCAAAAACAATCCTGATTACAATGTGATTGAACCATAATCGATTATCATATTGGTATGTTTTAATCATTACCAGAATGAATGAAATAAAAGAGAATTGAACATTAAATAAGATAAATTTAATTTGGTTAATGATATAAAATATTTTGGGAAGTACATGAAACCCATATTAATAAATAGTTTCATAATTCCAAACATATTTCATTGGAGTGTAAATTGAGATAAAAACACTTACAAATATCATAAAATCAAAATGTGAAATAATAAAATAATTTATCATTTGTAATAAATATAAATACTCATATAATTTGTTTATATATAGAATAAAATAATAAAAATATATCACACACTAAATATTATAATATGAAATACAATGTCAAATTAATATACCCCAATGTGATGATGGTCAGTTTTGAAACACTTACGACATGGTAAAATTGGAATCAAATCCCCATGAATGAAATTATATGAATTGAAACATTAAATAGTATAAAATATGAATGTCTTTTGATATATCATATAAAAGGGATGCAAATACTCCATATAAAAGAAATTGGGTGCATAAAAATAAAATACAACTTAATGAAGGAAAATATAGTCGAATCCCCTTAAAAAGATTAATCTCTTCAATATTTAATTGATCAAGAAATTGATTATGTGTATGTAATCTATATATTCATAAAATAACAGTAATTAAAAAAAATGAAATTTAATACCACATAAAATCATTTAATATCACATACATTAGATAAGTAATATGACCTAATAAAAATAAATTGACTAAAAAACATTGCATTTGGCATGTCAAAAGTGATATAAAATTGAATTATATTTTATTAAAGGAAACATAAAATAATAATATGTATTAAGGAATAATGATATATAATGTAATTTGTTTTATATACCCAAGATTGAATAATTTTTTATATAACATTATAATATCTTTCAATGAAATCAAATTGACTTGAAATCCCTTATATCTAGTCGAACTCCTCATGTATATTTTTAATCATCCAAAATAGTAAATAAATTATAATTATTTACATTATCTGAAAACAATTTCATTTCTATTAGTCATTTTATTTTATATATTAATATTTTTATTTATTAACATAGTTGATTATGTTCACATTTAACTTTTTGAAAATATTTATTTCATATCTCCCAAATAATTTGGTAAATTTATTATGCTCAAAGAGTTCATTTTTTAACATTTAAAAATTATTAACCACGGAAAAAGTTACATTTCTCAAAAATAAATAATTTTTATTAATCAATATTGATTAATTTTTAGTAAAATGAACAATGTTACAATCATAGAGACATTAATCTGCATGTGAACATGAGTAACATTTCCATTCATCAATGGTCATGAGAAAAAATTAAGAATAATTGTATATTTAATGAATTATAATTATAACACAAATAGAATACTATTTCATTATGTAAATATATATATAATGTTTTTAATAATTTTCCATGAATAATGAATCACATCGATTCATAGAGGAGGTAATCCACAACAACACATCAAAAATGTTATAATTTTTAAATTGATATAAAGGTAATAAGTCATATGATATATTATTATTCCAAAATGAAAAATATTTAATGAATATAACATGATTATATTTAGTAAATCCATAAATAAAAAAATTTGTGTGAGATGGAGATAGAGAATGAGTCAAGTATATTAAAATGACGGTAGTCCTCTATATGCCTGAACGACAGTTTTATATCCATTTTGATGAAATAAGAAATGAATATACTATACTCCTTTAAAATAAAAACATCTGAAAATGTATCATATAGTAATGTTATATTATAATCACAATTTAATAGTTTTAGAATGAGGTTGAAGAAGAAATAAACGAAAATCCCATGGTGAAGAACAATAACTCATCTCCAAACAACCTCTTATGGATTCAAACAAAATATTCCTCAGTTTGGTTTAATGTAAAATCTAAGTCTTGTAAGACTTCTGTAGGTATTTTAAGAATGGATTTGGGTAGCTATTGGATTAATATAATGAACTTTTATGTGTTAATTAAATACTGGAAGATATGGTCTTTTATGTGCGAGTGGACATGCACTATTATAATTATATAATCTGTTAAATTAATTTAATTTATTAGAAGCAAATTAGTGTTATTAGTGGAAAACAATATGGTTATTTTGAAGTCACACATCCAATAAATTTTTTCCCTCTTTATATTTTTTTCTTATTATATTTTTCACATAACTTTACAAGTATTGTGGCAGTAAAATCACTAATTTTTACAGGACAAGAATAATCACACACAGGAAAAAATTGTAATAAATTGGAACTGGTGGATATTATAAAAAATTTATGATTATAATAATAAAATATAACATTTTTAGAAATATTAAATCATTTAATAAACCATTTTTGTCACACAATATCATTAATTTGAATATTAACCCTATGAATTTAATCTGACTTTAAAAAAATCAATCAATGATAGAATTTGATTAATTGAATCTCACACTTTAATAAAATATTATATTAATCCCATTTTTTGGAATACTACACATTACACAAGTTATATAAATTTTAGGGTTTTTAAATTAAATAATTATATATTAATTTTAAATAAATATTTACTATATCGACATTGCACAAGCATTAAAGGAAATTATTTCATCACTAAAAACATGAAACAAATTAGCGAGATCTGTAAAAATTATTTGTCTTTTTAATGAATAATTAGAACATAACAGATCGACATTTTCTCATAATTAGATCACCTAATATATGTTTAAAATTTGTAAGGTGACATTTTGTCATATTCTTTACACAAATTATTAAAATGGTATTTATCACATTCACCGAGATTTATAATGGATAATTTATAGAAAATACATTATATAGGGTCGAAATATCATCATTAAATTTAAATTAGATGTCTATTTATGTCATTATAAACATTATATCTTTACTTTACCACCGGTAAACTTGTTTTACCCTTAACCTGTAGAAATAAATTATTATATTATTTACTATTTATTTTGATGAAAATCAATTGACCTCATTAAATTATCTTAATAATTATAACTAAGATTATATAAACAATTTTTTTAGTTTCAATAAATATTAATAGAAAATTTTAATTTTCTCAATAAATACATGTTGAAAATGGGTTTTCGAGGAATGTTTGTTTCATGAATAATATGATCTTACATTATATATATTCCTTCCAATCACAATTATTTGGATCAAAATTCATATAATTATAAATATAGTGCATAACTTTCTTATAAATCAATGATTATTAAGTATTATTTAATTTAAATATAATGGAATGAAATTATTCATTTTTAAATAGTTTTCAATGAAAATCATTATTTTTCAATATGTAATGAAAAATAAATTTGATGAAAAAGTCAAAAAATTTCTAGAATATAATTTCAATTTTATTATTTTTTAAATTAAATTTTCTTAAAATACGTAGAATTATAAAAGCTCTTAAAATTGACTAAATTAGTTTCCCACATATGTAAAAAATAATTATGAAAGAAAAAATTTTCATGAGTAAAATGATTGTAAAAAAATAGTGATTTTTTCACAAATAATTTTTCAATATATTAATACATAATAGTAAAATAATTTTTATTTCACATTTCATTTATTCAAATAAAAAATTATCATTTTTAATACATTGTTATAATGGTCATGTAAGATTAATAATATTTAATTATTTATTTATGATCAGTGTTTTGTATCATATTCACAATATAAAATAACAATATTCTTTTAAAATATCATGGAATAGCAGTATCCCTACATTCAATAAATGGTGTCCTTAAAATTTTATCTTATTCCTAGAAATTAAGGGTATGATATTTGAAAACTTGTTTATAGATAACCCACATCAGACAAGGGATTGAAAAACTTCCTATTAAAATTATATAATAGAAAACGTGATTTTATTAAAAAATAACATAAAAATATTTTTCCAAAATGGATATCATTAATGGGATATGAAAATATCGATATATTAAATATAATAAATGTCAAAATATTTGTGTACAATCATAGAAAACATTGATCATATTTAATTTATTGAATATGATAATGTTAAATACCACCAATATATAAATCTAAGAGATGGGAATGAGTTTTTTGATTCATATAATATTTAGGTACTAGGGGAAATTTAATTTTTCATGATACCATTATTAAATAAGATCAATTAATTATTAATATAATTTGAGCACAAAAATTATCCTTAGAATACATGTATAATTTCTTCCATTAACAAATTTACCCTAAAATATTATATTATATTCTATAGAATGAGTATTCAATATCAATATTGTATGCCTAAAGCACAATAATAAACTTCTAATAAATAATATAAACATAAAATTAGTAAAAATATAACCCTCTCATGTTTTATAAAACCAAAACAGATATCATATATTAATATTGTATCAAAAATTGTTAAAATGTTATATGATAAAAAATAACATCAATCATAAAAATTTAATAATAAAACATAAGGATTAATATTGATCATTTCTTAGATAAATATCGCAATATTATAGATAATAAAAATAACCTCAAAATTAATGAATTTTTTACATAAATGGTTGTATCCATGAATTAATAATTTATCTAAAAAAATTCAATAAAATTTTCCAAAATAATTTTTCATTTTAAACATAATAGTTATATATACCTAACACCATTAAAACATCTTCCAAAATATAAATTATCACCCCAAATAAAATAATTTAAAAAAATTTTGATTCTATAATTTTTTTTCCAAAACTAATTTAATACATATTTATCAAACCATTTGAGTAAAAAAAATATCATAATGATGGTGACATAATATAGGAAAATAATAGGCATTGAACCCTTTTCACTAATCAGTTTATTCAAGCCCCACAGCCTCTGTGGTTGTGAAAGGATTCCACCCAAAAACGATTTTACATATTTATAAGCCATTATAAACATAATTTCAAAAATGTCACCAAATTTATCAGGAAGATACTCAGATGTAACATTAATCAAAAAATATCTTTTTAACCAGTACAGTTTTCTAGGATCATTTCATGCAATAGATAAGATTGGAAGTAGTTTGGATTTCTGGATATGTTATTTTTCCAAAATGTAAAAAAATATTAAGTAACTATTATCACCTAAACATAAATCATTATATAAAAACCAAGTGTTATAAATTTCCCAAAAAGTATATCTATAATATATTAAATTATCATTGTTAATATATACTTATCACTAAAAACTATACTATGCCCATAGGTTATTTTATTGTAAATATCGACTATAAAATTAATATAGTTGTTAAAATCCCATTATATGGAACACAAAAAAAGGTACCTATGAATTTAATCATAAGATCATAAAAAAATAGTCCTATGACGCCTTAAAATTATCACATATCAGTTTGGAATAATAAGTATTAACATATGTTTTATTCATTTAATCATTATAAATGTTGATAGAAAAAATGATACTTAACACAATAATATACCATGGGACTATCAAACCATAACTGTAGTAAGGGATCACATTCTAGGAACTATGATAAAGGTAGAAAGACACTCTAACCAAATTTTTTGTAGACTTATTACCCCTAGATTCACCAGTTCCAAAAAACATCCAATTATAACCTCTATATATGGATTTATTACTAGTAAGGCCATATAATCTGTACCTTAATAAAATTTTGTGTTGTTATATTTTAAAAATACATATCCTCATTCTTAGTCATTATTTTATGTTACCTAATCTATGTTTTCGTAAAACCAGTTCTTAAGGTTTCTACTAAAACTTATATGATACAAATTATAAAAACACATACTCTATTATCTTAGAGTAGGTGGTTACTTTAATACATTGGAATTATATAAAATAAAGCACATCCTAATAGACTGAATAGTTTATTAATCATGGTAGTATATATAAATATATAAATAACAATTTACATTTGATAACATAAAATAAAGAAATTGTGAAAGTAAATATTCTTTATCTATGAACTCACTTCATAATTACATCTTCATATCAAATGGATATTGAAAAATAACGGTGATCTTGGATTCTCGGTAATGATATCATGCATTAAAATCTATCTTGATTAAATAATATAAAATCACTATGTAAAGGAAAATATTTAAAAATAATGTCTATATTAAATAAAAAAACTATTGTGAAATGCATTGATGGTTAATATGAATAAAAAAATATCATCTGTAATAATACCCAAAATATCAATTAATATAATGATTAATATTGGTAGTCATTATTCAAAATTTTTTTATATTTATACAATCAAATCCTTGTTCTAATATATTCAAATAAATGCGTAATAATACACTAGAACAACATTGAATGTTATCTTATAGAATGTTCTCATTTTAACACTCAATGTATCAAGGGCTATAAAATTTCAGTCCCTACACCTCACCATATATCCAACATATTCAAAATATATCAAATGATCAATTTAATTTACAAAGAACATTCTATATAAATGAGTATCTATATAGAGTAAATAATATTGATTTTGTAAAGATTCTCCCAAATCCAATAATTATCATTCATAAAAAAACACCATATGTAAAAATGTTATCTTATTTTTTTAATAATCATTTCCATTATACAATGAATATGTATATTTAAGATAAATGTATTATAAAATGGTAAAAATAATTTAATTGATTCAAGGAAATTCTAATGAATACAAAATTAATTAGTATTGTTAATGTCAACAATTTCCTAGATTAAAATGATACTAAACCACCTAGAGAAAGAATATGGATAAAATAATTATAAAATATCCTTAGTTTAATATATGTAAAATTTAGGTATTATGTCAATGGTGAATATAAATTCAATGAAAAGATAATGAAAATAATTTTTTTAGGAAAATTACAATTTAATTTTTAAATTATACTCTATAGACTAAAAATATCCAAACTATTTAGAAAAATAATTTTATATGAAAATAAAATTGAAAACCTATAGAGGAAGCTTCCACGAAACATTTGGATATTATAGACGTAAAATTTCAAACACATTGGGTATGTTACATTAAATATTCTTTTCAAATTATCAATAAATTTGAAAAAGTAACATGTTTAGTAAATGAAAATAACATTAATTTTAATAAACAAGAAAAAATTAGAAAAACATGGTATACATGAATTTAAATAATCCTATAATAATATTAAATATAATCTTGAAGTAATTTTTATAAAACAATGATGTGGAATATAAAACCTCATGATAGACTATAAAAATTATATTTGACTTATTAAAAAATAATTTATAAATTAGATTAATTTCCAAGGAGAGGGAAAGTGTATTGTTACATGAAAACGCCATGAATAATCTTTGGATAAAAACATTGAATTGTTTTTTAGACAATGATAAAATTATTTATAATAATGGATATTCAATAATAAACGATCCTTATTAAAATGAGATGAAATAATAAACCCTTTATGCTTTGGTTTGTTTTAAATAATAATCCTCATGATTCAATAACATCAAATAAAATATAATATTAAATTTACATAAAATTATTAGTGATCATACGTATCAAATTGATACTAGATATACCTCATAAAAATAAAAAAATGCATAATACCAAATATATCTCAATGGGTGGAAATTGGGTGGAAAATAATGACATTGGAAATACCATTAATGATTGAATTTATAAGTGACTTGATTGTTTTAAAAAATTTAATTTAATATAAATAATGGAATAAAACCATAAAATATTCAAAATATATAACACATGTTATCATTGAATAACAAGAATAATGGATAATTAATATAACTCGATTAAAAATATAGTGTTATACACCACATACCACTTAGTAACGTTTGAGTGAAAGCCCCATGGATGAAATAATATGAACTGAATCATATAATACCATGATATATGATTTATTGACAAAAATACATCTAAAAGGGTCATATACACACCATAAAAATAAACCATCTAGATAAAAATAAAATACGAATCAATGAAGGAAAAAATAAATGATATCCTATAAAATGATCATACCCTAAAACTGATAACTAATATATTAATTTATTATGTGTATCCTACATAAATCCACAAAAAATGGTGTAAATAAAAAAATATAATAATAAAAATATAATTTTCATAAAAATTAAATATCAATGGAAGTAGATGATGTATATTATCGAATGTGAAAATTGTGTTATGAAACCCTTACAACATAGTATCATTCAAGTAAATAAATGTAAGATGAATTATTATGAATTGAATATTAAAATACCATCATGTTTTAAGGATTCATGATATATCATGTAAAATGTATTTGTACTTACCATATTAAATATATTGGTTCAAAACATTAAAATGTTCCTCAATAAAAAATAACTGAGATTTAATCCCTTAAATATTCTCCAACTCATTACATTTGTTATTTATAGTAATGAAAATTACAAATTATGTTAATTAAATTATTTTTGAAGAATAATTTTCATGTTTATTAGTAATTATAATTTATTTATTATGAATTCATAATTATTTACCTAATAAAATATTTTTATATCACGAATTTTGATAATATTCAGTTCTTTCATCCAAAATTACATCGATAGTTTGATCTGTTTAATGATTTCCCTATTCCATCTTCTCCAAAAAAATAAAAAATAATAAATTATAATTTTTATATATCAGATATGCATTCTAAAAATCCCATGGTATAAGGTCATGAAAATGAATTATTCTACCATCAGGGTGGTGGTATTTTGTGTGCATGCATGAGTAACATTTCCAATTTAAAACTACCATGATTTAATGAATATAATTTTTATTTTTTATTCAAAAATTATAACAATAAGAAATGTTATTTTTTAAAATAAACTTATAATGTTCTTAAATTTTCAATGGTTGTAAAAAATTAATGTCACCACTTCATTGAGGTGGTAATACACACTTACACATGGGTGACGTTATCATATTGAAATAATTATAAAGGTATGAAATTTTATGACATATTTTCTCTCCATAAATATATATATTTCATGAATACAATATATATACCTATATATATATATATTCAATAATAATTTAAATATGTGAGTGGTGGTGGTGAAAAATTAATTATAATTGTTTTTGTGGGGGCAATTCATTGTACACATGAACACGTATTTTCTTAACATTTTCCTGAAATAAGAGACAAATATAGGGTTTCACAATTAAACTAAAACATATCACTAAGTGAGACGTAATTATTATTTATATCAAAATTATTGAATTATATTTTATTTTGTTGGAATAATGAATATATAATAAAATCTTGGTTTAGAATAATACAACTTCATTGGAAAACCACTTAAGGTTACAAAAAAAGAAATCTTTTATAGGAAGGATTTATGATAATATAAATTCTTCTAAACTATGAGAAGGGATGTAAGGGAGGGATTTTCATTAGTATTTGATGAAGAAAATGGAATTTTAATTGCATAGAATATATTAGAGAAGGCTCCCATATAAAAGTGAGGATTTGGGAACTCTTGGAATTTATTAATATATTATATTAATATAACTGAATAATTTTAATAAAATGGTTCATAAATAAAAAACTAAAATTCAATGATTTTGGTTTCCTAATTCCTCAAGTGAAATAATATATTTACATGTTTATATTAGTTTTGTACCTTGCCTTTTGATTTATCCTCTTTTATCTCTTTTTGACAATTACCACAGAAATAATTTTTTCACTATTGATGTGTCGTTGAACTTCCTATAAATTGAATAAAATCACACAAATTAAATGTGGTTCAAATTAAAAACCATTTTCCATTCACATGGATGAATATTATATTTTTTCAAATTTTTAATCTATTTATTATAAAAAAATTTCTCATAAAATTTCTTCATTGTCAATTTTGACAATATTCATTTAATTTGAATTTAAAAAATCAATAAAATTAAATAATTCAGATATATAAATTTAAAAATTTACTAAAATTTTATAGTTTTATTAATAAATTTTTGAATAAAATAATGTATTCCAATAAATTTAATTTTGACATTGACAAATATTTTTTCTTAATTTCAATTAAATAATTAATGTGTCGGGGTTGTGTAAATATATTTGGAAACTGTTTCATCACTAAATGGAAGAAGTTAATTACCATGAAAATTAAAACGTAGTAATACTTTAAAAAAATTATTTATTCCAGAACATACCTCCTATACACCCCTATGTAAACACATAAGAGACTATTAAATATAATAGAGTGACATGTTTTTTCAATAAATTAATTATTATAAAGGATTTTGTTATGTGTGTATGGAACTAAATTGGGAAATTTCCAAAATACAATTTGTTACAGGTTTGAAAAATGTTTCAAAACATGTAATTAATAAAGTGTTTATTTCATTATAAACATTAAATAATTAGTTTAATTCATTATAATCATGTTTAACCCTTAACTATTGTCACATATATTTAAGGTTTTTAATATTGATTATGATTAAATATCAAGTTGACAATATTACATAATATAAATTACTATAATTCAAAATATGTAATAGGTATTATTAATTTTCATTCATAGTACTGTTATAATTTAATATAAAAATGAAAACATATTTAAATAGGCTTTTCATAGAACACAATAGTCAAGAATGAGAATATCTTATTATAATTACATGAAAATTTTTCATCATTAAAAAGAATTAAATTCACATAGTAATATATATAATCTAAACATTTAATTTTAATTATTAATTATTATAGATTTTTTGAATTAATTAAATTTCAATGATATCAGGATTTTTAAAACATTTTTTTATAAAAAATAGTATATATCACTATTTATTTAAAATTAAATCTTTTTAGAGAAATATAATTATTTCACGTCAGGATAATTTCTATATTTTGATTTATTTTTTTTCAAATATTAGAAATTGAAAATTATCAAATTCAATGAAATCATTTATACTATTTAATAACAAAAATAAATATTTATTTTGATAATAATGAGTCTCTATAGAATAAAATTACATTATTAAAATATTAGTGATTAATTATGAATAATTTATAAAAATATTTATATTGAGTTAGAAATTTATATGTATATATATTATAATTCGTTTCATCCTATTTATTCCACCTAATTTAATTGTTGGGTTATAAAGGACATATATAAATAATAATATATCATTGTTTGTTTATGATGGGTGTTGCATTTCAGATAAGACAATGAACATAGGGTTATTCTTTTTTAATCCCATATTGTTATAGGTGCGATATTTATTTAGTTTTATAATGTGTAGGATTTATTTTGTGTTTCTATATTATCACTCAATACTCATATATTAGAGGGTAATACCACTCATGTGTGTGTATGATATTACCATTATGATTCATGAAAACATCAGTCATGTCATAGGATGGGTTTGAGTTTCATTATAAAAAGGATCTCATCATGGGCCCATGAGGGTACGATTGGGGGGATGGGTTTATGATCGAGTGTTATAAATTATTTATGTTTTTGTATTGGATGAAGTTAAAAAACATTCATAAGTGAGAATTTCGTGAGTTAGTAGGGAAATAGTGTTAGATATTTTTATTAAGAAATATAAATAATGGATAGTAGATGAGACATGAATATGTATCACCATTTTGGATTATATACATTTAAATTTAAATTAATCAAGTTTACTATGTTATGTGATACTGGTTGTGGGGGAAGTTATATATGAAAGGATCATGCACTATTAATCATTTTGTCCTTGTTTTAAATTGAAGGTTCTAGGATTGGGTTGATCCTTTAATATAAAATTATGTAACTAAATTTTAAATATTATATATTAATTGTGTTAGAGATCTAAATAGTTTTTACATTCAATATTATGGATCTAGAATGACATACTCACCATGTTCATCTTAGAGATGGTCGGAAGGATGTTATAACAGATCACCATTGGGTAGAGGTTGATGAAAATGAAAATTGGAAGAGGAAACTATAAGAGTTTCTGTACATTTTTTTGTATAATTATGTGTGATCCATTTTGAACTCAGTGATAAAAGAATATTTATAAAATTATGAGACAACAGTATGTTCATACTATAATAAAAAGTAGAACATAGTTTCATTGTGGATAATGAGGTTGTATGGGGAAGTGAGAAATGGTGGTTATTTTTTCATAGGGATTTTTAGGAGTCTAATGTCTTATGAGAGATGAACTGGGATGTGTATCGATTCCATATTCTTTAATAAAAAATAAATCCATCTAGTTTCCAGGAATTTTCTACCATTATACAGGGGAATGTGATTCTATGTGAGTTTTTTATATGATGAGAATCCATCATTATTGTGATATCAACCTATTTTCTCTTGGGGTGGCTAGGTAGAGCAATTTCAAAGAAGATTTTTATTGAGGGATCTAGTTACAGGAAACCCTGTACAAACTATTGATATATCTAGCTGTTCAGAATATATTATAAGCCATTTGATGTGTGTTTTATAGGTATATATCATCTATATTTTATATCCAATTGGATACATCTTGTATAAGATCTATTATAAACATTTCGTAATTTCCTATACAAAATATATTTTACAGATTGATGGGCAGATATCATCCAAATATAATCTAATTTCACTAGGTTTAGTGGCTCTTAATCCCCTATAAACTGATCAAAAAATATTTTTCATGTGGTGGTTAAGGTCTTCTGTGGAAAGAGTTCCTGAATATTATAAAAATAGATTGTTAAGTGTGTGTTCTATATCACGTTCCTCCATTTAGGACGTTTTAGCTAAGGAAGAAGGATCAATTTTCTCCACGTTCGGATAAATATTGCGAATATCAGTAGAATACTACCTCAATATTCCCCTCATCTGCATAGAACTATTTTTTTAGGTGGTGGTAGTCATCAGGTTCATTGAGGTCATGGATATTATCATGTTCAACTACATGCTCTGAAGTTTCTAGTGTTATGAAAACTAGAAATATTTTAAGGTAACCATTGCTTGTTTTATACATAGGTGGATTCTGTTTCCATTTTATAAGATAAAAATAACTTTATATGTAACAACCGTATCATAATGTACATGAAAATAACACTATTTTTAAGGAATACATAAAAAATTCCCCAAACAACGACCTAAAGGTCGTATTTTTTAGTGCCTTTGGAAACATGGAAACTTAAACAACTATACATGAGTGAGGTAAATTATATCCCACTAGATTTTAAATTTCTAGATCCCCTATTAAACACAGCAATGATAAAATATATCTTTATAAGATGGTGTAGAATGCATAAAAACGGGGGGGCTCAAATTCTAAATAAGGTTAAACAAATGAGATATGTTAGCATAACCCTGGGAATATGAGTATGAGAACGTGATTATAAAATTATAAGATCATACCCTATGTATCAATGATTATTATGATGAATCAATTAATAACTCTTAGTTGTTCATTAAGCCTGAATCATAATGGAATAATGAGAATAATCCACTAAATCAAAACATAGGAATAAGATATGTATTTGTGGAATACACATATGCATATAAATTCCCTATGTTAAGGATTCCTTCCATGACCTATTTAACTTATTAGTCTTGGGGTAATCACCAGTGTACCTACTTTGTTCTAGGGATGACCTCCCATGTAATCTCATTATTTGGGATTGGAATTCCCTTCCATGTACTCTCTTGTTTCGACCATGGGATTCCTTCCCATTAAGCCTCCTGTTTTGATCATGGGATGCCCTTCCATTTAGCAATTTAATTAATAAACAATTATAATTTCACAATATATAATACGGAGATACATGTTCCACCCATATCCAAATAAATTCGTACATACATATGTAACAAGATTATAAAAATATTCACCATGTCATGTCCCATAAAATAGATGGGGATCAGAAATAATATATCATAAAACATGAAATGAAATGTGTATAATTTTTTTTCATATTATAACCTCTTAATAATGTAAATAGTTTATAATCATTTAATCCTAGAATAACATATGAAAATAATTATGTTTCATAAGAAATTATCATTATAGAACATGTTGGATAGAAAAGTGTTTTATAAGCATTTATGATGGTATAACCAATTGAAGATAATCATTTTTCATCAGAATAGAACCCATCGAGGAATAATGGGTTTCATAAATATATAACCTATGAAAGAGAAACAATATTTCATAAACATCATTATATTTAAACACCCACCATTAAAATAGAGAATATGAATAAATCCTTTGGATAATTTCCCCAAAATAAATGAGTAACATGAACAGATTTTTTTTATATAAAATAATTTTGAAATATATTTTAAAAACTATCATTGAAGAAAATGTCATTTATTAATTGAAAATATATTTTTAATACATATAAACTTTTAAAATAAATATCTATGGAATTACTTGGAATAATTCAAAAGAGTGACTCATTTTAATTTTTTTTTAAAAAAAATTACATGAAAACAAAAGAATTATTCTTGAATCCATTATACAAAAAAATTTCAATGTTAACATATAATACCCATGTTATGGATTATACATTTAGGTGAGGGATTTTGAGGATAAATTTTTTAATTTATTTTTTGAGAAAATACTTATAGATTTGTTTGAGGGAATGAGAGGGATGATTGTCATTTAAAGGGGAGGGAAAGGAAAAACATGGAATTTTGGAAATGAATTGTCTGTTACCCATATATTAAGTCTTCCAAAAGTGTCTGAATAGAACATTGTGGATCTCTAGGTGATCATTGTAATAAATATTCACATTAAATAGGATTATGATACGTTTATAGGTAATTTAAACACCTCATTCAATGGCTATAACCATTTTTACATTTTATTTTATCTTAATCGATGTAATAAATTATATTCAATTTTAATATTATTTTTTTTGTTAAAATATATAAAGGAATTATTATAAAATATAAATTATTTTGATTCCAAATATGGAATAATTTTTTCAAATATCAATCATATAAGTGATATGAATAAATTTACATTTATTCCCTTAGATGGGACAAACATACATGTTTTAAAACTTATAATGTTCAAATATATGCAATGTTTTTTTATTCAATTTCAAATGGAAATAAATTCAAAAGGCCTTAATTGTATTAATTTTAATAAAAATTAATCTAAATAAACAAGAGATAAAAAAATTGGCATTGTAATTAAATTACATAAAATAATAGTTTTGAATTATAACTCATTCTTTTTCAAAATTCATTAAAAATGAAAAAACCCATAAAGTACTATAAAATAACCCTAAACTAATTTTTATGATTCAAATAAAATATGAACACTATTTTTACATTGAAAATATATAAAAGATATAAAAATTAAATTTTAAAAAGGTTCACCATTGAAAGGTTTTAAAAGAACATTAATACAAATATTCAGTTTTATGTGTAATTTTGGGTCTTTTGGAACAAAATTACTAAAAAATGAATTTGATGAATATAAAGTATATTAATTTGATTATAAAACACATATATCTAATTAATTTCATTCAATAATAACAAATAATTTAACATATTAAGATAAATCACCTTTTCCAGATAAAAACAGTCTTTTATAAAATTCTTCCATTTATATTTGTTTTGTTTCTATATTAATTTATAACTAAGTTATAACCAAATAATTTTTATACTTGTATTTTTATTTTAATTAATACTATAATAATATATTTAATAACTAGTTTGTATCTTCTTATATTAAATTATACCGTTTTTATCAATATATTATTGGTTGGTAAAACTCGGTCTTGCATGTTACACAATCAATCTAATAAAGTCTGACTCGCATGTAACGTAAGATATGATTGGTGGTCGATGTTGGGAAATCTATACATTATGTTACATATAGTGGATTATTAACATATATTTTTGTGGAATTTTAGAAATCATTGTTTTTTACTATATATAAAAAACAATTTCTACTATTGCGTGATTTGGAAAGTATAAAAAGAATAAAACAATACAAAAAATATACTTCACAAAATACCTGGTTGTTCCATTTTACCCCCTTCAAATAAATTTCACCCCTGAATTTTTTTTTGTTATATATATGTTTTAATAATTGATAATTTCATTCATAAATACCCACATCAATAAAATAAATACTAAATATTAATTATAAAATGGAATGTTGGAAACATAATGTTTACCCAATGTAACATATGATAAGATTTCCACATAGGATAACATTATTGGAAACTGAAAACATAGACATTTGAGATAAATCAAAATATTATGATCTGATTGAGATTGATATAGAACATTGATTAATATATGTGGGTGAACACAAAAAAATAAATCTATGATTATCTAAGGTATCATTTGATTCATTTGAAATAATAGTTCTACGATAATTAGTTTTCATCATCATTTTTCTATATTCGATGAATTATTTTACTTTATAGGAACATTAGAAAATATACTTCATTTTATTCATTTTCATATGTAAAATCTCACAATTAATTTATTCATTGTTCAATCTCACTTCATCCCATACTCTAGCTAATTATAGTTAATTTCTCAATCCTAAATAACTAAAAATCAGGAGATACATTCATATAATGATTATCCATTCCATCTAACATTACTTAACATCTGAGAAAACATTTTAGCATAGGTTATTCATCATGCTTAGATTCTCATATTGTGAGATATTACCTTAAGGTCACAAACATAATATAAATTTTAATATAAGACCTTACATAAATGGTTAACCTTGTATCCCTTTCATAAGATGATAATCCAAAAATTGGAATACCAAAAAAAATTCCTATATTGAAATATACTAATAACCTGAGTTGAAATATATCATTTTAGAAAACATATTTTATTTATTGTCCAAATATTACTGTATATATTACATAAATATATGAAGTTTTGAAATTCACACATTATGCCATAGAATACATCATCATCAAATAATTTTTCAGTTCATAGAAAATCAGTATCATCCAATTTACTTATTCATATATCATATATAATTATATAAACATAATTATCTCAAAATAAGGAATAAATTATGAGTTACCTTCGGTTATTTAAAATATCACCTCTCCATGAAATCTCTTTTCTACCTCACCGGTACTAATTAAATATATCCTTTCAAATACTTAATGAAAATACTTATTCTAAAAATACTTATATATTTCATGATTTATAAGACCTGATTTTTAAATAATATACCTATCAATCATCCAACATTATTATTAAACCATTATTTGGCTTTATCATCTCATTCCATAATTCTCATTGTCCATGAATATGAAAATTATCATTTTTAATTAATTTCAAAAGCCACCATAAAAAAACCCCAAAAGGAGAAACCTCATGCTGGTCTAAAGTAATGTAGACCCAAAGCATAATTGACAACCAAATTCATCCCCTCCTTTGGAAAAGAACCCATGAAAAAGAAAGAAGACATACTTTCATTTGATGATTCTAGAGATGCCAAGAAGTCCACAACCATGTTCCCCTCCTGCCTTGTCTAAGAGACCTCATTGCAGTTACCCATGAGAAAGTTTCACTTTATTATTGTATATACAATGCTCCATGGGATTCTTCCATTTCCCATCAAAGCATTGTACAAAACCATGGAGTCTATCTCTGCCATTCTAAGAACAATCTGTCTTTGCCTACATACCTCCAGCCCAGTCTCCATAGCCATTGCCTCTGCCTGCAGAACATCGCCTCTTACATAGGAAGCAGCGAACACTGCAATGACTGATCCTGTCTGATCTCTCACGTCTCGGCCCCCTCGAATCTCCCCAATGACAAGAGACCCATCTGTGTTATGCTTAAAACCCTAACCGGGCAGATGCCATCGAACCCACCTTCCTGGCGCTGAAGAATTCACTCGGTTGAAATAAACGAGATTTAGGAAAGAATGATGCGCTAAGGGCACTGAGTGGAAATCTGGACATAGGCGAAACAAATCCAGCAGTATGTTCTTCATTCAGAAAATAACACTAACATGAGACATCGATTCATTATTATGACAAACCTCATTTCGAACCTTCCATATAATCCAGCAACCATCAACAAGAATGATGGTCCAAGCCTTCCTCTCATGCCCATAAGAATCTGTACCCCTAATCCATGAACTTAGAAAATCCACATGCACCCCTCCAGACACCTCCCAACCAAAAAACCCCAAAGGTCTTCCAAATCCGCATAGCCCATTCACTATAATAGAAAAGGTGGCCCACTTTTTAATGAATTGAATCCCTACAACACCAGCTCTTAGAGGCCATATTCACAACTATACGCAGCATATTTTCATCAGTAGGAAAATCATTGTTCCTCACATTCCACACCATAAAATTAAATTTAGATGGAATCTCCTTGAACCACAAAGTCACTCCCCACGTGTCTCCATTTAACATATCCCTTTTCACACGAATGTAATACTTAATAGAAAAAATACCCGACATAAAACCTATAAAAATATGTTTATTAGGATCATCACTGATAATAATTCTATTAAAAACAGCAAGTATATCCTCCTCTAGGATGGCCTGATGAAATTGAGGATATCCACAGGCCTCGCTAAAAGATATGTCCGGGATGGGGCAACCTGGGAAATAAAACCTGGCCACCCCCATACATGTTTCCAGAAGTTGATTTTCCCTTTTCCCACTACCCACTGAGAGTGATGATATAAAACCTCCATAAAAGGATGAATTAGGCTCCATATCTAAGAAGAATTGGATCTATTCTCCCACATATTCTGACCATATATGTCTTGCATAGTCCTTCCCCAATGGGATTGAACATCCAACACTTCCCACACAATATTTTCTTGAATCCCCTCCATGGATGAGGAGACACTCCTCAAATTAATCCCACCTTCGGACAGAGATCATGCAAGATGTTTCCCCAAAGCCCAATGATGTATGCCCTCCATTTACCCATCCCATATAAAGTACACCATACTCTTTTCCAATTTAGAAATAGCACATTTAGGAACCTTCATTGTAGAATAAATATGCATGGTAATGGAGACCAGGACACTAATCACTAAAGTTATACAGCTGTCAAAGGAAAAAAATCTAGTTTTGTAGTTATAAATCCGCCCAGATATCTTGCAGATAAGTTTATCAAAATAGAGGACCCTAAGAGAGGATGGACTAACCGGAGCCCCAAGATGATCCATGGGAAAAGAGCCTCTCTTAATATTCAAACCTAGCCCCACATTCATCACCCACCCATCAATGCAATTCCTTGTTATATTAAAAGAACTTTTCTCTTTGTTCACCACCTGCCCACTCCACTTGCAATATTCCACTAGAAGACCATTCAACCCCTGCACTGAACGTCTACTACCATTGATAAAGAAAATTGTGTCATCTGCAAACATCAAGTTTGAGATACCCCTTGTTGCATTCTTATTATGTTAAGGAAGAAATTTACCCATGTTCAGCCCTTGATTAATAAACCATTTAAAAGCATTTTGATATAGAATGAAATGAGTGGGGGACATAGGATCTCTTTGCCGAAGACCATGACACGTCTTGAACAAGCCAAATTTTTTACCCATAAAAGAGGTTGAAATCCATATCGAGCTAAAATAACGGAACAACATATTACTAGTCCAAATAGAGAACCCCATGCTTGTCAAGACTTTGAGAACAAAACCCCATTCCAACCTGCCATATGCCATACTCATATTAAGCTTCACCACCAAATTACCCTCAAAGGACCTATTGTTGATGCCACTAACCATATCCTGATCCACACCAATTGCGCCCTGAATTATTTATTATTGTTATGAAATTTCAAAATAATAATGATTGTTACATTTAATATAAACAATATTGGATTAACACCCCATACAATTTACATGTCATATTCTATCTAATTATATTTCGTAGTATCACCGATGATGATGGTCCTTCCTGATTCTCTTCATGAGATTTCCTATTAATTTTCATCATGACTGTAATTTCCACATATGAATAATTAAATATTATCATAGATCTTTCTATTTCCCATTTTTGACAAATACCAGAATGAATATGGTGAGAAACACTTATCATAGAAGAAAACCACATAATCCTAAAAACATATGTATAAGATATCTAAATAGTGACACAAATTTATCAAATATATGAAACTGTAGGTTTATAAAATGTTATTTATAATAATATTCTAGTTATATCCTTTATAATGGTTTATAAAGTGTTTTTGAATTAACCTAGTATATTCCCAGTTTGTATGATTAACATGAAATGACGTACAATATCATTACAAAAAATTGGGCGAATAAGTAAAATATTATTCAAACAGATTCCTAAAGACCATACTAGAATAATGCCTTTGGAAGCATGGACACATAAAAATAGATTCAGTAGTGAGTTATATTATCTTACACTAGGTTCTTCATTACTATAACCCTTCATAGACACATCAAACATAATACATATATTCAAAACATTGGAAATGAAACATAAAAAAGGTTGAGCTTAAATGCTCAGTAAAGGAAAAAATGGATATAAGAAAGAATAATCATGATCATAAGGGTATGAGAACATTATCATGAAAATATATGATCATATCTTGTATATAATGGATCATATACAAGAATCATTGAATCACTAATGGAATTTCATAAGGAAAGAATCAATATAAAATAAATAGTATAATACATGAAATCGTAACATAGGAATAAAACATGGAATTGTGGTAGAAACATATACATATAATATGATTTCAGTAAAACAATAGGAATCACTTCCAAGAACATTTTGGTAGTGTGGGTTCACTCTCCTTACCATATTGGTTTTAATGGTTCACTCCCACGACTATCTTATTAGAATGAGTTCACCCATCATATAACCTTGGTTGTCAGGGATCACTCACCTGGCTATCTTGATAGAAAAGGTTCACTCATAATACAATATTATTCTATCACATGTGACATAAATCATTTCCAAATGCATTTTATGGAGATATAGGTCCCACACATATTATAGTGAAATCACACATACATGTTCCACAATATCAAAAATAATCTTTTCATAACCCATGAAATTAATTGGGTATTATAAAAATGTAATTATATCATAACATGTGGAACAAATAAAGGTTTCATAATCATTTCATCATAAACATTTCATGTGAAATAAAGCGGGTTTCAAAATCATATAACACATGAATCCTAAGTAGATATATTCACTTTCATGAAATAAAGACATAATCCATTCAAAGAAAGAATATGAATGTAAACATTGAATAATTTCCATATATTGGCATTATTAACACTAATATGTGTTAATTTAGATGGTAATTGATTTTTAAATATATTTAAAAGAATTCATTAAAAAAATATCTTTCCTAAATTGATAAACACTTTTAAAAATAGATATCATTGTCAAAATATGTTTATTTTAAAATAAATATTAAATATTTAAAAGGAAACATTTTAAAAACATTAATATATTTTTAATATATTTTTTCGTTTAAAATGGTCGTCAAATAACTATAGAAATAATTTTGGAAACTATTTTTGACAAATGGGTTATGAATATAATTTATTTCCAACCAAAGAGAGAGATTTTTATATTTCACAATAAAACACTATCTTATGTATTGAAGAGTGTAATATCCTAACTAATATATGAGTGTATCATGAAAATATTTAAGAGAAAAAATCATAGGGAATGGGTGAGTTGGTTAAAGGTTGTGTAATCCTGAACTCGATGTTTCAGGTTAGAGTTCCTTGCAAGGAAACATGCACTATATTCTAAAAACCCTCTCAGGGTCCCATCTACCCCGTTGGGAACTTTCCTACGACCATGGGTTTCGAATCATAGGCCTCACTGGGGACGTAAAATGCCCAAGTGGGAGGCCACCTCAATACCTCATTACCCATCAACAAATTCTACCCATAGTGCACGGGTGATTTTGTTAAAGGGGGTGGCATCAGGACCTCAATGTTATAGGTTCGAGTTCATATCCAAGAAAAACCCACTATATGATAACAAACCTCTCATGGGCTCCTCTACCCCATTGGGAACGGGCCTAAGCCAAAGAGTTTCCACATTGGGACTCACTGGGGTCATGTAACACACAAGTGTGGAGGCCAACCCAATACCTTGATTCCAATTAACACATTTTTTCTCGTTAGTGGAGGTGAGGTGGTGAAGGTGAGTATTACAAACGCATTGTTTATTAGTGGTTCAAGGTTGGAATCCTAGAATTCTGCTTTTGGGACGAGCCTCTCCCCCACGATCCATCTATCTTTCTGGGTTACCCAGTCTGGACTGGGTGGGAAAAATAGGGGCAACCCACTATTCTGAGGGGTATCTTTGACGAACCCCCACTGATCGAGCCATTACCCACTAGAATGCATTACCATCTCGGCTGGCAATGAATCCTTCCCCAACTGGGGCCCAACCTTAGGGCAGTGAAGTCTTCCTGGGGGAGAGGGGTTTCAATGTGTGGAGGGTATTAACAGACCACACATGGGATGTCCTTTTCCAAAGGAATAAAAACTAAGAGAAGCAAATTCATGAGTATTTTTTACAAAGGTATCATCAGATATCATTAATTGAAAAATAATCCTAAAAAAGTCTCAAAATGAGATGAGATTTTTTTAATAAACAATTATCACATTGTAACATTGGATAGTAATATCCATGTAAGAGAATTAAATTACATTACTCTTAAAATATATTTAAATGTAAAATATTCATGATATAATACAACAGAAAAATAATGTTTTTGTATAACAAAACATGAGTCTCAACGAAATAAAATTAAGACAAAACTCTTTTACCAAATTGGTAACCTTTAAGCTTAAACCCCATAAAATAAATATCAGAAAAAATATATTTTAAATACTATAAAATTAATTATAATAGATATATAATAGATTAATGAGAAATATATACCCCACAAAAAAGAAGTGAGTGGTGGCATCTATCTCACACAAATGAAACTGAGATGTAATTCCCTTGCCTTCTATTTTGACTATTTTCATACTCATTCGAAACACCTATATAATAAATATAAATTTATTATAAATATTTTAAGGATAAATTTTCTTATAAAAAAAACCTTATATGGTCTGATCATTACCTTATATTACCCACTTGTTAACAATCCTATGTTATGTTTTCACTTTGGATAACATTCACTTTTATCTTCATTTGGGCCTTAATTTTTTTATATCTTTAGACATTATAAATACATCATGACTCTATGAATTAAAAAAATGATATAAATATCATTTATATTATTTATTTTTAATAATAACAATCTATATAAAATGTGTGTAAAAATAGAATACAATGTTCATAGAGAAAGTAGGTCGTAAATAATCATGAATGTTATTTTTGATTAATCATCATGTTGAATGAATGAAAGTAAAAGACATATATGTATACATATATATATATATATATTAATATATAATTATGGAATTTTATTTATAATATCATATATATCACATTAGTTGAATAAGAAAATCTTAAATATAATCCATGTAGTGAATGAATGAATCAGATCGATTTGATTGGTCGTAGTCCACATTTCCCCAAACGAAACAATCGTTTTTCTAACAGATGGTAAATAAATAGTATTTTCTTCAAAAAAGGTGTATTTATAAATAAATACATATTGAATATAATATTTTAATATTTGAATATATTTCATATAATAATGTCTACAATGAGAGATGATAAAGGAAAAATGAACAATTATTGTTTTGTGAGGTGGTAGTTTTCTATACACATATGCAATATAATCACGAACTATTTGATTGAAGTGTGTCTAACTTCTAGTCAAAACATTATCATAATAAAATTATATAACATTGAATATGATTTTGTTTTTTAAATTTAATTGAGTAAATTTTGTGGAGGTGTGGATAATGAATATAAAATAAATGGTCTTGAGATAATATGATACGTCTGAATCGGGTAACTACTTTTGGTTTGTTCTAAGGTGTTTCCTTAATAGACATTCTTGCAAAAGGGATGAATAACGGATGAATTGCGGGATTTATTTGAATTATTTAGTCAGATATTTTTTCAATTCAAAGGGCTTGAGTGGTGTGTGGGTGTGGGAGGAAAGGTTCCCTTTTTAAAGTGGGGGAAAAGTGTCACTATTTTAAATATTTGAAGAGAGAATTCAACCCATATTTTTCAAGATGAAAGTGGATATTATAATTGTAAAAATTATATCCATGTTAATATATGGTATATATATTTATATACAATGTCCATGGGTCATTTTTCTAGGTCATTTATTCCCTTATGTTCACTGTTTAGTACTTAGTTTTTCATAATTTAAAATTTTTTGATGAAATTATTTTTATTTACGTTCATAAATAATTTTTTTAAAATTAAAAGTTTACCTTATTAGAAATTATAAATTATTTTGATTCCAAATATGGAATAATATTTAAAAAATTAAAATCCTAGAACTGATAGAAATTATTTTAAAATTAATTGCGCAGTATGGTAGATTATGCGAGTTTTTAATGTAAAAACATTCACATGTTTGACAGCTTTTTATACACAATTTTAATGAAAACTGGTCACACTCACATCTATTTTATTAATTGATACGAATATTATATATTTAAATGTTTAAAAGAGTTTAAAATATAATTTATCCTTATAAATAAATTATATGAGAAGGCAATTTTAAATTACAATATGGTATTTCCCACTATTCACCAAAAAAAAAATTTCTCTGAAATATCCAAAAAAATTCCTAAGATAATTTTGAAATTTTAATTTCATAAATGAAAAATATTTTATGAAATTAAATTAAATTTTATTTTGAAATTAATATTTTTTTTCACATAGTACTTTAAATTCATTTCATTTAAAAAAATTGTATTTTTAAACATATTTTGAAATTACCCAAAATTATATAAATCACTATCAATAATTTTATATTTATATAAAACAATTTAAAAAGTATTTTAATTGTAATAATTAATATTCTTATATTTATTTTTAATGTATAAGTTATAGTTATCTCCTTTAAATAATTATAATATTAAAATGATGTTTCATTGAAACATCACTATTCCATGTAACGTATTCCAAGTAAATTTTTCATGTAATAAATATTGAGTTGATGATCCTTGTATCGTATAAGGAGTTGGATCTATGTAACATACTCAATGTAAGTTCTCTGTGAGTGTAATGTTTGAATTTGTTCATTGTACTACATAAATTCAAACATAATTATTCATGAAAAAATACTGATAAATACACAAGGTGTTGTATTAAACCCCCAAAAAATTAATTTGGACCTCGAAATTCATCACTTGTGTAAAAATTTTGAATACTTCTACATTATTATGT
Organism: Viscum album; assembly: GCA_963277665.1. Classification (NCBI taxonomy): domain Eukaryota; kingdom Viridiplantae; phylum Streptophyta; class Magnoliopsida; order Santalales; family Viscaceae; genus Viscum; species Viscum album. Next base: position 798,665,139 of record OY728143.1, on the reverse strand, counting down.
CCTCAAGTTCCCATGTTTCTTCTTATGACTTGTGATTTCTCTAAAAAAACATTGACTAGGTTAGTGGTCTTTTTTCACATAACATTCTCTCTATAATCTATAAATTCAATAGGTTAATCCTTGTTAGAAAGATATTACTCTATTGGTATGACCACTATGTTTAGTACATATGAAGTTAGATGTATGAAATTTTTAAGGAGAGATTATTGTAACACAACATGCACATTAGATATGTTTGGAGAATTTTCCAAGCAATATGGTATCATCATGATACAATCCAAAATTTCTAAGGGACTAATATAACTGGTGAATACAATACATTTAAATAAAAATATCATAACCATATTCTTATTTAGAGATTAAAAGAAAAATGTTTTTCATGAAAATAATATTTAGGATCACACCGATGGATATTAGATATTATTTCATGCCGACTATTAGCTACCTTACCTTGCTACTGAATTGTTCTATCCTTCACAACCATTTCATCAGTGATCTAAAGACCTAATGGAATTATTTTTCAATCCGCATTTTAAAACATCAGAGATCTACAATTCTTCACATATAGTGATTAATAAGGTGTCATATGAATTCCTAGATTTAAAACTATTTATGTATGAAAACTCAACTATATGAAGGTATTAATCCTAGCAAACATTGAAATCTAGAGAACAATATCTCAACATATCTTCTAGGGATTGATTTGTTCATTGAAACATACCATCTATCTTAGCATAATAAGTAGTGATAATACTCATTAATTTATCATGTTCATTATAGAGACTTCTTCATAACATTGAGGTAAACCTCATATCATGATTCTACATATTACAATGTGGTAATGCCTGCAATAATACAGCTTTCATAGTGTATATCATGGAAATTTGATCCCGAGAGAAGTATTCTATTATAGTGATGAACTATTGTGACATCATAAGGCGATCTAAAAAAACATATATCCTTAAAATAATTAGAGGTTTTTGGTAATCTAATGAAAAAATATATAGTGATGTTATTCCATTTCCCTTCTTGTATGGGTAATAGATGAAACATCCCATGTGAATTTTGTCTTTCAGCCTTATCTTGTTGGTATACCAAGACTAGAGATAAAAACATTGAGTTATCCCTCTTTATTCCATCCCATAAAAATTATTCATTCAAGTCCCTATACAAATTTATAAATCACGTATTAGTAAAGAATAAATAACTATGAGCATCCTTTAACAACACCTTCATCAAATATGGTATGGAAGGAACAAATACATGGTTCCTAAACCATATCATTCCATCCTGATCATGGTAAAACTATGGATAAATACGGACATTCTTCTACATATCTACATCTTCATTTTATTTCTATTTAATCATTACAAGGATATAGGTATGATCATTTGTTGTAGAAATATAAGTGTTTCCCATTCCATCAAGATTTATAGATTTGTACTTGATATATCGAGAAATATTATGTCTTTTGTGATTCAGATAATGGATAAACTAGAATGATCTTTCATACTGAAAGCATCGGCCACCGTGCACACATTCCCAAGGTCGTAATGTATTAATAATTAATAATACATTATGATCTCTAAGAATATTTACTAGTTAAAATTCAACTCCTTATGTGTTAATATATATTTCAAAATTTTATGATCAGTATATATATCACACTATTCTCTATAAAAAATGCCTTTATATCGTTAATGAAAAACATTTTACTATTAACTCCAAATCAGGATTTGGGTAATTTTTCTCATGAATCATCAACAGTCATAAGTCATAGGCTATAATCTTGTTATTCTTCATAATATCAAGTCTATATTCCTTCATGGATGCATCAATTTAGATTAAAATCCCTTCTCCGCTATAAGGAAAAGTAAGAATAATTGTTCTGATAAATATGATCTTTATTTCATTGAAATGATTATCGAGTTAATATTTCTATAGGAACATGAAAACTTTTTGAGTTAACATGGTCTAATGATTAGATAGTGTAGAAATATTCTCCACAAATTGTCGATAATATCCAGCTAAACCAACAAAACTATGGCTCTGAGTCAATGTGGTTGGTATAGGTTGTCCATCAATGGCATCCTCCTTTGATGGGTCTACTGATATACTATCTCATGATATTATGTGTACCAAGAATGAAACCTTCTGTATCTTAATATTTTTTAATTTTTCATATATTATCTCCTTCATTATAATCATTAGTATAATTTACGATTGATCTTCATGTTTGTTACTTTCTCTTTGAATAGATATGTATATCATATATAAAGACTACAAAAAATGGATCGAGGTGATCTATATAGATTATATTCATTAAATACATGATGATAATAGGGGAATTAGTAAGACAAAATGACATCAATATATATTAACAGTGTCCATACCTTATAAAACATTCAATCTGTAATATATCTTCATTCTTAACCCTCAATTGATGATATCATGGACAAACTTCAACCCTCGAAAAGTATTGACCTATGCATAGTTGATCAAACAAATCATCAACATAGTGATGTGGATACTTTTTCATTATTGTGATCATGTTCCAATCTCGATAATAAATATTGAGTCACATTGATCAATAATTACATTAAAAAAATAATTTGTGCACCCTAAGGTGATACAAATGGAGGAATGAATCCCTTATCAAGGTTTTGTTGGAGTTACATTTTCAATTCCTACTACCAAATCAGATCCATTATTTATGGATTCATTTAAATTTGTGTTGAATTTGGTATTATTTATATTGAAAACTCAACTTAATGGTTTTTTGGATGTCTAGGAAACAATTTTGAAGATACATACACAAAATCCAAAACATTAGGAATTTCAACAATGTCAATTTCCGCCAACCATTTGTGATAAACAACCCTTTTGAATAAGAGTTAATTCCCATACACTAGGTTTAATATCCTTATGATGTTCATACATATCGTCATAATGATGTATGATAATAAGAGGGTCTAAAATATTAAACATAACTTACCTTCCATGACAACTGATCTGGGATTTTCGTAGAGAAATTTAATCCATGACTACGATGTCATAAAATTCAAGAAAATTTAAATTTACAATATTTTTAGGATTTACATTCCCACATACTTCAACAGTAGCTGAATCATCAAATGATATGAAATACTCATACCATATATGGGTTTCACTTCCAATTACACACGTAATTTTATTGGTGAAATATCATCTCCGAAATCATATTATTTAGATATGAATGAGTTGATGGATCTGGAATAAAATATGACATTACGAGTTCTGTAGGGGATGGAAGGTGTAGATTTCATCAAGTTGTTATCACACACCGTAAAAAAAATATTTATTTCATAAATTTCCCCTTATTCCTTGTATGAAGTAGTTGTTGATGTTTTTAATATTAACTAGCTCTTCAGATTGGGATTTTGATATTATATTTCTCATTATCTTTACACTTGTAGCACTATATCGAGGGATGTTCATTTTGTGAATCTTTTTCCCCATTCACAATATCAGCTAACTTATTCCCATCCCTTTGGAAATAAAATGACCAATGGACTTCCCTTAGACATATAAATACATTATTATACCCTTTAGGTATATTTCCTCCAATCTTATTCCCACAAATGGATTATAAATAAAATATCTTCTTCTCATCTCCATGATATTAAATTTTTCATTAAAATCAATCATCCTATTATTATAAAAACCATTAGATATTCAGGTTAATGTAACCTCCATTTCAACATTTATTTCACAAAAAAAAATCCCTTAATATTTACTAAAGTATGTTTTCACCAACTCCCTTTTGAGACATGTCATCAAGCCACTAAAGGACTGATCATCTTTAAAATCGGGTTGCATGATAATTCATAAATCATTCCTCATAAGTATCATTAAATTATCCATGTAGGTACCAACAGATTCATCATCCCTTCAATTAAACTTAAGAATAACATTCATTATATTGGAACAACAAATATGAAGAATTTACTTATTGAAACATAAGTTATTGAACTCATCCCAAACAATTGATTCAATCTCATCTTATTGCCTCATGATTTTTATTAGTGTCCACCACTGATTTTCTTCACCTTATAAATAATAGATTTCTAGAATGATATTTTCATACTAAAAATAGTGGAAAATGAATAATATATATGTAGTATTACTAATAAATGTTTCAACAACATCTGTCTTAGAAGACCATTTGAAATAAAGTGTGTGTAGTTTCAGAAAAGTTTCAATAGAATATTATTCCCTTCTGTTCTAATTAGGATTTCCACCATGATTCATATCCTTATAAATATATGACAGTAATTCAATGTGATATTTTTTTCCACCACCAATAAAATTTGGTTTCTCAGTAGTTAAATCATTAACATTTCCATCACAATCATCATTATTGTGGATCCTTCGTGTTCCCTCCATTGACTAAAAAAAATCATATAATGGGAAACAAATATCGAAATCGAGGAACCAAATAATCATTAAAATTATGTTATGGGATTTATAAATTATTACACCTTCCTAAATATTTTACACATGAGTTTTATCATAGTATGTTAACAAAAAACATCTATTTAAATCATTCGTGATGTTTAATGAAGATTATGTCTATTCCCAAGGCATATCCCATTGAGTGTCAAACTAGTTGTTCTGAAAGGTCGATTATCATATACTATATTACCATTAGTCTTGCCAATAACATCATGTTGGATTGTTTACCACCATGTACACCTACACTAGAGTAACATCCACTTGTAGTACATATACGAGGATGTATTTCTAAGTAACAACTAACTAAATCCATTACCAAAATTACATGACATTTTACTATGATTTTCCTTATCTATAGGCATATCCCTAGACATGTATTTATGTTCCTCACTATGGTCTAATCATCCTATATTAAAATGGATAACTAAACCTTCACTCTGATACCATCTATAATGACCCAATGTTGACATAAGTTATCCTTACATTACTTTTTCAGAATATATAAAACATATTAAAAACACATGCCTAAATACCGATCTAGTCAACTGACTTTGGAAATATGGAAACATAAACACTGATATATATGTGAGATACATTATCTCCCACTAGGTTCTTCATGGTTATCTATTTTGTTAAACCCATCAAACAGAATACAAATCTTCACAACCTATGGAAGGAAATTTTAAAAAGGTGTGCTCAAATGCTCAGTAAGGGTAAACATGGGTTATATGAATACATAATAATTTTCAAAAGGGTTTTAAAACAAGATCATGAAAATATAAGATCAAACCCTACATGTCAAGGATCATATACATGAATCATGGAATAAATCATGTCACTTATTAAGACATGAATAATAATGAAATAAATGACAGAATCCATGAATGAGTTACATAAGAATAAAACATGGTTTTTTGGTAGAGACATAAGAATTTAATATTATTTAAATATTATCCAAGGCATGTCTTACAATTACATCTTAATAAAATTTAATTACTCTTCATTCTATCATTTTATCAATGTTTCACTCCCATGGACATATTTATAGCATGATTTCACTCCTCATAGCATCTTGGTAGTCATGGTTCTGTACCATGTATATCATATAAGTCAAAGCTCACAAACAATACCAAATTTGTATTTCTCATGAGATATTAATATTTACCCAATGTATTTGAGGAAAACATAGCCCCCAAACTCAATTTGAAATCATATATACACATGCTACAAGATAATAAATAATCATATCATAACCCATGAAATGAAATACATATTATAATCATATATTCATATCAAAACCAATGAAAAAAAGACGATTTTCATAATCATTTCATTATAAACATAACCCTAGAAATGAAGTTGTTTTCATCAACATATAAATCATGAAATAGGAATGCATTTCATAAATATCATTCTATGAAAGAACAATACATTTAGAGAACTAATATGAATGTAAACATTGAATAATGTCCCCATAAAGGCTTGAGTGACACCTACTAGTGTTACCTTAGATGGGAAATAAATTTTTTGGATATTATAAGATCATTTCATAAGAAAAATATCCATTCATTATTGATAAAAAGTTTTTTAAAAGCTAATATATTTTTGAAACATTTTTCTATGAAAATTACTTAAATATATTCTAATATAATATTAGAATAAAATAATAAAACATTTCTAAAATCAATTTTCCTTGAAAGTAGCCCTCAAATTTATTTAGAAAACTATTTTCATTTTTTTTTGAATCCCTATTTCTTAAATACTATATATTGACAACCAAATAGGAAGACAATAATAATTACATAAAACATTTTATGAACAAAAAAATATTTTGAAATTGTACTAATAAATGAGGATATTGTGAACAACTAGATTATAAGAAAATTAAAGTGTGTTCTTGAGATTTGGATAATTAGATTCCATTTATTGATAGATAATCATAAATAATCATGAAAAACAATGATATTTTCTCACTAAAATATTGTCACTTGGTATGGTGGGATCATAATCTCCATGTAATAATATGAAATTTCATATATTTTAAAATATCATTAAAATAAATATATCAGTGATTTAATAATTGCCAAAAAATAATTTAGGTTCATAATAACACTTGCGTCTCAATAATGGAAAATTCAGACGAAACTATTTTACAGATTTGTTATCTTTTTTAACATAACCCACATGAATGAAATATCACAAAATGGATACGTGAATAAACAAAAATTTATGTATAAGATATGTATAATAAATTAAGAGGAAGTATATACACTGCAAAAAATAATTTAGTAGTGATTAAGTCATGTGTCTCATGAAAATATAAGGGACATGAAATTTCATTACCTTGTGCCATGAATATCTTCATACTAATTAAAACCAAAATAATAATTAATATAAATATATTAAAAATATTTTATAGAACCATATTCATATATCTAATACCATATATGGTTTTTTCATGATCATATATTACCTGGTGTATAAAAATCCTTTGTTGAGGTTTCACTTTGAGAAATGTTTACATTGGTCTTCGTATTTGTCATAATTTGTCAAACCTTTGGTCCGTAAACGTAGATAATGATTATAAATATTAAAATAATGAGATAAATATCATTTATATTCTGTTTATGTTTATTATAACAATATTTATAATATAGACGTATGAAACAGAATACATCATTTATGTTGATGGTAGGTTGTGCATACGCATCAACACTATTTCAATTTAATTATTGCGTTGATGGGAATAAATTTATACAAATATATTAATATATATAAATATTAAAGTGAATTTATTATATATAATATATTATATATGATCACTAAATCCATCCATATTACATTCAATGTGTTTTATGAATGAATCATATTTCTTTGAGTGGGCTGTAGTCCACACATCCCCAAATGAAATTATAGTATTTACACTAAATGGAATGTAAAATGATATGTTTTGTAAAGGTAATAAATAAGAATAAAATCATAATAAATTTAATATATGAAATATATAAATATATTTTCCCTCATAATTTCCACTACAAGAGTTGGTAAAGAAAAAATTAACAGACATCGTTTAGTGAGGTGGTAGTTCACCATACACATAAACAGTATGTTCATTACCTATTAAATGGATGTGTGTGAATTTTTAGTTATAAAAATTAGCATAAAAAATAATACTATATTGATTATATTTTTTTATTCAACATTGTAATAAATATAGTGGAGGGGTGATGAAATAAAATTAAAGAAAGGGACATGAGGGAAGACATTACCTCTTAATCGGGTAACTCCTTTTAGTTTGTGCCAATTAGATTCATTTTAAGACTGTATTAAAAAATGTATTATTTGAGGAGAAATGTATTTTAGTTTTGATTATCTTTTTGGAGATATTTATCATGAAAATTGATTTATATGTGTGAGGAAATGGGAGGAAATGATCCCTTTTTATATAGGAGTAGGAGTGACACTCTTGTAAATATTTGAAGAATGAATTCCACCATCATTTTAATCTTTTGTGCGGAACCAATAATGATAATAAATATATAAATTTTTTGATAGGTTCTTAATATTTACATCCAATGTATTTCTGATAAGTTTATTTGTCAAATAGGATGTTACATTTAATATTTATTCCACAGGTAAGCATAATTTTATTTCATCGATGTAATTAATTTTAATTACTTCAATACTATTCTTGGTAAATAACATAGATAAACTTACTAAACAAATAAAGTATGATAATTTATAATATAGAGTACATTTTTACAAATTATAATCAAATAAGGGAATGAAATTAATTTAAAATTAATCTCACAGTCAGGTCGACAAAGTAGGGATTTTAGGTAAAAACATTCAAAAGCATTCTATGTTTTTATACCCATGTTTATTGATAAATTGATCTCAATGACCTAAATTGTATTACTGTAATAATTTATTATCTAAATAAATTTGGAATCTATTTTTAAATATAATTTAACCTTGTAAATAAATTATATGAAAAAGTTGTTTTGAATTAAAATCTGTATTTTTTTTCTCTAGTCATCGAAAAAATCAGTTTCTCATATAAATCCTAATTATTATTCATATGATAATTTTAAGACTAAAGGTTAAAAATTTATGTTTATTTTATCCAATTAAATAGCTAAATGTATCAAAAATTAATGATGTTATTTTTCAGATAATTACATCAAAAGCAATTTATTTTAGAAAATGGTTTATTAATCATATATGGCCTTTTACAAAAATTATATTGTTCATTATCAGTATTTTTTTATATTATAAAAAATTTAAAAAATATTTGAAAACATATAACTAATTTTCATATAAATATATTTAGTTACTATGTTATAATTATATCATTTATATATTTAAAATATTATAATGATGTTTCGTAGAATCATTAGTGTTGTGTGTACCATATGCCTAGTTGGTGTTTAATATAACATACGCAGAGTCGAGTTTCTGTGTATCTTATGGTGAATTATTGTCATGTAACATACTCAAATTGGATTTTGTGTGAAATTATTGTTTTACATATTTCATTACAATACATAAATTAAAAACAATTATATTCGAAAAAGAGGTGCATAAAAGATCAAGGATGTTACATGGAGTTTCAAACCAGGTATGCAGAAAGGCCAATTGTTGTTTACTAGATTATGATTGAGTCTGGACTGATGCACCTTGTAGTTTTGATACCCGTAGCTACATCTGTTCTAGATCCATATGCAACTATTGTATCTATATTGAGATGATATTCTTGGAAACCACTAAATATATCCTTTTCCAATATTCCAAGTCATTTTCCTTAACATTATCTCATGATTAGAATTAACCATAAATACACCCCTAGATATAACCTTCGAAATATCCATAGGTATATAACTAAAATTTTATTATTATATTTTATGAAGGATCACTAAACCATAAGTCTTATAAACACTATAAATTCACAATATTAATTTAAATTGGAATTGTTTCATGTTTTATGAATATTTAACTCATTATAAAACCGATGCCCAAAGACTATATCAGTTTAGTACATTTACAACCTTGGAAACGTAAACATTGGTACATGAGTTAGATATTTTAGATAACACTATTTTATCCATGAATAGAACCACTCTTTATAAAATCACTAAAAAATATCTTCATAACCTGGGAAAGGAAACATAAAAATTGGTGAGCTTAGATAATGAATAAGGGTAAACAGGGAGACATATAAGCATAAACATGAGCATAAGTTTATCAGAACCTGATCATAACATTTTAATATCATACCCTTCATATTAATGGTAATAAACCTGAATCATTTAATAAATATTATCATTTCACATGGCATGAAGATTAAGGTAATCGAAAGCATAATGTGTTAAATCATAACATAAAAATATGACATGGAATTGTGGCCTACATAGAAGCTTATAAAAACCCAATGTCATAGAAACCTACTAAGAACATATTAACATGTTATTATTGAGATAATCAACATATTACATGATTCAGTCAAGGAATACCATCTCATGTACCATCCCGTTTTGGGCTAGTGATTCCCTCCCATGTACCATCCTGTTTTAGGCATGGGATTCCCTCCCATATACCTTATTATTTTAAGTTTGGTATGCCCTCCTGTAAACCATTTTAACTCATAAAACATTTATCATTATCGAATGCATTATATTTAGATATATGTGTCATCCATGATATTGTAAAAACATACATACATGTACAACATGATAATAAAACATTCACTATTTAATGACCTATAAAAAGAGATTGGTTTCATAAACATCATATCATGTCCTAGGAAATATATTGGGTATTATAAATATTTAATCATATCCTAAAACTCGGAATATTTATATTTACAATAATCATTTCATCCTATAATAACCCATTAATGGGAGCATGTTTCAGAATAATTTATCATGGAATAACCCATTTATCGCAACTAGATTTTATATGCTTTTATCATTTTATAAACTGTTTAAGTTAAACATGTTTGATAATAATATTACATGCGGATGAAAAATTAGTTATAAAAAAATTTAACATTTGAAAGATAAAATGGTATTCAATAAAATTATACCATTAAAACATTAATTATTCATAGAAATAATATTAATGCAACATTTGGATCATTTCCCAGAAGAAATTTAGTAACCTAAAATGATTTCATCATAGATGGAAAATAAGATTGAGATATCCTTGAACAATAATTTGGAAGAAAATATCCTTTCTTCTTTGAAAAGTTATTTTAGAAACATAACCCATTTGAAAACCAATTTCTTTAGAATATTATGAAATCATATAATGATTTCATTAAATAATTTTGAAAACCCTTTAAATTGAATACTTATAAAATTAGCCTAAAAATTTTTTGAAAAATATTTTAAATGAAATTTTATAAAAGAAGCGTAAAAATTAATGAAAAAAAATTTCATTTAAAATATATAAAATTATATCAAAAACATTTTGAAAATCATTTTTCAGAAAAATGAATTTAAAGAATAAAAATAATGTTTCCTGATCACTAAATAACATTTCTTATATAAACCCTTTTGAAAACATATTATAAAATCTATGAAAATCATTTCCTACAATTTTTTACATAAAACAATTTTTGAAAGACATGTTTATTTGAAAACCATTTTAAACTCAAAAATTTTTCAGAATATTCATAATATAGTCTCTTTAAAAAATTACACTTTAATTGGATGAATTATTGAAATTATGGTCATGATGGATGGTATATTCGTACATGCCAAACATTCCTTTCGTACATTAGATGTTAAAAAAAGTTCCTTGATGGGAAATCAAAAATAATAATACTTTTTCATGTTTTTTCTAAAAATAATTAATACATGGTTTTAAACATCATTTAAATATTATAGGATAATATTAAATCTTTTTCAAGACATTGTTTCAAAACATATTTTTGAAATAATAGATATTTCATATCGAAAGGTGGAACAAAGATAGTTTTTCAAAAAACATGTTCATAATTACCTTAATTAAAAAAGACTATAAATATGTTTATATCAATTGGATATAACATGAATATACATATTCTAATAAACTTCATGAGAGTTCATGATATATAGATCATAATAGTTTATCAAGGGAATCATATTTACAAAAAATCTCGATAAATAATTAGATTGATGCAATAAATTGTTACCATAATGGTAATAATAACTCATATCCCAATTCAAATTATGAAGTTATATGAATATTAAACAATAATTAATATAAGTATGTAATTATATAACAAAAAAATGTAGTATATACCCATCAATAAAAAATATAGGTGCATTACATGTCATGTGTGTCAGAGAAAGAAAATTGAGATGAAATTTACAGACCAATTTGGTAACTTTTAAAACAAAAGAATATTGAAATAAATATCATAAAATGGATATTTAAATACCAAATAATTTATTTATAATAATTATTTAATAAATTTATGTGTTTTATAAACACAACATCTTATAAATATGTGGTGAACGCAGCTTCTGTGTCATGAAAAAATAAAAGTGATATGATAAAAATCGTACTACTTGAGTAAATTTAGAATCATGTTCCCCATGGAATATTAACATCCTTATAAATAATTTAATATCATCAAATAAAGGAAATTAATTACATAAAATTCCATAAATAGTATACAAAACCACAAAGAAAGAGTGAGTGGTTAATATGCCTTATATCTTAGTGAATTAAAAAGTGTGATGAAATCCCTTTACCTTATGTATTGACTTTATTTGTATATAATTAATCCTAATGTATAATAAAAATAATATTATTATACATCTACTAAATAAATATATTATTATATACAATACCATATATGACTTGGTTATGAATTTATTATACACTTTTATTAAGAACTCTAAGATAATATTACGTTTTGGGTAATATCATCCTAATATTTCATATATGTTTGGACTAGTAATTCGTGATCATCTTACAAAGAAACTTATTTAACTATTTAAATATAATAAAAAATGTATTAATATAATATATATTTACTATATATATTTTTAATAATCAATATATGTATGATGTATGAAATGGAATACACCGTTCATAGAGACCAAAAGTAGTATGTACGCTTGAATGTTGTTTCTGTTTTATTATCATATTGAGAGAAATAAAGTATCAAACACACACATATATATATATTATAATTAATTTATAATTAATATTTCATTTATATAATATATTTTCACTAAAATATTCTTTTATATGATCCATAAAATTTGTGAACAAATCACGTCATTTTGAAGATGCGGTAGTCCACATTTCCACAAACGATGTTATTTTATTTACAAAAAAATGAAAGAATAATTTTTTCTATTATAAAAGAATTACATAATAATAAATTTATAAATATCAAATTTTAATATCATTTCCATCAAAATTATATACAATGAGATGTTGGAATAGAAAAAACATAAAACATTATTTTGTGAGATCATAGTTCTCCATTAACATAAATGGTATGTTTATTACCCAATAGGTTGATATATAGGAAATTTCATGTCAAAATAGTAGAATAGAAAAATATAATTAAATTTAGGATAATTTTTTATTGTATAATCATGTAAAGAGAACATGTGGGTGGTTGGATAATGAAAATAAAACTAAAGACTTTGAGAAAGAATGTTATATCTTCTTCGGGTAACTCCTTTTGGCTTCCACCAATGGGATTCCATGGAAGAACATCTCCCCAAGGTGAGTATTATATGTTTTTTGGTGGGGATTTTATGATATATTTTTAATGATCGAGGTTGATCCACATTTTATTGAGATGTGTGGGGATGTGGGAGTGATAAGTGTCTTTTTAGAGTGCAGGGAAAATAGAGAATTGTATTTTTGAAAATAATTATTTATTACTAAATTATTACGTGTTAAATTGTTACAAAATAAACTATTTTGAAATATGAGATAATTTTTATTTGAAAAACATTATTATAAAAGGTTTTATAACATTTTATTGGTCATATGTCCCCCAAAATTTAGGTTTACTCGCCGGTTAATCTTAATATTAACATAAAAATCGTAATTAATTATAATTACCTTTCTTAATATTTTGGATAAAAAAATATATGATGTTATTAAATATTCTAAATTAGTCTTATTAAAAATATATAATCAATATTTTCCCAAATTCCAATCAAAGAAGTGGAAATGTTTTCTTTAATTTTAGTCACATAGACGAGATGACAATGCCGATTTTTTGTAAAAACGATCAATATTTTGAAATTTTTTTATATAAAATATCAAATTAAAATTGATTAAAATTACCTATATTGGAATAAATGATTGAAAATTAAAATAATTAGTCATAAAACCATTAAAAACATAAATTCACCTTATAAAAAAAATTAGATGAAAATGATGTTTTCAATTCAAATACATTATTTTCACTTTTACTTAAAAATGAAAATTCATAGAAAAATACAGAAAAATTTATTCTAAACTAGTTTTTATGTTTATATTGTAAAAAATGAAGATTGTTTTTAGGTATAAAATTATAAAAAATTATATAATTTTGATTAAAAATATGTTCTTCACTATTATGAGGTAAAATATATTTTATTAAAATATAGGGTTTATAGGTTATATGAAGTCTATTCTGTTATTATTCCAATAAAATCTGTTGGATTAATATACAAAAATAATTAAATATATAAAATATATATTTTTAAATATTATTCAATAATTGTAAATAATTTAACTTTTTAAGATAAATCTTTATTTGAGCATAATACAAAATTAATCAGAGATGATTTAATAATTAAATATAAATAATCATATGTTAATAATGCATAACCATGGATATTACACTGGTTGAATAATCACACTAATTGGAAGTTACAAATATGATAATTAAGGAATGCATAATTCGTGAAATCTAAAACATATCATCATCCATCATCCAATAAATATTAAAAAATCGTTTAAGCCATAGTAAAAACGGCATCTGAAGATAGGCAAGGCCTCGGCCAAACCCATATTTGATTAGTCTCATGGGACCTATCGATACATCTAGGGGTTATAGTGGGACCCACCCATCACATGATAAATCCAGTTTTTTCTTCATGTTATTTGAGTGAAACATACACATCATATAAATAAAAAATGTAAATTAATTCCCCTATTTAATAAGCATAACGACTTTATATTATATTAAATACGGTAAATGGTATATCAATGGACAAAATGATAAAAAAAATATACAAATATAGTATATTTTATTAAAGAATATATATATATATAAATCGTAATATTCAACAGATTATTCTGTAATAGATGAAAATAATCTAGTAAAATCATCAAGGAATTCTAGAGAGAGATACTATATTTACATGGAAAATAAAAGTTTTGTTGGAAAAATTATTTTTCATTTTTAATAAAATCAAATTGTAAATATATATATATGATAAAAAATTTTACAAAGAAATTATTTATTAGACACAAATATTGTCCAACTGAAGAGAAATCATGTAAAATTATATTTATGATACTTTGTTAATGGACCACATTAGTGCAGTTTGAGGGAATATATGACAGAGTACATAAAGCAGACAGAAGATAAATTGTTTACATAAATAGATAAAATATCTAATACGGGTTTTATTGATAAAAAGATATGTTTTAAAAACATAGTGGTGTATCAACACATATTATTGAGTGTTCCTAAAAATGGATATGAACATGGGATGTTCACTTTAATCAGGATTTCTTATCAGGAGGAATTGTTAAGTGAACATTATAAAACATGTCTTTAACCATAAAAAAATAGATGAAATGATATATAAAAATGATTTTGGAACATATAAAAAGACTTCATAATCATTTTAATATAATAATGAATAATGAAATTTTTGTAATGTGAGTGAAAACATAACATGAATGAAAAATGGAGGTTTGGGAAGAATCACTTACCTTATGTTCAAAACCAAACCCCACTTGTACCTAATGTCCTAGATAATGATATCAGATTCATTAATAATTAATTCAAAAACATATTAAATAGGTAATTTATTTAGTTCATTTTTATTTAGTTTTTGTAGTCCCTTTTTTATGAGTTATTAGATTCAATTTTCTACGTTCAGGGGAGTTCGTTTCCTTGATTTTATAGATTGGTTCAATTCTATACCTATAAAAAAGATCATATAAAATGGTAATTGTTATCTAGAATTGAAATTATATGTTTTTCATTAACATATAGGTTATTTAATGGTCATATGTATAATTTATTGAGATATGTGGATGATTCATCAGATATAGTGTTAATGATTACCATTTTCATTATTTTGGCCTATTGTGGATTATAATGAACTGGTTTTGGTAAATAAAATAATATCATGTATATATACTATATAAAGGACAAAAAATATGTTTCAATATACATAATTTAATATTTTATAACCTTATAAATGGTTTTATGACCCTCCTTGATGTTTGAGATGAGAAAACTAATACTTGTCATCCATGAAGTTGGTAAATTAATACCTCATCAATGATGTTCTATTTTTAGAAAAAAAGGCTAGTAGAAAAGTTTTCCTGGAGGATATAACATTATTATATGAAAATTAGTTAAAATATATGATTATTTAGTCATCATTCTCTTTTTAGTGGGGATGTAAGGAATACATTGGAAATGAAATGAAAATAAATTGAATTAAATTTGAATGAATGAAATGGGGTTTTACATCTTGAATTATTCTCCATGACAATCTCCTTAATGAAATTAAATAATTTAATTTCATGAGAATGAAAACACTCTAAAATTGGGGAGAGATTTTGGAGGGGAATTTGGTAGAATATAAGTTGGCCTCAAGGCTTTGGAGGTTTGAGGATATGTGGTGGTGTCTATAGTGGAGGAGAGAGGTGACTTCTAATTATTTAATTTATGATCTTATTTTCTTCCTCAAGAATATGAATATATGATACCATATAAATATATATATTACAATAAATGATTTAAGTGAGATATCATGGGATTAAAGCTTCTATAGATTCTTCACTCCTTCAAAAAATTGCATCTAAGCTATTTTAAAATGTAATTCAAAAATTTAAATTATATAGATGAAATTTAAAATTTTGAAATATCACATCATAAAAACAATATCTAAACGATCCATATAAAAATATGTAATGAGAAATAATATCATCCCAAAAAATATAATATTACAAAAATAGTAAACATTCATGAAAATAAAAACATACAATAAAAATCTAACTATCCATTTCTGATGGAGAGTTATTGAAAAACAATTTGATAGAAAGTATACCATCAAAAAATTATAAATTTTATATTAGTGAAATTACAATTTATTTATCATAAGGAAACATAAAATTTTGATTTTTTTGTAAAATAATATTCCTAGCCTTGGGGGTTTCATTTATATTCTATAAAATCACATGATAAAATAAAACTACTTGATTCATTTCCATGCAATAATAAAATCATTTGTTGGTGCATTAATATATATCCACGTCATTTTCCAAATATGAAGATGGATATGCAAGAGAATTTTTTATTCCTGAAGAACTTTTATGAATCCTATGATCTACAAGTCAATCTATCTACCTTTAACTCCTTAGTCAAACCATGATGGTGAGAATAGGTTATTGAATATGATAATTAATACAATAATCTTAATCAATAACATCATTAATCAATTCTAGAATTATTGAAACAAAATAATCATGATAAAAATATAATTCCAAATTCAAAGACAACAATTTTTTATGGAATATCACTAAATTTCCAACATCAACATAACTTAATATTCCAAAAATAATTAATCACTCAATCCAAAATAAAAAAGACATGAATACATTGATTATTTTAAGACATTAATGATAACATGACCACATCAATTCATTTAAAAAAATGCACAACTGTAAAATCCCTACCCATCTCATGATTCTTATTACCAAGACAACGTCGAGTAAATCTTGACTCTAAAAACCCAAATTCATAATTATTCCTACTCATTTGTAGTAAAAAAATGAGTTTTCCTTGATCTATTTTAATATTCTGAGGTACGTTAACTAGACTCTTGGTACATTTATTTGGGTAGTGCATCATCTCTTATAGTTGAATCATTTCATATAAACATCTATTCTCATTCCCCTACAATCATAAGCTTGGTGACCATTCTATCTTGCTATTAAGAGACTCTCATTCTATTCAATAATGAATTGAGTTGATTTATTCTATAGTTATCACATGTTGTAATGTCCTTCATTACCTTTTTAACATTATATGTCTATTTTTCCATTTCACCCTTCTTCTCTAAATTTTCCATAAATTCATATAACATGGGGAAATATTTCTCTATCGTGATAGAAATTTAGACTATATCATAGTATAATAACAATTATTAGGAGGCCAAATCCTTTCAAAGGAATGGATTTAACCCATCATTGAAACATTCAATAATACTCATTAGGTTACATATATAATCTATTACATTCATATATAATCATATAATGTTATATTTATATTTATCTAAAATATTCCTCATTTTTCTTTAGACTCAAAAATTTCCACCTTATATCCACTCGTTGTTTAAGGGGTGAATATTTATGAATCAAAACATTATTAAAATCCTTCGATTCCATGTTTTCAATTACATTCTCTTCTGTTGTGTTTTGAGTTAATGAACACCATTGATCGGAATCTCATGAGAAATGATAAAATGTCATGTTAAACTTATCCCTTTTCATAATTCCCAATGTATGAAATATATTCTCTAAAGAACATATCCAATCCTCACCTTTAAATGGATTTTTAGTCTGACTAAATGATGGTGGTTGTTGTCACATAATGTGGTCTATCCTTATTACACCGTGTTGTGGATCTAGCTACTTTGTGTAAATAATATTATTTCTATGAACCTAACATAGTTGTCCTGGTATAGTTATAGGTTGTTCATGTCCAATTGCAGCTCCCTATCCAACATCATTTTTTTCTATACAAGGGAAATCCCTATATGTAATATGTGTGTTGATACAGGTTATATTCCTTGTATGAGTAACCATTTCTTAAAAATTAAATACAATATATTTCGGCATGTATCAAAATACATAATCTATATCTATAAAATAAAATATCATAAATTGAAAATTTATGCAAAGTTAATCTCATAATCATAAACATAGTTTTGGAATACATGTTTACTTTTAATTCCTTCCCAGTAGAATACAGATAATGTGTGAATTATCCTAAGAAAATCATCAGAGAGTGTCACCCCTGGTTCATAGTAAGGATCAATTTCTGGGTGTATGGTTTCAATGAGTTAGGTCAAATACACATTGTCAAATTAATTAACCATTGGTACATATATTCCCAAACCATGTCCACTTGTAAGATCCATAGAGGGATTTAATTCTTGAACTATCCGGATAATATCTACCTTACTGATATAAGTGGTTGTTCATATGTTTTTATCCAAAAATTATATGAGAGGGTTATATTCACTAATTTTGTTCCAAAGGTTTATATTAAACATTCTCTGATTCCATCTACACGGACCTAAATCTTATTAGTTATGAACTGATGCCTTACATAATTACATTGGTACTATGAAAAATAATCTCCATCCCATTGTAATGAATAATATTATAGATTTTTAATCTAACCACTTACATCTATTTTACATTACATCATAAATGGAAAAAAATATAAACTCTAATAGACACACAAGTAATCTCCAAGACCATCCTTGAAATACATTAAAAATATACACCTTCACATCCTATAGAGAAATAAAAAATAAGAAAGGGGTTCTATCGGATTCTCAGTAATGGTATGTAATACAATGAATTGTATGATAAATAATAATAAATAATAATGCATGTTGAATACCTAAAAAAATATTCCACATAAAAATAATTTTGGGAATAGTAAGGAAGGAATAATTTTTAAATAAATAATGACTTGTAAACAATCATATGCGAATAACAAATAACATTAGATATTATACCAGACGAATAATCACATGTATTTTCAAAAATTAATATTATAATGATGGAAGTAATATTGATTTAATTCATAATTCTAGAAATCCATGTAATCACCTCAATGCCTAACCCATGGAATTTTAAAATAAATGGTTCTTCCCTCATGAATTAACTTTTCTATAAAAGGAAATGGCCTAATCCATGTGTATATCAGTTTTGTCTCCTGCTATGTACTGATACATTGAGGGGATATTGTGGTCCCCTCCAATTACTTAATTTGATAAATGCATTCTTCATTTGAATGGATTGAAAAAAAACATCATATATATTTGAAATATAAATAATTTTCCGTAATCACAAAATATTATTAGCTAACATTTTATTTGTCATTATTAGTGGAATCACAATAGAACAAACATAGTAAAAACTATCATAAAAAAGTTAATAAAATATGGTTGATGATATTATAAAATACGAACAAAAATTATTATTATGATTCACAAAGGGTTTCTGAAATATACTAAAATAGTCAAATAATATAGTCAAGGAATTCATAGGAGAAATAAACATCTTTATAGTACAAAATATTGTTATTTTGGAAAATTAATTTTTATTTTTCATAAAATCATAATAAAAATATTTATATCATAGAATATGTGGGAAATTATAATATTTTTAAACATAATTTCTTTACAATGGAAGGGAAAACATGTAAAAATGGTTTAAAAAATTTAAATGGGACACTTCAATGTGTTATGAGGAAAATATAAATGCAATTAAATGTATAATGCTATTAATTTATTAAATAAAACGACAAAAGAGATAATATTATATTTAATCATATAAATTCTTATTTATGATATTTATTTTTGTCTTGAATCAAATTATGTAGTGTATATTAAGAAGGGTATTAAATTGGGAAGTTCCCTTTAATCAGGATTTGTTATTAGGATTAATTGAAAGTGTATCTTTATAAAATATGTATTTGCAAAAAAAATATATAATGAAGAGATCAAGATACATGATTCTGGAACATATAAATATAATTTAAAAGATGTATATAAAATTAAATATTAATTACATTCTGGTAATGATAGGGAAATCATAACCTGAACTAAAAATGGAGGTTTGGTAAAAACCTATACCTTTTGTCTGAAAGTGTTATCCACGTATACTTAATGTCCCCAATACTGAAATTATATTAATTTATAATTTAATTTTGAACCAATTCAATATTTTTTTTGTAATTTTACTAAATTAATTTTCTCCCTTTTAGATGAGTTATAAGATTTAATGTTTTTTTATTTGGGAGTCTTTGGTATCTTGATTTCTTTCATTTGTTAACTTTTATACATGTAAAAAAGACCATGAAAACACATAGTAGTTATCCGAAATTTAAATTATATGTTACTAAATAAATTATATGAGATTTAATGGTCTTATAAATATTTTTATTTTCTTTATAATATAATGATTCATTAGATAAATAATTAATGATAACCATTTATATTATTTTGGTGTTTTAGATTATCAGGAACTAGATTTAATTTATTATTTAATATTATGTGTGTACACTAGTTCCACATTATTAAATAATTTTTAATTTACATATTATTATATTATATAACCATAAAAATTATTTTAGTATCATCCTTGAATGATGAATTGAAAAATAAGAACATGTGGTCAACCAAAGTGGTAAATCGCACCTCAAAAACGTTAATTTCAATTTTAGAATGAAAAGGGGAAGAGAAACAAATTGATGGTGGAAATCCCATTATTCTTATAAAATTAAATTATATATATGATGCTAGAGTTTTCATAAATTTTTGTATATATTATATTAGGAAATGGTGAGAATAGAATAAAAAATAAAATAAATTGGATGAAAATTAAAAGTAGTAAAGGGTATTTTTCATCCTGAATAAATATCATGGATAACTTCTTTTAGTAAATTGGAAATGTTATTTTGTTGAGACCAGAAGTCCTACATCCTAGGGGAGTGGATTTGGATAGTAAATGATTAGAATATAATATGGCTTCATGGATTTGTATGTGTGAGGAAAAGGGGTGGTGTGGGTGGTATTTATAGTGGAGGAGCGGGGTGGTTTTATATTATTTATTTCCGTAATATTATAATTTTTCGCAAGACTGTGAATTTTTTTAACCTTATTAGTAACTATATTCAAATAATGATAGAGTGTTTGAGATTATGGGATTAAGTCAAATATACATCATCTATGAGTAAAAAAATCTTGTAATTATTAAATATCGTAAATTATTGTATTTAACTATTCACAAAAAAGTCAACTGTTTTAGAAAAATCCTAAAAATTCACCCTAACAATTTTCGATATGTGTATAATTAAAAAATAGACTCCATTATATTTAAATATGTTTCTAAATATGAGAAATTTTGTTTCAAATTAAAATCATCATTTATTCAACAAATAACAATTTTAAAATTATAACCTGTTTTATGGCATTAAAGTATTAATTTTGGAATCATGAATTTATTTTATTATCATTAGATAAAAATTATTTATTTTAAAATATATGTTATTAATATATATTTTTTAAATCATTATTGTATTTATTAAAAAGTAAATAATGATTATGTCTGACAAAAATACAAACAATTAATTTATCATTTTTAGAACATTTATTATAACATCTCGACCAGGGAGAGACATGCATGTACCCTAATATTATTAGTCATATGACATTAGGAACACCTCCCCAAATTCCACAATATGTATTCTAGTAGCGTGGGTCAGATATGATGATCATGGGTATACTATATCGTCTTTTATTAGAGTAATAAACTAGCAGAAAAAATTAACAATAGTGGAAGCATATATAACTGCAGAAAATACCAATATCCCAGTATAATAGAAGAAGAAAAATATTTTATCCAACTAATTAAGTAAACATGTAATGTTAATTTATGTTTTACTATATAAAATACAATGAAAATAAATGACACTAATAACTCCTAAGTGGAAGTCGAACCATGTCTGGTTCCCTTAACCATTCTCCATCCAAACTCATCCATCCAACACATGCCACAATCCATTAGCATGTCCTAAATACATGAAATATATTTTTGTGAAAATAATGAATCATGGGTAGTGTGTGATTACAACATAGATGGATGCCACCAATGGTGTTAGAAAATAATCAAGTCAACAAATTTTTATGTAGTTGTAAAAATGAAATAATTACAATGAATAAGTAAACTGTTATCACATAATCAATTAATCATTATTAATATATTTATAACATATAGTTCTCGAGGACATCCATACCTCAATAAATTCTCCAGTCCACCCCAGTTCTGAACCTTGTTACTTATTCAATTTATAATTCATTTCATTTAATGGTATTTCATTATCCCATTTATTTCACTAACATTACTATGTCCACATGGGACCATAATCCAATTACGATGTTTTGGGTATAGAATTGCATGACTATTACCCAATTAATCAATCATATAAATTTATCCTAGGCATAGTATATCATTTCTATAATCCCCAATTCTCAATCATGAATATACATTAATGACATAGAACATCATGTCTAAACCCTATATCTCAATCATGTGCATATATCATATGTGTATATTTAAAATTCTAACACCCAAATTATCAACCATATATATATATATATATCATTTGTGTAGATTTATATTTCTATAATCCCATTTATCATCTATGCATATACATCATTAGTGTCGATTTCATTTCCTAACACCACAAATCTCAACAATTTATGTATATCATTACATACAAGGCATAAATTTCTATGTATAATATTACATTTTGAAACCATGAATTATAAAAATTAATCCTCTTAAAAAAATTAACAACCTATAATTTCATTATTTAATTTATTAAATATTTAATTCATTGTTTGTTAATTACTTATATACTTAATTAACAAAATCATAATTTATTAATCAATTAAAAATTTCAATTAAGCATTTATAAATTTCATTTTTCATTATATAGATAATAATTTATGTTTTATTAAATATAATTCATCAATTCGATAATAAACTAGATAATTAATTATCCAATATTTCCCAATAAAAACATTTATAATTAACTCACCAATTAATTAACCTTTTTCCACATTTAATTTCTCTATCCAACCATCTCTATTACATCTATTTTATTACCCATAATTCGATATCAAAAAAATCATCACATTTCATAATTAATTCACCAATAAATCATCTTACTCAACTATCCCTAAATCTCATAAAATCCCAATTATCTCTATTAATTAATTTAAAACATTAATAAATTCAATTCTAGATTTCAATATAAAAAAATCTCCACAATTTCTACATATTTCATGTATGAAATAAAATCACACCTGTCTGATTTCGAAATTATATGACCTAACTCGATGCATTAAAAAAATAACCCCATAGAAAAAATTATCTAGATTCATAATATATAGATATATATATTGAAAAAAATAATATTTCAACCACTAAAAAGAAGAACAAAACATTGGGGGATTTATGAGAATACAATTGTTCATGACTCAGTTATTATAAGAGGTAAATGGATTCAATTCAGGCTTCAAATCATGATGAACTAATGTCAGAAGGACTTTGAATACCACTAGAAATATTACAAAATTTTAATTAACTCATTGGGTGGAATAAGGGTTCATGTTTTTGATTTCTATGGGGTGGTGAAATTATACATTTTTTTTGGGCCATATTAAATTTTTTTCATGGTTTCATTGGATGAGGCACATGACATTCACTAATTGTGCACCAACTATGTACATGTTTTTTAGGTGTCCAAATTTTCTCATTTTAGGGTCCACAGTATGTCAATATATGAACAATCGATGTGAACCCCCATTTTCCAGGGATATATAGTTTCCTTGGCTGGATTCACGGTTTTCACAAACTGTGCACCAACCTCGCACACACCCTTTTGTCCATTTTTTCTTTATTTTAACCCAAACAGACCCCAAGGTAAAACCCAATATAATGGTACATAATTAAATAATATAAACATGAAATCAATACCATGTTTACTCTATAAAATCTAGGGATCTTACAATCTCTCTACATAAAAATATCATCCTCAAGATGCACCCCCAAACATCTCTAATATTCAAATCCAATAAAGGGGACACTAAGCCCACATATCAACGTACAAGTCTCATATTTCCTCCCACTCAATTCCATGATGCATAGAACATGAACTATCAACACATCCTTTAGATGAAACACTTTCCCACTACGATCTGACAAATTTATTATATGATCATCAAATGACTCATCATTCTCATTGTCAACCTCATCCATATCTATCACATTAGAGGTGTAAATTTGATACCAAAATATTTTAGATCCATGTAAATCAAAATTCATGGTTATTTATTTCTTTGGAAGCTTCAAAAAGATCGCCTTCATCCATATTCTCTCGACAACCTCAAATAGTCTATCAAACCTGCGTTCCAACATTCCGTATCTTCATATCCTAAAGTGACCGAAGATAGGTGACAACTGAAGTAGTACAAAAATCACCATAGGTAAACTCTATGGTTTTAATCAATTTATTATCATATGACTTATTCATACTCGATGTTTTAGACCTGTATTTTTTAAAAAAATGCATAATTTATTATTTCTCTTATATGTGACTCAATCCTAATAACTCTGAATCACATTCCTCCATCCAACGTAAAAGTGATTTTCATGGACTACCTGAACGAGCCTTGTATGTTTCCATTCATATTGTTTTCTAATAACAATTTTTATTTAAAAATTACACCAAATCCAAGGTCTTACCCAAAAATCCTATGAAGTCATGAACACATTCCCAAATCCCATCTTTATGTACCAATACATTACGCTTTCCTATCCCATCTTTCTATTGGTGGAAGTTAGTACTTAGTAATACATCTCAGTTTTCATAATCCCTTCATGAAACATGAAGTAAAATTTGATTCACTATATGAAACTATAATTCATGTAACCTCTTTTAGTTGGAATATCTCTAGATCATATATATCTCTCAACTGATTCACTAGGAAAGTCTTTTATATAGGAATGAAATGTGCTAATTTATTTAGTCGATCCACAAACACCAAATAGCATCATTCTTACTTGTATTATACAGAAAAATAAAAAAAAATTTCATTAAAATTTCATAAAAAATCTCTTACAGAATATTAAATGAGTATAGAGAACCTACGTGCCATTTATGTTATTACATTAACTGTTGATAGATATACCATAATTTCCCAAACCCTGATATCTCCATTTTCATTACTGGCCATTAAAATGTTATCATTTGTAACAATACATTTTCATTACTCCTATTTTAACTTCCCCCATTGAGGCATTCAATTACAACCTCACATTATCCAAAATTCCCATTGTTACAATACCCTAATTCATGAAATAGATGATCAAATCCTCATCTAATCTCTAATCAGATGGTGACTACCTACCAACAAGGTTTTCCCTCGATATAAAATATATAGGGTCCTCATACTGTCTATATTGGATCCATCTCAAAATATTAGAGTCCACTAAAACTATAAAAATATTAATCTACTACTTACGATCCTAAAAAACCACATAAAGTTTTGCTAATAAATCCATCAATTTCCATTCAACACTAGACTACTAAACTAATCAAATATGAGTTTTCCTACCCAAAGCATCAGGCATACTATTTACTTTCCTAGATATATATCCTAGATCAAAATCAAATATCTTCATATACTCAACCCATGTCCACTACTTCAGATTCCAATATCACTGTTATATGTGAAACCATAATTTCTTATTATCAGTACACACCATAAATTTATCCCTCTATTGACAGTGTCTCCAACAATTTAGAACAAAAAGAAAAATAGTATAGCTCAAGGTATTGAGTTGGGTATTTCTATTCATGTGGCATCACCTGTCATGAACCATATGACACAAATAATTATCCTTTCATAAACACAGATCCTATTTCGATTCAAGATGTATCACAATACACAGTATACTCCTCACATGGATTAGTTAGGATCGGGATTGGTGCCAAAGTAAAATTCTTAATCAACTCATGGAGGTCATTATCAAAATATTATACCCATTCAATCATTATACCATTTTCTGTGAATCGTGAAATATGAAATTAAAAATGGGATATGTCATGGATGAATTTTTGATAATATCAAAATAACCCCTATAAGATATTGATATTGAACACATTTTTGGGATTCTCCCAAGTAAACACTACCTAAACCTTATCTGGGTTCAAAAACACACCTTTATCCAATATTATTTCCTCCATGATGTATACCTGGTCAATCCTATACTCGAATGTATATATCGTGGCATATATTCTATTATATCTTAGTATACCCAGGATGATGTCATGATAAATCATATAATCTTTTTGAGTCTTTGAGTTCACAAAACTTTTATCCATGAAAATCCCCGCAAACAAATCCTGGTATGGAATGAAGATTCTACTCATCAGTTCCATAAAAATTACTGGTTTATTCCTCAACCCAAATGAAATTATGAAAAACTCATATATTGCATTCCTGCGTCTGAAATAATTCATCCATATAACAGATTTCTATACTCTCAACTGGTGATACCCTGAACACAAATCAATATTTGAGAACATGTAAAATCTTCACCACATGGCAAATAGATTATCAATGCATAAAAAGGATATCGATTCTTTACATTAATTTTCTAAAAATTCTTGTAAAAAAAGACAATCACATACTCTCGTCTTTCTTATTTTGAAACTGTATAGGTGAACCCCAAGGAAACATACATATATGGATAATCTCATTTACCTTCAACTCTACTAGAGGATTATTTGTCTCTTGAATAATTTAATGTTCCATTTTATGTGGGGGAAATGGAACTTTTTCTACACTATAGAAGGTTTCCAATAGTTAATTCTACACCTCTATCAGGTGGAATACATGAGAAGTATTTGTAAAAAACATCATGAAATAGTTCATCCACCGAATGAAAGACATCATACATTCCACCTTCATCATCTATAATGATATTAGAAACATGTTCTTTGAGGTCACCTAGTTTCAATGTAATGGTCCCTTCTCCTCCTTCCCAGATATCCAAATCCCCATGGTCAACATAAATGTTACCCTTAGGAGACGTAGAATTTACTCTCCTCTCATAACAGTATATGTGGGCTAAGTAGCCGACAATCCATTCCATACCCATAATTTGGTGGAAGGCCGACAGATCCCAGATATAAAATTCAATAGGATATTATACTCCTTTATTTCAATGGAACATCATTTGAATATAAATACGTATATATATCGTACTCCCATTAGTGTATCTGTAATCAATATCCTACTAAAAAACTCCAATTAATTTCTCAAAATGTTAATATGTTTTGAGTATATAATGGATTGATATGAACCACTATCAAATAAGTAACCTTCTTAAAAAATCCAAAATAATAATACCTCTCAATATCAAGGACACATCCTCACTATACCCAATTATATGTATCACCATATGAAACTATCATTCCCATATTATGTGTGATTCCATATTAACTCATTAAGTTTTACCACTCTTCTGATACGGGTTCTCATGCCTAGAAGAACCACTTCAAAAATCTATTCATCCTCATCTATTTGAACTCCACTTACTATATTTATATGTGTCATAATATCTCCTTCCAACACCTTGGTCATATCTAGATTCTCTATAACTAACAATATACCTCATGTTACTATAGAAACTCTATATACGTCGAAAAATTCTATTGGATCAGAACTCCACTAGTGGTCTTGGATAATGTTTATAAATGTGTAACAACATAAGAAACCTTTGGAAAAGCCCTTGGGAAATATCATGAGTAACTGATCCCACTAACTGTAAACTCTTCTTCACATATCTCTAGATAATGTTATCATAATTAAAATTCCTACTCTTGATGAGAAACCCCTAAATAATCTAGAAGAAGAAACTTTTACAACATTTCATTCCTTCTTCAGATTCCCCTCAGTTACGAGAACATGATTCACCACTTCTAAAAAAATCAGCCTAATGAAATTCACTAGTGACATAATTTCACACAAAAGTCCATCTTGAAATAATTTAACCGACGTAGCCTCATCTACAACAAATGTTGATGAAAATTACTATGAATATTTGAAGAACCCAACAACTTCCTTCATGGAAATTATCCTTTGAGTCAATATGATGATCTCATATTCTCTCTCCAATCTCAATATCTTTGGGAAAATGTGCTCTAGTAACTTCAGTAAAAATGCATCCAATAGAATACATGTAGTCTATATATCTCAGGAACAAATTTCCCACCAAAACTTTTCTAGTCCTCATAGCATATAAGAATCCAACATGACCCTCTTCCCAGTTGGAATCTACAAATGCCCTTGTATCATTTTGATTGAATCCACGAAAAAATAATCTCCCTCGAGACCACCCTCTCTTGGAATTTTCAGAGGGTGTGGCAACTAAAACTCTGATGTCGGGTAAGACATGTTATTCTTAATACCGATCAGTATCTTCCCAGGAGTTTCATGAATTAATTAATGGTCCCTTATAACATACCTTGCACCCTCACCCAACACTATAGGTGTCTAAGGTTCTACCATATTGGGACCATCTATAGACTTGTCCTCTTGTAATCCTCTACAGAAGTTTTGTCATGAAGAAATTACTCTTCAATTACAAACCATCAACTTCGGACTCATATCTGAACATTATAATAGCTCATTTAGTTGAAAATTACAAAAATCCCAAAACTTTCTTTTCCCCAAACCCAACCGTATGATCAAAATCGAGGTTATATCACTACACATAACCATCCTACACATATTCCATAGAAAAAAAGGGTAAACATATTTTCATATGTCAGTTTTTTTCATTTAGAATCCAATTTATTCTCATTATTGTATAATTTTTACCACATCATATTTCATATTAGGCACATTATTCTATTGAATTTCAAAACCCATTGACTTTATTTAAAATTAATAACTTTACCAAAACCCATTTTATTGTGCATGCATAAAATGATGAATGTCCACAAAATAATCATGAGTGTCTAGAACTATTTATTAATATTATTCTCTCAATTCCATTAAGGGCCACTGGAAAATCTCAAACAATATCAAAAACAATAGTCACACCACACAAAATGTGAGTCACCCAAGGAGAAGAAATTGAAATATAATATAAAATAGAATTAATAATAATCCCACCAAAGGGAACTAGGGTTCTCCAACATTAATATGGTTGATAATTCTCCGAAGGAGCTCATAACCTATCATTGACTTTTCCTAGTCTCATGTTAAAAATTCTAAAATAGTTATAAAAAAGAATATGAAAATGAAAAATCTTATTATACAACTTAGTAACATTACAAATTAGTTTAACATGGTATTTCCTAGATCTGGTTTGTCACAAGACAATAGGCACTCCACCATGTTTGTTGGAGGCTTCTGACTAGTTATAAAGGTTTGATATGTCGATCATGGGGATATTATA
This sequence comes from Viscum album, assembly GCA_963277665.1. Taxonomy (NCBI): domain Eukaryota; kingdom Viridiplantae; phylum Streptophyta; class Magnoliopsida; order Santalales; family Viscaceae; genus Viscum; species Viscum album. The sequence continues at coordinate 798,635,112 of OY728143.1, read as the reverse complement.
CCACATTTCATTCGAGTAATGTACCAAAATAAATAAATGAACAATATTGGAATAATATATAACCATATCCAATATAAATAACTCATGATAATCAATTCAGATATATACATTATCCAACAAAATTAGAAAACATGTACTGTCATTTAATGTTCCATGTATATAAAATAAAACTCAAAAGAAAGGCACAAAAAACTCCCCAGCAGGTCCCGATCAACATTTGTTCCCTCATCAATGGTGCTTCCAGAATCATGCATCTAACATTGGACCATTTACCTTAACATGTCATGCATTAATGAAATATATTAAGGTACTGATCAGGCATCCCATGTAGGGCCTGTGAACAACTCAGTAGACTATAATAAAATAGTTTCTGAAACAAATCAGCTAAATTATAGTTTATGTAGTTGTATAAATAAAAAATTACAATGCATTGGTAAATACATATCACATTATTAATTAATATTTTTTAAACAACATAAAATAATGAGTTCTTGATCACACCAATACCTTAATACTTTATCTAGCCCACAGGGGGTATAAACCTTATTACTTATTAAATTTAAACTTCATTTCAACAAATGAGCTTCCATTATCCATTTTATTTCACTTTAATTACCAAGGCCACTTGGAACCCTATTCCAATTCTTAAATTTTTGTGTTTAATATTTCATGTCTAATATATCACTTTTCAATCATAAATAATTATCATATTCATAGAATGTCTTGTTTTAAATCCTGCAATTCTCAATCTTCCATATATATTTTGGTCATAGAACATTATGTATATCCCCAAATTATCAATCATGTAGATATATCTTATATGTCAATCGACATCTCTAACACCTCAATTCTCAAAAATATATATAGATATATTGTTGGTGTACAATTCAATTTCCAAAACCCCACTTCACAAATACGCATATACATCATTGGTGTAAACTGTCATGTCTGACACCCCAAGCATCGTGAATTTATTTATATGACTATTTACTGGGATTAGATCATCATGTCTTATATCCCATTTTAGAACCATGATTAAGAATCATTAATAACATTATCACAATTAACAACCACAAATTCCATTAATTAATTATTAAATTAATTAATCGAAACACATTAATTAATTCAAAAATTAATTAAAATCATCCATTTACAATAATCAATTCAACAATCAATTAACCATTTCACAATTTCAAAATCAAATAACTATCTCACCAGTTCATTATTATTAATTACAATTCAAAAATTTGATAATTAACTCAATATTTAATTATCATAAAATTTCTTAATGAATAAAATGATAATTATTTCACCAAATTATTTATCATTATTCCACATTTATTTTCCCAATCCAACCATCTAAATTCCATCTCAATTAATTCCCAAAATTAACTATTAAATAACAAATCCCAAATCTCTTAATTATTTATCCAATTATCTATCATTTTCCATAGTCCCTAAATCTAACAATTTTATAATTATCTCAATTAATTAATTTAACACATTAATTAATTAAACTATGTATTTTATTTTATAAACAATAATATAAATTCTATAACATCAATGTATGAAATCAAATCACAAATATGGGATTCTGGTATTAAGCCACATACCTCAATTCAGTGATAAACTATTTCACAATAGAAATCCACATTTTTTAGCATCATAATGATGTATTCAAGTTCCTGATCAACTACCATAAATAAATATTAAAAAAATTGATCCCTTATATCTAGGTATATATACTCAATACTATATCTAGTTTCATAAAATCAAGATCTAGATATAGTACTAAAAGAAGATTTCATCCACCAAAAGTGTAGAGAACATAGAAGATTGAATGGGAAAGCAATGATATAGGATCTACATACATGAAGAGGAGAGAATATTACATTATGGATTTTAATTAAAAAAGAAAAGAGGTCACGAAACCATATAATATTTCTGGGAAGTTCTAAAAATATGAAATAAGTCATGTAGATTAATAAGGGTAGAAATATGCGAGTTCGGGGGGTCTGTTTTTTATAAAAAAATTATTTTTGTAGCCAATTTAAATTTTTTGTAGGATTTATTGCGTAGATGCGCACAGTTTTCCCTAGTGGTTTGCAATTCATCCACCTATTGTTTTAGGGGTTCATGGTTTCAAATTTTAAAATGAACAATTTGTCAAATGGTGTGATTTCAATGTAAGCCCTCACTATCCATTGATACAGGGTTTCCTGGGATAGAAACATGATTTACATTAATCATGTTATAACCTTTTCGATACACTTTTCTTCCATTTTTTTCTAAATTATCAACCAAACCCAACCTAAGGTAACAACCAATAAAATTTTAATTAAATGATAAAAAAATATTACATGCATTCATGCTTGATTAAACTCTATAAAGGATTGGGATATTACAATATCCACACTGTATAATAGCCCATCCTCGAGCTCCACCTCCACGAATCTCTTGGATTCGAAGTCAAAAAGTGAATTCTAATGATCCAATATATCATCATCCATTTCCCATGTTTTCTCATGTACACTACCATGTTACCAAAAAACATAAACTATATGCATGGTATATATCATAAACACTTTCCTAAAGAGAACCAACAAATAAACCCAATTCTTCTCAAAATATGCATCTATCTGAGGTTCAACCACAACCATATCGATCAGATGAGAAGGGTCTTAGTGAGACCAACATATTTTTGATACAAGGAATGCACCTTGAAGATAACTATATTTCTTTGGAAAATACAAATGGTACACCATCATCCAAATTATCTTCATATCCTCAAATAGTCTAAAAAACATGGTGCGAAATTCCTCTATTTCTATATCTTGCGCTAAACCAACCTAGGTGAAACCCTAAGGAATACACGATCACCCTTGTAAACTCTAGTATCCATCTCTATCTACAAGCACATGACTTCTACCTACTATAATCCATAGACATATGTTCTTGAACTAACACCACTTTCTATAATGTCCCCAATATGTGACTTTCTCCCATAAACATTAATTCACCTTCCTCCATCCATAATAACAGCGACATATATGGCCTACCATAAAGATCATTATATGGTTGCATATATATCATTTCCTAATAAATATTTTTATAGGAAAACACCACTAAGTAAAATTTCTTCTCTATATATTGGCCTATGTCACAGACACACACCTACATCATATTATGAATTGCCTATATAACATTATCCATGTACAAATATGTATTTGGGTGGAGGGTCATAATAAAAAATATATATGTTCTGAGATAATTGTACAAAACATTCATGAATAATGAAGTGAAACATGATTCATTATCTAAGACTATGGTCTGTGGAACCCCACACATATGGAAATTCTCACAAACATAAAAATATTCCAGCCACTCCACTATTAATTTCTATTACATGGGAAATAAATGCACTAAATTCATTAGTCGATACACAATTACCCAGATAGTATCATCCTTCCTTATCTTCGTCAGATTGACCACAAAAAGTACACTATCTTAACATCCCACTTCAATTATTTAACAGTTAATGACTACAACAACCCTCTTTGCCATTGATGATTTTCCATTAACTACTAATAGGTGAAACATCATTTCATGATCCATGTAATTATCTTCTTCATGCATGGCCTCCGAAACAATCATGTAGGTCAAGTAAAATTGTGGATACCCCTAGATGTACCTCCCACATTGAGTCATGAAATTCTAGCATGATATTTTCTAAAATTCCCAATGGTACAACAACCAAATTTTAGATAGAGATGATATCATCCTCATATATGAGCCAATAAAAGGTGACTCTACACCTTTTTGGTATTTTGTCATGTTCGATCATTTTATTACCTCTTACTACATATCAATTATCCAATTGAAAATAGTATACTCCACTGAAATTGAATCCCATTATTTCTTTTCCTGATCCTCCGGAACCACCACATGAAATTCACACCATAAATATATCATTTTCTACGCAGAAATAGACTCATGAACCATTTGTGTTTCAGTTTTCGAAAATCCTCCACCAAAATATTTCCATTACCTGGTTCTTATGACAGCTCATAAAAAATTACTTCATATACTCAACCCATATCCAATATCGAGGATTCAAATACCCTTACTAGATGATAAACATTATCTTCATATGATCGATAAATAGGACAAAATTTTCACCCAATAGATAGTGTCTATAAGAATTTGGACCATTATTAATGACGACTAGATCAAGGTTATCTATTGCGTATATCCATTGATTTGGTCTCATTTTCAAAGACCCTCAAACTAATAATCATTTTCAATGAATCTATACATCATCAATTGTGATCCAAAAAGTGTCCTAATTCAACGTATAATCCTTACCTTGCATAGGTGGGATCATGATTGGTGCAGATTTCAAATTCATAATTAACTCTTAGAAGAAATTATAATATGATTCCATCCATTTAAACATTATCCTTATTTTGGTCAACCACAAAAGTGGATATGCCATAAAATAATAGTCCATGATGAATCTTTGATAATATAATGGTATCCATAGAAACCAAAAAATATCAAACATGTTCTTGGGTGGTTCCCAAGAGACCACTGCATGAATGATCTATGGGTCCACTAACACAAATTCTTATGATAGGATGTACTACAATAAGTGTACATGTTCAATCCAAAAATGGTTTTTATAGTGTTTGGTATATATTCAATTCTCTCTACGTGTACTTAGGATGAGGTCACGATTTTGGGAATTATCATACTTAGTCTTATATTACACTATGTTTCCAACCATGAACATCGTGAAAAAATATCATGGTATAGATGGATTATTATATATATTAATTCCATAAACACTACCAGTGATTTCATTATCCCATACATAATTATGTTGAAATCGAATAGGGTATACCTGCTCCTAAAAGAAATCATTGTTATATCATAGGTCTATACCCTTAGCTAATGAATCCCAAACACCAATATGATCTTCTAAAATCCATAAGCTCTTCACAACTAGAAAAATAGATTATCGATACGTGAACGTGGTTAAGGATTATTCCTAGACATTTGATCCAACATCTAGTTATCAAAACACAATTTCAAACTCTAAACTACTTTATTGGTGTATGTGAACCACAATATGACTTACTCTAATGGATAACCCTCTTATCCACCAACACATACAACTAATTATTAATCTCTTGATGCACTGTTAGTGCCATTATGTATAGTGGAATAGAAACTGGATCAGCCTAAGGCATTAGATCAGTAGTGAATTACACATCCCTCTTAGGGGGAATCCATGGGGTGTCCTGGGGAAAAGAATCCTATATTCATTCCACCATTGGTTAAAGAAAACTTGATTTACACATCCATCATCTTGTAATAAAATAACATCCTGTGAAATGTGCTCTCTATGTTTCTGCGTAATTGGACCTACAAGACTGGCCTGGGTATCCCACTCCCCAGGTAGAACATACTTGTTACCATTATGATATGAAAAAATCACTCTCCTCCGGTAAAAATATAGGGGGGCTTGAAATGAGACTATATTGTCCATATCCCTAATTAGGTTGAAGCCTTAAATTTCAAGGATATAGAGACCCGATAGAAAATGATATTTTAGGACTCTAAGAGGACATACATTTCACATAAAAATGTATCTAGATTTTATTCCCAATGGTGTATCTAATATCATTATCTCACTATCAAAAACCATAAGGGGGATCAAACAATTTTAATGTTTTGTAGATATAAATAAATGAGAGAAAAATTTATCAAATAAGGAACTATAAAAAGTTGAAGCTACTAGAATATTAACTCTCACTATCAATAGCCCAGACCACCTATACACAAATGTAGGTTGTACCACATGCAACTATCCTGCAACTATTCCTTGTAGTTTCATCAGACCCCCCCTGAGTTGCACCACTTTAATGATATGGGAACATTTTCCCCGAAAAATTATTTCCCATGCCTCTACCTCCGTACACATTAGAACACTTTCTAGAATTAGATTTTATGTTGAATATCCCCTTCCCACAACATGGGTTCGTCTAACTACACCATAAATGAAAATTTTTGCCGGGTTCCAAATGAACCTATGTAGACACCCCAAAAATATAAATTGCATACACTCTAATGGTGGTATAGTAAAATGATTACAATTGGGTCTTGTCTAACCACACTGGTGTAATTTAACTTGGGTATGATCTGAAGTAACTTATCCAACTATATAGAAACATTATATCCAACTACTCTAGATAATGTTCCCACAAAAATAATTTATTATATCTAAATGAATACATCTAGATCATCCAGAGGAAACCACTTTTCCCTTCATCAAAGCCTCCGTCAGTTTACACTATGATATGACAGACTGATTTACCACTTCTAGAATTTTTCATCTTCAGTTCATTCTCCTGGGATATAATTTCACCATTATGTCTATCCTATATTTTTTTAAGTAGCATCATATAATTTCAATGTTAATGAAAAGAACTAGATCTATGTGAAATTTCTAATATATTTCTTCACAAACATGCTACCATGATTCAATCAAATGAGCTCAGCTTCTCTCCCCTCAATTATTGCCTCTGGGTAAATTGATTCTGGAAAATTCTCGAAAAAGACATTCCAAACAATACTATTAGATTATCTAGTTCATTCCTGAATTCCCCTACATAACTTCAATGATATTTTTAGTATATAATAATTCATATTATCCCACTTTTTAGTAGGATTCCCCAACTAGTTAGGTATCTTTTTGATCAACTCTACCACAAGCCCTGTACTCTAATGTGCACCCACTATAGTAATAGATATAGGCTGCTAAAACTGAAACTCTTTCATGAGTTCAGACATGTTCTTAAAAACTAGTCCTGGGTATCTTCCAATAATTTTCATGAAGAGGGTGATTTCTCTCAAAAGTGACCCACTTCTTCCTCTGTTGGATCTATTAGTGCCTCAGGTTTCACCTATGGAGGTTCATCTACATCCATGTCATCCATCAGTCCACTCAACAATTTTCATAATTGAGGAATAACTCTAAAATGAAAAACACAAGACTTATGACTGATAACACTGCTTTATCACAACATTGAATGCTGAAAAATTACAACAACCCAAAAAAAAATCCTTTTCCCAATCTTTCCATCGTGGTTAAAATTGAGGCGCTCTCAGTACCCTATAACATCCTACAGCATGGTACCAATTAAAAAGGATATAAATATTCTTATATTTAAACATTCTCATTTAAAAACACCTTTATTTTCATTATCAGATCATTTTTACAACATACCTAAAACAAGTTTTCCTGTACATTCCAAAAATGTATCACGTTCAAAAAATAATCATGATTTATGATAATGATTCATGCTGACTCAACTCTCATGAAATTAAAGACCATAATCCATTAAAAAAATATTAGGAACAATAATCATACCACTTATCATGTGTATCACCCATGATGAAATAACATTCAACTTAAAAAAAAGTAATTACAATATTCCCACCTAGGGAAATTGTGTTATCCTTAATAAATAGAGTAGATACCCCCACGTTGAATCTCATAAACTAACCATGACTCTTCCGAGTATAATTTTTACCATTCCAAAACAAAATTACAAATACGAAAAAAAACAATTCTGATAACACATTGTAACATCCCATCCAGAATGTTATATGCCAATGCCCTGAGCATGTGGGTAACATGAATATAGGACTTCCTCAATGTATTATAGAGGTTTTTCACTATAACTAAGGGTTTGATAGGTAAATCATGGGGAGAATATACCCTATTTTATTGGTGTAATAGACTAGAAAAAATAAACAGACAATAAAGGAAGCAGATATAGCTATAGACAAGACAATAACTCATGATAAGAAATATATGAGAATAAAATATCCACTTGAAGATGAAAACATGTATTTAAAATGTATGTGTAATGTTTCTATAAAGAACCTAAATGAAAGAAACTAATAACACCCAAGAAGGTCCCAAACCATGTTTTTTTCCGTCAACCTTTCTCCATACAAAATCATATATCTCACATGGTCCCCTTGACTATTACCTGTCTTGCATCCATGAAATATATTCATGTACCAATTAGGTAGCCCAAGTATTGTGTGAGTAATAATTCATAGTTCAGTACCAAATATGACTAAAACCAATATAGTTAATAACAAGTGTATGATGTTTTATAATGAAATATTAATAATGAAGAAGTAAATGTTTACCACATTGTAAATTAGTCATTTAAAAAAATAGTCTACTAGGTTATTAAAGACACTGATATCTTATTACCTACGCCATTTTACACTGGGTCTAAACCATGTTACTTGTTCAATTCAGAATTCAATTTTGGAAATTGGATTTCCTTATCCATTCCATTTTTATTACATTACTATGGCCACATCCAACTGTAATCCAATACTTATTCTTTTTATATAACACCATGCCTTTTACCCAATTAATCAATCATACATATTTATCTTAGGCATATAACGTCATTTCTCGCACCCCCAATTCTAAACCATGCATATACATTATGGTAATAGAACATTGGGTCTAACCCCCAATTTTCAATAATGCACATAAAACCTTGGTGTAGATCGCTATGTCTAAGACCTAAATACTGAACTATACATATAAATCTATCATATGTGTATAATACCATGTTTATCACCCCATTTTTCAATTGTACATATTCCTTATTAGTGTAGAGTTCCATGTCTAACTCCCCAAATCTCATCCATTTAAATATATGTTTATTTATAGGGAAAAGATCATCATGTCTAATATCCCATTTCACACCCTTGATTAATTAAAATTATTTCTCTTATCACAATTAACCACCACAAATCCCATTAATTAATTCAGTAAATAATTATTAAAATTCTGTTAATTAATTTAACCATTAATTAAAAACATCAATTTTCATTAATCAATATTACAATCGCTTAACCATTTCTCTATTTAAATATAAAATAATTAATTAACTAGTTAAGTTTTATTAATTAAAATTATGAAATTTTACAACAAACTCAATAGTTAATAATCCAAAACCTCTTAATTAACACATTGATAATTATTTCACTAACTATTTATCCTTATTGATCAATTAATATTTGAATCCAACAATCATAATTCCATCATAATTAATTAAAAAAATTAATTATGAAATCAAAACTCAAATGATATATTAATTATTTCTCTAATAAATTATCAAGATCAAAAATAAAAAAAACTCAAAATTTCACAATTATCTCAATTAATTAATTTAATAAATTAATTAATTTTATTTGCGATATAAATTGATAAAAAAATATAGAAATTTTATTACATTCATGTATGAAATTAAATCATCACTAGAGGATTTTGAAATTAGACAACCTAACTTAATTAATTTATTAAGGATTGCCTTATATGAATATTCAATATTGAGAAACATAATGAAATATATCATATGTAGATCTATTTAACGAAATCAAGATTTAACAAAAAAATATCACTTATATAAAGTTACTCATCCAATATCCTAGATCTAGAATCATAAAATATCAATCTAGATCTTGAAAATATATAATATTTCATTCACCAAAAGGAGAAAACATAGGAAAATGAATGGTAATGCTAGAAATTAGGATCCATATATATGGAGAGGAGTATATATTTTATTCGATCTTATAATCATGAATTATTTTGGTTGGAATAACTCAATGTCCTTCAAGAATGAAAAAAAATTGGAAACCCCATAGGGTTTAATGGTAGTTGAAATGGGTGTGTTCCAAGGGTTCATGGGATTTTAAAATTATGTTCGGGCATGCTTACAAGTCATGCATAGTTTGTGGGAAGAGGAGAATGATTTTCCCTAACTATTTACTAAAAGTTGACATGTTTTTTAGGGGTGTATGTTTTATCTTTTGAGGGTGCATATTTTTTTAAACCATTCACCTACCATGGTTACCCTATTTACAGATGTATAGATTCTTAGTCTGGGTGTGTGCTTTTCTTTAAATGTGTGAAATAATTTCAACAACCATATTTTCATCCATGTTTCTTAATTACCACCCAAACACTCCCAACATAAAACCCAAATGAGATGTACTTAAATAAAAACCAAAATTACTTTTCAAACACAACTCTACTACTGAAAAAAACTGGAACATACATTTATATACTTCTTCCGTGATATAAATATATATATTTTTATTTAAATGACAGTCAAATATTATTTAAACTTTTATTGAATATTTTAATATACAAGTCCTAAATATATTTTTAATATAAAAAAATGACACTTTCATAAAAAATGATATTTTTGGCTATTCACTAAGAAATAAATATTTTCTGAAAAATTACAAAATTTCACCATAATATAATATTCACATTACAATTTTAAAAACTAATTTTATTGTGTTGAATATATTTTTAAGAATTTAATTTTTTAAACAACTGAACCATTAAAAAGAAGTAAAAATTCACATTATAGAATGTATATTTTCTTGAATAAAATTGGATTTATTCTTATTATAATCCCAAAATTCATAATGACTAAATTTAAAAATAGTTAATCGAACATTTAATATGATATTTTTATTAAGATATTTTTATAATATTGATTAATATAAGATATAATTCCATTGTGGTATTAAATAAATGTTTTCAAAAAACACAACCTTTATATTCAATTGGTTTTATTTTCATTTATAAAATATTTTAAAACAATGAATTAATTATAAAATAAATTGTAAACATTAATTTCCTAATTCAATTAATCATTTTTTATCCATTCCACTCTAAATTATATGTCACAATAATACTTTTTAATCATTTTTTCATTCTTGGGTTCGGTATAACACATGATATCAAAGATGATAAATTTTTTAGAAGACATGCCATAAAATGTTGGGGTGTAATAGAAATTAAATAGTTGAATGAAATTAGATGGATAAATTATTATGAAGATAAACCTTATTATTTGAAAGTAACATAAAATTACAATTAATTAACCAATTATAACTCTCATTTTATAAATTCATGATCCAATTAATTGGGTCCTCTTTTTATAATAGTTATATATATATACTTAATTTTCAGCTTCTTTATCTGAGTGGTGTGGTAAAATTAATCGTTTTTTATTTTATGACCCCTTGGACATACAATCAATATTATTTTATATAATTACTAATTTTAATTGAACGCACTCGGGGATACATTAACTTTGGAAGAGATGGGATCACTATGTACTATTTATTTTTCACCTCCAAATGGGTCACTCTGGTACCCTTGAGGATCCCCCTTAAATGGGATGAATTTCATGTTTGTTTTTACCATTCCATAAGAGAGACTCAGTCCGCAATGTGTGATACTAATGTCAGATCAAAGAGATCACTGTCCATTCCTTAATCACACCATTATTAGAATGAAAATTTTTACTTCATCCTTGGGTCACCATAGATGGACTTTGTTGCATTCGTGATAAATAAAGAACATAGAGTAAATCCTGGAATGTCCCTCTAGACATTTATAGAAGGTATCAGGGTGTCTCTAAATATTTTTTAATGTGCATTCCACTAGAAAGAAAATGGAAAATGATTGATTTTAAAATGTGAAATACTCCATGATTTTGTATGTTTAGGGGCGTGTTCTAAAATACCAAACACAATATTAGGGATATTTTATCCACATTAATTTTATCCCTCTCACGTTACACTTTCAGGTTCCTTTACTTTAGACACACATGCATAGACTGAAGATGGTAGATTGGGAGGGTATCCAAGTGGAACCCATTCCAATGCTTTTATTTATTTATTCATCATTGAAATTAAATTAATGAGGAACACTATTTAATTCATAATGCAAATTATATACTATTACAAATATTTTGGGTCTTGTCCTACTGTGATGTTATCTCACACCCTACTCGGGAACCATTGTACCTGATTTGACATTATGGTTGTTTGTACTAACAAAGGGAAGAAGTCAACTTGCAATCATTGGTTGAAATTATTTTCTAGCATGTAGTTTTGGGTGAAGAGGATTGAGTCTATTCTCTAGATGGAAGACATATCTTTTCCCCTTTTTTGTAATTTCACATTATGTTTTACATTACTATATCACCAACCCCTTATAAACATATTTTTATAGATCATCATCAATAGTTGTATCTATTTACTCTACAACATACTATTTATATCTCATGAATGATTTATAAACATGTTTTAACTATTTGGTATTGGTTATGTTAGTTCTTTTATTCCATATTATATATTAACTATTTCTCTCTTTTATGATTTATAAGGCTATATTCATCCCACAAACAGGTCATAGTCCCTCGCTGGTAGTCGGTTGCCTCTTGAGGTAAAGGACGCACTCTATTGGACTTTTGTCCATCCATCACTGAACACCAATGAGTAGAATACAATGTGGGATGATACAAAGTGGAATCATGTCTTTTTTTAATTTTTTACTACTATTTGTGATTAAAAATTAGTTAATGGAATTGGAATTTAGTAAAGAGACTATTTGTGGAGATAACTAACACACATACAAACGGAAACCAAAAATTCCTGGGATGGGTAAATGTTGTTATTGCCTGAATTTTTACTATTTCATGGATTTCCCCATAGGGTGATGCACATTCATTTAACTTTTAATATTTTGATTAAATTCTATTTATCTTGTCCAAATTACTAGAGGGAATATTAAACAGATGCATCATCCTATGCATTATAGGAATATTTTTCCACGAATTATTACATGACATATTTAATTGTTTGTCATGCATTACATGGGATTAGTATGATTGTTCTATGTACTCTATTAGTTTATGTGATGCAGTGTTCTTTTTTTCTCAATGTTGTTATATGTGTTTTAATTGACCATTAATTCCACATTATATTGTTTGATGGGTGGCTCCCAACACATCTCCCCAAACCATTGTCTACTGTAAGGGTTATGATACATTTACATGAAGCCCAAAAATCAATTTATAAAGAGTATGGGTCCTTATGAGTTTGAATTGGTTGATCAATTAAATGGATCATGATGGGATTAATTAAATAAATTTAAAATGATTAAATCCTTAAATTAAAATGGTTACCTTATATGTTGAGATGTGAGACCTTATCCTGACCTGGCTATAGTAGTGGCATATTCTCCATGTCTCCATCAATACTTTTATTTCTCATTATAATCACCAAATATAGGCACATGTTGATGATATAGGGGTATGTTTCTTTAGTAGAATAGCCTTGTTCATTTCATTCTCTATATAATTCCATTTCGTTTATAATATCCTTTATCAGGCATGAACATGGAAACATATAGCTAAGACACTACGAAGACATTTTTGTTTATTCAATAAAATTGGTGATGATCACCATAAGTGTGGTGGGACATGATAAACACGTGATAACTATTATAGTGACACTTAAGGCACATCCCCTAGATCCACTGATGGATGTTGATGCCGAATTCCATGAATGATTCCTTCATTTCATGAAGTCAGTACCGGGATCTTTTTAATATTACCCTTCTACATCATATTTTACCCGTATGTTCTTGATACTAAATCCTCCCACACCCTTGGATGATAGAAGGCATTAGGATGATTATACTTAGTTAGAGTCTAGGGTGTCTATATTTGAGCACATTGAGATGCCACCATATAACAGGGACATGAACATGACCTACATGTTGTTTGACGCAAACAAGTGATGATGGAATGCTCTGAATGAGGTTTATATACACCATGTTATGGTCAGAATAGATTTCTAAATAATAATATTCAAATAATACTTCCCTCACACACTTAGAATAAATCTTGTTTATAAATTCATGCCCCATGGGTATGGTTACACTTCTGTGATGGAATACTCGGCTCACTTCCCTAAATTTAACCATTTTTTCACCGACCCTTTCCTGTGATGTGGGGACTAGTACAAGGCACATTGAGGATGGTATTTCTTATTCCATTTTATCATAGGGTAATGTATTTTTGCAGACCATCATTAATGATATTGTGGAATAGTCCAAAATATTTGTGAAGAACTTAAAAGAATCAGTTGACATGATACATGGTAGTTTAAATTTAAAAAAATGCAGTGGTTGATTCACCTATAAGAGAAGTCTCTTTTAGGGTACAAACAGAGGATGTTAAATATAAATGGACCACACTGAAATCCATGTGGTGTGTCACTATTGTGGTGGGATATGAAAAAATTGTTGAAGTGTATGAGGAACCTGATCGAGTGTCGGGCATGTGGTAGGATTTGTAACATACTACATTTATATTAATCATATCCTTCATTGATAAGTGAATGGAGATCTATTCCAGAGCCACCTTTAGGTGGATGATCAGTGACACCTTATTAAATTGGATGTTGGAATTGTATGTTCCATTCAGAATGAGCAGATGGTGGTGGTCAAGGTTGTCATGCTTCAATGTCCCATCATAAGTAGAGTGAAACTGAACAAGATACTTAGGCAGCATCGTAGGCTCTGGTTCCGGCCATATCTATTTTGGTTAGCCCATGATTGATGAGTATATTCTAGGTTCATCTACATTTATAGGTTTTATTTCAGTATCTTCTACATCAGTACCTCCCTTATTCGATAAAGGTGAAACAAAATCAATTACATTTGATGAAGTTGTGGGATTTTTGGAGTTATTAGTAGAGTACATTAGTTTTGTTATGATACTTCACAATCCAATCGGAGTTCGAGTAGAGGGTATATTCCAGTGCAAGGGGATCCCCTTTAAAATAGGTGGGTGCAATTTTTGGGGGGTTTCTTCCATAGTGTGATGACTACATTAAACTATTTACTCAATATGGACAGTCTAGTACCTTATTGAACCATTGTGGATTGTAATCACCACCAAGTATCATTATCATCACCTGATGGAAACACATATATCTGTAATCGATAATTTGATATCCATGTATGTCGTCGTGGACTCATGAATACTAGGTTTGGAGTAGTAATAATCTAGATGAACAATTTCTTTATAAGAAATCCAGCAGTGGAGATCATAGAATTTCCCTTAATTGTGGATTATTTCTTGGATATGTTCCCTGAGTATTTATCTAGTTTACCACTCATGATAGAAATAAATTTATTTATTTATATTGTTCTAGGTGTGGGAGTATTGTCCATCCCTCTTTCTGGAATGGAACCTATAGAGATCCAAAAACCAAAGAGGAATCTTGAATATTTAGAGGCTATGGTTTTCATATAGCCCACAATATCAAAATGGGTGTCACCATTATTTTTTAAATAGAAATAATATGGTACCCATCATTTGTGCATATATTACCACAAACTGAAGTATGTTTTCATAAATAACCAATATTTATTTCCACATATTGACAAAATCTTATACCTTCTTGAAGGATCGTCCATTTTCTCTATGATGAATTTGAGGTTGGTCTACCATCAGTATATTGTATGGATAATAGGCATACTATATATAATGTTTTGGAGAATTTATCACTTATAAAATTATTTGGTTATGTCATTTTGTATGATGAGTGTGCTAATTTTATTCATGGATCTGATGAATATCATAATCCACCAGTATATTGATTCCATTGTGGTAGTATTTGTAGACATCATCTTAGATTACTCACACATAGGACATGACTTTTCCAATATTCAATGGATCATATTAATTACACTGAGAGATAATCATCTATTTGTGATTATATTTAAATGATTCCTTTGAATATGTAAGGTTACCTTCTTTGGTCATATATTATATGAGGCAAGATCATTAGTTGACTTAGAGAAGGTGAGTACCATGGTTTCATAGAAGCATCCCATGAATGTGTTTAATATTTGAAACTTATTAGGGATGGATGTCTATTAGAGACAGTTCATCTAGTAATATTCATGCTTAGAAACACTGCTTTCAGTCTTGGAAAACAAGGGTCTGATATTAGACTGGACTACATCTTGTGAGACTGCTTCTCAAAAGTTAAATTGAAGAATAACATCATCACTGATATTGATTCCTCCTGATCTTTTAAGAATCCATACATTTTTTTGAATGGATTCAATAATATAGATTTGGGAAGTTTCGATGTAAGGTGATCAATTTTTTGCATATGGGTCCCTATAACTGTGGCCTCATCAGAGGAATTACCAAACACTTATCCTTAGGATAGAATCATTGATTAATGATCTATCTTGTTAGAGTAACTACATATTGGGTGAGTGGTTAATCAATTACACAAAAAATAAATTTCTAATATAATTCTCTACATAGTGAGACTCAAATTTGAGGTAGAATAGGTGGATTTAATACAGGGAATCATTTAACCATGAATCGTCGTATACACACAGAATGGGTAATGTTGTTGCTAATTCTTGAAGATAAAATAATCTTTCAAAAACTATTAGGGAGGATAGTACTAAGTTTAAATTTATGGATTTTTTTAAGATTCATATGGAGGTTCAAAATGACATGAGAAACCAATTTTATAATCTCTAGTAGTGAAATTATATCATCTTGTGTGGGTTTGGTTAAGGTTGTTTTCTAATGCTAAGGGCCTCATTTTGATGGAGTTTGTCACATGTGAGGAAATGCTTCTTTTTTTGGTTGTATATGGTAGTGAGACATTTATCATTCATGGGAGGGTATGGGTTCCCTCATATATATATGATGTTATTTTGAAGGAGACTCATTCCATTGTATGGGAAGTGAAATCTTGTCTTACTAAGATATACAGAGATATGAAACATCAGTATTGGTGTCCATGCATGAAGAGGATGATAACAAGCTTCACCACTCATTGTTCCACCTTTCAGTAGGTGCAGGCTGGGCAGCAGGGACCTACGATACTTCTACATCCTCATTAAATTTTTAAAGAGAATTTAATCGAAATATATAAGGATATCATGATATTATGGCCATGATTCCAATAGGTTAGTGATGTTATATGGTTTCTTATAGAAATCTGGAACATATTCACACACTACCTACCAATCAGAGAGTCCTTATTAGTTGATAAGATATGTTATATATATATATATATAAGGTATAATGGATATTTATGGTGTACAATGATCATTCATTTTTTACTATGAAAACTAATTTACTTCCCGATTATATAAAGGGTTTTCGAATGCATTGGGTTCATAGGTTATCTTCAGTAAAACATATGACCCTGAACCAATTTGTATTCCATGTGGATGAAATGGGTGACTGAGGATATTCATAGATACTATATACATGATTATTGTAGATGATGGTAAAAAATATACATATAGATGTGTATTCCTTTAACAATCTCTTTTGGGAAACAATTCAGATGACTTCATATGGGGCCCTCTTTGGTGGACTTTTTCATTCACCTCTATTATATCTTTAGTATGGTGGGGTAGCCCTCTTGGGTCTTTATCTAATTTATGTGAATTCTAAGAAATTACAACTATTTCAATATAATATGGATACATCTCAGTCTAAGAAGAAATCATATATTGATTTTAACCACAGACCTCTAAAGTTCATGGTGCATCATCATGTATTCTTATGTGTATCACCAATATTGGATCACAGATGAATTTATAGATAGGAAATTCTGTTACATCAATATTTATGTTATTCTGGGATAGTGGAGAGACTTATGCTGGTAGTCTATCAGTTGATATTACGTCTGAGGTAATACACCATGCGTATTATCTTCCACATATCTCTGCTTTGACAGTATCATATTGTCCCATCTCATTGTATTGACACTTCTACTATTGATATATAAGATTATGTGTCCTTCATGGAGGGTCCAAAAAATATAATAGATCAGAGCACAAATGATCTACAAGGAATACTATTCCCTATGATATGGTTGTTATGGTTACATGGATACATATATGACGACACATGGGAGGGGGAAGCATAAGTATATGTGAGGAGGATAAAACTCATCTCAAAACGCATTCTATCTCCAGTAGAAATGAAACATAGGGAATGATGTCTTATGCAGGGGAGGTTGTAACTTACCGACTTTTTCTCAATGGGGAAACCATTATTTTTCACTTTAAATTCCTTCTAACGACCATATAAATGATTATTAAATTGTTTAAGGAGGTATTAGATGTTTTTGAGGCTCATTTGAAGCCTAGATCCCTAAAAGGAGAAGAGGACGAATGGGCCAAATGTTTAGAGGAATCCATGTAGCCCAACCCACATGGTTTCCCTCAACCATGCCATTGCAGACAGTGGGGTCCTGTTGGATGCATGATTTGTCTATAAACTTGTAACCTAGGGAAAAAAATCGTGAAACCATCTAATTTTTTTTGTACAAATTATTTTTCAGATGGGTTTTCCATGGTTAGAGGAAATGTGTATATTACCATGTAATACACCACTTGAAGTGGATTTAGGCATAGAGATGGTGAACTATTTTCCTGCCGTGTGGCCAGACCATGAAAAGAGGTTTTTCATGTGAAATTAAATTTTATAATCTATCTAATGATTGAAAATTATCTTCTTCCTCCTTTTATTTTTATTCACAAACATCTATTTTATCAATCATATATGAAACCTCTACTCTAATAAATATTGAAATTGAAAAAACTTCTCTATACAAGATTCGATTCGCTTGCAGTCAGATCCAATAGAATAATAAATGTATAATATCTGTCATTTATATTATATTTCATGTTTCTAATCCCATCAATTTTTATATTTGGGTGAAATATTATTTTAACCATTTTCAGAAAATATGAGAGTTTCAACAATTTCATCCAACCTACCTCAAATCAATTATTGATACTAGATTTGTAAATATCGAAGAGGCTTTGATATGTGGTATAGTATATATATATTCATTTTATTGTATTATAAAAATTATTTCATTGTTTTGTAAGATGTACCCTTTTAGTTTCTCCAAAAATTTGTAAATTTAAAAAAAATGAATGTATTACATTCCTGCTGCATCCTGAGTTAGTGGAAATTCAATCTCTAAGGTTTATCACCTTATTAAATTCCATCCATGTGGGTGTGTTTCCCTAGGATCCATATTTCACCCTTTTTTCCCAACCATCCCATTATTGTGTTTTTTCATAATTAACCACTGATATAGTTATGTAGGTTTGAATTAGGGAAAGAGCCATGTGTTAAGACAATTATACCATGCATAATGAAAATTCCTTCACTAATATAACCATAAACTTATTATTTTGTGAACAAATAAATGATAACAATTTTTTAACATGTTGCATTCTTATATTTATTTATTGATATACTACTTAAACATAGTGCTTATGGTGAAACTCGAGGCTCTGATTAAACCAACCCTTGGAAGGACTATTTTCCCTTTTCTATTGAATTTTTAATTTTTAGTAATCATTTCACGGGGGACATCATCTTTTCCTACGATGGAATTGCCATGAATTATTATTTTTTCATCTCCACATGAGTGACTCCACTTCCCCAAGGGATCCCCCTTGGATTGGATCGACATAATGATTTTTTATACCAAGATACAAGTGAGACTCATGCCCCAATGTAATGCCCCTGCCCTAGATTCCCAGAGTTGGTGAATTATTTTAATACATTGGAATGATTAACAAGAATCATGTCCTGAAATAGCAAACAGTTTAGCAGTCTTGGAAAATAGATTGCATACATGAACATTAAACTATAGTTTTTAACATACAACATAAAAAAATCTTTGAGAATGACATTCTTCCCATAGCATAACCCTACATCTCAAACATAAAACACTTCTTGGTATCCTGGGAAAATAAAATATAAGAAAGCGGTGAGCTCAGATGCATAGTAAGGGTAAATAATTTGACGGAAGCCATAAATGTTTAAGGAAAGATGTGTAATAAAAAAATAGCCTTTTAAACATAAACATGAACAGAATAGGGAAAAAATATATCAAACAATACTATATAAACATGAACATGGATGTTATACTAGTCTATTAATCACATGTAATAACTAATTTCATAATGTGGGAATGTATAGTACTGGACATTAATTTTGTTGTCAAGGCGTTGTGCTAGGACCTATGAGATAACTATAATCGGATCCAAACTCAGAGAGCCTCTGTAAATAGACTTCATCCCGGAGAGCCTCTGTAACTGGACTCCAAATCGGAGATCCTCTGTAAAAGGACTCCATCCCAGTGAGCCTCTGTAACGAGACTCCAACCCGGAGGGTCTGCTGTAACCGGACCCCATCCCGGAGGGCTAACTTTAACTAGTCCCCATCCTGGAACATATTAGTCCAATACATTCATCATAAGTAAAATTTGAAATATAACATTAACATTCATATTAAAACTACCATATGGATTGTTGGTACTTTATCCATAAACCATGAATGGAATAAAAATAACACATCCACAATCAAACATATCAAAAAAAATCTATAACATATAGAATATTTGTATCATAATAAAAAAACTTCAAATATGTGTAAAATCCTTAAAAGTATGTTGACATAGGTGAGAATTATTAGTAAAATTCTTTGAGAGAAATACACATTTTTTATGAAATCGTTTAAAATTTTCACAATTTATAAAGGTGGTCATTTAATTGGGATTTTTAAATCAAAGTGTCCCATACCAAATTAATTTTTTTTAAAGAATTATCATATCAAAACATTAATTTTCATATAATTAAATCCTAAAATACCATTATGAGAACATGGAAATTAATGATAATAATTTAGAAAAATAAATATTTTAAAAAATTTAATATGGTTTTTTAGTAAAAATGTCCCTTAAAATAATCCATTTGAAAACACATTCATGAAACACAGACATGAAAAATTAATATGTCTCAACAAATACTTACATAAATAAAACCTCGGATTAGAATGATATTGTGAAATTAACCCTAACCAATTTGGTAACATAAGAAACATACACCCCATGAAAGAAATATTGTACAATGAATATGTAAATACTTATAAATTAAAGTGTATTACACAAAGAATACAATTATGGGAAATACATACACCACATAAAAGGTAATATTGGAAATATATCATGAATCCCAGGGAATAAGGATTGAGATGAAAACCCCTTACATTGCACATTCCATTAGTCGAGGGTACGTTTATCCTCTTCTTCTTCAGGTTCTTTCTTTTGATTCGATCAAAAAGTCTCTATTGGATGGCTTTCTGGACAATAGAAGGCCTCTCTGATGAAGGTATGATAGTTGGGAGGATATTTTGAAAGGTGTTGGCCGAGAAAAATGGCTTTGGAGGTCTGAATTTGAGAGAAGGGGAAGTGTCCATTTATAAGAGGGGTGAGGGGATACTTAGGGAAAACCTGAAATATTATTTTTTTAATAAATTCATTTTTGGTTTCTAATGGATCAAAAATGAATTATTTAAAGTCTACGGTAGGGATTGGTCAAAAACCACTCAACCAATAGATTTTAGATAGGTTTGGGTCACTATATTAACCATATCTTTTATATTTAACTCTTAGTAAAATACATTAACATTTACCATGTCTCTTTGTATTTTTATATTATATGGTTAATAAACATGCAATAAAATTCCATGAGTACCCCAAGTGGTTAATTAATGACATATATAATATTACTTAATCCTTTGCTCATACCTTAGATTTTTAGGAACATAATACCAATTAATAATATAATATTCATCTTAAAAACTTTTTTATGTCAATTTTGACACTATTTGGTATTTTGTTTTTTTTAATTTATAACAGTCTTATTACTTCGAAAAAAATTCATTTAATAAACCAAAATATGTCCTATTAACCTATAAAATTTGTTTAATTCATAAAACGTTTCAAATAACATTTATTTGTGTATTTATAATATCAATTATTTTAATATTTCATTAATATGATAATTACTACCTAATCATTGTTCCATAAATAAATTAAATTATTTAATGTATAAAAATTATAAATAAAATTCCATTGTTTAGGAAA
The DNA here is from genome assembly GCA_963277665.1 of Viscum album. Classification (NCBI taxonomy): domain Eukaryota; kingdom Viridiplantae; phylum Streptophyta; class Magnoliopsida; order Santalales; family Viscaceae; genus Viscum; species Viscum album. The sequence goes on along the minus strand of OY728143.1, from coordinate 798,613,188 downwards.
TATTTTTATCTTTATTATTAATATTTATAGTCATATTTATCTATTGTGTAATAATATATTAAAAATATTTTAGTTATTTAACATTGAATTTAACCCTTTTAACCCTTCTTTGAATTAAATAATAATAAATTTCCTAATCAAATCCATGTTGACCTAAAGGATCATATTTTATTCCTAAGATTTCTTTTTGTCGAATTACCCTTATCCAATAGAATTAGGACAACTGTTAGGGTAATAATAATATCATTTTAACATTAATTACCCTATTTACTTTTAGCCATGGTAAATAAAAGTCCAAGGGTAATGTTCCCCAAAAATTATTTTTATCTTATTGAACAGCATTTTACGTACTGATATCAATCGTGTCTCTCAGATTTTTGAAATTCAATTTACAAAAGCGGTAAAATAATGTTATATGTAAATATGAAAATACTCCTAGGAGGTGGGTAAAAGACGGTACATTTTCAATAAAATTATTATATATCTAAACATATTATAAATTGACTCCAATGAATTACATTTAACTAATATTGGTATTATGTATCTATTTTTACCTATAATAAATTTAAATAAAATAAATAATTATTTAAATGAAATGTCTGTTTTAACCAATAACACAGTGTTTTTCACTATTCATAAAAGATTTAACGTTTTCAAAAGCATACCAAAAATTCTACCTAAGATAATTTTGATATTCAGAATTCAAAAATGATGTCTATTTTACATAATTCGAAACATAGAAATTTTATTTATTAATTTAAAATTAATTCATGTTGTTAAAACCAAAAAGCGTATTTTTATGAAATAATAACTATAAAAAGATTGGCACTTGTTTATGTCAAATTTCAAAGTGAAATTACAAAAAATGAACAGAATTGGATTAAATGGTAAAAATATAATCTATCTATACTTCCAAGACATTAAAATGTATAATTTAACACAATAAATTATTTTTATTAAAAAATTTGTTTTAAGTTAAAATATAGTATTTTTCATTATTCACCAAAATCTAAAAGTTATCAGAAAAACACCAAACATTTATTGGAACTAAATTTTTATGTGTCGATTATAATGAAAAATTATATTTCGTCAAATTGCATATATAAAAGTTTCAAATATTGGATTTCAAAAAATTCCTCCTTTAAAAGGCGTTAAATATTCATTTTTTTATAAATACTTCTTTTTTCCTTAAAAATTAAATTTGTTCATACATTATTTCTAATAAACAGATAATATGGTTTCTAAAATTATAAGAATTATATATAGTTCAAAATTCAATTAATACTATTCATGACAACTTTTTAATGGCTATTTTGGTAAGTAATGGTGCGCTAGAACTCGGTGTTGCGTTTAGTACATGTTATTGGATTACTTTGAAAAAATAAGGTACAATGAAATCGTGGGGTGTTACATGCTTCTATCTTCCAATAAATTTCATCCTCACAATTTGAAATTGTTTTCCGAAAATAAAAGGTTGAAAATAGAAAATACCTTGGTGGAAAAACCCAAATCGAAAATTGGGTTAATAAAATTTAGTCTTAATAAGAGGACACGTGAAATGAAAGAGTCACCACCAAATTATGATCTTAATTTTGATAACATTGGTGGAAATTAGAGACACACAATTCGAGGAAAAATGTAAATATTTATAGGGAGTGATTGAGGTCATCAATCACAAACAAGTGTAAAATTGAGGGCCTCAAATCTATCAAATCATTGATGATTTAAAATACTATCGGTTTAACAAAACATAAGGTATTAGGATAACACAATTTTTGTTTTAAGATCCCTTCCCCTTATTTAAGAATTAATTTACCAATAGAATAAGAGGGAAAAAATTATATATATATATATATACACATGACATGTAGAGTTTCATCCTTCCACTAATTCTTACTAAAAAATCAACTTTCACTCCAAAAAATTTCAAAAAAATATTCAATTCATCCTAATCATATAGGGTTACAAAAATAATGAATTTATAGTTCAACTATCAGACACTTTAAAAAACCAGATTATACAATCCAGGGATTTTATGTAGTCCAGGGGTAGGCGATAAATCCCAATCACACTATGATTGTGGGTTAGATTCCCGCAGCTTTGTCTGATGTGACAGTTTTTCACATGGTCTGCATGTTATCCATTTTATAACAATCCAAAAATAACCTTAACAATAATATCCAATTTTAAACTTATTCCATTCCAACCTTTATACATATCCAAAATAATTATATCCAAAATCACATTCCAAAATGTATCATGAAGTTAAACACAATGAAGATCCTTTTTCCCATTTAATAACATCTGAACACCTTTATCATGTATTATTTTAAAACATGGTAACACTCGGAATTACAATACCATGAACGTTCATTCAGAGGAAAAACCTCTGACCATTTATTAAATAGAAATAAAAAGTGCAGTAAACAAGGAAATGGATGAGGGCGAACATCTTGCCCTAACCCAATCAAGAGTCCCCACCAAAGACAGAAAATTACATACCAAACCATCACTCGCAAAACCTAAAATCCATTCCGTTGAGTCAACACATTCTACCAGATGCATTTCTACAACATCAAATAAATCACCACTTCTTTCTTGCTTCCAGCATCAACAGGACATCACCACTGCAATCGTGAGTTCTTTCTAATATGGATTCCCCAACATACATCCATTTCTCCCTTATCCATTATATAATACTGGATATATTCTTTATATCCAAAAAATTTGAATATTCCAAAAATGATAAAATAAACAAACCATTAATCAGTTCATAGATAGTCAAGAATATCCATTATAATTTATTTGAATCAACCGTCTGTTATTCAAAATTTACAACCTCACCATCGGGACCATATTATGGTTTATCTTTACTCCAACCATGTATCTTCCAAAAAATTTAGCTTTTATTTGAGTAACTTTTCATAAAACCATATAATCTCAAATCCTCAATGAAATCGTAATATTGTACAATCCTTATTTATTTCCATAACTTATATAACTGGTATGTCATCGATACAACACTGAAATGACATAATCTTTTAACAAAAAAATAAGAACACAAGTCATTCCACTTCATCTGTTGTAGTATCATAACTATATTATTATCCAATAGCATCATTTGGGGTATACTCTGATGATTTGGACATTGATTCATGTAGTGACCCAACTCCTCGAAGATGATGCATTGTACACATGAAACATTTTTCTTCTCCTTGCAATCACGTACATGGTGTCCTTTTTCTCCACACTGATAACAAACTCTCATTCCCCTCATGAATTTACCATGGTGATTCTTTCCACAATTATCACATATGGGAAAATCCTTATTTCCCTTATTCCCTTTATCCATCTTTCTCTCTACAATCCTTTTCATCACTAGATTCCCTTCAAATCCATAGAAATTAGAGAATTATTTACATATCTTATTAACACATGATACTATTTCATCATATGTTGAGAATACATGGGATACTATTTCCCTTATAAATGTTGGCTTAATACTATGAAAGATATGATCCTTTTACTATTTGGATCATTCATATTGTTGGAGTTCCCATTCCTTCTACCAGGCGCCATTTCTAATCAACGGCATACACTCGGTCAGTTTATGAATCGAAATTCAAAATTCCAAACGTGTAAAATAGTTAACATAAATTGAACAGTTTAGCGATATAATCGATAATCATAAAAAAAGTTCATTGAGGAAGTATATACTCATAAACCTTTCTTAATGGTTTAGAAAGAAAATGATAATTATCCTAAGAATATCACATGGGAGTGTCATAAACAAGAGTGTAGCAAGGCCCATTTTCGTGCACAGGATCTCATTCGAGTCTATCTCAAAGCAGTGATTTCATGTATTACCCCAAGGTACATCTGTGTCAGTGCTTCCTCTACCTGATGGTATCCATACATGGACGTATTGCTTGGAAAACTCAAAAAATCTCTACATTACCAAAATTATAGGAAGTTATTCTACAGTAATCCTCAAAGTCTATCTTAGGATAATGTGATCTAATCAGAGATTGTCTAAATCAAGTTCCCACGGCCTATACTAAACTTACTATGATACCAATTGTAACGCCCCAACCCCAAATTCCCTGAGTCAGTGCATTATTTTAATACATTGGCATGATTACCATGAATCAAGTCACAAAAGACCGATCAATTTAGCAGTCTTAGAAAATAGATTCCATACATGAACATTACATTACACTTTCGAACATACAACACACAAAAATCCTTTGAGAATGCCATTTTTCCCTTAACTTAACCCTGCATCTCAAACATAAAACACTTCTTGGGATCCTAGGAAAATAAAATATAAGAAAGGGGTGATCTCAGATGCTCGGTAAGGGTAAATAATTTAGCGGAATTTAAAAACTTTTAATGCAAGATGTGTAATAAATGCAATCCCCTTTTAAACATTAACATGAAAATAATATGGAAAAAAAATCAAACATTTCCATATAAATATGCACATGGATATTCTATAAGTCGAACAATCACAAATAATAACTAATTTCATAATGAGGGATTATATAGTACTGGAATTTAATTTTAGTGTCATGGCTTCGTGCCAGGACCTATGGGCTAACTGTAACCGGATCCAAACCCAGAGAAGATCTATAATCAGACTATATACTGGAGAGCCTCTGTAACTGGAATCCAACCCGAAGTGTCTACTGTAACCAGACCCCAACCCGGAGGGATTACTTTTACCGGTCCCCAACCATGAACATACTAGTCCAATACATTCATCATATGAAAATGTTGAAATATTACATAAACATTCCTATTAAACCTAGCATACAGAATGTCAGTACTTTATCCATAAAAAATGAATGGTATAAAAATTAAACATCCACATTCAAACATATAACAAAACATTCAATACAATATGGAAGATTGGTGACATAATAAATCATCTTTTATTAATTTTAAAATACATAAAAGGATGTTTCCATAGATGAAAATTATCAGTAAAATTATTTGAGAGAAATACCCCTTTTTTATGAAATCATATAAAATTCTCACAATTACTAATGGTAGTAATTTAAAAGGGATTCTTGAATCAAAGTGTCCCATACCACTTTTAATTTTTTTTTAAAAATTATCATTTCAAAAAATTCATGTCCATATAAATAAATATATAAAATCCATTTTGAAAACATGGACATTAATGAGAATGATTTAGAAGAATAAATATTTAAAAGAAATTTAAAATTATTTTTTAGTAAAAAAGGCCCATAAAATAATCCATTTGAAAAATATTTCATGAAACACGGACATGGATAATGAAAATTTTCTAGTAGATACATATGTTAAAACAACCTTGGTTAATAACGAGATTGTGAAATTAACCCTTACCAATTTTGTAACTTATGAAACATACACCCCATGAAAAAAGTATCATTCATTGAATATGTAAATACACATAAATTAAATTTTATTACATAATGAATACAATTAAGGAAAGTAAAAACAAAAATCATAATGAAATAGTGGAAATATCACATGAATATCATGGGAATAAAGAGTGAGATGAATATCCCTTACGTTGCACTTTCCTTTGGTCGAGGGTCCGTTTAACATCCTCTTCTTTAGGTTCTTCCTTTTGATTTTATCAAAAGGGATCCATAGGTGGGAATTCTGACCAACAGAAGGCCTCTAAGATAATGGTAGTACAGTTGGGAGGATATTCGCGTAGGGTTTGGTCTAGCCATGTGTCTTTGGATGTGTGAATATGAGAGAAGGGGATGTGCCCTTTTATAAGAGGGGTGAGGGAATCTTTTGGAAAAACACAAAATACTATTTTATAATAAATTAATTTTCATTTTCTAATGTCTCCAAAATTAATTATTTAATGTCTAAGGTGGTTTTGGGTTGGCAACCACTCAAATAATAGGTTTTAGATAAGATTGGGTCAATATATTAACCTTCTCTTTTCGATTTAATTCTTAGTTAAATAGTTTGACAATTTACCATGTAACTTTGTATTTTTATACTACATGGTTAATAAATTACTATAAACATACAAAATAACCTAAAGTGGTTCATTATTGACATATAATATTATTTACTCACTTTGGTCGAGCTATATATTTTAAGTAATTTAATACCAATTAATAGTATAATATTTGTTTTAACAACTCTTTTAGGTCATTTTTGACACTATTTAGTATTTTGATTTTTATAAATTCATAAAAGAATTATTACATCTAAAGAAATTCATTTAATTAAACCTAATATGTCATATTTACTAGGAAAATTAGTGTAATTCATAAAAAGTCTAAAATTAAATTTATTTGGGTATTTATAATATGAATTATTTAAATATTTCATTAATAATTTAAATACTACATCATCATTGTGTCATAAATAAACTAAATTATTTAAAGTCTAAAAATTATAAATAAAATCCCATTATGTAGGAAATAATTTTATCTTTCAAATGGATATTTATAGTCGGATTTATCTTATGTGTAATCTTATATTAAAAATGGTTTAGTTATTAAACATTGATTTTGACACTTTTAATTCTTCCTTGAATTAAATAATAATAAATTTCCTAATCTAATCCAAGCGGACATAAAACATGATATTTTATTCCTAAGGTTGTTTTTGGTTTAATTACACTTATCCAATAGAATTTGGAAATGTGTTAGGGTAATCATAATATCATTTTACCTTTTATTACCCTATTTATTTTTTACCGTGGTAAATAGAAGTCAACAGTAACTATTCACCAAAAAATATTTTTTTCTTATTGAACCACATTTTACATACAGATATCAACCATTTCTATCAAATTTGTAAAATTCAATTCACAGAAGAAGTAAAATTGAGTTTTATTCAAATTTGAAAATGCTCCTAGGAGGAGGGTAAAAGACGGTAAAATTTCAATAAAAATTATATATATCTACAATTATTATAAAATGACTCCATTGAATTATATTAAACACATATAGGTATTATGTATCTATTTTTACCTATAATAAATTTAAATTAAATAAATAATTATTTAAATTAAAATTCAGTTTTAACCAATAACGTATTGTTTTTCACTATTCATCAAACATTGAAATAGTTCAAAGGCATTAAAAAAATTCAACGTATGTTAATTTTGATATTCTGATTTCAAAAATGAATTCTACTTTACCAAATTAAAAACATATAAATTGAATTTATTATTTTAAAATTAATTCCCATTGTCAAAACCAAAAAGCACATTTTTTGGAAATAATAACTATCAAAAGATTGACACTTGTTTATGTCACATTTCAATGTGAATTTACTTAAAATGACCCAAATTGGATTAAATGGTAAAAATATAATCTATGTATACTTCCAAACCATTAAATTTATAATTTAACAGTATAAATTATTTTTAATAAAAATGTTGTTTTCAGTTAAAATATTTTATTTTTCACTTTTCATCAAAATATGAAACTTATCAGAAATACACCAAAAATTTATAAAAACTAATTTCTTACGTCCCGATTCTAATGAATATATTTTTTTTCAATTTTAATATATAATATATTCAAATATAATATTAATAAAATTCGCCATTAAAAGGGGGCAAAATTGTATTTTTTTGTAAAATATTTCCTTTATATGAAAAAAATGAATTACTTATTACATTATGTCTAATAAACTTATATTACAGATTCTAAAAATATAAAGATTATATAAAGTCAAAAATTCAGTTAATACTATTCATAACCGCTTTTGAACGACTAGTTTGGTAATTCATGGTGTGCTAGAACTCGGTGTTGCTTATAGTGAAAATTAATGAAAAACTTTGAAGAAATAACGTAATATTAAATCTTGGGGTGTTACACCCGATGTGTGATTGAAGGTATATACAAAGATGTTTCTTAGTTATAGGCCTTCTCACACCATACTGGGAGTAGAAAATGGGACATCATTCTCAGGTCTCCCTGGATGGAATCCTAGAATTTGGTTTCAAATTGATCCCCTCATGTGATACATGGAAAGTCCCTCTATATTTTCATCGATGAAATCATGGTGTCTCATAATATTATATAATGTGGGTTCCAATTGTATAAAAAAGGGTAATTTTTTTTTTAAATTTTAGAAATGATAGTTGATTTTTTAGATTTAGGTATGATTCCTCCATATCCAACAAAAAGTATGGGGAGAGTTTATAGTCGTTTATTTTATACCATTCAATTTAATCTAGAAGGTAATTTAAGTTACTACTCTCCATTTTTGGCCAAATAAAGTAGATTGAGTGGGTATCTAAGAGAAATATATCCCAATTAATTACTTAATTAAATTTCTTCTTTTATTTTTTTTCTTAATAAACAATGTTTAATTTATAATTCTTGTTATTTATTTTCCTAGATACAATGGGCTTTGGGATACTATCATTGTCTCTCAAAATCTTGTTTTTTGCCTTTGGATCCTTAGTCAAATTTATGGTTGGATGTATATGCAATGTAAAGTATCCAATTTCCAATGCATAATATCCTTATTTAGCTAGGAGACTGTTTTTGAGGCAGAGGATCGATCTAATGATCGAGAATCTAGACATAGCCTTTTAACTTTTTTATATTTTTCCATCATATTTTATTTTCTTGTATCCCCTACCCCTATAATACACATTTATTATAAAATAATCAACAATAGTATTTGTTTACTATTTATTATACTGCTTATCTCTCCTGAAATATCACTTAATCTGTTTCTGTTTTAATTTATCTGTCATGTTTGTTCTATTTCTTGTTATTATATATTACCTTTTGTAATCTATTTTGATCTCTAAGGAATTAGTATCCCCATATACAATCATGAGGTCCTCACAGGTAGTAATTGTCCTCTATAATTACAGGAGGTATAATCAAGGTTTTGTACCCAACTATCTTAGAACATTGGCGAGCGTCATCCTGAGAGGGGTGATATAGTCATCTCAAAGACAACATTTTTAGAAAAATAAGATTGTTTAATAGTTTTTCATTTATATTTCTACATTTTACTTGATTTACATATTATATAGTAAAAAATGTTATTCCTTAGAAAATATTTATAAAGAAAAAATATATTAATAATTTAACATAATATAAATCTTATTATTATAAAATTACATAATCTTTTTTCGACAATTAGTTCTAATTGTTTAAAATTTTTATTTCTAAATAAACACACTTTATCATGTAAACACAATTTTGATATAATTATTTTTTTCTTTGATTAAATTTATAAACAAGATAATGTTTTCTTAAAAAATGATTTTATTTAAATAAAGGTACATATTATATGAAAATAATACTTTTGAGGATTTCATGGAATTAGAAAACTAAAAAAAAAATTTATAATACATGATTCCATGATATTATCAATAAGTGTTATGATTAAATCAATGTTCTATATTAATTGTGAATGTTTTTTTTAAAGGGTTTCTAGGTTAAAAAATTAAAAAAAATAATGAATTTCATAAATTATATATAATTAATTAATTTTTTTTATATCTAGGTAATTAATATATATTGATGATTTCCTTAAACTAATTTTTTTGGGAGATAATATTATTTTTTAAATAATTAAACATAAGATATAAAAATCACTATACATTTTTTGATATAAGGAATTAAAAATTGATATTAATTTAGATTATTCTGAATAATGAGGAAAAAATCAATTCAGGGATTTTATCTCTTTAGATTGAGAATTTTAAAATTATTTCGAGTATAGAATATACCTTATATAGTAGACTATATGTAATGAAATATAGGGTTATGTTTTTTTATTTTATAGTTATTGGCAGAAAAAATTATCATACGAAAAAGGGATTAGGAAATATTGGAAGGGTTGTTTGTTATACGTACAATGATTTTAGTGAAATTTTTTTTTGTGAAAATGTATTAGATTATTAGTTTCATTAAACATTAATAATATAACATGAGATGTTGTCAGGTGGATCAAGTAAAGTATGTTTAGAATTTCTTATATAATATCTTTTACTTATAGTATACCATGACACTTAATGTTGTATGTGGTTTAGTTCATGTTATTTATATGTCAATTTCATAAATGATAAGGGTTAAATTTATTAGTAAAGGTATGTTGGGTTCGTCAGGTTCGATTTTGTAAAACATGATAATAATATTGTTTTCATATGTATAAAATAATATGCAATCCCTTCAACAAATGAACTTGTTAGACGTAATATGTTTGTGAAAAATGGTCTCCCTGAATACATTATATATGATATGAATCTTCCCCAGTTTAAGTGTATAATATCTAATAAAAAATGAAAATTTGAATATAAATTATAAATTAAAAATGATGTCGATTATCAAGTGTTTCAATAAAATTAATTTGTAATGGTAGTAAATTAATTGATATAATTAAATTGTAAATAATGTACCAAATGTTTTATAGTAATTCCAAAATAGTGATGTTTTGGAAGATATCCATTGGTTTGGAAAATCCTTCATTGTAAAAATATTTAATAATTCAATGTATAAAAATCTATAAGAGGGGATATGATTGACTAAATGATATTGCATAATTTTTTCTAAAATGTGTTATTGTAATGGATTATCTCAAAAAAGTTCATCTTCATTTTTAAATTCTATCTAATATTCTATTATAAATATCACCCATTGAATCATTTTTTAGAAAGGATCAATGATTGAGGGAAGGGTTTATGGATATTCATGATGTTAAATTCTAAAAATATGTTAATCGTGTAAAAATAAATATAAATTATATCAAAATTAACAAAAAAATTATAATTTTTTTTTGATTTATAAATTTTACATGTAACATTTCATTCCAATATTTATTAAAATTTTATATATTTACATATATATTTGTTATCTAATTACTATAATGGGAGATAATGAATATTATTTGATAAAAATCAATGTATATCTTAAAACATCATCGACGGTACTTGAAACATTCATATTTTACATTAGTGCTATAATATTTTTATAACAATTTTTCATTATTTATTTAATTCATCATAGATTTATATTTATTTTATGGGAATATACATATTGTGTTTATGGATTGTGAATTAAGTCTTTATTTCATCACATTAAATATTTAATTTTAATTCCTTGTTGTTTTAAGTATAATCTAAAAGGTTTCATGGAGATGAATTTAATTTTTTAATCCATAGTATGAGAGGATAAGATTAATGTGTAATGACCTGACCCTAGTTACACATAGTCGGTGCATTATTACATAAGATTGGAATGATCACAAGAGATAAAATCCCAAAAGACCGATTAATATAATAGCATTGGAAGTATTAAATAAAAACATAATTTGTACATTACATCCTGAAATAAAAAAACAACATTGTGTCCCCTCTGAACACACTCATGCCCCTTATACTATTAATGGAGGGTAATCATGATATACTTCTTCACATCCATAGACTAATAAAACATAGAAATAGGTCACCTTAGATGCTCTGAAAGGATAACAATATTGCGGAAACTTTCATAAATTAGCAAACCATTGTTAAAAATATATAACTCTAAAACAAAATCCATTAAAAATTAATCATTGGAATAATATGGAAAATAAAATTCAAATAATACAATATAATTATTCACATGGATATTCAAATAGTCTAATAATAGCATGTAATATAAATAGCTAATTTCAAAACTATGGAATGCATAATGTTAGACATCATTACCACATAGTCAAGGCCTTGTGTGAAGACTGAAAATAAGACTTTGTCGAGGCCTTGTGCCAAGACTATAGTTTGTCTCATGAGACCTAACGATGCATCGAGGAGCTATAGTGGGCTCCACCCACGACATAAAATGTCCAATGATATCCTAATATGAAATTGTTGAAACATAACATAAACATTCATTTTAAAACAAGCATACAAAATGTGAATACTTTTACCATAAACCATGAATGGTATAAAAATAGAACATACATAGTCAAAAAAACATATTCAATACAATGTGGACAATTGTATTATAATAACTCGACCTCAATCAAGAATAATATACAATGAAGGATATTAACATTGATGAAAATAATAAGTATAACTATTTAAAAGAAATATGGCCTTTTTCCTGAAAACATTTACAAGCCAAACTATTTATCAAAGATGTAGTTTAAAAGATATTTTTGAATAAAAGTGTCCCATACCACATTGAAACTTTTTAATGGAATTTTTATTTCAAAACATTCATGTCCATATAAAAAATACTTAAAATAATTTTTAATAATGGTCCATAATGAGAATGATTTAAAACATTTAAAATGATATTTCGGTTACAGTTCCTAACCAAATGAGAGACGCATGAATACTAATAATTTAGGTAATAAAAACATTATAATATCATTAGGATAAAGGGATTCATGATATAATATGAAAATGTACTGTATACACACTATATAAAAGTGAATTGGTCCATAACAACAATGAAGTCTCAATAGAATGTAAATTGAGATAAAATCCCTTATAAAGACTGTATCCTTAGGTTAATGATAATTAAATGAAATAATTCTGTGTGAAAAATATATATACACTCAAAATGATCGGATATTCAGTGTAAATCAATTAGTTTACATTCACATATATTCTTATAACAACAACACCAATGACATGTATGTTTTACTCAATGAATGGAAATTGAGTAAAGATTAATCTTATCATATTTATATCAATGACTAGAGAATTTATCAATGGATTGATTATGTGTATCAATAGTATATCCACACAAAGGGGAGAGGAAGTTAATAAATTAATAAATAAATGTTTATTTCACACATAATCTTGGAGTATTATAATCAATGATGTTTTCATGAAAACCAATGAGGGGAAATCGAAATTAGTAATTCTCATACCGATTTGTTAGAATATGAAACATACACCCCACGAAAGAAGAATCATACAATGAAGTTTTAAATAACCGTAAATAAAATTTTATTAATCATGGAATATATTCATGGATAGTACATACACCACACAAAAGGAAATAGTGCCAATATATCACGAATCTCACAAAAATAAGAAGTGAGATGAACACCCATTACCTTGTACTTTTCCTTAGTTGAGGGTACATTAACCTCCTATATAATAGTTAAATAATAATTATTAAATTATTAAAGAACCAAAAACATAAATATTATATCATATATGATTTTCAAATATTTCATTGTTAATAATATTTTAGTAGTATCATTTTTTCCGGTGTTAACTGATTCATTTTCCTTTTTATGTTTTGTTTTGTATGTCTTGTTTTTTTTAAAAAATGGACGTATCTGATTACTAAAATGAATTATATTAATTTCTTAAACATTATTCTTAATCCTAAAATGAAAATTATTCTTGAATGGTTATCATGGGGAATGAATCTCATCGTGTTCGTGGAGACTATAATCCGTACGTACGCACGAGCGACAATATCATTCAATTGACGGTGAAATCATATAAAATTTGATATTATATAATATATAAATAATAATTAAAATGTTATATTTATTATTTAAATCAATTATTCATCATTTTTATACACATAAAAATATTGAAGGATAGAATAACAACTACACCACGACGTGGAGATGGTAAGTCATACATACGCATGTATGGTGACTTTGTCATTCATAGGATGGATTGAATAATGAATAAGGTTTTAACATATTTTTAATTAAATAAAATTATATAGATGGTACTGGATTTATTATTTTGTTATGGAATCAACAATGAAAGAGGGAGTGGAAGAAGATGATAACTTTGAAATAGGAAATCAAATTATTACATCCTCTTCGGGTGCTTCCTTTTGATTTGATCAAAAGGGCTCCTTAGGTTGGATTTATGATCAATGGATGGAATCTATGACGTATTTACATTATTTTGGAGGATATTTGGTCGAGTTTTGGCAGAGAATAATGGATTTGTATATGTGTAATTAAGAGAAGGGGAAGTTTCCTTTTATAAGAGATGTGAGGGTCACTTTAGGAAAAGTTTGAAATATTATTTTATTATAAATTAATTTTCAATTTATAATGGCTCCAAATGAATTTAGTTTTAGGATAAGGTGAGGGTGGGTGTAAAAACACTCAACCAATAGGTTTTAGACGGTTTTAGGTCACTATATAAATCAGAACCTTTATATTTAACTCTTAGTTAAATAGTTTGACATTTACTATGCCTCCTGATATTGTTATATTATATGGTTAATAAACATACTATAAAAAGCCAAATGGACCCCAAGTGGTTCCTTAATAACATACCTGTCATTAAATAAGTCCTTTGGACGAACATTATATTTTTAGGAATATTATAAAATTTAATTAAAAATTATTTTTTTAAAAAACTCAATTATGTAAATTTTGATTCTATTTAGTATTTTGTTTTGGATAATGTCTTATATACCTGAGTACTTATAAATAAATTCACTAAATCAGTCCTAAAATGTCATATTAACCTTGAAATTTCTTTTAATACATTAAACCTATAAATTTACATTTATTTTGATATTTATAATATCAATTATTTTAATCATTCATTAATAAAGTTACTACTACATCATCATTGTGTTATAAATAAATTTAATTATTTAATGTCTAAAAATTATAAATAAAATACGAAGATGTGGGAAATATTTTTAGCTTTTTTATAATTATCTATATTTGAATTTATCTTTTTTCTAACCCTATATTAATCTTTTATATTTATAAAAATATGAATTTATCACTTTTAACTCTTCCTTTAATAAAATAATAATAAATTTTCTAATCTAATACAAGTGGACCAAATAGGATCATATTTTATTCCTAAGTTTGATTTTGGTTGAAAACCACTAATACAAAAGAATTAGGACATTTTTTAGGGGAATTATAATGTCATTTTTTACTTTAAGTACCATATTTACCTATAACCGTGGTAAATTAAGGGCAAAAGTCACTATTCACCAAAAATTAATTTTATCTTATTGAACTACATTTTACTTACTGATTTCATCCATGACTCTTAGATTTTTAAAATTCCATCCAAAGAAGCAGTAAAATTATGTTTTATGAAAATTTGTAAATGTGCCTATAATTTGTGTTAAAGATGGTAAAATATTCAATAAAATATTATACATCTAATCTTATTATAAAGCGAATCCAATTATTTACATTGAATTTATATTGGTATTATAGATCTGTTTCGAATTAATATAATTTTAAATGACATAAACAATTATTTAAATTAAATGTCGGTTTTTTATAATAACTATGTGTTTTTTACTATTCATCAAAAATACAATGTTTTCAGAAAAAATAACAAATAATTCACTCTAAAAAATGTTGATATTTACAATAATAAAATTAAGTCTATTTAACCAAATTTCAAACATAGATTTTGTATTAATTAAATTTAAAATATTCCCATTGTAAAACGATAATGCAGGTTTTTGAGAGGTGAAATTTTTCAAAAGATTGATATGTGTTTATGTCCAATTTAAATGTAAAGTTACATACACTGACCAAAATTTGTTTAAATGACAAAATTAGAGTCTAATTATACCTCAAAACAATTCAAATATATAATTTAACATGATAAATTATTTCGATTAAAAAAGAAGTTTTTAATTAAAATTTAGTATATTCATTATTCATCCGAATATGAAAGTTATCAGAATAGCACAGAAAATATATCCAAACTAGATTTTTATTTCCTAGTTCTAATGAAGAATTATATTTCATCAAATTGAATATAAAAAACTAACAAATACTAGATTTATGAATGGTTCACCAATAAAAGGTGGTAAAATTTCCTTTTTAAAAAAATATTTCATTAATCAAGAAAAATTGAATTTATTCTTATATTATGTCTAAGAAACACATAATATAGATTTTAAAATTACAAATAGTATATAAAATTCAAAATGCCATTAGTACTATTCATAACCTCTTTTTAAAGGCATGTTTTTCATGTCTTGGTGTGCTCGAACTCAGTGGTGCGTGAAGCACAAACTATTTAATAACATTAAATAAAAAAACATTATTTCAAATCATGGGGTGTTAAATCAATCCCCATTTTTCAAATTGCGTCCACTCAATTTTAAAATAGGGATTTAGAACTTCATTGAAAGTCCCACATTGGAAAAGGAGTCAATAAAACTATCACTTTAAAAGAATGAATGAGAACTACAATGTTCACCAAAGATAAACCATATTAGGATTCCATGTAGGAAAACATGGATATGGAAGAAAAAAATTGTCAATTTCTAATGGAGAGTGATAGTAAACATGATCATAAGAAAGTTAACAATAAGAAAACCAGAACGTTTTTATGGGTAAAACGGTAATTAGATTCCCAGTCGGAAAACTAAATGGATAATGTTTTTTTATTTAAGTTCCAATTCATAATGTTGAGTATTTATTTATGAGATTGACTACGAACATAAATATATATACTTACTTTTTAATTAGAGCTTTATAATTTAATAAAATTATACCACTATCTCGTCTTTTCTCCAAATGATGAGTATTCATGATTACTTGGTCACACTTGATGCACAAGAATCAACTTCTAGAGAATCACATTACCCAAAAGGATGAAATATATATTACTCTTATCTGTAGAGATTATCCAAAACCAAATGGTTAGTATAAAAGCAGATGATCCCCAAAATGTATATTCCTTTATAAAAAAATACTAATCATAATTTCCATAATTGAACAAAGAATAGCCAAAGATCAATAAAGACCATTCAATATTCATTTTTCCTTTAAATTCCATTAATATAATCCAAACTAAGATTGAAAACCAAATCTCAAAATAATTTAATCATATAGTCTATCACAATAAATCTTAATATTTATCTCCAAATAACATCAACTACTCTTAATGTTTCATACAGAAGTATAATTAACCAAAACACATATTCTCTATGATATGTTAATCATTTCTATTAATAACCTAAATCTCAATAAAAAACATAGATTATTCCAAAATAAATAAAATCCATCAATACCCCTCAAATGAAATTCCATAGTATATTAAGCATTTAGTTTTCCCAATAGTGCGTACATATTATAAAATATCATTTATCACATAATCACCATATCATTTTACTATACTAAGGATATCAATTTGATAAAAAATAAGATCTCAAATCAACTTATTATTGATCAATAAAATCATTTAACTGAAAAGAATTAGTCACACTAACCAGGGAAATCATGTTGTCTACTGGTAGGTGATAAATCCCAATCACACTCTAGTTGTGGGTTCAATTCCCACATCTTTGTCTGACATGGCTGGTTTTCACACAGTATACGTGTTTTCTTTTTTGAAAACCTATATTTTATAACACTCCCAAAATGAGATAAATTCCTCAAAAAACCCATAACATAATTTAACCACTTATGATATCTCATACCTCCCATTTTCATCCCAAAAAAATAACTTGTAATTTCTTTAAATTAAAGGATCATATAAACTGAAATGGTTCTTTATAACTATATCCACAAAAGAAAAGATAATTCTTCCTCTAATATAATTTTCACATAACAAACTACATCATTACACATATATGAGAATAGTCTTCCTATGTAATCCAATAAAAAATCATTAATAATTTTAAACATTTCAGTATCCATATATTTCCACATAGGTTCATCCTTAACTAAGATTTTGTCCTATAGAATTGTGAATTCACTAATGTAAGGCCCAAGTCCGATAAATTTACGGATAATGGATGTAAATGTATTCTTGGGATTATTTTTATTCTCATTCAAAGAACTCTTCATTTCTCATCTGTAATTCATTATTTTATATCCTTATTTCTCACACTTAATGAATTTCTTTGTTCCATTGAGACACTTTCCTAGGGGTCTCCTTTCACATTTCATGCATGATGGAAATTAATATTTCTTTTCTCCTTTGATTCCACTGATGGAGCTCTTATCATTCACCACCTTACTCTTCTATTTCAAGTTTGGGAGTTTTTTAATATAAATGTTTTTTATCATATTTTTTTAAAAATGATTCAACATGAACAAGATATATTTTACGTGTATCAATAATCTATTTTTTGGTCATTTCCACCATAGTTCCTACTTTGTACCTCAATTTCAATATTAATATGACTTCTTTATAATCCTTTCATTGTCTAAAACCAGAATGAATTTTGTGAGTAACAATAGTCCAAAAATCATTTAGAGAATATCATGACACCTTATTTTCATTCTAAAACACCTTTGGGTTAACCAAGGTTATTTATTCTCATCATATATTAAAATCCTTCAAATCGGTTTTGTAAAGAAAATGTGAATTATCTTAAGCATATCCCACATGAGATTCGTATCCAAGAGTGTATCAAGGCCTATTGTCGTGCACTAGTTCTCATTTGATTCAATCTCAAAACGGGGTTTTCTGGTTTTACCCTAGGTACATAAGTGTCAAAGCCACCTCTACTTGCTCGTATCCAGATATAGATGTATTTCATTGAAAACCCACATAATATTTACATTACCAAATTTTTTTGATGTTCTTCAATACTAATCTGCTAAATTTATCTTAAGTTAATGTAATCTAATCAGAGTTTTTCTAAGTCGAGTTTGTAAGGTTTTTACTAAACTTCCTCAGAAACCAACTATAATTCCATGAACATGGTTACCTAGAGATGGTGCATTTTTATATATAATTGACATGATCAAAAGAGATCACGTGTCGAAATACCGATTAGTTTAGTAGCCTTGTAAGTACTAGATACAGACAAAAGTTTTACATTACATCATGAAATATAGAAAAACCACATTGTGTTCCTTTTGAACACACTCATATCCCTTACACTATAATTGAAGGTTAATCATGATATACTTCTTCACATCCGGGGAATAATAAAACATAGAAAGAGTTATCTCAGATGCTCAGTAAGGATAACAATATATAAAAAACTTTTATATATATGAATAAACATTTAAGGCAATGTATAAGACAAAAACACAAGCCATTTAAAATTAAACAGCATCATAATGTGGAAAATATAAATCAAATATATCAATTTACTTATTCACATGGATATTCTATTGTTCTAATAATCACATGTAATATAAATAGCTAATTTCATAAGGATGGAATGCATATTTCCAGACATCATAACCACATAATGAAGGCCTCGTGCCGAGACTACAAATAATATTTTGTCAAGGGCTCATGCCAAGACACTAGCTTGTCTCATGAGACCTACTGATGCATCGAGGAGCTATAACGGGCGCCACCTGTCATGTACTATGTCAAAGTGATTCCTCATATGATAAAGATGAAACAAAACATAAATATTTTTATTAAAACTAGAATACGAACTGTCAATACATTAACCATAAACCATGAATGGTATAAAAATATCCCATCCACAATCAAACATAACCTATTCAAAACAGTATAGAGGATTGTATTATAATAAATCAACCTTAATCAAGAATAAAACACATTGATGGATATGGACATTGATGAAAATAATCAGTAAAACTATTTTTAAGAAATATCCACTTTTTATTGAAAACCATTAGAAGTCTCAATATTTATCAAAGAAATAATCTAAAAGATATTTTTGAATCAATGTGTCCCATACCATTTTGAATTTTTTTTATGGAATTTTAATTTCAAAACATTCATTCCCATATAAATAAATGATTAAAATCAATTTTAAAACATGGACATTAATGATAAAGATTTGAAACATTTAAATGATATTTTAGTAAGATTTCCTAACCAAATGAGAGATACTTGAATACAAATAATTAAGGTAATAAAAAATCTATAATATCATCAGGATAAAAGGATTTGTGAAATAATATGTCAAAGTACAGTATATACACCATAAAAAAGTGAATTGTTGCATAACAACAATGAAGTCTCCAGAGATTGTAAATTATGATTAAATACATTATAAATACCGTATATTTATGTTAAGGATAAATAAATGACATAATTATATTTGAAAAATATAAATACACACAATATTATTGGACATTTAGTGTAAATCAGTCATAAGAAATTCACACATATTCTTTAAACAACAACACCAATGAATTAGATGTTTAACTCAATAAATGGAAATTGCTTAAAGATCACTCTTTTAAAGTTCATATCGATGACTTCAGAATTTGTAAATGAGTTGATTACATTTATGATAATTATATCCACATAATTTTAAATGTAAAATATTACAAAAATAAATAAATATTGATTTCACAAATAATCATGGATTGAAATAATAAATGAAGATTGCGTGAAACCCAATGGGTGGAAATAAAAAATTGAAATCCCCTTACCAATTTGGTAATTTGGAAACATACACCCCATGAACTAAATATCATACAATAAATTTTTAATTACCCATAAATTTATGTATATTACACAAGGAATACAATCATTGGAAGTACATACACCACACAAAAAGAAATAGGGGAAATATAGATGAATCTCATAGGAAGAAGAAGTGAGGTAAAAACCCCTTCCCTTGAACATTTCCTTAGTCAAGGGTTAGTTAACCTCATTTATAATTGTTAAATGATTTTTATTTAATTATAAAAGAACTACATATTTAAATATGATATCATATAAGATGTTATGATATTTCATTGTTAGTAATATTTTATTAGTATCCTTGTTTCGATTGTTTACTGATTCATTTTGCATTATATGTTTTGTTACATATGATGTGCTTGTTATGGATAGGATGTATTTGATTCATATACATAATTATATTGAGTTCATAATTTTTTTTTAATAATAAAATATAAATTATTCTTGAATGGTTATGATTGGGAATGAATCACATCACGTTCGAGGAGACGGTAATTCGTACGTACGCACGAGTGATAATATCCTTCATTTGAAGGTGAAATAGTTTATAAATGGATGTTGTATTACATAAAGAAAAATTAACATGTTCTATTTATTATTTAAATCAATTATATGTCATTATTATACCCATCAAAATAATGAAGTGCGGAATAACAACTATACCAGGACATGGAGACTGTAAGCCGTACATACACACGTATGGTGACTTTTTCATTCATTGGATGGATAGAATAATAAATAATGTTGTACCGTATTTATAATCACTTCACATTATGTATAAATTACTAGAGTTATTATTATTTTTATATAAACAACAATGAAAGAGGAGGTGGAAGAAGAAGATAACTTTGAAAGAGGTGATGAATGTATTACCTCTTTTTTGGGTGCTTCCATTTGATTTGATCAAAAGGGATATATAGGTTGTATTTATGATAAGACAAATGACTATATAATGTTTTGACCATATTTGGGAGGATATTTGGGTAGGGGTTGGCTGAGCCAAATGGTATTGGAGGTGTCAAATTAAGATATGGGGAAGTACCCTTTTATAAGAGACGCGAGGTAACTTTTGAAAAAACCTTGAAATATTATTTTATTATAAATTAATTCTCGGTTTATAATGTCACAAAATGGATTTATATTGATGATAATGTCAGGATGGGTCAATAGCCTCTCAAACAATAGTTTTTATACAGGTTTTGGTCACCATATTAACTTGACCTTTTAGATTTAACTCTTAGTGAAATTGTTTGACATTTACCCTGTCTCTTGAATTTTTATATAATACTGTTAATAAACATACTATAAACTGTCAAAAGAGCCCCTAGTGATTCATTAATAACATATATATCATTATATATTTCCTTTGGACGAACTATTGATTTTTATTACTATTATATAATTTAATAATATATTATATTTTTAAAAAACTCAATTATGTCATTTTGATACTATCTAGTATTTGGTTTTTTATAATTTCATATCAACTTGATTACTTCAAAAAGAATTAATTAAATCAACCCTAACTTGTCATATTATCCAATTAAATTCGTGGAATGCATCAAGAGTATCAATTTACATTAATTTTGATATTTATAATATCAATTATTTCATTCTTTCATTAATAAGGTAATTACTGCATCATCATTGTGTCATAAATAAAATTAAATATTTATTGTCAAAAATTTATAAATAAAACACCATGATGTTGTAAATATTTTTATATTTCAAATTATTGTTTATAATCGAGTTTATATTATTTTTATCCCTATATTAAAAATGTTTTATTTATGAAATTTTGATTTTAACAATTTTAACTCTTCATTTAATAAAATAACAATAAATGTCCTAATCTAATCCAATTACACCAAATTGGATCATATTTTATTCCTAATGTTGAATTTGGTCAAAATCCACTTATTCAATAGAATTTGGAAATGTTTTAGGATAATTGTAATATCATTTTAACTTTTAATTACCTTATTTTATGTTTCACGGTGGTAATGAAAATTCAACAGTTACTATTCAATAAAAATTATTTTCATCTTAATGAACCACATCGTACATACTAATTTCAACTGTGTCTCTATGATTTTTTAAATTCAATCCATAGAAGTGGTAAAATAACTTTTTATGCAAATTGGTAAATGTGCCTAAAATATGGAAAAAAGACAGTAAAAAGTTGAATAAAATATTATATATCTAATATTATTATAAAATGAATCCAATTAATTAAATTGAATTTATATAGGTACTATGTATATATTTAGACATAAAATAAATTTAAATAAAATAAATAATAATTTAATTAAAAAGGTCGGTTTCAAACAATAACGTAGTGTTTTTCACTATTTTTCAAAAATTGAAAGTATTCAGAATAATAGAAAAAAATAACACTATGATATTTTTGATATTTCAAATTAGAAAATGAAGTCTATTTCACTGAATTAAAAAATGATATGTTGTATTAACTAATTTAAAATATATTCCTTTTGTTAAAACCAAAAAGTGGGGTTCTGAGATGTAAAAATTGTTAAATGATTGAGATATGTTTATGTCCAATTTAAATGTAAAATTACTTCCAAAGAAAAAAATTGGAATAAATCTCATAAATATAGTCAAATTATACCTAAAACTATTCAAATATATAATTTGAAACCATAAATTATTTGATTATTATTGAATTTTTAAAATAAAATTTAGTATTTTTTACTATTCATGAAAATATAAAAGTTATCAAAAAATCACAGAAAATTTATCCAAAATAAATTTTTATTTTCATTATTCTAAATAAGAAGTTTATTTCATCAAATTGAATATATAAAAGTGTCAAATATTGGATTTAAAAATGGTCCACTATTAGAAGGTGGGAAAATAGTATTTTTTTGAAAAAACTTCTTTTTAAAAAAATGAATGAATTCTTATATTATGTCTAAGAAACACATAATATGGATGTTAAAATATATAGAGTATATAATATTCAAAATTAATTTAATACAATTTTTTTACCACTTTTTGAGCAAATAATTTTGTATGTTGTGGTGCGCTCGAACTCAATGTTGTGTGTACCGCATGCTATTGAATTACTTTAATGAAAATTACATACTGTGAAATATTTGGTTGTTGAATTCTTCCCCAATTATGGAAATTGAATCCTCACAATTTTAAAATTGCTCTTGGGAACATCAATGAAATTCCCATATCGGAAATTATTCAATAAAACTATCAATTTATAAGAACTAAATAGAAGTACAAATGTCACCGGAGATAACCCATACTAAGATTCCATATATGAAAACATGGATATGGAAGATAAAATAGGTGTCCTGTTCTGATTGAGAGTAATATAAAACATTATCATGAGAATGTTAAAAAAAGAAAAACACAATCTTGTGATTGGTTAAATGGTCATTAGTTTTTTAGTAGGAAAAGTATATGGACAATGTTTTTTTAATGTTCAATTTCATAAATTTGAGGAATTTTTATATGAGATTTAATAAGAACATACAGAGATATACTTACTTTTTATGTATAGTTTTATAATTTAATAAATTTCAACCACTAACTCATATTTTCTCAAAACGATGAGTATTCAAGATGACTTGGTCACACATGAAGTGCAAGAATCAACTTCTAAATAATCTCATTATCCAAAAAGGATGAACTGTATATTACCAATTTCATTAGATATTAACCAAAACCAAATGTTTAGTACAATAATAGATGATCCCCAAAATGTATAATCCTTTATAGAAAGAAATACTTATCCTAATTTCGAGAATTGATCAAACAATTCCCCAAGTTCAACAAAGAAAATTCAATAAACATTTATCCTTAATGTCCTTCAATATAATCCAAACTATGATTGAAACCCAAATCTCAGAAGAATTTATTCACATAGTCTATAATAGTAAATATTAACGTTTATCTCCAAATAACATCAAATACTCTTAAGGTCTCATACAGAAGTGTATTTAACCAAATAACATATTCTCTATGCTAGGTTCATCACTTCCATTAAAAAACTGAATCTCTATAAAAAACATATATTCATCCAAAGTAAAAAAAATATCTCATTACTCCTCAAATGAAATTCCGCAGTATTCTATTATATTTAGGCGTATAGTGTTCCCAACAAGGCGTGTTCCTTCCAAAATAATATTTATCACTTAATCACAAAATCATTTTCCCATATTATAATATATATTGGATAAAACATAATATTCAAAATCATGTTATTATTGATCAAAAAAATCTTTTAACTAAAAATAATTATTCACACTAACCATGGACTTCACATGGTCTAGTGGTAGGAAAAAATCCCAATATCACTCTGGTTGTGGGTTTGATTCCCACAACATTGTCCAACGTGATGGGTTGTCACACGGTCTACGTGTTGTCGTTTTTTCAAAAACTATATTTTATAACATTCCCAAAATGAGATAGATTGTACAAAATAACCATAACATAATTTAACCACAAATTTAATCTCATACCTCGCATTTTCATCGCAAAAATTAATAAATTCTAATTTCCTAAAATTCAAGGATCATATAAACCCAAATGGTTAATTATCAATATATCCACAAAAGAAATGATAATTCTTTCTCCAATAGCATTTTCACATAACAAACTGCATTGTTACACATAAAATGAAAATTCTTAAAAAGTAATCCCATAAACAATGACCATTAAAACATTTAAAAATTTCTTCATATATCTATATCTACATATATTTTTCCTTGTCCAACAGTCCATCTTATATAATAGGTCATTCACTTGGGTAATGCCCAGGTCCTAAACATTTACGGAAAAAAACAATAAATGGATTCTTGGGATCATTTGTATTTTATTCTATAGTACTATTTATTTTTATCGGAAATTCATTACTTTATGTCCTTCTATCACACAAATAAAGCATTTCTTTGTTCCATTGGAGAAATTTCCTAGGTGTATCCATCCACATTTCCTGCATCATGAAAATAAATATTTCATTTAATTATTGTCTCCAATGCTGGAGCTTTTATCATTCACTTCCATTCTCTTCTTTGATGAGTATGGAAGCTTGTTAATATATATTCTGTCGATCATATTGTTCAAAAACTAATTTGGAATGAACAAAATATCTTTTACATCTATCAACAATCCATTTTTTTTCTAATTTTCACCGTCATTCCCACCTTGTAAATCTTTTTCATTGTTACTATGACTTCCTTGGAATCCATCCATTTACTAAAATTAGAAATCATTGTCTGAGTAAAAATACTCCCAAAATCATTTAGTGAATATCATGACACCTTCTTTTCAATCTAAATCTACTTAGGATTATCAAATTTTATTTATTCTCATATTATATTAAATGTATTCATATTATTTTGTAAATAAAATGTGAATTATATTAATAATATCCCCTAAGAGTGTTGTAACCAAGAGTGCTGCAAGGCCTGTTGTCATTCACCAGTTCCCATTCGAGTCTAGCTCAAAGCCATGTACATCTATGTCAAAGGTTCCTATATTTGTTCGTATCCAGACAGAGATGTATTTTTTGGAAACCCCACATAAAATTTACATTACCAAATATATTGTATGTTCATCTATACTAATCCCCAAAGTCTACCAAAGAGTAATGTTATCTAATCAATGGTTTCCTAAATCTAGTTTCGAAGGGTTGTACTATATATTCCTCTAATACCAATTGTAACGCCCTGACCCCAGTTTCCTAGAATCGGTGTATTATTATATATCATTAGCATGATATAAAGAGTTGATGTCCTGAAAGGCCGATTATTTTAGTAGCCTTTGATGTTCTACATACAACATAGTTATTACATAAAATCATGAAATAAAGAACAAAACAGTGTGTCCCCTTTGACCACAGTCATATTTCATAGCCTATTATTGAAGATTAGTCATGATATAATTCTTCATTCATGGGAAAACTAATACATAGAAAGGGGTTATCTATGATGATCGGTAGGAATAACAAAATAACGGAATCTGTCATAAATAAACATTATCATTTAAGATAGTTTATAAGACAAAAAAAACCTTTGAAAATTAAACTTTAGCATAGTATGGAAAATATAAATAAAATAATGCCATTTAATTATCCACATGGAAATTCTACTATTTGAATAATCACATTTAATATCAATAGAAAATTCTATAATGATGGAATAAATAATTTCAGACATTACAACAATATATTCATGGACTCATGCCAAGACTACAAATAATATTTTTTCACGGCCTTTTGCCAAGACACTAGTTTGTCTCATGAGTCCTACTGATGCATCGAGGAGCTATAGTAGGCTCTACCCATCCCTTAATATTTCCAATTCATTTATCATATGAAATAGATGAAACATAACATAATCATTCATAGTAAAACTAGCATATGAAATTTAAATACATAAACTATAAACCATAAATTGTATAAAAATAGCACATCTGCAATCTAACATATATTATGAAATTCTATATGGATGATTATATTATAATAAATCTACCTGAATCAAGAATAAAATACATCGAAGGATACTAACATTTATGAAAATAACCTGTAAAACTATTTGAAATAAATATCCACATTTACTTGAAAATAATTAAAAGTCCCACAATTTATAAAATAAATCATTTAAAAGTTATTTTTGAATCAATGTGTCTCATACCACATTGAATATTTTGAATGTGTGTTTAAGTTCATGACATTCATGTCTATATAAATAAATCATTAAAATCATTAGTAAAATGTTGACATTAATCTGAATGATTTAAAACATTAAAAATGATATTTTAGTTAGAGTTTCTAACCTAATGAGAGATTCCTGAATACAAATAATTGAGGTAAAAAACATTATAATATCATGAGGATAAAGGGATTTATGATATAATATTTCAAATTACATTATATACACCATATAAAAGTGAATTGGTGTATAAAAACAATGAAGTATCAATAGAATAAAAATTGAGATGAAATCCCTTATTAAGACTGCATCCATAGGTTAAGGATAAATCAATGAAAATATTATCTATAAAAAATATAAATACACTCAATATGATTGGATATTCGTTGAAAATTAATTATAGTACATTCACACATATTCTTTTAACAACATCACCAATGACATGGTATTTTGACTCAATGAATAGAAATTATGTTAGAATTATACTTTTCATGTTCATATCAATGAATTTTGAATTTATCAACAGAGTGATTATGTTTATCAAAAGTGTATCCAAACAAAGGGTAGAAGAAATTACTACATAATTAAATAAATAATTATTTCACACATAATAATGGAGTAAAATAATCTATGAAGTTTGTGTGACACCCAATGAGTGGAAATTGAAAATAGAAATTCCCTTACCAATTTGGTAACATATGAAACATACACCCCATTAAAGAAGGATAATAAAACAAAGTTGTAAATACCCATAAATTAATGTATGTTACCCATGGAATATAATCAGGGTTAGTACATACACCACACAAAAGGAAATATTGGAAAAATATCATGAATCTCATGAGAATAAGAAGTTAGATGAAAACCCCAACAATAACTTCATTTAGAAATAAAAAGGATTATTTCATTTCTATAAACAAAATATTTTTTTGTTCAACTTTCTGATCACTTTTCATTATTTCATATTAAAATCTATAGTCATATACATATTTTATCACTAATAATCATTATTACTAAGTTAAATTTTTAATAACGATGTATTTTTTATTTTGAAATCTTTTTTTATGAGTTTCATGAATCAAGGAACCTGAAAAGGGACAATGTAGCTTCACTAATGAATTTTTCATCAAGGACGATTATGATTATTTTTTAAAATGAAAATGCAAATATACACATTAACTTTACAATAACCATTTAAAACATAGAAAAATATTATCCTTTATAAGTAATTCTTACATATTATTAAATTTAAACTAATTACCAGATGAAAATATTCATTGATTGAACTGTGTCACGTTGATGGAATATGATTACCAAAAGCGTGAGTATATATAAATTTCCATTGATTCTTAAAATATTAAATCATTTAAAATGAAGCGAGATATGAAAAATAGAATATAGTTTTGATGAAAATAATTGTCTTTTATAATAGAATTTGGCGAAAAAAAGCATGTCATTGACCGAGTATTATAGAATTCACAATGACCTCATAGACATACTAACATGAAACTACCCTGTATATTTTGAGAACATTCATGTATTGTACTGTTATAGAATAAATGGAACACTGAGTTGTGGACCAATAATTTTATTCATCTATGAATTTTAATTCAATTTTTCTAAAATGTTGATTTTCATTCATACATGATTTCCTTTCCACAATCTATAACATCCCACAAAATTGAATGAGTGAAGGAGTTATAAATAAGTGATGTAATCCCTACAATATTGAGGTTAAATATATAACATACATAGTTATTGTTATAATTATAAGATCTATTATATACATGTCAATAGATTTAAAATTATTATATAATGATATTATATCTAACACAAGGGAAAATTTAATTTAGGTTGACACAATCAACATTTATATCAAAAAGATTAAGATACATTTCATGAATCATGTGAAATATTCTAGCAATAAAGACAAAAATACCCCAACCACATTTTTTATATCATAAAAAAATTATCTTCATTAATGAAATAAATATGAAATCAGTGTGGCAATGGTGATTTGTTTGGAAAATAATGAAATTGTTATCAATAATTTAGAGAAAATTACATATGAAATTATTATAAATCATCAATGATGATGTTACATAAAATTTTTAGATCCACTAAAATGGTTAAGGATGGTTGAATAAATTGTGATATAGTTACAAATTTATGTTCCCTAAATTTAACCCATGTAACATGTTATAATTATTATCAACATAAATATTTTATAATATATTCTCAATATTGATATGAAAATAATATAAAAAAATATATGAAATGTTTTAAAGTATCAAATTATCTGTGAAAACCTACATCCATTCCATGGAGACTCACATTGATCAATGAATATACAATATTAATAAGAAGAAAATTAAAATTTATTCATCTTCTATTACCCTCATTTATCTCTGGATATGAATTATTATACTAACTCCCATTAGTTTAGAATTTGAATCGTTTAAAGAAAAACCCTAAAAAATATGTGAATTATTTTCATAAAATCACCCAAAAGTTCTTATGGAAATGTACAACATTCATTATCTAAAAGTTAAGAGTCATTCCAGTGCACCTACATTCAAATGGTATGCATTGTCTACTATTCCCCACTGAGACTATACATTTTTCCTAACACGTGATCCTTCAATTTAATAACACTATTGTAACATACTTCATAACCTCATTTTCTTGAGATGAGGAAAAATTTATATATTTCCTTATTCAACACCCCATAGATGACAACGTCTATAAATATATGCCACAAGATTTATTGGAAATTGGATGATGATTAACATTTTTTCTATAAATAATCCAATGATGATAACCACAACCAAAAACAACAACATGATTCCATATAATAATTTAGTACCAATAAATGTTTGAGAAACCAAACCAAAAACACTATATCACATACTAGAGTCTTATTCAGAAACCAATACACAATATCAGACCACGATGAAGATGAAAAAATAAAAAACTAAAACTCACTAAAGACACTAAATCCACATCTCCCAACATGATCCAAGATCTAAATGTCAAATTCATGCTTAGTGTATCCAAAAATATCACTAAATAAATGGGATAAATTTCCTTTTCCAATTTCATGATAAAAAAATACGAAAATTCACCAATGTTCGAGACATGGTGGTAAATCTTAGTAGATTTTCAAAAAATAACATACATACCCACTAAAGTAGGTTATAATATATTAGAAAATTTATATAAAACCATTTATATAAAATATTTAAATATTATTATGTCAGTATATAAAACAATTTATATACGAAAATAGTGTTCCCAATCCAAATCCATTTACAAGGAATGAAACCAAAAAACTTGTTAAAAAAATCTCTCTAAAAATCTATTTTGGCATATTCTATTCCAATACACATATCCATACTTACACAGATTCATAAAACAATATAACTCCATAAACTCATGAGTAGTGATTCATCACATCATTAATATATCACATATTGAACCATTTGTGTGGGGAAATTTTGATACCCTTATACATAAAAGTTTTTATGGGGGAAACATCATTCTGTTATCTGTCTTGAATTCCCCTGAACCCAAAACAACCATTATTTTGAAACTCAGTTAATAGTAAATGTGAAAAATAATTTCAATAAAATAAAATCTTTATCAAAACCTTTACAAAACATTATTTCCATGAATCAAAAAAATAAACTAATTTAAAATAAAAATTTTGAAATAATGAAAAATTACACCTTCTACAATGATTTCATAATTCTTCAAATCTTTCAAAAAAGAATGTGTCTACCAAAATATGAAAAAAAAATTCAAAATAAATATCAAAAAATACACTAAATTTGGAATATATCCTTCAATTTATATTAATTGGAGAAGTGATTGATTCCACATATCATAGAAACTATGGAGTAAATTAATAATGCCACAAATTCTACAATAGAACATAGATGAATCTCAAAAAAAATTCCTCATATCTTGTTCCCCAACATCAAAATTGCCATATCTCATCATTATTGGAATCAAATATCATAAATTGTTCCTAAAAATAAATGATCTTTAAATTTAAGATATGGAATATGATTTTATCTATGGAAAACAACCATTAATGTAAAATTTTCTAACCCATTTAGCATCTAATTTACCATGATTTTCTAGATAATCACTCCCATATTAAAGGCATGAGCCACCACTTATTTTGGGAGAAGAGAATATAGAGTTAGGGTCATCAATGAGGAAAAAAATTTGTTCATATCCATTCATGATATAGATATCCAATTTATGTATCTAATGTTTAATCGTACAAGGTCTTAAAACACATTTCGACCACCCAAGCAAAACTATTCACTATCTACAGCCTCCAAACATCATTCGCATGATTTTTTCACATTGTTAGAGAAACAATGTTCTATCATTATTACTCCCTATATTCTAAATTTCATTATTACACCTACTTGGGAATATAGTTTGGATAAACCTTTCACATAACCATGTGCATACCAAGATCACATTATCCATATTTTCACAGTTTTCTAACATTGTTTCATATCTTTTTCTAATGATGATCAAAACATGAATCTCCATTAAATCCCTAAAACAATTCAAAATTCCAAGAAATCATCCTAAACATCACCTATAAACATTATGTATATAAAATACATAATGTAAAGGTTATATATTTTAACCCATGGGTTCTAAATTATCCCTACCATTGTTATTTCATTCAACAGATATTAAAATACGGCCATTTTTCTAAAAGGGTTGGAAATATCATGAAAAGTTTCCCCTATTCTCAAGATTCATCCTAATTTTGACCTTGTTTCCACATATCCAGAATTATACCATTTCATTCCCATGCAATATTATTTTTTTCGTATCCAAAATCTGTACTAGAACTTGCACCTATGTATAATCTGGCTATTGGTAAGCATTATCCCACTAAAACACTTTTCCAAGATGAGGCTGGTACTTTTTAAACTATTATACGTGAAACACAATGTGAAATACAATAAACTAGGGAATAAAAAAGGTCCCCTAATCTAAACCATGATAAATAGGGTAATTGATAAATAAAATCTAATTTTATTTGGAAGTATTTCAAAACAATTTTCAGTTTTTCATTAGTTTTTGAATAAACTTAATTTAAAGACATGATTACATTAATTACATTATATTGGATATATAATAAAAATATTTATTGAGGAGTGTATTTTAACATTTTTAAATTACACGAGGAATGTTTTAAATAATGGGTTGTATTATCCATACCATAACTATTTCATTTGGTATTAATGTTAATAAATATTGTCGTTATAAATATGATGAATTCTATGTTCAAAATTGTGAGGATTGGTGGGGGTGCACAATTCTAGAATAAAAAAAGATAGTTATTAACACATGATATATATGAGAAATATCCCATTTGAAACTTTTATTCTCATATCAATGAATATTGAAATAGAATTTTAATAATGAAAAACATTAGGGGAACATAATGTGGTGTGGACATAATAAAATGTAAACGTGAATTTGATTAAATTATCGACAAGTAGGGAATATCATCCCTTAAAACCAGAATACCATAAAATCATATTATTCCTTTGAAATAAGAGTGAAATGGGAAATTATGCTTCATAATTAAATATTTAAATGAGTAGATATTGTTTTTTGAGTGAAAAAAGAAGACCATTGAGGATAAAATCACATAATGAAAGTTATCTACCCTTATACAACATTCATGACCTACCTATTTCAATTATACCAATGTAATTATTTATATATTATATGATTTAATTCTAGGATAGTCACACTAAACCGATATGGTAAAAGACATTTTTATAGCTCAAAATTACAAAAAATATGTTACTAACTAGTTTTCAAAAGTAGTGTATTTAGATTGAATTAAGATCAAAAATTAATATTATAATTATTGGATTATAATATTTCAATTATTTTATATTATGGACATGATAAACCATTAAGTGTAAGTGAAATATAAAAGATAGTTATTTGAGAAAGTGATGAATGATGGTGAAATGATTAAACGAAAATATTTTCATTTAATCTAAAATAACATGAGAATCAAACCTTTGATGATTTTAATTTTTTTATACATGTTTATTGAAATAATATATTAAAAAATCACCCAATTTATTAGTTTTGTGAATTGAAAAAAATTCATTGATTTTGGTAGTTATTTAATTTGTTTTACCACAATCATTGTATTTTTATATTTAATATTTCTATAGAGAATTTTAGTAGTTAAAAAAACTATATTTCCTCATATTATTGTAAAAAATTGAATTCATTTATTAAAAATTTATATTCCTTACTCAATTAATATTATACATTTTTTTAATTGTATTTTAATGAAGTGAACTGAATTTTGATAATTAGTTAAAAAAATAGGCCTATAAAATATTTTAGGGTACTATATAAGATTAAATGAAATATTTACTATTGGTTTTTTATTGTGTCAATATTTCAATATGGGAATGTATATAAACATGAGTATCCATTGACGATAACATAATGAGGTGGAGAAGATTCTCAAAATACAGTAGAGACAAAATAGTCCAACATCAATTTTTTAGAGTACACTAGTGTTGAAATGTAATCTTATCAAAATCACCATTATGAATTTTCCCCTCACCCAAAAAATCTACATAAATATATGGGGAATATTTAATTCAATGTAATGTGAGGAAAATAAATCAGATTCTATCACTACCAATGAGATCTCATGGAATCCATGTAATGAAACAACACATCTCTAAAGAGAATAGAGATCCAATTTATGATAATTTTAGGTGGCCCAATCCTTTTATACATAAATATTTCATCCTTTTATATGATTATTAAATACATATAATAAGATTAAATTCTCTTATAACATAATTAATTAGTTTACCAAGAGAAAAGTTTCAAAAATATCTTATTCATGTATAATATGCATAATATTTGACATAATTAATTACATAAGGATACCTTTTAAAATAATAATTATAAGGACCCGACCTTAAAACATTAAATAATCGTGAATTAAATGAATAATTCACATAGAGGAACTTTTTAGGTTTAGAGTTTTAGAGAATTAGGTAATAACTATTACATCTCAAAAGATTACTAAGTAGACACCTCTACTATGCTTCCATAAAATTAAAACTCTTAAAAAGAAATATGTCTAGTTCCATGTTTTAGATAGTATGTCATTACTTGATCTCATCCATGACCCTATTCATCTTTAAGTCTTATGGAAAACATTTCAAAAACACGGGATGAGCATAAACAGCCAAGTAAAGTATACACAAAGAAGGAAAACTGTTAGTTTTTTTCAAAACAACAAGTAAACCATGAATACTTTATCAAAGTAATACTTTTTACCTTTAAGATGTATTAAATACTCTTCACTAAATAAAATATCACTACATATCCTTTGTAACCAAAATATTACCATAAACCCATATAAAGAACACATAACATATAATGGTAACTTGGGACATAAACATCCTTAAATGGAATAACCATACGGTCGACTTCCACACATATCACTACATGTAATAGCTTTATGGCTGACATCCAGACCCAATGAATTAGAGGTTATAACATAACCACCCATCCTGGTATTCACGACATAACCCATCATATGGTTTGTCACGTAACCACCCGTGAAATGTCCAAGTACCAATATAAACTCATAAGACATAAAACAAATATAATGGAAAGAAAACATTACCAAATTTCAATCACAATATATTACTTAAATATATTTCCATAACAAATCAATTATCAAAACCATTTTCAATACCAAAATACATAAAAGAGTATATGTTATTTATTTTATTTTGAAAACATTACAGCTTTTTGAGGAATCTAAAGACCAAATAACACTCGTGGCGGTGGAGAGGTCGTTGTCACCGCGTACGTCATAAAGAAACATACTTTTTGTCATTTAATAAAATGATTTGTATAGAAAAGATTCCTTTTGAATAAAAGTAGAAGTCAAAGGGGGTTATATAGAATATAAAATAATGTCTTTTATTAGAACAAAATATTCCTCAATAAAAGGAGATTGAGACGAAGTCCAGTTCAAAGATGGTATCCATAGATTAAGGATAAATCAATTACATAATTATGTGTGAAAAATAATTACACCCATTATAAGTGAATATTAAGTGTAAAATAATCAGATGCATTCACACATATTCATATAATGACATATTCATTGAGTATAAGTTTAACCCAATGAATTGAAATTGAGTTAAGAAGTTCCCTTGCAAAAATTCGACAGCCTAACGGTGTCACATTAAAATTCATAAAATTATTTGATGAGAGAGAAAATGGTATCTCATCACTTGGACATAAAATTTAAATAAATAAGGATATATAAGAACATATCCCAACATAAGAATATGTAAATTAGAAGACCCATAAAAAATAATTCTTTTGAAAATAGGAGGGTGGAAGGTTCCCTTACAGATTTTGGTACATTTCGAAACATACACCCCATGAAATAAGGGATACACAACATTGATGTAAATAATAATAAATGAAAGTATATTACCCAATGATTAGAATAATGGGAAGTACATACACCACTCAAAGTAAAAAGTTCCAATTGTAGCATAAATCTCACTTGAATAAATGTGAGATGAAAAATCCCTTACGAAAATTCAGCAGCCTAACGGCGCCACTTAATACTTCCAAAAAATGGATTTATGAGATCAAATAGGGTATCTCATAATATGAACATAAAAATTAAGGTATGAGGAATATAAAAGGACATCCCCAAATATAATAAAGATGAACTTAAATGAAATGACATAAAAGAGAGTACATAAAAAGAAAGAGAGATGTATGATCTCATACCTAAAGTCTGACTTGTCTTGTTTGTTTCATTATATTCTTGAATAATAAAAATTGGTCAACTTATAACTTCCTAAGGACCTAATTTATATATTATTTTTCAGTTCATATCACATATTATAATGTTATAATAATTGTTTAATAATGTTAGTTCATATTAGACGATTTTTCGATGTTCGGTACATGAGTAAAAATTGAACATGTTGGAAGAGAATTTTCCATGTAGTCATAAGAACATCATATCCAGAATAGTATTAAAGATTTAAATATCATATATATTCAGTATATATTCATTTTATACTATTCCATAACATTTGGAGATAAAAAGAAATGAAATGCACCGTTCATGAAGATGGTAGGCCGTACGTACGCATGAACGCTACTTTCATTTTTTTGGCACATTAATGGAATAAAAACTAGATGAGAGAGATATATATATTATAATTCCAGTATTATATATATGTTATATACGTCACATAACTTCATCCATTTCATTATTTATACATTCCATGTATTTCATGAATGAGTCACATCACTTGAGGGGGCGGTAGTCCACACTTCCTCAAATGAAGTTACCGCATTTTCAAAACATGCAAAGCATAAAGGTATGTATTAAATATAAAACACATAAGAATAGAGAAGAAATAAATATAACATATATCATAAATAAATATAGATCCATCATAATGTCCCCCATTATAGGTGATAAGAAAAGATAGGACAATCATCGTTTCGTGAGGCAGTAATTCACCATCCACGAAAACAGTATATTCTTAAACCATTAGACGAATGTGTGTGTATGTTTAGCTCTAATCCTTCTCATAAAAACATACTAGAATATATTAGACCCTGTTATCATTACAAAAGTAATGAATAAAAATATTTTAGGGGTATGAAGTAGAAAAATAAAACAAATGAACATAAGAGAGAACATTACCTTTAAATCTGGTAACTCCTCTTGCTTTGAACCAAAAGGGTTTCTTGAAGAGCTTCCTGCCTAAGGTAAAGCATATAAGATTAATATATGGATGTGGATAGATTAAATCTGCAGAGTTTTGATGATACAAATGCTTGAGAGGTGTAGGTATGGGGGTAGAGGTGGGGGCCTTTTATAAGGCGGAGTAGGGGCACTATTGGAAAGTCTTGAAAAGTTACTTTATTATAAAATTATTTTCAGATATTAAAGGTCCAAAAATTTTATAGTTCGGAGATAAGGTGATATGGGTTCGAAATACACCCATCCAATAGGTTTTCGAGAAGTGTATGTCTTAGATTTTACATTATCTTTACATTTTATTTAAATAATTCATTAATGAGGTAATCGCTACATCATCATGGTGTCATAAAAAAATTAATTTATTTAATGTCTAAAAATTATAAATAAAATTATATGATGTAGAAAATCTTTTTATCTTTCCAATTAATACTTATAGTCAAAAATATGACTTGTATAAACCTATGAAAATATTGTTTTAGTAAAATAATACTTGTTTGGGACATTTTTATTTTAGCTTTAAATAAAAAGTTATTAATGTCATTTTCTGACACAAGTTGACCGATGGATTGTCTGGGTCGGATATTAATCATCCAATAATGGTAGGACATGTTTCATGGTCATTTCATATTATTATAACATTATCTTAACCTTAAATTACACTAATTACCCTAAATCGCGATTAATAAAACTTAAAAGTTACTATTCACCAAAAATTATTTTCATCCCATTGAACCACATTTTACATCCTAATTAATACCATGTATGTAGGATTTTTGAAATTCAAATCACAGAGGTGGTAATGTTTCATTTAAACGAAAAATTTGTTTTCTTAACTACCACTTAGTGGTTTCACTATTCATCAAAAATTGATGTTTTTCAGAAAAATACCAAAAATTCACCTTAAGCTATATTTGATATTCCGAATTCAAAAATGATGTCTATTTTACAAAATTCAAAAAATATATGATACATTAATTAATTTAATAATTAATTCCCACTGTGAAAACAAATATAATGTTTTTAAGAAGCAATATCTTTCAAAAGATTGACACTTGTTTAAGTCAAATTTCAAAGTTTAATTAATTCCAATGACCACCATTGGATTAAATGGAAAAATTATATTCTAATTTCACTTTAAAACCAATTCAAAAGATAATATAATCATATAAATAAATTAGATAAAAAAGAGGGTTTGAATTAAAATACAACATTTTTCACTTATTCATTAAAAATGAACATTATCGAAAAAATATCAAAAACATACACAAAATAAATTTTGATCTCTCGATTCTATAGAAGGGTTTTATTTGGTCCAATAAAACATATGAAATTTTCAAAAAAGTGAATTAAAATATGGTTCTCCATCAAAAGGCGGTTAATCGTCCTTTTAAAAATATTAGAATATTTACGCTTAAAATTGGATTCATTCTCATTTTAAGCCTCTAATATTTATTGGATAAAAGTAAAAATATTTGAAAAAAATATATAATCATTTTGTATTTAGTTCGATTTATTCCCGCCATTACAATGGCTAGGCATTAACTACCATTTAAAATAATATTATTTTATTATTAGAGTGCAATGTAAGATTTCCAAGAAACTCGTTGTTGCATATTCGGTATTCCATCGAGCATAGTGTTCCCCTTAAATTAATATTATCATTTTATTAACAAATATAGATAAATATGAAAATATCATATTCTTTATTTTCCTGCGTTGTTACATCCTTCCCCCATTTTGGGAATTATGTCCTCGCAATTTTAATACTGGGCTTGGAAACTTCATTGAAATCCCCACATTAGAAAACGAGTCAATTAAACTGTCACATTAAAATAAAGAAAGGGAAGTAGAATGGCCACCCGATTTAACCCATACTAGGATTCCATGTAGGAAA
The DNA here is from genome assembly GCA_963277665.1 of Viscum album. NCBI lineage: Eukaryota > Viridiplantae > Streptophyta > Magnoliopsida > Santalales > Viscaceae > Viscum > Viscum album. Next base: position 798,574,432 of record OY728143.1, on the reverse strand, counting down.
ACATACACATAGAAGAGAAAACAAAGGTTCATGTTCTGATGAAGAGTGATAGAAAACCTGATTAGGAGAAACTTAACCACAAGAATATCACAAACTTGTAATGGGTTAAACAATATTTGATTCCCCAGTAGGAAAACATAACGGACAACATTTTTGTTTTAAGTTACTTTTCACCGAGGAATTTATTTATGAGTTTAACTAAATCATAAGGAAACATAATTACTTTTCATGTAGACTTTTATCTCTTACTATATTTATTACAAAAACTCATATTATCTCCAAAAGATGAGTATTTAGGATGACTTTTTCACATTAAGGGCTCTATAATCAACATCTAGAGAATCACCTAATCCCAAAAACAGAACTATATATTTCCCATGTCTTTATACCTTAACCAAAACCAAAATTGTTAGAACATGATCAGACAATCCACAAAAGGATAATCCTTTATAAAAAAAATCTATTATTAATCTCCAATATTTTCCCAACAAAACCCAAAGTTCAATGAAGACCATTCGATAAATAATTTGTCCATAAAAATCATCAAATTAAACCAAACTATGATTGAAACCCAAATATTTTATGGATTTAATCACATAGTCTTCCAAAGTTAAAATTAGCATTTATCTCCAAGTAACATCAGTAGCTCTTAAAGTCTCACATTGAAAAGTAATTAAACTAATAATATATCCTCCATGATAGGTCAATATTTTCCTAGAATACCCAAAATCAACCTATTCTTGATTCAAAAAATTTTATAACTAAAAAGAATTTTTCATTCTAACCAGGGACTTCACATAGTCCAGTGGTAGGCGATAAATACCAATCGCACATTGGTTGTGGGTTCGATTCCCACAGCTTTGTCCGACGTGACGGGTTGTCACATGGTCTATGTGTTGTCCCTTTTCCAAAACTATATAATTCTTAAAACATTCCCCAAAAAGAGATAAAATCATAAAAAATAACCATAACATAATTTCACCTCAATTTTATCTCATGCCTTTTATTTCCCATTATAACATATAGTAACCCATAATTACCTCAAAAGTATGGATCATATAAACCCAAATGGTTATTTACAACTATGTCCAAAAAAGAACATATAACTATTCATTGAATAAAATTATCATATATCAAACATCAGGGTTACACATACTATAAAAAGTTTTCGAATGTAACCCCATCTTCAAAAGAGACTTAATACTTTTAAGAATTTCACCATCCTAATATCTACCAGAAATCTTGAATCCCTTATATGCTGACTTCATACTCATTCACTATTTTTTATGATCAATAAACCATTCCTTTCCAACTTATTCTGAAATAATTCTTTCCTACAAAAAAAATCATGAATCATATCCTGAGATTCCAAAACAGGAAAAAAGATGCTATGAAATAATCCATACCATTGATTGGTCATTATCAGTTTCTTCATCCTCAATCGAAATGGCATTAGGTATTTGTATAATAATAATTTTATGTTCTTGGTGATCCCATTCCCGAAACTTATTCGTAGGAAACGTGTCTTCATAATGACCATGAACACCACATTTGAAACAGTCAATTGATCCCTCAGAAAGAACGTCTTTCCCTTTCGTTGAGTCAACTGAATGCTTCATTTTTCTATGGTAGGTTCTTGATTTATGACCTTCATATCAACATATATAGCATCTTTCTGTCCCTTTGAAACATTTTCCATGGTGTTTCATTCCACATATTTGACACATATGTTTTTGAACACAATTATCATTATGATTATTACCTGAACTTCCGTAGGGATTTGTTTATCTCATATATGATTCCATATAAAAATCACCAAGGTTTAGGTGGTCAATCAAGACTCCGGATTGTTGGTTGAAAATAAACACAAGATTTCTCATTGCAGCTCCCATATCATTCAGTTTCTCGCTCAAAAAACTGTCACAATTTCCTTCACATCCACTATTACATTGGTGACTACTAGATTCATCCATTTACTAAAACCAAAATGGTCAGTGTGATAATATCAGTAAAATCATCATATAATAATGAGGATGATAAACACTAAGATATAGTTTTCCATGTTATATCAAACAAATTCTATCTTCCAAAAAAACAATGGCTCCATCTAATATACTACCCATTGTGGTTATACAGAACTTGTCACTTATGCTTAAACAACACTCTAACCTCTAATGTTATCTTAACTGACTTTTGATACCAACTATAAGGACCCGACATTAAAACATTACACAATCATAAATTAAATGAATAATTCACAGAGAGGATCTTTTCATCTTTATAGTTTTATAGAATTACGTCATAACTATTACATCTCAAAAGCATACAAAGTAGACACCTCTACTAAGTTTCCATAAAATAAAAACTCTTAAAAAGAAACATGTCTACTTCCATGTTTTAGATTGAATGTCTTTCCTTGATCCCATCCTTGACCCTGTTAATCTTATGTCCTGTGGAAAACATTTCAAAAACATGGGATGAGCAAAAAACCCCAGTAAAGGATTCACAATGAAGGAAAACTGTTAGTTTTTTTTCAAAACAACAAGTAAACAATGAATACTTTATCAAAGTAAAAAATGTTTACCTTTATGAAGTCGTAAATACACTTCACCGAATAAAATATCCCTACTTATTCATTATAACCAAAAGATTACCACAACCCAATATAAATAAAACATAACATATAAAGGTAACTTGGGACATAAACATACTTAAATGGAATAACCATACGGTCGACTTCCACACATATCACTACATGGAATAGCCATACAATCGGCGTCCATACCCAATGAATTGGAGGTTATAACGTCACCACCCATCCTGGTATTAACGACACCACCTGTCATATGTTTTATCATGTAACCACCCGCCAAATTTCCAAGTACCATTATAAAATCATAAAACATAAAAAAAATATAACTGAAAGAAAAAATTACCACATTTTAATCACAATATATCACATAAATATATTTACATAACAAATCAATTATCAAAACCATTTTCAATGCCAAAATACATAAAAGAGTATATGCTATTTATTATATTTTAAAAACATTACGGCTTGTTGAGGAATCCAAATACCAAATAATACTCGCGGCGGCTGAAAGGTCATTGTTACCACGTACGTTAAACAGAAACATAATTTTTGTCATTTAGAAAAACGCTTCCTCTAAAAATGATTCCTATTGAATAAAAGTATAAGTAAATGGGGTTTATACAGCGTATAAAAGAATGTCTTCTATTAGAACAAAATATTCCTCAATGAAAGGAGATTGAGACAAAGTCTATTTCAAAGACGGTATCCTTAGATTAAGGATAAATCATTTACATAATTATGTGTGACAAATAATTACACCCAATATAAGTGGATAATAATTGTTTAAAAATTAGATTCATTCATATATATTAATATAATGACATATTCAAGGAGTACAAGTTTATCCCAAAGAATTTAAATTGAGTTAAGAAGTTCCCTTGCAAAAAATCGACATCTTAACGGCCTCACTTTATAATTCAGAAAATGATTTGATGAGAGAGAAATTGGTGTCTCATCACATGGACATAAAATTTAAATCATTAAGGATATATAGGAACATATCCCAACATAACAATATGTAAATTAAAAGACCCATCAAAAATAATTCTTTTAAAAAGAGGAGGGTGAAAGGTTCCCTTACCAATTTGGGTAACTTTCGAAATGTACACCCCATGAAATAAGGGCTTTACAACAATGACGTAAATACTCATAAATTAAAGTATATTACACAAATAGTAGAATCATGGGAAATACATACACCACTCAATGTAAATAGTTTAAAATGTAGCATAAATCTCCCTGGAATTAAATTGAGATGAAAAATCCCATATGAAAACTTGGCAGCCTGACGACACCACATAAAACTTCCATAAAATGGATTTATGAGATCAAATAGGGTCTCTCATATTATTAAAATAAAATTTACAGTATGAGGAATATAAAAGAACATCCCCATAGAAAACAAATATGAGCTTAAATGAAATGACATAAAAGAGAGTACATAAAAAGAAAGAGAGAGGTAGGATCCCTTACCTCATGTCCGACTTGTCTTGTTAGTTTCATTATATTCTTGAATAATAAACATTGGTCAATTTATAACTGCTTAAGGACCTCCATTAAAGATTATTATTCAGTTCATATCACATATTAAAATGTTATAATAATTGGTTAATAATGTTAGTTCATATCAGACGTTTTTGTCGATGTTCGGTACATGAGTAAAAATTGAACTTGTTGGAAAAGCATTTTCCATGTAGTTATAAGAACATCGTCTCCAGAATTGTATTAAAGTATTAAATATCATATATATCCAGTATATATTCATTTAATACTATTCCTTAATATTTGGAGATAAAAATATTTGAAATGCACCGTTCATGGAGACGGTAGGCCGTACGTAGCATGAATGCTACTTTCATTTCTTTGGCATCTTAATGGAATTAAAACTAGATGATATATATATATATATATATATATTAACTCCAGTATAATAAATATGTTATATAGGTCACATGAGTTCATCAATTTCATTATTTATAACTTAAATGTATTTCATGAACGAGTCACTACACTTGAGGTGGCGGTAGTCCACACTTCCTCAAATGAAGTTATTGCATTTTCACAACATGAAAATCATAAAGGTATGTATTAAATATATAATACAGAATAATAGAGAGGAAATTAATATAATATATATCATAAATAAATATAGTTCCATCATAATGGCCACCATGAGAGGTGATAGGAGAAGATAGAACAATCATCGTTTCATGAGGCAGTAATTCGCCATCCACGGAAACAGTATGTTCTTAAACCATTATACAAAGGTGGGTGTAATTGTAGCTCCAATAATTCTCATAACTAGATCCTAGTATATTAAAGATACTGGTATCTTTACAAAAGAATGTAATAAAAAGAGATTAGGGGTTTGGAGAATAAAAATAATACAAAAGAACATAAGAGAGAACATTACCTTTGACTCTGGTAACTCCAATTGGTTTGAACCAAAAGGGTTTCTTGAAGAGCTTCCTAAATAAGGTAAGGCCTATAGGATTAAGAGAGGGATGTGGATAGATACAATTTTTAGATTTTGGTAGAGCCAAAGGCTTGACAGGTGTGGGTAAGGGGGTAGAGGTGGGGGCCTTTTATAAGAGGGAGGAGGGGAACTCTTGGAAGGTCTTGAAAAGTTACTTTATTATAAAATGATTTTCGGATATTAATGTTCCCAAAATTATATATTTCTAGGCTAAGGTGATAAGGGTTCTAAATCCATTCATCCAATATGTTTTTTACAAGTGTATGTCTTAGATATTACATTATCATTTCATTTTATTTAAATCGTTCATTAATGAAGTAATCGTTGCATCATAATGGTGTCATAAATAAATTAATTTATTTAATGTATAAAAATTAAAAAAATACTATTATTTTGAAAATATTTTTAGATTTCCAATTAATATTTATAGTAAAAAATATGACTTGTATAACCCCATGAAAAATTTGTTTTAGTAAAATAATACATGTTTGTGACATCTTTATTTTAGCTTTAAATTAAAAGTTATTAATGTCATTTTCTTATCCAAGTTGACCCATGGATTGTCTTGGTCAGCCATGACTAATCCAATAATGGTAGAACATGTTTCATGGTCATTTCATATTATTATAATATTATCATTATCTTAAATTACACTAATTACCCTTAATCGCGATTAATAAAACTTAAAAGTTACTATTCACCAAAAATTATTTTCATCCCATTGAACCACATTTTACATTCTAATGACAACCATGTATATCAGGTATTTGAAATTAAAATCATAGAGGCAGTAATGTTTCATTTAAATGAAAAATCAGTTTTTGTAACTACCACTCAGTGGTTTCACTATTCATCAAAAATTGATGTTTTCCAAAAAAAGACCAAAAATTCACCCTAAGAAATATTTGATATTCCGAATTCAAAAATGATGTCTATTTTACAAAATTCAAAAAATATAAGTTGTAGTAATTATCTTAATAATTAATTCCTGCTGTCAAAACAAATATCGTGTTTTTAAGAAGCAATATCTATCAAAAGATTGACACTTGTTTAAGTCCAATTTCAAAGTTAAATTAATTCAAATGACCACCATTGGATTAAATGGTAAAATAATATCTAATTCCACTTTAAAACCAATTAAATAGATGATATAATTTTATAAATAAATTAGATTAAAAAGAGGTTTTGAATTAAAATACACCATTTTCACTTTTTCATTAAAAATGTACCTTATGGAAAAAATAACAATAACATAGACAAAGTAAATTTTGATGTCCCGATTCTAAAGAAGGATTTTATTTGGTTCAATATAACATATTAAATTTTCAAAAAGTGGATTTAAAAATGGTTCTTCATCAAAAGGTCGTTAATTGACCTTTTGATGAATATTAGAATATTTACGCTTAAAATTTGATTCATTCTCATTTTAAACCTCTAACATTTATTGTATAAAAGTAAAAATATTTGAAATTCATATATATTCATTTTTTAGTTAGTTCTGTTTATTCCCTCCATTACAATGGCTAGGAATTAACAAAAATTTAAAATAATATTATATTATTATTAGAGTGCAATGTAAGATTTCCAAGAAACTCGTTGTTGAGTATTGGGTATTCCACAGAGCATAGCGTTCCCTTTAAATTAATATTAACATTTTATTCAAAAATATGGATTAATATGAAAATGTAATATTCTTTATTTACCCAGGGTGTTACAATCATACATATTACCCCTCTTCGTAGACATGAGACAAATTAAAACATAATAAAGGGTGACATATGATTCTCAGTAAGGGTATACATTTGAGATATCAATAAAAGTTCATATAATATGATATCATCAACAAAATGATATTATAACATTTGAAATTAATTAATTAATTAGCCTATAGGTTTTAACATACCATGACTTGGAATAATGGTGTAAATCCCTATCATTTCACATGGTTGGGGGTTTATAAAAAATTAATCATGATCGATGAGATCAAACCATTATCATAAAAACTGTTCATAAGAGTGTTGATGCAGTCTAATAATATAAACAATATATTTTTTCAAGGAATACTATTGAGGTCATCATTTAAATGTTTATGTCACAAACCAACTATGATATCATAATACTTTAATAATTGTGTCATCAATGACATAGCCTAAAAGGAATTCTCAATCACTTTGGGTTGTTGAAAATCCATTTGCATCATACAAGATAATACTTGGAAAAATTCATCCATAAAGCACTAGAAGAACATAATCATGATAGTATGATAAAAACAGAACAACACTTATAGAATAATACAAAAAGAACCAAATAATTTGCCTATGTCTGAACAAAACCTGGCACACACAAAAAACAGAAGATGAAAAACATGTTCCCCCTCCATGAGGGGATTTCCCCTTTCATGATCTTAGCTACAGAAAATATAAAATTTCCTAATGGAAATGGTAGGGTTTTAGTTAAAACCCCATAGGTTCATAGAGTGTTCAGTAATAATATTCCACAATAATTAAACTAAAATGTAATTTCAAATTAAAAAAAATATGGTTTTAATATCTTATTTTAAATTTAAAACAAAACTTAATTATAATTTTAATTGTTGGTAGACATTAAAATAAAAGATCATGTAAAAATTGTATATAAAAGAGATTATTTAAATTAGCATCATGCCTGAATAAAGTAGTTCACAAGAAATGGTTGTGATCAGCAAGATGTTTGGAGTCTGATCAGAAAAATATTCCATTTAGTTAATAGAAACTTACCCTTATTAATTATAATGTTACCATTATTAATAATAATATGACCCCTATGAATATTAAATATTACAAAAGTATAGTAACCTCACACATGAATGTATAAATAAAATTTAGGCATATTATATGTGATAATATGACTCTAATAAAAGTTCTTGTATTTTCTAAGTCGAAGATAATTAATAATAAATAACTAATAAATCATAATAAAATTGATATTCCTAAAAGCTGTTAATATATGTACAAATTAATTTCATATTGTTTTAGTATAATTTTTTAAGTCCTTATGTAATTATTGGATTCATTAAAAAATCTTTCATTGTTTTAGAATCATTGTTTTTTATGTAAATTATGATTTTATTTTATAAAAAATAAATCATACATAGAAAATTATTTTTTAAAAATCTATTTCATTTATGGATTTTAAATTTTGGAAAAACATTAGGGTGAATTTTTGGGATTCTTCTAAAATACATGAATTTTTTACGAATAGTGAAATATGGTATTTTCCCATCCGTATTCATTATATGCTGCATAGAATATTCCTAGCATTGTGTCTAGCATAAGAAACCTTAGTTTGAATTCACATGAACTTATTAATATTTTTTGTCATGGAATCGTCTCTAACTCTTGCCAAAAGGGAAAATATTGAAATATTAATTAAAATATTAAAAAAACTCTCCTCCCCTCTACTATGAAAACCACCCACACAACCTTCTTTTTTTCACTCCTCTAAAGTATTATGACTTCTCTATGTTCTACCAAATAACTCATTAAGATCCTCCCCCATGTCTAACATCACTTGTTCTCATCATACAACCAAATCCTCTCCTCTTAAGAGGCTCTCAAGGAAGATTCATTCAAGAGGTTAATTCCTCATTCCAATTATTTTACTTTCTTTTCAAGTTCATTTGTTATATTTTTTATCCTTATCTCTCCTAATCCAAATGTTAAGAAAAATACACTAAAATATCTATACTATATTGATGTTCTAATAATGTAATATTTTATTGTCAAATCTAATTTTCTCTACTTTTATACTAGTAGTAAAGGAACCATATGAGATATGTTAATTTATCATATTTAATGATGATGGGTTTTCAATTTCATTTGCTATATTAAATTTAGGAATTGAAACCATTTTTGTTAAGTTTGAACCATATTATTTTTTAATATATTATATATAAGGATATATAAACTTTTTTGTATATATGATATAAAAATATATTGAAAAATGACATCATAATTATCCAAAACTATCAACAATCCCGAAATGTTATCACTAATATTTTTTTTTATAATGATTCATCTTCATTCAATATAAAATTTTTAAATATAAAACCATGTAACCATCATAATTTTAAATACGAATATATAAATCCAATTTTGGAAATTCATCCCCATTTGAAATTATTCTTTATTCATGAAAATTAGTAAACCTATCCTAAAAACCAAGAAAACAAATTGACCCGAACAATGAAATTAACCCAGTTAACCCATCAAAAAGGTTATGAATTAACAAAAATGCTTATAATAAATATTTTAAATTGAAAATAGTTTCATGAAATTATAATTAATGAAATAATAAGACTATTCCGGTGATTAAGATCAATTAAAGAACCCCATCAGACTTAAGTTAATGGATCCTCTCTTCCTCATATTTATTCAAGAATCAACACTATGTTATGCACTTTTAGGCATAATTTTTAATGTTGGGGTATGATTTCACATCTTACCTATACTTCTCTAATTATTTATAAAATATGGGAAACCCATTTTCTCTCTCATTAATCACTCTTATGTACACCTGATATGTTGCTTATATTCCATAAGCAACTTTACCTGAACATCATAAATTCATTCAGGTTTCCCAATCTTTATTTCAACCCAAATGAAGTTATCTATTCAATTTAGGTACATATTATAAATGATTTGTATAATCTCAAAACTCTTGTATCAATATTCTTTCATCATTATCTTTCATGGATATACATGTTTTTAAATGATTCCCTTATAAATTCTCCCCAATAAGAAAACACATTTTAAAGGAACTTCCAGAATTCGTACCAAATTTCTGGTGCACTATACCATATGTTTTAAGCCACTATTTGTTATAAAACATGTTATTTGATAATTAAAACCTTCTTGGAACAATTCTTGGTTTTTTACAGAATATTATCCTATTTTTTATTTTAAATGATTGTAAGAGTTTTCATTAAAACAACAATAAAAAATTTTAATGCTAAAAATTATTAAATAGTCTTTTCACATGTTTTCACTTCTGTTTGACATAAATTTCCATGATAGATGATAGTTTTACATAATTAATGTCCATTTTGGTTCTATTTCTTTTATTTCATGGACAATTTTATGATACACATATTTATTACGATTTATGACATGATTATGATACCCATTTCATTCAATGGGTTCCCTTACGTTTAAGACAATTTATGTATAATTATATATGTGGGAATATTATTAATGAAAAAGTTTTGATGGATTAACCTAGATAGTTCTACAATAAATTGGGTAAGGTTTAGTCTCATTAGATGTTATGTGTAGCAATCTTGGTAGTTAGCCTTGCCACATGTGACCATGTGCAACAGTCATGGTGGTTAAACTTGAATCGTGCTCCTCTATGTGAAACGATCCTTGAATCATGATAAAGTCATTATTTACGTTTCTGAAAAATTAAAATGAATTCATTTTTATATGATACTATGATTATGAGTTACGAATCTAAGTGTTCCACGCCTTTTATTTTTATTATGCCATTCCTTCTAACCATGTGATAATTCTTTATCACTCTACTTTTTGACTTACTGAGATTTTTTTTCATCCCATCATTCATGTGATCCCCAAGGTACCATATTCCAATGTAATGGATCAAATTAGGATAGGATATATTTTTTATTATTATATAACAAAGTGTTTTTTATTACCATGTTTTAAATTTTATGTTCCCTATCATCAAATACACTAGACTTCACGATCCATGGCTTGTTTTCGGTCGTATAATTTTTCTTTAAATCAGGTTATGTGATGTTTAAAAGGAGATGATATATATAGTTGGTATCAAATGATGGTCTAGTTATTTTCAGATATTATAAATAGTGAACATTAGTATGAACCATAGGGATGATACTAAGTTTATGAAATCATCCCTCAAATTTGTTAAGTATAGATTTAGTGGTTTATAAAGAAAATACTTCCCTTTCGGTATACAAACATATAGTAGTGGCTATGTAAGAGAAGTATCTATGGGTAAAATAAAAAAAACTAATTTGAGCTAGTCTCAAATATGAACTAGTGCACGACAATTTTCCTTGATTCACTCTTGGTTTGACACTCTCATGGGATATGCTTTATTAAATTCATGGGCTTGGTACAAACCATAATTATTGAAATGAGAAAAGTTCATAAGAATATATGTTATGAAATAGGACAACCATAAACTATATTGAAACAAATGGAATCATAAGTCATGATATACTTCTCCTTTACATGTTTATCCTTTTATGTTCATGGTTTCTTTTATATGCTCAATATTTATGTATTCAAGCACACTAATTGTACCTTAATTTTCATAGTTAATGAATGAAATATAATAACATATGACAACAATTAATCTGATAGAAAATGTGATGATTTACCAGACAATATTCCAGATATGATGGGAATGGGGGCTCATAACATCAAGAAAATACTTTCTCAGCTGCCTCATGAAAAGTATAAAAACATGAATCCCGTGGAACACCCTCCACCTCCATGGAAATAAAAAGTTTTCATTGAATCCTTCATTTGGAAAAGGCCTCCCATGTTTAGTGTATATTATAATTCGCCCTGGTGGTATAATGGATTAAATCCATTGAAAAGATAGTATATTTCTTCTAGTGCTTAGAATAAGAGAAATGCGTACTAGTGGTTTATCATTTAAATGTGGAAGTTGATTAGAAATGGAAACTGCTCAAGAATATGTAGTCCTGAAAGGAAATTAATTTATTGGATTGAGATGAAATAAATAGAAAGATATTCATTAAATATTTCTCTGAACCCTCCATATCAATATGGAAAGTGTGTTCCTTGGACACAAGAAGATGAATTATGAGTTGATCCGGTAATATGAAGGAAGCTATAAAAGTTTTGAAAGGTACTCCTCTGGTTTTTTCATGAACACTAAAAGCATGGTGGATCCCTTCTTTGGATTATTGAAGTGAGTCTATGAATAGAGTTAGCGATTTAAGACATTACATCTATGGGGATATTGCATGTTGTTATCATATGGGTGAAATGGGTATTAGAGACTCTCAGTGGTATCATGGCCCTGACTATAAAAAGAAAAAATGGAATCTAATACGGGTGGTTCAATAAATAAATTCCTTGATGGAATGATGCCTGAGCATCCCACATGTAAAAAATGTGGGAAGAAGCCTCATGGGTACTTCTAAAGGGAACCAGGAATTTCTTCAAATGTGAAATGTTGGGGCATTTGGCTAAAAATTGAATATGTGATATGAAAAACGCAACTAATTAGGATGAAGGAAGAAATCTTTATATCAACACACTGCTTGTAGTGCATTGTTAAAACTGTAGGGATCATGGGAATTATTCGAAAAATTTCCCTAAGTTGCTGGTTGTCAGAGGAAATAAAAAACAATCTCCAAGGAACAATGGTAAGGCATATGCTATCACTACTACTGAGGTCGACCCAGACAACGATGTGGCGACAGTTAATCTAGTTATTCAATAAAAAATAGATAATTCACTATTTAATTCTGGTTCTACACGATCTCTTATATCATGCATGTTTAGTAGAACTATTCAAAAACTACCTCAAAATTTGTAGGATAAGTTATCTGAGAGAAAAGTGGATGGGGAAGTTATTTTATTCATGGTTTATAACTCCACGATAGTAAACATTTTGGGATTGATCCTCCCCAAAAATCTAATCATATATCCATTAGTGGGGTTCGATGCTATATTTTACATGGATTGTGTATCATTATACAAATCCAACATCAACTGTTGGGAAAGCGAGATCACTCTTCACATCCCCAATCATCCTCCAATTCATTAAAATTGTAAGTATGAAGATGATTCTCATTTAGAATCATTGAATCTTGTCTAGATATTAATTCCCAAGGAGAAAACATGTCTAGCTAAAATGGTTGTTGCAGAGGACAAAATCATGATGGAGAAAATTTCCTTTGTGAGAGATTAAACTTATGTATTCCTTAAAGGGATTCATGTTCCTCCTCTTGATCATGAGGTTGAGTTCTCAATTGATCCTATTCCAAGATCTCTTCATTTATCAAATACTCTTTATATAATACACACCATAGAGCTGGAAGTGATGAGGAAGCAGTTATAGGAGAATCATCAAAAGGAATTTATATGCCTGAATTCGTCATAATGGGTTATGAAAGTCCTCTTCATCAAGAAAAAGGATGGAGAATTGTTCCTCTGCATTGATTATCATGAGCTGAATAAAATCATGATAAAGAACTGGTATTTCCTGCCAGAGATAGATGACTTGTTCGAATAGCTTCATGGGGAAAAATATTTATCTAATACGGACATTTCATTAGGACATCATCACTAAATAGGGAGAAGATATTACCAAGGCTTCCTTTTGAATTTGGTATGGAAACTATGAGTTCATTGTGATTCCTTTAGTACTAAATAATTCTCCATAAATTTTCATGTATTTAACGAATATGGTCTTCAAATATTTCTTCGAAAAATATGTGTTATCCTTTATTGATGATATTCTCATGTACTAGAATATTAAGGAGGAACATGAGGAGAAATTGAATACTATGCTAAATACCTTTTGAAGGGAGAATATGTAACACCCCGACCCTAGTTACCCAGAGTCGGTGCATTATTGCGTAACATTGGAATGATCACAAAAGATCAAGTCTCTAAAGACTGGTTAGTTTAGTAGCCTTGGAAACACTAGATACATTCATAAATGTTACATTACATAAAAAAGTAAAACAAAACTACAACAACATCATGTCTTCATATCCCCTCATACTATCCCTGCAGGTCACTCATAATAGACTTCTTCACATCCTGGAAAAATTAAAACAATAAACGGGTGAGCTCAGATGCCCAGTAAGGATAACAATATAGCTAAAGCTTTCATAAATAAACATAATCATTTAAGATAATGTACAACTAAAACAAAATGCTTTTAAACATGAACTTCAACATAATATAGAAAATTTAAAATGAGATAATAACATTTACTTATTCACATGGATATTCTACTGGTCGAATAACCACATGCAATATCAATAAACACTTTCATAATGATGGAATGCATAATTCTAGACTTTCATAACCACGTAGCCAAGGCCTCATGCCAAGACTACAAATAATATTTTGTCAAAGCCTCGTGCCAAGACACTAGTTTGTCTCATGAGACCTGCCGATACATCGAGCAGCTATAGCGGGCTCTACTTGTCACTTATTAAGTCCAATTCATTCCTCATATGAAAATGTTTAAACATATCATAAAACATAACATAATCATATCACATAAAACATGCATAAAGAAAACATGAAATTTCTATATTTCAATAAAAAGATATCAATACAACACATTTATATAAAAAAACACTTTCAAAACCATTTTCAATACCAAAATAAGATAAAATTAAAAGTTTTTAATTATTTTTCATTTAAAAAAAGTAATGTCTTGTAGAGGAAGCTGAAACTCAAATAATGGTCACGGCGGCAGAGAAGTCATTGTCGCCACACACGTACGGCAAAAACATTCCCTTTTTTCATTTAGTAAAACTCTTCGTATAAAACGATTCCTTTTTAATAAACGTAATAGTCAAAGGGGTTTATACACCATATAAAATAAGGTTGTGTATAAAACAAAATGAGCCTCAATGAAAGGAGATTGAGATGAAGTCCCTTACAATGAAATTTTTTTAATTAAAATAGATCTATTGCGTGTATTCACTATAATTACAAATAAATAAAGTACAAATACAAGATAGGACATAATAATATCATGACATAATTTGAAAGTAGGAGATTCACCCAAAGAATAGAAATTTAGTTAACTTCCCTTACCTCATGTCCGACTTGACTCGATCGTTCTTTAACCTCATGAATAATAAACTAGAGTTAATTTATTTTTGCTTAAAAACCTTTTACATGTTCATTATTCCTTTTATATCACTTATTACCATGTTATGAACATTATGTATTTTTTTAAGTTAATAACGGTCATTTTGTCGTTCTTTGGTACTTGAGTAAAAAATAACCTTCTTATAATTAAAAGTTGTTCATGTGGTGAAATATCAATTATATCCAGAATTATATTCATGATGTTGATATCATATGTATCATATATATCCATTATATACTTTCCTTTAAAATATTACATAACATTTAGAGGTAAGAAATGAAATGCACCGTTCATGGAGACGGTAAGCTGTACGTACTCATGAATGCTAATTTCATTTCTATTTCGTATTTTAATAGAATGAAACAAAATGATATAAAGTTATATTATAATTCCAGTATAATATAATGTATAAAACCATTTACTACATCCTTTATAAATCCCACATATGACATTAACGTTTCAAATCACTTTGAGGGGGCGGTAGTCCGCACATCCTAAAATGAAATTATCGCGTTTACCAATAATGGAAATCATAAAGGTATGACATAAATGACAAATAAAAAAGCATAAGGAAAAAATAAACATAATATATATCATATATAAATATAGTTTCATCTTAATGGACACCTTTTAAGGTGTTAAATGAGTGTTGAACAATCATCGTTTCGTGAGGCAGAAATTCGCCATCCACAGAAATAGTATGTTCTTTAACCATTAGATGTAGGTGTGTGTAAGTGTAGCTCGAATACTTCTTGTAACAACATCCTCGTATATTTAAGATACTATTTTTGTTACAAAAGAAAGGAATAAAAAGAGTTTATGGGGTTGGAGAAGCAAAATAAAACAAAATAACATAAGGGAAGACATTAGCTTAAAATCGGGTAACTCTTTGTTGATTTGAGCCAAAGGCTACCTTGGAAAGAATTCCCACCAAAGTGATGCTTCTAGAAGTACAAGAGGGAAGTTTATAGAGTATTTGGGCAGAGGTTGTCCGAGCCAAAAGGCTTTTAATGTGTGATTAAGGTGGTATGGTGGGGGCCTTTTATAAGAGGAGAGGAGGGGTACTCTTGAAAAGTCATGAAATGTTACTTTATAATATAATGAGATTCTGATTTTAAAGGTCCCACACTTATATATTTCGAGGATAATGTGATAAGGGTTTTAAATATACTCATCCAATAGGTTTTTGACATGTTTAAGTCTTATATTTTACATTATCTTTCAATTTAATTAAAATCGTTAATTAATGAGGTAATCGCTGCATCATCATGGTGTCATAAATAATTTAATTTATTTAATGTCTAAAAATTATAAAAAATATATCATGATGTAGGAAATATTTTTAAATTTTTAATGAATATTTATAGTAAAAAATAAGACCATTATGACGCCATTTAAAAATAGTTTTAGTAAAACAACTTATGTTTGTGACATTTTTATTTTAACTTTAAACAAAAAGTTATTTATGTCATTTTCATAACAAAGTGGCTCCATGGGGTCCCCAAGTTGACCCATGGATTTTATTGGTCGGACATGACACATCCAATAGGGGTAGGACAAGTGTAAAGGTATTTTCATATTTTTATAATATCATTTTTACCTTAAATTTCACTAATTACCTTTACTCATGATTAATTAAACTTAAAAGTTACTATTCAACCAAAAATTATGTTAATCCCATTGAACCAAATTTTACCTCATAATGAAAACGATGTTTGTCAGATTTTTGAAAATCAAATCACAGAAGTGGTAATGTTTCATTTAAACAAGAAATCAGTTTTTTAACTACCAGTTAGTGACTTCACTATTCATCAAAAATTGATGTTTTTCAGAACAATGCCGAAATTTCACCCTAAGCTATAATTGATATTCCAAATTCAAAAATGATATATATTTTACAAAATTCTAGAAATATATGTTTCAATAATTAATTTTATAATTAATTCCTACTATCACAATAAATAGCGTGTTTCTAAGAAACAATATATATCAAAAGATTGACAATTGTTTATGTCCAATTTCAAAGTGAAATTAATTCTAATGACCACCATTGGATAAAATGGTAAAAATATATTATAATTACACCTTATAACCACTCAATAGTATAATTAATCACTATAAAATCGTTTTATTAAAAAAGTTGTTTTTAAGTATTTTTTTACTTTTCATAAAAAATTGGATGTTCTTAGAAAAATACCATAAATTCAACATAGGCTAATTTTGATATTAAGAATCCCAAAAATGAAGTCCATTTTGAAATATAAAATATATATAATTTCAAAAAGTGGGTATTAATATTCATAATGACTATTTTGATTGGTCTCGGTGTGTTAGAATCTCGAACTTGCGTACAATGCAAGAGATTCCATTATTGAAAGAGAATCGTATCGTGGAAGCTCATGTGTTACATTCTACCATACTTCAATTAATTGTGTCCTCGCAATTTGTTTTAAAAATAAAGGTTGAAAATAGAAAATACCTTTGTGGAAAACCCACATCAGAAATAAGGTTAATAAAATTTATCCTTAATAAGAGGGAAATGGAAATGAAAAAGTCACCACCAAATTATGATCTCGATAAGGAGAACATTGGTTTTAATTAGAGACATATAATTGGAGAAAAAACATAAATATTTGTAGGTAGTGATTGAGGTCATCAATCACAAAAAAGTGTAAAATTGAGGGCCTTAAAGCCTTCAATCTATGTTGGTGTAAAATATTATCAGTTCAACAAGACATAAGGTATTATGATAACACATTTTTTTGTTTTAATATCCCTTTACTAAAGTTTAATAATTAATTTATTCATAGAATAAGTGATAGGTATATATATATATATATGCTTGACAAGTAGAGCTTCAACTTTCAACTAATTTCTACCACAAACTCATCTTTCACTCAAAAAGATAATAGAACTCAAAAATGTTATATTTATCCTAATCGTACAAGATTCAAAGTATTAAAACATAGCATTTATATTAGGAAATCTATTTTGTAATAACTAGGGACATCCTGTAGGCCAGTGGTAGGTAATAAAGGCATGTTTCACTATGGTTGTGTGTTCGATTCCTGCAGCTTTGTCCGATGTGACGTGTTATCCCCCAACCTACAGGTTGTCCTTTTCCTAAAACTATTGTATTATAATATTCCAAAAATAATCTTCAAAAATTTTTTAACCTTAAAAAATACTATCCAAAGTTAAAATTAATCTATTCCAGCCTTTATAGTTATCCAAAATACCTCCATCCATACATTCTCTAAAAGGTCCTTAAATTCCCAAATCAATTGTAATATCAGATTCCCCAAACAATGTAATGTTTCTCTTATTGTGACATATTAAAAAAATGATTACCATCATCATATTATAACATTAATGAAAACAACAAGTATTGCAGTACAATCCTTATATATATCACATTATTCTTATAACCAGAATATATTCCATGAGTCCAAAAGCACCAATAAATTAATTTTTCCACTTCCACTGTAGTAACAGCATAATATTGTCCTTGATCCCTTGTCCTTTTCTGAGGTATGTTTCTATGACGCTCAGGACATTCATTGGAATAATGACCCATTTCCCTAGAATTGTAGCATTCAAAATTGATAGCCTCTTTCTTTCCCTTATCATCATGAGCCTGGTGACCTTTTTCTCCACAATTGTAACAAACTCCCATTCTCTTTAGGAATGTACCAGGGTGGTTCTTCCCACAATTATCGCATAATGGAAAATCCTTATTTCCCTTTTTCCCGTTATTCGTCTCTTATTCCACCGTTCTCTTCTACTCTTGATTTACTTTGTTGTCATAAGACTTAGAGAATTCCTTTTCTGTCATGATAGCACACGAGACTATATCTTCCTATTTTGAGAAATATTGTGATACTATAGCTCGAAAGAGATATTTTTAACCCAACAATGAATTGATCAATATTACTTCTTGGGTTATGTATATAATATGTAGCATTCCTCGCTAACCTTGTAAAGTTAGCCTCATACTTTGCGACATTCTCATCCTCCTTCTGCCTTAGACTCAGAAATTTCCTTTCCATATCTGCTCGATGGTCATGTGGAAAGTATTTTTCTACGAAAATTTCCTTAAACTCCCTCCATTCCATAATTAATACTTCTTCATCTTACTTTCTGTTTTGAATCAGTGACAACCATTGATCGGCATATCCAGTGAGGCTGTAAAATGCCATGAAAACTTTCTCTCTTTCGTTGCACCCCAAGCTGTGGAATATTTTCTCTAAATATTTTATCCATTGCTTAGCTACTAATGGATTTGTACCCCCATTAAATTTTGGCAGTTGTTGCCTCATGAAGCGGTCTAACATTGATCCTCCACATTGCGGATCAGGATGCCCCATACGAGTAAGGTTACTATTCATAACCTGAGTGAGTCGTCCCAATATGGTTATAAGTTGATCAGCACCAGTTGTATCTCCATCTCCACAATAATTATCTTGAGCCAGTGGGAAATCCCTACACGGAGTGCATGCATTGATACAATTTCCATTCCTCCCACCATGTGACATTTCTAAACAAAGGCATAAACTAGATTAGTTTATGAATTACAATACATAATTCCATACTTGTAAAACACTTAACATAAATTGAACTATTTATGGATATAATCCATAATCATAAAAATGTTTTCTTTGAGGATGTATGTACTCATAAGCCCTTCATAATGGTTTGTAATGAAAATGATAATTATCCTAAGAATATACCCCGAGAGTGTCGTAACCAAGAGTGCAGCAAGGCCTGTTGTCGTGCACCAGTTCCCGTTCGAGTCTAGCTCAAATCGGTGTTTTCGGGTTTTACCCCTAGGTACCTCTATGCCAGAGCCACCTCTACCTGCATGTATCCAGACATGGATTTATTTCTCGGAAAACTCATAAAATATCTATAATAAAAAAACTCTAGGAAGTTATTCTATTGTAATCCTCAAAGTCGATCTAAGGGCTATGTGCTCTAATTAGAGTTTATCTAAATCTAGCTTCCAAGGTTAGTACTAAACTGCCTCTGATACCAAATGCAATTCTCTGACCCCAGTTACCTAGAGTTGGTTCATTATTGCGTAACATTTTCTTGATCACAAAAGATCATGTCACGAAAGACCGATTAGTTTAGTAGCCTTGGATACACTAGATACATTTATAAATGTTAAATTACATCAAAAAGTACAACAAAACTACAACAACATCTTGTCTTCATATCCCCTCATACTATCCCTGCAGGTCATTCATAATATACTTCATCACATCCTGGAAAAATTAAAACACTGAAAGGGGTGAGCTCAGATGCTCAGTAAAAATAACAATATATCGGAAGCTTTCATAATTAACCATAAAAATTTACGATAATGTATAAATAAAACAAAATCCTTTTAAACTTGAACTTCAAAATAATATGGAAAATGTAAAATGAGATAATGACATTTACTTATTCACATGGATATTCTACTGGTCTAATAACCACATGCAATATCAATAACCACATTCATAATGATGGAATGCATAATGCCAGACTATCATAATTACGTAGCCAAGGTCTCGTGCCAAGACTACAAATAATATTTTTTCAAGGCCTCGTGCCAAGACACTAGTTTGTCTCATGAGACATGTCGATGCATCGAGGAGCTATAGCAGGCTCCACCGTTAATTATTAAGTCCAATGCATTCCACATATGAACATGTTTAAAAATATCATAAACAATAACATAATCGTATCACAGAAAAAATGCATAAAGGAAACATAACATTTCCACATTTCAATCACAAGATATCAATAAAACATATTGATATAAATAAACACATTCAAACCCATTTTCAATACCAAAATAAAATAAAATTAAAACTTTTTAATTATTTTTTATTTAAAAAAAGTTATTGCTTGTAGAGGAAGCCGAAACACAAATAATGGTCACGGCGGCGAAGAAGTCGTTGTCCCCGCACACATACGACAAAAACATTTCCTTTTGTTGTTTAGTAAAATGCTTTGTATAAAAAGATCCCATTTGAATAAACCTAAAAGTCAAAGGGGTTTATACACCGTATAAAAGAAGGTTGTGTATAAAACAAAATATTCCTCAATGAAAGGAGATTGAGATGAAGTCTCTTAAAAAGATCATTTTTTAAATAAAATAGATCTATTACTTGTATTAACTATAATTACACCTTAATAAAGTATATATTGAAGATAGGACATAATAATATCATGACATAATTTGAAAGTAGGAGATTAACCCAAAGAATAGAAATTGGGTTAAGAAGTTCCCTTACCTCATGTCCGACTTGACTCGATCGTTCATTAACCTCCTGAATAATAAACTAGAGTTAATTTATTTTTTCTTAAGAACCTATTACATGTTCTTTATTCCTTTTATATAACTTATTACCATGTTATTAACATTATTTAATTATTTATGTTAATAACGGTCATTTTGTAGATCATTGGTACTTGAGTAAAAAATAACCTTTTTATAATTACAAGTTGTTCATGTGGTAAAATATCCATTATATCCAGAATTATATTCATGATGTAGATATCTTATATATCATATATATCCAGTATATATTTTACTTTATAATATTACATAACATTTAGAGGTAAGAAATGAAATGCACCGTTCTTGGAGATGGTAAGCCGTACGTACGCATGAACGCTACTTTAATTTCTATTTCGTATTTTAATGGAATGAAACAAAATTATATAAAGTTATATTATAATTACAGTATAATATAATTTATAACACAATTTAATCCATACATTATACATCCCACATATGGATTTAATGATTCAAATCACTTTGAGGGGGCGGTAGTCCGCACTTCCTAAAATGAAATTATCGCGTTTACCCATAATGGAAATCATAAAGGTATGACATAAATGATAAAAACAGAAGCATAAGAAAAACATAAACATAATATATACTGTATATAAATATAGTGACATCTTAATGTCCACCTTTTAAGGTGTTATATGAGTGTTGAACAATCATCGTTTCGTGAGGCAGAAATTCGCCATCCACAGAAACATTATGTTTTTAACCATTAGATGTAGGTGTGTGTAAGTGTAGCACGAATCCTTCTTGTAAAAACATCCTAGTATATTGAAGATACTGGTTTCTTTACAAAAAAGTAATAAAAAGAGTTTAAGGGGATGGAGAAGCAAAATAAAACAAAATAACATAAGGGAAGACATTACCTTAAAATCAGGTAACTCTTTTTTGATTAGAGCAAAAGGCTTCCTTTGGAAGAATTATGCCTAAATTGAGGCTTCTAGGAGTAATATAGGGAAGCTGAGAGAGTATTTTCACAAAGTTTGGCTGAGCCAAAAGGCTTTGATGGTGTGAGTAAGGTGGTAGTGGTGGGGGCCTTTTATAAGAGGAGAGGAGGGGCACTCTTGGAAAAGTCATGAAATGTTACTTTATTATATAATGCGTTTTGGATTTCAAAGGTTCCACACTTATATATTTCTTGGAGAAGGTGATAATGGTTCGAAATATACTAATCCAATAGGTTTCTGAGAAGTTTAAGTCTTAGATTTTACATTATATTTCCATTTTATTAAAATGGTTAATTAATGAGGTAGTCACTGCATCATCATGGTGTCATAAATAATTTAATTTATTTCTTGTCTAAAAAATATAAAAAAAATATCATGATGTAGGAAATCTTTTTAGATTTATATTGAATATTTATAGTAAAAAATATGACTTGTATAACCCCATTTAAAATTTTTTTTAGTAAAACAACTTATGTTTGTGACATTTTTATTTTAACTTTAAATAAAAAGTTATTTATGTCATTTTCCTACCAAAGTGGCTCCATGGGGTCCCCAAGTTGACCCATGTATTTTCATTTTCTCCCATGACCCATCCAATAGGGGTAGTACAAGTGTAAAGGTACATTTATATTTTTATAATATCACTTTTACCTTAAATTTCACAAATTACCTTTAATCACGATTAATTAAACCTAAAAGTTACTATTTACCAAAAAAAATTATTTTAATCCCATTGAAACACATTTTACTTCATAATGACAAACATTATTGTTGGATTTTTGAAAGTCAAATCATAGAAGTGGTGATGTTTCATTTAAACAAGATATCAGTTTTTTAACTACCACTTAGTGGTTTCACTATTCATCAAAAATTGAATATTTCAGAACAACGCCAAAATTTTACCCAAATATATAATTGATATTCTGAATTCCAAAATGATGTATATTTTAAAAAATTCCAAACATATAAGTTGCATTAATTAATTTTATAATTAATTCCTGCTGTCACAACAAATAGCGTGTTTTTAAGAAACAATATATATAAAAAGATTGACAATTGTTTATGTCCAATTTCAAAGTGAAATTAATTTTAATGACCACCATTGGATAAAATGGTAAAAATATATTTTAATTACACATTTTAACCACTCAATAGTATAATTTATCACTATAAATTATTCTGATTTAAAAAGTGGATTTTAAGTATTTTTCACTATTCATAAAATATTTGATGTTCTCATAAAAATACCAAAATTTCAACATAGGCTAATTTCGATATTCCGGATCCAAAAATGAAGTCCATTTTGAAATATAAAATATATATAATTTTAAAAATTGGGTATTAGTATTCATAATGGCTAGTTTGATTGGTCACGGTGTGTTAGAATCTCAAACATGCGTACAATGCAAGCTATTGCATTATTGAAAGAGAAGTGTATCGTGGAAGCTAGGGGTGTTATAGAATATGTACACAAAATATAGTAAATATGAGTTCTGGTTGGAGGAAGAATAATTATTGGGGCATGTTATCACTGGAAAAGGGATATATACGGAGGCTTCCACAACAAAGTAAATTGATGTATGTCCCATGAAAACCTATGTAAAATATATCCACATTTTTCTAGGTATAGCAAGGTATTATTGATTATTTGTGCAGTACATTTCATGATTGACAGCCCCAATGAAAAATATGAAATTGAAGGGGGGAACATTTTTTTGGACTCTAGAATATGAGGAAAATTTTATGGAGTTGAAAAATATGCAAATCACTATGACAGTTGAAACACCCCAAGCTTCTACGGTACGCTTCTCTTTTAATAATGCAATAGCGTGTGTTGTATGCAACATCGAGTTCTAACACACCACAACCAATCAAACTAGCTGTTATGAATAGTAATACCCACGTTTTGAAATTTATAAATTTTATTTTTCAAAATGGACTTCAGTTTTGGATTCGAAATATCTAAATAAGCCTAGGGTGAATGTTTGATATTTTTCTGAAAACTTCATTTTTTGATGAATAGTGAAACAACTAAGTGGTAGTTAAATAACTGAATTTTTTATAAAACGTAATTTTACCACTTCATTGAGTGGCATTTCAAAAATTATAGAGACCTGGTTAATATGATGTAGTAAACTGTGGTTCATTGAGATGAAAATATTTTTTGGTGATTTGTAACTTTTTACTTTTATTTACCACGGTTAAAAGTAAATAGGGTATTTAAGTGTAAAATTGATATTAATATTACCCTAAAACATGTCATAATTATATTGGATAAGAATAATTCGACCAAAAACAACCTTAGGAATAAAATATAATAATTTAGGTCCACCTGGATTAGCTTAGGACATTTATTATTATTCAATTCAAAGGAAAGTTAAAAGAGTAAAAATCAAGGTTTATTTACTAAAAAATTTTTAATATTGGGTTAAACATAAGATAAATTATATTGTAAATATTCATTAGAAAGAATAAAATATTTCCTAAATAATGATATTTTATTTATAATTTTTAGACATTATATAATTTAATTTATGTATGACACAATGATGATGCAGTAATTACCATAATAGTGAAAAATTAGAATAATTGATATTATAAATACCCAAATAAATGTAATTTGAGACTTTTTAAAAATAAAAATAATTTTATAGGTTAATATGACATGTTAGAAATGATTTAATTAACTTTTTTGGAAGTAATAATTCGGTTATGTTTTTTAAAAAAATCAATTATTGAATAGTGTCAAAATTGACATAAAATATTTTTTAAAACAAATATTATATTATTAATTGATATTAAATTTATAAAAATCTACGGTTCGGCCAAGAGACTTATATCATGATATATGTATAATTATTGGACCACTTGGGGGTCTCTTGGATGTATATAGTACGTTTATTAACCATATAATATAAAA
Source organism: Viscum album (assembly GCA_963277665.1). Lineage (NCBI taxonomy): Eukaryota > Viridiplantae > Streptophyta > Magnoliopsida > Santalales > Viscaceae > Viscum > Viscum album. Next base: position 798,549,250 of record OY728143.1, on the reverse strand, counting down.
ATATAATGACACATTATAAAATTGAAACTAATTAACTAAGAGTTAATACTTATTGATAAGGTTAATATAGTTACCCAATCCTATCTATATTCTATTGGATGAGTGGTTTGAGACCTATCCCCACCTTAACAGCTAAATAATCTACTTTGGAGCCATTAGAAACCGAATATGAATTTATTATAATATAATATTTCTAGCTTTTCCAAAGGATCCCCTCACCCCTCTTATAAAAGGCCACTCGCCCTTCTCATTAATTCACACCTTCAAAGCCATTTGGCTCGGCCAAAATCTGCCCAAATACTCTCTAAACATCCCTAACTTCATCTTAGTGTCCTTACATTAGTCATAAAACCAACCTAAGGATCCCTTTTGATCAAATCAAATGGAAGAACCCGAAGAAGAGGTAATGATTTCACCTCCCTTTTTCATGTTCCTTTCTACTTTCACTTCTTATTTCATTGTTATTACCATTATAAAATAGTAACTCCAGTATCTTATATATACTGTGATGTTATTATAAATATTTTACAACCATATTCAGTATTCTATATATCCTTTGAATAACATGTCACCATACGTGCGTACGTACGACTTACCGTCTCCACGTCGTGGTGTAGTTGTTATTCAATAAAATATTATTTGGATGGGTATAATAATGATGTGTAATTAATGTAAATAAAAAATAAAACATGATAATGATTCTGTATATATGATATATTATACAATTATATATTATTTTAATATCAAAATAATGATATTATAGCTCGTGCGTTCGTATGGACTACCGTCTCCACGAATGTGATGAGGTTCATTCTCCATCATATCCATACAAGTATAATTATAATTTGATGATTAATAATATTATCTAAGGACTTGATATCATTCTAGATATTATTAAGATACCACCTTTCCATGAAAAACACATCTTACGTAACGAAACTTGTAAAAGAAAACGAGTAAGTTAACACCCGAAACAACGATAATACTAAGATATTATTAAAAAAGCATTGTTAAAAAATCATATATTATATCATATTAATGTATATGATTCGTGTATAATTTAATAAAAATTATTTCACCATTATACCGGAGGTTAACCTACCCTCATCCATGGAAAATTAAAAGGTAAGGGTTTATTTATCAATCTCTTCATTATCCGAGGTTTTTTATACTTAATAATCTATTGGGATCTCTTTATCATCCACATCCATGTTTCTTAAAAATGTATTTCAAAACATTTTTACGATTTACAAGAATATGGTTTAAATTCATTTATAACCCTTGTTTTACTTTTTATAAGAGATTTATAATGGAATATTTCCGTCGTTTTCCAAAAAAGGTGCTTTTTAACCTTTCGATAGAATTAAGGTAAGATTGTTTTTTAACTTATACAGTGGGTGCGGTTATTTTCCGCCGTTATAAAATCTTCAAAGCTTCACTTACAAGCTTATAAGAATATTTTCAACTAAAATGTTTTCTTTTATAAATATATGACTCTTAAATGATTTAAAAATAGAAAGAGATATTTCTCTAAAAAGATTTCTGATTTCATCTATGTGAACATCCATTGATGGATTTTACGCTTATTTGTAATTGATTTATTATGATACAAAAATTATATATTTTATTGAAGGTTTTGTGATATGTTTGATTGCGGATGTGTTATTTTTATACCATTCATGGTTTATGGAGAAAGTATTGACATTTCTTATGCTAGTTTTAATTTGAATGTTTATGTTATGTTTAAACATGTTCATATGAGGAATGCATTGGACTTAATATGTGACAGGTGGAGCCCTCTATAGCTCCTCGATGCATAGGGAGATCTCATGAGACAAAATAATGTCTTGGCACAAAGCCTTGGAAAAATCTTATTTTTAGTCTTGGCATGAGGCCTTGGATATGTGGTTATGATAGTCTGGCGTTATGAATTCCATCATTAGGAAAGTGGTTATTGATATTGCATGTGATTATTCGATTAGAAGAATATCAATGTGAATAAGTAAATGGAATTATTTCATTTTATTTTTTCTATACTATGTTTATTTTCATGTTTAAAAGGCTTTTGTTTTAGTTATACATTGCCTTAAATATTTATTCTTATTTATGAATGTTTCTGCTATATTGTTATCCTTACTGTGAATTTGAGCTCACCCCTTTTATATGTTTTATTTTTCCCAGGATGTGAAAAAGTAAATTATGAATGACCTTCAGGGATAGTATGAGGGGATAAGAGTGTAGACTATTGAGACTATGTTGTTGTAGTTTTCATTTTAATGATGTAATGTAAAACTTTATGAATATATCTAGTGTTTCCAAGGATACTAAACTAATCGGTCATTCGAGATTTGATCTTTATTGTGATCTTTCCAATTTTATTTAATAATGCACCGACTCTAGGTAACTGGGGTCAGGGTGTTACAGTTGGTATCATAGGAAGTTTAGTACAAACCATGGAAGCTAGATTTAGATAAACTCGGATTAGAGAACATAGATTTAAGATGGACTTTGAGAATTAGTATAGAAGAACTTCCAAGAATTTTGGTATTATAGATATTTTGTTTGTTTTCCAAGAAATACATCCCTGTATAGATACAAGCAGGTAGAGACGGCTCTGGCACAGATGTATCTAGGGGTAAAACCATAAAACACTGCTTCGAGATAGACTCGAATGGGAACTGGTGCAGGACAACGGGCCTTGCTGTACACTTGGTTACGACACTCCCGGGGGATATGCTTACGATATCTCTCATTTTCTTTAAAAAGAATTTTGAAGGGTTTTTGAGCATACACTTCCACAATTAAAACATTTTTATGATTATGGAATAAATCCATAAATAGTTCAATTTATGTTATGTGTTTTATAAGTATGGAATTATGTATTTTGATTCATAAAATGATCTAGTTTAGGCCATTATTTAGAAATGGCGCCTAGTGGAAGTAATGGAAACCGTATCAATGCACGAACTCCATGTAGTGATTTCCCTCCTACTCAAGAAAATTATAGAGGATCTGGTGATGCAACTAGTGTAGATCAACTAATCAACATACTCGGACAACTCACTCAGGTTATGAATAATAACCTTAACCATATGGAGCACCCTGATCCGCAGCGTGGATGAAAAATGTTATATATCTTTATGAGGAAACATCCACCAATGTTCAGTGGGAGTACAAATCCCTTAGTAGATAAGAAATGGATAAATTCCATAGAGAAAATATTTCAGGAATTGGGGAGTACTGAAAGGGAAAAAGTAATCATGGCAGTTTACCACCTCACTGGAGATGGTGATCAATAGTGGTAATTGATTCAGAACACAAAGGAAGATGATGAAGTGTCAAATATGGAATAGAGGGAGTTCAATGATCTATTTTTAGAAAAATACTTTCCTCATGACCATTGAGCAGATATGGAAAGATAATTTCTGAGTCTAAGACAAAAGGAGGATGAGAATCTCGCAAAGTATGAGGCTATCCTTACAAGGTTATCAAGCTATGTTGGATATTATATACGTAACCCAATAAGTATGATTGATCATTTCTCTGATGGGTTAAAACTATTTCTCTGTCGAGCATTAGTCTCACAATCCTTCTCGTCGTACGAACACATTATCTCATGTGCTATCAGGATAGAGAATGAATTCTCTACGTCTTATGACTTTAAAGCAATTAAAGAGAAGAAGAGATCTGATGATCAATCTGGGAATGGAAATAAGGGGAAGAAGGGAAAAGTTGAATATCCATCCTGTAGTAAATGTGGGAAGAAACACCCCGGTACTTGAATAAATGGAACGGGAGTCTGATACAAGTGTGGTGAAAAGGCCACCATGAATGGGATTGCAAGGGGAAGAAGGAAGCTACAGATGTTAAGTGATAAAATTGCAGTGATATGGGACATTATTCAAATGAATGTCCTAAGCTTCAAGGAAACATACCTTAGAAAAGGCGAATGGATCATGGAAAAGCATATGCTATCACTACTACTGAGGTAGAAGCTCTGAAAGTCGTGGTGGCAGGTAATTTAATGGTTTCCACATGTTTAGAAAATGCAATATTTCATTCTGGATCATCGCATTGTTTCATATCATCCCAGTTTGATAAGAAAATTAGATATTTCCAATTTTATTTAACAATGCAGTTGTCAGTAAAAACTGCTATGGGAAGTATGATTGCAAGAACATTTTGAGAATCAGTCCCCATTATATTACATATATGTTCTTTAACCACTAATCTCATTGTCATACTTATGATTGAGTTTGATATAATACTTGGTATGGATTGTCTTTCTGACCATGATTTGAAGATTTATTGTAAGAAGAAGGAGTTTATGATTTTTGATGATGATGATGAGGAACACCTTATCATTAGAGCAGAATCTTCACCACCTAATTATTATCTAGATCCACCCCCTTTAGCTCAACTAAATTCAATTATTGGGGAGGAATAGAATGAAATGACCATGGGAGAGGAATGGAATGTTCAAATGGAGGATGTACCTATTGTGAACGATTATTTAGATTTGTTTACGGAAGATTTACCTGGACATCCTCTAGAACGAGAAAGAAAACAAGGTGGAATATGCTTTGAGCAGAAAAGACCATGGAGTTTTGAACAATATGTGAATTTAAAGGGATCCAATTTTAATGGATATAGTAAACATGGATATGGGAATAACAAGGGAAGGGGAAACATCAATGCTTTTTCAAATGGTTGCCAAACCAACTTTACTATAAAGGATTAAGAGTTCTCAGACTCATGATGAAGAATTTCCAAAGAAGATTAAAGATGTGAATGATGGGAGATTGAGAGACTTTGTGCATGAAGATGGAATTTTGAAATTTGGGAAGAGACTTTGTGTTCCCGATATACCTGATCTAAAAAGGGAGTTGCTGGATGATGCTCATAGTTCCAATTTCTCTATACTCCTTGGGAGCACCAAAATGTATAGAGACATGAAGAAACATTTTTTGTGGGACAAAATTATGAGAGAGATTGCTGATTTTGTGTCAAGATGTATAGTTTTTCAACAAGTGAAAGTTGGAAGGAAATAGCCTCGATGAGTCATGAAACCTCTTCCCATACCGGAGTGGAAATGGGACAATATTACGATGGACTTTTTCATGGGGCTACCAAAGACTCATAGAAGGAACGATGAAATATTGTCATTGTTAATCATCTTACCAAGTTAGAACATTTTTTTGCTATAAGGGAAGATTTACCACTTGAATGACAAACAAGAATATATATTAATGAAGTTGTGATACTTCATGGAGTAACCATATTGATTGTTTCTGATCGTGATCCTCGTTTTACATCAAGATTTTGGAAAAGTCTTCAGAAAGCCTTGGATACTGAACTTCCTTTGAGCACTGCCTACCACCATCAAACAGATGGACAATCAGAAAGAACTATTCAAACCTTAGAAGACATGTTGAGATCCTGCTCACTTGATTTTCAGGGTATGTGGGATCAATATTTACCTCTGGTAGAATTTTCCTACAACAATAGCTTCCATTCGAGTATTCATATGGCACCATATGAAGCATTATACAGAAAGAGATGTTGCACACCAACCTGTTCGGATGACGTTGGTGAAAGAAAACATGTAGGCCCAGTACTGGTGGAGGAAACGATGGAAAAGGTTAATGTAATCCAAAACCATATCAAAGCAGCTCAAAGTAGGCAGAAGATCTATGCTGATAATCGAAGGTAGGATTTATAATTTCAAGTCAGTGATCATGTTTTCCTGAAGGTATCTCTATGGAAGGGAGCCATACTTTTTGGTAAGAAAGGTAAATTGAGTCCAAGGTACATCAGACCTTTCGAAATTCTTGAATGAATTGGGGTTGTAGCTTACCGATTGTAAATGCCACCAAGTCTCTACAAAGTTCACGATGTGTTCCACATATCTCTGTAGAGGAAATACATGCCTGACCCAACTCATGTACCCACATATGAGGAATTAAAACCGGAACCTGATCTATCTTATTGCGAAGATCCCGTCAAGATTCTTGCTACGAGAGAACAAGTACTGAGAAACCGGATGACTCGTCTGGTAAAAGTCTTCTAGAGAAACCATAAGATGGAAGAGGCAACGTGTGAACCTGAGGAACTTATAATGAAGAACCACCCGATTCTTTTCATGTTGTGGTATTCTACAAATTTCGAGGACGAAATTATTTGAAGGAGGGGAGAATGTAACACCCCAAGCTTCTATGGTATGATTCTCTTTGAACAATGCAAATAGCTTGTGTTCTACGCAACACTAAGTTCTAACACACCACAACCAATCAAACTAGACGTTATAAATAGTAATACCAACTTTTTGAAATTTATAAATTTTATTTTTCAAAATGGACATAATTTTTGGATTTAGAATATCGATATTATCCTAGGGTGAATTTTTGGTATTTTTCCAAAAAACTTCATTTTTTGATGAATAGTGAAACCACTAAGTGGTAGTTAAAAAAGAGAATTTTTCATAAAACATAATTTTACCACTTCTGTGAGTGGAATTTCAAAAATCATAGAGGAATGGTTAATATCAAGGACTAAAATTTGGTTCATTGAGATGAAAATAATTTTTGGTGAATAGTAACTTTTTACTTTTATTTACCACGGTTAAAAGTAAATAGGGTAATTAAGGGAAAAATGATATTAATATTACCCTAAAACATGTCCTAATTCTATTGGATAATCTTAATTCGACCAAAAACAACCTTAGGAAAAAATATTTTTATTTAGGTCCACTTGGATTAGATTGGGACATTTATTATTATTTAATTCAATGAAGAGTTAAAAGAGTTAAAATCAAGGATTATTTACAAAAAAAATTTAATATAGAGATAAACATAAGATAAATTATATTGTAAATATTAATTAGAAATATAAATATATTTCCTACATAATGATATTTTATTTATAATTTTTAGACATTAAATAATTTAATTTATTTATGACACAATGATGATGCATAAATTACAATAATAGTGAAATTTTAGAATAATTGATATTTTAAATATCCAAATAAATGTAATTTGAGACTTTTTATAAATACCTTTAATTTTCTAGGTTAATATGACATTTTATAAATGCTTTAATTAAATTTTTTCTAAGTAATCATTATGTTATAATTTTTACAAAAATCAATTATTGAATAGTGTCAAAATTGACATAAAAGTGTTTTCAAAACAAAAATTATATTATTAATTTTTATTAAATTTCTAAAAATATAAGTTTCGGCCAAGAGTCATATATCATGATATTTGAATCATTAATGGACCACTTGGGGGTATCTTGGATGTATATAGTAATTTTATTAACCATATAATATAAAAATACAAAGACACGTTGTAAAAGTGAAACTAATTAACTAAGCGTTAGTACTTAATGATAAAGTTAATATAGTTACCCAAAATGATCTAAATTATATTGTTTGAGTGTTTTTAGACCTATACCCAACTTAAAATTTAAATAACCCACTTTTTATCAATTAGAAACGGAATATGAATTTAATATAAAATAATATTTATAGCTTTTCCAAAGGTGCCCCTCACCCCTCTTATAAAAGGGCACTCGCCCTTCTCATTAATTGACACCTTCAAAGCCATTTTTCACGGACATAATCTTCCCAAATACTCTCTAAACTTCCCTCAAATCATCATAGAGAACTTACTTTATTCCGAAAGCCAACCTAAGGAGCCCTTTTGATCAAATCAAAAGGAAGAACCCGAAGAAGAGATAATGATTTCACCACCCTTTTTCAAGTTCCTTTCTTCTTCCACTTCTTCATTATTTTTTATTACCATTATAAAATAATAAATCCAGTATTTTTTAGATAATTTTATGTTATTATAAATATGTTACAACCATATTAAGTATTCCATCCATCCTTTGAATAACATGTCACCATACGTGCGTACGTAAGGCTTACCGTCTCCCCGTCGTGGTGTAATTGTTATTCAATAAATTATTATTTGGATGGGTATAATAATGATGTGTAATTCATGTAAATAATAAATATAACATGATAATAATTCTGTATATATGATATACCAGACAATTATATTCTACTTTAATATCAAATAAATGATATTGTCTCTCGTGCGTACATACGGACTACCGTCTCCACGAACGCGATGAGATTCATTCTCCATCGTATCCATCCATTTCTAATTCTCATTTGATGATTAATAATAGTATATAAGGAGTTGATATAATTATGGATATTATTAAGATACAACCTATCCATGACAAACACGTCTTACGTAACAAAACATTTAAAATAAAACGAGTAACTTAACACCTTAAACCACCATAATACTAAGATATTATTAACATATCAATGTTAAAAAATCATATATAATATCATATTAATGTATATGATTCTTGTATAATTTAATAATCATTACTTCACCATTATACAGGAGGTTAACCTACCCTCAACTAATGAAAAGTACAAGGTATGTGATTATTTCACAATCTCTTCATTATCCGAAGTTGTTTATACGTAATAATCTACTGGGATATGTTTATCATCCACATCCATGTTTCGTAAAAATGTATTTCAAAACATTTTTATTATTTACAAGAATATGGGTTAAAGTCATTGATACCCTTTTTTGACTTTTTATAAGAGATTTATAAAGGAATCTTTCTGTCGTTTTCCAGACAAGGTGCTTTTTAACTTTTTCGACAGAATTAAGGTAAGAATGTTTTTTTAAATTATACGGCGGGTGAGGCTATTTTTCGCCGTTATAAAATCATCGAATCTTCACTTACAAGATTATTAGAATATTTTCAAAGAAAATTTATTATTTTATAAATATATGACTCTTAAATGATTTCAAAATAGAAAGGGATATTTCAATGAAAAAAGTTTTGATTTCATCTATGTCAACATACATTGATGGATTTTATGCCTATTTGAAGTTGATTTATTATGATCCCAAACTTCTATATTGTATTGCAGGATTTGTGATATGTTTGACTGTGGATGTGTTATTTTCATACCATTCATGGTTTATGGAGAAAGTATTGACATTTCGTATGCTAGTTTTAATACAAAATTTTAAGTTATGTTTAAACATGTTCATGTGAGAAATGCATTAGACTTAATATGTGACATGTGGAGCCCGCTATAGCTCCTTGATGCATTAGTAGGTCTCATAAGACAAACTAGTGTCTTGGAATAAGGCCTTGGAAAAATCTTATTTGTTGTCTTGGCATGAGGCCTTGGCTATGTGGTTATGATAGTTTGGCATTATGCATTCCATCATTATGAAATTGGATATTGATATTGCATGTGATTATTATATTAGTAGAATATCCATGTGAGTAAGTAAATGAAATTATTTCATTTTATTTTTTCCATACTATGTTGAAGTTCAAGTTTAAAAGGATTTTGTTTTATTTATACATTGCCTTAAATGTTTATTCTTATTTATGAGAGTTTCCGCTATATTGTTATCCTTATTGGGCATTTGAGATCACCCCTTTTCTATATTTTATTTCTCCCAGGATGTGAAGAAGTAAATTATGAATGACCTGTAGGGATAGTATGACGGGATAAGAGTGTAGACTATGGAGACTGTGTTTTTGTAGTTTTCATTTTAATGATGTAATGTAAAACATTATGAATATATATATTGTTTCTTAGGCTACGAATCTAATTTGTCTTTTGATATTTGATCTTTCTTGTGATCATGCCAATGTTATGTAATAAGGCACCGACTCTAGGTATCTAGGGTCGGGGCGTTACACCAGTATTCAAACTCATAATATATGGTGCACTCTTTTCATTGTACAGTGATTCTTCCCAGAATTTATTAGGTTTTGTGCTAATGAAAAATGATAATGTTATAGCCTAGGCCTCATGTGAGCGGAAAATACATGAACAAAAATATCCAATAAATGATCTAGAGTTGGTGGTTGGGTTCTTTACGTTAAAAATCATTCGGAATTATCTCTAGGTGGAGGATTGTGAGTTATATACTGATCACAAGAGTCTAAAATATATATTCACACAAAAATAGATCAATATATTCAAGTAAAGATGGATAGATGTCATCAAGGATTATGGATACTTAATCCACTACATTCTCAGGAAGGAAAATAAGGTGGCATATACTCTTATTAGAAAGTACCATGCATCTTTATCAATGATGATAATTGAAATGGATTCAATCCTCCATGATTTGGAGATGATATTCATGGGAATCATTATGGGGGGAATATCATCAGTACATTATAACATGATCTCTCATCAATACCTCAGGGATAAAATAATGGATTCTCCATGAAAATATGTGTCAATTTGAGAGGAGTCCATAAAAATGGGAAGTCCTCTGAGTTTATGATTGATGAGGAAGGGGTTGTATGATTTTGGTCAAAATTATGTGTACTATCTGATCTCGAGATAAATTAAATTTAAATTGACGCAAATAGCACAACCTTATCAATCCACCAAGGGAGCACAATGATTTATTGAGATCTCTATGAGAAAATTTTGTGGGAGAATATAAATAAGGTGACTGTCGAGTATACATCAATGTTCTAGTATATCATGGGTGAAGGTTGAAAGAAAGATGTCTAAGGGGATGATTCATCCACTACCCATATGAACATGTAAGAGGGATAACATCACCATTGACTTTTTCCCCAAACGTCTAAGGACATTTATAGGAAACAATTCTATATGGGTCATTGTTGATCATCTTACAAAGACATCTAACTTTATCAAAATTAATGATCACTTCTCATTGGATCAAAATTCACGGATATATATCAAAGAGGTGGAATATCAAAATGGATTACCAGTATCTATTATATCCAATAGAGACATGACATCCACCTCGATGTTTTGGAAAAGTATCAAACATGATTTAAGCACTAAACTAAACATCAGTACTACATATCATCATCAAAATGATCTCCAATATGAGAAAACTATTTAGAAAAGAGTTGATATGTGGAGAGCATGTTATATAGACCTCAAAAGAGGATGGGACCAATGTCTTCCAGTGGTTTAATTATACTACAACAATAGATTCCACATAATCATCCAAAATTAAATATATGCAGTCCTATATGGGAAAATGTGCAGACAACATGTCTGTTGGGATTATGTTGGTGAGCATAAGCTACTAGGACATGAATTAGTAGATGGTGTGGAAGAGAATGTGAAAACCATATTATATCCCATCAAGGATGCCCAATGTCGATGAAAGAGTTATGCAGACATTCGTTGATGTGACCTTGAGTTAAAAGTTAGAGACAAGGTATTTCTACGTATATCTTCATGGATGAAGGTCGTGAGGTTGGGAAATATAGGAATGTGAAGTCCCAGGTACATCATCCCCTTTGAGATTATTGATCGGGTCAGGGTTGGGACCTATAGATTGGAACATCCACCTACCTTTTCTAAAGTACAAAATGTGTTCCATGTATCCCTCTTAAGGAAGTACATAGTAGATAATTCACATGTACTCTTTTCAATGGCAGTATAGTTAGAGAATGATATTTCTTAAGAGGATTGTCCAATTATGATATTTGATCATAGAGATAATGTTATATGAAACAAGACTACTCATCTATGTAATTTACATTGGAAGAACCAAACCTGTGAGGAGGTAACATGGGAACTGGAGGACATAATGAAAGAAAATGTACCCTCACATGTTTATGGCCTAGAATGTAAGACATAATTTCGAGGGGGAATATCAAAATGGATGAATAGTGTAATGAACGACTATTTTATAAATGGAAATTCCATTCCTATAATTATGTCATATAACCACATAAAATCGCATCTTAATAAACTATTATGTACTTTGTTACCTTTAATCATAATATTGTCAATTATGTGATTTGAATTTTGAAAATCTGACACACACAGTTGTGATCGGTAAGATGTTTAGAGTCTGGTAAGACAAACTCAACTTTTTGTGAAGAGTAAATGACTGTTATGAATAGTAATGTTTCCGTTATGAATTTTAAAATGGCCCTAATGAATATTAAATCATTCAAAAGAATAATAACCTCACCCATGAGTGAATAAATAAAACTTAGGCATATTATTATTGATAATATCACCATAGTAATGGAATTAGAATTTTCATAATTCATAAATAATTAATTACAATTAATGAATTAATTTATAATAAAATTTATATTCTTAAAACGTGTTCATAATTTAACAATTTTATGTCTTATAGTTTTATGATAATTTTATAAGACCTTATGTAATTTTTGAATTCATTATAAAATCCTTCATAATATAAAAAATTGTATCTTCCAGGTAAATACTATATTTAATTAAATATAAAATTAATCATGTTTAGGAAATTATTTTTTAATATGGATTTTCTTTTTTAGATTATACGTGTCAAAAAAATGGTCATGGATAATTTTTGGGATTTTTATAAAGTATGTGAATTTTTTATAAATAGTGAAATACGGTAATTTACTATATATATATATGTTAGAAAAATGGACAATTCCTAGCATCATGGATTATGTGAGAAACATTATTCAAAATTCACATGAACAAATTACTATTTTTGGTCATTTAATAATCAATATTTCTTATCTTATGGATAAATAACCAACTAATAATTAAAATATTATGAAAACCCTCATCCCATCCACCGTAAAAACTACCCACAGTCCCTACTTCTCTTCACTCCTCTTAAGAGTTCTTTTCCTCAAATTATAACCAAGTAACTTCCTAATATCATCCCCTATGTCTAGTGTCACCTAATATCTTCATAAGACCAAATCATCTCCAATTAATAGGCTCTTAATAATGATTGATTCAAGAGGTAAATTCCACTTTTCAATTATTTTACTCTCTTTTCAGGTTAATGTGTTTTCTATTCTATCCTTACCACCCATAATCCAAATTTTAGGACAACTCTAGTGCCTTACATGTAATTTAATTTTTCTTATAATAATTTAATATTTTATTATTGCCCCTCAATTAATATTTTTTATATACTAGTAGTAATTACACTATCTTAGATGTGTTAATTTACAAAATTTAAGGATGATGGGTTTTCAATTAAATTTACCGAATTCAATTCCATTCATGAAGACATTTTTTTAATGGTTGAACCATATTACTACATAATATATCCTAAGTATAGTTCAATAATCTTTTGGTAACCTGATTTTAAATTATAATGCAAAATGTGTTCGTAGTGAAAAAAAACTGGCAATAAATCGAAAATGGTATCACTAATGTTTTATATAATGATTCAAATTTACTACACATAACCAATTTAAATTTACAACCATGTAAACTTATTTATGTTAAATAATAAAATATATCTCAAATTATGGACAGCCATCCCCATTTTACATGATTCACCGTTCATGAAAATAAGTAAACCTATCGTAAAATCTAAGAAAAAAATGACCCAAACAGTAAAATTGAACCACTTAACCAATAAAAAAGGTAATTAATGGACTTAAAAAGGATATAATAAATCTTATAAATATAGAAGTGTTTATGGAATTATAAATTAACAAAACTAATTTTATTATTCAGGTTTTTATGATCATGCGAAGAACACCATTAGACTTATGGTAAAGGATCCTCTCCCCGTGACATTTATTCAATAATTTCCTCTATGTTATGTTATTTTATGTGTAATTCCAAATATTGGGGGATGATTTATCACCTTTCATACAAATCCCTCATATTTATAAAATAATAGAAACACTTTTTCTCTCTCATGAATCTCTTTTATGTACACTTATTCATTTTCAATATTCTATCATGGATTCTACGCGATCATTTTTTTCTTTTGAGTTTTTTATCATTATTTATACCTAGATTATGTTATCTATTCTATTTTTGTACATATTATAAATTATTTTTATACTCTCCAAAATCAGTTATAAATATCCCTTCATAATTATCTTTTGGGGTTATACATTTTTTGAAATTATTCCCTCCTCAATACATTTTGAAAAGAAAACCCATTTTATGTGAACTTCTCAAATCCATACCCAATTTCATGTTCACTATAACATATTATTTAATCCCCCACTGTTTTTATAAAACCAGTTTTATTATTATGACAACCATCAGGGATCAATTCTATTTTTTACAAATGATTATTCACTTTTCTATTTTAAATCCTTGTTTGTGTTTTTTATAAAACTGCACAGATATCATTAATGCTAAAATATTTTAAATACTCTTTCCACATGTTTTCACATCTATTTGAAATAACATACAATGATATGTTCCTATTTTACCTTATAAATATCCCTGTATGTTATTATTACTTTCAATTGGTAGACACTTTTCGGATACACCTAGTTATTATGTTTTTTGACATGATTATGTTACTAATTTATTTAAATGGATGTTTTTATTATTTATGTATTTTTCTATATGAGGAAATCATGTTTATGCACATGGTACGATGGTTGAACCCATACATTCTTCTAATACATTGGGTAATTTTTTTTCTCATGAGATGTTATGTGCAACAGTCTTGGTGGATAGACTTGACTTGTACTACCATGTGCAACAGTCTTGGTGGTTATCCTTGAATTCTGATCCTATATGTGCAAGGAGCCTTGAATTGTGCTAAAATCGTGATTTATATCACAGCCACATTAATATGTATTCATGTTTATTTGATCCCATTATTATGTTATATGAATCCATGTTTTCCATGTCTTTTATTTTCAATATGCCATGCCTTCTAATCCATGTGTTAATGTTTTATTACAATGCTTTTCCTTTACAAGGACATTATCTCACCTCTTAGTTCATGTAATACATAGTGCACCCTTTGTAGATTTAATGGCTCAAAATAAGTTAGGATCTCTTTATGAAGATTATATAATGAGGTGTTTTTTTATTCCCATGCATTCTATTTTATGTACCTAGTCTTGAATAGAATTTGACATAACAATCCATGGCTTGTTTTAGGATGTACAATTAGGCTTAAAATCATGTAATGTTATGTGAAATAGACTAGGGTATCTATATGCTCCCATGTCATAAAAACTTTTACTTTATTAGGATCAATTGAGATAACATGTTATAAAACCATTATTACAATGAACATAAATTCTAGAATCCATAAACAACATTTTTAAATCATGGTATAAGGTCATTTGTTTCTCCACAATTACATAATTGATCTCAAATGACACACAAGATCATTCTTGAAAATAGAGTAATCAAGGAATTAATAATGAATTTCTAATAAAAACATAACAAGATACTAAGGGATGATCTTATTGATCAAATACATGATGAATTTATTAGCATTGGTTAGACAAAATGGCCTAAAAAATACTAATAATGGCCACAACTAGCCTGGAAGTCAGTTTTTTTGTATTTTAAATTCATGTATTCTAAACTAGTGACAACCAAATAGATGATAAATCATTGAAAAATACTTATCCCATTGCAACTGATCAAGAAGATCCTAAATATTTGGTGATGGATATACATTCTTCACCACATCTATATTGAGTTTTCAGTAGTCACGACAAAGGATAAGTGACCCAGAAGCATTCTATGCCATCAAAAATGGTTCCAACCCTGATGACATAATCTTACATATAGTGAAATTGTAACATCCCAAGTAAATAAAGAATAAAGCATTCTCATATTTATTAATATTTGCGAATTAAATATTAATTTTACTTTAAAAGTGATGCTATGTTCGATAGCGTACTCGATACGCAACAAAGAGTTTCATTGAAATCTTACGTTGCACACTAGTAATAAAATAATATTATTTTAAATGGTAGTTAACACATAGCCGTTGTATTGGCGGGAATGGATAGAAATAACTAAAATATAATTATATATGTTTTTTAAATGTTTTTTACTTTTATCTAATAAAAGATAAAGGTTTAAAAGACGGAAATAATTCAATTTTAGGCATAAATATTCTTATATTCACTAAAGGTCCACTTATCGCCTTTTCATGGTGAACCGTCATTAAATATAGTTTTGGCCACTTTTATACATTCTATTGGACCAAATAAAACTCTTTTTTAGAATCGGGATATCAAAATTTTCTTTCTGTAAATTTTTGGTATTTTTCCGATAAAGATCATTTTTTAATGAACAGTGAAATATGTTGTATTTTAATTCAAAACCACTTTTTAATATAATTTATTTATATGATTATATTATCATTTAAATTGGTTTTAAAGTGAAATTAGAATATATTTTTACCATTAAATCCAATAGTGGTCGTTGTAATTAATTTCACTTTGAAATCAGACTTAAACTAGTGCCAATCTTTTGATACTTATTGTTTCATAAAAACACGCTATTTGCTCTGACAGCGGGAATTAATTATTAAATTAATTATTGCAACTTCTATGTATTGAATTTTTTAAAATGGAATTCATTTTTGAATTGGTAATATCAAATATAGCTTAGGGTGATGTTTTGGTATTTTTCTGAAAAACATAAATTTTTGATGAATAGTGAAACCACTAATTGGTACTTATAAAAACTGATTTTTCGTTTAAATGAAATTTTAGCACCTCTGTGTTTTGAATTTCAAAAATCCGACATACATGGTTTTCATTAGGAATTAAAATTTGGTTCAATGGGATTAAAATAATTATTTGGTGAATAGTAACTTTTATGTTTTTAATCGCGATTAGAGGTAATTAGTGTAATTTAAAATAAAAATAATGTTTTAATAATATGAAATGAACTTGACACATGTCCTACCATTATTGGATGTCTCATGGACGACAATGAAAATCCATGGGTCAACTTGGGGACCCCATGGAGCCACATTGATTGGAAAATGACATTAATATCTTTTTATTTAATGTTAAAATTAAAATGACACAAACATGATTTGGTTTAATAAAACAATTTTTAAATGGGGTTATAAAAGTCAGATATTTGACTATAAATAGTAATTGGAAAGCTAAAAGGATTTAATACATCATAGTATTTTTTTTATAATTTTTAGACATTTACATAATTAAATTATTTATGACACCATGATGATGCAGTGATTACCTCATTATTTAACTACTTAAATAAAATGGAATGATAATGTAAAATCTAAAACCTACACATGTAAAAAACATATTTTATGGGTTTATTTAGAACCCTTATCACCTTATCCTATAATTAAATCAATGTGGGACATTTTAAATCCGAAACTAATTTTAAAATGAAGTAACATTTCCTTACTTTCCAAGAGGGCCCCTCCTCTCCTCCTATAAAAGGCCCCCACCTCTACCACCTTACCCACACATCCAAAGCCTTTGGCTCGGACAAAACCTTCCCATTTTATCTCTCCAAATACCTATAATAATCCTTGAAGCATCACTTTGGGCAGATGTTTTCCCAAGGAAGCCTTTGAGCTCAAATCTAAGAAAGTAACCCGATTTTAAGGTAATGTCTTCACTTGTGTTCTTTTGTTTTATTTTGCTTCTCCAACCCCCTAAACTCTTTTTATTAAATTTTTTTGGTAACAACACCAGTATCTTCAATATAGTAGGATGTCGTTATGTGAAATATTATAGCTACACATACACACACCTACATCTTATGGTTAAAGAACATACTGTTTCTGTGGATGGGAAATTTCTGTCTCACGAAACGATGATTGTTCAATCTTCTTTTAAACACCTTTAATGGTTTCCATTAAGATGTAACTCTATTTATATATGATATATATTATGTTTATGTTTTCATTATGATTCTGTATTTTTCATTTGTGGTATACCTTTATGGTTTCCATTGTGGGTAAACACGATAATTTCATTTTAGGAAGTGCGGACTACCGCCCCCTCAATGTGATTTGATTCGTTAATGCCATATGAGGGACGTATAAAATATGGATTTAAAGTTATTATATATGTTGTTATACTGTAATTATAATATACCTCTATATCATTATTATTTCATTCCATTAAAGTATGAGATATAAATGAAATTAGCATTCATGCGTACGTACGGCTTACCGTCTCCATGAACGGTGCATTTCATTTCTTATCCCCAAATGTAATGTACTATTATAAGTAAATATATATAATGGGTATATATGATGTATGTTACATATAAATGATTCATATAATTCTGGAATTAAAATATACATACCTCTCATTTAGTTTTAATTCCATTAATATGACATAAAAATGAAAGTAGTGTTCATGCGTACGCACAACTTACCGTCTCCATGAACGGTACATTTCATTTCTTCCCTCTAAATGATTATGCGATATTATAAATACATTTATATGCTAGATATATATGATATATATGATATCCAAATCAGGAATGTCATTCTGGATATAAAGATCATTTGACCACACGATCAACATGTAATTGTATGAAGTCCACTTTCGACTTAAGAAACAAATATTGACAAAACAAACATTATTAACTTAAATGATTAGATAATGTTTATAACATGGAAATAAGTGATATAAAAGTAATAATGAACTTGAAAAAGGTTCTTAAGAAATTATAAATTAGCTCAAGTTTATTATTCTGGACGTTAAAGAACAATCAAGTCAAGTTGAACCCGATGTAAGGGACTTCGTCTCAATCTCCTTTCATTGATACATATTTTGTTTTATACAAAAATTTCATTTATACGGTGTATAAAACCATTTGAAGTTTATTTTTATTCAAAAAGAATCTTTTTATATGAAGCTTTTTACTAAACAAAAAAATGAATGTTTCTTTTAACGTATGCGGTGACAACGACCTTTTCCGCCGCCGCAAGTATTATTTGGTCTTTAGATTCCTCAATAAGTCGAAATGTTTTTAAAATGAAATAAATAACATATACTATTTTATGTATTTTGGTGTTGAAAATGGTTTTTATAATGGATTTGTTATGTCAATATATTTATTTGATATACTGTGATCGAAGTGTGGAAATGTTTTCTTTCCATTATATTTGTTTTATATCTTATGATTTTATAATGGTACATAGACATTTAACGGGTGGTTACGTGATAAACCATATGGCGGGTGGTGCCGTGAATACCAGGACAGGTGGTTACGTTATAACCTCTAATGCATTGGGTATGGATGTCGGTCGTATGGCTATTCCATTAAGTATGTAAGGAAGTTGGCCGTATGGTTATTCCATTAAGTGATATGTGTGGAAGTCGACCGTATGGTTATTCCACTTAAGTATGTTTATGTCCCAAGTTACCTTTATATGTTATGTGTTCTTTATATGGATTTCATGGTAATCCTTTGGTTAAAAAATAGTAGGTAATGATATTTTATTTAGTGAAGTGTTTTTACTACTTCATGAAGGTGAAGGTATTACTTTGATAAAGTATACACAGTTTACTTAATGTCTGAAAAACTAACAGTTTTCATTCTTTGTGTATCCCTTACTGAGCTTTTTATGCTCACACCAATTTTTTTTGAAATGTTTTTCACAGGACTTAATGTGGAATAGGGTCAAGGATGGGATCAATGGAAAGTCATTCTATCAAAAACATGGAACTGGACATGTTTTTTTAAGAGTTTTTATTTTATGAAAACCTAGTCTACTTTGTAATCTTTTGAGATGTAATAGTTATTTCCTAATTATCTATAACTCTAAACCTGAAAATATCCTCAATGTGAATTATTCATTTAATTCAATATTAAGTAAGGTTTAAGGCTGGGCCTTATAGTTGGTATCAGAGGTCGGTTTAGTCAACTTTAGGAGTTAGAATAGTGTTAAGTTATAATTTAATTTATGGTATGATTGAAATGATATAGCATTTAAAGATTACCATGATTATTCACCTAAGATATTTATGTGTTTAGAATGGTTATTCGAAAAGGATACATGGAAGTTGTGCTGGGATGGTATACATATAGAAATGAACTTCAAAATGAGTACCCTTAGATATTCAGAATCAGAACTAAATATTTTGTTATAGTGATGGCTCAGTTAACTCAGGTGATAAACTATGGTTGTGTTTACTGAAAATATTTTGGTGTTTTCTAAAATTAAAGAGGATCATGAAATTCATTTATGGGTTATCTTGCAAACCTTAAAATAAAAGAAAATGTATGGAAAATTCAGCATGTGTGAGTTTTGGTTACAACAAATTTTTATCCTTGGTCACATTGTTTCAAAAAATGGCATAACTGTTGATCCTGCTAAAAAATAAGTTGTTGAAGAATGGCCAAGACCCACAAATGTAACTGAGATCCATATTTGTCTTGGTTTTGCAGACTATTACCGAAGGTTTGTTGAAAATTTTTCATGGTTATCTATTCTAATGACTAAGCTATCTCAGAAGGGTGTTATGTTTATCTGGACAAAAGAAAGTGATGATTATTTTCAGGAGTTGAAAAGAAGATTGTTGAATGCTCCAGTTTTGGAACTTCCTTCCAGGAATGGTGAGTTTGTTATCTACAATGATGCTTCATTGAAAGGACTTGGTTGTGTCCTTATTCAAAATGATCAGGTAATTGCATATGCTTCACGTCAGTTGAAAACTCATGAGGTAAAATACCGTACACATGAATTGGAATTAGCTGCTGTTGTTTTTGGTCTAAAAATTTGGAGGCATCATTTTTATGGATTAAAGTGTGAAATATATACCGATCACAAAATTTTAAAGCATATATTCGCTCAAAATGAATTGAACATGAGATAGTGGAGATGGCTAGAATTAATCGAGGATTATGATTGTACAATTCATTACCATCCGGGAAAAGCAAATAAAGTGGCTGATGCTTTGAGTTGAAAAAGTAATGATTCATTAACCATGCTACGTTTGGAAGGAGATCCATTGGATTTGATTTGATGAAATTTGGAATAGAATTTGTTGGTGCGGGATGGCCTTCTGTTATGTTTCAGTTATCAGTGAGATCATCCCTATCAGACAGAATTAAGCAAGCATAGAGGGAGGACAATGAGTCACAGAAAAAGGTAGAGCTGGTTCAGAAGGGTATGTTTCCTGAATTCAACATTGATAATTAATGTGTTTTGAGGATTGGGAAGAGATTATGTGTGCCTTGGGATTCACAGTTGAAGAATGAGTTGTTATTTGAGGCTCATAGTTCCCAATTTTCAGTTCATACTGGTAGTACTAAGATGTAAAGAGATTTGCGGAGGTATTACTAGTGGGATATAATGAAAATAGATATTGTTGATTTTATTGTGAAGTGTTTGCCATGTAAATAGGTTAAAGCAGAGTGGTAGTTACCAAAAGGGATGCTTCAGCCCCTACCAGTACCAGAATGTAAATGGGAGAATATATCCATGGACTTCGTTGTGGGATTGCTGAAGACACCTCGAGGTAATAATGAAATCTGGGTTATTGTTGATCGCTTGACTAAATGTGCTCATATCCTTGATATACGAGATACTTTTTCCCTCGATCAACTTTCCCATTTGTATCTTAAAAAGATATTCAGGTTACATGGAGTTCCTCTCTCCATTGTATCTAACTGTGATCCCAGGTTCACTTCTATCTTTTGGAAATCCCTTCAGAACTCGTTGGGTACTGAATTAAATTTTGTACAGCTTTTCATCCTCAATCAGATGGGCAATCAGAATGAACAAATCAGACTTTGGAAGATATGCTATATGATTGTCCGATGGATTATCAGGGAAGTTGGTACCAACATCTTTCTTTGGTTGAATTTTCATATAATAACAGTTTTCATTCCAGTATACAGATGGATCCATTTGAAGCATTATATGGTAAACGGTGTCGAACTCCAGCTTTTTGGGATGAAGTTGGTGAAAGGAAGCTGATGGGACCAGAATAAATTGAAGAGGTGGCATGAAATGTTCAGTTGATTCAGAAACACATGGAAACAGCTCAGAGCAGACAGAAAAGTTATGCTGACAACCGGAGGAAGGATCTATCTTTTGAGGTAGGTGATCACGTTTTTCTCAATGTTTCACCATAGAAGAGTGTGATGTGATTTGGTAAGAAAGGAAATCTGAGTCCAAGGTTCATTGGACCATATGAAATTCTGGAGAAAGATGGATCAGTTGCTTACCGAGTGGCTTTACCTTCGAGTTTATCTCAGGTACACAATGTTTTTCATGTTTCGATGTTGAGAAAGTATATGCCAGATTCATCTCATGTTTTGAGCACAGAGGTAGTTCAGTTAGAAAGGAATCTCTCTAATGAAGAACAACCAGTCCAGATTATTGATTGAAGAGAGCAAGTGTTTTGAAATAAGGTAATTCACTAGGTAATGGTTTGGTGGAAAACCCATATTGTTGAAGAGTAAACATGGGAATCTGAAAATGCTAGGAGGGATAAATACCCCCCACTTATTTTGATAAGTGAATAAAATTGCGAGGATGCAATTCCCAAAAGGGGGGAAGGATGTAACATCCCAGGTAAATAAAGAATAAAGCATTTTCATATTTATTAATATTTATGAATAAAATATTAATTTTACTTTAAAGGGGTTTCTATGTTCGATAGCGTACCTGATACGCAACAAAGAGTTTCATTGAAATCTTACGTTGAACACTAGTAATAAAATAATATTATTTGAAATAGTAGTTAACACATAGTCGTTGTATTGGAGGGAATGGATAGAAATAACTAAAATATGATTATATATGTCTTTTAAATGTTTTTACTTTTATCTAATAAAAGATAAAGGCTTAAAATACGGAAAGAATTCAATTTTAGGCATAGATATTCTAATATTCACTAAAGGTCCACTTAACACGTTTTCATGGTGAACTGTCATTAAATATAGTTTTGGTTACTTTTATACATTCTAATGGACCAAATAAAACTCTATTTTATAATCGTGACATCAAATTTTACTTTGTGTAAATTTTTGGTATTTTTCTGATAAAGTTCATTTTTAATGAATAGTGAAAAATGTTGTATTTTAATTCAAAACCTCTATTTAATCTAATTTATTTATATGATTAGATTATCATTTGAATTGGTTTTAATTTTAAATTAGAATATATTTTTACCATAAAATCCAATAGTGGTCATTGGAATTAATTTCACTTTGAAATCGGACATAAACTATTGTCAATCTTTTGATACTTATTGTTTCATAAAAACACGCTATTTTCTCTGACAGTGGGAATTAATTATTAAATTATTTAATGGAACTTATATTTTTTGAATTTTGTAAAATGGAATTCATTTTTGAATTTGGAATATCAAATATATCTTTGGGTGAGGTTTGGTATTTTTCTGAAAACCATCAATTTTTGATGAATAGTGAAAACATTAAGTGGTACTTATAAAAACTGATTTTTCATTTAAATGAAATTTTTCCACCTCTGTGATTTGAATTTAAAAAATCTGACATACATGGTTGTCATTAGGTAGTAAAATGTTGTTCAATGGGATTAAAATATTTTTTTAGTGAATAGTATCTTTTAATTTTTTAATCACGATTAGATGTAATTAGTGTAATTTAAGGTAAAAATAATGTTTTAATAATATGAAATGAACTTGAAACATGTCCTACCCTTATTGGATGTGCCATGGCCGCCCAAGACAATCCATGGGTCAACTTGGGGACCCCATGGAGCCACTTTGATAGGAAAATGACATCAATATCTTTTTATTTAATGTTAAAATTAAAATGACACTAACATGAGTTGTTTTACTAAAACAATTTTTATATGGGGTTATAAAAAGTCATATTTGTGACTATAAATAGTCATTTGAAATATTGAAATATTTCTTACATAATAGTATTTTTTTTATAATTGTTAGACATTAACATAATTAAATTATTTATGACACCATGATGATGAAGCGATTACCTCATTATTTAATGATTTAAATAAAATGGAAAGATAATGTAAAATATAAGACCAACACATGTGAAAAACCTATTGTATGGGTGTATTTAAAACCCTTATCACCTTATCCTAGAATTATATCAATGTGAGACCTTTTAAATCCGAAACACATTTTAAAATAAAGTAACATTTCCTTACATTCCAAGAGGGCCCCTCCTCTCCTCTTATAAACATCCCCCACCTCTACCACCTTAACCACACTTCCAAAGCCTTTGGCTCAGTCAACCCCATATAATTGTGTCTCTACACATCCCTCAATTACTCCATGAAGCCTTACATTGGGCTGAAGTCTTCCCAAGGATGCCTTTGAGCTCATATCTAAGAGAGTTACCTGATTTTATGGTAATGTCTTCACTTGTGTTCTTTTGTTTTATTTTGATTCTCCAACCCCCTAAACTCTTTTTATTCATTTATTTTGTAACAACACCAGTATCTTAAATATAATAGGATGTTGTTATTTGAAGGATTCGAGATACACATACACACACCTACATATTATGGTTAAAGAACATACTGTTTCTGTGGATGGCGAATTTCTGCCTCACGAAACGATGATTGTTCAATCTTCTTTTAAACACCTTTCATGGTTTCCATTAAGATTTAACTATATTTATATATTATATATATTATGTCTATGTTTTCATTATACTTATGTATTTTTCATTTGTGTTATACCTTTATGGTTTCCATTGTGGGTAAACACGATAATTTGATTTTATGAAGTGGGGACTATCGCCCCCTCAAAGTGATTTGATTCGTTAATGCCATATGTGGGACTTATAAAGGATGGATTTAAAGTTATTATATATTATTTTATGCTGGAATTATAATATAACTCTATGTAATTATTATTTCTTTCCATTAAAGTATGATATAGAAATGAATGTAGCGTTCATGAGTACGTACGGCTTACCGTCTCCATGAACTGTGCATTTCATTTCATATCCCCAAATGTAATGTACTATTATAAGTACATATATATAATTTATATATATGATGAATGTTACATCTAAATGATTAATATAAATCTGTAATTAAAATATACATACCTCTCATTTAGTTTTAATTCCATTAATATGACATAGAAATGAAAGTAGCGTTCTTGCGTACGTACGGCTTACCGTCTCCATGAACAGTGAATTTCATTTCTTACCTATAAATGATTATGTGATATTATAATTACATGTATATTCTAGATATATATGATATATATTATATCCAAATAAGTAATGCCATTCTGGATATAAAGAAAATTTTACCACACGAACAACATGTAATTGTAAAAAGTCCACTTTCGACTTTAGAAACAAATATCGAAAAAAAACATTATTAACTTAAATGATTACATAATGATTAAAACATGGAAATAAGTGAAATAAATGGGATAATGAACTTTAAAAAGGTTCTTAATAAATTAGAAATTAACTCAAGTATATTATTCAGGATGTTAAAGAACAATCAAGTCAAGTAAGACCCAAGGTAAGGGACTTTGTCTCAATCTCCTTTCAATGAGGAATATTTTTTTTATACGCAACTATTTTTTTATACAGTGTATAAACCCCATTGAATTTTAATTTTTTTCAAAAACAATTTTTTTATTTGAATCATTTTACTAAACTACAAAAAGGAATGTTTCTTTTAACGTACACGGTGACAATGACCTTTTCTGCCGACGTGAGTATTATTTGATCTTTGGCTTCCTCAATAAGTCATAATGTTTGTAAAATGAAATAAATACCATATACTCTATTATGAATTTTGGTATTGAAAATTGTTTTTATAATGGATTTTTTATGTCAATATATTTATTTGAGATACTGTGATCGAAGTGTGGAAATGTTTTATTTCCATTATATTTGTTTTATGTCTTATGATTTTATAATGGTACTTGGACATTTAACGGGTGGTTACGTGATAAACCATATGAAGGGTGGTGCTGTGAATACCAAGACTCGTGGTTAAGTTATAACCTCTAATGCATTGGGTATGGAAGTCGGCCGTATGGCTATTCCATTAAGTATTTATGGAAGTGGGCCATATGGCTATTCCATTAAGTGATATGTGTGGAAGTAGACCGTATGGTTATTCCACTTAAGTATGTTTATGTCCCGAGTTACCTTTATATGTTATGTGTTCTTTATATGGTTTTTATGGTAATCCTTTGGTTACAACAGGGTATGTAATGATATTTTATTCAGTGAATATTTTTTTCTACTTCATGTGGGTGAAGGTATTACTTTGATAAAGTATACATGGTTTACTTGATGTTTGAAAAACTAACAGTTTTCATTCTTTGTGTATCCCATACTTTGCTTTTTATGCTCACCCCAAGTTTTTTTGAAATGTTTTTCACAGGACTTAATGTGGAATAGGGTCAAGGATGGGATCAAGGGAAAGACATGTTATCTAAAACATAGAAATAGAAATGTTTCTTTTTAAGTGTTCTTATTTTATGGAAACATAGTCTACTTTGTAATCTTTTGAGATGTAATAGTTTTGTCCAAATTCTCTAAAACTCTAAACCTGAAAATATTCTCAATGTGAATTATTCATTTAATTAAATATTAAGTAAGGTTTAAGGCCGAGGCCTTATATAAATTCTCTAAAAGTTCATCAAACTATGTCTTCAACTATTTATCTTCTGATGATTTCATGTGATTAGTAGTAATAGATATTAGGTGAGTAATATGAACTAAAATAATGGAAATATATACATCACTTACTAGTGAAAAATAAACACGTTGAAATGAAAAATGATAGGAAACTCAATTCCAACTAGAGGGTGATCATCGATCAGGGATTCTCACTCCATATCAATGAAAAACACTAGTATTAATCTCCCCAACATGGGATAAGAAATTACAGCTCTGCTCAAACTCAAGTCCTATTATCCCTTAAAGATACATCACAATTATTTAGTTCAAGTAAAGGAGGTCTGTCAAATATATAATCGAATTTTGGATTTGTTAGAAATACTCCATCCCATTCTTAAAATTAGGTCAAGAAGTTTCATTTCAATAACTACAAAATCCCATTTATTTCTGATATCTAATAGTGATAAAACACTACATGTACATTAAAGACTATGCTCTGTCATTATTCTATGGGGTGTAGTAATATCCATCAACAAAGAAAAAATATATAACGGAAGATTTAGATCATTCATTAATAAAAGTTGATATATACAAATGAGATTCAATAGTATTAGATAAATCAGTTACTAATGTTTAAGCTATAATGTTGTTAGCTCTCACTATCTCTAGACTCATTTCTGCCTCCTTTGGGGACTCTTCCACTTCATAATGATGATTTTTCCCAGATTACTATGGATGGAACACCAAAGACCATGAGAAATCAAATTTCACCATGGTTCTATCAAGTTTTGATGATCCTTTCCCACTCTGTGGATTATAATTTACATGAAACAACTTCATTAAGTGACATTATCATCAAGTGTTACCACATATCATGCAATTCATAGTTCATACCCATTTAGAGTGCCCAGACATTCCACATTAGTAGTATGCCAATGTGCCTCTTCCCGGAAATGTAGGAGGTCTATAAGAACCCTGCTATTCATATCCACTATGATATTCCTTGTGGTTCTTATTCCCATTTTTCTAATTAATAAAACTACCATTGAAAGAATAAAGAACTACAATCAATCCAGATTTACTAGACAAATCAAGATCAACCATCAATTATCTATATAGACCGTCATCATAAGAAGATCATATAATGAATAAAAATTGAAAAATAAGTATTTTGTATATGTCCCATATCAATCCATTGGGTCATAATATTTTCAGCGAATGATATATTTGGAAAAATCTATACATGCTCATCAAATTGGTTATCATATTCAGTCATTGTCCTTTTAGACTACATCAGTTTTAAAAACTCCATATTCATGCCCAAAACCATAAAATATTTATAGAACTACTCAACTAATTGAACATTGTAGTAATTAAATTCTATTCCCTTAGGATTATTTGCCATATCCATTTTCACACCATCTCCTCCTAGTTCTCTAATGAATAAAAGTAGTTTACATCAACATAAATGTTTAAGGTGCTTCTAAAAAATCAAATAGAATATCAATATTTCACAACCATCCCCTATCAACTTAAATAACACTACATTCAAGAGGGTCATGTGTTTTCTAATAGAGGAACTTCTATGAATGATTATTAGATTCTTTCAGTTGAAGTTCCAATGATGGATACTGAATGGGAATCAGTGTAGTTACCAATCCCTGCGAATGGTCATCACACTCATTAACAACCACCAAACATTGGTCCAAGAGAGGATTTTCTCATTATGGTTCTTCAACAACATCATCCTGAATCCCAATAATATATCTTAATAGAAGAATAATACTACAAAACATTATCAAAAATTTTGGAATAATTCATTAGATTATGGAGATCAACACTCATATAATATAAGAAAGGTAGATTAACACAATTAGATAAGAAAACACGATATAGATTTCATCCTATAAAAAACAAAAATACAGAAAATATCAGAACAAAACATGTAGATGCCTTTCCCAAATCATCCATGGTGACATAATAATATATACAAGGAGATGTGGATCAGAACTCATTGATAATTACATTCTAGGTCCTAACAAGGTCACAATGATATACTAACATCAAATGAGTATTCTTAACATGCACCTATAATACCACTTTGTCGTGAAGCATCCTGGATACCATAGTACTCTGATAAAATATGTAGAACAAGCATAGCCTGATGGGTTTTAAAAAACCTTATATGATGGAAATAAGAACCCGTAATAATACATCATATAGTTGGGAACAATGTTTCAAAAAAAATTATATGTACAAAAAATATATGTATGATCAAAACAAAACACATATATAGAAATACCCGAATGAAAAAAGTAAAATCCAATGCACCAAAAAGATCAAAAATATAATATTAGAAGATAAATTACAACACCAAACACTAAGAAGATCATTCCCCTCCTACAACGTGGAATGATAAAATTTGAAATCCCCCAAATGAAATGGTATGCTGTGAGATAAAATCCCATTTGGGTCTCACCAAATGTTATATAATTATATTCCATAATAAATAGACAAAAAAATGCATTCAACATCAAATAAAATAGTCTGGGAACTACTAATTGAATGTTTTAAAAAATTAATTTCCTATAAATTAATAGATACCTTTCAAATGATTTATTATATAAAAATTTAATATATAAATTATATATAAATCATTACGAGGAATGAATAAAATAGTTTCTAAAACATGGAATATTTCTATATCACACATCATAAAAAAACATGGTCATATTCCAAGATGTAATACAGTTTCTAGTTATGATATCCTCACACCACTATTTTAATTATCATAGAAATGTGAAAATAAACAAACCTTTGACTCATGTTCAATAGTAAAAATCAATATCTCATTAGGGATAAGACCCTACAAACTATTTTTTATTTTTATCTATAAATAGTCTATCCATTTCTTGGGAATACAATTCTAGAGTGTCTTTTCAGAATAATATACTAACAAATTCGGCTTGCATTTTCTTCATAAATAAATCAAAACTGGAAAATAATTTTAAATCATATTAACATCTTACTTCCTTATTTCCTGTTTCAATATTCCAGTTTCAATGTAAAAGAAAAAACAATAGGTTTAAATCATTTCAAGACTTTTAAAGGAAAAACCAATCAAATGTAATTTTCCAAAAATAAGTAATCCAATTTTTTGAAACTAAATTCACAAATTATTTTCCATATGTCCCATAAAATTCATAACGTACAATTATTTACAATTCCTTTATAAATGGATGTATTCCACTATATCCATACCCTGTCAAATAAAATTACATTTGGCATCAAATTTGTTTATCACGATATAATTGAATGTGATTTCATAAATCAATAAATTCAAGGGTTAGGAAATATTCCTTCTAAAATATAACCACATTACATTTTCATGGAAACACAATGAACCAATAGGACTTAATAATAGGATAAAAGGATTATAATGAAAATGGACTCAACCTAAAAAAAGTTAAAAAATGGTTTTATATACATTAATCCCATGATTCTCTGTCACTTTTCAATGAGGTCAAGATAAAGTTCTGGGGAAACAGGGAGACATCATACCTAGAGAGATGTGCTAATAATAAAACAACAGCCATTATCGGAATGTAGTGATCCATAAGGGTGGATAGAACTAAAACCGCCCAGAGAAGGCTATAGGTTGATATAATGGAATCCTAGTGGGAATAGAATAATATTAATAGTTGAACTATCTATATAAAATTATAAATCGAAAAATTACACATTGTGTAACCAAAATTCATTATGTGTATTATTCATGTCATTGATATATATAAAAATTCCTCACGTAGTATTAATAACCCGATTTTTAATTTATACATGATGTGTAATATGTACAATATATGTATCATGTAACAATGTTTAATATTTTCCTGGAATATGTTGGGTGATGATTACACATTATGTTACAATATTAAATAGTGTTTAAATCCTTAGTGGACAATATAAACAATAGGTTTTATGAAGAATATTTCAAAAAATCACTAAATTCACCATTGCAAGTATCCTACCTATTTCATCTTGATCCAATATAAACAATGAAAAAGGAAAACCACAATAAATAATAAAATGAATCTATTGGAAAGGTAATGGGATGTTACAATTGATTAACAATAAATACATATTTCTCACATCCTAGTAGTTCTTGTATCACCCCATATTTTAAATATCATAGTGGATTAGCCATCTCTATGATTTCTTCATATCAGATTAAGAAAACTCATTTATTTCCCAAAACAATCTATTGATTTATAATTTTTTACCCAATTCTTTAGTGTGCTATATAATTTGGTTCCCACCAATAACCTAATTAGAACCATTAATATGTGAAACAAAAATTTATAAAACATTCATAAATTCAGTATTTTCTAATATATGGAATGTAAATTGTCTTTATAAACATTGAAACATCTCATCATTGCATAACTCATGGAAATGAAATTGTATTCATTATGATTCATTTATTTCATCATAGAAAAATTGATAGAAAATAAATTAGTTTTATATGATAAAATATTATTGCTCATCATAATAAACCATATAAATAAATTGTATAGTATTGGATTATCATTCACCTATTGAATCATTAAAATAATTAGAGGATGTTAACATATAAGAAGGTACCTTTAAAATAACATTTTAACATTTCATTGATATCTTGAAAAAATATCATTTTTATGGTTAACATATTAAATAATAATTCACATTATGTTGAGAAAATAATTTTATTATAAAATATTATGAAAAATAAGAAATGGAACCATTTATTTAAAATAATATAAATTAAGTGAGGCAAAAATATTCCTGATTTATACAAAATAAAATACATTCCATTCAAAATTTTGTAAAGACTAAAAATCAAATTGTTTGGAAGATTCTAGAATGATTCCATTTTAAATCATTGTAAATAAAGAAATGAATAATGATAATAAACTTTTAAATATATTTAATGTGTTTCAAGAAGCATTCATAAATAAATATTTAGGACTATGCATATTTGAGAATAATTTTGTTGATCAAAGTGGAATTAATGTCACATTTTCATAAGAAACTGTTTATTGATCATTTTATATTATAAATAGAAAAATTCTTTACTATTACATTAAATTTATATTAATAAATTTTGGACAATAATATATATGTAAAGACTCGGAAATTCAAGGAAAATTTTTGCTTAATTTCTTTGGGATTTTTCAAGAACACAGTTTCTGATGGAACCGGATTTCGAGGCCCGGTATGCCCGAAATCAATTTTTGAAGTTTAGATCGGGTACGTTCAGTGAACGAATGAGCGGGTTTTTATAACTTTTGATCCGGTGCTCAGAATTGAAATTTGAGGGCACCGATGAACTCACAACGCTGGTCATTGCTTATGGGGACCTTAAGTGAAGATGTGTTTTGTCGCATGAGGTAGTTAATTTTGGGGATTCGATAAGTCTTAACTAAATTGTAGTGTTACAATTTATTTCTAGTGGAAGTTATTTTCTCCATAGGAAAGTTGGATGTAGGGCCACATCCCCTAACATCCCAAGAAAGGGTATGACCAAGGGTGGTCGGGTCCGCATGAAACCCCAACCCTTCACCTTCCCATTAACTCCCAAATGATTTTCCCCATTTAACACCCCTTGTGTTTAATTGTATAACTCCCTAACTCCCCCATTATTTGGGTAACTCCTCCTATCCCTCTCTCCCTCATAACTCAAGCCAACTCAAACTTTAATTAAGTTATTGAAACTCTTAATCAATGAAGTGTTTGAAATTTGATATTTTTATGAATGGAATGGTTAAAATAAAATAAGGGAGATCCTTATTTTGTTTTTGGTTGGGTTGTGTAAGATTTTGGGGGAAAAAGCTCTTGAGTTGCGAAGAGCACTTCATCTCTTTCGTTGAAGAACTTAATTCTCCAGAGAATAACGGTTCTTCATCCTCTTCTTCCTCCGAGACAAGGGAGAATTCAACTACTGCAGTGATCATCACCAAAAACAACGTTCTTCTTCTTCTTCTGACGTCGACGGAATCGATACTGTTCTTCCACGACAGCCGACTACCGCGACGTTCGGCTTTCGCGACTCGACGACGCGTGGCATCAATTTTGAGGTAGGGGTTAATTGTTTTGTGTTTGTGAATCCTTTTGTCATCATTCAACGTTTTCAAATTGGGCTGCCTGTTATCGCAATAATGGGAGGCAGTCAAGCCGCACGAACACGGCCAACCCTCCTCCCCCCTTGATTATTTGAATTTTTTGCGGCATGAGCAAAGGTAGTGTGGTGCCGATGCACCGTGCGGAAATAATGAAGGAAGGGAGAAGAAGCGTGACGCCGCCGTGCTGCGCCGTTGAAGTTGAACAAAGTCACGGCGCCGGCGCACCATACCGGAGAACCTCGAAGA
Organism: Viscum album; assembly: GCA_963277665.1. Lineage (NCBI taxonomy): Eukaryota > Viridiplantae > Streptophyta > Magnoliopsida > Santalales > Viscaceae > Viscum > Viscum album. The sequence continues at coordinate 798,516,460 of OY728143.1, read as the reverse complement.
GACTATGGCTGTAGCGGGGCTGCGGCAGAGGGGCACGGTGCCATCGCGCCGTGCTGATCAGACAAGGCCATGGCCTATGGCCGCGGTGGTGCGGGAAGCAGTGGCTGGAACCTCCGGCCGTCGGAGCCGGAGGGTGGGACCACGGAGGTAGCAATCGGCCAGCCGGAACGAGCCAGCCATTTCAAGGGGAGACCGGGGGTTCGTATCCCCCAGCTAGAAATGAAGACCAGCCCACACATGGGGGTCGCGGCTCTTCAATCAGTGGGGCAGCGCACCCCCCTGTTCCACCAAACTCGGCCAGCCGAGCTGGCCACGCAGGCCGCCTGAGCGCGGCTAGGCCAGGCCGGGCCGACCTGCACCAACCAGGCCTGGCCGCTCCCTAATGGGCCGGACCCGGACCCGGTTTGGGTCGACCTAGTGGTGGGGGTATTGGGCAGGGTCGGACTGGGCCCGAATCCCCTATTTTCGGACAGATCCATTCAAAATCCCATAACATAGTCTACGGACCTCCGATCAGAGCACCGTTAGCTAAGATGTGATCCATGGATCGAGAAGGTCGTTTCGGTATATTACACTCATGGTTTCGGAGAACATTGGGTACAACCAGGTTGGTTCGAACACGAAACCAACCGGGCCCTCGGAGCGGAAACAATTATAATTTGAGCTCCGGACGTCCGATTGATGTACCGTCAACTTTTTTGGATTCCTCTTAGTGAGAGGGAACCTTTGGAATACTTCTCATGTGGTTTGGACACAGTTGGAGTATGGCTGGGTGGGATTGTACTCGAAATCCAACCGTGCCCCTAGAACAGAGAATCTAATAACATTCAAACCGGACGTCCGTTTGACGAACCGTCAGCGGCGTTGGTGATAACGTTGAGAAACAGTCTCTATGAGTATACCCTATGAGAGGTTTGGGTACAGTTGAGATACGGTCTGGTTGGTTAGTCCACAAAACCAATCGGGCCACTAAGACGAAAATGCTAATAACTCACAGACTGGGCGCCCGATTGACGCGTCATCTTTTGCATTGAGACCCCTATGACGAGGAGGTACTTTGAGATACTTCTTTTTGGTACATATAGATACTTGGAGTATCTACCTATTGCACGAGGAGCGGACCCTCCCGGATACAAGCGTACGGAGTTCGGAGACCGTGTAGCTGGTTGAGACCTAACGACCGCTTGATCGACTCGACTTGGAGTGAGTCGGCTAGCCCAGTGGACGGAGCGCTACTATGTTTGGGTGCAGATCCATGACGAATGGATAACTACTGTGTTTGGGTGTAGACTTGTGGTACTCAATAGAAGAAGTACCTATGCAGGCAAATAGGGGGGGTGCACTACTGTGTTTGGGTGGTAGACCCCGGTGGGAAGCACTACTGTGTTTGGGTGGCTGACCTGCAGTACTCGAAAGGAGGAGTACTTCAGCAGTCTAAGGTTAGTGAGCTTTACCTTGGAGTCGTGAAAGGATCACAATACTCATCAGAGACGCAGCGCTTCAGCAGTTACGGTTTCGATAATGAAATTTCTGGTTTCAGCTGAGTCTATGACCTTTGTGTTTACCTCATGATTGAGATGCGTCACTTGATAACATAGGTATATGTGTGGGCATAAACCTAGGTAGTGGTTATCAAATCATTTCATAAACTTTTTTTTTCTTCATTATTGATATGGTTTACTTGATAAATTAGGTATACGTAAGGGCTTATACCTAAGTAAGGGTAATCTATTGAGATCCGTATTTGTGGTTTTCCTTATTTGATTTAGTGAGACCTTCACAGTATCGGGGTCCCTACTGAGTATCGTATACTCACCCCTGCACGAGATGTGCCCGCACCTCGTTGTGTTGGTTGCAGACGACGGGCAGCGCTGTCGGAGGCCGAGTGTTCGAGGACTGGATGGTACCCGGAGGTGGACTTCACGACCAGATGATACTCGGAGGAGGAATACAGGAGAGAGCGTTGTGGAGGCTATCTGTAACTACCCTTCACATAGGATTTGTGGTGGACAATCTAGGTGATGTGCTATCTGTACCTACCCTTCAGGTAGGATACGATGTGGATGACCCAGGAGTTGTGCTATCTGTACCTACCCTTCAGTTAGAATCCAAGGTGGACAACCCAGGAGCTGCTTCTCTTATTCCCACTATTTGTATTTTCTGTTGTTCTTACATTCAGTTGTAGTTGTACATTAAGATGAGTTTGTATTCTGGACCATTTACTTTTTAGCACTTTCTTTTGTACGTAGTGTTTTCTTTTTCTTGTACTATGTGGTGTTTTCCTTACATTTATAAAGGCAATTCCTTTCCAGTTATCAGGATTTTCGCCTTTGGTGCTTGTCGCCAGCCCCTGGCCTATGGAAGGTGCGTTTGGGGAAGTCACGACATGGGCCCCGAGGATGGGTCGTGACAAATTGGTATCAGAGGAGTCAGTTCTACCGCAGAACTTATAACTATGATGTTCCCTTTCTGTGAATTAATAGTGTCAAGGGTACCGAGTGTGGTCTTATGTTCAGGGAGTCCAGTGTTTGTGCGGCAGCCAACGTATCCATACACTACGACCCTGACTACTGATTTCTGACATTGTGCATGAAAAACACTGATTGTGTGTGTGTTTCCAAGAGTTTTAAAGTCAGATCAAACCAGGTCAGCTCACCAGGTATAAATCATTTGACCGTGTCACATCTGTTTAGGATGTATCCACACAGACAGTCAGTTGGAGTTCTGAGAGTATACACAATGATGGCCCACCGAGTGACAAGTCTCCGCTGCGAGGCCCTTTTTACTATGTTGGCACCTTCGGGTGGTGTACCAGCACCACCACCACATGTTGGGCCGCATATTCCACTTTCCATACTAGAAAACTGTGCACGTCGACAGAGCGCGATGCAGGTGTTCTAGCAGTAGATTCCTCTGAGGTTATGAGGTGAGATAAATTCCCATGTAGTAGTGGACTGGATGGAGGCAATTTCTAGTGTTCTACACCTAGTTTAGAGATATTAGAGCAGATGGTGATCTTAACTACTGGTGTTTCCCAGTGAGTGACCATGAGGTTGGTCCGTATAGTGATGGGGCCTTAGTATGTGGACTGATGCCTAAGATAGTGCCTTTGTGTAGTGGTCCATCTATACATCACTACCTGTTGGTCAGCAGTTTCAACCGGCTATACCGGTATGTGACACATGTAGTCTTACTGCCTTACATGTGTTCCAACATCTGATACCCTCAAGTTCTGAGGCGAGCCCGACTCACAGGCAGCTAAGGACTGGCTTGAGGATGTGGCTGAGAGTTTTCTAGATCTTATACAGCTTCTTCAGGATGACATGTCGGTATTTGATAATTCATCGGGGCGTACCAAACCATTCTTGGTACTCGATGAATGTGGTGTGATCGGTTCTTCAGGGCTCGGACATCCGAGCCAAAACCTTTTCTCTATGCATTCCTACTTATGCTAGGGTGCTAGGAAGAACCTTTATGGTTGAGAATTCTTTTGTTGAATGGATGCAGTCAGTGAAGGGTAGCAGTGGGAAGCTGGAAACTGGTGCCAGTCTCGAAGACTTGGGCATGTAAAATGATTCAAGAAGAAGAAATGTTAAGGACAGATAAATCTGCAGAGCAGCAGATGTGGAAGTAGATCTAAGAGAGCAGCATGGGGTGGAGTACTTTTCGACATGTTACAATCACCGCCTTTGTAGTCCCCACTAGTCTCAGGGAGTTGGAGGGCAGGGGAAGAGAGTAGTTGCATGCGGTCAAGGAGTGTGACCCAATGGCTCTATGAATGATTCATGAGACAGTCTGTGTACACTACTAGCTGCCGTAGTAATATACTTAGATATGAATCATTCCTTCCTTCCACCAATCTTGTCCCAGAACTAGAGTTTCCGATAAGCCGTATACTTGACCCTCACTTCTCTAGATACCTTGGGAGGAGACTCGATAATCACACTTACGCTGAAAGCGTGATCTAAACCATGAGGTGAGAGTTTCGATTGGAATCTCTTGGTGGAAGCGTCGAGCCCATTCGATATTGGTCTGAGTATGGATTGGATCCACAGTTCATACATGGATTGACTGTATTAGGCAAAAGGTTGTGGTTTATATAAAACATTGGGATGTGGTTTTCCTTGGTCGGAGAAAAGGAAAACCCAAGCAGCGCATGATAGAATCATTCATAGGAATGTGTAGCCAATCACTCTTGAGTCAGCCAACATCACCCACGTAGCAGCAAGAGTTTTGAGTTTCAGTTCTAATTAGGAAAGGGAGACCTCTAGTGTTCGAGGATGATGACCACGTCCTTATACGGGTCTCACCTTGATGTGGTTTACAGAGATGTGGATGAGGTGAAAAGTTATCTCCGAGGTTCAACAAACCTTTCTAGGTCCTCAGTAGTGTAGGAGAGGCGGTTTACCGCATGATCTATCCACCTCAGATGCACCGGGTGCTTGATAACAACCACGTATCTCAACTATGGAGATACGTGCATGATCATTCACACATCATCGACCTCAAGAAGTGGTACATAGATGGCAAGGCGATATTCACGGAGGTTCCTGTGGGATTGAGGATCAATTGGAGTAGATCCTACGTAGACAGTCGATTCCTCGGGTGCGCTCCCACTGGCAGCTCGAGGACCTCTAGGTGAGCACATGGGAGCAGGAGGCTCAGTTGCATGATCAGTACCACTTTTGTATCCAATGATTGTGTTAAATCATTACGGGGACATAAAGCCCTGAGGTGGGATTAATTTAAAGACCCGGAAATTTCAAGGAAATTTTTTTCTTAATTTCATTGGGATTTTACAAGAATGCAGTTTCTAACGAAACCTGATTCTGAGGCCCGGTGTTCCCGGAATCAATTTCCAATGTTTAGATCAGGTACGTTTAGTTAACGAATTAGCGGGTTTTTCTATCTTTTGAACCGGTGCTCGAAATTGAAATCTTTGGGCACCGATGAACTTGCAGCGCCGGTAATTTCATTAGGGAACCTTAAGCGCAGATGCGTTTTGTCGCATGAGGTAGTTAATTTTGGGGATTCTATAAGTCCAAACTAAATTTTAGTCTTACAATTTATTTCTAGTGGAAGTTATTTTATCCATAGAGAAGTTGGAGGTGGGGTGACACTCGACCTAACTTCCCAAGAGAGGGTATGACCAAGGCTGGTGGGGTCCACATGAAAGCCCAACCCTTCAACTTCCCTTTAACTCCCACGAGCTTTTCCCCATTTAACACCCCTTGTGTTTAATTGTATAACTCCCTAACTCCCCCATTATTTGGGTAACTCCTCCTCTCCCACTCTCCCTCATAACTCATGACAACTCACACATTAATTAAGTTATTGAAACTCTTAATCAATGAAGTGTTTGAAATTTGAACTTTTTATGCATGGAATGTTTAAAATAAAATAATGGAGAAGCCTTATTTTATTTTTGGTTGGGTTGTGTGGAGATTTTGGGGGGGAAAAGCTCTTGATTTGCGAAGAGCACTTCATCTCCTTCGTTGAAGAACTTCATTCTCCAGCAAAGAATGGTTCTTCATCCTCTTCTTCCTCTGCGACAAGGGAGAAGTCGCCGACTGCGGTGATCATCGCCAAAAAAAACATTCTTCTTCTTTTTTGGACGTTGACGGAATCGATACTGTTCTTCCGCGACACCCGACTACCGCGACGTTCGACTTTCAAGGCTCGACGACGTGCAACGTCAATTTTGAGGTAGGGGTTAATTGTTTTTTGTTCGTGAATACTTTCATCGACGTTGAGTGTTTTCAAATTGGGCCGCCTGTTATCACAATAACAGGAGGAGGTTGGACCGAATGTACACGGCCGACCCTCCTCCCCCCTTGATTATTTGAATTTGTTGCGGCATGAGAAAAGGCAACGTGGTCCCGATGCACCACGCGGAAATAATGATGGATGGGCGAAGAAGCGCAGCACAGTCGCGTCGCTCTGTTGAAGTCGAACAAAGCCACAGTGCCATCGCGCCGCACCGGAGAACCTCGAAGAGGCCACGGCCGGAGCGGGGCCGCGGCGGAGGGGCGCGGCACCGTCGCGCCCCACGGATCGGACAAGGTCGCGGCCTATGGTCGTGGTGGTGCTGGAAGCGGCGACCTGACTTGCCGGCTACCGAAGCAGGAGGGCGGGACCGCATCGGTCCCGCGGCGGCAGAAACCTGCCAGCCGGAGTGGGCTGGCTATTTGATGGGGAGACCGAGGGTTCGTAACCCCCGGCTAGAAATGATGAGTGGCCCCCACATGGGGGTCGCGGCGCGAACCCCATGTTCCGCCCAGCTCGGCTAGCCGACCTGGCCACGTGGGCCGCCCGAGAGTGCCCAGTTTGTGTCCTAATGGGTCGGACTTGGACCCGGTTCGGGTCGACCCGGTGGGGGGGGGGGGGGGGGTTTCTGGCCGGGTCGGACCGGGCCTGAACCACCTATTTTCGGACAGATCCGTTCAAATGCCCATAACATGGGCTACAAACCTCTGATCGACGAACCGTCAACTTTGATGTGATCCTTGGTTCAAGGCAGTCGTTTTGTTATATTACACTCATGGTTTCGGAGATCCTTGGCTACGGACGGTTTGGTTCAAACACGAAACCAACCGGGCCCTTGGAACGGAAACACTTATTACTTGAGCTCCGAACGTCCGATTGACGTACCGTCGACATTGGTGGATTCCTTTTTTTGAGACGGAACTTTTGGAATACTTCACCTAAGGTTTGGACGTAGTTGGAGTATGGACGGGTTGGATTGTACCTGAAATCCAACCAGGCCCATGGAACGGAAAAGCTGATAACTTTCAGACCGGGCGTCCGTTTGACGAATCGTCAGTGGCATTGGTGATCAAATTGAGAAACGGTCCCTATGAGTATACCCTATGATATTTTGGGTTATAGTTGAGATATGGTCGGGTTGGTTCATACACTAAACTAACCGGACCCTTGGGACGAAAAAGCTAATAACTCACAGACTGGGCGCCCGATTGACGCGCCGTCTATTGCGTTGAGACCCCTATGACGAGGAGGTCCTTTGAGATACTTATTCATGGGAATTTGAGATACATGGAGTATCGACCTGTAGCTCATGGAGCAGACCCTCCTGGAGACGAGCGTACGGAGTATAGAGACCGTGTAGCTGGCTGAGACCTGACGACTGCTTGACCGACTCGACTTGGAGTGAGTCAACTAGCCCAGTGGACGGAGCACTACTATGTTTGGGTGCAGACCTAAGGAGGACGGAGCAGTACTGTGTTTGGGTGCAGACCTACAGTACTCAACAGAAGGAGTACCTCTGCAGGCTATTAGTGGGGGTGCACTACTGTGTATGGGTGGAAGACCACGGCAGGAAGCACTACTGTGTTTGGGTGGCTGACCCGCGGTACTCGACATGAGGAGTATCTCAGCAGTCTTATGATAGTGAGCATTAACACAGAGTCGTGATAAGATCACTGTACTCGTCAGAGACGGGGCTCTTCAGCAGTTACAGTTTCGAAAATGAAAATCCTGGTTTTAGCTGAGTCTATGACCTTTGTGTTTACCTCTTGATTGAGATGGGTCACTTGATAACTTAGGTATATGTATGAGCATATACCTAGGTAGTGGTTATCGGTTGATTTCATAACCTTTGTGTTTCCTCATGATTGAGATGGGTTACTTGATAACTTAGGTATAAGTATGGGCTTATACCTAAGTAAGGGTTATCTGTTGAGGTCCTTCTTTGTGGTTTTCTTTGTTGGATTTAGTGAGACCATAAGGGTATCAGGAGTCCCTACTGAGTATCGTATACTCACCCCTGCATGGGATATGCCCGCACCTTGTTGTGTTGGTTCTAGACGACGGGAGCCCTGTCGGAGGGCGAGTGTTTGAGGAATGGATGGTACCCGGAGGTGGAATTCATGACGAGACGATACTCGGAGGAGGCAGAAAGACGAGTGCTATGTGGAGGCTATCTGTACCTACCCTTCAGGCAGGATCTATGGTGGACGATCTAGGTGCTGCACTATCTGTACCTACCCTTCAGGTAGGATCCGAGGTGGATAGCCCAGGAGCTGCGCTATCTATACCTACCCTTCAGGTAGGATCCGAGGTGGATGACCCAGGATATTCTTCTATTCTTCCAGCTATTTGTATTTTATATTGTACTTACGTTCATTTGTAGCTGTACATTCAGTTGGGTTTGTTTTCTGGCCCATTTACTTTTCAGAACTTTCTTTTGTACATAGTTTTTTCTTCCGCTTGTACTCTGTGGTATTTTCCTTACTTTTATAAAGGCAATGCCTTCCCAGTTATCAGGATTTTCTCCTTTTGTGCTAGTCTCCATCCCCTGGCATATGGAAGGAGGGATTGGGGTAGTCACGACACTGGCCTTGAGGACGGGTCATGATAATATAATTGTTTTATACAATAAAATTAATATTATTTTCCTTAATATAAATTAAATCATAAATATCCAAATTAAAATTTGATTGAACATAAATCCATTTCTTCATGTATTACAATGCATCAAAAATGTTAGAAACTCATCTATAAAAATTATAAATTAGTAAAAAAATATAATAGAATAATAATAATATATATCATTTAATATATTATTTACTTATACATTTTTAACATGGATTTATTAACTATTATATATTAAAATAACTTTTTTTGGTGATAAGAGCATTATTTTTCATGCATGCATCTATTTGGAACTCCCATCACTTATACATTGATAAATGTTACATAATATAAAGAATTTGTATTATTTATTGATTATTATATCTAAAAATTATATACAATTTCATAACTATTCAAATATATTTTTAATGAAAAATGGATTGCATCCCTTCATGGTGATGGTCGGTCTCTGCATGAATGAGTGATGTTTCAAATTTTCAACAGATATAATGAAGGGAAATTAAATTATAATTCATAAGTAATAATTTTTACAAAATATTATTGAATATATATATATATATAATTCATCAATATAGTCTTAAATGAGATACAGTGATGAAAAATGGAACATTTCACTTTATGGCAGTGGATACCCACACATAAACATTTGCGATGTTTTACTTTCTAACAAGATGGAATGATTGTGAATAATTTATGTTAAATTCTCAAAATACTGATTAATTAAATTTTATACACATAATTCATTACTTTATGATCTAAAACATAGATTTATAGGTGTTATACTATGAAAGGAAATTTAATGTACTTGGTTAATAGATACACCTTTTATATGGGAAGCCTCTTGTCATACACATTACTTCTTGAAATGGTTGTATTTTAGAAATAATAAAAGTTATAAGTTGTGAATAAGGAACCTATTATGGTATTATGGAAGTGATTTTCTAATATAGAAGGATTAAACATTGTGAATATGGGATATCATGGGGTTCTCTTTCTGAGGTGATGGAAATGACACAATAGGACTTTGATAAAATACTAAAGAATATATATATATATATATATGACATGTAACGTGGAAAACATTACACCATTATATTATTTTAATATGTGGTGGTGTCTAAATAGACTCAATCAATCACATTTGTTCATGTTTTGGATACATCGTAAGCCTTGTCTTTTTGTTAAACCACATTAAAACCATATTAAACTTAATTATGACACCAAAATTCTATTCCATGATAATTTAATGAAAAGAAAAATTATTAAATGTTAAATATATAAAAATTTGAATATTATGATTTATTATTTTTAATAATTTATATGAGACTCAAATTCTATAAGACAATGAAATTACATTTCATAAAAAATCAAAATAAAAAAATAAAGAAAATAGTTTTTAGAAAAATACATGATTTAAGACAAAATATTTCCATTCAAAACAAGTAAAAAATATATCAATAATTATTATAGTTAGAATTTTAAGAAAAAACTCATTTTATAATTTTTAAAATAATCCAGAATTAGATAGAACCTTAGACCACAATATTAAATAATTTTATATAAAAATATTTTTAAATATGAGTAAAATATAAAATTTCTTCAACAAGCTAAATTAGCTGTTTCCATATGAAAACCAACATTTTAGAATATATTATTATACTCTATAATTAGAGTTCTATATGAATACCACTCATCAAGTATTATAAATGAATGTCTCATTGTTATTTTAATGATTTTTCCTAGAGTTTTGACCTAGTTTTACACTTAAAAATATGAAAAATTATTACAATGGTTACAATTCATGATGATAGAAAATAATGTTGGCTCTATTAAATTATATTAGTTATGATGATTAAAAATATTTAAGAAATATTATTTCATTAAATTTCTATTATATGTTGAAATTCAATTTACAATCAACATACAATATTAAATAATTATTATTTATAGGGAAATAAATTTTACCCATGAAATTTGTTTTTTTATATAAAATTCCAAGTGAAAAACATTAGATGAATGATAAAACATCATATTTAATATATAATAAATAAATAAAATTAAAATCATTCATAAATATGTATTATTGTAATTTATTAATATAATAAAATTTTACACATTTAAAACCGTTCTTAGGAAAGATAGAAATTCTAATTTAAAATGCATTTATTTTTAATCAAATTCAACTTATAAATTATGAATTCATTGTAAAAATGTGTAAAAAGTAATTTTTTCTTAATTTAGTTAGCCTTTTTTATACCTTTCAAAATAATTTCTTTGATATAACTATAATATTAAATATTTATATCTCAACATTGTATCATGATTATTATAAAGATGTAGTTGGGTGAAATGAATGAATGTAATGAAATAAAATTTATTTAGAGGAAAATATATCCAAAATACAGTTTGTTTTCATTATACCCCTAATAATAATTAACAACCCCAAATCCATCACATAAAAAAATAAACGTGAGGATTATTCGACCCCATCACATCATCGTGTTTCCGCGTATCATACTTTACTATATGGTTTCAAAAAAAGCATTGACTAGGTGAGTTGTCTTGTTACACATAAAATTCTATCATCCATATAGAATGTACACTAAATTTCCATCATAATATACATCAATTTGAAATAGAATAATAGTTTATTTCTATATATCATGTCTTTTGGGTATTTACTTGTTCAAAATAAATTCATATATCATATCATTAACATAGGAGAAATTTTGTGGATGTTCCAAATGTGAAAAAATCATTGTGATATAGTAAATGATATTGGAGGAACTAAAATATATAGGTCTCAATATTCTATTATTTTCAAACATCATTGCATTATATAAAGGAGATATTTGTGGGAATGAATTATAATCACATTCAAAATCCAGATGTCATTCATGATTATCATCAACACTTTTTTATGAAGTCTAGAAAACCATAATGTGATTAATAATTATATAGCCATATTCTATATTTCTTCATATAGATCATGGACCATAAACTTTCACTCTGTTTAATTGATCTTCATTTTTCGGGATATGAACATCCAAACATATAATGTTTCATTAGTATCTAGATGAATAATAAAGTGAATGTTATTGTTGGAATAAAACACCACCATGTCATTTTGATAATCGAAACCACCTATATTTTCCATAAGAATAGATTTCATCATCTATTATATAATTTGATAGTAAGGAAACACAAAATATTAATACATAAATATTATATATTATTAGAGTAATTTTAATTACCCAATATTCTAATCCCCACCATATCTATAAATGTTAAGTGTCTCTAGAAACATGGACACAAAAATTATTTTTTCATTATAAATATAACATGTCCCATTTTGTTCTTTTCAACAATATCCATTCTGATACATAACATACATAAATCCATTTTTCATATTCTATGGAGAATATAAAATATTTTTTGGTGATATTATATACTCAGTTGTGATCAATATCAGATATATCAATTATCAATTAAAAATAACATGACCATAATGGGTATGAGTACCTGATCATAACCTTTTTAAAATCATAACCATCAATTCATATATAGTAAATATGACTCATATAATTAATTCTAGTAATTAAGAAGAAATAAAATAGAAGTGGGTAAATTAAAAAGGGATATTAAAAAAACATTGGTATGTGATCATGTCAAAAATTAGTGTCAGAAATTTTGGAATAATCATATTCATATAAAAATCATGTTGCTGATACCAACCTAGAAATTTTTATCCTATTAGGCCCTACCTAACTACTTGTTCACCTGGATCTGGATTGAGATAACCTCCTATGTATCCACATTTTTAGTGCTTCTAATAAAGTATCATGATCTATTTGATCTCAAGAAATTAAAATATTCATACATTAAATTGGAGTGATATGTAATATTATTCCCACATATCACATAATCCAAAATCCATTCATATATATAACTCAAGATCATAAAGAGATTCATCAAAACATAAAACCTGAAAAAATCATAAACAGGTATTTTAACCTCATAACAATATAGAATATAAAAAAATAAATATGTTATCATTTGAACATATATATTTCCAATACAACATAACATAAATAATGTTATCAAAGATGAAATATTGAATAAAAATAACACTATATAGTGTTTGGTTGATAATAACCTTTTTATTCTTAAATAACCTATGAAATTGTAAATATTTCCCAAATATCACATCATTTTTAAACATCCATTTAAAAAAAAAATATGATTACAAAATTCTTTGAGACGGTAGGTCATATGTATAGAAGAACTTCATTTACACTTTCTGATGTAAGGAAGAAAGAATGGAAAATAGAAATCACCGTTCATGAATAATTATTATGACATGAACATAACATATATTTAATAAATCTATCATTATATCAATATATTTTATGATAAAATAAGGAAAAATCATATTTATTCATGGAGGTGGTAATCCACACGTATACAAAACTGACATTATTGTTTTCTTAAGGATCGGAAGGAATGGTGGATGATGTGATTTTACAATTCCCATCGAATATTAATATTCAAAATATTTTTTATATAATTTAAATCCATTATAACACTCATCATTGAATTATATTTAAGGGAAATATATTGTATCTCTACGTGGAAGTGGATTTCCAAAAAAACATACAGATAATACATACACTTTTTGTTTGAATGAATATATGGTTAAAAACAGTTGTTAAAAAATATTAATATCATTTTATTATGTTATGGTTGATGAAGTTGTTTTTTTATAATGAATACAACATATTTATAATAGGTCCAATAAGAAATAATTTGAAATTGGTTTGGTAGGATCATTACATCATCATTGGGAGGACTCCATTAGATCCATTCTTAAGGAAAATTCATATTCTATATCATGAATATAAAAAATACTAATAATTGTATAAGAAATATTTTAAATATTTTATTACGTATTCTTAATGATATATGTATCAATATGGTGGATGGAAAAGAGAGATCAGTGTCATTTTGTAAATAGATAATGAATACCCATAGAATTACAATCAAATATTTAAATATAATTATTTTATTTCAAAACTATCATAGATAAAATAACCATTAATTCAAATAAAAATATTATATTATTGCTGTATCATATGAAAATTAGATTTAGACAAGATTTGTAGTCATTTTGAACTATATAATTTAGTTTAACCCCTTCATTATATGATTTTAACCATAATTGCGGTAGTTGTTTTTAATATTACGGCAGTATAAATATACGTATATGTAAAAAATTTCTCATAAATGGAAAATGGATGACATATTTTAACTATTAATCAGCATAATTTCACTCATTCATTATTTTTATTATTTTTAACGAATTTAATAAATTATTATTTAACATAAAATTTCCTTATTTTCATTTTTTACAATATTAGATAAAATTATATTCAATGATAACAATATAGTGATATAATTTTAATATAATCCATTCAGACATACCTAATAATTTATATTAATTGAAAAAACTGATTGATAAATATAAATCACACAAAAATATTATTTTAAGAACATTTAAAATCATTTTCATGAACATTATACTACATTTAGAAGCACTTTGTTAGTATTGTTTGTGAATGTTTTGTTATTATTTCCTAACTGAAAATTAAAAATAAATTTTAATGATAAATTATAAATAACATTAAAATTAAAAATTGGTAACTCATATCATCCTATTTTACAATTATCTACAAATTAAATATATTAATTTCAAGAGAGTGACATATAGGAATTTATAATACATAAAATAATATAAATTACACTAACAAGAAAAAATAGAAAAATTTTTTATATATATTTGTATTTGGTATATATGTTGTTAAATTTATTCACTTCATGAATATAATGGATATATGTGGATTGGTTTTGATAGAACGATTCATTATTTTCTCCACCTTTTACACATTTTACCATTACAAAGATGAATAATATTTACCATTGTTACTATTTTCAATGTAATAAATCAAAAAAACATTTTCTACTAATAAAAATTAAAACATAAAAATTAACAGAGATCAAAATCATGAATATATCTTATTTAAATGAAAATTAATTGATAATGATAAATAAAATAGTCATTGTTTTCATTAATATCATATAAAATATGAAATAAAACTATTATATTATTTATTTAAAAATGACAATATTTAAAAAATATGTAGTTTTTTCTATTCACATAAATATTGCATGTTTTAGAAAAATCATAAACATTATGTCTCGTATAAATTTTATATGATGACTTCATAAATTAATTTCATATTTTAAAATAAATTTTCCTAAAGTGGAAAAATAATAATAATAATTTTCTTGAAAACCCAAATAAAAAAACATTTTGAGGAGAATGATGTTTCATAACATAAAATGTGTCACGACTCATCCCATGGGGCCCGTACTATGACTAACCCAATCCCACATTCTACAGGACTAGGGCTAGCGACCAACACCGAAAGACGTATTCCCAAAAATGGGAAGGAATTTCCTTTAACCTATACAATCACAAGGTCCGAGAACACAACAAGAAGTAATAGTGAAGTAAAATAATGTAGTAATAGATTTGCTGAAAGTAAAAAACGGGTCGGAATACAAGCCCAGCTGTAATAGTACAAGTACAACTGAAAGAACAATACAACTAAAAAGGGAAAACAACTACTTGGTCATCCTCCGAGGATCCTACCTGATGGGTAGGTACAGATCAACAAGATAGCACACTACGTCCGCTTATCTCTTTAGTATACCACCTAGTCCTGGATCCCTCAAGCCTCACCCCAACCGCATGTCCTCTGCACAAGACACAACAAGGTGTGGGAAATACCCATGAGGGGGTGAGTATAATGATACTCAGTAGGGACCCCGAGACCTGGAAGGTCTCCTAGAGTTTCAGAAAGAAAAACTGTAGTGTAACACTACTAATGTAATATACCACATAGGTAAAGTACCAAATATCCTAACATCAATCACTAGCACAAAGTAAATATAGCTCAAACCACAATTTATTCTAGGGGTAGTAACAAGTAATATCCACAATCACATTGTTGAACACCTTATATGATGGAGAAAACCTCCTCTATCGAGTACAGTGTCCCTACCACGTCACACAGAGGCACTTCCGACAAGCCTTTAACTACTCAGGTACTACTCCT
The DNA here is from genome assembly GCA_963277665.1 of Viscum album. Taxonomy (NCBI): domain Eukaryota; kingdom Viridiplantae; phylum Streptophyta; class Magnoliopsida; order Santalales; family Viscaceae; genus Viscum; species Viscum album. The sequence continues at coordinate 798,500,891 of OY728143.1, read as the reverse complement.
CATCATGTACCATGGGTCAAACGGGTTACACAGAGCCACCCACCACCAACCTGGCTTGCTAAAGTACTCCTAAAAATTGAGTACCACAACTTCTCCCCACCATGTCCTGCCGAGTTACTCTTCCCCATCGCATATGATGGTCACTGTGTCACTCCGAGTATAAAAGTCAGTAGTCATCGGGTCTCAGCCAGTCGCAGGGATCCGTACGTTGTGCGTTTGGAGAACCGCTCCCCAAGCCATCAGTCGTATATCAAACAGTACGATGTATCACAATGAAGTAACAAGATGATTAGCTATGTCATAAGGGTTCAACGCATAAAACAACACATCAATCGTACACTCGGTCTGTGCGTTATTTTTATTTCAGTGCCAAGGGCTTGGTTGGATTTAGGTGCGATCAAACCTGGCCATACTCCAAGTTTCCCCAAAAATCTAATTGAGTACTGAAAAAAGTACCATCTCTCTCCACGGGTCCCAATGCCGCTGAGTGTTTATCAAAAAAGAATCTGTTTCTCATGTTAAGGTCATTTGATTGTTTCTGGGCCCAGTTGGGGCTCGGGTCTGGTCCGACTCGGTCAGACCGACCCTACCCGACCCAGTCTCGGCTATGCTGAGGTGAACTCGACCCGCTGGTCTGATGTTTGGTCTTAGCCACTAGAGGGGTGCCCCACAAGGGAATCCTTTCCAAAATAAGGCGTCTTGCAAGGTTCGCCTCAACCCATGTGTGGCGGCGACCCGGTCTGAGGGCAATGGTCAGGTCAGAGGGTGGGGCCCAGTACGAGGGTGGTGATCCATCGAGTGGGTGGTGGTCTGCTTTGAGGTCGGTGGCTCAGTCTGAGGGTGGCGACATGGCTCGAGGGAGGCGACCCTATCTGAGGGTGGCGACCCAGCGTGAGGGTAGTGGCCCGCTCCGATGGCAGAGGCCCGATCTGATAGTGGGAGCCACGCTCGGGAGCGGCAGCCCGGTCTGAGGGAGGTAGGCCGACATGAGGGCAGTGGCCTACTCGAAAAGCGGTGGCCCAATCTGCGGGCGATGACCCAATTTTATCCGACACATGGGGGAGCGTAACCCCCTGATCTCCTAGATTTCGGAACGGCCCAGAGGTCATTCGGTTGGGTATTAAACGACGTTACTATTGAATATTTTATAAATAGGATGTTTGCGTAGCACTATTTACATTTTAATTACAATACATTATCTATTTATCCATATATTACAATATTCTATTTCTTTGATCATCAGGGTATTGTCTCTCCACTATATACCATGGAGTCTTCCTACTACTCCATACCCTCAAGTGTATGGGTAGGATTTTTTCATTCAATGTGACCCTCTAGAACGAGCCACCGTTTAGTGGATCCGGTATTGAGAATTCAATATGTGCTATCAATTCCATGTCTTCTCACTGTATTTTTATTTTGGAATAGTATAGTAGAGAAATATGATGTCTTTTGGTCTTGGGAAATATCCTGGGAGTATCTGAACGACAAATAGTGAGAAGTTGAAATTCTTTGGATTAGACATATTATGCTTGATTATTCTTTTTATAGTTTATATGATTCCACCATTGAGTGACTCACATTATATATAATGTTAATGTTATTAATATCATGGATTATATTTTATCATTATGCTTATATAAAAATGAATCATTTATCATGAATCACCTTAGGCTCCTCATAGAAAAAATATTTAAAGCATTATGGCATTCTATATAAGATGCATTTCCGAACTACTTGTTATTTATTTTACATTCCATGAATGATGTATCTGTTAAGTATCTAATGTATCAACATGGAAAATGAGTTTAGATAATGGGTTATTAATGTTTTTGAACCAACATACATGGTTTTCCTCGATATTTATTGATAATGGAATATTCAGAAACTATTTATTACTTTTTTGAGTTATCTAACTTAAGTTACATAGAATTAACAGTATGTTTATTTGACATACATTAATGGTATTTTTAGACTTAATAGTTAATGTACCTATATATATTGGGAATGAAGATTTATATATGCAAATAATTTCTACTACATAATAAAATATTCTATCTAATGTTTTTGTTTATATGTAGTTAAATGAACAAGGTATTTCCATTTTATGCATGTAATCCCAAAAATTGGGAAGGGTTTTTAAGTTGACTGATCTATCATATAAATGAATCTATTTTTAATTAATAAATTCTGCATGATCAATGTTAAAAGAGTATTCCAATTGTAAATTAATAATTCCCCTAAATCAATAATATTAGAATTTTAAATTATTGGGATGCATCTAGTGATACAAAAATTTGGACCCAAACCCGATATTAGAAGTGTGTAATAGGTAGTTCATCTTTTGTTCAAAATAATTATTACTATCACACATACAAGGATTTATGAGAAGGGAGAGGGTGTAAATTTTATATTGGGTGGATTATATATTTCTTATTCATCATCATCATCATATTATAATAAAATTGTATAAAACAATAAAAAAAGATTTCTAGAATCAAAAAACATATAAAATGATCTTGGGGGATAACGTGTTACATACCAAGGGAATCATTTATTAAAATATTATACCCTACTAGATTACCGAAATTCACACTATAAATATAGGAATCATCTGATTTTGGATTCTTTATGGATGAATGTTGTCTAGCAACCTTGTTGCTTTCTTTCCATGTGCGAATGAAATGGGTGTTGTTGTTGATAAGGATCTTACATATTATTACAATATAGGAGATCAAACATAGTATAATACCTATTTAATTCATAAAAATATAAAAAATAATAGATTCTATTTCCACTTATTACATAGAAATAGTTTCCTTTTTTACATAAGCATAAGTTATTGAGCATTTCCTTGGATATATCTAGAAGGGAGTAACTGACCCCAAAATCAGGTACGAAGGAGTGTATGAGTGAACCTCAAGAGTCACGAACATCACCCCCTGTAAGATCCTGTGTTTTTCCGGACTACATATTTGATCGGAAATTTGAATTTTTGCTGATGGATGTTTTTCAGGGGTAAAATGGTTATTTTTTCCCATCACTTTATCTTAGATAATTTTTCTGACCACTCCGTTAGTCCTGTAATAGTGTTTCTACCCTATAATAAGAGCTCGGTGGAAATCTGGGCTGTTTGAATTTTAGTGGAATATTTATATATTATTAAATTAAATATTAAATTATTCTTATAGGTTTATTTGGAAATAACAATTAAACATATTTTTGGATTGATATTCCATATGTTCCATTGAGTACGAAGTGGGGATTTCGTCCTAGTGAAGGTATGAACTCATGTCAGGCGTCGGGGAAAACCCGGGCCCCTTTTTCATTATTTTCTTTTCATATTGAATTTTCATTCTTTTCTCTTACATCCTCCACCTTCTTGAACATGATCCTTGTGTGGACACTCCATTACCATGTCCCATGGGAGAATTTTGAATTTGAGAAAAATGGAGTAAAGGAAGGGGGATGGGTACCTTTGTGGAGCTCCCGTCAAGATGATTCGTTGTGCGACAGCCGTTGACGATATAATCAACCAAAGCATTGGTATTTTCTACGTGAAGTTAAGCCCATTAATTTTTTATCCATAGATTCCCATTAATTTGTTTTTATGTATGTAATGCCTTATATTGCTTTCTTGTGGTCCCATTAGGCCGGATCTGTTGATTTAGGGACGAAAATGGGTGTTTCGGGCATTTTCAGTGATTTCCCATTGGAAAATCTAGAATATACGATGTTTTTTCTAGGGGAACATGCCATTTTCTCTTACCATTTGAGGAAGATGATTTTTCCAATTTACACACCATGTACCTGGGGTACATGCCATGTAGTGGTGGTCGTGTGTCCGACCATGTGCAAAAAAGACACAGAATAGTGGGTTTTAAGGAGTACCCGCCATGCACTATGAGTACACACCGTGTAGTGGCACTTGTGCATGTATTCAGGTGAAAATGATCATGAGATGTCTTTTCGGGAATAGTACATGCCATGTACTATTACACTGGAAGACCATTGGTGTTTGGCCATGTGTTTTGGGAATGTACTACTTCAGCTTAGTAGTTTTGGGATATCTTAGGCCCTGGAAGTCAGAATTGGGTGTGTGACTAGTGCATTATGAGAGTATGTTTGCATATATTTCAATGGTGGGATCATTTGGATATTTATAGGTCATATAATCAGTTTAATTTGGGATTCTATCTAAATTTAGAGGTTCAAAATCTAGTTATCGAGTTCAGTTGACACCTAAGAGTGAGACTTAGCATGGTTGATAGGTTAGGTTTTTGGACCAACATAGTTGAGACTTTTAATCTAAGATGATCTCTGAGATATATCCCAAAAACTATGATTTGGAGAATGTTACCCTTGTGATATGTTCCCTTCTGGCCTATGAGGACATGAGACGGAGAACTTCAAAGGATCCCCTAAGGGATGCCTTAACTTTTGTGCAGACCTAGAGAGTCCCTTATAGGATCTCTCATCTATTTTTCTTTTGAGAGGACCCATGTAATGGAATTTCTATATTTTCTTTCATTTGAGTATCCTATGTTTGTTTCCTCCCTTACTCTTCACTAATGATCCCATGAATGATGCCTCTGCTCGTGTTCACCTAGAAGATCCCATGTTTGATGCATTTTCAGTGTTTGACTCAAGGGACACAGTAGGTGCATGTTGTTTAACTAACCCTAAGTTTTTACATTGGGTTTATGTTGGGGTGATGATTTGGTGTCACCTAGAACATGTGTAAAAATGTTTATACCCTGGGGCTATGGATTTAGTGTTAGTTTGGGCGTTCGGGCCACCCTCACTTGTTTGTTTATATCTGACATGGTTTGTTGATGTAGTAGTGGTTACCAGAGGTTCTTCATATTTCATGGCTGTTGAGCCTGACAAGAGGAAACTTTTTTTTGGATGCCTATTATGCCTTGTTTTGGGGAGTAGTGATGTTTTTATTGTGAATGTGGTTATTTTCCATGCTATGGTTGTGTTTCCCAAGCTTGTTTTGATTTGACAATTTAGTCTATCCTTGCTTGTTAGGCTTCTTGTTTCACATACCTAGTGTTGATAGGATGGAGTGATTTTATCTGACATGATGTGATATGCTATAGACTGTTATACACATAGTTTTTGGGGTTTACTTTTGTTTGTATTTATATCGTAGTGCGCAATTGACTTTCACATGGCTGTGAGAACCTAGTGTAGTAGATCATATGGAGAATCGACATTGAGGACTTCCCCATAGTGTCTATTTACTTTTATGTTGCTAGAAAATAGGGGGGATGGAAGTGTTTCTCACTCAATGTGTCTGTAGTTTCCTCGTTATAGGCCATATGGGGAATACGATGTTGAGTTCTTCCCCAGAGTGCCAATTAGTTACCGATACGAGACCACATGGGGGATTGATGGTGAGTTCTTCCTGAGAGAGACTTTGCTAAAGCTTATCTTGAGGGATTAGACTTTAAGTACTTCCCAAAGGTTTTCTTTTGTATGATTGGTTGAGCCAAAGGGGATAAGCTGTGATTACATCCCAGTTGTTTACTTATTTTTTATTTTCAATCTCATAGATATAATTCTGGCATTGGATGATGTAGGTACATGTAGATGGGATAACAGACCCAGAGATCGACTTAATCATACAAAACTTGAAGGGAATGATGTCCAACCTAATGTCATTGCACAAGACATCCATGATATTGGGCTGCTAGTCCCAAGGATCGACTGCTGATGTGGTTTCCTAATATTTTATTCACTTAATCATAAATATTCATATTTATGTATATCTGTATAGGTAAGGAACTTTACATTTATATATATATATATATGTGGAAATACATGGTGTCACTTTCCCAGCTGACCGGAATTAAATACCCTATGTTCAATGGTGGTTGCATGTTTGATTTACTTCTTTTTGTTTTGTTCCACCTAGGTTGAGCACGTAGCCGTTGCATACAATTCTAGCAGTGGAGTTATAGGTTTCTTGTCAGTGGGACCTAATGAGATTATTTCTCACCCCTAATTGTGCACCCCAATTTAAATGTATACCGTATGTCTTATTTTTATGTTGATCACATGTTTCATAGTGGATAGGGATGAGGCCCAGTGTTTCATGATCGAGCGGAGTTGCTCAAGTTTTTCTACTGAGTGGGTTGCTGCAGTTCGACAGTGTCTGAAGATTGGTTATGTGGTTTAACTCAGAGTTAGTAGTAGAGCCCAATATATTTTCATTCAAATGCCTTTTTACATGTATCTGTATGGTTGAAGAAGTAAGTGACTATTGTTTTATTTTATTGAATCGTTTTTTGGGATTTTACAACATTTTATTATTACAGCTTGTTCTATTAAGTTGTTTATTGATTATACAATCTGTTTAAATTCCACTATGTTTTATACTTAGTTATTTACACTATTTTCTAACATGTATGACGTAATAGTCTCCCCACTATCACACCATAGTCCCTCACTACTGTTCAGTAGCTTCTAGCGAGCAAGGATGCATGTTTGAGGGCTTCTGTGGAACCAGCAAGCAGCACCGGTATAGTGGCTTTCATGTTGGTTCATTAAAAAGTGGTATCAGAGGAGTTTTCTATTAATGTTAATTACTATTTGGAATATGGTTTACAAGATTATTAGAAATGTGTCAGAACCTTTGATGGATAATAGACTGGTGAGTCGATAACACTTATTTTGATAAGAAGTCTTGGTTTTCAGGATTTTGGATTGCTGTTCTGATTTTACTATGTGAAATTTGTATATGATTTTCACCTTGAGCAATGCACATTTTGTTTGGTGTTTTGATTTACCAAGTTTCTATGCCTCTTGGCCATTGGTAATATGCATGGGATGAATTTTTACTCTTGTCCGGCAAAGTAAAGAGGCGTCTCATGCATCATACTTGGCACATATGATTCACAGCATATAGGCCTGCTAGTGTGTGTTTTAACTAATTAATGAGACCTTTGGGTCTGATTATACATATTATTTACTCCAATTTTATGTTATATGGATCTATTTTGAGGTTTTGGTGTGAGGATGATGACTCAGTCCTCATGAAATGGAGGTTCATTGACCTCAATTGGTTGATATGGCACGTGATTCATTTCGGTGTAACCCCTTTTTGTGTGTTGTTTCGCAGGTATGTGGTAAACTAGTATGATCTCTTAGTATGATATCGAATGATACGAAGGTGTTTTTTGTGAATTAGACATCCTTGGGGTATTGCTATAGACATATTCTCAAAGAGTGTCAGTTCTAAATTTCTCTTTTTTTGGTTATGACATCGATAGTGCAGTTTCTTATGAGGATGCTTGGGGAGCATTAGGTCCATCATAGGTCATGTTTTTTCATCATTGATCCTCATTGGTCATTGTGATCTTTTCCTTGTTTTTAGAGGATTTGGATTTTTTTGGGCTAGGTGGTTGGACATTGTGTCCCAGTTTTGAGGTGTTTTCTGTTGGGCTATGTCGGAGACCTAAAAACCATCAGTTTTGATTTGGACCCTTGTAGGTCAATGTCTATTCTGTTCTAGGGAATCCTGTTTGAGAATAGTTAGCCAGTTTTTTTCATTTCCTTTTGGTGGTTCTTGTTTCTTTCACACCTGTATATGACGGGCATGATTGTTCTGGTGCCCGACCGGGTCAACCAGTGTATTGGATGTTGCTATTAGGGGTGGAATTGATTGAATTTAAACTGGTGAGTGGCCAAGAATGAGCCAATGCCCGTTGTTTAAATACATTTTAGGGGTTGGGACCTCGTATTTTTTGTTGGAATGTCCCTATTTTATATAAGTGACTTTGTGAAATGCCGGTTTACCAGGAAATGGTTGACCCATTCTTAAATCTTGGTCAGGTTTTGGAAGGATGTTAGCGTGGTTCAGAGGGAGATGGAAACACCTTCGTTGAGGTCACAGTGTACTCTTATTAGAGATGATCATGTGCTATCTTGATTCGTCTCGAGTATACTGAGTTAGGATCAACCCTATATAGAGCTCCTTTTTCTTTCTAAACATTCATCCCTGTTGAGGATGGAACATGTTCTAGTTTTTCTCTTGGAGCAGTGTAAGGAAATCCATATGGTTAGGGGTGTCCATTTACCTTTTGGGGGTGGTTTTACTTGTTTAGGGAAAACTACAGTGTTTCCTAGTGGTATTTTGAGATCAGAGTTTCTTTTAAGTAGACGATAAATGTATTCATATGGTGGGAAGTACTATACCGGTCGTAGTTGAATGTATTCTATGTAGAAGAAAGTTGTTAACACTATATGACTAATTGTTGGAAAATCTAGAGTTCTTGGTTTTGCAGATGATTGAGTTTGAATCATGGCTACTGGTCTTTTTTTAGGCTTCTCAGGGATGATAAGGTTTATGGTGGGGAGTTGGTAAGAACACGTGTTGTTCCGGACAACAGTTTTGAGCAGAAATTTGAATTTTGCTGTTGGATGCTTTTTGGGGGTAAAATGGTCATTTTCCCCAACAATTGATCTCAGATAACTTTTATAACAACTATGTTGGTCCCTTCATAGAGTTCTTACCCTAGGATATGTGTTTGGTGGAAATCTAAGCTGTTTGAATTTTAGCACAATATTTATTAATTAATAATATTAAATTATAAATTAAATTATTTTTTTTGGGTCATTTGGAAATAAATTTTAAATAGTGTTTCGGATTGAGATTCAATTTTTGCCTTTGAGTCCAGAATGGGGAGTTTATCATACGGAAGGTATAAACTCATGTCGGGTGTCAGGGCCTGCCCGATTCCCTTTTTCATTATTTTTTGCGTTCTTTCCATTTCTTTATTTTCTCTTCCTTCCCCATCCTTCTTGTACTTGATCCTTGTGTGGGTCCTCCTTCTATGTATCCCGTGGGAGAATTTTGATATAGAGAAATATGGAGATGAGGAAGGGACTATGGGTACCATTGTGGACCTCTAGTGGCGCCGATTCAGCATGCGACAACCGTGGACAATGTAATCAACAATTGCTTAGGAAGTTCCCTGCCAAAAGTAGGGGCATTCATGTTTTCTCGATAGATCCCCTTTATACAAGTTTTTTATGTTTTTAAAGCCTTATATTGCTTTCTTTTGGACTCATGATGTCAAATTTGTTGTTTCAGGGGTGAAAATGGGCGTTTCGGGAGTTTTCGTGGGATTTCTCATCGGAAAACCCAGAATACAGAGTGAGTGTTGAAGGACAACACACCATGTGATCTTCTTGTTCATGGAAAACAATGTTCTCCAATGTACACATCATGTACTTGGGGTACACACCGTGTAGTGGTTTTCTTGTGTCCGGCTATGTGCAAAAAGGACACAGAATAATGGTTCTTAAGGAGTACATGCCAGGTACTATAATTACACGCCGTGTAGTGGCACGTGGGCATGTGATCGGCTGAAAACGAACATGGGAAGAATTTATATGAACATTGCACATAATGTACAGTAATGTAAACACCATTTACTATTACACAGGCAGACCCCAGTTGTCTGGCCATGTGTTCTGTCCATGTTCTACTTCAGTTTAGTAGTTTTGGGATATCATGGGCCATGGATGTCTGAATTGTGAATATTAGTAGTCCATTATAAGTTTTTTTCTGCATAGATCAAAATTGTGGTATCCTTTTTACATTTATAGGTCATATATATGTTGATTTCGGTGTTTTTAACTAAATAGATATGTTCTTCCTCCAGTTATTGAGTTCAGTTGACAACAGAGAGTGAGATTTGGCATTGGGGGTGGGTTGGGTGTTCATACCATCATAGTTGAGACATTTAATCTAAACTGAGTTGTGAGATATATCCCATAACCAATGGTTTCGTGGATGTTCCCCTGGTGAGAGGATCCCTTCTGGCATGTGAGGCCATGATACCGGGCACTTCCAAGGAACCCCTAAGGGATGCCTTTAATTGTGTGCTGATCAAGGGAGTTCCTTGTAGGATCTCTCTCCTGTTTTTCCATTGAGAGTACCCATATGAATAAATTCCTATATTTTATTTCATTTGAGGATCCCATGTAGGATACCTCCCTTACTCTTCGCTAAGGGTATTGGGTAGGATGCCTTTTCTCAGGTTTACCTGGATGATCCCGAGTATGATGCCACCTTAGTGTTTGACTTGAGGGACCCAGCAGGTGCCCATTGTTTGACCAACCCTACATTGTCACATGGGGTTTAGGTTGGGACGGTGATCAGGTGTCACCTAGGACCTGTTCCAAACTGGTAATCCCATGGTACTATGGATGTAGTGTTGGGTTGGGTGTTCGGGCCACCCTTACTTATTTGTTTTTATCTGAATTGGTTTTTTGAAGTATTAGTTGTTACCATAGGTAATTCTTGGTTGGTGGATGTTGAGCCTAACATGAAGTCTCATTTGATTGTTTTAATATATACTATACCTTATGTTTCTGAGTAGTGGTGGTTATATTGTTAATATGATTATTTACCATTCTATTGATGTGTTTCCCATGTTTGTTTTGATTTGACCATTTGGTCTAGACTTACTTGTTAGGCTACTTGTTTCCCTTGCCGATTGATGTTTGGATGGATTGATTTTTTCTGACATGTTGTGATATTCTTTAGGCTTCTATCCAAGTAGTTTTTGAGGTTTAGATTGGCTTCCATATATATCATGGTGCACAATTGACTTACACATGGTTGTCAGTACCCGGCGTAGTAGACCATAGGGATAATAGACATTGAGGGATTCACTAGAGTTTCTGTTTACTTTTACATTTCAAGACCATAGGGGGGATGGACATTGTACTCTTTTATAGTGTCTTTAGTTTCCTTGATACGGGCAGCCTGGGGAATTGGTCTTTGACTGCTTTCCCAGAGTGCTTATTAGTTACAGATACGAGACCATGGAGGGAATTGTCAGTGAGTTCTTCCTTAGATAGTCTTTGATAAAGTTAAACCAGAGGGGTTAGACTATGAGTAAATCCTAGAAGGTTTCTTATTCTGTATTGGTTGAACTAGAGGGTTCAGGAAGTGAGTACTTCCTAGAGTGTTACTTCATTTTTCATTAGCTTTATCAGAGATATAATTCCATCGTTAGCCGAAGCAGGTACATGTTGATGGGAATACGGGTCCAGAGATCAACTTAATGAAACACGACTTGAGTGGCATGACATCCTGCTCAATTCCCTTTCACAAGTTGTCTAGGAGATCAGGCTTATATTCAAAAGAATCAAATTCTAATGTGGTTCCTTATTATTTGACTCCCCTAATCCCGAATATTCATATTTATGTATATTTGTATAGGTAAGGTACTATACGTGTTAACACACACACACACACACATATATATATATATATGGAAATACATGGTGTCACGTTCCCAGTTGATAGGGATTACACACCATGAGTTTGACGGTGGTTGCATGTTTGGGTCACTTCAATTTGTTATGCTCCATCTAGGTTGAGCATGTTGTTTTTGCATACAATTTTAGAAGCACTTTTATAGGTTTCTTGTTGGGGTGCCGTACTAAGATTATTTCTCACCCCTCTACGTGAACCTCAGTGTAAGTGTAGACCTTATGTATACTTTTTGGTTGTGTATGAGATGCATGGGGGATAGGGCTGAGGCCCAATATTTCATGACTGAGCACAACTACTTGGGTGGTTATACTGAGTGGGATGCTGCAGATCATTTGTGTCTTGAGATTGAGTATATGGTTTGGCTCAGAGTTAGTAGTAGAGCCTAGTACTTTTACTTTTAGTTTACTTTGTACTTGTATCTATAGGATTGGTGCAGTGGGTGACTAGTGTTGTGTGGTATGGAATAGTTGTTCAGGATTTTATAGAATTTTACTATTACATTTTGTTTTCTAAGTTTTTTATTGCTTCTGCTGTAACGCCCCGACCCCAGCTACCCAGAGTCGGTGCATTACTTCGTAACATTGGCATGATCACAAGAAAGATCAAATCTCGAAAGACCGATTGGTTTAGTAGCCTTGGAAACACTAGATATAATCATAAAGTTTTACATTACATTTCAAAGTGAAAAACTAATACAACAACATAATTTTTCCACAATCCACACTATTAACCCCTCATAAAATCCTTGCAGTTCATTCATAACTTACTTCTTCACATCCTGGGAAAAATAAAACATAGAAAAGGGGTGAGCTCAAATGCCCAGTAAGGATAACAATATAGCGGAAACTTTCATAAATAAGAATAAACATTTAAGGCAATGCATTACTAAAACAAAAGCCTTTTAAACTTTAACTTCAACATGGTATGGCAAAAGTAAAATGAAATAATGCCATTTACTTATTCACATGGATATTCTACTAATCGAATAATAACATGAAAAAAATCAATAACCACTTTCATAATGTTGGAATGCATAATGCTAAACGTTAATTTCTTTGTCTAGGCCTCATCCCAAGACCTAGGGGTTACTTCTAACCGGAACCCAACCCGGAGTGCCTCTAATAACCGGACACCAACCCGGAGTGCCTCTAATAACCGGACACCAACCCGGAGTGCCTCTAATAACCGGACACCAACCCGGAGGGCATACTTTTACCAGTCCCTAACCTGGAGGGCTTACTTTAACCAGTCCCTAACCTGGAGGGCTTACTTTAACCAGTCCCCAACCTGGAGGGCTTACTTTTACCGGTCCCCAACCCGGAACATACTTGTTTAGCACATTCATCTGAAGAAAAGTTTGAAATATAACATAAACATTCGGGTTAAAACTAGCATACGAAATGTCAATAGTTTCACCATAAACTATGAATGGTATAAAATAGCACATCCACATTCAAACATATCACAAAACCTTCAATACAATATAGAAGTTTTGTATTTATAATAAATCAACTTCAAATAATCAAAAAATCCATCAAAGGATGTTGACATAGATGAAATCAAAATTCTTTTAAAAGAAGTATCTCCTTTTATTTTGAAATCATTTAAGATCCATATAAAATAAAACATTTTCTTTGAAAATATTCTTATAAGCTTGTAAGGAAAGCTTCGACGATTTTATAACGGCGGAAAATAACCGCACCCGTCGTATAAGTTAAAAAAAACATTCTTACCTCAATTCTGTCGAAAAGGTTAAAAAGGACCTTGTTTTGAAAACGACGGAAAGATTCCTTTATAAACCTATTATAAAAAGTCAAACAAGGGTATAAATGACTTTAACCCATATTCTTGTAAATAGTAAAAATGTTTTGAAATACTTTTCGAAGAAACATGGATGTGGATGATAAAGAGATCCCAGTAGATTATTACGTACAAACAACCTCGGATAATGAAGAGATTGTGAAATAACCCTTACCTTGTACTTTTCCTTGGTTGTGGTAGGTTAACCTCCTGTATAATGGTGAAATAATTGTTATTAAATTATACAAGAATCATATACATTAATATGATATCATATATGATCTTTTAATATTGATTTGATAATAATATCTTAGTATTATCGTTGTTTCGGGTGTTAACTTACTTGTTTTCTTTCATATGTTTTGTTACATAAGACATGTTTGTAAAGGATAGGTTGTATATTATTCATATCCAGAATGATATCAAGTCCTTAAACATCATTTTTAAATCATCAAATGATAATTATACTTGAATGGATACGATGGAGAATGAATCTCATCGCGTTCGTGGAGACGGTAGTCCGTACGTACGCACGAGCGACAATATCATTCTTTTGATATTAAAATAATATATAAATGGATGTTATATCATATATACAGAATCATTAACATGTTATATTTATTATGTACATGAGTTACACATCGTTATTATACCCATCCAAGTAATATTATATTGAATAACAATTACACCACGACGTGGAGACGGTAAGCCGTACGTACGCACGTATGGTGACATGTTATTCAAAGGGTGGATAGAATACTGAATATGATTGTACCATATTTATAATAACATCACAGTATATGTGAGATACTGGAGTTATTATTTCAGAATGGTAAGAACAAAGGAAGAAGAAGTGGAAGAAGAAATGAACTTAGAAAAGGGTGGTGAAATCATTACCTCTTCTTCGGGTTCTTCCTTTTGATTTGATCAAAAGGGCTCCTTAGGTTGGCTTTCTGATCAAACTAAGGCCTCTAGGTTGTATTGAGGGATGTTGGGAGAGTATTTGGGCAGAGTTTTGCCGAACCAAAAGGCTTTAGAGGTGTGAAGAAATGAGAAGGAGGAGTGCCCTTTTATAAGAGGGGTGAGGGGCACCTTTGGAAAAGCTAGAAATATTAATTTATAATAAATTCATATTCGGTTTCTAAAGGCTCCAAAGTTGACTATTCAAAGGATGAGGTGGGGATAGGTCGAAAACAACTCATCCAATAGAATTTAGACAGGTTTGGGTACTTATATTAACCTTATCTTTAAGTATTAACTCTAAGTTAATTAGTTTCACTTTTACAATGTCTCTTTGTATTTTTATATAATATGGTTAATAAGCTTACTATATACATCCAAGAGACCCCCAAGTGGTCCATTAATGATTAACCTATCATAATATAAGTCTCTTGGCCGAACCTTAGATTTTTAGGAATTTAATATCAATTAATAATATAATATTTGTTTTAAGAACTCTTTTATGTCAATTTTGACACTATTCAATAGTTGATTTTTGTGAAACTCATAACAGATTGATTACTTCGAACAAAGTCCATTAAATCAATCCTAATATATCATATTAGCCTAGAAAATTAGTTTAATTCATTAAAAGTTTCATATTATATTTATTTGGGTATTTATAATATCAATTATTTTAATTTTTCACTATTATAGTAATTACTGCATCATCATTGTGTCATAAATAAAATAAATTATTTAATGTCTAAAAATTATAAATAAAATATCATTATGTAGGAAATCTTTTTATCTTTCTAATGAATATTTATAATCGAAAATCCAACATGTATAACCCTATGTAAAAATTGTTGTTCTAAAAGATATATGCTTGTGTCATTTTTGTATTCATTTTGACTTAATTAAAATAAAGTGTCATTATCACTTACAAGTGGATCCATGGGGTCCCAAAATAGACCCAAAGATGCCCATGGTCGACTATGTATCAACCAATAGGGTTAAGACACGTTTTAGGGTAATTTAGTATTATTATAATATTATTTTTTTAACCCTTATTTACCGGATTTACCCTTAACCATGGTAAATAAAATATTTACCGCAGTAATTATTCAAAATGTCTAAAAATAAAAGTTACCTATTTACACAATTTTAACATCCTGATTCCAAATATGGAATCCATTTTTCTAAATTCAAAACACAGAAGTGGCAGAAATTAATTTAAAATTAATTCCCGCTGTCAAAACAAAAAGCGTGTTTTTAAGAGATAATAACTACCAAAAGTTTGACACTTGTTTATGTTCGGTTTAATTGTAAAATTATGTCCAATGACCAACATTATATTAAATGGTAAAAATATATTCTAAATATACTTTAAAACCACTCAAATTCATAATTTATCAATATTAATTATTTTGATTAAAAAAGTTGTTTTTAATTAAAATTTAGTAATTTTCACTATTCATCAAAATATAAAAGTTATCCGAAATGTACCAAAATTTCACCCTAGGCTAATTTCGATATTCCGAATCCAAAAATGAAGTCCATTTTTAAATATAAAATATATATAATTTCAAAAATTAGGTATTACTATTCATAACGGCTA
Organism: Viscum album; assembly: GCA_963277665.1. Classification (NCBI taxonomy): domain Eukaryota; kingdom Viridiplantae; phylum Streptophyta; class Magnoliopsida; order Santalales; family Viscaceae; genus Viscum; species Viscum album. Next base: position 798,485,229 of record OY728143.1, on the reverse strand, counting down.
GTTTGATTGGTTGTGGTGTGTGTTAAAACTCAAGGTTGCGTACAACACACGCTACTGTATTACTCAAAGAAAGCGTACCGTGGAAGCTTGGGATGTTTCATTTTAAATTTCTGATGTCCCAATTTAGTCAAAAAGATTAAAATATTGTATTTAAAAAGGTTTCACTATTAGAAGTTGATAATACTGAAAATGAATCTGTTCTTGCAATATGACTAAGAAACTCATAATAGGGATTCTAAAATTATAAGGATTATATAAAGTTCAAAATGTAGTTAATACTATTCATGAACTCTTTTAATGGTGTGATTGAACTCGGTGTTGCGTGTAGTTCAAGTTATTGAATTATTTTTAAGAAATAACACACTCTGAAATCCTGGGGTGTTACATTCTCCCCACCTTCAATAAATTGCGTCCTCGCAATTTGAAATTGTTCTTCGAAAATAAAAGGTTGAAAGTAGAAAATATATTTGTGGGAAAACCCACATCGGAAATTGGGTTACTAAAATTTAGTCTTAATATGAGGAAAAGATAAATGAAAGGGTCACCACCAAATTATGATCTCCATTAGGAGAACATTGGTGGCAATTAGAGACATATAATTGGAGGAAAAACGTAAATATTTATAGGTAGTGATTGAGGTCATCAATCACAAACAAGTATAAAATTGAGGTCCTTAAACTCATCAATCTATGATGATTTGAAGTACCATCGGTTCAACAAAATATAGGGTATTGGGACAACACATTTTTGACATTTCAAAATATCTTAGTTGAAATCCCACATCGAAAAATGAATTAATGAGGCCTCTATTTAAAATAAAGAGTGGAAAGTATGAAGATTACCGAAAATAACACATACTAGGGTTCCATTTAGGAAAATATGGATATGGAAGAGAAATCTAACCATCAATTATCTGATGGAGAGTGGTAGAGAACATGGCTATGAAAAGGCCAACAATCCCAAAGCCATAAATTAGTGATGATTTAAGGTACCATCTAGGAAAACATTTTTGTTCTAAGTTGCTTTTCTTAATATTGAGGAATCTATTTATGAGATTGACTAAGATCATAAGGAGATATACTTACTTTATAATTATAGTTTTATCCATTAATAAATTTCTACCACAAACTCATCTTTCACTCTAAAAGATAATAGAATGTAAGAAAAATTCTATTTACACTATTCGTATAGGGTTCCAAAATAAATGAATTTATAATTCATCTACAAGATCTTTTAATAAAAACTACATTATTTAATCCAGGACATCTCGTGGGCCAGTGGTAGGTGATACACCCTTGTCGCCCTTCGGTTTCGGGTCCAAGTCTCGCAGCCTTGCCGGACGCGACGGGTTGCCGCCCGACCTCCGGGTTGTCCTTTTATGGCAATCCAAAATAATCCAAACTAGAACTATCCAAAATACTTCTATCCAAACTCACAGTCCAACATTTATAAGTAAGGTAAACATAATGTAGAACCTTTTTACCCCGTAATAGCATATGAATACCTTCATCATGTATTCTTTTAATACACCGAAACATCCTGAATTACCATATTCCTTATTGATTACCTTCATGCTCCCTTATTCCATATAGAAAGCTGGATATACTTCATTAATCCAAAAATGTTTTAAACCCCAACAATGATGGAAAATACAAATCATTAATCAGTTCCAGGGTAGTCAGGAATATCCAATATAATTTATCCAAAACAATCACATATTATTCCAAAATCACTACCTCAGTATCAGAACTATGTTATGATTTATCATTCTCTCAACCATATATTTTCCAAAAATTTATCCTGCTATTGAGTCACTTTTCTTTGTTCCACACAATCTCAAGTCCTTAATGAAATAGTACTGCAGTACAATCCTTATATACTCCATAATTATTGTAACAAGTACATTGTTGATACAACACTCAATTGACATAATCAACATAAGAACTCTAATCATTCCTCTTCATCTGTGGTAGTATCATAACTTGATTATTATCCAATAACATCATTTTCGGCATAGTCTGATGACTGGGACATAGGTTCGCGTAGTGTCCAAACTCCTTGCAAATGAAGCATTGTACATTTAAAACCATTTTCTTACCCTTGCAGTCACGTACCTTGTGCCCTTTTCCTCCACACTTATAACAAACTCCCATTCCTTTCAGGCAAGTTCCAGGGTGTTTCTTTCCACAGTTACCACATATGGGAAAATTCTTCTTTTCCCTTTTCCCTTTATCCATCTTTCTCTCTTCCATCCTTTTCTTCTCTTGATTCCCTTCAAAGCCATAGGACTCAGTAAACTCTTTACTTATCTTATCAACACATGATATTATTTCTTCATATGATGATAATACATGGGAGACTATTTCTCTTATAAATTCTAGCTTAAGACCATGAAAGATATGATCCTTCCTTCTCTTTGAATCATGTGTATTTTTGGAGTTCTCATTCCTTCTACTGGGCGCCATTTCTAAACAATGGCATAAACTAGATCAGTTTATGAATCAAAATACATAATCCCATACTTATAAAACACTTAACATAAATTGAACTATTTATGGATATAATCCATAATCATAAAAATGTTTTCTTTGAGGAAGTATATACTCATAAACCCTTCATAATGATTTGTAAAGAAAATGAGAGTTATCCTAAGCATATCCCCCGGGAGTGTCGTAACCAAGAGTGCAGCAAGGCCCGTTGTCGTGCACCAGTTCCCGTTCGAGTCTAGCTCAAAGCGGTGTTTTCGGGTTTTACCCCTAGGTACATCTGTGCCAGAGCCGCCTCTACCTGCTCGTATCCAGACAGGGATGTATTGCTCGGAAAACTCACAAAATCTCTACAATACCAAAATTCTAGGAAGTTCTTCTATACTAATCCTCAACGTTCATCTTAGGTCTACGTGCTCTAATCAGAGTTTATCTAAATCTAGCTTCCAAGGTTTGTACTAAACTTCCTCTGATACCAACTGTAACGCCCCGACCCCAGCTACCCAGAGTCGGTGCATTACTTCGTAACATTGGCATGATCACAAGAAAGATCAAATCTCGAAAGACCGATTGGTTTAGTAGCCTTGGAAACACTAGATATAATCATAAAGTTTTACATTACATTTCAAAGTGAAAAACTAATACAACAACATAATTTTTCCACAATCCACACTATTAACCCCTCATAAAATCCTTGCAGGTCATTCATAACTTACTTCTTCACATCCTGGGAAAAATAAAACATAGAAAAGGGGTGAGCTCAAATGCCCAGTAAGGATAACAATATAGCGGAAACTTTCATAAATAAGAATAAACATTTAAGGCAATGCATTACTAAAACAAAAGCCTTTTAAACTTTAACTTCAACATGGTATGGCAAAAGTAAAATGAAATAATGCCATTTACTTATTCACATGGATATTCTACTAATCGAATAATCACATGAAAAAAATCAATAACCACTTTCATAATGTTGGAATGCATAATGCTAAACGTTAATTTCTTTGTCTAGGCCTCATCCCAAGACCTAGGGGTTACTTCTAACCGGAACCCAACCCGGAGTGCCTCTAATAACCGGACACCAACCCGGAGTGCCTCTAATAACCGGACACCAACCCGGAGTGCCTCTAATAACCGGACACCAACCCGGAGGGCATACTTTTACCAGTCCCTAACCTGGAGGGCTTACATTAACCAGTCCCTAACCTGGAGGGCTTACTTTAACCAGTCCCCAACCTGGAGGGCTTACTTTTACCGGTCCCCAACCCGGAACATACTTGTTTAGCACATTCATCTGAAGAAAAGTTTTAAATATAACATAAACATTCGGGTTAAAACTAGCATACGAAATGTCAATAGTTTCACCATAAACTATGAATGGTATAAAATAGCACATCCACATTCAAACATATCACAAAACCTTCAATACAATATAGAAGTTTTGTATTTATAATAAATCAACTTCAAATAATCTTAAAATCCATCAAAGGATGTTGACATAGATGAAATCAAAATTCTTTTAAAAGAAGTATCTCCTTTTATTTTGAAATCATTTAAGATCCATATAAAATAAAACATTTTCTTTGAAAATATTCTTATAAGCTTGTAAGGAAAGCTTCGACGATTTTATAACGGCGGAAAATAACCGCACCCGCCGTATAAGTTAAAAAAAACATTCTTACCTCAATTCTGTCGAAAAGGTTAAAAAGGACCTTGTTTTGAAAACGACGGAAAGATTCCTTTATAAACCTCTTATAAAAAGTCAAACAAGGGTATAAATGACTTTAACCCATATTCTTGTAAATAGTAAAAATGTTTTGAAATACTTTTCGAAGAAACATGGATGTGGATGATAAAGAGATCCCAGTAGATTATTACGTACAAACAACCTCGGATAATGAAGAGATTGTGAAATAACCCTTACCTTGTACTTTTCCTTGGTTGTGGTAGGTTAACCTCCTGTATAATGGTGAAATAATTGTTATTAAATTATACAAGAATCATATACATTAATATGATATCATATATGATCTTTTAATATTGATTTGATAATAATATCTTAGTATTATCGTTGTTTCGGGTGTTAACTTACTTGTTTTCTTTCATATGTTTTGTTACGTAAGACATGTTTGTAAAGGATAGGTTGTATATTATTCATATCCAGAATGATATCAAGTCCTTAAACATCATTTTTAAATCATCAAATGATAATTATACTTGAATGGATACGATGGAGAATGAATCTCATCGCGTTCGTGGAGACGGTAGTCCGTACGTACGCACGAGCGACAATATCATTCTTTTGATATTAAAATAATATATAAATGGATGGTATATCATATATACAGAATCATTAACATGTTATATTTATTATTTACATGAGTTACACATCGTTATTATACCCATCCAAATAATATTATATTGAATAACAATTACACCACGACGTGGAGACGGTAAGCCGTACGTACGCACGTATGGTGACATGTTATTCAAAGGGTGGATAGAATACTGAATATGATTGTACCATATTTATAATAACATCACAGTATATGTGAGATACTGGAGTTATTATTTCAGAATGGTAAGAACAAAGGAAGAAGAAGTGGAAGAAGAAATGAACTTAGAAAAGGGTGGTGAAATCATTACCTCTTCTTCGGGTTCTTCCTTTTGATTTGATCAAAAGGGCTCCTTAGGTTGGCTTTCTGATCAAACTAAGGCCTCTAGGTTGTATTGAGGGATGTTGGGAGAGTATTTGGGCAGAGTTTGGCCGAACCAAAAGGCTTTAGAGGTGTGAAGAAATGAGAAGGAGGAGTGCCCTTTTATAAGAGGGGTGAGGGGCACCTTTGGAAAAGCTAGAAATATTAATTTATAATAAATTCATATTCGGTTTCTAAAGGCTCCAAAGTTGACTATTCAAAGGATGAGGTGGGGATAGGTCGAAAACAACTCATCCAATAGAATTTAGACAGGTTTGGGTACTTATATTAACCTTATCTTTAAGTATTAACTCTAAGTTAATTAGTTTCACTTTTACAATGTCTCTTTGTATTTTTATATAATATGGTTAATAAGATTACTATATACATCCAAGAGACCCCCAAGTGGTCCATTAATGATTAACCTATCATAATATAAGTCTCTTGGCCTAACCTTAGATTTTTAGGAATTTAATATCAATTAATAATATAATATTTGTTTTAAGAACTCTTTTATGTCAATTTTGACACTATTCAATAGTTGATTTTTGTGAAACTCATAACAGATTGATTACTTCGAACAAAGTCCATTAAATCAATCCTAATATATCATATTAGCCTAGAAAATTAGTTTAATTCATTAAAAGTTTCATATTATATTTATTTGGGTATTTATAATATCAATTATTTTAATTTTTCACTATTATAGTAATTACTGCATCATCATTGTGTCATAAATAAAATAAATTATTTAATGTCTAAAAATTATAAATAAAATATCATTATGTAGGAAATCTTTTTATCTTTCTAATGAATATTTATAATCGAAAATCCAACATGTATAACCCTATGTAAAAATTGTTGTTCTAAAAGATATATGCTTGTGTCATTTTTGTATTCATTTTGACTTAATTAAAATAAAGTGTCATTATCACTTACAAGTGGATCCATGGGGTCCCAAAATAGACCCAAAGATGCCCATGGTCGACTATGTATCAACCAATAGGGTTAAGACACGTTTTAGGGTAATTTAGTATTATTATAATATTATTTTTTTAAACCCTTATTTACCGGATTTACCCTTAACCATGGTAAATAAAATATTTACCGCAGTAATTATTCAAAATGTCTAAAAATAAAAGTTACCTATTTACACAATTTTAACATCCTGATTCCAAATATGGAATCCATTTTTCTAAATTCAAAACACAGAAGTGGCAGAAATTAATTTAAAATTAATTCCCGCTGTCAAAACAAAAAGCGTGTTTTTAAGAGATAATAACTACCAAAAGATTGACACTTGTTTATGTTCGGTTTAATTGTAAAATTATGTCCAATGACCAACATTATATTAAATGGTAAAAATATATTCTAAATATACTTTAAAACCACTCAAATTCATAATTTATCAATATTAATTATTTTGATTAAAAAAGTTGTTTTTAATTAAAATTTAGTAATTTTCACTATTCATCAAAATATAAAAGTTATCCGAAATGTACCAAAATTTCACCCTAGGCTAATTTCGATATTCCGAATCCAAAAATGAAGTCCATTTTTAAATATAAAATATATATAATTTCAAAAATTAGGTATTACTATTCATAACGGCTAGTTTGATTGGTTGTGGTGTGTGTTAAAACTCAAGGTTGCGTACAACACACGCTACTGTATTACTCAAAGAAAGCGTACCGTGGAAGCTTGGGATGTTTCATTTTAAATTTCTGATGTCCCAATTTAGTCAAAAAGATTAAAATATTGTATTTAAAAAGGTTTCACTATTAGAAGTTGATAATACTGAAAATGAATCTGTTCTTGCAATATGACTATGAAACTCATAATAGGGATTCTAAAATTATAAGGATTATATAAAGTTCAAAATGTAGTTAATACTATTCATGAACTCTTTTAATGGTGTGATTGAACTCGGTGTTGCGTGTAGTGCAAGTTATAGAATTATTTTTAAGAAATAACACACTCTGAAATCCTGGGGTGTTACATTCTCCCCACCTTCAATAAATTGCGTCCTCGCAATTTGAAATTGTTCTTCGAAAATAAAAGGTTGAAAGTAGAAAATATATTTGTGGGAAAACCCACATCGGAAATTGGGTTACTAAAATTTAGTCTTAATATGAGGAAAAGATAAATGAAAGGGTCACCACCAAATTATGATCTCGATTAGGAGAACATTGGTGGCAATTAGAGACATATAATTGGAGGAAAAACGTAAATATTTATAGGTAGTGATTGAGGTCATCAATCACAAACAAGTATAAAATTGAGGTCCTTAAACTCATCAATCTATGATGATTTGAAGTACCATCGGTTCAACAAAATATAGGGTATTGGGACAACACATTTTTGACATTTCAAAATATCTTAGTTGAAATCCCACATCGAAAAATGAATTAATGAGGCCTCTATTTAAAATAAAGAGTGGAAAGTATGAAGATTACCGAAAATAACACATACTAGGGTTCCATTTAGGAAAATATGGATATGGAAGAGAAATCTAACCATCAATTATCTGATGGAGAGTGGTAGAGAACATGGCTATGAAAAGGCCAACAATCCCAAAGCCATAAATTAGTGATGATTTAAGGTACCATCTAGGAAAACATTTTTGTTCTAAGTTGCTTTTCTTAATATTGAGGAATCTATTTATGAGATTGACTAAGATCATAAGGAGATATACTTACTTTATAATTATAGTTTTATCCATTAATAAATTTCTACCACAAACTCATCTTTCACTCTAAAAGATAAAAGAATGTAAGAAAAATTCTATTTACACTATTCGTATAGGGTTCCAAAATAAATGAATTTATAATTCATCTACAAGATCTTTTAATAAAAACTACATTATTTAATCCAGGACATCTCGTGGGCCAGTGGTAGGTGATACACCCTTGTCGCCCTTCGGTTTCGGGTCCAAGTCTCGCAGCCTTGCCGGACGCGACGGGTTGCCGCCCGACCTCCGGGTTGTCCTTTTATGGCAATCCAAAATAATCCAAACTAGAACTATCCAAAATACTTCTATCCAAACTCACAGTCCAACATTTATAAGTAAGGTAAACATAATGTAGAACCTTTTTACCCCGTAATAGCATATAAATACCTTCATCATGTATTCTTTTAATACACCGAAACATCCTGAATTACCATATTCCTTATTGATTACCTTCATGCTCCCTTATTCCATATAGAAAGCTGGATATACTTCATTAATCCAAAAATGTTTTAAACCCCAACAATGATGGAAAATACAAATCATTAATCAGTTCCAGGGTAGTCAGGAATATCCAATATAATTTATCCAAAACAATCACATATTATTCCAAAATCACTACCTCAGTATCAGAACTATGTTATGATTTATCATTCTCTCAACCATATATTTTCCAAAAATTTATCCTGCTATTGAGTCACTTTTCTTTGTTCCACACAATCTCAAGTCCTTAATGAAATAGTACTGCAGTACAATCCTTATATACTCCATAATTATTGTAACAAGTACATTGTTGATACAACACTCAATTGACATAGTCAACATAAGAACTCTAATCATTCCTCTTCATCTGTGGTAGTATCATAACTTGATTATTATCCAATAACATCATTTTCGGCATAGTCTGATGACTGGGACATAGGTTCGCGTAGTGTCCAAACTCCGTGCAAATGAAGCATTGTACATTTAAAACCATTTTCTTACCCTTGCAGTCACGTACCTTGTGCCCTTTTCCTCCACACTTATAACAAACTCCCATTCCTTTCAGGCAAGTTCCAGGGTGTTTCTTTCCACAGTTACCACATATGGGAAAATTCTTCTTTTCCCTTTTCCCTTTATCCATCTTTCTCTCTTCCATCCTTTTCTTCTCTTGATTCCCTTCAAAGCCATAGGACTCAGTAAACTCTTTACTTATCTTATCAACACATGATATTATTTCTTCATATGATGATAATACATGGGAGACTATTTCTCTTATAAATTCTAGCTTAAGACCATGAAAGATATGATCCTTCCTTCTCTTTGAATCATGTGTATTTCTGGAGTTCTCATTCCTTCTACTGGGCGCCATTTCTAAACAATGGCATAAACTAGATCAGTTTATGAATCAAAATACATAATCCCATACTTATAAAACACTTAACATAAATTGAACTATTTATGGATATAATCCATAATCATAAAAATGTTTTCTTTGAGGAAGTATATACTCATAAACCCTTCATAATGATTTGTAAAGAAAATGAGAGTTATCCTAAGCATATCCCCCGGGAGTGTCGTAACCAAGAGTGCAGCAAGGCCCGTTGTCGTGCACCAGTTCCCGTTCGAGTCTAGCTCAAAGCGGTGTTTTCGGGTTTTACCCCTAGGTACATCTGTGCCAGAGCCGCCTCTACCTGCTCGTATCCAGACAGGGATGTATTGCTCGGAAAACTCACAAAATCTCTACAATACCAAAATTCTAGGAAGTTCTTCTATACTAATCCTCAACGTTCATCTTAGGTCTACGTGCTCTAATCAGAGTTTATCTAAATCTAGCTTCCAAGGTTTGTACTAAACTTCCTCTGATACCAACTGTAACGCCCCGACCCCAGCTACCCAGAGTCGGTGCATTACTTCGTAACATTGGCATGATCACAAGAAAGATCAAATCTCGAAAGACCGATTGGTTTAGTAGCCTTGGAAACACTAGATATAATCATAAAGTTTTACATTACATTTCAAAGTGAAAAACTAATACAACAACATAATTTTTCCACAATCCACACTATTAACCCCTCATAAAATCCTTGCAGGTCATTCATAACTTACTTCTTCACATCCTGGGAAAAATAAAACATAGAAAAGGGGTGAGCTCAAATGCCCAGTAAGGATAACAATATAGCGGAAACTTTCATAAATAAGAATAAACATTTAAGGCAATGCATTACTAAAACAAAAGCCTTTTAAACTATAACTTCAACATGGTATGGCAAAAGTAAAATGAAATAATGCCATTTACTTATTCACATGGATATTCTACTAATCGAATAATCACATGAAAAAAATCAATAACCACTTTCATAATGTTGGAATGCATAATGCTAAACGTTAATTTCTTTGTCTAGGCCTCATCCCAAGACCTAGGGGTTACTTCTAACCGGAACCCAACCCGGAGTGCCTCTAATAACCGGACACCAACCCGGAGTGCCTCTAATAACCGGACACCAACCCGGAGTGCCTCTAATAACCGGACACCAACCCGGAGGGCATACTTTTACCAGTCCCTAACCTGGAGGGCTTACATTAACCAGTCCCTAACCTGGAGGGCTTACTTTAACCAGTCCCCAACCTGGAGGGCTTACTTTTACCGGTCCCCAACCCGGAACATACTTGTTTAGCACATTCATCTGAAGAAAAGTTTGAAATATAACATAAACATTCGGGTTAAAACTAGCATACGAAATGTCAATAGTTTCACCATAAACTATGAATGGTATAAAATAGCACATCCACATTCAAACATATCACAAAACCTTCAATACAATATAGAAGTTTTGTATTTATAATAAATCAACTTCAAATAATCTTAAAATCCATCAAAGGATGTTGACATAGATGAAATCAAAATTCTTTTAAAAGAAGTATCTCCTTTTATTTTGAAATCATTTAAGATCCATATAAAATAAAACATTTTCTTTGAAAATATTCTTATAAGCTTGTAAGGAAAGCTTCGACGATTTTATAACGGCGGAAAATAACCGCACCCGCCGTATAAGTTAAAAAAAACATTCTTACCTCAATTCTGTCGAAAAGGTTAAAAAGGACCTTGTTTTGAAAATGACGGAAAGATTCCTTTATAAACCTCTTATAAAAAGTCAAACAAGGGTATAAATGACTTTAACCCATATTCTTGTAAATAGTAAAAATGTTTTGAAATACTTTTCGAAGAAACATGGATGTGGATGATAAAGAGATCCCAGTAGATTATTACGTACAAACAACCTCGGATAATGAAGAGATTGTGAAATAACCCTTACCTTGTACTTTTCCTTGGTTGTGGTAGGTTAACCTCCTGTATAATGGTGAAATAATTGTTATTAAATTATACAAGAATCATATACATTAATATGATATCATATATGATCTTTTAATATTGATTTGATAATAATATCTTAGTATTATCGTTGTTTCGGGTGTTAACTTACTTGTTTTCTTTCATATGTTTTGTTACGTAAGACATGTTTGTAAAGGATAGGTTGTATATTATTCATATCCAGAATGATATCAAGTCCTTAAACATCATTTTTAAATCATCAAATGATAATTATACTTGAATGGATACGATGGAGAATGAATCTCATCGCGTTCGTGGAGACGGTAGTCCGTACGTACGCACGAGCGACAATATCATTCTTTTGATATTAAAATAATATATAAATGGATGGTATATCATATATACAGAATCATTAACATGTTATATTTATTATTTACATGAGTTACACATCGTTATTATACCCATCCAAATAATATTATATTGAATAACAATTACACCACGACGTGGAGACGGTAAGCCGTACGTACGCACGTATGGTGACATGTTATTCAAAGGGTGGATAGAATACTGAATATGATTGTACCATATTTATAATAACATCACAGTATATGTGAGATACTGGAGTTATTATTTCAGAATGGTAAGAACAAAGGAAGAAGAAGTGGAAGAAGAAATGAACTTAGAAAAGGGTGGTGAAATCATTACCTCTTCTTCGGGTTCTTCCTTTTGATTTGATCAAAAGGGCTCCTTAGGTTGGCTTTCTGATCAAACTAAGGCCTCTAGGTTGTATTGAGGGATGTTGGGAGAGTATTTGGGCAGAGTTTGGCCGAACCAAAAGGCTTTAGAGGTGTGAAGAAATGAGAAGGAGGAGTGCCCTTTTATAAGAGGGGTGAGGGGCACCTTTGGAAAAGCTAGAAATATTAATTTATAATAAATTCATATTCGGTTTCTAAAGGCTCCAAAGTTGACTATTCAAAGGATGAGGTGGGGATAGGTCGAAAACAACTCATCCAATAGAATTTAGACAGGTTTGGGTACTTATATTAACCTTATCTTTAAGTATTAACTCTAAGTTAATTAGTTTCACTTTTACAATGTCTCTTTGTATTTTTATATAATATGGTTAATAAGCTTACTATATACATCCAAGAGACCCCCAAGTGGTCCATTAATGATTAACCTATCATAATATAAGTCTCTTGGCCGAACCTTAGATTTTTAGGAATTTAATATCAATTAATAATATTATATTTGTTTTAAGAACTCTTTTATGTCAATTTTGACACTATTCAATAGTTGATTTTTGTGAAACTCATAACAGATTGATTACTTCGAACAAAGTCCATTAAATCAATCCTAATATATCATATTAGCCTAGAAAATTAGTTTAATTCATTAAAAGTTTCATATTATATTTATTTGGGTATTTATAATATCAATTATTTTAATTTTTCACTATTATAGTAATTACTGCATCATCATTGTGTCATAAATAAAATAAATTATTTAATGTATAAAAATTATAAATAAAATATCATTATGTAGGAAATCTTTTTATATTTCTAATGAATATTTATAATCGAAAATCCAACATGTATAACCCTATGTAATAATTGTTGTTCTAAAAGATATATGCTTGTGTCATTTTTGTATTCATTTTGACTTAATTAAAATAAAGTGTCATTATCACTTACAAGTGGATCCATGGGGTCCCAAAATAGACCCAAAGATGCCCATGGTCGACTATGTATCAACCAATAGGGTTAAGACACGTTTTAGGGTAATTTAGTATTATTATTTTATTATTTTTTTTAACCCTTATTTACCGGATTTACCCTTAACCATGGTAAATAAAATATTTACCGCAGTAATTATTCAAAATGTCTAAAAATAAAAGTTACCTATTTACACAATTTTAACATCCTGATTCCAAATATGGAATCCATTTTTCTAAATTCAAAACACAGAAGTGGCAGAAATTAATTTAAAATTAATTCCCGCTGTCAAAACAAAAAGCGTGTTTTTAAGAGATAATAACTACCAAAAGATTGACACTTGTTTATGTTCGGTTTAATTGTAAAATTATGTCCAATGACCAACATTATATTAAATGGTAAAAATATATTCTAAATATACTTTAAAACCACTCAAATTCATAATTTATCAATATTAATTATTTTGATTAAAAAAGTTGTTTTCAATTAAAATTTAGTAATTTTCACTATTCATCAAAATATAAAAGTTATCCGAAATGTACCAAAATTTCACCCTAGGCTAATTTCGATATTCCGAATCCAAAAATGAAGTCCATTTTTAAATATAAAATATATATAATTTCAAAAATTAGGTATTACTATTCATAACGGCTAGTTTGATTGGTTGTGGTGTGTGTTAAAACTCAAGGTTGCGTACAACACACGCTACTGTATTACTCAAAGAAAGCGTACCGTGGAAGCTTGGGATGTTTCATTTTAAATTTCTGATGTCCCAATTTAGTCAAAAAGATTAAAATATTGTATTTAAAAAGGTTTCACTATTAGAAGTTGATAATACTGAAAATGAATCTGTTCTTGCAATATGACTAAGAAACTCATAATAGGGATTCTAAAATTATAAGGATTATATAAAGTTCAAAATGTAGTTAATACTATTCATGAACTCTTTTAATGGTGTGATTGAACTCGGTGTTGCGTGTAGTGCAAGTTATTGAATTATTTTTAAGAAATAACACACTCTGAAATCCTGGGGTGTTACATCTGCACTATGTGCAATTTAAACAATTCTTTATACATAGTTATTTCTGTTGTTTTCTTACTCTGGTATGATGGAATAGACTCCCCACTATCAATCCCTTGCCCCTCACAGCTAGTTTGAAGCCTCTTTAGTACAACGAAGCATCCTTGAGGCCTTGTGGCGAACTGGTAGAGATCACCAGTTTAGTGGCTTCTGGGTCGGGATGTTACACCCCCCTCAAAAATGATTCTTGAATTTAATTAACCATCCATTTTCATTATTAATAACATGAAATGATGAATCCATGTACCTAGTTTCGTTGATAAAGATTGCTGCAATAATGGTTAGGAAATATTTTCTCTTCTAGTGGTATTAACATGTGAGCATCATGGAAATTCATACGAGATCTAGTCAAATTGACGAGCATGTTCATTCCTGTAATGATTATACATTTCCCAGATGAATGAGCCCGATCATGTCTAGACCTATATATCACTTTCCAGATACACTAGTAGCTATTGTAGAACACTAATCCCTTCTCCATCTTTTTATGGCACCCATCACATGATTTATAAAAACAGTGGTCCAGAAATGGAACACCTAAGATATACATTGTTGGGAATGTAGAGGACCCATTACAGAGTCACCATATGTATTGTTCCCAAACACCATAGTAAACTAATTGATTTTATCTATCCTCCTGATGATTCTTACAGAAGAGAAACTCGTATGCCAGGGGAATTCCATATCATTTAATGTTATCATCAGTAGGCATCATAATGTTTCGAATTATCTAGTGAGTAAATCAATATTTTTTTATATCATATTTCACCAAAGAATATCATTCCATTATTCAATAAGTTTATCGATGAATGGACCCTTTAAGATGTTCCTTATGAATAAGGTTCCAGAAGATATGGCCATAAAACACATTTTTGTGTTCAGAGTTCATGTCCATGTGGTCAAACAGATCCGGATGGTCTCTATCCAAGATATGTTTGATAATCTAAGGGTGAATGCTGGGATATGTAAAAGAAATTCTTGGATTTAGGCATCTATGGAATCCTATCATTGATCATAATGACTTGTGATTCCAAATAGGAATATCTCATGTCCCCATATTCAACTAGGCGAGGTGATCCATGGTAAAGGTGATAGGATAAATCATAGACCACTTAGGTGATGCATGATCATTCATCACCTCCATTTCACCCCTATATTTATAGCTATGGCCATATAGCATATTCTTCACTCCATTAAATACTCACATGCAAGTTTTACATGCATTTAGTGAGGAGCATTGGAGAGATTCATCATATCGACGTACACTTCTTGAATAGTTATTGCCATTCGGGGCTTTTAATCCCAGTGTCGTTCACCTTCCTAAAGGGTATCCAAAATCAAAACATCAAGGATCATGTCAAATATTTTAATTTCACCCTTAGGAGCTCAATTTCTAGAACAGATTGGATGGAAATAGACAAAAAAAAATCCATTAATCAGTCCAATCCTTATTTGAATGGTTTTGTAGTAGTTTTTCATAATCAATACCTAACCCATTATCCTACATAGAATATGATAAAAACGAAGAATGCACATGCTTTTCAAGGATATGGGATCCCCCTATCATCTAGTTGTTCACCATGAAGCTACTAATGGCTATATTTAAATGGTTGTGGACTTATATCCACCAGTTATACCTCTATTAGTTATATATATGCAAAATCATATTATCCCTAATATAGATGATGATGTCTAGTTTCATGGTGACTTTTTTTGATTATTACGATGATTCAGGGTGATTTGTGACCTACCCCTTTTATGGTAGTGTTTTTGTGGGAATTTTTGTTTTAGATAACACATGCATTTTCTAGGGATGGTGTCCCCAGGCAATAGAGTTATAAATTAGATTTTCTAATCTATCTTCAATCACCTTGATACACCTCCCGAGTGTAGAGTAATGATTTCTATGTTTATGAATCAAGGAGGCTCGAAACATTGGTTGATATATAGAACTACAAAGGTGTGTTTTTAGAATGGATTTAGAGGGATAAAAAAATATATCTTATATTACAATATCAACCATGAGACAAAATGGTCTTATCATTTGAGGGAGTCTATGAACAATGAGTATGGCTCATTTCTATTATGCACTACTCAGCTTATTTTACTAAACATAAGTACTTTCTAACTATCTATACCTATGATCGGACCATGAATGTGATGGTATTTTAAGATGGGATTGCACATCCTATTTGATCTCAGGTGAAAATTTTATGGTTGAAAATCATGTGTGATATAATAAAACAATATCATTTAACTAAAGAAAATATTAAGGTAGTTGACAATGTGGTCTATGAAATTCAGAACTGATACATGTACGTGGTTCAACATTCAGTAAAATGTGATATTTTGAGACAACATGATTGTGCTAAAGAAGCCAGACAAAGGACACTAATAGTTACATTGGTTTTCCCCATTGTGGGATTCTAGTGAATTGGGGTATAATCCATTATGGAAATTCCTAGTAGGGAAATCTCAGGTGTTTTTCATCACCAAAAAATATATTCCTATTGGGGTATAATCCATTATGGTCATTCCTTGAATATAAGAAGTTATTGTACATTTCCATGTTCGTAGCTAGATTACTACTTTCCATTTATGTAGAGGAAGAATTTGTGGATGCGGTAGTCAAGATTCCGATGAAATGCATATGTAGAGAAAACCCACATATGGTGGTCATGTTACAACACTTGTCCATGGATTAGGATATATTAATTTAGTGTAGCCTATACTAGAGGATCAGTGTGCCAGGGCATCTACAATTCATGGTACTATTCTAATATCCTACACTATCATGTCTATCTAATTTGATACGAGTTCTTTATATTCCTCTATCTATGTAGATATTGTGGAAATACATCTACTTGATATTGGGTATTTTTGTGTCATGAAGAAACATTATACTCCGTTGAGGATTCAATCATAAAGTGCACATAGTGTATCTAATTCCCCATTTAGGGATCAATCCATCGTTTCCTATGGTAAGTTTTGATTATCACAATGACTGGATTTTATGTTGCTCTTAAGATGAATTATTTAGTCCCCTATCACACCCATTTGTACTACTATCTCTATACGGTATACATTACAACACTATAGTGAAGTATTTACCTTTACAAGGGTGAATGTTTTATCCATCCATGTAGAGATAGATCAGATCACAATGGTCTTGGTGAAGTGATCTTTCATATTGTAGGAAATCTTAGGGATTATTGGGGTTACATCTTACTGATTTCCCTCCAATAGTATTCTGATTTATTGATTTCTTCCCTAATGACATGTTAATAATTCCTACAGAGGGATTGGAATAATTTATCTATCGATATATATCATGAAGCTACCATGATATCCATTTTTATATATTATGGATACTACTATGTTTCATGAGATTAAGATATTGCTAGATGATTTGGAAGCATTCGTTTTACATTTCCCAGTACTTATCCCTATTTTTCTTTTGTCCATTTATATAAAAAAAGATGAAAACCCATAGGATTTATTTGGATTACGAGAAGTTTAATTGGATTTCTATGAATAAATTTTATACATTTTTTCATAAAGATGGACTCTTTGAATAGCTTATAAGAGCTTGATTGTTATCAAACATTGACCTACGATCACACTATCATAACGTTGATGTTAATCCTTCACGAATACCATAAAAAATTTTAGATTTTGGTATATTTTAAATGAGTATTTTGATAATTAGTTTATATATTTTAATGTTTCCTCTATTTTAATAGCCTTGATGAATGTGGTTTTATATACCTACCAGGATTTACTTTTTTGTTTTTTATGGTCTCTTGGTGTATTCACCAACTCAAAGAGACCATACCAAGTATATTGAGATCCTATTGTGTACAATGAGAGAGAATCCCTTATATGATAATATCAAAATGTTAAAAAAATGGATCAACATGGTTTACATCAGAGGTCTTATTATCTTATGGGATGGAGTATTAGTTGAACTAGAGAAGGTGATGGTTGTACTTACCTATAAGCATCCAAATTAATCATGTTTTATGTATATATATTCATTGGGACATCTAGATATATTGGGTGTTTTATACAGAACATACCATTCCATGAGGAACCATGTAATTTTTTCAATAATATGGATGTGAAATTATTATGGTTTTATTCTTTTGGGAAGAACATCCAGTTGCTGGAAGTAAAGATTACTTGGGAACAGATCTTGATTCTTTGAGAACTTGGATGAGGCTATACAATGTTATGTGATTCGTCAAGAATCATTCTAGCTACATTTCATATGTAATAAAATAGTTTTTTAAATTTAGGTATCTCTATTTGAGGCCATATGAAAATAATTACCCAATAAAAAATTGAGCATCTAGTAGTGGTTCATGCATTTCTTTACTGGTGGCATTATCTAATAGGAGAGAGATTTTTATTTTATACGAACCCGAAAATCCTCAAATATATATTTATATAAAATTTATTGAATCATAACTTTGAAAATATTGTCTGAATAACATCAAACCATGTACATTGGGTTTGAATATTCTAATAATAAGGTAAATGAATTAGCTGATGTGTAGATCTTGAAAAATAATGAACATGTCATTTAGAAAGAATGCATGGAATGAAATATGACATCACTCCTTTTAATTATGTTCATTTGAAGTACATAGATATTAATGAGTAAAAATTTATTTAATCCATAGTAGTTAGATCTTTACTACTATTTTGGATGAAGATAAGTCATTTTTTAGATAATGAATATTTGGTTATATTGGAAGTTATTTCACTAGAAGATGTGACTCTATATTGGTCTGTTGATGGAGATGACATCCTATGTATACATTGGAATATAAAGGTTCTTTAATATTTATGAGCAGGTATAATTTTGGTGTCCCATTATTCATAGTGGGTATTTCACCCATGTTACTCAAAGATGTATCATGATATGAAATGTTATTTTTGGCAGTCTAGAATGAAATGTCATAGGCATGTTTTATAACTAGGTGTTAAAACTATCTTTAAAATAAATAATAATAGTATTATAATGTTTTCTTTTTATATTCATGACTAGTCTTGTAATGTGTATTGGATGAAATTTCAATGGAATATATTGTTTTAATAAAAAGTTATCATCGAGGTAGAAACATAGATTGGTTAGACATGGATCAATGGAAAAAGGAATATCACATACTTCTTATCTGAGAAATATTCTCAGTTGATGAGATCATAGGTATGTATATTAGTGAAATTATATTCTTACCAGGGGACCATTCTGATTTTGTTTCAAATTGTGATTCACATTTCCTGTCATGGTTTACTAAAGGGTTATATAAATTTTTGGGTACAATAGTGCTTATAAGAATACGTTATCATCCTCAAAACAATGGAAAATATGAATGAACTATAAAAGTGTTAGAGGACATTATTATATCACACATCGTTGATTTTATGTGTTCTTTGGAGAATAATATATCTATTTATGAATGTTCCTTCTTTAATATATTATAGGAAAATATTCTAATAGATAATTAGGAGTCATTTTATCGACGAAAATTATAGTCAACTATGATCTTTCTATAGGAATTGGAGTTGGTTCTTCATGGCCCTCTTCTTGTGCATAAGAATATTGAGATGTAGTCATTTATGTAAAACTTTTCTCTATGACACAATTTATACAAAGATCATTGTTCTACTATCATCAATAGATTTTTTTATTTGGAAATCCCGACTAAGGTTTGATTATGGGTATCATCTATGAATGGGTATAGATTATCACATAGGCTTGAAAATAGGTTCCACCATTTTTTTGAGACTTTTTTGATCCTTCATAGAGTTTGGCATGTATCCAATCAGTTTCTATTAACTCATAGGTATTGTTCATTCATAATGCATACGACATTTTACAGCTTCACCATTTTCATGCTAACCCATATCATACTTTTGGTCTCAAAGAAGTTTAATTTGATATATATTCATCTTTTTAGTAATATTCTATTTTCATGACTAATTATAAAATGATAACTATCCATGTAATTTTTTTCATTAGTATGGGTGCTATAGAAGATAGTCATCTACAAGATGAGATGTGGGAGAGGGAGGCTAAGAAATATGCTCAGAGGAATATTTTATTCTTAGATGATGTTTCACCTCCCTATGAAGTGAAACTCTATGATTATTTTATTTAATGGGGAATGACTTTAAGATCACGATATTTCTATGAGGCACAAATCCTTTTCTATTTTAGATTAATTCTTTTGTTTTAACATAATAGGAATTACTATTAATGATATAGAGGTAATAGGGGTAAGAAGATCTTTTTCGATGCTTGGAGACCCATATTATAGAGAATGTATGTGGTCCTCATTGTTAGTAGAAATTAGAATCCCAAACTAACGGGTCTAATGAAATCATGTTGGGTGTTCGTTTCATAGTAGAGGGTCGTACAGTATTCCAAAAACATGTACCTAAGTCATTATGTCAATGTGTTTTTATTAGACATATGATATTGGTATTTATCATAGGATGAGAATAGATATTCAAACCATGATCCTAGCTCATGTGAGTAGTCTCTCCAATCATTTCATGCCACAAGATTGGTGTACGGTTGGGCCAGCCATTCATCCGAAACATGAACCTCCTAAATTATTTTAGTAATGAAAAAATGCCCCATTATTTTAATAACATATAGTACTCATTAATTCATCCACCAGAGGAAAGTATCCTCCATTTTTTCTTAGTTGACCGTCCATATAAGCATCACATAGGTTAATTAATATATTATTCATATGTCATTAGAATCGTGGTTCTTTCATCTCATTGAATTACAATAAGTAATATCAACAATACATAAGCTCATTTCAATGTTCTAATTTTTATATAAAATTATATTTTTGGGAAATATTTTATAGCCTATTTCTAGGGTGTAGATAATTTTTTTCTCTTGATCTATAACAAACCATAGGTCGATACTAAAAAATTGTACCTCTCTAGGAATAATATTGGTGTTCTTGTATTTATCCCTCATGTCTTGTTTCCTTATATTATGTTTCACGATGTCGCTTGAAAGATTCTCATTCCAATTCATTATAATACATATACACCATGTCTAAATTCAATATCCATCAAATATATAATATAGAATCCCAAAATTCTTATTGGCATTTTTCCCCAATATTAGTTTCCACACATTTAGGTGTGAAAATTGAAAAATATTTGTTATTTAAAATTACCATGTGACAAAACCATATTCCATATGGTTTTGGTGTGAATCAAAGATGTGAGGACTATAATGAATTGTATACAAATTATTTGAATAACCACATTAATTACTTAAATTGGATATTGGTTATTCCCTTTTTAAAGAGAAATGTTATATATACTAGATTTTACCAAATTCATAGACCCCATTACACTCTTATTATCTATGATGGTGGAATTCATTATAACCACAAACCATTTTTTTTGTATTTTCCAAATAGCCACTTTTTGGGTAAGTGGAAACCATAAAAAAGAGTCATTTATTCCTACATACCAAAACCATTTGTTTTGATACTTTAGGAAAATGATCTGCGAGTCATTTTTGACGTGTATGAATTGACCTCACCTCAATCCGACGCACGGTGTGACCGGTATGGCTAAAAGTGTCTGATATCAGTTTCAAATTGAGATAATCTTTGGAAAACAACACCAATGACATACGCCAAACTGAGAAAACATGTTCGGATTGTTTTGATACTTTAGGAAAATGATCTTCAAGTCATTTGTGACGTGTACGAATCATCCACACCTCAATCTGACACACGGTGTGACCGGTATGGCTAAAAGTGTATGATATCAGTTTCAAATTGAGATAAAATTTGGAAAAAAACAACTATGACATACTCTAAATCGAGCAAACGCGTTCGGATTCTTTTGATAATTTAGGAAAATGATACATGAGTCATTTTTGACGTGTACGAATCGATCGCACCTCAATCCGATGCACGGTGTGACCAGTATGGCTAAAAGTGTCTGATATCTGTTCCAAATTGAGATAAAATTTTGAAAATAACACCAATGACATACGGAAAGCTGAGCAAATGCGTTCGGATTGTTTTGATACTTTAGGACAATGATCTGCGAGTCATTTTTGATGCGTATGAATCGACCGCACCTCAATCCAATGCACGGTGTGACAGGTATGGCTAAAAGTGTCTGATATCAGTTTCAAATTGAGATAAACTTTGGAAAAAAACACTAATGACATACTCCAAACCAAGAAAATGCGTTCAGATTGTTTTGATACTTTAGTACAACTATTAGAAAGTCATTTGTGACGTGTACAAATTGACCGAACCTCAATCCGACGCACGGCGTGACCTGTATTTCTAAAAGTGTCTGATATCAGTTTAAATTGAGATAAACTTTGGAAAACAACACCAATGGCATACGACAAACTAAGAAAACGCGCTTTTATTGTTTTGATACTTTAGGAAAACGATCCACGAGTCCTTTGTGACGTGTACGAATCAACCTCACCATAATCCGATGCACGGTGTGACCGGTATGGCTAAAAGTGTCTGATATCAGTTTCAAATTGAGATAGAAATTGGAAAACAACACCAATGTCATACGGAAAACCGAGCAAACGCATTCATATTGTTTTGATACTTTAGGACAATGATCCACGAGTCATTTGTGACGTGTATGAATCAACCGCACCACAATACGACGCACAACGTGACCAGTATGACTAAAAGTGTCTGATATTAGTTTCAAATTGAGATAGACTTTGGAAAAAAACACCAATGACATACGCCAAACCGATCAAACACGTTCGGAATGTTTTGATACTTTAGGAAAACGATCCACGAGACATTTGTGACATGTACGAATCAACCGCACCTCAATCCGATGCATGGTGTGACCGGTATGGCTAAAAGTGTCTGATATCAGTTTCAAATTGAGATAAACTATGAAAAACAACACCAATGACATACGCCAAACCGAGCAAATGCATTCGGAATGTTTTGATACTTTAGGACAACGATCCACGAGTCATTTGTGACGTGTACGATCGACCACACCTCAATCCGACGCACGACGTGACCGGTGTGACTAAAATTCTCTGATATCAATTTCAAATTGAGATAGACTTTGGAAAACAACACCAATGACATATGGAAAACTAAGTAAACGCGTTCGGATTGTTTTGATACTTTAGGACAACGATCTAAGTGTCATTTGTGACGTGTACGAATGGACCGCACCTCAATCTGACAGACGATGTGGCCGGTATGGCTAAAAGTGTCTGATATCAGTTTCAAATTGAGATAGAGATTGGAAACCAACATTAATGACATACAAAAAACCGAGAAAACACATTCGGATTGTTTTGATACATTAGGACAACGATCCACAAGTCATTTGTGATGTGTAGGAATCGACTGCACCTCAATCCGACGCACGACTTGACCAGTATGACTAAAAGTGTCTGATATCATTTTCAAATTGAGATAGACTTTGGAAAACAACAACAATGACATACGACAAACCGAGCAAACACGTTCAGATTATTTTGATACTTTACGACAACGATCCACAAGTCATTTGTGAAGTGTACGAATCGACCGCACCTCAATCCGATGCACGGTGTGAATGGTATGGCTAAAAGTGCCTGATATCAGTTTCAAATTTAGATAAACATTGAAAAACAACACCAATGACATACGCCCAACCGAGCAAACGTGTTCGGATTGTTTTGATACTATAGGACAACGATCCACGAGTCAAATGTGACATGTACGAATCGACCACACCTCAATCCGATGCACGACGTGACCGGTATGACTAAAAGTGTCTGATATCAGTTTCAAATTGAGATAGAATTTGGAAAACAACACCAATGACATATGCCAAACATATTGATTTTACATTATTCCCTTTCATTGTTATGAAAATGAAAACTTTTGAGTTTAAAATTTAATATTTTAGTTTCACATTTCCATATTAAGGTATTCTTTCATATTACTATTTTAATTTCTTTCATTATTTCATTACTAAAATAATATTTTTTTCTTATAGGTGCTTTTTTTTCCTTCTGTTCGGATTCTTTGTTCAGCAACAAATACCGTCGAGAGAGGATCATGAATATCAAAGGATGAAGCATGAATGTTTATAACTGTTGTTGAATAATTGTAAATGTAACCATGTAAAACATTGTTTGAAATGTATATAGCAATGCCTTTTTTTGTATTCATGATGTTAAGTAAATGTATATACCGTAGTCAGTCAAAATATTGAGTGCGGGTGCTATGGTGTGCAGGTATGCATGTGCTACTTTGTGCAGGTATTCAGGTGTACAGGTGTGCAGGTACTATTGTTTTTGGTGCAGGTGATGGGGCCTTTATCAGTGCTTTTTTAGCGCCGATAAAGGGCACCTTTAACAGCGCTAGAGGAGTGGTGATAAAGGAACCCTTTATCAGCGCTCCGTCAAGCGCTGATATAGGAGACCTTTATCAGCGCTAAAAGAAGCGCTCATAAATGTGTCCTTTATCAGCGCTCCGAGAAGCGCTGATCTAGGGGACCATTATCAGCGCTACGAGAAGCGCTGATAATGGCGGTCCTTTAACAGTGCTTTTGTTAGTGCTGATAAAGGTCCCCTATATGAGTGCTTCTCGGTGCTCTGATAAAGGGGACCCCCCCCCCCCCTTTATCTACGCCGGCATTAACAGTTCTTTTCAAGCGCTATTAATGCTGATATTTAGCACTGATAAAGGCCCAGGTTGTAGTAGTGGATCTAACATCTCAGTAGGTAAAACCCACAGATTCGAAGTGTTTACATTCTTAGAACAGTCCATTAACACTGGTTTGAAATACAATAATAAAAATCAATTCCACACTTTTAATTTAACAACGATAGCTTTACAATTTCAAAGGCCAACCATTGTCGCAATCCAGTTCTTAAGAAAACATTCATTTTATAATAGAAACCCAACCCAATAAATACAAAAAAAATTAAATGAAAAAGATTAAATGGAAAAAAAATTCATATAATTTCACATTAATGACAAAGAAGTTACTTTAAAAATTACTAACCAATCATACTGTTTGTCGATGGGAGATGTAATATAATCATTGAGAACTATTCATGAGAATTCCCATAGGCACTAGCTAGATGTGCACCTAGGTACCTCATATCTCAGTGTGAGACTAACAATAACAATATATTTTGTCATGCATGATAAATTTGTAGGCAACATGCCCATAACCTACTAGTCTCAAACATCACCATTATAATCATTGTTTGGTTAGTGTTGTCATATCCAAACTTTCTATGTGAAATAGGGGACAATCCCCACAATACCACTATCATACAAGTACATGTCCTCCCAACTAGATACATAGACTTCCATTATTTTTAAATTTTTTTTTACACATTCCATGTTACCACATACAACATTTTTCAACCAAACTGAGCATCTAATTTAATAAGACACCTCTTTCACATCACAATACCATTTTGGATAACTTATGCACAAAAAAACATTTACAAATTAGTTCTAAAATAATGATGAACACCACTTCCTCTTGAATTTTATATAGAAGCATTTCCACATTTTATGAAATACCATGATACTCTAGTAACATTCCAAATCGGCCTCTATGCTCAAAAACACAAATAAATTATTCAAAACATTTAGAAACCATTACTAACCCCATCATAAAATGTACCATGCTAGACGACTCCTCATGCCAAACATTTTCTAAAACACACACACCGAAATCCAAATGGGCATACCCCCCCACCCCATGGGAATCCATTTTAATTTTTTTATAGGAAATTAGTATTTCAATGAACCCCCAAGAAACATTTCCACAAAACCCAACATTTTTTTAAAACCACATCAATCTAGCAACATTATTTTAAGAACATAAAACAATTCCATTATAACCAAAAAACTCTTTTTACAACATGTTAACACATTTAACAAGATAAATCATTACCAAACCATACGCAAAAAATGAAGACAAAAATAAAATAAAAAACCACACAACCATAACCAAGGATAAAACTTTCATTACCCCCCCCCCCCCAATTTAACATTAATGAACAATGACATTTTAAATGATAACCCTAGGTGCAATAAATCTAGTTATTTCTGACAAATCCATTTGAAAACCCATTTTTTGTATATTATATCAACAGTAAATCATCATTAGAATCAATACATAGAAATATTAGAGGTTATAAAGACATTTAATATTTATATGAAAACACGCAAGTTCATGTGGAGTGTTCCGAAAAGGAAAAAGTTAGAAATGCCTACCTAAACCAAGTGCAGATGTAATGAAACATCATGGGAGGACATATCTATGCCCCTAGGACCATTCACACACCATAGATCCAAATAATAATGATCCAAACATAAACACTATACATTAGGGTTCCACTATGGAAGAAACCTCCCAATTTTAACCCTAAAACGATGAGGGAAAGAGAAGGAGGGAAGATTTAGTGAAGGAAAAATGAATGATCACCATACTTTCTTGAGAAATCGCCCCAAAATCACCGAAAATCAAAGAAGGATGAAGGGGGAGGATCCTCTAATTGATTCCCAATAGATAGTGATTCGTATTTTAAGTAGAATCATCCATATTGGAGCTCCATGTCAAATGTTATAAAGCCTACAAGTTGTTTCACGGTTTTATTGCACGGTTTTTCAAACCATGTGAAATCCATGTGAGGGATACTTGAACACTCCCAAAACATTGCTTGGATATGTTATATGGTTAGGCCAGGCCATGATCAAACCGTGAGATCGCAAAAAGTTGCCTCAAACCCCAAATTACTCCCCAAACACTAGGGAAGTTCACCCAAGGATCCCTTAATGTTATAAACACAATGTAGTGATAATGTGGGTGTCATAAACTCCACAACATGAAATTTAATATCAATCCCATCACAAATAACTAATCATATGTATAAAAGAAAACCACAACCAGAAAAACACATGGAGTTTTTTTGGAAACCTGTCCCAAACCTCTGCCAAAAGATTCCACATCGAGAAATAAGAAAAAGGAGTATCCGAGATCGACATGTGACAATTATCCCTTGTACGTACTCATTATTCCCCCAGAAAGTCACCCATATGAAAGTATAATAAATCTCAAGTCAATTCCCAACAAAAACCATGGTGAAACCAAAAACTCTGGGATGAGTATCCCCTCTTTAAGTCACACCTGACCAATCAAAAAGAAACTACAACAAATGAATGAGGATGAGGGGAGAACAAAAGAGGGTTCTCCTCGCCATAAGAATTCAACTAATATGAACAACATTAAACCCAAAAAACACCAACACTAAATCTCAGAATAAGATATTTTGAAACCTTAGAATCTCTATATAGATCACATGGTTTGGTCACACAGTTTTTAAAACCATTCCCAACTGTGCGGGAACTACTGGAAGGAAGGGGAACCACGCATGGCTTGGCTTCACAGTTTCAAAACCATGTTTCAACCATTACAATGAATATTCCCAAAAAATACACAAATTCACACGGTTATGAGACCTATCGCATGATCATGCGCTGGACGTGTCGTGGTTTCTATTATCTTGGATGGGCCTTCATGATTTCGACTATCCGCGTGGTAACCGTGCTTCAATTAGAATAAAAATGTTCTAAAAACTCCAAATTCTAAAACCCTCAACCAGGGTTAAACCTAAACATCCATATACCATTTGGACACTACCCCCACTAAAATAGGGATCCTCATAAACAAACCAAATCCAAAATAAAACAATTCTACACAACTCAATAATCTCTAAACAAGTACTTGAGAAAGCTAAAACCAAGATACAACTACATAAGGGTGAGACACACTCAATGTAGAATGTAAATTTTCAATGGACACATTCAAATACACTCAATTATTTGTGTTACAATTGATATAATTCATCACACATTTAACAAAACAAGTAAAATTTCAAAATCATGTCAACCAGAATAATGAGATGTTAAACATTTCAATCCCAACACTGGAAAACTGGGTTGGGTTTCAAACCCCCCTGTCACTGTTGACTGTCTGTGAGATTCACCTTGAGATGTGTGGTTGGGGAACTGATGGATGAAGCATCTCCCAAATCATATTCAGACAACACATCCTTTGATAATGAATTCTTCTTCAGATAGAGACTAATACAGAGCATCTCCAAATAACCCAAATGTCCACATCTACGGTTATTCATTATAGGAATATGAAAATATGACATTAAGAGACCAAACCAGCTGCACTATAAACATACAAGAAAATAGTCTGACGATCTGGAATTGGAAGCTAACAACGGTTTTTTTTTCAGAACCTGATTCCCATAGAACACTATACTCGCGATATGGGGAACCTTCACGAAAACCAAAAACCACTTTTTGAAACCCAAAACCAGCTCAACTATGAACACCTCATCCACCATCTTCAACACACATGTTTCACTATATGAGAGTAAATTCTCTAAAATCTCAGGATGAAAATCCTATAAAAATATGGGGTTTTACTTCAGATTTTGGCACTTCATCCAAGGAGTAGGGAACCAACTCCATAATGTTGTCAATGTAAGTCTTTACTGACTATTAGCCTAGCCGAATATCCTATATCTATTCCACTTTCCACAAACTTCACCTCCTCGGGTATGAACCATTGGATGAATGTGACCTTAAAATCATCTCACTTCATCCCAATGTCCAACGATGATAGGAAAACCAGCATCATCTACTCTAAGGATAGACCCTCAAGAAACCCCAAGACAACATGATCTCTAATAGCCTTAAGAGTTCCCAATAACATGAAGACTGTCTCTACCTCTTTAATCAACTCGAAAGATGCTTAGAATCACAGAACACCATGAAAGAAAGGTAATATTCTTGAATAATAAGAAACAAGGGACTAATCATTAAGAACACTGGGGACCATTCTAGGTGGCATTTCATGAACAAAAACAAAAGCGCAGAACAAATCCAAAACCAAACTGAGACACAAACAAAGAGGAACACATCAATTCAAATCCAAATAGCTCAGAATCCAAGTAAAAACAAACACCAATATAATATACATTTTCAAAACCAATATTTTTTTCATTTAAAACACAAAACTTGTTTCATCCAATTATATTTCCAATATATCAATAACCCTTTTTTCTGGAAAGAAATTCCCAAAATCATATTCTCATTCAATACCACTATAGGTAAACCATGTTATACCTTTAATTCCACATCCAATACCATGGTATCCCATGAACGGTTACATGTGCATCCATCCATTCCCATCATTACATTCCAACACGCACTTCGCACACATACCCACACACATGTCAAAGTCCTCGAAAATACCAAGGGCCAAATCCCATTAACAGTCTCAAACCAAAACACCCTCAAGGTTTGAAACCCAAAAATATCAATTTAAAACATTTTCAGGGATAACAAATCTATTTTAAAATCCACATTTGTTTAAAAATGCACTTACATTTCAACATACACTTACAAAAAATAAAACAGAAATGAAACCCAACCAAAAATGGACTGCTGGAATGAGGGACTAGTGTCCATGACTAACCCAACGACATGGTGGTCTGCTATGCCCTAAGAAAAGAATAACACTAAGAGGGTCTTGAACTGGGAACATAGACACCACATGGGTAACCAAACCATGTTAGGACACAACATGACACTAGTTCACCTCTATTATCATCCCTCAATCCATGACAACCCAAAACAATCAACTCAAATCCCGGACTACCCCTGATGACTCGAGGTTCATAACTTGTAAGGGTTCTTTACCCCATTCACGTACCTACATCTTGAGTCCCTATAGTCCAGATATCTATCTAATAAACACCCCAGATATCAGGAAACTCCTTTGATACCATTGTTTCACCAACCATGCTAGGATTACATATGACCTAACACCAAACTTGGTCCGTAACATGACCCGAATGGTGTTGCTGATCCCCACAGGCTGGAAACTACTGGCGGGAATCATATTTAAATCTAGTGGGAATGATTTAAACTGAGTAACCATGATCAAATAAATAAAATAATCAAAATTATGTAACAACAACAACCCACAGCTGAACATAAATAAATGAACAATTTGGTCCAATACAAATACAAATGAATAATACTAACACCCAAATAACCTGAGTCTACAACAAAAAAAACAGCTACTAACACGATCTATATTTGTCCTCCTTGCCAACTCCATCCACAATAACACACAACTTTGAGAGATAAATCAAACCAAAAAAACATGAACAGACATGAACTGGAAAAACATCTCATGTCAACCGACACCGACTCATATATGTAGGGTGTGAGCTAACAGATAAGTAGGAAGAAACCACAGATTCCATCTGTTTACTTTCAGAAAATAGTCTATTAAGAGTTTTTTTAAATAAAATAATAAAATAGAGTTTTCTTATTTTATTAAACAACTACATCATTAACATTTCAATGACCAACACACACCACTATCCATTTTTCAATAAAACTATCATTTTATAACAAAACTCAACCCAAATAGTACTGGTAACAATTTTCAATGTGACAACATAAAATGGAAAAAAATTTCAAAGAATTAAACATTAATGTCAAGGAACTTAATTTTAAAATTACCAACCCAACCTCTTGTATTCTAAAAATAAGGTTCAATATAATCATTGAGCACTCTTCACGGTAACGCCCATATGCAATAGCTTGTTGGGGGTACCAGGTACCTCAAATGTCAGTGTCAAAATAAACAAAAAAATATATGTTATCATGCATGATCCACTAGTTGAAAACATACACATAACCTAGTTTTCATCATCACCATAATCCTCATCATAGTTTCGTTAGAGTTTTCATTCTCAAAATTTCTATGTGATATAGGTGCCAAACCCCATCGGATCTGTAGCATAGTAGTAAAATTCCTTCAAACTAGATAACTTGGCTTCCCTTTTTGTGCTCAATCGAATTTCACACATCATATGTTACCACATACATCATATTTCAACCAAACCGAGTATCCCATCTCATAATAAACTACTTTCACATCAGAAACACATTCATGATAACTTATGCACCCCAAAAAATTAACAAATAACTTCTAAAACAATGAGGAACACCACTTCTCCATGAATTTGATAAACATGAATTTCTAGATTTTAGAAAAAACCATGCAATTCAAAAACATGCTAAATAGTCATTTCTTCTTACAATCCCAAGTAAATTTATAAAAAAAATTAGAATCCATTTCTAAAACCATATTAAAATGTGAAATTATAAATGACTCCTCAATCCAAACAATTTCAAAAACACAAACACCAAAACAAAATGGGAATACCCATCCCCCCATCAGCTTCCATTTTAAACAGCATTTATGAAATTAATATTTCAAGGAACACAAAAGAACTATTTCCACAACACCCACCATTTTCAATAAAACCACCTTCAACCATACACATTATTTAAAGAACATAAAAAAACCATTGTAACTATAAAACCCTTTTTAAAACATTTTAACACATTTAAAAAGATAAATCATTACCAAAACATACAAAAAAATCAAGAAAAAAGATGATAAACAACCATCCAACCATAATCCAGACTAAACATTTCATAAAAAAACCCCAAATTAAATTTAATGAAAAATGACATTTTAAAAAATAACCCTAGGTGCAATAAACCTAGTTATCTCACACAAATACATTTTAAAACATATTTTCAATAAATTATAATAATATGAAATCATCATTCTCATAAAGATAAATTTATATTAGATTTTTTTAAACACATTTTAATGTTTTAGGAAAACACTTAACATCACAGAGTGTGTTCTCGAAAGGAAATGGTTGGAAACGCTTACCTCAACCATGCGTGGATGTGAAGAAACTTCATGGGAGGAGATATCTAAGCCTCACAGACCATTCAAACACCTTAGATCCAACGAAAAACTAACCAAACATAATCCCTAGGTATTAGGGATCGACCATGGAAGAACCCTCTAAAGGATAACCATAAAACAATTAGGGAATGAGATGAATAAAAGATTTGTTGAGGGAATCATGAAGAATAACCAACCCTTATATAGGAATTTCCCCCAAAATCTCCCCAAATAGAAGAAGGAATGGGGGGAGGATCCTCTGGTTGATGCCCAATAAATAGTGGTTCATTTTGGAGGTGAATTCAACCAAATTGAATCTCCATGTCAATGGTCAGAAATACCTTAAGTAGATGCATGGAATTGATGCATGATATGTCAAACAATGTGAAATACGTGTGAGGTCTACTAGAATAATCATGAATAATTTTACAAGGTTAGGTTACACAGTTTTTCTTGGTCGTGCTCAAACCATGAGACACAATAAAGTGGCTGAAACCCCCCAAATTACACCCAACACACTAGAGAAGTTCACCCAATGATCTCTAAATGTTTTAAACACAATGTAGTGACATTATGGGTTTCACAAACAACCTCTCATGCAACTGTATATCAATCACAACAAGAATAACTAATCATTAGAATAAAAGGAAACCCAAAAAAAAACACAAGTAATTTTGATGGACACCCTACCTGAACCTCAACCAAAAAATTCCACATCGAGAATCAAATAAAAGGATGGAGTATTCATGATAAGGGTGTGACATACATGTAGATTTTTCCCCTATTTATGACTTATTTTATTTTTCCATTATATTTTAATTATATTAGGTTCTATTTCCATTAATTATTAATTAAATTGGGGTTTTGGTGTGGTTTACAAATAATATTAAAATGTGAATATTTTTAGAGGAATCGTATTTCATATTCTCAATGTGGTATTATTTGAATTTTATTAATTATTTTAAAGAGAAAAAAAACAAATTTTCAGTATATTTATTTCATACTATAGATTATGGGATGGTTCAGGAAAAAAGTTATGGATTATATGGAACATATATAATGATTTATTTTATGATCAATCTCCCCATGTGAAACTCGATGTCAGTAGGTCTGAGTTAATTTGCAGGTAAATTATTTTTCTATGTCTATTATATTGAAGATTGGAATCCTAAATGGTGGTGACCAAAATGTAACATGAAGATCATTTCTGGATTCAGTTTTTTTAGTTTCATTTTTAGTTATATTTTTATCTAATATTTTATTTGGATATTGTAATGTATTTATTGATTTTTAGTTATTATTAGATTACTATTCAATTTCAATATTATTTATTAAATTGTACTTTTTTATATATAAAATCATTCCAATTGGTTTATCATTTATGCTTGACACTATTATCCCACATGATAAGATCATAGAAACCTCTCGATCCATTATGTAGACTAGATATGGTGACTATTTTAGGGGTAGGCTAGGGTGGGTTTTGAAAAAATGGTATAAAATGTTTCCTTTTTAATTTATGGAATTATTTAGTTTCGATATATGATTTTTGGAAGAAAATAATTTTGTATGAAATGTGCATTGGAATATAAATCCTATCCCGATAAACATTATGCTATGAGTAGTGTATGACATTAGTATATAATGTTGAATTTTAATTCGATGTAATTGGTGATTTTTTCTTTGTGTGTTTTGGGGAATGAAAATAGAAGTGAACCAGTGTAACACAATGTGATTTAATTGATTATAATACCATGGGAGCCCAAGTGAATGATTAAATATACTTCCCATTGATGGTTCTTTCAATAAGATTATGTTCTCAGGTTATGTATGGAAACGAGTTCCCTATGTCTAGAGTTTCTCTATGTCAAGGGTTGTGTTTAATCTTGTTTGTGTCAGTGAATTTCTAAAATGGAATTTTTTTTAAAGGGTTTTCAAAAAGGAAAATGAATTTTTGTCGTGGTTTTATCAAAAAGTGGTATTTTTTTATATTGGAACTTGAATCAGATTGTGTATTTTGGACATTTCCTTATAGTAATTTTTTTTAATATTGGTATAGATATGGTGTTTTTTGAAATTAAATTTTTGTTTTTTGTGAAATTTTGATTTATTAGATTGTTTTTTGATGTATTTTTTGGTTGAATTTTGAGAACAAATTTGATATTGATTATGTTTACCATAATTGATTTGTATATAATATGTCCCCTTCTAAAATATACAAAATGATTCAAGTGAGTCACTTCAAGATGTTGACCCATACCAAACACCTAGTGGGTGGATGATTCATGATATTCTCATTTATTAACAATAATTTGTGGAAATAGAGGTCTACTAGGGTCTGTATAATTATTTGTAGAAGTCAAAAGTGTTTTCCAGTCATTAGTAACCCCCAAATCCATAAGGATTTGATATGTACTTGGTTTGTTTGGTGGTCTTGTTTTAGATCCGGGGATGGTGACAGTTCTATTGTGTATGTATGTTGGGATTTTATGGTAAGTTTTTAAGTCCAATTTTATCTAATTTTTATGTCCTAATGAGGTGATTATGGAGAATTTGGAAGATCACATATATATTATGAAATGTGGATGGATGGTGAATGTCTAATTGTGTCATTTGAAAGATATAGATTCCATTTCACTAGATTTAACTGTAATGAATTAGTTGAAATCACCTATCATGGTATATGATCTTCATCAAGAGGTTTTGGATAATGTTATCTCTTCCATGAATATTTTATTTGGAAATATAGTGTATGAGAAATTTCATATCACATTAATTATTGGAGCGAAATATATGGTATTGGTTGCCCCCAATTTTTTTAAATCTATTGAGAGATGTGTCCTACGGAAACATATCCCGAAAAATCCTACACTTTCAATTCTGGTTTCTTGTTCATTGGGTTTTTAAGTCAAATGTTTCTATTTATATAAGTTCACACCTTTGAAGAAATATTTTTATATCCCTCTTAAGGTGTCTTAATGATAAAACCATTTAGGTCAATAAGATAATGTATTTAAAGTCACTTTTACAAAAGTGAAATTCTCGGGACGATGTTGTTGGCTCATGAATATGGTACAATATGTTATTTTATGTAAAAAATTCCATTCATTGTCCCTGGAGTGAAGCTCTTCAAATAGTTCATAATTTTATGGGGTGGTTGGGTTGTTGTCCCATAATTTAACCCAATTTTCAAAGTGTTTATGGTTGAATTCCACCTTTTTTGTTATATGATTGAATGTATTTTAAAATACGCCGTGTTATTTGTATCAAATTGGATTTTTTATTTTGGAAAATATCATTACCTGGGATTCATTGATGTTAATATTGGAATATTTTTTATGTATTTTGGATTAGTTTTAGTTTGGATTTTGAATATTTCATATTTTAATAGTCTTGTTTTTTATGGAAAACGTGAATCGTGGTGTGGTTTGATGTTTGGTTCAATATAATTTTGATAAGTATTCCCTAGTGTTGAGACTTCATATGTTGGTGAATTCATGGTTTTATAATTTTAAATGGTTTATATACCACCAATGAATATGGCTTTATATATTGTTTTTCTAGTGTGACATGTGGAGTTTAATGGTAACCATACTGATCATGGTCCCATTTAGAATAGTTTTACTTTCAATTTTGGATTTTCACATCATTTCTAATAGTAATATTCTATGGGAAACGTTTTTTGTTGGGAATAATTATCACACCACGACCCTGATTTTAATTTAATAATATTTATTTCCAGATATTCTATTATTTTAAGTTCATGTTGAGTTCATGGTGTTAATTATTGAGTTTTGTAAGAATTATGTGATTATTCCCTATTCAATATTTCTGTTTATTATTTTGGAAGAATCCATGTGGCAGGTAAATCTATAGGTTGATTTTATCTCATATTTCATTCATGGGTTTCCTTGAACATCCTACGATTGTCTTGGCAGCAACTGTGCAAGGAAAAGT
Source organism: Viscum album (assembly GCA_963277665.1). Classification (NCBI taxonomy): domain Eukaryota; kingdom Viridiplantae; phylum Streptophyta; class Magnoliopsida; order Santalales; family Viscaceae; genus Viscum; species Viscum album. Next base: position 798,449,376 of record OY728143.1, on the reverse strand, counting down.
TGTAATCATGAGAATCCTATTTGGATTCTAGGACATGGAACATTGATATCAAATGTTTTAGAGAAACCATATATAAATCATGTGTGAGACTCTGAATGATGATATCAAATATTTTAATAATTGAATCACGGTTTCCCAAACCATGTAGAATGCTCATATTGGCGCCCCTTCTCTCCATAAGGGTGTGCACCGTTGGAACATGGTTTAGAAAAATGTGTGTAAAAACCATGCCACATTCTGAGATTTTTAAAAGGAAACATTTTATTTTCCCCCACCCTAATTTTAACCATATTATGTGGGTTTCCTACTTCATTCATATAAGGTGCAAAATTGGCTCTCAAAACCCACTTCATTTGTCTATACTTCCACAATTGATTATCCTGAGAGCTTCTTATGTAAATTCCTTTCAGTGTTTGGATAATATTCAACTCACTTTATATTAGTTTCTCAGTTCCATATACTTTTGTGGTTGGATTTTATCTTGGATGAACTCTATGATGATTTTCATAAATGATCAGTTGATTCCTTTGATGTTATATTGTTCAATTTTATTCTAAGGCTTTTCCCCATCCTTTCAAATATTAATTTCATTTTCACACCATTGATATAGGTGTATCCATTCATTTTTTCATAACATTAAATTTGTTTCTTGATCCTTTATAACTCATTTATAAATGTGTTCTTACCGATTTTTATGTCATTGTATAAAGTGTTGTTGTGTATACATGTTGTAAAATTAGGAAAAATGGGATTTTAATGGATTTATTTTATAATACCAACAAATTTGTGTACAATTTCATGATTAAATTTAAATTGATATTTTAAAATTTAATTTGTTTTTTGGGGATTGTGTATAGTATTTCTTCTGTTTTTGAAATTATGTGACCCGTATTACTGTGGTTTTTGTGTGCGGTTTGGTGCTCTTATGTGGGTCTTTGGATTTTATTGGGAAATTTATTGTTATTATTAATTTGAAACATTATTTTTTAAATGTTTTATATTTTAATTATATGTGATTTGGTTATATAAATATGTGTAATATGTGAATATATGGATAGACACATATATTTTTAATATTTATTTCATAGAATTCGCATGATTATATCTAGTTTTAGAAACTCCCTTTGCCCATTTTTCTCAACATCATTACTCCAAAGGGATCACGAAAAACTCCTATTTTTTATAAATGGATACATGGTTTCAAAATGAAGGAAATATGGTTTTTAAATGTTCTATATTTATATTTTTTCATTTGGTACCTTGAAAAGTGTTTGGTGACCACGTGAGTCTATAATAAATTATTCATTATTCTGTTCATTAATGTTGATTTATATAGTTTTTTTAATTTCTTTTGAGATGATTTGTATTATAAATCTAAATGATTTTATAATTCATAATATAAAGGATTATTTAGTACTTTGTGATGTTTTAGGATCTTTGATTTAAATTCACATGTTGTATAGTCCATATGGGTAGTTTTTATTGTTTGATGTGTGATAAGACCCCCAATGGAAACCCATCCAATAAAAGGGACTTTATATAGTTGGTATCATGGATTTGGAAAGGCATGTGTTATGTTATTTTGGAGTTTTTTCATGACAATAATTTGATTACCTCATAATTATCCTTTATACCATTAACATTGTATTCTTAAACATCGTCTAAACAATTGAGGGATGTTTAATTTCTTTTCATGATTAAATAGATAGAACCCCCTATATAAGGGTTAATTTAGGTGGGATTTACAAGAGAGGCTACTGTACAATATCAAGGTTCATTTTTAACTATAATGGTACACTATTCATTGAAAGGTGTGTCCTAACTAAGTACACATAGGAAGTACATATAGGGATGTTTTGTAAACTCCCTTGACTTCATGTCTTTATGCTCAAATTTATTTTATTATTCATGATTTTATTTTATTTTGTTATTCCCTTATTGTACATTAATATTTTCAGCTCACATCAATCAAATTAGGCTTTTTATTCATTTTATTACATAGTTCAACTTCTCTTTACTATAACTCTTATTTAAAGTGGTGTTATCATGTTATTTCCAAAATGGGTTTCCAATGGGCATTTGTTTTAAGAAGGAAAATCATGTCATGTATTAATAGTGGGATTTTTAGAAGTATAATTTTATTGATTTATGACAAGGAAAACAATATTTTTAGTCTATGTATTTTAAAACAGTGTTTTTGGATTGTTTTGGGATAGGAAATGTATGAATTCTGTGATGATAACCTAGTGAGATGTTTTATGATCACACCCTACTTATGAAACTCACTCTTTGTAGAAATGATATATTTTTCAAGATGTGTTATATTTAGGTTATACATTAGATAATTATGGTTTTGTGGATGGGTGTGACTAAGTGGGCAGAAAGAGATCTTGTCTCGTTTTGTTTTGGTTTTAATTTTTCTTTTAGTTCTATATTTTCAAAAAATGTTTTATCTATATATGATTGTGTATTTATTGATGTTTAGTTATTATTGGTTTATCGTGCACACTATATCATGTTTATTTTTATCTATTTTTATTAATATGGATATTATTTCCCAGTGGTTTATCTTGGATTCTGGGAACTAATTTCTATCTCAAGTGGATCAGGAATGCCTCTCAGGGATTACCATTTCCCGGGTCAGGTGACCATTTTGAGGTCGACTATGGGAAGTTCTTGACATACAAAATGGGTCATTGTGAACCATTATAAGTAATCATGTCAAAAAAATTCTATCCAATGTTTTCTGAAAATTCCATATGTTATTTTAAACCTTATCAATATAGTTTAAATCCCATATAAATCAGTTCATACATTATATACAATAAATAATTATTAAAATATTTCCTAATCATAGTGGTAAATAATTATGATGAAATTATTAGATATAATAATTTATTTAAATTAAAAATATGAAATTAATTTTCTAAAACTCAATTAGTAAATTATTTCATAAAACAATCGTTAAATATACCAAGAGACGTGATGAAAATGATGGTTTCTAATGAAATATTACTCATAATAATATAGCAGATTATTATCAGAATTAAATATGGACATAGTTAAAATAAGATAATTTATACATATTATTTTTAATAATTAAAAAATATTAATTTAAAACTAATTTTAAATATTATATTTTCATATAAATTATTTAAATTAAAAGGTATTTTTAAATAAAAAATTATTATTGTTCAGCATTCATAAAAAATGAATCTTTTCAAGAGAATACAAAAAATTCATCAGACTATGATTTTCATATTCATATTCAAAAATGTATGTTAATTTTTTATATTAAATATCTTTAAGGGGAAAAATTTTACTTTAAATTATGTGCCCAAATTGATACAAAACTCTTTTTAGAAATTATATTTTTTATAGAAAACATTTCATTATCTTTTAAAACATTATGATTTTATTTCAATCAATAGATAATCATAAATTTTATAAATTTGTTTTCACTATTCATACCTACTATTTTAATGTCTAGGTTATAATGGAATACATATAACATTTCATTATAAAATGGGTTAGTGAGTTTCTCAAGATATCAAAGAGACTTCATTTAATGAAATAGAAATCATGGGTTGTTTATGATTTGTGTGTTGTGTCTCTTATATTTTCGAATCAATGTTTATTTTTTAAATAGTAATTAAATGTTATATTTCCCCACCATAAATAAATTAGATTATTTCAATTAAAATTGTTTCTTGATGATCATGGAGTCTCTATATAAAAATTAATTTTTTAAAACCCCCACATCGAAAATAGTTAATAAAATGTCATCTTAATTAGAGAGAAAGGGAAGTATGATGGTCATATTGAATAACACATAAATATGTCTTCATGTATGAGAATAATGGTTGAATGTGAATATATGTAAATTAAATAAACTATATATAATTATAGAAAGTGATAGAGGTCATTGATTACATGAAATGGAATAATCAATGAAATCATAAGGACATAAAACCCTTTCATATGGTGTGACACAAAAGACCACTTATTTTTACAATATGAAGGTAATAACATGAATTTTTTAGAAAAACCTATTCCTATAGTTGAAAAATTAATTTAAGATCAAATGATATAACGAAATATACTTACATGATATCTTTCTATTTAATATGAAAATTTTCTTCTTTACGTTGTGCCTCAATCAATTTCAATTTAATCTCTTACTCCAAAAAAATAAAAATAAAAAATTATTTTTAGGCCATATGAACATAAATTAAATTTTATCCTATAATGAGATCTATAAAATAAAAAAAATTTCTTCCATATATCTCAAATTGTGTTCTGAAACCAATATGGTTAGCACAATTTATCCAATATAATATATTATATCCAAACCTCAATAGTAACACCACTAATTCATTATAAATATATAATTATATGTTTTTAAGTAAAAACAATTCCATATTGACTAGAACATAATATAGGATTTCGGTAGGCATTAAAACATTATCACCCATTACTTATGGGTTCATGACCTACGGGCTTGACAGATTTGTTGGGTTATCACCAGAAAGAGGGTTACCCATTTCTTGAACCAGAATAAAATAATTCCTATAATCTTTCCCAAGTATAAAAACTTAAAATTACATCAACATAAAAGGTAACACAAAATATAAATGTTACTAATACCATTAAATGTATTCCTAAAATAGTAAGGGTATTTTTTTCCTTAACAACTTTTTCTCAAGAACGTATAATAAACTAAGGAATTGTATTTCCATAAATGTCTCCCAAAATATCATTTATCTTAGTTGACTACAATCACATAAAATATAAAAAGGGTCGGTTAAGGCATTGATTTTATGGTCAATTTTAGTCTCACAAAACAAGGATGGAATCCATAACTCTTATGTAAAAAAATACATATATTTGTCTAAAATTTAACATAATACATAAATGTTTCGTGATTTTAATATGAAAAATACCACTAAAAAACTACTTCTTCGATATTATCATTGAATAAGAATAAATAAATAACTCAAACACTTAATCTAAAAATTTGTTCTTCTTTACTATAGGATTAAACCTTTAGACGGTGGAATTAAATTTCCCCATATTTGAGACAATGAACTATAAATTTATAATCTTCACATGATGATTTAAAAAATTATATATATATTTTACAAAATATGTATTTTAAATATAATAACATACAATTTTAAACAAAAAACCTTAATTATAGAAACATGATAGTTTTTAAGGCCCAAAAAAATTATGAACCTTATAAAAAATTTTCTAGATTTCGTTAAATTATATTACAGCGTATATTTAAAAAAAATTAGTTAATAAAAAAATATCATGAAAATAAAATTCTCTCAAAAATCATTGAATTGTATATAATTTATTTCTAATTACGTATTTCTATAAATTCTATTTTTTGTATCTTCGTTTAAATATAATATTTTTACAAAACGAATTTTGTTATCAAGTGTATAAAATAATAATGTAACAGTGTTTACTATTAACATTTTTTATGTTTAAAGTAGAATAAAACTTGTCATTAAAAAATCTCATATTACAAGTGTCTATATATATACCCTAATTAAATGTTTGTAAACCCTATGTTTAAGGAATGTTATGGTTATAATTTTCAGAGGATGTTTTGAAAACATGGTTTTGGAGTTGATCTATACACGCTTGTACCTTGGTTATAAAAATAATTTCATCAGATTCAATAATTTGATCTTGGGTTGGGATTGGTGAAGGTAAAATCCTTATAATTACATCTACATATAAAGATCTGATAATGGGAATCATAGTGAAGGATCATTTTATTCAAGGTCATCGCTTCTTCCCTCTATAATGATAAAATTTTATTATAAACTGTAATGTCTAATTATCTAATTAGTCAATGTAAAATGGATAAATCAATAATTGTTTCGATTTTCAATGTTATTTTGATCCCAATAGTTAAGGAATGGAATTATTTTATAATGGTACAAATTGAAAAATGAAACTCATTTCATGTGTTTTCTATAACTACAATGCGTACGTAGGCATACATGAATTCATAAAGCAATCAAATTGGGTCTAAGTTTTTACTCAACATCTCCAATATCTATCACATAACAACATCCCTCCAGGGGAAACAATATGATAACTATATCATAGTATTATCAATATTCAATTCCATTATTTTAAATTTATTTCCTTGTTAGGGATTATTTATGTCATAAATCACATTTTAAATTATTCTCTCGTCAATCAATTATTGAGGAATAGTTAGTCTAAGGGGATCATTGTGGAATTTCAAACCCCCCTATAACATATAAATTAAATAAAATAAATTATGTAGGTTAAATATATTTCCGTAACAATTATAAGGCCTTATGCCACATTCCAAATACTAAAAATAGCCTAAACCAAATGAATATATTCATAAGAATAGTTAATTATTATCGTTGTAAAACCCTATTTATACCCATAACATTAAAATTATTCAAATGGAAATAATTACCTCACATCACACTTTTGGAAAAATGGGTACACAGTAACATCCATTTAATATTAATAATAATTTTTATATAGATATAAATTTCAATTATAAAAAATCATAAATAATTTTAAATTTAATATGAAAGACATAATCACTAACAACTCTATTGGAATATCTATCACATTGAAACGATATGAAATATCCAATAGAGGTTTCATGATATTCCTGTAACATTTTGAGAATCATCTAAAACAATAAATACCAATTACATAAGAAATTTCATTAAATTTTCCCAACATCCCTTGAAAACTCATAGGTTGATTTACCCTCATTAAAAGGATGGTAATGTCAGGCAGAAACCATCTCAAGGATTTTTCTACCTATGTTAATAAAAATCACAATTATAAATGGAATATTCCTAAATTATTTTATGGTATTGTTACCAAAACACTAAAAAATAACAAAATTGAAGTTGAATTAAATTAAAATAAGAATATTGGACAACGATAGATTAATCGGTCCTTTAATTATAATGAATTCACTCAAAATTTCACCAAAACTGAAGGTGACCTAATGAAAAAGTAGGAGTTCAGTGGGGTGGAAATTTTATTAGAATGGTTAGGAGAATATAGGGAATTGAATTTAATAAATCAATGTGCGAACTTGTACAAAAAATAAACATTAAATGAGACGAATTGTTTAGGCACAAAATTTATCAAACCATGTTGTTAGAACTATTTAAGTAAATCCACATTGCAATTTTAAGAAAAAATGTTTTACCAAATGGTGAACCAACCAGTGGAATTGGAACTACTTAATTCTAAAACATTTTTTTTTTGTTTCGCTAAATTTTCACCAAAAACCACGCCCATGAATATCCTGAATGATTTCATTTGAAATAAGAATTTTTAACCCTTAATTTTGTTTTAACCATACCTACTATTTTGGAACAATAAAAAATTAATTGAAACCCTACCGACCTTATTTTTTCATCGTGATTTATCCAAAAAAATAATAATCCAACTTTTATGTCATTTGTAGAGACCCTCCAAAATAAACAAAGTTCCACGCATGAATCTGGAGATATACCTGAAAACCTAGGGATACTTTCATTCCTCAAACCATATACAAAAATATCCAATGAGGATGATTAAAATCATGAATTCGTGATAAGAATATTGGTTCTCAAAATGGATCCTCCACAATATTTCTAAAAATTTAAATTTAACATTATACATCATATCTCATTTAGGATTTGTATTCTACAACCACTCATCCATAATATATATAATCCTCTAGAGGTCTCATCTTTCATTCAAGCATAAATTTTGACTTACTCCGGCCATCAATTCAAAATAACATCCACGTTTTCCTTATTCAAATGTCAATTTTAATTATTCAATGTAAATAAAAAAATTATCCCACATGTCCAAAACACATCACACTACATGTATCCACTACTAAATCAAATATAAAATTCTTACCCATAGTAATGTTTTCAAAGAAACTATGGTGTCATTGATCAATTACATATCCACTAAATGTTGATCCACAATATATCAGCTACAGATATTGTCCAATATCATTCCATTTTACATACAACCCTGGAAATTTCCCAATGAAAAATGACTCCAATGTCTGACAGACCCTATCAATGCAGTTTCTATACCAGAACACCCCATTACACCAAAAAAATAGTGGCTAAATGTTAGTACAACATCTCATATAAAGTCCCAAATAATTCATTCAAAACTCCACCACCAATTCTAAGGAGGCAAATATGTTTAAAAATTTTCTACAGATCACAGTGAAATCTTTCAATAATCGTACGACTCTAAATACAATATATGTGATGATGTCTCAAACATAACACATCTATTCTCACAAAAACACTAGTCTAACTTCCTTCTGTCATCTAATACATGAAATTCATATCTTCAACCCAAAAAAATTTTAATTCCAATACATTATTACTTATCCCAGGAATGAATCCCACTATTTTTTAAATATTTCATACATTTTTTGGAACCATACATTCAATGAAATATCATAATCAGATCTCCAGCCAAAAAAAAATTCCACCATGATCCCACCTGAGAACCAGAGACCCATCACTATGAAACAGTATTTATCACGTCAATTTAAGTTTTATATTTATTCTACCAAACCAAACACAACTAAAATATCATATGAATCTATATAAGGTATTTGAAATTGGACCATTTAAATTTTATTAACTATATGACTAGAATCCAAAACCAACTGTGACCGTGCATGGTTATATCACATTCCTTCAACAACTATTCCATCATAAGTGTCTTATTCCCATATACTAGTATCCATATATTACCATAAATAATTATTTTATGGTTTCATTCCATGAATAAATGAGTACCAACACAAAATATCAGTCACTAATTGTTCCTCAATATAGAGAATGTTATTTGTGGACTCCTATAAAATCAAATTATAATGAGGTTTATGCCCAAAAATAGAAAATAATATACTCCACAAAATAGGTATTTCCTCATAATCATCTTTTAGTATCACATCAAAAGGATCCATCATCAAACACATGTCACTCTTCACAATCCACGATCCTCTCATCGAATAAATACCTGGTTTATATTAACATCTAGATCAACTGCACCACTAATCCAAATCCATATAAGAGGTCCCTTATTCCAATGACGAAAATTTATCATCTCTTCATCAATCAATGATAAAAATCCCTATATAACCTCATCATGGCCATTCATCCTCATATAATAAAAACAATCATTATTATAAATCTCAATTTAATAGAATTATACCTAACAAGTATGTGATATCTCATTATAAACCAAAATAATTGAATATATGGCGCTGTACCACCAGGTCACTTATTGAAAATCACGTACAATGATTTGAATATCATAACATTTAGGATAATAAACATTGAAACGTAAAAAATCCTTTATTACATGTCAATCTCATCATTCCAAGAGAACCCATGGTCCCCCTTTAGAAAATAGATAACTTCACATATTCCATGATCTATCACATTATATCCCACTATGCATTTGTTTTTTCAATATCAAATCATATTCCCAAAATATTTTCTCCTTCTACCTAACAATCTACAGTAACCATAGATATTATAATAAAATACTACATTCAAATTCAGTAGTATCAGACAAACCAATGTCCATAGTGAAATTTTTTTTCCTAGAGACCAAAGTCACTCTAACTGCCTCACACCTAAAAATGAAAAAGATTCTAATTGGATTATCTTAAAAACCATCAAGGAATTCAAACACTTATGGAATAATATTCTAAAAAAATATTCTTCTTCATTGATGAATAATTTATCGTATAATTCCATACTTATCAACTATAAAAACTCAAATCATTGGCTAATCATTCTCTTAGGTAATAGTAAACCATCAAAACATAATGAATCAGCCTAATGTAATGTCGTGTGACAATGTAACTAGGTGTGATACCATACCTATATATATAGTCCCAATGTGTTTCTAGTATATAATATATCTTCCATTGTCAATACTCAAACAAATCATTGATACTCTTGTTTCAACTCACCAATCAAGGGTTCCCACATTTATATTTTTAGTATCAGATTCCCAAATTCTAGCTCACTCCTATGTCTGAAGCCCACTCTAAAAATATACACTTCAGATGACTCCTTGTATGATATTTTAAAATTAATACATAACATATACAAATATAGCCAGTAAATTCTCATAATGATATTTATATTTAAATTCACAATAAAAAGTCTTGGTTAAGTATAATTCTACCATGAACTATTATGTGAATGATATCACACAGACTCTTGTTGAAATGTTTTGTGTCCGATCCCAATCCCATTCTGAAAAAACATAAATATCACACCACAAATGTGATGTTTATCAATGAATTAAATTTAAGCGCAAATTAAATATGTTTTATGTGCATCCAATATAATGAGTGAATGATTATGAATAGTCAATTGGAATCTCACTATATATACCCATAACCTATCTTAGAAATGAAATATAATATACCAGTTGAGTATAATTTCATTCATTGTTATATGAGAAAAAAATAATATTTGTTTTTAAATGATTATTAAAAAATAGATACTTTATTTAGTTATGTGAATCTCACAATGGAGAGAGAGCTTCATATAATGCCTAAATTCCATGAATGATGCATGATAAGCCTCCTCTAACAATTGGACAGTATCTAAAACTCCAAAAAATAGAATATTACTTGTTGGAAAAGAAATAAAAATCCAATAATCTATAAATTGGAAATATTAATACCCATATGCATCATGCTAGGTGGAAATAATAGAAATATATCACCAGATACCAATAAAATATAACCCATGCCCTATTCAACAGGACATACCACTATAGAAGTTGTCTTTGATTCCCTAGTCTCTGGTCTATCAAAATCCCCAAAACATATTCCAATGTGAAATGTCTTATATACACCCAATATAATGGAAAATAATATATGATACACTTTTTATATCTGTTACATAAATGATCTAATAACTTCATGTTCCAAAAAAAGATCACTCTAAACATTAAAAGGATTTGGGGGAGACTAGAAATTATCTATGCCTACCTAAAAGGAAAATACTACCAAATGAAAAGAATGTTATAAGTTGTATTAAGATGATATCATTCCCCCATTTCAGAGGGTAATATAACAAAATTAATAAAAAATAATTGTATACAAGGAAAAACTATAAAATTATGAATGAATAAATGATATATTCTTATCTATAAAAATAAATGATGGAGATGATTAATGTTCTAAAATACCACACTTACCCTTGGTCAATTCACAAGTAAAAATAATATAATAACACAATTACTCTTTAGATATAATCAAAAATTGAATGATACACCATATTATTCATCAACCTAACCATGATATCCCATTCCAAAAATAAATATGGGAAATATTACCCACATTAATATATGAACAATAATTAGATCCTCATGTACCCATGTTCCATGTCCAAACAAGAACAATGTGTGTATATGAATCAGTATTGAACCACAAATGGTTACCTTTACAAAATAAGTAAATAATTTTTACGTTAATTTGATATGTCTATATAAATATATAAATTTATTAACATAAATAAGTAATACATAGTAGGGCCTCATGTTCATCAATGATACCCAAAGAAAATAACACATGCATCTTCTTGTACTTTATTGTCTCTTAGAATGTGATTTAATCACTCCATCCAATATAATCGCCAAGTGGGACCATGATTTAGCATAGAAATAGTATGAAATATTATTCATTCTTTAGATAGTGAAATATTGTCTTGGGTAACTTTGGATTATAGTGCCAAAAAAATTAATCTTTAAAGTTCTGAATCACCCTAGTATTCATTAGATAAAAAACTAGGGTCCTTCTCACCTAGGAATATCAGAGATAAAAACCTAGGGTCTAGTTCCTCATAATATTCATGGGTTTAGAAATAAATCCCTTAATCATTAGGTATAAATTCATAATGGAAAAGTCTATATTATAGCCATCCATAATGTCTAATTCATATGAGGGGATCACGTCCACTATCAGGAATCCAATGATCATGTCCATGGAATCCTATAGTATCAGAAAATATCCATCATAATGATCTATATCACCTAAATAATCTATACTATATGAGTGTTGTGGTTTTATTTATTTCCACACCACTCCATGATTATTTACCGTTTCCATTAAATCATGACCAATTTTAAGGATTTAAAGACATAAATTATCATTTACTATGAAATCAAAATTTTTCACCATAAATTTTTTTATTTTCATCCTACATTTATCATTTTACCAATAGAGGTTCAATCATAACATTGACTACATATATCCCAATCATTACCCCCTTAAACATCTATGAAAATTTATAACTTACTAAGGTCCCATTTTCCATAACACACATGGGAAACCCTATATTGGGTATTAGGGTCTAATTCATGTCACTAGACTATGCCCAACACCTAGTTCAATAACAACCCTTAAGGTATCTTTGTACATATCATGGTTTTAATGACCTATGATGACTATCATAGTTAAACCATGGGTATTTGGTGCCTCCCATATTTAACTATATCTAGTCCCACATAACAGTACACCTAGGAAATACACTCTAATGAATATGTCAATTTTTTCCGCATCGTGCTTTATTATTGATTATGATGTATTATTTATTTCACAAGAAGCATTATATAATAGTCTTTAACCATTATTTTTTGATCAATAGCTACATTCAAGAAACATTCATGGCCCACAAATTCTTGATGTACCCATGAAATTTCAGAAAAAAATAATTAATTATGTTAAAAATAACTAGCTAATAATGTTATGACAACAAATCATTTTCCAAATTAAAAAATAGAAGAATCCGATCTGGGGTGATCAAGGGACCACCAACCATTTAAGACTATTAAAACCTCTTTTTATATTGATTTCATTGTAGCTCTGTCAAGGTTCGTCATCACATCACATGACAATGATGGGACCTAGCTCACACAAAATATTTTAATAATTTATTATAATGAATTATAATTAATTTAAAAATTCTAAAATAGTAAATTTTTATTTATCTAGAATTAAATTTAAAACTCATAACCATTAAAAAATCACCTTGTATATCCATTACACCCAAAAAATAAACAGTTTTACCTAGAGGTTCTATGACAATCCCATGCCATCACATTAGGGAAACTATCGAACAATACAAACCAATTAGATAATAATTGTTTTTAATTTAACCCAAAATAATAAAAATAAACACATATAGTGACATAAACTGATAAAAATGTTGTGATATAGAGTGTAGATCCCATCATAGGATATCCTATTCCTATGACGAGAAACACCCACATCCTAAAGGGTAAATGCCATCATATCACAGTGGAATAAGATCCAAAACCCGGAAATGTTAATGTGAACCCAAGAGGAAAGAAATTGAATGAATATTAGAGGATAATAGGGGATTAATATCATGTCAAATAAATAGTAACTCTACTTGAATATATTAAAATTAGAAGGTGATCAAAGTATGTAGATGTAAGACAATTATCCAGGAATTGTCGTAGTGGGAGGTTAAAAATATAATTTTAGTTTTTAAAACATCTAAATTATAGATATATTAAATGTTCATACATGATTATCAACATTATTTGGTTGTATAATTTTGAATATTAGGTGTTTAACCAATGGTATATATAGAGACCCGAAGCATGACGTACATGGACATTACATTACTTTTACAGAATACTTAGTACATAACAAAAAAACATAGAAGGATCGTAATAGTTTAGTGTCTTTGGAAACTCAGAATATAATCTTCTAATCGTGGTGAAAGATCTTCAACATCTCCCATAAAGATCTTCTTTTTTTATACCTAAAACTTTTATTTATATCCTGGGGAAAAGAAAACATAAAAGGGTGAGCTCAAATGCTTAGTAAGGGTAAACAAAAGAAATATCAATCACATCATATTCATAAGAACATAACATTTTGGAAATCGTAACCTACAAAAGAGAGCATCATTTCATAACATGGGATAAATCATAGTAGTGAAATGAAATCCCAATAATCATAACTTAAAACATGAAACTTTGTGGCATATACACATAATCATATAGAATCATATCTTATTAGTCAAGACTCATTTCCAAGACTATCTTAGTGGACAATGTCCATTTCTGAACCGAGTCACCCTCGTTTTAGTCCTGTTTCCCAGAACTGGTATAACCTACCGTTCCAGCCATGTCTATCTCGTGAGATATAAAATCGTTACCCAATGCATTGGAGGGAGATATAGGTCACACCCATCTCATAATGATACAATTCTTATGTGTGCCACAAAATCGTAAATCATACATCATTGCATAACGCATGTAATAAAAATGGGATTCTTAAACAACACGACATCATAAAACAATTCATATAAGATAAAGGAATTCATAAAAATATTTCCATTACAACATATTCAAATCCATGTAATAATAGGGATAAAATCAGAACCATATATTATCTTATATGGAAAATAATTTTGATAAAACTCTTGAACTCCATTATTTAGGAAAATATCATTTCAACTTCAAAAATATTTTTCCTTTCTTAACATGTCATACAATTTTAAAATAAAAAAAGTTGATTAAAAATAGACTTGAAAACTTGTAAAGTATGATTCTTGGAATTAATTTTTTAAAAATCCATTCATGTCGTATAAGTTAAAAAAACATTCTACGTACTTTTGTCGGAAATGTCAAAAAGTACCTCGTATGAAAAACGACAAAAGATTCATTTCATATTCTTTACTAAAAACTCACCTAAGGGTAAAATTGGAATTAAAAAATTTTATATGAATGGAAATAATATTACATATTCAGGAAACATGGATGTGGATGATAAAATACACCCTAGTAAATATTAAAGTATAAACAATCTCGGATAAAAATGAGATTGTGATATTTCCCTTACCTCTTTTGACACGCCTTCACTTAACCTCTACTTAAAGAACTAAGGATGGTCTTTGAAGAAGACCAGGGCCTCTAGGATGATACTAGGGAAGTGGAGAAGTGATTTTGGCAGGGTTTGGCCGAGCTTGAATTCTCAAATTGGTGTGAGGAGGAGAGGGAGGAGGTGCCCTTTTATATGGGAGGAGAGGGGCACCTTATGAAAAATCTCAAAATATTATTTCATATTAAGGTCAAATTCAGTTTATAATGGTTCCAAAGGGTCTTATTTCGAAGCTAAAGTGGGGATGGGTCGAAATAATCTCATCCAATATGATTTAAACAAGTTTAGGTTTTTATTTTAACCTTATCTTTTAGATTTAACTCTAAGTTAAATAATTTAACTTTTACCGTGTATTTTTGATTTCATACACTATATGGTTAATAAACTTACTATATCAAGCCAAAAGATGCCAAGTTGTTTTTTATTAATATATATAATATTATCTATGTCATTTGTCCAAACCTTATATTTTTAGGAACAAAATAACAATTAATAATATAATATTTGTTTTAAAAACTAATTTATATCAATTTTGACACTATTTAGAACATGATTTTTATGAAATTTATAACAGAATGATAAGTTCGAACCAAGTTAGTTAAATCAACAATATCATGTTCTATTAACCTATAAAATTAGTGTAAGTAATAAAAATTCTCAAATTACATTTACTTGGGCATTTATAACATCAATTATGTCAATATTTCAGTAATAAGACAATTACTGCATCATATTTGTGTCATATTTAATGATATTTATTTAATCCCTAAAAATTCTAAATAAATTCCTATGATGTATATAATTGTATTAGCTTTCTATATAATATTCATGTTTGATGTTTCATGAAGTTTATCACTAGATTAAAATTATTATACTTATAAGATTTAAGAAAGTGACAGGTTGTCACATTCTTTGGTTTTAATAATAATTAAATTATTTTCATTGAAAAAATTTAATTAAATGAATCTAATCCACCCTTAGGTGATATGGGTCGACTTTTAGTCATCCAATTCGATTTTTACATTTGTTAGGATAATTTTAAAATATTATATTTACCCTTAATTACCTGATTTACCTTTAACTATGGTAAATAAAATTTACCGTAGTTACTATTCATAATTCCCAAAAATAAGAAGTAGCTTATTAACATAATTTGGATCCAATGATTCCAAATATGGAATCCATTTTTCCAAATTCAATACACAAAATTTGCAGAAATTAAATTAAAATTAATCCCATTGTCGAAAGAAAACGGGGTTTTCATTAAAACATTGCAAAAGATTGGAATGAGTTAACCTACGAATTCAATGTAAAATCAATGATAATGACATACATTATATTAAATGGTAAAAATATATTCTATTTACACATTAAAACCATTCAATATTATAATTTAACCACATAAGATATTACGATGAAAAAAGTTGTTTTTAATTAAAATATAGCGTGTTTTTACTATTCATTAAAATATGAAAGTTATCGGAAAAAAATCAAAACATTATCTATTGTAAATTTTTATATCCTGATTCAAAATAAGAATTTTATTTTTTTAAATAGAACTTATAAACTTGTCAAAAACTAGATATAAAGTGGGTGCGCCATCAAAAGGCGGTAAAACTGCATTTTTTGAAAAATACTTATTTTACCCGAAATATTTATTTTGTTCTTATACCATGTTCTAGAAAATGTGTAAGATGAATAGTAATGTTATAAAATTCAAAATTTAGTTAATAATATTCATAACGTCTAGTTCATAATAATATTATAAGAATATATCATTGTTTAGTAAAACCAGGTATTGCGTATAACACACGCTATCGAGGAAGGTCGCGATTGCGTGTAATGCAAGCCAAGTCAGGGTTCCGTGTTGTGAAAGAATCCTTCGTTGTTTCGAATAACAGAATCCAACCATATTTTATTTATACATTGAATATATATATATATATATAAACACACTCAATTTTGCGTAGAATGACTATTATAAAATGAACATGAAATTGTGTGTAACACGATCCAAGAATAGCGTTGCGTATACTGCAAGCTAATATGGTGTTGCGTATAGTACAAGATAAACTTGGTGTGGTGTATAATAGAAGACATCAATGAAATTAAAAGAATATTTTTCATAAAATCTCAGGTTGTTACATTCTACCCCCCTTAAAATGAATTTCGCCCTCGAAATTCGTTGGGGTTATAAATGGTTTGCTACTTGAAAATTTCATTAATAGAAACCCACATCGTAAAAAAGAATACAAAAACGTGACTTTAAAAACTAATGTATGAAATGTAACGGTTACCCAAATTAACTAATCATTGGGTTTCCACATAGGAGAACATATGTGAAAATATGGATATGGAAGAGAAATGTACCATCATGTTCTGATAGAGAGTGGTAGAGAACATGGCTATGGAAAAGACAACAATCACAAAGCCATAGATTTGTGATGATCTAGGGTACCATCTGATTAAACGGATATAAGGGCACTAGGACAACATTTTTGGTTTTCAAGATCATTTACATAAAGTTTAATAATTTGAATTAGAATAAATACTTACTTTATTTTGGTACAATATCACTATTGTTCATGCCATGAACAATTTTCACCTCATCTCTTAAAGAAATGAAGTTGAATTTGTTATTCGTGAAGTGTTAGCAGATCATGTGATAGAATGAGGGGTCATTCCATCTGTCTCAAAAAAAAAGGTTAGAAAAATTTATTAAATATACATAAGTCGATATATAGTGAGATTAATCATATATGGTTCCTAAAATGGACTTATACTTCATATATCATACCGCTTAATAAAATAAAACTTGTTTATACTAACCAGGGACTTCCTGTAGGCTAGTGGTAGGCGATAAAGGACAGTCAAACTTCGGTTGTGGGTTTGATTCCAACAGCCTTGTCTGACCCGATGGGCTGTCGCCCATCCTGCAGGATGTCCTTTTTCTAAAACTATATTACGATGACATCCCATCAATAATATCGAAAAACAAACAATACTAACTTATGTACAACATAATCCATTCCAATCTTTAGGCTTATCCCTAATACTGTAGTCCACTCTCAGAGATTTAATACCATCATTGATCCCCATATATCATAAGATATATCTTGTTGGTCACATTCCAAACATTCAAAGGCCTTAATCATAAAATCTCTTGAATACCCATTGAACCTTATTGAAAATATGAGTTCTGTTAAAAGTTAACTCTTTCCACATACCAAATTCCTCAAAATTCTATATACTCAAACCATGATATCACTTAGTCCTTATATAAATCATGAGCTCATGAATACTGTCAAATATTTCATTTTCTCTTTTTCCCTTCATTATGCGCATATCATCTTTTTTCCCATAATATCTCAATCACTTTGACTACCACATTAGACCAATACATAAATATTCCAATACTCCATGATACATCATTATTTTGGAATCCCATTACATAAACACTTAATTATTCCACCACATCGTTGTCATATTTAACATCACCAATAGTGATCGCATGTGACATCCCATTGTCCTTTGCCTTAAGTGGTTTCTCATGTCGATCATCACTAACCCTTGGATTATGGCATTTATTAGCATAATGCCCCATTTCCATGCAGTTGAAGCATTGAAGTGTAGTAGGTTCATTCTCTGTATCCCTTCCTTTGTTTGCATCATTAGATATCTTCTTCCCATCATTGCGGCATTCAAATTCCCGATGACCTTCCTTTCCACATTTGAAACATTTACATGTCCCTTTAAGACAATCTCCACCATGATTCATTCCGCACATTGAGCATACGGAAACATTCATCTTCTTTTCACCATTATTCTGAGATTTCTCCTTGAACTCCATCTTTCGTTTCTTGTCAAAACTATGAGATGGATAAGTAACAACAACTTCCATTTCAACCTTGATAGCACAACACACAATTTCTTCATAGCTACTGAAGTATCTTATAGATAATACCCTTCAAAGACTTGGTTTTAAGCCACTGAAAAATCGATCAAATTTACTTCGAGGTTGGATGATAATTCCAGATGCATACCTTGAAAGTCTTGTAAAATTCGCTTTGTATATACCAACAGATTCATCATCCCTCTGCTTCAACTCAAGAAACTCCTTTTCCATCTTTGTTCGATGAATACGATGGAAGTATGTACTAAAAACCAAGTTCTTGACCTCGTCCCATTCCATGGACTCAATTTCATCTCTTTGCCTCGTATTCTTGATAAGATTCCACCATTGATCAGCTTAACCTTCCAAACAATATACTGCTAAGATGAATTTATCATGTTCAGAACATTGAAGAACTGAAAATATCTTTTCAGTGGTACTAATCCATTGTTCAGCAACAAGTGGATCGGAATACCCACTAAAAGAAGGTGGGCGTTGCCTCATGAAGGACTCAATAGAATATTGTTCCCTTCTCTGCTCATTTGGAAGTCCAGAATGATTCATAGCTTGTGTAAGTATATCAATAAGATTTTTCACTCCATCTCACATAACACTTGTTTGTTCAGGAGGACAATATTTGCATTGTCCATTACAGTGATCAACATGGTTCTTTCGGGTTCCAGCCATCGTCTAAAACCCAAAAAGAATAGTGTGAGAGGAAAAAATAATTCTAGGGAAAACAACATAGTAAAGGGGGAGTACCCTATATATCTAACATCTTAGGTTAAATTATAAGATTGTTACCGTAGTTCTAGGACCATATCCTATACGTATACTTATCCTTAGGGACATCCCTAGACATACCATAGAAATATCTCTAGGGATCTCACCAATGTTTTCACATCCTAGTTTCCAAAAGTTGACTAAACCTTTTCTCTGATACCAACTGTAGAGAACTGAAGCTTGATGTACATGGAAATTACATTACTTTTGTGGAATACTTAGTACATAACAAAAACACACACAAGGATCGTAATAGTTTAGTGTCTTTGGAAACTCGGAATATAATCTTCTATTCGTGGTGAAAGATCTTCAACATCTCCCATAAAGATCTTCTTTTTTTACCTAAAACCTTTCTTTATATCCTAGGGAAAAGAAAACATAAAAGGGTGAGTTCAAATGCTCAGTAAGGGTAAACAAAAGAAATATCAATCACATTATATTCATAAGAACATAACATTTTGGAAATCATAACCTGCAAAAGAGAGCATAATTTCATAACATGGGATAAATCATAGTAGTGAAATGAAATCCCAATAATCATAACGAAAAACATGAAATTTATAGACATACACACGTAATCATAGAGAATCATATTTTATTAGTCAAGACTCATTGGAAAGACTATCTTAGTGGACAAAGTCCATTTCTGAACCGAGTCACCCTTGTTTCAGTCCTGTTTCACTGAACCGGTAAAACCTACCATTCCAGCCATGTCTATCTCATGAGATATAAAATCATTACCCATTGCATTGGAGGGAGATATAGTTCCCACCCATCTCATAATGATACCATTCTTATGTGTGCCACAAAATCTTAAATCATACATCATTGCATAACCCATGTAATAAAAATGGGATTCTTAAACAACATGGCATCATAAAACAATTCATATAAGATAAAGGAATTCATATAAATATTTCCATCACAACATAATAAAATCCATGTAATAATAGGGATAAAAACAGAACCCTATATTATCTTATATGGAAAATAATTTTGATAAAACTCTTGAACACCATTATTTAGGAAAATATCCTTTCAACTTCAAAAACATTTTTCCCTTCTTAACATGTCATACAATTTTAAAATAAAAGAAGTTGATTAAAAATAAACTTGAAAACTGGTAAAGTAAGCTTCTTTGAATTAATTTTTTAAAAATCCATTCATGTTGTATAAGTTAAAAAAACATTCTTCGTACTTTTGTCGGAAAAGTCAAAATGTACCTTGTATGAAAAACGACAAAAGATTCCATTCATATTATTTACTAAAAACTCACCGAAGGGTAAAATTGAATTTAAACAATTGTAGGTGGATGGAAATAATATTACATATCCAGGAAACATGGATGTGGATGATAAAATACAACCCAGTAAATATTAAAGTATAAACATTCTCGGATAAAAATGAGATTGTGATATTTCCCTTACCATATGTCCGATATGCTTTGTACATATCCGAACCTCCTGTATAATTATTTAAATAATGTCATTAACTTATTAAAGAATCATATTCATTGTTATGATATCATATATGGTTTATTTATGACTTTATATTACCCGTTCTTTTGTAAATTCCATGTTAAAGAAGTGTTTTGGGTAAAATCGTTTCATTTATCGTAGGTGTTTGGACTTGTTGTTCTTGACATTATTATTACTTATATCATGGTTTACATACTTACAGAATATAATATATGATTTATATATATCATATATATTCAGTATATATATATAATAGAAAGATAAATGAAATGAAACACACCGTTCATGGAGACGGTAGTCCGTACGTACGCATGAACACTGTTTTCCTTTCCTTATTGTCTTGAATGGAAGTGAGAAGATGAAATATATATATACATAAATCTAGTAGATTTAAAATGTAATATATTTCATTATTATTTATTATATATACTTTATAATCATTCTGGAATGGTTAAGATGGATAATGAATCTTATCCCGTCGTGGAGACGGTAGTCCGTACGTACGCATGAACGATGATATCGTTCCCATGGTCGTGGAATTGTGTTGAAGTGTATGTATACTATTTATGTATAAATATCACTCTATAATAATCATATATAGTTACTCATTACACCATTAAACCAATCTAATAAAGGTGGTGGTGGAAAATATATTACACCACGGCGTGGAGACAGTATTCCGTACGTACGCACACGCGGTGATATCCTTTTTCCGTAGGATGGATAGAAGGTTAATTAGAGTTGTTTCATATTTATAATAACATATCCGTATATAATAAATACTGATGTTATTAATTTATCATGAAACAAATAAATGAGAAGAAGTTGAAGAAGAAAGAAATTGAAAATGATCGGTAATGGATATTACCTCTTTTTGACGCGCCTTCAATTAACCTCCACATAAAGAACTAAGGATGGTCACTGAAGAAGTCAAGGACCTCTAGGATGATACTAGGGAAGTGGAGAAAAGATTTTTTCAGGGTTTGTACGAGCTTTAATTCTCAAATTGGTGTGAGGAGGAGAGGGAGGAGGTGCCCTTTTATAAGGGAGGGGAGGGGCACTTTAGGAAAATCTAATATTATTTTATATTAAGGTCAAATTCGGTTTATAATGGTTCCAAAGGGTCTTATTTAGAAGCTAAAGTGGGGATGGGTCGAAATCCTCTCATCCAATAGGATTTAGACAACATTAGGTTATTATTTTAAACTTATCAATTAGATTCAACTCTATGTTAAATAATTTAACATTTACCGTGTCTTTTTGTTTTCTTACACTATATGGTTAATAAACTTACAATATCAAGACAAAAGAACCCCAAGTTGTTTATTATTAATATATATAATCTTATCTAAGTCATTTGGCCTAGCCATAGATTTTTAGGAACAAAATAACAATTAATAATATAATATTTGTT
Organism: Viscum album; assembly: GCA_963277665.1. Taxonomy (NCBI): domain Eukaryota; kingdom Viridiplantae; phylum Streptophyta; class Magnoliopsida; order Santalales; family Viscaceae; genus Viscum; species Viscum album. The sequence goes on along the minus strand of OY728143.1, from coordinate 798,426,811 downwards.
TTAAAAACTAATTTATGACAATTTTGACACTATTTGGTACATGATTTTTATGAAATTTATAACAGAATTATAAGTTCAAATCAAGTTACTTAAATCAACAATAACATTTCATATTAACCTATAAAATTAGTTTAAGTCATAAAAAGTCTCAAATTACATTTATTTGGGAATTTATAAAATCGATTATGTCAATATTTCATTAATAAGACAATTACTGCATCATCTTTGTGTCATAATAAATTATAATTATTTAATCCCGAAATATTATAAATAACTTCCTATGATGTAGATAATTGTATTATATTTCTGGAGATTATTCATGTTTGAAGTTTCATTAAGTTTATCACTAGATTAAAATTATTATACTTATAATATTTAAGAAAGTGACATGTTGTCACATTCTTTGGTTTTAATAATAATTAAATTATTTTCATTGACAGTATTTAATTAAATTAATATAATCTGACCATTAGGTGATATGGGTCTAATTTTAGTCATCCAATAGAATTTTGACATTTGTTAGGGTAATTTTAAAATATTATATTTACCCTTAATTACCTGATTTGCCTTTAACTATGGTAAATAAAATTTACCGTAGTTACTATTCATAATTCCCAAAAATAAAAAGTAGCTTATTAACATTATTTGGATACACTGATTACAAATATGGAATCCATTTTTCCAAATTCAATACACAAAAGTTTCAGAAATTAAATTAAAATTAATCCCGTTGTCGAATGAAAACAGGGTTTTCTTTAAAACATTGCAAAAGATTGAATTGATTTAACCTACGAATTCAATGTAAAATCAATGATAATGACATACATTATATTAAATGGTAAAAATATATTATATTTACACTTTTAAACCATTATATATTATAATTTAACCACGTAAGATATTACGATGAAAAAAGTTTTTTTTAATTAAAATATAGCGTGTTTTTACTATTCATTAAAATATAAAAGTTATCGGAAAAATATCAAAACATTATATAATGTAATTTTTTATATCCTGATTAAAAAGAAGACATTTATTTTGTCAAATTGAACTTATAAACATGTCAAAAACTATATTTAAAGTGGGTGCTCCATCAAAAGGTGGCAAAACTGCATTTTTTTGAAAAATACTTATTTTACCCGAAAAATTTATTTTGTTCTTATACCATGTTCTAGAAAATTTGTATGATGAATAGTAATGTTATAAAATTCAAAATTTAGTTAATAAAATTCATAACGGCTAGTTCATAATAATATTATAATAATATATCATTGTTTAGAAAAACCCGGTATTGCGTACAACACACGCTATCGAGGAAGGTCGTGATTGCGTGTAATGCAAGCCAAGTCAGGGTTCCGTGTTATAGAAGAATCCTTCGTTGTTTCGTATAACAGAATCCAACCATATTTTATTTATACATTGAATATATATATATATATAAACACACTCAATGTTGCGTAGAATGAATATTATAAAATGAACTTGAAATTGTGTGTAACACGATCCAAGAATAGTGTTGCGTATACTGCAAGCTAATACGGTGTTGTGTATAGTACAAGCTAAACTTGGTTTGGTGTATAATAGAAGACATCAATGAAATTAAAAGAAAATTTTTCATAAAATATCGGGGTGTTACAGTATACACTATCATAGAACACCACCTTCTCAAACTGAGCAACATGGCTTACCAAAATGTGTTCCTATCGTGGAAATCAACACTACCTTAGCTTGTAACATTTCAAAAAAAAATCTACAACCATCCCAAACCAATGGACCAAACAATATGGGTATTAAAAGCCTATATTATTTCCACAAAAAATAGAATAACAAAATAACCATTCACCATCCATGAAAACCAATTGTGTGTTATAAAATTAAACCAAAACCTACCTGCTACTAAGGGAGTTACATTATTCCTATGAAATATTGTCTCACCAAATAATATTTAATCCGTATAATCCCACTAATGATATCATAAATTTTACCCCTTACTCATGAAAATGTCTAGATAACCAATGGTACATATCTGCCTTAAAAAACTATTCAAAAAATTATCAAAATAGATTTAAGTACTTCTATTCAATACCAAAATAATAGTTTTAAAGAATTCTCATCCACTAAAATTCAATGTATTACAAATTTTATCTTAATATTAAAACTCATAATGAAGAATAGTTTTATAACCATGGGTAAATACATATGAAATATTATATACATAGTTTATCTAATGAGGTACATGGAATATAATGTAATTGGAGATGGTCAATTACTAATCTAGATAAATTCTAGGACACTTAATATTGATTTATGGGGATTCTAAAACATTTACATGGAATATAGTTCCTAAAACACATAAAAAGTACATGGAGTAATAGAATGGAATGTATTCAATATATAAACAATATGTGTGAAGATATACATAATTTTTTCTATAAATGTTTAAATGACCAACATGTTGATAAGAACATGCTCTAAAAAATCATAGTGTATTACATTCATTTATTTGGGGTCTGATATTTTTAATAATGTGTAACCACAATGTCATAATTAGTATAATAAACCCCAAGTTTAATATGGATTATTATAGCGCATGTACTCAGGTATTTATGCTTTATTGTGCTTGTATCCCCATTATCATGCCATTTCCTCCACCATTATTTGTTCCTTCAATAGTTCAAAACTATGTTTCTTCTTGTCTCTACATTATAATTTTTCATCATCATTTTATATTTTCTTTTACAAAAAACATTTATTTACACAATCATATTCATTTAATACAAACATAAATCATTATAGGTGTGCAATAATCAAACTATAATTATTATTTATAAACATGTACGAATATATAGAAATAATTTCAAATACATATAATAAATATATAATCAATTAATTGTATTGGGGATGAGGAAATTTGGAATAGTAGTCAGAGAAATATAGGACGACCCAAAACACTTTTAAAAAGCAGGTAAAATTAATAACATGTAGAATATGAAGAGATAAGACTTATTTTCTCTAATGATTTACAATGATTAAACTTATTAAACATTAAAATAATTAGATAATAATTAATCAATGACTGGACATTAAATTATACTATATAACAAATATTTTATGAATAATAAAGAAAATTACATCTGATTTTTAATTAATTATTACAATGGTCATTCCTAGTCATGTTAATTTCATAATGAAGGTTATTAAAAAATAATTAATGTTGAAATTATAATAATTGGGGAAAAATAATTCTTCCAATTTATGATATCATATTAAACCATATTTTATTATTTAATCAAATTTTTTATCATATATTTTTTATGTTAATTAAAAATAATTAATTATTTTTATTTGGCTCCAAATAATATTTTTCTTGATGCTATGAATCACAATGAGAACTGCGGAAGGGGAATGTAAAATAACATATTTTACTCTCTCATTGATGAATAGTGCTTTGTTCAATTATTTATTCACAATAAATATTCATTAAAACCAACATAATAAAGAACCCGTAGAGTAACAAGAATTATTATTTATTATGCTAAGAGTGTGGGGAATATTCTATAAGGTTTTGTTCATATAATGTAAAATTTTTTATTGGGTTATTTCATTAGAATTTTTATTGAGGATTTTAAATTTCATGGATAGATTATTCATTCTTATAATAATTTTTCCTTAATTCACCATTAACTGGAATTAATTTTTTCCAAACCAAAAGACTCGCATGGGTACCACTCTTCATGGATTGCGTGACGAAAAATGATATTTGAAAAACAAATATATCAAAAATCAATTTCATGTCCACTATTCAGTTTTCCATTCTCATTTCACACCCCAATTACCTAGTAAAAATATTAATGTGTTTTTTATAATGAAAACATTATATATAAATAAATTTAACCAATTATTGATCATATGGTTCAAATCCTAACCAAAAAAAATTATACACCTTATTAGAATAAACCATCATTTCAGACACAACATAGGTATTTAAAATCCATTTTTGACTGCTTTTATGAGATTTTTAAAGTTCCCACATTTCATCAAAAAACATATATATATATATATATAATACAATATTTATTTTCAAAATTCATGAAAAACTAACAGAAATAATTTAACATCATGAATACCATTATATATATATATATGTTCTAAAATTATAAAAATAATTTTAATTAAAAAACATGGTCAATCATTCACAATACAAAATATTTTTTCTTTTAAAATACCATATCATGAAAATAATTTTGTAAATGAGATTTCTTCCAGTTATCATGTTTTCATGACCTCTACAATATATTACCCTTATGGAATTATATATAAAGATAGAGTATCACAGTCCCATTAAGCATATTTTCATGTATATACTTGATATCTACTGAGAAATTAACAATGGTAATGATATTCATGGTATCCATCTCACTGTCATCGATAATTCTTGGTATATTATGCACATATATCCACAACTGTGAAACATAGTAAATTTTAAGAACTTAATATATATAAATTGATAACGATATTTGATAAGAAATTACTTCATCCACGATCAGAATCAATGTTGGTTTTAATAACCTTTTAAATATATTTATACACCAACTAATCCTTATAGATTAATGAATATTTAAAATATTTAGAAACACATGGTCTTCCTCATTAAACTCCAGGTGTCTCCAACATCGGTTTGAGTTAGGCATATGATGGATCTGAGGATCATCATACACTTTTGGATCTCCTTCACTTTCCCCATCACCAATTTCATGAGCTCATACATATAATAGTTAAATTACTAATCTACACCCAACAATTATTTACATGTCATGGTATCTCTAATATAGCCACAAAAAGATCCATTTCAATACTAGAGTGGTAGCCACTATTGTAAGAAAACTCTACTATTGGTTGTAATAAGCCTAAATTCAACCAAAACCTTGTAGATATCACTATAACATATAATCAAGAACATCAATAGTCTTCTATATCCAACCATATATCTATGGGTGAAATGTTTTACTATATTACGGTCATGTTCCAATTTCCCCCTAAAAAATCCTTCATAACAAGGAAGGTATTTTTTATTTTTTTCCCAACACAATCATTAAGAGTGCCACATGAAGTTTCATGATATATAAATCCCTCCACATAACAATTTTTTTATGTGGGAAGAATGATAAAAAAAATAACTTCAATAAACTATCAACAAAATAACATCATGAATGTTCATGAATCGGGGTGGTATAGCGATAAAATATAATAACATGTTATTCCACTACCAACTACAACCATACATATAGAGAAAAATTTCCAAAACGATAAGGGAAAAAATATACTACTATTACATTGTAATGATTTCAAGGAATCAAATAAAAAAGCACTGATTAGTTAATCATTCTTGGTAAATCGAATAAATAAATGAGTCTTGTATTAAAAATGAATACACTAATATAAAAAACAATTCATAGAATAGAATCATTGATCTATATATAATATTATTTTCTATCATTCTTAATACACTTCATTAATTATTTTTCTCGAAAACAAATTAGGGGGGAACATAAATTCATTGTAAGGGTAAAGTATAGAGGGAGCAATAATAAATCAATGGGAACATTCAATATAGAAAGGTAATAACTGATGACACCTTCTATGTAATAAACAAACATATAAAGAAGATACTAAAAATTTGTAAAGGTAAATAAATGAAAATATCTCCACTTAAGTCAATAGATAACGCATAATCAATGTGGTAAGGAATGTATTTGAAACACGTTCCATTTAATGAATGAATAGATAATGTAATGAATCCCAAGGAAATGTCAATGAAAAAATATCATGCATAATAATAATTGAATATTTAGTGCATGAAAATATTATTTATTAGACTTCATGTTTCTCAGAAACATGATACCATAACCATTAAAACCATTCACATGACGTTGTAGCACACTCCCATCAAAACATTTCACAATACAATTCAAATATGTGGATAGAAACCCATCTATTTTGCATGGAAACTGACTCAATGGGATTTCACCATCTAATTTCATCTTACAAGGCAACCAATACTTTTATTCTATTACATTAAATGGTCTCTGGAATATATCTTTCATTTCCAAATCATTCCTCATATAACTAATAATCAATATAATTCGAAAACAATATGCCTTATCAAATATATATATAGAGTAAAGGATATTAATTTATCAATATTAACAATGTTTTTCCAATAAATTTAAAAGTAACACCATATTTAAAAATTTAATATTGTTTAGGAAATGAATATAACAATTATAAATGATATGAATAACTAGGTTAAATTAAATGTTCAATGATCCTAATAAATAGAATATTTCATGGGGACTAAATAATGAATTAAGGAATTGAATGATAATACTATCCTTTTTCAAATAAATCATAATCAATACAAAGGAAGAATAAGGAGGTAATTATTACAATATATCCCAACTGGACAAAAAATCAAGGGGCGTTTTTGACAAATTGAAGGACCATAAAAATATCCATTAAAACATTCTTGAGGAAAATATAATACTCATTTAAAATGTAATTTTGAAAATAATTTTTAACTATAATTCCATTTAAAAAACATTAAACATTATATATAGGGTTATATTTTGTCTAATTTATAAATTTTTAAAAGATATAAACATTTTAGAAAACATTTTTATAAATCATTATTTTTATAACAAAAAAGTTTCTTATAGTAAAGATAAAAATAATGTCTGGTTTTCTTATAAATATATTCTAAAACATTTTATCTACTAAAGAGTTTAAAAAGCTACAGTTATATGAAAATGTACATTAATAACCCTAGTATTATAGAATTAAATTGATTATGAAATAATTATCAAATAATCTCCTCTAATGGTAATTCAAGTGTAAACAATCCCAAACCATATGGGATTGTGATGTAGACCCTAGAAAACCCCATAAAGTTGATGTGAGATTAGATAAAGGAATATTTTATTTGTATCAACATAAAATAAAAATAAATACAGCTTAAATACATTAATATATATCAAAATCACTAATACACACTATCATTAAATATTAAAGACAATGGGGAAATAATATAACCCAATGAAAATGAATTGGGTTACCAAATTTCTTTAGATCTTATGTAACATTATGGGTAAATAAATATTGGTGAAATAATTCAAATTAAATTCCAAAATATCATGAATATTTATTTAGAAATCATATAACCTATAAAATTTGAATTTTTTATAGAATAAATATAAAATTTGGAGCATAACAATAAAGTACGCCTATATGAATGGAAATTAAGACGATGTACCTTTCTACATAGAATCCTTTGTTTTGTAACCCCATGAAATAAATATTTTAAAAGGAAACACTATATACCATAAATTTATTTTTATACATGATATAAAATATAATAGGGTAAGTTTATACACCACACAAAATAATTATGTTGTAAAAATGGTGAATGCCTCATGGAAAGAATAGTTTGACAAAAATACATTACTATATATTTACATTCAGGTAAATTTCATTTATCATCTTATATTTAGGTTATAATAATGTAATTAATCGGATAATAGAACATTAATCATATTTATAATATCTTAAATTGAGTTCTTATATTATATTATTACACATTTGTCAATAATAATTCATTATTTTCTCTTTTTTGGGTATTAATTCTCTAGTTTGTCGTGTATATTATAACATGTTATTTTCATTTCTATTTCACAGATCATGATTTCATAATCTTATGATTTTAAATAATTATTTAAATGTTACATATATTTAGTATATATGTACTTAAATTATTATACAATATTAGGATATAGGAAATGAAATGCATCGTTCGTGGAGACTACATGCCATACATGCACATGAAAACTACATCCATTTCGTTGTTATATTTTAAAATAATTATAATTAAATTATATATATGTATATTATAAATTAATTGTCATATTTACATAATATATTTCAAATAAGATTATTAAAACCATCCTTAATTTATTCTTATGTATAGCTTGAATGCATTACATTCATTTGAGTTGGCGGTAGTCCACATGTCAATAAACAAAGTTATCATGTTCCCAAAAAATTGAAATCATCATGGTATGTGTTATATAGGACCACCATATGTATTAATATATGATAAATATTATATATAATATATATATACTATAAATCCATCATTATTTCAACCTTTAATGTTTTTGAATGGAAGAATGAATTACATCGGTTCGCAAGGTTGTGGTCTTTCGTCCACAAGAATTATGATTGTGTGCCCGATTTTATGGATGTGTGTGAATATTGTAGTATAAATAAATAGTGAAACAATATCAGTATAATTATGATATTGAATTATATATATAATAAATATATAAAAATAATTGTAGAATTGAATATGTAAATGAAACAAAAGAATTTGTTGAAGAATGATACAACTTATTCAAGTAGCTCCTTTTGGATTACACCAAAATACATCCATGGATAGATTTATGTACAATTTAAGGCTTCTAGTATGAGGGGATGGATGTTGGTAGATTATTTATGTAGTCTATGGGTGAAAAAATGGCATTATATGTGTTAATGTTTTGTAGGATTGGGTTATAATTTATTTTGGTGGAGTGACATTCTTGTAAATTCTTAAAAAGAAAATTCCACCCACATTTCCCTTTTAAAGTGCCTTCAATATGGGAATAAATTAGATAAAATGGATTATAGGGTCCTAATATTGATAGAAAATGGTTTTTGGTGGTGTTTATAGGTCATTGATGCCCTTAAGCTTGAGGTTTTTCCATTGCTAGACAATTGTTTCTCTTAATCATTGTAATTAATTTTAATTAATTTTTTATTTAATTTTTTTAAACAATTACTATTAAAAAATTAGACAAATAAATTATTTTAATTCAAAATATTTAATATATTTTTTCAAAATTATAGCATAATAATTGGTATAAATTAATTTAAATTTAATCTCGTAGATAGAAAGGCATAGAAGGTTTCTAATGTAAAATGTTATAATGTTTTATTTTGTTTTATATTCAATTTCAAATGTAAATTGATTATTATTACCTAAATTGGATCACGTTATGTATTATTTAAATAAATATAATTTAATTAAAATTTAAAATACAATATATCTTATATATAAATTCGACAACAATTTTGTTTGGAATTAAAATTTAGTATTTTTTTCAAGTAATCAAAAAACGTCACACAATGGAAAACACCCAAAATTTACAGGAATATTTTTTTAATATTCCATTTTAGATATTGATGTTTATTTTGAAAAATAATATTAATGTTCAGAAATTTTGTTTGAAGGACGGTTCCCCATTAAATGGCATAAAAATTTTCTTTTAGAAAAACATTTCTCCATATGCATAAAATGGGGTTTCTTATTATTTAATTTCTATCCAATATATGTGATCAATGTAAATGCATATTTTATTAAACTTATAACATATATATATATCATTAATATAACTCACTAATTTTATTTAATTTGATTTATTATGATAAACCACCTTTGTGAGAAAAAAAATACAAATATTCCCTTTATATTCATTTGGTTTATATTTTCATTTCAAATTAATTTCTTACTAGTGAATTTATAATATATTTTTATAAACCACATATTTTCATCACTTAGATAATACATTTCATATCCTCTAATTTAATATATATTTTATATCTTATTATATTAAATAATAATATATTATTAATATAAAGTTTAAGCAATTTGACTTGTGTGTAATGCGAACTATCTAAGAACGCCATTATTTGTATGTAATTTTTTCCAAATTAGAATTTCACCCATTCCACAATATTGATGAAATTACATTTATTTTAAATACAAAATACACAATAATTTATTTAGTATTACCCCAAGTTTCCAGTATGTTACCCTTTTTTCTTATGGATATAAAGTAAAGGGGAGAGTTTTGTGAACTTTCAAGAGGTTTTGGGGGATAAAGGAGTGGTGCAATGGATGAAAATGTTTTTCAAAACTGTGCAGAAATCCAAGGATAAACCATGAGAAATAGTAGGTAGAGGCATAGATCTTCAGCACAATGTGTGAAAAGTTATAGAGACCATGTGAAGACATTGTGGGAGGGTCATTCTAGACAGCACCTAATGTACGGTTAATGTATAGTTGGTTTAACAGTGCAAACTAACCATGAACTTGGTTAATGTGATATCTTAAAAGGTTGATTTGACACATTCTTACTTCAGGACTACTCATTTTTTCCCCTCTGTGACCCTAACTCAGGATTTATTTTCCCTAACAAGGCGAGAACCTCCGATGTGTTCAAATGTCAATATGGTGGCTTCCCTTTGTGATTTGATATCGGATTCTAGAGGTATGTGATCGTTATTCTTTAATCATGATCAGTTAATTAGATCTAAATTGATATACATGTGATCTCTTATTGGATTCTTAAGACGACATTCATTATGGGTATATCTATTCTTGTGTATGACAAATAAGTTGATATTTGGTCTTGATATTGCTAGGAGAACATAACTAATGTGGTTCTTTGACCAATAAAATTGCTTTTCTTGAGTGTTTTTTATATATTGTCATGTTTTATCAAAACCTTTGTGGTAGGTGGATTCACTTTCATCTCCTATTTATAGAAATGATTTTATTAGTTTCAAATTGAATAAATTGGACAATAATTATTGTGAAATCTTAGTTTAATAAATGGAATAATTCACTTCAGTGATGATTTATTGTTTTTATTAGATTTGTGAAATGTTGATAAATTGTGGTTCAAATTGTTTCAATTTAAGAAATTTAAAATAGTGATGTTAAAGTGTCGAATTTATTGGAACTTCTAAATAGTCTTATTTGGTAGGCTTTTTTAAATAAAAACACATTTTATTGAAATGAATTTTCATTGTAAAGGTTTTAATGAAAAACAGGTTCAATAAAAAGGTGAGTTTAATGATAGTGTGGTTTGGGCCTGATCATCGGTTATATGTGGTGAGTGTATTCATATTTCATATATGGAGAATGTTTAAAATATGTCCTTTTTCTCGGTTCCAAATTTTTAATGGAATATGGGATACACTTACCTTGGGACGAAATTGTAAATTAATGAGAAAACACTCATGAGTATGGAACATTCATCGAGTAGCATGGATGGTTGATTGTGTGGATGTGTCAAATGGGTTGGGTATGACAAAAGGAATGTTGAGAGATGGTTTTAAATTATTTTTTAGTTTTTGTTCTAGAAAAATAACTTTCTATAGAATTAGTTTCATTTTAAATGATATGAATTTGTTTATAAATGGATTTGGAAACATGTGTATATATAGTTACAAACAGTTTTAGTGAAATTGGTTTATATAAATTATTTCATAAAATATTTTTTTAAATCTCTTATCCTAGTGGAATGACTGGGGAAGTCATTAGGGGAAAAACTAATGAGTTTTATACTCAACCCTTAATTAGAACATTGTAACTTTTGTAAATGCATTCATCTGGGATATGGGAATAGATAACATTTGACACCTCTTTAGCACCATGTTGTGATACTCAGGTTTTTTGGTGATCTTGTAGAATGGGTAAAATGTAGATTTAATTCTTGTGTAATTCTTGGTTTCTTTAGCTTGTTTCCACAATTTACATTGATACTTGTTTGGTCTACTATTTTTTGAAACATGGGGTGACTTTGATATAAATAAAGTAGTTGTGTTGTCTTTCATTTGATCATGCATCATTTAGTGAACATTTTTCTTATGGTTTGTTGGTTTATGAGTTTATTTCATAAAATAAGAAATTCATATCCCACTTGTATTTGAAACCCTTTGGCATTTATTTCAATATTTTGGCATCATGGATATGTATTTTATGGAAATGTAATGACTCATTGTACACTAAATAAAATGAGAATTGGGGGATAATTACAAATGGTAACAAGTTATTTGGTCCATTCCTAATAAGTAGGTTTCACTTCCTTCGTATTAGAGTTTACACTTCATGGTCAATTCCATGGGTTGTTATATAAGAATGGGGTAGTATTTTCTGTACATGAAATTTATAGCATAAAAGTATGTAGTTAACCTGTTTTTGTTGAACATCAAGTTAAAAGTGTGTTGGGTACATAACTGTTTTAGGTACACTTATAGGATACCATAATCTCATTATCATGGGTTTATCCAATGAGGTGACCATTTCATGCATTAGAGGTATAAAATCACACTACGATTGAATATTTCATTTCGAGTAATGATTTATGATCATTTTAAAAGGTGAAATTCTTTAAAAAATGAAGAATGTATTTTCAAATGAATGATTTTGAAAAGTGGATACATGGTATAATTTGAAAATAGTTTAATTTTCAAAAAAATGAGTGGATTTTTCAAAAATGGCTTAACATGGAAGAAGGTGTTTTTAGACAACAATATTTTGATTGTTGATGTGATAGAACATGAAATTCTAAGACATTAGTTTCTAAGGAGTGAGACCTACAGAGTTTGTATTTTTATTAAAAAATGGCACCCTATAGGTGTTGTAACCCCCCCCCAGAAGAAGCTACAGAGAATGTGGTTACGCCAGGTCCATAGATGAACCAAGACCTCGTTCAAAGCATAATATAGGAATTTTAGGCTGTAGACATTGGGAAATCGAGTGGTGATTCATGTCATGTAGACCATTCTTTCCAGTTCATGAAGTAGAATCCACCAATATTCTGAGGAGATTCTGAACCCGAGAAGGTGGAGGTGTACTAGGTTAGTTGAATTATATATTCAAGTTCATCATCAAACCACTGGATCTAAATTTTAACCTAGTGATGTATATTCTTGAGGATATTGAATGCTAGTGGAGGGGAGTAGCTTTTCATGCTAAATCAGATCAATTCCATACATGGTAGGATTTTGAGGAATTGTTTTATAAACCACTCTATCCTCACATGTTCAAAATCGATATGAGGATTGAATTTTGTCACCTGAAGCAGAAGAATATCTCCATCATTGATTATGAAAATAAATTCCTAAATTTAATAAAATTTTAACTAGAGGATGTGGCCAGTGTGTCCCTAAATTTATGTATCTTTGAATTAGGGAAATGGAAGGAAATTCAATCAATGATTGTGGTTCTCTATATTAATGATTATACACATATGGTCAACAATGTGTTGGTGGATGAGCGAGACTTATTAGGATCTATGGGATGAGGAATTATGATGATCCTTACTATAAATTGTGGAAACCACAATGATTAGAGCAAGGGAAAGAGATATACATATTTTGAATGTGGGAGTAGGAATCAAGATCTCACTGATAGTTCAGTAATTCCTCATCCATGTCCAAATAGCCGAGTGGGATGCTACCAATATGGTTCCTCATACCACATAATTTATGAACATACAACACCTCCAAGATCATTACATAATTTTGACAAGATGGGACACCATAATGGCTTTTGTCGTAGTGCTCCAAGGGCCGGTGCTTGAGAATCTTCTAAAGTGTCAGAAGCATCATATTCATTAACTGGACAAGGCCACCAGAACGAGCCCCATCAACAGAGAAAAGATAACCATTTTTATTATCTAAATTCCCAGACTTCTTAGTAAGGTATATCATGGAAAGCCAACAAAGAGTACAATGCAGCTTTGAAGAAACTCTATGGAGTTGAGAAGATGGTTATGGATGATTAGTAATAACCATTTACTGTGAGAGGCATAATTCATTTGAATTATAACTTCATGGAAGTTCTATTTGATACAGGTGGATCAAATTCCTTCATTACTTCCCATATTATTGTCTTTTTATGTTTAAAACATGAATTTATTCTCACTATGATGAAACTGATAACTCCTCTCTGTGAACGAGAATGTGATGAAATTGTGTGGTGATCATTCTCCATAACTGTTGATGGAGTTGAGCTGAAATTGGGCTTCTCGGTGTTGGCTATGGATATATATGATGTAATCCTATATATGGATTGGCTGACAATGTTCAAGTATGACATGTACTATTATAGGGGGATAGTTTGTTTTATGACTGGGGACATCATCAAGAATCTCCTCCAACTATAGAAAGTCGTAATGAAAGGTGAAACAGGATTGTTCACACGAGTAGTGGGAAAAATATCTTACTAGTTGTTGGTGTTGGAATTAACATCAATGGAAGAGATCCAGGATTTTTGTATTCTATTAGAGGAGGATCATTTTATAGATGTATTTACCGAGAACTACTTAAGGTTACCACCTATAAGAGAAGTGATGCTTATGATTGGTATCCTTATGTGGACAAGTCATATATTTATTTTGTCTTATATTATGGGACCAACATAGTTAAGAGAATTCAATGCATATTTTGAGGAGTTGGAATGAAAGGGTTTCATTCGGCAATGTACATCTCTATGGGAATCCCCAGTCTTGTTTGTGAAAAAAGAAAATGGATCTCTTTGGATGTTCGTCAATTTTCATAAGCTTAACCAAGATACAATAAAGAATCTGTATCAACATTCTTTCATTGATGATATGTTTTATTAATTTAGGGGATCTTAGTTGTTCTCTAAAATTTACTTATTCTCATGATATCCAAAGTTGAATTCTCAGAAAGAAGATATTTCGAAGATAGATTTTTGATATAGATGTGGCCACTACGAATATGTATTCATGCCTTTTGGTCTCACGAATACACCAATAGTATTCATGGCTTTGATGAACCGAATAATTCATTAATATCTAGACTCTTTTTTGTGGTGTTTTTAGAAGACATATTGGTGTATTCAATGACAAGTGATGGGCATGTGAAACTACTGGCGATGGTCTCCAAAATGTTGAGATATCACGATTTTTATACCAAGCAATATAGGTTTGATTTTTTGATATATGAGGTATGCATTCATGTCCATGTGATTTTCTAAAATATTATTATGGTGGATCTTGATATAATAGAATCTCTAATCTCGTGGTGTCTACCAAAAAATGTCTTCAAGATAAAATGTTTTCTTTGTCTAGTTTTTTATTACAAACACTTTGTGCATGAATCCTCATGAATATATTCATCATAGACAACTTTGAGAAAGAATAATACCCCATTAAAATGGATAGACTAATTACATAAGTCATTCCAAGAGCTGATAGTTTGTCTTACTTCAGCACCTGTCAAAAAGTTTCCAGAATTAGGGTGGGGATATGTGGTGTACAATGTTGATTCCGGATCACGGTTTGGTTTTTTCCTTGTACAAGGAGACCATGATGTAGACTATGGTTCAAGATTGTTTTGAGTGGAGGAGAAGAACTACTAAAAACAATACTCAGAATTAGTATTAGTAATTCATGCCTTAATGTCTTGGTGTAATTATCACTTTGGTTGGAAAATAACTATGTTAATAGACCACAAAATCATGAATCACATTTTCGGAATGTGAGATTTTAAGCTGAGTAAAATGAGATTGATAGAGTGTCTCCAAACTATTGAAATTGAAATAATGATACAATGGGAAATGGAAATTCGGTGGCAGATGCATTGAGTATAAATTCACATGCTCAGTAAGAGAAAGAAGCATCAGATGATTGGTAGTTGATATTGATCACAACATACATGCATGTGGAGTGTGACAACCATGGTGAAATTTTTGATTTCAATTCATCTATTATTTTTCTAGATTTGGTAAATATGGTTAATGAGGAAGAAATATATGATTCAAAATGCCAGGTCTTGAGTTCAAAACTCAATGATGGGGTGACCATTGAGGGTTGGAAACTTAATGGGAGTTTAGTTTTATCCTTTAGAGATATAATGGTAGTAAATAAGTTTTTTAATGACTACTCCTTAATGCATACCACCATTAAAGATGGTTCGTACATCCAGGTACATAGAAGAATTATAAGTCATTTAGGGAGTGGTTTTTGTGGTGAGGCACAAAAATGAAGGTGGTTGAGTTTTTATCACGGTGCATAACTTGTCAAAAGGTTAAATCAAAAAATCATAGACAACCGTGTATGTTTCTGTATTTACAGATTCTAGTGTGGATATGGGTGAATTTAGATTTGTATTATGTCACAGGTCTTCAATGAATATTCTATAAACATGCTACCATATGAGTGACAGTGGATCTTATAACCCAGTCATCCCATTTCATTCCAATTAATTAAAACTCATACAGTGGAGGATATATCTGAAATATATATCCACATAGTTTTATAATGGCATGGAATAGTAGTGTCAATAGTCTTAGACAGAGATTTGAGGATCACATCCCATTTCAAGAAATCCTGACAAAATACATTGGATCTCAGCTGAATATGAGCACAGTGTATCATGTTCAGATGGATGGGCAATCCGAAAAGATGATACAGATGTTGGAAGAAATGTGGTGAGATTTTTAATAGATATTGGGGGATCATGGGGGATCACATACCCTTAGCAGAGTTCTAATATGATAATAGTTATCATGCCGCAAAACATATGTCTCTATTCGAAGCATGGTATGGGAATCCATGTCATTTTCTTCTATACATGGTGGAAATATGTGATACATCAAAAAGTTGGGCCAAGACATTTCCAAGAAAAAATGAAGATGATTCAATTAAACCTAAAGTAGATGGAGAAGGCCCAACGCCATCAGAAATACTATGCATACCATCATCGAAGGTCATTTTCATTTTTAGTGAGTGATACTGTGTTATTGATGTAACAACCCAATCTTCTTGAGTAGTATATTAACTTACTCTTATTGATTTAATATGATGTTAATGGTTAATGCAGAAAGAGGAGTCGATGACTTCATCTAGTAGACTCAACCCTTATGAAGCCCACTTATCAGAGCTTGGGAAGGAGGTAGCATCTGTGGGCTTCGCTTTGGACCAAGCCCAAGCCGAGCTCCCGCGTGTCAAGCTTGAACGAAAACGCTTGCAGGAGAAGTTCAAGTTAGTGGAGATTGCTACTAGGGCAATGTTATTTGAGACTCCCTCAGATTCTCTCACCATAGCACAGCTTACACTTAGGTCATATGCCAGTGTTATAAGGGGCTATGTGATGAGACCCTAGTTTCGTTGTGTAATCCTTTCGGGTGAATAAATTGAGATTTCTTCCTTTAGTGATGTTTGTGAAATTTCAAATGTCTAGATAATTTTAGAATGTATTTTATTGATGAATTTTGAAAAAGGGATATTTTGAAATACTTATGTAAACCCTAAATAACTAATGATGTGTAATGATTTTCAAAAAATGGTCTTCTACAAAAGTGTTCATTAAGGAATTTGGAGTCTAATAAGATCAACTTAATTTTTGATGAATAGTAAATTATGAATAGTGATTTTACGCTTAGGATTAGTAATGTGACCAAATGGATTAGTAATTTTCACTCAAAGAAAGTTTTAATATAAATCAGACACCTAGATTAAGTAATGTGATTCAATAAAATGGGTAAATAACAGTTTCATAAATTATTATTCAAGTATTAGTTTTTTCGGATGAATAGTGTTTTTTAATTAAAAATTTAATTTAAAATAATTAGAAAATTATCTTTATAAAAATGACTTTATTTTTGAACTCAGGGCATCGATATTATGTTATGGTAATTTTTGGGGATTTTTCTGAAAAAAATGAATTTTCGATGAATAGTGTATTTATTTAAAAATAAAATTAAAAATATTTAGAAAATTATTTTTATAAAATGGAGTTCATTTTTGAAATCATAGCATTGATATTTGGTTAAGGTGAAATTTTGGGATTATTCTGAGAAAGTTGAATTTTCGGTGAATAGTGAAAGTATAGTTTTTAAGTTACCGGTGTTTAATGACATCATTAAATGATGTATTAAGTATATATTCAATATGGTCAAATTATGAATAGTAAGATAAGGTGTGAGGTGTCCCATGTGGCCAATACCATGGGCAAATACCATGGGCAAGCCCATGGTTTTGCCAAAACCACTAGTGAGGTGTCCCTTGGCCATTAATGCCTTGTCCCCTCACTTTTCCTATAAATACCCACCCTTTCCTCCTTTAGTTTTCACTACCAACTCTTCCCCAACGATGTTCTGGTCTTCTTACCTTCCAAGGAGTCCTCCCAAGGTGCCCCCAAGCCCTCAAGGTCCAATCCTTTGAGTTTCAAGAGTCACGTTTTAAGGTAAGGGATCCGACCCCTCTCCTCTTTTCATGTAATCTCTTTTATGTCATTCCTTTTATGCTCCATGTTCTTATGTGAGAGGATGTTCTTTTATATTCTTCTTACTGCCCATTTCATGTTTATATGATGAGATATGCCCTCTTACTCTCATCATTTCATTTTATGAAAGTTTAAGTGACGCCGTTAGGCTGCCGAATGTTTAAGTGATTCTTTCACCCTTCTCATTTTTCAAGTTCGATTTTCATGTCAAGTCTTTCATGTTCCTTTTTATTATGTTGGGGTATGATCTCTATATCTATCATACTGATCTCTTATGATCATATTATGAGGGACCCTAATTGATCTTGTCAATTCTTTTTATTGAAGTTTAAGTGACGCCGTTAGGCTGCCGAATTTTCATAAGAGAAATCTAAATTTTGTCTTCCTTCCATGTTTTTCATTTCAAATGGTATGTCCTTCAAATTTCATTACCATGTCCATATATCCTTCTTATTCCGTCCCCCTACTGTTTTATGGATCATTTATGAGTGGGTGACCCATGTCCCCTCTCTTTTCAATGTTTTTTAAAACCCCGAAACATAGCCGTTATGCTGCAGAATTTTCGTCTCAAAATGCCTCTCTCTTTTCTCAAAATTATTTTTATGTTATAAAGTGAATACTCAAAGCTCTTATTTCTACAAGGGTATTCACATATATATCAAAATGTTTTATTTCAAATTCTGGGAATTACATACATGAAACCCGCTCTCCCCTTCCGTGGGTTTAAAGTGCCGTAAAGATCATGTCATTAAAGCAGTTTTTAAAACATTATGATTATGAAATGAAACCCATTTATTTTATGCTATATGGGTTATTTATGAAATGTTTGATGATGATATATGTGGCTCACATGATAATAAAGGAAAATTTAAGGGTACGCCCTGATAGCGCTCCAATGCATTGGGTAAAGACTTAATCTCTAGAGATGACCATTTTAACGACGCCTTGGTGAATAACCTTGGTAATTTTTAACGACACCTTGGGGATGAACCTTGGTGAAACGAAACGATTGTCAATATTAAATGTTGCAGCCACATCTTCAAGTTATGAAAAATGTTGTTTTTATTATGAAATGCCTTATGATTTATTTCTCATTCCTTAAAGTCCTTTTCATGTCCTTATTGAAGCATATCCAGTTCACATGTAAAATGTTCCTCTTGTTTCCCTTACTGGGCCTTCTGCTCACCCTTTCTTTTGATGTATTTCCCCAGGTTATGATATGCATAATGAACATAGGATGAACTAAAGGAGAAGCCTTTCAAGTGTTTAAGAAGAATGTTTTATGTTTTTTTTATGTATTTTGTTCCTGGTTTACAAGACACTAGACCTTAAAGATCCTCAGTTATGTGTAATGTAATGAAAGTTTATGTTTTAAAATGGCGGGATGCTATAGTTGGTATCAAAGGATGGTTTGGTTATTTGTGGAAATTAGGATATAAAAACTTTAGGAAGAACCCTATAGAAAAGTTTAAATATAGGAAAACTTCCTGGTATTTTGGTAAGTATTGAGTAAGTGGTTTGTCAAACAAATACATCCCTGTCTGGATACGAGCAGGTAGAGGCGGCTCTGGCACAGATGTACATAGGGGTAAAACCCGAAAACACCGCTTTGAGCTAGACTCGAACGGGAACTGGTGCACGATAACGGGCCTTGCTGCACTCTTGGTTACGACACTCCTGGGGGATATGTTTGGTTAATCACAAACTTTTTATGAATCATTATGAAGGATTTATAGAAAAGTGTAATTGTCTAAGCATGAAGTCTTAGTTAAAAGATCCATAAATGAAATAATTTTCTCACTAAGGTTTTATTCTTTTAGAAAATGGCGGGCAATAGGAGGAATCGTGCCGATGGTGACCGCAATGCACCATGTGCTGACGGCCCTCCGATGGAAGCCGGAATGGAAACATTCATGCGAATGATGAACCAACTGACTCAAGTTATGAGTAATAACTTGAATCAATCTGAGAGGCCGACCTCACCGCGAAGGGAACAACTTTCTATTGAGTCCTTCATGCGTCAACGACCACCAACATTCAGTGGATCTACTGACCCATTGGTTGCGGAACAATGGATAAGCTCCATTGAAAAGATCTTTTCTGTACTTCATTGTTCGGAACAAGAAAAAGTCACCCTTGTTGTTTACCGCCTAGAGGGAGAAGCTGATCAGTGGTGGTCACTGGTCAAAAACACAAGGCCACGAGGAGAGATGGATGCTATAGAGTGGGAAGAGTTCCGGGGAATATTCTTTAACAAGTATTTCCCTCGTTCCATGAGAACGAGAATGGAGAAAGAGTTTCTAGAGCTGAAGCAGAAGGAGAACGAATCTGTCGGGAGCTACGAGATGAACTTCACAAGGCTTTCCCGTTATACCTCAAGCTTTGCCATGGACCCTAATGGGAAGGTTGATAGATTCTTTGGTGGACTACGACCTCATATGCGGAAGAATCTAGCCAACAGGGACTATGATAGCTATGAAGAAATAGTTCGAAGTGCTATGAAAGTCGAGCTGGAGTTTGGTGAGACACAGTGGTCTCATAAACCAAATGAAAAGAAGAGGTCGTTGGAGCCCAGTTTAGGGAAGTCATTTGATCAGGGAAGAGGTGGAAAGCAAACGCAACTTACCACATGCAATAAATGTGGGAAGAATCATCTGGGGAACTTCTTGAGTGGAAGTGGAAAGTGCTACAAGTGTGGAAGAGGATGCCATATTGCTCGGAATTGTCATAGTGAGGTGAAGCCTCAGCTTCCCAACACTAACGACAGAGGAAAGATGGTTCTGGCCCTACCCGAAGTCACATGCTTCAAGTGTGGACAGCTTGGGAACTTTGCTAATCAATGTCCAAATCCGAGGGCGGTGGAGGGGAATCACCATCAACCTCAGCAGAGGCCAAGGGAGCAAGGTCATGCTTTCGCTATCACCACAACTGAAGTTGAAGTTCCGAATGATGTGGTAGTAGGTACTGTTGTTGTCCTCTCAAAACTAGCAAGTACTTTATTTGATTCTGGTTCTACGCATTATTTTATTTCCTCCAAGTTTGCAAGGAATATAGAATCAATCCCGGAATTGCTTGAGGTAGAGTTTTCAGTCAAGACTCCAAGTGGGATTATCCTTGCATCAACAGTATTTAGAGACTCTAGTGTTTACTTTGGTGAGCACAATCTTATCGCAAATCTAGTAGTCATTCCCATGAAGGAATTCGACATTATACTAGGGATGGACTGGCTCTCAAAGTATAATGCTAAGATCAAATGCAGAAGTAAGGAAATCTCAGTAGTCTTGAATGAACGACCTACAGTTATCTTCCGAGGAGAGATATCCCGAACTGATCCCTATCTAGAAGCACCTCCTATAGCTTTCTTTATGGAGTTAATCGGTGATGAGGAAGAAGGGAAAGGGAGAATACAAATTGAAGATGTTCCGATTGTTCAGGAATACATGGATGTATTTCCTAAGGAGTTACCTGGACCTCCCCCAGAGAGAGAGGTAGAGTTCTCCATTGAACTCGTACCTGGGTCCCAACCGATATCAAAGACTCCGTATAGAATGGCAAATGTGGAGCTAGAGGAGCTAAAGAAACAACTCCAAGACTTGTTGGAGAAGGGGTTTATCCGACCGAGTGTGTCTCCTTGGGGAGCACCAGTTCTCTTTGTGAAGAAGAAGGATGGATCAATGCGGCTATGCATTGATTATAGAGAACTGAATGGGATCACAGTGAAGAATAGATACCCTCTTCCAAGAATTGATGATTTATTTTACCAACTTCGTGGGGCTCAATTCTTCTCTAATATTGACCTTCGATCTGGTTATCATCAACTGTGGGTGAAGAAGGAAGATATTCCAAAGACTGCCTTCCGATCAAGATATGGGCATTATGAGTTTACTGTTATGCCCTTCGGCTTGACTAATGCTCCTGCTATTTTCATGGATTTGATGAATAGAGTCTTTAAGGACTACCTTGATAACATTGTGGTAGTTTTTATTGATGATATTTTGATATATTCAAAAAGTCGTGAGGAGCATGAAGATCATCTGAGGGTTATTTTGAAAACTCTACGGAAGGAGAGGCTCTTTGGGAAGTTTAGCAAGTGTGAGTTTTGGTTACAACAAGTGGCTTTCTTGGGGCACATCGTAACCAATGAAGGAATCTCGGTTGACCCTTCAAAGACAATGGTTGTGGAGGAGTGGCCTCAACCCACAACAGTAACTGAGATTCGTAGTTTCCATGGTTTAGCGGGATATTATAGGAGGTTTGTGAAAAACTTTTCACGGCTTTCTAATCCACTAACCAAGTTGACTCGAAAAGGGGTCAAGTTCATCTGGACAAAGGAATGCGAGGAATGTTTCCAAGAGCTGAAGAAGAGATTGGTTACTGCACCTGTGTTAACACTACCCTCTATCGGAGAAGGATTCGTTATTTTTAGCGATGCATCTCTGAAAGGGCTTGGGTGCGTCCTTATGCAAAATGACAAGGTAATTGCTTATGCATCTCGACAGTTGAAGATTCATGAGCAGAATTATCCTACGCATGATCTAGAGCTGGCGGCAGTTGTTTTTGCTCTAAAGATATGGAGGCACTATCTTTATGGGGAGAAATGTGATATATACACTGACCACCAAAGTCTAAAGTATATTTTCACACATAAAGAATTGAACATGAGACAAAGGAGATGGTTGGAGCTTATTAAATACTATGATTGTTCAATTCATCATCACCCTGGAAGAGCAAACAAAGTCGCGGATGCGTTAAGCAGGAAAGATCCTGTTGTTCTGGCAACAATGAGGATCGTAGGAGATCCCTTGATTAAAGATCTAGTAAAACTGGACATGGGAATTATAAGGATAGGGACATCATCAACCCTATTCCAAATGATTTCTCAACCTTCATTACTAGAGAAGATCAAGAAGGCTCAAAAAGAAGATCCTTTACTGCAGGAGAAGTTGAAGGCTGTAAATGATGGGATGTTCCCTGATTTCAATATTGATCAAGAAGGTGTATTGAAATTTCGTACAAGACTATGTGTTCCATCTATTTCGGAGATAAAGAAAGAACTGATGGATTAAGCTCATAGCTCTACCTTCTCTATACATCCAGGAAGCACTAAGATGTATAGATACCTTCGTGATCATTATTGGTGGGATAACATGAATAGGGAGATTGCCGATTACACTACAAGGTGCCTGGTGTGTCAGCAGGTAAAGGCAGAAAGGCAACTTCCTAAGGGGGTATTACAACCGCTACCCATACCAATATGGAAGTGGGATAATATAACCATGGAATTTGTAACTGGTCTCCCGAAAACATCCAAAGGAAACAATGCGATATGGGTTATTGTGGACCGTCTCACCAAGACAGCCCATTTTATCTCTATTCGGGAAGATTTCTCTCTGGATCAGCTTGCCAAGATATACGTGAAGGAAGTGGTAAGGCTGCATGGGGTAGCACTATCCATCGTATCTGATCGTGACCCAAGAATCACATCAAAGTTCTGGAGAAGTCTTCAGCATGCTCTGAATACTGAATTGAATTTTAGTATGGCCTATCATCCTCAAACTTATGGCCAATCTGAAAGGACTATTCAGACACTCGAAGACATGCTGAGATTATGCTCAATGGAATTTAAAGGTGGATGGGATCAACACCTCCCATTAGTTGAGTTCTCCTATAACAATAGCTTCCATTCGAATATTCAGATGGCAACCTATGAAGCTCTATATGGAAAGCGGTGTAGAACTCCTACTTGTTGGGATGAAACTGGTGAGAGGAAGCTTCTTGGGCCTGATCTCGTGCAAGAGATGACAGAACAGGTTCATGCCATCCAACAACACATAAAGGCTGTTCAGAGTCGGCAGAAGAGCTATGCTGACAATCGTCGAAGGGACTTGGAGTTTGGTGTTGGTGACAAAGTCTTCCTTCGAATTTCTCCATGGAAGAGAGTCATGCGGTTTGGGAAGAAAGGGAAGCTCGGCCCTAGGTACATTGGCCCCTATGAAATCCTTGATCGCATAGGAGCAGTGGCCTATCTTCTAGCACTTCCACCAAACCTAGCTCAAGTTCATGATGTCTTCCATGTATCTCTCTTGATGAAGTACATACCCGACCCTTCGCATGTACTGAACCCAGAGGTGGTACAACTTGAACATGACCTCTCTTATGAAGAGAAGCCAGTGGAGATCTTGGACCGTAGAGACAAGGTCCTACGAAACAAGACTACCCACCTTGTGAAAGTGTTGTGGAGGAATCATAAATATGAAGAAGCGACTTGGGAGCCTGAGGAAACGATGAAGCAAAAGTACCCTCACCTTTTCGACTAGGCCTCAAGTATAAATTTTGGGGACAAAATTTCTTAAGGGGGGAAGAATGTAACGACCCAATCTTTTTGAGTAGTATATTAACTTACTCTTATTGATTTAATAAGATGTTAATGGTTAATGCAGAAAGAGGAGTCGATGACTTCATCCAGTAGACTCAACCCTTATGAAGCCCACTTATCAGAGCTTGGGAAGGAGGTAGCATCTGTGGGCATCGCTTTGGACCAAGCCCAAGCCGAGCTCCAGCGTGTCAATCTTGAACGAAAACGCTTGTAGGAGAAGTTCAAGTTAGTGGAGATTTCTAATAGGGCAATGTTATCTGAGACTCCCTCAGATTCTCTCACCATAGCACACCTTACACTTAGGTCTTATGCCAGTGTTATAAGGGGCTATGTGATGAGACCCTAGTTTCCTAGTGTAATCCTTTCGGGTGAATAAATTGAGATTTCTTCCTTTAGTGATGTTTGTGAAATTTCAAATGTCTAGATAATTTTAGAATGTATTTTATTGATGAATTTTGAAAAAGGGATATTTTGAAATACTTATGTAAACCCTAAATAACTAATGATGTGTAATGATTTTCAAAAAATGGTCTTCTACAAAAGTGTTCATTAAGGAATTTGGAGTCTAATAAGATCAACTTAATTTTTGATGAATAGTAAATTATGAATAGTGATTTTACGCTTAGGATTAGTAATGTGACCAAATGGATTAGTAATTTTCACTCCAAGAAAGTTTTAATATAAATCAGACACCTAGATTAAGTAATGTGATTCAATAAAATGGGTAAATAACAGTTTCATAAATTATTATTCAAGTATTAGTTTCTTCGGATGAATAGTGTTTTTTCATTAAAAATTTAATTAAAAATAATTAGAAAATTATTTTTATAAAAATGACTTTATTTTTGAACTCAGGGCATCGATATTATGTTATGGTAATTTTTGGGGATTTTTCTGAAAAAAATGAATTTTCGATGAATAGTGTATTTATTTAAAAATAAAATTAAAAATATTTAGAAAATTATTTTTATAAAATGGAGATCATTTTTGAAATCATAGCATTGATATTTGGTTAAGGTGAAATTTTGGGATTATTCTGAGAAAGTTGAATTTTCGGTGAATAGTGAACTTATAGTTTTTAAGTTACGGGTGTTTAATGACATCATTAAATGATGTATTAAGTATATATTCAAAATGGTCAAATTTTGAATAGTAAGATAAGGTGTGAGTTGTCCCAAGTGGCCAATACCATGGGAAAATACCATGGGCATGCCCATGGTTTTGCCAAAACCACTAGTGAGGTGTCCCTTGGCCATTAATGCCTTGTCCCCTCACTTTTCCTATAAATACCCACCCTTTCCTCCTTTAGTTTTCACTACCAACTCTTCCCCAACGAAGTTCTGGTATTCTTACCTTCCAACGAGTCCTCCCAAGGTGCCCCCAAGCCCTCAAGGTCCAATCCTTTGAGTTTCAAGAGTCACGTTTTAAGGTAAGGGATCCGACCCCTCTCCTCTTTTAATGTAATCTCTTTTATGTCATTCATTTTATGCTCCATGTTATTATGTGAGAGGATGTTCTTTTATATTCTTATTACTGCCCATTTCATGTTTATATGATGAGATATCCCCTCTTACTCTCATCATTTCATTTTATGAATGTTTAAGTGACGCCGTTAGGCTGCCGAATGTTTAAGTTATTCTTTCACCCTTCTCATTTTTGAAGTTCGATTTTCATGTCAAGTCTTTCAAGTTCCTTTTTATTATGTTGGGGTATGATCTCTATATCTATCATACTGATATCTTATGATCATATGATGAGGGACCCTATTTGATCTTTTCAATTCTTTTTATTGAAGTTTAAGTGACGCCGTTAGGCTGCCGAATTTTCATAAGAGAAATCTAAATTTTGTCTTCCTTCAATGTTTTTCATTTCAAATGGTATGTCCTTCAAATTTCATTACCATGTCCATATATCCTTCTTATTCCGTCCCCCTACTGTTTTATGGATCATTTATGAGTGGGTGACCCATGTCCCCTCTCTTTTCAATGTTTTTTAAAACCCCGAAAAATAGCCGTTATGCTGCAGAATTTTCGTCTCAAAATGCCTCTCTCTTTTCTCAAAATTATTTTTATGTTATAAAGTGAATACTCAAAGCTCTTATTTCTACAAGGGTATTCACATATATATCAAAATGTTTTATTTCAAATTCTGGGAATTACATACATGAAACCCGCTCTCCCCTTCCGTGGGTTTAAAGTGCCGTAAAGATCATGTCATTAAAGCAGTTTTTAAAACGTTATGATTATGAAATGAAACCCATTTATTTTATGCTATATGGGTTATTTATGAAATGTTTGATGATGATATATGTGGCTCACATGATAATAAAGGCAAATTTAAGGGTGCGCCCTGATAGCGCTCCAATGCATTGGGTAAAGACTTAATCTCTAGAGATGACCATTTTAACAACGCCTTGGTGAATAACCTTGGTAATTTTTAACGACACCTTGGGGATGAACCTTGATGAAACGAAACGATTGTCAATATTAAATGTTGCAGCCACATCTTCAAGTTATGAAAAATTTTGTTTTTATTATGAAATGCCTCATGATTTATTTCTCATGCCTTAAAGTCCTTTT
Organism: Viscum album; assembly: GCA_963277665.1. Classification (NCBI taxonomy): domain Eukaryota; kingdom Viridiplantae; phylum Streptophyta; class Magnoliopsida; order Santalales; family Viscaceae; genus Viscum; species Viscum album. Next base: position 798,399,718 of record OY728143.1, on the reverse strand, counting down.
CATGTCCTTATTGAAGCATATCCAGTTCACATGTAAAATGTTCCTCTTGTTTCCCTTACTGGGCCTTCTGCTCACCCTTTCTTTTGATGTATGTCCCCAGGTTATGAGATGCATAATGAACATAGGATGAACTAAAGGAGAAGCCTTTCAAGTGTTTAAGAAGAATGTTTTATGTTTTTTTTATGTATTTTGTTCCTGGTTTCCAAGACACTAGACCTTAAAGATCCTCAGTTATGTGTAATGTAATGAAAGTTTATGTTTTAAAATGGCGGGATGCTATAATTGATGATATCTAAAAAATGTGGACATTTGTCAGTTTGAGAAGTAGGGAATGATATACCAAAGATACATTGGCCCTTTTGAAAAAATGGAACTGGTTGGAGATGTGGAATTGTGGTTTGCATAACTGTATTTGTAAGATCCGGTGCATAATTTGTTCCGAGTATCTCATTCGAAAATGTATCAGCCCGATCCTACCCTTGAGATCAGATGTGATCACGTTGACCTAGAGTCAGATGCTACGTTGGTACATATCCCGGTGCTGATAGTGGGTATACTAGAGAAAGTCTAGAATGGGAAAATCATCTATATATTATGGTGTTTGTGGCAGTGTGGTCGGATCAAGGAAGATAATTGGGAAAGTGATAACAAAATGAATGAGAAATTGGCAGAACTCTTTCATGACAGCGATGGTTTTCTACTTTTCAGCGATATAAATAAATATGGTAAGGAAAATTATGTACTCACAAATATATGTTATTTAAAACATTGTGTTTTTATGTATATTATGTAAGGGGGAGAGTTTGGTGAACATTCAACATGTTTTGGGGGGCTGAAGGGGAGTTGTACATGCTGCACATGATTTATCCAAACCGTGCAGAAATCCTAGGAGAAAACATGCACAAGAGAAATTATAAGAAGAGATCATCGACACAATGTGTGTACAGTTAATAATACCCTAATAGGGGATCTTTTTAGGGTATTTATAGACCTTATCTAACACATGGTTAGCACAAAGTTTTTCTAACAATGTTAATTAACCATGCGTTTGGTTAAAGTGAAATCACAAAAAAGTGGATGCCACACATTTTTCAATCTAAAATACGTTTTTATCCCCTAAGTATCCCTTCCTATGGATTAAACTTCCTCAATGATATGATAAACTCTCCCCTGTGTTTTGGAGTCAATCTAGAGGCTTCCCTGGGTGATTCAGGGGCATATTCATGAGGTGTGTGATCGTTCTTCATCGTTATTGATCTATTTCATAGATCAACTAAGATATAATTCTCCACACATTTAGTATTATCTGATATACATCTATAATGGATATATATATGTATGTGTATTCAAAATAAGTTGATATTTGGTCATCATCTTTCTAGGATAAGATATCAAAGTAGATTCTGTGAAGAATCAACCTTGTTTACTTGAGCGTTCTTCATCTATTGTCATGTTTCATCATGACAATTTAGGTAGGTGTCTTCAATCTCATCTCTACTTTCATGAATTGATTCTCCTAGTTTCTAATTGTAAAAATAGGATAATATTGATTATGAAATCTTCGTTAAATACAAGTAAAAATCTATTTAGGGATGATTTATCATTTTTTGTAGATTTGTGAAATATTGATAAAATTTTTTCAATATTGTTTTAGTTTCATGAATTTAAAATGGTGATTTTAAATGGTGTATTTTATGGAATATCTGAATTGTATGATGGGGTAGGGGGTCAATAAAATTATGTTTTATTTATATGAGTTACCATTATAATGGATTCAATGAAAATAAAATTGAATAAAAATTTGATTTTATTTAAAGGGTGGTTTTGGCAAGATCTATGATCATATGTGGTGTCTATGTGTTCATGTATCATATAAAAATTATGGATGAAATATGACAATGTATTTAGTACCCATGGGTTAATAAAAAATGGGATATAATTACCTTGTGATGACTTTGTAAATCGATGAGAAACCTCTCATGAGTATGGAACTTTCATCGCAAATCATGTATGGTTGATTGTGTGGATGCCTAATTGAGGGGCTATGCCAAAGGAATGTTGAGGAATGTATTTAATGTTTTGTTCAGTTATTTCTAAAGAAATATATCATTCATAAAAATTTGTTTCTATTTCATGTGTATGTGATTGGTAATAAATGGTTTTGGAGACATGTGTATATTTAGTTATAAACTATTTTTGAGAAATTTATTTACATAAATTATTTTATATAATAGTTACTAACTATTATATCCTAGTGTAGTGAGTAGGGAAATCATTGGGGAATACATATTGAGTTTTATGATCCCCTATTAATTGATACTTTTGTGCTTTTGCAGATGATGTATTTTAGGATAGGGGCAATGGTAATGTTTCACACATTATTTGCACCACCTCGGGTTGCTCCGACTGTTTAGTGATCATAGAGAATGGGGAACATGGGTCTTAGAGTCTTTTAGTATTCTTGGAGTCTTTAGTTAATTTTCTCAATTTACATTGATAATTTTTTGGTCTTCTAATGTTTCACTCTTCTGAGTGTCGATGATATAAATAAATTAGTTATCATATCTTTCATTTGATCACACATAACTTAGTGAACGGTTTGGTTATGGTTTTTTGGTTTAATGTTTTGTTTCATTAATGTTATATAGTCCACCACTTGTATTTGAAACCCTTTGGTAATTATTTCCACCATTTTTTATCTTAGAGGTGTCACTTAAGGACATTTATTGACTCATTGTACTCTTAATCCATTGAGAATTAGTCGGTCATTACATATCGAGAGGTAATACACTAAAAAATACATGTTATTACTATTGAATTCTCAGGGTGTTACATTTTTTCCTCCTTAGATAAATTGTGTCCTCTAAATTAAAATTTATCTATTTAACCGAGGGATATATATTTGAAAATTACATTGTTGATATCCCACATCATAGGAAGGTTTTCTAAAATATCCTCTTAAATGGAGATAATGATAAGTAAAAAAGGGATTATGGGGTAACATATAATTAGGATTCAATTGGGGAGAACATTAGTGGAATGTGAAGATATAGACATGGAGAAAAAGTGAAAATAATTATATAGAGTGGATGAGGTCATTGAGTATAATCAAGTGAGTGATCAATGTAATGTTGATGGAATCAAAGCTACATATATATGATTAAAAACCAATATTTGAACAACAATAAAGGTTTTTGGTTAATTTTTTTTGTTTAGGGTACTTTTCTTAATTTTGAGGAATTATTTTATTCACAAAAAAATTTAAGGAAATACACACACATGAAATGTTTTTATTTCATAAGAAAATTTTAATATTTTGGTACTTCTTTGATAAAATTATAATTCATCCTTTATTCCATGAAATGGATATCATTGAATGAACCACATTATTTTGAACTATAATTTCCTTTTAATGGAAATTAATACTAAAAAAGATTCATTGTATATCTCTCTTACAATTATCTTGATCCAATTGGTTTAAAAATTAATCTATATACATAAAAAGTGACACTACTAGTTGATTATTATTATATCTTCTGAAAATTTACTAACAAAAAATTAAAACTTTAACAAGGAAATTGTATATGCCAATGATATTTTTGAAATAAATATCATCCATTAGTCATGTTTTTAAGCCCCAATTCCTCATAATTTTTTATTGAAAAAGGATTCCTTATGAACTTTCATTCCTATAATTTTGAAAATCACAAACAATCTATCTTATGGAAAATTATATCTTCTCTAAGAATAATCCTAAAAAATCAAGTATTCCTTCTCCTAGGAAATTTTATCCATACCTATTTTTTATGGTTGTTTCTATTGTTTCTCTAAATATAAATCATTTTAAAAAATTCAGTTTCACAACTATAAAACTCAAAATCGACTATATACTTAGATATAGAAAAATCTATTTTCAGGTTACGAAATCTCAAAAATTCAGACTCTGAATTCTATGAAAATAATTCTTAGAATTATCTAAAATTGAGAATCTAAATTCTCTGAAACTCTGACTCCAAATTTTCTATAATTATGACTCATATTCTCTAAAATTAAGAATCAGAATTCTCTAAAATTCAGACTCTGAATTCACAAAAATTCAGACTCAGAATTATCTAAAATTCAGACTTCGAATTCTCTTAAATTCCTAATATCAATTCTATGAAATTCAGACTCTAAAATTCTCTGAAATATGAACTCTGAATTCCTTAGAATTGAAACTCCAAATTCCATAGAATTTATACTTCGAATTCCTTGGAATTCAGGTTCCGAATTCCTTGTAAAACAGAATTTGAATATCCATCTTCTATAGTCTCCAAACATTATTTTGTTTAAATTCCAAATGTTTTTTTTCATAGACTCTGAATGTTAGATTTGATTAAGCAACCTTATTTTTCGTAAACTTGTTATAGTTATTAAATGATGTCATATATTCCATTTTTAACTAACCATGGTTTGACATATGTGCAGGTCCTTCCGAAATTCAAGGAAAAATATGACTATTGGAGGAGGGATCCGACTGTTAGAGAAGTGCCTATAAATAAGAGCTCGTTTGAATTAGCTCAAAGACCAGTTGATCACTATAGAGATTCCATGATGCATATGTGATTTCTAGAGAGATATAATTTCATTCCTTGTTCGTACTAAAAATCTTGTCCAGTTTGCTTCGTGCAACTCTGATCGTTGCTGTGTATAATCGAGGAATTATATGGATAGAAAGAGAGAGGTTCCCACTGCATTAAAGATCTAGGAATTCAGTGGAAAGAAGAAAAGGTATCTGACTACAAAAAAGATTGAGTTCATGCATGGATAACAAGACAAATTTCAATATTATTATTGAGGGCTTACCCTAGTGTGGGAAAGACATATATTTTTGAAGGTATAAATCAGGATAACTTAATCCAAGGTTGTTGGATACCATACTATTTGGGTTAAAAGATATTATACATGTTAGTAGTTTTTTTTCATGTTTATTTCTTCTATATTTTCATAAAGCAATAATGTATAACCTTATTATACTTTCATGTTCTTTTGTATACTCTAATAAGAAAGATTCTATACGCTTTAAGATATAATATTTTCCTTGTAAACATTCCTTATGTTTCATTTCAGGAACCTATAATGTTTATAGAACAAAAAGATGTATTGTGAATTTACATTATTTAACCTTTTTAAAAAAAAATTCCATAAGGATAAAAACGAATGTTTTTAAACTTATATTTCACCCCTTTTAATAATTGAGAATGTAAATCATATTTAGAACCTATAATTGGTATCATAGGAGGTCTCTAAAATACATATATTCACATATAAGAATTATTTCTCTAGTTTTCATTGTTCTATTTTTTTCTTTCCAAGATGTTTTTATCCTTTTTTACATGCTTTTACTATTAACAAGTATTTTGGAAAATATATTTTATGGTAGATGGATGGAATGAATGTCCTATTCGTTGACAATATAAATCCCACTAGACATCCTATATATGATGGAAATGATTACAATTATTTGAGATTCATATGAAAACATTTTTGTTAATATTGTAGTTGAAAACTTCATTGTTATTACTGGATATTACAAGATTCCTGATAAAGAAGTCAAAAATTCCACCAATCAAGAAACATCAGAATATCAACTAAACTACAAGGAACACAATACTTTGTTGACATCTATGACCAGGAATATATATAATATGATTTATTCTTGTGATAATTCTAACTATATTTGAAGGAGTTGAAGGTTACACATTTTTGTACATCCAATGTTATAGAAACTAGAAGAGATATTATTAGAGAATAATATCATGTATTTCTATTCCCTTATAGAGAACTATTGTGAAAGGTATAACAATTGTTTATGAAAATTGGTAATAGTTTACAATCTTTTTGTTCAAAAGGTTTAGATGATTAAGAACTTGTGGACAAGATTATACATATCATTCCTAATGAGTGGGAATCTAAGAGAACATCTATTGATGAGAATGGGATAGCATCTAAAATTACTCTTGATGATATTTATGGAAATCTTCTTAAAAATGATACAATAATGAAAAGACATATTATTATGAATAAGAAGAAAAATGGTAATGGAATTGTAGACTTTAATAATACAAAATCCAAAACCCCTGAAAGGATTACAAGATCTAAGTCAAAAAATGTAACTATTTTTTCATAATCTAGTGAAAGTGAACATTTTAAAAATAAACTAGAAAATATTGCTCAATAGATGAACTAAATATTTGGAAAGATGGACATTCGTTATAGATATAAAAAGAAAGAAAAATAAAATAAAATAAAGACTCAAATGTCACTTGTTATGAATGAAAAATATTTGGGCATATCAGGATGGATTGTCTAATGCTTAAGAAAAATGATAGAAATAAAAATACTTCTGATATGAATAGGAAGAAATATTACAATGATAATTCTAAGAATGTTTTGAAATACAATGACACCTAGAGTTCCAATGTTGTTTACTCTATTGATGAAACCTTTGAGTATGAATCTTATGGTTAGAAGAATCTTGGTCTACTTTCCAGAATTCCCATTGAAAATAATTTTCTAATGTCCAAGGTACACAATGAAGATTCATTCAAAAATTTATCCTTGAATAAATATTATACTGAAACTAAATACTATGAGTCTTCATTTGAATAAGATAATGCACTACCTTATTACTATAAATTATCTAGGTTTTCTAAACTTCATGACAATAAAAATTCTAAACTCATGAAAAATATTGATATGGAAAATTCTAGAATTTATATTTTAACTAAAGAAGTATCAGATCATTCTAAATATTTTGATAAGAAAATTTTTTCTCTTAAAAGTATTTCAAAAAATCTATAGGAAATAAATTATGAATAGGATAAAATTTATAAGGATCTTGAAAAAGGAATTTGTATGAATAATATTTTATAGAATAACTTTATTACTAAAAAACATTCTGAAGATAAAAACGTGGTCATTAAACTAAAGTCATTTATATTTTGTTTTAGGATTTTTTTCCAACCATACCTCTGGTAAAAAAAACATTGACAAATGTATTCCCTATTTCAACCCTACGAAATCTTTTTGGATTTGGTTATACTCATTCTAATCCAGTTTTTACTAATAACTATTTTTCCCTCAAAGTGATTCATTTTTCACAAAATGTTAGTGTTGGAGACATTGGGAAAAAATTGTTCTATAAATAAAACTCAGTCTTTAGGTTTTCATAAAGCCTATTTTTTTAAGAATATGTGGATTTCGAAAATTGTTATTTTTGAAATTTCTGGATCCAAGAAAATTTAGATTCCAAAAGTCTAAAACACTTATTTCCAAAAAAAAAGATAGTAAAAATTGCAATACATGAGACATGAGTAGTGGATGTTCCCGAAATCTGACTGGTAACAATATATTCTTTGAAAACATTATCAAGATGAAATAAGGAAAAGTTACTTTAGGAGATAATTCAATGTGAAAAATTATTGGTATAGGTAACAATGTTCTTCATGAAAAATCCTTGATTTCAAATATTTTATTTATAAAGTGTATTAAGCATGACCACATCATTATAAGTCAATTATGTGATGAAGGTTACCTTCTAAATTTAAGAATTATAAGTTCTTGGTACACAATTCGAATGAATATTTTATTCATTCTGCCCATAGGCAAGATATTGTACATACACTAAACATATATGACCTTAGAATCCAAGATCTACATTGCCTTACTGATATGGAAGATCAATCATGGTAGAGGCATAAAAGGTTAGGGCATTGTATCATTAGGAACCTATGTAAAATCTCTAAGAAAAGACTTGTTAAGGATCTACCAGATGTTAGATATGATTTTCCAAAATTCTATGATCCTTTTCAAAATATAAAGCAACATAAATCATGTTTTAAATAAATCCTTGAAGTCTCAACTATAGATGCTTTAAATTTGGTTTATATGGATCTTTTTAGTCCAATAAAACTGGAAGCAATGGAGGAAAATATTATGAATTTGTACTAGCTGATGATTACACTAGATTTACATGGGCCATTATTATAGAAAAGAAATATGAAGATTTTTTCTATTTTAAAATCATTAGATCCCATGTTAAACATAAGAAAAATCTTCCATTGATAACTATACAAAGTGGTCGTCGAGGAAAATTTAAAAATTCTGATTTTGAAACATTTTATAGTAGATAATTCCTTACTTATACCTTCTCAGCACCAAGAACAAAACAATAGAATAGTGTTGTTTAAAGTATAAATTTAATTCTTCAAGAGATGACTAGAACCACGTTCAGTGAATATTCGATAGCTAAAAATGATTGAGTTGATACTGTAAGTACGGCTTTTTATACTATAAATTGAGTTTTAATAAGAACTTTTCTTAGTAAAACCCCCCATGAATTAAGGAAAGGTATAAAACATAGACTTTCCTCCTTCATGGTAATAGGATGAAAATTATTCATCATGAATACTAAGGATAATTTACATAAATTCACACTGAAATATATTGAAGGAATTTTCTTTGGCTACTCTACAACCTCTATGTCGTATAGTGTTTTTAAAAAAAATATATCTACTGTTGAAGAAACAGTACGTGTTAAATTTGATGAAACTGATCCTTTTGTTTTCAAATAACCTCATCCTATATCCTCATATTTTTTTAAAAAACTGACTATATAACCTTGATAGAAAATATAATGACAAGGAAAATGTTCATGAAAATATACTTGAAGAATTTACCCCAGAATATTTCCATCCTCATGTTGATGAATTGGTTTTACAAAACCCAAAAATTTTGTTTCATAAGAATCATCCTAGTGATATTGTCATCGGAAATGTAAATCAACTTGTAACGACTAGAAGTTACTTACGAAATGAAGTAAAACATATAGCATTCCTATCTCAATTAGAATCAAAAGCACTGATGAATCTTTAGGGGATGATGATTGGATTAATGTCATGATAAATGATCTAAATAAATTCAAAAGGAATAATGTCTAGACCTCGATTGAAAGGCCTAAGAAAAAATCTATTATTGGAGTAATATGGTTCTTAATAAATAATTGTGATGAAAATGGAATCATAGAAATAAATAAGTCTAAATTAGCTTCTGAAGGCTAAAACCAAAAAAAGGAATAGACTATGTAGAACACCTATGCCACAGTAGCTAGACATGAATCTATCTATATTCTTCTTGCCTATATAGCATTGTATAATTTCAAACATTCTCAAATGGATGTTAAATGTGCCTTTCTTAATGGTTATGTCGAAGTGGAAGTTTTTATTTGAACAAAATCCTAGTATTAAAGACACAAAACATCATGAACATGTTTTCATACTTAGCAAAGATTTATATGGACTTAAACAATACCCTTGATCCAGGTATGTAGACATACATGATTTCTATTACAAAAAATTATGCTAATGGAAATTTTGATCCAAAACAATTAATAATGAAATATATGAATAATTTTTTGATTGTTCAAATTTATGTTGAATACATTATATTTGGTTCAATTCCGGAATCTTTAACTATTTTCTTCTGTGAATATAACGAAATCGTAGTTTTATATGGTTATGATGGGTGAGTTAACATTATTCATAGGTTTTCAAATTTCTCAAAAACCAGAAGGAATCATATATATCTAAACATATGTTTATTAAAAATCTTACTAAATATTATGGATATGAAAAAACTAAGAGTATTAGTTCTTCTATTGGTACCTCAAAATATTTTGATCATGATGATTCAGTGAAACTATTAGATCAAACATCATATAGAGGTATGATATAATGTTTACTATGTATGGATGTTATTCTTCGAGACATAATGTTTTCATTATAATTATGTGGAAGATATTAATATAATCAGAAGGAATCGGATTTAAAGGAAGTGAAAAGAGTTTTTCGCTATCTAAATTGAAGAATGGATTTAGGACACTTTTATAATTCTCGAAATGATTTTTTTAAAGTTATTGAGATGCTAACATTGGTGGATATAGAATGGATAAGAAATATACATACGGAACTTGTCATTTCAAGGTGATTCATTAGGTTCATGGTTATGAAAAAAGAAACATTGAGTAGTACATTTCACCGCTGAAGCTGAATTGTAGATGCTAGATGTTGTTGTGCCCAAGTGTTGTGGATGCAACACACACTCACTGATTATGGTATGAGTTTTACCAAAACACATATATTGTGTAACAATACTATGGCCATTTCCTTAAGAAAAAAAATCATCACATCATTCTCGTTGAAAAAAATAGATATTAGAACTCACATTATTAGGGATCACATCAAAAAGAAGATATCATTCTTCAATTTATCAAAATACTAGATCAACTTGCTGATATTTTCACAAAAACATTTCCCTCTGATAGATTTGATTACATTAAATGGATGTTAGGAATGATAACCATAAAATAATCTTCCAAATTAAATTCTTATTGAAACCTATCTTTTTATAGTATGAAACACCTTTTCATTGAGGGAGGACATTCTCATTATAGTCAAAAAAAATTAATCAAAATTTTCGTAATCAAAATTTTCGTAATCCAAATTTTCATAATCAAAATTTTATTAATCAAAATTTTTGTAATCAAATTTTTCATAATCAGAATTTTCGTAATCAAAATTTTAGTAATCAAATTTTTCGTAATCCAAATTTTTGTAATCAATGTTTTTGTAATAAATTTATTCATAATCAATTTTTTTAAAAATATTGTAAAGAAAAAATTTGTAATCATTTATTTAAATTTTCTCAATGTCTATTGTTCTTAAAAAAGAATATTCATCATTACAGATAATTTTCCTAGAAATCTAGATGGTATGTTTCCATTCATAAATTTGCATAATCATCTTTTTAAATGTGGATATTTTCATTTTGATTAAGATTTTTCAGATTGACTTTTCCTTACTTCTGAATGTTTTATCTTATAAACCTCAAAAGATCAGAACCCGCCAAATTCCTTCGTCGCCTATCATCTCAACTGTCAGATTTGATCAAGGGTTTTTAACTATTGGATCAATCATGGAAAATGAATCGTCATCATAAATTCCTATATAAGACCCCCAATTGTTGTCCCAAATGATTCTCAATGCTTTGGAATGCTGAATACCAGCTTCTCTACATAAGATCACATTGAATATTCAAGGATTTCTTAATTGATAATGTCTATGGAATATTCTCCTTAGAAAGAAATGTCGTCTATAAAGGAAATATCTCAATGGAAGATTTATAGGGAAAGGTTCGTCAAATATGAATTTCATTGCTAAGTATGATTCTATCATTTTAAATAATATCATGATAAATGGCTAGGAGAGCCTATGTGTATCAATATTGAAGGCACGAGATCTGGTTTATCTAGAGTTTTTGAATAAATTATACAAATCAGTATGTTTCTTCAATGAAGGAGGAAGAGACATGTTATCATTTATGAGTTATGGAAAGACCTACTCCCCTTCCTACACTATGGTTGAAAGCCTAATTGGAATTCCATATGATGGTGAAAAAAATTATTACACCCATTTATTACGAGATGTATCAGGATTGTTTGGGAAGGAAAATGCTTTAGAGTTCCTTGGCTTGAGAGAAGTGAAGACTTCGAAGATTAACTTTCTCACTTCAAATTTCTGGATTCTAGAATTATGGGCTCATTGTTTTATTATTCCATGAAAAGGGGATAAGGATACACTGAAGTAAAGTGACTTCCATATTTTGTATTTTTTGTTAAACCTCAAGAAGATAAATCTGGTGAATTATATCCAGATTACAATTGAGAATTTCATGAATGGAAATTTGAAGTCTAAAATCAGCATGTATCTAGACCTACTGTCCAAGATTATAGTTTGTGACCTTGTGTCTTTCAAAATCCCATGTAATTATAAGCCAAGAAATTACAAGGTTGTGCTGCCTAGTAAGGATACCTTGAGAAGGGTGAAGGCTGGATTCTCTAATAAATCAAAAGTATTTTATGAGATACCTAAAGTAGAAGTAGAAGCTTTATCAAAGAAACCAGAAGTGGATGAAACTTCCAGGAAGTGTGGAAAGAAGATAAATGTGAAGGAACCAAAAGAGAAAGGAATGATTCATGTGGCTATGGAAACCCAATCATCACTACCTAATATAATAAAGAAAATGACTTATCTTAATGATGTGGTGGCTATGTAGAGAGAAGACAAAAAATTGGAAGGAAGGGGAGCCTAGTTTTGCTTTGGACCTTTTTGAGGAAAACGCCTTGAAGTTGAATGTTTTTGAAGATAATGTGAAGAACATAAAAGAAACAAAGCAGAGGAAGAAAATTTCTGATGTTGAGATAGTTCAATCCCTTTTTAAGGATATTGAGAAAGCCTTCAAATAGATTCATGTACTGAAATTGTTTTTAAATGAATCACTCATTATGACTCCGAAAAAGAAGATAGTGATTCTAGAAACCGAATGTGAATAAAAAATAGTTCAAGAGTAAGTTGTGGGATAAGAAGAATAAACAATATGTGTTGATAAATATATCATCATAAGGAATATATAGAAATATCATGAGAAGGTGAGTCCTTCTGACGAACTATAAATCTGAACATCTGAAGAAAAATCTCCCAAAATTACAACACCAGGAAAAGATGAAAAGGTTCTAGAAGAAGTGAATAAACTATCTGAATAAGAGAGTAACTCCCATTACATTATTCAACCATATGATCTTGTGGTAGTTATTGAAAAATAAAACCTTGAGGAAGAAAATATTGTTTAGTTATCTGATAGTGAGCTTGAATCACCCAATAAAGAAGAGGTCATTCCGAAATCTGATAAGGGAAAGAAGGTTTCGGTTGACACAACTGAAAATCTACGGTGAAAAAGTATGATTTTTATGCTTCATCTAAGAGGAATGCTAAAGAGATAGAAAATGAACCCTCTCAAACCAATAACTCTGATTTAGAATCGTCCTCTTTTGGACATTATTTTGTGCTAAAATCATTAAAAATGTTTGTTTATACCATTCCTGTATTCTCGAGTGTAGACTCAAGATTACAAATGCTTCAGCATTCGATAAATACGAAAGCTGATTCATTTTCCATGCTTATGGATTAGTTTTTCAGGCTTGAGGATGATTTAAAACCATTCTTCATTCGTTATGAATCTCATAAAAGATCATGAATGTAGATTAAAAACAAGTAAAGGAAGATAGTCAAAGACCTCAAAGTTGTAACTGAATTTTATGATAATGTGAAGGATGCTTTTGATACTAATGATTGGATGTTTAATGATATTACAAATAGTTTTGATAAAAATCATTCTCTCAAACAATAAACTTTGAATAAAGAAGTCCAGGATTTGTATGGGAAGATTAATTTAGTGTTAATGAATTAGTGTAGGGGAAGGGATCTCGAAATTGAGTTTGAAGAAATTCGTGTTACGTAAGATGAAGTCTTGAAGGCTTATGAAGATATTCATAAGGCTCATGAAGAAAATATAAAAGCCTTATTGAAGAAAAATAATGATCATGATTAACTTCTCAAGCGTGAGTATAACGACCCATACTTTACATACATTGTTAATACTTCAAAATTGAAGCACACTTATTACAACATATGACAAAACCACAAAGGACCGTATAGGTATAGTGTCTTTAGAAACTGGGAAACATAAACAACTGGTTCATAAATCTTCTACTATGTCTCCCATTTATTTCATCATATCTAGGGTCCCTTTTAGCATATTCTACTTAATATCCATCTTCCTGACCTGGGGAAAAGAAAACATAAAAGGGTGAGCTCAAATGCTCAGCAAGGCAAATAAAGGAAATAAAAATCATATCATATCTTTTTGAAAATCATAACCTGCAAAAGAGATCATAATATCTTAACATGGAACAAATCATAGAAGTGAAAATGAGATCCCCATAATCATAACATAAAACTTGAAACTTTGTGGCATGCACACATAATCATGGAAAATCATTTCTTGTTAGTCATGACTCATTGCCAAGACTATCTTAGTGGACAAAGTCCCTTTCTGAACCGAGTTCACTCCTCGTTTCAGTCCTATATCACTGAACCGAAATAACCTTCCATTCCAGTCATGTCTATCTCATGAGATATAAAATCTTTACCCAATGCATTGGAGGGAGATATAGGTCCCACCCATCTTATAATGAATCCTTTCTTATGTGTGCCACATAATCATACATCATCGCATAACACATGTAACAAAAATGGGATTCTTGAAACATCATGACATCATAAATCAATTCATATAAGATAAAGGAATTCATAAAAATAATTCTATCACAACATGATCAAATCAATGTAATAATAGGGATAAAAACATAACCCTTTATTATCTTAGATGGAAAATAATTTTGATAAAACACTTGAACTCCATTCTTGAGGAAAATATCCTTTCTTCTTCAAAAACATTTTTCCTTTCATAACATGTCATACGACTTTAAAATAAAAGAAGTTGATTAAAAATAAACTTGAAAACTTGTAAAGGAAGCTTCTTGGATTTAATGTTTTAAAAATCCATTCATGCCGTATAAGTTAAAAAAACATTCTTCGTACTTTTGTCGGAAAAGTCAAAAAGTACCTCGTACGACAAAAGATTCCTTTCATAGATATTAATAAAAACTCACCGAAGGGTAAAAATGGATTTAAAAAATTGTAGGTGGATGGAAATAATATTACATATTGATGAAACATGGATGTGGATTATAAAATACACCCCAGTAAATACTTACGAATAAACAATCTCGGATAAAAATGAGATTGTGATATTTCCCTTACCTTAGGTCCGATTTGCTTTGTACGTGTCCGAAGCTCCTGTATAATGGTTTAAATAATGTTATTGACTTATACATATTGATATGATTTCATATATGGTCATATTCTTAGCTTCTTGTTAGTAATATTTCATTGTTACCTGTTACTCAGGTCTTTATTGCCTTTTGTTCTTATGCGTGTTTTGCCGAATACATTCTTATTCTTCTTTTAAGGATATAGATACCTTATATCCAGAATGGTATTAGTGTAACATATATCATATTTATTCATTCAATTCATTTATATAATTACTATGTAATGATGATCATGTAGAACGAGTCGCTTCACATCGTGGAGACAGTATTCCGTACGTACACACGAGTGATGATATCGTTCCTATGATCGTGGAATTGTATCGGAGTATATATATATATTATTTCAGTATCAATATTACTTTATAATAATCATAAATAGTTACTCATTACACCATTATACCCATCCTTGTAATGTGATGGTGGAAAATAGATTACACCACGGCGTGGAGACGGTATTCCGTACGTACGCACGCGCGGTGATTTCATTTTTCCGTAGGATGGATAGAAGGTGAATTAGGGTTGTTTAATATTTATAATAACATATCAGTATGTAAGTAATACTGATGTTATAACTTTATCATGAAACAACTAAAGAAGAATAAGTTGAAGAAGAAAGAAATTGAAAAGATCGGTAATTGATATTACCTATTCTTTGGAACGCTTCTTTGAATCCTCCACTTAGGGAACTATGATTTGTCTTTGAAGAAGACCAGGACCTCTAGAATTATTCTAGGGAAGTGGAGAGAAGAAAATGGTAGGGGTTGGCCGAGCTTGAGTGCTCAAATTGGTGTGAGGAGGAGGGGGAGGAGGTTCCCTTTTATAAGGGAGGAGAGGGGCACCTTAGGAATATCTCAAAATATTATTTTATATTAAAGTAAAAATCGGTTTATAATGGTTCCAAAGTGTCTTATTTCGAAGCTAATGTGGGGATGGGTCGAAATCCTATCAACCAATAGAATTTAGACAAGTTTTGGGTATTATTTTAACCTTATTAATTAGATTTAACTCTAAGTTAAATAATTTAACTTTTACCATGTCTTTTTGTTTTCTTTCACTATATGGTTAATACACTTACTATAACACGCCAAAAGAACCCCAAATTGTTTATTATTAATATATATATCCTTATATAAGTTATTTGGCCGAAACTTAGGTTTTTAGGAATAAAATAACAATTAATAATATTATATTTGATTTAAAAACTATTTTGTGTCAATTTTGACACTATTTGATATATGATTTTTGTGAAAGTCATAACAGAATTATATGTTCGAACCAATTTGATTAACTCAACAATAATATATCATAGTAACCTAGAAAATTAGTGGAATTCATAAAAAGTCTTAAATTATATTTATTTTGGTGTTTATAACATCAATTATGTCAATATTTCATTAATAAGATAATTATTGCATCATCATTGTGTCATAAATAAATTAACTTATTTGATGTCTAAAAATTACAAATAAAATACCATCATGTAGGAAATCTTTTTAGCTTTCTAATGAATATTTAAAATTGAATTTATCTTATGTATAACCCCATATTAAAAATGATTTACTTATTAAACATTGATTTTAACTATTTTAACCCTTCTTTAAATAAATTAATAATAAATGTCCTAATCTAATCCAAGTGGGCCTAAATGGTCATATTTTATTCCTAAGTTTGTTTTTGGTCGAATTACACTTTTCCAATAGAATTATGACATGTGTTAGGGTAATATTAATATCATATTTACCCTTAGTTACCCTATTTACTATTAACCGCGGTAAAAATAGTAAAAAGTTACTATTCACCAAAAAAATATTTTTATCTCATTGAACCACATTTTACTTACTGATATCAACCGTGTCTGTCGGATTTTTGAAATTCCCTTCACAGAAGCGGTAAAATTAAGGTTTATGCAAAATTCAGTTTTTAACCTACAACTTAGTGGTTTCACTATTCATCATAAATTGAAAGTTTTCAGAAAAATACCAAAATTTCACCCTAGGCTGATTTCGATATTCTGAGTCCAAAAATGAAGTCCATTTTGAAAAATAAAATTTATAAAATTTCAAAAAGTGGTTATTACTATTCATAACGGCTAGTTTTAATAGCATATTGTTGTTTAGTGAAACTCGGTATTGCGTACGATGCAAGCTATCGAGGAAGGTCGCGATTGCGTGTAAAGCAAGCCAAGCAAGTGTTGTGTAGAAAAAGATTCCTTTGATGATTCATATAACATAAAAGTCTCGGGTGTTACATTCTACCCCCTTTAAAAAGAATTTCGCCCTCGAAATTCGTCACTTTGTAACAAACAGATGAGGATACTTCTCCCTCATCATATCCTCAAGCTCCCATGTAGCTTCTTCAAGTTGGTGGTTCCTCCATAAAACTTTCACCAATCGAGTGGTCTTGTTTCGTATGACTTTTTCGCTACGATCCAGAATCTCTATCGGCTGTTCTTTATAAGAAAGATCTTGCTCCAGCGGTACAACTTCTGAGCTGAGTACATGTGAAGTTCTGGTATGTACTTCCTCAGGCGAGATACATGGAACACATCGTGAACTTGAGAGTGATTCGGTGGAAGCGCCAATCGGTAAGCTACCTTCCCAACACGATCCAGTATTTCAAAAGGACCGATATATCTAGGGCTCAACTTCCCCTTCTTTCCAAATCTCATAACCCTCTTCCAGGGAGATATTCGTAAGAACACTTTATCACCCACTTCAAACTCTAGGTCTTTTCTTCGGTTGTCGGCATAACTTTTCTGTCGACTCTGAGCTGCTCTTATGTGTTGTTGAATAGATCTGACCTTTTCTGCCATTTCATCAACGAGATCAGGTCCTAATACCTTTCTTTCCCCAACTTCATCCCAGCAAGTTGGAGTCCTGCATTTCTTTCCATAGAGAGCTTCATAAGCAGCCATCTGAATACTGGAGTGAAAGCTATTATTATAATAAAATTCCACCAAAGGTAGGTGTTGATCCCAACCTCCTTTGAAATCCATAGAGCATGCTCTCAACATATCTTCTAGGGTTTGAATTGTTCTCTCAGACTGACCGTCTGTCTGGGGATGATAAGCAGTGCTGAAACTCAACTCTGTATCCAGAGTATGATGAAGACTTCGCCAGAACTTCGAGGTAAATCTCGGATCCCGATCAGATATAATAGAAAGTGGTACTCCATGCAATCTTACCACTTCCTTTACATATATCCTGGCAAGCTGATCTAGAGAGAAATACTCTCTAGTAGGAATGAAGTGTGAAGACTTTGTAAGACGATCAACTATGATCCAGATAGCATTATTGCCTTTGGATGTTTTAGGAAGTCCTGTGACAAAGTCCATAGTGATGTTTTCCCATTTCCATTCGGGTATGGGTAATGGTTGTAACATCCCCTTAGACTTCTATCTCTCAGCTTTAACTTGTTGACAAACCAAGCATCGAGAGACATATTCAGCAACATCTCTTTTCATGCCATCCCACCAGAAGTACTCTTTCAGGTCCCTATACATCTTCGTGCTTCCAGGATGAATAGAGAATGAAGAACTATGAGCCTCATCCAGCAGCTCCTTCTTTAATTCGGGGATGGAAGGAACACAAACCCGATTCCTGAACTTTATTATCCCATCACAATCAAAGTTGAATTCAGGAACATTTCTCACCTTCTTTTGTAACTCGACATCTTCTTTCTGTGCCTCTTTAATCTTCACATGTATAGATGGTTGAACATTCATTTGAGAAAGATAAGATTTTTCCCCTTCCATTATAATTCCAAGATCCATCCTTTGTAAATCCATAAATATTGGATCTTTTGTGATCCTCATCATGGATAAACTAGCATGGTCTTGTCGACTTAATGCATCTGCCACCTTGTTTGCTTTTCCAGGGTGGTAATGGATTGAGCAGTCATAATCCTTAATCAGCTCCAACCATCTTCTTTGACGCATATTCAACTCCTTTTGTGTGAAAATATACTTTAAACTTTTATGATCAGTATAAATATCACACCATTCACCATAAAGGTAATGCCTCCAAATCTTTAATGCAAAGATTACCGCAACCAACTCCAAATCATGTGTTGGGTAATTTTTCTCATGGATTTTCAACTGTCGTGAGGCATAAGCTATCACCATATCATTTTTCATAAGAACACACCCCAATCCCTTCTTGGATGCATCACTGTAGATCACAAACCTTTCTCCACTACAAGGCAGTGTGAGCACAGGTGCACTGGATAAACTTTTTTTCAACTCCTTGAAATTCTCTTCACATTCCTTTGTCCAGACAAACTTCACTCCTTTCCGAGTCAACTTGGTGAGTGGATTAGATAATTGTGAAAAATATTTTAAAAAACGTCGATAATATCCAGCCAAACCATGAAAACTTCGGATCTCAGTTACTGTTGTTGGTCTCAACCATCTTTCGATAACATCTGTTTTTGATGGATCCATAGATATCCCCTCTTTTGAGATTATGTGACCGAAAAATGCAACTTTTTGAAGCCAAAATTCACACTTGGTAAATTTGGCATAATGCTTCTCCTTTCTCAGGGTCTTCAATATAATTCTCAAGTGATCTTCATGCTCTTCCTTGCTCTTTGAATATACAAGAATATCGTCTATAAAGACTACCACAAATTGATCAAGATAGTCTCTAAAGACTCTATCCATTAGATCCATGAAGATAGCAGGGGCATTAGTAAGACCAAATGGCATCACTATAAATTCATAGTGTCCATACCTTGTACGGAAAGCCGTCTTTGGTATATCCTCCCTTTTGACCCTTAATTGATGATACCCTGAACGAAGATCAATCTTGGAAAAGTATTGAGCTCCGCGTAGTTGGTCAAATAAGTCATCAATGCGTGGGAGAGGATATTTGTTCATGATAGTGATCTTGTTAAGTTCTCGATAATCAATGCAGAGTCTCATTGATCCATCTTTCTTCTTAACAAATAGAACAGGTGCTCCCCAAGGTGACGCACTAGGGCGTATGAATCCCTTATCAAGATTCTCTTGGAGTTGCTTCTTCAATTCCTGCAACTCAATTGGGTCCATTTTATAAGGTGTCATTGAAATAGGAAAAGCACCCGGTACGAGTTCTATTGAAAACTCAACTTCACAATTTGGTGGAAGACCCGGTAATTCCTCCAGAAAGACATCATCAAACTCCCGTACAATGGGAATATTCTTAATCGTGAGTTTCTCACCAACCATTTGAGATAAATAACCTTCATTTAATGGAATCAATACCCATAAGATGGAAGAAATTTCCACTGGAAGATTATGTTCATCCTTACATTGATATACGATCGTAGTTTGATCTGGAATATGAAATGTGACTTCCCTTCTTTGGCAATTGATATGAGCTCCATGTAGAGAAAGCCAATCCATGCCAAGAATCACATCAAATTCCACTAAAGGAAGGATCACAAGATTTGCAGGAAGCACTTTGCCACAAACTTCGATCGGAGAAGAATTATAAACTTCTGATGCGACTGTTGTGCCATTAGGTGTTTTCACAGCTAACTCAACATCTAATTGTTGAGTTAATACGGTGATACCCTTGGAAAATTCTTTAGAAATAAAAGAGTGGGTGGATCCAGAATCAAATAAAACATTTTCTACTTTAGAGTGGATGGTAAGTGTACCTTTCACCACTTCGTTATCGTACTCCACATCGCTGATAGAAATTGCATGTGACTTTCCTTTGTCTTTAGCCTTAAGATTTTGTTGACATCGACCATCATCATCAACCCTTGGATTTGGGCATTGATTTGCATAATGCCCCATCTCCTTTCACTTGAATCATTGAAGTGTAGTAGGTTCATTCTGTGTATCCCTTCCTTTGATTGCGTCATTAGACATCTTCTTCCCATTATCACGGCATTCAAATGCCCGATGACCTTCTTTTCCACATTTAAAACATTTACTTGTCCCTTTAAGACAACTCCCTCCATGTTTCTTTCCACACTTTGAGCATAAGGGAAAGTTCATCTTCTTTTCAGTGCGATCTTTAGAGTTTCCTTTGAATTCCATCTTCCTCTTCTTATCAAACCCATGCGACTGATGGGTTACTCCAATCTCCATCTCGACTTTGAGAGCACATCGAACGATTTCCTCGTAGCTATTGAAGTCACTTATGGCTAACGCCCTTCTAAGACTTGGTTTTAAGCCACTAAAGAATCGATCGATCTTACTCTTAGGTTGGATAATAATTCCAGAAGCGTACCTTGCAAGTCTTGTAAAATTTGCTTCATAGGTACCAACAGATTCATCATCCCTTTGCTTCAGTTCAAGAAACTCTTTCTCCATCTTTGTTCGGAGAATACGAGGGAAGTACTTATTGAAAAATAAGTTCTTGAACTTGTCCCATTCCATAGACTCAATGTCATCCCTTTGCCTCGTATTCTTAATAAGATTCCACCATTGATCAGCATCTCCTTCCAAACGATACACTGCTCGGATGACTTTATCATGTTCAGAACATTGATGAACTGAAAAAATCTTTTTAGTAGTACTAATCCATTGTTCAGCAACTAATGGATCAGTAGACCCACTGAAAGAAGGTGGACGCTGCCTCATGAAGGATTCAATAGAATGTTGCTCCTTCCTTTGCTCGTTTGGAAGTCCTGTATGATTCATAGCTTGAGAAAGTTGTGTGAGCATGGCTATAAGATTTTTCATTCCAGCTCCCATATCGTTTGGTTTCTCAGGGGGACAATCATTGCATTGCCCATCTCTTTCCGCATTAACACGGTTCCTTCGGTTTCCATCCATTTACTAAAACCAAGAAGAATAGTGTGAGCAACACTAATTATAATAGGAAAACCACATAATCAAGAATAAAATTTCACACTTAAGGTCTTATCCTAGGGTATTCATGGCTATTTCTAAAACACTAAGATTTTGTTTTATGCTTAGACTTATCCTTAGGCTTCTTACTAAGGCTTTCACATCCTAGTTTACAAAGGTTGACTATACCATTCCTCTGATACCATCTATAACGACCCATACTTTACATACATTGTTAATACTTCAAAATTGAAGCACACTTATTACAACATATGACAAAACCACAAAGGACCGTATAGGTATAGTGTCTTTAGAAACTGGGAAACATAAACAACTGGTTCATAAATCTTCTACAGTGTCTCCCATTTATTTCATCATATCTAGGGTCCCTTTTAGCATATTCTACTTAATATCCATCTTCCTGACCTGGGGAAAAGAAAACATAAAAGGGTGAGCTCAAATGCTTAGCAAGGCAAATAAAGGAAATAAAAATCATATCATATCTTTTTGAAAATCATAACCTGCAAAAGAGATCATAATATCTTAACATGGAACAAATCATAGAAGTGAAAATGAGATCCCCATAATCATAACATAAAACTTGAAACTTTGTGGCATGCACAAAAAATCATGGAAAATCATTTCTTGTTAGTCATGACTCATTGCCAAGACTATCTTAGTGGACAAAGTCCCTTTCTGAACCGAGTTCACTCCTCGTTTCAGTCCTGTATCACTGAACCGAAATAACCTTCCGTTCCAGCCATGTCTATCTCATGAGATATAAAATCTTTACCCAATGCATTGGAGGGAGATATAGGTCCCACCCATCTTATAATGAATCCTTTCTTATGTGTGCCACATAATCATACATCATCGCATAACACATGTAACAAAAATGGGATTCTTGAAACATCATGACATCATAAATCAATTCATATAAGATAAAGGAATTCAAAAAAATAATTCCATCACAACATGATCAAATCAATGTAATAATAGGGATAAAAACATAACCCTTTATTATCTTAGATGGAAAATAATTTTGATAAAACACTTGAACTCCATTCTTGAGGAAAATATCCTTTCTTCTTCAAAAACATTTTTCCTTTCATAACATGTCATACGACTTTAAAATAAAAGAAGTTGATTAAAAATAAACTTGAAAACTTGTAAAGGATGCTTCTTGGATTTAATGTTTTAAAAATCCATTCATGCCGTATAAGTTAAAAAAACATTCTTCGTACTTTTGTCGGAAAAGTCAAAAAGTACCTCATATGACAAAAGATTCCTTTCATAGATATTACTAAAAACTCACCGAAGGGTAAAAATGGATTTAAAAAATTGTAGGTGGATGGAAATAATATTACATATTGATGAAACATGGATGTGGATGATAAAATACACCCCAGTAAATACTTACGAATAAACAATCTCGGATAAAAATGAGATTGTGACATTTCCCTTACCTTAGGTCCGATTTGCTTTCTACGTGTCCAAGGATCCTGTATAATGGTTTAAATAATGTTATTGACTTATACATATTGATATTATATCATATATGGTCATATTCTTAGCTTCTTGTTAGTAATATTTCATTGTTACCTGTTACTCGGGTCTTTATTGCCTTTTGTTCTTATGCGTGTTTTGCCGAATACATTCTTATTCTTCTTTTATGGTTATAGATACCTTATATCCAGAATGGTATTAGTGTAACATATATCATATTTATTCATTCAATTCATTTATATAATTACTATGTAATGATGATCATGTAGAACGAGTCGCTTCACATCGTGGAGACGGTATTCCATACGTACGCATGAGTGATGATATCGTTCCTATGATCGTGGAATTGTATTGGAGTATATATATATATTATTTCAGTATCAATATTACTTTATAATAATCATAAATAGTTACTCATTACACCATTATACCCATCCTTGTAAAGTGATTGTGGAAAATAGATTACACCACGGCGTGGAGACGGTATTCCGTACGTACGCACGCGCGGTGATTTCATTTTTCCGTAGGATGGATAGAAGGTGAATTAGGGTTGTTTCATATTTATAATAAAAAATCAGTATGTAAGTAATACTGATGTTATTACTTTATCATGAAACAACTAAAGAAGAAGAAGTTGATGAAGAAAGAAATTGAAAAGATCGGTAATTGATATTACCTCTTCTTTGGAACGCTTCTTTGAATCCTCCCCTTAGGGAACTATGATTGGTCTTTGAAGAAGACCAGGACCTATAGGATTATTCTAGGGAAGTGGAGAGGAGATAATGGCAGGGGTTGGCCGAGCTTTAGTGCTCAAATTTGTGTGAGGAGGAGGGGGAGGAGGAGGTTCCCTTTTATAAGGGAGGAGAGGGGCACCTTAGGAATATCTCAAAATATTATTTTATATTAAAGTCAAAATCGGTTTATAATGGTTCCAAAGGGACTTATTTCGAAGCTAAAGTGGGGATGGGTCGAAATCCTATCAACAAATAGAATTTAGACAAGTTTAGGGTATTATTTTAACCTTATCAATTAGATTTAACTCTAAGTTAAATAATTTAACTTTTACCATGTCTTTTTGTTTTCTTTAACTATATGGTTAATAAACTTACTATAACATGCAAAACGAACCCCAAATTGTTTATTATTAATATATATATCCTTATCTATGTCCTTTGGCCTATCCTTATATTTTTAGGAATAAAATAACAATTAATAATATTATATTTGATTTAAAAACTATTCTGTGTCAATTTTGACACTATTTGATATATGATTTTTGTGAAAGTCATAACAGAATTATATGTTCGAACCAAGTTGATTAAATCAACAATAATATATCATAGTAACCTAGAAAATTAGTGGAATTCATAAAAAGTCTTAAATTACATTTTTTTTGGTGTTTATAACATCAATTATGTCAATATTTCATTAATAAGATAATTACTGCATCATCATTGTGTCATAAATAAGTTAAATTTTTTGATGTCTAAAAATTACAAATAAAATACCATCATGTAGTAAATCTTTTTAGCTTTCTAATGAATGTTTACAATCGAATTTATCTTATGTATAACCCCATATTAAAAATGATTTACTTATTAAACATTGATTTTAACTATTTTAACCCTTCTTTAAATAAATTAATAATAAATGTCCTAATCTAATCCAAGTGGGCCTAAATGGTCATATTTTATTCCTAAGTTTGTTTTTGGTCGAATTACACTTGTCCAATAGAATTAGGACATGTGTTAGGGTAATATTAATATCATATTTACCCTTAGATACCCTATTTACTATTAACCGCGGTAAAAATAGTAAAAAGTTACTATTCACCAAAAAAATATTTTTATCTCATTGAACCACATTTTACTTAATGATATCAACCGTGTCTGTCGGATTTTTGAAATTCCATTCACAGAAGCGGTAAAATTATGTTTTATGCAAAATTCAGTTTTTAACCTACCACTTAGTGGTTTCACTATTCATCAAAAATTGAATGTTTTCAGAAAAATACCAAAATTTCACCCTTGGCTAATTTCGATATTCTAAGTCCAAAAATGAAGTCCATTTTGAAAGATAAAATTTATAAAATTTCAAAAAGTGGTTATTACTATTCATAACGGCTAGTTTTAATAGCATATTGTTGTTTAGTGAAACTCGGTATTGCGTACGACGCAAGCTATCGAGGAAGGTCGCGATTGCGTGTAAAGCAAGCCAAGCAAGTGTTGTGTAGAAAAAGATTCCTTTGATGATTCATATAACATAAAAGTCTAGGGTGTTACAGTGAGGAAGAAGACCACAACGAGATAAAGAAGCATAAATCCATCATAAAGAATTTAATGTCAATGGAGAAGGAAATATAATTTTTCCCCAAACCGATCTTTTGGTGTGTTTCCTTCATTCTATAAATTTTTCCCATCATAATGAATTTTTGGTTTATTATCTTGTGGTTTTTTGTATTGTACTAATTTTTCAGGTGCCATTTTCTTTTCCATTCCTCATTCCATTTTTTAAAATCAAAATTTGGATGAAAGTAATGATATATAGAATACTACGTAAATAAGTGAATTCCCAAAGATAGGGGGAATCTATCTATGTGGGAGATCTATCAAAGAAGATGTTCTTATTCAAGAAATAGAAAAATCATTTAAAGGAATTAAAGAATACAATCCTTAGGGATTTGAAAACCTAAGGGATAGTTAGTCATATTCACCATGATTCATAAGTAAATTGTGAACTGTTTTTATTTTTAAGTCCATATAAATTCTAAGTCCTTATATTCATTTTTTCTTGGATAATTGTGCTTTCCAAAAATGGGGAGATTGTTGAGTTAATAAGGATTCCATATGACTTTTTCATTCCTCTATGTTCTAAAAAACACAAACACTCTATCTTAATGATAATAATATATTACCTAAGAATTATCTTAATAAGGAAAATTTTCCTTCCCCGAGAAAATTTTATCATTTCCTATGTTTATAATGTTCTTTTTATAGTTTCTCTAAATATAACTCATTTTATTCAAATCATTTTCACTTCATAAAAAAATATTCCTTTGAATACTAAGATATTGTAACACCCCAGGTAAATAAAGAATATGACATATTCATATATATCCATATTTGTGAATAAAGTATTAATAGGACTTTAAAGGGGACGCTATGCTCGATGGCGTACCCAACACGCAACAACGAGTTTCTTAGGAATCTTACGTTGCACTCTAATAATAAAATAATATTATTTTAAATGGTAGTTAACATGTAGCCGTTGTATTGGCAGGAATGGATAGAAATAACTAAAATATGATTATCTATGTTTTTTAAAGTTTTTACATTTATCCAATAAAATATAAAGGCATAAAATACGGAAATAATTCGATTTTAGACGTATATGCCCTTGTTTTCACTAAAGGTTCACTTATCGCCTTTTGATGGAGAACCGTCATTAAATATAGTTTCGTTCACTCTTATACATCATTTTGGACCAAATAAAACTATTCATAAGAATTGAGACATCAAAATTTACTTTGTGTAAATTTTTGGTATCTTTCCGATAAAGTTCATTTTTATAATGAATAGTGTAAAATGTTGTATTTTAATTCAAAACCTATTTTTTATCCAATTTATTTATATGATTAGATTATTTTTGAATTGGTTTTAAAGTGGAATTAGAATATATTATTACCAATTAATAAAATAGTGGCCGTTGGAATTATTTTCACTTTGAAATAACACTTAAACTAGTGTCAATCTTTTGATACTTATTGTTTCATAAAAACACGCTATTTGCTCTAACAGCGGGAATTAATTATTAAATTAATTAATGTGACTTATATGTTTTGAATTTTGTACAATGGAAATCATTTTTGAATTTGGAATATCAAATATACTTAGGGTGAATTTTTGGGATTTTTCTGAAAAACTTCAATTTTGGATGAATAGTGAAACCACTAAGTGGTACTTATAAAAACTGATTTTTTCGTTTAATTGAAATTTGGCCATCATTTTGTTTGAAATTTAAAAAATCAGAAATAAATGGTTTTCATTAAGAAGTAAAATGTGGTTCAATGGGATAAATATAATTTTTTAGATGAATAGTAACTTATTAAGTTTTTAATCGCGATTAGAGGTAATTAGTGTAGTTTAAGGTAAAAATAATGTTTTAATAAAATGAAATGAACATGACACATGTCCTAAACTCATTGGATATGTCATGGACGACCAAGAAAACCCATGGGTCAACTTGGGGACCCCATGAAGCCACTTTAGTTGGAAAATGACATTAATATCTTTTTATTTAAAGTTAAAGTAAAAATGAGACAAACATGAAATGTTTTACTAAAACAATTTTTACATGGGGTTATACAAATCATATTTTTGACTATAAAATTTCATTGGAAAGCTTAAAATATTTCCTACATCATAGTATTTTTTTATAATTTTTAGACATTAAACAAATTAAATTATTTATGACATCATGATGATGCAGCGATGACCTCATTATTTAACGATTTAAATAAAATGGAAAGATAATGTAATATCTAAGTCCTAAACATGTCCAAAACCTATTGGATGAGTGGATTTCGAACCCTTATCACCTTATCCTCTAAATACATAAATGTGGGAACTTTAAAATCCGAAACTCTTTTAAAATTAAAATAACATTTTGTAACTTTACAAGAGTGCCCCTCCTCTCCTCTTATAAAAGGCCCCCACCCCTACCTCCTTACCCACACTCCCAAAGCCTTTGGCTCGGCCATCCTCTGCCCATTGTGTCTCTACAATTCCCTCTATTACTCCTTGAAGCCTCAACTTGGGCATAAGTCTTCCCAAGGAAGCCATTGAGCTCAAATTAATGGTAGTTACCCGATTTTAAGGTAATGTCTTCACTTGAGTACTTTTGTTTTATTTTGCTTCTCCAACCCCCTATACTCTTATTATTCATTTCCTTTTTAACAAATACAGTATCATAAATATACTGGGATGTTGTTATAAGAAGTATTCATGCTACACTTTCACACAGCTACATCTAATGGTTAAAGAACATACTATTTTCGTGGATGGCGAATTTCGGCCTCCCGAAACGATGATTGTTCAACATTCTTTTAACACCTTAAAAGGTGGACATTAAGATGAAACTATATTTATATATGATATATAATATGTTTATTATTTCCTTAAGATTCTGTATTTTTTATTTTTGGCATTCCTTTATGGTTTCCATTATGGGTAAACGTGATATCTTCATTTAAGGAAGTGCGGACTACCGCCCCCTCAAAGTGATTTGATTCGTTAATACCATATGTGGTACGTATAAAGGATATATTTAATGATATTATATATGATACCATACCGTAATTAAAATACTATTATGTATCATTATGTTTTAATTCCATTCAATATGAAATAGAAATGGAAGTAGCGTTCATGCGTATGTACGGCTTACCGTCTCCATGAACGGTACATTTCATTTCTTATCTCAAAATGTTATGTAATACTATAAGTACATATATATAATGGATGTATATGTAATATATTACATCAGAATTATGGATATAATTCTGGAATTATAACATATATATATATATATATATCTCATTTTGTTTTAATTCCATTAATGTGACAAAAAATGAAAGTAGCGTTCATGCATACATATGGCCTACCGTCTCCATGAACGGTGCTTTTCGTTTTTTATCTCCAAATGATATGGAATAGTATGAAATGAATATTTACAGGATATATATGATATTTTAATCATTAATACTATTCTTTAAATTATTTACTTATTACTATAGGGCAATCTTTGTTCAAACTAGTTCATCTTTGACTCATGTACCAAACATCGGCAAAAATGTCTGATATGAACTAACATTATTAAACAATTATTATAACATTATAATATGTGATATGAACTGAATAATAATATATAAAGGAGGTACGTTGGAAATTATTAATTGACCAAAGTTTATTATTCAGGAATATAAAGAAACGAACAAGACAAGTTAGACTTGAGGTAAGGGATCCTACTCCTCTCATTCTTTTTAAATACACTCTTTTATGTCATTCCTTCTAAGCTCATATTTATTGTGATTTTGATGTTATATTATATTACTCTTACTATAATTTTTATGTTCATATGATGAGAGACCATATTCTCTCTCATCAATCCATTTTGGAAGTTTTGAGTGGCGCCGTTAGGCTGCCGAATTTTCGGAAGAGATCCAACCTCTCTCTTTCTTTTTAAGTACTCTCCTTTATGTCACTTATTTTAAGCTCCTCTTTGTTATGTTGGGGGATGTTATTTTGTATTCTTATTTCTATAAAATTTATGTTAATATTATGAGATACCCTATTTTATCTCATCAATCCATTTTTTTACGTTTTATGTGGCGTCGTTAGGCTGCCGAGTTTTCGTAAGGGATTTTTCATCTCAGTTTTATTCCTCTGAGATTTAGGCTACATTTTCCACAATTTCCTTTGAGTGGTGTATGTACTTCCCATTATTTTACTCATTTTGTAATATACTTTATTTTATGAGTATTTACATCAATGTTGTATTGTCCTTCTTTCACGAGGTGTATGTTTCGAAAGATACCCATGTCGGTAAGGGAACCTTTCACCCTCCTCTTTTTAAAAGACTTCTTTTGTTGGGTCTTTTAATTTACATATTGTTATGTTGGGATATTTTCTCTTATATCCTTATTGATGTAAATTTTATTTCCAACTGATGAGATACCCTTTTTTATCTCTCATCAACTCATTTTGATGTGACGCCGTTAGGCTGTCAAGGGAACTTCTTAACCCAATTTCGATTTCTTTGGGTTCAACATGTAGTTATTGAATATGTCATCCTTTGAATATTTGGGAATGAACTTTTATTGTTTTACAGTTAATATCCACTAATATTGGGTGTATTTATATTTTTCACACATAATTTTGAGATTTACTTATCCATAATTTAATGATACCTTCTTTATAAGGGATTTCATCGCATTTTACATTTCTATTGAGGATTCATTGTTGTTATGCACCAATTCACTCTTATATGGTGTATATACTGTCCTTTGGAATATTATATCATGAATCCATTTATTCTCATGATATTATAAAGTTCTGATTAAATGTTATTCCTCAATTATTGTATTCAAGTGTCTCTAATTTTGGTAAAAACCCTTTAACCAAAATATCACTTTAAACGTTTTAATTATTTGTTCTTATTAATATCCATGTTTTAAAAATGGTTTTAAGGATTTATTTATATGGATATTAATGGTTTAAAATTTTAAAAGCTTCAAGGTGGTATGGGACACTTTGATTAAAAAATCTCTTTATTAAATGTTTTAAATGGTTTTGGAAGTGGTTTTTCTTTGAATGGATTCTTTATTTCATTGTACTAAAATGTTATATTGTGATTGAAATGTGGAAATGTTATCTTTCCTTTATGCATGTTTTATGTGATACGTTTATGTTATGGTTCTTGGGCATCGTTATGAAAACAGGAGGTTCCATGAAAAGCTGAGGGCGGGTGAGCCCGATATAGCTCTCCAATGCATTGGGTAACGCAAAGGAGTGAAACGTTAAGGTTTCTCTGAAGTGATTTATGGAATATACTGTGATGGGTATTCCAAACGTAACCAAGAGGGTTACTCCCTACGTAATAATGTTATTAATTCCTCAGGTTACCTTTATGTCTTATTTTTTCTATGATTTATTCATTTTTTGAGGAGGTATGTTAAAGTGCTTATGTTTTATGGGTAAAGTATGATTACATTCTTATTTATATATGAACTCATGTTTCCTTTCCACATTTTTATAACCCTTACTGAGCTTTTTATGCTCATCCCAAGTTTTTGAAATGTTTTCCACAGGTCAAGGGAAAGGTACATGATGTGATGATAGTGTCAAGAATGTGTCAAGAAAGAATACATGATTTATTTTCAATATGATTCCATTGATGGGATGAATGAATACTGTCATTTATGTAACCACTTTTTTTAAATGTGGAATGTAATGCAAGTTTCATGATCTAATTCTCTAAAACTCTAAACCTGAAAAGATCCTCAATGTGTACTCTTGTAATAACTTATGATTAAGAAAGGATTAAGGCTGGGGCCTTATATTTGGTATCAAAGGTCGGTTTAAATAACTTTAGAGGTTATGGTATTCTTTAAGCATAAGTGACATTACCATAATGGTTAGGATTTCAGAAAGAGTCCTAGTTTTAGATAAAGTGAATGAGTAAGTATATCGTGGTGTTTATCTTCCTCATTATTATATGATGGTTTTGTTGATATACTCACACTGACCTTTTTGGTTTTAGTAAATGGATGGATCTAGAAGGCACCAATGTGACAATAGGTTTGAAGGAAACTGTGGTGGTTATCTGATTAAGAGACTGGATGAAATGGGGGATTCAATGAGGAAACTCGTGGTTGTTCTAAACCAACTAGCAAGGAGTCATGATCAACCACTTGAACATTGGTATGATCTGTAATGCATCATGTATGATATGACCAATGGATGTGGAAGTTCATGTAATATTTATAAAGTTAACCATTAGAGTTTATATGATCCTTACTTTTGAGGTAATTATGGGTTATTATATGTTATGATGGAAAATGAAATGCATGATATAAAAATGAGGTTAAAATATGTTATGATCATTTTTGAAGATCTTATCTCGTTTTGGGGAATGTTTTAAGAATTATATAGTTTTGGAAAAAGGACAACACGCAGACCATGTGACAACCCGTCGCATCGGACAAAGCTGCGGGAATCGAACCCACAACCAAAATGCGACTGGTATTTATCACCTACCACTAGACTACGTGAAGTCCCTGGTTAGTTTGATCGATTATTTTTAGTTATATGATTTTATGAATTAAGAGTAAGTTTATTTTGGGTTATTTATAAAAATGATTAACCTATCATGGAGGATATGTGATTAGGTTAATTACTTTTCAATACGAGACTTTAGGAGCAACTGATATTGTTTGGAGATAAATGTTACGATTTAACTTGGAAGACTCTGTGACTAAATCCTTCAAATATTTGGGTTTCAATCTTATATTGGTTTACATTTAAGAATTTTATTGACAAACTATTTATCGGATGGTCCTAATTGAACAATGGGTTTTGTTGGACAAAATTTGAGATTATGAAGAGATTTTCATTTTATAAAGGGTTATCCTTTTTTGGATTATATGACCTTGTACTAACATTTCTAGTTTCGGTTTTGGTTAAAGCCTAAAGACATGGGATGTATATCGTTCTCTTTTGTGGATTAGGTGATTCTCTAGAAGTTGATTATAGTACGCTTAATGTGAACAAGTCTCCCTAAATACTCGTCTTTTGGAAAAAATATGAGTTTGATTAAGGAATCTAGTAAAAGTTGAAAGTCAACATGATATGTGATTATGTTTCCTTATGAATAAATTCCTAAATAAAAAGTAAATTACAACAAAAATGTTGTCTGTTAACTTTTCCTACTGGGGAACCCAACACCGTTTAACCCATCACAAGTTTCTAATTTTCTTATTGTTAACGTTCTCCTAAACATGTTTTCTATCACTCTCCATCAGAACATGACCCTATGTTTTCTCCTCCATGTCCATGTTTTCCTATATGGAGTCCTAGTATGTGAAAACTCGGGTGACCTCTGGACTTATCTTTATTTATTTTAAAGTGATTGTTTTACCGACTATTGTTCCGATGTGGGACTTTCAAGGATGTTTCCAAGCACAATTTTAAAAAACTACGAGGACGCAATTCTCAAAAGGGGGGAAGGATGTAACACCCCAGGTAAATAAAGAATATGAAATTTTCATATTTATCCATATTTGTGAATAATGTATCAAAATGACTATAAATGGGACGCTATGCTTGATGGCGTACCCAACACGCAACAACGAGTTTCTTGGGAATCTTACGTTGCACTCTAATAATAAAATAATATTATTTTAAATGGTAGTTAACATGTAGTCGTTTTATTGGCGGGAATGGATAGAAATAACTAAAATATGATTTTATATGTTTATTAATGTTTTTACATTTATCCAATAAAAGATAAAGGCATAAAATACAGAAATAATTCGATTTTAGGCGTATATGCCCTAGTTTTCACTAAAAGTTCACTTATAGCCTTTTGATGGAGAACTGTCATTAAATATAGTTTTGTTCACTCTTATAAATCCTTTTGGACCAAATAAAACTCTTCTTAAGAATTGGGACATCAAAATTTACTTTGTGTTAATTTTTGGTATCTTTCCGATAAAGTTCATTTTTTTAATGAATAGTGTAAAATGTTGTATTTTAATTCAAAACCTCTTTTTAATATAATTTATTTATATGATTAGATTACCTTTTGAATTGGATTTAAAGTGTAATTAGAATATATTTTTACAATTTAATCCAATAGTGTTCGTTGGAATTATTTTCACTTTGAAATCAGACTTAAACTAGTGCCAATCTTTTGATACTTATTGTTTCATAAAAACAAGTTATTTGCTCTGACAGCAGGAATTAATTTTTAAATTAATTAATGTGACTTATATGTGTTGAATTTTGTAAAATGGACTTCATTTTTGAATTCGGAATATCAAATATAGCTTAGGGTGAATTTTTGGGAATTTTCTGAAAAACTTCAATTTTTTGATGAATCGTGAAACCACTAAGTGGTACTTATAAAAACTGATTTTTCCATTTAAATGAAATTATGCCATCTTTGTGTTTTGAATTGCAAAAATCCGACATACATGGTTGTTATTAAGAAGTAAAATGTGGTTCAATGGGATAAAAATAATTTTTTTGGTGAATAGTAACTTATTAAGTTTTTAATCGCGATTAGAGGAAATTAGTGTAGTTTAAGGTAAAAATAATGTTTTAATAATATTAAATGAACTTTACACATGTCCTAACCTCATTGGATGTGTCATGGCCGACCAAGGAAACCCATGGGTCAACATGGGGACCCCATGAAGCCACTTTGGTTGGAAAATGACATTAATATCTTTTTATTTAAAGTTAAAGTAAAAATGAGACAAACATGAAATGTTTTACTAAAACAATTTTTACATGGGGTTATACAAATCATATTTTTGACTGTAAATATTAATTGGAAATATAAAAATGTTTCCTACATCATAGTATTTTTTTATAATTTTTAGACATTAAATAAATTAAATTATTTATGACATCATGATGATGCAGCGATGACCTCATTATTTAACGATTTAAATAAAATGGAAAGATAATGTAATATCTAAGACATAAACATGTCTAAAACCTATTGGATGAGTGTATTTAGAACCCTTATCACCTTATCCTTGATATACATCAATTTGGGACCTTTAAAATATGAAACGCTTTTGAAAATAAAGTAACATTTTGTAACTTTACAAGAGTGCCCCTCCGCTCCTCTTATAAAAGGCCCCCACCCCTACCTCCTTACCCACACACCCAAAGCCTTTGGCTCGGCCAACCTCTGCCCATTTTGTCTCCCAACTTCCCTCTCTTACTCCTTGAAGCCTCACATTGGGCAGAAGTCTTCCCAAGAAAGCCTTTGAGCTCAATCCAAAGAGAGTTACCCATTTTTAAGGTAATGTCTTCACATGAGTACTTTTGTTTTATTTTGCTTCTCCCACCCCCTAAACACTTTTTATTCATTTCTATTGTAACAAATCCAGTATCATCAATATACTGGGATGTTTTTATAAGAATTATTCGAGCTACAATTTCACATGCCTATATCTAATGGTTAAAGAACATACTGTTTCCGTGGATGGAGAATTTCGGCCTCCCGGAACGATGATTGTTCAACATTCTATTAACACCTTAAAAGGTGGCCATTAAGATGAAACTATATTTATATATGATTATAATATGTTTATGATTTCCTTAAGATTCTGTATTTTTCATTTTGGGCATACCATTATGGTTTCCATTATGGGAAAACGTGATATCTTCATTTAAGGAAGTGCGGACTACCGCCCCCTCAAAGTGATTTGATTCGTTAATACCATATGAGGTACGTATAAAGGATATATTTAATGATATTATATATTATACCATAGTGGAATTAAAATACTATTATTTATCATTATTTTTAATTCCATTAAATATGAAATAGAAATGGAAGTAGCGTTCATGCGTACGTACGACTTACTGTCTCCATGAATGGTACATTTCATTTCTTATCTCAAAATGTTATGTAATACTATAATTACATATATATAATGGATGTATATGTAATATATTACATAAAAAATATGGATATAATTCTGTAATTATAACATATATATATATATATATCTCATTTTTTTAATTCCATTAATATGACAAAAAATGAAAGTAGCGTTCATGCGTACGTACGGCCTACTGTCTCCATGAACTGTGCTTTTCGTTTTTTATCTCCAAATGATATGGAATAGTATGAAATTAATATTTACTGGATATATATTATATTTTAATCATTAATAATATTCTTGAAATTATTTACTTATAACTAAAGGGCAATCTTTTTTCAAACAAGTTCATCTTTGACTCATGTACCAAACATCGGCAAAAACGTCTGATATGAACTAACATTATTAAACAATTATTATAACATTATAATATGTGATATGAAATGAATAATAATATCTAAAGGAGGTACTTAGGAAATTATTAATTGACCAAAGTTTATTATTCACGAATATAAAGAAACGAACAAGACAAGTTGGACTTGAGGTAAGGGATCCTACTCCTCTCTTTCTTTTTAAGTACACTCTTTTATGTCATTCCTTCTAAGATCATATTTATTGTGATTGTGATGTTATTTAATATTAATCTTACTGTAATTTTTATGTTCATATGATGAGAGACCCTATTCTCTCTCATCAATCCATTTTGGATGTTTTGAGTGGCGCTGTTAGGCTGCCGAATTTTCGGAAGAGATCCAACCTCTCTCTTTCTTTTTAAGTACTCTCCTTTATGTCACTTCATTTAAGCTCCTATTTGTTATGTTTGGTATGTTATTTTGTATTACTCTTTCTATAAACTTTATGTTAATATGATGAGATACCCTATTTTATCTCATCAATCCATTTTTGTAAGTTTTATGTGGCGCTGTTAGGCTGCCGAGTTTTCGTAAGGGATTTTTCATCTCACTTTTATTTCTCTGAGATTTATGATACATTTGCCACAATTTCCTTTAAGTGGTGTATGTACTGCCCATTATTTTACTCATTTTGTAATATACTTTCTTTTATGAGTATTTACATCAATGTTGTATTGTCCTTCTTTCATGAGGTGTATTTTTCGAAAGATACCCATGTCGGTAAGGGAACCTTTCACCCTCCTCTTTTTAAAAGACTTCTTTCGTTGGGTCTTTTAATTTACATATTTTTAGGTTGGGGTATGTTGTCATATATCCTTATTGATGTAAATTTTATGAACAAGTGATGATATACCCTTTTTTTATCTCTCATCAACTCATTTTTATGTGACGTCGTTAGGCTGTCAAGGGAACTTCTTAACCCAATTTCGATTTCTTTGTGTTCAACATGTAGTTATTGAATATGTCATCCTTTGAATATGTGTGAATGACCTTTTATTGTTTTAAACATAATATCCACTTATATTGTGTGTATTTATATTTTTCACACATAATTTTGAGATTGATTTATCCTTAATTTAAGGATACCTTCTTTATAAGGGATTTCATTGCATTTTACATTTCTATTGAGGCTTCATTGTTGTTATGCACCAATTCACTATTATATGTTGTATATACTGTCCTTTGGAATATTATATCATGAATCCATTTATTCTCATGATATTATAATGTTCTTATTAAATGTTATTCCTCAATTATTGTATTCAAGTGTCTCTAATTTTGGTAAAAACCCTTTAACCAAAAAATCACTTTAAACGTTTTAATTATTTGTTCTTATTAATATCCATGTTTTCAAAATGGTTTTAAGGATTTATTTATATAAATATTAATGGTTTAAAATTTTAAAAGTTTCAAGGTGGTATGGGACACTTTGATTCAAAAATATCTTTATTAAATGTTTTAAATGGTTTTGGAAGTGGTTTTTCTTTGAATGGTTTCATTATTTCAATATACTAAAATTTTATATTGTTATTGAAATGTGGAAATGTTATGTTTCCTTTGTGAATGTTTTATGTGATACGTTTATGTTATGGTTCTTGTGCAGTGTTATGAAAACGGGTGGTTCCTTGATAAACTGAGGGTGGGTGAGCCCAATATAGCTCTCCAATGCATTGGGTAACGCGAAGGAGTGAAACGTTAAAGTTTCTCCGAAGAGATTTAGGGAATATACTGTGATGGGTATTCCCAATGTAACCAAGAGGGTTACTCCCTACAAAATAATGTTATGAATGCCTCAAGTTACCTTTATGTCTTATGTTTTCTATGATCTATTCATTGTTTGATGAGGTATGTTAAAGTGCCTATGTTTTATGGGTAAAGTATGATTTCATTCTTATTTATATATGAACTAATGTTACATTTCATTATTTTTATAACCCTTAATGATCTTTTTATGCTCATCCCACGTTTTTGAAATGTTTTTCACAGGTCAAGGGAAAGGTAAATGATGTGATGATAGTGTCAAGGATTTGTCAAGAAAGAATCCATGTTTTATTTTCAATATGTTTTCATTGATAGGAAGAATGAATACTATCTTTTATGTAACCACATTGATTAAATGTGGAATGTAATGCATGTTTCATGATTTAATTCGCTAAAACATTAAACCTGAAAAGATCCTGAATGTGTAATCTTGTAATAACTCAAGATTAATAAAGGATTAAGGCTGGGGCCTTATAGTTGGTATCAAAGGTCGGTTTAGATAACTTTAGAGGTTAGGGTATTCTTTAAGAATAAATGACATTACCATAATTGTTAGGATTGTAGAAAGAGTCCTAGTTTTTGATAAAGTGAATGAGTAAGTATATCTTGGTGTTTATCTTCCCCATTAGAATATGATGGTTTTGTTGATATACTCACACTGACCTTTTTGGTTTTAGTAAATGGATGGATCTAGCAGGCACCAATGTGACAATGGGTTTGAAGGAAACTGTGGTGGTTATCTGATTAAGAGACTGGATGAAATGGGGGATTCAATGAGGAAACTCGTGGTTGTTCTAAACCAACTAGCAAAGAGTCATGATCAACCACTTGAACCTTGGTATGATCTGTAATGCATCATGTAAGATATGACTAATCGATGTGGAAGTTCAGGTAATATTTATAAAGGTAACCATTAGAGTTTATATGATCCTTACTTTTGAGGTAATTATGGGTTATTATATGTTATGATGGAAAATGAAAGGCATGAGATAAAATTGGGGTTAAAATATGTTATGATCATTTTTGAAGATATTATCTCGTTTTGGGGAATGTTTTAAGAAATATATAGTTTTGGAAAAAGGACAACACACAGACCATGTGAAAACCCGTCGCGTCGGACAAAGCTGTGGGAATCGAACCCACAACCAAAATGCTACTGGTATTTATCACCTACCACTGGACTACGTGATGTCCATGGTTAGTTTGACCGATTCATTTTAGTTAGATGATTTTTTGAATTAAGAGTAAGTAGATTTTGGGTTATTTATGAAAATTATTAACCTATCATGGATGATATGTGATTAGGTTAATTACTTTTGAATACGAGACTTTAGGAGCAACTGATATTGTTTGGAGATAAATGTTACGATTTAACATGGAAGACTATGTGACTAAATCCTTCAAATATTTGAGTTTCAATCTTATATTGGTTTACTTTGAAGAATTTTATGAAAAATTGTTTATCGGATGGTCCTCGTTGAACTTTGGGTTTTGTTGGACAAATTTTGAGATTAAGAATAGATTTTCTTTTTATAAAGGGTTATCCATTTTTGGATTATCTGACCTTGTACTAACCTTTCTAGTTTTGGTTTTGGTTAAAGCCTAAAGACATGGGATGTATATCGTTCACTTTTATGGATTATGTGATTCTCTAGATGTTGATTATAGTACTCTTAATGCGAACAAGTCTCCCTAAATACTCGTATTTTGGAAAAAAATATGAGTTTGATTAAGGAATCTAGTAAAAGTTGAAAGTCAGCATGATAAGTGATTATGTTTCCTTATGAATAAATTCCTCAATAAAAATTAACTTAAAACAAAAATGTTGACTATTAACTTTTCCTACTGGGGAACCCAGCACCGTTTAACCCATCACAAGTTTGTGATTTTATTATTGTTAACTTTCTCCTAAACATGTTTTCTATCACTCTCCATTAGAACATGACCCTATGTTTTCACCTCCATATCCATGTTTTCCTACATGGAGTCCTAGTATGGGTTAACTCGGGTGACCTCTGTACTTATCTTTCTTTATTTTAAAGTGATTGTTTTACTGACTCTTGTTCCGATGTGGGACTTTCAAGGATGTTTCGAAGCTCAATTTTAAAAAATTGCGAGGATGCAATTCCCAAAAGGGGGGAAGGATGTAACACCCAAGGTAAATAAAGAATATGAAATTTTCATATTTATCCATATTTGTGAATAAAGTATTAATATGACTTTAAAGGGGACTCTATGCTCGATGGCGTACCCAACACGCAACAACGAGTTTCTTGGTAATATTACGTTGCACTCTAATAATAAAATAATATTATTTTAAATGGTAGTTAACATGTAGTCGTTGTATTGGCGGGAATGGATAGAAATAACTAAAATATGATTATATATGTTTTTACTGTTTTTACATTTATCCAATAAAAGATAAAGGCATAAAATATGGAAATAATTCGATTTTAGGCGTATATGCCCTAATTTTCACTAAAGGTTCACATATCGCCTTTTGATGGAGAACCGTCATTAAATATAGTTTTGTTCACTGTTATACATCCTTTTGGAATGAATAAAACTCTTCTTATTAATTGGGATATCAAAATTTACTTTGTGTAAATTTTTGGTATCTTTCCGATAAATTTCCTTTTTTTAATGAATAGTGTAAAATGTTGTACTTTAATTCAAAACCTCTTTTTAATCTAATTTATTTATATGATTAGATTATCTTTTGAATTGGTTTTAAAGTAGAATTAGAATATATTTTTCCATTTAATCCAATAGTGGTTGTTTGAATTATTTTCACTTTGAAATCAGACTTAAACTAGTGTCAATCTTTTGATACTTATTATTTCATAAAAACACGCTATTTTCTCTCACAGCAGGAATTCATTATTAAATTAATTAATGTGATTTATATGTTTTTAATTTTTTAAAATGGACTTCATTTTTGAATTCGGAATATCAAATATAGATTAGGGTGAATTTTTGGGATTTTTCTGAAAAAACATCAATTTTTGATGAATAGTTAAACCACTAAGTGGTACTTATAAAAACTGATTTTTCCATTTAAATGAAATTTTTCCATCTTTGTGTTTTGAATTTCAAAAATACGATATACATGGTTGTCATTAAGATGTAAAACGTGGTTCAATGGGATAAAAATATTTTTTTGGTGAACAGTAACTTATTATGTTTTTAATCGTGATTAGAGGTAATTAGTGTAGTTTAAGGTAAAAATAATGTTTTAATAATATGAAATGTACTTGACACATGTCCTAACATCATTGGATGTGTCATGGACGACCTAGAAAACCCATGGGTCATCTTGGGGACCCAATGAAGCCACTTTTGTTGGAAAATGACATTAATATCTTTTTATTTAAAGTTAAAGTAAAAATGAGACAAACATGAAATGTTTTACTAAAACAATTTTTACATGGGGATATACAAATCATATTTTTGACTATAAATATTCATTGGAAAGATAAAACGATTTCCTACATCATATTATTTTTTTATAATTTTTAGACATTAAATGAATTAAATTATTTATGACATCATGATGATGCAGCGATGACCTCATTCTTTGACGATTTAATTAAAATTGAAAGATAATGTAATATCTATGACCTACACATGTCCAAAACCTATTTTATGAGTGGATTTCGAACCCTGATTACCTTATCCTCTAAATACATCAAATTGGGACCTTTAAAATCCGAAACTCTTTTGAAAATAACGTAACATTTTGTAACTTCACAAGAGTGCCCCTCCTCTCCTCTTATAAAAGGCCCCCACCCCAACCTCCTTACCCACACTCCCAAAGCCTTTGGCTCGGCCAAATTCTGCCCATTGTGTCTCTACACTTCCTTCTCTTACTCCTTGAAGCCTCACATTGGGCATAAGTCTTCCCAAGGAATCCTTTGAGCTCAAACCAAAGGGAGTTACCCGATTTTAAGGTAATGTCTTCACTTGAGTACTTTTGTTTTATTTTTTTTCTCCAACCCCCTAAACTCTTTTTATTCATTTCTTTTGTAACAAATACAGTATCATCAATATACTGGGATGTTGTTATAAGAAGTATTCTATCTACACTTTCACACACCTACATCTAATGGTTAAAGGACATATTGTTTCCGTGGATGGCGAATTTCGGCCTCCCGAAACGATGATTGTTCAACATTTTTTTAACACCTTAAAAGGAGTGCATTAAGATGAAACTATATTTATATATGATATATAATATGTTTATGATTTCCTTAAGCTTCTTTATTTTTCATTTTGGGAATACCTTTATGGTTTCCATTATGGGTAAACACGATATCTTCATTTAAGGAAGTGTGGACTACCGCCCCCTCAAAGTGATTTGATTCGTTAATACCATATGTGGTACGTATAAAGGATATATTTAATGATATTATATATGATAACATACTGGAATTAAAAAACTATTATGTGTTATTATGTTTTAATTCCATTAATTATGATATAGAAATGGAAGTAGCTTTCATGCGTACGTACGGCTTACCGTCTCCATGAACGGTACATTTCATTTCTTATCTCAAAATGTTATGTAATACTATAAGTAAATATATATAACGGATGTATATGTAATATATTACATCAAAATTAATGATATCATTCTGTAATTATAACATATATATATCTCTCTCATTTTGTTTTAATTCCATTAATATGACAAAAAATGAAAGTAGCGTTCATGCGTACGTAAGACCTACCGTATCCATGAACGGTGCTTTTCGTTTTTTATCTCCAAATGATATGGAATAGTATGAAATGATTATTTACTGGATATATATGATATTTTAATCATTAATACTATTTTAGAATTTATTTACTTATAACTACATGGAAATCGTTTTTCAAACAAGTTCATCTTTGACTCATGTACCAAACATCGGCAAAAACGTCTGATATAAACTAACAATATTAAACAATTATTATAACATTATAATATGTGATATGAACTGAATAATAATCTCTAAAGGAGTTACTTAGGCAATTATTAATTGACCAAAGTTTATTATTTAGGAATATAAAGAAACGAACAAGACAAGTTGGACTTGAGGTAAGGGATCCTACTCCTCTCTTTCTATTTAAGTACACTCTTTTATGTCTTTCCTTATAAGCTCATATTTATTGTGATTGTGATGATCATTTATATTAATCTTACTGTTATTTTTATGTTCATATGATGAGAGACCCTATTCTCTCTCATCAATCCATTTTGGAAGTTTTGAGTGGCACCGTTAGGCTGCCGAATTTTCGAAAGAGATCCAACCTATCTCGGTCTTTTTAAGTATTCTCCTTTATGTCACTTCTTTTAAGCTCCTATTTTTTATGTTGGGGGATGTTCATTTTTATTCCTCTTTCTATAAACTCTATGTTAATATGATGAGATCCCTTATTTGATCTCATCAATCCATTTTTGTATGTTTTATGTGGCGTCGTTAGGCTGCCGAGTTTTCGTAAGGGATTTTTCATCTCACTTTTATTCCTCTGAGATTTAGGCTACATTTTCCACAATTTCCGTTGAGTGTTGTATGTACTGACCATTATTTTACTCACTGTGTAATATAATTTATTTTATGAGTATTTACATCAATGTTGTATTGTCCTTCTTTCACGAGGTGTATGTTTCGAAAGATACCCATGTCGGTAAGGGAACCATTCACCCTCCTCTTTTTAAAAGACTTCTTTTGTTGGGTCTTTTAATTTACATATTGTTATGTTGGAATGTGTTATCATATATCCCTATTGATGTAAATTTTATGTCCATGTGATGAGATTCCCTTTTTTTTATCTCTCATCAACTCATTTTGATGTGACGCCGTTAGGCTGTCATGGGAACTTCTTAACCCAATTTTGATTTCTTTGGGTTCAACATGTAGTTATTGAATATGCCATCCTTTGAATATGTGTGAATGTCATTTTATTGT
The DNA here is from genome assembly GCA_963277665.1 of Viscum album. Taxonomy (NCBI): domain Eukaryota; kingdom Viridiplantae; phylum Streptophyta; class Magnoliopsida; order Santalales; family Viscaceae; genus Viscum; species Viscum album. The sequence continues at coordinate 798,356,292 of OY728143.1, read as the reverse complement.
TTTATACTAAATATCCACTTATATTGGGTGTATTTATATTTGTCACACATAATTTTGAGATTGATTTATCCTTAATTTAAGGATACCTTCTTTATAAGGGATTTCATCGCATTTTACATTTCTATTGAGGCTTCATTGTTGTTATGCACCAATTCACTCTTATATGTTTTATATACTGTCCATTGGAATATTATATCATGAATCCATTTATTCTCATTATATTATAAAGTTCTGATTAAATGTTATTCCTCAATTATTATATTCAAGTGTCTCTAATTTTGGTAAAAACCCTTTAACCAAAATATCGCTTTAAACGTTTTAATTATTTGTTCTTATTAATATCCATGTTTTCAAAATTGTTTTAAGGATTTATTTATATGGATATTAATGGTTTAAAATTTTAAAAGCATCAAGGTGGTATGGGACACTTTGCTTCAAAAATCTTTTTATTAAAATTTTTAAATGGTTTTGGAAGTGGTTTTTCTTTGATAGATTCATTATTTCAATATACTAAAATGTTATATTGTGATTGAAATATGGAAATGTTATGTTTCTTTATGCATGTTTTATGTGATACATTTATGTTATGGTTCTTGGGCATTGTTATGAAAACGGGTGGTTCCGTGATAAACTGAGGGCGGGTGAGCCCGATATAGCTCTCCAATGCAGTGGGTAACGTGAAGAAGTGAAATGTTAAGGTTTATCTGAAGATATTTAGGGAATATAATATGATGGTTATTCCAAACGTAACCAAGAGGTTTACTCCCTACGTAAGCATGTTATGAATTCCTCAATTTACCTTTATATCTTATGTTTTCTATGATTTATTCATGGTTTTATGAGGTATGTTAAAGTGCCTATGTTTTATGGGTAAAGTATGATTTCATTCTTATTTATATATGAACTCATGTTTCCTTTACATATTTTTATAACCCTTACTGAGCTTTTTATGCTCATCCCATGTTTTTGAAATGTTTTTCACAGGTCAAGGGAAAGGTACATGACGTGATGATAGTGTCAAGGATGTGTCAATAAAGAATCCATGTTTTATTTTCAATATGTTTCCTTTGATGGGAAGAATGAATACTGTCTTTTATGTAACCACTTTGTTTAAATGTGGAATGTAATGAATGTTTCATCATATAATTATCTAAAACTCTAAACCTGAAAAGATCCTCAATGTGTAATCTTGTAATAACTCAAGATTAAGTAAGGTTTAAGGCTGGGGCCTTATAGATATAGAGTATTCTATTTTTAGGTTCCGAATTCATGTTCCAATGTCTCTTAAATATAGACATCGAATTCTATGTTATTCAGACTCTAAATTCTCAAAAATTTGGACTCAAAATTCTATGAAATTCAGACACTGAATTACCAATAATTCCTACTCTAAATTATATAAAATTGAGACTCTGAATTCTATAAAATTCTGACTATGAATTACATGAAATTCATACACTAAATTCCTCATAATTCTAACTCCGAATTCCTTAGAATTATGACTCTAAATTCCTCAAAATTATAACTCTAAATTCCACATAACCAGGACTCCGAATTCCACAAAATTATGACTAAAAATTCATCCACTTTTAGGTTCCAAATTCCTTGTTAAACAAAATCTAACCATCCATATTCTATAGTCTCTAATTGTTTATTTTCATAGATTCAAAGAATTATTTTCCCTTAGACTCTGAATGTTAGATTTGGTTATGAAACCTTATTTTTCGTACATTTTTTATAGTTATGAAATGATTTCGTATATTCCATTTCTAACAAACCGTTTTTTGATTTACAGGTGTACATGTCCCTCCAAAATTCAAGGCAAAAAATGACCATTGAAGGAGGGATCCAACCATTAGAGATGTGCTTATAAATAAGTGCTCATTTGAACGAGCTCAAAGTCCTGTTGACCACTCGAGAGATTGCATGCTGGTGAAGTTATTTCTAGAGAGAGAGAATGTCATTCCTTGTGTGTACTAAAATTCTTGTTCAACTATTTTTGTTCGACTCTGATTTTTGTTGGGTGAAATCAATAACTTCTATGGATAGAGAGACAGAGGTGCCCACTACCTTAATGTTCGAGTCCTTCCGTGGATATGAAGATTGAGGATCTGACTACATTAATGTTTGAGGGGTTGTGGGTATTGGAAGTCATATTCAGATATTCCTATTGAGGGATTACCCTAGTATGGGTATGACATATTTTATTGAATGTATAAATCAAGGGACCATTATCAAGGGTTGTTGTATACCATACACTTTGGTTTCAAAATTATTTCATACTTTTTTACTTGTGTTGTTTCATTTTATTTCTGATGTATTGTGATAAAGTAAGAATGTATAACCTTCTTATACTTTCTTGTTCTTTTGTATAGACTAATAAGTAATATTCTATACACTTTAAGGTAGAATCTTTTCCTTGTAAACATTCCTTTGTTTCATTCCTGGAACCACATTTCTAGAACCTAGAAGGTTTGTATAACTAAAATAGGTCTTGGGAATTTACCTATTTTAAACTTGTTAATCATAGATTTACAAACAGTTTAAAATAAAAGTTTTTAATCATAAAATTACTCCCACTTGTAATTGGGAATATACAATCATATTGTGATCCTATAACAGGTTTTACATTTTTTAAAACAATATTATTTAGAATATTATTATGATGGACATCCTTGAAATAACTATAATCACTAAATACACTTCTATGAAAGGTTTTCAATACAATATATTGTTTTTACAATGATTGATAATATTGTCCAGCTATTATTAAAATTTATTTATTTATCATATTAATCATAATGGTTATCAAAACATTTAAAAATATATATAAAAAATTAATCCATTTTTTGTCAAGTAAATATTCCACTAGAACATATACCTCCATTTTTTATTCAAAATGTCATTTATATTGGTAGACTCTAATAATATAAAACATAAATGAGATTTTTATTACCTAGGAATTATTTTCAACTATAATCTCTTAATCCTATGATGGTATCCCTGAATCATAAGTTAATAGTGTAATGTGTTCTTTTAAATGTTTTAATCAATCCTTATACGTTTTAATATTCATATATCTATGAATTTATTGGTAAAAATACTTCTACAATTTAATTATTGATTTTAATGAAATACCATAACACATATATTTTAATATATTTCAGTCCATAGTATATGGTTTAACCTAGGTAATTAATTTTCATTATATATTCAAATCCATCAAAATGTTTTGTATAGATAATGTGATTTTTCTAAAGCATATTTTCCTTGGGTGTCAAACCAGGTGCAATGTAAGGCATATTTTCTTGTACTAGGTTATGTTCGAGTTAGGCACAACACCCAATTACAAATGTTTTACCCCTTACTACATATATTCCAGAACCACCCCCAATTTTAATATCTATATATACATTTGTTTTTGGAATGGCCCATATAATATCTACATTACAACAATTATAACATGTTATTCTATAATAATCCACAATGTTTATCCTAGGGTATTGATTTTTGATCACTATTTTTCCTAAATCGAGTTCATAAGTTTGCTAATAATATTCCCTCAATACCCAGAACAGAAACCTTACACCATAAAGAACATAATCCATTTCAACTACCATTACATTGGCATGACTATATGGAATCAAATCTCAAATAATTGAAAAGTTTAGTAGACATGGAAAACCATATACATTCATGTGTGTTGTATTACAAATTAATACAACAAATTCAATATAATTTTTTATTCAGTGGATAGTAACATTTATTGAACTTAAAGATCCTTTTATATATTTTTTAGTACACTTCATGGGTTCATGGGGAAGGACACACAATATGGGTGATATTAAAATCTCAGTAAGGGAAAAGTATATCGAATTCAATAATGAATCAAAGATAATACTATATATTGAAATTTAATTACAGATGAAACATCTTGTGTATATGAATAAACTAAGAAAAACTGCATAAAAATAATAGAAAGGTAAATTAATAAAAACAAATTCCATTTAAAATACTATATAAGGATTTATCAAAATGGAATAGAAAATTTCCTACACACATGTTATTTAAACAATAAAGTTAAAATGCAATACATCCATATAGATTGTCAATGCAAATAAAAACTCAAGTATAATAATAAATAAAAACTAAATGAGTTTAATTCATAATTATTTTATGTTATTTTTCCCATGAAAATGACATATTTAAGATAAATAACATTCATAATACAGTTTATCATACTAATTTCTTGACCTTTCATAAGTTATATAATATTTGTGGGTAGTAACTCATCTATTCTTCCTGGAAAAATATTGGAACCATATGTCTCTAACTGATTTAGTCTCATAATACTAATTACACAATGAATTGATTACATTAAATTTACCCTACACCATATATTTATTATTAGAATAACTCCTCATATATCAAAAAATATATTTAATTCAAATACAATTCACCTAATCAAATATCTATATTGAGTAAAGGATTTCGTTTTATCAATATTTCCATAGAAAATTAAATAACATTCAATGTAACACCATATCTTAATATAGATTACAGTTTTGTAAATGAAAACATCCATGATAAATTATTTGGATAATTATGTGAAATTAAATGATTTATGATCATTAGAAAGTGAATTTTTATGGGGTCTACAAATATGTATCAATGAATCAAATTTCAATATTATCCTAGGAAAAAATTATATAAGATACAAAGGAAGAATAAGGATGTAGTTAATAAAACATATCCCATGTGGAGTAAAAGTAACAATTTTTTTTCATTGATTAATGGATGTACTATAACAATATATTATATAAACATTCTTGAGAAAAAAATGACCTAATTTTTAGAAAAAAAGTTGATAATAACAAATCACATGAAATTACATTTATAAAATAGAAAAAATTATTTAAAGAGAGAATTGGTTTTTGATAAATAATTTTTAATGGCTAAATACATTTTATAAAACATTATTATAAAACTAGTTCATTAAAATAAAATACATACTCTAATTAAATAGAGAAATGATGTTATATTTCTTAGAAACCATTTCACAAAACATTTTGAGAAACAAACTGTGGATAAAATTTTCTAATATATGAAAATGGTCAATAAAATATTTAGAGGGACAAAATTATATATTTTATAAGATAATTATCAAATTATTTCTCTTAATTTATATTCATGTTTATGAATTCCTAAACAAGATAAGATAGTGATGAAAACCTGTGAAAAGACAATAACGTTGAGGTGTGAGTCAATCTACGAATATATTATTTTTATCAACTATAAATCCATATAAAATAATTATAAATACATAATTATATATTAAAATCCATTATAAACATAATAATATAATATTAACAACATTTAGTTTGTAATATAAGAAAATGAAAAGGAATAGGATTATGAAATATCATTACCACATGGGTAACATTAAGTGTACATGAACATATATAAAATAATTAAAATTATATCTCATAATACATGGAATAATGAACGAATAATTATATTACTTGTAAAATTGGAATTATTTACCCAATATATAATAAATTATGTGAGAAAAAATCAAGAAACCCTTAATGAATAGAAATTTACATGAACCCCTTTACTACTTGGTAACATTTAAATTTTCATTCCCATGAATGAAATAATTTCAAATGAAACTATTAATACCATGAATATAAATTTACTAACTATATAATACACAATTTGGGATGTCTAAAAACAAAAACAAAAAAAAATTAATGATATATATATATATATTATTTATAGAATCATATTTTTGTTATTTATTTCACAAAAATTTATAAAATTCATCCCTAATACATTTTGTGAATGGACTGAATGAATCACATAACTTTTAGGATGTGGTAGTCCACACGTCCACACATAACGTTATCATATTTCAATAAAATTGAAACCATGAAGGTATGAGTTATGTAATAATTAAATAATATTAAATAAATTATAAAATAAAAAATATCTCATATATAATCTATAAATAAAATAGTATTTGAACGTTGAAAGGTGTTCAATGGTAGAATGAATGACATCAATTACAAGGATGTATCCCGCCATACACACAAACAATGATTTTATTTACCATTTGATGGATCCATGTGAAAAGTGTTTCCTAAACTACTATAATAAAAAAATATTAATATTTAATATATTTATGTTATAATATGATAATTAAATAAAAATACTTGAATGAGTGGATAAGTAAATGAATAAAATGCGATCATTGATGAATGTTACATATTATTTGGGTAACTCCATTTGGTTTATTCCAAAAGATTACCATGTTTTTCGTTCATTCAAATTTGAGGCATAAAAAATTAGTTTTGGGAAGTTGGATCATATTTCTCAGGTTACTGGCCGATCCAATGGCCTTGATATGTTTGATTAAGTAGGTGGGGTGAGTGCCTTTTTTATAGTCGTGGAGGATTGGCATTCACTATAATGCCCCGACCCCAGTTACCCAGTGTTTGTGCATTATTACATAACATTGGAATGATCATAAGGAAATCATGTCTCAAAAGACCGACCCATTCAGTATTATTGGAAACAAGATTCATACATAAGTTCAACTTTACAACTTGAAACTAAATACAACAAAAATATATTTCATTAAAAACATCCAAGCCTCCTAGATTATGCCTCATGGTCACTCATAACTAACTTATTGTTATCCTAGGGAAATTATACATAATAATGTAGTGAGATCAAATTCTCAGTAAGGGTAAGTAATAAATCAGAAAATGACATAAATATTATTCATGGTAAATAATTGAACCCCCATGCCTTTACAAATAATAAAAATGAATACTTTTATGGAAATAATATTAGCTGAGTAAATAATTCCATAATAAAACATAATCATGGGTATTCCACTAGTCTAATGACCACATGAACCATAAATATTATTTTCATAATGAGGGAATGTATAATTCCGGATATTCTAAAACATTATGTCAAGGCCTCGGCCAAGACGTATAAAATTGATTAAGGCCTCAGCCAAAACTATAAATCAAATTGGGAAAGGGCCTCGGCCAATTTCATGTCTAGTTGTTTCATGAGACCTAATGATGCCTCGAGAAACTATAGCAGGCTCCACCCGTCACTTACTAAGTCCAATACATTCCTCACATCAAAAGGTACGAACATATCATAAATATTCGCATTAGAACTAGCACACGAAATTTCAATACATTAACCCTAAATCATGAATTTTATAAAAAGAGAACATCCATAGTCAAACATATCACAAAAACATCAATACCATATGGAAGTTTTGTATCATAATAAATCAACTAAAAATAAACATAAAATCCATCAAAGGATGTTGACATATATGAAATCAAATCTCTTTATAGGGAAATATCTATTTCTATTTCGAAATAATTTAATAGTCACATAATTTTAAAGTAATATATTTACATTGAAAATATTCCTATAATATTGTAAGGGAAGATTCGACAAGTTTATAACGATATAAAATAGCCACACCCGCCGTATAAGTTAAAAAGAGGCATTCTTAACTTATTTTTGTTGAAAAGGTTAAAAAGTACATTTTTTTGAAAACGATGAAATGATTCCTATATAAACATCTTATATAAAGTCATACAAGGGTTTAAATGACTTTCATACATATTCTGTAAAATACTAAGAATGATTTGAAGTACATTTTTATGAAACATGGATGTGGATGATAATGATGTCCCAGTTGATCATTACGTATAAACAACCTCGGATAATGAAGAGATTGTTAAATAAACCCTTACCTTGTACTTTTCCTTAGTTAAGGGTAGGTTAACCTCATTTATAATGGTGAAATAATTGTTATTAAATTATAAAATAACCATATAAATTAATATGATATCATATACGATCTTTTAACACTGCTTTGTTAATAATATCTTTGTATTATCGTCGTTTTGGTCATTAAATTACACGTTTTATTTTATATGTTTTGTTACATAAGCCATGTTTTTTATGGATAGGTTCTATATTATTCAAATCCAGAATGATATCATGTCCTTAAACATTATTTTTAACCATCAAATGAAAATTATTCTTGAATGGATATGATGGGGAATAAATCTCATCACGTTCATGGAGACGGTAGTCATTACGTACACCCAAGCGACAATATCATTATTTTGATATTAAAATAATATATATTTGGATGGTATATAATGTATACAGAATAATTATCATGTTATGTTTATTATTTACATTAATTAAACATCATTATTATACCCATCCAAATAATAATTTATTGAATAAAAATTACACCACGACGTGGAGACGGTAGGCTGTATGTACGCACGTATGGTGACATGTCATTCAAAGTGTGGATATAATACTGAATATTGTTGTACCATATTTATAATAACATCAATGTATATATAATATAATGTAGTTATTATTTTATAATGGATATAACAAATAAATAATAAGATGAATAAGAAATGAACATCAAAAAGGGTGGTGAAAACATGGCCTCTTCTTCAGGTTCTTCCTTTTGATTCGATCAAAAGGGATCCTTATGTTGGATTTATGACTAAATAAAGGCCTCTAGAATTAATTTACAATAGTTGAGAGGGTAGCGGGTTAGATTTTTTTCGAACCAAAAGGATTTTATGGTGTGAATAATTGTTTAGAAGTGGTGTTCTTTTATAAGTGGGAGAATGGGATCTTTAGGAAAAACATAAAGTATTATTTTATAATAAATTCAGATTCGGTTACTAATGGCTCTATATTGTATTATTAAAATTATAAGGGGGTATGGGTCAAAAGAATTTGAAAAAATATTTTTAGATAGGTCTGGGTCATTATTTTAACCTTATCATTTAGTTTTAACTCTTAGTTAATTAGTTTAACATTTACCATGTCACTTTGTATTTTTATATTATATAGTTAATAAACATACTATATACATCAAAGAGACCCCAAAGTGGTCAATTAATTATACACCTACAATGATATATGTCCTTTGGTGGAAATGTAGATATTTAGGAATATGATATCAATTAATAATATAATATTTGTTTTAAAAACACTTTTTGTCAATTTTCACACTATATAATAATTGATTTTTTAGAGTCATAACACCATTATTAATTAGAAAAAAATTCATTTAAGAAATCCAACATGACATGTTAATCAATTAAATTCGTGTATGGCATCAAAACATTCAAATTATATTTATTTTAATATTTATAATACCAATTATTTGATTCTTTCATTAATAACGAAAATATTGCAACATTATTGTGTCATAAATAAATTTAGTTATTCAATGTCTAAAAATTATAACTAAAATATCATTACGTAGGAACTATTTTTATATTTCTAATGAATATTTATAGTCTAAAAGATAATATATATAACCTTATTTAAAAATTGTTTTTCTAAATGATATATGCTTATGACATTTTTTATTTACTTTAACTTAATTAATATAAAGTGTCATTATCACTTACAATTGGATCCATGTGGTCCCAATAATGACCCAAATATACCATGGTCGGAATGTTATCAACCAATAGGGTAAGGATACTTTTTAGGGTAAATTAATATTATTCTAATATTATTTTTTTACCCTTATTTACCAGATTTACCCTTTAACCATGGTAAATAAAATATTTACCCAAATAATTATTCAAAATGTATAAAAATAAAATTTACCTATCTAAAAAATTTGGATATCCTGATTAAAAATATGGAATTCATATTTCTAAATTCAAAACACATAAGTGGAAGAAATTAATTTAAAATTAATTCACATTGTTAAAACAAAAAGAGTGTTTTTAAGAGATAATAACTATCAAAATATTGACAGTTCTGTATATCAGGTTTAAATGTGAAATTATGTCCAATGAACAACATTGTATTAAATGGTAAAAATATATTCTAAATATACTTTAAAACCACTCAAATTCATAATTTATCACTATTAATTATTTTTATTAAAAAATATGTTTTTAATTAAAATTTAGTAATTTTCATTATTCTTCATAATAATAAAGTTATCCAAAACGTTCCAAAATTTTAACCTAGGATAATTTCAATATTACAAATCCAAAAATGAAGTCCATTTTGAGAGATAAAACTTAAAAAATTTCAAAAAGTTGGTATTACTGTTCATAATTGCTAGTTTGATTGGTTATGGTGTGTGTTAGAACTCGAAGTTGCGTACAACACACGCTAGTATATTATTCATAGGGAGGCGTACCGTGGAAGATTGGGGTGTTACATTCTCCACTACTTCAAATAATTTCATCCTCGAAATTTTTAGAATACTACCATGTTAAAATAATTGGGTGGTTTTTCATCATGAGTTCCTCGGGTTCCCACATTGTCTCTTCCATCTTATGGTTTCTCCATAGAACTTTTACCAGACAAGTCTTCTGGTTTCTCAACACTTGTTCTCTCATATCAAGAATCATGACAGGATCTTCGCCATAAGATAGATCGAGTTCTAGTTTTAATTTTTCATAGGTGAGTACATGCGTTGGGTCAGGCATGTATTTCCTAAATAGTGATACGTGGAACACATCGTGAACTTTGGAGAGACATGGAGGCATTGCCAATCAGTAAGCTACAGCCCCAATTCCTTACAGAATTTTGAATGATCTGATGTACCTGGGACTCAATTTACCCATCATACTGAAAAATATAACTCCCTTCCATAGAGAAACACTATGGAAAAAATCCCTTACTATTCAATTCCTCTAGTTTTTTCTTTAGTTCAACTAATTCCAAAGTGTCCATTCTATAAGGGGCCTTCGATATAGGCCTGGAACCAAGAATTAAATCAATGGAAAACTCAATTTCTCGTTCTGGAAGATTTCCAGGTTAATCTTCATAAAACACATCAACATATTCTCTCACAATAGGCACATCCTCTATTTGAACATTCATTTCGTCACCCATAGTTATTTCATTCTCTTACTCCCCAATAATTGAATTTATTGGATCTACTGGGTGGATCTTGGATAGAATTAGGGGGTGATGATTCCACTATAACGAAAATGTGTTCCTTATCATCATCATAAAAAATAGTAACCTCCTTCTTCTTACAATAAATTTTTTCATCATGGTTCGAAATCCAATCTACACTAAGGATTATATGAAATTCAATCATAGCTATGACGATGAGATCCGCAGATAAAGAACATTTATGTGCTCTAATGGGGGATGATTCACAAATTTTTTTTGCAATGATACTTCCCTTAAGATTTTTGACTGACAACTCCCTTGTTAAATAAAATTGGAAAATATCTAATATTCATAGCCAACTGGGATGATATGAAACAATGCGATGATCTAGAATCAAATAAATCATTTTCTAATCATGAGAAAACCATTAAATTACATGCCACCACATCTTTAGGGGATTCAACCTCAGCAGTAGTGATTTGAAAAAGCTTGTCCTTGGTCCCTAGACCTTTTTTAGGCAAGTTTCCCTAATTCTTAGGACATTCATTTGAATAATGTCCAATCTCCCTGTAATTGTAGCATTGAACATTGGTAGCGTCTTTCATTCCTTTACAATCACTAGCTAGATGGCCTTTCTGTCCACACTTGTAGCATACTCCTTTTCCTTTTAAATAGGCACCAGGGTGCTTCCTTCAACAATTATCACAAGGTGAAAATTCAATTCTTACCTTCTTCCCTGTTTCCTTATTTCCCTTCCCATGGTTTTCAACAGATCTCTTCTTCTCTTGATTTTATTTTATCTCATAAGACTTAGATAATTCTTTTTTTGTCTTGATAGCACACGAGACAATATCTTCATATGACGAGAAGGATTGTGATACCAATGCTTGATGGATAAATGGTTTTAACACATCAAATAAATGATCTATATTACTTCTTGGGTTACGTATATAATCTGTATCATACCTTGCTAACCTTGTAGTGTTACCCTCATACATTGCGACATTCTCATCATACTTTTGTCTCAAACTCAAAAAATTCCCTTCTATATCTTCTTGATGGTGATGAGGAAAGTATTTTTCTACAAACAGATATTTGAACTCCCTCCATTCGATATTTTATACTTCATCGTCTTCTTTCGTGTTTTGAATCAATGAACACCATTGATCAGCATCTCCAGTGAGGCGATAAACTTCCATGATAATTTTTTCTTTTTCACTACTCTCCAAGGAAAGGAATATTTTATCTAAAGAATTTATCCATTGCTCAGCTACTACGGGATTTTTATTCCCATATAATGTTAGTGGTTGTTGCCTCATGAATAGATCTAACATTGATCCTCAATGATATGGATCAGGGTGCTCCATATGGGTAAGTTTATTATTCATAACCTGAGTGAGTTATCCCAGTATGATGATTAGCTGATCAGCATAGGTTGCATCACCAGCACCACTATAATTATCTTTATAAGGAGGGAAATCCATACATGAGGTGTGTGAATTGATACAGTTTCTATTTCTTCCACTAGGTTCCATTTGGCATAACCTAGATCATTTCATGAATCAAAATATATAATTCTGTACTTGTAAAACAGTTAACATAAATTAAACTATTTATGGATATAATCCATATTCATAATTAAAATTTCTTTGACGAATTATATACTCATAAACACTTCATAATGGTTTGTAAATAAAATGAGAATTATCTTATGAATATCCCTCGGGAGTTTCGTAACCATCAGTGCAGTATGACCCATTGTCGTGCACCAGTTCCCGTTCTAGTCTAGCTCAAAGCGGTGTTTTCGGGTTTTACCCAAAGGCACATCTATGCCAGAGCCACGTGTACCTACATGTATCCAAACAAGGATGATTTGAAGAGTAAACTCACAAAATGTTTACAATAAATTTTTTTTAGGAAGTTCTTCTTTACTAATCCTCAAAGTCCATCTTTGGTCAATGTGCTCTAATCGTAGTTTTTCTAAATCTAGTTTCCAAGGTTTGTACTAAACTTCCTATAATACCAACTTTAATTCCCCGACCCCAGATACCCAGAGTCGGTGCATTATTACATAACAATGGCATGATCATAAGGAAATCATGTCTCAAACGGCCTATCATTTTAGTATTATTGGAAACAATATTCATACCAAAGTACATCTTTACAACTTGAAAAGAAATGCAACACAAATATATTTCATTAGAAATATCCAATCCTCCTAGATTATAGATGCTGGTCACTAATAACTAACTTCTTCATATCATGGGAAAATGAAACATACTAAAGGGGTGAGCTCAAACTCTCATTAAGGGTAAGTAATACAGTGGGAAATGAAATAAATATTAAGCATGATAAATAATAGAAACCACATTCCTTTAAAAATAATAAAAATGGATAATTTAATGGAAATAATATGATCCGAGTAAATAATCCCATAATAAAACATAATAATGAGTATTCCACTATTCGAGTGACCACATGAACCATCAATATTATTTCCATAATGATGGAATGTATAATGCCAGACATTCTGAAACACTTTTTCAAGGCCTCGGCCAAGAAGTCTAAAAATGATTAATGTCTCAGCCAAAACCATAAATAAAATTAGGAAAGGTCCTCATCCAATTACATGTCTAGTTGTATCATAAGACCTACCGACACATCGATGATCTATAGAGGGATCCACCTGTCACATACCAAATCCAATACATTCCTTATATAGAAAGGTTTGAACATATCATAAACATTCGTATTAAAACTAGCATACGAAATGTCAATACATTAACCATAAATCATGAATGGTATAAAAATAGCACATTCACAGTCAAAAATATCACAAAACCTTCAATACAATATGGATGTTTTGTATCATAATAAATCAACTCCAAAAAAACATAAAATCCATCAAAGGATGTTGACATAGATGAAATCAAAACGTATTTTAGAGAAATATCTCTTTCTATTTTGAAATAATTTGAGAGTCACATAATTATAAAGTAAAACATTTACTTGGAAAATATTCTTATAATCTAGTAAGGGAAGCTTCGACAAGTTTATAACGGTATAAAATAGCCGCACCCGCCATATAAGTTAAAAAGAGACATTTTTACCGTAATTTTGTCGAAAAGGATAAAAAGGACCTTGTTTGGAAAAGAGAAGAAAAAATCCTTTATAAACATCTTATAAATAGTCAAACAAGGGTATAAATGACATGAAACCATATTCATTAAAATAGTAAGAATGATTTGAAATACATTTTTTATGAAACATGGATCTGGATGATAAAGAGGTCCCAATAGATAATTACGTATAAACAACCTCGGATAATGATAAGATTGTAAAATAAACCCTTACCTTGTACTTTTCCTTGGTTGATGGTAGGTTAACCTCCTGTATAATGGGGAAATAATTGTTATTATATTATAAAAGAATAATATAAATTAATATGATATCATATACGATCTTTTAACTTTGCTTTGTAAATAGTATCTTAATGTTATCATCGTTTCGGGTGTTAACTTACTCATTTTATTTTATATGTTTTGTTATATAAGCATTGTTATTTATGGAGATGTTGTATCTTATTCATATCCAGAATGATATCGAGTCCTTAAACATTATTTGTAACCATAAAATGAAAATTATTCTTGAATGGAGACGATGGAGAATTGAATCTTATCGCGTTCAAGGAGACAGTAGTCCGTACGTACGCACGAACGACAATATCAATCTTTTGATGTTAAAATAATATATAATTGGATGGTATGTCATATATACAGAATCATTATCATGTTATATTTATTATTTACATGAATTACACATCATTATTATACCCATCCAAATTATAATGTGTTGAATAACAATTACACCACGACATGGAGACGGTAGGCCGTACGTACGCACGTATAGTGACATGTCATTCAATGGGAGGAAAGAATAATGAATATGGTAATACCATATTTATAATAAAATCATAGTATATAGAATATACAAGATTTATTATTTTATAATTTAAATAACAAAGAAATAAGATGTTGAAGAAGAAAGGAACTTGAAAGAGGGTGGTGAAAACATTATCTCTTCATCGAGTTCTTCCTTACGATTTGATCAAAAGGGTTCCTTAGGATGGAATTATGACTAAAAGAAAGCCTCTAAGATTAATAGAGGATATTTGAGAGGGTATTTTGGTAGAGGATGGCCGAACCAAAAGGCATTTAAGGTGTGAATAATTGGTTAGAATTGATGTCCTTTAATAAGCGGGAGGATGGGTTCTTTTGGAAAAACTTAAAGTATTATTTTATAATAAATTTATATTCAGTATCTTATGGATCCAAAGTGTATTATTCAATTTATAAGGTAGGTATAGGTCAAAATAGATTCATGAAATACATTTTATTCTGGGTTGGCTCATTATATTAACCTTTTCTATTAGTTTTAACTCTTAGTTTATTAGTTTGACATTTACCATGTTACTTTGTATTTTTATATTATATAGTTAATAAACAAGCTATATACAACCAAGAGACCCCCTAGTTGTCCATTAATGATACAACTATCATTATATATGTATATTGGCCCAACCATAGATTTTTAGGAATATAATATCAATTAATAATATAATGTTTATTTTAAAAACTCTTTTATGTCAATTATGACACTATTTAATAATTGATTTTGTAAAGTCTTAACAACATTATTAATTCGAACAAAATTCATTTAAGAAATCCTAACATGTCATATTTATCAATAATATTCTTGTATGCAATCAAATCATTTAAATTATATTTATTTTTATATTTATAATACCAATTATTTGATTCATTCATTAATAAACAAAATATTGCATCATTATTGTGTCATAAATAAATTTAATTATTCAAAGTTTAAAAATTATAAATAAATTACTATTTTGTTGGAAATATTTTTATATTTATAATGAATATATATAGTCAGAAATATATAATATATAACCCTATGGAAAAATAGTTTTTCTAAAAGATATATGCTTATGTCATTTTTGTAGTTACTTTAGCTTAATTAATATAAAGTGTCATTACCACATAAAAGTGGATCCATGGGGTCCCAAAATCAACAAAAATTTGACCATGGTCTAACATGTATCAGCCAATAGGTTTAGGGAACGTTTTAGGGTAAATTCATATTATTATAATATTATTTTTTACCCTTATTTACCGGATTTACCCTTTAACCATGGTAAATATAATATTTACCGAAATATTTATTCAAAATATATAAAAATAAAAGATACCTATTTACACAATTTGGTCCTCATGTTTATAAATATTGAATCCATATTTATATATTCAAATCACAAAACTGTCAAAAATTAAATTAAAATTAATTCTCGTTGTTAAAACATAACGCGTGTTTTTAAGAGATAATAATTATCAAAAGATTGAGAGTTGTTTATGTCAGGTTTAAATGTGAAATTATGTCCAATGACCAAAATTGTATTAAATTGTAAAAAAAATTCAAAATATACTTGAAAACCATTCAAATTCATAATTAATCACTATTATATATTTTTGTTAAAAAAGTTGTTTTTAATTAAAATTTAGTAATTTTTACTATTCATCAAGATATAAAAGTTATCCGAAAAGTTCCAAAATTTTACCGTAGGCTAATTTCGATATTACGAATCAATAAATGACGTCCATTTTGAGATATAAAGTTTATAAAATTTCAAAAAGTGGGTATTACTATTCATAACGACTAGTTTGATTTGTTGTGGTGTGTGTTAGAACTTGAAGTTGCGTAAAACACACGCTACTATATTATTCAAAAAGAAATGTACCGTGGAAGCATGGGGTGTTACATTCACGGAAATTTTTTAAAAGGGAATTTCACCCATAATTTTTCCATATCAGGTGGATCTGGTAATGAAGAAAATTAAATAATATTAATTATATAGTTGATATATTGAATTAAAATGGATATTTGACAATATTCTATGTCATTTTTTCCCTTAAGTTAAAGGTCTAGTTCATTAGGAAACTAGTTTGTTCACTTAATCACTATAATTAAATTTTATTACATTCACTAATATATATTTTAAAAAGTATGTTTAACTTAATATAAATTATTATATATTAGGATTGAAAAATATTAAATCCATTTTTCAGATTCAAATATTAGAAGTCAAACAAATTAAATTAAATTTAGTCCACTGGATACGATGACAAATAGTGTTTCTAAAGTAAAATGTTCAAAAGTTGGCTATGCTTTTATATTCAATTAAAAAGGTGAAATTGATTAAAATTAAATAAATTAAATTAATTTATGTATAAATTAAAAAAAATCATTAAATAAAAATGGAAATATAATTTATCATAATAAATAAAATAGGTAAAATACATTATTGAATTAAAATTCATTATTTTTAAATGTTCATGAAAAAATGATTCATCAATGAAAAATAAAAAAAAAATCATCATTATATAATTTTTATGTTCCTATTTCAAGATAGTATTTTCATTTTACATATAAATGTTATTTACTTTTAAAAAATATGTTATAATAAATATTCTCCGTAAACCGGCGGAAAAATATGCTTTTTAAAAGATTTATTTATACGTAAAATTGGGATTTTATTATTTTATGTATATATATTTTCAGAGGTAAATGTGAAAAAAAACTATTAAACATATAACATATATAATTAATTTATATCATTAAATAATCATAATTAACTTAATTTATTAAGATAACCCACCTTTCTGAGCATAGAAATTAAAGAATTATTTTATATTCAATTTCTTTGTATGATCTTTTCTAATTAATTGGTATGAATTAAATTCAACATATATTTTTATAATCCAAATATCTTTATAATATAGTTAATATTATTCATAATATCTAATTTATCATCTAGGTTATTACTAATTGTATAAAATAATAATATTTTTAAAATATATTGTAGTTCTCTCAATCTCGGTAATGTATGTAAAAGGAGCTAATAAAGAAGGGATTTGTTGAGTGTGATGGATTCTAACTCTGTATTGCATAAATTTCATGAAATTAAATACATTAAATATATTTTAAAAAATAAATACAATATTAATTTTCTAAATGACATATGGTATCAGGTAAAAGTTATTCATTTACAATTTTTGGAGTGTTACATTAAGGCGTTTCCCCAATATTACATTAACCTCTGGCTTAAACATCCCCTTCTGACTAGTGAGGCATCACGAGATGAACTCAAAAGTATTCTACTTCATTTATGACTGCAAAATGTCATTCTGTGGTCATTCAGGTCTGATCATTGATCCAATGTTCCCCCCTAAGGCTCCCAGAATTGTGTTGAGTACATATAACTATCAATGAGTACTAATATAATAAATCATAGATGGAATTATAATATATAAACAAAAAAATACATATCTCTAATAATTATATATATATACTATATAATACATATAAATCAACACATTAAATAAATACAAAATACATACAATACTTTTTTAAAACAATATATGAAACTATAAAAAGGATCATCACATCCAACAAGCCAGTAAATATATTGGGTGAATGGCATAAAAAAGGTTATCCTTGCTATATGTATTCCTCAATTTATCACTATCTTAATTGTTCACCACTTCTATTTTGAACCATCAGACTCCAAAATGTGTTACCAAATGTCACGAATGACCATCTATAAATAAGACACTCTATCTTTACATTCGCCAATACGATCTATTAAATATATATCAATTCCATTGACACACCACATTTTATAACAATGTACAAGATAGTGTGAGTATAAAAATAATATTTAGGGAACCCCATGACTATAAATAAATGAAAGAAAATTATTTGTTGAGACAATAGCTTAATTAAGTGACCCAAATATATAAATGGAAATATCTAATTGAAACCAAGCAATAAAAATCCTAGGGATGTGAAGAAGACTTTTCGGTATTAACTCTAACACTAGAAGTATGGATGTCCTGAATAAATAGTTATGAGGGATGTACCAAAAAACAAATATATTTTAAATTTAATATCCTGCCATTTTTTCACAATATAAATTCCATTGATGGGTGCTATAACCCCCCCCCCATCCAAAGAAAGAATTTCACTATATTTCTGGATGATATAGGTTTAATCCATTCATGGTTTATGTTATTTAATGTTATATGTAACATTATTATTTTTTAAAATGTCATTTGGATTAAATTCTAAAATATTCATCCGTTAAATATATTTATTTTCCATGTAATATAATAGTTACTCACGTATTTTTGTGATTAAATAAACGTAAAATTGTTTAATATGATTCATTTTTATGGGAAAGAAGGTTTTTAAGAATATTAGTAAGGATAAATAGATTTTTTCTAGTGATACGTGTTGGTAAGAATAATTTTTGAAATGCTCCATAAATTTTACACTATATTTAATGCACTACATACATGTAATGCATGACCTTAATAGATGAAAACATATAATTCCATGATTTATGTAAGGGTAATCCAAGCTATTTTGAGGAATGTCTTGTTGAAGAATTTTTTATAAGGGTTTTTTTAAATGTACCTTTGGTATTGAATAAATTTATGGGTCACAATATAATGGTAGTCATGACTTTAATAAGGATGTATATGGGTGGATGTTTTTATTTATAGGAACCTCCATATTAGAGTAAGGATACTATATACTACATTAGTATGTGTAACCCCACATAAGAGTAAACTATTTCCATCATTAGTGTAATATGTGAGATATGAGTCTTTAGTGATGATAGCCTATGTATTTTATAATGTAAAGATCTCGTTTCATCAACAATTGTAATGGAATATAGTGTCATTAATAATTGTAAATATTAAATTTTAAAGGATGCATTGGGGTATGAGAACCAAATAATTGTTAAATTTTGTACAATTTCATGAGTGCTAAGAGTGAAACAAGGGAAAACTCGATACACTCATGTAGCCCGTATTTAGGGAAAATACATTAAAATCCCCTATATTTTGGTCTTATTTCCCACAAATCATTTATAAAATCTGTTGGTGATTTAAAAACATTAAATTTCTACTACATAATTTCATGGGATTTTTTACATATATAAAATCATTAATAAACAGTTTTAAATACAATGAAATGATGATTCAGGTACAAGGAAAATTCAATGGTTATTTTAATTTATATATTTAATCATATGGATCAAAATTTGTTGAAAGTTCAGAATTTAATTTAATTGGATTCAAGTTCAATAAACTGGAATGCAGTATGTAAAATTTTAAAATACATGTACCTCTATGCCTTAGTTATTTGATATCATCTTGAGTGTGGGTTTCCTTGAACTACTTTATCTAAAATATTAGTAATATTATTGAAACAAATTTGGCTCATATACTGGTTTCAATGCATAGAAAACACCAAAACTCAACTATTTTTGGGGAAATGTTAAAATTAGACAACTCCCATGTGTTTTTATACTATTTTAATTGAAAATATAATTTCATAATATTTACTCAATGATATAAGAATTTATAGAATTATAATAAGCGTAATATTATCAATTATTAATATCGAATAAATATCATTTTAAATCAAATAATTATATAATGAAAGATAATTAATCAATCTAAAATTATAATTATTATTTATGATGGAATCTATTGGATAATTTATCTAAATAAATGAACAATTTCTAAATTATATATAAGAGGGGAATTATCATCACATTAGGAGGTATAATTTTTTCTAGGGAAATGATATAGAATTATGAAGAGGGATAATTATAAATTATCAAACTATTCTAAATTATCTAGATAATTAAATCTATCGCATTGGATAGTTTATTTCATTAAGAACAAAATAGTTTTGTTAGATTCCAGTAACCCTTGATGAATGGTTTTATCAAATTCTATCATGGTCAAAATTCATATGAAGTGCTTCGATGAACCATGTATATGTACATAAATACACTGTGTTGGAATTAATTTAAGATGGTTCATGTTTTTTATGGTTTTTGGGTGTAATTATTGTAAAACATGTGTATCGGTGAGAAACATATGTATAGTTCTTTATAAAATGAGTTGTTTGTGTGTATAATCTCTAACATCTAGTTGTGTTAGATTTATATGGATTCTAATTATTATGATATATGATTATTATAGGTTATTATTGATAAATCATATGTTTCATGTATTTTATTTTTCATCTCAATAGTATGAATATGATCATGTAGGTTAGTGCTATTTTCACTATCCACATAAAGGGATTTGAAAAACATTGGGTTGAATGTATATAGTATAATCCATCCAATTGTACATTTCATGGAATTGGGTTTATCCATTTTATATAGATATTCTTAACATGGTTTCAAAAGTATATTAATTATTCCAAACAATGGGATGTGTCACATATATTGTTTTTATCTCGTCGGGATGAATATATTGGGCAGATGATAGATATTTCGTTCCCTCATTGTGGTGAAGTCAGTTGAGTCAGTCCTGGAAGATCTAAAATATAGATTATATTTATTTGATATGTTTTTATTTTAATCTATACTATTTTTATCATTTAATTTTTTTTATATTTTATACCCTGAGGTTATATGTCATTGAGGGTGTATTACTAAGTCCATTACTCGCAACCAACAATGAAATTTTACTGACCTTAATTATTTTATTCTTATGATTCAAGTGAGGGGAAATATCCCTATTTTGGATAGTTGAGAATGTAGGGAAGGATGATGTGGATTTTTATGGATAATGTTTGAGAGGGATGCGTACTATTAAATATAACTATTGAAATTATATTATACCTTGGAAATAATTTTTTATTTTTTGTTTATTTACCTATACTTAATTATTTTTATTGCATTGAATGGGGGTTTTTATATCAATACTATAATGTTCATTTGTTTATTAATTATTTTGCAGTAATTTTTTTCACTTATAATATTATACACTAAAGATCCACTTGCACGGATGGAATAGTCTCCCCAATGATAGACTTATTCCTTCATCGATTGTAGGAAAATATTTTCATATAAGGAGACACACATTAGTTTATTCATAACACAAGAATTGGAAAATTGGTTTACTATTAGATGTTACATTAATGGATATTGGTGGGTTCGTAGTGGTAAAAAAAGAAAACCAGAGGCCTATGTGAAGAATTAAGAAAAAATTACTTTTTAAAATCCCTCGACTAGTAAGTGGAAGTCTCCAAACTAGCTGTTAAGATGACAATCAATATTTTCAAAAAAATGGGATTTTTTTCAATTATACCTATTTCTTGTTGAGAACCTCTGTTTCAAATTTACTACCTATTATATATTGTATCATATCTTCCACACTAAACTCACCCCCCTCCATGTTCTTCATGGACCTCCATTTATTAATGGTTGTTTATTATTCAACAGGATGAATTGGAGATACATAGGTAATTCTATTAATCATATTACATATTTTATTTTATTCTCTCATTTTCTAGTGGGTTTTAGTCATTAATATCATAGACCCCCAATTTTAATAAGTATTTCATTATTTTGTAATTTATTAAATTCTTTATGTAACATAATGTTTTTTTTGGATTAGTATACACCTATAAAGCTAAGGTGGATGGCCACTACAGTTCTACTAGTATTTATCCATCCATATTGAGTTCATGTTTTTAGTGGTTATTCAGTCTTCATAATTCATTGATTGGGTTTGAACTAATTTATTGGAATTCAGATTTTATTAATCAAATTTCCCACTTAATAAGCCTTATTTTTTTAATAATGATTAATTCCAAGGGACGGAATTACTGGTGATGTTATATTTAAGGGTCTTGATGTTCTTAAATACATAATTATGGATTAATTTATTTACAAGGTGGTTTACATTGAATCTATGGTTGTGAAATTTATTTCGATAACCATCGATTATCTAAAATGGATTTAATAGTTCTATAGAATTGAATTTAATGTAATAGGATGTGTGAAATAAAATACATGGATTATATAATGAAATTATTAAAGAAAAATGGATTTTAAACATAATATCCTATAAAATTGAGTTGATATTTTTAAAAGAAAACGTTTCTAGGGTATTTCTAGGATTCCCTTGGAATAATTCTAAAAAATAAAAATTTAGATTATATATTTTTTAATGGATTATGTTCTACTAATCATAATTGATATAGTTATTGTTAAAATAATAATGGTAAATCCTAATGTATATTTCATGATGAACATTGTAAATGATAAATGATGTCATTTTTATTTGATTAGAGCCATGGAAAACATGTAAATAGGTTTAGATGAATAATAAAATCTGGGAATATTGAGATGAAAACCGAAATTCCACGTGTCATATCCAAAATGGAAACATTGGGAGGACCGAATGTATTCCATAAGATGATAATTTGGTATGAATTACATGATGAGTTCTTAGATTTAATGAAATTACTAATGGATTTTTATGGTAAATAGGTGGCCTTTACACCCTGCAATACCTGATTATTTGGATTACTGGCACGATAGATCAGATTGAATGGGATTTTCCAGATTACTGTATAGATTATGTTTGAGGAATATAAATAGAGAATTTATGGATGATATCTCAAATTACATGTAAAATTGAGGATAAGTACCTGCATTTTATTTGATAACAAATTTCGAGGGAATGATGCGATGGGATATCCAATTCCATTAGAATATAGTTATTAATGCTTAGATTCCTTATGATACTTCAAGATATTAGGAATTCCAGGATGATACTTGGATCCATGTGTTTTTTATGGAGGTGTGGTCACCAATATATTCTTATATACACCTTGGAAATAGCCTAAGAATTTATTATTTTTTTCGATCATAGTATTATTGATTAAAAATGGTATCCCCCACCTAGGGTTTCATTGTCCACCCATTCAAATTGTGATTTTTATTTACTTAAATGTAATTTTTTAAACAATTAAATTATTTATGTTTATAACATATATATAAACTCTTATATCAAACTGGTTATTCGGGAAACCATATATGGTGTTTTGTGTAGTATTACTCACACCCTGTTATTCCCTCCACGAAACATGGGTACCTATGAATATGTAACTTATATACATGTATATACATTGAAAATTCCTAATGCATGATGTTTTGTATTCAAATGTTAGAGCATGGGGGACAATAATGGGGTAGATTCAATAGCAGCTTGGGATTGTTATATAGACATAGTATTATATTGTTATTTTATCACTTCATGTGTACAAACATCCCATGGGGGAGCTGATATATTACTCTTGAAGCATTCACTTATTATTTCTCCTTATGTTGTATTACATTATCATAACTTTTATTGGAAGGTATTGTTTTATAGATGTGTATCTAATTTATTTTATTTAATTATTTTTATATAATCTAAAAATGAGGTTACTCTCTTTGTGTAGTAATATTAGGGGCCCTAACCATTAGTCAGTAGCATTTGGTGTCTGGGGACATGCACCTAAGGCCGTGTTTCACAACATATCATGGTAACGATTAATGGTATGTAGTGGTGGAATGTCATAATGTTTTATTGATATTGTATTTATTTTATCACACATCTTAGGTATATTATAAAGGTAAATATAATGTTTTCATATCATGGTAATGATCTAATTTTTGGGGTTTATAGACCCAAATATTGGAAAAAATCCATATTTCTAGTGATGGGAAATTCATCTTTACTATTATCTTTTAAAACAAATTAATTTCAACAACTTATAGTTCACATGTGTTTGATGTTAAGGATTAACAATATTTTTAACTTTTTCTATTACAACATGTTTATCTTTGTGTTTAGGCATCATTCGGGGAACAATGTATTTATATGTTATCTAAATTTTTTCTATTATTGATAGATTCTTAGGATTCTAATAAATTTTTTTACATACTATTTTTGGTTTATATATGATATTATTTATAATTTTCTACGGATTTAAATAATTGAGAGGTAATAGTTATTTAATGTTTTTGTAGTCATTTATACATAATTTTCAATAATAACCCAATAGAGATATTCTACTAGGAAATCTCTTTGAAGGACCCATTGTAAATTATTGATAGATATAAAAGACTTAAAAATAGTTATGGTTTTAGTTAAAAAATGTTCCATTATGAAAATACAATGTATTTTAATTTATAACATAATAAATAATCATATCATATAAATCCATGTTTCTGATATCGAAATAAATGATGAATGGATTACAAGTAGAATTAATTTAAATGATAATAAGGCCTAATGATATATGAACCCTTGGAAAAAATGATATATTTTTTTGAATGGATATTGAGGCTTGATAATGAACCATATTTTTAAAATCAATTGGTATACATTATATAATTTTTTTATGTTAGGGTATTTTACTAAATGTGGAATAAAAATGATGGAACCATTAAGGAATATCAATATTATCCTAGAAAAAAATAATAAATGATATTGAAGATGTATAAGGATGGTATAAATAATATATATCCCATGTAGAGTACAAATAATAGTTGTTATACATTGATTAATAGAATTACTATAATAAGATCTTTTATAAGCATTCTTTGGAAAACTGTCTTTCTTATTTAGAAAAACATTAAGAAAACAAATTTCATTAAAAATAACATTTAAAAATATAAAACATTATGTAAATAGAAAAAATTTATTCGATAAATCATTTTTTATGGTTAAAAATATTTTATAAAACATTTTTATAAAACTATGTCTTTAAATGAAAAAAGGTTCTATGATTAAAGGGAGAAATGAAGCTGGATATTCTAGAAAAAAAATCACAAAAACATTAGAGAAACAAATATTGGGAAAATGTTACTAGTATATGAAAAAGGTCATTAATATCATAAGTAAGAGAAAATTAATGTTATTATTAGATAATTATGAAATGATTTTATCTAATGGATATTCAAGTATAAAATACCTAAATAAGAATAAATTGTGAAGAAAACGCCTGAAAAGAGCATAACATTGACGTTTCACTCAATCTATGAATATATTATTTCAATCAATTATAAATGAATATAAAATAAGTATAAATACATAAATATAATTTAAAACTAATTATACACATAATCGTATAATATTAAGAACATTTAGGGTGGAATATGAACAAATGAGAAGGAATAGGATTATGAAATATGTTTACCACATGGGTTACATTATGTATAAATGATCATAGATGAAATAATTAAAATTAAAACTCAAAATATCATGATAATGAAAGAATTATTATATTACATGTAAAATTTTAATTATTTACACAATAAATAATAAATTAGGTGAGAAAAAATGAAGAAATCCTAATTGAATGATAATTGACATGAAGTCCTTTAATACTTGGTAACATTTAAATTTTAATTCTCATGAATGAAATAATTTCATACGAAACCCTAAATACCCTAAATATAAATTTATTAATTATATAATACAAAATTTTGCAGTATAAACTCCACACAAAAGAATTAAGTGGTTAAAATGGTGTATGCCTCACGTGTAGCACACCAAACATTTTAGGGCATTTTTCTCTTAAATACATTCAATTCATAGCCCTTTTTTTAAAACACTGAGATTCTTTGATTCACCACTTTTTTATTTAGGAGATAGTCATATCATATCCATTGATCTTAAATTTTCCACTTGTGTGTTTTGAATTTTTAAAATTTGACATACACAGTTGTGTTTAGGATGATATTTAGAGCCTGATTAAATTAAATTAATTTTTTGTGCATAGTATCCTACTATGATGAATAGTATCTTACCCTTATGAATAATAACGTACCGTAATAAATATTAATGTGAATTTTATGAATGTTATCCTTAAAAATGAATGTATAAATAAATTTAGTCACCATAAAAATGAATATGAATATTTTAAGTGTTTATATTTTTTGATTAAATATTGATTTTAGTTAAAAATTTAATGAATCATATTTAGAAAATTATTTTTGAAAATGGACTTCATATTTGGATTTTTCATGTCAAAAAATCGTTATGGAGAATTTTTGGAATTTTTTTCAAATACATGTATATTTGGTGATTAGTAAAATAAATTTATTTGCCGTAAACATACATTATAATTTAAATTTACAATTCTTGGCATAATGATTGATATAAGAACCCAAATATTGAACTCACATTCTCATATTAAATTTTATGTTAGGGAACACTCACTATTTATTTTCTCGATAAAAAATAATAAATTAATCATTATAATATTAAGAAAACTCGTCTCCCCTACACTATATAAACCTCCCCTCACCCCATTCTCCTCCCACACCACTCAATCTTAAATGCTTTCCTCAAATCAGAAAAATACTCTTCCCAATACCTCTCCCCACAACTTAGACATTTCATTCTATCTGAATGTCCAAAAACAAATGCCTTATGAAAATTCACATAGAGGAGTACTCAAGAGGTGAAACACTCTTGTCTTTTCATTCAATTTATTTAACAAGATACATTATTTTGATCTCTCTTATAACCTCCCCTCATCCAAATGAAATTATAATTCAATTACCCTACATGTACTGGATTTTCATTATTATTGTGGAATATTTCATCATTATCTCTCTTTTTTCCGTCCTCTTATACTAAAAATGATAACATCGTATGAGATGTGTTAATTTATCACATTCCAGGACCACATGTTCTTAATTTTTAATTCCATTTTCAATTCTGGTCATAAAACAATTTTAATGGTTGAACCAGATCATAATATATGTATTATTATCTCATGAATGTTCTATAATCCCTATACACTCATAATATGGAATAATAATACAAAATAAGCACATTGTGCACAAAACTGCCAAGCCAAATCCAAACATTTATCGTTAACTAATCGAATGAGTCATCCTCATCATATATAAACAGAATAATTATAAAATAGTTTATATATCTTAAATTTCACTAATATTATATATTATCAATATTTTATGTTTAACCACCCATCAAACGAAATTCCATTCATGAATACAAGTAAACAGGTCATAAAAATAATGTAAGAAAATGCTTCTAAAATAATAAAATTGAACCTCTTAAAACCAAAAAAGGGCCCTGAATGAACCTAGTAAGGTTATAATAAATCAATTATATGGATAGATGTTTTTATAATTTATAATTAATGAAGATAAATTTTATTACTAAGGTCTTTTAAACAAACAAAGAACACACTGGAGCATAAGGTAAGGGGTTTCTTATTTCACTTTTATTTCTATTAGATTTCCATTGTTTGCCAATTGTTTATTGTTTGAGGTATATGTGTACTATCATATGATATAAAATATCACAATTCTATTTATACTCATTCTATTATGTGACTCATTTATTTAATATTGACTTTTGGTCACGTGATTCAATTGATTACAATAAGGTAAGTGACTTTGTCAGAATTTCAATTTCATTATGTCCTACATGGTATTGTGCACCTAATATTTCTTATGTGGGTATATACAGCCCATTTGAGAACATAATTCATTTTAAATTATAATTTTGGTAAATATCCATTTTTTGTACCATGTATTTTACTATTTTTTAAGTCTTATACCATATCACATACACTGATAAAAGTAATATTTTTTTTACTATGGAAATATTGATGAATCTGTATTCTCTAATCTATAAAAATATTGACAAGGTAGATTGAACTTTTATTAAATCTATGTATAAAGAATTATTTGGACTTGCAGTTGCAGGTAGGGCCTGTTATAGCCCCTCGACGCATCTGTAGGTTTCATGAGACAAATCAGTTGGCGACATAAACATGGAGTTTGTTTCCAATAATCAGATAGGATTATACACACAAAAATATACTTTTATAATGGAATTATGTTACCATGGGACAGATACATGATGTCCAATTAATAATCATTCTCTTTATTCATTATTTTTTTACATTCAACGGGTGATGAAGAAATGATCACTTATTGAGTTTTTGTGGATGCGGTTTGTAGTTTTTGTTATATATTGTATTTTATAACCTCTTCCAATGTAATATGAGTTACATATATGTATTTAGTTTCTTCAAGACTACTAAAGTAGTTTTTCAATTAGGATTTCATTCCTTTTAACCATGCCAATATAATACGTACCGAACTGACTCTGGTCTACAGGGTTCAGGGTGTTACAGTTTGTATCAAATGAAGTTTAGTAGAAAACATGAAAACTAGAATAAGAAATAAATAATAGGGAGAAAATTCCTAAGGTAATATTTGAGGAAAGGAATACATGAACGTCCTGGTATTTTTTTATGGGATAGATTATGTGAATATTTCTAAAAAATACATCCTTTTCTGGATACGAGCTGGTAGAGCTGGTTCCGGCATACATGTACCTAGTTGTCGAAGCTCTGACAATGAGTTTTGGGAATGACCCTGGTTATCCTTGTATATGACAATGGGTATTTCTACACTCTAGGTTATGACACTTCTATGGGTTATTCTTAGGACAATTCATATTTTCTTTACAATTCATTTCGAAGGATTCAAATGTAATTTATTTCCCAATGAATCATGTTTTCTGATTATGGGATTTGCCATGTGTAGTAACTCAATTTATGATAAGTATTTTGTTATGTTAACATTATACATAATGATTCATACCCTAATATAGTGTGTGCCATTATTTAGGAATGGAATCTAATGGAATAAAGGGAATCAATAATCATTGGCTATGTATGGATCTCCCCATTGAGTAAGTCAACACAGTCAATGTTCGAGAAGATCAAATCATGAGCATATTGAGACAACATACTCATGTTGTAATGAATAACCATTACACACCTGTGATGGATTGATTCATGCAACAGAATCACCCATCTTTCAGCAGGACTATTAATCCAGTTGTTTCTGATCAATGGATCAATTCCCTTGAAATGATATTCATGGCATTATGATCCAATGAAATTGAAAAGGTAGTACTAGAAGTATATTATCTCAAGGATGATGTTGATCAATTGTGATCCTGGATTCAGAATACCAAAGAGGAATAATATATAGAAGATATATAATGGAGGACTTTTAATGAATATTTCTTCAAACAATATTACACTCATGATAAATGAACCTAAATGAAGAGGAAATTCATTGGATTAAAGCAATGGGAAGATGATAATGTTGGAGAGTATAAGTCTACCTTCACAAGGAAATCCAGGTATGTCATATATTATGTACATGACTCATCATATTATATTGACCATTTATTCGATGGTTTAATTCCAGGTCTTCGAAGGGCATTGTCTTCTAAAAAATCTACATCATATGATGAAATTGTATCATGTTCCATAAAAATAGAGAAGACAATTTCTAGATCAAATTTGTTCAAGGGAAACCAAGATAAGATGAGGTACTCTGATAACCAAGTGATAGTTGAAGCACCATAAAATAACAAGGGAATGAAGAAATTTTCATTATGTGAGAACTATGGAATGAATCATCTTGGGAAATTCTTGAACGGATTTGGATTCTTCTATAAATGTGGGGAAAAGGGGAATACATTTAACGAATTCATGGGGAAGAAAACATTTTAGGATGTTCAATGCTATAATTGTAGAGAGGTGGGACACTATGATAATTAGTATACTAAGTGCCAAAGAAAACATGCCTTAGAAAATGCCAAGAGGAAAATGGAGTTCTTATGCAATTACAATCTTGGAGGTTGATGTTTCTAATGATGTGGTGGTAGGTGCATTAATTTTTTCCTAAAAAATATCCAACAATTTATTTGACTCTAGATCATCTCATTTATTTATATTATCCCAGTTTTAGCAGACAATTTTACATGTCCAATTTGATTTAATAAAGGAGTTGTTAGTCCAAACTCTTAGGGGATGCATCATTGCAACAAGGGCATGTCAACTAGTTCCCCTTGTGACACATAAATGTGGTTTAGTTTCTGACCTTATCATCAAACCAATGACTGAATTTTATATAATTCCCAGTATCATTTGGTTGTCAAACTATGATGCGACTATTTATTACATGAAAGAGGAAGATACAATTTTTGAAAATGGTATATAATCTCGTATCATTATAGAAGAAACCTCTACATCTGATTATATTATAGACCCACCCACAGTAGCTCTACTGAATGTAATTCTTGGAGAGGAAGAGAACCCAATATCTATGGGTGAGGAAAGAAATATTAAAATTGAAAATGTTCTTATAGTGCATGAATACATTGATGAATTTATATAGGATTTACATAGACATCTTGCAGAGCGGGTAATTGAGTTTTCTATTGACTTAATTCCTAGTACAAGGCATATATTAAAGTCCCCCTATAGAATGACTACTGTGGAGTTAGTGGAGATAAAGAAAAAACTAGAGGGAGTTGAGGGTTAATAGATTTACTCGACCTACTGTTTCTCCATGGGGAGAATCATTCCTTTTTTTCAAGAAGAAAGATGGATCCATGTGGCTATGCATTGAATATAGAGAAATCAATGCAATAACAATAAATAATAATTATAACATGCGTCATATTGATGATTTATTTCATCAACTTCATGGACCTCAATACTTTTCGAATATTGAACGTCGATCCGGATATCATCAGCTGAGTGTGAGGAAGGAAGATGTTTTTAGGACAACATTTTGAATCACGTATGGGCAATATGAGTTTACAGTGATGCCTTTTGGACTCACTCATGCACCATTTATTTTCATGTATTTAATGAATTCAGTTTTCAAGGAATATCTTGATAACATTGTTGTTGTATTCATTGATGATATCTTGCTATACTCAAAAATATATGAAGACCATGAGGAAAAATTGTGAATTATTCTAAAAAATCATAGAATAATTGAATTATATTTAAGGTCTAGCATGTGCAAATTCTGGCCGCATGCTATTTCTTTTCAAGGCCATATTTTCTCTAAGGATGGAATCCTAGTTGATCCTAAAAATGATAAAGTCTATCCATGATTGGCCCATGCCAATAAACATAACTAGGGTACACAGTTTTAAAGGATTAACAGGTTACAATCGGCGCTACGTTCAAAATTTTTCCTGACTGGAAAACTCGCTATCCAAGCTCACACATAAAGGAGTTATGTCTGTGTGGAAAAAATAATGTATAAAAAGCTTCGAATAATTTAATTAAATATTGGTCAATGCTCTAATATTGACTCTTCCAACTAGAAGTGATGCATTTGTAATATATAGTGATACATCAATGAATGTTCTTTTTTGCATCCTTATGAAAAATGGTAATGTTATTACTTATTCATCTAGG
Organism: Viscum album; assembly: GCA_963277665.1. NCBI lineage: Eukaryota > Viridiplantae > Streptophyta > Magnoliopsida > Santalales > Viscaceae > Viscum > Viscum album. Next base: position 798,324,105 of record OY728143.1, on the reverse strand, counting down.
CAGTTGAAGACTCATGAGAAAAATTATCTAACATATGATCTTGAGTTAGCAGTAGTAATATTTTCTATAAAAATATAGAAGCATTATCATTACGGTGAAAAATTTAGGATATACACAGATCACAAGAGATTGATATACATTTTCACACATAATTAACTCTACATGCGACAAAGGATTTGGCTCGAGATACTCAATGATTATGATTTTTCAATACACTACCACCCAGGAAAGTCAAATAAGGTGGGGGATACATTATGAAGGGAATGATCATGGAATTATAACTCAAATAAGGATTCAGAGAGATCCTATATTCATCGATATACTAAAGATGAATACGTGAATAGTTATGGAAGGGGAAATATCATTTCAATTTCAAATGATTGTTAATACATATTTACTTGATAATATAAAAATCTCACAATATGATGATGATAATCTACACTAGAAAATTATTTCTATTAAGGATGGTAGAATGGAATACATCATGTGTGAGGAAGGAGTTCTGATGTGTTATAATTGTTTATGAGTTCTATCAGTATCAAAGAGAAAAAGGTAAATATTATAAGATGCTCATAGATCAAATTTCACTATAAACCCGGGTAGCATAAAGATGTATAGAAATCTAATGGAAATTTTTTTTATGGGATAATATGAAATGGGAAATTGCTGACTACGTGACAAGGTGTCTATTTTTTCAACAAGTAAAGGTAGAGAGACAACTTCCAAGAAAAATTTTGTAACCAATACCTATTCCTATGTAGATGTGGGATAACATTATGATGCATTTTTTCACTGTACTACCATCGACTCCTAGAAGGAATGATAAAATATGGGTAATTGATGATCGTCTAAAAAAATAAGAACATTTCTTTCATATAAGATAGGATTTACCACTTGAGCATCGGGCATGAAATTATATTAATGATGTTGAAAGTCCTCATGGTTAACCTCTATTTAATTTCTTTTATCTAGATCCCTAATTTATATCAAAATTCTAGAAAAGTCTCCAGTAGGATTTGATGACTGAGCTTTGTAGGAGTACTGCTTATCACCCCCAAACTGATGGTCAATCTAAAAAGACTATTCAAAATCTGGGAGACATATTGAGATCATTCTCTCTTGAAATAAATGGTATGTGGGATCAATCTTTTCATTTGGTGGAATCTTGTTACAACATTAGTTTCCATTCTAGTATTAAAATTGTTTCATATGAAGAATTTTACGGAAAAAGATGTTGATCTCCAAATTGTTGGGACGACGTTTGGTGAGATGAAACATATAGGACCAGAACTTATTTAAGAGACCATGGAAAGGTGAGGAAAATTCAATACCATATTAATTCTTCCCAAAGTATGCAGAAGAATTATGCTAATAACCAGAGAATAGATTTGTAATCTAAGTGGGAGATCAGGTCTTTATGAATGTATATCCATGGAAGGGTTTCTCGAGGATTGGTAAGAAAGGGAAAATGAGCCCTTGGTACATCGAATAGTTTGAAATTCTGGATAGAATTATAGTGCTAGCTTATAGTTTATATATAAATCCAAGTATCTCCAATGTTCATGATGTGTTCCGTTTGTCATTGTTGAAGAAATACATGCTAGAAGAAATACATATACTCACCTATGAAGAAATAGAACTGGAACCTGATATGTCATATTGTGAAGAGCCTATCACGATCCTTGACACAAGGGAGTTGGTATTGATAAATTGGATGACTCATCTTGAAAAGGTTCTTTGGAAAACCTAGAATATGGAGGAAGCAACATTGTAACATGATGATGTTCTTAAGAAGAACCACCCACATCTTATTAGTGGGCTTTATAAATGAAACATTTTGACTACAAAATTTTCGAAGGAGGGAATAATGTTGCACCCCAAAAATTTTATATATGTTCCCAGCCTTAAGCATTACATAATATGGAATTAAATGAATAATTCACATTGAGGATCTTTTCAGGTTTAGATTTTTAGAGAATTAGGACATAACTATTACATCTCAGAAGATTACAAAGTAGACACTTCTACACAGATTCGAATTTTTGCATAAAATCAAAACTCATGAAAAAAACAGTCATGTCTAGTTCCATGTTTTAGATAGCATGACATTTCCTTGATCCCATCCTTGACCCTATTGATCATTAAGACCTGTTAAAACATTTTAAAACATGGGATGAGTATAAAAATCTCACTAAGGGTTATAAAACAAGAAATGAAAACATTTGTTTATAAATACATACAAAATGAACTCTTTTACATACCTCATGAAATCATAAGAGATTATGAATAACACATAGAAATCACTAATCATAAATTTAACTTGTGGAATCCATATCATACGTACATTATAGTTATCACAACTACAAAGGGAGTTACATTGGAATACCCATTATAGTATATTCCCTAAATCTCTTAGGAGAAACATTCATGTTTACATCCGTCATGATACCCAATGCATTGGAGAGCTATCTCGGGCTCACCCACCGTAGGTTTAACATGGAACCACCTGTATATGTAAATAATTCCCAAGAACAAATACGGAGATTGAGATGAAGTCCCTTACCTCTTGTGTGACTTGACTCGATCATTCTTTAATCTCGTGAATAATAAACTAATGTTAATTTATAATTTCTTAAGAACATTTTTCATGTTTATTATTCCTTTTATATCACATATTACAATGTTGTAAACATTATCTAATCATGTAAGTTAATAACAACCATTTTGTCGATATTTGGTACATTAGTCAAAAATGAACACTTTATATTTACGAGTTGTCCATGTTTTCAATAGTCCATTATATCCATAATGATATTCATTATTTATATATCATATATATCATATATATCTAGTATATAAATGTATTTATAAGAGTACATAACATTTGGAGGTAAGAAATGAAATGCACCGTTCATTGAGACGGTAAGCCATTCATACGCATGAATGCTACTTTCATTTCTATTTTATATTTTAATGGAATCAAATCATATTGATACATAGGTATATTATAATTACAGTATAATATCATATATAATATAATTAACTCCATCTTTTATACATCCCACATAAGGCATTAACGAGTCACATCACATTGAGGGGGCGGTAGTTAGCACTTCCTCAAATGAGATTATCGTATTTTCCCACTATGGAAACCACAAAGTCATGCTATAAAAGGAAAGTATACAAGAATAAAGAGATCATAAAAATAATATATATCATATATAAATACAGTTCCCTCATAATGGTCACCATGAGAGGAGGTAAGTGGTAATTGAACAATCATCGTTTCGGGAGGCGTTAGTTTTCCATCCACAAAAACGTTATGTTATTCACTCATTAGATGGAGGTCTGTGAAATTGTAGTTAAAATACACCATATAACAAAATCCTAATATATTTAGGATAATGGTTTTATTATTAAATAATGGAATAAAAAGATTTTACAGGTTGGAGAAGTAAAATCAAAGAAAAGAAGTTTAGAAAAAAGAGTTACCTTTAATTTGGGTAACTTCCTTTCGTTTGAACCAAATGGACATGTTGAAGTTCCTTCTGCCTAAGTTAAGGCTTCTAGAAGGAGGAGAGGGATGTAGGGATATTATTTTGGAAGAGTTTGGGGAATCAAAATGGTTTGAGAGGTGTGAGGAATTGGTTAGAAGTGGTCTCCTTTTATATGGGAGAGGGGCTCTTTAGGAAAGTGTAAAAATATTATTACATTATAAATGTATATTCGGTTTTAAAAGGACAAAAAATCATTATATTCGACGATAAAATTACTCATGGTCAAAATAAAATCATCCAATAAGAATTTGACAAGGTTTGGATGTAATTTTAATATCTGTAATCTTATTTATTTAAATTATTTATTAATGAGGTAATCACTGCATAATTATTGTGTCACAAATAATTTAAATTATTTTATGTCTTAAAATTATATAAAAAATACCATGATGTAGGAAATATTTTTAGATTTTTAATTAATTTTTATAGTCAAAACTATTCATTACATAACACCATATAAAAATTAATTTACTAAAAGATATTTTTTTTTATTTTCTTCCTGTACTTTAAGTGAATTAATCTAAATTGTCATTATGACTCCCAAGTGGCTAAATTGGGTCGAACAATCGGCCCAATGATGACCATGGTCATAAAGGACACCAAAAATATGTTTTGGACATGTTTTAAGGTAATTTTCCATTATTATAACATTCTTTTCATCTTGAATTTCCCTATTTATCTTTAACCATGGTAAATAAAAGTCAACAGTTACTAATCACCAAAAATTATTTTCATCTTATTTTACCACATGTTTCTAACTAAAAAACATGTATGCCAAATTTTCAATATTAAATTCATATAATTGGTAAATTTTCATTTAAATGAAAAATTCGGTTTTTTATCTACTACTAAGTGGTATGACTATTCATAAAAAATTGAAGTTATTCAGAAAAATACCAAAAATTCAGCCTAACCTATATTTGATATTCTGAATTAAAAAATGATTTCTATTTTACAAAATTCTAAACATATAAGTTGAATTAATTAATTTAAAATTAATTCTCGTGGTTAAAACAAACAGCGTGTTTTTAAGAAACAATAACTATCAAAAGATTGACACTTGTTTATTTCCAATATCATAGTAAAATCAAATACAATGACCAACATTGGATTTAATGGTAAAAATATATTATAATTACACATTAAAGCAAATTAAAAAGGCAATCTAACAATATAAATAAATTAGATTAAAATGTAGTTTTTAATTAAAATACAATATTTTCACTATTCATTAAAAAAGAATTTTATCAGAAAATATTCCAAAAATTTACACAAAGTAGATTTGGATGTCCCCATTATAAAGAAGCATTTAGTTTGGTAAAATATAACTTATTAAAGTGATGGAAACAAGATTTAAATAGGGGATTCCATTAAAAGATGATAAATCGACGTTTTAATGTTAATTATGCTTAAAATTACATTCACTCACATTTTTAAGTCTATAAAATTTATTAGATAAATGAAAATACATTTAACAGACATGTATAATCATATTGTAGTTAGTTTTGTTCATTCCCATCAATACAATGGCTAGGAGTTAACTTCCATTTAAAATAATAATATTATATTATTAGTGTGCAACACAAGAGTTCAAAGAAACCCGTTGTTGCCTATCGGGTATGCTATCGAACATGGAAACCATTTTAAAGTAAAAATAATATTTCATTCAAAAATATTAATAAATATGAAAATATTTTATTCTTCATTTACATGGGATGTTACATCCTTCCCCCCTTTTGGAAATTACACCCTCGTAACTTTTATTCACTAAAAAAATATGTGGGGGGTATTTATCCCTCATAAAATTTTCAAATTCCCACATTTCCACTTCAATCATATGGTTTTTCCACAAAAAGCTTTACATGAAGAATTACCTTATTCCACAACACTTTCTCTCTACGGTCAATAATCTGGACTGGTTGTTCTTCATAACAGATATTCTCTTTCAACTGAACTACCTCTGGGCTCAAAACATTAAATGTATCTAGTATATACCTTCCCAACATCAAAACATGAAAAACATTGTGTTCATGGGATAAACATGAAGGTAAATCCACTCTGCAAGAAACTAATCCATCATTCTACCGAATTTCATAAGGTCCAATAAACCTCAGACTCAACTTTCCCTTCTTACCAAAAGGCATCACACTTTTCCATGGAGAAACATTGAAAAAGACATGATCACCTACCTCAAAAGATAGATCCTTCCTCCAGTTATCTGCATAACTTCTCTGTATGCTCTGAGCTGTTCTCATGTGCTTCTGAATCTATAGAACATTCTCTACCATCTCTTCTACCAATTCTGGTCCCATCAGCTTCCTTTCACCTACTTCATCCCAAAAAGAAAGATTTAGACAAATCTTTCCATATAATGCATCAAATGGAGCCATCTGTATACTAGAATGAAAACTGTTATTATATGAAAATTCAACTAATGAAAGATGTTGGTCCCAACTTCCCCGACAATCCTTCGAGCAAGCACGTAAAATATCTTCCAATGTCTTAATTATTCGTTCTGATTGCCCATCTTATTGAGGATTGAATGTTGTACTAAAATTTAATTCTGTACCCAATGACTTCTGAATTCCTTTCCAAAAGATTGAAGTAAACCTGGGATCATGATCAGATACAATTGAGAGTGGAACTCCATGAAACCTGACTATCTCTTTAGCATACAATAGAGAAAGTTGATCTTGAGACGATGTATCTCAAATAGGAAGGAAATGAGATGATTTAGTCAATCGATCAACTATAAACCAGATTGAATTATTACCTTGAGATGTCTTTGGTAATCCCACAACGAAGTCCATGGATATATTTTTCCATTTCCACTCTGGAACCGGTAGAGGATGAAGCATCCTTTTCGATAATTTCTGCTCTACTTTAACCTGCTGACAAGTCAAACACTTCATAGTAAAATCATATATATCTCTTTTCATTCCATCCCACCAGTAATACTCCCGAAGATCTCTGTACATCTTAGTACTGCAAGGATGAACTGAAAACGAGGAACTATGAGCTTCACATAACAACTCATTCTTCAACTTTGAATCACAAGGCACACATAATCTCTTCCCAAACAGAAAAACACCATCATTATCAATGTTAAAATCAGACAACATAACCTTCTGAACCAACTCTACCTTTTTCTGCAACTCGATGTCATCATTCTTCACATTCATTATTCTGTCTGATAGAGATGATTTTACTGACACCTGAAACAAAACAGAAGAATTTCCTGCACCAACAACATCTATGAAAAATTTCATCAAATCAAAAACCAAAGGAACTCGTTCCAAACGTATCATAGTTAATAAAACATTACTTTTTCAACTCAAAGCATCAACCACTTTATTTGCTTTTCCAGAATGATAATGGATCATGAAATCATTATACTTGATTAATTCTAGCCATATCTTCTGTCTCATATTCAATTATTTTATAGTAAATATATACATTAAACTTTTGTGGTCAGTATATATTTCAAATTCTACTCCATAGGATTGATGCCTCCAATTTGTTTATGCCAAAACAATAGAATCTAATTCCAAATCATGTGTAGGGAAATTTAACGCATGAGGTTTCAACAGACGTAAAGCATATGTAATTACCTGATCATTCTGCATTAGGTCACAACCTAGTCATTTCAATTAAGCATCAATGTAGATAATAAACTCACCATTTTTGGATGGCAGTGCCAAAACTAGAGCATTCACAAATCTTCTTCTCCATTCCAGAAACCAATCATAACATTATTTTGTCCAATTAAGCTTAACACCTTTTCTTATTAACCTAGTCATTGGACAAGATAACCGTGAAAAATTTTCCAAAATCATCTGGTAATAACCTACAAAACCAATAAAACTATGGATCTCTGTTATATTTGCGGGTATTGGCCATTCTTCAACAAATTTTGTTTTAAAAGGATCAACAGTTATGGCATTTTTTGAAACAATGTGACCAAGGAAAGAAATTTGGTTTAACTAAAACTCACACTTGCTGAATTTCCCAAATTTATTCTTTTCTTTAAAGGTTTTCAAGACAACCCGTAAATGAATTTCATGTTCCTAATTAATTTTGTAATAAACCAAAATATCATCAATGAACACAACCACAAACATATCCAAGAACTCATGGAAAATCTTATTTATAAGATCCCTGAATACAGAAGGTGAATTGTTTAACCCAAAAGGCATAACTACAAATTCATATTGTCCATATATGTTATGAAATTCAGTATATGAAATGTATACTTCATTTACTTTCAACTGATGGAACCCCTATCTCATGTCAATCTTCGAAAAATACTGAGCTCCTTGGAGATGATCAAACAAATCATCGATATGAGGCAGATGATACTTATTCATAACAGTGATGTCATTCAATGCTCTAGAATCAATGAAAAGTATCATTGAACCATCTTTATTTTTAAAAAACAAGATAGTCGAACCATATGGTGATGTGATAGGTCGAATGAAACCATTATCTAATAAATCCTCCAATTGATTTATTGACTCTAAATGTTCAATTTGAGCCATTCGATAGGGGTTTTTGAAATTGGCTTAGCATCAGGAACTCAGTCAACAATAAATTCAACTTCCTGATCAGGTATAATTCTAGGCAACTCATAAGGAAAAACATCAAGGTACTCATTTACCACTGGCACATCATTAATCTGAATAGTTCCTTTGTTTTCAACAATATGTTCAACGTAACATTAAATTCCATATTTTCTTGTTTCTTCGCTCCCTGATATGTTATCAAAAGCAAGGGTTCGTTTATGTATAGAAACTGAAAATTTTTCTGAAAAGAAACCTCTTTAAATATATAGTCAATCTTAGCATGATAAACAGAAATCCAATCCATGCCCAAAATAACATCAAACTCCAATAGAGGTAAAACAATAAGGTTTTCAGGTAGATTCTTTCCACACACAAGAATATGAATGTTCATATATTTTCTATTTGTCTCAATATTTCATCCATGTGTTTTTTTACAGTAAGTTATGTATTCATATGTTGAGATGGGATTCCCAATTTACTATAAAACTTATTAGAAATGAAAGAGTGTGTAGACCATGAATCAAACAACACATTGGCATAATCTGAACAAAAAAACAGTGTACCTGATACAACTTCATTTGATGGCCCAGCATCTGTTGATGTAGTTGCAAAGGATTTAACCACCCCTTTCTTCTTGTAGTCTGGCTGCTTTCCTTCGGTTGAGTACTTTGTTGTACACTCATTTTTATAATGACCCATTTCATTTCACTTAAATCATTATACTGATTTTAAATAAGATTTTGTCTTACCATTACCCGGATCTTTTTCAGTGGAATTACGGGTTGTATGTCCCATTTTACCACATCAGTAGCACTTACCAGAATTATAAAGTCATTCCCCAACATTCTTTTTACCACAATTGTCACACACTATAATCTTAAGTTTCTTACCATCAGTATTTTTTGAAGAGTTAATCCCTTTATCCAGCCGCCTCGACCTCTTTTTCTGTAGTTTTTCAAAGAACACATGATCATCAAAAAACTCTATTTACCCTTCTCCGCACAACGAAAAAGATTTTCATAACATTAGAACTCATGGGAAGCTAAAGAACTTTGATAATTTGGCTTTAATCCTAATTAAAATGGTTGATTTTACTATCAAGATCTTGTTTGAAATTTGTGGCATACCTTGCTAGTCAAGTGAATGTTTATTCATAAGTTGCCACTAAGTCATCCTCCTGCCTTAATGCCAGGAATTTTTTTCCCATACTAAGATGAACCACCGTCGGAAAATATTTTTCAAAAAACATACCTTTGAATTCATCCCGAACAAGAGCATTAATCTCCTCACCATCCCATATATTTTTCACCATCGACCACCACTGAGCATCTTCACCTTCAAAGCGGTAAACAACGAGACTAACCTTTTGATGTTCTGAATAACCCATGAAATCAAAAATATTTTCTAGTTCTTTAATACACCCTTCTTCTAGCACTGGATCAGATGGTACTCTGAATGATGGGGGATGTTGCCTCATAAAATGATCTACTAATAACATGAACTTTTTTGGATGATCTGGATGATCTCATACATGGATTCCACCACCATTTATAGCCTGAGACAACTGTTACATCACCACAACAAACTGTTCAGTTCTAATTCCGACCGTCTCAGGTTACTAATTTGGAAGGTTTTCTTCCTCCTGATGTTTTTCCAGCATAGATGGCTTATTTCCTCTATGTAAAACCATTCTGAACACAAAAATATCTTAGACGAAGCAACATGGTAATCTATAAATGATATATGATTTCAATATTAAAATATATTACACTATGGATGTTAATTTAACAATACCCTAACTCTTAAAGTTATCTAAACCAACCTATGATACAAAATATAATGACCCAGCCTTATACATTACATAATATTGAATTAAATGAATAATTCACATAGTGGATTTTTTTAGTTTTAGAGTTTTAGAGAATGAGGACATAACTATTACATTTCAAAATATTACAAAGTTCACACTTTTACTCAGATTCCATTTTTTTGAATAAAATAAAAACTCTTGAAAAAAGGAATAATGTCTAGTTCCATGTTTTAGACTACATTACTTTTCCTTGATCCCATCCTTTACATTATTCATCATTAAGTCCTGTTAAAACATTTCAAAACTTGGGATGAGTATAAAAATCTCAGTTAGGGTTATAAAACAATGAAAGAATTTTTTTTTCATAAATACATACAAACATGAACTCTTTTACATACCTCATGAAATAATAATATTTTATGAATAACACATAGAAATCAAAAATCATAAAGGTAACTCGTGGCATCCTTATCATACTTACATTACAGATATAACAGCTACATAGGGAGTTACTATGTAATACCCATCATAGTATATTCCCTAAATCGCTTTGGAGAATCATTCACATTTACCTCTGCCACATTACCCACTGCATTGGAGTGCTATCTCGGGCTCACCCACCCTAGCTTTATAATGGAACCACACGTATATGTAAATAATTCCCAAGAACCATATCATGATCATAACACATGACATAAACATAAAGGAAGGGTAACACTTCCACATTGCAATAAAAAATATCATCTCAAGATATTGAAATAATAAATCCATTCTAAAAATCACTTTCAGTAACAAAATACATAAAAATAATATATGGTATTTATTTTCCCTTTTAAAAACATTCCGGCTTGTTAAGGAAGAAAAAGATCAAATAATACTGACGATGGCGGAAAGGTCATTGTCACCGCTTATGTTAAAAAACATTCCTTTTTTCGTTTAGTAAAATGCTTGGTATAAAAAGATTCCCTTTGAATGAAATGAATATTTAATGGTGTTTATAAAGCGTATAAAAGAAAATCATGTATTAAAACAAAATATGATTCAATGAAAGGAGATTGAGACAAAGTCCCTTACCTCAAGTCCGACTTGACTCGATCATTCTTTAATCTCCTGAATAATAAACTAAATTTAATTTATACATGCATAAGAAAAATTTTCATGTTTATTATTCCTTTTATATCTCTTATTACCATATTATAAACATTATGTAATCATTTAAGTTAATAACGTCAATTTTGTCGATATTTTGTACTTGAGTCAAAAATGAACACCTTATATTTACGAGTTGTACATGTTGTCAATAGTCCATTATATCCATTATGATATTAATTATTTATATGTCATATATAAAATATATATTCCGTATATACATGTATTTATAAAAGTACATAACATTTGGAGGTAAGAAATGAAATGCACTGTTCATGGAGACGGTTAGTCGTACATACGCATGAACGCTACTTTCATTTCCATATCAAAATTTAATGGAATTAAAACATAATGATACATAGGTATATAATAATTAAAGTATAATACCATATATAATATAATTAACTCCATCATTTATGCATCACTCATAAGGCATTAATGAGTCACATCACTTTGAGGGGAAGATAGTCCGCACTTCGTCAATTGAGATTATCGTATTTACCCACTATATAAACCATAATGTCTTTCTATAAAAGGGATGTACAGAATCATAATTAAATAATAAAAATAATATATACAATATATAAATATAGTTCCATTATAATGGCCACCATGAAAGGCGGTAAGATGTAATTGAACACTCATCGTTTCGTGAGGCGTTAATTTTACAATCACAGAAACATTATGTTCTTCACCCATTAGATGGTGGTGTGTGTAAGTGTAGTTATAATCCTTATTATAAAAACATACTAGTATATTGAGGATACAGGGGATGCTATAAAAAAATGGAATAAAAAGAGTTTAAGGGTAGGAGAATTAAAATAAAAAAACGATGTTAAGAGAAACATTTATCTTTAATTTGGGTAACTTCCTTTAGTTTGAACTAAACAGATTTCTTGAAGTGTCATCTTCTTGGGTTAAGGCTTCTAGGAGGGATAGAGGGATGTAGGGAGCTTAATTAGGGAGTTTATGGAGGATCTGAATGGCTTTATAGGTGTGAGGAATTTTTTAGAAGTGGTCTCATTTGATAAGGGAGAGGAGGGTCTCTTTAGGAAAGTGTGAAATTATTATTTTATTATGAATTTTTATTCGGTTTCAAAAGGTACAAAAATAATTATAGTAGATGATAATAGGACACATGGTCGAAATAAATTTATCCAATAAGAATTGGACATCTTTTGGACATTATTGTAATATTTATAATCTTATTTATTTAAATGATTTATTAATGAGGTAAACACTGCATCTTTGTTGTGTCATAAAAACTTTTAATTATTTGATTTCTCAAAATTCAAAAACAAATACCATAATGTATGAAATATTTTCATCTTCCAAATGGATATTTATAGTCATAACTATTCCTTATATAACACCATATAAAAATAAATTAACTAAAAGATATTTGTTTTTTACATTTTTGTCTTTACTTTAAGTTAATTAATCTAAATTTTCATTATCACTCTCATGAGGCTAAATGGGGTCCCAAAATCGACCAAAAGTTGAAAATGGTCATAAATGACTCCACTAATAAGTTTTGGGCAAGTATAAAGGTAATTTGGAATTATTATAAATTCATTAAAACTTGAATTACCCTATTTTCCATTAAATGCGATAAATAAAAGTAAAAAGATACTATTCAACAAAAAAAAATTCATCTTATTGAACCAAATTTAACTAAATAAAAAAACCATGTATTTTGGAGTTTCTAAATTCAATTCATAGAAGTGGTAAATTTTCATTTAAATGAAAAATTATTTTTTTTAACTACTACTAAGTGGTTTTACTATTCATCAAAAATTGATGTTTTTCAGAAAAATACCTAAAATTTAGCTTAAGATGTATTTGATATTCCAAATTATAAAATGATTTCTATTTTACCAAATTATAAACATAGATGTTTATTTAATTAATTTCAAATTAATTCCCATTGTTAAAACAAGTAGCGTGTTTTTAAGCAACAATAACAATCAAAAGAATGTCAGTTGTTTATGTCCAATATCAAAGTGAAATCAATTCCAATGACCAAGATTGGATTAAATTGTTAAAATATTTTTTAATTAAACTTTAAAACCAATTAGAAATATAATAGAACCATATAAATAAATTATATTAAAATGTAGTTTTGAATTAAAATACAATATTTTCACTATTCATTAAAAATTTGAACTCTATCGGAAAAATTCCAAAAAATTACAAAAAGTAAATTTTGATGTCCCCATTATAAATAACGATTATATTTGTTCAAATAGAATGTATTAAAGTGACTAAAACTATATTTAAGGATTTTATTCCATTAAGAGGTGTTAAATCGACCTTTTAATGTAAATTATGCTTAAAATTAGATTCATTCATATTTTAAGCCTCTAACATTTATTGAATAAATTTAAATTCATTTAACAAACATGTATAATCATATTGTTGTTATTTTTGTTCATTCCCACTAATAAAACGACTAGGAGTTAAATGCCATTTAAAATAATAATATTATATTATTAGTGTGCAATGTAAGATTTCAAAGAAACCCATTGTTGCGTATTGGGTATGCTATCGAACATAGAAACCACTTTAAAGTAAAAATTATATTTAATTCAAAAATATTAATAAATATGAAATTATTTTATTCTTCATTTTACTTGGGATATTACATTTTATGGTCTGTTTCTCTTAAATACATTCGAGTCATAGCATATATTTTTAAAGCACTAAGTTTCTTTGAAACAACACTCAGTCATTTTGGAGATAGTCATAGCCTATCCATTGAACATAAATTTCCACCTGTGTGTTTTGAATTTTAAAAATCTGACATACACAGTTGGATTTAGGATGATATTTAGAATCTGATAGAATTAACCTGATTTTCGGTGAATAGTAACCTACCCTTATGAATAATAACATACACTTATGAATAGTAACATACCTTTATGAATAGTAATATGCCTTTTAAGAATGGTATCTATACCCATTAATGTATAAAGAAATTTAGGCAACTTAAAAATGAAGATGATTATTTTAAGTGTTTATATTTTTTGATTAAATATTGATTTTAATTAAATATTTAATTAATCATATTTAGAGAATTATTTTGAAAAGTGGACATCAGTTTTCCATACTAACCGTCTAAAATGGTTAGGGAAAATTTTTGGAATTTTTCTAAAATACTTGAATATTTGGTGAATAATAAAATACATTAATTTACAGTATAAAAACATTATAAATTAAATTAACTATTCCTGGAATCATGAGTGATGTAAGAACCCATATCTAAAACTCACATGCTATTATTACTATTTTATATCATAGAAGACCCACTATTTCTTTTCATCCTAATAAATAATAAATTAATGATTATTATATTAAGAAAACTCTTCTCCCCTTTACTATATAAACCACCTCTCACCCCCTATTCCTCCCACACCACTCAATCTTAAATACTTGCCTATATTGTGAAAAATACACTTCACAAGCCCTCTCCCCACATCCAAGACCTTCTGGCCTCACCAAAATGCCTAAAACAAAGGCCTTAAAGAGATTCTCAAAGGGGAGTACTCAAGAGGTGAACCTCTCTTCTCTTTTCATTCAATTTCATTTACAAGTTCCATTCTGTTGTTCTTTCTTCTCATCTACCCTAATACCAATGCCATGATAATTCATTTACCTTACATGTAATATATTTTCATTATTCTATTGAATTATTTAATCATAATCTCTCTTTTTCACCTTCCCCTAATACTAAAAATGAAAACACCATCTGAGATGTGTTAATTTATCACATTCAAGGAATAAGGGTTCTTAATTTTCATTACCATCTTCAATTATGGTCATGAAACCATTTTAACAGTTGAACAATATCATAATTTATGTATTTCATCTCAATAATGTTCTTTAATCCCTACACACTCATAATATGGAATAATGATACAAACTAAGCTCATTGTGCACAAGACTACCATGCCAAATCAAGGCGTTTATATAAGGCCCCACCCTTAAACCTTACTTAATCTTGAGTTATTACAAGATTACACCTTGGGGATCTTTTCAGGTTTAGAGTTTTAGAGAATTAGAACATAAAACTTTCATTACATTCCACATTTAAACAAAGTGGTTACATAAAAGATATTATTCATTTTTCCCATCAATGGAAACATATTTAAAATAAAACATGGATTCATTCTTGACACATCCTAACACTATCATCATATCATGTACATTTCTATTGAAATGTGAAAAAAATTTCAATAAAACATGGGATGAGCATAAAAAGCTCAGTAAGGGATATAAAAATATGGAAAGGAAACATGGGTACATATATACATAAGAATGAAATCATACTTTACCAATAAAACATAACCACTTTAACATACCACATCAGATCATGAATAAATCATAGAAATCAGAAGACATAAAGGTAACTTGAGGATTCATAACATTCTTACGTAGGGAGTAACCCTCTTGGTTACGTTTGGAATACCCATCACAGTATATTCCCTAAATCTCTTCGGAGAAACCATAACGTTTCACTCCTTCGCGTTACCCAATGAATTAGAGAGCTCTATCGGGCTCACCCGCCCTTAGTTTATCACGGAACCACCCATCTTCATAATAATGCCCAAGAACCTCAACATAATCATTTCACATAAAACATGCATAAAAGAAAACATAAAATTTCCACCTTTCTATCACAATATATCAATACAACACATTGATATAAATACATTATGAAAACCATTTTAAATAATAAATAAAATAAAAGTAAAACATGGTATTTATTTTTCTTTAAAAAAGTGTATGGCTTGTACAGGAAGCCTAAACTCAAATAATGGTCACGACGGAGGAGAAGTCGTTGTCGCCACATACGTACAACAAAAACATTCCCTTTTGTCGTTTTGTAAAACGCTTTGTATAAAAAAATAATACTTTTTGATAGACATAAAATTCAAAGGGTTTTATACACCGTATAAAAGAAAGTTGTGTATAAAACAAAATATGCATCAATGAAAGGAGATTGAGACGAAGTCCCATACCTCGGGTCCGACTTGACTCGGTCGTTCTTTAATCTCCTGAATAATAAACTTGAGTTAATTTCTACTTGTTTAATAACCTTTTTCAAGTTCATTCTTGCTTTTATATCACTTATTTCCATGTCATGAACACTATGTAATTACTTAAGTTAATAAAGGTCGTTTTAATGATCATTGGTACTTGAGTAAAAAATAAGCCCTTTATAATTACAAGTTTTTCATGTATCCATTATGTCCAGAATGGTATTCATGATGTAGATATCATATATGTCATATATATCAAGTAAATTCATGCATTATTAATATTACATAATCATTTAGAGCTAAGAAATGAAATGCACCGTTCATGGAGACGGTAAGCCGTATGTACGCATGAACGCTACTTTCATTTCTATTTAGTATTTTATAAAATGGAATCATAATGATATAAAGGTATATTATAATTCCACTGTAATATAATATATAATATCATAACTTCATCCTTTATATGTCCCACATATAGTATTTAAAAAATCGAATCACTTTGAGGGGGCAGTAGTCCACACTTCCTTAAATGAAGATATCACGTTTACCTATAATGGAAACCATAAAGGTAGGCCCAAAATGAAAAATATAGAAGCTTAAGGAAAACATAAACATAATATATATCATATATAAATATAGTTACATCTTAATATCCACCGCTGAAGGTGTTAAAAGAATGTTGAACAATCATCGTTTCAAGAGGCATAAATTCACCATTCACAAAAACTGTATGTACTTTAACCATTAGATTTAGGTGTGTGTAAGTGTTGCTCGAATCCTTCTGATAACAACATCCTAGTATATTGATGACACTAGAGTTTTTACAAAAGAAATGAATAAAAAGAGTTTAGGGGGTTGGAGAAGCAAAATAAAACAAAAGGACTCAATTGAAGACATTACCTTAAAATCGGGTAACTCTCTTTGGTTTGAGCACAAAGGCTTCTTTGGGAAGACTTCTGCCCAAAGTGAGGCTTCGAGGAGTAAGAGAGGGATGTGGAGAGACAAAATGGGCAGAGTTTGGCCGAGCCAAAGGCTTTTGAAGTGTGGGTAAATAGGTAGAGTTGGGGGCCTTTTATAAGAGGAGAGGAGGGGCACTCTTGGAATGTAAAGAAATGATACTTTATTTTCAAATGGGTTTCAGATTTTAAAGGTCCCACATTGATATAATTCGAGGATAAGGAGGTAAGGGTTCTATATATACCCACCCAATAGGTTTTGGACATGATTAGGTCTTATATTTTACATTATCTTTCCATTTTATTTAAATCTTCAAATAATGAGGTCATCGCAGCATCATTATGATGTCATAAATAATTTAATTTATATAAATTATAAAAAATTATAAAAAAATACTATGATGTAGGAAATATTTTTAGTTTTCCCAATGACTATTTATAATCAAAAATCTGACTTGTATAACCCCATTTAAAAATTGTTTTATTAAAACATATCATGTTTGTGTCATTTTTACGTTATCATTAAATAAAAGGATATTTATGTCGTTTCACAACCAAAGTGGATCCATGGGGTCCCCAAGTTGACCCATGGATTGTCTTGGTGGGCCATGACACATCCAATAAGGGTAGGATATGTGTCAAGATCATCTCATATTATTAAAACATTATTTTTACCTTAAACTACACTAATTACCTGTAATCGCGATTACGAACTTAAAAGATACTATTCACCAAAAAAATTATTTTAATCTCATTGAACCACATTTTAATTCTTAAGGACAACCATTTATGTCGGATTTTTGAAAATCAAATCACAGATGTGACAAAGTTTCATTTAAACAAAAAATCAGTTTCTTTATCTACCACCTAGTGGTGTCACTATTCATTAAAAATTAAAGTTTTTCAGAAAAAAACCACAAACTCACCCTAAGATATATTTGATATTATGAATTCAAAAATGATGCTTATTTTAAAAAATTCAAATCATATAAGTCACATTAATTAATTTAATAATTAATTCCCGCTGTCATGACAAAAAGCGTGTTTTTATGAAACAATAAGTATCAAAAGATTGACACCAGTTTAAGTCCAATTTCAAAGTAAAATTTATTTCAATGACCACCGTTGGATTAAATGGTAAAAATATATTCATATTACACTTTATGATCAATTAAAGATATAATATAATCATATAAATAAATTAAATGAAAAAGCAGTTTTGATGTAAAATGCAGTATTTTTCACTATTCATTAAAAAATTGAACATTGTCAGAAAAATACCAAAAATTTATCCAATTTAAATTTAAATGTCCCAATCATAAAGAATATGTTTATTTTGACAAATATAGATTATAAAATTGGCAAAAGTTTGATTTAAAAAGGTTTTTCCATCAAAAGGCAGTAAAACAATCTTTTAAGAATATTAGTGTATTACATGCATAAGATTGTATTTATTTTCATTTTAAGCCTCTAAAACACTATCTTAATCATTAATAGACATAGATAAGAATGTCTATTATTCATTAAATACTTGGGATGTTATGTCCTTCCCCCCTTTATAAAATTGTGTCCCCGCAATTTATTTACTTATCAAATAAATGGGGGTACTTATCCCTCATTGCATTTTCAGATTCCCATATTGCCTCTTACATCATGTTGTTTTTCCACAAAACTTTTACCTGATGAATCACCTTATTCCGTAACACTTGCTCCATGTGGTCAAGAATCTGGACCGGTTGTTCCTCATAAGAGAGTTTCTCTTCCCAGATGAACTACCTCTAGACTCAAAATATGAGATGGATCTGGCATGTACTTTCTCAACATCGAAACATGAAAAACATTGTGTACCTGAGATAAACATGGAGGTAAAGCCACCTGGTATGCAACTGATTCAACTCTCTCCAGAATTTCATATGGTCCAATGAACCTTGCACTCAGCTTTCCTTTCTTACCAAATCCCATCACACTTTTCCATGGGGAAACCTTGAGAAAAAAATGATCACCTACCTCAAAAGATAGATCCTTCCTCCTGTTGTCTGCATAATTCTTCTTCCTGCTCTGAGCTGTTCTCATTTGTTTCTGAATCAGCTGAACTTTTTCTCCCATATCTTTAACAATTCTGGTCCCATCAGCTTTCTTTCACCCACTTCAACCCAAAAAGCTATAGTTCGACACCGCTTCCCATATAATGCCTGAAATGGTGCCATCTGTATACTGGAATGAAAACTGTTGTTAGATGAACATTCAACCAATGAAAGATGTTGGTCCCAACATCCCTGATAATCCACCGAACAAGCTCGTAGCATATCCTCCAAGGTCTGAATTGTTCCTTCCGACTGCCCATCTGATTGAGGATAAAATGTTGTACTAAAATTTAATTCTGTCCCTAACGACTTCTGAAGGCCTTTCCAAAAGTTAGAAGTGAACCTGGGATCACGATCAGATACAATGGAGAGGGGAACTCCATGTAACCTTACTATATCTTTATGATACAAACGGGAAAGTTGATCTAGGGAAAAAGTATCTCGTATAACAAGGAAATGAGCAGATTTAGTCAAGCGATCAATAATAACCCAAATTGCATTATTACCTCGAGATGTCTTCGGTAATCCCACAACAAAGTCCATGGATTTATTCTCCCATTTCCACTCTGGAACTGGTAGAGGCTGAAGCATCCCTTTTGGTAACTGCCGCACTGCTTTAACCTGTTGACAAGTCAAACACTTCACAGTAAAATCAGCAAAATCTCTTTTCATTCCATCCCACCAGTAATATTCTCACAGATCTCTGTACATCTTAGTACTGCCTGGATGAAATGAAAACGGAGAACTATGAGCTTCACATAACAACTCTCTTTTCAACTGTGAATCACAAGGCACACACAATCTCTTCCCAAATCTCAAAACACAATCACTATCAATGTTGAATTCAAGCAACTTACCTTTATGAAGCAGCTCTACCTTTTTCTGCAACTCACTGTCTTGCTTCTGTGCTTGCTTGATTGTATCTGATAGAGATGATCTCACTGATACCTGAAACAAAACAGAATAACTTCCCACACCAACAACTTCTATGCCAAAGTTCATCAAATCCTTAACCAAAGGATCACGTTACAAACGCAACATTGCTAATGAAGCATTACTTTTTCGACTCAATGAATCAGCCACTTTATTTGCTTGTCCTGGATGGTAATGAATTGTACAATCATAATCCATGATTAATTCTAGTCATCTCCTATGTCTCATGTTTAACTCTTTCTGAGTGATTATATACTTTAATCTTTTGTGATCAGTATATATTTCACACTTTACTCAATACAAATGATGCCTCCAAATTATTAAAGCAAAAACAACACCAGATAATTACAAATCATGTGTAGGGTAACTTAACTCATCAGTTTTCAACTATCGTGAAGTATAAGAAATTACCTGATCATTCTGCATTAGGACGCAACCAAGTCCATTCAATGAAGCATCATTGTATATAACAAACTCACCATTCCTGGAAGGTAGTGCCAAAACTGGAGCATTCACCAATCTTCTTTTTAATTCTTGAAAACAATCATCACATTCTTTTGTCCAGATAAACTTAACACCCATCCGAGTTAGCTTAGTCATTGGACTAGATCACCGTGAAAAATTTCTAACAAACCTTCGGTAATAGCCTGCCAAACCAAGGAAGCTACGAATCTCAGTTACATTTTTGGGTCTTGGCCATTCTTCAAGAACCTTTGTTTTTGCAGGATCAACGGTTATCCCATCTTTAGAAACAATGTGACCAAGGAACGAAATTTGTTGCAACCAAAACTCACACTTTTTGAATTTCCCATACAATTTATTTTCTTTTAAGGTTTGAAAAATAACCCTTAAATGTAATTCATGCTCTTCTTTACTTTTAGAAAACACCAAAATATCATCAATGAAAACCACCACAAACATATCCAAGAACTCAAGGAAAATTCTACTCATTAAGTCCATGAATACAGTAGGTGCATTGGTTAGCCCAAAATGAATTAATACAAATTCATAATGGCCATATCTTTTATGGAACACGGTCTTCGGAACATCTGCTTCCTTTACCATCAGCTGATGGTACCCCGATCTCAAGTCAATCTTTGAAAAATATTTAGCTCCCTGGAGCTGATCAAACTAATCAACGATATGAGGCAAAGGATATTTGTTCTTAACAATGATGTTATTCAAGGCTCAATAATCAATGCAATGTCTCATTGAAGCATCTTTCTTTTTAACTATTAAAAGAGGAGCACCACATGGTGATGTGATAGGTTGAATGAAACCTTTCTCTAATAAATCTTACATTTTCTCCTTCAACTCTAAAAGTTCAATTTGAGCCATTCAATAAGGGGTTTTTTAAATTGGCTTAGCATCAGGAAATAATTCAACAGTAAACTCAACTTCCCGATCTGGTACTATTCCAGGGAACTCATTAGAAAAAACATCAGGATACTCATTTACCACTGGCATATCATTAATCTGAACAGTTCCTTTATTTTCAACGATGTGTGCTAGGTAACATTCATTTCCATCTTTTACAAGTTTGTTGGAATCTTGATAAGTTATCAAAAGTAAGGGTTCATTCTTTTACACAAACTGAAAGTCTTTCTGAAAAGAAACTTCTTTATCTCTTCATTCAATCTTAACATGGTAAATAGAGAGCCAATCCATACCTAGGATAACATCAAACTCTACTAGAGGTAGAAAAATAAGGTTTTCAAGTAGGTTCATTCCACATATAAGGATAGGAAGATTCTTATAAATTCTTTTTGCCTCAATATTTCCCCCGTGTGTTTTTACCAAAAGTGTAACACCCCAAGATTTCATAGTGTGTTATTTCTTCAAAATAATTCAATAACTTGCACTACACGCAACACCAAGTCCAAGCGCACCATGACTTACCAAACAAGACGTTCAAAAAAGGTTATGAATAGTATTAACTAAATTTTAAACTTTATATAATCCTTATAATTTTAGAATCCATATTATGAGTTTCTTAGACATAATGTAAGAACAAATTCACCTTCAGTATTATAGTTTTACCAACTTTTAATAGTGAACCCTTTTTAAATAAAATATTTTAAACTTTTTGACTAAATGGGGACATCAAAAAATTTAAAATAAAACATCCCAAGCTTCCACGGTACGCTTTCCGTTGAATAAAACAGTAGCGTGTGTTGTACGCAACTTCGAGTTTTAACACACACCACAACCGATCAAACTAGCCGTTATGAATAGTAATACTTAATTTTTTTGAAATTATATATATTTTATATTTCAAAATGGACTTCATTTTTGGATTCGGAATATCAAATTTAGCCTAAGGTGAAATTTTGGTACTTTTCGGATAACTTTCATATTTTGATGAATAGTAAAAATTACTAAATTTTAATTAAAAACAACTTTTTTAATCAAAATAATTAATAGTGATAAATTATTAATAAGAGTGGTTTTAAAGTATATTTAGAATATATTTTTACCATTTAATATAGTTTTGGTCATTGGACATAATTTTACAATTAAACCGAACATAAACAAGTGTCAATCTTTTGATAGTTATTATCTCTTAAAAACACGCTTTTTGTTTTGACAGCGGAAATTAATTTTAAATTAATTTCTGCCACTTCTGTGTTTTGAATTAAGAAAAATGGATTCCATATTTGGAATCAGGATGTTCAAATTGTGTAAATAGGTAACTTTTATTTTTAGACATTTTGAATAATTACTGCGGTAAATATTTTATTTACCATGGTTAAGGGTAAATCCGGTAAATAAGGGTTAAAAAATAATATTATAATAATACTAAATTACCCTAAAACGTGTCTTAACCCTATTGGTTGATACATGGTAGACCATGGGCATCTTTGGGTCAATTTTGGGACCCCATTGATCCACTTGTAAGTGATAATGACACTTTATTTTAATTAAGTTAAAATGAATACAAAAATGGCATAAGCTTACATCTTTTAAAAGAACAATTTTTACATAGGGTTATACATGTTGGATTTTCGATTATAAATATTCATTAGAAAGCTAAAAATATTTCCTAAATAATGATAGTTTATTTATAATTTTTAGACATCAAATAATTTAAATTATTAATGACACAATAATGATGCAATGTTTACCTCATTAATAAATCATTTAAATAAATAAGTTTATAATGATTAAAATATTATCTAAAACCTGTCCAATTCTTATTGGTTGATGATATTTAGAATATGAGTCATCTTATATTCGACCTCAATGATTTTTTTACCATTATAAACCGAATATAATTATATTATAAAGTAATACTTTCACTCTTTCCTAAAGAGCCCCTCCTCTCCCTTATAAAAGGAGACCACTTCTACTCATTCCTCACACCTCTCAAGCAACTTGGCTCGTCCAAACTCTGCCCAACTAAGCTCCCCACATCCCTCTACTCCTCCTTGAAGCTTCACATTAGGCAGAAATCATTTCAAGAAGTCCTTTGGTTCCAACCAAAGTGAGTTACCTAAATTAAAGGTAACATTTTCTCTTAAATTATTTTCAATTATTTTGCTTCTCCAACCCCCAAACTCATTTTATTTCCTTTATTTTGTAACAACAACAGTATCCACAATATACTAGGATGTTGTTATAAGAAGGATTCAAACTACACATTCACACAACTCCGTCTAATGGATGATGAACATAATGTTTCTGTGGATGGCAAACTAACGCCTCACGAAACGATGATTGTTCAAATACATCTTACCGCCTCTCATGGTGTCCATTAGGATGGCACTGTAATTAAATATGATATTAATGATATATATTTAATATATAAGCTTCTTTAATTCCATTTTATTTCATACAATTATTCGTTTCATGTTGTATATACATACGATAATTTCATTTGAGGAAGTGCGGACTACCGCCCCCTTAAAATGATATGACTCGTTCATACCACACATGGAACGTATAAAGGATGGTGTTAATGAACATAAGTAACATATATAAAATATTATATTTTACTGGAATAGTAATATACCTATGTATCATTTGGATTCGATCCTTTAAAAATAAAAATTAAATGGAAGTAGCGTTCGTGCGTACGTACAGACTACCGTCTCCACGAACGCGATGAGATTCATTCTACATCGTATCCATTCAAGTATAATTATCATTTGATGATTTAAAAATGATGTTTAATGACTTTATACCATTATGGATATGAATAATATACATCCCATTAATAACGAATATGGCTCACATAACAAAGCATATAAAGTAAAATGAACCCGTTAACACCTGAAATGACGATAATTCTAAGATATTATTAACAAATCAATGTTAAAAGATCATGTATGATATCATATTAAAGTAACTGATTCTTTTATTATTCAATAACAATTATTTCACCATTATACAGGAGGTAAACCTACCATCGACCAAGGAAAAAGTACAAAGTAAGGGATTCTCTTATCTCACTTTCAATTCCGTGAGATTTCCATTGTTCGCTACTAAATTATTGAAAGTGGTGTATTGTGTACTTCCATTTGATATATATTATCATGATTCACTTTATATTCATGTTATTCTGTAAATCATTTGGTGGTTATTAACTTTTGGCCATGCGACTCAGTTGATTAACGTGGTAAGGGGTTTCTTGTCTCACTTTTAATTCCGTGAGAATTCCATTGATCACCACTTAATTATTGCATGTGGAGTATGTGTACTACCCATTATTGTATTCATTGTGTAATATACTTTATTTTATGGGTATTTACATCATCATGGTATGAACTTTCTTTCATGGGTGTTTGTTTCTTAAGTTACCTAATCAATAGGGGAATTTGAGATTTCAATTTCCACTCATTTGGCTTTACGCATATTTCATTGATTATATTACCCCAAGATTATGTGTGGAATCACTATTCATTTGATTATGTCATAATTTCCACTCCCCTTCCTGTGGATATAAGTTTGATACACATAATCACTCCATTGATAATTCTCAATTCATTGATATGAATTCGATAAGAGTAATTTTAACTCATTCTCCATTTGTTGAGTTAAACATCCAATTCGTTGGTATTGTTTTTACAAGAATATGTGTGAATATCCTTTGATTGATTTACACTGAATATCCAATCATATTTAGTGTATTTATATTTTTCACACATAATTATGTCGTTGATTTATCCTTAACCTAAGGATACAACCTTTATGAGAGATTTCATCTCAATTTACATTCCATTGAGACTTCTTTGATGATATACACCAAATCACATTTATGTGGTGTATATAATGTACTTTGACATAGTATATCATGAATTCCTTTATTATCATGATATTACAATGTTTTGATTACCTCAATTATTTGTATTCAAGTGTCTCTCTTTTGGTTAGAAACTCTAACCAAAATACCATTTTAAAATGTTTTAAAGAATTATTCTTCTAAATCATGCTCATTAATGTCCATATTTTAAAAATGGTTTTAAGGATTTATTTATATGGACATTAAAGTTTTAAAATTAAAAATCCTTTTAAAAGTTTCAAAGTGGTATGGGACACTTTGATTCAAAAATCTACTTTTAAATGGCTTCTTGAAAAATAGTGTGACTTTTAAATGTTTTCAAGAAAAGGGGGATATTTCTCTCAAATAGTTTTGATGATTATTTTCATCTATGTCAACATCCTTCATTATTCTTGATTGAGGTTAATGTGATACAATACAATCTTCCATATTGTATCGAATGAGTTATGTTAGACTGTGGATGTGTTGTTTTTATACCATTCATGGTTTGTGGTAAAAGTATTGACATTTCGTATGCTATTTTAATACGAATGTTTATGTTATGTTTAAACATGTTCATATGAGGAATGCATTGGACTTAATAAGTGACGGCTGGAGCCCGATATATCTCCTCGATGCATCGGTAGGTCTCATGAGACAAACTAGTGTCTTGGCACAAGGCCTTGGCAAAATCTTATTTGTAGTCTTGGCACGAGGCCTTGGCTATGCGGTTATGATAGTCTGGCATTATGCATTCCATCATTATGAAAGTGGTTATTGATATTGCATGTGATCATTCGACTAGTAGAATATCCATGTGAGTAAGTAAATGGAATTATTTCATTTTACCTTTGCCATTTTATGCTGAAGTTCAAGTTTCAAAGGCTTTTGTTTTAGTTATAAATTGCCTTAAGTTTTTATGCTTATTTATGAAAGCTTCTGCTATAATGTTATCCTTACTGAGCATCCGAGCTCACCCCTTTCAATGTTTTATTTTTTTTCCAGGATTATGAAGAAGTAATTTATGAATGACCTGCAGGGATAGTATGAGGGGATATGAAGACAAGATGTTTTTTTTATGTAATTTTTTATGGATGTATCTAGTTATTCCAAGGCTACTAAACTAATCGGTCTTTCGAGACTTGATCTTTCTCATGATCATGCCAATGTTATATAATAATGCACCGACTCTAGGTAACTAGGGTCGGGTCGTTACAGTTGGTATCAGAGGAAGTTTAGTACAAACCTTGGTTGCTAGATTTAGATAAACTCTGATTAGAGCACGTAGACCTAAGATGAACTTTGAGGATTAGTATAAAAGAACTTCCTAGAATTTTGGTATTGTAGAGATTTTGTGAGTTTTCCGAGCAATACATCCCTGTCTGGATACGAGCAGGTAGAGGCGGCTCTGGCACAGATGTACCTAGGGGTAAAACCCGAAAACACCGCTTTGAGCTAGACTCGAACGGGAACTGGTGCACGACAACGGGCCTTGCTGCACTCTTGGTTACGACACTCCCGGGGGATATGCTTAGGATAATTTACATTTTCTTTAAAAACCGATTTAAGTAATATATACATAAGATGAGAGTAAATGACCTTGGTTAATCCTAATATGTTTCAAATTGAGAATATGGTGACATTTTAATCTCTAAATGATTTTACGACTACTATTACTCACACAATGCTTTCTGGTTTTAGTCAATGGCTGGATTCCAAGGAAGTCATAGTGACTTTGAGAATGATGTACAAGGTGGGAACGGTGGTGGCAATGAGCAACAAAATGGAATGTTGATAGGCGTAAAAGATATCGTCTTTATTCCAAATCAGTTTTCCAAAAATATGATCAACAACATATATATTAACCAACTCCCAGACTCAACAAGGAAGAGAAAGGTGATAAATGATAAGATCTCTAGCAATGGAGACCATGGAGAAAAGAAACCTCAATTTTCATCATGCAGGAATTGTGGAAAGAGACACCCAGGAAAGTGTCTCAATGGGACAACGAAATGTTTTACGTGCGGGAAGGAAGGACATAAAGTGAAGAATTGCCGAAGAAAAATGAAGAGTACTATGGAAGAAGATAAAAATGGTCCCAAGAGTCCATTTACAGTCATTTGCCGTAAATGTAGGGGACCTGGCCATTACCCGATTGAATGTCCTATTTTATAGGATATTTTCTTGCTCAAAGAAGAAGCTATGTGGAAATAAATGGTTGGAGAAAAATTTAAAAAGTATTAGCACTCCTTGTTTATGGGTTTACTTTGGAATAATTTTCTCTTGTATTTGTAACCCCTCAGTTTGCCATGTGAGAATGATATTTGAGGAATAATTGTCTCTTCTCTTGTGGATATAGGTATAAATAACCATTTGGTTTTATAGGATCATTGGGGTTTGAGAAAATGATAAGTTATTATAATTTTGGATGAAAATGCAAGGAATGATATAACATTTGTGATTAAATTTATGTTATAGTATTTTGAGAAATTTATCTCATTTTTGCAATATTATAAATTATAGTATTTGAAAAAGGACAACACGTAGACCGTGTGACAACCCATCGCGTTGGAAAAAGCTGTGGGAATCGAACCCACAACCAA
Source organism: Viscum album (assembly GCA_963277665.1). NCBI lineage: Eukaryota > Viridiplantae > Streptophyta > Magnoliopsida > Santalales > Viscaceae > Viscum > Viscum album. The sequence goes on along the minus strand of OY728143.1, from coordinate 798,296,149 downwards.
AGTGCGATTGGGATTTATCGCCTACCACTGGACTATGTGAAGTCCCTGGTTAGTATGACTATTTTTTTTGTTAAATGATTTTATTGATCAATAATAAGATGATTTGGGTTCTTATGTCTTATTAAATGAATACCCTTGGTATAGGAAAATGATTTGGTGATTAAGTGATAAATGTTATTTTGGAAGATGTTCGTTTTTTTAGGAACACTATATGCCCAAGGAAAATAGAATACAATGAGGTTTCATTTGTAGAGTAATGGTGGATTTTTATCTACATTTTTTTTATTGTTGATTTATAGTGATTTGGGTTATTTATGGAAATGATTAACCTATAACAGAGAATATGTGATGATGTTAATTACTTTTAAGTATGTGACTTTAAGAGTATTTGATGTCATTTGGAGATACAATGTAACATGGGAGACTACATAATCAAATTCTTCTATGTTTTGGGTTTCAATATTAGTTTGGATTATATTAAAGGATTTTAAGGACAATTGGTTATTTAATGGTATCTATTTAACTTTGGGGTATTGTTGGTTTAATTTTAGAAATTAAGATTAGTGCATATTTATTTCAATGAATATCCTTTTGGGGGATCATTAGATCATTCACTAACCATTTTGGTTTTGATTAATCTTCAAAGGCAATGTAAATATATGGTTTATCCTGCATGGATCATGTGATTCTATAGAAGTTTATTCTAGCTCTTCCAGTGTGACCAAGTCTTCTTGAATACTCATCGTTTAAAAAAAATTGAGTTAGTGGTGGAAATTTATTAAAGAATGAAAATCTACTTAAAATTTAAGTATATCTCATAATGTTCTTAGTCAATATCATAAATGAATTCCTCTTCCTTATGTAATGTAACTTTAAAAAAAATGTTATCCTAGATGGTACCTTAAATCATCACTAATTTATGGCTTTGGGATTGTTGGCCTTTTCATAGCCATGTTCTCTACCACTCTCCATCAGATAATTGATGGTTAGATTTCTCCTCCATATCCATATTTTCCTACATGGAACCCTAGTATGTGTTATTTTCGGTAATCTTAATACTTTCCACTCTTTATTTTAAATAGAGGCCTCATTAATTCATTTTTCTATGTGGGATTTCAACTAAGATATTTTGAAATGTGAAAAATGTGTGATCCCAATACCCTATATTTTGTTGAACCGATGGTACTTCAAATCATCATAGATTGATGAGTTTAAGGAACTCAATTTTATACTTGTTTGTGATTGATGACCTCAACCACTACCTATAAATATTTACGTTTTTCCTCCAATTATATGTCTCTAATTGCCACCAATGTTCTCCTAATCGAGATCATAATTTGGTGGTGACCCTTTCATTTCTCTTTTCCTCATATTAAGACTAAATTTTAGTAAACCAATTTCCGATGTGGGTTTTCCCACAAATATATTTTCTATTTTCAACCTTTTATTTTCTAAGAACAATTTCAAATTGCGAGGACGCAATTTATTGAAGGAGGGGAGAATGTAACACCCCAAGATTTCATAGTGTGTTATTTCTTCAAAATAATTCAATAACATGCACTACACGCAACACCGAGTCCAAGCGCACCATGACTTACCAAACAAGACGTTCAAAAAAGGTTATGAATAGTATTAACTAAATTTTAAACTTTATATAATCCTTATAATTTTAGAATCCATATTATGAGTTTCTTAGACATAATGTAAGAACAAATTCACCTTCAGTATTATAGTTTTACCAACTTTTAATAGTGAACCCTTTTTAAATAAAATATTTTAAACTTTTTGACTAAATGGGGACATCAAAAAATTTAAAATAAAACATCCCAAGCTTCCACGGTACGCTTTCCATTGAATAAAACAGTAGCGTGTGTTGTACGCAACTTCGAGTTTTAACACACACCACAACCGATCAAACTAGCCGTTATGAATAGTAATACTTAATTTTTTTGAAATTATATATATTTTATATTTCAAAATGGACTTCATTTTTGGATTCGGAATATCAAATTTAGCCTAAGGTGAAATTTTGGTACTTTTCGGATAACTTTCATATTTTGATGAATAGTAAAAATTACTAAATTTTAATTAAAAACAACTTTTTTAATCAAAATAATTAATAGTGATACATTATTAATTTGAGTTGTTTTAAAGTATATTTAGAATATATTTTTACCATTTAATATAATTTTGGTCATTGGACATAATTTTACAATTAAACCGAACATAAACAAGTGTCAATCTTTTGATAGTTATTATCTCTTAAAAACACGCTTTTTGTTTTGACAGCGGGAATTAATTTTAAATTAATTTCTGCCACTTCTGTGTTTTGAATTTAGAAAAATGGATTCCATATTTGGAATCAGGATGTTCAAATTGTGTAAATAGGTAACTTTTATTTTTAGACATTTTGAATAATTACTACGGTAAATATTTTATTTACCATGGTTAAGGGTAAATCCGGTAAATAAGGGTTAAAAATAATATTATAATAATACTAAATTATCCTAAAACGTGTCTTAACCCTATTGGTTGATACATGGTCGACCATGGGAATCTTTGGGTCAATTTTGGGACCCCATTGATCCACTTGTAAGTGATAATGACACTTTATTTTAATTAAGTTAAAATGAATACAAAAATGGCATAAGCTTACATCTTTTAAAAGAACAATTTTTACATAGGGTTATACATGTTGGATTTTCGATTATAAATATTCATTAGAAAGCTAAAAAGATTTCCTAAATAATGATAGTTTATTTATAATTTTTAGACATCAAATAATTTAAATTATTAATGACACAATAATGATGCAATGTTTACCTCATTAATAAATCATTTAAATAAATAAGTTTATAATGATTAAAATATTATCTAAAACCTGTCCAATTCTTATTGGTTGATGTTATTTAGAATATGAGTCATCTTATCTTCGACCTCAATGATTTTTGTACCATTATAAACCGAATATAATTATATTATAAAGTAATACTTTCACTCTTTCCTAAAGAGCCCCTCCTCTCCCTTATAAAAGGAGACCACTTCTACTCATTCCTCACACCTCTCAAGCCACTTGGCTCATCCAAACTCTGCCCAACTAAGCTCCACACATCCCTCTCCTCCTCCTTGAAGCTTCCCATTAGGCATAAATCATTTCAAGAAGTCCTTTGGTTCCAACCAAAGTGAGTTACCTAAATTAAAGGTAACATTTTCTCTTAAATTATTTTCAATTATTTTGCTTCTCCAACCCCCAAACTCTTTTTATTTCCTTTCTTTTGTAAAAACACCAGTATCCACAATATACTAGGATGTTGTTATAAGAAGGATTCAAACTACACATTCACACAACTCCGTCTAATGGATGATGAACATAATGTTTCTGTGGATGGCAAACTAACGCCTCACGAAACGATGATTGTTCAAATACATCTTACCGCCTCTCACGGTGGCCATTAGGATGGAACTGTAATTAAATATGATATTAATGATATATATTTTATATATAAGCTTCTGTAATTCCATTTTATTTCATAAAATTATTCGTTTCATGTTGTATATACATACGATAATTTCATTTGAGGAAGTGCGGACTACCGCCCCCTTAAAATGATATGACTCGTTCATACCACACATGGAACGTATAAAGGATGGTGTTAATGAACTTAAGTAACATATATAAAATATTATATTTTACTGGAATAGTAATATACCTATGTATCATTTGGATTCGATTCTTTTAAAATAAAAATTAAATGGAAGTAGCGTTCGTGCGTACGTACGGACTACCGTCTCCACGAACGCGATGAGATTCATTCTCCATCGTATCCATTCAAGTATAATTATCATTTGATGATTTAAAAATTATGTTTAAGGACTTTATTCCATTCTGGATATGAATAATATACATCCCATTAATAACGAATATGGCTCACATAACAAAGAATATAAAGTAAAATGAACCCGTTAACACCTGAAATGACGATAATTCTAAGATATTATTAACAAATCAATGTTAAAAGATCATGTATGATATCATATTAAAGTAACTGATTCTTTTATTATTCAATAACAATTATTTCACCATTATACAGGAGGTAAACCTACCATCGACCAAGGAAAAACTACAAATTAAGGGATTCTCTTATCTCACTTTCAATTCCGTGAGATTTCCATTGTTCGCTACTAAATTATTGAAAGTGGTGTATTGTGTACTTACATTTGATATATTTTTTCATGATTCACTTTATATTCATGTTATTCTGTAAATCATTTGGTGGTTATTAACTTTTGGCCATGCGACTCAGTTGATTAATGTGGTAAGGGGTTTCTTCTCTCACTTTTAATTCCGTGAGAATTCCATTGATCACCACTTAATTATTGCATGTGGAGTATGTGTACTACCCATGATTGTATTCATTGTGTAATATACTTTATTTTATGGGTATTTACATCATCATGGTATGATCTTTCTTTCATGGGTGTTTGTTTCTTAAGTTACCTAATCAATAAGGGAATTTGAGATTTCAATTTCCACTCATTTGGCTTTACGCATATTTCATTGATTATATTACCCCAAGATTATGTGTGGAATCACTATTCATTTGATTATGTCATAATTTCCACTCCCCTTCCTGTGGATATAAGTTTGATACACATAATCACTCCATTGATAATTCTCAATTCATTGATATGAATTCGATAAGAGTAATTTTAACTCATTCTCCATTTGTTGAGTTAAACATCCAATTCGTTGGTATTGTTTTTACAAGAATATGTGTGAATATCCTTTGATTGATTTACACTGAATATCCAATCATATTTAGTGTATTTATATTTGTCACAAATAATTATGTCGTTGATTTATCCTTAACCTAAGGATACAACCTTTATGAGAGATTTTATCTCAATTTACATTCCATTGAGACTTCTTTGATGATATACACCAAATCACTTTTATGTGGTGTATATAATGTACTTTGACATAGTATATCATGAATTACTTTATTCTCATGATATTACAATGTTTTGATTACCTCAATTATTTGTATTCAAGTGTCTCTCTTTTGGTTAGAAACTCTAACCAAAATACCATTTTAAAATGTTTTAAAGAATTATTCTTCTAAATCATGCTCATTAATGTCCATATTTTAAAAATGGTTTTAAGGATTTATTTATATGGACATTAAAGTTTTAAAATTAAAAATCCTTTTAAAAGTTTCAAAGTGGTATGGGACACTTTGATTCAAAAATCTACTTTTAAATGGCTTCTTGAAAAATAGTGTGACTTTTAAATGTTTTCAAGAAAAGGGGGATATTTCTCTCAAATAGTTTTGATGATTATTTTCATCTATGTCAACATCCTTCATTATTCTTGATTGAGGTTAATGTGATACAATACAATCTTCTATATTGTATCGAATGAGTTATGTTTGACTGTGGATGTGCTGTTTTTATACCATTCATGGTTTGTGGTAAAAGTATTGACATTTCGTATGCTATTTTAATACGAATGTTTATGTTATGTTTAAACATGTTCATATGAGGAATGAATTGGACTTAATAAGTGACGGGTGGAGCCCGCTATAGCCCCTCGATGCATCGGTAGGTCTCATGAGACAAACTAGTGTCTTGGCACAAGGCCTTGGCAAAATATTATTTGTAGTCTTGGCACGAGGCCTTGGCTATGTGGTTATGATAGTCTGGCATTATGCATTCCATCATTATGAAAGTGGTTATTGATATTGCATGTGATCATTCGACTAGTAGAATATCCATGTGAGTATGTAAATGGCATTATTTCATTTTACCTTTGCCATTTTATGCTGAAGTTCAAGTTTCAAAGGCTTTTGTTTTAGTTATAAATTGCCTTAAGTGTTTATGCTTATTTATGAAAGCTTCTGCTATAATGTTATCCTTACTGAGCATCCGAGCTCACCCCTTTCAATGTTTTTTTTTCCAGGATTATGAAGAAGTAATTTATGAATGACCTGCAGGGATAGTATGAGGGGATATGAAGACAAGATGTTTTATTATGTAATTTTTTATGGATGTATCTAGTTATTCCAAGGCTACTAAACTAATCGGTCTTTCGAGACTTGATCTTTCTCATGATCATGCCAATGTTATGTAATAATGCACCGACTCTGGGTAACCAGGGTCGGGGCGTTACAAAAAGTTCAGGAGTCATTTCTTGAGATGGTATTCCAATATTTCTAGAAAAGGTTTCAGAGATGAAAGAATGTGTAGACCACGAATCAAACAACACACTGGCATAATCTGAAAAAAAATAAACAATGTACCTGATACAACTTCATTTGATAGCCCGACATCAGCTGAAGTTGTTGCAAAGGATTTCACCACCCCTTTCTTCTTGTAGTCTAACTGCTTCCCATCAATCAAGCTCTTTTTTGGACACTCGTTTGCATAGTGACCCATCTCATTACACTTATAACATTTCACTAACTGTAAATCAAATTCGGTCTTACCTTCACCTTGATCCTTTTCAGTGCAACCACGAGCCTTATATCCCATCTTACCACATCAGTAGCACTTTCCAGAATTCAGAAGACATTCCTCAGCATGCCTTTTGCCACATTTATTACAAAATGGAAACATAGTTTTCTTACCATTAGACTTTTTTAAAAAATTCTTACCTTTCTCCCGACACCTCGGTCTCTTCTTCTGTTGGTTGTTATAGAACACTTGATCACCGACAAACTCCATTTCCACCTTCTCAGCACATTAAACAAGATATTCATAACATTTAAACTCACGAGAAGCTAATTCCCTTCGATATTTTGGCTTTAATCTTGAGTAAAAATGATTGATTTTACTATCAAGGTCTCGGATAAAATTTGGAGCATACCTTTCCAATCGAGTGAACCTTTTTTCATAGGTATCCACTGAGTCTTCCTCTTGCCTCAATTCCAAGAATTGTTTTTTCCATCCTAGGTAGAACAGCCTTAGGAAAATACTTCTCAAGAAACATACATTTGAATTCATCCCAGTCAAGAGCATCAATCTCATCAGCGTCCCTGATATTTTTAACCATAGACCACCACTGATCTGCCTCACCCTCCAAACAGTAAATAGAAAGACTAAAATTTTGATTTTATGAACACCCCATGACATCGAAAATCTTCTCCTGTGCTTTAATCCACCCTTCAACTAACACAGGGTCAGATGATCCTCTGAATGATGGGGGATGTTGCCTCATGAAATGCTCTACCACTGATATGTTCCTCTGCAGTTGATCGGGCTGATCTCGTGCATGGATACCACCACCATTTATCGCATGAGTCAACTGCGCCATTACTACAACAAACTATTCAGTTCCAATTCTGACCATCTTGGGATGCTGATTCGGAAGGTTATTTCCTTCTGCATGCCTTCCTAGAACTGCTTCCTTGTTTCTTCTGTGGAAAACCATTCTGAACAAACATGTCTTAGATGAAGAAACATGGTAATCTTCAAATGCTATATCATTTCAATTTGACCCGAAAAAAAAATAAAAATATTTATGGATAATAATTTAATAGAATTATAACACCTAAAGTTATCTAAACCGACCTTTGATACAAACTATAAGGCCCCAGCCTTAAACCATAACTAATCTTGAGTTATTACAAGATTACACCTTGAGGATCTTTTCAGGTTTAGAGTTTTAGAGAATTAGAACATAAAACATTCATTACATTCCACATTTAGAAAAAGTGGTTACATAAAATATAGTATTCGTTTTTCCCATCAATGGAAACATATTTAAAATAAAACATGGATTATTTCTTGACACTTCCTTGACACTATCATCATATCATGTACTTTTCCCTTGACCTATGAAACCCATTTCAAAAAAACTTGGGATGAGCATAAAAAGCTCAGTAAGGGATATAAAAATATGGAATGGAAACATGGGTACATATATACATAAGAATGAAATCATACGTTACCCATAAAACATAAGAACGTTAACATACCTCATCAAATCATGAATAAATCATAGAAATCATAAGACATAAAGGTAACTTGAGGCATTCATAACATTCTTATGTAGGGAGTAACCCTCTTGGTTACGTTTGGAATACCCATCACAGTATATTCCCTAAATCTCTTCGAAGAAACCTTAACGTTTCACTCCTTCGCATTACCCAATGCATTGGATAGCTATATCGGGCTCACCCGCCCTTAGTTTATCACGGAACCACCTATCTTCATAATAATTCCCAAGAACCTCAACGTAATTGTATCACATAAAACATGCATAAAGGAAACATAACATTTCCAAATTTCAATCAAAAGATATCAATACAACACATTGTTATAAAAACATTATGAAAACCATTTTCAATACAAAAATAATAGAAAAGTAAAATATGGTATTTATTTTTCTTTAAAAAAAGGTATGGCTTGTAGAGGAAGCCAAAAATCAAATAATGGTCACGACGGCAGATAAGTCGTTGCTGCCGCATACGTACAACAAAAACATTCCCTTTTGTCGTTTTGTAGAACGCTTCGTATAAAAAAAATATTAGATTTGGATAGACATAAAAGTAAAAGGGGTTTATACACCTTATAAAAGAAAGTTGTGTATACAGCAAAATATGCTTCAATGAAAGGATATTGAGAAGAAGTCCCATACCTCAGGTCCGACTTGACTCGGTCGTTCTTTAATCTCCTGAATAATAAACTTGAGTTAATTTCTACATGTTTAAGAACCTTTTTCAAGTTAATTATTCCTTTTATATCACTTATTTCCATGTCATGAACACTATGTAATTATTTAAGTTAATAAAGGTCGTTTTAACGATCATTAGTACTTGAGTAAAAAATAAGCCCTTTATAATTACAAGTTGTTCATGTATCCATTATGTCCAGAATGGTATTCATGATTTAGAAATCATATATTTCATATATATCCAGTACATGCATGCATTTAAAATATTACATAATCATTTAGAGGTAATAAATGAAATGCACCATTCATGGAGACGGTAAGCCGTACGTACGCATGAACGCTACTTTCAATTTTATTTCGTATTTTATAGCATGGAATCATAATGATATAAAGGTATATTATAATTCCAGTGTAATATCATATATAATATCATAACTCCATCCTTTATATGTCCCACATATGTTATTTAACGAATCAATCACTTTGAGGGGGCGGTAGTCAGCACTTCCTTAAATGAAGATATCGCGTTACCCAAAATGGAAACCATAAAGGTATGCCCAAAATGAAAAATACAGAGGATTAAGGAAAACATAAACATATTATATATCATATATAAATATAGTGACATCTTAATTTCCACCTTTGAAGGTGTTAAAATAATGTTGTACAATCATCGTTTCGGGAGGCATAAATTCACCATCCACGGAAACAATATGTCCTTTTTCCATTATATGTATGTGTGTGTAAGTGTTGCTCTAATCCTTCTTATAACTACATACTAGTAAATTGAAGACACTGGAGTTGTTACAAAATAAATTAATAAAAAGAGTTTAGGGGGTTGGAGAAGCAAAATAAAACAAAAGGACTCAAGTGAAGACATTACCTTAAAATCGGGTAACTCCCTTTGGTTTGATCTCAAAGGCTTCCTTCGGAATACTTCTGCCCAAAGTGAGGCTTCAAGGAGTAATAGAGGGATGTGGAGAGACAAAATGGGAAGAGGTTGGACGAGCCAAAGGCTTTTGATGTGTGGGTAAAGAGGTAGAGGTGGGGGCCTTTTATAAGAGGAGAGGAGGGGCACTCTTGGAAAGTAAAGAAATGTTACTTTATTTTCAAATGGGTTTCGAATTTTAAAGGTCCCACATTGATATAATTCTAGGCTAAGGAGATATGGGTTCGAAATATACCCACCCAATAGTTTTTGGACATGTGTAGGTCTTAGATTTTACATTATCTTTCCATTTTATTTAAATCGTCAAATAATGAGGTCATCGCTGCATCATTATAATGTCATAAATAATTTAATTTATTTAAAGACTAATAAATTATAAAAAAATACTATGATGTAGGAAATCTTTTTAGATTTACCAATGACTATTTATATTCAAAAATATGGCTTGTATAACCCCATTTAAAAATTGTTTTAGTAAAACATATCATATTTGTGTCATTTTTACTTTATCATTAAATAAAAAGATATTTATGTCGTTTCCCAACCAAAGTGGCTCCATGGGGTACCCAAGTTGACCCATGGATTTTCTTGTTCAGACATGACACATCCAATAAGGGTAGGACATGTTTCAAGCTCATCTCATATTATTAAAACATTATTTTTACCTTAAACTACACTAATTACCTCTAATCGCGATTAAGAAAATAAAAGTTACTATTCACCTAAAAATTATTTTAATCTAATTGAACCACATTTTACTTATTAATGATAACCATGTCTGTCGGATTTTTGAAAATCAAATCACAGAAGTGACAAAGTTTCATTTAAACAAAAAATCAGTTTCTTTAACTACCACTTAGTGGTTTCACTAATCATCAAAAATTGATGTTTTTCAGAAAAAACCAAAACTTCACCCTAAGGTATATTTGATATTCTGAATTAAAAAATGATTTCTATTTTACAAAATTAAAATCATATAAGTCACATTAATTAATTTAATAATTAATTTCCACTATCATGACAAAAAGCGTGTTTTTATGAAACAATAAGTATCAAAAGATTGACACCAGTTTAAGTCCAATTTCAAAATGAAATTGATTCCAATGACCACCATTAAATTAAATGGTAAAAATATATTCAGATTACAATTTAATACCAATTAAAAATATAATCTATCCATATAAATAAATTAAATTAAAAAGAAGTTTTGATGTAAAATGAAGTATTTTTCACTATTCATTAGAAAAATGAACATTGTCACAAAAATACCAAAAATTTATCCAATGTAAATTTCAATGTCCCAATCATAAATAATATATTTATATTGACAAATATAGATTATAAAATTGGAAAATGTTTGATTTAAAAAGGGTTTGCCATCAAAAGGCAGTAAAATAATCTTTTAAGAATATTAGTGTATTCCATGCATAAGATTGTATTCATTTTCATTTTAAGCCTCTAAAACACTATCTTAATCATTAATAGACATAGATAAAAAATATATATTATTTATTACTTACATGGGATGTTACCGATTATCATTAACTAATCGAATGTGTCATCCTCATAATATACAACCAGAATCATTATAAGATCATTTATATATCATTAATGTCGCTAATATTATATATTAAAAATTCTGGATTTTTATCCACACTTCAAAAAAACATCCATTAGTGAATACATGTAAACGGGTCATGAAACCCATGTAAGAAAATCCTTACAAAACAATAAAATTTATCCACTTAAACCCATAAATGGGCCATGAAAGAACCTAATAAGGTTATAATAAATCAATTAAATATGTAAGAGGTTCTGAAATTATTAATTAATGGAGATAATTTTTATTATTCAGTTCATTAAAACAAATGAAGAACACACTAGAGCATAAGGTAAGGGGTTTCTTATCTCACTATTAATTTTGTGAGATTTCTATTGTTCTCCACTTATTTCTTGTATGTGGTATATGTGTACATCCATATGATATATAATATCATTATTCTCTTTATATTCATGTTATTATGTTATTCATTTAGTGATTATTCACTTTTGGTTATATTATTCAATTGATTACAATATAGTAGGTGACATTGTCTGAATTTCCATATCATTGAGACCTACTTGGTATTGTGCACCTAATAATTTATATGTAGTGTATATAATACCAAATAAAGAGCATATTTCATTTGAAATTATGATTCTAGTAAATATCCATTTTCTGGTAGCAAGGATATTGCTATTTCTCTAATCTGTATACCATTTCTCATAGATTATTAATTTGGAATGTAGTTTTAAATATTAAAATACTGATGAATTTGTATTATCTATTGTATACGGATATTCAGAAGTCATAATGAAAATGTATTAAATAATTATATAATAATTAATGTACTTTCAGTGGTAGGTGGGGCCCACAATACCCCCTCGATACATCGGTAGGTCTCATGAGACAAATCAGTTGGCGAAAAAATCTTCGGCTTTGTTTCCAAAAATCAGACAGGTTTCTACCCACAGAACTAAACTATTTTAACGATATTATGGATTCATTTTCTGGATTCCTAAATTCAAATTAATTATAATTCCCTTTATTAGTTATTAATTATTATTATATCTGAGGTTTTCACTATGAAAAAATCTATTGATGTAGTTTCATTATTAGATTATTAATTGCATGATTTTTCATTTATTCACCATGCCATATTAACTATGTCAAGTTGTTTATTGCTCGGTTATTATTGATTCATGATTCCACTATTTGTAACCCTTATTGAATGTTTTATCTAACCCATTTCATTTTTTTACCTTCAAATTGTGACGAATTGGAAATCATTTATTGTGTTTCTGTGGATGTAGTTTTTAGTTTTTGATAGTTATTGTATTTTGATACACTTTCCACTGAAATTTGGGTTACATCTGTGTATCTAGATTTATCAAGACTACTGAACTGATCATTCCTTATGTATTTTATTCCTTATAACAATTTAAATATAACAATTAAGAAACTGAATCTTTCTTAGAGTGGTCGGGGTGTTACATCATAGAATAAAAAATGAGATAAAAATTTGTTTCCTTATGATTCAATTAAGGTGAATGTCATTTATCATCATGTATAATGGTTTTTAGAATGTAAAAAAATATTTAAATAACCAATCTCATATTTAATATATCATATATTAACATATTTTAATATATTTTTAAATTACTGTGACTAATCATTCTTTATTTTCAAAATTTAATGTGTTAGTTTCCTAATTTGTGGGAATGTTTTAACTTGTTATTTTTTTCCTATAATATAGATCATGATTTCATCTTCTCTAGAAATTAAAAAATGATTTAAATAATAGATATATTATTTATTTATTTATTTATAATAATTCATTCCATTAATATATAGGAAATGAAATTCACCGTTCATGGAGAGAATATGTCATACAAGCACAAGAGCTCTACTTCCATTTCATTATTATATTTTAAAATACTATAAATCAATGATATATTTGTATATTATAATTAGTGAATAATATTTTTATTTTTTATATCCCGAAATTTTATTAAATTTGTCCATAATACATTCCATGTATGACATGAATGAATCGTGTCACTTTTAGGAGGCTTCAGTCCACAAGCCCACAAATAAAGTTATCATATTTCCATAAAATTGATAGCATAAAGGTATGAGTTTTATAAGAATTATATTATTATAAATGAATTAAAATAGCAAAAATCTCAAACATAAACTAGAAATAAAATATTATTTGAATGTTTAAAGGTGTTAAATGGAATAATGAATGACATAAGTTGCAAGGTAGTAACCCACTATATGCACAAATAGTGATTATATATAGTATTTGATGGATATGTGTGAATGTTTTTCTTGAACATAAATATTAAAAAATATATTAATATCTATATAATTATGTAATTATATAATTACTATAATAAAATAATTGATTGGGTTGATAAGTAAATGAAATAAATTTGATCATTGATGAACGTTACCTCTTATTTTGGTAACTCTATTAATTGTATATGAAATGATAACCTCGTTTTTTCATTCATTTAAATTATAGGCTTATAGAATTAGATTAGAGAAGTTGGATCATATTTTTGTAAGATTTTTTGACCCAAATGAATTTATATATTTGAATTAGTGTGATGGGTGAGTTCCTTTTTTAGTGGTTGGGGAGTGGTATTAACATAAAAAAAATTTAGAAGGGAATTCCTACCATCATTTTCCTATTTCAAGTGGCTCTGATAACAAAAAAATTAAATTAAATTTATTATTGGGTAGAAATATGGAATTAAAATGGATATTGGACAATATTCTAGGTCATTTTTTCACTTAAGTTAAAGGTCTCGTTCTTTGTGAAGAAAGTTTTTTTCTTACTCACTATAATTAAATTTAATTTCATTTACTAATATATAAGTTAAAAAATAAGTTTAACTTATTATAAATTATTAATTATTAGGATTGAAAAATATGAAATCCATTTTATAAATTCCAATAATATATGTGGAACAAATTAAATTAAATTTAATCCACTAGATTGGAAGAAAAAAATTAAAAGTATAATGTTAAAAATATTTCTTATATTTATATATGAAATATCAATGTGAAATTGATTAAAATGAAATGAATTATATTAATTTATATATATATGAAAAAAATTTATTACATAAAAATTAAAATATAATTTTTATAAAAAATAAAATAGGAAAAATGTAGTTTCGAATTAAAATTCTTTATTTTTCAATATTCACGAAAAAAATAAATTGCCATGGAAAATAACAAATATTACACCATATATAATTTTTATGTCATAATTTCAAAATATAAGTTTCCTTTAATATATAAATGTTATAAAATTTCAAAATATATGTTTTAATGATGAATCACTATAAAATGGAAGGAAAATATCCTTTTAAAAAATATAGATTTATACGTAAAATTGGGATGTTATTTTTTTATTCATATATATTATGGGGGATGAATGTAAAAAATATTTTAGTAAACCTATAAAATATATATTTCATTAATATGATTCACTAATCATAATTAATTTAATTTATTAAGATACCTCACCTTTGTGAGAATAGAAATAATGAAATTCCATTATATTCAATTACTTGATAATTTCGTTTCAAATAAATTGGTATGAAATTAATTAAATATACATTTTTATAAACAAATTATTTTTATAATATAGTTAATATTATTCATAACATCTAATTTATCGTCTTGGAAATTAATAGTTTTATAAAAAAATAATATTTTAAATATATATTTTAGTTCTCTCAATCATGGTCATGTGTGTAACAAAAGCTAATGAAAAAAAGAATTTATAGAGTGTGATGGATTCTAACTTAGTATTTCATGAATTTAAGGATATATAATATTTTAAATATAATTTAAATTATAAATACAACATTTCTTTTGAATAGGTTATACGCTATCAATTAAAAGTTAATCTTTTAGAATTTTTGGAGTGTTGAATTAAGGGGTTTACCCAATATTAGAGTAACCTAATCTTTAGACTTCACATTTTGACTGGTGAGGCATCATGAGAAGAAATAGAATGTAATCTACTTTATTGCTAACTACAAAATTTCATTCTAGGATCATTCCTAAGTGATCGTTTATGAAAAATTTCCCCCTAAGTCCGCTAGAAATATGTTGAGTAACTATAACTATGAATGAGTAATAATATAATAAAAGATGAATGGCCTTATCGTATATCGACAAGAAATAAATACTTATCTCTAATACTTATATATATACAATATAATATATATAACTCGATAAAAAAATAAATACACAAGAAATACAATGCAATTTTAAAACAATAAATGAAACTAGAAAAAGGATTTTCAAATCTAACAATCCACTAAATCTAATGGTTTAAAGGCATCAAATAGATCATCATTGCTACATGTATTCCTCAATTTATCACCATCATACATTTACACCTCTTCCATTTTGAAACATCATACTCCAACATGTGTTTCCAAATTTCATGGTGCATTATCTATAAATAAGTCTTTACATCTCCACATTCACCAGTACTATCCATCAAATATATATCTATTCCAAAAACACACCACATGTTGGAACAATGTAAAAGATAGTGTGAGTATAATCATAATAATTAGGAAACCCCCTGACTAGAAATAAATGTAAGAAACATGTTAGTTGAGACACTATCTTAATTAAGTGACCCAAAGATATACCTCGAATTATCCAATAAAATCAAAGCACTAAAAATCCGAGGGAAGTGAATAAGATTTATTATTATTACCTCAAATCCTCGAAGGCTGAATTTCATGAATAAATTGGTATGATCTATGTACCAAAAATCCAATATGTTTTTAATTTGATATCTTACCATTTTTTCACAACAGAAAGCCAACTGATGGGTGCTATAAACCCCCTATCTAATGTCTGAATCAAATTAAATTTTTGGACAATATACATTTAATCCATTCAAGGTGTGTGTTCTTAAATGTTAGATGTAACATTATAGTTTTTTATACCCTATTTTTATTATATTAAAATATATTATTACGTGAAATATATTTATTTTCCATCGAATATAATTGTTACTCATCTATTTTGGTGATTACATAAGGGTAAAATTGTTTTCTATGATTATTTTTTATGTGTAAGATTGTTTTTATGAACATAATTAAGGATAAATACAATATTTATAGTGTTACGTATAGGTGGAATCATTTTTAAAAGGCTTCACAAATGTTACTCCAAATATAATGCACTACATACATGTAAGGCATGACTTTCATTGTGGAAACCCTATAATTCCATGAGTTATTTAAGGGAAATCCATGATATTGTGAGGAATGTATGGTTGAAGGAATATTTAATAGGGTATTTTAAAAGTACCTTTGGACTTGAAAAAAATTAGGGGTCGCAATATAATAGTAGAAATTACTATCATAAGGTTGTATATGGGTTGATGGTTTTGTTTATGAGAACCACCATATTAGATTATGGTTACTACATACTGTATCAGGATGAATAACCCCACATTGGAGTAAACTATTTCCTTCATTAGAATATTCTGTGAGATCTGGATCTTCTATAAGGATACACTATGTTTATGATATTGTTAAGGAATCTTTTATTCATCTATTGTAATTTAATATAGGGCCATCAATATATGTAATTTTTTAATTTTAAAGGATACATTGTGCTATGAATCCCAAATAATAGTCAAATTTCATACCATTTCATGAGTGATAAGAGGTACCCAATGGTAAACCTTGATACACTTATGTATCCCCCTATTTGGGGAAAATACATTAAAATAACCCACTTTGTGGACTTCTTTCCCATAGAAAAACTCTAAAATATATTGGTGATTCCACAAAATTAAATTCCTATTAGATAATTTCAATGGATCGTTTAAATTTTTAAAATAATTTATGCATGGTTTTAAACCCAATTCAATAATGGTTCAAGTAAAAGGAAAATTCCATGATTAATTTAATTTATAGATTTAATTTTATGGATCAAAATGTGTTCTTAAATCCCGAAATAAATTTTATTTGATTCATGTGCTATAAACTAGAATGCAGTATTTAAAATTTTAAAATACACGTCCCCTGATGCCTTAGGTATTTGATATCCTCTTGGCTCTAGGATTTCTTGAACTTCTTCATCTTCAATATTTGTAATATTATTTAAATAGAGGAGAGGAGGGGCACTCTTGGAAAGTAAAGAAATGTTTCTTTATTTTCAAATGGGTTTCGAATTTTAAAGGTCCCACATTGATATAATTCTAGGCTAAGGAGATAACGGTTCGAAATATACCCACCCAATAGTATTTGGACATGTGTAGGTCTTAGATTTTACATTATCTTTCAATTTTATTTAAATCGTCAAATAATGAGGTCATCGCTGCATCATTATAATGTCATAAATAATTTAATTTATTTAAAGTCTAAAAAATTATAAAAAAAATACTATGATGTAGGAAATCTTTTTAGCTTTCAAAATTACTATTTATAATAAAAATATGACTTGTATAACCCCATTTAAAAATTGTTTTATTAAAACATATCATGTTTGTGTCTTTTTTACTTTATCATTAAATAAAAAGATATTTATGTCGTTTCCCAACCAAAGTGGCTCCATGGGGTCCCCAAGTTAACCCATGGATTTTATTGGTCGGACATGACACATCCAATAAGGGTAGGACATGTGTCAAGCTCATCTCATATTATTAAAACATTATTTTTACCTTAAACTACACTAATTACCTCTAATCGCGATTAAGAACGTAAAAGTTACTATTCACCAAAAAATTATATTAATCTCAATGAACCACATTTTACTTCATAATGACAACCATGTATGTCGGATTTTTGAAAATGAAATCACAGATGTGACAAAGTTTCATTTAAACAAAAAATCAGTTTCTTTAACTACCACTTAGTGGTTTCACTAATAATCAAAAATTGATGTTTTTCAGAAAAAAACCAAAACTTCACCCTAAGATATATTTGATATTCTGAATTAAAAAATGATTTCTATTTTACAAAATTAAAATCATATAAGTCACATTAATTAATGTAATAATTAATTTCCACTGTCATGAAAAAAAGCGTGTATTTATGAAACAATAAGTATCAAAAGGTTGACACCAGTTTAAGTCCAATTTCAAAATGAAATTGATTCCAATGACCACCATTAAATTAAATGGTAAAAATATATTCTTATTACACTTTAATAACCATTAAAAATTTAATCTATATATATAATTAAATTAAATGAAAAAGCAGTTTTGATGTAAAATGCAGTATTTTTCACTATTCATTAGAAAAATGAACATTGTCAGAAAAATACCAAAAATTTATCCGATGTAAATTTCAATGTCCCAATCATAAATAATATGTTTATTTTGAAAAATATAGATTATAAAATTGGAAAAAGTTTGATTTAAAAAGGGTTTTCCATCAAAAGGCAGTAAAACAATCTTTTAAGAATATTAGTATATTCCATGCATAAGATTGTATTTATTTTCATTTTAAGCCTCTAAAACACTATCTTAATCATTAATAGACATAGATAAAAATATATATTATTCATTACTTACTTAGGATGTTACAGTTTATCATTAACTAATCGAATGTGTCATCCTCATAATATATAACCATAATCATTATAAGATCATTTATATACCATTGATGTCACTAATATTATATATGAGAAATTCTGGATTTTTATCCACACTTCAAACAAACATCCATTAGTGAATACATGTAAACGGGTCATGAAACCCATGTAAGAAAATCCTTACAAAACAATAAAATTTATCCACTTAAACCCATAAATGGGCCATGAAAGAATCTAATAAGGTTATAATAAATCAATTAAATGTGTAAGAGGTTCTGAAATTATTAATTAATGGAGATAATTTTTATTATTCAGATCATTAAAACAAATGAAGAACACACTAGAGAATAAGGTAAGGGGTTTCTTATCTCACTTTTAATTTTGTGAGATTTCTTTTATTCTCCACTTATTTCTTATATGTGGTATATGTGTACATCCATATGATATATAATATCATTATTCTATTTATATTCATGTTCTTATGTTATTCATTTAGTTATTATTCACTTTTGGTCATATTATTCAATTGATTACAATATGGTAGGTGACATTGTCTGAATTTCCATATCATTGAGACCTACTTGGTATTGTGCACCTAATACTTTATATGTAGTGTATATACTACCAAATCAAGAGCATATTTCATTTGAAATTAAGATTCTAGTAAATATCCATTTTTGGTAGCAAGGATATTGCTATTTCTCTAATATGTATACCATTTCTCATAGATTATTAATTTGGAATGTAGTTTTAACTATTAAAATACTGATGAATTTGTATTATCTATTGTATACGGATATTGAGAAGTCATAATGAAAATTTATTAAATAATTATATAATAATTATTTGGACTTTCAGTGGCATGTGGGGCCCACAATACCCCCTCGATACATCGGTAGGTCTCATGAGACAAATCAGTTGGCGAAAAAACCTTCGTCTTTGCTTCCAAAAATCAGGCAGGTTTCTACCCACAGAACTAAACTGTTTTAACGATATTATGGATTCATTTTCTAGATTCATAAATTCAAATTAATTATAATTCCCTTTATTAGTTATTAATTATTAGTATATCTGAGGATTTCACTATGAAAAAATCTACGGATGTAGTTTCATTATTAGATTATTAATTGCATGATTTTTCATTTATTCACCATGCCATATTAACTATGTCATGTTGTTTATTGCTTGGTTATTATTGATTCATGATTCCACTATTTGTAACCCTTATTGAGTGTTTTATCTAACCCCTTTCATTTTTTTACCTTCAAATTGTGATGAATTGGAAATCATTTATTGTGTTTCTGTGGATGCAGTTTTTAGTTTTTGATAGTTATTGTATTTTGATACCCTTTCCACTGAAATTTGTGTTACATCTATGTATCTTGATTTATCAATACTACTAAACTGATCATTCCTTAAGTATTTTATTCCTTATAACAATTTAAATATAACAATTAAGAAACTGAATCTTTCCTAGAGTGGTCGGGGTGTTACATCATAGAATAAAAAATGAGATAAAAATTTGTTTCCTTATGATTCAATTCAGGTGAATGTCATTTATCATCATGTATAATGGTTTTTAGAATGAAACTTAATATTAAAATAACCAATCTTATATTTAATATATCATATATAAACATATTTTAATATATTTTTAAATTATTGTGACTAATCATTCTTTATTTTCAAAATTTAATGTGTTAGTTTCCTAATTTGTGGGAATGTTTTAACTTGTTATTTTTTCCTATATTATAGATCATGATTTCATATTCTCTAGAAATTAAAAAATGATTTAAATAATAAATATATTATTTATTTATTTATTTATATTAAATCATTCCATTAATATATAAGAAATGAAATTCACCATTCATGGAGAGAATATGTCATACAAGCACAATAGCTCTACTTCCATTTAATTGTTATATTTTAAAATACTATAAATCAATGATATATTTGTATATTATAATTATTAAATCATATTTTTATTTTTTATATCCCGAAATTTTATTAAATTTTTCCATAATACATTCCATGTATGACATGAATGAATCGTGTCACTTTTAGGAGGCAGCAGTCCACAAGCCCACAAATAAAGTTATCATATTTCCATAAAATTGATAGCATAAAGGTATGAGTTATATAAGAATTAAATTATTATAAATGAATTAGAATATCGAAAATCTCAAACATAAACTAGAAATAAAATATTATTTGAATGTTTAAAGGTGTTAAATGGAATAATGAATGACATAAGTTGCAAGGTAGTAACCCACTGTATGCACAAATAGTGATTATATATAGTATTTGATGGATATGTGTGAATGTGTTTCCTGAACTTAAATAATAAAAAATATATTAATATTTATATAATTATGTAATTATATAATTACTATATAAAAATAATTGATTGGGTTGATAAGTAAATGAAATAAATTTGATCATTGATGAACGTTACCTCTTATTTTGGTAACTCTATTAATTGTATATGAAAAGATAACCTCATTTTTTATTCATTTAAATTTTAGGCTTATAGAATTAGATTAGAGAAGTTGGATCATATTTTTGAAAGATTTTTTTACCCAAATGAATTTATATATTTGAATTACTGTGATGGGTGAGTGCCTTTTTTAGTGGTTGGGGAGTGGTATTAACATAAAAAAATATAGAAGGGAATTCCTACCATCATTTTCCTATTTCAAGTGGCTCTGATAACGAAAAAATTAAATTAAATTTATTATAGGGTAGAAATATGGAATTCAAATGGATAATGGACAATATTCTAGGTCAATTTTTCACTTAAGTTAAAGGTCTCGTTCTTTGTGAAGCAAGTTTTTCTCTTAATCACTATAATTAAATTTAATTACATTTACTAATATATAAGTTAAAAAATAAGTTTAACTTATTATAAATTATTAATTATTAGGATTGAATAATAGTAAATCCATTTTATAAATTCCAATAATAGATGTGGAACAAATTAAATTAAATTTAATCCACTAGATTGGATGAAAAAAATTAAAAGTATAATGTTAAAAATATTTCTTATATTTTTATATGAAATATCAATGTGAAATTGATTAAAATGAAATGAATTATATTAATTTATATATATATGAAAAAAAATTATTACATAAAAATTCAAATATAATTTTTATAAAAAATAAAATAGGTAAAATGTAGTTTCGAATTAAAATTCATTATTTTTAAATATTCACGAAAAAAATAAACTGCCATGGAAAATAAAAAATATTACACAATATATAATTTTTATGTTCTAATTTCAAAATATAAGTTTCCTTTAATATATAAATGTTATAAAATTTCAAAATATAAGTTTTAATGATGAATCACTTTAAAATGGAAGGAAAATATCCTTTTAAAAAATATAGCTCTATACGTAAAATTGGGATGTTATTATTTTATTCATATATATTATGGGGGATGAATGTAAAAAATATTTTAGTAAACCTATAAAATATATATTTCATTATTATGATTCACTAATCATAATTAATTTAATTTATTAAGATACCCCACCTTTGTGAGAATAGAAATAATAAAATTCTATTATATTCAATTACTTGATATTTTCGTTTCAAATAAATTTGTATGAGATTAATTAAATATACATTTTTATAAACAAATTATTTTTATAATATAGTTAATATTATTCATAACATCTAATTTATCGTCTTGGAAATTAATTGTTTTATAAAAAAATAATATTTTAAATATATATTTTAGTTATCTCAATCATGGTCATGTGTGTAACAAAAGCTAATGAAAAAAGAATTTATTGAGTGTGATGGATTCTAACTTATTATTTCATGAATTTAAGGATATATAATATTTTAAATATAATTTAAATTATAAATACAACATTTCTTTTGTATAGGTTATACGATATCAATTAAAAGTTAATCTTTTAGAATTTTTGGAGTGTTGAATTAAGGGGTTTCCCCAATATTAGAGTAACCTAATCTTTAGACTTCACATTTTGACTGGTGAGGCATCATGAGATGAAATCAAATGTAATCTACTTTATTGCTAACTACAAAATTTCATTCTAGGATCATTCCTAAGTGATCGTTTATGAAAAATTTCCCCCTAAGTCTGCTAGAAATATGTTGAGTACCATAACTATGAATGAGTAATAATATAATAAAAGAATAATGGCCTTATCTTATATCGACAAAAAATAAAT
Source organism: Viscum album (assembly GCA_963277665.1). Lineage (NCBI taxonomy): Eukaryota > Viridiplantae > Streptophyta > Magnoliopsida > Santalales > Viscaceae > Viscum > Viscum album. The sequence continues at coordinate 798,273,186 of OY728143.1, read as the reverse complement.
ACATTTCTCTAATACATATATATATACCATATAATATATATAACTTGATAAAAAAAATAAATACACAACAAATACAATGCGATTTTAAAACAATAAATGAAATTAGAAAAAGGATTTTCCCATCTAACAATCCCCTAAATCTAATGGTTTAAAGGCATCAAATAGATCATAATTGCTACATGTATTCCTCAATTTATCACCATAATATATTTAAACCTCTTTCATTTTGAACCATCTTACTCCAACATGTGTTTCCAAATTTCATGGTGCATTATCTATAAATAAGTCTTTACATCTCCACATTCACCAGTACTATCCATCAAATATATATCTATTCCAGAAACACACCACATGTTGGAACAATGTAAAAGATAGTGTGAGTATAATCATAATAATTAGGAAGCCCCATGACTAGAAATAAATGTAAGAAACATGTTAGTTGAGACACTAGCTTAATTAAGTGACCCAAAGATATACCTCGAATTATCCAATAAAATCAAAGCACTAAAAATCCGAGGGAAGTGAATAAGATTTATTATTATTACCTCCAACCCTCGAAGGCTGAATGTCATGAATAAATTGGTATGATCTATGTACCAAAAATCAAATATGTTTTAAATTTGATATCCTACCATTTTTTCACAACAGAAAGTCAACTGATGGGTGCTATAAACCCCCTATCTAATGTCTGAATCAAATTAAATTTTTGGACAATATACATTTAATCCAATCAAGGTGTGTGTTCTTAAATGTTATATGTAACATTATAGTTTTTTATACCCTATTTTTATTATATTAAAATATATTATTACGTGAAATATATTTATTTTCCATGGAATATAATTGTTACTCATCTATTTTGGTGATTACATAAGGGTAAAATTGTTTTCTATGATTCTTTTTATGTGTAAGATTGTTTTTACGAACTTAAGTAAGGATAAATACAAGTTTTATAGTGTTACATCTAGGTGGAATCATTTTTGAAAGGCTTCACAAATGTTACTCCAAATATAATGAACTACATACATGTAAGGCATGACTTTCGTTGTGGAAACCCTATAATTCCATGAGTTATTTAAGGGAAATCCAAGATATTGTGAGGAATGTATGGTTGAAGGAATATTTAATAGGTTATTTTAAAAGTACCTTTGGACTTGAATAAAATTAGGGGTCGCAATATAATAGTAGAAATTACTATCATAAGGTTGTATACGGGTTGATGGTTTTGTTTATGAGAACCACCATATTAGATTAAGGATACTACATACTGTATTAGGATGAATAACCACACATTTGAGTAAACTATTTCCTTCATTAGAATATTCTGTGAGATCTGGATTTTCTATAAGGATACACTATGTTTATGATATTGTTAAGGAATCTTTTATTCATCTATTGTAATTGAATATAGGGCCATCAATATATGTAATTTTTTTATTTTAAAGGATACATTGTGCTATGAATCCCAAATAATAGTCAAATTTCATACGATTTCATGAGTGCTAAGAGGTACCCAATGGTAAACCTTGATACACTTATGTATCCCCTATTTGGGGGAAATACATTAAAATAACCCACTTTGTGGACTTCCTTCCCATAGAAAAACTATAAAATATATTGGTGATTCCACAAAATTAAATTCCTATTACATAATTTCAATGGATCATTTAAATTTGTAAAATCATTTATGCATGGTTTTAAACCCTATTCAATGATGGTTCAAGTAAAAGGAAAATTCCATGATTAATTTAATTTATAGATTTAATTTTATGGATCAAAATGTGTTCTTAAATCCCGAAATAAATTTTATTTGATTCATGTGCTATAAAGTAGAATGCAGTGTTTAATGTTTTAAAATACATGTCCCCTGATGCCTTAGGTATTTGATATCCTCTTGGCTCTAGGATTCCTTGAACTTCTTCATCTTCAATATTTGTAATATTATTTAAACAAATCAATCTCATATACTGGGTTCCAAGCATAGAAACACCCAATCTTCACTATTCTTGGATCAATGTAAAAATGGTACAACTTCTATGTATTCTTATTTTATATTAATTGAGAATAAGATTTCATAATATTTATTCAATGAATTAAGAATTTATTGAATTATAATAAGATGAATAATATCAAATAATTATGATGAATAAATATCTTTTTAAATAAAATAATTTTGTGGAGAAAGAGAATTATCCCATGTAAAATTATAATGATTATTTGAGATGGAATTTATTAGCCTATTTCCGAGAATGAATAGAGCATTTGTAAATTATATATTAGAGAGGAAGCATAATCACATCATGATATATAATTTTTTATAAGGAAACAATACAAAATAATAGAGAGGCATAAATTGAAATTATCACAATATTTTATATTATCTAGATAATACAATCTATCACATTGAATATTTTATTTCATTATCAAAAAAAATTCTATTACATTCAAGAAACACATGATTAATTTTTTTTATAAAATTATATCAGGGTCATAACTCAGATGATGTGCTTGGATGAACCATGTATATGTACAACAACATACATTATATTGGAATTCATTGAACATAGTTCATGTTTTATATGGATTTTTTGTATTAATTTTTTCCAGCATGTGTATCTTTGAGAAACCTACATCTGGTGCTTTATAAATTTTGTTTTTTGTGTGTATAATCTTGGACATGTGGTTGGGTTATATGTATTTGTATTCTAATTATTATGATATATATTGATTTTATGTTATCACTGATCAATCATATATTTCATGTATTTTATTTTTCATCTTTATAATCTAAAGATGATCATGTAGGTTGGTCCTATATTCACTATACTTATAAAGGGGGTTGAAAATCATTGGGTATAATTTACATGGTATAAACCATCCAACCTTACATTTCATGGAATTTGGTTTATCTATTTTATATGTATATTCATGAAATGGTTTCAAATGTATATTTATTATACCATACAATGGGATGTGTCACATACATTTTTTTATCCTGTCAGGAGGGATATTTTTGGCAGATGACAGATATTCTGTTCTATCATTATGTCAAAGTAGGCGGAGTTAGTGCTCAATAACATGAAATATAGTTTTTATTTATTTTGTATGTTTTTATGTATCTATACCATTTTTAACATTTAAGTTATGTATATATTTTATAAACAGAGTTTTTGGGTCGTTGGGGTGTATTACTGAGTCCTTTACTCACACCCAACTGATTAAAATTACTAACCTTTGAGATTTCAAGCTTATAGATCCAATGGGGGGAAATTTCCCTATGGTGGATGGACGAGAAATTAGAGAAGGATGATGTGGATATTGATGAATATTGTTTTAGTGGGATTCCTATCAGTAAATATAATTCATGACTTCAACATCTACCTTGGAAATATATTTTTATTTATTTTTGGTTCATTTAACTATAATCTACTATTGTTATTTAATTAGATTTTGGTTTTTATATCGATACTCTAATGGTCAATTGTTTATTCATTTCTTTTCATTTCTTTTTATCACTTATATTATTATACATTGATGATCACGTTGCACTGATGGAATAGTCTCCCCTCTGATAGACTTAGTCTATCACCGATTGTTAGAAATTATTTTCATATAAGGAGACACACATTAGGCCTTTCGAAAACCGAGCATAGACATAGTGGATTAGGTTTAAAGGATACATTAGTTGTTTTTTGGTTTGTTATGAGTGGTAAAAAGAGAAAACTAGATTCCCATGTGAAGGAGTAAGGAAATAAATACTTTTAAAATCCCTTCAACTAGGTGGTAGAATTATTCCAACAAGCTGGTACGATGAAAATTAGTTATTTAAAAGAAAATGGGATTTTGGACATTTTTACATGTTTCTCATAGAGAACCCTTATTTAAAATTTACTACATATTTAATCTACTAGCATCCCTACCACACAATACTACTCCCCCATAATCTTTTTAACGGACCTCAATTTATTTTGGTTCTTTAGTATTCAACATGATGAATTGGAGAGCCATATGTGAGTGTATGAATAATCTTACATATATTATTCTATTCTCTCATTTTCTGTTGGTGTTTAGTCATTAATATCAATGAACCCCTATTTTAATGGATTGTTTATTATTTTTCAATTTATTACATTCTACATGGAACATCGAGTTGATGTTATATTAGTATACAACTATGAGGCTAAGGTTGATGGCCAATTTAGTTCTACTAGTAGTCATGCATCATTTTCGAGCTCATGTATTGAGAATCCATTCCAAATTCATAATTTATTATTTTTATGTGAACTAATTTTTTCAGATTGATATTCTCTTAATCAAATATACTACTTAATAATCCTATTTTTTAATAATGATTAATTCCAAGGGGAAGGAATTATTAGTGGGGTTAAATTTTAAGGGTCTTGATGTTGTTAAATACATTATTATAGATTAATTTATGAAAGTGGTGGTTTATTTTGAATTTATAATTGTGAAATTGAATTAGACAATCATCGATTATCTAAAATGGATTTAAACTTTCAATAGAATTGAATCTAATGTAATAAGATGTGTGAAATGGAATACATGGATTATATAATGGAATTGTTAAAGGGAAATGGATTTTAAACCCAATAACCTACAAAATTATATTGATGTATTTAAAAGGAAAATTTTCTAATATAGTTATACAGTTTCCTTTAGTTATTTCCAATAAAAATGAAATTAGAATTTATATTATTTAAGGGATTGTGTTCTGGTAATTGTAATCGGTGTGATTATTAATAAAATAAAATTTTAAATCCTAAAGTTTATTTCATGATAAACATTGTAAATGATAAATGATGTCCTAGGTATTTGATTAAAGCCTGGGAAATCATATAAACTGGTTAATTTTAATAATAAAAGGAGGGGACATTGAGATGGAAACCTAGATTAGATATCTAATATCCAAAGTGGGAACATTGGGATGATCACATGGATTCTATATGATAGTAATTCTGTAGGAATTACATTATTAGATCCTAGATTCAATGAAATTGATAATGGATTTTTATGGGAAATAGGTGTCCTAAACACCTTGCAATACCTGATTATTTGGGTTTTTGGGAAGAGGGATCAGATTCTATGGGATTTTTCAGATTAGTGCATAGATTCTGTTTGAGGACTGTTAATGGGGAATTCATGGATGATAGCTCAAATTCCATCAGAATTCTAGTATAAGTTCGTAGATTCTATTTGATAACTAATGTCTAGGGAATGATGAGATGAGATATCAAATACCATAATAATATATGTATTAATGCTTTTATTCCTAGGGATACTTCTAGATATTGGGAATTCTAGGACGATACTTGGATCTATGTGTTTTTTGTGGAGGTGTGGTCACCAATATGTTCTTCGATACACCTTGTTACTACCCTATGCTTTTATTATTGTTTGGTATCATAGTATTATTGTTCAAAAATGGTATACCCCACCATGGGTTTCATTGTTCTCACATTCCAATGGTGGTTCCTATTTACTAAAATATAATATTAATAAACTATTAAATTATTTTTATTTGGAATGTTGGTATACACTCTTATCTCAAACTAGTTATTTGGAAATCCATTTATGGTGTTATATATATTATTACTCACACCATATTATTCCATCCATGAAACATGGTTCCTATGAAGATTCTACATAGTTACATGTATACACATAGGAAATGTCAAATGCTTGTTGTTTTGTCTTCCAGTGGTTAAGCTTGGGAGATTGTAATAGGATAGATTCAGGAAAATATGGGAGTTCGATTATATACATAGTTTTATATAGTTATTCTATCACTTCATGTGCATGGAAATTACATGGTGGATCTAATATATTACTCCTAAAGAATTAAATTATTATTTCTTATTATGTTGCGTTACATTATCGCAACATTCCATAGATGGAATATTTTTATGGATGTGTATCTAATTTATTTTAGATAATTATTTTTTCTATAATATTAAATGTGGGAACTCTCATTGTGTAATAACCTCAGGGGCCTAACCACTAGTCAATATCCATTTGTGTATGGGGACATTCCACTAAGGGCATGTTATACAACTTATATTGGTAATAATTAGTGGTATATAGGGGTGGAATGTCATAATGTGGTATTGATGTCCTATTTATTTTATCATACATCTTAGGCATAGTATAAAGGTAAATATATTTTTTTCATATCATGGTAGTGATCTAACTCTTGGGGGTTATATACCCCCATATTTTAAAAATTACATGTTTTTAGGGATGTGAATTTTATCATTACATTTAACTTTTGCATTAATGTTAATTCCAAAAATAGTAGTACACATAGGTTTGATATTAATGATTAACATGATTTTTATCATTTTTACAATTCAAAATGCTTTTATTTGTATTTAGGAATCATTCTAGGAATATAGTATATATATTTTATCTATATGATTTCTATTATTGATATATTCTGAGAATTTAAATATGTATCTTACTTACTTTTCGTGGATTATATAAGATGTTATTTATAATTTCCTATGGATTTAAATAATTGAGAAGGAATAGTTATTTATAGTGTCTACAATCATTTATATATAATTTTCAATAATAATTCAATAGTTATATTCTACTTGTAAATCAATGTGACAACCCCCTTTTAAATTATTAGTTGATATAAAAGACTTTCATATGATATGGTTTTATTTAAACAATGTTTCATTATGAAAATACAAGGTATTTTCTGTTAAAACATAAAAATAATCAAATAAAACAATACCATGTTTCTGATATCTAACTAAATTATGAATAGATTATATGTATAATTCTTGTAAATAATAACGAGGCATAAAATTATGTGAACCCTTGGGAATAATGATAAATGATTTTGAATAGATAATGAGGCTTGGTAATGCAATATATTTGTAAAATAAATTGGTAGATACCGTATTATTGTGTTTTATGATAGGGGATTTTAATGAATGTGAAATAAAAATGATGTAACCATTTGGGAACATGGTTATATGTATCAATTATGTTTATTACCCGATCATGTGTATGGTTAGTTTAGTATGTTTATAGTTTCCCGGTTATGATACCATTTAATATGGGATATGACCATGAGGTTGTGAGACGATTCCATTAATAATAGTTTATTATGACCCCTATCTTTTTATTCCTAACCCCAGAGTGGTTAAAATAGTTTAGTTTAAACCTAGATTTGTTATACCTAAGAGTGGGAGTATTTTAAAATAGTTTCATTTATTTTGGGATTAGAACAATGGTTTTATAGGATATTTAGTATATAATATTCTTTTGCATGTAATAGGTCTTCTGATTTGGAATATTGGGTGTAATGTCATTCTTGAGAACTAAATTATTTAGGAATGTCATATGGTTCTAGTTTATTTCCATTTTTATTTTGAAATGTGTTTAAAAATAGTGTTAAGTTGGTGAGTTTGGTGATTATAGTCTCCCATTAGGGGGGTCATATGAATATATTATATTTTATATACATGTGAAGCATGGGTAGATACTTCATTGAGTAGAATAATTGAGCATAACATGTTATCTTGTTTCTCATAATGGAATGCTTATTCCATTGATCATTTTTATGGGATGAACAATTAGTACTTATATATTGGTTTTATAGTCAGTTTGGAAGGGATGTATTAGTCATATGCTTTTCCTTTCTATTATAACACTATTTTATAACATGTGACCAATGAGTATGAAAAACATAGACCCTAGATAGTTTTGTTTATGGAATACGGATCATCGATATGTGTATTTTATTTTAGGTATGATTCCCGAGTAATGGGTAGTCAAGTAGTGATGTTTGAATCCTAAGATCATTCTGAAACATTGGTTTAATAAATTTGGATTCCGTAGTATTGATGACCCTATAATGACATAAATCATGTCAATATTATTAACCAAACATAGTTGTTTGGTATAAATATTAATTTCTTATGTGATCATAATTTGGGTGGGTAACTGGTTTCATGTGAGCACGTGACCCATATGTTCTAATGATATTGAGATATCAGGCATGTTCTTGATACATGTGTTGCCATTTGTGTTATGAGATCAGGTTACATAAAAGTAATAACACATCAAATTTCACTAAGATTATGGTGATACTCTTTTGATATGCATGGGCCTTTTATTATGGATTTTTATGATGTGACATCTTTATTATGGGAAGAATCGTCTGGGGATTGAAGAAGATCCAGAAATATATTGGCGATTGTTCCATGATAAATGTTGATTAAAAATTTTATGGAATAGTGTCATTAGGCTATAAAAAGATTGTTTTAATGAGTCCCTCCAAAAAATAGGTTATCAAGAAGTTGATGTAATTGTACAGAATGATGGCCTGAATCTTTAGTGATATGAAAAAAGATCTCCTCATGGAAGTGATGATAGAAAAGATAACATCAAGGATGGATCGGGCAAGATAACATAGTTGACACTATTTGAACTAGAATGTTGTACCATGTTTTATTAGAATGGTTTGAGTATGTATATTGGGATCTAACACACAATTTCCATGATAAAACCTATTGTGACTTCTCCCAATTAGTGGTTTAATAAAATACATGAGGTTGGGATTTCCCCATTATGTATTTCATGGATTGTCCTTATTTAGAGAAATGGTTCAATATATTTTGTAGAAGAAACTCTTATAAAACATAAGTCGATTGTGATCGATGTTTTTTTGACATTATAGAATGAATTGGATTACACAACCAATTATCGTGTATGGTTATGATAATGATATGGTTCATGGAAACCAAACATTTTCTTTGATTGGAATGATAATAGGGATAGTGACATGTTTTGGAGTTCCATAGAGACTCTAGATATTGTGGATCACATTTTATAAAGGCAATGGTGTTCGAAACCAAATAGTATGTTGTGGTTTATATTTTTCACGATCGTGTGTATGTTTAAGATTTTGATGTAATATTCTTGTGAAACAATTTGTGGCACCGTGGAATTAATAGGATTCTATATATCATCATCAGACACAGAGCACTGATTTTTGGAAGGTTGTGTGTGTCATCCTGTATTATTCAAATACACCAATAAGATGGATGCCATATTTTAAATATTTATCCATGGAATTTTTGACCATGTGGTACTCACATCATGTATGTTTTCATAAATATAGGGAATGTATTTTTGATAAACCCATAAATATGGGGTTTAGTTTTTTGATAACACTAGTTTTGTTCCTCAATTGGATAGAATTTTATGGTGCCTGGTGATTTGATGTATGTGGATGGAAATTATAGAATAATGGTGTGGTATTCAATCCAATATTAAGTATCATGATTTATGCTAGTTGGGTGACCAATTATATAATGAATTAGTGTGTCTAGATGGTTTATCACATCCATTTTTAATGTAATTCAATGTAAAATAGATATTTATAGATAGAGGATACTCTTTGGATTCATTTCTAGGTGATAATTGTTTGGTATAGATTGGTGACATCAACCTATGAGGTGTGATTTAAGCTAATTGATAAATAAATTATTACACGAGTAATGATGTATGATGTATAAATTTATCACTTTATCACCACCTTAGTTCATAAGAATATGGTTTTTTAAAAATCAATGCGGGTATGCACAATCCAGGTATTACCAGAACTAGTGTTGAGTATGTTTTTTGTTTATAAATATATGATTATTGATTCTTTAGAGTACAGTTAGGGGTCATTTATTATATATAATAATGAATTAAAATATACTCCATTATATGATCCATGTTTCATTTAAATTTATTGATGGGTTTTTGAAGAAAGTAAAAGATTCAATTATGTGATGATACATTTATTTTGGGGGTTTGAACAGGACATTGGAGTAATATAACGGCCTATGGGATGGATGAAGGACTATAACATGAACCTAAATTCCCACCATCTAGTAGGTGGGAAAACTAGTTTCCAAACATGTATACTATGATAGTCATCAACCTAATTGGAGAATAGTGGCTATCAGGTGATCATAAAGGATGTTTACAATAAATGTTAACTTTTGATTATTTTTTAACCTTTCCACTTAGGAAACTATTACATATATTCACCCCAAATGTTAGATAAAAAATTAAATACCATTTCCCTCTCATCATATCCTTGCCTTTATTGACCTCAGTATATCCTTGGGAAGTTACATGATATCGTATGGATTAGATAGTATATGGTAAAACTAAGAATCATCTTCGTTTACGTTTTCTTTTCTCTCAATGTAAGGTAGTGTAAACTATTCTTGTCTAATAAGACCTCTTTCATTGGATTTCCCCAACTTATTTAATTTTTTTTATTCCAGACGAAAATAGAAACTAATGATGGATAAGTATAATTTTATGAGGCTAAGAAAGGTGGTACCATTAATTGGACACATATTCAATCCTCATTAATATTTATGTGTGCATGGTGTGTCCATGTCATCTTCATCGGGCATTGATTTAATTTAATTTAATTGTTGGATATCGAGTTATTCATATATAAATTCACTGTTTAATATGATCCATGTTTTAGGAATGTGTATTTAAATTGTAATAATTTATTGGTGGGGTAATCATCGAAGAGGATTTATGTTATTTAATTCATAATCCTGTTTTAATTTTTATAGATGACATTTTATGGGAATGGATGGTTTGAAATAGAATTTCCCAATAAATGATATTTTAAATGTATATAAACTTTAAATTGAATCATATTAACATAATGGGATGATTCATATTTTAAAGAGTGTCTTATGAAATGGAATTTTATTAAAAAAAATTATTAAAAATCCCAAAACATATAATATAGTTTTTGAGTAGTGAATGGGAAATGATGTGGTGAAATTTACGTATTGAATTGGTTAAATTATAATGGGTATATGTAATTGTAATTGAGATTATATAGTATCATGGGATTTTAAAATAGATATTTATATGGTTATTAGTAACATAAAATGGTTACACTCATATTATAATTTTAATTGAACTATATAAATGACAAAATATGTTTACTTTGTTGGTCAAATCCATGAGAAAATTTTAAAAAGGTTGAAATGAATAATAAATGATGGGAAATTTGTGTCGAGTTACTATATTTTGTATGTCATATGAAACTTGGGAATGCTGATATGAGTTCATGAATTCTATATGATACTCATTGGGTGGTAATGTTGGGGTGAATGCCTAAATTTCAGGAATTGAATAATGGATTTGGAAGGCCATTAGGAGGACTAGAAATCATATTATACATGATGAATAGGATTAATGGTATGAGATCTAACATTCCATAGTAATTTTTGGATGATTACATTGTTATATTTTATCACTAGTAATGGGTAATGTTGGGATTAGATCATAGATTCAATGAGAATTCGAATATGAGAACATCAATTATATGTGATGACTAACGACTGAGAAATATTAGGATGAAAAATAAGATTCCATTGGAGTTATTAGATGATATCTTGGATTTAATGTGATATATCATGATCCTGAGAATTCTAAAATGATCCCTATATTACATGTATTTACATGTGTAGGTGAAGTAACCCTGAGATGTTCGGAGGCACACCACCATTTGATAGGGTAGGAATAACAGATAAGGGTCATAAAACTGTTGGAACAACAGTGGTATGACTGTCCTAAGGTGTCATTTTAATCCTAAGGATTTAGTGGACCTAATTTTTTCATATAACTTTTTTACATTTGAATAAAATATTCATGATCGTTACTTCTTTATGGAAAATTTTCTTAGAATATTTATTTAGGGCTTTTCATTAGCGACTGATAATAATAATATCCAATACTCTTGGAACCCAAATCCAATAGTAATATTAAGTAAATCATAAAATTTTTACAAAAATCCCAATAAAACAAAAAAAAATTGTATTCCCCGCAAAAAAGAATCATTCAAATAATATATTTGAAAACATAATATATTACATTAAAATATTTTGAGAACATAATTATCTCTTACAAGATATCCAAAATAATTACACATAATCCTCCTCAGGGATCATGGGGGAAGGAAAACAAATAATTGTGTTATCAAATTCTTAGTTATGAGAGAAATATAGTGGAATATTAAACAACATAAAAATTAAATAAGTTAAATGGAACAAATAAATTAAAAACAAAAATCCAAAATCAAATGAAACTCAAGGCATCTTTTTTCCCTAATAATAAATGAAATCATGGATAAAATTAATCACTAATATATTACTGATGGAATGGATAATGTGTATCATCAAAAAATTATATCATGTCCTTATTACAAGACACATATATTATTATGTGAATATGTATACATTCAAACCTAGACTGGTTTTTCCCATGAAAGATGTCACTGAATTACTGGAATATATATTTATGGGCCCCACCCCTCACCTGACTACAACCAATGCACTCACCATATTATTCAATTGGACCGTGAAAATTATTCCATATGAAAACTCTTAGAGGGAAAAAAATTTATGTCTATATAGTGACAAATACAGAATCAGATACATTATCATTCAATATAAAATTATTGATTTGTATGAGAACATTCATTATTAAACATATATGTTTCAGGGATCCTTAATGTAATTAGTAGTAACTTAATCGAAGAAATATTTTGGATATGGTACCATGATTGTGATATATTTCTATGGTTGTTGGTAATTGGGATCAATATTTTTCATTAGTAATATTCCTTTTCAATTGTAAGAAAAAACATTCATCATTGTTCATTGTGTGCGTGGGAATTTTCTAAATCCTACCCCTAGAATTCTATTGCATGGTATGTAGTCTTAGTCCCACTATTAATATCTATAGGTGATAAATGATTAAATTTATAACTATCATTTATCTCATTAATTACAACAATATACATATGTTCCACAACCACATCCACATTGTAGCATCTAGTCATTGGTTCATTTTCCAGGAATCAACATCCATTTTTTCATTACCAAAATATAGGATGGGTTTTCCACCATATATATGGTAACTATTTGATCAAAATAATAATAGTTAGGCATAATAATAATTCTATTTAAATACATTAAATTTCATTTTTAATGAGTAAAATATAACTCCATTGAAATTTATGAAGCACACAAAAGAAAATTGGCCATGATTACAACATTTGACCCACTGAATGAATAGTTTGAAAGAAAAAACCCACATATAGATTCAGTAAGAATTAAATAACAACCTCATGAAAGATTTTTCATATATATTACGTAAAACTTATTATAATAAAATATTTTCATGAAATGAAATATCAAATAGGAAGTATATACTCCACAAAATAAAATTATCTTGCATAATAAAAAACATATCTCAAAGGGAGGAATATGTTATATAAAACCCACACCACATTTCATGAATTCCTTGATATTTCATTTTCCTATTGTATTATAAGTAAAAATATTTTATTAAAAGAGTAAAAAATAATATTTTTATCCATTTTCATTCACGATCATCATGAATAGTCATTCACTCCATGAATTCTTCCATCTTTCATCGATAGACTTTATAGTTTTCATTGTTTTTACTGGTTTCATGATAGGGGTGTTTAAACTAAATCTTATTATAAATTAAATTATAAATATGAAAATCAAATTAAGTTTAGTTATGATTTATTATAATTTATTATGTTTCTAATATCATAGATGAGTTTTTTAGCCCTTATCCTTGAAGATGAATGTGAGGAAACCTAATATGGTTATTTTTTTGAATAAAGGTTATTTCCCTGATTGATGGATTAGATGCTAACATAATTTTTCGTGAACCAAACTGAAATAATTATTTAGAAATTTATTTCATATTTTACCCATATTTATGTTTTTCAAATACATCTATGATTTAAATGCAGAGTATTGTTCAAGTAGGTTGTTATACTGACCCAAACTTGAACATACCCTCATTTAATGAATGAATAAGCAATTGTTTTGTTGTAATATAATTATTCCTGAAGAATAATTATATTATTTATTGTTTATATGTATTTTATATTATAATTTTCTGTAAGTTTAAAAATAGTTAGGTAATATTATAATCTTACGTGATTTTAATAAAAAATTATATTCTTAGCTATATAATTTTCAAATATTAAGTTATTGATGATCATTGGTTGAACATATAATTAATATGTTCACTACTTTTTCATACCAACACCTTAATTATATCATAAAAAATCATATTATCATATAATACCTTTCATCTATAAACCATTTTATGTAGTTATGTAAAATGGAAATTGATACATCATGGAAGCAATAATTCTAATAATCCACGAACATTGTTTTTCTCATGTGTCGTTATGCTATATGAATTAAAAATGATAATAACCATAATATAGTGACATCAAAGTATATAAATAATAATAATATCATTATTATAGTGGGTATATGATAAAATTCAATAATTATTATAAAAAACAATGTAATTGATAATACTCACATCAAGAAAAGGTATTTTACTTGGAACCATAGGGAGATTTTAATTACATTGTCTAAAAATGTGTGACCAATTGACTTTATTTTTGGTGAAGTATTCTGAGAACTAAAAAATAAATAAGTTGAAGTATAGATTCAAATGATTGGTGAGTCTTGAAGGGTATAATATTTTACACTTTTATATGGGAATATAATGTTACAATGGGGATTAAACCTTTCACTTTCAATAATATAAGTATACTATTATAATTTTAATTTAAAAAATGGAAAATTATAATATATAATCTTGTATTGGTTGATCCAAATATCATCTATTCAATTAAAAGAATGAATATTAAATTTTTTATGACATTTAAAATATGTTATACTCAATTAACATAGGTAACATTTTCCACAATAATTATAATTTAATCTTAGTAAATAATTTCAATAAAAAATAATATGGAAGTTTTTAATAATTTGATAATTTGAATTTCATATTTAAATTGGTTTTATTGAAGGAATGTTGAAATCTGGGAAATGATAATATAAAATTAAATCAAAATAATCATTCGTTAAATTTTTTTTCTATGGCACAATTTTTTAAATAAAACAAATTAAATAACATGATAATTTTAATGACATTACATAATTTATTATACAAATATATATTGTATAAGTATTTCAAGATAATATAAAACTATATCTTCCACTAAATTAAAGTATTGAATTAAAACAATAAATAAATTTCCAGTTTTAATGTTACATTATAATTACCTCTAAAAATATTGGGAATATGTTTTTTAAATTCAAGGAATTTTTGAAAAGATTTTATTTATTACTTAAAATAATATTTTTTTACATATTTTTTTTAAGATTATGGTTCATTCTAATGTAACCATAAATTTATAAAAATTAGATGTGTAACACCCCAGGTAAATAAATTATATGACATTTTCATATTTATCCATATTTGTGAATAAAATGTTAATATTAATTTAAAGGCAACACAATGCTCCATGGAATACCCAATACACAACAACAAGTTTCTTGGAAATATTACGTTGCACTATAATAATAAAATATTTTTTTTAAATGGTAGTTAATTCCAAGCCGTTGTAATGGCGGGAATCAACATAACTAACTACAAAATGATATATATGTTTTTCAAGTATTTGTACTTTTATCCAACAAATGTAAGAGGCTTAAAATGTGAATGAATCCTATTTTAAGAGTAAAAATTATAATATTCTATAAAATGTCAATTAACAGCCTTTTGATGGAAAACCATTTTGTAATCCACTTTTTGTCAATTTCATATGTTATGTTGGACAAAATAAAATCATTCTTTATAACCAATACATCAAAATTAACTTTGTGAATGTTTTTGTTATTTTTTTTATAATGTTCAATTTTAATGAATAAGTGAAGCATGTTGTATTTTAATTCAAAACCTCTTTTTTATATGATTTATTTATATGATTATATCATCTTTTTAATTGAGTTTAAAGTGAAATTAGAATATATTTTTACCATTTAATCCAATGGTGGTCATTGGAATTAATTTAAATTTGAAATTAGACGTAACCAAGTGTCAATCTTTTGATAGATATTGTGTCTTAAAAACACGATATTAGTTTTGACAGTGGGAATAAATTATTAAATTAATTAGTGAAACTTATATTTTTTGAATATTTTAAAATAGACATCATTTTTGAATTTGGAATATAAAATATAGCTTAGGGTGATTTTTTTGTATTTTTCTGAAAAACTTCATTTTTTGATGAATTGTGAAAGCACTAAGTGGTAGTTAAAAAAACAGTTTTTTCATTTGAACGAAACTTTACCACCTATGTGATTTGAATTGCAACAATCCAACATACATGGTTGTCATTAGGATGTAAAATGTGGTTCAATGGGATGAAAATAATTTTTTGTGAATAGTAACTTTTAAGTTTTATTAATCGTGATTATGGGTAATTAGTGTAATTTATGGTAAAGATATTGTTATAATAAAATGAAATGACCTTGAAACATGTCCTACCATTATTGGATGAGTCATGGCTGACCATGACAATCCATGGGTCAACTCGGGTAAGAAAATGACATTAATAACTTTTTATATAAAGCTAAAATAAAAATGTCACAAACATGTTTTATTTTACTAAAACAATTTTTTCATGGGGTTACACTAGTCATAATTTTGACTATAAATATTCATTGGAAAGATAAAATGATTTCATACATTATAGTATTTTTTTAATAATTTTTAGACATTAAATAAATTAACTCATTTATGACACCGTGATGATGCAGTGATTACCTCATTAATGAACGATTTAAATAAAATGAATAGATAATGTAAAATATAAGACATAAACTTGTCAAAAACCAATTGGATGGGTGGATTTCGAAACCTTATCACCTTATCCTAGAAATATATAATTCTGGGACCTTTAGTATCTAAAATCATTTTATAATAAAGTAACTTTTCAAGACCTTCCAAGAGTGCCCCTCCTCCCTATTATAAAAGGCCCCCACCTCTACCCACCTTCCCACACCTCTCAAACCAATGGATAGACCAAAATCTTCTCATATTATCTCAAAAGATCCGTATATTCACCCTAGAATCCTAAACGTAGGAAGGAAGCTCTTCAAGAAACCCTTTTGTTTCAAACTAAGACGTGTTACCTAATTTAAAGGTAATCTTCTCTCTTATGTTCTTTTGTTTTATTTTTCACTCTACAAACCCCTAAAATAATTTTATTCCATTATTTGTTAATTATATCAGTATCTAAAATATACTAGGATGATGTTATGAGATGTATTAGAGCTATACTTACACACACCTCCATCTATTGGTTTAAGAACATACGGTTTCCGTGGATGGCGGATTACTGCCTCACGAAAAGATGATTGTTCTATCTTCTCCTATCTCCTCTCATGGTGGCCATTATGATGGCACTATATTTATTTATAATATATATTATATTTATTTCCTCTATATGCTATTATATTTTATATTTAATACAGACCTTTATGCTTTACATGTTGTGAAAATGCGATAACGTCATTTGAGGAAGTGTAGACTACCGCCCCCTCAAATGATGTGACACGTTCATGCAATACATGGAATGTATAATAATTAATTGATGAAATTATGTGACCTATATGACATATATATTATTCTGGAATTATAATATATATATATCTCTTTCATATAGTTTTAATATCATTAATGTTCCAATGAAATTAAAGTAGCGTTCATGCGTACGTACGACCTAACATCTCCTTGAACGGTGCGTTTAATTTATTTTTATCTCTAAATGTTTTGGAATAGTATAAAATGAATATAAACTGGATGTACATGATATTTAAATCGTTATTAATATTCTGGTGATGATGTTCTTATAACTACATGGAAAATTCTTTTCCAACAAGTTCGATTTTACTAATGTATCAAACATCGACAAACACATCTGATATGAACTCACATTATTAACCAATTATTATAAAATTATAATATGTGATATTAACTGAATAATAATATATAAATGAGGTCTTTAAGAAATTATAAATTGACCCGTGTTTATTATTCAGGAATATAAGGAAACGAACAAGACAAGTCGGACTGGAGGTATGGGATCCTACCTCTCTCTTTCTTTTTAAGTACTCTATCTTATTTCATTTCATTTAAGCTCATATTTCTTATGTTTTGGGATGTTCTTTTATATTCCTAATACTATACTTTTTATGTTCATATAATGAGAGACCCTATTTGATCTCATTAATCCCTTTTTTGGAAGTTTTAAGTGGCCCTATTAGGCTTCCGAGTTATCGTAAGAGATTTTTCATCTCACTTTTATTCTAGGGAGATTTATGCTAAAGTTTCCACTATTTAATTTGAGTGGTGTATGTACTTCCCATTATTCTAGTATTTTTGTAATATACTTTATTTGATGAGTATTTACATCAATGTTGTATAGGTCTTATTTTTTGGGGTGTACATTTCGAAAGTTACCCAAATCGGTAGGGGAACCATTCACCCTCCTCTTTTTAAAAGACTTATTTTTGATGGGTCTTTTAATTTACATATTGTTATGTTAGGATATGTTCTTCTATATCCTTATTGATTTAAATTTTATGTCCATGTGATGAGATACCATTTTCTCTCTCATCAAATCATTTTCTGAATTTTAAAGTGACATCGGTAGGCTGTAGAACATTTCAAGGGAACTTCTTAACTCAATTTCAATTATTTGGGTTAAACTTGTACTCCTTGAATATGTCATTCTTTGAATATGTGTGAATGAATCTAATTTTTTACACTGAATATCCACTTATATTGGGTGTAATTATTTTTCACACATAATTATGAAATTGATTTATCCTTAATCTAAGGATACCGTCTTCGAACGGGACATCGTCTTAAGAGCAACTGATGTTACTTGAAGATAAATGTTAATTTTTACCTTGTAAGACTATGTGATTAAATCCTTCAATTATTTGGGTTTCAATCTTAGTTTGGATTACATTGAAGAATTTTATGGAAAAATTTTCTATCGAATGGTCTTTGTTGAACTTTGGGTTTGGTTGGACAAATTTTGGAGATTAATAATATATTTTCTTTTTAAAAAGGATTTTCTTTTTCTGGATTATCTGATTTTGTTCTAAAAATTTTGGTTTTGGTTAAGGTCTAAAGACATGGGAAATATATAGTTCTCTTTTGTGGATTTGGTGATTCTCTAGAAGTTGATTATAGCGCTCTTAATGTCAATAAGTCATCCTAAAAACTCATCTTTTTTAGAAAATAAGAGTTTGTGTACGAAATCTAATAAGAGATGAAAGTCTACATGACATGTAAGTATGTTTCCTTCGGATTTAGATAAGCTCATAAATAAATTCTTCAATGAAAAGTGATTTAAAACAAAAATGTTGTCCGTTAACTTTTCCTACTGGGGAATCAAATACTGTTCAACCCATCACAAGTTTGTGATTTTCTTGTAGTTAAATTTCTCATAATCAGATTTTCAATCACTCTCCATCAGAACATGACCCTTTGTTTTCTCTTCCATTTCATCATCTTCCTACATGAAATCCTAGTATGGGTAATCTCGGGTGACCTTTGTAATTCCCTTTATTTCATTTAAAGGAATAGTTTAATTTACTCCACTTCCAATGTGGGGATTTCAATGAATTTTACAAGCACAATTTTAAAATTGCGAGGATGCAACTCCCAAAAGGGGGGAAGGATGTAATACCCAGGTAAATAAAGAATATGACATTTTCATATTTATCCATATTTGTGAATAAAATGTTAATATTAATTTAAAAGTAACGCTATGCTCGATGGAATACCCAATATGAAACAACGAGTTTCATGGAAATCTTACGTTGCACTCTAATAATTAAAAAATATTATTTTAAATGGTAGTCACTTCTCGCTCAAATTTACCCAAAAGAAGAAGGTAGGGCGGTCCTTGTAGTCTTGTTTGGGTTGTTGAATCCTCATAAACCTTAGATGTACCTACAGACATGTGCATTCTATGGATTGTTTTTGGATATGAAGTGGCCAACACAAGTTGATTTAAGATGGTTTTAATGGATCACTAAAAGATTTATGTTAATTTAAATTAAGGTAATGAGTTGATCCTAGGTTATCGCTCAGGGTGGATTGGATGAATTCTTTTTTTAATGATTTCAATTGTTTATAATTGAGATAGATTCATTTAAGAAGATCAAATGAAATAATCACTTACTAGTTTAATTCCTACATACCTTAATACTAATCACCTATAAACATTAAGGATCAAGGTTTTGGGCACTCCAAGGTAGAGGTTCGTACTAGCACATGAAATGTGTGACCTTAAATTCAATAATGATGAAGAGGTTTTAAAATCATCAAATTAAAATCTCATTTAAAAGAAGTGATTACCCAATAATGGAGTGATAAATAACATCCAATACAGACCCTTTATACTCCCTTGGATAAAACCATAAAAACGTTGGCCCTCCATTGATGACATGTCTTCAACAGAAGCGGGATGTGGACTTACAAGGGTGGAAATGAATAATCAAAAACAACAACAAAAATCGATCACACCTCTGTTGTGTGATAAATATCACAATGTCTTGTGTGAATAAATTCACACCTTGAACCAACGGTATCAATGTGATAATTATAAGAGCAGAATAACAGTAAAGGAATAACTTCTATTAAGAAACTAAGGTGAATTAAACAACTTACATGAGAAAGAAATGTGATTACAAACACAAAGCGGTAGCATAACACTATAGTGACTCCAAGCACCCAAGATGACAAACTCATTCACCCAAACTTCCTTAAATAGGTATTTTGGGAGCCTTGGGTCGATCTCCCAGTAGTAAAAAATATCCCACTTGAGTATGGTAGGCGTAGGGTGGTGGAATGTAAGGGAGATGAGACTTTTCCACCCTTGACCCGAGGTGGTAGCCTACTTGCTTCCACCGAAACGAAGCTCTTGTACGTCCTTCTATATGGCCGAACTAGAGTGTGCCATAGAATACTATAATGGATCCCCGGATGTCTCTTACAGGCATGTAAAATATGGGCCCATGTGGTGTTGTGGATTTGGAGATATGTTTAGATTAGTGGACTGTTTTTCTGGGCCGTAGAATCTAGCCCAGAATTTTATCGCTAAGTTGGGCTGCCTAAATGGACACCATAGAAGCCGAATTAGCATTGGATCTTGAAGAGTTATTTTTTACTCTACATTTCTTCTAGAATCCCACTAAATTTTGGATTCATTGGGCCTGTATGATGGGATCCATAGTGTCATAAGTGAGCTGCTGTCAAATCTGACTTCTCCAGAATTGTTTCCTTTCATCACAAAATATCCCCATCATTTTCCATGAATTATCCATTGATCCCTAAATCAAACATGTTCACATTTATGTGGAGATCAATTTAAAAAATATAAAATTAAAATATGTATAATTATATTCCTTTAAATCAAATGAATCATTGTGTAATTCAAATGATGTTCAAAAATGTACCACATAATTTTGCATTTTAAGAAGGTATTACAATCATAATGTGAAATGATATACAAAGTGTAAAATGCAATAAAATGGTGCTTATGAATAATAAATAACATTAATATTATATATATTAAAAATAAATATTAGCCTCATTTAGTGGCTAATCACACCACCAACGTGAGTATTGCTAGTCCCGAGCAAAATATATGTCAACAATATGAAATTCAAATTCCCTTTTCCAAAAAAATATTTATACACAATTAGCACCAAAAACCCTTATACCAAACAATCATAAAAACCATCAAAACATTTTAATACAAGATAGTTTCATAATCATATCCAAATCCCAATCCCATTCCTTTGTTCAAATCCATTACCATATTTCATCCAATATCAATTAAGTATGATGATGTGTTGTGTATCACAATAGATATGGGGGGTTCATCTTTATTCGAGGGGGAAACGATGGATGCTCTAGGTGGAATCACATTTCAATATTAGGATGAGTAATCAATTTTTTTTTGTATTATAATATTTGTTTGTTTATTTTTTTCAATTTTTCCATGGTAATTGAAATTGCACTCAAAAGAGTCAACCCCTATAGCTATACATTTCTGATTACTCCCAGGCTCAAAGAACATAGGGCACAGCGAGAAGCCCACATACTTAGGGACCATCCCGAGTTAACTCAGTCAAAAACAAATTCAAATTACCATAAGTAGAAAAAAAAATTACTTACTCTCTGCCAGACAACTATGGAGTCACGATCCACAAGCGCCGAAAGCCACACATTACGTCATTTCATTACTCTACGTGAAAATTTGTTGTTTCTCTGAATAAACATATTAAAACCAAAATCATCACCAAGCCTATGATATTTATTTGGTGGACCCCATGAACTCAAACTAATACCCCATTATCCAAAGGACGTGCATTGTGATTTTTTTTTATTTGGATGAAAATATAAACAATGAAATATCACATTGGACAACCACACTTTCCAAAATCCATGCTCATGAAATTATACAAGGATTAAAATCATAATCAGGTCATGATAAACTATTTTATATTCAGTTTCAAAGTGTGCAATGTGTATTACCATGTTCAAAGTTAAAATAATTTTTCCTTCCATTTTTACATTTTTTCTCCTTCAAATCATTCATTTTTTTGACACAAAAGCGTTTTTCATTTTATCTCCCCCCCCACATAAAATAACATTGTCCATAGTGTTTCAAGAAATGAAAATTTAGAAGGGGGTAGAGGTAGAGAATGAATGTTCTAAAAGGAAATTGAAAATGAGGATCATGGAATGAAGTCACCTGGTGGTTGAAGTTCAAATTCTTGCTGCTCCATTTTAATCCTTTGATATTAATGTCAGTTGTAGAGTTCCCTAGTAGAAAAAGGAAAAACAAGACAAACAAAACAACACAAAACAATATAAATATATATATATATATATAAATTTATATAATAATGAATGTAAAATATAAGTATATATATATAAATTATAGAATATGTAAGAACAAAAAGTCATAGGTTATTGGTAAGAACGCACCCCTGTCTCCCTTCGGTCCCTGGATTGAATCCCCGCGGCTTCACCGACTGTGATCGGGTTTGAACCACAACCCACAACGTGTCCCTTATTATTATTATTATATTATTATTTATTTATTTTAGTATTTTTATTTTAACCTCCAAACACATTAAAATAAAAAAAACTGATGATACATTGTCTTCTTTTAAAAATTTTGGGTAAGGCATTACTCAAGGATCACACCACGTGACACGAATGAATATGGTGCTCCCCTTTCAAACCCATCCATACTCATAATAGAAGAACATGTCAACGGTCTATTTTTTTATTTTTAAATACCAAATTGATTAATTAATCCTAATTAAAATATAAAATTGATTAAAAAACAAAATTATTGGAAACTTGAAAACCATGGGTTGCCTCCCATACAACGCTTTGTTTAACATCGTTAGCTCTACTTAAACCCCAGAAATTATCCAAAACCAAATTTCAATATTTTGAGGTCCACATGTTTCACCAATTATACAAGGTTAAGACTGATTCTATTTTTATAATTTCTTTCATGCACAACCCTATATTCTAAAATGAGTGGTAAAATACAATGAATATTAGAAATGGTTGATCTAGTTTCCTCATTAGTCTTTCCTAAGACATCAATGATCATTCCAACTTGTTTGGTTTCAAGATAATAATGAATTCCGTCATAAAGATCATGGTTATACACTATGACGGGATACTTTAGAGATGAAGGAAGACCACTAATTTTGAGCTCGGTTTGGATAGGAAATTCCGACATAGGTTGGCACTTTGAATCAAACTCAATTTCATTTTCAAAATTTATCAACAAAATTGGTTCCTTTTGAATATCATATTCAACCAAAAAATTGGAAAGATCAATTTTAGTAGTGGGTATGGACTCGATGTTTGTGATTTCACTCCATGGTTCAATGGTTGGTGTTTTTAAAAATTCATCAATAGAGTTATACTTAGGAGACTCAATCCATGATGTCAAAATCTCCACTTTTGAATCAAAAAAGTCAATTTCCTCTTGATTTAAATACCCTTCAACAATTCCTTGATCCTCTTTATCTTCCCCAAATCCAAAGGTCTTCTCTTTATTAAATTCATGAGAGATTTTTTGGAAACTAGACACATCACATAAGGTTATGGACGGGATAGTTTGTATAGGGATGGGTTCCTCACAAGTTTTAATGCTTTGTAGTTCAAAGCTCAATGATTCAGCCTCAAAATTCATTATATCCATTTGTTGACATAGTTTTTCATGTAATGTATGTGGATTAGTATGGATAAGGTGTTGATCCAAATGGTCTATTCTAGGTGGATTATTAAGTTGTTGGAATTGCACAGGAGGGTGTTCAGATTAGATTTCGGGGGATTGAAACTCATTTTAAGTTAGGATATTTTGTGGATCATAGGGGTAAAATAAATGTGGTTCATTAGTTTGTTGATGATCCCACATGTATACATTTGGATGGTCATTGTACATCACACATTGGGTTGGGTGATCAAAGTAGGGATAGGTTTCCCTTGTTCGGGCTTGTTCAAAATTGATTTCCATAGGAGTGAGGGGGTGAGAATAGAGAAGAGGGATGAAAAAAAGGATGATAGTGTCTATGATAACATACTTAAGTCCATAGAAACGGTGCCAAAATTTTATTCTTGCTCAAGTTTACCCAAAAGAAGAAGGTAGGATGGTCCTTGTAGTCTAGTTTGGGTGTCGAATCCTCGGAGACCTAAGAAGTACCTACAGACATGTGCATTCTATGGATTGTTTTTGGTAATGAAGTGGCCAACATAGTTTGACTTAAGCTGGTTTCAAATGATCACTAAAAGATTTAAGTTAATTCAAATTATGTTAATGAGTTTATCCTAGGTTATCGCTCGGGGTGGATTGGATGAATTCTTTTTTTAATGATTTAAATTTATTATAATTGAGATAGATTCATTTAAGAAGATCAAAATAAATCCTCACGTACTGGTTTAATTCATACACACCCTAATACTAATCACCTATACATTTAATGGATAAATTTTTTCTTCACTCCAAGGTAGAGGTTCTTATTAGCACTTGAAATGTGTGACCTTAAATTCAATAAGGATGAAGCGGTTTAAAAATAATCAAATAAAAATCTCATTTAATAAAAGTGATTAGAAATTAATGGAGTGATAAATAACATCCAATCCAGCCCCTTTGCTACTCCCTTGGATCAACCCATAAAATAGTTAGCCCTCCATTGATGACATGTCTTCAAGGGAATCGGGAAGTAGACTTATGAGGGTGGAATTGAAGAAGTAAAAAACAACAACAAAAATTGACCACTCCTTCGTTGTGTGATAAATATCACAATGTATGGTGTGAATAAATTCACACGTTTATCCAACAGTATCAAAATGTTAAGTATAACAACAGAATAACAGTAAAGGTATAACTTTTAGTAAGGATCTAAGGTGAATTAAACAACTTGCATGAGAAAGAAATGCGATTACAAACACAAAGCGGCAGCATAACAGTACAATGAAACCAAGCACCAAAGATGATAAACTCCTTCACCAAAATTTCCTTAAATAGGAATTTTGGGAGCCTTGGGTCGAGGCTGAAACTGTACAAAAGATCCCACTTGATTATGGTAGGCCTAGGGTGGTGGAATGTATGGGAGAAGAGACTTTTCCACCCTTGACCCGAGGTGGCAGCCAGCTTGATTCTACCGAACCGATGCTATTATAAGTCCTTCTAGATGGCCGAATTAGACTGGGTCATTCAAAAATTAAATGGATCCCCAGATGTCTCCAACCCGCCTTTAAAATATGGGCTCATTTGTAGTGGTGGATTATGATATATGATTAGATTAGTGGACTGTTTTTCTGTGCCACAAAATCTGGGCCAGAATTGTTTTTCTAACTTGGGCCGCCTAAATGGACACCATGGAGGCTGAATTAGCATTGGATCATAATGAGTTATTTTTTCCTCTAAATGTCTTAAATAATACCAAGAAATATTTGATTCATTGGGTCTATATGTTGGTCCCCACAGTCTCATCAGTGAGCGGGTGTCCAATTTGACTTCTCCAGAATTGTTTACTTTCATCACAAAATATCATCATCTTTTTCCATGAATACTACATTGATCCCTGAATCAAACATGTTCATATTGATGTGTGGATCAATTTAAAAAAATATCAAGTTAAAATATGTATAATTATATTTCTTAAAATCATATGAATCATTGGGTACTTCAAATGATGTTAAAAAATGTACCACATAATAGTGCATTTTAAGAAGGTATTACAATCATAATGTGATATGATTTTCAAAGTGTAGAATGCACTAAAATGTTATTTATGAATAATAACGAACATTAATATTATATATATTAACAATTAATATTAGCCTCATTTAGTGTCTAATCACACCCCCCAACTTTAGTTTTGCTAGTCCCGAGAAAAATATATCTCAACAATATGAAATTCGAATTCCCTTTTCCAAAAACATTTTAATACACAATGATCACAAAAAACCCTTATACAAAACAATCATGAAACCCATCAAAATATTTTAATACAAGATAGTTTCATAAGCAGATCTCAATCCCATGATCTTTCCATTGATCAAATCCATTGCTATATTTCATCCAATATCAATTAAGTATGAGGATGTGTTGTGTATCACAATAGATATGGGGGTTCATCTTTACTCATGGAGGAAATGATGGAAGAGATAGGTGGAATCACATTTCAATATTAAGATGAGTATTCAAAAAAAATTTGTATTTTATTTTTTTTTGAATTTTTTTGAATTTTTTTTCCAATTTTCCATTGTAATTGATATTGCAATCAAAAGAGTCAACCCTTGTAGCGAGACTCTGCTGATGACTCCCAGGCTGAAAGGCCTTAGGGAACCAAGTGAATCCCACGTACTCAGGCATCATCTCGAGTTAACTCAGTCAAAATGAAATTCAAATTACCAAAAATATGCATAATATTACTATCTCTGGGCCAGAGAACAATGGAGTCACGATCCCCAAGTGTCGAAAGACACGCATTATGTCATTTCATTGCTCTACGTGAAAATTTATTGTTTTTTATTGAATAATAATATTAAAACTAATATGATCACCAAACCTAGGCTATTTATTTGTGGGACCCCATGAACTCAAACTAATACCCCACTATCCATAGGACGTTCATTGTGATCATTTTTTTATTTGAATGAAAATATAAACAATGAAATATCACATTGGACAAGCACACTTTCCAAAATCTTTGCTCAAGAAATTATATAATGATTAAAATCAGAATCAGGGCATGATAAATTATTTGATATTCAGTTTCAAAGTGTGAAATTTTTATTACCATCTTCAATGTTAATGGAATTTTTCCTTCCTTTTACACATTTTTTCTTCTTCAAATCATTCATTTTTTTGACACAGAATAATTTTTCATTTTATGTCCCCCCAACATAAAATTACTTCGTCCACAGAGTTTGATGAAATGAAAATTTAAAAGGGTTATAGGTAGAGAATGAAAGGTCAAAAAGAAAATTGAAAATTAGGATCATGGAATGAAGTCACCTAGTGGTTGAAGTTGAAATTCTTGCTGCTCCCTTTTAATCCTTTGATATCCATGTCAGTTGCAGAGTTCCCTAGTAGAAAAAGGAAAACAAGACAAAAAAAACAACATAAAACAATATATATATATATATATATAAATTTCTATAATAATTAAAGTGAAATATAAGTATATATATTAAAAATTATAGAATAAAGAAGAAAAAAACCATAGGTTAGTGGTTAGCGCGCACCCCTATCTCCTTTCGGTCCCTGGTTTGAATCCCCACAGCTTCGCCGGTTGTGATGGGGTTTGATCCACGACCCATTATGTGTACCTTATTTTAATTATTATATTTTTATTTATTTATTTTTTTATTTTTATTTTAACCTACAAACACATTAAAATAAAATAAACTTTTGATACATTGTTTTCTTTTTAAATTACTGGGTAAGGCATTACTCAGGGATCACACCATGTGACACGGATGAATATGGTTCTCCCATTTCATACCCATACATACTCATAATAGAAGAACAGGTCAGTAGCCTATTTTATTATTTTTAAATTTCAAAATGATTTATGAATCATATTTAAAATATAATATTGACTAAAACAACGAAATGATTGGAAACTTGAAAACCACGGGTTGCCTCCCATGCGACGCTTTATTTAACGTCGTTATCTCGACTTGAATCCCACAACGTACCCAATACCAACTTTAAATATTTTATGGACCACATGTTTCACCAATTCTACATGGTTAATATTGATTCTATTTTTATAATTTGTTTCATGCACAACCCTATGTTCTAAAATGGGTTGTTAAATATATTGAATATTTGAAATGGTTGATATAGTTTCCTCTTTAGTCTTCCCTAAGACATCAATGATCATTCCAACTTTTTTGGTTTTAATATAAGAATTAATTACATCATAAAGTTCATGGTAATACACTGTGATGTGATACCTGAGTGATGAAGGAAGACCACTAATTTTGAGCTCGGTTTGGATAGGAAATTCAGACATAGGTTTTCACTTTGAATCAAACTCAGTTTCATTTTCACATTTTACCAACAAAATTGGTTCCTTTTTAATAGGAGATTCAACCACAAAATTAGAATGATCAATTTTAGTAATGGGTATGGACTCGATGTTTGTGATTTCTCTGAATGGTTCAATGGTTGGTGTTTTTGAAAATTCATCAATAGAGTTATACTTAGGAGACTCAATCCATGATATCAAATTACCCTATTTTAAAACCAAAAAGTAAATTGCCTCTTGATTTAAATACCCTTCAAAAATTCCTTGATCCTATTTATCTTCCCAAAATCCAAGGGTTTTCTCTTCAGAAAATTCATGAGAGGTTTGTGGGAAACTAGACACTTTACATAAGGTTATGGAAGGGATAGTTCTTGTAGGGATGGGTTCCTCATAGGTTCTAATTATTTGTAGTTCTAACCTCAATGATGAAACCTCAAAATTCATTATAAAAATTTTTTGACATATTTTTTCAAGTAATGGATGTGGATTAGTACGGATAAGGGGTTGATCTAAATAGTATATTCTAGGTGGATAATTAAGTTTTTGGAATTGAACGGGAGGGCGATCATATTGGCTTTGTGGGGATTGAAACTAAGTATATGTTGTGATATTTTGTGGACCATAGGGGTAAAAACAATGTGGTTAATTAGGTTGTTCATGATCCCACATGTAGAAATTAGTATGGTCATTTTACATCACACATGGGGTTGGGTGATCAAAGTAGGGATAAGTATCAATGTTCGGGCTTGTTCAAAATTGATTTCCATAGGAGTGAGGGGGTGAGAATCGAGAATAGGGATGAAAAAAGGATGATAGTGTATAATATTACATACTTTGGTCACTGGAAATGGGGCCAAAATTTTATTGTCACTCAAATTCAGCCAAAGGAATAATGTTGGACGGTCCTCGTAGTCTAGTTTGGGTTGTCGAATCATCAGAGACCTAAGAAGTACTTACAGACATGTGAATTCTATGGATTTTTATGGATATGAAGTGGCCAACTTATGTTGATTTAAGATGGTTTTAATGTATCACTAACAGATTTAAGTTAATTAAAATTATTTTAATGAGTTGATCCAAGGTTATCGCTCGGGGTGGATTGGATGAATTCTTTTTTTAATGATTTCAATTTCTTATAATTGAGAAGGATTCATTTAAGAAGACCAAAAAAATCATCACTTACTGGTTTAATTCCTACAGAACCTAATTCTAATCACCTATACACTTGAAGGATCAATTTTTTGAGCACTCCAATGTAAAGGATCGCATTAGCACATGAAATGTGTGACCTTAAATTCAATAAGGATAAAGAGGTTTTAAAATAATAAAATAAAAATATCATTTAAAATAAGTGATTAGCCATTAATGGAGTGATAAATAACATCCAATCCTGCCCTTTGCTACTCCCTTGGATCAACCCATAAAAGATTTATCCCTACATTGATGACATATCTTCAACATAAGTGGTAAGTAGACGTACGAGGGTGGAATTGAAGAAGTAAAAACAACAACAAAAATTGACCACTCCTCCGTTGTGTGATAAATATCACAAAGTATGGTGTGAATAAATTCACACCATGAACCAACGGTATCAACGTGACAAGTAGAAGAATATAATATTAATAAAGTAATAAGATTTATTAAGGAACAAAGGTGAATTAAACAACTTACATGAGAAAGAAATGTGATTACAAACACAAAGCGGTAGCATAACACTACAATGAAACAAAGCACCCAAGATGATAATATCCTTCACCATAACTGCCTTAAATAGGAATTTTGGGATCCTTGGGTCGAGCCACCAATAGTACAAAAGATCACACTTGATTATGGTAGGCCCAGGGTTGTGGAATGTAAGGGAGAGGAGACTTTTCCACTCTTGACCCGAGGTGGCAGCCAGCTTACTTATGCCGAACAGATGCGCTTATACGTCATTCTAGATTGCCGAATCAAAGTGGTCCATATAATAATAAAATGGATTACCAGATGTCTCCTACCCGTCTATAAAATTTGGTCCCATTTGGAGTTGTGGATTCGATGATATGAATAGATTAGTGGAATGTGTTTCTAGGCCGCAGAATCTAGCTCAGAATTTTCTCTCTAAATTGAGCCACCTAAATGGATACCATGGAAGCCGAATTAGCATTGGATATTGAAGAGTGATTTTTTCCAATACATGTCTTATATGGGCCCACTAAATTTGGGATTCATTGGGCATTTATGTTGGGCCCCACAGTCTTATCAGTGAGCTGGTGTCCAATCTGACTTACCCAGATTTGTTTCCTTTAGTCACAAAATATCCCCATCTTTTTCAAGAATTTCCATTGATCCCTGAATCAAACATGTTCATATTGAAGTTTTGATCAATTTCCAAAAATATATAATTAAAATATGTATAATTATATTCCTTAAAATCAGATGAATCATTCGGTACTTCAAATGATTTTAAAAAATGTACCACGTAATAGTGCATTTTAAGAAGGTTTTACAATCATAATGTGAAATGATGTTCAAAGTGTAAAATACACTAAAATGGTGTTTATGAATAATAAATAACATGAATATTATATATATTAACAATGAATAATAGCCTCATTTAGTGTCTAATCACACCCCTCAATATGAGTGTTGCTAGTCCCGAGCAAAATATATCTCAACAATATGAAATTCGAATCCTCTTTTCCAAAAAAAATTTAACACAAAATGATCACCAAAAATCATTATACAAAACAATCATGAAACCAATAAAAATATTTTAATACAAGATATTTTCATATGAAGATCTCAATCCCAAGCCCATTCCTTTGTTAAAATCCATTTCCATATTTCATCCAATATCAATTCAGTATGAGGATGTGTTGTGTATCACAATAGATATGGGGGTTCATCTTTATTCAAGGGGGAAATTTTGGAAGCACAAGGTTGAATCACATTTCAATATTATGATGAGTATTAAAAAAATTGTATTATATATATATTTTTTGTTTTTTGCAATTTTTCAATGGAAATTGAAATTGCAATCAAATGAGTCAACCCCTGTAGTGAGACTTTGCTGATGACTCCCAGGATCAAATACCGTAGAGAACTAAGTGAACCCCACATACTCGGGCATCATCTCAAGTTAACTCAATCAAAAACACATTCAAATTACCAAAAATAGAGATAAAATTACTAACTCTGGGCCAGACAACTATGGAGCAACGTTCCCCAAGTGCTGAAAGCCACGCATTAGGTCATTTCATTGCTCTACGTGCAAATTTACTATTTTTTATTGAATACTCATATTAAAAATAAAATGATCACCAAACCTATGCTATTTATTTGTGGGACCTCATGAACTCAAACTAATACCCCACTATCCAAAGGACGTCCATTGTGATATTTTTTTATTTGGATGAAATAATAAATGATGAAATATCACATTTGACAACCACACATTCCAAAATCTATGCTCATGAAATTATACACGGATTAAAATCAGAATCATGCCACGCTAAATTATTTTATATTCAGTTTCGAAGTGTGAAATGTGTTTTACCATGTTCAATGTTAAAGGAATTTTTCCTTCCATTTACACATTTTTTATTCTTCAAATCGATCATTTTTTTGACACAAAATCATTTTTCATTTTATCTCCCCCCCCCAACTTAAAATAACACTATCCCTAGTGTTTTAATAAATAAAAATTTAGAAGGGCATAGCGGTAGAAAATGAATTTTAAAAAAGGAAATTGAAAATGAGGATCATGGAATTAAGTCACCTGGTGGTTGATGTTGAAATTCATGATTCTCCCTTTTAATCCGTTGATATCCATGTTAGTTGCAGAGATCCCTAGTAGAAAAAGGAAAAACCAAACAAACAAAACAACGCAAAACAATATATATATATATTTATTTATATAATAATGAAAGAAAAATATAAGTATATATATAAAAACTATAAAATAAGGAAGCACAAAAAGTCGTAGGTCAGTGGTAAATGCGCGCCCCTCTCTCCCTTCGGTCCCTGATTTGAATCACCGTGGCTTCTCCAGTTGTGATGGGGTTTGACCCACGACCCATGACAAGTTCCTTATTATTATTATTATTATATTTTTATTTATTTAATTTTGTATTTTTATTTTAACCTACAAACACATTAGAATAAAAATAACTGATGATACATTGCCTTCTTTTTAAATTTCTAGGTAAGGCATTACTCAAGGATCACACCACGTGACATAGATTAATATGGTTCTCCCATTTCATACCCATCCATACTCATTATAGAAGAATAGGTCAACAGTCTATTTTTTATTTTTAAATGTAAAAATTATTAATTAATCCTATTTCAAATATAATGTTGATTATAACAACAAAATTATTG
This sequence comes from Viscum album, assembly GCA_963277665.1. Taxonomy (NCBI): domain Eukaryota; kingdom Viridiplantae; phylum Streptophyta; class Magnoliopsida; order Santalales; family Viscaceae; genus Viscum; species Viscum album. The sequence goes on along the minus strand of OY728143.1, from coordinate 798,240,238 downwards.
GAAACATGAAAACCATGGGTTGCCTCCCATGAAGTTCTTTGTTTAACGTCATTAGATCGACTAGAACCCCAAAACATACCCAATAACAACTTTCAATATTTTAAGGACCACATGTTTCACCAATTCTATGAGGTTAATATTGATTCTATTTTTATAATTTGTTTCAAGCACAACCCTATGTTCAAAAATGAGTGGTAAAATACAATGAATATTAGAAATGGTTGATCTAGTTTCCTCTATTGTCTTTCCTAAGACATCAATGATCATTCAATCTTTTTTGGTTTCATGTGAAGAATGGATTCCATCATAATGTTCATGGTTATACACTATGAAGGGATTCTTGAGAGATGAAGGAAGACCTCTAATTTTGAGCTCGGTTTGGATAGGAAATTCAGGCAGAGGTTTTCACTTTGAATCAATCTCAATTTCATTTTCAAAATTTATCAACGAATTTTTTCCCTTTTGAATAGAAGATTCAACCACAAAACTGGAATGATCAATTTTAGTAATGGGTATGGATTCGATGATTGGGATTTCTCTCAATGGTTTAATGGTTGGTATTTTTGAAAAATCATCAATAGAGTTATACATAAGAGACTCAATCCATGATGTCAAATTCTCCACTTTTGAATCCAAAAAGTCAATCTCCGCTTGATTTAAATTCCCTTCAACAATTCCTTGATCCGCTTTATCTTACCCAAATCCGAAGATTTTCTCTTCAGTAAATTCATGAGAGGTTTGTGGGAAACTAGACACTTCACATAAGGTTATGCAAGGGATAGTTTCTATAGGGATGGATTCGTCACAAGTTTTAATGATTTGTAGCTCTAACCTAAATGATGAAACATAAAAATTCATTATCTCCATCTGTTGACATAGTTTTTCTAGTAATGGATGTGGACTAGTATGTATAAGGGGTTGATCCGAATGGTCTCTTCTAGGTGGATAATTAGGTTGTTGGAATTGTATGGGAGGGAGTTTAGATTGGATTTGTGGGGATTGAAACTCATTATATGTTGGAATATTTTGTGGATTATAGGGGTAATAACAATTTGGTTCTTTAGGTTGTTGATGATCCCACATGTAGAAATTAGGATGGTCATTGTACATCACACATGGTGTTGGGTGATCAAAGTAGGGATAAGTTTCCCATGTTCGGGCTTGTTCAAAATTTATTTCCAAAGGACTGAGGGGTTGAGAATATAGAAGAGGGATGAAAAAAGGATGATATTGTCTATGATAACTTACTTATGTCCCCGGAAACGGCTCCAAAATTTTATTCTTGCTCAAATTTACCCAAAAGAAGAAGGTAGGACGGTCCTTGTAGTCTAGTTTGGGTTGTCGAATCCTCAGAGACCTAAGAAGTACCTACAGACACGTGCATTCTATGGATTGTTTTTGGCTATAAAGTGGCCATATTAGGTTGATTTAATATGGTTTTAAAGCATCACTAAAAGATTTATGTTAATTCAAATTAAGGTAATGAGTTGATCCTAGGTTATCGCTTGGGTTGGATTGAATGAATTCTTTTTTTAATGACTTCAATTTCTTATAATAGAGATGGATTCATTTAAAAAGATCAAAAAAATCATCACTAACTAGTTTAATTCCAAAACAGCATAATAATAATCACCTATACACTTTAAGGATCAATGTTTTGAGCACTACAATTTAGATGTTCGTATTAGCACTTGAAATGTGTGACCTTAAATTCAATAAGGATGAAGAGGTTTTAAAATCATCAAATAAAAATCTCATTTAAAAGAAGTGAATAGCCATTAATGGAGTGCTAAATAACATAAAATCCAGACCCTTGATACTCCCTTTGATCAAACCATAAAAGGGTTATCCCTCCATTGATGACATATCTTCAACGGATGTTGGAATTAGACTTACGAGGGTGGAATTGAAGAAGTTGAAACAACAACAAAAATTGATCACTCCTCCGTTGTGTGATAAATATCACAAAGTATAGTGTGAATAAATTAACACTTTGAACCAACAGTATCAACGTGATAAGTAGAAGAATATAATAATACTAAATGAATTACTTTTATTAAGGAACTAAGGTGAATTAAACAACTCACATGAGAAAGAAATGTGATTACAAACACAAAGCGGCAACATAACACTACAATGAAACAAAGCTCCCAAGATGATAAAATCCTTCACCACAACTTCCTTAAATAGGTATTTTGGGATCCTTGGGTCGAGCCTCTAACTGTACAAAAGATCTCACTTGAGTATGGTAGGCCTAGGGTGGTGGAATGTAAGGGAGAGGAGACTTTTCCACCATTGACTGAAGGTGGTAGCCAGCTGGCTTACACCAAAAAGACGCGCTTATATGTCCTTCTAGATGGCTGAATCAGAGTAGGAAATATGTGAATAAAATGGATCCCTGGATGTCTCCTACCCACCTATAAAATTTGGGTCCATTTGGAGTTGTGGATTCAGAGATATGATTAGATTAGTGGACTGTTTTACTGGGACGTAGAATCTAGCACAGAATTGTATCTCTAACTTGGGCTGCCTAAATGGACACAATGGAAGCGGAATTAGCATTGGACCCTGAAGAGGGATTTTTTCCTCTACATTTCTTATAGCATTCCTCAAAATTTAGCATTCATTGGGCATGTAGGTTGGGCCCCACAGTCTCATCAGTGAGCTGGTGTCCAATCTGACTTCTCCAGAATTGTTTCCTTTCATCACAAAAATATCCGCATCTTTTTCCATGAATTCTCCATTTATCCCTGAATCAAACATGTTCATATTGAAGTGTAGATCAATTTAAAAGAGTATAAAATTAATATATGGATAATTAGTTTTCTTAAAATCAGATGAATCATTTGGTACTTCAAATGATGTTAAAAAATGTACCACATAATAATGCATTTTAAGAAGGTATTACAATAAAAATGTGAAATGATGTTCAAATTGTAAAATGCACTAAAATAGTATTTATGAATAATAAATAACATTAATATTATATATATTAACAATTAATATTAGCCTCATTTAGTGGCTAATGAGTAGTTAATGCCTAGCCGTTGTAATGGCGGGAATAAATATAACAAACTAAAAAATGATTATATATGTTTTTCAAATATTTTTACTTTTACCCAATAAATGTTAGAGGCTTAGAATGGGAATGAATCCAATTTTAAGGTTAAATATTCTCATATTATTTAAATGGTCGATTAACCAGTTTTTTATGGGGAACCCTTTTTAAATCCACTTTTTGACAATTTCATATGTTATATTGGACCAAATAAAACCTTTCTTTAGAATCGGGACATCAAAATTTACTTTGTGTATGTTTTTGTTATTTTTTCGATAAAGATCATTTTTAAGGAAGAAGTAAAAAATGTTGTGTTTTAATTCAATAACACTTTTTAATCTAATTTATTTATATTATTAGATAATATTTTGAATTGGGTTTAAAGTGTAGTTAGAATATATTTTTACCATTTAATCCATTGCTGGTCATTGGAATTAATTTAACTTTGAAATTGAACTCAAACAAGTGTCAATATGTTGACAGATATTGCTTCTTAAAAACACGCTATTTGTTTTGACATGGATAATTAATTATTAAATTAATTATATAAAATTATATGTTTTGAATTTTTTAAAATAGACAACTTTTTTGAATTTGGAATATCAAATATAGCTTAGGGTGAATTTTCGGTATTTTTCTGAAAAACTTCAATTTTTGATGAATAGTGAAACCACTAAGTGGTAGTTAAAAAAACTGATTTTTCATTTAAATGAAACTTTACCACCTCTGTGATTTTAATTTCAAAATTCTGACAAACATGGTTGTCATTAGGATGTAAAATGTGGTCCAATGAGATGAAAATAATTTCTGGTGAATAGTAACTTTTACGTTTTATTAATCGCGATTCAGGATAATTAGTGTAATTTAAGGTAAAGATTATGTTATAATAATATTGAATGACCTTGAAACATGTACTACCATTATATTATGAGTTATTTTCGACCAATAAAATCCATGGGTCAACTTGGGTAATAAAATGACATTAATAACTTTTTATTTAAAGCTAAAATAAAAATGTCACAAACATGTATTATTTTACAAAAACCTTTTTTTCATGGTGTTATACAATTCATAGTTTTGACTATAAATATTCATTGGAAAGCTAAAAATATTTCATACATTATAGTATTTTATTATAATTTTTATACATTAAATAAATTTATTTATTTATGACACCATGATGATTCAGTGATTACCTAATTAATGAATGATTTAAATAAAATTAAAAGATAATGTAAAATTTAAAACATAAATTTTTCAGAAACCTATTGGATGGGTGTATTTATAACCCTTATCAACATATCCTTGAAATATACAATTTTGGGACATTTAATATCCGAAAATCATTTTATAATAAATTAACTTTTCAAGACCTTCAAAGAGTGCCCCTCCACCCTCTTATAAAAGGCACCCACATATACCGCATTACCCACACCTCTCAAGCATTTGGATCGACCAAACACTTCACATTTTATCTCTCCACATCCCTCTCATCATCCTAGAGGACTTACCTTTGGCAGGAAGCTCTTCAAGAAACCCTTTTAGTTCAAACCAAGAGAAGTTACCCGAATTAAAGGTAATGTTCTCTCTTATGTTGTTTTGTATTATTTTTCCTCTCCAAACCCCTAAAATCATTTTATTCCTTTCTTTTGTAATGATAAAAGTATCTTTAATATACTAGGATGTTGTTATGAGAAGTATTCTAGCTACACTTACTCACACCTTCATCTAATGGTTTAAGAACATACTGTTTCCGTGGATGGGAAATTACTAACTCACGAAACGATGATTGTTCTATCTTCTCCTATCACCTGTTATAGTGACTATTAATATGGAACTATATTTATTTATGGTATATATTATATTTATTTCCTCTATATTCTTCTTTATTTTATATTTATTACATACCTTTATGCTTTTCATGTCGTGCAAATGTAATAACTTCATTTGAGGAAGTGTGGACTACCACCCCCTAAAGTGATGTGACTCGTTAATTCAATACATGGAATGTATAAATAATACAATTGATGAACATATGTGACCTATATAACATATATATTATACTATAATTATAATATATATATCTCTCTCATCTATTTTTAATTCTTTTAATCTGCCAAAGAAATTAATGTAGCGTTCATGTGTACGTACGACCTACCGTCTCCATGAATGGTGCATTTCATTTTTTTATCACCAAATTTTATGGAATATTATAAAATAAATATATACTTGATATATATGATATTTAAATTGTTAATACTATTCAGAAGATGATGTTCTTATAACTACATGGAAATTTTTTTCCAATAAGTTCACTTTTTACTCATGTATAGAACATCGACAAAAATGTCTAATATGAACTCACATTATTAACCAATTATTATAACATCATAATATGTGATATGAACTGAACAATAATCTTTAAAGGAGGTACTTAAGCAATTATAAATTGAACAAAGTTTATTATTCAGGAATATAATGAAACGAACAAGACAAGTCAGACTTGATGTAAGGGATCATACCTCTATCATTCTTTTTAAGTACTATCTTTTATGTCATTTCATTTAAAATCATATTTCATGTGTTTTGGGATGTCATTTTATATTACTCATACTGTTTTTTTTATGTTCATAATATGAGAGACCCTATTTGATCTCATTAATCTATTTTTGGATGTTTTAAGTGGCTCCATTAGGCTGCAATGTTTCCGTAAGGGATTTTTCATCTCACTTTTATTCCAGTGAGATTTATGCTACATTTTCAAATATTTACATTGATTGGTGTATGTAATTCCCATTATTCTACACTTTGTGTAATATAAATTCTTTTATGAGTATTTACATCAATGTTTTATCGCCCTTATTTCATGGGGTGTATGTTTCGAAAGTTACCCAACTCGGTAAGGGAACCATTCACTCTCCACTTTTTAAAAGACTTCTTTTTTATGGGTCTTTTAATTTACATATTTTTATGTTGGGATATGTTCTTCTATATCCTTATTGATTTAAATTTTATGTCCAAGTGATGATATACCATTTTCTCTCTCTTATCAAATCATTTTCTGAATTTTAATGTGACGTCGTTAGGCTGTCGAATTCTTGTAAGGGAACTTCTTAACTCTGTTTCAATTATTTGGGTTAAACTTGTACTCCTTGAATATTTCATTCAATGAATATGTGTGAATTAATATTATTGTTTTACAAATAATATCCACCTATATTGGGTGTAATTATTTGTTACACATAATTATGAAATTTATGTATCCTTAATCTAAGGATACCATCTTTGAATGGGACTTCGTCTCAATCTCCTTTCATTAAGGCATATTTTGTTCTAATACAAGTCATTATATTATACGCTGTATAAACCCCTTTGACTTATACTTTTATAAAAAGGAATCTTTTCTATACGAATCGTTTTACTAAAAGACAAAAATTATGTTTCTTTTTAACGTACGCGCTGACAACGACCTTTCCACCGCGACGAGTATTATTTGGTCTTTGACTTCCTTAACAAGCCGTAATGTTTTTAAAATAAAATAAATACCATATACTCTTTTATGTTTTTTGGTATTGAAAATGGTGTTGATAATTGATTTTTTATGGAATTATATTTATGTGGTATATTTTGTTTGAAATGTGGTAATGTTTTCTTACTATTATATATTTTTTATGTCTTATGATTTTATAATGGTACTTGGTCATTTGATGGGTGCTTACGTGATAAACCATATGACAGGTGGTGTCGTGAATACGAGGACATGTGGTTACTTTATAACCTCAAATTCATTGGGTATGAAAGTCAGCCGTATGGCTATTCCATGTAGTGATATGTGTGGAAGTTGACCGTATGGTTATTCCATTTAAGAATGTTTATGTCCAAAGTTATGTGTTATTCATGTGGGTTTATGGTAATATTATGGTTACAATGTATAAGTAGTGATATTTTATTCAGTAAAGAGTATTTACTACTTCATAAAGGAAAAAAGTATTACTTTGATAATGTATTCATGGTTTACTTGTTGTTTTGAAAAAAATAAAAGTTTTCCTTCTTTGTGTATCCTTTACTGGGCTTTTTATGCTCATCCCAAGTTTTTGAAATGGTTTCCATAGGATTTAAAGATAAATAGGGTCAAGGATGGGATGAATGAAAGACATGTTATCCAAAACATGGAACTAAAAATGTTTCTTTTTAAGATTATTTATTTTATGGAAACTTATTAGAAGTGTATACATGGAAATATTTTGAGATGTAAGAGTTATGACCTAATTCTCTAAAGTACTAAACCTAAAAATATACTCTATGTGAATTGTTCATTTAATTCATGATTATGTAATGTATTAAGGACTGGTCCTTTTAAAAAGTATCATATTACTCATATTTTTCAATAAAAATGATATTGTCATAAAATACAAATGAATTAAAAAATGTAGTTAACTTTTTCAATTTTATATATATTCATTAAATAGTTCCATGGATTAAAGCTCTTTAAAGGGAAGACTTATTGATTGTTCAATATATGGTGTTTAACTTCTTTTGTGTAGTCTCATATTTTACATCCCTCAGCCACTAAAATAATTCAATCCACAAAATTATGTAATACATCATCTATGAAATAAATGGGTTTACACATTCCTTATATCTTCCTGAGGATCCCATGTTAACTCTTTTATATGATGATTTATCAAAATTGATTTCACCAATAATTTTGTTCTCTTCCACAATGAATCTTCTTAGGTGTCACGAATCTATGTTGGCACCTCAATATTTGATATGATGTGATAAAACTCTATTCCTTTAAATGTGAGAACACACATTTGATCTATCATATATTTTCATATTGATGTATCATTAAAATCTTCATGTAATTTTATAATTTTTGGTTAGTAAATCCAACTGATAAAATAAATCACCTATTATTTTTAGTATTTTAAAAAGCATTATATACCTCGAGATTAACTTCCCCTTCTTACAAAATCATTCATCACCATTCTGCGTTGAAATCATTATTAATAATTTATCCCTAACATGAAATTACACATATTTCATTTATTTTTTATAATATATATTTTTTCTAATTTTGGATACTTTAATATCATTCTTAATAGTTAATATTTTCAGTGCCTTCAAGTCTATTATATCTAGGCCAAACAACTTTCTCCATCACCTTCCAAACTTGTTGGAGTACCTAAAAACTTGAAATAAAAATATTTTTATGTTCTTGTTTAGATTCTCATATAGAATCAATATTTTTTTAAAATTTCACTAACGGTTGATAAAAATATAAAATATCATAGAATTTAGGAGAAAATTACCTCAATAAATCTATTAATGACTATATATTGCTTTAATACTACACATATTTTGAGTGATTATAGGTAGTGCATTAATGTATCTTAGTAATGAGGTAAAATTAAAGAATCGTCCAAAACCTTTATGTGAACTTCAGGTCATGAATAGATACAATAGACTGATGTGAAATTAGAATCCTTAAGACTTCATTATTATAGATACATGAAATGTGGTTAAGGTGTAGATCATATATTATCTCTAAAATATTATCATTCATAGAAATATGAGCAAAGGTGACCCATATAGTATCTTTCTACCACTGAGTATTTGGGAGTCCAGTGAAAAAATTTATTGTATCACATTATCTCCTTTATATAGGTATATAGATACCCTTTATGAATGTTATATTATGTTTTTTTTCCATAACATATAATTATACTAAAAATCTGGACACATAGTCTAAAATTTCCTTATTTATAAAATTCCACTAAAAATTTCCTACTAAATTTCTTTACATCTTTGTAATACAGATTTTTATAGAGATACTCACATTATGAGAGTAATCTAGATGATTCCTTTTCACATGTGGCATGGATGGAACACTTAACTTCCCTAAAAAATCAACACTTAATCATAATAGATGAATTTTTTCAATAAGCGATCATTCACATCATTAATATACAATTTTATGTTCTTTTTCTCCTATATGGAATTCATATCCATTATAGTTATGATTGTATATAAATTTAATTAAAAAATGATGGACCTCCTAGTGAATAATCATCATGGTAATAAATACATGGTCCCTATTACTCTAATCATAAAATACCTTTTTTACATAATGGGGGTGTAGTGTATCAGGAAATCATATTCCAAAACTTGTTCCAATAAACATATTTTCATCCTGATGGGAACATTCTATAAGAATTTATAATTAGAATTATTTTTTGGATATATAACGAACATATATTATAATGGATGATGTTTCTTAATTTTTTACAAGAAAATATGATTACTTCCAACTCCTATTCATGCACTGGTTAATATTGGTCATTGGTTTTTTAATTCATTGATGCATATAAAATCACAAGATTATTCTACATAAGTAAACAACATTGTTCACTCTATAATGAATCACTATAAATTATAATTCCTTCTATTCTTGATGGAAATGTTAGTATAGGTTCCTTAATAATTATGCATTTCATCTCTTCAAAACATTCTACACATTTCCATGACTATGTTAATTTAAACCCATTATTAGATAGCATGGTTAATGAGTTGTTCGGTGGAGAATAATAATGAACAGACCAATGATACTAACCTGATAAACCCATGAATCATTGGATCTATATTATAATCATCGATGAAAATCATTTTTTCATTAAAATTTTCATTAATGGTTCATCATATATTCTCTAAATTAAGATAATATGACCATGAATAGATACCAATTTCACCCAAAATTCACATTTACTATACTGGCCACATATTTTCTTTTATCTGAAGGAATCTATTATTATTTGAATATGAATCCCATGATCGTCATTGCTAATGAATTATTTCTATATAGTATAAATGAAACCCATTTTAAAGATAAGAAAATAATCCATTAGTTATTTATTCATCAGACACCTATAAAAGTAATGAATTAAAACTAAAATTCAATTCCATAATCTGAAAATGATTATTCTTATTTTTTAATGAGGCCTTTAGTATATAATCCTTCTTAATCGTTAGATGGTGATAGCCAATGAAAAGATTGATCTTTGAAAGTTATTTGGATCCTTCATGTTAATTATGTATGTTATCAAATTTTCTCACAAGATACATATTATTTATAGTTATGGAATTTATATCCCTATAATAAATGAAAAATATCATATACTCATGCTTTACATTCATCAATTAAATAAGGTAACCACATGTTGAAACACTAGGTAGTATATGTCACTTATCTATAAAAATGTACTATTTTCATAATCCTCTAACCCTATAAGTTCTATTTTGAATATATATTTAGATATAAACCTTTAATTAGTATTGAGTCCTGTTGAGAACTCATCTTCAAAATCTACTGGATGATTGAGTAATTCATATACAATAAAATAATGATATTTTTTGTTAAAAAATTATATCCTCTATTCATAAGAAATCATAATCATCAATAAAATAAAATTAATATTTTTCTCTACCAATGTCTATTATGTATAGATATGAGTGAGGATCTTGAAATGATTTAGATGACGATCTTTTCCCAATAAATACATGTGACAATAGTTATAATTCACAATTTGTAATCTTATACGCATGGAAATAAAAAATTTTATTATAAATTGAAATAAAATCCCTAACATGGATAATACCAATGTAATCAATTGGTATGGTGAATTTTTTTATCAAATATCATACTCTCAGGAATCATAATTGGAACTACATAACATTTCACTGTTTCTATAAGGCTCTGATGATGTTTATTAGTTGATCAATCCAGTACAACTGTTATAGGATAGTATCTAACATTTTTTTAAATGATGAATGATATAAATTTATTTTATTAACTATAATAAAATTTAATATTAACTAAATTAGAGTGTACGATCAATGTATCGTTTAAAACATTTTCTTGAGTAATTGTAATAACAAATAAATTTCATTTCCCTGTCATCCTTTTATGAGGTACATTTTACATATGATTGGGGAATTGGTTACATACTTTACCTTCTCTATAAAATTAAATAATATAAAACCAAAGAAATATTCATTTTCCATAATTTTTTGAGAATTATATCAACTTTTTCAACACTTGTAATAATCTTATGTTCACTTCCTATATTCCCCAAGGTGATTCATTAAGCATTTATATCATATAAAGAATTTTTCCCTTCTTATATTCCACATAGCTAAATTTTCACCACATGATGATCAATATACATATTATTCTACTAATATCCCTCGAATGCATATATCATAGGTTACTCTTTTTGGTCTTAATGGGGAATGATTGTATATTATTATATGATGAAATGGTCTAAGAGATGAGCATCCTTTGACGGAAAAATTTTAACTCATCAATGAAATGTTCATTATTTTATCTATATATAGTCATAGTACAATACATACCTATATATCACAATAAGGATATCATTAGATTGAACAAAACTCTACAACTTTGGTCTAGTATTTATGAAAAACTATTACCTTTCCAATCTTCTCACACAAGAATTGTATTTTTCATATAATATCTACTTGAATGGTCCCCCATTCCATGGAATTGATCTCATGTTCTTATCTAGTGTTTTGAATTAGCTACCACCATTGGTCATCATCTCCCACTGTGATGCTTTTTTCCTTTCTACTAAATCCAAATGTGATAATGATATTCTATATCGACTTGACCCATGGAACAACATCCATTTGGTTAGTAATACCACTTAATGATGGAGGGTGTTTTCACTTGATATGATCCAACATTGGTACAACATGTATATTATTAATAGGTATATCTTTTCGGGTTTAATTATTTTTCTAACCTATGTTATCTTCTCTGATGTGGTTATGAACTGACTAGCCTCAACATAAACTTTGTTAAATAATTAATGGTGAATGTCATTTTATTGACTATAATTATTCATAAAATTCATAGTCAACCATTAATAAAATATTTATACAATAGAATATATATATATATATATATTGAAAATGAATTACTAAATAAAATAACTAATATGATTTCTAAAGTGTTCCATGAATATTTTGATGTTTGTTCACTGTACTTTTGTTATCTCACTTGGATCATCTAAATCTAGTTCCCAATTTTTTTTATCAAATATCCTATTATTCTAATTACAATAATTTAAAACACTAACAATTAGATCACAAAGTTAAATTGAATTGTTATCATTATTAATAAGAGTCTATGAAGTATTGAATTGTTTTTTATATTAGATTACTAGATACATATATAAAATAAATTCCAATACATATTTCACAATTTTACATATTATAAGAACAATATTATCCATTTTATAATATCCTTAAAAATTACACATGTTAATCCTCTAGGATTTTAGGGGAATGGAAATAATATAATTTTGAGCTATGTTGGTTAGTAAAGAGTATCATAAAATTTATTTGTGTATAACATAAAAATAAAATAAGAGATTTGGATTGAATAAAAAAACAAAAAGAATCTATAATGAACTAAAAATGAATGCATAATATATCCATGATAATAAATTAAATATTTGATTAAAATAATCTTTAATACTTTAACAATGATATCCACAATTTGTAACATTACATATTGTTATAAAAAAAAGTTTCATGTAATTTACATTGTTATGGAATAAGGTATACACTTAATTGTAATATACACCATTCAGATCATTACTTAGTAAATTGAATATTGAATGAAACGTGGATATAAATATAATGATAAATATGGAAATCCAAAACATCTACATTTACAAAAATAATACTGATGACTAGGAGAACAATCCATAATCAACATAGACATTCTGGGTATCATCAACATAACAGATATTATTATTTTCAATAAAATATAGGTGAGAGGGTACCTTAAATTTGTTAGCTTTTCCCGAGAGTATAGTTATTGGGTTAAACATTATTCATTCGTATGAGAACCAATTAATCATACAAAAAACATTCATCATTGTTCAATATGTGCATTTGTATAGTCAAAATCATATCCCCCAAGAGTGTCCATCCAGTCATGCAGTCTTAAGACTACGCATCAGGAATCTGTGGGATATTCCGTTCAATATTGAAATAATAATTTTCTAGGTTATTACTATTAGATTAATCTATGTCACTAATACATCCATTTTCAATTATATATACTAAGATTTATTTTCTATTCAATTAAAAACACTTTCACTTTACTAAATCATTATATTGTTCTTCCACAGTGGAGAATGTAACTCTTGAGTCAAAATGATATGGGTAGTTGATAACAATGTGGATCTTTAATTTCATGAGTGACATGTGAAAATTAATTCCATGGCAATTTATTGACTGGACATAAGAAAACAGTTGCTGATTATAACATGAATCCTGAACAGTAAAAAGGTAGTGGAAAAAACCCCATTTAGGGATTGGGTGGAACTTTAACAATGGGCTATAAAAGCATAGGTATTGAACATTATATTAAAATAACATGATTAAAATAATTCCATTATTTAAAATCTCAATCATGAAGTATATACATTAAAATGGGGATTATGAACATAATAAAAATTATGCTTCAAATCGTGGAATTTGAGACATAAACCCATTAAAACATATCCTAAACTCCATAATTTTACTCTAGAAACATCTAACCTAAACATATAAATCATAATAATGAAATTTAAGTACTTATTATAGTCTTTTTCATTCATAATTTTATTAAATTATTTTTCCCTATATGAATTCACATAATTTCCACATCAGTGTTTACTATTTTAATCACTTATACTAGTTTACTAATAACATTATTGTGTGGATTATCATTCAAAGTAAAACATTTCAATTTTATTATAGTTACTTATTTGTTTTATATATAATATTTTATGATATTTCAAATTTCATTCTTCACTGTTTTATAACATAACCATGAATTTAGAAGTAGAGAGTGGGCATGTCTCGGTGGTCTTTAAAAAACAGAGGGTGTTCCCATAAATATTTATTTATATTTTGATAAAATTTATCCAAAACAAACTAACAAATATTTACACATTTATATCATATTATACAAGTAAGGATGTTTTCAAAGTCATTCCTGATATTAATTTGTATTATTGTTCATGTAGGTTGTTAAACTGACCCAAATAATAATATACCCTAATTTAATGAATGATTTTGAGGTGGGTTGGTAATAATTTCATTATAATAGATGAATAATGAAAATATATAGTTACAATTTCATTGTAAATTATAATTTTTAAGATGGATAGGAGTACATAATAGATATGGAACTCATTAATTATTTGAATAAAATTACAAATTTACATAATATTTATTTTACATGATTTTATCAATGATGATCGTTTATTGATAATATCATTAATAAGACCTCCAATTTTCTTAACATAACATTAATTTTTTCATAAAAAATATATCTTTTAATATCATTCTTATATCAGACCATGTAAATTGTTGAAGGGAACTGAAACATTTTATGTTTTGGAGATGGTAGATTAAAAAAAGGCATGAACAACACTTTTGGTTTTTTATTATATTGGGTATATAGAAAATAAATATATTTACCTTAATAAAAAAAATACTTATCATCTATAATTCATAATAATATCATTATTATATTCTGTCTAGATTAAATTTTAAAATGGTAATTAATAGAAAAACTATGTTGTTGACATTACTCTTGTTTGGCACCTAAATTTTCATTGGAAGTCTCCACATATTTGAATAGATTAGACTAATAATGAGTGACCAATGGAATATGATTATGGAGGAGAGTTCTATTATTTGTAAACTGGAAGAGTATCAATGACAAATAATAGTGAGATTTTATTCTTAATGTGGTGATGATTTCACTCTTTTATAAGTGAAAGGGTATGGTTTTTTGTGTAGTATCCCTTATATTATAAATAATGTGATTTTTCTATAAATGTTTTAATGGACAACGATATAAAAAAAATTGTAGGGGACACATATAATGTTAAACTAAAAGCTCATCCATTAAATTCAAGTTATTTTTTAAAAAAATTTAAAATTTTACACAGGGTTATAGTCAATATACCCCTTTTACTTTTATTAATTTAGTTGATTTTTAAATATATAAAATACATTTATTAAAAAATATTAATACTGATTATTTCAACTATATTTATACTTATAATTTTAAATGTACATATCATTTTATCAGATTTATTTTCTAATTTAAAATATATTGAAAAAATAAAATCACCTAATTGTGTAATATAGTTTTTTAGAGAAATTATGTTTTTAATAATTTAATGTATCTATAAGAAAAAATTAAATTGTAAAATTATTTTAGTGAAATGTAATGATTATTTATAAAATATATATTTTTGGAGTCTTTAAATTCAATCCAAAACAATATCTTCCTTGAAAATATTTTATTTAATTAAATTATTGAATTCGGTTTTTTTATTCAAGGGACATAATAATTAGTTCTAAAAACATTGGCTATATGATTTATATTATCTCCAAATATTTAAAATGAATATTATTAATCAATTAATTCATATTTTATTATTTAAATGTTTTTCTCCACTTATAGGTCATCATTATATAATAGTAATTTAATATAAATTACATGTTTCATGAATCCTAATGTTTTCAACCAAAAATGTCATTTTCAAAAAATGTTAATGTATACAAAAATTATCCAATTTTATTAAATTTTGAATAATTAATTTAAAATAATAGACAAATTCTAATATAAACTATATTTAAAGGGTGAAATTAATGAGAGTTCATGATATGTTGTTTAACTATTATAGCAGAGTCTCAAGTATTACACATACGGAGTTGTACTCACACCCTTCATCGGCCCCCATTGAATATGGGTACCCTAGGAGATGCTACATGGTAGCATGTATAGACAAGAAAATTCCAAATGATTGAACTTTTTTTCTTTCTATGTTAAAGAAATTAATATGGGATTAGGCTAGATGTTGGAATTATTGTGTATTGGATTATAGACATAGATGAATGTTTTTTCATTAGAAATACTTGTGCACCATCCACCCATAGTAGATCTGATATAGAATGTACATAATATTCATTTATTATTTGTTCAAATTTTGAGTAAAATTATAATATACATACATTATTCTAATAATTATATGTATTTTTATATTCTTTATTTTATAAACATCAGTTTTGGGTACACTTATAATGTGGGGGAATTATCATCATATTAACCCCCAAATTCCTCACCACTAGTCGAATGTTTCTGAAATAAAGGTTGGTGCACCTGAGCCCTTGTGGAGTTAATGGTCCAAGGAAAAATTATTGATTCATTGTAGTGTAATTTTCTCGGTTCAAATAGTTTTTCATGACTGAAATCAATTAATCTTATTCACCACTCCTTCTCCTACATTTTCACTATAAAGCCTAAATCAGGAGATTATATTAACAGAATAATTTATTGTAGTATTGGAAGTACCATATATGGAATCCACTATTACTGTGGAAAAATCTAGGAAATATATAAGATAAATTTTACATTGAACTGTGATATATTTTAGGCATTTGGAAATTAACCATATTATCACAACATCTAATACATTTGAAAACCAGATCATTGATTTGGAATAATTTTTTTGGACTTATACCTCAATATGTTATAACTATTGGTTAAGGGGGTATAAAACCATTTTTTGGACTCCAAAAATGATTTAGACCTTTCTTTGTGTGGTTAATGACTCTGTAAATAGGTGAACCTCACCACATATATGTGAGTGTGAAACTGAATAAATATGTTATGTGGGAGACCCATGCCCCAATACAAAATCACTTACATTGGGTAATACATGATAAATATGTGATTTAAATGCAAAACCTCCATCATGGACTCTAAAAAGATAAGATGGAAAATATTCTAACATAACCATGTTTCTTTATTTTAAACCCATAAAGATCAAAATGTACCCCTACTAACTCAAAATAGAAACAGACTGTCACATTTTATGTGGGAAAAGAATCAGCATAGGCTATCAAACATCTTAATAAGATTTTAATGTAATGGGATATAAAAACTATTATAAAAGTAAATTTATATGGAATGAATTATTGGATTACATTGTGTTTAAAACTTATTGAAAATCCCATTCATGAAATTTTCTCTACCTAGAATTTATACCTGATATATAGGGAATATACAATGGTGTACATAGATTATGGGGCCAACTATTCAGTCTATGTGTTTCCATAATATAATATTCCCTGTCATCTCTTGGATATAAAAAGTTCCTATGATTTTATAGTGTTCGACTGCCATTATGTTACACTATGTATGATTTACTTCCTGATATTTTCCACGTAAGACATAGATGGAATGTGTATGAACTTCATGTAATGAATTTCAGAAAGTAACCATCACCTAAATTAAAATAACTAAATAATATTAATTCATAAAAAATATTTAGTGTCCTTTATTAATTAAATAACCTTTCCATAAACAACTTATAGATATAGGGCTTATGTTTTTCATAACTACTTGTTTCATACTCATTTACTTCTCTTATTATTTAGTATCATGGATATTCACTCTGTCTCCACCCAATCTCACCTCTGGTCATATAATGGTACTAATTATCATCATTTTAGACAATATATGGACCTTAAAAGTACTCAATAAATAAATATAACACATTTTTTAGGCCAATAAATCCTCATAATTTTATAATAAACATTGATCTATAGAAAACTTCACTAGTGATGGCTCATTTTAGAAACTAAATTCATTCGGAGATAGCTCGGTATTTTGATGGTCATAATGATACCGTGAACAATCATCCTTTGAACAAACAAAAAATTAATGACTGTCAAGAATTGAAAATATTGTGAAGAAATTGGTATATATATTAAGTTTATCCTGTGTGAACACTCACCACATGAAAATTCATTTTCTGAAAAATCATAAAAAGAAATTCCGATAACATGAGAGATTCCTTAATGGGGTGGATTTGATAACGATTGATCTATAATATCATGAAATATTTTTTTTGGGATGAAATTAAATGACATAAGGAAATCATTTTGGGAATAATATTACACAAATAACAATGTTGATAATAATATCCTACTGAAATAAAGATAACAATCAATTATTTTGGGATATTTTGATGAATATTTTATCATGGGGATTGTGTTATGAATCTAATAAATAATAAATAACTCATGAAATAATGTATGTATCTTTAATATGTTATTTCAACTTGATTATAGACATTGATGTCATCATGGACATGGTACCTCTCCTTCGATCGAACAGCTATTCCCCAATGTTCATTCCACACTCCACCCACCATAATATTGGTTTATTTTTTTGATTAATATAGATGACATTATGGAGGGATTATATAGTGGGATTTATATATTGGGTTGTCGTCTTTAACCATCAATAAATTAATTAATTAAATATTAATTAACACCATGGAATATGAGGACCATTTATTTCTTATCTCAGGACCTATAATAGTGATCACTGATATATCACCCCTTGGGTTCATCCAAATTTTTAGAGATAGTAAATGTCATTGAATTCCCATTTGATCTTTCATAAGATGAAATAATCATTTATTATGACATGGTAAAAAATTTTATAAATAACGAATAACAAAAATTAAAATTCATTTTTGATGATATTTTAGAGAAACACATCTCGGGGTGAATGTATTCTACCCTGATATAAATAGAGCCATGAAAAATTTACGAGGAAATTCATATAGGGCAAATTTAATTATTTATCCATGGGTAGGTTCTAGGAATCTAAAATATAAATATTGAGTTATGTTATGATCATATATAACCTCGATCACAACATCCTCCACACAAATAAACATTTATATTATTAGAAAATGAAATCATGCTTCTCCTTGATGAATTTAAAAAGAATAACCTCATGTTGAATATAACCCACCTTAACATGAACTCACATTTCCTTCATAGGTCCATGATCTAAATGAACTCATTAAAAAACTCCATAGTATAGGAATATCCTTCATCACCCCCGATGTCACTATCGCAAGAAACTCTTTAAATAAAACCATATTAGAATCATGATTTCCTTATATATTGGTCATTTAATTCCATAACACACAAATTCATCCAAGGAGATTGTATGAAGTGAATCCCAAAAGAAAATAAATCTATCTCAAAATGGTTTATATATACAGTTAGAAGTAAAATAACATGTGTAAAAATGTAATACTATTTCATAAAATTATATGCCTTCCATCATATAATTGAAAATTGATTCTAGAAAAACATAAAATAATTAAATATTACCGAAGAGAAAAAATATTAATTTGAATGAGTACAGGTAAAGGCATATAATAAAATATTGTGTATAAGAAATTAGTGGCACTGAAGAATACATTATTCAAAAAATAAATGTAAATGACTCATCAAAATATTATTATTGAATGGATGAAGATAAATGGATATATATTAATAAAATTCACAATTAAATAAAAAAATATATTATATAATTATTAAAATAAGATATTTATAATTGTTTTTGGTATTTTAAATATAATATATAAATTATTCACTGAGGTTGATAATTGTGAAATAATTGAGGAGAAAAGAAAAGTTATGGTTATAATTTTTTAATTAATCAATTCATTTGTATATTATATTTATAAATTAACATTATATTTTTAGTTTAGAATAAATAATATATTATAAAATTTTATAATTATGAAATACATGAACTTATTCGTATTGTTTTACATATTAAATAATTTTTATTTAACTGAAAAATTACTATTTATATTTATGGTAATATTTAGGAAATTTTCAAATGATATATATATATATATATTTAGTATATTAAATATTATGGGGATATCCATCGCTACCCAAAGGAGGTTGGTCAATCCATCTTCATTTAATGGTCATCATCACCCATATCCAATAATTGTAAATGGGGGGATATTTTTTAAATGGTAGAGCTAGTGATAGAATGTTAATATTATGAGTGAGTGAGTGGTGGTTCTAGTCTTCGATGACTAGATATCTATTATATGGATTGGTACCATAAGAGTCTATCAATGTGTCTAATCACTTCTAGAGAAATAAAAGACTATGAATCCCAGTTATGAATCTATATAGGAAACTCAAAACTCATGTATAGTTCATTGTTTATAATGATATGTGTTATAAATATAACAAAAATATTATATTACATCATCCATGTATGCTTTCTGTGAATGATATTAATAATTTCATTCACACTGTTTACTCAAGATGGAACATATAGACTAATTGACTTCGATAGTTCATATAGTGAACATATGATATTTTGAGTATAATATTATGGTGGGATTGATTGGGGATCCATGATGTGTGAAAATAATTTAAAACATGTGGCAAAAAATATGAAAATATGTTAATAATATTAAATAAGATTCATGCAATAGGGATGTTATAAAATTAAAATTTAAAAACATTTATCTTATGCCTTTGTGATATCTTACATCAATGAATTTTAAAAAATGAAATTTTATAGGAAAGAAATATTGGGTGAGAAATTATTAGAATCATTCATTTTAATACATTATTGGGATGAACAAACGCTAATGAAAATTGGTCAAGGACCATTTTTTGTGTAGTGTTGTATGAGTTTTGAGGGAATCCTAGTATAAATGTCCCTATAATAGTGAATTTATCAAAAAAATGTACAAAGGTGAAATAATCATATTATTATACCTAAATTAATATATTGAGGTAATATTTCTATTTAAAATTTATATAATTATTAAATAGTATCAATAATATAGATTAAAGATGGATATAATAAGGATCATTCCCTGTATTATTAATTTTCAGTCTAAGATACCCAAATATTTTTCTCTAAAAAACATTTATTTTACTTAGAGAGATTGGGAGAATAAATTATTAAGGTATATCAAGGTGTAATATTTGTGGTGTAATCAAATATTTCATAGGGATTCATTAAAATGGTTTATTTGTTTCAAAACATATTTTATTCATTAAATTTTCACGTTCCCAAAAACATACATTCAAAGAGAATTCCCTCGATTAACCCACAATTATATAAAATCATGTTCTCTTTGTGGATTTATTGATCTATTGATGTCTTTTTGTTATAAAGTAATTTCCATGTGATGTTTTCATGACATATTTAAATAAATATGTACTTTTTTATACAGAAGAACAAATACTTATTTGGACATGTTTTATGGTAAAAAGTGAGTCTGATATACCTCTCCAAATATTTGGGTAATGATTTATTATCTAAAATAATTTTTTTTTATGTTATTAAATTTAATTTATTCCTTGAAAAATAATATTTTAATTAACTAGAGTTATGTTAATCCACTATGTATATTGTTGAAATTAACAGGATAAAAAATCCATTAGGAATGAAGTAAGAAATATTTGTGTTTGTTACTGCATCAAAAAGTTGATGAATATATTGTCACATGAGTACTCATTGTATTTTCTATATTTTCCAAATATTTGTTTCTAAAAATATGTTTTTTTAAATGAAATAAAACTTTTGGATAAATAATTTGTTTTTAATATTTCAATGAGGATATTATTATTTTTTAGAAATATTTTTATCTCATAAAGGAATGATCTTCTACATTCAATGAATAACTACATAATTTATTATTATTTATTAATTATAATTTATTACTATCTTATTTCATTAATATATATAATGGGATTGTTTTATAAATAAAATTCATTCATGATTCTTATAAACACAAAGTTATTTTTATGTAGAGAATTCATTTTCATGGATCTCTATGATTTTCCATTTTTACAATACAATTTATAATAACTTTTATACCATCTAGATAGATTATTTCCCATTATACAATTCCAAATTATTTTTAAAAATCATAAAAATACATGTAATATGATATTACTTCAATCATTAATCAATTAGATTTGGGCCATGTCTAAGGAGGGAGAATCAATAACACTTTTATTGGTAATGAAATATTATATACTTATTAAAAATGAATTATTTTTTATATGTAATATTTATAATTAATTACCTATATCCAAGAAAAAAAGGTATGAGGAATGTGAGTGATGATGAATATTCTATAAATTTGGGAATTGTGGGATAATGATGTTTGAGCTGTAATAGTTGGAATCGGAGAAAGGTTTATATAATATCCATACCTTACTTCCACAGTACCCCATAAGTGTGGGAGTGAAATATGGTGAATTTTTATTTTATTTTTTTATGTAAATCGAGATCTTGTCTTAAAGATTTAAAATAAAACTATAATTCATCTATTTAACATAATAAAATGAAAAAATGTAATGATCATGGGAACATGCATTTTTTTGGTTAACATATATAAGGTTACTTCATAGATAACACATTAAGAAGGTGTTGATATATCCATTATCCACTAAATAATTGGTATATTATTCCATCATTTTGAAGGGTCTGTTACCCATACATGATCCATTTACACATTATATTTTCGAAAAATTAATTTTTAATATTGAAAATACAGATATATCATGTTGTTTAGTATCAAAAATATTTTTGATAACAAAAATAATTCAAAAATATGAGGTCATAATTTGATAATTCTTATAATATTAAATTTTATAAAATTAAAAATATGAATAGGGGATTTTTTCTATTAATTATATTCACTGTATTTCATCTTATTTAAACTCCTCAAACTCGTAATCTTCACATTGTATCCCTTTTTAGTTCAATTGTATTATCATTATCACATAGAATATATATATTCTATATCAAGAATTATGCAAATATGACATTTTTAATTAAAAAAATAATTAATTAGAAATTTTAAATATAAAACCATTTAGATTATATCATAAAAAATGTCAAGAATATAAATTTGAATTTCATTCAAATGTTAAAATAACTGCAAAAATCACTAAATAATTCCATTACATTATAGTTGTTTAAACTCCCATTAATTAATGTTTCACAGAATGTAATAGTGATTTATGTTGTATCATAATGCTTTAAAAAAGTAACATTGATAATTTTTTATTTTTATGGTGAAGCCACTAAATTTTGTTGCCGGAGACCATGATTTTCATGTTATATCCTAAACTCCACTAATGTGAAGATAATAATTTAAAATAGACCATCTATGTTATATCTGGAATCTACATCATAGTCACCTATGGTAACCAAAATAAACAATCATTAATATATAATATTTACATCATCAGTAGCATAATAAAATCATGTGGTGTTTAGAAATAAATTATGTCCATTCTCATGCACGGTTATATAATATAGACTGAAAACTATTAAAACTATAAGCTAAAAAAACATTCATTCCCAGATCTATATGTGTAGACTCACTATAAGAATGAATGTTGAGAAAAAATTACCTTTTTACAACATTGTCAATGGTTCATTATAGTAAGAAGTAGAAAATTTCTCTAGGTTACCTATAATCTCTCTATTATAAAAAACATCACCGAATGTATCAGCCTCCCCATTCTTGATGTGTAGGATCCATTTATTTTTTTCAAAAAAAACTATTTATTATGATGGATTAATAATATTTGTATATTTTGGAATACCATTAAGAGTGTTCATGGTGGTATGGGCTCATAAATCCAGGTTTTCATACATGTATCTTTGGGAGAATAGTTAACTCAATGTTAGTACTAACTATGCACACAAACTATACAGTCGAATGGCAGAGGTGAAAGGTTTTTTAAAAAGTGTGAAGGGTCCTAGGAAACTATAGAGACTCTACATTTTCATATATGATTATTAAAAAAATTTAAAGATAATCAATATAAAATATTTACCCAATCAGGATGCAAAGAATTAAAGACTTGGTAAAATTAGGACCATACATAACATTTATAGAATAATTAACAAACATTATCTTATTCTTTATTCTCTATATTCTTATTAGTCCTCTTGTTCTCCTTTTACTTGTATTAAAATAAGGAAATATAAAGAAATAATGTGTGATCTAAAATCCCATTAAAAGGATGAATTACAGATATGAAACATGGTTGAGAATAATAATCAACATAACATTATAATTATAATAATTGTTTGAAGCGTTATATAATGTCATGGAATGTGGAAATTCATAAAAATGAAACATCATGACATAAAGGTTAAACACCACAAATAGTTGTAGATAGATCTAGCATCACATTCACACATATATCACATTATCGCATAAGATTCAACAAATTACACAATGAATTGTTCTGATATATAATTCATGGTTCAACCATTGCATCATAACATTTATATGCTCTATATAATTCCGAGAAAACCCATCACATCATAATATTTTTATTTTCCTAAATGACACATAGATCGTATGCCAATCTTGGGCACAAAATAACCCATAGAAAGGAATAAGTTTCATTTAATATAGAATAAATTCCTGATTAATCTTTTTCATTCAAAAATAATGATAGAATAACATTATCATAATAATAATAAAGAATCCTGATAAAAGTAGAAGAAATATTAAGAGAAGTAAAATGTTATTTATTAGAAAGAAGTTTTATTTTCTAAAACAACATTAAATTTGACATAAAACCAGATTGGATTCATGTATATCCTTAATAATATGGTAAGGAATAATGAAATGGTTTTTAATTTAATTTAATGGAATATCCAATCTAAAAATGGTGCAAAAGAGGAAACCCCCAAAGAAGTATTGATGGGTTCGAGAGTCCACATAACCTATATCTGAGTGCTATCATCACTTCATTATCCTAAAAAATAAAATTATGTTAATTAAATAATAATTATAGAACATTTTATTCATTAATTTTGTTCAAGATATTTTTCTTAATTCCATTTATTCTACTTTAGATTAGTTATAGAGTTCAATTCTACCATTCGAGGGTATTTGTTTCTGTGGTTTTCCAGATCGGTTCATTTTTTTACAATTATGGAAGTTTGTGAAAATTGTTGATAATTATCCCAAAATGATATTATATGATTTTAATTAAATTAAATAATATTAAATAATATAATATATCACTTGGATATGTTTTATTAGGATGAATCATTAGTTAATTAGTTTATGAAAATTATTTTATTTGTTTAGTGGATTTTACAACTGCCATGAACTAATTTCATTTTATTTAATATAAATTTTTTTGTTATTTAAATAACATTATATAACATATAATATGTATAATATATATTATTTCACCATAATAAGGGTTTTATGACCAGCCTTGAGGGCGATAATGGAAATGTAAAATGCATTATCCGTGATGGTGGTAATTCGACACATCACTAATGATGTTCTCATTTATATAATTAAATGAAGAGGAGAAAGTGTTTTATGATTAATTATTCCATAAACAAAATATAATAATAGTATATATAATATATTTTAGTTTTTAATTCCACTTGGATAATAGGATATGAACTAAGTATATGAAAATAAATGAAATTGAAAGAAAATTAGAAGAAAAAAGAAAAAAGATTTTACCTCTTCAATTTGTACTCTTTCATATCCTCATTTAAGAATTTATTTCTTTGTTTTTATAAGACTAATGGATCTTTGAAATTGAGTATGGGCTTGATATGTGTATTGGGAAGACCTTGGACACTATTCAAGGATAGGATGTTGGGTGGAGAAGAGGTGGTGAGGGGTGGTATTTATAGAGGAGGTGATGGGTGTTTTATCAATATTTTATTCATTAGTTAATCATTTTGGCCCAAGGAAATGAATATTTCCAGTAGTATCTCTAATATTACTAATCTAATGACGATTTTTTCATTATAGTTTCCTTAAATTATCCATAAATCTTCTATGAATCAATAATTCATGAATTTGTTAAATACTGTAAATTTTGGTATTTCACTATTCAAAAAAATTTCAACTATTTTAGAAAAATCTCGACTGTTCATCCTAACAATATTTTGATGTTTAGAATTTAAAACTGGGCACAATTTATTATACAAAATTTCTTAATATGGTTAATTTTTTTAAAATAAAATCATCATTTATTCAAAAAAATATTGATTTAAAAATTATAACCGATTTTATGACACTTGGAAAAATACCCCAAAGAATTAATAAAATAATATTATATTCATAAAAAAATATAAATTAATTATTTTAAAAAAAATAAAAGTTAGTTTAAATGATTATATATATTATAAATATGTAATTAAACATATTAGATTTATTATAATATGAACACGTAATTAATAGTTTTAAAAACATTTTTTTACATATACATTGATATAATTATATCATATTATCATATATGACATACCATAAATTTAATTATTCATTAACATGTGAGGTTATAATTGAATTGTCCAGATCACTATTTTTAATGGTCACTTTACTATTCAAATATTCTACTTATTATTTCATTGTCATGAGATGCATAACTTCTATAACTACATGTTAATTTATTAATTAATGATTTATAACGTTTTTTGGCGTTTTATATATGATTATAAACGATTTATAATATATGAATAAATTATATTAAGGAAAAATATCATGGAAATATTTTTTGGTTGTGACATTCATCCCCTCCTCTGAAATTTCACCTTTGAAATTTCCTTTTACAAAAACATGTGAGGATATTTCTCTTTCATTGCATGTACTAGTTTCAAAGTCACTTCTAAACACTTATGTTTCCTCCATAAAATTTTGACAATGTGTATTTTCTTGTTGTATAGAACCTCATATATATAATCTAGAATCCTTACCGGTTGATCCTCAAAAGATATATTTTCTTTCAGTTGTACTACCTCAATGTTCAATATTTTTGAGAGATCTGGTACGTACATCCTAAGGAGAGATACATAGAACACATCATGAATTATATCCATACATGGTTGATGTGAAATACGATAAGACACAAATCCTATATGACCATCTATATCAAAGGGGTCAATGTAAGTTCAACTTAGCTTCCCATTCATTCCAAATAACATGACTCCTTTCGATGGTTTTATTAGAAGGATTAATTTATATCCCACCTCGAACTCGAAGTCCATTCAACGGTTCACATCAAAGCTATTTTTTCAAATATAAGTAGCATCGATATGTTTTTGGATGGCTTGAACATTCATTATCATATCATCTATGAGATCCGGTCCAAGTTGAGTTGGTTTTCCAGCTTCATCCCAATATTTTGGAGTTCTACATCACTTTCCATACATATCATTATATGAAGCCTTATAAAAGATTATTTGGAATCTATTTTGGTATGAGAACTCAACCAAGGAGATATGATGATCCCATCTGCATTTTAATTCCATTTATTAGGCTCCTAGCCTCTCATCGGTCATCTAAATACTCAATTCAAATGGTCTATCAGTTTGGGTTTGATAGGCCATGTTGAAGTCAATTCTCTACCCAATGAATACTGGAGGCATCCCAATAATTTATATTTTGACCTTCGTTCAAAATAATATAAAATATAATGTTTAACCCCATGTAGTCTCAAAACATCTATCCCATATATATTCAAGTGATTTTCAAGCCAAAATTATTTTCAAATAGCAATATAGTTGGAAATCATGGTGATTCTCACCAGCACAAACCATATCGTATTGTTTCCTTTGGATATCATCAAGAGACCCATACCAAATTCCATTTTTTCGTTATCCCATTTCCACATGGGTATTGGAAGTGGTTTCATAATCCCAATTAGCATTTTTCACTCTAATTTAAACTTTTATCAAATCATGTACCTTAATTTATACTCAAAAATATCTATCATCATGTTTCCCAATCGTAAGTGTTCTTAGTGATCATGATACAACATGGTACTTCCAAGATGGATAAATAATGTTGAGCTATGTGAATTATATAATATCTCATTATTTATCTAAGGTGAATAAGTCACAAAAATCCTTATTCCAAATCGATTCACACCAGCATCATTGATATAGAAGTCCTGAAATTTTCCTTCCATTGAGGCATTAAATTTTTTTGTAACTATGTATCATCTCTTTCTTACTCATAAATATAATATTAGAAATATGGTTAGAAAATATTTTAGAGATTATATGATTTATTATCAACATTTATGATTTTCAAATCAATCTATTCCATAATAATAATGAGTGGATTTTTTTCAATCCATAACAGGAATAGAGTGATAGATTATTTTCCTCTATGAATATCATTTTCTTTATTCACCTTTCATAGATGGTAGTGAAGAGAGAAATCATAGTCCTTGATTATCTCTAACCACATTATTTTATGAATTTTGATTTCCCATTTTTTTAAAATATACATTAGACTGTTTTGATCAGAATATTTTTTAAACATATCACCATAGAGGTAGTGCTTTCATATTTTCCTGGAAAATTCATTGTTTCAAGCTTTAGATCATGTTTTTGGTCGTTATTATCATAAATAGTCTATTTTCATGAGTTATAGTCCATTAAATTATCATTTTCATGAGTATAAAATCCGAGACTCTCTTTTAACAATAATTGTATATCAAAAAAATGTTCTCCACTTATTGGTAATGTGAGTAATTGTGCATTGATAAGCATCACATTTCGCTAATTGAATAATTCCTCACATTAATTAATCATTATGTACTTTACCCCATTCCATGTTAACATAGCTAGAGATCTATGAAATCGTGATATATTTCTCAAAAAACATCCATAGTACCATTCTAATCCAAGAAAATTGTGGATTTTTGTGACATTAGAGGATCTGGTTCATTCCCCAATTTCGTTTTTCATTAAAGGGTCCAAAAACATTCCCTCACTTCTGATCACGTTTCCATTAATGTAACTAGTTGAATCTATAAGTCAAACATCATGAATATGATGTACAATTCCCTCCCCCTAACATCACCATAACAATCCATATATATTAACCATCTTCCTCGTTACTCTTAGAGTAGTTGGAAATATCTACGACAAACCCTACCAAAAAAAATTCAAGGTTGTTTCTAAAGACATTATTAATCAAGTACATGAATATTATAGGGTCATTAGTATGTATAAACTGATTAACATAAAACTAATAGTGCCCATACGTTGTACATATTGAAGTCTTCTAAATATATTACTTATTTATATTCATTTGATGATATCCATAATGATGATCTACCTTTGAGAAGTTTTGATCTCCCCATAGTTGACTTAAAAAGTCCTCAATACTTGAAGGAGGATAAATTTTTTTTATATGGTGATATTTTTTAGAACATAATAATTGATACAAAGCCTCATTGATCCATATGTTTTCATTATAAAGAACACTAGTGCACCCCAAGGTGGTGCACTCTGGTTTATTAACACTTTGTCAAAATTCTTATGTAATTTATTCATTAACTCTTCAATTTCGAATGGGTCAATCATGTAGGGAAATTGTGGAATAGGAGTATATCTATGTATGAGTTCCATTAAGAACACTACCTCATGATAAGTCAGATGTCGGGGTAGCACTTCCTAAAATACATCGTTAAATCCCAACAAAAATGGAATTTCCCCATGGATGATATCTTACTTTAACTCAACCATTTGGGGGAGGTAAACTTATTCCCTATGAATCATCATCAACACTGTTGAATGATTTTAAATAGGATATTCATGATCAACCATGTATTCGTTGAGGATCACGGGATGGTTCGGAATTTGAAAATATATTTCCTATTCCCAAAACATTATTGTGCTTTACATAATGAGATCCAATCCATTCCCATTATAGTGTCGAATTACCCAATGGGAAGGATAACAAGGTACCCTAGAATAATCTTCCCCAAAACACCAATAGGAGAAGAGTCCAACACTTGGTTTATAATGATTTCCACATAAGGACTTATTATGGATATCTCTATGTCAATTATTCAGGGATTTGGTTTAGTAGTTCTAGAAAACGTTCTTGATATACAAGAGTGTGTATAACTAGAATAAAATAACACTTTTTCATTCATGAGTGAATATGAGGCATACCTTTTGTTACTCCATTAGAATTATCCACTTCGGTAGTAATTATGGCATTATATTTCCATTGATCCTTTTAATTTGTTGGTTTTTGATGATTATTAGTCAGTAAGACATAGGGTTTAGTGTACTGGTTTTCATTGTCCACCTACCCTCTATTGTAGAATAAATGAACCGTGTGTCGTTCTCAACTATCCTCTATCATATCCTCTAGATTCTTTTTGGCTCATCATAATTCAAGCTCTTGGTGGAATTATCTCCCACACTTATATCATTCACTCATCGCATTGAGGTAGTTCCCATGATGATTCATCCACATTTTGGACATGTGGGTGGTTGATCTTTCTTTACACCTTTCTCATTATATCCACAATCTCAAAACTCTATATATTGCTTCCAAAAACCATAACAATTAGATATTTTTATAAAATCCATCTACACATTGAGAGCACATCGATAAACATCAATATAAATCAGAATGTTTCATATTTATAGAGTATTTAGAATGTGTGATTTGATACCAATAAATACTCTATCAACTTTTATATCATTATTATTAAAAAACTATAGTAATAACTTGGAATCCTTGTGAAATTATCTTCATAAGAGGATATATAATAATAATTATTTATCTTCACAAATATGAATTCTCTCTACATCATTGCATGATGTGTTTAGTGGAAATACTTGTTGAGATACATTATCCTAATGTCTTCCAACTCCATCCCTTCAATTTTATCCTTTGGGTTGGTGTTCATAATCAAATCACACCATTGATCGACCTTTCTATATAGATGATAAATATCTAGAGTCACCTTCTCTATCTTAAAAAATGGTGGTTTGAAATTATCTTCTCCATTGAGTTTACCAATTATTATATGATCAGTAGATTGCAATATCAACTAAATTTAGGTGTTTGGTGGCCCATAAAATTCATGGTAGGAAGATTCTCCCTATTTGTTTCAGGTTGAATTTCCATAGAATTAATTTTATTGTTTATATATATATATAGCTTGGTAATAATTTCAATGAAATTTGTAATTCCATCTCCAATGTAATTTGAGATTTCATTTGCGAAATATTTGAAATGTCCATTGCATGGGATAATGGTTCGGTTCCTCCTAGTTGCCACATTTTTTTAAATTTGAAAAGTTTTGAACAAAAAAATAGTCCAATTTTAATAAAAAAATAATATATTCTTTGTGAAATTAACTCTAACGAAATATCATGTGGGATCCCAATATACATAGTCTCATACTAATGGTTTTCACTATGGTTCTCTAATCATAATTCAAAAATTGACTATACTATTCTCTAATACCTACTATCATGACCCTACATTTTCGTACATGATTATTACTAAAATTATAATGAGAAAAAATAGAAAATAATTACACAACAAGGATTAAAATATTTAGTGTATTAAGAAAAATAGGACCATAAAAAATATTGACATAGTAAAGTATAAACACTATTTAATGCCTTCTTCTCTAGCTTCTTATTTTCTCTCGTATTATCCTTAGTAATAGTATTCAACTGAGGATGTACATAAAATGAAGTGGTGGGATAAAATCCTAATAAGAGGATCAATAAGAGACATGTTTCTTTGGTTTGAATAGTCGTCATCATAACATAGACATCAGAATCATAAGTAGAAGAATTAGATAATGGAATGGAATGTGAAAAATAATAAAAATAAAACCTAATGTCCAGGTTGTTCACCACAACACATAGTTGTGAACAACGATATAATCATGTTCATAGATAATTCACATTATACAATGAGATTAATCCCATTACCCTATTCATAGGAGTATTATATAATTGTAGTTTCACTTGCCACATCATAATATTTACATAGGCTATATAATTTCTAGCATAGTCTTGACATCATAGTTTTTACATTATCCTGCATTACACGTAGAATATATATCAATCATGGAAATAAAATAAACAATGGAAAAGAATGGATGTCAATAAATAAAGAATACATTCATGAATAAACATTAGCATTCCAAACAAATGAATGAATAAAAATCCTGGTATATGAAACATCAATCTTGAGTGAATAATAATTAGTTGCAAGAGAAGTAAAATGTTTGTTTTCTGAAAGAAGAGCTCTTTTGGAAAACACATTACATTTTTCATAAAAAAATATTGTAAACATGTATATCCCATTAAATAAAATGTATGGAAAAAATATTTGATTTTTAAGGAACATTAAAAGATTATCAATACAGATAATGGTGTGAATTAGGGAAAACCCAGTGAAGGAGAGTTGGGTGCACGAATCCCCTTAACTTATATCTGAGTAATTTTTACACATTAATATTAAAGGAAACAAATTAAATTCATTAATTAATTAATAAATATTCTTTTATAAATGAACATGGTTTGTTAAATTATTATCATGTTCACTAATTCCATTTTAATTTATTTATAGTGGTCAAATCTATATTTTATGTGTGTTCATTTGCTTGGTTTTCCTGGTAAATTCACCTTTATTCAAATATTAATGTACTTGAATAATTAAGATTATTATCAAAAATTGAGAATATATGTTATTAATGAAATTAAATAAGATTAAATTATCTTATATATCCATTGGTTATATTTTATGATGGATTATAGTTAGATAATTAGTTAATAGAAATTATTTAATTCATTAAGAGGATTTTACGACCATCACAGACACATATAATTTTCCTAAATATCATGATTATATGTTGGTTCCAAAAAATTATATAAATTAGAATATTTATAAAACATATTATTTAACATTATGAAATTTCATATGAAAATACATGATGGTCGTAGTTGAAAATGAAAATACATCATCCATGATGGAAGTAAATCATCACTTCCAGAACAATGATCAAATTTTTACGATAAAAAGGCAGTGTGGAATGTGTTTGATATAGAATTAGTCCATTAAGATGATGGAATTTAATTATATATATATATATAATAATATAGTTTTTATGACACATGGATAATATGTGGTTACTAGAAGATTAAAAATAAACGAAATTAAATGTAATAAAAATGAAAAAGAATATGGATTTTACATATTGAATAACCCTCCTTGACAACCTATTTAAAGAAAAAGAGTTTTATTTTGATGCAACCAATAGATCTTAGACACAGGGTAGAATCTAAGAATTATAATTGGGTAGAACATTCACTTTATTTAGGTCATGGAAGGGCTGCAGAGAAGAGGTGGTTTAGGATGGTATTTATAGGGTAGGAGAACAATGTTTTCTCATTATTTTATTCATCAGATTACTTTTTTGGCTGAATACTATGAATAGTTTGGGATGTATTTTTAAATATATTAAAAAAATTAAATAGAGTTTGAGATTATGGTATTAGATAATCCATACATCTTGTATAACTCAATAATTCATGAATTTGTTAAATACAATAACTTATTATGTTTCAGTATTGACAAAAATTTATCTATTTTAAAAAATCCCAAAAACTCAAAATAACCATTTCTAGATATGTAGAATTTAAAATTAGAATCCATTTATTGAAAATAATTTTATAAATATGATATATATGTTTTTAAAACAAAATTCTTATTTATTCAAAAAAATAATGATTTTAAAATTATAAATGATTTTATGAAACTGTGAAAAATTAATTAAGGACTCATAAACTAATCTTCTAATAAAAATAAAATAAAATATTAATTAATGAATCTATTATATGAATCTATATTTTCTTTTGAATACCTATATTTTTTATAAACAATAAAATAATTATTCCTATTTGATAAAAATAACAACACATTATTAATAATTTTTACAAAAAATTATTTACCTCTATTGTGACAAAATTATAACATATTATCACATTTATAAAAACTAAATTTAATTTTTACATTCATATGTCAGGTTACTATTCTATTTCTTAGATTATTCTCCCAAATGGTCACATAACTATTTTAATGTTTAGGTTATTATTCCATTGGTGTAGGTTTCATAACAACTAGAAATAACACTTAATTTATTGATTCATCATATATAATGTATTTATTGTTTTTCTAAGGAAATTATGTAATTTATAATATATTTAATATTTATATCAATGTAAAATTACATTGATAGAATTTTGGGTTGTTACAGAACCCAAGTAAATGTATGTCGAAGATTATAGAGGCATGTCATATGGTGGTCACATTGATTGTAAAATCAAGCTTGGTAACCATATATGAATCCATATTCCGGATTGTAGGGATAACATAGTTGTTGAGTGGTTTTAAAAATCAAGTGACTAAACCATGATCCCATTTAAAAAGTGAAAATCTACAACTTTTTTCCATCCGAACAATAATTCATTTAATTCATCTTTGTCCTCCTTTTAATTATCACCTTTCATATGTGACACCTTCATATTCTCCCCCTCAGATATTCTCCCTTGTTTCATTCCATTTTTGTGGGTAGTATATTGATATTTATATAATATTATAGATTTTCATCTTTTATTCAATATATACTAACTTGTTTCATTTTTTTAGAAATTTTCAGTCATGTATTACTCACATGCCCTATTATATGTGATTTTGGTTGTTACCTCAATTTTTCTCATTTTTGGCCAAATAGAAGAAGGTTTTTCAAAATTTGGACATCAATAGACATATTTTAGGTGTTCCCTATGTTTTTATGGATTTACAAACTCTTCAATAAGTATTTCATCATGAATCATGATAGAAGTCAATGTGTCAGTCCTAATTTTTATTCCAATAAACTGATAATGTATTATTTATATTTAAAACACCCCCATCAAAATTAGTATTGGAAATAGGAAAGGGGTTTCCATGGGACTACCTATCCTTTAGCTACAGACACATAGAATGGGTGTCAAATTGGTATTTTAAAATGGTAAATTGATATGGATATTGAAATATGAAATTTACAAATGATATAGTTGAATTGGAATGTTTTATTATTTTTCCTTCAAAATGGGAATTGAAAATGGAATTGGAAATGGTTTTGAATTGAAATTGGGAAGTTTTGTTTGTGGCTTGTGTAATGAACTTTTATTATTATAAGTGATTATTAAATTATTATTAATTGGTTTGATAAAACAATAATGATGTAAATTTTGTGAATTAGTTTTTACGGGTTATCCCTAAGATATGAAAACACCTGAATGGGTGTTATGCACTACTTTGGATGAGAAAACAAATTAATTATTGATTTGTGCTACTGTATTGTCTACAAAAAAACAAATTAGTATTATGTGATATTGATTTTAAAACTGATAAACCATTTTTTTTATATTGGTTGGACTGGATTCATATGTGTTCGTAGAGATATCTTGATACTTGATGGAATAGATTTAGTTAATCGGTGTCCTGAAACTATTGATCGATGATTGGTTTATTTATTTATTTTTCATTGGAAAAATAAAATATATAAAGTATTCAAGCTTCATAAATAGTACATGATCTTACATACGTATTTTTTTAATTTAGTAATATCTTTTCTAGTGGTTGACCGAGTTATACCCACACACATATTGAGGAATCTTTTTTATCAAATCAGACAATATAGTTGCAGGTCTGCATAACTGATAGATCCCAACAACTAAGGATTTATTATTTATCTATTTTGGATCTTGGGGGTTGGCATGTAGGCTAGAGCATATGAAATTTAATATTTTTTAATCATTTTTTTCATTTTCATCAATTTTGGACTTGTTGAACTTTACAATTTAAATATATACTGTAATGCCCCAACCCTATATTCCCAGAATAGGTGCATTGTCTTTTTAAATTAGCATGATTAAAAGGATTCAAGTCCCAAATGACTGATCAGTTTTGCAGTCTTGGAAAATAGATTACAGACATGAACATTACATTGCACTTTATAACATACAACAAAAAAAATCCTTTCATAATTCCATTGTTCCCTTTGCATCACCCTGAATCTCAAACATAAAATACTTCTTGGGATCCTGGTAAAATAAAACATAGAAAGGTGTGAGCTCAGATACTCAGTAAGGATAACAATATTGTGGAAACATTCATAAATAAGCATAAACATTTTAGGAAATTTATAAGACTAAAATAAAGGCCTTTTAAACTTGAACTTTAGAATAATATGGAAGAGATAAAAATCAAATAATCCCATTTACATATTCACATGGATATTCTACTAGTCCAATAATCACATGCAATAACAATAGCCACTATCATAATTATGGAATTCATAATGCTAGACTTTCATAACCACATAGTAAAGACCTTGTTCCAAGACTACAAATAATATTTTTTCAAGACCTTGTGCCAAGACAAAAGTTTGTCTCATAAGACATACTGATGCATCGAGGAGCTATAGCATGCTCCACCCATGACTTACTAAGTCCAATGCATTCCTCATATGAATAGTTTTAAATATATCATAAACATTCATATAAAAACTAGCATACGAAATGTCAATACTTTATCAATAAACCATGAATGCTATAAAAATAACACATCCATAGTCAAACATATCACAATACATTAAATATAATATGGAAGATTTGTATCCTAATAAATCACCTTCAAAAAAGTTAAAATACGTCAAAGGATATTGAAATAAATGAAAATGATTTGTAAAACCCTTTGTGATAAATATACATTTTTGATGAAAAAATTTATAAGTCACACAATTTAGAACGGCTGACATTTAAATAAATTTTTGACTCAGTTTTTCCCATTCCACTTTGAATTTTTTGAAAGGAATTATCTTTTTAAAATCATTCATGTTCATATAGATAACTCCATAAAAGACATTTTGAAAACATGGACATTAATGAGAACGGATTAGAAGAATAAATATTTAATACATTTAAAATGATTTTTTTGTTTAAAATTACCTTAATATAATCCCTTTTAAAACACATTCATGAAACATGGACATGGATAATAAATATATCTCTGTTTATACATACATAAAAACAACCTCGGATAATAATGAGATTGTGAAATTAACCCATACGTTGTATGTTTCTTTGGTCGATAGTAGGTTAACCTTTTGTAAAATCGTGAAATATTTGTTATTAAATTATACAATAATCATATATATTTATATGATATCATATATGATCTTTCAATATTACTTTGTTAATAATGATTTAGTATTATCATTGTTTCTGGTGTTAACTGATTCATTTTCCTTTATATGCTTTGTGACATAAGTAATGTTTTTTATGGATAGGATGTATATTATTCATATTCATAATGATATTAAGTCTTTAGACATTATTTTTAATCATCTACTTAAAATTAGTCTTTAATGAATTATGATGGGTAATGAATCTCATCGAGTTCGTGGAGACGGTAATACAAAAATACGCACGAGCGACAATATCATTTTTTTGATATTAAAAATATATATAATTAGATGGTATATCATATATAAAGAATCATCATCATGTTATATTTATTATTTACATGAATTACACATCATTATTATACCCATTGAAATAAAAATTTATTGAATAACAATTAGA
This sequence comes from Viscum album, assembly GCA_963277665.1. Lineage (NCBI taxonomy): Eukaryota > Viridiplantae > Streptophyta > Magnoliopsida > Santalales > Viscaceae > Viscum > Viscum album. Next base: position 798,202,748 of record OY728143.1, on the reverse strand, counting down.
CAACGACGTGGATACAATATACCATACGTACACACGTATTGTGACATGTCATTCAAAATAATTAATAGAATAATGAATATGGTTATACCATATTTATAATAACATCACAGTATATAGAAGATATTAGAGTATTTAGTTTATAAAGGAAACAACAAAGAAACATGATATAGAAGAAAAAAGGAACTTGAAAGAGATGATGAAATATTTACCTCTTCTTCGAGTTCTTCATTTTGATTTGATCAATAGCGACCCATAGGTTGTATTTATAACAAAAGAAGGGCCTCTAGGATGAAGCTAGGATAGTTTGGAGGATATATCGGTTGGGTTTGGCCGAGCCAAATTGCATTGGAGGTGTGAATTTGAGAGAAGGGGAAGTGCCCTTTTATAAGAGGGGTGAAGGGAACCTTAGGAAAAACATAAAATATTATTTTATAACAAATTAATTTCATATTATAATGTATCAAAAATGAATTATTTAAATACTATAGTGGGGATGGATCAAAAACCACTCAACCAATGGGTTTTAGAATGATTTGGTTCACTATATTAACCTTTTATTTTAGATTTTACTCTTAGTTAAATAGTTTGACATTTACCATATCTCTTTGTATGAATATATTATATGGTTAATAAACTTACTATAAACATAAAAGAGAATACAAAGTTGTTAATTAATGGAATATATAATATTATTTAATCCCTTTTGACGAACCTCATATTTTTAGGAATAGAATACCAATTAATAATATAATATTTGTTTTAAAAACTCTTTTATGTCAATTTTGACAGTATTTGGTATTTTGTTTCTGTTAAATTCATAACAACATTATTACTTAGAAAAAAATTCATTCAATCAACCCTAACATGTCATATTAACCTATAAAATTAGTTTAATTCATAAAAAGTCTCAAATTACTTTTATTTGTATATTTATAATATCAATTATTTTAATATTTCATTAATAATGTAATTATTGCATCATCATTATGTCATAAATAAATTAAAATATTTAATCTCTAAAAAATATAAATAAAATATAATTATGTAGTAAATATTTTTTTATTTCCAATTAATATTTAATGTGGAAAATATGACATATATAACCCCATGTAAAAATTTATTTACTAAAACATATTTGTTTATGTCATTTTTTCCTTTACTTTAAGTTAAATAAAATAAAGTGTCATTATAATTCATAAGTGGTTTCATGGGGTCCCAAAAAAGACCCAAGGATTCCCATGGTCGGTCATGAATCATCCAATAAGGATAGGAAAATTGTTAAGGTAAATATTCATTATTATAATATTCTTTTTATCTTGAATTACCCTAATTACCTTTAACTATGGAAAATAAAAGTCAAAAATTACTATTCCCAAAAAATTATTTTCACCTTATTGAACTAGATTTTACTTACTGAGGTTAATCATGTTTTTCAAATTTCTGAAATTCCACTCAGAGAAGCGGTAAAACTATGTTTTATCAGAATTTGTAAATTCTCCTAGGAGGTGGGTAAAAGACGGTAAAAAGTTCAATAAAATATTCATATAATGAAACTTATTATAAAATGAATCCAATGAATTATATTGAACTTATATAGGTATTATGTATCTATTTTGAATAAAAATAAATTTAAATAAAATAAAAAATTGTTTAAATAAAATGTTGGATTTAACCAATAACTCAATGTTTGTCACTATTCATCAAAAATTAAAAGTTATCTGAAAAATACAAAAATATCACCCTAATATAATTTTGATATTATGAATTCAAAATTTATTTCTATTTTACAAAATTAATTACATAGAAGTTTCATTTAATAATTTAAAATTAATTCCCATTGTCAAAACCAAAAATAATTTATTTAAGAAATAATAAATAATAAAAGATTGTTAATTGTTTATGTTCAATTTTAATGTGATATTATTTACAATGAATAACCTTGGATTAAATGGTAATAATATAGCCTATTTATACTTCCAAACCATTAAAATGTTTAATCTAACACTATAAATTATTTTTATTAAAAAGTTGTTTTCAGTTAAAATATAGTATTTTTCACTATTCACCCAAATATGAATGTTATCAGAAAAACAACAAAAATTTATCAAAACAAAATTCATATGCCCTGATTCTAAAGAATATTTTTTTTCAAAATAAAAACATAAATTTTTCAAATATTGGATTAAAAAAGGGTTTGCCATTAAAAGGAAGTAACATTGCAATTTTTTTTGAAAATACTTCTTTAATATGAAAAAAATGAAATTTTATTTTAATTATGACTAAAAAAATCCTAATATGGATTCTAAAATTATAAGGATTATATTAAGTTCAAAATGTAGTTAATATTATTCATAACCTCTTTTGAACATCTAGTTTGGTAAGTCGTGGTGCGCTTTAACTTGGTGTTGCTTTTAGGGTATGTTATTGAATTACTTTGAAGAAATAATATACTATGAAATCTTGGGGTATTACGTATATCATGTTATTATATATTTAGAATCATTTTATCATATTACGTCGTTTATTATCACACCTCGATAGATTAAATTTGGAACAAAGCCTCTTTTGAAATTTTGTTTTCTATTTTAGAATGGTATGATGTGCTTCTGGATCAAAAATAAATTTTCTAGTATATTGTTGAAATATGATCTGGAACATAGTTGTGGTAATGGTTTTGGTATTATTTTCAGTATTATGCGAAAAAAATCTAGTTCCAAGATTGTCAAAGAATAGTATGTTCTAGTTCATCACTTATTTTTTTCCCACGAACTATAGGCAACAAGACTCATGACAGGAATTGTTGTGGTAATGGGTTGGAAAATATAGCCTAGTTTTCAAGATGATAACCATGGAATTTTCCAATGTTAGTTTACTCAGTTACTCCACCAAATCATAGTTGGAATAACTAGGGTATGCATGTTCGTTTTTTGTAATTAAATATTTTTTACTTTCTCTAGATATTCTGGGGATGGATTCTCTATCCGTTTTTATAGTAATATTTCATTTCAATATATCTATTTCATCCTTTTTTCTTAAATAAAAATTATTTCCCTCCCATTTCACATATAATATAGATCAATAATCTTCTAGAAAGGGGTTTTTAGAATTCATATCTTATCTAGTAGTAACATACTGTTTTTTCTTCCTCTTTATCCTTATCTTCATATATTGAGGCTCATGTGGACTATATCTAATCGAATATTATGACATATTTTGATATAAATATTGTATTATTTTTTTCATAGATATGAAACATTATCCATTGGTTTATCACATCACATTTATTGTTTTATTCTTACTCTTGTTGGTTTTTTATGAAAACGATGATATGAAATCCAATTGAGTTGAACGAGATCTTTGATGGCTATAAAAATGATTTTTAAAATGGGGGATTTTAAAATATTTCTATGCACATGATTTCCTGGGTAAAATTTATCAAAGGATGTTTTAAATGTTAATTTTTTTTAGTATGGGTGTGGTGTGCTATACGTGTAAAGAATATTTTATGAAAATGTAGTTATAAAATGGAATGTATTTTCCATTTACTTTTTTTATGAGGCATGTTTTTGGTTCATGAATTAAATGATAATGTATTAGCACGAAAAAAATAATTTAGGGCATATGGGAAAAATTTAAATATATAATATCTTTTGGAGTTATTGATCACTAGGGTATGATCCCATTATTCCCTAATTTCCAGTGACTATCCATTCTTAGGCATTAATGTTCTTAGACTATATGTGAAACTTATGCCAGCTAGGGTCATTGTTTTTATAATTTTATTACACCCTAGTGTTGTGATTATCATTATGATTTTATTAAGATAAATTATATTAATGATTATTTGATATTCATTTACCCACATCCTGTGGATTTCGAAGAATAGAACCTATTTTATTCATTTTTATATGCATCAAATAGATGTTTCATGTCATAATTCATTTTTTACTTGAATATGAAATAATTATTAAAATAAAATATATTCATTTTAAAATAAAATAAATAATTACACTATTTTTTAATTTTTCCTATAAAATGACTAATGGATTCATGTTGATTGAAAATTTAATGATTTTAGGTGGAATCATGATGATCATAAGTTCTCACACCCTACTTTTTACTATATTATTTTTTTCAAGGTTTTGTATGATATAGTTAAAGGGATGATATCCATGTAGAGGATATAACTCATTGAGGATATTTCTTTCTTGTGTGACGGAAGGTAGTGGAATGTGTTCACAATGACACATACCAATGTGTTTCTTCAGAAAAATGATGTTAGCCTTTTAGGTTTATATTTTAGAACATAGTATTTAGTTTTTGGATTGTACATTTTTTTTATAAATATTATATATTCCTTATTTATTTTGTGATATTTTATTTTAATCATATTTTATCATAATTCTACTTAGGGTGATATCGTTACCATTATTATTTTCAAGAAATCCTATTTCTTTTCATCATATATCTATGATAGAAAATGTTATTTGCAGTTTATGGCAGGCTAACAACGACAAAAGTTTGGTTATAGTAGGATTGCTCTAATAAAAATTAGTATCAAGGGTTCAGGTGTTTATTAAATCGTACCCCCGTTCTTGTGTACCACCCTTCTATTTAAGTTATTATTAGAATACATGATATTGGAATTTTAGATCTTGATATGTGTTATGGTCATGTTCCTAGCCCAGTCACATTCATGATAAACAATGAGTTACCATATAATTTTTTGGGTTTTCAAAAATCCTAGTTTGTTGTTTTAGACCATTTATCCTAATTTAATAATATTTAGTTATTAAAAAATGAATATAATTTCATTTTTTATGGATTTTATTACCCATTTTTATTGACTATGAATCATTGAAGAATGCTATTGTTTTACTATATAGAGGATTATGTGGATAAACCCCACATGGGAATCCTATTATTGATTCATCAATGGGAGAAACAATAATATGAACAATAAAACCATTGGATTATGTACCATGTATTGAACTAGAACTATGTGTGGACTGTTCTTTATATTCATGAAGTAATATCCACTAATCATTCATACTAAAAATGGTATACATGAATAAGAATAATGGATCGAGATGATTGAGCAGATTTTCCACATCCAAAAGACATCAGAAGACTCTTTGATTTATTTTACCACTTCTATGACGTAAAGGACATGATCGATCCGATATGAATCAATAATGCATGACATGTTTCTTGATGATTTCACTTGGACTACATTCAATAAATACTTCAATGGAATTCTACTCATGGTCAATAAGAGTAGTGAACGGTCATTGTTTTATAACTTTTGAAAAATGATTTCATTCGATCATGGAGTATTATATTCAATTTTTTTAGGTAGTCAACTATTCATCAAAGGATGATTCGAATGACTATCTCATTTCCTGGAGAGATGAGATGTGTTTCATGATGTATATTATGTGTTTGTAGATACTTACGTGACTACCAACCTTATCAAAGGATATAGGAAAGAAAACTATAGGTGAGTTAGATATAGATGGAAATACATGAATCATCATTAAATCAGTGATTGTAGGTGTTATCTTTACATTTTCTACTAGAAAAAAGAAGAATATAGGTTACATATTCCAATGTCATGATAGGAGTGTGAAAATGATGTTAGGGATATAAATAGTAGTATATTACCAATTCTAGAAAGAGGGACACCTTAGAACTAATAATAAGGATGCACCTTAGGTGTGTCACATATATGGGAAATCTATTTACCTTCAGTGTTTTTGTGAGATGAAATCCTAGTGAATTATAGTCAGATCGACATTTACTAATTGATATAATTTTAGATATAATGTTGTAATGGTGGTGGGAACTCATAATCATGATTATTGTAACTCTTATGATATAAATAAATTCTTGGACGAGGTTGGAAGTATATATATAGTGTAATATTAACTATATTTAATGAAATTACTAAAAACATTGAGAGGTGAAGAATTTATTGGATCTTATATGGTTATAAATTTAACTAATATCAGTGAAACATGTTTATTTAAATTAACAATTATAATTAATGGTTTGGTTTTTCTCTAGGATTTATAATTATAGAATGAATTTTTCTAATCCTTTGGGAAATATGTTTTAGATAGGTTTTGGATATCCTAGATGTCAGGTGATGATCGATGATCACCAAACTATAAGGTGTTCCCTAGTTCCTAATCATTATATCAATTATCATATCATTTCTGAATATTAGATGATTAGTAGTATATCTCATACAGATTGATATCATCATCATATCCTATTTAATTATTACTATGGAATTAATCATGTCTTATAGGGTAAATGGGATTCTATATTTGGGATAGTCTCCTATTATTCTATGATGATCTTATTTTTTATCAAATGTTTTTCTATATTTATTTTGAGCCATGTCATAGTGTACCACTTCTAAAGCTGGTATATAAGTATCACAAATTCTTTCCAGCAGAATATTCACAGTTTTCTCGACGGTGAAATTTAATTAATTCAATTGAATTTCCCCTAAGAAAGTGACCCATTTATTTTCCATATTACAATATGGACCCCATTGAATTGTTATTATTAAATTTTTGGATTCAGGATCATGGGTTTAACAGATTTATTCATCCATGAATTTATCCATAGTCATCTCTGGTTCTATTTGAAAAAATAATGTATATGGTTATTTGACATTATGTTCATTATCAAAAATAGAACTAGGTGGTTGTTTCTTACCATTATCCATTTACTATAACTGATGAAATTTTTTATCATAATATGGGAGCACTATGTTTTTCAAATATTGATATGAAATCCTAATACTATCAACTGAGTGTATTTGATGAACATTACATTAATATATCATTTTACAAAAGGTGTGGGTATTCTTATTATCATGTCATTCCACTTGGAATTACTAATGAGCTTTTGGATTTTATTGAATTAATGAATACAAAATTTAATCAGTTCACAGATTCCTTATTTTTTGTTTTTAGTTATGATATTCTTTTTTCTTGTATATCATATCATGGCCATGCTTATAATTTTAATATCATCCATGGAATCATGAATGGATGTCATCGGCATGATATTATTTCAGTCTATCACTTCAATATTAATTATGTTTCAATTATAGGGCCCATTCTTTCTTATAAATATGTCTCATTGGATACCGAGACAACTCATCTTGTGATTTATTTAGAGCATCCTAGAATTGTATTTTTGGTCTGGGTTTTTTGTTCATTCTAGTTTCTAAAGACACTTTATTGAGAACACTCAAAGGTTTCTATTCCAATTCATTTTTGTAATTTATATGGTGTTATTTTTTGGGAATAATATGTTATGTTTATATTTTAAGGCATTGAATGTGATTGTGACATTAACTCTAGTTTTGATCCTCTGATCTTATGATTTATGATATGCGGATTACTATGATTCCTTTAGATTGGGATTTCATTTTTTTATCATATAGATGTGTCATGTGTATGATTACAGATCTCATCATTATTACCTACATATAATAACTACCAAATTCATGACCTTGAGTTGGTAGAAGTGTTCTACAGTCTTTTGAAATTGGACCACTACTGCCATAGGGGAGTTTTATAGTATATTCTGGACATAATAGTATAAATTATTTATTATATTATACAGAATTTATATTGAGATGTAGAATTTGGGTAGAGTTCCTTAACACCGTTGATATTGATATTGTATACACCCTCGGAAATTGAAACATGGTTACCGATAATTAAATATAAACAATGTCATCTTAGACAGTTATGGAACTATTGGAAGAGTAATCCTTAATTATATTGTTGGATGATATGTTCATCAATGATAGAATAGATAAATTTCATTTATTATTCTCATACACATTTGTTAAATCATCTATTGATGATCATATTCAAATTGGATAGGCTGGGGATGAATGGTGTTTGTGATTTAGTATGAATAATTTGGTTGGGGAGACCCTGGGTGTGTGTTCCCAGCCTCCTAATGATGTATCAAACTTCAAATATTGTATTATTATACAGTTAGGCTTGAATCATTATTTTATTGATAATGAAAACTATTCTAATTTATTTATACAACCATAATATTATACAAATTAAAATTAATAGATAATTCAATACTATTGGTCAGAAATGAGATGATCTATTATGGAATTGTTTTGTCATAATGCCTTTCATGACATAAAATAAATGAAAAAATTCATAGGCTTTCTAGACAAAAATAACCCCTAATCATATTATTGTGTCAATGTGATGTTATACCATAAATTTAATTATACTTGTAACTCAGTGTGCTAAAGTAATGGATATGATAAATTTGAGTATTGGTCGACTCATAAATTCATCACTTTTCATAACCTAATAGGGTTTTGTTGAAGGAATAATATCTTTTGAACTCTTTAGAGAGAGATATTTTAAGACCTCATATTTTTTCATCTATATTTTGGAATAGGGGTCATAAATTAACATTAAAATATATTTTTGGATTATAGGAAGAGATGTGTTCTAGTTTATAGATAATGAAGACATATTATCCGTATATAAATGTCTAGACAGAGAAATCCATCCATATAATTTAGTAAATACTTCCATCATGCTTTCTATAAATATATTTCTCTTGGGATAAACTTGTAAATATGTTGTATTTTTTCTATAACTTTAGATTTCAATCATAAATCAGGATGGTTCCATTTTATTCACCATATGAGAGGCCTTGTATATAAACTGTTTAATGAGAAGAGATCAAAGAATATTCATAGGTTGGAATGATAATCATTTAGGATATTATATATATTATTCTCTTGTTCAAAAAAATTATTGAAAACTCTTAGTCATTAAAGTTTTTATTTGAATCAATGTTGTCTTCTGTTGGATTTTGAGGTGGGAGATCAAGTTTCTCACAACATTTTACCTAGGTTGGGAAAAAACCAAAAGTGATGCAGGCTATGTTAAAACTTCATAATGGTGAAATAGTTTATATTGTAGAGAAACGTAGTATGGTGGCATGTTCACCACACATAACAACTCATTTTTCTTTTACTCATGATGTGTTTCACGATTACCATCTAATTTAGAGTCTTCAACATTTATCCCATTTGATCTAGTGGGATTTTGTTGAAATTCAAATTGATCCCTTAGTGGTAGAATGTCATATTCATATAGTGGAACAATGGGATAAGTTGACACATGGAATGACGATCTCAATTATTTGAGTGAGAAAGAATTATTATTTTAAAAAATGTGATACAAGGTATTCTGAGGCCTTTATGATACATTCACGGACATTTAACCTTCTTCATTTATGATCATGTTCCCTTTAGGGGATGAAAATAATTTATGGTGGTGATAATTTTCACACCACAACATATCAAATGAGTATTCAATACTCTCTCTAAATTTTCATTTCGGTGTTTGGGATTGAGCATATATGGATCATATTATTTTTCTACAATGCTAGGCCACTGTCTGTTCATCGGAAGCACAGGGCATAGTGATGGGGGTTTTGGAGTTTAAAATTCTTCGATATAACATAAACATATGGGGCAGTTTCTCCTTCCACATGCAACCTTAATTATGGTTTTTAATGTTATTATTTACAATTTTATCCATTATTAATGTTATTATTCTTTTTACTATAGATTTTATCTAGATGGAAAAATTATATGAAAGTGTTTCAAGTGTTACTCTATCCTCCAGTAGTAGATTAGGGGATTTCACATCCTCTATGGATTTCTCATTATATATCATGGCTCTTTAGTTCAAGATATAATCATTTCCCATTATAAATTTCGTATTCAACAATGTTTTATTTTCTATTTAGTAAGTCTATTTATTTAGTTATTTGTGTGTCCAAACTATTTTCACAACCTGGTTTTGAAATTTTTAATAGCTTGATGTCTGATTCAGAAAATTTTGTGTAATATATTTTGAAATAAAATGGGTTTCCCAGTGAAATATTATAAAAGGAAGTGTGGAAGATATATTTTTCAATACAAGTATAATAGATAAATAACCTATACTACATTTAAGAAATACTTCATTAAAATATTCTATCATGATGCACATGTAGTGTAAAAGACTAAGGGGTTTATTAATTTAGAGCCACATGATCTTATATCGTGGATTATTCAAAAAGGATTTATGAGTGGTTTCCCAAATCCATAAATAACTTTTTGAATGAATATTATAATTGGATGAATATTGAGATGGTTTTGTGGCCTATAATTTAGTTATTTATTATTTTTAGGTTTCTAGCATCATTTTAATGGCTATAAAAAAGTCAATTATTGTCTAGTTGGAAATATTTATAAAGAAAGCATTCAAAATGTAAGAGGTAGCTAGAGTTGAACTTTTGTCCAGATGTGGATGTTAGGTGACTAGAGTCTAGGTGATTATATGATTTATTTCCATTAATATAATATCATAGATCATAATGACAATGGTTAAGTTTTGTTACCTCATTTTTCCTATATTTTATTCCTATATTATTCGTTTCCAACTAATATGTTTTGATTTATGTAATTTTTTGAGGAGTATGGGGTATATCGTAGTGAATTCATTCATCCTTGGGTGACTTCATTTTTAAATTTGTTTCCATATCATTTTGATTTCATTGATTTGATCTTTTGTGTGTGAGTACCTCGATGATAGATCATTCTTAGTTGGATCTAGATCTTGCATTCTATGAAGGTATGGGATCTATTATATTATCCTCCAACATTATGGTTATGGAATGACAATTATAATATAAGGTATTGTATTAAAATGATTAAACATACTTATTATGTGTGTTCCCTTTCATTTTGGTTCATAGACCCCAATATTACTTTCATGTGAACACATGTGCATGGAATGTGGTTCATCCTCTTTTCAATTTATATTGTATTGTGTTTTCATTAGATTTTACAGATTATTTTATAATCTATGATTATTTTTATCCAATATAATTATTATATTTATGAATAAATGTATTTTTTTAAATTATATTTTTTTAAAAATGAGGGTTTCAAATCCTAATTAAACTATTTAGGAAATTGGTTATCAAAGAAGGATATTGATAAAAAAATGTTGTTATGTAATTTTTTATACAATATGACATAACCCCTTTGAATTATTTTTGTATATAAATACATGGGAGCCATGGTTACCCAATAGCGTGTTTTATTATTGGTCCATGTTTGTTTCATCATCAAGGTATCAACTCATATGGTGTTCGTATATTCTATATGACCTGATTTTCAAAGGAATATATATTATCACATCATTTGGGGTTTAGTAATGCAATGTTATTTCATTTCCCAAAATCAATTATTCTATGGAATTGTTTTTAACACTGAGAGTTGTCTTGATTATTGATGTACAATAGACATTGATAGCATGACGTATGTCATCATAGGGGTGATATCTATTTTAATTTACATTCTATTTTTAGATTGAATATTTCTAATATTGATATCAGAATGATTCATTAATTGATAAATGATGTATTTTAAATTTTTCATTGAGCTTTATTTTGTTATATCTATGTTAGAATTTTGAATAGGGGAATTTTTTTACCATGCACTGGATATAATGGCGAGAACTATTATAATATTACTTTTATTTAATATAATAAGATTATTCAAATTTATATATATATATATATATATATTATCTAGAGTGATTTGGTTGGATCCAACTAATACAATTTTTATTGGACCCTTCACACTCCACTAGTTGTGTCTGTAATGGGCCATGCCTCCACATACCATTTATTTTCTAGTTTTTTCATGTAGTATTTGATTTGGAGGAGTCTGGATGAGGAGCCAATATATTTATGAAGATGATTGAGATGGAGAAAAGTTGGTGAATCGATTAAAAATCGTGTATAGTTTACATGATGTGAACTGATGTTCCATGTCTTCTACAACCAGTGAGTTTATGAATTATAATCGGGTAAGGGGGATTCATTGAGAGATATTACACATAAACTATGTAGAATTAATTATGTATATTAAATAATGGTTGGGGTGATGTGTTTTTCTTGTTTAATGTTTGATATTTTAGAAAAAATAAGGATTAGACACCATTTAATTTTAGCACATTCTAAAACCAGTTGTATTATAGGTTTTATGTTGTTTTCTTGGTGGAATATTATTCAATCATCCAAACCTCTATTCCTCTCGTTTTGGTTGAATCATATGCGCCTAGTGTAGGATTTCAATCCCTTTCCTCCAACATTGGTTCGTTGGTTCTGGTGGATCGTTATTGGTGATCCATGGTGAATTATTCTTTTTTTCACCTAGATTTCATCCATTATTATATTGGGGATTATTTTAGTGGTTTTTTATTGGTATGGTTTTTTTATTGGATGGTACATTGATGATCATTTTTGGGGTGGTTTTGATCCATATATTCCTATGTTTGGTTGTGTTATAATTTTTTTATGGTGAGTGCAGAAAATTATAAAATATTCTATGATGTAGGGAATACTTTGTTTCTTTTTATTTTCTATCTTAAAATAGGTGTTTACTCATGTTAAAAAAATGTTTTATTTTTTTCCTGGATTAATCACAGATTAAAAATTGGTTATTTAAAATTGATGGGTGAAACATTGGGTTATTCTATTATTATTATGTATTTCATATGATTTCAAACTTGTGATTGTACGGTCTTGCTACCATGGTGATAATTATGGTCGTTGGGGGGATTTGTTTACACTAGATGACATATGTTTTTATTTTTTTGTTTATTGTTTTTACTGTTGAGTGATATTCCATCATGTTTACATCATATTCCCTATTTTCATGGATTTTATATACTAATATTTGTTTCTCAATATATGATAAATGAAATCTTGGTTGATGGAACATGTAAACCTCTAGACCAATGGTAGGTGGTTCATATATTTTTCACATACTCATGCCCTCTTTTAAAAGTTAATTCATGTTATATAATGTCATAATTCTTTTTTTACCCCTAAATTTTAATCCAGTGTTTAATAATTTATTCATTCCACCTTTCTCACCCACTATAAAATTAGTAATGGGATAATTAATGGTTATTCCATGGGAATACCCATCCGTAATCTAAAAACCTATTGAATTCATATAGAATATGTAATTAGATTTTGTAAATTGATTTGGTTGTTGTAATTATTAATTTACAAATGAGATCTTATAATTTGAATAATTTTTGAAATTTGATCTTGAAAATAGATATTTAATTTTTAATTGGGAAAGGTTTTGAATTTTAAAATGGAATGGGTGGTCATTTCCTCAGATGTCCTAAATGGATTAAAAAGTCACACTAACTGGGGGGAGTGATTCAAATGAAACATGATTTGCATAATTATTTTCATTTATGGTTCCACCTTATAATTAAAACATCGATCACATATTATTAATATTGGTTCCATTATACAATGTAGAAAATAAATGAATCACAAAATTTCTATTTTTAAAGTTCGATCAAAAAACCTATTCCTTATTGAAACAAGATATACCCTGTGGCTATTGATTCATTACAATATTTACAGGATTATATTCAAGTAATTTCCAATTACCATCCTCATTTAGTCCATGGTGTTCCCACTCAAGAGTTCCATTAGAGATCATGAGTCCCAATCTACTATATAAATCAATATAGAGTCACATGGTTTCCTTCATTGTCTTTAGTGTCACACTACATGATGTTTATATTTTAACAAATAGTGTTAACAACATCCCAATATATTTAAATACTTTATGTTCCCATAAGTCTTCAATTTTCTCAAGTATAATCCATATAAATAATAATATTTTCCATATTTTGAAAACTTTTCAATTCATCTTTATATATTCTTCCATCCCAAAAAAAACAAGATCACTAGATCTACTCATGTGCACTTATTTGTAATCTTTAAAATTTGATGACCAAGTCTCTGTGACACTGATCAACATCCACTAATCATTAAATTATTTTTTCGTATCTCAGAACAATTACTACTTATGTGTTAATTCCATCTAAAACATTAATAGGTTACAGTCACAAATTTTAATTTACATTATTCCTCCAATTTATATTGATAGTTTTTTCACATAATTCATGAATATATAATAAAATTCATATTCATCTCAATTTATTATTCCTATTATATTGAAATATTATTTTCTCCCTTTTAGAGTTCCTCTTTAAAAATATATCACATAAATTTTATGAATACTATTATATAAGATATTTTTGAATCCCTATCTCACTTACTTATTCACGGATTAATTTAAACTGTTCATTATTCATTCAACAATTACATAGTTTCATCATGTTCATAATGTTACAACTAATTCATAATAAATATCTAAAAACAAATTCAATGTACTCAAGTGATATTTCTTTTATAGATGTGTAATATTTTTTGTATGGCTATCAAGAACATCACATAACAAGAGTATGATAATTATTTATTATTATATCCTTATGAAACCTCACAACAAATAACACATTAGAAACCTCATGGAACATATAATGGTTAATTGATTATTTTTAATAATTATTGACCTTTTTCATTGGAATCAATTTTTGGACCACCAATGACCTTCCTTCGAACGTGATGGGATTAAAATTTTCAACATTATTATCATGATCTGACACAATGAGACTCAAGCCTCGAATACCCAATCCCACATCCATAATACATTGGATGGATTCTAGTTCCAATTAGTTTATTACACACATGTGATGCCTTAACTTAATGTAGCTATATAAATGCCCCAAAATAAACATCCATGCAATAGTGGAAAGATAAATAAAACTAAAAAAAATGCATTCCTACAACAATCAAACAATAGAGTAAAATAGAAATACAGAAATGAAAATAAATATTCACACAAAATTGAAACTATTAAATAATCAAACATACCCATTAAAGGGGAATCCCTAGGAAATGAGCCCACTAGAAATCTACTGGGCCATGATTCAGTAAACACCACAGTTGGTCTAGCTCGATATGATTCACCTCCTCCGGGTCCTCGTGAGACTTAATAAATAGTCCTACAGTCTAAAAAAAGATATAAAACTTCTTTGAAAATCCCATTAAGGTGTAAATATAATGATACTCAGTATGATTCCAAAATACCGAAGTGAAACTAGAGCAACTGAAAGGAAATAATACCCTTGACCCAACCCGAGGGAACCCTAACCAGAGAGAAACTTTATCATGAAACCATCCTCAGCTATACATGACTAGATAGATCAAATTACATTGTGTGTCAACAAATTGTTGACAACTCCATAACTAAACATAGAAAAACACCTAGATATACACAAATAAGACTCTATGTCACATGATCTTCTGATATCATATCCAGTGATAGTTCCTACCCAATGCTCAAAAAGCATCACTCGATAAAGAGAACATACTCTATATGCCAAATCACCCCATATGACACCCTTAACATATAATCATTCAATCACATACAAACCATCCAGCCCAAATGAAACCATTGAGAGATTCCACATAAGTGGATATCACAAAGCCAAAATCACAACGCCGCCATCCCAAATTGGCCACATATGTGAGAACATGCTCAACAGATCTCACCACTATGAATATATTAATATAACCCATCAGATCTCACTAATAAGAAAGTGGATCCCAACCATCATTTCTCGGGGTGCTACTAACCCTAATGGAACAATCATGGTCTCATCGCCCAGAAAGGGGTTCCCTCCTATTATCTGTTAGGGGATACTATGAACTCATTCTATAAATATGGAAACCACATATCCTATGATATGGGATCACTCAAAACATCCACTATAGAAAACCCATAACATATTACATTAACCAAAAGACCTCTCTAAGAGATGGGATCACTCACAAGATTCAATGGGGAAACCACAAGACAATATGGTGTTATGGATATCATATCACATAGATAGGGGATTTCAGACTATGTAGTGTTGGTTAAAATGATTCCACAATCCTCATCTATTATACCTCAAAATGTAGGGTACTGTATACCCAATGATTCCATAATCCAATCATAAATGTATTCTGAGTAGGGGATCATATATCCAACGATGCCACAACCATACTGAAACTACCCACTGCATAGAGGGATGATACACTCAATAATATAACTAAAACAACAGGGATATCATACTATATAGGGGATCACCACCAATGTAGTTTCATTTATAGGAATTCAAAAAACCCATTTTTAGGTAAATGATATGTTATAGGTTTCAACCCTGACCTCTTCATAGAGAGACAAAAACTCTAAAAATATGATAGATGGTCCCACTATAGCCTCTCTAGATGGATACTACAACTCTATCCATGCTCTTCCTATTGAGAGGATCACAATCTGGAATTGAGGAAGTAATTCAACATATTCCATCATATGGAAAAGACCATGGAATTTCACAGAACTACTAACCCTCATCCATCTCTAACCCAAGCGATCGACAACATCACCTCACATTACATCTTCTAGGACCAAAACATGCCCACCATTTCATTCAACATGAAAAAAATGATCAGGATAGATAAATCGTGAGCCTCAGTAAGAAATCTAATAGAGGACATATAGAAGTTTGAAACTCCACCTTAAAAAGACTACATGGTGTGTAAGGGGATTACATAGTGTGTGGCCCCACCTGAACAACCAAGTGTGATAACCACACTATGTATACACCATGGTACACATTGTATCTTGGATACATCGGTCCTTGACCCTGTCGCTTTCTATTACCCTTGTCAGGCACCCTGTGTCTAGAATCCCAAGCCCCACACCCCATGCTTGTGTACACTAGTGGTGTACTATTACACGGTCATGTACGTCACACAACTTCTTTGACCATGAGCTTAGGCCACATTTCCTGGTGTTACAACATGTTGTGTAACTCTGGTACATATCATGTAGTCCCTATAACTCATATTCTTGGAATGGGAATAACAAATGGGTAGTCCTCTAGTCTACAAGCCATGCAGAATAGAAAATCCATTAAAAATTTCTAGTGAGAAACATGGATCACCCTTGTTCACCTCAAAACACATAGATTGACCATCAAGGGGTCCCTATAATGTGTCTATGGACTCTAAAAATTTAAAATTGTGTGTAATAAGTGGATCAGGACAGAAAACTCAAACCACCAATCTTGTGGTGAAAAGCCGAAGCATTAGGTTTAAATCAACACTCGAAATCTACTACTGATCGATCCTCGAGTGATCTCCATAACGATAATTGACAGATAGAGCCTCTTTTACTCAATTCGGTCGACCAATTGTCTATCGCAAAAGGGTGATGGATATGCGTTCATTTTAGCCGACATTAACACCAAATGGGGAGGAGGAGATATTATTTTTTTCCTTTTTTAATAAAATACTCCCATTAAACGCCCTACCAACACACGCTCTACTGACACACCTGTGACCCTAAACCTAGTGCCAAAAATTTTATGTCACACCAAGTGTAATCATGACTATCTTTACTCAATATTAGTCTCTTAATTATGATTTGAGCCTTTAATTATGATTTATTCATGTTTAAAAATAAACTATTTATTGGTGAGAAAATTTGATTAATATTTTTAAAATCATCCTGTTGATAATATATGAGCCCCAGAACACCACACTGATTTAGTGCCTATATTTGGAAGTATTTTTAAGAACATTTAAAAGTCTTATAGGTCCAGATCAAGTCACAACATTATTCCCACATAAGGATTTTTGTCCCATAAATGGAATTTCTAAGAATTAGGGAAGAAACTAAAATCTCAAATTGGACTCCCAAATACCCCAAGCTCACTAAGTAAACAATAATGGCCACCAAATATATTCAAACATCTAATGAGAAAAAACGTAGTGGGACCTCTAGGCTCAACCACACTAAATTCCCGATCTTCCGGTTTGACATTGTGAAACTAACGGGCACATGTATCCTAAACATAGATAGGTGTAAAATTCCAAGAACTCGGTCCATTTGAAGTCATAGGGTCTAGTGGTACTCCCACTCCCAAACATGAAACAAAGACCCAACGTCCCCAAATATATTTCAAAAATCAAATGGAATCATCCACCACACCTCGATAATTTCTATTTTGGGAGGATCAATCATTCCAACATGGTTTTTTATCACAAATCATGAATGTATCTTAGTGCGAATAATAATGTATTTTCCTCAGGATTGGGAATCCATGTGAAAGAGATCCGTGAACTCATAAAGTGTCTACTGAATAATAAAAACACTAAAAACATGAGGGTACCAAAGAACAAATTGGGTTTCCCCATTACATGCAGAAGGTCATACTGGGACCTATGGCCAAATAACACATGCAAACCCCTCCCTATACACACAAGTCAGAGGGACTCATCAACCAAAAAACAACATTATCCTTTATGGGATGCCCTGATTTGACCAAATGGTTTTACTAGAATAAAAACACTTCTTAGCGTGTGAGGAATTCCTCTTCCTCATGTATATGAATGTGCATTAAAAAACACCAACATGAGGTCTTATTAACACCCCTTCTCAAACTGAGAAAACATCAAGAAAGAAGTAGAATGAAAAGAGTATCTCATTGAAGATTCTATCAAAACAACTATAGAACGTAGATAACAGATAGAGCATACCTATATCACTTAAATAATCTGGTTCAATGTCCTCTATGGCCTACAACATCCCTCCCCCCACCATCCAACTCCATAATACTTGTGTGGGCCACATGGGGGTGGTCTTGACAACTAGTACCATATACCACCTCCCACTACACCACCATATCTTGTACCATGTCTACCACCCTATGGATCCACATCAAAGATACACTAACTCTTCAAATGTGGTACATAAACTGAATCTGCCATAGTAGAATGACATTTTGAGCAATATCTAGCATAATTTCCCTTTCCATCGCAATAAAAAATTTATCTTCTAACATGGATGAAAAAAGTCTGGAAATCCATGGCCATTAAGTTTCCCATATTGGAATATCCTCTAAAATCATTGTGAATGATCGGATCCCTCATCCTTGAATCAACTACAATATTCTGATTCATCTTCCGTGTTATCAGATCATGTTTACCCAGTATCAACGGCTGGATTATGCTCATCTAGATATATCTCTACCCCCAATGCGTGGTCTAACTCTAATGTATAGATGGAAATGCACAAAAACACCACTAATGTCCTTATTTCCTTGAATAATCCATACGCAATGAAATATTCTCCTAAGAATGGATCCCTAACCATATCGAGGGAGTAATGAAATAGGTCTGTAAACCTCAGAAAGTACTCCACCATAGTCATCTTATGATGCTGAAGTTGTTGTTTATCCTTTATATTCACTTAACTCATCATCATGGAAAAGGAATCCCACTAAGGAACCAATCAAACATAGCCTAAGTAAGTGTCACCTCTTCATGGTTCAATTTCATAAGACTACACCATCTCATGGATGAAACAATTAGAAGCCTCCCTATTAGGAACACCATCAGATAAAAAGGTTACCTCATATGGAAGAAAATACACGTTACTACTTCAATCCAGTCATCTATTTCCTGGGTCTCTCGATCACTATAGAACCTCAATGGTCACTGGCAATTGAACCCATGCATCACACTCAACCTATGCCCATCCTCGACCTATATTGTCTAAATAAAATCATGCATGAAGGGTGGTTGATCAACTATAATACCACCCATAGTTCAATCCTTATAACCACTTCTCATCAGTGAATCCTCGTCTTGTGGAAGATCATCACCACAATCCCACAGTAGAACCCTTACTAGCTGTTACACTTGAGGCATCCTTAAATAAAATCGAGACACACCATGGTAAAATAGTATATCAATGGATCTGTCTCAAAAAGGATATAAAAACCCCCAAAACTAGTCCTATATGATTATTGTACCATTATTTCCATACTACCAGTGTCCTAATGTATTAAGTAAAAAATCAGGTTATCATAGTCCCAGTGAATGGATATGTTGGTTTCCACACCAACACTAGATTCCATGGCCTGAATTCCAAACATTAAATAACCTAACACTTTCACTGAGCATCTCAAAGTATACTCACAACAATATAGTACCAAAGTGGAACCATCTCTAATACCACTCTATCACAACATGACCAAACAAGGCATGGTCCGCGACTACCCAAACCATCCTCCATTGGTAGGGCTGGTGTCTAGACTTTAATATGATATCACACATATGGGAGAGCGTAACCTAAAGATCATGTACTCAAGAACCCACATACAACTACTTGTAATAGTGAAAAGATAAATTAATCTAAAAATAAATGCATGCAATCATCTAAACCAAACTAGTGTACAAGATAAGTACAAAAAATAAACAAAATACATGTCCTCCAAATTTTTCCTATAAAATCATCCGACCTACTCAGTAAAAGGGGATCATTGTTAAATTCACCCATCAATGTGAACATTGGCCAGGCTCTGGTAAAGACACTGGTTGGTCTAGCTTATCATGTTGCACCAACTCTAGGTCATATTGGGACTCCGTAAAAAGGAATGTGGTATGCATAAGACATGAGTAACTTATTAAAATCTCATTAATTAGAGAGTCTAATGATACTCATTATGTTCCCAAACTACCCCGATGAAAAGGGTGAAATGGAATGGAAACTGTTCGGTTGAGCTAGAAAGTGGGAACCCCAATGATATATGAGCTCCCTCTCAAAACCATCATCAGACATATGTGACTAGTCATCTCTTACCACATTGTGTGTCATCCAAGATGTGACAACACCACATAGAATCCTAGAAAAACACCATAATATACTTCTCTCAGACTCCGTGTCTTAGTAGTTTCTAACCTTATAGCTAGAGACATGCACATAAAAAATGCTCGAATGGATGAACACAACCAAGATCACACACTCCACGAGACAAGTTATATTGATAACACTCATAAAAGAGACACATTCCAGTGGGATTAACCCATCCATCCATAATGGAACACATGATAGATACCACTCAATAGAGTACCTCAACGCTGAAGGAACAATGTATTAATCCCAAAGGGCCCATATTTGAGAGGTCATTCTTATCAAATATCCCCACTAAAAACATCACATTGGAAGTCATGAAATTTAAATACCTATATACTGTATCCTTCCCATCCTTATTGGGGGATTCAACCAACCCTACGAGATCCACAAAGCAATCATTTCTCAAAAAGGGGACCCCTCCCGTGATCCATTGGGGGGATACTATGAACCTAGTCTACAATGACATGAAACTCATCTCCTTGGATAGGGGATCACTCCATTGATCAACTATGGGAAAGCACAACCAAATTATAGTAACCCAATGAACTCTATTAGAGAAGCCATCACTCCTAGGATCTATAGGGGGAATTCACAATAGTATTATACATCATGAAGATCACATCAATCAGATGGAGGGTCATATTTATTGTAGTGTTGGACATGAATATTCCTCAAAACCCATTTGGTATCATAAGAAAATTGGTGTATCTTATACCCAATGATACTAAAAAAATTACACAATCGTCTTCCGAGTAGTGGACCATATATATGATGATGCAGAAACCCTACTAAAATGATCTCCTGAATAGGGGGTCATACTACCAAATGTACCCCAGACACTACAAGGGTATCCAATAATATAGGAAATCACCGCCCATGTATTTTTTCTCATTCTGATTATGAAAACATGATCCATGGAAATCATGCACTATAATAACCCACCTATAAGATCCCAGATCATCATTTAATGGATGGATCCTTTTTTGGGTTGTTTTTTAGTAAAAAGGACTAAATTTGGATTTTTATAGTATATTTCAATTAATATTAAGTACATGCCACGTACCTAGCATTCCACGTATAGTCACGTTCTAGCTATGTAATGGCAGAATACATTCTTGAATGATGACCCGGTAGACAACATATTTTGAGGGCCAGTTAAGGATGCTACACATCTTATACATTTAATGAACACGCCAAGTAATTTTATTTTTATTTGATACATCAGAGTGGGGTCTCATCTCAAGTCTATAACTATATTCTTCTTCCTGTGTTTCATACATGAGCGCTTCAAAATGACAAACGAAGATCGAACCCCTATTTCTCTGTCTGATCTCCGACTGAGACATTGTTTGGTGCATCCGAATCCCACAGGTATGTTCTCAAATACCCTAGATCCATTATTCTTGATTATTCTTCTATTGTTAGTTATTTATGTTTGGTATTTTTTCATTATTTTCTAGATATATGTCGTTCTAGAAAGATTCAATGGCAGAAATTGAATTATATAAAACATACGATATTGTGGTAGGTGGTTTGTGCCATTAGTTGTATTATCATGGATTATATATGCGTTATGTTATAAATAACAACATTTAGGGTGTATCTGAATTCATAATTTAACCTTTTATATCATCTTCTATGGTTTGTATAATTGATAAAGGGTTGTTGTATTTGCATAAGGTAAGATACCCTATTTATTGGGACACCCCATGGGTGTGTTCCCTTGGTTTATTGTTAATTGATGTTTGGTCTAAAATTCCAGTTAGGATTTCCATGCTTTGTAAGGATGGAGTTTCAGATTATATGAAATCCATATTATATGAAATTTAAATTTTGACAAAAGGGTATTGGAGTGTGAGAGCTTCTCAAATGGGTTATATCGTGTGAGCTTCCTATGTGGTCATATATAATTGATTGGGTTAGACCCTGAGAGCTACCTTGGTGGTCATTATTATTTGATTAAATTAATTTCATACCCAAGGGTTTAGACCTGATGATCTTTCCCAGGTGGTTGTTTTTAATTAATTGATTCAATTTTAGGCCAAAGGCATTAGACTGTGAGATATTTCCCAGAGGGTCGTTGATTACAAAATTTAATCTATGTTAAACCAAATGGGTTAGATTGTGGGACAATTCCTAGAGGTTCATTTGTGAATAATTCTTTGATTTTGATGAGTCTTCCAAGCTTACTCACAACCAAAGACTTGTTTTTACATGATTGGATAGATGGTATTCTGAGACATATGTTTTGTTACATTCATAGGAGATATTGATATTAGGATTGATCCCATGGTTTACATGATTCGATGGATGGAATAATAAATGTAATTCAGTATAATTAAAAACCATAGGATTGTTTACATTTGAGTACTTCCATGTTTATTGATTAACTTTTGCATATTTCTTGTTATACATAGTCATTAATAGTTAGGTACAGATCAATTAGTAGTTCCATACTGGGATTCATATCACACCCTATTTGGGTCATGTTTTGGATCCAAAAAGATTATATGATTACAGGTATAGATAAAGGAAAGCACCCTGCTTCATCATGTACTTGATTGCTGTTAGAGATGGAGGGAATGATATCAGGTGGAGGCTTGACATTCTATTTATGTTTAATTGTTTTTATATATAGTGGTTTTTGTATTTTTTCTAGCATTGTTAATTTTTTTCTACTTCACTAGACAAATGTGACGTGCATCATATATATATATATGGTCCAGTTGATTTATTACTATCAGTCTTCCACTATTTTCTTTTGTTGTATGGTATTAATGCTTCTGTCACTCTTAATTTTTTTACACAGTTTATAGTCTGCCAATGATGGAATAGTTTAACCATTTTAAAACCTTGTCCATCACTATCAAAAACTAGACTATGGAAATTGAGGAAATACTCTTGAGGTTGTGTGACCAAGCGGGTTCATAGCACCTGTATGCCTGTGAGATGAATTATAAATGTTGACCAAAGGGGATTGGACTGTGAGAGATTCCCAAACGGGTTGGAAAAAATGAGTTGCCTATGTGGTCATCTATAATTGTCATGGTTAGGACATGAGTGCTACCAAGGTGATCATGATTATTTTATTAAATGAATGATGGACCCAAGGGATTAGACCCAAAGAGCTTGCCCAGGTGGTCTTCTGTAATTGACTGAATCTATGTGAGGACGAAGGGGATAGACAATGAGGTAATTCCCATAGGTTCATTGCTTACAGAATTTATTTTATGTTGTAACAAAGGGGTTAGACTATGTGAGATTTCCCAGGGGGTTATTTGTGAATTATTGAATGGTTGTGATGAGTATTTCAAGCCAAAGCACAATCATGGACTCGGTCGTATTTGATTATTTTGATGGTCTTCTAAGAAATCTTATTTGTTACATTCATAGAGGCTATATATATTAGACTAGAATATTATGAGTGAGAAGAATACCCTCATCTCATATCGTTTTAAGAAAATTTAACAATAAATATTAGACTAGATACCAAGGCTCACATGGTATAGTATCTTGAAAAATAAATGTAATTGAATGTAATTGAAAACTGTAAGATTGTTTTCTTTTGAGTATTTACTAATTTATTGCTCCACTTATTCATATTACATGTTATATATATTTTCTGGAAGTTAGGCACATATCTTTTGGTGTATGCCTATTTGGATTCCTCTCACACTCTATATAGGTCCTGTGTTGGACCTAAACAGATTATAAGAGTTCTATGATAGATAATGAAAATCACCCTTCATCGTCAGCTACTTGATTGATGTTGGATATAGAGTGCATATGACCATGCTGAGGCTTACAATGTTGTTGGGGTTTACATTTTTTCTATAATTTGGTTTATGTCTTGTATTTCAATCGTTGTGACTTGTATGGAATCATTCCTATAAATAATTGACAGGCATCATATGTATATATGCTTCAGTTGTTTTATTATATTCAATATTACAGAGTTATTTTTGGTATGTGGTACTACTGCTTCTGCTAGTTCTTGCTATTTGTTTTCCACAAATTATACACTACAAATGATGGAATTATTTCCCCATAATCACACCTTTTCCCTGGTTTCTATTTGGCAGCTTCAAGTATTTGGGAAATGCATGTGAGGTTACATGGGAAATGAGGTTTGCATCACCTTTGGGCGGCACCTGGATCCTAGACGTTACAAATTTGTATCAGAGGAGGTTTTATTTTATGCTTTACCTTACTATTTGGATCCAATAGAGTTGGATATGAAGAAATACATAGTTGTTAATAAGTTTTGCCTAGGAGTAACTAACATATGTACATGAAAATTCATGTTACCTCGAATATTACAATTTTTATGGTTTTTCTATTTTTTTAGTTGATTTGATTTCACTGTTGTGTGATTCACCTATTTTGTGCAGTTATGATTGATATCATTATTGTTCAATTTTCATAAAACTATATGATATGAGGGTATTCCTTATCATTCATCATATTTAATATTTTTATATATCACATGTTATGAAAGCTTGTCATGCCATTAAGGGTTCATTATGAATTGCATCATGTTGTGATAGATGTTGTGTTATATATTTCTTGTTGTTGTGATATATATTTTTCTATATATTCATGCTATAGTGATAGATGTTGTTCTTGATATTAAATCATTTCTGATAGATATTGTGATTACAATACCTTCTATTTTGATTGGGTATTGGAATATGTAAAATATCATTTTAATTGATGCGAAGCTTTGGTCCTTCAAGTGTTGTGGAACTTCATTGATCAGAATTTGGTGGATCATGTTTGAAATTTATTCTAATTCTCTCAAGATATGATATTTATAAGGATTCCATGCTTTGATTTGTGGGGAGTATGGGTTCTCATGGATCAAAATTAATCATTATTTTTCAAAAATTGAATATTTATGGGGTTCTGAAGAAGTTTCAGAAGCATACTATCTAGAAATACCTATAAAAAATTATGTGTGATTTAATGAACACACACCATGTGTTATTATATATTTGAAGAAATTAGTTTTCTTATGTACACGCCATGTACTGGTAAACATTGTCACTAAATGTGTGAGAAGAGTTGTGGGGTTTGTAATAATTTAGTAGAACACGCTATGTACTAGGAGTACATGTTGTTCTATAAAGGATCATGTATCTGACCATGTGTCTAATGACATGAGTGGATGAAACATGGGTTGTACACACCATTTTATGATTATAAACTCTGTGTAGTAATCGACCATGTATCCATCCATGTGGGTAATGACACTAGTGGATGGAACATAAGTAGTACACAATGTTTCTAGGTTGAACACTCCATGTAGCATTACACCAGAAGGAATTTGTATTTCTTGTTGTGTAGAAGAAAATGGGAATGATGGAACATTCAATAATAGGTTGTGTATCACGAGGAACACGTCGTGTGTATGGGGTGATACACAAAAAGGGTGGAAGTGGTACATTCCCATGTTAAGGATTATCGGAACATGTCGTGTTGTGGTTCTACATGTTGTGTATCCCTCTTTTGTAAAACATTAATTCCTTATTCTCATGTTTTTTCTTGCACTTCTATGATGTGATTTGTGATAATCTTGAACTAAGGATTGTGCTTGACCTCGCAGAGTCATTCCACTAAGGCATCCTCTAGTTGTATGCCAGATGTTGGGTGATGATCAGAAACCAGAAATGGTTGATAAGGGTCTACAAGTTGGTCCTCCTATCATTCCCAGTTTGGCACTAGGTATTATACTGGATGCGGGTGTTGATGCACAATTCTGTGAACGATTTTTAGAGATGATACTAACTTTTCAGGGAGATCCATATCATGCCCTGTTTATTGAAGAGTTGATGAGGGTGTTCCAAAAGAAGTATCCTCTATCTTTTTCAGATGATAGAGGACCGTGGGATATAGAGTCATGGATGTAGGCCACAATTTCTATCATCGAGCATATGGATATGCCTTCGGAGAGGAGGGTAAATATCATGACGTACATGATATTTGATTCTCCATGATATGGTGGGATGTTATTTCATAGGAGATATTTCATTGAGAAATATCTTGGGAAGATTTTCATAGGAAATTATAGGATAAATTCTACCACAAGACGATGAGTGCTAACCGAGGCCAGGAGTTCATGCATTTATAGAAGGGTGCTCATTCAGTAATGGATTCTTCTTCTCTGTTTACAATGATATAGTTATTCGCACCTGTTTGGGTGGTGATGAGTTATCATTGGATAGGTGATTTGAGGATGGTCTTATATATAAAATTAAATCACATGTCAATATTATTAGGTTGGATTTGGTGACTGCTATTTTAAATCAAGTGTTGATGACTGAGGGCAATCTAAAGGAGTTGCGAGCTACGAGCTAGGATAGTTAAGCATCCTGTACAGGTACTCGTTCATTCAAATGAAGGAATCACCGACGGGAGTTTACATGAAGTCGTTCTTCCAGTAGTAGGGATTCTTTTCAAGTAGCCATGTTGTGTGCTACCAGTGCGGGAAGAGTGGGCGCACAAGACCGATGTTTCTGAGAGACCCAGTTGAGTCCTGATCATGCAGAAAGATGGGTCACATACAATATTTTTCCAAGATGTTCTCACCTTTAGTGAGTGAGAGGGGATATGTGATTGATCCAACATTTGGAGAAGGTCCACTAGTTTCTCATAAGTCTGTGAATTGGCGTTCATCTAGGTGATGAGTCGGTCATAGCCGTGGTATATAGATGAAAGGTTCTCATGGAAAGTAGGGTGGACCGGCTCAGGGTAGCCATCCAGGGTATTAGGGCCATGGTATATGTAAGAAACTTTCAATGGAATATACCCAATGGAGCAGGATCGCTGAGCCTCTATGGATATATTTATGATTCAAGTTTCCTATGTTTTTTTCTTCTTCTATATTTGATATAGGGGCTACACATAGTTCTGTATATGTTTCTGTTGTGCAGAGTCTTAGGCTATATATATTTAATTTTGACAATGTTATGATGCTACACACTCCATTTGGGATTAGGTCTAATGTGTAATTCAGCGAAGGGATATCCCTCTTGAGGCTGGTGGGTGTCACTTATGATGGGACATATATATTTTAGAGATGAAAAGTTTTTAATTCATTATCAGAATACACTAGATGGTCTCCTTTCAGGCCTTTGTCGACTTTTATCACTACATAGTGAGTTTCGCATCACCAGAGGGTATATCTTTTCTACACAAGGGTCAATGGAATGTCAAGGTGAGAAGATCTAGACCTGAGATTCATGGGTTGGGAGTAATTACATCCCATATTGGTAGTTTATATCTTGATTTCCATGGGAATTCATATATGGAATTTCACCTATGGTGGATTGTATTAGAGATGTATTTCCAGTACACTTTTCTGGTTTACCTCTAGAGGGATAGGTTGATTTCTCTATTGATCTTGTTCTAGTAGAGGCACCAGTTTCCAGTGACATTTATATGATTGATACACTAGAGTTATAATAGGTCAATAAAAAGTTAGTGAACTCAAATGAAAAGGGTTTCATCTAACCCAGTACTTCTCCTTGGGGTTCACCTGTTAATTTTTGTAAAGGAGGTAGATGGTACAAATAGATTTTTTGTGGATTATTTGAAATTGAACTAGTAGAGGGAAAAGAACATACATCTTTTCCTAAATATTGAAGATCTATTTGATTATCTTCATGGAGCTCGGGTGTTCCCGAAGGATGAGTTCAGATCTAGTTATAATCTTTTGTGTATTAGACCACTAGATATTCCTCTTACACCCTTTCATAGAAGGTATGGTCTATACGAGTATTTGTTTATGCCATTTAGTCTCAAGAACACACCGAAAATGTTCATGGAACTAATGAACCATGTGTTCCATAATTACTTGGATTATTTTGTAATAGATTTCATGGATGATTTCTTATTGTACTATCACACTCAACCTGACCATTCCATCCATTTTGATATCATATTTAGTACACTGAGGGTGTATCTGAAATATGATTATCTCACAAAATTCCACTTTTAGTAGAATTAGATTCATTTCATAGGTCATGTTATCCTAGAGACAATAGTATTTGTAGCCTCGGAGAAGGTGAGAGTTGTAGATTCCTGGGAGAAGTTGGAGAAAGTATTTAAATGAATAAATATAATCTTGTTTATTATAGAAACACTTTCACAGAAAGGTGGGAAACCAATAGTCACACACATGGAAATGAAAATGCAAGTGAAAATAGAAAAGCCTATAAATCCTCCTCAAACATACCTTCGGAACCATCATGTCCCCTCTCCAATTCAAGCACTGAATAACTAGATTTGATACTTGATTGATCGCTGAGGGAGTGAGTACGCATCATACCCCACCAGCAGGCCACCTCTTGTCTTCCAATGAACACAAGTGAAACACCTATGTTGAAGAGATCTCATGCCATCCCCCTCACTTTTTTGTTCTTTTCAAGCTGATGTTTACCTAAAACCATATCAAAATAGATGTGTTTGACCACATGGGAATCTAGTTCATCTTGAACTCCCATGTCACCAATCAGCCCCACCTCAGATGTGGGGTGGGTCATAGTAATAGTTACCCCTTATTCCCCAAACGAACCTACAACAAAATTGTAGGCACGATCGATCGTGGGGAACACATTTGAACTAGGTCACACCCTGTAGGGTTAACCACCACACCACATACAAAATATTCATAGCAAAGGGGCAACACCCACTGGAACCATATTAATGATGCTCTTACACTTCTTATCACACCCTAGATCGAGTGTCCTGAGAAGTAAGGGAGTTTCATGAGAAACATAACCTAGTTGGCCAGAAGGTGAGGATTTTTCAGGGTTTATGGCGACCAGGCCCTGTTGGACACCCATATGGGATTCATGACCACCTGGTGATGATCTTGGACTCAACCGACTATCATTATGAGGCATTCTACCAGTAACAATAGGGTAAATGGGGGCATGGGTCATCTGTACCACTCCCTTGAAGAAACTCCTACCACGTCAAGAGTATAAATAAGTCCACTGCCCTTGAAGAAAACAAAATGAACACAAACCAAATATTTTCTCAGTATAGAAACCATTCCAAAAAACAAACGCACCTTCAAACTAGAGATGAATGCGATTTTTAGGGGTACCGAGAGGGCCATCTCAACATACAGGTGATCATAGTCGAGATGCTTCTTGAAAAGAGTATCATCATAAATTCGTATAAAATAATTGATCATGTCACCAATACCATTAGGGATAGATGGATTCTGAATGTGTCTTAGAAGACGAGGTAGGTGAATCCACACCATCGCACACTTACAATAGCCACCACGATCGGAGTCCATTATCTAATAGTAGAGGGAGAAGTGTCTATTATCACACATTCATGACTCCGATGATGTGGAACAAGAAAAATCATCGTCAGAAAAAAGATGCATTCTCAAATTATGATGATACAGATCCCACAATACCACCTAGAATAGAAGACCCCATGTTGAGTTGATGAAACCCTCAAACAATTATGGTGATGGAAAATCAATGCCCAATCTGGACCCCAACGTCTAGGAGTGGAAGGCTTCAACATCCTAAAACTCTAATGCAGATAGACAAACTGTTGGAGATCCATTGAATTAGGATAGATCCTTTGGTGAGATCTAGATTGGGAGAACCTCTAGATGACATGGAAGTGCTGGACCATTTGTAGGATGATGTCTTCGTATATCTTAATTAAAAGTGAAAAGAGGGACCATCTTCTTGACCCCACGGAAGAATGCATTTGAGGTACGTAATTTTATGTGGCATGATGGTTACTACATACATTTTATTCAGGACTATTCACTCTTTGTAGTGCCACTGACCGACATGAATAAAATGGTGAAATGTATTTGTGGACATTTTCCTGCAATTATGCCTTTCATGATCTGTATGGTAGATTGACATCAGTATCGATACTGATTTTTTTTGTAGTTATGGAATTGTTACAATGTTTTGTACAATGCATCATGTATCTGGTCGGGAGCAGTGCATATGCGTGGAGGGGGGGGGGGAGTTGTTGCATACAAGTCCTGGTCGTTGATACCACAAGGGATGAATGACTAGACTCATGATCACATGTTAGCCATTGTTGTGCCTATTTTGCGTTATTGGAGACACTCTATTTTGGGAGAGAATTTTTTTCTGTATAAACTGAGCAGAAAAGTTTCATGTATATCTTTACTCGGCAAGATATGAATTGGAGAAAACAATGGTGGGATGGGTACCATCAATATTTTGACATTGACCCTTCCTACATTCTTGGAAAAGGAAATGCAGGGGCTGGTGCATTGAATAGGAAAAATCAGTTAAAGGCAGTTCAATAGGCAAGCAGTTAGTGGAATCTTATGGATATATTCTTTGAGATACATTTGGAGGTACATGATAGATAGAGGAAGGATTTTATTTCTTCTATAATTGTTACATCTACAATTCTGGATCATGTTTGAATAAGGAATCTATATGGTCCCGAAGGACATGTCCTACAAGAGAGTGTGTGATGTGAAGAACATACTCCTACGTGAACTGTATGTGACAATGAGGTGATTCATTTTCAAGGAAATGTAAGGGTGTTAGCAGATATAAATAAAGAGATTATGAAAGATTTTCCTTCCAAAGTATGGGTTGTTCATCCTGGTATCACAAATATGTTTTGTGATTTACATTTTTAGTATTGGTGGAAAGGTATAAAGCGAGATGCAGTTGGTTTGTTATGAGATGTTCCACCTTCCAAAAGATGAAGGCAGTGCATTAGTGGCTGGAAGGAAGTTTACAAAATTTACCTATTATTGAGTGGAAATGAAATGTTTTCATGATGGTTTTTCTGAAGGGTTTACCACGGCCACTAAGAGGAAATGATGTTTAATGAGTTATTGTTGATAAAGTCACGATGGTCTCACATTTCCTACTAATTAAAGAATCCTTTAGTTTTTTATGAACATATAAGGTTTTACACCTGAGATATTTTACATTTATATTGGGTTCCACACTATACAATTTCAGATAGGGATGCATGGATTACTTATTGAATCTTTTAGGGACTGTAGAGGGATTTGGTTATATAAGTACTTGTGAGTAAAGCATACCACACCCCAATAAATGGCTAGTCTAAGCTAAATATTCAGGTTTTGGAGAACATTCTTCGAGCATGCATCTTGGATTTCTGGGATTTATAATAGAGACACATAGCCCTGGTGGTTTCTTCCATCAACAATAGTTTTCATGGAACCATTTTGATGGAACCTTATGATTCTTTTTTAGGGTTTTCCATGATGATCATCCCTTTGTTGTATAGAGGTAGGATATATAGCTATGTTGGGACATCATCTTGTCCAGGAGATCATTGTGCAGGTGGAGTTAATTCGCAAAAGTAAAGAAACTGCAAAGTCTCATCATAAATATTATGCTGATAGACAGAGATGACCTCTAGAGTTTGAGGTTAGATATCATTTTTTCTTAAGAGTGACATGGATGGTGGGACACAAGAGGATTAGGAGATAGAGGAATCTATCATTGAGATACATCGGGTCATTTCAGGTTTCAGATGGAGTCCGGTTTTTTTCCTATCGGTTGTAGTTACCTCATAGGTACGAGGCTACGCATGACATCTTTCATATTTCTCATCTATGAAATTAATTTTTAGATTCATCTCATGTTTTTAAACAAGAGGATGTAGAGTGGTAAGTGGATGCATCCTTTAAAGTGTACCATATTCATATTTTGGATCACATCACAATGGTTCTATATGGCAGGTATCTTCCTCAGGTACAGTTGATATGGAAGCATGGGAAATTACAAGATGAGTCATGGGGGAGGGAGTCCGACGTACGGTCCAAATGGTAGGAGTTTCTCTATGTTTCTTCTTCCCCAACCATGGAAGGGAAATTTGAGGATCAATTGTTTTAAAATGTGAAATTTTTATGAACTCATATCTTCATTTATAGTATGGATATAGTTTTTTCATTGTTTTTTAGGAATTGGTATAAAAGGGGACTTTCTAAGTACATGCACTGTACTTCTGACTATATGTTTTGTACCTAGATTGTTGTGTACCGTTGTGTTCTGGCCGTGTAATGGTTGAATAAATGCATGTGTGATGACCTGACAGATTTCATAGGTTGGGGGTCTTTTAGGGATACTACATGACATGTAAATGTAATGAACACGATATGTAATTTGTTTCATTTGATATATCAGAGCTGTTTCATGTCTCATTTCTAGAATCAACTTTTTCTTCCGATATTTCATACTGGAGAACTCAAGAATGATAAATGAAGACTGAACCACCATTTATCCATCTGATCTCTGATTGAGACACCATCGGGTGCGTTGGAATCCCATTGGGGAGTTATCAATTCCCATGGATCCTTTCATCCTCATTATTCATCTCTCATTGGTTATTCAAGATAGTGAATTTTTCATTCATTTAATGTTATGCGATTATATAGGTCATTTTAAGGGTTTATGTTCATGTATATCGATGATACGATATAAATTTTGGTGGTTTCTACCATTATTTGGGTTTTCCTAGAATATATATGCTTAATGTTCTACATAAAAACATTTGGGGTATTTCGTAATTTGGAATTAAACCACGTTTATCACCTCCTATGGTTTATTTAATTGATAAAATGTTGTTTCTTTTGTGTAAGGTAAGAAACCCAGTTTATGGGACACCCCATGGGTGTGTTTCCCTTGGTTGATTTTTTATGGCTCTTTGGTCTAGACATCCTATTAGTCTTTCCTTGTATTCCTTACCTTGTTTTTTTGGGATGGAGTTGTTGAATATATAAAATGTATGTGATATGCATTGAGAATTATGACCAAAGAGAATTGGTCTATGAGAGCTTCACAAAGGGGTTAGACTATGAGAGATTCCCAGGTGGACATCAATAATTGATTCAGCTAGACAGAGATATTTGACAAGGTGATAATTATTATTTGATTAAATGAATGTTGGACCCAAGGGTTTAGGCACTGAGAGCTTTCCTAGGTGGTCATTTGTAATCTATTGATGCAATGTTAGGATAAATGGGTTAGACCGTGGGAGATTTCCTAGAGTATCGTTGCATACTGAATTGATGCTATGTTATACCAAATTTTTTAGAGTGTGGGAACTTTCCCAGAGGTCATTTATGTGTAATTGAATGATTGTGATGAGTCTACCAATCCAATGAACATTCTTGGACTCGGTCTGTCATGATTTTCTAAATGGTCTTTTAAGACATCTATTTTGTTACATTCATAGGGGATACATATTTTAGACTAGTTCCCAAGGTTTACAAGATTCAACAGATTGAATAATAAATTTAATTGAATGTAATTGAAAACTGTAGGATTTTTTAAATTTGAGTACATCCTTGTTTGTTAATTAACATTATCATATTACTTGTTATATATATTCAATGATAGTTAAGTATAGATGTTTTGGTGTTTTCCTACTGGGATTCATCTCACACCCAATCTGCATCATGTTTTGGACCCAAATAGATTATATGATTTTAGGTATAGATAATTGAAAGCTCCATTCATCATCAGGTTGTTGATTTTTAATGGAGTTGGAGAGCATGGGACCAAGCTAAGTCATTTAATGTTGTTGGTGTATAATTTTTTTTCTACACATTGGATTCTGTATTGTATATCATCATTGTGACTTGTTTGGATTCATTACATTAAAAACATGACAACTTCATTTATAAATATTTTCTTGTTGTATCATTACTATTATTTTTCTGCTCTTTAATTTTATTGCATGGTATTACTGACGACACTAGTGTTTACTATTTTTTTTCCACTATGTATAATCCGTAAATGAGGACATAGTTTCCCCATTATCACACCTCATCACCCGGATCTGGGATGTTACACCACACTAGCCTCTTTGGAGTGAAAAAATAGATCTAAATAAATGATAGATTTTCCCAAAATGGAGTCTCTAGAAGGATAATAAACACTATCCAAAATAATTATATCAAGTGTTTCATAATCATGTATCGAGGATGTAATTCCACATGTGTCCTCATAGGGAAAAGTCCTATGGAATTAACCCAACCACTACTATCCCAAACAACTCTATCTCAAGTGATCCATAACATCACCTCACCTCACATTTTCTAGGATCTTACTGAGGACACCATCTCATTTGATGTTGAAAAATTATTGGTATAAGATACTCATGGGACATAATCCATGTTTTTAATGAGGGGATACAGAAGGTGTAAACTCCACCAAGTGGTGAATACACATGATGTATGGGTGTCACACGGACTGTGACCTGCATAAACCCATGGACATGTAATCCCTTCACATGGCTCAACTATCTAGGATAACCTAATGGCATGTACCCCTTGGTACTTTTCGTTCCCCAGATACATGGCCCCTCGGTCATGTCTCTTGCTTGTACCCATTCCAGGAACCTCATTTCCATGGACTCTAGTGGTGTACTATTACATGACCGCATACATTATAAAGATTCCCTACGCATGACCTTAAGACTAATGACATGGGATCACTACATGGTGTGTAACTTTGGTATGCAACGTGCAATACCCAAAACATATCTTCTCTAAATTGGATGAACACATGTCATAACCTTGTAGTCTATACACTATGTATATGGGAAAATCTATTGTAAATTACACATGAGATGCACAAATCACCCATTTTCACCCACAGATTGACCCCAAATGGGTCCCTAGAAAGCATATATGTGATCTAAAGACATAAAATGATGCATTAAAAATGGTATGGGACTTAGAATACAATTTTCCTACCTCATTGAAAAATGATGATGTTTCGAGGTCGAATTGGTGCACACAATTTGTTGTTGAATGTTCCTAGAGTGATCCCATAAAAAGCAGTGATTGATAGCACCTTGTTTCATAAATTCATTCCTCATGCCATCAGTCAAAAATGGAGGGAGGATAGTGGAATCAGATTCTCATGTATGCGCACTAATGGGAGAGGGTGGGAGGGAATTATTTTATTTATTAAAAAATCACTAATTTATCTATTTTCCAACACATGCTCTACCAACAAGCATAAGACCTAGTACCGACACTGATAAATTGTTATGTTCTCACATGTGTAAAAACGATACTATAACCTCAACCACAGAGTTATAATTATGATCCATGGTTCCATTCAGGAGTTTTTAATGTTTCAAGAGAAATTGTTCTCGGGTGATAAAATGTGGTTAATATTTTCAAATTCCACATGCTGAGGCTCTTCAGGCCCCTAAATTCCATGCCGAATCAATGGCCGGTTTCCGAAATATTATTTTTAATATTCCATATATTAACAGGTAAATTCAAGTCACTACATTGAACTTGTGTTATCCTTATGTGATTATATAGAATTCAATTCATTCTATTTTAGAATTATAGCTCTCTAAAAATTACATTATGCTCATATATATTGGTGGAGATGTATGTTAAATTTTATTTACCAAACTAAACATCCTTAACATATTAGGAACTCTAACTCCCTAAATCTACCTAAATCGAGTTGCATCTTTCAATTCACATATGTGTCTCTATAAATAACCATAGATACCTAAAAAATGTATATCAGTCTCATATTTAAGATCAATAATTCATTAAATTGATGTTTCATTCATGCATCGATCATTTATCGATATCCAATTTTCTCTCATGGTAAACCAATACTCAAATCAATCATTGGATTTATAGCCATGAGATTTGGTGCATTATAATCCTTTGATTGAGACATGATGATGAAAATGATCTCAAATGTAGATTGAATGTTTCAAATTAATCACACGTATGATCCCAATCGTAAATTTAACATTTTAGACATGGGAACCATGTGGTCGAAATCAGAAATCCAATATATTTTTCAATTTTTCCTTCCACCACATAATAATAGACTTTGCTCAATACTCCACTCCATCTTGAACTAATTTTCACCCAAAAATAGCATCACATACCATATTTGGATATTAGACCTCTATTCCCCATTGGTTCAACCCATGTGAATCCTATAGGATCAATGCATAGTCCATGCTTATTCCCTTCTATAACCTACAAGTGGGACTTCAACTTCCATAATACCTCTAGTTGATGTCTCTATGTCAATGTTACCTTATTCTCTATTATGATTATAAAACTAATAATATAATTTTTTTTTTGAATTGTGATCTCCATAATCCATGATTCTGGATATAAATTTCATCACTACTAAGACATATATATTAATTTCTTTTAGATAAGGAGATAATAACTCTTATATAAATAATGAGACAAAATTAACCAACACTAAGTCAAAGTGGGTCATGATTAGTGTAGAAAACCCAATTGATTGAATTTAACATCAATTATATCAATAAATTTTAATCATGTGAAACTAGCATTGAATCTATCATTAAAGGCCATATTAATTATTTTCAACTAATATATAAAATTCATATCAAAAAATATTTTAAAAAAATTCATGTGCAATAATGTACTTATACCTTTCACATTTCATTTTCCATTCGTCCTCGAGGACCAATTTTTTCCCATTTAATGTTGATCATTTTATTTATAAATAAGATAATATAAAATTTAATACACAATTTTGGAAAACATCAATCAGTGCACATTTAAAATTTATAAATATCAAATAAATCCCTCGCCATTAATTCATATATTATTTTGATCTGATCTAAAATTTAGATATTTAGTATTTTTTCCTCTATTATCCCCCTAAAAATATTGTCACTATACATATCAAAATTGATGGAATTTCGTCATGAATGAGCTCCAAAAATATATGGATATTATTTTATATATTATAAATAGGCAACAAGATGTCAATAATACTCTTTGATGTATAAATTTCAGGCTGTAAAATTTTCACAGCTTTTATAAAATTCATATATCCCCGTGAATATATGAATCTCATTAACTTTATTTTATGAAATTTAATCATAAGGTATATGTATGAAAATTTTGGTTCTTCAGTCATCCTTAAATAGAGAAACATGTACAAGAGTTGCTTCACAATATGATAATATTCTTAGATGAATGTCTAAAAAATTATTTTAAAATTATAAAAACACTATTAAGGGAAAAGTGAGAAATAAT
Organism: Viscum album; assembly: GCA_963277665.1. Taxonomy (NCBI): domain Eukaryota; kingdom Viridiplantae; phylum Streptophyta; class Magnoliopsida; order Santalales; family Viscaceae; genus Viscum; species Viscum album. The sequence continues at coordinate 798,164,904 of OY728143.1, read as the reverse complement.
GGAATCTGAAAAACAACCACAAAACTACCCTTACATAGAAGACCTCCTTGACACAATACAGTATCAACCTCTCCCCATCAAATGCAATATGAGGTCAAACCTTCACCAGAGCATGATCATTCATTAAGAAGTCTCATGAAGAAGTGTGCTGGAATATAACTGATGGTTAAGCCATACCCTCCAAATAATTCGAATCCAAAAGGCATGCACCGATGAAGACCTCAGGCTATAATCCACTTCAAACGATAATCCAAGTTGAATGCTGGTACGTAAAATCAAACAATATAAGAGAATCAAACAGATGATGGTCTAAATGAGGGAAAAACACATACTCTCATTCCTCTCAAACAAATCTACCAAAACATCCAATTTAAACAATGTCACTAAAAATTATCTTGAGATTTCCAGATTTCATCTCCCTAAAAAACTACCATGATGAAGATGAGACATGCATAATTGGTACCTCCGCCACCAATTTCTCATTCTTAGAAGCCAATTCATCGCAGGACTGTATGTACTCTGCTCTACTGATCGTTCTTCTGTTGAAGCCCTCTATAAGAATTAGATCCTTCTTATCAATCCATGAGTATTGATTTTAATTAAGATCCACTCTTAGGGACCTCCCCATAAATTTACTATCCTCTTACTATGTTTCATTAAGCAACATGACATGTTATATCACTTATTCTCCAAAACATAACAACAAAACAAAGGATGAGTCACCCCGGTTCTCTAGAACACACAGACTCAACGTCTCCATGACTGTCATCTTGTCATTCATATTATTTGATGATCGATTCTCCAAAGGATGTGGTAAAGAGTAGTAATATGACCTCCCATTCCTCCTCATGAAACTCCAATTACTCTTCAGACTTGAACCTTCATATTTTGATTGTCCGGGTTTTCTTCCATTGGATTCTATCACACACACCCCTTGAACATTAACTGGTTCAGCGTAATCAGACCTCAAACTGACCTCTGCACTTCCTTCAAACCTGTTACTCAAGAGTATTCTAGTATATACCGAAGACTCCAAACCCCCTATTCACCCGCCTTTAATTGGAATAGGCGTGTACATATCATACCCCTACTTTCCCTTACACATGCCACCACTGCTAGACCTTAACACCTTAGTGAATGAGTCAACTGCAACAACCTTCTCACCACACACCAACTAGTCTATAGCCTCATTACACCCAGTCATCTAGTTTTTCACGCGACCAGCCTCATGTTGTACCAACTCATCACACTTCTGTACAATGAGATTGGAAGCATTTCAATCCAAATCATGGCTTACCCTGTTAAGCACCTAAGACACCTTTATGTTGGTTTGAGGCACCGTGGCCTTCTTCCCCATAGAAGACCCATGGGAATCCTTAACAGACACCTCACCAACCACTGAATCATGGTCAAAATGATACTTTTCTTTGAACCACAATGCCTGTGATCCCAGATCCCAACACTCCACATTCATTGCCATCTGATCTAATACATCATCCACACAAAATATAGGGAACTTACCCATGCCGCTATCTTCCCTAGCTGAGACATGATCTCCCTGATGACAAAACTCTTCTAGACAACCCAATTTCACGGGTACTGAAGAAAAAGCCTTACCAAAACCCTACACTATAGTTCTGAGGAGCCCCATCAATAAACCTCTGAAGAATGGACCTGTCGGTTGCTCTTAGAGAATAAATCCATCCAGTTTTCATAAATAACCATCTATTTGAATCTGTACTCCTCACCAATAGTGGTCCAAACCAAATAAAATGGATTCTTTGACACATCAAGTTCCACAAACACGCACATATTTACCAGATAAAAAACCGATTCTGGGCGACTCTCTAAGAATAAGAATATACCGATTAGATTACCATGGATTCCAATCATATAAATATTTTGAAACGGCAGGGGTATGTTAGGGAATAATACCCAAACTGCCATAGTTGGAGAATCACATTTCATATGGAACTCAAATGACCATTGTGGTAGGAAGAAACAAAACCAGTTGATGCTGCGGGGGGAACTCGAATGTGCATGGATTAGGTCCTCCTCCAAGTCAAAACAGATCATGATATGATGGATGTCGAGAAAACCCACAGTCTCTCACTTCAAGAGCTCAAATGAACTAAAGACGAACCTGTCAAGGAATCTTCCAAGGGTCACCTTTTCCTAAACCGAGATACTATAGTTAGGTTCAAAAGCAGGGAAGATTTTGTAAACAATTCATTTGAAATTTGATGATTGGGGAGTCCGTCGATGAACTCCGGCACTTTAGGGCATAACCAAACTTTTGGAAAAGGGGGTAGGAAATCGGGATTTGAGAAAGGACATAAAGGGGCTCCTGCCCTCATGAAGGACTTTGCTGATGTGACACCCCACGATTCCATGGTACACTTCTCTTTGAATAATATAGTATCCTGTGTTGTACGCAATTTCGAGTTCTAACACAAACCACAACCATTGAAACTATCCATTATGAATAGTAATAACAACATTTTTAAATTTTATACATTTTATCTTTCAAAATGGAATTAATATTTGGATTCAGAATATCAAAATTAGTCTGTGGTGAAATTTTGGTACTTTTTGGATAACTTTTATATTTTGATAAATAGTGAAAATTACTAAATTTTAATTAAAAACGACTTTTCTAATAATAATAATTAATAGTAATAAATTATAAATTTTTGTGGTTTTAATGTATATTTAGAATATATATTTTTACCATTTAATACAATTTTGGACAATGGAAATAATTTCACAATTAAACCGGGCATAAACAAGTGTCATTCGTTTGATAGTTATTATTTCTAAAAACATGCTTTTTGTTTTGACAGCGGGAAATAATATTAAATTAATTTTTGTCACTTTATTATTTTGAATTTGGAAAAATGGATTACATATTTGGAATCAGGATTTCCAATGTTTGTAATTAGGTAACATTTATTTTTAGACATTTTGAATAATTACGTCGGTAAATATTTTATTTACCGTGGTTAAAGGGTAAATCTGGTAAATAAGGGTAAAGAAATATTATTATAATAATAATAAATTACCCTAAAACATGTCCTAACCCTATTGGATGATACATGTCCGACCATGGGCATCTTTGGGTTGATTTTGGGACCCTATGGATCCACTTGATAGTGATAATGACACATTATATTAATTAAGTCAAAGTAAATACAAAAATGACACAAGAATATATCTTTTAGAAAAACAATTTTTACATAGAGTTATATATGTTATATCTTCGACAATAAATATTCATTAGAAAGATAAAATTATTTCCTACATAATGGTAATTTATTTATAATTTTTATCCATTTAATAATTAAATTTTATATGACACAATAATGAGAAAGTATTTACCTTATTAATGAAAGAATCAAATAATTAGTATTATAAATGTTAAAATAAATATAATTTGAAAATTTTGATGACATCCACTAAGTTTATTGATTAATATTACTTGTTAGGATTTATTAAATAATTTTTTTTAATTAATAAAGTTGTTAAAACTTTAACAAAAATACATTATTAAATAGTGTCAAAATTGACATAAAAGTGTTTTTAAAACAAATATTATATTATTATTTCATATTCTCTTCCTAAAAATATAAGGTTCGGCAAAAGGACATATATAATGATAGGTGTATCAATAATGGACCACTTGGGGGTCTCTTGGATAAATATAGTATGTTTATTAAACATATAATATAAAAATACAAAGTTACATGGTAAATGTAAAACTATTTAACTAAGAGTTAAATGTAAATGATAAGCTTAATATAGTGAACCAAACCTGTATAAATATATTGGATGAAATTATTTAGACCCAAACCCACCTTAGACATTGATTAATCCACTTTGGAGCCATTAGAAAACAAATAGGAATATATATATATATCTTCTAATCATGGCATTTTTCTGCCTACGTGTCACCACTCGAGACAGCCATGCCTCCACCTCGCAAAAACTCCCTAATATGCTCCTCTGTTTTCCACGATTCCCAACCCCGACCCTCCCGCGAATCCACAACCCGAATTCTAGGGTTACAGCTCATCCATATCTTTGGTTTCCTCTTCCTCGACGGTTTGAGTGAAACTCAATCCGATCGGTTATGATCCTCCACTTATCCGACTAGTCCATATCCCTCCCAACGACGGTCATCGGCTTCTCCAGTTTCCTATGCCTCGATGATCATACTAATCACATGTATAAATCAATGTTATTATTTTGGTTTTTGAACTACATTTACGGTTTTCTGAGACTAAGGTACATCAAGCTTCGTCCTTCTGTACTATGCATAGACAACCTATTATGTATTTTGATGTTGGTTAACCCGTCAAAAATCTATGGTTTGAAGTTAATTTCTGTATATCCATCTCCACTACTTACCAAAGCATCGTCCTCACAACTGTTGTTAATTTCTGCTGATAATTTTTGTGTATACCTCAGTATAAATAATAGAACGTTTAATTTATCATACCACATTCTTTAATTTTTAAAGCCTATTTAATTGTTTCGCAACTGTTTCCAATTACTCTTGCCTAACCTTTGTGCAATGTTCTCTATTTATGCAGTCCTATTTCAATACCTTTATGATTGTTAAAATTTCTGTGTAATTAGTTTTTTTATTGTACTTTACATTTTTTCATTCCTTCAAAGCAACAAAACTAAGACATTAAATTTCTTTGTATGAAAATGAGGATTCCAGTGCATTAATGATATGTGTATGTTCATCCACTGACCAACAGAAATTCATTTGGCTACAAAATTAATGGTAATCATTAAAAAGTACTCTACTATTTTATACGGGTTAATCCATTGGAATTTCTACTAATATGAATGGGAAATTTACTTAGGCTGTCCTTGGTTCAAAAAATGCACTACCTACTGCAAGGTATGTTATCTAAGTCCATTAGGATATCTATCCACTCAATACTACCATATACTGTTAAATTTTTTAAATTACAGTACTAAACTATAATATAACTTAATCCTATTTCAATAGGATTATGTCCCATTTTTTTGACGACATCTATGTTCTTATATTATTAGTATGTGACTACAATTGTACAACCAACCATAGCACTTACTACAAGCGCAATCTAAGTAACTGCAGAATTTACATGATCTATGCTATTTGCACAATACAACATCGAAGTATACATGTTAATTATTATTGACGATATTTTCTTTGAGAAATCGTTACTATAATGGTTTACATTATTGTCCTCATATTATACATTTTATATAATGAGATCACAACAATGTTTAGTATGGTTATGCGGTCCTGTTCGGTCTCTTAACAAGAAAATAACTAGATAAACCAGACAAATATGCACTCCCCTTCAAGATATAGAGACAGACGATTTCAAATAAGATTACTATGGCAAAAAAGTCAATCATGTTGTCTTCTAAATACTGTCCACAACTTAAATAGTGTCATTATTTAAGAATCAGTAGCTTACATGTTTACTATATAACCAAATCGACAGGTAGAATGACCACTGAAAACATTACTACACCTTAACCTGTGATTCCATATGAGAGGAGACAAAAACAAAGGGGTATGTCTTCCTTACCCATTACTTTTTCAACTCCGATCAATATAGACAAACATTAAATTAAAACTGTTTAAAAAAATACAATGATGTCTAACAAGGTATAATATAATAGTAATGAAAGTTATACATTAATAATGCCTATTAAAATTGTTTTACACCATAAATGGTCACACCGGCTACTGACACAGAATTACGTCGCCGCATTCCATTATCATCTATATCCATCAACCGTTAGTTCTGCTTACTGTCTCCCATTTAATTATTTTGATTACTATCTGAAAATATACTAAACATGTATTCATACAATTATGCCATTCCCTATTCCACAATCCCTCAAGAGTTTTCAGATTTATCAATGATATATGGCGGATCAAAGAATAAAACATTATGACAAAACACCACGATACGACATGGGATTTCATTATGTAAACATTTATGCATTTAAACTTTTGTTACATTCATTGTGAATACTATACATTACAGTTTCATAACTTACAGTCCAAATATCACTCTTACAAGGTACAAATTCAAATGACTGTACTATTACGGAGTCAACCGATGGATCCTCATCATAGTAATCACCAAATAACCCACTATGTGAAGTCTTATATGTGGTAAAATATTCACTCTTATGCCTACTACTATTTAATCGAATAGTGATAATTATACTACAACTGGAAACTGCATTCTTCTATCATCCACAAGTATGTTTACCATTACAACTATCATCTCACATTTATTATGCATAAATCCAATCATATATACTCCCTTTTAAATATCGTGTAACATCTTGAAATATCGTTTCTTCCAAAAGAGATATTACCAACCATGCAGGTTCCACAGAAACAAATGATGGAGAAGTTTCAATGAGAGGTACATATAGGTATACTACTCCTCCAATGATCTCTGAGATATATCATGCAATCAAAAATGGAGTTACGTCAACTTGGACATACTATTACCAACATTCCACTTTTTAACACTCTTTATTATAATACTAAATGTTCACCGACAACAAATAACTTGATGATTAATGATGAAGATATGTCAATACATCATCAAACTACTGAACAAATAGGTTGTTTATAATAAATAAAAACATTTATTACTATATAGATTCTATGTGTAATTTAATGTTAAACTGATTCCATATTTTTTATTTCATATTATCTATTCCAATCCTTTTCTCTTCAGAATATTTCGACTGCGGAGACCCTTCTAACATATGTGAAAACAGTGGTTCTACCTTATGGTTTGAAGAGAGGAATTAATAATAAATCCATAGACATGTCCCCTGTTACTCAATATGTTTTTCACCGGGAAAAAATAGCATTACAGCCTTTGCCTTCATGTCCTGAATACCTTAGAACTTTTCTATTCAAAAAAAAGTTGTCCAACTTTTAAATAATTCCAAGATCACTTGCACATATACAACTCTTTGTTTGAATTCACATCATTGGGTGAAAATTTAGACAAATCAATGAACTGTGGTGGGTCTCCAAATATTTTTTGATTAAATGGACAAAAATCTCATTGCATTCTTAGTTTATGTCCTTCCGATGGACAACCACCCAAGTTTTCCCAGCTATATGTATATGAAACTGCAAATGAAGCTCAGAATAGAGTACGAGCAATCAGGTATGTAATGCAGTAGCTGGTAATACATAAACATTGTGTCTTGCAATTCTCACCACTACATGAAACATTCTTATGCAGTTTTGATGACAGAAACAAAGAATATATTATTGATGTCAGTATTGTTAAAAAGCTACAGAATATGCTTCATGAACATAACAATTTATCACATCAATTCAGAATAGCAAGGGATGTTATTGAGATGCAGGGCATTAAAAATTTAAAACCGCGACTTCATAGAAAATGAGGAAGGTATGCACAGATATACAACATACCAACTACTTCTGAGATTTCAATGCACATTGTCGGCGACATTGATGATCTAAATAATGAGAGAGATATCATCATTCAAGGCAAAGATGGTGTCTATCAACGCATTAATGAGATTCAACCTCTATACCTTCCTCTTTAATATCTATTGGTTTTCACGGGTGGAGAGGATGGATATGTTGACAACATATCCCATCGCACTACACTGTTTATTAACAATGCAATATTCTAGAATGTTACAATGCGAGAATATTTCTCCTTTCACCTTCAATCATTTTCCAATGATTTTTCCAGCCTTCTTTTCTCTTGGAGGCGTATTCAATAGTTTATTGTAGATGCATACATAATGATTGAGTCTCAGATATTATATTTTATTTGCTACAACTAGAAGTGCTTAATGGAAGAACTATACAATTGGTAGAAAGATGATTTCCTTATGGGTGGTCGGGATGGTTCCTTATGTGGGAAACGTATCATTTTACCATCGACATTTATAGGAGGCCCAAGATATATGATTCAGAATTACCAAGATGCAATGTCAATCTGTAATTAGGCAGGATATCTTGATCTTTTTTTTACATTTACATGCAATCTAATTTTTCCTGAAGTTTCTAGATATGTTATGGTAAACAACCTGCGCCCATCAGACTTTCTTCAAATAATGTCGTGAATTCTCAACATAACAGTACAACAACTCATGAAATATATACGAGGAGGTTCCTTCTTCGGAAATTCTTGAGAAGGTCTATAACTACGTCACTAAGATATTCATTCTTTTTAATGACAACCTCATCCAGAATTTGTTAAATGTTTTTGAAATTTTCTTCTTCTGTTAAATTTACAATGTAGTTGTTCATACAGTGGAGTTTCAAAAAAAAAGGACTGCTACATGTGCATATTCTATTATTTCTTAGTCAAGAAAGAAATTTAGTAACTCCATCAGACATTAATAGAATTTTTTCTGTAGAAATTCAAACAAAGGTGACATCCCTAAACTACATGTAGTAGTCAGCAATTTTATGATCCATGAACCTTGTGGTGAAGCCAACCGTCGCTTTCCTTGTATGAGGACTTGAAAATTCTCAAATTATTATCCAAAGAAATTTGTTCCCCAGACAACATCAGATTATGATGGTTATTTCATCTATCAGAGAATAAATACATGTTATACTGTTCTAAAAAATGGTTTACCATTGGAAAATCGGTCTATTGTGTCGTAGAATCCTACATTGCTATTAAAATATAAAGCTAATCTCAATATCGAAGTTTGCAATCAGTCAACCTCTATCAAATACCTTTTTAAACATATTATTAGGGGGAACGATCATGTTACCCCAACACACTTTAATATAATCAATAAAGATCATCATGAAAAGGGTTTCGATGAGATTAAAATGTATTATTACTGCCGATACATCTCACCTTGTGATACTTATTGGAGGATTTTATCTTATGATATCCACTATAGATATCCTCCAGTTTATAGACTGTAATTTCAATTACCATGAGAAATCAATTTCACATATGCAGACTTTGATAAAATTGAAGATATCTTGAATAAGAGAAACATTTCTGATACCATGTTCACAGTATGGTTTAATGCAAATCAAATGTACCGAGAGGGAAGAAATCTTACTTGTGAAGAATTTCCAATATAGTTTGTCTACCACTGTCATGAAAATAAATGGTACCCGCGCAAATAGGGTTTCAGTATTGGCATACTATAATATGTGGAACCCTCTTCTGGATAACTACATTACTTGCAAATTCTATTAAAAATGGTCAGAGTATCAACTTCGTATGAATGTATCAAAACATTGAACAACGTTACTCATCTTACATTCAGAGAAACATGTTGAACAATGGGACTTCTATCTAAAGACAATGAATTCATGCAAGCACTACAAGATGTATCTGCTTGGGGAATGGGATATTCTTTGCAAAGACTATTTGCCAAAATGTTATTCTCAAATTCCATTTATCGACCTGAATTTTTTTGGTTTGCAACCAGGAAAATCCTAACAGATGACATTTTATATTCCTAACAATAGAAAATTCAATTAAAAGGTACAAACATCTTACTTTCATGAATGGAATATATTGAAATTATTATATTTCTGTCCAATATTAATACTCTATCTTTTAGACTTGGCAATGATAGATCATCAAAAACAAATGTATGCATTGTCTAAAATAGACCACATTCTTCACATTAATGAAAAATCTATGCAGTGTTATCCTCTAATGACCCTTCTAGAGTATACAGTGTCTCCTCATCCGAATGGAATGATTGAGGAAGACCTTAATTATGATAGGAAAAAACTGCAACTTGAATACACAACATTACACAATATGCTTACTGATGAATAGAAATATTTAATCCAGAAAATTATGTCTGTGTTATCTTCTCCTGATAGTGGATTATTTTTCTTGAATGGATTTGGAGGAATGGGTAAGACTTTCAACTGGAGATTTTTATCATGTCTACTAAGGTCCGAAGGAAAAATTGTTCGAGTAGTTCCTCCGAGTGGAATAGCATCATTACTCTTACCTGGAGTGTGAATAGCTCATTCAAAATTTTGAATACCAATTTATATAAATGACCAGTCTGTTTGTAACATTCAATAGGGGAGTGTTGTTGCACAACTACTATAGTAAACCAAATTCATTATCTGTGATGAGGCTCCAATGATTCATAAATACTATTTTAAAGCTATTTATCATACATTAAGAGATATTATGTCATTAAATAATGAAAAATCTTCTAATTTATCATTTGGTGGTCTAACAGTGGTCCTGGGTGTTGATTTCAGACAAATACTACCAGTGATCCCAACAGGAGAGAGTAGTGACATTGTCTTTGCAATTATAAGATCATCATATCTACAACAGCACTATAGGGTTTTAACATTGACTCAAAACATGAGGTTGAAATCAACTGATAATGTTGACGTTCCAAACAAAGTTCGAGATTTTGCAAAGCGGATTTTGGACATTGGCGAGGGTCCCATTGGAGAGCATAGTGATGGGGTTGAGTTCATTGAAATACCATCTACCTATCTTCTCACAACAAATAAATCACCTCTAACATCATCTGTTGAATTTTATTACCCATATTTCATTGATAACATTTCAGATGTTTCGTATTTGAAAGGTCGATCTATTTTAGCACCAACGCATGACGTTGTGCAGGAAGTCAATGACTACATGTTAACTCATACTACTTCTGAAGGAAAATATTATTTCAGCTCTGAATCTATTTTCAATGCCATTTTTGATACAGATCAGCCAGATATAATATATATAAATGATTTCTTGAATGGTATCACTGCCTCTGGGATACCTAAAAATAAAATTAATTTGAAAATCGGAGTACCCATTATGTTACTTTGAAATGTTGACCAATCAGTGAGTCTATGAAATGGTACACATCCTATATTTAGACATTTGGGTAACCATTTCATTAGAGAAGAGATTTCAACTTTTTCTCATTCAGGATATCTTGCATTCATCCCCAGAATAAATATGACACGCAATTATAGAAGATGTCGTTTAAAATTACATCGAATTCAATATCCTTTGACTATTTCTTATGCAATGACTATTAATAAAAGTCAAGGCCAGTCTCTATCATCTCTATGTTTATATCTTCACAAGCCTCAGTTTTTCATGGAAACATTATGTTTCCGTATCTTGAGTGACGTCACCAGGTTGTTTAAAAATTTTTGTTGATGATTGAGAAAAACACACAACAAAATGTACAAAAAACGTTGTATAGAAGGAAATTTTTTATAACATATCATAGGTATCTTTTCATTTTAAATTTATAAAATTTGATGATTTTATTATTTTCTTATATATCGGCACAACCCATTATAATAGATGCTTCATCTGTCATATCTGTACATTATTTGTAAACATGCAGAACTGTAAGCATGTCACGCAGAAGATGTCCTCTAAATGAAAAAACAGTTGATGCAGATGAAACATTGAAAGTATAAGTGCATGTATTGAATTTGTGGTTTAACGCCTCGCCCAAATATGGTTTTACTACTATCGATCAAATTATCTGTGATTCCCATGTGAGTTTATCCATTTCAAAAATTACAGTTCATGTACTATTTCCAAAACACCAACAATATGTATTTATTCTGTTGTAATATTTTTCATATATCTTAAATGTGATAGCTGGTTTGTAAATATTTACTTTGAAATTTAAATATTTCATGTAGGAGACATAAATACAGTGTACAATTAACAATTGCCAGGCAATCAACATGTACAAACCACTCCTGAGTGAAGGCCTTCGCTACATTATACAAAACTTCTAGATTGCTTCTAATCAATGAAGTTACATGGGGGAAAGACTTGCTTGTAGATTTTTTTTCACAACAAAAACATTTTTTCGACCAACTGATTCTCAGTTACCTGTCATCTGTTTCAAATTCATTACTTTTGATGACATCATTAACAAAACTGTTCCAGAACATCATCTAATAGGTATATTAAATAGAATCGATTTTGTATTAAAGTGTATGATTCAGATAATATTAGTTACTACATGTTCAAATTATTTAGTTACTACAAAAACTATTATTTCCAATTCTATTCAGTTTCTTGAAATTCTGTAGTCTTGATTCAATAGTTAACAGTAATGCTCTCTTCTTGAAAAACTACTCCTTCCACATCATTCATACCTGTTTTAGAAATTATTGGACATCTATGAAAATCATACCCCACACAGTCTGCTGGTACTACAAAACAAAATCTTCAAGTCATTTTAGAGGATGAAAGTTTACCATCCAGCTCTTACAACTACATTTTACATGTATTATTATTATTACCAAAACATCTACTATGATTTCTTCCATAGGCTTGGAAATAAAAGGTATCTTGTGGGGGATGTTTGAAAACATCATGTCAGAGTACTTGGAGAACAAATTGGAATCCTATATAGTAGTGATCTTGTAGTTGGTCAGGGAAAAACGGTTGGCCTATAAGAAATCTATCTATACGTTAAAAATTAATAGCTACATGTAAAACATGAATTAGTGTATTTTTTACAATTTGAAACTTTATTTTCATCTCATTCTTTTCTACATGTCCCAACATCTATTATTATCACCACTTCAATTAATGCTTCTAAAATAATACTCAACCTTGACAACCCAGTAGTCCATGATTTTAGAAGCAGGTAAACTATCAACTTCCATTATTTGAAAACTTATTCTGCCTTCAAATACTAGTGATATGTCTAAAATTAACCTTATTTCTATTCTTGAATAATGGTTTTACCTGATTAATTAGAACTGGCTTCACAAGTGATTCCCCATTTCAAATTCCTCCATCAACATGATCAAACATATTCATTACAACGATTCCTTATTGGAATAAAAAAAATTCATTTCGGATGTTAAACAGTTGCTGCAAGTAAGTATAGTATACAGTTTCCATTATTTCAGGATGTGAACTATAATGCACTACATGTAATAACTGCTTTGATAACTGTATTAATATTAATAATTATTTAATAGCCGACAAGGTGTCTGATTGATGAAACAATATTAAAACATCAAATCACTCATCACTGGTATTTTGAATCATGCAACTCCTACACAAAAAAATACATGTTTCCACTATAAAATATTGCTTCCAAAATTGTAAGAAAACACCGCCCTTCACTACTCCATGTAATTCATCTAATTTCTACCATCTATGATAACTATTTATTCATTATTATGCTTCTTATACGACATAAGTTGTAAAGACAGTACACAAATATAAATATACCAGGTTTAGTGTACAACAGCTGGTTAAAGATGACATAGACTCGCTAACTGTTGTTCTCCTTGATAAGAATGTCATGCAGTTTATAAGAAAATCAGCTTCCTAGTTGAGAGATGATATGATACAAGTAAGCTTCTTGAACTGTGTGTTTTTTTCATGTAAATCATGTTTTTTAACTCACGTTCCCAATTTATTAGAGCATAGGACCATAATGAGTTTGGTTTCCCCCCTAAGCTAAATGTTTTCAAATAAACGAAAGTTATACTGTCACTTGACGTGACAGAGTACAACGTTATAAATCGAAAAAGAAGTTCAGAACAGAACACATACACAGTGCTCTTCATTAGTGATAATGAAGATTATATCAGTAACTATAATCAGAGTTCTGTAGACAGCTAGGTATGCAGTCTCAAACTTCCATGGGAATTTCAAGGCAGCATGCTGTAGATTACATAACAACTATATTTTTAATGTTCATTCTTTACCATTCAAATTATTAAAAAAACATAGACCACATACTTGAACTGTTCTAACCTATTTTAACTATCTTTATTAGGAGTATCAAAGTGGTGCTTCTTCAGGACTCAGCTTGAACAATTATGCTGATGTTGATAGAAGTATTATTGTTGTCTCTTCAACCCATGTATAAATTTTCAAAATTATTACTCTATTACACTAATTTTGTACATGTTTTATACATTAATGTATCATTCATCATTTTTTCACATTACCTATAGTCTTAATAACATTCTATTTATGGTTATTTTCTATATGTAAAAAAATAATTTCACGTTAAATTGGTATTACTAATATGTATTGGCTGGCTTCTCATTCATTATAATTGTACCTTCATGTAGAAAACATTGATGACTGACTTCGATGCTGATGATATTATGGAAGGCTCCATGTCTCCAGACCCAAAGCCAACATCATCTTTTTCTAATGAACATCATCTCCAAATATTGTAAATGAGAAACAAAAAAATATCCAATGTAGACTAAATGTTTCTATGGCTAACCCAAAATATTTTTTACAACTAACTCTATCTAATTGTTTCAAATTTCCATTACAAATTTAACTCCATAAAAAATCATGTGAAGTTTCATTACTAGATTATGGTTATGTTTGTGAACCTTCTTTCAGTAAGTGTTCCTTGTCTAAATTTATACTTTTCATATCTCCAAATTTTGATGACTACTGCATTCTGTACTATATAATTGTTTTAGTTATGTTTGGTTTGTCTCATTCATTAGCATTGTTGTGTGATGTACAATGTTTTTTGCTATATTTCATAGGTTTTCTTCATTCTGAAGAAATTTATAATGTCGATCAATATATTACTTTTGTTTCATTTCAAACTAACTTTATTTAATTATATTTCCATTCTTGTTGTTTGTCTTTAGTGATTAATTCGGTATGTGAATTATTGTGTGGATTTGCATCTTCATATGGATGTCTACCAATGCCATTCGATAACTTGTCCCTAAACCCTCTTAAAATAATTTTCTGTTCAGCATATTAAGTTGAAAGATTACGATCTGGTCATTTCCTTTTTGGATACATGACTGTTATGTAATCTAGATACATTATCGTATCAGTTTTTAATGATCTTTATGGATATGTTTCCCTATTTATGTTTTTAATTACTATTTGGTTGATAGTCAAAAATTTATAATGTATTTTTTAGTTTTCATGGTGCATTCCATCGTATTGTTATAAGGTCAAAACATGTTATACAAATACTAAATCATTTGGAGACAATGTCGTTTTCCATTTCTTTTCAAAGGGATTTTGCATTGAGGTACCAAAAACAACCGTATTTGGAGAGAACTCTAATTTTTCTGGGTGAATAGTATGATGATTCTTAAAATTTAGGATACATATGTTTGTTTCACATTGATAAATTAGTTGTATTTATTTACCTTTGGTTAGATTCACATTGTATATTTAAACCTTTTGACCTTTTGGTTTTGAACACAAACATTTTCGAGCAAGCAACATTCAAGGTTGGGGGTTTTCGACACTGAAATGAAATGGTACCATTTACATTTTCTTATTTTAACATACACTGAATTACTGAATAGATTAATTTTTAATTTGGATATTCATTTTAATATGATTAACATTGTTTAGCCAAATAATTATGGGTACCTTTGTGGTTCCCATTTACAATTATTATTTAAACATTAATATGTTAAAAGACTTTTTCTTAAATGGGTTTTTATTATATCAATGTTTATTGTTTCTGAGGCTGCTGAGTACCAAAAGCTTCTTGAATAGAGGCTCAAGGAACAACGAGAATGCTGGACTGGATGTCATTTCCGATTTAATGTGCATGTATCTCTAAAATTCATTAAATGTGTAGGTTTTATGTCAATGTTGTCCAAGATTTGATTTACTCTTATCTGTAATGGACCTTTGAAAGACTATATAGGTAAATATATCTTTTGTTGGTTCACTCCATTACTGATTTTGTATTATCGAAGAACATATTTAAAGGTAGAAAAACATGTGATCTGTACCCCCCCCCCCCACATCCCCCACCACCCACATGAAAAATTCATTGATAATATGTAAAATAGGAACTACATTTAGGAAGACACACTAATGTGTTTATTTTCATGAGTTATAAAATGATCATGTGCAATTATATTATTGGAAATAATTGTGTTATGAACTATTATTTTTCAGTTTCTCCTTATTTCAGTGCATGTGAAGGGGGTGCATACCTGGATGTGGTGGTTCCTACTCTTAATACCACACCCACTAATTGACTGGGGTTGACCTGCATGAATGGTCTAGCTGGAGACAGGTTAACTATAACACCTTTTTGGGGTTATAATCCCCAAAATTATTCTCCATTTCATTTAATTATATTTCCTTCAATTAATTTTCTTGGTTTTTTCCTCTTTTATGGGATGAACAATAACTGGATAGCACCTCACGCAGATGGTGAAGATCGATTCATTAAAGATTTATTCATTCTGTAAGAAGCTGAAACAATCATCCAGATTCCTGTTTTTACTTTGATTTAAATGTAGTTTATGTCTTACACATTCCTCTTTAATGTAAATCTGAGTCATTGGCCAGTAATTGTGTAGGTTTTTGTAAAACACATTTAAAGTGTTGGTATAGGGTAGGGGAGGGGGGGATGAGGGCAAGGGAGAGGGGGATGGGCAGGTTGGAGGGGAGGGGAGGGGATGGGAGGATATAGGCATGGGAGGGGTTGAGCAGGTTGGAGGGGAGGGGAGGGCGGGGAGGATGAGGGTAGGGGTGGGGGCTATTGGGGGAAGAGCTCGGGCACAGGGGGGGAGTGGTGGGGGAAGGGGATAGTCAGGGGGAGACTAAGGTGGCAGGGGAGCTACTGGGATTGGGTGGGAAACAAGCATAGGAGGGGGAAAAGTTGGGTTTAATCTAGGTAGTTTTGAGGCTTAGGTGGGAGGGGGGGCTACTGGGATTGGGTGGGAGACAGGCATATGCGGGGGAAGGGGCCGGGCAGGGGGATTCAATGCAGCAGAAGAAAGAGGATATCTCTGTAGCACCTATGTATATGGGGTGTAGCTGGGATATGACGACATCCATGTAGCACCAGGCTGGTTTTCATTACAGGCTTCAAAAGGTAAAATTAGACTTCTTTTATTTTGATATCTAATTAATAATTTTATGTTATCATATTTTTATTCATGTTATGAATTTACATACATGTTTTTCAATTTACACTCTTTATCATTCTGAACTTTATCTTATTTTCTATAAGATAATAGTTTCAATTAATTTGTATTGGTTTACATTTTAATTGGAAAAACCCGAGAAAAACAGTTGTGTTTTCCTGGTGTATTGGAGGTTTCGATGCACTTTTATATGTTTTCAAGGCTACTCTTTGATGATGAGACAACGAGGGACTTTTCTGGTGATGTTTCCCAGACATTTACTTCACCCCATTAGGTGATCAAGAAAAGAAACTAGGTCTGACTTTACTATAATGTTTTTCAATTCTCGTACAACTGCATTCTAAAAAATATCTCATATTCTATGAAAACAATATTTTCAATGTCATTGTATTAGTTTAATTTTTTAGGTTAAAATGTACAGAAAAAAATCCAAATTCTAAGAGCATCATCCCATAGTTTTTTTATTATATTGATCAGTTTTTCTTCAGGATAGAATTTTCATGATTTCATGTAACATGAATGGTAAATTTCTGGATGATTCTATGAAGGAAAATTTATTTTCCTGGGTTTTTGGAGAGGAAATGTCACTACAAGGCTCATTGTCCTGCCATACACATCTATAAATTTTTCAGTGTTAAAAAAGCACAAGAAAATTATGGCTCGCTCATCCACATGTGTGTTCTTTTGATATGATCGTCACTTAAATATTCGTGCTTGTAATATATTTCACTCAAATTTTTGTGACAGAGTATTCATTATCACCACTTTCATTGCATCTCAGAAGTGGTTTATTGAAAATGTAATCTTATATTGAATATGATATATTAAATATACAGACTTGTATTTTCTTATATATGATTATTTAAAATGGAAGCTTATTGAATATGCAGTATTACATTTGTTTGTTATTATATTGAATATATAGGCTTATATTTCAATATTCAGGCTTATTGAATATACAGACATAGGTTTTCTAGTCCCAAAAATCTATGAAGCTTAGCTTATTCATGTTTAAAAGCTGCAAAACCACTTATTGTTCTATGATATTTAACCATTTTTAATGGATTCAGTATGAGCTGTTGGATTTTCACTGATATCATGATCCCTCTAGCTGTTTTAGATATGTTGTGTATTGAGGAACAGGTTGAGAGAGCACGTTCAATGTCAGTTTCTTGGACCCTACAAATTATAATACTGGAATTATTCTCCTTATCTTTGTCTGTTTCTGTGATGTTTATTCTATATCAAGTGCTTTGTTTTTTTAATTTGAAATTTTTATTTATTCATTTGAATTAAAATTTTCATTAATATCATTGATATCTCTATATTGAATACATTGCATAAAAATTTTAGGTCCTCTCCAGGAACATCCAACAATTTCACACGATTTGTTACTTCATCCTTAAATATGTCAGATACTTAGGTATTACAATTGCCTTATATACTAGCTAGAAATTATTTTACCAGTCTTATGTTTGGTTTTACATTCTTTAAAAAAAGTTCCAATTTTAATTTTATTCTCTACATATAGGATTACATGTCTCAATATAACTTAATGACCATTTGGTTTTAAATATTCTTAATGTTTCTAACTTCTATTTTATAAAATAAATTACTATTATTACAGTTAATGCTATAATTGTATTCACGGAATACCTTTCAATGTGATTTATATTTCAATTCTATCTCTGATCATGTACATAGTTTGTCTAACCATTTCTATAAATTTGTTCATACCACATGTATCATTTATAATGATTGTGGATATTGTCACATTTATATATTTTAACGGTTTCTATAAATTTTATCACCTGCATCTATTCTCACGTGCACCTATTATAACACTTTCTCTAGATTTTCCATCAATTTGAAAGATATATTGATGACATATTGATGAAAGTGAGTAGAAATGAGTTTGCATTTTCATGTATCACGGGACCATATTATTCTATTTTTTATTTTTCATATTATTTTTTAGAATTCATTAATTCTATAATTCAATATTTACTTCTACCAATAATATGTCACACATTTGTATATATCATATCCAGTACCTCCATTATCTATACCCATTATATTGAATATTTTTCTCTTGCCATTTATTTTTTGGGTCTTCTGTAAATAACACATTGCATTAGCTTGATCTTTGTGATGGATTTTTCATATACTTCTGAATGTAATTGTTATCATCAATAATTATTTTGTTTCTGTTTGTATTTCGTATGTGCGGCTAATGAGGGACCGTTATGCTAATCCCTAGAGATATCATGTTCTTCATCTTTTGAATAGAAAAGTACAAAGAAAATCTGGTCCAGATGACGGAGTGGCCCCATCCATCATCCCCACTCCGCAGAGAGACCGCCACAGACCAAGTCTCTAGATCCGCCGCCGCTGAAAGCTGAAGTTCCATCCATACAGCCGCTAAAAAGTGGATGTTGAGAAACCCTCGCCACCACAGTTGACAGCCGAAAGCCGAGATGAGAAACCCCATTACTACTGCTGTGATGTTGTCGCCCGAAGGCCTGGGCCGAGTCGAGAAACACGAGCCTGCCTTGTGGAGATGTTGAAGCTGGAAACGCTGCCTCCATTGGACCCACCCCTTCACCGAGAACCAGCGCCGTCTGTAAGATACGGCGTTCCACGATGCATGAAAAGCCCTAAGGCGCTCCCAAGAGTAGAGCTCCTGAGAGTGCCTCTTATATATTTTCATATATTCTTCAAATTGTTTTCAATACTCTCTTATATATTCTCCTCTTTTATTTTCTGTTACTTATTTTCCTATATTTTCAATGCTCTATGTTTTTTCCAATTATAGTTCAATATTATTTATCACTACTGTTTTTCAATCTATTAAATATTCATTTTCATTATTAACATTGAAATATAGTTTTTTCATCTTGAAATTAAGAATTGAACACATTTCCTTGCGAATGCAGTGGTAACTAGTAGTTTATTATAAATTAATACTTTATGTTTTCCTAAAGCGCCCCTCCTCCCCCTTATAAAAGGACACCACTTCTATCAAATTCTTCATACCTTAAAATCCTTTTTTTCGGCCAACCCCTACACAATTATTCTCTTGACTTCCCTCACTTCAACATAGAGGCATTCCTTTTATCAGAAAGCCATTCTAAGGAGCCCTTTTGAGCAAATCAAAAGGAATAATCCGAAGAAGAGGTATTGATTTAACCACACTCTTTCATGTTCCTTTCTTCTTCCACTTCTTGTTTCCTTGTTATTTCTACTCTAAAATAATAACTCCATTTTATTCTATATAAATTGATGTTATTATAAATATGGTACAACCATATTCAGTATTCTATCCATCCTTTGAAAGATAAGTCACTATACGTGCGTACATACAGCCTACCGTCTCCACATCGTGGTGTAACTGTTATTCAATATATTATTATTTGGATGGTTATAATAATGAAGTGTAATTCTTGTAAATAATTAATATAACATGATAATGATTCTGTATATATGATATACCATCCAATTATATTTTATTTTAATCTCAAAAGAATGATATTGTCACTCGTGCGTACATATGGATTACCGTCTCCATGAACACGAAGAGATTCATTCCCCATAATATCCATTAAAAACTAAATTTCATTTGATGATTAAAAATAATGTTAGGGAGATGATATCATTCTGGAAATGAATAACATACATACCATCGATAACAAATATGGCTGACATAATAAATAATATAATGTAAAATGAATCAGTTAACACCCGAAACGACGATAATACTAAGATATTATCAACAAATCAATCTTAAAAGATCATATATGATATAATATTAATGTATATTATTCTTTTATAATTCAATAAAAATTATTTCACCATTATAAAGGAGGTTAAACTATCCTCGACCAAGGAAAACGTAAAAATTATGGGGTTTCTTATCTCACTTTTAATTCCGTGAGATTTCCATTGTTCGTCACTTATTTATTGCATGTGGTGTGTGTACTGCCCATGATTGTATTCATTGTGTAATATACATTAATTTATGGATATTTACATAATCATGTTATGATCCTTCTATCATGGGTGTATGTTTCGTATGTTACCAAATCGATAAGGGAATTTGAAATTTCGATTTCCACTTATTCAGCTTTATGCATACTTCATTGATTAGTTTACTCCAAGATCATGTGTGGAATCACTATTCATTTTCTTATGTCATAATTTCCACTCCCCTATTTGTGGATATATATTTTATACACATAATCACACCATTTATAAATTATCAATTCATCAATATGAACTTGATAAGAGTATTTTTAACTAAATCTCCATTTTTTGAGTTAAATATACAATTCATTGGTGATGTTTTTACAAGAATATGTGTGAATGTCCTCTGGTTGATTTACACTGAATATCCAATCATATTGAGTGTATTTATATTTTTCACACATAATTATGACTTTTATTTGTCATTAACCTAGGTATATGGTCTTTATAAGATCTTTCATCTCAATGTACATTCCATTGAGACGCCTTTGTTTTTATACACCAAATCACTTTTATATGGTGTATATAATGTTCTTTGACATATAATATCATGAATTCCTTTATTCTCATGATATTACAATGTTTTTATTACCTCGGTTATTTGTATTCAAGTGTCTCTCTTTTGGTTAAGAACTCTAACTAAAATATCATTTTAAAATGTTTTAAACATTTATTATTCTAAATCTTTATCATTAATGTCCATGTTTTAAAAATGGTTTTAAGGATTTATTTATGGAAATTAAATTTTTCTAATAAAAACTCATTTTTTATGTTTCAAAGTGGTATGGGACACATTCTTTCAAAAAACAATTTTAAATAGCTTTTTAACAAATACTAAGACTTTTAAATGTTTTCATGAAAATGGGATATTTCCCTCAATAGATTGATGATTATTTTAATCTATGTAAATATAATTTATTATTCTCAACTGAGGTTAAAATAATACAATAAAATCATCCATATTGTATCGAATGAGTTATGTTTTAATGTGGATGTTCTATTTTTATAACATTCATGGTTTGTTGATAAATAATTGACATTTCGTATGCTAGTTTTAATACAAATTTTTATGTTATGTTTAAAACAATTCATAGGAGGAATGCATTGGACTTAGTAAGTGACGGGTGGATCCCTCTATAGATCCTCGATGCATCGGTAGGTCTCATGAGACAAACTACTGTCTTGGCACAAGGCCTTGACAAAATATTATTTGTAGTCATGGCACGAGGCGTTGACAATATGGTTATGATAGTCTAGAATTATGTATTTCATCATTATGAAAGTGGTTATTGATATTTCATGTGATTATTAAACTTGTAGAATATCCATGCGAATAAGTAAATGGAATTATTTAATTTTATTTCGTCCATATTATGCTGATGTTCAAGTTTAAAAGCCTTTTATTTTAGTTATAAATTGCCTTAAATTTTTATGATTATTTATTAATGTTTCTGCTATATTGTTATCCATACTAAGCATTTGAGATCACCCCTTTCTATGTTTTATTTTTCTCAGGATGTGAGGATTTATTTCATGACTGAACTTCTGGGATAGTCTGAGGGGATATGAGTGTGTACTACAGAGACTATGTTGTTGTAGTTTTCTTTATGCAATGTAAGACTTGTGAATGTATCTAGTGTTTCCAAGGCTATTAAACTAATAGGTCTTTTGAGACTTGATCTTTTGTGATCATTCCAATGTTATGTAATAATGCACCGACTCTGGGTAACTAGGGTCGGGGCGTTACAGATGATCCCTCCCCCACCATGGTTAGGGGCCAACTCTATAACTATCTTCTTCATAGTGGAGAGACGAGTATCATGCTAGGGTCCGGCCGCCTCTAAGACAGTAATTTACATTTCAATATCTAAAATATAATATTCATATATGGGTTATGATTATTATCATTTACTAGAAAAGTATATTTAGTTTTATTATTTATTATACCATTCTATAATATTCCAGGAATTGTTTCATCACAATCCATATTTTTTATGAACACGATCAATATTCATTTTTTGTGTAACCTTTTAAAAAAATACTCTTAGCATAACATATATGAGATCTTTTCCATTTCCTCTTCATGAATTATTTAGTTATTGACAGACCTGATAAACATTTTATAGTTGAATTCCAGGAAACATTATACCTTTCACACACATAATTACAAGTTTTCAACATATCCATTCTTGGAAAAAATTCAAATTAATCATCATATTTGTATTTCACCAAATAATTTATTTGTTTATTTCTATATTGACTCATTATTAAAATATGTATTACATTAGTTAATACTAATGTTCATCGAAAATTAGGGATGGTTTACGATATGTCCATTAAAATCATATTAGAAACTTCTATTTATTGGTGTGACACCCATAAAAATATTATTCACTAACTTATTTTGATTTTATATGTTTAATAATCATCATTTTTGTTTCGCATCCCATAAATGACCTCTAATCATCTTTTATTACATGATTCCATTTTCATTTTTTTCTTCTCTTTCCATTTATAGATATTTTTTTAATGATTTTTATATATTATAACTCATAATAATAGTTACCACATCTTAGGGAATTTGGTTTTAAATACTCTTCAATTTAAGAATTGATAACATATTAATCACATTATAAACTTTAATGTTAATAAATATCATTGAATAAATTTACAGAACAATAACCACTTTGAGTTTCTCCATCTAATAATTTATCTTAATTCAACTTTTATTACTTCTTTACATTCATTTCACTCTTTTCTTAATATTTTTCTAAACATCAACTGAAAAATTAATGTTTATGACATTGGGATTAAGGGTAATATTTTCTATTAATGATATTAATTTTCTTTATCAAACCCAAATATTAATATAATATATATTTTGATATAAATAACTAGACTAGTATAGTAGACCAACCAATCATGTACCCTTCACTGTGATACCAATTAAGGTTCCCAAGGGTTCATGTTGCCACACTGAGAGGTGGGTGAATCATGTGTGAAATTTTTACTAAATTTATTTCTTCTACTTTTACCCCCTTTTAATTCAATATTATGATACATTTTAGGAAGAGTGTATCTTTTAGGAAATGGTGAGTGTAGTTAATGCGCAAAAAATTGTCTTTACATGGTTCATCCAAAAAACCTAAACCATAATACAACTACTTATTCCCCACATTACATATTATTCATAATTTGCAGGAAGTAAAAATCATTGAAATCCCATTCTCTTCAAAAATTATCACAATAATGTCCACACTCTAGAGTCCCACATGAGATTATAAGTTCCCACATTTAGAAGATATCACCATACAATCCCACAATATCATTATATAACATATGAGTCCCACATTATGATATTTATAATATATCTAAAAAGGCTACAACTATCATATCACACTCAATAAAATTTCTTTTCACACTTAATTACTATATTTTTTCAAATATGATCTATAGATATAATGATATCTATATACATAGGTCTCAATTTTCACTACCTTGATATGGAATGTCTCAACAAAGGAAAACTGGATCACCTAATAATCTCTTGTACATTACATCAAGAACTTTATAAACATATGATTAAGACTATATTATATTTAAAATTATTCAAAATAATTGAAAAAATCTAGACATACTTATAGACACTAACTAACCAGGTATAAATTCCTTATGAAACATTTACAGAATTCAATATAAAAATTCACTACATACTATACAAGAAATATTTGCCTAATATTATTTAAAATTGCACTATTCTTGTATAATATAATTAATTTTCAATAAATTTCTTCCACAAATTATATTTCTATATTATTTTTCTCACATCTAAACATATTCTTTACAGAAACCACACACTGATATTATACACAATATTATATAATAAATTCATAAATCTCTAGCTCACATACAACCTAAATATTTCAATAAAATTGTAATGTATTCCTGTATGAATTACATAGGTTTTTTAAACATGTAGTGTTTTTCACATTCATAGTCAACCTTATTAAAAAACTCATTGTACACATGAAAAAAAATTCGTACACATATAACAATTTATAAATGGTAATCAGTCATTTTACATTAGTGTGGAATGTGGATTATTCCTTAATACTTCCTCATAAACCATTTTAAAAATTTAAAAAATTTAATGTACAATATTCATGCAATATATCACAAAATCTACATCGTGCTTTGTAAATGCGTTTTACAGAATCATAGTTTCATGGATCTCTTCTGATCTCTAATTGTTCCTGACTTCGTATAATAGATCAACACAAATTCATAGTATCCTTAGAAGAATTTTTAATGAATTTATTTCTCTATTTTAGCCTTATAACTATCTCATTTTCTTTTGTAATTTCCTATGTGTAAATGGTGATTTCTTGTGGTATTTATTGACAAAACTAAAATTTCTAATAAACCTAAGAGTACCTCCTTAATGCATATGTCAGCATCAATTTAAATCATGTACATGTATACCCTTGTCATAAAATAACCAAAATAACCACAAAATATATATATATATAATTTATATTGGACCACAAAAATTCATGAAAATTTATTTTCATTCATCCTTCAATCATATTTATATGTCTTTATTGATAAAATAGAAAATAAAAACTCATCACAATAATCTAATATTCTTCTATATACTAATGTTCATGTATAACTCATGACCAATCCATTAGAATGAAGATGATATATATCCTCAATAATATTTATCAAATAAATATCTACATGTGTTCCAGGTTTTAAAAAAACATTTAAAACACTCTAATAGTGGGTTAAACGTCTCAATTACCACATCCGATTTTCATTCATCATTATACCACATTATCATATATATTGTTTCATTTATTAGTAATATTTTCCTTGTATGACACCCATATACCCATTTTTAGACCATAAGGGGTGATCACACTTACATTACCTCTATACTCCAACCATTTTCATCTTATGGTCTATGTGTTCCCACTAAGATCATTAACTCCCCCAACATACCTTTAGTAATTTTTCTACCATGGGAGCTCCATGTGCTAGCACTGTAGCATAGTATAGGTATCCTAACACGTGTTTGCGATTAAATGGTTCCTTATCTAAAATATTTATCATGTATTTTAAAAAACAATTAACATAAAAAATTTCCCAAAAAATTTAAGTATAAACATCATATTGCAAGCCCCAATTTATAAAATATACATTCACAAAATCCCATTTTTATATCCTAAATTATGAAAATAACAAAACATAATTTCAAATCTAATGTCCATAACTAATAATATACATATTAAAATTAAGTAATAATTTTATTTATAAATAAAATACATCAACTTCTGTTAGTCATAAATAATGGTTTATGAATCATCAAAATAGATAACATAGACATCCAATCATCGCATTTATTTTTTAAAAAATCAAATCCATCAAAAAAAAAATTCAATAAACCAAGTGGGTTCTTAATAATTTTTAATGAAATTGGGTTTTGTTATTTAATAGATATAGTGTTATTCTTTATTTTTGATAAAATTATAACGTGGTTTCTTAAGGAAATTTTGTTTTGATATCTTATTCAAATAATTATTAAACACCTGATGGGGTGGCTCATTCTACATTGGCTAAGAAAACAACTGATGTGGTGGTCCTTTTCAATAATATATAAATAAGAAAACACCTGAAAAAGTGTTATATGATACCAATTTCTATTTTAGGGAAACCGAATGATAGTAACAATATCTGGAACATCAATCACTATGTAGTTAGAGACACCCTGGATTACATTGATGAAAGTATTGTAGATAATGGTTTCTGAAGTAAGGATTGAAAATGTGTGCATTTATTTTTCTACTTTGGAATGATTAAAAATATAAATTGTTAACATTTTTAAAATATATATGAACATAAATAATTGATGGATTTTTCATGGAATTTCATTTATTGTTGTTGGGCCACATGTTGGTTCCCAAAATTACTTCAATGTTTTAGGACTTAACAACCAAAAAAACAAGGCTGATGATGCTTGATTGTGTGGCTATTATAGTAAATAGTATATACGATCTAGGATAGAGTTAGGATCTTCTCAAATTTTAAATTATTTTAGTATTTTTCTATTTTTAAATGTTGAACCAGTTGTAAAAAACTATTTTATTTTATTCCTAATTTTATTATTTGTAGAATAATTTTTCAACATATAATGGTTTATAATTGTTTCATGGAATATACATTTTATTTTTTCAATATTATTATGTGATTCATGAAATTTTATTTTTTTATCCTTTTTTTACAAACTGACTAGTGGGTAAAGCATTCACATGAAATATTATTAGACCATGTCAACATATTGGTTGCCACTGGAGTATATCGAGTGGTTCCTATGGTAATGTGGGCTATATTTCCATTTATAGTTTATATTGATTTAGCTGGGGATGTCAGAACAAAAATGGAAAGTACCATTAACATAAATTGATCTATGATGTTTATTTATATTAAAAAAACCAATCAACACTGATAATCCAATATCTTTGGTCCCAACATTCCCTCTATTTAGATTTTGTTAGAAAATCAATCAGACCAAATCAGGTAAATAATTTTTTAATCCAAATTTAGTAATAAAATAAAATGGTTCCGGTATCTATCCATTTCATATAATGAATGAAAATATTTTTTAATAGGTTCCATAAGACTACATGGAATAAATATTAGCGTATGAGACATGATAAAGTATCGAATAGTATGATATGGTTAATAATTGTTAAGAAAAACCATTATTTTGTAAAACATCCCTGGGATACTATCTCCCACTATATTTCAATACCATTACAACATACGAACCTATAAAAACATAAAATGTGCTATATAATTAAATTTAATTTTGATAGTGGTACATTGAAACCATCATAATAATAACAAATTTATTGAAACCAAATGTCCACAATATTACATTCATATACATGAGTTGGAGATAGTTTTTTTATTTTTTCAGCCACTTAATATTGGTTTCATATAAACTCCATCATGGATATGTTTTTATTGAAAATTCCATTTAGCAAATGATATTGTATCTTAATTTTTATATTCAAATGTTAAAAATGATTTTATTTTACTAAATATCCCATTTTTCATTGTATACAGTATTTATTTGATATTATAGTTATTTCCTATCATATTTTTATTGTATCAATATCTACAGATGTTGTGTTCATGATTTGGGATTGAAACATATACCTCCATGATTATAACCCACAAAACATAATCATGTTTCAAACATAATAATCCAATTAAATAATTTTTATTATATAATGACCACCACTACTATATTATCTATATATTGTGTCACCAGACCAATTAAAATATGATTATAATAATAAATCCATGTTCCTTATGTATTTAATCATTAAATAAGGATGAATTTTACCTATAATATATATCATTATTTGTTTTACATTTACTAGATTACCCTTATTTTGAAAACATTGAAATCCTACAGCCAAACATGTATCATAGAAAATATCCAACCCAGATGTAATAATGTTGATAAATATAGGAATAATTATTCTATATATATATATATATATATATATATTATTTTACCACCTCATTATTTTCATGTGTGCGTAGGGTTTTCCAAAAAAAAATAGAGTTGAAAGAGGATTTCACTCCCCTAATTTGTATAACATTTAGACTTACATTTTATAGATCATTTGTGAAATGAATGATTTCCATTCTCCAATATGAATATGAAACCAACAAAAATGTGTAAAATTGCAAATAATTTACATTTCAATCATTTCAATTATCAATTCTATAAATTTATCAAAATAATTCTTCGTTCAATTTCAAAAATAAATATTATAAACACTAACTAATACATAGTGTTTTTCCTATGAAAAAATCACATAAATGATTTGATCAAAACCACCTACTTTTTACTACATATCCCTATAAAAATTATCCATTGTAACTCCCAATGATTTTATTATATGAATAATTTAAACATTAATATCTTATATAGTTTATGATTCATACAAAAACATGTTTAAAAAAATAATATACGATTTAGTATCACTTTTGGAATAGTAATGTGACCATTAGGAATAGTTATATAACTAATAGATTAGAAACATAACTTATGAAAGTATAAAAAAATGGGTAACTTATAAATCAAGATATTTCATAGTTTTATCATGAAGTAATTAAATAATATTTTTTGAAAATAATAAAATATGTGTTCATATTTTTTTAAATCATAAACAAACACTCATCTAAAATTCATTAATTATTCATGAATATAAATTTTTTATATAAAATTGAGTTCATTATTAAATTAAAATAGTTAAAAAAATTAGAGTCAAATTTTTTGTTATAACTAATTTTATAACATTTTTTATTTTTATAAAATAGAATCATAAAATAATATTTTTTTATCAAATTATTATTAGTTAATAATATGAGACATTGAATTATTTTTAAAAATATTATAAAGTTAGATATAATTTTAAATTTTTTATTTTTCTAATAACTGATGATTTTAATTAAAAATAAAATTTATCAAAATTTAATATTATTTTATATAAAATTGAGTTCATTTCTAAACTAAAATAGTTAAAAAAATTAGGGATAAATTTTTAAATTTTGTGAAATTCATGAATTATTCAGGAATATAAATTTTGTGTAATTTACGATATAAATACATAATATGTTGAATACACTTTTCCTTGACTCATTTCTGATGTAATCATCATATTCTCAAAATATCCATAGTAATATTAATATATTTATTGATAATGATAATATAATTCATATTCATCAACCAAAATAACAAACAACAGAATAATATTATAAAAAATCACCACTCGTTACTACTTCTTCCCACACCTCCATATCCATGAATATTTATTATATTCATTCCATTTACTCTACCAACACACTCACCCACATTATGGTATTTTTGGTCTCACCAAAATACCATTTCAAATTTTGTTAATGGGGTTTTCAAGGACAAGATTTATGGAGTTAAAGCCACTTTCTTTCTATTAATTTTCTTTTAACTTCTTTACTTTTATTATCATTTTCATTTTCTACTCAATATAAAATTCATGACAAATTTAGAATCAAATATATAATTTAATTTCATTATGATAACTTAATCTCCACAACCATTTATTTCTCTTCCGCTTGTTGTTTTAAAAATGAAATTGTCCTCCTTGATGTGTTGATTTAGCACCATAATTGATGATGATTATTTTATTTTCATAAACTAGCTTAAATTTTTGTTATAAATTTTTTTACAGTTATAATAAATAATAATTTTAATATTAAAATTTATTTAGTGTTTTTGAACTACTATATATGCATAATATTAATTAATAAAACAAAACTAGTGTGGGATGATAGAAAAAAATAGAAAAATAATCCAAACAGTTATCATTTGCATTTTAGTTAATAAATAATCCTGATATCTAGAGAAAATGATATATAGTCACATAAAATATTATAAAAGTTCTTTTACAATATATACTTTCAATTATGGATAACTATTTTCCATTTTACACGTTCTTTCATACATGTATACAAGTGAACCAATCGTGAAACCCGATGGAAAAACACTTCTGAAATAAAAAATTGAATATTATAACTCAGTAAAAATAACATAAATTAAAATAAAAAATTATAACAAATAAAAAAAATATTTAAAATGTTATTAATAAAATTATTAATGAATTTAATTTCATTTTCTTGGACATTGACTATAAGTTCATAACGCTTTCAGACATATGATAAGGGTTTCTTCTCGAACCTCCATTTTACATCTGGATACACTTTCTTTGTCTCTTCATCTAAATTTAATTCTTATTTATTTTTATACAATTCTTATAAATTATATTTTTATGATCTAATATCTTGTATCCATATTACTTCATCATTATTTTATTGATAAATTAATGGTTTATATGGTTCCTTTTTCAATTCCTCCTAATAAGCAAGCCCAATTAATGGGTATTTCCCAATTTTTTACAAATTTTACAGAACACTCCATAATCTATTTTAAGACACCAATAATTTTATGTAAAAAAAATTAACTTGAAAAAAGTATCTTATCTATTTTACGGTTTTATTTAATGAATTATTCCTTTATCTATTTTCAAGGATCTTTAGTATTTTCCATTAAACCGCACTAAAGCAATAAATATATAGTGTTTCCTAAATTTTATTTTTACAAATATTCACTTTAATTGGAAATCATTTATACCTCATATATAATTTTATTTTCACATCATTTTCATTTCTGGTTTATAAATTTTTATAATATGGTTTAATGACAAATTCAAAATATTTTTTTCAAAAAAACAATTTTTTCAATAGTAATGGGTATTTGTATCATGAATTCATTAATGATTATATTAGTGTGTTTTAATCTATTTAAAAAAACAATGTTTATTCCAATTAATTATTTAAATTTATCTCTTGTGTTCTTGTACATCGGATTTTATTGAATGGATTTTCATTAATTTTACTAGGGATGTACTATTCTGATATCATATTCCATATTACTCCATATGTTTTATGATTATGATTTTTGTTTGGAAAAAGTTATCAATATTTTATATTCTTGTTTCAATATGAATATGTATTTTTTTATGTTTCACTCCTTTTATATGAGGAATTCAGTAGACTTAGCATTTGATGGGTGGGCCCCTCTAGATCCCCTCGATGCATTGGAGGGTCTCAAGAGTCAAACTAGTTTGGTATTGGTTAATGTCTTACCCGTTTATGGTGTCTGTGAAGGTGCCAATGTGGTAAGGTTATGATATATGAAATTATTAATTCTCGCAATATGATACTATTAATTGATAATAATTATAAATATTCAACTACTATAGTATATATAATTGAGTTTCGTACTCATGTGATTATTTATATTCCAATATTTTTTCAGTTATTATTCCTTTCATATTATGCTCAAGATTTTTTTTGAATATAATGTGCATTTATTTTTTAAAATTTTCATATTGTTTGTGCTTATTTATGATATCTTTTCATGTATTTCATACCATCCTAGTGAATCTGATCTCATCACTTATGTATTTATTTTCATACAATGGGATGCTGAATATTATAACTGACCTAATGGGATATTCAAGGAGATTATGAGTGTTTCCATATTAGTTTGTTTGTTGAATTTAACTTAATGTTTTAATGTAAAATTTATATATGTATCTTGTTTTCCAAATCGACTATACTATTCAGTCCTTTGGGATTTGATCCCTTATTCATAATACCAATGTTATTAAGTAAGGCATCAACATAGAAATTGTGGGGTCGAGGTCTTTATAGTTTGTATCACAGTGGTTTTAGTAGAATCCTTGGAAACTATATTTAAAAATCATATATTAGGGGAAAAACCTAACATAGAATGAAATGATTATCATATTAGAACTTCATATAATTTTAATAAGGTAGATATTATGTTTTTAATCATATCAATACATCAATGTCTAGATACATCAAGTGAAAATGGATTTGTCTAAGTGGTTCGTAGTGCTAAAACCTCCAACAAGGTCTTTCAGGATTGACTTAGGGTTACCGAGAACATGACAACAGGTCATATTGTGCCCCTATTTTGACACACAAATAGGATTTGTTGAGGATAATTAACATTTTCCTTACACATCAATATGATGGATTTAAGAGTAAATATGTTCCTAAAAACCATGTTAATTATTATGATATTATCTATGCAAAAATTTCCAAAGTATGTTATCTATTTTCAAAGATCGAAATTATGCATTATGAAACATAAAGTAATTTATTTTATGCCATTGTATAAAAATAGAACCTACTGGAAGGAATGGAAACCATATCAACACATGAATCCCATATAAGGATTTTCTTCCTATGCAAGATAATGATATTGGAGGAACATCAACAACTGGAGATGGAAACTTATAACTATACTAGTATATCTAACTCCTGATATGAATAATAATCTTACCTATATGGAGAATACTAAACTAATATTTGGTGGAAAAATGATAGGCTGATTCATGAGAAAACAACCTCCTTCATTTAATGGGACTACAATACATTTTTATTAGAGAAGTGGATACGTTCCTAAGATAATATATTAATCACGTTATAATGTAATGATAGGGGGATATTTTCATGTATGTTTATTATATATTAGGATATTTAGATCAATAATGGTTGTGAATTCAAAACAAAATGGAGGAGGAGGAACTATTCACTATGGAATGGATTTATTTTAGGGATTTTTTTTGAAATATATTTCCCACTTGAACAACCAGTAGATATGGGGAAGAAATTATTAATACTAAGAATGAATGAGGATCAAAACATTTAAATATATGAGGGAAACATTACATGGTTAAAATTACATGATTCATATTACATACTCAATCTTGTTAGCAAGATATATCAATTCATTAATGTTTTAAAACAATTACTCTGAATGGAAATATTCTAGCAAATATTTATATCCTAAAAATATATAATCTCGTGTGATATCAAGATATCGAAATAATTATCATAGTTCTTATGATGATAAAGGAAATAAAGTGAAGAATAGGGATTTCTAACGCCATATAAAAATAAATACGGAAAATGGGAAGAATGGAAGAGTATAATTTCAATCTGGTGATAAATGTGGAATGAGACATCACGGAACACCCCTATTTAGAATGTGAGTTTGTTAAAAGTGTGAAGAAAAAGGAAACCCACACAGTAATTCCAAGGGAAATAAAGAATCTATCAATGTTCAATTCTACAATTGTAAAGATATGTGAAATTAAGAAAATTATTTTCATAATATTTAAGTAATTATTCCCTAGAATATAAAACGAGAACAAGTATAAGCTTATGCAGTCAAAAAATCTTGGTTTAATTCTCCTAATGATGTGGTGGTAGATAATTTAATTATCTCCTAATGTTTAGATAAATTTTTATTTTGTTCTTGGATCATCATATAATAGTATATCATCATAGTTTTCTTTATAAATTAGATATCTTAAATTCATACTAACAAGGGATTTGTCTGTAATCACCCCTATTGGAAACCCCATTGCTACAAATATTTGTTAGGAAGATCCTATTATAACACACAAAAATTATATACTTATTGATTTTATCATCTTCACTATGAAATGGTTTTGATATAACCTGTGGTATGAAATTTCTTTCAAAATATAATGAAAATATTTATTAAAAAGTGATGTAAATTATGAATTTTGATAAATATATTCAATTACTTATATCTATAAGTGAAAAATAATAATCTAGTTTATAACTCAATCCACATATTGAATCTCTTCTTAGTGATTTTTTCTAGAGGAAGAAAAAGCGTGAACTATGGATGAGGACATAAATGTTCAAATTCTATATGTAACTTTTGTGAAAGAATACACTAATGTATTTCCAGAGGATTTACTATGACACCCTCATTAGTGGAAATTTGAGTCCCCAATTGACTTAATTCATAGTGAAATGCCTATATCAAAGTCCCCATTTGTATTTTCCACTACAGAATTAGTGTAGTAAAAGAAAGAACTGGAGGAATTGAGTTATAATGGATTTATTTTCCCTAGTGTTAATCTATTGGGATCACATGTTCCCTTTTTTATAAAGAAATAAGGATCAATGTGGTTAATAATTGACTATTGATAAATTAATGATATCAAAATAAATAACTAGTTTCCACTGTCAGAATGTTATAATTTATTTGACCAATATCACAGAGCACAATATTTCTCAAAGATTGGTCTTCGATCTGGATATGATCAATTATGAATGGAGAAGGAAGATCATCCATAGGCATAATATCAAACTAGGTATTGGAATTATGATTTTATGGTAATTCCATTTGAACTAAATAATTCACCCACTTTTTTTATGGATCTATCAAATAGAGTCTTAATGGAATATCATTATGATTTTTTTATCGTATGTATTGATGTTATCATGGTATATTACAAAAGCTATGTGAACCACAAGGTTCATCCTAAGGACTCTTAGATGAAAAGAGTGATATGGGATGTTTTAGAAGTGTGAATTATGGATTCAAGTAGTTTATTTTCATGGACATATTTTTTATTAGGATGGAATCATTATTGATACTATAATGCAAAATTCCACCTAGGAATGGCCATCACCAACGAACATAGCTGAGGTGCATAGCTTCATTTGTGTATAAGGTTGTTTTTAGTGTTTCATTAGTATTTTTTCCAAATTATTTGACATGTTAACTAAGCTTAACAGTAAAGGTGTTATAATCATATTGAAAACCCAATGTGAATAATGATTTGAATAATTGAATAAAAGATTATTGAATGGACTGATCATTAATATACCATCGGGAAATGGTGGATTTCTGATTTATAGTGATTCATAAAAGAAAGGACATGGGTGTTTCCTTATGAATAATGATAGTGTTACATCAATTTAATTAAAACATGATGAATATAATTATCCATCTCATCATCTTGAGTTTGCACCTACATTCTTTTCTCTGAATATATAGAGAAAATATCTATATAGTGGATGATTTTAGATATATAAAGATCGAAATAGCTTTAAATATATATTATACTAAAAAATTTAGCATGAGGCAAAGTTTATTGCTTGAGTTAAATAAAAGTTGTAATTATTCAACACAATACCTTTTCAGGATTAAGAATAAGGCAGAATATGGATTGAGTGGGAATGATCATGGAGTTCTGAAAAAAAGTAGAATTTATTTGGATCTTGTGTATATGGATCTAGAAAATAAGTGTATAGGAATTATCATGGAAGGTGAGACATTATTATCTTTTAAATTTGTTTCTCAACCATATTTTTTAAAAGGATTATAATTTCCCACTTCGATCATGAGAATTATCACAGTAAAATTAAAGCATTAAATGATGGGATGTTGGAAGACTTCATGTATAATGATGTAATTATAATATTTTGGGAAGTGGTTTTCTATTCCCTCGATACCTAAGCTAAAAAAAGAGGAATTGGATGATTCAAATAAATTAAATTTCTCTATATACCCTGCTAAAATTATTATGTATAATGATTTGACTGTGCATTTCTAGTGGGATAATATGATGTGGGAAAGTGTTTATTATGTATCGTGGTTTTTATTATTTCAATAGGTGAAGGATGAAAGCTGATATCCTAGATGAGTCATGCATTTTCAACATATTCATAAATGTAAATGTGATGACATTACAATGAATTTGTTTCATTGGATTACCAGATACTACAATAAATAATGATGCAATATGGATAAGTATTGATTGACATACAAAATCTAATCATTTACTCACTATAAGGGAGGATTTTCCACTAGAGAACCTTCCACAACTCTATACTAATGAAGTTTTAAGACATCGTGGTAAACCACATTCAATTTGTTCTAACTGTGACTTTTAATTTACATTGAAATATTTGAAAGGTCTTCATAATTCATTGTATATTGACCCTCATATAAGACATATATATCACCCTCAAATCGAGGGTCAGTCTGAAAGGAGTACTCCAGCATTACAAGACATGTTGGGATAATTTAAATTTGATATTAAATGTATATGGGGATCTATATTTTCATTTGTTAGAGTATTCCTATATTAAAATTTTCCAAAAAGAAGGATATAAATGGAACCATATGAAACTTTTTATGGAAATATATTTTGTATAATAACTTATTGGGATGAAGTTAATGAAATGAAGCTTGTAGGGCCAGAGATTGTGGAGGAAACAACTGTAATGGTAAATAATTTTCAAACTCATGTCAAACAATCTCAAATATGAAAAATGTATATTTTAATAACTGAAAGTGGGATTTGGAATTTAAAGTGGGAGATCATGTTTTATTGAATGTATATCTATGGAATGGATTAATATAATTTGGATAGAAAGGAAAATTAATCACTCTATATAGTGGTCTATTGCAAATCCTATAGAGACTTAGAGAGAAGGATTATCATTTAGTGAGGCCACCAAGCCTTTCTAAAGTACACAATCTATTCAGCATAACTTTTTAAAAGACTCCAGACACATCAAGTGTCCTTGTTTTTGAATAATGATAATTAAAATTCAGTTTATCTTACATTGATGATCTTATCTAGATTCTAAACACTAGTGACAAGGTGTTGAGAAATCAAATGAATCAACTGGTAATGGTAATTTAGAAAAATCAAAAACAATTATGTGGTGATTTATAGAACTAGAGGAATTAATTAATAAATAAAAAATATTTTTATGATGTGAAATTATGGAAATTTTAGTGATGAATTTTTTTACAGGGGAGAATGTAACAACCCATGATTTTATGGTATTCTTCATTAAAAATTTAACTTCTTAAATAGTATATGTTTCACTTAACACATTGTTTAAAAATATAATATACTCTTATATATGACCGTTGGAATAGTAATGTAAAAATTATGAATAGAAAATGACCAATAGAAGAGTAAATTCAACAATGATAGTATAAATGAAATTTCATTAACTTATAAATGAAAATATGATATATTTATATCATGGAATATATAATTAAATGTTTTAAAAAAGATTAATTATGTGTTGGAATTTTCTTAAAGTGTAAATTTGTATTTACAATTTCAATTTTAATATAATTTTTTAAAGGAATATATCATCTCAAACAATATATTCAAAATCTAGTATTTTTTTACGCATCATTATTATATAACTTTATGAAATAATAATTAAATTTTCAAAGTGTTGTAAAATCAGTTATAATTTTAAAATTAGTATTTTTTGAATAAATGATGATATTAATTAAATATTAAATTTATCATAGATACATAATTATTTTAATAAAACTGAGTTCATTTTTAAAATAATCATGATTAAAACATTTAGGTTGAATTTCTGAGATTTCTCAAAAATACATGAATTTTTGTGAATAATAAAATATGATAATTTCCAGTATTAATAAATTATGTTTTTAACACACTATTACATGAGTCATTGATTATAAAATACATAAAATCTATAACTTCCCTAATTTATTATAATATATATATATTTATAATTATCACCCTATTTATATTATTGACCTGAAATAATAATCAAATTTATAAAATATTCAAAAAAATACCCCTCTCATATTCCATAAATACCAACCCTCACCACCACTAATCGAAACACATCAAAAGCATTGAGGGTTTCTTATATTCTGACCATTTCCTCTCCTAAACCTCTCCTTCACGTTCTTGTCTTTCAACTCTCACCAAAATACTATTTTAATGTTTTTTAAGGATGTTGTCAATGACAAGAGTTAAATATGTATGTCCCTTATCATTGATTTAGATTTTTTTATTTCATTACTTTTCATGTAAATTACTTACCTACTCAATCCAAAAGTTTATGAAAACTCTAGTATCTTATATAATTTATAATTTTATAATCAAAATTGGATATCTCGCATTAATTATTTCCTCTCAAATTTTTTTCAAAAATTAAAAATGTCGTCTGTGAGGTGTTAATTCACCACCTTCATGGAAAATGATTCATTCATTTTCTAATACCAACATCATGTTTGGTAATTAATTATTTTTGGATAACCAAGATTATACTATGTAAATGACAAATTATTTAGTGTTCTGTAAATATAATATTTACATAATATAAAAATCCAAAAAAAATTAGTGTGTGGTGATAGAAAACATCCAAAAAAAATCCAAAGAGTTATCATTACGGTTTTATCTAATGAATCATCCTTATATATATAAAAAAATTCTATATATGACAACACAATCTTGATGAAGTTCACTCTTAACATATAATTTTGATTATATATTATTATTCCCATTTTACATGATCTTTCATACATGTAAACTGGTGAACTAATCATTTAAACCAGTGAGACGAATACTTCCAAATGAAAAAACAGAATATTAAATCATATCAAAAAGACCTTAAATGAAACTAATTATATTATAATAAATAATATAAAAGATGAATATTTCATGAAAGATATTATTAATGAATCTAAATTCATTATCCTGGAAATTTAGTACAACTGAAGAATAATTTCAGACATAAGGTAAGAGTTTCTTCCTAAACCTCAATTTATTCTTTTGTGATATAATTTGATGTGAAAATTTATAATTTTTATGATTCCCATTTAAATTTATCGAGAAATGAATGCTCAATTAAAGGGTGCTTCCCAATTTTTTAACCCATTTTGATGAATACTCCATATTTTATTTTAAAAGACCAATATTTTTCTAAAATCAGAATTTATAACATGAAAACCTATTTTATCAATTTTATGATGTTATTTAAGGAATTATTCCTTTTTATATTTTAGTTTTTATTTATTATTTTCGGTTAAACTGCACTAAATAGTATCTTTTTTAGAGTTTATTAAATGTAATAATTTTACATGTATTCATGTCAGTTGTAAATCATTAATGAACAAGACATAATTTCAATATCACTCTTTTTTATAAGATATATATGTAAATAGTATGATTTTATAATAAATAAAAACTATTTTCTGATAGAACTCTGCATTACAATAGTTAATGGTATTTCCCCCAATATATCCTCAATGATTTTATTAGTGTATTTTCATCTATTTTAATAACCTCTGTTAAATCTTATTATTTATTTAAATTGATATATTATTTTACATATATTATGTTTAATAGAATTTATTAGGATTACATTGACTAGGGATGTACTATAATGATACCATTCACCATATTACTATTGATGTTATAGGATTATCCTTATTATGGGGGAAATTTATTTCTATTTAATATGATAGTTTTGGTGTGAATGTATAAATTTTTTATGTTTCACCCCTTTCATATGAGGAATTAATTATACTAAGTTAGGTATGAGAGGGTCTGACTCTAGAACCTCAATGCATTAGTAGATACTAGGATACATACTAATTTAGATATTGGTTGATGTATGACCCATTTTCTCTGTCTTGGAAAAAGGTGTGATTATATATTTTTCAGGTTCATCATTATTCATTCCCCCATCATGATTCATTTACTCTATAATCTATGTAAATATTTGAGGAATTTAATATCCATGGTTGAGTTTCATACTCATGTGATTATTTATATATAATTATTCAATTTCCTATTATTCCTACAATATTGTGCTCATGATAATTTTTTAATGGATTATGATTTATTTTATTAAACATCCCTTATTGTTTATGATTATATATGATAGCCTCGTCAATATTTATTACATGTTAGTTCCACTAGGTCAAATACCCTGTGAGGTGGGTGAATTAGGGTATGACTGAGTGAAATTTTACCCATCATATATTATTTATTTGTAATAAAAAACTAAATTCCCTCTTACTCCCGTAGAAATATATGAATAGATATTAAATCATGAACATAAAACAGTGATGTTTACTTGGTTCACCCTCACTGAGCTATTTCTAAGGTGCATACAATAGTGATATGTTGATTTACAAAATTCACTAAGGCTCATAGACAATAATGAGAACAAATTTAGGGATAGATATTATATGCCTAGGCTCAATGCCTTTACAATGAATAGGGTCTTCTCACAGTATTCCCAAGGGTCACTCACTGTGCCTCTTTCTCTAGTTCACTGCTGGTGGAAAGGGTCATTGTCTTCCTCTAACTTCACTAACTTCTCTTCTAAAAGAATCTACTCATAGTTTATGGACTTGTTATAAGGAGTCGACCTTAAAACATACTTAATATTTAATTAAATGAATAATTCACATTGAAAATCTTTTCAGGTCTAGAGTTTTAGAGAGTTAGGCCATAACTATTACATCTCAAAAGATTTACATATTAGAAACTTCTACACTGTTTCTATTTTTTTATAAAACATAAACACTTGAAAAAAATGGTCATGTCTATTTTTGTGTTTAGGACATCATTACTTTTCCTTGATCCCATCCATGACCCTATTCCACATTATGTCCTATGAAAAACATTTCAAAAACTTGGTATGGGCATAAAAATATCAGTAAGGGTTACACAAATATTGAAAACGGTTAGTATTTTAAATCAACAGGTAAAACATGAATACTTTAACACAAGTAATACTTTTCACCTTTATGAAGTGGTAAATAATATTCTCTGATAAAATATAATTTCTTACCATTTTGTAACCAAAATATTACCATAAAACCCATGTAAATAACACATAACATATAAAGGTAATTTGGGACATAAACATACATAAATGGAATAACCAAACGGTCTACTTCCATACATATCACTAAATGGAATAGCCATACGGTTGACTTCCATACCCAATGCCTTGGAGGTTATAACGTAACCACCCATCCTAGTATTCACGGAACCACACTTCATTTGGTTTATCACGTAACCAACTGTAAAATGTCCATGTTCCAATATAAAATCAAAACACATTCAACAAATATAATAGAAAGAAAACATTTCCACATTTTGATCAGAATATATAAATTAAATATATTGACTTAAAAAATCCATTTTCAAAACCATTTTCAATACCAAAAATATATAAAATTGTATATGGTATTTATTTTCTTTTAAAAACACTATGGATTATTGAGGAAGCCAAAGATCAAATAATACTCGCGGTGGCAGAAAAGGTTGTTGTCATCACGTACGTTAAAAGAAACATTATTTTTTGTTGTTTAGTAAAAGGATTATATGAAAAAGATTCCCTTTAAATGAAATAAAAATTCAAAGGCGTGTATACAGTGTATAAAACAAAGTCCTATATTAGAACAAAATATGCCTCAATGAAAGGAGATTGAGACAAAGTCCCTTACATCATGTCCGACTTGACCAGTTCATTCTTTAATATACTAAATAATAAACTAAAGTTAATTTCTACTTGCTTAATAAACTTTTTCATGTTTATTATTCCTTTCATATCACTTATTTCCATGTTATAAAAATTGTGTAACCATTAAAGTAAATAACGTTCATTTTGTCGATATTTGGTACTTGAGTAAAAAATGAATTTCTTATAATTACATGTTGATCATGTGGTAAAATTTTCATTATATCCATAA
Organism: Viscum album; assembly: GCA_963277665.1. Lineage (NCBI taxonomy): Eukaryota > Viridiplantae > Streptophyta > Magnoliopsida > Santalales > Viscaceae > Viscum > Viscum album. The sequence goes on along the minus strand of OY728143.1, from coordinate 798,122,896 downwards.
TTATATTAATGATTTATATATCATATATATCATATATATCCAGCATATACATGTATTTATAATAGTACAAGGAGGTATGAAATGAAATGCATCGTTCATGGAGACGGTAATCCGTACGTACGCATGATCGCTACTTTCATTTCTATTTATTATTTTAATGGAATTTAAACATAATGATACATAGTTATATTATAATCACAGTATAATATCATATATTATATCATTAACTCTATCCTTTATACATCCCACATAAGGAATTAACGAGTCACGTAAAATTGAGGGGGCGATAGTCCGCACTTCCTCATATGAAATTTTCGTATTTAACCACTATGGAAAACATAAAGGCTTGATATAATGGTAATTACAAAAGCATAAAGAAATCATAAAAAGAATATATATCATATATAAATATAGTGCCATCATAATGGCCTCCATGATATGCATTTGTAGATATTTGAACAATCATCATTTCGTGAGGCGTAAGTTTTCCATCCACAGAAACATTGTGTTCATCATCCATTAGATGGAGGTGGGTGTAAGTGTAGTTCGAATAAATATTATAACAACATCCAAGTATATTTAGGATACATTATTTTTTACAAATAAAATAAATAAATAGAGTTTAGGGGTTGGATAATTAAAATAAATGAAAACAATTTAAGAGAAACGGTTACATGTAATTTGGGTATCTTCCTGTGGTTTGATCCAAAAGAACTTCTTAATGTTCCATCAGCCCAAGGTAAGGCTTCTAGAGGGAGGATAGGGATGTAAGGAGCTTAATTGGGCATAGTTTTGGACAAGACAAATGGCTTGAGATGTGATAGGAATTGGTTAGAAGTGGTCTCCTTTTATAAGGGGGAGGAGGGGCTCTTTTGGAATGTGTGAAAATATTATTTTATTATAAAATTATATTCAGTTTATAATTATCCAGAAATCATTAAATATGAATTTAATATGACTCATGGTCTCAATAAAATCATCCAATCATAATTGGACTTTTTTTGTATTATATTTTAATAATTATAATCTTATTTGTTTAAATCATTTATTAATGAGGTAAATACTACATCATTATTGTGTCATAAATAATTTAATTTATTTGATGTCTAAAAATTTTAATAAAAATACCATGATATAAGAAATATTTTTATCTTTAAAAATAATATTTATAGTCAAAAATAGGTCTTATATAACACCATATAAAAATTAATTACAAAAAGTGTTTTGTTAATGTCAATTTTGTCTTCACATTAAATTTATTAATCTAAATTGTCATTATCACTCCCATGTGGCTCAATGGTGTCACAAAATCGTCCCAAAGATTCCCATGGTCATAAATGACTCAACCAATAATAATTGGACAAGTTTTAAGGTAATTTTGAATTATTATAATATTCTTTTAACCTTAAATAACTCTATTTACCTTTAACCGTGTTAAATAAAACTGAAAAGTTACTATTCACCAAAAATTATTTTCATCTTATTGAACAACATTTTACATCCTGATAACAACCATGTATGTCATATTTTCAAAATTCAATTCACAGAAGTGGTAAAATTTCATTTAAATGAAAAGGCCAGTTTTTTTAACAACCACTATGTGGTTTAACAGTTCATCAACAAATGATGTTTTTCAGAAAAATTAAAAAAAATCACCCTAAGCATTATTTGATATTCCAAATTCAAAATTGATTTCTATTTTTACAAATTCAAAACATAGAAGTGGAAATAATTAATTTTAAAATTAATTCCCATTGTTAAAACAAATAGCGTGTTTTTAAGAAACAATAACTATCAAAAGATTGATACTTGATTATGTCCAATTTCAAAGTGAAATTAATTTCAATGACCTACATTGGATTAAATGATAAAAATATATTTTAATTTCACATTAAAAGCAATTAAAAATATAACATAACCATATAGAAAAATTATATTAAAAATATTTTTGGAATTAAAATACTATATTTTTCACTATTCATTAAAAAATGAACTATATCCGAAAATTTCCAAAAAATTGCAAAAAGTAAATTTTGATGTCCACATTCTAAAGAAAGATTTTATTTTGTCATACAGAATGTATTAAAGTAACCCAAACTATATTTAAGGAGGCTTCTACATTAAAAGGTGCTGAATCAGGCTTTTAATGTAATTTATACTTAAAATTAGATTCATTCATATTTTAAGCCTCTAACTTTTTATTGGATAAATGTAAATAAATTTAAAAAACATATATAATCATATTGTAGTTAGTTTTGTTCATTTCTTCCAATACAACATCTTGGAGTTAACTACCATTTAAAATAATAATATTATATTATTAGTGTGCAACGTAAGATTCCAAAGAAACCCGTTCTGGGATATCAGGTACGCTATCGAACATAGAAACCCATATAATGTAAAAATAATTTTTAGTTCAAAAATAAAATATGAAATATTTCTTATTCTTAATTTACATAGGATGTTATATCCTTCCCCCTTTTGGATATTTCTTCCTCCGAATTTTTATTCAGTTATCAAAATAAGTGGGGGTATTTATCCCTCATAGATTTTTCAGATTCCCACGTTGCCTCTTCAACCATATTGTTCTTCTACAAAACCTTTACCTGGTGAATTTCCTTATTCTACAATAGTTTCTCTCTACGGTCAAGAATTTGGACTGGATGTTCTTTATAAGAAATATTCTATTCCAACTGAACTACCTCTGGGATCAAAACATGAGATGGATCTAGCATATATTTTCATAACATCAAAAAATGAAAAACATTGTGTATGTGGGATAAACTTGGAGGTAAAGCGACTCTATACACAACTGATCCATCTTTTTCCAAAATTTCATAAGGTCCAATGAACTTCGGACTCACCTTTACCTTCTCACAAAAACACATCACACTTTTCCATAGAGAATCTTTGAGAAATACATGATCACCTACCTCAAAAGAATAATCCTTCCTCCTGTTATCGGCATAAATTTTCTGTTTGCTCTAAGATGTTCTAATGTTCATCTGAATCAACTGAACATTCTCTACCATCTCCTCTACCAATTCCGGTCCCATCAGCTTCATTTCACCTACTTCATCCCAAAATTATGGAGTTCGATAATGGATTCCATATAATGCTTCAAATGGAGCCATATTTATACTGGAATGAAAATGGTTATTATATGAAAATTCATCCAAAGAAAGTTGTTGGTCAAAAATTCCCAGATAATCCATTAAGAAAGCATGTAACATATCCTATAAGGTCTGAATTTTTCATTCTGACTGCCCATCTGATTGAGGATGAAAAGCTGTAATAAAATTTAATTCAGTACCCAATGACTTCTGAAAGGCTTTCTAAAAGTTAGAAGTGATCCTGGGATCACAATCATATACAATGGAGCGGGGAACTCCATGCAACCTGACTATCTCTTTAATATACAACCGATCATGTTGATCTAAATCCATATTATCTCGAATAGGAAGGAAATTAGAAGATTTAGTCAATCGATCAACTATAACCCAGATTGCATTATTACCTTGAGATGCCTTGGGTAATCCCACAACGAATTCCATGGATATATTTTCCCATTTCCACGCTGGCACCGGTAGAGGCTGAAGCATCCCTTTCGATAGCTTCCGTTGTGCTTAAATCTGCTAACAAGTCAAACACTATAACACCCCAATCTTTCACGGTACGTTTCCCTTCGAATAAGGAAATGGTGTGCATTGTACGCAACTTCGAGATTCTAACACACCACAACCAATCAAACTAGCCGTTATGAATAGTAGCATCAACTTTTTAAAATTTTAGAAATTTTATCTCTCAAAATGGACTTCATTTTTTGATTTAGAGTATCTAATTTAGCCTAAGGTGAAATTTTGGTACTTTTTGGATAACATTAATATATTGATGAATATTGAAAATTACTAAATTTTAATTAAAATCAAATTTTTTAATCAAAATAATTAATAATGATAAATTATGAATTTGAGTGGTTTTAAAGTATAATTAGAATATTTTTTTACCTTTTTATCCAATGGTTTTCATTAGAATTAATTTCACTTTGAACTTGGACATAAACAATTGTCAATATTTTGATATATATTATTTCTTAAAAACACGCTATTTGTTGTGACAACGGGAATTAATTATAAAATTAATTAATGAAACTTTTATGTTTTTAATTTTGTAAAATAGACATCAATTTTGAATTCGGAATATCAATTATAACATAGGGTGAAATTTTGGCATTGTTCTGAAAAACATCAATTTTTGATGAATAGTGAAACTACTAAGTGGTAGTTAAAAAACTGAATTTTTCATTAAACATAATTTTACCACTTCTGTGAATGGAATTTCGAAAATCCAAGAGACACGGTTAATATCAAGTAGTAAAGTGTGGTTCAATGAGACGAAAATAATTTTTAGTGAATAAAAACTTTTTACTTTTATTTACCACGGTTAAAAAATAAATAGGGTAATTAAGGGTAAAAATGATATTAATATTACCATAACACATGTCATAATTCTATTGGACAAGTTTATCACGACCAAAGACAACCTTAGGAATAAAATATTATCATTTATGTCCACTTGTATTAGATTAGGACATTTATTATTATTTCATTCAAAGAAGAGTTAAAAGAGTTAAAATCAAAGTTTATTTAATAAATCGTTTTTCATATAGGGTTATACAAAAGATAAATTCTATTTTAAATATTCATTAAAAATATAATAATATTTCCTACATAATTATTATTTATTTATAATTTTTAGACATTAAATAATTTAATATATTTATGACACAATGATGATGTAGTAATTACCATAATAGTGAAACATTAAAATAATTGATATTATAAATACCCAAATAAATATAATTTAAGACTTTTAATGAATTAAACTAATTTTATAGGATAATATGACATATTAATATTGATTTAATGGACTTTTTTCTAAGTAATCATTCTATTATGAGTTTCAGAAAAATCAACTATTGAATAGTGTCAAAATTGATATAAAAGAGTTTTTAAAACAGATAGTATATTATTAATTGATATTAAATTCATAAAAATTTAAGGTTCGTCCAAGAGACTTATATAATGATAGTTATATCATTAATGGACCACTTGGGTGTCTCTTGGATGTATATATTATGTTTATAAACTATATAATATAAAAATACAATGTGACATGGTAAATGTCAAACTAATTAACTAAGAGTTTAATCTAAAAGATAAGGTTACTATAGTGACCCAAACTAGTCTAAATTCTATTGTATTAATGTTTTTAAACATATAACCACCTTAAACTTTTAATAATCAACTTTGGAGCCATTATAAACCGAATATGAATTTATTATAAATTAATATTTTTAGCTTTTCCAAAGGTACCCCTCACCCCTCTTATAAAAGGGAACTCCTCCTTCTCATTTCTTCACACCATAAATGACTTTTGGTTCGTCCAAACCATTCCCAAATACTCTTTAAACTTCCCTCACTATATCCCAGAGGCCTTACTTTGTTCAGAAATCCAACCTATGTAGCCCTTTTGATCAAATCAAAAGGAAGAACCCGAAAAAGAGGTATTGTTTTCACCACCCCTTTTTAAGTTCCTTTCTTCTTCCACTTCTTCATTCATTGTTATTACCATTATAAAATAATAACTCCAGTATCTTATATATAGTTTGATGTTATTATAAATATTTTACAACCATATTCAGTATTCTATCCACGCTTTAAATAACATGTCACCATACGTGCGTACGTACGGCTTACCGTCTCCATGTCGTGGTGTAATTGTTATTCAATATACTATTATTTGGGTGGGTATAATAATGATGTGTAACTCATTTAAATAATAAATATAACATGATAATGATACTGTATATATGATATACCATCCAATTATATTTTATTTTAATATCAAAAGAATGATATTGTGGCTCGGGCGTACGTACGGACTACAGTCTCCACGAACGCGATGAGATTCATTCTCCATCATATCCATTCAAGTATAATTATCATTTGATGATTTAAAAATAATATTTAAGAACTTTATATAATTCTTGATATGAATCATACACAACCTATGTATGACAAACATGGCCTACGTAACAAAACATATAAAAGAAAACGAGTAAGTTAACCCCCGAAACGACAATAATTCTACGATATTACTAACAAAGCAATGTTAAAAGATCATATTTGATATCATATTAATGTATATGATTCATGAATAATTTAATAACAATTATTTCAACATTATACAGGAGGTTAACCTACCTCTAACCAAGTAAAAGTACAAGGTAATGGGTTTCTTAACTCACTCTTAATTTCGTGAGAATTCAAAATATTGTTCACCACTTAATTATTGCATGTGGTGTATGTGTACTGCCCATGATTGTATTCATTTTGTAATATAATTTAATTTATGGGTATTTACATAATCATGGTATGATACTTCTTTCATGGGTGTATGTTTCGTATGTTACATAATCGATAAGGGAATTTGAAATTTCAATTTCCACTCATTTGTCTTTACACATATTTCATTGATTATATTACCCCAAGATTCTGTGTGGAATCACTATTCATTTGAATATGTCATAATTTCCACTCCCCTTCATGTGGATATACTTTTGATACACATAATCACTCCATTGATAATTTCTCAAGTCATTGATATGAATTTGATAAGAGTAATTTTAACTCATTTTCCATTTGTTGAGTTAAACATCCAATTCATTGGTGTTGTTTTTACAAGAATATATGTGAATGTCCTTTGATTGTCTTACACTTTATATCCAATAATATTTAGTGTATTTATATTTGTCACACATAATTATGTCGTTGATTTATCATTAACCTAAGGATACGACCATTATGAGAGATTTCATCTCAATTTACAATCCATTGATACTTCTTTGTTGTTATACACCAAATCACATTTATGTGGTGTATATAATGTACACTTACATAGTATATCATGAATTCATTTATTCTCATGATATTAAAATGTTTTGATTAACTCAATTATTTGTATCCAAGTGTCTCTCTTTTTGTTAGAAACTCTAACTAAAATACCATTTTAAAATGTTTTAAAGACTCATTCTTCTAAATCTTGCTCATTAATGTCCATGTTTTAAAAATGGTTTTAAGGATTTATTTATATGTACATTAATGTTTTAAAATTAAAATTTTTTTTTAATTGTTTCAAAGTGTCATGGGACACTTTGATTCAAAAATATATTTTTAAACAGCTTCTTGACAAATAGTGTGACTTTAAATGATTTCAAGGAAATGGGGGATATTTCTCTCAAATAGTTTTGATGATTATTTTCATCTATGTAAATATCCTTAATTATTCTCGATTGAGGATAATATGATACAATACAATATTCCATAATGTATTGAATGAGTTATGTTTGACTGTGGATGTGCTATTTTTATACCATTCATGGTTTTTGGATAAAGTATTGACATTTCGTATGCTAGTTTTAATAAGAATGTTTATGTTATGTTTCAAACTTTTCATATGAGGAATGAATTGGACTTAGTAAGTGACGGGTGGAGCCCACTATAGCTCCTCGATGCATCGGTAGGTCTCATTAGACAAACTAGTGACTTGGCACAAGGCCTCGGCAAAATCTTATTTGTAGTCTTGGCACGAGGCCTTGGCTATGTGGTTATGATAGTCTGGCATTGTGCATTCCATCATTATGAAATTTTTTATTGATATTGCATGTGATCATTCAACTAGTATAATATCCATGTGAGTAAGTAAATGGAATTATTATATTTAATATTTTTCATTTTATGCTGAAGTTCATGTTTAAAAGGCTTTTGTTTTAGTTATAAACTGCCTTAAGTGTTTATGATTATCTATGAAAGCTTCTGCTATAATGTTATCCTTACTGATCATCTGAGCTCACCCCTTCCAATGTTTTATTTTTCCCAGGATTATGAAGAAATAATTTATGAATGACCTGCAGGGATAGTATGAGGGGATATGAAGACAATATGTTTTTGTAGTTCCTTTTACCTTATGATGTAATGCAAGACTTATGAATATATATATTGTTTCCAAGACTACTAAACTAATCGGTCATTCGAGACATGATCCCCTGTGTTCATGCCAATGTTATGTAATAATGCACTGACTCTGGGTATCTACGTTCGGGGCGTTACAGTTGGTATCAGAGGAAGTTTAGTACAAACCTTGGAAGCTATATTTAAATAAACTCTTATTAGAGCACAAAGACCTAAGATAAACATTGATGATTAGTATAGAAGAACTTCCTAGAATTTTGGTATTGTAGTGATTTTGTGAGTTTTCCGAGCAGTACATCGCTGTCTGGATACGAGCAGGTAGAGGCGGCTCTGGCACAGATGTACCTAGGGGTAAAACCCAAAAACACCGCTTTGAGCTAGACTCGAACGGGAATTGGTGCATGACAATGGGCCTTGCTGCACTCTTGGTTACGACACTCCTGAGGGATATGCTTAGGATAATTATCATTTTCATTAAAAACTAATTTAAAGTATTATATATATAAGATGAGAGTAAATGACCTTGGTTAATCCTAATGTGTTTCAAATTGAGAATATGGTGACATGTTAATCTCAAAATGGTTGTATGACTACTATTACTCACACAATGCTTTCTGGTTTTAGTCAATGGCTAGATTCCAAGGAAGTCATAGTGACATTGAGAATGATGTACAAGGTGGGAATGGTGGTGGCAATGAGCAAAAAAATTGAATGTTGATAGGTGTAAAAGATATCATATTTATGCCAAATCTATTTTCCAAAAATATGATCATAAATATATATACTAACCAATTACCGGACTCAACAAATAAGAGAATGGTGATGAAAGATAAGATCTCCAGTAGTGGAGACCATGGAGAAAGAAATACTCAATTTCCATCATGCAGGAAATGTGGAAGGAGACACCCAGGAATGTGACTCAATGGGACAAAGAAATGCTTTACGTGCAGGAAGGAAGGACATCATGTGATGAATTGCCGTAAAAAAATGAAGTGTAATATCGAAGAAGATAAAAATGGTCCCAAGAATCCATTTACAGTCATTTTCCGTAAATGTTGGGGACCTGGCCATTACCCGAGTAAATGTCCTATTCTATAGGATATTTTCTTGGTCAGAGAAGAAGCTATGTGGAAATAAATGGTTGGATAAATGTTTAAAAATTATTAGTGATCCTTGTTGAAGGGTTTACATTGGAATAATTTTCTCTTGTATTTGAAACCCTAACGTTTTCCATGTGACAATGATATTTATGGAAGAATTATCTTTTCTCTTGTGGATATTGTTATAAATAACCATTTGGTTTTATATGATCATTGGGTTTGAGGAAATTAAAAATTATTATAATGTGGGATGAAAATGAAAGGTATGAGATAACATTTTTGGTTAAATTATGTTATGGTTATTTTGAGGAATTTATCTCGTTTTGGTAATGTTATAAAATATAGTTTTTGAAAAAGGACAACACATAGACCGTGTGATAACTCGTCACGTCAGACAAAGCCGTGGGAATCGAACCCACAACCAACGTGCGATTGGGATTTATCGCCTACCACTAGACTACGTGAAGTCCATGGTTACTGTGACAATTATTTTTAGTTAAATGATTTTATTGATCAATAATAATTTGATTTGGGATCTTATGTCTTATCAAATGAATACCCTTAGTATAGGAAAATGATTTGGTGATTAAGTGATAAATGTTATTTTGGAAGTTTTTCGCTTTGGTGTGAACACTATATGCCCAAGGAAAATAGAATAGTATGGGATTTCATTTGAGGAGTAATGATGGATTTTTGTCTATGTTTTTATTGTTGATGTATAGTGATTTGGGATATTTATGGAAATGATTAGTTTAATTACTTTTAACTATGTGACTATAAGAGTAATTAATGTCATTGGGAGATACAATTTGACGTCTAAGACTACATTCTTAACAAGTTTTGGATTTCAATATTAGTTTTGATTATATTGATGTATTTTAAGTACAATTGGGTATTGAATGGTATTTATTTAACATTGGGGTATTGTTGGTTTAATTTTGGAAATTAAGATTAGTGTTTATTTCTCTCAAGGAATATCCTTTGGGGGGGTCATTAGATCTTGTACTAACCATTTTGGATTTTATTAATATCTAAAGACAATGTAAATATATAGTTCATCCTGCATGGATCATCTGATTCTATAGATGTTTATTCTAGCTCTTCTTGTGTGACCAAGTCTTATTGAATACTCATAATTTCAAAAAAAATGAGTTAGTAGTGGAAATTTATTAAAGAATGAAACTCTACATAAAATGTAAGTATATATCTTTATATTCTTTGTCAATATCATAAATGAATTCCTCATCCTTATGTAATGTAACTTAAAACAAAAAAAATTTTGTCCGTTTACTTTCCTACTAGGAGACTAATGGTCGTTTGTCCCAACACAAGTTTTTGGTTTTCATATTTTTAACTTTCTCCTGATAATGATTTCTAACCCTCTCCATCAGAACATGACACTTAGTTTATCATCCATATCCATGTTTTCCTACATGGAATCCTAGTATGGTTTATCTTGGTTGATCTTTATACCTCTCTTTCTTTCTTTTAAAGTAATAGTTTTATTGACTCTTTTTCTGATGTGGGACATTCCATTATATTACCATTAAAAATTTTAAAAATTGCGAGGACTCAATTTATTGAAGGAGGGGAGAATGTAACACCCCAAGCTTCCACGATACGTTTCCCTTCGAATAATGCAATGGCGTGCATTGTATGCAACTTCGAGATTCTAACACACCATATCCAATCAAACAAGCCGTTATGAATAGTAGTACCGAAATTTTAAAACTTTAGAAATTTTATCTCTCAAAATGGACTTCATTTTTGGATTTGGAGTATTGAATTTAGCCTAAGGTGAAATTTTGGAACTTTTCGGATAACTTTAATATTTTGATGAATAGTGAAAATTACTAAATTTTAATTAAAAACAACTTTTTTAATAAAAATAATTAATAGTGATAAATTATGAATTTGAGTGGTTTTAAAGTATAATTAGAATATAATTTTACCTTTTTATCCAATGTTGTTCATTAGAATTAATTTCACTATGAAATTGGACATAAACAATTGTCAATCTTTTGATATATATTGTTTTTTTAAAAACACGCTATTTGTTGCGACAACAGGAATTAATTATAAAATTAGTTAATGCAACATTTATGTTTGAATTTTCTAAAATAGACATCAATTTTGAATTTGGAATATCAATTATAGCCTACGGTGAAATTTTGGCATTGTTCTGAAAAACATCAATTTTTTATGAATAGTGAAACTACTAAGTGGTAGTTAAAAAACAGAATTTTTCATAAAACATAATTTCACCGCTTCTGTGATTGGAATTTCAAAAATCCGAGAGACACGGTTAATATCAAGGGGTAAAGTGTGGTTCAATGAGATGAAAATAATTTTTGGTGAATAGTAACTTTTTACTTTTATTTACAATAGTTAAAAAATAAATAGGGTAATTAAGGGTAAAAATGATATTAATATTACCATAACACATGTCCTAATTCTATTGGACAAGTTTATCTCAGCCAAAAACAACCTTAGGAATAAAATATTATCATTTAGGTCCACTTAGATTAGATTAGGACATTTATTATTATTTCATTCAAAGAACAGTTAAAAGAGTTAAAATCAACGTTTATTTAATAAATCATTTTTAATATAGAGTTAAACATAAGATAAATTCGTATTTAAATATTCATTAGAAATATAATAATATTTCCTACATAATGATAATTTATTTATAATTTTAAAACATTAAATAATTTAATATATTTATGACACAATGATGATGAAGTAATTACCATAATAGTGAAAATTTAAATAATTGATATTATAAATACCCAAATTAATATAATATAAGACTTTTAATGAATTAAAATTATTTTATAGGATATTATGACATATGAGTATTGATTTAATGGACTTTTTTAGAAGTAATGATTCATTTATGAGTTTCAAAATAATCAACTATTGAATTATGTCAAAATTGACATAAAAGAGTTTTTAAAACAAATATTATATTATTAATTGATATTAAATTTCTAAAAATATAAGGTTCGGCCAAAAGACTTATATCATGATAGGTATATCATTAATGGACCACTTGGGGGTCACTTGGTTGTATATAGTAGGTTTATTAACTATATAATATAAAAATACAAAGTGACATTGTAAATGTCAAACTAATTAACTAAGAGTTAAAACTAAATGATAAGGTTAATATAGTGACACAAAACTATCTAAATTCTATTGGTTGAATGGTTTTCGACCTATCCCCACCTTAACCTTTGAATAATCAACTTTTTAGACATTATAAACCGAATATGAATTTATTATAAATTAATATTTTTAGCTATTCCAAAGGTGCCACTCACCCCTCTTATAAAAGGGAACTCCTCCTTCTCATTTATTCACACCATAAAAGCCTTTTTGTTCGGATACCCCTTCCAAAATACTCTCTATACATCTTCTAGTACAACCGATATGCCTTAGTTTGATCAGAAACCCAACCTAAGGATCCCTTTTGATCAAATCAAAAGGAAGAACCTGAAGAAGAGGTAATGTTTTCACCACCCCTTTTGAAGTTCCTTTCTTCTTCCACTTCTTCTTTCTTTGTTATTACCATTATAAAATAATAACTCCAGTATCTTATATATACTATGATGTTTTTATAAATATGGTACAACAATATTCAGAATTCTATCCACCCTTTGAATAACATGTCACCATACGTGCGTAAGTACGGCTTACCGTCTCCACGTCGTGGTGTAATTGTTATTAAATATATTATTATTTGGGTGGGTATAATAATGATGTTTAACTCATTTAAATAATAAATATAACATGATAATTATTCTTAATATATGATATACCATCCAATTGTATATTATTTTAATATCAATAGAATGATATTTTCGCTCGTGCATACGTACGGACTACCGTCTCCACGAACGCGATGCGATTGATTCTCCATCATATCCATTCAAGTATAATTATCATTTGATGATTTAAAAATAATGTTTAATAACTTGATATAATTATGGATATGAATACGATACAACCTATACATGAAAAACATGGCCGACGTAACAAATCATATAATAGAAAACGAGTAAGTTAACACCCGAAACGACGATAATTCTATGATATTATTAAAAATGCAATGTTAAAAGATCATATATGATATCATATTAATGTATATGATTCATGAATAATTTAATAAAAATTATTTCAACATTATACAGGAGGCTAACCTACCCCCAACCAAGGTAAAGTACTAGGTAAGGGGTTTCTTATGTCACTCTTAATTTCGTGAGAATTCGATTGTTTACCACTTAATTATTTCATGTGGTGTATGTGTACGGCCCATGATTGTATTCATTTTGTAATATACTTTAATTTATGGGTATTTATATCATTATGGTATGATCCTACTTTCATGGGTGTATGTTTCGTAAGTTACCTAATCGATAAGGGAATTTGAAATTTCACTTTCCACTCATTTGGCTTTACACATATTTCATTGATTATATTACCCCGAGATTATGTGTGGAATCACTATTAATTTGATTATGTCATAATTTCCACTCCCCTTCCTATGGATATAATTTTGATACACATAATCACTCCATTGACAATTTCATAAGTCATTGATATGAATTTGATAAGAGTAATTTTAACTCATTCTCCATTTGTTGTGTTAAACATCCAATTCGTTGGTGTTGTTTTTACAAGAATATGTGTGAATGTCCTCCGATTGTCTTAGACTGAATATCCAATAATATTTAGTGTATTTATATTTTTCACACATGATTATTTCTTTGATTTATCCTTTACCTATGGATACGTCTTTTATGATAGATTTCATCTCAATTTACATTCCATTGAGACTTCTTTGTTGTTATACACCAAATCACTTTTATGTGGTGTATATAATGTACTTTGACATAGTATATCATGAATTCATTTATTCTCATGATATTACAATTTTTTGATTACCTCAATTATTTTTATTCAAGTGTCTCTCTTTTGGTTAGAAACTCTAACTAAAATACCATTTTTAAATGTTTTAAAGACTTATTCTTCTAAATCTTGCTCATTAATGTCCATGTTTTAGAAATGGTTTTAAGGATTTATTTATATTGACATTAAAGTTTTAAAATTAAAACTCCTTTTAAAAGTTTCAAAGTGGTATGGGACACTTTGATTAAAAAATCTATTTTTAAATAGCTTCTTGACAAATTGTGTGACTTTAAATGATTTCAAGGAAAAGGGGGATATTTTTCTCAAATAGTTTTGAGGATTATTTTCATCTATGTAAATATCCTTCCTTATTCTTGATTGAGGTTAATATGATACATTACAATCTTCCGTATTGTATCTAATGAGTTATGTTTGACTGTGGATGTGCTATTTTTATACCATTCATGGTTTCTGGATAAAGAATTGACATTTCGTATGCTAGTTTTAATACGAATGTTTATGTTATGTTTCAAACGTTTCATATGAGGAATGCATTGGACTTAGTAAGTGATGGGTGGAGCCCGCTATATATCCTCGATGCATCGGTAGGTATCATGATACAAACTAGTGTCTTGGCACAAGGCCTTGGCAAAGTCTTATTAGTAGTCTTGGCACGAGCCCTTGACTATGTGGTTATGATAGTATGGAATTATGAATTCCATCATTATAAAAGTGATTATTGATATCGCATGTGATCATTCGACTAGTAGAATATCCATGTGAGTAAGTAATTGGTATTATTTTATTTAATATTATCCATTTTATGTTGAAGTTCAAGTTTAAAAGGCTTTTGTTTTAGTTATAAACTGCCTTTAGTGTTTATGCTTATCTATGAAATCTTCTGCTATAATGTTATCCTTATTGAGCATCTGAGCTCACCCCTTCCAATGCTTTATTTTTCCCAGGATTATGAAGAAGTGATTTATGAATGAACTGTAGGGATAGTATGAAGGGATAGGAAGACAAGATGTTGTTGTAGTATTTTTACCTTATGAGGTAATGTAAGACTTATTAATATATCTAGTGTTTCCAAGACTACTAAACTAATCGGTCTTTCTAAACTTGATCCCTTGTGATCATGTCAATGTTATGTAATAATGCACCACCTCTGGGTATCTAGGTTCGGGGCGTTACAAACACTTCACAGTAAAATCAACAATATCACTTTTCATTCCATCCCACCAGTAATACTCCTGATGATCTCTGTACATCTTAGTACTACTAGGATGAACTGAAAACAGATAACTATGAGCTTCACATAACGACTCATTTTTCAACTGTGAATCACATGTACACATAATCTCTTCCCAAATCTCAAAAAAAAATCACAATCAATGTTAAATTCAGGCATCTTAACCTTCTGAACCAACTCTACCTTTTTCTGCAACTCAATGTCTTTTTTCTGCTCTTGATTAATTCTGTCTGATAGAGATGATTTCACTGACACCTGAAACAAAACAAATGAATTTCTGGCAATAATAACTTTTCTGCCAAATTTCATCAAATCAAAAACCAAAGGATCACGTTCCAAACATATCTTGGTTCGTGAAGTATTACTTTTTCGATTCAAAGCATCAGTCACATTATTTTCTTTTCCGTGATGATAAAGGATTGTGCAATCATAATCCTTGATTAATTTCAACCATCTCCTCTGTCTCATATTCATTTCTTTCTGAGTGAATATATTCTTCAAAATTTTGTAATCAGTATATATTTCACACTTCACTCCATAAAAATTATGCCTCCAAACAATTAAAGCAAAAACAACATCAGCAAATTCCAAATCATGTGTAGGGAAATTTAACTCATGTGGTTTCAACTGATGTGAATCATTAGAAATTACCTGATAATTTTTCATTAGAACACAACCCAGTCCTTTCAACGAAGAATCACTATAGATAACAAACTCACCATTTCTGGAAGGCAGTGCCAAAATTGAGCATTCACCAATCTTCATTTGAATTCCTGAAAACAATCATCACATTCTTTTGTCTAGATGAACTTAACACATTTTCGAGTTAACCTAGTCATTGGACTAGATAACTATGAAAATTTTGGCCAAAACTCTGGTAATAACCTTCCAAAATAATAAAACTAAATATCTCGGTTATATTTTTGGGTCTTGGCCATTCTTCAACAACTTTCATTTTAGCAGGATCAACAATTATGCCATTTTATTAAACAATGTGACAAAGGAATGAATTTTTTTGTAACCAAAACTCACCGTTACTGAATTTCCAATAACGTTTCTTTTCTTTTAAGGTTTTCAGGATTGCCCTAAAATGACTTTCATGTTCCTCATTAATTTTTGAATAAACCAAAATATCATCAATGAACAAAACCAAAATATTATCCATGAACTCACAGATAATTCTATTCATAAGATCCATGAATACAGCAGGTGCATTGGTTAACCCATAAGGCCTAACTACAAATTCATAATAGCCATATCTTGTCCGAAACGTAGTCTTCGGAACGTCTCCTTCCGTTACATTCAAATGATGGTACCCTGACCTTAAGTCAATCTTCGAAAAATACTGAGCTCCCTAGAGATGATCAAAAAAATCATCGATATGAGGAAAATGATACATATTCTTAACAGTGATGTTTTTCAATGCTCTTTAATCAATGAAAAGTTTCATTGAACCATATTTATTTTTAACAAAAAATACAGGAGAACCCCATGGTGATGTTCTAGGTTGAATGAAACCAGAATCTAATAACTCTTAAAATTTCTTCTTTAACTCTAAAAGTTCAATTTGAGCCATTCAATAAGGGTTTTTGAAATTGGCATAGCGTCACAAACTAAGTCAAAATTAAATTCAAATTCTCGATCAGGTATAATACCAGGAAACTCATCAGGAAAAACATCAAGGTACTCATTTACCACTGGAACATCATTAATCTGAATATTTCCTTTGTTTTCAATAATATGTGCAAGGTAACATTCAATTCCAACTTTTACTATTTTCTCAGCTTCATGATATGTGATCAATAGAAAGGGTCCAATTTTGTATACAAAATGAAAATCATTCTCAAAAGAACCTCTTTAGCTCAACAATAAATCTTATCTTGATAAACAGAAAGCCAATCCCTGCCCAATATAACATCAAACTCTACTAGAGGCAAAATAAAAAGGTTTTCAGGTAGATTCTTCCCACACACTAGGACATGAATGTTCTTATGTTTTCTTTTTGCCTCTACATTCCCTCTAGGTGTTTTTACTGTAGGTTGAGTATTTATATCATGAGATGGTATTCCCAATTTACAAGAAAACTTATCAGAAATGAAAGAGTGTGTAGACCTTGAATCAATCAACACATTGGCATAATCTGAAAAAACAAACAGTGTACCTGATACAACATTATTTTATGGCCCAAAATCTGCTGAAGTAGTTATAAAGGATTTTTCCACCCCTTTCTACTTGTAGTATGTATTATTTCTTTCGGTTGAGTTTTATGTTGGACACTCATTTGCATAATGACCCAATTCATTACACTTAAAAAATTTACATACTGTAAATAAAATTTTTTATACCATTACCCTGATCTTTTTTAGTGAAATTAGGATCCTTATGTCCCATTTTACCACATCGGTAGCACTTACCAGAATTCAAATGACATTCCCCAACATGCTTTTTACGACAATTTTCCCAAACTGTAAACTTACATTTCTTATCATCAGCCTTTTTTGTAGAGTTATTCTTTTTCTCCTACCTCCTCGACCTCTAATTTTGTTGTTTGTCAAAGAATAATTTATCATCATCAAACTCCATTTCCACCTTCTCTGCACAACTAACAGGTTTTTAATAACATATGAACTCATGATAAACTAAATCCATTTGATACTTTGGCGTTAATCCTGAGTAAAAATTGTTGATTTTACTAACCAGATCTGGTATGAAATTTTGGAGCATACCTTGCCAGTCGAGTGAATATTTCTTCATAAGAAACCACTGAGTCATCCTCCTACCTAAATTCCAGGGATTTTTTTCCATTCTAATATGAACTAGATTTGGAAAATATTTCTCAAGAAACAAACCTTTGAATTCATCCCTATCAGGAGCATCAATCTCCTCACTATCCCTGATATTTTTCACCAT
This sequence comes from Viscum album, assembly GCA_963277665.1. Classification (NCBI taxonomy): domain Eukaryota; kingdom Viridiplantae; phylum Streptophyta; class Magnoliopsida; order Santalales; family Viscaceae; genus Viscum; species Viscum album. The sequence continues at coordinate 798,104,687 of OY728143.1, read as the reverse complement.
CAACCAGCACTGATCAGCTTCACCTTCAAAATGGTAAATAACAAGACTAATGTTTTGATGTTCTGAACAACCCATGACATCAAAAGTCTTCTCCAATGCTTTAATCCACCCACCATCTATCACAGGGTCAGATGATCCTCCGAATGATGGGGTATGTTGGATCATGAAATGCTCTACTACTGACATGTTCCTCGGTGGTTGATATGTCTGATCTCGTACATGGATACCACCACCATTTGTATCCTAAGTCAACTCTTCCATCACTGTAACAAACTGTTCAGTTCCAACTCCGACCATCCTAGGTTGATGATTTAGAAGGTTATCTTCCTCCTAATGCCATCCCAACACTGATGCCATGTTTCCACTGCAGAAAACCATTCTGAACACAAAAATATCTTAGGTGAAGCAACATGGTAATCTGTAAATGAAATATGATTTCCAATATTAACATAAATTACATTATGGATAATAATTTAACAATACACTAACTCCAAAAGTTATCTAAACCGACCTCTGATACCAACTATAAGGACCCAGCCTTAAAACTTACTTAATATTGAATTAAATGAATAATTCACATTGAGGATCTTTTTAGGATTAGTGTTTAAGAGAGTTAGTCCATAACTATTACATCTCAAAATATTTACAATGTAGACACTTCAACACAGTTTCTATTTTTTTACAAAACATGAACTCTTGAAAAAAAGAGTCATGTCTATTTCCATGTTTAAGACTGCATGAATTTTCCTTGATCCCATCCAGGACCCTATTCCACATTATGTCATGTGAAAAACATTTCAAAAACATGGGATGAGAAAAAAGATCTCATTTAGGGATTCACAAAGAAGGAAAAATGTTAGTATTTTTAATCGACCAGTAAACCATGAATACTTTAACACAAGTAATACATTTCACCTTTATGACGTAGTAAATACTCTTCACTGAATAAAAGATCATTTCATACCCTTTTGAAACCAAAATATTTCCATAAAACCAATATAAAGAACATATAACATATAAAGGTAACATAGGACATAATCATACATAAATGGAATAACCATATTGTCGACTTCCACACATATCACTAAATGGAATAGCCATACGGAAAACTTCCTTACACAATGCATTGGAGGTTATAACATAACCACCCATCCTGGTATTCAAGGAACCACCCGTTATTTTGGTTTATCACATAACCACCCATCAAATGTCCAAGTACCAATATAAAATCATAACACAGACAACAAATATAAATGAATTAAAACCTTTTTACATTTCGATCACAATATATCAAATTAATATATTGACATAACAAATCCACTTTCAAAACCATTTTCAATACCAAAAATATGTAAAAGATTATAAGGTATTTATTTTATTTTAAAAACATTATGGCTTGTTGAGGAATCCAAAGATCAAACAATACTCACGGTGGGGGAAAAGTTCGTCGTCACCACGTACGTTAAAAGAAACATTTTTTTTCATTTAGTAAAATGCTTCCTAGAAAATTATTCCCTTTGAATTAAATGAAAAGTAATATGTTTTTATACATCTTATAAAATAAAGTCTTGTATTAGAATAAAATATGCTTCAATTAAAGGAGATTGCGACGAAGTCCCTTACCTCGTGTCCAACTTGACCCATTCATTCTTTAATATCATGAATAATAAAGTAATGTTAATTTATACATTCTTAAGAACATTTTTCATGTTTATTACTCCTTTTATATCTCTTATTACCCTGTTATAAACATTATGTAACCATTTATGTTAATAATGTTCGTTTTGTCAAGATTTGCTACTTGAGTGAAAAATGGACTTCTTATAATTACATGTTGTTCATGTGGTCAAAGGTTTATTATATCCCGAATTATATTCATAATTTATATATCATATATATCATATATATCTAGAATATACATGTATTTACAATAGTACATGGAGGTAAGAAATGAAATGCACCGTTCAAGGAGATGGTAAGCCGTACGTACGCATGAACGCTGATTGCATTTCTATTTCTTATTTTAATGGAATTTAAACATAATGATACATAGTTATATAATAATAAAAATATAATATCATATATAATATCATTAACTCTATCCTTTATACATTCCACATAAGGCATTAACGAGTCACGTCAAATTGAGGGGGCAATAGTCTGCACTTCCTCATATGAGATTATCGTATTTAACCACTATGGAAAACATAAAGGATTGATATAATTGGGAATTACAGAAGCAAAAATAAATCATAAACATTATATATATCATATATAAATATATTTTAATCATAATGGCCACCACGATATGTTGTTGGATATATTTGAATAATCATTTTTTTGTGAGGTGTTAGTTTTCCATCCACAGAAACATTGTGTTCTTCATCCATTAGATGGAGGTGTGTATAAGTGTAGTTAGAATAATTCATATAAAAACGTCCTAGTATATTTAGTATACTGTTTTTGTTACAAAAGAATTAAATAAAAAGAGTTTAGGGGTTGGAGAACTAAAATAAATGAAAACAATTTAAGAGAAACTGTTACCTTTAATTTGGGTAACTTAATTTGGATTGAATCAAAAGGACTTCTTGAAGTTCCTTATACCTAAGGTAAGACTTATAGAGGTGGAAGAGGGATGTAGGGAGATTAATTGGTCAGAGTTTGGATGATACAAATGGCTTTATAGGTGTGAAGAATTTGTTAGAAGTGGTCTCCTTTTATAAGGGGGAGGAGGGGCTATTTTGGAAATGTGAAAATATTATTTTATTATAAAATTATATTCTGTTCATAATGGTCCAAAAATCATTAAAGATGATGATAAGATGACTCATGGTCTAAATAAAATCATCCAATCAGAATTGGAAATGTTTTGGATAATATTGTAATCATTATAATCTTATTTATTTAAATAATTTATTAATGAGGTAAATACTGCATCATTATTGTGTCTTAAATAATTTAATTTTTTTGATGTCTAAAAATTGTAAAACAAAAAACATGGTATAAGAAATCATTTTATCTTTCCAAATAATATTTATAGTAAAAAATAGGACATATATAACACCATATAAAAATTAATGCTTAATAGAGTTTTGTTATTGTCAATTTTGTCTTCACATTAAATTAATTAATCTAAATTGTCATTATCACTACCAAGTGGCTCAATGAGGTCCCAAAATCGACCCAAAGATGCCCATGATCGTAAATGACTCAACCAATATGGTTTGGACAAGTGTTAAGGTAATTTTGAATTATTATAATATTCTTTTAACCTTAAATTACCCTATTTACCTTTAACCGCGTTAAATAAAAGTCAAAAGTTACTATTCACCAAAAATTACTTTCATCTTATTGCATAGAATTTTACTTCTTGATAACAACCATGTATGTCAGATTTTAGAATTTCACTTCATAGAGGTGGTAAATTTTCATTTAAATGAATAAGTCAAGTTTTTTTAACAACCACTAAGTGGTTTCACTATTGAACAAAAATTGATGCTTTCCAGAAAAATATCAAAAATTCTGCTTAAGAAATATTTGAAATTTCAAATTCAAAATTGATTTCTATTTTTCCAAATTCAAAACATAGAAGTGGAATTAATTTATTTTAAAATTAATTCTCGTTGTTAAAACAAATATCGTGTTTTTAAGAAACAATAACTATCAAAAGAGTTATACTTGTTTATGTCCAATTTCAAAGTGAAATTAATTTCAATGACCAACATTGGATTAAATGGTACAAGTATATTTTAATTTCACATTAAAACCAATTAAAAATATAATATAACCATATAAATAAATTATATTAAATGTAACTTTTGATTTAAAATACAATATTTTTCAATATTTATTAATAAATGAACTTTATCGGAAAAATTCCCAAAAATTGCACAAAGTATATTTTGATGTCCCCTTTCTAAAGATCGATTTTATTCAGTTATATAAAATTTATTAAAGTAACCAAAATTATATTTAAGAAGGGTTCTCCATTAAAAGGTGATAAATCACTTTTTTATGTAAATTATGCTTAAAATTACATTCATTCATATTTTAAGCCTCTAACTTTTTATTGGAAAAATGTAAATAAATTTTAACAATCAAGTACAATCATATTGTAGTCTGTTTTTTTCATTCATTCCAATAAAATGGCTAGTAGTTAACAAGAATTTAAAATAATAATATTATATTATTAGTGTGCAATGTAAGATTCCATAGAAACCCGTTGTTGCGTGTTGGGTACACTATGAAACATAGAAACCCCTTTAAAGTATAATTAATATTTAATTCACAAATTGAAAATGAAATATGTCTTATTCATTATTTACCTAGGATGTTACACTTGTTGGTCAAAAACTATTTATGGACATGTAGGTCCCTTCATTTTCATGAATCTCTACTCCCTCAACTATAGGTATACGCTTTGTTGAAGTTTCTTTTTCACCTGTAAATGTATTCCACCATCCTGTGTACTACTAGGTTGCAGAAACCTTTTTTGAAAAATGATTTTAAAATTTCACAAGATTCCTTGTGAAAATCTCAATCCACCATCTCTCTTACATATTCAGTACTAGGATTGGTACGTGGAACACCTCCTCTGCATACTGCTTCCTCTTCTATGAACATCTCTTCATCTGCGGATAGCATATGCCTTCCCTATGGCGTACCACTACCATGTAACGATTTCGAAAACCTCCACTACGAATCACCCTCTGTCTTCTAACTTTTCTCTATTTGCGGCCATCGTTTTTTATCAACCTACATAGCATGCCTTCTTATTATAATTATTTACATTTTGATATCTCGTTAAAGCACCTTCTATTTTCAATCATCATTTGATTCATGCAATTAAGACAGTAATCATGGATTTACTCAACACAAAATCTATGCCCACATGATCTATCATCAACATGAGAAACATGAGTATAATTAAAATTTCATCAATGAATCACTTCATTTCTAGTCACAAATTGCTGATACCATACTGATACAATAATACCAATTGACTTATTTCATCATGAACCTCAAACATCGTTATATCTAACCATTGGTCAATCACCTCTAGCATCGTCATATTTAATACCCCCCTACGTTAAAACTCCTCTAATAGCTTCATCTCTTCTTCAACAACCCCTATCTCTCTAATCCACATAACAAATTCTCCCCATGTATTTTGTCACCCTTAATAGACAAAATTTATCCCCCTTTGTCAACAAACCTGAAAAACACTTTATGTTTGTCTACAATAGTATAAAGAAAGCATATTTTCATATTAGGAAATAAAAAATCATACCTCGGGGAGAGGGGTACCACATAAACACTATTTCAAGTGTGGGGATTTGAGTGGACTCCCAGAGCTAGTTGATTCCTTTAAAACTTTTCTCTGGGTGAGGCCACCATAGGAATATATGAAACATGTTGTTCTGTAGGAACATACTATAACATACCTAGCCCTTTCTCTATCTTTTCCTTGATAAAATGATATATGATTTCAATTTTCATTTTCCTTGTGTGATGGACTATATTTTTGATAAGATTTATAGCACTTGAATTATCACAATAAATTTTAATCAAATATTTCACTTCAATTCCCTTATCATCAAGTTACTACTTCATCCACAATAGCTACTCGTAGGATTGAGTAGCTGCAATGTATTCGTATTATGAGGTGCTCAATGAAATGAAATAATCTTTATTCCTCAACAAAGAAATAAACAACACACTTATATAAAAGTAACCTCTTATAGTTGATTCCCTATCATCTACTAGTTCGGACCAATCCAAATTATTGAATCCCGATTACATTGGCATAGATTTTTCATTATACATTAGGCCAAAATCCACTGTGACCTTGATATACCAAATAACTTTCTTGACTGTAATTATGTGGATCTCTCTTGGATTTATAAGATACCTCCCTTCATTTCATGTGGAAAATACAATATCTAGACTTCTGGTTTTCCCATACAACATGCTTACAGTGATTTTCATGTATTCTGTATATTAACTATATTGACTTCATCATCTTATGAAAATTTCAACCAGGTACCAACCAAAGTCTTCATCTCCATGGAATTATCCATTCCCGTCCTTTTGAAAACCTCCTTGTCATATTTATATTGAAAAAATAAACGTTTCATTCCTTCCTTGTTCCACTTTTATGTCGAGGGGAAATGCCATCTCACCAATCAATAACTTTTCAAACTAGATTTTATTGAATTCCAAAAACTATATGCATTGTGTTTCATCAAATCCCACAAAGATTATGTAATCGACATAAACCATAACCATCATCCATTGAGTTTTTCCATTTGTTAAATACAGATTGTAATCAACTACACCATGTTCAAAACCTATCATCCTTAGAAATAGATCAATCCTTGAATACCATGCTCTTGGTGCTTTCTTCAAAACTTATAATTTTTTCTTTAGCCGGAAAACCATGTTCTCATTTTTATGGATGACAAAACCATATGGTTTCCTAATGAAAAATTATTCTTCTAGAACTCTATTTATAAATTATTACATGACATCCAACTAAAAATCAATAACCTTTATTTTCATTATTGTGTACAAGAATAATTTATTTGTATCCAGCTTCAAAACACATGGTAATTTCTCTTCAACATCAATCCCTTCTTCTCAGAGAACCCTTTGCACACCAGTCGTGCATTGTTTCAAATAGCAACACCATTTCAATCTTTTTTTTACGAAAGTCCCATTTCGTTTCAAGGATATTCATTATTCCTGAACTCAAAACTATTACCCATGTGTGATTCATCTCAATTTTTCCATTCCATTCATTCATTTCCTAAAACCAATTCTCATATTCAACATCTTCATTAAATAATTTAGGCTCTGCTTGTGATAAATATGATGCTTGTTGTAGAGACTTCATCCTCCTTGTCTGCACTAGTGTTTTATGATCAATAAATATATTATACCTATCAATTTCAGCTCTTCTCACTAGTCTCTATGAATACACTAATTTATTTTCATCATCTATGTCATCTTTTGAATATACCTCTGGAGGTGGAGTGTCTCCTGAGGTTCTCATCTCTTCATCATTATCCTCATATGACTGATCATGTATTTTATTAATATTCTACTCATTTTCCACTATCTTCACATCATTAGTATCAACTATATTTCCTATCCACATATTGAAGAATTTTTGTGCTTTTATATTCATTGAGTAGAAAAAAATATCCCTTCATCTCTATGAGATTCAAACATCCTATGTTTCTTCTTATTGTGAATACATTAGAAGACTAAAAATTAACTCAATGAAGGATTCTTTTCATACCAAAACACTGTTGGAGTCTTCTTCCCCTTTGGACAATTTAATTCTATATATTATGTGTATACATATATAATCACTACATTGTCCAAAATTTATCCGTAAGGTCTTTCTTAATGTGCATTGTTCTATCCATGTTGTTTAGAATCCGATTTCTTCTCTCAACTACTTCATTCTACAATGGAGTTCTAACTGCAAAAACTCAAAGCCTTATCCCAGGTTTCTTGGCATTATCCTCCACTTGGTTAATTTTGAACTGTGTTCCATTATCTATTTGAAATGTCTGGATTTTTTTGACCAAGCAACTTTTCATATTCTCATCGATATCTTGTAATGCAACTGAACATTTCTTATATGTGGGTGATTATTAAAACTCATTCAATTATGTTATAATCATCAATTAAGTGTACATAATATCTAATACCATCAATAGACCTCGAATAAATTTTCCCACACACATCAATATGCACAAACTCAATAAATATTATTGAATTTTTCTATTTTGGATTATATGTCATTCGAATGATCTTCCCTTGCTGACAGGCATCAAACGTATGAGTATGATCACCTGATAATCTTGGAAGATTTCGAGCAGTATCATATTTCTCCATATCATTCAAATAAGTTTGGTTTATATGGACAAAAATCATATGACCTAACTTGTTTTATTCATACTTGGATAGAAATAACATATTTTTTCTCCACAAACGAGGTTGAGATTCCCTTTTGTATGCTTTTTTTGAAGCACAATAGCACAGTCCTTTGCTCTGATGATACATAATTTCTTGGAAAAAAATATGGAATGCCCTAAGTCACTTAATTGACTAAAACTATGAATATTTAGACTTTTTCCTTCAATAACAAATACATCATCTCATCTAATGTCTTTTCCTCCAAACATGAATTTTCCTGAACAAATAATTTTTAGGCCCTCATCATTTTCTTCATTTTCATCATCGAACTTCATAGGAAACATTGCTGCAAAATGAACAATCATTCCACATAGAAAGCATTAAAATGTAATTTTACCATTGAACATATATTTTCCCTTTTTCATATTGGATGATAGAAATGACACGACATTATCCATATTTTCCTTCTCATGGCTATCTTCAACAGATAGATTCTTCATGGCATAGAATTCCACATAATTATACTTTCCCCTATCCACTTCATTGTTATCATTATATCTCATTTCTTATTCCAAAAGGATATTGTGTAGGTTATCTAGTGTCACATATTTTGGGTCTTTGTCTTCCAACACATGAACATTCATATTGAACCATGGTGGATGTTTCCTCAATATATGTATCCCAATATTTACATCTTCAGTGAATTATACCAGACCCTACATTTTATCCACAATAAAATATATCATGTGAAAGAATGCATCAATATTTTCATTGGGATTCATTCTGAGAACCTCATATAGGTTCCATAGAACTTATATCTTTTCTTCTCGGACTTCTGTGTCTCCCTCATAAATGTTCAATATTTTTCCCATATTTTATGTGTTGTTTTATAGGATATCACCTTCATATAAATTTCATTTGATAGGGATCCCCATAAATAATTTATCCATTTAGAATCAAGAACCAATTCACTTAATTCATCTTTTGATAAAGCCACACTATTTAGGTCAGCTGATATTCCATGCATTGCTACTGTGAAGACATACATTCCTACTGATCGGAAGTAGTGATTCATTAGATTATTCCATAGTTGATAATTATATTTATCGAAGATCGGAATTCCATTATGATTGAACACTTCATTTCGATATCTGAGAGTGAAACACTGACATTCATCCATTCCCTTTGATACAATTTGTTATATTAACTAGGTCCAATACCCATTGAGAGGGGAGGGGTTAATCGGTGTATGACAGAGTAAAACATTCCTTTTTTAGAACTTCCTTATTTATTAAAAAAACTCAATTATCTCTTCCTCCAATAAAAATATATGAGAAAATATGAAATCATTAATAGTACACATTTATTTTTACTAGGATCACCCTCACCAGGCTATGCCTAAGGAGCATACTATAATGATATGCCTATGTACCAAATTCATTAAGGCTCACAACCAATAATGAGTAAAAAGTTCAGGGTAGATCTTCTATGACCAAACTCATTGTCAATACACGGTTTAAAGTCTTCCCAGTTCATTCCAAAGGGTCACTCTCAATTCCTATTTCTCGGGCTTGCTATCAGTGGAATGGGTCAGCATATTCCAATTACCTTGATCACAACTCTTGGAAAGCAATCCACCAACATTATATGGACTTTTAGGTCAAACACAGTTTATAGACATGACGGTCCCTTCATTTTCATTAATCTCATCATCCTCTAATATAGGTATATTCTGTTTTCAACTTCCCTTTTCATCCATAGATGATGTCCACCTTCTCGAGTACTACTAGGTACCAAAACTTTCATTCGAAAACTTATTTGAAGCTTCCAAATGATTTCTTATACAAATCAAGAACCATCTTTTCTATCGCATACTGAGTACTATTTTTTCTATGTCAAACACCTCCTTCATGTACTATTTTCATTATTGTGAACCACCTTTCATCCTTGGACTACCTCCAACGTTGCTATCGTGTATTGCGTACATACCAATTTTGCAAATCTCCACTGTGAGTCAATATATTTCCATGAATTGTTCTCTATTTTCATATTTCCCTTGATATCTGTCTACATACAGTCCCTTCTTCCTCTACGTATTGTTTCTTATATTGGTTATAGATCTCTGTTTAAATCCATCAATATAATTTTATCTGTTTGAACCACTTCGGCTTTCAGAAAATTCTTCCTCATGAACCTCCATATATTTTCAAAATCCTGGACCAAACATATGTATTCTAATGACATTTATTCTCAAAAGTCATCAGTTAGAATAGCAATTATTATATAATAAATGATTCCCTAAAAATCCTCTAATGTGAGATTTTCCAAATCATTAATCCAGCCTCCACCAAATACTAATCCTTCTACCACCATGAAGTGAAAGCCACCTGAAAACCATTTTACATATGCACTTCAGGTACTACCTTTGCTCATACGCAGTTGATCTCCTCCATTAATGACACAACATCCATAGACCACTTCACCTTCGCCCACAAACCATTTTTGGTTTCTCGAACCCCTATTTCATACCATTATCGTTGCTCCACGCACCATTCCATGAACATGTTACGGGGCCCATGAATAATGGTACACACTTTTCATCCCTTACCCATTTTCTTTAACATTCTCCTTACCATTCACTCCTATGTAGAAATCATTTTGTTCCCAACATCATAATTCATATTATGAGGCCCAAAATTTTGGAAAACACTTGGAAAATGCATCACCTTAAAAATATTTCTTTGGAAAACAGCATCCATACTCATTTTTGGTCAATTATCTTTGTCAACATACACAACCACACCCAAAACATACTGATAGGATACCATGAGGTATTTTTTACAAACCTTACATTTACTGAACATCTAAGATCAATCCTTTATTATGTTTTATTTATCCCTAGGATGCAAATAAGTGTATTATATTTGAATTAGTGGTATAATAGTTGTGTTTATGTGTTTCTCTAATTGATTAGACATGTTTTATTTTAGATAAATTTATAATGTACATATTATTTATGTATATGGTTTTCCAAATCTACTTTAACATTCAGTACTTTGGGATGTGATCTATTGTTCATAGAAACATTGTAATTTTGTAATTACCTAAATACATTGTATTTATTTCAGGTTATTTACACCAATACTTGCATAAAAAAACAAGTTGCCCAATGTAGACCATAATAATATCTTCTCAACCAGCTCACTTTAAAATCAGAATTTCTAAGAACAAATACAATTAGTTTTTTGATGTATAACACTTAATTTAATATTTATATCTTCATATATATATATACATATATAACTATGAAAATTAATTTGAAATCAACTTATATGAATATTCTAATATACTCCATCCTTATCATTAGAGAAAATTTCCCTTCGGTATAGATTCCATCAGCAATATCATATCCCTTAAAAAATATTATTTTTAATTTTGGATAATTTTTTTCATACAAGCATTATTTTCTCAATGTATCTCATTAATCATTCATATATTTCCCCAATGAATCATTATTTACTTCTTATAGAAATAAAGTCAGATCAATCACAAATAATAAAGCATTGTGTTATATTATTTTCATCTTACATGTATTGGATGATGAAGATTTTTTAATCTGAAATTTATTACATCAAATTTGGTAGTATTAATTATTTAATAAGTCATAGGTTTAATTACTGTTTCATTTTTTCATTCTATAGAATCAATCGTTGAATCTTTTTTATCTATAACTTATTCAGTTTCACAAAAATATGTATTTATTTCATAACATAATTTAAAAACTTCCAAAATTTTCTTTTCATTTTTTCTCATTAAATGTTACATAAAAAATATCATTAAATAATTTAAACATTTTTTAATAGACTTATAGGCCTTATATTCATTAAGTAGCTGGAAAAGATTCTTTTATTCACTATATCACAATATTTTACTTGATTTACTTATTTATTTTGTATGGAACGATTTCTCTGAAATAGTCCAAGGTGCTTCAATGAAGTTTTCCTTCCATGTTATATTTTTTATTGTCACTTATATACTCCCAAACTATATAACACATTATTTTATGTTTTTGAACATATTAATCTATTTATTTTCATTATTCATGTCAGATAACACCATTTAAAACTAATGTTTTTCCGCAATGTCAGACATTTGATTTATTCATTCCATAACACCATTTGGAATTGGGGATATTTATAAAGAAACCTTAGGCTTGATTCCATGTTTTAGAAATAGTTTGACCTCATAATATTTTTATTTATTATATTATCTAATCATGGAATTTTCATTGTCCTTCCAGTTTCATTTTCTTTCTTGAGTTAAAACCATATTTTTTTATCTTCCACTTTTAGATTTAATGTATAAAAATAACACATTATGTCCATATGTAGTCATTGAAAAATAGCATGAAATTACAACCAATATATGTCCCTTCTGTAATTATTGAACCACAAAAAGTATTATTAATATAATTTAGTAAACATGAGGTTCACTTCTTCTTTAGAGGATATAGATTATGAACTAGTTTTCTTATTATGAATCAATTTTAAATATTTTAGGAATCTCATTAATGTTATCAGAACCCATTAATTTATTAATTATTGTTATGTTATCTATAATTTTTTGATAAATATAAATTCTCCCCTAATGACGTAATCTATTTTCCTCCTCCACAACTAATAACAATGGGGTTTCCTTTCAACAACGATGATATAAATTTATAAATTTCTTCCAAAAAATCATCAACAAATTCTAAAATATTCCTTTCATTTAGTAACCCCTATTACAAATTATGACTTTGAAATTTGATTCAAAATTTTGACTAGATCAGGATAAATATGGTTTCCAACCATTCAAATAACGGGTATTAATATTTCTCAACTCATCTCCATCTAAACGATTTTCTTCCACATCCGTTTAGATTTAATTCTAAATCATTTTATAATCTCATAGTTCCATCCAATATGATAATATTATTCTATAAAATACTTATATTTCTTATATTAGGACATGAAACCCCACTATTAACATATTTATTTTATACTCTAATTCGGTTATTTTAAAGAAATTTATTCAATTGTTTACATTTTAATATTTCCATTTCAAACCCATTAAGATTCTAAACACATTCATTAGAAACATAAAAACCCATTAATTATTTTTTTATTTTTGGTTATTTATTTGGTTATTTTATTTGTATAGTTATTAGAATAAGGAATCAATTCAAACATGTCATCTTAAAGTGGATTTAATTCTTTCCTAAATGTATCTAGATTATATTATCTTATATCAAATTTCAGTTTTCATCCATATGAAGATCTTTCTCTTTTATGAATAAAATCTAATACATTAGGTCAAAAAATGGATAAATTTAATAGTAACCATAAAAATAATTACATACATAGTATGTAGAGTATATCCCTTGTAATAACCATATCATTCATGAAGGTACATCTTAGTTGAAATGTTAAGTTAAACTATATTTTATAGATAAGTACGTGTTTCTTGAGTGGCTGATGGGTTTTTTGAGTGTTCTGGTGGGTGGTAACATGGAAATATGTGAAAAGTGTCCCACGATGTATTGTTCATAGATAGTGAAAACCCAGCACCTAGCCCAGGAAACCCCACGACATGGAAACCATTTTTTATAGAGGGATAGAGCATGTTTTTCCAAATAATGCAGTCAATCCTAGATAACCATGCAGCAGGAAACCTCTTAGATAGAGGGAGATGCATGGTTTACACGTGTTTGGGATACCATGTGACGAAAATGTGTATCCCTTAAAAAGTGTAAATTTCACATTTTTTCCATATGGAAATATTTATTTTTCCACTAATCATCCTCTAATTCGACCTACTCTACAATATGTGTGGAACCAAAAACCACCTCTCCCTCAATGGATGATTATCCTTCGATTACTTGATGTTTGATCACATTCAGTTGATAAAAGAATAACCATGTGATTCCAATAGTCCTCTTTTTAATATTTTTTAAAATTGGCTGTGTGGAAGCTCTCATATTGTTCTAAATCCCTAAAACATTAATTTTTTTTTGAATATTATAGATTTGGGATCTACTTGGTTTTTTAGTTTTAATCAATATTATAGGTTAATAAAGTGTTCTTCAGCGGTCATAATGCAGATGGTATTAATGGTTTTACACATATTCTTGATGTGTTATATTTGTATGTTGTTCTGCTATTTCTCTACCATGTTTCATTTGGATTTCATGGGATACAGAATGTGCATTGGACGATATATTAAGGGATGAGACCCTTTATGGACCTCGTATGGGTTTTTGATGATGTGAGACCAAACATTGGGCTACCCATGAAGCAAGTCAGGTCCTTGTAATTGGTGAATAATACTATTGAACCTTGAGTTAAAGGTATTTATAGAATAAATTGGTTGTAATATTTTAATTGGTTAGTGGGTAGGGTTAATTTTTTTAATAGAAAATATTATGTGTTTGCTTTTTTAAATGATCAAATGGTTTAGAAATGGTTTCATTGGAATGGTTTGGGAACATGGACAAATTATTTTTTACTAATTGAACATGAGTTTAGAATTTGTGAAATATTTTTAATGGAGGTGTTAATTTCAATGTTATTTTAAATGTTTTTCATAAATATATTTCAAACGATGATTTGAAGTGACGGAAATGTACCATTTTGTGAAGATGGAGTAATTGTTTTTTCGGAATGGAAATAATTTTTTTTGGCATGATTTAGTTTTAAAATAGGAACACCCATGTTTTAAAGGGTAGCATCAAAATTTTATGTAAAAATTATTTTGAATTGTTTACTATCTATGATGTGTACATAAGGGTTAAATAGGACCATAACAATTGAATTTATTTAAAACCTTGTGATATTGGACCCATGAATATTATGTTAACAAGATATCAATGTTTTTATATGAACTAAGTAATGAATGTACATAGTTGATGACATAACAAAAGGCAGTTTAAGACATAATGAGATATATTTTAAGTAGTTATGGACTGAGTCGGTAAATATGAAATGGTTTTTGAAAGATATTAATGTTAATTGTGTTTAATTGAAATCTTTTAATAAGTGAGAGTTTGTTATAATGTTATTTTATTAATGATAAATGATTTAAAAAATAGTAATTTTTTTAATGGGTTATGTAATAATAATGTTTTTTGTGATAAAAGAAATGTGAAATTTGATTTTTAGGTGTTTGGATTTTGTTTGGTCTGTAAAATGATATATTTTTTTGATGGATATATGTAAGAATCTGAATATAGATTTGTAGTGTGGGGTATTGACTGAGGTTATATTCCCATAGGTTGAGAAATACTACATCCCTACACTCCACCCCACAAGTCACGTGTTATGGAAGGTGAGAGAGCTTTATTCACCTAACAGTTTCATTCCGCATGAACTAAGGATTTGTGGTGTGTATAATGTAATTTTTGTGATTTTATTATCCATTGTGCAAGAGGGACATCACTTATTACCCTATGAATGTTAATTAACCAAATTCTTCTATGGTGTAAATGATGTGATTTCTTGACCTAGAGGCCAAATTATAAAAAAATAAAATTAAAATTGTGAAATAATTGGTATGTGATAGAATGTGATTAGTGAACTTATCTTGTGGTTAAATGTGTGTATAACCCCATGTTTCATTGATTTAGAAACATATTGATACATGAGATAGTCTTTCTTATTGGATGGATATAGAAAACTCAATGGGTAAAATGGATATTAGATAACAACATTACTATTTTCCCTGATGAGATGCTTATTTATTATTCTTGATTTTTATATATGAAATTTATGGACTTTTTATTGCTTCAGACATCATTGGCGGTGTCCTATTGAGTTATACTCAAACCCTTTTTAGGTTTCCCTGGCACTTCGATACCCAATAATATGAAACTTTTTATTTCAGGTAATGGTCTATTATATAGACCTAGTTTCTAGCTTTTCATAGGATGTTGGGATGGATAATTGGAGGTGAGGACTATTTTGAGACATAGTATGGGGTTCCGAGAATTTTGATAGCCTTGGACATGATTTATATTATATGATGGTTAGATATGTTGTTTATCCACTATATATTTTATAGAATGTGTATGTGGTTACTCATTGGTTTATGTGTAATGATGTCCACTTATTTTAGCAATGGATATTTTATATATTGATGATAAAACAAGTATGTTTCCACATGGGTAAGGGATTATAGTCTCTAGATGATTCCTTTTAAACCCATGTAGTCAGTCGGTAGCCTGAGCCATATGGGGAGGTATAGATCAGGTCATGTGATGACCAGGCTTGGGGTACTTGTTGTAGTGTATTTCGGGTCGGGGATGTCAAATGGTGGTATTATAGATTTTCATCTTTTGTATCGCTCTTTGGGTATGGTATATAGGTGACTATTATATTGTCAGGGGTTGTTAAAGATCTCATCATTGGTTACCTGCATCCTCACATATAAGATAAAACCCGTGTTTCTAGTGGTGGGAAATGAAATTATATATTTTACATTAATAGTTTATTTATATTTAAAACATTATTGGAATACATGGATGTGATGTTATTGATTTATGAGATTTTATCCCTTGTCCCAATGATGCATGAAAGGTTTAATGAGTTATGCAACATTCTAGGAACATAATATAGCTGGGTTACCCATATATTTCTTGTGATTGACTTGTGAATGACATAATGACAAACCTAATAAGTATAGAAAGTGAAATTTAATGATAAAATGGGTTTTGAAAAGTGGATTAAAAATTATATTAAGAAATTTAATTCCTTCAGTTTGGAGAAAGGAAACTATTTGGAAATTTTATTCTGAATACAATTGGGATTTATGAAATTTTGGGATAACAAAAAGGATTCTAAAAGTGAAAATTATTGGGTTTTGAAAATGACGAGGTTTGAAATGTGAAATCATGGGATTAAGTGGTAATGTCTAATTAATAAGAGAGATTATATAATAATGGAACTATTGGGGACCTGAGTTGTGGTTATCCATTGTGTTGGTTTTATATCCTTTTTCTTGGTAGTTGGGGTATTGAGTGTTCCATAGATTGAGACCCCATGTTGTGGAATGTGAGATCTTATTGAGTTTAGTGTGTCAGCTAATGTGATATTTCTTATTGCTTCTTTTTCAATGTAGTGATCATGAACATTGGAAATGATTTCTGTTAATGTAAATGTGGTGATCCTTTTGAGTTGTGATTGGACCCTAGAGTGGGTGTTTGGTTCATGATTTCCAGTGTACATGTGCATGTATCTTTCTTGTGGGACCCTATATAAATGGTTGTTTCGTGTGTTAGGAAAAAGATGTTTGTAAAATGTGTAGGATGACCTCTATATGTAGGTAGATCAATGAGGAGTGGTGTGTATGTATTAGAGTTATCTAGGTACTTTTGCTTCATGGGGACCCAGTTTTGGGATTTGGCAACATTTGACATTTCAGAATTACCTATGAGAGAGTCTAGTAATGGTGTTTGTGCTTCTCAGTGCATACTGCATAAGTAGATATTTAGAACCATTGTGGTGGCACATAGAGAGTGTTTCCCAAATTTGGATTAACCATGATAGCTAAGGGGGGATGTTAATGGAGTTGGGAGATATTGTTCTTTGTTGAAAATCATGTGAAATCATTGTTATCCTTGAGGGAGGTAATCATAGTTTAGAAAGTGGCAGCAATTTGATGTATAATTGGGTCCTTCAGAGGTCAAATAAATACCATGTGTCTGTTGTTGAGGTTTTCTAATAGTGCATAGTTATTCCTTTGACTTTCCTCAGGGGAGATGTTGGGTTTATTTCCTTGGTTTGAAGAGTGGTTTTGAAGGGTAAGATCGTTTGGAGACATAATATTAGGGTTTTGATAGATTTATGTGTAGAAGGAAATTCATGTTTAGGAAAGGCAAGTTAATGATTATTAAATGATAGATGGGAACTTCTATTTTGAAGGACACCCAGGGTGGGGGTAGTCATGTAGTTGTGATGTTTTTATGAGCGTTTTTTGGGGGAGGTTGAGAAGGACATGGGTCTGATGTGTATTGAAATTTAGATGGCATTATACATTTTGTGAGTATCCTTTGGGGAAAGTTTTGGTGATGTATAGATCTTGTGTTCTAGGTTCATGATTTTTGTCTGTGGGTTCAAGAGAGTACGAGACATATATGCTTTCGATGAGTATCGGATGATGGGAATGTGTTAGATATTAACAATTATAAATGGATATGCATCCAAGTGTGTTGGATGTATGTGCATGTGTGTTATATGGAACCAATATGATGTTGACTAGGTAGAGTTATAAATTGTTTCATTTAGGTGGACATAATGAATTGTTGTGTATCTATTGTGATCTGTGGGTCTATGAATGAATAACAAGTGTGAGATGATGATAATGGTTTGAAAAATACATTCCGGGTCAGATGCATGGGGAATAAGGTTGAGAGGATGCAATGATTTTGGTTGGAATTTCCATTATAGATGTGGGGTTTTAGTTCGGATGAGACAAATACTTGTAGGGAATCCTGAGGCCATCGATAATTTTATGTTTTATTGTGGTAATAGGTGATCAAAGTAGTGGATAGTTTGTTGTAGTGTTTGTTGATGAATCCATCGCATATATTAAGAGGTGACGATTTGGAATACTATCTTGCACTATCCCAAGTACCCTGAGAAGGATATAGATTTACGCTTAGCATATTGATAGTTTTTTGGATGGGAATAGAGCTTCATGTAGTATATTTTAACGAAGTGTTATGTGTATGAGAGTCTAATGGTGGGGGAGTACACCATCAACCAATTATAGGGGATTTCATCTGGATGGACCATATATTCACAAAATGGCATGGGTGTAATTCGTGGAAGTTATGAATGAATATATGGTGATGTTTATTTTGATACATTTATAGAAATGGGATTACAACATCCATGTTTTGGAGATCATATAGTTTTTTGATCATATGTCATAGAGGTTAAAATTTTAAATGAAAGTGGAGACAATGATACTTTTATGGTGGGGAGAATTATGTAATGTCTTAGATTGGTGGGTAAAGTTGGGATTTGGATGGGGTGGCATCAAGAAGAAAATGAGAACACTGTGATATTCTTGTTTGGGTTATTTACTAGAATACCACATTTTCATGGGATGTAATGGTCAATCGATCCATGCAATAGATTTGGGATCAGGGTAGTTCCAAAGATTATCGCAGTCGTCAAATTGGAGATGTTTTGAGGGATGATATAGAGAATGAAAACAGTTAGAAGAGTAGGAAATTAAATGATGAGGGAGTTCTTCCAGATGTCTGGAATGACATTGGTAGGTTCGTGTTGATGTTGGGGGTATGCATTAAGTGTAGAAGGTTATTATGGCCAGTTAAAGTTGATAGGTTACAACAGTGGAAGTGGGCATCATCATATTGAATCACCTAGGGATAGCTCGACTCAACTGGGAAAATTTGAATGGATGTGGTGGGTTGTAAGCCACTGGTGTAGGATGTTGTTTTTGTGGATGCATGGGACGGTGATTTGGGAAACACATTGGATGTGTTTTGAGGGTTGATTCAATGAATTTTTTTTGTCTTTTTTGGATATGGAAGTTCTCAATACTGAGAAAATGGGAGGTGGTTGGATAAAATATATAGTTTGAAGCACGATTATAGAAAATTGATTGGTTAATGACAGAACTTGAATCCCTAGTTTAATGGAATATGAAATAATTCTTCTTGGTGAAGAGGTGTTTGCGATGAGTGTTGGATCAAATGCTGATCAATTGAGTAACACTAAATGAATATATTGGTGGGGTTATGCTTTTCATATGTTTGAATACATTGGAGGCTATTGGGCCTCTAGTTGAGGACCGAGGTAGGTCTTGAAATGTTGATAAATTGGAACGTTGCTTCTAGTGATGTATGGTTTGGATCACAATTAGTTTTTTAAAAGTATCTTGGTGAGATAAAGCTAAGAGATTTGGCATGTTATATGTAAAGAGGATCTAGTTGAGATTGGTCATGTTGGTTATTTTAGGGTGCTATAGTTCCCATTAGGTATCATTCTATGTGGATGTCTAGTGGAATTAACTAGACATTTATCATTTACATTTTGTTAATAATGATGACATTAGGTGAATATTTTCACCCAAAAAAATGAGATGTGATCATGGAACACGATGCATAAAGTTTTCTCATGGTAGGATAGTTTCTTTGGTTTGAGTGTTGTTACAACATGGATGAGTAAGAGAGATATTTAGAGGGTTAAGGATTATTTGTGTGTTTGTGGAATAACACCTTTTGGTCATAAGGGTTTTGGATTTTTTTTAATTACTAAATTAAGATTTTATGTTAGAAGGTGGGAAGGTTGTAATATCTTGATCCTTTATGAAGGTAGGCTATTGTTGATGTTTTAAGTTAAACTATATTTTATTATTAATGAATTTTTTATTGAGTTCTTGATCTGTTTTGAGAGTGTTTATTGGGGTACAAGAATAAATAATAGGAGAAAAGTGTCTAGTTTTCATATTTCATGGTTGGTACATAGTTAGTGAAAACTGTGCACATGGCCAAAGAAAACTGTTCAATATGTGAACTGTTTTGGAAAGAGGGGTAGTGCAAGGATACCACATGATTTTACAAAGCATTCTAGTTCCCCCATGAAATATTGTGGTATTACCCCTCTGGGATAGAGGGATCTCCACGGTTGGTGCACTATTTCAAAACCATGCGAACAAAATATGCGACCCTCAAAAAGTTGAAATTCTCATTTTTCCCTTATGTACCTATTTCTCTCTCAATATATTTTTACTCCCATTTGATGCCATCTACACTAGGATATGTAGCTGTAGCTCCCTTTCCCTGTAGGGATGATTTTCATTCGATTATAGGAAATTTCGAAAGGGTATGGGTGTGAATCAATGATTTTGTATAACACTACTCTATGCTCTATTTCTTAGATTAGGGATTTGAGAATCACACTTCCTCTTTTGAAACCCTAAACCTAAATTTTTACATAATAATCATGGTCGGTGATTCAGAGGGTGCTTAAGTTTGAATCATGGGTGGTGGTTATGCATGTGTTCATCAATAATCAGGTGGTATATGGTCATAAATATTTTTTCCAAAGCCTTGATGTGTTATATGTGTAATGGTGTTCATATTTCACTACTATATTTTTTAATTTAATGGGTTATAGAACGTTAATTGGCACTTAGGGTGCATTGAAAAACCCATTACCGACTATGTTGGGTTCATCAATGATGTGAGACCAAACATAGGAATAAAAATTGGGCAATCCTGGTCATTTTAACTAGAGAACAATATTAGATAACCTTGATATAGGGGAATTAAAATAGGAAATTGGTAGTAAAAATGTAGTTGGGCAGTGGGTATGGTTGATGGGTCAATTGAAAAAATTATGTGTTTGATTTTTTAAATTCTTATATGGTTTTGAAATGGTCTCATTTTCCTAATTTGGGGCATTGACCCAAAAATAGTTTTATTGGGGGAAACCGATATTAGAAGGTGAGACATGTTTTAAAAGGAGGTTTTAAACACAAATTGATTTAAAAAGGGTTTTCCTACAGAGATTTCAAATGATTTTTTGAAATGAGGGATTGGTCCCATTTTTTTGATGATGTTTTAACGATTATTTATTATAGTTTAAATTTAAATGAATCCATTGGCATGTTTTTATGTTTAAAGAGAACAACCATTGTTTAAAATTGTAGATTAGAGATGTTTTTTGATAAGTAATATGAATTATGTTTTATATGTCATGTGGAATTAAGGGTTAAATAAAACCATAATCCTTGAATTAATTTATAGGATATTGAGATATGACCCATGAAACTTATTTTGGTATTATAATTTTTTTTATCAATAATGTCATGTATGTTATTAGTTCATGCATCACATAAGGGGGTTTATGGATAATGATAAATGGTTTAACAGTTATGGTTTCTATTGTTAAATGTGTAATGTTTTATAAAAAAGAATAATTTTAACTATTTTTATTTGAAAATATGTTATAAGTGACTTTTTGGTATCATGTTATTTGGTTAGTGAGATATTATTTTAAAATGGAAATATTTTTATTGGGTTAAGGAATAGGAGTGATTCGTGTGTTAAAGAAACACGAAGTGTGATTTTTATGTATATGGATTATTTTTTGTATGTCGTATGGTATTTGTGGTTGATGGATATATTTAAGAATTTGTGCATGGCTAGGTAGTGTGTAGTATTAAATGAGGTTTTATGCCCATGGGTCGAGATATCCTGAAGCTCTAAACTCCATCACACAATGTATAGGATAGGGAAAGGGATGTAGCTCTATTCCATAAATGGTTATAGTCCACCTTGACTGATAATTTTATGTGAGGAAAATTTGAATATGTTGACATGATTATACATATATAGAGATAAACATGTCTTATTCCCTTCTACATGTAAAATAAATTACTTAGTCTATAGTATAAATGACGTGAATGCTTAACCAATGGAACAAATGGTTATAAATAAGAAAATGATTTTTTAAGTAATGGGAATGTGATATGTTGGGATTAGTGACAAATTTTTTAGTTAAATGTGTGTGTAAGAAATTGTGTCTTGATTTAGAATCCCAGTGTTACCTGGGTTTGTTTTGTAGATCAGTTGGCTCTAGAAAACATAATGGGTAAAATAGATATAATATAACTAAATAAACGTTTTCACTACTGTCTTTATTATTTATTTAAATTTTTACAAGAATACAAACATTTTCAGACTACCAATTTATTTACCGACCATTGGTTTTGGCCTATGAGGTATACTCACACACTGCTTAGGCCTCCAAGGCACTTGGTTACCTGAGCAAATTGTACTTCTTTTTTGGTACAGTTTTAGGATATGGACTTGGTGTTCGGTAGTTCATTGGATGATGGGTTTTTGAAATGGAGGTTAAAACCATGTTGGTTCTCATGTTCTGGTTCAAATTCATATTATATCTTTGGTCATGATTTATATTACATGACTATCTAAAGTAGAGTGTATCCCCTAGATTTTGATATATCATGTGTTGTTGGATACCCATTTGTTTCTAGGGTATGCATCCCATTAATTGTTGCTATTGATATTTTATCTATTAGTGTTTATTTAGTTTTGGATTCATTGTGCTAATAGTTTATAGTCTCCCAATGATTCTCTTTAGAATCATGCTTCTTGTTGGTATCCTCTATCATATGGAGAGGCATGCATGAGGTCATGTGATGACATGTATTTGGGAACTGGTTATAGGATCCTTCGACCTATTGAAATATCATCCAAAATCTTATTTTTTAGTGTACAATATTTTATCCTCTTAGATTAATTCAAGATTCATTATTTTGGGATTGATTGTGACCATGAATAACACAAAACAACTATTCCATCAAAAGGGTAATTTTTATCTGCGGTCTACATACCTCCAACTTTGGAATAAGTCATTGATTGTTTACAAGTTATTGTTAATTATGGACCTTTTCCCTTTAACTGGTCAATTTATTAACACATGATTGTAGAAATTTTAATTTATTTGTCACCATCAAAACCAATTCTCTATTTTTCCATACTATTGGGAATTTTAGAATTTAGAATTTCCTAAAAAAATTATACCTCATTCGACACTATATTTTATATATTCATTAAAAAACAATCAAAACAGAAGCATCTTCAGTGAACAATTTATTATTATTTCGGGTGGAATCTTTTATCATAATGGAAATAAATCTACATCAAGAGTTTCAATATTTAAATGTTTCTCCAGAGTAGATTTGTAATGATCATCAACAACCATATACCATCTTCTTGAATTAACCAAAAATTCATATATTTATTAAATTTTATATGAATATTTTCATTTTCTTCAAAAACGTTCTCACGAAGATAAATATTTTATTCAGGTTGATCAACATATTTTGACGACCCCTTATGAAAACTTCTCATCTTCCTATTCATTCTCAATTATAAATAAATATATTCAATATATCCTTCCAACTACATATGGAGCTCAAAAAATCCATATTGTTATGCAATTATTTTCAACATAATAATTTAATTTTCCCATATATTTCATCATCACATATTCAACTTATGAAATAAATTCAATTCAAATCCCTTTGAATATATATTCCTTACAATAATCATTTTTTATTATAAATATAACATTCATCTTTATCATTTTTAATATGAATTTCAAGACTTATAGTTCATTATCCATAGAAAACACATACTTTTATTTATAAAAAAATAAAACTAAAAACTTCTTCATCAAATTTCATTACAAATCTAGTTGAAATATGAATCACCTTCCCAAAATTAAAACAAGATAGTTGTATATTTCCATAAAATCTACCATATCATATATATGACATCCATACATAGAGTGATATAAAATTATCAATTATGACATCTTCATTTTCTACAACATGTATTTCTAGCTTCTCAACATCATTAAATGTTATTTCATTAATTTAATGATCAAATGATATTTCTAAATTCACTCTCATTTGATAAGAAAATACTTCCATATACATGAAATCAAGTGATAATTCACCATGATTCAATTAATCATGAGCTATTATATTTGTATTAATAATAAGATGCAATATTTTTATAATATTACTTAAAAAGTCATAATATTTTACTCCTTAAAATAAATATTAACTTCAAAGATATTTTCCTGTTTATCCCAAATAACAATGTTCATTGAGAAATCCATTGTAGTAAAATATATATAATTTGAGTGTTCTACTTATAATGAATGATTATCCATAGAATCATAAATCATAAATTTTTGGTCAACATCCACTATTGAATTACATGTAAATTGACATTATTATATCTCATGAACAATAGTGAAAAACACATCCATCGTATGAGATCTAACATGTTATCACCTCTTAATTTTCCATACCTGATAATCACATCAATAAAATTGTAGAATTACTCCAGTAATAACAATATCTTATATAACAGAATATTTTTATCAACATATTAAATAAATTAAAAATCGATATGATACCATTTTTTTGAACCATGGTCCCACAATACACCATAATATGTAGTGAATTTGGATGAAATAACATCATACACTATTAAAAAAATTGATCATTTAATCACATTGGAAAATATAACATGAATTTAATTATTAAACATAACCAAATTATTAATGTAAAAATCATGGGTATACTAATTTCATTGCCTACACCTATAAGATTATATTACAAGGAGTACATGTCAACAAAAACCTCTATGATCAAATATTAATCCCATAACATTGTCCCATAACATTATCATTTTTCTAGACATGGAAATTATAAAATGATAATTTATAAATATTTCACAATATCACAAAAAATAAAAAACATATATTGATTTTAAATAATCTACAGATGAACGTGATCTTAGATATTCATATATGAATTTAGAGCAATCATATCTCTTATCAAATACATGGCTTCTTTTGGAAATACTATAGATTTGAAATAAATAACATTATTTTACAAAATATTTTAAAAAATAGGTTCAGAAAGATGTTTTATTGTCATGTATGAGATATACCATTTTTTAAAGCATTGATTCAAATTTAAAATCATAAAATGTGATTGAAAAGATATATTTGGAAAATGTACCAATAATATTATTAATGAAATTAATGATATTTCTATGATGCAGGACACTCACACTTATAGAAGTGACCCATTTGGAATAAAGAAATACAAAATAGTATAGGCTATGATGAAGTAATGAACTACGTCACAATAGTTAAACATAATAAGATTATTATGAGGATCAAGTTTATATAATATTTTTTAGCTATATTTAATATTAACTAAAGTAGATTGAATCTTGGATTGTGAATTTTAAGATACCATGGGTTTTGAAGTAGTGATAAATAAATTGTGATGACACAATACTAGTAATGTGGATAATATAACATGCTAGGTTTCCACAGGTAAAATCAATTCATTAAATTCTATGTATATCATCAAATTATATGAAAATAATTCATGCGTAGTCTAAAATATTTAAATATTATTATGGAATTATAACATTAATTTGATGTAGTAAAATTATATTCAAATAATAAAACAATGTAAACATGGAAACAAACATACTAAATAATGAATCATCCTGATGGTGCATGTAAATGACTCGACCAAATATGATTATAGAATGGATGCACATTAGTAGAAATATGGGAATAATTTTTGAGATGGAAATAACTGGATATAATGTATAATTATTGGAAGTGTGGACATAGACCATTATGGTAATTTAATATATAAGTGAAAATGTATACATTGGGTGAATTTTATTATATATAACTATAAAAGGGGACAAATTATTAGAAGTTAGAAATAAATATATTCAATTATATATTCATGATTTTAATTAACGTTTACTGTTAATTTCATAACCTTGAATATTTAATGAAATCATGTATCTATTATATACAAGAACTAATGTTTAGGGTTTTACATATTATATAATTTTATTTTAAAATAAAAATGATCATCGAAATAAAGAATAATTTTTCAGGAATTATAAAAGCAAATATATATTTTGAGTATTTATAATGATGTTACTTAACCTAGCTAGTTGTATGAGGTAGGTCTTTCAACTACGAGTTTGTTGTCAACCTCAACTAAAATAGATGTGGATATTGGAGGGATAGATTGTAAAGAGATGAATCAATGTTAGCATGAGCACACTAAGATCCAACATGGGGTAGCAAAAACTATTGATGATAATTTTTTCATGGTAAAAACTAGTTTCGTGGGATTTCATCATTATTCCTGTACCTTATCCTAAATAATAAATGATCATAAATTCTTGAGAGGAATCAATAAGGGACTTATGAAACTTGGGTACTCATTATTGTTTCTAAGGCTCTTGAATTTTAAATAAAATATAATTTTTATATACTATATTCTTCATTTTACTATAGATCAATATATTCTAAACGATTCATAACCAATTTACTTGTTATGTATTTTTTTATCCCATCTAAATGGACTGTTTCAAAGAAAAAAAGATCATATTTTATAAAATAATATCAATATGGGATATGAATATGGATTTGATGGTGTGATATAATAAGGAAACTCAATAGAGATACCATAAAATATTAAATTTTGATAATCATTTTGAGAAGATTTCATGTTGTAACCAATTAATAGAATGCAATTTCTGAACCCTTATCATATTTGTATGGGATATCTATCTGCCATGAATATTAAAAACATCATACTTTAAGGGAATTCCATGATGGGTTACACTATATAAGGATCTCCCACATTAATATACATCTTGGATAAACTATGGGAAAAGTAGAAATTTTTAGGATCCTTGTTAAGGAGAATCTTTGTTAGATATATGAGGGTAACCCATTAAAAACAACACATTAAATGATATTTTAAAAAAAACATATGATGTATGAATATTATAGGATAGTGGGCCTATCCAAAAAAATTTAATTTGTGATCAACATTTATTTTAATGATTATATAATTTTTACATAATCTAAATAATATATGTTATGGATTGTCAGTCTGTGGATCACACCTCTATAGTTTTTTGAATGTCTATATTACATAATTTATATTCTCCTAAAAAATAATATCTTCTTTATATAAGATGGATCATTAAATTATTATAACGTTTCCAAGGTAAACATAAGGTAGGAGCCAAATCTACTATGAGATATTCAACGATGGTTTTTTTCTACAATATAAAAATGATGTTCTTTAACGAATTACTTTCCAAAGAAAATAGTTACATCATGCTTTAAATAAATGAACCAATAATCCATTAAAAATAATTTACCACAATTGATTCCTTTAATGAAATATTCTTATAGGTTGGGAAATTAGATCATCCTTGTTCTTGTATACCCCTAACTGAGTTTTATACTCTTCCCATGTTTTCAAATTATATTCAGAATTCATAAGGATAGCTGAGAATGGTTATGATGTAAATATAGGAATTAAATGTTTTTGGAATTGAATTATGTGGCTGAATCTTTTGATCATGAACAATGAAGAAACATTTAATGTTATTCAATATTTTTGGTTTACGATTTGTAATAGTTAATCGTAATTCTCTAAAACTAAAATACTAAAAGGTATTGGGTGTGTACTTGAAAAATAATTTTTTTATAAATTACATATTAATGGGAACATTATGTTTGGGAGGGTACATATCCTTGGGTGGCATCATTCTAATTCCCACTATTAAAGATATTTCATTATGTTTTCTATAGGAAAATAATACATATATCATACAGTTCACCACATAATCATATAATTGAGTATATTCACTAACACCAAAATAGTTTAAGGTAAGCATTCTCATCTCATACTTCAATAAAGTCTTTATCACCCATCTCCCATAAGTCACAGTAGAAAGTGTCCCTAACTCATGACAAAAATATAAATTTGTCTTACTTACAACCCTCATCATCTTCGTTAGTTTCCCATATATATTCCAATCTCTAATTGACCAATAGCCACATACAATTAAAATCTATCAATTTTTTTGTAGCTCTTCCTAAAATCTACTAATGGGATCATTATGAATATCTCAAAACTCATCAAGCTACTCATCATCACACCCCATCCTTTTAGGTTTCCTAATCTTTTATAGTCTAAATTTTAATTTCATGACTATTAAATTAATTATAATTTTTTTACTCTATATCCAATGATAAAACCCCCCACAAAATAACAATGAAAATCCAAAAGTACCTAATGAAAACTCAACCAGTAGCAGAAAAAAAATCAGGTAAATTGGAACCCCCATTATTGATCCATTGAGAATACCATATTGAGGGTAGTTCTTCTCTAGATATTTCCAATCTATGAATATCCATAATGACAGTCAATAAGAATACCAATGGGTAACCACTATCCTCCAAGGGAAGTTGATGATTTTAATTCAAGTTGTTAAATTAATTTAATATTTATTTATTTTCACATGATCCATATTATAGTTCTATGAAGCATAAAACCTAAAGGGAAGGTTCAATGTGTTTAAAACATATAAAAAAGAAGAAAACAAAAAATTTCAAAAAAATAAAATTAAAAAATTGAAAATGGTGGATGGAAGTGGATGAGGATTGGAAGGTTATGAACAATAATTATATTAGAACACGGAATGAAAATAGGGTTTGAAATATTATTTTACATAATGGGTTTAGCAATAATATAAACAAAATTTAACATGTGATAAATGGGTTAGGATAAATTTTATTATCATTTATTATGGTTGTGTTATTTAATTCTTAAGAAACGAGATAAATATGTAAACTATTATTCCTGAAATGATACCCCCCACATCATATTGATGGTGATAGATCATAGATCGGTTAATTCAATATATTTTCCACTACTTAATCTATTCAACCATAAGAAATGTTTAATATTGTAAAATTAAAATGAACCCTCTTTTGCTTTATTTTATACTCTCAATGAACAAACCCATTTCAAATAGAATAGTATTGAAAAGAAGGGTTCTTAAAAATATATAAAGTTGAATCATTTGTATACATTTGAAACAATATATTACTGATTTATTGTAAATTTGAATATATGTAAATATGGTGATATTACATAATTCTTATGAACCTGTTGATACCCTATTCATAGAATGTATTTAAAATATTTATACATATATCGTTGGATCTAGGATCTGATGAACCATTAAATTATGAGGTGCGGTGTGATCGAAATTAATTATATAAAAATATTATATATATATATATATATATTATAAAAACATGGTTTCTTCATGATGATGGGATAAATCAAAAAAATGATATTTTTATTAAAAATTTGAGACCACATTCATGTCTGAAATTTGATATTTTCCTGATTTGTGACCTAAATTAGGTAGGAACATGGCATTTAGAAAAAATAGTAGTTGATAGTATGTTCAAGAGATTAATTAGTTTCTTTTTTAATTAATTAATTACACTGATAGAAATACATATATAAAATCTACAATATTCCAAATTCTTTGTCTTTATCCATTTATTCCTATGAGAATTTAGAGCCTCTTATTCATCTTTCCATTGGAGAATCGTGATTTGATGGCAAAAAGGCTCGAGATCAAAGTAGATTGAATCCCATCAAACACAACAACTCCTATCAATAATTTGTTAGTGCATTAATCAATACAAAATGATAACATGATAATGTGGGATAATAAAATATGTATTATACCTCCATTTCTTATATATTTGACATGATCAATGCCTTTATTTGATATGAGCCAATTTTAAACAATTTCATGCTCCTGCGTACGAAATTTAATTAGATTATTCAAATATTTCCTCTCCCAAATGTTCCCAATTGTATTCAATTTCTAGGAATTCTTGGAAAATAAATGTTATACCATTGTAACTATTAATTTCTCCAAAAATTTCATTTATTTAGTAATTATTTGAATATAGGGTCCATATTGGACATTTTTTGTGGGAAGGAGACCAATCAGACCCCTAGATTCATTACAGTTTCATATGAGATAACCATATCAGTGATCAACGATGGATTTTGGGGTGAATTTTGGTATGAAGGGTGATTATTTGTCAGGTATTTTCAATCAAAGACCTATTAAGAATTAAAAAAGGTTCAAAAATCAAGCGACGAACTACCTTGTTGAGTAGATACCAATATTCGATCTCCCAATGTATGGAAATGGAGAATGGAGATCGATTCACCATATTTGGATGGCTCAGTTTTGAGATTTGAATATATTACTAGATATATAGGATCTGCATAATGTATATGCAATTATATGAAAATGAGACTACACACTGTTTACTCCAAACAACACATGGTGTTTGGGCCTTTTCTAAGACGACTAGGGTTTCACAGAACCTTATTAATTACACGATGCATGAGAGCCCCAAATTCCATGTGACCTTATGCTACCGACCTGATGTTATCTATGGGAGTGCATGAGAATAGTCATGGAAAATAACATGCCATGTGTTGGGAGACACAGATATCGTTAGAGACATGGGAATTACCAAATGTGGATAGCCATAACCTAAACTAATGTACACATACAAGGCCTTGATACCTAGACACATGCTGTGATAAAGGGTAGTAACATGTGTTGGTTAGACACATTATGTATATCCCCTACACACCAACTATCCCTACATGTGGGTGATCCATGTACTATCTGGGACATGTCAGGGTGATGGAGTGGGACCACGCGTTAGGTGGTTCCCATAAAACGTTGTGTGCCCCTTCATTCGTTATGGTAACAACTTAACCTCTTGTATCTCCATCCTTTGGACATGGATTGTGCCCCATGATTAGACTATACAGATTTTTTCTATGTATAACATGTTGGTGGACTTCATTGTAGATTTTGAGTAATTATGTTATATTCTATAGGTGTCACTGTTATTTATGTGCTACCTAATAATGGTCATGCTCAGGAAGTGGACCACCACAGACAAAAAAGCAAGTCCCCGTAAATTATCATGTAACTAGTCAAATAATAATAGTGTGCTACACCCTATCAAACAAGTGATGGGACCATGTGACACAAGAGTGGAAGCCACATGATTTATTAGGTGGTGGTTCCTCTCTCTACCAAGTGGTACCCCTATCGAACAGGACATGTGTCCTCATAACCCAAAAGTAGACCCCCTCATGAATCAAGGTGGGTGGGCATCTATGTACTATGTGGTACCCCCTTTCAATTTATTCATTAGTACGAATAACACAAGAGTTGAAGGCCCCTAACTAATTAGGGAATGAGTCAACTATATATCCAGCGATACATCTTATCAAATATGTTGTGGGTCCCCTTGAAACAATGGTGGAATTCCCATAATGCACCAAGGCACGAGTCCTCTAACGACATAGTGGTATCCTTCATACCTATTAGTGTGCAGGTCCTATTTGGATTCATATGGATTTTCACTCCCTGGTGCAATAGGGAATGAGTCGTCTACATGGATATTATACACCCTCCACTATGTGGAATAGTGGAGAAGTGGGGGAAACCCCCAATAAAATTACAGATAGATGAAAGAGATTTTTGGTATTATTGATTTACATTTGGGACTGATGAAACTATTTAATTGTCTTGATCTATGAGATATAGATCCCCTTCTCTCACTTTTGGGTGTCTTTGGATTGATAATATATATATATATATATCCATGTTATCGGATTCTGTTTACTATCATTCATTGGGTATAGTTATTTACTGTCTATATATTACTATGATGTCTCTTATTGGAAGACCTTCAATGTTCAGGTCTTCCTACATGGTATGTATATACTCACCCTTACATGTGTTTCCCAACATGTTTTCTGTCTATTCGTTTGATGGATAGGTCATTGGTGACTACAATGAATAATTGGGGTATATGGAACATTGGACCACAGATGGTGGTAAGATTATAGGGATCATAATTTAGGATCTCCCAGTACATTTACTCTATAGTCTTGTCAATTTTGGACATAATTCTAGTTTGGCATGCATGTTTCTCATGTTTTTCAGTTTTCACTGTTACAGTCATATACTCCATAATGTTTTATCATATGCATGGTTATATTCATGGTATTTTATATAATTTCCTTATATTCTTATACAACTTTACATTGATGAGGCCAAGTGTGTACATCCAGGTAAATTAGTTAAAAGACTCCTCATGTTGGATATGAAATATGGTGCTTGTCTCTACCACACAACCAATAGAGGCCATCTTGTAAAAGTCTCTTCTCTAGACCCACTGATTTGGTTCATAACACATTGGTATCAAAGGTGGTCTGATCAATGGGATGTTGTTTGGAGTAGTCCACTAATCAGGATTTTCTTGGTACTTAGGATAACAATGTAAAAAAGATAGGGGACCTGGTGTTGGTTTAGTGGGAATTTATCCTTTTTCATGGTGTTGTTATGTGCAGGTTGAGTTCCGTTATTGAGATTCATGATGCTCTCATAGTCTCATGGAAAAAATTCTAATTGTTATTCCATGGGATGTAATACCCCTTATGTTTTCACATAGTTTAGATTTAGGAGATTCTGTAGATGCATCATAGAGGGATTATAACAGATAAGTATGTTACGATGTTCACGGAACTTACGTGGTACTCTATCTATATGATCTGGGGTGACTAATTCTGATCACAGATCTTTCAGTAGGGAATCCATTGATAGATATAGGATAATGTAGTCACCTTGACTATTCCCGGCTATTCATAGTAATTATTGTGGGAACTACTAACATCGATAATCCTATCGAACAAACCCTAGAAAACTGAGGATGGTGGTGGGTGATACTATTATGAGTCATCTATTATAGGTAGTAGGTGCTAGTCAATAGGATCCAGTGTAGGAGACCTCCCCATTATCAATCATAGGCATGTGTTCACGTGTTACATAGATAGAAAAAAGGACACAAGAATCATATAGATGGGAATTACTATTATTTGTTCATTCAACATCACATGGTGTGTGATTTCCCAAACTGAGGTGTTAAGGGGTAGGTAGCCAGATAGGTGATCAACCAACATAGTATAGGACGTGTTGTGATCATGGATGTCCTAGATGAGGGTAGGGTGGCCCCTAGGGTGGAGGAGAACGTAAAGGATTAGGGGGGTCTGTGGGTGGTGGATAATGCTATGAGGTATTTATACCACTAATACCATGTATCCCAAGTAGGGCTCATGGAATAGTCAGTCAGGGATGTGGTAAGATGCAATCAATGATGTTTTATGACCCGACGATACACCTGATTATTAGTGATGTGATTTGTGTTCATTATAAATTTTTTTATTGTTATTACAGTTATGATCCATTCAATCATCCATCATCATACTCCTATTATATGATCTAGATCTACCAGTTTAGGCTTTATCCTTATAGATTCAATTTTGGTTCCTAAAGTGAATAAATCTTCTAAAATATTTATCTATCAGTATTGATAGTTATCTCTCGGAAGAAAGTGTTTCATGTGAGACTTGTTTCATCACTATTGAACCCTATGAAATCATTTTGGGTGTGGATTTGTTTTCCATTGTCTCATACCATTTGTAAAATCACTATTGATGAGTCAGATTCATTCACACTAATTGGAAAAGATTCTACTCTATTGGAAAGGTAGATATTAGGGATGTATGAGTGGTTTTTTCTACAAGGTGGGTTCATCTCCTTTCCAATCATTCAGAATGTGTATCCCTTCATGAATTAGGATCCCCATGCATTTGAATTCAATTTTCCATTTAGGATTTTATGGAACTCTTCCCTGAGAATGTTCTGAGACTACGACTGAGGCATTAGATGATCTTTTGTGTCGTATGTTATCATTGGACTGCTTCAATATATTCTGGGGCATATCATATGTTAACTAATATGCTTCGAGGGAAACAATTATAGTTGGAAAAACATTGAAATATGTTTTTCATCCGGCCTAGTGTGTCCTCTTAAGAAACTCTATTATTATTTGTGAAAATTGCTGGTAGGAGCTTTTGGATTTATGTTGATTATCATTTCCTAAAATAAGTCATGATAAATAAAAATTACCACATGTTGGAGATTAACAACCTATTTGACCAAATTTGTGGCATGGGATGGATCTCTATGATGAATCCCTTGTCCAACTATTACCATTTGAGTGTTAACAATGTTCTTATTCAAATTATGGAGTCATTCTGATGCTCTAAACATTATGAGTTCCTAGGGATTCCCATTTTTTTGAATTATTATCCAACCATGTTTACAAATTTGATGAATTTAATTTTATAGTAATAATAATACTATATCATGGTTTACTTCATAAATGGTATATTCATATACTATGTGTTAGTGGTGGAGGATGTTGAGAACTTGGGGATAGATCTATATTTTCTTCAAGAGCACCCACTTTATGGTAAGCTCTCAAAGTGACAGTTTTCAATTAAAAATTATACATTCAATGTAATTTCATTTTTTTCATGTTTTAGTCATTGGCATAGTGAGTATTGATGTAGTGATTACTTGGGTTCCACCCATGATTGTGTAACTGTTTTAGGGTTTTTTCATTTTTAGAGATTTTATAGGTGGGTTTTGGAAATATTCTACAGGATTGAATCCACATCGACCTACCTAACATGGACTGTGAATCATTTTACCAAGAATGAGTAGTTAATAGATCCATATAGGGGTTGAGGATGAGGCTGGAATGTGCTCCTGTGATGAGTATATAGGAGGAGGGAATATAGTTCATAGTGTATTGTGATTCCACAAGAGCAAGGCTCAGATGCATTTTGATGTAGTGGATGGCATTTATTGCATACGGAATGATGTATTTGAGACTGGAGGAGAAAAATTACTCTACTAATGGCCCATATTAGGAATTAGTTTTGTTATCCCTAAGGATGTGGAGAGAATATCATCTAAGAGGGTGTTTTGTGATTTACTCTTAACAATAGAGTTTGTAGTATGTATAAAAACACCGAGACATAAACCAGGGACAAAATCGTTGGTGGCGTTCTTGTAGAACTATGATTTCGAGATATACTATACATAGAGGAAGTGAAATGTGGTCACATATTTTTTTAGATGTATTTTTTTGGTTCATTTGGCGAAAGAGTCCTCTAAGCAGTAGGATCCCTTATAGCTAACCCTGGTTGACCAGATGGGTCTGCCTTTTCTTCAGTCGATGTTGTCAACTCCTCTTCTCCTTCATCATGTCAGTGAGTCTCAGCTGGGAGTTATCTACAGTGAGGGAATTCATTGCTTGATATCTATATGTGATTCACCATATAGATATTATGAAGGAGGGAATCACATCATCATTTTCAAGGGATGAACCGTAATTCTAGTCATGATACAAGGCAATGTTATGCGAGGGTTACAGAAATCACCGTTGGTTATAAATAACTATGTGGGGATGATATATAGAGACCATAATCATATGATTTACTGGGAAGTCATTATAAATATCATAGTAGTGTTTCTCACACAGTGCCTCGTGTGCCATCAATAGAATGTTTAACACCTCATTCCGTCAGGATTGTTGTCACCCCTAGAGATCCAAGAATTAAAATTGGATGGAATATCCTTAGAATTTGTGAAAGGGATTATATGGATAGAGAAGTTCCATGATGACGCCTACATGATTTTTGACCAACTCACTAATTCTGTAGAGTTCCTTTTTACCAAGGACCATAGTTCGGTGGGGATTTTGATGCAGATGTACATACATGATGTTGTTCACCTATAGGGGGATCCCTTGAATATTATATTTATATTCGATTCATGGAGTAACACTACAATATTTTTTTAGAATTTATATTCTTAAATAAATTAAATTTCTTCAATAGCTTACATTTCATGCATCATCCTGTTTAAAAGAACCAAAATACACTTTTAATATTATTATTTAAAATAAAATTACGATAGATCTGTTAAATCCGTGGGATTGAAAATTATTAACCAAATTATGAAAATTATTTATTAAATATTTAATAAAATTTATTTACTCTTAGCTATATTACATTATAAGAAGAAGATAAGAGTAAATCCATTATTATGCATTGAAGACCAATTGTTTTTTTAAAAGCAGTTTTACAGTCTTTTAATGGAAAGTTGATTTAAATCAAATTTTTGACACATCTATTTTTGTTATTTTAGAACATAAACATACCCTATTCATGTGGGATATAAAAATAGTCTCCAATTTATTTTTTTTAATAAGCTACAATTTTTGATAAATAATGAAAAATACTATAGTTTACTTGAAAACAACATTTTCACCAAATTTATTTATATAGTAAAATTATGTTTTTATATTGTTTTAATATATAATTAGACAAATTATATATCATTTAAAAAAATTCATTTCATTTCAAAAAAAATCAAATTAAATTTAGATATATAATCATAGAAAACTATTGGACATTTTTATTTTATGAACCCATTTGGTCATCCCGTCTGTGGGATTAGCATTAAATATAAATTTCCATATTTTTGAGTTGAATTTTGAAAAAACAAACAAAAATAAAATTACCCTAAAACTTGATCTAATTTCATTGAATTAGTTTCCATATACCAAAATCATCCATCAATAAATTTTAGGACCACTTGGACCCACTTGGATGACATTTATCTATTTATAGTACTTTATTCAATGAAAAATCAGTTTTACTACACTCTTGTTTTTAACACGAGAAATATTTATTATATGGGGTAATATAAGGGATATGTTGGAATATAAACAATTTTATAATTCTAATTTTTTTCTAAATAATGGTAAATTATTAATAATTTTTATTAGTAAAATAATAATCTTAAATTATGGCACAATAATGACAAAATAACTATTTAAATAATTGAAATATCAAAATAAATGATTTTAAAAATATTAAAATATATAAAAATTGATAACATTAATTCCATACATGAATTTTATAGATTACCAAGATGTATTATGAATTCCTTCAAGGTTTTTTCAGATATATCATGTTTTCATGATATTTTAAAAATGAATCTTGGTGAATTGGTTCTGAATTTAGACAGATGATATTTATAAATAAATAACTGATTATTAAATGATACAAAATCATTAAAAATTTAAAATTCTTCCAAATTATTGGGATGACGTTTAAAATTTCATCCAACACTCATTTATGGTCCATTTGACATTATTTACAAAATATATTAAGCATTAAATACTAAAAGCGATTGTTGTCACTATAAGAGTTAAATGGTCTAGACAAGGGTAAAAAAAACAATAGTATAATCATGTCCTAAATTTATAAAAAAATTAATTGTTGAATATTATTTTCCATAATAGCGTTAATTAATAATTGGAGTTCCTTAATAGAAACATGATCAAAAAAATAAATATTATTTAAATTAAAAATAGATAAAAAATGTAATTCTCTATGATTTTAATATCTTATATGGTTCCAAACTATAAATAAATAATGATTTTAATTTACTAAATATATATTTTTTTGAATGAAATTATTTTAATTATATAAATTTATTTAAAATTTATAGAAATTAGATTATGAACTTAACTTTTTTATCTAATGCTTAAACAAATTTTAGTTCATTTATAGAAAAATAAAATAATTGATTCTAAACAAATTAATATTTATATATTTTCAATGTGATAATGTTTGTTATATATTATATATATATATATAGGATATAATATATTTGTTTGAAATAATTATATTATAATTCACACTTTTTGTGCATTATTTAAAGTCAGATTAAAAAAATAGTATCAAATTTGATCCTCTACTCATTTATATCAGTTTTTATGTATTTTATTTTGAATATAAATATTAGAGTTTAATGTTTTTTGGACTTCTTAAATTTCCACTCACATCAATTTTAAAAGGGGTACATCTTCTCTCACATCCTCAAACCAAATTGAGATTTCTAGATCAACCAAACCCTATCCAAGTAGTCATTCAACTCCACCCTGTAATCCTAGAATCTAATAATTTGTAATAAATCAGTCCCTGGAAGACTTTTGGTATAATACAAAAGGAGTTACACAAAAATTAGGTAACTTTCATCATCAATCACATTAGTTTTATTTCATTCCATCTCATTGATTTAAAAGAAGTCCATGATTGCATAACCACCCCATTATCATCAATGTATTGATATTTTTTTATTCAAAGGGTTCTACCAATACATACAAACAATTATATCTATTGGGTAATAAACATACTGTTTAGGAGTACATTGAACTACCTCCTCCCAAAACGATGATTGGCCATTTTTTCATTTACCACTATTCATGGTTGGAGATTATGATGAAAAGAATATTTATATATTTTATACAAGATATTTATTATGTATTTATAATTATTTAATTCATATATAACAAATACCCTTAGGAATTACATTTTGGGTAAATATGATATCATCGTTTGTGGATTTGTGGTCCACTGCCTCCTCAAAGCAATGTCATTCCTTCAAACAATACATGGAATGTATAAATGATGTTTTTATTGAAAATATGTTATATATATGACCTATATACAATTATATAGTTAAAATATACCTACATATCATTTTCATTTCATTCTTTCAATATTTGAATATAATGAAATTTGTGTTCACGCATACGAACAACCTACCATCTCAATAAAGGGTCCATTTCCTTTTCTATCTCCAAATTTTATTGATTGTAATATATATATATATATATGATATTTACATCATTTTTACATTAATTATTTAATTAATTTTTAACAACAGATAACAAGTCAAAACAAATTAAATAAACTAGGAACTTAACACATGAAATAATGAAAATAATGAATGAAAATTAACAAACAGGTAAAAAATAATATAAAATTAGCATATATGATATCATAAAAATTAAAAAGGTATGGATTAAAAATAATAACATTATTTAAACTATTACAAAATAGTTTGAATCACGTACAAATAAAAATGAACTGTGAGGTAAGGTATCTTTGCCACACTTTTATTCCCTTAGAACACAAGACTTTTACACTATTTGTTTCTTTTGTGTGATATATATACCACTCATAAATGTATTCTATGATAATTATTATTAATATTAGGTTATTTTATTATACATATAATTTTACTTATTTCCAATAAATATGATTCTACTGATTGTATGTAAATATTTATTTATCTCAAATTCTCATTTTTATTTGTATTGTTTGTGTTTATGTCTCCACTAGGGAATATTTCTCTTCCATGTTATGGTTTTCTAGATTGTTTTTAAAAAATAAGTATACTGTTATAAATATATTGTTTAAATTAATTTATATCCATTTTTTACATTTTAAAAAAATATTTTAAATGGAATATTACAATATTTTTCACAAATAAGGTAATTTTAGATTCTTCTCAAAAATGTAAAAGTAATATATCTTTTTAATATATACTCCATGAATATAATTTCAATCCCTCACCATACCATAAGGATTTTAATATTCAGTTATAAATTTACTCAATAATTTTAAAAAAATATTTTCTTTTATAAATGTGTGGCCTTTTAAATTATTAACAATTAGTTTGTGATTCTCGTCTCACTTTTTACATCTATGAGATAATTGTCATATTAACCACTTAATTTTTTTTGTGGTGTATCTAATTCACCATTAAATATATAATATCATTAATCTTTTCATTTTCATGGTAGTCATTATTTTATTATATAATTATTTACTTTTATAGGGATTATGTTTCAAATATTTCAATGTGCTATGGGACACTTTGATTGAAATATAATTTTTTAAATAAAAAATTTAATATATGAGGACTGATTGGGACAAGAATGACATGGGATGGGGCCGTTAAATTCATGAACTATGAGTTAGGGACCCATTAATGAAATCCCATGGATGCATTAGTAGTATCATGGGAAAAAATCAGTTAGTGAAAAACCATTCATATTTTTTCAAGTAGTTTTATATTGCAATGAGGATATAACATAACAAAAATAAGATGGGTTTCCACCGACAAACCTAAACAACATCGAGGAGACATCTTGTAAAGAACTATCTTCATGTTAGATCTTACCGGTGCATAAGACCAACATTATCCATTTCATTATTACTATTATTAATATTTCATGTGTTTATTTGATCAACTATAATATCACTGGTCCGGTATTAGACCCATGTGATTATTTATATGGAATTATTAAATCATATTTTATTATTTACATATTGAATATGCCTCATCTATTTATTTATATATCATGTTTTCTCAGTTATTTACCATTCCATATTGAATTATTCTTATTAATTAATTATTACCCCATTTTTTGTACACTATATGAGCAATAAATCTCACCCTCGTATTGTTTCATTTCCCATGAAAATAGGATGTCTACAATTAAATACATGACTATATATTCTGTATAGAATAATGTTTTCCTCGATATAAAATATTTTTTAGAAAATATTGTATTCAGTTTTCATACAAGACTCATGTTTGTATCTGGTGTACCAATACTAAAAAATGGTTAGTCCTTCTAGATTTGATTCCTTATAATCATGACTATGTAATAAAGTAATGCACTAGCTTTTTTCATCTAGGGTTTGGGATTTATAGTTGGTATCAGGTATGTTTAGTAGCAACCATTAGAAATGTATTGTTGAAAAAATACATTACATAAACAGAACCCATTCATTTAATATTTGAGAACAATTTATTTTAGGAAAATTTCATTTGAATTTAACGAAATAGATAACTAGTAGGGTTTATATGATCATTTATTTTAAGTTAATTGTGGGTATTTATATTATTTTTAATAAAAAAATTAATATTATTAAATTAATATTGAGGAAAAAGCAAGATATTGTTATTTTTTATGACGTTATCATATTTTGATAGTATTATAATAAATATATAGTTGTAGAAAAATGAAAAACCACAGAATGGGTGACAACCCATAATGTCTAGAATGGCTGATGGTATTGAACCAACAACCAATCGGAAACAATGGTGCATCACCTTCCACTATCCTACATGAATTCCTGGTCTATAACACTTTTTAATTTTTGTAAAACAATTATATATATGATGAAAATGTATATTATGAAAAAAATATCACAATGGAAAATGATTTGGTGTTTATGTGATTATTGTTATTTCACATGATTATCACTTTTTCGGAATCCTATAATATTAAGATACATATAATATTATGAGGAATAAATGTTCAATAGACTTTTGGAGTCAAATTTGAATTTATTGTGGAATTATGGTGAATTAGGAAATTTTTTGAAATGGTTATCACATATTAGAGATTATGGATATTTGGAAATTAAATATTAAGTATATTTCATTATGGGTGATTAATATTTTTTGTAAGACTATATGATAAAATGCATCTATTTTATGGGCATTAGTTTTATTTTTGAATATTTTTTATGATGGATAGTTATATTCTGAATGATCTATGTTGACCTTTGGGGTATACTATTGGAATTTGGATATTTTTGGGGGAATTATCTTACCTTATAAATAGAATATTGGTTAATGAGTAATGAAGGGTAGAATAATTATTTACTCATTTGTGTATTTTTTAATCATTGGATGTTTATTCAAAATCTACAGACATAAAAAATCATCTTAAATACTCATCATTAAGAGGAAAATAGGAGTCTTTAGTCGAAATTGATTAAAGGATGAAACTATAGTTATCTAGTAAGCATGTTTCCATATATTATTATTCTATGAAGTAAATGATTTAATCATCTCTATGGAATATATCCTGAAAACAATATCTTATCCTAGTACATTCATATTCGATTAATTAAATTGTCCCTTAGATAATCATAGATTTATAGCTTTGTGATGGTTAACTTTCTCTTAACCATGTTATCAGTCACTCTCCATCTGGAGATTATGGTTAGGTTTATCTCTCATGACCATTACATCATACATGGAACCCTAGTATGTGTTATATCTGGTGACCATAATAATTCCATTTATTTATTTGAATGTGGAGGCCTCGTTAATCCTTATTCTCTTATGGGATTTTGACACAAATATTTTGAAAATTAAAGACCAGGTTTTCCATCTTGATTTCAATTTTTAGGACAAGTTAATTAAATTATATGAGAATGTAACACCCCAGTATTTTATAGTATGTATATTCTTAAATAAATTAATTTTCTTTGACAACAAATGTTACACGTAAGATAGAGTTAAAATAAAGCACAATATAAAGCTATTATTATTATTTAAAAATGAAATTATAACCTGGCCAGCAAATTAGAGGGAATGAATAATATTAACCAAATAGTGAAATTTATATATTATATATTTAAACAATAAATTTTACATTCATAAAAATGATTTTATGGGCATATAATAAAAAAAATCCAATTGTACCCCTTATATAACTATATTTTTATAATTGTAGTTTTACCACCTTTTAATGGAGAGCCTATTTAAAATCCATTTTTATATTTATATATATCATATTTGAAAAAATAATCTTAATATTTTATGAGGGATATATAAAATTTATTTGGTTGAAATTTTGGTATTTTTTAAATATTTTATATTTTTTGATGAATAGTGAATAATAATGCATTGTAGTTGAAAATTGCATATTGATATATTTTATATAAATAGTTATATTATATTTTGAGATGGTATTAAAGTGTAATTATACCAATATTATATCGGTTAAAAAATTTTATTTTATTGGAAACAGTTTCACATTAAATTTATATATTAAAGATTGTAAATTTTGGATGTTTTTACATAAAGAACTTTCTTAGTCATCCCATATTCCAGATTATCATTAAACAAAATTTTTCTAATTAAATGAGGTGATTTTTTAAAAATGAAATAATATATTATAATCAGTATGAGAATTTTTTATTAACAATATCAACTTGATTTTTTTACAAAAAACAATTGTGAAAGTGGTAAAAATTAATTATAATGGATAAGGATAAATAGATTAATTATGGTTAATAATGATATGAAAATAATAATAAAATTTCCTTAAAACTTGTTCTTATTTAATTTAAGAAATGGTTTTTGACCATAATCTTCCATTAGTTTATTTTAGGACCACTTGTGGCCCAATGGATGACTTTTATATATTTATAGTATTTTATTCAATGAAAAGCCAATTTTCCTACACTTCTACTTTTGAAAATATAAATATTATTTACATGGGGTTATAAAAGGGAATTTTTAGACTATAAATATTAATTTGAATGATAATATGTTTATATAAATCATGGTGATTTATTTACAATTTTTAATGATAAATGCTTTTTTTGAAATAACGTACACCAATGCATTTTATCTGTGTTTTTGGGGTGACTATGGTTGTTGAAAAATCCATATAAACATGAAGAATATTGTGTG
Organism: Viscum album; assembly: GCA_963277665.1. Lineage (NCBI taxonomy): Eukaryota > Viridiplantae > Streptophyta > Magnoliopsida > Santalales > Viscaceae > Viscum > Viscum album. The sequence goes on along the minus strand of OY728143.1, from coordinate 798,060,892 downwards.
GACAAAATAAAAGGAGTGAATAATAGTGAAGGAGAATCAAAAAAGATATTATTTTCTCATAGCAGCATTGTACGGACATCAAAGTGAGCTATGTGAACTGCAAATGAAAGACAATTTATGGGAGGCTTAGATTTCTCAGAAGGCATTTGGTTCATAGGATTACATGATGATTGCAAAAAGAAGGTGGTGATTATAAGTTTTTAAAATGTATTTATTTCAGAAAAGATAGAAACCACCACATTGGTTCAATGTTCTCTATGGAATACATATAATTGTAAATAGGGTAGGTTGTACACGTTCATGTTGTTTGGAATTCAGATAATCAGTATTTTTGGATCTATTTGCCAATATTACGAACCCTAATCAGATGATTAATTATAGAGAATAGTATTAGAAAATATCATTTCAATAGGAATAATTTTTTCAATGTTTGAAAGAGTTTGTGATGGATTACATGACAGAGAAGAGCTCATGAGGGATAATTCCATAAAGGGATATTTAGATTGTAGGAATTGTCTACAAAAGTGTTCTGCAGGGATTTGTATCATCCAAAGTAAAAGGGTTTTTATAAAAGAAGTAGTACATAGAGGGATAGATGGTATAATGAGGGGATTTTGGTATATAGAGGAAGATTTGATTCCTGAAGTTATTATGGCATGCGGTCCAGCATGGCTTGTGCAGAAACGAATGCAGTTTATAGAGGATTCAAATAAGCTATCTGAGGTTCCAAAATAGTTCGCGAAAAAATTCAAAAACAAATATTTCACAAAAAATGTAGACATCAAAAGTGCATCTATCTATAGTCTAGGATGTGTAAATTCATTAAAATGAAGGGACCTATAATTATGTATACTATGTATTGGTACATTCCGGATTTGTGAGTAAAAGAAAATGATGACTGTGATTCATTACACATGAAGTAATCAGGAGAGAGATATATAGGGAGTGAAACATTGGAATGAAGTGAGAAGGCCCTAAACATTTTAAATTAAGTAATCCTTGGCATAGTGGTGGTCTATCATGAAACTTTTAATTTTGAAGTGACCCATAATGGATTTGGTACATTAGCACATCGTTGTTGTATGTTTATGTATATTTCCCAGTGATGGTGAACCAAGTATAATTGTTGGGTCTCATCCATGATTTTATTTTTTTTTCATAAATTATTATGCGAGATGGAGATAAGTGTATTTCTTATGATGAAATAAGTTATAAAGGGTTGGTGGTTTCAATCATCCACACCATGATCCACCACCCCCATGGTATTTGATCTTGTGTCATAATAATTTGTATCAAATATAAAGTTTGAATGTCAAGGGTTCCATATTAATTGAAGAAATGGAGATTGTACATCACAAATCAATTCCAATAATTGATTAAAAAATCTTTCAATTATAAAATAATCGGATTCAAAACCACTTATGATCACTATGAATCAATGTCTTTACAAATGTTATGAATGGAATATAAACCAACATCGAAATTGGTGTTATATCAGATGGTAATATAATGTAATTGGATGATAATCCTACAGGAATTTTTTTTATGGGGCGTCCTATAAAATGAAATTTATTATAAGGTAGTATAATATTAGTCATCACATGATATGTGGGAAATGTTACTGAATATTTATGAGGGTGACTAAAAATTCACAGAAAAAAAGATACATGTTATATGGAAAAAGTATTTGGATATTATTATACACCACCAATGAGTCTCCTAATGCATTCTATTATAGGGAATATCTTATAGGGTATGGCATGTGTGGTATTGTATAAATAGTTGAAGATGTAAATATTATTAAGGTTGTCTTGAGAAAACATCCACCTTAGTTTAGTATGAATAATTCTATATCTGATGATAAGGATATGTTGGAGTTGACATTGGATAAAAATAATAATAATCTCATTTTATATGAAATAATAAATGATAACAAACATCTTGTGGAAAAGGGGATTACAAATAAGTGTCATTCAAGGCCATGAAAAAGTTCACCATTAAATATTTATATGAAAAAGTAGAGATAGTTTATGTTATATAATTGCTTTCCTAAAATCATCAAAGTGGAAAAATAATGCTTAATGGGAAAATAATTCATGAATTATTTTTATATGGAAAGGATGGACACCATGCAAAAAAGTACCCCACTAATATTCAATAAGTTGATGAGGATGAGTTAGAAATCTGATTGAATAAATCCTAAACTTGTGTGGATGGGAAATAAAATTTAGTTAAATTATATTAAAAAGTAGAATCTACTTTCTATAGAATATGATTTCTCAAAAGAATATGAGGGAGAATAATTGGAGGAATACAAGGATCATGAATCATAAACAATAAGGGATATTTTTAGTAAATTTTTATTAAAATAGGAATGTGACAATGATGAAGGATATTTTGATGGAAGAGTTGACAATCATATCGAATTAAAATACACTCTTGATGAAATAAATGTTTGGATAAGAAAACTGAAGAAATCCAACAATGTGGTTCATAAATATAATTATTATATGAAATTGTACGAAGATGAAATGTCTGGTCTAGATGAATAAATTGGTAAAGTGAATTCATCAATTCTAGATAGATCAGATAATTTTGTTGAGAACAAGCATAAAATTGAATAACAAAAAATTGAAATAAATAGTTTTATTAAAACTAGATAATATCAAATCAAACATATCGAAGAACATGAAGATTATGTTGTTGATCTATGACAAAGTGTGAAGTATCATGAAAAATGGTTGGCCATCAGAATAACAAGATGAGATAAAATCATAAAGGAAATAGAAAAGATTAGAGTGGAGGATAAAATCCCAGAAGTACATAAGACGAAATCAAATCCAAATTATAATGATGGTATAGGGATTTATCAAAAATTTAGAATTCAGTAGAGGTTGATGTATGTCCACATGAATTTAATCTAATATTGATGATTTATTTTTGTGTGAAGATGAATCTAAAGATTCAAAGAACCCAAGGGACAAGCAGTGTTGATGTAGTCACACACAATAATGTACCCCTATTTAGATGCTAAATTGTGGAATTATGGGACACTCACAAAATTCATGTTCCATAGTCTGGTGGTATCGAAGTGAAAAAGTCCAATATAGGAATCAATAAAAACTCAATATTCAATGTTATCATTTAATGGTCATTGTTTTTTGGTTTATTTTAATTAGACTCATGGAGAGATAATCCACATCAACAATGTATAAGAATGTGTAGAGGTAGAATTAATATGGTCCTCATAAGATACTAAATGATTCAAAAATAGATCTTAACATTATAAATCTATTTGAGACTATACAATATTATGTTGGTTCATCACATTCCAAGGATGACAAATATTATCAATTCGTACTGGTATGAATTCAAAAGCATGGACCTAAAAGAAGAGATATGAAAAAGTTATTGTTGTTGATGTTTATTCGAAATAATCATATCACACGAATATGAATAATATACATGGGATGTACCTCACATATGATAATAAATAAGGATCTGGTGAACAGAATTATGTATGATAGTAAAGATATAATAATATTTATCTATGATGAAGGATTTCATGTTATTGTCTCTTGAAATGAAATTTTTTGTGGAAAAGACATAAGCTGTTCAGATGTTTTGAGGATTGAAGAAATAATTAAAAACAAACTAAGTGTTATCTTTTTTGCATCACTCAAGAAATTCCATAATATTTTCCAAGAAATTTTGCATCATCATGTAGAAATATGGTGAAATTTGTAATCAGAAAAGTGTATGAATGTGAGATATGTTTATTCTCATGACCCCAAAAGGATATCTAGTGATCGTACTCATACATGCGATGCTTGTTAATCAGAGAAGATTATTTTAAAGTCATATAATAAAAAAAACATAAATAAATAATGATATGGTGATAACTGATGTGTGTGGACTAATTTCATGAAGATCTATTGAGGGGAGGAGATATTAAGGTCTATAAATTGATTATTATTATATAATGTCTTGGGTTTTAGTCATCACTCGCAAATATGAGGTGGTTAGTTGCATATAAATTTATCAAATGGATGTTTATGATATATTGGGTAAAATAATTCATAATATCTATGTAGATACACTAATAGAGTTTGGAAATATTCATGTAGAGGATTATCTTGAGAAACATGGGATAATGCACCATGTTTTAGTAGTAAGAACTCCACAACAGAATAGATTAGTCGAGATAAAAAAATCATTTTATCAACCAAGTGTATTGAAAAATACTCATTGAGAACGATATTCTAGATATTATTTAGAAAAAGCAGTGTTGAAAAAAGTATGCACATAAAATAGGGTGGTATTATGTATAAAAGAATATAATACTCCATATATTATATAGAATGGACAGAATCCATCATTGAATTAGTTTTGAGTCTTCAAGAGTAATTACTTCAATCTCAAAAAGCAGAAACACATTATGTTTGAATCCCAATGAGATGAATGTATATTTCATGGATACTCAAAGAAAATAAAATAACATAAATCCATCAATAATATGATAGTAGATGTGGTTGAAATCTATGGTATAACCATAGTAGAGAATGAAATGAATATTCATTAAATAGATGATCAATCATGAGAGGATAGTTATAAAGAGATAAGTGGATCAATGGTTGTTCCAGTCGCATTGGCTTATTTAGAAGAAAATTTATATAATTAAAAGGATGAGAAAAATTAAGTATCTGCACAATGAATTACGTGAAGAGATAAAATTGATAGAAAAAATTAATTTATGGTCATGAAGATCCAATGTAGATAAGGAGGATGAAGAATCATCATTAATCATCGTACTTGTAAAATATAGATCATACATGATTTGATGAAGAAATTATAGATTATAATTGGGTTCAAGCTATGAACGAAGACCTTGACCGTCTAGTGGATAACCCATCATGGGAGATTGTTTTGGGACTAACAAAAAGAATGTCATCAGGGATAAATTTATCCTTCATATAAAGATGAATGATGATGGTTCTTTATATTGAATCAATGAATGACTATGGTGAAGAGTGTACTACCAGATAGAGGGAATATATTTTGATGAAACATTTTCATCTTTTAGATGGCTATATTTTAATTGATTATTCTTGTCCATTGCAATGCTAGTAAAAATCAATGTTTTCTAGATGGATTTTATGTTATAATTTCTGAATTTTCGTCTAAATGAAATAGTTTACATTGAATATTCATATGGTTTTATAATTTATAAAAATGATAATAGAGTTTTTTGATTTCAAATAAGAAAATTATGAGTTGAGTCATGTACTGAGGGCATGGTATTCAAGGATCAATCAAATATGAAAGTAACTTGGTACACAATATAGTGGAGTTGATTACAATCACTATGTATATTATGGTAATAAAACTATAATGGTGCATGTATATGTTTGTGACATAATATTTTGTGGATACGATGATGAATAGTGAATAAAGATTTCCAAGATCATGGAAAGTGAGTATGAAATGTAAATGATTGGTGAATTGACATTTTTCCATGGTATACCTGTGACATAATGAAATAATGGAACATTAATTTATCAATCTAAATAAACTGTAGATATTTTGAGAATATTTTATATGGATAATTCCAAAGATATGATGACATAGGTAGCTATCTGGATCAAACAATAATTGGATGATGATGTTAATGTAGTTAATGTTATATAATACAGGAAAATCCATATTATTCAACATTACATGATAGAGATAAAATTAACAATATTTTTCCCACATGAAAAGATACATTGTAACAATGAAATCCGAAAAAATTCCACATTTTTACTGTGAAAATAATACATTGGTATATAAAGGGAATGGTATATTTTTATTTGATGTATAGTGAAAATTTTAAACTCTAGATATTGGGAGATATATATTCACATTGTTCTAAATAAGAAGATGACAGGAAATCATCTTTAGGAGGTTATTTCTATCATGGTGGACTGTGTATTTCTTGGATAAGAATGAAATAGGATTTTATTTCATTGAGCACAACAAAATCTGAATATACTATGGATACTCAATCTTGTACACATATATTTTGGATACTGCAGTAGCTCTTTGATATGGGAGTTAAATTAAATTCTTTGATTGGAATCCATTGTGATAATTCATGTGATATAAATCATATCAAAAAACATGTTCATTGATCAAGGAAAATCATATTGAAATTAAGTATCTTTTTATCCATGAGATAGTGTATAAAGGGATTCTGAAGTTGCATTATGTGTCAACAAAACATCATGTAGTAGATACAATGACCAAGGCATTACCAAAAGAAGCCTTTGAATGATATAATGTCTATAAGAGTTTATATGGCTTCCCTCACATTAAAAATTGTCGATATGGGACCCCCTCTCCTCGAGGTATGATATATGTTCCCTCATTTACTGATATGTGTTAATTACCCTATTATCGAAAACCTATAAGTGACCATTAGGGGTTTTTGAAAAAGGGTGATAAACTGTAGCTAAAAATTTGATCATTGTCTTAATAATGACTAGGGAGACATTATTAGGGGGAGATGTTGATAGGGATCGAAACAAAGTAGGGGGAGTATTAAATTTTATGATTCTAGAGGTGATCGATCAAAGTTTATATATCATGATTGATGAGGATCATAATGGAAACATATTATTTGTTCTAGAATGGAATGGACTGATTCATTAATGAACATTTCATTATATTCTTGTTTTTCATTCCAATAATTGATCATGTGGTCTTACTGTGTGTTTGAGTAAGTCAATTATTTCTATCTCCATAAAAAGAAGATAATCCCTATAGAATATTGATAAATAATTAATGATGTATCAAAATGTGAGGACTTTTCAACTAATACAATGGTGGATATTGTAGGATTAAAACCCCTTAAGGAATTGTATCGGGATTTTGGGGTGATTTTGTTTGTTGAAAAAATCCAAGGATGTGTGTGGAATAGAGAAGGGAGAGGAGAAAAGGTAGGATTTCTGTATTGCAGTGTTGTGCATACGCTGAACCACACTATGCAGACCCTGTAAAAATAATAGTTCATGAGAATCATGGTGTATGAGGATGACTTTAATTCTAAGGTATGTATTGAAGTTTTTATAAATAAGGTAGTGGTTTTTAGACCCCCAAAGGGTTTCATTCACGAATGATATCGACCATCATTGAAGAACAATTTTCTATTCGGACTGTATAGTATATTTCTTGGTATATGGTGTGCCGCATAAACTTTTAGGGGAAATCAAATAAGCATGATTTTAGTATTAATTTCCATATATAATTACCCTTAATTAGATGATTAATGAGATCAAATCACATTAGAAAATTTCATTTCTTCAAGAAGAATTCGATGAAGTCTGAAAGATTTTGTTAGGGAGACTATAAAAGAGTTGGTTTTGTGACGGAGAATTAAGTGAAGAGAGATGTAGTTCAGGGGAATAGTCCATGAAAGTGTTCTTTGGGGCTCTTTTTCTTAAAAAAGAAAAGACTCCCCATAAGAAGAAGCAGTATACTGATGGAGAGATGGTCCACTGTAGCAGAGATAGTCTCTGGGGGAAGAGGTGGTCCATGAAGCACTTTCACTCTTCATTGAAACATAGCTCACATAGGAAGGAAAGAAATTCCACAGAGGATTCGATGAATCTTTAACATGCACTGAAAAATTTCATGAATTTTTTTTCCCAAACTAACATTTCGTAGAAATGTGGTTTTTATCTACAGTTCAAAGAAAGACATTAAAATATCATCGAGAAACATTTTAGGATGTGTGAATTCATTAAAATTACTTTTCTAGATACATTATCTGGATCTTTTCCCAGGAATTGAGAAAAGGAAGATGAATATGGTTATCATTGTCACTAAATTTGATCCAACTAAAGAGACACATGGATTCACCCTTGGGAAAGAAGTGATCTGACCCTAAACAATATAGAGGTTGTGATCCTAGGAATAGAAGTTATCTAGCATGAACCTTCTAATTTGGATGTGATCATTGGTGGATTTAGTACATCATCACATAATCGTTGTATGCTCATTGTATGTATCCCCATGAGGGTGAACTATGTAAAATCATTGTGTCTCATTCATGATTTAGTTTCTGTAAAAAAATTCTTATTTTATAAGTAGAGTAGTCTATTTTTTATAATGATAAAACTAGATCCAAAGTTATAGTAGTTTTCATATGTAATACCCTGATCCCCCCTATTAATGAATTTTAGGTACTGGGTCTAACATATAATTACATTAAATTGTGACATAATGACGATGTAAAAATCGTTTAAATATTGGAAATATCATAAAATTACATTAAAAGTATTATAATATATAAAATTGATATAATTAATAACATCCGAGGATTTTCTTGATGAAGCAGTCATATTATGGATGTATAAAAATTATTTGGTTTGATGTTATCATGTTATGATATTTTAAAAAAGTCATTTAATGAATAGTGTAAAAATTGACAATAGTGATACTTAAAAATAAATAATATATTATCAAATGCAATAAAATTCATAAAAATCTAAACTCTGGCCAAATGATTTAGATAAAGTTGAACATGTAAATCATGGTTCAATCTTGGTTCATTTTAAATTTTTTAATAAATGTATTTACCCTTTCTGAGTAAAAACACATCTTGTCATGGTAAGAGTTAAAATGTCTAAAAAATGGTAAAAACCAAATGATAAGGGTATAGCCATGTCCTAAACATGTATAAAATATTGGATGAGTATGATTTAATCCTTATTATCATAATACTTAATTTTATTTGTTTAATGTGATCTTTTCTATGAACATAACTTATATATTATTTAAATCAATTATTGTTACAAAAGGTCACTCTCTTAGAATTTAATATCATTTATGTGTCTATGTAGGTAAAAATATAGATATGGACAAAACTAAATATCAATTTTGATATAAATGAAGTTAGTTTCATTATATACATTTATTTTTTTTTTTATAAATTATATAATTACCTTATGCTTCCACAATGTAAAAAATTGTATTTATTTAATTAATAGAAAAATAATATAATTGATATTAAAAGTTTTATTATTGGCATATTTATGATAAATTAATGTTTATAATGAATTTTAGAGCCATATAAGATATTATAGAGGTATGTGAAAGACCTATATTATAATTCACACTTTTTATAGAAGTATTTAAAGTCCAATTAAACGAATAATATCAAATTTGACAATAATGATATTTTATTGAATTAATATATAATTAATTATTTTAAAAAATAACGGAAATATAAAATAATAATGAAATGGATAATATATGGTTTAAATGTATTTCAATATTCATTTTGAGCCCATTTTATTTCTTTTTATCTATAACAGGATAATTATATTTTAATATTTTGTGGATTTCCGAAAGATACCCTCAACACAATTATAAAAAGAGGAAATCCTTACTCACTCATTAACACCACAATGAGACTTAGAGATCAAAAAAAACCTACAATAAATGATACAAACATCCCTCCCATCATCCTTGTAACATTCCATTGGGATTAATGAAATAAATGTAATAAATTTAGTTTAAACAAAAAGGAGTTACTCGGAAATGGTGTAATGTTCTTCAATGATCACATTAGTTTTATTTACTTCTACACTCCTTCATATTTAATTATTCCATGATTTTATGACAAAATAACCATCATAAATATAATTTTATGTCTTTATTTTATGTTTTAAACATTCATATACCCACAATTCCATATAATCGCTAACAAACATAATGTATACATGTAAATAGAACTACCACTTAATGAAACAATGATTTTTTGTTTTTCATTCACAACCGTTCATGGTGGGGAATTGTGATAATCCCTAAATTTATATATTTTTTATCTAATATTTTTTATGTCTTTATTATTCTTTTATTAATTTATAACACATACCCTAACGCTGAACATTTTTTGTAAATACGATAACATCGTTTGTGGAAGTGTGGACTGTCACCTCCTTAAAGTGATACGATTCGTCCAAATTGTACATGGAAAATATAAAGGATGTTTTAAAAAAATAAGTTATAGATATGAAATATATTTGAAATTTTATTTACAATATTCATATATATCATTTATTTTTTACTTGTTTGATATGGAAAAGAAATCAATTTAGTGTTTATGTGTACGTACGACCTACCATCTCTATGAAATGTGAATTTCTTTAACTATCTCAAAAAAAAATTAGATTTTTTAATTATATATATACATGATATATATGATATATAAATAGTGTTTTTATATTATATATATTACTAATTATAATCTATGTAATTGGAAGAAAAATAACAAGTCAAAACATACTCATGAAACAGGGAAACTAAAACAAAAAATAATGAAAATGGAGAAATATTATTAACGAATGGGTGATAAAATATAATAAAATAATCATAAATTATATATATAACATTAATAAGGTACAAATATAAAATAAAAATAAATTTTAAACTAGTACACATGATGATAATTCACATGCAACTAAAAAGGATGTGTGAGGTATGTGGACTTTGTGTCTCTTTTATTGTCAAGTGACACATGCTTTATACACATTGTTTCTTTTTTATGGTGTATATATTGTCCATGACTTTATATTATTAGTATTATTCTGGAGATTATTAAATTTTAATAACCATATAATTTTCATTACTTCATGGGTATATGATTTTACATATTATAAATTGATATGTATTTATTTCAATGTCTCATCCTTTTTCGTGATTTTTATCTTTAAGCATCGATTGGGGAATATTTATCCTCCATGTTAGTGTTTTCGAAAATGTTTTTAATCTTTTAATACTCTACATTTTTTTAAATTCCATACATAACCCTATTTTTGTTTTAAAACATGATTAAAAAATGAATATTCCTATTGTTTTCCTAAAGAAAGTACTTTATGACTTTTCTGAAAAAAAGTAAAATCGATGTTTGTTTTTAATGAATACATCATGAATGAAATTTACCATCATCATGATTATCTAATGTTCTTATGGTTCCATGACAATTGTATTCCATTCTTTTCAACGTAAATTTTTTCTTTTATAAATGTGCAGACTTTTAAATTATTATAATTTCTTAAGGGATTTCATCTCACTCTTTACATCTATGAGATTTTTTTCATATTCACATATTTCTTTTTTTGTGTATCTACTTACCCATTTAATATATCATATCATGAATATATTTATCGTCATAGTATTAAATCTTTAATTTTTTAAATATTTACCATTATGAGTATTATGTTTAATATATTTCAATGTGGCATGAGAAAATTGGATTTACTGATATGTTTTTAAATCAATGGTTTGGTATATGGAAACTGCCTTGGACTATTATGACACGAGATATGGACTATTAAAATTCATGATATATTGGTTGGGTTCTAGTTAATGAAATCCCCTTGACACATCGAGGGTCTCATGTGATGTAGTCAGTGGGTGAAAAACCCTTCATGTTTATTTCGTAGTTGGTTTAGGTTGTTAGGGGGATAGATCGTGAAACAAATAATAAAGGTTTCTTCCCATAGAAAAAATGACTTGAGGATATATCTTGATATTATATATATTGGATATGGATCATGATTATAAGGATTTACAACATTATTCATTATATTATTATTATTATTATTTCTTGTGATTATTTGATTAGATAGAATATCAATGGTCATGTTTTTTTCTCATGTGATTATTTATATTTAATTGTACAACCATATTTTATTATTTCAAAATTGATTATGCCTTATCCAGATATTTATATGGCATTTTTTCATGGTTATTTACCTTTATATGTTGATTTATTCTAATTTATTAATTAGTTTTCCACAATACATACCCTTACTATGAATTTGAGATCAACAATGTTTTGTTTCCATTCCCATGGATGAAAGATGTGTACAAGTAAAGATATTTAAGGATACAATAGAAAAAATAATTTTATCCTTAGAAGAAAAAAATGATGTGGTAATTTGTATATTCATTTGGAATAGAAGAGTCATGTGTGTATCTTGTTTACTAGGACTACAAAACAATTCTATCTATGGGGATTTGATTCCAGGTAATCTTGTGATTGTAATAAATTGATGCACATCCTCCAGGATTGTGGGTTTGGGGAATTATATGTGGTTCTTGTCACGGTTATTGAGAGGCCTACATGAGGCACTCATGACCCAAATGTGGATTAGCAAAGCTGTCAAACACTGGATATATAGGAAGATCAAGCCCAATATCTAAGAGTCTGAGGATATGGTAAGGGATTGTATTTAAGACTTTATCCAATGCTAGGAGGATCACATTCCCTTGGTAGTGTTTTTTTACAAATATAGCTACATCTCAACTAATGTCATGAATCCTTTTGAGTCAATGTATGACAGGAAATGTATGTCACCGTAGTACTTGACATAGACCATTGAAGCATATATTGTGGGTCTATAATTAGTAAAAGAGGTGAAGGATAAGGTCCATATCATCCTTGGGTTGAAGGGGACAACTGATATTTGGATAAAATATTACAAATATCATCATCATTGGCCCTTGTAGTTTAAATTTGGAGACCTAGTTTTCTAGATAGTCTTGCCATTATGAGGATTATGGAGACTTAGTTGGGGATTAAATATATCCTGGAGGTTCATCAGATCATTTGATATCTTATAAGGGTTTGTTTCATCAGACCATTTCAGATATTTTAAGGGATTGGTGTGGTTGAATATAACCATTTTCTACCACCACAATTTTTGAGGATGCACGATGACTTCCACGTATCATCGATTAGGAGATATGTACATGACCCCACACACATTATTGAATAGTTTGATATGGTAACAGAGGATGGAGTGACCTTTTCAGAGCACCAAGTGGTGATCAAGGATTGAATATAGAGAACCCAATAGGGATGAACAATCCCCATGGTTCACATGTTATGGAATCATGGGAACATGCATGAGAGTTCATGAGAGGAGTAGAGCCATGTGATGCTATAGTATCTTAATTTTTTTGTGTATTTTATTCTTTTTATGGTATAAAAATTTTAAGTAGTTAATGATGTTGAGACCCTTTTTCATTGTAATATATTCAAATATTTCTTCAAATATTTTTGAAGTTAGGCACTAGGATGACATGAGTTTTTGAGTCCTCGTGTGCCCAAAATTAATTTCATATAAATATTAAATATATATTATATTGTGAAAAAATAGTTTATTAAATAAAATTATATAAATGAAAAATATAATCATTGATAAATAAAACAAAACTAATATTGAGTATGTAATGTGATTGTTACCATAGTTGTGACTGAAAATAGATCAATCAAGGATGTTGGGATAAAATGGCTGTTGGCATTACATTTAGTGGATTAAATAATTAATTAAATTAATTATTTAGTTAATTATATTATCTATAACAAATATTTATAATCCACATTATGAAAAACTATCTCATGTTATCCTATTGCACATGGGAGAATTTAGAGTGTGTTATTCCACCAACCATTGGAAAATCATTATCTTTGGACAATGAGGCTCTAGATAGAAGTTGATTGAAGCAAATTGAAAACCATGAATCATTCCAATCATTATATAAATCGTTCTTTGATGAATTATACTACTATATATATGTAGGGATATTCATTTTCAAATTCCTATCAATTTTAAATAAATTTTTAGTATGACCAATCCATTTTTTTGATCTCTGCCAATTTTGGACAATTGTATGCACAGTTTAAGACATTAATTAATTTATTCAATTTTTTTCTCTCATATATCATCTCTATTATATCTGCTGGTCAATAATGACAATGTAATGCATCTTAATCTCTTTTTAATACGAATTTACACCATAATTTCATCATACTAGACATTATTAGACCATGGGTTCATGATTTGACATTGTTGTGCACGACTAAGACTGATCATACACCTATATTAATGACTATTTCAAATTCATCTAAGAGATTCCCAATTTAGTACATATATAGTGATGCATAATTGTATAAAGGGTGATTATGTTTTGTTTATATGTAATCCATGAACGAAAAACTGTTAGTAGTGTTTTATAGGGCGAGTAACAAACCATAGTGGTAAGAAGATGCCAATTTATAGATAGCAGATTCCAGAAACTCACAAACTGAGATAGATTCATCATTTTCAAACGACTCTATGGTGAGATTTGGTACAATGTAAACCCATCATGGATCTGAATAATGGCTCTGAGATTCAATGAAAAACGTGAATAAATGATATATATTCTAATTAACTCTTCTTGGGTAGGGACTCAACTATATTTACTATGGTTTTGGAGAATCAAAACTATCACATGATGTGTGGGAGACCAACACGTCATGTGGCCATGTGTTTTAAGCCCAGCATGTACTCTCTGAGTACATGTGAATGGTCTTGGTAGGGGCCATTCCATGTATTGGGATACATACACATGACTTGATACACTAGTGGAACGTCATGTAAAGAGACATTCCATATTCCTATGTACATGAACATGGGAGATATACAGAGACAAAGACAATGAGCAAGGTAGGACCTGAAGGGGTTTAGAAACACCCTCTAGAACATGAACATGTCTTGTATCCTTTCACGATTAGTGAGTTGTGTACATTCAGGGATGCACCAATGAGATTGAGTGGGACCAGACAACTTATGGGTCACCTCATATGTCATGTACCCCTTTATTACATCTACAGAAACATTAACGTCTCATATCGACTTCATTTGGACTCAAATATTGGCCCATGAGTACCCTATACTATGTTTTTTCTATGTAGAAAATGATGGTGGACTTCATAGTGGATGTGAACATATTATGTTGGAATATTTGGGTGTGGGGATTATTAAGGAAGCACCAAATGATGGAAGCGATCTAGTATATGATCAATAGAGACACCAGTGTATAAACCCATGATGGATTAGAGGGTAGTTCCTCTATCTCCTGAGTGGTACCCCCTATTAGATAAGTTTTTGGTTGTCCAAACACTAGATTGCAACTGCCCATGACGTATAATGGAAAATGTACTCTATATACAAATTGGAAACCCCATATCAGATTGAGTTAAATTCCTCAGGACACCAGAATAAAACCTCCATGATGAGTCATGGATCAGTTCCAACATCTACCAGGTTTTCTATCCTTTCAGATATGGTGTGATTCCTCATGATATCGGAGTGGAACCAATTGATATTAGAGGGTTCATGTCCTATGTCTACCGAGTGGTACCCACTATCAGATAGAGAGTGGTTCCTCATGAGACTAGAGTGGAACACCCCCTAATGCAACAAGGCATGGGTCATATAACTTCAGACTAGAACCCCCCCTGATGAATCTGGGTGTGGTTCCTCTATTGATATTTATTTAATGGAATTACCCTGTTGAATAAGCTAGATTGTCATGCACATAGAGAATTTTCCACCCCACCCCCATGACATTGTCGTATAGTTTAATGGTGGAGGACTCAAACATGTTACATCTAGATAGTCGAGTGATATTCTGGAAATTTTTGATGGACATATGGGAATAATAGACCCCATGACCTAGCATGGGTTTTGAGATAGAGATACCCTTGTCTCTTGTTTGGGTTTATTTGGTTATACCACATATATGTGTGTGTGTGTGTGTGTGTGTGTGTGTGTGTTAATTTGCATGGATTACATTTACTCTCCTTATTTGGGTTGAGGAGTTTACTTTTTATTTATTCCTACCATGCATCTTAAAACACTCCCTTTAGATTCTAGGGAATCCAATTGAGGTTGCTTATATTCACAACTTCATGGGATTTTCCCTCAAATGTCATGTCATATGGACACTTTTTATAGGTTGGGGTGACTAAAGAGAAGCATAGGGTTACATGGTGCATTGGACTCTGTACGATGGTTGGAGCGTGGAGATCAGGAGTTGGGATACCACTATACTTTTACTCTGTAGATTTATTAGTTTGGTACATTTTTCTTGTCCGAAATTTATCTTTCCCCTTTAATTCTAGTTTTCACTATCATACACATGTACACCCATGTGGTTTTTCTAATACATAATTATATTATTGATATTTCATCTTTATCCATTTATTCCCTGTAAAATTTTCATTATGTTTGTTATTTGTTTTCATGTAGGTACATTAGGTAAAGCACTCCCCGTATTATATTTTTTTTCGGCACATCTCAAAAGCACATCGACTATAGTGGTAGGCTTGGGTGACTATGTCTTGAGACCCATTGGTTTAAATCGTTAATGAAACGAACTCGACCTAGACACAAACATTCATTAAATGACACTGGAACATACTGTTGAGGGTGCTAGATTATAGTATGGAGAATTTAATTTAATAATGGTGCACTAATATTAATAATCAAACACTTCTATATTAGAGGTATCATAATTATACATTTTATTATATATATTTATATTTAAATAATGGTAAATATTAATTTAATCATGAATTTTTTAAGGATTTAAAACTAAAAATTGTTAAGAATAATGACCCAACTCAAAAAATGGATCCTAAGTGATGAAAAAAATGAACCATTGAAAAAAGGTTTTGCTGCAATATTTTTAGCCAACAATGATAAGAGAAAATTATATTCACAAAAAATAATTCATTAAAAATATATTCAGAATTAAGATATATATCAATGGGGGAAATTTATCCTATTATTAAGTTTGATCCCCCCCTCAAAGATCCCTTGTTTCACCTATGTCATTACTGCTACATCCATTAATGATATCATTCTACAAGGTTACTATTGGGAATTCATTGTCTCAAAAATACTCTAACAATATTATTGTTTTTTATGCTCGCAAATACCCTTGATTTATTACTATTGATATTAATTATAGTGTATTTCAATAAATAATCATTAGTTTTCTCATTTATTCTGAAATTATATTCATGATTATAATTTGGTCATAATATTTTTTTAATATTTTTGGAATGTTCTTAATTTTATTATGGAAATAGGTTTCATATACTATTTTTAAAATGAAAGGTATGGAATAAACCCTATGCTTTGGACAACACACATCGATCTTAAACCTTATGTTTTTATTAACCTTAAGTTAGAAGAAGGTTTGTATAGATCATCAACCCTAAGATTGATGTAACTTATTGATAAAAAACATACTTTTGGATGGAACTTTATGTGTTAGATGATAAGAATGTATTGTTAAAGAACCCTATATTAGAAAGGAACCCTTCCTTGCAAGAAAAAAATGTTTGGTTCACCATCCTTACATTAATAGTCATGATTATGTTGTAAATATTATGTTTGTTGAATGAATACTATTTATTTGAAAAAAAATTGGTATTTGGCCACATTATGAAGGAACCCCACATTTTACAATTCAATGATTTGGATTTAATTTTGCGATTTTATTCAAGATTTTTGCAACGGGAATTTTAGAATTACAAGATTGTAGCTCATTTTCAACCGATTCAAATATTTATATGATTGATTTAATGAAACCAATTCAATGGATAATATATATCCAATCCACAAGGGAAGTTAGGACTCACCTGGTCAATTCATATTTGAATTCCTGGGATCAATCTAGTTACTTTTATGGAAATGCGGTTATAGAAAATTGGATATCTACTTTTTATATTCTACTAGTGTATCATTTCAAAAGATGGGATATACAAGTAATATATTTTATATTTATGAACATATTTTATAGTGCTTATATAATGATCCATCATTTCTAAAAGAGGATAAACATTGGAGACCTGCATGTTCCATCTTTTATAGATATACATTTTCATTCATTTTTTATAGTTTCTTTTTATTGACGATTTTTTTGAAACTGAGATCGCTTTAGATATCTCCTTTCATAAGAACATTATTTATTGAAGTATATGTTCCATATAATATAATTTTTTGTTTCTGAAATTGTAAAATTCATCCCGATTTATCCTTATATCAATATCTTTTGATTTTTAGAGTTTTAACTACTCAGACACAATTGTGGTGGAGTATAAGCTTATCAATCTATGTAGTGGATAACTAGTTCCCTACTAAATAACTGAAAGGCTCTGTTTAGAAATAATGGAAATTTTTTCAACTACATACACAAAGTTTTGGATTTACAGTCAAATGATAAGAGGTCATTGAGAGTGATATTTATCAAGCTCATAGAGAGAGTGATTTGGGGAGTGGACTAGGAAATAATTGTCCCCCAAACCACTATAAAAAGTTTTGTTCATTATTTATATTTATCTACTACTTATAATTTTTATAGAAGTAAACACTACATATCAATATTAATCATAGAGGGTTTCAAAAGCATGAATTTTCGCTGATTTTTTTAAGAAACAAATCACCCCCATTTTTGTTACATTATATTTTTTGGACCTACCAATTGGTATCAAATGAGATCTTTTGGATGATGATATAGAAAGATAAATGTATAAAGTCTATAAAATTATGGTGATGACTGATTTTAGAGATGGAATTTCTATGGTACGTGATCTATATTTTAATGGTAAAAATTATGGGTAATGTAAATGTCGAATGATTATCTATATGATGAATCATTCCATCAAGATCTATTAAAAATCATTACTCCATTTAATTTAATTGAGAAACAATAGACATGGTATACTGAAACAAATTTTGAATATGATATCAATTCAAATGAAATGAATGTTATTATTTTTTGGTCCTACACAAAATGATTTCAAATGTGTATCAAAATTCACTATTTTCAATGAGATGTGGAACACTATTACAATTTCCTATTCGGGATCATAAAATGTTAGACCGATGAGGTATGCTATTTCTAAAGTATAATTTTACACCTTTAAACTGTGTGATGGTGAAAGCATCATGCAATTGAATGGATGAGTTATATAAATTTTGAATCATATTGTTTCCCTAGGATACCCCATAAAACAATTTGATCATTCTTTGAATGTAATCTGAGTACTTCCATCAAAATGGAATGGAATATCTGTTGCAATTATCTAATAATCACCTGTCAATGATTTTAAAAAGAATGAACTAATTGGGACACTGATGATGTAAGAAGCTGAGATACAAACTAAATTTGAGAATCATAAAATTATAGAGAATAAGGAACATACTACTCTATAAGTAACATCACATAAACATATCATAAGAAAAAACCAAATTTCCAAGAATAGAAATATTTATATTACTCATATTTAAAATATAATTGGATCAACTAGCCATAAAATTCAGTAAATTCTATAAGAATAAAATAGTTTTTCATAAATCCTTTATGATATATGAAAATAAACTAGGAGAATATCAATTATATAAAATGAAAAAATTGGTTCATATTAGATGTGATTGTCATACACTAAATGATGAAAATAAAGGTCAAGAGAAAATATGAAAAAAGATTGTTGAATATCATCACAAAAGAAAAAAGTTGAATGAATGATTCATGGAGTGTATCTTAGGACTCTAATATATCTTCAAAATAAAATTTATAAATGTATCAATCATATCTAAAATAAAATATGTGATTTATAGATAAGGAAGATAATATAAGAATTTATTATTCTTCAGATTATGATACTAGTGGTTCCTCAAATGACAAATTAACATCCTACTATTATATTTTAGATGAAAAATATAATTCTATACTGAAGAAGAACAAGTCAATAACACGTACAAATAATTTTTTTGAAGTAAAAGATATACTCTAGTAATGCAACATAAAAAACTAGTTGGTAAAATAAACTCATGTCCAAAATAATATATTGATACTGAGAAAATAATTAAAGAATTACTAGATGAAGTAGAATAATGTATGAGTACTCTAATCACTTTTACTAAAGGCGAAAATAGGTTAAGACAAATTCATGGAAATAATGTCATCAAAAGGATTGATTTAGAATATGAATCAAGTGTGAGAAAAATAAATTCTATAAACATTATTTTTTCCCATTTCAAATTTTTTTTCATATAATTATCGTAGAACAAAAGTTCATTTACCTAATAATGGTCATTTGAAACATTCTCAAATTATAGGTACTAAAAGATCCTTTATTTTTATAAGTTTTCCTAATGAATGTAATATGACTAATGGAAAAATAAATCATTTCTAGATTCCTAGATCATTGGTAGCTAATTTTGCAGGAACCAAGAAGATATGCGTAAAAAACAAATATAGTTTTCATTACTATTGTATGAAATGGGCCACTTGAATAAATGTTTTGTATGGTATATGGACATAGTTTATTCCTGGCACAAAATTGAAGACTCATTTTATTTTAAAACATTAGCCCAAATGAATTGAGGTCCAGTCACATTTTGTGATAATGGAAAATGAAAAATTGTTGGAGTTGGAATTCCTGGGGATCCAGCGACTATATCAATCAAAAAAGTACTATATATGCAAGGGCTAAAGTACAATATGCTACATATTTCTCAAAATTATGATGAATGTTTTTAAGTTTATTTTTCAATCAATTCCAACAATGTTCTTAATGAAAAACTTCTTCAGTTCAGAGCACCTATAATGATTAATGTTTATACTTTGGATTTAAATTTCATGTTCAAAAAAATAAATTTATTAACTATGAAGAGAAATTGTTCATGTATTTTGAATATGATATTTTTTCATTATAATATTTATGATTTACATGATGTATTTTTGAAATTGCTAGTTTCGGATGTTCTTGGTCTTAAATTTGATAATGATAGATTCATTGATGCATGAAAAATTGGTAAATATCACAAAAAATCATTAAAATATTTTAAATAATTTCAATATAAAAAACTTCAAAACATATCTATATTAATTGTTTAGATCAAACAATTTTTAAAGTTTGGATGGTAAATTATATGTATATGTTTTAGTTGATTATCATTCCGAATTTAAATGCATATATATTCTTAAACTAAAAAATTATGTTATCAGAGTTTATGATAGTTTTAGAAAAAAAATTTAAAATGAAAAAAAACTTAAAATAATATCATTCAAAATTTATAATGGTGGAGAATTTTAGAATATATAATTCAATTCTTCTAGCTCAAATTCGGGTAGTAAACAAACCTTTTCTTCACGAGGAACACCTCAATAAATGGATTGTTGAAAGAAAAAATAAAACTATTCAAAAAATAGAAACTAATATGCAAAACAATTATATTATTCCTCTGTACTGTTGGAAAGAAGCTATAAATATATCATGTTATAAAATGATTACAGTTTTAATAAGGACTAAATTCAAAATAACCCACAATGAAAATTGGAATAACAGAAAAATGATAGTAAATTAAATTCATTTTTTAGATGCAAGGTTTATATAAAAAATACTAAGAAAAATTATATAAAGTTTGATCCAAACTCTGATGATGTAATATTCATATTATATTCTATATTATCTAATGCCTTAATAGTGTTCAATACAAATTCAAGGATCATTGAACAATCTGTTCATGTGATGTGTAATGAAACTAACCCTTTTATTATTGATAACGATCCAATATATGATTTTATTGATTCATTTGATATCATGAGACTTGAAAAACCTAAAGCTGAGTATGAAAATGATATTAATAAAATTCAGGCAAGTTATGAAGAACAAGATACTGAAGAACATGAAAGGGCCATGGCTTGAAATTATAGAACCCAAAAGAATCATCCACTTGGAACTATTATAGGAGATATATATATAGAAATTAGAATTTGAAAATTGTAGGAAAGCTAGATGAATTATCTGGCCTTCTATCTTAGCTATATCCTAATACAAATGAAGAATCCTAAGAAAATGAGTGTTTTATGTTAGAAATGAAAGAAGAACAAAACCTATTTAGTAGGTATGAAGTTTGGGAATTAGTAAAAATAACATCTAATTACCCTATTATAGGAACTATGTGGGTCGTTAGAAACAAACCAGATAGTCAAGGAATGATAACCAAAAATAATGACCGATTAGTAGCTAAAGGATATAATCAAATAGAAGTGACAGATTATGATGAATCATTTTCACCAGTATCTAGAATAAAATCCATTAGAATCTAACTAGATTATTCTTCTCATCTGAAAAATAAATTATATCAAATGGATGTAAAATTTTCTTTTTAAATTTGTTTTTTAATTGAAGAATTTTATGTTGAACAACCTCATGGTTTTGAAAATCCTAAAAAACAGAAAACTTTTTTTAAACATACTAATGTTCTCTATGGCCTTAAAAAAGTTAGGGAATTTTATGAAAGACTATTCTATTTTATTTTGAAAAAGTAGATTCACTGTTGGATTGGAAAATCCAACACATTTTTTTTAAATTCTAAAATTTTATTAGTTCAAATTTCTATAGACGATGTTGTTTTCGGTTAAACAAATAAAAATAATTGTACTTATTTTTCAGACCTATTTAAAAAAATTTATATAATTATGATGTGAGAATTGGTTTTTTTTGGATTTCAAATATGTCAAGATGATTGTGGAAATATTTTATGTCAACGTAAATATATTATACATTTATTGATAAAGAATTTACTTGTTAATAGTAAGACATATTTAGATGCTAATTTTGGAGAGTTCAAGTTATATAAAAAATTCACCACTAGAACCTGTGACCTTTTGGGATGATCATTAGTATCATGGTAGAGTAAGAAAAAATAGTCGGTTTCCTTGTCAATGGTTTAAGTAGAATATGTTTCTAATAGATGTTGATGTGCACATGTATTTTTGATGAAAAACACTGTAATAGAATTTGGATTGAATGTTAATTATATACATATTTTAGGGGACAATACTTGTGCAATAAATATTTCAAAAAATCATATTTGTCATTCAATGACAATGAAAATTATAATAGGACATAATTTTTTAAGAGAACATTTTTTTAAAAAGGATATATCTTAAGAATTTAATAATAATGAAAATAAATTATTAGATATGTTCACTAAACTACTTTCAATTTCATGTTTTGTTTTTATTAAGCGGATTTGGGTTAATTTTATTTTAAATAATTATTTATTGATTTATTTCAATTTATTTTTTTAAATTTAATTTAATTAAAATGGTTCACTTTTTTCATTAATTTAATTATTTCATTTTCCCTGTGAAATATAGTATTTCGTTTATTTTTTTGAATAATTTATTTCATCCTATTTAATTTCAAATTACGTGTCTTCAAAATATAAAAATTAAAAAAAACCCTACATATTCAGCATGATAAAAAAGATCACATCATTACCTATAAGAAAACCCTATGATATATCCTACATTTTTTTGAAGCATTTTTCCTTGTAAATCGCTCTTTTTTCTCTTAAATCCTAGAATATGAAAACCTTAAATATCCAGATTCTCATAAATGGAAAAGTGAAAGGACATCTATATAGGTGAACCAAGTGAGCCAATGCATCTTTGTGTTTTCTCAAGAATCATTCATCATATAATGGTTATTGGCTTCGAAAGGATATATGTGATGAAGCTTCTGCTATAGCATGGGATTGAATTTCAAAGGATGGAATTTCTGTTGAATGAGGTGAATATCGATTTTCATTATGAGGTTGAACTAAAATACATTGAAATTAGTGTAATTTTTAGTTTTTTTGAACTAATGATACTATATCATCATTGATATAAGATAATGAATTTTTTGTTTCTTCAATTGAAAGACCTCAAATTTTATAATGCATTCATGAAGAAGTTTTCCACATCGATCTCAGATCATATGAATATCAAGATAATAATCCAAGAGATATAATATCATTTTATTAGGATTGGAAAATTTAACAAAATTGTTTACATATGATATTGAGGTTGATCAGAATGTTTTAGTCATGTTTATTTAAATGAATATAGTTCATTGATTAGTTAAGATATAGAAAATCTTGTACCCGAATATGAATTTCATATTTTTCTTCATCAGTGAAATCAAACATAATTTTCCTAGATACATGATGTGGTAAATAAATTATATTTTCTAGACAGATGAAAGGATTTCATTTTATCCTCATGTAAGAATACTTTGTCTAATTAGGTTTAGGAATATCAGGATTCATATTTTTGATTCAAGAGTGAAATTTCATCAAAATAATTTCTTGAATATAGGTACTATTTTGAAATTTGGTTATCATTAGAGCACTATAAAAAGAGAAATGGTGCATGTTAGTGAGGAAGAAAAACAAAATTCGAGCTCTATTTCTTATGGGAGAAAAGTTCCTTATGGAATGATGGAGTTATAGAATCCATAATAAAAGCAGATGCTTTTCCTTGCAAAAGAAAATTATGATTTTATGATACATCATACCTTCTTGAAGATGATACATTATACCTTCTTGAAGTGAAAGATTAAGAATATGTTCATAAAGAACTTGTTTTCAAACCATGTAATGGAGAAGAACCACCATATGAAGATACAGTGTTTGGATATGTAATGAAACCACTCAATTAATTTGGAAGAATAAGTTCATGATGAGGATATACAAGTATAAAGTTATTCTAAAAAACATCAAAATTTTATTTAACATGTTTTCCCATAAAGAGTTGATCGAGAAGAACAACATGTACAAAGATCAATAACTAAGGAAAATTTTATTATTCAACATCAAGAAATCACTTACATTATTAATTATTTAGATAAAACCTCATCAGTGTCTATAGAATGAATAGATGTGCATGAAAATATATCTTGATCATGTGAACCATATGTGAAAAAATCATCTATTAAAACCGTCTCAGTTTTTTGAATATGTTATTCAATAAAAGAATCTAGGTGAAGGGACATCTGATTACCTAACTAACAAAATTGAGGATCTTATGATCATGTTTAATAATGTTGAGAATGAGAAATCTAATCATATAAAGGACCTATAAAATCCAAAAATTTCCATGATTATTAGAAAAATTAATCTCTTCCAAGGATAGATTTAGTGTCCTTAAAGACTCTGATTCATGATCTTATTGATAATTCATTATCAAAAATGCATTTTGATGTCCTAAAGGGAGAAATGTTAGATGATATTGTTAAAATAAAATATGAATCTATTTCTAAAACATATTTTTGAGTTATGAAATGGTATTTGCGGATTTAATGTGTATCCATCAATGGACGTGTCCATCAGACTAGTGCTTCTACCTCTTCACCTCCAATATCAGAAGATCTAGTCAAAATATTTTAGGCTATTACATCTATCAAGTATAATTTTAATGAAAAACTATAAAATCATCAGTGCAATAGTGTAAATTTTTCAGTATTTCTGGAAAATCAAGAAATATAATTTTCAACAACTCACTTTCAATGAACATGGTATCAGGCTATTGCTAAATAAGTTTAGTGATTAGTTAGCTCATTTTTTTCAAATAGAGGTGAATGTTTATGAATTTTTGAGATATAATTTTATTGATAATCTAATATTCTATCAAGATTCAATAATTATGATAAGTATGTTGGGAGATGTTCTTGAGGAAAATCTACAATCTTGGATGATTGAATTGAATGTAGTTGTTAATGCAGCTACGACTATTATAGAACTAGAACCACTAACTAATATTGACATTTAACCTTTCCCATGACAATAATTTCACCTTTTTTTATTCACCCAAAACTATATTAATGTATTTATATTGATTTCTAATAAAATTACATTATTCTTCATACTTTCTATGAATTATTATTATCATTTCATTTTTTCTATACTGCTATAATCACTATCATATTTGTACATTCAGTACACTATATAAACATTAATTTAATGTTCCATGAAAAATTGGATGTGTAATAATATTTTTTTCTTATAAATTATTTTTAATATAACAAAAGGGACAGAAAATGTGACGAACACAGCGTTTCATTTTATTTCTATTAATTCAAAATAGGTCTGTGAGATAGAAATTATAACTATTTTCTTCAAATATGTTTACAAATTTCAATATATTTTTAAAACGTTTATGGATATTTTTATTATAAAAGGGGGATATTTTTGGGAATGTATTGTGTTAATAATAATATATAAATCGTATTTATTTTGATGATAAAAAATACCTTTGTTTGTTTAACAAATGATATTACTTTATATGACGTTTTTGAAATTATTTCAAATTATCTTATTAATTCTGGATATATATTCAAGATTTTTAATTTCTCTAAATTTTTCATATATTTTTCAAAATGATCTTAATTAATTTCTCGAAACAGTGTTTATACCCAATGTTCAAAATGTAACATAAGGAATACAACTTATCCTTGGGAAAAGATATATTGATCAAGAACCTTACATTTGAATTCAACCTTACATTAGTAGAAGTGTGTGTGGATCATCAAGCATACGCTTGATGGAACATATGGATAGAGAACCATTCATTTGGATGGAAAATTACATTAAATAGGAGAATAATTATGGTTAAACAATCATACATTTTTAAGGAACCCTATATTTAAAGACATAAATGTATGGTTTATCAAACGTACTTTTATGATCAATCTTATATTTTCAAACATATATATGGTGAATTAATTATATGTATTTGAACTCTATATTAGGTATTTGTTTTCATTATTATGGAACCAAAAGTTTTAATTTTAAACACTAGCGATTTAATTTCTCAATTTTTCTGAGATTTATTCATAGATATTAAATACTTATAGGATTTTTTATGATCATTTTCGACCAATTGAAAGCTGAAAACTATTCAATAAAAGATCCATATTCGAAGTTGAATGTCTATCATATTCTCAAGGGTAGTTATGAATCCCCTAGGAAATTTAGATTATAATTTCCATGATCTATCCGGTGAGTTTTGTTGATCTGTGATTCTGGAAAACCAAATATCTGCTATATATATTCTACCAGTGTATAGTTTTAAATGATCAGATATACAAGTCATATATTTTATTTTGGTGGAAATATTTTCTAGTGTTTCTAAAAATAATGGTCAGTTTTTAAATGGGGATTCACTTTCAAGATATACTTGTTCAATATTTTACTGTTGTGCGTTTTATACTACTGATTTTTTTTTCTTTTATAGATGATTTTTTGAAACTGGGATTTAATCAGATCTATGATTTTGTGAATACTTTCTTTTTAAAATAATAATATCCATCTACTATCAATTTTTTCTTTCGAAATTATAATTTTCAACCCAATTCATATTTAAATTAATATCTCTTTATTTGTTATAGTTTAAACTACTCACACTCAGTTGTGGTGGAGTATCCACGTCACAATATTAGATTTGGATAATTGGTTACCTATTAATGAAACAAAATACTCTATATAACCTTCTTTGTAAATATGTTTACTACCTGTACTTAGTTTTGGATTTGTTGAATAATGATAAGAGAACCCTACAAGTGAAATTCACCAAGATCACATAGAGAGTGATTTATGGAGCGGACTAGGGGATCTTTGTTCCCAGAATCACTATAAAATGTTGTGTTCATTATTTCAATTTATTTTTTTCATAATCTCATTATATATGTAAACACTACATATCCATTTTAATCATAGAGATTTTCCAAATCTTAATATGTGGAATATTTTTTAAAATACATAATTCACACCCCCTCTTTGTAAATTTTTATTATTCGGACCTAACCATTATCTCCAAATGAATATCTATAATAAATAAATACCTCTATATATTTGAATCATAGATATCATAACCCATATTTTCACCACATAACAATATTTTTCAGCATTGACTATTAGTTTTCACTATTAAATCACATAATCCTAACATTAATATAGAATGTTCCAACCACATAGGTTAGTGAAACCCCTTAGGGCTACTTCAATAGTCATCATGAACATCACATGGGATCAGTTTTTTTGTATTAAAACTTTATTAAAAATAGTAATGATAAAAAAAATTGGGTATAATATTCAATTTTTTTCAATTAAAATCACCACACCTTCAGTAAAACCTTTAATAGAAAAATTTATATTTAATAAAATTATTGGATAAATCATTAAAATATTAAATAAAACCTTTCTTGAATTAAATATCATGCATTATTTTAAGATTCATACAATAATATTTAAGAGTCTTATGGGATTAGATATATAATCAAAATCCTATAACTAGTCATATGAACTTGATTATTGAATACTTATAGGAATAGAATAGTCATATAGAGATTTGAAATGCATAAAAAATGACTTAAAATTATAGGAAATAAATAATAAAGCCAAAAAAAATTCAAAAGATATTTAATATTTCCGTATGAAATAGATGTAAATATGATAAGAAATGAATATATCTCATGTTAAATTGAATGGTTGATGTCTCAGGATATTTGGTTAAATTTATATAGACAGATTAAAAATTATTATGAAATGAATACAATGAATGTTTTATAAATAAATACTCACTTAAAAGGAAATAATACAAATTAAAATCTTCCATAAAATATATTTAACATAAAAAGATCATAAATAAAAACAATTAATTCAAAAATCTAAACCCCTTTTAAAATCACTTCAAAATAGATTACAAATAGAATTATGAACAAAATTAAAATAATTATTTGTTCTTAAAATATATTAACATTAATAAATATCATTTAATTTATTAATCATCTAATCCCCTAATTTTTCTTTTAATATTCAATGATTTTAATATTCAACCCAAATTGTTAATGATTCTGTATATTTTCATTTAGTCAAAAAAAATATCATAAAAAAATATAAGAACTATTTAACATTGGTGTGAAAAAAATGTATGAAATTAATGGGACCTAAAATTACCCCAAATGTAAATCATTTGATATCTACAACAAATCCTTTAAAAATATTCCTTAAATGAAAATAAATCATAGAAATGAAAGAATTTCATTTACACCAATGCGTTTTTTAAAAAATTTCCCCTATATAATTACACATATAAGTATGTTTCATTACTCACTCAAGGTATAGTTATTTTAAAAAAATATGTCTTCTTATTTTTTTAAAAATAAACATTTGTAAGAAAGTTAAAAGGATTTTACACAAATTAATTTTTTAATTAAATTTTACATTGAATCCACTATTTTTAAACATGATGTATAGACACACATTATTTAGCCCATGTAATAATTATAATATACCAATGTATGAGTGATTTCAATAATTAGTATATAATTATAATTTATAAATCCAAAATTTCAAAATAAATTAAAAACCATAATCCCAACATTGATTTCATTCATAGTGAATTTTAATATAGTATTTCTCTATTTTAATACAACCATGATGTTCAAATAAAATTAAAATTGTAAAACATACTCCCAAAAATTTAAAAAACAAAACGTTTTTAAGATATAAATAATAAATAACCAATTGATTCCATGTAGAAACATAAAAAAATTACCTCAATGAAATATAGTTTAGAATAGTTATAGACACCTCAACCTACCTTAAATCCAAATATATTCTTCTATGTTTGTATATGTACTAGTATTAAAATTAAAAATTTTAGTTTTGAAATTGATTTTAAATTCAATTTTCCAAATCATGCATTGAAAATTACAATTAAATTCAAAGAGAATATTTGACACTAAAATAGAATTATGAAAAAAATATACCCTGAAAATATATTTTAAAAATGTATAAGAAATTATATTTTAATTTCAACTATTATTTTTTAATAATGTTTCATGTTATAATGTTAGATATAAAAAAATTAAAAATATAGAAAAATCAATATGAAATTTCACTAATTCAAAAAATGAAATCAAAAATTATAACCATTAATAAATATTCCAATAATATTAGAATGTAAATTTCAATATAAAAAATTACCATGACCATTAAATGAATAAAAATAAATAATTTCTCATCATGTATATTAAAATTAAAAAAAAAATTAATTGTTTATCTAATATAGAAGCATGATCCATCAATGTCCACCCAAAAACACCTTCCCAATTTTATTATTGATAGAAACCAATTTTTTTGTTGAATTTCACCACCTACTAGATATGAAGATCAATATAATATTCCAATACATTATGATAAGTATAAAGTAAATCTAGGGTGTTGGTTTTAATAGAAATTGAATCGTGTTTCAATATTTTTTATCCTTTTTGTTCCTTTAGAAAAAGATTTCTTTTCTCTAATATCATTGAAATTATGAATATATGTTTATGTTACAGTATTATTTCATTGAATACTAATATAAGGATTTACCATGAATCCATTTAGTATTACAAGTATATTTTTTCACATTCAATCATACAAACCAAAATAATAATAAAAAGTGAATGATGATATAACTTGCATGAAGAACTGCGTATTATGTACCTAGTTAGACTCAGAGTGGATTCAAGATTCAATGAGATACTATATTTTCAATCCATTTTGATTCCTATTAAATTATTGTTTTCACCGATTGAAATTAGACTACAATTTCTTATTATCTTTCATAAATTACTCTAAAACACTATTAAGTAAAACTATAATGATGGTTAATGGTCCATAACATTTGGGGACAATATTTCTCTGAAACTATTTCAATATAGAATGTTAAAAAATATCTATAACAAATCATTTAATATCTATTATGAATTACAATATCTTGAAAATAATTGGCATATTATTTGTAAATTCTATAATATTTATATGATTATATTCTAGAATCATATTTATCACTCAAATAAAGATACATTCTCTCACCTATAGTTTTAAATTAAAATATTATATATCAAAAATATATATAGTCTTTTATTCAAATTCTATTCGAAATACAGATGATGTACCAAAATTAATCTTATAGTTAAAAATTAATAAGGGAGCCTTGACATTATTTTTTTTATGACTACAAAGCATTATCATGTTTTAAATATACATCCTTTCTAAAGATAAAAATTGTTTTATCAAGGATTCACGTCTACTCCCTAGTTGATATTTCATCATTTTGTCTTGACTGAGGGTGATAAATAGTTCTTATTTAATGGAAAAACAGTTACCTTTCAATTCATATTTAGAATTTTATTTTCTCAAAATGGGTTCAATTATCATTAATTAAATATATGGATACATAAATTATTTAATTGTTGTTTTCATAATGTATTTTAAAAAAATTGAATTAGTTATTTGGAAATGAAAATACGTACAACCACATTGAGAAAAAATTTACCAGATATATTCATTCCCATAAGATGAGAGAAATTACGCCATATTGTCAAAACCAAAAACCTCGAAAATATCAACTTCCAAATTTAATTTTTTTGTAGATAATTTTTTTATTACAGATCAATTAGAACTTTTCACAACCAACTAAAACTCTTTTATTATCAATAAACATAATTTTCTAATAGAAGAAAACATGTAAGAACAATTGGGATATTATCTATCCACCAAGATATTCAATCCATGGTGAAGTGTGAAAAATCACTATTATTTATTGTATCTACTCCCATAGAATGCATCTCTTCAAAATAAAATTATTATAGCTTTTGAAAAAAAGAATATTATCTCCCAAGTAGTAGTTCATCATAGAAAAATATTTAATTCTTTAAATATATGTAAAACATTAATCAATGACTCTCGAATAAATACAATTAAAAATGTCTCAATATAAATGAATCTATCTTATTGAAAAAGGAATGAATAATTTCATCGGGGAAAGAGTCATTAATTTCCAACGGTTCTTCATTTTTTGTAAGGAATATCCTATATAGTTTGTCATCAACTCGATTTTTAGGACAATTTTTTTCATAAATTCAAAATTAAACTATTAAAATAGGACTATCCACCTACTAATCCTTAGTTTGTCCCCTTATCCCGATAATATATTTTAGGTTATCTTGGCCAAAGAATACTATGACCATACACCTAATCAATTATTTTCTTATCTTCTCACAAGAAAAGACAATTTACCAAAATTCTTATACAAATTTTTATTAATTACATTATCCTTACTATATAAGTCTACTTTACAATTCAACAAAGAAGACCTCGTCTCTCTAATATTCCCCCAAGAAATCCCTAATATCTATTACACTAATATCATATATATTTTTTGAAATAAAAATTTCTAATAGAGGTACTGATTATTGGTGAAGTGAATAGTTTGTATTCTAAAGGATTTAATAATTATAATAACTTCTGATCCATGAAATAAATTCATCCTTAACATATAGTTATAATAAGGGTATTGTTAATTTATAAATATCATTAATGAATCTTTGGTAAAAATATTCATGCCAAAAAAAATTAAATGACATTTGAAATTTTCGTATTAGTTAACTTTTGAATTACCTCAATCATGGAATTTCCATCTTATATGCCCCTATTTGATTCATTTGTTCTAAAAAATACCATAAATGATCATTAATTAAATTTTTTTCCAATTTAAAACCATGTTTCTATCATGAAATATCTGAAATACTATTCTAGACATTCAAACAGTTCTCAAATGTGTTTCCAATTATTGATAATTCAATCATTTTGACCTAAATAAACCTTTATATCATTCATGAAGAGGTAGACATCGTGTATAATTGAATATTGGAAAAATATTCACACAATCCTAAAGGAAGTATATGATTTTAATAAGATATAACGGGTCTCAAAAATATATTTTTTTATTAATAAACATGTGGTATAAAATCATGTTTTACCAATAATAGGTATCCAGAGAGTAACAAAATTAATTATCATCCTACTAATCAATCATTTTATTGAAGAATATCATGAAAAGGGGTCATTCATAGTGTTCAAATTAATTTTATTATATTAAGTATATATCCTCCAATTTTCCACTTATATAGTATGATTATCATTGTTTTCTTCATTAGTAACCACTATAAATCATCATTTATTTAGTAATACATGAATTGGTCTGACCCATTGGATGTCTAAAATTGGATAAATTATTCCATCATCATGATGAATGATAAACTCATCACTAATAAAAGTATTCTTATATGGAAAAACTCACCTTTATCTTCCAGCTACTGGGTTGTGATCAGGTTCCATGGGAATCATGTGCATGAAAAATGATCAATGATCAAAAGACCAGTAAATTATGTTATATTCTTTTCAATATCAGTAAAAAAGATGAATTAATATTGATGATGTATAAAATTTTAATTTCAATGTTATTTTTTAAAATAAAAGTTGGAATATAATAAAAAATATTCCATATATACTTATTTCATCATTTTTTATATAACTAGAATTGAAGTCCTTTATACTCACTATCCCACAATGGATTTCAGATAATTTGATATGTAATGACAATTAAAAATTGGATTAAACAAAATCTTACATAAATTTCATTTTTTTAATTCAAAAAATGTAAAAATTTATTTCCATCACTAAAAATTAGAAAAAAAATAAAAATTAGTACCAAAACTCATGGAAAACATTCACACCAATTTTTTAAAATAAATATAAAAAACTATATCTAAAAAGTTTGTAAAATTTGAAAATATTTTAAAAATAAATGTTGACTACATTTCAATAAATTTATAATTTATGATGAATAATTCTTAAAATACATAATGTTTTATGAATTTCTTAATAACACATATTTGTTTAAGATTAAATTTTATATTGAATTTAGTCTTTTGAATCACTATTGTTGTTGTAGTCATGACTATCTAAGAACAGAATCATAAAACGTAATTACTACATTAAAAATTACCTTTTTGATGATGACCAAATATTTTATACATAATTTTTTTAGATTATAAATGGTAATTATGTAAGAAAAATAATTTTTCAATTTTATTAAACAAATACAAATAAGAACTCATAAATTAAATTTTTTTTAGTTTCATAGTTGAAATGTGAACCTTGTGGAACAAAATCCAATACTTGTGGCGCAATAAAATATTAATTATAAAAAATTATTATAAATGAAATTATTTATAATAATAAACCAATTAAATAGAATATTACATACATCATTAAAATATTTTTCAATCCACTTTGAACACAACCTAGTAAATATTATTACAGATATGTTTTAAATTTATTTGGGAAAACACTACAAAACATCTAATATCCACTATAATTTTAATAATTATGGATTAATAATAGTATGAAAAATTGTGGTTTTAAATTATATATATATTACCAGTTAATGAATAGAAAATCCCAACATATAATATGAATTTTTTTAATCTTTTATTTATATTATCAATTCTTTAATTTCAATTCATGTACTATAAACTATATAAAATGTATTAACGATCCATAAAACCCTAAATAGAAGATTAATTGAAATGTATGAAATGAATGTGGTGATATGTCATTATAAATTTAATTAAATGATACAATATGTCATATATATTGACATGATAAATGAAATTTATCGTTTAAATTAATATTTATTAAAAACAACTGAAATAAGAGTATAGTGAGCTAATCACACTTTATAAAATCCATGAAGTTATTTTTAAATATAATCAACATATATAAATTACTCATTGTAAGATATTAACCTTTTATAGATTTTAATTGGTCTTAGATTCAGGTACTCTATTTCTAAATTTTGGTTACATTTCCATTGGATTTAACCATGTGGTTTGTTTTTGTGAATTTTACAAAAAATGTAAGAAAATGGAATGTCCACAGTTGGATTATGGTTAGAGAAAACCATGCACCCATCCCAAAAAACTGTATAACCTTGGAATGAGTGGGTTTTCATATATAGAACATTTTTATTTAAACAATGGTCCCTAATAAGACAAACCGTGAACCCCTAAAACAATAGTCGCACAACAGTCACGCAGTTATGGAAAACCATTCTCCCTAGCACATGAAAAAGTGGGAATAAATTTGATCACATAAAAATTGGTTTTATATCCTCCCTAACACCTGAATCTTCCCTCATTTGACATAAATATGAACCCTTTCAATTTTAGATATTTTTAGAGCTTCATGTATGGATTCCAAGGACTAATGTGCTCTATTCTTCATGATTCAAATACCGGATCAATGATCTTCTCCTCTCCTGGTATGTGGATTCATTCCCATTTCATTCTTGTTCGACCTCATTCCTTCTCTTGATCTACGTATAAAAAGTAAGACAAAATCATTCTTGATCTATATCTATATTTGTTGAATATAGATCTAGAATTTTGGATATAGATTAATAATTAAAAAGATATTTTTTATCATGATTTAGGATTTTGAAATTCAGACCAAGATCTGCATCTTTATGTTTCTCAAGTTTCATATTTACTTTTGTAACACCCCGAGCTTCCACGATACGCCTCTCATTGAATAATGCAATAGCTTGCATTTTACGCAACTTCGAGTTCTAAAACACCGCGACTAATCAAAGTAGCCATTATTAATAGTAATAACAACTTTTTAAAATTATAGAAATTTTATATTTCAAATGGAATTCATTTTTGTATTCGTAATATCGAAATTATCCTAAGTTGAATTTTTTGTAACTTTCTGAGAACTTCCAATTTTTTATGAATAGTGAAAAATACTTAAAACATCTTTTTTAATCAAAATAATTAATTGTGATAAATTATACTATTTAGTGGTTTTAAAGTATAATTAGAACATATTTTTACCATTTTATCCAATGGTGGTCATTAGAATTAATTTAACATTGAAAATGGACATAAACAATTGCCAATCTTTTGATATAAATTGTTTCCTAAAAACACGCTATTTGTTCTGACAGCGGGAATTAATTATAAAATTAATTAATGCAACTTATATGTTTGGAATTTTGTAAAATAGACATCATTTTTGAATTCGGAATATCAATTATAGTTTAGGGTGAAATTTTGGTACTTTTCGGATAACTTTTGTATTTTGATGAATAGTGAAAATTACTAAATTTTAATTAAAAACAACTTTTTTAATCAAAATAATTAATATTGATAAATTATGAATTTGAGTGGTTTTAAAGTATATTTAGAATATATTTTTACCATTCAATTTAATGTTTGTCATTGGACATAATTTTACAATTAAACCGAACATAAACTAGTGTCAATCTTTTGATAGTTATTATCTCTTAAAAACACGCTTTTTGTTTTGACAGCGGGAATTAATTTTAAATTAATTTCTGCCACTTCTGTGTTTTGAATTTAGAAAAATGGATTCCATATTTGGAATCAGGATGTTCAAATTGTGTAAATAGGTAACTTTTATTTTTAGACATTTTGAATAATTACTGCGGTAAATATTTTATTTACCATGGTTAAGGGTAAATCCGGTAAATAAGGGTTAAAAAATAATATTATAATAATACTAAATAACCCTAAAACGTGTCTTAACCCTATTGGTTGATACATGGTCTACCATGGGCATCTTTGGGTCTATTTTGGGACCCCATGGATCCACTTGTAAGTGATAATGACACATTATATTAATAAAGTTAAAATAAAAATAAAAATGGCATAAGCTTACATCTTTTAGAAGGACAATTTTTTACATAGGGTTATACATGTTGGATTTTCGATTATAAATATTCATTAGAAAGCTAAAAAGATTTCCTACATGATGATATTTTATTTATAATTTTTAGACATCAAATAAGTTAAATTATTAATGACACAATAATGATGCAATGTTTACCTCATTAATAAATCATTTAAATAAATAAGATTATAATGATTAAAATATTATCTAAAACCTGTCCAATTCTTATTGGTTGATGTTATTTAGAATATGAGTCATCTTATCTTCGACCTCAATGATTTTTGGACCATTAGAAACCGAATATAATTATATTATAAAGTAATACTTTCACTCTTTTCTAAAGAGCCCCTCCTCTTCCTTATAAAAGGAGACCACTTCTACTCATTCCTCACACCTCTCAAGCCACTTGGCCAGTCCAAACTCTGCCCAACTAAGCTCCCCACATCCCTCTCCTCCTCCTTGACGCTTCCCCTTAGGCAGAAATCATTTCATGAAGTCCTTTGGTTCCAACCAAAGTGAGTTACCTAAATTAAAGGTAACGATTTCTCTTAAATTATTTTCAATTATTTTGCTTCTCCAACCCCCAAAATCTTTTTATTTCCTTTCTTTTGTAACAACACCAGTATCCTCAATATACTAGTATGTTGTTATAAGAAGGATTCAAACTACACATACACACAACTCCATCTAATGGATGATGAACATAATGTTTCTATGGATGGCAAACTAACGCCTCACGAAACGATGATTGTTCAAATACATCTTACCACCTCTCATGGTGGCCATTATGATGGCACTGTAATTAAATATGATATTAATGATATATATTTTATATATAAGCTTCTGTAATTCCATTTTATTTCTTACCATTATTCGTTTCATGTTGTATATACATACGATAATTTCATTTGAGGAAGTGCGGACTACCGCCCCCTTAAAATGATATGACTCGTTCATACCACACATGGAACGTATAAAGGATGGTGTTAATGAACTTAAGTAACATATATAAAATATTATATTATACTGGAATAGTAATATACCTATGTATCATTTGGATTCGATTCTTTTAAAATAAAAATTAAATGGAAGTAGCGTTCGTGCGTACGTACGGACTACCGTCTCCACGAACGCGATGAGATTCATTCTCCATCGTATCCATTCAAGTATAATTATCATTTAATGATTTAAAAATGATGTTTAAGGACTTGATATCATTCTGGATATGAATAAGATACAACAAACATTACTTATGTAACAAAACATATAAAATAAAATGAGTAAGTTAACACCAGAAACGGCGTTAATACTAAGATATTATTATCAAATCAATATTAAAAGATCATATATGATATCATATATATGTATATGATTCTTGTATAATTTAATAACAATTATTTCACCATTATACAGGAGGTTAACCTACCCCAACCAAGGAAAAGTACAAGGTAAGGGTTATTTCACAATCTCTTCATTATCCGAGGTTGTTTATACGTAATAATCTACTGGGATTTCTTTATCATCCACATCCATGTTTCTTTGAAATGTATTTCAAAACATATTTATTATTTACAAGAATATTGGGTAAAATCATTTATACCCTTGTTTGACTTTTTGTAAGAGGTTTATAAAGGAATATTTCCGTCGTTTTCAAAACAAGGTCCTTTTTGACCTTTTCGACAGAATTAAGATAAGAATGTTTTTTTTACTTATACGGCGGGTGCGGTTATTTTCCGCCATTATAAAATCGTCAAAGCTTTCCTTACAAGCTTACAAGAATATTTTCAAGAAAATGTTTTATTTTATATGGCTCTTAAATGATTTCAAAAATAGAAAGAGATATTTCTCTAAAAAGTGTTTTGATTTCATCTATGTCAACATCCTTTAATGGATTTTACGCTTATTTGAATTTGATTTATTATAATACAAAACTTCTATATTGTATTGAAGGTTTTGTGATATGTTTGACTGTGGATGTGCTATTTTATACCATTCATAGTTTATGGTGAAACTATTGACATTTCGTATGCTAGTTTTAATCCGAATGATTATGTTATATTTCAAACTTTTCTTCAGATGAATGTGCTAAACAAGTATGTTCCGGGTTGGGGACCGGTAAAAGTAAGCCCTCCAGGTTGGGGACTGGTAAAAGTAAGCCCTCCAGGTTGGGGACTGGTTAAAGTAAGCCCTCCAGGTTAGGGACTGGTAAAAGTATGCCCTCCGGGTTGGTGTCCGGTTATTAGAGGCACTCCGGGTTGGTGTCCGGTTATTAGAGGCACTCCGGGTTGGTGTCCGGTTATTAGAGGCACTCCGGGTTGGGTTCCGGTTAGAAGTAACCCCTAGGTCTTGGGATGAGGCCTAGACAAAGAAATTAACGTTTAGCATTATGCATTCCAACATTATGAAAGTGGTTATTGATTTTTGCATGTGATTATTCGATTAGTAGAATATCCATGTGAATAAGTAAATGGAATTATTTCATTTTATTTATGTCATACCATGTTGAATGTTCATGTTTAAAAGGCTTTTGTTTTAGTTATACATTGCCTTAAATGTTTATTCTTATTTATGAAAGTTTCCGCTATATTGTTATCCTTACTGGGAATTTGAGCTCACCCCTTTTCTATGTTTTATTTTTCCCAGGTAGTGAAGAAGTAAATTATGAATGACTTTCAGGGATATTATGAGGGGTTAATAGTGTGGATTGTGGAAACATTATGTTGTTGTATTATTTTTTCATTTTGAAATGTAATGTAAAACTTATGAATATATCTAGTGTTTCCAAGGCTACTAAACCAATCGGTCTTTCGAGATTTGATCTTTCTTGTGATCATGCCAATGTTACGAAGTAATGCACCGACTCTGGGTAGCTGGGGTCGGGGCATTACAGTTGGTATCAGAAGAAGTTTAGTACAAACCTTGGAAGCTAGATTTAGATAAACTCTGATTAGAGCACGTAGACCTAAGATGAACTTTGAGGATTAGTATAGAATAACTTCCTAGAATTTTGGTATTGTAGAGATTTTGTGAGTTTTCCGAGAAATACATCCCTGTCTGGATACGAGCAGGTAGAGGCGGCTCTGGCACAGATGTACCTAGGGGTAAAACCTGAAAACACCGCTTTGAGCTAGACTCGAACGGGAACTGGTGCACGACAACGGGCCTTGCTGCACTCTTGGTTACGACACTCCCGGGGGATATGCTTAGGATAACTCTCATTCTCTTTACAAATCATTATGAAGGGTTTATGAGTATAAAATTCCTCAAAGAAAACATTTTTATGATTATGGATTATATCCACAAATAGTTCAATTTATGTTAAGTGTTTTATAAGTATGGGATTATGTATTTTGATTCATAAACTGATCTAGTTTATGCCATTGTTTAGAAATGGCGCCTAGTAGAAGAAATGGAAACCGTATCAATACACGCACTCCCTGTAGGGATTGCCCTCCTGCTCGAGATAATTATAGTGGGGCTGGTGATGCAACTGGTGCCGATCAGCTAATCACCATACTGGGACAACTTACTCAGGTTATGAATAATAACCTTACCCGTATGGAGCACCCTGATCCGCAGCGTGGAAGATCAATGTTAGACCGATTCATGAGGCAACAACCACCAACGTTCAATGGGAGTACAAATCCCTTAGTATCTGAGCAATGGATAAATTCCCTAGAGAAAATATTTCATTCTTTGGGGAGTAGTGAAAGGAAAAAGTTATCATGGCAGTTTACCGCCTCACTGGAGATGCTGATCAATGGTGGTCATTGATTCAAAACACAAAGAAAGATGATGATGTATCGAATATGGAATGGAGGGAGTTCAAAGACCATTTCTTAGAAAAATACTTTCCTCATGACCATCGAGCAGATATGGAAAGGCAATTTCTGAGTCTGAGGCAGAAGGAGGATGAGAATGTCGCAATGTATGAGGCTAACTTTACAAGGTTAGCGAGGCATGCTGCCGATTATATACGTAACCCAAGGAGTAAGATTGATCGTTTCTTTGATGGGTTAAAACCATTTCTCCGTCGAGCTTTGGTATCACAATCCTTCTCATCATACGAAGATATTGTCTCATGTGCTATCAAGACAGAAAAGGAATTCTCTAAGTCTTATGACAACAAAGTAAAGCAAGAGCAGAAGAGAATGGTGGAACAAGAGACAGATAAAGGGAAAAAGGGAAAGAAGGATTTTCCATTATGTGGTAATTGTGGGAAGAGTCACCCTGGTACTTGCCTAAAAGGAATGGGAGTTTGTTATAAATGTGGAGAAAAGGGTCACCAGGCTCGTGATTGCAAGGGAAAGAAAGAGGCTATCAAAGTGGAATGCTAGAATTGTTGAGAAATGGGTCATTATGCAAATGAATGTCCTAAGCGTCAGGGAAACATACCTCAGAAAAGGCCAAGATATCAAGTCCAATCTTATGTTGTGGCTACAGTTGAAGCGGAATAATTAATGTATTGGTGCTTTTGGACTCAAGGATTATATTCTGGTTATAAGAATAATGTGATATATATATGGATTGTACTGCAGTACTTGTTGATTTCAGTAAGGTTTTAATATGATGAAGGTAATTATATTTTTAGTATGTGACAATAAGAGAAACTTTACTTCGTTTGGGGAATCTGATAAATTGATTTTGGAATTAAGAAACCTTTTAGAGAAAGTCTGGACAGAGGTATTTTGGATAACTAGAAAGGTTGGAGTGGATTAAGTTGATCTTTGGATAGTATTGTTTAAGGTTAAAAAATTTATGAAGATTATTTTTGGAATATTATAATACTATAGTTTTAGGAAAAGGACAACCTGTAGGGTGGGGCATAACCCGTCGCGTCGGACAAAGTTGCAGGAATCGAACCCACAACCATAGTGCGACAGGCCATTATTTCCTACCACTAGCCTACAGGGAGTCCCTGGTTATTACAAAATAGTTTTCCTATTCTAAATGGTTTGTGGTAAAAATTTATTAATGAAAGTATACATGATAAGTAAGTATATTTCCTCACATTCTTAGTAAATCTCTTAAATAATATCCTCACCTCTATGAAAGGTTACATAAAACAAAAACGTTGTCGATTAACTTTTCCAACTGGGGATTCAATGAATGTTTAACCAATCACAAGTTTGTGATTTTCTTATTGTTAACTTTCTCCTAATCTTGTTTTCTAGAACTCTACATCAGACCATGCTAGTTTGTTTTTCCTCCATATCCATATTTTCATAGAACCCTAGTATGGGCTATCTCGGATGACCTTTGTACTTCTCTTTCTTTATTTCAATGTTATATTTTTATTAATCTTATTTCCGATGTGGGTTTTCCACAAAGGTATTTTCTATTTACAACCTTTTATTTTCAAAGAAAAATTTCAAATTGCGAGGACGCAATTTATTGAAGGAGGGGAGAATGTAACACCCCGAGCTTCCACGATACGCCTCTCATTGAATAATGCAATAGCTTGCATTGTACGCAACTTCGAGTTCTAAAACACCGCGACTAATCAAAGTAGCCATTATGAATAGTAATAAAAACTTTTTAAAATTATAGAAATTTTATATTTCAAATGGACTTCATTTTTGTATTCGTAATATCGAAATTATCCTAAGTTGAATTTTTTGTAACTTTCTGAGAACTTCCAATTTTTTATGAATAGTGAAAAATACTTAAAACAACTTTTTTAATCAAAATAATTAATTGTGATAAATTATACTATTTAGTGGTTTTAAAGTATAATTAGAACATATTTTTACCATTTTATCCAATGGTGGTCATTAGAATTAATTTAACATTGAAAATGGACATAAACAATTGCCAATCTTTTGATATAAATTGTTTCCTAAAAACACGCTATTTGTTCTGACAGCGGGAATTAATTATAAAATTAATTAATGCAACTTATATGTTTGGAATTTTTTAAAATAGACATCATTTTTGAATTCGGAATATCAATTATAGTTTAGGGTGAAATTTTGGTACTTTTCGGATAACTTTTGTATTTTGATGAATAGTGAAAATTACTAAATTTTAATTAAAAACAACTTTTTTAATCAAAATAATTAATATTGATAAATTATGAATTTGAGTGGTTTTAAAGTATATTTAGAATATATTTTTACCATTAAATTTAATGTTTGTCATTGGACATAATTTTACAATTAAACCGAACATAAACTAGTGTCAATCTTTTGATAGTTATTATCTCTTAAAAACACGCTTTTTGTTTTGACAGCGGGAATTAATTTTAAATTAATTTCTGCCACTTCTGTGTTTTGAATTTAGAAAAATGGATTCCATATTTGGAATCAGGATGTTCAAATTGTGTAAATAGGTAACTTTTATTTTTAGACATTTTGAATAATTACTGCGGTAAATATTTTATTTACCATGGTTAAGGGTAAATCCGGTAAATAAGGGTTAAAAAATAATATTATAATAATACTAAATTACCCTAAAACGTGTCTTAACCCTATTGGTTGATACATGGTCGACCATGGGCATCTTTGGGTCTATTTTGGGACCCCATGGATCCACTTGTAAGTGATAATGACACATTATATTAATAAAGTTAAAATAAAAATAAAAATGGCATAAGCTTACATCTTTTAGAAGAACAATTTTTACATAGGGTTATACATGTTGGATTTTAGATTATAAATATTAATTAGAAAGCTAAAAAGATTTCATACATGATGATATTTTATTTATAATTTTTAGATATCAAATAAGTTAAATTATTAATGACACAATAATGATGCAATGTTTACCTCATTAATAAATCATTTAAATAAATAAGATTATAATGATTAAAATATTATCTAAAACCTGTCCAATTCTTATTGGTTGATGTTATTTAGAATATGAGTCATCTTATCTTCGACCTAAATGATTTTTGGACCATTAGAAACCGAATATAATTATATTATAAAGTAATACTTTCACTCTTTCCTAAAGAGCCCCTCCTCTCCCTTATAAAAGTAGACCACTTATACTCATTCCTCAAACCTCTCAAGCCACTTGGCCAGTCCAAACTCTGCCCAACTAAGCTCCCCACATCCCTCTCCTCCTCCTTGAAGCTTCCCCTTAGGCAGAAATCATTTCAAGAAGTCCATTGGTTCCAACCAAAGTGAGTTACCTAAATTAAAGGTAACGATTTCTCTTAAATTATTTTCAATTATTTTGCTTCTCCAACCCCCAAAATCTTTTTACTTACTTTCTTTTGTAACAACACCAGTATCCTCAATATACTAGTATGTTGTTATAAGAAGGATTCAAACTACACATACACACAAC
This sequence comes from Viscum album, assembly GCA_963277665.1. Taxonomy (NCBI): domain Eukaryota; kingdom Viridiplantae; phylum Streptophyta; class Magnoliopsida; order Santalales; family Viscaceae; genus Viscum; species Viscum album. The sequence goes on along the minus strand of OY728143.1, from coordinate 798,017,282 downwards.
TCCATCTAATGGATGATGAACATAATGTTTCTGTGGATGGCAAACTAACGCCTCACGAAACGATGATTGTTCAAATACATCTTACCACCTCTCATGGTGGCCATTATGATGGCACTGTAATTAAATATAATATTAATGATATATATTTTATATATAAGCTTCTGTAATTCCATTTTATTTCATACCATTATTCGTTTCAGGTTGTATATACATACGATAATTTCATTTGAGGAAGTGCGGACTACCGCCCCCTTAAAATGATATGACTCGTTCATACCACACATGGAACGTATAAAGGATGGTGTTAATGAACTTAAGTAACATATATAAAATATTATATTATACTGGAATAGTAATATACCTATGTATCATTTGGATTCGATTCTTTTAAAATAAAAATTAATTGGAAGTAGCGTTCGTGCGTACGTACGGACTACCGTCTCCACGAACGCGATGAGATTCATTCTCCACCGTATCCATTCAAGTATAATTATCATTTAATGATTTAAAAATGATGTTTAAGGACTTGATATCATTCTGGATATGAATAAGATACAACAAACATTACTTATGTAACAAAACATATAAAATAAAATGAGTAAGTTAACACCAGAAACGGCGTTAATACTAAGATATTATTATCAAATCAATATTAAAAGATCATATATGATATCATATTAATGTATATGATTCTTGTATAATTTAATAACAATTATTTCACCATTATACAGGAGGTTAACCTACCCCAACCAAGGAAAAGTACAAGGTAAGGGTTATTTCACAATCTCTTCATTATCCGAGGTTGTTTATACGTAATAATCTACTGGGATTTCTTTATCATCCACATCCATGTTTCTTTGAAATGTATTTCAAAACATATTTATTATTTACAAGAATATGGGTTAAATTCATTTATACCCTTGTTTGACTTTTTGTAAGAGGTTTATAAAGGAATATTTCCGTCGTTTTCAAAACAAGGTCCTTTTTGACCTTTTCGACAGAATTAAGATATGAATGTTTTTTTTACTTATACGGCGGGTGCGGTTATTTTCCGCCATTATAAAATCGTCAAAGCTTTCCTTACAAGCTTACAAGAATATTTTCAAGAAAATGTTTTATTTTATATGGCTCTTAAATGATTTCAAAAATAGAAAGAGATATTTCTCTAAAAAGTGTTTTGATTTCATCTATGTCAACATCCTTTAATGGATTTTACGCTTATTTGAAGTTGATTTATTATAATACAAAACTTCTATATTGTATTGAAGGTTTTGTGATATGTTTGACTGTGGATATGCTATTTTATACCATTCATAGTTTATGGTGAAACTATTGACATTTCGTATGCTAGTTTTAATCCGAATGATTATGTTATATTTCAAACTTTTCTTCAGATGAATGTGCTAAACAAGTATGTTCCGGGTTCGGGACCGGTAAAAGTAAGCCCTCCAGGTTGGGGACTGGTAAAAGTAAGCCCTCCGGGTTGGGGACTGGTTAAAGTAAGCCCTCCAGGTTAGGGACTGGTAAAAGTATGCCCTCCGGGTTGGTGTCCGGTTATTAGAGGCACTCCGGGTTGGTGTCCGGTTATTAGAGGCACTCCGGGTTGGTGTCCGGTTATTAGAGGCACTCCGGGTTGGGTTCCGGTTAGAAGTAACCCCTAGGTCTTGGGATGAGGCCTAGACAAAGAAATTAACGTTTAGCATTATGCATTCCAACATTATGAAAGTGGTTATTGATTTTTGCATGTGATTATTCGATTAGTAGAATATCCATGTGAATAAGTAAATGGCATTATTTCATTTTATTTATGCGATACCATGTTGAATGTTCATGTTTAAAAGGCTTTTGTTTTAGTTATACATTGCCTTAAATGTTTATTCTTTTTTATGAAAGTTTCCGCTATATTGTTATCCTTACTGGGCATTTGAGCTCACCCCTTTTCTATGTTTTATTTTTCCCAGGTAGTGAAGAAGTAAATTATGAATGACTTTCAGGGATATTATGAGGGGTTAATAGTGTGGATTGTGGAAACATTATGTTGTTGTATTAGTTTTTCATTTTGAAATGTAATGTAAAACTTATGAATATATCTAGTGTTTCCAAGGCTACTAAACCAATCGGTCTTTCGAGATTTGATCTTTCTTGTGATCATGCCAATGTTACGAAGTAATGCACCGACTCTGGGTAGCTGGGGTCGGGGCGTTACAACTTTGGATGAATGTTCATTATCAAATCGAAGTCGGTGGACTAATATTGAAATAAAAAAGTCATAATTTCGATTATAAGAAATAAAATTGTTTGATTTCTAGGTTTTTTTAGAAACAAAATTGCATAATTGAATTAATTAAATTGATAAATTAATTATCAGACAACTAATATTATGGTTTCAAAATAATTAATTATAAAAATAATTTATGATATTGATATCATGGTTTTGGAATGTTTAATTGTATAATTAATTGTCTGATATTGATGTCATGAAAATAAGTAATTAATTGATGAATAAATTATGGGATATTAATATTATGGTTTGGGAATAATTATTTGTGGAATTTATTGGGTGATATTTATATTTTGAATTAGAAAATTGTTTGGTGAATGAATTATGATATATTTAAATTACGTGAGTGAATAATTAGTTTGGGAATTAATTATTGTATGTTGATGTTATTGAAATATATATTAATTATTGAATTGATTGATTTGTTATTAAGATAAATGAATTATTTAGTTATTATGATATCGTTGATTATAAAATGGTTAATTGTTACATGGAAATTTTTCCATGTTTATAATATGGTAACGTTCTAATTCAATTATATACTATTAAAAGGTAAATTGTAACAATGACATTCAACCAGGTGTTATAAATTGTAACATGTTCATTCAATTTTGTAGTATTAAATTTTGAATGGAAACATGGACATTCAATCATTTATAAATAATGGTAACATGGTCATTCAACTGTGAGAATAAATGAATGGTAATATGTTCATTCATTTAAGTGAAATAAATAATGATAAAATGGTCATTAAGTTGTATGAATAAATAAATTGTAACATGCTAATTCATTTTTTTAAATAATGGTAAAATGTTCTATCAACTATGTTAATTTACAGAGGGTTTATGTGGTTGAATAATATATGAGTGTCGATAGGAACCTTGGGTTTATGTGGTCAAATTAGTATTAATTGACAATGAGATAACTCTTAATTACGTGTTGTAATTATTTCATTATAAAACAACATGTTATGTCTTGGACTCGATATGGTTTTAGATCCCGTTTGTGGTGGCCTACTAAGTCGTAATCACACCCTACTAAGGATATTAGATTTCTAACCGAATAGAATCCATCATTTCAATACAGGTTAAGAGAAATGTCCCCATGTTATATAGTTGTGTGGGGATGGTGCTTTGATGGGGGAACTTGTCATTGTTCAACACCCTATTAGGAGTAATTAGTGTCTTTATTTACATTTTGAATATTAAACACCAAGACAAAATTTAGTGTGGAATGATTTCTTCTTTTTCTGATATTGTATTTCATACATTTATTATATTGAGATATTGGTTTTTTATGGTTATATATGCTTGAACTATTGTATTTTAGTCTCGCTGGTGTTTTACTAAGATAAAAGATGGTATAGCCACCTAATGATCGAACCTCGCTTCTAGTCTGTATCCTCTAACATATGGGTAGGCATGATTGAGTCAATGTGGTGAATCGGCTCATGGCAGCAGTGTGTGTCATCCAAGATGGGTCGGTAAAAAGTGGTCTGACGGCTCCATTTTCCATTTCTTCTTATTTTTATTACTATTTATAAAAGGTAAACATGATACTTAGACGATTTGAGTCCTGGTAATGAGCTCATTCATGGGAGTTACAGACCCATGTATAGGGAAAATCCCAATTACTAAGGGTGGGATTATTATTATTGATGTTTGCTGTTAAAATTGAATATTATTTCACCTTGGGTGATGCACTTGTTGTGTGATATGAATTTTTTTAGATGTATTGGGAATTTTCTCGTGGCCCTATATAAAGTGAGAGTTGAGTATGTACGCATAATTTTAAGAAATGAGGATTATTTTTTGACATGTATTATTCTAGGCATGCACAGTAAAATGGGTTGTGTGTAAGTTGTTGAACATGATCAATTTTTTATATCTTGTAAAATTAAATTCAAAATGGTGGCTAATAATAAATTTATCATGGTAAAATTAAGAAAAATGAGAATAATTGGGTTTTTAAATGTTAAAAGTGATATGAGACGTGTTTACCACTGTTAAATAGGACCTGGGTTTATGATGTTTTAAGGTAGTAACAGTAACTCAGTCCTGACCGCATAGCGTGGTTTGGGAGAAAAGGATTATTTTGAATTGTTGTGTTCTCCACTAATGGGAATTTGATAAAGTTTTGTTTGGAGTCCTAAGATGCCTGTTTAGAAATGGAGAAAATATGCCTCCATGAAGACACTTATTGTGAGAATGACCCGAGGCCATGGCTAGAAATGGTCTTCTAAGGATGGAATTTGTGGCACTAATCATTCCATTTGAGGGTGTAAGAGAAAATTTGGGAGTGAAATTCACTTGTTTAGTTAAATTCATGAATGTTACCCAAGTAATCTTGTGACGACCATGTTTTTATTGAAAAAAGAGTTAGTTATAGTAGTGTCAAAATTTTATTATAGACGGTGGACTTGAAGGAGCAGTGTTCTAGGTTGAGTCTATCAATACAATACGTGACAACTCAGAGACTCCATCCATTAAGTGGGTAATGTTGTCCACTTATACGTTATGAGTATCTGTTAACTATGGTGGGAAAATCATTCATGGATTGTATAGGCTGTTCGAATTCTATTGAATCGCATTTTGGAGATGTTCATAGAGTGATTCTACTAGAAGATGCTAATACATTGGGGGAAGTATATGTGGCATACTCATGGGATAATGTCTCTTATGGACTATGTTGGACACATTACATAACTATAATTATTTTCATTAGCCTTCATAAGTGATGAGATAACTATATCATGATACTTTCTGGATAGAAATATGTGTGAGATTAAGCTCCACGTTAACCTATTTCGATTAAAAAATATTAGAGAGGTGGTTGATTAGGCTCTCATAATTTAATAGAACCTGAAAGAGGCTTTCAATACTAGAAAAATTGTTTCTATTAGATGATCATGTGGTGAGACATTCATGACCAGGATGATCCATTATAATAACTTTAGTTAGAGTAGTGTAAAGAAGAATATACAAATAGGAGGGTCGGTTTCAAAGGACCTTACTCGAGTGATATTTCATTAGGGTGGTAGTTTGGGCCATTATCATAGAGATTGTTCCCAACCACAAGTATGGTGTATATATTTTAGAAACATGGGATATTTAAAGCTGCTTTGTACATCACAACGATAGGCGGTTAGTGGCAGAGGAATTCTAATGAAATAGGGTTATTGGAGGTTGTTTTCTACACGTTATCAGATCGGAAGCTTGTGTTATACTAGAAAAAAATTATAGGCATAGGATTTAGTTTTTTTGGAAAACATCACCCATGTTAAGATTTTCATGAAACTCAATAGAGTCAGATGGCATCAAAGTGAAGAGTGGTGGGATAGTTTCACGCAGTGCCTCAAAAACTTTTGGATAGTGAGGTTGAACCATCAATAAAGAGATGTAATATTCTTTTAGATTATACATTATACAGTGTATTACTTGATACAAGTTCCTCTCATTCCTTTATATCTACACAACTTGTTAATGGAATGAGTTTGGCAGTTGATTTTGTGTAAGTGGTTAGGACTATAGAAACACAATTGATTATACTATCTATAGAAAACTATTTTTGAAAGGGGTTTTCCCTTGAGAATGGGGTATCATTATGTTGTAGTTTAGTCTTATGATATACCAAGGTCTTATTTTAGAATTTTTTTTGGTCTATATGATCTCTTAAAAATTCAATTTGGGATGATGAATGAACAAGTAGTGCTTATGCCCTTGCTGAACATGATTATTAATTTGTACCTAAATCTATTTATAGTGGTGTATATGGATGACATCATGTTATACCCCAATACTCATGAGGGTCATTTACAACATCTAGACTTCATCTTGAGTAAATTGAGATAACATCATTTATACACCAAGCTATTAGTTTTATTTTTGGATTGATCTCGTATAGTTCTTGGGACACATCATCTCAGTCGTAGCTATATTGTAATATTGAGGGAAGGTTATGGAATATGTTTCATGGGATCATCTGAAGAACATGTTTTATATTATAAGAAATATATGGTTAGTTGGATATTATTGATGGTTTATCTATGAATTTTCCCTTTTGGAGGCTAATATTTCTGGCTAGACCAAAAAATGGGATAATATTGGATTGGTTGGAATATTGTGAGGAGGCCTTATAAAATATGAATACGAACTTGACATCAACACAGATTGAGATCCAAACTATCCCAGGTGTGGAGTACATAGTGTAATGTGATGCTTCTATGATCATACTCAATGTTGTGTTGATGTTGGGAAATCATGTTGTGGTGTGTGGGACTCAGAAGATGAGGACACATGAAAGATACTAACCTACACACAACCTTGATCTAGGGGTACATGTTAATTCTCATATTTGTTGGCTGAACATTCTATTGGGTGAGAAGCTTAGTGTTCTTACCAATCACATCAACTTAAGATACATCCACTTATAGTGAGATTTCAATCTTCTACAGTATATATTTTTTGATTATATGAAGACATTTTATTTTGAGCCTTCATATAAATATTTGAATGGAAATAGTGGGGATAATTATTTAATTTGGAAGAATAAAACACATATGGTTCATGAATCTAGTGATCAGTGAAAAAAGTTGACTTTTCTGGTTGAGATGCACATTGCGGTTCAGGATAGTCAGGAGTAGATGACTCTCAAAATATCTTCAGTATATTCTACACTATTAATATGGACTAGGTATAGAACATATGATGATACATATTGTTAGTCCATGAGGTAAATTCGTGAAGGTGGTGATAAACATTTAGACTATATCATATAAGATGATGAGATCATCTTTGTCAAGAATTGGATGGTTGTGCCTAGGATAAAATGAGAGGATATGATGAAATAATTCCATTCTATAATGTGGGTTTTACATCCAGGATTGACCAAAATGTACAGAGACCAACAGCAACCGTTTTGGTGGCTAGGTATGAAGATGGATATAGGAGGGTTTTTGACATGATTCCTCACCTATCTGAAAATGAAGGTGGAGTAAAAAACTAGTGGTTTTCTATAGCTATTTATCATCCTATAATGTATTTGGGATGACATGAATAAGGATTTTGTGGTGGGTATTATGAATACTCAAAGGAAGAATGATGATATCTAGGTTATTGTGGATTGACTGATGAAAATTGCACATTTTGATTCTATACGTGTGCTTTTATCAACAGATAAACTATGATATTTGAATGTTCAAGAAATACTCTACTTGTATAGGGTGACATGGAATATAGATTCATATCATGACTCCTACTTCACTTATCACTTCGAGAAGGTCATACCGATGGTCCCTGGAATGCAGGTTATGATGACTACGGAAATCCAACCATAGATAGATGGGTGGTCTGAGTGTATTATAGATGTTCATGAGGTTATAATGTGGTCATGTGTTCATTACTTTAGTGGTTCTCTATAGTAGAACATGAATTTAGTGTAGTTTTCTGATAAAAATAGATATTAGGACACAACATTGATTGCACCATATGGTATTCTTTTTGATAGTACATGTAGATCATCCTTATGCTAGATATAGGCATGTGAGTTAGTGTTTTTTGAACTGAATATTTTGCAGGAGAAATCAAAACAGACATAGTTGACTTGGATACATATGGCTATAGTTCAGAGTAGGAAGAATTAATATGATTATAGATGGATAGTAACCCTACAGTTAATAGAGGGTGGTCATGTATTCTTTTTGGTGTCACCTATATTGGTTTATCACAAGATACATAAACATGGAATGTCAGAACGAAGATGTTTTGGACCAGTTGAGGTTGTGGAGAGAATCTGGTTGGTTGAATACCAATTAGCTCTTTCTTATAAATACATAGATATTCATGTCATGAACAAATCCATAGTTCCATAAAATAGAACATCCAACCTATCCAATAGAATGGCCAAAAGGGAATTCACGATCCCCACAGGGTGGAAACCAGTGCTTGGGTATCATAAATAATATTTTAGAATTATATAACCGATTTAGAAATAATAAAAAAAGAATAGAAATAATCATCACAATATTAAATAACCAAAACCAAATAAGGCACAAAAAATATCAAATCAAGGATTAAAAGTTCAAACGAAACTAAAAAATATCACAATATATTAAAATCACAAAACATTCCAAAAACATCAATGAAACATGAGGGGAATCACCCTCAGTAAACCACATCTGACACCTATAACAATAGAAACTCTATCAACCAAGACCCACCATCATCAACATGATACATCATTCCTTTACCTATGTCACACATAATAAAGGCTACATACACCCAATGATTTTTTTCGGTTGTGAGACAAATCCCAATTCAATGCCTCCCAAAACAAAGGATTTCTTACTACAACATTAGAAGATAATTTAACATGCATATTTATGTGATCCCATTAATAAGTTAAGACAATTTTTTAAAGAAATGGAAATTTTTAAGGAATTTTTTCAATGTCAACTATTTCTATGAGAAGCTTTCTCATCATAAAAATATATTTAAATGTAAAAATATAGACATGGTTCATCATATAACAATATGTGAAACCAAAACATATAATAATTTTTTCAAAATAAATAACTTTGGGAAAATACATTTGGTATCTACCGTGAGTAGAATTTTAACAACCTCATACCTTGGTGAAACATGCTACGACTACCACAACCAACAACATTCGCATGAATGGCCAACTAATAGGGGACACCCCAAGTGACTAGTTGTCTCATATCATATCAAATGATTATTTGTTTTTGTAAATGTCAATCCAAATATGTGAATCCATGCCTTATCACATCATATTCAACTAGTATCAATTCAAGAAAAGAGTCATGGATTTCCCCTTCGGAATCAGAAGTTACTGGTTCTAGTTTCTCCACCTAGGTACAAATGATTACATTTGTCCCCAATTTGTCATTTAAAATTTCACAAAATTCATCACATTCACATTAAAATTCCATGAAGTCTAAACACATTGCGAAATAACTACATTCAGAAACCACCACATGGAAACTTCCATTTTGAATAAAAAAAAAATTCAATTTTACACCCACCTATGCCACTTGAAAATACGTTTTCACACTAACTAAAAATTTAATGAAACCAAATTGGAAAAATTAAAATAGTAAAACATAATTTGTTAAATCATTTCCAATGTCCAGGTAACATTCAAATTCAAACATACACCCAATTCACTCTAAAACATGCTTTTGTCGTTTACATAATTAATATTTCATACTAGATGTGAACAAAGAAGAATCTAAAATGTCATAAAAATCTATTAAATTTTAATACCCACTTTTAAATATATTATCACCTCAAATTAAATTGAAAACACATTTCACACCTGTTCAACAAAGCATTAAACTCTTCCACAAAGAACCATAATAAGGCTCACACATAACATAACCACATTCTTTTACATAATTAATTTCCAAAACATAATCATGTCAAAAATTTCAAAATCACATTTCACAACATAAAGATAAATCATATATCACAAATCTATATCTAATAAATCATATAAAATCATCTATAAATGTTAGGGCATGGAACCATAAATTCTCAAACCTCAAAACATCCATAAAATTAAGTGAAACCCTGATCGAACCACCAAAAGTCCCTATAAATGATATTTTGAACACAAAAAATAAATATTTTACTCAAACATATAAGAATAACCCCTCACTATGTCACAAAACCCCCTAGAAAACAAAACCCCCAAGAAAGGGGGAGAAAACCCTAGAAAATAAGACAAACCATAGAAGAAACTCATGTAAATTATGTTTCTTTAATGAATACACACAAAAATACCCAAAAGGAGGGATCCCAAGGGAGGAATTAGGGAGAGTAGGAGGATAATTGTTCTTGATATTCCAAAAGGAGTGAACAATATTGGATTAGGAGGTAAATCCCAAGAGGGAACAAGAAGATTTACCAAATTTTTTATGACATGAGAAAGTCCCAGGGTTTTCTTTCATGGTTTTCCAAACCATTAAGCAAACATGTTCCATTTGAATCTTAATAAGATCATTCCTCATGGTTAGCCCAGAAATATTTCAAATAGTGCACTAACTGTGGAGTTAGCCACTATCAAAATATGGCTATAGGTAGCACAATATCCTAGAGAATGGACCACTGTTTTAAAAACCATGAACCAACAATGCAACTCTTGCTGGTGAAGAACAATTTCCCAATTTTTCACCAAAATTGAATGGGGAAACCCATGGGTAACATATAAAATCAAAATAAACAATGAAATCCCCAATAATTCAGACCTGTCAAACTAGGAACATCAAATAAGAACAGAGATTAAAAAATTAACTTGTGAAAATATAAGAAAAGAAAAATTAATGTGTGATATTTATCCCCACCATGAAAAGTTTACACCCTTATAAAGGAATTCAATGGCATGATTTGAAATAGAAAAATATATACTCCTCCAAAACCGAGGAACTATTTTAACAATCATCATATGAGGTGAAATAAATAACACCACGAATAGAAATAAAGATTCTTGGGGGGGACTATAATAGGATCCCCAAAATATGAATTATTCTCCAAGAAAACCAAAACACCTCCAAAAGAGTCATTTTATCTAACATGGAACATTCACCAATATAGGGACATCAATGATGTACACAGAACATGCCTCCATTTAAAATTATGTTCTCAAAAGATTCCACAACATCAAAATTTTCAATGTAAAGAAAAAATGACTTTAGAAAACATAACCAAACATGACCATTACCACTAAATAAGCATTCCAATGAAAGGGACCTTAAAAGTAGTTCTAAAATGTGCAACACTCCAACCAAAGGGAAGGGGTAGTATTTTAGGTTACTACCCTAACTCTACATCACATCCTGTAAACAGTATGACATAGCCGTTGAAAGTAACCTAGGTTTCCATAGGCACAAGTTGTCATCATTGAATTCAGGAATGACATTTTATTACAAAGAGTATATGCTACACGAATGGCACAACATGATCTTATTTTTGAATGAATATGATGAATGATCCAAAATCATTTTTAATACCATGCCAATACAGAAGGCTTCAGAAGACTCTCCATTATGGAATTCCGATCACCATATTCCAGGATAGACCTTCAAGAATAAAAGTTTTTGACTTCACCTTTAATGACTAATACAACTCAAGAAAACTAAAATATGATTGTTTTTTATTCATCCAATATTATTCCTCAATAGGGTCTTATTAAACAAATAATAGAGTAGGATTAAATAATGAAACTCAATATGAAAATATATATATTGATTAATTAGAGGATTTGAAAATGGTGTACCACCAGTGGCTTCACATTGAATATACATCGAATATTGTGCTGGTTCGCACTTAAAAAACAAGGAAATCAGAAGCTCAACCCAACCAATCCATCATCCAAAACATTCGATAAACAAACTCCAAATTCATAAAGGCTACTAACTGGAATTGTTCCCAAATTTTTTCAAAGGAACCCACTAACTATTACATAAATATTAATTCATAAAAAATAATTCAAACTGGAAACCCTTCTCAAACCTGAAGAGTTATCAAATTCAAATAAATTTATAAGAAACATTCCCCCAACATAATTTTACACACCACTTGACTACTGGTTACCAATATAAAAATTATCTCATAATAGAGCTTCTGAATAGAAATAATGTGTGGTTAGTTATGCAATCAACAATTCTAATCCATAGAGCCTGACATATGCATATTATTATGCAAAACCATGCACCCTTTACCACATTACATCATCCTTCCAAATTTCCACACATAACCACGCTTGTGATCACCCATGGAAATAACAATTTATAAAACAAAACATTTCCATTTTCAAATGGAAAATATTAAACCCACAGTTTCAAATTTTTACTTTACTTCCCATTTCAAAATTCAGAAATTTTTTCAAAATCTTAAATACCAAAAAATCATAAACCATTTTAAACTACACATATACATCCATTATCATATTTCTAAAAATATATTCCCATTTCATCAATAATCATTTAATTAAAAACTAATCTCATCTTGTATAAAAAAATTCCAAATCCTGCTTAATAATAAAAGTTTTTTTTCAGAAAATAATTCAATAAGATCAATATTTTTATTAAAAAATAATTAATTTTCAATTATTTCATTTCAAATATTCCCAAAAATAATTTTAAAAAAACACATTATTCTATTGTTTCCTTCAAAATGACTCTAAAATACAAAATTTTCAACCTTCATACAACCTAATAATTTCCATATTAAGTATAGTTCTCACAATTCCAAAACAATAATTTTAGTACAATTTTTCATATACCAAGAAGAAGCAAACAAATTCACTAGAGGAAACTATTATGAATGGGTGACATGGTCATACGGTTAATGACTATATGCCAATCACCCTCTATCTCATGGATTATTCTAGGACCATGTCCCCAACTCCAATGTCTTATTATGAACGATGATCTCACTAAGACCATTAACCCATCACTCTTTTCATTTTCCAAACACACAAAAACCTACAAGAACCAATGATACAAAAAGAAACCCCACATCCACCTGAAACTCATGGTTTGGTCTAGAAAGTTTTTTTCTAGAACCCCCCCATACGTATACCTCAATCTCTAATAGTCCTACTACATCTACCTTAACATCCCAAATAATGATGGGTGCTTTGAAATTATGGTCCCTTAAGGAGTCGGACCCTCTCTAATAACATTAAATCATGAACATAGTTGGATTGAAATAAAAACTAACCCTCGAACCGGCATGTGGAATGGATTGAACGTCATTCATGATCCCCACATACTTTCTATATGGGTCTGCATATCAACAATAACATTTGGAATTGATTTCACCCATTTAGATAAGTGTAAAAAACAAATATAAACATGAAAATAGTAAATAACCAAATCCAAAAAAGGAACAATAATGTTTACATCTTTAAACAGAACTTAAAAGACCCAAATATAAGGATCCCACTAAATTACCCAAAACAATTCATTCAAAAAGAGGGGAATCTCCCTCAAGACACCTCCATTGACACCTACAACCAGAGGAATTCTAGAAATCATGACCCACCTTCATCACGACGACACAACAAGCCATTACCTAGGTCCTACAAAACAAAGGGTACATTCACCAAAACATGTATATAAGGTGGGATCCAAATCCTTGGAGGATACCACCTAAAATATAGGATTCCATGATACTATGTTAGATGAAAACATAACATACATATTTATGTAAAACCATTGAATCATTTTTAGGAAAATATTTTAATGAGAGAAAATTTTCAAGGAAACTCTTTCATAGAAAACTATTTATAAAAGAATATTTATTAATATTAAACTCTACATAAAATTCCAAACTCACACAGTGTCCACCGTATACTGAGGGATGTCACCATAACATATAATCATTGTATCTTTATAGAACACTGTTGGTAAATACCTAAGGGTAACTATCATAAGTGGAACTCTAAAAACCTCATACTTCATGAAATGTGGTTATGAAAACACAAAAAAAAACATTATCATGTACAAGATTCTATAAGGGGACGCACATGGTTCTAGTGGTCTCTGATAAAATAATATATTTATCTAGATTTGTATGAATCAATCTTGTTAAGTGGATCATCTTCTGAGTCAAATAGAAACAATTCACTATATGAATATGGGATTTCCACTTTTGAATCAAAAGTGTACAAGTCCTATTTTCCAACCTACATAGATTGGATCCAATTTGTTTTCGAATTTAATTTTCACAAGTCACATGATTCATCACAATCACATACAAATGGCAAGAAATATAAAAGAATTTGTGAATCTCATCATTCACAACCCACCACATGGAAACAACCATTTTCCAAAAACAATCTACATTAAATTTTACACAAACCAAAACAATTTAAAAACATTTTTTCACATCCTTAATCATTTTATAAAACCGATTAGGAAAAATTATAGGAGAAACACATATTTAATTCAATCATTTGTATGGAATAATCTTCTCTGAAAATCCATGCATAAATCCAATTCACACTAAAATGTGGTTCCCTCTTTTAGAAAAATCATATTTCATGTTGAATGTGATTTATAAAGAATAAAAAATGGAATTAAAATATATTTATTTTGTAAAAAGCAATTTTAAATACATTCTGACATATAATTCCTTTGAAAAAACATTTATCAAATTCTAAACAACCCATGATACTCTACCAAAAATAACCACAATAAGGAAAACTCCAAACATAACCATATTCTTATATTTAATTAATATCCATAAAAAATATTGTAAAAACAATTAAAAACACATTTCCCTCAAAAACAATAAATCATAAAACTTATATACTTACCCTGTAATAATATCAAATCATCCAAAAAAGTTAGAGCATCGAACCACCTACCTTACACTAGGAATATTCCATAAAATTATTGGAAACCACAAACGCAACACCAAAAGATCATATAAAAGAATTATTGAACAGTTGACATCATGATCATACTCAAAAAAATCCTTCTTAGGACAAACAACCCACAATAAATAAAACCACAAAGAAGGAGGAATAGAACCCCTAGAAAAGATGAGAAACCCAGAAAACAACTCACATACATGAGGTTTTCATGATGAATCAATACCAAACTCAGAGAAAAAATGGATGCCATGAGATAAAATAGGGATAGAAGTAGGTTAATATGGCTGGATAGGGTGGATGGGGTGAGAAAGGGGGGATTTGGGGATAAATGCCAAGAATACATAAGGATTATTTACAAAAACATTATGACACAAAAGAGTCGAATGGGTTCAAAATGGTCTTATTAACCATGAGGTAACCATGCACCCATTAATAGCTAATAGGAACATGTTGTATGATTATTTCATAGGGTTTAAAAACCATGTAGTTCGTTGTTGTCAATAAAAGGCCATATACGACATGGGTTCCTATCGAATAGTGCATGGTTTGAAAAACCATATGCCAAAAAAGCACATCATGATGACAAGCCCAAATTTTCAATTTAAAAAAAATATAGGGGGTTCCCATGGGTATGTTCTATACTAAAAATAAATAATGTGATACTTCATAATTTTAACCCATCACACACTAAACTTGTGAGAAGAACTAAGATCCAAAATTGAGTTGGTGTAAAGGAAGAAAATAAATATCTAAGTATGAAAATTCCTGATTTTTAATTATGTCAAAATTATTATGGTATCATTATAAACCATATAATGTAGTTGATTTGAATGAGTTTTATCTTGAGATAGATGTATCCTTGTAGGATAATCTGATACATTTGTTAGTTCGTTGTGTTAATTTGTTTTGTGGAAATACAGTACTAATATTACATTTATTTTGGAAACATGGATGTGTATAGTAATAAACATTGGAAATTGAAGTAGATATGAGGGATTATTGGCTTTTTATTTTTTGTCTTTGAATAATTAGATTCATATAAATACATCTCAATTATGAGCTATTATAAGTAGAGGGTATTTTTTGATTTGGACCTTTTCTGTAGTTAAATACGGCTTGGATTTGGGTACCCTCTGTTAAATTTCCAATAGTTTTATTTTTTTTAACATTAGGTTGTGTCTAGATGATTTTTGTTTGAAAAATTGCAGAAATAGTCGTTATTCAAAATTGGTGCATGATTAAAGAATAATGTGCACCCAGCATAATAAATCGTTCAACCCTAGTCCTTGGGGGGTTCACACAACTAACACCCGATTAATGAAATTATTCATCCAAAAAAGATAAATTGTGTTCTACAAAAATAATAGGCCCACTATTGGAACACATTTATGGAAAAACATTTCCCATACCCTTTAAACTATGTGATATATATCTAATTTCCCAAATAATGGTTTTAAATCATTACGAAGCACTTAAACATCCCCCATTCAACACAAACTCAGAACCTCACAATTCTGGATGATATACGTTATTTTTGAGGTGATAAAAATTCTATAAGATCTTCATTATTTGGGAATCAAATCCTAGATTAATTATATTCTCCTCTACCAATAAGTGGAATAATTTTTTTATTGTTCATTCACCCCCTTCCTTCTACCTTCATTTTGATGGTATTTAATCCCCAAATTTGCTAGATATAGATCTAGATTTATTGAATATTGGTATATTCTTTTGGATATGGATTTATAATTGAAGGTATCAGGATCATTTGATATTGATTTAGTCTTTTGATATTGGGACCTAGAATAATGTTTTTGTGCTTTTCAACTTTCAGATTTCACTTGGGTGACTATTCATCAAAAAATTTTGCTAGGTGGTAAAATAGTCAATTCTCATTGTTGTGAATTTTATTACATGACTAAATTTTATGTCATTTATTTAATTTTTAGTAATTTAAGTTCCAAATATAATTAATTATGTTTTTGAATTAATTATTTGATATTAATAATATGTTTTAGGGAGAATTAATTGTCGAATTAATTGGAGATATTGATATTATGGTTTTGGGGTAATTAATTATGGAATTAATTGGGTGGTATTGATGTTATGAAATGATGTAATTAATTAGTGAATTAATTATGGGATATTGATATTATGGTGTGGGAATAATTAATTATGGATCTAATTGGGTTATATTAATATCAGGAATTGGGTAATTAATTGGTGAATTAATTATGTGATGTTTAAATTGTGTGTTTGAATTATTAATTTGTGAATTGATTATTTGATTTTGAGATTGTGAAAATATTAATCACTTATTGAATTAATTAATATGTTTTTTAGATAAATATATTATTGTGTTATTATGAAATATTTGATTATTAAAGGGTGAATGGGAACATGGACATTCAGTCAATTGTTATGAATTGTAGCATACTCATTCAATGATATATAATGAAATGGTGAATGGTGACATAGACATTCATACATGATTTATTAATGGTAAAATGATCATTCAATTATGTATTATTAATGCTGAATGATAACATGGACATTTGATGAAGTATAAATAATGGTTACATGATCATCAATTTGTGAGGATTAATGAATGGTAACATGGTCATCCATTTGTGGGATATAATAAATTGTAACAAGATAATTCAATTGTGTGAATCAATGAATGGTAACATAGTCATTCATTAGAAAAATAAGAATGGTAACGTGATAATTATATTTTCTGAATTTGTGAATAGTAACACGGTTATTCATTTTTTAAAATAAGAACTGTACCCTGGAAATTAAAAAATATTATATACATATAGGATAGATCAGATACTATCATGGGCCAAAGAAGGTATTAAGGTATGGGTGTCTCTGGGAACTTGTGGTTTATATGGTTACATAAAGATTAATTGATAATGTCATAATAATTAATTATTTATTATATTTTTTTATACAACATCATCAAATATCATTGAATGTATATAGTATTAGGAACCATTGTTTGTAGATTATTTAATTGTACTAATATTCTAATCTGGTTACCTAATCTATACTCAACTATACCTTATTGTTATAGGGAAGGTCAAGGGAAAAGTCCCTATGTTTGATTGATGAGTGGTGATGGATTTCGATGTGGGAACTTGATGTGATTCAAGAACAACATGGCTATCGTCAGAGTAATTATTTTATGTTTTCATTTTAGATTCCTTTCACACACTTTAGCATGAAATGTTTTATTTATTATATAAATATTTTATTTCCATCATTTTTTATACTGAGACATTGGTTTTGTTTCTATTTATTTATACTTATGCTATTGTTTGTTTATTACTTCTGGTGTATTGCTATGATAAAATATTTTATAGTCTTCTAATGATCAACGTATCATATACCCACTGCTGTTCAGTAGCCATCAGCATACAGAGAGGTGTGGTTGAGGTCATGTGGTGAACCATATTATCTAATATATTAAAAACATATGTGTATTTTATTTCCCCATCAATCTCATGAGGAGAATTTCAATGTACATGATAATGAAATTTTCCATTCCTTTGCAGTTAATCATTGGATTTCAAATAATCGTATATAAGGGTAGTTTAAGAAAAGATTATAAATAATAATTAATTTAAAAGAAAATAAATATTGGAAAATAGCACATACCAAATATTATGGAAGTTTATAATGATTAAATGTTCAATGTAAAAAAATATACCAATAAAATTTAAATCTATTGGTTCCTCCTCAGTATAATGTGACACTATGAAAATGGGATCCAAAATATCATTTACCAGCACTATTACCCAATTCAACTACATTAGATGACGACGTCCATAATCCCCCCACTAATATATAATTTTGTTTGCGGCAATATTTACTTGGGGATCCATACTATGAAACTCATAGTACACTGTCAAGTATAATGGCTATGTAGGAGGATCAGTGTAGGCAAGCTATGCATGCTACATCAATGTTATCAAATCTGAAATCATAACTGATATTGCTTATTTAATTTTATCATATACTAAATCATTCCAAAATTTTGTATTATACATCAAAGAATATATTTATCTTTTGTTCACTGCCACCAACAATTCCTCACTAATGGTGCATCCAAAAAAGAATTCGAAATCATTACCCTCCCTATACCATCTCACAAAACAATAGTGTTTCAAATTTCTTAACTAAATTGTAATAATATCCATCCATCAATTATCGATAATGGTCCCATATTTATTTTTCTCCAAAATGTAGTCTTGATATAAAATTTTGTTTTTATATATTAGTTTTATAATGTTTTATAAATATTGTATTGATGAAAATTTATAATTATAACTTAGAATCAAATTAGTTACATCCTTTATTTGATCACTAATATACATATATTTGTCTAATTCTCAATATTTTCTATTTCTTGTGATGTGGGTAGGGGAATAGAGAGGGATCCATTGATTCTCTTGGAAGCCACTACTTCACATTTCCCATAATTATTTATAATTTCTTGTAATATGATTCTCCTCTAATAAAGAGTTCCCCCGTATGATAATTTATGATTGTGTAAATTGTGAGACTGTGTCTCTTGGTGAGTTATTATAGAGGCATATTTAATACGAATAAATAAATATGTTATTAAATAATTAAAATTAATTTAATGAATAATATTTAAAATTAAAAAAATAGTATAACGGAATACTACTATTGCTTGAATTTATATCCGATCCATGTCATCATACCCATTAACTCATACATAATGCATGTATTTAGAGTATGTTTACTCTCAAAAATATAAAACCAAGTGAATGATTAATTGAAATCTCTCTATATAGTTTCTATAAAATATATAAATATTTGTCATTTTTTTGTTAATTTAATGATAAATTCAAATTTTCATTTAGTAGAATAGATATTAGTACTATGAAATTTAAAATATTAAAAACAATAGAAAACTAAATAAATTATATTAGACAACATTACCATTATGTACACTAAAAATAAATCATTCAATGATGGGTTTCATATCCTACAAAAAGAGAATAAAATATTTTTTTACAGTGAATCTAGATAACCTGGTTAGTCCAAATGTATGTGGTTTGATGTTTAGTGGGATAGTTGTTATCATTAAACATATGTATCAACTTCTTATCTCGATGCGTGATTTGTTGTTTTAATGATCGAGTTATCTCATTTCCCCTATCAATAGGTGACATCCTTTTTGGAGGGAAAAATTATTGTGTATAATTTTATGAAATATCAGTTACATATAATTAAATAATATAGCTACTATTAAAAATATATAAATGAAGAAATTTATATACATTAGTTTCCTTAAATATTTTATTTTTATGTAGATATATATATGCGAAGGGGAAAACATTTTATAAACATATTTTTGATTAACAATAAATAATTATAATAAATAAATATTAATGTTCATAATATATAAAATAGTTTAATTCCAGACTATTATGTCAAAAATATTTAATGAGCACAAATGAATTTAGAAATTAAAAACAACAACATGAAATTAATGATTATAATCTATAAAAAATAATTTTATAAATATTAATTTGACTAAAAAAATATTTCTTATATGTAAGGATCTGACTATTCACAATATGATGAAAATTATAAATATTCTATCGATAAAAAATTAATACTTTTGAATAAATAATATTAACTAAATAGTCACCAAAAAATCATGAATGAAAACTTTTCCAACAAAAAAATGATATCTAAATCTAGTGAATATAAAATATTTAATAAATTTATGAGTAATGTGGAATATATATATATATATATATAATTAATTATTAATTTTTAAAAACAATATTTTTTAAATGTGTTTGTTTCACAAAAAAACATATATTTACCTAATTAAATATTACAGTAATAGTTCCTTTTAAGCATATCCCATATAACAGATTATTTAGTGCTATGTGGAATATATAAAAATTGTAATCCTTTTTATCATTGGGGAAGCATTTTATAGAAGAATAAATATCACATATATCTTCAACCTCATAAATATTCTCATAAAAATGAATTTCTTCACCATGAAAAAATTATACCACATATAAATTTACAAGTCAATAACATAATTTTTTTCACGTGTCTCTATGTTAAATTATTCCACCATGAAACTATTTCCCTTTATAACAATAATTTTGGATCCAAACTCATCATATTTCACACCACTGTTATTTTCAACCAACATACCATTAATTAATGGTAATTGAAAGTTTTTATAATCAATCAA
Organism: Viscum album; assembly: GCA_963277665.1. Lineage (NCBI taxonomy): Eukaryota > Viridiplantae > Streptophyta > Magnoliopsida > Santalales > Viscaceae > Viscum > Viscum album. Next base: position 797,996,343 of record OY728143.1, on the reverse strand, counting down.
TTATATAACTAAAAAACACCAAAATATTTTGTTGAAATATATATTTGGATTTTAACAATAGAACTCAAAAATTATTATGCTTAAGTGGTGACCATTAATACACTATTTTGAAAGGTAATCTTTTACCCAATGTTGTTTTTGTAAAATACTGAACCATTCATATAATAATGTGATCACATGGTAGAATTTAAACTAGGTCACTCTGATAAACATTTAAATGATTCTAATGTCAATAATAACTATTTTTCAATAACCATTACACAAATTTGTTTTTATGTTATTTAATCAACCAATTATTATTTCATCTCATATATGGTAACTTCAATCAATAAACACGTGAATGTATATATTTTTTACCTCAACAATTTTGTTCCAAATTTATTTATGTCCCTGAATCACTTCATCATATATAATTAAAACTAACATTATGCCTCAAATCCAATTAAAATCATCATTTAGTTTCAAATTCGGTGATATACGTAGACCAATATACCCCACTTCAGAACAACAACCAAAATAGAACTCAGTATCATCCTCTAATATATAATTTTTAACAATTGAGGATTTTTTTAAAGGATTATTCTTAAAATATCCCCATAAAATGTTCATATATATTTTGAAATGGCACATCAAATGTAAAAAAATTGACATATTTATTCATATCTGTCAAAAAGAATCAATATATAATGAAATATATCATAAAAACAATACAAGAATCTACATTTCTAGTTGAATAATTATGAGGATAGCTTCGATTTACATTACATAAAATAAATATGGATCTATAACTTTTCTGTAAATTTAATTGAAAATGTAACACTACCAAATGATATAAATTCTAATACGCATCTCCAAACACTGAAAACTGAATGTAGAAGAATCTATTTCATTCATACATGATAGAAAAGGGATTTCCAACCTATTAACATTAGATCGATAAATGGAACCAAATTTATTAAAATGAAAAAAATACATTATGTACATTAACAACATGTTGACATTGTAAAAAAATATGCTTCTCACATTCAATAAATGTGTCATAATCCAGAGGAAAATATTCTATATTTAAATTCATATTATGTACAAAATACAATCATATTCCCATGGTAATTATTTCTAGAATTGTATGAAATTCATATATGGTATATCCTATTATTTATTATAATTTTATATTTGTACTTTCACATATGTTTTTCTAGACATGTATAATCAGATTGTTCTATTTTTTTAATCACATAAACCACAATAAAAAAATTCCCTTATATTTTTTTAGAAGCCATATTATGTAATATGGTAAGAGAAAACGAATTCCCTCTTTTTGTATTATTAGATCTTACTAGATTAAAATGCACTCTAACTATCATTACTTTTGATAATACAAATATTTAATAGTCATCACGTGGTTCGTATATAAACTGTGTTTCAACAAATAAAAATCACATGGGAAAAAATAAGTGATGCCCTCAAAAAGTAAGACAATACCCTATGAAGAATATTTATTAGAGCATATGACGATGATAATATCACATGGATTTTCCCTTCACCAATAATAAGTGAAGATCTATTCACATAATCATGAGAAAAAACATTTATAATATAATTTCAATAATATCAAGATCATGACCCAACCCATGAATATCGAACCAACCTATGAATGTCTCCCAATCACACACCAAACACTTATAGTGTTATCTAAGGTATTAAAGGGATGTATATCAAGACCCTATTAAAATATTTGTGTACACTATTTTAGAATATAATGAATAAATTTTTAACTAATTATTATTACTTTGTAAATAATTTTGATTGTTACTCTATAAAACAAAAATTTTATTTATCGGGAAATATTCAAACTCAATTACGGAATTCATTTTGTTGAATTACAATATTTTTTATTTAAATATTTTTTTTTCAAAAAAATTATTTAATTATTTTAGTTAAATTTAAATATAATTTTTATGATTTCCAATGTAATTTTCATGATGGATTCAACACTATTATATTCACGAAAATAAAATAATTTATCAATAAGTGTTGATTTTATTTTAAAAGTGAAATAGACAATATTTATAAAATTAATTATATAAAATCAATATTATTTTTGGAATGTGAAAATTGAACTTTTCCAATGGCGAATTTTTCATTATATTATGAGAGTAAAGTTTTTTTATTATAAATTAAATATTGTATAAATATAATTTTTGTATTACGACATCATAATGACGTAAAAGTGATGTAATAAATACTATAAAAGTTATCCAACACCATGTCTATTTTTTAGTTAAAATATTAATATTTTATTATTATCATAATAATTTTATAATTCCATTATTAATCCCCCAGAACCATTAATTTATTTTACAGTTTCAAAACCACTTCATTAAGAGTATGACTCAACTACACACAAGAAACTGTATTATTTTATTAAGTTTGTACCATGGCCAAATAAAATAATTATAATCAATACCATTAGGTAGAAAACTTGGGAAAACACCATGGTATGATTTTTGTTTTTTGATATCTTATTACATATAATTCAAAACCTGTGTTTGAGATATATTGAACATACCCACTCTCATTTCCTTTATAAACCCACAAAATATCACATTTCCCTTCAATAAAACTCCTTTTAAAATTTCCATAATCTTAACTCCCATATTTATAGTCCTACCAATGTTACCACATAATTTGAATTATCTCATCCCAATCATTTGGAATCACACATTCAAATAACGGATCATTTCCTTCTATTCTTTATTAAATATTCTTTATTATCTTATGCCATGTATTTATAATTAATAAATTTGGTACATGGCATACCACGTAAATATTACTATCCAATTTATAATGAAAAATATTTTATACCCCATTAACTGTCATCAACCGATTTTGTTAATTTTTATGTAAAATTATTATGCTGTTGAAATTTCCCAGTAATTTTCCATGGAAAAATAACTTTGTAGTGAATACCATAACCATTACCTATCATGGATCTTTATCATTATAAATGTATAATTCATTGTCATGGGGCATATTTGTATATCTTTAATAACCAACTATAGTAGATGAAAACATGATTTTGAATGAATCCACATTGTATAATCTCCATACCAAACATAAGCGGGAGAATGAAATGAAAGTGATTGTTGTAACCAAAATTATATAGTACTCTAATGCATTGTGTAATGATTAGTATCATGATACATTATGTTTTGAAAATGACTTAACCTAACTCATTTTTTATACTTTTTCTATCATGATGTTTTCGCAGTTATCCATGGCCTATTTTTACGACATAATGTTTGAAGTTGTTGCCAGATTACCCATGTTACGATTATCAATATATTGCATGCCTTATTATTGATGTTCATTTTATTCCACATTGATATGAATATTTTATAATAAGGTTTACCTTATTTCATTGTTATATTGTTATTTTCTATTATCGATCACCACATTCTTATGTATATCTCCAGGTTATCTGGTTCAGTTTTAAAAGCCATGGAATATTATGATCATTTTAATGATTATTTCGATAATGATAATTTTATCATAGTTTAAATTATACAATAATGTAAAAAATTTAAAAATAGTCTATAATTATCAATATTTTAGGTTATATGATGTCTAATATATTGTGATAAAACATGGATCAATGAGATATAAGGGGTATTTTTTTTAGTTTGTATCAAATGAAAACAATTTTTTATTTTTGGGATTCGGGTTAGAAAAACATTAACGAAAACATTAGAAATAGAAATTTGTATATGAAAATATCTTGAAATTTGGTATGTAATGAAAAAGTGGTTTATCATTAAATTTATCATTGTATGGATACTACAAGTGGTCGTGGTTCAAATACAGATGCTCCAAGCAGTAATAAATCCTACAAGGTGTTTTGGGCCTCACTCGGTGTAACTTGGTACATGACAATGGGACTTGATCTGCCTATATTATGACTCTCCTATGTTATATTATTTTTTAAATTCATATGATCATTAAGAAACATTATTAATATAAAAAATTTCCATAGAGTATATTTTATGAAATATAACATGGATAACATAGATTGAAGCCTAGAAATTTCTACGTTAATAAAATCCATGTAATTTAGAAGTCATATTTTTAATCAAATTAGATCACCCTTTATGTGTTTAATTATATAAAATAATAATACCTAATATTTATTTAATTTTATCCAATGGGTTTAAATATGAAGGATTAGTTAAATAATCAATGTTACAAGAAATGTGATAATGTCCTCAATGAGATTCCCAACCCAATGGGTGAAAGAATCATAAAAGTTTCGATGATACTCTCTAAAATGACTTATGTTATGAATAAAAACATAGATTAGGAGTATCTCCCAAATCCACCTAATATATAAAAAACAATAATTTAGTCCTCTATGCTATAAAGGCCTATAACTTTCAATGGATGGTCTTATCCCTTAATTGGGTAATAAGGGATCAAATCCATTACGAATATCTTCTCGAAACGTAAATTTATTAATATTGAGAATTTCCAACTAGATGTTTATGATATGCAGGGAGAATCTGATTAGTGGTGGACATTGATAAAAAAATATAAATCATGGTTAAGTGATTAAATATAGGGGTTGGATGTAATTATGTAAAAAATTGATAAATATTTTCCTTTCTCTGTCTAACAAAAAATAGGGAGGGATTTCATTTCCCCCAAGAAATGTGATGATGAATATATTAGGATATATGAGGAAAAATTCCCCAGACATGCATGATAGAGCACATTCTCTGTCATTACCCCTAAATTCAAGGATCAATGCTTCTTGTTGGGTTAAAACCTAATACATCAAAACTCTCGGAGATTTGATCCTCTAATAGCTATAAAGAAATTTTGTAATGTTTCCTCAATGCCAAAATGAGATAAAAAAATTTCAAAGGTATCATGGTCATAATAAGTTAAATGGGGACTTTTATTCTTGTAGTGCTTAGAAATTTTAACATCCCACATGTCAATGGTTCATAAATAAGTACCACAGAAATTTCCTACATTAGAAGAGGAAATGAATTTGGTGCGGAATGAAAGGACGCCTATAAAATTATTATCGAAAGGATAATCCCACTAATGCTATGGGGGAAAGGAATGATTTACTAAACCCTCAATATATTTTTTATTTCTTAAAATTTAAGGAACCAAGGATATTTTAAAACCAATGCACTATGCCAAGGGTTTCTTGAGACTACCAAAAACATTCCAGGCATCAAGGGTGATCTTTTACAATCACAAACATAAAATTGGATCTAACGAATAAAGGGGTTATAGTCACACTAGTTATTCTCTGTAGAATAGTGAATGTACTTTTTGATTTTGATTTTACACATTTTTATATATCATAAATGTTTAGTAGAACTATTCAAAAAATAAGACAATGTTTGGAAGAAGAGTTGTCCATGAAAATGTAAAATGGAACAATTATTTAATTCATGGAATATAACTCCAACCCATTCATAATTTGGTGGATGAAAATCCCAATGAAAATTCCCATATAGATTTTGGTGTAATTTAAGGCAATTCTCGGAATGGATTGGCTTAACCTATATAGAACGAACAGAAATTTCAACAAGAAGGACATCACTCTCCAAAAAGTGAATCGACCCCCAATTATGTACATGTGATAGGAGGAGGCTGAATCTTATTTTGTTCCAATATCTCAAGCAGGGATATTGTGGCCATATGATAAATAATATATAGCTCAAATGGATTATTCTAAGAAAATAAACATCATAAAATACATTCTTATTTTGAGGGAGTATGTTGATGAGTTTTCAATGTAATTGACTGGTCTTCCTCATAACTAAAAGGTTGAATTTTTTATCGATCTTCTAACTAGGGAATTTCCATAATCTAGGACTCCCTATTGAATAGATATTGTGGAACATGAGGAGCAAAAGAAGCCACTATAGGAGAATCTAGACAATGTTTTCTTATAGCTAAGTGATTCACCATGAGGTGAAATAGTCATCTTCATCAAAAATAAGGATTGGTTATTGTGTGTTAGCATTGATAATATTGAACTCAATAATATCATGATAAAGAACATTTATCTTCTACAATGGATGACGGATTGTTCATTTCTCTACATAGAGCTCGACATATCTCCAAGGTGTATTTGAGGTTCAGATATTACTTTGTTAAGGTGAATAAAAAGGATGACCCCAAGGCTACTTTTCAATCATGTTTTGGGAATTATGATAATATATTAATTTCCTTAAGAGCTCAATAATGATCCATAACTCTTCAAAAAATTGATGAATAAAGTCTTTATGGATTACCCCAATAAATTTTTGGTGATATATATATATATATGATATTCTCATATTCATCAAATCAAAAGAAGATCATGAGGTGAATCTGAGCAATTTGTCAATGACCCTATAAAAGAAGATTCTTTATGCCACGTACAATAAAAATGAGTTCTAATTGATGGAAGTCTTATTCTTTGGGAATTTCATCACAAGAAATTGGATATCATTGGGACCTTAAAAGATATAAAAAAATAATGGATTTTCATGTCCAACATCTATGTTAAAAATACATTGAGTATCATGGTATTATCTCTGATGTATGACAAATATCTCAGGATTGTCAATCCATCTATCCATTATAACTCATAATGAAGTCATGTTTTCGTGGAATGATGAATGTGAATAGATCATTAATGAGTTTAAAAAGAGTCATACCAATGAACCAATACTCACACTACCCACTAGGGTATAACATTTTTTGGCTTTCAGTGACACTTGGAATAAGTGATTTGTATATATGCTAATGTATAATGACAATTCCAGAGCCCGTGCTTCAAGGATGTTTAATGATAACCAACATATCTACCAAACACATGACTTGGACATAGTTGTGGTAATATTTTATTTGAAAACAATACATCATTATTTCTTTTTGTAGAAGTGTGTAATAAATATGGATAAAAAAGGCTCAAATTTATATTCATTAAGAAAGAGATTGATATTATCTTATGAATGTGGTCTGATCTGATCAAGGATGATGACTACTCAATTCCCAACCATGTAGAAAAAGAGAATATTGTGGAAGGCACTCTAATTTTAATGGATCCAAAAATTCTATCATTGATGAGAATTGGGAGGGATTTGATCTTTTTATATAAGTAATTGATGGAAAAGGGAATCATAATGAAGGAACATTGCCAATCCTTTCAAAAATTAATGTGCAAACATCTCTTCTAGAAAGCAAAAATTATGCTCGAAGAATTGATGTTGAAATTTATAATAAATTGGAAACTATGAGGAAAGGAAATTCTTGAAAGTTTAATTATAATGAATAAAAAATTGTGAAATTTTGGACAAGAGAATGTATATCATAACATCTTGAGTAAAAGAATGTGTTATGGGAATAAATAATGTGGCTTATACTTTTCCATTCACTCGGAAGCACATAGATGTATCAATGTCTCTAAGATCATTATAGGTGCAACAATATAAACAAGGAGACCCCTGAATATATATCAATGTTTCTGTTATGTTACGATGTTGAGTCTTAAAGGTGTATGTAAATGTAGATGTTTAAACCATTACACATACCCCCATGGAAATGGGAAAATACAGCCATGGGTTTTTCATCAGAATATTAATGAAATCCCAAATAAAAATTCTTATATAGGTTTTTTTGGATCATCATACAGAGATCGCTCTCTTTATCAAAAATCAAGAGGACTGCTCATTGGATCAACATTAATGAATATACAAGAGAGAAGTGGTAAGGGGGAATTTGGTACCCCTTTTTACTGTATCTGGTCAAGATATGGGATTTACTTCCAATTTCTGGAAATGTATCCAACATGATAGAAAAACAAAACTGAACTTTAGTACATCATATCAAACACTAAATGATGGCCAATCTAAGTGTAATATTCAAATATAGGAGGACATACTGTGAGAAAGTTCTATAGAATTCCAAGAAAGATGGGACAAACAACTTTCTATTTCCTTGTTATCTTACAAAAATATTTTCCACTAATGAATCCAAATGTCTCCCAATAAATCCATTTATTCAAAGAGGTGAAGAACCCCTATATGATGGAATGATTATGGGGAATCAAAACATCTTAGTCCAAAAATGGTCTTCAAAGTAGATAATAAGGGTAACACTATTCAACAGCATATCAAGGATGCTCAGAGTCAATAAAAGATATATAATGAAAATAATTGACATGAACTATAATTTTATTTTTGAATACAGTGTATTCATCCATATATCACTCTAGATGAAATTTTTTAAATTTTGGAAAAAGTTAATGCATAGTTAAAGACACATCATCTGCTTTGAGATCCTTGATCACATTGGAGCAGTGGCCTATCGAATTGCACTCACACCTAACCTATCACTATTAAATTATGTATTACATGTATCCATATTGAAAAAATAAATTCCGAATCCATTATATGTACCTTATCCCAAGGTGGTGGCATTGCAAAATGAACTTTCCTAGGAGGAATAGTCTGTGATGATCATAGATCGTAGAGACAAATTCATTGTAAATAAGACAATGTACCATATAAATTTATTATGGATAGACCACATGTTTGATGAAGCATTATAAGAACCATAAGAAGGGATAAATCAGATTTATCCACAACCATTTAGTATAGGAAAAGAATTTTTTTGTTTGAAATTTATTAAGGTGGTGAAGATTGTAATGACCCAAACAATTATATAAAAAATTTCCTATTATATTTTAATTAAATTTCTGATTATGTAATGTGGTTATATAAAACACATGCACTCCATTGGATTTATCAAATAATAACATATTTAAATGATCGTTACTAATAATTAACATTGATGATATAGATGTCGAACAATGATCACATGATTATTAAAAATATATTGTTTTCAAAAATCAAATCAACATTGAGAAAAAAAGTGATGGTCTTAAATATTTGGATTGTACAATATAAATCTCATTTATCAGAGCTCTTGAAAGTGATAACATCACTGAGCCAATCTCTTGGCCAATCCCAAGGTGAGATTAATTATTCTAAGCATGAGATAAACCCATTACGATAGATGTTCAATCTCATCGAGATCACATCCCAAACCATATATGTCGAACAACCCCATGAAAGTCTCATCATAAAATACCTTATATTAAGGATTTTTTTGTTTATTAAATGGATATGTATCCAAAGACATGTAATGTTTTTATGTATATTATTTAATTCTATAATGAATAAATTTTAATCATATTATTGTAACATTATACATAATTTTTATTTTTATTCAATAATTTTTTTCAGGTATTAATCAAATTTAATTATGGAATTTATTTGGTTGAATTAAAGGATTTTTGAAATAAATAATATATTAATTAAATAATTTTATCAAATATTTTCTATTGAATTTAAATGGTTATATAATTGTTCGGACATCAAATGTATTATTTGTAAGGGTTGAAAATTAATACTCTCAAAAAACCTAGCATTTCTTAATAAATGCCTATTTTTTTAAATAGTAAAAATTCCCATATTTATAAAATAATATAGGTGAAATAAATATTATTTTTTGAATCATAATTTTATAATTATAAAATGGATAAATTGTCATAATATTCAGAGGCAATTGATTTTTCTCGTAAAGATTAAATATCATACAAATATATTTTGTGTATTATGACATCATAATGACCCAAAAAATTTATTAAATACTATAAAAGGTATTCGTGACCAAAAATATTTTTTATATTTAAAATATAGTGATTTTTATTTTATTTTTTTTATAAATCCATTATAAATCCTCAAAATAAATTAATATAATTAATGTTTTAATATAATTTCTTTAAATGTATAACTCACCTCCTCATAATAATGGTTATTGTATTATTTGGTTAGGCCCTTTGCCTTAGAAAATGATGAGAACCACTTTAATTTGTTATAAATCACTTGGAAAATAATGGTATGGTTTTTTTTTTCTAATATTATTATATATAATCCAAAATAATGATGAAGAAATTTTAATTAAATCCCATTTCATTTGCTATAAAACCCCACCCAAGATCTCATTTCTCTTCACTGAAAATATTTTTATGATTTCCTAACTCTATCCACCCCTCTCTAGAGTCCTCCTATGATTTCCCCACTCGATAATGATGTAATTCCCATGATTTTCGACTCACACACTCAAGTATGGTATCATTTACCTCTCTTGTTAAATAATGGTTCTTTATTATCATATGCCTTATTTTTCAAATTCCAAATGTTGGTTCACATATTAACATTCCCACAGTACATTCCATTTTATGTCAAACTTTTTAAATATTCCTTTCTTTCTCATATAACAATTTTTTAAATTTTTATATGAAGAAGATATGTTGGTGAAAATATACTACAATTTTCCTTGCCAAAATATTTATGTAGTGAATAATGTAGAAATTTAATATAATGGGAATTAACCTATATCAACCTATAATTCATCAAAATTGGAATTGCATGTATTTATTTCATTCTCATTGATCATATAATAGAATTGTTTCTTGAATGAATCCCTGATGTATGCTTTTTCCTATACACATAAGCCTGATATATAAATGAAAGTAATGGGTGCACCCAGAATCATATAGCACTCCAATTATTTGGGTAATTATTAGCCTCATGAGACATCATATTGGGATAGGGATAGAAACAATTTTCTTATTCGGTATTTTCCATCATTATGTATTGGCAGTTACCCTTGACCTATGTTTATGATGAATTTTTATAAGTTGTTTCCTCATTTCCCATGTTTTTATTATCATGTTATATCATGCCTTATCATTCATTTTCCTTTTACTCTCCATTTATATGCCAATTTTGTAACGTGTTTTTCATTATTCAATAAGTATTTTCATATTGGGATTTTAGGTCATCCCTTTCTTATGTATTTTCTCATGTTAACCCATTAAGTATTAAAATCCATGTTATATAATGATCTTGGTAGTGATATTTTCAATAAAAATGATGTTTTTTGTTTTCAATTATTATATAATTTACCTAATTCTTAGTAACAGTATACTTCTCAATCATCCATTGCTTATTACGTGTAATCTCATGGAATGAATCATGAATCAATGTGAAACAAATCTAAGGGTTTTTATAATATTATCTCAGTGAATACATAATGAGGTATCTTGAATAAAATATAAAATTTCATCCATGTAATTTTTTATGACCAAAAAATCCATTTATTCATAATGGGTCAATAATTTTGTTCACCTAGTCATAATATTCTTGAATGGAGCATTTTTATGGGTGAAATAATACTTATGTAATCTATTAAATGAAATACTAAACCATACATAAGGATGATCCTTTTTTAAAAAAAATCATTTATTCCACATGTACATAGTTTTTATTACATTTGTTAATTGATGATTTAATGTCCCCATTTAAAAAAGGGGAAATGATTATTATCCTTAATCATTGTATTTATATGTAATTCCAAATATAGTAAACATTTTGATATTGAATGTTATGATAGAAAAAAATGAATATAATCCTTCTTATATATATAATATATTGTAACACCTATATCCCATGTAAATTTAAAATAACCAACAAATTAAGATAAATAAAATACATTATCTATTCCAAGATATTTATTTCAAGATATCATCATGATTATCATCAGAAATGGCATCTTCAGATATATCTATGGGGAAATTGTATAGAAACCCAATATAAGATTCCATGAACTATATTCTATATTGATCCTCTAATGTTAAATAATTTCATATGTTCAGGGTCCCATTTGTAGATTCTGTTATATATTTGAAAAATCATAAATTTTTTGATCAAGTATTTTTTGTTTTGGTGAATCACCAAGGTGACACAGGATTCCACCAGATGCTTTGTCTTCTATATTATATAATTGAATATTTCCATCCTTCTATTTTGAAAAATAATTATTCTATTTAATAATTGTTTGAAGATACCATATTTATTAGTGGGAGGTTTGGTGCAGGTTATTGAGATTTATTAATGGTTGATTTTTCACCAATTTTGATCCTAATCTCAAACATTTATGAAATTTTGATAGATATTTATAATCTATATTATACAACATAATGTCATTGTGGAAATCATGTATATTCTCATACCAAAACACCATCTTAAAATACAATTTTTCTTCATTCGTGGAATCATGGAGCCCATTTCCTTCAAGATTTCTCCATTTTAAAATTTCATGAAATTTTGTGAATTATTTAACATTATAACTAATAATTTTAATTTATCAACTTTTATCATTGTTGATAATAATGAAAATATATAGAAACTCTAGAATAATGATTTTTTCTCATCTTCATATTTCCATTAAATAATATTTTTCAATGGTTCCATCACCAACGTCTTAAAACAATTTTCATGATAAAACTCTTCCTAATGATAAATACCACAATCATCATTATATTTTGGCGTCTTTTTTATTTAACGATGTTATATAAATAATGTATAAATAAGGAAATCAAACATAGAGAATTATATAGACTTTATATTCTTGTAACCAAAATTTAAAAATATTTACACACATTATGGAGAGACGGATTATCAAATTTTGGATTTGAAGAGTTAGTTGAGAAAATTACATGAAATTCTTAGCCTATTTGACACATTCATTCCTAATTTTTCAAAATTCATTATAAATTATGATCTACTAATTACCTAAACTAATAATATAATATATTAATATATTAATACAAACCAAAATGTATGAATATATATAAACATATAAAAATTAATCATATAATCATATATATATATATGTTTATATTTGGAAAAGTAAATTTATATCTGAAAACTAGTTATATGTTGAATCAAATTTATGACCAAATAATTTTTAACAAATGAAATTTTTTTATAACAATTAAAATTATATAATTTATAAAAAAATGATTTCAACCAAAAATATATTATAATGAAAAAAGAATATCAATAAGAACTAATAATAAAAAATAGTTACAACCAATTATAAAATAAAGTCATAATAAATTTATAATAATAAATAATTTATAACATTATCTAAAATTTAGGAATAAACGTATAATTAAAAATAACATACATAAAAAACATTCGGGATGAATGAAATTTATAGATACAAAATAATCAATTAATCCAATAAAATAACAATACATAAAAAATATGGATTCCAAACATGAAAATAGATGTTTAATTTGGACAAATGCATTTGAGAGAAATCGAATCAAGGATAATGATGCATCATTTTGGATTAATGTATTCAAACCCAAAGTTGAAAATCAATTGTGAAAAAATATTGGTGTTATGTTGTGAGTCCAATGGATTAAATTTCATATTAACAAAATTCTGTCAAGGCACCAAGAAGATGAAAAAATGATGGTATATTAAAGAAAAACTATAAAAAGGTAGTTGATAATTTAAATAATGAAGATGGTTGACCATTGGTTAGGCCCTATAATGAGTCCCTAAGATGAGGGTTTAAAAAATAATTCATCAGAAAAAGGAAGATAATACCATGTGAATTATATTTTTTAAATGAAATAAATTTAAATAAAAATATGATGTTATGAGGTGTATATATTGAATTTTATTATTAATTTTAAATAAATAATATGTTAAATGTCATGAACTAGCCTGGGTACCCTATTAACCCAATAACCGAGCCAACCTTGACATAACCCAATGTGCGTTCCCGATCCCCACTGGTCGGTGACTAGCACCTGGCATCGTATAATATATATGTGGGAACGATTTTCCCAAAAGAATGTGGAATAAAGAGTAAAAAACAGTATGCATAACAGAAGAAAATCCACTGGAAGTGATGTACCAGAATACAAAGAGGCATGAAATTCCAAAGTACTACAACCCAAGTATTGAAAATTGAAAAACATTCCCAATGTCCCTAAAGGCACAACTCGCCAAAACTAGATATCAACAAATGGATCCACCCCCAAGAGGTCCCTTCCCTTTGCTCGATCCTGGAAGAAGAAATACTACAAACACCAGAAGGAAAAAGTAGGGTGTGTGTGTAAGAAAATTAGGATACCACCAAAGATTCCATAACATATTCCAAATATAGATTATCTAAATAAAAGATTTAAATTTTTAAATAAATAGGTTTGGAAATTGAAAATCATATTAAAAAAAAATATTCTTAACATTTTAAAAAATTGGACAAATGCATTAAGCAAAGGCTTTTCAATGATGGAATATTTCTAAAACAATGCCTTATGTAAAAAATTTATATAAAATAGTTTATATAAATTCAACATGAATGTAAATCAGTTCACAAGTATTGGCATACATTTGTATCACAAATATAAATAAACAAACGAACTACATGGTCATCTGCCAAAAGGTACGATAGTATTAACCAGTTATAGGATTCCACACACACTATGTGAACTCAGAAAAATGTGTACACACACGTCCCTATGACACTACCCAATGGAGACTAGTCACCAACCCATTGGGGATGTGTCCCACCGCAAGTATGTTTTATAACGTTGTTGTAGTTTAGAGTGTTTCCAAATAACTCACTAACTACCTAAGGCTTGAATGCGCTCTTACATGATGGGAGAGCTATTTTAAGAATTCATAAAAAATGTTCAATACCATTTTTCCATTCCAAAATTTCCAATTTCATTCCAGTTAAAACCAAAACAGGTTTTATTCAAAACATGCCTTTCCACAAGATAAAACCAATGTGTTTATATCAAATCATTTTAAGAAATTTTCATAATTTTGAAATCCATTCAAAACCAATTCCATCATTACACAATTCATTTCCACAACCAAATTCAACAATTTAATTGAAATTCATCTCCCTAAAATCCACAATTTAAATACAACAATTTAAATCAGCCAATTTCCATAAACACACCCAATTCAATGGAATTGGGGTTTTCCAAATTCCCATGCCAAAACTATTTCAAATACCCCGACTGATTGGAATCGTGTTTTAATCCATTAAATTTAATGAAACTTTAGAAATTGAATTTAAATAAACAATTGAAATAAATCAATAAAATACAATGATAATAAATTTGGAAAGTCGTGATAGAACCAGCTACATCGATTTATTAAAGGGAGTTAACCCAACAAGAAAACCCAACCACCGAGTGGTTCAACGACGTCGATAAAAAACTAGATCTAAATCATTAGAACACAAATAGAGAAAATGGATAAAGATAATTCAAAAATATATTTAGATTCACAATCCTAGATCTATACATAAACTCATAGGTATAGATCCATAGAAACAAAGTAAATAATCCATGAAAAGATCAAGGAATTGTAGAGGAATAAACGAGATACGCAAAGGGATGAAATCCTCTTAATGGGAGGAGAGAGGATATTCAATCTAAGCCTTTATTCTCAACGAAAGAGGTTCGGATCTCCTTGGAATCTCTCTAGGAGGATTTGGAAAGACCTAGAAAGAGATAAGCCCGAGCTAAGGATGAAAATATGGAAGTCCCGGGGGTTCGGGTGGTTTTAAAATAAAATTCTCAGAATTTAAAATTGCATGCATGGTTTACCTGGTCAGAGGCACACTGTTTGTCAAATCGTGCACACACCGTGCAGATCCCACTGTCCAGAGATACACGGTCTGCATGGTTTGGTCGTACAGTTTTTCAAACTATGCGCACACTGTGCATACCTCTCTATCCAGTGCTGCTTGGTTGGCACGGTTTGGTCACACGGTTTGTCAAACCGTGTGCGAACCATGAAGAAGACATTGCCCTTTTGTTTTACTTAAAAGATCTCCCAAACGCATCCCCAAGTCACAACTCCAAAACAGAGGTTCTTAGAAACATAAAAATTACATGGAAATGTAACATGATGTTACAAACTCCCCAACAAAAGATCATTCTGTCCCCAGAAAGCCTTTGAAGTAACCTCCATGTAAAAAAGATGAGGCCATTGATCTCCCATTAGTGCCTCCCATTCCCACATCTCATGAGAATCATAACTATGCTTCAATTGAACACGGACCAGAGGTATCATTCTCCAACGATGTACCTTGGTTTCTGAATCAACAAGCCTGACAGGCCCTTCAGCTACAGATAAATCTGGTTCAATTTCAAGATCACTCCACCTCACAACATGGGATGGATCAGAGAGATAGTTTTACAGCTGCGATAGAGGGAACACGTTATGTATCGACGTCAGTTGTGGTGGTATAGCTAAATGGTAAGAAATTTTCCCCACAATAATAGTAACCTCAAAAGGTCCCACAAAACGAGGATCAAGCTTCCCTTGCTTCCCAAGTCATCGATGACTTAATCGGGGTTAAACTTTCAAGAACACCTAGTCACCAACTAAGAACTCTAAATGATTATGGAAACTATTAGCATAAGACTTGTACTAACTCTGTGCTATCAACATTCTCTGACAAATTAGCTGAATCATAGTTGTCGTCTCTTAGAACAAACACGGTCCTACCAAATATCTTTCACCAATATTCAACCATCAAAAAGAAGATTTACATGAATGACAATACAAAGCCTCAAAATGAGCCATATTAATTGCAAAATGATAACCGTTATTATAAGAGAACTCAACCAGCCCCAGATGATTGCCCCAAGACCCACCAAAGTCAAGAACACAAGCGCAGAGCATATCATCAAGGATCTGAATATATCTTTCTATCTAGCCATCTAACTGTGGATGGTAGGTTGTGCTCAAACGCAGCTGATATCCCAGTTCCCCTTGAAGGCCTCTCCAAAATTGAGAAGTAAACCGAGGATCCCTATCAGAGACTATAGTATAAGGAACTCCATGCAAACTGATGACTTCATTCACATAGATATTTCACAACTCCTCAACTTTGGTTGAATCTTGAATAGGTAAAAAGTGAGCCTAGTTGGTCAGCCTGTCGATCACAACACATATCGCGTTCTTCTTCCTCTAGGATTGAGGTAACCTAACCACAAAGTCCATCAAGATTTCATCCCACTTCTAGGTAGGGACTATAAGTGGATGAAGCAAACCCAAAGGTTTCGGGTGCTCGGCATTCACCTGTTGGCATGTATAACAACAAGATACAAACTCAAAAATGTCTCATCTCATTTCTAGCCACCAGTACTATAGCCGCATGTCATAGAACATTTTTGTGGTTCCTGGGTGCACATCCCACTAAGAGTTAATGAAAACCCCCATCACATCCTTCCATGCCGATAATGGCACAACATAAAAGTTTGGATAACATAGAACATCCTCTTTGGAGAATGACCTCTGGGTGTTGGTCTCCCCACCATAAAGAGATCCCCTAATTCTATGGAATTCATCATCTAGATTCTATTTCTGAAGAATCAAGTCGTGGACAGCAGAAGTCAAATCAACACTTTCTAAAGAAACTTCACTCCCCTTCCACTGAATTCCAATTTTCTACTAAGAAAAAAGAGCCATCAAACTCCACTCTTATGAAGATTATTTCACAGCCTGAGTTGGAAGTTTCCTTCTTAATGCATCTACAATGACATTCCCATTCCCCGGGGTAGATGAAATGTCAAAGTTGAATGATTGCAGGTACTCCACCCAACGTTGTTGGCGAAGATACAAATATTTCTTAGATAATATATAACTCAATCTCTTGTGGTTTGAATATATAGTAAATCTTTTCCATAAACGGGAATGTCTCCAACAATAAAGTGTGTGCATTACAGCTATATGTTCAAGGTCATGGGTAGGATAGTTCTTCTCATGAGGTGTAACACCCCAAGATTTCATAGTGTGTTATTTCTTCAAAATAATTCAATAACTTGCACTACACGCAACACTGAGTTCAATTGCACCATGACTTACCAAAAAAAAAGCCATTAAAAGAGGTCATGAATAGTATTAACTAAATTTTAAACTTTATATAATCCTTATAATTTTAGAATCCATATTATGAGTTTCTTAGTCATAATGCAAGAACAGATTCATTTTCAGTATTGCACTTTTATCAACTTTTGATAGTGAAACCTTTTTAAATACAATATTTTAAACTTTTTGACTAAATGGAGACAACAAAAAATTTAAAATGAAACATCCCAAGCTTCCATGGTACGCTTTCCTTTGAATAAAACAGTAGCGTGTGTTGTACGCAACTTCGAGTTCTAACACACCGTAACCAATCAAACTAGCTGTTATGAATAGTAATACCTACTTTTAGAAGTTATATATATTTTATAATTTAAAATGGACTTCATTTTTGGATTCGAAATATCAAATTTAGCCTAAGGTGAAATTTTGGTACTTTTCGGATAACTTTCATATTTTGATGAATAGTGAAAATTACTAAATTTTAATTAAAAACAACTTTTTTAATCAAAATAATTAATAGTAATAAATTATGAATTTGAGTGGTTTTGAAGTATATTTAGAATATATTTTTACTATTTAATATAATGTTGGTCATTGGACATAATTTTACAATTAAACAGAACATAAACAAGTGTCAATCTTTTGATAGTTATTATCTCTTAAAAACACGCTTTTTGTTTTGACAGCGGGAATTAATTTTAAATTAATTTCTGCCACTTCTGTGTTTTGAATTTAGGAAAATGGATTCCATATTTGGAATCAGGATGTTCAAATTGTTTAAATAGGTAACTTTTATTTTTAGACATTTTGAATAATTACTGCGGTAAATATTTTATTTACCATGGTTAAGGGTAAATCCTGTAAATAAGGGTTAAAAAATAATATTATAATAATACTAAATTACCCTAAAACGTGTCTTAACCCTATTTGTAGATACATGGTCGACCATGGGAATCTTTGGGTCTATTTTGGGACCCCATGGATCCACTTGTAAGTGATAATGACACTTTATTTTAATTAAGTTAAAATGAATACAAAAATGACACAAGCATATATCTTTTAGAAAAACAATTGTTACATAGGGTTATATATGTTGGATATTAGATTATAAATATTCATTAAAAGGATAAAAATATTTCCTACATAATTATATTTTATTTATAATTTTTAGATATTAAATAATTTTTTTTATTTATGACACAATGATGATGCAGTAATTACTATAATAGTGAAAAATTAAAATAATTGATATTATAAATACCCAAAAAAATATAATATGAAACTTTTAATGCATTAAACTAATTTTATAGGATAATATGATATATTAGGATTTATTTAATTGACTTTGTTTGAATTAATCAATCTGTTATGAGTTTCACAAAAATCAACTATTGAATAGTGTCAAAATTGACATAAAAGAGTTTTTTAAAACAATATTATATTATTAATTGATAATAAATTCCTAAAAATCTAAGGTTCGGCAAAGAGACTTATATAAGGATAGGTTCATCATTAATGGACCACTTGGGGGACTCTTGGATGTATATAGTAAGTTTATTAACCATATTATATAAAAATACAAAGATACATTGTAAAAGTGAAACTAATTAACTTAGAGTTAATACTTAAAGATAAGGTTAATATAAGTACCCAAACCTGTCTAAATTCTATTGTTTGAGTGGTTTTCTACCTATACCCACCTTAACCTTTGAATAATCAACTTTGGGGCCTTTAGAAACAGAATATGAATTTATTATAAATTAATATTTCTAACTTTTCCAAAGGTGCCCCTCACCCCTCTTATAAAAGGGCACTCCTCCTTCCCATTTCTTCACACCTTCAAAGCCTTTTGGTTCGGCCAAACTCTGCCCAAATACTCTCCCAACATCCCTCAATACAACCTAGAGGCCTTAGTTTGATCAGAAAGCCAACCTAAGGAGCCCTTTTGATCAAATCAAAAGGAAGAACCCGAAGAAGAGGTAATGATTTCACCACCCTTCTCCAAGTTCATTTCTTCTTCCACTTCTTCTTCCTTTGTTCTTACCATTATAAAATAATAACTCCAGTATCTCACATATACTGTGATGTTATTATAAATACGGTACAACCATATTCAGTATTCTATCCACCCTTTGAATAACATGTCACCATACGTGCGTACGTACGACTTACCGTCTCCACGTCGTGGTGTAATTGTTATTCATTATATTATTATTTGGATGGGTATAATAATGATGTGTAACTCATGTAAATAATAAATATAACATGTTAATGATTCTGTATATATGATATACCATCCATTTATATATTATTTTAATATCAAAAGAATGATATTGTCGCTCGTGCGTACGTACGGACTACCGTCTCCACGAACGCGATGAGATTCATTCTCCATCGTATTCATTCAAGTATAATTATCATTTGATGATTTAAAAATGATGTTGAAGGACTTGATATCATTCTGGATATGAATAAGATACAACAAACATGGCTTATGTAACAAAACATATAAAAGAAAATGAGTAAGTTAACACCTGAAACGACGACAATTCTAAGATATTATTAACAAATCAATGTTAAAAGATCATATATGATATCATATTAATATATATGATTCTTGTATAATTTAAAAACAATTATTTCACCATTATACAGGAGGATAACCTACCCCAACCAAGGAAAAGTACAAGGTAAGGGTTTATTTCACAATCTCTTCATTATCCGAGGTTGTTTATACGTAATAATCTACTGGGATATCTTTATCATCCACATCCATGTTTCTTAAAAATGTATTTCAAAACATTTTTACTATTTACAAGAATATGGGTTAAAGTCATTTATACCCTTGTTTGACTTTTTATAAGAGGTTTATAAAGGAATCTTTCCGTCTTTTTCAAAACAAGGTCCTTTTTAACCTTTTCGACAGAATTGAGGTAAGAATGTTTTTTTAAACTTATACGGCGGGTGCGGTTATTTTACGCCGTTATAAAATCTTCAAAGCTTTCCTTACAAGCTTATAAGAATATTTTCAAGAAAATTTTTTATTTTATATGGCTCTTAAATTTTTTCAAAAATAGAAAGAGATATTTCTCTAAAGAGTGTTTTGATTTCATCTATGTCAACATCCTTCGACGGATTTTACGCTTAATTGAAGTTGATTTATTATGATACAAAAATTCTATATTGTATTGAAGGTTATGTGATATGTTTGACTGTGGATGTGCTATTTTTATACCATTCATAGTTTATGGTGAAATTATTGACATTTCGTATGCTAGTTTTAATACGAATGTTTATGTTATGTTTAAACCTTTTCATATGGGAATGCATTGGACTTAATAAGTGACGGGTGGAGCCCGCTATAGCTCCTCGATGCATCGGAAGGTCTCATGAGACAAACTAGTGTCTTGGCACAAGGCCTTGACAAAATCTTATTTGTAGTCTTGGCACGAGGCCTTGGCTATGTGGTTATGATAGTCTGGCATTATGCATTCCAACATTATGAAAGTGGTTATTGATTTTTGCATGTGATTATTCGATTAGTAGAATATCCATGTGAATAAGTAAATGGCATCATTTCATTTTACATTTTCCATACTATGTTTAAGTTCAAGTTTAAAAGGCTTTTGTTTTAGTTATACATTGCCTTAAAAATTTTATTCTTATTTACAAAAGTTTCCGCTATATTGTTATCCTTACTGGGCATTTGAGCTCACCCCTTTTCTATGTTTTATTTTTCCCAGGAAGTGAAGAAGTAAGTTATGAATGACCTATAGGGATATTATGTGGGGATATGAGTGTGGATTATAGAGACAATATGTTGTTGTAGTAGTTTTTCATTTAATGATGTAATGTAAAACTTATGAATATATCTAGTGTTTCCAAGGCTACTAAACCAATCGGTCTTTCGAGATTTGATCTTTCTTGTGATCATGCCAATGTTACGAAGTAATGCACCGACTCTGGGCAGCTGGGGTCGGGGCGTTACAGTTGGTATCAGAGGATGTTTAGTACAAACCTTGGAAGCTAGATTTAGATAAACTCTGATTAGAGCACGTAGACCTAAGATGAGCTTTGAGGATTAGTGTAGAAGAACTTCCTAGGAATTTTGGTATTGTAGAGATTTTGTGAGTTTTCCGAGCAATACATC
This sequence comes from Viscum album, assembly GCA_963277665.1. Lineage (NCBI taxonomy): Eukaryota > Viridiplantae > Streptophyta > Magnoliopsida > Santalales > Viscaceae > Viscum > Viscum album. Next base: position 797,974,359 of record OY728143.1, on the reverse strand, counting down.
CCTGTCTGGATACGAGCAGGTAGAGGCGGCTCTGGCACAGATGTACCTAGGGGTAAAACCCGAAAACACCGCTTTGAGCTAGACTCGAACGGGAACTGGTGCACGACAACGGGCCTTGCTGCACTCTTGGTTACGACACTCCCGGGGGATATGCTTAGGATAATTCTCATTTTCTTTACAAACCATTATGAAGGGTTTATGAGTATATACTTCCTCCAAGAAAACATTTTTATGATTATGGATTATATCCATAAATAGTTCAATTTATGTTAAGTGTTTTATAAGTATGGGATTATGTATTTTGACTCATAAACTAATCTTGTTTATGCCATTGTTTAGAAATGGCGCCCAGTAGAAGGAATGATAACTCCAGAAATGCACATGATTCAAAGAGATGGAAGGATCATATCTTTCATGGTCTTAAGCTAGAATTTATAAGAGAAATAGTCTCCCATGTATTATCATCATATGAAGAAATAATATCATGTGTTGATAAGATAAGTAAAGAGTTTACTAAGTCCTATGGCTTTGAAGGGAAGCAAGAGAAGAAAATGATGGAAGAGAGAAAGAGGGATAAAAGTAAGAGGGAAAAGAAGAATTTTCCCATATGTGGTAACTGTGGAAAGAAACACCCTGGAACTTGCCTGAAAGGAATAGGAGTTTGTTATAAGTGTGGAGGAAAAGGGCACAAAGTACGTGACTGCAAAGGTAAGAAAATGGTTTCAAATGTACAATGCTTCATTTTCAAGGAGTTTGGACACTACGCGAACCTATGTCCCAGTCATCAGACTATGCCGCAAATGATATTATTGGATAATAATCATGTTATGATACTACCACAGATGAAGAGGGATGATTAGAGTTATTATGTTGATTATTTCAATTGAGTGTTGTATCAACAATGTACTTGTTATAATAATTATGGAGTATATAAGGATTGTACTGCAGTACTATTTCATTAAGGACTTGAGATTGTATGGAACAAAGAAAAGTGACTCATTAGCAGGATAGATTTTTGGAAAATATATGGTTGAGAGAATGATAAACCATAATATAGTTCTGATACTGAGGTAGTGATTTTGGAATAATATGTGATTGTTTTGGATAAATTATATTGGATATTCTTGACTACCTTGGAACTGATTAATGATTTTTATATTCCATCATTGTTGGGGTTTAAAACATTTTTGGATTAATGAAGTATATCCAGCATTCTATATGGAATAAGGGAGCCTGAATGTAATCAATAAGGAATATGGTAATACATGATGAAGGTATTCATATGCTATTACGGGGTAAAAAGGATCTATATTATGATTACCTTCCTTATGAATGTTGGACTGTGAGTTTGGACAGAAGTATTTTGGATAGTTCTAGTTTGGATTATTTTGGATTGCCATAAAAAGGACAACCCGGAGGTCGGGCGGCAACCCGTCGCGTCCGGCAAGGCTGCGAGACTTGAACCCGCAACCAAAGGGTGACAAGGGTGTATCACCTACCACTATCCCACGAGATGTCCTGGATTAAATAATGTAGTTTTTATTAAAAGATCTTGTAGATGAATTATAAATTCGTTTATTTTGGAACCCTATACGAATAGTGTAAATAGATTTTTTTTTACATTCTATTATGTTTTAGAGTAAAAGATGAGTTTGTGGTTGAAATTTATTAATGGATAAAACTCTAATTATAAAGTAATTATATCTCTTTATGATCTTATCCAATCTCATAAATAAATTCCTCAACATTAAGAAATGAAACTTAGAACAAAAATGTTTTCCTAGATGGTACCTTAAATCATCACTAATTCATGGCTTTGGGATTGTTGGCCTTTTCATAACCATGTTCTCTACCACTCTCCATCAGATAATTGATGGTTAGATTTCTCTTCCATATCCATATTTTCCTACATGGAACCCTAGTATGTGTTATTTTCGGTAATCTTCATACTGTCCACTCTTTATTTTAAATAGAGGCCTCATTAATTCATTTTTCGATGTGGGATTTCAACTAAGATATTTTGAAACGTCAAAAATGTGTTATCCTAATACCCTATGTTTTGTTGAACCGATGGTATTTCAAATCATCATATATTGATGAATTTAAGGACCTCAATTATACACTTGTTTGTGATTGATGACCTCAATCACTACCTATAAATATTTACATTTTTTCCTCCGATTATATGTCTCTAATTTCCACCAATGTTCTCCTAATCGAGATCATAATTTGGTGGTGACCCTTTGATTTCTCTTTTCCTCATATTAAGACTAAATTTTAGTAACCCAATTTCCGATGTGGGTTTTCCCACAAATATATTTTCTACTTTCAACCTTTTATTTTTGAAGAACAATTTCAAATTGCGAGGACGCAATTTATTGAAGGAGGGGAGAATGTAACACCCCAAGATTTCATAGTGTGTTATTTCTTCAAAATAATTCAATAACTTGCACTACACGCAACACTGAGTTCAATTCCACCATGACTTACCAAAAAAAAGCCATTAAAAGAGGTCATGAATAGTATTAACTAAATTTTAAACTTTATATAATCCTTATAATTTTAGAATCCATATTATGAGTTTCTTAGTCATAATGCAAGAACAGATTCATTTTCAGTTTTGCACTTTTATCAAATTTTGATAGTGAAACCTTTTTAAATACAATATTTTAAACTTTTTGACTAAATGGAGACATCAAAAAATTTAAAATGAAACATCCCAAGCTTCCACGGTACGCTTTCCTTTGAATAAAACAGTAGCGTGTGTTGTACGCAACTTCGAGTTCTAACACCCCGTAACCAATCAAACTGGCTGTTATGAATATTAATACCTACTTTTTGAAGTTATATATATTTTATATTTTAAAATGGACTTCATTTTTGGATTCGAAATATCAAATTTAGCCTAAGGTGAAATTTTGGTACTTTTCGGATAACTTTCATATTTTGATGAATAGTGAAAATTACAAAATTTTAATTAAAAACAACTTTTTTAATCAAAATAATTAATAGTAATAAATTATGAATTTGAGTGGTTTTAAAGTATATTTAGAATATATTTTTACTATTTAATATAATGTTGGTCATTGGACATAATTTTACAATTAAACCGAACATAAACAAGTGTCAATCTTTTGATAGTTATTATCTCTTAAAAACACGCTTTTTGTTTTGACAGCGGGAATTAATTTTAAATTAATTTCTGCCACTTCTGTGTTTTGAATTTAGGAAAATGGATTCCATATTTGGAATCAGGATGTTCAAATTGTGTAAATAGGTAACTTTTATTTTTAGACATTTTGAATAATTACTGCGGTAAATATTTTATTTACCATGGTTAAGGGTAAATCCGGTAAATAAGGGTTAAAAAATAATATTATAATAATACTAAATAACCCTAAAACGTGTCTTAACCCTATTGGTAGATACATGGTCGACCATGGGAATCTTTGGGTCTATTTTGGGACCCCATGGATCCACTTTAAGTGATAATGACACTTTATTTTAATTAAGTTAAAATGAATACAAAAATGACACAGGCATATATCTTTTAGAAAAACAATTGTTAAATAGGGTTATATATGTTGGATTTTAGATTATAAATATTCATTAGAAAGATAAAAAGATTTCTTACATAATTATATTTTATTTATAATTTTTAGATATTAAATAAGTTATTTTATTTATGACACAATGATGATGCAGTAATTACTATAATAGTGAAAAATTAAAATAATTGATATTATAAATACCCAAAAAAATATAATATGAAACATTTAATGAATTAAACTAATTTTCTAGGATACTATGATATATTAGGATAGATTTAATTGACTTTGTTATAAGTAATCAATCTGTTATGAGTTTCACAAAAATCAACTATTGAATAGTGTCAAAATTGACATAAAAGAGTTTTTAAAACAAATATTATATTATTAATTGATATTAAATTCCTAAAAATCTAAGGTTCGGCCAAGAGACTTATATAAGGATAGTTTCATCATTAATGGACCACTTGGGGGTCTCTTGGATGTATATAGTATGTTTATTAACCATATTATATAAAAATACAAAGAGACATTGTAAAAGTGAAACTAATTAACTTAGAGTTAATACTTAAAGATAAGGTTAATATAAGTACCCAAACCTGTCTAAATTCTATTGGTTGAGTGGTTTTAGACCTATCCCCACCTTAACCCTTGAATAATCAACTTTGGAGCCTTTAGAAACAGAATATGAATTTATTATAAATTAATATTTCTAACATTTCCAAAGGTGCCCCTCACCCCTCTTATAAAAGGGCACTCCTCCTTCCCATTTCTTCACACCTTCAAAGCCTTTTGGTTCGGCCAAACTCTGCCCAAATACTCTCCCAACATCCCTCACTATAACCTAGAGGCCTTAGTTTGATCAGAAAGCCAACTTAAGGAGCCCTTTTGATCAAATCAAAAGGAAGAACCCGAAGAAGAGGTAATGATTTCACCACCCTTCTCCAAGTTCATTTCTTCTTCCACTTCTTCTTCCTTTGTTCTTACCATTATAAAATAATAACTCCAGTATCTCACATATACTGTAATGTTATTATAAATATGGTACAACCATATTCAGTATTCTATCCACCCTTTGAATAACATGTCACCATACGTGCGTACGTACGGCTTACCGTCTCCACGTCGTGGTGTAATTGTTATTCATTATGCTATTATTTGGATGGGTATAATAATGATGTGTAACTCATGTAAATAATAAATATAACATGTTAATGATTCTTTATATATGATATACCATCCATTTATATATTATTATAATATCAAAAGAATGATATTGTCGCTCGTGCGTACGTACGGACTACCGTCTCCACGAACGCGATGAGATTCATTCTCCATCGTATTCATTCAAGTATAATTATCATTTGATGAATTAAAAATGATGTTGAAGGACTTGATATCATTCTGGATATGAATAAGATACAACAAACATGTCTTATGTAACAAAACATATAAAAGAAAATGAGTAAGTTAACACCCGAAACGACGATAATTCTAAGATATTATTAACAAATCAATGTTAAAAGATCATATATGATATCATATTAATATATATGATTCTTGTATAATTTAATAACAATTATTTCACCATTATACAGGAGGTTAACCTACCCCAACCAAGGAAAATTACAAGGTAAGGGTTTATTTCACAATCTCTTCATTATCCGAGGTTGTTTATACGTAATAATTTACTGGGATATCTTTATCATCCACATCCATGTTTCTTAAAAATGTATTTCAAAACATTTTTACTATTTACAAGAATATGGGTTAAAGTCATTTATACCCTTGTTTGACTTTTTATAAGAGGTTTATAAAGGAATCTTTCCGTCGTTTTCAAAACAAGGTCCTTTTTAACCTTTTCGACAGAATTGAGGTAAGAATGTTTTTTAAACTTATACGGCGGGTGCGGTTATTTTACGCCGTTATAAAATCTTCAAATCTTTCCTTACAAGGTTATAAGAATATTTTCAAGAAAATGTTTTATTTTATATGGCTCTTAAATGTTTTCAAAAATAGAAAGAGATATTTCTCTAAAGAGTGTTTTGATTTCATCTATGTCATCATCCTACGACGGATTTTACGCTTAATTGAAGTTGATTTTTTATGATACAAAACGTCTATATTGTATTGAAGGTTTTGTGATATGTTTGACTGTGGATGTGCTATTTTTATACCATTGATAGTTTATGGTGAAATTATTGACATTTCGTATGCTAGTTTTAATACGAATGTTTATGTTATGTTTAAACCTTTTCATATGGGAATGCATTGGACTTAATAAGTGACGGGTGGAGCCCGCTATAGCTCCTCTATGCATCGGTAGGTCTCATGAGACAAACTAGTGTCTTGGCACAAGGCCTTGACAAAATCTTATTTGTAGTCTTGGCACGAGGCCTTGGCTATGTGGTTATGATAGTCTGGCATTATGCATTTCAACATTATGAAAGTGGTTATTGATTTTTGCATGTGATTATTCGATTAGTAGAATATCCATGTGAATAAGTAAATGGAATCATTTCATTTTACTTTTGCCATACTATGTTTAAGTTCATGTTAAAAAAGGCTTTTGTTTTAGTTATACATTGCCTTAAAAATTTTATTCTTATTTACAAAAGTTTCCGCTATATTGTTATCCTTACTGGGCATTTGAGCTCACCCCTTTTCTATGTTTTATTTTTCCCAGGAAGTGAAGAAGTAAGTTATGAATGACCTGTAGGGATATTATGTGGGGATATGAGTGTGGATTATGGAGACAATATGTTTTTGTAGTAGTTTTTCGTTTAATGATGTAATGTAAAACTTATGAATATATCTAGTGTTTCCAAGGCTACTAAACCAATCGGTCTTTCGAGATTTGATCTTTCTTGTGATCATACCAATGTTACGAAGTAATGCACCGACTCTGGGCAGCTGGGGTCGGGGCGTTACAGTTGGTATCAGAGGAAGTTTAGTACAAACCTTGGAAGCTAGATTTAGATAAACTCTGATTAGAGCACGTAGACCTAAGATGAGCTTTGAGGATTAGTGTAGAAGAACTTCCTAGAATTTTGGTATTGTAGAGATTTTGTGAGTTTTCCGAGCAATACATCCCTGTCTGGATACGAGCAGGTAGAGGCGGCTCTGGCACAGATGTACCTAGGGGTAAAACCCAAAAACACCGCTTTGAGCTAGACTCGAACGGGAACTGGTGCACGACAATGGGCCTTGCTGCACTCTTGGTTACGACACTCCCGGGGGATATGCTTAGGATAATTCTCATTTTCTTTACAAACCATTATGAAGGGTTTATGAGTATATACTTCCTCAAAGAAAACATTTTTATGATTATGGATTATATCCATAAATAGTTCAATTTATGTTAAGTGTTTTATAAGTATGGGATTATGTATTTTGACTCATAAACTAATCTAGTTTATGCCATTGTTTAGAAATGGCACCCAGTAGAAGGAATGATAACTCCAGAAATGCACATGATTCAAAGAGAAGGAAGGATCATATCTTTCATGGTCTTAAGCTAGAATTTATAAGATAAATAGTCTCCCATGTATTATCATCATATGAAGAAATAATATCATGTGTTGATTAGATAAGTAAAGAGTTTACTGAGTCCTATGGCTTTGATGGGAAGCAAGAGAAGAAAAGGATGGAAGAGAGAAAGATGGATAAAAGTAAGAGGGAAATGAAGAATTTTCCCATATGTGGTAACTGTGGAAAGAAACACCCTGGAACTTGCCTGAAAGGAATTGGAGTTTGTTATAAGTGTGGAGGAAAAGGGCACAAATTACGTGACTGCAAGGGTAAGAAAATGGTTTCAAATGCACAATGCTTCATTTGCAAGGAGTTTGGACACTACGCGAACCTATGTCCCAGTCATCAGACTATGCCGCAAATGATGTTATTGGATAATAATCATGTTATGATACTACCACAGATGAAGAGGGATGATTAGAGTTCTTATGTTGATTATTTAAATTGAGTGTTGTATCAACAATGTACTTGTTATAATAATTATGGAGTATATAAGGATTGTACTGCAGTACTATTTCATTAAGGACTTGAGATTGTAGGGAACAAAGAAAAGTGACTCATTAGCAGGATAGATTTTTGGAAAATATATGGTTTAGAGAATGATAAACCATAATATAGTTCTGATACTGAGGTAGTGATTTTGGAATAATATGTGATTGTTTTGGATAAATTATATTGGATATTCTTGACTACCTTGGAACTGATTAATGATTTGTATATTCCATCATTGTTGGGGTTTAAAACATTTTTGGATTAATGAAGTATATCCAGCATTCTATATGGAATAAAGGAGCATGAATGTAATCAATAAGGAATATGGTAATACATGATGAAGGTATTCATATGCTATTACGGGTTAAAAAGGATCTACATTATGTTTACCTTCCTTATTAATGTTGGACTGTGAGTTTGGACAGAAGTATTTTGGATAGTTCTAGTTTGGATTATTTTGGATTGCCATAAAAGGACAACCCGGAGGTCAGGCGGCAACCCGTCGCGTCCGGCAGGGCTGCGAGACTTGAACCCGCAACCAAAGGGCGACAAGGGTGTATCGCCTACCACTGTCCCACGAGATGTCCTGGATTAAATAATGTAGTTTTTATTAAAAGATCTTGTAGATGAATTATAAATTCGTTTATTTTGGAACCCTATACGAATAGTGTAAATAGATTTTTTTTACATTCAATTATGTTTTAGAGTGAAAGATGAGTTTGTGGTTGAAATTTATTAATGGATAAAACTCTAATTATAAAGTAATTATATCTCCTTATGATCTTATCCAATCTCATAAATAAATTCCTCAACATTAAGAAAAGCAACTTAGAACAAAAATGTTTTCCTAGATGGTACCTTAAATCATCACTAATTCATGGCTTTGGGATTGTTGGCCTTTTCATAGCCATGTTCTCTACCACTCTCCATCAGATAATTGATGGTTATATTTCTCTTCCATATCCATATTTTCCTACATGAAACCCTAGTATGTGTTATTTTCGGTAATCTTCATACTTTCCACTCTTTATTTTAAATAGAGGCCTCATTAATTCATTTTTCGATGTGGGATTTCAACTAAGATATTTTGAAACATCAAAAATGTGTTATCCTAATACCCTATGTTTTGTTGAACCGATGGTATTTCAAATCATCATAGATTGATGAATTTAAGGACCTCAATTATACACTTGTTTGTGATTGATGACCTCAATCACTACCTATAAATATTTACGTTTTTTCCTCCGATTATATGTCTCTAATTTCCACCAATGTTCTCCTAATCGAGATCATAATTTGGTGGTGACCCTTTGATTTCTCTTTTCCTCATATTAAGACTAAATTTTAGTAACCCAATTTCCGATGTGGGTTTTCAAACAAATATATTTTCTACTTTCAACCTTTTATTTTTGAAGAACAATTTCAAATTGCGAGGACGCAATTTATTGAAGGAGGGGAGAATGTAACACCCCAAGATTTCATAGTGTGTTATTTCTTCAAAATAATTCAATAACTTCCACTACACGCAACACTGAGTTCAATTGCACCATGACTTACAAAAAAAAGCCATTAAAAGAGGTCATGAATAGTATTAACTAAATTTTAAACATTATATAATCCTTATAATTTTAGAATCCATATTATGAGTTTCTTAGTCATATTGCAAGAACAGATTCATTTTCAGTATTGCACTTTTATCAACTTTTGATAGTGAAACCTTTTTAAATACAATATTTTAAACTTTTTGACTAAATGGAGACATCAAAAAAATTTAAATGAAACATCCCAAGCTTCCACGGTACGCTTTCCTTTGAATAAAACAGTAGCGTGTGTTGTACGCAACTTCGAGTTCTAACACACCGTAACCAATCAAACTAGCTGTTATGAATAGTAATACCTACTTTTTGAAGTTATATATATTTTATATTTTAAAATGTACTTCATTTTTGGATTCGAAATATCAAATTTAGCCTAAGGTGATATTTTGGTACTTTTCGGATAACTTTCATATTTTGATGAATAGTGAAAATTACTAAATTTTAATTAAAAACAACTTTTTTAATCAAAATAATTAATAGTAATAAATTATGAATTTGAGTGGTTTTAAAGTATATTTAGAATATATTTTTACTATTTAATATAATGTTGGTCATTGTACATAATTTTACAATTAAACCGAACATAAACAAGTGTCAATCTTTTGATAGTTATTATCTCTTAAAAACACGCTTTTTGTTTTGACAGCGGGAATTAATTTTAAATTAATTTCTGCCACTTCTGTGTTTTGAATTTAGGAAAATGGATTCCATATTTGGAATCAGGATGTTCAAATTGTGTAAATAGGTAACTTTTATTTTTAGACATTTTAAATAATTACTGCGGTAAATATTTTATTTACCATGGTTAAGGGTAAATCCGGTAAATAAGGGTTAAAAAATAATATTATAATAATACTAAATTACCCTAAAACGTGTCTTAACCCTATTGGTAGATACATGGTCGACCATGGGAATCTTTGGGTCTTTTTTGGGAACCCATGGATCCACTTGTAAGTGATAATGACACTTTATTTTAATTAAGTTAAAATGAATACAAAAATGACACAAGCATATATCTTTTAGAAAAAAAATTGTTACATAGGGTTATATATGTTGGATTTTAGATTATAAATATTAATTAGAAAGCTAAAAAGAGTTCTTACATAATGATATTTTATTTATAATTTTTAGATATTAAATAAGTTATTTTATTTATGACACAATGATGATGCAGTAATTACTATAATAGTGAAAAATTAAAATAATTGATATTATAAATACCCAAAAAAATATAATATGAAACTTTTAATGAATTAAACTAATTTTCTAGGATAATATGATATATTAGTATAGATTTAATGGACTTTGTTCGAAGTAATCAATCTGTTATGAGTTTCACAAAAATCAACTATTGAATAGTGTCAAAATTGACATAAAAGAGTTTTTAAAACAGATATTATATTATTAATTGATATTAAATTCCTAAAAATCTAATGATCGGCCGAGAGTCTTATATAAGGATAGTTTCATCATTAATGGACCACTTGGGGGTCGCTTGGATGTATATAGTAAGTTTATTAACCATATTATATAAAAATACAAAGAGACATTGTAAAAGTGAAACTAATTAACTTAGAGTTAATACTTAAAGATAAGGTTAATATAAGTACCCAAACCTGTCTAAATTCTATTGGATGAGTGGTTTTCTACCTATCCCCACCTTAACCTTTGAATAATAAACTTTGGAGCCTTTAGAAACCGAATATTAATTTATTATAAATTAATATTTTTATCTTTTCCAAAGGTGCCCCTCACCCCTCTTATAATAGGGTACTCCTCCTTCCCATTTCGTCACACCTTCAAAGCCTTTTGGTTCGGCCAAACTCTGCCCAAATACTCTCCCAACATCCCTCAATACAACCTAGAGGCATTAGTTTGATCATAAAGCCACCATAAGGAGCCCTTTTGATCAAATCAAAAGGAAGAACCCGAAGAAGAGGTAATGATTTCACCACCCTTCTCCAAGTTCATTTCTTCTTCCACTTCTTCTTCCTTTGTTCTTACCATTATAAAATAATAACTCCAGTATCTCACATATACTTTGATGTTATTATAAATATGGTACAACCATATTCATTATTCTATCCACCCTTTGAATAACATGTCACCATACGTGCGTATGTACGGCTTACCGTCTCCACGTCGTGGTGTAATTGTTATTCATTATATTATTATTTGGATGGGTATAATAATGATGTGTAACTCATGTAAATAATAAATATAACATGTTAATGATTCTATATATATGATATACCATCCATTTATATATTATTTGAATATCAAAAGAATGATATTGTCGCTCGTGCGTACGTACGGACTACCGTCTCCACGAACGCGATGAGATTCATTCTCCATCGTATTCATTCAAGTATAATTATCATTTGATGATTTAAAAATTATGTTGAAGGACTTGATATCATTCTGTATATGAATAAGATACAAAAAACATGGCTTATGTAACAAAACATATAAAAGAAAATGAGTAAGTTAACACCCGAAACGACGATAATTCTAAGATATTATTAACAAATCAATGTTAAAAGATCATGTATGATATCATATTAATATATATGATTCTTGTATAATTTAATAACAATTATTTCACCATTATACAGGAGGTTAACCTACCCCAACCAAGTAAAAGTACATGGTAAGGGTTTATTTCACAATCTCTTCATTATCCGAGGTTGTTTATACGTAATAATCTACTGGGATATCTTTATCATCCACATCCATGTTTCTTAAAAATGTATTTCAAAACATTTTTACTATTTACAAGAATATGGGTTAAAGTCATTTATACCCTTGTTTGACTTTTTATAAGAGGTTTATAAAGGAATCTTTCCATCGTTTTAAAAACAAGGTCCTTTTTAACCTTTTCGACAGAATTGAGGTAAGAATGTTTTTTTAAACTTATACGGCGGGTGCGGTTATTTTACGCCGTTATAAAATCTTCAAAGCTTTCCTTACAAGATTATAAGAATATTTTCAAGAAAATGTTTTATTTTATATGGCTCTTAAATGTTTTCAAAAATAGAAAGAGATATTTCTCTAACGAGTGTTTTGATTTCATCTATGTCAACATCCTTCGACGGATTTTACGCTTAATTGAAGTTGATTTATTATGATACAAAACTTCTATATTGAATTGAAGGTTTTGTGATATGTTTGACTGTGGATGTGCTATTTTTATACCATTCATAGTTTATGGTGAAATTATTGACATTTCGTATGCTAGTTTTAATACGAATGTTTATGTTATGTTTAAACCTTTTCATATGGGAATGCATTGGACTTAATAAGTGACGGGTGGAGCCCGCTATAGCTCCTCGATGCATCGGTAGGTCTCATGAGACAAACTAGTGTCTTGGCACAAGGCCTTGACAAAATCTTATTTGTAGTCTTGGCACGAGGCCTTGGCTATGTGGTTATGATAGTCTGGCATTATGCATTCCAACATTATGAAAGTGGTTATTGATTTTTGCATGTGATTATTCGATTAGTAGAATATCCATGTGAATAAGTAAATGGCATCATTTCTTTTTACTTTTGCCATACTATGTTTAAGTTCAAGTTTAAAAGGCTTTTGTTTTAGTTATACATTGCCATAAAAATTTTATTCTTATTTAAAAAAGTTTCCGCTATATTGTTATCCTTACTGGGCATTTGAGCTCACCCCTTTTCTATGTTTTATTTTTCCCAGGAAGTGAAGAAGTAAGTTATGAATGACCTGCAGGGATATTATGTGGGGATATGAGTGTGGATTATGGAGACAATATGTTGTTGTAATAGTTTTTCGTTTAATGATGTAATGTAAAAATTATGAATATATCTAGTGTTTCCAAGGCTACTAAACCAATCGGTCGTTCGAGATTTGATCTTTCTTGTGATCATGCCAATGTTACGAAGTAATGCACCGACTCTGGGCAGCTGGGGTCGGGGCGTTACATGAGGCATAAGCTGACAAGATCTATAGGCAACAACATGATTACCATGCACGAGGACACATCCCAAATAAGAACCCGATGCATCACAGAAGTACACATAACCAATCCATGCCTCAGGAAGAGTTTACACCAGTGCAGTAGTCAGAAGACTGTTTATCCCAACAAAATAACTCTGACATTTTTCATTCCAGGAAATGTTCACTCCCTTTCGAGTCAGAGCAGTCATTGGAGAAGCTATATTTGATAAGTCTTTAATAAACCGGTGATAATATCCTACTAAGCCCAAGAATATATGAATCTTGAAAACATTTTGTGGTTGTTCCCAAGTCATAACATCCTTCACCTTCTCAGGATCAACTGATATTCCTTGTTCTGACATGACATGTCCCAAGAATTTCACTTCATGAATCCAGAAATCTCACTTGGAAAGCTTGTTATAAAGTCAGTGATTCCTTAGAAGACTTAGAACTGTTCTCAGATGATGCACATGATCCTCCTCGGACATGGAGTAGACAAGAATTTCATCCACAAATAAAACCACAAAAGTATAAAGATACACATGGAAAACATTGTTCATCAACCCCATGAAAGCGCAGGAGCATTGTTGGGCCAAAGGGCATAAAAAGGTTCTCATAATGGCCATACCTACTCTAAAAAGCGGTCTTATGAATGTTAGATTATTTTATTCTAAACTGATGGTAACCAAATCGAAGATCAATTTTTGAAAACTACTTCGCACATTTTAATTGATCAAACAAATCATCAATTCGTGGTAGCGAATATTTTTTCATTCTCGTAACTCGATTGAGCTTTCAATAATCAAGACATAAGCGAAGAGAACCATCATCCTTCTTGGCGAAGAGAACTAGTGTTACCTAAGGTGACACACTCGGGAGTATAAATCCTTTCTAAAAAAGATCATCTAACTAAGACTTCAATTCCATTAGTTCAGTTTGAGCCATTCAGTAAGAGGGAATAGAAAATGGCTGAGTACCTTGCATTAATTCATTAGTAAATTCAAACTCTCTTACTGGTGGAAAACCATAGAAGTCATAAGGATACAAGTCGGGAAACTCATCAACGAATGGAGGGAGATCACCACACAATGAATCTCACTTTAGATCAAAATCAAACACCGATATAACTTCCCCAACTCTGGGAAAAAGGTTCCGGATCAGCTTGACCTTGGGTCCCATTCTCCTTGAAAAAATATAGACACACCACTGGTTGTTGTAAGGTAGAACCGTCGAAGATAATAATCGATCCGGGCTTTACTGGCAATGCGACAATCCAACCCAAAAATGACGTCAAAAGATTTCATGTAGAGAACCATGAAATTTCAATAATGATCAACATCTGATAGAGAGAAAACAGAAGTAGGACTGTGGACACCCTTCTCTCTCATTGTACCAAGGGGTGCAGTAATATCCCTCGCACAAGATAAAAGTTACATAAGTAGATTATGAATATTAACATGATGGGTTGAAATAAAAGAGTGAGATGAACCGGTATCAAAAAGAGATATCACTAAAGATGAATCTATAGTAATGGTAACTCTCACAGTTACAAGACATATATCAGCTACATCTGGATACTCTTCCACTGTGTGAAGAAGCTTTGTTCTGGATTCCTGTGGCTAGAACCCTTTTGTACGGGATGCATCCGATTTCCCCACAGTTTCTGGAGGTGTTGATGATCTTATTCCACCATGTGGAGTTGAGAAGTGATGGAAAATTCCCTGTAAATTCCCTAAATGTTCAAAGTATCTATAGTTCTTGGGTCCCTTAGTGTAAACCCTCTTATAATTTCCTATCTTTCCACATAGATAGTAAGTCAATGAATCCCCTCCTGGTGCTACTAGAGGTCTGGGATGACTCTGCTGTCGAAAAATACCATGAGAAAAGTCACCTTTCCGTTTTCTTTTTTTGGATACCACACTACCACTAGGTTGAAAAACAACCTCCTTCAACCCTGACATTCATGCCAAGTCCATCTGACCCATCATATCCCGATCCAACACATCAGCATATGTGGGTAGCATTAATATGAAAACCTGAGAACAGATATCTGATCTAATTCCCAACTCAAATTGTCGAGCCTTCGTCCTCTCATTAGATACAATCTCAGGAGAAAACTGTACCAGCTCATAAAAGAGATTTCATTACACAGTCACGGTTTTGTTGGCCTGCTCAAGCTTGAAAAACTCCATACCTTGGCCAACACCATTGATTCTAGATAGAACTGGTTAGCGAAAAGAACTCTAAGGTCATTCTACTCCAAACCCTCATGCATCCCAGACATCACCATTGTGTCCCACCATCTCCTACTTGGTCCCTCCAGTACAAAGGTGGTACACTTCACCTTGATCTCATCAGGTGTCTCCAAGAAAACATACAGATGTTCAATCTTACTCAACCATTCCTCAGCAAGTTGAGGATCAGTGGAGCCTTTGAAAATTGGTGTCTTATGGCATAGGAATTCTTGAGAACAACTTCAGAGAATATCCATATGAGGATCTGTAGCTGGAGTCTGAAGAGGAACTAGAGGTGGTGCATGTCCCAGAGCTTGGACAGTGCGAAGAATCACCTCAACCAGACTTGGATCCACAATAGGACTCTCTTGGTGAGGTTCAGCAGTAGCCTATTTTTGGATCTGAGCTCCACCTCTTCTTGGAGTAATGTTGCTACACAACACAAAAAGACATTTGATTAACACCCAAGCCCAGTAACAAGGAAAAATATTCTTAAAAGGAGGATAACAAGATTTGGATTCCACTCTATCCAAATCAAAACAGGGAAAATAATAGAACTAATCCACAAGTCGTATTTACCTAACCATCCCTGGTGACTTATGGTTCATTGTGGTGAGATCTGGTCAGTAACTCATTCACAACTACCTCCTACATCCCGACTAGAATACTCAAATGAATACTGTCATCAAGTCAATATGTTTAACCTACCTCTGATAACACTTTGTCACAAACCAGCCTTCGTACCCTGGTAACCTGATAACCGAGCAGGCCCTGACATAGCCCGAAGGGCATTCCTGATCCCCACGGGTTGGCGACTAGCACCTAGCATCGTATAACATACAAGTGGGAATGATTTACCCACAAGAATGCGGAAGCAAGAGTAAAACAAACAGTATGCATAACAGAATAAACTCCAATTGGAGTGATGTACCAGAATACAAAGAGGCGTGAAATGAAAAAGTACAAAAACCCAAGTACTGAAAAGGTAAAAATAGTCCCAAATTCCCTAAGGGAACAACTCGCCATGATCAGAGATCAAAAACGGGATCGACCTCCAAGAGGTCCCTTCCCTTTGCTCGATCCTCAACGAAGAAATAATACAAACACCTGAAGGAAAAAGTAGGGTGTGAACCTAATCCCATTAGGATACCACCAAATATTCCATAACAGATTCCAAATATATATTATCCAAAGAAAAGCTTTCTATTTTCAAATATATAGGTTTGGCAATTCAAAACCATATTCTAACAAAATATGTTGAACATTTTCAAAATACTGGACAAATACATTAAGCAAAGGCTTTATAATGATGGGATATTTCTAAAACAATTGCTTATGTAAAATATTTTTATAAAACACTTTATATAAATTCAGTAGGCATGCAAAGCAGTTCACAATAATTGGCATACATTTATATCTCAAATATAAATAAATAAGCAAGAAACTTGGTCATCTTCCAAGTGGGATGATAGTATTAACTAGTTATAGTATTCTACACTCTCTATGTGAACTCAGAAAAATCTATATACACATGTCCCTATGACATTTTACAAAGGAGACTAGTCACCAACCCGTCGGGGATGTGACCCACCACATGTTTGTTTTAGAACATTTTCATAACATAGAGTGTATCCAAATAACTCACTTACTACTTAAGGCTTGCATGCACTCTTACATGATAGGAGAACTAATTTAATAATGCTTAAAATATGATCAATCCCATTATTCCATTCCAAAAGATCCAATTTCATTCCATTTAAAACTGAAAAAGGTTTTATTCCAAAGATG
Organism: Viscum album; assembly: GCA_963277665.1. Taxonomy (NCBI): domain Eukaryota; kingdom Viridiplantae; phylum Streptophyta; class Magnoliopsida; order Santalales; family Viscaceae; genus Viscum; species Viscum album. The sequence goes on along the minus strand of OY728143.1, from coordinate 797,957,204 downwards.
CCTTTCTAGAAGATAAAACCAACTAGTTTCTATCAAATCATTCTCATCCATTTTCATAAGTTTGAAATTCATTCAAAACCAATTCCACCATTAAACACTTCATTTCCACAATAAAATTCAACAATTTAATTGAAATTAATCTCCATGAAATCCACAATTTAAATCCATCAATTTAAATTGGCCAATTTCCATAAACACACCCAATTCAATGGAATTGGTGTTTTCCAAATTCTCATGAAAAAACCATTTCAAATACCTCGACTCATTGGAATTGGGTTTTTATCAATTAAATTGAATGCAACTTGAGCAAATGAATTTAAATCAAAATTAAAATAAATCAATCAAATTTAATGATAATCAATTTGGAAAGTCAGGACGGAACCACCTACCTCGATTTATTAATGGGAGTTAACCTAACAAGAAACCCCAACCACTGAGTGGCACAACGATGTCGATCAAAAAACTGGATCTAAATCCATAAAACCAAAATTAAGATCAAAAGGATCATGATCCTGCAAAACTAGATCTAGATTCTCAATCCTAAGATCTATACATCATCTCATTGGTATAGATTCATGGAAACAAAGGATATCTTCCAGGAAAGATCAATAAAGATAGACAAATAAATGAGATAGAAAACGGGAAGAAATCCTCTAACCGAGAGGAGGGTGGATCTTCAATCCAATCCTTCAAAATTGAAGAAAGTTGTTCGTATCGCCTTGGAATATCTCTAGGAGGCTTTGGAAAGACCTAGAAAGAGAAAATCCTGATCCAATGTCGAAAATATGGAAGTCTCGTGGGTTCGTGCAATTTTAAAAGAAATTCTAGGAATTAAAAACCGCGTGCACGATTAATCGGGGCAGAGGCGCACCATTTTTCAAACCGTGCGCACACCGTGTGGATCCCACTATCCAGAGATACACGGACTGCACAGTTTGCTCACATGGTTTGTCAAACCGAGCGCACACCGTGAGTACCTCTCGGTCCAGTGCTGCTTGGTTTGTATGGTTTGGTCGCACGATTTTTCAAACCATGCGCAAACTATTCACATGACATTGCCCTTTTGATTTAAATAAAAGATCACCCAAATGCACCCCCATGTCACAACTCCAAAACAAGGGTTCTTAGAAACATCAAAAGTACCTGTAATTGTAACGTTATGTTACATTAAAAACATCAGAAAATATTTTAATATTGGTTGTTTATAAAATATCTGTTTAAATCTTCATTTTTTATTCTTCACTTCAGTTATTAATACACCGATGAAAAAAAAAAGAAATGATAAATATTCATTTTATTTTAGTTGTTTTCCATCTCCAATTAATTTCACCAATGGTATATCCTATAGGGGTTATAACTTTTTCAAATAATCTAATAGTGTTTCCTTTTGATTTACCTATAAATTAACTGTGAATTTGACATTAAATGTAGTACAATCACATAAAAATTAAAATTTATTGGTATATGGATGTATTTTGGGTTCTAGTATTTATTCTTGATATGTAAAAGGATGGTTCATGGGTATATAATGTCCATAATATTGAATATGTCTCCTAAATAATGAATGAGAGATAGAAAAGTTTTCTTCATAATAGATTTTAATGTTTTTATCCTCTCTACATCAGATTATTTGTATTATTTAATAATTTTTTCCACACCATAATTTAAAATTCATTCTATAAAAACTCCATGAAAATCATATAAGGTTTCTGCCTCTTTAATATAATAAATACCCATACGTGATTCCATAGTTATTGATTATTTACGGATCTCATATATGATCCATAAATATTTTTCTACTTCCTCATTAAAATGATTCTAAAATTTAAACATCACACACATTGATTAGTTTTTTCTTATATATGTTCTTTATTCATATTCAAAACATTAAATTCGTCTCATTGTTCCCCAAAATCATATATCAATTATCCTTTAAATTCATCAATCTCATGTCCACTTTCTTTAAGAAATTTCATTCCTATAATGACGTGTATATCATTATCACATTCAATGTAAAAAATAATGAAATTTGATAATGAAAACCCCCTTCCTACTCAAACCATCAATTCACCGACTCCCCCACCAGTGTGAGTGATTGATTAGTCCATCTAATATATGATAATATTGCTGGGATGCATGCCTTCTAATCTTAGTTATAAAATTAATGACATAAGGATAAAATGTATAATAACACTAAGGTCGCATTTATATTTTTGTTGTGAATTATTTTTATTGCTATACGGGATGACAATAGAACCTTGGCCCATGAGATTATGAGTGATTTGATTTTGAAATAAAGCTCAATACTATTCTGTGACACTATCTGTGGAAAATTCGTTCATAAACGTTTTTTAGAAATATTATCTTTTATTTATTAAACATATGAATAGATTTAAATTTGATATTGGTTGGATATTTTATTCTATTTCATATTATTGAAAATTAAAAATACTTCTAGTAGTTCATGTTCTTGATATCCTATATTGATTCTTGTTAGATGAAGTATGGCTTGGATAATTTTTTTATTACATGGATATGCGTCATGATCCTATAATTCCCGTTTATTAAATTATTTTTCTTCATTTTCATGTCATTTGATAATTTTTTTCATGTTGGATATAAGTATTTAATACTTATTTATGAATTCTTTCTTAATTTTGGGATAATCCATTTTCTTGATATTAGTTTCTATAACCTTCAAAAAATTTCTGTTGTAAATCAATAGGAAGTTATTTTCTAATATAGTTTTTAAAAACCAGTACTATTGGTGGGATCCATATGGTTCTCCATTGGATTTACTTAGATCGCGATAGGCATATTACCATTATATCTTGAAGTCATATCTCTCACTACAGCCCATATTTGATTTCTACATTTTGAATCCTAGTATATAATTTAGTAATATATGAATCCTATTAATCATTTTGTGAATATAATATTCTTAAAAAGGTGTATATATATCAAATTATGTAATTATATATATAAATTATATGGAATAAACATATATCAAATGTAATAGATATGTGTTTGATATCAAAGGAATTGATGGGAATAAATTGATCTAAAAATCCAACTATATCAAAGAGATATTATGATGCTTTTTTAAGCCATGATTATATTTGTTTGCGATATTTTCACCACCATATTGTTTTGTAGGACCTATCAAAAAAATTAAAATTATATAATGGATGGACATCATTTCAACGATGGGAAAACAAGTTCTTGAGTTTCAAAACATGCAACTAATATTTAATTTCTCACAAAGAGAGTGGTCAAATTAATCAATATAAATTAATAAAGCCAGGTATTCAACATGTAGAAGAAAATTTATATATATTACATGGATGTTAAATCTCCAAGATAGTTCATTCCGGGTGATTTATGTAGGGGTATTGAAATTGTTGTACATGTAAATTGTTTTATACTAGAAAACCACTCAATAAATAACATATAATATTTTTTATTGCAAGGGGTGATAAAATATTAAACATTTTATTTTAGGAAAGGAGGAGTAAAGAGATTTTCCAATAACTAACTAATTGAATCTTTAAATCATCATTGTGAATCACATAATCGATCACCCTCATCCTAGAAAAACTACAAATAATCTTTTAAAACCTCAATTTTCATCCTCAAAGGATTGAAATTTGTTGCATTTTAGTTGAAAAAATTATCCCATGTGTATATTTTTTTACAAATCTCTTAGAATGGGATCCTAGAGTTACCCTTAATGTAGAATGGTAAGAATTTCCATCTCAGATCTTCCTCAATCATTAAGTGATGTCGATTTTTTAAATTTCACTATAATACTATCTGATGATGTTCTAATAGTATTCATTATGAAATTATTTATAGGATGGTAACATAGAAAAATATAAATTCTGTCTCTATGAAATATATTACCTATAAGTGATCAAAATATATAATTGATTCCTTTATATTGTAGGTATTTGTAACTCCCTATTCCAAAGTATCTCATCCACTTGGATTCTAGGTTGAAGTGGAAAGGTATTCTGATATTTTTACATAACACTTTCATTATCAAACATCTACATTCTAGTTATCCTATTAATTATTATTACACTATAATGTTTTTCTAATTTAATATTAGATTAATTTAGTTTATTATTAGAATATTCCCTTATGTACCTGTAGATTTAAGGTGTTTAATTTAATCCATGAAAACAATATAGAAACATACAATCAAATTATAAATGATTAATTTAAATAATAACATATTATAAATTTTTTAAATATTATATATTTATTTTTTTCAAGTAAGATAAATCCTTCCCTAGAAACTATAAAAAATAATGAGTTGTTTCATTGAACACATAAAATATTAATTTCTTTTCCTTTAATCTCTAATACAGTGAAAAATATTATAAAAGTTAAAGGGAATTTGTGATTTGTGAGAAAAAAAAATCATGAAAAAAAAGCAACAAAAGAATATAAAATGGGAAGGGGTGGAAGTAGATAAAGATTAGAGGGTTTTTAAATCTGATGACTGACACCCCTTGGTTTCAAAATATATTTTCCTCCAAAAAAAATAATGTTTTTTTTATTTCAACAAATGAAACAGAAAAAAGATGTAATAAATATTTAATTATAATACAAAATGGAATATATTTAAATTAAATTAGGTGAAATAAAATTATTAAAATCAATAAAGTATTAATAAGATGTTTTGAATTAATAATTCTTTTATAAATAAAAATGTTATTTTAGATTTATTATTTTATTTATATAATTTTATGTTTAAATGGTGAATTCAATATTTTTTTATATTGAACATATATAATAGTTTTTTTGATAAATTTATAAAATTGAACAATCATTCATACATAGATTATTAAATTATTACAAATAATTAAAAAAAAATTATTTGGTAAACATGATATATTATTCAGAAAACAGTTTTTTATGATTAAAGGGTTCTTATCCAACAATTAAATTAGTCATTATTGATGAATGCTTTAAAAGGATTGTTTATATAATATATAAAATAAATCAAATTAAAATTAATATAATGTGTATTTTTCTATGCATGGAATGAGAATAAAATCATTATTATGAATAAATATACATTTTTTCTAAAATGGTTTTTACTCGTTTTGTGTGTTGGTATTACAATTAATTTCTAACACATATAAAAATTAAATATAAAAAAAATATATTTAATATTTGAAATCATAATATTACAATAATCTAATAATTTTAATTTTATTTTCAGGTATATATATTATTTAACAATGTAAACAATATTACACTATGATAAAAGTAAAAAAATTTTAAATGTTAAATCAATGGTAAAAGAGAATAAAATAAAGAAAATCATATCCATTATTTTTGTTAATAAATGTTTTTTGACCTATTATTATCCTCATTCCATTTTTATACACTTTTTCAACTATTCATTGAATGTGATTTGACTTTAATATAATTTTAATTTTATATACCATTGTTCCACCTCTTTATCATTTAAAATAATACCTCCATGGCCAAACTTTTCCTCATGAAAAAAATCCTTTAAATATACTAAATATTTCTAGTGAACTAGACTCTAGATTCATTGAGATGATTTCATATTTAATTTATTTAGATATGATAAAATGCATTTCATCTTGAAGGAACAAAAACATTATTATTCAAGGTAATACAAAAAAAACATGATTCATAAATTTCATTTGAAAACACAAATTAATAAAATAATTTATATAATATCAATATTATGTGTTGTATATCCTGGCATATCATTCATATTAAACTTCATAGATTCTTAGAAAATGAAACAAATAAGGGTGGGCTCAAATGATCAGTTAGGGTTATGTAAAATGAAATCCATCATGAATAAATAAATATTAATAATTTGTAAAGGTGTATAACATAACAAACAATCCATTTATTTAATAACATTTCTTTGATAATTACATAAGGAATCTTCAATATTGGAATGTAAATAATTGAAACCATAAGGAATTTAATCAATAAATTGAGAATTAAATGCATCCAAAGATAACATTTTTATAAAATTATAAGGGATTAAAATAACATAATGCTTAATTATGGAATTCTTAATTATTAGTCGTCGTTGTTTCATGCATCATGATACCTCTATTATAAATACCATTCAAAAGGTGCTCTCAAACTATACATAAAAACTCAATTATATATATCTTATTTATTCACATAACTTTATTTACAAATCATTAAGGGACTATATAATTATTATCTTCACCAATAAATGATATCCCATAGAATTCCCCATATATCATAAATTCAATTTAATTCCTAAAAAATTTGCATTGTTATTAAATATCTATATTGATTAATGACTATATACTTTTTAATATGTACCTAGAATAAAAACATTAAAATTTATTATAAAACACCATATTTAGAATTTATATGTTGTTTATGATATAAGTATATCCAAAAAATTATAATTTTTATAGAAAATTAAGTGTCCGATGGTCACAAGAATGTGAATAGTTCAATGGAATGTTAATGGCTACAAAAATGAATCAATGAAGTGAATTTCAATACTATCATTGGAAAAATTAATTATATTCATCCATAATAATAATAATAATTCTATGAATACAAAACATCCCATGGTATTTATATATAAGATAAAGGGTTGCTTTCATTGATGAATTAAAATACCATAAAAAGATCTTCAAAAATATTTCTGAGGAAATTATCGTATTAATTATGACATTCATATTTAAAAAAATTATTTTTAAAATAATTTCATTTAAAAAAATATTTTATTATTATAAAGGATGATTTATAACATTTTAGTGGTCTTGAGGATTGTAAATTATATTCATTTCATACACATTAAAATAATGATTTCATCAACTCTTTAGATAAATTCCAAATAGGGAATTTTTTATAATGACCTAAAGATTCATTTCAAAAAAATTATATGAATTAATAAATTTGTAACATGATATTATTATGTAACACTGAATATATTAATAGTATTTTTGAGATCATTTTTTTAACAAATTGTGTTCAAATAAAATGGATTTCGGACAGAATAGAGAAATGTTGAGGGAATTTCTAAAAACAAATCTATATTACATAAAAAACAAAAGTGCTGTAAAATGGTACTATTAATTAAAAATATTATTAATAAACATTTTATAATAAAATTAAATGGTTTTATTTGTGAATTATCAAATTATATATATTAATGGAAATTCTAGAATAAAGAACCTTTATTAAAATGAGATGATGAAGTAAACCCTTAAATTGATCATAACATCCAATTAATAATTATTATATTAATATATTATGTGTATCAAATCTAGTTAAACATAGAAAAAGTGAAAATAAAACATAAGATAACAAAAATACATTATACATGTAATCATATAATATTTAAGGAAAATAAATAATTAATATAATCCAATGAAAAGAAATTGATATATGAAATTCTTTACCACATAGCAGGTATTAGTTTAAATATCCATGGTTGAAATAAGTTATATTAAAACATAAAATACCATGAATTATTTCATAATCCTGATATTATGTGTCAATAGTGAAGTGTATACACAATATAAAATAAATTTTAAAGTCGCTAAATGTTGATAAATGTTTAAACACAAACATAATGACGGAGAAACAGTTTTCCTTTGTGAATGATATTTTACAAATATTAGTTTTTTAGAAACATATTATTGGACTGAGTGGAACCAACATAATAATGTCTAAATGAGAAACTTTGGTCACATGAGTCATTAGAAAGATTGAGTTGTACATCAGGCGGAGCATCAGTCTCAAAACCATTGAGATAAAGTTCAGATTCTGCGGACACGATGTTTGTTCGAATGTATGAAGTTGAAGAGTGAGGAATTATTAAGGATGCTAAAGTGGTTTGTTGAATAATGTGATATCAGGTGTTAAAAAGTTCTCAAACATTCAAATCCAAATTAGATAATGTTTTACCAATCTTAATGTTCTAAAATATCATGAAACCTATCATTATAAAACCTATTGAAGATGTGGAGAAATCCTAAAGTATATATCGATTCTATATACCAGGACACAAAATATCTAATCTATATTTACTAGGAACAAACGCTTCTAGATGTCAGAATGTGTACATCTGATTATGTTAAATGAATTTCAATAATTTTGAGTGGAGTTATTATCAAATGCAGAACATCATAATGAAAATTCCATCATAAATAAAATTCATCATTATAAGTATTCAATTAGACTAAATCTAAAAAGAGTAATTAGAATAATGTTGATCATGATAATCATACGAATGTCGAGAATGAAAATTAGACGAAATCTCATTTATATAATCCTTCTCAAGAAGAGTAATATAATCATACTGAAGAGGAGCAATGTAAGAACCATTTTTTTCAATAAAAGACTTTGTAATATTATTGATGTTATTCCAGATAAGTGGCTTCAGATGTCGTGCGATTCTGTGCCCCTGTGTGGCTGTAATTAAATTTTCAGTGTGTTCTCACTGAGAACACCAAATTAATGTGTTTACTCCTAAATGGTTATCCGGATCAGAAATCTAAGTGTATGGATGGGTCCGAAATTGGATTTTTACCCTAGGGACTACATAAAACATGTCAGCGCGGGATGTTGGGACCCCTCGCCCGTTACCGGAACGTTAAACAGATAAATAAAATAATTAATTCATTCGTTTAATGGTTCAACTCAGGTATCTCTTAAACGGTATCTCATATTGGAAAACAGGGGGCACCGTTGAGTCCAGAGCATGCTGTTTACCCTAAATAGGGTGTAACTTTTGCGGGCGCGGGCCTTCTATGAAAAATGGCCCGAGGAGCGTTTTCGTAATTTGGCGCCCTCGAGTGTTGAGTTTAATAACATCTGAACATGGCCTCGGATTAAAATTCTGAGAATTCCGTTGTTCTTGGGTGGTGGTGTTTACCCTAGGGGAGGTTTAATATTGACCATGCCGAGGGTTCGATAATGGGCCTACCGTTAGAGGATTAAAATGAAATAATTTTTTTTTCATTTAATTCCCTATATCATTCTATTCAAGCTCACCCTCTCCCTTTTTGCATCCCCCTGGAAGAAGAGCTCTAAACAAAGGATATCTCCACACCAAGTCATCTTCTCCTCCTCATACTCCCTCCCAATAAAGGTTGAAGCGGCAACGGTGGGGGGTGTATTGACGACGAAGCATCGGGCTATGCCCAAGAGGTAGGATCGTGGGTTTTATATTTTCGCACCCTCTTGGAATTCGATTTTATTAATTGACGGGCTGTTTAAATTTTGATTGAAGCCCATATCTGTGTAGCTTATGATATGTTCTTTTCAATGCCTATTATGGTTTGAAAATATGATTCCACAGGTGTCCTCAGTTGTCCGCTGAAGTTCAGCAGGGTTTAGGTGTTTTTCCGGTGGTTTTGGGTTCTCCGGCGAGCTAGGACGACGGTCTGGCGAGGGTCTAGCGGTGGCAGGGGCCGCGCCTCACAGGCGGCGGATGGTAGGGGGTCGAGGGGTGGGGGGGGGGGTCAGGCGAGTACGGAAAAAGGCGGAGGATCGGAGCGGGTGATGACGGCAGGAACTCCTCCACGCAGCTATGCTCCAGGCGGCCTGCTCCGTAGCAGGACGTCCGGGCGGAGGGTTCAGTTGGAGGTCAGCGCGGGTCTCCTCAGGCGGGCTGCATGGGAGGACAGGTCGGTTGTGCAGCTCGATTGACGCGGAGGCTGGGGTCGCGGCGCGTGACCCCGCTCTGGAGACAAAGACCCGCCATCAGCGGGTCTCCGTGTGGAAATCATCCAACCGGCCAGCGCCGGTCAGTGGAATCATTAAAAAAATTATTAAAAAGGTTTATAATAATATTAATAATAATAATAATATTATTATTATTATTATTATTATGGAAGTGATTTATAAATTATAAATCATCCACAGGGCATCTGATTTGGGCACCGTCTATGGCGACACATCCCTTAAATTGAGACGAACTTTTTTGAGATGGTTTCAGAAGTTTTTAATTCCCGAAAAGAGTTGCCTCGGAGGCATGACACTCCTTTAAGTTAAATGGCATTTTTTCGGGGGTTTTGTTTTGGGCGGCACGGACACATCTGATGTCCGTTTTGAGTGCATTCAGCGGTGTTGTGACCTTGGCATTGAGCCGGAGCATTCGATTGTGGTTTTGGGCATTGAAGCTGGAGTTGAGGGGTGGGTCCTATCGCCCGTCTTTCGAGTTGCAAACAACATTTTGCAACATTTTCATCGGACGTTCATTCAGGGCGTGCGAGTAGTCAATCTTGGAATTTTTCTGGGGGAATCGCAATGGCACAATCCACACACTTTAATTTCACATGGTGGTGCGGGCCCCGCGAGGGCCCTTTTGGGAGTTGGCGGTGATTTCCATCTTTATCACCAGTTGTCCCTTTTGGACGAGTGAATAGTCTATCTTGTGTACTTTTTCGAGAGGATCGCAACGGTACGATCCATTGGCAGCGCTTCAGGACCAGGATGCGGGTCCCACACAGCACCGCTAATGTGCGGTATGTCGGAATGCATATTTTTCTCCGAATAACTGTTCGACTCAAGTGAGTAGCCCTTCTGAGGTGTTTTACCGAGGGGATCACAATAGTGCGATGTGCTCGACTATTTTCAGGGTCGAGGCTCAGGACCAAGGGTCGTCGTTCGGGCGCAAAGTGGTGTTTGACGACTTTTACGTCGAATATCTGTTAGAGGCTAGTAAGTAGTCGATCTCGAATGTTTTTCCGTGAGGATTACAATGGTGTAATCTGTTCAGGAGGGCAGAGACTATTACGAAATCTTATTAAATGTGTAAATATGGAGGGTGCTCTAATGGCGGTTCTTCTTGTTGTGTTTGGAAGCGAACCATTAGCATGTGATCGCATGCACTCTCGTGTGAGTGAAGTAATTTTTTAAGAGATTTAGTTGGTTGTTCCTCGACCGATGAAGTGGATAGTTGGAGTTGTTATGTTTACTCCCTTCGTGTTGACGTTGGGTGCAGTGTGCACAATAGCCTTTTGGCAAGAAAATTGATATATTCAGGGAGTATACTGGAACAATTATAGTGGTGTGTGGTAGTTTGTACCTGAGAATGTTTGTGAGCAAGGTTGGAGTTGACTTGGGTCCACACGTATTGTGGGACCCATGTGCTGTGAAGTTCTACATTGCACACCCTTGACCTCTCATGACGTAGAGAGTCCATCTGTTCTCATTTTTGACCAGCAGGGTTGAGTTTCCCCCTAGTTCTGTTCTCATTTGTTGACCAGTAGGGTTTAGTTTTCCCCTGGTCCTATTCTCATTTGATGACTAGTAGGGTTGAGTTTCTCCCTTGTTATATCCCTGTTTGTTGATCAACAGGGTTCAGTTCCCCTGGTCCTGTTCTCGTTTGATGACCAGCAGTGTTGAGTTTCCCCCTAGGTCTATTCTCATTTCTTGACCAGCAGGTTTGATTTCCCCTGGTCCTGTTCTCGTTTGTTGACCAGCAGGGTTGAGTATCCCCCTCGTTCTGTTCTCATTTGTTGACAAGAAGGGTTGATTTCCCCTAGTTCTATTCTCATTTGTGGACCAGCAGGTTTGAGTTTTCCCTTGGTCCTGTTCATGATGGTTTCAACTAGCAGGGTTGAGTGGGTTTCCCCTGGTTATGTTCTTGATGGGTTGGCCGGCAAAGTTGCTTCGTATTCTCTGGTAGAGTTCTTGTGGATTCTGTGTGACCAATACATTATGTTGGCACTGATCCTCTATCCAGGAGGTTGTTTCCAGTAGGGATGGCCAGAAGGTTGTTTCATGTATAGCTGTCCAGGAGGTTGTTTCCAGTAGAGCATGCCAGTGGGGTACCATCCAGCAAGGATGGCCAGTACAGCGGTGTTCACCGAGAAGTACCATCCAGCAGGGATGACCAGAGAAATTCTAGTATTACCGCCAGTGGGTATGTTAAGTGGTCCCCGATGCTGGGTTTACCTCCAGCTAGGCTAGGATGTTGACCCCGATGCTGGGTTTACCTCCAGCTGGGCTGGGAAGTGGTCCCTGATGACGGTTCTGATCCTCCCTCTAGTGGAGTACCCTTTTACGGGACAGGGAACTGGCACTCATCGTTGAATTTAGCTGGGTCTCCCTCTAGTGGTTTACCCTTTTACGAGACTAGGAAGTGTGTCACCCATCGAATCTTACCAGGTCTCCCTCCAGTGGGAACCCGTCGACTTGCAGGGATTACCCTCAAGCGGGCTAGGTAGGGGATCGCCTGTCGACTTTGAGGAGACATCCCGACTGTGGGGCAGTGAGGAGATGTGTCTTGACGTTCCCCATTAACTCTCATGTATGAGGTGCTCTTTTCCCCAACAAGACGCATCCTTGTGACGTGACTTAAATCCGTGAGGGCATGTGAGTGCCGCCCAAAGAGGATAGTGTCAAGGTGTGTTGATTTGAGCCCCTTGACTTGCAGTTCGGGGTAGACGTGTTGGATGCTGGGCAACAATGGTGTTTTCTTCTAGGACTGTTGGCTACTCAATTTCTTGGGCTGTGCTACGGGATGGAGATACCCTTACGATCTTGTTCAAGCTTCTTGATTGAGCATATGGATATGTGTTTACCATGTTTCAGTACCCACTTCTTGGTTTTTGGTTACTCTCCTTCCAGGAGAGACGAAGTCGCGCTGGGTATTCCATGTGATTTCCGTGTTTAGTTTCTCGTGGATAGATGAGTCTTCTCTCCTGCTATAGGTAGCGAAGACTCGAAGAGAAGTTCATCTTCTCACCATTTCTAACTCCTTGTATATAGATGAGTCTAACTTCTTTCTCTTGTTGGGGTGAGCTGTACTCTCTATTGTTACTCTACTACACTCTTTTTTGTACTCTTTACCTCACTCTTGGTTTTACTCCTTTACATTCCCATGTTCGATCTAAAGATCAACCTTCGGTTCCTCCTTTGATGATCCCTCGATCCTTTAGGGTATCCTACTGAGTATTTTTATACTCACACCTGCTTGGGATTTTCCCTCACTTGGTTCGCCCTTGCAGACGATGGACAGGTTGGTCGTGACGTTAGAGGAGCATATGATAACTGGAGCTTGGACCGCGTGTGGTAGTCATAGTTGGGTTCCAGGTGGGGGACCCTTACATCTGTTTACTTTTGTTAACTTGTTGTTGGGTTGTGACACTTTTCTGGTTCGGTGCTTGTTTTTCCCCTTTTCTTTTCAGTTTACTTTCTGCACTTTCTTTGTACTATTAGAGGATGATACACTTTTTTGGTTTATACAGAGAAGTTGGTACTTTTATTTTCTTTTACTCTACACTTTTTCATTGAGTGTGTTGCGTGTGTGTGTACAGGTACTTAGGGAAAAGGCCTCCCCGAGTTGTTGTGCCTTAGGCACTGGTCTCCAGCCCCTGGCCTATGGAGGCAGTCTTGGGGTAGTTGCGGCTCGAGCCTGGGTAGGGTAGGGTCATGAAAACGTGGTATCAGAGGTGGTCTGTTCCTTGGGATGTTGTTTGGATGTCCCTAAAAAGGAATTGGTTGGGATTTAAGGCAACAATGTTAACATTTCTCGAGATCGTATCTCAGGCCAGGGAGTCCAGTGATGGTGTGGTGGACGACTTATCCATTCACCAGGACCCTGATAACCCTCTAGTCAACTCAGAATGATGAGACTCTTTTTGCAGAGAAAAATGGTATGTGCATTACCTAGGATTGAGTTTTTGACAGTCCTTCCTGATTCATCTCCCTGTTGTTGTAACTGTTATATACATATATTCTCATCTGACCGCAGCACTCCTTGATAACATTCAGGATGCCTCTACAAAGACAGCCAGCCAGGATACCAGCGTTGGTGCGTGACAACAACCCTGTGACCTACGAGGCCTCGGTCTAGGACCCATCATGTGAGACCCTTTCTTCGGGTGGTTCGGTAGCAGCACCCCCACCCGGTGAGTAGCAGACAGCTTCATGAGAGAAAACTGAGCTTGAGCGCAGGTTGAGCACGCAACGTGAGCTCCAGCGATAGATACTGCTGAGGTTCGGTGGTGAATCAGACCCATAGGCAGTAGAGGTTTGGCTGGAGACAGTGGTTCTCTTTTTTAGGCTTGTGCAGACGCTGGAAAATCTTAGGGTGGCTTTGGCTGCGAACCTTTTACGTGAAGTAGCTTGGTGTTGCTGGAGTCTGGTGACTCAGTTTCTTGATGATTCATCGCATTCGTGGGGAGACTTTTAGTAGTTTTTATGTGAGGAGTTTATCCCCTCCAGCTAACTCACGTTTCATATTTAGGAGATCCTGCACTTTCAGCAGGGATGGATGGCGGTGGCCGCGTATGCAACTAGTTTCGTAGAATGTGCATGATTTTACCCAGACGTGGTCCATGACGGCAACTTCCGAGTGCGGAATTTTGAGCAGGGTCTCCACCGAGAGATTCATGCTATCATAGTACCATTGGGCATTTCCACTTATGTCGGGATGCTAGAGCAGGCGTTTTTAACAGAGAGCTTCCTGTGACATTCTACAGTGGGTGGCGGCTGCAGGCACAATGAAGCCGAGACGTCTGCCGCAACTAGAGGGATTCAGTAAGCAGAACCTCGACGCAGGTGGCTTTCCGATAACTGGACTCAGGGGTGTGTTTCTACACCACAGTGGCGACAGAAGGAACCAGAGAAGCCCGGAGAGAACTAGGGTTATTCGTGCAATGGGCGAGGTCACCTGGCATGAGACTGCCCGACCTGGCATGCTGAGAATATTGGGCAGGCAGCGGGTGCACCACCGCGGCAGAGGCAGGACTGTGATCGGAGTAGTTCCCATGTATGTGGTTCTATTAGAGGAGCGGGAGGATCTAGAAGTGGAGGACGACATTACTAGTTCATCCCATCACCACTAGGCGATCCACATCAGGATCCAGGAGCTGACATTTGGGACTGCAGACAACATCGAGCTTAGGATGTCTCCGATAATGCAGAGCCTTAGGTGATAAGAGGTACTCACTACAACTCTTCTAATTTTTGCAGAAGAATTGTTAGACTCTATGTGTGAAATGACTTTCTCCATGCTCCTTGTCTGAGTTGTTACCAGGGTGGCGTGAGGCGTCGGTGTAACCATATGTTGGTATGGTAAAAGGCATGGGACCTTTTTCTTTAGTCGATGGTGTTGACTCCTTCACTCTCTGAGCATGTAAGAGAGTCTTGGTTCCGAGACATCGACTATGAAACCTTGCATGATCAGATATCCTTGGGCATTTCACCATATGGATATTCTGAAGGAGGGAATCACCGGTAATTGTCCTCGGTCCAATAGGTGATTCCAGTCGAGACATTCTACGTAAGGATTCGGTCGGGGAGGTGAGCTACCCCCGAGATCCTTCGGGCCGTTCGAGACCATGAAAAGGGATGGCCAGGTTCCCTACCGCTATTCCCTATCCCCAATGTCTCGAGTGGGTGAACGGCATCTCCAGCGTGGCTCACCCAAGAAGAAGTGTGTGCACTTCTATGCACATCATCAGCAAATGTAGACCTCGCGTGAACTGATCAAATACTTTCGTCTGTGTGAGGTGACGTGGTACTGTGCAAGAGTTCTTCTGGGTAAGGAAGAGCCAAGTGTGGGATTAGTACCCTGAGTTGTTCCCTATTTTTAAATTTATGGGACGAAAAGAATGAAATAGAGAAGGATGTAAGAAACCGGTTTTTTCTATAAATTTCATTGAAATATTTTTGATGTTATTCCTGAGCAGCTCCTTCAGACTACGTGCGATTCCGGGCCCCATTGTGGCCGAAATAACATTTTCAATGCGTTCACACTGAGAACACCAAAAAAATGGGATAACTCCAAAATTGTGATCTAGAGCATAAATATAAGTGTACAGATGGGTCTGAAATGTGGTGTTTACCCTAGGGCTGAAATAAAACATGTCGGCGCGGGATGTTGGGACCCCTCACTCGTTACCGGAATGTTAAACTGATAAATAAATAAATTAATTTATTCGTTTAATGGTTAAACTCGAGTATCTCTTAAACGGTAGCTCGAATTGGAAAACTGAGGGCATTGTTTAGTCCAGAGCGTGGTGTTTACCCTAAAAAGGGTGTATCTTTCGTGGGAGCAGGCCTTCTGTGAATAATGGCTCGAGGTGCATTTCCATAATTTGGCGGCCTCAGGCGTTGAGTTTAATAACTTTTGAATGGGGCCATAGATTAAAATTCTGAGACCGCCGTTGTTCTCGGTAGGTGGTGTTTACCCTAGGGGAAGTTTAATCTAGACCCCCCTGAGGATTTGGGAATAGGCATACCGTTAGAGTATTAAAATGAATTAATTTTTTTTCATTTAATTCCCTACTTAAGTCTAATCAATCTCATCCTCTCCCATTATGCATCTCCATGGCGGAAGAGCTCTCAACCAAGGAGATCTCCACACAAAATCCTCTTCTCCTCCTTCTCCTCGCTCTCAATCAAAGCAGAAGCGGAAACGACGGGGTGAAGATCGACGACGGAGCATCGTGCTATGCCCAAGAGGTAGGTCGTGCGTTTCATATTTTCGCACTATCTTTGAATTAAATTTTATTCATTGAAATGATGATTAAATTTTGAGCGAAGCCCATATCTGTGTAGCTTATGTTATAGTCTTTCAAACGCCTATTTCGGTTTGAAAATATGTGTCTTGAGGCGTTCTCGGTTTTCCACCAAAAAATCAGTGTGTTTATGGTGTTGTTCCGACGGTTTTGGGTTCTCCGGCGAGCTGGGACGGCGGTCCGGTGAGTGTCCAGCGGTGGCAGCGACCGCGGCTCGCAAGCAGGGGACGGGCGAGGGTCGAGGGTGTCAGGAGAGCGTTGCGGGATGCGGTGGATCGGAGCGGGTGACAGTGATGGAGACTCTGCCGCGCGGCTGTTCTCCAGGATGCGGGCATGTTAGCAGGACGTCCGAGCGGTGGCTCCAAGCGGCGGTCTACGTGGGGCTCCTTGGGCGGGCGGCTCGGGAGGACCGGCCAGCTGTGACGGCCGGTTGACACGAAGGCGGGGGTCGTGACACGCGACCCCACATGGGAGACAAAGACCTGCCAGCGGCACGACTTCCTGTGGAAAGCAGCCAAACGACCTGCACCGGTCGGTGGAATCTTTAAAAAAAAGAATAAAAAAATGTTTATAATAATAATAATAATAATAATATTACTATTTTTTTATTATGGAAATGATTTATAAATCATAAATCATCCGCGGGGCATCAGATTTGGGATCCGTCTGCGGTGAAGCATCCCTTAAATTGAGAAGAACTTTTAGAGATGGTTTCAGGAGTATTTAATTCCCGAAACAAGGGGCCTCGGAGGTGCGACACACCTTTATGTGAATTGGTATTTTTCCGGGGTTTTTGTTTTGGGCGGCGTAGACACATCTGATGACTTTTTTGAGCACCGTAAATGGCATTGTGACCCTGGCATTGAGCCGGAGTTTTCTACTGTGGTTTTGGGCGTTGAAGCCAGAGTTGAGGTGTCGGCTCCATGACCAGTCTTTCGATCTCCACGCAGATTTTTGAAACTTTTTAATCGGACATCTGTTCGGGGCATGCGATTAGTCGATCTTGGGTGTCTTTCCGAGGGAATTTCATTGGTGCAATCCACCTGCTTTAATTCTACATGGTTTTGTGGGGCCCGTGAGGGCCTTTTGGGGAGTTGGCGGGGATCTCCATCTTTATCACCGGGTGTCCATTATGGAAATCTGAATAGTCCATCTTGTGTACTTTTCCAAGAGGATCACAACGGTGAAACCCATTGGCAGCGCTTCGGGACTGGGATGCAGGTCCCACGAGGCACCTCTCGTATTTGGTATGTCGGAATGCATATTTTTCTATGGATATCTGTTCCACTAAAGTGAGAAGTCCTTTTGAGATGTTATCTCGATGGGATTACAATGGTGTGATGCGATCGAATGATTTCGGGGCCGAGTATCGAGACCACGGGACGCAGTTCGGGCATAAAGCAGTGTTGGATGACTTTTACGTTGGATATCCGTTGGAGTTGAGTAATTAGTTGATCTAGCAAGTTTTTCCATGAGGATTACAACTATGTAATCGTTTTAGGTGAGCAGAGCCTCTTACATGATCTTATTAAATGTTGAAATATGAAGGGTGCTCTAGTGGAGGTTCTTCATGCCATGTTCCGAAGCAAACCCTTGGCGTGTGATCTCATTCACTTGCGTGTGCTTTAATTAATGTTTGAAGGGATGTAGTTGACCATGTCAGGGCCGATGAGGTGGAAAGTTGGAGTTATTACGTTTACGCCCTTCATGTTGTCGTTTGGTTTCGTGGGAACGATATCCTTTGGGTTAGAATCATGATATACTCATGGAGTATACAGGAACACTTCGAGGTGTTCGTGGTTGTTTGTACCTGAGAACGTTTGTGCGCTTGGTTGGAGTTGACTTAGAGCCACATGTCGTAGGGGCCCCATGTGCATGTCATGTTCTAATTTTTTCACCCTTGACCTCTCGCGACATTGGGGGTCCCTCTGTTCTCATTTGTTGACCAGCAGGGTTGAGTTTCCCCCTGGTTCTGTTCTCGTTTGTTGACCAACTAGGTTGACTTTTCCCCTGGACCTGTTCTCGTTTGTTGACCAATAGGGTTGAGTTTCCCCCCGGTTCTGTCCTCATTTGTTGAATAGTAGGGATGAGTTCCCCTAGTCTTGTTCGCGTTTTTTGACCAGTAGTTTTGAGTTCCCCCTGGTTATGTTCTTATTTTTTGACCACCATGGTTGAGTTCCCCTGGTCCTGTTCTTGTTTGTTGACCAGTACTGTTGAGTTTCCCATGGTTCTGTTCTTGTTTGTTGACCAGCAGGGTTGAGTTCCCCTAGTTCTGTTCTCGTTTTGGACTCGCAGGGTTGAGTTTTTCCCCTGGTCTTGTTCGTGATGGTTTCGACTAGAAGGGTTGATTGGTTTTCCCTTGTTTTTGTTCTCGATGGTTTGGCTGGTAGAGTTTTTTCATGTTCCCTGGTAGAGTTCTTTTGGATTCGGTGTGACCAACACATTAAACAGGCACTGATCCTCTACCCAGGAGGTTGTTTCTAGTAGGACTGGCCACGAGGTTGTTTCCATCGGGGCAGTCTAAGAGGTTGTTTCCTGCAGGGCGGGCCAGTGGGGTACCATCCAGTAGGGATGGCCAATACAATGATGTTCACCGAGTAGTAACATCCTGCTGGGATGGCTAGTTCTATTTTGAGTTTACCTCCAGAGGGGCTGGGAAGTGGTCCCTGATGCCGATTTTACCTTCAAATGGGCTGGGAAGTGGTCCATGATGCCGGGTTTCCCTCCAGCTTGGCTGGGAAGTGGTCCCCGATGACGGTTCTGAGCCTCCCTTAGTGGAGTACCCTTTTACAGTACTGGGTATTGGGACTCATCAATGACTTTAGCCGGGTCTCCCTCCAGTGGTTTACCCTTTTATAGGACATGGCAATGTGGAACCCATCGACTCTTGCCGGGTCTCCCTCCAGTGGGAACCCGTCGACTTCCAAGAATTACCCTCCAGCGGGGCTGGGCAGGGGGTCGCATGTCAACTTTGTGGAGACCTCTCGACTGCGGGGCAGTGACGATGTGTGGCTTGATGTTCCCCCATAACTCTCAAGTACAAGGGGAACATTCCCCACTGAGATGCATCCTTGTGACGTGACCTAAAACCATGAGGGCGAGTCAGTGCCACCCAAAGCGGGTAGTGTCATGTTGCGGTGATTTGAGCCCCATCACTTTTAGTTCAGGAAAAACATGCAGGATGATGGGAATTGATGTTGTTTACTTCTAGGACTGTTGTCTACTAGCATTCATAGGCTGAGCTACGGGATGGAGATCCACATATGATCTTATTCGGGCTTCTTGATTGAGCATATGGATATGTATATACCTTTCTCCAGTACACACTTCTTGGTTTTTAGTTACTCTCCTTCTAGGAGAGGCGAAGACGCGCGGGGTATGCCACATGATTTTCGTGTCTAGTTTCTCGTGGTTAGACGAGTCTACTCTCCTGTTTTTGGTAGCGATGACTTGACGAGATGTTCATCTTCTCACCATTTTTATCTCCTTGTGTCTGGATGAGTCTACCTCCTTTCTCTTGTTTGGTTGTGTTGGACTCTCTACTGTTACTCTACTACACTCTTTATTGAACTCTTTACTGCACTCTCGTTTTCACTCCTTTACTTTCCCATCTTCGATCTACTACTCACCCTTTAGTACATCCATTTTTTCTCCCTCGAGCCTTTAGGTTATCCTAATTAATATTTTTATACTCACCCATCTTGGTATTTTCCCGCACTTGGTGTGCCCTTGCAGATGACATAAATGTTGGTTGTGATGTCAGAGGAGCTTTGAAGATCGGGATCCTGGACCACGTGCGGTGGTCGTAGTCGGATTCCAGATGGGGGACCCTTCTAGCTGTTTACTTTTATTCACCAGTTGCCGAGTTGTGGCACTTTTTCGGTTGGGTGCGTGTTTTATTCCTTTTCTTTTTAGTTTACTTTCATAACTTGCTTTGTACTGTTAGAGGTCGATGCACTTTTGTTGTTTATTTATAGAAGTTGTTGCTTTTCTTTTTTTTTTACTCTACACTGTTTCATTGAGTGTGTTGTGTGTGTGTGTACAGGTACATAGGCAAAGGCCTACCTGAGTTGTTGTGTCTTCGGCACTGGTCTCTATCCCCTGGCCTATGGAGGCATGATTGGGGGAGTTGCGGCCAGATCTCAGGTTGGGTCGGGTCATGACAAGCAAGGTAACAAGGCTGAAGTTTAGATGAATAGTCAAAATAAATCTTATTATGAAATTCATACCAATGCAGAGAATGATAATTAGACTGAAGATAGGAAAGATAATTGGAAATATGTTGATTATGATAATTAGATATATACTTAGTAAGATAATCATACTAATGACGGGATGCATATTCTGACTGAAACCAATTTTTTATTTTTTGAGAAGATAAATTTTCGAGAAATCTTGAGAATGTTTTATGAAGTCATTTTTATAGTTTAAATTAGATTAATTTCAAAGATTTGATATTTTAGTAAGAGGGAAATGATATTTTTCTTCCAATCCTTGATTTTCATAGTCACATATAAATTGTGTCACAATTCATTATGTCTTCCTATCATTTACAAAATTGTTAAAAAGACAAAGTAATAAGGAATTTCCTAAAGAGTTCCTTCCAAAAAGATATTTCATTTATTCATGAGAAATTTTTTTTATTATTAACAAGACTAAGAAACATCATATTGAGAAGATCATATTAAATTAGTCAGACTGAGGACTATCATATTGAGTTTTGAGTGAAGTTTATGAAATGCATATTGAGAAAGGAATCATCATACTCAGTTGATCATACTGAGCCAATCAGACTAGGTTCATCAGACAAAATTCAAATGGACTTGGGGTTCATTAGATCTATGAGAATTTGTGGATTACATTAAACTAATAATTTAATTATATTTTGTATTAATATTTTGTAAGAAAAATTATCAACTTATGTGAGTCATCATAATAATTATTATTTGGATATAGAATGTGTCCAATGGAATTTGGAACAAGTTGATTTAACTCCATCACAATAGTTAATTTCCATAAACCAACATAAGTGTCAATGGAAATGATTTAGGTTCACACACTGATGATGAACCATGTAATTATTGTGTGCTTTATTTTCATTACTAATTTTCTATGCATGAGTATTTACATAAAGATGATAAGGAAATTAATCCTAATAGGTTGCAGTTTTTATGTTTCTAAATGTTTTTAAATTCTAAAGAAGTGAAAAATTGATTCCCCCCCCCACCCACATCTATGTAATTTTTTTGTCCTTTAGAATTTCAATTTTTATATAAACCAAGGGTCTCTTGTTCAATCCTTATCATTGATAATCACAATTCTGTCAATAGTAGAGTAATTCTTATTTTTAATTGAAAATATTATTAGGGATGAAATAATATAATGATTCAATATCTCATATTTCATTTCTTGGAATAATATGATGATTATGTAATTGGGTCCCCACCTACTGGTAATGATACCCTATAGACATATAATGATAAAATAACTATGGATGTTAATGGAAAATATATAATTTATATCATTGGGTCATTGTCAGAAATTTTTTATCAAGAGGTGATGGGTTTCAAAACTTCAAAGAGTATGTGGGAAAAAATTGAATGTATATTCCAAAAGAACACTAATGTTAAGGATGAAAATCTAATAATTTTGAATAGTGTGTATGAAGACATAAAAATGAGAGTTGAAGAAATTGTTGATGAATAATTAATAATAGAAAATGAAATTGTTTGGAACATCATATGATTTTTTGATGTCCTAGAATATTATATAATTATTAAGAAACTTATTATAATCATTCTGGACATGTTTGATTCTAAAATATCCTTTTTAGAAGATGTGGATTATATATCTATTGATGAATATCCTAAAATTACTTTTTATTCTAAAATTTGGAATGATATAATTTTAATAATTAGTATGAAAGGAAAAATGGATTTTGATTCCCTAAGAACAATAAAAAAATATGTTGAAGACTTTGATCCTTGTAACTTCGAAGATAAAGATAATGATGATTCGTACTTAAAAGTCATGTATCTTATATCTGAGATCAATCAAATAAAAAACAAAATTTGTGGAGGTAGACATACTCTCAATTTTTTTTAGTGTGGTGGAATTATAATCATTTTTATATATTGTCCCAATAAGAATCATAGAGAAAATTGATTGGTTTATGATGAAATCCCTTGATGGAATCAGTGGAAAAAATATTATTGAGAAGGAAAGTCATTAAATAATTTATGCAGGATTTCACAAGAGATTGAAAAAGTATGATGGGTAAGAATGTTTAATTGAACTCAAAAAATTCATTGTAAGATGAATGTTCTAAAATATTTAGAACGACCATTAGAAATTTTGAGAAAAAAAATATTCCTCAGATAGTGAATACAATTGTGAAGAATCAAATAGAGCGTATCAAGGTATAAAATATCTTCTTTTCATGTCTTGAGAAATAACTCTCAAGATAGAAATTAGATTAATAAAATAATATTTTGAAGATGTTTTTTCAAGGATAAAAATATGTTGTCATGTAGTAGGATTAATAAATTTAGTATATCTTAAGTTAGAAATATTTAATTGTTATACAAGGAATGATATATGAATATCAAAGTAAGGATCTTCTAGATTGAAAATAAAAAGATAGAAAATTTCAAAAATATCATCTTGATTCATAAATTAACTTCAGTAATACAAATGAAAACATCAAGAAATTTTCAAAAGTACTAGATAAGAGTTCTAAATTTATTGATAGAAATGGATTCAATAATGAGTTGAAATTTTCACCCACAAAAATTAATGTTTCACCTTATTTTTCTTTCATTTCAAGTTCCATTAAAAATTCGGAATTATTTGGTTGAAAAAGTGTATGAGAAACAAATTTTATATATAAATGATGAAATATCATTCATGTGGAACTATGATCCATGTCTTGAGATTGTTAATGATGTAAGAAGTCGTCATTCTCAACAATGTTTCTACAAAGTAAGACCGTACATCAATATAAAATCAATATTTGATAGATGTTATTGGTGTTGTGGAATCTATGGTCTCATGGATTATAATTGGCGGCATAACCTATCACATACTATAATATGGTATCAAAAAAGTGAATGAAATGGTTATTAGAGGATGAATAACTATTCAAACCCATAGGATTGTAGTAATGAATAATCTCAAGATGTTATAAAATTTCAGAAAATTAATAAATTTGAAGGGATGGAATATTTTTTTGGAAAATGTGATCATTCGGGTCATCATGAGAAAATATGTATGAAACTCCTTCTAGAATATGTATCTTATGGCATAAAATAAAATGAAGTTGGAAAGTATGAAGTTGAGGAAAATGATTTTTTTTTGTAGAGATAACTTCAAAAGCATGTATAAAAAATAAGCTATAGATATTTTATAGTGGTTATTATTAATATATAATTTATCATTAAAAATAATAAAACATTTTGAATGTCATGATGGTGGATTATTTAACTTTGGAAAAAAATTCTATCAATATTAGAGGAATATAAATGGATGAGATTGAAGGAGAAATATTGAAATATATGTTTGTTTTAATTTGTGATGGGATAAAACAAAACATACATAGTGTGAGACAAATTTTTGTTGTTGTAAAATAATTTATCTTTAGTAAATATTATTGTTTTGTTAATACTTTGAAACATATGAATTTTTTTCAAATAGATAAAGGACCAATGTTAATATATTTTATATTAGAGAACATAACTCATTATAATGATCTGTCAGATATGAGATTATGTTTTGGTACTAGATACTTGGACACATTGGTTAAATAAAACATAAAAAAACTTTATAAAGTTTATTTTTGTTTTTTTCATTAATTAAAAATAATATATGAATATGTTAGTATTACTTATTTTAAATGGAAGATGACTAAATACACTGATAACTGATTTGAGATTCCTACTACAAGACCTCTTGAATTTATTCAATATTTTTTTTGGTAAATGATACATCATTCATAAAAAGAATATTTATAAATTTTCACTTTTAATGATGATTCCAATAAAATGAGAAACATCATGTTTATAAAACATAGATTTAATGATGTATAAATGATAATGTTTTTCAAAAAGGAAGTAGAGAAATAAATGGGGGCCTGTATAATGAAATTTAGAATAGATAATGGTAACGGATTCAAAGGAAATACTTTTGAAAATTATCTAAGAAACACTGAATAAAACATATGTATAGTTCAATATACACTACAAATAAAAAGAGATGATTAAGGAGAAATAATTGAATTTTAGTGGAAATGGAAAGATGTATATTATGATAATACAAACTGTTGATGTTATACTAGAGAGAATATATTTTAACTATAGTACAAATTCAAAACATGTGTTTGTTGAGATCTGAATCCAATATGACTTTTATAAAATTTGCTGGTATTATTAAAAACATTAATAAAAAAACATACTTGTTTTTATAAGTCCAGGATTGCATAAAATAGATAATAAGGATTTAGGAAGGTTTTATCAGAATATAAGGGAAGGAACTTTTGTATGTAATTTTCCTAATGGAATAATCTATAAATGCTGGAACAAACTCTGAAAAATGATGTTGTAAACCTATGAAATGAATGTACATGAAAATCATAATACAATGAAATAAGTTACTGTGAGTGATTAGGACTAAAATCTGAATATTTAAAATTATAGTTAGTCAAAAATAACATTCCAAGATTCAGTAGAATCATGTGATGTGGGAATCTTGTATAAAAGATAAAATTTTAATGTTCCTACCCTAAAAACATGTTGACTCATGAAATATTATTATAATTAAGAGGTCTCTAATTTATACCATAAGAAAATTTGACATTATAAAACTATACTCAATTATCTCAAAAATTTAATCAGATTCAGTTTCAAAATCTAATGAACACAATGAATGGGTTAATAATATGAATGAAATGTTATATTATATTGATAAAAAAATAATTTGGGAACTTGTTCCACTTCCAACAAATATAAATGTTATTTTAACAAATTGGGGTTACAAAAAAATTAATGAGTATGTAGAATTTTCATGAAATAAATAATGGCATGATTTTAATGGATATTCATAGGTAGAATGACTGTATTTTTTAGAATAAATTTACCCAGTTTCAATATTTGAAACTCTTAGAATTTTTCAATCAGTGGTTTCACATTAAAAATAAAATGTTTATCAGAAAGATGTAAATTCATATTTCAAGAATGTTGTTATTTATGAATTAGTTTACATTAAAAAAATTCCTTTTTTTAAACTTGATGGGGATTAAAAACTAATTTTAATTGACGAGAGCACTGAATTTTATTAAATAATCTCTATATTATTGGTATTCAAACCTGAAATGTTTTTCTAAATGTTGATTTTTTATAAAGAAATATTGAAATAATGATATAAGTTAATTATTTTTACTCTTTAACACTAATATTAATTGTTTATGTGGAGTATATACTTTTTTCAAGGCATAAAGAAAATATTTTTATCTAATTTTCTGAGGAAATTAGGACGAATATTAAAATGTATATGTTAGGAGAATTAATAGTCTTAGTTGACTTACAAGTTAAAAATAAACAATTTCTTATCTTGTTAAAGTATTATTGGGTATTTCTAGTGAAATTTGGGATAGATTAATCCAAATAATGTTATACGCTTCTCTCTATGATAAACAATTTGAGGAAATATGAATCTTTATAAAGTGAGAATTAGAAAGACTTTTGGAATCTGATAGGATTTATATAATCACATATAGACTCAAGGATTGATGTTTTTTATGTTGTTACTTTGTGTGCCAAATATTAATGAAATCCGGAAGTATCACATATATTTTAGGAAAATAGAATTATAAAATATATCAAAGGAACAACTTATCATAGGTTATTATACAAAAGAAGTTGTGATATGATGTTTTAGGGTTACACTGACTCTCATTGGGATGGATATTGTAATAATACAGAATCAACCTTAAGAGGAAAATTTTTCTTGGGTGATTATTAGGTGTGTTTTCATAGTAACAATAAAATTTCAAAAACATTAATCGTAGTAGAATCAGAATATTTTTTGTTTACTCATACTTTTAATAAGATGTGGTAGATGAATGTTAATACGGTTGATTTGATTGTAAATGTTTTGTAAACCATTGAATATAATTTATGATAATTAATATGAAATTGATATTTATAAAATTATATCCCAAAATTCCATATAGAAACACATTTATATAAATATTGACTTTATAAAATAAAATTCTTATAGTGGAGTTTTCTTATGGTATATCTCTCAATGATCTATGAAATTGTTGATATCTTCACGAAGGCAATTCCAAAAGAGAGGTTTGTTAAGGTGAGGATACAAATTCGTATTTATCCACATACAATGAATTACAAAATCTCATAAAGAAAGTTCCAAAACCATTATTTTGATTATTTTCACATTGTGGTAGAGAAAGTAACAATGTTGTAAATTTCATAAAAAATTAATTATCTTTCTTTTATAAATCTAAACATGTTGTTATCATGAAACGGGGGAGAGAAAAATAAAATTTGGAGAAAAATAAAATTGAGGAATTTTTATATTTTCATTGTCACAATCTTTTATTGCATCACTACATTATATTGTAGTGTGGTGTTATGAAACTCTATTTCGTGAAAGGATATGTTTTAATAGAAGTCAATAAACTAGAGTTGTTTAGAAAATTTGAGTTGTGAAAAAAAAATATTGGTTGGATAATATTTCAATAAGGTTTTTTATAAAATCCAAATACTGAGATTTATAAATATTGTGATAATTTTTTTAACAATCATTTTTTATAAAACAATCCATTTTGTATAATAATGTTTTTGTTTGTCAGAATCGGTCCATGTTCATAAGAATGATGTTTCTAAAAAAACGTGAATGTTGTCCAATTTTTAAACAAAAACAGAAAGGGGGACAGTATTTTTGACTTTGTGAAAGTTGTTTTCTTGACATTGGTTTCCTAACACAAAATAATAAATTATGAACAACTAATTCAACCCCACCCACCACAACCCCCTTCTTAGTTGTTTTTTTTATAATATGGAACTTCAAATTCATTTCATTGAAGTTGGGGTTACTCAATGAATTTATTATGTTTAAAGACTATAAATAAACATAAAATTAGTGTAAAAAAAGATGGTAATTACACACATAATATTAGCATCACATAATTAAGTAAGTATAAGTTTATCGAAATGAATCGAAATTAGGTAATTAAATACCATACCTCATGATTCACATTTAATGAACATTAATTAAATTAATCTATATATGTTTTAAACATGTTATTAGCATATTCCATAATGATATTAATATTTAAAATATATTATATGATTCTTTTAAAATATCTAATCACCCATTCATTAATACTCTTTCATTATTTTCATTTACATGTGCAATTACATTGCTTTCCCGTTCATACATTGTTATGAATGTACCCCTTACTACGAATATTATTTATATTAATCATATATAGAATAATAATTATTATGAAAATATCATATTTATAGAAAAATTAAAATTTTCATATGAATGATAACAAATAGTTTTGAATAATGATGAATGTAATGATCATGTAAACGATATGTCATACATACACATAAGTAACCTTTCAATATTTAAATAACCATTATGTAAAATTGGTAAGTAATATATTATCATTACATAATTGTAATAATGTAATAAAAATTCTATTATTTCAATGAATATGCATATATATGTTATCCATGTTGTGTGGTGACAGAAATAGAGTTGCATTGCCTCCTGAAAGTGATAGTCCACACATACACAAATGATGTTATCATATTCATGTAAGTGAAAATTTATGTAATAAAATTATATATTATTATTAAATAATGATATGTGTATCATTAATGAAATAATAATTTCATTAGTATCACTTATATTCATTAATTTTGTCTTTTTTATCTTATATGTGAAGTGTTTGAGAAAATAGGTTCACATCGCTTCGCGAGACGGTAGTCTGCCGTAAATGTGAGCAACATTATCATATCCCTTAGATAATCAGAGTAAAAATGGTATATATAATATAATGATCCGATAATAATTATTATTTAATTTAGATCATATATATATTTATATTTATTATATCCACCATCATCCCAAACCATGATAGGTTGTCATGGAAAAATGAATGACGTTAGTTTGTGGGGTGGTAGTCTGTCATACACACAAATAGTGATTTTATAACCCACTTGTTGGAATAGAAAATTGTTTTAGTTAATTACCTTAGAATTAAAATATATCGGTATGTTTAATATAATCATGTTATTATATCATCATGGTTTAATAATAATTTTCGTAAGTGTATGAAGAATTAAAATTAAAATGATCCAAAAATAGTGTCACCTCTTCGTTGAGTAACCTCTTTAGGATTTTATGAAAAAAATTCTTAGGTTAGACTTATTCTCAAAATAAAACTAATAGTATAAGTGTATGAAATTTGGAAAGTTATTTTTTTGGTATTTTCCAATCCAAAATTGTTTAATGGTGTGAATAAGTATAAGTCCCTAGCCTTAAACCTTACTTAATCTTGAGTTATTACAATATTACACATTGAGGATCTTTTCGGGTTTAGAGTTTTAGAGAATTAGATCATAAAACTTGCGTTACATTCCACATATAAACAATGTGGTTACATAAAGATAGTATTCTTCATTCCCATCAATGGAAACACATTTAAAATAAAACATGGATTATTTATTGACACATCCTTGACTCTATCATCTTATCATGTACCTTTCCCTTGACCTGTGAAAAACATTTCAAAAACTTGGGATGAGCATAAAAACTCAGTATGGGTTATAAAAACATGGAAAGGAATCATGGGTATATACATACATAAGAGTGAAATCATAATTTACCCATAAAACATACGCACATTAACATACCTCATAAAATCATGAATAAATCATAGAAATCACAAGACATAAAGGTAACTTGAGGCATTCATAACATTCTTACGTAGGGAGTAACCCTCTTGGTTACGTTTGGAATACCCATCACAGTATATTCCCTAAAATCTCTTCGGAGAAACCTTAATGTTTCACTCCTTCGCGTTACCCAATGCATTGGAGAGCTATAACGGGCTCACCCGCCCTTAGTTTATCAACGAACCACCCGTCTTCATAGTAATGCCCAAGAACCATAACATAATCATATCACATAAAACATGCATAAAGGAAACATAACATTTCCACATTTCAATCACGAGATATCAATACAACACATTGATATAATAAAAACATTATGAAAACCATTTTCAATACCAAAGTAAAACATGGTATTTATTTTTCGTTCTAAAAAAGATATGGCTTGTAGAGGAAGCCGAAACTCAAATAACGGTCACGACGGCGGAGAAGTCGTTGTCGCCGCATACATATTACAAAAACATTCCCTTTTTTCATTTAGTAAATTCTTCGTATAAAAAAGATTCCTTTTGAATGAACGTAAAAGTCAAAGGGGTTTATACACCGTATAAAAGAAAGTTGTGTATAAAATAAAATATGCCTTAATGAAAGGAGATTGAGACGAAGTCCCATACCTCGTATCCGACTTGACCCGACCGTTCTTTAATCTCTTGAATGATAAGCTTGAGTTAATCTCTACTTGATTATGAATCTTTTTCAAGTTGATTATTCTTTTTATACCATGTTATGAACATCATGTAATCAGTTAAGTTAATAATGTTCATTTTGTCGGTATTTGGTTCTTAAGTCAAAAATAGATTTCTTACACTTACATGTTGTTAATTTGGTCAAAGTTCATTATATCCAGAATGTTATTCATGATGTAGATATCATATATGTCATATATATCCAGTACATACATGCATTTATAATATTACATAATCATTTAGAGGTAAGAAATGAAATGCACCGTTCATGGAGAGGGTAAGCCGTACGTACGCATGAACGCTACATTCATTTCTATTTCGTATTTTATAGAATGGAATCAAAATTATATAAAGGTATATTATAATTCCAGTATAATATCATATATAATATCATAGTTCCATCCTTTATATGTCCCACATATGGTATTTAACGAATCAAATCACTTTCCCGGGGCGGTAGTCCGCACTTCCTGAAATGAAGATATCGTGTTTACCCATAATGGAAACCATAAAGGTATGCCCAAAAAGAAAAAAAACAGAAGCTTAAGGAAAACATAAACATATCATATATCATATATAAAAATAGTGACATCATAATGTCCACCTTTGAAGGTGTTCAATGAGTATTGAACAATCATCGTTTCGGGAGGCAGAATTTCGCCATCCACGGAAACCATATGTTCTTTAACCATTTGATGTAGTTGTGTGAGAGTGTAGCTCAAATAAATCTTATAACAACATCCTAGTATAATGAAGATACTGTTGTTGTTACAAAAGAAGTAAATAAAAAGAGTTTAGGGGGTTGGAGAAGCAAAATAAAACAAATTAACATGATAGAATGAATTACCATTAAAAGTGTAACTCATTTTGATTTGAGCCTAAAGGCTTCCTTTGAAAGGATTCTGCCCAAAGGGAATCCTCTAAGATGAGGAGAGGGATGTGGAGAGAGCAAATGGGCAGGGGTTGGCCGAGCCAAAGGCTTGAAGAGTGTGTGAAATGAGGTAGAGGTGGGGGCCTTTTATAAGAGGAGAGGAGGGGCACTTTTGGAAAGTAAAGAAATATTACATTATTTGAAAATGTGTTTCGGTTTTAAAAGGTCCCACATTGATATATGTCGTGGATAAGGTGATAAGGGTTCGAAATACACCCATCCAATAAGTTTTTGACATGTGTAGTTCCTAGATATTACATTATAGTTCCATTTTATTTTAATCGTTAAATAATGATGTCATCGCTGCATCATTATTATGTCATACATAATTAAATTTATTTAATGTATAAAAATTATAAAACAATTACTATGATGTAGGAAATCCTTTTAGCTTTACAATGACTATTTATAATCAAAATTTGGACCTGTATAACCCCACTTAAAAATTGTTTTCGTAAAACATATTATGTTTGTGTCATTTTCACTTTAACATTAAATAAAAAGTAATTTATGTCATTTCCCAACAAAAGTGGATCCATGGGGTCCCCAAGTTGACCCATGGAATTTAATGGTCGGCCATGACACAACCAATGAGGTTGGGACATGTGTCTAGGTCATTTCATTTTATTAAAGCATTATTTATACCTTAAACTACACTAATTACCACTAATCGCGATTAAAAACTTAATAAGTTACTATTCACCAAAAAAATTATTTTAATCTCATTGAACCACATTTTACTTCTTAATGACAACCATTTATGTAGGATTTTCAAAATTTATTACACATTAGGGGTAAACTTTCATTTAACTGAAAAATCAGTTTGCTTGATTACCACTTAGTGGTTTCACTATTCATCAAAAATTGAAGTTTTTCAGAAAGTTACCAAAAATTCACCCTAAGCTATATTTGATATTCCGAATTCAAAAATGAAGTCTATTTTACAAAATTAAAATCATATAAGTCACATTAATTAATTTAATAATTACTTCCTGCTGCCAGAGCAAATAGCGTGTTTTTACAAAACAATAAGTATCAAAAGATTGACACCAGTTTAAGTCTAATTTCAAAGTGAAATTGATTCCCATGACCACCATTGGATAAAATGCTAAAAATATATTCTAATTTCACTTAAAAACCAATTCAAAACATAATATATTCATATAAATAAATTAGATTAAAAAGCAGTTTTGATGTAAAATGCAGTATTTTTCACTATTCATTAAAAAATGAACATTGTCAGAAAAATACCAAAAATTCACACAAGGTAAATTTTGATGTCCCATTCATAAAGGATAAGTTTATTTTGACAAACATAGTTTATAAAATCGTCAAAATATAGATTCAAAAATAGTTTTCCATCAAAAGGAAGTAAAACAATCTTTTAAGAATATTAGTGTATTCCATGCATAAGATTGTATTTATTTTCATTTTAAGCCTCTATAACACTATATTAATCATTAATAGACATAGATGAAAATATCTATTATTCATTACTTACTTGGGATGTTACATCCTTCCCCCCTTTAGAAAATTGCGTCCCCACAATTTATTTACTTATCGAATAAATGGGGGTACTTATCCCTCCTTGCATTTTCAGATTCCCATGTTTCCTATTCAATCATGTGGTTTTTCCAAAAAACCTTTTCCTGGTGAATCACCTTATTCCGTAACACTTGCTCCCTGTGGTCAAGAATCTCTACCGGTTGTTCCTCATAAGATAGGTTCTCTTCCAACTGAACTACCTCTGGACTCAAAACATGAGATGGATCTGGCATATACTTTCTCAACATCGAAACGTGAAAAACATTGTGTACCTGAGATAAACTCAGAGGTAAAGCCACTCGGTATGCAACTGACCCAACTCTCTCCAGAATTTTGTATGGTCCAATAAACCTTGGACTCAGCTTTCCTTTCTTACCAAATCTCATCACACTTTTCCAAGGAGAAACCTTGAGAAAAACATGATCACCTACCTTGAAAGATAGATCCTTCCTCCGGTTATCCGCATAACTCTTCTGCCTGCTATGAGCTGTTCTCATGTGTTTCTGAATCAGCTGAACTTTTTCTGCCATCTCTTCTACCAATTCTGGTCCCATCAACCTTCTTTCACCCACTTCATCCCAGAAAGCTGGAGTTCGACACCGCTTCCCATATAATGCCTGAAATGGTGCCATATGTATACTGGAATGAAAACTGTTATTATATGAAAACTCAACCAAAGAAAGATGTTGGTCCCAACTTCCCTGATAACCCATAGAACAAGCTCGTAGCATATCCTCCAATGTCTGAATTGTTCGTTCTGACTGCTCATCTGATTGAGGATGAAAAGCTGTACTAAAATTTAATTCAGTACCCAACGACTTCTGAAGGCCTTTCCAAAAGTTAGAAGTAAACCTGGGATCACGATCCGATACAATGGAGAGAGGAACTCCATGTAACCTGACTATCTCTTTAAGATAGAAACGGTAAAGTTGATCAAGAGAGAAAGTATCTCGTATAGCAAGGAAATGAGCATATTTGGTCAAGCGATCAACAATAACCCAGATTGCATTATTACCTTGAGATGTCTTCGGCAATCCAACAACAAAGTCCATGGATATAATCTCCCATTTCCACTCTGGCACTGGTAAAGGCTTAAGAATCCCTTTTCGTAACTGCCGCTGTGCTTTAACTGGCTGACAAGTCAAACACTTCACAGTAAAATCAGCAATGTCTCTTTTCATTCCATCCCACCAGTAATACTCTCGCAGATCTCTATACATCTTAGTACTGCCCGGATGAACTGAAAACGGAGAACTATGAGCTTCACATAACAACTCTCTCTTCAACTGTGAATCACAAGGCACACATAACCTCTTCCCAAACCTCAAAATACAAACTTATCCAAGAACTCATGGAAAATTTTATTCATAAGGTCCATGAATACAGCAGGTGCATTGGTTAACCCAAAAGGCATAACTACAAATTCATAATGGTCATATCTAGTACGGAACGCAGTCTTCGGAACGTCTGCTTCTTTTACTTTCAACTGATGGTACCC
Source organism: Viscum album (assembly GCA_963277665.1). Lineage (NCBI taxonomy): Eukaryota > Viridiplantae > Streptophyta > Magnoliopsida > Santalales > Viscaceae > Viscum > Viscum album. The sequence goes on along the minus strand of OY728143.1, from coordinate 797,923,029 downwards.
CGACCTCAAGTAAATCTTCGGAAAAAACTGAGCTCCCTTGAGCTGATACAACTTCATTCGATGGTCCAACATCTGCTGAAGTTGTTGCAAAGGATTTCACCACCCCTTTTTGCTTGTAGTCTGGCTGCATTCCCCCAGTTGAGTTCTTTGTTGGACACTCGTTTGCATAATGACCCATTTCATTACACTTAAAACATCTTACCGTTGGATTTTCATTTCCTGCTTGATCATCTTCCTTACAGTTACGAGCAATATGACCAGACTTACCACACCGAAAGCACTTACCAGACTTGGATAAACATTCTCCCGGATGCATTTTACCACACTTCTCACAGGATGGATATTTGGTTTTCTTACCTCCTTGCTTATTTGATGAATTCTTCCCCTTTTCCTGCCAACTAGATCTCTTATTCTGTTGTTTTTCATAGAACACCTGATCATCGGCAAACTCCATTTCCACCTTCTTCGTACATCGAACAAGTTTTTCATAACATTTGAACTCATGAGAAGCTAAAGCCCTTCGATACATTGGCTTTAACCCTGAGTAAAAACGGTTTATTTTACTATCAAGATCTCGTATGAAGTTTGGAGCATACCTTGCCAATCGAGTGAACTTTTCTTCATAAGTAGCCACTGAATCATCCTACTGCCTCAATTCTAGGAACTGTTTTTCCATCCTAAGATGAACCACCTTAGGAAAATATTTCACAAGAAACATACCTTTGAATTCGTCCCAGTGAAGATCCTCAATCTCATCACTATCCCTTATATTTTTCACCATCGACCACCACTGATCAGCTTCACCTTCAAAACGGTAAATAGCAATACTAACCTTTTGATGTTCTGAACACCCCATGACATCAAAAATCTTCTCCAGTGCTTTAATCCACCCTTCAGCTTTCACAGGGTCAGATGATCCTCTGAATGATGGGGGATGTTGCCTCATGAAATGTTCCACCACTGACATGTTCCTCTGCGGTTGATCTGGGTGATCTCGTGCATGGATACCACCACCATTTATAGCCTGATTCAACTGTGCCATCACTGCAAAAAACTGTTCTGTTCCGATTCCGACCATCTCAGGTTACTGATTTGGAAGGTTATCTTCCTCCTGATGTCGTCCCAACATAGCTGCTTTGTTTCCTCTGCGGAAAACCATTATGAACACAGAAATATCTTAGGCGAAGCAACATGGTAATCTGTAAATGCTATATCATTTCAATCATATTATAATTTAACACTTTTCTAACTCTTAAATTTGTCTAATCCGACCTCTGATACCAACTATAAGGCCCCACCCTTAAACCTTACTTAATCTTGAGTTATTACAAGATTACACATTGAGGATCTTTTCGGGTTTAGAGTTTTAGAGAATTAGATCATAAAACTTGCGTTACATTCCACATATAAACAAAGTGGTTTCATAAAGATAGTATTCTTCATTCCCATCAATGGAAACACATTTAAATTAAAACATGGATTATTTCTTGACACATCCTTGACTCTATCATCATATCATGTACCTTTCCCTTGACCTGTGAAAAACATTTCAAAAACATGGGATGAGCATAAAAACTCAGTATGGGTTATAAAAACATGGAAAGGAAACATGGGTACATACATACACAAGAGTGAAATCATACTTTACCCATAAAACATAGGCACATTAACATACCTCATAAAATCATGAATAAATCATAGAAATCATAAGACATAAAGGTAGCTTGAGGCATTCATAACATTCTTACATAGGGAGTAACCCTATTGGTTACGTTTGGAATACCCATCACAGTATATTCCCTAAAATCTCTTCGGATAAAACATAACGTTTCACTCCTTCGCGTTACCCAATGCATTGGAGAGCTATAACGGGCTCACCCGCCCTTAGTTTATCACGGAACCACCCGTCTTCATAATAATGCCCAAGAACCATAACATAATCATATCACATAAAACATGCATAAAGGAAACATAACATTTCCACATTTCAATCACGAGATATCAATACAACACATTGATATAATAAAAACATTATGAAAACCATTTTCAATACCAATGTAAAACATGGTATTTATTTTTCGTTCTAAAAAAAAGATATGGCTTGTAGAGGAAGCTGAAACTCAAATAACGGTCACGACGGCGGAGAAGTCGTTGTCGCCGCATACATACGACAAAAACATTCCCTTTTTTCGTTTAGTAAATTCTTCGTATAAAAAAGATTCCTTTTGAATAAACGTAAATGTCAAAGGGGTTTATAAACCGTATAAAATAAAGTTGTGTATAAAATAAAATATGCCTCAATGAAAGGAGATTGAGACGAAGTCCCATACCTTGTATCCGACATGACCCGACCGTTCTTTAATCTCCTGAATGATAAACTTGAGTTAATCTCTACTTGATTATGAATCTTTTTCAAGTTCATTATTCATTTTATACCATGTTATGAACATCATGTAATCAGTTAAGTTAATAATGTTCATTTTGTCGGTATTTGGTTCTTAAGATAAAAATAGACTTCTTACACTTACATGTTGTTAATTTGGTCAAAGTTCATTATATCCAGAATGGTATTCATGATATATATATCATATATTTCATATATATCCAGTACATACATGCATTTATAATATTACATAATCATTTAGAGGTAATAAATGAAATGCACCGTTCATGGAGACGGTAAGCCGTACGTACGCATGAACGCTACTTTCATTTCTATTTCGTATTTTATAGAATGGAATCATAATTATATAAAGGTATATTGTAATTCCAGTATAATATCATATATAATATCATAGTTCCATCCTATATATGTCCCACATATGGTATTTAACGAATCAAATCACTTTCAGGGGGTGGTAGTCCTCACTTCCTAAAATGAAGATATTGTGTTTACCCATAATGGAAACCATAAAGGTATTCCCAAAAAGAAAAAAAACAGAAGCTTAATGAAAACATAAACATATCATATATCATATATAAAAATAGTGACATCATAATGGCCACCTTTGAAGGTTTTAAATGAGTATTGAACAATCATCGTTTCGGGAGGCAGAATATCGCCATCCACGGAAACCGTATGTTCTTTAACCATTTGATGTAGTTGTGTGAGATTTTAGCTCAAATAAATCTTATAACAACATCCTAGTATATTTAAGATACTGGTTTTGTTGCAAAAGAAGTAAATAAAAAGAGTTTAGGGGGTTGGAGAAGCAAAATAAAACAAATGAACATGAGAGAATGAATTACCTTTATAAGTGTAACTCCTTTTGATTTGAGCCTAAAGGCTTCCTTTGAAAAGATTCTGCCCAAAGAGAATCCTCTAGGATGAGGAGAGGGATGTGGAGAGATCAAATGGGCCCGGTTTGGCCGAGCTAAAGGCCTGAAGAGTGTGTGAAATGAGGTAGAGGTGGGGGCCTTTTATAAGAGGAGAGGAGGGGCAGTTTTGGAAAGTAAAGAAATATTACATTATTTGAAAATGTGTTTCGGTTTTAAAAGGTCCCACATTGATATATGTCGTGGATAAGGTGATAAAGGTTCGAAATCCTCCCATCCAATAAGTTTTTGACATGTGTAGTTCATAGATATTACATTATAGTTCCATTTTATTTTAATCGTTAAATAATGATGTCATCGCTGCATCATTATTATGTCATACATAATTAAAATTATTTAATGTCTAAAAATTATAAAAAAATTACTATGATGTAGGAAATCGTTTTAGCTTTCCAATGACTATTTATAATCAAAATTATGACCTGTATAACCCCACTTAAAAATTGTTTTCGTAAAACATATTATGTTTGTGTCATTTTCACTTTAACATTAAATAAAAAGTAATTTATGTCATTTCCCAACAAAAGTGGATCCATGGGGTCCCCAAGTTGACCCATGGAATTTCATGGTCGGCCATGACACAACCAATGAGGTTGGGACATGTGTCTAGGTCATTTCATTTTATTAAAGCATTATTTATACCTTAAACTACACTAATTACCACTAATCGCGATTAAAAACTTAATAAGTTACTATTCACCAAAAAAATTATTTTAATCTCATTGAACCACATTTTACTTATTAATGAAAACCATGTATTTTGGATTTTCAAAATTCATTACACATTAGTGGTAAACTTTCATTTAACTGAAAAATCAGTTTGCTTGATTACCACTTAGTGGTTTCACTATTCATCAAAAATTGAAGTTTTTCAGAAAATTACCAAAAATTTACCCTAAGCTATATTCGATATTCCGAATTCAAAAATGATGTCTATTTTACAAAATTCAAATCATATAAGTCACATTAATTAATTTAATAATTAATTCCCGCTGCCAGAGCAAATAGCGTGTTTTTACAAAACTATAAGTATCAAAAGATTGACACCAGTTTAAGTCTAATTTCAAAGTGAAATTGATTCCAATGGCCACCATTGGATAAAATGGTAAAAATATATTCTAATTTCACTTCAAAACCAATTCAAAACATAATATAATCATACAAATAAATTAGATTAAAAATCAGTTTTGATGTAAAATGCAGTATTTTTCACTATTCATTAAAAAATGAACATTGTCAGAAAAATACCAAAAATTCACACAAGGTAAATTTTGATGTCCTATTCATAAAGGATAAGTTTATTTTGACAAACATAGTTTATAAAATTGTCAAAATATAGATTCAAAAATGGTTTGCCATCAAAAGGCAGTAAAACAATCTTTTAAGAATATTAGTGTATTCCATGCATAAGATTGTATTTATTTTCATTTTAAGCCTCTATAACACTATCTTAATCATTAATAGACATAGATAAAAATATCTATTATTCATTACTTACTTGGGATGTTACAATAAGAGAGTAGAGGGGTGAATTTTTATATGCGAGGATAAAAGGAAAAGGTGTACCCCTACTTTTTACGTACCAAAATGTCTCAAAATGGATTATTATTGAGAATTAGAAATTATAGGGTAGAAATTTTTCCATAAAATATATTTTTGTCAAATAATTAGGTCATTTTAACCCTTTTATTATTTTCTAACCACCTGTAAATAAATGTTTACCGCAACTACAATAAATAAATTTTATTATTTCCATTATTCATTTGGGTCAAATATTTTGTTGAACTTATTATAAAATATAATTATTTATTATTAAAAATTTGATACAATTTTGAAAATTTAAATTAATATTATTTCAATATTTTATTTTAAAATTAATTCAATAGATATGATGTGAAAGTGGATTTTTAAAGAGAAATTGTTCCAAAGGTATACATAGTCTTTATACCATTGTTTTATATAAAAATTAATCTAATGAAAAAAGAACAATTATCATATTTATAATTTAACTTATTTTAATTTAAAATGAAAGATAAAATATTATTTCCCTTGTAAATAATTTAAATGAAAATGCTGTTTTAAATTATATTTCATTTTTTCACTATTTTTCAAGAAATGATGTATTTCAAAAAAATGAAATATTCACCACATTTTAATTTTTATATTATATTTTCAAAAATGAAGTTAATTTTATAAAAAATTATTCTAAATTTTTTACAACTAATTTTTAATTTGGTTTGAAAATATTAACAAAACCATCTTTTAGAAAAGATAATATTTTCCTGAAAAGATTTCTTTTTCTTTAAATCGTTTTTCATTTTACTTAAATATTTATATAACAATAATTTCAAGATTTTAATTAGTAATATAATTACAAAAACATTAATGGTTATGTATTAATTTTCTAATATATTATGTTTCTTATTAATATGGGCTTTTTTGTTCCACAATATATCGAGGAAATTAAATTTAAAGAAATATATTTTCGTGGTTGTATATGATCAATGTTGTGTTTCACATATGATATGGAATAAGATTTTATTATTTTATAATATTGGGGTCATACAATCACTCCACCATAAATTAATTATTTTCTCGAATTTTAAACTTCTTCTTGAAAATCAAGTGTTTGAAAATTTGAAATAACATTATTTGGAAACCCACATCATAAAATGATAAATAAAATATCCTCTTTACAATAGTGAAATGAAATCACAATGGTTTTATGGAATAAAAAATAACAAGATTTCTACATAGGTGAATGGTAGTTGAAGGTAATTTTATAGATATACAATAAATTAAATAATTATTTTGGATGATATATTTAATTTATCATTATAATGTTAATGATCAGTGGATAGTTAAGTAGATCAGAATAATATTCATTTATTGATTTAAAAGACCATTTATATCATTTCATATGCAGGTAATATGATAAAATATTTCATTAAAGATCATTTAACTAGTGTTTAAGAATTAATTTACTATCTTAGAATATAATTAAATATATTAATTTATACGGTTATATTTAAAAAAACTCATCATTTGGTTATTCTTTAAGCAGATTCTGATGCATAGGTTACTCCAAGAATTGAATATAAAAAAATTTCATTCCTGACACACTAAAATAAACATTTAACTTATTGGAATATCCAAAAAAGAGTGTAAATTATTTCTATCTATCGTAATCTTTTTTCTATTTCAATACAGTTAGAACACGTTATAGAATATAATACATTAATATATGAACCTTGATATTAACACTATTAGTTCATCATTAATAAATGTTATTCAAAGTAATTAACTAAAAACATTGAAATACTAACTATAAAATTATCTAGGCTTGTGCAAGTTTCTAAAACCTTATCATCCTTCATTCATGTGTCCATGCCTTATGACCTCTCCAAATGTGTTGGGTTTTCACCCAGTATATGGGCTTTCTATTCCCCAAATAATGTTAATATAGTACTTATAACATTCTCAAATTGTGATGACCCATAATTTCATCTACTTAAAGATAATATAATCACTTAAGGATACCTATTCCATTAAACATATTTCCAAAAACATTAATGGAATTTATCTTTAAATGACCATTTTTCTCAAAAATATATATACTAAACTAAGGTCATTTTATCCAAAATGAAACAATTTATATCCCTACTCATTATTGACATTGATCACATAAATCCTAAAAAATGGGTGTTAGAGATTGTCAACATATAATCAACCATAAACTAAAATAACTAGGATGGTATAAATAACTCATATGTTATTGAAGACAGATATGATTCTATGATTTAGACACCCCTTATATGTTTTTGATCCTTATAACCAAAATAACATTTTAAGAAAACATAAATAGTATAATTATAGAATCCCAATAAATACATCCAAAATTCCATTTCAACATTGGTCCTTTATTGTTATAAGATTTATCCTTTATAACATTTAACTGAATCAGATAAGGCCTAGTTTCTCCATATTAATTAAAATGAACTATAAATGGATCCATCTAATGAAATTGATTTTCCTCCAATATGATCTAAATTTTATATCTTATATTCATTGATTTATAACCTTATTTTCCACATATAACACATTTCTCATTCCATTAGAACACCTTATTTTCAATGTAACATAGATTTTGTTTGACCAATTACATTTTTTATCAAAAAAATTAAAATCCATAATAATGGTCTGTAAATAAATTATTAATTTTCTTAAGCATATCCCCATGGAGTTTCCAAATAGTTATGTTATAAGGCCCACATTTGTGCACCCATTGATGATCTGGTAAATTCGAATGAATAATATTTAGATTTATTACCCCTAGATACACATGATCCATAAACACATCCACTTATAGTAACAATATAGGGATGTATGTCCTGGAAAAACACAAAATTATTAACTTAAAAAGTAATTTAGTGTTCTTATATACTCATCAACATTGTCTATCACAGGGTTACATTCTCTAATATATGTTTTCATTAATCTAGTTCTAATGGTATTTATAACTCTTCCTCTAATTCCAACTCTAGTGATAAAATCCCTTGTTGCTTGAAGATAAGGTCGCATTTATTATAATTTTATAAGACTCAAGAAATATCATCCCAAAAGGCCAAACAATGTAATATTATTGGTAAACTATACACATTATTTACTATTTCCTTACTTTTCAAGACACAAATTAAAATAGTGTTTTTTTATTATATCTCTATTACCACTACTGTATACTTCCATATCATTTATAATACACATCGAAGACTCATATGAAAAGAAACTAAATAAGTGTGGTCTCAAATGATTATTATGTGATATGTACAGTGGAAGATATCATGAGTCATTAAACTATAATCCATTTAGGAAGGTATGTAACAGAACACGCATGTCATTTAATGAATAACATGGTTATCATAATTTTATAAGGCATAATATATATATATAAAAGTAAATAACTAAAAAAAGAAAATCAATCAATATACTATGAATGAAATTCATACTGAGATAATATCATTTTGAAAATCTCATTGATAAAAATAATTGAAATCTTAATGACGGAAATTTTAAATTATTGTTCTTTATGATCTCGAGCATCATGATAACTCTACCATTAACACCATTAAAAATTTGGTATAAATATAATGTTAAAATATCATTTAACACATGATAAGTTATTCTAATTATAAGACCACTGATTCATTGAGGGGGTATAAAATTTTGTGTAACACTCATCACTAAATTATAATTGAATTCCTAAAATTAAAAAAATATATTTAATTCATGAAAAATTTGAATTATCGTAAAAAATTTATTGTTGTGGAAAAATATGGATTTATCATTATTTACCTATATTAAAAATAACATTTATTGTATAATATCATATCTATAAATGAGATAAATTTTTATTAATAATAATATGCATAACAAAAAATATGTTATTTATAGTAAATATAATTTGTAATGATCATAGGAAAGCGAAATATTTAAGGAAAATATAATTACTAAAAAGGAATCAACGAGGTGAAAGTCAATACTATCCTTGGACAAAATAATAATAAACCATCTAGATAAATAATTAGTATGGTTTAAATACACCATATCATTTTTGGAGTATATATAAAATAATGGTTTTTTGACATTAATTAATTGAGATACTATAAATGGATAATTAAATAAATTCTTTGGAAAAATATCATTCTAATTACAGAATATATTTTTTAAAATTAATTTTTTGAAATAATTTTCCATGAAACATTATATCATACATATAAATTATTATTTATATCATATTAATGGTCATTATATATAGAAATTATATTCATGTTGTACATGTTTAATAGAATTCCTTTCTATTTTTTAGTAAAATCCAAACTGGAATTATTTTCAGAACGACAGGAATATCCCATTCAAAAGTTTTGTAACAGAAAAACATGGTTAAAATATTATTTAATAAATAATTCTTCTATGGTTACACATATTGTAAAAATACATTTTTTAAAATATGGTTTTGGAGGAAAATAGATTTCCAACCGACAAAATGAAGTCATATTTTATTATAAACCTATTCTCTATTATTTTATGTACCAAATAGGGATAAATTTTATAATTAAAACAAAATATCAATGATATTAATATGAGAATAAAATGAAATGGGATTATTATACATTGATCAAATAAATAAATTTAAAATTAATTCATGTATAAATAATCCAGATTAACTTAATATTGTATAGTAAATCCTTACAAAGATCGTAATGTTGAACTAATAATAAATCAATGAATATATTATGTGTATTAAACTTAAATCAAAATAGACAAAGTTTAAATACAATATAAGGTAAAATATATTAATTATAAACAAAATATTAGAATTTCAAACAAAAATATATGTAATATATTCAAATAAAAATAAATTGAGTTACAAAATTCTCTTCCCCAATGTAAATTTCATGTTAAATATCCCTAGATGAAATAATTAAAATTGAAAATTTAAATGCCTTTAATTATAAATTAATAGTGATATTACATGTCAAAGGGTTTTTATATACACCGTATAAATGAATTTTAATTCATAGCAATACAATATGACTCAATGAAGGAAACTTAAGATGAAGTCCCTCACACAACCCATATCATTCAATTGGGGATTAGTGAATGTGTTTATTATTCATATAAAAGGTAAATCAAATTAAACTATGCCGAAATAAAACCTAAAATTATCAATTTTCATCACACACATATTCTTATAATTTCATAATCAATGATGTAGATGATTTACCCAATGAATTGAAATTATGTTATGAAAATCATTACCTCACGCTACCTTTTGGTTGACCATGACTTAACCTCATGTATATGGTTATATATTTTTTTTATATTAAAAAATATATCAGATTTATATTATTAATATTAGATATGATTACATTATAATATTTTTCCTCCTATTCATTAATAATATTTCATTATTTTCATTATTTCAGCTGTTATTTACATTGTTTTCTAATTACTGCTTTGTCCTGAATGTTCTAATTATTATTTAATTTAGAATGATTAATCATATAAATAATATAAATAATTAAATAATCAGAATAATTACAAATATATTATCATAATAATAATAATAATGAAAAGTGGTTTCGAAAAAAAAAGTATGTTACAATGATGGAGACGATATGACATACATACAAAAAGGTAACATTTCCTTTTCTAGATGATCATTATGGAAAATAAGAAACTAATATTTTTTCTTAAAATATTTATAATTAAATAATATATTTCATATAGTTTCATTAAATACACTTATATATATCGTCAATGTGGGTGGTAATTAAAAGAGAGTCACATCTCTTCATGAAGCTAGTAATGAAAATATACATGAACAATGATATCATCTTTAGGTGTGGAGAAAGGTAAGAAATAAAATGATATATTATGTTCTAAAAATGAAAAATATTTCATAAAAACAATATTATTTCATTTATATCACATATTTTGTTTCTAAATTTATGGTCATTATCTTTCATTGCAATCATTATCGAAAACTTAATGACATCAGTTCTTGAAGGGGTAGTTCATCACATGGAGGAGCGATGTTATTGTATTTCCTACAGAATGGAATGTAAAAATGTTATACATAATATAATTTCTTAAAATGCATAATTATTCTATATATATCAAATATATTGTATACCTCCACCATCATATCCATCCTTTATTTTTGGTAATGGAAAAACAAATGACATTGGATCATGAGCATATAGTCTGTAGTACACATGAATATTGATTTAATAGACCATTTAATATAAGATGGAATGGTTTTAACTTATAAAAAATTTAAAATACCTTATTATATTTAATATAAATATTTTATTTTCTAATAATTATTTAATAATAATGTTAGTTGGTGGATGAAGAAATAAAATAGAAAATCTTGTCTAAAAACAATACCTCTTCTTTGGGTTACCTCTATAGGTTTGAACCACAAGCCTTCCTTGGTTCTCTGTCTTCTAAAAACCAGGACTTTAGGATAAGGATGTTGAATTTGGAATGTTTTTTGGGATTTTATTTTCCAAACCAAAAGGGATTCATGTTCTTAAGGAGTGAGATAACGGGGTGGCCATTTATATGTGGGGTGGGTTCATTATTATAATTTTCAAAAAGAAAATGGTGTACCCATGTTTTAGACAAGAAAAATGTAAAAATAATGAACTATAATTGATAAATACACACAAAATGGTAATCATATGACCATATAATTTATTTTAGACATATTTTCCCCCTTTTTTCATTATCATCTTAGTTTATCCTCCCAATAAATCATTTTTTCCTTAACCGCAGTATATATGTTTCACATTTTCCATTATTTATTTTGGTAAAACTTTTCTCTATATTTATTAGATAATATAAATTACTCCTATTGAAAATAGTTATTCCTTTTTTCAAAATTACTTTAATATTATTTGAAAACATTAATTAAAATCCAATTTCATAGACGTGTCGAGAAAGTGATTTTGAAGAAATAATGTTCAAAAGATTAAAAATATTTTTTTAGAAGAAATCAATATAAAAATCAATAAAATGAAGTAAACTAGATTAATTTATATATATATTGACTAATTTTACTTTAAAACCATTTTAAAATATTATTTAAAATATAAATAATTTAATTGAAAATCTAGTTTTTTGTAAAAATACATTGTTTTTCATTATTCTTTGAAAAATGATACATTTTAGAAAAGTACCAAAACATCACTATAAGATAAGTTTTAGATTATAATTTCAAAAAATAATTTAATTTGAACAAATAAATTTTCTAATTTTGTTAAAATCAAATTTGAAACTATGTGTGAAAATATAAACTAAACTGCCTATTAGAAGAAAAGTTGTTTTTCCAAAAAAACTAATTCAATTTTTATTATTTTTTAATTTATTTAAAACTGTTCTATTTCCAAAATAAACATAATTTGTTTCTAATGTTAATAAACAATAATTTAATTGTTATTTTATAGTGGTATACTATATTACGGTTCATTTCAACTTGATTTCTATTGTTCAACTAGCTATTGAGAACATTAAATTTAATGAAATATATTTTGTTGGTTGTTTTAGATCTAGGTTACGTGTTTCATATGCTATCAAATACAATGTTCATATTTTTAAATTTTTGGAAGTGAAAACCATTCCCAAATATAATCTAAACTCTTCTAATTATTTGATATATGTCTGGTTCACACTAAAATTCCAAACCAAGAATGCCTAAGGTGTTTGAAAATAGAGGATATCAGAGGAAGAGGTAACAGTCATAATCGAGTTCATTTTATTTTTACTCTTCTTCCAAATAATTAAAATATTATATAACTACCTAAATATAATATAATATGTATCATTGATATAATTAATTGATATTATTTATTTGTAATAATGATTATTAACCTCTTTTGAATTTGTCAAAAAAAATGCTTGTCATGGATACTTATGGACTACCGTCGGGCTGAAGCGATGTACTCATTTTTTTTTCATTTCCACTTATGTATTATTTTAAATATGTATTTATTAATAAATATTATATTATTGACATATAAATGATTCTATAAGGATAAATTATTATTTTACATCCTTTATTTCCATCCATTGAAAAATAAAATCAATGTTATTATGTATGTGTTGAATACAACCATTAAGGAGTGTCATCTTTCATTTATCCTTGATTATTATATGGTTATTCAAAAATATTTATATATTGTATAAATATTATATATTCTATTACCATTACCATGGTAAAAATATAGGAACCATTGAAGCAAAGCATGCTTGGAAAATAGAATAGTTAATATCAAAATATTGATTTTAAAAATGAATTTTTACATAAAGGGAAATAACATATTATATTTTAATGATATATCATAACATATTTATTAATGTTTGTTTTTAAAAATATATATTGAATTTAAATTTACTATAAATGCGGTTAGATCATTTCGAATAATTTTAGAAGTTGATGTAATAATTTTTTCATCTCAATTTCCCTTTATTTAGATGTGACTGATATACAATACCTTATTTATTTTGGGTGTCTCATATTAAGAATATTAAATAAATCTTTGATTTATTTCACAAAAATTATACCGACTTACTAATCAATAAAATATATTCTCTTACATGAGGTTTTAATTTAATGTTTACTAATACTATAAAATCATATGTTATAATGTTATTTTTTATTCGTAATATTATTCTTTAAATTCAAATTGGTTTAATTGTATATTATATAATATATAGACATAATATATTTTATTACCTTAAGGTAATATTTTTTTCAAGTACTATTTTTAATTAAACCCTATTCTATACTCAATTATTTTAATATACATTTTTTTATGAAAATGTTCATTAATTATTTTTAGTAGTGTATAATATTTTTACACATAGTAATGTTCTTAAAATTGTTTAATGTATGTTATTATATAATTTTAAATAATTTATGAGTATGATTTTAAAATATATATTACATTAACATTAAATAGTTAACAAAAAATCATGATGTTTACATAATTAGGGTTTCATTTATTTTTGGTTTTTCAGTTTTCAAATGATACTAAATGCTTGTTTTGTTTTTTATTATTTGTAAAATGATATTTATAATGTTTATATAAATTTATTTTTTATATATTTCAACATTAATTGAATAATTTTATACTTCATCAAGGATATAATCTAATGATACCATCCTACTTATTTTTTCGATCTATTATGAATATTATTTTCAACTTGATTTTTCATAAAAAAAAGATTTACTTACCACATGTTAATTATGATATGATGAAATCATGAATATTTTTTATGATCTTTTGGCACACATATGTTTGGTTATAATTATAAAATTGGTATTCCTAGAAATATATATAACTAAAATACATTAAGGAGTTATTTATATATCATGAAATAATATTAACGGGTATAGGATGTGAACCAAATACACTATGTGACATTGTCTATGGTGATAGTAAAGGTAATTAAACATGACTAATTAAATGATTTAATATTTATATATATATATTCTATGTGTTTATGTCATATTCTTATTCGTATGACAACCACTCATGGCTTATGATTTATTAATGTCGATTCGATACTCATATGAATCATTTCTTTATTTAGGACACATAATTTTTCAGCAAGTCATGATTTCTGATATAAAACATTGTAGGTGAGCATTTATCAAATTATTATCTTTTTATCATATTATTATGCATATTATATAATCACTTATGATCGTCAATCCATATCTCCCATCATTACCCTTTTTTATAATGTGAGCTTACCCTTTCTTGTCTTTCCTTTTTGATAGGGGATAAAGAAAGGTAATGAGTATGATAATTCTAGAAGGATACCATGTCTGAAGTTATTTTTTAGGGAATTATAAATCTATTCATTATTAACATGATTATTGCGAATATTCTCTAAAAACCATTACGATTATCTGGATTATATTATTTTGAGATATAGTGAATAATCATCTAAAATGACAAAATATATATGTAAGTGACTACCATGTATCCTATGTTGGCATAAAATTAGGTAATAGTTATATTTTTCAATTATGATTAGAAATAATTTTATGAATCCTTGGGATAAGACAAAATATAAGAAATATTTTAAAATTTTAGTATAATATAGTGTCTGGTTTTCTATAAAATACATCAATGTCCAGATACAGTTAAGTGGACACATGCTCTAACATAAATTAACTAAGGGGTAATATCCCTAATAATATATGGTTTGGTAGTATATATATGACCACTTAGTAGGATTTTAAAACATTTATGTTAGAAAAACTATTAGGAAATGTCCATAGAACATGTAAACATGAACCATGTAGTACATATAATAGGGTGTACATATTGGTTTTGAGTATTTTATTCTATGTTAATAGTATTCATTTTTTATGTATATTCATGCCTAACATTAACATATTTAATTAAATATATATTAAAAAAAGGAACCATGTTAAAATTGGTTTTTATGAAAAAAGTAGTGATTATCCCAATAAGAATCAAAATTGGATGGGAAATAGTTTGATAAACACAGGAAAATTCTTACCCAACATTCTCAAGCTATGAATAATAATGAAAACCATGTTGATCTTATAAAAACAGTAAGTAAGGGGTAATATTATATCATGTTCTTTATTAGGAAACATTCTACATCCTTTAGTATTACTTCCATAAAACTAATTTATATGAAATGGATGAATCCTAAGGATATTTTTTATTCTTTATTTCTCATAAATTGAAAATCTAGTAGTTTATTTATATAATTTGGATAGGGAAGATTATCAATGGGGGTTATTATTAAGAATATTAAAAATATATTTAAATAAACTACATAAAATGGTAACAATTTAATATGTTACTTTCATTAATTATTTTTGTAATAGTATTAATACCAAAATAAAGAAGGAATTTCTAGAACTGATGTTGAAGTATGGCTAATCCAAAAGTACCAATGAGGAAATTTTCATCATAAATTCATGTTTGGATTCTAATTTAATAAATTACCCTAGAAAATAATATATTCCTTATTTGATTAGGTCAATGTATCAAAAATAAATTGAATATAGGAGAATTGGATATAATGAATAAATCATTTGATGGGATCATAATTACTAATTATAATTGAGGAATAAAATTCTTCTCTAGGTTCTCTGTATATGAATTTAAATATGTATATTAAATGTAATATAAATAATAAAACCCACTGATGAAAGAATGTTTATCTCAAATCATTCCAATTTTTTTAAATAATTATAGTGGTAATTTCATTAAGGGGATATGAATATAAGTAATGTGTGTAAAAGATGTAAATCTATAAAATGAATGTTTGTGATACATGAAGAGGCTTATCAATTATTAGAATAAATATCAACTAAATGTACCACCTACATTCTTATTATTTAATAGAAATGAGTATAAACATTAAACCAACTAGTTTATGAGTCCAATGTTTAAGGAAAATAATCAGCATCAACAACATCTAATGCCAAAGGAAAGAATGGATGTCTTATGAAATAAAAACTATTAATGTGGTTCATGAAAAAAATATAAGACTAGTACATATACCATCAAATCTATAATGTTAAATGTTTTATTTTATTTAATTTCAACCCACTAATTTTTATATAAGTATTATTATATTACTCTCGAATAACCACATAAATTTTTATACATTGAATAGAAAATGAATACCCATAATTTTATAATTACTATTTCTAAACTATATATATTCTCTTTGATAGATTGTTTTCAGAATATGATTTTTTAAAATCATTTTACTCACTATAGAGTTAAATTTTATGTTCTTTTGGGAAATTATTTGATCAATATATATATATATATATATCCCATATAAATTGTTTTTGGGGGGGGGATTGACATTTTATATTATTAATCAACCTATGATTATCTTTCAGTTTAGGATAAAAATGAAAATCCAAGGAAAATTACATTCATTGTATGAGTATTACAACCAATTGAAGGGGGGATTTTTACCAAATGGCTATGGATAAGAGAGAAAATAATGACATGGATTTTTTTGGCAATATAAAAATATATTTTCCTAATGATTTTACGAGTCCTCCCTCAAATAGTGATGTTCAAATTTCAATATAACTGATACTAAGTGCTATAAATATTATGAAAAATCCTCATCAAATTGCCCCAATGATATTTAGGAATTGATTAGTTAACTTTAAGAGAATCTATAAATGGAATATATATACCATATTGTATCACTATAAGGTGGAAATATAATTGTTATTAGAATATTTATTAGTCATTGTATATTTTTAATTATTGTCAAGAATTTAACAATATAATTATTGAGAACAAGTTTTCCACACAACATACTAAATACTTGATTGATCAACTATATAGAGGTCATGATTTTCCATAAATAACTGATCTATATATATATCATTTATTTAGCTTCAAAAGGGGTGATATTAACAAGAAAATTTTATATATGAGATATGAACACTATGAATTTATAGTAATTCCCCCTATACATACCAACTGTAACACCCCAAGCTTCCACGGTACGCTTCTCTTTGAATAATACAGTAGCACATGATGTATGAATCACTGAGTTCAAGCGCACCACGAACTATCAAACTAGCAGTTTAAAAAGCGGTTGGGAATAGTAATAACCACGTTTTAATTTCATAAATATCCCATATAAATTTAATGTTTATATTTTTCTTTTTGTAGACATAATATAACGGCAAATTCAATTTTTCAGATAAAAAAATATATTTATAAAAAAGTAGTTTTTCCACATTTTAAAAGAGAACCCTTTCTAAATACAATATTTTACACTTTTAAAAATTCAATTTTATGAAATTAAATTCTTCTTTAGAATGGGGGAATAAAAAATTAGTTTACATTAATTTTTGGTGTTTTTTGATAAAATTCATTTTTTATGAATAATGAAAAATACAGTATTTTAAATAAAAACTTCGTTTTAATATAATCTATTTATATGTTTAGATTATGTTTTTAATTGGTTTTAAAGTTAAATTAGATTATGATTTTACCATTTTATTAAATTTTTGTCATTGTAAGTAATTTCACTTTGAAATTGACAAAAATAAGTGTTAGTATTTTGATCGTTGTTATTTCATAAAAAATACACCTTTTGTTTTGACACCTAGAATTGATTTTAAATTAATTGAAGAAACGTATATTTTTTGAATTTGAAAAAATAGACACCATTTTTTAATATGGAATATCAAATAAATCTTAGCCTGAATTTTTTGTATTTTTTTTTTGAAAAACTTCAATTTTTTGATGAATAGTGAAAACACTAAGTAGTAGTTAAAAACTGAATATTTCATTTAACTGATATTTTACCGCTTCTGTGAATTTAATTTAGAAAATATAAATTACTTGGTTTTTATTAGTAATTAATATTTTGTTCAATAAGATGAAAATATTTTTTCGTAAATAGTAACTTTTGACTTTTATTTACCACGGTTAAAGTTAAATAGGGTAGTTCAAGGTAAAAATAATATTATAATAATATTAAATTACCCTATCATGTGTCCTAATATTATTGGTTGATACATTTTCGACCTTGGTAATCCTTGGGTCGATTTTGGTACCCCATGGATCCACTTAAAAGTGATAATGAAACTATATATTAATTAATTTAATGTAATTACAAAGATGACTTAAACCTATATCATTTTGTAAATCAATTCATACATGGGGTTATATAAGTTATATATCAGAAAATAAATATTAATTTTAAATCAAGAATGATTTCATACATCATGGTATTTTTTTATAATTTTTAGACATCGAATAAAAAAAATATTTATGACACAATAATGATGTAGTGTGTGTCTCTTTAATGAAATATTTAAATAAATAAGATAATAAAGATTTAAACAATATAAAAAACCTATAAAATTATTATTTAATGATTTTAATTTGAACAATAGTTATCTTAACTTCATATTTAATTACTTTTGGACCTTTAGAAACAAAAAACCGTTATATAATAAAATAATTTTTTCAAACATTCATAAAAAGCCCCTATAAAAATACCTCACCTCTAACCCATTAATCACACCTATAAAATACCATGTATCAGCCATACCATACTCAAATATCCTCCCAACTACCCTCACATAAACCAATAGGCCTTAATTTTGATCATAATGAAAACTTAATGATACCTTTTGATCAAATCAAAAGGAAGCACTCAAAGAAGAGGTAATAATTTTACCACCTCTTTCAAAGTTATTTTCTTATTCCACTTACCTTTTCTTTGTTGTTTCTATACCAAAATTACAACTTCAATACCTTCGAAATAGTTTAATTTTATTATTAATATGGTCCAAACATATTCATTACTCTATCCATCCTATGAATGGAAAAGTCACCAAATGTTGGTACGTACGGCTTACCGTCTCCACGTCGTGGTGTAGTTTGTTATTCCACGCTTCATTATTTGGATGGGTATAATAATGAAGAAAATTGATTTAAATATAAGTAAAATATGTTAGTGATTCTTTATATATGATATACCCTCCAATTACTTATGATTTTACCATCAATTGAATGATAGTGTCGCTTGTGCGTATGTACGGATTACCGTCTCCACAAACGCGATAAGATTCATTCCCCAACCTAAACATTCATGAATAACTATCATTTTATGATTACAAAATAAATATTAAGAGGATAATACCATTCAGGATTCAAATAATATACATCCTATCCGTAATAATCATGACTTACGTAACAAATCATATAAAGAAAAATGAACCAATTAACACCCGAAACAATGATACTACTAAAATATTATTAACAATGCAATATTAAAATATCATATATGATATCATATTTATGGTTATGGTTATTTTATAATTTAATAAAAATTATTTAACCATTATAAATGAGGTTAACTTACCATCTACAAAGGAAATGTACAAGGTAAGGGGTTTTTTATCTCACTTTTAATTCTATAAGATTTCTGTTCTTCGCCACTAATTTATTGCATGTGGTGTATTGTGTACTTCCATTTGATATATATTAGCATGATTATATTTTTATTCTTTGTATTATTTGATTCATTGGTTGGTTATTAAATTTTTGTCATACGACTCGATTGATTACAACGTGGTAAGGGGTTTTCATCACACTTTCATTTCCATGAGATTCATGCTATATTATCCACTATTACATTTTGTGTGGTGTATGTACTGCCCATGATTATATTCCTTGTGTAATATAATTTAATTTATCGGTATTTACATAATAATTTTATGATCCTTCATTCATTGGGTGTATTTTTTTATGTTACCAAATCGGTAAGGGAACTTCGCATTTCAATTTCCACTAATTCAGTTTTACGCAAATATCTTTGATTATTTTACTCCTAGATTATGTGTGAAATAGATATTTATTTACATATGTAGTAATTTCTACTCCCCTTTGTGTGGATATAATTTTCATACACATAATAAATCCATTGATAAATTCTAAATTCATTGATATAAACTTGATAAGTGTAATTTTAACTCAATTTCTATTCATGGAGTTAAACATCCATGTCATGGTGTTGTTTTTACCAGAATATGTGAGAATATCCTATGATTAATTTACACTTAATATCCAATCATATTTAGATTATTTATATTTTTCACACATAATTATGTCATTTATTTATCCTTAACCTAAGGATACAGTTTTATAAGGGATTTCATCTCAACATACATTCCATTGAGACTTCTTTGTTGTTATTCGGCAATTCAATTTTTTATGGTGTATATACTGCACATTTAAATAGTATATATTGAATCCCTTTATTCTAATCATATTATAATGTTTTTATTACCTTTATTATTTTTATTTAAATTTCACTAATTTTCTTCGGAACTCTAATGAAAATATCATTTGTAATGTTTTAATGTTTTATTCTTCTAAATATTTCTCATTAATGTTCATGTTTTAAAATTGTTTTAAGGATTTATTTAAAAATAATATAATGTTTTAAAATTAAATTTCCATTTAAATGTTTCAATGTGGAATGGGAAACTTTGATTCACAAATATATTTTAAATGGATTTTTAATAAAAATTGAGACTTTTAATTTTTTTTTCAGAAAAAGGTAGATATTTCTCTCAAATAGTTTGGATGATTATTTTCATGTATGTTCATATCCTTCCTTATAACAATTATGTTTTATTTATTATAATAAAATTTTCCATATTTTATTTAATGAGTTATGTTTGACTGTGGATGTGCAATTTTTATACCATTCATGGTTTGTAGTTAAAATATTGACATTTTGTATTCTAGTTTTAATATGAATGAATAGATTATTTTTCAACCATTTCATACGAGGAATGCATTATAAATAGTAAGTTATGGGTGGGGCCATATATAGCTCCTCGATGCATCGGTTGGTCTCATAAGACAAACTAGTGTATTGGCACAAGGCCTTGAAAAAATCATATTTTTAATCTTGGAACGAGACCTTGACTATGTGGTTATAATGTTTGGAATTAAACATTTCATAATGATGAAATTTGTTATTGGTATTGCCTGTGATTATTCAACTCTTAGAATATCCATGTAATATGTAAATGGAATTATTTGATTTATCTTTTCCATATTATGCTGAAGCTTATTTTTAAAAGACTTGTGTTTTAGTCTTATTCATTGCCTTAAATGTTTATGATTATTTACGATAGTTCATGCTATATTCTTATCCCTACCGTGAATCTGAGGTCACCCCTTTCGTATCACTTGTTGAAAAATACCCTATACCAATGTTTTGAAATTGTTGGTATAGGCCTCTAAACCGTTGGTATATCATATACCAACAATTTAGAGAATCGTGCCCATGTAATCCATGGGGATAGGTCTATACCAATGGTTTTCAAAAACATTTTTATATGTAATATGAAAATCCATACCAATATTTCCATAAAACCATTGTTATATGTATTTCAAAAAAGAAGCATTCGGTTGGTTTTGATATTAGTACCTACATTTTTTGATTGAACAACCTAACAAATATCCTAACTTTACTTTTGTGTACATTATTTCATAAATATATATATGTATTATAATAAATATTCTAAAATTTTATTTAGTTAATGTTAAATGTCAGAAGATTCCATAAAAAATAGATGTAACTATACATATGGTTCTCAAAACCGTCGGTATAGACCTATAAAAATAGTTTTTCAAACCGTTAGTATACATTCTTTGATTTTTGGAGAAATACCAATGTTTTTGAACAATCCATTGGTATAGGGTGGATCTATACCAACAGTTTGGGGAAACAGTTGGTATTAGGTCTCTATTTCAGACCTATACCAACGGTTTGGCCAAAACCGTTGGCATACGTCCCTAATAGAGACCATATACCAACGGTTTCCCCAAAATGTTCGTATAGGATTCCCCCTATACGAACGGTTTGGCCAAAACCATTGGAATATGTCTAAATTGGTGACCTATACCAATGGTTTTGGCCAAACCATTGGTATAAGTCCATATAAGTGAACTACGCCAATGGGTTGACCAAAACCATTGGTATAGATCTTATTTCCAATTGGGTATGTTTTCCTTTCCCAAGATGTGAAGAAGTATATTATGTTTAACCTAATATGATAGTCCAATTGATATGAGTTTGTTTAATGGGGGTATAATGTTTCTTTTATTAATTTCGTGATGTAATAAAAAAATTTATGTGTGTATCTCGTACATCCAAGGCTACAAAACTAATCGGTCTTTCGAGACATGATCTCTTGAGATGATGACAATGTTATATAATAATGCACTACTCTAGGTAACTAGGGTCAGGGCATTACAGTTGGTATCAGAGAAAGTTTAGTACAAATCATAGAAACTAGATTTATTAAACTCTTGTTAGAGAACATTACCCTATGATAGATATTGGGGATTAGTATATAAGAACATCCAAAATTTTGAGTAATTTAAAACTTATATGATTTTTGTAAGAAACTCATTCCTATCTAGTTAAGAGCATGTTAAGAAGGCTCTGGAACCGATGTACCTAGGGGTAAATGACAAAAACACCACATTGATCTTGACTCGAACGAGAACTGGTGCATGACTACGGGCCTTTCTGCACTCTTGGTAATGAAAATATCGGGGGAAATGCTTAGTATAATTCAAATTTTCATTTCAACCCGATTAGAAGTATTTTAATATAAGATGAGAATAAATAATCTTGGTTAATCCTAGGTGTTTTAGATGGAAACTAAGGTGAATGTATATTTCCTAAATGGTTTTATGAGTATTGTTACTCACATAATTCTATATGGTTTTAGTCAATGGATGGATTCCAAGGAAATGATAGTAACATTTAACATGATATACAAGGTGGGAATGGTGGTGGAAAGGCCAAAAATGGAATGTTGATAGGCGTAAAAGATATAGTGTCAGTGCCGAATTAGGTTTTCAAAAATATGATCAAGAACAAATATATTAACAAAATCCCAGACTCAACCAAGAATAGAATAGTTTTGAATGATAAGAGATCCAGTAGTGGAGACTATAGAGAAAATAAAGCTCAATTTAAATCATACAAATAATGTGGAAGAAGAATCCTAGTAAAGTGTCTTAATGGGACAAATAAATGATTTAGGTGTGGGAAAGAAGGACATAATGTAATAAATTTCCAGGGAAAAATTAAGAGTATTATGGAAAAAAATAGTAATGATCCCGTGAATCCATTTAAAATCATTTTCCGTAAATGTAGGTGACCTAGGAATTAACTGAGTGAATGCCCTATTCTATAGGATAACCTATTGGTCAAGGAAAAACATATGTGGAAATAAATTTATGGAAAAATGATTAAAATTATTAGGGTTCTTTTTTGATGGGATTACATTAGAAGACTGTTTAATTGTATGTGTAACCTTGTATTATGTTATGTGAAAATTATATTTGAATAAGAATTATGTTTTTTTGTGGATATAGTTATAAAATACCATTTGGGTTTATATGATCCTTGAATTTGAGGTAATTACGTGTTATTAAATATTTGGATGAAAATGCGATGTATGAGAAAAACTTTGTTGTAAAATTACGTTATGGTTATTTTGAGGAATTTATCTCATTTTGTGAATGTTATAGAATACAATTTTTTAAAATGGACAACACACAGACCGTGTGACAACCCATCGCATTGGACAATGTTGTGGGAATCGAACCCACAACCAAATTGTGACTGGGATCTATCGACAACCACTAGACTACATGAAGTCCCTGATTATTTTGACTAATTATTTTTTGTTTAATGATTTTATTGATAAACAATAATTTGATTTGGAATCTTATGTTTATCAAATGGATATCCTTAGTATAGAAAAATGATTTGGTGATTGAGTAATAAATGTTATTTTAGAATACGCTCGCTCTGTTGGGAACACTATATGCCTATGGAAAATAGAATACCATGGGATTTTATTTAAAGAGTAATGGTGGAATTTCATCTCTGTTTTTATTATGGACATATAGAGATTTATGTTATTTATGGAAATTATTATCCTATCATAGAGAATATGTGATTAGTTTAATTTCATTTAAGTATGTGACTATAATAGTAGTCGATGTTATTTGGAGATAAAATTTAACGTGGAAGACTTTGTAATCAAAATCTTTAATGATTTGGGTGTCAATCATTGTTTTGATTATATTGAAATATTATATGGAAATTTTTTTAATGGTATGTATTGAACATTGTGTATTGTTGGTTTAATTTTATAAATTAAGATTAGTATTTCATTAGATAATGGTTTATCCCTTTTTGGGGTCATCTAATCTTGTACTAACCATTTTGGATTTGATTAATCTCTAAATACAATGGAAATATATAGTTCATGCTTTGTAGATTATGTGATTTTCTATAAGTTGATTCTAGTGCATCATGTCTAGCTAATTCATCTTTAATACTCATCATTTGGAGTGAATGATAATTTTGTGGTATAAATGAGTTAAATTATGTGACTATACTTATCAAGTATTTTTTTCTTATTTACAGAATAAATTAATTCATAAACATTAGGTAAAATATCATAAACCAAAAAATGTGTTATACTAATACCTCATGTTATTCATCATATATTTATGGCTATGAGGCCCTCAATTTTAGATTCACATTTTTGTGATTAATGAACTCAAATACTCTTTATAAGTATTTACATTTTTCCTCCAATTATAATTTCCACCAATGTTCTCCTACTCAAAATCATAATTTAGTGGTTACTTTTTCATTTCCCTTGCCCTCTTATTAATACTAAAATTTATTAACAATATTTTTGATATGGGTTTTACACAAAGGTCTTTTCTATTTCATACCTTTTGTTTCCAAAAAACAATATAAAATTGTGAGGACTCAATTTATTGACTGAGGGAAGAATGTAACACCCCAAGCTTCCACGATATGCTTATCTTTGAATAATACAATAGTGTTTGATGTACGCAACACTAAGTTCAATTGCACCAAGAACTATTAAAATAGCCATTTAAAAAAGTGTTTATGAATAGTTATGACCATATTTTGATTTTTATATATATCCCATATAATTTTAATATTCATATTTTCTGGTTCTTATACATAATTTAAGGACAAATTCAATTTTTCAGATAAAAAAAGTACTTTTCAAAAAAATGAAGTTTCTCAACTTGTTAATAGAGAACCCATTATACATCCAATATTTGACACTTTTATATATTCAATTTGATGAAAATAAATTCTTCTCTAGAAGTAGGAGATAAAAATTTTGTTTGGATAAAATTTTGTTATTTTTCTGATAAAAATCATTTTAGATGAATAGTGAAAAATACTATATTTTAATTAAAAATTTCCTTTTAATCTAATTAATTTATATGAATAGATTATCTTTTTATTTTTTTTAAAGATTAATTATATTATATTTTTACAAATTAATCCAAATTTTGTCATTGTAAATAATTTCACTTTGAAAGTGATCCTAAACAAGTGTAGATCTGTTGATAGTTATTATTTCTTAAAAAATCCTTTTTTTTTGACAATGGGAATAAATTTTAAATTAATTGATGCAAAGTCTAGGTTTTTAATTTGATAACATAGACATCATATTTGAATTCATAATATCAAATATTTCTTAGGCTGAATTTTTTGTTATTTTTCTAAAAAACGTCAATTTTTTATGAATAGTGAAATCACTTAGTAGTAGTTAAAACATGACTTTTTCATTTAAATGAAATTTTACCACTTCTGTGAATTAAATTTTAGAAATCTGCCATACATTGTAGTTATTATTAAGTAAAATTTGGTTTATTAAGTTTAAAATAATTATTGGTGAATAGTATCTGTTGACTTTTATTTACCGCGGTAAAAGGTAAATAGGGTAATTCAAGGTAAAAATAATTTTATAAGATTGTTAAATTATCCTATAATGTGTTCTAATCCTATTGGTTGATAGATTTCTGACTATGGTCTTCTTTGAGTCGATTTTGGGACCCCATGGAGCCACTTATGGGTGATAATGACACATTATATTAATTAATTTAAAATAATGAATAAAATTACAGGAACATATATCTTTTTGAAAATGAATTCTTAAATGGAACTATATAAGTTATCTATTCGACTATAAATATAAATTTTAATTATAAATTTTTTTCCTACATCATGGTATTATTTTATATTTTTCAGACATGAAATAAATAATATTATTTATGACACAATAATGATGTACTGTTTACCTCATTAATTAATGATTTAAATAAATAAAAAAATTAATATTAACACAATATGAAAATCCTTTGCTATTCTTACTAGAAGATTTTATTTCAAACAATAGTCATATTATATTATAATTTAATATGTTTTTGACCTTCATAAACCGTAAATCATTATATAATAAAATAATATTTCCAAACATTCTTAAAGATCCCATCCTCCCCTAATAAAAAAATATCACCTCTAACCCATTACTCACACCACTCAAGCCCCTCGACTCGGCTAAACCCTGCTCAAATATCCTCCCAACTACCCTAAATTCAACCTATAGGCCTTACATTGATCAGAAATACAATTTATGAATCCCTTATGATCGAATCAAAAGAAAGCACCCGAAGAAGAGGCTATAATATCACCACCTCTTGCAAAGATCTTTTCTTCATATAATTCATCTTTCTTAGTTGTTTACATTAGAAAATAATTAATCAATTACCTTATAAATACTTCAATGTTATTATTAATATTTTACAACCATATTAATTATTATATCCATCATATGAATGATAATGTCACCATTTGTGCGTACGTACAGCTTACTGTCTCCACGTCGTGGTATATTTTGTTATTTAACACTTCATTATTTGGATTAGTATAATAATGTGTAAAATTGATTTAAATAAAAAAAACCATGTTAATAATTATTTATATATGATATACCTGCCAATTACATATTATTTTACCATCAATTTAATGATATTGTCACTCGTGCATACGTACAGATTACTTTCTCCCCAAATGCGATAAGATTCCATCCCCATTATAACCATTAAAAAATGAATATAATTTTATGATTAAAAAAATAATGTTTAATAACATAATATAATTCTGAATAAAAATCAAATACATTCTATCTATAACAAACACAACTTACATAATAAACCATATAAAGAAAAGTGAATCAGTTAGTACCTGAAATAATGATACTACTGTAATATTATTAACAATGAAATACTAAAATATCAGATATGATATCATATTTATGAATGTGGTTCTTGTATAATTTAATAAAAATTATTTTACCATTATACAGGAGGTTAACATACCATCAACTAATGAAATGTACAAGGTATTGGGTTTCTTATCTAACTTTTAATTCTGTGGTATTTTCATTGTTCACTACTTATTTATTACATGTGGTGTATTTTGTACTACCATCGGATATATATTATCATGATTATATTTATATTCACAGTATTCCATGATTCAGTTTGTGGTTATTAACTTTTGGTCATACGAATCGATTGATTGTAATTTGGTAAGGGGTTTTCATCTCACTTTTATTCCCATGAGATTCACG
Organism: Viscum album; assembly: GCA_963277665.1. Taxonomy (NCBI): domain Eukaryota; kingdom Viridiplantae; phylum Streptophyta; class Magnoliopsida; order Santalales; family Viscaceae; genus Viscum; species Viscum album. The sequence continues at coordinate 797,895,062 of OY728143.1, read as the reverse complement.
CTATATTTTCCACTATTATATTTTGTATGATGTATGCACTACATATGATTGTATTAATTATGTAATATACATTAATTTATGGATATTCACATCATCATTGTATGATCAATCATTCATTGGGTGTATGTTTCGTATATTACCAAATCAATAAGGGAATTTCAAATTTAAATTTCCAAACATACAGTTTTACAAAAACATCATTGATTTTTTTACTCAAATATTATGTGTGAAATAAATATTTATCTACATATTTAGTAATTTACACTATCCTTTTTGTGAATATACATTTGATACACATAATCATACCATTTATAAATTCCCAAGTCATTGATATAAACATGATTATAGTAATTTTAACTCAATTTCAATTCATTGATTTAATCCATCCATGTCATTGGTGTTGTTTTTACCAAATATGTGTGAATGTCCACTGATTGATTTACACTGAATATCAAATCATATAATATGTATTTATATTTTACACACATAATTATTTCACTGATTTATCCTCAACCTATGGATACAGTCTTTATAAGGGATTTCATCTCACCTTACATTCCATTGATACTTCTCTGTTGTTATGCGCCAATTCACTTTTTTATGGTGTATATAATGTAAATTGATATAGTGTATCATGAATCTCATTATTCTCATGATATTATAATTTTTTGATTACCAAAATTATTTGTATTCAATCGTCTCTCATTTGGTTAGGATCGCTAACAAAAATATCATTTTAAATGTTTTTATGATTTATTCATCTAAATCATTCTCATTACTGTCGATGTTTAAAAATTGTTTAAGGATTTAATTATATATGATTTTAATTTTTCAAAATTAAAATTCATTTTAAAAGTTTCAAGGTGTTATGGGACACATTTATTCAAAAATCTATTTTAAACGACTTCTTGATAAATAGTGATACTTTTTACTGTTTTTAAGATAAATGGGGATATTTCCCTCAAATAGTTTTGATGACTATTTTCATCTTTGTCAATATTCTTCATTATTCCTAATTTCTGATAATTTATTATAATATAATCTTCCATATTGTATTGAATGAGTTATCATTGAATATGGATGATCTATTTTTATAACGTTCATGGTTAGTAGTTAAAATATGGACATTTTGTATGATAATTTTATTACGAATGTTTAGATTATGTTTCAACCATTTCATATGAGGAATGAATTAGACATAGTAAGTGACGGGTGGAACCCAATATAGATCTTCAATGCATCGGTAGGTCTTATGAGACAAACTACATTCTTGGCACAAGGCCTTGATAAAATCTTATTAGTAGTCTTGGCACGAGGCTTTGATTATATTGTTATGATGTTTGGCATTATGCAATCCATCATTATGAAATTGGAAATTGATATTGAATATGATTATTTGAAAATTAAAATATCTATTTTAATAACTTAAAGGAATAATTAGATTAATCTTTTCCATATTATACTGATGATTATGTTTAAAAGGCTTGTGTTTTAGTCTTAAACATTGACTTAAATGTTTACGATTATATATGATTGTTCCCGCTATATTTTTATTCCTATTTAGCATCTGAGTACACCACTTTATTATGTTTTCTTTTCATAGGATGTGAAGAAGTATATTATGTTTAACCTATAAGAATAGTCCAACGGATATTAGGGTGTTCAGAGTGGGAACAGTGTTGTTTTTATTTATTTCATGATGTAATATGAAATTTATGTATATATATAGTACATCCAAGGCTATTAAACTAATCGTCTTTTCAAGACATGATCTCCTAAAACCATTCCAATGTTATATAATAATGCACTGACTCTAGGTAACTAGGGTCGGGACATTACACCAATTACCCCACCATATTCATGTATAAAATGAATATAGATTTTAGGTAATAGCTTTATCAGTTTTGGGTAGTCTTTTTAGATGACATTATCATATATTCTAAGAGTATTATAGAGAATGAAAATCACCTAAGAATTTTATGTAGATCTTGAAAAAGTATAATTTTTTCACTAAATTTTGGAGGTGTAAATTCAAGCTAAATATCGTTTCTTTCGTAATTCCTGTATTTTATGAGAGGGAGTATCAAGGAATCCTTTAAAGTGAAAAGATATTGAAAAATATTGTGTCCATGATCCAATGTCTTCATATATTATGTGTATACTACAATTTTTATAAGAAATTTCTAATAACTATATAATCTAAAAACATTGTTCATAAGAAATGGATTCTTGTTCCATTGGACATATGAATTTGATGAGGATTTTAATTATACATCGAGATGTACATGTAAGGCTAAAATTAATGAATAAAATGACACTAGTTATTGGACTGTTTTGGTGCACACTGTGATGGGTCTGACTCAACAAAAAATCCCATTTTTTCAATGTAGAGTATAAATAATTTAGGCAGGCTGACACCGATGATAATTTTATCAAATCTATATATGAGAAGCTTGACCATAATAAGTTCAATGTGACATGGGAAATTGTTCCATGTTTGGAAGTCAAAAATGTTATCCTAACCAAGTCATTGTTCTTCAATAAACTCATTAAAATTTGAAATGTAGATCAAAATAAAGAATGGACAGTGTGCAATAAGAATTAAAAGAATAAAATAATTTATATTATGATAAATTTACCCAAATAACCCGGTTAGAATGTATTGGAATTTCCATTTATATTTCAATGAAAATGTAGTTAAATTTATACCCAAGGGATGTCAACTCATTTTTTCTCATTAGATTCTTTAAAGGGTGGGTATTCATTGAGAATGTTTATCAATTCATTATGGATGAAAACGAGAGAATGTATTATCTATTAAAGAATTATTTGTATAAGATAACGAAATCATGGAGGACATAGTTTTTAAGGTTGGATAAATAACTAAGAAAGAATTGTTTTTAGTGAGGTAGAGTTGATTTTTTCATCTACACCAAGATGGAGAATGATAAATGGATTTTAGTACTAATATATGATGAAGACATACTATTAAAGGATTAGAGAAATGTGAAAGAAATTTTTTTAGATCATGTGAGGTATTATATAATGATTCCAATGATTATTTAGAAAACATTATCCATTATTTGTAGTTGAATTAAGGAATTCATAGAATACTAATTTCTCAATAAAGATATGATGACGGGGTTCCCATTATATTTTCAATGGAATATTCCAAATCAATGAAAACATTGATCGATATATAGATGCATTTTTTAAAATCTGTTGATTGTAATGTGGTAAATGTCATAGAATATTGGAATTTGAAACCTATTATACCTCTAAACAATATGACCCAACATTGTCATTCATATATTTCAACTCCCACATTACCAATGTTGTCCCATGGAGAGCCACATGCAATCAAGGAAGATGATAAATCATTATAACTAAAAAACAATAAATTTTGGGCTTTTTTATTATTGGATAGTGCAACTAAATATTTTGGAATACCTGAATGTGGGCTGGGAAATATCAGTGGATAACTGAGGGAAATGAGAGATATAAAAAACTGGATTTCATTTTATCCTTGGTTTTATTCCACCATTAAATCATTTGAGCATTAGATTCAAGACTTGGAATAGTTGAACACTAGATTTTATCCTAGATTAGATATTATATTCAATAACGATGAGCCCAAGCATTAGGTGGCTTCCGTGGAAAGCTAAATATATCGTGAACAACATCATGATGGTTACGGGTCTTAGAATAAAACATGACACATTTATCAGCACATCCAAAAATTAACTGATTAATAACCCTTTTAATAGTTGTATGTTTACAAGTGCTGATAAAATGAACCTTTATCTACGCCTTTGTAGGGCTGATAAATCTATATCCTTTCGAGGGATTTTTACTTAATCATTAACAATTGATTTATAATTAAAATTGTAAATAAAAAATATGAAAATATATTTATACAAATATATATTAAATAAATTTATATACATATATAGTATATATATTCTATATTCAAATATATTAATTATAATTATTTAATTATTTAATTATTTAATATAATTGTAAAAATACTTTTCAAAAAAATAATATTTATATCATATATATATATATTAAATATATTTATAATATATTTATAATAACTATATATAAATATAATTATTGTAAATATATTAAGTATATAAATAATTTATCCTCGTTTTATAATTATTTAATCATATATAAATATTTATTTCTAATTTTAAAAATACATTTTAATATATATATATAAATACTTATATATATATATATTTATTAATTTATAATTTTTTAGAAATATTTTTTTTATATTATTAATGAATATTTCTTCTTATGTTAATTAATGTTAAAAATTAAAATTAATAATTATAAATAAATAAACAGTGACAATTATGAAAAATATATTATTTATTATTTAAATATAAAATTATATAGAAATAAAGATGAAAACATGTTGAGAATTTTAAAATATAGAATATATATATATATAATAAATAATATAGATTGATTATATTCCAAAAAAAATTGTTCTAAAAATGAATAAATAATTCCTAACATTAATAATATTCAAAATAATTAAATAAAATGTACTGATTCAAACCATAATATATTAATAGTATCATGTTATAATGAAATTATAATTGAATACTTACATTGGAATAAATTACATAATTATTTGGTGTTTGTGATTCTATATAATATTTTTTTACCTGTGTAAATTTTGGTGTCTGTGCATTTATAAAAATGCATTATTTATGTAAATTTAATAAAAATATATATATAACATGTTTGATCAAGGTTAAATTGAAAAACAAAATGACATTCAATTCTGTCCATTACTCGATGAAATTAGTCAGTATTTTTAATTAAAATTATTTTGAAATTATGAACCATCATTCATTAAATATAACAAAATTTAATGTAAAGAATAAATATTTTTTACTATATCAATCATATATATATATAAATTCATTTATTTTCATATATATAAATTATAATATTTATTAACATTTTATATAATTATCTATATAATAAAAATTAATTTTCTCAATTATCTTATTTTTAATTTCTATTTGTTTAATTTTTTTTACCGATATTTATGTATTTAATTTATATTATTTATTTGTATTTATAGTTTATATGTTATATAATTTTTTTATTTAATATTATCAATAAATATTTAATTAAAAATAATTTTAATATGTTTTTGAAAAAACTTATTATAATTTGTTATCCATTTAATTATCTAATTTTTTTACCATTATCAGTTCTAAAATATATAGATGAAGGATCCATTTATGGGTGCTAAAAATGTGTGACTAAAGAAACACTCTATCAGTGATATAAATAAAGAATTGATAAAGGGTTCCATTTTTATTGCAATAAAAAAGCGCTAATAATGGGAATGTTTTATCAGCACTAACAGAAGATATACTTTATCAGGCCTTATTTAGTACTGATAAAGGCCACCTTTATTTATGATTTTTTCTAGTGATGATATATGCCAATGTTGTTAAGGCCTGTTTTGTAGTATTGAATCTCTGGTTATTCAAAAGGATCAGCCTATCCCTCCAGTGTCAATTGTTTGATAATGATTCACACTGATAATTGTTGATCTAGGATGACTGAAAATTTCAAATCTCCAATGTCCATATTCCAAACATATTATTTACTCAAAAAGCATAAACTATTCCACCATAATGAAACCACATGCCACGGAAAAAAGAGGGTCTCTGATCTAAACCACAATCGCCCATATTCATTACAACATCCAGATCATGTTTTTGATCCCAATCCTACAACAATAGTGATGATTCATTGTTCAAATGATAAATTTCACTATGATTTTCCATCTTGTATTTTTCAAACTATCATCCAAATAGGATTCCGATGATATACACACAATGAATGGATAATGAAAAGAAAAAAATCTCATGAGAAAAGCTCATCCATTTTATAAGTTTGCCTCAAATCATATTCTTTAGAATAAAAATGATTAACAATAATTATCAATTAATATTAATTCCCAAAACCCTAGAAGATAAAAATGATCCTACAAGAATAAAAGACCACTAAATCAATATATTAGAAGATTTTACTTGCATGCATCATGGGATAATCAACTGGGAAATTAATAAATTTAAAAACAACCTCTCTTTGTCAGGTTGGGATCAATCACTATTGATGGTCATATTTTTTAATCAATTATTTGATCAAAGAGATATATTAGTTAAAATATACCTAATACAAGCAATCATGATTCTAAATAAATTTTCATTCTCCACGCATTCCTCCAATTTATCTTCTATAAATCTCAGGAAAATGTGGATAACCTGAGGGATTTGGGATAACTAGATATATATATATATATATATATAATTTTAGTTTGGGCTTTAAATGATACAATTATTTAATAATTTTTATTTTATCTAATCATTTCACCCTAAGTGGTGCTCAAGACAAACACCAGATGTCGATAAACATTTGGTCACACCTACATTAAAACCCACACACTAGAATTATTATTGGCTTCATATTTATATTTGGAGTCCCCATTCATGATTGGTTTTATTAATTTTTAAAAAAATTAATATGATATGTTTAATATTTTTATTATATCAATACTAATAATTTATAGACCTTTAGAATCACAAGTCATCTCGATAACTTCTTATAATAATCCATAAACTATTTCAAAGTATTATTACGTACTACCAAATAAGTTTCATTGCCCAATTAAATAATAAAGGTAATTTTATTTTTAGGAATTAAATTATTTATCAGGAAAAAACTTATTTTCATAGTAAAATTAAATTATACCAAAAATACAAATAAAAAATTATTGTATTAAAATATCTCAAAAAATTACCTTATTTGTTTTTATATGTTGTGGATCACCAAACATTTACCATTAATCAATCACTATAAACATGTAGAGCAAGAGTATTTTGAAATTTGCATGCCTTTAATATAAGTTTATCATTATTTAAAAAAGATTCAACCCTATCACTAAAAAAAGGATCGCTTTATGATCCCACTTATACTCTAACTAAACACCATTTATAATGAATAAAGTCAACCAAAGAACTTCATCACTCTCCTACCAGCATCCATGAAGTCAATGTCTCAATAAAAAGCCAAACTAAGATGGATTAAGGTGTAAATGAAATGAGGATGTCCAAGGAATTGTAAAAGGTATTAATTAATATATTTTTAGTTATTTTTTGTTGATTCACTTATAAATATTTTATAACCACTTAAAAAATATTTAATCAATTGAATTAGTACAGTAAATGTTATTAAGATGATGTATTAATAATTTTCTACCATAATCCTGTCTAATGTAAAATTAATACATCGTACATGTGTACGTATAGAACTAACTTTAATAAGGAAAATAATTTATTTATCCTTCCCACAACTTATGGATTGTTATGAATATGGAGTCATCTACAATAGGTGATATTTTTAACAAAATTATGATTCTTGAAAAAAATAGTATTTACATTTTTTCTTTCTGTCTATTAAAATATTAAAATATCCCTTATGTGTCTGTGCAAACTAAAAAAACATGGTGAAATGTATCTTGTTTTTCATCATAGAATTAAATAGTATTTTTATAGTAAATATTATATTTTAACATTATTAAAATTAAATATCGATGAACACGGGTCATGGAAAATGACATTGAACTCAAAAATTTCGGGAAAATGGAACATTTAAGTGTAAGAATGTATATTTTTAACATGAATTTTTATTTAATAAGAAATAAGAATCTATTTGGTAATGAAATATAATTATATTTGTATGAATATTTTTTTATATGATTATAATAAATATTTTTTATTAGATCTTAGAGTGCATATTTTGTAGTTTAATATTTAAGTTGAGGGTTTCCCCATCCCAATTTTCCTTTATTGAGATTTGTATTATGTTCACCACCATCATATTTGTGCGTTTTCTATAATTAACATGAACTTATTTTATAATTTGTTTCATGAAAATCATTATTATTTACTAATCTATCTATGTCCCTTAATTTCATGAGTTATTAATTCAATGACAACCAATGTTCTATGAATTTATATTAAAATCATTCAAAATATCATGTTTTTTATGTTTTAATTCCTATTGTGGAAACATTATATTCATTCCTTCCAAACCCAAAAATATATTACTCTCCTAAGGATATTTTATGGGATATAAATAATTATTGTAATTTTTATAAAATTATTTATTAAAATAATATTAAATAATGTATTTATTAAAAGATAAACTTATTTATTCTTTTTGTTGGAATATTTTTCATCCACATACATGTTCTTCAAAAAAATTATTTATGTTGTAAAAAATTTTAAATTATGGAAAATAAGTTTTTATTATATATTTATATTTACTTATGAATGTTATATTTAAATTTTCATATCATATTTTTAACGATTAAATTTTTAGTCCTTTACTATTATGAAAAAATAAATTTATTATCACTTACGGAATGGATAAAATTTCCCAAAATCATATACTTCATTGATTAAGAACAATCAATTAAATATTTCCATGGTTTTGGAAATAAAAAAATATTCTTTTTTTCTTAGGAATTTTAGTTTATAATATAAATATATAGAATATGATGTTTTATTTATTTTTGAAATAATATTTTAATTATTTTACTTATGTGTTTTTCATCGATGTACACATGCTTTAATAATTATAATTCTTCATTAGGTATATCCTATTATGATAAAATAAACAATATATCACTTGATGGATTTTGTTGGTGACAAATTTAGGTACCATTCATTAAACTCAATTCCTTCCCATGGGTTATTTATGTAATGATAATATGTTTAATTATTTTATGATCTTTTGGAATTTATATATATATTGTTTTAATTATATTATGGGTGGGAAATAAATTATATCTCTATCTATTTCATTTTGATAAATCATGAAATGTTTTTAAATAATATAAAATGGAATGTGTAGTGAACTGTGTCAACTGTATGACTCATATAATATGTTAATGGGAATGGGTAGTAAAATTAATATAATATGGATCTTTATCCACTATAATGTTTTTTGATTTTCTATTTGTCTAATGAAATGGTATTCTATACAAATTTATAATCCACACCCAACTATCTTATTCTTATTCTTTTTATATGAACTCATTTGTCATGATTGATTGATTATGATTCTACAATATTACAACCTATAAATTTTGTTATGATAATGCTTCATGAAATGATTTATAATTTTTGACCTATAACATTCTGGGAATTTTTTATGTTATGATTTGGTTATTATACCCTTATTAATATCTTATGCTCAGTTGTGATATTATATTGTAGCCTCTGATGTTTATCATTAATATGAATCTGATCTCACCATTTCATATATTTCATTTTCCCCAATATATTAAAGAAGGTAATATAAATTATATGTCTATAAGGTTACTATGTGACAAGAACATTTTAGGGAATTATTTGAGATATTTGATATATAAAATTATTACTAATCTAGTATCCAAAAGTACTGAATAACAATGATTAATGGGAATTTATTATAGTAGTATTTATTTAATGTTCATATAGAATGGTTTAATATATATGTTATTTATTCTTGTGTCACCACATGATGAGACTAGAATATCTAATTTAAATATTTTGTGAAACTATATAGGAATTTATGAATAGTATTTTTAAACTAAAATAGGTGTAACAACTAATTAATGGGTTTATGGAAATTAAATTTTCTATCCTTAAGGTGATATTATTTTTTCATAAATAATGAACATAATATGAACAGAAATATTCATGAAGTGATATCATCACCAAATCTCATAGATACTGGACTATAACAGCACTAATTAAATAGACTTTCAATTTTTGAATTATATGATTAAAAAAACAATGATGTTAGTGAAACCAAAATCAAACTACTGTTTCATTTTGGTTTCCTACAATAAATGATGAATCACTTCATTACAGGACAGTTATTCAGTGGTATGTTTATTTAAAAATATTAAATATCAATCATGATCAATATTTGTAAATATTGAATGTTTTAGAAATCCATACTGTTAGGGAGATATGAAAAGAGTAATCACATAGCGAAAACATGATTCATTATTGATATAAAATTATAAATGATAGAACATTTGTTTTTATCCTAATAGTTTCATCCAATAAATATTTTTCAAAAACCATTCAACAAAATTAATTTATAACATCAGATAATTAGAATAAAATAATGATATCAATGGAAGAAAAAATATTCATTATTGTGTTAAATGATTCCCTACCTTATATCTCACTTATGCCACAAGTTTGCCTACTTTTAATTTAATAATTCATTTTTTTTCTATTGTTTACATTAAAAATAATATCTCATTCAAATAATAAGGAAAAAAGGATTATGAAATTCATAAACTAGCTCACAACCTTATAACACCATACTCTATATGGAAGCATTGATAGTTCATCGTCTCGTTATATCAAACTATCTAATCATCTCTATAGAATCTAGTATACCATGTAGGTTTTTGATTCCACCTCCAAGATAATCAAGAACTATTCATGTACTTCCCATTACATTTGTTTTGTTTCATTGATACTATAATGAAATGATTAAAGATAAGGAATTAGATCACAAATGACATGGATCTCAAATTTAAAACATTACAACTCATGAAAAATAAAAAAAATGGAATTTCATAAGTCATATAAATCATAGAGAATGTTTTCTGAGACATCAGAATGTCTTCAGATAATTGAAAGTACTTTTTTATTTCATGATTCTTATGTTAATGATTAAGAGTCTTACTATAGTGAACATGAATTTATTATCCTATTGTAAGCCTTATGCACTGGCATTAAAAAGGCTCATAGAAATTGAATGATCATATGCTGATTGGAATGTCACATCAAATGATAAGATGAGGTAAAAAAGAAAAAAAATTGCACATCACAAAAAATTATGTTTATCATACTAACTAAATAGAAAATTCTAATGAAATTAATATAACTCTAGTGACATGGAAAAGGGTGGTGTCTTATGGACTTAGGTAAAATTATAATAGTCTGATTAAAATATTATTCAAAATGAATATTTTACAAATGTTAAATAGAAATTCCAAATTCATTTTAACATATCAACTTGAAAAATTATTCAAATAAAATTATGTAATAAAAAAAATTTAGAATAGATAATGAATTAATTCCAAGATAAAAAAATCCAAATCACATTAGAATATTAATCATATTAATGAATCTAAAATATAAACCAAATTATTTTATGATAATATTAATTGATGTTTAAAACTGTAATTTAATCTATATACATAAAGAGAAGCCATTTTTCTTCAAATATTCAATTGATTGATTCATCATCATATACTGATAAAAATGTAGTATATTTTCATTTAATGTACATTCTATGACACAAAACACAATAATCCATTAAAATTAAAGTGGTAATGATGTATCAAATTAAATTCACATCATATGTGCTCCCAACCATTTTGAAAACCCATTATGTATTTCAATAGGAAATATATGATCACATAGGACAAAAAATGTAAAAATAATTATTACAGGCCTCTCCCACACAATAAATTAGTATAAGGCCACCAAAATTGATTAAAGGTAAAAAAACATATCACACTCCGTGAATATACCAATTACCCACAAGTGAAATTCACATGAAATTATTCCGTAATATAGAATCATAAACCATATTTTTGAATCAGTAGCCACAAAACCGCTATTTCATTATTAAGATATTACCAAAGTCTACAAATTTAATAAAATGAATTCCAACTGATTTAACTACATGTATCTTGAGAACACACCATGAGTGGTCTAAAAACATTTTTATCCCCCTATCTAAGATTGGATAAATATGAAATTCCAGATAATCCCCTCCATTAATCATTATATGGAAGGGTAAATCAAATATAATCAATTAAGAACATATGAGTTTTGTTAATTAAACTACGAAATCACCAGAATTCAATCTATATTGATCCCATTTGATTAATATATTTGTATCCCAAAAAGGGATAAACTTGGGTCTCTAATTTTAATCATTCAATAATTCATATTCATTCATAATAATTGAATTATTATCCATCAACATAGTTCATAAAGCCGCATTTAACATATATAATGGGAAGATGACTTGATCATAACGAGTGTGGTAACTTCCCAAAACATCTAAGGGGTTCCCATTCACTACTATGGGTTTAAATCCCCAAATTTATACAATAAAACATCACCTTGTATAACTATGATTTTCATTCAATACATACTAAGATATGTGAACTGAGATATTTTCTTTACATCAAATAAATCCATTAAAACACATCTTTATCTAGTAATGTCAAACTCCCATTACTAAAAGAGAGTGTCAAATTAATTTTCTATATGTGGGGATTATCTTGCCGAAAAAGACCTCATTAGTGATCTAAAAAAATATATAAATATAAAACATGTTTTTTATGATGAATAAATCATTATTACACTATCCTATATGATTATCCATGAAGTGGTTCATGAATCAAACTCAAAATAATATATATTAAATTAATATAATTTTAATTTATTATATGCATCTCCCAATGAAATTTGTTTTTATCAACAAGTGTGTGTCAATAACTAAAAAATGAATTGATAATGGGAGATGATCAAAACATTATCCATCGCTTTATTCTATTACACCACAAAATCCAGGCTAGGACACTACCTATAATATGATATTCTATTACTCTAGCTATATGGTCCCTTTCGAAACAATAGACACACTAATATAATTATAATAAAGTACATTTTACATCATTTACACACAACATATAACATTATTGTATTATATAAATATCACATAACTCATACATAACAATCACATAATTTAAAAGTATAGATTTATAATTAGTATCAATTTCTTCCATCAATATTAAACTTTTAAGAAATCATGATTTCATTTCCTATTAAATAATCATGAATTTAAACAAGACAAACTCAATCCACTGACCCATCTGTAAACACAGTGAAAAATAATTTTGTACAATATGATATAGGGAAAAATTTCTCATTAAAGGATATAAAAATGAATAAATACATTCTTCCAGTGAAAAAAATGAAGAAATATGAAATTTTTACCTTTATCAAAATGTTATTTGAGTGAATAAATCATTTACACATGAATACACATACACTTTTACTCTAATAAATCATTTATAACCCATCATATGAAAATAGAAACCATTCATGAAATATAGAGCATTACATTCATGAACCATGTTATAAATAACTTAATCATAGTTAAATACAAAATAGACACTCTCTACTAACCCCCACATTAATTACTATTAATAAAAAAACATTAACAAATTTATTTGAGGGCTATATTGGGTCTTACCCTAAATATAATCTATATCGGGATCAACCAATTCTTTTAGGTTATAATGGGGATCAACCAATTCTAATAGGTTATAATGGGGATCATCCCAGCATATAAAGTGTATCAGGACCACATGAAATACATATATTTCTCAAATATCATATCATGAAAAAAATAATTTTATATATTCACCTTTTCATCATAAAAACTATTAAAATCTCAATTATGTCAATTTACGAATCCCTATTGGATATTGAAATTACCGTTAGTCTCCATTATCAATTTCAAAATTAGAATACCAAGAATGAAGGGAAATATGTTTTTTTCATTGAATATTGTACGAAATATGGTAAAGGAGTCGAAACATCAAAAAATGGTTATTATGGAATGAAGAAAATAATGACACATTATATATTAAAATAGATAATAACTTTTTTCTTTGTATCAAAACATTCAATATATAAATATAAAAAGATTTTTTTATAATCCATTTAATGAAATTAAAAAAATACATAAATAATCTATTTTCATTATTTTATGTAATAATAATTATAAAAATATAAATTTTTTAAAAATATAGTATTTACAGAAAAAGAGTTAAAATTAATACTACCAAGAAATGTTCTCAGAAGAAAACCCCTTTCCAAGAGTACGACGCATTATGAATGTTGTTTATCTTTACGAATAATAATCCTTGACTAACTATTAACTTTCTTAAGACCCTTTTTAAATTTCATTATTCATATTATTTTATTAATTAATATGTTTTATTCAATAACAAAATCTATAAACATCACACCATATATTTTCATGATATTCAGTTAATAAATAAAAAATATATTCTATAGGTTTTCTGTGGTTAAAGAGTTAATTATTCCATTATATCAAGAATATTAATCATTATATATTTATCATTTATCTTAAAATTATACTTATAAAAAAATTAGAAAGGTGGTATGTCAAATGTACTCATGATCATTCATGGATATGGTAGGTCAAATGTACGCAATAATAACATTTCCATTTTTCAATGAGCATTACAGAAAAGTATTTTGTATTATTTTGTCTTAATTTAATGATAAATATATATTTAATACCATATTATATATTTAAATTCACATATTTATATCATCTTTGTATTGTGGTGATGAAAAATGAGTCATACCACTTTGTGGAGGTGGTAGTACACAACTTCGCACAAACGATGTTATAATTTTTAGTGAATAACATTTTAATAAAGTAAATCGTATATTATATTCTAAATATGACAAATAAATAATTAATATGATATATATATATATATATATATATATATATATATTCATTAAATGTATCAGTTTAACCATCCATGAGATATGATTCAAGAATTTAAATTACCTTGGTTTGTGAGACTAGAAAAATGTACATAGGAATGCCATTTTTTACTATTAAATTGATAACGAGATAAGTATATGATATTATATTGAGATAATAAAATATGAGTATATGTAATATAATGTTTATATTATATTATAATTCATAAACAATACTTTTAGGAGGTATAAGAATAAATAAAACAACAACACTTTGTTTAGGATTGTACATCTTCTTCAAACACCCTCTTAGGCTTTACACAAAAATGTTTCCCAAGGATGAGTTTCTGATCAATATAGGGATTCTAAAAAGTGGGAATATGTGTATTGAAAGGATTAATTTTAGTATTATATCTAACGACCTATCCTTAAACATTTTTAAATACTGTGAATTCATTAAGAAATCACTTACTTACACTCCCAAATATCTCAATAGTGTAGAGTTTTAGGGAATTGTTACACAATTAATAAGAATGAACCCATAAGGATAAAAAGTGTGTATTAATAAAACAGTATCCATTTAATCTATAATACATAATTAGTAATAAAACATGAATTATTTTCATGAAGAATCTTTACAACATTATACATGGATTAGACTATTCTCTTAACCATGATCAAACAATGTGAATTACATTTTAAAATATCGATTTAACACAAAAATATCATTAAGGGACACAAATGAAAAGAAACCATAGTCCAAGAATTCTTATAAAAATATGAAATAATTTTCACAAAATTATACTTTCCTCCCATAAAGTATCATATATTTACCTTTTGAAAAAAAGAGATTTCCATAAGACCTATAAAACATAAATAAACCATGAATGTATCATAGGTAATTACTAATATATTGTTGCAACCCTCATGGATTATATATAATTTTTGACCCTCATGGATACCTTACAAAGTAAACCTCATGGATACCTTAATATTTATCCCTCAAGGCTACCCTATGTAGAAACCATCACAATTACACTTTGAATAACCATTATGGTCAACGTCCAATATAAACATCCCCAATGAATTTGAGGGAGATATAGGTTCAACACATAATTATAAATAATTCCTAATAATTATACCGTAATCATTAAACATGAAAACTTGAATTATACAAAATTTCCCCGGAAAAATAAATTATTTTAATAAAATATTGCACAAATACAAAGGAATACATTTTCCTTAAACGTAACAATGAAATTTTCATAATAAGTCTTAAAAAAAGACTTCATCAAAATGTGATAAGATAATCCTAATGTATAAGTTGTGAAGAATCATTTTTTTTTTATTTTTTTAATGACACATTTTAAGGAATTTTAAAATGAAATATTGGGGTGACTACCATCGGCTTTGTTCAAAGATTCTATATAATAGATTAAATAGTGTTATTAATAAATTAAATAACCATATTAATATTTATAATATAGTATATGATAGTTTTATGGCATATTTCCACCCATTTATTGAATTTATTAGTTATTTTTATTGTTTTTGGTGTATTTATTTCAGGGTTTCCATGGATTGTTTATTATGGATTTTAATTTCATGTTGATGAAAAACACCAGAAGTTGAAAAAAATGGTATTATTATGTTTCCAAAATTATAATTGATAAAATACATAATTTTTTTGGGACAGAAGGATAATTAATTACATAAAACATTAATGAAAATGATTTAATTTATTCTAGCGGTTTTTAGGATGATCACTAAATTATATATTTTAATTTAATATCATATTTATTTATTCATTATAAAATATTATATTACCTATAATATATATAAAAAAATTTATCTATTATGTTGGTTTTATAACCATCCCTAATGATATTAAAAGAAAATGAAATCACATCTTCCCTCACAATGGTTAATCGACACATCGCGGATAATGATTTATTTTTTTAAAATAATAGTAGAATAAGAGTAGTTTGATCATTCATAATTCAATAAAAAAATAACATTATTGTATTCAGAAGATAGTAGAGTTATCATTTCACTTCAATGAGGGGATGTGAAGATAGAATAATAGATTAAAATATATTGAAAATAATTATAAAAGAATAGCAAAGAGGATTCTACCTCTTGAACTTCTTCTCCTCTATAACCTTATTATGAAACATATTTCTTGCAATTTGGATAAGAAATTCTTTTATTACACATGGGGAAGAGTCTTGGGAAGGGAACTAGAATGAAATTAAACAATCTACAAGGCTTTGGAGCTGTCTGTAGTAGAGGTGGTGAGGGGTGGTAGTTGTAGTGGAGGAGAGGGTTTTTTATTATTTCAATAATTAGATATATATTTTGGATCAAGTGAATAAATAGTTATAATTCCCATGAATATATATATTATAGAGGGAAGGATAGTTCTACAATACAGTGCTTATATTAGCAATGGATTTTGAAATAGTGTATTTTATCATATAATGTTATCTACCGTACATTACCGTATTTTAGTATTAATAGAAAATTACACTATTTAAGAAATTCCGAAAAAATAACCACAAAACTTTTAAGGAATTTAGAATTTAAAAATGAACTATATTTTAGGAAATTTATTTTATAATTATGAGATATGAAATTTTTAATTAAAATTAATTTTTTAATTACCGAATTTAAAATTATATATGATTTTAGGACACATTGAAAAATTAATTCAGGTCTCATAAAATTATCATATTATTATATGAAAAAATTGTAATTTATTTAATTATTTTAGGAAGATAATGTTTTTAAATTATTATAAAAAATATAATTATCAAATAGAAATTTATTTTTCACAAAAATACCAATACATAATTTAACATTTTAAAATATTTTATATATTTATTAAAGGATATAAATATATCATATTTTCAATTATATGATAAATAAATTTAATCTTATAATTTCGTAGGTGTGGTTATTATAATATTTTTATATATTCAAAATTTTTAATAAATACCAATAATTCCATTATACATTTATAATGAATTTTACTATTTAATTCTAGAATGAAAACAAACTATTTTATAATTACCTGGGTTTTTACATTTTCCCCCATTCTTGAAATTTAATCATTAAATTGTTTTAATCATATTAAACATGGGAGGACAGCTTTCGCTCATATCATTTCTAGATTCCCTTTATGCTTCTTCACCCATGTGATTTTCCACAAAATTGTAACCTGATGAATTACATAATCCCGCAATACTTTCTCTCTATAATCAAGAATATGAACATGATTTTCATCATTAGAAAGGTTATATTCCAACTGAACTACATTTGGGTTCAAAACATGATATTAATCTAGTACATAATTTCTTATCATTGAAACATGAAAAATATTATGTACCTAAGATAATATCAAAGGAAAAGTTCTTGATTTCTATTTTACATATTAGTGCTTCCAAGAAGAACTAAAAATGGGCTGTTATGATCTTCTCTTTAAAATTCTTTTTTTAGGTCAGAATAACAAGAAACACATAATATCATTCAAAATCACAAGATCAAATCATTATTCGCATTAAATTATTATATTTTAGCATACATTACCATTTTTTATTACACAAAGTATTACTTTTGTTCTTTTATAATTCATTAATAGAGTGACGATTAGACTGACACGTATAACAACATATGTAAATTTATTACAGCAAAAATTTCCATGAAAAAATTAATAAAACATAAAATAAGGGTTAATGTTTTGAATGTCACATGGTTAAGGATGCATAAATTTTTTTAATCACAAATTCAAAAAAATTTCTTTCATTCCCAAGATAGTAATTGTTCGTGTAATCATATTCCATTTTAACATACATCCATATTATCTTACACTTATTTAATTCAATCTGAGTAAATATTTCCATTAAACAATTATGGTCAATATATATTTCATATTTAGATCTATACAAGTTATTTCTCTATCATTTTAAAGGGACAACTGCAAATAGAAATTCCAAATAATATGTGGGATAATTTCATTCAAGTGGCTATAGTTGTCTTAATGGAATAGAAATTACCTGATTATTCTAAATCAAATTTAAACCAAGTCCCTTCAATGAAGAATCATTGTATATGCAAAACACTCCATTTGTTGAAGGCATACCCAAAATGAGAGATTTCACCGATATTCTATTAAATTTCATAGAACAAACTACATTGTCTTATATCCAAAAAAAATCACCCCCTTTTTTTAAAATATATAGATTTCTAGATAACCATGAAAAATATTTAAAACATTGTCATCAATATCCTACTAATCCATGAAAACTACAAATCTTGGTAACAAATTTAGGTTGTGGCCATTAATCATCAAACGTTTTTTGTAGGATAAACTATTATTCCATCCATATTTACAATATTCGCATGAAACATAATATATTATATCCAAAAATAATTTTTTTTAAATTTCCTATAGAACTCTTATTCATTATTTTTTCCATAACAATCCTTCAATGATTTTTAGGTTCCACAAATATTTTACAATAAATCAAAACATCATCAATAAAAACAATAATAAAATTATTAAAATATTCATAGAATATTATATTGATAAGATCCATTAAATACAATAGTAGAATATGTCAAACCAATGGGAATAAACAAACTCATATTGTCTATATCTAATTTGTAACCTTATTTTTTTAAAAATTTCATCCTTCACATTTAGTTGATCGTAGCCAGATCTCATGTCAATCTTGGGAAAATACTGACCTCCTAGAAAATGATCAAAAAAGTACTCAAAATGCTGCAAATGATACTTATTCTTAATAGTAATTTTATTCAATGCTCTATAATCGTTGAATAATATCAGGGAACCATATTTTGTTGATGATCCAAAAAAGATCCTCCCATTGTGAATTTTATGGATGTATAAATCCTTTATATTGAAATTCATGCAACTGCTTTCTCAATTCCATAAGTTCCACATCATCCATTTCATATGGGTTTTTTGAAATTAGCTAAGAATTTGGAATATTTATTTTAATATATTTAACATATCGATCATATATGACACTAGTAAATTCAATGGAAAAAATATATAGATATTTTTTTACTACTGGTAAATCAATAAATTGAATAATTGCCTTATTTTCCACAATATGTGCAAGATGAATTACATTTCCATATTTTAAAATCATAATAGCATCCTGATAAGTCATACATGGTATGGGTTCATTCGTTTATATAAAATTCATTCTCTTTAGAAATACAAATTCTTCATCTCTAAAATATATATTAAAATTAAAATTATAAACCTAATACTTAACCAAAATAGAATCAATCATTACTAATTGGAAATGAACAAGGATTGTAGGTATTTTCACTCTATAAAAAATGGTACATTATTATCATTCCTTTTTTGATTTAATATTTCCCCAGTTTTTTAATCATATGATAGGGTTTCGTATCTCAAGGTTAAATTTCAGACATTCATAAAATATTCTATGAAATAAAGGAATGTGCAGAACCCATATCAAAGAAGTTATTAGAAAAAATATAGTAAAAAATATACCTAATACAACTTCATTGGATAACCCAACATGTTTTGTAATTATCTCAATGGATTCCACTGCACAGTTTTTCTTATTATTCGGAATCATTCGAACTGTCAGATCATTATTTTGGTATGTATTTGTATAATTCGAAATATCAATACATTTAAAACATATTATAGTTTTCTTATTGAAAATTAATTATATCCACACTATGATCCTTTTCATTGCAATTGTGAACCACATATAGATATTTACCACATAAATAATACTTTTTGAATTTTTAAATCCATTCTCTAAGGTACTTTTTTTCATACACCAAACAAACTAGAAATTGGATTTTTTTACCTTCAGATTTCATTAGTTCGTTCTAACCAACTACCTACCATCTATACATTTTCTTTTTCTCATTTTCAATGTACACATTATCATCATAAGACTCAATATCTACCCTCTGAGAATATTATAATTTTTTTTCATTAATTTGGAATTGAAGGGATGCCAACTACCTTCAATATCATTGGTTCAATCCTAAGTAAAAAATGATTGATTTTTCTATCAATATCTTGTATAATATTTGTATCATATAATTTTGATCAAGTGAAGTTAAATTTATACACAAACAATGAATTATATTTCATTTCTTTCACTTCCATGAATTTCACTTCCATTATAAGTGAACCCATAATAGGGAAATATTGTTCATGGAAATGATTCAAAAATTCTTCCCATTCAAGGTAACCAATCACTTCTCTATCCTTCAAATTATTGTCAAATGACAACCATTAGATATATTAATCTTCAAAAAAATAAATAAAAATAATACAATTATGATTATATGAGACAAAATTACATCATATATCATTTCAATGTATTTAATCCACTATTTAGGCACCAATGGTTTTGAATATCCACTGAAAGAAGGGGGGTGTTAGCTAATAAAATGTTTAAATATCATCATGTTCCATTGAGGTAGCTCTAGTTATTCACATTAATGGATGAAAAAAATATTTATATCATATATAAAATGATACATTACTATCAAATTTCACATAGTCCCAATTCAAATCATTCCATGTGGTTGATTGAGAAAGATGGAATCCTCTTGATGTCTTCAGAAATTAGCTTCCTTATTTCATCTACAGAAAACCACTCCAAACAGACATAGCATTGATGAAGAAACATGTTAATCATTAAATTATATATCATTTTAACATAACTATAATGTAAAAATTATTTATGGTTTTCTATTATGATCATCCTAATAATTATAGTTTTCTAAAACATTCTCTGATAAGAACCATATGGACCTGACATAAAACATTACATAATCTAGTATATTCATATAGAATTAATTTTATTACATTCCAAAAGATCTTGTAGTATCATAGTTTTATAGAATTTATAATTAATGTATAAATATCAAACCCCAAGAATAAAATGAAGTTATTAATAAAATAATATACATTTATTCTATATCATTAATGTTTTTAATGAAGCATGTTATATTTTTATAAGAAACATTAGAACATTTGTATTGGATTCTTCTTTTACCATAACAATACCTAAAACGTAATTAAAAAATTTGAAACATCAAATGAGAAAAAAATTTATTGTATCAGTCATAAAATAATGGAACGTATAGTCAATTAATACATATAAACATATGATATATTTTTCAAAAATACATACTTATCAAATATAAATTATAATAGACAAACCTTGTGATAATAATATATTTGTATAAAACATAGAAAACAAATATAGATAATTTGGGTAACATATGTAATTACATACATATTATTTCAACCTTCCTGACTACCATGTGATTTGTAACCCTCGCAACTACCTTACAATGTAACCCAGATGGATACCTTATGACGTCACCCTCATTTCTATGTTATGATGTAAACATCGCAATTACACATGAAATTACCATTATAGTGAACTTATAACAGAAAAATTACTATTTAATTAGTGATAGATATAGGTCATACCTTTCACAATAAACAATTCCCAATAACCAGAACATACTCTTAAAACTTGAACACATGAATTATAAAAAATTTCATGAGGAAAATCACTTATATGATATGACAATTAGTTAAACACAAAGGGAAAAAATTTCATTAAAATTAATCCCAAAATTTTGTTCTGAAAGATTCAAAATAATAACTCTTCTTGAAAATTTGGCAGTCCAATCATTTAGTATAAGTAATAAGAATTTTTTTTTTAATTTTTTAAAAATAGATGTGAAAGAGGATTTTAAATGGAATTTCACTTACCTTGGGTATTATATATTTCATTGTGTGTTCAATACTATAGTATAATTGTTCATAGAGTGTAATTTATTTATTTAATAATAATATTAATATTTATAATACCTTTTATGATTTTTTATAACATATTTTCACCCATTTATTGACAATACTTAATTAATTTTATTGTTTCGGGTGCATTCATTTTATAGTTTCCATGGTTGGTTTTTAAGGATTTTATTTTTTAATGGAAGAAAAACTATATAAGTTGAAGGAAATGGTTTTAATATGTTTCTAGTATTTTTAATTATTATATTTATCATTTTTTATGATTTGAGGATGATTCTTTAGTTAAAACATTATTGATGTTTTTATTAATTTTTTCGGTGGTTTTCATAACCCTGAAAAACTTATATGATTTTATTTAATATCAGGTTTACAAATTTTGTTCTATCAAATTATATAACAAATAATATGTCTAATAAAATATGATTTAACTATTATAATGGTTTTATGACCTTCCTTGATGTTGATAAAAAAAATGGAAACACATTGTCCAGGATGACACTAAATCGATACACAGCGAACAATTTTTTCATTTTTTAGAATGAGAGGTGAACATGATAGGTTTTATGATGAAAACTAAATTATAATAAAGTACGATTATAGTATATGAAATATACTAGATTTATCATTTTAAATTGATGAGGGGAGGTGATGAGAGAATCAAAAAAGAATATAAATTTAAAATAAATTTAATAATAAAGAAAATGTATATTTTACCTCTTGAACTTCTTCTTCATGAGAACTACCCAAAGAAAATTGGTTTTTTATATTTTGGGAGCACAGTAGTTCATTGACATGGGGAAAAAGCATGGGATGAAAATTGTGATGAAATTAATCAAGTGAAAAGGCTTTGAAGCCGTGAGGGGAATAGGTGGTGAGGGTTTGTATAATGTGGTTTTAATGATTTTTCTATTTAGGGGTCAACATATTAACATAAATAAAAATTAACCAATAAAATTATAATTTTTATATTTTAAATACTATCCCAATAACTTTTATGAACATATTATTCTATATTAAAGCATAAAATTCATTTAAAATTTTATAATTAGATTATGTTTTATAAAAAAGGAAAAAATAAAATTTTAAAACTAATAAAAAAAATTCAATATAGGAATATATTAAAAGAAAAAAGGGTTTTCAATAAAACCCCAAATTTTTTCTCTTCATAGAAAAATAAAATATTTTACAAAAATATATAATATTCATTATAAAATAATTTTGAAATTGTATTTTCAAAAATGATATCATTTTTATAAAATAATGTTTCCAAAAGTGTCATAAAATCATTATATTATCCAATTAAATTATTCAATAAAAAATTTTAGAAGAAAGCATATTTCTTAAATATAAATTAGTTTCCCAAATATTGATTCATTATTCACCATGAATTTGACCACTTATATATGTTTTAGTCATGCCATGATATATATTTAATAAATATATTAATGTTATTGATACCTTCAATTTTAATAGCTAGGATGTAATGGTTATATTAAAATAAAAAAAATCAAGTTCCTTAATGTTTGGTGTTTCATGACGTTTAGTACATGAAATATAGTTTTTTTTAAATTTTAGGGTGTTACATTCTCCCCTACCCCACCCTTTAAAAATTTATGTGCTTAAAATTTAAATATTATCTTGATAATCAAAATATTTCTATCAAAAAATCCCTTATTAAATTCCCATATCCTAAAAAAATTTAATAAAATATCTTCATGAAAGAATGAATGGGTGAAATCAAGGTCATGTAGAATAACACATAACAACATTTCAAAATGGGATAAAATTAATGAATTGAAGATATGGAAATATAAAACTTAAATAAAATCAAACTAATGAAAGAGAGAGAGAGAGATCAATCATCATTTGAAAGTGATTGATCGGAATAAAGTCAATGACCAAAAAAGATAAAATAATGTTGTGTGGAAAATAAATTAAATTTTTTGTAATTGAAGGTAAAAGGATAAAATTTTTATGATCCTTTTCCAAGTGTTGATAAATTAATTTACTATATTGTTAATGGACATAAGAAAATATACATACTACATATGTATAACATTATCTATAGATCAGTTTCCACCTTGATATCATGTTTTCATATAAATTATGATTATTAAATATTTTTTTTATTCCAAAGGCATTACAATCAACATAAATTAATTCAAATACGTCAAAAAAATGATAAAAACATTTTTACAAATTATTTGACATTAACCAAAAAAATGTTCAGAACAATACCATATAATTTCCAAAAATAATAAACAATCATATGATGAAATAGAACACAAATATCTAAAGACTAAAAAATAAAACTTGATGTCTAATATATATAATTTGATAAATAAATAACATTTATATTCATCAAAATATCTATAACTATTTTCTAAAAACAAATAATAGAAGTATTTTTCCACAAATTCTTCTCATAATAATATTACATATATATCTAATAGATAATTGTTACTCGCGGATTTTTAAACCCATAAAATGTATTTTCCCCAAACATATGATCATGATAATTTTATTATAATTCCGATAAATAAATATAATCAGTATAAATATGTCACGACCCGTCCTCGGGGCCCATGCCATGAATACCCCAAGCCCTCCTTCCATAGGCCAGGGGATGGCGACTAGCACCAAAGGCATAAATCCCAATAAAAAGGGAAGGCATTGCCTTTATTAAATTAAACAACACAACAGAGTACACACGTAATCAATCACTAAGTACAAAAGAAAGTGATGAAAATTAAATGGTCTAGAATACAAACCCAACTGAAAAATATAGCTACAACTGAACGAAAGTACAATAGAAAAGACAAGTAGCTGGAAGAATAGAAGTAGCACCTGGGTCATCCACCTCGAATCTTACGTGAAGGGTAGGTACAGATAGTGCATATCCTAGATCATCCACCACAGATCCTACCTGAAGTGTAGGTAAAGATAACCTCCTCAATGATCTCACCCTTCAACCTCCTTCGAGTACCGTCTCATCGTGAAGTCCACCTCCAGATACTAACTCTTCGTGAGGTCCACCTCCGAATATTGACTCGTCATGAGGTCTACCTCCGAGTACCGTACAGTCCTCGAACACTCGGCCTCTGTCTGCGCTTTCCGTAGTCTTCTTCCAACACAACGAGGTTCTGAAATAGCCCATGCAGGGGTGAGTATAATGATATTCAGTAGGGACCCTGACACCCTCAAGGTCTCACAAAATCCAACAAGGATAACCACAAATCAAGGTCTAAACAGATAACCCTTACATTGGTATAATCCCAATATTATACCTATGTAATCATGTAACTCATCTCAATCAAGAGTTATCACATAGATATGAAATCAATGGATAACCACTACTTAGGTATATGCCCATACATATAACTAAGTTATCAAGTAACATATCTTAATCATGAGGAAATCACAAAGGTCAACAACTCACTTCAAACCAGGATTTTCATTATCGAAACCACAATTGCTGAAGAGCTCCTCCTATATTGAGTACACTGATCATGTCACGACTCTGAGGTGCTTCTCAATAACATTAGACTCCTGAGGGACTCCCCCTTTCGAGTACCGTGGGTCAGCCACTGAAGTACAGTAGTGCTCCCCTCCGGGGTCTTCCACCCAAACACAGTAGTGAACCCCCCTAATAGCCTACAGAGGTACTACTTCTGTCGAGTACTGTGGGTCTTCCACCCAAACACAGTAGTTATCCTCACTATGGGTCTGCCACCCAAACACAGTAGTGCTCCCCACTAATCTATACATGTCACTCTGACTCGAATCAGACATGCAGCGATCAGGCCTCAGCCAGCTACACGGTCTCCATACTCCGTACACTCATCTCAGGGAGGGTCCACTCCACGATCTAATGGTCGGTACTCCAAGTATCAAAAATTTCAATGATGAAGTATCACAAAGTACCGCCTCGACATAGGGTTTTCAATGCAACAGACGGCACGTCAATCGAACGCCCGGTCTATGAGTTATTAGCCTTTTAGTCTCAAGGGCCCTGTTGGTATCGTGTATGGACCAACCCGGTCGTATCTCAACTATAACCCTAACTCACATAGGGTATACTCAAAGGGGTTGTTTCTAAATGTGATCACCAATGCCACTAACGGTTTGTCAAAAGGATGTCCAGTATGAATGTTATCGTCTTTTCCGTTCCAGGGGCCCAGTTGGATTTCGGGTTCAATCCAACCCGGCCATATTCAAACTGCGTCCAAACCTCAGGTGATGTAAGCCAAAATATCTGTCTCACCAAAAGGAATCCAACAAAGTCGATGGCATGAAAATCGGACGTCTGGAGCTCACGTTATAAGCATTTCTGCTCGGAGGCCCCGGTTGGATTCAAGTTCGAAAAACCCAGCCATAGTCATACTTTTCCGAAACATCATGTGTAAAATACTGAAACGACCGCCTCGATTCAAGGATCTCAATGGAACTGATGGTGCATCGATCGAAGGTCCCTACCCCATGATATGGGTGTTTGAACGAAACTGCCCCAAATAAGGTGTTTGGGCCTAGTCCGACCCGGCCTGATACCCCCTAGGTCAGCCCGAAGCAGGTTGACCCATCCCGGGTCCGGGTCTGGCCCGGTTGGACACAGCCTGAACTGACTGGCGCGGCCCGACCCGACGCTAGCGGCCTGGCCCTGTGCTGGCGGCCCGGCTCAGCTGGTTGTGGCTCGGCCAACATGGCCAGGCGGACGCAGAGCGGGGGGGGGGGGGGGGGGGGGGGTGGGTCGGCCCCTCACCGCTAATTGGCGCCGGTGGCGGTTTCCACCACCGCCATTCTTCCGGGATCTCACGCGGCTGCGGGATCCACCGTGTCACACAGCCGCAGAAAGCCGCGGTGGGTTTTCTCCAGCGGTGCACTAGGGTACCGACGCCTTCTGTCAGCCGGATGGCTCCGGCTACCGCCTCCGGTCACCGGCAACGCAGCGCCGGCGCGGCGCGCCTAGAGTTCCTTCCGCGGGCCGTCGGACGTGCTCCGGTTGTCCAATTTGCTCACCGTCTTCGCCAACGGTCCCCCGAGACCTGCTCTTCACTACGACGGCTTCCAAACGTCGTTGCAGTCCTGTTTCATCATCGTTGTCAATCTGTGCACCAACAACCATCTGCGGGGTGTTGTTGGGCCGTGTTTGTTTGTCCCATTCCCTCCGCATTAGGTTTTATCAATTGGAATTATTAAAGAGGGTTTTATAAAGAACCAAAATTCAATTTTATTTAAAATAAAATTGAATCAAATCATTCCAAAATCTCTTAAATAAATTGTAGCATACCGATATTCCCTACCCGCAATTAAAATAAATAATTCGTGGATCAACTTAATGATGATTTAATTCGTGTTCTTTGTTTTTGAAGAAAACTACCATGGGAAGAATATCATTCTCAAATTAATCCCTTACCTCGAGAAAGATTCACAGTTCACAAGCGTCGTGGATGACGGTGTCGTTTCCGTTGTCGTCGGTGTGCACCTGAGGAACTGACGTCTCCTCTTTTGTTGCGAAGGATGAAGAGGATGGAGAACTGTGGATGCTGAGTTGTTCTATGTTGAAGGGAAGGTGTTCTTCGTCGAAGAAGAACCATTCTTCAGTGAAGATGCGTCTTTCTTCGTCGGAGGGAAGTTCTCTTCTTCTTCAAACCAATGATCCCCCAAAAACTATTGGATTTTGATAAATTTTTATCACACAACAAAAGATCTAACTAAAAATAATATCTCATGATATTATTTTTTTTAACACCACAATGATTTTAAAATTAAAACCAAACCACTTAATTAATTAAATGAAGAGACTCATCTCATTAATTAAGGCATGTTGGCATGAATTAATGGTGGAAGGAAAAGGTAAAGAATTACACAAATTAAGAGGATCTAACAAACTTAACGTATTATTAGATTAATGGGGATTTGGCACAATAAATTCAAGGGAGTTTATAGGGGGTTGAAGAGTTATACATTTAAACACAAGGGGTGTGAAATGGTGGGAAGCTCGTGGGGGTTAAAGGGATGGTGAAGGGTTGGGGTTTTGTGCGGACCCCACCACCCATGGTCATTCCCTCTAATGGGAAGTTAGGTGGGGTGTGGCCCCACCTCCAACATATCTATGGAGAAATTATCTTTCACATAAAATAAATTGTAACACTACAATTAATTTAAGACTTATTGAATCCCCAAAAATTAACCACCTCATGTGACAAAACACAACTACGCTTAAGGTCTACATAAGAAATTACCAGCACTGTGAGTTCATCGGTGCCCTTAGATTTCAATTACGAGCAGAGATTCAAAAGATAGAAAAACCTGCTCATTCGTTCACTGAATATAACCAAGCCAAACTTCAGAAATTGATTCTGGGCACACCAGGCCTCAGAATTAGGTGCCGTCAGAAACTGCAGACTCGTAATATTCCAAAGAAATTAATAAAAAAATTCTTTAAAATTTACAGGTATTTACATTACTCCCAGTTCAGGGATTTATGTCCCCATAAAGCTCAACACACACTAGTGGAAAAAGGTGGTATTGAGCACACATCTGAGCCTTCCGCTCTCATGTTCTCTCCATGAGGTTCTCCTGCTGCCAGTGAGAGCGCACATGAGGAATCGACCATCCACGTAGGACCTTCTCCTGACGATAATTGATCTCCAATGAAACCTATGTGAATGTCACCCTATCATCGACATCCATCTCACTGTGGTCGATGATGGGTGAAGGATCGTGCGCGTATCTCCATAGTAGAGATACGTGGATGTCATCATACACCCAGTGCAACTTTGGTGGAATGATCAAGAGATAAATCACCTTTCCTACCCTGCTGAGGACCTAGAAAGGCCCGTTGAACCTCGGAGATAACATGCCACCTCAGCCACATCTCTGTAAACCTCGTCGAGGTGAGAATCGTATAAGGACGTGGTCGCCATCCTCAAAATCTAGAGGCCTCCATATCCTGATTAGAACTGATACTCAAAACTCCTGCTGCCACGAGGGTAAGGATGACCGACTCAAGTGTGATCGACCACACCCTCTTGTTCATGAGTTTATCCTATGCTGCCTGGGGTTTCTTTTTCGTGGACCAAGGAAAATCCATCCCAACATTGTATATAAACCAAAACCTTTTTGCCTAATACAGTCAATCTGGTTATGAACTGTGAATCCAATCCACACCCAGACCAACATCGTAAGGCCTCGATGTTTCCACCATGAGATTCCAACCGAAACTATCGCCTTGAGGGTCAGATCAGACTATCGATGTATGTGTGATTATCGAGTCTCCCCCCAAATGTATCTCCAGACGTGAGGGTCAAGTAAATGACATACTGGAAACTCTAGGTCTGTGACAAGATTCATGGAATAATGTAATGATTCGTATCAACGTCTGTCGTAATGATCGATAGAGGTGGACAC
This sequence comes from Viscum album, assembly GCA_963277665.1. Lineage (NCBI taxonomy): Eukaryota > Viridiplantae > Streptophyta > Magnoliopsida > Santalales > Viscaceae > Viscum > Viscum album. The sequence goes on along the minus strand of OY728143.1, from coordinate 797,865,131 downwards.
AGACTGTCCCTCAAATCATTCGTAGAGCCATAGGGTCACACTCCTTAACTGCATGCAGCTACTCTTTTTACCTACCATCCAGCTCCCTGAACCTGTCAGGGATAACAAAGGTGGGTGGTTGTAACATGTTGAAATGTACACCGCCTCATAATTCTCTCCTAGCTCTGCCTCCATTTATGCTACTTCCTAGACTCATCTTTCCTTAACACTTATTATTCTTGAAACATTTTAAACACCTGAGTCTCTGAGACTGGTTCTAGTTTCCTATTTCTTACTGCACTGTGCAGTCTTCATCCACACTTAGATGATATGCACCTTCTTGGTCGTATCTCGTACCACCTCTGGTCGGTAGAAAGTTTTCCGACGTGGTATGTCGGTCAATGACCACCCTACTTCGCCTATGATCTGTAAGAGCTGCTAAGAGTTCTCATTTTCCGAAAGGAGAAACTCGGTTTCAACCAATGGATGAACCACACCCATTGCCTAATACAGTCAATCCTGACATGAATGATGCATTCATGCCATGTACGACGTCGTATGGCCTCGACGTTACTACCATGACATCCGATTGTAACTCTCGCCTCATAGGGTCGAGTCACACGGTCAGCATCAGTGTCAGGTCACTAGGTATCCTCTAGTAGAAATATAGAATGTCAGTGTAAATTCAACAGTTTTAACCGGGACCTCTCAGTATCCACCAAAAAAAGGATAGGAAAGTAAAAATCACAAAGATAAGTGACTTTTATTACAGCAGCTCGAAGTAAAAAGACACAAATACAACAGAAACATGGAACTATAATTACAAAGAAAAAAAGGAATCCACTAGTTCTGCTCCTGTCCACCTACTTCTGTAGCTCCACTGCCTTGTCCACCGCTCGGCTATTGCTCAAGCACGTTCCACTGCTTCTGTCTCGATGGCTCCTCCAATGCATGTGGATAAACTGTTCAGGGATTCAGACAGTCATGTGCCATGTGACCCTTTCTGCCTTAGGAGAAACACTATTTGTTTCTGGCACACCTAGATCTGACTCTACCTCGAGTGCCCTGCAATACAAATCCTATAACCTGAGGTCTCCCACTTACTGGTTTTCCCATCTTGGTCCTCTACATCATCTGTCTACTGCCTACAGATGACTCGACTACTGATGGAAAATCCTACGGGAAAGGCAGCAGCTCCTGATCACGCTCGGAGTGTAGAGTCCCTGATATAAACTCCACCCTATAGAAGGTCTCTAAGTCTCCCCTTGTTATGGTAATCTCATCGCAAAACTGGAGCATCCGGATTCACCATCTGCATGCTGCTACCTGATGGAGGCTGACAACAAGGATCACCATGAAGTCCGCTGGTGTACCTACTATCCTGAAGACTCTCACCACAGCCTCTAGCCAATCCTCAGCTAATTTTGGGTCCGTCTCTCCCCAGAACCTTGGTGGCCTCTAGAACTGGAAGTTGTGCAGAACACTCAAGCGGCGAGCATCACATGCTGTAGGGTCTGGTGGCATCGATAGCCCAACGTATGGTAGTACCGCTGGTGCCTCAACTGAAAGAGGGCCTAGTACTAAGGCCTTGTCGCTCGGCGGGCTGTCAGTGCGTACATCTCTTGAGGCTCTACCTGGTCGTCTGCGAAAGTAATCCTGAATGAAACAGATGTGACACGGTCAAACGATTATACCTAGTTAGTTGATATGGTTTGATTTTTGTTAAGGGGAAACCTTGGCATACACACACGCAATTAGTGTTTTTGTGTAATGAGTCATAAATAAGAAGTTAAGTCCTGGTGTATGGATATGATGGCCTCCCACACCAACACTGGACTCCCGGAACTGAAAACCACACTCAGTACTCTTAACACTATTGCTTCACAGGAACGAAATATCAGATTTATAAGTTCTGTGGTAGTACCTCCATCTAAAAAAAATTTGTCACGACCTTTCCTCTCCACCCGTGCCGTGACTACCCCAAGCCCGCCTTCCATAGGACAGGGGATGGATACTAGCACCAAAGGAATAAATCCCAATAAAAAGGGAACGAATTTCCTTTATAAAAGCAAACAACACAACAGAGTACAAGTAGAAGAAAACACTTAGTAAAAAAGAAAGTGCTGAAAAGTAAATGGGCCAGAATACAAACCCAACTGAAAATTACAGCTACAACTGAACGAAAGTACAACAGAAAAGACAAGAAGCTGGAAGAATAGAAGTTTCTCTTGGGTCCTCCACCTTGAATCCTATATAAAGGGTAGGTATAGATAGCGCATCTCCTGGATCGTCCACCACGGATCCTACCTTAAGGGTAGGTACAGATATCCTCCTCAATGCTCTCACCCGTTAACCTCTTATAAGTACCGTCTCATCGTGAATTCCACCTCCGGATACTGACTCGTCGTGAGGTCCACCGCAGGATACTGACTCATCGTGAGGTCCACCTCCATGTACCGTCTAATCCTCGAACACTCGGCCTCTGTCTGCACTGTCCGTCGTCTTCATCCAAAACAATGAGGTGCAGGCATAGCCCGTGTTGGGGTGAGTATAACGATACTCAGTAGGGACCCCGAGACCCTCAATGTCCCACTAAATCTAACAAGGATAACCACAAAGCAGGATCTAAACAGATAACCCATAATTAGGTATAAGCCAATACTTATACCTATGTTATCAAGTAACCCATCTCAGTCAATAGTTATTTCATAGATATGAAATCAATGGATAACCACTTCTTAGGTATATGCCCATACATATACCTAAGTTATCAAGTAACCAACCTCATTCATGAGGAAATCACAATGGTCAACGACTCAGCGCAAACCAGGATTTTCATTATCGAAACCGCAACTGCTGAAGAGTTCCTCCTCTGTCGAGTACACTGATCATGTCACGACTCCGAGGTGTTGCTCACTAATCTTAGACTGATATGGTACTCCTCATATCGAGTACCGCGGGTCAGCCACCCAAACACAGTAGTGCTCCCCGCCGGGGTCTGCCACCCAAACACAATAGTGCACCCCCCCCCCCCTAATAGCCTGCAGAGGTACTCCTTCTATCGCGTACCACGGGTCTGGAACCCAAACACAGTACTGCTCCCTACCATGGGTATGCCCCCAAACACAATACTGCTTCCCACTGGACTATACAAGTCACTCCGACTCGAATCAGACAAGTAGTCATCTGGTCTCAGCTAGCTACACTGTCTCCGTAGTCCTTATGCCCGTCTCCAAGAGGGTCCGCTCCACGAGCTATGGGTCATTACTCCAAGTATCAAAAATTTCCAAAAATAATTATCTCAAAGGACCGCCTCGTCATATGGGTCTCAGCGCAATAGATGGCGCGTCAATCGAACGCCCAGTCTGTGTGTTATTATCCTTTTAGTCTTGGGGGCCCGGTTGGTTTCGTGTACGTACCAACCCGGCCATATCTCAACTGTACCCAGAACTCACATAGGGTATACTCAAAGGGACCGTTTCTCAAGGTTAGCACCAATTCCACTAACGTTTCATCAAACGAATGTCCGGTCAGAAAGTTATCGGCATTTCTGTTCTAAGGGCCTGGTTGGACTTCAGGCTCAATCCAACCTGGCCATATTCCAAATGCGTCCAAATCATAGGTGAATTAATCCAAAAGATCCTTCTCACCAAATGGAATCCCATAAAGTCGACGACACGTCAATCGGACGTCTGAATCTCATGTTATAAGCGTTTCCGCTCTGAGGGCCCGGTTGGTTTTGGGTTCGAACCAACACAGCCATACCCATACTTTGCCGAAACATCATGTGTAATATAACAAAATGACCGTCTCGATCCAAAGATCCCAATGCAAGAGATGGTGTGTCGATCAGAGGTCGCTAGCCCGTGATATGGGCATTTGAAAAATTTCCCGAAAATATGGGGTTTGGGCCCAATCCGACCCGGCCCGATACGCCCCGTGGTCGGCCTAAATAGGGTCGACCCAACCCGGGTCTGAGACCGGCCCGGTTGGGCGCAGCCCGGCCTGACTGGCGTGGCCCGGCCTCGTGCTGGTGGCCCAGCCCAGCCCGGCATGGGCAGGCCGTCCCGACCGGTTGAGGCTCGGCCAGCGTGGCTGAGCGGATGCGGTGGGGGGGGGGGGGGGGCTCGACCCCTCATCGCCAACTAGCACCGGCGGTGGTTTGCGCCGCCTCCGTTCTTCCGAGATCCCGCGTGGTCGTGGGATCTGCCATGTCGCACCGCCACGGAAATCCACGACGGGTTTTCTCCGGCGGCGCCATGGGGCACCCCCGCCTCTTAGCAGCAGGACGGCTCCGACCACCGCCTCCGGTCACCGGCAACGCTGCACCGGCGGTTCCTTGTGTGGGCCACCGGTCGTGCTCTAGTGGTCCGATTTGCCTGTCGTCTTCTCCAACAGTCCCCACTAGACCTTCTCTTCACTGTGAAGGCTTCCAAACATCGTTGTGGTGCCGTTTCATCATCACAGTCAATCCTCGCACCAACAACAATCCGCGAGAGTTGTCGGGCCGTGTTTGTTCGGCACGTGCCCCCCGCGTTAGGTGTTATCAATTGGAAAGATTAAACATGGTATTATAAAGAAAAAACATTCAATTTTATTTTTTATTAAATTGAATCAAATCATTCCACAATCTCTTAAATAAATTGCAGGGTACCAATATTCGCAACCCACAATTAAAATAAAACATTCACGGATCAACTTAATGATGATTTTATCCATGTTATTTGTTTTAGAAGGAAACATCCATGGAAAGAATATCGTTCTAAAATTAATCCCCTACCTCGAGAAAGATCCAGAGTTGACAAGCATCATGGATGACAGTGTCGTTTCTTTCATCGTCGGTGTGCACCCGAGGCAGTGACGTCTCCTCTCTTGTTGCGAAGGAAAAAGATGATGGAAAACCATGGATGCCGAGTCGTTCCATGTTGAATGGAATGGGTTCTTCATCGAAGAAGAACCGTTATTCATTGAAGATGTGTCATTCTTCGTCGGAGGGAAGTTCTCTTCTTCTTCACACCAAAGATCTCCCAAAAACTCTAGGATTTTGATAAATTTTACTCACACACCAAAAGCTCTAACTCAAAATAATATATCATGATATTATTTTTATTCACACCACAATGATTTTAAAATTCCAACCAAAGAACTTAATTAATTAAATGAAGAGACTCATCTCACTAATTAAGGCATGTTGGTAAGAATTAATTGTGGAAGGAAAAGGTGAAGAGTCACACTAATTAAGAGGAGCTAACAAAATTAATGGAAGAGTAGATTAATGGGGAGTTGGAACATTGAAATCAAGGGAGTTTATGGGGGGATGAAGAGTTATACATTTAAACTCAAGGGGTGTTAAATGGGGGGAAGTTCATGGGGGTTAAAGGGAAGGTGAAGGGTTTGGGTTTTATATGGACCCCACCAACCTTGGTTATACCCATTCATGGGATGTTAGGTGGGGTGTGGCCCCACCTCCAACATCTCTATGGATAAATTAAAATCCACATAATATAAATTGTAACACTAAAATTTATTTAAGACTTATCAAATCCCCAAAAATTAAACACCTCATGTGACCAAAAGCAACCATGCTTAAGGTCCCCTTATGCAATTACCGGCTCTGCGAGTTCATTGGTGCCTTCAGATTTCAATTTCAAGCACCGGTTCAAAAGATAGAAAAATGTGCTTGTTCGTTCACTGAACGTAACCGATCCAAACTTCGGAAATTGATTCTGGGCACACCGGGACTCGGAATCAGGTGCCGTCAGAAACTGAGGAATCGTAAAATTCAAAAGAAATTATGAAAAAAACATTCCTTAAAATTTTTGGGTCATTACAAAATGAAAATTAAAATCATATATTCTTATAAAATATAATTCATCCTTTAATCCTTAAATAAAATCCAATAATTACATATAAATATTTCCAAATTTAATGTGACCTTCTTCTAAAATAACATTAATAACTAAATCACCAAATAAATTTATAATCCCATGGATATCCATATAATATAAAATAAATTTCCAATATCAACTTAATTATTATTATCAATTTCATACTAACTAGGATATCACATAAGCTAGTTGTAGGTTGTGCACCCTTGTTACAATTCAATTTTGGTTCTATGCCCCGTGTATTTTCCCGATACTGTGGGTTATATTTTTTTATAATTATTATAAAATTACCAAAAATTTGATAAACATCTCGAAGAATAAGAATATTCATCAAAAATAAATTAAATCTTATGTTTTATCATTTCCATTAAATTCATGTCGATAAAATAAAATAGAATTATTAATCAAATATTTTTTCACATGTTAAACATAAATAATATATGTACCTTGAACAAATATCAAAACTCCAAAAATATGTCCCAAGTAACTACCATCATAAATAACATCCAAAGGGTAATAATTAATGTTATTATCATCTTTATATCTACCACTATGTCATAAAACATCAATACCTATATGCGGAAACCATAATCGTTAAATTTTATTCATAAACAAATAACCATGATTTTACATATTATATCATAATACTTATTTCCTCTAAAAAAATATTTATAATTTCATAATATTTAACAATATCAAAAAATAATCCATGATATTATATTTTCCATTTTCATTTCATTTATATATTCCTCATATTCATCGACAAGGCAAGAAGTCATTGCTAAACCATTATCTATATGGTCATACTAATTATGGTCTTCATTTATTCCCAAAGGATATCAATTTTCATAATGCCCATCCTCTAATGATTTAAAACATTGAATTAATACTTTAGGAATAAATTTATTCCCCTTCATGGTGTTAACTAAATGGATCCTTTTTTAGGGAAAAATATTTATTTATTTCATTTTTACCATGTGTTAAAGAAATTCATATTGTATTAAGCCATTATTCTATGGGGTTTCTCATATTCATGAAACATAAGTCATTGAATATTTTGAACCTTATGAAATTAATCACCTTTACACACATAGTTCGTCATTTATTTCATATTTGGATTGATGGGTAACACACCTAATTTAATGTTGTTAATCATAAATTTTGATTGATTTTTCGTAATACCCACTATTGTTTTCACTAAATATCTCATTCCATTTGGTTTTTTATTTTGAAAACAATTGCATTTACCTTTACATCTATTATTACATTAGTTTATACTAGACTCATCCATTCCATAAAAATAAAATTGATAGTGTGTAAATGTAATTAAATTCATAATAAACCATATTATAATGAGGATAAACAAAACACATCCATAAAAATGTTATATTAAACTATTTTTATTTATACCAAATAACAATAATTCATTCTTACATTCTCAAAATTATGGTTATTGTAGAATTCAAACATCTACTCAACTAATATCTTGTCCTATAAAGTTATCTAATATTTTAACTAATAAAATATATAATGATAAGTACTTAATCATTACATAATCTATACTTTTTATATTAGAAATAATTTTCCTTTGTTCACAATGATCTCTTCAGTTTAGATATTTATATAGTTAGGGAACAACACTTTTGTAAAAAAATACCAAATAATTGAAAGTGGTCACTTATAATATATATCCATTATTTATAAATTTTAAATATTCTTAAATAAAACATACATTCATTACATAATAAATATTCACAATGTTCAACATGACATCTTTTTTCCCTCACCCATCCATAAACCCAACAAAAATCATTTTAAAAACATGGTATCAAAATAAAATTATTAGTGTTATAAAAATGACAAAATCCTCATGTTTAGTTAATAAACATGAAACCTAATGAATGTTTACCGTTATCATAATCATTATTTAGTTAATATATCATTTCTTTATGAAAAAAACATTTTAAAAAACCATTCAATGAAAAATAATTCAATAAAATGAAAACCACTCTAGAAATATAAGTCATAAAATTAATAAGTCCTATTAGAAATAACAGTATCCCAGTTAAATCCATAGGAATAACTCTCTAGTAACACCCTCTTTCATAATTGTTAATATAAGGAACATTACCCAGTACATTTTAGAGATATAATGTGGTGTACCCATCTTATAATATATATTGGGATCATGGATTTCTAATGAGATATAATGTCTATAAAACCATCATATAAATTGTATCGGGATCACCTTTTTCAAATATATAGTGCAAACATTTCCTATCATGAATAAATCATTTTATTCTTGTATATGTTCAATATAATACATTCAAAAAATGCTTTTAATCCATTTTGAAAAATCCCTTTTGGATATTAAGATAGCCTTTGTTTAAAAAACCCTTTTTCAGAAATAACAAATCCATAAGAATGGAATGAGTGTTTTTATTTGAAAAATCGGAAAATCTTGTAAAATATTACTACATTTAAATAATGGTTGTTGTTGTGGGAAATGTAGTTGGAATCAACACCTTCCAATAGAAAGTATTTATTACAAAAAAATATCCCTCGTATTCAGATCCCACATAGGAATCCCTCTATGTAATAAAGTATAAGTCTCTAATATATATGAATGATTTATGGAATCAAAAACTATTGGGAACTGATATATAAATGCAATTTGATTGAATGGTTAGAATAATTCAGTAGTGCATTATTGAATATCAGAATCTCCACAATATTTTTGGTAACTACCATTGGAACGATATATACCATTGTTTATTTGATATGTTATTCCTTTGAATATCACCATAGAACAATGTTTTTATATTTCTAATGAATGGGGAGGACATATAAAGATATCTCATTCCCCTTGAGATTATTGATCATATAAGAACAACATATTGTCGATTGGATCTTCTATCAATCCTCTTACAAGTTCATGATGTGTTCTATGTTTTTATTTTAAAAAAATATATCTAATAATTTATATTAACTAAATTCATTGTGTATACAATTTGGGAAATATATTTCTTAGCAGGAATAACTGCTGGAGGTTCTGGATCAAAAATATAATGTTTAACATAACAAGACTACTCCCTTTGGTCAATGTTTTTTTGGTAAAACAATATATATAATAAAGGAATGTGGTATTTTGAAGATACAATGTTGTAGAATTATAATAATTTTATCACTATAGTAATACAAAATTGGGGACAAAATTCTTATTAATAGGGTAGAATGTTACACCCCATCATTTCATAATACATTTTCTCTTAAATAAATTTGATGTCTTCAATATCTTTTAGTACATGAAGCCTACGTCAAAATGGAATAAGAATTTATTGTAATATGGACTGAAATATATTATAAGATAATAAAATAAAACATAAATACTAAAAACAATTATGTTATTATAATAATTAATACATTAAAATTTTCATGCTAATGAAAAATGTTTCTTTACAAGCATTTATATATATATATATTTATTTCAATAAGAAGTTATTTTATATTATCTCGATTGGTAATCCTAGAGAATAGTATTGTATACAAATTTATAAAATTTTTGTTCAATCAGAAATTTATTATCAAATGGTTATAAATGAAGATAATGTTTTTTAATGGTAAGAAGATATATATTTCTAAAACTATTTTTCTTGGGTACAATGTGCTTTTATCATAATAAATAAAATTAATCACTATTTATTAGTGATTTCAAATAGATTTATATAAAATTTATTCAATTAAATTATTTAACTGTCATCTAATGGTTTTTATTATACATGTAATGGTAGTAAAATGATTCTAATACATAAGGATATTTTTTCTTAAAAGTGAGTCTAACTGTTTTGTGAAAAAATATGAAAATTTATTTATATCGCCTTTAGAAATTGATTAAGGTAAAATCGATTTCGGATTTTTCTGTAACATACCAAATCATGAATTAAACCACTCGGCCTTTTCTGGCTAACAAGATGTAGAGTGTAACTCCCAAATCCCACTTTTAATTCACCTTGGTGTAATAACTTTTACAGAGAAGGCATATCTCACACATGGGATGTCATAGACATGTAATTGTACACAATAACCTATATCCAAAATACCATATAATGATGAACAATAATATTTAGTAATTAATATAATTCATACATATTATTTATCCCACATCAATGTATGGAAACAGTACTATAAGGCATAAATGAATGAATATAAGGACCCAACAAAAACATCAAAATGAATCTAACCCACTCAAAGATAGGGTATTACTATTTAATCAAACACCTAGTACAACCAAGGTCTGTCAAACATAAACTATGCTCCTTCTACTCTTGGTCCTCTTATGACTCCATAATAATTTATGTTGTCTGTATAAGTCATGACATGTGTTGTCATAGCCTATACATGGCTACGTAGAACAATACCCAGTAGACACCCACAAAAAAACAAAACATGATGCCTAGAGAGACTTGTCATATCATAATTAAAAATATATTTCAATTAGAATAAGGGAATTAATAATATGAAAAATCTAAAATATATTAATAATGGACTCCTTGTGTCAACTAGGACTCAACCATAATTACAACCACAAGATAAAGAATGGGGGTTAAAAGAATTTCTTATACAAGAGATCTGTCTCATTGATCCTTCTTATCCCTAACGGTACACATATGATAGTTCATGCACATCATCCCATATAAAATATATAGTCACTATAACTATAATGAGATGAATACACATATTGAAGATCACACCAAGGGATTGGGAGGGATGTTGAAACCCCAATCTAGAATATCATGCTATGTTGGGGACCATATGCATATGTATGTTTGTCAAGATGATTCTAAAAACCCCACATTAAGAAATAAACAATATAGAGGATTTCACATGGGACTCATGAAGTGTTTAGTGAAATATGAATAAAAGATAAATATCAAAGACAGGATTAAAATCTAATGTTGACGACATAATGATTCATATTACCCTCATAGGGATAGACTAATAGAACATAGTCCTCTATTACAGGTCTACAGTGAAAAAGAATGAGGGGCTTAATGCAAGATAATACCATTGATAAAATGAGAAATATGGGGGTTCTAACCAATCCATCAATAAGTACACATTTTTTCTCAAATGGTACATTGTATATCTCTCTAATATTGGAATTCCCCATGTATACTACTTACAAGGTATGATATTCACTAAAAATAGATGGAATGACTCATTGGGGTACAAATAGTCGAGAGGTTATTCAAGAATTTATAGTTTCATTTTTTATTTCTCAGGTATTTTACCTTGTTACTATGTACATCGGTCATGACTATATACACTAGTTCTGCCTGTGTACTTTTTTGAGGCACACTATCTATACACCATGTCAAAAAGTGATTTGGGGTCCAATTAGACAATCGACATGTGTGATATTCACATGGTCATGTTCATTCTATAGTTCATTGTGTGTTTCCCAAAAAATATGATGTGTGAATCAATGTGAACTCCAATGAATGTTCATTTTGTACATGTCAAACTATCTTCCATGGGTTACGTTGCATGTGACTTAGAACACATGAAGTATACCACCACATGGATTCTGGTTAATTTACTCCCTTAACACAATGATCTAGCTAGATAAGGGGTGCATGATAGGTGGTCCCATCACGTGATTTGTTATATTTTACTCCAAATGGAATCCATATCCACTATAAAGTGTGGAATACAAGGATTGTCTTCCTAAAATACATGCCGTGTATTTAGTATTTGTCTAAAATTCCAGGTTTTTCAAAAAATAACAATCACACCTAAACATTCAATAAGTGCACTAGAATTTTGACCCAGATTCATGGATCTAGGATGACCAAACCATGTTCTATATTGGTGGATAGATCTATCCACATCATTAACATAGGAAACACTATACATCACACCCCGGTATTGTCACATGTCATACCATAATCCTCAATGATCCAATAAAAACCCCCAATGACCTATTGTCATTAACATATCATGATCGTTTTATAGATCCCAATTCAATGCCTATAGAGACGAATCATTGTGAAAAAGAAAGATTAGACAATTTTCTCACATGCAGTACATCTCAAATAACCATCCACATGGAATACTGAATTGAATGCATAATTATAGTGTGGAGAAAGAAAAAAAAACAAACATGACAAACAGACATAATCTATTTTTCTTGTATGACTCAATTCATTTCAAATATAATGAATAAAGATGAACCAAAAAACAATAACAATATAATAATTTCAATTCCCAAAACCATGGAAAGTATACCTGATCTTGCAATCGTTAATGATCGATGATTCATTCAGTTGGTAAATATGATTTTCTTTTTTAATGGGATGATTAGTGGGGAAATAGAAAAATGGAAAAAAATTCCCTAACTCAAATTAGGATTAATCACTGATGAAGATTGTATTTAATTTTTAATATTTTTTGTAATCCCTATTCTATGATAGATAAAATGATCCTCGGCCAATCGGTCACATTCCTTAATACATTTTCATTTTTAATGATATACTCTAATGGATTCTCCCAAAATCCATGTGTTATGTTGCTAATATTATGGATTTGGAATAATCATGTTTATATAGAGGATTTTAGGTTAGGTTCTTAATTAAAATATTGAATAATATTTGTCAGTTTATTCAATTATATCTCCCATGATGTAACTCAAGGAAAACACTTGATATTGAAATAAATTAATTTGTGCCTATGTTAATTCCCACATTCCTTACACAATGGAGGCCATGAATATTAAATTTTAGTCATATTATAGAATTATCTATCATTTTAGAAAATCTATGTGTACAGGATATAATATATTTAATATTTATATTATATCAATACTGATTCTCTTGAGGACTCATAATCTCAAATCCTGTTAGTATCTAGAACTGAAAATATTACAATAAATATTCTAAATTATAAGGATGTAAAAAATAGAAATCAATTTCTCCCCACATCAGTTAATTTTATTGATGAAAGAAAAATACAACACAAAAGTATAGTAATACATGGCTCATATCTGGGTCACTCACTCCCAGTTTCTCTCCTGCAGATTCTCATACAGCCAGTAAGTACCCACAAAGATAACGTCCTACCCACAAATGATCTTCTACATTGGATTATGAATATCTACTTGGGTACTCGACCAAGTTGCCCCCATCCTTAATGTAAAACATTCCCTATTCAGTAACATGTGATGGGTCCTACACATACCTTCTAATGTGTGACATGTATATTAAGTAATGTAACCAATCTAACTATTGTAGTAGGGATATGATTTTCACCACCTCACTAACCCTACTATTTATTTGGAAAGGGATAACATGTCTCATAGGTAAATTTATTCCTTAAGTAAACCTATGAAATCCAGGAAGAGGGGATATCTCTTAGAACACATAATCTACTCATCAAAATCCATGATTCTTTTTCTTCAATCAAAAAACTATTTTCATTACTGGGTATCCCTCATCTGTATTATGATAAATCTATACCTCGTACACCCACTTTTGTATAAACTCTTGACCCACAAGCATAGTCTACCAAGTGATTTTTCTAAAATATCATTTTCTTATAAGGTCTCCCATACATGGAATCAAATAGTTGTAGACTTATAGGGGAGTTTTAATTATTATGATATTCAATCTGCACAAGTGGTATATTATACTACAATATATGGACCAATTATAACATTAAATTTTAAAGAATATTTTCTAGAACATGAATAGACTAATTTTCATAACCATCTTCATAGGGAATAAAATACATAATCAGCACAAATATGTTTCATGACTCCCTTATCTTCTCCCAAATAATGGTGTAAATTTAGAATTATAGTAGTAAAATATCATTGAGGAAATTACTTGATATTGAACCACCTAATGTATAAAAAGAAATCCTAAACTCCATAGTAATATATAGAATTGGATGGTTAGTGTAATATATCATACCTCTGTAGAATTTAATTTGTGGTGGAATATAGTGATTGATGTTTCCATTATTTTAAAGAGGTTTTTGGTTGTTGATGGGAGTAGTTTTGAGGTCTTTTGGAGAGAAAATGAGTGTTTTAGAGGATTATGATAGATCCAAATGGTTTATCCCAATGGTATGTAATCACAATGGTATATCACAAATGGTATATCTCCAGAGATATATCAACTATAGTCGATATCTTTCAATATATCACCAAGTGGTTGATCATCCTAGTAATAGATCACTAGTGGTAGATCGTTGTCAGTAGATCCTGCTTGTAGATCATCCTTGTTGTAGATCATTAATAGTAGATCTCTGGTGGTAGATCACTAATGGTAGATCATCCTAGTTTTATATATCCAATAGTATATCATCCTAGTGATATATCATCAACTGTAGATCACTTATGGTTGATTGAAATAGTTTATCTATAGTGAATATTGTATTCTTTAAATTTAGGATTTTTCAATTTTGAGGAAATTTTTTTAGAAGCCATAATTAATGAAATTTATATATATATTATAGAAGAATACTTTTCGATTCTATTTTTAAAAAAAAATCCAACACATTTCTATGTTTATTTGATTGGATTTGATATGATCTACCTTTAATGGTCAAATAAATCCATAACAAATCCCACTGGTTTTTTATCTTTTTCTTATAAAGAGAATACATTTCTTACATTCTTATATAATTACATTCTTTTCAGATTGGGGGTTCCCAATCCTTATTCCCATTGGGTCACGGAACATTGTTACTACTATTGAATTGAGTTCCTTGAAGTTAGATTCCATCTATATTGTCACCCCTATTCTAGGTGTAGTGATTTTGTGTAAAGCTCCTTTCTTCTATATAGGTATTTCATCTTTTTTTCTTTATTACAATTCATGCATAATGAGTGATTATGTTTATATATTAATAAAAATTTTATATAAAAATTTAAAAAGGTAAAGTAATTGAATAAATTAATCTAATTAGTGGTAGGGAAATTCATGAATGTATTACATGATTTGAAATGGTTTCTATTATCTAAATTGTACCAAATAAATGTCTTCAAAAAATTGTAGATATTGGGTGTCATTTCCTATGTTTTCATGATTCAAATTTTGGAATTCATATTTTTTTGTAATTACATAACATGTATATTGATAATCATGTATGCCATATTAGTGAATTAATTTTCCATTATTACAAGGATTGTGGGATAAATCCCTTATGTAATGAAATAAAAATTAAAGAAATCTCTTATGTCCAATCTAAAAAGTATTTCTTTGTGGTTATAAATGTGTTTTTGGAAGAGGATTTTTGTTGCTAACTTGTTATGTCGATGTAATTCTTTGATAGTCCTTATTATATAATATCTATACAGTTAGTATGTGATGGGGTTTAAGGCATGGTTACGTAGTAGGGATTTAAAAGTGGAGTTCACCATATTGGTATCTGAATTATAGACTATCTGTTGCAATAATGTGATGTGTTTTCCATGATTCCCATGTAGTAACGGAATTGAAAACATGATAATGATTCGAAATGGGAATTTTTAATGTATTACTTGATGAAGGGATGTGTATTTTATATTATTTATATTCATATATTGAAAATGGGGTTAGAAAAATGTAACCGGGTTCTAGTATAAATAATGTGGAATTATAATGAACATTGAATTCACGAATAAATGGGGTAGTTTTAATTGGAATTTATTATATTTCTAAGACATATAAATGGGATAAATATTGATTTAATAGTGGAAAGGGTATTTTATATTATGTTTTCCATGCATGGGTCTGCACATTTAGTTTTAGAGGTGGATGGGGGGATAATGTGAGATAATTTATGCCTCTATTGTGAACCATTAGGATGGGGATAGAGTTATGTGACTCTATAGGTATATACATTGTATATTATTTTGATTTTCTATATGACCCTCACCCACATCAATCACCATGTGCTGAAACCCATATATATATAGGGGTGTTTTCCCGACATAATGGTGGGAGGATGAATGGATGGACACCGTGTCTTCCCTAATTTCTCATCTAAGTGATGCCGGCATGTATCATATGTGATGGCTAGAAGAAAATTTTTTATTTTCTATATGTGATTTGATGAGATGTTTTGGTATTTATATATTTAGAAGAGATGTGATGAGATGGATTATAGTGAGGGTCATTCATGGTAGGAGGTGGTCTAGAGGTTGATTTCCATTATGTTAATGATACACTACTAAGCTAGTTATGAGATTTGATTTGATGTAATATCCCATGTTTCTTTGAGAGAGATTTGATGTGATGTGATGGACCACGGGTTTTTGGGTGGGATGTGATGTGATATGTTGTGGTGTTATATGGAAGGGGTACGACCTCCTGGACATTCTTCATATTAGTGTGAGAGATAAAAATTATTGGTAAAGAGTTGTGGTGTACCCTTTTAGATATGATTCTTATTATGATATTATACATGAATGCATTATTTGATGAGTGATCCATTTTGAGGATGGGTATTGTTACTATACCAGTATAAGTATTATCTGATTTGGATGTTTTCTCATAGGTTCATTAGTATGATCTTTTCACATGTGATTTAAAGGATTGGTTTTATCACTAAGAATAATTTTATGCTCATCCTACATGTAAAAAATGACTTTCATGTTCCTAGGAGGCCTATGTGGACCATCCAAGATATAAATAGCTTAGATATTTCATAATAGTTGTTTTTTTACTACATTATCTTTACATTTAGGTATTTTAAAATAGAGATTTTCATCATTATCCTTGTTATAGATATATACATTTCGGAATGGGTTTTCAACATATTTATATTATTCCATAAAGTTTCTTGTTCATGATTCTTCTCATTTATTGGAACTATTCATATTATAGAGGGTAATTTCTTTGATAAATAATATTTTTATGGCCTCAGTGCTTGTAAACAACATTGTGGAAAATGTATGTAGGTCTCATGGGGTTATTGATCTCTAACTCCTAATTGTGGTATCGTTGGATGGAGGGGGTTGTGAGGCAGTTGTATCATAGTTTATGTTTTATATATATGATGGAATTTGTAGTTAGTTATAGTGATTATCTCATGGTTTGGTTTTGAAATAATTTTAGTTAAACATGGTACACGAAATCAACTAGTGAGATCACCGAGGAAATTAGATTATAGCGTCCCCTGTGATCCTCAGAATAGACTCTAAGAATAATCAACTACTATGTGTGGGGAAACCCCATGCAGGGTGTATAATTTTGAAAGGTACATGAATCATGATAACATGTGTACTTTTTTGAATTAGTTGGTTTTGGATCTATGATAGCTGAAATATATTACAATGAATTAAATAGAATGTAATAAAATTAGACACTATTAGGATTATGGAATCATCTTTTTCCATTTTAGATAAATATCATGGTCATCATATTCTTGTGGTTCATGTAGAGTATGTTCAACCAGATAAACCAGTTGATTTGCAGAGGGTTGATCTAGTTGAGGAGGATGATCAGTGGTAGATGGAGTTGCTAGATTTTCAGTGGAAGGATTTAGTAATGGTCATGGGAAGAGCATCATTTGTGGTGATATAGAATTGACTAGTGAAGATAAAGGTCAATTTCATTTTTTTATGAGCCTTGACAGAGTACTAGTTCACCATGAAATTTAGTCAGATGTGAGTAATTTCACGTAAGTGGTCGATATACGACCTAAGTGAGGGTATAGAGGAAGGTGTTTCATGGGTCGACCTTCAGAATGAGTTCCTAGAATTATTTCATTAAATTGACCATGATGGAAGTTAAGAGGTAAGATATTATCACCGAATTGTTGGGGAGAATGTATGTGCAGATGACTGGGATCAATTTCAATAATCTTCAGCATTTTTCACCAAGTCATTTTCCTAATGGGGAGTCTCATGTGAGATGTCTTGTGGAAGCATTTCATCCATTAACAAAGAAAAAATTACTCCTATTATGTTTCAAATATATCAATAGGTTTGGAAGAAGGTGGAGGTGATTGAGAAAATGAACTCTCGCATGGGTTTACTATGATTGTGGAACTAGTAGGGTTCCTTATAGAGTAGAGTTATCAGTGGTATGTCTCAATATCCTGGGCCTTTGAAGATTTATCTAGTATGGATTTTTCCTCTAAAGCATCCCATCTTTTATTTTGGGGCCAATGTTTTCCATGTTCTTCCTGGGGACATAATTCTAGTTTCTTTCATGTGTGGGTTTTATGTTCAATATATGGATCGTATCCTAGTGGAATCATTAGATCAGTTTTGTAAGGGTTGATTTTTTTCAACATCAGACATAACACCATTTACTAGGTAGTCTATTCTAATATAATGGGAAGGATGTTTTTCTCAAGATAATGTATATGGGTTTTTTCAAGGATATAATTGGGATTTTACTTGTGTTCAAGGACCTCAATATGTGTGTGGTAACAAAATTTACTCTTAGTAGAGAGTTAGAACAGCTTTGTGTGGTCAGTTATATACAGTAGAAGAAAAAACAATATAGGGGAAATATACTATTAGAGGTATGATATTTTTATCATTTCGCATATATATTATTTGAATAATGTAGTTGTTTCACACTGCAATGTTACACCCACTCTTGTCTGTGATTTAGAATTGCAGAGAGAGAGAGACTTTTTATTCCCATAGTG
Organism: Viscum album; assembly: GCA_963277665.1. Taxonomy (NCBI): domain Eukaryota; kingdom Viridiplantae; phylum Streptophyta; class Magnoliopsida; order Santalales; family Viscaceae; genus Viscum; species Viscum album. The sequence continues at coordinate 797,846,616 of OY728143.1, read as the reverse complement.
ATCAATATTTTTGATGGAGGTTGTATCATCTTTTTTGATGGGAGTCAGGGTGTGGATTGTTTATGGGTCCACATCAGTCCCATGGATACAACTTATAGATATAGATTCACCAATACAATTTCATTTTTAAAATCAAATATTTGTATTTTGTATGTCCTTATACAACCATTTTTCTTTGGGTTTTCTTTTCTTACATGTATATATCCATCTTGTTGATTTTTTTGGAAGGATGTGTTGGTTGGTGGGAAGTTGGTGTGTTTAGACCCTTATTTTCATGATGTAAAAGTTTTATATGGAATTATAAGCCATAGGGATAGTGAAGGTTCTTTGATTCATCATGGAGTTCCTGGAAGTTTTCACCAAGGAGGTTGGGGCACTACCATCTAGATATTATTTTGATATTGGGGTAGATTTTAATCCTAGTTATTATCTGGATTTTATGGATCCTTTTGGGATAATTCATTCTTTGTTATGAGAAGCATGGTTCTGAATAGATGATCTAATGAAAAAGGGATTCATTAGACACATTCTGACACTATTGGGTGTTGCAGTGTTGTGCATCAATAAAGAGGATGGTATTATGAGGTTCGTTGTAGACTATCATAGGTTAAATCAAGTGATGATCAAGAATCATTATCCTCTCCCATGTATCGATTATCTTTTTAACTAGTTTAGGGGAGATAGTTTTTTCACCCTAACCTATAGGATTTCTGGATATCAGAATTTGATGGTGAAGGATAAAGATATAATGAAGACTGCCTCCAAATATAGGTAAGGGTGATTTGAGTTCAAATTAATTACTTTTGTTGTCAGTACCACACAATATGTGTTCATTGGGCTCCTGAACTCTATGTTTTGTGAGTTCCAGGACTAGATAGTAGTTATTTTCATTGATGATATACGGGTCTAATCAAAGTCATTAGATGAGCATTTCAAATATATCAATGTTTATTATATATTCATTGACCCCAACATCTCTATGGTATTTTTTCAATGCTTATGTTTTCAATATAATAGGTTCATCTACTTCGGCATGTAATATCATAGTACGATGAGGTTATAGACCTAATGAATATTACGTCATTTGTTACTTTTTTAGTTCCCAATAATGTGGCACAGTTTCCTAGTTTCATTGGTCTTATGGGATATTATTGATGTTTTTTATCCAATTTCTCTCTCTATTGGATTCCCCATTTCCAGAATTTTCATGATTGGGCCAGGATTTTGGTGGGAATGATATTTTTCAGATATCATTCGATCAATTAAAGGGGAAGCTTCTCATTGCTCCATTTCCTCAATTGATATACGATGGAATGTTGTTTGATGATTTACGTTATTCTTTAAATCTTCTATTAATATTCTTTTTGATGTCGTATAATTCATTGATATCATATGTGTCTAGGAAGTCTAATCCCCATGACAGTAATCATTGAACACATGATATGACCAACTAGTGGTTGTATATTCATTGTTTTTTTTTGGAAACAATACCTCAATGGGTAGTGCTTTATAGTCATCACCAATCATGAGATATTGAGGTATATCTTTTCTCAATGTGACCTAAACCTATAGAAGTGATGGTGGATGATTTTTCATTAAAATTATAAATTTTAGACCTCCTACTCCAAATAAATTGAGATTTTGTGGATGATCCTTTGATTAGAAAGTCAAAGAATTTTTTTTAGGTTTCTAGGGATTCTTGAGATAGATGGGGGAGTTAGAATCCTTACATATAGATTTGTGTGTGGTTTATGGGGGAGTATATTTATTCTGGATTATGGTGTACTATTCATTAACGAATATGGTGGAGGTTTCTGGTTGGATATACCCAAAGGAAGATGCAATGTATTATGGTGTTTTCCATGGTGATTCTCTAAAGGGATGGTTGGAGGATTTTCATAACTGGATGTTGTATCATGATAGATTGTTTGATCTAATAGATATTTTTAATGATTTCCATCTGGGGTTTTATATCTCACATTTAACAGTACAGATAAGAGATTCATGGATGCATCATGTCTTTAAGGAAAAATATTGGTGGCCTTGGGTGAAATGAGCATTGGAAAATTTATTCCTCGATGTCTAGTTTTATAGTATTTAAAGGGTGATCAAAATATTTAAGATTTTTTTTTCTGCATCCATAGGATGTTCATATGTGAAATGATAAAATATCTCGATGTAATTCATCATTGGTTTACCCCAATCTCATGGAATTTTTGATGATATCTATGTAATTATGGATTGTTTTATGAAATAGACCCACTTTTTCGTGAACATGGTGTCAAGTGTAGAGGATGGTTGACTAAAGGGTTTGTGGATGATGTGGTGCAACTCAATGGAATCCCATGTTCATTTCTCTCCAATTAGGATAAATATTTTACCTAACATTTCTAGAGGGGATTGTAGTATGATTTTGGAAATCAGAAATTTCATAACACTTATTTCCACCCTATGATGAAAGTGGAATCATATTTTACTATCTATATGTTTAAGTCCATGTTGTGGTAATCAGTCTTGGACATCAAAGGATCATAGGAGTAACACCATCCCTTGGTGGAATACACTTATAATAATAGTTATAACACGTCCATTAGAATGGAATCATTTAATGATTTTAGGGGGGTTGTATCATTCGATATTATAATAGATAGTGTTTAGGGAGTCAATTTTTCTTGGTCCCCATGTTGTAAATATAATGATAGGTATGTTTTAGTTAGTTTGAGAGATGAAAAAAGATGTGTAGGACATGAAAATGTATTATGTTTATAGAAGGAGGAGGCATTGTATTTCTATTTTAGTGATCATATGTTCTTGATAGTTCATCGTCTGTGTGGTTAGTGGAAGATTTGAAATGTGAGTAATCTCTCTCCCTGACTATTCATGTCCTTCAAGGTGGTGGAGTGAATTATCGAGGTGGCTTGATGGTTGACACAATTACCTCAATTGGACGTGATCCATGATTTATTCAAAGCCTCTCAGCATCGTCGATGTATTTATGATGATTCACATGATATTTTCTATATAGATTTGGATATCAAGGATGATTTTATGTTCTTGGATCATCCATTAGACATCCAATATCATTGAGATATGGTTTTTCAAGTATGGACTATTCCATTGGTTCATGGGTTATAGATGCATGGTGGATTGAGGGATTGTAGTTGGGAATGTCTGATTCATATTAATTCCTTTCTCCCTATGTTTTTTGGAGTCATTATTTGTCATTTCATGATGTGTTGTGATTCAAATTGATTTTTTGGAACATTTTATTTTATATGATATGTGATTACATCATCGTGTGTGATGTGTGTTAAAGATTCTAGAATATGAAAAGTCAACGAACATGTGTCTAATTCTCAAAGAAGATAGTATATTTACTTGGATGATTGAATTTAATAAATCCTGTGGTCATGGAATCATATTTTTTGAATACTATGGGTGTTTGGGGTGGAATGTTCATTTAGAGGTGGTGTTATAGAATGTAACAATACCCTTGAGAGTTAGCATGAGAGATGGCTATTCTATCCATTTATATCATTCCTACATGGATGATTTTCAAATATTAATGGATACAATATTTTTATAGGATTATAATTTAATGGAACAAACCTTTTTTCTCTTTACATTTCATGGAATTTGGTGATGGATGTATCAAAGAAGGTATAGAGGTGTTTGGTGGAGGAATGGAGGAGTTTCGTTGTGTTTTAGTGAAAATAATTAGTGTTTAGAGGCTGATAGTAGATCCTAATTGTAGATAACAACGATATATGATCCCATTGGTATATCTCTAAGGTAACATATCCAGAGGTAGATCACCCATGATAGATCTGTTGTGGTATATCAAAAAATATAGATCGCGGTTATGGTAGATCACCAATGGTAGATCTCTAGTGGTAGATCCCACCAGTTGATCTTCTATGTAGAAGATCACCAATGATTGATATATTTCTACAAATCATCAATGGTATATAATATTAGAGGTACATCACAAATAGTAGATCATATAAAGTGACAGATAACATATTCTAGTTCTCTAGCTGTAGCACTATAATGAATCCAGTTTTACAAAAAAAAAATGCATTTCATCAATTTTAAAACATTAATGAAAAAAAATTATTTAAATCCATATTAGATGAAATTTAAAGCCGTTATAATGGAGGATAATTATGTTTTATATTGATAAAAATAGTCTAGAGCTATACTATATGAATTTTATTGGATTTGATATGATCTTTATTTAATGGTCAATTAAATCTATGTCAATTTCATCATTTTTCAAATTCATTATTTCTAAAGATAATAAATTCTATACACTCCTTTGGGATTACATTATATTGACAATTATGTTCCCAACCCATATTCCACTAGTTTCATGGATCCATATTTCAATAATTGGATTAGGTTCCATATAGCAAGTTTCATTCTATTGTATCACCCACTATTTATTGTGAATTTTTTATAATGGTATTTTATTATAGCTAGTAGTTCCCTATATTTTACTTTATTTGTATCAGGCAGGGATGTGTGCTTTTGATTATCTAGGAAGATATTTTCCTTCCACATTTATAACGATAAATTAATTTTTTTAAATAATTCAATTAGTCTTAAGGAAATTAATGCTTGTATTTACCATTTGAATGTGCATTTTTATTGAAATTTACATGGAAAAATGTCTGCTAAAAATTGGGATCATTTATGGTCCTTGCTTGTGATGTTTCGGTGTGAATTGTGAAATGCATGTTTTTTTGTTGGTCTCAATGTATAAAATGTAATTTATTGATCACATATACCTAGTTAATAAATTTAATGCCCCGGGTTCTCATGGATTTTATGATAACTCCCTTAAATTAATAGGTGAAAGTTAATGAGTCCCCCAAAGAAAAATCTTTAAAATGCTATGTGTGTGGTGTATAATGTTTATATTGACTATTGTCTATATTGTAGAATGGTTTTATTGATATTATTCATGGGTAGTTGATATGTTTTGATGTGTGTACAATGGGGTTACGATGGTGGTTAAGGTTTGATTGTGCAATGAGGCTATGAATGTGGAGGTCATCATGTTGGTATATAGATGTTGGGTTGGCTATTGTTATGATTTGATTTGGTTCTCTAGTTTATGAGTTATTAACAGAAATAATTACTAGATATTTATTTTTAATTTCCATTTTAATTCATGAATTAGTAATAGGTAGTATTTTTTAAATTATTTTTTTCTACATATGAAAAAAGGGTCTATAAATATTAAATAAGATCCTTGTATAAATGAAATGGTATGTGAATGAATATTAAATGCATGAATGAATGGTTTTGTCAAATTGGAAATAATTATTACTGTGAAATATAAAAATTGGATAAATATGGATTTAGTAGTGGAAACATAATTTTGGATTTTATTTTTTTCTTGTGGTGGTCTATTTTGTTTTCAAATTGGATATAGAGGATCCTGAGAGACGGATTATGCCTTTTTGTGAACCTGTAGAATGGGAATTGTGTGTTGTGACTCTATATGCATATACATTTTATATTTGTGAAATTTTCAATACACACACCACCCACATAGAGAACCATATATAGAATATATATATATATATATATATATTTTGTGGTTGTGTTCATCCAATTATCACAGTGAGAGGATAGATGGATATCCACAAGCTCTTCCATACTCCCTCATACTGGGGATGGAGACATGCCCAGACTATGATGGATAAAATTCAAAAGTTCCTTTATCTTGACGTGATGTAATGAGATGTGAGAGAACTATTTTCTTATGGTGAGATGGGATGAGATGGTTTATGGTGGGGGTCATTCATGGTAGGAGAAGGTTATATGTTTGATATCATTTATGATCATGTTCACTTACTATATTGTATATTAGATGTAATGTTATTTGATGACCATCGTGTCTTCATGTGTGTTTTGGTGACATGTAATGGCCCAAGAGTCAATAGGAAAAATTTTATGACAAGTGATGTAATGTTATATAGAAGGGTCTGGAGCTCTATAATGTTCTTCATTTGGGTGCGAGAGAGGAAAATCAGTTGGAAAGGTATGTAGGGTTCCATTTTTTCATGTTATTATTATTATTATATTATTTTTAATTGATACATTATTTGGAGTGCGATCCATTATTGTGATGGATTTGGATAGAATACCTATATAAATGCTTTTTGAATATGGTATTTTCTCATAGGTGAATACTTATGATCTCTTTACATGTGCATGAGAGTCTTGAGATTTCCTACAGAGTATACTTGTATGCTCACCCTACCTATGAAACAAGATTTTCAAAGTTCTATGATGACTATGAAGACTATAATAGAAATTAATATCATAGATATTTTTTATAGTTGTTGATACACTACATTACCATTACACTACGATATTTTACATTACATGATTTTATAGATATAAATTATATTTATACATGAATTGTGGGATGATTTATGGTATCATTTTTATAATTCCAAGGATTTTCATGTGGATTATTCATTTTATCTCCCAATACTATTTATATTATAGAGTATAATTCTTCACATAAATGATATTTTTATATGCTCAGTGCTTGTTACCAACCCGAGGACTACTGGAGGTGGGGATTAGGGGTCCTTATCTCTCTCTTAAATGTGGTATCGTTGGATTGAGGGGGTCATTATAGTTAGGGCGTGGGAAAAATAGTTCTCGTCTAGATCCTTTTCGATCGTTTCATATGTTCTCACTAGTCATTGAATCACCAATATAAAATTTCACAATATAAACAACCCATTTATAATTCCAGCCAGTATCTTTGGTCTCCCCCTACTGATATGTGAGACATCAATAGTTAAACACATAGTCAATATACAGTATCCTTTTAATCCAAACCTGACACTAAGGGATCTTGGTGCATCCTTATCTCTCCTGGATATATTCGAATAGGAAATAACCCTCATTAGTACCTCTTCACCTTGAATTACTAGTGTCTTTAACCATCCACTAAACGATTTCACACTCTACACCTTCATAAAATCCATAAAGAACATTTCTAGTTGATATAGGGTCATGAAATACCTCACAATCAACATACCAATGTTGTGGCTCCCTGAATCGATGAAGACGCGGAGGGACAAAAATAAAAATTGGAGCTATGATATGTCATCATTTTATTTAATATCCAACATCAATGTGGTCACCTACTATGTCCCCTCCCTTAATAATAGTATATGGAAACATCATCGTGAGTATCAATTATTATGACCATGCGCATCTAGGTTTCTCAAACTATCACTACCTCAAACATTGCAGGGTTCACATTCACTCCGATTTCTATAAAGAAATATCCCATTTATTAAACTATTGAATATATAAATGACACATCAATAGATTATTGTAAATATTTTACTCTCATAGAAATTTGAGAACGATCTTATAGTGTATCATGTTCTCCACCATTAAAACCGAGTACACATGGATGTAATCTAAGAAGAATTCCATGTATTGATCCATAATAAATGAATCGGTTCATAAATCATTAAAACACCAGGGTGTATAAAATATTCCAATATTTTATCGAAGAACTAATAAAATTTATTATGGCTTCATAAATCCACCTTTGGTACACCCTCCTCATGAACCTAGATGTAGTGATAACCTTTCCTATGGTAAAATATTTACAGCCACATCCCCCATAGAAACTGGTCAAAGAAATCATGGATTAATGGGAATGAAATTTTCCCCATGAGAGTCATCTTGTTTAGGTGATGTCATCCACACTAAACCCCAATCACTCATCCACATCGTAGGTGAACAATATAGGAATTTTTGGTGAACACACTAGTTATATCAATTCCCATGATATACTGATTTATCTAATAGAATATTCTCCCTCAAAGCTGCACGAGGTAATCCAATATGTATGAAATTTTATTTGGTAATCTCTAGTGTAATGCTACACCCACAAAAAACATTTTTTTGTGGATATATGCCTTAAAACACATGTTAGTCATCAAAATACTCATCAAACACTGTAGATAATTAAAAACATATAGCACCTACTACTCCAATGTTCATACAATAAAAATGAAAGGACATTAGTTATATCCTCATATACATGATCACAACCTACTTTTCCTTGGATCACAACTTACTAATAGAAAAAAACTCCAACCCACAACTTATATTCATTAAAACCATCAATGTAATTATAATATGATCATGGATAATAGAAACCCATTACATACTGATGAAAACATCATATTGCCTACTTACACTATGTAATATTTCTATGGGATTCTTTCTCTCTCTCTCATAGAGGTAGGTAAATCAACTAACATTTGTGTGATCACTGATCCACTATAATGGAGAATCCAAACACAAAGACCAAGCCAAGGGTTCATCCTGACTCACTATTTCATGATAAATTGATATAATAGGAGGGTAGTGGTTTCTTAAAATGTTTATCAATATTGTAGGTAAAGTAGAAAAGACCTATAGTGTACATTGAATCACTCTCAGAGCCTATGGATCATAATAAACAATAAATTTTAATTATCTATGTCCCTAAACTAGAGATACGTGAGCTTAGCATGTGTAATATGCAGTTAGTGGTGGTGGTTGTGGTTGAAATGTATCAATGAAAAACCACCTCTAATTGAACTCCAAGCTCCACATCCTTATTTGCTACACTATGGGCCTCCATGTTCCTACAACATCCTATAAATGAGTTTTCTATAAGCCATATCAATATCTGTAGTATTATGGGTAGGGACATATCACACGACATTTCCAAATCCATAATAATTATTATTATTATTTTTTCTTGATGAATTGAGCTATCTGTAGGGCCCCCATTAATATTGCAGCCTTGTGTATCCTTACCTTCATTGCATGAATACAATCTGAATGTCCTGTTAACCGTGGATTCTATGTAATTTCTATCATGGAATCTCATGATAAAAAATTTATCCCTAAATTTCACCATCTAAATCCAACATATCTATCCCTAACTCATTCTATCATTATTCATCAACCAGAACCACTAGAGGTGGGTCTATGAACTTATCATTGACAGATGTACCACCAGTTATCTGTCTGGATGGAAACTAATCTCATGCCCATGCCCATTAAAAGTGTCACCGTCATCCACCCAGTCACACTCTCAACTCTTCTATGGAATCCATGGTGTATTTTTTCATGAATACGTCTTTCATGGGGAAATTGAACACCATAGTCAATGAGTGTGTCTATGGATCTATATCATGAAGGACATGGAAACCACAACCAATTTCTATATAATCCATGTACAGATTGTTTATTTAAAAATATAGTCTTTATGTACCCAATAAATAAGTAGGGTTTCAGAGTCATTGTAAATGGTTATGTCACCCACCTCACTGACACTGGAGTCCTTATCAAATATCAAAACAAGAAACATATTAATAATAATACCAAAAATCTCAAACCAACCATGTGGTTAGAATATCATAAAACTCTATTACTCAGAAAAAACTCTTCTAATATAACTCTATAATGATCCAACCCAATGAGGTCCTCCATGATAGTTGAAATCTGATTGTAACACTGCATCCCTACCTCTAATAATCCTTGGACTAGAGGCTAGTGTCAAGTATTCATACCTCACAAATGGGAGACCAAAACCTAAGTACTTGTACACAGGAAAACATCTGATAATGACCATAAAATATTAAATGGTACTGTGAATATATGCCCATATTTCATGCATAAAAGATATATTACATAAAAATATGACACAAGAACCAGAATTCAAAAAACAAATTATACACAGAAAGCAAAAAAATAAAAAACCAAATTGCATCATTCTTAGAGGGGGCTATTTTTCAAATGAAATACCAAGTTAAACCATTTTCTATATTTAATAAATTATGTTTCACCTACTCCCAATACAACATGGAATCTGTAAACAGTTAGGCCATCTGTATACGATGATCCATGTGTGGGAATATCCCTTTCATAGATGAGTATAACCATACCCAATAGGATTCTATGAAGTCAGAAAACATAAATAACAAATAGACTCGTAATATCATTTTTTCGAATAAACTTATATATACTCATAACAGACTCCATTTCTCAGCGAAGACTCAACCATATTGTCATCCACAAGATACCCCTCGAGGCTTCAAGGCAATTCCCTTCCATGAGATCTCACTCCATGAGACATAATATCCCTAGTGTAACTCATCCAAGAAGTCATGATCATGGGTTTTTTCCAAATAATTACTCACTAAATCTCTAATGAAATTGATAACCGGATATGATATCACACCTAGGGATCATGGTGGATGTCAGAAACCCAGTCTTGAATAACCTATAATATATTGGAATATACACTCATGTTATTCCTGATGATTCCACAAACCCCACCTAGGAAAATATATGTTATATAGGATACCATACCATGACTTATTGATAGAATCATGAATATATTGGATGAGAAAAAAATCATCAATAGGATCAAAATACTATGATGAATATGTAATTAAATATTTTACCCTCATAAGGATATATCATGGGAACTCACTGTATCGATACTAGTCTAGATTGAAATAGTTGATGGTGCTAAACCTAAGATCCTACCACTATTGAACTAAAAAAAGAAGATGGATCCAACCTTCCCATTCAGAACTGCACAGCGTGACCCAAATGGTTCTAAAACGAGTCCATATAATCTCATAACATCCCATGTTCATCACATAGACATCATGATTTTTTTAAAAAAATACAACGTGTGCCCCATAGGGGTACAAGGCGTGTAATTATAGATCTGTAATTTTTTGTTCCATATGGTATTTCCATAGTACAGTATATATGTTCCATGTACATAGGATGTTCCCCTACACATTTTATATTTTCATGTACTTCATTGACATATATGGTGTATACATTATCACACACATAGTGAAGGGGTATAGCCCGACACACAGTGTACGCCACCTTCCCATGAACATGTAACATCTAATGCAAAAGGCATGTTCCCTATAATACAATTTATGTATAGAAACATGGTATCCAAATTTTTAATTCTATATATATGTCGAGTAGTTCACCAAGGGTTATATGACATATAAATTTTCTTAAAAATATTGTAGCACCAAATGGATTTTAGGGCGTGCAAATATTGTACATGTCAATCAAGTAGGATATAGATAACATGGAGTGTGAGACCTCAAAGAAATTGGTTATATTTACCTCCTTTTAGAAACCCTACCAACTCTATGGAGTGGAATACATTGAAATTTTCCACGAACAACACACAGTGTCACAATGATTTCCCCAAAATCCCTAGTTCCTCAGGTTATTCTATTCATAGCTCCTCCATCACTAGTTCCAGAATGTTTATCTTTAGAAATCATGGACCTAGGTTAATTGATTTTTTCCTCCACTAATATGATGATTGCAACTACATCCTCTACATGGTAAATTCCAAAGATTGAACTGTTCCAGTATCACATGCTAAAAAAATAGAGGTCTTTGATCTAAATACTTATCCATTATATTCATCGATCCCGATCATACACCCATGGTGGTTATCCAATTCATTTATTATCTATTGTGAAATGATTTTACATCGACTGTTTTTCAAACCACCAACCAAATGGATTGTTTATTATGAACACACAATGAAATGAATGAGAAAATAATAAAACATAAAAATGGAATAAACTGTGTATATTGTTTGGTTTGGTCTCAATTTCAGTCCCTTAAAATGAAGAAAAAGTAACCAAAATAAAATGATAAAAATTAATAAAAAATCCTATGACAAAGGAAGATAAACTCGATCCCTCAGGTATGTATGACTGAAAAACCAATCGTTTGGTAGATCAAATTAATTTTAATACTGAGATTATCATAAAGGGGAATAAACAAACTAGAAAAACACCCTACCTTATGTTAGGATCTATAACTCTTGAATAATTGATTAATGTTGTCATTGTTTTTGTGATCTATGATTTCCATTGGCAATAACGGTCTTCAATAAACCCATTGAGATCCTTAATCCATTTTCCATCACTGATATCTATACGAAACGATCCTATCTCAATCCTAATATTATGTGGCTAACCCTAGGGTTTGGGAATGGAAATATTTATATATATTATTATATATTAGGATTTAAATTGAACAATTAAATAATTAGTTTTAATTTATTTAATTATTTCACCTCCAATGGCTCTCAATACAGAAAAATAACATCAAAAAATATTTTATCACACCTAGTATAAAAACAATGGACTCAATGGTTGTTATATATTTCAACAATGAGTCCTCAATTATGGTTTTTTCAATTATTTAAAAAAAAATATGTATGACATAATAAATTTAATATTTTAAATATATCATTGTCAGGGCTCTCGAGGACATGGAATATTTTACCATATAGATTCCTAAACGAGATAATATTCTGTATAATATATAAAATTATTATCAGGAAAAAAATCCTACAATACATACCAGAATTATTTAACAAGATGAAGTTATTTTTTTAGGAATAAATATTAGTTACTTGGGATAAATAAAATCAGTCATGGTAAAAATAAATTATGATGAAAAATAAAATTATTAATAAAAGAAAAAAAATCTCAAAAAATTACATTATTTGTGTGTGTGATATGTGGATCACCAAAACATTACCCCACTTTCATTAGTAAAATATTTTGGATCCACTTTCTGTTGAATGTTACATTCCTTATTTATATAGTTATGTGTTTTTAAAAAAGTGTCACCTATATCACTTATAAAAATATCCCACATCCACCCCACTTCCCCTCAAACCATAATTTAATTTTCATCAATTAGTTCAACATCAATACCTACCTAAATATTCATTAATATTCTTCTACGTCTTGGTCTCACTAGAAGGAAAAAACTAAAAAGGATTCAGGTGTTAGTGAAAATAAGATATCCAAGGAATAAGTAAAGGCCTTAATTTAGTTCATTTAAGTTGATTTATTCATACAACTCCTATAAATATTATATATCTAATTCAAAATTATATAATTATAGAGGATAATATACTGAAATTTTATTATATTGATGTAAAAATCATTATCTGCGACAATTCCATCTAATGAAAAATTAAAATGTTGTCCATTCATGGATAAAGACTACCCCCGCTATTAAGTGATATACAATATTTTTTATATAAAAAAATTATTGATGGATATGAAGAAGGATTCAATGAATATATAAATATATATATATAATATTTACAAAATAATTATTATTCTAGAAAGATAATTTTTTATTTTTTATTTTTTATTTCCATCCTTTTAAATATAAAAATATCCCTTGTGGGTACATGAATAATACCACCTACATGAACTAACAGATATTTTTTATCATAGTATTATCATGAATATGTTATATAAATATGATATAATGACATAATTATAGTTATGAAATAATTATAATAGTGTAATAACATATATTTCTTTACCAAAATATTCATTGAGAATGGAACATTTAACATCTCAATATTTATTTTAATAAAGAATATTTTTGTATAAAAAATAACAAATCATATGATAATATTATATATTAATATATTTTTAAATATTTGTTTGGAATATATTTTTCAAAAATGTATTTTTTATTCGATGTTAGATCATATATGATGTAGTTTTGTATTTGATTTGTGTGTTTCCTCTTCTCAATTTCCCATCATTGAGATTTATTTTATATTAACCACTATGTTTTCTTGTGTGGTGTGTATATTCACCATGAACAAATTTTATGATATTTTTTAAGAATCATAATAGAAATTTATAATCCATATATTTCCATCAGTTTCATTTGTTTTTAATTAGATGTTTACAATATGGAAATTTTTTATGTTACAGTCATACTTTATATTAGTATTTTTCATGTTTCAGTTCTTATAAGTAGAAATAATTTTAAATAATTTTAAAAGGACAATATATGTTCTTATATTATGGTTATTTATGGGCATATAATAAATTATTTCCATTTTACACTCTTGGGTACATAGAAATTAAAAAATAATTCTTTTATTTAAAGTCGACTATATTTTTCATTTTTTGGATGGGAATATTTTTACACCATATTAATGTCCTTAAAACATATTATTGAATATATTGAATAAATAATAATGATGATAAATGTATCATCCTCCTCTATTTTCCTTTATTTATAAATATATTAATTAATCTTTCATATTGTTTGTCGAACAACTCATTTTTCATTCATTTAAAAAGTAAGAAATTATTTTTTTAAACAATTACATAATGAATGGATTTTCCCCCATCACATCCATCGATTATTATGATGTTTATTTTAATTTTTATCATAGTTTTTAATATACAATAATATTCCACTTTTAATTCAATTTTTATTTTCTAAAATATACCAAAATAAAATGAGGATTTATCAGGTTTTTAAAAGATTTTTATTAATGATTTTAAAAAATAACTTTTCAAATATGTTGACAACTTTTATTAATTGAAAGGCTTCACTGGTGATATTATCTTATTATAATGAAAACATTTATTATATTTATGTATTATGATAAACATATTTTAATGATGTTTTCATTAATCTCATTTGTTTACAATGGTTTATATATGAAATGATGAAATGTTTAATCTTTTACGATACAATGGAATATATATTTATAATTTTTATTATGTTGTTGGTGGGGCAGAAATTATAAATCCCTCCAATGTAAAGATTCCAACCCTAGTAGCCTAGATCTAGTTCAATAAAATATTAAAATTTTAATATGGATACAAAATCACATACGAAAGGACCAAATAGTCTAGAAACATTGGAAAACCATAAACATAATAATGTTTTAAATTATAACTTCATTGGAAAAAACATAGAAACCCCAATGGAAACCCCATAAACATCAGGATAATACCTGAATGTCATTATTAATTAACATATTCACATTCTAGGGTAAAATAAAACATAAGGAAAGGGTTATTTTAGCTTCTCAATATTGTTATGAAATACAATAGAATACAACATAAACATTGAGGAAGGGTGAATAACCCAAAAATCCATTAAAACTTAATCATGAACATAATATGGAAAGAATAAAAGCTAAATAAATAATTCCATATAAATAATCACATGATAATGTAACATAACGAAGGATATTATACTAGTCAAATAATCACATGTATTATTAATTATTAATATCATAGTGAGTTAATGAATAATGTGGGGAATTAGAAACGTATAATAATAGATTATACAGGGAAACCAGACACATAAGGGTAAAAACTGGTTCTAGTTTCTCTCATGAGACATACTGATTCATCAAGGGGATATAGCATGCCCCAACCACCGCATACTATGTCCAATGAAATCCTCATATGAAAGGGGTAGAAAAAAAATCAATATATACATTTATATAGAATCTATCTTATGAATTATTAATATCATTCCCCATAAAAAATCATAAATCATCCAGAGTAATAGGGATAATGGAATCAAGATGGTACATCCAAAATAATAATAATAAACCACTAAATAAAATATGGTAGATGGTAATATAAGAGATTAATGTCAATAAATAATAGTATTAAAAATATGTTGTTGAAATAGATGAAAATATCCTAACAAAATCAATGATAAATTATTAACAGAATTTTATTAATTTTGATAGAATAGTTATTTTCTGAAATAATTTTTATTTTTTATAAAATAATATTTTAAAGATTTATATCACAGAAAAGACAAGTTAAGCAAAATGACATTATTTTTGAAGGATTTTAAAATAATATTTTTACTGATATTTTGTAACTAAAGTGAAAAATTGTAAATATTTCATTTATGAAACATTACAAATGGTCAACTTTAGTATGATCTTAGCGGAAGATATAAAAGAGACATTAAATAGGAAAATGAATCATTGATTTTATAAAACAAAAAAAATAACTAAGATATTTATTCATGATAAAATATTTTATTTCAACAAAATAATGGTATTTTAAAACTGATGATGGATTATTCTTGAAAATGGGTATGAATTTGGGATGTTCCCTTTAATCAGAATTTCTTATTGGGGTGAATTGAAATGGGAACGTTTTAAAACATGAATTCCACATCATGGAATAATGAATTGATCTTGGTAAATATTTAAGGAGAAAAAAATATATTATTATAGTGTTATATAAGAATATTAATAATTACATTATGGTAAATAGAGTGAAATCATAACTAGGAAGAAAAAATTGAGGTTTGAGGAGAAACCCTTACAACTTTGAAAAAAGATGTACATATGCCCCTATAAAATTAATTATCACCAAATAAAACATATAATACCATGAATATAAAAATATTAATTATATTATACCTTTAAGGTCATTATTCTTACACTACATACAAGACATAGTGGTGTATAAGGAATATTTTACAGAAATAAATGAATGATGAGAAAACCCCTTACCTTGTGTCTGAAATTGTTCATGACATTAAATTAATGTCATGGATAATGAAATTATATTAATTAATAAATTAATTCATAAACTAAAACTTTAGTTTTTCTTTAACATTATTTTATTAAGTTTATTATTGGCCTTTTTGATGAGTAATAAGATTCTATTTCATCATTAAGATGTGTTTTTTCTTTCGGATTAATGATTGATTTACATGTATATATATATATATATGAATGACTATATAAACTGAGAATAGTTATAAAAAATTGAAATTGTATATTATTAATGAACATATTTAATATTGGTCGTTATTATATATCATTATTTCAAATAAGAGGATGATCACTTAGATAAATCATTAATGATAACCGTTTAGATTATTTTGGTATTTTTTATCATCACAAACTAGTTTATAGTTATTAGCTTATATTATATAAATAAACTAGACCTAGAATAGTAAATAAGTTTTAATAAACATATTATAATAATATTTTACCATAAAAACTGTTTTATGACCAGTCTAGAAAGTTATCTTGAAAACACAACGTCCAAGATTATTGTAAATTGATACATCATAGATGATATTTTCAATTTTAGAATAAAATGAAGAGGATAAAGGGGGTGATGATGAAATTCACATTAAAATAACAAAATTAAATTATATATAAGATATTGGTGTTATCTTGATTATTTGGATATCGGAGGTATGGAATGTTTAATAAAATAAAATAAATTAAAAGAAATAAATATGGTTTTTTCTTTTGAATTATTCTCATTAAGAACCTCCTTAAAGAACATTGAAAGAGTATTATGGGTGAAAACATAAATAGCATAACATGGGGGAGAGGCTTGAGATAGGAATTGAGTTGAAATTGGAATATCTATAGGGCCTTTGAGGTGTGAAGAGAAGAGGTGGTGTGGGTGGTATTTATAGCAGATGAGTGGGTTGTATTTTGAATATTTGATTTAATAGTATATTATTTTGGCTGAATATGATCAATAGTACATATTATTGTCATGAAATTCTGTATCTAGAGAATTTTATTTTAATATGATAGTTGATATATTATTTATACATCATCCAAGTCTCAAAAATTCATGTATTTTTCTAATATAGCAAATTACTCCTTTTGAAAATTCATAAAAAATTAAACTATTTTAGAAAAAAATTACCATATTAATTTTATTAATTTTTTATTTAAAACCATTTATCCATTTTAGGAAAATATGTTTATAAATATAACTAATTCAACTTTAAAATAAAATAATCATTCATTTGAAAAGTACATATTTAAAACATATAAATGATTTTTTGACACTTTGAAAAATTAATTAAGGATTCATAAATGTGTATTATAATCATGATTCCACAACATATTAATATATGATTTCAATTTTTACAAATATACATTTTTAAGGAAATTTAATTAATTATAAAATTGTAAGTAAACCTTCATGTCACACAAAAATACCAATACTTAATTTACCGTTTTTAAAACATTTATTTACTAATTCCATGATATAGATATATTCAGTTTTAATTTATGATATAAATAAACATTATTTTTAAATTAATAGGTTATATCTAATTCAAATCATAAATTTAATTTTAATATAATGAAATTGATTGTTTCATAAAAATATTTATTTTTTTATATTCTCTACAAAATAAATATTTTCGTAAAAATACCAAAATTTCACCCTAAGATAATTTTGAAATTTATTTTTTTAAAATGAATTTTTATTTAAAAAATATATTTTATAAAAATTTATAATATTAGTTTTAAAACATGATCCCTCTTAAAAGGGGGTGAAAATTCCGTTAGAAAAATATGGGCTTTTAATGTGTAAAATTGATTTACTTTTTCTCTTATTACTATAAAATCATTTCAATGAATTTAAAAACATTTTATTAAATATATTATTTATAAATTTCGTTATTTTTTTAATAATATTCATTCCAACCAATTTAATAGCTATGTTATAATAGTCATTTTAAAATAATGATATTTAATTTTATATCATTTTTCATTTAGACTTGCTGTTGTGTGAAATATACTTTGTAAATGAAATTAAATTTTAAAAAAGGCATACAATAAAATATTTCGTTGTTAAATTTTACCATATTTAAATAAATTTATTCCTAATAATTTGAAATTTTATTTTGGAAATCATGGTTCGATACTTAATCATTCCTTTGTGGGGATCCAATATCGTATATAGGGTTAAAAAATATAATCATAAAATGAAGAAATGGTAACTATAAATGTCACAAAAAATAATATTTTAGATAGAAAAAATTTAAGGGAATGTAATAACATGGATCTAGAATGGAAATATGAGTTTCATTTTCTAATGTATAGTAATAGAGAACATGGTCATTAGAAATTTATCCTTAATGAAATTGTAAATTCTATGATCAAATAAAAGACCATCGATTTATCATAATGAAAAGTAGACTCAGTACATTTTTTTTCCAATATAGTTATCCTATAATTAATGGATTCTTTTAATATTCGAATAAGGAATTGTGAAAATAAACTAAATTGATTAATTTATATGTCATAATAATAATCAAATCCATTGGTTTTTCATAGAACTTATTTTCACATCAGCCCTAACAACTGGAAATGAATAATCACGTTTGATTTTTCAAACCTGGTGCACTTTTAATGAATCATATGGCCTTTAATTTTTTTTTTCATTTTCCATTAAATGGTTACTTCAATGATAGGGGATAAAAAATTTTATAAAATAATATTAATATCAAAAGTTTTTGTTAATCAATTACATACATAGTAAATATTAATACTCATTTAAAACATGTATATCTATATTCATCAATATAAAATTTAGAAGGAAGGTCACTTAAATTAAAAAAATATACCTAAAATAATATTCCCCAAATAATGTAGATAATTATTCCATATACCAAATATATGAATACCTAGATCACATTAAAACATTAATTAAAACATTCTTACATCCGAATATGTGGCGAAGAATTGCAACAGTATAATCCATATATATCTAATGATTATTTTAACTAGAATATTATAAAAAGATATTAATACATAAATAGAAATACATTAATTACTCCACTTTTACTATAGTAACATCATATGTTTCACCTTGATCGATTTTATTTTTCTCTACTATATTTACATGACATTTGGGACATTCTTTTGGGTAGTGCCTCATCTCTATACAGTTGAAACATTTCAAATTTACAACTTCTTTATCTCCATTTCATTCAAGAGTATGGTGACTTTTCTCTTGACACATTTAAAAAACTCCCATTCTATTAACATTTGAACTGTGTTTTTTCTTCCTATAATTATCACATGTTAAAAAATCCTTCATTCCCTTTTCCCATTATCCATATTTTTATCTACCAGTATCTTCATCTATTTCATTACCATAAATTCATAAGACTTAGAGAATTATTATTTCCCTATCTTGATATCACATGAAACTATATCCCTATTTTATGAGAATGATTGTGAAAATACTTACCTTATTATAATTGGATTAATTATATCAATCAAAAGGTCAATCATGATTATTGGTTTGCACATATATTCTGAGGCATGCCTTGATATCCTTGTAATGTTGGATTCATACATAGCACCATTTTTATCCTCTTTATGACTCAAACTCAATAATTTCCTCTCCACATGTAATTTCATTCCATAAGGGGGATATTTTTCTATGATTATTCCATTAAATCCTTCCATTATTTATTTTAAAATCATTCTACCTCCTTTCTATTTTATATTTTTGACCACTATTTATCTGAATCTCCAATAATAAACATATCTCTTCTGATACTTGCAAAAGAGAGATATATCTTATATAAAGAACATATCCATTTCTCAGATACAAGTGGTTTTGTAGACCCAATTAATAATGATGTTTTTTGTTGCATAATGTGGTATAGAATTGTTTCACCACATTTTGGATCAAGTTGATTCATATGAATACCGTTATTTCTCATAACCTAATACAGTTTTACAAGTATAGTTATATTTTTTCATCTCCAGTTGCCGCTCGAGATCCAAAATCATTAACTTGAATTGGAGGGTATTCTCTATATGGAATATGTGTGTCGATACAATTTACATTACATTAATAGGATCAATATACTTACATAAGTTTTACATTAATACATCAAAAGAAAATATATCATTGAAAGTCCATTATAAACTCCCAAAAACTCCACGATTTTCATTATAAATCATTTATAATATACATCATCACATCCAAGGGAAAAAATTAGAAACTAGAGACCATAGATACTTATTAAGGGTACTAAATATATTGGAATCTTACATAAACAATACAGAAAGGTGAATAGCTAAAAAAACATGCCATTAAAACATAATCATGAGCATAATATAGTAGTAATAAAAACTAAATAAATATTTTCATATAAATAATAACATGATTATAAAACCCAAAATATGATATTATAATATTTTAATAATCACATGAATTATCAATTTATAACATCATAATGAGGTAGTTTATAAACCAGTAAATTATAAACATACACTCATGGCCTCATCAAAGACACCATATAGAAAGAGGTATAAACCGAGTCATGTTTTCCCCATGAGGCATTTTGATGCATCGAGGGGATATAGTTGTTGTCCTCCACTACAAAATTATCCCTATTAATTCCTCACATATATGATGTATAATAACATTATCATACCAATTTATATTGAAACTATAATATTAAATACTAATTAGATCCCCTTAACATAATCATACATTATTCATAGTAATATTGAATATATTACAAAGATAGTGCATCCCCAAAAATAATTACTAATAATTCAATAAAATATTGAAGATGGTAACATATGTGATCAGTCCCAATAAATTATTTTATTTAATAGAATGTGATTAAGTAGATGAAAATATTCTAATAAACACATTTTAGAATTCTTCAATGAAATACCCTCAAAAATATGGAAGGGAGAGTTATTTTCAAAAATCATATCTATTTTTCAAAAAATATGATTATAAACATTTATATCCCAAAAAATAAAATGGATCGAAAATGAAATTATATTTTTTAAATGTTGAATGATCATTTATAATAAAATTTAGAAAGGGATGTGAAAAAATTTTAAAATAACTTTTTAAGAAACATTTTAAATGATCCACTTCTGTGTGTTTCTAGGAAAAAATATAAATGTGTCCTTAAAGATGGAATGGTTTTATAGTTATCCAAAAACTAGTAATAAAGTATGATATATTATCATGATGAAATGTTTTATTTCACAAAAATAATGGTTAGTATAAAACTATTATGGATTATTCATTAAAATCTGTATGAAATTGGGAAGTTCTCTATAATCAAGATTTCCTACCAAGAGGAATTGAAAAGGGGACCATATTAACCATATTTTACAAGATAAAATAAAGATGAATTAAGAAATGTATATATGTTTGAAGAATCAACATGTAATTTAGGATACGTACATAATAATAATTATTAATTTTATTAGAGTAAAAAGTGATAAATCATAACCTAAGGAAAAATGGATATTCTAGGAGAAACCCTTACCACATTGCAAACAGTCAAAACGTATGCCCCATTAAACTAATGATCATCAAATAAAACATTAAAATGCATTAAATATATAGATATTCATGATATTATTCATCATAGTTCAGTATACTTACACTATATAAAATAAATAGCCATGAACAAGGAATATCTCATAGAAATAAAGGTGAGAGGATAAAAACCATTACGTTATGTTTGAACGTGTTCTTCACATGCACCTATTATTCTGAATATTGAAATTAGAATTATTAATAATTTAATTCATAACATATAATTCCTGATTTTTTTTATCATATTGTTGTTAAAACAAACTACGATCTTTCCCATATTTATTATAATATTATTATGTACATTTGTGTCCTTTTCTTGTAAGTTATAAGATTCAATTTTATAATTTGAGAGTGTTATTCTCAATTGTTTTCAGGACTGATTACCCAATATACAATTATAAATGATCATATAAATTTAAAATAGTTATCCATAAATGAAATTTTATATTATTAATGCAATTAAATAATAATAAATGGTATTATATAACATTTTTTCTATATATTATGAAGAAACATTAGATACAATGTTAATGAAAACCGTTTAGATTATTTTAGAATTTTTTCAAACATCATGAACTACTTTTATCTTATTAACTAAAATTATATATATATATATATATAATTATTTTATTACCCTAAATATGTTTTAATACACATATAATAATCTATTTTGATCAGAAAAACGTTTTTATGACCAACATTGAAGGCGTTTATTAAAACACATCATCCATGAGGGAGAAAAATAGAAACATCACAAACATTATTTTTGATTTAAAATAAAATGGGGAGAATATAGTGTTTGGTGGTGAATACCCTATTAAGTTAATAAAAATATAGTATATATAAGAAATTGGAGTTCTTATTCATGTTTTTATCGATGATGTAATGAAAGGATACGAAAAAAAAAGAAATTAAATTAAATGAATGAAAGGGGTATTTACATCTTGAATTCCACTCCTAGAGAACATCATTAAGAAGAACTGAAATGGTCACTTGAGAAAAACAAGAAATAAAAAATGGGGGGGGGGTTATAGGGTTTGGGAAGATATTGTACATGTCTCATGGAATTGGAAATGTGAGGAGCAGATGTGGCGAGTGATGATATTTATAGTAGAGGCGAGGGAACGTTATTATTATTTTATTCTATATTTTATTTTTCTGGTTGAAAAATATCAATAGTATTCACTTTTATGAATAAATTCAGTAAATAGATCATTTGAGTTCAAAATAATGGTTCTTAAATCATCTCCAACTCAATAATTCATGTATTTATCTAATATCCTAAATTAACTTATCTCACTATTTACAAAAACATTAAACATTATTAGAAAATCCCAAAAATTCTCCCAAACCGATTTTTAATATGTTAATTTCAAAAAGGGACTCAATTTTAAGAAAATTATTTCTAAATATTATAATTTTAACATTAAAATAAAATAATAATTTATTCAACAAGTACAATCTTTAAAACTATAACTGATTTTATGATATTTTGAAAAATTATTAATGTTACATAAAATTATCTTATAATTATAAGACAAAAAAATATTAATTTATGAATATTTTTATGAAAATATTATTTCTTCTAAAACATTAAATTATTTATAAAATTTTGAAATTAACATTTACATGTCACAGAAATACCAATACATAATTAATATTTTTTTAAAAATATACTTACTTATTCTATTATATTAATATATAATATTTTAATTTTTGGAATACATAAATTTTATATATACATTATAAAGTGATAAACAATTAAAATTTTAAAAATAAATTTAATATAATGAAATTTCATATTTAATAAAAACTACTATATTTCATTATTCACTAGAAAACAAATATTTTAAAAAAAATAGAAAAAATTTCACCCTAATAAAACATTGACATTACACTTTTAAAAATGATGTTTATTTTGTTCAATAAAATTTATAAGGTTCTGATATTTTTTTAAAAACGATTATACTATTAAATGGTGGTAAAAGTTCCTCTAGAAAAATATTTCCTTCTAATGTGTAATAATATATTCATTCTTATTTCATGCATATAAAAAATTGGATGAATTTAAAAACATCTTTTTGAATATAAAATATATATATATTTTTTTGGATAATTCTATCCATTCCATCAAATTTAATGGAATGGTTATAACAGTCATTTTAAAATAATGATACTTAATATTATATCATTTTTCATTTATGATTGGTGTTGTGTGAAACATATTTTGTTGAATAAATAAAATATTAAAAAATACATACCATAAAATATTTTTGTGTTAAACCAAATTAGTTTGATTTATATTTATATGTATTGAGATAATATTAAATGGATTATATAGTAAACATATTCAACTATAGGAATTATATAATATGTTTATGGGAATGGAGAGTGAGCCAAAATTAATATGGTATTATGTCAACAATGATGCAATTGAAAGTTATCATTGACTTAATAAATTATTTTCTATGCTTTTTGATATTCCATTTTATTATTTC
Source organism: Viscum album (assembly GCA_963277665.1). Classification (NCBI taxonomy): domain Eukaryota; kingdom Viridiplantae; phylum Streptophyta; class Magnoliopsida; order Santalales; family Viscaceae; genus Viscum; species Viscum album. Next base: position 797,822,057 of record OY728143.1, on the reverse strand, counting down.
ATTTTCTTATTCGTATGATATGATCTCAGGGCTCATAATTAAACAATTATTATTCCCCACTAATATGACTTATGTATTTCTTTTATGAGAACAATTTATGGCCCTATTTATTATTTATGAACTATAACATGATGGGTTTTTTTTATGTTATTATCTTTTTATAATAATTTTTTTTATTCTATGCTGAATTATGATCTTATATTTTTGTCTCTAATGCTTACCCTTACTATGAATCTAGTAACTCCATTTTTGTTTTTCCTTTTCTCTATGTTATAAAAATAATTATTCATCGTTGTAGTTTTATATAGTCACCTTTTTAGAATATTTTTTAATGAATTGTTGATGATTTTTCATATATGAGTTTGTTATCTCCCTGGTTTCCAAATAAACTAAACCGTTATGAGTCATGGGAATGTATAATTATGATATATATTAAATTTTGATTTAAAATTATGAAATATATATATATGTGATGCTCTTGTGAAATATTGATTAAATTTTAACCCATATGTAATATATTTTTATAAACTATATTATAATTAATTAATTTAGTATTAGAATAATGTAGGTGTAATAATTGATTAATGGGATAAGGGAAATTCATGTGTCTATCATAAAGAATATACTCATTCAATTATGTAAAATGAAATCAACCTGGATAGAAAAATAATGTAATGATACCAACACCAAATATCTTGTGTATTATACTATATCTATATGAATTTAATATCCAATAAATTTTCTAATTTATTTAGTAAATCAAATAGAGAATTTTGTGGAACCAAATCAAATTGTATTTTGAATTTTTTTTGTTCTCTCAAATAATAATCATTTCCATGTCATATGCTTTTTTTAAAAAATACTTTTCTTAATGAACTAGAAATTTTAATCATGATCAATAGTCATTGAATATTTAAATTTTTATGTATTCAAAAATTTTATGAATATATGAAAATTAGTAATAACATGGATAAAAAATTATTTAATAATGAATTCAAAACAAAAAAGGTTAAATAAATATATTGCCCATAAAAATATATTTCTGATAAAAATATTTGCGAAAAAAATTATAACAATGAATTCATATCATCAAAAAATTAGATAAAAAATAACAATATCAAATGGATAAATATTATTCTTTGTTGAGTCCCTTTGTCACGAACCAGCCCGAGTCAACCTTGAAGCAGTCACCCAGTCTAGCCCATGACATGTCCCAAGAGGCATTCACGATCCTCCCAGGATAGTGACATGCACCAAGGTCATGAATAGAGTACACAAGGGAATGATTTCTCCCATATATAAACAATCAAACAAATAGCGGACTGAAATGGACATCCCAAAAAAACATTTATATAAAAATTGAACTGAACATTATTTGTACAAGAAACTGAAAGTACAAATAAACCAAATACTCAACCAACCTAACCAGTTAACCAATAAACACCATGTGACCCCGCTGGTCACTCTCTAATAAAATGATCACACCTCTCCCATGGTGATCACATTCGATCTGAAACCTACACAAGGGCTCAAAACAGAATAAGACTATAGGAGTAAGTATTAAAACTCAGTAGGTTAGCCCTATATTCTATTCCCAATGCACTTCATTTAAAATAAAAGAACCATAAATTTATATTTTTTAATACATGATATAAAATTATGTTTTTCAAATGAGGTTCCATAATATTATAATTATTAGACAAAATCATGCATGATTAATAAACAAAAATGCAAGTAACAATTTTTCAATGAGGTGAAACTTAAAAATGAAAATTTTTTCAATGTGGGATGCTTTAAAGATTGTACATTTTTAAATAAATAACACAGACTACTGAATGTACCAACAAAACACACCAAATTCTGAGGGGGAGTAAAAAATAGCCAATGAGCGCAACTCATGGGAACACCCCTAGGCACTAGTTGGTTTTGAGACCCAGGAACCTCGCATCTCATTGAAAGTAACCATAATAAATATTTGTTCTTGTACACATGAGACAATAATATGGAAAATACCAATAACCTAGTGGTCCCCCAACAACATCATCATCATATTTTAGTTAGTTTTGTCATCTTTAAACATTCTACGTGAAACAACATCCAAATCCCACAAAATCACTAGCATACTAGTACACGTCCGCCCACCTAGATACCCAAGATTACCTTTAGTGCTCAATCAAATTACACATATTATCAAATACACATTTCACATCAAAATTCCATTACAAAACCATAAAAACACAAACAGACAATAAAATTTCATCACATTTATTTAATGAAAAAATAAACCACTACAAATTTTTATAAACAATTTCAAGGAGTGTATTGAGGCTTTGCACATAAAACTCATTCAAAAACAATATTTGAATTATAAACCCACAACAAGACCATACCGATATATATTTGGCATCTCTAAAAACATTTAGTAAAGTCATTTCATGGATGATAAAACAATCACAATTGACACAACATGGTATATACAAGTAAAACACTCATTCTACATTTTTATGAAAGGCCAAACAGGCCTTTAAAATTCTCCCAAAACTGACATTTGAAAAAGGTATGAATTTCAATTTATTTTAAAGAGATATATACACACTATATACATCATCAAACCACATTCATATATCCCATAAAACACTTAGGTTACTTATTCAAAACATAACCATTTTCATAACAATGTGAAACATGCCATTTTCCGGCAACTCGAGCCAAAACATGTGGTAAACCAAAACCCATTTATTTGTAAAACCAAATTAAAATTGGAAAACCATAAAAGGGTCACAAAATAATATTTTTACATGCTTCCAATGTATTTATAAATCCAAAAAAATTGTTTTAAATTGAACTAGACATATAAAATCCAACATGGAAATTTACGGAACATGTGGAATGAACTCATTAAAAAACATCTTATGTTAAACAGTTAAAACGGGATAAAATAATATTTTCATTCCATAATGATATTCAAGATACTGAAACATATTCAAAATAATATAAACCATGTTTGAAAGCTCATGGAATAATTTATCAAACTAGATGAGTGCACATTTATACCAAAACAACTATATTTTTAACAAAATTTGTCATAAAAAATAATTTTCACACAAATCCTTTAAAACCAATGTTTAACATCATCACATATCATATAAATATGTTTATAACAGTATTATATTGATGAAACTTAAATGATAAAGGCTTGTTCAATGGACATCCTACATCAAATCCTAGGCGTAATGGAAATGCACTCCCAAAATCACCATATGAGGGTTTACAAAACCTAAACCTATGACGACCAGATCCAAATGAATAAAGACCCCATAAAAATAATTTAATAAGATAACCCTATGTCGAACAAGAATAGGGGAGATTATAAAACCATGAAATAATGAAAGGAGGAAGATGATGGAGGATAAAGGAGATAGAATTTCACCTTTTCAACTAGAAAACTCTTCGTATTACACTAGATATGAACCATTCGATAAAATGGAATGTCTTGAAACATTATGGAGAGACTTCTAAGGTATGGGAGAACTAGGGACAGAATATTGGTGGCCTATAGAGTAATATTTTATTTATTTATGAATGATACAATTTACCTTATCAATTATGGACGATTTGAGAGACATTGAGAATGTTTCCCCTCTCTTAGACTATTCTGAGCTATAATGAGGGAAAATCGATAATGGGGGTGAGTATACGGATATTGGATTCAGGTGGAAGGTAGAATCACTGAAAAATAATAAATATTTAAGTAGATATAAAATAAAAAATTATTTTTTTAAAGCTGGAAATGGGCCCATGGGCTGGCCCTATGCCTAAATAAATAAACCAAATTCACCATGATTATGAATTATTAAGGGGTCCAAAAGGATATGGTAGTTTGAATATTTTAGTTTCAGCTATGTGGGAAGTGTAATGGGTTAAAAAAAGAAGTTATAAAAGAAACAAATTGGGTTTCTAAAATTGGAAATGGGTTCACGAATAGCCCAAATCATGAAGTAACCACCCTTTCTCAAAAAACTCCCAAACAAGCATGGGAAACACAAATTAGGGTAATTATTCATAAATGAAACATATAAAAACATTAATCTAACACATGACCCAAAAAATTTATCTATATTTCCAATGAACTGGATCAAAACAAAGACATGAAAAATCGGGTGTGACAATTCTCCCCACCATTAAAGCTTTCTGCCCCCAGAAAGACATAACACTTTCTAGTAGAAAGATAAACACCAAAAGAATAATTATCAACATGATCCAACCTATAAATCCAGTTAAATAACATTTTCAATCATCGTATCTTAACCCTATTTCCCATAAAATACACCAACTCACAACTACTTTGTGAAAATCAACAGAATGGTCAAGCCACCACCTCCATGACCAAGCCAAGAACCCGATTGTTGGGCCTTCACCGAATGAAAAAAAATCACCCAAACTAAAGAGAACTCACGAAAGAAAAGGAAAATAATGAAGTACATAATGGAGTCCCCAAAATTAATAAAAAAATATAACTAGATGAGTTCATAGGAAGAAAAATAAACAAGACCTGTAGTGGGTCTCCCCACCATTAGAACCCAACTAGAAACAAAATAAATCAAGAACTCAGCATTACCTGACATTCACAAGTACAAAAAAACTCTCCCACAAAAACCCACAAACCCAAGTGAAGAGGGTTGCTACATGAACATATAAACCACCAAATTTCGAACAGAGGGGAAGAGAACTTGGCGAACACTTTCAGCACAGATCCAGACCCCCACCACTAGGGGAGGTGAGGGAAGGGGACCCAATAATTTGGCCACTAGAACAGCAAATTAAACCATGGAACTACCCCAAACTATCCACCTACAAATAGGTAACACCAAAACCACACAAAATTTACAAAGGTGGTCCACAAATGGACATTCATCTGAAACCTGCATCTATGAAGGCATAACAATAGAGACTATGTGAGGGGTAATTCCACAACACTTGTTGTGACCAATGGAAATTCACATTAATGCGAAACCAAAATATAGTCATAGAAACTACCTTAAAATACTGGTGGGCGAAATAGCCTAATAAAGTACCCCACTCCTCTGTATATTTCCTGACTGTGTGAAAAGCATCACTCCGAGGCCTATGGCTGGAGCCCAAAATCATAAAGCATCTGATGCCCCGCAGTCAAGTGTTCAGTATAACACCACTCAAAAAAACTCACATGCTCAAAAAACACTTTCATCTAAATTCGAACTCATAGATATATATCAAAATTCAATCTCACTCATAACGAGGAGCATAATGGACAATGAATATGGTGAAATGCGTCAACATCAACGAACACAACTGTTATGTCCACAAGAATTATCACGAACTGTAAGCACTTTAAATCAATCCCATACATCTCTCTATTTAAACTAATGGGATGATGAAATATTTTTGGAGGGGTTTCTAGCTTGTGAAACATGAGAAAGAATCCTTAGGATTATCAATTGAAAATCTTGCAGACATAGAACTATATGTGGCCCCATCACAACATCAAACACATCTTTAGAAACCCACTGAGCATTACTCCAAAACCGAACCACCAACAAGATCCCATCTCAAGATGTAACAAGAGTTTTAATTATAAATCATAATGAATCGTACCGAGTAAAAAACACTTCTACGACATAGGATAAACCATTCACATAATTGTCAGTTCAAAACAAACACCACAATTTTTCAGCAAAAAAAAACCTTTGAAAAAAAATTAACTTGGTGGATTTTCACATTCACCAATGGTGTTTCAGCAATTATCACTCACATGAAAATTTACGTGCCACCCCAGGCACTCAACTACCATACCATATAGGCCATACTTCTGGAAATAAATAAAACCATGGATTTGAGAACCCATGAAAACACCAAAGGCTATAACAAAACAATATCATTCCAAAAATCATGTACCGTCAAAAGGAACACCAACCACCAAGTAAAAAATGGATTTCATATTCCACAAAAAAACCACACTTCATCAAGAACGAGTTGATTATAAAAACAATCCATTTCATTTATTAGAACATACAAAACAACCATTCTATTCAAAATATCCCTTCCCCATTTTTTTAAAAAAATCAACAAGATCTTTTATTACAATCTGACAACCAGAGAAGCCAAAACCACCTTTCTAGAAAAACACCATCCATACAATACCAAATTTCCAAAACCTATTCATCAGACTTAACACTTTCAAACAGTCCAAAACACCCCATTTAAAACAATGTTTCAGAAATACTTTAAAATGATTCACACTTTTAAAAAAATTTATTTTAACAAACCACAAGTTTAGATTACGGAAAATCCAATCTCGTTAAATCATTTACACTTCCTCCCCAAAGTTTGTTTAAAAAACACAACCTTACCAAAACCATTCATATATTTAATTTTTGAAAATCCCTTTTCTACTTTTCAAAATCCAATACTTCCTTTAAAACCCATTTCCATAATCTCACATAAGGATTTTCAAAACAAAAATTCAGATTTCATGAAATGTCCAAGAAACCAACAAAAGTGAACTAGTTTCGGTGGGTGAATTAACCATATGTTTGGCGGCCATATGTAAAACACAACACCAACACATAGAGGCATATTAGGACCACGCCCTAGCTCAACATGTCTTGCCAGGCCTTGTGAGATCACATATTCCACTATTCAGACTCCCCTTTTCATATCCCAACACCAAACAATTTGAAAGAACAAATGACACTAATAAAACCAGTCTTCCCATGTAAACCCCAAGGATTAGAATAAGAAAGAGTTCGCGAAACTCTTCCCAAACTTACCCCTAAAGTCCCAAAAATCCTACTCTAACTACCTTGACATCCCCAAATAACAAGGGCGCTCTAAAAGATTGTTCTACTAAGAGCTGACCTCCTCTGATACCATTTTGTCACGAACCATCCTGAGTCAACCTTAAAACGGTCACCCAGGTCAGCCCGTGACATTCCCCGAGAGGCATTTCAGATCATCCTGGGATGGAAACAAGCACAAAGGGAATCAATAGAGTACAAAAGGGAACGATTTCTCCCATATATAAACAATCAAATCAACAACAGAATGAAATGGTTAGCCAAAAAACATTTTATATAAAAATTGAACTGAACATTACTTGTAAAATAAACTGAATGTACAACTACACCAGAAACTCAACTGACCAAACCAGTTACCCAACAAATTCCATGTGACCCCACTAGTCACTCTCCAAAAAAATTATCACACATCTACCAAGGTGATCAAACTCGAGCTGAAACCTGAACAAGGGCTAAAACAGATGAAGACTATAGGCGTGAGTAATAAAAATCAGTAGGTAAGCCCGATATTCTATTCTTAATGAACATCCATTAAAATAAAATAAATATAAATTTAATGTTTTAAATACATGATATAAAAGTAATTTTTCAAATGAGTTTCCATGCTATAATAATTATCAGTCAAAATCATGCTTGTTTAATAAACAAAAATGCATGTAACAATTTTTTAAAGAGGTGAAACATCAAAATGAAAATTGTTTCAATGTGGGATTCTTTAAAGATTGTAAACTTTTAAATAAATAACAAAAAATACTGAATTTACCAACCAAACACACCGTATTCTGACGGTGAGTACAAAATAACCAATGATTACAACTCATGGGAACACCCCTAGGCACTAGTTAGTTGTGAACCCCAGGAACCTCATATCTCGGTGAAAGTATCAATAATAAATATTAGTTCTTGTGCACATGAGATACTAGTAGGTATAATAAAGAAAACCAAGTGGTCCCCCAAAATCATCATCATCATAGTTTAGTTAGTGTTTTCATCGTTAAACTTGTTGCGTGAAACAGGGGCCAAACCCCACAGAATCACTAACATACTAGTACACGTCTTTGCACCAAGACCCCTGGGATTCCCTTTAGTTCTCAATCAAGTTACACATATTATCAAATACACATTTCATATACAAATTCCACTCCCAAACTATAAAAACAAAAACAACCCATTATATTTCTTCACATTTCATTAACGAATAAACAAACCACAACAAATTTTCGTAAAACAATTTCAAGGAGTGTATTGTGGCTTTCCACATAAAACTCATTCAAAAAAACTATTTGAATTATAAAAACACAATGATACCATACCCAACCATATTTGGAATCCCGAAAAACATTTAATAAAATCATTTCATAGACTATAAAACAATCCCAATTGACACAACTTGGTATATACAAGTAAAACACTCATTCTTCATTTTTAGGAAAGGCCAAACATGCCTTTAATCATTTTCCATAAACTAACATTTGAAAAAGATATGAATTTCAATTTATTTTAATGAGGTGAATACACACCATATACAGCATCATGACACATTAATAAATCCCATAAATCACTGAAGTTACATATTCAAAACATGACCATTTTCATAAAAATGTGAAACATGCCATTTTCCGGTAACTCGGGCCAAAACATGTTGAAACCAAAAACCATTTATTTGTAAAACCAAATACAAATTAGAAAGCCATAAAATGATCCCAAAATAATTTATTTACATGAATCCAATGTATTTATAAATCCAAACAAATAATTTTAAAGAGAAATAGACACATTAAATCCAACGGGGCAATTTACTGAACATGTGGCATGCACTCTTTAAAAAAACAACATATGTTAAGCACATAAATAGGGATAAAATACCGTTTCCCTGACATATAATTATTCAAGATACTAATAAATATTCAAAATACTATAAACCAAGTTTAGAATCTCATGGAATAATTTATCAAACAAGAGGAGTGCACATTTATACCAATACCACTATATTTTAAACAAAATAAGTCATAAAACGTAATTTGCACACAAAACCTTTAAAACCAAGGTTTAACAGCATAAAATATCATATAAATAAGGTTATAATAGTATTATAATGATTAAACTTAAATGATATTGTTTTTACAATGGACATCGTACCTGAAATCCTTGACGTAATGGAAACGCACTCCAAAAATCAACATCCGCGGGTTTACAAACCCTAAACCTATGATGACTAGACCGAAGTGAATACAAACCCAATCAAAAAACATTTAATAACATAACCTTAAGCCTAATAGGACTATTAGAGATTATAAAACCAATAAATAATGAAAGGAGGAAGAAGACGGAGGATAAAGGAGAAGGAATCTCACCGTTTCAAGTAGAAAACTCTTCGTATTCCACTAGATTTGCACCCATAGATTAAAGGGAATGTCGTGATACATATTGGATATTCTCCTATGTTCTGGAAGAACCAGTGAAAGAAGATAGATGGCCACTACAATATTATTTGTTTTATTTATGAATTATACAATTTACATTTCCAATTCTGGACGATTTGAGAGGCATTGAGAATGGTTCCCCACTCCGTGACTTTTTGGAGCTCAAAAGGAAGCAAATACATAAGGGGGGTGAGGATAGTGATATTGGATTTGTGGGGGAAGTTTAATCACTAATACTTATTAAATATTTAATTAGATATAAAATAAACACTTATTTTTTTAAAACCGGAAATGGGCACATGGGGTTGGCCCATTGCCTAAATAAGTAACCCCAATTCACCATGATTATGAATTATTAAGGAGTCCAAAAGAATATGGTAGTTTGAATATATAAGTTGAGACCATGTGGAAAGTTTAATGGGTGAAAAATTTTGAAAAAAAAAGGAGTTATAAAAGAAACAATTTTTGTTTTTAAAATTGGAAATGGGCTCACGTTTGGCCCAAATCATGAAGTAACCACCCTTTCTCAAAAACTCATAAACAAGCAATGGGGATCCCAAATTAGGGTGATTAGACATATATGGATCTTAAAAACTCAACATTAACCTCACACAATACCCAATAAATGTATCGATATTTCAAATGAACCGTATCAAAACAAAGACATGAAAAACTATGTGTTACAAACTTACTTCCATCCCCACAGCTCCCTTAAGACGCATGTATCACTACTTTTGAATGATGTATTTATTTTTCCAAATTTCCCCCTCAAAATAATCTCTATTTAGAGTAATAAGGATGTTGGGATCCTGGACTCATAGAAATAATCTCCTAACATTGTGTCTCCAAACTCCATATGGAATTTATAAAAATTTATCATTTACTTTTATCAGTCTAGCTGAATATCCCTACATAATGTGCCATCCAATGAGGGTTTTTGATTCCCCTTTCAAGATAATCCATTACTCTCTGTGTATATTCCATTTTTCATAATTTTCTTCACTCAAAAAATCCTAAAAAGATTAAATAAATGGAATAAGGGATTACATAGAATGAATTTCTATTTAATACACCAAAACTCTTACGAAACCAAAAATTTGGCAGGTCATAAATAATTCAAATCATTGGGAATGCTTTGTTGAGATAGGTATTGTAATGTCCCAGATTTTTCATGTATTATTTTAATATTATATGGGAATTATTTCGAGACCAGGATCTCAGACGGCGTGTAGTTACGAGGCCCAGTTAGCCCGGAACAAATGTTAGAATTTAATTTAATAATTAAATTACGCGTGCATGCAATATTCCTGAAAAAGTGGATAACTCCCAAACGGGTTCTCGGATCAGAAATTTGAGGGCACCGTTGCGTTCAGAATAGCTATTTTATCATAAGCGAGGCCTAACTTCGCCCGGCGCGGGTCGATGGTGAAATCTAGTTTTTGGACGCAAAGGTAACAAAATATTTAATAAAAATATTTTATTTCTGTAGCGATATCTTTTAAAAAATTTAATTCCTATTTAAATTGAGGATTATGCCAGGGTCCAAGGTTACAAACCCCATATCCCTGAAAACCCTTGGCAGCTCTGGAGGAAACCCCCAAAGTGGTGGCGGCGATGTTCTTGACTGATTTTGACGGCGACGACGACACGACGATTAGATCATCACAGACAAACGCAATGAATCCAGGTAGGATATTTGTTATTGATTTCTCATTCCCCTGTTTTTGATTTCAACGAAAAACGCGGACTAATACACAAACATATTAGCCCGTGGGTCGATCGTTCTTGTGGGACGGGTTCATGCGTGGATTTGAGGCTTTGATTCTAGAGATTGTTTTGGTTTTCAATCTATCGGCGGAAGACCCGGATCGTCATGAACAATGATCGAGGTTCGCCCCTCTTGTTGATTCATGTTTTCCCCATCATTTTATTCATTCTGTTCTACACGTTCTTGGAGGGAATTGATCTTTGCGCATTCATTTGTTGATGCAATGATCCAAAATCAAAGATCCAACATCGATGCAACCTAGCCGAGGAGTGACGGGGACGGCGGCGGATGAATCGACGCGGTTTAGAAGTTCCCGTTCATCGAGCGTTTACATGCGGACGGATCAGGATGCATTTTCAAGACCGATCGGATGACCAAAATGGACGGAATAGGTTTTGTAGGGGTAGGACAACCCCAAATACAGAGTTTCATGATGATTGGACGGTGGGATCAATATCCTGAGCAACAGCCGAGGCGTGCGGTTGAAGGTGATGCTTCTTTAAATTTCCAGACTACACGTCGTGTAGTGTGGGCTACATGGCGTGTGTTCATCAGCTGGGTTACCCGGCGTGTACTCCAGGAGTACAAAGACACGGGCAGGATACACGGCCATGGACATGACGTGTATACCCTCCCCGGCAAGACCCGACCACATACTCAGGGTACCCCGTGTACTGGTACACGGGCAGGTGAAACGGACACGGGAAGAGATCGTGTACAGGAACATGGCTAGCATACACGGAGTGAGCACAGGTGCTCGAACATGGAATGTGTTTTCTTCAACACGCCGTGTGGTTGATTTCGACCAGCCGAGTGACACAGGCCAGTTATAAGGGCAGCACCCGAGGTCAAGGAACACGACCTGTACCTTTTCTAAATGCCGTGTAGTTTGGTTTTTCATGGCTTGAACGAAGGACACGAGCCGTTCACACGGGCAGTACCCTGGTTCAAGGAACACGGAGTGTAATCATACTACACGCTGTGTAACTTTTTCTTCGTGGCTTGAGCCACTGGCCTTCTATGACTTGGACTAGTTCTTAGGTTCGTACCATTGGTAATCCCCTGAAGGTTCTGGGATCAACTACTTTATATGGGGGTATGATCCCTGCAGTATACCTCCCTGAATAGAGTTGTTGGAATCCCCTCTGAGAGACATAGAGCTGAATCCTCTATTAATTCTTGGAACCCTAGGTAGATTTCTTAGTATCGACGGGACCAACTTTATGCGGGCGTCAATATTCTTCTTATCAGATTAGCTCAGACCGAGTTGTCGGAATCACCCCATAACATGGATGTGATTCTCATCTGACCATCTTGTTCCCATGGTACTTGTGGAGTGTGTTCTCCTGGAACGAGTACTTAATGTCTCTCTCTTCAGACCTAGGAGTGTGTTCTCCCAATGGTATGCTTAGTGGAATCTTCGAGTTGCTTCATCGTGGCTGTTTTTGTGATGGTCATTTACGTATGAGTATATCTGGATTTCTTGTTATATGTTCCATAGACATATACTTTTTAGAGCTGACTGTACCTTTCTTTGTGGTATTTTCCTCTGTTATATTTCCTTTTTTGTTCTCAAGGTTTCCTACTGGGTATTTTTATACTCACATGTGCATGGGCTTTGCCCACACGTGTCGTGTCTTGTGCAGATGAGCGATCCTTTGACAGGATTCTAGGCGGACCAGGACCGGACGGTGTTCAGTGAGATCAGACAGGCCGAGGTGTGTTCCTTCGGCGATGGGTTGCAGTATCTGTACCTTTTTCTACAAGATTTACTTTGTTGCAGACTTCCATTTTGGTGGGCTGGTACTTTTGGCCCAGGGTGTTACATTAATTTACTTTACATTCCTATCGTACTCTGTGGTTGGGTTTTTAGTGTATGCATGCATCTTTTCATTTTGCAGTTTTTACTTTTCAGCTTTGTGGGCTTGGAGATGTCTGTTCATGTGTACAGGTTTATAGGCAATACCTCCCATGTTAGTATCATTCCTACTCAGTGCTAGTCACCTGGCCCTTCCCTATTGGAGGCGGTCTTGGGGAGTTTCGGCTTGGGCCCCACTGGGACGGGTCGTGACAGAGTGGTATCAGAGGAGTTCGATTCTACCTTAGGACCGAGAGTCTGTGAGTTGGTTTGGGGAAACAATGTTAAGGGTTTCGAGTTCGGCTCTCAGACCAGGGACCCCAGTGTTGGTGCGGTGGCTAACATATCCATACACCAGGACCCTAATAACTTGATTTTCGACTCATAACATTAAAACACTAGTTTCATGGTGGAAAATAATGGTACATGCATCATATAGGAATGGGTTGTGTTTTCCATGTCCTTCTTAAGTTGGCTCTCCAGATTTACTCACTAACTGTGATACATCTTGTTTCAGGAACAGGATGCTTCCGCGACGCGCACCCACTAGGATCCATCAGCTCGATCACGAGGATGACCCCCTCAGTGATGAAGCTTCGATACAGAGACCAGATCCCCCAGTTCTACCACCAGGTGATGTGCCAGTTATCCCGACCCCTATAGAGCAGTGTTTAGTGCATGCTGTACCAGTGGAGGAGGAGCGCAGGCTGAGCGCACTCCACAAGATTCAGAGACAGAGACCCCTCAGGTTTCGAGGCGAGCCTGACCCTCACGCAACAGAGGACTGGCTTGAGGCGGTGACTAGAGTCTTCTGTTTGGTCGGGACAGCAGCAGACCAGATGGTGATCCTGGCAACGAGCCTTCTACAGGGCTCAGTAGGTCGATGGTGGAGTTTGGTCATCCAGACTCACAACGAGGTGACTCTTCCATGGTTGGAGTTTGAGCTTCTCTTTAGTGAGGAGTTTTCACCGGTTACACTGAGAGCAGTACATATAAAAGATCTTCTTTAGCTCCAGTAGGGAGCCATGACGGTGGCTGACTATTCATCAAGATTTACCGACCTCTCGCGGTACTCAATGGATATGGTCAAATATCAGTACATCAGAGATCAGAATTTTGAGCGGGGATTGCACAGATATATCTGAGCTAGCATCATCCCTATGATCATTCCTACTTATTTTGGGGTGCTCGAGTGGGCTTTAGTAGTCTAGAGCTTCCAGGCGGAGCAGGGATAGTCGACAGTTGTCAGTAGTGGGCGAGATGGAGCAGAGACCTCAGTGGTAGGGGGCCGACGTTAGGGACCCAAGCATGGATGATGTTTCCAGAGGAGATCCAAGGACAGGGAATCAGCTGTTCATGGTTCGCAGGGCACTTCCAGTCAGCCTCGAGAGAGGAGATGTTGCTCATGTGACGGTAGGGTACATCTCACTCGAGATTGTCTGACCTACCGTACTAATGAACCAGGAGCATTGGATGGACCACCGAGGTACATGCAACATGTGGAGCAATCAGATCCGCGAGGTAGAGGACGTGGCAGAGGAGATGGGAGAGCAGATGGAGGTGGTCGGTGTTTCGACCCTTTACCACCACCACCCCCAGAAGGTCCACCCCAGGCTCAAGGGGCTGGTGGACAGAGGCAAGGACAACTGTAGGCGGCAGAGGCTTATGACCCAGGTACTCCCAGAATGATTAGAGGTACTATCTGGGTATTTTCTACTTTGGCTGCCATATTGATCGACGCAGGTTCTAGTCATTCTTTTCTGACTTCTTATCTCATTCGAGACCTTGAGATTCCAGTTGAGCCATTGACTCGACCCTTACACATAGAAACACCTACTGCAGAAGATTCAGAGATCACACACATACACAGGCAGTGTGACCTAACCCTTGGAGGCGAGAGTTTCGGTTGGAACCTCTTGGTGGTAGCGTCGAGGCCTTACAATGTCATTCATAGCATGGATTGGTTATCCACAGTTCATGCCCAGATTGATTGTTTTAGGAAAAGGGTATAGTGTGTCTGCAGTGATAGAACAAGGTTCTCTTTTGTCAGTGAAAGAGAGTGCCAGGTAGTGCAGGATATACTCGTGCATAGGAGGGCACAACCGATTTAACACCAGTTGGCTATCCTGGCCTTTGGCCCGGCAGATGTTACGAGTTTCCAGTTTCCAGCAGTGGTGGCTGAGTACGAGGACGCCATTCTGGAGGATGTCCCCGGGCTACCTCCCTATCAGGATATAGATTTCTGCATTGAGTTGCAACCCGGGACAACCCCGATATCAGCATCAGCTTCTCGGATGGATCCTGCAGAGCTTCGTGAGCTGAGGGTGCAGCTGGATGACCTGTAGAAGAAGGGTTTTGTGAGACCCAACGTTTCACCCTGGGTGGCCCCAGTTCTTTTTTTCAAGAAGGTATAAGGGAGATTGAGGCTGTGTGTGGATTACCGGCGCTTAAATCAGGTGACCGTGAAGAACCGGTATCCACTACCGAGGTTTGATGACCTCTTTGAAAAATTGAGAGGGGAACGATGGTTCTCGAAGGTTGATCTACGATCAGGCTATCACCAGTTGCGAGTACGGGAAGAGGATATACCAAAGACGGCTTTCAGATGTCGCTACGATCACTATGAGTAATTGGTGATTCCCTTCGGCGTGACGAACGCCCCGGTAGTGTTCATGGGACTCATGAACCGGATCATTCAGCCTTATCTAGACAGGTTTGTGGTGGTCTTCATCAATGATATCCTTGTGTACTCTACATCTGAGGAGGAGCATGCGAGACACCTAAGGATGGTTCTCGACAGACTCCGAGAGCACTAATTGTATGGGATACTCTCGAAGTGTCAGTTATGGTAATAGGAGGTCCACTTTCTGGGACACGTTATCTCAGCAGATGGTGTAGTAGTGGACCCCGCAAAGGTGGAGGTACTGCTAGAATGGGAGCCACCCCAGAGCGTGACAGATGTGTGGAGTTTCCTTGGGTTGGCAGGCTACTATCGGAGATTCATCTATGATTTCACTAGGATTGCAGCCACCATGACAGCTTTGACCTGAAAGGGACAGCCTTCCGTATGGACCGAGAAATGCTAGCAGGCTTTCCAGCAGTTGAGATAGAGTCTGAAGAGTGCCCCGATCTAGAGATTACTGGAGGAGGGTGTCAAGTACATAGTGTTATGCAATGCATCAGGAACCGGGCTTGGTTGTGTCCTGATGTAGATCCATGTGGTGATTGCCTATGGCTCACGTCAGTTGAGACCACACGAGCAGAACTACGTGACCCATGATCTCGAGTTGGAAGTGGTAGTCTTTCCATTGAAGATGTGGCAGCACTACCTGATGGGCGGGCAGTTTACCATCTACTCTGATCACAAGAGTCTCATATATATATTGTCTCAGAAGGATCTAAATTTGAGACTGAGGCAGTGGATTGAGTTCCTCCAGGACTACAACATTGAGAGTTTTTATACTCCTGGGAAGGGGAACATCGTGGTATATGCTCTCAGTATGAAATCCAGTTCGCAGTTACTGGATGAGGTGACAAGGCAGTTGGCCTCTTTGCAGTTGTCCTTCGTGGATGGAGATGAGGGATCCTACCTTCAGTCGATGGTTGTTACCCCTCAACTCTTATAGTGAGTTAGGTAAGCACAGCGCGAGGATGCTAGCTGTGAGACTATACGTGCTCAGATATCCATAGGTGATGCTGCCGAGGGATATTAAGAAGGTGGAGAGCACGTTGTCCTTTTCATAGGACGCACAGTAGTACCAGTGACATTGCAGGAGGAGGTTCTGAGGGATTTCCATACATCCCCTTTGGCGGTGCATCCAGGCAAGGAAAAGATGTACCAGGACCACCAACGTGAGTTCTGGTGGCCAGGGATGAAGAAGAGTGTGGCCGAGTTTGTTTCTCGGTACCTTACTTGTCATAAAGTAAAGGTCGAGCACCAGGTTCCAGCAGGTTTGACTCATCCCATTGAGGTGCCATAGTGGAAGTGGGACAGATTATCCATGGACTTCGTGACAGGTTTACCACGTACGTCGGGGGTAAACAATGCCATCTGGGTGATCGTCGAACGACTCACCAAGTCTGCCCACTTCCTATCCATACGGGAGTAGAGTTCGGTAGAGAGCTTGGGACGCCTCTACGTGCAAGAGATAGTTCGGCTTCATGGAGTACCATCCACGATCATCTCAGACCGTGATTCTCGTTTCATATCCTGGTTGTGGAAGGGATTGCAGGGAGCATTTGGGACTTAGTTACGCTTGAGCACAATGTTTCATCCCCAGACTGATGGTCAGACTGAGCGGACCATCCAGGTCCTGGAGGATATGCTACGAGCATGCATACTTCACTTTGGTTGTAGCTGAGAGGATCACCTACCACTGGTGTAATTTTCTTATAACAACAGTTATAATTCCACTATTGGTATGGCACCTTTTGAGGCTCTCTATGGGCGACCATGAAGGTCGCCACTTTGCTGGATTGACCCGGGATAGTCAACACTCATGGGCCCAAAGATGGTGAGAGATACTACAAAGAAGGTGCCGGTAATCCTGGAGAGGATGAAGACTGCACAGAGTCAGCAGAAGTATTTTTCCGACTGGAGACAGAGGCCCTTGGAGTTCGAGGAAAGAGACCATGTGTTTCTCCGGGTCTCACCTAGACGGGGATTGCTGAGATTTTGCAGAGGCGGAAAGCAATCTATGAGGTTTGTTGTCCATTTTCAAGTTTTGCGTAGAGTTGGCGAGGTGGTGTATCGCTTGGCTCTACCACCTCAAATGGACCGGGTACACAACGTCTTCCATGGGCCGCAGATATAGAGGTACGTGCATGATCCCTCACATGTCATCAACTGGGGTGAGCAGGACATCGACGATGGAGCGACCATTTCTGAGTACCCAGACGAGATCGAGGATCAGAAAGAGAAGATCCTTCATGGACGATCTATTCCCTTGGTGTGTGTCAGGTGGCAGCATGGGAATATCTAGGAGAGCACGTGGGAGTGGGAGGCTCAGATTCGCATGCAGTACCCACATCTTTTTGAGTAGCATTTGTTTTGGCTTTTCGGGGACCTAAAAGCCCTAAGGTGTGTGTGATGTAGTGTCCCAAGTTTTTCCATGTATTATTTTAATATTATATGGGAATTATTTCGAGACCATGCTCTGAGACGGCGTGCAGTTCTGAGGCCCAGTGTGCCCGGAACTAATGTTTGAATTTAATTTAATAATTAAATTATGTGTGCGTGCAGTTTTCTTGAAAAAGTGGATAACTACCGAATGGGTGCTCGGAACAGAAGTATGAGGGCACCGTTGTGTTCAGAACAACGATTTTACCTTAGGAGAGGCCTAACTTCATCTGGCGTGGGTCAGTGGTGAAATCTAGTTTTTGGACGCAACGCTAATAAAATATTTAATAAAAATATTTTATTTCTATAGAGATATCTTTAAAATGTTTTTTTCCTCTTTAAATAGAGGCATGTGCCAGGGTACAAGGTTACACACCCCATAACCCTGAAAACCCTTGTCGGCTCTGGAGGATACCCCCAACACGGCGGTGGTGATTTTCTTGAGAAATATCGACGGCGACGACGACGCGGAGAGCGGATCTTCGCTAGAAAACGCAGATAATCTAGGTAGGATATTTGTTATTGATTTCTCCTTCCCCCGTATTTTATTTCTACGATGAACGGAGACTAATCCACGAACAGATTAGCCCATAGGTCGATCATTCATGTGGCACAGGTTCATGCGGGGATTTGAGGCTTTGATTCTAGAGATTGTTTTGGTTTTCAATCTATCGGCGACAAACCCGGATAGTCACAAACAACGATCGAGGTTCACCCCTCTTGTTGATTCTTGTTTTTCCCCCTCGCGTTCTTCATTTCATTCTACGCATTCTTGGACAGAATCGATCATTTTGAATTCATCTGTTGATGCAATGATCCAAAATAAAAGATCCAATGTCGAGCTGATCAAGAAGAGGTGCGACGACGATGGCAGCGGATGAATCGACGCGGTTCGGAAGTTCCCGTTCATTGGGTTTTTTCGAGTGGATGGATCAAGATGTGTTTTCAAGACCGATCGGAATCCCAAAACTGATGGAATAAGTTTCATAGGGGCGGGACAACCCCAAATATGGAGGTTTTTGATGATCGAACAGTGGGATCAAGATCTGGAGCAACAACCGAGGCGCGCGGAGGAAGATGACGCTTCTGTAAATTTCCTGACTACACCTCCTGGGGTATGGGATACACGGCGTGTGTTTATCGGTAGGGTTACCCGGCGTGTACTCTGGGAGTACACGGACACGGGCATGATACACGGCCATGGACACGCCGTGTATACCCTCCCCGGCCAAACCCGGCCAGATACATGGGGTACCCCGTGTACTGGTACACGTGCAGGTGACACGGACACGGATAGATACCATGTACGGGCACATGGCCAGCGTACACAGAGCGAGCCTAGGTTCTCGAACAAGATATGTGTTTTATTCTACACGTCGTGTAGTTGCTTTTGACATGCCGAGTGACACGGGCCGGTTACACGGGCAACCCCCGAGGTCAAGCAACAAGGTGTGTACCTTTTATTTACGCAGTGTAGTTTGGTTTTGCACTGCTTGAACGAAGGACACGGTCCATTCAAAGGGGAAGTACCCTGGGTCAAGCAACACAGCGTGTAACCGTACTACACACCATGTAACTTTTTCTTCATGGCTTGAGCCGCTTGACTTCTTTGACTTGGACTAGTTCTTAGGGTTCGTACCCTTGGTAATCCCCCGAAGGTTCTAGAATCAACTTTTTTATACAGGGGTATGATCCCTTTAGCAGACCTCACTGAATAGAGTTGTTGGAATCCCCTCTCTGAGACTTAGAGTCGGATCCTCTATCCAATCCTAAGACCCTAGGTAGAGTTCTTGGTATCAACATGACCATCTTTACCCGGGTGCTGATCCTCTGCTTAGTGGATTAGCTCAGACTGAGTTGTCATAATCACCCCATAACTCGGTTGTGATCCTCATATGAGCATCTTGTTCCCAAGGTACTTGTGGAGTGTGTTCTCCTAGAATGAGTACTTAGTGCCTCTATCTTCACACCTAGGAGTGTGTTCTCCCGATGGTATTCTTAGTGGAATCTTCGATCTGGATCCTAGTGTAGGTTTTCGCGATGGTTGTTTACGTTTGAGTATATCTGGATATTCATGTTATATGTTCCGCAGACATTTTTTGTGTAGAGATGACTGTACATTTCTTTGTGGAATTTTCCTTTGTTGTATTTCCTTTTTGGTTTTCGAGGTGTCCAACTGTGTATTGTTATTATCACCCCTACATGGGCTTTTCCAGAAAATGCAGTGTCTTGTGTAGACAAGAGAGCCATTGACTGGATTCTAGGCGGACCAGGATCGGACGGTTTTCAGTGAGATCAGACAGGCCGGGGTGTGTTCCTTCAGTGACAGGTTGCCGTATCAGTACCTTTTTCTATATGATGGACTTTATTGCAGACATCCTTTTTAGTGGGCTTGTACTTTTGGCCCAGGGTTTTACTTTACTGTACTTTACTACCCTGTCGTACTCTGTGGTTGGTTTTTTAGTGTATGCATGCATATTTTATTTTTTTAGTTTTACATTTCATCATTGGGGGCTTGGAGATGTGTGTGTGTGTGTACAGGTTTATAGGCAATCCCTCCCATGTTAGTAGCATGCCTACTCGGTGGTAGTCACCAGCACCTGGCCTATTGGAGGCGTGCTTGGGGATTTGTGGCTCAGGCCCCACTGGGACGGGTCGTGACAGGTATTGTCTTAAATAAATTTATATTCATTTATAATATCATTATTCTTATGAGAATTTATGAGATTATTACTTGACTGAACGTAATATTCTTATGGGATGGGAAGTATTATGATCCTTCTAAGAAATGTATAGTATAAATAGAATAGTTATATGGATATAGGGAAGTAACATGAAATGATATAAAATATTTAAAAAATAAATCTAAAATATATATATATAAATTTTATGTCTTATGAAATGGGGAATACCTTTCAAAACAAACATAAAATTCTTATGAAATGATTATAACATTAGTGTAATAGAAAAGGATAAAGTATTATATTATAATTAAGAAGTATTAAGAAATGAATACTTATTTAATTTCTAATAAAAATTCAAACATTAAAAGAAAACATTGAAATAAAGAGGTATTCAAAATTCATATTTAAATTAAAAACAAATAATAAAGAAAAAATTATTTCCTGAATTAATAAACCCTTCAAAATCAAATAATGATATTCAATATATTAAATAATCCATAAAATCAACTGATGTATGTTATGATAGTATATATAAATATAAAAATGAAGATAATTTCATCTATTTTACATAAATAAAATTCATTTTCCCTCAAATATTATATTAATTAAATCATTTTAATTTAATCATAAAGAATCAAAATATTTCCATTTAATTCATATTCTTTAAAAAAATAATCCATTAAAATAGATGTGTAAAACAAATATCAAATTAAATCCACAACAAATATGCTACCCAACATTAAGAAAACTGTTTAGTTCTATCAAACAAAAACATTTGACCACATAGGACCTACAATGTCAAATACACTAATTTGGGCCTCTATCACACACTATAAGAGTATTGGGCCTCCAAAATTCTTCAATGGTAGTAAAAAAAATCATTATACTGGTGAGACTAAAATTCTCCAATAAAATATTCACATGCACATATTACATCATCTAGAAACATCATCATTTTCATGAATCATCAACCACCACACTATTATTAAATTTTTATTTTATTATCAACCACCATTTTTTATCCAAAATAAATATAACAACATCTACTCAATAAATCATGAACATTGACTATGACTGGTTAAAATATAGTTGGAAACATATTGCTATGATTTTGGAAATCTAGGATTCCTAGTAAATTCATCCTTGAAACAACGATAGAAAATTCCAAACCCATATGGTATGTAAATATCATTTTGGTGTTCATAATTCCTATCAAAAATCATTAGAACACCTTCTACATAAATTCAAGTAGGTGAATATATTGGTCTCAAATAAAGGGAAACCACTCAATCTCACATTTGAATCATGAACACATCCCTAAACATTCAAAGTAATTGAATTACTCTCCATGAAATTAGTTCATTAATCCTTATTTATCTTTTGATGGGTATTTGACTTTATCTTCAAGTGGGTAGTCTCCATCCACCATGCCTAAGGGTATCCTTCCCGCTAATGGGGGTGAACTCATGAAATTTTCTCAATTATATATCACCTTATTGTAATTTTATTTGTATCCAATGCATAGGAGGATTGATACCACCATATATAATCTTTATAATGAATATATCCATTGAATCACATGTTTATAAATTAATTGGAAACTCTAATTTCATAAACGGAGTCATAAAGAGAGTTTACGTATATAGGGATTATCTATCTGATAAAATTTCATATATGGGATCTAATGGAATCTATATATTCCAGTAATAAGGTTATTGAAGATAAATCATTCATACACCATCATGTATGAGGGCCCAAAAAGTGGGCTATGAATCCAACTTGAGATTCCATCCTCTAAAGTAGGAATATAGTCATAAATTGCATGAATCATCCACCAGCATAAGCATTCATCAACACATGTGTGATAGGAAAAATAAAAAGTAAGTGATGATGAAATAGGTTCAATGAATTATCAATCTATATATTACCTTCAACCACTCACCCATAGGTAGGAAAATACCTCCAATGGAAAATACTACCACTCCCTTTGTAATTTCATTCCTTATACATTTAATAATTTAGTGTGTAGTTTCATTATAATAGAATTAAATTTAAAATATTTCTAAAAAATAGTAAGGTTTTTTATTTTAGATATTAAGGTCGTAAATCTTATTTAACAATCTCATATATTACAATCTGGACACTTCTACTTGGTATCCATTTTTTCAGCAATAAAATTTATTTAGAAATAATGTTATTTTATGTCATGAAAAATATTCACGACATTCAACATGACTTTTTTTTATCTATACTCACCCTTAATCCCAGTGAAAAAAATTTCAAAATTCTTGACTATTTACAAAAATCTCATTAAACCGCATAAAAAAGAATAATTTGTTAATCTAGAAAAAATACATGAATCATGTCAAATTATTTACCTTTATATCAACGTTATTTTATTGAATAAACCATTTCCCCCTGAAAAACATGAAAACATGTTTCACTAATAAATACTTTACAACCCATAGACTGAAAACAAAAACCATTACTAAAAATTATACATTGACATTCATGACCCGTTTCATAAATAATTAGATCATTGTTAAATATATAGGTAAAAATCTATGAAAACTCCCCCTTCTTTACTATTAATAAAAGAAACATTACCTAAAATAGTTGAGAGATATAAAGGGACCCACCCTTCGTATAAGATATAGAGGTCCCACATTTTTCTCTTGTGTTATATTGGGTCTCAACCCATAGTATAAGTTATATTTATTTCACCTATTCAACATATACAATTATCATGTATCATATCATGAATAAAATATATTATGATTTCACCATTTCATCATGAAACCATTGAAAATATCATTTGAAGCCATATGTAAAAAACTTTTGGATATTGAAGTATTCATTCCTTTAAATACAAATTTTCAAACCTAAATACACATATGGAATTTAATGAGATTTTTTAATTCAATAAAAATCATAATTCCTATAAATTAATCCAATATTCAAATAGTTTTTGTAGTGGCCGAAAAATATGCAAATGTTGTATATTTAAAATATAACATTCCTTTTATCTTTTGGTCGAAACGTTCCATATAATACATGAAAAATGATTTATTTTTAAAAAATATGAATGAAAATGAATAGTGAAATAAAATTTAATTATAAATTATTTTATGTAAAAATATATATATATTCATATTATATTTTTAAAAATAAATTCATGGAAGAGAAATAGTTAAAAAGAAAACTATAAAATAGTTTTTTCAATAAATTTCTTTGAGTACGAATCATCACATTTGTTATTTATCATCATCAATAATAAACATATTTCAATAAATTGATTTATTAATATTAATTTTCAAATTCATTATTACATTTATTTTATTTAGAAACATGTAACATTCAATTAACATCATATCAAATGTTTAAATGATATTTGGTTCATTTCTACAAAATTACATCAGTATATTTTCTATAGTCGAAGTAGTCATTATTATATCTTCCTAATTATAATAATAATGAAATAATTAAAATTTCTATAATTAAATTATACTTTTAAAACCACACATGAAGGATGTTTTTGAAAATGAACTACATTATACTAACAGAGAAGGTTTTTCTTACGTATGTATGAGTAATGATTCAATTTTTCAAAAACAATTATGAAAACAAATTATGTATTATTTTATCAGTATATAATGATTGTAATATCTATAATATTATAATAATTGTTTATATAAAATCAATATATCAACTCTTTTTGGTGAATAGAAAAAGGTCACCTCACTTCATAGAGGTAGTGGACCACACATATAGACGAACGACTTTATCATTTTTCGACGAATGGAAATTTAACAAAATAAATGGTATATTTTCTTTTAAAAACATTAAATTTTTTACGAATATGATATATATATATATATACATTAAAATCATCATTATGAATATAAATGAGTTGCGGTGATAGAAAGAAATTATATCGGTTTGTGAGGTGGTAGTCAACCATACACACAAACCATGATTTCATTTCTTATTTGATGAGAAAGGAGAGGGATGTATGTTTTTACATTAAAATAATAACATACGAGTTTATATAATATAGTGCTTTTATTATTTTATCATTGTTGATTAATATTTTACAGTTGTATAATAATAATTAAAACAAAAATGTGTGGTTAACATTTATACATCTTCTTCAAACAACCACTTAAGGTTTACAAAAAATGATTCCCTATGATGGTTTTCTGATAAAAACATGGGTTCTAAGAAGTGGTGGTATATGTATCTAATGTATTTATGTAGGGGTATTCAGAACAATAAAACTTTATTTTTAAATAAAATATAATAGGAGGTACCCTTTTATAATATTTGGTATGGGAACTCTTGAAATTTCATAAAGAATTAAAGAAATATAAAATAATTTCCAAATTTAAATGGAATGAAATTGATAATATTGTAATATAAGATGAGGTTAATTGAAATTATTTTCTTCAAAATAAATTTTCTAATCCTAGGGTTTATTTCAACCATTTTCTTTTCATTTTAGCCTGTTTTATCCCTTTTTAACAATTACCGTGTTATTAAGGTTTTTACTGTTATGGGTCATGAAAGTTACTATAAAATTAAAATAGTACCATAAATGGAAAATTTTTTATATTTTAAATTATATAGAAAAAACCTTTTGATGATATAGTTATTTTTATTTTTAAATAATTTTGTTATATGTTATTAATTAAAAAATAAAAAACTACTTATTTTGGAACTATTCTATTAATTTGACTTTTAATACAATAAAAACTCAAATTATTGAATCACCCTAGATAAATAAAACCATACAACATTGAACATTTTGAAATTATTTATTTTAATTTTCCATTCATTGTATAAATATTGTATCTCCATTACATTGGAATGTAAGGAAATTACATTATCACTTTAATAAAAAAATTTATTCTTTGATAAATAAAAATATTGTATCTTTTAAATGAGTATTTATAACTAAAAATACCATTTTATATCCCTACATAAAAAACATAATGATAATAAAACAAAAAATTGTCATTTTTTATTTTCATTAATAAAACTATTATAAAATTCATAGATATTGTTGTATTTAAAAAATGTATAATATATTATAATTCATCATGATTTAGAATGATATTTACTCACAAAATAAAAATATATAATGTTGTAGGGTCACATTATTGTTTCCATCACATTGTTTTTACCCTAAATTAACCAATTTTACATTTACCTTGGTAGAAATTTTACTATAATTACTATTCAAAATGAATAATAATAAAAAAATGGAAATGTTTTTAAAATTTACAATTCATGATTACAAATATGGAATTCATTTTTGAATATATAAAATGATAATATGCTATATTTTAATTAAAAAATTAACATTTAAAAAATGATGAAAAATAGTTTTTTTATAAAAATAAATTTGATTGGATTTCTTACAAAATTGAAGTATAAAAGTCATTTAAAAGAATATAATAATATTATTTAAATAACAAGTTAATTAAATTTTAAAACTACTATAAAATATAATTTCACTTTATAAATATTTTAAAAAAGAATATACAGTTTATTAAAAATCATTATTTTCAGTATTCATTAAAAAATAAAACATTTCATAAAAATATCAAATATTCAATCAAATTAAATTTTCACAAGATATATTAAAATATTATATCGTTTTTATTAAATAAAATTTCCAAAATTTTCTTAAATTCATTATATAATCCAATCAAAAAAGAAAATAAATTTCATTTTTTAGGAAAACATATTTTTAATGTATAAAATACATTACTAAATATTGATTTACCGTTAACTAAGAATTTATCTATTTATTTGTAATTCAGTGGAAAAAATACATATATTTCCTAAATCTATAAATAATATTCAAAACATCCAGTTTAACAAATATGTTATAACAGTTATATTAAAATAATCATAGTTCATTTAGGCTCGATGTTTTGTGTCATATACACTATCGAAGATATTTTTTTAACATTTCAGGTTATTAAAAACTCCCCCCAACCACAAATTAATAAATTATTTCTATAAAAATTTAAATTTATCTTAGAAAACAAAGGTTTTAGATCTGAAACTACCTTAGATCAAATCCTATAAATAGAAAATGGTAAATAAAACATCCTCTTTAAAAGGGGAATGGGAAATGTAAAGGCCACATGGATTAACACATAAACATGTTTCCATATAGGAACACATTATAGGTAATTAAACATATAGAAATAATATAAAATAATAATTTCGAAAAAAATCAATTGAGAGATATGGATCATTGATCAAAATAAATTGAATTATCATGATAAAGAAAATGACCACAAAACCCTAATCAACGAGGTGTGGAAAATACCATCAAATCATCTAAATTAACGGTAATAAGATAAAAACATTTTATATAACCCTTTTATATATTTTATGAATAATATTAGAATCTAGATTAAGAACATAAGGAAATATACTTACTTGATAACAATAATTTCATTCTTTTATATACTTAGACACAAAAATCATCTTTTTATATAAATGATGACTATTAAAGATGAATTTTTTATGCATAGAGAAATAAAACAATATTCCACCAGATCTTATAACACAAAAAGGGATAACATTATTCTTTCATAGTCTTCATAAAATCAATACCAAATTCAATGGAACAAAATTCTATAATTACAAAGAATAATAAAACATCATAAAATGATATAGAACATTATCCATTCATTCCACAATAACAAGTTCCAAAGTTCAACATAGATCATTTGATAAATATCCATACTTAAAATTATTCAAAATGTTCTAATATAAGTTGAAATGGAAAATAAATTAAAAATTCTATGTTAAAAATTTCCTCCATTATTAATTTTACATTTATCTCAAATTAACATTAGTTACTCAAAATGTCTTACACCTGAAAATGTATTTTCTATAATAATATAATCATAAAAATATTATAATCATTTCTATAAGTGAATTTAATCTCTATAATGTCATATTAAAATAATATATGCTTTTAAAAGATAGGTAATCAATTAATCCTTAATGAAACTGCCACAATACCTTATAATGTTCCTTGAAATTATAGTGATATTCTTCTGAAATAACATTAATCACTTAATAACCAAATCATATTTAAATTACTTTGATGCATTTATGATAAAAAATATATATACCCAACAACAAAATAATATATATTTTAAAATTATACAATATTGGATATCACGAAGGCTAGTGGTGGGTAGTGAACCCTTGCATGACTTACATTACAAGGTTAAGGCGCGTTTCCTTTCAGAATGTGACATGTTTTCTTTTTTATAATTCTAACACCATTCCAACAAATATAAAGAAAATACTCAAATATAAACATAATAAAAAACCATAAAAACCATAAAGGTTATCAATACCATTAAATTTGTGTCAAAAAAAATTAAAATATCATTCATTCCTAAAAAAATTCTCTGGTTAAACTCAAGGGATGCATATTCAACAAAAAAACCATCGAAACTCAAAAAATATGTATCCCAATGTACATCAATGTCATATAACATAAAAAATGTATAAATTATTTTAAACATGTAATCATCCTTACATCTACCACTACACTATTAAACATGAATCCCTGTATGAAAACACCTTAATCATTTAATTTTATTCATAATCCAATAAAAATTATTTTCCCTAATTTTATCTGATACTTTATTCCTACAAATGGAAATATGAATAATTTCTTATGATTGAGAAATATCAAAACTTGATCTATAATATAACCCATACCTTTTAAATGTCATTTGAATTTGCCTCATATTAAACTATAAGGGTATTAGGAATTGTGAAACACTACTATGTGTTGTATTAGTGATTTTATTCCAAATATTTTACCCTAGTACATAAATTTTCAGAATTTCTACATTCCATAGATTTCAAAAATTAAATATAGAGTTTTGAGATGAAATTATATTCATGTATAGTGTTACCTAACTTATTCCAAACTCCAGTAAAGATTATTTAATTATTCCAAATTTTCCCACATATAAAAGGTCTTCCTATTATCTTATGAAATTTTAATGGTTTTTAATCACACATTCTTCAGACACTTTTCAATAAATATTTTAACCTTATAACATTTATAACATAGAAAAACATAGTTATTATTTTCTATCTTATTCTATTTTTTTGGGTGACTCACATTGGTTCATGTTTATAAGTATAACTTCTGAAAGCTGGTTAATATTTACAACAATATTTTTCACTATAGCTCTCATTCCATTAAAATGTTCATCCGTAAAAACACATCATTTCCTTC
This sequence comes from Viscum album, assembly GCA_963277665.1. NCBI lineage: Eukaryota > Viridiplantae > Streptophyta > Magnoliopsida > Santalales > Viscaceae > Viscum > Viscum album. Next base: position 797,793,079 of record OY728143.1, on the reverse strand, counting down.
ACATTACTTTTTACATTGGTTCCTACTAGATACATCCATTTACCAAGCCAATGATTATTATTATGATAATATTATTAAAATTTTAATAAACAATCTCATAATGAGTATAAACATTGAGATATCCATATCCATGTCATATTAAACTCTATCTTTTTATTGAAACTAACCATAAATATCCCTAACATATAAAACATTATGGTTATATAGGATTTTAAACTTATCATAAAATAAAATAATAACCTTTAATTTCATCAAAAAAAAATTATTTTATTCCAACTATAAGTACATTTCCATAAACATTTCATAATCTAGTTTCTTTTTAATAGGATTCAATTCCATTCATTCCCAGTGATCTTTTATATTTAGATTTTTAACATATAAAGTCAAATTTAATACAAAAATCCAATATATTTTTATGTGGACATGTCTAATTGGTTTCATTTTTCCAAAATTTAAAACTTATAAAAATAGAAATTGATTTCAATTCATGAAATATATTCACAATGTTCAACCGAATTTTTTCATTACTATTACCCATCATTACACCCTCTTTAAATCATTTTAAAAACATTTTAAGAACAAATATTCATAGAAAGTGAAATAACAAAATAATAATATACTAGTATATTAAAAAAATAGGAAACCTCATGACATATTTATCTTTATCTAAATGTACTTATATTTAATAAATTTTTTTATTTTGAAAAATAAACAAAAAATTTTCACAAGGAAATAAATTAAAATCCATAGAAAGAAAAAAAATTATTTCCGGACACTTGAATATTTATATTCAAAAATCGAGGGTAAAAAATTTGAACCCTAGTCATATAAATAGTATATAGTATTAAGTATCTCACCCTTCTTCACTTTTAATAAATGCGAAATTATAAAATGCATTTGAAATCTATAGTTGGGCTCCCCATTCGTTTAAGCTATATCAGGATCTGTTATTTCTCATGACCTATATTGAGTTTAAAACCATAATCTAAGATGTATCATGATCACCCATTTCAGATATATAAGTATCAAATACAATATAATTTCTAAAATGATTTATTTCTTCAACTACTTATCGTGAAACCAACCAAATACTTTTTTAATCTAAATTGAAAAACATTTTCAGGTATTGAAATAACATTTATTTTCAAAAACAATTTTCAAAACTAAAATACCCATAATGAATGTAAAATGTTTTTTTCTTTGAAATAAACATATTTTCTTTTTGAATTTATGTAAATTTTTAATAACTGTTATGGTGGGAGTAAAGATCACTAAGACAATATATATAAAAATTTAATATTCCTTTTTCCATTTTTTTAAATGTTCCACATAAAACATGTAATAATATTTCATTTGGAAACATTTTAAATATGGTAAAAAGAAACTAAAAAAATAATATATAATTATTAAATTTAATAATAAATACACTAATAAGATAATTTAAAAAATACAAATATATTAGAAAAAGAGTTAAGATAACATTAGAACGAGGGATTTTAAAAGAAAGTATCTTACCACATGTTTGACAAATCATGTATATTCGTTATATTCATAACTGATAAACATATGTTAATTAGTTATATTATTATATATTTATTTTATTTTATTTTTTCTATGTTAAATTCATGTACTTAATCATCTAACTTCATGTTAGACATTTTGACAATATGTGGTTCATATGTCTAAAATGAATTAGTTCGGTTGAATATGGCCAAAGATGAGAATATTTAATCATATAAAAAATAATAATAAACAAATAAATTTCGAATTTATAAAAACATTTTAATTTTAAAAACAATCCAGAATTATGGTTATGAACAATGAAATAAGTTACAATTGTCGATATGGTAGGTCATACTTACGAACGAGTAACAGTTCCTTTTTTCAACGATCATTATGGAAATATGGTAAGTATTATTTTATCCATAAAAAATTATAACTATACTAATAATGAAATATAATCTATATAAATTACCTTATGTATATCATATGCTTTATGTGGTGATGAAAAATGAACTACATCACTTCGTGGAGGAGGTAGCCACACGTAAATACTAACGTTGTTATCATTTTTCATATAATTGAATTGTAAGAATTTTAATGATATATTATGTTTTAAAAATACTAATATCTCAGGAATATAATATATATACATTAAATTCAACATTTTTATTACCTGTGATGGACGGTAATGTAAAATGAATTACATTAGTTTCGGAGGTGGTTGTTCATCGCAAACATGAACAATGGTTTCACTTCCCATTTGATAAAAAAGGAGAAAAATATAGTTCATTACTTTGATATAATTATATTTTAGTATATTTAATATTATTGTGATATTATTTTATGATAGTTTAAGTATATTTGATGGTGATAGAATAAGAAATAAAACAAAATGATTTGTTAAGAATTATACCCCTTCTTCAAAAATCCTCTAATTTTTTACAACTAATTCATCCCAATGATGGATTTCTAATAAAGAAAATAAAACAAGAAATAGGGAAGGATATAAAGAATGGATTATTATTTGTTTTTTCTATGACAAAATACATTTTAATACTTAAGAAAAGAGGAGAGGTGGCCCTCCTATTATAAGAGAGGGGAGAGGAACTCTTGGAATTTAGAATGTATTAAATTAATTTAAATGAATTTTCATATACAAATGGATACAAAATGATAAAATAATAATATAAGAAGAATATGAGTCACAATAATATAATAAAATACAATATATTATTTTTATGTTATTTTTTAACTATTATCTTTTAACATTAAATGTTTTTAATCTTATTGATAATTACTACATTATCAAATATTTATATTTATGTCTACCAGGAGTTTATATGAAATGAAACATATACCATAAATGGAACATGGTTGATATATTCAAATATATACTGGTCCCATGGGAAAAATATTATTCCTTGATGTTTTCAATAATTTAATAAATTATTTTTTTATAAAAATACATTAATGTCAATTTTGGAACTCTTAATTTAAATTTAATATAAGAACTGTAAGAAAACAATAAAATTAAAATATAATAAATAAAATCCTTTATTGTATTTATATTTTATCTCTCAATAATCCTGTAATGCTACAATTCAATCAATTTATATTACTTTTTTCATTTTTAATATAATGTGTTTTAATTTCCAATTAATTGGATAAATATTTTATCGGTGTTGTATGGGAATTTAGGGTAATTATTTTATCAGTAAATATTTTAAATAAAATAAAATTATTAATATAAATAATTTATCATTAAAATTAATATTTATAAATGAGAATAAATGTAGCACCTTGACATTCTAATGTAAAACATTTTATTCGACAGAGTGAATGCAATGCATCGCCAACTGCATAAGTTGATTTAATATATGGATACATTATAATATATTTAATATTTAAAAAATATTATTTATATTTATCAATACCTGAAAAAATGTGTTACTGTGAATTACATGCATGATTGACATTCTTTAATAGTATGTGTTTAACACAAGACTAAAATTTACAGAACAATAATATAATATTAAAATAATATTATTTAATGCAATATGATATAACCTATCTCTAATGATTGTGTTTATTAATATTATTTTGTAACATTTAAAAATGTGTGATTTTTATAAATATAAAATTAATACATTGGTAACCTATTAATGACAAAAGAAAATAAGAAACAATAGGATATATAATGAAATATTATTATATTTATGCGCACAAAGAAGTTTTTATCTTAATAGACATGATTAATTAAAATAGCTTATTTGTTTTAATGAAATATTAATTTTATATATTTAATAAAGAATTTTTTAAATTCATCCAATTTAATTGATAAGAATAAGATAAGAACAAAACCAATTTTACACATAAAAACTATATTTTTATCAAGGGAATTGAACATCCTTTTCATAGTGAACCCATTTTAAATACAATTATTTATAAAATACTATATATAATATGATAATATATACTGAATTTTATAATTCATAATTTCAAAAATATATTAGGGTGAAATTTTTGGATTTTCCTAACAAACATCATTTTTTATGAATAGTGAAAAATAATAAATTTTATATTAAATATATCATTTGATTTATTTAAATAATAAAGATAAATTGTATTTATAATTTTATTAACCTAAAATTATATAAAGATTAATATATTAATTCAATTTAGTTCATTATAACAAATACCACTTTGAAATTGAATAAAAAATCTAAAAAATAATCTGAACATTTTTCTTCTAAAACAAGATAAATCGTCTCACTACGAGATTAGCATTAATCTAAATTTTACCGCTTATGTAAAATTTAATATTAGAAAATGGACATAAAAAATTGTAATCAAGATTATATTTTGATTCTAATAATAAAAAATTAATTTTTTACCAAATATATTATTGAATCTGATAAGGAATAATTACAGTTATTCAGGAGTAATTAGGCTAAAAAAGGGACTAACCCTAAATTTATGAGCACAAATGAACTAAAAAAATTGTCGGATGCCTTTTTAATGGTCCTAATTTGTTCATGAACGTTTCATTGTTGAATTTAGTTTGTTTTCATTGAATTTTTTAGGTATGAACAAGTGTACACCGAACCTGTTTCCTATAGATTCCCATGGGAGTCATTTTCTTTCCCTATAAAAGGACACAATATAACGAACCATACTTTACATAAATTGTTATTACTTTAAAATTGAAGCATACTTATTACAACATATAACAAAACCATGAAAGGACCGTATAGGTATAGTGTCTTTAGAAACCGGGAAACATTAACAACTAGTTCATAAAGCGTCTACATTGTCCCCCATTTATTTCATCATATCTATAGTCCCATTTGGAATATCTTACTTAATAACCTTATTCCTGACCTGGGGAAAGAAAACATACAAAAGGGTGAGCTCAAATGCTCAGTAAGGGTAAACAAAAGAAATATCAATCACATCATATTCATAAGAACATAACACTTTGGAAATCTTAACCTGAAAAAGAGAGCATAATTTCATAAATGGGATAAATCATAGTAGTGAAATGAAATTCCAATAATCATAACATAAAACATGAAACATTGTGGCATACACACATAATCATAGAGAATAATTTTTTATTAGTCAAGACTCATTTCCAAGACTATCTTAGTGGACAAAGTCCATTTCTGAACCGAGTTCACTCCACGTTTCAGTCCTGTTTCACTGAACCGGTTTAACCTACCGTTCCATCCATGTTTACCTAATGAGATATAAAATCTTTACCCAATGCATTGGAGGGAGATATAGGTCCCACCCATCTCATTATTATACCATTCTTATGTGTGCCACAAAATCATAAACCATACATCATAGTATAACCCATGTAATAAAAATGGGATTCTTAAAAAACATGACATCATAAAACAATTCATATATGGTAAAGAAATTCATAAAAAATAATTCCATCACAACATAATCAAATCAATGTAATAATAGGAATAGAAACAGAACCCTATATTATCTTAGATGGAAAATAATTTTGATAAAACACTTGAACTCCGTTCTTGAGGAAAATATCCTTTCTACATCAAAAACATTTTCCTTTCTTAACATTTCATACAATTTTAAAATAAAAGAAGTTTATTAAAAATAAACTTGAAAACTTGTAAAGTAATCTTCTTGGAAATAATGTTTTAAAAATCCATTCATGTCGTATAAGTTAAAAACAACATTCTTCTCGTACTTTTGTCGGAAAAGTCAAAAAGTACCTCGTATAAAAAACGACAAAATATTCCTTTGATATCTTTTACTAAAAACTCACCAAAGGGTAAAATTGTATTTAAACAATTTTAGGTGGAAGGAAACAATATTACATATTGAGGAAACATGGATGTGGATGATAAAATACACCCCAGTAAATTCCAAATTATAAACAATCTCGAATAAAAATGAGATTGTGATATTTTCCCTTACCTTAGGTCTGATTGGCTTCATAAGTGTCCTAAACTCTGGTATAATGATTTAAATAATGTCATTGACTTATTCCAGAATCATACTCATTGTTATTATATCATATATCGGCATATTCTTAGATTATTATTAGTAATATTTCATTGATACTTGTTATTCGGGTGTTTATTTCTTTTTGTTCTTGTGCGTGTTTTGTCGAATAAATTCTTATTCATCATTTTAGGTTATAGATAACTCATTTAAAGAATGGTATTAGTGTAATATATATCATATTCATTCATTCAATTCAATTATATAATCATTATGGAATGAAGATCATATAGAACGAGTCGCATCACATCTTGGAGACGGTATTCCATACGTACGCACGAGCGATGATATCGTTCCCATGATTGTGGAATTGTAATTGAGTGTATGTATACTATTTCAGAATCAATATCAATTTACAATAATCAGGAATAGTCATTATTTACACCATTATACCCATCCAAGTAAGGTGATGGTGGAAAATAGATTACACCATGGCGTGGAGACGGTATTCTGTACATACGCAAGCGTGGTGATTTCATTTTCCGTAGGATGGATAGATGGTGGAATAGCGTTGTTTAATACTTATAATAACATATCAGTATATGAGTGATACATATGTTATTAATTAATAATTAAACAACTAAATAAGAAGAAGTGGAAGAAGAAATAAATATCAAAGAATCGGTAACAGACATTACCTCTTCTTTGAAGCGCTTCTTTGAGACCTCCTTTTGGGGCACTAAAATTTGTCTTTGAAGAAGAAAAGGACCTCTATGATGTCTCAAGGAAAGTGGAGAGAAGAAAATGGCAGTGGTTGGCCGAGCATGAAGGCTCAATGTGGTGTGAGGAAGAGGGGTAGGAGGTTCCCATTTATAAGGGTGGAGAGGAGCTCCATTTGAAAAACTAAAAATATTATTTTATTATAAAGCCATGTTCGGTATTAAATAGTTCCAAATTGATTTATTTCGAAGCTAAGGTGGGGATGGGTCGAAATCCTCTCATCCAATATAATTTAGACAAGTTTAGGTTCCATTTTTAACCTTATCATTTAGATTTATCTTTAAGTTAAATAATTTTACTTTTACCGTGTCTTCTTGTGTTCTTTCACTATAAGGTTAATAAACTTACTGTAACAATCTAAAAGAACCCCAAGTTGTTTATTATTAATATATATAACCTTATCTATGTCATTTTGCCATAACATAGATTTTTAGGAATAAAATAACAATTAATAATATAATATTTGTTTTAAAAACTATTTTATGTCAATTTTGACACTATTTAAAAATAAATTTTTGTGAAAATCATAACAGAATAATTAGTTCGAAAAAATTTAATTAAATCAATTCTAACATGTTCTATTATCCTATAAAATTAGTGTAATTCATAAAACGTCTCAAATTACATTTATTTGGGTATTTATAACATCAATTATGTCAATATTTCATTAATAAGATAATTACTGCATCATCGTTGTGTCATAAATAAATTAAATTATATAATGTCTAAAAATTATAAATAAAATAGCATTATGTTTGAAATCGATATAGCTTTCTAATGAATATTTATAGTCGAATTTATCTTATCTATAACCCCATATTAAAAATGATTTACTTATTAAACATTGATTTTAAATATTTTAACCCTTTTTTATGTAAATTGATAATAAATGTCCTAATCTAATCCAAGTGGGCCTAAGTGGTCATATTTTATTCCTAAGGTTGTTTTTGGTCGAATTAAACTTATCCAATAGAATTACAGCATGTGTTAGGGTAATAATAATAACATTTTTACCCTTAATTACCCTATTTACTTTTAACCATGGTAAAAAAAGTAAAAAGATACTATTCACCAAAAATTTATTTTCATATCATTGAACCACATTTTACTTACTGACATCAACCGTGTCTCTCGGATTTTCAAAATACAACTCACAGAAGCGGTAAAATTATGTTTTATGAAAAATTCAGTTTTTTTAACAACCACTTAGTGGTTTCACTATTCAAAAAAATTGAATGTTTTCATAAAAATACCAAAATTTTACCCTAGCCTAATTCCATTATTCCGAATCCAAAAAATGAAGTCCATTTTGAAAAATAAAATTTATAAAATTTCAAAAGGTGGTAATTACTATTCATAATGGCTAGTTTTAATAATATTTTAATAGCACATCATTGTTTAGTGAAACTCGGTATTGTGTACGACGCAAGCTATCGAGGAAGGCCGTGATTATGTGTAAAGAAAGAAAAACTAGTGTTGTGTGCAGTGAAAGATTTTTTTGATGATTTATATAACATAAAAACTAAATATTTCTCATAAAATTCTCGGGTGTTACATTCTACCCCCTTTAAATGAATTTTTCCCTTGAAATTCGTCACTTTCTAACAAAGAGATGAGGATACATATCCCTCATCATATCCTCAAGATCCCATGTAGATTCTTCTAATTGGTGGTTCCTCCATTAAACATTCACCAATCGAGTGGTCTTGTTTTGTAGGACTTTTTCGCTACGATCCAGAATCTATATCGGTTGTTCTTCATAAGAAAGATCTTTCTCCAGTGGTACAACTTCTAAGCTGAGTACATGTGAAGGATCAGGTCTGTACTTTCTCAAGATAGATACATAAAACACATCGTGAACTTGAGAGAGATTCAGTGGAAGCGCCAATCGGTAAGCTACCTTTCCAACACGATCTTGTATTTCGAAAGGACTGATATATCTAGGGCTCAACTTCCCCTTATTTCCAAATCTCATGACCCTCTTCCAGGGAGATATTTGTAAGAACACTTTATCACCCACATCAAACTCTAGGTCTTTTCTTTGGTTGTCGGCATAACTTTTCTCTCGACTCTGAGCTGCTCTTATGTGTTGTTGAATAGATCAGACCTTTTTTGCCATCTCATCAACAAGATCATGTCCTATTAGCTTTCTTTCCCCAACTACATCCCGGAAAGTTGGAGTCCTGCATTTCATTCCATAGAGAGCTTCATAAGAAGACATCTGAATACTGGAGTGAAATCTATTATTATAAGAAAATTCCACCAAAGGTAGGTGTTGATCCCAACTACCTTTATAATCCATAGAGCAAGCTCTCAATATATCTTCTAGACTTTGAATTGTTCTCTCAGACTGACCGTCTATCTGAGAATGATAAGCAGTGCAGAAACTCAACTCTGTATCTAGAATATGCTGAAGACTTCGCCAGGACTTCGAGGTAAATCTTGGATCCCGATCAGATATAATAGAAAGTGGTACTCTATGCAATCTTACCACTTCCTTTACATATATCATAGCAAGCTGATCCCGAGAGAAATCCTCTCTAATAGCAATGAAGTGTGCAGACTTTGTAAGACGATCAATTATGACCCAGATAGCATTATTGCCTTTGGATTTTTTAGGAAGTCCTGTGACAAAGTCCATAGTGATGTTTTCCCATTTCCATTCAGGTATGGGTAATGGTTCTAACATCCCCTTAGACTTCTATCTCTCATCTTTAACTTGCTGAAAAACCATGCATCAAGAGACATATTCAGCAACATCTCTTTTCATGCCATCCCACCAGAAGTACTCTTTCAGGTTTCTATACATCTTCGTGCTTCCAAGATGAATAGAAAATGAAGAACTATGAGCCTCATCCAGCAGATCCTTCTTTAATTCTGGGATGGTAGGAACACAAACCCGATTCCTGAACTTTATTATCCCATCACCATCAAGGTTGAATTTAGGAATATTTCTCACCTTCTTTTGTAACTCGACATCTTCTTTCTGTGCCTCTTTAATCGTCACATGTATAGATGGGTGAACAATCATTTGAGAAAGATAAGATTTTTCCCCTTCCATTATAATTCCATGATCCATCCTTCGTAAATCCATAAATATTGGATCTTTTGTGATCCACATCATGGATAAACTGGCATGGTATTAACGACTTAATGTATCTTCCACCTTGTTTGCTTTCCCAGGGTGGTAATTAATTGAGCAGTCGTAATCCATAATCAGTTCCAATCATATTCTTTGGCACATATTCAGCACCTTTTGTGTGAAAATATACTTTAAACTTTTATGATCAGTATAAATATCACACCTTTCTCCATAAAGATAATGCCTCCAAATCATTAATGCAAAGATTATCGTAGCTAACTCCGAATCATGAGTTGGGTAATTTTGCTCATGGATTTTCAACTGTTGTGAGGCATTAGCTATCACCATATCATTTTGCATAAGAACACACCCCAATCCCTTCTTGGATGAATCACTATAGATCGCAAACCTTTCTCCACTACAAGGCAGTGTGAGCACAGGTGCACTGGATAACCTTCTTTTCAACTCCTTGAAATTCTCTTCACATTCTTCAATCCAAACAAAATTAACTACTTTCCGAGTCAACCTGGTGAGTGGATTAGATAATCGTGAAAAATAATTAACAAAACGTCAATATTATCCAGCTAAACCAAGAAAACTTCGGATCTCAGTTACTTTTGTTGGTCTCGACCATCTTTCGATAAACTCTGTTTTTTCTGGATCCACAGATATCCCCTCTTTTGAGATTATGTGACCCAAAAATGAAACTTTTTGAAGCCAAAATTCACACTTGGTAAATTTGGAATAATGTTTCTCCATTCTCAGGGTCTTCAATATAATTCTCAAGTGATCTTAATGTTCTTCCTTTCCCTTTTAATTGACAAGAATATCATCTATAAAGACTACCATAAATTGATCAAGATAGTCTCTAAAGACTCAATTCATCAGATCCATGAAGATAGCAGGTGCATTGGTAAGACCAAATGGCATCACTATAAATTCATAGTGTCCATACCTTGCACGGAAAGCCGTGTTTGGTATATCCTCCCTTTTGACCCTTAATTGATGATACCCTGAACGAAGATCAATCTTGGAAAAGTATTGAGATCCGCGTAGTTGGTCAAATAAGTCATCAATGCGTGGGAGAGGATATTTGTTCTTGATAGTGATCTTGTTAAGTTCTCGATAATCAATGGAGAGTCTCATTGATCCATCATTCTTCTTAACAAATAGAACAGGTGCTCCCCATGTTGACGCACTAGGGCGTATGAATCCCTTATCCAGATTTTCGTGGAGTTGCTTCTTCAATTCCTGTAACTCAATTGGGGCCATTCAATAAGGTGTCTTTGAAATAGGAAAAGAACCCGGTATGAGTTCTATTGAAAACTCAACTTCACGATTTGGTGGAAGACCCGGAAATTCCTCTAGAAAGACATCATCAAACTCCCATATAATGGGAATATTATTAATTGTGAGTTTCTCACCAACCATTTGAGTTAAATAACCTTCATTCATTGGAATCAAGACCCATAAGATGGAAGAAATTTCCACTGGAAAGTTATGTTCATCCTTGCATCGATAGACGATCATAGATTGATCTGGAATATGAAATGTGACTTCCCCTCTTTGGATATTGATATGAGATCCATATAAAGAACGCCAATATATGCCAAGAATCACATCAAATTCCACTATAGGAAGGATCACAATATTTGCAGGAAGCACTTTCCCACAAACTTCAATCGGAGAAGAATTATAAACTTTTGATGCGACTTTTGTGCATTTAGGGATTGTCACAGCTAACTGAACATCTAATTGTTTAGGTAATATGGTGATATCCTTAGAAAATTTTCAGAAATAAATGAGTGGGTGGATCCAAAATAAAATTAAACATTTTCTACTTTAGAGTGGATGGTATGTTTACTATTCAACACATCGTTATCATACTCCACATCGCAGATAGAAATTGCATGTGACATTCCTTTGTATTTAGCCTTAATATTTTGTTGATGTTGATCATCGTCATCAACCCTTGGATTATGGAATTTATTGGCATAATGACCCATCTACTTGCACATGAAACATTGATGTGTAGTAGGTTCATTCTGTGTATCCCTTCCTTTTTTTTCATCATTAGACATCTTATTCCCATCAATTCCGCATTCAAATGCCTGATGACCTTCCTTTCCACATTTGAAACATTTACATGTCCCTTTAAGACAACTCCCTTCATGTTTCATTCCACACTTTGAGAATAAGGGAAATATCCTCTTCTTTTCAGTGTGTTCTTTAGATTTTACTTTAAATTCCATTTTCCTCTTCTTATCAATCCCATATGACTGATGGGTTACTCCAATATCCATCTCGACTTTGAGAGAACATCCAATGATTTCTTCATAGCTATTGAAGTCCCTTATGGCTAACACCCTTCGAAGACTTGGTTTTAATCTACTAAAGAATCGATCGATCTTACTCTCAAGTTGGATAATAATACCAGAAGCGTACCTTGCTAGTCTTGAAAAATTTGCTTCATATGTACCAACAGATTCATCATCCTTTTGCTTCAGTTCAAGAACTTCTTTCTCCATCTTTGTTCAGAGAATACGAGGTAATTACTTTTTGAAAAATAAGTTCTTGAACTCATCCCATTCCATGTACTCAATTTCATCTCTTTGCCTCGTATTCTTGATAATATTCCACTATTGATCAGTATCACCTTCCAAACGATACACTGCTAAGATGAATTTATCATGTTCAAAACATTGAAGAATTGAAAATATCTTTTCCGTAGTACTAATCCATTGTTCAGCAATTAATGGATCAGTAGACCCGCTGAATGAAGGTGGACGCTTCCTCATGAAGGATTCAACAGAATGTTGCTCCTTCATTTGCTCGTTTGGAAGTCATGCATGATTCATAGCTTGAGAATGTTGTGTGAGCATGGCTACCTGATTTTTCATTCCAGCTCCCATAATGTTTGGTTGCTCTGGGGGACAATCATTTCATTGCCCGTCGCATTCCGTATTAACATGGTTCCTTCAGGTTCCAGCCATAGACTAAAACCAATATGAATAGTGTGAGCAACACAAATTATAATAGGAAAACCACATAATCAAGAAGAAAATTTCACACTTAAGGTCTTATCCTAGGTTATTCATGGTCATTTCTAAAACACTAAGATTTTGTTCTGTGCTTAGAATTATCCTTAGGGTTCTTACTAAGGATTTCACATCCTAGTTTCCAAAGTTTGACTATACCTTTCCTCTGATACCAACTATAACGACCCATAATTTACATACATTGTTATTACTTCAAAATTGAAGCATACTTATTAGAGCATATAACAAAACCATGAAAGGACCGTATAGGTATATTGTCTTTAGAAACTGGGAAATATAATCAATTTGTTCATAAAGCATCTACAATGTCTCCCATTTGTTTCATCATATCTATAGTCCCTTTTGGAATATCATACATAATAACCTTCTTCCTGACCTGGGGAAAGAAAACATACAAAAGGGTGAGCTAAAATGCTCAGTAAGGGTAAACAGAAGAAATATCAATCACATCATATTCATAAGAACATAACATTTTGGAAATATTAACTTGAAAAAGAGAGCATAATTTCATAACATGGGATAAATCATAGTAGTGAAATTAAATCCCAATAATCATAACATAAAAAATGAAACTTTGTGTCATACACACATAATCATAGAGAATCATTTATTATTAGTCAAGACTCATTTCCAAGACTATCGTAGTGGACAAATTCCATTTCTGAATCAAGTTCACTCCTCGTTTCAGTCCTGTTTCACTGAACCGGTTTAACATGCCATTCCAGCCATGTCTATCTCATGAGATATAAAATATTTACCCAATGAATTGGAGGGAGATATAGTTCCCACCCATCTCATAATGATACCATTCTTATGTGTGCCACAAAATGATAAATCATACATCATAGCATAACCCATGTAATAAAAATGGGATTCTTAAACAACATGACATCATAAAACAATTCATATAAGATAAAGGAATTCATAAAAATAATTCCATCACAACATAATCAAATAAATGTAATAATAGGGATAGAATCTGAACCCTATATTATCTTAAATAGAAAATAATTTTGATAAAACACTTAAACTCCATTGTTGAGGTAAATATCCTTTCTACATCAAAAACATTTTCTTTTCTTAACATGTCATAAAATATTAAACTAAAAGAAGTTGATTAAAAATAAATTTGAAAACTTGTAAAGTAAGATTCTCAGAAATAATGTTTTAAAAATCCATTCATGTCGTATAAGTTAAAAACAACATTCTTCTCATACTTTTGTCAGAAAAGTCAAAAAGTACCTCGTAGGAAAAACGACAATAGATTCCTTTCATATCTTTTACTAAAAACTCACCGAAGGGTAAAATTGGATTTAAAAAATTATAGGTGTAAGGAATAAAAATTACATATTGAGGAAACATGGATGTGGATGATAAAATACACCCCAGTAAATTCCAAAGTATAAACAATCTCGGATAAAAATGAGATTGTGATATTTTCCCTTACCTTAGGTCCAATTTGCTTTGTAAGTGACCGAACCTCCTGTATAATGATTTAAATAATGTCATTGACTTATTCCAGAATCATACTCATTGTTATGATATCATATATGGTCATATTCTTAGCTTATTATTAGTAATATTTCATTGCTACTTGTTATTCGGGTGTTTATTACTTTTTGTTCTTATGCAAGTTTTGTCGAATAAATTTGTATTCTTATTTTAAGGTTATAGATACCTAATTTACAGAATGGTATTAGTGTAATATATATCATATTCATTCATTAAATTCATTTATATAATCATTATTCAATGAAGATCATGTAGAACGAGTCGTATCACATCGTGGAGACGGTATTCCGTACGTACGCACAAGCGATGATATCGTTCCCATGATCGTGGAATTGTATTGGAGTGTATGTATACTATTTAAGAATCAATATCACTTTTCAATAATCATATATAGTCATTATTTACAGCATTAAACCCATCCAAGTAAGGTGGTGGTGGAAAATAGATTACACCAAGGCGTGGAGACGGTATTCCGTACGTACGTACGCGCGGTGATTTCATTTTCCGTAGGATGGATAGATGGTGAAATAGGATTTTTTAATACTTATAATAACATATCAGTATATGAGTGATACTGATGTTATTAATTCATAATGAAACAACTAATGAAGAAGAATTGGAAGATGAAATAAAGATGAAAGAATCGGTAACGGACATTACATATTCTTTGAAGCGCTTCTTTGAGAACTCCTTTTACGGCACTAAAATTGGTCATTGAAGAAGACCAAGACCTCTAGGATGTCTCTAGGGAAGTGGAGAGAAGATATTGGAAGGGTTGGGCCGAGCATGAAGGCTCAAAGTGGTGTGAGGAAGAGGGTGAGGAGGTGCCCTTTTATAAGGGAGGAGAGGGGTTCCTTTGGAAAGACTAAAAATATTATTTTATTATAAAGCCAAATTCGGTTTTAAATAGATCCAAATGGATTTATTTCGAAGCTATAGTGGGGATGGGTCAGAATCCTCTCATCCAATATAATTTAGAAAAGTTTAGGTTCCTATTTTGACCTTATCATTTAGATTTATCTTTATGTTAAATATTTTTACTTTTAACGTATCTTCTTGTGTTCTTACACTATAGTGTTAATAAACGTACTATAACAAGTCAAACGAACCCCAAGTTGTTTATTATTAATATATATAACCTTATCTAAGTAATTTGGCTGAACCTTAGATTTTTTGGAATAAAATAACAATTAATAATATAATATTTGTTTTAAAAACTATTTTATGTCAATTTTGACATTATTTAGTAATTTATTTCTGTGAAAATCATAACAGAATAATTAGTTCGAAAAAAGTTAATTAAATCAATAAAAACATGTCATATCAACCATGAAAATTATTGGAATTCATAAAAAGTCTCAAATTACATTTATTTGGGTATTTATAACATCAATTATGTCAATATTCCATTAATAAGATAATTACTGCATCATCGTTGTGTCATAAATAAATTAAATTATTTAATGTCTAAAAATTATAAATAAAATACCATTATGTTGTAAATATTTTTATATTTCTAATGAATATTTGTAGTCTAATTTATCTTATGTATACCCCATATTAAAAATTATTTACTTATTAAACTTTGATTTTAACTATTTTAACCCTTCTTTAAGTAAATTGATAATAAATGTCCTAATCTAATCCTGGTGGGCCTAAATGGACATATTTTATTCCTAAGGTTGTTTATGGTCGAATTACACTTATCCAATAGAATTAGGACATGTGTTAGGGTAATAATAATAACATTTTCCCCTTAATTTCCCAATTTACTTTTAATCGTGGAAAAAAAGTTACTATTCACCAAAAAATTATTTTCATCTCATTGAACCAAATTTTACTTACTGACATCAACCATGTCTCTCGTATTTTCGAAATTCCACTCACTGAAGTGGTAAAATTATGTTTTATGAAAAATTCAGTTTTTTTAACTACCACTTAGTGGTTTCACTATTCATCAAAAATTGAATGATTTCAGAAAAATACCAAAATTTCACCCTAGGAAAATTTCGATATTCCGAATCCAAAAATGAAGTCCATTTTGAAAAAAAAATTTATAAAATTTCAACTAGTGGTTATTACTATTCATAACGGCTAGTTTTAATAATATTTTAATAGCACATCATTGTTTAGTGAGACTCGGTATTGCGTATGATGCAAGCTATCGAGGAAGGCCGCGATTACATGTAAAGCAAGCCAAGCTAGTGTTGTGTGTAGTGAAAGATTCCTTTGATGATTTATATAACATAAAAACAAAATATTTCTCATAAAAGTCTCGGCTGTTATACACAACCTCTCCCACTTATTCAAACGTCTCAAATCTATTAGGTTCGCACAATATCATCCAAAATATTCACTCAAAATACCCACCCCCCCCCAAACTTGAATCCTACTAATGGTAAAAAACCCATACAATTAATCCTTTTGGTTCAAACCAACATATGTTACCCAATTAAGAGGTAACATCATCTCTCAAGATATTTAGTTTAGTTTCCATTCTCCAATACCTGTTCTCTAATTATTTTATGATTAAATAAAAACACATATATCATAAATATACAATGATGATGTTATGTTAATATCTATACATAATCTTTTTCACACCACTATCTAATATGTAATTAACATATTTTTTTGTGTACAGGGAAGTACTGCCTCCCGAAACAATAATTATTAATTTTTCCCTTAACACATATCATGGTGGAAATTATGATGGGCAGTCTGTTTTAATATTTATATATTATATTTATTATTCCTCTAAATTTATATAATCATTTTATAAAACATACATTTTTTACTATAAGTTTTACTTTAATACGATAACATCGTCTGGGGAAGTGTGGACTACTGCCCCATCAAAGCAAAGTGTTTCATTCAATGGATACAAGGAATATATATATTATGGTTATAATTAAACATATGAGAAATAAAATAACTATATGTTATTAATAAGATAATTATATATATATATATATCATTTTAATATTACCCATTAACACACATAAAAACTCATAATGTTATTCATGGTCTTATAGACTACCGCAACCTCAACATTATGTGATTACTCATTTATCACTAGAATTATATATATATTTATGTATTAATAAATAGTTTTTTTATTATATAATTATCATTCTATAAGGATATGGTGTTACATACCCTCTTTTGATAATGATCATTGAGAAATGGGAGTGTTAATCATGCATATGTACGACCTATTGTCTCCCTCATTGTAACATTGATTCATTTTTCATAAAAATATTCAATGTATGATTTTAAAATTATAATTTATATATAAATATGATGATTATTTCATGATTATTATTCTAAATAATTTATATAATGACCCCCTTGAACATAGTTGTCCTACTATAGTTGTTTTTGGGACTTAAACAAAATTTTGTCACAACACCCGATGTAAAATTTGTTGATTACATAATAGTACACAACATGATAATATATGAAGTAAAAGTAGTTATAGACGTGGAAAAGGTTCTGAATCAAGTATAAAAGTAAGAAAATTTGATCATTCATATTTTTAAATGATGTTCACCCAAAAGGAAACACAATGTAAGGGACTCTTGTCTCTCTTATCATTCTGTGAGGCATACATTATTGTTGTTCATCTATTTTTATATATATGTTGTGCATACCTCCAAATTGAAATATTATATCTTGAATTATTTTATATTTATTGTATTTATAGGTTTCTATAGATTATTTTTAACTTTTTCTCTCTTTATCCGTATGTAAGGGATTCTTATATCACTTTTTTTACATGAGTAAGATAAATGTCATGTGCACCACTTGTATCTTGTGTGTGGTGTATATATTAGACCATTTTATTTTTATATCCTTAAAAAATATATATTCATGGTATATTAAATATTCATCTAATATTTATACTTCATTATCTTTATTATTTAATATGGTTCAATGTTGTATAGGACACATTGGAATGTTTAAATATAATTTTACTTTAAAATAAAATTAATGATCATTCAATGGTAATTTCATTTGAGGAAATTATATAACCATTGTTCTATAAACCCTTTCATTATTCTCTGGTTATTCATGACCATTCTTAATTATTAATACTATTTTATTCTCTTTTTTTCTCAAAATTTTTAATATAATTTTTAAAAAACCCAACTTTTCTCCATTTTTTAGTCAAAGAACCTGTTGTTTTCTAATAACAATGTTTTAGTAAACTGTTTTGAATGATTTTTTTGAAATGATTTTTCAATGAAATTTTTTCCATTTTTTAATTTAACCAATGTTATCAGTTGAATATTCTTATCACTTTCTAAAAAAGTCATTTATCTTATGTGTTTAACGTATGAAATGAATATTATTTTTACCTTGTACATTATGTACGCATTTACCTTCCATATTTTATTTGAATCCTCGTTTTCAATTGTATAAGGATTATTTTTTAATAATTTTTTTTTAAAATTTCTTTTTAAGGAAAACTCTTTTCCAATTGTTTGTTAAAAGGAAATTATATTTTCGTCATTAATTTTCTTAAAATTTATTCTACTATTTAATTAATGAAAACAACCCTCTATATTACTCCAAATAGGTTTTTTGTATTGATACCATCCTTAATCATCCACTATACTATTTATGATTGATTTTTCTAACGATAGTTTTCTCATTAACTTCCTTAATTACTTCTAATCCCTCTGAAATAACCAATTATCCATCATCATTTAACATTGAAATTCCCTTAAATATGTATATCACTTTATCATGGATATGATTACTGCATAAATTATATACCATTTTTATGGTATTTTATTTTAAAGGTATTTTATTGTTTTAAAAAATATTTATATACCAATATCCTTTATACTATATGGATATTTTATAAGGAACATTTCTTATCTAAATTTGTTAGACATGCAATAAATGGTTTAGGGGACCGGATAATGCATGTCCTATGGTTTAGAAACCATTTAATGCAAGATCTACAGGTTGTTTTAGGGATAATGAAATCCTCTTGATGGATTAGTAGTCTCATGGGATGAGTCATTTGTTTATCCCCTTCAGATGGGTTCTTACCATAAATTTTGTAAACTATCTTTTAAAAGGTCTTGATGGTAAAGATATCATGTAACTAGGAAAAATTGCATCCAATACTAATAGAATTTACCAAATTCATGTTTAGTTATTATTCATCCATGATATTTTGAGTCAATATATCTATTGATTCTTTAAATTTTTCAAGATTAAGTTATTATTCATCCATCATATTTTTCATCAACCTGTCTATGGACAAATTTCATTTTTCAATTATTTATTTTTGCATGTGTTTCTGTTTCATACCATGCCATAATTATTTTTCCATATCTAGTTATTTGAATTGAAAATGTTTATAGTTTCCACTTACCAATCTTTTTTATGATCATACATTCTATTTATTGATTATATAGCATGTGTGTTCAATTATTTACCTTTCCATATTTACTATTCTAATTGATTAATTATTTCTTATACTTTACATAACCTGACTAAACCTTTAGTATCACCCTTATTATGTTTTTCCCAAGGTCATCATTATGTCTACTATTAATGATATGAATGGATTTACTAAATTGATTATAGTCACCCTCGAAGTTATTTATGTTGATTTTAGAAAGAAGAAAAAAATTAAGCAGTAATTTTTGTAGTCATTTTTAATACAAGTCACATTTATGTATCTGTTTTACCAAGAATAATAAACTGATCGGTCCTTTGGGGATGGATTCATTCTAATCATGCTAATGTAATTAACAAAAGGCACCGACTCAATGATTTTGTTGATAGGTCGATATAGTTTGTATTAGAGACAGCTTAATGGGAACCTTGGTAACTAGATTTAATAAAACATATATTATAGAACATAACACTAAGGTATAATTTGAGGATATGTATTGAGGAAACCATTTAATTTTAGTAGAATATATTTTGTGGTTCTTTCTAGAAATGCATCTCTTTCTAGATTCTACAAGTGGATGTTGTTCAAACAATGATGTACCAAGGAGTAATAACTCTAAAAAGGTGTTCTGATCATGACATGGGGTAACCTAGTACATGACAATGAGCCTCAATGCACACCTTGTTTGTCACTAAGGTGGATATGTTTAGGTTAATCCATGTTCTCTTTACAAACCATTAAAAACAATTTAAATGTATAATGAAAAAAATGACTTCTGTTAGACCTAAGGTGCTTTTTATAAAATATAATTTTTCAAGATTTCGAAATCATAGAAATGATATTATGGTTAAAAATTATATCAAGAGAGGACCATTATTGGAATAAATGGATGAAGTATTTATATACTAGGGGTTAATTAACACCTTTATTTCAAATCCTATTTAGAGATAAATATTATTTCAAGGATTTCCATTGTATTATATTAATTTAATATTAGAAATGGACAACCTCAAAGTTGGGTGACAAAAAATGAAATACTGAAAAGGACATGGTACTTGAACAAATGAATGAAAGATGATAAGTTACCCACACAAACCACTGACCTATTCAATTCCTTGTAAATTTTTCATTTTTTAGTAAATCAATCTGAATAATAAATGATAAAAATGTACCTTTAGTATTTTTTCCGCCTCCGAGGTTGAAAGTGTCCGGGTGGTGCGGAAATGGTTTGATGTGGATCATCACAGATCCCTTTTTCAATAGAGATATGTTCTTTTCAAGTTCACAATTCATTTTTTTCGACCATTTCATCATCATTATCCATTAATGAATTTTGAATTAACCCAACAGGTACTGTTGGTCCCATCATGAGATTGCATGGGGGTCAAGCACTTCTAGAATTGGTCCTTCTTGGATATAACTTCCTTACATTGTCTCCAAATGGTTTATTCATGGAGCCAATAATGCCAAATAACCCTATTATACATGATTCATTGACATGATTTTCAAAGGAAGGTGCCCACCAGTAGACGATTTGACCAATAACACTTTAGGACTCCATTGACTGAGAGGATGGGAGGTCGGGCTCACCACACACTTTCGAGGGAGTATTGTTTCTTGTTTTGGGACTATCTTTTAGATTTATTTCATATTCATATATTCGTTAATCCTCAGTTCATTCCCTATGATTATGTCCAGGGGTTACCCTTGGTTTTCACGATCATCATAAACATGCACATATTTGATTCAACATAGGAAATACTAACTTGAACCATATTATAAGGCGCGCAAGAGTTTATCGTCATCTAGGGGGGTTGGAAGGTGACTTGATTTTGGGATCGGGTCTATAGGAATGGATTCCTACATATCCTTGGGAGAGTAATCAGAATTTTGGTAGTTCTGATTTTTGCCGGGGATTATGCATAGTAGTTTCTCATTTGAGGGGACATGATTTGGTGGACACTTTTGGATGGGTACCCTTTTGAGCTCGGGACTTTTGGTAGGCATCCTATGTATCTTGATTTCTGAAGGAATCATATTTCTCATATTTCAGATGGTGTAGATTTAGTAATCATCACAAACCTCTAAACCCACATGATTCATGCTCTACGTGAGAAATAAAAGGATGTGAAAGATTCAACAATGCACATCCGTCTTCCCCTTTTGATAAGGGAGGAAGAGACGATGGCGGAAGTGGGCGGGGTGACCATGGGCATAGGTGAGGATTAATAAACAATTCATTGGGAATGGACATTGAAGTTCACATGAACCTTCCTTGGAATATTGGGGACTTACCTCAGTGGGAGGGCCTCGGAAAATTTTCTGGGAAGAGGAGAAGTTTTTTCCACGTCAAAGGGGGAGGAAACTTATCCCCTATGACTGATCACTTATCCTTATTAAATGGAAAATAAAGTGATCACCATTAATACATAGAACGGGGAGGTTCACATTGGATTACAATGGTTGGAATGCATGTTACCATGGGAATATAGACCCACAGGCATTCCTGAAGAACAAACTATTGTTGGGAGAGCCTTCATGGCTCCGCTTACCATGGGTATGTAGACTCAAAGGGGCGCGGTGATGGGCCTGATGAACTGATAATATGGGTTTGGTGGATTTGGAAGAGGCTTCGGCTTAATTTCAGGGGGCTAGTTAGAGGAGGAATCATGGAGGACTTGAAGGTCATTGAAGGGTGAGGTTGGGGCCAGAGGAAATAATACCCAAAGACACCACATTCTTCATACTGATTTCATATGTGGGATGGGGGAGTATTTGCATACCACAGTGGTATGTAAGAAAAGGTTTCATTTGCGTACTGATGAGGTAAGTTGTTATCGGTATAGGAAATTGTGTATTATAGTGGTATGCAAAACATCACACCGCTTTGGGTTCCTTCAACATACTGATATAGTATGGGGCGTCAAGTTCAGTCCATGTAGAGGTACACTATGCAAAGCACTATTTTGAAGGATGGTCAAAGGGACTATCGTTTGTGGGTAGTTCATCTATTTGATGTTTTTTGTTCTTGATTCACCAATTAGTTTTTTGGTTCTATTATTATTATTCATTTCCCCCGTTTTATGCTTCGTGGTCGACTGTACCTACATAGAGAGTAGATCATGATTCGGGCTTCGTCGATGAATTGAGACTGAAGTAGGAGTCTTCTCTGAACTCTATTATCCAACCTTTAATTCCCCTTAAGCATTTTCATCAACCCCCTTTTTTCCTTTTACTATTATCCCTTTTATAAAGCATTGAGAAAATTGTATCTATCAGGCATGCGAAAGCATTTTCAGAGGGCCATGAAGCAACATCCTGACCCACGGAAGACTCGGTCTACCGGATTTTATAGAGGCTTCGATTCGTGATAACGGTTCACAGAACCCTACTAGTTCACTTGGTCCATGAATTGATGAGTCCATGGAATGGTAAACGGATGGGATTCATATAAATGATTCCTTCGGCGACACAGTTCGATGTCTGGCTTGTTTACTGGTCATCCTCTCATGAGCCAGTGGTTCACAGATCATTCCATATACCTGTTGGTTCATGATTTAGTTGGTCCACTGTCCTTTTATCGTGATGGTACACGGGCCTCTGAAATTTCCTTGATAAAATGAATCTCTTTATGTTTCTTCTGACATTTACAATTGGATTTGAGTCCATTCACCTTTCTAAACTGGTAAGAGTGCTTTCTTCCACCAGCATAGTCGTTGTGGGGGTATTTTTTAATGACCCACATTTTTGAACAGGACTAAAACCCAAAGGAATTTGAACATTTTTTATTACTGAACGGTTTGTTTTTAAAACAGAGCATCAGAACCGAATTCTGAGAGTTGAAATTCTTTTTTGTTTTGGTTTTATGTTTTGGCGATGGCCCGAGGAGTTTCACAAGTGACTCGGCATGTTTCGGAAGCACTGGACCCGAGTTTCAAAGGGATTGTAGAGGGTGCACGGTTGGCGCATGTATTGACCCAACCGAGTGGCCCCAACTGTGCGTCATAAATCAGATGGGAAGTGGATTATGTACGGTTTCCCAAACCATGCACCTAGCCCGTGTAATGGGTGTCTTGGAGGTAGTAGACTCTTCACAGTTTGCGCAATATTTGGAAAACCATGCAGGTAAAACCATGGGTTTAGGTGAGTTTAGGTTTTCAATTAAACTTAAAAATAAAATAAATTAAATTAAATTAAAAACATAAAACTAAACTCTCCATCTCCCTCCTCTCATACGCGATACTCACTACCCAAGTGGATCTCCCCTGTGAGCCGTGTAAAACCCCCCATACAGACTCCTCCTCTTCTCCTTCTTCCCTTAGATTTCCACTAGTTGTGTTCTCGATCCTCCACGGTAGGATACTCTCTCCCTTATCCTCCCTGTTTTCGGCTTTATTTCGACTTAATCGGCACCCTGTGAGGTGCGGCTGAACCCTAGGTCTTGGAGGTGATCCTATTATCATCTTGTTCTTGTTATTGGTTGGTGAAAAAGGTCTCTTTGGGTCCCTGGATGCGCATTCCAGCAACCGCCGCCGAAGGCAGAGCGGTTCTGGTGGTTTCAGATTGTCAGTTTGGTTTCGGGGTGAGGTTTCCACCTTTCTCTTTGTTTTTCACTTATAAAATTTGAGGCTTGTGATGATTATGAGTCCCTGGATTGTTGTTGGTAGTACGATGAGCTTCGTGGTGTGGTTTCGTCTTTGTTTTCCTTTTTCTCCAACACCCGAGTGTGTTGGATGATTTGGCATGGTTTCGAGTTGCCAGAATCTAGGAGACTCGCCTACGTGGGCATGGGGGTAAGTGTCCATGCATGTGTTTGAGGTGAACATGATAAGTGGGGAAGTAATAGTTAATCTTATTTAGACAGTGCCAAGATCCGGAGTGCACAGATGGATCCACCTGGAGGTAGGGTCCCTCTCCTTGACCCTTAATATAAAGTAAATTAGTAAAGATTTATTTATGCATGGTCTTAGTATTTGAATTCTGCATGTTAGTGTTAAATAAATTCTTCTGTGGAAAAAGTGTGAATTGGAGGAATAGGATAAAAAAGGTTTCTTGCTAACTAAACTCACGATTTAATAAAAAAACCCTTCAATCAGAGGTTTGTTGTCATCAAGATAAAATATAGTGATATACTTTTTATGCTTTCCTAATGGATTATTGTGGTGCCTCTTTGATGCTTGTATGTGAACTTTATTTGTTGAGACAAAGGGAATGAAATGGCCATGATACTTGTGTTTGTGTCAATTTTACATGTTTAGGAAAATTATGTATGATGATAACCATAGTGGGATGAATTAAGACTAAATGACTTGTTTACTCTAGAAGGTGACAAAGGGTTAAATAATGATAAATGAATCCTTTAAGATGGAATGGTGATAATTAAAAGAACAGACTAGGTTTGTACGACCATGCAGTTGGAAAATGTAATGATCATGGCTTATGTTGGTAAAATGAATATGAGGATATCTCGATTTAGATAATTAAGATGGGTTTCCATAAGTATGAACATGAATGTGTTCGCTTCTGTGCATGCAACATGATTCATTGATTTATTATGAGGTAATTACATAAACAATATATTATTGACATGTTTGTATTGTGAGTGCGCACATGTTGATGCCACATAATGAATGATAATAAGGGTGAGTGCATCCTGAGGCCAGTATGACAGTACATGTCTGGAAGGGAGGCATTCTTACCCCTTTCCAGTTGACTTTTGATAATGATTATCAGTGATTATGGATGAGAGGAATTCATTCCCCATTCCATCTACTTTGAATGATTACAGATGGGAGGAATTCATACCCCACGCCACATACTTTTAATGAGTATGGATGGGAGGTGTGCATACCCCATGGTAGCTTATTTTGTGTACGGGTGGGAGGCATGTCTATCCCAAGCCAAATGTGATCTATATATGTGTATGGAAGGGAGACATTCTAACCCCTTGCCAGTTGACCTATAGGGATGAAAGGAATTCATACGTCATGCTACATATTCTTCTAAATGGGTGGGAGGCATTCTAACCCCACACCATCTATTATCTAAATGCTTATATATATATATATATATATATGGTGACATGATCAGGTTACTTTACCAGAAACGAGCTGAAGCTGGTATAACCGTCAGGAGTCCCTTGGGAACCAGCACATGTGTTGTTTACTTATGTGATATTTATTACTTATATCTCCTTACCTTCTCACTGTTTAATTATTATACATTGTCTATATTGGGTTTGACATTGGTGGTGTCGGCCTACTGAGATTTATATCTGACACCCTACTCAATCCACCAATGCACGGGGGTACCCGAGTAGACCTTCTTGCTTGCAGGACCTAGGTTGTGTGTTGTGTTGTTTGTACCTGAGGTGTTAGGGGAAAAGGAATAAGTTGGAGCTTGGGATGCTCATGGGATCGCTGTCGGGCTTTGATGTCCTTTATTTTTATTTTGTTTTTAAAGAATGTTGTATTGATTCCTTCTTTGATAACAATATCATCATATGTACATGCATGCATTGTAAACTGGCGTTTTCTGCCTTTTATAAAATGGTTATTACCTTTCATTTTCTTCTGACTTTCAATGGTTTACCACTTCCACTATTGAATATTATTTACTCTGATAATACTGATATGTTACTCTGATA
This sequence comes from Viscum album, assembly GCA_963277665.1. NCBI lineage: Eukaryota > Viridiplantae > Streptophyta > Magnoliopsida > Santalales > Viscaceae > Viscum > Viscum album. The sequence continues at coordinate 797,766,599 of OY728143.1, read as the reverse complement.
TGAGGGTATAGTCTCCCCACTATAACCTCTCGAGACCGTCGATGCTAGTTGGCAGCCTCTGGCATATGGGGAGACACGCTTGAGCCCATGTGACCTACCAGTCTCGCCAACGATTCGATGGTAAATCGGGCCAGGGCGTTACATATTTTATTCCCTTTGAAGAATTATCAGGACCTTACAATTTCCCCCCATCCGAATGGGGCCCATTCGGAATGAAAAGAATACTATTCTGATGTAGAAGGGGTCCTGAACTAAAATGGTTCATTGTATAATAAACAGACCCAGCAGGAGGGTACCTCACCTATATATAGAGGCCCATGTCATTTTCCTTTTACCATTTCTCATGAAAAAAGTTCTCTCAATTTCCCCATCTTCCTCTTCTCTCGGGTAACATTATACATGTGAAAATCATGTTCGTGAACCGCTCCATAAAAACCGAGAACCAATCTCCTAGCCATTTTTTCATCCGCATACAATTTTTTGGATTTTGCAAATCCTTTTCTGGAATTATAAAAATATAATGTGGTTTCCACGTAGGAGGATTCTATGTGGCTTCCATGTCTGATTTCCAATCATCGATCGGCGAACCAAACATTATGAACAAATAATACGAACATTAAACATTTATACAAAATATCTGAATATGATCTTAATTAAGGCCTAGGTTCGTGGTATCCAAATTCTGAGAACCATTAGATTCTCCAAGCAACGATCTGGGGGTAACGCCTCATGGATGGATTGAAAACCATGGTTGTAAGTGGTGAAATACACTCGCATACCATAACTGTAGGATGGGTTACCTCTGCATATCATGTGGTATGAAGATTGTAAATACTGCACACTATGTATTGCACGGTATGTGGATATCATGTACCATTTTTAGAATCTATATACAGAGCCTTATGTGGGCATATTTTTAGTTCTCTGGCCACTCTTTCATAGCCTTTGCCCAATGATTTTTTTTTGGATTAATTTTTTTCAGCTTGTGGATCTTCCTGCGTAGGTTACAATTGGTGATTCACAGGATGGGATAAAACTAACGAAGATAAGGGAACTATGAAGGGAAATATTGAGGATCATCTTTGAGCCCACATCATTCATCGTGATAGCTTTTTAAGATATTTTTAGACACCAAAGATTCCTTCCTACCAGTTATTTGTACGGTTTCCACTTTAAGGTTTTGGTCTCCCTGATGACATTCCTCTATTGTTGGTTGGCCCCAATACTCTTTTAATCATCTTTGAGGCACAACAATGACATGATCACACCAACATTTCCGTAGACGGATAAGTCATCACCACTCCAATTCAAGAGAATGACTTCATACTAAGTGGATCAACCTGAAATCAGGGAAACAGCAGGTGTCGCGATGGAATCCCGAGACTAGATTCTTGAGATTACCCATCTATTATCAGCATCTCCTAAAAAATCCACATGGAGGGTGTAGCACCAAATGGTATTTTCGAGTCGGATGATGTTTCTATGATGATTTGGCCTTACCATTCTGGGTGAATCAGACTAGTTTAGGGTACCTCGTCCATTTGAAGGTGGTGGTATTATATAAGGCACCATGGGTTTCTTAGTTTGCAATCCTCTCTCCAGGAAAAATCCTTTAGGAATTTTTGACCCGCTGGTGTTCAAGAACCAACACCATCCACATATTTCATGGGAGGTGGAGATTAACATATGGGATATCTAACAGCTTGAGGACTCCCCATCCATGGAGAGATGTATGACCAATTTCTCCCGGTAGCTACTTCCTAGAATTAAAGTGACCCCATGTATCATTTGACAAAGACTCTACTGGTCATGGTAGATAGATTACTTGATCATCCCATTGAGGCTCACTCACTTATCCCATTTGAGGGTTCGATAGGTTTATTATTGGGGCTGAACGGACCCCAACTGAGGGCTCACCGTAGTCGGACTCACCCAACCCATTGGTCCTGCAAAACACTAGGGTCATATTGTGATACCCTTGAAGCGGGCTGATACACTACATGAGGATATGAGCTTCTACCAAACGTATCACTGGTGCTTAGACTAGTATGTTTCTTCTCCATGTGTTTGAGTGGATGGATTCTTCCATCCCGTGACAAATATACTGGGGTTAATGACTATACTTTGATGATGGAGGTCATGCTGACCGAGGGTCCACCCATTAATTTGGCCCTTCCTGTCGTCACCCATATTTATGAATTGTTGGAAAAAATACAAGAATGTAGGCCCCCACATCAGCTTAGCAGAACATTTCAATTTCTGTATGGGTGTATGGTAGACAATTTCCCCTGTTATGAATACTGGAATACTACAAAAGTTCCTCATTCTGATTTTCAACCCTCACTTCTATACATCATTAATGTTCTTCCTAAAACTCTAAGTGTTATTGTGGTTGTTGGGCTATTGGAAGACGCTTCCATTTCACATTTTCACTACATCCTACCCCTCACAGTTCATTGAGAAGAGATATGGATAGTTCTTTGAAGAAACTATTGTCCCTAATAACACTTTGGGACATGATGCTCACTACTACTATAGATCTAGTAGTCATTTGTGTGCCATACCTCCCCTACTGGGTTTCCAGAAAAATCAGATGCCTTTAACAGACTACACTACATCCATATGTTCAATTAAGGGGAGAGTCTCACCACATAATTATTCACCAATTAGGGCTCATGATGATTCATGAAATTTATTCTTTAGAATTTACAATTCCTAATACGACAGAATCCACATTTTTATCAGTGGAGTATGCCCGACTGTGGGTGGAGCGTTACCCCAAATTTTTTTGACGGAACTAGTTCTGTGTATAGAAACCATTAACCATTCCATGTCATGACTTTTCCCCAATGACAATTCCACACATTCCTTCTATTGTGAAGATTTTGACAGTTATCCCTTCTACTTCTATCCCTACAGTAACCAGGATGGATACATCACATGTTCCATCCCTCATGGTAAGAAGACTCTCAATTCTTCATCAGAAATTTCTGGGAGGATCCTCGTCGATACAACATATCTCATTACGGAGTGATTAAAAATAATCCTCTCCTGTAGATACCACCTAAGACCTTAATTAGAATGGCACCAACCGAGTATCATAGATCATCCCAGAATGCACGGTTAGTCCTCTACATCCGGATCTCGCAACTGGGCCATCTGAGGGCAAAGAAAGTCTTCTCTTATGTATGACCTATATTATGTTCATCCCCACTCATATTGAAATGCTTCCTTATTTTACACTTGTGTATGTATGGTAGGATCAACGTAATTGTGTTTTGGAAAGGCAGCAGGCATTGTGAAATGATGAATGGCACCCGTTATGCGCTCTTTCCACAGAGATACCCATGGCCAACATTGCTGATGAGGGTGATAATTTTCATTGGTTTTTAACTGAGCTGCATTATGGATGCTTTGACTACCAAAATATACACCTCCTTATTTACCAAATATTCATTGTCCAACAAGACCTTTCCTTATGTTAGGACAAGCTCTCCAGGTTCAATTATTCCCATCAGTAGGTGGCGACCTTCAGAGATGTTTCTAAAGAATTTTATTATATGATATTCAAGGAGGTAAAAGCACATGATTTAGTGGTGACCCATGAATAATATGTGTGGGAGTGTGAATCTCATGTAGCAATGTTGACGGATCAACTGTCCGTCTCCTGTGCAAACTATGAATCCATCTTGAGGAAAGGGCGGGACCTTAATGTTGTTCTCGAGCGAGTGCGTCCGACGGGCTAGGTTGAAATGGAGGAAAGATATTCTTTGGAGAAAACTATCTATGTCATGTGGAAATCACTTTTCATTCTCTTATAAAGGGATAAACGAGTCTTTTTTAAATTTTTTCCCAAATCAAGATATGTACCGTTCCATTTTTTATATTTTTCAGATACTCTGAACAGGGAATGATTCTCCATTTTTTTCGCACTCAATGAAACTGATTTGACTTTGAATGCTTATTTATTAACATTTCATGTCATGTCAATATCATTTAAATCAGCCATTAATTTGAAACCCTGTCTGGAAGTCAGTAAACTAAAATAATCAAATTAGGATCTAATGTTTTCCTATGCCATAGGACCCAATGAGCGTAGTTTGACTGTTGATGAGGTTACATGGAAAACCCAATGAACATTTATATATTTTTTATTATTACCCTAATTTTTGCCTAAGCCTACTAGACATGGGATTAGTGGGTATAACTGGACATTTTTATATGCCAAACTTTGTGGGTTTTCGACCTAACAAGATTTAGGATTTTTCTGATGGCTCAATGTTTTTAAAAAAATTGATACTTGACTATTACCCAGAGGTGCCTTCTGTAAATTTTCCCTCTAGCATGTACGGTGTCTTTTTAACTTGTAGTTCACAGTCCGGCCAACCAAACATATTAGTGATGTTTTAGGATGAACATCTTTGACCAAATTTAATATGGGTATGGCCCTTATTCGAGACCGTTGGTCGGGAATGTCCAAATATCATTCAAACTTGGATTATAGATTTTTTTTACCCCAGATTTGTGAATTTTGGACATGCATGAGGCTCAGGAGCCCTTTTAGGAGTACAAAATTTTTAAAGGACACTCGTAGGGATGAATTAGCATTTGATGGATGGCCATTTCTATGGGAAACAATGCAGAGCCTCCGTAGAATGATGTGTACAGTCAATCAGAGGTGTCCGCAAGACACTGGCCTTCTATTTATGATGGTGTAACGACCTGAATCCAAAGCCCTCCACTGGTACCCCATACCCGGTTTTCCACGTGACCTCAAGCGAATTTCCCCACATGCAAGAGGTTTCTGACTGGTAGCAAGGGCCTTGGTATGTTATTGGGGAAACTATTCCTTCATTTGGTAAGGTATACAGGGTAAGGAAAACAACAGTCAATAGTGGAAGCAGTAACAACATACATAATTGGGACCAAACAGTCGAAGATCAAATATATAGAAAAGATGATAATGATGCAGTAAGTACAAGTATCTAAATAAAGCAGTAAACACCACAACGTGCTGAAATACAACTGAAAACTAAGTACTAAATCTAAAGCAACTCCAGCAGTATCACAAGCCTTAGCATGGTCTCATGCTCTCCAGCTCCACAGTACGTCAAACACCTGAAGTAGAAGGGGTCTTTCCCTTATCTATACATGAAACAACATAGTCTGCTTGGGCCCAAAAGCATGGCCCAAATAGGGTGTGAGAAAAGATTCCAGTAGGAAACCACCCAAAGATCTGTGCCTAATAGTCAATGAATACATGGAAAGTAAATTAGAGGATCAAAAAACTAGAAAATACACAGTAGCTACAATCTATAGTCTAGCATATAAACTACCCTAGTAAAAAAACAATCAAGAAGTAAAACAAAGGTAACCCCCCCCCCCCCGGGTAGTTCTCACAGACTAACCCTTATGGTTCAAGCTATAACCACTACCAACCCTCTGGGAAGCACACACAGTATCACCCCTTTGGTTCAGTTAATGAATAGACTCTCTGGGGAAGCACTCACCGTCCTATTACCCCTATAGTCTCATATCTTACTAAAGGCTCTCTGGAGAAGCACTCAACGTCAATTCCCCATGTGGCCCGCTTCGAGGAACTACCGACTCTCTGAGGAAGCACTCAAAATCAATTCCCCTGGTGGTCTCACAACGTCAATTAAAGACACTCTGGAGAAGACCTTACATCATTTCTCCCTCTCGTCCATACACTAGGTTCTCTCAGCCCTGGGTAATATAAACATGCATAATGCGCGTGTATCTCCCATGTAAACCTCAGGAAATACTTGGCTATCATTCTAAGGCTCAGCAGCAAAACAGCACAACAGTTCCACTATCCTACAACTAGGCATGGCAACTGGCATGACACCTAATAAGAAAATCCAATATGGAAAACATCCAAAGTATAGAAAAACTACTCTATTCACAAAGGTAAACCTCTACTATAGAAATCAAGAAAGCCAGTAATCAATCAAGGGGAAAACAAGAAAAATAAAAATTCCCGTTCAAGGGAATTGGCTTAATTGCACGAAATATTCAAAGAATTTCTACAGAAAGGCACAAAACACCTACCTCGATCCTAGGAGATCGATATACATGAACAATGATGACATATTCTCCTTAGAACATCATAGATATGAGAAAACGTCTGAAACACATAAACCAATATAACATGAGAAAGATGGGGAATTGGAAAACAAGGCTCAAGCAGAAGGGAGAAATCACAGCTGTGATTCCAACGCAATCCATAGTGCTCGAATTGGAGAATAGATAGAGAGGCGGGGGCTCGTCAATGATTCGCGGATCCTCGGTGCTCTCAGACGAACGAAACCTAGAAGGAGACCTTTCTATGTGTCAGGTGTGACCCCTGTCTGTTTAATGAAAAAAAATAAAGTACACGGCGTGTACTTTTAGAGTACACGGTATATATTAGGTCTTTCCGTACTCCGCCTAAATCGGCCTCCACATCACCCCCACACACCGTGTGTGTGGCCCGGACACGATCAATACACGGCTTCAAGCGGGAAAAGAGTACACAGCCTGTACTAAAAAGGTACACGACGTGTACTTAAAAAATTTATAGAAACTTCATTTTTCTCAAAAACACCAGAAAAAGTAATGGCATGCCTGAAACGAAGATCTGGGTTCTTACAAACTTACCCCTTAAAGAAATTCATCCCCAAATTTTCTTTTCAAGGAGTAGAATAAGAAAACCCAAACATCTCCGACCACTACGATCGTACATCAGCATCCATCTCCAAGGTCTCATCCTGTACTCGCCCATGATTCCATAGCACCCATACAAGAGAGACAGACCACCCATGGAGAACCTTCGTACTACGATCGACAATCTGGATGGGATTCTCCTCAAACGATGCATCCGCTTCGAGCTCAACCTCCTCGAGCTGAAAGACATGAGACAGGTCTAAAAAGTAACATTGGAGTTAAGAGATGTGGAAGATGTCGTTAATGGCCTGGTATCTATGGGGTAGCTGCAACCGATAAGCGACAAACCTAACTCTCTCCAAAAAGTCAAACGGCCCGACGTACCACGGTGAAAGCTTACCCTGCCTTCAAATCCTCTTGTGTCCCAACCTTGGTGCGACACGTAGGAAAACCCGATCCCCATCCTCGAACTCAAAAGGTCATCTCTACTAATCAGCATAAGTCTTCTGTCGAGACTGTGTTGTATCCATCATCTTTCGAATCAGTTCTATCTGCTCTGATGTCTCTTGAACAAGATGAGGTCCCAGCAAAGCTGTCTCTCCTGCCACCAGCCAGCATAAGGGTGATCGGCGTGGCCTACCATACAAAGCCTCGTATGGTGCCATCTGAATGGTCACCTGGAAACTGTTGTTGTTGAAAAAATCCAAAATATGTATATGCTTCCCACAAGAACCGCTGAAGTCTAGAATGAAAGCTCGAAGCATATCCTCAAGTACCTAGATCGTGCGCTCGGACTGACCATCAGTCTGGGGATGGTATGATGTACTCAAAAATACTTGTGTACCCAAGGCCTTCTGAAATCCCTGCCAGAACCGAGAGATAAAGCGTGCATCCCTGTCTGAAACAATGGAGTGTGGAACTCCATGTAGACGAATGATCTATCTGATGTATTGTCATCCCAGATCATTGACACTAAAGGTCTCCTTGATCGGCAGGAAGTGAGAAACCTTCATGGGCCTGTCGATGACAACCCAAACAACATCATTCCCCCGAGGTCACCTCGGCATCCCGGTCACGAAGTCCATCACAACATCATTCAACATCCATTCCGGAATGGGTAACTGCTATAAAAGGAATGCTGGTTGCTAATGCTCCACCTCCACCTGCTGACAAGTAGAGCATCCCATGACAAAACCAGCAACATCCCTCTTCATACCTGGACACTAGTACTGGAGATAAAGATCCCTATACATCTTGGTGACGCCAGGAAGGACTTCCCACACTGAGGAATGAAAATCCTGAATCAGCTCATCACGTATGTCTGTTGGAACCCATACGTGTCCCTGAAAACACAAGATCTCATCCTCGCCCATTGTCCATCCAGGAAGAGGGTCCTCTCCTGACACACTCTCCTGCAGGACTAAGCCATCTGAGTCGGATAGCTGCCTCATCCGTACCCGATCAAGCAGTGTATAGCTAACAAATATATAAGATAGGAAGGTCTGTCCATGTATGTTGTACACCTCCAGATGCATCTCAGAGAACAGATCCATAAGATTCCACTCGCTACTGGCCTCCTAAACTGCATGAATATGAGTACTCCTTCTCAACTCATCTGCCATTGCAATGCCCTTTCCTGACATATAGGCAAGCTCAAAATCCAAAGACTGAAGATACTCGACCCACATGTGCTGCCTCAGATTCATATCACGCTGAGTGAAGATATACCTGAGACTTTTGTGGTCATTAAAGACCACAATGTGCTCTCCTAGAAGATATTGTCTCCAATAACGTAAGGCATGAACAACAGTTGCCAACTCCAGATCATGCGTAGGGTAGTTCCTCTCATGTGGCCTCAACAGCCGAGACCCGTACGCAAAAAATCCATCTCCCTGCATAAGCACAATCCCTAGTCCGATACCTGAAGCATCACAATAGACAGTATAGCTCTTGACTGGCTTTGTCAAAACTAGTATCAGTGCCGACGTCAATCATACCTTCAGCTCCTTAAAGGCTGACTCACAAGAATCCGACCATAAGGACTTCGCCCTCTTCTTGGGAAGACCTGTCAATGGTGCTGCTAGGTGTGAGAAGTCCTGAATGAAGCGTCTGTAGTATCCTCCAGCCCTAAGAAACTCCATACCTCAAAAACGTTCTTCGGATTTCTCTTAGGAGAAAACAGCTCTCACTTTCTCTAGGTCCATAGATACTCCTGCCTCTGAGATGACGTGACACAAGAAGTAAATATGTTCCATAAAAAAGTGGCACTTTGAGAGTTTAGTATAGAGCCGATGCTCTCTCAGTGTACTCATAATGATCTCAAGATGTGTGGCATGGTCATGTAGAGTGTGAGTGTACACCAAGATATCTTCCACAAATACCATGAAGAAGGTGTCCATGTAAGGATGGAACCCTCAGTTCATCAGTGCCATGAAAACTACAGGCACATTCGTGAGACCGAACGACATGACTATATACTCGTATAACCCATACCTGCTCCTGAAGGCTTTCAGAGGTATATCTAATGGTCTAATTTGAAAATGATGATAACTGGACCTCTAGTCGATCTTTGAGAACACCCACTCTCCTCGAAGATGATCTAAGAGGTCATCGATCCTCGAAAAGGGTTATCGATTCTTGATCATCAACTGGTTCAACTTCCGATAATCCACTCAAATCCGAAGGGTACAGTCTACCTTATTTGAAAACAAGATAGGAAAACACCAAGGAGAAGTACTGGGTTGGGTGAAACCCTTTTCCTGCAACTCCTCCAACTTCTTCTTGAGCTCCTGCAACTCAGGTGTAGCTATCCTACAAGGAGGAATGGACACCAGTGCTGCTCTTGGCCCGAGCTCAATAGAAAAGTCTACCTCATGCTCGGGAGGCAGACCAAAAAATTCCTGTTGAAATACATCTCTAAAACGATCCACCACTGAAGGAAAGTCCAACTGTGAAGTCCCCTAATCATCTAGATAAAGTCTATCAATCTGGGTCGTCACCCTTCCTAGCACATGATGCTCGAGTCTTTCCCGACTCTCATGGACATCCCATTTGCCTCTATAAAGAATGGATTCACCTTCTGGTGAGATGAAACTCACCATGTGGAGATAATAGTCGACGACTTCCTGGAAGGGAACCAACCAGTTCATCACGAGAATGACATCATAACCTGCCATCTCTAGGACATAGAGATCCCATAAGAAATGATACCCTGCAACCTAGAGAGGGAACTCTCTACACTAACGTACCTTAGATTTTCTCATCTTCAAATGTGTGTCTAGTGTCAATGAGTCAGCAAAAGAAAAGACACAGAGCCCAAGGCTCTCCACAATAGCAACAGAGATAAATCTATGTATATCACCAGTATCAAAAAGAGTTGAAGATAAAATTAGGGATACTAAAATTTTACCTCAAACTGTAGAAGGTCTAGGATCCTTCTCCTGCTAGGATTGCACCACCGTAATGGTCTAGCCTGCCACGCGGCCCTATGACCCTACATGAACACTCTGAGCTAAACCTCCCTATTGGCGCTAAAGGACCGGTGAGTTACTTCCATGGCCTCAACCTTCACCTCGGCCCGAACGGCCGGAAGAACTACAGTTCCCTAACTAGTGTGAAACTGGTTGTGCTGCTCTTGAACAAGGAGTCATAAAATAACCACCATCACCAGCAACTGGTGAGAAAACCTAGCATAAATGATGATGGTGTCCCATCTTACCGTAGGATCGGCACTCCACTGGGTCCCTTTGGCACTATGGCCTCGTATTCCCACTTCTACCGCACTAGTAGCATACAAACTGGATTCCAAAAGATGTATCTCACCTGCTCGGGTCACCGTGTGAAGACTCCCTACGGCGTTTCATGCTATCCACTAGAGGAACACTAGATATGGAAGCAATACTGCCCTGGCCCAAAGCTCTGGAGTCTCTCATATTGCGCTCTGCAATTTTTGTCTGGTTGACGATGGAAGAGATGGAAGTCAACTGGAAGAGATTCACCTGCGAGCGGATCTCCCACATGAGACCATCATCGAACTTCCATGCTAAGAACATCCCATCTCCATCCTAGAGGTGTGTGAAACAATGAAGCTTGGTAAAACGAGAGGAATACTCCATGAAAAATATATTACCCTGCTCTAGAATCATGAAATCCCGGGCTCGATCAGTCGTCAGGGTCCTCGGGTAAAAGTAGTCGTAGAACACGCACTGGAACTCCTCACAAGCCATAACCTGCTGATGACCTGCCTATGAGATCACGTCCCACCACCTCTTGGAGGAGTCTCAGAGAATGTAGGTAGCGATCATGACCCTCCTCTCTGGAGGCATCTTCGGATGCATGAAGATAGTCAGCATGGCTTCCAGCCATGACTCTGCAGCCAGTGGTCCTCCTTCCCCCGAGAAAGTAGGAGGATACTGCTCTTGGAAAACCCGTGTCAAGTCTTCCATAGTCATGGCAGGAGGTGTTGCTCCCTGAACGGTCTTCATCATCCTCATAAAACCTTTCCTGAACTGTACATCAGCGCTTGTGACTGTTATGACAGCCGGTGCCAAGGATGGCCCGACAGGAGGATCGACAGGAAGTCCCTGATCCACCATATCTGGAATCTGATCACTGCCTGATTACTGACATACAACCGGAGGACGTCTCGGAGGCATATCTCTTAATGATCAAAATCACACCTTATATAATAAGTAACAATGAAATGGAACACAAGAGTACAAAACGAGAACAGGGGATGGAAACACACAAGTTTACAAAACATGACTAAACAACCTGTATAAAAACTACACGGTGTTTCTTTTTAAGCCACTAACATGGGCGTGTACCCCTACACTACAGGTCATGTAACACCTCAAACTACACGGCGTGTTGAAACCACACACGATGTGTACTTGTAAACTATTCCCATGCATGGGGCTCCTTACACGGCTAACCCACAGGGTCCGACTTAATCTGAGACTACACGGCGTGTTCTGAAAAAACACGGGGTGTACTAGCCAAGGCATCGGCGGCCCGTGTTGTTAAATACACGGCCGTCTACACGGCTGAACCTTACACTGCATGTTCCAAACAAACACGGCGTGTATAGGTGAAGGTGACACAATCATGTGTTGTTCATGACACAGTCGGGTACCTGAATAAGAATACACGTCATTTTCCAAAAACAACACGGTGTGTCAAGGAGAAGGTAACGTCATCCCGTGTTGTTCGTGACATGGCTAGGTACCTGGATAGGACTACACGACATGTTCCTTTGCAACATTGCATGTTCTACTCGAGCTTTCCCCACCCGTGTTGTTAGTGACACGGCTGGGAACTCTAATCCAAACTACACGGCGTGTACCAACCATACAAGGTGTGTTCCTGATGTTATTTCTACAACAGCGTGTCCCTGCTCACATGGCCAGTGACACGGTCAAAACACTACACGACATGTAGTCAAAAAGTACATGCTGTGTATTATGGGTTTTTCTGGGCAGTAGGTCAAAAACTGCACAGAAGCATAGAAAACACAGAAAACATGTCAAAGAGGATCCAAATTCCGATTCATGAGGGCCCATACACCCTGAAAATCAAAACTTGTCATTCATTTAAGAATAGTAGAATACAAACAATCCTCTAATAATGCAATAAAGATTCTATCAATCATCTATCACAACAGCATGCATAATCTACACAATGTCTATCACAACATCATGCAATCTCTAATGCACCCTAGATGGCATGGAAAGAGTGCATGGCATGTGATTTCTATAAGTTCCTATTTGATGAATGAGAAGGAATACCCTCATCTCATCAGGTTGCGACAGAAATAGAACCGTAATAGTCAAGACAATAACAACACAAAGCATGTGAATTACTCTAGGTGAAATCATATCAACCGTAAAATCTCAAAACCAACAAATTGGAATTAACGAGGTAGTATGGATTTTCCATGTACACGGGTTAGCTACTCCCGTGCACAGCTTAACCCCAAGTACCGAATCCATCCTATCCCTGGCTAAATGCCCCAAACAGTAATTCAAGAGAAAAGAAACACCTCTGATACCACATTGTAATGACCCGAATTCGGAGCCCCTCCACTTGTGCCCCATACCCATTTCGCCACATGACCTCAAGCGCATTTACCCAAATGCCAGAGGATGACGACTAGAAGCAATGGCCTAGGTAAGTTATTGGGGAAATTATGCCCTCATTTGGTATGGTGTACAAGGTAAGGAAAACAACAGTCTGTAGCAGATGCAGTAACAACATACATAAATGGAACCAAACAGCAGAAGAACAAATATATAGAAATGATGATAATGATGCAGTAGGTATAAGTATCTAAGGAAAGCAACAAACAATACAACGTGCTTAAATATAACTGAAAACAAAGTACTAAAACAACATCAACTCTAGTAGCATCCCAAGCCGTAGCTTGGTCCCATGCTCTCTAGCTCCACAACAAGTCAAACACCTGAATTAGAAGGGCGCTTGATCTTATCTATACCTGAAACATCATAGTCTCCATGGGCCCAAAACCATGGCCCAAACACAGTGTCAGACAAGGTCCCAATAGGTAACCACCCGACGATCTATGCCTAACAGTCAATGAATACATTGCGAGTAAAGTACATGAACAGTAAACATGAAAATACACAGCAGCTACAATCTATAGTCTATCATATAAACTACACAAGTAAAAAAACAATCAACAAGTAAAACAAAGGTAACCCCCCTTGTTAGTTCTCATATCCTAACCCTTATGGTTCAACCTATAAGCACTAGAAACCCTCTAGGAAGCACACACAGTCTCACCCCTCTGGTTCAGCTATGGAATAAACTCTCTGGGGAAGCACCCACCGTCAAATTCCCCCTATAGTCTTGTATCATACTAAAGGCTCTCTAGGGAAGCACTCAACATCAATTCCCCCTATGGCCCACGTCGAGGAACTACAGACTCTCTGAGGAAGCACTCAACATCAACTCCACATGTGGTCTCGCAACGTGAATTAAAGACACTCTAGGGAAGCCCTTACTTCCATTCTCCCTTTGTTCTATACAGTAGGTTCTCTCGGCCCTGTGTAATATAAACATGCATAAAGCGCATGTATCACCCAAGTAAAATCAAGTACAAAAAACATCCAATGTACAAAAAAACAACTCTATTCACAATGGTAAAACTCTACTATAGCAATCAAGAAAGCAGGCAATCAATCAAGGGAAAAACAGGAAAACACACAATTCTCGTTCATGGGAATTGGATAAATTGAACAAAATATTCAAAGACATTCTACAGAAAGTCAGAAAACACCTAAATCAATCCTAGGAGATCGATATACATGAACAACGATGACAGATTCTCCTTAGAACATTGTAGGTCTGATAAAATGTTTGAAACACATAAACCACGATAACTTGAGAAAAAGGGGGAATTGGAAAACATGAATCAAGAAGAAGGGAGAACTCACCGCTGCGATTCCAATGCAATAAATGGTGCTCGAATCGGAGAATGGATGGAGAGGAAGGGGCTCATAAAAGATTCGTGGATCCTCTGCACTCTCGGATGAACGGATCCTAGAAGAAGACCCTTTTGTGCATCAGGCATGGCCCCTATCTGTTTAAAGAAAAAAACGAATGTACATTGCATGTACTTTTAGAGTACATGGCATGTACTAGTTCTTTCCGTACTCTACCAAAATTAGCCTCCACAGCACCCCAACACACCGTGTGTGTGCCCCGGACATGGCCAGTACATGGCTTCGAGCGGTAAAAGAGTACACGGTGTGTACTTATAAAATTTACAAAAACTTCATTTTTCTCATAAACTCCAGAAAAAGTAATGGTCTACCTGAAAAGAAGATCTGGGATCTTACAAATGGCCTGGTGGGATATTTAGCATTTTGAATTTATTTTTTAGTCAGGATCCACAGTGATTGGCTGTCCTGAGTAGTGGTGTATAAAAATATTAGGGGAATTTATGTCAGCATTGAAGGGGGTGACTACACCCACAAGGCTCTTACATTCTTGAGGGAGAGCTGTTGAGTAAACGGTTCAGTTTGAGTCCTTTCTTAATTCAGGGGGATTTGGAAAGAAAATAAGGAATCTAAGCTGATATCCAAATGTTTTCAACATCTGGGAGTGTGATAATACATGAATGTCATTTAGGAATTCGGAAGCTAGAATGAACTCTCTTGGGGATGAATTTTCCTTCAATTCATGGATATTTTCATGGGAAACATATGACGAGACATCAGGGCATGACTTGAATAGCAAAACAATGGTGTCTAAAGAACACTGGCCTTCTATCTTCGATGGCTATGGATGATTATGGGGATTGAGAAATTTATTAATATGGTATGTGACCATCGATAATGGGTGAACCTAAACACAAAAATTAGAATTTTAACTGAACATATTCATGGAAAACCCAAAATGAGTGGAGGAACTCTTCATTTGTATGCAGATCAACTTATCGTATATGGGTGGGGTATCCCTAAAAATCTCAAAAGAGTCCAGAGTTGAATCTAGACCGCATGTTCCGATATATCTAGGATGTGAGTATGGTATAAAATGTAATCCATAACTCTAAAATCCCTTGAATCAAGAGGGATGGAATCAGGCTTGAATGCCATTGGGAGTACTAGGATAGAAGAACAATTTCATGGGGTTGGATTTTTCTTTGATTGATGGTTGTTTTTGTGTGTAACATATGTAGATCCATAAGGGAATTATGTGAATAGTCATGAAAAGGTGTTTGTAGGACACATGCCATCTGTATCATATTGCCGTGGAGGGTTACGGGGAGTCAAAATCACTCAAAGCGTGGAGTTAGGGGTATGGTATAAGGGTATCTGGACATATTGGGGACATTTGGGCTGTAATTTACTCATGGAATGTGTTGTCCCTTATGTGGATATGACTACTACACAGGGTGAGGAATTCATTCCATATTTGGAGTACATAGTTATTTAACGTCAAATAGTCAAGACGTGGGGTTACCCTCGAGGGAGGGAACCGCGACAATCCTTTTAGGGTCGTGCTGTGAGGACCAAATTTTGGGACTGTTTTTTCATAATGTCACAGTGTATCTCTCGCTTTTATCCCTTACCTCACTTGAGCCATGATCAGTGTGTGAAACAAGATATTATGTTGATTTCGTTTCATTTACTATGAATAAAAAAATCATCATTATACGGTGCTTTAGGCTTAAACCAATGCTATGGTGTTTAACATCATATAACAAGGACAATTTTTGCCTCGCAGTTTAGTGTCGAGCTATGAGAAAATGATACTATTCAGATTTTTGTTATGCAGTGAGGACTATTATGTTAACATAATGATATTTAGAAGTTTTTTAAGTTAATTGAATTCATGATTTTCTGATGTTATTTAAATGTCAGTGATGATAGATGGTGTAAACCATAATCCTGGGTGCAACTTGATTAATGAGGGATGACATATGGAATGGAAGCCATTGGGAATACTAGGATAGAATAGGAATCTCCTGGGAATGAGTTTTCCATTGATTGATAGCCAATTTTTGTGGGCAACATATGTAGAGCCACCAGGGAATGATTTGCACAGTCAAACAATGGTGTCCATAGGACACTGGCCTTCCATCTCAAATGGACTTGGATGATTATGGGGATCCATGATTTCCTAATGTATGGAATGTAACAAAAAATAATGATGAATCTCAGAATGGATGACATATCCAGATCATGATTACTCATGAAATATTGGAACTTCCACCTATATCTGAATTACATGTAGAGGGAGAAGCAGTATCTGTTGACTTCTCATGAGTGGGTGCACATACAAGATATCATAACACCGAGGATTGGGCGACACATAACTCTCAAAGTATTTCACAGTTTATTGTCATGAAAGTAGGACCTTTCATGGGCTCCACATACAAGTCTGACCAATGTATGGAGAAAAAGGGGTATTTCTATTTTTTTATTGTGATTGTGCTAGGATTCCAAATCTAGGGGTCATTGTGTATTCTGTGGGGGTAGGAATCAAGCCATAATTAGTTCTTAATCTTCCCTAGAAAAATTTTCTCGATGTGTCAGAAAACATGAGGGAATGTTTTTATGATGACGTATGGGTCGAGATGCCAAATGTGGGCATCACTACATATCCTGTAAGGGAAGTAATCAAGCCACACATAGTTTTGTATGTTCCATGTACCAATTTGGCTTGGTCCATGTGTGAGGACATGTGAGGGAATTTTTGTTACAACTGATCCGGGTGCCAGTCCTACCATATTCCCATAAGATTTATTTTGACAAGATAATACATACCACTTATCATAATATCACATGATTTATACTCAATGTGAGAAACACGGATTGCACATAAGGTCTCCTTCACAAGTGTGTGGAAGTAGAGAATATGATGTGTGGATTTGTTTTGGCTGGGTGGGTAAGATTATAGATCTAGTCATCGCTTCATATCCTGTGAGGGAAAGAATCATGTCGTACGTAGTATTTTTAGATATCATATTATTTATTATCATTTGATTATAACGCTTTGGGCCACATGTTTAATGTCTTATACTAAGGACATGACACACACTTTAATGACAATTTTCTGGGAAGAGTTCCGTACATTTTAACGTCATGTGGTCAGGAACATTACTCATAGTTATGGTCATTAATCATGGAACATTTTTATGGGGGCTGTTATAACTCGTAGTTTAGGTTCGTAGTTCTTTTACAATTGCATAACATGTTATAACTCATAGTTTAGGGTCATAGATATTGGACAGTAAAATCGAGCGCTATTACTCATAGTTTAATATCTTAGAGTTTAGAAAATGTCTTAGTGGTTAAATGTCATGATTAATGGACAAATACCATAAATTTTAACATCATGTGTTTCGGAAAATGACTCATAGTTTAAGTTCATAGAGCTTGGACCACTCTCATGGCGTATTAATATGAAAAATTCTTCTTGAATAACATTTCACTTGTGGGATTCGTGATGAGTTGTTTGTCCATTGATATAAAGGCATATGATCCATTGGAATAGAACTAATTTATGACATATATTATTTCCCACATTAGTTCAGGATTTTGGGGCTTCTTCTCGAGTATCATCAGGTTTCTGAGGAAGAACACCATTTCTCCTTTGAGGAAGGATCAAAGGCGAACTTTTTTCGTGAATGTTCGTGGAATCTGCTTTTGGTAGATTTACAAATGGTGTAATATGTACAACCTTTTTATATCTAATTATTCCAACTCATCAAATCATCTATAGTATTGACCGTTAATGGACAATTGATTGCAACTGGCCACAAGAAGTGATGGAACTTGGATTTTGATCGGCAAAACTACCTCTGCCCTGTATACTAGTGAGTACGTGGTTGGCTAGGTGGGAGTGTGGGTCATGGTTTTGTAATCCCACAATGAATGAAAGAGATTTTTTGGACATGATTTCATATCCTTATTGAAAATCATTTGGATTATGTTGGGAAAGGTCTTTTTGAAAGTCTCTATATCCCCATTAGACGTCGCGTGGTAGCGAGAGGACCAGTTGGCCTTGATTCTATACTCTAGATATAGCTTGGCGAACTCATCCGAGGAGAAGTTGGTGCCATTGTCCATTAGTATTGTATCTGGGAAACAAAATCTAGTGATGATTTTGTCCATCGAAAAGCTGATGATGTTTTCACCCCAACTACATTAAAGGGTATGGATTTGACCCATTTTGAAAAGAAGTTGGTCGTTATGTGTATGAACATAAATTTTATTATTGTGGAGGGTGGATATAGTCCCACAATATACATCCCCCAAGTGACAATTGGCCAGGAGTACTTAGATGAATGCTTTAACTCTGGGGGTTGGTGTATGAAATTAGCATGCATTTTGAAGGAATAACACTTCTTGGTGAATATGGAACAATCCTGTATCCTAGTGGGTAAGTAATACCCAAGCCTTAGGATTTTGTGAGAAATCTTATTCTCTGATTGGTGGACTTTATAAGATTCGGTTTGCACTTCTTTCATTATAGAGGAAGCCTCATTTCCATCAATGCACATGAGAAGGACATTATTATGGCCTCATTTGTAGAGAACCTTTTCTTGGTTTACCCCATTGTACAAGGTGAAATTGACAACTCTTCTTTGGACCTTATCCCATCCATCTTTATCGGGTGGGATTTACCCATTCCGAAGGTAATTTGTAATGGGATTCATCTAACCGGTGGTTTGACCATTAGGTTCTAAGATGATGCAAGTTCCATCGATTTCCTCTGTATTGCTCTGGATAAATAGAAATACCATCCGGTGTTGAGCAATGCTAATGATAGTTTCATCCTAATCTGGGGGATCCAAGGCTATGACTACATTTTCAAAAGCATTGGCTTGATCATTTTGTAATTTGTGGATATAAGTTAACCTTGGTTCTGATGTAAATTCTATCATCGATTCTCAAACATGGTTCATCAAGGGAACCAATACTACATTGTTGATAGAATATTAAACCATAACCTCTTTAATGACTAGCCCTGAATCACAATTTATTTTTAAGTATTTAGATTGTACATGAATTTCCAGTTCTAAACCTGTAATGAGGGCCTCGTATTCTGCTTCATTATCTGTGCACTCTTCCAAAATCTGGAAAGCATAGAGAAATATTTCATTTTTGTGGGATACAAGTATAACACCCAACTCCACTTTGTTGAGATTTAGGTCCTCCATTATTTTCCATATTTGGGTTCATGAAGCACCATCGATCTAAATTTACCATGTCTACGGTTCATCATAAACGGATAACACTTATTCATATGGATGTCCAGCATCCAACGGTGTTATTTCTTTCAAGGGGTGATCATCCTAGAAGTCTGCTAATTCTTTCCCTTTGATAGACTTCTGGGGTACATAATATATCTCAATTTTTTGTAAAATGACCACCCATTATGATAGGAATACATTTAGCATTGTACAGTTGAGGATATATTTAAGAAAGATGCAGTAGAAAACCAGGTGGACCCCATGGTGCTGCAGGTAATGCTGGAGTTTCTAAACTGTGAAGATTGGGGATAGGCGGTTCTTTTCAATTTTTCATTACCAGGTTTCGGCATCGATCATTGTTCGGATGAGTTAATAGAGGATTTTCTCGCCACTTAGATCATTTTTCTATGTAAGGAAGGTGACTAATGACCTGTTCCATGGAGGTTACATGCAAAATGAGTGGCCTCCCATCAACTGGTGTCATCAACACCATTGGGATTAGGATATATCTTTTGAGATTGTAAAATGCTTCTTGGAAATCATTATCCCACTCATATGTAACTCCTTTCTTCATGAGCCTGGTGAAAGGTAAACATTTTCCTACATGATTGGCTATGAAGCACCAAATGTTGGAGAGGTGCCCATGGAGACCTCTTAACTTTGTTATGTTGTAAGGAAGGGACCTGCCAAGGATGGATTTTTTATTCTCGTGGCCAGATTCGATGTCGTGATGGGGTATGAGGAATCCAAGGAATTTTACAGAGGTAACTCAAAATTCATATTTTAAGTGATTTATCTTTAAATTGTGTTGTCTCAATTTGTTAAAGACTATTTCACGATTAGACATATGATTCAATAACTGTCGTGATTTGACCACAAAATCATCGACATAACAGTTTATGAATTTTCCCAATAAGGGCTTAAGGATACACTGCATAGCACGCTGATATGTGGCACATACATTCTATAGACCAAAAGGAATTATAGAATAACATAACACCACATTAAGTGAAATAAAAGAAATAGCTTCTTCATATCCTCTGGCCATCGAGAATTTATTATATCCAGATAATCATCAATGAAAGAGAGGTCATTATATCTAGATATTGCATTGATTAAAAATTCTGTGATCGAGACTGGGAAGTTGCCTTTTGGGAAATGCCGATTAAGGTCCCTGAAGTCAATGAAGATTCTAATATGTTCGTTCTACTTTTTTATAGGATCTATTTTTTCAACAAATCATATTTTTGACCTCTTATATGATAATGGAATTGATCATATTGTCAACTATAGCCTCTATTTTGGTAGAGTGTGTCTGGTGGGTCTTTCTGGCATCCTTCTTATAGCCTCGTTGATCTTCTAGTAAGCCTATATGATGATGGGTGACCTCAAGATTGAGTCCTAGAATTTCTATGTAATTCAAGGTGAACACATCTTGATTATTCTTTAGGAAGGATGTGTATACCTCATGTTCCTCAATAGGTATGGCCACACTGATCCTAGATGGTCGTGGGTCATTTTCGGTTCCCATATTTATCTCCATAAGTTCATTGATTGTGAAGGATACACCTTCTTCGAATGTAGGAGGGGAATCTCAAGGCCTTCTTCCACTTCATCTTCTTCTTTATAATCTTTGCCCTATTCATCTTGTGAAGGGGATAGGAATTTTGGGACACACTCCCCATTTCTGGGATATAAATCATTTTTTCCTTAGTGTGTTAGGAAAGGGAAGTGTGATGTCAAGAGGAATGGTTGGGTGAATCTTTGATACAATGTTTTCTATCATCGTGGGATTCAGCCCACTCTTCCGTGTCTTTGGACTCTATGTCTGTAACGAAAATCATGCAAACAATTGAATCTGCATCCGAACATGCACTTATTCATTCAAATTGGTTAATGGGTAGTATATATTCTTCCCAATGTTGTTGGATTGGGTCACCAAGGGCCATTTACAATCACTTTGAGGAATTTATCCTATCAATTTTGTTCACTGAAAGATGTTTTTCCACCAATTCATAGAACCCGATATTGATATTATGCGACTCATAGGACTCAAACATTGATTTATAGATGTGAAAGTCCTGTTTTTTACATTAGTGAAATATTTGACACACCTATGATATGATGTTGGAATTACAACATGTTGATGCATACAAGGCCTCCCTAACCTGATATTGATGGCTGTACATTTCCATACTACTGGGAACTCGGAATTTGACATGAGATCTCCAATCCCTGTTTTAGACTTCATTTTTACCAATGGTTTCTCCTAGATATTTTCATATCCCACCCAAATATTAGTTTAGGGTGTCAATTTTTCTTCTTCATAGCCCAACCGATAGATTGTTCACAGCAAGAAAAGGTTTACTCCAGATCCATTGGCATGGAAGATTCTCTAGACATCAATTCCATTTATCATGTCAGACACATATAAGGGTTCGATGTACCTTGAATGATGGTTTCATCATCCTTTTCATTGAATGAAATGAAAACTTGACATTCTTTAGGATTATACTTTTTTCGGTTGACATCGGCCACGGCTACTCCACCCTCAAACTCATGGGGACTTAGTAATGATTCTATGAGTGTCTCTCTAAGATCTGCGGGTAGTCTCAATGCATCCAGTATTGATAGAATTACTGGTACTAAAGCCAGCTACTTTAATATATCACACCTATTCTCTAAATGTTGGGGGTTCCTGTCTTGGGGTTGCACTTCCATATACACTTTAGGGTATCATGATTTTGATATAGATGGTACGGCTTTTGAAACATGGGATAGTGGTGCTAAAATCATTTTTAGGTTTTTCCGAACAGGTCTGCCTATATTCCTTGGGCGACATGATATTTATTCTTCCCCGGATGAATATTTAAATATAATTTCACCTCTATTTCATTCAATGTGGGAGGAGGAGAATTACTATTCTTTTTGTGTCTTCTAGAGGGTCCTTCTATGAGATTCCAAAATGTTAACGGTTTAACTTGTGACGTGGCTAGGAATATGACTCCACCAAAGATCATGTCTTCCCAAAAAACTTCAGCCTCTGAGGCCCCATCCTCTAGATCTATGATTTGAATTGTGGAATTTGGGTATGTTGTCCTAGTCTCCATCCAAGAAGTGGTAAATCAAGTGAATGAAATTAATGGAGATGAAGATCAGTTCGTTACACAACATTGTTTCAGTCTGGCTGTCTTTTTCAGATGATGTCATTTGGTGGGGAGGTGCTCATTATACCATTTGGAGGGTTGATGTCAGTTGTACCATTTGGCAAGGCGGTGGTAATTGTACCATGTCTATTGTAATAAATTCATAAACTGCCAGTACTGACATCAGATTTAGTATAAACTCAACTTATTTCTCTTGCTTTATGTCCTTTTTTTTTCAGAGGTCCGCTGGGCCGAGGAGGATGGTCATGTTGTATCGGTGGATTTTTGGGGAACAGTTAGTTGTTTCAACTATTCCTGTTGGATGCCATAATCATGATTGGTGGTCTTTTGGTTCATCCAATGGTAGAAATTTTTGTCCTTCTTACTGGAGATTTTCTATCATTCCACTTCCTATCTAGTGTCTCAGGGGGGACATACACCACTTGTGCTGGAGGCAGACCCAATATGACTTTCCTAGAATCCAGCATATTCTATAAGATATCCTTGAAATCAAAGAATTCTTGGATGGTATGTCCCAATATCTTGTAATAGGGACAATAATTTGGATGGTCCTCAAGAACAACATCATCATCTCGCTTTAGCTCTTGTAGCCAGAGAAAATTGTAATTCAAGGCTCATATTAAATAACCATGGACCTAATAATCTCAGAATGAGTAAACCTTATTTCATTGTTTCTAGAAATAATTTATTTCCGAACCTCGTCTCACATATTACCGAGTTGGGGGTGGTTGTTGTCGTCTAGGGCGTCCCACATAGTTCGTTGGGGGCCTCGTAACTGAAGTTGATGCCATGGTGGCTTAAGCCTAATAGAATCTGCTATAGCTTTTTCTTACTCTTCCTTGGGGTTGATGGGGCCAATCGGGTCTTAATATTGATTTGTTTCATGTAGTATTCAATCCGATCGGAAATGGAAAAGAAATATTGAAACCCACTTGTGTATTTTACGGGGATGAGCAGTGTTTGAAATTCCTCTCGAAGTTTATCAATGAACATGTTGAGCATATCATCTTGGGGGAGTGTCCAGTTCATGGAATATGTCATGCCCTTATATTTGGAAATGAATTATGACAGTCATTCATTATCTCCATGTTTTCAGTTCCTGATATCGTTGACCGTCGTCTTAGTCAGTGTTGAACTGAACTAGAAGAGAAACTGTCATCAATATTCTGTCCAACCCATGATTGAATTGGATGGTCAGATAGAATACCATACGAAGGCCTATCCCTGCTGGGTTTATATGAATCACCTATGTTTTATTGCATTTTTCTGCTCTGGAGTTCCAATCATGGTGTCACAATAAGAGACATAGTGCATTAAATGATGTTTTGGGTCCCCCATGACATTTAACACTTGGAATACAAGGTTCCCAAAATTTGGTAGTGGGATAAAATTCCTCACCCACTCAGGGTAGGGTTTTCCCTATGCCTGTGTTAGAGAATGCCACCACGACATGGATTCTAGTTGGGTTGTTAATTTCTCAACGGTGTTTAAGAGAAATTATGCATATCATGTCAGCCTTGATCTAGGGCTAGAGCGGAAGTTTCTAAAATTGGGTGTGCCAGTTCGGCTGGAATATGGGGTGGATACCCTGCTAGGGGTATCATTTATTGGTTTATATTAATATAATATGGTTTCCATAATAGCGGCAGAATGTATTGATATACATCAGCGGTCGGGTTTAATGGTTCTTTGATCTTGGATTCATTCACTGGAATATGTGCATGTGGAATGGGAACATCTTCTTAAAGAACCTACTAAAATTCCGCGGGGCAACATATCTTCCAAGGTAACTCCCTCAATGTAGATTGAGATTAATTCTATTGAGATCTTTTATATCTTCCTTCTTTTTGTTGAAACTATCTTGATGTGTGAGGAACTCATTCTCTGTGGGAGGAGGAGCTGGGTCATAGATGATCATGGATTTATTCTTCTCCTTATTGGGGTTTCAATGCAGATAATAGGAAAACAGAGGGGAGCCCAATTTTAGGATTAATCTTTGGTTTTGAGTATGATAATGATCAGGATCAGTGTGGGATGCCTCTAGGAGGGAATTGTCTTCCTTCTTTTCATCCCCCCCTGCGTCATTTACGGTGACATCTATGGGGTTTATGTTTACCATGTTCATGGAGGAATACTGCATTAGGGGTGGTGTACCCAGTGTGGAATGGTAAGAAGGCTTTCTACGTCCTTTATTTCACTTTCTCCTTCCATTCTGAGATATTATTCAGGTTTCATTAAGAATATTGACCTGAAGAGAGCCATTTTATGACCTTGTAACACTCCTTTGTCTTGAAGGTTGCAAGCCATGAGAAGGGGTGGAATGAGTGACTCATATGTTTATCATTCTTCCTAGATAGTGGAAGATATATTTTCATTGTGTGGATATTTGAGGTAAAAATTCCCTCATCCCTGCAAGCTGTGGGGGTTCCTATTCTTTTTTTGAAAGACCATGACTTGTATTTGTTGGTTTTATAAAGGAATTTCGATTTAAAAATTCCCCCAGTCTGTGGGTTGGGGTTGTTATTTTATTATGTCCATAGCCACCCCAATTTCCACCTTTTATGTTTCACATACTCATGTGTGAGTTTGAGAGAAGTATGACATTGGGTCTTCATGGAGTCTATGGCCTTCTGAAGACATGGGCACTGCTTTCTGGTTGGCTTCCCTTGGGAAGGTGCCTGTTAGATATTTCTGGTATCTTAACTCAGATGATATTTTATGGCTTCATCTCTACGGTACTGTCGCATTTTAGACTCACTTAGGGTTGATTTTTGTTGAGTATCCCATATTTCCATAGTAGGGGTTTCACTTGATTTCTTCCTCTTGGTGATGAGATTTATGGAATTCATTTCCAATAGGGATAGCTGAACGAGATGTGGGGTGAAATTTAGAGCTCCATGTTCTCCCCATCCCCAAATGTGAACTCCATCTGGGGCATTTACAATGAGGTGACAAAAATTATATAGTGCATGGAGGCAATCCAATTCAAGGTTTTTCTTTTGAATTCATGATTTTTGCTTCCTTGCAGACGGGGGGGCTTCCATGTCGATTAGACTGCGATGCTCCCCTATTGTGCGGACATGGTCCACATACCCTTCGTAGGTTATGAATTTTTCTTTTAACTGATGAAGAGTCGTCCAAATGTTGAGGTGAATGTCCTGCATACATTCCCTTGACAAATCCCCTATTATATCAATGTGAGAAGTGGTCGTAGTCCAATACATCACAGGTATATTACCCCTATCTAGTAGACTTGTCAAAAGTAGTATATCATACTTTTGTTCTTCCACAGGATAATCTAATTGATATTCCCAACTCGACTGCCTCTTAATAATTTTGTTCAATGCAACCATGATTGTGGGAGCCTCATTGATTTCGGGATTCTGCAGGGGTGGATCAGAAAATTAGTGTGGCCTCAGGTCGTCCTCTGGTTGATAAATAATAACACTCATTATAGATGAATTGCTCGATATTTCTAAATCCATTTTTCGTAGTTCCTGGGAATATGATGGATTTCTCGCATTTGTTGTGAAAAGGGGAGGACCTTCATTTCAGCATGAATTTTGATTGTGTGGAGGACCTTATCAATTGATGTTTTAATGGAGAGGGATACTTTTGATACATGATGCACAATCATGGTATATGCCCTTATGACATATACCATGGTGAGGACTTTTAGGGTGGTCTAAAAAAGGGGAGGACCTTCTTGTTGCATGATATCACTGTGGGAAGGACCATCATGACAACTGTAATTGTGGGGAGGGCCTTTAGAATGACAATCATCATGGAAAGAACTACAATCATCCCTTGATACCTGTTAGTGGTAGAATTTCTATAGTGCACATTTTGTGAAGGGCCTTCAGTATGTACAACAATTAGGGGAGAAACTACTCATTGGCTGATGTTACTTTGAGGGGGACCTTCGTAGCAACTATTATTGTGGAGAGTTCCTTCGCAATGACTTTATTCATGGTAGAGACTGCCATCATGAATCGATGTCTGAATACAGGGAGAAGCTTATTTGCAGTGTCTACCCAGGAGAGGACCATTAGGGTGGACGAAAAAAGGGGAGGACCTTCTTGCTTTCATATCTTCGGGTGTAGAGGAGGCCTAACCCAATGCACATTAGGAGATACTCTCTCATATTCGATCATTCCTGGCTCATGGAGTGAGCCCCCGTGGGTGCTCTATAGAGGACCATCATAGCTGTTGGTAGCGACATTGTGAGGAGGACCTTTGAAACTACTACTTCCACTTCAATAATTTGGTAATGTAATGATAGGGTCTTGATCCTTTGTTGATATATTCTTAAAGGCGTCAAAAACACCAGATTCTAGCAGATAAGGATCATGTATGTGCTCTTCATTTTCTAATTTACATTGGTATATTTTATATTCAAGCCCTCTATTGAAGGTAACTGGGGCCACATGTTGTTTTTAATGGCCTTAATATATGATTCCATGTCTTGTTGGGTCCTATCACTTCATCGGGATACACCGACCAGCATCTTAAGTTTGGGAAGAGATATATTCATTCCCTCGTGTGGCCACCACTTTGGACCTGCATCCCACAGTTGGAATGGGTATTTGTTCCAAATATGGTGGACTGTGTTGCTTGGAATATTATCATCAACCCTCCTTGCCTATAGCAGGGATGCATAAATAATTCGTTGTGACTAACTCATTTTTTCGAGTGAGTCATTACGTTCAAGGGAACTAGGTTGTGGGCCCAGTTTCTCATCTTTTCTGCAGATGCAATGATATCTTGGCATGTTTGGAAGATATTGTCTCTAATTAACATCTTATCCTCCATAATTACTAGGATGTGATGAGATACATCATTGGATGGAACAGGTAAAAATTCCCATTCTAATATTTGAGTGGGAGTTTATGCCTTCTTTGGTCCTTTATGAGTTTTTAGTAGATACTAACAGTTCACCAACGTGGGGAGAGTACCATATTATAAGGTGCTATGCAGTTTATCGCCATGCAGGGGGGGTGGAAGGTGACCTGATGTCGTGATTGGGTCCATAAGAAGGGCTTCAAATGTATTCATGGAAGAGTAATCAGAACCGAGGTAGTTCTGAATTTTTTTGGATATTATTCAAAGAAGTTTCCCATTTGAGTGGGCACGATTTTGTGGACCCCTTTGGATGGGTACCCTTTTGAGCTCGGGCCTTCTGGTAGGCATCCTACATATCCTAATTTGATCCTGTATCAGTTTTCTCATAGTTCAGATGGTTTGGATATATAATAATCATAATCCTCTAATCCCACATGAGACATGATCAATGTGATAAACAAGAGGATGTGAAATATTCCACAATTCACATGCCTCCTCCCCTGTTGGTGGGGGTGGGAGGGCCCATGGAGGTAGAGGTCAGGGAAACTATGGGTGAGGGAATAGAGTAATAAACCATTCAATGTGAAATTAAATTTAACGTTATGTGGCACTACCTCTAATGATTGGGGACTTACCTCCGTGAGAGGGAACTGGAGCACATTCTAGGTAGGGGAGGATTTTTTTCCTCATCAAAGGGGAGATCAATCACAACCCCTCCAACTGATCACTATTAATCCATAAATGGAAAAGTAAGTGATCTATCTTAATCCCTTGAAAGGGGAGGTTCACGTCAGTGTCCCATTGTTGGACTCTGGTTTACCATGGGAATGTATACCCACTGTCATTACCGAAGACTGAATCATTATGGGAAGATCCTTCACGCCTCTTCTTACTATGGGTATGTAGACTCAAAGGGGCGTGCTAATGCACCCGATGTCCTGATCATACGGGTCTGGTGGCATTGTATGAGGAGCTAGGCAGAAGTTGTAGGACTAGTTAAAGGAGGGATCATGGAGGACTGGATTGTAATGGAAGGGTGAGGTTGGGCCTGGAATAAATAATACCTGAAAACACCCTATTTTTCATACTAGTTTCTTATGTAGGATCGGTGTGGATTCGAATACCATAGTGGAATGAGGGTAGAGGGGTCATTCGTGAATCGATGCGGTAAGAGGGTATGGGTATAGAAAACTATGTACCATTTTGGTACGTGGCTCACCATGCCACTTTGGGTTCCTTCCACGTACTGATTTAGTAAGTGATGCCTAGTTCAGTCCACGTAGTGGTACACTACGTGGGGAACCATTTTGAAGGAGGGTCCAAAGGATCACCGTTCTTGGGGACTTCCTCTGTGAGAATTCATTGGTTCATGGTTTTATTATTATTATTATTCAATTATACTTTTTTATTGTTCACGGCCGGTTGAACCTATAGAGAGAGTGGTTCACAATTCGGACTTCATCGATGAATCGAGACTAAAGTCGATGTCTTCTATGAACTATTTTTTCCAACCTATGATTCCCCTTAATGATTTTTTTCTTCCCACCATTTTTACTTCTACTGTTTCCCATTTTTTAGAGAATCGGGACACATGTATCTCTTTGGCATGTGACACCATTTGTGGAGGCCCATGAAGCAACATCCTGATCCAGGGAATACATGGTCAACAGGGGTTTGTGGGGGCTTCTGTTCACAATGATGGATTGCGGAGCCCATCATGTTCACTTAATCCAAGAAATGATGAGTTAGTGGAATTGTACATGGATGGGCTTCATGTCCATGAGCCCTTCGACAATAGGGTTTGTGGTCTGCCTTGTTCGCTGGCCATTGCCCCGCAGGCTAGTGGTTCACGGATCATTCTGCATACCATGTTAGTTCCCAATCCATCTGGTCCCCGTACCTTTCTTCATAATGGTACGAATGCCACATAAATTTCCATGATAAAATTAATATCATTAATTTTCTTCTGAAATTTGAAATTTTAGTTGAGTCCGTTCACTTTGCTCGACTTGTAAGAGTGCTTGATTCCTTCTAAAAGGGATTATGGGGGTATTTTATTCCATTAGAGAAATTTTTAGGACCCTACAATGTAACTTTTTATTAATATAGATTATTCAATGATCTATATCGGTTTAGTAAGATAGTTAGATAAAAATAAATATACGTTTTACTCATTTATAGGCCATAAAATCCTTCAAATTATTCTTTTAGTGCTTGAGGCATAAAAATTCAATATTTTTAATTATTTCATAGGAGTAAAGGGTTGAATTAAAATTTTATTGAGGAAAACCAGAAGTTAGGATTTTTCATATGATATTTATGTGTGTTAAGTAACAATATTTCCTTAACCACTTACTCAGTAAATGAGTTATCTAATATTAGGAAAATGTCTTCAAAATAATATTTTGTTCTAAAATAATAATTTTGGTTTAATATATGGTCTTCTAAACCATCATAGATTTAAGGATTTGAAGACCTCAACATTCCATTGATCATTCAAATTTTTTAATAATTAAATTATTCAATCCCTATTTATATTTACAATTTCTTTTAATAATGTATATTCAATTTCTACTAAGGCTCTCTTACATAGAGACCTAGTTACATGGAAGAGCTTGTTAACTTTTTATATTATATTCAATATATTCTATATGATGTTTTTTAAACCCTTATAATGATATAGGAATTCAACTTTTGAAATATCAAACTGTATATTTCCAAGATTGAGTTTAAATTTAGGGGTTTCAATTTAATAAATTTGGGTAGAAGTCGATTCCCTGAAATTCAAATTTAGAAATTTTAACTTGATAGCGTGCATGACATGCATCAATTAGAATATATGGTAATATAATATCCAGATACATTATAATATATTTAATACTTGAAATTGAATATTTATGTATATATATATCCATGAATAATGAGTTATCATTCATTACATGAAAGAGAGTCCTTCCTCGATAATGTGTGTTTTACTCAATACCGAGTTTTACTAAGAATTAATATATTGTTAATATAATATAATTGTATATGAAATGTTATAACAAAATTTTTATGTTAGTGGATGTGAATATTACTAACTAACATATTAAAATGCATGTCTTATATAAATATAAAATTAATGCAATGTTTAAAAATTAATTAGAAATGAATATAAGAACCAATTTGATATAAAAATAAATATTATTATATTTAGGCTTAAAACTGTGTTGTATCTTAATAAACATAACTAATTACAATTTTTTTATTGAATTTAATATAATCTATTTTTTTTTGTATTCAATAATATATTTTTTATATTCATACAATTTATTTTATAGGAATAAGATAAGAACATCCCCTATATCACACATAAAAAAATATATATTTATAAAGAAAATTTTAAAAGTTTTTAAGTGAAAACCCATTTTAAATATTATTTTTGAAACAATTATAAATTTATTTTTATAAAATAAGATTCATTTTTTAATTCATAGTGTTAAAATTATCATAGGTTGAATTTTTGGGAGTTTTTTACAAAACATAATTTTTATGAATAGAAAAAAATATTGTATTTTAGTTAAAAAATATATATTTGTTTAAATTATTATTAATGATAAATTGTATTATAAGTATATTTATATTGTAATTATATCAAATATACATATATTAATAAAATTTAGTTCATTATAATCAATTTCAATTTCAAATTGAAATAAAATCTTAATAATCTTTTGAACATTTTTTCTATTAAATCCAGATAATTTGATTGTCTGTGAGATTAAAATTAATCTTAATTTTTCTACATCAGTGAATTTAATTTAAAAAATGGACATTAATAAATGTAATAAGGATTATATTTCTACTCTAATATGATAAAATAAATTTTTTACAACAAATATTAGTGAATCTGGTTAAAATAAACTAAAATGATTAAGGTGTAATTCCGATAAATTAAGTGAACTAATCCCTATATTTATGTTGTATATAACCTTGAAACATGTAAAAAATCCATTTTATAGAAATAATTTGACCATTAAACTTCCATTATTTATTTTTGTGCTTATGGTATGCATTCTTTAGGTATGGACTTGTGTACACCTAACATGTTTCTAAAAATTACACGTGAGTCATTTTCCTTCCCAATAAAAGGACACCACATCTCCAACTTCTTCACACCTCTCAAACAATATTAATATCCAAAAATCCCTATTATCTACCTATGATACCCCATTTGTTAAAAAATCATTCCAAGGAAGCCTTTTGGTTCAATCCAAGTGATGTTACCCAATTAAGAGGCAATGCATTCTCTCAATATTTTTAGTATCATTTCCATTCTCCAATCCCTATAAAATTCATTTTATTTTTATACATAACAACACCAGTATACTAAATATATTATGGTGTTTTTATGTTATTATGTCGACCTTCACATACACACACCTCCATATAATGGATAAAGAACATACTCTTTCAGTGTACATTGAACTACTACATCATGAAACAATTATTGTTCTTTTTTCCCTTACCAAATATCACAGTGTTGTTATGATGGAAACTATATATTTTAATTTTATATAAGATATTTATTATATATTTATATGTATATAATCTTTTTATAACTCAAAAATTCATTACATCACATTTTACATTAACATGATAACATTGTTTGAGGAATTCGGGACTACCGCCCCTCAAATCGATGTGATTCATTCACAAGATATATGAATGTATAAATTATGTTTATAATTAAAAATATGATACATAAAAAACCTATATATGATATTATTTACATAATTAACACTATATTTATATATATACAATTTTCATTATTTCCCTTTCACACACCAAAACAATGATAACGCTATTCATGGATGTGTATACTACCACCTGCTCAACATGATGTGATTCCTTTTTTATCAAAATAATTATATATATAAGTATTTATGATAAAATAATATTTTATATATTATATCATAATCATTATGGAATTATATGGGGTTAAATTCATTCTCTCTATAGAGATCATTGAAAAATGGGAATGTTACATATGTGTGAATATGACCTGTTGTCTCCATGATTGTAACATAGATTCATTTTTCATAACCATATTCAATTATTTATTTTAAAAGCATAATTTATATATAAATATGATAATTATTTCATGATTATTTTTCTGTATAAGTTATATAATTATCTGTGGGACCATAGTTGACCTAG
Source organism: Viscum album (assembly GCA_963277665.1). Classification (NCBI taxonomy): domain Eukaryota; kingdom Viridiplantae; phylum Streptophyta; class Magnoliopsida; order Santalales; family Viscaceae; genus Viscum; species Viscum album. The sequence continues at coordinate 797,734,001 of OY728143.1, read as the reverse complement.
AAATGTTTTTCATGACTCATAAACCGAATTTGGTCAAAACACCCAATGTAAAAAATAAATGATTATGTAGTATTACCCAACAAGGTAATAAATGAAATTAAAGTAATTATAATAATTTTTAAGTTTATTACATAAGTATTATATTAACATATGTTTAATATTAAAAAAGATAAAGGTTGTTCACCTGAAGAGAAACTGAAGGTAAGGGACTCTTGTCTCACTTTTCATTCTCTGACTCATACTTTATTTATGTTCACCTAATTTCATATATATGCTGTACATATTTCAACATTGACATGTAATATCATGAATTATTCTATATTCATGGTATTTTTTATGTTTAAATTGATTATTATTACTTTTGTGTCTTTCGATTCATATATAATTGATTCTCAACTCACTTTTTTTACATCTGGGAGATAAATGTTTTGTACACCACTTACATCTTTTATGTGGTGTATCCACTGACCCCTTTTTATAATATATTATTAATCATTTTATATTTATTTCAAATTAAGAATTAATTTTATATTATTATTTCATGGGGCTGATTCATTTAAATGTTTAAATGTGGTATGAGAGACTTTGGATTGTTTAAATATTATTTTCTATAACAATAACTTCAATGATTTGTCAATGGTAATTAACATAGATGAAATTACACCACCATTTTATTAAAAACCCTTTCATTGTTATATGGTTATTCATGAACAATATCAAGTATTAGTAAAATATTTACACACATTTGTACATTAAATGTTTTAGAACTTTTTTTTGAAAATATCTCTTTTTTCCTCTCCTTTTTCAGAGAACCTGTTTTCTTATAAAAACCATTCATTAATAAAATGTTGTCAATATTGTTTTTAAAATGATATAGTAGAAAAAAAATTAACATTTATTACTTTTCAATATTTTTTCAATTGAATATTTTTAACTCTTTTTGAACATGTAATTTTTTGTACCTTTTAACTGTACATAATGAATATTCATTTTACCTGATATGATATGTATATATTTAACTACCATAATTTCATTGAATCCTCCAATTAATGATTATAAGGTGTTTTTCAAATAATATTTTTTTAAATGGTGTTTCCAATGAAAAATATTTTCATAATTGTTTCCAATTCAAAAGATAATTTCTTCGATAATATTTTTAAATGATATTCATTTATTTCATCAATGATAAAAACCCTTAATTTTAATCCACATGGGGTTTGGTGTATTGATCCCATCACTAGACATCCTATAGATAATTTATGATTGATTATTTTCAAGGATATTATTCTCGTTAACTTCTTTGATTCCTTTTAATACCATTGAAATATTCAATTTCCAATAGTCATTTGACATTGAAATTCCCCTAAATATCCATTTCACTTTTTCATGGATATGATTGTTACCCAAACCATATAAATTTTTTTATATGGTGTTTACATTGAATTTTAGGTTATTATATAGGTAAATATTGATAAACCCATATCCTTTATTCAATAAAGAAATTCAATACAGAGCTTTTTTTTATTTAAATTTTATGGACATGAACTATAAGGGTCTTGGACTGGTTAATGAAGGCCCTACGGGTAAAATACTGGTAAATACAAGCCCAATGGGTTGAGGATTAGTCAATGAAATCCCCTCAATGAGTTTGTAGTCTAATGGGATGATTCATTTGTCAATATGACTCAGATGGTTTTTACCCAATATTTTGTAAATTGTCTTATGAAATGCCTTGACAACTAACGTGCCATGTACTAAGGAAACATGGTGTCCAATAATAAAAGGACTTCCTTCATTAATATTCAATTATTATTATTCACTAATATTTTTCATCAATATATAAATGTACACATATCATTTTTATGTTTTAGTTAGTATTCATCTATGAGATTTGAATCAACATATCTTTGGAATAATTTTATTTTCAGTTATTTAGATGGAATGTGTTTCAGTTTCCTACCATGCCATAATTATTTTTCCTTGAATAGTTATTTGAATAGCATGTGTTTTCGGTTATAACCTCTCAATATGTTTTATTCACTTTCATTCATCTTATTGATTATATGGAATGTGTTTTTAATTATTTACCTTGCCATATAGATTATTCTCATTAATTCATTATTTCTTCCTATTTACATAACCTCACTGAACATTGATCCTCTTACATATCATGTTTATTTTCCTAGGTATCCATAAAGAGTACAATGAAACATATGCATGGATTTACTTAATTTAATAGTGATACATTGGATGTTATTTATTGTATTTTTGAATGAATAAAAAAAATAAGTTTTAATTTGTGTAGTAATTTTCAATTCATGACTCATTTTTGTGTATTGTTTACCATTAATAATAAACTGATTGGTCCTTTAGGGCTTATTTCCATTTAGTCATGCTAATGTAACTAATAGAAGACACATTCACACGGGTTCTAGTGCTGGGTCAATAAAATAAATTTTAATTTTATTATATTTTGAATGAGGACTATTTTGATAGTGTATAAGATACACAACACCAAACTTAATCGAACATAAAAATGTTATTATTTATATTTTACTATTATAAACATATAGCTAAATTAGTATTCCTGAATAATATTAAATAATTTTTGAAATAAAAATTATTAATCTAATTAATAATAATACACAGTTATGTGGTTAAGAAATACACACTCATTTTTTAGTTGTATTCATAAACATAAAAAATATGTTGTCTTTAGAAACTATTTTTTTTTGTTTTTTTGAGCATGTAATATAATTAATTTCTAAAACGTCTAGGAATATAATTTTTAGAAAATATAATACTTTCTAAATCATCTTATCAAAATTATACTATTATGATATTTAGATATTATTCCAAAAAATCTCAAATTTCAATGAATAGTGATAAACATTGGTTTTTATAGAACATTGTGTTTCTATTTAAATAATTTTCCACTTGAAATTATATTTTGGATTATTTTTAAAATTTAATTACATTAATTTTATTTAAAATTATCCAATAAATTTTTTAAATGATTTTAATAAATTATATTAGTATTAAAACATTTTTATATTTAGAAATTTTTTAAAAAGGATTATCGTAGCATTTTGGTAGTTTAGTTCTAACTAAAATTTTGAAACATATGTGTTTTTAATTTTAAAATAATTTATTCATAATTATTAATTATTGGGGAAAAAATTATTTGATATTTACCTGTTATATTTCAACATTATGAACAACATCATTTTCTATTTAATTATAATTGTAGAAGGTACATCATGTAATTTATGTTAAAATAAAATGATAAGGACTATAAATGACTCCAAAACTTGTATTAATTTTATAGATTAATACATCTAAACCATATTATTAATATATTTGGTTTTGTAGCCATTTTTCCCATTTTTATGTGACTATGACCATTATTAGATTTTATATAATGAAAATTCAAAAATGTCAAACACTAGTTTTTAATTACTATAATTTTTTTAATGCGGGTATAATTAGAATTTAATTTTAGTTATAGATATTAATTTAAAATATAATGGATTTATACTAATTTTTTTTAATTTTTAGTTAACAAATAATTACCTTAACTACTTACGCAAAACATACATAGTAATTATTCAATTAATAGATGAAAATAAATGATATTAAAAGAAATAAAAATAAATTGTTTTCAAATAATTTTTTTTAAAATGAATTATTTGATAAATAAAACTATATTAGGATTGTTATTTATGTTATATTTAAAATCAATATTATCATTTATATTAAATTAATTGTAAATAAATAGTTCAAAAATTAATATTATTAAACTTTTATTAAAATAATCCTTTTTTAAATGAATAAAAATTATTGAAAATAATATATATTGTCAAGTAATTAGGATATAATTTAAAATATAATTTAAGGTTAATTTATGGTATGATATTAAATTTATAACTACTATCTTCACCATCAATGTGTAAATAACATTCCTATCGTAGAAAGTGTGAAATAGTTAAGGAAATGATAAAAATGATAATGGATAAATGTGATAAAAACATTTGAATATTTTATTTTATGATATTATTAGTCATATAGTCATAATATATTATATATATAAGAAATTTTGATCCATTTTTTATCAAAATAAATTTATATTAATTTAATATTTTATGATATTCTAATTGTACCCATCCCCTCTCTTCAAAAGGGAACCTCTCCTTATCATTTAATCAGACATCAAGAACTAATTTTTACACTAATATCTGCTAAAATTACTTCATAAAATATCTTCACACATTATATATGTATTGATTTGGTGTTAAACCAAACCCTGGAGGGCGTAAGGTGTAAATCAAATGAAAATTTCTAAAGAATGCATATAGTTTTTAATTAATAATTTTTTTTTCACATCCACCTCCATAAAATACTCTCCCAACATTAGGATACAATGAAATAATAATTTTAAATATTCATTGTCTTTACTATTTCATTTTTGTATACTATATCCATATCTAACCTCTAATAAATACTAGTTGAATTCATAGCTCGTGTGTACTCTGGGATACTGCCTCATGGGCCGATGTAATTTGTTTTCTATCACCAGATGTTATGGATTGTTATAATGATGGATATAAGTTCTGTATATAATATTTATGAAATATTTATTATTATTAAAAAAATAATATATTACCTCTTTTTTTACTTTTCCATACACTAAAACATGATAACGTTGTTTGTGTCTGTGTGTGGATTAAAACACACACAAAATGATGTCATTTTTTTCATCGCCACATCACTCGTATGATCTATATATATTTATTAAAACAAATAATACTATTTTTATTTTACTATTATAATTATATAAATATAATAAAATACATACCTTCTTTCTATAAGGATCATTGAAAATAGAAATGTTACTCATACTCACATGTGACTTATAGTCTCCATTATTATAACATAGTTATTTTTCCATAATGTAATATTATAAAAAGAAAAAAAATATTACTTATGTATATTAAATATAACTATTTAATTATTTATATTCTATATAATATTGAAGAGTGATCCCCTTGACCACGGTCATCATGCTGAATTCATTTTGAAATTATGAACTGAGCAACCTCAAAATACACAACAACGAATTACTGATTAATTATATAAGTATATCATTAGAGTAAATCACATTAATGGATTATGGAAAAATTATTTACCATTTAAATATATTTTAATAAATAAAATAATTGGTATATTATTATTATGTAGTTTATAAATGAAATAAATGAAAATTTTGGAATGATGTTAAGGGATTTCAACTGATTTTTATTTGATTGATGCATATTTTTATGTTATGCACATATTATATTTTATAACATGTATATGGACAACATTTTACATGTAATATCTTGAATACTTTAAAAATAACTGTATTTTATGTTCCAATTTTAATTATTTCATCCATCGAATTTTTATTTATATTTTCCAAGTGGTAAAGGGTATGTTAAATGAACTTTCTTTTTTGGGTCACAACCCTCCTTTATTGACATTTTCTATAAATTATTATGCATAAATTGATATATAAATATTTTTTTAGGTACTTAGACTTTTTTTTGTGAAATTATATTTGTATCAAAAATTTCTAAATTGATTTATTCTCAATATGACCGTATGATCTTCATATGGGTAATTCATCTCAAATTCTGTTTCATTAAAACATATATTTATGATATGGGACTACCATATTTTATAAGGTGTATGAACTTCACCATTGAAATTTTTTCTCATGAATATTTTTATGTGCATTATATTTAAAACATTAATTGATTGTATTATTTCATTTGTCTTATTATTTGAGAGTTACCAAAGACGAAAAGGACTTATGTTACATTCCCTCTCTTTTATATTGATTATATTCATGATTTATTCTGTGTAAATCACATGCCCCTAATTTTTTGTACCAAATATATTTTACTCTATTAAATTTATGAATGTGGTATACATTATTGGATTCTAATTCCTCGCATATTGATTTAATAAACATCAATGATGATATTGGTATGTGATACTGATGATATATGTTCCTTTATATTGTGAATAGTTCTCTTCTATATCCATGTTTTAAAAAAATTCTTTCACAAATATTATTTTATTATTGTATATCATTGAATAAAGGTATTATAAGTGAAATTTTCCCAACTTTTTTAAAAAAATTGGAATTAAATTTCTTAGTTTTTATCATATAGGTGACTTTTGACTCGTTTTACAAAACATTTGGAAAAAAAATTTATTCTTAATATTTATAACATGATATAATTTTTCTATCATAATGACAATTATTTTTTATGAAACATTTTTTTTATTTTCAATATTTATTTCCATATAAATTTATCATTGCAATATTTTATGATTTTTTATATTTTAATATATTTTTTTAAATTTAAAAGTGTATTTTTTCCAATAGTGTTTATCGTGATATTTGGATGGTATATTCATTTATTGATGCCTACAACAAATAAATTAAATTATGTTCTAAGAGGGATATTTTGAAATTATATGATCCTTATTTTTTCTCTTGATGGATTCTGATTTTTTGAAATATATTTTCATGGACCCAAAATCTTTTCTTTGTGTTAATCATGTAATGTAATAAATAATGGATTTTTCTACAAGTTTTATAATGACCAGAAAGATCTATTTATTAATTTATATTTTTTTGTGATCATTATATTTGATCATTGGTGGTTGCTTTTTAAATAAAAGTCTATCAGTAACATTTTTTACCAATGGAAATTACTTTCTAAACCAAGAAATATTTCGTCCAACATCACCTATAAATGAATTAGGTATGGAAGTAGGCTATATGTTTATTGTATATGTAATAGTGATATATGAATTATGTCCCAAGTTACGTAAATGTATTTTCTATTATTTTTATTTGTTTTATGGAAATATTATGATTTCAAAAGTAATAGTAAAGAGTTTATTTTTAAATAAAATTATTTTCTACTTATTATGGGTTAATGTATATTGGGTTTTTATAATTCTTTTTATAAATATTATCTTCACCTCGATTATGATTATTGATAATAATGATACATTCGTATGTTAAATATTTATGACATGTTTCATGATTAATGATATATTTTTTTATGTGTAAGAATTTCTTTTTTTATGGTCATCCACTTTCATTATTATATCATTTCATTATGTGCATCTTCCACTCAATAATGAAATTCAATAATTAATACTTGGGTTTACCCTTACAAGGAATTTCATCTAACCCATATCTTGGATCCCTTTATGATGGTTAGGAAGAATGATGATGACTGATTTGAGTCTAGAAAGTTTTCGTAGATGTTGTAGACATATTTTGAAATATAAAAGTCTACGTATAGTTTTAATATTACTCTAGTAAATTCTATAACATTATTTGTATAAGATTTTATCCCATTATTAAATGAAATTGATATTAAAATGTCTATAGGTATTTCTGTAATCCAATATTTTTATTTTTATTTTTATATTTGGATGAAAAATAATTCTCAGATTTATACTTATCAAATCCATAATTATAATATTTATGTTTTTAACCCTTGATACACAAGTGTGGGTTTGGTGTATTTACATTTTATATGAGAGTGGGGTTATATAAATTTGTATGTTGTGATGTCTTTATTTGAGGTTGTCCAATGAGTTATGGATACCATCAAGGAGTTATATGTTTCAGGTTGATCATATGTTTAGAGTCTTAGAGAACCCATTTTAGTGGTGGATGTATAAGATTATTAAGAATATTTAGGGAGATATTTATCGAAATATTACCCTTGGTTTTATTATAGGTTTAATATAATATTTTATTTTATAAATAATTACTTTAAATTATTTTGAAATAATATTAATTTTATTGGTGATCATTTGGGTTTCTTTTATATTTTATGTTGATGAAATTATGGGTTTTTACAATTTGGTAAAATATGATATGGGAACCCATGGAATGGAAAACATATTTCGGGACATTTATAAACTACATATTTCCATTATTTTGGGGAACATTATATTATTGATGAAAATAAAAATATTATTGGATTTTATATTAGGATTCAAGGATGAATTATAGATTTTAAAATAATATTATCTGAATAAATCATTATAGGGATACAAGTTATTTAGAAAAATAACTAGCATATCATGGTGACAATATGAAAATGTCACATATATTTTTTTATACATGAAATTATAGTAGTCATATATTATTTAACTATAAATGTTATATTTTTCTCAAATGAATATTTTGTTCATACATTTTATTTTTTTTACATGATTGGTTAGGAGTATGTTGTTTATTTTATGTATAATTATTTATATGATGATTAAATATGAATATTGGGTATTAATATATAATTTTTTATATTAATGTATTATTTCTTCATATGAAGGTAATTTCATTTTTGAAAATTCCTTGACTTATTCTAACCATTTTTGATTTATTTAATGTATAAAGATAACAGAAATAGCTTCATATCATTTTGAGTAATTATATGATTTGATAGAATAATATTTTATTTCTTCATAAATAATAAAACTATTCATCTTAAATACACTTTATAGTGAATAATATATATATAATTTTGTGTAAATTTAATTAATAATGAAATAATTTATGTCAAATAATTATACTTTATCTTATTCTTAGTATAGATGGCAATGCAATTCATAAACACATAGAATAGGATATTAGAATAAAAAAATTACTCAATTACCTTCATTTCAGATAAATTGATAGATGTTTTCACACCTCTTTGGTTTATTGTTTTCTAGTCTTTGAATTTCTAATGATCATTAAATTTATTGAGATAAATGATATGTGTCACTCTGTTCTGTAATTAAGAAATTATTATTTTCATTCATGCCCATATATTAAATTCCTACAAATATTTTCATATTCTGTGATCTTATAATGTGTTATTTGATATGAGCATCATGATTATTATTTCCACTATTTTAGAGGATGTTTTGTTAACTCTTGTTATGATGTCGATTTTCAAAAAAAAGTTCATTTTTGAACGGAAATTATTTAATTAACACGTCCAATTAAAAAAAATTAATAAATAAATTTATTATAGGGGGATAATTTTATATCATAATAATTAAAAAGATGACTTTTTTTATAGCTAGGAAGATATGAAACCACAAACATAAACGAACTATGAAATATTATAATATATATATGAATTTTATAAACAAAATATTAAATTTGATGATAATTATATGAGTAAATTAATTTTCAAAATTTATATATAATTTCTAATTATTACAGATTCACTAATATTTTCATAGTAAATAGGAAATTAATTTTGAGAAAAATAGTTATTTTTATAAAAAATGTGTATCCTTCAAAAATTATTTGTTTTATTAATGATAGTGAATAATATGATCAATTTAGAGTCATTATATATAATTTATTTGATAAAAATTCTATAATTTTTGAAATCAACTTATCAAAATTATCCCCTAAAGAAATATTGTAATTTTTCAAGGAATATTAAATTTTCAATGAATAGTGAAAGTACATATTTTTATTGAATACTATGTTTTCCATTAATAAATTTTAAATGTAATTTTTATTTTGGATTATTTTTAAAAGTTAAAATATATTTTTTATTTTAAAATAATACAATTATTTTTTTTTCAACAAATTTTATACATTAATTTGTTAAGAGAGTATTTTTTTAAAATGAAAATTTTTACAAAATTGTATATAGTCATGTTTCTATGGTAAAAATATTAATAAAATTATTCAACGTATTTGATTTACATTTTGAAACTTTTATTCCATATAATGAGTAAATATTTAATAATTATATACATTGTTTCCTTTAATACTTGAACATTATGAATAATATATTTAATATGTTTGTTACCACACTCTTGGGAAAATATGGTAATTAAAGAAAAAATAAAATTATAAGGAATAGAAAATGACTATAAAAAGATCATTATTATTATTGAATGATTTAATTTTATCCTTAATCATACAAGATTATTATAAGGACCCTACATTAAACATTACATAATATTGAATTATATAAATAATTCACATTGAGGATATTTTCAAGTTTAGAGATTTAGATAGTTAGGGAATAACTATTACATCTCAAAATATTTACAAGGTAGAAACTTCTACACAATGTCTATTTTTTTTACAAAACATGAACATTTGAAAAAAAAGAGTCATGTCTAGTTCCATGTTTAAGACATCATGAATTTTCCTTGATCCCATCTTGGATCCCTATTCCACATTATTTCCTGTGAAAAATATTTCCAAAACATGGGATGAGCATAAAAAGCTCAATAAGAGATACACCAAGAAGTTAAACGGTGAGTTTTTCAAAACAACAAGTAAACCATGAATACTTTAACAGAAGTAATAGTTTTCATTTTTATGAAGTAGTAAATACTCTTCACTATATAAAAGATCATTATTTACCGTTTGGTAACCAAACATTACCATAAAACTCATATAAAGAACACATAACATATAATGGTAACTTGGGACATAAACCTACATAAATGGAATAACAATATGGTCAAATTCCACACATATCACTAAATGGAATTTCCATACGTCCGACTTCCATACCCAATTCATTGGATTTAATAATGTAACCACCCATCTTGGTATTCACGGCACCATCTGTCATTTTTTTTATCACATAACCACTCGTCAAATGTCCAAGTACCAATATAAATCATATCACATACAACAAATATAAAGGAAATGAAACATTTCCACATTGCAATAACAATATTTCACTTAAATATATTGACATATCAAATCCATTTTCTAAACAATATTCAATACCAAAAATATGTAAAAGTGTATAAGGTATTTATTTTCTTTTAAAAAACATTACGGCTTGTTGAGGAAGCCAAAGATCAAATAATACTCGCGGCGGAGGAAAGGTCGTTGTCACTGCTTACATTAAAAGAAACATTCATTTTAGTTGTTTAGTAAAACGCTTCATAGAAAAATATTCCCTTTGAATCAAACAAATATTCAAAGGTTTTTATACAGCGTATAAAAGAAAGTCTTGTATTAGGACAAAATATGCCTTAATAAAAGGAGATTGAGATGAAGTCCCTTACCTCGTGTCCGACTAGACTCGATCATTTATTGATATCCTGAATAATAAACTAAAGTTAATTTATACTTTCTTAAGATCCTTTTTCAAGTTTATTATACCTTTTATATCACTTATTACCATGTTATAAACATTATGTAATCATTTCTGTTAATAACTTTCGTTTTGTCGATATTTGGCACTTGAGTAAAAAATGATTACCTTATATTTACAAGTTGTCGATGTGGTAAATAGTCCATTATGTCAAGAATGATATTAATGATTTATATATCATATATATCATATATATCCAGTATATACATGTATATATAATAATACATTACATTTTGAGGTATGAAATGAAATGAACCATTCATTGAGACGGTAAACCGTACGTACGCGTGAACGCTACTTTAATTTATATTTCTTATTTTAATGGAAATAAAACATAATTATACATAGGTATATTATAATTCCAGTATAATTTCATATATAATATCATTAACACTATCCTTTATACATCCCACATAAGGCATTAACGAGTCATATAAATTTAAGGGGGCGATAGTCCGTACTTCCTCAAATGAGATTATCGTAATTACCGACTATGGAAACCATAAATGTGTGCTATAAATGGGTAGTAGAGAAGAATAATGAAATAATAAACATAATATATATCATATATAAATACAGTTCCATCATAATTTCCACCATCAGAGGCGGTAAGATGTAATTTAACAATCATCATTTCGAGAGGCCTTAGTTTTCCATACACAGAAACATTATGTTCTTCATCCATTATATAGAGGTGTGTGTAAGTGTAGTTTGAATTATTATCATAAAAAAATCCTAGTATATTGAGTATACTGGCGTTTTTACAAAAGAAATGAAGAAAAAGAGTGTAGGGGTTGGAGAAGTAAAATAAAAAACAATTTAAAAGAAACAGCTACCTTTAATTTGGGTAACTCCCTTTGGTTTGAACCAAAGGACTTTTTGAAGTGACTTATGCCTAAGGTATGTCTTTTAAAATGAGGGGAGGGATTTAGGGAGAATAATTGGGAAGATTTTGGATGAGAAAAATTGCTTGAGAGGTGTGAGGAATTGGTTAGAAGTGGTCTCCTTTTATAATGGAGAGGAGGGGCCTTTTTGGAATGTGTGAAAACATTATTTTATTTTATAATTATATTCGATTTCTAAAGGTCGAAAAATCATTATAATTGAATATACTATAACTAATGGTCGAATTAAAATCATCCAATCATAATTGGACAGGTTTTGAATAATATATTAACCATTATAATCTTATTTATTTAAATCATTTATTAACGAGTTAAATACTGCATCATTATTGTGTCAAAAATAATTTAATTTTTTCGATGTCTAAAAATTACCAAAAATATACTATCATATAGGAAATCTTTTAACCTTTCTATTGAATATTTATAGTCAAAAATAGGACTTATATAACAGCATATAAAATTAAATTTACTAAAAGATATTTGTTATTGTCTATTTTGTCTTTACATTAAATTAATTAATCTAAATTGTCTTTATCTTTCATAAGTGGCTCCATGGGGTCAGAAAATCAACCGAAAGATTCTCATGGTCGTTAATGACTCAACCAATAAGGTTTGGACAAGTTTTAAGGTAATTTTAAATTATTATAATATTATTTTAACCTTGAATTACCTTATTTACCTTTAACCGCAGTAAATAAAAGGCAAAAGTTACTATTCATCAAATATTATTTTAATCTTGTTGACCATAATTAAATTCTTGATAACAAACATGTATGTCATATTTTTTAAATTCAATTCACAAAACTGGTAAAATTTCATTTAAATGAAAAACTTGATTTTTTAACTACCACTAAGTGGTGTCACTATTCATCAAAAATTGATGTTTTTCAAAAAAAATACTAAATATTCAGCCTAAGAATTATTTGATATTCCGAATTCAAAATGGTTTTATATTTTTACAAATACAAAACATAAAAGTGGGAGTAATTAATTTAAAAATTAATTCCCGTTGTTAAAATAGATAGCGTGTTTTTAAGAAATAATAACTTTCATAAGATTGATACTATTTTATGTCTAATTTCAAAGATAAATTAATTACAATGACCATAATTGGATTAAATGGTAATAATATATTTCAATTTCAATTTAAAACCAACTAAAATGATAATCTAACAATAGAAATAAAATAGATTAAAAGTCACTTTTGAATTAAAATATTGTATTTTTCACTATTCATTAAAAATGTACTTTATTCAGAAAAATACAAAAAAATTACCCAAAGTAAAACCTGATGTCCCCATTATAATAAAGGATTATATTTGGTCAATTATAATGTATTAAAGTGACCAATACTATATTTAAATAGGGTTCTACATTAAAAGGCGGTAAATGAGCCTTTTAATGTAAATTATGCTTAAAATTAGATTCATTCATATTTTAAGCCTCTAAATTTTCCTTTGATAAATGTAAATACATTTAACAATCATGTATAATAATATTGTAGCCAGTTTCATTTATTTCCACCAATACAATGGCTAAGAGTTAACTACAATTTAACATAATAATATTATATTATTCATTTGCAACGTAAAATTCCAAACAAACCAATTGTTGCGTATCAGGTACACTATCGAATATAACAACCCCTTTAATGTAAAATTAATATTTAATTCAAAAATATTAATAAATATGAAATATGTCTTATTCTTCATTTACATGGGATGTTATATCCTTCCCCACTTTTGGTAATTTATTTCTCGCACCTTTTATTCACTTATCAAAATAAGTGGGGGTATTTATCCCTCATAGAATTTTCAGATTCCCCTGTAGCCTCATCATCCATATGGTTTTTCCCCAAAACCTTTACCTGATAAATCACTTTGTTCCGTAACACTTTCTCTCTACGGTCATGAATTTGGACTGGTTGTTCTTCATAAGAGAGATTCTCTTCCAACTGAACTACCTCTAGTCTAAATACATGAGATAGATCTGGCATATACCTTCTCAACATCTAAACATGAAAAACATTGTTTACCTAGGATAAACATGGAGGTAATGCCACTATGTATGCAACTGATCCAAATTTCTCTAGAATTTCAAATGGTCCAACGAACCTCGGACTCACCTTTCCCTTCTTACCAAAACGCATCACACTTTTCCATGGAGAAACATTGAGAAAGACATGATCACCTACCTCAAAATAAAGATCCTTCCTCTGTTTATCGACATATCTTTTATTTCTGCTCTGAGCTGTTCTCATGTGCTTCAAAAATAATTGAACTTTTTCTGCCATCTCTTCTACCAATTCTGGTCCCATCAGCTTCCTCTCACCTACTTCATCCCAAAAAGCTAGAGTTTGACAACTCTTTCCATATAATTCCTCAAATGGAGACATCTGTATACTGGATTGAAAAATGTTATTATATGAAAATTCAACCAATGAAAGATGTTGGTATTAACGTCCTTGATAATCCTTCGATCAAGCATGTATCATATCCTCCATGGTCTGAATTGTTCATTCTGACTGCCCATCTGATTGAGGATGAAAAGTTGTACTAAAATTAAATTCAGTACCTAATGACTTATACCGGCCTTTCCAAAAGTTATAAGTGAACTTGGGATCATGATCAGATATAATGGGTAGGGGAACTCCATGCAACCTTACTATCTCTTTAACATACAAGAGGGAAAGACGATCTAGAGACAAGGTATCTCGAATAGGAAAAAAATAAGTAGATTTAGTCAATTGATAAACTATAACCCATATTGAATTATTACCTCAAGATGTCTTTGTTAATCCCACAACGAAGTCCATTGATATATTTTCCCATTTCAACTCTGTCACCAGTAGAGGATGAAGGATTCCTTTTGGTAACTGTCACTCTGCTTTAACATGCTGAAAAGTCAAACACTTCACAGTAAAATCTACAATATCTCATTTCATTCAATCCAACCAGTAATACTGTTTCTGACTCTTGAACCGGGGTGCGCGCATCCGTCCGTCCGTAGAGGAGGAAGCACTGCACTGTTGCCCCACATTCCTGCTTTCCAAAGGCGGGCAGCATTCGCTCCTTATTCAGGGATGTCTTCTCCATGATTGAAACAGGATGATGGGATGTCGGTTCTTCCCTCTATGGATTCCTCCTCAGAAGTCATCACCTAGTCCGGGTCTCCCTCTTAGATTTAATACGTTGTTCGTGAAACTCTTTCCAGTGACATGTTTCCATGGAAGCCGGTTAATTACACTGCTTCTATCGGGACATTCCAAAGGGTCTGATCAGGGTAGCAACCTTCAGTCTGGGGAGTAGTCACGTTGAGGCATCAGTAGCGTGTATGGATGCTGGGGAACCTGAGGGCGTGGAAGCCCGAGGCATCCCACATTGAGCACGTGGAATTATATGCCATATACACATATCTGAGGATTTCCTCAGCTTCCCGTGTTTAACACAGGGTACGCCGCGAGTTTAACGTCCAGCGGAGATGGATCAGCCCGATCAGAGCATTTGCCAGAATGGATCGGATTGAGGGATTTCCCTTGAAGGGGTACCGATACCGGGACCAGCCCATGGGCGGCTATGAAGAGGAGCGTACCGACATGGTCTCACCAGGATATGACGGTCCGGGTGAGAATCAGGGTGGATGATGGATAAGCGAATGAAGTAGAGTGGGGAATGGCAAGGGACCATTGCAAGGGCAATAGTGAAGTTGGGCTTGAGCCTTGAAGAGGCTTCCTACGTATCCCCGTGGTAGGGAATAAAAGTCTGCGTAGTTCAGATGGTACCGGTGAACTGACATGAGGGTGGACCTTGGTCCGATGGGCATCATCAGCGAGCTGACGTGAATGCGGAGGACCAAGAGGGTCCTAGTGGTGGTGGGATTGGACATTGTGGAGGCTTCCTACGTACCATGCCTTGACATGGATCAAAGACCTCATAGTTCAAATGGTTTTCGTCGGCGAACCGACGTGAAGGTGGACCTTGGTCCGATGAGAGGTGGGTTTGAACCTCGTGGAGGCTTCCTACGTTCCATTCCTTGACATGGATCAAAGACCTCGTAGTTCAAAGGGTTTCATCAGTGAACCAATGCGAAAGTAGACCCGTGGGTCCACTAGTGGTGGGCTGGAACCTTGGGAAGGTTTCCTACGTACCATTCCTTGACATGGATCAATGTCCTCGTAGTTCAAAGGATTGATGGAATAAATTTTAACGTCATACGGGACGGTAGTGAACCCTAACGTTAATAAACGAAGGGCGGTGGGTGTCTGTGAACCAACGTAAATGAGGGACCTTGGTCCGATGGGAGATGGGCTTGGACCTCCGGGAGGCTTCCTACGTACCATGCCTTGACATGGATTAAAGTCCATGTAGTTTGGTATGGTTTCAATGGCTTGCCGTCGGATTGGAATGCAGTTTAACGTCATGCTGGACGAAGGTATAACTTGACGTGAATTTGAAGATGGTTGGTATTGAACTTCATGGAGGCCTCCTACGTACCATGCCTTGACATAGATCAAAGACCTAGTAGTTCAAATGGGTGTACAGTTTAATGTCATTCGGGACAAGGGGCATACAGTTCAACATCATGCTGGACGAGGGTATGCAGTTTAACGTCATGCTGGACGAGGGCGTGCAGTTTAACGTCATGCTGGATGAGGGTCTGCAGTTTAACGTCATGCTGGACGAGGGCATGCAGTTTAATGTCATGCTGGACGAGGGCGAAACTCGACGTGAATGAACGATCGAGTAATGTGGAATGAACCTCATGGAGGCTTCCTACGTACCATTCTTTGACATGGATCAAAGTCCACGTAGTTCGCTGAGGGTGGGGGTCAGGGTCGGTGCTCACTCTAAGCCCACTTGAGTCATGCTCGGTCTGAGAAGTAAGAGGTTGCAGGGACCTGATGATCACGTAGCGAAGGATGCGTCTGTGAGATGTGAAGAGGGGCTTACACATTAAGAGGCCCATGGTGTTGGGACTTACTCCAGGATTGAGGCCCAGAGTGCTGGAAAGCACATCGAAAGTGGGATTTGGGACCAATGATGGGAGGTGCCTCATTCCCTATCACACCCTCCACTGACCATGGTAGTGGGGAAGTACGGAGATCCAGGGGTGCAACCATCCGTTGGGGAACTAGGTTCACCCTTCTACTGAGATCATACACCGCTCCAATAAGGATGATATCATCCCTTGTGGAGGGGTGATTCCACTCCTGTGGAGACGAGTGGCGTAAAAAATGCTCGAGCTCGGGGAACCATGCGTGCAAAGCACGAGGTCGGGTCACAGTTTAATGTCATGTGTTAAGGACGTGGTGCTTGGCAGTTTAACGTCCTGCAGCTCGGACGAGGCAGGTTCACTCCGCACCCCTAGGTATGTACCCTCTAGTCCTTGGGGAAGGGAATGTACTGGCAAGGCCATGGTCAAGGGAGGTTGTGGAGCGAACCATCGAGGGGTCCACGTTAGCGTTGCTATGTGAAGAAGCAATAGCCGTTAGCATGCCTATGATAAGAAGCATTAGGCGAAGCAACACTATGAGTGATATTGTCCATGGGACTTTGAAATCACATCGTGCAAACCTGGGGGGTCGCACGGGAAGAGGAATTTCCAAGAAAAGGAGTGTGCTTCGCGAAGTGGAGTGACTTGGCCTTAGCATGGGTAATAGGTTTGAGTGGAGGGTGCTTCGCAAAGTGGAAAAATATTCGCGAAGCACTACCTCGCGAAGAAGAGGTGCCTCGGAATGTAGGGTGTGGCGAAGCAGTGTGCTTCGCGATGTGTAGCGATCCTTCCTTGGAATAGGGATCACTAGAACAGGTTGGGTGTTTCGCGAAGCATAAATGCTTCGCGGCTGCCCGGGTTCCTTTGGGAATCCCCCTCCCTCGCGAATGCCCTTGAGCTTCGCGAAGGGAATCCCTCTCGGAAGAGGGGCTCAAAACGATTCAAAGCGAAGGCGTCATGCGAAGTAAAAGTACCTCGCAGAGCTCATGATTCTCGGGGGCAAAGGGTGCTTCGCGATTCGGGAGAGGAGAAGCCGAAAGGTCGGATCGTCCGTCCTCGGGACTCAGGGGGGAGTCCAGTATTTATAGGTAAGGGGCACCGTGAATCAGAACTCGCACGCCTCCTCAGGTGCTTCGTGGCGCGCTCGCGAACGTCAAAGGCGTTCGCGGAGAGTTACCGCCTATGGAGCTTCGCGGCGGGCTCGCGAACGTCAAATGCGTTCACGGATAGTTACCGCCTCTAGAGCTTCACAGCGAGCTCACGAACGTCAAATGCATTCACGGAGAGTTACCGCCTCTGGAGCTTCGTGAGTGCGTGATGCTCGGGGTGCTTCGCGTCGGTGCTTCGCGAGGAAGCGGGCTGGCCTTTTTTTCGTCCCTTACATCCGTGCAATATTTTGGCGCCAAAAAATTCCCCCCCCCCCTCAGACTTGGATCCGTGGAGGGTGAAGGGTCAATTTCTGAGGGAAAATTGCCAAAATTGTCAGTGGTTCGCGATGCGGCTTTGTAAAGGGGGCCTGCGGTGCTGACTGGGGCCCCGGATCCGGATGCGCCGTGATGCTCCGTGAGGCCGGGGAATACCGCGATGCTCCGGGGTCATCACCTCTAAATAGGGGCGTCGAACTCTTTTGTCTTCACGCGAATATTTTTTCTTTTTTGTGCTCTCGATTTCACGAAGCTCCGCGTACTCCATGCCTACTCTCCGTGAATCGAGCTTCGCGGTGAACCGCGGGTCTCCGACTCCGCGTCCGCGCCAAGCGAGCTTCTATTTATCGGCCTATGCCAGAATTCGTGCCTTGCTCTCGCGACCGACCTTCGCGAGCCGTCTTTGCGATCCAGCTTCGCGATCCGTTCTGAAAAAATTCCTTTCTGAGTGCTGGAACTGGAATGTCCCATCGAGAGGCTATATTGGGGGTGTTTGTAGATGCCGCCCATCGGGATGAGATGGCCAACTGTCCAGGCCTTTGGTAGATGGTCTGAATCCATTCGAACCACGCTTCTTTGATAGATCTGCTATCAGAGGGTTAGAAGGATTTCCGTAGTGTAAGAAACTGCAATTGTACGGCTTCGGGTTGAGGGATGGCGTCTTCATCCCTGAGGCGAGTAGGGACGAACTAGCTTGCTGGTTCAAGAGCACACCATGTCAGCACCAATGGTTCAGGGCGGCCGATGGTCATGCGCAGGAGGAATTCACACCCGTCACCGCTGACTGTCTCTACAACCATGTGAATGATATTGATGGGAATCCACTACAACCGGAGAGGTCCCCTCCTCTCTACCGTACCATGCTGAAGGCAGCTTTGCAGGATTCGAATAAGGGATGGTCCGAGGAGTGGGACCTCCGCCAGGGCGGCAAATTTACTGATGAATGGGCTTGGGCCTA
Organism: Viscum album; assembly: GCA_963277665.1. NCBI lineage: Eukaryota > Viridiplantae > Streptophyta > Magnoliopsida > Santalales > Viscaceae > Viscum > Viscum album. The sequence continues at coordinate 797,714,515 of OY728143.1, read as the reverse complement.
CTGGGTAGGCGCCTCATGCGAGGAGTTTGGGGCCGAGCTTAGGAGAGTGGGGGTATATAAGGCGGCATGGGCCTCCAAATTCCACATTTACCAACCAAAGAAACGGATGCTAGAATTGATGAGAAGATGGTCGTCTAGGACAAATACCTTCCACCTGCATCATGGGGAGGTGGGCATTAGCCTGTGCGATGTCCACCAGATTTCCGGAGTTCTGATTTTGGGGGCCATGTATGATGAGTTCCTCCTTGTCATCAGCGCGTGGGAGGATACAGAGCCAATGTCGGGACTGGCGTCAGCGCTGATGGCACTCGTCCTTGGAGAGGACAAGGAGGTAGTGAGGGATGTCCACTTCGGGAGATGGTTCAAGTGCTTCCTGAATTTCCCAGAGAATCAAGAGTTCTCTCCGAGGCCTCGATCTTGTCCGAGGGCGGCTCAACGGGGTAAGGGGCACTTGTATTGGCGGGTCTTGGAGGACATCCAATGGAAGACTTGGGGCTTCTGCATCTGCATGGAACAACAGTCGATAGTCAGGATAGCGGCGTTCATTTTGGCTCTCATCTGCGGTTCGATTCTACCAGTGAGGGATACAAGCATTGGGGTGCGTCCCAGGTCATTCTTTATGGCGTCCATGTTGACCATGGGGTAGTAGATCAATTTGGAGATTCCAATGCTCGCCAAACTGTACAGAATTATACAGCACATTAGCGAGGGAAAGAAGCCGCCAAGGATATGCAGGCCCTTCCACCTCCTGTATGGGTGGAACGCAGTGCAAATCAGAGGGATTTATGAGTATCCAAACCCTATTTCGCTGTCGGGATCAAATTTCCGCCCCTCTATCCTGAATGTGGTTGGGAGCTTCCCGTTCAAACTAACTGTGCCGATGGTGCTGAATCGGGTGTGGAGGGCGGATGAGTTTAATTTCCACCCCTTCCCATTGCCGATGGGGATACTTACTGACGATGGGCGGGGAACGGAAGAACATCGGGGTTACCTCCTGGCCTTTCGAGGTGGGTTTTTGGTGGCACGAGAAGATCGTGAGCCACTCTGCGAACCGTACACCCCACATCGGTTTGCGAGGCCGTTTCGGTGCCTCCAGCGGCTGACCCCACAGGTCTACTGGGAGGTGCGTCACGAGGAGCACCCGTGTGTGATGAGGCAGTTGTGGCTCATGTTCACACGGGAAGATGGGAAGATTTGAATTGCATTGCCTCCATCCACCACAGCCTTCGGATTGGTGAGGGAGTATGCCATTAGTTGGGAAGATGCTTACCCAGGGGAGATGCTGAAGCAGCTGACTATTCGGGTCGGTGATGGCGATCCTCCTCTATCTCGAGGTCGGGGTCGTAGGGTAGCTAGGGCCTCTCGCGGTAGCGGGGCTTCCATGGCGGCGACACCCACACCGGCTGAGGGTGTGGCAGTAGCGGTGGATCTGGTGATTCTGGAAGAGCAGGTCCATCCGGAGGGGCAGCCACTGAGGGTATTTCATAGGATATCCACTCAGGCTCTGGGGAAGCACCTGCGTCATATGGACATGGTAGAGGATGCCGTCTTCCCGGAAGCCTGGGACATTTGGGATGTCAACCGGCAATTCCTCAGCCCACCCGAGATATGTTCCCACCTGAATCACCTCGGGATAGAATTATCAGGCATAGGCCCGGTCCTGGCAGGAATCATGGCATCTCCGGTAGAGTCAGAGAAATACCTGGATGAGCGGGAGGATTACGTCCACTCCAGTGGTGTCCCTCACCCAATGAAAAACTGGATGAGGGTACTGCTGAATCTAACGGTCCCCCCATAGTTATCGTCTGCCAATCTGAGGGAGCGCTTCCCCCTGCCGGAAGAATCAGAGGACTCCTCTCAGGAGGATGAGGCTGGAGGAGGGAGCCCGTTGGAGGAGGGCGAGGTCGGAGATCAAGGCTCAGATTCCGACGATTTTGTGGAGGCTCTCGAGGTAGCATTCTGAACTTCTTTCCTTACGGTCCGTTCTCAGGCCACTATAGACTTATCACTGTTGTTTGAGACATGTGGGAAGAACTTGTTCGTAGGCCTCGTTCTCGCCCCTCGACGAGTGACGATGCGGGACCTTCAGATCCCGCGCCTATGGATGCATCCAGTTCCGCATCTGGTGGGACCAGAGCACCGGAGGTGTCTTCTCCGGAATCTCCAGACCTTCCAACAGTATACGGTGGGCCTCGCCTCGGGGTCCCGTCAGTATCGGCTCAAGAGCATCACTAGGAGGTCGATCTCCGTAAGTTTCCTCTACCGGTTTCCTTGTTGTCATATGTAGACTATGCCAACTAAATTTTATGTCCCTCTCTGTCGTACAATTCTCTGAATGGCGTGGGCTGCTGCGACAAGACTAGTCGGGATGTCTGGTGGTGTCCCTCCTAGGGGCATGCCGGTGATGGTGGCGATAGTCCCCCAATCTCCTCAAGCTACAACACACATCATCACTAGCGGGACCACCAGCGGGGTCGTGGCCGAAGTCATCAAGGTGGACTCAGAGGAAGAGGATCAACTGGTCGGTCCCAGTCCTATCACACCTGCTTCGGCGCCAGATGGCGTACTGGATTCAACCCTAGGTGTAGATCCTGCCGAGGATTTCTTGCGGGTGTATCCTGCGTACGAGCCTTCCAATCACGCAGACTGGGACGAAACGACCTCCGACGAGGAAGACAGCAGCATAGTCTACCGCCTGTCATGGAATCTAATCACGTGCTTCATCAAGGACACCCCCCAAGCTCAATGGCCGGCCGAAATGGACAGACTCCGCTCGCAGTTGCGTGAACTGTGCGCTGGGGGAGTGCATGCCCAACGTCTTCATGCACTCATCCAAGATCTTATAGATGAGAAGATCCGAAAGCATGACCGTGGGCTCAGCATGGGCTGGTAGTGGAGGAAGGAGACCAACATCAAGAAGCTCCAGGAGGATGAAAGCGAGGTCCAACAGATACAGACCCGAGAAGATGAGATTTCAGCCTCTCTTAATGCACAATCTGAGCTGATCTCATGGTTGAAGGCCCAGCTGGCATAGGCAGAAGAGCATATGAGGCAGGCCTCTGGGAAGATGGCTGTCGTTCAAGCTGGCGTAGAGAGGGCCAAAGCCAAGGCTGACGAACTGCGCCCCGCCGCTGCTGAGGAGGAGCGGGAGCTAAGTCAGCGGAAGCAAGTCTTGGACGCCACAAGCCAACGGGTGGCGGAGCAGCAACGCTCTTTTGACGGGGTCAACCCTTCCATGGGGGAGTCGACCCCCGGGTATTGTAACAAACCAAAAAAACTTTTATTGGTACTTTTGTGATTCAATTTCTTCTTTCTTTGCTCTGAATTTCGTAGCACGCATGATTTCCCTTATTTGAATCGCCTCATTACATCCCTTCAATGTTTGCAGGAAGTTCGGCGATAATTCCCCAAGCCCACGTGGGTCGAGCCCGATGTGAGAAACAGGAGATAGTTGCCTTCTCGTCCAACCTTACATAGGAGTGGAGACCATGCTCCGAGCATCCAGGATTCGGATTACCAGTCCTGATTTCCAAAATATGCGAGAGGCTTGACCGGAGAAGGATGTTTTCAGGACAACCGAATTACTGTTTCTTCAATGTGCTCTTATGCACGAACGGTGCAACACCAGGGGAGATGAAATCGATCTAAACAGATGGAAATGGGAAGTGTGAATCATGATACCCAAGATTCGGAGCACTGTGGGGATGGTGTGACAATAAGGGACAACCATTAAACATGGGGGAGAATAGGTATCATTACTGTGTTAGCCCGTAATGGGGACAAAAATGAGGGTCAACCGTTGACCATGTTAGAAACACAGGACCATGTCACAAATATTGTCGGTCAATCTTTCAGGATATTGACCCAGGACAGTTGGCGGACCATAGGTCAAACATCCATACTATTAGGGGGTCCTTCCAAACATGACCAGTCTTCCGGAACATTGGCCTTGGACGGTAGGTTTGCCGATGCGGCATGAGACCAGGCCGTTAGGGGGTCCCGTGAGACATGAAAGGGGACGAGGGTCCGAATAAGGGGCACACAAAGTGTGGAATATGGGGTGAAGGTTTGTATGAATAGAATATAACACTCAGGTAGTTACACCACCGTGGTGGGAGTATGCCAGATGGGCGCATTGGCTTGGTCATGGATCCTTCCTTCTTTGGGACAGGGCCTCTATAGCGAGGGGTCCGACTAAGGGGGCTGGAAAGGGGAAGGATCAGATTAATGATTTCCATGGGCTGGACCCTAGGCAATATACCAGGGTGTCACTACGTATTCCATGAGGATGGGAATCAATCCATATGTAGTTCTAAAAGCACAGTGCAGTCATAGACCAACAGTGACAGGTGAAATCATCTCAGGTAGAGGCTCTGGTGCATCCCATGATTAACATGGGGCATCCTGATCTTGTTCAGGGTAGAACCGCAGTTTAGTGTCATGCATTGAGGACATATGGACTCTTGTAGATTAACGTCATATGATAGTACGTGGAATAAAAGGGAAGATCCCAGTGAGCATGTGGTGCGGTGAATATGAAACCGACGTGAATGAGGGCTTGGAGTCCAAATCACACCACGTACCCCTGGAGAAAACTCTTCAGGTCGAGGGACCAAGAGTGAGGATTAGGTTGGGCCCGAAGTAGAGTGGTCGAGCGTTCTTATGTACCCCATGAGGATGGGAATCAAGCCATACGCAGTTCTGAAAGCGCAGTTTAACGTCATGCGGGACGATGAGAAGCCTGGCCGTGTTGGTACACATCCCGCCAAAACTACTAAGCCCATGTGAGTCATTCTCAGTGTGGGAAACAAGAAGTAGTGGTGGGAATTTCCCGACACAAAAAGGGGCATGTTAGGGGAAAGGGACGCTCGGTGAATACCGGCCCAATGACACTAACACAATCATTTAGCGCACCTAGATGCTTGAAGAGAAAGAGCCGAGTATGATGGAATTCCACTTGAACATGAGGAAGTGGAAATGTGTGAATCATGGCGCTCGAGATTCAGATCACGATGATGGCGGTGTGACAATGGAGGATAATTGTTGACCGAGGCAGAAACCCAGCATCCATATCGTGTTAGCCTAGAATGGGGACATACAAATGAGGGTTGACCGTTGACCATGTTTGAAACACGGGACCATGTAACAAATGTTGTCAGATATCCATAGGGACGATGGCCCGAAACGATTGGAGGGCCCTTAGGTCCAACATTCTTGGAGAGCCCTTAATCCTAGTATCCATGTCGTCCGAGGGTCCTTTTGGGTGTGGAAGAGGATGAGGATCCAAATAGCGTGATCACGATGCTTGGTCATGGGATGAGGGGAATGTCCCCATGAAAATCCCACACTTCGGGCTCTTTGTCAAAACACATCTGAATGCGACAACGAGACGTATTAGATCGAGGGGGGATAGTCCTTTCCCATAGGGATATCTTAGTTTAGGGTCATAGAATTCGGACCATGGATGGGAGGAGACATAAGAGGCACATGGTGGAGTAACTCAAACACCTGGCGTGAATGAGGACGTAATCCCATATCACACTACACGACCCCCTTGGGAGAGGTTTTAGGTCAAGGGACAAAAGAGAAAGTTAGGTTGGGCCCACGGGGAAGTGCCCGTGCGCTCCTACATATCTCAAAAGGATGAGAATCAATCCTCACGTAGCTCTTTATGGACCTTGGACCATAAATGGGTAAAGGGAGAAGGGGACACATGGCAACAAAACCCGACGTGAAAGAGGACCTAAGCCCAACTTACCATGAATTCTCTGGGGAAATGCTCGAGTCGAGGGACCAAACACAATGGTTAGGCTAGGCCAGCGAAGAAGTTCCCGGGTGCTCCTATGTATCTCATGAGGATGAGAATCTTGCCACACGTAGTTCTGAAAGGTGACATGGTAAGATACCAATGCCAGGGGAAAAGGGGAGTGCAGTCGTGGCCCTTTCACTAAAAGAAGCGGAATTTGATAAATCTTGTTTGTCCTTTAAGGTGGGTGTTTTTTTTTGTGAAGCGACATGCCTACAGTAGTAGGTCGTGGTGTCTCCACAAGGATAAAGCCGTGATGGGCATTGACAAATGGCATGGCACGTGACCAATACCCAACGTGATATCCTCTACAACGAGGTCACCACAATGCAGTGTCGTTTTTCGTCGTGTGGCCAGGACGATAATGTCACAGTTTAGGGTCGTGTGATAGGATCAAGTGTGCATTTTATCATCATGCAGTGCAGACGTAGCAGAGACGATGCTAGCCAGGGAATGTGCGCAGTGTTATAAGACACAATTGATGGAGAAATGATCCCACATCACATTGTACACCACTCCAAGAGGGAGGCCTCAGGCCGAGGGGCCTATATAGAGGTAAGTGGTGAAACATGAGGGAGAGACTGGCTCCCTAAATGGGCTATACCCAAAGACAGGGCGTCTGGGCGGTCCTACGTATCCCATGAGGATGGGAGTCAAGCAAAACATAGTTCTGGATGGATCTTATTTTATGGTCATAGAGCCCGGACCATGAATGGTAACAACTTCCCAAGTTAGTGCATACTTCAACCTGATCCCTAAGGCAACGTGAGTTAAACTCGGTGTGGGAAACAAGGGGGTGGGGGAATCCTCATCGCAATACATGGGGAGTCCATTAGATGGGAGTCGGTAGAGAGCCCCGAAGGACACCTTCGACACAGCTTGTTTCCCCAACATGTAGACGTGCATGGAGGAAATGTACCAAGAGTTCCGAGACACTTCATGGACACGATGAAGTGATGAAGGGTGTGAATTGTGTACCCGACATTTTGGGCTTAAGGGGTTGGCATGGCGATAGAGGAAAACTGTTAACCATGGTTGAAACATAGCGTCCATATCACATTAGCCTGAGGTGGGAACAACAAACGAGCATCGGCCGCTGCCCATATTCGCAACACGGGATATTATCGATTTTTTGTCTTAAACCCTCGGGGGCGTTGGCCCGTAATGGTAGGAGAGCCCTTGGGCGTAGTATCCTGGCTGTTCTTGGGGGTCCCTCCGAGTGTGAAAGATGACGGAAGCCCTGATACAGGGATACACAAAGCCTGGAAAGTGGGTGCGGACGTGTCTGAGTAAAGCTTAGCATTCAAGGTAATAAACCAGAGTACTCTTAGGCACATTAGTGAACCGCCGAAAAGGGATCGACGAAACAACTCAGGAGGGAGAGGTACATGGATTGGTCATTACGAGACCAACGTGAATGAGGACATAATCCCACACCACACCATATAATCCTCTCGTGGATGAAAGGTAGGCCAAGGGGCCAAGGTGGGACGATGATTCCCGAGAGATGGGGATGGACCCGAATCCTAGACATTCTGGTGGTCCTACGTATCCCATGAGGATGGGAATCAAGACACATCTAGTTCTCTAGATGTATCATAACATCATACAGGACGAGGGGGGGGGAGTAACATACCCCCAAACAAGGGAGGTGTACGTTACTGCGAATAAACCGACGTGAATGAGAAATAACTTCACGCCACACCATGCACTCCTATATGAGTGGATCTGGGCCGGGGCCCGAAAAGGCCAAGGGTCCTGATGGTTAGGCATTGGTTAGGGAGGCCTAACCCGCTTACAGTTTATCGTCTTGCAGTGAGGACAAGGGTCGGGGACCCGAGGAGGCCAAGGGGCCTGAGGCTGGGACTCATAAGGGAAGGCGTACGACACGGTACATTATCTTGATGTGAATGAGAACATAGTCCCACACCACACCGTACACCCCTTATAGGGGAATCGGGGCCGTGGGCCTGACCGCTAGCACCACCCGGGTGGAAGTTTGTCACTTCGGGACGGGGTAGAACGAATCACTGCACTCAATGTTTGGGACATCTCACGGGGGACCCGAAGATCCAGGACACTATTGAACATGTTCAAAACACAACGTTCCTATGGTGACCTGATATGGGAGCAACAAATGAGCGTCGAATGCTGACCAAATTCACAACGCGGGACTTGTATCGTCTTGTTGCTTGAAAACCCTCAGGGTCGTTGGCCCATATTGGTATGGGAGCCCTTGGGCGTAGTATCCAGACCATTATTGGGGGTCCCTCTGGGTATGAAAATGGTGGAATCCCAGTCATGGAGTGGGTGAAGCATAGCTGTATCCATCCACGAAAGAGGCACACATCTCCAGGGGGGGATGTGCAGCTGGGTCGAGGCTTGCTCGATGTGAGTTGGGGAAAAAGTGTGCACCCTGCCGTATGTCTTGACCTAAGGGGAAGATTTTGGATTTCGGGCTGGGCCAATGGATGAAATGCCCGGGTGTTCCTACGTATCCCATTAGGATGGGAATCAAGCCATACATAGTTCTTGAAGGCCATGCAGTTTAGCATCATGCGGTGAGGATGTGGGAGGAGAGAAGAATGGTAGTGGGCACATGGTGCGACCATTACAATCCTTGTGTGAGCGGGGTTTTATGAGCGAGGCTAAGAAAGCCTACCCCCTGCTACACAAAGATCCACCAAGGAAACTATTCCCAGGGGGGATAGTGGAAGAGAAAAGCTTGGTGCTAGGCTCGAGACAAGGCATCTGAGCGTTCCTACGTATCCCATTGAGATGAGAATCAAGCCACACGTAGTTCCTGAGATGCAGTTTAACGTCATGCGGGATGAGGATGCATCTCATTTGGGGATATGTAAGGTATGACAAGTAATCCTACATGAATGAGGACGTAGTCCCATACCATACTGTACAATCCCGCAAGAGGGTAAGTTGGGGAAAACCAAGGGGCCTGAGGCCGGGCCACGGTCAGGGAGACCTGACCAGCTTACGGTTTAACATCTCGCAATAAAGACGGGGTCCGTTGGCCCGAGGAGGCCAAGGGGCCTGAGGCTGAGCCTCAGTCAGGGAGGTCTGACTGGCTTGCAGTTTAACGTCTTGCTGTTAAGATGGGAGGCCTTGGGGCCCAAGGAGGCCAAGGGGCCTGAGGCTGAGCCTCGGTCTAGAAGGCCTGACTGGCTTGCAATTTAACGTCTTACAGTAAGGATGGGAGGAGATCTTAGTTTAAGGTCATAGAGCTCAGACCATTTTTCATTTTATCATCTTGCAGGACAAAGATGCAGTTTAAGGTCGTGCAGGACCTTACAGTTTAAGGTCGTCTTGGACCATAAAGTGCAGTTTAAGGTCATGCGGGACCATACAAGATCAGGAAAAGTACCGCTTGAGGAACCTGGCGTTGGTGGGAGGGGTTATGCACTCTCCATTCATTGTCACCAAGGAGTATGCTCCATTGGGGTAAAACTTATGGATGATATAAGGCACTTCCCATTTGGTTTCTAACTTGGGCTGGTTCCTACCGGGAATCACTGGTGCTCGAAGGGCCAATACTAGGTCGCCCTGTAGAAAAGCGCGGAGATGAACCTTCTTGTTGAAGGCCCTCGCTATCTTATCCTGATGCCTTTCCAGGTTGTGCAGGGCACGAAGCCGGTTCTCTTCTAGTGATTCTAATTCAACTAAACGGATTTCGGCTACCTCATCTGATGTCTGGTGATCATAGAATGCAGTGTGTAACGATGGAAACTGGATCTCAATGGGTAGGACGACCTTAGCTCCATATACCAGGGAATATGGGGTCACCTGGGTAGAGTTGCGATTCGTCGTCCGATAAGCCCAAAGGGCGTTGGGGATCTTGGCCGGCCAAATTTTCTTGTTATGACCAACCATCTTATGCAGAATGTGAGAAAGGGTTTTGTTGAACGCCTCGATCTGTCCGTTTGCCTACGCGTGGTAGCGGGAGGTACGGTTCGAACAGAAGCCGTACATGGGGTACAATTTCTCTAGTTCAGCCGCTCGGAAGTTGGTTCTGTTATCGGTGAGGATGACGTGAGGGACCCCAAACCGGTGGATAATATTGGAGCTCACAAAGTCAACGATGGAACGGGCCTTGAACTCTTTCAGTGGAACTGTCTCTGCCCACTTGGAGAAGAAATCTATAGTAGTCAGGATGAACCTACACTGGTGAGCTGTTGCCGGTGGATACGGTCCCACTACATCAAGTCCACATACCGCAAATGACCAAGAGTACTTGGTGGGGTGGAGGGGCTCCGGCGGCCGATGCAAGAAGTTGGCGTGAACATGGCATGCATGGAATCTCATGGCATACCCAATACGATCGTGGATCATAGAGGGCCAGAAGTACCCCAACCTCCGGATTTGATGGGACAACTTCTTCCCAGCTTGATTGGCGCCACAGGAACCGGTATGAACCTCTTGCATTACTTGAGGAATATCTACTCCTTGGATGCAACGGAGGGAGACGCCATCGAAGCTCCACTTATAAAGGATCTGTTCATGATTGGGGACGCTCTGGAGGGTAAATTGTAGCGCGTGGCGTCGGATTCGCTCGCGCTCAGCCCGGTCGTCCGAGAGGCAACCATTTTGGAGATACTCGACAAATGGTGCCCTCCAGTCGGGAGTGTCTTCAACCACTATGTTTGACGAACCCGGGACCCCTGACGTAGAGGGTCCGGCAGTGAGATGAATTACCCGCAGACTATCACTGTCCTATTGGGTGATGGGGGAAATGACTCTCCCGTGTGCCACATGTATGATCAAATCATCTTGCTCGGGTTCTATAAGCGACGCGGCTAAGACATCCAAGGCATCTGCATGACCGTTCTGTGACCGTGGGACATAGGTAATCTCTGGTCGAGAAGAGAACTGGGCCATTAGGCGGAGGGTGTACTCCAGCAACAGGGCATGCTCCGGCTTCCTCACGATGTAGTCGCCATTAACCTGTTTGATTACCAGCTCGGAATCTCCATTCACATGTAGATGGGGAACATGGATCTCAAAGGCCAACTCGATGCCTATGATGAGAGCCTGGTACTCTTCCTCATTGTTCGTACAGCCTTTTGACAATAGGAATGAGTATGGAAGGACGGCTTGCGCCGGGGTAATGAAGATAATACCCAGGCCCACTCTATTGAGCTTGGGATCGTTGAGCCGCCTACCGGTGGGGCTTCGGGAGGCACCGTCGAAATGCATTTTCCAACAAGATATGACATGATCGACTGAGAGGATCGTCTCGTCAGGAAAATCCAGGTCTAGGGATTGATCCGCAGAGGTTGGATGGGCAGCTAAAAAGTCTACCAACGCCTGTCCCTTAATGGACTTCTGAGGAACGAACCTGATATCAAACTGCTGGAGAATCACCGCCCACCGTGCTAGTCGGCCAGTCAGCATGGGGCGGTTCAGGATGTACTTCTGTGGGTCTACCCTGGAGACCAATTTCACCTCATGGTGCTGCAGGTAATGTCGCAAATTCTGCACGGAGAAGACGAGCGCAAGGCACCTCTTTTTGATAGGGGAGTATCCGACCTCCGTATCGAGAAGCATGCGGCTGAGATAGTAGAGACTGTTCTCAATACCCTCATTATTCTTCTGGGAAAGCAGCGCACCGAGGGATCTTTCCAGGGCGGTCACGTAAAGCACCAGTGGCTTTCCGGATACGGGTGGCATCAAAACTTGTGGTTGGAGCAGATACTGCTTTATTTCCTCAAAATAGGTCAGACACTCATCATCCCATTCATAGGCGGCTCCCTTCTTCATGATCCGGGAAAAGGGCTTACACTTGCCAGCCAGATTCGCGATGAATTGGCGTATATAGGCTAAGTGGCCTTGGAGGCCTCGAAGTTCCAGAATGTTGCTCGGGGGAGGCATCTGGCTGATGGACTTGATATTATCTGGGTCGATCTCAATTCCTCGGTATCTAACAACAAATCCCAGAAACATCCCAGAGGTGACCCTGAAGTCACACTTCAATGGGTTCATCTTCAGGTGATGGGAACGGAGGAAACCGAACAATTTCTCGAGGACTTTGAGATGGTCCTGTAACTGACATTATTTGACCACTAGGTCATCCACATATCATTCCACCAATGTTCCGAGAATCGGCTTGAATATGCGGTGCATGGCCCTATGATAAGTGTCACCCGCATTTTTCAAGCCGAATGGCATAACCTGGTAGCAAAAGGTACCTTGGGGATCTCTGAAGGTAGTGGAGTCCTCATCCTTGGGGGCCATCCGGATCTGGTTGTACCCGGAATACCCATCCATGAAAGAGAGAGCTTGGATCCCGGGCGTGGTTTCAATCAATAACTCCATCACCAGGAGTGGGAAGTCATCCTTTGGGCAGTGGCGATTAAGATCACGGATGTCGATGCAGACTATGATCTTCCCATTCTTCATCCTGACTGGCACAATTTTGGAAACCCACTTGTGGTACTGGACTTCCTTGACGAAGTTGGATTTGATAAGCTTTTCATCTTCGGCCTCAACCATAGCACCATGAGAAGGGTGTATCTTCCTGGGAGGCTTCTTAAATCCATGATGGTTTTCGGGGAGGCCCAGGCGGTGAACGGATACCTGGGGATCAAGTCCTGGCATCACGTTGTCACTCCAGGCAAACACGTCCCGATGTTGTTTGAGGATGTCTATGTACCGATGCCGCTCCTCAGGGGACATGGATACACTGATCAATGTGGGTTTCGGATCTGCCTCGCTACCAAGGATCACCTTTATCAGTTCATAAACCGTGCTAGAGACGCCTTCCTCAAAGGCGGGGGGAACATCCACCAGGTCTTCCTCCCCTCTCGTGGGGGGATTTCCCGCGACGGGAGATACTTCTGGGCTATAAAAACCTGAGGGGAAGCTAGTGCCAGCTTGGGCAGTAGTGGTCATCATATTAGGAGACTCACTCCCCATTGAGACCATACCAATGAAGGCAGTCGACCCTATCCCATCTGGCCTTCGGCCTAAGGGGCCACGTTTGATGATATCAAAGCAGTGGTGGCGTGTCGGCCTGATTAGGTGGATTCCTGCCCGACGGAAGAGACACGTATGGCATAATTCCGTTGTCATAAGCTTGACATTCCGGTACCGTATAGGGGTAGGAGGTTCCCGGATCACCTGAGCCTGGTTGATGTATGAGTACGAGGTGATTTTCCGCCATCGCTTGGACACGGGAACATGACTTCCTTGTGTACCAGAAACAACAAAAGATTTCCCCATGTCGGGGGTCGTGGCCTCCAATCGGTGGATTGGGAGGATGTAGGCGTCATCCAAGGTTTCCCATGGATCACTTGTGACCAGGGAAGGTTCATCCTAACTTACTAGGATTTGCTTATCCTTACTCTTGTAATAATTAGCATCCAGATAGAAGGCCTCACAAGAGTCGAAAGGGGACACATCTCCTTGAAACACTCCTACTCGACCGTTGAGTGAGTATTTGAGGCACTGGTGATACGATGAAGGGACCGCTGCATGCAGATGGAGCCATGGCCTACCCATCAACGCGTTGTAGGCGGTGTCCTGAGAGACGACCATGAACTCGGTGCTGGAAATTAAGCCAGAGAACTGAGTCCTTAGGCAGATCTTCCCAACTGGGGTTTGTTCAGACTTGTCGTACCCCTGGATTCTGAGGTTATAGGGAGTTAAATCACCTTCAGATAGACCCGGCTTTCCCAACGTCCGAGTCAGAAATAGATTTATTCCAGAACCCGTGTCGATGAGGTAGCGGCAGACTTCCACACCATTGAGGTGGCCAGTGATGTATAGTGGGTGAATATTCCTCTGTATAGGAGGGTCCTCATCTTCACCAGAGAACGACATAACCGCCTGACATTCAACATTCTCAATTGTCATGGTATGGAAGGCTTCTCCAGCTACTACCTCCATCTCAAACTGGAGGGGGCTCCTTAGGGCCTCGGGAAGTGCCTCACTCATTTCAGATGACAGGCGAAGGGCCTCAAGTATAGAAAGCCTTGCCGGAATGCCAGCCAGGTGCTTCAGGACATCATACTTTCGTGCCAAACGCGAACCTCTGCCTACAGGAGGTCGTTTTCCATTTGGAGGCATATCGGGTCTTGCCGGTTGAACCGGAGATCGGCTAGTACTGGGTACATCCTACTGCCTACTAGTTAAATCCCAGAGAGTAGACAACGGACTAGGATCAGACAATGGAGGCTGTCCTGTAGCCAGGAAAGACTGACTGTGATACGAATGAGGCATCAATCCCTGATCTAGTAGCACAAACGGTAGTGGAGGTAGAGCTGAGAGCATTATATGGGGTTGTACGTGCTGAGCTCCACGCTGAGCCTGCTATCTAGTCTCAGTAGCGTGCACGGCTCGGCTAAAAGTGTCCGCTGATGTACCTCGATGACTGGCGCGGTTGCGATTCCGCTGACGTTGACGTTGGCTGGAAACGTTGGGGAGGTTCGCCTGGCATTCCCCCTCGTCGGGAGTCATATAGGGATTTACCAGCTCCACGGTGTTAACCGAAGCGAACCCATGGCTATCGCTCGAGGATTCATCCACCACCGTGCGGATTCTGGGAGGAATCCCCATTTCAGGGGGCATAAAGTCTCCGAGAGTGCAGGATGACGATGGCACCGGCGGAGCGCGTTACTTCTTCCTGTGTCGTCACTACTTACCCTTTTGGGAAGAGGTCGACTGTGATGGGGATGCGGAGGTACCAGCTACTTCTTCTAAAGGTTACGGCTACTTCAGGCATTCCCGGATGATACCACGGGCACGGACGACGGTTTTTTGAGCCATCCAGTCGTCGTATTTCTGGGATCCATGGCTGGGAACCTGCTGCCACTCACCTTTTCTATCACTACCGATCTCTGACCCTGAAAAGACACCTTCCACTTGTGTTGGTGTCGGGCCCAAACTAACTATGTTGTTGTTGACCTGGCCTTGAAGCTAGTATTTAAACACATAGCATTTCTTGAGGGTGTGCCCCAGAATCTGATGATAAGGATAGTAGTTGGGGCGATCGGTGAGATTCGCCTCTGCCGGCCTTCTGCACTCGGGCATGCGTATAATCCCTTGCTCTAGAGCACATCAGAAGTAGCCAGGGACCTCATTTTCATTGAACGAATAAGTCTGGTGACTTTTTTCCGGATAGGGGGCCCTGGGGGCCTGGCCTTGATGAGGGGCCGAAGGGGCCTGCCGAGGAGGAGGCGACTGATTGTCTCGCCTAGGTGGCGGTGGCGCATTGCACAAGGGGGCATGTCGATTCTGAGGCGGTCGCTGCTGGGCAGGAGCCTATGCTTGAGGTGGGGGACCTCTGCGGGGTTGCGGGGATGGTGCCACTGGCAGTAATTCCAACTGCCTAGGGGCTTCTATTTGGTCCACCACGGTGGGTTCGACTATAGTGGTCCTCCTGGCTGGGATCATAGGGGGCAACGAACGTGCCTGACTAGCCTATTACAGAGCTTCCTCAAGGTGCTGAGCCTTATCTGAGAAATCTTTGAACCCTCCAGGGTAGTTCTGGGTAATCAGATAGGGTACTAGCTCCGTTTTGACGTTCCCCACACACATCGTCAGTAATTTCTCCTGAGTCAGTGGCATATCGAGGGAATACGTAAGTTCCTTCCACCAGGCGATGAAATCTGTGACTCGCTCATCAGGCCTTTTCTTGCACTTGAAGAGGTCTGCAATGCTGTTCTTCCACGTGGTGGAGCTGAATTGGTATAGGAACTTCCAACAGAGATCCTCCCAACTGGTCACCGATCCGATAGGGAGCTGGCTGTACCAGACGAATGCTGGACCTTCCAATGTCTGTACGAAACATTGGAGCTTGGCAGCTTCTTGCGGAGCTGGGGTCCGCAACATGGGGCCACACTAAGAAGAAAAATGATCCAAGTGCTGCGGCGGGTCCCCTGTCCCGTTGAAGGGCAAGAAAGTGGGGTTCCCAAAACCCAGGGGCGCGGGCATATCATCCACCAACGCGGGATACAGCTTGCCATCCGGTGGGACCGCCACCTGCCTCGTTTCCAACGCTTCGAGGCGGGATGTGAGTGCCTCTATAAGATCATCCGAGTGGGGGTCCCTGTCTTGACGGGGATCCCTAATCACAAGTTCGTTGCCAGTTTATTCAACACATTATATGGCTTCGGCATCTCGTGGATCGACTGGCGGAACGACCTGTGGGGCGACTGGGGGAACCCGGGCTGGATTATTCAGATTGCCCCGTCGTTCAGGGGGGGGGGGGGGGGTTTGCCGAGACGTATCGCGCCCTCTTGCTGTAAGATCTGGCTTCTGCCCAGTCTGTGGATGTAGCATGATCCGGGTTGCCCGGAGGCATCTCACCGGGGGGAAATTATTCCTTCCCCTGCTGCCCCGGCATGGGATTGCCATAGTCGAGTCTCCGCTTTGCAACGCTCTCAGCCAAGAGTTCATCAACTAGCCTCTTCTACTCAGCAAGCTGCTGTCGTAATGTGGCTTTCTCGGGATCTTCGTCTGTTTTCTGCACAGAGGCAGAAGGGTCGGAGTTCTTGATAGTTCTGACGTTCTCCTTACCCTTGTCGGTATTTCGACCGAGTACCAGCGAATCGGTGGGTATGGGGAGGCCTAGCAGGTTCCTCTGCTGATGGGTAACCCTCCCTGATGGGTCCAGCAGTGGTGGTACACCCTCGGGGGGTAAGTCTCCATCAAGGAATCCAAGCTCGTCTTCCTTTTCCACTACGCCATCCATGTGGACCGTGACCCCCTTCGAGGGCATGTCCTCAATGTCGCATAACGAATCGGGCTGGCGTCAGATAGGGTCGAAGAGGAGAGCAGCATAGTGTCCCCAAACATGTACTTGCACATGGGGGGTAGCTTCCCCGACGATTCTGCGGAGTACTTTGAAACTCTGAACACATTTCCATTGAAGGGCGCTCTGGCGGCCTGGCGACTCAGTGTGTTGGGCCACAAGGAGTGCGGCCAAGTCGATCAGGCGGCATTGATCGCTGATTTCTTCGAAGTGCTCTCGACTTCTAGGGTACACCACCTGCTCGTAACGAAAAAGAAAGTGTGTCTCCCATAGGGTTTGACAATATCACCCCACTTCTTCAGGGGTAAGGGACTCTGGCGTGCGAAAGTTCAGAACTGCCTTCGGCCAGAACTTCTCCGGGAAGTGATCCGCTGTGAGAATACTCTAGAAGCACTTGGGTTCGGACTCAGGGTCTGGCCCCGTATTGCCCCACTCGTCAACCAGGGATGGCTGAGGGACCGGTAGCGGTACCGAGGTGGACCTATGGGATATTAAACTCGGCGGTAGAGAATACGGCGAATGAGTTGACTGGCCGCCGAATTTCGGGCCATCCTCTAAAGAGTGAGGTGACCTGGCCACGATGTCACGATATGATGGTATGATAGCCACAACTTCCGGCACAGGAGTCACGGCTACCGGCGACAGGTCATGTTGTCGCTCTACCGCCGTTGGCCCCCAAAAAAGATCTTTGTGATCTCTGGTAGAGGTAGAGGGCGCTTCTGGTGACAATGGTGGTGACTGCACGGTCGAGACCTGCAGAATTCCCAAGATTTATTCCTCCTGGATGTACTTGCAGAGAGAGATGTGAATCTCGTGGACCTCATATTCAGGGAGAATGAGGCTAACATGCCTGGTTCTTGCCCCAGTCCCTGATACGGAGGAGATGGGAGATGGTTCCATCGCTGAGTTGCATTCTACTTCAGTGTCCGAGAAGCGGGTAGGTTTGATATCCACCCAGGACTTCCCAGGGCTCTTCTTGTGGTGACGACGACCCACTCTCCTGCCCCGGGGTGGCTCTTCGGGACAGGGTTGATCCCTCTCATGTAGTCTCGGGGCGGCACTGGCACCATGGCGGAGAGGGCCCCCTCTCGAGATAGCTGAGGTGCGAGGGGCACCAGGGAAAATATCGAAGGGAACATGGGGAGGACCTCCATGGACAACACCCATGTGGGCGGAGCCTCTATTGGAATCGGCAGGAGCATGGGGAGGACCTCCATGGTCGATGCGGTTGGAGCGAGGCTGGCCTTCACTCCTCGAGTTGTTGGGGTGAGGAGGAACTTCGTCGGTTGCATAGAGGACGTAGGGAGGGCTCCCACGTTTGTGAAGGACCGGATGGACAGTGCCTTCCGATCGGCAGTCGGGGGCAGAAGGATGGACTCCATACCCTGTATAGTGGGCGCGGGAAAGGTCTTCGCGCCGAGCGTCACTACCGCATGGCAGGTCTTCCTTCGGGATGGGGGTAGCACGAGGCATACCTCCACGACGAGCATCGGAGTGGGGACGGCCCACGCTCTGTGGAGTAGTGTTAAGGGGAGGGCCCCCGTACGGGGTGACATCACTGCGGGTTAGTTCGCGGCGATCACCACTCAGGCCTGCAACCCGGGGCGTCAACCCAGCCAGCCCGTGGGGCGGTTGGGGTCCTGATCCGGGTTGGATGAAGGAGTTCCCCTGCTCAGTGTATGCAGGGACTCCGTGACGCACGTCGGCGGTGGCTCGGGCCACTGTAGTTGTTGACGTCGATGCACTTGGGTGAGCGTCCACAGCCCGGGCCCGACGCTGACGTCGGGTCAGACGAGTTGGCGCAGGTGGTGCAGGGGCATGGCCTTCCTACTCGTCCTGCGGAGTCGGACGGTGGAGCTGACGCGGCCGGACGGGAGCTCCTTCCTAGAGCCCTTGGGTCGGGACCCTGAGCGGGCTGAGCCGGACAGCGCCCTCCTCATCTGCGTAAGGCGAGGAGTCGTCATGGAGTTCTGGGGGAAGGCTCCCGAAACAGTTGAACGTTGGGGTGGGGAGCAGGGGCTCCCTACTCGGCCTGTTAGGGCGGCGTTGATGGCGGGGCCTGGAGGCTTCCAGGTCCAAGCGGGCTATATCCCATGTTGGGATGACCCCTTTCTCCTCATACATGTGCACAAGGTTGTTTATCACCCTTCGCTGGATGACCTCTAATGGGGAAAGAGGATGTGGGCGCCCCGTATTCCGCAATGTGGCGGTCATCGTGGCGGTAGCGGCGCCATATGGGGTGGCTGTGGCGATGTTGCCCCTGCCCCTACATAGGCCAGCAGGTGGTGATCGTGTCTCTATAATAGCAACCTGGTTTTTGAGAAACTAAGGGATCAACTCATCAGAACTGTGAGGAAAAAGATTGAAAACCAGTGCCCCAGTGTTCTTCCATTCTCCACGTCTGTAAGAAGGATCCACACCAACAGGCTGCAGAACAGAGTGCCCTGCGTTCTACTGCCCCGACTTCCGGTGAGTTTAACGATATGCCCGCTATTTGCTTGGTGGGACCAGGCGCCGGATATCTGGATCCGGTGACACATCAATCTACTGGTGTCTCGAACGCTACTAATCTCCACATTGAGGAGAATACCTTCACGTCGGGTTCACCATTTCTGTTTCCGACGCTTTCTTCAGGGCGCGCGCATCCATCCGTCTGCGGAGGAGGACGCGCTGCGCTGTTTCCCCGCATTCTCGCTTTCCAAAGGCAGGCGGCATTCTCTCCTTATTCAAGGACTTCTGCTCCTTGATCGAAACGGGATGATGGGATGTCAGTTCTTCCTTCTGTGGATTCCTCCTCAGAACTCGTCACCTAGTCCGGGTCTCCCTCATAGATTTAATACGTTGTTCGTGAATCTCTTCCCAGTGCCATGCTTCCATGGACACCGGTTAATTACGCTGCTTATGCCGGGACATTCCTAAGGGTCCGGTCAGGGCATCAACCTTTAGTCGGGGGAGTAGTCACATTGAGGCATTAGTATTGTGTCTGGATGCTAGGGAACCCGGCATGTCTGTCTATTATCCCTAGTCAAAGGGCTTCTCGAGGGCGTGGAAGCCCGAGGCATCCCACATCAAGTACGGGGAATTATATGCCATAGACACATATCTGAGGTTTTCCTCAGCTTCCCGTGTTTAACACAGGGTACGCCGTGTGTTTAACGTCCAGCGGAGACAGATCAGCCCGATCAGAGCATTAGCTAAAATGGATCAGATTGAGGGATTTCCCTTGAAGGGGTGCCGATACCGGGACCAGCCCATGGGCGGCTGTGAAGAGGAGCGTACCAACATGGTCTCACCAGCATATGACGGTCCGGGCGAGAATCAGGGTGGATGATGGATAAGCGAATGAAGTGGAGGGGGGAATGGCAAGGGACCATTGCAAGGGCAACGATGAAGTTGGGCTTGAGCCTTGAAGATGCTTCCTACGTATCGCTGTGGCAGGGAATCAAAGTCTGCGTAGTTCGGGATGGTGTCGGTGAACCGACATGAGGGTGGACCTTGGTCTGATGGGCATCATCAGTGAGCTGATGTGAATGGGGAGGACCAGGAGGGTCCTAGTGGTGGTGGGCTTGGACCTCGTGGAGGCTTCCTACGTACCATGCCTTGACATGGATCAAAGACCTCATAGTTCAAAGGGTTTTCGTCGGCAAACCAATGTGAAGGTGGACCTTTGTCCAATGAGAGGTGGGCTTGAACCTCGTGGAGGCTTCTTACACACCATACCTTGACATGGATCAAAGGCCTCATAGTTAAAAGGGTTTCATCGGTGAACCGACGCGAAAGTAGACCCGTGGGTCCACTAGTGGTGGGCATGAACCTTGGGAAGGTTTCCTAGGTACCATGCCTTTACATGGATCAAAGTCCTAGTAGTTCAAAGTATTGATGGAATACAGTTTAATGTCATGCGGGATGGTAGTGAACCATGACGTGAATAAACGACGGGCGGTGGGTGTCAATGAGCTGACGTAAATGAGGGACCTTGGTCCGATGGGTGATGGTCTTGAACCTCTGAGAGGCTTCCTACGTACCATTCCTTGACATGGATCAATGTCCCCATAGTTCGGGATGGTCACAACGGCTTGCCGTCGGATTGGAATGTAGTTTAACGTCATGCTGGACGAAGGTAGAACTCAACGTGAATTGGATGATGGGTGGGCTTGAACCTCATGGAGGTTTCCTACGTACCATGACTTGACATTGATCAAAGACCTCGTAGTTCAAATGGGTGTATAGTTTAATGTCATGAGGGACAAGGGGCATACAGTTAAACGTCATGTTGGATGAGGGTATGCCGTTTAACGTCATTCTGGATGAGGGCGTGCAGTTTAAGGTCATGCTGGATGAGGGTTTGCAGTTTAACATCATGCTGGATGAGGGCGTACAGTTTAACGTCATGCTGGACGAGGGCTTGCAGTTTAACGCCATCCTGGACGAGGGAGAAACTCGACGTGAATGAACGACCGAGTAATGTAGCTTGAACCTCATGGAGGCTTCCTACGTACCATTCCTTGACATGGATCAATGTCCTCATAGTTTTTTAAGGGTGGGGGTCTGGGTTGGTGGTCACTCTAAGCACACATGATTCATGCTCAGTGTGAGAAACAAGAGTTTGTAGGGACCTGATGATCACGTCGCGAAGGATGCGTCCGTGAGAATAAAAGAGGGGCTTACGCATTTAGCGGCCCATGGTGCTAGGACTTACTGCAGGATGGAGGCCCGGAGTGCGGAAAAGTGCATCGAAAGAGGGATTTGTGACCAATGATGGGAGGTGCCTCGTTCTCTATCACGACCTCCACTGACCTTGGTAGTGGGGAAGTATGGAGATGCAGGGGTGCAACCATCCGTTGGGGAACTAGGGTCACCCTTCTACTGAGAACATACGCCATTCCAATAAGGGGGATATCATCCCTTGTGGAGGGGTGATTCCACTCCTGTGGAGACGAGTGGCGTAAAAAATGTTCGAGCTGGGGGGACCATGCGTGCGAAGCACAAGGTCAGGTCACAGTTTAACGTCATGTGTTAAGGACGTGGTGCATGGCAGTTTAACGTCCTGTAGCTCATACAAGGCGGGTTCACTCCGCACCCCTAGGACTGTACCCTCTAGTCCTTGGGGAAGGGAAGGTACTTGCAAGTCCATGGTCAAGAAAGGTTGTGGATCAAACCATCGAGGGGTCCACGTTAGCATGTCTATGCGAAGAAGCAATAACCGTTAGCGTGCCTATGCGAAGAAGCATTAGGCAAAGCAACTCTATGAGTGATATGGTCCATGGGACATTGAAATCATATCCTGCAAACCTGGAGGGTCGCATGGGTAGAGGAATTTCCAATCAAAGGAGTGTGCTTCGTGAAGTGGACCATGGCCTTAACATGGCGCATATGTGTGAGTGGAAGGTGCTTCACGAAGTGGAATAGTATTCGCGGAGCACTACCTTGGGAAGAAGAGGCGACTCATGAAGTAGGGTGCGGTGATGCAGTGTGCTTCACGATGTGTAGCGATCATGCCTTGGCATAGGGATCACTAGTACAGGTTGGGTGTTTCGCGAAGCATAAATTTTCCGCGGCTGCCCGGGTTCCCTTGGGAATACCCCTCCCTTGCGAATGCCCTTGAGCTTCGCGAAGGGAATCCCTCTCGGAAGAGGGGATCAAAACGATTCAAAGCGAAGGCGCCACGCAAAGTAGAAGTACCTCACGGAGCTCATGATTCCCAGGGGCAAAGGGTGCTTCGCGATTTGGGAGAGGAGAAGCCGAATGGTCAGATCGTCTGTCCTCGGGACTCAGGGGGAGTCCAGTATTTATAGGGAAGGGGTGCTGCGAAGCAGAACTTGTGTGCCGCCTCAGGTGCTTCGTGGCGCGCTCGCGAACTTCAAAGGAGTTCGCGGAGAGTTACCGCCTCCGGAGCTTCGCGGCGGGCTCGCGAATGTCAAATGCATTCACGGAGATTTACTGCCTCTGGAGCTTCGTGGCAGGCTCGCGATCGTCAAATGCGTTCGCGGAGAGTTACCGCCTCTGGAACTTTGCGAGACCACGATGCTCGTGGTGCTTCGCTTCGGTGCTTCGCGAGGCAGCGGGCTGGACTTCTTTTCCGTCCCTTCCTTCCGTGCAATATTTTGGCGCCAACAAATACATCAGAAGATCTCTGTATATCTTAGTACTGCACGGATGAACTGAAAACGAAGAACTATGATCTTCAAATAAAAACTCATTCTTCAACAGTGAATCATAAGGAACCCATAATCTCTTTCCAAATCTCAAAACAAAACCATTATCAAAGTTAAATTTAGTCAACCCACCCTTCTTATCCAAATATACATTTTTCTGCAACTCACTGACTTCCTCTGCGCTTTCTTTATTCTTTCTGATAGAGATGATCTCATTGACACATTATACAAAACAGAAGAATTTTCTATACCAACAACTTCTATGCCAAATTTTATCAAATAAAAAACCATAGTACCTCATTCTAAATGTAACATGTTTAATTAAGTATTAATTTTTTGACTCAAAGCATCAGCCACTTTATTTTCTTTTCTCGGATGGTAATAGATCGTAAAATCATAATCCTTGATTAATTCCTGCCATCTCCTCTGCCTCATGTTCAATTATATCTGAGTGAATATATACTTTAAAATTTTGTGATTAGTATATATTTCAGATTTTACTCCATACAAATGATGCCTCTAAATTTTTAAACCAAAAACAAATGAAGCAAATTCCAAATAATGTGTAGGGTAATTTAACTCATGTGGTTTCAGCTGACGTGAAGCATAAACAATTACTTGATCATTTTTCCTTAGGAAACAACCCAGTTCTTTCAATGAATCATCAATTTAGATAACAAACTCTCCATTTATGGAAGGCAGGTCCAAAACAAGAGCATTCACCAATCTTCGTTTCAATTCCTGAAATCAATAATCACATTATTTTGAACAGATGAACTTAACACCATTTCGAGTTAACATAGTCCTTAGACTAGATAACCATGCAAATATTTCAACCAACCTCCGGTAATAACCAGACAAACCAATAAAACTACGAATCTCGGTTATATTTGTGGGTCTTGGCCATTCTTCAACAACTTTCATTTTATCAGGATCAACTGTTATGCCATTTTTCGAAACAATGTGACTAAGGAAATAAATTTGTTGTGACCAAAACCCAGACTTGCTAAATTACCCATAGAGTTTCTTTTCTTTTAAGGTTTGCAAGACAACCCTTAAACGAATTTCATGTTCCTATTTACATTTGGAATAAACCGAAATATCATCAATGAACACAACCAAAAACTTCTCCTAGATCTCACAAAAAATTCTATTCATAAGATCCATGAATACAGCAGGTACATTGGTTAACCCAAAATGCAGAACTACAAATTCATAATGGCCATATCCAGTATGAAACGCGATCTTTGGAATGTCTACGTCCTTTACTTTCAACTGATGGTACCCCGACCTCACGTCAATCTTTGGAAAATACTGAACTCCCTGGAGCTAATCAAACAAATCCTCGATATGAGGAAAATGATACTTATTCTAAACAATGATTTTATTCAATGCTCTATAATCAATGAAAAGTCTCATTGAACCATATTTCATTTTAACAAACAAGACAGGAGCACCCCATGGTGACGTGCTGGGTCAAATGAGACCTTTATCTAATAACTCGTGCAATTTCTTCTTTAACTCTAAAAGTTCAATTTGATCCATTCGATAAGGGGGTTTTGAAATTAGCTTAGCAAGAGGAACTTAGTAAACAGTAAATTCAACATCCCAATCATCTATAATACAAGGCATCTCATCATGAAAAACATCAAGGTACTCATTTACCACTGGCACATCATTAATATGAACAGTTCCATTGTTTTAAACAATATGTGCAAGGTAACATTCATTTCCATCTTTTACTAGTTTCTCAACATCCTGACATTTTATCAACAGCAAGGGTTCAATTTTGTATACAAACTGAAAATCATTCTAAAAAGAAACCTCTTTAGCTTTACAATCAATCTTAGCATGATAAATAGAAATCCAATCAATTCCCAAAATAATATCAAACTCTACTAGAGGAAAAACAATAATGTTTGCAGGTAGATTCTTTCCGCACACAAGGACAAGAATGTTCTTATGTTTTCTTTTTGTCTCAAAATTTCCTCCAGTTTTTTTTACCGTAAGTTCAGTATTCATATCATGAGATGGAATTCCCAATTTACTAGAAAACTTATTAGAAATGAATGATTGTGTAGATCCTGAATCAAACATCACATTGGAATAATCTACAAGAAGAAATAGTGTTCCTGATACTACTTAGTTTGATGGCCCAACATCTACTAAAGTAGTTGTAAAGGATTTCACCACCCCTTTTTTCTTGTAGTCTGGCTGCTTTCCAGTAGTTGATTTCTTTGCTGGACACTCATTTCCCTAATGACCCATTTCATTACATTCAAAACATCTTACAGATGGTTTTTCATTTCCTACTTGATCATCTTCCTAAAGGTCATGAGCAATATGACCAGACTTACCACACCGGAATCACTTTCTAGACTTCGATAAATATTCTCCATAATGCTTTTTACCACACTTCTCACAAGTTGGAGAACTAGTTTTCCTACCTCGAGGCTTCTTTGTTGAATTCTTCCCCTTTGCCTGCTAACTAGACCTCTAATTCTGTTGTTTTTCAATGAAAACTTGATCATTGGAAAACTCCATTTCCACATTCTCCACACAACAAACAAGTTTTTCATAACTTTTGAACTCAAGAGGATCTAAATCCCTTCGATACTTTGGCTTTAATCCTGAGTAAAAATGGTCGATTTTACTATCAAGATCTCATATGAAATTTGGAGCATCCCTTGCCATTCGAGTGAATATTTCTTCATAAACAGTCTTTGAGTCATCCTCCTGCCTTAATTCTAGGAATTGTTTTTCCATCCTAAGACGTCCGACCTTAGGAAAATATTTATCAAGAATCATAACATTGAATTCATCCCAATCGAGAACATCAATATTTTCACTATCACTGATATTTATCACCATCGACCACCACTGATGAGCATTACCTTCAAAACGATAAATAGAAAGACTAAACTTTTGATGTTCTGAACAACTCATGACATCAAAAATCTTCCCCAGTGCATTAATCAACCCTTCAGCTAGCACAAGGTCAGATGATCCTCTGAATGATGGGGGATGCTGCCACATGAAATGCTCCACTACTAACATGTTCCTCTATGGTTGATCTGGATGATCTCGTACATGGATACCACCACCATCTATAGCCTGAGTCAACTATGACATCACTGCAACAAACTGTTCAGTTCTGATTCCGACCATCCCTAGTTTCTGATTTGGAAGGTTGTCTTCCTCCTGATGTCATCCCAATATAGCTGTCATTTTTCCTCTACGGAAAACCAGTCTGAACATAGAAATATCTTAGGTAAAGTTACATGGTAATCTGTAAATGCTATATTATGTCAATATTAACATAAATTACATTATAGATATTACATTAACAATACCCTAACTCCTAAAGTTATCTAAACCGGCCTCTGGTACCAACTATAAGGACCTGACCTTAAACATTACATAATATTGAATTAAATGAATAATTTACATTGAGGATATTTTCAGTTTTAGAGTTTTAGAGAGTTTGGCCATAACTATTACATCTCAATAGATTTACATGGTAGACACTTCTACGCAGTTTCTATTTTTTTAAACACGAACTTTTGAAATAAAAATGAGTCATGTCTAGTTCCATGTTTAAGACAACATGAATTTTCCATGATCCCATCCTTGACCCTATTCCACATTATGTCTTGTGAGAAACATTTCAAAAATCTGGGATGATAATAAAAAGCTATTTAAGGGATACACAAAGAAATAAAACAATTAGTTTTTCAAAACAATAAGTAAACCATGAATACATTAACATAAGTACTACTTTTAATTTTTATGAAGTAGTAAATACTCTTCACTAAATAAAAGATCATTACATACCATTTTGATACCAAAAGACTACCATAAAACCCATATAAATAACACATAACATATAAATGTAACTTGGGACATAAACATATATAAATGAAATAACTATACGGTCGACTTCCACTCATATCACTAAATGGAATAGCCATTCGGCCAACTTCCATAACAAATGCATTGGATGTTATAACGTAACCACTTATCCTGGTATTCACGGAACCACCTGTCATTTTGTTTATCACGTAACCACCCGTCAAATGTCCAAGTACCAATATAAAATCATATCACCTACAAAAAATATAAAGGAAAGGAAACATTACCACATTTCAATAAAAATATATCCCATAAATATATTTACATATAAAATCCATTTTCAAACCCATTTTCAATACCTAAAATACATAAAAGAGTATAAGGTATTTATTTTCTTTTAAAAAACATTACGGCTTGTTTAAGAAGCCAAAGATCAAATAATACTCGCGGCGGCGGAAAGGTAGTTCTTAGTGCTTACGTTAGAAGATACATTCATTTTTGTCATTTAGTAAAATTATTCTTTGAAAAATATTCCATTTGAACGAAATCAATATTTAAAGGTTTTTATACAACGTATAAAAGAAAGTGTTGTATTAGAACAAAATATGCCTCAAAGAAAGGAGATTGAGACGAAGTCCCTTACCTCATGTCCGACTTGACTCGATCATTATTTAATATCCTGAATAATAAACTAAAGTTAATTTATACTTTCTTAAGAACCTTTTTCAAGTTTATTATTCCTTTTATATAACTTATTACCATGTTATAAACATTATGTAATCATTTAAGATAATAACTTTCGTTTTGTCGATATTTGACACTTGAGTAAAAAATGAACAGCTTATATTTACAAGTTGTCCATGTGGTCAATAGTACATTATAACTAGAATGATATTCATGATTAAGATATCATATATATCATATATATCCAGTATATACATGTATTTATAATATTACATAACATTTGTATGTATGAAATGAAATGCACCGTTCAGGGAGACGGTAAGTCGTACGTACGCATGAACGCTACATTCATTTCTATTTCTTATTTTAATGGAAATAAAACATTACGATACATGGGTATATTATAATTCCCGTATAATATCTTGTATAATATCATTAAAACTATACTTTATACATCCCACATAAGTCACTAACTAGTCAAATCACTTTAAGGGGGCGGTAGTCCGCACTTCCTCAAATGTGATTATCATAATTACCCACTATGGAAACCATAAAGTTGCGCTATAAATGGGAAGTACAGAAGCATAAGGAAATCATAAACATAATATATATCATATATAAATATAGTTCCATCATAATGGCCAACATGAGAGGCGGTAAGATGTAATTGAACAATCATCGTTACGTGAGGCCTTAGTTTTCCATCCACATGAAACATTATGTTGTTCATCCATTAGATGGAGGTGTGTGTAAGTGTATTTAGAATTATTCTCATAACAAAATCATAGTATATTTTGGATACTGGTTTTGTTACAAAATATATGAATAAATAGAGTTTAGGGGTTGGAGAAATTAAATAAATGAAAACTATTTAAGGGAAACTGTTACTTCTAATTTGGGTAACTCTCTTTGGTATGAACCAAAAGACTTCTTGAAGTGCGTTCTACCGAACTTAAGAATTATAGGGGGAGTAGAGGGATGTATGGATATTAATTTGGCAGAGTTTGGATGAGCTAAATGGCTTGAGATGTGTGAGGAATTTGTTATATGTGGTCTCCTTTTATAAGGGAGAGGAGGGGCTCTTTTGGAAAGTGTGAAAACATTATTTCATTATATAATGATATTCGATTTCTTAAGGTCCAAAAATCATTATAGTCAACTATAAGATGACTAATGGTCGATATAAAATCATCCAATCATAATTTGACATGTTTTGGATAATATTTTAATCATTATAATCTTATTTATTTAAATCATTTATTAATGAGGTAAATGCTACATCATTATTGTGTCATAAATAATTTAATTTATTCGATGTATAAAAATTATAAAAAAAATAATATCATATAGAAAATATATTAATATTTCCAATGAATATTAATGGTGGAAAATAGGACTTAAATAAAACCATATTATAAATTAATTTACTAAAAGAATTTTGTTCTTGTCAATTTTGTCTTCACATTAAATTAATTAATCAAAAGTGTCATTATCTTTCATAAGAGGCTACATGTGGTCCCAAAATCGACCCAACGATTCTCATGGTCGTTAATGACTCAACCAATAAGGTTTGGACAAGTTTTAAGGTAATTTGAAATTATTATAATAATCTTTTAACCTTGAATTACCTTATTTACCTTTAACTGCGGTAAGTAAAAGTCAAAAGTTACTATTCACCAGAAATTATATTCATCTAAATGAACCACATTTTACTTCTTGATAAAAACCCTGTATGTCGTATTTTTGAAATTCAATTCATATAAGTGGTAAAATTTTATTTAAATGAAAAAGTCAGTTTTTAACAACCACTAAGTGGTTTCACTATTCATAAAAAATTTAAGTTTTCCACAAAAATACCAAAAATTCATCCGAAGCATTATTTGATATTCCGAATTAAAAATTTCTGTCTTTTTCCAAATTAAATACATAGAAGTGGAATTAATTAATTTAAAAATTAATTCATGTTGTTAAAACAAATAGCGTGTTTTCAAGAAAAACAACTATCAAAAGATTGATACTTATTTATGTCCAATTTCAAAGTGAATTTTGTAACAATTTCCAAAATTGGGTTAATGGTAAAAATATATTGCAATTTAAATTTAAAACCAACTAAAATATAATATAACCATATAAATAAATTAGATGAAAAGGAACTTTTGAATTAAAATACAATATTTTTCACTACTCATTAAAAAAATGAACTTTATCAGAAAAATACCAAAAAATTACCCAAAGTAAAATTTGATGTCCCCATTATACAAAAGGATTGTATTTAGTCAATTATAATGTATTAAGGTGACCAAAACAATATTTAAAGATGGTTCTCCATTAAAAGGTAGTAAATCAGCTTTTTAATGTCAATTATGCTTGAAATTAGATTCATTCATATTTTAAGCCTCTATATATTTATTGGATAAATGTAAATACATTTAACAATCATGTATAATCATATTGTAGTTAGTTTCATTCATTACCTCCAATAAAACGGCTAGGAGTTATATACAATTAAAAATAATATTATTATATTATTAGTTTGCAACGTATGATTCCAAAGAAACCTGTTGTTGCGTATCGGGTACGCTATCAATGATAGCAACAAATTTAAAGTAAAATTAATATTTAATTCAAAAATATTAATAAATATGAAATATTCATTATTCTCCATTTACCTGGGATTTTACAATTATATTATATTTCCATTTTTCCATTGCGATGTGATTATGACTATTATAATATTTTATTTAATGAAAAATAAAAAATATCTCAATATTGTTTTCAATAACTCATATGTTTTTAAAAAGGGTATAAAGAGAGGATATATTTCATTATAATTATTCATTTGAAATATAAATTAATTCTATATATCAGGGTAATTTGTTTTCTATTTTTTTTCAACAAATGATTTCCTTAAAGGCATACTCAATACTGATTCTGTTATTATTGAATAAATGTAAAAATAAAATGAATGATATAAAAAATGTTAAGAGAACAATAAATTGAAATAATTAGTATGATACAAGAAATTTGTAGATTAATATAACCCATCAGGGATATTTATGGTGATTATAATAAATTCTATCATTAAAATTTTGTTTTCAATGTCAAATAAAATATTTGTTCTAATAATTGACATTATTGATATTTTAAGAAAATAATTTCTCATTAATCCAACCAAAATTCCAATAAAATACTATATTTTAAAAACAATTTAGTATATTATTTAATATATATTCCATTTGCAATTTATTGGAATTTTTCACATCTATAGTTACAATCCCGACCCTTAAATCCGAAAAAATATTGTTCTCATGGTAAGTTTGAAAATGTTTAACGAAGGGTTAAAACAAAATGATATTGGTAAAAAATGTTATAAAAACGTGAATTTTTTTATGTTTATTTAAACTGATCCTAATATTTTTTGAATATTATCAATATGGGGCCATTTTAACTTCAAAATAAATTAGTGTTATGTTAATATTTCATGAATTTCATAATATACCCCACCCCTCCCTTATAAAATGACACCTCTTCCCCTAAATTAACAACAACTAAAGAACCAATTTTTTTGGGAAACATATTATAAGAAGAATTTGAAAAATTCTCTCCCCCAAATTATA
Organism: Viscum album; assembly: GCA_963277665.1. Lineage (NCBI taxonomy): Eukaryota > Viridiplantae > Streptophyta > Magnoliopsida > Santalales > Viscaceae > Viscum > Viscum album. The sequence continues at coordinate 797,683,636 of OY728143.1, read as the reverse complement.
TAGTTCATTATTTCTATAGAATATCAATCATATAGTGCTTATGGTGTATAATAAATGTGTTTTTTCAAATAAGTGGAACTCTTCTTATTCGATCATTTTCATTATATTTATTATTACACCTCTATAAAATTTTACCCAACCATGTTTGGGTAATAAAACTAGTATATTAAATATAGATTGATATAATTATGTTCTTTTTATAACCTATATCACTCTCTATCTTCAAACAATCGGGAATGAAATTCATTTATTGATTGTTCGGTGCACTAGAGCCTCAAAAATCGATTTAATTCAACTTCCATAACCACTTATTGTGGATGTTAATAACGATGTGTTTTATAAATATATGTGATATTAATTATATATTTATCATTAATAAAAAATATTATATCACATATTTTCTTAACATTCTACACACTGAAAAATGATAACGTATTTGTGTGTACATTCAGACTACCACATCCACGAAGCAATGTGATTCTCTTTTCCTAAAAACATCACATTTATGATATATATAACATTATACAATAATATAGAATCATATTTAATATAATTATATAATTATAGATGGATAAAATTTATGATACAATCTTTCCAGGATGATAGTTGAAAAATGGAAATGCAACCAAAGCATAAAAGCGACCCTCCCTCTCTATGATGATACTATTGTTCATTTTTTATACCCATATGTTATTACTAGTGTTAAATTTACAATTGATATATGAAAATGATAATTATTCTTTTATAATTATTCTCTATATGATGGAATAATTACCTCTTTACCATGTTGAGTCAATAAGGGTTTCCTTATGACTTTTCCATTTTTTATTGTTTTGAAAATCACAAACACCTTAAACTTAAGCAAGTCTATATTTTACTTCTCTATGGAAAATTTCCTTCCTTAAGGAAATTTACCCTAATCGGGATTTACTTTTACATATCAATATTTTTATTAAGTATAAAAATCGGATTCATACCAAAAACCTCAGAATCATATAATACTTAGATATGAAGCATTTTGTTATAGGATCTAAATTCTGTATATGAACTGTAATGAAGTTCCACTCAGAATTCTGGATATGAACTGTAACAAAGTTCAACTCCAAATTATGGACTCCAAACATTTATGAGTTCGACTCTGAACATATATGAGTTAAACTCCGAACTTTTATGAGTTCGACTCTGAACTTTTATGAGTTCGACTCCAAACTTTTATGAGTTTGACTTCGAACATTTATGAGTTCGACTCTGATATTTTATGAGTTCGACTCTAAACATTTATGATTTCGACTCCGAACCTTTACTAGTTCGACTCCTAACTTATACAAGTTCAACTCCAAACATTGTATGTTCAGATTCTGAACTCTGGTGAAACCAGACTCCGAATTTCATTAGAAATTCAGAATCCGGATTTTTACAGAGTTCAGGTTCCAAATTCCTATAAAATAGAATCTGAATATCCTTTTATTATAGACTCCTAATTACATTTTGTTTAGACTCCGAACATTTATTTTCTTACATTATGAACTTTAGTTTTTCTTATTCTTACACTCATTTCATTATAAAACGATGTCGTGATTTGAGTTACACATGTTTTTTTTAAAATGATGTCGTCCATTCTGTTTCTAACTAACCGTTGGTTTAGTGACACGTTTACAGGTCCCTCAGAAATTTAAGGAAAATATGACCATTGGAGGAGGGATCCGACCGTTCCAACCTTTCCTATAAATAGGAGCTCTTTTGAACGATCTCACAACAACTTTGACATTTGTGATTACATGCTGTTGAAATGATATCTAGAGAGAGAGGCTCTTATTAACTCTAATGCTTCGTGCAGAAATTTTGAACGACTTGTTCAAACACTGCCTTATGCAGATTTCTTCATGTGACTCTGAAGGTTGGTTATTAAATTCAAGGGCTTCTAGGGATATGATGACAGAGGTGCTGACTACCTTAAAGTTTGAGGGCTTCCTTGCTAAGGAAGACAGAGGTTCCAACTACCTTGATGATGAGGGCTTGCGAGGATAGCAAGGCAGAGACTTCGATCTTCGTATCAAGGGCTTACCCTGCTGTGGGTAAGAAAAACTTTCTTGAATGTATAAATCAAGGGGCCTTTATCCAAGGGGCCTTTATCCAAGGTTGATGGATATCCTTCTATTTGGGTTAAAAGACTTATATCTTGTTACTTGTAGTTTTTCTCCTTTTTTTTCCACTGGATTTCATATTGTAAGGAAAGTATAACTTTATTATATTTCCTTACACTTGTACTATGATTAATTTAGATTCTATAAACTTTATGGTAGAATCTCAAATTGTAAACTTTGGTTAAGTTTCAATTTCCGGATCCATATTTCCGGAACCCGTATTTCGGAATCACTTTACATATTCAAGCAAGTGTATAGAACTAGAAGTTTTTAACTTCATACCCTATACCAATCCTACAATTGGTGTTAGAGGAGTCATGAATTTTCATAGATTAACTTTGTTAAACATAGATCATTCATTATTTAAGGAAATTTTTAAAGTGTAAAATTCACCCCCTATTGTATATTGAGCATCTACATCATTATTTCGATCCTACAATTGGTATCATAGGATGTCACTAAAATAATTATACTCATATATAAGTTTCCTTGCTCGATTTTTCATTGTTCTATATTTTCTTTGCATAGGAATATTTTCCTTGAATCTGAACTTTTGTTATTAAGAAGTTTTTATGTAGAACGATTTTCTTAAGGATGGAAGGTATAAATGTTGGTTCCATCGACAACCTAAATCCTACAAGACCACCAATTTTTTATGGCAATGATTATGAATACTGGAGAGATCGAACGAAGACTTTAGTTATCAATACGAGGGTAGATAACATTGTTATGCTTACTGGAGGTTATCAAATTTCAGATAAGGAAGTGACTGCTTTCACAAACCAAGAGAATCATGATTATCAATTAAACTATAAGGTACACAATACTATACTATGTTCAATGACTAGGAATATATATAGCCAAATTTTTTCATGTGAAACACCTAACTGTATATGGAAGAGACTTGAAGTTACACATTTTGGTACATCTAAAGTTATTGAGACAATAAGAGCTATGTTGAGAGCTATGTATCATGGGTTTATCTTTCCTTATAGAGAACCTATAAGCAATGAACAATAAAGGTTACTGACAATCGTGAATAGCTTACAATCTATGGGAGAGAAAGGTCTAGATGATGAAGCTCTTGTAGATATGATTATTGATATTATGCCTAATGAGTGGAAATCAGAGAGAACTGTAATTGATGAAAACAGGATGGTTACACAAAATTCCTTAGATGAACAATTTTGAACTTTTCTCCAACATGAAACGAGAATAAAGAGAGATGCAGACAACATCAAAAAAGAAGAATGGGAATGGTACTATTTCTTTTACTACAACATCGAATCACATGAAAGAAAAGACTCCTGAGAGAGTAACCAGATCCAAGTCTATGATGGTTACTATCCAATCTGAATCTAGTGAGAGTGAAGTCTCAGATGATGAGTTAGCTAATCTTGCTTGAAGGATGAACAAGATAGCTGGTCAAAAAAAATTCCAATCTTATTATAAAATAAAAGGAAAGGAAAGATAAAAAACATTTAGAGGTCAAGTGCTATGAGTGTAAGAGAAGTGAACATATACGACCTGATTGCCCTATGCATAAAAAAAGAATGAAAAGAGAGGCATTCTAAATGGAATAAGAAGAAGTTCTATAAATCTAAATCTAAGAAAAGCTTGAAAGCTAACACTACTTGGAGTGCTAGCTGTGGAGACTCTTCAGAAAGTGAATCATCAAAATATGATTCATCAGCTCAGAAGAATGTGGGATTCATTGCCAATACTTCTTTTCCATATACATTTCTTATGGCCAAGGTACGCATGGCCAAGGCTTTAAAAAATTTATCACTTGATAAGAATTACTATTCTGAAAATAGTACTTCTAATGAAGATACTCCATCCTCAGTAAATGAAGAACCTTTATATGAATATGTATATAGATTGTCCATGTTACGTGAAGAAAAAAATTGTAAAATTTCTAAGAAGTTATACAAGGAAAATACTAGGGAAGAAATTCTCACATAAGAGATTTATGGCCTTTAATCAGATCATAAAGATAAAGGAGAGCTTTTAGAAAAACTTTATAAAGACCTTTAGAAAGAAAATTCTGATAAGGAAGAACTTTATAAAGATATTAAGTTTTCTATTTTAAAAATAAAATATTGTGAGGAAAAATCTAACTCTAAGGAACTGATTCCTGATGAAAGGAATATAGTCAGTAGTCTAAAATCTGAAATTTTTTCCATAAAGAAGCTCCTTGCAAAATTTACTTCTGGGAAGGAAAATTTTGACAAGATGTATTCTAAAATTAAACCTAAATGAAACACTACTGGAGTCGGTTATACTCACCAAAAACCAGTTTTCAAAAACAACTATTTTTTTCTTTCTAAAGCCCCTTTTTGCACTATCTGTCAAAGTGGTGGGTATTGGAAGAAAAAATGTTCTTTGTATAGAGTTCAATCTCTGGTGTTTCATAAAGAATATTTATCTAAACAAATGTGGATACCCAAAATTTTGTTATCTGAAAATCTTGGATCCAAACAAGTTTGGATTCCGAAAGTCTAATTATTTTCTTATTTTCATGAAGATAAAGGATGTACCAACAACAATACTTGGATGATGGATAGTGGATGTTCCCGACATATTACTAGTAACAAAATCTATTTCAAAAAGATTATCAAGACAAAAGGAGGAAAAGTAACATTCATAGATAATGCTCAGGGATAAATTGTTGGTATAGGTAATATTTTTCTTCTTGGTAAAACATTGATTTCAAATGTTTTGTTGGTTATGGGTTTTAATCACAACCTCATTAGCATAAGTCAATTATGTGATGAAGGATACCATGTGATTTAGGAATGATAAGGGCTTAGTACACAATTCCAAGGAAGTGTTTATTCTTTTTTCCCATAGGCAAGAGAATGTTTACACATTAAACATAGAAGGCCTTATGAGCCAAGATTTACCTTTCATAAGTGCAATGGACGATCATTTGTGTTATTGCATAAAAGGCTAGGTCACTATAATCATAGGAACCTATTCAAACTATCTATAAAGAAACTAGTTAAGGATCTACCAGCGCATAGATTTGATTCTTCTAAAGTTTGTGATCCGTGTTAATATGGAAAAAAACAAAAATGTAGTTTTATATCAATCGGTGAAGTCTCAGCAACTGATGCATTACAGTTGGTGCACATGGATCTTTTTGGTCCAACACAAACTAGAAGCATTGGAGGAAAATACTATGTGTTTGTTCTAATTGATGATTACACTAGATTTACATAGGTCTATTTTGTAGCAATGAAATCTAATGCTTTCTCGTATTTGAAATGTTTTAGAGCTCAAGTTAAAAATGATAAAAAACATCTATTGAAAACTATTCATAGTGATCATGGATGAGAATTTCAAAATTCGGATTTTGAAACCTTTTGTAGTAAAAAAGGTATTACTCACAACTTTTTAGCACTTAGATCTCCTCAAAAAAATGGTGTAGTTGAAAGAAGAAATAGAATTCATCAAGAGATAACTAGAACCATGTGGAGTGAATACTCTATAGCTAAACATTTTTGGGCTGAAGATGTTATTACTACTTGTTATACTATAAATCGAGTTTTGATCAGATCTTTTCTTAAAAAAACTTCTTTATGAGTTATGGAATGGTAGAAAACCTAGAATTTCCTACTTCATGGTTTTTGGATGCAAGGTATTAATCCTGAATACTAAAGATATTCTACAAAAATTCACACCAAAATATGATAAAGGAATTTTCATAGGTTACTCCACAACTTCTAAGGCTTATATATTTTTCTATAAAAACACATGTATTGTTGAGGAAACAGTACATGTAAAATTTGATGAGTCTGATCCTTTTGTTTTTAAACCATATGAACCTACATCTGATGTGTTTTCAAAAACTGATTATCAACCTTTGATAGATGATCCTTCTGATAAGGAAAATGTTCATGAAGACACTTCTAAAACATTTTCCCCAGAAGACTTTCTACCCTATGGTGATGAACAGGTTTTACAAAACCCAAGTCAGGTGTATCTTTAGAATCATCCCAGTGATAGTATCATTGGTGATGTAAATCAACCTGTAAGTACTAGAAGTTCCTTAAGAAATGAAGTAGAACATCTATCATTTCTTTCCCAATTGGAACCAAAAATCACTGATGAAGCTTTAGGTGATAATGATTGGATAAAATCCATGCAAGATGAACTAAATGAATTCTAAAGGAATAAAGTCTGGACCATGGTTGAAAGACCTAGGGAAACATCTGTTGTTGGAGTAAAGTGGGTCTTCAGAAATATGTGTGATGAAAATGGAGACATCATTAGAAATAAATCTAGACTGGTCGCTAAAGTTTATAATCAACAAGAAGGAATAGACTATGAAGAAACCTATTCTCCAGTAGCTAGACTTGAATCTATTCATAATTTACATGACTTTAGAGCATTCTTAAATTTTAAACATTTTCAAATGGATGTGAAATGTTCATTCCTTAATGATTATGTTCAAGAGTATGTTTTTGTTGAACAACCTCCTAACTTTGAAGATACCAAATATCCTGATCATGTTTTTATACTTAACAAATCATTGTTTGGCGTTAAATTTTCCCCACGAGTTTGGTATGATTGAAATAAATGTTTTTTTCTTCAAAATAAATATGTTAAGGGAAATGAAGATCCAACCATTTTTATAAAGAAATATAAGAAAAACGTTTTGATTGTTCAAATATATGTTGATGAACTTGTATTTTGTTCAACTCAGCAATATTTTACTGATTCCTTTGCGGATCTAATGAAATCTGTGTTTGAAATGAGTATGATGGATGAGTTAACATTTTCCCTTGGTTTTCAAATTTCTAAAAAACCATAGGGAATATACATATCCCAACATAAGTATATTAAATATCTTCTTAAAAAGTATGGTTATGACAACACTAAGAGAATAAGTACTCATATTGGTACCTCAAATACACTTGATCTTGATGAAGTTGGGAAACCAGTAGATCAAACATCTTTTAGAGGAATGATAGGAAGTCTACTTTACTTGACAACTAGTTTACCAGACATGATGTTTTCAGAATTCTTATGTGCAATATATCAATCCAATCCTATGGAATATCATTTAAAGGCAGTGAAAACAATTTTTTTGCTACTTAAAATGAAACCAGGGATCTAGGATTATTTTATATTTTTGGAAGTTATATTGTATTAAAGAGTTTTTCGGATGATGAATTTGGTGGATGTATAATGGATAAAAAAGATCATCTAAAACTTGTCATTTCGTAGGAGATTCATTAGTTTCTTGGTCCTGCAAGAAGAAACAAATTGTAGCACTCTCCACTGCTAAAGCAGAATATATAGCAGCTGGAAGTTGTTGTGCTCAAGTGTTGTGGATGCAACACACACTCACAGACTATGGCATTAGTTTTACTAAGACTCAAATTTCGTGTGATAATACAAGTGCCATTATCCTTAGAAAAAACCATGCACATCACTCTCGTGCAAAACACCTAGATATTAGGCATCACTTTCTTAGGGATCACACACTAAAAGTAGATATAATTCTCTAGTTTATCATGGCACAAGATCAACTTGTTGACATTTTCACAAAATCTTTACCTTCTGATATATTTGAATACGTTAAACAGAAGTTAGGAATGATACCCATAAGGTTATCCTTCTTCATTACCTTCTTGTTGAACAATTTTACTTACAGTAATAAACTCCTTTTCATAGGGGGAGTTCATTTTCTTGATAGTGTAACCAAAATTTTCGTAGTCATTTTTGTTAAAGGTCATTATAACCAAAAAATTTCGTAGTCAGTTTTTTTTCAATCTTTTGCAACATACTTTTTTTTGTATTGAGTTTTCTAAAATTTACGGAACTGAAAAATTTGGAATGGAAATTTCTGGAACTGATATTTTCTAAATGAAAATTTCCGGAAATGAAATCTTCAGAAAGGAAATTTCCAAAACTGATACTTTATTAATGAAAATTTCCGGAACAGAAATTTTCAGAATGGAAGGTTTTGGAACTGAAACATTCGTAATGAGAATTTTCGTACTCAGAATTATCGTAATGATGTTTTTGTAATGAGAATTTCTGTACTGGAGTTTTGGTACTCAAAGTATTATCAAATTTATTTTTTTCGTAGTTAGTCTTTTCGTAGTCAAATCATTCTTCAAGAAGAATATTTCCTATTATGAATAAACTTCATGGCCAATCCGAAAGGTATGACTTCCTTACTTTATTCCTTGTAATCATATTTTACTTGATGGTGTTTTCTTAAGTGTTTTAAAAAAAATTGGATTCTTTTTTTCTCAAATCCAATTGTTTTACTTAAAACCTCAAAATATCGGATTCATGATTTCCATGCGCGTATATTTTCAACCGTCAAATCAGATCAAATGATTTTTCAACCATAAGCTGGTTTATGGATGTTCGAAGGTCAAATCCATCACCTATATAAAGGGGAACCCCGAGAGTCGTCCCACATCGGGATTTCAAAGCTTTTGCATCTCGAAGCCCTTCCTCTCTTCTTAAGGCAGTTCCGATCTTTTTTAAAGCCCATTCTGAATCTTCCAGAACTCTCCATTCCGAATGTCTGTTCAAGATACATCCCAAGATATGTCTACCTCAAAACCAATCTCAAAATGGTTAGTTTACAAGGAGAGGTTAGTGCATCTGATTTTATTCAAGTATGATTCTCTTATATCTAACAATATCAAATTGAATAGCTAGGAGGATTTTTTATTATCGAAGCCAGAGAAATAGGATCTGGTTTATACTGAGTTTCTTGATGAGTTTTTCAAGTCTATTTCCTTCCTTGAGGAATATGGTAGATATTTTTTTCTCTTTCAAGTCTTATGGGAAGACTTACCAATTATCTTACCCCAAGGCTACATGCTTGGTGGGTTTAACTTATAAGGGTGAAGCCAAGTTTTGTTCACATAAGATTCTGTATGAGGAAGGAAGTTTCAACAATGTGAAGGCATTGAAATATCTTGGATAGAAAGATGGCATGACTTCTAAGATTTCTCATCTATCTCTGAATAATCGGATTATACATCTATGGGTATAAGGTTTTCTTGTACCAAGAAGCGGTGATAAAGATAATCTAAAGAAGAGTGACATTTATGTTCTCGATGTCATGGTAAATCTAAGGAAGATAAATCTGATGGGGCATGTTTTGATAATAGTTAAAAATAACAAAGAAGGGAATTTGAATGTTCAGATCATATTGTATCTGGCCTTGATTTCTAAACTTATCATAAGATGTCTTGATTCATTCAATGTTGCTTGTACTTCCAAGATAAGAAATTGAAAGGTAATTCTAGTAAGTGCTGATACATTAAAAAGGATGAAACATGGTTTTTATGATGGATCTAGAGAATTATACCCTTTACTAGAGGGAGAGGCTTAAATCATTCCGGAAAATGTGGAGAAGGCTGAACCAGTGAAGAAAGTTAATAAGTAGAGGAAGCATAAGGAAGTGGTTGTTGGAGACAAGACTTCAAAATCTAAGGAAACTCAATCTACACCACCCAATCCGAAAAAACAAAAAGAATACCCAGATGAAGTGGCTTCTAATTTGAGAGAAGACAAAGAAAAGAGGAACGAAGGGGATCCATAGTTCGGATTGGACCCTACTAAGGATAAGGCCTTAGAAGAGAGAGCTGACAATGAGATAGGAAAACAAGAAAAAGAGAAGAAAATGAAAAAGTATTCATACGAAGCTGATCTTGTACAATCTCTATTGAGTGGTACTGAATTAGCCTCTGAGAAGATTCCCATTCCAGAAACCTTTGATTTTCAACCATTACCAGAGACTTCTGGAAAGAACAATATCACGCCGAAAACAACCAAAGGGAAAAAATTTGTTGAATGAACATATGACAACCCTGCTTTTATTAAAAACATAAACATGATTTATTACATAAAACATCACTTGATACAATAAAGAAGATTGAGAGGTTTAGTGTATTTGTGTATTAGAACCATTACATAAAAACTTAAAATATGAAATACAACATTTTTATTGAAAACATCCTTTACATGGCCACTACATTCCCTCATACATAGCATTGCATGGGATAACCCGGGGTAATGCATAAGAAAAGGGTGAGCTATAAAGCCCAATAAGGGAGTACACATGGAATAACATGAGGATTAGAATACATAATAGACAATATCCATATCAATAGATCATATAAGAATCATGAACATAAAGGCATGATAAATAATGATAATCATAACATGGAAATGTGGCGACAACACTTAACATGGAATTAGCATGAGCCAAGGCTCATTGCACATGGAGCAGGAGTAAATCCTCATTTCACATAAATCATGAGTAAAACCTCGTTTCACTTGAATTAGAATGATTCAACACTCATTGCACATGACGTATCATGATACTATACTTTACCCAATGCATTGGAGCGCTATAAGGGCACACCCTTCATAAACATTTCATTTCATGCATATGTGTGCCACATGGATCATAAAACATGGATTCATAAAACATAAAAATTTATTTCATGATAGAGGAATGTGGAATTCATACATAACACATTTTAATAAATATGTAACAGTGCATAAAGGCGGATTCCCTTTTTGGAGAAATGGGCATGGTATCCACTACACAATGGCATTGGCTTGGAAAATCGGTGTGATTTCAGCAGCGTAACGGCGTGACATAAGAATTCATAAAAATGCTTGATGAGAGAGAAATGGGTTACTCATCATGTTTAAATGTAATGGACAGTAGGGAGGTCATATAGATACATGTCCCGAAAATTGTAATGTAATTTAGATTCATGATACAAAATTATTGCTTGAATATAACAGAAGAGAGAGGTGTTCCTTTCAGAATTTCGGCATAGTAACGGGTGTACAAGTGAGGCAATTAATGAGAGAGAAAGGGGTATCCCATCATTAAAACAACAATAGGGAAGTATGAGGGTGGTTTGAAACCATACCCCAACATTCATAATTGAAATTAATAGGGCAATACAACTTAATGAAAAATGACAAAAATGAGAAAGGATGAAAAAACCCTTACATGGAAGTGTGCTTCCAAAGGCTCGAGAGAGGCTTGTGAGAGGCTTCTTGGGAGCATGGGGCACCTTGGGAGGATTCTAGAGAGATTAGGGCAGAGGTTGGACGAATGACATGGGCTTTGAGTGAGGAGGATGTGGGAGCTTGGGTGGGTTTATATTGGAAAGGTGAGGTAATTCTTTATTATTTAGGTTTGGGACCCCTTATATTAAATTAATCCAAACCACAATCCATCCCATGGTATTTTCCCAGGGTTTTTGGAAAAGGGAAGAGGAAAACAATATTATATATGTCCAAATTCCGAACTTCTTAAAATATTAGGGTTGTTTATGTGAAGGTGAGTCACACTCCCATGGAAATTAATTTTTAAAGGCAATGTGTTGAATAAGTCTTGAGGGGTCCATTAATGCTTTGAAAAGTAAGTTAAACAAACTCAAAATCACAATATTTTAACGTTAAAACATATATTGGCCGGACATAAAGATTATAGTATTTTATTACATTACTATTGGGTCACTGTGATGTCATAAATCACATTATATATTTAAACGATATTTAATTTTTACTCAAAAATTTGGCTATCTCAGAAAATTATGAAAATTTCACCGTTTGATAATTTCAACTTCCTGATTCCAAAAATAAGATTTATTTTATCTAAATAATTTTCTAAATATGCTAATTTTCACTTTTAAAAAAAACCGACATTTATCAAAAATTCACAGGTTTGGACAGAAATGGATTTCAAAACTTAATAAAAATTATAATTGCATTCATAAAATTATAAGATCACATATATTCAATAAAAATTGATTTAATAATAATATTTTATTAAAATATTATTTAATTAAAAAATTCCTTAATTTAATAATATAGAATTCTTAGATAAATGAAAACTAAAAACACTATTTGTACTTTAAATACTATTTACAATGTATCAAAAATGAATAAAACTATATTCATTATTATATACAAAAAAAATAATGTACATGAACATAGTACTACTTATTTGTTATATAACCCCTTAAAATCGCTGCATAAGACCTAAGAGTAAGGTGTGCGATGTGGACAGACTCTTTTGGTGGCTCGGATAGCATCGCCCGAGTGGTAATTTCAATCAACTTCCACTTTTCCCATAGACGTTCACGTTCGAGTTTAATAAGATGAAGCTCAGGTTGGGCTTGGTCAAGGGAAAAGACCAAAGATTCCACCTCTTTTCTGAGCTCCGAATAATGGGCTTCGTATGGTGCAATTCTACTGGATGAGGCCATCACTTCTTTTGTCTATGTAAAATTGGATGTGTTAAAGCCCTATATTTATACTAATCATGTGATCACTATTCAATGGCTATATTAGCAATGGTCAAAATTCCTAACATAAAACCAATGAAGTTGAAATTTTATTTAATCATAATGTGACATTTAATTAGATCAAGAGGGATTTCCATTAATGAAACTTTTGATCGTTACAATATTCCCCCCTTAAGAAATTTCTCCCTTGAAATTTTCCTTTTCCCACACTAAAACAAATGTGGGTAACTCAGCTTCATCATATCCTCCGATTCCCAAGTCGCTTCTTCAAACTTGTGGTTTCTCCACAACACCTTTATGAGGGGCATTATATTATTTTGTAGAACTTTTTCTCTACGATCTGAGATCTTCACTGGTTTCTCCTCATAAGAAAGATAATCTTCTAATTATACCACCTCAAAAGAGAGTACATGTGAAGGGTCCGATATGTACTTTCTTAAGAGGGATACATGAAAGACTTCATGTACTTTGGCTGTAGTAGGTGGAAGTTGTAGTCGATAGGCCACGACCCTGACACGATCAAGAATCTCGAAGGGACCGATGTACCTTGGACTTAACTTCCCTTTCATTCCAATCATCATGGCCTTATTCCATGGAGATGTGCATAGAAAAACCATGTCTCCAACTTTAAACTCAAGGTCTCATCGATGGTTATCTGTATAACTCTGCTGTTGACTATGAGATGCCTTGATATGCTGCTGAAAGTTTTTTACCTTCTCCAACATTTCCTCGACCATTTCTGGTCCAAGCAGGTTACGTTCTCCGACCCCATCCCAACATGCCGGTGTTCTGCACCTTTTCCCATACAGGGCTTTATATGGTGCAATTTGGATGCTCGAGTGGAAACTGTTATTATAAGAGAACTCAACAAGAGTAATAAGTTGATCCCATCCTCCTTTAAAGTCCATTGAGCAGGCTCTCAACATATCCTCAAATATTTGGATTGTCCGCTTGGATTGGCCATCAGTTTGATGATGATAGGTCGTACTGAAGTCCAGTTCAGTATTCATAGCATGTTGAAGACTCTTCCAAAACATAGAGGTGAATCTTGGATCTCGGTCAGTCACAACAGATAGTGGTACTCCATGCAACCATACCACATCCCTGATATATATCTGTTCTAGTTGATGCAATGAGAAATCCTCCCGAATAGAAATGAAGTGTGCAGTCTTTTTAAGACGATCCACAACAACCCAGATTGCATTGTTGCCTTTAGATGTCCTTGGAAGTCCAGTGACAAAGTCCCTGGTGATGTTCTCCCATTTCCATTCTGGTATGAGAAATGGTTGCATCATCCCCAAAACTTCTGCCTCTTTGCCTTCAGTTGCTGAAACACCAGGAACTTTGATGTATATTAAGCGATCTCCTTCTTCATATTATCCCACAAAAAGTTTTCTCAAAGATCTCGATACATATTTGTGCTCCCTGGGTGAATAGATAAATTTGAACTATGTACATCATCCAAAAGTTCCTTCTTCACCTCCAGACATGATGGAACACATATTCCTTTCCCAAACCACACAATTCCTTCTTCATTAACATTAAACTATGAGGATTTCCCCTTTTTGATAACTTCCACTTTTTCCTGAATTCCCAGATCATCCTTTTGAGCATCCTTTATCCTTTCCAAAAGAGATGGTTGAGCAATAATTTATGAAAGTATTGATGATGTTCCCTTCTCTATGATTCCCATGTCCATCTTCATCAAGTCTAAGAATATTGGATCCTTCTCAATTCTCATCATTGATAGAATCGCTGGATCCTTTCTACATAGGGCATCTTCCACCTTGTTCGCTTTCCCAGGGTGGTAATGTATTGAACAGTCATAGTACTTGATGAGCTCTATCCATATTCTCTGGCACATATTAAGCTCTTTCTGTCTGAATATATATTTAAGACTCTTGTGGTCAGTATATATCTCACATTTCTCTCCATAGAGATAATGCCGACAAATTTTCAAGGCAAATATCACAGCCTCCAACTCCTGATCATGCGTTGGATATTTTCGCTCGTGGATTTTCAACTGCCTTAAGGCATAGGATATCACTTTATCATTCTGCATCCGCACACAGCCTAAGCCCTTCTTCGAAGCATCACTGAATACCACAAAAAGTTCCCACTTGTGGGTAATGTGAGCCCATGCACAGTGATAAGCCTCCTTTTCAACTCCTTGAAGCATTTTTCGCATTCATCACTCCAAGAAAACTTTACTCCCTTCTGAGATAGCTTAGTAAGAGGGTTGGACAATCGTGAGAGATTTCTCACAAATCGTCGATAATATCCAGCTAACCCCAAGAAGCTACAGATATTCGTTACTGATGTTGGCCTCATCCATCCCTCAATTGCATCTGTTTTGGAGGGATCCACAGATATCCCATTGCTTGTGATGATATGGCCCAATAACGAGACATCCTTAAACCAGAAATCACACTTGCTGTACTTTTCATTGAGCTTATCCTTGCGCAAAGTCTCCAGTACAGTTCTTAAATGCTCCTCATGATCCTCCTTGGTTTTGGAGTATATTAGAATATCATATATAAATACTACCAAAAATTTGTCTAGGTAATCTCTAAAGAATCTATTCATTATGTCCATGAAGATTTCTGAAGCATTGTTGAGTCCGAAATACAATACTATGAATTCATAATGCCCGTATCTTGTACGAAAAGCAGTCTTGTGGAAATCTACCTTCTTCACCCTTACTTGATAATATCCCGACCGCAAGTCCACCTTGGATAAGTATTGTGATCCACACAGATGATCATACAAGTCATCAATTCTTGGGAGAGGATAATTGTTCTTTATCGTGATTTTTTTAATTTCACGATAATCGATGCAGAGCCGCATTGACACATCCTTCTTCTTGATGAAGAGGACTGGTGGACCCCATGGTAAACCACATGGAAGGATAAACCCTTTATCCATATTCTCATGTAGATGTTTCTTCATCTCTTGAAGCTCAACAACATCCATTCTCTATGGAGTCTTGGATATTGGTATCACCCCAGGTATAAGTTCAATTGAGAACACAACATCTCTTCTAGGAGGAAGACCAGGTAGTTACTCAAGAAACACTTCAGCGAAATCCCTCACAATGTGCATTTTTTCAAGGATGGTTTATTCCATGGACTCACTCATTTGATCTAGATACACGTGCTCATAAGGCAGTAATGTCCATGCTTGAGATGATGGATGTAAATGAGATTCATCTTCCTCCAGACACTTGTAAAGAATCAGGGGTCGATTCTCCACATGGAGTGTGATTTCCCTCTCCCGACAATTTATATTCGCTCTATATAAGGAAATCCAATCCATGCCAAGAATTGCATAAAATTCCACCAAAGGGAGTACGATGAGTTTCGCCGGGAAATTCAATCCACATATCATAATAGGGGAGGACTTATATTCATGGGATGCAGTGATTGCCCCATTTTCCGTTCTCACAGAGATCATTACTTCCATGATTTTTGGTAGTTCTGGGATTTTTCAACTAAACATTTGAGATATAAAAGAAAGCGTAGAACCTGAATCAAAATGTACGTTCGAAATTCTTGAATGAATAACTAGCGTACATGTCACCACTTCATTGTCGGGGTTCACTACGGCAGAAGTGATGGAAAAAGCTCTTCCTTGCTACCTTGAAGGTTGTTGGTCGCCTCCGAAAACCCTTGGATTAGGGAACTGATTTGCCAAATGACCTGGTTCTTTGCATTTGTAGCATTGAACAACGCGTTGATGTTCGAACGGAGCGTTCCTCACCTCTGTCGCAACCATGGGTCTTTCTTTCTGACAGTTAACTGCTAGGTTCCCTTCTCTTACACACCTGAAGCATTTTCTTGTCCCATTAAGGAAATTTCTATGGTGCTTCTTTCCGAAATTTTGGCAAGTGGGGTGCTGGATCATCTTAGCACCGTTGGATTTATCCATCAGACCACTAGAATATAAGTCCACCTAATGCTTCTTGTCCTCATGATACCCCTGTGATTCCCCGATCTCCATTTCGACCATGAGGGAACATCAGACAAATTCCTCATAGCTGTCTAAGTCACGGACTGCTAATGCTTTCCGCAATCTAGGCTTCAGCCCACCAAAGATGTGTTCAACCTTGTATTCGGGGGTAACGACAAAGCCGGAAGCATATCATGCAAGCCTTGTGAAGTTTTCCTCGTACGTTCCAACAGATTCTTCATATTTTTGCTTGGGGGAAAAGAAGTCCCTTTCCATATTAAACCAGAGGGTGCACGGAAAATATTTATCAAAAAACATCTTCTAGAAATCCTTCCATTCCAACACCTCTATCTCCTCCTCAGGCTTCGTATTTTCGATCAACGTTCACCATTGATCAGCTTCAATGTCCATACGAGAGGCAGCCAGGTGAACCTTCTCTTGTTCAGAACATTAAAGGATGAAAAAGATTTTTTCAATGGAGTTGATCCATTGTTCAGCGATCGTGGGATCGAATGATCCACTAAAAGAAGGAGGCCTTTTTCTCATGAAGCTCTCGATAACGACTTGTTTATTCTTAGGGGGGTTGAACGTTCCTCTTGACCCGTGTTTCTATTCAATGCTTTAGTTAGCTGAGAGAGAAGCGTGACAAATTTCGCGATTCCCGCTCCCATTGGATTGGGCATCTCATTAGTACAGCCATCACATTGATCTTCACAACGGTTGTTATCCCGAGTCCTCCTATTACCGGCAATTGGCTAGAATAAAAGGAATGTTAGGGGTAACACATAAAGGGTAATCCAAAGACAAAAGTTGATGACTTATAAAAAAACTTTCATTTCCTTAACTCATGATTCTATAGGCTTCAATCTAGGCTTTTCATGATCTACATTCTATCATATATTTTTAGGGGCATTTTTTCCCTTAATAAGGGTTCATACAACGATTGGGAATTTATCAAAACATATCCCCCAGTAGTGTCGTAACCAAGAGTGCAGCAAGGCCCGTTGTCGTGAACCAGTTCCCATTCGAGTCTAGCTCAATGCAGTGTTTTCAAGTTTTACCCCTAGGATACATCTATGCCAGAGTCACCTCTACCTTCTCGTATCCAGTTAGGGATGTATTTGTCCGATAAACCACTTACTCAGTACTTACCAAAACATAGGGATGTTTTTATTATACTTAGTCTTGTCTCTAATTCTTTACAAGGGTTTCCTAATCCCAAAAATAACTAATCCTATCCTTTGATACTAACTATGACAACCCTGCTTTTCTTACAAACTTAAACATGATTTATTACATAAAACATCCCTTGATAAAACAAATAAGATTGAGACGTTTAGTGTCTTTGGGGCTTAAGAACAGTACATAAAAAATAAAACAATAAAGACAACATCTTTATTGAAAACTTCCTTTACATGACCACTACATTCCCTCAAACATAGCATTGCATTGGATAACCTGAGGACATTCATAAGAAAACGGTGAGCTATAAAGCCCAGTAAGGGAGTACACATGGAATAACATGAGGAGTACAATAAATGTTATATAATAGGCATATCAATAGAGAATATAATAAACATGAACTAAATGGCATGATAAATCGTGATAGTCATAACATGGAAATGTGGCAAAAACACTTAACATAGAATTAGCATGAGCCAAGGATCATTGCACATGGAGCATGAGTAAATCCTCATTGCACATAAAGCACTAGTAAACCCTTGTTTCCCTTCAATTATCATGATTCAACACTCATTCCACATGACATATCATGATACTATACTTACCCAATGCATTGGAGTGCTATAAGGGCACACCCTTCTTAAACATTTCATTTCATGCATAAGTGTCTGCCACATGGATCATAAAACATGGATTCATAAAACAAAAACATTTATTCCATGATAAAGGAATGTTGAATTCATACATGAAACTTTTTAATCAATATGTAATGGTTCATAAAGGTGGATGCCCTTGATGGAGAAATGGGCATGGTATCCACTACACAATGGCATTGGCTTAGAAAATCGGTGCGATTTCCGCAGCGTAACGGCGTGACATAAGAATTCATAAAAATGGTTGATGAGAGAGAAAGGGGTTAATCATCATATTTACATGTAATGGAAAGTAGGGAGGTCATATATATACATTTCCCAACAATAGTAATGGATTTTATATTCATGATACAAAATTATTGCTTGAATGTAAAAGAAGAGAGGGAAGTTCCTTTTGGAATTTCGGCATAGTAACAGGTGTACATGGGAGCCATTTAATGAGAGAGAAAGAGGTCTCCTATCATTCAAACAATAATAGGGAATTACGGGGGAGGTTCAAAACCATACCCCAACATTCATAATTGAAATTAAAAGGTCAATACAACTTAATGAAAATTGATAAAAATGAGAAATGATGAAAAAACCCTTACTTGGAAGTGTGCTTCCAAAGGCTAGAGAGAGGCTTGTGAGAGGCTTCATGGGAGCTTGGGGAACCTTGGGAGGATTCTAGAGAGAGTAGGGCAGAGGTTGGACGAATGCCAAGGTCTTTGAGTGAGGAGGAAGTGGGAGCTTGGGTGGGTTTATATAGGAAAGGTGAGGGAATTCTTTATTATTTAAGTTTGGGACCCCTTATATTAAATTAATCGAAACCACAAACCATCCCATGGAATTTTCCGATGGTTTTTGGAAAAGGGATGAGGAAAAAAATATTTTATAAGGTAAAATTCCGAACTTCTTAAAATATTTGGGTTGTTTATGTGGAGGTGAGTCACACTCGCATGAAAATTAAATTTAAAAGGCAATGTGTTGAATAAGTCTTGAGGGGTCCATTAATGCTTTGAAAAGTAAGTTAAACAAACCCAAAATCACAATATATAAACGTTAAAACTTATATTGGCCGAACATAAAGATTATTGTATTTTATTACATCACAATTGGGTCATTATGATGTCATAAAACACATTATATATTTAAACGGTATTTAATTTTTACTCAATAATTTGACTGTCTCAGAAAATTATGAAAAATTAACCGTTGGATAATTTTGATGTCCTGATCTCAAAAATAACTTTTATTTTATCTAAATAATTTTCTAAATATTTTAATTTTCACTTTTAAAATAAAAACCGACATTTATCGAAAATTCACAGGTTTGGACAGAAATGGATTTCAAACCTTAATAAAAATTATAATTGCATTCATAAAATTATAAGATCATTTATATTTAATAAAAATTAATTTAATAATAATATTTTATAAAAATATTATTTAATTCAAAAATTCCTTAATGTAATAAAATAGAATTCTTAGTTAAATAATAACTAAAAACACTATTTTTACTTTAAAAACTATTTACAATTTATCAAAAATGACTAGAAATTATATTCAATATTATATACAAAAAAATAATGTATATGAACATAGTACTAATTATTTGTTACATAACCCCTTAAAACAGCTGCATAAGTCCTAAGGGTAAGGTGGGAAATGGTGACAGACTCTTGGGGTGGCTAAGATAGCATCAATTGAGTGGTAATTTCAATCAACTTCAACATTTCCCGTAGAAGGTCACATTCGAGCTTGACAAGATGAAGCTTAGCTTGGGCTTGGTCAAGGGTGAAGCCCAAAGATGACACC
This sequence comes from Viscum album, assembly GCA_963277665.1. Lineage (NCBI taxonomy): Eukaryota > Viridiplantae > Streptophyta > Magnoliopsida > Santalales > Viscaceae > Viscum > Viscum album. The sequence continues at coordinate 797,663,596 of OY728143.1, read as the reverse complement.
TCTTTTCCGAGCTCTGACAAATGGGCTTCGTATGGTGGAATTCTACTAGATGAGGCCATCGCTTCTTTTGTCTATGTAAAATTGGATGAGTTAAAGCCCTATATTTATACTAATCATGTGGTCACTGTTCAACGACTATATTAGAAAAGGTCAAAATTCCTAACATAAAAACAATGAAGTTGACATTTTATATAAACATAAAGATACATTTAATTAGATCAAGAGGGATTTCCATTAATGAATCTTTGGGTCGTTACAGAATTGAAGAAGAAGTTGTTGATAAACTAGAGGAAGAAGAAGAAGAAGAAGGAAGTTAAGATCTTCATGACATGATCAAACAAGAAGAAGATTATCAAGAAAAGGCTGAATCTTCAAAATTAGTCAATCCGGGAAAGGGAGTTGAGACAGAAAGTAGGAATGATAATGATAAGAAAGAGGAAGAGGAAGAAAATGTTTTGTATGATGAGGAAGAATCCTATGAGAAGAATTCTATTAAAGATTAAACACAAAAGGATAAATAAATAAAGACCATATTTTTCAACTTTTAGACAGTGAGGAAGAATCTCCTAATGAAGAACCCATTCTGAAAACTGATAAAGGAAAGCAGGTGCTCATGGATACACCAACAAAAGATATCATCAGGAAAAGATAAGTTGGTGGTTCTTATAGAAGAAAGATAATGGTGGTTGAAGAAGAGAAATCCCCAAACTAGTTATCTGATTCAGAGTCATCATCACACAGTCATGACTTTGTTGTTATGTATTTGAAAAAGTTGGTGGAGACCATTCAGATATTTCCAAAAATAGACTCCAGATTCCAGATGCTGCAACATTGTTTGAATCAAAAATCAGAATCCTTATCCATGGTGATGGATAAGTGTTTGAAGATTGAATCTGACCACATAAATTTCCATATCAATTATGATGTAAACATGAAATTATGGAGCAAAATCACCTTTTGGTCTAAGAAATTTGAATAAGACATGGATGATTTTAAATATTTTTCAGAATAATGTTTAAGATGCTTTTTACACAGAGGAATCCAAGATTAGGAATCTTCAGGATGAGCTGATCATTGAGAAAAGTTCTCAGAATCAACAAGTGAAATACATGAAAGATAAGGCAAAATCTCTTGCTCAAAATATTACAAGGGATAGAGATCTCCGGATTGAGCTCAAAAAGAAGACTTGTATAGCATGATGAGTTAGTGAAGATGTAGGAAGAGGCCATGAAGGCTCAGGCAGATGCTTTGAAACCTCAAGATGAAATGATAAAAGATTTGGATAGGCAAGATGAGAATGATCAAAGAGATTTGAAGAAACTAAAAACCTTATTAAATAAGCTAATCCCAAAGTAAAAAAGAGGAAAAATAGACAAATCCGATCTTTTGTTGCATTTGTTTTTTCCTTGTAAATTTTTTTATCCCTAATTAAAAATTGGTTGGTTGTATATTGCTATATAGTAATGTTTCAGGTACCATATTTACTTTTCTATTCCCTTAAATTCATTTTGGAAATCACAAAGGGGGAGAAGGAAAAATAAATAATTAAAAGGGGAGAAGGAAATATTTAAAATGGAGAAGGAAAATATTCTAGTTGAAATATCCTTAAAGTATGGGGGAGTTCTTCATTATGAAGTTTTTTCATTCCCACGATAATGAAAACTCCAATCCAGAAATTCAGAATACAAGGGGGAGTTAGTTGTATTCACTATCATCCCTGAACAAAGGGAGATAAGTTTTAATTTCAATGTCTAATGAAAATTTTCAAAGTCCTTATATTCTTTTTCGTAAGGATGTTTGTGCTTTCCAAAAAGGGGGAGATTGTTGAGTCAATAAGGATTTCCTTATGACTTTTCTATTCTTTCATGTTATGAAAATCACAATCACCTTATACAACAACAAATCTATATTTTACTTCTCTATGGAAAATTTCATTCCTTAAGGAAATTGACCCTAATCGAGATTTCCTTTTACATATCAATATTTTTCTTAAGTATAAAAATCAGATTCATACCAAAAACCTCGGAATCATCTAATACATAGATATGAAGCATTCTGTTATATGATCCGAATTCTGTATATGAACTGTAATGATGTTCCACTCCGAATTCTGGATATGAACTGTAATCATGTTCAACTCCAAATTCTGGACTATGAACTTTTATGAGTTTGACTCCGAACATCTATGAGTTAAACTCTAAACTTTTATGAGTTCGACTTCGAACATTTATGAGTTTTACATCGATATTTTATGAGTTTGACTTTCAAATTTTATGAGTTCGACTCTGAACATTTATGAGTTCGACTCCGAACTTTTACTACTTCGACTCCGAACTGATACATGTTCGACTCCGAACTCTATAAGTTCAGATTCTGAACTCTGGTGAAACCAGACCCTGAATTTCCTTAGAAATTCAGACTCTGTATTTCTTCAGAATTCAGGTTCTGAATTACTATAAAATAGAATCCTAATATCCTTTTATTATTGACTCTGAATTCCATTTTGGTTAGACTCTGAACTTTTATTTGTTTACATTCTAAAATTTATTTTTTCTTAAGCATACACTCGTTTCATTATAAAACGATGTCGTACTTTCATTTACACATGAATTTTTATAAAACGATGTCGTCCACTCTGTTTCTAGCTAACCGTTGGTTTAGTGACACATTTACAGGTCCCTCTAAAATTTATGGAAAATATGACTGTTGGAGAAGGGAGATGACCGTTCCAACCATTCCTATAAATAAGAGCTCATTTGAATGACCTCACAACTACTTTCAACACTTTGACATCTGTACATACATGCTGTTGAACTGATATCTAGAGAGAGGCTCTTATCAACTCTAAATCGTTGTTCAGAAAGATTGAACGACTTTTTCAATCATTGCCTTGTGCAGATTGCTTCGTGTGACTGTGAATGTTGGTGATTACATTCGAGGGGTACTGGGGATAGAAAGACAGAGGTGATGACTACATTAATGTTTGAGGGCTTCATTGCTAAGGAAGATAGAGGTTCCAACTACTTTGAAGTTGAGGGCTTGTAGGGATAGAAAAAAAGAGACTTCGATCTTCGTATCGAGGGCTTACCCTAGGGTGGGTAAGACAGACTTTCTTGAAATTATAAATCAAGGGATCTTTATCCATGGTTGTTGGATACCGTTCTCTTTGGGTTACAAGACTTATATCTTGTTACTATTAGTTTTTATACTTTTTTTTCTGTTGCATTTCATATTTTAAGGAAATTATAACATTCATATATTTCCTTACACTTGTACTCTGATTAATTTAGATTCTATACACTTTAAGGTAGAATCTCATATTGTAAACATTGGTTAAGATTCAATTTCCAGATCCATATTTCCGGAACCAGTTTTTCAGAATCACTTTCCAGATTCAAGAAAGTGTATAGAACTAGAAGTTTTTAACTTCATACCCTATACCAATCCTGCAATTGGTGTTAGAGGTGTTGTGAATTTTCATACTTTAACATTTTTAAACATAGATCTTTCCTTGTTTAAGGAAATTTTTAAATTGTACAATTCACCCCCTCTTGTATATTGAGCATCTACATCATCATTTCGATCCTACAATTGGTATCAGATGAGGTCTCTGAAATACTTATACTCACATATAAGGTTTCCTTGCTCGATTTTTCATTGTTCTATATTTTCCTTGCTTAGGAATAATTTCCTTAAATCCGAACTTATTTTATTAACAAGTTTTTGTGTAGAAAGATTTTCTTAAGGATGACAGGTTTAAATGTTGGTTCAATCGACAACCTAAATTTACAAGACCACGAATTTTTGATGGCAATGATTATTAATACTGGAGAGATCGAATGAAGACTTTCGTTATCAATACTGGGGTAGATAACTTTGTTATGCTTACTGGAGGTTATCAAATTCTAGATAAGGAAGTGACTGCTTTCACAGACCAAGAGAAGCATGATTATCAATTAAACTATAAGGTACACAATACTCTACTATGTTCAATGACTAGGAATATATATAGCCAAATTTTTTCATGTGAAACAGTTAACTGTATATAGAAGAAACATGAAGATACAAATTTTGGTACATCTAAAGTGATTCAGACAAGAAGAGCTATTTTGAGAGTTGAGTATCATGGTTTTAACATTCCTTATGGAGAACCTATAAGCAATGTACAGTAAAGGTTTATGACTATTGTGAATAGATTACAATCTATGGGAGAGAAAGGTCTAGATGATGAAGCTCTTATAGATAACATTATTGATATTATTCCTAATGAGTGGGAATCAAAGAGAACCGTAATTGATGAAAACACGATGGATACTCAAATTTCCTTAGATGAACTATTTTGAACTCTTCTCCAACCTAGTACGAGAATGAAGAGAGATGCTGACAACATAAAAAAAATGGGAATAGTACTGTCGCATTTACTACAACGTCAAATCACATGAAATTAATGAATTTTGAGAGAGTAACCAGATCCAAGTCTAAGAAGGTTACTATACAATTTGAATCTAGTGAGAGTGAAGTCTCAGATAATGAGTTACCTAATCTTGCTCAAAGTATGAACAAGATAGCTTGTCAAAAAAAATTCAAATCCAGTTATAAAAAGAAGGAAAGGAAAGATAAAAATGATTCAGAGGCCACGTGCTATGAGTGTAAGAGATGTGGACATATACGACATAATTTCCTTATGCATAAAAACAAAGATTGAAATGAGAGGCATTATAAAAGGACTAAGAATAAGTTCTATAAAGATAAAGCTAAGAAAAGTCTGAAAGCTAATACTACTTGGAGTGGTATCTGTGGAGACTCTTCAGAAAGTGAATAATCAAAATATGATTCATCAGCTTAGAAGAATATGGGATTCATTGCTAATACTTCTTTTCCACATACATGTCTTATGGCCAAGGTACGCTCGGCTGAGGCTTTAACAAGTATATCACTTGATAAGAATTACTATTCCAAAAATAGTACTTCTAATGAAGATACTTCATCCTCAGTAAATGAAGAACCATTATATGAATAAGTATATAGATTGGCCAAGTTACATGAAGCAAAAAATTGTAAAATTTCAACGATGTTAGAAAAGGAAAATACTAGGGAAGAAATTCTTACCAATGATATTTCATGTCTTTCATCAGATCTTAAATATAAAGAAGAGCATTTATAAAAACATTCTAAAGACCTTGAGAAAGAAAATTTTGAAAAGGAAGAACTTTCTAATGATCTGAAGATTTCTATTTCAAAAATAAAATATTTTGAGGAAAAATATAACTCTAAGGAAATGATTCCTGATGATAGGAATTTAGTAATTAGTCTGAAATCCGAAATTTTTTCCCTAAAGAAGTTCCTTGCAAAATTTACTTCTTAGAAGGAAATTTTTAACAAGATGTATTCTCAAATTAGACCTAAATGAAACACTACTGGAGTAGGTTATACTCACCAAATACTAGTTTTGAAGGAATACTATTTTGTTCCTTCTAGAGCCCCCTTTTGCACTAAGTGTCAAAGTGGTGGGCATTGGAAGAAAAACTGTTCTTTGAATAGAGTTGAATCTCTTGGGTTTCATATAGAATATTTATCTAAACAAATGAGGATACCCAAAATTTAGTTATCTGAAAATATCTGATCCAAACAATTTTGGATTCCAAATGTCTAATTATTTTCTTATTTTTAGGATGATAAAGGATGTAACAACAACAATACTTGGTAGATAGATATTGGATGTTCCCAGCATATGACTGGTAACAAATACTACTGCGAAAATATTATCGATATGAAAGGAGGAAAAGTAAAATTCAGAGATAATTCTCAGGGGTAAATTTTTGGTATAGGTAATATTGTTCTTCTTGGTAAAACTTTGATTTCAAATGATTTGATTGTTAAGGGTTTTAATCACAACCTCATTAGCATAAGTCAATTATGTGATGAAGGATACCTTGTGAATTTTAGGAATGATAAGTTCATTTTACATAATTCCAAGGAAGAGTTTATTATTTTTTACCATAGGCAAGAGATTGTTTACACATTAAACATAGAAGACCTTAGGAGCCAAGATTTACCTTGCCTAAGAGAAATGGAAGATCATTCTTGGTTGTGGAATAGAAGGCTAGGTCATTGTAATCTTAGGAACCTATTCATACTATCCACAGAAAACTAGTTAAGGATCTACCAGAGCTTAGATTTTATTCTTCTAAAGTTTTTGATCCTTGTAAATATGGAAAGAAACATAAATCTAGATTTAAATCAATTGGTGAAGTCTCAAAAACTGATGCATTACAGTTGGTGCACATAGATCTTTTTGGTCCAACACAAATTGGAAGCATTGGAGGAAAATACTATGTGTTTTTTCTAGTTGATGATTACACTAGATTTACATAGTTCTATTTTCTAGCAAAGAAATATAAAGCTGTTTCTTAATTGAAATTTTTTGGAGCACAAGTTAAAAATGAGAAAAACCTTCCATTGAAAACTATTCATAGTGATCATGGATGAGAATTTCAAAATTCGGATATTGAATCCTTTTGTAGTAAAAAAGTTATTACTCAAAAAATTTCAGCACTTAGAACTCCTAAACAAAATGGTGTAGTTGAAAGAAGAAATATAATTATTCAAGAGATAACTAGAACCATTTTGAGAGAATATTCTATAGCTAAAACTTTTTGGGTTGAAGCTGTTATTACTGCTTGTTAAACAATTAATCGAGTTTTGATCAGAACTTTTCTTAATAAAACTTCTTTATGAGTTATGGAATGGTAGAAAACCTAGAATTTAATAATTCAAGGTTTTTGGTTGCAAGGTATTCATCATGAATACTAAAGATATTCTACACAAATTCACACCAAAATCTGATGAAGGAATTTTTTTAGGTTACTCCACAACTTCTAAGGCTTATAGAGTTTCAAAAAAAACACATGTACTATAGAGGAAATAGTACATGTAATATTTTATGAGTCTAATCCTTCTGTTTTAAAACCATCTCAACCTACATCGGATGTGTTTTCAAAAACTGATTATCAGCCATTAATAGATGATCCTTCTAATAAGGAAAATGTTCAAGAAGACACTTCTGAAATATTTATCCCAGAAGACATTCTACCCTATGGTGATGAACATGTTTTACAAAACCCAAGTCAAGTGTATCTTAAGAATCATCCTAGTGATAGTATCATTGGTGATGTAAATCAACCTGTATGGACTATAAATTCCTTATGAAATTAAGTAGAACATCTAGCATTCCTTTTCAAATTGAGACAAAAAATCACTGATTATCTTTAGGTGATGATGATTGGATAATATCCATGCAAGATGGACTAAATGAATTTGAAATGAATAATGTCTGGACCATGGTTGAAATACCTAAGTAAACATTTGTTGTTGGATTAAAGTGGGTCTTTAGAAATATATGTGATGAAAATGGAGTCATAATTAGAAATAAAGCTAGACTGGTCGCTAAAGTTTATAATCAATAAGAAGAAATAGACTATGAAGAAACCTATGCTCCAGTAGCTATACATTAATCTATTCATATTTTACTTGACTTTGCAGTATTCTTAAATTTTATACATTTTCAAATGGATGTGAAATGTTCTTTCTTTAATGGTAATGTTCAAGAGGATGTTTTTGTTGAACAACCTCCTAGATTTGAAGATACAAAATATCCTGATCATGTTTTTAGACTTACCAAACCTTTGTACGGCCTTAAGCAATCCCCATGAGCTTGGTATGATAGACATACATGATTTTTGTTTCAAAATAACTATGTTAATGGAAATGAAGATCCAAACCTTTTTATAATGAAATATAAGAAAAACGTTTTGATTGTTCAAATATTTGTTGATGACCTTATATTTTGTTCAAATCAGCAATCATTAACTGATTCCTTTTCGGATCTAATCAAATATGAGTTTGAAATGAGTATGATGGATGAGTTAACATTTTTCCTTGGATTTCAAATTTATAAAAAACCAGAAGGAATCTAAATATCCCAATATAAGTATATTAAAGATATTCTTAAAAAGTATGGTTAAGACAACACTAAGAGAATAAGCACTCTTACTGGTACCTCAAATACACTTGATCTTGATGAAGGTGGGAAACCAGTAGATCAAACATCTTTTAGAGGTATGATAGGAAGTCTACTGTACATGACAGCTAGTCGACCAGACATTATGTTTTCAGTATGCTTATTTGCAAGATATCAATCCAATCCTATGGAATCTCATTTAAAGGTAGTGAAAACAATTTTTTTCTACTTAAAAGGAACCATGGATGTAGGATTATTTTATATTTCTGGAAATGATTTTTTTTAAAGAGTTTTTTGGATGATGACTTTGGTGGATCTAGAATGGATAAAAAAAGTACATCCGAAACTTCTCATTTCTTAGGAGATTCATTAGTTTCTTGGTCCTGCAAGAAGAAACGTTCTGTAGCACTCTCCACTACTGAAGCCGAATATATAGCAGCTGGAAGTTGTTGTGCTAAAGTGTTGTGGATGCAACACACACTCACAGTCTATGGAATGAGTTTTACTAAGACTCAAATTTTTTGTAATAACACAAGTGCCATTTCCCTTACAAAAAACCCTTCACATCACTCTCGTGAAAAACACATAGATATTAGGCATCACTTTCTTAGGGATCACACACTAAAAGGAGATATTTTTTTTCAGTTTATCGGAACGCAAGATCAAATTGCTGACATTTTCACAAAATCTTTACCTTCTGATAGATTTGAATAATTAAACAGAAGTTAAAAATTATACCCATAATGTAATCCTTCTTCATTAACTTCTTGTTGAAAAATTCTCCGTAAGTAATAAACTCTTTTTCATAGGGGGAGTTCATTTTATTGATAGTGTAACCAAAATTTTCATAGTCATTTTTTTAATGGTCTTTATAACCAAAAATTTTCGTAGTCAGTTTTTTTTCAATATTTTGCAAAAACATTTTTTCATAAGGAGTTTTTCAAAATTTCCGGAACTGATATTTTCCAAATGAAAATTTCCATAAATCAAATCATCGAAAAGGAATTTTCCGGAACTGAAACTTTATTAATTAAAATTTCTGGAAAATAAATTTTCAGAATGGAAGTTTTTGGAACTGAAACATTCGTAATGAGAATTTTCATAGTCCGAATTTTTGTAATGAAGTTTTCATAATAAGAATTTTCGTACTGGATTTTGGTTACTCAATGTATTTTCAAATTTATGTTTTTCGTAGTTAGTCCTTTCGTAGAAAAAACATTCTTCAAGAAGAATATTACCTATTATGAATAAACTTCTTGTCCAATCCGAAAGGTATGACTTTCTTACTTTAGTCCTTGTAATCATATTTTACTTGCGGGTGTTTTATTAAGTGTTTTATAATTTTTCAGATTCTTATTTTCTGAAATCCAATTGTTTTCCTTAAAACCTCAAATGATCGGATTCAGGATTTCCTTGTGGGTATATTTTCAACCATCAGATCAGATCAAAAGGTTTTTCAACTGTAAGATGGTTTTTGGAAGTTCAAAGGTTAACTCCATCGCCAATATAAAGGGGAACACTGAGAGTCGTCCCACATCGGGTTTTCAATGTTTTCGCATCTCGAAGCCCTACCTCTCTTCTTAAGGCTGTTCTGATCTTTGTTAAAGCCCATTCCGAATCATCCAGAACTCTCTATTCCGAATGTCTGTTAAAGATACATCCCAAGATATGTCTACCTCAAAACCAATCTCAAAATGGTTAGTTTACAAGGAGAGGTTAGTGCATCCGAGTTTCTTCAAGTATGATTCTCTTATATCTAATAATATAAAATTGAATGGCTAGGATGAGGTTTGCTTATCGAAGCCAGAGAAACAAGATCTGGTTTATATTGAGTATCTTTTTTAGTTTTACGAGTCTGTTTCCTTCCATGAGGAAGATGGAAGATATTTTTTATCTTTCAAGTCTTATGGGAAGACTTAAAAATAATCTTACACCAAGGCTAGAAGCTTGGTGGGTATAACATATATAGGTGAAGCCGAGTTTTCTTCACATAAGCTTCTAGATGAAGAAGGATGTTTCACCAATGTGAAGGCATTGAAATGTCTTGCACTTAAAGATGCCATGACTTCTATGATTTCTCATCTCTCTCTGAAAAATAAGATTCTACATATATGGGTGCAAGGTTTTCTTAGACCATGAAAGGGTGATAAGGATAATCTAAAGAAGAGTGATATTTACGTTCTACATGACATGGTAAATCTGAGGAAGTTAAATCTAATGAGGCATGTTTGGATTATAGTTAAGAATATCAATGAAGGGAATTTGAAAGTTCAGATCATAATGCATCCTGCCTTGATTTCTAAAATTATCATCAGATGTCTTAATTCATTAAATGTTTCTTGCACATCCATGAAAAGAAATTGCAAGGTAATGGTAGTAAGTGATGATACATTAAAGAGGATGAAAAAGGGGTTTTCTGGTGAATCTGGAGAATTCTACCCTTTACTAGAGGGAGAGGCTGAAATAATTCCGGAAAATGTGGAGAAGGACGAACCAGTGAAGATAGTTCCTATGAAGAGGAAGCTTAAGGAAGTGGTTGCTGGAGACAAGACGTCCAAATCTAAGGAAACTCAATCTGCACCACCCAAGATGAAAAAACAAAAATCATACCCAGATGAAGTGGCTTCTAAGTTGAGAGAAGAAAAAGAAAAGAGGAACAAAGGGGATCCACAATTCGGATTGGACCCTACTGAGGATAAGTGCTTAAAAGAGAGAGTTGATGATGAGATAGAAAAACAAGAAAAAGAGAATAAATTGAAAAAGTAGTCGTCAGAAGCTGATCTTGTAAAATCTCTGTTGGGTGATACTGAAGTAGCCTCTAAGAAGATTCCCATTCGAGAAACCTTTGATGTTCAACCATTACCGAAGACTTCTGGAAAAAACTATATCATGCCAGAAACAACCATAGGGGAAAAACGTTATTTAATGAACAGAAGAAGAAGTTGTTGAGAAAGTAGAGGAAGAAGAAGAAGAAGAAGAAGGAAGTGATGACCTTGATGACCTGATCAAACAAGAAGAAGATTATCAAGAAAAGGCTGAATCTGCAAAATTAGTCAGTCCGAGAAAGGGAGTTGAGACAGAAAGTAGGAATGATGATGATAAGAAAGAGGAAGAGGAAGAAAATGTTTTCTTTGATGATGAAGAATCCTATGAGATGAATTTTCTTAAAGAAGGAACACAAAAGGAGAAAATAGATGAAGACCATATTGTTCAACTTTTAGAGAGTGAGGAAGAATATCCTAATGAAGAACCCATACCGAAAACTGATAAAGGAAAGCAGGTGCTCATGGATACACCAACAAAATATATCATCAGTAAAAGAGAAGTTGGTGGTTCTTCTAGAAGAAATCTAGTGTTGGTTGAAGAAGAGAAATCCCCAAGAAAGTTACCTGATTCAGAGTCATCAGCACACAATGATGACTTTGTTTTTAAGTCTTTGAAAATGTTGGCAGACACCATTCCGATATTTCCCACAACAGACTCCAGATGTCAGATGCTCCAACATCGTTTGAATCAGAAATCAGAATCCTTATCCATGGTGATCGATAAGTGTTTGAAAATTGAAGTTGCCCACAGAAATTTCCATATCAATTATGATGTACACAGGAAGTCATGCAGCTAAATCACTTTGTGGTCAAATAATGTTGAATAAGACATGGCTGATTTTAAATATTTTTCTAAATAATGTTAAATATGCTTTTAACACCGAGGAGTCCAAGATTATGAATATGCATGATGAGCTGATCATTGAGAAAAGTTCTCAGAATCATCAAGTGAAAGACTTGAATGATAAGGAAAACTCTCTTGCTCAAAATTTTATAAGGGATAGAGATCTCTGTATTGAGCTCGAAGAAATACTTGTAAAGGAAGATGAGTTAGTGAAGATGCAGGAAGAGGCCATGAAGGCTCATGCAGATGCTTTGAAACCTCAAGATGAAGGGGTAAAAGCTTTAGAGAGGCATGTTGAGGATGATCAAAGAGATTGGAAGAAACTAAAAACCATTTTGATGAAGCTAATCCCAAATGAAAAAAGATGACAAACAGATAAATCCTATCTTTTTTTGAATTTATTTTTTCCTTGTAAATTTTTTTGTCCCTAATGAAAATTTGGTTTGTTGTATCTTGCTATATACTAATGTTTCAGGTACCATATTTACTTTTCCATTCCATTAAATTCTTTTTGAAGATGACGAATGGGGAGAAGGAAAAAGAAATACTTAAAAGGGGAGAATGAAAAATTTAAAATTGAGAAGGAAAAATATCTAAGTGAAATATCCTTAAAGTAAGGGGGAGTTCCTCATTACGATGTTTTTTCATTCCCTTGATAATGAAAACTCCACTCTAGAAATTCAGGATACAATACTTAGAGTTTCAATGCATAAGGGGGAGTTAGTTGTATTCACTATCATCCATGAACAAAGGCAGATAAGTTTTAATTTCAATGTCTAATGAAATTTTTCAAAGTCCTTATATTCTTTTTTATAAGGATGTTTTTGCTTTCCAAAAAGGTGGAGATTGTTGAGTCAATAAGGTTTTACTTATGACTTTTCCATTCTTTCTTGTTTTGAAAATCACAATCACCCTATACTTCAGCCAATCTATATTTTACTTCTCTATGGAAAATTTCCTTCCTTAAGGAAATTTACCCTCATTGATATTTCTTTTTGAATATCAATATCTTTCCTAAGTATAAAAATATCATTCATACCAAAAACCTCAGAATCATATAATAAATAGATATGAAGCATTCTGTTATAGGATCTGAAGTCTGTATGTGAACTGTAATGAAGTTCCACTCTGAATTCGGGATATGAAATGTAACAAAGTTCAACTCCAAATTATGGACACTGAACATTTATGAGTTTGACTCCAAACATCTATGAGTTAAACACTGAACTTTTATGAATTCGACTACGAACTTTTATGAGTTTGACTCCGAACATTTATGAGTTTGACTTCATTATTTTATGAGTTCATCTTGGAAATTTTATGAGTTAGACTCCGAACATTTATGAGTTCGACTCCGAACTTTTACTAGTTCAACTCCAAAATTATACAAGTTGTACTCCGATCTCTATAAGTTCATATTATGAACATTGGTGAAACCAGACTCCGAATTTCCTTAGAAATTCAGACTCTGGATTTCTATAGAATTCAGGTTCCAAATTCCAATAAAATATAATCCTAATATCCTTTTATTAAAGACTCTAAATTCCATTTTGAATAGACTCCAATCTTTTATTTTCTTACATTCCAAACATTAGTTTTGCTTATTCTTACAATCGTTTCATTATAAAACAATGTTGTACTTTTAGTTACACATGTTTTTTTTTAAAATGATGTCGTCCATTCTATTTCTAACTAGCCGTTGGTTTAGTGACACGTTTACAGTTCCCTCCAAAATTTAAGGAAAATATGACTGTTGGAGGACGGAGCTGACCGTTCCAATTATGCCTATAAATAAGATCTCCTTTGAATGAGCTCACAACAACATTGACAACTTTGACATCGGTGCATTCATGTTTTTGAAGTGATTTCTAGAGAGAGAGGATCTTATCCACTCTCAAGCTTCATGTATAAAGTTTGAACGACTTCTTCAAACTTTTCCTTGTGTAGATTGCTTCGTGCGACTCCAAATGTTGGTGATTACATTCGAGGGATTCTGGGGATAGGAAGACAGAGGTGCTGACTACCTTAATGTTTAAGGACTTCATTGTTGGGGAAGATAGAGGTTCCAACTACCTTAAAGTTGAGGACTTACATGGATAGCAAGACAGAGACTCCGATCATCGTATCGAGGGCTTACCCTGGTGTGGGTAAGACATACTTTCTTGAATGTATAAATCAAGGGACCTCTATCCAAGGTTGTTCGATAACCTTCCCTTCGGTTTAAAAGGCATATATCTTGATGCCTGTAGATTTACGACTTCTTTTCCCACTGCATTTCATATTGTAAGTAAAGTATAACATTCTTATATTTCCGTAAACATATACTCTGATTAATTTAGATTATATACAAATTATGGTATAATCTCATATTGTAAACTTTGGTTAAGTTTCAATTTCAGGATCCATATTTCCAAAACCAGTTTTTCCGAATCACTTTCCAGATTCAAGCATCTGTATAGAACTAGATGTTTGTAACTTCATACCCTATACCCATCCCACAATTGGTGTTAGAGGTGTTGTGAATTGGCTTAGTTTAACTTTGTTAAACATATATCTTTCCTTGTTAAAGGAAATTTTTAACGTGTACAATTCACCCCCCTCATGTATATTGAGCATCTATATGATCATTTCGATCCAACATAACATGTTCACCATAGAAAAGTTATTATGAAATTACAAATCGAACAACCTGAAAATACCCAATGAAGAATTAATTGATTAATTAAAAAAAATATGTCATGAAATAAAATTAAATTAATTGACTAAGGATAAGATATTCAGAATTTAATATTTTCTTAATAAAATAAATAATTTATATATAACATCCAGTTACTATTTTATGGTATTTTTAAATGTATATTTTTACCATGATTTGGTATAGTTTCATTTAAGGGAGATTTGTGTGAAAACATTTTTCTTCAAAATGATATGGGTTTTTAAAATTTGGTGTATGGATTACTTATATCATGAAACAAACTAGATAACTTTGTGAAAAATGATTCAATGAGGTTCTGTACAATTGGTTCATGATTTGAAAATATGCTTTCCCACATAGGAGAAACTGTGCAACCCATTTAAAAGGGGCGCACAGCTGGGGTGAACGGTTTGGTCTACCATTGAATCCATACCTAGATAACTAGGTGTACCTGATTTATTAATCAAAAAATTGTTTTAAAATTCTAAAAACCTAATATTTAGACCCCCAACAGGATTGTGTGACCCCGATGTGATTTATTCCTCCCTAGGATCCCCCATGAAAAGTTTTTGTCCCATTTAAACCCTTATAGTAGTGAATCAAAGCTAGGAAAATGATGCTTGATCATATCTCTATTAGTTTTCTCAGCATGTTATATTTTAATCACTCTCTCTTCCTTCCTCCCTAGGGTTTCATAGATATACTTGTTGATTAGAAAATTTAATAACATTTTTTTCAGATCTTATATCGATGTGTAATTCTCTGATTTGATTGTCTTCTATATTCATTGGTGATTACAGTTTTAGAATTTTTTGACTTGATATCTCTTGATCTTGAGGTATGTGGTATTATTTTGATTGGCCAATTTGACAAACCCAAAATTGATTCATTTAATTTCAATTTTTTAGGACATTAATTTCTTGAAATTTCTATCATTGTTTATTGAAATCCCAATAACATTAAATTAGTGGATTTGTTTTGTGAAATTGTATTTTTGGAATGAAATTATGAGAACACCCATATCTAATGAATTTGGGAATATTCATGAAATTGATGGAAATGGGTGAAATATAAATTGTTGAATTTAAATTGATAAAATTCATTCATGGAAAATTTTTAATTTAATTGAGTAAATAGATTTGATGACATAAATTTCAAATTATATTTTATGAAAATGTATTGAAGTTCAGATTGATAGATATCATTGGATTTAATCTCGAATATGACATGTGGTTTATTAAATCCTTGTCTATTTCATTTTTAGTGGAGATTTTCATATTTGAAATTGACAAATGTATGAATTGTATTTTGTGCAGTCTTAATATAAATTTATTATCAATGTTTTGTACTAGAGCACATCCAAGCCTTAGATTATTAGTGATTTATTGAGATAGTGCTCTATCATTCACAAAGTTCCAAATCATAAATGTGTATTGTCAAATCCTCGATATGATGGTGATGAACTGCTTTTTACTAGTTTCAAAAGGGGTTTTGTGTATACATGTATTTCTAGGTCCTATTGAGTGTGAGGGATTTCACGTAGCTTAAACCTATAATACCGTTTGGCATATTACCATGATGCGCCCATTTTGGTATTTGAAAAATATTCCATTGAAGGTTTTAAAAAAATTACATGCCTTGTTATTTAACATAAACTTTTTTATATAAAAAAGTTTTATTAAAACATTTTTTAGAAATATTCCATCAATTGAATTATGAATTTTTTGATGTATTTCAATAATTTGAAATTTATATCATGATTTGTTTTAATATTCAATTGTATTTGATAACATTTTTATTTAAAAATTAATCTTTTATCTGGTTAATTAAATGAGGCATCTATTGTGGAATCTATAGTGAGTCCCTACTGGATATTTATCTTACACCCTACATGTGCCTTTAGGTGCTTAGAGATTATCTACTCCCATGTTTGAGAAGGATAGAAAACCCACTTTTAGTTGGTTCTAGATATTGATAATTGGGATTGGATAGTTAATTCCACTGGGGATTGGGAGTTCCTTTCATTTTTTTGGTACATTACTATTGTACTTTGGGTTTTTTTACATTTTTTACATCTAGTACACTTCTCTATGTAGTGTTTCTTTTTAATGAATACAAATTTGTTATCATACATACACAATGTTTAAGTAAAATTCGGTCCCAGGTTAATTTTGTATGATGGAACGTTCCAGTGCCCAACCCATGTGGATAGGGAATTCTCTTTGGGATTTGTTAGGACCAGCCCAATTTTTGAGTTACCAGGGAACCAAACCTAGTTTGTGAAAAATTAGTATCAGAGCTCTAGGTAGATATTGTTTTTCTGAATTTTTTATGTAGTTATGTAATCTTGTCGACACAGAAGAAGTAGTTCCAAATGGGTTCATTTCAATCTATCAAATAAACGAAACATAGGTAACCATGGGCAGTTTGGAAAATTAAAATTGAGGATTTTTTCTATTCTCTTCCATAATTAATATTTGGATAGATTGAAATCCCAATTTAGTTTTTTCAATCGATTGGGATTCATATCCCTTAATGCTCTATTTGACTATTAATCTGATGTATTCAATGTTGTTTGATGATATTTTTTTAGAATCATTCCATGAGAAGATGTGAAAATTAAATCAAGGAGAATGTTCATGTTGAAACTCAATGAGTGAATCCTCTTGCGGACCCAAGTGTGATTGAGTTGATCATGCATACTATCCATGTTCTGGTTTAGGAACCACCACCAGTACCCATTCAGGCTTCTATTATAGATCCTCTTAGATATATTCTCTAGATTCATTCTCAAGAGTTCCTTAAATAGAGACCATTAGAGATCAAATGATCGAATTATAATCAAGAGTCTATGTAATGGTTAGTCATTATGGATTGTTTTTTTAGTTATTGGAGACAACATAAATAATAAAGGTGATGTGTTGCACCTTAATGCTCAAAGGACCAAGCAGGAGATGATGGGACTCAATAGTGATGGTGAAGAAACACGAGGGAATAAATTTGAAGTGCTCCGAGGTTCTTTTCACCATCCATTGATATCCAGTTTCAATTCTATTATACATGGACACTAGCTATTTCATTCTCGGATAGGCTAACCAGACCATGACAGAATATTCTAATTGTTCTGTTGATCATATGTAGTTGTCACCTCATATAGTATCGAATGAGAAGATGAAGGATCAATGGTTCGAGTTGTTATATTGACCAAATTTTTGTTCTCAATTTTTTTTACTTTGGTTTTCATCTTATTTTGTTGTTCATGATATTTCATTGATTTTGGAGATTGACCGGGATAACATGTCATGGTTGTTTGAATTTTCTTATCCTCTTGGTGGATGTATGTTTTCCTCTAAGGAAATGTTGAAGCATGATGATTATTTTGGTGGTTATTGACATAATTATTTTTATAATCCTTATGACATACATAGAAGAGGCCCTTTGAGTTTCTACCAATGTACTAATCTTGGGAATTCTTACTAGGCTTCCACTGAAGCACCCAAGGTATGTGGATCTTGTGGATTCTCATGTCACCTATTGATGTTTTTAATGTATATTACTGTTATTGTAGTTGTATGATATCTTCTATTTACACTGAAATTATGGAACAATCAAATGATTCATGAATAATTGGATTCCATCCACAATCTTCTAGAATTAAGCTTCATCATGAAATGAAAGAGTCACCGAATGAAGAATATTATAGCCTAGGGACTTTGAGAGGTACCATAACTATTCCATAATCATTAGAGACTTATTTATTTTACAATAATTAACTTAATTATTTAATTTAAACCCATGTTGTTAATATGAAAAATCTTATTATGTTAGTTTATCTAATGTGATGGATATTTCTATTCCCCTTGGAATGAATAGGGAGAAGAGTTTCTATATTCCCAAATGTGTTTTCTCTCTATTATATGTTGATATTTATTGGAATTTTCTGTTTCATGACATGAAACAGCTTGAAATCATATTTGGGATGGATTAGACTATTACCAATAAAATGTAGATTTATTTCTATCTTTAATAGGTATCCATTACTAGACACGATGTAATTTTTAGAATCAATCAAGAAGAAGGGAACCTGAGGTCGAGTTGGGTCAGACATTCTAACCCAAAGTTGGGGAAAATAATATCTTGGTTTTTTATCTAAATAAAGGGCCTTTTAGTGATGATATCCCTCCAATTATCTTCGAGTTTCCAGACTTTTTTCCTTTTACCTTCTCAGGTTTTCTAATAGTAAGGGAGATTGAGTTTTCAATTGACTTTGTTCCTAATACTCAACCAAATTCTATTTTATCCTATCAAATGTAAGGAACTGAAATAAATAATGTCAAGACATAGTTTGATTATTTTCAAGATAATGGTTTTATACTCTTATGTGTGTCAAATTGGGCAGTGCAAGTTCTCTTTTCAATAAATGGTGTTGGTTTGTTCAATTCACCTTCATACTGATTATAAAAAACACAATCGAGATGCAATATAGAATACTAATCATTTCCACATGTTGATGTATTTATTGTCCATTTAAATGGGTAGAAGTTCTTTTCAAGGATTATTCATTAAACTTTTCACAATTAGGTGATAAAATTTAATATTACATTATTAAAAATACCTTTGATAACATGTATGGCCATTATGAGTACTCTCTCTGCCATTTAGTATAACCCAGGCTATTTAAATATTTATTTCATTTTTTAAAGGTATTTTCCATGATTATATTGATAGATTCATTTTAGTATCTGAGGTTGAAATTCTCAATAGCACTATGTATGATTAGGATCATGTGCCTTATCTAAGATCATTTATTGAATTGTTGATAAATCACTAACTTTATTCCATTCTTTTGAAATGGTATTTCTGTATCAGGGAAGATGTGTTGTTGGGAAAATTGGTGTATGATAAGGGTATATAATTTGATAATCAAAATCTAAAGGCTGTTATGAAATTAGGGAAACCATGAAATGTATTGAAAATTCATAGATTCTTAGGATTATCTTGATATTCAAACTGGTTTGTAAAGAACTTCAAAAATTCCATTTCTCTGATGACAGTACTAACTCAAAATGGTGTAAGATATTTTATTAAAAGTGTTATAATTATATTGTAGAGATGAAACATCTTTTGACTACTAAACTGATGATGAATCTTCCAAATTCACAGTAGGGTAATATGGTCTTCTATGATGCATCAGGATAAGCTTTGGGATCTGTTTTTATTCATTTTGATACTTTTGAATCCTATGGATCTCAACATATTATGACACGTGAGAAGAATTATCCGACCATAAAACATGATCATTCAGTTCTAATGCATGAAAATAAGAGTTCACATCATTACTGTTATGGTGAATGTTTTTTCTTATTTTAAGTCCCCAATAGCTAGAGTTATATATCCACTCAAAAATATTTTTATATTATCCATAGGTATTGGTTGGTATATGTTTTGAATTTCAATTTCAACAATACCTATACCTTGTTAAAGGTATATTCATTGAGAAATCGTTCCATAGGGAACATTTTACCAAGGTTGTGAATGAGTCATCAGAAGAGTGTAACTTGAATCCTCTTTTTGAACAGATGAAAATTGGAGATTAAGAATATGGGGATTAGGTTTCCTTGGCTAGTGTTCAGTTTTCATCACTCTCCAAGATGTTATTCTTTCTTTTAAGAATATTTATGAAATATTTTGGTCCTTTATAGGCTCTCTTTATGGTGGGGATACCGTTCCTGATTTGTAATTTTTCACCAAGATAATTCTATTTTATTGGGATCATTTTATTGTTTCGTTAGTTGTAAGAAATGTTTTGATGGGGGGTTTCTATAATTCCTGGTGGGTTGTATATCTAGGAAGCATAAAGATGTTATATAACCTGTGGTGGATGTTATAGGTTCTAGGTATGTGATGGGGGAATTGTTGAAATAGTATCTCATTAATATATTTACAAATAGGATAAGGCCATGCGTCATAAACCATTGGGATTTCTATACGCAGTTCCATTATTAACATGGAGGTGGGATGAGATCTCTATAGAATTTTTAGGGGTTTTGTGTACCCATAGAAAGAATAATGTGATATTAGTTGATATCCACATGATGACTTATTCGACACAATTTATACCCATTCATGCTATACCAATGTTTTAGGAGTTCTTCAATCTCTACAAGAAAGATATTATTCATTTTCAAAGAGTTCCATATACTATAGTTTATGACAGGGATCTTGGATTCAGTTGTCACTTTTGGAGAGCCCTTCAGGAACCACTAGAATATCATGTTCGTCAGATTTTGATATATTATCTCTAGCTATATGTCTTGATAGAAAGAGTTATAGAAATTATTTAGGATATACTCTTCAACTATCACAATGACATTGGTGGGGCTTATAATGATCACTTGGGGGTGTTTGAGTATTCTAATATCAATAGTTACCAGTCTATGATCATAATGGATCCTTTTTAAGAATTGTATGTTCAGCCTTGAAGATCTCTGTTGTGTTAATTATATAACAATGAAATTTCCTTTGATGAAGTTATAATGGTTCAAGATATGGAAAAAAAGATTCATTATATTCTCCAGAAAATATTAATAAAACATATCTTGTAAAAATACCACGTTAATCTCCATTTTAGACCATTGTAATTTGCAGTTCGTGACATTGTGTTCTTTAATGTTTCACCCAGTTTGGGCCATCGACACCTAGGGAAACAAGGGATTATTTGTCCTCATTTTGGGGGACCATTTGATATTTTTGAGTGGGTGGGGAAATATTTTTACCATTTAGAACTAATACAACAAATGGAATCAATACATAATGTGTTCAATTTATCTGGGTTATAAATATGTATTAAATCAATCTAATGTTCTGATTCAGATTGATCTTAATATTGAACCAGATTTATCTGGGATTAAACAATTATTCAATATAGTTTTTTCTAAAACCAAGGTACTTCATGGAATGAAATTATCTTTGGTCTGGGTTATATGGATTCATGGTTTGGAGAATCATAATGCATGGGAGAGTGAGGCATTGATAAGAGAGTAGTGGCCTCATCTTTCTTACATGGATGTTTTTAGTTGGCTTTCTAGGAAAAAAACGTTTTTTTATGGGGTAGGTCATAAAATTATGTTACATTCTTCTGGTATTCAAAAACCCCACTTTTTACCATGTATTGTTTTGGGTTTCATTAAAGGGATATTCATTTGACGATATTGGGTTTTTAGTGTTTTTGGGTTGTGCAAGGCTGGGGCATGGTTTGGGAATATCATGAAAACCAAGAGGTTTATATTTTCATAGGATGGCACACATTTTTTAAAGTTGTGCTACCACCTATGAGAAACCATTAATCCCATTTATATGGGATGCATGTCTAGGGAACACAATTTAGTCTAATAGTATATCCCTTATTAGCTAATCATGCGTAATGGTTTTCTCAATAAAAAAATTGTTATAAAATAATTGAAACCCACTTTTTAGACCCCTAATGGCCTTGTAGAGCTGATAATAAATTTATTATTTACCAGATGCTCCCAATAAATTTTTCTATCCCATGTAAACTTTTTCCATAATATAGTGGAATCTTGGTGAAAAACTTTCGATATCCTCATAGTTAGTTTTCTATTCACATTCTCTTTCTCTTACTCTCTCTTCTCTTCGATATAGGGTTTCATATATAGCCTTGTTGATTGTAAGATCTAGAAACTATTTTTTGGTTCTTGGATATATGTTTAATTCCTATATTCTTTTTATTTTTATTAATTGGTGAATCCCATTTCGGGTTTTGTTATTCGATACCTCATGTTCCCATATTATGTGGTTTGGTTTTTATTGGATAATTTGATTTACCCTGAATTGCTTGATTTTATTTAAATTATTTTATTTTAATATATTTTCTCTAAACGATATTTAATTTTTTGATTAAAAATTAAATTACACTAAATTGGGTTATTTGATTTGTGAAATTGGATTTTTGCCTGAAATTTTGGAAACCCCCCCCCCCCCGAAATCCATAAAATTGTGGTGTGTGAAGGAAATTTATGGAAATTAGTGAAATTGAAATTATTGAATTTGGATTTTAAAATTTGTTAGATTGAAAATTTTGAAATATATTAGTGGAAATTTATTTGATGAAATTTATTTTAAATAGGATTTGATGAAAAAGGCCTGAAAATGGTTTTGATAGAAACTTTTTGGCTTTAACTTTGAAAAAAGGAATGTTTTATATTAAATTCACATGTTTTGGTGTTTAAATGGAAATTAACATATTTGAAATAGAGAATGGGATGAATTTTATTTTAATGAATCATATGATAAATATCATGTTATTGTGTTTTTACTAGAGCACATGAAATACATAAGTAGTTATTGAGTTTTTTGGATACAACTATAAGATTTATAATGATCCAAAACATTTATAAAACACATGAAATATTTGATATAATGGGGATGAAATAATATTGACTACTTTCAATGAGTGTTCTGTATATACATATTTTGAGTCACTTTGAGTGTTATGGATTTCCGATAAAGTGGAACCACTGAAACTTTTACCATATGACCATACTGATCACTTGTTTTTGTTGTAAATATATTCCATTGATTTTTGAAAACTATATTACATGTCTTGATAATTTATATTATATGTTTTATATAAAAATAGTAACCAATTTTTTTTGAAACAATCCATTAATAGATTTGTGAAGAATTTATTTACAGTATTTATATCATTTGAAAAGATAAGAATGTTCTGTTTAATTTTTTTTAAAAATTCCATTCCAATTTATTAGAAATTTAAAACATTATTTGATTAATTAAATTTTGAATCTATTATGGAATCTTTCATGATACTCTACTAGTGTTTTATCCCATGAACTACATGTGCCTTAGGGTGTTTTTAGATTATCTCCTTCAAGGTTCAAGGAGTGGAAAAGTACCTCTTGAAGGTGGTTATAGCAGTTTATCAATGGTATTGGATATTTTTGTATGATGGGGATTGTGTTATCCTTTAATTTTTTAGTTCTTTTTTGTTGTACATTGTTTCTGTTTACATATTTGAATTATGGTAAACTCCTCCCTATGTATTTTTGTTTTTATTCAAACTAATTTCCTATATTTATTCTATAATTTTTATGAAAATTCATTCCCACATTCATTTTGTATGTTTTCTGGTTCTTGTTTCCAACCCAATGGGATCAGGAAAGCCCATCGAGCTATATCTGTATTAGATTAGTTATTATATTATCAAGGTACCTGGGCTAGTTCATAACATTATATGAGTCTATTATATATATGATAATGTACATATGTGGAATGTTTGGACTTAGTGTTGGTGATTTCATGTATATTTTTTCATTGAGAATATGTTAATTTCAGTGACCCAATTTATTTAATGTTATGTATATACATCATGTTTTACATGTTATATCATCAATCCATTTAAATTAAATTTGTATTACGTTTAAATGTAAATTATTTCATCCATGAGATTTTACATCAAGGTTTCCAATGTTGTAAATGATTCATTACTCAATTTCATTTTGTTGGCTTATTACTCTTCTTCATTTACAATTTTATTGAATGATTATGTTTTAATTTATATGTAATTGGTTTTATTCAATATTTCGTCCACTTTTGATTATATTTATAATATTTAAAAAAAATCAATGCACTGATTATTTATAATTTCAATGATTTTATCATTTTTGGTGTAATTAATCTCAAATATTATTTCTTTGGGACATTGTTTGGTAATATATACCAAAATATTTTTATGAATTGTATAAACATTCATTTTGAAAATTTATATTCTGAATGTTGATATTAAATTTATGTTTAATTTTTCATTATAATTTACTATTTCATGGATCTTACAATTAAAGCGTCCCCAAAGTGGTATAGACTTTGTGTTAGAATCTATTTTATTTCTAGGATTTTTTACGTTCAGTGCTCATTGTGGGGGAATCATGTGCTCTTGGTTTATTGAACCACATTTATTTTTTATTATCACATAATAATTAATTTTTCATACATTTTTTGTTCATTTTTTCTTTCTTTATTGATTTAATAAACATGAAGGGTGTTTTTTGTAAGTGATATAGATCTTGAATCTTTATTTAGATCAAGAATCATTCTCTTCAATGTCAATGTTTTCAAAAATGTTTTCAAGAATATTTCATTATAAATATTAATTATTTCTTACTTTTATTAATAATGATATTAAATCATATTTTTAAATTCCATTAACTGAATTTTCTTATCATTTGTTAAATTGACCATTTTTAATATTTTTATAAAACATTTTAAAATGAGGTTTGTTTTCATCATTTACAATATTAACATATTTTCATACCAACTTAACCATTATATATTATAAAAATTCCATTATATGATTATAATTTTATTTTAATATAAAAGAAAATTCTTATTATTTAATAATTTTTAGTGTTTAAAATTAATTTTAAAAGATAAAATGGTTTTTTACTCAACAATGATTTTCATTTTCATTTAATGGATTTTTAATTCATCTGTTCCAACAATAGTTGATGTTTTTTTATGATCCACTAGATTTTTTTAGTGATTCCATCCTCATTATTTTTATACGTCGTTTTTTAATTTTTTTCAATGATATTTTCATGTAACATGCTTATCATCTAGGGTTTAATAACGTTATGAATGGAATAATAGACGTTTCTATGAATTTTCTAATAAAATGAATGATTGATATAATTTATTTAATTAATGGTTCATAGTTATTATATGTGATGATGGGTGGACCCATTATTATCTATGGATGGGTGGTTTTCCTTTTAACCAAGTAAGGATGGTTCTAGTGTAATCCAAAGAATAGTGGGTCTAAGATAGTCTTCTAATTCATTTGGTTTTGATGTCTTTGTACTGTTATTCCATTTGAATAATTTATTGTAAGAGTGATATTTAAATGATATCACAATTTACTGACATGTTTTTTGTATTAATTCAATGGGTTTTTATAGAAATGTTATGATATATCTACATAATATAATGAGTTTATGTTTAAATTAATGTATTTTATGAATTTTATGGGTGAAAATATATGTGTTTTTTATGATTATTTTGATTAATGCTGACATTATATAGTTTTTTATTAATTATTCCATTAAATAATACCTTTGTTAATATTTTATGGTATGTATCATGATTAATGATCAAACTATTTGTGGGTATGAATTACTTCTATTATGATCATGTACTATGATAATTCCACCATACCCATGTTCATATCATTCTCTCACAAATGACATTCAATTTTATAGTCTATATTTACCATTACTATGTATCTAATATAACTCTTCTCACATTTACATTTCCCTAGGGTTTGAAGAATGGTGATAACTGATTTGAGTCTAGAAAGGATTTATATGAGAGGAAATTTATTTGTGATATTGAAGTCAATATATGGAATATAAAAATATGGTTATAGTTGTAAAAATGATCTCTTGAATTCATGATTATTATTCATATAAGGTCTTTTCATAATTATCTAAAAAATTATACCTAAAATGTCATTTGGTTTGTAAACAATCAAATATTTTTCTTTTTGTTATTTTTAGGTTTGGATGAAAAGAATTCAACAAACATTATTGAGTTAAAATCAAGAAATATATATTTTCTAGTTTTATTACAAGATTATGGAGATCAGGTTTGAGCTCTCTAAATAACAAATATTTATCTCAATGCAAAAATTTTATAGATATTAATACAAAAAATGAAAATTTTTATTTATTTCTAATTAATAAAAGATAGATTTCAAAGTTATAGAAATATGGAATCAAAAGGTTATATATTTAAATTTTGGTGTAATAAAGATGCAATATAATACATCAATAAATTTTATTAATTTTTTAGGGTTTCCTTCTAACCTTTAACACATTATTTTTTTCCTTAATTAACTCATGTAATATTTACCATGGTTATAAAATTTTATATGATTACTCTTTATAATGATTAAAAATAAAAGTGGTTATTTTATAAAACTTTTACGACATAATTCCAAATATTGATTTCATTTTTGAATATTAAAAACATATAAGTGGTTGGAATTATTATAAAATTAATCTCGTAAACTGATCTAAAAATACTTTTTTTTTATAAAATTACCTATTAAAAATCATATTTTATAATAAATTTATGTATAAAATTTCTTCCAAATACCAAAATTACATTATATTAATGAAAACAAAACAAATAAATCATTAAAACTAATAAAAAATAAAATGTTATTATATAAATACTTTCAATGAAAATTATTTTCCCAATAAAAATAACTATATCGCGATTTTTGTTCATATATTAATCTTTTCGTAGAAATATCAAAAATAAAATCTATGATCCTTCTAACATGATGAATTCACCAATTATATTAGTTTCATTAATAAAATTTCCAAAACTAATATAATTTTCGAATTCAACATGTTATAAGGATCATAGATTTAATTTTTGATATTTCTACGAAAAGTTTAATATCAAAACTATCATATATTAATTATATTATCAAATAAATTTTTAAAAAAAAATTATTTTTAATGAAATGTATTCACAAGGCTTCAAATGACTTTATTAATTAATTATTTAATATTTTCTTGTAATATATCAATAAATATAGATTTTATTAGCCCCATTTTATATATTTAATAGATATATTAATCATATTATCACTTAACAATTTAATTTATGGATATGAAATTCATAATAAAAATGATAATATATCATGTTTTGTTTAGGTTCATTGTTTTATATTGCATATGATATCAAAAATAATTTTTTAACAAAATTATCATGGTGTTAATATAGATATATCATTATTAATTATATCCATACTTAGTATTTCATTTCCTATCAATATGTGAAACTCTAGAAAACTCCAAAATCCATGATCCATCCCTTCTATGAATACTAATGATTAAATCATGTGAAGGGTTCCTTGAAATTGGTGGTTTTCCCTAAAAACCTAATGATAACTAGACAAATCTTAGGCATAAGTCACTATCTGAACAATTGGGGTTGAATAATTCCATAGCGAATCATTTCCATGGAAAACCTCATGTGGTATATGGGACTCAATGAGTACACAAACACAGTTATTTTATTAGGCAGAGGCCTAATATCATCAAATAAAACATCATCCATATCAAGCGCTTAAACTAAAACCATGGTAGTGGAGTCTTTTCATGAGTGTGAGAAGAAAATAATTCCCTATTAAATCATTATTATATATAGGGAGATCAATTCATGAATCAAAATCTTATCAATTAGAGTCCCATCACACAAGAAACATGAGTCTGAGACACTAAACAATCATTATTCTCTTGAGGATATAACTCCATTCATAATCCAATGAAGAATCTATCATTAAAATGAACACAAAATATTTAACAAATTGATAGTCCCGTTCTACCCAAAAAGAACAACCATCCACTCTCTAATAATTATATGAATTAAGAAAAAATATGAGATGAGCTAACTAATGTCATGGGGAAATGATATTTCTTAACTAAGTCTCAGAAATAATGCCACATCACTTAATTAAAAATGTTGAGAAGAAAAAATAAACTCATGGGCTTGATAGGAACATGCCTCTTAAAAAACTAGTTACTAATTGTTAGTACAAAAAAAATTATAGGATGAACATATAAGGATTAGATCATATATAGGTGGGATAATATTTGAAGGACATGAAATATCATATCATGGTAATATATTATATGTCTACTGACATTCTTATACCCATTAAATATTCCTTGGAGTTTTGGAATGACATATAGGTTAACAAGAACCCAATGAAAGGATATATTGTGTATCACACCCACTCTAGTGCCTCTGGTCTGATAATAGAACTCAAGGACCCCTTAACAATTTTCCCATAAAGTCTTAAATGACTCTTCATATTATTGATAACTTAAAACCCCATACATAAAAATTATATATTTTCATACCGCTCTAGCATGACCAGGAAATCAAATGTCTCTACCAATGTATTATTGAGGTGTGAGTGCAGCCACATTCACTCATCCAACAGCTTGAGAAATGGAGACACGAACTACGTATGCCTATCTCAAATATTGGGAGGGATTAGACTATAAAAATCATTAAATGTCACATATATACAATTTAATGAAACATCTAGTAGAATATGTATATATAGTAAACAATATTCAATAAACACATGAGACATCAAATAAAATTAATATTCAACATAGTAAATATTAAAAGAAATTCTCATCCAAAAAGACATTGAATCTAACCGTCACAAGAATTGTTAAAACTCATTGTCACTGCATGAAATCTTGGATTGATCCCCCGTTACAGTGGTCACCTCCACCATAATGAAACAATGTTCTCCACGATGATTAATTATGTTTCACAAGGTTAAATAACCAATAAAATCGTCACTAACTCCACTTCCACCAAGACCATCACAAAATATTGTATCTATTTTACTAAAACAACACATATGAACAAAAACCCATGAATGAATGAGTTTATTAATACTATGTTAGCTTCCCCAAGGCCACAAAATAAATTCATGAAACAAGGAAACTAATGCTCCAACATATGTATGATACCAAAATAGAGACCAGTAAATATCCAAAATATACTCAAATATTATAATTAATATGTATGTAACTATTTTATATTCTTCTCAACCACTATCCTAAAATATAATTAAAAACTATGGATGGTTGAATTACTGCCCCACATAATATAAGGTAATTAGAAAGATTCACATCAAATATATAATCCAGCCATGATGTGAATAAGGTGTCATGAGTCATGGAACATATAATCCACTCCACCTGTAAAACTCCCATTTCAAAAAAGGAAGCCATAAAGGATGGTACAATCCTCAATTAATCATACATGAATATTGAGGGAGTACAACATCAACCATCCAATATTATAGTATCCCTAATCACAAAATCTATATGGGTACCTCATCCATGACCAAGGATAATGATCATCCATGTGGATACTGACCTTTTAATTACTCTTCCCACATATGAGAAAACACTTATAATCCACTTAGAATGGTAGTAGACGTCCATTATATTGTTATGGTATAATAATTGGTCATGGGTAACATGCCGAAGTAGAAAAGAAATCCTCCATCTGACATATTAAATAGATGCAATCAAGTCAACCAATAGGGTACCCTCTCCCAAATTGTGATTGGGATATCCAACACTATCATTGATTTGAAAGACCCATTTCATGAAATAACCACACTGCCTTGGGGTTACCTACAAATAAATTATTTGTTTTCTATATAAGAAACCCTTAACCATTCCTAGAATGATAATTCCATTCTTTCAGTAAAATCAACACATATATCACCCTTGAATACATATATAACTTCATGTCGCAACAAAAAAATGAATTAAATTTTTTCACCCTGTTTTATGTGAAACACCACTCATAATGGAATGATCAGTCATATAAATAAAATTCCCATGAAGTATAATATTAATTATCATAATAGTTATAATGGTACATAACATTAAATATAAGGAATCACAATTTGTAGCCCCTCTAGGATATCAAAGTCATATTCTATTTTACAAATTGAATGTATAGCTAACCTATATATCATTTACTATGGTTTGAATGATACAAGAGGCCAACCTGGGACACCACATATGACATTAGTACGTGAGTCCCAACCATTTTATGGGTTAATGGTATAATAACCTAGGATATTATACATTGATATTACATTATTTTTTATGGTCATTCATTAAATTATAGAAAAGAATTTTTTAGGATTGAAGAGGTAATGTTCCTTTGAAATCATGGAAACATAAACCACATAGTCATATGTGAAGTATATAATCTCACACAATGTTCTTCAAAACTATAAACCTTATAAGAAAAATTCTACCTAATAAATTTTTTCATATACCAGGGAAAATAATCAAAATAAGGGGTGATAATAGATTCGTAGTAAGGCTATACAAGGGAGATGTGTAAAAATAACATTATTAGAAGGTTATAAAGACATGAAAATTACATTTAAAATACTTACAATGTATATAAAAGATCATAATCTTGGGCAATGACATGAATGTATGAAATTCATAAGACATTAATCACAACAACAAAAATAAAATGATTAATTATAGCTTAAAATTGAATAATATATTGAATTATGTAATACACTTAAGCAAAAGAAATACTTCCCTTAGTAGTTCAAGAATCATTTCGTATCCTATCATTGTATACTGATTTCATGAAAAAACCAATTTTAGTAGTAAAGGCTCACTCTCATAACTATTATAATGTAAAATGACCCTTAATGTACTTGGTTCCCTCCCTATTCCAGTCTTGTTTTTTTCAAGATATATCAATACTTTCACAATTCATTAGATGAAGATATAATCCCCACAATTTTTTGTCATAACTTAACAACCATATTTTGTTATAACAGAATCATCATCACATAATGAATATTATTAATATTTTATTCCATAGGATCATAAATCATTTAATATATCAAAACCCATGATAATAAATGTGTTTAAAAAATAATCATAAGATAACATGTAGAAAATAATTGTGTTTCATAATAATTTATTAATTTTATTTAATTGTAAAAAAGAGAAAAATGAATATGTTTTTTGAATAATTTTAACATTGTATAACCTTTGTGAAAGAAACATGTTTCATAAACATATTTTTATCATAATCATAAAACATCAATATAATGGATGAGAATGGCATCCTTTAATCATATCCCAACTACATCATATGTTACATTAAATGATGTCATCGTATATGGATAATTATTTTTAAATATCACTCGCAAAATTTTAAGAGAAAATTATCATTTCCACTTTAAAACACTCTTTTTAAAATAAACAAAATCAAAAAAATCCTTAAAAATAACATTTGAAACATATAATAGAATATTAAAAATTAATTGAAATTATTTTTTAGTAAAATATCCAATCCATTTTTAATATTTCCTCTTAAAAATAAAAAATAATAGAAAAAATAGAAATCCATTTCTTTGAAAATAAACTATGAAGTCTGTAATGGATGCTTGAAAACAAATATTTTGTCATGATGGATAAAGATAATGTTCATATTTTACATGTTTAAAATAACATTCCTCTAACAATTTTGTTAAAAAATAAACAAAACTTATTTAATAGATGAATTGAAGATTACATTTAAATCATTTTTTAAAAACTCAAAAAAAATTAAAAATGAATTTAATAAATGATTTTTAGAATATTAAAACATTTTTTTTAATTTTTTTAGAAAACAAGGATATTTAAGTAAAATAGTGTTTTGAATGAAAGAATAAATTAAGTCGGTTTATATAAAAACCTTCAATTTGAATCATGAATATATATGGAGAGGAAAATGATGAGAATAATTTATTATCTAGGGATAAACATAATAGAATAAATTTTTGTTGTTAATTAAGATAGGTATCATAAAATTTATTCATATAACGAATATATATAAAAATACCCCAACAAATGTTGGGATTGTACCATGAAACCATTACCACTTTGGCAACATTGAATCATTAGCCCAATTAAAAAATTAAATTAAATTAAACATTAAATATAATGGTAATATAAAAATTCATGATACAAAAAATCAAGGGATTTATAAGTACACCTCATAAACAAATATAGGGGGTTATCATGACATATATCTCAAAGCCTGCAATTTGAGAAAAAAATGACAAACCGATTTTTTATTTTATTGATTAATAAGTAAAACTAAATATAAAAATAATTTTAAGAGTTAAATATAATTAAAATTAATATATTCATGATATAACATGTGAATTGGGTAGTATCAATAGTAATGAAAATAATATTTTGTTTATTTTGAATATGTCTCCCGTAAATAAAAGATAGACTAGAAATCCATTATATTAACTCATAAATTATGTTGTACATATTAAAAACTAGTTTATAATAAATCTAATTTGATTATTAATAAGCTATAAAACTATAAATATATAATTCATACAATTTATTATTTAGTTCTGAAATTTTATATCATTTCTATTTACGATTATTGGATAAAGTCGTGTTTCCGGAAATAATTTCTTTGATTATCAGGCATATTTCATTTTGTTATTTTTGGTCCTCTTAATTTTATAATTCAACTATAAAAATTATACTTTTAAACATGATATAAATATAGTATATATTATGTAGATGTGATTTTATATTAATCCCTAAAAGTTATATGTAAAAAATGAAATACACTATTCTTGAAGATATAAGGTTGTACGAACGCATGAATGTTGTTTCCATTTTCATAATTAATTAAAATAATGAATGATAAATAATATTTAAACATTATTACCTAATTGTTTTCCTTATATTTTATATACATAAATATTTTTCATTAAATCCATCATTTTTACCTTCCATTTATAGAATAAATGAATAACATCAAATCAAGAGGCGGTAGTCCTCCAAACATAAGAGCAACGTAATCATATTCATAGATTAAATAAAAAAAGAAACCATATATTGAATAATAATTCACATATTATATCAATATCATAAATATGAAATATAAAAAACTAATCGATCATCATATCCATCCATGACAGGTGGTGTTGAAAAATGAATAATAATAGTTCACGAGGCGGTAGCCCAACAATCCAACGTACAGTGATGTTTTATCCCATTTGATTAAAGTGGAGATAGATATATGATATTAAAATACCAATATAATTTAAATTTACTATGGAGATACTATTTATATTATATCATAATAATTTAATAATATTTTATTAGAATTAAGAAAATGTAAAACAAAAAAGGCATAATTTAAGGATTTATTTCTTCTTTAGACAACATCATTAGTTTTAAGATAAATACATGATAAATAATTGTTCTAATCAAATGAAGTAATATTATATGAGTGTGGGAATTTGATGATTTTATTTAGCTATGAATTGGCCAATCCAAATAGTTTTGTATGTTTGAATTGGATAGGATATGGTTTTCCTTTTGTAAGTGAGGATTGTGGCACAGTTCTAATTTTTTAAAATAAAAAATATATACCAAAGTTTTTGAAACAAAAACTCTCAAAAATATAACATTATCAATAATGATAATTTAATTTTTTTTTATCATTCAATCAAATGGAAATTGGAAAATATTTGTGTCATTATTAACCCTTCTATTTTAAGTTTAACACCTTATAAATACATTTTCTAAACCAGGGTAAATACATTTTCTATTTTTTAAAAGGTCATGAAAATTTTACATACCTTTTAAGATAATATAAATTATTATAATTACAAATATGGATTCCAATTTTCAAAATCCCAATCACACAGGTGGAAAATTTTAATTTAATGTTAAACCTAGAGATGTGATGAAATTGAGTTATCCAGGGAGAAATTTTTCAAAAGTTTATAATGTTTTGGTATCAGAAATCACCATGAAACCTATTTAAATAAATAAAATTAGATTAAATAATATATAAGTAACCAAATTATACATTTATACCTATATTAAATTAAAATTAGCCATATAAATCCTTTAAATTGAAAGGATATTTTCAATAAATAAAATATTTTTTATCATTAATCATTGACAAATTAATATATTTATGAAAATCCCAAAAATTCACCGAAAGAAAAATTTCAACTTCTGACATGGAAAATGAATTTTAAAATTTTTTATTCATTTCTAAATAGTGTCAAAAATATGATTTATTATTTTTCACAAAAATAAATAAATAACCTTTTATGAGAAAGTAGTATTTTTGAAACATATAAACTATTTACCAAAACTAATGTACCATTTATAAATATCATTTCATTATATAAATACCTTATACGTAATATTTTTTAAATAAATTATTCTTATATAAGCTTCCATGTTTAACAGCTCTGTAATAGTGCTCATGATTAAATAATAATCATAATAGTTTGTCACAATTCATTATAAATTAGTGTTGCATTCATCATAGGTTAAATGTGGTGTTCTTTGTCAAGTATGATATCCAAAAATTTAGTTTATTCATAAAAATCATAAAAAATAGTGGTGTAACACTATTCATCCATTAAAACTAATTAGTCCTTCAAAAAATTTCACTCTAATACAAAAATGTGAGGATACTTCTGTCTCATCGTATCATCAAGTTCCCAGGTCGCTTCCTCAAAACTGGTGGTTTCACCACAAAACATTGACTTCGTGAGTGGTCTAATTTTGTAGAATACTCTCTATTTGATCCATGAAATCCACATGTTTTTCCACATAATAAATTACATACTCTAACAGAATGACCTATGAGTTTAGTATATTTGGGGTGTCTGGTATATACATCCTCAATAGAGATACATGTGACACATAACTAACACTATTTATGTTTGGTGGAAAAACCCAATAGGATACAGTCTATTTAAAATCAATAATTACAAGTATAAAAATATACATAGGTCTTACTTTCTCCATTTTTGAAAATATCATTTCTTTTTTCGATGGATATATTCTCCGAAACACCTTGTCACCAACTACTAATTCAATATCTGGTCAATGATTATCATCAAATCTATTTTACTAACACTATTTCACCCTAATTTGCTTTATAATGGATCTAATATTATCTTATAATTAATTAGTTATCTCAGGTCAAAATTTAATTCTCTCACCAACTTCAGTCTATAATGAAAGATCTCTATATCTATTTTAATAGAGGGTATTATAATTTGTCATTTGAATACTTATATAAATACTATTGTTTTATAAAAACACATTTAGGGGGAGGTGTTGGTCCCAAAAACCTTTGAAATCCAAAAAAACAATATCATCATATCCTATAGGGTTTCAATTTTCCTCTCAAACTAACCATCTATCTAATGGTGACACATTGTTCTGAAGATCAACCCTATATGAATAAATTTCCTAACACTTTTCTAAAACATCACAGTCATCCTCATATCCAAATCTGACATAACAGAATGTCTTACTCCATTTAATATTAATAATTCCTTAGGATATATCCTGGAATAATGATCCAAATATAAATATTATTTGTGATAAATTTAGTTGGACATAAAAACGAGATCAACAACAACACATATATTATTATTCACTTTATAAATTTTGGGGATTTCGATGACAAAATCCATGGTGGTGTTTTCTAGTTTCCATTCTGGAATTGATAATGGATGTAACAAGCTTTTAGAGATTTTTATCCCAACATTTTCGTACTGAAAAACCATTAAAAAAATACAATCTATTAGATATCTCTCTTTATTACATGCCATTAGAAAAAAAACATTTAAATCTATACATATATTTTTAATACCATGATAAATTGTGAATGAATAATTTTGAACTTCTTCAAACAAATCATTCTTCAAAACTGGTATGGATGGAACACATACACGACTCTTAAACCATATCATTCTTTCATGATCAAATATAAAATCAAGAAGAATTATAATATTCTTTTGTATCTCTACACCATCATTTTTTCCTCTTTAATAGTCCAATTGATAGATGGTTTAATAATCAATTGATCAATTCCACAACACTCATCAATAGGGGTAGTTAAAATAAATGTAAATTTGAAACATTTTAATCTCAGCAGTGTTCAGCAGAATAATGTAATTTCACTCTTGATATTATGTCTGGTGAATTTTTTCACTCTTCTATTAGTCTTGGTATACTGTGTTAACCCTAATAACGATGTTTGGTGGAAATTCGAGTTGTTAAAACTTTCACAGAATATTTAATATTTAATTATTTAAATGGTAGTTTATTTAGGTGTGTTTTTTCAGATGTATCCTTTAATGGAGTTTGGAATTGTAATTCTCTCCCAATTTTTTTTGTAATAGAGGTTGTCCTATGTGAGGAATATCATTAGTTTAGGAGCTTGGACTAGGTGTGGGACCCCTTTTCTTTAACATTATATTTTTAAATTTTTTCGCTTCTTTATTTGTTCTTTACTCTCCATAGGAATTTATGGTTTCCAAATTTGGTATTATTTCCACATTGCTGAATGATGGATAAGTAAATAATATGGAGATGAAAATAATGAGGTTCCACCACAGATCTCAAGTTGTGTTGGATCATCGTGCGGAAGTTGCGAATCATAAATCAGTGTGAAGCATTGGTTTTTTCCACCATAAAATAGTTTTTTTATGTTGTATTCTATAAATCCTTGTAGAATTGGTTTTTAAGGTGTCAATAAATCCTTCGGTAAGTTTAGGACCTCTTTGGGGTAAATCTATGTGTTTTGTGTAGAAATCGGTAATTTTGTGCAATTGTGGGGGGATTCTGTTTGCTAAACCCCATGTACACAAGGTGTTGTTTATTGAAAACACACTATGTATTCTTGACATTTTGGGAAGATGATTTTGGGACTATACGACATGCGTTATGGTCCACTCCATGTAGTGGTCTTGGGTTTGTGTCCAAATGCTCATCTAGATACCTTGTTTGGGGGTCCTTGGACGTGTATGGTATATAACTATTCATCATGTGGAGTGAACACCATGTGGATTTACATTCCAAGGTGAGGTACATGGATAAGTACACACGTAGCTATCCATTGTAAAAAAATAGACATGTAAAAATTACATTCTGAGCTATATTCTATGTATATTATGATGTTTAAATCCTTCTATTATATAGAGACCATCTAGATGTTATTATAGATTTTGGCACTATTATACAAGTATTTTTTTGTAGTGATTATATATTTCTCTAGGGGTTAGGTTGTGAGATTTGATTCCTATTAGAGGGTGTGATCATGTTTGTTTCCCATGGCTTGTTGATTTCGATGATTATTTTTCATGTTAGTTTTGACATATTTTGAAATGAAGTATCAAGTAGAATATGCCAGGAGATATTGGTCTCTCACAACATTTTAGGAAATTTTGTTCTGGGTTGAAGATATTAAGGTTTTACTCTTTTGTTTGGGAACAAGAGATACATGATCTTTGGTATCATGATTACATTATGGGATGGATGTTATGGTTGTGTGCCATTGAGATTTTGTGACAAGTCTGAATGACATTTGAGGATTACCATAAAAGATAGTTTCTGAACAAGTGATCAGTGTTTTTCATAGTCGGCTATTGAGAATGGATGTAGGTCATTTTTATATTTGGACGTTGACAAGGAACCTTTATTCGATGCCCCCTAAAATATTGGGGTTTATGAGGAAAATATGGAATTCACTTATTGATGGGATTGTGATTTCTAGATTCATTCTGTTTGCATTGTGAAAGGAGGATTTTTTGGTATCTGAAAATGGTGGTTTGGGATAATTCAACAATAGTATTTTCAAATGAATTTATATTAGCTAAAGGAATATATGATGTGTGTTTGGCTGTTGTTTTGGCCATCTTTATAGTTAATTTTATTCATATTGGGAATCACCTAAGATATTGGGTGAATAAGTGGATTTCTCTAGTGGATGTCTCATTATATTGTGTCTATGGGGAACGTGAGATCCCTGAGTATGGTTTTACATCGATATTGATTATGGAGATCCAAGCTGGCTAATTTCATTGATGGTGAGATATAGGGGACTATGAGAGCCCATGATTTGTTCACCACAAGTGGATTTTTACTCCTAGTGTAGTTGTTTGGACATTGGTTTCGAGGTTGGTTTTTCAAATTATCAGTTGTCAATTATTCATGATGTTTGAGGGAGTTTTAGCATGGGAATATGATTTTATGAGAACACAAATGGTATATAATGGATCAATAATTTTCATTGATTGTGATATTGTTCTCTTCTCTATTTCATTATTTTGGTTTGATGGGCCCAGAAAGATGATTGATTGTGTGGATGTGTAAAGTCCTCTGGTTGAGTATTATGAATAGTTAGATGTTATCTTCCATTGATATAGTTTTAACTCCTTGAAGCTGGAGTGAGACCCTTGGGACATGGTATATATCAATCCCATGGGTAGATGGTGTCCCCAAGGATAGTACCTACTTCAGTCCCATAGTCTACGGTTTCCCCTAGGATGGTTTGTACGGGTGATCACTCATTCATATACCTGGTTCATTCTAAATGGATTTTTTGGACATGAAGGCCTCTCAGGTGCATATAGTAAATAACTATTTCCAATTTGAACATTCCATTAGTGTGCTAGTTAGCAGTAAATTCTTTTTATGCTAATTTTTATACCCTAGGTTCATGCATCCATTATTGTTGTGTTTAGACATATTTGATCTCTTATATAGATATATATACATGGATGGTTGTCATGTGGTCGGGAGAACCATGTGATATAAATCAACTTATAGGGGATATATTTGTGGTGGATTTAAAAAAGGATTCAGGATAGAACCCATTGGTTAAATTCCTTATTGGTTTTCTCTGATTTTGGTTTTTCTTTTTTAATTTAGGTTGTCATTAGTTTATTGATAATATGTAAATATAATGTGTACATGGACTTCATATTATAGAAAATTTATATGTTCACCATTGGGGTTATCCAATAATGATTTATTTCTCACATACTATACCAAAACCTCAGTGTGTGTGAGGACCTGATGGATACATTAAATTTGGATCAAAGGTAACACGAAGGATGTAGTCATGTTCCAGTGTTATTAGAATATGGATAACCCTTGTTTGAGTCTTAGGATTGGGTTGTTAAAGCTTCAGTGGAATAAAGACTATTTATTTTATTTGGATCGATGCTGGATGTAGATCTAGTGGGTTTTGGTCAATAATTATTTATATTTTTGTATGTGTTCATCCTAGTGGGTGATTGAGAGTTTTCTGAATTTAATTATTTTATAGTATATATGCTCCATTCAATTTCATATACCATACATTTTTCCAGTTTATTTTGTTGAATTTTTTTGATTCATGTGTATGAGTTTTGTTATTTCTGACTTTTATTTAAATCTAAAATGAGGGTATTTTATCCCCATTGCAACTTATAGACCCTCACCACTAGTCAGCAGCCCATGAAATTATTGAAGTCACCCTTAAAGCCTTAGGGTGATCCATATAAAGATACTTGTTAGGTCTACCGAGGAATGTTCATTTAAAAATGGTATTAGAGGGAGATTGGTATTCTTATTTGGGGAGTTGGTATACACGTGATACAAGAATTTTTCATATTCTTTGATAGATATTTAAACAATATTTCATGAACACAATTGCTAATATGAAATAAAACTTTTCAATTTTTTGTATTTTTGGTTCTTCATAATCATTTTTATATTTTCTTGACATCACCAAGATTGATGAGATTCAGCATATGGATTTATAGTTTATTATAGGTTTTAGAGCATGGAACATGTTATAGTGTCCTGAGTTCATGAATCAGTCATGGAATAGAGGATTCACATAAAATATGAATGTTTTTTTGTTTTAAATTATTCTTTTTTCTAATGGTAGGTCATTCGGATCGTGTGGTGATAGGTTACCTTTCCTTGGAGATATTGTCACTTTTATGATGGAAGAAAGGAGACATAGCTTGTTTTATGTGGGATCTAAGTTCCCTAACGGTGGCTCGATGAGGTAATAGATTCTTGAGGAAAAATTTCATTAGGCTCGAGTTTCCCTAAGCTGGAGTTTCCACATAAGTCGTAGTTTAATGCTCCGTTGTAGAGAGAGTTTTTTTAACCTTTTATAAATTTGGACATATTTTGTGTCCCATTTTTTATAAATCACTGATGACATGGGGGAGCAGGGAGGTTCTTCGTTAATGGGTTCATTATGGTCTTCAGTCACCAAGATGTGATCATGCATGAGGATGCATCATTTTGGAGAATTGGAGTGTTGTGAGTTCTCTCTATCTCATTTATACATTGAGAGGGTAGGTTATGTTGGACCCCTAGCCATAATTGTATTTTGCTACACCTTGGGTAGCATGGTGATATCATGGTTTGGTGATTTGGGATTTGGATTGATTCATGTGTGGACATTGTTTAGTGGTTTTGGAATTGTTATCATTTTTTTGTTATGATTTTTCTCATGTGAGTGTGATCCGTGTTTTTTATCAAATATTGGGGTAAGGAAATTGTCGTGGTGGAGAGTCATGCATAGGTTTTTTGTTGTTGTGAGACACTATTGTGCAATTTTTTTGGAATTTTTTTTGGGCCTTCATGTTGGTTCAAGTGTGTGAGTGTTCTTGACATGTTTATCCATTGCATTTGGTGATGAACGTACCATGGGTTGTGTGGTTTACCATTTTTATGTGGGGTGATGATAAGGATACACATGTCCTGTGGAGAATCTTATCATCCAAAGTAGAACTTCTCTCAATTGGGGAGAGAATATTTTAAACTTTTAGACCAGTTGTTGGATGGTCAAGATAGGATTAGTTGTGCTAGTGATATTGGGGGAGCATCTCTATTGGTTGTCCACTTAGGCTCGATGGAGATGATAATCATTTGTGGTGGGGATATTTTGATGTACCATGTTGTAATAGTCTGTGAAAATCCTGGAAAATTTTAACCTTCATGTACCCAAGAGTTATTAGGGAAAAATTGAAATTTTCCCCAGGAGATGTGGATCAATTTATTTTCAAATCACTCCATTGGTCCGAGAATATAGTGATCACCCTATATGTAGTGTTTTGTGGATATTTGAGCCATTATTATTTTTAGAATATTTAATATTTAGAAAATTAAAAATTAATATATTTTCATGTGTTCAGTTGGTCAAAGGTATTAAAAAAAGTTTTTTATATAGATTATGTGTCAACCATTAAGTCTAGAATGATGGTTAATCCTAGGAGAGTGAAAACCATGGATCTAGTAGTGGGTTGGGATCCCTCCCCTTTCATTTCATTTTTCTTTTTCCTTTTTTACTTTCTTTTTTTATTTCATAGTTAATATTTTTTTCATTTTAATTTTATTTAAAACTATAGGAGATTACATTGATTTTAATGAGAGTGGGATAGTTTGGGAAGATATAGATGCAATAGAGTCGGTGTCACTCTAATGGTAAAGTCATGTCGAATCATTGTGTGGTAGCTGGAACTCACATATTGGTGTGAATCATTGGTATTTTATTCATAGAGGTTGAACCAAATCATGGTATATTCCAGCAATACCCATATAAAATTCATTTTAAGTCTAATTCCTATTTTTTGGATACATGGGTCCCCTTGTAGGTTTATATTATAGTTTTAGGGAGAAATCAAGCATTTAATGTTGTTTAAAGGGTTTTTCATTCAAGAAAACCAATGTACATGGTGTGTTTTCTAGAGACCATACACCTTGGGTTATTAACATTTAGTGAATATGAAACCCCCTGACCCTAGTTACCAAGATTTTGATCATTATTACATATCATTGGCATGATTAACAGAGATCATGTCCTAAAATACATATTAGTTTAGTAATCTTGGAATTACCCGATATATACATAATTTTTACATTACATCATAAAATATTGAAAAAAATATAATGTCCCCTAAGAACACAATCATATCCCTTTGTCAATTCCAATAGGTTAATCATGATATACTTCTCCACATCCTAAGAAAAGTAAAACATAGAAAGGGGTGAGCTCCGATGCTTAGTAAGGATAACAATATAGCAGAAACATTCATAAATAAGCATAAACATTTATGGAAATGTATAAGACTAAAACAAAAGCCTTTTAAAACTGAAATTATGCATAATATGGAAAATATAAATCCAATAATTCCATTTAAATATTCAAATGGATGTTATAATAGGTTAATAATGGCATGTAATATCAATAAATAGTTTAATAATGATGGAATGCATAATGTCGGATATCAAAACCACTTAGTCAAGGACACATGCCAGGACAAAAAATAAGATTTCTTCAAGGCCTTGTGCCAAGACAATAGTTTTTCTCATGAGACCAACCGATTCATTGAAGAGCTATAGCAGGCTTCACCAGTAAATTACTAAGTCTAATGTATTCCTCATATGAAAAGGTTGAAACAGAACATAAACATTCATTTTAAAACTATAATACAAAATGATAATATTGTAACCATAAACCATGAATTTTATAAAAATAGCACATCCATAGTCAAGAATAACGTATTATTATGAGGAATTTTAATTTCAAAACATTCATTTCAATATAAATAAATCCATAAAATCATTTTTAAAACATCGACATTAATGAGAATGATTTAAAACATTTAAAATGATATTTTAGTTAGAGTTTCTATCAAAATGAGAGACGGTTGAATTCAAATAATTGACGTAATAAAAACATTATAATATAATGAGTAAAAATGGATTCATAATATAATATGTCAAAGTATAGTATATACACCACCTAAAAGTGAACTAGTGTATAACAAAAATGAAGTCTCAATAGAATGTAAATTGAGATGAAATCCCTTATAAAAATTGTATCTGTAGGATAAGGATAAATAAATGACATAATTATGTGTTAAAATTATAAATACATTAAATATGATTATATATTCAGTATAAATAAATTAGAGGACATATAAACATACTCTTGTAACAATAGCACCAATGACTTGGATGTTTAACCCAATAAATGGAAATAGATTTAAGATTACTCTTATCAAGTTCATATCGATGACATGAGAATTTATAAATGGAGTGATTATGTGTATCAAGAGTATATCCACAAAATAGGGAGTGAAAATTACTACCTAAATAAACTAATTGTTATATCACACAAAATCTTGGAGTAAAATTATCAATAGAGTTTGTTTAAAACCCAATGAGTGGAAATCGAAATTAGAAATCCCCTTACCAATTTGGTAAATTCTGAAAAATAAACCCCATAAAAGAAGGATCATACAATGAAGTTGTAAATAACCATAAATTAAATTATATTACTCAAGGAATAAAATCATTTTTAGTACATACACAACATAAAAAGAACCAGTTGGAATGTAGAGTGAATCTCACGGGAATAAGAAGTTAGATGAAAACCCCTCACCTTTTACTTTTCCATAGTAGAGGGTAAGTTAACCTTCTGTATAATAGTTAAATCATTTTTATTAAAATATAAATGAACCACTTACATAAATATGATGTCATATATCTTCTTCTAATATTTCTTTGTTACTAATATTTTAGTAGTATCATTGTTTTGGGTGTTAACTGATATGTTTTCCTTTATATCTTTTGTTACGTAAGTCATGTTATTTTATAGATAGGATGTATTTTATTCATATTAATAATTATAATAAGTTATTAAATATTATTGTTAATAATAAAATGAAAATTATTCATGAATGGTAATGAGGGGGAAGGAATCCCATCGCGTTCGTGGAGACGGTAATCCGTACGTACGCATGAGCGAGAATATCAATCAATTGAAGGTGAAATAATATATAATTGTATGTTCTATGATATATACAGAATAATTAACATGTTATATTAATTATTTACATACATTATACATCATTATTATACTCATCTAAATAATTAAGTGTTGAATAACAGTATCACCACGATGAGGAGACGGTAAGTCTTACGTACGCATGTATGGTGACTTTGTCATTCCTAGGATTGATAAAATAATGAATATGATTTTATCATATTTATAATAACATAATTGAATGAATAAGGTACTATATTTATTATTTTGGTATGGAAACCACAAATAAAGAGGATGTGGAAGAAGAAGATAACATTGAATGAGGTGATGGAATTATTACCTCTTATTCAAGTTATTCCTTATGATTTGATCAAAAAGACTCCTTAGGCTGGCTTTATGATCAATGTAAGGCCTCTAGGATGTATTTTATATAGTTGGTATGATATTTTGGTTGGGTGTGTAAAAACCAAATGGCATTGGCGGTGTGAAATTAAGAGAAGGAGAAGTGCCCTTTTATAAGAGAGGTGAGGTTCACTTTAGGAAAATTTTGAAATATTGTTTTATTATAAATTCAATTTCAGTTTATAAGGTCTTCAAATGGATTTTTTTCGCTAAGCTTGGTATGGGTCTAAAAACTCTCAAATAATATATTTTAGACAGGTTTAGGTCACCATATTAACCTTAACAATCAGATTTAACTCTTTGTTAAATAGTTTGACATTAACCGTGTCTCCTTTAATTTGTATATTATATGGTTAATAAACATACATTAAATAGACAAGACAACTCCATGTGGTTTATTAATAACATATTTATATTTATATAATTACTTTGTCTGATGCTTAGATTTTTAAGACTGTTATATAATTTAATAAAATATTATTATTTTTAAAAACATAAATATGTCAATTTTGACACTATTTAGTATTTGGTTTTTGTTAATATCGTATCAACATGATTACTTCAAAAATATT
Source organism: Viscum album (assembly GCA_963277665.1). NCBI lineage: Eukaryota > Viridiplantae > Streptophyta > Magnoliopsida > Santalales > Viscaceae > Viscum > Viscum album. The sequence goes on along the minus strand of OY728143.1, from coordinate 797,618,937 downwards.
TCATTAAATTAACTCTAACCAGTCATATTAACCTATAAAATTAGTTTAATTCATCAAAACTATCAATTTAAATTTATTTCAATATTTATAATATTGATTATCTCAATCATTCATTAATAAGGTTATTATTGCATCATCATTGTGTTAGAAATAAATTTAATTATTTTATATCTAAAAATTATAAATAAAATACTGTGATGTAGGAATTTTTTTTATATTTATAATTAATATTTATAGTCGAATTTATCTTATGTATATCCCTATATTAAAAATGTTTTAGTTATGAAAATTTTAATTTAACACTTTTAACTCTTCTTTAAATAAAATAATAATAAATGTCCTAATTTAATCCAAGTGGACCAAAGTGGATTATATTTAATCTCTATGTTTTCTTTTGGTCGAAAACCACTTATCCAATATAATAAGAGATCATTTATGGGAATTATAATATAATTTTTACCCTTAATTACCCTGTTTAATTTAAACCTTGGTAAATAAAAGTCAAAAGTTACTATTCACCAAAAATTATTTTCAACTTATTAAACCATATTTTATATTTTGATGTCAACAGTGTCTTTCATATTTTTGAAATTCAATCCACAAAAGTGGTAAAATAACGTTTTATGCAAATTTTCAAATGTGCATAGAAGGTGGGTAAAAGACGGTAAAAGGTTGAATAAAATTTTATACTTCTAATATTATTATTAAATGACTCCATTGAATTGAATTGATTTGATATAGGTATTATGTATCAATTTTGACTAAAAATAAATTTAAATAAAATAAATAATTATTTAACTAAATAGTCGATTTTAAACAATAACACATTGTTTTTCAGTATTCATCAAAAATCAAAAGTTTTCAGAAAAATACCAAAAATTCTCTCTATGTTAATTATGATATTTCAACTTCAAACTCGATGTCTATTTCACCAAATTAGAAACATATAATTTGTATTAATTAATATAAAAATTATTCTTGTTGTCAAAACCAGAAAATAGGGACTTGAGAAGTAAAAATTGTAAAAAGTTTGAGATGTGTTTATATACAATTTAAATGTAAAATTACCTCCAATTACTAAAAATTGATTAAATGATAAATATATAGTCCAATTATAACTCAAAACCATTCAAATTTATAATTTATCACTATAAATTATTTTGATTAAAAAATATTTCTTTAAATAAAATTTAGTATTTTCCACTATTCATCAAAATATAATAGTTATCAGAAAAGCACATAGAATTTATAAAAAACTAAATTTTTATTTCCTTATTATGAAGAAGGAGTTTTTTAATCAAATTGAAAATATAAATGTGTCAAATATTGGATTTAAAAATGGTTCACCATTACAAGGTAGTAAAATTTTATTTTTTTGGAATATACTTATTTTATCTAAAAATTTGAGTTTGTTCTTATATTATGTCTAAGAAACACATAATATGGATGTTAATATCTTATGGAGTATATAAAATTCAAATTACAGTTAATATTATTCATAATCAGTTATTTTAATGTCTAGTTAGGCAGGTTGTGGTGGGATCGAACTCGGTATTGCATGTAGCGCAAGCTATTAAATTACTTTAATGAAAAAAAAAATACAATGAAATTTTTGGGTGTTACATAATATGTGTTTTTTGGACTACATGTAATGTACTGAGGGTACATTCTAGGTAGGGGTCTTGGAAATGCGGCCATGTTTTCTACCGAACACCTTATGTGGGGGTACGTGGCCCTGTAAGACACACGACATGACCCCATGTAGAGAACACTTCAAGTCGAAATACATGAATAATCATGGTACGTGGGAAAGATTATGGGTGGGTTCCCATGTTTGGTTTCATGCCATGTATTTTCGGTACTTTTTTTGTTCTCAGACATTTTATATGCTATGTTGGGATGATGGACATGAGATGGTACCCATGATGGTGTAAACACCATGTACGTGGTCCACATAACGTGTACATTGGGAAAGTACATGCCATGTGGATGGTGAAACAAGGAAGGTGAGAGATCCAACTGTTAAATGTCATTTACACCAAGATAACATAATTTAATTTTCATAAGATGGTTTTTTGTGCTTGTTTATCACCCATAAATACAAAATTATACATATGAGTAGTCAATTCTGAGTATTTTTTTAGGTAAATTGTAATGGACATCTAATTTCAATTTTCATAGACCGTCTAGATGGAGTTTTGTTATATGATAATTCAGTAAGAATATTTCATGTAGTGGTTTTAGATTCCTCGGAGGGGTTCTATTTTGATCAATGACGTCGGTGTGAGCGTGTGACCTCATCAGTTAGACGTAGATTATAGAAGTTGGATATTATTTTCATTGGTTATTTCATATGGATCCTAGAAGGAGATATTGATTAGTTTCACTAAGGAGATCTTGGATTGTTCTTGTGTGTTGGGACAAATATCTCTCGGTTAGACAAATTGAGGTTCATCTCTATGGTTTGGGGACTATATATATTTTAGCCGTTAGGTTGTGATGAGGAAGTGTGAATGTGGTAATGGATTGGTGTCATGGAACATCTATGTTGAGTCTATGGGACTCTTTAGGATAACCTTGTGGTCTAGTTTTTGATAATGTAATCAATTGTATTTTTAGTCAACATTTAATAATGTCTGAAAGACATGTTTTGTTATCCCTTTTGTTGAGGAACCATTGTAGAGGGTCTCATACTTTTGAGGTGGTCACAAGGACCGTTGGGAATTTTCATACTTGTAGGATTGTTCTTTCAGAAACCCTTAAGGTCATGTTGTTGATCGAGGAATAGTTGGTCGCTACTAAGGAAAATTTTCAGTGTATCAACAATGGTCATGTTCCCTACATTTGGATGAGTTAGAGGAACCCTCATATGGTTTTATACTATTGTTGTGGCCTTTGGGCGGGTTGAGGTTGTTTATAGTCATGGACCATGAAGATGGGGGTGGCCATGGAGTTTAGGCTAGACATCACTTTGGGTTGTGTACCTGAGGACCATGAGAACCTCATGTTTGGTTTGACCCAGAGGCGGGTTGCAGAGATTCATAGTGGCTAATTATTATATTCTTTGATCCATGTGATAATGGAGAGCCCATGGTTTTTAGCAGAAATTAGATCATCAGTTATAGTGCAGATATTGAGATGGTTTGATCACAACTTGTTCATCCCACATTTAGTTATCCATTGTTCATGATGTTTGAGGTTGTTTGTACTCTAGAATATAGTTTGTCAATGAAACCATTGCAATATCATGGAATTGGATTCAGTCCTTAGTTGTGATCTAGTTCTCTCTTCCATTGGATAGCTATGGTCAGATTGTCCTAATGAGTAGATGATTTTTTAGGGAGAGTTCACCAATCTATTTGAGTATTCATCATTTAGAAGGGTTATATTTATTGTATATCGTTCACGCTTCTTGTTACATGAGTAGAATACCAAGGGTAGAGTATCATTACGGCATATGGGTTGATGGTGTCCCCTAGGAAAATGCATCTATTAGAACCACATTAATAGGCTTCCTCTAGATCACGAAAACATTCCAATTTTCATGTCATTCAGTGTGCCACATGTGGTAAATCCTCAAGCGAGGGCTATATTGGGGTTATATATAATATGGATTTCATGGTACAACATTATATATGGATATTATCTTGTAATTCATTAACCCTTTTTGATTATTTATTTTATATCATATTTTTTCATATATTGGCTAGGCTAGAAATATCATGAGTGTGTGCCCTTAATTTGATAGGAGTATAATAATTCCATCATTGGGATGGCATACTGATATTGATTTTTCAACCCCATTACAAGCTCCTTGGTGTGTGTGTAGAAATAATGTTTACTTTGTGGTTAGATCACTGGAAAGGTAGTTGTTAGGGTTGAGTTCTAATGATTTTGGATCGAGAGGATTCAGTTGTGTGTAATCTCAATGATGGGAAGGTATAGGTCAAGTGTCATGGATACCAGGTATATGGTCTGACTTAGTTTCGGATTATTAGACAACTATCTTTAATTTTATATTTTTATTTTTGGTATGTGGTTTTTCATAATCTGTAATTAGTTCTAACAAACCACTATGGCACATTTTCAACTCCTTCTTTTTGAATATATGAATTAATATTTTTTTATGAGTACATATAACACACTATTCCCCATAAATACAATTCCACGATATTTATAATTAAAATAATACCAATGGAAACTCTAAATAATATGTTGGATAATTTTTCTCATGTACAATAAATTATCACAATGCATAACATATAACCATTTTAGTGTTCATGAGAATGAATCCAAATACCTTTTTGGATGAATCAATATATATTACAAACCATTCTCTATTGTAGGGTAATTTAGGAACAAGTTCACTGACTAATATTCTCTTCAGCTCTATAAACGTTTCCACACATTCATATATACAAATGATCGTTGATCACTTCTGAGTTAAATTGGTGAGGGTGATAGATAGTCTTTATTAAATTTTCATAAACTATTGATAATATCTAGAAAAAGTAAGAGAACATTAGATCTCAGTCACTATAGTTCATCTGGTCAAAGGTTTAATGGCCTCTATCATTGATGAATCCACAAACATACCCTCTCTTGAGATTATAATTCCCAAAAAATAAATCATTTTATGAAAAATACAATATTTTACAAAATTTCATTAAAATTTATATTTATAAGGTTATTCAGAACAACTATTATGTAAAAATAATTATCATCTTATCTTATTCAATATATATTAATATTGTTTATAAATACATCCAAAAATTGATCATGGAAATATCTAATGATTCTATAAATTAAACCCATGGAGATTAATGGGGAATTATTAAGACCAAATTTCACCAATATATTTTAATTGTGTTCATACATTTTATGGAATGATGTATTGTGTATATCCCTCATCAGGACCCTCAATTGATGATAACCTGCCTGAAGTTCATTATTGAAAAAATAGTGAGATCTTTGTAGTTGATCAAATAGGTTATCAATTAGGGGACGAGAATAATTTTTCTCTATCATGACCTTGTTCATCTCTTAATAATCAAATTAGAGTCTTATAGAACCATATATATTTTTATAAAAAAGAATATGTTCACCAAAATGTGATGCATTGGGATTAATGCATCACATTCAAAGGTTCTCTTGGATTTTTTTTTCAATTACTAAAACCAAAATAAGGTTCAATATATAGGGTGTCTTTGAAATAGTCATGTAACGAGGTATGATTTCTATTGATAACTAAACATCACATTTTAGTTTAAGTATAGGAAACTCTACTAGAAATACATCACAAATCAATTACATAATATCCATATCAACAATATTGAATTTTCCCCCAACAATTTAAGTTAAATTTTCTTATATAATTGGCATAAAAATCCATAAAATATATTAGATTTCCACTGGATGTTTATATTATTCATTACAATGATATAAGATCATAGTTTGGTTTGGAATATCAAACATGACATTACTTCCTCGTCCATTACTATTGTATTATTGTATAGGGATATAAAATATTCTTATTATAACATTAAATTAAACTAGAGGAATAATGGAAATAATTTATGGATGAAAATTCTCACAAACATCAACAGAAGATGAATAATATATTTGAGATGTGGTCATCATATAATTAGGGGTCTTCACAGATAATTATACATCTAATACCTTTGGTGGAATCATTATACCATTAGAATATTCTTCATTAATGAAATAATCAGTATATATATAATAAAATAAAACATTATTTTTTCTATATTATATGGTATGTTCCCCATTCACATCATCGTTATTGTACCCCATGTTAATAATAATGATCTTATTAGATTTACATTTGTCTCTTGACATAAGTTCATTATGAAATTGATCATCTTCATTCAATTTAATATTTTTATATTTTTTAAAATAATTTTTTACTCCTTTAATTTGAAAAACTGGAGTGTGGGTAGTGCATTTTATAGAGATTTATCTCTAATTGAATCATTATATAACGTCTTCCACTTATTTTGGTATTTGATTCCCCGATGACCATCCCTTCAACAATCGAAAAAACATCCAATCCCCTAATAAAAATTCCCTACATGATTCCTCCAACAAATCATGTATTAAATAAATCTCATATTCTTCATTCCATGACTTTTAGAGTTTCCTTTTAATTACATCATTCTCTTCAAATCAAAAACATGACATTGGTACATTAACTCTAACCACCATTTCCCTCCTGATAGAAAATATAACTATCAATTCATAGATAGTAAAACCTCTTATTGATAATAATCTTTTATGATTTTGTTTTATTCCAATATAGAATTGATCAACCATATATTCATGTTTGATGATAATAAAATAAGTGTATCTCACATGAGTTATAATTTTTCCTCATTGATACCAAAAAATTCATCATCATTTTACTTTAGCTAAAGAAACTCATTCATCATATTAATATTAATAAAATAAGGTAACTATATATTGAAAAATAACTTATTTAACATTATTAATCCAACGATTCAATTTTATCATGTTTCCATGTGTTCATGATAACATTCCACCATTGATCAATTTCAACATAAAAATGATAGACAGATAAAATAACATTCTCATGCTCTGAACAATGGAGGATAGAAAATATATTTCTAGTGGTGTTGATCCATTACTCAACTATAAGTGGATAAGGAGACCCATAAAAAGATGGTCGATGTTACGTCATGAATGACTCAATAGAGTTTTTTTAATATTTTTTTAATTTTCAATTGTAGTATGCATAATAGCATAAGAAATCTACGTGAGAAAAGAAACTATATTTTTTATTCCAAATCTAATAAACATCGGTCTATCGTGATGAAAATCCATTCATTTTCCATCACCTTTAATATTGAAATGATTTTCTAGGTTCTAAACATCGACTATAATAGAAAAGTGTGAGAGTCACAAATCATAGTAGTAAACCACATAAAAATTTAAAAACATTTATCATATCTAAATCATTTAAAATTATTTTAAATTTATGCCACCACAGGTTTAACATTGGTCATATATGGTCATAATCAATCTAGATACTTCAATATGGATCATAAATAAAATGTGATTTAACCAAATAATATTCCTAGGGAGTGTCAAAAATTGATGTATAGTAAAGAACAATTTTTTTACAAGGTAACTCTAAATTCAATCCTAATGTGAATATTTTAGAGTTATAACTAATAGGTACTTATCATTAAGAACCACATCTTCATGTAGTATCTTAGAAGGAATCTATTTCTTGGTTATCCTCGTAATCTATTTCATAACAAAATATTATTATTTTACCCTATAAATAGTCGTTTACTAATGGTTCTCAAAAACAATTTCTCATCCTAGTTTCCAAATGATAACTTAACATATTCCCTTATTCCAAATATAATAGCACAACATTTTAAACATATATATTAAAACATTTTTATGATAAATCACAGCATTAAAAAATCACACGGAAGGGGATTGTAAAGGTATAGTAACTTTGGAAGCATGGAAACATAAAAAACTAGTTCATATGTGAAGTACATAATCTCCCAGTATGTTCTTAATAAATATCTCCATTATTATAAAATCATACAATATAAATTTCAAATAACCTGGGGAAAACAGACATAAGACTGTGCGATGTTAGATTTTAAGTAAGGGTATACAAAGGAGATATGTGAACACAACATTAGAATAATGTTATGAGAACCTGCGCATAACATTTGAACCCCATACACTACATATCAACAATCATAATCTTAGATCACAGAATCAATGATTTTTTAATAATACATTCACCATAAAGTAGTAGAATATCATGATCTATGAGTACATAGTAGTGTCATAATAAAAGGAATAGTGAATTAAAAACAAGCATATAAAATCATTTATATGGTTTTTAAGGCTCATTTGTAGAACCCAAAGTTTTCAAAGTAAGTTATTTTCTTAAATGTAATTAATTAACTTGCGCTACACGCAACACTGAGTTCGAGTGCACCACGACTTACCAAACGATCCATTGAAAAAGAGATTATGAATATTATTAACTAAATTTTGAATTTTATATACTCCATATAATTTTATCATTGATATTATGTGGTTCTTATAAATAATATAAGAACGAATTCAATCATTTAGATAAAAAAAGAATTATTCCAAAAACAAAAGTGTAATTTTACCTCCTTTTATTGGAGACCAATTTTTAAATAAAATATTTGACACTTTTATAAATTAAATTTGACTAAATAAACATATTCATTATAATTAGTAAATAAAAATTTAGTTTGGATAAATTTTTGGTGCTTTTCTGATAACATTCATATTTTGATGAATAGTGAAAAATACTAAATATCAATTTAAAACAAATTTTTTAATCAGAAAAACTTATAGTGATAAATTATATATATGAATGGTTTTTGGGAATAATTAGACTATATTTTTATCATTTAATCTAATTTTGGTCATTTAATGTAATTTTAAATTAAAATTGGACATAAACACATATCAATCTTTTGATAGATTTTACTTCTCAAAACCCACTTTCTGGTTTTAACAATGGGAATATTTTTTAAACTAATTAATACATCATCTATGGTTTTCATTCATTTAAATAAACATCATATTTAAATTTTAAATATCAAAATTAGCTTAGATTGAAATTTTGGTATTTTTCTGAAAACATTCGATTTTTATGAATAGTGAAAATCAAAGGGTTATTGTTTAAAACAAACATTTTATTTAAATAAATTTTTATTTTATTTAATTTGATTTTAAGTCAAAATAGATACATAATAACTGCATAAATTCAATGGAATTCCTTGGAGTCATTTTAAAATAAGATTAGATATATAAAATTTTATAGAACTTTTTATCATCTTTTACCCACCTTCTAGGAACATTTGGAAATTTTCATAAAAAGTATTTTTACCAATACTATGGATAGAATTTTAAAAAATTAAGGAGACATGGTTGAAATCAGTATGTTAAATGTGCTTTAATAAGAAAATTTTTTTTGGTGAATAGTAAATTTTGACTTTTATTTACCATAGTTAAAATGAAAATAGTGTAATTAAAGATAAAATGATATAATAATTACTATAAAACATGTCCTAATTCCATTATATAAGTGTATTTCAACAAATATAAACCTTAGAAATAATATATGATCCTCTTTGGTCTACATGGATTAGATTAGAGCATTTATTATTATTTTATTTATAGAAGAGTTCAAAGTGTTAAATTCAAATTTTCATTAATAAAACACTTTTAATAAATGGTTATACATAAGATAAATTTGACTATAAATATTCTTGAAAAATATAAAAGGATTTAATACATCATGGTATTTTATTTATAGTTTTTTAGATTAAATAATAAAATTTATTTATAACGCAATGATGATATAATAATTACCTTATCAATTAATGATTAAAATAATTGATATTATAAATATCAAATTAAATGTAAATTGATAAATTTGATGCATTACAAGAATTTTATCGGTTAATATGAAATTCTAGGGTTGATTTATTGAATTTTATTTGAAGTAATCTAGTTGATATGACTTCAAAAAATACCAAATACTAAATAGTGTCAAATTTGACTAAATTAAGTTTTTAAAGAAAATAATATTTTATTAAATTATATCATACTCCTAAAAATATCATGTTCAGAAAAAAGACTTATATAATGATTGATATGTTATTAAAAACCACTTGGGGTTATCTTCGCAGTTTAGAGTATGTTTATTAACCATATAATATAAAAATATAACGCGACATGGTAAATGTCAGACTATTTAACTAAGAGTTAAATATAAATGTTATGGTTAATATGTTGACCTAAAAAATATAAAGAATATTGGTTGAGAGGTTTTATACCCACCCCCACTTTATCCTCAAAATAAATTCATTTGGAGCCTTTACAAATAGTAAATGAATTAATAATATAATAATATTTTAATTTTTTCCTAAAGTGACCCTCACCTCTCTTATTAAAGGGCAGTTCACCTTCACTTAATTTCACACCTCCAAATCCATTTTTAGAAGCCAAACCCTACCCATATATCCTCCCAAATACTTTCACTACGTCTTAAAGGCCTTCCTTTTATCACAATTCCAATTAATTGACACCTTTTGATTAAATCAAAATGAAGCACCTGAAGAAGAGGTAATACTTTTATCACCACATTCAAAGTTATCTTCTTCTTCCACTTCCCATTTCTTTGTTTTTTCCATACCAAAATAATAAATCCAGTACCTTATACATATTTTTTTTATTATAAATAATTTACAACCATATTCAATATTCTATCAATCCTATGAATGACAAAGTCACCAAACATGCCTATATACGACTTACCGTCTCCACCTCATGGTGTAGTAGTAATGCAACACCTCGTTATATTTATGGGTATAATAATTATGTATAATTTCTGTAATTAGTAAATATAAATTATAATTATTCTTTATATATGATATAACATCCAATTATATAATATTTTACATTCAAGTGAATGATATTGTCACTCGTGCGTACGTATGTATTACCATCTCCACGAAGGTGATAAGATTCATTCCCCATCATAACCATTCAAGATTAATTTTTATTTTATTATTAAAAATAGTGTTTAATAACATAATACAATTCTTTATATGAATCAAATACATCCAATACATAACAAACATGACTAACATAACAAAACATATAAATGAAAACAAATCAGTTAACACCCGAAACAATGATACTACTAAAATATTATTAAGAAACCAATATTAAGAGATCATATATGATATAATATTTATGTATGTGGTCTGTGTATAATTTAATAAAAATTATTTAACAATTATAAAGCATGATAATGTACCCTCAACTAAGTAAAAGTATAAGGTAAGGGGTTTTCATCTCACTTCTTATTCCCTTGAGATTCATTGTATATTGCCACTTTTTTTGGTGTATGTTCTACCCATGATTATATTCCATGGGTAATATACTTTAATTTATGGGTATTTAAAACTACATTATACGATCCTTATTTCATGGGGTGTATGATTCGTATGATACCAAATCGGTATGGGAATTTCTAATTTCGATTTCAAATAATTGGGTTTCAAAAAAACTAAATAGAATATTTTAATCCATGATTATGTGTGAAATAAATATTTACATATTTATTTATGTAGTAATTTATACTCCCCATTGAGTGGATATACAGTTGATACACATAATAACTCGATTGAAAAATTCTCAAGTCAAAGATATGAACTAGATAAGAGTAATATGAACTCAATTTCCATTCATTGAGTTAAAGATCCAGGTCATTGGTGTTGTTGTTACAAGAATAGGTGGGAATGTCCTCTGATTAATTTATAATTAATATCTAATAATATTTAGTGTATTTATATTTTTCACATATAATTATGTAATTGATTTATCCTTAACCTAAGGATAGAGTCTTTATAAGGGATTTAATCTCAATATACATTCTATTGAGACCTCATTATTGTTATGCACCAATTCACTTTTATATGGTGTATATATATTACTTTGACATATTATATCATGAATCCATTTATCATCATGGTATTGCAATTTTTTTATTTCCTTAAATTATTTTTATTCAAGCATCTATCATTTGGTTAGGATATCTTACTAAAATATTATTTTAAATGTTTTAAATCATTCTCATTAATGTCCATGTTTAAAATGATTTTATGGATTTATTTATTTTGACATGAATGTTTTGAAATTTAAATTCATTTCAAATCTTTCAAAGTGGCATGGGAAACATTTATTCAAAAATATCTTTTAAATCGCTTCTTTGATAAATTGTGCGACTTTTAAATGTTTTCAAGAAAAAAGGGGCATTTCATTCAAAAAGTGCTACTAATTATTTTCTTCAATGTCAATATCCTTTATAATAATTTATTATTTATTGAGGTTGACTTAATATAATACAATAATCCATATTGTATTGAATATGTTATATTTTACTGTGAATGTGCTATTTTTATACCATTCATGGTTTGTAGTTAAATTATTAACATTCCGTATGCTAGTTTTAATATGAATGTTTATGTTATGTTTCAACCTTTAATATGAGGAATGCATTTGAATTAGAAACTGATGGGTGGAGCCAACTATAGCACCTCGATGCATTAGTAGGTCTCATGAGACAAACTAGTCTCTTAGCACAAGGCCTTGACAAAATAATATTTGTAGTCTTGGAATGAGGCATTGACTTTGTGGTTATGGTGTCCGATATTATGCATTCCATCATTATGAAATTAGCTATTGATATTACATACGATTATTTGACTAGTAGAATATCCATGTGAATAAGTAAATGGAATTATTTGATTTACATTTTCTATATTATGTTGATGTTTAATTTTAAAATGCTTGTGTTTTAGTCTTATACATTGCATTATATGTTTATGATTATTTATAATAGATTCCTCTATATTTTTATCCTTAATGAGCATCTTAACTCATCGCTTTCTAGGTTATATTTTCTCCAGGATGTGAAGAAGTATATAATTATTAAGTTGCATGAATCGGCTAAGAGATATGAGTGTATTCAAAGGGAAAACAATTTTGTTCTTCTTTATTTCATGATTTAATGCAAAATAATGTATGTATCTAGTACTTCCCTTTCTACTAAACTGATATGTCTTTCAGGTCTTGGTATCTTGTGATGGTGCCAATGATATGTAAAAATTCACTGACTCTGGGTAACTAGGGTTGGGGTGTTCCAGTTGGAATGAGATAAATTTTAGTACAACCCTTGGAAACAAGATTTAGAGAAACTCTAAATAGAGAAAATTACCCTAAGATAGAATTTTGGGATTAGTATAGAAGAACGTCCAAAATTTTTGGTGATGTAAATATTATGTGGGTTTTTGGATAAATACATCCCTGTCTTGATAAAAGTAGGTAGAAGATGCTCTGGTACAAATGTACATAGGGGTAAAACCTGAAAAAACCACTTTGAGCTAGACCCAAACGGGAATTGGTGCACGAAAATGGACCTTGCAGTACTCTTGGTTACGACACTCTAAGGGGATATTCTTAGGATAATTCACATTTTAATTACAAATCTATTTGATGTATTTTAATATAAGATGAGAATAAATAACATTGGTTAATCCTCAGGGGTTTTAGATTGAAAATAAGGACTTATGATATTCTCTAAATGATTTTGTGACTATTCTTACGGACATAATGATTTCTGGTTTTAGTTAATGGTTGGATTCTAAATAAGTCATAGTAACATTGAAAATGATTTACAAGGTGGGAACGATGGTTGAAATTGGAAAAGATGTGGAATGTTGATAGGAATAAAAGATATCGTGGTCATGATGAGTTATAATTACAATAATATGATGAAAAGAATATATATTTACCATCTCTCAGACTCTACAATGAAGGGAAAGTTGGTGCATGATAAGAGCTCTACCAGTGGGGACCATGGAGAAAATAAATCTCAATTTCCATCATGTAGGAAATATGGAAGGAGAAAGATAGAAAATTATCACAATAGAACAAATAAATGCTTTATGTGAGGGAAAGAAGGACATAAATTAATGAATTGCTAAAGAGAAATGAATTACTCTGAAGAATATAAAAAATTTATCCCAAGAATCCATTTGTAGAAATTTTCTATAAATTTAATGGACCTGTACATTACCCGAGTGAATTCCCTATTTTATAGTATAAAATCATGTTCATAGAAGAACCTATGTGGGAATATATGGATAGAAAAATGTTTAAAAGTATTAATGATCATTGTTAATGGGATTACATTGGAAGATTATTCTCTTGTATGTGTAACCATGTAGTTTATTATGTGAAAATTCTATTGGAGGAAGAATTATCTTTTCTTTTATGGATATAGTTATAAAGAACAATTTGGGTTTATATGATACTTGAATTTGAGGCAATTACAGATTATTAGTTTTTGGGATGAAAATGTGAGGTATAAGATAAAATTTGTGGTTAAATTGTGTTAGGATTATTTTGAGGGATTTATCAAAATTTAAGAATGTTATAATATATGTTTTCAAAAAAGGACAACACACAGACCGTGTGAAAGCCCATCGTGTTAGACAAAGCTATGTGAATTCAAACTATAACTAGAGTGCGATTGGGATTTATCACCTACCACTGGACTGTGTGATGTCCCTAGTTAGTGTGACTAATTATTTTTAGTTAATTTTTTTTATTGATCAAAAATAAATTGATTTTGGATCTTATGTTTTATCAAATAAATATCCTAAGTATAGGAAAATGATATGGTGATCAAGTGTTAAATGTTATTTTGGAAAATGTATGGTCTATTGGGAACTCTATATCCCTAAAGAAAATAGAATACTATATAATTTCATTGGATGTGTAATGAATGATTTTTTATTTTGGAAGAATCTATGTATTTTATAGAGATTCAGGTTATTAATGGAAATGATTAACCTATCATAAAGAATATGTGATTTGGTTAATTACACATTTGTATGAGACATTAAGAGTAGTTGATTTTATTTAGAGATAAATGTTAAGATTTATTATGAAAAAATATGTGACTAAATTCTTTTGTGTTATGGGTGTCAATCATAGATTTAATTATATTGAAGTACTTTAAAGAAAATTGTTTATTGAATGGTCTTTATTTAACATTGGGATTTATTTTTTCAATTTTGGAAAATAATATTAGTATTTCTTTCTATAATGGATTATCCATTATGGGAATCATATGACCATGTACTAACTATTTGGTTTTTTTAACCTCTAATGATAATGGAAATATATAGATCTTCTTTTTTGGATTATGTTATTCTCTAGAATTTGATTCTTGCACTTTAGATGTGACCAAGTCATCTTGAATACTCATCGTTTGGAGAAAAGACGAGTTAGTGTTAGAAATTATTTAATGAATGATACTCTACTTCAAATGTAATTATATCACTTTATTTTCTTAGTCAATCTCTTAAATAAATTCCTCAACATTATGAAATGGAACATAAAATAGAAAAACATTGTCTGTTTACTTTTACTATTGGGGAACGAAAGACCATTTAACCCATCACAAGTTTCTGGTTTTCTTGTTGAAAACATTCTCGAGATCATGTTTTCTATCACTCTCCATAAGAACATGACACATATATTATCTTCCATATCCATGTTTTCCTACACCAAAACCTAGTAAGGGTTATCACGGGTGACATTTTTACTTATTTATCTTTTTTTGGAGTGATAGTTTTATTGACTCTTTTTCTGATGTGGGATGTTCAATGATGTTCCCAAGCCCAATTTTAAAATTTTGAGGAAGAAATTTAAAAAATCGGTGAATAATATAACAGCCCAAAATTTCATAGTAAGTTATTTTCTTTAAATTAATTCAAAAGCTTGCACTACACACAATTCCATGTTCGATCGCACAATAAATTACCAAATTAGCCATTCAAGAAGAAATTATGAATAGTATTAACTGAATTTTTAATTTTATAAACTTTATATAATTTTAACAACCATATTATGTGTTTCTTAGTCATAACATAATAAAAAATTCAATTTTTTAGATAAATGTAGAATTTTCTAAAAAATGAAATTTTACCGCCTTTTATTGGAGAACCAATTTTAAATCCAATATTTTATACCTTTATATATTAAATTTGACGATATAAACCTTTTCATTAGAATAATAAAATAAAACTTTAGTTTGGATATATTTTCAGTTCTTTTATGATAACATTCATGTTTTTATGAATAGTGAAAAATTTTATATTTAAAAAAAAATTAATCAATATAATTTATAGAGTTAAATTATATATTTGAAGAGTTTTGAGGTATAATTAGACAATATTTTTATCATTTAATCCATTGTTTGTCATTGGAAATAATTTTACATTTAAATTGGACATAAACATATATCAATCTTTTGATAGTTTATACATCTTAAAAACCCACTTTCTGGTTTTGACGATGTGAATATTTTTTAAAATTAATTAATAAAACATCTATGTATTTAATTCAATTAAATATGCATCATTTTTGAAATTGAAATATCAAAATTATCTTAGATTTAATTTTAGCTATTTTTCTGAAAACATTCGATTTTTTATGAATAGTGAAAAATACTACATAAATGTTTAAAACCAACTATTTTTTAAAAAAAATATTGGTTTTATTTCAAATTATTTTATGTTAAAATATATACATAATACATATATAAATTCAATGAAATTCATTAGAGTCATTTCATAATAAGATTAGATGTATAATGTTTTTTTGATCTTTTTACCATCTTTTACTCACCTTCTATGCTAATTTGAAAATTTGCATAAAACGTAATTTTATTGCTTCTGTGGATTGAATTTCAAAAATTCGAAAGCCACTATTGACATTAGTTAGTAAAATATGGTTCAATAAGATGAAAATATTTTTTTCTGAATAGTAACTTTTGACTTTAATTTACCACAGTTAAAAGTATATATGGTAATTAAAGATAAAAATGATATTATAATTACACTAACACAAGTCTTAATTTTATTGGATAAGTGGTTTTTGACAAAAATCCACCTTAGGAATAAAATATGATCCTCTTCGGTCAACTTAGATTAGATTAGGAGTGTTAAATTCAAATTTTCATAACTAAAACATATTTAACATAGGGTTATACATAAGATAAATTATACTATAAATATTAATTAGGGAGATAAAAATATTTCCTACATCATGGTATTTTCTTAATAAATATTAGACATTATATAATTAAATTTATTAATGTCACAATGATGATGCAGTAATTAACTTATTAATGAATGATTAAAATATTTGATATTATAAATACCAAAATAAATTTAAGTTGATACTTTTTATTTATTCTAGTATTTTTTAGGATAATATGACATGTTACAGTTGATTAAATTTATTTTTCTTTAATTAAAAAAGTATATATGACTTTAACGAAACCCAAATACTAAACAGTGTCCAAATTGATATAATTGACTTTTTAAGCCAATAATATTTTATTAAATTTTATAATAGTACTAAAAATCTATGGTTCAGCCAAAGGACTTATATAATGATAGATATGATACTAATGAACCACTGGGGGTTCTCTTGGCAGTTTATAGTATGTTTATTAACCATATTATATAGAAATACCAGGAGACATGGTAAATGTCAAACTATTTAACTAAAAGTTAAATCTAAGATATAAGATTAATATGGTGAACTATACCTATCTAAAAAATATTTTATGAGAGTTTTTAGACACATCCCCACATTATCCTAAAAATAAAACCATTTGGATCAATAATAAAATGAAAATGAATTTATAATAAAATAATATATCAATCTTTTCCTAAAGTGACCCTCAGCTCTCTTATAAAAGGGAACTTCCTCTTCTATTAATTTCACAGCTCCAAAGCCATTGGGCTTGGCCAAACCCTACCAATATATCGTTCCAACTACTATCAGTACTTCCAAGTGGCCTTCCATTGATCAGAAACCCAACATAAGGATCCCTTTTGATCAAATCAAAATGAAGCACCCAAAGAAGTGGTGATAGTTTCATCACCTCTTTCAATGTTTTCTTCTTCTTCCACTTCCTATTTATTTTTTTTTTTCAAAACAAAATAATACATTTAATACCTTATAAACACTGTGATGTTTTTATACATATGGTAGAACCATATTCATTATTTTATCCATCATATCAATGATAAATTCACCATATGTGTGTATGTATGGCTTACCGTCTCCACATCGTTATGTAGTGATTATTCAACACATCATTATTTTGATAGGTATAATAATGATGTATAATTGATATAAATAATAAATATACGATGTTAATTATTCTGTATATATGATATAACATACAATTATATATGATTTCCCCTTCAATTGAATGATATTATCACTTGTGTGTATGTACAAATTACCATCTCCATGAACATGATGAGATTCATTCCCCATTAGCACCATTTAAGAATAATTTTTATTTTATGACTAAAAACATTGTTTATGACCTTTATAAAAATATGTAAATGAATCATATACATCTTATCCATAATAATCATGACTTACATTAAAAAATATATAAAGGAAAACGAATCAGTTGACACCCGAAAATTGATACTACTAAAATATTAATAATAATTAAATATTAAAAGATCATATATGATAAAATATTTATGTATCTGGTTAATTTATAATTTAATTACATTGATTTAACTATTATATAAGAGTTCAACATACCCTCTACTAAGGAAAAGTATATGGTATTGGGTTTTCATCTCACTTCATATTCTCGTGAGATTCTTGTTATATTGACATTATTTCCTTTTGTGTGGTGTATGTATTGCCCATGATTGTATTCATTGTGTAATATAATTTAATTTATGGGTATTTATAACTTCATTTTATGATACTTCTTTCATGGGGTGTATGTTTTTTATGTTACCATATGAGTATGAGAATTTATAATTTCTATTTCCATTAATTTGGTTTCACACAATCTTAGTTGATTATTTTACTCCAAAATTATCTGTGAAATCACAATTTATTTATTAATTTAGAAAATTACACTCCCCATTGAGTGGATATAAATTTTATACACATAATCACTCCATTGATAAATTCTCGAGTCATCGATATGAACATGATAAGAGTAATCTTAACTCAATTTCCATTAATTGAGTTAAACATCGAAGTCATTGGTGATGTTGTTACAAGAATATGTGTGAATGTACTCTAATTGATTTACTATAATTATCCAATAATTTTGAGTGTATTTATTTTTTTACACATAATTATGTAATTGGTTTATCGTTAACATATGGATACGGTCTTTATACGGGATTTCATCTCAATTTACATTCTATTGAGATTCCACTATTTTTATGCACCAATTCACTTTTATATGATGTATATACTGTTCTTTGACATATTATATCATGATTCCCTTTATCCTCATGTTATTAGAAGGTTCTTATTACCTCAATTATTTTTATTCAAGTTTCTCTCATTTTGTTAGGAACTCTAACAAAAATATTATTTTGAATGTTTTAAATCATTCTCATTAACTTCCATGTTTTAAAAATGATTTTAAAGATTTATATATATGGATATAAATGTTTTCCTATTAAAATAACTTTCAAAATATTCAAATAGGTATGGGACACATTTAATCAAAAATCTTTTTTAAACAACTTCTTTGATAAATATTGCGGGATGTAAATGTTTTCATGAAAAATTGGATATTTCATACAAAATGTTTTACTAATTATTTTCATCAATGTCAATATCTATCATTGTGTTTTATTCTTGATTTTTTTAATTTATTATAATACAATCATCCATATTTTGTTGAATAAATTATTTTTAACCGTGGATGTGCTATTTTTATACCATTCATGGTTTATGATTAAAGTATAAACGTTTTGTATGCTAGTTTTAATATGAAAGTTTATATTATGTTTCAACCTTTTCATATAATTAATGCATTTGATTTAGTAAGTGACGAGAGGATCCCGGTATAGTTCCTTGATGCCTTAGTAGGTATCAGGAGAAAAACTAGTGTTTTGGAACAAGGACTATAAAAAATCTTATTTGTAGTCTTGGAATGAGGCCTTGACTATGTGGTTATGGTGTCTGACATTATGCATTCCAACATTATGAAATTATATATTGATATTCCATGTGATTATTCGAATAATATAATGTCCATGTGAATAAGTAAATTCATTATTTGATTTATATTTTCCATATTATGCTGAAGTTTAATTTTAAAAGGATTATGTTTTATTCTTATACATTTATTTAATTGTTTTTGCTTGTTTATGATAGTTTCCACTATATTGTTATCATTACTGAGCATATGAGCTCACCCCTTTCAATGTATTATTTATTTCAATATGTAAAGAACTATATCATGAATAACCTGCAGTAATAGGTTAAGGGATATGAGTGTGTTCAAAGGGGACACCATTTTGTTTTTATTTATTCCATGATGTAATGTAAAACTTATATATTTATCAAGTACTTACAAGGATACAAAACTAATATGTATTTTGGGACATGATCTCTTGTGATCATTGCAATGATATGTAACAATTCACTGACTCTAGTTAACTAGGTTTGGGGAGTTACATCATTGACGAGACTATCATAGTTTAATGGTTTCACTCACCATACCAACAATTTAGTCAAGGGTCACTCCCAAGACTATCTTCTTGGAAATATTCCCTTACAATATTGGGGTTTCTCTCCATTCCCATCCTATTTATCTCATGAGATATCAATCTTTACCCAATACATTAGGGGGAGATATAGGTCTCAAATGTCTTGGTAATAACATATCCACTATCATTTTTTATTTTGAAACCACCATGACATAATGAAAATCATCAATATGTTTGGAATAAGATTGTAAAACATTCATCATTTCAAAACCAGTAAAAGGAAGTGGTTTTTATAGAAATTTCATCATAACATATTTTTTGGAAAACAAATAGGATTCATTATAATTTCACCATTTTATAAAGGTATAACTCATTTAAAAAAGAACCATGCTTTATAGGAATTTTATCTTTATTTAACCCATCTAAGAGAAATTAGTTTCATAAATATACATCCATAATTATCATAATACATACATATAATGAATAAGAGTGGTATACTTGGATCCAAAAACCTGTAAAGAATAAGTAACACCAAAGGATATAATCTTATATGGAAGCTAATTTTTTAGGATCAGTTGGAAGATTTATTGAGCATAATAGACTATTCACTATGAAAGACACATTTAAAAAATAAAAACATTTCAGAATAATTTTATTCAAAAATATCCTTGAAAACTTATAATGGATTCCTTAAATATTATTTAGAATTTTTGATGTGGAAAATATCCTTTCCATATTGAAAATCACTTTTTAAAACTAAAAATTCATAAAATATTTTGGGAATTATTTTACATAAAAAAAATTAAAACATATATTAGATGATTTAAAATATTGAGATGTCCATGATGTCTGAAAATAATATTATTTTTGTTCATATTAAAACAAATCATCCTTTCACATTTTCAATAAAACAAAAATAAGACTTCTTTTGAAAAAAATATAAAGTTTCATTTTTTTGAAATTTATATAAAATCAAAAATGGGAAATAATTTATATAATAATGCATTTTTAGACTGCAAAAAAATTAAATATATTTTTAGAAAACAAAAATTTGAATGAAAAATGTTTTTTCGACAAAAGGGAGAATAAAATTAGTTTGATTTTAAAAATTTATTTTTAATATTGAGTAGAAAACTGTGGATGATTAAGGTGAAACATGTTTTCTCACAATATAATAAGATTAGAATAATATTTATTTGTTTTTTGAGAAATGGATCATATTTTTTCATCATCTTAAATAAAAACATAAGAAAACCAGCAAAATAATTAGCTTTTACCATAAAACTATTAACAAATTGGTAACATGGAACCATAATACCCACAAATTAGTATCATTATATGAAAATTAAACTACCATGAAAAAAAATTAATTGAGTATATTTCCTTTCAAATTTGTTTTTTATAATACTTTTAATAGAAAATAGGTTCATAACATGAGATATGTCACAAAAAGGAAATTTTAGACCAAAATTCATTAATATTTTTAGAAATTTTTTGTATCATAAGTAACATTATACAGTAATATAAAAATAAATGTTACATATCCTGAAATTAATTATATTAGTGATATAACATGTTAAATATGTTGTATATACACCACACAAAAGAAATGGGTTGTGAATTTTCATATATCTCCCATAAATAAACGAGAGACTACAAATACCTAACCTTATCAACTTCATTTGTGCAAGTTAAATGCCCCAATATAATAAATACAATTTTATTATAGTTATATTAAATATAAATAATTATATATAACTGAAAATATATGATTTACATATGACCTTTTATTACCCCTTTATTAACCATTCCCTGTTGATTTCATGTTTAGAGTAATAATTGCTTTGTTTTCCATGGATGACTTTATCTATTATTTTCCCCTTAATATTAACATTTTTTCTTCATATGAAAACTTTTTAACCATGATATAAATATAATTTATATTTATTTAATATGTATTTATTGTATTATATTAATTTTATTGATAAAAATTGACATACAATGTCCATGGAGATGGTGGGTTGTAAATACGTATAACTATGATTCCATTTTCTTGATGGATTGAGATGAAGAATGGAAATTAATATATTACCATTAATGAAATTTTTTTATCTCATATTATATATTTATATATCACACATCATCATTAAATCCATCCTTATTACCTTCCATGTAAATAATAAACGAATCACATCGCTTCATAAGGTGGAAACCTGCTGACACACGAGTGATGTTATCTTGCTCCAACATAAAGGAATGTGAGATTATATATATGGTATAAAAAATAAATACTTATATTAATATCATAAATATCATATATAAACAATATATACATCATTATATCCATTCATGATAGGCGGTGATGGAAAAAATTTACATTATTTTTGTGAGGTGGTAGTCTAATATACCCATGAATGATGATTTTGTGTCCCATTTTATGGATGGAGATATTGATAAAACTCATTTAATTAACAAAACACATCAAAAAATATGTTATACAATTTTATTATTATACCATAATAGTTTAATAACAATTGATGGAGCTGGAAGAAGATGTAAAACCAAAATGCATAGTCAATAGCTTTACACGTTCTTTTGATAAAGCCAATAGGTTTTAAACAGTCATTAGTATATTGGAATTATAATAAAACATTAATATACAATGTGGGGAAGGATATAAGGAATTTATTTCAGTAATCATCATCAAATTTTTTTTTTCAATAAGGTACGAGAAGAGGTGACCTTTTATAAGTGTGTTGAGTGAAACACTTGAGATTTTTGAAAAGGAAATGGTGTAACTACATTTTTTCATGTCAAGAGGATCTAAAATAGATCATTACCAATACATTGACATTATAATATCTAAATATTTCTTTCAAATGGGGTTTGGATAAGTATTTGGCCATTTTAAATACTTATAATGGTGGTTTAACAGCAAGGAAACCCATTTTTACCTTACTCGCGTTAAATAACTTTTTCATATTTTACAATTAATTATGATAAAATGTTTAATTTAAAATATGAAAAAATATATATTTGGATAATTTAAGATATTTAATCTTAATTTTAAATTACTATTCAAATTTGTGTATAATTTTATTTTAAAATTATACCCTCTAGCGTGATGAGAAATCGTTTTTCCCAAGTGAAAATATTCAAGTGTTTAAAATGATTTCATATCAAAATTAAATAATTTTATTTTTCAATAAACAAAATTGAATTAATAGCTATATAATTTATCTGATATTAATTTTAAACATAACTTACACCAATAAAAATATCTTTTAAAATTTTATAATTGAAAATCTAGTTTTGAATTTTAACAAATATTCTTCACTATTCATCAAACAATTAATCATTTCAAAAAAAATAAAAAAAATTTACCCTATAAAAATATTGATATAATTAAATAAACTGAGATGTCTATTTTTCAAATTAATATTATAAAAGTGTCAATATTTTTTTTCACGAATGGAAATAAAAAAATTACTAATAGTTTTTTTAACTTATAATTACATTCATGATAATTAAAAACATTTCTATCAATACCCTTTCAATATTTAAAACCCCAATAGTTCATATTTAAAATAATTTTATTCCAATTAATTATTTATGTTTTAATGAATATGTAACATTGTTTTTGTTTAAATTCAAATATTAATACTTTTCTGTTGTTCATTAATACTCTGTTTTGTGTGCAATGTAAGAAGAAATCATTGTTTCATGTAATAGAATATATCAAAGAAAATTAATTTATTTGATGAAAATAATATTCATAAAAATATTTGGTCTTATATATAGATTTTATGATATTTTATACTCTATTTTATTTTCATGATCTCACCATGTGTGTTTATTGGTTCTTAACACATATTAAAAAATCCATACATGAAGTCTCTCTGAACAACTTGTCAAGCATCTGGTTGTGTACTTAGCATACCAAATCAATGGACAAGATATACGACTCTAAATAACACAACAATGAATATAAATAAATTTAAATAACCATATATTGTAGAAATGTGGTATATGATGTTTGTTCTTCTAAATAACGTATGTCACAAAAATCTCATATTCCTGGAATTAAAAAGTATTCAAATTTTCCCAACATTATCTCCTGATCTAACCTGTGATAGTATCATCCAACCACCCTTCATGGTACGGGACAACTTGTAGTATTTCCACACACTCCAAATAGAATCCACAAAGGGAAAAATGAAAAAATGTTCAAGGTGAAATTTTAGGAAGTACTATTGTTTGATTAAGTTATGTGTTTCATGGACTTCAATTCCTGAAGAACCATCATAAGAAAATCGTAACTAATATTGCAAAATGAATGAAATAGAAGTAAAAAAAATAAAAAATTAGGTAGGAATTTCATCACGAATTCATTATTATTAGTTATAAATTAATACAAGAAATAATCCTTAACTCCTGGTAAAATTTTTAATTCCTTAATCCATATTGATACATATGGTTATAATCGTCTATGTAAAAAAATATTGTCATAATATTTCATTTGGTCATTAATTCCACCATGATTCATTCCCTCTCATTTAGTCTCAAACTACAGTTACCTCAAAGGGTAAATAAGTGTACTCTTGAGAGGGATTGTATTTAAGTATATGCAGGAAGGGTTATAGGGTTTCTTTATCTATAGATTATTTAATATAATATTAATTAATATCATTGAACTCATGAACTACCAATGGTCTATCCTCAAGACCATAATAATATTGAAGTTTGCATAATACCCAGGATAAGTCCCCTATTTAGGAAAAAGTCATGACAACAAAATTTCTATCAAGGATGTAAATTTTTATTTTTCATCATCTATACTCATAATATAAATAAATGTCTGATGAATAAATATTTAAAATACATTAAAATTCACAATAATATAAATTTAATCAGAACCTTTTTCTGGGATAAAAACCACACCCAGGGATCAATGGATCCATAACAAAACAAAATACAAAGTATTTTTATTTGGTAAATATTAATGATTACACCTGGTGAGGACATGGAATTCTGAATTAAAAAAAAATTATTGTTACAGGTAAACTTGGGTTCCAAAATTCTTACCAATAAAACCATATTATTAACATTGGAGTAATCCTATATCATTCCGAGATGTATTACTAGGGGAGGAGTGAAACTCCTTCTACACCCCCATAGAAATCTATATGTGAACCACTATTAGGACCTGAATTAGGATTACATTCTCCATACCATTACAAGATCTATGTATAATTTATTCAAATAAAATACGGTATCATAGAACCTCACAATCATTATCCACAGTTTCATCCTCACTAACAATGTGATCATATTTTATGGTCAACACTGTGAATAGTATAAAATATATGTCACCATCATGCACATAATACATCCTCAGTGAATCTATCTTCTCTTACACATTATCCATTATTTGAGAATGATATTTTCTACTATGGGATTAGATATATCATTTCCATTCATTAGATTATAGAATTTTTTAAGGTTATACTCCTTCAGAACAATGACCATTGCCTCTACCTCAATATGAGGTCCATCTAATACAAGTCATATATATGAATCATTCAATATGTAAAGCCCATGATCACTTATCTAGAAGATAGTGTCTCTAAATTCATAAGACAAATACCATATCTGAAATATAAAATTCATGATGAAAATTGTAATGGTTATTTGGTCTCATCTTATTAAACCAATAAGCAATAATAACCTATTTCTGCATTAGTAACAAACTATGACTAGACCTAAAGGCATCAAATTATGCCTCTAACTATACACTTTACTAATGAAAATATAATTTCATGGACTTTTTTCATAAATTTATTCAATTCCTCAAAATATTTTGGCATTTACCTAACTGAAGGAATGGTTGTGACATTTTGTAATGGTCAGAAATAGGGGCTGAAATCGGGGAAATTTTATCTATAAATATTTAGTAATATCCTTCTATCCTAAGAAAAATATGAATCACATAGATTATTTTGTGGGGATAACTATATATTATTTCACAACCCTTTTAGTATTAACTACATCTCAGCCCTCTAAAAATTCATTCCCTTGAAAGAAAAATTCCTAAATAAAAAACATACAAAATGAGAGATCGTGATATAGTTATTTCTCAAAAAGTATATCCATGATAATCCTGAAAGGTTTAGAGTTTATCTCCTTTATATAATAGTAAACAATGATATCATCTGTGAATATAATAATGAACAGATATGGATATGGATTGAATATCCAGTTAGTGTTTCTGTTGAAAAATGTTCTCTAATTCCTTATTCTAAACCCAAGAGAAAAAAAAACACATGGAGACTATAGTGACACTAGAACACCATATTCATAATATCCTTAAATGAAACATAAATATGGTTATCACCAAAAGTTTGACAATTTTTTTAAACCAATTATCTATTTGTAGATATTAAAATTTTATGTTAATTAATGGAAAAGTTGTGTTTTCTTTACTATCTCCTTGTTCATGAAATCATATAAAATAAAAAGACAAAAAACTCCCATTTTCCTTCATGGATAAGATAATAACATTTATCTAATGAGACCTACTATTTTTTATAATGATATTCTCTACAATGTCTATAAACTACACATTTATCTTTCTGATATTAGTCAAAGCCATCTAATTAGAAGATGATGATATCCGTGTTCACTTGGGGTGATATTTGATACTAAAAGAAAACACTTTAAAAGTGGTAAAACATTGAGAATATTATGTAGAAAAATATAAATACTAATCTTCTAATAAATGAAACAATTCCAATAAAAAAATTTAAATCATTGTTCCATGATAATTAATAAATGGTTAATAAACTAAAATCTCATAAGTATAATCTCTAATCATCATGTACGAGTGTCTCATTTCCTAGTAGAAGAGAAACATAACTATTCTGCTACATTCTATATAACCATATGAAAATATAAATGTTCCAAATCCTAGAATAAATATAATTATTTCATTCCACATATAAATTCATAAGGTATTACCAATACCATTATGAGATATTGATAAATGTACCTATGTTGAGAATATTCTCACACAAATAGAAAATTTATTATAGGTGAAGATTGCCACCAGTATGAGTCTCTAGTATACATAGTTAGTTTAATTACTCTATAACAATCTTATGCTCTCAATGTTGTGATACGTTGGGAACTGGATGAATTACACCAATATCGATGTGTATTTTCGTAAATATGGAAAATATAGATATTATACATCGAAACATATTAAGAACCATTATCTCAAAGACCTCAATATCTTTTAAATGAAATCTCTCGTAACATATTACACCATGATCATATATTGGTTTTCTTATAGATAGTAGTGGAGTGGATCAATATGTCATCAATCAAATGATTCCCTCAGACCAATGCCTCTTTTACTATATCCAAATCTAAAAGGGAAATGATATAAACTATGAGGTAGTCCTTTATTTCTACACATATTTCATTATAGATGATATTTCATTTTAACCCCATAGGTTTCTCCTTATACATGATTCCATGATCAAACTTATCTATGCATTGTCTACCACCATAAAAAATATTGATCTCGAAGATCGGTGGAGACAACCAAGTGTTCTATAGTTCTATACCACTAAGGTCATTACCATGAATATGGATAAATCATATGGAAAGATCATGTCTTTTATCATTGGATAGCAGTTCATGACGGCCATAATCTATCACCTAGATGGGAAACCTCTTTAAAAATCATTGATTACCATGGAAATATACAATACTCTAGAATGGGTGGGAATAATCAAGGGTTCAGTGGAGTTTTTAATATTTTATTAATGGATTAAATCTATCCTCTTTGATCTAATATAACAGTCACATATTATATCCTATTAAAACCTCATGATATCTGTGAACAATAAATTATACTATGTTACCAATAAAACTCCACATTATGTTTCCATCATCTCCTAAACCCACACCATTCCCAATGTAACTGGATAGTAATTCCTTCAAAATAATTTCTCAAACACTAACTTTTGTATAGTGAATTAATCATGGGTCTATGGGATTAATGTATATCAGTGTATAATTGATCTATGATGAATAATCATAATATGAATCCTATTATAGTTATTTAGTGTCAAAAAATGAAGGAAAATATAAGATATGGACTTCATCCAGCCCTCTCATCCCTAAGGACATACTTCCCCAAGATACATAAAATTTCAATTTCTCTAATACTCATAAATCACAATAATCACGTGAGTATTTTCATCATACAATATCATGAATATAAATTGATCTATTTTTATGTTTGTTCTATACTAAATAGCTTGGGGATAAACCCACTACTCTATTAGACGGAAAAACCACTCCCTGTCATGACTGACAACTAAGGACTTGTTATTAATAAAATCAATAATATGAGGTATGTCATGCTGAAAGATGATGCATGTTATAGTAGATGAAGAGTAGGATGTGACCTGGTCCAAATATAGAATAGATATGGGAGCTATCAAGATTGGTAATATCATTGAAGGGTTGTTAGATAAAGCCTTGTTTTGTATAAAAAACTATCATATAAATCTATCTCTAGTGGAGGTCTAGAAGTTGAATGCTTGGTTTAAGATCAAGAGTTTATTCTGGATGAGTTGGGAATAAAATCTCTATAACAAGATGATTACCTCGTAGGGGACAAGGTATTCTCTAAGGATTCTTATTATGATGATATTTTGATCCAAATCACTATCAGAAGTGTGGAGAGAAGAGTTACAGGGCCTCACATCCTAAGGTACAATCATGTACTAAAGGGGTAACATTATGAAGGGGGTTCATTGTCATTAATGGGAAGAAAACTGAAGGGATAAAAAACTACTCCCAGCTACCTATGTAGATGTTAACTAGATCCTCCATTTATTCCAACGTAACATAATGTTAATCAAGACTTCAAAACCAAGAAATTAAGATTGTTTTGGACCTCATAATTGGAGAGAGAAAGGCTATGTTTTCAGAAAATTAGTATCAAGAGAAAGGTGGTGTGATGGGATAGGAAATTGGATTGATATAGATTTACCATGAGGTAATTCTCTATTATATGATAGATATTCATGAAAAGATGATCAAACTAAATGTCCAAATGGAAGGGTTTTGATTGAATATTAGAAATTGTTGATTGAATTGATGTCAGTAATGATCAAATGTATTTGATCAATCAATAATATTTTTTCTGCAATTGGATTCAATAAATGAATCATAAACATGTAGGAGTACATTCGAACCATGGGCAAACTGGCCATAGATTTTAAAGACTTAATCAAGGAAGAATAGATTACGAAGATTAAATCACATACATTGGGACAATACATGGTAATAACAAATTATATTCTTATCCTTTTTAATGATTTTGTGACTTCCTTATTTGTTGGATGATACTTAGTGTTGTACACCTTCGTTTCCCACTCTTTCCAAAAAAATATTTTAAATAAATACTCTATTTTGAGTAAAAATAATTATTTTAATCATTATATGAAGGATGTATTGTCTAATTAATCCCAAAAAAATGATTCCATATATTTATAAATTGACTAATAGATTATTTTAGTATTAATTAAATTTTTTGAAAACAACCTAAACCGACCACTAGCATCCCAATATCTTATCATATATCAAGACCTGTTGACATGGTTTTCTGTAGTATAATAATCTTATTCCAAAAAGTAGCTTACTCTAAAAACCAAACCTAATAACACTACTTTGATATTATCTTGATGCGACCCATCCCGCCATGAAACATCATTTTATTGACGTAATCTTAGTATACCAACCCAATTGCACATTTAATTGGCCATTATCTAGTGAAAATCACTAATATGGCATATAAGTCCTAATAGATACCTTTTCCTTTAAAGATATAAATAAAAATATATCTTCATGATAGTTTATATAGAAATCTGAATTAATAAATGAATAATGATATTGATGTACTATGTGCATATAAAAATATTACAGAGTACCAAAAATGTAGAATAATCGATAGAATGTAATATTGAAATGTGAAGATACTATCATCCCCTGATAAAGAGAATCCTTTAAGTTGTGATCCAATAAAATCCATGTGATTCTAATTATGCCATGAAAATCACTAGCTATAGGCACCAATGATTGCATCCATGAACCAATATAATTTCCTATAACACCACAACTCAGCTATTCATCATCCATATAGTCGCAACACATATGGGAACAAGACCTGTGTTGGGTGGGAAAGTGTATACCAACCTCAAAAAGACTAGATTATAGTGAGATAAATGGAAAAAATAGTAAAATAAACAAAGTAATTATTTTAATGTAACACGTAACCATGTTCAATAAGGTAATAGATTACTATAAATCTTCTCTTAAAACAAACTTTACAAATGAACATGATGTTTTAAATGATCTATAAATCCTAGAGAATGTAAACTATCTCACACTAGTAACTTCCACATTATCCCACAGTATCCACAAAAATTCGTTCTCTATGCCTCATTGGATATGATATCAATTGAGAGGGTACTAACCCATATAAATATCTCATGAAATGAAATGAAAATTGTGAATCTTCCAAGAGGGGTATAAACATCATAATTGGATGACCTTCAACCCATTTATATTTCATGGTTACCCAATCCACTATGAATATGTAAGAACTATTCCCAATAGTTGATAATTTATTAATAGGTTTACAGAACCCATGACTTCTGAATTCATCAACCCAAAAATATCACCATATCTATAATGTTATGAAACTCACAATGCTCAAATACATAATATATATTAAAATGTTGTTGAATAGATATATAATGTCGTGGTATGGAAAGAAAATTTCTGAAAATAGTCTGCGCATAAATCCATAAACCACACTCTAGTGGAATGATGTGAAAAATACCTAATAATATCTTGTGCATTCTATATAATAAATAGTTTAAGGTGTACTGGCCTCATTGGTTACTATAAATTTCATACCAATATAATTATTTTGAAAATTATATACAAATAAGGTCTAGAAACACAGTAGATATTGGCTGGTGGGTAATTTTAATACATGCCAAATTTTATGTCTTTGATTTACATTGATCAATTGATGATTGTATATTTTATATATTTATACATTTCTTATAATGCATATCCAATACATGGAAACCCACTATTCCTAAGATACATGTAATTTTTTGAGGTTCACATGATGAGTGGGTCTATTACCATTGATTTAGAGTTTATATAGATTTATTCTGAGGCACCTAGTCTAGCAAAATATGATGTCTAAGCTGATGTAATATTGTATATAACCTTTACAAAACCATATAACCCATTATTGTAATTGAAAAACTACATAGACTATAATTATTAGGATTATAAATAATTTGATTCTAGATCATTTTCACACCTCTATAATAAAATCATATCATTTATTTCTCTAATAGTTGTGCCTCTAATTATTCCCAACATTAATTCCCCCAAACACACTACTTCATGTCAATGGAGTAATTCCAAAAAATTAATTATCATTATATCGTGTTTTCCCCATTCTATTAATTGAATATACACATAAATCAGTGTTTATTTCTAATTTATACTCTCTTTATAGCATGTTTAAACCTAAAACTCTATAAAAAATTTGTTACAATTCTCAAAACAAATAACAAATCAATGAGAGAGTTTTTGTATAACGAAATCCCAAATAAATTTAACTGTAATTTAGAACCACAAAAAATATGGTCAATTTTAATGCTAAAAATAGAACATTGGACATTGGAGAGGTATCACAATTATTTTAACTCATATTTCTTAGGGATTAGACTTAGATAAATTCCAGAAAAATAAAAAAATATTTTTAATTAAAAATAATAATATTACACTGTGAAAAAAATCATTAGTATAATAATCAAAGAAAAATTAATCAAAATTAAAATTTAATGTAACATAGATAATTCAAGAAAATGTTGATTTCCTAAAAAATGATATTATGAAATTATTTAGTTGGTATATATATTATCAAAATTAAAACATTTATTACAATTCATATACCAAATAAATATATATTAAACTATAAAATGGGTATTTGTTTTTATCAAATATCTGAGTTATAACCATCCACTACATATCAATCATGAATAAATATAAAAAAATTAATTATTATAGAGAATAATTATACTAAGAGGGTAAATAGGTGAGTGAAAAAGTATATGTTTTCCTACCCCATTGCAGAATAAAATTTTTGTCCAATGATTTTATATCGATTCATGTTAATTGTGACCACCACACTTAAGAAAACAAAGAATATGAATAAACACTCTTCATTTCCTGACTAGGGAGTGAAAATTTTATAAGGTCTTTTTCACCCAACATAAATGATATTGAATTGTGTAAAATCATAAATTTTCTATAGGGAAAATTTATTACATTGAAGATATTATATACCTCCATGAAATTATTTTCATAATTCATCAATAGTTTAAATTATTGATTTCCCTTCACAAATCCTCACATTATTATTTCTCAAAAAGGCATGGTGTACCAAATAAAGATATAAAATCCAAAATATCACTAAATTCTATTTCATCAACCCATTTTTATTCTTATTTCATGTCAATATTATTCAATAGAAATAAGAAATTATATTTAATTAGATAATATTATGATTTGAATAATATTTAGTAATTATATATCATAGGGGTTGAAACCAAGACATTAATATATTACCACTCATAGATAAATTAAACTATATTGATCATTAAAACGATATTACAATTTTTCGTTAGAATATATTTAGAAGTTGTTAGATGTTATCACATCTGAAGGTAAAAGTTATATATTTAAAGTACTTTTTATTATAAACAACCATTAAATGAAATTTAGAAGAAATAAACTTGTGAAGTACCATTAAAAATACTATTAATAATAATTAAAGACATTATTTAATAAATTTGTGTAACTAACTATGTGGAAAACGTTTTTTGAAAAGCATAGTTGACGATGATATAAATATTATGGAAGAAGTTACCAAAGAAATAATTATAAATATTTGAAATAGGGAAATAATATTTTATTACTTGATTTTCAATATATGGGAGAAAAAATGAGTATAAATCATTGATGAGGGTAATTAAAATTATTATTCATTTTCTAGGTTATAGTCATAGTTATGATATTACATAGGTATTATTCTGGGGTTGGCCGTTGGAATACAATAGAAATACAGTTAGTTAAAAAGTTTTATTCCTTGGATATAAAAATATAGGTACATAAAACAAT
Organism: Viscum album; assembly: GCA_963277665.1. NCBI lineage: Eukaryota > Viridiplantae > Streptophyta > Magnoliopsida > Santalales > Viscaceae > Viscum > Viscum album. The sequence continues at coordinate 797,585,455 of OY728143.1, read as the reverse complement.
ATATGTCTGTTAATTAGTAATAGCATATTTATTTATGTTAATATAAATATGATCATTGCAATTTTATAGTTATTTTTATAAGAAAAAAATTAAGGCATTTTATATTTATGGAAAACATTATTTTGATAGATTTATATGTTTATTAGATATGTTTTAATGGTGATAAGTCCTATGGGATTATTGATAGTGTTAGTGAATCATCTCATGTTTGGTGTTGGACATTGTTTTTATGATTTAACTAATATGAAATTATAGGTTAGAGGGGGTAAAATAAAACTACTGAAGTGAACTAAATTTTTCAAAAAGATATACCATTATTGTAGAGTGGAACAATCATTCAATATTTCATATGATAAAAGTGACTATATTAGTCTTCCACACTGTAATTGAAAACATTTCCACAGATCAATTTTATAGTTTTCAACATTCCTCATTCTATAGAATGATGAAGATATTTAATTATCCATTTTGGGTTAATGATAAGTTCTCTATTTCAATGCTCAATTTTAGAATCTATAACAGATTTTTTATTTATTTTTGTAAATTAGGTTTTGTGAAATTATCCACCTAATATATGCAATGATATCAATTAATCTTTCATAAAGGGTACAATGTGAGTTAGATATTGACCATATATTAAATTATTTAATATTGAGAGGTTCGAATATGAACATATGATAAAATATTTTCAAATAGTAATGAAGGGTTTCGTTGAACACCTATTTAAAAAAATTGCATGTTCGTATGTAAATTTTTATCATCTAATCACTAAATGATGAGAAATGTCCATGAAATTTAAACTCTTGATATAAATAATTTTTTACTGATATTTGTGAGGTATTAAACATTTATTATAATGTATTTTGAAATCATATTAGTTATCGTGTATTTAATTATATTATCCAAGTATGTATTTCTTATTTAGGACAAAAATCATAGTAAGGGTATCACATGATTACATATTGTTGATATCAAATTATTTCATAGGATAGTATTGATAATTTCTTTGATACATGATTCTAAATCATCCTATTATCCATGGAAGAGTTCTAAGAGGCTTTAGAGAATCTATTACATTATAGTTAAATATTCATCACTCAAGATCCTGAGTAGATGATGTAAATAATTTTGATGCACTTAGTCATGGTAATAGATAACATTTTTTATTTTTTAGAATAATTTTTCCAAACCTATAGGTCTTCCCAGATAATGGAATAAAATTATTTGAACATTGAAGTAAAGCATTCAATGTTTTCAATGATAAATTACATATTAATCTAGTGTAGATGACATGAACTACTATAAAACAGTATCAATGTAGAATGGGATAATGTAGGGGGCCTTCCAATTCTCATTTCTAAAAATATATATTTTTGTAGTCACATAAAAATAAATTTCAAGTACTACATGTAGTTTTTATTATTTTAAATTAACATTTAGTGGTGATACATGTAAATAGTGACAAATAATCTCCCTATCAATATAAGTTACTTAGGATTTTTACATTGGATGTATTATGGCATTCATGAGGAAACTTGAGATAATTAATTCTATATAAATAATTTATTCATTCCCACTATTCATTGTGTTATTTTATTTGGGATAAAAGTCCATAATAGTGTGGGGAATATAATGATCTCCAATCCTTTAAAAACAGAATTTTCAATTAATATATTGATCACTTATTTTCTCCTTAGGGATAGTAAGGATTCACATTTACATATATATAATATATATGGATCTGTGTGTGTGTTATTTATTTCGTAATTATGACTACTATGGGGTTGAGAAAAATCAGGAACAAGATTTTATGATAATGAAATAATTAGTGTATATGTAGAATTACCCACATGTGTTGTATAAGTGAATGTGTGGATCACATCACACACAAAACCTCCAAACTATTCCTTTTTAGGCTACCCATATACCTACCATGTGTCCAATTGTGACCATTCAATTTATTTTTGATGACTTTTTTTGCATTATATATTTTAAATTTCCATAATTTATTAAATTTAATAAATTTTACCATTTAATGTGATGGGGGAAATTACATTTTAATTTGAGACAAATGAAGTATCTTTTGATTATTTTCTATTTTAGGGTCAATAAGAATTATTTTATATATGTAATTACTATGAACTATTTTTATTTTGTTTTCACATATAAACATTATTAGAATTTATTGATTGATAATTTCTCAAACTCTCTGAACATAGATATATAATTGTTGTTCCATGGATATATTTTCAATAGTTTTGTTAAATGAGGAGTTATTGGTGGGTATCATAGACCATATTATAAATTTATATGGAATGAAAAATGTTTTCTAACATGGAAATTTTATGTAGTGATTTATGTGTTATTAATTAAAGGAGTTTATTTTAGCTGAAGTTTATATTTGAGCTAGTATGATTTTATCTAATGGTACACTCCCTTACTATGATAATATACATAACTAAAAAAATATAAATATGATATTCTATTTTCATGACTACTTTGATGAATCTAGAATATGGATCTCGTAGTTTTATTCCATTCATAATATGTTATTATTGATGGATTATTTAGTCAATATTGACATTAATTAATAGATGTGGGTTTATGGATTTATTCACATAGATATGGAATAATAATGGGATTGATTTAGGTCTAAATAGCCTTATATTTTTTTGTGATATCATTAGAGTAGAATGACATTGTGACTTCATTATGACATGACCCTAAAATTGGAATGAAATAAAGGTGTCCATGAGTTAGGATTGATTATTTTATTTAGTTAGGTACTCTTACATCAAATATGACTTATAAAGGCATAGAGTTATTCATCTATGTTGTGGATTTCAGTTACCCTCTATCTAGTGAAAAATATGATGGCATCAGTGTCCACTATATTTTAATATAATAACTAAATTCATTTTTTGGTTCTTTATAGAGTGAGCGTATTTAATAGTATCCTATTATCTAGAAATATCATTCATTTCCTCATGATAGTTGATCAATACCTCAGGATTAGTTGTATGGCCATTTATAGCTCATTAGTTTATGTATTTGTGTGGGTATTTGTGTATAAAACACATCAATATTTTAAAATTTGATTACCATTAAATCATTTATTGTGTTTTATGGGTTACTCTATGAATAATCTAACACCCTATTATTTTTATGAAATAGATTTTTTAAACTATTTTATTTCATTGATGTTTTTCATCACAAACCACAACGGCTTAGCATTAATTACATGCAACACTATGTTTATACGAAATATCATTTTATTAATATTTAAATAAGATAATAACCTACTTGTAATATTAGAAATTATGATTCATAATAATTGACTTTTTAAAATATAGGTTTTATACGATGAATTTATTTTTTATCATTTTCTTAGGATTGAAAATATATTCTAATTGAATATAAAGGAAATGCTTTTATTTTTATGCTCCTAAAGTCATTTTGTATTAAAAAATTAAATTAAATTAAATTATTAAATCATATTAATGATATATATATTTTATATATTCATTAAAATATTTATTATTTTCATCAAATAGATTTTATAGGAATAAGATATCAACAACCAAATTTTATGCCTACGTACTTATATTTCATGTAAAGTTAATTTTATTACCTATTAAAAGCGAACCTATTTGGAATAAAATTTCCAATATATATATATATATATATCATAGTTGAGATAATAAACAACTTAATTTAATTATGGATATAAAAAATAACTTGGTTTGAATTTCTGGAATATTTCTGATTAGTTTAATGTTTTGATGATTAATAATAAAATATTTCCTTTTAATTAAAATAATATTTTTCATCACAATTTATTATTTTTCAATTATATTTAGTAATGGTTTTAATGTATAAATATATTATTTTTAATAATTTAATCAATTTTAGATCATTTTAATCTATTTTACATCTAATTTAGATATAATAACACTTCAATATTTTTCATGTTTTAACATTAATAGCCCGTTTTGTAAACCCTATCAACCAAATTAATTTGAAATTTATTGCATCATCATCGATATTGTTAAAATTGAAAAATTGGATTCTATATTTGGAATCAGTGGGTAAAAGTTATTTAAAAAGGGTTATTTTATTTTAAGGCATTATCAATAGTAACATTAGTATTTTTTTATTAACAGTTTAAAGACCAAATCAAATAATTAAGTGTAAAATTAATATTATAAATATTATTAAATTACCAAAACACATTGACTATTTTCATTTTATAAGTGGGTATTGACCAAAATCAATATTTTTCTATAATTATACTATTTTCAATCCACATGGATTATATGAAGACATTTATTATAATTTATTTTTAAAAATGTTAAAGATGTGAAACTAAAATTAAAAAAACATTTCTTATATTGAGAAAAATAGAAGATAAAATCGACTATAAATATTTGTTTTAAATATAAAATCATTTCCTTTATCATGGTATTTCATTTTTAATATTTAGGGAAAATGTAATTACCTTTAGGGATATTAAAATGATGATGTAATGAATTGTAATAAGAAGAAAAAATGGTATTATTTAAAATTATTAGAACTATTATATGAACCAAAAAAAGAATAAATATTTTTGTTGTTTATATGTAATCTATGGTTTTTCAAAGCTCTATATAATAATAATTTCAAGCCACATAGACATCAATAAGACCCATATAATATTTTATTTAAAAATAAGTTAAGTTGATCACACTCTAGATTATTAATTAATATAATGTTTTCATACATTCCTTTAGAGAAGTATTTTTTGATCATATATAATAATTTTTAAAGATAAAATATTAATATCCTTATGGAAATTTATTTATAATTTTTAGGTCATGAAAAATAAAATTAATGTACTTAATAAAGATGATCAGGTAATTATTTAATTAGTGAATAAAAAAATATATGATATTAAAAATAATAAAATAAATAAAATATAATATAATTAATGTAAAAAAGATAATTTAATAGATTACCATAAAATCCTAGAGATGTAATAAAATTATTTATTTGAATATAACCTGTAATCCGGATATTATTAAAAATCCATGACATGAATACTCTCAAAACATGAACTATTGATATTTTATCAAAATAATGTATTAATAATTTTTTATAAAAAAAATATTTAAAAATAATATATATTTATATATATAATATGTTCTATAATGTTAAAAAAAAATTCATTTATGGTCTAATTGACACCACATGAGTAAAAATTATAACCATTTAATTTGGAAAAGTTGTTACTATAGTTAAAATTGAAATAAGTTAACTAAGGGTTAGTCCAAAGGATAAGGTTTAAAAAATAAAAACATTTAAAAAATATTATGGTAGATGATATCACAAAATTTTCAAATATAAGCTTAAATTCTATTTTATTTTGGAGGTATTTGATTTGAGATTGAATTTAATATAAATTAATATTGATTGAAATTCCCAAAGTTCCCCAACCTTAATTATAAAAGTGCACATCCTCCCCCACTTCTTCACATAACAATGATCCTTCAAGATCTGTGATACCCTAACCATTTACCTTATAAAATTCACTATCCACATTCTATATTTTCTAGTATTCAAAAAATATTATCCCTAGTGTCAATAACAATAGATCTTGAGGGAGGTCGCTGGAAAGAGGTATTCTCCTTCACCGACTCTTTCAGGATTCATTTATCATCTAGATCATCTTTATTTGTTTTTTCCATTATAAAGATTCAAAAATAGTATCACATACATGATGATATTTTATTATGATTTTGGAACAACCAAATTAAATATTTTTTTCAACCTACGAAAAAAGAAAAGTACCATGTGTGTATACATAAGGCTTACCATCTCTATGTCATGTTATAATTGGTTTATCATCATTACATTAATTGGATGGGTATAATGATGGAAATAATGAATATTTAAAATTATTATAAAATAATATTTATTCTTGAAAAATATATACACCATAAAAACAATTCAATTTTTCAATTAATTGAATGACATCATCGCTCATGCGTACATATGACCTACTGTTTCCAATATGCGATGTGTTTTGTTCTCCATGATCACATTTAATAAATGATTAGATAAATATATATAATGAATAATATTATAAAAATTATCCTATAACATTCTTTAAATGAAATAACTATATTCTATATGAACAAACGGGGACTTATACAACAAAACATGCATTAAAAATGGAAGTTCATAACACCCAAAAGAACAGTAATAATGAAATATTATTAAAAAAATGGTAGTAATTTGATCATATATGATATCATAAAGCTATATATGGTTCTATAATAAGTTCATAACATTATTTAATCCATTATATAGTAGTTTCAAATATGTACTATTTAAATCATACCAATGTTGAGGGTTAATTATATAATCTCATTATTATATGAGATTGTGTTTACGTATGTCACTAACCGTCCCCCAGGGACCATTTCGTGACAAACCCCAAGCCCGCCTTCCATAGGCCAGGGGCTGGAGACTAGCACCAAAGGCGTATTCCCTAAAACTGGGAAGGCATTTCTTTATAACCTGTAATCACACGCAAACAACAACACAACAAGATACAAACACAAGAAAAATGCATAACCAAAAGAGTGCAAATGAAAAAGGGGCCAGAATACAAGACCAGTAGTAAAAGTACAATTACACCTGAAGAAAGTGAAAATATAGCTATTTTATTGTCCTTTTGGATTCCAACCTGAAGGGTAGGTACAGATCGCCTCCTAGACACTCTATGTTCGCCTGTCTCCTCCACGTATCAACACGCCATATAGTCCACCTCCGGGTACCGTCCTGTCTTGGTACTCTCAGCCTCAGTCAGCGTTGTCTATCGTCTGCATCCAACACAATAATGTGTGGCCATATCCTGTGCATGAGTGAGTATAATGATACTTCGTAGGTACCCCGAGACCCTTTTGGTCACACAAAATCTAACAAGGATAAACCACAAGAATGAAATAAACAGATAACACCACATAGATATATGCCCTTACATATACCAAAGTAATCAAGTAATCCATCTCAATCATGAGGAAAACACAAAGTTACTGACTAAGCTCACACCGGTATACAACTTATGTATAGAGTTATAGATGATTTGATGTATCCACTAAATCATATATTCTATCAAACCCATGTAGGATCCATGAACATAAGTCAGAGCTGTCGAACCCACACAGGATCCACGAACAGTCGTCAGAGCTGTCAAACCAACACAAGAACCAGGAACAGTAGCCAGAAACCCACAAAGGATCCAGGAAAAGTCTTTAGAGCTGTCAAACCCACACATGATCTAGGAATAGTAGTTAGAACAATTGAACCCACACAGAATCCAGGAACAGTAGACAGAGAGGAGCCAACCACAGGGTTTCCGCACAAGCATGCTTGATTCCGAGAGGTTCCACTCCTCGAGCCAAGTGTCGATACATCAACTTCCACGAAGTCCCACGAAGATGTATCCCAATGTTCTTCCATGTTATAGGGGTTTGAACGCAATAGATGACGCAATAATTGGACACCCGGTCTGTGAGTTATTAGCCTTTTAGTCATGGGGGCTCGGTTGGATTCCTGAATGATCCAACCTGACTGTTACTCAACTATACCCCATACTCAAGAGGAGCATACTCAAAGAAACCGTCATGCTCCATGTTTACCAGCGCCATTGAAGATTTTTCACATGAACTTATGATGCCAATGATATGGCCAAAATAATGTAAATGGTCGTAGTGGGCTCGGGTCCGTTCCATCCCAGTCGGACCGACCCGGCCCAGAAGGCCGTGAAGGCAGCGAGAAGCGTGAGGGCGTAGACTAGTCACGAGGGCGCAGACCAGCCGCAGATCGATGTAAGGGAGGTTCAGCCCAGAGGCTCCATGAGTGGCACGGAAGGCCAGCTCAGCAAGGCACGTGTGGGGCGCATCTCGGCTGCTCGGCCCGGATGGCCAAGGAAAATTCGGCCAGCACCGCGACAGGTGCGACTCTGGCATCTTGGCCTGGATGACCGAGGCCGGTTCGGCAAGAGGCAGTGCGGGGCACGCGGGCCAGCGCAGTTCGTTCGGGCACACGGTAGGAGGTCGGCCAGGCCGGGAGGTGGCAGGGTAGGCAGGCAGGCAGGTTGGTGGGTGGTCGAGAGGCGGCCAGGTAGGCCGGCGGGCGGCCGAGAGGGGGCCAGGCAGGTCGGCGGGGCACAGGCCGACTCGTGGCAGCCGCTCAGCTTGGTGAGCGGGACAGCTGGCGGTGGCTCGGCCGGGGCCGGTTAATCCGGTGGTGGTGCGGAATGCCGCAGGGAGGCACATGTCATGGAGGCCACGGGTAGCGCAGCCTTTGACTTTGTCACCTTCGTCACCACATCATTTCGTCGCCATGCCGATGGATATCACAAAATTGATCAACGGAGGGTGTCAGGCCATGTTAGTTTGGCACGCGCCCTCCATGTTTAGGGTGATAGAAATCAGCCCTTCTGATCGAACCACAACAATCCACCCACACAATGAAAGCATCCTCGTTTTTCATTTTGAAAGAATGGAAGAACGTGAAACTTAAATGAAATGATCCCCTACGTTTGTTCATTGTTTGAAGATGAAGTTACGAGAAAATGACGGAGTCATCGTCATTAATCGTTTCCACCGCACACTTCCAATATTGAGCTCACACGTTGGTTGTGTAAGAAGTTACACATCGTTAGGAGTCCGGGGAAGAAGATTAAAGGAGATCAATGCTGGCATTATTCGTTGGATGAATGCATTCTTCATTATTTGTTGGGAGATGAAGATCATCGTGGGAGAACTGTATTTCTCCCATGCTCTCCTCTCCCCATAATTCCACCCAAAATACAAATTCCAAAAAAATAATAGATTGTGTTTATCTATTATTTAATTGTTGGTACAAAATTCAAATGGGTGAATTAATTAGGTTATCTCCAATTAATTAATTCAAGAGGTTGGAACAAAATTAATGTGGAGGATTTGGCACCATAAATGCTTGTGTGTTGGCTCCATTAAGGTGGAGGGGTGGTGGAACCATTAAGTGTGGAGCTCAAGAGGATTCTCCCCACTTAATGGGGAGTTCGGGAGGTTTTAACCTTGGGTGGTCCCCACCATATTAAACATGATGAAGAGGTTTGGTTAGAGTGTGACCCACCACTATAACTTCTAATGGGAGGTTAAGGTGTGGTGGTTCCTACCTCCAACTTCAACAGGGAGGCTTCAACCAACCAAATAAATATAAAGCTAAAACTTTATTTTTATTTAATTATTTCATTAAAAACACAAAAACTATCTTTATTCTCAATCCACTATCGTCGAGGTGATGGTCTCCTTAAGTGAATATCGGCACTGCAAATTCAACAGTGCCCTTAGATTTCAATTCCAAGCACCTGTTCAAAAATTATAAAAAATCACTCGTATGTTTACTGAATGTACCTGAACAAAATTTCATAAATTGATTCCGGGAACACCAGGCCTTAGAATCACATGACGTCAATTTTCACAGACTCGGAAAATTCCCATTTAATTAAAAAATTACATGGAAATTCCGGGTCATTACAACGTATGTATTTACTCGAGTATATTTATATTCACCATCAATAACTCTTAAAAGTTTATTAAAAAATATTTTGATAATTCATATACTATTTTTTAAATTTATCTTTAACCATGTATAAATTTTTACTAAACATTATGAAAGGATGATTTTTTTTCATTTTCAATAGGAGGTACTTTTCAACTTATCTAACAAAATTACGAGAAGATTGTTTTTAAAATTATAAGACATGAATGGATTTTTCTGATTTCATGACTTCCTAATGAATTGAATCTTCCCTTATAATTTTAAATGTAATCTTGAAATAAAATTTTTTCTTTTACGTTTTTTTGACATTTTAGTAAAATAAGATGTTTTCAAACAAGAAAGGATATTTTCCTAAAAAAAATTATTTTCATGTGATATCTCAAATGTTACTTATGTTTTAATGTGTATATTTTTCTACGATGACATCCCCATTATTCCTCTTCCTGGATTCTGAAGGAATGGTATTTATGAAACCCATTTCATTCCATGTGTTATGATACGATTGAATTAGGATAATGAAACCTATTTCACTTAATGGGTTTTTATATGATGAATGATTTTCGTTCTTGTACCACACATTTGAATGGTTTTAATTATGTGACAGTTTGTACCTACATATCCCTCTAATTTATTAGGATATTATATAAATCTAATGAGACAGAAAAAACTGGTAGGGGATATTATATTAGTTCATTAATACATGGATGTAATGGGATGTAAACTCAGTTTAGTTACAGAGGGATGGAAATATGAGTGAACTCGGTTCAATAAATGACACTTAACACTCTGATTTTCATTGAAATGAGACGTGACTAATAAGAATTTGATTTTATATGCGTATTCTTATTAAAAAAATTATATGTCTTATGTTATTCCCTCTCAAAATATGTTCATTGATTCTTTATTCACATTTATTATTTATCACATGACATGATATCATGATTTTTTTAAAATTCATGATATGATTTTAAAATTTTATGTTCTTATGTATTATGATTATGATATGTTTGATGTCTCCTTTGCTTACCTTCACTGGGCATTTGGCATCACAATTTCTTATGTATATTTTCCCAAGGATATAAATATGTGTATTAAGTAGGATGTAACAAAATGTGGGTCTATAAATGAAAAAATCTGTGGAAGATTTTTTATATGTTTTATGAACTTGTTGGTTATGTTTCCCAGTTACTAATGGCACTAAAAATCAATGACCATTGAATGGTTTTTTTATGTTCTATAATGAATATTCATATATTTAGAATTAATATATCGGTATATAAAATATTGGTCATTATTTTTTTTATCAATGTTAAGGATTAGTTTCCCTTTGAAAACTAGGTTGATAAAATCTTAGTGAGAACCCTAAGGATAAGTCTATGTATAGGTTAAAATCCAAGTGTTTTAGTAACGATGAATAGTATACAAGAATAAAACCAAAGGCGTGTTATATTTAAATTTTATAATTAATTTACCTTGATTATGTGGTTCTACCATTATGCTCTGGGCTACTCACACTATGCTTTCTTATTTTAGTCAATGGGTGGAACCTGATGGAACCAAGTTTATGACAATTATTATGGAGATATAAATTATTTTCCTCTTGAAAACCAAATTCTATAGGATATGGAATGTAAATTCTCATATCTATACTCACTAGACGATCTCTGTCTATGAATCATATTAGAATTACAAATGAGCAATGTAGAGAACAATATTATTTTTACTCCTTCATGAGGCAATGTCTACCTTTATTTAGTAGGGATTTTTATCCATTTATTACTAAACAATGGATCAGTACCCCTAAAAAGATATTTTATATCCTCCAGTTTTTATAATGTGATAATGTAATTTTAGTTTTTTTTAGTTTTAAGGGAAAAACAACACAATGGTGGACTCTAATCACGAATATGAGGCTGCAAGATGTAATTGAATCCATATATTGAGATGAGTTCAAGAACATATTTTTTATGAATTATTTGTCATGTATTCTTAATATGAAAATAGGAAAGGAGTTTCATGAGCTTAATAAATATTATAATGAATCTATTAGAACATACATTGAAAATTTTAAAAGACTTGTGATGTATGCATCTAGAATTATCAACCAACCTAAAATTAAGGAAGATCGATTTGTCAGTAGTTATAACCCAAGTCATCAACAGTGGTTCCCATTTTTACGTAGACAATTTGTGTTTTAATTTCATGTCAGAAGTGGAATATTTAGTAACATATCAATCTCATTGTTTTTATAAGAAATTTAATATGGGTTTAAAAGGAAAATAAAAAAATTAAGGTTAAAAGAAGATGATTGATTATTTATGCTCAAATTGTGGAATGTAGCATGGAGGATACTAGGTTAATGGGATTGGTAGTCGTTTCAATTGTAAGAAATAATGTCATTGATAAATGGACGTATGATCTAAGGGGAAAATTATTTATAATTACAATAATAGAGAAAAAGATACATAGAACGCACTGATAACACTACAATGGTTCAGGCTCAATGAGAATAGGATGTAGTCTAACCAATGATCTAATCCAAGAGTTTTTAATGATAATAAATGTTAATAACCATTGATGGTCAAAACCCATGGAAAATCTCGTGCACTCACTTTTGGTGATGTTGAGTATGAAAATGACGTGGTATAATCAATTAGTGTTTATGTATTGTAATTCATGAATATTGTTGTATTATTATTTTTTATTGTGTTATAGAATAATGAAGTATATAATAGTTGTCCGCTATATTTTTTCCATAAGTATATGAACACATATGTTGAATAGTACTTGTAATCATGAGTGGTTATTGACAATTGTTTGGGAAAACATATGATTAAAGGGAGTAAAACCATTGATATGTTCATAATGTTTGGAAAATAAAAAAAAAACATTTATAGTATTAATGAAATTTTCACTGATATAATGATATTGTGGGTTGTGATATCATGGATTGTGTTTTTATAGTTTTTGAAATTTATTAAAGGTAGTGGGAGTTATTTTTAAAAATCATTCATGCTTTCACTATGGTTTTATGGAATCTTAGGTTATTATCGTGTTAGTAGAGACTATATGATAATAGTTTTTACATGTTTGGATCATGATAATTATTCTCTATGTAATGCTATTTTGGGGAGTAATTGAAACTTGAATTTATAAATTTAAAGACCACATATCCATATTTTACATTCTATAAGGATCATTAATGTACCCATTTATGAAATTGATCAATCTTTTAGATATTAATGTATTATCTATAAATATTATGATATTTTCATATTGGATTACATGTGATATCCTTTTTTGTTCAGAATGATGGAATTACATATAATTCTATGGATCCCATGATCTGTTAATGAGTCGGGATTGGAAAAATTCACCTTTATCACTCAGAATAATATATGATGTCAAGATTGATCAAGGAATAATGAAATGATGAATCTATTATTATGAAATTTAATGAATAATGTATTTATCACTTCTCATGAAAAATATTAAACTCTAGGGGATGAATATTGAAACCATTATTGTTATCATAGTTCCTTCTTTTTTGTTGAATCCAATACTTTATGTGAACATCCTATATTAATGGATTTGTGATTTCTAACATTCTCTTGACCATGTTCTCTATCAATATCCAACAGATCTTGATAGTTAGATTTATGTATCTCAATAAAACATCAGGGTGTTAACTTTCCCCTGAGCATGTTATCCTAGTTCCTCCTATTTCACATTCCATTTATGTTATCCTATGTGGAAAATCAGTAATGAGTGGCATTGGATAAACATTATGTTTATAATTTTTTTTAAATTGAATTTTTATAATTTTTTCTTATGACGTGGGTTTCTATGAAAGAAATTTTCAAGTATTAAAAAATTGATAAGCCAAATTAATTTTGAGGGAGAAATCAATTTTAAGGGGGTAGAATGTACCACCATGATATTTTCAAGAGATATGTTTTTCATAAAACCATTTAATTACATTGATTCATTTCATTACAAGCAATGCTGACCTAGCTCATGTTTCCCAAAAGATTATGTTTCTATAAAACATAATATTATTATTATTTAAATAAGATAATATATTACTTGTTAAATAAAAAATTATGAACAGTGTTATCTAACTTAGGAAAATATATGATTTATAAGTGAATTTAGTGTCTACCAATTACATAGGAATGAAAAGATATACCAATTGTATATAAAGGCAATTTTCTATTCACCCAATGTAATTATGTATTGATAAATTAAATTCATTACAATTAGTAAATGATATTAATGAAATATTTATTTTTTATATTCAATACAATAATTTATATATTCATCGAACATATTTTATTAAAATAAGATAAAAACCAACCAAATTTTATTCATAAATACATATATCTCTCAAAATTGTAATTTTATAACCTTTTAATGGATAAAAAAATTTGGATTCCCATTTTTGAAACATTTATATATTCTATATGAAAAAATAAATCATTCAAGGGGAGATATATAAATATACATTAGTTTAATTTTTATTTTTTTTCAAGAAAGTTTCATGTTTTGATAAATAATAATAAAATATTTCATTTTAATTGGAAAATTGGTTTCTAAAAAAATAATTTTTAGCCATAAATTGAATCATTGATTAGTTTTAACATATATTTAGATTTATATATTTACTATTTAACCTAATTTGGGTAATTATAATAAAGATTAGATTGTGTTTAGATATAAAAATGTTTCAATATTTTACATGTTTCAACATTAATAACCTGCTTTCTCACCCCATAAATTGGTTTAACATTATGTTAATTTATTTAACTTCTATGTTTCAAATTTTAAAAAACAGAATTGATTCTATATTGGGAATCTGTGGGTCTAAAATATTTAAATAATTTTCTTTTCTTTTTATTCATTATGACTTATAAGTTTAGTAATTTTTAATTAACACAGTAAAATGTAGAATTGGGTAATGAAGGGTTAAAAAATATTATAAATAAATTAAAATTACATTAACTCTTGTCTAATTTAAATTGGGAGAGTGGTTTAACAAAAAAAATAAATATTTGGTCAAAATTATATTTTTTTAAGTCTCCTGTATTTGAGTAAGAAATTTAATTATTTTATTTAATGAAATGTTAAATATTTCATACTAAAAGTTTAATAACTAAACCATTATTAATATAGAGTTTTACCAAAAATTAATTTTATTTTTATTTTCAAATTGATTTATAAAATATTTTTTTATCAGGTTAATTTATTTTTATTTTTTAGGAAAAAAATAATTTCCCTAAAACCTTCGGCATTGAGGATGGATTTATTATTCAATAAGATGTAAAATTAATAAAATGATATTATTTAAAATTATAAGAACTATTAAATGAACCAAAAACATGGATAGAACTTTTTTTTCTTTTTTATCATGTACATTTATTTATGAGGGGTAATTAATGAACATTTGGAGCCACATGTATATCAATAAGACCCTTGTAATATTTTCATTAAAAGGAAGTCATGTTTTTCACACTTTAGCTTTTCAATTATCATACTATTTTAATATATGGTCTCTATAAGAATTTTTGAACACAAATAGTAATTTTAAAAATAATAAATTTATCTTCTACATGGAAGATTATTAATAATTTTTACGGATAAATAATTACCTTAATTTCTTTGACAATGATGTGTGCATTAATTTTATAATTAATGAACAAATCAAGTAATGATATTAATAATATTTTAATAAATTTCATTTGATTTAATTAATATAATCAACAAATTTTCTAGATGAAACTGATTGATTAGGGATAAAGTAAAATGTTTTTTCGATGACAAGTTGTTATCTTGATAATTTTAAAAATTCATGAAATGAATAGTGTTGAAATAGACATTATTGATATTTTATCAAAATAATGTATTATTAAATCATTTAGAAACCATTAAAAATGTTTAAAAATAAAAAATAATTATAATAGAATCTAAAAATTTATAAATATTTTATTTTTTTTCTAATTGGAATCACATAAGTATAAATTAAAATCTTTTAATATTGAAAATGTTGTCAATTCATTTAAAATAAATTTTTTTAAAATAAGGGTTAATACAAATTATTATGTTTAATAAAATATTAAGACATTTCAAAAATATAATTGTTGATGATATTAAAACATTATATAATTTCATATTCTAATACATTTACTTATTGAGGTATTTTTATTGAGATTTTATTTACTATAAATTCATATTTTTGAAAATTCAAAAACTGCACTCAACTCAATACTAAAAAGGCACCTCATCCCCAACTTCATGATATCACATTGAAAATTCATTATCAGTCACCCCCATCCAATTTAACTTATCCAAAACCATCTCCACATTATATATGTGTTAGTATTCATAAAATAACATCTCTAGTGTTATTGGGAGAAGATCTAGAGGGAGCTCGCTGAAAAATAGGTAATCTCCCTCACCAACACATTCGGGATTATTTCTTCTTCTACCTATTCTTAATGTGTTGTACACATTATTATGTAATTACTATAGTAAAAAATTCTTTTTTAAGATTTTATAATTATTATGAATAATCCAAATTCCTTATTTTGTCCATCTTATTCAAAATGAAAGTATCAGTCGTTCATACATACGGCTTACCATATACATGTTGTGGCGCAATCTATTTTCATCACCATATTACATGGATGGGTATAATGATGTATATAATGAATATATACATTTATTATAACAAGGTATTGTTTTGGGAAAAAATTATACTCCATCCACTTTCACACCATTTCATAATTAACGAAATGAAATCGTCGCACGTGCGTACGTACGACCCATCATCTCCACGATGTAATGTGATTCATTATCCATGATCTAAATTAAATAATTATTATAGACATGTATAGAATAAATAATATGATATATATTATCTTAATTAAACTCAATGTTGACCTCACCTGTTTTGATAATCTCAATCATGTATTCATATGTGTTGAAAATCCCAATAATCTCAATCATGTATTCATATGTGTTGAAAATCCCAATAATCTCAATCATGTATTCATATGTGTTGAAAATCCCAATTATGTTTTCATTCTCTATGATATTTTTAAGTATCATTGATCTATACTTTAATTCTTTCAAATCTGTGATCAAACCAATAATAATTTTTAAAATAGTCTTTGGAATATGTTAATTCTCATTTATCCATGTTCATACATGTTATAAATTAATTCTAACACAATCGGATGTGTTCTGCATAAAACAGATAAGTAATCTGCATGTAGCTACTGATAACGTGCTACCGGTACCCAGTCTACCGATAGACTTAGTCTACCGACAGACAGAGTCACCGATATACTTAACACAGAGCTACCGATGTGCTTATAAATGTAAGCTACTGACTTACAGACATCTACCGATACAAACATAGAGCTACCGGTGTAAGTATAAATAGCTACCGATGGAATAAGAGTCACCGATGGATGAAGCTACCGACGCATGGAGCTACCGACGCATGGAGCTACCGACGCATGGAGCTACCGACGCATGGAGCTACGGACGCATGGAGCTACCGACGCATGAAGCTACCGACGCATGAAGCTACCGACGCATGGAGCTACCGATAAACAAAGTCACTGATACAAGCATATACCAACCGACGCATAGAGCCACCGATAGAGTCAAAGAATCTAACGAAATTGAGCTACTGATGTCCAAGATACCGATGCTGATTACCTACCGATCACTCAACTCACTGTTTGAATTTCATTATTTCCTATCTTTATTTAATCTATCCAACGGTCATATCATGTACATTTTAATGATTTGTCAAATATCTGATAAAGGTTGTCGGATTTCAGGAATCCGTACCTCGTACCTGCATAAAGGAAATCTTTTCTGTCCCCTGTTGCCCGTGAGATAAATACGAGAAGACTACGCTGCTCAACTAACAAAAAAAAGAAGAGAAGGGTGTGGTGGATGAAATATACCAAAAACACAAGAACGAGAAGAATCAAGAAGCTCATAGACAATCAAGCATACTCGAGAAGTGTTCTGTGCATATAATAATAACACTGAAGAACTTCAACCACTACATTTTCACTGTCTGTGAACCTGGAGCATACGACACTCTGTTTCTCAAACAGAAACGAGAAGAGGACTCAGACTCACTTCTGATCGAATCCAAAGGAGTCCAGAGCTACACTGAAATCACCAGAACCATCTCTAAACTCTACATCTCTTGTTCTGTGATTTATTATTATTATTTTCGAGCAGTGTGTGTTATATGCTGTATCTAACACATACACTGTCTCCTGTACTTAAACTGAAGGATTTGTAAATCCTTACCAAATTCTTGCATTCTATACTTTCCCACGAATAACATTGGTAGAGGTCGTGTGTGACCTGGACAGCTGGTTGCTGTTGTACTGTTTCCCACGAATAACAGTGGTAGAGGTCTTGGACCTGGACAGTTGTAAACTGTTGAACCCCGATCCAGGGTGTGGATCATTTTTATATAAACTTTTGAGAGGACTAAGTCTCGGCTTGAGACTGAACCTCTTGGTTACATTTGTTGTGCCATCTCTTTCAATGTTTTATTCCACTGCTAATCACTTTAAAACTAATACTGTTTTTAAAGTTACATTGATAATTAAATTAGCAAGTGTTTATGTTAAGTGTAGATTAGTAAGTTAGTTTCAAAAGATAATCACACACTCCTGTATTGATTAACTGGGAATTAATAAATCCCTTGAGAATCTAACAGAACCTATACTTTAATATAAATTCACTATAGTTTAATTTATTATTTTATTTGGGGGTCTTTAATACAGTGTTTTTAAATACAGAAATTTTAATTGGTACTCAATTCACCCCCCTCTTGAGTAAACCACTCCGACCAACACTCAATAAATGACAGGACAATATTCTATATTCGTACTCTGCTTTTGAACTGTGATTTTAGTTGTATTTTAATGTTCTTAAAATTTCTGTTATATCTAAATTTTTATCTCTTTAAAATTTTCTCATCACTGACAATAGACTTGAGGGTGCTGCTACTAACGGGCCACCTTTCTTCAATGGAACTAATTATGCTCAGTGGAATCTCAAAATGAAAATTCATCTAGAAAGCATAGGTTTTTATATTTGGACTGCTATTGAATCAGAATACAAAATTCCTACTACTGCTAGATCTACTTGGGATGAACCTATAAAGAATGCTTTCAATAACAACTGTAAAGCTATGAATGCCTTGTACTGTGCTCTAGAAGATGAAGAGTTTAATAGAATTTATTCTTGTAAAACTGCATATGAAATTTGGGATACCTTAGATGTTTCTCATGAAGGAACAACGAATGTTAAGGAAATGAGATTGAACACTTATACTATCAAGTATGATAATTTTAAAATGAAGCCTGAAGAACCCATTTCTGACATGTATCTCAGGTTCAATGAAATTTTCAATACAATGATCTCACTGGGAAAGGATGTATGATCGAAGGAACAAATTATGAGAATTTTGAGACGTCTACCTGATAGATGGAGAGGCACATCTGTCTCAATCAGAGAATCATGTGACATTGCTTCTCTACCTGTCAATGAACTAATTGGCAAGCTGATGATGTATGAAGAAGAGCTTAAAGTGAATAAAGAGGAAGAAAATGAACCTCCAAGAAAGTCTGTCGCTTTCAAATCCTCAACTTCAAAGAATAAGGACAAAGAAAAGCTTCAAGCTGTAGTTGAAAGTTCAAGATGTGAAGACAGTGAAAGTGATTCT
This sequence comes from Viscum album, assembly GCA_963277665.1. Lineage (NCBI taxonomy): Eukaryota > Viridiplantae > Streptophyta > Magnoliopsida > Santalales > Viscaceae > Viscum > Viscum album. The sequence continues at coordinate 797,566,095 of OY728143.1, read as the reverse complement.
GACAGTGATGCTGAGATGGCTCACATTGCTAGAAGATTTAAGAAATTTTATAGGAAAAAGATGTTCTTCAGAAAAACAAATTATAAGGGTATGTATGATCACCAAGGTAAATGGAAAAAGGATTGGAAGAAGAATGAAAAATCAGATGATGTTGTCTGCTATGAGTGCAAGAGAAAAGGACACATTAAAGACGACTATCCAAATCTGAAGTATAAAAAGAAATATGAATATAAGGACAATAAGTTTAAGAAATCCATGAAGGCTACTTGGAGTGCTTCTAAGGATAGCTCTACTGAATCTGAAAGCTCCAAAACAGAACACAAAAATAAGGCAAATATGTGCTTTATGACAAACACTTCTCAGGTAACTGCTGAAACTCCTGCTTTAAATTATTACTCTAGAGATAATGCAGAATCTGATTCTGATTCTAGAACAATGTCTAAAAATGAATTGTTTGAGTACTGTGATATGTTGGAAGAGACATGTAATGAACTTAAGGATAAATACAAGTCATGAAAGAAACAGCATGCTTTCACCACTATAGTTAAAACCGAACTCACTATTGAAAAAGAGAAAAATGCACAACTGTTAAAAGAAAACCCTGAACTGAAACTATCCAATGAGCAAATCAAGAAAGACTTAGAGAAGTTCACCAATGGAAAAAATACACTAACACAGATGATAGGAAAGCAAATAGCACCTAAATATACTACTGGTATAGGATACCAACCTGGATAAAGGAAAATTGCCAAAACTAGATTCATTTCTAAATCTGGACAGAATGAAGGTAATTCTGGAACTTCATATGCTTCAACCAGTTATATACATATCTATGGATCTAATAAAGTTTATCTTTCAAAGCATGTCAATTCTACAAATTATATGAGACCCATTAGACAAATATGGGTACCTAAATTGTTATTGGCTAACCTGTCTGGACCCAAGAAAATCTGGGTACCAAAATCATCTCCCATCTGAATCTGTTTTGTAGGGAACTTTCTTAAAGAGCTCCTGTAAAGAGACCTGGTATTTTGATAGTGGATGTTCAAGAGATATGTCAGGATACTTCTCTTGTTTTAATATTTTAACAAAAGTTGATGGAGGCTTTGTCACCTTTGGTGATAATTCAAGAGGAAAAATCATCGGCCTAGGCCAGATTGGTAACACTGATTCAATTTTGATTTCTAAAGTTTTATTTGTTGATGGCCTTAAATACAATTTATTTAGTATTTCTTAGTTATGTGATGATGGTTTTCATGTTAAATTTGAAAATGATTCCTGCAAATTTTTTAATTCTAAGAATGTTTTGGTATTTTCTGCCTTAAGAAATGAAAATGTTTATGGTGTTAATCTGAATTCTTTAGCTAAGCAGAATATTACTTGTTTGAATGCTTTTCATAAAGAATCGTGGCTATGGCACAGAAGATTGGGACATTGCAACATTCACTCACTTAGAAAACTCTCTAGAAAAAACCTAGTTAGAGACCTACCTAAATTAGAATTCCCAAATGATAGAGTGTGTAACCCCTGTCAAAAGGGAAAACAACACAAAGTTTCTTTTAAATCAAAGAAAGATGTTTTGACTTCTCAACCACTTGAATTGGTTCACATGGATTTGTTTGGACCATCAAGAGTTTCTAGTTTAAATGGGAAGCACTATGTTTATATTCTTGTAGATGATTTTTCTAGATATACTTGGGTATATTTTCTAGCTCACAAAAGTGAATCTTGTTCTTCTTTTGTTAAATACTCTAAATCTGTAGAGAACCTTAGTGGACTTAAGATTAAAACTTTGAGAAGTGATCATGGTCGTGAGTTTGAAAATCAAGATTTTGAATCTTATTGCTCACACAATGGCTGTACTCATAACTTTTCTGCTCCTAGAACACCCCAACAGAATGGTGTAGTAGAAAGAAGAAACCGAACCCTTCAAGAAATTACTAGAACCATGCTCAATGAATATGACCTGCCTATTTATTTTTGGGCTGAAGCTGTAAATACAGCTTGTTATGTCATTAATTGAGTCTTAATTAGAACTGTTCTTAAGAAAACCCCTTATGAATTGTGGAACAATAGAAAGCCTAAGGTTAATTACTTTAAAGTTTTTGGTTGCAAAATATTTATTCTGAATACTAAAAATAATCTGGATAAGTTTTCTTCCAAAAGTGATGAAGGAATTTTTCTGGGTTACTCTATTTCAGGTAAAGCCTATAGAGTATTCAATAAGAAAACCAAATGTGCGGAAGAATCTGTTCACATCAAATTCGATGAAACTGATCCACATGAGCGTAAAACCTCTCTTGAGAATCTTGAAGAAGATTTGTCTATTCTGGACCTTAATGATAAATCTAAAGAACCTGTTATCAAAGCATCAAGTTCTGGACTTTCTCCAGAATCTGCTTCTGTTGAACCCAAACCTATAGATGAACCTGAAATTTCTAGTCCAACCTTTACCAGATCAACGAGGATTCTAAAGAATCATCCTTTAGAAGCTGTTGTTGGTAATCTTGATAGAGGAACACAAACTAGAGCTTCTCTAAGAAACCAGGTTGAACATCAAGCTTTTCTTTCACAGCTAGAACCCAAAAATATCAATGATGCTATCAATGATGAATTCTGGGTAATGGCTATGCAGGAAGAATTAAATCAGTTTGAAAGAAACAAAGTCTGGGAATTACTTGACAGACCTAAGGACACCTTGACAATAGGCACAAAATGGGTTTTTGGAAATAAAGTAGATGAATCTGGAAATATGGTTAGAAACAAAGCTAGACTAGTTGCACAAGGATATAGTCAAGAAGAAGGTATAGACTATGAGGAAAATTTTGCACCTATAGCTAGACTAGAAGCCATTAGGATCTTACTTGCATATGCTGCACATCTGGATTTCAAGTTATATCAAATGGATGTGAAAAGTGCATTTCTAAATGGTTTTATAATTGAAGATGTTTTTGTAGAACAACCACCTGGATTTACTAACCCCCATTTTCAAAATCAAGTTTTTAAACTTTCTAAAGCTTTGTATGGTTTAAAACAAGCTCCAAGAGCTTGGTATGATAGACTTAGCAATTTCCTTATTTCAAAAGGTTTTACTAAAGGGATTGCTGATCCAACTCTTTTCATAAAAATAATTTCTAAAGATGTTTTATTTGTACAAATATATGTTGATGATATTATTTTTGGATCTTCTAAACACTCATTATGTACTGATTTTTCAAAAAGTATGCAAAATGAATTTGAAATGAGGTTAATGGGAGAAATTAAGTACTTTATTGGATTTAATGTATATCAAAATGAAAATGCTATTATTTTGAATCAAATTAAATATACAAAGGATCTTTTAAAACGTTTTGGTCTAGATAGTATCAAGGAAAGTGAAACTCCTATGAGTACTACCAGTAAATTGGACGCAGATGAAACTGGGAAACCAGTTGATCAAACAAATTACAGAGGTATGATTGGTAGTTTACTTTATCTTACTGCTAGTCGACCTGATATTATGTTTAGTGTGTGTATGTGTGCTAGATTTCAATCTAATCCAAAAGATTCTCATTTGCTTGCTGTTAAAAGAATTTTTAAATATCTCAAACACACGGTTAACTTAGTTTTTTTTACCCAAAAGGACAATCCTTTGAGTTAATGAGTTATTCAGATGCTAACTTTGCTGGTTGTAAGTTAGATAGAAAAAGCACATCAGGAACATGTCATTTTCTTGGAAAATCCTTAGTTTCTTGGTGTAGTAAGAAACAGATCTCAGTTGCATTATCTACTGCCGAAGCAGAATATATAGCTGCTGGTAGTTGCTGTGCACAAATTCTGTGGATGAAACACACTCCTTTGGACTATGGATATGTTTTTAAACATGTTTCAATCAACTGTGATAACACCAGTGCAATAAACATCCTTATGAATCCTGTATCTCACTCTAGAACCAAACACATAGATGTAAGACACCATTTCCTAAGAGATCACTATCAAAAAGGTGATATTTCTCTTGAATTTATTGGCACTGAACATCAATTGGCTGATATTTTCACTAAACCTTTAAGTTCGGATAGGCTATGTTACATAAGACACGAATTGGGAATGTTTAATCACAACCGATGTGAAATTCTCACCGATGTGAAATTCTCACCAATGTGAAATTCTCACCGATGTGAAATTCTCACCGATGTGAAATCCTCACCGATGTGAAATTCTCACCGATGTGAAAATTCTCACCGATGTGAAATTCTCACCGATGTTGAAATTATCACCGATGCTATATTTTAAAACTTCTGTCTGCCACCAAGAATACGAATCGTTTTATTTTATTTTATCTTACTCTATTTTAGTCGTTTATTTGGAATTCCTAAATGATAAAACTAAGTCTAAGCCACTTCTTACCTCACCGAGCTCAAAATCTCTCACCTTCGAACCTTAGCTCCCAAATCGGCCAAGAACCCTAAACCCGCGATGGAAAAAACTTAGCTTCCTACCGTAAGAGATGAAAGAGTAGAACCAAATGCTAAGAATCCGAAGACACAGCATAAATCCAGTGTTAGTGAAGTCAGAACTAGATCGGGAAGGTGACCAGTGAATCCTCACTTGCAGAATAGAGACATAGTAATCGAAAAGGAACTGTGCGTGGAATGGTTACTGCCTAGAAAATCATTAGTACTCGAGATTCTGGAGGACCAGAAATGGGTGGATTGTTTCTCGAATAACAATGGCCCATACTACCCGAAGATGGTAAAACAGTTCTATGAGTTTGTAACCTTCGAGAAGTCTGAAAATGAGAATCGGGTAATCTCTTTTTTAAATGGAAAAGAGATGTCTTTTTCTTCAATAGAGTGGGATGAGTGTTTAGAAGTACCACATGAAGGTGTCTCTGGGTATGTATCAAGAGCAATTCCACCTATCAGTTTCATCTTTGATTATGAAACCGCCTTAGAAGAGCTGACCGGTAATGGGAATCAAAGGCAAGTGGTTGCTGCTGAAATGGATGGAGAGAATTGATTGCTCTTCAAGTTTGTTCAGCATGTGTTGATACCGAGGCGAGGAGATTTTGCAAATCTGAGATATCAAGTTATCTATCTTCTTCATATGCTAAAACATGGTGTAAAAATCAATCTGTGCAGATTGTTAATGCTTCAAATGGAAGACATGATTAGACCAAAGTCAAAGACTAATGCTTTATTCCTTGCCAAGCTGATTTCAGTAATGATAAATGTGAAAGGAATAGCTGAGTCTCAGGATGAGATAGTTGTAGTCAGGAACAATTTCTGCATCACCTCGACTGTTTGTAAGTACATGAAAATTAACTGGAACCCATGGAAGGGAGAATGGGTCAGTGATGATCAGAAGATATATGCTAAGATTAATCCTGTGGATCATCCCTCAAGACCAAAGGATATGAGAGATCCGAGTCTGAGACCTGATGAAGAGGAACCTGTTTATAGTAATGAAACAGAAGAAGAAACAGAAGAAGAAGAAGAAACTCCCATGGGTGTTGGAGGAGATCCAGACTTGCCCCCAAGTCCTGTTGTAGAATTGGTTTATTCTAGGAAAGGAAAGGTAGAGGAAATTTTGTCTACTCATGAGGAAGACCGGTCTGTACCTCACCAAGAAGAAGAGGAAAAGGAGAATGTATCTGAATCGACTGCTTCTGGTAGTTTAAGTATGAGTCCTTTGATTGGAAACTCAGCTATGCTGACTGCTGAAGTAGAAAGAGATACAGAAGAAGCTGTACCTGTATCAGAAGATCTTCTAGATGCTACACCGATGGAACTTGTAGTAGAAGATTCTGATGAAGAGAATCCAGCACTGAATGCTGTTGTGATACATGGGAATGCACCCATTGAGGGGGAGCATCAATCTGTTCTTGGAAATGTTACAGTAGCTGTTGAATTTGGAGACTGGGTAGAAGACCCAGGATTTATAGTTAGTGGATTGGATTATCCGGATTCAGATAATGAGATGTAAGTGAATAGACCGAAGACCAATTATGATCTTGCTTCTGAGTTGTTGCCCGATAATGTGGTCAGATTTCATGATATGAATATGCTTAAAGAGGACCTCAAAACCAGTTTTGTTGAAGAAGTGGAGTTAATTGAAACCTCTCTTGCATCCTCAATTCAATCAATAATGACTGATTCTGTAGTTAGTTTGGCCTCAGTAAAGGGATCTGCTGCAGTTTTCCCTAATGATTTTGTCTCTAAATCTGATCTTGATTCCATGAAGAATGAGCTGAAAGAACCATTCAGTGTATCAGTTGCTGAGATGAAGCAAAGCTTTAATGAAGAAATGAAAATGTTAGAGAGAACCTTCGAGCTATCTCTGGCATGTAATTTATCTTCTTTTGTGTCTGAGATTATGGAAGAAGTGAAAGAGTTCCAGACTCAGTCTTCTAGAATCGAAGCAGATCTTGAAGCTCTCAAGACATCAGTTGCAGCTTTAGATTCTTATATGAGCTCCAAGTCTCATGCTGACAAGGACCTAACTTATGTGAAGAGTGTAGTAAGCCAGTTTGTCTCGGTGTTTGAAAGTTTCAAAACCTCAGTGAAGGATCACGTTCAATTGCAAGACTCTCAAGTTCAAAGCCTAATCAGTGGTTTGTCTAAGAGTTTCAAATAAACTGTTTCCTTCTCTCTTAGCCCTCTCACATCCAAACTTTTAGTTGACCTGAATCTAGTTCGAGGAATGATGAAGGAGGATATTGGTTCTATTTCAACCAGTGGCTCTGTGGACTCATCAGAGTTGAGCCGAGTGGTGCTTTCTACAAGAGATTCTGCTAGAGAAATAATGAAGATTGTTCAAGATTATATGAGAGAAGCCTCTGCCTCTCAAGAAGCCATAAAGAGCAAAGTGGACTACTACTTCACCAGAATTTTCACCAAGCATCAACTTGATCACCACTTCAAGATGATGTTGGAAAACATGAATCTACCTCCAGTAACTCAAGCTTTTAGAGAACAAGTGAGCAAACTAAGACAATTGACTCCTGCCTTGGAGAAATTCATGGAGAACAAAGATGATTTTAACTCTGCTATGGAAAGAGGAGGATGAATTATTATGGATTTTAGAAATTTGTTGCTGCCCTTCTTGCATGTTGATGCCAGACCAGTCATCATACCTCCTGCTTTGCCTGCTTCTGCCTCAGCTGCTTCCACAGTCCAGCTGACTCCTGCTCAAGCTATTAGAAGCCCCACACCAATGATCACCCAAAGATCTTCAACCTACAGGCCTGACTCTGTGTCAGTAGCTCAGCCTCCTTTTATCTTTTCTGGCATTCCAAAACCTTCACATGCATCCTCACCACCCGAACCTTCTTCTGATCCCAAAGGAAAATCTCACGTGGAAGATGTGGATTGATCCAGTGGCCATGATTTTTTATAGGAATTCATTTGTATTCTGTTTCTGTACTTTCTGACTGCTCTAATACAGAGGAACTCTTTTTTACTTCTCATGTTTTATTTGTCTCCTATATATGCTTTCCCACTTTTTGATTATCACAAAGGGGGAGAACAAAATGAGATAATGAGGGGGAGAACAAAATGAGAGAATGAGAAATATTTTCAATGGAGAAAAAAAACCTTCTTTTCAATTTTATCTCTGATATTATTATGTTTCTTTTTACCTTCGGTACCTTATGATTGTTACCACTGATAACTTATGTCTATATCATACTATTTCTATTATCTCTGATGCTGTTTTCTCTGAGAAAATTGAGTTCAATATTATACTCTTTACTATTATATTTTCACTATGTTACATGCCCATATCATAAATTGTGATTATCAAAAAGGGGGAGATTGTTGACCTCACCTGTTTTGATAATCTCAATCATGTATTCATATGTGTTGAAAATCCCAATAATCTCAATAATGTATTCATATGTGTTGAAAATCCCAATAATCTCAATCATGTATTCATATGTGTTGAAAATCCCAATTATGTTTTCATTCTCTATGATATATTTAAGTATCATTGATCTATACTTAAATTCTTTCAAATCTGTGATCAAACCAATAATATTTTTTAAAATAGTCTTTGGAATATGTTAATTCTCATTTATCCATGTTCATACAAGTTATAAATTAATTCTAACACAATCGGATGTGTTCTGCATAAAACAGATAAGTAATCTGCCTATAGCTACTGATAAAGAGCTACCAGTACCCAGTCTACCGATAGACTTAGTCTACCGACAGACAGAGTCATCGATATACTTAACACAGAGCTACCGATGTGCTTATAAATGTAAGCTACTGACTTACAGACAGCTACTGATACAAACATAGTGCTACCGGTGTAAGTATAAATAGCTACCGATGGAATAAGAGTCACCGATGGATGAAGCTACCGACGCATGGAGCTACCGACGCATGGAGCTACCGACGCATAGAGCTACCGACGCAAGGAGCTACCGACGCATGGAGCTACCGACGCATGAAGCTACCGACGCATGAAGCTACCGACGCATGGAGCTACCGATAAACAAAGTCACCGATACAAGCATATACCAACCGACGCATAGAGCCACCGATAGAGTCAAAGAAACTAATGAAATTGAGCTACCGATGTCCAAGCTACCGATGCTGATTACCTACCGATCACTAAACTCACTGTTTGAATTTCTTTATTTCCTATCTTTATTTAATCTATCCAATGGTCATATCATGTACATTTTAATGATTTGTCAAATATCTGATAAAGGATGTCAAATGTCAAGAATTTGTACCTCGTACCTGCAGAAAGGAAATGTTTTCTGTCCCCTGTTTCCCGTGAGATAAATACGAGAAGACTACGCTGCTCAACTAACAACAAAAATAAGAGAAGGGTGTGGTGGATGAAATATACCAAAAACACAAGAACGAGAAGAATCAAGAAGCTCATAGACAATCAAGCATACTCGAGAAGTGTTCTGTGCATATAAGAAGAACACTGAAGAACTTCAACCACTACATTTTCACTGTCTGTGAACCTGGGGCATAAGACATTCTGTTTCTCAAACAGAAACGAGAAGAGGACTCAGACTCACTTTTGATCGAATCCAAAGGAGTCCAGAGCTACACTGAAATCACCAGAACCATCTCTAAACTCTACATCTCTTGTTCTATGATTTATTATTATTCTTTTCGAGCAGTGTGTGTTATCTGCTGTATCTAACACATACACGGTCTCCTGTACTTAAAATGAAGGATTTGTAAATCCTTACCAAATTCTTGCATTCTATTCTTTCCCACGAATAACAGTGGTAGAGGTCGTGTGTGACCTGGACAGCTGGTTGCTGTTGTACTGTTTCCCACGAATAATAGTGGTAGAGGTCTTGGACCTGGACAGTTGTAAACTGTTGAACCCCGATCCAGGGTGTGGATCATTTTTATATAAACTTTTGAGAGGAATATGTCTCGGCTTGAGACTGAACCTCTTGGTTACATTTTTTGTGCCATCTCTTTCAAAGTATTATTTCGCTGCTAATCACTTTAAAACTAATATTGTTTTTAAAGTTACTTTGATAATTAAATTAGCAAGTGTTTATGTTATGTGTAGATTAGTAAGTTAGTTTTAAAAGATAATCACACACTCCTGTATTGATTAACTGGGAATTAATCAATCCCTTGAGAATCTAACAGAACCTCTACATTAATATAAATTCACTACAGCTTAATTTATTATTTTATTTGGGGGTCTTTAAGACAGTGTTTTTAAATACAGAAATTTTAATTGGTACTCAATTCACCCCCCTCTTGAGTAAACCACTCCGACCAACACTCAATAAATGACAGGACAATATTCTATATTCAAGAACTCGGACATATATTACAGAACATACATAGGAAAAAGAAGCAGTTGACACTCGAATGAAAATCCATAATGAAATATTATTAAATAATTGGTGATGGTATGATCGCATATGATATAATAAATAATAATATGGTTTTGGAATAATTTAATAACATTATATAATTAATTATAATGTAGTTTTAGATATGTACAAATGAAATCATTCCAAAGGTAAGGGTTAATTTTACAATCCCATTTTTATATGAGATTTTTTATACAAAATTATATTATGGGGTATATATATATTCCACATCCTTATTTCATAAAAATGTATTAAAAATTAATCACACTATTCATATAATACATTTTAGTGTCATTTTACATACATATGATGTTTTAGATAATGTTATGAAAGGAATTTTGTTTCCCATATAAGTACTTGAGGACTTATCCGGAAAAATAATGAGAATTATTTTTAACATATAAAACATGAAAATATTATCCAACTTCCTCAACTCTCAAATTCCATAATGATTCCCTTATTATCTTATATATAGATTTTAAAATAAATCGTTTTTTAAAAAAATTGTACATTTTAATAAAATAAGTCATTTTAAAAGAAGAAATGATATTTTCCTCAAAAATTATTTTCAAGTGATATATAAAATGTTACTTACATTTTAATGGTTATTTTTTCCAAGATGACATCCCTTTTATTACTACGAATGGTTTATGTTGTAATTATATTCATGAAACCCATTTCGATCCAAGGGGTAGTTTTATTATTGAATTATGATTATGAAACAAATTTGTTGTCACTAGTTCTTATTTGAGGAATGGATTATGTTCTTCAGGAAATTTTTTTATAGTATTCATTTTGTGATAGGTATGACCTATATCACCTTCTAATGAATTGTGTTAGTATTTATATCTCATGATAAAAATAGTACGTGAATTGGAAAAGATCTCGGTTCAGTAATATTGTGTTGTAAAGGGAATTAAACGAGGTTTAGTAACACAGGGATGGAATGAGGAGTGAACGAGGTTCAATAATGTACATTTTCTACCATGATGGTCTAGGAAATGATCTTGGACGAATATAAAAATGATTTTATATTCTTATTTGAATTTAAAAATTCCATATATTATGTTGTACCCTCTTATTATATGTTCATTGATTATTATTTTCAGTTTTACTACTTATCCCATGACATGATATCATGATTTATTATGATATGCAGTATAGGATATTGAAATTTTATGTTTTCATATATTATGATTATGATAAGATTGATATATCATTTTTACCCTTACTGATCATGATATCCCACCCTTTATTATGTTTCTTTTCCCCATTATATGAATAAGGATATTAAGTAAGATACACTAAAATGGGGTTATGGATATGAAAGAATAAGAGGGAGATTATTTAGCTGTTATATGAACCAATTTTTTAGGTTTACCAGTTTCTAAAGACAGAAAACTAATACGAACATGGTGGGGTGTTTTTATGTATTTTAATTAATATTCTTCTATTTTGAAGTATTTTCTATGGATGTAAATTATGGGTAGTCATAGTTGGTATCATAATGAAGGTTTAGATGACCTTTAAAATTATGGTTGACAAAACATTAGTAAGAACCCTGAGGATAAGTCTAAATATATGTTACAATCATAGGGATTCATTAATGATTATGAGTAACTCAGGATAAAACCTAATGTGTTCCCCATTGTAATTTTATAATTAATTTCCCATGATCATTTTTTTATTCCATTTTTATTAGTTTTCTCACACAATGATATATGGTTTTAGTAATTGGATGTAACCCAAACGAACTATGTTAATGGAAATTATGATGGATGATGGAATAATTTTCCTCCTGAGGAACTGAATACAATGGGAGCTAGTATAAAAAATATTTTTTTTATGCTCACACATATTTTTCATGCTATAAATCTAGTCAGACTTTTAAATGAGAAATGGATGGAACAAAAATATGTTCAGTACATCATAAGGTAACGTCCACCTTATTTCAATGGGAATTCTGATGCAATTATTATTGATCAATTTACTAGAACCACTGAGTTGATATTATTTGTTCACTAGTCTTCAGAATTTGATTATTTTTTTCTACTTGACTATCAGAAAGAAGTTGAAGTAGAGGAGTGGTGGAATCCAATCATGTATATCTGGCAGTAAGATGAAATTCAATACATGGATTGGGATGAGTTATAGAAACTAATTTTCAATAAGTACTTTATTTATATTCATTATACGAAGATGGAAATGGAGTTCCTTGGACTTAAGAAAATGGATTATGAATCAATTAGAATATAAAATAAAAATATTACATGACTTGTGACGTATGCTTCTGGAATTTTCATCCAACAACAAAGTAAGGTTGATCGGTTCGTTAGTGGTTTAAAACCATGTCTTAGAAGAGCATTATCATATTATAATTCATTATGAATGTATAGATTTTGTGTTGTACTTTCATGTAAGTGGAAGATTATGTTACATAACAATCTAGTGGTTTTGATAAAAAATAAGATAGAGTTTAAAGGAAATTTTTGAAATCATGGTTAAAATAATATAACATTCTCTTTCTGCTAAATGTGTGGAAATAATCATGGTGATGACTGACTTAAGGGGATGGATAAATGTATCAATTGAGGGAATGAAGGTCATCGGGAAGTTGACTACTGAAGTAATGATAAAATGATATATAATGACATGAATTGAGAAAAGGTTATCAAAATTTACCTCCCACACATCAATGTTTCTCATGAAAGGAAAATGAGAATTTTCTAACCAATTAAATAATCCATGAGTTGTCGATGATGATCGATGAAAACAACCTCCAAATCCATTGCTTCAAATTTCCAAAAGACACATTAAGGGTTTAGCAGGAACCGTACATTTATGAAGGAATGGTGACAAAGTTATGCTAGAGACCCCAAAATTTAATTTAAAATTTCAATAAACATTATCACCCATCTTGGTCCTCATGATATCTCTAGTCCAGCGCTGGCCTAATGTCTCACACCTATTGCATCGAACACCCTGTCCATTCATTTATCAATCATCTCAACACCGACAAGACCCACCAGAATCCCCATCTTCGTAATCTTCATATTCACTGTCATCATAGGAATATTGCAAACATCACAACGTAACACCATCATATCAACACTACTATCCACCACTACAAACTGCAACAAGCATTTCCAAAAACCATCTGGAATTTTCATCAACACCATCACCCCTTCACCATCATGCTCCGCCAGAATCCAAAATACCAAATATCATCGATATCCATCAAATCCACTAAAGAAAATTACAACCTTATCATGAACACCAATCAGACAAGAATGAATCATAACATAAAAACATAACGAGATCAATACAAAAAAAATCAAAAAAAAATTACATAGTACTATCAAGAGAGTCACTGACGGGAACCACCATAAACAATGATGAATGAAATGAAACTAGAATGATCGATCTAAACACCTCTAAATATGATTTACATAGATTAAACATTGAGAAGATTAAAACAAACCAACACATGAGGTTTGAATAGGATAACCGGAAAATCCTAACCCTCGATGAGGGTCGCACACCAAGAACATAGGCCACCGAACCATACCACCCAAAACCCCATTGAAACCACTAATCGCTATCCAACTAAGATGTAATCAGTGGATTGGAAGGTTAGGGTAGTGGTAAGAGCATATGACAGCTCTATACAACAGAAGCACCAATGAAGCCAAAAAATAGGAACCTTCAAGGCTAGAGAAATCTGATCTAGGAAACACCTTGAGACCCATCGACCACTGATATGCATTACTCATAACCTCATTGAACAACCATTGCCTAACAAACCTAGAGAGTCGTTGTGAAACGTGAGGTTAGAGATGAAAAAATAGTGACTAACATCTTCAGAGAGAACAACCCACATCGAGACCACAAGACTAGAAGTGGAATGCGTCCACACAGAAGAAATGTCGAAGCACCTTCACTAGGGTAGATGCGAGGAACATTATCAAAGAGGAAGAAGAAAAGCACTCGTAGCACCATTGACCCTAAAGAGAAGGGTTTTAGTAGTATGAAAATGAAGTGTTTTAATGAATTGGTGATTATTTAATGGAATTCGTAAATATTGTTGTCAAAGTACTTTTTCGGTATTACATAATAAGGTTGTATTTAGTGGTTGATCCACTGTAGTTTTTCCTTATGTATTTAAATGAATATGTTTTATATGACAAGCATGAAAATAGATTGAGATATTTTTTTATAACACATAATTAATAGAAGGATAAACCTTAAAATGTATATAATGTTGGGATAATGAAAATAAAGATATGTATGATAGTATCAATGTTCTTGTACACATATGATTATAATGTGGTTTATAATATCATGGATTGAGTTTTTAGAATTTTTGGGATTTATGGAATGTTTAAATAGATAATTTTTTAAATAATTCATGTTTTCACTATGTTTTTATGGTAATTTTGGTTATTAACATGTTTCTCGAGATTCATGATATTAGTTTTCACATGTTTTTAACGTTATTCCATGTGTTTTGGGGGATTAATGATAAGGTGAACTTGGAAATATAGTAACCACAATTCAATTTTTTTTGATAATTTAAGGATCATAAAAGTAACCATTTATGAAATTCTTTGAGGTTTTATATATGAATGTATTATCATTACATATGAGTATTTAGGCATATTGGATAACCTATGATAACCTTTTTTCAGACATATGGAGTGACCTGTCATTATAATGACCTCATGATATACTAATGCTAAAGGGAATGAAAAAATCACCATCTTCTATGAGAATAAGATATGATGTAGAAATTGATTACGCCATAATGAAAGGGCGAGTTATGCTTATTACATGTAATGAAATCAAGTAAGTATCTATTCAAATGAATATTATTCAACTCTATTGATTGAATCATGAAACTAAATAATATTATCCTAGTACCTTATTTTTTATGAAACAAATAGTCCCATAGAACTTAGAAAATTTATCGATTTGGGATTGTTAATATTCTCTTAATTATGTTCTCTATCAATCTCCATTAGAGCATGACAATTAAATTTATCTTCCATGTCCACATTTTCACATTCCACCTACGTTATCCTTTTTTGATACCCATTTATGAGTGACTAAGGGTAACCGTTCTGTTTCTATTATTACTTTATAAAAGGATGTTGTATTAATATTTTTTACGATTTGGGTTTGTAGGAAAAAACATTCAAGTATTAAACTTTTGATTACTCCTAAGAATTTTTATGGTGAAATTCATTTTAAGGAGGTAGAATGTTACAACATGATATTTTTATGAAATATATATATTTTTTAAAACCATTTCATTTCTTTTATGTCTTAATTTACATGTACAGAAGCTTATCCCAAGTTACTTGCAGCACCGAGTTTCTACGAAATATCATTTTATTATTATTTAAATAAGATAATAACATACCCATTAAATTAAAGATTATGAATTGTATTAACATATATATAAAAATATAGGGTTTATAAGATGAAAATTTGTTTTTACATATTACATAATAAATTATTTTCCAATAGAATATAAAATAAATATTTTTATTTTTATGCTGCAGTAGTCATTTTTAATTAAAAAATTAAATTCATTTCATTTAGTAAATGATATTAATTAAATTTATATTTTATTTATTCTATATTTTTTTTTATATTCACAAAATTGAATTTATAGGTAGAAGATATAAACTGGCCCAGTTTTGTACATAAAAACCTATTTTTTAAGGTTTTTATCCAATTTTAATGGAGACCCCGTTTTAAATAACATTTTTTAAATTATTATATAATATATTTGAAAATATATACTTACTAACTGATACAGGGAAATAAAAAATATAAATTTGGATGAATTTTTTCTAATTTTATGATATGTTTCACGTTTTGATTAATAGTAATACAATATTTCTTTTTAATTAAAACTGATATTTCCTAAAATTTATTTCTACTCTTAAATTATAATATTTATTATTTTTAAAATATAAATAAATTATTAATGAGTCATTTAATCATGTTTTGGCCATTTTTATAAATTTTACATTGAGTATTTATATAAAAATGATTCGATGTTTTGCATGTTTCAACATTAATATCTTATTTTCTCAAACTGTCAATAGGTTTTATTTTAAATTAATTACTAAAACATACGTGGTTTTTAATTTTAAAAAAATATATTCTATAATTACTATATGTTTGTCCAAATTATATAATGTTGTTTATTTTGTAGATGCACAGACAGATTCTACAAGGAACCACTCCCGAGGAGGAAAGAGCATGGCACATTCACCAAAGCAGGGATAAACAGACTTCATAATAATGAGAGGGTATGTAATTTTCCATCGGTACCACGCATGTGAACCCCTACACGAGGACATGCTAACCTAACATTAATGAAAAGGTGGGGAGAAGATCACGATGTAGATGTTGGGGAGGAGCAGTTACAAATAGTCATATTATGTATGATTTCCTTAAGACCAACGGGTCATGTAATGTCTCTAAGCCTACAGGAAATGTAATTCCAAATCCTAAGGGGCTTGTAAGGGTTCCCCCACATCCCTCAAAAGGGGTTTATCAGAAATTAAATAAAAAAGAAGGCCTTCGGTCCATTCAATCAATGGTAAAAATAATACAATAAATTTAATAATATTATGGTAATAATTTTCCTATTTTCATTGGAAGGGTGGGTTGAAACCAAAATCATCCTTGGGGAATATCATTTTATTCCATTTTTAAGGGAGTAATTAATTTATAGTACCTTATTAAATGAATGATTAACGATTTCATAATAATTTTTTAATTATTAAACTATTTTTATTATAGAGTTATATAGATGTTAAGTTTTATTATAAATTGAAATTATAAGGATTAAATTATTTTCATCATCAGGTTATTTTATTTTTAATTTTTAAGAAATAAATAATTACCTTAATGACTTATACAATGTTAATGAAGTTTTTTTTCAATATGTATGAAAATAAATATAATGATTTTAATTAAAATTTTAAAAAAATTAAATGATCCAAAAATATGGATAAATCATTCTTTTTGATTGTATCTCTTCCATGGTTGTCCAAGAGTTGAATTAATAACCATTTAGATCCACATTGATATGAATAATACCCTTGTAATATTTTATATAAAAGGATGTCATGTTATTCACACTACATGTATTTATATTATATAATATTTTAATATATGGTTTTATAGAGTTTTTTTCATATAGAAATATTAATTTAAAATCAAATAAATATATATTATTTATAGAAATTTATTTATAATTTTTATTTAACAAATAATTAACTTAATTGCTTTAATAACAAAAATATTGTAATTATTTAATTAACCAAAAATAAAATTAATGATATTAAAAATATTAATATAAATACCATTTTATTTAATTAATATAAACAATGACTTATAAATCACCACTACCAATTAGGGATATAATATAACATTTTTTATAAGATGGATATTAATCTTGATATTTTTTAAATTCATGAAATGAGTATTGTCAAAATAAACATTATTTATATTTTATTAAAATAATATTTTATTAAAATTTTAAAAAATAAAAAGTCATTTAAAATTAAAAAATAATTATAATATAGTATAAAATGTTATAAATATTTCATTTATGGTATAATTGACACAACATAAGTAAAAATTATATCCCTTTTAATATTGACAAAGTTATTACTTTAGTAAAAATTAAAATAAGTTAACTAATGGTTAATAAAAATGATAAGGATTAAAAATATATCAATACTGTAAAAAATTTATTGGATGACTATAATAAAGAAATTTATATTCATATCTTCAAATTCATATAATTTTGGAGACATTTTGATTGAGATTTAATTTATTATAAATTATTATTTGTTGAAATTCCATAAGTTCCCCCACCTAAATTATAAGAGACTCCCCACCCCCACTAGTTCACATCACATTGATCCTTTATGATCCATCATCAACCACTAATTTCAATTATCAACTTCCCTATCCACTTACAATAGTTTCTAGTATTCTCAAAATACCAACTATTGTGACTCCATGAGGAGATCTAAATAGAGATCCTTAGAGTAGAGGTACTCTCCTTCAATGATTCTTTCACAATTATTTCTTCTTGTACATACTATCCGTGTGTTTTTTCCATTATAATGTAATAACTCTTGTATTAAATATACTATTAGCTATTATAATGATTATGTAACATCCAAATTAAATATTTTATCCATCCTGCAAAACATGAAAGTACCGCGTGTCTGTACATACAGCTTATCGTCTCCATGGCGTCACTTTATATAAATGGTTATAGTGGTGTAAATAATGAATATATATTATTTTTATAACAATATATTTATTCTATAATAATATATACACCATCCAATTTCATACCATCTCACAATTAATATAATTTTATCATTTCTAGTGCATACGTATTCTCTACTGTCTCCACGACATGATGTAATTCAATCTCCATGATCACCATTTAATAATGATTATATAAATATATTGAAGGAATAATATGATAAATATTATCTTAATAAAATTTTATAATTGAAATATCTATATTATATATATATGAAAAAAGTGTTATATGAAAAAACATGCATATGAAAATGGAGTAGTTAACACCTAATTATAGAGTAATAATTCAATTTTATTAAAAAAATGTGTGGTAAAATTATCAATTAAGATACTATTAATATGAATATGGTTCTGGAATATATTAAAAACATTTTTAAATTAATTATAAACACATTTTAGACGCATACGATGAAAATCACACCACACATAATAGTTAATTTCACAATTTCATTATTATCTGAGTTTGTTCATACGTAATTATTTACTATGGTATATTTATGTTCCACATATATGATTCTTAAAAAATGAATTCCAAAATATTCTTACTATTCTTATAAAATTGTATAATGTCATTTGTAACCCTGAATGAATTTATAAAAAATGCTATAAAAGAAATATTATTTATGTTTTCCATGCGATGTATTTTTGACATATATTTGAAAATTATGAAAAGAATGTTTTCATTAACACATATTGCATGAACAATTTTTTTTCACATATATAACTACCTAATTCCTTAAAATGAAATGAACCATGTCAGGTTCCTATTGGAACCGGTGCCTGACCCGGTCTACGATATGGTCTGAAGAGAATTCCCAATCCCAATGGGCTGGAAACTAGCGTCGAGCTTCAATATAAACCAGTTGGGACTGATTTTTCTGAAATAAAAAGAAAAATAAATAAACATAAACTGAATTTACATATCAATAAAAGATGAACTAAAAAACTAACAGTAAAAAATGAATAATCTAACTAACTAAAGAGACATCAAGTTACCTTTTGGGTAACAATGAAACATAAACCACACTCAATAGTAGAGCGATGAAAAACTAGACCTTTAAACTGAAAAGATAAAGTAGGTGTGAGCACTGAGATGCACACTAGGAATGATAATGTAGAAAAACACCCTCTTACCGTACCTTTAAAAAGAAACCCAAAATTTGCTAGTTTGAATATAAGACACAATAGAATAATGTTTTTCATTATTTTCAAAATCATTTAAAAAATGTGCATTTTCAGGAAAGGAATTTCTCTGTCACTTAATTCATAAATATAGGTTCCAAGCATGCGTTAACATTTAAAAATCAAAGGTGACCATTTTAGATTAAAAATTTATTTTTTCCAAAAAAGGTAACAAGCATGAAATAACTGAATTTAAAATCATGTAACAAGAAACATGAAAATTCTTTAATCATTTAGTGTTTTTTGGGGACCTAGGATCCTCATACCTTATCAAAATGTGTCATAGAAACAAAAACAAACTGTGTTCTCATGCATGAGCAACTAGTAGGGAGCACACCCTTAACCTTGTGGTTTCTAATCAATAATAATTATGTTTATTTTTGGTAGTAAGTGACAATATTGCTAGAAAAAACTAGTACAAGACACTTATGTATGATCTAGGGTACAAGACCAAGTCCACAAACCTAGAAACATAGGTTTCCCGTGTTCTCCATTTCAATTGGTTGATAGTTTTGTCAACAAGTAAAGACTCACACAAATTACTTTATTTATCTAAAAACATTATAGTCTTCACCAATGACCTACCCCCTTAAGCACATAACCTTTTTCAATAACACAAATCATTGTACAATCATCTTCATAAGGAACATATAACAATTAATATATTTCGCATACATAACATTTTTCTAATGCAAGCAAGGAATCCTTAAGAGGGGTTTTACTTCTCATAATCATCCTTACTATGCCAAATGGGCCTAAACAGATACATGGAGTACTTTTTATTTTTGAATCACAATCACCAAACATATTTATGTTTCCAAAAAAATTTGAATGCTTAACTAAACAACCATGGTGCTGCATAATTAATCCAAGCATAAAAGAACACTTAAAATAAAGCAATCCTTTTAAAAAAAGTACACTACACTTTAAGAATGAGTTCACATAAAAAACCAATTATTGGAAATAAAATTGGATATTCTTTGGAAAATAACATTCCATTTCACTTTGACAAAAAAACTGGCCGAAAGACCACACATCATTAGAAATACCTGCTTCAAATTTAAAACATCAAAGAAATCACTTTTCCAGAACCCCACCCATTTAAATACATATATTTGTATATATATATTTATATTGCATATTAATTTCATGTAGAAGAATAAAATGATTTTTTTAAAAAATTCCATGAAATTATGGAAAATCTAATTAATGGTTAGGGAATAGGGAACCTACCTCAATGTGGAACCAAACCGAATATCTGGACCTTGGAGCATTCTATCTAAGAGCAGATGCTCCCCCACTAAGCATATGCACATTCACATTCATATTAGCAAAATAACCCCTATGCACACAGCATTATGAACATGAATGTATGAAAGGGGTATTTACATATATTCTTATATGAATATACTAATCATTACTCGCCTATATATGAATTTTCATATATATACATGGGAACACCTATCCCCATACATGTATATTCACTTCCATGGATTATTATACATATAACATGGGATCTCACAGACATATATGTGTATATATACACAAATACCTATGAACATATAGGAGAATCTTTTTAGAGTCGGAGACATGAAACCACCAGGAAAGGACCACACAATACACATATAATTTAATAAATCAATAAATAAGTTTATGAAACACTTTAGAATTAGCACTGAAAAAATTTACACCAAAAACACTCTTTAATCCCAAAATCACACCAAAACCATTTGAAAATATATTTCACACCACTTACATTACTCATAATACCCATTTGAAAATATGAAAAGAAAATATCATGATCAATTTAACCATTTCCAAAGGAAAGGCCCAGTTTAAATCAATAAATAAACCGAAACCAATTCCCAAACAAGAATTTCCTCTTTTAAACCATTTACAATTTACATTTAGAAATGCATGACCAAGAAACATTCCAAATTATTAATTTCCATTTGAAAACCTACACATAAACACATTTTCACTATATGTTCCCTTGAAAACATGACTCAAACAACATGAAAAATTAAATAAACCATATGTACAATTTATAAATCACATTAAAGAGCAACGACATGGTTTTACATGAAAAATTCACCCAAATTTCTAAAAAAATCACATTAATTTTTTTTAAATTTTTATCAAATGCCATCTTTTTACCCCCCACACAATAGTAATAGAACATTTCAAAATAATTAAGAAAAATGAACTTAGAAAATAAAATTTTTTTCTTGTGATACCACTGAATATCACATGAGAAAATATTTTCAAAATAAAATTCAAAATGAACCTTTGATAAAACCAAATCCCTACCACTTTCATAGTTGAATAAACTAATTTCATAGTTCATTAAAAACTACAAAATAATAGAATATGGGTTTTCATAAAAACACACACTATTTCATATAAACATGCTGCAAATATTAACAGCATACTAAACTATTTCGAAAACTAATTTCACACCATACTAATTAATCATATAATACACAAAACGGATCAAACATGTAGAATAGTTCATCAAATAATGATTATACATGAAACATCCTACCTTTGGTGTCGAAAACTCCAAAACTCGGTGTGAACAGTCAATTGAAAACCAAATGCACCCCAAGAAAACCTAAATAAACCCTAATCCATAAGATTTAAAAACCCCCAAAATTAAGATAAAGCAATACCATTTCTAGATGGATGCGCATGCATGAGGAGATAGGGGTGCAAGTGGAAGGCCACAAGAAGAAATAGGGGATGTTAGTGGGATTCAGCTATGTAGGGAGGAGAGTGGTAGGTAGGTTTAGTGCACTAAAAGGGTGCATAATGCAGGAGGGGATCGCAACTAGGGTGGCCCCGACAAGGAGACGATAGGTCGGACAGAGGGATTGGCTAATCGGGGGAGGTCTCTTGACTAGCTGGGGAGAGGGGGAAAGAATGAGAGATGGGAATAGGGTAAGAGGAGGGGGTGAGGCATGATGGTGGGGGTGGATAAAATATAAAAAAACAAAAAAACAAAATTTAAATAAAAAATAAAAGACATAGTAAAAAGGAATTAATAATAATATTAAATGATAATAATTTTTATGGAATTATAAATTTAATAATAATTTTAATAGTACTAATAATAAGAAAATACCATTATTATTATTAAAATAATTTATCAAACATCATTTAATTTTTCTCATTTTTCTTTATCCTCATTTTGTTATTCATTTAATTTTATTATATTTATTTGTCTTGATCATCGGGCAGGGTGAATTGTGACCTGAGCGATGCCATCTGGATTTGACCACCCCATGCCCATGTGTTGGTCACTACAAGGCCAAAACATTCCTTTATCAGAAAAAACACAATAATTCAACCATGATCGGCCAGCACCTTGACCAAATAATACAGAATCAGATAAATATAACAAAATAGAATTATTTCGAAAGTATGGGTGTGGCAATTATCCCAACCATAACCATTTCTGCACTAGGAATACCATCCAATGATTACATAGAAAATAAAACTAGTACACCCTCATATCATAAGGAGGTTCTTGATAAACAACAAGAGAGTGAAGTTAAAACAACATCGAAAAATTGAAAGGATTTGCATCTTAAACCCCGGAAACCCAAAAATGGTCACACAACCATGTGATGCCCGCCCCCAAAATTTAAGACCCCACTAATTGAAACTAAAATAATAAAAACTCCCATGATGCACCATTCGATATCCCAAGAGAAAAAACCTTGAACACTCTTGAGAAACTCAATTAGTCCATCTAAAATGAATAAAGAATCCTAATGACGAACACAAGGAGGCCCAAAAGGCCACCCCACCATAACGAAAAGGATCTAATTTATTCATTTTTGGGAATTATAATGAGACCCATAGTTAGTTCCCCCACTATAGAGGCCATCTATATTACCTGATTTGAATGATCAGATAAGGGAACCAAATACAGGTCATCTCAAAAAACATTATGGACCTACTAGATCCCATATCACAAGGGATTTGGTGTAAGAAGACTCCTAGACAGAAGAAAACACACAACATATTTCATTATTCCCAAGGGGTATTATTGTCCTTAGATGAGCCCCATCTAAAACATTGGTTAATGCCCAAGGATGGCTATACAAGGGAAACCAAACAACGACTCACACCTAGTGAAACACAACTACTAGAGTCCAATGAAATGCCATGGCCACCTCTTTACCAACAATGAGATATTATTCAATCCACGTGAGTCAAAACATGGATGTGAGGTCCCAGTGCCTCTTTCCATCAAATGGGGCCACTTATAATGAGATAGCTACACATGACATAAATAAACTTTATTTCGAAAATTGAAGATAGATATTAGATCAAGGTACTTTACAAATGCAGGGGTTTCCTAACTATGTGCCATATTCACTTGGAGACATACAGCTAGAGGTCTAAGGATTGAAGAATATCATGCCTCACTATGATGCATTGAAAACCACCGATTGAAACAAATTATTCTCATGATAAAATAAATCATACTACAATCCAATAGCATCAACCAAACATATAACATTATCAACCTGATTACATATCACATAGTACTTCTTCCAAGATAGAAGGCATATAAGATGCATATGCATTGATCCTCTCACTCCGAACAAGAAACTAAAGAAGAAATAACACCCTAATTAAACCTTCACTCATAACAAGGAATTTAGAACCACCCTTTCATTTAAAGATAAGTTCTTAGAAGATTATCAAACATCTACCTTTTACCTATAATGTGGACATAACATAACTAGACACCACCAAACATGACCCTTACAATAGTGAGATGCATTATAAGAAGAGGGACCTTGAACTGATTCCCCAACAACATGATATTACTTCAAGCATCCATAACAACCTAATATAAACCGATTCGCCACACAAGTGGCTTAACATGATCCATTACATAGAGTAATCCAAAAAAAGACCCAAATCATCTTTTAAAAAATACCCAACACCAACAACTCTAGAATTCTTCGACTATTCCTTACTAAAATTTCTTTCACCACATCAAAACAAGACTTACGGACTCAACGGTGTCAAATATCAACTTTGACGACTCCGAAAAATCAAGAAATCATGATTTAATTTAACTCCATCCACATTTACATTTTTTCTCAATGTGATCTTCTTTTTTTGAAAAAGATGAGAGATAATATCAACCATTAAACATAGGAAGAGAGTCTGAACATTGATCAACTGGAGGACCTTTCAACAAGTAACCACCCATGTTTGGATTTTGAATATTCATCAATTCCATTTGGGGGAATGCACTAGCTAATGAGGAGACCCAAGACCCCAACCAAATTGGTCCATTAGACAAAAATGCCACAAAATGTCACTAGGACAAATGAAGGGAACCACCCGTAAGGCTCCCCAAACACACCTAAAAAACGCTAACAAACATCTCAAAAAAAATCAACCCACAATTATAGGTTATGAAAAACCAATACTGAAAAACTCAACCATATTCACTCGAACTATAGTACCCCCAGTTTGAGGTATGTGGCCTTTGTTTATGCATTTTTTTTGTGTTTAAAGTGAATGGGATGAGTTGGAAAGAGGTTAGGAGAGTTTGGAATGGTTTTGGATGAGTTTGTTGGACTTTAAAGGGGTGAACAGTTTGAGAATGATTAGTGGAAACCATGCTGATTCATTAGGAAATTGTGTTGGGGAGACAGTAGGATTTTCACAGCCTACGCACGGTTTTCCAAACTATGCGAGGCAATTGTGCGGAAAATTGCTCCTGAGGCAGTAGCATGCGCATAGTTACCGTACGTTTTTTCAAACCTTTCGGGCTAACCGTGCGTCCATTTAAAAATAGGGTTATTCATTCCGGGCTCCCTCGAGTATAACCTATTTCACTCTAATATTCATCCCACTCGAGCCTCACTCAGGATGTTTGGTTCTCAGGGGTTAAGGAAGCTCTCCCACTCAATTTGGAAGCGTTTCAAAGGGGTTTCAAGGTGGATTGAAGGTGGTTTCTCTCGGTTAAGTCTCTCCTCTTGTTCCTCTTGTGTTTTCCTCTAGATCTAAATCCCCCTATTTCGTGGTTTTCTAGATATACACTTGTTTTGTCTATATCTTGGGTTTTGGTTTCCTTAGATGTTAATATTAAGTCATGTGGATGTTAGGGAAAGGGGATCTAGAGAGGTTTTGGTTGTGTGTTCACTGGTTTTGAGGCGCGGTTGTTTGTGGGACTATTTCATGGAAACCCTAAAGTTAGGTGGCTTCTCTCTCGACTCCACTTGGTTAGAACTAGTGATTCCACCGTTTGGTTGTTTGGTTGTTCTGGTTTTTTATTGTGCATTTCTTTGCAAGATGGAAGTTATTGTGCTAACATGTAAATGATGAGATGGATTGTGGCATGTTTGGTTGGTTTTCCCTTGGTTTCTTGATTTGGTTGTGATGTCTTGGTAAGGTCATGCTTGGGCTT
This sequence comes from Viscum album, assembly GCA_963277665.1. NCBI lineage: Eukaryota > Viridiplantae > Streptophyta > Magnoliopsida > Santalales > Viscaceae > Viscum > Viscum album. Next base: position 797,540,254 of record OY728143.1, on the reverse strand, counting down.
ATGAAAATGGTTGCACTTGTGATTTAATTTATATAAAATGTTTTATATAAATGTGCTAACGGTTTTATCCTAGTGGTGTGTGTAGGGAATTCATTTGGGGAAATCCTACTGAGTTTTAGTACTAACCCCCTGCTTTAGAACTGTGGTGTCTTTTCATATGTCGCATACCGTGACATGGGAAAAGGTGAGGCATCACCCTCCTTTAGTGAAGCATTGTGATCCCTTAGTGGAGCTTCGAGCTTGGAGCTTGGTGTGGATCTTCGGTAGTGTCATGGCTTGGGTGTTTGTTTGTTTAGTTTCTTTAGTGTACTCTAATATTGTGTGGACATGTCTAGTTGTATGGGTTTTGATTTGTGTTGTGGAACAACTTGGTTGTCTTTTGGGAATGCATGGTTTTGTAGGTGAATTGACATGCATCATATAGCGGCTGTTAGTTGATGGTTTTGTTGGTTTTTTCTTAAGGGAAAATCATTCCCCAACTTGATCTTGAAACCCTTGATATTTATTTCCAGCCTTTGGCGTCTTGGGAACGTCTCTTAAGGCCAAGTGGATCTCACCGCCTCCTCAAGACAATGAGATTGGGGCGGGTTATTACAAGTGGTATCATTTTGTTCGGTCCTTTGGAGTTGATTCTCGGATTTACTTTTTACATTCATTGTGTTACATTCCTTGTGTTGGGATGGTAGCAAGGTGTAGGAATGTCGGAACATGTAATGTATAGTATAAAAGGATGTAGCTAACCCTTATATGTCCAAATTCGAGTTACTAGGGAGTTGGGTAGATAAGTGTTTTGGAGACACTTATAGGCAATGAACATCTCATTGTCGTGGGTGTAGCCAATGAGATGAGCATGACATGCATGGTTGAAATGACTTCCCACTTGGGTGGAAATTTCATTGGGGTATAATGATCTATGGGCTGATTTTAGAAATGTTTATTGTGTGAAACTGTAATGTGATAAAATTTGGTATTTCAAATTGGTATAATTTTCATAAATGGTGAAACATGGGAAATGTGAACTTGTGGAAAGCCTTGTCGTGATAGTGTTGTGTAATGTGATTTGTAATGGGAAATCCTAATGTCTAAGGAAGTGAGACTCATGATCGATTGTTTTCAATTAATAGAAATCGCACCGAGTAGGCATCGTAGAGACCAACCAGTGGAGGCTGCTGAGAATGTGGTTGCACCTGAGCCTCAGGTGAACCAACAGTTAGTGCAAAGTATCATGAATGCTTTCAAAGCTGTGGAAAGTGGGAATAAAGTGGATGAACCAGGGCATGCAGATCATGCGGTTCAGTTTCAAAACCATAATCCACACATCTCCAGGCGGGATTCAGAGCCGGAGAGAGAAGAAGCATGGTTGAATAGAATGACCAAGATCTTCGATTTTTGGGGAACACCGGTAGATTTAAATGTGAATTTGGCGACGTATATGTTATAAGATCTTTCCCTTCAGTGGTGGGAGTTGGTAGTCCAATCTGGGACTAACCAGGGTATGAGGTGGGAACGCTTTGAGGAATTCTTTAATAAACAATTCTACCCACATACATTCAAATTCAGCGTACGGGTGATTTCTTTAGTTTGAAGAAAGATCTTATGTGTATGTCGGAGTATGCAACTATGTTTATGAACTTAGTGTGGTTTTCACCCGAGGTGGTGGGTAGCACATCATTGAATGCAAGGATCTTTGAAGTGGAGTTAAGGAAAAAATCCATTCAAAGATAATGGTGTTGTGTATAGATGATTACACAGAGATGGAGAATAGAGCCTTGGTGTCTGAGCGGGATCTGTTGGGAGCTCCGGGTGGGAGAAGAATGGTGGTACTCCTGTGGAATAGTGGGATCTCTAATGCTGGGTTCATGCAGAAGAGGGACAGTTATTCCCAGGACAGGAATATGGAATATAATCCGACAACATGATCATTAAATCTTCCTCCAAAGCCCCAGAGCAAGCCGGGATGTTTTTAGTAACCGGGATTGTATGACACAACCTCAAACATGTCATAATTGTAAGTAGATGGGGAATCTGTAGTGTTATTGTCGGAATGCTCCAAGGTTGGGTGTGCGTGACACTCCTCCTGGATCTTAAACGTCGTATGATTCGACAGGATGGGGACAGCATCACGCCTCTTGTCAGTAGAGTAAATTGGGTCATGGGGATTCTCGGAATAACACGACGCCTTAGCAGGGCAATAAAGAGAAAAGTGTGGCAAGAAAAAATTTGTTTGGAGCTAATTAGGTTGTGGTGGATGATCAGTCAGGACCATCCATAGTGCGAGGTACTATTCATTTACATTCTAACTTGATGCAAGTGTTGTTTGATACGGTTGCATCACACTCTTTTATTTATGCACGTGTGGTTTATTTTCTAGGTTTAATGTTAGAAATGATGCTCTCAGTTTTGAAACATCAGACTCCTCTGGGTCGAAGAGTGTGTCGAGCCTTCTTGTGTAGGGCATGTTTTATCATTGGGGGTGAAATTAAGATAGTGTATAATTTCTCAATGCTTGATATGGATGGCTATGATGTAATCCTGTGAATGGATTGGCTGGTGGCGTTTAAGGCCCACATCCATTGTGATGCGAGGACATTGGCTTTTATGACACACGATGGAGTTAGAAATCTCTTTAGAAGAGAAAGGAATGAAAGGTAGGGTGCAACAGGTTTGTTGGCACCAGAAGTGGGTACGTTATCATATCAGTTGGTGGCTTTGTCGCTGGAATCGGTTGAGGGTGTGGAGCAAAATGTTCTTCCAGTAGTGGTAGATTCGTTCATGAATGTTTTTCCTGAAGAATTCTCTGGGTTTCCTCCCATGAGAGAAGTGGAATTTACAATTGATCTCCTTCCGGGGACCAGTCCTATATCACTTCCATATTGTCGGATGGCACCAGCTTAATAGCTGGAAATAAAATTCTTGTTGTAAGAGTTATAAAACAAAGGATTTATCTGGCCTAGCACGTCTCCATGGGCAGCGACAGTGTTGTTTGTGAAAAAGGCAGATGGAACTTTTGAGGCTCTGTGTTGATTATCGAATACTTAAACAAGTTACGGTAAAGAATAGATATCCACTTACATGAATTGATGATTTGTTCGATCAATTGAGGAGAGATCAGTGGTTCTCCAAGATCAACCTGAGGTCGGGATATCATCAATTGCGGGTGAGGAAAGAGGATATTCCTAAAACAGATTTCAAAAGTAGATATGGACATTATGAATATGTGGGTATGCCCTTTGGTCTGACGAATGTGCCTGCAGTGTTCATGGAATTGATGAATAGGTTATTTCAGAGATAACTGGATTCATTTGTGGTGGGTTTTGTAGACAATATTCTGGTGTATTCAATGACAAGGGTGGAGCATGAGTAGCACTTGGCGACAGTGTTGCGGGTCATAAGGGATCATCGGTTGTATGCCAAATTTTCAAAGTGTAACTTTTGGATATGGGAAGATCATTTTCTTGGACATGTTATTTCTTAAAGAGGTTTTTTAGTGGATCTAGAAAAGATATAGGCTATTATCTCGTGGAAACTGCCAAAGAATGTGTTTGAGACACAGAGATTTCTTGGTCTAGCTAGGTATTATCGCTGTTTTGTTCATGATTTTTCTCGTTTGGCTTCACTGATGATATCTTTGACAAGAAGGGATGTTCCATTCCAGTGGAATGAACAATGTATGTAGTGTTTCGAAGAGCTAAAGGGGTGCCTCACATTAGCACCAATCATGGTTTTTCCAGGAACCAGGAAAAGGGTACGTGGTGTATTGTGATGCCTAGGAATCAGGGTTGGGGTGCGTTATCATGCAAGGGAATCATGTGGTTGCATATGGTTCACAGTAGTTGAGGGTGCATGAGAAGAACTACCCAACTCATGATTTGGAGTTGGTAGCAGTGGTCCTTTCTTTGAAAGTGTGGTGTAATTATCTATTCGGTGATATATTCACAGTATATAATAATCATATGATTTTGAAGCACATATTATCACAAAGGGATTTGAATCGATGGAAAAGGAGATGGATGGAATATCTCCAGATGTTTGATTTTTTACTTAATATACAAACCAGGTAAGGAAGATTTGGTGACCGATTCATTAAGTAGAAAATCATATACACAGGTGGTAAAACAGGCATCAGACCGGTTGCAGTTGAGGTCGGTTACAACCGATATGCTGTTGGAATGTGAGGACCAGGGCGATAGAGCGGTATTATTTCCGGTTTTGTTGATTCCTAACTTGGTTGGCCTAGTTAGAGAGGCACAAATATCTGATTCTGATTGTGTGACCATGGGGTCAAGATGAAATACTGGGGTGACCATTGAGGGTTGGAAACTGAATGAAGATTCTGTTTTGTGTTCTTAGAATTGGATGGTGGTACCAGTTGCTTGTCAGGAGGATCTTCTCATGATGTATCATCATTCAGGTGTGATGTTCATCCTGAAATTCATAAAATGTATAAAGCATTGAAAGTGCAGTTCTGGTGGGCTGGAATGAAAGGAAGAGTGGCTGATTTTTTTCGAGATGCTTGACTTGTCAACAGGTCAAGGCAGAGCATCAGAGGCCATCAGGAATGTTGTATTCTTTACCAATCCCTATATGGATGTGGGAGAAAATGGTTATGTATTTTGTCAAAAGTCTCCCAAGAATGGCCAAAAATCATGATTCCATTTGGGTGATAGTGATTTGGCTAAAGAAGTCAGCTCATTTCATCCCGATTCGTGAATCTTATACAGTGGAGGATCAATCCAAAATCTATATCCGAGAGGTGGTAAAGGGGCATGGTGTTCCAGTTTCTATTGTATTAGATAGAGATCTGAGGTTTACATCTTGTTTCTGGAGATCCTTGCAGCATGCCCTTGGGACATAGTTGACTATGAGCATGGTGTATCACCCTCATACGGATGGCCAATCTGAGAGGACGATACAAACTCTAGAGGATATGTTGTGGGCTTGTGTCTTTGATTTTGGTGGCTCGTGGGAGGAGCACTTGTCGTTGGTTGAGTTATCATACAATAACAGTTATCAAGCATCCATACAGATGGCTCCGTTTGAAGCATTGTATGGGTCGCCATGTCGTTCTCCGCTATGTTGGGTGGAAACAGGTGAGTTCTCGATGGTTGGACCGAGCCTTGTCCAGGAAACTATGGAGAAGATCAATTTGATCAGGAAGAGAATGGAGATGGCTCAGAGTCGTCAGAAATCATATGAGGATCATCGTCGACGGCCATTGTTGTTCGAGGTGAGTGATCATGTTTTCTTGAGGATCTCTCCTAGGTTGGGACATCGTCGGTTTGGAAAGCAGGGAAAGTTATCTCGGAGGAATATTGAACCTTTTGAGATTCCAGAGTAGGTTGGTGAGGTGTCTTATCATTTGGCATTGCCACCACGGTTTAGTGTGGTTCACATTGTGTTTCATGTGTCGCAATTGAAAAAGTATCATCCAGATCGTGACGATGTGATTCGATGGGATCATGTTGAGCTAGAACCGGATGCTTTGTTGGTGGACATGCTAGTGCGGGTTGTGGATATGAAAGAGAATGTCTTGAGTGGTAAAAGCATCGTTTAAGCTTGTGTTTTGAAGTAACATGTTCAGATTAAATATGAGATCTGGGAGCAGAAAAAAGAGATGGTCGAGCAGTGGCCCGTGCTCTTTCGGAAAAGGGCGGGTTCACTTCTTTCTGAGGATAGAAATTCCAATGGTGGGGAGAATGTGGTACCCCCGGTCTGAGGTATGTGGCCCTTTTTTACGCTTTTTTTTTTGTGTTTAAAGGGCATGAGATTAGTTGGGAAGAGGTTTCGATAGTTTGGAATGGTTCTCGACGTGTATGGAGGCCTCTAATGGGGTGCATGGTTTGAGCACGGTTAGTGTAAACCAAGAGGATTTTCCAAGAAACTGTATAGGGGAGACAATAGGCATGGCATGGCCTGTGCACGGTTTTCCAAAATGTACGAGGAAACCGTGAAGACCCTTGCTCCTGAGGCAGTAGCGTGCACAGGTTAGCACACAGTTTTCCAAACCGTGCGGTCTAACCATGTGTCCACTTAAAAATAGGGTTATAAGTTCTAGGCTCCCTTGGGCTTAACCTATTTCTCTCCAATCATCCTCCCACTCGAGCCTCACTTGGGATTTTGGGTTCTCAGGGGTTAAGTGTGCTCTCCCACTCAATTTGGAAGCATTTCAAAGGGGTCCCAAGATGGTTTTAAGTTGATTTCTCCCGGGTAAGTGTCTCCTCTTGTTCCTCATGTGTTTTCCTCTAGATCTACATCGCTCTATTTTGTAGTTTTCAAGATCTACACTTGTTGTGTGTAGATATTGGGTTTTGGATTCCTTGGATGTTAATATTAAGGCTTGTTGATGTTAGGGAATGTAGATCTAGAGAGGTTTCGGTGGTGAGTTCACCGGTTTTGAAGCACGGTTGTTCGTGGGTCGATTTCATGGGGTCCCTAATGTTAGGTGGCTTCTCTCTTGACTCCACTTGTTTAGAACTAGTGGTATCTTGTTACAATTAATTGTTATGCTGAAAATTAATTTTTAATTGTTATGTGAAATTGGTTGGAAATCCATTCGGTGATGTTTTGGGGATTTTTGGGGAAAAGGGTGTTTTACGGTGAAATGTTATTCTTGTGGATTTTAAAATGAAGATTTTAAAATGGGATGATGTGGTAGATTTGTGAAATGAATAATGGAAATGTTTTTCAATAAAATGGTTGTTTTATTGAAATGTTGTTTGGCATGGAGAATGGTTTTCAATAAATGGGTGTTTTATTGAGGTGGATTGATATGCAAGGGAATTGGTCGATTGCTAGTTGTTGTGACTTTGCTGGGTTATATGCTTGGCATTGGCATGTTTTTAATGTTGTGTGGATGTGGTGAAAATTACCACTATAAAAAGGGTATGGATAATTGATGGAAGGGCCACCATCAAGGATAAGTGGATGGGAAGTGCCACTTAGTGTGAATGGGTGAACGGGATGGACGGAAGCTCCACATTTTGGTTGTTTGGTTGTTTTGGTTGTTCGTTGTGCATTTCTTTGCAATATGGAAGTTGTTGTGATAACATGTAAAAGATGAGATGGCTTGTGGAATCTTTGGTTGGATTTCCCTTGGTTGCTTGGTTTGGGTGTGATGGACTGGTAAGGACATGTTTGGGCTTATGAAAACGGTTGCACATTCGATTTAATTTATATAAACTAATTTATATAAATGTGATAACAGTTTTATCCAACTGGCGTGCATAGGGAAGTCATTTGGGGAAATCATACTGAGTTTTAGTACTCACCCTCGGATTTGGCACTGTGGTGTCTTTGTAGATGTCATGTAACGTGACATGGAAAAAGGTAAGCCATCACCATCCTTTAGTGAATCAATGTGATCCCTTGGTGGAGCTTGGAGCTTGGAGCTTGGTGTGGAGATGTGGTAGTGTCATGGCTTGTGGTGTTTGGTTGTTTAGTTTTTGTAGTTTGCATTGATGTTGTGTGGACATGTATAGTTGTATTGGTTTTGGGGTTTGTTGTGTAACAACATGGTTGTCTTTTGAGAATGCTTGGTTGGGCAAATGAATTGAAATGCATCATATAGTGGTTGTTAGTGGAAGCTTTGGTTGGGTTTTTCTTAAGGTAAAATCATTCACCAACTTGATTGTGAATCCCCCGGCATTTATTGCCAGCCTTTTGCGTCTTGGGAACATCTCTTAAGGCCATGTAGCCCTCACCACCTCCTCAAGCCTATGAGGTAGGGGCAGTGTGTTACACAAACCCATTACACAAAATTCCACCCTTTAAATGAAATTTTTCAAATCAAACCAAAAAAACCCATCATTAAACCAGTGAAAAACCCATTTTGGTTTTAAAATTAAATCCACATAGTATTGAAACAATGATTTTAAAAAATAATTTTCAGAACCATACGAGACAAGATGATTCAAGTGGAAACTAGTGTCGATGGGTGACTTGATATATGTTTTTCAGCCATACTTCGATCACACCACCATTACAATGAATGTTATTGGACAAAGTTCCTTTCTCTACATGGAATTCCTGGCCCTACAATCTCCCTGAAACCATTGACCTAACTATCATTTCATTTCCCAAACATAAATGAATTACAAGGACCAAATGACTCACTTGAAATCAACATCCCCAGGTAAGTCATGTTCTGCTATGAGGTGTGATGGACATGAACCTTACTCGTAACCAAAACATCAATTCCCAAAAATCCTTTCTTCGTTATACCATGACTCTTTCCCAGAAAACAAGACCCAAAAGATCAAACCTACCTATGATATATTGTTTTGATGAACCAAGTCGGGTTTCTATTTAAACTGGCTCCTGACTCATTCTGCAGCATGGCCCGAAGGGTGTTCTTGTTCTCCACAGGCCGGTAACGTGTGCTATGCATCCATATAAACAAATTGGGGATGATTTGATATAAAATAAAAATAAATATACATTAACTGAACACAAATATAAATAAAAAAATGAACTAAGAAAACAGACAGCAGATAAAGGAATAAACATAGAATCAAGACATACCTCATGTGACCTCATGGGTCACCATGGACCATAATCTACATTCATTGAATGAGCGATGAAAATATAGACCATGAAACATAAAAGATAAAATAGGAATCAGCATTGAGATGCTCAGTAGGAATGAAAAAGTAAAACAATTCTAGTTTCCCATACATTTAAAAAGAAACCCAAAATCTGCTAGATTGAAAATAAGAAATAAGAAATTAATGTTTTTCATTCTTTGAAAGTTCCAGTCAATAACATGATTTTTCAAGAAATGCATTTCTCTTCTACTTCATTTTGAAAATAGGTTCCAAGCATATGTTAACATTTCAAAAAGAATGGAGAGAAATTTAGATTAAAAATAATTTTCTCAAAAAATCAGGAACAAGCATGAAATAACTAAATTGAAAACCATATCACAAGCACCATTGGAAATTTCTAATAATCTGGTGTTAGTTGGGGACATATAATCCTTGTACCTCAGTGAAACAAGTAATAGAAACCACTACAAATTATGTTCTCATGAAAGAGAAACTAGTAGGGAGCACACCCACAATCTAGTGGTCCCGAATCAATCATCATTATATATAGTTAGTGTAGTAAGAATACATCCTACTAGATGAAACAGGGATGAACCACATCGGTAAAATCTATCATACTATTCCTAGTCCTCCCACCTAGATATACATGTTTCACATGTGCTCTGTTTCAAGGGGTGACAAGTTTTATCAACACGCAAATACCCACACACATCAGATTATTTATCTAAGCACATTCTGTTTTTCACCACTAACCACCCTATAAAGAGGATCCCCTTTTTCAAGAACATACATCATTGCACAAGAATCATCATTACACACATATAAAAATTTGTACATTTGAAATAATTATTGTTTTTATAAAGTATGAGGGAAATCCTTAAATTAAGTTATCCTTTTTCATCAATCATTCTTAAAGATCCAATCACGTTAAATCAATTAAAAGGAGTAATTTTTATTTTTGAAGCATAATAACCCAACATCCATATGTTTCGAAAGTAGTTTCAATGCTAAACTAAACAACCAAGGTGTTATATATTTAATGAGATCTTAAAACCACACTTAAAAATGAAGAAATCCATTTAAGAAAATCACATGTCCATTAAACCATAAGTTCACACCAAAAATCATTTTTGGAAATCACTTTGGACTTCTTTCAGAAACAAACATGCAATTTAAAATTTACAATAAAAACGAATGAAAGACCACACATCTTTGGAAATACTCGCTTCGAATTCAAAACTTTAATGAAATCACTTTTAAAGAACTACAATGATTTAAAAACAAAAAAAAACATACATACATACATACATACATACATATATATATATATATATTTCATATTAATTTCATATAGAAGAATAAAACACATTTTTAATAAAATAACAAGAAATTATGGAAATTATAATTAATGGTCTGGGCACAAGGAACCTACCTCAGGGTGGAACAAAATCGAACGTCCGACCCCTAGTATTTTCTAACTACAATTTGTTTCTCCCCCAAAAATAATATGAACTTTCACATATATATAAGGACACATAGCCCATATACACACACCTACATGGCCATGACCACCTGTAAGGGGATCCTTACATATATTATTATATGCATATACTTTTTTTCACTCACCTATGTATGCATTTCCATACATAAAAATGGTAACACCTAGCCCTATAAATTTATATTCGCTGCCACAGATGACTATAAATGTAACAGGGGAACCCATATATATATATACACACACACACACACACATATATATACTTACCTACGCACACACAGGCGAGTCTCCATAGACATGGTGACTCGAAACCATCAACTAGGGACCACGCACTAGACATATAATTTATGAAACACATTAGAATTAAAACCAAAATATTTTTCACCAAAAAACTATTTTAAACCAAATTCACACCAATACCATTTGAAAATATATTTCACAACACTTACATAACTCTTAAAACCAATTCAACAATATTAAATGAAAATTACATGATAAATTTAACTGTTTTTAATGGAATATCCCCTTTCAAATCCTATCATTAAATGGAACCAATTACAAAACATGAATTTCCTCATTTAAACAATTTACAACATACATTTATAAATTCAATACAAACTAACCATTCCATTTTACGAATTTCCCTTTGAAAACCTACACCCAACACCATTATCACTATAAGTGCCCTTGAAAATGTGATTCACACCACTTGAAATATATTATAAACCATCTCAACAATTTATAAAACACATAAAAGTGGTAGGAAGAGTTTTTACACGAAAAGTACACCCAAATTAGGCAAAAAATGTTCCTTTAATGTTTAAAACGTGTTTAATTTTTATCAAATACCTTATTCGCACCACGTAAAAAATTTAATGAACTTGTAAAAATAATAAACAAAAACAAAATAAACAATAAAATTTGTTTACATGTGAAACCAACCAATTTCACTTGGTATAAAATATTTTTAAAACCAAAAACATAATGAACATTTGGTAAAACCATTTCTCGACCACTTGCAAGAATAAACTATTTGCCTAGTTCAGAAAACACAACTAAAAAACACAATATGGATTTTCGTCCAAAATGAATAATATTTGAAAAAAAATTCTCCGAAATATTTAATGCATACTAAAATCATTTCAAAACATAATTTTCAACAATCAAATTAACCACAGAACACAACAAAAACATCAAGCAGGTAAAATAGTTCATCAAAAAACGATTATGCACAAAACTGCCTACCTCAGTTGTTGAAAACTAAAAAACTCAGAGTGAAACATCAATCCTACACCAAACGCATCTCAAGAAAACCTAAATAAACCATAATACATAACGTTGAACAAAAAATACCTTAATTTAAGACCATAATTTGACCCCATAACAACCGAAAAAATGAAAACCCCAAATTAGAGTTAGACACACCTTACCCTGAGTGAGAAATATGCACCAGAGGAGAGTGGCGCAACGAAATAAGGTCACTATAAGAAAAGGGGTATGCCAACGGGCTCTAGCTGTGAAAGGAGGATGCATGTTGGCTAGTCTGATGCGCTGCATGGTTGCGCTCTCCCGGAGGGTGTCTTGACCAGGGTGGCACCATCAAGGTGAGGGATAGTCAGTTGGAGGGAGCTACGCATGAGGGGAGGTCGCACGACTGGTTGGGGAGAGGGGGGAAGAAGGGTGGAAAGAATAGGGTAAGGAGAGGAGGTAAGGTGTAATGGTTGTAGTGGACAAACCCTAACAAATAGTGAAATTGTGCATGAACCCTAACAAATAGTGAAAAATAAATAAATTAATTAAAATAAATTAAAATTAATAATAATAATAATAATAATAATCTTAATATAAATCTGATAATAACATTATTAAATGATAATAATTTTAATGACATTAAAATATTAATAATAATAATAACAGTAATAATAATAGGAAAATTAACATATTTATTATTATTTTTATTATTATCATAGGATAAACATAATTTTGTTTTTCTAATTTAACATTATCCTCATTTTCTAATTCATTTAATTTTATCTATTTATTTGTATTGAACTTCGGGCAGGCCGCACGGTAACCCGACCGATGTCGTGCAACATCGACCTTGCCCTACCTATGCACTGGATACTTCCAAGGCCAAAACATTCCTTTATCAGCAATAACATCACAAAAAAATTAATCGAGCTCAGCGCACACCATGTAAACATAATAAAAAACTAGATAAAAATAATAAAATAAAATTATTTCAAAATTCCAGGTGTCACAATTCCCACCACCATACCAGTTTCCACCCATGTAAATCCATCCTAGGAGTGCTTGGATAATATAATTGGAACACAATCTTGGCACTAGTAGGTCCCCAACAAACAACATGACAAGGAAGAAAGAAAAATATAAAAAAAGGTATTGGATTTGTATCATAAACCTCAGAGACCCAAAAATGGGATGCTTGCCATGTGACCCCCTCCCCCAAATGTTAAGACTCCTCCAGTCGAAAAAATATATAGAAACTCTCATGATGACCCATTCAATATCCCAATACAAAACACCTTTAAGACTCCCAAGAAACTCATATAGTCTACCTAAAGTGAAAAAATATTCTTAATCACCAACACATGGATAACCTAATGGACAACCAAGAATAATGAAAAGGAAAACATTGATTCATTTTCAGGAATTTCAATGATACCCATAGTGGGTACCCGAATATATAGGCCATCCAGCTTAACTGATTGGTATGAACAGACAAGGGAAACCGAAATGGGCTAACATGAAAACATTTTGCACCAATTTGATCCCATATCACAATGGATTTAGTGTTAAAAGACTATATTCCTGACAGAAACACACAACACGGTTCTTTATTCTAAAGGGGTATTACCATCCTTTGATGATCCCCAACTAAAACTGAGGTTATTTCACAAGTTAGGCCATACAAGGGCCACCGGAAAAAGTCTTTCAAATAGTGAGACACAACTACTCGATTCCAATGAAAAGTTATTTCCACCTATTTACCAAAAAAGAGAAATTATTCCACCCACACGGGTAACAACATTGAAGCAAGATTTGTATGCCTCCTTCCACCAAATGGGTCCACTCAGAATGAGAGAGATACAGAAGAATTAAACTGTCTTTATTTACCAAAATGATGACAAAGACTATAACGAGGTCCCTTACAACCGTGGGGTGGGGGTGTGGTGTTCTCGACTATGATCCAGATTCACTATAAGTCTTATGGATGGAGATCTAAATATTGAAGCACCTCTTGCCTCACAATTTGGAACTGAAAACCCCCAATCGACACTTCTTCTTCTAGTGGTACAAGCAATCATACTGTGATACAACAACATCAACCGAACATAGCACACCATGTAACCCTCTTACTTATCACATGGTACTTTTCTCATGATAGCATGCCTAGAAGATGAATACACAATGCTCCACTCACTCTGAACAAGAAGCGAAAAAAAGAACACCAATAAAACACCTTCACTCAAAACAAGGAATTAAAAACCACCGATTCATTTAAGAAGAACGTCTCAAAAGGTTATGCAACATCTTCCTTCATCCTTTAAAAAACACAACACAACAAAGACACAATAGAACAAGACCCTCACCACTGTCAAAGACATTAAATAAAGATGGACCTTGAACTGTGTCCCTAAAAAAAAGAGATTACTGCAAGTGGGAATAAAAACCTCTTATTACACAATTTGCCACACCGATGGCTTAACACAAACCCTTATATAGAAAAATCCAACGAAATACCCAATGTCCCTTTAAAATAGTATCCAACACTGATGGATCTAGACTGCTTCCACATTTTCATACAAGAATATCTTTTATACCTTCCAAACATGACATTTACACTCGCCAATATTGGATATCACCTTCTATGACTCATGAAACTCAACAAATCATGATTACTTTAGAATCATTCCATATTCACCAATTCTCAGTGCAAGGATTTTCTTGATCTGAAAAAGAAGACAAATAAACTCAACCCTAAAACATAAGAACAAAGTTCAAATAATGATCAACTCGAGGACCTACTAGTGGAGAATCAGTCATGGATGGATTTCAAAAATCAATAAATTCTTTATGGGGTGGGCATTGGCTAATTCAGATACCCAATAACCAAATAAAATTGGTCCATTGGCCAACAGTTCCATGAATTGTCACTAGAACACACAAAGGGAACCACCACTAAGGCTTCCCAAACACTCATACAAAAAGACCACTATCCAAAATCTCCAAAAAAATATTAACCCTCAAGTTTATTCTATAAAAACTAATCCAAATAAACTCATCCCCATTCACTCAAAAAAATTACACGAATGTTAAATTTTCAAATGATTTATTAAAAAAATCCAGAAAACCCTTATTTAATCCACTGAAAAAAAAATTGTATCTATTTTAAAAATCAATCCCCATAATTTTCAAACAATGACATTAAAAAATATGTTTCATAACCTAAGGAGATAAGATTATTTAAGTGAAAACAACTATCGATGGGTTACTTGACATATGGGTAGTATAAATACGATGGTCACACCACCATCAAGAATAGTTTTTTTAGAAAATATCCCCAACTACACATGGATTTTCAGGACCTACAACCTCACAAAGACCATTGACCCATAACTATTTTCATTTCCCAAAACATCAATGAAATGCAAGGACTAAAAGAATCACATGAAATTGCATTATCTTTTTAACTCAAGTCCCATTATAAGGAGTGTTGGACAAACACCTTACTCATAAACTGAACATCGAGTCCTAAAAATCCTATCTCAAGTCTACCATGACTCTTTCATATGACACAAGTCCTAAAAATAGAGGGCCTTCCTCTGATAAAATTGTTTCATGAACAAAACTAGTTCGCTATGTAAACTGGTGCCTGACCCGGTCGACATCAGGGACTGAAGGGCATTCACAATCACCACTGGCTGGAAACTAGTTCTAGGAATCAAAAAAAATTGTTGGGAACAATTTTCCCCAGTGAAAAAAAGATAAATAGACATAAACTAAAAAAAATAAAAATAAAAAATATGAACTGAAAAAGCTGGCATTAGAAAAAGGAATAAACTAATTAACGAGACATACCTTATGTGACCTCAGAGGTCACCACATAACATAAACCACTCTTGCTGCAAGGGAAATGAAAAAATAGTCCCTGAAACTAAAATGATAAAGTAGACGTGATCACCAAGATGCTTATTAGGAATGTAAATGTCCATGAACACCCTCTCCCTGTACCTTTTAAAAGAAACCCAAAATTTGCTAGATTGAAAATTAGATAGAATAAAATAATGATTTTAATTATTTTCAAACTCATGTAACCAAAATTTCATTTTCAATTAAATAAATTCTATTCCACTTTTTTAAAAAAAAAATAAGTTCCAAGAATGTGTTAATATTTAAAAAATAATGGAGAACCATTTAGATTAAAATTATGTTTTTTAGAAAGAATGGAAAAAACATGAAATAACAAAACTGGAAATCAAATCACAAGTAACATGGTAAATACCTTAGTATATAATGTTAGTTTTGGACCTAGGATCCTTGTACCTTAGTGAAAAGTGTCATAGAAACCACAAAGAACTACGTTCTCAAGAACGAGACACTATTAGGGATGACACCCATTATAAAGTCATCTACAATCAGTCATCATTATGTTTAGTTAGTATTGTAAGGGTAAATACTACAAGAAAAAACTAGGAGGAACCACTTCAGTATCATCCAGAATACAAGTCCTATTCCACCTACCTAGATACCCAGGTTTCCCATGTTATCTATTTCAAGTGGTGGTGAGTTTTATCAACAAGTAAAGACACACACACATCACAATATTTATCGAAAAGAATTATATTTTTTCACCCCGGACCTCCCCCATTAGATCATTCCTTTTTTCAAGAACACACATCATTGCACAAGCCTCTACACTAGGCACATATAACAATACAAACTTTTAGCATTCACATCATTTATCTAAAGGAAGAGGGAAATCCTTAAGAGGGGTTTTCCTTTTTCATAAATTATTAATAAAGTGCCAAGTTGGCTTAATCACTTACATGGAGTACTTTTTATTTTACAATCATAAACACCCAACATGTTTATGTTTCCAAAAATAGTTTTAAATCTTAACTAAAAAAAAGGTGTTACTTGTTTATGGCATGTTTAAAACCATACTAAAAAATTGAAGTAGTCATTTTAAGAAACTCAAACCACCCATTGACATTGACTTCACACCAAAACCAATTTTGGGAAATCACTTTGGAACTAATTTGAAAAAAAAAACATTTCATTTCACTTTTACATCAAAACCTTCCAAATTACCACATGACATTTGAAATACCCACTTAACATTAGAAACAACTAAGAAATTACTTTTCAAGAACCATAACCAATTACAGGCATATATATATATATATATTGAATATGAATTTCATGTAGAATTAGAAGACACATTTTTAATATAATACCATGAAATTATATAAATTCTAATTAATAAAGGTTAGGGTATAAGGAACTTTCCTCATGGTAGAACCAAATTGAACATCTGGCCATTGGCACTTTATAACTTAGAGTTGTTGCTCCCCCACCAACCATATGCACTTTTACAAACATATAATGACACCTTTCCCATATTCACAGACACGCATGGCCATGAACATGTGCAAGGGGATCCTAACATATATGTCTATATTCATAAACTAGTATCCACTCACATACGTGTGCATTTTCATATATATATACATGGCCACACCAAGCCCCATACATGTATATTCACAACCATAGATGTCTATACATGTAACGAGGGAACCCACACCCACACACACACATATATATACGTACTTATGCACATATAGGAATGTCAAATTAGACCCTATGACGTGAAACCAGTATGCGGGGACCACACACTAAATATATAATCTAATAAATACATAAAAAAATTTAGTAAATGCTTCAAAATTACCACCATAAATTTTTTTACAAAAAAACACTCCTTAAACTCAAACACACACCAAAAGAATTTGAAAATATATTTTACACCACTTACATAACACATAGAACCCATTTGAAAATATTAATAGAAAAGAACATGGTCAATTTAACCATTTCCAAAGTCTAAGCCCCTTTCAAATCCACACATTAACTAGATCCAATTCCAAAACATGAATTTATTTATTTAAACCACTTAAATTTTACATTTATAAATTCATGACAAACCAAACAAGAAAGTTATTAATTTTCTTTTGAAAACATACACCCAAACCCATCTTCACCATTTGTTACCTTGAAAACGTGACTCACAACATTTGAGAAATTAACTAAACAATTTGTACAATTTATAAATCACCTAAATGGGGCACAATAAGGTTTTATGTGAACATTACAAGAAAATTCCATAAAAATGTCTCTTTTAAATAAAAAGCATGTTTATTTATATCAAATACCATATTTGCACCAAACACATTAGTTAAATAACATGACATATTTATTGAGATAAAAACTAAAAAAACAATTTTTTGCATGTGAAAACAACCATTTCATGTGAGAAAAAATATTGTAAAACCAAATGTGTGATGAAGCTTTGTTAAAACCTATTCTTCACAACATGAATAGTTGAATAAAATAATAGAACGGTTTATAAAACATCAGTAAATAACCCAATATGGGTTTTCATCAAAATATGCAAACTATTTAATTCAAACTTACGGGAAAATATTAAATATATACTAAAATCTTTGGAAAACAAATTTATCAACAAACTAATTAATCACAGAACACACCAAACTGATCAAGCATGTAAAATAGTTCATAAAATAATGATTATGCATGAAACCACCTACCTCGTATGTACAAAACTCCAAATGTCAGTGTGAAACTTCAATCACACACCAAATGCACCCCATGAAAACCTAAATAAACCCTTATCCATAATATTGACCAAGAAATACCCCAAATTAAGACCCAAATTTGACACTATAAGATCCATAAATATGAAAAACACAAATAAGAGAAAGAAACACCTTACCCAGAGGGAGGTGCACGCGCCGAAGGAGAGTGGGGCACCAACAGAAGTTCCCTGGAAGAACGAGGGACAAAAGTGGGCTCTAGCCACGAAGGGAGGAAGGAGGATGGTTGGTTTGGTGCACTGTAGGGGTGTTCTCTATCGAAGGGGTCGCGACCAGGGTGAAACCGAAATGTAGAGGTATGGTCTATTAGAGGGAGTGGCACATAAGGGGTGGCATGACTTTTTATGGAGAGGGTGGAAGAAGGGGAGATGAAATTAAGGTAAGGGGAGGGGGTGGTGCAGGATGGTGGAGGTGGCCGAAAACTAAAAAAAAGAAAAAAACTAAATTAAAATCAACCATAATAATATTAATAATAAAATTTATAAAAATTGAATAACAATAATATTAAATTATAAGAAATCTAATGACATTGTAATTTTAATAATCATAGTTATATGAATAGAAATAATAAAAATTACCATTATTATTATTATTAAAATAATTTATTAATATTCATTTTGTTTTCTTCATTTGACTTTATCTTTATTTTGTTATTTATTTCATATTATTCTATTTATTTTTCATGAACCTTGGGCATGTTGCACGGTGACTTGGATGATATCGTGTGGCTTCGACTGTACCTTTCCCATATGCTGGACGCTACCAAGGAAAAAACATTCATTTATCTGGAAAAACCCAAAAAATCTATCGGGCTCGGCCTGCACCTCAAAAAAAGCAGATAAAAATAATAAAATAAAATTATTCAAAAGTCTAGGTGTTACATGAATAATCACCACTATGATTAGATGTTTAATTTCAAATAAATTTTTTTTTCATTTAAAATTGTTTGACATTTTATTAAAATAATACATTTTCAATGACTAAAGGATATTTTCATCAAGAATTGTTTTCTAGTGATATATACAATTTTACATATGTTTTAATGGGAATATTATTCCCGCACACTATCCCTATTATTATATTGGCTTTTTAGGATGGAATTATATTTATTAAACCCATTTCTTTTCATGGGTTGTGTTATTATTGATTAATTATTAGGAAGCCCATTTATTTTCAAGGGTTCTAATATGATGACTAATTTCTGTTGTTGTGGAACATATTTGTATCGTTTTAATTATGTGACGTGTGGGACCTATATATCCCTAAAATGAATTAGGAAAATATTTATATATCCTGAGATAGACATGAGAGGAATTGGAAATGATATAGATTTAGTAATATAGGGTTGAAATTGGATGTAAAATCTGTTCAATATTACAGGGTTGGAACTAGGAGTGAACATGACTCAGTAGAAGTGATTTCCCAATATGATGGTTTGTTAAATGTTCTTTGACTAATATGGAATTGATTTTCTATTCATACGTGTATGCCAAAAATTAAATGTCTTATGTTTTTCCCTCTAAGAATATGTTAATTGATTTTATATGCACTTCTATGATTTATCCCATGATAGAATATCAAGATTTTTTGATATTCAATATATGTTTTTCAATTTTTATGTTCTAATGTCTTGTGATTATGATATGATTGACATTTGCCTTTTTTGACCATAATGATCTTCTGATAACATCCTTTTGTATGTCTCTTTTTCCTAGGACATGCAGATGATTTTTAAGTATGACATCTCAAAATATGGTTCTAGATTTGATGGGATAAGGGGAGATAATGATGATGTTTTATGAACCAATTATGTATGTTTCACAGTTTCTAAAGAAATCAAACCTATATGGACCTGGATTGATTATGTATGTTTTTTAATGAATATTATTCTTTTTAGAATTTATATCAATCTATGTAATGTACTAGTTCTTATACGTAACATGAAACTAAAATGAAATCGTAAAATATTTAGATATTTTATACATATTTATGTGCTTCCATTAAAACCAATAAATTCAATTAGTGAGAATAAATAACGGTAACAAATTTAAAAAATATTATCATATGGGAATATAATGGATACTTTTAATACCTATTAAATACAATATACATACATAGAATATCTATTAAAATAGATAGAATCCTCATGTATTAATCATGTTTCAATGATCAAAAATATTATTCAAACTAGTTAACTCCTATAAATTTTATCTAATCATGTGTATTTTTGTTTAAGGTTTTCTCATGCTTTAAGAAGATCCCTGCAAGATCTTAATTTCTCTACATTCTGTTTACCTACTTTATACAATATTTGATCTACCCTCATAATACATTCCTTGATAAATTCTTATGTCTAATTCATTATGTTATCATCATTATTTATGTCTGAACACAGTTACATTGAAAAGTCTAAGACATCGTAAGTCTGCCACTAGTTTTGTATTTCTGGCACCATAAAGCCAGACACCATTAAGCCAGACACGGTGAAGCCAGACACCATAAAGCTTGGAACCATGAAGCCAGACACCGTGAAGCCATACAACGTGATGCCAGAAACCGTGATGCCAGACACCGTGAATCCAGACACCGTGAAGTCAAACACTATGAAGCCAGACACTGTGATGCCAGATACTGTGACACCAGACACCGTGAAGCCAGATACTATGAACAGGCCACAGTAACCACAAGACACAGTGACCATGAGACACTGTGACACATATACAACTTGATCAATCTAGACACCATGTGAAGGAGACAGTGTCTCCATGACCTGTCATGACACTATTTCTTAAACCATTATGTCGTCTTTTAATTTAATTTCCAATGGGTATATTTTGTTCTTTTAATGAAACTACAATTAATTAATGTGTGTTTTTGGAATGTTTGGGAGCTGTACCTCATACCTGAAAAAGATAAACATTCCCATTGCCGGAGAAAAAGAAATAAAAATAAACATCAAGGTACTGCAAACGGAGTGAGAGATATACGAAAGGAAGAATTGAAGATACATACATGAAATGTACAAGAAGATACATACGCACATGCAAAGAATATAACATGAATAAAACCCATACACATCATGAAAGGAAGTTCAAAGAGAAGATTCAAGCACTACAAGGAATACTCTCACTTTCAAGGTGAACACCTGTACTGGAAGTGAAGGAACAAAACCACGATACTCTGTTTTCCAAACAACTTTCAGAGAAGGACTCAAAGATTCATCTGCATTAATCCAAAGGAGTCTAGATCTGCATTGACATCACACAATAGCATTATAATCTCATTTCTATATTATTACTCTATTTTGATCATTTGTATTACATTACGGGCAGTATGCGCATCTGTCTGTTTAGAGACACACTGACTCCTAAGTTGTACTGTAGGATAATCAAATCCTCACACCAAACTCGTCATACATTTTTTTATCACATGATTATCAGTGTTATAGGTCTTAGGATATAGACATCCTGTGTGCTGTTTTTGCTGATTTCCAATGTAGAACTGTGGTAGAGGTCGGAGGCCCTGGATAGTCTGAGTATTTTTGTAAACCCCGATTTAGGGTGTGGATCAATGTTATATATAAACTGTTTGAGAGGACTAAGTCTCATCTTGAGACTAATCCTCTTGGTTAAAACTGGTGTGCATCATATTTTAGTTTAAACTATTTTCAATATTCCGCTGCTAATTACTTTGAAATTCAAATATATTTTAAAGTAACTCTAATAGTTGAACTAGAAATTGATTGTAATTATTGTGAACTAGTAAGTTGTTTTCAAAAGATAACTTAATATTCAGACTAAGCTAACTGAGAAATAATCAATCTTTGAGAAATTAATTGAACACTTGTAATCTATATAAATTCACTACAGTTTAACTTGTTTTATAAAGTGGGGTATTTAAATATAAATATTTTAAACAGAAATTTTTTAATAGGAACTCAATTCACCCCCACTTGAGGATCCACTCCGAAAAACATTTGGTATTAGAGGTTTTTTGATAATATATTTTCAAAAAAATCTATTTGTGAAAAGTGTTTAACTGTGATTTTAGTTGTATCATAAAGATCTCAAAATTTATGTTAATTCTAAATTTATATATCTTTATACATATTTTTAAAACATAGTTATTGTTGATAATAGATTAGAAGGTGTAGCTGCCATCATGACTCCTTTCTTTAATGGTGTTAATTATGCCTAATGGAAAATCAAATTGAAAATCCATTTGGAAAGTATGGGATTTTACATTTGGACTACTATATAGACTCAGTATAAGATTCCAGAAACTGTTAGAACTACTTGGGATGAACCTATGAATGCTTCTTACAATGACAATTGTAAGGAAATGAATTCCCTATATTTTGCTTTAGGAGATGAAGAATTTAATCAAATGTCTGCCTGTAAGACTACTTATAAAATATGGGATACTCTGGCTATTTCCCATGAGGGAACAACCATTATTAAGGAAATGAGACTAAATACATACACTATTTTGTATGATAATTTAAAAATGAAATCTGATGAATCTATTTCTGATATGTATCTCCGGTTTAATGAGATAGTCAATTCAATGAGCTCACTTGGAAAAGCTATTCCAATAAAGGAAAAAATCATGAGGATACTAGGATGCCTACCATAAAGATGGAGAGGAACCTCTTCCATTATACGAGAATCATGTGACATTGACAAGAAACCTGTCAAGGATCTGATTGGTAAGGTGATGATGTATGAAGAACTGTTAAAGGTAAACAAAGAGGAAGATGATGATCCTAACAAGAAGTCAGTAGCATTTAAGTACACTTCTTCAAAAATAAAGGACAAAGGGAAAGTTTAAATACCTGTCGAATGTTCAACAAGTGAAGGTTCAGATTCAGATAGTGATGAAGAGAAGGATCATATATCTAGGAGATTCAATAAGTTCTATTGAAAGAATAAATTTTTCAGAAAATCCAATTATATGTTTAAGTATGACCAACATGGTAATTGGAAGAGAGATTGGAAGAAAGATGATAAAAATGATGTGACAGTCTGTTATTAATGTAAAAGAAAAGGGCATGTTAAGGCTGACTATCCAAAATTGAATTTTAAGAAAAATATGATTATAAGGACAAAAAATATAAGAATGATATGAAATCAACATGGTGTGCTTCGGAAGATAGCTCAAGTGGATCTGAAGCTTCTAATTCTGAAGAAAATAGTCATTCCAATATGTGTTTCATGACTGAAACATCTGAGGTACCTATTTCCCTTATGAGGAATGATTAATATTCTGGGAATTAATGTGATTCAAATAATGATGATAATATGTATAAAGCTGAATTATTTGAATATTGTAATATGTTGGATGATACTTGTAATGAGCTGAATGATAATTAAAAATCACAAAAAAACAATATTCCATGACTAGTACTATTAAATTTGATCTTAGTATAGAAAAGGAAAAGAATTATCAACTGTTAAAGGAGAATAATAAACTCAAATTGTCTAATAAGAAACTAAAAAAATACATAGATAAGTTAAAAAATGGAAATAACACTGAAAATCATGGAAAACAGTTTGCACCTAAGTATACTACTAGTTTAGGGTATCAACCTGGACTGAGATAGATTGTTAAAAATAAATTTATTCCAATCTCCGGACAGTATGCTGCTAGTTTATATTTTGGATGATCTTATGAATCATATAGTTATTCATGTTTGTATTGACAAAACAATGTTTATTTATCAATATCTTTTGAATATGTTAATTATAGGAAACCCATTAGAAAAATGTGGGTGCCTAGTGTTTTAATTGCTAGCCTTTCTGGACCCATGAAAATTTTGGGCACCAAAATTATCTTCTTTATAAACCTATTATATAGGAAAATTTCTTGATAAGTTCCTATAAGAAGATATGGTACTTGGACAGTGGATGTTCAAGGCGTATGATAGGAGACTACGCATGATTTAAGAGCTTAATTAAGGATGATAGGGGACATGTCAAATTTGGGGATAACTCAAAAGGAAAGATCATCATCTTAGGCTAGATTGGCAACACTGTTCCATTTTTAATTTCTAATGTATTAACTGATAATGGTCTAAAATAAAACATGCTAAGTATTTCTCAGTATTTTGATGATGCTTTCAATGTAAAATTTGAAAATGATTCATGTAATCTGTTTAATTATAAAAATGTTTTGGTATTTACTACATTAAGAAATGATAATGTATATGGTGTAGATTTGAATTCATTATCTAAACAAAATTTTACCTATATAAATGCTTCTCATAAATATTATTGGCTATGGCACAGAAGGCTAGGACACTGCAATGTGCACTCACATTGCAAACTGAATTGGAATGGTTTAGTTAGAGACTTTCCTAAACTGGAATTGCCACCTAACAAACTGTGTAATCCTTGTCAAAAGCGAAAACAACACAATGTTTATTTCAAATTAATGAAATAAGTTTCTACTTCTCAAACTCTCTAGCTGGTTCACATTGATTTGTTTGGACCATCAAGAGTTTCAATCCTAAATGGGAAGCACTGTGTATATGTTCATGAAGATGATTCGTCTAGGTTCACTTGGGTATACATTCATGCTCAAAAAAGTGAATCTTGTTCTTATTTTATTAAATATTTCATGTTTGTATAAAACCCTAGTAGACTTAAGATCAAGACCTTGAGATGTGATCATGGTCGTGAGTTTTAAAATCAAGAGATTGAATCTTACTGCTCACACAATGGCTATAGTTACAACTCCTCTACTCCTAGAACACCTCAACAGAATGGTGTAGTAGAAATAAAAAATAGGACACTTAAAGAGAAATCTTGGACAATGCTTAATGAATAGGATTTTCTAATCTACATTTGGGCTGAAGCTCTAAATACAACTTGTTATATTATAAATAGAGACTTGATTAGACCAATTATTAAAAAGACTCCTTATGAGATTTGGAACAATAGGAAACCTACGGTTAATTACTTTAGAGCTTTTTGTTGCAAAGAATTTATTCTCAATACTAAAGATAATCATGGAAAATTTTCTTCCAAAAGTGATGAAGTAATTTTCCTAAGTTACTCAATACCGAGTAAATCCTATAGAGTATTTAATAAGAGAACCAAATGTGTGGATGAATTTGTGCACATAAAATTTGATGAAACTTATCCACATGAACCTAAGACCCCTCTTGAATATCTTTAAGAAGATATGTCCATACTAAACCTTAATGAAAAAAACACTGAACCTGTTGTTAGGAAAACCAGTTCTAGAAACATTCCAGAACCTGGTTTTGTAGAACCCAAACATGGAAATGAAACTTAAATTTCTATCCCAACCTTTTCTAGACCAACATGGAATCTTAAAAACCACCCTTTAGATGTTGTAGTATGAGATTTAGATAGAGGAACACACACTAGTGCTTCTCTGAGAAACCATCTTGAACATCAAGCTTTTCATACACAACTTGAACCTAAAAATATCAATTATGCAATCAATGATTATTTTTGGGTGATGGCCGTGCAAGAATAATTTAATCAATTTGAAAGAAACAATGTTTGGGAATTAGTATATAGACCTAAGGACACTTTGATCATAGGCACTAAATAGGTTATATAAATAAAGTTGATGAAGCTGGTAACATAGTTAGACAGAAGGATAGACTAGTTGCACAAGGCTATAGTCAAGAAGAAGGAATTGACTATGAGGAAAATTTTTCACTAGTATCTAGGTTAGAAGTTATTAGAATTCTGCTTGACTATGAGGCACATTTGAATTTCAAACTATTTCAATTGGATTTTAATAGTGCATTATTAAATGGGTATATATCTTCAGATGTTTTTGTTGAACAACCCCTGGATTTACAAACACCCATTTTCTAAATCATATTTTAAAACTGTCAAAAGCCTTATATAGTTTGATGCGAGCTCCACGAGCATGGTATGACAGATTGTGTACATTTCGTATTTCCAAAGGTTTTACAAAAGAAATAGATTATCCTACCCTTTTTATAAAACTAATATCTAATGATGTTTTAGCTGTTCAAATCTATATAGATACCATTATTTTTGGATCTTAGAAGAATTCCATAAGTGTTGATTTTTCTAAAATGATGCAAAATGAATTGGAAATGAGTTTAATGGGAGAAATTAAATATTTTCATGAATTTCATGTTTTTCAAAATGAAAATTGTATTATTTTAAATCAAGGTAAATATAAAAAGGGTATTCTAAAATGTTTTTGATTGGATAGAACTAAAAGTAGTGACACTCCCATGAGTACCACATGTAAGTTGGATCTTGATGAAGATGGAAATTCTGTTGATCAAACCACTTATAGAATAATGACTGAAATTTTACTCTAATTACCTTCTAGTTATCCTGACATTATGTTTAGTGTGCGTATGTGTGCTCGTTTTCAAGAAAAACCTAAGGAATTTCATTTAAATGTTGTAAAGAGAATTTTCAAATACCATAATCATACAACCAATCTAGGACTGTTTAATCCTAATGGACAATCATTTAAATTAGTTTGTTATTCTGATGCTAACTTCGGTGGCTGTAAGTTAGATAAAAATAGAACCTCTAAAACATGTCACCTTTTCGGAAATTCACTAGTGTCATGGTGTATTAAGAATCAAAACACTACTACATTAACTTTTGTAGAAGCAGAATACATAGCTGCTGGTAGTTGTTGTGCAAAAATTTTGTAGATGAAACACACATTACTAGATGATGGATATAAATTCAAACAAGTAACTTTAAATTATGACAACACAAGTGATATTAACATATCAAAGTATCCTTTCTCACATTCTAGGACAAAGAACATTGATGCAAGACATCACTTTTTGAGAGATCATTATAAAAATGGTGATATCACATTGGAATTCATTGGTACTGATTATCAACTTGCTGATATATTCACCAATACATTAAATTATGAGATAATAGACAACATCATTCATGATATAGGCATGATAAATCTCAAATAGTTACCTTACTTGTAACTGTTCTAGGTCTTACTGTTTGATATCTCACTATGTTATACATTAGTGTTTCATGATTACGGTTTCTCAGTTGCTGTATCTGATGTTTACTGTCTCACTATAAAGTTTTATGTTTACGGTCTCACTGTTAGTATTTTGTACTTACTGTATGATGTTTTCTGTCTCACCGTAACGCACATTGAGAAGTTAGTTCACGGTCTCACAGTGTAGCTCATTTACTGTCTCACTATAATCACCAGATATGGTATCACCGTAAAAATTATTTATGTTTTTTGGTAAACCCGTATCACGGTAAATATTATTTTCACCTTTTTATTTTCACGCATTTTTATTATTGCGATGTTTTGTGTTCCTAAATAATACAATAGAGGAATTATTACTATATTATTCATTCGAGGTTTCTTCTACTTACTCATTTCGAACCCTTCTTCATCCCTGCAACACTTTTCTCACTCGAACCATCAGTGAATGCCAAGAATGAAACATCAGTCATAATCGACACTTGAAAAGCTCAGGTCAAAGAAGAAGAAGATTGCACCTAAGCTGACACCCGAAGGAACTTTAAATTCGAATCTGTTAAACCGTGTTATTGTACATGATAAATAGATTTCCCCAATTTTATTTTGTCTAGTAAGTCTCTCTTATTGAGAGTGTTAGAACAACAAGGCTGGTTAGAGTGGTTCTCGAATGTATACAGACCCATCTACCATAGGATATTAGCTAACTTTTACTAGTACGTTCAGTTCCCCTTCGATTCTGGTGAGAATTATGTTGTACGAAGCTAGGATAATGGCCAGAGATGCTCATTTTCTTCGAGGTTATGGGCTGCATGCCATAGGATACCTCATGAAGGCATCTTTGAGGACTATCAGAGAGGACCTCTACCTTCAATCGATTTCTTTGATTTAGAAGATTCCTTGAAAAACATAACTGGAAATGGCACCCAAAGGAGAGCCATTGCTGCTAAATTAGATAGAGAAACAAGGATTTTATTCAAGTTTGTACAGAATTTGGTAAGTCCCAGGAAAGAATATTTTCCTTTCATAAAATATCAATATGTGTTTTGGATTCACCTTATGAAAAATGGGCATAAGATCAACATGTGCAAGTATATCATACACTACATGTGTGAGTTGATCAACTTCACATCCAATTATACTTCTCTGTTCTACTATCGGTTAATCTCTACCATGATTCTTGCCAAGGGTATAGCTGGACCAAATGAGGAAGTGATTAAGGACTGTGAGTAATGTCTCTGAAAAGACATTATCAAAAGAATGATGATAAACTGGAATCCCTGGAAAAAGGAATGCGTGGAAAAAATTGTAATAATTTATGAGAAATTCAATACGGTGGATTATCCCTCAAAACCATGAGATATTTCCGATCCTGGTATAGAACTGGATGAGATTGTTGAGTATCCTGAATTAGAAGAAGAAGATGCTAATGTTCCACCTAGGGAAGCTATTATTGATGAGGAGGACAACACTGATACTCATCATGTAATTCTTTAAGAAGAAGTCCATACTCCTAGGGAAGCTATTAATTTGGAAACTCAACCCTAAGCTATAACAAATTTAGTTTCCAATGAACCTGAAAAGAATGTCATAGAAGAGCCTATCCTGGAAGAGATACCTTCTTTGCAAGAGATCAATCTTGAGGAACTCCATGTGGAACAATCTATTCCTGAAATAATTACTACTACTAAAGAACGGATGGAGATATCTTTTCTTCTGGATAGATAGGAAATGATTGTGGAACATAGAGCTGAGTCTATGGAATTATAACAAGATCCTAAATCTATAAGTACTGAGAAGAAGGCATCAGTTGAGGGGGTGAAAACTCCAAATTTTGAGTCTATTGAATCCTCACATCCAACTGAGTCATGTACTATAGACATTTAGTATAAATTTACCAGTTTCTATGATGTGGATGTCACTCACCATGTTATAGCAACCGTACTTGATATTTCCTCTCTATTTCAGTTGAAATCAGTCTCCAATATTACACCTAATAAGGAACCTGAGCTCATACCAGTTCCTACTCATGAACCCTTGTTTGAACAGCCATCCTTTGTGAGTAAGGATGAACTGAAGGAATTTGGTACTAACCTCTTATCTTTATTTGAGAAGCATTTTACTACTCAACCTCTTCCTGTGACCAATTTAATTGAGGGGGATGCCTCACTATTATTAGTGAAATTTATTTGGAAAATAAAACTGAAGATGCTCCATGAGATTCCAGAAGTGAGTGTTGAAAATAAGCTGCTCAGTAATGAGTTGAAGACCCTAACAAGTATGGTTGAAGACATGCATAGAGAGTTACATTCGAGATATGAGTATGTTGTTCCTCCAATAGAACCTATTGCTCCTCAAATCCCATAGGTTGTTGTGTCTCAGATTCAACCATATCTAGCATCCATAGATAAAAAGATCACTGAAAGGAACAAAAAAATTGTGAATGAAATGAAAGAGCTTGTTTCCAATCATAATAAACTCACTAATGAGTATACATGGTGTCTTAAAAAGATGTTTAATCAACTAAAATGTAAGACCACAGTTGTCAAAGCATCTATTAAATCCACTAAACCCTCTTTGGATAGTGATATACTCAGAAGTATCATCAAAGAAGTGCTTCAGAATGTACTCAGTGGTTTTAATGCGAGTTATTTATTTGTAGTAATTAAGATCATTGATAAAGTTCTTAACCTAGTTCAAATCCACTCCAAAATTGTCGATGATACACAGCAAGGGATTTCCAAGAAAGTGGATTTCTACTTCAATAGAATCTTCTCCAAGGCTGATATGACAAACCATTTCAAGTACCTTTTAGAAAATTTGCGGCTTCCTCTAGTGACTCAGGCATTCAAAACCCAAATGCAGAAGCTCACAAACTTTACTTGATTGGTTTAAAAGTTTATGGAGAACAAGGATGTTTTTGAAAAATTAATGTAGTATGGTTTAGAGATCATTACAGATTTCATCAATCTTCTAAGGCCCTATCTTCATGTCCAGAGTACAACTATTGTTGCTCCAGCGGCTGCACCTCTAATACCTGGGCTGCCTACCTTCACCTATGACCTACCCTCAACCACTAGGTCTGATGTACAAGAATTAAGTCAGACCCGGCCTGTGATTCTCTATCAAAAACTGTTGAGATCTTCTACTACTCCTACCTTGTCTCCCTCAGTCTTTGAAGGCCTTCCATTACCCTCTTTATTAACCACTTCACTGCCTTATACTACCTCGACCTCTGTCTTCATGGCTTCCTATTCTGCCACTGCAGGTAAAGGAATAGAGAAGGTTATCCCATGAAGAAGAAAATTGTTTACTTCTTTTTGATAGGGATGCTTCTTTCCTTTGTATTACTCTTCTATTTAGCACTGAACGTTGGTTGCTATTAATGGAATGTTTCTTTTTTACTTATTTTATTTCTTCTTTTTGATAATCCCAAAGGGGGAGAAGTTTATATATGTTAAGACTTTTATCTATTTTTATCTCTATAGTTGAATCCAATATACACATTAACTGTACGTAATTTGTGATCATCAAAAAGGGGGTGACTGTTGGACTCATCATGTTTTAATCATGTTTTAATGATCAAAAATCTTATTCAACCTAGTTAACTCCTATAAATTATATCCAATAATGTGTATTTTTGTTTAATGTTTTCTCATGCTCTTAGAAGATCCCTGCATGATCTTAATTGCTTTACATTCCGTTTACCTACAGTATACAATCATTGATCTACTCTCATAATACCTTCTTTGATAAATTCTTAAGTCAAATTCTTTCTATTATCATCATTATTTAAGTCTGAAGATAGTTATTTTGAAAAGTTTAAGACACCATGAGTCTACCACTGGCTATGTATTTCTGGAACCGTGAAGCCAGACACCATGAAGCTAAACACCATGAATCCACACACTGTGAAGCTAGACACTATGAAGCAACTCACCATGAAGCCAATAACTATGAAGCCAGACATCGTGAATCCAAAAATAGTGAATCCAAACACCATGAAGCTAGACATTATGACACTAGACACAATGAAGCTAGATACCTTGAACAAGAAAACGTAAACTACATGACACCATGACCATGAGACACCATGACACTCAGACACCATGATCAATCTAGAAACCGAGTGAAGGAGACACTATTTCCATGACTTATCGTGACACCGTTTCTTAAACCATTCTGTCTTCTTTTAATTTAATTTCTAATAGTCATATTTTTTGCATTTAATGTAACTACAATTAATTAATGTGGGTTGTTGTCATGTCAGGTAACCATACCTCATACATGAAGAAGATAATAATTTCCATTTCCAGAGAAAAAAAAATATAACAGAATATCGAGCTACTACAGACGGAGTGAGAGATATTTGAAAGGAGGAACATAAGATACATATGAGACACATACAAGAATATACACACGTACATGAAAATAATATCACACGAAGAACAATCATACACATCAAGAACATAAGTTCAAAGAGAATATTCAAGTACTACTAGGAATATTCTCACTTTAAAGCTGAACAACTATAATGGAATTGAAGGAACAAAACCGAGACACTCTGTTTTCCAGAAAACATTCAGATAAGGACTCAATGCTTCCTATACTTCAATCCAATGGAGTCCAGATCTCCATTGACATCACACAAGAGCATTATAAACTCATTTCCATATTATTAATCTACTGTGATCTTTTTTATTACATTAAGAGCAGTGTGTGGTTCTGTATGTTTAGACACAAACTGACTCCAAATCTGAACTGGAGGATACCAAAATCCTCACACCAAACTCTTTATACATTTGTGTATCCCATGAAGAAATGTGTTAGGGTTATAAGGACATGGACAACCTATGTGCTATTCTTGCTACTTTAACATGTAGAAATTTGGTAGAGGTTGGAGGACCTGGATAGTCTGAGTACTGTTGTAGACCCCGATCTAGGGTGTGGGTCAAATTTATATATCAACTCTTTGAGAGGACTAAGCCTTTTTTTGAGACTGAACCTCTTGTTTAAAAGTTTTTTCATCTTATTTTAGTTTAAACTATTTTCAAAATTCCACAACTAATTAATTTGAAATTCAAATCTGTTTCAAAGTAACTCTGATAGTTGAACTAGAAAGTGTTTGTAATTATTGTGAACCAGTAAGTTAGTTTCAAAAGTAAACTTAATCTTTAGATTAAGCTAACTGAGAAATAATCAATCTCTGAGAAACTAATTGAACACCTACAATCTTTACAAATTCACTACAGTTTAACTTGTTTTATGAAGTGGGGGATTTAAATATAATTCGATTAAACAGAATTTTTTGAATAGGAACTTAATTCACCCCCTCCCCTATTGAGTGTCCACTCCGACTAACAAAAATATTTTTATGCTTAGATATATATTATTTTTATGTATTTTTTTTATGTGATTGGAATTTATATTTCAAGAAATTTATGATTCATGAATATATAATTGATTTGACATGGAAAATTAATTATGACCAATTTAGTTGGAAAATGATATAAAATAGGAATTATAATTATTATTTGAAAATGTCATATTATTATAAAATTTATTTTCATTATATTTCATATTATTATTTTAAATTTAAATTTATAAATTTTATAGTATAAATTTTAAAAAGTGAAAATTATTTTTGTATCAATTAATTAAATATTTTCTTTTGATGAATTTATCATATTTTTCTAGAAATATTGATTTTATGATGACTTGTTAAAGGCACCATTTTAAAAAAATATTAATTTGATAACATTATTTTAATTTATGTGTTTATTTTAAATTCAGGAGTGTTTTTTATTTGACCAAATATGTATTTTTAATTGAAATTAAAAAAATTTAAAATATTAATGTCAGTTTATAATCATATAATTAAAATTGCTGAACACGAGTGATATGTTTCCATAAATATTTTTTAATACATTTAAACTTTAGTATTTTAAAATAATTTTTTAAAAATTTATAAATTAAATTAAATAAAATGTATATTTCTGAATGAGTACCCCTAATTTATTAAATAATTGATGATTTATTTTTTTTCATAAATAATAAATTACCCTAGGAAAAAACTAGTTAGCATGGGGAAAATATAAAAGGGTGTATGTGAAAAAAAAATATTATGGTTACTAGTTTAAAAAATTTAACACATGTTTGGGAATGGTTGTATGATTATTTAGTGACCTTATATCTTACCATGTCTATTATTTTTCTATTATGTATCCACTATTATGGACCACGACTTCTGATTAAAGAGAATATTTTGTATTTACAAAAATATCATCCCTTTTTATTTCAAGAAGGGCATGTATGATCCAAACTTCCCCTCACTGGACAACAATATTAGTTTGGTGCAAAAAAAATCCAAAAATTCTCCTAAAAATCTATATATTCCATAAACATATTTTTTTATATCAAATTAATATACATTAAAGTATTATCATCTTTTTCAAATGACATAATCCAAGAAGTTAGGTATAAATTTTATACCAATCCTTTTTCATTTGAATTGAATTATCTACATTTATATTAAATAAAATCCAACTAAAACATATTAAAATAATAAAATTAGTATCATTATAATACATTTATTTTATAATAATTCTGGAAACAAATTATCCTCCTTTTCATATATTATTATTGGAAATGAAATAGTCATCTGTGCATTTTTCGAACTACTGTATCCATGAAGAATTGTGTATCATACTCATAAATGACAGGAGAGGATGTAAAAAATAATTACTTC
This sequence comes from Viscum album, assembly GCA_963277665.1. Lineage (NCBI taxonomy): Eukaryota > Viridiplantae > Streptophyta > Magnoliopsida > Santalales > Viscaceae > Viscum > Viscum album. Next base: position 797,506,546 of record OY728143.1, on the reverse strand, counting down.
AACAGATATATGTATTATAATTAGGAAATATTTTATATTCAATAATAAGGAACCATGTTTTACCTTGTCCATATCTTCTGTAAAATTAAATGAGCATGCATGCGTTTGTATAGACTAACACGTCAATCAAACAATAGATTTGTATTTTTAATTTCATTGAAAACATACATGGAAGTTCAAGATATTTTTTAATGGATAATTATTATTATAATTTAACTATTAATTTTTTTAAAATAATAATAGGGCATCCTGATAACAATGTAACCAATAAAGAGACATGGTCAATTCAACCATCCCAATGTGTATTCTAAGATAAAAATGTTTTTATCGTACTATGAAAAAAATGCATGTGTTATATTATTCATATATATACATAAAATTAATATCTAAATAACTAATAAATTCTAAATATGATCATTATAGTATTGGTATAATTTTTTAACAATTAACCACTACAAAATTATCCATTGATCCTGGTATCTTCATGATTGGGTCAGTTTAACCCCAAACAAGAAAAGTGTTATAAATTTCTATCATGGATGAATATGAGAACATAGTTAATGGTATAATATGGTATATATGATTTTAAATAATAATTTTTTATTTGGAAAATCGTATCATATTTATTACAATCATTTATCAAGAAACCACATTTCTTCATTAATAATCATGGAGAAATGATCATAATTAATTTTATCCTCAAGGATTATAACACACAATTACATGGAATGATATTATAACATTATAAATATCATGGAAAACCTATTATAGTACCTTTAATGTTGTTTTAAACATGAATATTGAATAAATAATTACTTTTACTCACCTTTTTTACAAAACTAGTTCAAAATAATCTTGATTACCAACACCTGGTATTGGAAATATTTATTAACTTATTTAAATTCATATAAAGATAGAATATATATTAATTTAATAAACTAAAATGGATATGATTATAGTCATTAATTATTTGATTAATATATTTATATTTGTAGTATATTTGGTTGATGTATTTTCATGAATGTCAGTAAAAGAGGTAAGGGTTTTCTTTGTATCAACTCTGATACTTTGAGTCACACTACATGTTATGAACCATGTTTCATTTATATTATATTCAAATAATTTAATATCTCAGGAGTTATAATTAAATTATCTCCTTCTAACTCATGGGATCCACCAATCAAAATTAATTTCATTTTATAAAACTCTTCTTTACAAAAGTCATAACCTAGTTTTAAATGTTTGTGGTAACACTATTTTTATTAGTTTAGTTATAATAATTATCCAAGGAATATTTCATATAATGTGGGTAAATTTTCCCCCTTGATTTTTTGTCTGTTATTGTCACATTTTATTCATTTTTACCATGACATCCTCTTTTATAATATTTCACGATTCATATAAAATATTTCCCATAAGTGATACTCAGAACCCAAATCACATATCCTTAAGTTATAATTTTTTGTTAGAGTGGATAATCAATAAGGGGGTGAGTTGAGTTCCAATTTAAATTTCTGTTAAAAATATTTCTTTTAAAATCCCCTAATTATTATACTAAGTTAAACTATAGTGAATTTGTATTTCAGTAAAGGTTCAGTTGGATTATCAAGACATTTATTAGTTCGCAGTTAATTAAATCTGAAGAATAATTAACTTTTGAACTTAACCAAATGCTTTACAGTATATACAAAAACATTCTAGTTTAACTATCAAAGTGACATTAAAACAGATTTCTATTTCAATGTAAATATCAGTGGAATATAAAATATATATTATAATGCATACTTAATATAAGATGCACAGCAGATATAAAAAAAGTGGTTTGGACTCAAGATGAGACCTAATCCACTCCACTTGGTGATCACCTACCACCAAGCAGTTTATATAAATAAACTCTGATCCACACATTGGATCAGTGTAACAACAGTACACAGATTGTCCAAGCCACGCAGGGACCTCTTCCATAGTTTTCATGGGTAAACAAAATAATAGTCAGGCCACACAGGGACCTCTTCCACAATTTACATGGGTAAAAAAAATAAATGACCAAGCCACATAGGGACCTCTTCAATATTTTTTTGGGTAAAAAATAGTAAATATTTTGGTGTAAGGATGTTGAAATCCTTCAGTTCAGCACATGGGTCAGTGTGTGTGTAAGATATAAAAAGTACACACAATCCTCTAAATTAAATAAAATAATCATTAAGAGAGAGTATATTTTAGTTTATAATTCTATATTGATTAGAATTATAGCTCTGGACTCTATGGATAACATAGAAATGCTTTTGAGTCCTTCTCTCGTTTTTCTTTTAAAAAACAGAGTGTCGTGTTGAGCTTGTGTCATTCACGAGTGAAGATGTTCTCTGTATTCCAATGTACTTCTTATGTTCTTTAGTAGAGTTGGATTGCATGAATGAGATAATTTATTCTTTGAAGATCTTGAAACCTACTCTTCATGGTCGTGCTCAAGATTGGTGTCTTGTTTAGTACAGTGCACTCGCATTTCTTGTGTTGTTGTGTTGTGTCTCTTCTTCCTCTTGGGAACACTTCTCTTTATCTTCGAATGTATGTGTTTTAGCTGACAGGTTCCATATATTTTGTTCCTCGTACCACGTAATATGTCTAAAAATAAACATTAAATATGTCAGTGCATTAAAGATATCAAATGAGACCTTTAAAAAGTTAAATAGAAAAACGACAAAATAGTTTAAGAAACGGCGTCACAATAGTTATGAAAATGGTGTCTCCTAAATGGTATCTCCTTCACAATGTCTCTCTCGCGGTGTTGGAGTCACGGTGTCTTCTTGTCACGGTGTCTTGGCCACGGTGTTTGACTTATGGTTTCTGGCTTCCTGTGTCTTCCTCATAGTTTCTAGATTCACGGTGCCTTGATGACTGTGTCTTGCTAACTGTGTCTGGCACATAGGCAAACAAATTTCCTGTCTTATGATGTCTGTTATTAGTGTCTTGCTTCATGGGGTCAGGCTTACTATGTCACGATGTATCGTGGTCATGGTGTCTCATGGTCACAGTGTCTGTGTCTTTCTCACAATGTCTGACTTATTGTGTCAAGCTTCATGGTGTCTTGTACATAGGTAAATAACTCTGTTCAGACTTAAATAATATATGTATAAAATGAATTGATATTCACCATTATAAATTATGAGAGAACATTAAACATAAATACACATGAATGATAAGATTTGTGAGATTTGTGATCATGAATAATATGTGTAATCATTATTTAGATTTGTAAACATTAATGATATTTGTGATCATTAAAACATGATTAATACATGATGAGTCCAAAAATCTCCCCCTTTTTGATGATCACAAATAATATACAGGTAAAGGGTAAATTAAATGAAACTACAGGGAAAGATAACATATGTTAACATAGATTTCATATTTCTCTCCATTTTGGGATTATCAAAAAGTAGAAAGAATAGAGGGGAAACAGTGCAGATGTCATTAAAAATGTTCAGAATACAACATACAGTAGAAATACAAAAACATCAATGACATCCCCATCAAAAATAGCAGTTACTGGTCTTCTTTAGGGATTGTCATTCTCTTTTCCTTTATCAGCAGTAGAAGAGGAAGCCATAGGGGAAGTTTCTGATGGAGAAGAATGCATTGAAGTGGTAGATAGAGAAGGTAAAGGGAGAACTTTGAATACTAAGGGAGTCAATTTAGGATCAGAGGAAGTTCTTTAACATTGCTGGATAAGAATGACATGCCTGATCTAACTAAGAGCCTGGCCAACAGACATGGATGTTGATGCTAAGGCAGAAGTGAAAGTAGGTAATCCAGGTCTGAGAGGAGCAGCCACTAGAGCAACAATTGCAGTACTTTGAACATGAAGATACGCTCTTAAATGTTTAATGATGTCTGCAATAATCTCGGCACCATACTGCATTTCCTTCTAAAAGTCATCTTTATTTTCCATGAACATGTCCAATAATCTATTAAAATCGGTGAGCTTCTGGACTTGGTTTTTGAAGGCTTGGGTGACACGAGGAATTCTTAGATTCTCTACAAGGTATTTGAAGTGATTGGTCATATCAGTCTTGGAGAAAATCCGATTGAAATAAAAATCTACTTTCTGAGAGATCTCCTACTGAGTATCATTGGAAATCTTTGAGTGAATTTGAACCAGGTCAAGCACTCTATCACTGTTCTTATCAACATCCGACAAAGGATCCATATCAAAGACACTGAAGGCATTCTAAATCTCTTCCCGGACTATAGATCTGAGCAGAGAAGTATCCAAAGAAGGAGTAGAGGTTTGACCAAAGGAAGTAGAAGCATTGACAGTTATGGTCAGAGACATGAGTTGTTTTAGGATCTTTTGAAGACAACCGGTATATTCATCTATGAGATTAATAACGTTATCCACAAGCTCTCTCTTGTGTTGAAACATGTGTTTTTTTCCTTTCATAAATCTTCTCATCAATGGATAAGAGGTATGAATGAATCTGATACGCAATGTCTCGAGAGATGTTTGAAACATTTGGTTCAGGAGAAGTAGGAACAGGCTCGGATATGGAATGCAGTTATTTTGGAAGGTTTTAAACCATGATTTTTAGAGTTGCAACCTTTGTACTGAGAAACATATTCTGAACTCTTACTTCTTGAATATCATTGATCATCTCGGGTTGAATGTTCCAGATAAACTTTTCTAAAAGTAGTGAGGTATCTTCTCGAATCAGTTTGGTCACAAGACAAGGTTGAGAGGACATAAGTTTCTCAACTCCATCTAAGATAGTGTCTCCAAAGACTTTCAAATAATCCTTACTGAAAACCGACTACTGAGTAGGTAAAGGTGCAGGTGAAGGAAGTGGTACAAGTGAAGGCATAGGATGAGGTTCAGGTTTAGGTTCAGGTTCAAATTATGTGGAAGATTTCAGTTCAAACAAAGAAAAAAGTTCAATCCTATTTTCAGTTGCCTACTAAGATTCACTTACATTATAAATGTTGGGGAATACATACTGAGTGTACAGAGAATATGAACCAGTTGGTTGAGATGTTTCAACAGACTCAGCTTCACTAGTCTCAATATTTTGAGGTCCCCCACCCATTAATACGTGCTTCATTTTCAGGACATTGAGGCTCAGTTACTTGTTCTAAATTCACAGGGTCAGCTCAAATTTCCTCAGCCATTTCTTTCCTAGCAAACTGAAAGGATATCTCAATCCTCTCTTTAGCGGAGGGTATGAACTCAGGAACTGACTATTCTAAAATATGGTCTTCCAGATTAACTTCCTAGATAGTAGGGAGTTCTTTTAGATTTTCTTCTTGCATAGTGGAGAGTTCTCCTACTTCAGCATCTTCCATGGCATGCTGCTCAGATTCTGGGACAATTATATCTCTTGTAGCCTTAGATTGGGTTTCTAGATTGATATCAACTATAGGGACATGAGGTTCTTCTTCATGAACAATAGGAGGAACAACATTCCTTTTTTTTCTCAAAAACAACTTATTCCCTATGAGGTACTTTATCTACCTCTTCTTCTTCTACATCATCTTCTGAGTATTTGACAACATCATCTGGTTCCAAACCAGGATCAGTAATTTCCTTCGGCCTTGTTGGATAATCTACAGGATTGAACATCTCATAGAGATTATCATTATCTTAAACCCATTCCTTTTTCTAGGGGTTCCAGTTTATTTTCATCCTCCTTATAGTAGTTTTGGATAAATAGTATTCATAGTCCATAAGTACTTCTTCATTGGGAACAACTACTCTTTTTGCAACAAGCATTGCTGAAATCAGCCGAGAGTAAAATTGAGAGGTTGATTTGGATGTGACCTTGTTCAATTCACACATATGGTGAATGATATACTTGCACAGATTTATTTTGTGTCCATTATTCATCATATGGATCAGGAACACATCTTGATATTTCAAGACAGCAAAGTCACCTTTCCTCGGGCTATTCAGTTTTTGAACAAATTTAAACAAAATCCTTGTCTCCCCCTTATGTTCAATAGCTATGGACCTTCTCTTCGTTCCATATTCAATTAGGGTTTCTAGTGCATTTTCCAGGTCAAATAAATTGGTTTTAGGTGGGGGATCTCTCTAATAATCATCACAGATCCCTTCGTGAGGAACCTTAAGGCATGCATCCCATAACCTTATTGAGTAGAAGAATCTTTGGCCATTAACCCAAATTCTCACAACAAAACATTCACCATCATCAAATGAAAATTGTACATACTGATAGAACTAATCTACCAACCTCAGTTAAATGGGTCTATCCTTCCTTGAGAACTATTCGAGCCAACCTTTTTCTACTAAAAAATTTAAAAATAGAGATTTTCTAGACAATAGACACTCATGGAAAATTTCCTTTTTAGGTAAAAAAACTACGGTTTACCAGGTTTGGATTTAGGTGTCCTTTGGTTTCCAGCATTGGTGCGATCTTCTTATTCTTCGAGCTGCGATTCTCAGAAGTAGATGAAGACATATGCTTTATCCTTGGAATCCAATGAAGGTTTGAGAAAGATATAAAGAGATATGATTCAAGGTTTAGAGGGTTCGAGAGGAGGTCCGAGTGAAGAACTGAGTGAAACCCTTTTGTTTTATCATTTGGGAAGGTCAAACATCACAAAAGTAAAAACGCGGGAAAGTAAAAAGTGGTGAAATAATAATTACCTTGATATTGATTAAATGAAAAGCATCAATAAATTTTATGGTGAGACTGTGAATAGTCATTGCGGTGCAATGGTTAGTGGTTTTCATGGTGAGACAGTCAGTGGTCGTCACGGTGAGACAGTGAATGGTCTGTTCAGTCACGGTGAGACAGTAAGTAAACTGTTCGGTCAAGATGAGACAATAAGCGACAGACCGTGAATAGAAAGTGGTAATGGTGAGACTGTGAACATGAGATAGTAACTGAGAAACAGTGAAAATGAAACAGTAAAGTAAAATATATTATATTATTAAATAGTAAGGCCAGAAAGATATCTATTTGTGATTGATCATGACAAGATCATGTATGATGTAGTCTACTGTCTTATAATTTAATGGGTTAGTGAATATATCAGAAAGTTGATATTCAGTACTGATGAATTCAAAGGTGATGTAACCTTTTTGATAATGATCTCTCAGAAAATTGATGTCCTGCATCAATATGTTTTGTCCTTGAATGTGAAACATGTTTTTTTGAAATGTTAATAGCACTAGTGTTGTCACAATTTATTGATACATGTCTGAATTGAAATCCATAATCTAGAAAGGTGTGTTTCATCCACAAAATTGGTTCACAACAACTTCCTAAAGTTATGTATTCAGCATCTGCAGTAGATAATGCAACAGAATTTTGTTTCTTACTACTCCATGATACTAGTGACTTGCCTAAAAGGTGACATGTTTCAGAGGTTCTCTTTCTATTTACTTTACAGCCTCTGAAGTAATCATCAGAATAACTAACTAGTTCAAATGATTGTCATTCAGGATAGAACAATCCAAGATTGGTTGTATGCTTAAGGTATTTGAAAATTATCTTCACATAATTTAAATGAGATTCTTTAGTGTTTGATTGAAAACGAGCACACATACACACACTAAACATAATGTCAGGACGACTAGCTATTAAGTAGAGTATACTTCCAATCATTCCTCAATAAGTGGTTTTAGGAATAGATTTTCCATCTTCATCAAGATCCATCTTACTGGTGGTACTCGAGGGATAGTCACAACTTTTAGTGTTATCCAATCCAAAACATTCTAAAATAATATCCATTGTATTTACATTGTGTCAAAACAATTCCATCATTCTTTTGAATGATTTAAAATCCAAGAAAGAATTTTAGTTCACCCATGAAACTCATTTCAAATTCCTTTTGCATCATTTTAGAAAAATCAATACATAATGAATTTTTTTAAGATCCAAAAATAATATCATCTACATAAATTTGAACAACTAAAACATAATTAGAAATTATTTTTATAAATAGGATAGGATCAGCAATTCATTTTGTAAAACCTTTGGAAATAATAAAAGTACTTAATCTATCATACCAAGCTCTTGTAACTTGTTTTAAACCATATAAATCTTTTGATAGTTTGAAAATATGATTTGGAAAATGAGGGTTTATAAATCTAGGGGGTTGTGCAACAAAAACATCATCAACTATATACCCATTTAATAATGCACTCTTAATATCAATTTGATATAGTTGGAAATTCAGATGTGCAATATAAGAAAGTATAATTCTAATGGCTTCAAGTCTGGATACTAGAGAAAAAGCCTCATCCAAGTCAATTACTTCTTCTTGACTATAGCCTTGTGAAACTAATCTAGCCATATTCATAACTATATTTCCATCTTCATCTACCTTATTTCTAAACACCCATTTAGTTTCTATGGAGAATGTGTACTTGGGTATTTCAACATGTTTCCAAACGTTATTTCATTCAAACTGATTGAGTTATTCTTGCATATCCATTACCCAATGTTCATCTTTGATTGCATCATCAGTGTTTTTAGGTTCAAGTTGTGATAAAAAGGCTTGATGTTCAACCTGATCTCTAAGAGAAGCTTGAGTTTGTGTTCCTTTCTATAAGTCTTAGACAACAACATCTAAGGGATGGTTTTTAAGAGTTCAAACCTTTCTATAAAATATAGGGACTAGTGAATTCAGGTTCATAATCCGATTCAGGATCATTTTGACTTAATTGAACTAAATTTCTAGAATTGGAAGTTTTCACAGATTCATTCACAGAGGTGTTTGAGGATTTTGAGTTGATGTTCAGATTTGATAAATCATCCTCTAGATTTTCTTAGATGGTTCTAGGATCATGTGTATCTGTTTCATCAAAATTGATATGGACAGATTCTTCCATACATTCAGTTCTCTTATTGAATACTCTATAAGCATTACATGATATTGAATAACCTAGTAAAATTCCTTCATCACTTTTGGATGAAAATTTGTCAAGATTATTCTTAGTGTTGAGAATAAAGACTTTGTAGCCAAAAACTCTAATGTAATTAACCATAGGCTTCATATTATTCAAGAGTTCATATGGGGTCATTTTGATAATTCGTCTATTCAAAACTCTATTGATTATGTAGCATGCTGTGTTAACATCTTCAGCCCAAAAGTAAATAGGTAGGTCATATTCACTATGCATTGCTCTAGAAATTTCTTACAGGGTTCTATTTTTTCTTTCCACTATGTCATTCTACTGAGGGGTTTTATGGGCAGATAAATTGTGATTATAACCATTATGTGAGAAAAAGGATTCAAACTCTTGATTTTAAAACTCACGGACATGATCAATTCTCAAAGTCTTAATCTTAAGTCCACTATGGTTCACTATAGACTTAGATTATTTAAAAAAATAAGAACAAGCTTCACTTTTGTGAGCTAAGAAGTATACCCAATTATATCTAGAAAATTCATCTACAAGAACATAAACATAGTTCTTCTCATTTAAGCTAGAAACTGTAGATGGTCCAAACAAATCCATGTGAAACAATTTGAGAGGTTGAGATGTAGAAACTTCTTTCATTGGTTTGAACTTTATTTTGTGTTGTTTTACCTTTTGACAAGGATTACACACTATGTCATTTGGAAACTCATGTTTGGGTAAGTCTCTAACTATGTTCTTCCTAGTCAGTTTTCTATGTGAATGTATATTGTAGTGTCCTAATATTCTATGCCAAAGCCAATAATCATTATGAAAAGAATTTAAATAAGTAATGTTTTGTTTGAATAAAAAATTCAAATCAACTTCATAAACATTTTCATTTCTCAAGGAATAAAATACTAAAGAATTTTTAGAATTAAAAACATAACAACAATCATTTTCAAACTTAACATTAAATCCATCATCACATAACTGAGAAATACGCAACAAGTTGACTTTTAATACATCAACAAATAAAACATTAGAAATTAAAACTATGTTCGTGTTACCAATCTGTCCTAGGATAATGATTTTCCATTAGAATTATCACCAAAGGTGACATAGCCTCAAAGAAAAATTGATTAATATTTTAAAACATGAGAATTATCCTATCATGTGTCTTGAACATCCACTATCCAAGTACCATGTCTTCCTGGATGAAATTTTTATACAGGATTCCTACAAAACAGTTTTAGATGGCAAGTGGTTTTGGTACCCAGATTTTCTTGGGTCCAGGAAAGTTAGCAAGAAAATCATTAGGTACCCAGATTTTTCTTATGGGTCTCATATAATTCACAAAATCAATGGATTTTAAAAGATATACTTTATTTGGTATATAAAAATGTAAATAACTAGTTGAAGCATATGAATTTTTAGAACTAAAACTAGCAGTATTCTGTCCATATTTAGGAACAAATTTATTTTTAGTGATCTGTCTCTTTCCAGGCTGATATCCTATTCCAGTGGTATATTTTGGTGCCACTTTTTTACCTAAAATTTGAGTTATTGTGTCTTTTCCATTTGTGAACATTTCTAAGTCCTTTCTCAGTTGCTCATTAGACATTTTCAGTTCATTATTTTCCTTATGTAATTGGGAATTCTTTTCTTTTTCTACATCATGGTCACATTTAACAGAACTAGTCAACGCATGTTGTTTCTTCAAGGTATGATATTTTTCCTTAAGCTCATTATTTTTTCCATCCATCATGTTAAAATATTAAAATAGTTCCTCACTAGACATGTTTTCGGATTCAGAATCAGAATAAATTTCAGGATAATATGAATTCAAAGCAAGAGTGTCCAGTGTTACCTCTGATGTGTTTGTCAAAAATCACAAGTTAGCTTTATGAGAGTCTTCATCCTTAGTAGATTCATAATTACTTGAAGTGTCTTCTGAAGCACTCCAGGTTTCCTTCATATCATTCTTGTATTTATTGTCCTTGTAGTCATATTTCTTTTTGAACTTCATCTTTGGACATTTAGCTTTAATGGGACCTTTTATTTTGCATTCATTGCAGACAAGTTCATCACTCTTATCATATTTCTTCCAATATTTATTCCAGTGTCCATTATTGTCATATTTACCTTTGTAGTTTGATTTTCTGAAAAATTTCTTCTTCCTATAGAACTTCATAAATTTCCTGACGATCTGAGCCATCTCAGCATCATTATCAGAATCTGAAATTTCACTTGTTGAGCTTTCATTTGGTATGTAAACTTTCTCCATGTCCTTGATCTTTGAGGAAGTAGACTTAAATTCCACTCACATCCCCTTTGGATTATCATCTTCTTCCTTATTCTCTTTAAGTTATTCTTAATACATCATCTACTTACCAATAATCTCCATGAAAGTTAGAGTACCAATATCACATGATTCTATAATCGAAACAGATGTGTCTCTCCATCGGTCTGGTAGACATCTCAGTATTCTCATGATTTTTTCCATTGCTGGAACAACCTTTCCATGTAAGCTCATAGTGTTGACAATTTCATTAACCCTGAGATACATGTCAGAGATAGGTTCATCAAGGTTAATCTTAATATAATCATATTTAATAGTATAAGTGTCCAGTCTCATTTCTATTACAATGGTTGTTCCTTCATGAGAAACACCCAAAGTATCCCATTTTTCATAAGATGTAATACAGGTAGATGTGCGATTAAATTCCTCATATCCTAATGCACAATATAGGGCATTCATAGCTTTAAAATTATTATTGTAATCTATTATAGTAGGTTCATCCCAAGTTGTTCTTTCAGTTTCATGAATCTTATATTGAGTCTCTATAGCAGTCTATATGTCAAATCCCATACTCTCTATGTGAATTTTCATCTTAAGATTCCATTGTTCATAATTTGTACCATTAAAGAAGTGTGTCCTGTTGATAGCAGCACCTTCCAATCTATTGTCCATAATTAGGTTTTAGAAATTATATTTAAAGAGATGAAATTTAGAACCAATAGAAATTGAATATCATTAAGATACAACTAAAATCACAGTTGAAAACAGAGTATTTTGAAAACCTTTAATAATAATTTCAACCTCTGATACCAAAATTTTGTCTTAGTGGATGTTTAAGAGGGGGTGAATTGAGTTCCATTTAAAATTTCTGTTAAAAATATTTCTTTTAAAATCCCCAAATTATAATACTATGTTAAACTGTATTGAATTTGTATTACATAAAGGGTTAGTTAGATTTTCATGAGATTGAATAGTTCTCAGTTAATTGAATAAGAAGTTTAATTAACTTTTTAAATTAACCTAATGCATTACAGTACATACAAACACTTTCTAGTTTAACAATCAATGTGTATTTAAAATAGATTTTAATTTGAAAGTAAATAGCAGTGGAAAATAAAATATATATTATACTTTACACATAATCAATGATTCATAACAAATATAAAACAAGTGGTTCAGTCTCAAGCCGAGACGTAATCCAATCCACTTGGTGATCACATACCACCAAGCAGTTTATATAAATAAACTCTGATTCACACCCTGGATCAGGGTAACAACAGTACAAAGACTGTCCAGGCCATGCAGAGACCTCTTCCATAGTTTTTGTGGGTAAAAAAAATAATATCCAGGCCACACAGAGACCTCTTCCACTATTTTCGTGGGTAAACAAAAGTAATGAACAGGCCACACATGGACCTCTTTCATAGTTGTCGTGGGTAAAAAAGATTAAAGAGTTTGGTGTATGTATTTTGAAATCCTTTAGTTCTGCGTAGGAGTTAGTGTGTGCGTAAGATATACAAATTACACACACTTCTCGAAAGTAAATAAAATAATCTCTAAGAGAGTTTAGATGTGAGTTTATAATGCTCCAGTGATTAGAAGTGCGGCTTTGGACTCATTGGATAACACAGAAATGATTTTGTGTCCTTCTCTTGTTTTTTTATTGAAAAACAGCGTGTCGTGGTTCAGCTTGTGTTCTTCACGAGTGAATATGTTCTCTGTATTCCAATGTACATCTTGTGTTCTTTATTATAGTTGGGTTTCATGCATGATACAATTTATTTTTTGAATATCTTGCAAACTCTTCTTCATGGTTGTGCTCAATATTTTTGTTCTGTTCAGTATAGTGCACTCGTGTTTCTTGCGTTGTTGTGTTGTGTCTCTTCTTCCTCTTGGGCCCACATATCTTTATCATGGAATGTATGAGGTTTAGACAATAGGTTCCTTGTATTTCATTCCTCGTACTTCATACTATGTCCAAAAATAAACATTAAATATGTCATATCATTAAATATGTCAAATATGACCGTTAAAATGTTAAATAAAAAAACTACAAAATAGTTTAAGAAACGGTGTCACAGTATTTATGAAAACTGTGTATCATTCAAGGTATCTCCTTCACGGTATCTCACTCATGGTGTCTAAGTCAGGGTGACTCCTTATCACAGTGTCTTACTCACGGTGTCTGAGTCACGTTGTCTGACATTCAGTTTCTGGCTTCCAGTTTCTTGCTCATTGTTTTTGGATTCACGGTGCCTTGATGACTATGTCCTGATAACTGTGTTTGGAACATAGGAAAATAGATTTTATGGCTTACGGTGTCTGTTCTTAGTGTCATGCTTCATGGTGTCAGGCTTACTATGTCACGGTGTTTCATGGTCATGGTGTCTCGTGGTCACGGTGTCTTTGTCTTTCTCACAGTGTCTTACTTACTCTGTCAAGCTTCATGGTGTCTTGTACTTAGGCAAATAAATGTGTTCAGACTTAAATAGTAATATCTATAAAATGAATTGAGCATATAAATTTTAAAGTATGATATTATTTGAAACATAAATACACATGATTGATAAGATTTGTGAGATTTTTTATCACGAATATGATTTGTAATCATTATTGGTATTTGTAAATATTAATGAGATTTGTGATCTTTAAAACATGATTAATACATGGGGAGTCCAACAATAATGTTTTATCCTGAATATTTTTCATCCTTTATTTGGTTATCCTAAAATAATTTGTTTATATATTGAATATTATCATCCACTTCATGAAAATGAGTTTCTAATACAATGATGGTTTAATTACGCTTTTTTCGATGTGGGTTATCAAAAATTGTAATTTAAAATTATTAAATGTTTCCATTCATAATAAACTGTTTTAGCTTTTGATCCAAATTTTCTATTAAAGATATAATTTATTTTTCGAGGAACTATTATTGGATATTATTTTTAAAAGAAAAAAAGATAAAAAAAGCACTTCAACATTTCAAAATTTACATTTGAATGTGATATATAAGGTTTAATTTTACTTAAATACTAAAAATATTTAATGAATGATTTATTGATATTTAACCTACATTTTAATTTATATTTTCTACAGTATTAACAAACATATAAACTATATCAAGTGATTTACCCTCTAATAAATAAATATATTTATAAATTGGTGGATTGAACTCGTTTTATCAGAAAATTCATTTAATGGTCTATTTTTGTAAGATACCATTGGAAGAATTATATTGAAATGATGTTATTATTCCATGTCAACAACCTTTAATGTGACTTTTATAAAACTATAGGTAGTTTCTTTTTCAATTATCCCCCGTATTTCTACTTATGGATTATTTACTTTTTATTTTCTACTAATTACACGATCTCTTACATTCGTTGTCTATATTAAAATTCCACATTAAATATAAAAAAAATTTCATATAATTCCACTACATTATAAATACCATTTTTTAAATAATTTGACTGAAGGGTGTTAAACAATATTCCATGTATCGATTTATTGGGGTAATTATTGACTTATCCACATAGAATTACTCCATATAGTTTTTTCAATGAAGATTCATAGATAGATATCAAAAAAATTTAATTGGAGAACTATTGAAATTTTATATAATCTTTATTCCGATATGGATATTGAATGATTACTCATAGAAATCGACGACGTATTTTTCAACCATCCACTATTAATATATATATTGGCTACGATAATTTTATCTATTTTATTATCATGTGGTAAAGTATTACTGTTTAATATTATATTTTAAATATAAAATTATTATTGAAAATGAATATTATGTATTGTATACTCATTATCATTCACGAGGAATGTATTGGTTATAAAGAAGTGATTGATGGGGCACAAAATTATATATGTGTGGATATCATTTGGAGAAAACAATATTTTTGGATGGATAACCCTTAGTCTTAACATACAGTTGATATTGAGATGATAACAGGTAAAATGTTTTTGAAAACATATGTTGGAATATGTTGGTAACAATTTTATTTGTAATTGATTCACTATATTTCTAGTGATGTTCGTCCAGTTTTCTAGATTGTGGTATATATTGGTGGGTGTGTAAATTTATACCATCTGAGGATTAATGATTGTGTTAATATCATGAAGCATATAATATTCACCATTGTTTAATGTCTTAGTGAAAAATTTGTATTAGAAAAAGTAGCATATAATAAATATATGGTTATATTTTATACACACCTAAATATATTATTATATTAAATATTAATGATTTTTGAGGGAAAATATGTAAATTAATATATCCTAATGGATTAGGTATAGGTAATATTTAATGTTATATCATGAATGATAACTATTATATGTATCCCATAACATTTTATCATCAATGAGTAATTGTTAAAATTTATAGGATTTAATTTATTTAAGGGGGAATGTAACACCCATAATTATTAATTGTAAATGCCCAGACCTAAAATCTGGGATCATGTGCTCAAAATGACCATTAAATTTAATGCTTTGATATTGATGAAGGTGACCCAATTTTCAACATTGATAATAAAAAACATAAAAAGGAAATATTTTATCACCTACAAACCAAAGGACCATTTAGGATAATAGTTTTAGAGAATTATGAAAAACTCTAATATAAAAACCCCATGTATTCAATGGATAATTTTCCCACTATACCCAAATTTTCATATTAAATATTAAGTCATCCCCATCATCCATATTAAAACCTTATAGACATAATTAATTAAACATCATTACAGATAACATAAGGAAAGTGAGACATAAAAAGTGTGGTATCAAATGCTAAATAATTGTAGACATAATATTTTAAAGTTGAATTTCATTCATGTGAATTAGATTATCACAATGTTATGATGTCATATTCAAATTTCATGAGCCTAAAATAATATAACTATTACCTATCAAATGAAGAACAATAAACATGAGGCATGGAATAAATCTAAACCAATTGAAAGAGTCATGAGATTCAATACTCATGATTCACATAATTCCAATCATTTATCAAGTGAAATATCTAAAAACCCATAGAAATCATTATGAAAATGTGTTGGTATCTTAGGAAATCATCTTTATAGAACAGTTATAGAAACATTACAACCAACTAATAATCATATTTTCCATATGGTGGTCCTTAAAACCAACTCATTGGAGTTATATCTATGAACAACCCTTGTATTTGATATATCGAGAT
This sequence comes from Viscum album, assembly GCA_963277665.1. Classification (NCBI taxonomy): domain Eukaryota; kingdom Viridiplantae; phylum Streptophyta; class Magnoliopsida; order Santalales; family Viscaceae; genus Viscum; species Viscum album. The sequence goes on along the minus strand of OY728143.1, from coordinate 797,490,172 downwards.
GACCTAGAGCTATTTGAGGGCACACATTACATTAAAAATATCCAAGAACCATAAAATTAATAAATTACATATAGATTTCATTTCATCATGAAACTCATAAATAAATCATTATTATTTTCATAACATGATTAACATAATGAATATGAATGTGTTTCATGGTAATATCATTAATGCATGATTAACTAATTGAAAAGAAATGAGTTCCGTAACAAACTCTTTAAAACATGATTAACACATGGAAAATAAATAGACACCATAAGAGTAACTGTAAATTATTATTAACCAGATGAAAGTAAATGGGTTATATAAATATATATATTTAAAAAATCACAATCCATACAAAGAGATAATGAGGAATATTTCATTTCAACATATCCTAACTGAAATATAAGTAATTTGTTTTTGAAATTGATGGTTTGAAATGTGAATAACTAGCTTGGATTCCCTCACAAATTCATAGCTGACCCAACATATCACATACTTGAAAGGAAACCCTAATCCCCATTGGATGGAGACTAGCACAAGGGAATCTCCAAAAACTAGTGGCAACTATTTCTCACAACCCGATGCCGACAAAATGATATATATGTAAATGCATGGAATGAAGAAATAACAAATGTTTAAAATATGAATTATATATCATAGAAAAACAAAATATTAGAAGTTATATAACTCCATGTTAGATAAGTATTATCCACAGTACAAATCCAATATAAAAGGTTATATAAAACCCAAATAGATACTTAATTTTATTGAGAGGGAAAACTCCCACCCTCTCATCACCAGCTAACCAAACACATCAGAGAGAAACCACTCTGTGTCACTATGAAATCATTCATTTACATTTATAATAATGGATAATAAGTTATATGAACCTCCAAATAAGTTTATAGGATGTGAGATGAATAGTCCCATTAGGATCTTACCCAGATATTCCATAACAGGTGCCTATGAACAAATTTAAACAATGATCGACTCTAAATAAAATAAAGCATGATAATATTTTACAAAGATCTTGTATCAAAATAATGGTAAATAAATATTAATTTCATTCATTTCAAAATAATATTGGTAAAAAAGTTTCAAATAATATAACAAATATCAAATAACTCAATTAATTTATCTCATATCATATCAAATCGAATGTAGAACAAACCAAACCACAGGTAAATCATGCTAAGGATCACTACAAGTAGGGTTATCATGAATTATTTTACCTCCAACATAGATAATACTACTCAATAAATATATAGAAAAACTCATTAAATATATTATGCAGAGGAATACTACAATAATTGAACCACCTAATAGGTTAAACTAGTCCCTAGAACTATAGGTCAAGAGATAAAAGGAACACCACATGATTAAACCCATTGATTGTATCAATGAATGATCCATATTATTACAACATCTACCATAGTACAAATGGATTGCATTGTTCAATATTTTCCAAACTATTTCATCAAAATGATGTTTTGAAACCCATCTCTTAAATTTTATTCACAACACCCTGAATATAAATTTTCCTTTTACTAACACAAGTTGTATACAATATTGTCACAAGAAACCCTTTTCCACACACAAAATTCAATATTGTATGATAATTAATTAATAAAAAATTTCATGAAAAAATGTGCTTCAACGGTTCATCCATCAAAATATATAAACATAACAACTTACCTCAATCTCACGTCACACACACCCATAATAGGATCCATCAACATAAAAGAAAGCACATACCACAACAGAGGACCTAGAATCAAACCGTACGTCTAAAAATTAACTCAACAAGAAAAAAAATTTGTGGATAAAATAAAACTACAGAAAACATTATGGAATAACATAACCCACCACAACCAACATAATGTAATCCTCTAGAAGATCACATAATAGATCTATAATGGATCAAGAATAATCATCACCAGAAGACCAATGGATCTGAAAAAGTAGTTCAACCGCACCACCAAAACTAATTATAATGAAGAGGAAGAAATATAACTTAAACAAAGAGATGAGGCATATCCATATTAATGACCAAGAACAAAATAAAATAAAATATAAGGAGAATAAATATCTAAAATTTATTGGGAGAGATCTTAGGGTTTGAGAGTGGATTGTACACATTAAATGAAAAAATTCGTTTTATAGCACATAAAAACCTAAAGGCATCACATATTTTATGAAGTAATTCTATGGATATCACATTGAAATCAAAAAATCATATAATTCAAAAAAATCTACTCAATAAAAAAAACATTGACCAAACGTTTTAGAATATAAGCAATTTATTGATCTGTTAACTTATCATTCCGTGTACGTGTTCACAAAATCAATCCGCAAAATGTTTCATATTGTGTAACTAGTTAATGATCATAATATACCTTGTATGAAAACTCTATATAGACATTTATAAAAATCTCTCAGCATAACCTTGACCCCAAAGGATATTCTCATAGTTTTTTACATTTATTTCAATACTCTATAAATTAAAAAAAACCATCCTTGTTCATTGTATCATCTTCTATTAAAAACACTCTCCTTCCTCAAAAGGCCCAAAACACACCCAAACATTGATGGGTTAAATAGGGATGTGAAATACCTACAATCGGATAAAAAGTTTGTATATACTACACACCATAGTATTCTCTCTCTCCGGGATGTTATTGTAACAGCCCAAGATTTTATGAAAATTATTCTTTTTAATTTCATTAATGTCTTGTGTTGTACGCAACACAAAAAGGAGCTTGCACAACACGCATCCTTGACTTGCCTTGAATTACACGTAATCACTACCTTCCTCGATAGCGTGTGTAATACGCAATACCGAGTTTCACTAAACAACGATATGCTATAAAAATATTATTAAAACTAGCCGTTATGAATAGTAATAACCACTTTTTGAAATCCAGTAAATCTTATTTTTCAAAATGAACTTCATTTTTGGATTCGGAGTATCAAATTTAGCCTAAGGTGAAATTTCGGTGATTTTCGGATAACTTTCATATTTTGATGAATAGTGAAAATTACTAAATTTTAGTTAAAAACAACTTTTTCAATCGAAATAATTAATATTGATAAATTATTAATTTGAGTGGTTTTAAAGTATATTTAGAATATATTTTTAAAATTTAATACAATGTTGGTCATTGGATATAATTTCATATTTAAACTAGACATAAACAAGTGTCAATCTTTTGATAGATATTGTTTCTTAAAAACACGCTCTTTGTTTTAACAGCGGGATTTAATTATAAAATTAATTAATGCAACTTCTATGATATGAATTTTGTAAAATAGACTTCATTTTTGAATTCGGAATATGAAATATAGCTTAGGATGAAATTTTGGCATTGTTCTGAAAAACATCAAATTTTTATGAATAGTGAAACTACTAAGTGGTAGGTTAAAAACTAAATTTTGCATAAAACATAATTTTCCCACTTCTGTGAATGGAATTTCGAAAATCCGACAGACACGGTTAATATCAAGGACTAAAATGTGGTTCAATGGGATGAAAATATTTTTTGGTGAATAGTAACTTTTTACTTTTTTTTACCACGGTTAATAGTAAATAGGGTAACTAAGGGTAAATATGATATTACTATTACCCTAACACATGTCCTAATTCTATTGGATAAGTGTAATTCGGCCAAAAACAACCTTATGAATATAATATGACCATTTAGGCCCACTTGGATTAGATTAGGACATTTATTATTATTTAATTCAAAGAAGAGTTAAAAGAGTTAAAATCAAAGTTTATTTACTAAAACATTTTTAATATGGGGTTATACATAAGATAAATTCGATTATAAATATTCATTAGAAAGATAAAAAGATTTCCTACATAATGATATTTTATTTATAATTTATAGACTTTAAATAAAATAATTTATTTTTGACACAACGATGATGCAGTAATTACCCATTTAAGGAAATATTAACATAATTGATGTTATAAATGCTCAAATGAATGTAATTTAAGACTTTTTATGAATTAAACTAATTTTCTAGGTTACTATGATGTATTAGTGTTGATTTAATCAACTTGGTTCGAACATATAATTCTGTTATGACTTTCAAAAAAATCATATATCAAATAGTGTCAAAATTGACACAAAATAGTTTTTAAATCAAATATTATATTATTATTTGTTATTTTATTCCTAAAAATCTAAGGTTCGGCCAAATGACTTAGATAAGGATATATTTATTAATAATATACAATTTGGGGTTCGTTTGGCATGTTATAGAAACTGTATTAACCATATAGTGAAGGAAAACAAAAAGACACGGTAAAAGTTAAATTATTTAACTTAGAGTTAAATTTAATTGATAAGGTTAAAATAATACCCTAAACTTGTCTAAATCTTATTGGTTTATAGGATTTCGACCCATCCCCACTTTAGCTTCGAAATAAGACCATTTGGAACCATTATAAACCGATTTTTACTTTAATATAAAATAATATTTTGAGATATTCCTAAGGTGCCCCTCTCCTCCCCTATAAAAGGACACCTCCTCCCCCTCCTCCTCACACCAATTTGAGCACTCAAGCTCAGACAACCCCTGAAAAAATATCTTCTCCACTTCCCTAGCAACATCTTAGAGGTTCTGGTCTTCCTCAATGACCAATTCTAGTGCCCTAAGAGGAGGTCTCAATAAGGCACTTCAAAGAAGAGGAGGTTCAGACACATACGAAGCAAATTGGACCTAAGGTAAGGGAAATATCACAATCTCATTTTTATCCGAGATTGTTTATTCGTAAGTATTTTATGGGGTGTATTTTATCATTCACATCCATGTTTCATCAAAATGTAATATTATTTCCATCCACTTACAATAGTTTAAATCCAATTTTACCCTTCGGTGAGTTTTTTAGTAAAGAATATGAAAGGAATCTTTTGTCGCTTTTTCGTACGAGGTACTTTTTGACTTTTCCGAAAAAAGTACGAGAAGAATGTTTTCTTTTTAACTTATACGTCATGAATGGATTTTTAAAACATTATTTCCAAGAAACTTCCTTTACAAGTTTTCAAGTTTATTTTTAATCAACTTCTTTTATTTTAAAGTCGTATGACATGTTATGAAAGGAAAAATGTTTTTGAAGTAGAAAGGATATTTTCCACAAGAATGGAGTTCAAGTATTTTATCAAAATTATTTTCCATCTAAGATAATAAAAGGGTTCTGTTTTTATCCCTATTATTACATTGGTTTGATTATGTTGTGATGGAAATATTTTTATGAATTCCTTTATCTTATATGAATTGTTTTATGATGTCATGTTGTTTAAGAATCCCATTTTTATTACATGGGTTATGCGATGATGTATGATTTGTGATTATGTGGCACACATAAGAAAGGATTCATTATAAGATGGGTGGGACCTATATCTCCCTCCAATGCATTGGGTAAAGATTTTATATCTCATGAGATAGACATGGCTGGAATGGTAGGTTATACCGGTTCAGTGAAACAGGTCTGAAACGAGGGTTACTCGATTCAGAAAGGGACTTTGTCCACTAAGATAGTCTTGGCAACGAGTCATGACTAACAAGAAATGATTTTCCATGATTATGTGTGCATGACACAAAGTTTCAAGTTTCATGTTATGATTATGGTGATCTCATTTTCACTTCTCTGATTTATTCCATGTTAAGATATTATGATCTCTTTTGCAGGTTTTGATTTTCAAAAAGATATGATATGATTTTTATTTCCTTTATTTTCCCTTGCTGAGCATTTGAGCTCACCCTTTTATGTTTTCTTTTCCCCAGGATATAAAGAAAGGTTTTAGGTAAAAAAAAGAAGATCTTTATGGGAGATGTTGAAGATATTTCACCACGATTAGAAGATTATAGTCCGAGTTTCCAAAGACACTAAACTATTACGGTCCTTGTGTGTGTGTTTTTGTAATGTACTAAGTATTCCGCAAAAGTAATGTAATGTCAATGTACGTCAGGCTTCAGGTCTCTACAGTTATAGGGTAGAATGGTGTCTAAAAAGTGGTGACACCACTACTCCTTCATTGATGACACATGCTCCCAAGTATCATGGGAATCTTATTGATGCCTTCATAATAATCTAAACAATGGAATCTTCTTCTGCATATTGAATTTTCACATGATATTCAATGATCTCTAATGGTTTCTCTACAATAGATATGTCTAGATCCAACACAATTTCTTCCAAACACATAATTTTGGGGAATATATATGTGAAAAAATTATGAATACTCATCATCAGAATTATAAAATCCCATCGTCATGAAGAATTTCCATTCCCCAAAATAACCTCGAATAGTAAAACCTATCATGTATCCATTTTATCATTATTTTCAAGAAGACAATGACCCAATAAATAAGAATATTTTATGAAAACCTAGTCACCAACAAAAAACTCATAATGAACTTGTTGGTGATCCAGATATGAATTTAGACACCTCTATGATTTAAGAATACACCAAAATATATCATTATTCCTCATAGATGTCTCCCGAATGATACTATTTCCAAACGAAGATCCCCCACTGACCTCTTCCCAAAAAATAGGTAACATCTATGGGAGACCATAAAACCCCTCAAAGAGAGAGATTCAGACCAATGACTAAATACTTTTGTAAAAAGATAACTCAACTAGTCCAAGAATGTTATCCCGTGATTCAATAAAATCTATGATATATCCTCGAAGCATATCCTCTAGGATATGAATATTATTTAACATTTTTTTTGGAAATATGTGGATGGTAAGTTGTACTCAACATGACTTGATTATCCATTTCCTCCTAGAGACACTTATAGTAAATTGAGGTACACCCTAGATCCTAATCCTAAACAATTAGAGAGGGATCCCCATGTATCCTAACAACCTATGGTACATACATCTTTCCATGGTCATCAACATTAGAGGTGTCCCTAATCAGAGTGATGTGTTCCACAATTTTCAATTGATCAATCACCACCTATATGGAATTTTTCTATTGTGGAGTCCATAGTAATAAAAAACAAAAGTATATGCACACCTTATCCCATTTATAAACGGTTACTACAAGAGGGTGAAGAAAACTAAAATTTTTTATATGCTCTTCCTTTACCAATTATAATTTGTAAGAGAGAGACATATAATCTATAATTGCATGCTTCATACGTTCATACTAAAATCACCATCTCATGTCGTAATATATCATCATATTGAAAGGATGAACTGCCCATAAAGTACCATGACATTCTAATATAACTATTTTCTACATTGATATTTAGAAGAAATGTTGATCCCCCAAATAGAGTATACCATATATAGAGAGAAACCAACCATAAAATGACTTCCCATTACATATAGTTTCTATAATTACCATTATTTTTCAATCTTTACTCTGAACCTATGGAGGAGAATCCTGTTGAGATGATGATAACTGAACATGGGTCATAATCATACATAAATCATCCTTCAGTGAAACTAGGTAAAACTGAGAAAAGATCGTCATATTTTTTCACTCATTCTTTGATTCTAGAACATCCTCTCATGGTACACTTCTACTGTAGGTATCTATAATGAAATTACCCTTTCCTGAGGTGTGTGTGATTTCAAAGTACAAGTATTAAAAGTATTAAACTAACGTCCCTTTTCAAATAATAAATTATCTCTTTTAAGATATATATCTTGGAATCCTATAGTCAGAAAAGACTGTAAACATTTCATCGAAAAAATTTATCTTCAAACATTTAAGTGTATGGATTAATGTAACATGTTCCAAATATTTATTGGGGTAATTACTCTAATTATTTCAATGATATAATGGGATTTTATCCACCACATGATAATTCATCAAAAGAACACAATCCAAATAAGATATATAATAATCATATAAAACCACAGAACACTTACCGGGCTAATGTTAGATCATAATAGGAGCTGATGTCATAAGGCATTTCAATTCATCAAAGGAATAATTAAATTTCTCATTTAATGTAAAATATGACTCTTTATTGGTAAATTCAGTCAATATTGTCTCTATTTATGGGATATCTTAATGACCTATTGGAATAATCTCACAAGACTAATAAATGTATGAATCTCAAATAAAATCGGTGGATCTTACAATGAAAATGGGGCCTTCAAATTATGTGGATCAACTAAAAAGCCACACTCATATATCATATTCCTCAATAACATCTACTTCATGATCCAGAAAATGAATTTATAATTATTTCTACAAAAATAGTGATTAAATAGGATTTTAAAAACCAGACACAAATTATTCTCCTGCTCAAATTCCGAACTCAAATAAAAAAATCATCAATGAAAATTACCGAAATAGTTTAAAGATACTGATATAATATCTATCCCATTATGTCCATCAAATCTATGGGTAAATTAGTCATTTTAAAATTCATCTGAACATATTCCAAATGGTAATTTTTGATCTTGAAATTTGTCTTCAATATATCAATATCCTAGATGTTGAGCTAATGATTACCTAGCTGAAGATCGATCTCTGACAACCACTTTCCCACATTAACTATTCAAAAAAATAATTCACAAGGTGAAATGATTCTTATTCCTAATCATTACATAGTTCTACATCTGATAGACCATTAAAAATTGGAGTAAACCATCATCTTTCACTGAAATAAGCAATGGGACTGCTTATTGAAAAAACACTATGGAAAACAAAATAATTTTCCATTAGATTATCCAATAGAATCATGTAATCTTTCAGCTCTGATAAAACTATAATATAAAATGGTATTGAGATCGTCTATATATATGGATCTTAATCTATGGTAAAATCTACCTCTCTATCAAGACCATGACTAGAGAAATAATATGGGAATACATCAAGAAAATCCTGGAAAAATAAGGAATTATTACCCAAAAAATAAAAATGTGGGGTTCAAATGAAAAACATATCCCAAAAATATGAGCACTCGGAAGGACGATCCTACATAACCAGACCCTGGATTCAACTATCCCTAAAACACCCGAGATTTCCCACCAACCACATGGATTATGAAGTGAAGATGATAAAAATCAACATCATTATTTTGAGCGGTGTGTTAATCCATACCAATGATGACGTTAAATAGATCTAGATAAAGAACAATGAAATCCCAACTGAAATCTACATCCATCCATCCAATGTTAATTTTTTATTTTCAAATAATTTTAATGGGATAGTGATAACACTCACAGAATTTAACACCAAAATAAATTATGTCTTTGTTAAAAATTAGTTTCAACTGATTGGAATCAATTTCCCTAAAAAATATCTAAGGAATAAAATTTACCAGGTAGTCAGGGTAGCTCTTTAAGAATCCTTCATACCGATGTTCCATTTTGTCCCAATATTATTTGAATTCATCTATGTTATTGTCACCATATTGATGTCTCTGAACAGAATACATAGCTTCTTATCAATTCACTCAACTTACTCCTTAGTGGTAATCAGGAGAAGAGTTCTTTCCATCTTCTCCAACACTTTCATATCCATAGCATCCTCTGCTATTTCTTCATCTAAGTGAAAATGTATATCCATGTGTTATAGAATCAAGGATATCTGTTGTTGATGGTCTCTAGAAGATCATGTCTCGCATTTCTCTCCATGATCCTACGTCTTTTTCAGTGGAGTGGTAGGGAGACCAACCTCACATCCTTCAGACACAAGGTCGATATATGTATTGGCCACTGCATCCAATGTGCTCAATGTAATAAGAGCCTTTGGGGGTATCATGCCCTTATTTTAATATCTAGTGATAGAATGACAAGGTAGGTTAGAATACTCTTTCCTACATCACCCCCTCTAGTTATTCATAATAAATAAATCAGAATCAATAGTAGTGTACTTTCCCTTCCACGTGGAGGATCTGTGATATTCCTCCATAATTGTCACTTCATTGGGCTCATCAGAAGCCTCCAGAACATAATCTATCTCCCCTTGGGTCACTCCCATATCCACCTAGTGGTCCTATATATGTTTAACCTCCTTCCTATTTAGTTCCCCAGTAGCGTGGTAGTCATCGTCTTCCAACACTGTATACCGGTTTTGAAAGTTCATATTTGATCTCCGAGATATAACCTTGTTAGTATAAGAAAGGGCCATCTACCTAGCCTTCATTGGCATATTAGAGGCACATAACATTTTATAACCTTTTCCTATATATTGAAATTGAATTGATGTGTCCTCGAAGGATAGACACTAGGAATAATCACCAGAGTCGTTGTCCTCACAAAGTCCCTAAATCATCTAAGTAAAGTTGGTTGCATTTGCTGGAACCATCTGGCTTTCTGTTTCCTCCAGGTGGATCTCCATCACTCTCTAAATTATACATCTAGTTGAGCCACCTTCCAAAATAATGTGCAGGTATTTCCCTACTACTTCACATCAACCTGAATCTTATTTATCTTTTGGTACCACCTCATTAGCACCCAACATGTATGTACTGTAATTTCTCACCATTTCCCTTAGGATGCACACCCCTAGGTCCCTCTTCAATATGTTAAACACCATCTTTACATTCGATTCAAGAAGGAGGACCGATAGTTTCCTCATAGAATCATATGTAGAATGTCCAAAACTATATCCGGGTGCCTACTTCTTCTATTACATTCCATTTTATGTCCCCCAGTTGGCATACACTATATCAACTTCCAAATATTTTAAGCTTCCATCACCCATACAAAACCCCTTTCCACTGTTACATAGATCCGAAACCTGTTGGAAGCTATCCTCCCATGTTTTTTTTCCAACCTAGGATGACCGGTCATCTTATAAGAATTAAATATTATGAACCAAGTTTTCTAGACTACATGTTTTTTTTGCTGAAACACTTCCTCCAATGTAATCCACATAAACTAATGGGGAATTTTTGAGAAATCAAGTTCCACACATATACAAGGAAAGACTAGGTGATAGAGTTTTATGGTTCTTGACTCAGCACAAAAAAATCTACCCACAAGGTTTCATAACATTCTAAATAATATAGGGTTCTGAAATGGTAAAGGGTGTTCTGGAAAACTAATCCAAACAGCTGCTTTAAGGGAGTAACGATTCTAGTAGAAGTCGTACGACCAACAAAAGAGGTAGAATATAAGTCCCTCACAGCTACATGGGGCACTGGAATAAAATGGGCAATGAAGCCCCTATTGAGTCAGAATACTTAATTCTTATTTTTCAATTACAATATTTTTGGAAATTAGAAACACTTTCTTAAAAACAATGTTTACTAAATTTTTATGTCCCAAGTGTTTTAGTATATTATTGTAAAGAACATAAATTTCTAAAATAAAAATAAGTGTTTCTAATTTATTATGAAAATAATCTTTAAATTGATCAATATAATCCATAAAAATGAATATGATCCTGATAAATGATTTCATCCTTTTTCATAATAGTGGTTAAACATTTGTCTTTTCTATATAACTGAAAAATGTAATGGCCATCAGACTATCCATAGAACCGATACATTGGACTAACCTTAATTCAGTTAAATTAGATTGGTAATCAACAAGTACATACATTGGATCGACTAACTTTTATAAAATGAGTACATAATAATTTCATATATTGTGAGGAAGAGTAATATCATTATAATGGTTCTAAAACAAATTGATTTCTGACATTCATTTTTGATAGTAAATTGTGATACGTGAAAGAGCAAGCTATCTGAGGCTATTCAAACCAACTTTTATTTTTAACCATTGTAGATTTTCCTATAAATATTTTGATATTTATTGTGTTTATAGTAAATCACAGTCAAAACTAAATATGTTTACCAATTTTTCTATGTGAAAATACTATTAAAAATACTATTTATTACTTTACAAGGTTTTAGTTTTAAATAGTTCATATCAGAGTTGTTTCCATTAGAACATATTCTCTTTTTTAATTGTAGGTCCTATCATTACTACAATTGAGGTCATCCATGTATCAGATAATGGTGAATCTAATCCATTAGATCATAGGATTATAGAGAATGAAAAAATGGTGATCATTGTTACAATCAAGGAATTTCTAGGATTGGATTTCATATCTTATTTAGATCATTGTATTGATGGATTTTCAATTTAGGAAATACTTACATTATATAATGTGTCAAATGGTGGTTATCATTAATAATGGTTATTGAAAACCTTTAAACTTAACTTTAAAATGGTGTATTTTTTTAATATAGCTTGTAAGTCATTCTTAAGTTTAATAGTTACTGTATTTATTATTTTTAAAATTATATTTCACTATTTATGTAATATAATGTTAGTATTTATTTATATTTTCTATAAATTTTTTGTAACTATGACTACGATAATAATATAATTTAACATAATATGATCAATTTTGATTCTGATTCTTTTACTCTGATCATTGAATGATATGAGTGGCCAAAAATATTACATTAAGATGTTTTTTTATTTGATTCGATTAAACACTTCAAATTACAATTCAAACCCCCCTTCTTGTATGTATAACCATCTAAGATAATTTTACAATCCAACAATTTGTATTAAAAAAGGTTTATACAACTTATAGACTTGCTGAGTTTTCAATTTCTTAAATTTCATTAGGTTGTTTTATTGTTTGGATATTAACCTCTTATTTATAAACATTGTTACACTAACATGCTATTTTAGAAATGTTTTTATATTGTTTTATGATGGTAGGTGTAAATATTTTATCTCCTGATAATCTAAATCCTAATCAAAAACCTATATTTTATTGGAATGACTACAAATAATTTTGATATATATTGAAAACAATTGTGATAAAAAATAGATTTGAAAATTTCATAATGCTTATTGAAAAATATAAGAATCCAAGTAAAGAAGATTCTTCTTTTGAAAATTCTATAAAATTATAATATCAATTCAATTAAAAATCATAATATACATTATTGTGTTCTATGATGAGTGTAATCTATAGTTAGATATCATATTGTTATGATTCCAAAATTAAATTGAGTAAATTGGAAGAAATGCATTTTCATACAACCAATGTTATAGAAACATGAAGATCCATTCTTAGAGGTGATTACCAAATCATGGAATTTATAGCTAGTGAAATAATTCCCAATATTCACCAAAGTATTATGACTATTATAAATTATTTAATGCCCCTTGGGAAAAATGTTCTTGATGATGAAATTTTCTTTGAAAATAATATAAAAAAAATTCCAAATTAGTTGATGAATAAAAGAACTATAGTGGATGATACAAGAAATATTAAAAAAATAATTTAGATGATCTAATTGGCACACTAACGCTGTATAATGGAATATTAAATAGAGGTACTGAAAATAAAAAAATTAAAATGGTTTATTTTCATTTATTACAACATCTACTACACATTGTAATGTTTATTCAATAGAGATTGTAAAAAACCATCAATTCAGAATAATGTTGTAATTGAATCTGGTTCTAGTTTATCACCACCTTCATAAAATGAGGTAGAAAAATTTTCTATAAGGATTAATATTATAGTTAACATGAAATTAGTTCAATAAAAAATAAAAAAGACTCTTACGGATAAAGAGACAATAAAAAATTTGAGTTCACTTTTTATGAATATAAGAATGAAGGATATATTCAGCCTGATTTTACAATGTAGAAAAAGAACGATATGAAGGAAATGAATTTAGATAGAAATTCCATGAAATAATACAATTATAAATGCAATAAGGTTCTGAATGATTCTGACACATAGACTATCTTGGTTGGAGAATCTTCAAAAAATTATTCTCATAATGAATGTTTCAGAAAAATGAACATTATCCTTTTTTCAAAAGTACATACAATAAATAAGTTTCTAATGGATAATGTACACACTCTTGAATCCCTTAAAAATATTTCATTAAATGAAAACATTACTAATGATAATAAAAATTATACTTCATGTAGTGATTAATCCTCATCAATAGAATAAAATACATTACCTAGTTATGATTGAGTTTCTATATTAAAAAAAATAGAAAATGAAAATTTTATGATTTATAAAAAAAATGATAATTCCAATGATAAACATGTTAGGGTACTGTCAAGAATGACACTTTTTTCTAATGAAATATCATATGTTTTGAAAGATCATGATATAACTGAAATTGAAAAATATAGTATTTCAAAAGAAATTGAGGAAATTATTTCTAATAATTTTTTTACAAATTTATTTTAATCATCATTATTCCCAAAATATTACTATTATGGATATAAACGTAGTTTTCAAACTAAATTCCATAATTTTGTGTTGTTCTAATAAAAAATATGTTTTTAGTTATAATTACTATGTTCATTAAAGTGAAATTTTATCACTATGTGCTAAAGTGGTGGCCACTAGAATAAAAATTGTTTTTTAAATAGAATTCAAAATTTATACATCCATAAGTCTTATTTATTATAAAAAAATGTAATACGACAAAACAATTAAGAGTGTACATATTTAGTTTCCCAAAATTCTATTTCATGGTAATACGATGAAGATGAAGTTTTGGATTCTGAAAAACAAATTATTTTTTTAAAGGAAAAGAAAGGTAGTAACAAAATTCAAAAACATTTTGTGCATTGATTGCATCTATTCTAGGAATATTAATAGATATAATGATTTCCCCATGAATATAATCATGATGAAATATGTCATAGTATATTTCAGACATAATGATAAATGAAAGATTACTAGAATAGGTAACATTTTAATTATTGTAAAAATCCTTTGTTAATATTTTTATTTATTGTTTGTTATAAACACAACATTGTAAGAATAAGTCAATTAATTTATGATGGTTGCCTTATGAACTTTATAAATGATAAATGTATTGTAAATATTTCTTAGGTTGAATTTTTTTATTTTTTTTATCCACATGAAAAATTTAACAAACATAACATAGAAGGATTTAAAATACCTTATATATATTTCCTTAGTGTAATGGAATATCAATGTTGGTTATTATTATAATGGTTATAACACTATAATGTAAGAACCCTATCTATGTTTACTATGAAATGACATTTTAAGGATCTATCAAAAGATAGATTGTATACTTCAAATGTGTGTTTCCCTTATCAATGCATTAAAAGACATAGGTCTATAATTAAATCAATTAGTGAAGTCTCAACTTCTGATTCCATGCAGTTAGTGAAAATGGACTTTATGGTTCTACACAAACAAGAAATATTGTTGAAAATAGTATGTATATGCTTTATTTTATGATTACACTAGACACACATGGGTCTATATTCTTACAAATAAATACATATACATGAGTTATTTAAAAAAATAGTGTCCAATATTAAAAATAGAGATAAATACTCCTTTATAACTATTTATAGTGATCATGGTGGAGAATCTGAAAATAATGATTCTGAATCTTTTTCAATTAAGAATGGTATTTAAGAAACATTTTCATCACTAAGAACCCTACATAAAAATAGAGTTTCCAAAAAAATAAATAGAATTTTATATGAGATTACTAGAACTATGTTGAGTGAATACTTAGTTGCTAATATTTTTTAGGCTGATGTAGTTAATATTCAATTCTATACTATAAATCAATTATTAATTATAAATTTTCATAATAAAATTCCTTATATTTTTTTGATATGGAGAAAACATAATGTTTCTTAATTAAATTTATATTTTTTCATATTATTTATTCTGAATAATAAATATAATATATATAAGTTACCACCGAGATCATATGATGGAAAATTTTTAGGTTATTCCAGTACAAATAATGCTTATAGATTTTTTAATAAAAATAAAAGTACAGTAGAAGAAACAGTATGTGTTATATTTGAAGAAAATGATCCCTTTATTCAATAAACCCTAACCTACATCCTCAGATGTTATTTCTAAAATAGATTTTCAGCCTTTATTAGAAAGCACCTCTCATAAAAAAATAACTATTGAATGATATTATAATTCCATTCCTTAGGAATATTTTCTAAATATTTTAATGAATAAACTTTTTGAAAAACAAATATGTTATTTTTTTTCCAAGGAATAATCCCAGTTAAAGAATCATTTGTGACATAGATCAACCAGTTGGGACTATAATATCATTTATAAATGAAATTGAATATCTATAATTTTTTTCTGAGTTTAAAATTAATAATCATGATTAGGCTTAGGGTGATATATATTTGATAAAAGAAATACAAGAAGAACATGTGGAGTTAGAATAGAATCATGTATTGAAATTAGTTATGTGACCTATTTAAACTTCTATAATTGGAGGAAAATTATTTTCTTTGAATAAATTTTTTTAAAATAGAATAATAGTTATAAAATAACGCAGGAATTTTCAAAAAAAGTTATAATAAACAAGTGGGAATAGATTATGAATAATCATATTCTGTAGTAGTAATAAATGATTCAATTTGAATTATTCAATACATTACAATATTCCTTAAATTAAAAGTAGTTTTAATGGATGTGTAGTGTGATTTTCATAAAATGTATGTTCGGTCAGAAGTTTTTGTAGAAAAATCTACTTTTTTTAATAAGAAACACCATAATATTTTTGTGGAAATACAAAAAAACATAATAGAATTAAAAAAACCCTAGTTCTTGGTATTATAGGTTACCATGATTTTGGTTTCAAAAAAAATTCATTACGGGAGTTGCAGATCAAACAATTTTTATAAAATAAGTAAATAAAAACATTTTTATTGTAAAAAAATAAAAAACATTATATTTGGTTCAATTAAATAATATTTAATAGAGTATTTTTAATATCTTATGAAGTATATGTTGGAAATGATCATGGAGGGTGAGCTATACAATTTTATTGGTTTTCAAATTTTACAAAAACTGGAAGGTAATTTTGTATCTTAACGAGAGTATATAGAATATTTAATTAAGAAATTTGTTTATGAAAATAATAAAAATATTATTACTCCCATTTATAAATCCAACAATTTATATGTTGATTAGGCTATGAAATTAATTAATTAGAAAACTTTTAGTTGTATGAATCAAATCATACTATATTTTACTACTAGTCATTTGGGTTTAACGTTTCCCATATGATTATGTGCTAGATATCAAGACAATCAAAAGAAATCATATCTTAAGGATAAAAAATGAATTTATTGTTTTTTATGGGACCTTTTGATTTAGTATTTTTCTATTCTTATGGAAATATTTATAAAAAAATGGATAATAACATCAGAGGATGTTGAATGGACATGTAAAGTATATTTGGATCTATTCATTTGTTAAGTGACTCTTTAGTTTCTTCACCTTGTAAGAAACAACACTAAGTAATAATTTCCCCTTCTAAAGCCGAATATGTGGCAGATGGAAGTTTTTGTACTCAAGTTTTGTCGATGAAACACACACTAAAATACTATAGAATGAGTTTTTTATAAAACTAAATTACATTGTGATAATACAATTTTCATTGCTTTAAGTAAAAACCCAGTACATCACTCACATCCTAAACTGAATGATATAAGATATCACTTCTTTAGGGGTCACAAACATAATGGATATATAATTTTATAATTCATCATAACATAAGATCAATTTAATTATATTTTTACAAATCCATTTAGTTCTAATATACATTAATATATTAAAGAGTAGGTTGAAATGATCAATGTAAAGTGATTATTCATATGTACATCCTATTTACCAATATCTTTACAGTAACTAAATATTTTTCATTGGTTCCTATTTTTTTTGTTTTTTGAAATGATTTAAATTTTCCTAAAAACATTTCTTTTTATATGTTGTTATTTTTTATTATAATGTTTTATTGTAATGAGTTTTCTGATCTAAATCATTTAATAAAGTTTTCAAAGATAGAATTCTAAAAATGGTTTCCTAGTATAGAAATTTTTATAAAATTTCTAGATTAAAATTTTTTTGAAACATATTTGGATAAATAAAATATCATAACCTGATTTATTTTTAAAATTATCATAATATGGTTTTTTAATAAAACAATCATAATCCATATTTATTAAAATAAATCATAATTTTGTTTAATTTTTAAAAACTAAGTAGAACATGTAAAAAATACTGATGATAAATTCTACTCTAAAATATACTCCTCTATTCATTTAGTTTTTACACTATTTCTCTACATTAATTTCTAATTATTGTCTTTATTATACTTTCTATATAAATAAAAACATAAATTTTTTAGCAAAAAAATTAATTTTTTCATAATCAGAATAGTTCTCAATATGATAAAAAGTATTGAAATTATATGATTTCATAGATTAGTTTAAAAATTGTTCCGTAAAATCTTAGTCAATAAATAAAAAAAGGCATCATTATCACAAATTAATTTTAAATTTGAATGATAAAACATAACATCTAGGGCCTATATAATGGTGGGTCACCCCATTGTACCCCATCAATTTTTATTGATTCCTCTACCATGTTGTCACTACCTTAAAAGAAATTAGTCTTCTTCTATTGAAGATCATTTGATTATCAGCTCATTTCTCATTATGATGGAAACCAAAAAAATATTATGTGAAATGGAATGTCTTTATGGAAGGAATAATTTAATGGAAATGGATTGAAAAATGTGACACAACTCTCAAAAAGATAATTTCTTCAGAAGGTTGGGAAAATATCTAGGTAGAAGAAGCAAGCAACGATTTTTATATTTATTACTCAAAAATGGTTTGGGCGTTTTAGGATTATATTGAGCTTGTAAAATAAAAAGATAAGGATAAAGTTTCCTTATCTATGTTTGTAAAGAGATATTTTTTTTCAAAAGAGTAGCAAACTTTTTTAGTGTTCTTATAGAGATTAATCTTATCACCCATCACACATATTAATAAGAATGCTTGTATCTTCTAACAAAACTAAATTTGATTCACCATTATTTGATCTTATTAAAATGTTATGAATGTTTCAAACTTATTAAAGGATGCACAATTAGTAGTTTTTGGGATGTAGGGTTACCTAATTCTGAGAAATGGTGATGGGGACATCGTTAGGGTTTCCGAGATTTTTGTATTGGACTTCTTGATAAATATGAATAAAACTGAATTGGTATTTTTTTTTTATATGGGGGAAAACACTAAAATTTATTTGATAAGGTAAAAGATTATAATGTTTCATGTCTTAATCATCTAGTTAGTCATGATGTGTATGGAACTTCTTATGGTTGAAAATTTATTATACAATGTCAATGAAATGATTTCATTCATTAGTGAAGACGCAATAGGGATAATAAAATTTTCTTTTGATACTAAATCAAAAAAAACATTGTTAAAAATGTTGATGGGGATGTATCATAGGCCCATACATGAAATAAACATGAAAAAAGATATGACAAAGCTAAAATATGGATCTTCCCCTCCATTGAAATAAATAAAATAAAATTAAATGTTGGATGATGTTTTTGAAAATCTCACTGATCATAAGGCACAAAATAAACCATGGGATCCAAGTTTTGGGATTTATCTAGATGAGTAAAAGTAATAATGAATAGAAATATATTATTTTTTAAAAGAATAATTAATGAAATAGAAATTGGAAAAATATCAAAGAAGAAAAAAATGAATGAGTTTTAAAAGAAATTGAGATATCATTTGATAATCCTCATCTACAAGTTTCACATACTAACCAAATCAATCCTAAGAAAGGATTGTTATTTCAAAAAACCTCATTTGATCCATCAGTTATTCCATCATTTTCTAATATGGAATTTTTTTTTGAAAATCAGTTACTATCGGACATGAAAATGAATTGGTTTCTAAATCAGTTAGAAGTGGATCTCATAAAATAGATAGAAAATTTGAGGAAAAACCTGTGATGAAAGTCATAGAATAAGTTGAAGAACAAGTTCATGAAGAATTTGATAAAGAAGAATTAGAAGAATAATATGAATTAGAATAAGAAGAATATGATGAATAATAATATGGTAAGCATTAAAAATAATAAGTTGATGATGAATAAACCCAAATATATAAAAAATAAAAACAATGAAAATCATTAGAATCAACATTATCTTTCTCTAATTAACCATCTATGTCTAATTAGGTTGAAAATTTAGAATGTTCCTTAGAAAAATCCTCATAAAAAAGAACATATTTATTCTACAAAAGTGGAAGGAATGTTTTCATAAAATAAATAATAACAATATCATCATTATCATATGAAATTATTTGAATAAGGTTAATCTAATAATGATGTGTATGTTATTGAGAGTTAAAATGATACAAATGTGTTAAGAAATGGTGTAGAGAAATCTAATGAATTTTAGAAATATATTATCAAATCCTCAAGACAAAAATCCACCCAAACCATCTTATAGTTCATGTAATTCATAATCAACCGAAGAAAAATATGGTTTTTATTATATTTATCAAATATTGATAAGATTAAAAGACATCGTTCCATATTTTCCCAATCATGAATAACAATGTCAACTTATTCAAAAGTGGATAAGTGAGAAATAAATATAGTTGAAAGTACTATATAAATTTTTCATCCATATTGAAGAGGAGTTGAAAAACATTCATGAAATTTAAATGAATCAAAAAATATCATACGATTAGATGATTAAGTGTTCCAGCCAAGTTGATAATGATATCCAAGAACATGATGATAGTATTTTTATTTAAATAAAATTATGTTATAAATTGATGATTACTTCAACAAGTTATCCACAAATTTGCCATACATAGTAATGTTTCATTATGGATTCATGGATACAACATATGATTTGATAGAGGATGTAAAATTATTGAAATAAAATGTTCTGATTTTGGTGCTGGTGATTACCCATATTAGATCATGTGAAGAGGAACTTTTATTTTTCAACTAAGATATTAAAACGTATTATGTGCATATTGAACTCTTAAACAATTATTTTTAGAGGATTTTAATTCTAGAAGAATAGAATGTGAAGTATGAAATTGATCTAAATGATTTAAAATGGATGATGACCTTCAAGATGATCCTCATGATGAAATACTAAACATTTCATTTTCAACCATTGATTTATATTTTTCAAGACATTTTAATGTTTTCCAATTATGAAATAATTTTCATCCAAATCATTTGTTCTTGAATTTTTCAAATTATAATTCGATACATGTACTTTAATATTATTCATGGATGATTAGTTAGTTAAATTTATTATTTCATATCTCATATTTTGTAACATTATAGAAAATATTAGATTCTATCACATTATTTTTTATGATCACAATTAGGAAGATTACTTTACAAATGGGAGAAGTTTTATTAAAATGGAAGATATTATCCACTGGGTAGGGGAGTATTCCTTTGGGGGAAATGTATTCTTTACAGTATAATTTTCATAATACATTTGATCATGTTATATAATAATTATAAATTCAAGTGGTGTTATATGGAAAATATTTTTTATAGTTCGTAAAAGAACAAAGGATTTTATGTTTTTGAGTTATTATTTTTGATTTTTGATTTTTTGTGCTATCCAAAATACGTGTATATTGTATATTCATAAGACTTAATTCTTATTTATCCATTACATTATTTTTGGAAATCAAAAAAACAAGCTTAAAAACTATTTTTATCAAATTTTTAGGTACCATGATTTTGATTATGGTTTTTTAAAAAAAAATATTTTCTAACATATATGGAAAATATTCAAATGTATTATGAATATAAAAATTAAATTATTCAATTTTATTCAATGAAAAGAGGGTGTGTATGATCTATTGGAATTACAATTGTTGAGAACATTTGTTAAACTAATATATTGTCTACCTTATTGAAAGATAAATAACCATTTATCTTACCATGGTATCAATACCAGGCGGAATGGCCCGAAGGCCTTCATTGTAATTTATTTTTAATAACCCCCCTTCAAGGGACGAGGGGGGGGGGGGGGTTACAAGGCCTGTAGGATCAGATATTACATGGCCCGTAGGCTTAGGGGATTACATGACCCGAATGACATAGGGAATTCTACAATACTATCTACAAGGAACTACCCCTCCCCATCATCTGATCCTAATAGTAGCTCTCCACCTTTGAATGACCATCTGGATAGGCTTCCGAGGAATGCCCAGGCTGGTACCGATGGCATAGCCATAACCTCTCATTCTGACAATCAATTTGGCGCTACTATGGTGAGTGCACCTTCTCTGAATCTTCTTCTGGGGCTACTCCTTTTTTGTAGCGTGTCTGGGGCCTACATTCATGTGGATTAAAGGCCTTGGGGTGGCACTAAGGCCTTAAGGTGGCCCGAAGACCCTGAGATTCAACTGAGCCAAAGGACTTGGGTGGCCCAAAAGCCTTGAAGGACCCGAGGACCGAACCGGTGGCCCGAAGGCCCAGATGGATGAATAGTTCTGGCTGCTCAAGTACCGAACAGTGCCAGCTACAGTGCCTGCTATAGTACCACTTCATTACTGCTATAGTACCCAGAAATATGCCGCCACCAGGATTTGATCTCAGGTCTATTGGATGAAAATAGAATGTTCTCACCAACTGTGATGAGGCTCTTGTGCTACCATTGTACCAATACATAAGACTAAAATTCATTCTAATCAATATGATTGATAATCAATAAAGGATTCTCTTAGACAAACCATTGTTTACAAAATGAATACATAAGAATTTTTTCTTTCTTATGAAATTATATTATCATTTTGAAGAGCTAAAAATGTACTCAAATATTTAGTTATGAAATAACATTGTAAGCTTTCAAGGAGATAGTTGTCTGAGGATGTTGTAACTAACATAGAAATATGAACATTAGATCTTCACCTATAAATAGTTGGTAATTTGAAGAGTTGGTGGTAGATCATATTTGAAACTCAATATATATATATAATTTTTTCAATTCGAGAACATATATTTTAAATTTATTTTTAATAGTTTATAGAGTTTTAGTTCAATAGAAATATTATTAGGGTAGTTTCCTTTAGAATGCTTTTTTTGTATTCACTTGTCTCATCATTTTTACGATCAAGTTCAAATAAATATAATAAGATGGTGAATCTATTAAACATGATTTGTGGCATTCATGGCTTGGATGATAGACACTAATCATTATTACTATGGAGGTCTTCCCTAGATAGAAAGACAGATATTATTCATATCATCTTATCAAAGGATTTCATTTTTTTGGAAAGATGAGATTCAAAATAAGTATATGATTGTGTATACCTTAATCCAATGTTATTACCTACATTTAATCTAATGTTTTATTGGGTGTATTATTCGAATATATCATGTAATTCATTCTTATTTACTATATATTCTATGTCCATTATTCAAAATTCTATTCCATTTTGAAAGTAATAAAAATTTAGTGTTTTTTAAAATATTTATATAATTTCTGTTTTATCGTTATTATTTTTATTATGATAAAAAAATTCCTTGATGTAGTCATATCAACTATTAATTTTATTCATTCACATTGATCATAATATATTCCATGATTCTGAAAAAATTACTTTATGAAGTATTCAATATTGATTAGTTTATACATTTTGAAGTTCAATTCACCCCCACACCTTGAATATATATCCATCTAAGATACTCTTACGATCTGAAACCCCAAACTCATGACACATTCCAAGAGGTATCACTAACTCAATTAAAATAGAAATAAGGTATATTGGATTATTAAGAATATAAACAAAAAAGGGTTATATTATTTATTGGGAGGTACCTATATCAAATATAATATTTGCATATAAGGGTGAAAAAATATAGTACCAATCACTATTTAAATACCCAAATCTACCTCCGTCACAAACTCATTTAATATGTGATGACCCTTGAATCATGAGGCCAATAGATGTAGACCTATAGAAATTTAAGTATATGACTACACCACTGTATCCTATTGATGTTACAATCATTTTATATTTAAAGGAATATAAATAGCCGCTTATAAATGATGTGGAACACTATAGTGTCCAAAAATCTAACACATATTCATATTTGTATAACAATAATTCAGGGTGTGTCAAACCTTGTCACACTGATATTATTTAAGAGGTATACTATTAGCTAAAAAAAAGTTGAAGTGGAGCCTCACTACTAAACTGCCCTCCCCCACTCTAATGATAATCATGTGACATTCTCGTACACCTCCACGTTCCACTGAAACTTCCACTGGGTGGAATAAACGGGGAAGCATAAATATCATTTCCTATTATATCCATCTCTTCCCTAATTTCTACGACTATTTTACACACATATCTAGAATGTTATAACATAAATTCCAATGAACTAATATCTGATCCCAAACCCTACATGTACTTCCGACCCCGCAGTTGGCAATTATTTACTACATCTAGAGAAAAAACCAATCTCTATGAACTAATTTGTGTACTCCATACCAAAATGATATCCTTGATTCCATCATAGTATCACCAGATAATTTTATATCATCAGTGAGTCTTGATAAAATTTTAAAATAAGTGGTTCTTGAATCCCTTCATATCCAATGCCATGTATCTATCCATTTGTACCATGGAACCACTCAATCACTTGTTGAGACCCCGGTGTCTATACATCAGACACCTTACCTGGATATTCTCATGTGAGGAAAATAATTCAATGATATGTTCCATCATGTACAATGACTCCTCTACTTAGGCAGGATCACTTGTACCCTTAAAGGATTGTGTAACCTCGTATAATAACTCATGTGATTGATTCTTTTATCCTCCATCACATGGAAGTAACTCAAAAATGGTAATCTAGAATTGTAGTACATTGTTGTTCTATAGTAAAAACTACCATAACAATATGCTTAAAAGATATTAATCTAATTGATGAGTACACTAAGTATCATTTTCTACACCTTTATGAGGGACTAGTAGAATATTTTTAAGAGGCATATATCTTCACACCAAAATAATAGAATATTTTAGACCATAATATAATCATTGTTCAATAAATAAAACCATAATAAGAATATAATATTAAGATCAAGAACTCAAAATTGGATACATACATCCCAAGAAACTCAATGCAACTTGTGTATTGTCATGAAAAGAGCCATAAAATCACTCACCGCAACCATCTACTCATGTCCCAAAAATCCTATATCCATTCTACAGGCTTTCCAACACTAATAAAATCCTCTTATATTACCAAAATGTGGTGAACAAAAAAATATTCAATCACAATCAAATAAATAACACATCGAACCAAATACCCAAAGGGTATTCCTGATAGCCATAGGCTAGAAACTAATAAAATGGAATCAACAGAAACTAGATGGAATGGAATATCCCAACATGAAGTAAAGAACATAAAATTTATAAATAAACCGATAGGATGAAATAGGGGAAGTGTAAAAAAAGAAATATATTTCATACAAAAATGAAATAGTAGAAATTATAAAATTCAACAGTAGATATAAATATATATGGTAAAATTCCAACAGAATTTTACGATTAACGAAAATATCTACTCCATGTGATTGTGTGGTCAAACTCTATCCATCTCACCACCAGCTACCGATATACAGTTGAGACAAACATTTCGTTCTCACTATGGTACCTTTCATTCCCAAAATTTAATGACATAACATGGTCTATTCACTATTGAAGGGTTGTTTCTGGTGTGGGCTAAATGTGCTCAGCAGGTTCCCCCTAGGTTTTACATAATAGGTCTCTGTACCAAAAACCGAACAATTATAAATATTAAATAAAATATGGGATTAAAATTAGTGAATTATATATATATATATATATTATGATAACTGAATCCAAAAATCCATATTTAAAAATAATTCATGTAATATATATTCAATCCATGTTACACCTTGCCCCTTCCTCTTTGTCTTGAGAAGGTGGTAAGATTATACTTGTCCTTAGGTGAAGTTCCCAATTTACCAATGGTTGGAAATTAATGTCGGGTGCATCATGAAAATTTGGGGAATGAATTTCCCTTATAATGAAATAATCAAACCAAATGTGTCATAACCAACCAATATACATGATGTATGTAAACAAATTTTACAACTCAACAAACAAAAAAACCAATACAATGAATCCTAAAGAATCCATAATCAGACTACCATGAGGAAGACTAAAAAACCAAATCCCATGAAGCTATGACACAATTCCAAAACTCCATGCCAAAATCCATACCCCACGAGCCACAAATCAATCCAATCATCACATTGAATTGCTATCAAAATGTGATTCTTTACCCTTACCTGTTTCCTAGAAAATAACATCTGTAAAAGCACCAAGGTGCCAAAGTAGGGGTGGGTTAAAATGCTTAGTATGTTTTCCCTTAATTACTTCCCAATACACACAAATATGATAAAAACATTATCAAATTTATATAAAATTGTAAATAAAAAATGTTAAATGGTGCAACAATTTCCAATAATCCAAACACACCCTTACAATGTCATTTCTTCCAAAAATCCATACAAAACAAGGGAAACCTAAAAAGCAAGAAATATTACATTAGACCACCACACAGTATAACATTAATTTTGTATATCCAAGAACATGTATGATTAGAACATTGCTATAAATTTTCACACACACAACCTGGTGTAATAATCACAGTGGAACTTCCAATCCAATACAGTTTACTACATGCAACATTTAGTGGTACATCCCGAACATATACCCTTGATGGAAGACCTTTTTTACACTATCCATATTATTTTTATAGTGATACTTCCTACCCACATCACATCCATGTCAATCACATTCACGACCTCTTAAGAAACAATGAGAATATAATTTCTCAAGGCCAGAACAACATTAAAATAACTAATTCTAAACCAAACAATCCCTTTGGAAATTATCCATTCCACATTACCATATATAAAACCTTTTTATAGAAAAATATTTTCAAAAAACCTTTTAATAAATTAACCTAAGAAATCTATTTTAAAATATTCATTTCAAAATCCAACAAGAAGAACATATCACCACAATGTCCATTTTTCGCCATAATTCCACAAGTCATCACAACATGAATTTCCAACAACATTCTCCCCTAATAATGAAAATTAATATCAAGAAAACCCAATTTAATGAAAATAATGCATTGATTTTTATCAATATAGAGTCGAGATTGAAGACACCTATGTTAGGGTTCTACTGAAATAGACCAACCACACAATCACACACCGAATCTAGATAGAAAATCCACGAAACCATCCTAGATCCCCTTGCCTATCGTCAACAATCCCATATACTACCAATTTATGAAAAAAACTATATATATATTATAAATGGGTGTATATGTAGAAAAATAGAATAGAGGAAGAGCTGGATATAAGTAAAACCATGAGATAACCAAGATTGTAGACTTGTCATAAGAGAATCACCTTCACTGCACGTTGAAAAACCTTTGTCTTACTTCTAGAATGAGTGTAAGAGTTCCTATAACCCTTCAGAACCAAAAATAATGAGTGTGGCTCGACTAGGAGGATTAATGGAGGGTTTAAGGAATATCTCGACCAAGACCGGATTTAAAAAGCCTATTTTTATTTTCATGCATCATTAGCTCGCATGGTTGGGAAAATTGTGCGTTAACTATGCACATGCTACTTCCTCGAAGGGAACTTCACACAGCCTCCTCTCACGGTCATTGAAAGCATGCGAAATTTTTTTGAAGGCCTGCTTTCTCATTATACATGCTTATCTATGGATTATACATCATTTCCCCTAACATTTATAAATCTGTGTGCCCTTTAAAAACATCCAATCATTTCTACAACCTTCCCAAACACTCTAAAACATTTCCCGAAAACTTTAAAGACATAAAATCCATAAACAAGGGATAAAATTTTCAAATTGGGGGGGGGGGGGGTAAATTCTCCCCACCATTAGACATTCAATCCACATAATTTAGAGAATCATTGCTTTGTGGAAAGAGCTCTTCCCATTTCTCAACCATCTCTTTTTCCCTCCCACATGTCTTCTTTGAAATATGACCATGCTACCAAAAAACCAAAACTAGACTCATGATTTTACCAAAATATAATTTCTCTCACATATCCAATATCAACACCGGAATGTGCACCAAGAAATCATTCATCTCTATCTCAAAATGATCTCATCAAATCACATGGTCATGATCTTACTAATACTTGTTCAACTAAGAAACATGTTACACATTGTGCACCACACTAAATAGTGGTGGAAAATCCAACTTATATTCAACCTCTCCAACTCCATCAAGTATCTCAAATGGCCCACTATACATTGGAGATAACTTATCCCGCATCCCAAACTAATGATTCCCAATCCTATGAAATAATTTTAAAAGAACATAATTGCCCACCTCGTACAATTTTTTTTTTCAGATGATGGTATTCATATGAATTCTGAGGACTCAGTGTTGTCCCAATTATTTTCCTAATCAACACAATATTCTCCTTCATCTCTTGGACAAGGCTTCTCCTAACCAACTAAATTTCATCAATTTTCACCTAACAACATAGAGAACGACATGGACACCAATAAAATTCTTCAAATAGAGCCATATATATTAAGGCCTATTAACTGTTATTATATGATAAATCCACAAATGGAAAATTCTCCTCCACTAAGAGAACATAATCCAACACAAATTCTCATAACATATCTTCCAATGTTTGTATCATTCTCTCATATTTCCCATATGTCTGAGGATGGTATATTGTGCCCATCATCAACTAGGTCCCAAGGGATTTCTACATGGATTTCCAATAACGATATGTGAACATTAGATCTCTATATTAGATAATTGAAACTAGAACACCATGTGTCTTTACAACATCAAGGATATAGATTTTATACACATCCACCATATTTATGAGATATAAAAATATGGATAAAATGGGAGGAATTTGTGAGCTGATCATCTCTCACACATATGGCATCATGATTCCTAACTATTCTTGGGAGACCTGTAAAAAATCCATCACTATTTTAACCCACTTCCATACAGGGATAGATAAATATTACAACATACCTCTGACCACTGATGTTCTACCATGACTTGCTGACAAGTCTGCATCTCGAAACACACTCCAACACATTCCTTTTCTTACCATCCCACTAAAATAGGTCTATCAATTATTTGTACATTTTTTGATTTCTAGGATAGATAGCCCTTCTGGAATGATGATAATCCTATAATATTTCCTCTTGACATGCCACTGGTATAACTATACGATTCCAAAAACCGAACGTGAATGCCCATTAAATCCACATCCCTCAATGGTCTCCCCATCATTGAGTTTCAACCACATAACCATACACTCAAAATCAGACGTATGTGCCTATTTAACAAACCCATCCAAATCCAGAATGCAATGACACCCGAACATAAACTATTATATCATGTTGGTGCTCACATTCTAACCACATGTCAACTATAACTGACATTAACTGCCACTGATCTGAGTCATGCTTCACCACATGAGCATAGAACATCCTACTTAATGCATCCGCCACTGAATTTGTAACACCCCAAGATTTTATAGTGTGTTATTTCTTCAAAATAATTCAATAACTTTCACTACACGCAACAACAAGTTCAATCGCACCATGACTTACCAAACAAGATGTTCAAAAGAGGTTATGAATAGTGTTAACTAAATTTTAAACTTTATATAATCCTTATAATTTTAGAATCCATATTATGAGTTTCTTATATATAATGCAAGAACAAATTCATTTTCAGTATTGCACTTTTATCAACTTTTAATAGTGAACCCTTTTTAAATACAATATATTAAACTTTTTGACTAAATGGGGACATCAAAAATTTAAAATGTAACATCCCAAGCTCCCACGGTACGCTTTATTTGAATAATACAGTAGCGTGTGTTGTACGCAACCTTGAGTTTTAACACACACCACAACTAATCAAACTAGCCGTTATGAATAGTAATACCTACTTTTTGAAATTATATATATTTTATATTTGAAAATGGACTTCATTTTTAGATTCGTAATATTGAATTTAGCCTAAGGTGAAATTTTGGTACATTTCGGATAACTTTCATATTTTGATGAATAGTGAAAATTACTAAATTATAATTAAAAACAACTTTTTTAATCAAAATAATTAATAGTGATAAATTATGAATTTTAGTGGTTTTAAAGTATATTTAGAATATATTTTTACCGTTTAATATAATTTTGGTCATTGGACATAATTTTACAATTAAACCGAACATAAACAAGTGTCAATCTTTTGATAGTTATTAACTCTTAAAAACACGCTTTTTGTTTTGACAGCGGGAATTAATTTTAAATTAATTTCTGCCACTTCTGTGTTTTGAATTTAGAAAAAAGGATTCCATATTTGGAATCAGGATGTCCAAATTGTGTAAATAGGTAACTTTTATTTTTATACATTTTGAATAATTACTGTGGTAAATATTTTATTTACCATGGTTAAGGGTAAATCCGGTAAATAAGGGTTAAAAAATAATATTATAATAATACCAAATTACACTAAAACGTGTCCTAACCTTATTGGTGGACACATACCCGACCATGAGCATCCTTGGGTCATTTTGGGGACCCCTTTGATCCACTTGTATGTGGTAGGGACACTTTATATTAATAAAGTTAAAATAAAAATAAAAATGGCATAAGCTTACATCTTTTAGAAGAACAATTTTTACATAGGGTTATACATGTTGGATTTTTGATTATAAATATTCATTAGAAAGCTAAAACGATTTCCTACATAATGATAATTTATTTATAATTTTTCGACATTAAATAATTTATTTTATTTATGACACAATTATGATTCAGTAATTACTATAATAGTGAAAAATTAAAATAATTGATATTATAAATACCCAAATAAATATAATATGAACCTTTTAATGAATTAAACTAATTTTCTATGATAATATGATATATTATGATTGATTTAATTTACTTTTTTAGAAGTAATAAATCTGTTATGAGTTTCACAAAAATAAACTACTGAATAGTGTCAAAATTGACATAAAAGAGTTCTTAAAACAAATATTATATTATTAATTGATATTAAATTCCTAAAAATCTAAGGTTCGGCCAAAAGACTTATATCATGATAGGTTCATCATTAATGGACCACTTGGGGGTCGTTTGGATGTATATAGTAAGTTTATTAACCATATTATATAAAAATACAATGAGACATTGTAAAAGTGAAACTAATTAACTTAGAGTTAATACTTAAAGATAAGGTTTATATAAGTACCCAAACCTGTCTAAATTCTCTTGGTTGAGTGGTTTTCGACCTATACCCACCTTAGCCTTTGAATAATCAACTTTGGATCCATTAGAAACCGAATATGAATTTATTATAAATTAATATTTCTAGCTTTTCCAAAGGTTCCCCTCTCCCCTCTTATAAAAGGGCACTCCTCCTTCCCATTTCTTCACACCTTCAAAGACTTTTGGTTCGGCCAAACTCTGCCCAAATACTCTCCCAACATCCCTCACTACAACCTAGAGGCCTTAGTTTGATCAGAAAGCCAACCTAAGGAGCCCTTTTGATCAAATCAAAAGGAAACACCCGAAGAAGAGGTAATGATTTCACCACCCTTCTCCAAGTTCATTTCTTCTTCCACTTCTTCTTCCTTTGTTCTTACCATTATAAAATAACAACTCCAGTATCTCACATATACTGTGATGTTATTATAAATATGGTACAACCATATTCAGTATTCTATCCACCCTTTGAATAACATGTCACCATACGTGCGTACGTACGGCTTACCGTCTCCACGTCGTGGTGTAATTGTTATTCATTATATTATTATTTGGATGGGTATAATAATGATGTGTAACTCATGTAAATAATAAATATAACATGTTAATGATTCTGTATATATGATATACCATCCATTTATATATTATTTTAATATCAAAAGAATGATATTGTCGCTCGTGCGTACGTACGGACTACCGTCTCCACGAACGCGATGAGATTCATTCTCCATCGTATTCATTCAAGTATAATTATCATTTGATGATTTAAAAATGATGTTGAAGGAAATCATATCATTCTGGATATGAATAAGATACAACAAACATGGCTTATGTAACAAAACATATAAAAGAAAATGAGTAAGTTAACACCCGAAACGACGATAATTCTAAGATATTATTAACAAATCAATGTTAAAAGATCATATATGATATCATATTAATATATATGATTCTTGTATAATTTAATAACAATTATTTCACCATTATACAGGAGGTTAACCTACCCCAACCAAGGAAAAGTACAAGGTAAGGGTTTATTTCACAATCTCTTCATTATCTGAGGTTGTTTATACGTAATAATCTACTGGGATATCTTTATCATCCACATCCATGTTTCTTAAAAATGTATTTCAAAACATTTTTACTATTTACATGAATATGGGTTAGAGTCATTTATACCCTTGTTTGACTTTTTATAAGAGGTTTATAAAGGAATCTTTCCGTTGTTTTCAAAACAAGGTCCTTTTTAACCTTTTCGACAGAATTGAGGTAAGAATGTTTTTTTAAACTTATACGGCGGGTGCGGTTATTTTACGCCGTTATAAAATCTTCAAAGCTTTCCTTACAGGCTTATAAGAATATTTTCAAGAAAATGTTTTATTTTATATGGCTCTTAAATGTTTTCAAAAATAGAAAGAGATATTTCTCTAAAGAGTGTTTTGATTTCATCTATGTCAACATCCTTCGACGGATTTTACGCTTAATTGAAGTTGATTTATTATGATACAAAACTTCTATATTATATTGAAGGTTTTGTGATATGTTTGACTGTGGATGTGCTATTTTTATACCATTCATAGTTTATGGTGAAATTATTGACATTTCGTATGCTAGTTTTAATACGAATGTTTATGTTATGTTTAAACCTTTTCATATGGAAATGCATTGGACTTAATAAGTGACGGGTGGATCCCGCTATAGCTCCTCGATGCATCGATAGGTCTCATGAGACAAACTAGTGTCTTGGCACAAGGCCTTGACAAAATCTTATTTGTAGTCTTGGCACGAGGCCTTGGCTATGTGGTTATGATAGTCTGGCATTATGCATTCCAACATTTTGAAAGTGGTTATTGATTTTTGCATGTGATTATTCGATTAGTAGAATATCCATGTGAATAAGTAAATGGCATCATTTCATTTTACTTTTTCCATACTATGTTTTAGTTCAAGTTTAAAAGGCTTTTGTTTTAGTTATACATTGCCTTAAAAATTTTATTCTTATTTACAAAAGATTCCGCTATATTGTTATCCTTACTGGGCATTTGAGCTCACCCCTTTTCTATGTTTTATTTTTCCCAGGAAGTGAAGAAGTAAGTTATGAATGACCTGCAGGGATATTATGTGGGGATATGAGTGTGGATTATGGAGACAATATGTTGTTGTAGTAGTTTTTCTTTTAATGATGTAATGTAAAACTTATGAATATATCTAGTGTTTCCAAGGCTACTAAACCAATCGGTATTTCGAGATTTGATCTTTCTTGTGATCATGCCAATGTTATGTAATAATGCACCGACTCTGGGTAACTAGGGTCGGGGCGTTACAGTTTGTATCAGAGGAGGTTTAGTACAAACCTTGGAAACTAGATTTAGATAAA
Organism: Viscum album; assembly: GCA_963277665.1. Classification (NCBI taxonomy): domain Eukaryota; kingdom Viridiplantae; phylum Streptophyta; class Magnoliopsida; order Santalales; family Viscaceae; genus Viscum; species Viscum album. Next base: position 797,456,645 of record OY728143.1, on the reverse strand, counting down.
CTCTGATTAGAGCACGTAGACCTAAGATGAACTTTGAGGATTAGTATAGAAGAACTTCCTAGAATTTTGGTATTGTAGAGATTTTGTGAGTTTTCCGAGAAATACATCCCTGTCTGGATACGAGCAGGTAGAGGCGGCTCTGGCACAGATGTACCTAGGGGTAAAACCTGAAAACACCGCTTTGAGCTAGGCTCGAACGGGAACTGGTGCACGACAACGGGCCTTGCTGCACTCTTGGTTACGACACTCCCGGGGGATATTCTTAGGATAACTCTCATTTTCTTTACAAATCATTTTGAAGGGATTATGAGTATATACTTCCTCAAAGAAAACATTCTTATGATTATGGATTATATCCATAAATAGTTCAATTTATGTTAAGTGTTTTATAAGTATGGGATTATGTATTTTGATTCATAAACTGATCTAGTTTATGCCATTGTTTAGAAATGGCGCCCAGTAGAAGGAATGAGAACTCCGGAAATGCACATGATCTAGAGAAGGAAGGATCATATCTTTCATGGTCTTAAGCTAGAATTTATAAGAGAAATAGTCTCCCATGTATTATCATCATATGATGAAATAATATCATGTATTGATAAGATAAGTAAAGAGTTTACTGAGTCCTATGGCTTTGAAGGGAAGCAAGAGAAGAAAAGGATAGAAGAGAAAAAGATGGATAAAGGGAAGAGGGAAAAGAAGAATTTTCCCATATGTGGTAACTGTGGAAAGAAACACCATGGAACTTGCCTGAAAGGAATGGGAGTTTGTTATAAGTGTGGAGGAAAAGGGCACAAAGTACGTGACTACAAGGGTAAGAAAATGGTTTCAAATGTACAATGCTTCATTTGCAAGGATTTTGGACACTACGCGAACCTATGTCCCAGTCATCAGACTATGACGCAAATGATGCTATTGGATAATAATCAAGTTATGATACTACCACAGATGAAGAGGAATGATTAGAGTTCTTATGTTGATTATGTCAATTGAGTGTTGTATCAACAATGTACTTGTTATAATAATTATGGAGTATATAAGGATTGTACTGCAGTACTATTTCATTAAGGACATGAGATTGTGTGGAACAAAGAAAGGTGACTCAACAGCAGGATAAATTTTTGGAAAATATATGGTTGAGAGAATGATAAACCATAATATAGTTCTGATACCGAGTTAGTGATTTTGGAATAATACATGATTGTTTTGGATTAATTATGTTGGATATTCTTGACTACCATGGAACTGACTAATGATTTGTATATTCCATCATTTTTGGGGTTTAAAACATTTTTGGATTAATTCAGTATATCCAGCTTTCTATATGGAATAAGGGAGCATGAATGTAATCAATAAGGAATAAGGTAATTCAGGATGTTTCAGTGTATTAAAAGAATACATGATGAAGGTATTCATATGCTATTACGGGGTAAAAAAGTTCTACATTATGTTTACCTTACTTATAAATGTTGGACTGTGAGTTTGGATAGAAGTATTTTGGATAGTTCTAGTTTGGATTATTTTGGATTTCCATAAAAGGACAACCCGGAGGTCGGGTGACAACCCGTCGCGTCCGGCATGGCTGCGAGACTTGAACCCGCAACCGAAGGGCGACAAGGGTGTATCACCTACCACTGGCCCACGAGATGTCCTGGATTAAATAATGTAGTTTTTATTAAAAGATCTTGTAGATGAATTATAAATTCGTTTATTTTGGAACCCTATACGAATAGTGTAAATAGAATTTTTTTTACATTCTATTATGTTTTAGAGTGAAAGATGAGTTTGTGGTTGAAATTTATTAATGGATAAAACTCTAATTATAAAGTAAGTATATCTCCTTATGATCTTAGCCAATCTCATAAATAAATTCCTCAACATTAAGAAAAGCAACTTAGAACAAAAATGTTTTCCTAGATGGTACCTTAAATCATCACTAATTCATGGCTTTGGAATTGTTGGCCTTTTCATAGCCATGTTCTCTACCACTCTCCATCAGATAATTGATGGTTAGATTTCTCTTCCATATCCATATTTTCCTACATGGAACCCTATTTTGTGTTATTTTCGGTAATCTTCATACTTTCCACTCTTTATTTTAAATAGAGGCCTCGTTAATTCATTTTTCGATGTGGGATTTCAACTATGATATTTTGAAACGTCAAAAATGTGTTATCCTAATACCCTATGTTTTGTTGAACCGATGGTATTTCAAATCATCATAGATTGATGAATTTAAGGACCTCAATTATACACTTGTTTGTGATTGATGATCTCAATCACTACCTATAAATATTTACGTTTTTCCTCCAACTATATGTCTCTAATTGCCACCAATGTTCTCCTAATCGAGATCATAATTTGGCGGTGACCCTTTCATTTCTCTTTTCCTCATATTAAGACTAAATTTTAGTAACCCAATTTCTGATGTGGGTTTTCCCACAAATATATTTTTTATTTTCAACCTTTTATTTTCGAAGAACAATTTCAAATTGCGAGGACGCAATTTATTGAAGGAGGGGAGAATGTAACAGCCCAAGATTTTATAGTGTGTTATTTCTTCAAAATAATTCAATAACATTCACTACACGCAACAACAAGTTCAATCGCACCATGAATTACCAAACAAGCTGTTCAAAAGAGGTTATGAATAGTGTTAACTAAATTTTAAACTTTATATAATCCTTATAATTTTAGAATCCATATTATGAGTTTCTTAGATATAATGCAAGAACAAATTCATTTTCAGTATTCCACTTTTTTCAACTTTTAATAGTGAACCCTTTTTAAATACAATATATTAAACTTTTTGACTAAATGGGGACATCAAAAATTTAAAATGAAACATCCCAAGCTTCCACGGTACGCTTTATTTGAATAATACAGTAGCGTGTGTTGTACGCAACCTTGAGTTTTAACACACACCACAACTAATCAAACTAGCCGTTATGAATAGTAATACCTACTTTTTGATATTATATATATTTTATATTTTAAAATGGACTTCATTTTTAGATTCGGAATATCGAATTTAGCCTAAGGTGAAATTTTGGTACATTTCGGATAACTTTCATATTTTGATGAATAGTAAAAATTACTAAATTTTAATTAAAAACAACTTTTTTAATCAAAATAATTAATAGTGATAAATTATGAATTTGAGTGGTTTTAAAGTATATTTAGAATATATTTTTACCGTTTAATATAATGTTGGTCATTGGACATAATTTTACAATTAAACCGAACATAAACAAGTGTCAATCTTTTGATAGTTATTACCTCTTAAAAACACGCTTTTTGTTTTGACAGCGGGAATTAATTTTAAATTAATTTCTGCCACTTCTGTGTTTTGAATTTAGAAAAATGGATTCCATATTTGGAATCAGTATGTACAAATTGTGTAAATAGGTAACTTTTATTTTTAGACATTTTGAATAATTACTGTGGTAAATATTTTATTTACCATGGTTAAGGGTAAATCCGGTAAATAAGGGTTAAAAAATAATATTATAATAATACAAAATTACCCTAAAACGTGTCCTAACCTTATTGGTGGACACATACCAGACCAGGAGCATCCTTGGGTCAATTTGGGGACCCCTTGGAGCCACTTGTATGTGGTAGGGAGACTTTATATTAATAAAGTTAAAATAAAAATAAAAATGGCATAAGCTTACATCTTTTAGAAGAAAAATTTTTACATAGGGTTATACATGTTGGATTTTCGATTATAAATATTCATTAGAAAGATAAAATGATTTCCTACATAATGATAATTTATTTATAATTTTTAGACATTATATAATTTATTTTATTTATGACACAATTATGATGCAGTAATTACTATAATAGTGAAAAATTAAAATAATTGATATTATAAATACCCAAATAAATATAATATGAACCTTTTAATGAATTAAACTAATTTTCTAGGATAATATGATATATTAGTATTGATTTAATTGACTTTGTTCGAAGTAATAAATCTGTTATGAGTTTCACAAAAATCAACTATTGAATAGTGTCAAAATTGACATAAAAGAGTTCTTAAAACAAATATTATATTATTAATTGATATTAAATTCCTAAAAATCTAAGGTTCGGCCAAGAGACTTATATCATGATAGGTTCATCATTAATGGACCACTTGGGGGTCGTTTGGATGTATATAGTAAGTTTATTAACCATATTATATAAAAATACAAAGAGACATTGTAAAAGTGAAACTAATTAACTTAGAGTTAATACTTAAAGATAAGGTTTATATAAGTACCCAAACCTGTCTAAATTCTATTGGTTGAGTGGTTTTCGACCTATCCCCACCTTAGCCTTTGAATAATCAACTTTGGAGCCATTAGAAACCGAATATGAATTTATTATAAATTAATATTTCTAGCTTTTCCAAAGGTGCCCCTCACCCCTCTTATAAAAGGGCACTCCTCCTTCCCATTTCTTCACACCTTCAAAGACTTTTGGTTCGGACAAACTCTGCCCAAATACTCTCCCAACATCCCTCACTACAACCTAGATGCCTTAGTTTGATCAGAAAGCCAACCTAAGGAGCCCTTTTGATCAAATCAAAAGGAAGAACCCGAAGAAGAGGTAATGATTTCACCACCCTTCTCCAAGTTCATTTCTTCTTCCACTTCTTCTTCCTTTGTTATTACCATTATAAAATAATAACTCCAGTATCTCACATATACTGTGATGTTATTATAAATATGGTACAACCATATTCAGTATTCTATCCACCCTTTGAATAACATGTCACCATACGTGCGTACGTACGGCTTACCGTCTCCACGTCGCGGTGTAATTGTTATTCATTATATTATTATTTGGATGGGTATAATAATGATGTGTAACTCATGTAAATAATAAATATAACATGTTAATGATTCTGTATATATTATATACCATCCATTTATATATTATTTTAATATCAAAAGAATGATATTGTCGCTCGTGCGTACGTACGGACTACCGTCTCCACGAACGCGATGAGATTCATTCTCCATCGTATTCATTCAAGAATAATTATCATTTGATGATTTAAAAATGATGTTTAAGGACTTGATATCATTCTGGATATGAATAAGATACAACAAACACGGATTATGTAACAAAACATATAAAAGAAAATGAGTAAGTTAACACCCGAAACGACGATAATTCTAAGATATTATTAACAAATCAATGTTAAAAGATCATATATGATATCATATTAATATATATGATTCTTGTATAATTTAATAACAATTATTTCACCATTATACAGGAGGTTAACCTACCCCAACCAAGGAAAAGTACAAGGTAAGGGTTTATTTCACAATCTCTTCATTATCCGAGGTTGTTTATACGTAATAATCTACTGGGATATCTTTATCATCCACATCCATGTTTCTTAAAAATGTATTTCAAAACATTTTTACTATTTACAAGAATATGGGTTAAAGTCATTTATACCCTTGTTTGACTTTTTATAATAGGTTTATAAAGGAATCTTTCCGTCGTTTTCAAAACAAGGTCCTTTTTAACCTTTTCGACAGAATTGAGGTAAGAATGTTTTTTTAAACTTATACGGCGGGTGCGGTTATTTTACGCTGTTATAAAATCTTCAAAGCTTTCCTTACAAGATTATAAGAATATTTTCAAGAAAATGTTTTATTTTATATGGCTCTTAAATGTTTTCAAAAATAGAAAGTGATATTTCTCTAAAGAGTGTTTTGATTTCATCTATGTCAACATCCTTCGATGGATTTTACGCTTAATTTAAGTTGATTTATTATGACACAAAACTTCTATATTGTATTGAAGGTTTTGTGATATGTTTGACTGTGGATGTGCTATTTTTATACCATTCATAGTTTATGGTGAAATTATTGACATTTCTTATGCTAGTTTTAATACGAATGTTTCTGTTATGTTTAAACCTTTTCATATGGGAATGCATTGGACTTAATAAGTGACGGGTGGAGCCAGCTATAGCTCCACGATGCATCGGTAGGTCTCATGAGACAAACTAGTGTCTTGGAACAAGGCCTTGACAATATCTTATTTGTAGTCTTGGCACGAGGCCTTGGCTATGTGGTTATGATAGTCTGGCATTATGCATTCCAACATTATGAAAGTGGTTATTGATTTTTGCATGTGATTATTCGATTAGTAGAATATACATGTGAATAAGTAAATGGCATCATTTCATTTTACTTTTGCCATACTATTTTTAAGTTCAAGTTTAAAAGGCTTTTGTTTTAGTTATACATTGCCTTAAAAATTTTATTCTTATTTACAAAATTTTCCGCTATATTGTTATCCTTACTGGTCATTTGAGCTCACCCCTTTTCTATGTTTTATTTTTCCCAGGAAGTGAAGAAGTAAGTTATGGATGACCTGTAGGGATATTATGTGGGGATATGAGTGTGGATTATGGAGACAATATGTTGTTGTAGTAGTTTTTCGTTTAATGATGTAATGTAAAACTTATGAATATATCTAGTGTTTCCAAGGCTACTAAACCAATCAGTCTTTCGAGATTTGATCTTTCTTGTGATCATGCCAATGTTATGTAATAATGCACCGACTCTGGGTAACTAGGGTCAGGGTATTACAGAATTTCCCTTACCCAGTGTATACATCAAGTCAAAATCAAACATCTGGATATACTCCATCTATCTCCTTTACCTCTGCTTCAAATAATCTTGTGAGAAAATATTCCTTAATCTCGTATGATAGGTAATCACTGTGAATTTATCACCTAAGAAATAACGACTCCACATTTTCAATGCATGAACAACAATTTACAACTCTAGATCATGTGTTGGGTAGTTATTCAAATGCACCATCAACTGGCCATGTCAAATGAAACCATGTGATCCCCATGCATGAGAACAAATCACAACCCTAATCCAAATGGGTCCAAATAAACATCATACCCTTTCCCTAGTTCTGTAAAAACCATGATTGCTGCTGATGTAGGACACCCCTTAAGCTCATCAAAATATTCTAACACTATTTATTTCATTTACATGGAACATTATTACATGTCAAATCTATCATTGGTGTGGCCAATAATGAAAAATTACGAACAAAGCACTGATAATATGAAGATGGGCCAAGGAATCTCTATATTTTGAAAATATTATTTGGAGGTTTCCATGAAATAAAAAATGCTATCTTTTATGGATCAACTAAAACACCATTTTCATTAATATCATGGCCATGAAAACGGACCTCCTCTATTTAAAAATCCCACTTTGACAATTTGGTATACATCCAATGATATCTCATGATCCCCAACACTATCGCCTGATACTACACATTCTCCAACCTTTTCATGGAATAGTCCAATATATCATCAATGAATACCACCATGAAATAATCAATATATCTTTTAAATATCTAATTGATAAATTCCATTAAAACCACATGTGCATTCGTTGGAACAAGGGGAATAACCACCTATTAATGATGGCTATCTACTCCTAAAAGCTATTTTCAGAATATATTCCTTCCATACTATTAATTTATGATATCCTGACTGAAAATAAATCTTTGAGTGCCACTCAGATCACCTTAACTTGTCAAAAAAATCATCAGTACATGGAAGTGGATATTGATTCATGATCGTAACATGATTGAGATTATGATAATCAACACACAACTGAAGAGTTTTATACACCTTCTTAACAAACAAGATCGACACTGCCCACAGAGACCTACTAGGTTGGATGAACCCTTTTATTTATAACTCCTCCAACTACATTTTTAACTTCCTCAATTCAATTGGTTCTATCCAGCATGATGGAAGTGAGATAGACTAGTCCACAGAAGCAGATAAGTCATAAATTCCACATTACGAATGGGTGGAAACCCTTAGAATTATTTGGGAAAGACATATAGAAACTGATCAACAATCAGTAGAAAAATTCTCTACTCATCTCATTACATTAATGAACGCTAAATTATTTGAGATCATTCCAATAGATGGTGCTAACAACTTTGTTTCACCCAACATTCCATTCTTCATTCCTCCAAAACGATTGTCAACACCATAATCTGTCATGAAACTAACTATTTGTGAAAAAAAGTCGATTTAGGATGTAAAAATCATAAATAAATCCATTCATAAGATTACATAATACACATCTATCTAATGAAAAATGAAATCCAACATTAACTGAATCCCATCGAAAACTATACACTATTCTCTACACAAGAAGGTTTGACACTCTCACTGACCCACAAAAGTTTGATGTTTTAAAAATAAAGGCATCATTTCCATAGTTAAACACAAAAAATAAATGATATGAGATGTAATAAATGAATGGGATTCACCCATATCAGGAAACACTTGCATCATGGTATATTTTAAAAGATTTGTACATTTCACCGTGGACGGTTCCGACTGATCATCCATCAAAACCTACTCATATTCATGCAACTACTTTCTACCCACACATTTTACATTATTACCATGAAAAGGAGTCATGGTATTCCTAGAATCACCATGACTAAACTCAATATGCTGATGAGGGGTATGTTGCTTCCCTTGTCTCGTCGAGGAAAAGGATGTCTGCAACCCTTGTGAAGTATCACGAACACCCAACCTCAGAGCATTACGATAATGTCACTGAAGATTATGCATCTGTTACAATTATGACATGCTCGAGGTTGTGTCACACTATCATGATTTATGTGGCTCTTATAACCACACTGAAATCATCTCATCTTATTATGAGGTTTCAGATGTGGATTCACAGAACCTACCATAAAAGTTTGAGCTGTACTCCCACCATGGAAATAACTGTCCCCCTTCTGATTTAATCGATCATTAGAGTTCCTAGTAATTCATGCGGGTTCCAACATGCTTCCCCTACCCGTAGCCCCAAAAATATCCATTTCTACCACTATTTCTCTCTTCACCATTTCCATGTAATCACTTATACATATCACAACAATTTTAGAATGAATTTCATATCTAATAAAAAATTCAAATATATGTGCCTTCAAAGATGTACTACCTACCACCTGGGGTGGAACCCTCACTAAATTCATAAACATCACTGAATATTCTGAAATCTATGGGTTCTATTGATTCGGCTTATTGAAATCTGTTGTGCATTGAATTCTGAACATATGGGGGTGCAATTTTTTGCTAACCAATTCCTCAAACCCATCCCATGTCATAACTTGGTTTGTTCCATCATGGACCTTCAACTCCCACCACTAAAAAGAAATATCTTCCATTGTATATGTGGCTAACATCACATTTGTCTCAACTAGTATTTCCATGAATTCAAATATCTAATTCATTTTGTTCAACCATGAATCTACCCTTTCGGGATCTGAATAACCCTTAATGGTGGGTGGATTCTACTTTTGAAATTGAATTGCATGATCCACATGATTTGGTTGATCTACATTATTCTCATTTTCCCCAATATGGAAAGCATTCACTATACTCTGTAGTATCTTTTGGTTCACATGGGGCATAGGTGCGACCACATTTTTATTAGCCTCCTTCGGTTGGTCTCTAAGACTCTAACCTGGTGCCATTTGTGTTAATGAAAAAACTATAAGTTTCACTCCCTTATCATGAAAAGGTTGAAAATTTAATTTCTATTAAATTACATCAATTAAAACCAGGCTTCCCACAATTTCACATTTCCCATGATGCACCATTGTTGAAAAATCTAACATGTTTTTGAAAATAGTCCCATTTTCAAAATACCACAAATATCCATAATTCAAAATAAAACATTTTAAAATAATCACTAGATTTTTCACAAATAAAAATAATCTTAACACAATATAAATAATGATACAAAACAAAATATTCATCCAAGTAGGAAATAATTTATACCATGAATGTAATTCTCATCTCAATGACTACACCCATGATAATGTGATTTCTGATGCATATAAGTGTCTTCAAAACACTATTGTACCAAACTCCCTGGTAACTTGAATTTTATCATAAAATGGTTATCTACATACTTTTATGTTATACATTTCATGATACAAAAATCCTACACCATACTACCATCCCAACATGATGAATAGACCAAGAATGAATTCCAACACTAAGACTAACAACTAATGTGATGACCAAAAAACTGTAAAGTCAAGGATTGAACAATCTAATTCCACTTGTAATGTCCCACCCCTTCCTCATTGGCTTGAGAAGGCAATGAAATGATACATTGGCGTAGTAAAAATTCCCAATGGCCCAAAAGCTGTAAATTAATGCTGAAGTCTTATAGAATTATGGGGAATGTTTTTTCCTTTAGAATGAATAAATCCAACCAAATTAGTCATATCCAACCAATTAACATGATGTCTTTCAAAAAAGTTTACAACTCAACAAACCAAAAGACCAATAAAACCAAGCCACAAGAATCTATATTTGGAATAACAAGAGGAAGACTACAAAACAAAAAAAATATAGAATGACCCAATCCCACAACTTCAATCCAAGCTCCATGATCCATGCTCTAAAAACCATCCATGCATCACGACGAACTTCATGAAAAATGAGATGTCTTACCCTTACTTATGTCCTAGAAAATAACATCGGCAAAAGTACCAACATGAAAATGAAGGGGGATGAGTGCAAATACTCAATAGGTTTTCCCCAAATGACTTCCCTACACACAAATCTATGATATAACCATCAGTACATTTTTATAAAATAGTTTACACAAAACATTAAATAGTGAAATAATTTCTTACTAGACAAACACAACTGTACCATGAAATTTACTCCAAAAAACGATACAACACAATGGAAATCCAAAAATCATTACATAATTAATTTTACCATCACACAATATCACAATAATTTTATTTTACCCCTCTACAAGCTTGATCAAAACATAGCTATAATGTTTCACACACATAAATCTGTGTGACAATCACAGTGGAACATCCCATCAATGACCATCTAATACATTCCAAATTTATTGGTACTTCTCGACCACTTAACCCTAATTGGATCCCTTCCATCCACTATCCATCACAATTGTATATTGAGACATCCCAAGCACTTAACAGCCATGTCAATCTCATACACAAATAATTAACCAACAACAATCATATAACTCACAATGGCACCAACATGATGTAAACATACAAATATATACCAAAAAATCTCCTAGGACATTATCCATGCAACATTTACATCAATAAAACAATCCCTTTTTGTTGAAAAATATTTTTAGAAACCCTTTTCATAAATCAACCTAAAAACCCAATTTTAAAATCATCATTTTAAAATCCAACAAAATTAATATATCACCACAATATCAAATTTTACACAAAATTCCGAAAATCTTCTCAACATGAATTTCCATCAAACATCGCACATCATATTTACAATTAATTTCCATAAAACATAATTTGCTGAAAACAGTACATATAGATCTGTCAAAATGTATTCTATAGATAGTCCACCTACCATAGGGTTATGATGAAATCAACCCACTACACAACCGTACATGGAATCGTAGTGAAAATACCTTGAAACCAACTTATATACCCTTCCATATCATCAACAAGACCACATATTACATCATTAAAAAACCCATAGATATACATGAAAAACGTGTAGTTATAGTAATCCAAGAGAGAGGGAGATATAGATCTATGTAAAAAAAAGTGATAACAATGATTGAAGACTTATCAGAAGAGAATCACCTTTTCTACAACTTGAAAAACATTTGTGTTACTTCTAGAATGAGTGGAGGATCTCCTTTAAAAATTTATTAAGACAAATCCCAACTGAGGCTCAAGTAGGAGGATGAGTGAAGGGTTTAGGGAAATGTTTTAGAAGCCCGTATTTTACAAACGCTATTTTTATTACCATGCACGGTATTCTCGCACAGTTAAGAAAATTGTGCGCTAATCTTGTGCATGATACCTCCTCTAAGGGAAATTATTATGACATACTAGTATGGTTTAACAAACCATTATCAAACCATTTTGAGGTCCACTGACACATGATGCATGGTTTAATGGTTTCCCCTAACCGTGCTCAAACAATTATCTGATTAAAAAGATTTAAATCATTTCCAAAACCATTCAAAACTCCCCAAACATTACCTGAAAACCTGAAACACATAAAAATTCCATAAAATGGGTTTCATACCTCAATCTAGGGGGGGGGTCAATAAATTTCCCCCACCATTGGAATTTCTATACAAGGAAAGTAGAGAACCATTGCATTGTGGAATGTGATTTGGCCATTTCTCGACCATCTTTTTTTCCTACTCCCAATTCTACCCCTGAATCGTACCATGCTACCATAAAACCTAAACCAAACTAATTCTTATACCACGAAATAATTTCTATTTACTAACCAAAATAAACACTATAACATGAACCAACAAATCATCCAGATATAGATCAACATGATCCCATAAAATCACATTGTAACAATCCCATTGATACTTCTTCAACTAAGATACATGGAACATATTTTGCACTACACAAAACTGTGGTAGAGAATCCAACCTATATGCCTCATATCCAGCACACTCAAATATCTCAAAAGGCCCAATATACCATAGAGATAACATTCACTGCTTCCCAAACTGATGATGTCCATGCCTAGGAGGGATTCTCAAAAACACATGATCACCCACCTTGAACGACAATGGTCACTGACGATGGTGCCATATGATTTCTAACAAAAATATCTCATCTACATTCTTTTTTTGATTAACTTAATATTCTCCATCTCCTCTTGTACATAGCATGTCCCAACTAACAAAAATTCACTAGTTTCCACCCATTAAAGTGGATAACAACATGGATGCCCATATAATGAATCAAAGAGAGACATATGTATTCAGTCCTGATAACTGTTATTATACAAGGACACCACCAAATGGAAAGTGTTCCTCCCAGGAGGCACCAAAATCCATCACACATGACAATAACATATCTTCCAAATTTTGTATCGTTCTCTTGGATATCACATCCTTCGAGGGATGGTACGTCATACTCATCGTCAACTAATTACAAAGGGATTGCTTCAAGGATTTCCAAAAATAAGATGTGAACCTTTGATCTCTATCTGAGAAAATTGAAATTGGGCTCCATTCCTCATAACAATTCACATATATATATTTTGGATAGATCTTCCACCTTATAGGATTCACGAATAGGGATGAAATAATGTGACTTTGTGAGTTGATCCACTATCACTTAAATGGTATCATGTTTCCGGCGAGTTCATCGGAGACCAGTAAAAAAATCCATCACTATATATTCCAACATACATACATGGATAATTAATGATTACAATATACTATTCGGCCACTAATGATCTTCCTTGAAGTGATGAATAGTCGAGCATCTCAAAACCAACTCCACCACTTTTCTTTTCATACCAATCCACCAAAAAGGGATTTCAATGCTTTATACATTTTCTAAACTCCATGATGTATAACCCATCTAGAATGTTGATAAGTCCTGAGAATTTCCTCTTGAAAAACATAGGTAAAACTATATGATTATAACAAAAAATATTCCCATTCCACCCCCATCCCTCAATGGTTTCCCCACTATTTATTTTTGACCTCATCGCCATACACTCGGAATAAAATCCCTTCACCTCGTTAACCAACACAACCAAATGAAAATTAAATGAGACGGGAATGAAAACTACTCCATCATCCCATTCCTCAATTTCCAACTGCATGTTTTCTAGGACCAACATCAACTTCCACCGTTCCAATTCATGTTTCACCACCTTAGCCTACAGCTTTCTACTTAATTCACCTAACACTAAATTTCCCTCACTGGGTTTATACATCATGTCTAAATCAAACATCTGGAGATACTCCATCCATCTCGTTTGGGTCACATTCAAATCTCTTTTTGAGAAAATATGATTTAAACACTTATTATTATTAAACATTTTCAATTTATCACTAAAGAGATAATGATTCCACATTTTCAAAGAATTAACCACAACTACACACTCTAAATCATGTGTTTGGCAGTTCGTATCACGAACCCTCAACTAATGTGAGAGAAAAGAAACCATGTGATCCCCTTTCAGGAGAACACATCCGAACTCTGATCCTGATGTGTCAAAATAAACAACATACCCTTTCCCATATTCTAGAAAAATCATGATTGGTGATGGTGTAAGACGACCCTTAAGCTCATCAAAATATTTCTGGTAGTTCAAATACCATTGAAATTGAACATTCATCCCTATCACAACTAGAATTTGGTAGTCCAATCATGATAAATCATGAACAAAACACTGATAATACCAAGATATCCCAAGGAGGCTCTGTATTATGAAAATATTATTTGGTTTTTTCCATGAAATTACAATCACTATCTTTTATATATCAACTAAAACACAATTATAATAAATAAAATTTCCATGAAAAGGAACCTCATGTATCCAAAAATCACACTTTAACAAGTTTTCATACATCCAATGATCACTCATGATCCCCAACACTATTGCTAACTACTTCTCATTCTACAACATTGTCCTCAAATACACCAATATATCATTAATGAATACCACTATGAAAGAATCAATAAATCTTTAAAATATCTAATTCATTAATGAAATTGAAACCATTCATGAATTCATTATACCAAATGGAATAACAACCTATTCATATTGGCTATCTACTACTAAAATCTATTTTCGGAATATAATCCTTTCACACTCTTAATTAATGATATCCTTTATGAATGTCAATCCTGGAGAACCACTAAGATCCCCTAAACTAATCAAAAAAATAATCAAAACATGGAAGTGGATATTGATTCTTGATCGTAACAACATTGCTCTTATGATAATCAAAACCCAACCTAGCAGTTATATACACCATATTAACAAACAAGATCGGTGCTGGCCATAGAGACATGCTAGGCTAGATGAACCCTTGGTTTTATAACTCCTCCAACTACACTTTCAACTCTATAAATTCTATTGGTTCCTTCCAGTAAGATGTAATTGAGATAGAATGGTCCCCAGAAGAATATAAGTCATAAAATCAACTTCTCTCATGGGTGGAAACTCAAAAAATTCTTCAAAAAAGACATTTTGAAACAGATCAATCGTTTCCAGAAAGATTCAATGCTCATACCCTTATATCGATGACAATGAAAATTTTGCTAAATGATATGAGATCATGCTAACAGTTTGATGCTAAAAACATTGTTGCACACTACATTCCATTCTTCTCTCATTCAAAGATATGTTCAACCCCATAATCTGTCATGAAACTATCTATTTGTGAAAATCATTCGATTTAGGACACAAACATCCTAGATCAATCCCTTCATAGGAAAACATCATACACATATATCACAAACACCAAGAAACCCCACATCAACTGAACCCCATTAAGAACTATACAAAATTGACTACATAAGAAGGCTTAACACTCTCTTTAAGCTAGAAGAGTTTGATATTTTAAAAATGTAGGCATCATTTCCATAGTTAAACCCAGAAAATAAAATATATGAGAAGTAACGAAAGCATTGGATGCACCCCTATCAAGAAACACTTGCATTAGGGTAGAATTTAAAACCATTGAACCTCACACAATTGATGGTCCCGACTGATCATTCATCAAAACCTACTTAGCTTCAATCAACTACTTTCTAGCCACACCTTTCTCTTTATTTCCATTCTAAGGATTCATGGTATTCCTAGAATCACCTTGAATAACCTAAATATGCTAATGAGGGGTATGTTGGTTCCATTGTCCCATCGAGGCAAAGGACATCTGCAACCCCTGAGGAGTGTCACGATCATCCATCCTCGGAGCATTACGATAATTCCACTAAAGATTCACCATCTACTTATAGTTATCAAATTCCCAATATTGCGTTGCACTAGCATGGTTTATGTGTCCCATAGATCCACACTTAAAGCATCTCGGCTTACGATGAGTCTTTAGAGGTGGATTCACCGAACCTTCCATCATATTTGGAGCCATACTCCCACCTTGGAAATACGTGTCCCTTTTCTAATTGAATCTAGAAATAGAGTTCCTAGTAATTCTCATGGGTTCCAAAATACTTCCCCTTCTATTAGCCACAAAAATATCCCTTTCTACCACTATTTACTTATTCACCAATTCCATGTATTCATTTATACATAGCACTATGATTTTTGAATGAATTTCATGTCTCATCCCAACTTCAAATACACATGCCTTCAATGATGTACCTCTTACCACCAGAGGTGGAAACCTCACTAACTTCATAATCTTAACTGCATATTCAGTTACCGAGAGGTACTATTGATTCATCTTAATAAAATATGTTCTGCATTGAATTCTGATCATATGGGGGTAGAAACTTTTTTTAAACCATTCCTCAAACACATCACATGTCATAACTTGATGTGTTACATATTGGACCACCAACTCCCACCACTAAAAGAAAATATCATCCATTATATATGTGGAAAACTCTTTATTTTTTATCTAACCAGTATTTCCATGAATTGAAATATCTTATCCATTTTGATCAACCATGATTATACCCTTTCTAGCTATGAATAACCCCAAATAGTGGGTGGGTTTTCTTTTTAATGTAAACCTCATGATCCACATGATTTTCTTGATCTAATTTTTTCTCATTTTCCATATATTGAAAATAATTCACTATACTCTACACTAGATAATAGTTCACATATGGCTCAATTGAAACCACATTTTCAATAGCCTCCTCTGGTAGGTCTCTACGACGCCTACCTGGTATCATTTGTGTTAATGAGAAAACAACAATACATGTTACTCCCTTATCCTAAAATGGATTCGAGTTAAATTTTTTTAAATTAAAACTATCCCAACCAGGCTTCCCACAATTTCACATTTATCATGATGGATCATTTTTTAAAAATCGAACAGGTTTTTGAAAATCGTCCCATTTTCAAAATACCACAATTGTCCACCATTCAAATAAGCACATTTGAAAATAATTTCCCTTTTTCACAAATCAATATAATCATTACACAACATAAACAATTATACAAAATGAAAACTGTATTCTCGTGGGAATCAATTATACCATGAATTTCATTCTCATCTCATTGGCTACACCCTTGAAAATGAGATTTATTATGCTTATAAGTATCTCCAAAACACTCATGTACCAAACTCCCTGGTAACTTGAATTTTATCATAAAAGGGTTAGATACAACCTTTAAGGTTATAAAGTTCATGTTCCAATTATCCTAAAGCTTACTACCATCCCAACATGAGGAATAGACCATGAATGAATGACAACGCTAAGACCGAAAACTTATGTGGAGACAAACAAACATGAAAGTAAATGATTGAACAAACTGATACAACTTGTAACTTCCAACCCCTTGCTCATTATCATTTGAAGGCAGTGAGACGATACACTACCTTAGGAAACATTCCCAATGCCCCAAAAGCTGTTAATTAATGTCTTGGTCTTGTAGAATTATTGGGGAATGATTTTTCTCTTAGAATGAATACAACCAACCAAATGAGTCATCCAACTAAACTACACGATGTATGTCAAAAAAATTTACAACTCAAAAAACCAAAATAACACTAAAACCAAACCATAAGAATCTATATTTAGAGTACCAAGAGGTAGACTATAAAACTAAAACCCAAGAAGAAATGACACAATTACACAACTGCAATCCAAGCTCCATGCTCCACACACCACAAACTATCCATGAATCATGACGAACTACAAGTAAAATGAGATTTATTACCCTTACCTATGTCCCAAAAAAAACATCTACCAAAGCACCACCACGAAAATGAATGGGGGGAGTACAGATACTTAATAGGGTTTCCAAAAACTACTTCCCTACACACACTACTATGATATAACCATTAGCACATTTTTATAAAATAGTTTATACAAAACCTCAAATAGTGAAACAATTTCCAAGCAGACAAATACGACCTTAACATGAAATTTCCTCCAAAAAACCATATCACACACGGAAAATACATCAATCAGAAATAATGAATTTGACTATCACACATTATCACAATAATTCCATCTTTCTTATCTACATGAATGATCAAGATATAGCTATAATGTTTCACTCATAGAACCCTGTGTCACAATCACATTGGAACTTTCGTTCAATGATCATTTACTACTTTCCAAATTTATTTGTACTTTTTTAACACTAACCCCTAATTGGATCCCTTACAAAAATTGTTCATACCATTTTTATAGTGATACATTCCATGCAATTCACATCCATATCAATCACATGCACATACAACTAACCAAAAACAAGCATATAACTCACCGAGGCCACAACATGATGTAAACATCCAATTCCTTACAAAAAAATCTCTTAGGACATTATCAATGGAACTTTTACATTAATAAAACAATCCCATTTTATTGAAATGTATTTTCAAAAACCCTTTTCATAAATCAACCTGAGAAACCAAATTTAAAATCTTCATTTTAAAATCCAACAACATTAATATACATCGCAATATTAAATTTTACACAAAATTTCTCAAATCTTCTCAACATGGGTTTCCATCAAACATCAAACATCATATTAACAATTAATTTCAATAAACCCAAATTTATTGAAAAAAGGTATTCTAGTTCTATTACAATGGGGCTGAGAGATAGGACACTAACCTTAGGGTTCTGATTAAATCAACCCACCGCACAACCACACGTGGAATCCTGGTGAAAATTCCATGAAACCACCATAGACCCCCTTCCCTATCATCAGCAAGAACAAATATTACAACTTCATGAAAAAAACCCATAGATATACATGAAAAAGGTGTAGTTATAGTAAACCGGGAGAGAGAGAGATATATATATATATATATATATCTATGTACTACCTAGTGAGAACAAAGAGTGGACACTTATCAGAAAAGAATCACCTTCTATACCGATTTAAAACCCATTGAGTCACTTCTAGAATGAGGGTAAGATCTCCTTTAACCATTTATTAACACAAATCCTATGTGTGGAAAGATTGAGAGGATGAATGAAGGGTTCAGGGAAAATCATGAGAATCCAATATTATACAAAAAACGATTTTTTACAACGCCTGGTATTCTCACACTGTTAGGAAAAATGTGTGCTAATTGGGTGCATGTTACCTCCTCACAGAGAACTTCACAAATTGTTTAACAAATCGTGCACAAACTGTGTTAAGTCCCACTGACTCATGATGCATTGTTTAATGGTTTCCCCTAAGCATTATCAATCAGTGTACCATTTAAAAAGATTCCAAACATTTCCAAAACCATCCCAGAACCCCCAATAATTACCTAGAAACATAAAACACATAAAAAATACATAAAAATAGGTTTTATACCCCAATTTAGGGGGTCTCTAAATTCTCACCACTATTGGAATTTCCATTCTCATAATGTAGAGAATCATTTCTTTGCTGAAGGAGCTCCAACCATTTCTCATCCATATCTTTTTCATACTCCCAAGTCTCCTCCTGAATCTTACCATGCTTCCACAAATCCTAAATTAAACTAATTTTTATACCATGAAATAATTTTAATTTCCTATCCACAATCAGCACTAGTACGTGCTCTAAAGAAGCATCTAGCTATACATCAACATGATCCTATAAAATCACATTTTTCACAATCCCACTTATACTTCTTTAACTGAGAAAACATGGAACATATTGTGCACCACACTAAACTATGGAGGAAACTCAAACCTATATGACACTTATCCCACTCCCTCATGTAACTCAAAAGGCCCAATATACCCTGGAGATGACATTCACTACCTCCCAAAATGAAGATGTCCATGCCATAGAGGTATTCTAAAAAACACATGATCAACGACCTCGAACAAAAACAATCACCGACGATGGAACACATATGATTTTTGAATACACTATCTCGTCCGCTATCTTTTTCTGATCAACATAATATTCTATATCGTCTCTTAGACATGGAATGTCCAAACCCATGAAAATTCACCAGTTTCAACCGATCAAAGTGGAGAATGACACGGACGACCATATATTTATGTAATTATTTACCAATACAATCATCTTATAATCTTTGAAGAGGAGAGGAGTGGGGGTGAACATTTATAAGCATGGTGAGTAACACACATGCAATTTTACAAAAAATATAATTGTGTACCAACATTTTTTACATGATACAAGGCTCCAAAATGAACCATTATTGTGGCGTAAATATTATAATGTGTAGATATTTTAAAAAAATAGATTTTATACTAGTTTTTTTCATTTAGAATATAATTTAATGTTTAAAACTAAGGTAAATTCGATTGTACCATCAAAAAGGTAATGGTATTCTATTTCTTTCACTATTTATTAGGAAAAAAATATGTTTCCCTTATTATATAATCAAATTTATTCGAATTTAAAATACAAAATCCATTTAGAAAATTCAATCCACATTATTGGAATAATTTATTTTAAAATTATTTCAATTGATTTGATAATAAAAATGGATTTCTTGATGTGTATTTTTCATGAAAAATATGATTTTATATTAATTTTATATTTCACTATTCACTGAAAAATTATTATTTTCTAAAAAACCAAGTATTCTAACATAATAAAATTATGCTATTCTAAATTAAAAAATTAATTATATTTTTAGATATAAACTTTATCAAGAAAGAAAATAATTAAGTTTAATGTGTGTGCGCAACACACGGTGATCCTACCATTTAGTAGAATGCATTTTTTCTCAAAAATAATTTCATTTTCATTTGAATTATATTTTTTCTAATCAAAAGATATCCCTATAGTTTATTTTAAAATTCTATAAAAAATATAATTTTTATAATTTCTTATTCCTATTCATAAGAAATATTTTAATGGAAATGTATACTATATTATAGTTAATTTATTCTCAAAGTTTCATCTACCACAATATATTTTAAAAATATATATTTCACAAGAAATATAAGCTCAGTGCTGCATTTATAATACACTATAAAACATAGATATAATTTTAATAAAACCGTGTGATGTTACATTTCCCCCGATAATTAATGATATGTTTCATTAAAATTTAAACTATATCTCAATAATTAATTGTTGAAATCATCAAATTCTATTATTGACAACACAAAAATATAAATGGATAATAAAACATCCACATAAAAATAGAGAAATAAAATTGGGAAATTCATCTATACAAACACATAACTAGGTTTCCATTTATGAAAAAATTAGTTTCTGGTGATTACTTTTTCATGAAAGAAAATAACAAATAATTTTCATATATTATAGTTATCATTGATAATCAGATAGTGAATGATCTAAAAATTTTTACTACAACCAATCCATAAATTTACAATGAGTAAAAAGAACATTTTTTCATCAGAAATGAAGGTTTCAGGACAATATATTTTTCTCAAGATCCATTATATAGAGTTTTGTAATTCCTTTACACTATAGACTGAAAATATTGTGAAATATACATACTAGAAAAGTAGAATTTCAACCATTAACCGACTTCCACCATGATCACATCTTTGGATCCTAATGATGAGTATGGATAATAAATTTTTATTCCAAAATCACTAAAATTAAATTCCACTAGTTGACATAATCCCTAAATTGATAACCATATATTCCTATAATATTTATATGTTTGCCACAACCAAAATCATTAGTATATGGTAAATTGTTTTCTAAAATGAATAAATCATAAAGATATTTAAAATACATTCTAATACAAAATAAAATACTAATTTCCATATTTCAAACTAAATCAACTCATAAATTAATCTATTTATATCATAAATAACCACAATAAACTCAACATTAAAAAAATATCCTCAAAAATTAAATATATATTTCTTCTTAAATGTCAAAAATGGTAGTGATATTGTTCTAAACTAACATTAATCACATAATCACTGAGTTACATTTCAATTGCATGGAAATATACATAATAAAACATATGATCCAAAAAAACATAATAATATTTTTTCAAACCCTTTAAAATAAAGTAATTCATAAAAATAATAACATCACATAGGCCAGTGGTAGTCATTTTACCATTTTCACCCTTCAGTAGTGGGTTTAAGCTCTATGGACTTTTTGTATGTGATGGCATGTAACATGATATTATGGTTATCATTATTCCTAAAAATATATCCCTATAACATTCCTAGAAATATGATGATCATCCTTAAATGTAACCATTTTCAAAATGACCATATAATCCCTTAATATTTTTAATACCATTAAACATATTATCAACTTAAAAATCATAATCCTATGATGTTGTCCATGAAAATAATGATTTCCTCAGATGAAAACATCCAAATTACAAATGTTATCTATACCATTCCTTCAATACCAGCTATATCATCCCTGGACCTGCACTCTTGGATCTGGTTCTAAAAAAAGATATTCACATTTCTGGCTTTCATACCAAAAATGGTGGTCCAATTCTCATGATAAAATACATACAACACAAAAATGAAATATTAGATCAATTACATACCCAATGTCAGTTTAAGATATTAATTTTAGATAATTATGAAAAACAATTACATAAAAAATGGCCACGAATTCAAGGGACTATTTTTCCATCTATACCCTACATTTAAAATTCTATATTATTTTATGAAAATCATATATATTAACCCCCTATTAACATAATTCATCAAACATAATTATAGATATCGTTGGTAAAAAGAAACATAAGAA
The DNA here is from genome assembly GCA_963277665.1 of Viscum album. Lineage (NCBI taxonomy): Eukaryota > Viridiplantae > Streptophyta > Magnoliopsida > Santalales > Viscaceae > Viscum > Viscum album. Next base: position 797,433,943 of record OY728143.1, on the reverse strand, counting down.
GGGTGATCTTTAATGCTCATTATTTCAAAACATAAGCATTATCAATTGAATTTCATCAATGAGAATAAGATGTGAATAAGGTTATAAGGACACAATCAAAGTCCACATGTATAAAATAAGAGAACTCATACCCATAAAACCTAGATCAATAAACATTTTCTTGGAATAAATCTTTAACAAAGGCATGAGTCTGGATAATAATTAATAATGAGAAACATGATAAAAATAATGTAACAATGGAAACATTTAAAATCAATTAAAAATCATAATGAAAATGTGTTGGTATCATGGGACAAAATCTTCATATAACACATACATATATAATAACTATATGGCCAAAATCCATTACGAATGAGTTGGAGTGATATCTGGTCCCACCCATCAAATAATCTATATCAATCTCACCCAACTCTATTGTGGTACACTGATCATATAATTAACATCCAAGAACTATAACATGAATAAAGTATATAGAACTTACATTTTGTCATAAAACTCATATAAATAATTATTATTCCTTTCATAAAATTGTCAATATATGGAAAATAAATGCATTCTATGAACATATATTTGAAACATGATTAAGACATGAAAAAGATATTTGTTCCATATTAATGATATTTACAAATTATTTACCATTGGAAAAGACAAAAGTTCAATAATAGTTTCCTTGAAATAAGAATAATGCATGGAAAAGAACCTGTACCAAAATAATCTCTATAAAAAATCTTAATCATGGTAGATAAAAAATAAGGATTGTATAAATACAACATATCAAAATTCGTGCATTAGTAAACTCAATGCGTTTTGACTATGACTATTGGGAATACAATTAAAAGATCACAAAAAAATCTTTAAGAAAACACACTTTTTTAATTAGAGAATAATTTTTTAAAAACATAAAACTCAAAAAATTATTATTTTTTAAATATCCTTCAATATATATATATATGATGTTTCACAAAAATGTTCATGATATTTGGAGAATATATACATATTGTAAATGTTAAAAAACATTCATTTCATAACATTTTTTTATACGGATTGATAATGACCAATTTGGAAAAAATTTATATTTTTCATTAATAACTTTTAACTATATTTGAAAGGTGATATAAAATATATTTATGAAATAAATAATTATTATAAAAAAACATTTGAAAAAAATTATAAAACATGCATATTGAAGAGAAAGTGTCTACAACTGAAAGAAGATACAATATCAGTACAACTTAAAAATGACGTTCTTATATTTCATCAATCAGTAAGGGGGAAATGAATATTAATAAGTGGAATATAATGTCCCAAAATTACATAAATGAATTTATTTTCTTCTTATAATTATTTCATGTTGTATAAATCTCATAAAATCACTTATAGAACACAATACAGACTTTATAAATGAGGAATGAATGGTATAAGTGGTATTTGAAAAAAATTAAAAAGCCTAAACATATAGAATATTAACATCACCTATGAAAATATAAATTAATTTTATGAATATTATAAATGAAACTAATATATATTTATCTTAGGTACTAAGTAAATAAATGCTTTAAAATGATAAATTATTTATTGGTATTTTTCCGAAACAAAAATTTTTATTTACAATTTTATATTTAATATAATTATTTAAAATAATATTTAATTTCATAAAATATATTAATAAATTAATATTTTGTTTTATAAAATTTATAATATAATTCGACGAGACATTAATTAATTTTTAAATGGATTATAAAATCATGGATAAATTTAAAATTGTTATTTTTCGAATAAATAGTTCAATTTTTTCTGAATAAAAATTTGATGGGTTTAATTTTTAGTATTTTTCAAAAATAGTTCATTTTTTTCTGAATAGTGAAATACAATAATTAATGGTATAACATAAATACAAGAATTATTGAGCCCTGGTTGATGTATTGATTTTTTAATCACCACTGTTTTGAAATCACATGTACGTGTTACTATATTTAGTCACAAAAATCATCACTATTCGTATTATTGATCCAAATTAATAAAAAAATGAATTAAACCATAAAAACCCACCATATTCTCCACTGTACAAACCACCCCTGACCGCCTCTTCTCATCACACATCAAATGGCTCGAATCATGTCAAAATTCCAACCAATCATCTTCCCATGTCTCTCCCTCAAGTCTAGGATCATTTGGTCTCAACAAACTACAAAATCAAATTCTACTAAGGGGGTTCACAAGGAGAATTATTCGAGAGGTAAAAACCTCTTTCCTTTTCTTTTAATTTCCTTTCAATTTAATTTCTTTTTATTTATCACTATTCACATAAAATTATCATATTGATATGATAACCCTACTATATTTTAAATACTGAAATTTTATTAGGATAATGGAACAACCCATAGTCATTTCTTCTCCCCTACCCGTTTGTTCTAAAAATGATATCATCGTCTATGATGCATTAATTTATTGCCTTCAAGGATGAAGAGTTTTTAATTTCCATTACAACATTCAAGTATAGTAACAAAAAATTTGTTAAGGTAAAAATATATTATAGTATATGTATTATATGTTATTTAATTTTATGCAACTAGAATATATACATAATTTAAATTAATAAAACACAAATATATATTGATGATTGAAAAAATGACAATGTAATATATACTGTTATCATTGGACATGTATCTAATTAATAATCCTCTATTCTAGGAAAAAATGATATATAAGGGCCCATAATATTCTATGAGTTCTTAAATAAAATATAATTTCAATTCTATAAAAGTATTTAAATTTAACATGACATTTAATACATGTATACAAGTAAACCGTTCATGAAATATAAGGAAATGAACGCTCTCAAAATGATCAAATTGTATGATATAACTTATCATAATGAAAAGAAATACAAATAATAAAATTATATTAAATAAAAACAATTAGTATATTAAATTATTAATTAATATAATTTCAATATCAAGTATATTATTTACATGTATAGAACACCATCAAACATAAGTTATGAGATTCTTTCTGAACCTCTATTTTTTTCCTTTGGGTCATGCTTTCTCTCTTTTTTCCCCAATTTAATTGTTATATATTTTTATGTACTCCTAATTTATATTATATGTATGTTGAAAATATATTTTCCTAGCTCATTTATTCATTCTTTTATGGGAAAATAATCATTTTAATAATTTTACCTTTTATATTCTTCCTGACAAGAAAATACGATTAAATGGAAATTCTCAATTTATTATACATTTTCATGTACCATCAATATTATGTTTTTAAGAAAAATACATTTTTTTTTAAAATCCCTCATATTAACATAAAAAACTATCTTTGTTTTTTTATTTTATATAATCAATTATTTATTTTCCATTTTAAAGAACCATTAAAAAATTTCTTAAACAGTCTAAAGTGGCTCATTTATAAATTTTATTAAACAGTATTTTTACATGTTTTCGCTTCAGTTTGACAAAACATATCATGTTTTTTCCTAATTTCACATTATTTTTTATCATGTATGACTTAAATTATTCATTTTATGGACACTATTCTGATACACCTATTTGTTATGACTTATAATATGATTAGAATACCCATTTCATTCCATGAGTAACCCTTATTATTATGTTTGATTATGGATGTGGCACACATATTCATGAATAAGTTATAATGGGTGTTCCCTGATATAACTCTAATTCATTTCATATTTTTTAGTCTCATGAGACTTAATGTGAAATGTTCTTGGCTGGTAGTCTTGACTCATGCTCCTTCATGTGCAATGGTATTGGTTGTTAACCTTGACCCATGATCCTCCAAGTGCAATTCTTTTAGTGGTTAGTGATGACTCATTCTTATGTCATGTTTTATGTTATTTACACATTTCATTGATTTTATTATTACATTATCCCATGTTCTCTATGTTTTTCTTCCATATATTTATTCATGTTACATGACTCATTATGTCAACATGTTATGCCTTCTAACCCATATGCATTGCTTTATTAATATTCTTATTCCTTTAATCATATTTCTAGATCACACCTTTGTTTATGTATTCCCAAAGTTAACATAGGATTATTTAACATCTTAGTGGATTTTAGAAAGTAATAAATTTTTAAATAAACCCTAATTTTATTTTGGTTTCATGTTGTTTAATATTGTACCCAATCTTCAAAATTCATTAGTCTTTATATTACTTAGTTTGTATTTCATGGTGAATTATGATTAAAACATATAAAAGTATGTATAAAACGTTTGGGACATTATATGACCAACAATAATAATTATAGGGTATCATATGAGACATGTATCAATAAAATATAACCATATTATTTCCTCAAAAGTAACCTTGAACAAAAAAAATCCCCGAAGAAATGAGATTATAACGTAAGTCCTTTTACAGTTTGATAACTTTTTAATCATAATTCATATGAAATAATAACATAAATTGAAATATTATAAATAAATAACATTATTATTAAAAAAATATTACATGTAAATTAGTAATCATATACACCTAATAAAATAATTCAGGTGTGTAGCCTCAATTTATGTCCAAATATAATTTATTTCAAAAGAATAACCCTTTAAAAGATCACATCATTGAATAAATAATCAACAAATAGAATTATTATTCATTATAAATTTAAATGAATAAAATGAGTAAATATAAATTAAAAGAATTTATAAATAATTTCACCTATAATTATTTCATTACATTGTCAATGAACAATATTTTTAACCCAATGAAAAGAAAACGAGTTAATAACAACATTACTACATTGTAACTTTCAAATCAAAACCCAATGGTTGAATTAATTATGATTGAAATTAAAAATTCAATTATATATAAAGTATTATTTAAATTCAATTTAATATGGTAATTGTACATACTATATAAAATGTTAGGTATAGATCATTAATGTGTACCTAAATGAAGTAAATTTTTGACGAAACCATTACTGCTTTGGAAACCGTTGTATCAAAACATCAAGAAAATAAGATACTAATTTTTAAATAAGACAAATTAACAAGAAAATAATTATAAAAAACATTCCTAGGAATCATATTCACAACATAAATGATAATAATTGGTGAATATGGAATATTTATCCAGAATGTAAAATTGAGATAAGAAACCCTTACCACAGGTCTGACATTCTTCCTATGTGTTAAAACCTCAAATATAATAAACTAATATGAATTGTTTTATTAATTAAGAATAATTTATATGTAAAATAACTTATACATAAATTATTTATTGTATTTATTTTTAGTAATATATTGAAATACATGATCAGTTATGTCTATGTTGAGTATTTTAAGGAAGAATGGTTCACGGTTTCAAAATAGATTTGGTGTGCGGACTATGGTCTAATAGGTCATTATTTAGTCATATAAAAAATAATATTCATGAAATATTAATCATATAATTACATCAATTATACTTTTAAAATAAATCAATAAATATGGTTATGAAAATTGAACTATGTTACAATCAGGGAAACAGTTGGCCTTTGGTTCACATGAGTATGATTTCCATTTTTCTATGATCATTATAGAAAGAAGGTACATAATATATAATCACTAAATAATTATTAAAATATCATAAATTCAATTTTATTTAATTAAATGAAATTATATATATCGTCTATGTGTTCTGGTGTTGAAACAAATCATCACATAACCTTTTGAGGTGGTAGTCCACACATATGCATAGATGACATTATAAATTATTTTATAAGAAAAAAAATGATATATATTATTTTCATAATTAAAAATATTATATTTTTTCTAGTTAATTTTATTCCCAAAATATTTTCATGCCAATGATTAACTTAATTCCATTTTTATACAGTCATCTAAATTTTTCCAATGACATCTTAGAAAATATCTTTGCTGGGATGATGGGAGGTGGGGCTTGTGACACCCTTTTGGGAGGAAGTATTACCCAATATAGGAATCTATTATATATTTAATAGGTATTCATGAATCCTTACCTAATACCTGTTAAAAATAGTTACCCTTATATTATCGATCTAATCAAGTCCATGTGTTTTATGTAAACCATGATATGCATTTGTGGTTCCCCATACTCTGTTACGAATTTAAGATATTTGGTCAAAAGACGGAAAGTTGCACGCTCTCGAATTTATTTTCTTCTAGGGAAAAGTGAGTCTTTTTAAGTTGGAATTGAACCCCAAAAGAGGATTCCTACATATCTAGTTAATGAATGAATCAAAACCCACATAGTTTGATGTAATGGGTAAAGGGTAAATTACATTGGGTTCATACCTTAAAGAGGAGTCCTATATATCATGATAACGATTTTAATCAGAGCCCACATAGTTCAATTGGATGGTTGAGACTTATTCCCTAATATTATGAACCTAATGAAAGTACAATAATAATTTATATTTAATTATCATTACATATATCTAATCCCACATGACTCGTGATAGGTGTGGGAAACATGAGATAGTGTAATATTAGTCACATTCCAAGATAACACACTTTTACATTTAAATGGAAGAATTTAGAATCGATGGTACCTTGAAAAGGTTCATATATCATTAAATGGGATACAAATGGAATTAATTTGGGGCTTATGCATATGTTTCCTAATGATTACTAGCCTAGTTTGTGGGTTAGGTTAAGATTTTGATAGTGATTATACCTTAGATGATGCCCAAATATCTCGAACCATGAGGAGTGTATCATCTCCTTGTTGGTGGGTTGTTTTGTTAGGGATTACATCCATGAGGAGTACCATTTTTCTAGAACCATTAAGAGAATACCAAGATAGGTTTATTTTGGTTTGGATGGATCATACACCTAGGAGGATGCCCATATAACTAGGACTACGAGGAGAATCTTAACTCATGGAAATTTATTATTACTTTTGGCATACAACAATGTGGCTTCCAATGTTTCTAGGACCATGAAAAGTATATCAACTCATGGTTATTTGTAATTAGAGGTGGGGTTGTGTGTGTTCCAACCAAAAAAACATCCTCCACCTGACATGAAATGTTATGTCACGACCCGTCCCCCAGGGCCCGTGTCGTGACTACCCCAAGCCCGCCCTCCATAGGCCAGGGGCTGATGACTAGAACCAAAGGCGTAATTCCCGAAAACTGTGAAGGATTTTACTTTATAACCTGTAAACACTCACAACCAAGGACACAAAAATGTACCAACACAAGAAAACTGTATAACAAAAAGAGTTCTGAAAAGTAAAAGGGGCTAGAATACAATCCCAACAGTAAAGGTACAAGAATGTGAAAGTACAAGTACAAGTGAGGAAAAAGAAAAAGGAGCTATTAAGTCATCCATAGAGGTTCCTACCTAAAGGGTATGTATAGATAGCCTCATAATCACTCCATGTCTGTCCTTCTCCTCTATTTACCGACATGCCGTATGGTCCACCTCCAGGTGCCATCCAGTCCTAGTACACTCAGCCTCAATCAACACTGTCCATCGTTTGCATCCAAGACAACAATGTGCGGACATAAGCCGTGAAAAGGTGAGTAGAACGATACTCATTAGGGACCCCAAGACCCTCAAGGTCTCACAAAATCCACCAACGATAAACTACAAAGTAATAATTCAACAGATAACCCTACATAGGTATATCCCCATACATACACCAAAGTTATCATGTAAACCATCTCAATCATGAGGAAAACATAGAAAAAATGACTTAGCAAAAACTAGGATTTTATTCTAGGGGTAGTATCAACTTACATTTAAAGCCCTTTTCTGCTGGAGAACTCCTCCTATATCGATTATAGTGGGCCTGCCGCATCACAAAGTTGCGCTTCCCAATAACCTTGGACTACAGAGGTACACCAATTATAGAGTACTATGGATTTGTCACGTCACAAAGTGTGCTCCCCACTATGTGTCTACCACGCCACCAAGAGCTCCCCCCTCATAACCTGCTGTGTTAATCCACCTTTCGAGTACCATGGGTCTTCTGCGATAATAAGGATCACCCCGCTATGGGTCTATCATGACTCCAAGGTTCTCCCCATTCGGCTAGTCAAGTCAATCCGAGTTGAAATGTTCATCAGTCGTTAGGTCTCAGCCAGCTACTAGGTCTCCGCACTATTCTTGCCCGTCTTTAGAAGGATCCACTCCATGAGCTGTTGGTTGATACCCCAACTATAATGAAGTCCCACGAGGATGTATCTCAAAGGTCCTCCATGTCATAGGGGTCTCAACATAATAGACGGTGCGTCAATCAGACACTCGGTCTTTGAGTTATTAGCCTTTTAGCCCTAGGGGATGGGTCGTGACATGTTAAAGTTATGACTCTCTATTTTCTTGGTGGTCAGTGATGGTATATAAGGGACCTGTCCAGTGTCCCTAGTCTATTTTTTTGACATTGATTCCAAGTGGGGCTTATAGGGTTCATCCCACATCATTTGGACTTAGGGATAAAAAGGGATGGTTATGCATCATTTTGCACATTTGGCTGGCTACATAGGTCATTATGGATTGGGTTTTTTGCATAGGCCACTGCATCTATTCTAGACTTTTATCTATTATTAACTATTTTAATCTTGAATTAGGTGTTGATTTTTATATATAGTGGTGAATAACTACTTTCCCATTTTGTCTACATAGATAAAAGAATAATCATTTTTGTTCCTGATGTAGGGATGTCGCTTAGGAGCTTCAGATAGATTTATTGAAATGGGTTGTCTTCATAGGCTAATCTGCATACAGATTTGTAATTGGACTTCCACAGAGATCTTCGTGAAGTGGTTTCTGCATGGTAAATCAGTTCATAGTAGAGAAAAATTCACCACCTAAGGCAAAAAATGACTCGACTTGGTGGTATGAGTTATTTTTAACAATTAATGGTTCCATGCCTTCTGTGAACTGTACTATTCAATATTTTTGAATTTTTTAAATTTTATTTTTGTATAAAATTTGCCCTAACATAGAGTTGTCATATCTTTTGAACCGCATGACTATTTGGGATTGATGAGTAATCAAATAAGTTAATTTTATGTGGAATAAACAAATTAATACTATTTATAATCACAAAAATGATTGATACCAATGCACTAATGTTTATTTAAAACAATTATAATGGGTTTTAATTTATCAATGTATTTTATTAGAAATTTATAAATCTACAACATACGATCGAATGGAGGTTCTCACCACCACACCACTATAATGGGCATAATTTTTGTGGAATCTCCCACCCTTATTTTGTGATTATTTTTTATACACATTGAAATATAATATTATTATTCTTTCAATAAGGAGTCATATCATTACTCAAACTCAGTATGTGTTCTCCAAGTAAGGATAATATCACAGGCCATGATGAAAATTTCATATCATTCATTTTTTGATTCCAATATTTGTGAATATCATAATTGTATCATTTATACAAAATTATTTCCTTATATTTATCCTTGTTACTTTACATGTAAATAATTAGTGAAAATATAATCACATCGCTTTGTGAGGTGGTAGTCCTCCATACACACGAACAACATGATCTATCAACCAAGGAATGGAATGTAAGAAGGTATATGTGATATGATAACTCTATGTGTACAAATATGTTAAAAATAATGTGTATAAATATATATTTTTTAAAATAACCACGATAATAAATCTTGATAGGATATTACAGAAAAGGAAAGGGTCGTTTAATGAGGTGGTAGTCCATTATTGCCACGATTGATGATTTTTTTAAAAATTAGATGGGCAAAGAGATTGGTTTTGGAAAAAAAATTAACACAATAATATATAAGTATATATAATATATATTTGTTAATAATTAATTATAATTGAATATTGCTTCATGTAGGAGGTAGAAGAAATACAATAAAAACACTCAGTTTAGCATGATGCCACTACATCAGAAAACCTTTTTAGGTTGGCACCAATACATTTATTAGGATATATTTATTTTCAATATTAGGCTAAAACTATTTTGTTAGGTAAGTAAGGAATATATTTTGTCAGATATTGGCTAAGCCCAAGATATTTTAATTTGAGAGAAAGAAAGGATAGAGGCTGGTCATCTATAAGTGAGGTGACTAGTATACTTGTAGTTTTTAAAATGAATAATGTGTAGTCATGTTTTTCTCATTATAGAAGTATCAAAAGTAGATCATTATTGAGCTACCGAATAATGGGGTTCAAATATTTCTATAAAATAGATATTATAAAAGTTTTAGGTCAATTTTTCACTTATATTTTTAGTTTATTCTATAGTAAATTTATTTTTACCTTATCCACTATAATGGATTATTACAATTTTCACTATTCATTTTGAGAAAAAAATATATTGAATTTATAAATAATAAAAAATATTTAGATTTTGAATATTTAATCCCAATTTTTCAAAATAAAATATCATAATTGGTAAATTTTAATTTAAAAATATTCCCACAAACATGGCGAAAACTCGTTCTTTCATGAAATGTATTTTTCCAGAAAAAAATTGACTTTATATTAACAATATGACCTATAATAATTATTACATAATTTTAAAATGATATTCATACATATTAAGTATAAATTTTATTTAAATTATTACCCATTAAGGTATTTTTTAATTAATTAAAATGGAAAAACATTATTCCCTTTAAAACAGTATAAAAATCATGTTTTTAAAACTAATAATTAACAATAGCTAAAATAAAATTTAAATTTGATTAAAATGTATATCATAAATAATTAAATAATACTAATATACTTAAAAAATATTAATAACATAGTGGGACATTTATGTTACTTAATTTATTGAAATTGAATTAGATTTATTAAAAAAATATGTGTTTTTCACTATTCTCACAAAATTCAATTTTTAATAATTTTTAAAAATTTAACTCTAATAATATTTTTGTATGATGAAATAATAAATGAAATAATTTTCTAAAATAAATTTTCAAACATTGGTAAATATTAACTTTATTTCATTTGTGAAATGTGTGATGAAATAGCCTTTTTGAATATACATTGTTTTTTCAAAAACGTTTCTTTTTCTTTCATTTTTTATTTCATCTTATAGTCAATATATAACCATTTGATTTATCTTATAAAAGCCTACTCTATATAATTTTCATAATTTAGTTTTTCTAATTCATACTCACCAATTTAACTATTGGGTATAATATATTATGTTTCTTTTATACATAGGGTTCCGTGTACCTTATGCTATTTAATGAACAATATTTTGTCCTTCCTTTATGTTTGGTGTTGTGTGTTGAATATAATATCAAATATAGCTCTATTTTTGAGAAAAAACATCTTACGGTGTTAAATTAATGTAAGGACCCAGCCATAAATAGTACATACTCTAGTTTTAAACAAATAAATACTATTTTTCCAAAATATATTTTAGATTTAGAGATTTATACAATTATTACAAACTCTTATCTAGAAAACATAAACATTAAAAGTGGACAATTATACTCATTATCACTTTTTTCAAAAAAAAATTAAACCCTTTCAAAATAAAACCTGATTTCGTTTCATGATATATCTTAAAAAATTATATTTTCATTATCCAATCACAATTATTCCCTAAAACATAATATAAAATTTTAAAAATGCGGGACGATCATAAAAAGATAAGTAAGATATATAACTAAAGAAAAATTCCAGTCTTGTGAAAAATAGGAAAACCAATAAAATAATTACCTATATATAAAATTTAATTAAACTATTGAAATAAATAATTAACTCATGGGAACACACACATCACTCATTATATAATATATAACAGGCACAACTAGTAATTTATCGGTCACCCTACCATTTAAGCTACAATAGGCCCTCCTGACGCTATCTAGGAACACCCATTTATCTTATATAATGATAAAGTAGCTTATGAGGAATAAAAAAATTATCATACTATTTTTTTTTATCATAACAGTTTTTTAATTTTTTTTATTTCATAAAAAATCACGTTTGGATGTCAAAATATTATTTTCTTATAAAAATGAATTTTATAATAGAAACACTTTTTACATACAAAATAAACAAGTATATTTTAATAAACATGGAAGACTACAAATTAATAGTCATTGAATTAGAGATTCATAAGTTTAATTAATTCTGATAATGTCGTATAAGTTACAAAATCATTACTTTTGAATTTTTTAAAAAAGATACCATAAAAAAGAATTTTTCAATAGAAAGTCCCCTAAAAAAATCATTATAAAGACCCCTTTCAAATTATATTTTAAATTAATAAATTATCTTTTTAAAACATTCATTTCTATATAATTTTAAAAAAAATAATTTTAAAAATATAAAAATTCATTAGATATATTAATAAAATAAGTATTTCAAATATTTAATACGATTGTTTTTATTTAAAAAGTAACTTAACATGAGTTTTACTAATAACTTAGGTTCATTATCATCATGAATAATGATATTTGGTTAAATTATACTATCTTAAGAACCTTTTTCATGTTTATAATTCATTTTATACAACTCAATTATATGTTATATACAATTATCTAATCATTTATGTTTGCATTTGATGTTTTGACAATATTCAGTACCTAAGTACCAAATGATTTCAGTATGTCCACTATGTTCAAAGAGGCAATGAAACCACCCCATCCAAAATAATATTCAGAAAATAGTAATAATTTTAATTTTTCACTCATAATTTTAAATTAATTCATTAAATATGGTTATGAAAATGAACTATGTTATAATCATGGAGAGAGTATATTATATATACGCATGAGTAGCATTTCTATTTTTTCAACGATCATTATTGAATGAATGTAAGTATAATTTAATCCATCCATAATGATCATAATATCATTTTTAACATATAATTTCTTTATATATATTTATGTATAACATCCATTTGAGGTGTGATTAAAACAAATTCACATTACGTTATGTAGGTGATAGTTCACACATACGCAGGAACGACGTTATCATTTTTTCGTACATGGAATGCTAAAAAAGAAAATAATTTTTTATATTTTAATAATGAAAAAAATTCCCTAAAATTTATTTATAATAAAAAATTCTTTCATTTTTACAAATCATGAATGATGGTGATGGAAAATGAATTATATCGATTTGCGTGGTAGTAGTCTATTGTACCCATGAATGATGGTTTCTTTTTTACCTAATGGAAGTTTAAATGGATATGGCCCTTGAAACGAAAATAATACTATATAATTATATTGGGTTTATTGGATTTATTATTTTATAATGGATTAATAATATTTTAAGGGGTATTAAAATGAAATAAGAATGATGTAATTGATTAAAATGATACCTCTTCTTCGGAAAACCTTAATTTCTTAACACATTAAGATAACTAAGGATGGTTTTATTTATAGAATAAGGCATGTAGAATGAGGGGAGGTATTCATGGGTGATATTTGGGTAGGAATTTAAAACAAATGTTTTTATGTGTGAAAAAATTAGAATCATAGGCGTCCTTTTAAATGAGGGGGACGACACTTTTGGGATTTCTGAACATATTAAAATAATATAAATTACTTTTCAATTACCTAAGTGTCAAATGTGATTTATTTATAATATAAGATCATTATAGTTCGAAATACTCTCATAATACTTTTTTAAATATGTTTACATCATATTATTACCTATTTTACTTTGTTTTATCCCATGTTTAATCACTTTAACTCTTACCATCAAAACATTGATTTTTACTATTCTAGGGTCAATATATTTTCATTAAAATTAGAAAACACCCATAATTGGATCATAGATTAGATTTTAAACTTTATCATAATAATTCTCCAAATATATTATACTTATGAATTTTATATTATCTAACAAAATATTATTTATTTTAAATATCATTAATGTAAATTTTGACATTATTTATTACTTTCAATTTTCAACATATCAAAAATATAAGATAACATCATAAAAATATTTTCATAGATCCTTATCATGTAAAATTAATCTTTAAATTTTTTTTATTACATTAATTATCCCATTATATATTTATTTTTATATTTTTAAAATTATTTATTATATTTTTTAATTAATTAAATACATACTGGATGACTTTTGTGCGAGAATTTAGGGTCATCGATTATTCACTAAAAAATAAAATTAAATTATCTTGTTATAAAATTTCAAAATACTATTTATAGTATAACATATCTTCTAGAGAACATAAAATTAGAAGTATTATATATTCTAAAAATAATAGTGTGACTTATTTGATTTTTCACTAAATAAGATGTTATTAAACTCATAATACAATTCAATTGTCAATATCTGATAATATAATCGAACCATAAATGATTATGGAATAATATTACTCTTATAATAAAATTATAGAAAAGTCTATGGGTGGTTTTATAGTCCTTATCATATTATTTTTTACCCTTAATTACATGATTTATTCTTTACTGAGGTATCAAAATATATCAAGGATTCTACATATGTTCTCTAAAAGTTAAATTAAGATATTTAATAAATTTTTAACTCATAATTTGAAATATAGAATCCATGTTTTTAAATTCAAATCAAAGAAATTCCATCAATTACTTTATAAATAATTCATCAAAACAAAATAAAAAACATTTTTTTTCATATTATTTACCCTTTAAAACATAAATTGTTTTCATACTAAATTAATGTATAAAATAAATATTTAAATCCACAATTGGATTGTTTTATAAAAACATTAACAATGTAAAATTTAAAACTATTAAAAAATAATATTAAATTTTAAAAATATGAATTCAGAAATTTAGTTTTCAATAAAAATCATTATTTTACCATACTCCTAGAAAAATAGATATTTTTATAAAATTAATTATAATTAATTCTAAAATAAATTGACATCATCATACAAAAAAATATTATTATTTTCTAAAATACATTTTCTGAATCTCCGAGAAATTAATTATAACATTAATTAATGAAAATAAATATATATCATTTTTAAATAAAACTTATTTCTTCAGATTTAAATTACATTATTAAAAAATTATTATTATATTATAATCATTTGACAATAAATTAATAATGAATATTACATATATACATATATATATATAATTAATTACTTATTCATATTCATACCATCCAATTTAACTACTAGGTTATGACTCTCCCATCTAAATAATAATATTTAGTTATTCTCTTATGCTCAATGTGGATTATTGTGTACTATATTGAAAATAGTGTTTTTTTAAAATTTTGAGATGATACATTCTCCACCAATTAGGAAATTATATCCTTAATTTTTTGTACTTTCTCTATGTATCCATTTTTTGACATTTAAAAATTTATTTCCGGGAATCCCATTTTATAAAAAGATTCAATAAAACTACCTTATGAAAATATAGTAAGGAAATTACAAAGGTCACATGAGACAACACATTGTAGGTTTCCATGTAGGTGTACATGGACCCAGAATAGAAAAGATAATTATCAAGGTCTGATAAATGGTGATTGAAAACATGGTAATGAAAAAGTTGACCACTATAAAACTGTAAACATGTTATGGGTTAAAAGACTATTAATTTTTCAATAAAAATGGTAAATATATAACAATTTTTTAAATTTAATTTTCCTAGTTTTATGTAATTCCATTATTTCTATACTAAAAAAACAATAAAATATTCCTACATTATAAGTATACTTTCATCCATTAATAAATTTCCTCCAAAAAATGCATCTTCTTATCCAATTATTCATTATGATTTTTTTCCTGAAGCACTATATTAAAAATCAATTGATAGAAAAATAAAAAAAATTATAACGATATAATCCCCCTTTATGAAAACGTTAACCATGAAAAGGCCCATAAATTCCGTGTATTGTTTTAAAATTATATGTAAATATTTGAGTCCTCAAAAATTGATGGCACGTGATTCCAAAGACCGATGTGCCTGGAATGAATTTCTGATCTTTTATAAAGTATATTGAGTAAATGTGCAAGTGGGTTTTTGTAACTGTTGAACTAGTGATCGGAATTCAAATCGGAGGGCACCGTTGAACTTGCAGTGCCGATATTCACTTAAAGAGACCTTCACTTCGACTGAAGTAGGATGAGGGTGGATGTTAATTTTTCAGTTTTTCATGGAAGATGAAAAATAAAATAATTAACATTTTATTTTTCTTTTTGAAAACTCTCTTTTCGAATTATGGAGGTGGGGACCATCTGATCTGGAAATCCTCCCAATTTGAATTTTGTGGTGGGGACCACCAGAACCCATCTTAATTTGGAAAAACCATACAACTCTCCATGGTTAATTATGACAACTTCAATTAATTAATTGCACCAACTTAAATTAATTAATTGTGCCAACTTTTATTAATTTATAGAGTAGTTTTTATTATATTGGTTCATCATTTCCTTAGCGGAAAATTGTTGGCAAATGAGGGTTGGGAAAACCATTGAAAACCAAGAAAAACATGCTCCAATGAGGAACTCTTCTCCTTCGACGAATATTTCTCCAATAAAGAACTTCTTCGAAGTATCTCTAATTAGTAACACATTAAATGACTATGAACTGATAAATGTCTCTTCCAGTCCTCACTGACATCAACAAATCATTGAGGTAGGGATAGTTGTTTTGAATACCCCTTACCATGTTCTTGTCGTTCTTCTTGAATCAAGAACGATTATGCTGCTCGCTACAATTATAACACGGAGGGTGTGGGCCAAGGAACACGGTCCAACACCCCCACAACATTTGTGGATTTTGGTTGACTTGAATTGATGAATTTGTCTTGAGATGAGTGTGGGAGTCATTGGAATGATGATCGGTCCACCGAGGCACACCTGGTGAACCGAGGAAAGTCACCGACGACCGTGCCAACAACTGGCACATGTGGGACTCAGTAGAGATGGTCGGAACTCTGACCTACAATGACGATGACAGTGGAAAGACCTCACTACCAGAGATGGGTCGCTGCTCGTCGGCAGAGGTAGAGCAAGGGCTGTTGTCGGTGCATGATCGGCCGCGTAAAGGGGGTGGCGGCATGCGTCTACGCAGCTGGCGTGTAGGGGTCGTGGCATGAGGCTGTGCCCGCGAAATAGGGGTGGCCGGCTCATTGTCGGCCACCGGTGGTGGCACTGTGTGCGACCGTGCCATGGAGGAGGGCTGGCCGTTTAGCCAGTTTTGGGGCCGAGTGGGACCATAGGTCCCACATGCCACCCGTCAGTGCTTCGTTCCACCGGTTGGTCAGCCTCCCTACCCAAATGGCCCAGCCGTTCGGGAAAACCAATGGGCGCCTACCCCTTGGGAGGCGGTTAGGGAAAACCCCACTACGGGGACATCCAGCAGCGGTCCAGTCAGGAGCCGCGCTGACAGGTTGGGCCGGACCTAGGTCTGGTCGGGTCGACCCAAACCACGTTGCAATGGGCCTGGCCGGGTCGGGCCAGGTCGGTCCGATCGGGTTGGACTGGACCTGTACCCGCTTTGACCCCTTTCCACTCTTTCGGCCATAACATGGGCTATGGGTGTACGTTGGACGAACTGTCTATGGCAATAGAAACCTTGAATTGAGAGAGTGATTTTTGGTATAACACACATGAGATTTGGATAAATTTTGTGTATGGCTAGGTTGGATCAATCACGAATCCAACCAGGCCCTCAGGACTAAAAGGCCAAAAACATACAGACCGGGTATCCGATTGAAGCACTATCTATTGTGTTGAGACCCATGTTACATGGTGTTCCTTTGGGATGCTTCTTTATGGGTCTTCATGGTAGTTAGAGGATTAATCTATGGAAAGAGAAGCATACTCTTTTGGAATAAAGCGTTCATAGTGCGAGAAACATGTGGCTGGCTATAATATGAGAAAGGGATCCTATGTGGGTCTGTACCTTGGGATCCTATGTGGGTCATTATTTAAATATCCCACATGGATTCTCTCTAGGAATCCATGTGGGACTACTCTAGGATCCTACATGGGCATCCTTTACTAGGATCCTATGTGGGTTTAATGTTTTAGGATCCTATGTGGGTCTGCCTCTCAATAGAGTAAGATGATTTAGTATTTAAATCTAATCATCTTTCTGTCCATACCTAAGTTATACCTGGTGTGAGATAAGACCTTAAATTTGTGGTGATACCATTGTGGTTTTATTCTCTGTGGTGATACCTTTGTTGTACTTACCTTCGTGGTGATACCTTTGTGGTATACTTCCATGTGGATTTACCTTTTTGGTACTTTCCTTGGGGGTGTAACCTTCATGGTAATATTTACTCCATGGAACAGTTGAACATTTGGCTTTTGAGTTGGGCCTTGTGTTTCCTCATGAATGAGATGGGTATAATTGATAACTTAGGTATATGTATGGGAATACATCTAGGTAGGGTTGACTGTTATTTCCATGCTTTGTGTTTTATCCATATTGGATTTTGTGATACCATTGAGGGTCTCGGGGTCCCTACTGCGTATCATTATACTCACACCTGCACGGGCTATACCCGCACCTTGTCGGGTCTTGTGCAGATGACCGACAACACTGACGAAGGATGAGGGTACTAGAACTGGAGGTAGCTCGGATGTTGAAATTAGATGAGAAATACCATAGGGGAAACTGTTTGAGAGTTATACCTACTCTTCATGTAGGATCCTTGGAAGGTGTCCACTGGATCTGTTTCAGTCTTACCTTTATTTTTTAGTTTACATGTACTTTTCAGTTGGGCTTGTATTCTGGCCTTTTTTCATTTTGTACACACCTTGTTTAAAATATTGATTCACTTTGTGCTTGTATTCTTCTTTCTGCTTATTTGTGTGAGTTTATAGGTTATAAAGGCCATGCCTTCCCAGTTTTAGAGAATACGCCTTTAGGTGCTAGACTCCAGCCCCTGGCCTATAGATGTTGGGCTTGGGGTAATCACAACACGGGCCCCGGGGGATGGGTCATGACAAATTGGTATCAGAGGAGTTAGATCTACCGTATAACTTCAGATATTGATCTTTTGACGACAATATTGTTAAGTGTTATGAGTGTGGTCATTAGTTTAGGGAATCTAGTGTGGGTACGGCGGCCAATTTATCCAAACACCAGGACCCTAACTTCTGATTTATGACTTAGTTCATGAAAACATTGAGTGCATGTGTGTTTTGAAAAGTTTTCTTTGTGATATCTTGGAGTCACCTCACCAGGTATAACTTATTGACAGTGGTAGACCTGTTTCTTTTTTAGGATGCAATCATGTAGATAGTCACTAGGGTTCAGGTTGTAGTAAGCGATGATAACCTAATGAGTGACGAGGCCTCGGTGCAGGGACCTCTTTCAGCAGAGGCACCGGTGGAGGCACCAGAAGTACTATTACCCATTAGTCCACTGATTCCACCAGCGCCATAAGTAGATAGTGCACGCTGCTTGAGTACGTTGCATGAGTTCCAGTGCCAGAGGCCACCAAGATTCGGGGGGGGGGGGGGGGACGGACCAACAGGCAGCTAAGGATTGGATGGAAGCCATAATGAGAGTCTTCCAATTGGTAGGGACACCAGCTGATTTCATAGTGATCCTTGTTTCCAGTCTTCTATAGGCAGCAGCAGGAATATGGTTGATCTTGATGCTCCATGTTCATGATGGGGTGACACTTCTCTGGGAAGACATTGATAGCTTAATTCGGGAAGATATTGTCCCAGCGACCCTTCGCGTAGTGCACATACAGGAGCTTCATCATCTGCAGCAAGGCAGCATGACTGTGGCTCAGTACTCGGTGTGGTTCACCAACCTCTCACGCTACTCTACTAATATGGTGTCGGACCCATTAATCAGGGCCCAGACCTTCGAGCAGGGACGTAGGTGGGAGATCAGGGCTTTGATAATATCTCTCAGCATCCCAATACATGCGGGGATGTTAGATCGAGCCCTCTTTGTGGAGTGTTTTCTTGCTGAGCAGTCACCAAAAGCGCGACCCACCACTAGGCGTTATGTAGCGGAGTCTTCCGCATCTTCTAGTAAAAAGACGTCACAGATGTCAAAGAGGACCAGAACTACAGGTGCTCAACTGTAAGATTTAGGTTTGGTTGTCTGGGGAACCCGAGACAGAGCTATTAATGCGAGGATAATGAAGTGTTACACATGCAAGAGGCATGGTCACATGGCTTGTGACTACCTGATGTGCGATATGTATGATCAAAAAATGGTCAAAGTACTTCTCAGGTAGAGATAGGGGTTCGATTGAGGAGGTTCACATGGAGAAGGCAGACGTGGTCTAGGAGCTAGCCATGAAGTTGGTGATGGGTGACGATTCGAGGTCTTACCACCACCAGCACCAGGTGGTCTGCCCTGACCACAGGGAGTAGGTGGACAAGGGAGAGCTCAGCTCCAGGTAGCTGAGGCCTATGGACATGGCACTCCAGATATGATACAAGGTACAATATGTGTTTACTTCACTTTAGTTGCAGTACTTATAGACACATGTTCCAGTAATTCATTTATTACCACAGACCTTGTTCGGAGTTTAGATATTTTGGTGGAGTTGTTGGCTAGATCCTTATGTCTAGAGACTCCTATGGGAGAGTATTTGATGAGTACACAATTTTGGTGACAGTGTGAGCTTACATTAAGAGGTGAGTGCTTAGGCTGGGATCTCCTAGTAGTGGCTTCGATGCCTTACGACGTCATCTTGAGTATGAACTAGTTATCTATAGTCCATGCTTAGATTGACAGTATTAGGTGCAAAGTGCGTTGTGTCCGCACGAATGGGATTAGGTTTACCTTCACTGGTGAGACGGGAGCCTTTGCGTATAGGATGGAATTACCCGGAGGAGAGTGCAGCGGATCACTCATCATTTGGCTAGCCTTACCCTCGTGTCAGTTGATGCGAAGATTCTGAGCTATCCTATAGTGGTGGACCAGTATGTGGATGTCTTACCCGATGATGTTCTGGGTCTACCTCCTCACAGAGTGGTGGAATTTTACATTGACTTTTTCCCCGGGATGACACTGATATCTACACCAGCATATCGGATGGATCCTGTGGAGATCCGTGATTTGTGGGTACAGTTGGAGGACTTTCAGGGGAAGGGGTTCAGCCGGCCCAATGTTTCTCCTTGGGTAGCCCTGATATTGTTCAACAAGAAGGAAGATGGGAGCTTGAGACTTTGTGTTGACTATCGACACCTGAACCAGGTGACCGTGAAGAAAAAGATCCCACACTAGAGGATTGACGACCTCTTTGATTAGCTGAAGGGGGAATAATGGTTCTCAAAGATAGACCTCAGATTAGGCTATCAGCAGCTCGGAGTACAAGATGAGGATATGAATAAGATGACTTCTAGATACCATTATGGCCACTAAGAGTTCTTGGATATGCCATTCATTATGAAAAATGCTCCAACTATGTTCATGGGACTCTTGAACATGATCTTTCAGCCATACATTCATCACATTGTAGTAGTCTTCATCAATAACATTCTAATCTACTCAGCTACCGAGGAGGAGCATGCCTATCATTCACAAGTAGTTCTGGACACTCTCCGAGACCACCATCTTTATGGTAAGATCTCCAAGTGCTAGTTCTAGATACGAGAGGTTCAATTTCTAGGACATGTCATCTAAGAGGAGATAGTTGCGGTCAATTAGTGATGATTGAGGTGGCACTTTCTCAGGAGCCACCTAGGAGTGTGATGGAGGTACGAAGTTTCCTGGGTTTGGCCGGATACTAATGAAGATTTTTTCCATATTTCTCCAGAGTTTTAGAAACTTTATTAGAATTGATGAAGAAGGGGAAACCCTTTGTGTGGTTGGAGAGATGCCATTAGTGTTTTCAGTAGTAGAGGCAGAGGATGACTAGTGCCCCTATCTTGAGGCTTTCAAAGGAGGGTGTTGGGTATATAGTCTACTGCGACACATTAGGGACTGGGCTTGGATGTGTCTTGATGTAGGAGAGAGCAGTTATCGCATATGGTTCTCGACATCTGAGACTATATGAGTAGAACCATTCTACCCATGACCATGAATTAGTAGCATTGGTCTTCACATTGATGATTTTGGCGAAACTATCTGATGGGCGAGCGATTTACGATATACTCTGATTACCAGAGTCTCAGGTATATCTTATCCCAGAAGGATCTGAACCTGAGACAATGATGTTGGCTTGAGGTCCTCCTTGAATATGACTTTGAGATAGTCCATACTTCTACGAAGGGGGATTTTGTAGCAGATACACTCAGGAGGAGATCCGGTATACAAATGCAAGGTGAGACAATGAAGTAGCTGGTCGGTTTGAAGATATCCATTGTGGATCGAGATGGAGAGACTTTTCTTCAGTCTCTTACAGTCACTCCCCCACTTTTTCAATGAGTAAGGGAGGTGTAGCATGGGGACACTGTCTACGAGGCTCAAAGTGTTCAGATATCCATAGGGCAGGAAACTGATGAATTTTCTGAATGTGGGGAGCACATCATCATTTTGAGAGGACGTACCATGGCACTAGTACCGCTTCGTGAGGAAGTGTTGAGGGAGTTACGTACATCCCCTCTAGCAGTACATCAAGGAGTGACAATGATGTACCAAGACCTATAATGATATCACTGGTAGCCGGGAATGAAGAAGGAAGTAGCAAAGTCTCTCTTTCAGTGCCTCACTTGTTAGCATGTGAATGCAGAGCATCAGGTACCAGCATGCTTAGTTCATCCTTTAGAGGTCCCCGAGTGGAAGTGTGATGGGATATCCATGGACTCTGTGACAGGACTTCAATGTACATCCATGAGTCATGATTCTATCTGGATGGTCGTCGACCGACTAACCAAGTCAGCCCACATCCTACCAATTAGAGAGCAGGTTTTTGTAGAAAGCTTTGTACACCTCTATGTGCAGGAGATTGTGCGGCTTCATGGAGTACCCTCGACGATTGTCTCTGATAGTGATGCACGTTTCACTTCATTGATATGGAAGGGGTTGTAGGAGGCTTTCAGGACGTAGCTTCATTTGGGCATCGCCTTCCATCCTGAAATGGATGACCAAACTAAGTGGACCATTCAGACCCTCGAGGACATGCTGCGTGATTGTGTCCTTAACTTCGATCACAGCTGGGAGGATCACCTGCCCTTGGTTGAGTTTTCATACAACAAAATAAATCACTCCACCATTGGGAGGACACCCTTGGAGGCTCTCTACAACTGACTATGCAGATCCCCTTTGTGCTGGACTAACCCAAGGGAGTCAGCACTCATGGGACTAGATGTGGTATGAGCTACCACAGAGAAGGTGCAGATTATCTAGTAGCAGATGAAGACTTCATAGAGCAGGCATAAGTCTTATGCTGATAGGAGATGGAGACCTCTGGAGTTTGAGGATGGCGACCATTTCTTTCTATAGGTCTCACCTCAATGAGGTCTGTGGAGATTTTTCCGGGGTGGAAGGATATCTTTGAGGTTCATCAGACCCATTTAGGTCCTCAGCAGAGCTAGTTAGGTGGCCTGCCGCATATAACATCCCCCTAGTTGCACTAGGTGCATGACGTTTTTTACGTTTCCTACCTGTGGAGATACGTGCACAACCCATCTCATGTCATCGACCACAGCGAGCTGGACATCGATGATGGGGAGACATTTACGGAGGTTCCAGTAGAGATTTAGGATTGATAAGATTGGGTCTTTCATGGGCGTTCGAAAACTTTAGTGAATGTATTTTTGCATCACGAGAACTTCTAGGAGTGCACGTGTGAGCGAGAGGTTCAAATTCATGCTTAGTACCCCCAATTGTTTTCCTAGTTTTGGGGATGTAGCATTCAGGGACTCAAAGCCCTGAGGTGGGGAGAATCTAACAACCCAAAAATTCCATGTAATGTTTTTCAAAATTATATGGTAATATTTGAGTCTAAGAAAATTGAATGTGTGTGATCCCGAGGCCCGGTGTGCCCAGAAGGAATTTTTGAACTTTTTTTAAGTATGTTTAGTAAACATGCGAGTGGTGTTTTGTTAAATTTGAACCAGTGATCAAAAATGTAATCTAAGGGTGGCATTGAACTCGCAGTGCCGATATTCTCTTAAGTAGACCTTCACCTCGGCCGCATTAGGATGAGTGTAGAAGTTAGTTTTTCAGTTTTTCATGGAAGAAGAGAAATAAAATAATTATCATTTTATTTTCCTTTTTGAAACATATCTTATTGAATTATGGAGGTGGGGACAAAACGAGAGTGAAATCCTCCCAAATAGAATTTTATGGTGGAGACCATGTGAACCCCTCTTAAGGTGGAAAAAACATTCAACTCTCCATGGTTAATTGTGCCAACTTCAATTATTTATTTCTGTCAACATCAATTAATTAATTATGCCATCTTTAATTAATTAATTTAATTATTTTTATTATGTTGGCTCCTCATTTCTTTGGGGAAAATCGTTTGAAAAGGAGGTTCGGGAGAACCATGGAGAACCGCAAAGAACATGCCCCAATAAAGAACTCTTCTCCTTCGAAGAAATTTTCTCCAATGAAGAGCTCCATCGAAGGATCTCCAATGAGTAACGTCTTAATCGACGATGAACCGCCAACTGTCTCTCCCAATCCTCACCGATGTCAACGAATCTTTGAGGTAGGGATTGTTGTTTTGAATACCCCTTACCATGTTAATGTTGTTCTTATGGAATCAAGGACAACTATGCCACTTACTACTGTTCTAACACGGAGGGTGTGGGCCAAAAGAACATGACACGAACACTCAGAAAACTTTGTGGATTTAGGTGGTCTAGAATTGATAGGGACATTCCGAGACAAGTTCATGAGTCTTTAGAATAATGATCGAGCCACCAGGACACACCCGGTGACCCGAGGAACATCTCCGGCGACCGTGCCGGAGGCCGACACTAGGGGGACTCGAGAGCAGTGGCTGACTCTCCGGTTAGCCCAGACAACACTGGAAGAGCGACCACACTGGTAGAGAAGGGCTGCGGACCGTCGGCTGCGGCAGAACAAGGGCGGTATCCGGTGCACATCTGGCCGAGTGAATGGGGTGGCGGCGCACGTCCACACCACCGGCGTGCAGGGGCCATGAAACGAGGCTGGGATGGTGAAGGAGGGGTGGTCGGCTTACTGCCCGCCGTAGGTGGTGGCACAGTGCATGACCACGCTGTAGAGGAGGGCTGACCGTCCGGACAGCCGGGATGCTGAGCGGGACCTCGGGTCCCGCTTGCCAGCTGCCAGCGCCATGCGTTGCCGGCCAATCGTCCTCCCAACTCAAACGAACTAGTCCTTCGGGATACCCAAGGGGTGCCTTCCCCTTGGGCGGCGGCTCTGGCGACCCCACCATAGGCCCACCAGCCCACGGTCCAGCTGTCGGCCGCCCAGCGGGCCGGGCAGCGTCAGTGGGCCCAGCTGCCCCGGTAAGCCAGGCCTGACCCAAGGTCAGATTCGGGTCAGGCCGGGTCAACCCTGACTGGGTCAGTTTGACTGGGTCAGACCAGACCCAGACCAACTTCGACCCCTTTCTGCTCTTTTAGCCATAACATGAGCTATGAGCATCTGTTTGACGAACCATCTGAGGTGCCAGAAACATTGGATCGAGATGTTACTTTTAGAATACCCCACTTGAATTTTTGATATAGATGGGGTACATCTGGGTTGGATCGAACATGAATCCAACCAGGCCCTTGGGACTAAAAGGCCAAAAACATACAGATTGGGCGTCTGATTGATGCACTTTCTATTGCATTGAGCCCCCTATTATGTGGCGGTCCGTTGGGATACATCTTCATGGGTCTTTTGGTAGTTGGAGTATCGATCTATGGCTTGAGCATAGGACCCTTCTAGAATCACACGAGCTTAGTGAGAGAACCCTATGGCTGGATGTAACATTATAAAGGGATCCTATGTGGGTCTATGCCTTGGGATCCTATGTGGTTCTATGTTCTAGGATCCCACATGGATCTGCTCTAGGAATCCATGTGGTACTACTCTACGATCCTACATGGGTATGTTGTACAAGGATCCTATGTGGGTCTGATGATTTCGGAACCTATGTGGGATTACCTCTCAACAGAGTAAGATGATTTAGTAGTTACATATAATCATCTTTACTGCCATACCTAACTTATACCTAGTGTGAGCTAAGTCCTTGCATTTGTGGTGATACTGTTTTGGTATTATTCTATGTGGCGATACCTTTATGGTACTTACCTTCGTGGTGATACCTTTGTGGTATACTTCTATGTGGATTTACCTTTGTGGTACTTACCTTTGAGTTGTAACCTTTGTGGTAATCTTTCCTCAATGGAATAGTTGAGCTTTGAGCTTTTGTGTTGGGGCTTGTGTTTCTTCATGAATGAGATGGGTATACTTGATAACATAGGTATATGTATGGGAATATACCTAATTAGGGTTGAAAATTGTTATTGTGCTTTGTGGTTTATCCTTTTTGGATTTTAAGAGACCATTGTGGGTATTGCAGTCCCTACTGAGTATAGTTATACTCACCCCGGCATGGGTTATGCCTACACCTTATTGTGACTTGTATAGATGACAGAAAATGCTAACAGAGGATGAGGGTACCAGGACTGGAGGTATCTTCGAGGTGGACATTAGACGAGGCGTACTACAGGGATGATCGTTTGAGAGCTGTACCTACCCTTCTGGTAGGATCCTTGTTGGGTATCCAGAGGAGCTATTGCAGTTTTACCTGTACTTTTTAGTTTACTTGTACATTTCAGTTGGGATTTTATTTTGGACCCTTTTTCTTTATTTACACACCCTGTGTACTATATAGATTCACTTTGTGCTTGTGTCCTGCTTTGTTCTTAGTTGTGTGAGTTTAGAGGTTATAAGGGCAATGCCTTCCCAGTTTTTGGGAATACGCCTTTTGGTGCTAGTCACCGGCCCATGGCGTATGGAAGGGAGGCTTGGGGTAGTCCGGACATGGGCCTAGGGGGATGGGTCATGATAAAACAAAACCAAAATAGTTTTCATAAGATAAGACAATTCCAAAAAAATAATAAACCATTGAATGATGAAAAACATATTTAATATCTAGAATTTGAAAGTAATACCCAAAGATCAACATATATCATTTGATTAACTGTTTTCCCAATAATTAATAATATATATTCTAGAATAACATAAAAACCCAAAGATCTGAATAATTTTATAATATAATCAACCAATATAAGATGTATCATTTATCTCCAAATGACAACAACTAATGCAAAAGTATTAATCCATAATCTAGATTTCCAAAAATTATATTCTCTAAGATATGCTAATAATTTATATATATAATATAAATCAATATAAATCCATATTAACATAATAGTTTCCCCTATAATAAATTTAAAACTTTATTCCTCTAACAAAATACCATATTATTTAATTTACCTTAATCTGATTGGATTCTAAAAATTGTGAGTGTCTTCTGGAATGAAATTAATCCCTTAATCACAAAATAATTTTCTAATCCCATAGAAATATATTGGATAAATCATATGTGATTAAAATAAACATATAATTCATTAATAAAAATTTTCATCTCAAAAAAGAAATTCATAATAATCGGGACTTGTTGTAGGTCATCCGTAGTCATTACATCTTTGTCTCCGAATGGTGGTGGGATCAATTCCCACAAGCATTCCAGACGTAATGGGTTTCCACACAGTAGAAAAAATGTCCTTTTATAAAAATATATGATTCTTATTAATTTCACAAAAATATGATTAAATCATAAAAATAACCATAATATAATCAACACTAAATAAATTTTTTAACCACAAAGATCATCTCGAACTTTTCATTATGCATCGAAAAAAGTAATAACTCGTAGTTACTTGAAAATTAAATGTCTCAAAAAATACCATCAGGTACCACAAAATATCAAAAAATAAATACTCAAAAGTGATTTATAATACTTTAAACATATTATCAAAATTAATATTATAAACAGATTATCATATCCATAACACTTAACAAAACTTCTCATGAAACTATCTTAATCTCCAAAATTATATTAAACCTACTCTAATACCAATTGTAATGACACATCAATAAAAAATAGATATTTTAATTATTTTATAATGATAATGAAATTTATTTTCAAAATGATCTTTTATGTTTAGAGTTAATGATAATGAGGAAAAACTATTATATATTAAATTCATACATTACAAGTGGACACTTATACTCACTATCCATTTTTTACCAACGAAAACCCTTTTAAACAAAATCAAGTATTATTTACATGAAATATCTTCACAAAAGTTTTCATGACCTCATACATGTCCCTAATCTTTATGAATACCATTTAAAAACCTTTTATAAAATTGATATGTTCACAAAATTCTCAGTAATGGATATGAAAATAGAAAATCATTGGTTCTGTAAAATATACGGAATCACATGTCATATTTACCGTTATCTAAAATTTCATTGAGTTGTTTAAATAAATAATTTTGACATGAATAAAATCTTTTATCCAAAATAGAATCATAAAATACCATAGAAAAAATAATTCCCTTTTTGCAAACATAGAGCATGACAGTCACACCCTGTTTTAAAACCATGTCAGAAATAAACGGTTTCTAGTTAACACATAGGTGAAACCCTTTGGTAACTCCCTTATTCATTCCTCAAAATATATGGGACATTAACCAATTAATTAGAGAACTATATGGAACATCCAAAGCTATAATAGTCTATCCCATCACTATTTTTTTGATACAAACGATGACATGACCCAGTCACCCAATTCATTCCCAATTTAAATTTATTAAAACAAAAGTCTTAAAATGTATGCTCGAGGTGTAATGATTTCACAACGACAAAAAAATAAGAGATATACATGATGTTGTACCAATACAACTCAAATAACAGTTCTTAATGTATCACAATGACTAAAAAAACTTGTCTTTATGTAATAAATCACCTCATTCATTATGGGAATCAAATTCAACTAGTACCATCGTTATTTGGGATCACCCAATATATAAGATATAATGGGCTCACCTAGTTCAATTTCTATCACCCCATCATATAACATATAATGGGCCCACTTGGTGCTATCTTGGCACAACCACTTCTCTAATATAATTATGAAATACAATATCATTAAAAATATATTATTCTTATTTAAAATTATCATCCTAGCATATGAAGAACACTATATACATCAGTAATGATCCATGTTTTAAATCAGATGAAATTGCAAGGAAATTTGATCATCTGTGTTACTGGATGGTATTTTTTCAGAACTATGATTCTAAACACAAATTTAGAGTTTTGGAACCCTTCAAATTTTTTTCAACAGTGAAGGGTTGATAAGTTTATCGGGTGTCTAAAGGAGTTACATGAGTTGTGGAAATAGAATATCTAATTTTGAATTACCTGTTGAGGGATTATGGTTTGTATGAAACTGTATGGGCCGTAGAAGGAAACTTTGAGGCCTTTTTAAGGTGAGAAGAGGATATCACATGTGAAGTAGACATATTACAAATATTTTCGTGTAGTACACATGGTTAGTAGCAAATATATAGTACATAATCACTGTTCACTACATGATTAGTGCATGGTTTCCAAACTGTGTGGCCAACCAACTTGGGGTTCCCTATGGGTCCATTAGGGGGTGCACATTTTTTCAACCCATTTGGCCCAAACCGCACATGTTAATTTTTTTTGAAAAACTTAATTATTCTAATTAAATTAAAATAAAATATAATTAAAATCTAAAAATCACCACTCCCCACTCTAGTATCACACAACACCCCTCACTGGGTTCCTCTAGCACCTGATGCACCCAGTCCCTCAACTCCACCTTGGTTGGTCATTTTATAATATTTTTCATCATTGTTTATCTTAATTTTGTCATGGTAATGCCCCTTTCTCCCCCACCATACCTCTTTGGCCAATTGTTTGTCTCCTCATCACCCTATATTATTCACCTAAAATCCTAGGTTAAGGGTTAATTGAATTTTCAGTTTTCCTTCATTGTTAGGATGTCCATAAGGTATCTCAAGACACCTTTGGTCATATTCCATCATCCACCACTAAAATCAATGTGGATTGGATCATTTTGTTTTGCAGCCATAAATTTATGGTAAGGATTATTATCCATTGATTGTTTTTTCCAATTTATTTGGGGTCGTTTGGTTTTTATGGCTGTAAATGATTTTTTTGCGTTTTGTTTTGGATTGAAGACTTGCACTCATATTATTAGGTTTATATATATATATATCATTAATGTATGTTTTCCCTCATGGAGATGGGAATATGTGCATTGTGTGATGATATATATATATATATATGAAGGTATGTGTCATCAATTGTAAGGCAGTTTTGAGTGGTCCCCAAAAAATCTACTAAGTGTCGAGTGTTGGTTTGGTGTAGTTCATTAGGTAGGGACCAATAACTTTTCCATTTGATTTTATGAATGCATTTATTTGTTCTCTTACCACACCTTCCTTAGTTTTAAATTAATGAAATATGGAATTTTAATTAAAATCCTCTTGATTGAGGATTTAGTATGTTCTATGATTTAAATGTTAAATATGATAAATAATTTTTTGAATAAAAAATTCATGGTTTTTAATAAAAACATTCCAATGGAGCTTTTATGTCGTTGAAGAATCACAAAGGTGATTTTGGATTTATTCTTGCTTGGATTTATTTATTGGTAGTTCTATATTCCTTATTTCCACGAAACACTTCCTTTACACTTCATCATTTGGTATGATGTTTTCATGTCTTATTTAGTTAAATGATTTGTTTCTTGTAAATGTTTTGTATATGATGGAATATTAATGATAGTATACTCCTTTTTATGCTTATTGATCATGGTACTTTTCCAAGAATTTTGAGCCTTATTAATGAATAGTTATTGTTAGTTGAATTTAATGTCTTGTCATTGATTAAATATAATTATTCATGTTGTTTGGGTTAAGAATGATTTGTTTCCCATAAAAATGTGAATCATGTGGTTTAAAATGAAAAAAACCCAAGGCATGGTTAGACCATGCCCCTTAGGTATGCCTTTCTAAAAGCTTTATGTGAAATGAAATTATTTTTATGGAAAGGAAAATGAAATTGAAATGCATAATAGGTATTGGATTATTCATTATATTACATGTGATATGGTTGTTATAATAGGATGTATATAAATAGAAATCATGAGATGTACTTCCTCATGGATTCCATCATAAATTTGTATATATTTATTTTCTAAATGTAATATTTAAATGATCATGGAAGGGAGGAAATTCTCCATGCTAATTATACAGATTATATACATTTACATAGGTTGAGAATGATGGTAAGGGAGGTATTATGAGCCTGGAAACTCATCCTCCTTTACATCGGTGTTAGGAATCATGACCCTCGCAACATATTTTTTATGGGATATGAGATTTGGAGCACCACGTTCCATTATAGAGTTTTTAAATGGAGTTCACACTCACCATACTAGGTGACAGGGGTGACAAAACCTACTCTATTGGAATGTCATGCTTACTACCCCATGTGTAGAGCTCATCAGCTCATAGACTGGTGTTGGACATCTGAGAGTTACATACTGGTCCAACCAGCAATATATATATATATGGTGACATGATCATACACTTATTTCTGTTGTGATCTTAAGTAGGTATAAATGTCACATGTCCATTAGGAACCTCAATGAGTGGTTGTTTATTTAATCAATTCTCTTATTATATCCCTATACCTTCACACTGATTAAATTACATTGCACTCTCATTTGACTATACATTGTGGGTGCTAGCCAACTGATTTTTATATCTCACAGCCCACCCAGGCTACCAATTCACAGGGGTATCTCATCATACATTATGGTTCATAGGACTAGGATCCTTGGTTGATTGCTAATTCTATTTTTCTTACACCTGATGAGTTAGGATCACATGACTGAGTTGCAGCTCAAGATGCTCACGGAGAATGCCTTGGGGTTTTTTAGTTCTTTTATATTCATCAGTCACGTATTGAATTGTCTTGTGAAACATGTTGTGTGTTTACTATTTTAAATTGTGTATCATAATACACCATTCATTGTTTTTATAAATTTTTGATGGCCATTACTATTCAGTTATATGAAATTTATCTTCTATTACTTTGTTGTTTCTTTATAATACATTAGTTGTTGTCTGTTATTTCATATCTGAATACAAATGTGCATATTTTATAATAAGGTATAGTCTCTCCACTATCACATACCAATACCGTTGTTGTTTTTTGTTGCCTCTAGAATACAGGGACATGCGCTTGAAGCAATGTGTCCCAATAGCCGGGCTATAGGTTTTATAGTATGCCGATTTGGGATGTTACAATGTTCTATCAGAGGTGGTAAAATTTTTTTCCTTTTTATTTACTTTTATGGGTTGGTAGACAAGAAACTATGAATTTTTTGGTGCTTGTATAATAGTTATTCTTCATATTGATCACCCCACATACGGAAAATGACTAAGTGGCCAAGACTAGGATTGTTTTTTCATGTTTTTTGTTATTGTAGTTGATGTTAATTTACCTTAAGTGATTTGTGTACATTCTACTTCTTATGATTTATGGAATTGATCATATTGTTTCCTCATCTTGGTATGGAATGGTTGCATCATAGAAATCATAATATTAGGCACATAGAAATTAACATCTCATGCATTTTCTATTCCATGTAGTTGCACATTTTAGGTTCTCGGTTTTTTTGATTGTGTGCCTTGAATTATATACCAAGATTTAGTTTTTATTAGCATGCATGTTATAATCTAGGCTCATTTTTGTACCAGTTTAGGGACTATTTAGAATGAATTAATTGATAACATGCTTAGGTATTTTGTTATATCATTTTAGCTCACTTTTATAAAAATATTCCATGAGTCTGTGTTTACTACTTATAAAGGAATGATTATCCTTTTTATATATTTTTTGTTCTTGGGCTGAAGAGATAGTGGTTGGGAATGAAGGGAAACCATTTTTTCATTTTATGGTGGATGGGTACCTTGTAACTAAGAAAGGGTAACCCGTATATTCAAACCACCTTGAGAAATATATAGATATACATTTAAATAATATTATTAAAATTTATAATGCTCTTAATGTAAAAATTTTAAATTGTATTAGTTTCAAATAAGTTGGGGGAAATTCCAAAATATAAAGGGAATGGGTGCTTCATAGGTTCTTAGGTGTCTTCCTATATGGTTTGATGATTGTATATGATCATGATAAATTCTGAAATGGAATTTGTTTTGATTAATGGGAGAAAAAATTTTATCCATAGAGTGTGTGGGTGAATCATGAATTTGAAAATGGAAACACGCATTAAATGTAATAGCACGATGTAATCTGAGATGGATATAAAGGTTAAACCCTTTTTAGTTTTCTTTTAAATCAAATGGATAACTGCCAAATGAACAATTATGCCCATATAGGCCAGTTAGGGGAATATTTATTATGGGATGATGTGTTTGGGTGTTTAAAATGATAAATTAAGTGAGTTATATTGATTTTCATTCATAGAAACAAGGGTGGTTCATTGGAACCCTATTAAGGCTCCTTTTCTGTAATAATGAATTTCTGATAAATTTTGGAATAATTGCATAATGTCAATTAATGAATGTTTTAAATTGGATTTTAGTGAAACTTGCCAATTTTTTCCTTGTTGTGTTAGAATAATCAAGTCCCTTTCTAGGTTTAAAAAAATTGGTACCTAATGTTTTCAATTAAATATTTTTAGTTTTAAAGATTAAACGTAAAGTGGTTTTAAATGAAACCTGTAATTCTTTCCTCTGTTTAAATCCTTTATGTAAGGGTATGTTGAGTCTCTCATTGATTTTCCTTCTATTGGAAGCCTGTGTGTTTTTCTTGTATAAATTATTTTACTTTTATCAATGTCTTATATGTTTGGATTTTGGGCCTCGTGAATTTTAAGTAAGGTAACCTAGTGTTATGGTCAACATTTTTTCCTTTCATTAGATGATAACTCATGGTAGGTAGTACCCATTAAAAATTAATTCCCTTTAATTATAATGATTTTTCTGATATATGGTATCATTTGAGTTCCATTGTACAATTTAATAATTTATGTTTCTAATGACATCCTTATTCGAATTGGTTGTTGTTTTGTTTTTGGACGTTCTAATAATAGTGAGAATCGAGAAATGATCAGTTTCAGATGGTTGGACATTCATCAGGAATGGTCTGTCATTTTTAATATCACATGACCCTTTCTTCTCCTTATTCATGGATGAAATTTTATAGTGTCATCTTATATAAGGTTCATATGAGGCAATACAACTCTGAAGAAATTCTCTTATGTTTTCGAGTGAAATCCTGGGTCATCTATAAGTATAGGGAACTAGGTGTTAATATATTAAATCTATCCCTATTCTCAGCAGGTTTTAATGGGTATTTGGATGTTTTGATGCACTGGGGGTTTGTCTTTATTGTATGCTTTGGTGTGATGGTCTTGGCTTGGTGGAGTGTTACACATGAATTTGTGTTAAATATTGTTCAAGCATGCTTATGTGTGTCTTTTTTCTATCCCATGACACTTGGACACTCGTATAGAGGGGAGAATTATGTTGGTTCTAGTAAATGGTTCCTTCTATGTATAATAAATCCAACTATGAAATTCTATTTTGGAATGGTCAGTATTCTTAAAATCCCTTGTTGATTTTTGGTTTTGTTAATTTCAGTTATTACTTGGCTACACAACATAGATGAGGTTGGTGGTTTAGGTAACCCTTGAAGAACATCATTGGTCTTACTTAGACTTTGGTGGTAATGTTTTAGTGAAAACATAATGAATTTGGGTAGTAAATTCATGTGTTTAGTTGATGGTGGTGTGTCAATATGTGTGGCCAAGTTTCCACATAGAAATAGATTAGTTTTGGTTCAGTTATTATTCTTTACAATAATTGGGTATGATTGATTGGAAACAATTATATACTATTAGTTTATTCAACATAGTGATGATCATGTATTATTTCATGATGTTATCCAAGAATCACTAAAAGAGCATCGGTCATACGTCATGCTATTGTTTTAAAAATATATATAGCTTTTTGGGTGGATCTTTTTCGGTGTTATGAGATGGGTGTGTGGTTCCTTATTGATTCATGGTGGTTCTACGTGACTCATGGGTTCCCAAGTAGGAATTCCTTGGGCGAACATTGACACCAGCCATTTTCTATGCGCAACTGAAAAGTGGATGCCACTCTGAGCATAGTCTTTGACCAGTTGTGAATGTGTTGGACTTGTTCCAACATCACTCTTGTAATATGGGGTGTGCACTACCTCGGTACGTTCTTAAGACTCTAGTACGTTGAATATGTGTTTATCATGGACTATTAGTCAAGATTGGTGGTAATGAATCAATGGGTAATGACTTTAGTGGGATGGATTTAGGTTAATTACCTTGATCATGATGTGGCATGTATGTTTAAAATGTTCAATTAGTGGTTTGTTAATATAAAATCATCGAATGTCAGATGTGGAATTTAGTTGACTCTTTTATTGGAAATGTAAGTTTCCTTGGAAGAGGGAATTGTAGTTATTTTTGACACACTATAAGTCTAGGAAAAGTGTTTTTTAAAATAGCAGGTGAATTTCATATGAACATTGGATTTTAGTTTGATGGGGAATCAGTCATTTATATGTTTAGAATCACGATGGGAGTTTCATGTGAGTACTTAGGGTAGTTTATTTAGGCAATTCCAATAATGGGAACTGGTGGGGATCAGAATTGGCCCTCTTTAATGTTAAATCCTATGTTGGGAAGTAACTTCTTCTAGATTAATTACAAGATGATGAATGTTTTTTGTCTTTAGCTAAACGATCTCACACATGCACTGTTTGAGTGTTCGTTTAGAAAAAGTGTGTTGGATTGAGTTTTAATTGCTTATGTACTGTGTGCTTAAATGGATGTTCGTAGGTGTGTTGGTTGTTTATAAATTCAATAAGACCTTTTGAAATAATGATTCATGATCCTTATAGGTTAGGTGACATTTATGTTATTCCCAAAGGCTTATCGGGGAAGAGAAGTTCTAAGGTGTGATGGTTGTTAGGATCCATGTTTTGAATAAGATGAAAATGAATATGAATTTGATCTTTTGCGTTACTAGATGGCAATTTTTAAAGAGAATATTTTGAAGATAAATTCCAAGTATGGAAACACATCAATGTGATGTTTTTTGATTTGGGTGAAGGACCGAGAAGTTTCCCAGGTTTCAATAGGATATTCAGTAGAGTCAATCCCATAAAATCAACATTTCAAGGACCTGTAGATGGCAGAAATTTTTCTAAAACTGTGTGGCCCACTACCGAAAACCATGTGGCCTTATATAGGTGGAAAGAGTCTGTAGTAAATTTTGGGGATGGATTTCCAAACCATGAGCCTAACAAGAACGGTTAGAAGAAAAATATGTAATAGGTAAGCATTATTCATAGCATGGTTGGGGCATGGTATCCAAACTATCTGGACAGCCCATGTAGGGTGCCCCTGGTGTCTAGTTGGGGGAGTACGGTTGGCTCATGGTTTTCTAAATTGTGTGGCCCAATCCGTACAAGATAACAAATTTTTAAAAAATTTATTTATTTTAATTAAATTAAAATAAAATGAAATATAATTCTAACACTCACCACTCCCCCTCCCACACATGATGAACCTCCCTCCCTTTTCTCTACATCAGTTGGTCAATTTCCACTTTTTTTATCAAGGTTTCTCATTAATTCATCAAGGAAAGCCCCCGTACTCCTCCATCCTTACTTCTTTGAGTGTTTTTTCCTTCCCATATTTCTATTTCATTTTGAAAAAACATTAATTTATGGTTTAATTCAAATTATTGTGTTTTTATATATAGGTTGTGTGGAAGGATTATTGGGACTCCATTGGCAGTATTCTAGATTTTCCCACTAATGGGTAGGTGGATTATTTATTTTTGGTTCCCCATCATCAATTTAAGGTAAGGTTTTTAATCCATTTTTTGGGTTTTCCAAATATATATTAGGCCTTTTGTTGTTTTTAAGCCATTGTATATTTTCTGTAGTGAGTTTTGTTTGTTTTTGGAGACAAGCGTTCAAATAATTTGGTATGTATATGTATATAAATATATATCTTCCATGTATGTATTTTTTTATGATGAGGAAAATACATGCATTGGGATAAGGGATATTGATATATATGTATGTATATATGTAATGGTATACACATTCAAGTGTTTAGTAGTATCAAGTGGGAATCGATAAATCATTCATGTGATGCATGTTCGGTCTAGTTTACTTCATGAGATAGGGTCCCATTAATCTTCCTATTTATTTTATGAATTCATTATTTAATATACCTATTGCACCATCATTAGTTTTTAATTAATGCGGTATGGTATTAGGATTAAATTCCCTCTGAATGAGGATTCATTATGATTCATGATTTAAATGTTAATTGTGATAAATGATTTGTTTGAATAACAACGTCACGATTTTGTAATAGAAACCTGACAACAAAGGTGTGTTGTCTTCAAAAACTCAAAGTGGAGATTTATGATGTATGCATTCTCGGATTTATTTTGTGATAGTTATATGTGTCACGATTTCATTTCTT
This sequence comes from Viscum album, assembly GCA_963277665.1. NCBI lineage: Eukaryota > Viridiplantae > Streptophyta > Magnoliopsida > Santalales > Viscaceae > Viscum > Viscum album. The sequence continues at coordinate 797,396,452 of OY728143.1, read as the reverse complement.
ACCGAGTTAAATGATTTATTTAAGGTAAGTTTTTTGTATATGCTAGATTATACCAGATAGTAGCATCCATTATATACATATTAACTAATGTACATTTCCTTGTATTTTTGTAATTATAAATGAATTGTCATACGTAGATGAATTTAATGGAATTCATTTATTAAATGGAGTTTTTTTGTATATGTTGGCTTAAGAATGATTAGTTTCACTTAAATTTAATCATGTGGTTCAGAATTAAATGACCCATGTTATGGTTAGATCATTCCCCTTATTCATACCATGATAAATGATTTATATGAAATGTAATGATTTTTATAGAAAGGAACATGGTATTGAAATTTATAAGAGGAATTCCCATATGCATTATATTATAAATGATATCACATTTATAATGGTATGGATATAAATGAAAATCATAAGAGGTGTTGCCTCGTGGTTTTCATCAAAAATGTTGACATATTATTTTTCAAAATAGACAATGTAAATGATCATGTATGGAAGCTAATTCACCATGAAAGTTATATTTTATATATACCTTTATATTGGCTGAGAATGATTGTAAGGAATGTATTATGGTCATGGATACTCACACTCCATTACATCAGAGTTGGTCTTTTGACCCTCCCAACTGCATTGATATGGGAATTTTGATATTGAGTGCCATGTCACATCTTAGAATTTCTTCCATGGAATGCACACTTTTCATCCTGAGTGATGGGGGTGATGACCCCTACTATATCAGGATATTGGGCTTACTAATCAATGAGTAGATCTTATCATCTCGTAGACGTGTTTTGGATTCTTTCTTTTTATGTCTCCATCCACTACAACGATATATATATATATATATATGACTTAACACCCCATGAGTACAACTTATCATCTCATAGACTAGTGTTGGTTTGTTGAGTGGTACATCCCAGTCCACCAAGAAAAAAAACACACACACACAGTTACATATATATATACTATATATATAGTGGTATTATCACAGTCTTATTACGGCTATGATCCGGAGGAGGTATAACCATTAGGTGTCCCTTAGGAACTAGAACTTGTGGTGATTTTTCATTCAGTCCTTTCATTATACATCATTACATTAATACTACATAAATTACAATCCACTATCTATATTTGGAATAACACTACGAATATCATCCTACAATGATTTATATCTCACATCCTATTCAGGATTCTATTAGAAAAGGGTACCCAAGTAGACATTCAAGTTCGTTGGACTGAATACATTTGTTGATTGCTTAAGATATTTTTCTTGCACCAAAGGAGTTAGGATCACATGACTCTGCTAGAGCTCAATATGTTTATGGAGATCTCGATTGGTATTTGTTGTTCTTTTTTTATCCTAGTATTTCACTATCTTGTAAATCATTGTGTTTGTTTACTTTTTTATCTTATGTATCAACATCCAACATGCATGTGTTTTATAAACTTGTGATGGAATCTTTTATTCCATTATATAAAATATATCATTCAATATTTTTTATTACTTAATACTGCATCTATTGTTGCCTATTATTTTTTTTCTGAATACCGTTGTGCATATCTGCTAAGAGGGAATAGTTTCCTCATTATCAACTCCCAAGACCCTCACTGCTAGTCAGCAGCCTCTTGAATATGTGGAGATGTACCTATGTCCATCTGACCAACTGGTCAGGCTACATATTTGATGGTAATCTAGGTTGGGACAATACAAATTAAAAAAAAATATCTTTTGGACATTAGAATTATTTTTTATTTTAAAAAAGAAAGATCCACTATCAAAACATTGCACACATCATATGAAAACGATTTTATTTGAAGTAAACAAATAAAAGATAGAAGGGAGTCATAAAATAAATAAATATTCATGATGTATTTAATCTCAAATCTTTTGGTATATGTAAAAATTATTATTTTAGACATTTTTAAAACAAAATGTTTGATGATGAGTTTTCAAAATAAGGTCCCTTACATAACATCTTAAAATGATTCATTTATGAAAAAACTGAGAGAAATTAGGAATTTACCTTCTAAAAATATTCATGTCCATATACAAATATTAATAACAATCATTTTAATGACAATTTCATGAAATATAATGATTCATAAACTAAATCATTCAAATAAATAAAATGAGGTTTTTAGGTAAAGAGTCCATAAACATGATTCCAACTCATCACATACTTTATTTTAATTTATAAAATAATATTAAGATAATTTATAATTTATTGAGAACCTTTTCTATTTTTTTTATTCAATTTATATCACTCATTTCAATATTTTATATAATTATATTATTAGTTAAGTTCATAACGGACATTTTGATGATATTTAGTAACTATGGAAAAAATGAATTAGTATGTGGACTATGGTCAAAAAGGTCATTATTCCACAATATCCATTATAATAATAATAATGTACTATTTATATTTTTTATACGTAAAATATAATTTTAAATTCATCCATTAAATATGGTTGTGAAAACATATTTATGTTACAATAAAAAAGATGATAGGTTGTACGCATGCACATGTAACATTTCTATTTTCCAATTATCATTATAAAAACAAGTTAAGAATAATTATACCATTAAATAAGTATCATAAAATAATATATATTATTTTTATATATTTAATTTATTTAAATATATCATCCAATTTCTGTGGTGATTAAAAAAAATTCACATCACATCATAGACGTTATACTTCACGCATATGCATGATCGACATTATCATTTCTTAATATATATATAGTGGAAAGAATTTAAATGATATATTATTCTATAATATTGATAATTATGTCATAAAGATAATTTACAGAAATTAAATCCATAATTATAACTAGTCATGACATCTGTTTATGGAAAATGAATCACATTAATTCGTGACGCAGTAGTTCATCACACACACGAATACTAAATATTTTCCCATTTAATTGAAGTGGGGATGGATAGGGATCTTGAAACTAATATAATGTCATTGAATAATATTTAAGATACTATATTAATTATTTTATAGCACTTGAAAATGATTTTAACTAGGTTGAATAATCAATAAATAGAAACTCTTGATTAAAACGATACCTCTTCTTTAGACAACCTCCTTTTCTTAACTCATTAAGACCTAAAAGTTTAGTATTCTACCTAATATAAGGAATCAAGAATGAGGTTAGGTATTCTCGGAAGGTATTATGTTACGTATTGGCTGAATCAAATGGGTTTATAAATGTGATGAAATGATAATAACCGGTGTTTTTTTATTAAAGAGGGGAGGGCACTCTAGGAATTTCTCAAAATATTAAATTAATTTAAATTAATATTAATTACAGAATTCATCCAAAGTGAGTTATATCAAATATAATATGGGTATGGGTAAGAATAACATCATAAAATAATTTTTTACATATGGTTAGGTCACTTTATTAAACATACCATTTATTTTTATTCTTTATTTATCTCAAACACTCTTTCCATGACAACCTTGATTTTTACTCACTACAGGTAAATATTTTTTGCTTTAAAAGTAAAAAAACCATAAATGGAAAATGAATGATATTTAAAACCATATAATAATAATTTTTCATATATTTCGTTTTTTATTAATTTCATATAATTTAATTAAATATTATTTATTTTTAAAATATCATTAATATCATTTTTGACACTATTCATTATTTTGACAATTAAAAATTTCAATGATACAGGGTAACATATAATTAAATCTTTTAATATAACCCCGTAATGTCAATGTAATATATAAAATTATTTTGTTTCATTAATTGTCTCAAATAATATTTATTTTCATATTTTTAATATCATATATTTGATGTTTTCCTTTATTTAAATAACTACTCCATTAGTGTTGGGTGAGCTTTTAAATAAATTATTTATTCACTAATTTTTTTTTTTAAAAAAAAGTTATTATATTTAAAGTATGTATTTATGTTAAAACATAGATTCTAGATAACACCATACAAAAAATATTAAACTTATAAAAAACAAAAGTCTGATTTGTTTTACTTTACTTTAAATAAATTGTTATATTAGTAATAATCTAATAAAAGTGCATATAAATTGTAATACAACTGAAAAAGTAATGATTATTCATGAATATTAGTCATACAAAAAAAATATATAATTTTTAAGATTCTTTTTATATCTCTTATCATTTTATTTTAATCAAAATGACATGATTTTCCCCTTACCATGTTATTTTTTTACCAAGGTTAGTTTTCATATTTTGAAAAAAAATAATGTATTTAATAAAATTGTACCTCCTAAATTAATATTAAAAGAATTTTTTTAAATTAAAAACATATAAGTTAGTTCATATAATATAAAAATAAATTGGTAAAATGCAATGAAAAATAGTTTTTAAAAAAAATTATTTTATAACATAAAAAATTTTATAAACTAAATTCAACTATAAAATACAATGAAAAACATAATTGGATTATTTTAAATAAAATTAAAATAATTAAAATTTAATACATATATATAAAATAAATCTACATTTAAAAACATTTCAAATATAATAATGTTTTCCATAAAAATTAATATTTTTCACTATTCCTTAAAAATGTTTTTTTTCATAAAATTCTCAAAAAATCATCCTAGTATATTTTTTCATTATGAAAAAATTGAATCTAATTATATTAAATATGTTTTATAAAACGTCACTAATTTAATTATAATATCAATTCATGAAAATAATAAATAATAATTTTTTAAGAAAACCTAATTTTGATGACTAAAAGGACTTTAATAACAAATGTGCTATTATATTATAATAATATTCAAAAAGGTTCATAATTATTAAAACATGTATATTTATTTCATAAATTATTTATTTATATTCATACATTCCAATTCAACATCTATGTGATAATTGTCACATTTATATAATAATATGTGGTTTTCATTTAAGCTTCATGTGGCATATCTTTTACGTTATCAAACAAAATGTTTATTTTTAAAATATATGGATGTTATAGTTAATGTATGGTTAAAACTCAATAAATCAAATGATTTTATAACTTTATCCATAGAACACAACCATTAAATTAATTATAATGAATAGAGGTATCAAATTGTTAAAATAATTATATAATGGAATATAATTTATACATTGAAAAACTATTTATATAAATTTATATAGTTTACAATACCAATGTGTGCATCTTATTTAAAGAAATTTTGTTTTATATATATTTTATTTTTATATGATATTAATTTATATTTTAAGAAATATATGAAAAATGATGATACAATATATTTTATATTAATAATTACTTAACACAAATTTATTTAGTAAATGATTGTAAAAATCAATAATAGTTAGTATACTAAATTGTCATTTTCCAATAATAATAGTTTTTATTATATCACATATTTTATTTAAAAGTAAAATATCTGTATATTATGATTTAAATATGATGAAATTAATATTAGTTCTTGGAATAAGAATATAAATATTTTATTATGAAATAATTTAGTGACTTTAAAAAAAATATTTGGTGAGTAGTGAAAAATAAATTTTTCAAAAATAACATGACATTTATAACATTATTAGTATACATGTACGAATTTGAAATTTATGAAATGATTTCATTAAGGCCAAATATTTTTTTATAGGTGAAATTATAAATTTTTAAAATAATTAAATTATGTTTACAAAACTGTGATTTAAATTTTTGAATATTAGTGTTATTTTTCAAAAAAAATCATTACATCATTAATTTAGCATTTAAAATTTATTTTTTATCACTTTTATAAACTGAATCAAATATAATTAATTTCATATTTTGGAATAAATATTTTTAAATTATTTAATACGGTTCATTTTATTTTGGTGAATTATAAAACCGATATATTTTAAAATGTCACTGTGTTCAATAGAGTACACAACACACACCATAAAGACTATTCAACATGTAATATACTATAGAGAACCTAGAAATTTACAAATTTTATTAAATAATTTTTAGAATAATTATCAAATAAATATATAATAGGATAAAAAATATATTATAATTGATGAAATCAGTAAATAATTAAAAAACCTGTGACTAGATTAAAATACAAATTTTATTAATATTCAGAATGATATCATAACTTCCTTAGAAGTTCTTCAACAATATATGATAACTTAGGGAATACATAAACAAAATGAATGAGTTAAGAATTCTAGTAAGGGAATAATCATGGAAAACACATAAAGCATGAGTCCAATAGAATATCATGATCACATAAAACAAACTGATCATTAATAAACATATGGGGGCATAAAATAAAGAGGATGAAATATTATGGTAATGGAAACATATGAATGTTTAAACAACACATAACATCACATAAACATGAGTCAAGGCTAACTACATAGACTATATCACATGGTGGATAGATCCCTATAATGGATTCAATTTAATCCCTAATCCCATATATAACATCTCATGAGACAGATTATTATGAAATTCACTAGAGAACTATCTTGGAACATAAATCATAACATGTTCATTCATATTTGTTCTATATACAATGTCAAACATGAGGAATAAACATAAGTGTTATACATGGAAGGAAATGGGTTTCACATTCTTGTCATAATGAACATCCAATGGTCATATCATGTTGGTATCTATGGAATAAGTGATTAAATCATTCTTGGGAATTAATCAATGAAAAAATATAATATATAATGTTTAAATATGTTCAAATAATAAGAAAAACATTAACATTAATGATTTGGTGGCTTTAGAAATGTGTCACATAACCAAAGTTTTATTGAAAAGAATAATGAGTCTTTAAAGAGGATAAAATAATAATTATTCAAATAAGACAATATATTAAATAAAATGTTTTATTCCTGATAAGTTGAGTTTTTTTAGATAAATATTTTATTGTTATAAAGAATTTTTTTCTGTCCTCGAATGTTGGTAAGAAAAAGAGAAGTTCCCCTTAATCAGGTTTGCTTGTTGAGAGGAAATAAGGGGAAAACCTTTTAAAATATATATTTCTCCATAAAAGGAAGATTAATAGATATATAAATATCTTTATGGAACATATATATATATATATATATATATTAAAATATAATATAATTATGTATTGATAATAAATATATAACTTGAGGTAATGAGATAAAAGCCATTACAATAATGAAATATAGTGATTCAGAGAAATCCCATATATTATGATTGTATGTGTACTTTACCGGAACATAGTGTCATAGATAATAAAATAAGATTTGTTAATAACACTACTCAGAACCAATTTCGTAGATATTATATTTATTATTATTTTATTATGATCATTAATATCTATTTGTATGAGTTATAAAGATTAATTTCATCAATCTAGTACTATTCGTTTAATAGTTTCATAGTTTATTAACATGTTTATATATATATGAATTCACTTCTAAAATACTAATTTTACTATAGATGTTAAATTATATTGTATTAATGAAATTATATATGTTTATATGGCACCATATGTCATTTTTATTTCTAGTATGAGGATGATTATTTTGATAAAATGTAAATGATAAGTATTTTGTTTATTTTGGTGGTTTTCCTGAGCATTAAAAACTAGTTTTATTTTATTTAATATTATGGAAATATATTTATTCTGGTATGTGATACCATAAAAAATATATATATTTATGTAATTTTAAACAATTATATATGAATTTTTACTTTCCATGAATGAGATAATGGGAAACAAAAACTCATCATCCACGAAGGCGTTGAACCAACATATCACGAATGATGTATTTTTTTATATATTAAAATGAAAAGAGACTATATTTGATTATAGAAATTACATTAAAAAATGATATATTATGTATTTTTAACTATAGTTTTCATTATACATTACATATGGTAAATGATATGGTATATGAAAGATAGAAATTAAAAGAGGGAGTTGGGGGATTTAACCTCTTGAATGTCGTCTCCTTGAGGACCTCCTTATAGAACATGGAATTGAAATTTTGGTGAGACCATAAACACTAAAACATTAGAAATATTATTTGGAAGTTAATTGCTTATAATATTATAAATATCTCAAAGCCAAAATGTTTTGGGGGGAAGGGGTGGTGAGGCATGGAATTTATAAGCGGAAGAGAGGGGTGTTTTAGAATATTATATTCATTCGTTTATTAATATGGATCAGAAAAATAAATAGTGTTGATTATTATGACTATATATAGCAACTAGTCTATTTTAGTTCTAGATATTGGGTTCTTAAATGACCCATGACTCAATAATTCATTTCATTCGATTATAATGTCAAATACAGTAAATTATTGCATTTCCTTATTCACCGAAAATTTAACATTTTTAAAAATATCTCAAATATTAAGACATTTTTTACAATTGTATTTCAAAAAAAATGAATCCATTTTATTTAAATAATATTATATATTTAAGAAATTTATTTTTCATATAAAATATTCATTTATTCAAAATTGTCGATTTTAATGTTTTAATAAATTTTATGACCCGAAAAAAAAAATTATTTATGGCCTATTATAATTATATTATAATTAAAATAAAAAATAATATTAATTTATTTAAGAAATTTAGAAAAAAGTTCGTTTTAAATAATTATATTGAAGATAATTTTTAAATTAAAAATTTATTGTTTATCAAAATAAGAACACATGATTTATCATTTTTTAAAAAATAATGTAATTATACAATGATATAAATTTATCATATGGGTTTCCTACTTTTTATAAAAACCTATTATTACAGTCATTATTTATTCAAATCTATTTTCTATCATGTTTACATATACCATAATTATCTATTTGAATATTATATTTTTAATATTTATATTTATTTATATATATTTTTTCATGAGTAATATCATTTTGGTAGATCGAGCAGATCCAAATTATACTTTTATAATTTTCAAATTATATATTTATTTCCATACTATAATATATGGATTTCTTATTGGTTCATTGTCTTAATAATTTATCATTACTCATTTAGGAGAATAATTTTTTTGGGTTTCTCTATTTGATGTATTACATAAATATAGGAAGAGAAATTCCATCGATAAAATATTGGGTCGTTACATTCATCCCCCCTTGTTAAATTTCACACAATAAATGTAATTTTAAATAATAAGGTGAATGAATTTGAGGCTACATTATAGTCATTTCTTCCTCTGTTTCAAATGTTTCCTCTTCATATTTACAATTCCTTCATAACACTTTGACCAGGTGAGTAACTGCAATTTGTAAAAAATTGTTTGTATGGTCCTAGATCATCCATGGATGCTCCTTATAAGAGAGAAAATTTTCTTAAAATACCACCTATTAATTTAGTGAATTTGAGGGGTCTATTATATACTCCCCCAAAAGGGATACATGGAATATATCATGTACTTTAGACATGGTTGGTGTATATGCTAGTCGATATTACATAGCTCTGATGCGATCAAGAATATCAATTTGATCATTGTACCAAGGATATATATTTATCTTATACCCAAATATCACAACCCTATTCCATGGATATATTTAGAGGAATAACTTCTCTCCAAACTCTAACTCGAGCCGTCATCAATTATTTTTAATATCACTTCTGTCAAATTTGGGCAGATCTTATGTGGATCTTTGTAGTCTTCACAATTTCTATAATTTCAATAACCATTAATGGTCCATGTAGCTTAAATTAACTAACATAATCTTAGAAAAAAAGTGTTCTATATCATTTCCCCAAAATTTCTTTATATGGATCTATTGGAATTCTTTTGTTTAAACAACATTTTTTAGAAAACTCATCAAAAGGAAAATGATGCTCTCATTTTCTGTTGAAGTCTATCGAGCATGATCTCAAAATGACATCCAATGCCTGTATTTTCTTTTTAGACTAGAAATTAATTTGAGGATGATAGGTTTTACTTAATATCAAATCAATTATTTTAGGATGTAGGATACTTTTTAAAAAATTGAATGTAATTATCATATCTCAATTGAAGACAGTCAATAATGGTACTTCATGCAACCTAACCACATCTATGATGTATATCTATGTAATTTTATGTATTGAAAATTATTATTTGATTGAAATTAATAGATTATTCTTTGTAAGACAATCCCCAACAACCAGTACACCATTATTCCCTCTGGATGTCTTTGAAATTATAGTGATGATGTCGATGGTGATGTTTTCATAGTTTCATGTACGTATGGGAAGTGGTTGCATAATACCATTATATTTTTTTCATCCTTCACATACTCACATACAAGGAAAATTTATGCATATTAAGTGATATAATTATTTATATTGTCACACCAATATTTCTCTCAAAGGTCTTTATACATATTTGTTCTCCATCATTGGATGGAGACGGTCAATCTGTATGCATCATTCAAAATCACCCTATTTGTCTCTAGATTTGATGGTAAACATAGTTCTGACCCATGTCTTTTAAATCCTTCTTAATCAATTTTGATCTATGAGGATTTCTTATTTATGATGGATTCAATATTTATTTGAATTTCCACATCATCTCATCTAAAACCATTTCACCTTAGTAAAAGTAATTTTTAGCAATATTTTGAGAAATTGATGATGATGTACATTCTTTTATGATTTCCATTTATATTATTCAAAAGTCTAATAAGAGTGGATTCTACCCAATTCTCATCATTGATTAGATTCAAAAATCCTTCCTACTTAGAGAGTCATCTTGTTTATTTTCCATACAAGGATTATTGTGGATTGAGTAGTCATAATCCTCGTTGATATATAACCATATTTGAAGGATAATAATAATATCATTCTTTGTGAATATATATTTGACACTCTTACGATTAGTAAATATCTCTAAAATGTCCCTATAGAGATAATGCACCATGATTTTCAACGAAATTATCATAGCCACCAGCTCAAAATTCTGTGTATGATGTCTTTGATCAATAAAATTTAGGGTCATTGAGGTGTAGTATATCACTTTAACATTTTTCATCTGTAAACGTCATAATCCAATATTTGAAGAATCAGGGAATACTCTGACGATTTCGTTATAGAGTGTATTCTATGTATTAGGGTAGTGATATGACTCTTTTTAACTCATTCAAGCAATATACACTTTCATTGGTGCAAAAAAACATCACTCCATTCTGAGTCATCTTGATTAATGTCATTGAAAATCATGATATTTTCGAAACAAATAATTAGTAATACCCAATTAGAACAAAAAAAACACATAACTCTATTACACATGTTTTCTTGGGGCACTCCTCAATTTCCGTTATCTTAAAAGTTTCCACATATATTGCTTTAATGGTGATAAAAATCTGAATGAATGATACCTCATATATCAGTAACTCAAATTTAATATACTTTTGGTGTAGTTTCTCCCTTCTAAATTTCTATATCATAAACATCAAATTATTCTTAGTATCCTCCTTTCTCAAAGAACATATCAAAATATTATCTATAAATACTAAAATAATCAATTAAATAATTAATAAATATATTCATTATGTCCATAAAAGTTTTAGGAGAAATAGTGAATCCAATGAGAATCAAAATGAACTCATAGTGGGCATCCCTCGTTTGAAAGGAGGTCTTAGTCATATATTCTTTCTACACATTCATCTAGAGATATCTCGACCAACGTTCAACAATGGAGAAATGCTTGGCCCTGCATTTTTGATCGATCATTTCATCTATTCATGAAAGGGGATACATCCTATTTATTATAAAAATTTGAGCTCAAAATAATCAATATAAAGGAACATTAACCCATCCATTTTGATGAAGAAGAGGATTGTTACACCCTTAGGTGAGTCACCCAGTCATATAAAACTGTTTTCCAGTTTCTCAGGTTCTTACTTATTTAGTTCATCAAACTCAATCTTGTCTACCAAATAAGGAGTCTTTGATATATGTATAGATCTAGGTACAAGTTGAATTGAGAACTTGACCTCTCATCCATGGGGATGACTGAGAAATTATTTTGGGAACACGTCTGTGTAGTCCCGCAAAATAGGAATGTAATTATGAATGATTCTCTAATTCGTGTATTAAATTTTAACTAGATATGATTTCTCATAAATAAATAACATCCTTTCTTAAGATAATTAATCAAACGGGTATTCATCCTCCTACTTACATTTTTATAGAATTGGTAGATTCTTTGTGATTTGAATAATGATCTCCCATTCCCAGTAGTTGATGTTGTGTTTATATAATGAATCCAATCCATGACCAATATATACTCAAACTCCACTAAAAGAAGTAGGGGGAGAATTATAGGGATATTTTTTTCATAAAAATTTTCGTGGAGGAGTTATATAATTTAGATTCAATAATTTCATATTTTTTTGGTCTCATAGTGAACTCAACATCCCAATATTAAGGCTGTGTTTGAATAGATATACTAAACATGAAATATATGATAAAATGTGTAGAACCATATAAAAATAGAATGTTCTCGACTCTAAAATGAATTACCAATGTACATATCACTGCATATTTGTTGGGATCCAGATTAGCATTAGTGATTGTGTATTCCCTTCCTTACTTAATTATAGGTTTTTGTAATTGATTTCCTTTGATAATGCTTATCTTAGGTAGTTGTCTCCCATAATTCTCACGTTCAATATAGTTCAAAAACTATACTACTAGATGAGTGCTGGTCTAAAACATCATTTATTCTTCCTCATTAGTGGGATAATTCATATCTCTTCCATAATGATTTTCCTGATTCGCCCATTTTCACATCTGAATCATCTCTCAGTTACCTTTAGATAATTTCTATGATCCTTCACCCACCACATTATACATTTTTTATGATTGGTCTTCTTATCTCTATGGGATTTATCTATTTATCCTCCCGTATTAAACTCTATTTTCCACTTTTTATCACAATTCGAATGGGACCGCTAAGAGTACAAATATATATCTCCACCATAAGGGCAAAAAATCTCATCATAGCTGTGAAATTATTGAATCTTATATTTTTAAATAGAATCAGATTTAATCTTCTAAATAAGTGATAAACTATGATATCAGGGATTATGACTAATCTAGAGAAGTATAATGAAATAATTCAACATATTTCCTCACATGCCCAAAAAATTCCCTTCTTACATTTTCCTCAGTATGAGGAAGTCATTCTACATTTTAATATGGATAGTTCAGGGAATATATTTATTGAAAAAAAAATCTTGGATCCTTCATGTTCCATGGGATGAATTTAATGTTTATCTATTTTTTTCAATTTCCACCATTGATAGTCTTACCTATTAAGATGATATACTAATAGTATGTCCTTCACTTATTTTGAGCATTATAGGACAGAGAATATCATCTCAATGGGGTTAACAATTTTTTGATGATGTGGGGATTTAAAGATCCACTAATTATGGATGCCTCTATCACACAGAATATCAAGCAGCAAATTGGCCATTATTAGGAGAGTTAGGGTGTTCAAAATTATTCATGTTATTATTCCTATCATCATCTACTTGATAAAATTCAATCATAAACATATTATATCCTATTGAAATTAGGTTTGACATATCATAAGGGAAATCATCACATTTACTATCAAATTGTTTTTTATCTAGGATTATCATATTTATGTATATAAAATATAAAAAATTAATATAAAATTATGGGGATTTAATACCTATTTATTGATCATATAAAAAGGAATCTATGAATATAGATGGATAAACTGATTTCTATAATTTTTAAACTATCATATCCTTCTCAACGATTCAACATAGGTAATATGTGGTAATCTAATTACCCATAGGGTTACTAATAATGTTTTCTAGTAAATATCCCCAAAAGTATCTATAATGTTCAATGAAACCCCTTATAGATACCTGAGTATTTTAGACAAATTTATAAATGATTTTAAGTATATTAATGGATTAAATACAGAACAAGGATCGAAAAGACTATTGTATTTGGATGACTCGGTACAAAGTAAGAAAACATGACACTAGAATAAACCATAATTTAATTAATCATTATAATGAAATCTAAACTCTCTTTTATATCTTACAACTACATAGGATAACATAAGGAATAAATAGACTGAAAAATGGTCTAAAAATACTTTTAAGGGAATAAACATGGGAAAAAATCATAAAGCATGAGTCTGAAGGAAGAAAATGATAAAATTAAAGGCATGGATCATGAATAAACATATGTGGAATAAAATAGAGATTATGGAGTCATATGATATTGGAAATGTATGGATGTTTAAAATATATATAACATATCATAAGCATGAGTTAAGTCTAACTACCAGCACTATATCACATGGTTGTCAGAGTCACATAATAGATTTTGCTTACTCTATATTCCAATAAAGAACATCTCGTGAGACAGATTATTACCTAATGAAATGGACTTCTTTATCCCAACATAACATGTTTATACACATGTGTTCCATATATAGAATCAAACATAATGAATAAACATAAGGGTTTCCTATGGAATGAAATAAGTTTCACAATCATGTCATAAGGCATAAAAAGAGAATATCAACATGGGATCTATGAAAGAATATATTATATAATTATTAGACAATAATAAAGGACGAATAAATAAATATCTTGATTAATTAGTTCCAACATAAGTTAAAACATTAAAAATAATGGTTAGGTAACTTCAGAAATGTGCCACTTTTGCAAAATTTTAATGAAAGAATAAAGGTTATTTATAGAAGATAATAGAATAATTATTTCAATAAAATAAAAAATGAAATAGAATAGTATTTTATTATAAAATAAGTTTTTTTTAGAAAAATAATGGGGGACAAAAATAGTTTATGGAATATATATGAAAATGGGTAAGAAACCGAGATGTCCCCTTTAATTGGGTTTTCATATTGAGAGGAATTGAGAGTGGAACCTCATAAAATATATATTTCAACACCACATGAAGACTAATTGAGAGAGATATGTATGTTTGGAATATATATATATAGAATATAAAAGAATTATATAATAATATTTAAGATATTACTTGAGGAAATTATAGATAAACTGTTACCAAAATAAACTATTCATATTGGGAGAGATCACTTACCTTTTTTCTAAATTCATTCCTCACATGAAATTAATTTCATGGATAATAAAAATTGATTTATTATTAAAATAAATAAGAACTTATTAAATATATATATTATTTATTATACTTTTATTATGTTATTTAATAATTATTTTTATGAGTAATAACGTCTAATTTTATCATTCATAGAATGTTCATTTCACGGATCCATAATCAGCTAACTTGTTTTTATTTATAGATATCCTCGTAAGAAATGAATAGTACTATACATTTTATATTTTATGGTATTAACTCAAATATATAATTTAAAATGGTACAATATATCATTTTTATTTATGGTATGTGCACTATTCATTTGATAAATTATTGACAATACATGTTTCGTTTATTTTGGAAGGTTTTACGACCATCACGAACTAGTTTTCCAACATAATATTATTTACACATGTTGATTCCATATTTTGAGAAAATTTATAATATATATATAGGTCATATTAAAAATTTATTTATGAATTTAAACCTACCAAAATATGTTATCGAAAATGAAAATCATCTCCCAAGAAGGTGTTGAACCGACACATTATGAACGATATGTTCATTTTTAGAATTAATTGAAAAGAGAATAGATTTGATGATGGATATTAAATTATCATAATAAAATTATAGTATATAAATTTTTTTGTATTTATCATGACAATTTCTATATGGTTAAAGAATATGGTAGATGAATAATAGAATCGAAAAGAGGAAGATGGATGATTTTACCTATTGAATGTCATCTCCTTGAGAAACTCCTTACATGACATGGAATTGGCCTTTTGGTGAGACCAAAAACACTAGGATGTGGTGAATAGGCTTGGTATGGGAATCATAATGAATATTAGGATTATCCATGTATTAGAATGCATGAGGAGAAGGGGTGGCGAGGATTGGTACTTATAAGGGAATGAGAGGGGTTTTTTGATTATTATATTCAATAGATTATTATTTTTACTCAATACTATAAATAACGTTTATTATTGTGTGTATATATAATAATTAGTACATGTAATTTCATGTTAATGGGTGCTTACATCATGCATTAGTCAAAAATCACTGTATTTGTCTTATAATTTCAAATATAATATATTATGATATTTCACTATTCATCATAAATAAAATTATTTTTAAAAAATAAAAACATTTAACCAAACCGTTTTTCAAAAAGTTCATTTCTAAAATATAATCCATTTTATGAAATTATGTTTCTATATATGAGAAATTTTATTTTTTAAAAGAACCATCATTTATATGAAAAATACTGATTTGAATATTATAAATGATTTTATGACACCTTGAAAAATTTACGCATAGTCTATCACAATTTCATTATTATTATTAAACAAAATAAAAATAATTTTTTTACTATTTATAGAAATTAATTTTAATTTTAATATTTATATTCACTATAAATTTTCAAATAAAACATATATGTTTCGCCAAAATACTAACACTTAATTTTTCATTTCTAAAACATTTATTTACATGCACCATGGTATTAATCAATCATATTTTCATTTCATATGATACCTAAAATATTTTTTAATTTTTCTATATATGAGGTTACTATTCTATTGGTAATATTATTGTTCTTTGTGCTAATATTACTATTCCAGTAGTCATGTAACTTTTCTAATGGTCGAATTACTGTTCAAATGGTTATATGGGTTCCCAAATTTTAATAAATACATATTATTCCATTAATTATTCATTCAAATCTATTTTTTGTCAAGGTTATATATATATATTCCACTACAAAATTAATATTTCACTATTTATATAATATTTTTTTCTACCACTTTCATTTGATTTCAATCATTGTGGAGAATCAAGTAGATCCAGATTATCATATTCATATTCTCTTATTTTAATTTTATTTCCCCCACTATAATATTTTGAATTCTTATTGGTTTATCTAACGATTTTTTTATCATTATTCATTTATGAAAATAATTTTTTTGGCTATATATATCTGATGTATAACAAAATTACAAGAAGTTAAATTCCATTGATAATATTTTAGGTCATTACATATACTATTAAAATATTATTATTTCATTATCGGATATCCATGAATTATAATGTATGAATAATAAGAATATATATTTTTTAACTATACTTTTTTCAAGATTTATTAAGGATTCATTTTATTTTAAAAAAAATTCAAACTAATTTTTTTTTATAATACTATTAAATAATCAAATAAGTTTTATTTATAATCCATGTTATAACTGAATATGGCATATAAACAATTATATATATATGAAACATTTCTCTAAAACAAATTATGAACACAATGTATTTTCTATATTAACAAATTTAATTAATGCATATTGAATAATGATTTTAATAAAATTTATATATTTTATAATCAATAAAATGTTATAGAGTTCCTTTAATGTTTTTTTAGTCTCCAGCCAAGATGAAACTGGATTTTATTTTAAAAAATGTATTTTTATAAAAAGTGGGTTGCAATGTGTTTTTCATAATCCTTTTTAAAATAAATTTATTCTTCTTATATGTAGTTAATATAAAAATTATATTCCATCTCTAGAATCGTGAGGTTATACTTTGGTAAATATACCGTTGTTATCTATAGTCAATATTAATAGTTACCATGTTAAAATTTATCACCTCTTTAAAGGGTAAATCAGGAAAATTTTGGTTAAAAATAAATTATATGTCCTACAATTGTAATCTTAATTCATAATGAAAGAATAAAAATACAACCTCATCACCATAGGGTAAAACAATAATTTTTAATAGATTTTTTTTATTAAAATGTCCAATATAATATTTAAATCAATGATAGTAAATGATTGTGACACTCTTAGTTTTAAATATTCGTTACATGTTCATATAATAAAAATTATATTATTAAGTAAATTTTAATTTTAATTTTGGGAGTAATTCAATTATATCCATGATGGAAATTTATTTTGGATTTTATAAACTATATATTTACCTTAAATTCATATTCTTTACTAAAAAAATATTTCTTCAATTAATTCAAAAATAAAATAAACAACTTCAAAAATATTAATGGTTAAATAAATTGAATCTGTAACAATTTTATAAAAATTTAATATATCATTATGACATAATTTTTCTTATATTTTATTCTATTTATAACTATATCTTTATATATTTAATGTAAAATTAAATTAAAACGCTCAATTTTAAAAATAATGATATATTATGAAAATAATAATTTATTTAATTATATAATAACCATAAAACATCTATCAAGTGGAGAACTGGGATAATAAATGCTCAAAAATATAATCTCTAATCCATTTATGATCTTTTAGTTATCTAATATGTATAATTACAACCCATGTTCATTCTATGATTATTTATAAAATGGTTTACTCTGTGTTGGTTTACAAATGGCTTGATGGTCTCATAAAAAACTAATATCTCTATAAAAATATTCATTTGGACTGGTAGAACATTAGAGAGTAAAAATGTGACATGCCCCTGGTTGACATGTTGTTAACCTATAGATAATGGTGTTATTGGCATTAAAAACCTTATGTAATTCAATGAATCTCTACAAGCCAGACATAATTGGAACCTCCTCTATTGTAAATCTGACACCATGGTTTTTCTAAAAAATAGATTTCATAGAATCTTAAGAAGGGAAATTTCAATTTTATTACTATTATATTTGTTCATTTGAAAAGAAATATTTCTCATCCATTATGAAAAATCCTAGGAGGATGGTCTCTAGATACTCCTCCATGATTTTTTTTGGATAACTGAACTGGAACTCCATTAATTTCCCAGTCCGTCCCTAGTCAATGCCCTGGGAATAACAACTGTTTTATTATAGATATGTTAAAAGCTCAAAATGAGCAGCTTCATGACACCATTATGAATGTCATTGACAACTATCATTTCACTAACACTAAGGATTTTTTTTAATTTTTAGGGAATGCTCATAATGGTACGCTTAATTCAAAAGACATTTACAGTCATTTTATTTGAAACTATGAAATTTATTTCTGTTATATGAAATATTTTGAAAAAAATAGATAAAACCCTATAGATTCACTCTTATTTGGATACTTTCACATTATAGGATCCCCATACATGTATGTCTTCAATTTTTTGGTATTCAACAGTATTCAACATGTATACTTTATAATTAACATTGAAAAGATACCAATAACCAATTTCATTATTGTGCTAATACGTATGCTATATAAAACTTTATGTTTGGCATCTTTGGTTGCAGATGACCAACCTATGACTCTTTAAAATATGAACTACAGAGATGTGCAAAAATGAATAGTTCTCAATAGATTAAGAATTTACTTTCTTGATACTATTGCTGAGCTCCACCATGTTATCTGTTATGAAATAAGTTCACATATTCACTTGAATTGCTTATTTTTTCTATAATACAAGTCAAATGAGGATCCATATTTCCAAACACGAAGCTTATACTATTCAAAAGGTACACTAAAAAACACAATGAATGATTTTGAAAATTTTGAGACATCATTGAATTTATGGAAACATTTTCCAACCTCTCCACACTTTTGATGTTTTATGCCTTCCTCCATTCCCTCATTCGGATAATGTAAGTGTGGATGGAACCTCCAAAGCAACCCAGATCCAGTGGGTTTTGGTTACATCTTGAGGAACCACATCGGATAGATCCTCAAATGCTTTTATGGTAGCTATGACATGGACTTATCATTGGATGCTAAAATGATCAGTATGGTTCATGACATTTATTTCACTAAACATTATTATTGGAACAAACGATGCTTTGAGAGTGACTCTAATACCATTGTTCATGCAATTTGGAATGGTGTGAAATATCTTGTGTGGCCGATCACCACCCATTGGATGTTTTTCACCTACTATCTTCGTGATATTAACTACTTCATCAATGATATATATAGTGAAGCAAACATGGATGAAGATGGACTAGATAACAAAGTATTAAATCAAGATATTACTTTTCTTGATGATATCCTAAATTATTTTATCCAATTTCTTACTAAGTATTGTAATATACTTCCATATTTTGTACACATGTATCTTCTTTATTTAATAACATTTCTTCTTTGATTTACTGTCCAAGGTACCATCCTTTTGTTGGTATGTGTGTCCTCTATCCCACTTATAAAAGGACACCCATCCATTATCTTATTTATTCCACATTAATTATTATAGATAAACCAACAAATTCCCATAATAATATATATGTTTTTGTATTCTGAAAATACAAAACCGATGATCCTTATGAAAATTTCTAATTGAGTTCTTTGAAAGAAGAGATAATCTCCACAACTGATTACATTATTTTTTAATTCATTTTTTTACCTCTTATAAATATGTGGTATTTATCATAAAATTATACAATAGTTATCATAAATATACTTATATATTATTATGATTAGTAACCCCCTATTACCCATTCTCTTTCCAATAAAATTGTATGTAAAACTATTATTTGTGATTACGTATAGCTTACTTTTTCAACAGAGGGATGAAACATAACAAGTATTCATATATGTTAATTATGTTGCTTTTAATGTTTATATTTTATATTTATGAAATAATTATAATTATTTAGTGATAATATAATTACTATATTATTACCTTCCAATCCATTGTGAAATGATAACATCAATCGAACGTACATGTGGAATACACCCTCCAAGACACAATGCGATTTGTTTTTAATTTGTATTTAACATGAATAGTGATAGGGATGAAATTGATTAATATTTATGATTTATATGTTATGATATTTATTTATTTAAATAATAATTATTATCTACCTTTCATTGTTCCATCTTTCAAAAAGTGAAAAAAATAAAAATGCGTATGTATAACAAACCGTCTCCATGAACGATGTAATTAATTATTATATATCTACCTTTTATAGATTAATCTAAATAAATATATATTTATTATAAATTATATTTAATTTATTAATTAAATTCTATATATTATGTATCCTTGATCAATGTAGAAATACCAAAACTACCAAAACAAAAAAACATGAAATATGAAGTGGTTTTTACCTGAAACTGTGATTTTAAAAATGAATTATAAATAAATTGATTATAAAATAATATAATTAGTATGTGTTATGATGTTTATGATTTCTGTTCTATAATATATTTCAATAAAAATATATTTATTAAATATGAGTTTTGAAAATTAGAAAAGGAATGTCAATAAGAATTAAGGGTTTATTTCACAATCACATAATTATTTTGGATTGTTTATATTTAAGTCTCCCATTGGGGATTTTTTCAAATTTGAATATTAATCCCAAAATATTTTAGTATTATATAGTAATTCATTAAACATTCAATAATTATTACTATTTTACTCTCTTTAGAACCTATAATGATATAGAAAAATTATTTCTAGAAATTCCAATTCATTTCACTCTTATGTGTAAAATCCACTTTCTTCCAAGTACATGTTTTCCAAAAATATTTTTAAATTTATTATTTTTTATAATTATTTATTAAATAATTTTTTAATCCTGGTTTAATATTTTTTTAAATGTTTTAAAGGGAATCTGTTTTCATATTCTAAATGTTGTACTTTTTTCCCTATTTACAATGGTGTGGAATGAATGTTTTTTAACATATACAACAAGAACAAAAATTCATGTCAGCATAACCGATCAATGATTTGAATATTACTTTACATGTTTATATGGTAATTTTAAAATAAAAATTTTACCTTATTTATTGAGAAATATTTTATTTTTAATGTAAAAAGTGTATTTTCCTAAAATAATATTATATTACTCTTTCTAGATAAATTTCATATATATAAACATCCTTTATTTAATATTATGTCGATGATATAAACTAATGACAAAATAAAAAATATTTATATTGATGGTTTGCGATTAGTTTTTTGTGAGAGATACTATTTTGATACCATTCTCCATATTAAACATCATGGTTTATGATTATGTTTGTTGATTAGGTAAATTATTACCAATTCATATGATAATTTAATAATAAAAATGATAATGATGATAATGTTTCACCCAATTAGTTTGAGTAATTAGATGTACATATTAAATGATGGGTGAGACCTTGAATTACATATCCCCTTGATACATTGATAGGTCTAATGAGATAAAATAGATAGTGTTTAAGATGATTCTTTATCCATTTATATAAGATTTCCTTGCACAAGGCTTTGATGATTTGTTTATGATGTCAGGGAATGAAGCCATGATGGTATGTTCCAGATGTCTGACATTATAAATTCCATTGTTATCAAATAGTTTATTGATATCCTTATGATTATTTAAATGGTTTTTATTTACATGAATAAAATTTTAACTCATGTGATTATTCATATTAAATTATTTGATTAGCATTTATTATTTTCATTTTCTTCAATATTTTGCATCCCCAATAATCATTACCATAATGAGAATATATGATCAATAATTTCTTATATTTCACTTCCACATGATGCTATTACATATTTTATTATTTATATGAATGGATATTTTTAATGGAATAATGTTGTTCTCAATGAAAATAATATTTTGTATCATATTTTTTTCAATTTAATGTACAATTCTAGTATGTATCTAGTTATCGCAGACCTATAAAATGTTTAGTCCTTTTTTATTTCATTTCATATATTTAAATCCAATGTAATATTTGAACCACCTTTTCTAGGTTACTAGTTTTAGAGTCTTTATTGGAATAAAATTGAAGTTACGTTACCATAGTAAAAGATAATTGGTAAAAGTAAAAAACCTAAACTTAATTGGATGAAAAAATATAATTTTAGGGATATTTTTATGATTAATTTATCAAGTTTATCTCTTCCCCAATAAATTATTTATATTTTATAAATATATATTTTCCTTTATAGAGGACTCCCATTATTTAAATGTTTTCGGTATTCAGAAAAATGTTTTCCAATTTCACTTATAAAAGGGGCTCCCATTTCCTCACATCCCATCTCTTCACCCTCCATGTGTTTCATCAAATAACAATCCCGGAAATATCATAAATTCTCTAATGAACCTTGTATAGGTTATGGTCAACTCAAAATACCATCAATCAAAGTCTTAACCCCTTCTCAAATGAGATAATGAAAGTAAGATACTAATTTCCACCTATACCTATTTCATTTCTATTTCATAATGTGAAATGATTCATCCAAAAATTAATATACACCTACATAGAAGGATAGAATCAGTATCATTAGTAAAATATAATTTTATTATAATTATGTTACAACAATTAACAACCTTTCCATTTTTTTTAATAAAAATATAATTGTCATTTCTATGTTTTGCTAACTAACAGCCCCACAACCCAATATGTTTCATTTTCGATCACCACCATAAAAGGATTTTCTAAATAGTGAATTCACTATATAATTATGATATTTATGAAATATTATTTATTATGAAATTATAAAAAATATCATTACATTTACCCATTCTATGGAAAATGATATCATTATCTATCTATGTGTGTAGACTATCGCCTCCATTAAACAATTGATTTACGCTTCTCTTTCCGTAACCTCTATTAATATACGGTCATGAGATGGGTATCAAAGCGATATATAATTATTATGTAATTATTATATATCTAATACAAAAATCAGAAAATCTAATAACAATTTAAAAAATAAACAATTATGGTAAATTAAACTGTACAAAATAGCATTCTAAGAGAAAAAATGATTTCTTTGTATTATGAAATGACATTTTGAAGTCTATATTATTCCAATAAATCCTTCAAAATCTCAAATATCAGTCTACTAAAGACTAAATAATATCATTATTCTTAAATTATAGTTTTATTACTACTAAACCACCATGTAATCATCCATTAAACACAATATATTCAAGTTTGGGTCAGTTTAACCACTAACATTATTCATTATATAAATTTAAATCCTGGATGAAAATACAAACATAATTAAATTTATAATATGATAAAGATATTTTAATAATTATTTTTTCAATAATGGTAACACTATTATTAATCTCAATTATATAGAAACACATTTCTATCATTAGGAATCATTAATATAATATCATCGATGAGTAAATCTTCATGGTTTGAAACCAAAACTAAAATGGAATTAAGGTAAACATTAATAATTATCAGAAGACTCATATTAGAGTCCCTTTAATTATTAAAAAATTATGAAATTTGTATCAATAATGAATACTAATGATTTTTTTGGTACTTTCCAAACAAATCATTATTACATACAAACTATTTCTAAAATAAGAAATAACTAACGAGAATTCATATATAGACTGACTATATATAATGATTATAATTGATAATTAATATGGTTATCTTTATACATTTAAATATTAAGATATATATTTTTTATGAAATAGGAGGTTAAATTATGTTCATGGGGGCGAGGATACGATTTTGGAGTTTTCTTGGTCTTAGTTCTGATTTATTATGACATGTTACATGTTATTAAAAATGATGGATTTGTATGGGGATTTATTTTTATACTATAAAATGAATATTTTTCATATAATTTCCATATGATTCACCGTATATACTAATCCAAATAATGTTCATTTCATAAAATATATTTTGGCTAAATATTTAGCCCAGACATAAATGTTTTTGTTTCACATTTTTCATTCATTCAGTTACGATCGTCCTCCTGATCTTATTTAAAAAAAATTACATTATAACATAGAATTGGATACTGTTGTATTATCTCTTTTTTAACTTTTTTACACATAAAAAGCCTTTCAAATATTTTATAATTTATATAGTATATTCCTTATTATTGATATTGATAACTCAAAATCTCATTTACTTGTGTTATTTTGTTTCACGACGAATTTATTTTATCAATGTATGGGTTCTTACTCAAAATTATTTTATTATATATATTTCTCTTAAATACAATTAGTTGAATTCTACATTGATTAAAAATAAAATTTAATTACTCTTTCTACTTTGTAGGTTATCAATAAAAGAAAATTTAAATTATTAAAAGGTTCATTTCAGAATAAAATGCTTTATTAGTGGACTATATAACCTTTAGAAAACATTATTTCATTGGAATGTATCTATGCATGGAGGTTCTTCGTATAATTATAAAATTTTAATATATTTTACTACACATTATTAGAATATAATTTTGAAATTGAGATGTAAGATTTTATGTTAATTTAAAAGAAAACACATTTTCTAAAAAACTGTGTTATTTTTTCATCCTAATCATCCATTACCTATTAAAAATGATTTACACTCAAAATTTTTATGCTTCTTGATTTATCCTATTATAAATATATATATTTATAATTTTGGGGATTGATCTAACTGTATCAAAAAAATTTATTATTAATACTAGATTTTTTAATACCTTTTGTAGCATTTTTTTAGGGAAACCTTCTATTTATCTCAACATCCTTATGAGTTTCATTTATTATATATGGGATATGTTATTTTAAAACCATGTCCCTTTTTTATATTAGTGGATTAATTAAAGTAATTTTTAACAAAAATATTTTCGATCACTTATTTTTGTCATTCTTATCCATTCATTTTGAATAGGCATCAATTATCTTCCAATTATATTATATTGTTGATACCAAATTTTCCAATCCATTGATTGATTGGAGTTCAATAATATTCGACATAATGAATAATTAAATAAATTATTTAATTTTCTATAAACTATTACTCTAGAGGGTATTATGTTTAAGGATTCTTACATATAAATTAAATTCCATTATTCATGATGGAAATATTAAAAACCCATATATTATATATTCTTATATCAGCGTTTTTTGATTTAAAAAAATTGACTATAAATTATTTATCTATACACATTATTTATTTGGAGGACTGATGATCATGTTTTTCCTTTTATTATTATGGGAAAAGGTATTGAAATTCAATATATGTGTATTTCAGAGGGGACCATTGTCAAAAAATTTAATTATGGATTTTTACTCATTATCTACTATGATGGATATATTCGAATTAAAAATGTGAAAGGTGGAGAATGAAATTATATAGCATATATATGCAACTAAGGTCTTAATAAATAAATGTTTTTATATATTATTTTTATTCATTTTCAAAATATTATATCTACTAAATTAATTTCCTTAACAATAATATCATAATGACTTGGCTTTGGGGGTATAATTAGCTTTCTGGAATTATAAATTTCACCACAATGAAATCAGTTATTATTACACATGTGATCATTATATTTTCCTTTTCGTACATGAATATATAATTCTCTCAGTTACATGTAATCATAGATATTTGGATAATATTTATTCATATAATAATATTAATACCATGTTTTTAAGTATTTTCTCAGTGGTATGTTTTCAAAAACTGAATGATTGAGATCACCAAATTTATGTTTTTTTTTCTCATGTAATGAAAAGATGTATTACATATGATATGTATAATTAGAGAGCAATGCTTACAATTTTTACAACATTTTTAATACTTACTATGGATCAATTTGTTTAAAATATATGGGAATAAAAATATCTATTATTTAAATAGGATTTCGGTATGTTTGTTTATGTTTAGTCCAAATTCTCTAAATCTCAAAAGCAGTATTTTTCTAGGAGTATATGTAACTATGTATTTTTTGGTCATATAATTATTAAAATTTCTTTCCATATATCCATGGTTTTTATCAATGATAGTATATAGAGAACATGTTTATAGATTAATATCTGGGAGTACAGGTTTTGGGAGTCACGTTTTCTATCTATGTATGGTATATATGGCATTGGAAACTAAGATTTCATTGGATGGTGATATTTTTGGTGTTATAATCTTCTTAAATATTTGATATGTTATGATATATCCTAATATGAAAGGTAGAGTTAACCATTTTTTTAGTTGAGGAAATGTTGAATATTTTATGGATTCAGATAATATATCATTATTGAAAACCATAGAGATAACTCTATTTCATAATTATATGTGTAGGATGAAATATATATGTATTGGTAAATTGTAGATAATATTATTCCATAAAACATTTCTTCCACGTAGGGATACTACAACTTGATTCAAGCTCTATAAGAAATATACAATAGCGTAATAACGATGTGATCTTCAATAGGTGCATGAAAAAAGGAATTTTGTAACACCCCAGGTAAATATAGAATATGACATTTTCACAATTATCCATATTTGTGAATAAAATATTAATATATCTTTAACGGGGACACTATGCTCGATGGCATACCCAATACGCAACAACGAGTTTCTTGGGAATCTTACGTTGCACTCAAATAATAAAATAATATTATTTTAAATTGTACTTAACGCCTAACCATTGTAATGGAGGGAATTAACAGAACTAACTGCAAATTTATTATATATGTTTGTAAAATATTTTTACTTTTTACAATAAATGTTAGAGGATTAAAAGTGCGAATGAATCCAATTTTAAGCGTAAACATTCTAATATTCATTAAAAGGTCGATAAACCGCCTTTTGATGACGAACCTATTTTAAATCCAATTTTTGACAATTTTATGTGTTATATTTGACAAAATAAAATTCTTCTTTAGAATCGGGAAATCAAAATTTACTTTGTGTAAATTTTTGGTATTTTTCTGATAAAGTTCATTTTTTAATGAATAATGAAAAATGTTGTATTTAAATTGAAAACTTATTTTTAATATAATTTATTTATATGATTAGATTATCTTCTGAATTGGTTTTAAAGTAAATTATAATATATTTTTACCATTAAAGCCAATAGTGGTCATTGTAATTAATATCATCTTGAAATTGGACTTAAACTAGTGTCAATCTTTTGATACTTATTGTTTCAAAAAAACACGCTATTTGCTCTGACAACGGGATTTAATTATTAAAATAATTAATGTAACTTATATGATTTGAATTTTTTAAAATAGAAATAATTATTGAATTCAGAATATAAAATATAGCTTAGGGTGAATTTTTAGTATTTTTCTGGCAAATTTCAATTTTTGATGAATAGTGAAACCACTAAGTGGTACTTAAAAAAATTGATTTTTCGTTTAAATGAAATTTTACCCCCTCTGTGTTTTGAATTTAAAAAATCCAACAAACATGGTTGTCATTAAGACATAAAATGTGGTTCAATGGGATTAAAATAATTGTTTTGGTGAATAGTAACTTTTAAGTTTTAATCGCTATTAGAGGTAATTAGTGAAGTTTAAGGTAAAAATAATGTTTTAATAATATGAAATGACCTAGACACATGTCATACCCTCATTGGATTATTCATGTCCGACCAATAAAATCCATCGGTCATCTTGGGGACCCCATGGAGCCACTTTTCTTGGAAAATGGCATTAATACATTTTTATTTAATGTTAAAATTAAAATGTCACAAACATGTGTTGTTTTACTAAAACAATTTTTAGATGGGGAAATACAAGTCATATTTTTTACTATAAATATTCATTAGAAATAAAAAAATATTTCCTACATCATGATATTTTTTTATAATTTTTTAGATATTAAATAGATTAATTTATTTATGACACCGTGATGATCCAGTGATTACCTCATAAATGAACGATTTAAATAAAATGATAAGATAGGGTGAAATATAAGTGTTACACTTGTAACAAACCTATTGGATGGGTGTATTTCAAAACCTTATCACCTTATCCTCGAAATATATCCTTTTGAGACCTTTTAAATCCAAAAATCATTTTATAATAAAGTAATATTATATAACATTCCCATAGTGCAACTCCTCTCCTCTTATAAAAGGCCCCCACCTATTCCAACTTACACACACCTCTAAAGACATTGGCTCAGCCATCCCCTACCCATTTCATCTCTCCACATACTTCTATTAATAATTGAAGCCTCACTTTGAGCATAATCCTTTCCAACCAAGCCTTTGAGCTCAAATCAATGAGAGTTAACCAATTTAAAGGTAATGTCTTCCCTTGTGTTCCTTTGTTTTATTTTTCTTCTCCAAAACCCTAAACTCTTTCTATTATCTTTTTTTTAACAACACCAGTATATTAAATATACTAGGATGTTTTTATTAGAAGTATTCGAGATACACTTTCACACACCTCCGTCTAATGGTTAAAGAACATACTGTTTCTGTGGATGACGAATTACTACCTCACGAAACGATGATTGTTCAATATTATTTTAACACCTTCAATGGTGGCCATTAATATGTCACTATATTTATATATTATATATAATTTTTTTATGTTTTCCTTAAGCTTCTGTATTTTTCATTTTTGGCATAACTTTATGGTTTCCATTATGGGTAAAGGCGATATCTTCATTTTAGGAAGTGCGGACTACCTCCCCCTCAATGTGATTTGATTCGTTAATGCCATATTTGGGACGCATAAATGATGGAATTAAGTGTATTACATATTATATCCTACTGGAATTATAAAATACCTTTATATAATTATTATTTAATTCCATTGAATAAAAAAAATGAATGTAGGGTTCATGCGTACGTACGGCTTACTGTCTCCATGAATGGTACATTTCATTTCTTATCTCCAAATGTTATGTACTATTATAAGTAAATATATATAATGGATATATATTTAATATATTACATCTAAATGAAGGATATAATTCTGGAATTATAATATATATATATCTCATTTTCTTTAATTCCATTGATATGACAATAAAATGAAAGTAGTGTTCATGCGTACGTAAGGCCTACTGTCTCCATGAACGGTGCTTTTAATGTTTTATCTCCAAATGATATCGAATGGTATAAAATTACTATATACTGGATATGTATTATATTTTAAACATAAATACTATTCTGGATATGATGTACCTATAACTACATGGAAAATTCTTTTCCAACAAGTTCAATTTTTACTCATGTACCAAACATCGACAAAAACGTCTAATATGAACTCACTTTATTAACTAGTTATTATAACATTATAATATGTGATATGAACTGAATAATAATATTTAATGGAGGTCATTAAGAAATTATAAAATGGCCAAATTTTATTATTCAAGAGATTAAAGAACAATCGAGTCATGTCGGACACGAGGTAAGGGATCCTACTCCTCTCTTTCTTTTTAAGTAAAATCTTTTATATCATTTCTTTTTGAGCTCATCTTTTTTATGATTGGGATGTTATTTTATATTACTCCTACTGTAATTATTATGTTAATATGATGGGATACCCTATTTTCTCTCATCAATCCATTTTGGAAGTTTTGAGTTGCGCTGTTAGGCTGCCGAATTTTCGTAAGAGATCTAACCTCTCTCCTTATTTATAAGTACTCTACTTTATGTCACTTATTTTAAGCTCCTCTTTGTTATGATGGGGGATGCTTGTTTATATTCCTCTTTCTATAAATTTTATTTTAATATGATTAGAGACCCTATTTGTTCTCATCAATCCATTTTTGGAAGTTTTATGTGGCGTCGTTAGGCTTTCGAAATTTTGTAAGGGGCTTTTTATCTCACTTTGTGTTTTCGTGAGATTCATGCTACATTTGACAATATTTCCTTCTGAGTGGCGTATGGATTGTACATTATTCTACTATTTGGGTAACATAATTTCGTTTTTGATTATTTACATCAATGTTGTATAGTCCTTCTTTCATGGGGTGTACGTTTCGAAAGTTACCCAAATCGGTAAGGGAACCCTTCACCCTCCTCTTTTTAAAGGACTTCTTTTGTTATGTATTTTAATTCACATACAATTATGTTGGGTATAAGGACCCATAATTTACATAAATTTTTATTACATTAGAATTTAAGCACACTTATTACAACATATAACAAAACCAGGAAAGGACCGTATAGGTATAGAGTCTTTAGAAACTGGGAAACATAAACAACTGGTTCATAAAGCATCTACTTTGCCTCCCCTTTATTTCATCATATCTAGAGTCCCATTTGGCGTATCCTTATTAATACCCTTATTCCGGACCTGGGGAAAGAAAACTTATAAAAGGGTGAGCTCAAATGTTCAGTATGGGTAAACAAAAGAAATATAAATCACATCATATTCATAAGAACATAACATTTTGGAAATCTTACCCTGCAAAAGAGATCATAATTTTATAACATGGGATAAATCATGGTAGTGAAATGTAATCACAATAATAATATCTTAAAAATGTAACTTTGTGTCATACACACATAATCATAGAGAATCATTTCTTAGTAGTCAAGACTCATTTCCAATACTATCTTAGTGGACAAAGTCCATTTCTGAACCGAGTTCACTCCTCGTTTCAGTCCTGTTTCACTAAACCGGTTTAACCTGCCATTCCAGCCATGTCTATCTCATGAGATATAAAATATTTACCCAATGAATTGGAGGGAGATATATGTCCCACCCATCTCATAATGATACCATTCTTATGTGTGCCACAAAATCATAAATCATACATCATTGCATAACCCATGTAATAAAAACTGGATTCTTAAACATCGTAACATCATAAAACAATTCATATAAGATAGATCAATTCATAAAAATAATTCCATCACAACAAAATCAAATCAATGTAATAGTAGGGATAGAAACAGAATCCTATATTATCATAGATGGAATATAATTTCGATAAAACACTTGAACTCCATTCTTGGGGAAAATATCATTTCTTCTTCAAAAACATTTTTCCCTTCTTAACATGTCATAATATTTTAAACTAAAGGAATTTGATTAAAAATAAACATGAAAACTAGTAAATTAATCTTTTTGGAAATAATGTTTTAAAAATCCATTCATGCCGTACAAGTTAAAAAAACATTCTTCTCGTACATTTGTCAGTAATGTCAAAAAGTACCTCATACGAAAAATGACAAAAGATTCCTTTCATATCCTTTACTAAAAACTCATCAAAGGGTAAATTTTGAATGACAAAATTTTAGGTGGATGGAAACAATATTAAATATTGAGGGAACATGTATGAGGATGATAAAATACACCCCACCAAATACCAAAGTATAAACAATCTCAGATAAAAATGAGATTGTGATATTTTCCCTTACCTTAGGTTCGATTTGCTTCGTAAGTGTCCGAACCTCCAGTATAATTATTTAAATAATGTTATTGACTTATTCCAGATTCATACGTATTTTTATGATAATATATATGGTCATATTATTAGATTCTTTTTAGTAATATTTCATTGCTACTTGTTATTCGGGTGTTTATTACTTTTTGTTCTTATGCGTGTTTTGTCGAATAAATTTTTATTCTTCCCTTTAAGTTATAGATACCTCATTTTCCAGAATGGTATTAGTGTACTATATATCATATTTATTAATTAAATTCATTTATATAATCATTATTCAATGAAGATCATGTAAAACTAATTGCATCACATCGTGGAGACGATATTCCGTACGTACGCACCAGCGATGATATCATTCCCATGATCGTGGAATTGTATTGGAGTGTATGTATACTATTTCAGAATCAATAGAACATTACAATAATCATATATAGTCATTATTTACACAATTATACCCATCCAAGCAAGGTGGTGATGGAAAATATATTACACCATGACGTGGAGACGGTATTTCGCACATACGCACGCGCGGTGATTTCATTTTCTGTAGGATGGATAGATGGTGAAATAGGGTTGTTTCATACATATAATAACATATCAGTATATGAGTTATACTCCTGTTATTACTTCATAATGAAAAAACTAAAGAACAAGAAGTATAAGAAGAAATAGAGTTGAAAGAATCTATAACGGGCATTACCTCTTCTTTGAAGCGCTTCTTTGAGGCCTTCTTTTAGGGCACTAAAATTGGTCTTTGAAGAGGAACATAACATCTAGGATGTTTCTAGGGAAGTGGAGAGGAGAAATGGGCAGGGGTTGGCCGAGCTTGAAGGCTCAATTTGGTGTGAGGAGGTGAGGGAGGAGGTGCCCATTTATAAGGGAGAAGAGGTCCACCTTTGGAAATATAAGAAATATTAGTATATATTAAATCCCAACCCCACTTAAAAAACTTCCAAAATGACTCATATACTAAGATTAGATGAGATAGGGTTGTAATCTCATCAACCAATAAAATTTAGACTTGTTAGGAATTTATTTTAAACATTATCAACTTGATTTATCCTTATTTATCAATTTAATTATATTTTTGGTATTAATATCCTAAATTTAAAATTATTTTTAATAATTACATATGTATTGTGAATTTTGCATAATTTGACACTTAATGACATTTTCGACCATATAAATTTTAATTTATTATTTTTAAATATTTTTGTGATTTTTAAATATGTTAGTTTTATAAAATAACAATAGTGTCAATTTTGACAATATTCATTTATTTGAATTTAAATAAAATTTATAAAAGAATATATGTTCAAACTAAAAGCTGTAATATATTAATAAATTGTCATATGTATCTATAAAATTAGTGTAGAACATTAAATAGTTAATATAATATTTATTTTAATATTTTTAAAACCATTTATTTGATGTTTTAATTAATAAAATAATTTCAACATCACTATTGTGTCATTTTTAATGATAATTATTTAATCTCTAAAAATTCTAAAAAAATTCCTATGATGTAGATAATTGTATTATCCTTTTGGAGACTCTTCATGTTCGAAGTTTCATTAAGTGTATCACCATATTAAAATTATTATACTTATAAGATTTAAGAAAGTGACATGTTGTCACATTCTTTGGTTTTAATAATAATTAAATTATTTTCATGGAGAATAGTCCATTAAATGAATATAATCCGACCATTAGGTGATATGGGTCGATCTTTAGTCATCAAATAGAATTTTATCTGGTTTTATGGTAATTTAATAATCTTATATTTACCCTTAATTACCCGATTTACCTTTAACTATGGTAAATAAAATTTACCGTAGTAACTATTCATAATGCCCAAAAATAAAAAGTAGCCTGTTAACATAATTTGGACCCACTGATTCCAAATATGGAGTCCATTTTTCAAAATTCAAAACACATAAGTTGCATTAATTAATTTAAAATAAATCACATTGTTATGAAAACGGGTTTTAGATGTTAAAACATTGCCAAAGATTGAAATGTTTTTACCTATGAATTCAATGTGAAATTAATGCTAATGACATAAATTATATTAAATGGTGAAAATATATATCTATTTATACTTTAAAACAATTTAATATTATAATTTAACCATATAAATTATCTCAATGAAAAATGTTGTTTTTAATTAAAAATTAGCGTATTTTTACTATTCATCAAAATATGAATGTTATCAGAAAAATATCAAAATTTATCCAAAGTAAATTTTTATACCCTGATTCAAAATAAGAATTTTATTTTTTCAAATTGAACTTATAATCATGTCAAAAACTTGATTTATTGTGTGTGCGCCATCAAAAGGTGGCAAAACTACATTTTTTGAAAAATACTTATTTTACAAGAAAAAATTTATTTTGTTCTCTTACCATGTTCAAGAAAATGTGTATGATGAATAATAAAATTCAAAATGTAGTTAATACTATTTATAACGGCTAGTTCATAATAATATATCGTTGTTTAGTGAATCTCGGTATTGCATAATACACACGCTATCAAGGAAGGTCGTGATTGCTTGTAATGCAAGCCAAGTCCGTATTGTCTGCTGTGAAAGATTCCTTTGGTGTTGTGTATAACATAAGACATAAAAAAAATCACATAAAATCTCAGGGTGTAACATTCTACCCCCCTTAAAATGAATTTTGCCCTCGAAATTCATCACTTGTAACAAACAGATGAGATACCTCTCCCTTATCATATCCTCAAGCTCCCATGTAGCTTCTTCTAATTGGTGGGTCCTCCATAAAACTTTCACCAAGTGATTTGTATTTTTCCATAGGACTTTTTTCGCTACGATCCAGAATTTCAAAAGGACCAATATATCTAAGGCTCAACTTTCCCTTGTTTCCAAATCTTATGACCCTCTTCCAGGGAGATATTCGTAAGAACACATTATCACCCACTTCAAACTCTAGGTCTTTTCTTCGGTTGTCGACATAATTTTTCTGTCGACTCTGAGCTGCTCTTATGTGTTTTTGAATAGATCAGACATTTTCTGCCATCTGATCAACAAGATCAGGTCCTAATAGCTTTCTTTCCCCAACTTCATCCCAGCAAGTTGGAGTCCTGCATTTCTTTGCATAGAGAGCTTCATAAGGGGCCATCTGAATACTGGAGTGAAAGCTATTATTTTAAGAAAATTCCACCAAAAGTTGGTGTTGATCCCAACCACCTTTGAAATCCATAGAGCAAGCTCTCAACATATCTTCTAGAGTTTGAATTGTTCTCTCAGACTGACCATCTGTCTGATGATGATAGGCAGTGCTGAAACTCAACTCTGTATCCAGAGTATGCTGAAGACTTCGCCAGAATATTCAGGTAAACCTCGGATCCCGATCAGATATAATAGAAAGTGGTATTCCATGAAATCTTACCACTTCCTTTACATATATCCTGGAAAGCTGATCTAGAGTGAAATCCTCTCTAATAGAAATGAAGTGTGCAGACTTTGTAAGACGATCAACTATGACCCAGATAGCATTATTCCCTTTTGATGTTTTAGGAAGTCTAATGAAAAAGTCCATAGTGATGTTTTTCCATTTCCATTCGGGTATGGGTAATGGTTGTAACATGCCCTTAGACTTCTGTCTCTCAGCTTTAACTTTCTGACAAACCAAGAATCGAGAGACATATTTAGCAATATCTCTTTTCAAGCCATCCCACCAGAAGTACTCTTTCAGGTCCCTATCCATCTTTGTGCTTCCAGGGTGAATAGAGAATGAAGAACTATGAGCCTCATCCAACAGCTCCTTCCATAATTTAGGTATGGGAGGTATAGAAACCCGATTCCTGAACTTTATTATCCCAACACAATCAAGGTTGAATTCAGGGACATTTCTCACCTTCTTTTGTAACTCAACATCTACTTTCTGCTCCTCTTTAATCTTTACATGTATAGATGGTCGAACATTCATTTGAGAAAGATACGATTTTCCCCTTCCATTATAATTCCAAGATCCATCCTTTGTAAATCCATAAATATTGGATCTTTTGTTATCCTCATCATGGATATGCTACCATGGTCTTGTCGACTTAATGCATCTGCCACCTTGTTTGCTTTCCCAGGGTGGTAATGAATTGAGCAGTTGTAATCCTTAATCAGCTCCAACCATCTTCTTTAGTGCATATTCAGCTCCTTTTGTTTGAAAATATACTTTAATCTTTTATGATCGGTATAAATGTCACACCTTTCTCCATAAAGATAATTCTCCAAATCTTTAATGAAAAGATTACCGCAGCTAACTCCAAATCATGAGTTGGGTAATTTTGCTCATGGATTTTCAACTGTCGTGAGGCATAAGCTATCACCATATCATTTTGCATAAGAACAGACCCCAATCAATTCATGGATGCATCACTGTAGATCACAAACCTTTCTCCAATACAAGGCAGTGTGAGCACAGGTGCACTAGATAACCTTCTTTTCAACTCCTTGAAATTCTCTTCACATTCCTCCGTCCAAACAAACTTAACTCCTTTCCGAGTCAACCAGGTGAGTGGATTAGATAATCGTGAAAAATATTTCACAAAACGTCGATAATATCGAGACAAACCAAGAAAACATCATATATCAGTTACTATTGTTGGTCTCGACCATCTTTCGATGACCTCTGTTTTTGATGGATCCACGGATATCCCCTCTTTTGAGATTATGTGACCCAAAAATGAAACATTTTGAAACCCAAATTCACACTTGGTAAATTTGGCATAAAGCTTATCCTTTCTCACGGTCTTCAATATAATTATAATGTGATCTTCATGTTATTCCTTTCTCTTTGAATATACAAGAATATCATCTATAAAGACTACCACAAACTGATCAAGATAGTCTTTAAATACACTATTCATTAGATCCATGAAGATAGCAGGGGCATTAGTAAGACCAAATGGCATCACTATAAATTCATAGTGTACATACCTTGTATGGAAAGCCATCTTTGGTATATCCTCCCTTTTGACCCTTAATTGATGATACCCTGAATGAAGATCAATCTTGGAAAATTATTTATCTCCTCATAGTTGGTCAAATAAGTCATCAATGTGTGGGAGATGATATTTGTTCTTGATAGTGATCTTGTTATGTTCTCGATAATCAATACAGAGTCTCATTGATCAATCTTTCTTCTTAACAAACAGAAAAGGTGCTCTCCAAGGTGACGCACTAGGGCGTATGAATCCCTTATCAAGATTCTCTTGGAGTTGCTTCTTCAATTCCTGCAACTCAATTGGCGTCATTCTATAAGGTGTCTTTGAAATAGGCAAAGCACCCGGTACGAGTTCTATTGAAAAATCAACTTCACGATTTGGTGGAAGACCCGGAAATTCTTTCGGAAAGACATCATCAAACCCCCCTACAATGGGCATATTCATAATCGTGAGTTTCTCTCCAGCCATTTGAGATAAATAACCCTCATTTAGTGGAATCAAGACCCAAAAGATGGAAGAAGTTTCCACTGGAATGTTATGTTCATCCTTGCATCGATAGATGACCATAGATTGATCTGGAATATGAAATGTGACTAACCTTCTTTGGTAATTGATATGATCTCCATATAAAGAAAGCCAATCCATACCAAGAATGACCTCAAATTCCACTATAGGAAGGATCACAAGATTTGCAGGAAGAACTTTCCCACAAACTTCAATCGGGGAAAAATTATAAACTTTTGATGCGACTGTTGTGCAATTATGGGTTGTCACAGCTAACTCAACATCTAATTGTTGAGGTAATACGGTGATACTCTTAGAAAATTATTCAGAAATAAAAGAGTGGGTGGATCCAAAATCAAATAAAACATTTTATACATTAGAGTGGATGTTAAGTGTATCTCTCACCACTTCATTGTCGTACTCCACATCACCGATAGTAATTGCATGTGACTTTCCTTTGTCTTTGGCCTTAAGAGTTTGTTGATGTCAATCATCATCATCAACCCTTGGATTTGGGCATTGATTGGCATAATTCCCCATCTCCTTTCACTTGAAACATTGAAGTGTAGTAGGTTCATTATGTGTATCCCTTCCTTTGTTTGCATCATTAGACATCATCCTCCAATCATTACGGCATTCAAATGCTCGATGACCTTCCTTTCCACATTTGAAACATTTACTTGTCCCTTTAAGAAAACTCCCTCCATATTTCATTCAACACATTGAGCATAAGGGAAAGCTCATCTTCTTTTCAGTGTGCTCTTTAGATTTTTCTTGGAATTCCATTTTTCCTTTCTTATCAAACCCATATTACTGATGGGTTACTCCAATCTCCATTTCAACTTTGAGAGCACATCGATCGATTTCTTCATAGCTATTGATGTCCCTTATGTCTAAGGCACTTCGAAGACTTGGTTTTAAGCCACTAAATAATCGATCGATCTTACTCTCAGGTTGGATAATAAAACCTGAAGTGTACCTTACAAGTCTTTTAAAATTTGCTTCATAGGTACCAACAGATTCATCATCCTTTTGCTTCAGTTCAAGAAACTCTTTCTCCAACTTTGTTTGGAGAATACGAGGGAAGTACTTATTGAAAAATAAGTTCTTGAAGTCGTCCCATTCCATGGACTCAATTTCATCCCGTTGCCTCGTATTATTAATAAGATTCCACCATTGATCAACATATCCTTCCAAATGATACACTGCTAGAATGACTTTATCATGTTTAAAACATTGAAGAACTGAAAATATCTTTTCGGTAGTACTAATCCATTTTTTAGCAACTAATGGATCAGTAGACCCACTGAATTAAGGTGGATGCTGCCTCCTGAAGGATTCAATAGAATTTTGCTCCTTCCTTTTCTTGTTTGGAAGTCCTGTATAATTCATATATTGAGAAAGTTGTGTGAGCATTGCTACAAGATTTTTCATTCCATCTCCCATAACGTTTGGTTTCACAGGGGGACAATCATTGCATTGCCTGTCGCATTCTGCATTAACACGGTTCCATCGGGTTCCAGTCATTGACTAAAACTAAGAATAATAGTGTGAGCAAAACTAATTATAATAGGAAAACCACATAATCAAGAATAAAATTTCACACTTAAGGTCTTATCACAGGTTGTTCATGTCCATTTCTAAAACACTAATATTGTGTTCTATGCTTAGACTTATCCTTAGGGTTCTTACTAAGGCTTTCACATCCTAGTATCCAATGGTTGACTATAACCTCCCTCTGATAACAACAATAACAACCCATACTATACATTCATTGTTATTACTTCAGAATTGAAGCACACTTATTACAAAATATAAAAAAACCAGGAAAGGACCGTATAGGTATAGAGTCTTTAGAAACTAGGAAACACAAACAAGTGGTTCATAAAGAATCTACTTTGCCTCCCATTAATTTCATCATATCTAGAGTCCCTTTTGGCATATCCTACTTAATACCCTTCTTCCTGGCCTGGGGAAAGAAAACATACAAAAGGGTGAGCTCAAATGCTCAGTAAGGGTAAACAAAAGAAATATCAATCACATCATATTCATTAGAACATAACAATTTGGAAATCTTACCCTGTAAAAGAGATCATAATTTCATAACATGGGATAAATCATGGTAGTGAAAGGTAATCAAAATAATCATAACATAAAACATGGAACTTTTTTTCATACACACATAATCATAGAGAATCATTTCTTAGTAGTCAAGACTCATTTCCAAGACAATCTTAGTGGACAAAGTCCATTTCTGAACCGAGTTCACTCCTCGTTTCAGCCATGTTTCACGGAACCGGTTTAACATGCCATTCCAGCCATGTCTATCTCATGAGATATAAAATCTTTAACCAATGCTTTGGAGGGAGATATAGGTCCCACCCATCTCATAATGATACTATTCTTATGTGTGCCTGAAAATCAGAAATCATACATCATTGCATAACCGATGTTATAAAAATGGGATTTTTAAATATCGTGACATCATAAAACAATTCATATAAGATAAATGAATTCATAAAAATAATTCCATCAAAACATAATCAAATCAATGTAATAATAGTGATTTAAAAAGAACCCTATATTATCTTAGATGGAAAATAATTTTGATAAAACACTTGAACTCCATTCTTGAGGAAAATATCGTTTCTACTTGAAAAACATTTTTCCTTTATTAACATGTCATACAATTTTAAACTAAAAAACGTTTATTAAAAATAAACATGAAAAGTTTTAAATGAAGCTTCATGGAAATAATTTTTTAAAAATCCATTCATGCCGTATAAGTTAAAAAAACATTCTTCTCGTACTTTTGTCAGAAAAGTCAAAACATACCTCATACGAAAAACGACAAATGATTCCTTTCATATCCTTTACTAAAAAATCACTGAAGGGTAAAATTGGATATAAAAAATTTTAGTTGGATGGAAACAATATTACATATTGAGGGAACATGTATTTGGATTATAAAATACACCCCAGCAAATACCAAAGTATAATCAGTCTCGGATAAAAATGAGATTGTGATATTTTCCTATACCTTAGGTCTGATTTGCTTCGTAAGGGTCTGAAACTCCTGTATAATGATTTAAATAATGTTATTGACTTATTCCAGAATCATACGTATTTTTATGATATCATAAATGGACATATTCTTAGCTTATTATTAGTAATATTTCATTTCCACTTGTTATTCGGGTGTTTATTACTTTTTGTTCTTATGCGTGTTTTGTCGAATGAATTATTATTCTTCTCTTTAGGTTATAGATACCTCCTTTCCAGAATGGTATTAGTGTACTATATATCATATTTATTCATTGAATTCATTTATATAATCATTATGAAATGAATATCATGTAGAACGAATCGCATCACATCGTGGAGACGGTATTCCGTACGTACGCACGAGCGATGATATCGTTCCCATGATCGTGGAATTGTATTGGAGTGTATGTATACTATTTCAGAATCAATATCAATTTACAATAATCATATATATTCATTATTTACACCATTATACCCATCCAAGCAAGGTGGTGATGGAAAATAGATTACACCACGGCGTGGAGACGGTATTCCGTACGTACGCACGCGCAATGATTTCATTTTCCATAGGATGGATAGATGGTGAAATAGGGTTGTTTCATACTTATAATAACATATCAGTATATGATTGATACTCATGTTATTAATTCATAATGAAAAACCTAAGGAAGAATAATTATAAGAAGAAATAGAGTTGAAAGAATCGGAAACGGACATTACCTCTTCTTTGAAGCGCTTCTTTGAGACATCCTTTTAGGGCACTAAAATTGGTCTTTGAAGAAGACCAGGACCACTAGAATATTTATAGGGAAGTTGAGAGGAGAAATGGGCAGGGTTTGGCCAAGCATGAAGGCTCAAATTGGTGTGAGGAGGAGAGGGAGGAGGTGCCCATTTATAAGGGAGGAGAGGGGCACCTTTGGAAATATAAGAAATATTAATATATATTAAATCCCAAACCCAATTAGAAAACTTCCAAAATGACTCATATCTGAATATTAGAAGAGATAGGGTTGTAATCTCATCAACCAATAAAATTTAGACATGTGAGGATTTTATTTTAAACATTATCAACATGATTTATCCTTATTTATCAATTTAATTTTATTTGTGGTAATAATATTCTAAATTTTAAATTATTATAAATAATTACATATGTGTTGTGAATTTTCCATAATTTGACACTTTATGACATTTTCGACCATATAAATTTTTATTTATTATTTTTAAATATTTTTTTTTGATTTTTAAATATGTTAATTTTATAAAATAACAATAGTGTCAATTTTGAAAAAATTCACTTATTTGAATTTAACTAAAATTTATAAAGAAGATATGTACGAACTAAAATCTTTAATATATTAATAAAATGTCATATGTATCTATAAAATAAGTTTATCACATTAAATATTTCATATAATATTTATTTTAATATTTTTAAAACCATTTATTTGATATTTTAATTAATAAAATAATTTCAACATCACTATTGTTTCATAATTAATGATAATTATTTAATACCTAAAAATACTAAATAATTTCCTATGATGTAGATAATTGTATTAGCTTTCTATAGACTATTCATTTTTTAAGTTTCATTAAGTTTATCACTAAATTAAAATTATTATACTTATAAGACTTAAGAAAGTGACATGTTGTCACATTCTTTGGTTTTAATAATAATTAAATTATTTTCATGGAAAAAAGTCAATTAAATGAATATAATCTGACTGTTAGGTGATATGGGTCTACTTTTAGTCATCCAATAAGATTTTGGCAGGTGTTAAGGTAATTTTATAATCTTATATTTACCCTTAATTACCCGATTTACCTTTAACTATGGTAAATAAAATTTACCGTAGTTACTATTCATAATGCCCAAAAATAAAAAAGTTGCCTATTAACATAATTTGGACCCACTGATTCCAAATATGGAATCAATTTTTCAAAATTCAAAACACATAAGTTGCAGTGATTAATTTAAAATAAATCCGGTTGTTAAGAAAACGGGTTTTAGAAGTTAAAACATTGCCAAAGATTGAAATGTTTTTACCTATGAATTCAATGTGAAATTAATGCTAATGACATACATTATATTAAATGGTAAAAATATATTCTATTTAAACTTTAAAACTACTACATATTATAATTTAACCATATAAATTATCTCAATGAATAAAGTTGTTTTTAATTAAAAATTAGCGTATTTTTACCATTCATCAAAATATGAAAGTTATCATAATAATATAAAAAATTTACCCAAATTAAATTTGTATGCCCCGATTCAAAAGAAGAATTTTATTTTGTAAAATTGAACTTATAATCATGTCAAAAACTAGATTTAATGTGGGTGTGCCATCAAAAGGCGGCAAAACTGCATTATTTGAAAAATAATTATTTTACCCGAAAAAATTTATTTTGTTCTCTTACCATGTCCTAGAAAATGTGTATGATGAATAATAAAATTAAAAATGTATTTATTACTATTCATAATGGCTAGTTCATAATAATATATCGTTGTTTAGTGAAACCCTATATTGCATACTACAAACATTATCGAGGAAGGTCGCGATTGCATGTAATGCAAGCCAAGTCCGTATTGTGTGCTGTGAAAGATTCCTTTGGTGTTGCGTATGACATAAGACATAATAAATATTCTCATAAAATCTCATGGTGTTACATTGGGATATGTTCTAATATATCCTTATTGATGTAAATTTTATGTCTATTTGATGACATACCCTTTTTATCTCTCATCAACTCTTTTTCTGAATTTTGAAGTGACACCGTTAGGCTGTCGAATTTTTGAAAGGGAATTTCTTAACCCGGTTTCGATTCTTTGGGATAAACATGTACTCCTTGAATATGTAGTTCAATGAATATGTGTGAATGTCCTCTGATTGTTTTACACTTAATATCCTCTTATATTTTGTGTATTCGTTTATCACACATAATTATGTAATTGATTTATCCTTAATCCAAGGATACCGTCTTTGTATGGGACTTCGTCTCAATCTCCTTTCATTGAGGCATATTTTGTTTTATACACAATCTACTTTTATAAGGTATATAATCTCCTTTGACTTTTACATTTATCCAAAAGGAATATTTTTATATGAAGAGATTTACTAAACGACAAAAGGGAATGTTTTTGTCGTACGTATGCGGCGAAAAAGACTTATCCGCCGTCGTGACCATTATTTGAGTTTAGTATTCTTATACATGCCATACCATTTTTTTAAATGAAAGATAAATACCATTTTTTACTTTTATTTTTTTTTGGTATTGAAAATGGTTTTCAAAATGTTTTTATATAAATATGTTGTATTGATATCTTGTGATTGAAAAGTGTAAATGTTATGTTTCCTTTTGTATGTTTTATTTGATACGATTATGTTATGGTTCTTGGGCATTATTATGAATACGGGTGGTTTTGTGATAAACTAAGGGCGAGTGAGCCCGATATAGCTCTCCAATGAATTGGGTAACACAAAGGGGTTAAACGTTGAGGTTTCTCCGAAAAGATTTATGGAATATACTGTGATGGGTATTCCAAACGTAACCAAGAGGGTTACTCCCTATGTAAGAATGTTATGATTTCCTCAAGTTACCTTTATGTCTTATGATTTCTATGATTTATTCATGATTTTATGAGGTATGTTAAAATGATTATGTTTTATGAGTAATGTATGTTTTCATACATGGACTAATGTTTTCTTTTCATACTTTTATATCCCTTACTGAGCTTTTTATGCTAATCCCAGGTTTTTGAAATGTTTTTCACAGGTCAAGGGAAAGGTGCGTGAAATGATGATAGTGTCAAGGACGTGTAAAGAAATAATCCATGTTTTATTTTAAATATGTTTCCGTTGATGGGAAAAAACGAATACTATCTTTTATGTAACCACATTGTTTAAATGTGGAGTGTAATTCATGATTTATGGTCTAATTCTATAAAAATATAATCCTGAAAAGATCATAAATGTGAATTATTCATTTAATTCAATATTAAGTAATGTTTAAGGACGAGGCCTTATAGTTGGTATCAGAGGTTGGATTATATAAATTTAGAGGTTAGGGTATTCTCTAGGCATAAGTGACATTGCCATAATGGTTAGGATTTCATAAAGAGTCCATGTTTTGATAAAGTGAATGAGTAAGTATATCTTAGTGTTTATCTTCCTCATTAGTACATGATGGTTTTGTTG
Organism: Viscum album; assembly: GCA_963277665.1. Classification (NCBI taxonomy): domain Eukaryota; kingdom Viridiplantae; phylum Streptophyta; class Magnoliopsida; order Santalales; family Viscaceae; genus Viscum; species Viscum album. Next base: position 797,351,592 of record OY728143.1, on the reverse strand, counting down.
ATATAATCACACTAACATTTCTGTTTTTAGTGAACGGATGGATCTAGCAGGCACCAAAGTGACAATATGATTGAAGGAAACTGTGGTGGTTCTCTGATTAAGATATGGGATGAAATGGGGGATTCAATGAGGAAACTCGTGGTTGTTCTAAACCAACAATCATGGAGTCATGATCAACCACTTGTACCTTGGCATGTTCTGTAATGCATCATGTACGAGAAGACCAATCGATGTGGAAGTTCATGTAATAATTATAAAGGTAACCATTAGGGTTTATATGATCCTTACTTTTGAGGTAATTATGGGTTATTATATGTTATGATGGAAAATGAAAGGCTTGAGATAAACATGAGGTTAAAATATGTTATGATTATTTTTTAAGATTTTATCTCATTTTGGGGAATGTTTTAAGAATTATATAGTTTTGGAAATAATACAAAATGCAGACCATGTGACAACCTGTCACATCAGACAAAGCTACGGGAATCGAACCCACAACCAATGTGCGACTTGTATTTATCGCCTACCACTGGACTACGTGAAGTCCCTAGTTTGTGTGACTAATTATTTTTAGTTAGATGAATTTATAAATCAAGTGTAAGTTTATTTTTCTTTATCTATGGAAATGTTTAACCTATCATGGAGGATATTTTAGTAGGTTAATTACTTTTTAGTATGAGACTTTAAGAGAAACTAATGTTATTTGGAGATAAATGTTAATTTTGTACCTTGGAAGACTATGTGATTAAATCCTTCAAATATTTGTGTTTCAATCTTAGTTTGGATTAAATTGATGAATTTTATGGATAGATGTTTATTGAATGGTCTTTGTTGATCTTTGGGTATTGTTTGACAAATTTTGGAGATTAAGAATAGATTTTTTTTTAAAGACTTATCCTTTTTGGGTAATATCTGATCTCATAATAACCTTTTTGGTTTTAGTTTTGGTTAAGGTTTAAAGACATGGGAAGTATATAGTTCTAATTTGGGGAATAGGTGATTCTCTAGAAGTTGGTTATAGCTCTCTTAATGTGAACAATTCATCCTAATTACTCATCTTTTGGAGAAAATATGAGTTCCTGTAATAAATCTAGTAAAAGTTGAAAGTCAACATGACAAGTAAGTATGTTTCCTTAAGATAAAAAATAAATTCCTCAATGAAGATTAACTTAAAAAAAATGTTGTCTGTTAAATTTTCCTAATAGGGAATCAAATACCGTTTAACCCATCACAATTTTGTGATTCCTTATGGTTAACTTTCTCCTAGAAATGATTACTATCACTCTCCCTCAGAACATGACCCTTTGTTTTTTCCTCCATATCCATGTTTTCCTACAAGGAATCCTAGTATGGGTTAACTCGGGTAACCTTTTTACTTATCATTATTTATTTTAAAGTGATTGTTTTGCTGAGTCTTGTTCCGATGTGGTATTTTCAATGAAGTTTCCAAGCCCAATTTTAAAATTACGAGGACACAATTCCCAAAAGGGGGGAAGGATGTAACACCTCAGGTAAATAAAGAATATGACATTTTCACATTTATCCATATTTGTGAATAAAATAATAATATAACTTTAATGGAGACGCTATGCTCGATGGCGTACCCAATACGCAACAATGAGTTTCTGGGGAATCTTACGTTGCACTCTAATAATAAAATAATATTATTTTAAATTGTAGTTAATGCCTAGCCGTTGTAATGGCGTGAATGAAAATAACTAACTACAAAATGATTATATATGTTTGTCAAATATTTTTACTTTTTACAATAAATGTTAGACGATTAAAAATGCAAATTAATCCAATTTTAAGTGTAAACATTCTAATATTCATTAAAAGGTCGATTAACCGCCTTTTAATGACGAACCTCTTTTAAATCCACTTTTTGACAATTTTAGGTGTTATATTTGAAAAAATAAAATTCTTCTTTAGAATCAGGACATCAAAATTTACTTTGTGTAAATATTTGGTATTTTTCCTATAAATTTTATTTTTTAATAAATAGTGAAAAATGTTGTATTTTAATTCAAAACCACTTTTTAATCTAATTTATTTATATGATTAGATTATCTTTTGAATCTGTTTTAAAGTGAAATTAGAATATATTTTTACCATTTAATCCAATAGTGGTTGTTACAATTAATTTCATCTTGAAATTGGACTTAAACTAGTGTCAATCTTTTGATACTTATTGTTTCATAAAAACAGGCTATTTGCTCTGATAGCGGAAATTAAATATTAAATTAATTAATGTAACTTCAATGTTTTAAATTTTTTAAAATATACACCATTTTTGAATTATGAATATCAAATATAGATTAGGGTGATTTTTTGGTATTTTTCTGGAAACTTCAATCTTTGATGAATAGTGAAACCAATAAGTGGTACTTAAAAAACATATTTTTCGTTTAAATGAAATTTTACCACCTCTGTGTTTTGAATTTCAAAAATCCGACATAAATGGTTATCATTAAGAAGTAAAATTTGGTTCAATGGGATTGAAATAAGTTTTTTGGTGAATAGTAACTTTTAAGTTTTAATCGTGATTAGAGGTAACTAGTATAGGTTAAGGTAAAAATAATGTTTTAATTATATGAAATGACCTAGACACATGTCCTACCTTCATTGGATGAGTCATGGCCGACCAAGATAATCCATGTGTCAACTTGGGGACCCCATGGAGCCACTTTTCTTGGAAAATGACATTAATACCTTTTTTATTTAAAGTTAAAATAAAAATTTCACAAACATGTGTTGTTTTACTAAAAAAATTAGATGAGGAAATAAAAGTCATATTTTTTACTATAAATATAAATTAGAAATATAAAAATATTTCCTACATCATGATATTTTTTTTATAATTTTTAGATATTAAATAAAATAATTTATTTATGACACTGTGATGATGCACTGATTACCTCATAAATGAACGATTTAAATAAAATGAAAAGATAGTGTGAAATCTAAGTCTTACACTTGTACAGAACCTATTGGATGGGATTATTTCGAAACCATATCACCTTATCCTCTAAATATTTCCTTTTGGGACCTTTTTAATTCGAAAACCATTTTATAATAAAGTAATATTTTAAAACATTCCAAGAGTGCCCCTCCTCTCCTCTTATAAAAGGCCCCCACCTCTACCACCATACACACACCTCTCAAGCCTTTGGCTGAGCCAACCCCTGCCCCATTTAATCTCTCCACATCTCTCTCTTCATCATTGAAGCCACACTTTGGGAAGAGTCCTTTCCTAGGAAGCCTTTGATCTCAAATCAAAGAGAGTTACCCGATTTAAAGGTAATGTCTTCCCTTGTGTTCCTTTGTTTTATTTTTCTTCTCCAAACCCCTAAACTATTTTAATTTCCTTTTTTTGTAACAAAAACTGAATATTAAATATACTAGGATGTTTTCATAAGATGGATTCAAGCTACACTTTCACACACCTCCATCTAATGGTTAAAGAACATACTGTTTCTGTGGATGGTGAATTACTGCCTCACGAAACGATGATTGTTCAATATTATGTTAACAACTTCAAAGGTGGCCATTAAGATGTAAATATATTTATATATGATATATAATATGTTTATGTTTTCCCTAATCTTCTATATTTTTCATTTATGGCATACCTTTATGGTTTCCATTATGGGTAAACATGATATCTTCATTTTAGGAAGTGCGGACTTCTGCCCCCTCAAAGTGATTTGATTCGTTAATGCCATATGTGGGACCTATAAATGATGGAAATAATGGTATTACATATGATATACTACTGGAATTATAATATACATTTATATCATTATTATTTAATTCCATTGAATACAAAAAAAAGAAATGAAAGTAGCGTTCATGCATACGTACGGCTTACCGTCTCCACGAACGGTACATTTCATTTCTTATGTCCAAATGTTATGTAATATTATAAGTACATATATATAACGGATATGTATGTAATATATTACATCTAAATGAATGATATAATTCTGGAAATAAAATATATATATCGCTTATTTTGTTTTAATTCCATTAATATGAAAAAAATGAAAGTAGTGTTCATGCATATGTACGGCCTACCGTCTTCATAAACGGTGTTTTTAATTTTTTATCTCCAAATGATATGGAATAGTATAAAATTATTATATAATCAATATATATGATTTTTAAAAAATCAATACTATTCTGGATATGATGTACCTATATCTACATGGAAAATTTCTTTTCCAACAAGTTCAATTTTTACTCATGTACCGAACATTGACAAAAACGTCTGATATGAACTCACTTTATTGACCAATTATTATAAAATTATAATATGTGATATGAAATGAATAATAATATTTGATGGAGGTCCTCAAGAAATTATAAATTTGCCAAATTTTATTCTTCAGGAGATTAAAGAATGATCGAGTCATGTCGGACATGAGGTAAGGGATCCTACTCCTCTCTTTCTTTTTAAGTACACTATTTTATGTCATTTATTTTAATCGCATATTACTTATGATTGGGATGTTATTTTATATTACTCATACTTTAATTATTATTTTAATATTATGAGAGACCCTATTTTCTCTCATCACTCAATTTTGGATGTTTTGAGTGGCGTCATTAGGCTGCTGAATTTTCGTAAGAGATCTAACCTCCCTCTTTCTTTTTAAGTACTCTCCTTTATGTCACTTCTTTTAATATCCTCTTTGTTATGATGGGGGTTGTTATTTTATATTTATTTTTCTGTACATTTTATTGTAATATGATGAGAGACCCTATTTGATCTCATCAATCCATTTTTGGATGTTTTAAGTGGCGCCGTTAGGCTGCCGAAATTTCGTAAGGGGCTTTTTATCTCAATTTTTGTTTTCGTGAGATTCATGCTAAATTTTCCAATATTTCCTTTTTAGTGGTGTATGTGTTGTACATTATTCTACTCCTTGTGTAACATACTTTCGTTTATGATTATTTATATCAATGTTGTATAGTCCTTCTTTCATTGGGTGTACGTTTCGAAAGTTACCCAAATCGGTAAGGGAACCTTTCACCCTCCTCTTTTTAAAAGACTTCTTTTGTTATGTATTTTAATTCAAATACTATTATGTTGGGATATGTTCTTATATATACTTGTTGATGTAAATTTTATGTCAATGTTATTAGATAGCCTTTTTATCTCACATCAACTCTTTTTCTGAATTTTGAAGTGACGCTGTTAGACTGTCAAATTTTTGCAAAGGAACTTCTTAACCCAATTTTGATTCTTTGGGATAAACTTGTACTCCTTGAATATGTTGTTCTATGAATATGTTTGAATTTCCTCTGATATTTTTACACTTAATATCCACTTATATTTTGTGTATTCATTTATCACACATAATTATGTAATTGATTAATCCATAATCCAAGGATACCGTCTTTGTATAGGGCTTCGTCTCAATCTCCTTTCATTGAGGCATATTTTGTTTTATACACAACCTACTTTTATACAGTGTATAAACCCCTTTTATGTTTATGTTTATCCAAAAGGAATATTTTTATACGAATAGTTTTACTAAATGACAAAAGGGAATGTTTTTGTCGTACGTATGCGGCGAAAACGACTTCTCCGCCGTCGTGACCATTATTTTAGTTTCAGCTTCCTCTACAATCCATACCTTTTATTTAAATGAAAAATAAATACCATGTTTTACTTTTATTTTATTTTGGTATTGAAATTTTTTTTCATAATGTTTTTATGTCAATGTCTTGTATTGATATCTTGTGATTGAAAAGTGGAAATGTTATGTCTCCTTTATGAATGTTTTATGTGATATGATTATGTTATGGTTCTTGGGAATTATTACGAAGATGGGTGGTTCCGTGATAAACTATGGTAGGGTGAGCCCGATATAGCTCTCCAACGCATTGGGTAACGTGAAGTGGTTAAACATTGAGGTTTCTTTGAAGAGATTTAGGGAATATACTGCGATTGGTATTCCAAACGTAACCAAGAGGGTTACTCCCTATATAAGAATGTTATGAATTCCTCAAGTTACCTTTATGTATTATGATTTATATGATTTATTCATGATTTTATGAGGTATGTTAAAATGCTTATGTTTTATGAGTAAAGTATGTTTTCATACATTGACTAATGTTTTCTTTTCATACTTTTATATCCCATACTGATCTTTTTATGCTCATCCTATGTTTTTGAAATGTTTTTCACAGGTCAAGGGAAAGGTGCATGATATGATGATAGTGTCAAGGAAGTGACAAGAAAGAATCCATGTTTTATTTTAAATATGATTCTGTTGATGGGAAAAAATGAATACTATCTTTTATGTAACCAATTTGTTTAAAATTGGAATGTAATTCATGATTTATGATCTAATTCTCTAGAACTCTAAACCTGAAATGATCCTAAATGTGAATTATTCATTTAATTCAATATTATGTAAGGTTTAAGTGTAACACCCAAATCGTCTACGGTACTTTTTCCTTTGAATAATGTAATAGCGTGTGTTGTATGCAGCATCGAGTTCTAACACACACCACAACCGATCAAACTAGACATTATCAATAGTAATACCTACTAATTTGAAATTATATATATTTTATAATTCAAAATGGACTACATTTTTGGATTCATAATATTGAAATTATCCTAAGTTGAATTTTTGGTATTTTTCTGAGAACGTCGAATTTTTATGAATATTGAAAAGTACTTAAAAACAACTTTTTTAATCAAAATAATTTATAGTGATAAATTATATTATTTAGTGGTTTTAATGTATAATTATAATATATTTTTATCATTTTATCCAATGTTGTTAATAATAATTAATTTCACTTTGAAATTGGACATAAACAATTGTCAATCTTTTCATATATATTGTTTCTTAAAAACATGCTATTTGTTGTGACAGCGGGAATTAATTATAAAATTAATTAATGCGACTTTTATTTTTGGAATTTTGCAAAATAGACATCATTTTTGAATTCGGGATATCAATTATAGCTTAGGGTGAAATTTTGGCATTGTTCTGAAAAACATCAATTTTTTATGAATAGTGAAACTACTAAGTGGTAGTTAAAAAACTGAATTTTTCATAAAACTTAATTTTACCACTTCTGTGATTGGAATTTCGAAAATCCGAGAGACACAGTTAATATCAAGAAGTAAAATGTGGTTCAATGATATGAAAATAATTTTTGGTGAATAGTAACTTTTTTTTTATTTACCCCGGTTAAAAGTAAATAGAGTAATTAAGAGTAAAAATGATATTAATATTACCGTAATACATGTCCTAATTCTATTAGACAATTTATCTCGACCAAAAACAACCTTAGGAATAAAATATTATCATTTAGGTCCACTTGGATTAGATTAGGACATTTATTATTATTTAATTCAAAGAAGAGTTAAAAGAGTTAAAATCAATGTTTATTTACTAAAACATTTTTAATATAGGGTTATACATAAGATAAATTATATTGTAATATTCATTATAAAGCTAAAAAGATTTCCTAAATAATGATATTTTATTTATAATTTTTAGATATTAAATAATTCAATTTATTTATGACACAATGATGATGCAAGAATTACCATAATAGTGAACAATTAAAATAATGATATTATAAATACCAAAATAAATATAATTTGAGACTTTTAATGAATTAAAATAATTTTATAGGTTAATATTATATGTTAGGAGTGACTTAAGTAACTTTGTTTTAAGTAATAATTCTGTTATGAGGTTCACAAAAATCAATTTTTGAATATTGTCAAAATTGACATAAAAGAATTTTTAAAACAAATATTATATTATTAATTGATATTAAATTCTTAAAAATATAAGGATCGGCCAAGAGACTTATATAATGATAGTTTTATCATTAATGGACCACTTGGGGGTCTCTTGGATGTATATAGTATGTTTATTAACCATATTATGTAAAAATACAAAGAGACATTGTAAAAGCGAAACTAATTAACATAGATTTAATACTTAATGATAAGGTTAATATAGTAACCCAAACCTGTCTAAATTCTATTGGTTGAGTGTTTTTCAACCTATCCCCCACCTTAACCTTTAAATAATCTACTTTGGAGCCATTAGAAACCGAATATTAAATTATTATAAAATAATATTTCTAGCTTTTTCAATGGTGCCCCTCACACCTCTTATAAAAGGCCACTCTCCCTTCTCATTAACTCACACCTTCAACGCCTTTTGGTTCGGCCAAAATCTACCCAAATACTCTATCAACATCACTCACTTCATCCTAGAGGCCTTACATTATTCAGAAAGCCAACCTAAGAGCCCTTTTGATCAAATCAAAAGGAAGAACCCGAAGAAGAGGTAATGTTTTCACCACCTTTTTCAAATTTATTTCTTCTTCCACTAATTCCGTCTTTGTTATTACCATAATAAAATAATAACTCCAGTATCTTATATATACTGTGATGTTATTATAAATATGGTACAACCATATTCCGTATTCTATCCATCCTTTGAATAACATGTCACCATACGTGCGTACGTACGGCTTACCGTCTCCACGTCGTGGTGTAAATGTTATTCAATAAATTATTATTTGGATGGGTATAATAATGATGTGTAACTCATGTAAATAATAAATATAAAATTATAATGATTCTTTATATATGTTATTCCATGCAATTATATATTATTTTAAAATCAAATTAATGATATTGTCGCTTGTGCGTACGTACGGACTACCGTCTCTACGAACGCGATGATATTCATTCTCCACCGTATCCATTCATGTATAATTATCATTTGATAATTTAAGAATAATGTTTGAGGACTTGATATCATTCTGGATATGAATAAGATAAATCCTATCCATAACAAACATGGGTTAAATAACAAAACGTATCAAAGAAAATGAGTAAGTTAACACCCAAAACGACGATAATACTAAGATATTATTAACAAATAAATGTTAAAAGATGATATATGATATCATAATCTTGTATAATTTAATAGAAATTATTTCACCATTATACGGAAGGTTAACCAACCCCAAACAAGGAAAAGTACAAGGTAATGGTTTATTTCACAATCTCTTTATTATCCGAGGTTGTTTATACATAATAATCTACTGGGATCTCTTGATCATCCACATCCGTGTTTCTTAAAAATGAATTTCAAAACATTTTTACTATTTACTAAAATATGGGTTAAAGTCATTTATATCCTTGTTTGAATTTTAATAATAGGTTTATAAAGGAATATTTCCGTCATTTTCCAAACAAGATGCTTTTTATCCTTTTCGACCAAATTAAGTTAAGAATGTTTTTTTAACTTATACGGCGGGTGCTGCTATTTTCCACCGTAATAAAATCGGCGAAGCATCCCTTACAAGCTTATAAGAATATTTTCAAAGAAAATGTTTTATTTTATAAATATATTACTCTTAAATGATTTCAAAATAGAAATAGATATTTCTCTAAAAAGATTTTTTATTTCATCTATGTCAACATCCTTTGATGGATTTTACGCTTATTTGAAGTTGATTTATTATGAAACAAAACTTTTATATTGTATTGAAGGTTTTGTGATATGTTTGACTGTGGATGTGTTATTTTTATAACATTCATGGTTTATGTATTAAGTATTTACATTTCGTATGCTAGTTTTAATATGAATGTTTATGTTATGTTGAAACCGTTTCATATGGGAATGCATTTGACTTAATATGTGATAGGTGGAGCCCGCTATATCTTCTCGATGCATCAGTAGGTCTCATGAGACACACTAGTGTCTTGGCACAAGGCCTTGACAAAATCTTATTTGTAGTCTAGGAATGAGTCCTTGTCTATGTGGTTATGATAGTCTGTCATTATGCATTCCATCATTATGAAAGCGATTATTAATATTTCATTTGATTATTCGATTAGTAGAATATCCATGTGAATATGTAAATGGAATTATTTCATTTTATTTTTCCATACTATGTTGAAATTCTAGTTTAAAAGGCTTTTGTTTTAGTTATACACTGCCTTAAATGTTTATTCTTATTTATGAATGTTTCTGTTATATTGTAATCCTTACTGGGAATTTGAGCTCACCCCTTTTATATGTTTTATTTTTTCCAGTATGTGAAGATGTAAACTATGAATGACCTACAGGGATATAATGAGGGGATAATAGTGTGGATTATGGAGACAATATGTTGTTGTAGTAGTTTTTCACTTCATCATGAAATGTAAAACATTATGAATATATCTAGTGTTTCCAAGGGTACTAATCTAATCGGTCTTTCGAGATTTGGTCTTTCTTGTGATCATGCCAATGTTATGTAATAATGCACCGACTCTGGGTAACTAGGGTCAGGGCGTTACATTAAGTCCGGGGCCTTATACATTGCTTCACACTGGGTCTAACGCGGCTAGGGTATATTAATCATTTCATCATAGTCTCTTTACAAACCTTTTTTATGATTTATGAATAATTGTTAAAAATTAGGTTACCAAAGATAATAGAAAAATATCCATGAATAACACATTTTCGAACAATGAGCATTAGGGGATAAACTAGAGGTTTCGTATATTAAACAAGATTATGTCAGAGGGGGATTTATATTCAAATTGATGTTTTTATCTTCTCAATTATCATATTCTCATTAAAATTTATATTTTTTATTTGGTTAAAATAGGATTACAAGGATAATATTGACATAGACATGTACCTAGAAATAAATCTTCCTTATAAATGAATAAGAGATCATACTTAAATGGTTGAGAAATTTTGTATGTTACTTTTATGATGGAAAAGACGAGTTTCCTAGTCATACCCATGGTTGTGAGATTTATATTTCAATAGAAAATATATCTTCAAACTCTTAGTTAATGTCATTAAACAGTGATATTTATCAATTTTAAGCTAATAATATGCTAATGTTATTTATTAAACGTGAACCATCATAGGATTATTCGACATTAGTTCTTATTTAATGGTTTTGATGGATTTATTGAATTTTTTCAATAAACATGAAAAGTGATTTTATTAAAATTATATATATTTGGGAATAGATATTGGAGAACACCTGATATAGGGATGGGTAAATCTTTGTTTTAAAATATTTATTAATTTGATATAATAATGGTTTAATTGATTTAATTTTTTTTGTTATGCATTATTAGTATACTCTGGATTCATAATTGCGTAATTATATTTTTAGTGATGTTCATCACTTTTTAGGGATCATTTCTTTTTTTGGGATTATGATTTTATGGAATTGAGATTTAATAATAGTGTGAATTTCTTAAAGGATATACAGGTCCTTTGAGGATTAATCCTTAATTGATTCAAATTGTTCTTGGAAAAGTATGTGATGAAAAATATATGATTATTGTATTTATATAATATACTATTTCATTTTATAGAAGAAGTTTTTTTGAGTAATCATAAATAATGTAATCTTTTATAATGGACTAAGGCATAGGCTATATTGGACGTTATACCATAATTGATAAATATGTTAAGAATACCCAATGTAACATTCATCCATGAGTAATATTTAAATTTATGTGAAAATAATTTATTTAATTATGATAATTTTTAACACATTGGTATTTTTATATATGAATACCTTTAAATAAGTAAATGTGTTTGATAGATTTCCATACACACAACACAAAACATAAAATTTATCATAAATTATGAAAAAAGAAAAATATTTGAATATGTCTATTAAATAAAATATATTAAATAATTATAAGTTTAGTTATTTGATTCAATTTTTTTTATGAAAACTAAAATTATTCGTAAATTTAATACCAATAAAATCCAATTGATGTTGCTAAAAAACAATGTGATCATTTTAGGCATAGAAGTATATTTTCTTATAAATATATCCTTCTTATTTGATATGAGTTTATATCATAATAAATTAATGATTAATGATGAAAATATATATGATATAATAATAATTTTTTAACATAATTTTTTTAGTAATTGATATGATGTATGAATAAGAATAATTAGTATTAAAAAATTCATTTCCCAAAGAAAGCGTGTTTTCAATGTATCTCTTTTTTTAAATTAATATTTAAATTCCTAAATTTTATAATTTTAATTTTTAAAAAAATTACATTACTTTTCATGTCATCATCGAAGTATTTTATTAATATTAATTTTACGGATTTTTCAACAAAAATGTGAATAGTGAAAAATACCATATTTATAAATAACATGATTTTTATGACATTATTATTATATAAGTAAGATTTTTAGATTATAAAATTTTTTTAATAAGACTATTATGTATTTCCTAAATTAAATTATTAATATAATTATGTCTACTTTTGTTTAACGACGTATAATTATTATTTTATAATATGAGTGATATTTTTCTAAAAAATGATTTTGTTTAATTATAAAATTAGTATATTAAAATTATATATAATTACTTTTTTAAATTAAGAAAAATAAAATGGTGTTTAAAATTTTTTATGTGTTTAAAAATTATCTAATAAGGGACATTTTATTTCTGGGAATAAATGATATGTTACCATACAAGGAAACTAGTAACCACAGTAACAGCTAAAAGGATAAGAGTGAAAATTCTGAAAATAATTAGTTGATAACATGTTCAAAAAATGCATTAGAATGTGTTTATTAGGGATTTTCATACCTTATATCTCTCCCCAATAAATTGGTAACAAATTTTGGAGCCAATTTACTTGATAAGTTCTTCATATTATTGAAATTTATATTGTATTTACAATCTATTTTTCACTTATAAAAAGGTATATCCTATCCTATTTTTCCCTCACACCACAATATAGTTATTTCAACATATACTACTTCCAAAACTATTATATACATTATTTTCCACATTCTGGTGGTTTTTTAACCTAAACAGACCGTCCCTCAATGTATTAACCCCCTTTCTAATGGAGATAATCCAACAAGTGAAGTATAAGCTTATAAATACTTTCCCATTTATATTTTTTCATGTACATATGTTCATAAGAAAATTACATTAAAAATTTAAAAATTATAACATTAGTATAATTATTATACATGTATTTTATTATAATTAGTGTTCAAGAATTAAATTAATTTTGTTTTTCTATTAGGAAAAATTAAATCAGCACATGTGCATTGAATGTCTCCCCCATGATGTGATCTATTTTATTTTCATTTACTAACTTACAAGGATTTTTCTAATATGGATGTTAATATATATAAATTATATTCATCACACATATTTTATTTTGAAATAAGAAAAAAATTACTCCATATAATTATTACATGGAAAATTAAATGATCATCATTGTGTATGTGTGGACTACTGCCTCCATGGAACGATAGATTTCTATTTATTTAACACCTAATATCATTGATGGTAGTGATAAAGGAATAAATTCATAAATATTATTATTGTTCAATTATTATGGTTTTAAAAGTAAATTTCCAAACCAATTAACAATATGATCAATAAACAACTGTCGTAAATTCAACTATCCAAAAGTGTGTTCTTATAGAAAAAATAATTTCTCTATACTATGAAATAAATCATGTATATTATATTTTTATTTTTATTCCTTATAGTTATCATATATCACACTCATTTTCATCAAATATGTTTGTTATGCTACTGGTATTATGATAATACTACTCAACCGCCACATAATCATCCATTAATCATGATATGTTTAGGTTTGGGTTAGATTAACCACCTACATGAACAATGAAATAAATTTATATAATGTTTGATTATGGGAACATAATTAATCAAATAATATTATATAAATAATTAAGTAAATACTTTTTTGGTTCTATGATGAAACCATTATAATTAATTTCATTAATTAATACAACACCTTCTGGTAATCATGATTCTATGAGACATAATCAACATTAATTTCAGCAAAATGTGTGATAACTAAAACTATTATAGAATGAAGTTTTACCTCCATAAATAAAATTTAGCACATATCCCAGTGTAATTAATGATGTTATAGTGACTTACCTGGAATCAAGAATGAATATTAACACCATTTTCATGAAATTAGTTCAGAACAATCAATATTAAATACACCTATATTAAAAATGTGTAATAACAACTATAACTCATATAAATAATGTATATATATTAAGAGTATTATAGAAAATAGATATGATTAAGGATATTAATTAAGCGATTACGATAAAAAAAATTTGATATAGGAGGATTAAGTATGTTTGTGGTAGGCATGAAAAAAATTATGTCTTTTCATGCTCTCAATACTATTTCATTTACACCTCTTACATATCATGCATAATGCTTCATATTTACTATTTTTTATTGATTTATTATCCCAAAAATTCCATATACATTATTTTATTTAATTAATGTGATATTGTTATTTAATCAGGTTCTTTTCTTCACATTTATTTTTCCCTAATGGTTAACTCATTCAGATGTATTTATGGTGACTCAATTCGCATTCATTGAGTTTATAGCATTATCCTAAATAAAATTCATATAATTTTGAAAATGTTTCCCTATTATTATATTATATGATATTACATCATTGTTTACATTGTTACCATTAATCATGTTACATCCTAGACTTTATTATAAATATTTATTCCATAAATAAATTTTTGTTATAATATATAGTATTATACACATAAAAAACATAGTCAAATGAAAAAAAACATTATTTCATTAATAAAAATCATTTCATTCATCCAGAAATTATCCCATTAAAATTAAAATCATTAAAATGTGACAAAAAATATATAATTCAAAAACAATAATGACAAAATATGGATCCCCCCAATCTACCAGAATCATCCCTCCCCCAATCAAAAGAGTAAAAATTAAAAACACTATTATTAAAAAAATCACCATTGTAAAATAATGAATATCTAGAAACCTGTTATGAATTATAGTGAATTTTTAATAATATAATGAACATGTATTTATAAGAAGTTGTTTGACCATTAAGATTGTAATATGACCGTTAGAATAGTAACGTGACCTTTTAGAATAGTAACCTAACCGTTAGAATAGTTATTTATCCTCAATCAATAATATTTGATATAAATAAAATTTCCAAGACTTATTTAATAATATATAAAGGGGTTCTATTATTTCATCAATAAATTGGTATTTTCCCTCAATATATTAGTAAACTATGTTTAAAATACCATGTGTTTTATGATATAATTATGGTGCAATAATAAATTAATCAATGTGAAATGTATTATTTAATCCTAAAATAAATTTGATATGATAATTATTTCATTTATAAACGTTAATAATAATTTCCAAAATAAATACATAAATTTTCAAATTTTAAATAAAATGTATTTTAATAAAATCATAAATTTTTATTTTTTTGCACTTTCCTTTTTAGTGAACAAACAAATTCCGCTTATAAGGTATTTGAAATCCAAAAAATAATTTTGTATAATTCACTAAAATTATTAAATGTCAAAAATGTTACTATTCAATGTTTTACCTTGATTTATATTTTATTCAATATTTATTCTAAACATACCGCTCTCCTAATGTATAAATTACCCCTGTCCCATCTATTCGAAAACCACTCATCCCATGCATACCAATGAAAATCCACCACAAACATTATCTTTATAAATCTCCATAGAATACTTAGGGAAGTTATAGAAATAACCAACTCCATAAATAAAGGGAGAATAGTGTCGTATAAGAGAACTGACATAGATATAAGGGTAATGTTTTATCACTAATTCATTAATTTTTCATTTTCTATTCCTCTTCTCCCCAATTCCATTAAAAGTGATATCTTATAATATAAATTAATATATATGATTTCATTTCATTAATGATGAAATCAATATATTTAAAATTTCTTCATATTTTATAATTCTCTTCTTCCATTTTTGACAAATTCTCATTAATTGTCACTTAATCACTCAGGAGGATGTTGAAAATTCTTTTCTTATCAAATGTTTAATGGATGATTACAATATATTATTTATAATATTTAAATGTATAAATATAATAATTATAATCTTCTTATTTAATGTTAATAATTTTGAGAATGTAAGTACAAAATATCAGTAAATCAAAGAAGGATTTGAAATTTTAAAAATATTATCATATCAAAACGTTTCAACTATAACAATGAAAATTATGAAATATAATCAAATTATTATAATTGATCAATGGTGAAAATAAAATGAACATAGTAAAATAACAGTTTCATTTTTTAATAAACCAATTACTATTACTCAGGATGTGTAAAAGTAATGAAATAAAATGGGGTTTAGGGTAAGGTAATTCTCATCTTCTGCATTTCCATTTATGAGCCTATTTTTATTATTCCTTCTTTATTTTGAATTAATCTCATTCTATACAATTTTATTTAAACCATTAATAACAAATATTTTTTGATAAATGGGATACCTTTATCCCTTCGCATTATTACATCTCCATAATCAATATTCTATATCATCTTTCCACTGAATTTATTTCTTCAATTTGTCTCTTTCACATGAAAACTTCTAATATAGTGAATAACCGAACCATTTCCTTATCCATAGTTATTCAGGTAGATATAGATCTGATTTAACTATTCATGGATTTAAATGTCCGAAACCAAAATCCCATTTTGTGGTTTACAAATTATGTAATTTTCAAGTCATTAAGAACAAATGTACACAACGATCTTATATGAAACATATTCCTCATTATCAATTGGTTATATATGATATGATTTAATATGACCAGCTTTCCTCACATGAATTATGATATATTAATGGTGTACCATGATTTTTCTCCAATTTTTTTCATGAATAAATAAACCCTATGAACGGAATGTTTCATGATATCTTGTGGAATAACCATTCTAATTATCAATGATGAAACATTATTGATGATCATTAGTGATATTCTTATAAATGTATTAAATTTACGATGTACCCAGATTTACATGTTATGTATCCAATACATCTAATTATTATCTCATGTTTTGATTCATTTTTCATCCATGATTATGTTCATATTCAATGGTCATTGCCTATCCCATACTGGGATTTCTTCTAACTTCTTTATTTTTTTGTATGTTCCTAGTATATGAGATTCATTAAAAATTACATAATATAATCCTATTAATAAGCCTCTCATGTTTACATGAATAATATTATGGATTATCCTATGTTATGTTCTTTGTTTCTAAGAAACTAATCCCTAAAAGTACATGTGTGTTATTAAGTGTATTACATTATACTGAAATCATAATGTATTAATAGGGTGGGATTCTATAGTGGTTTTCATAGAAAATTTTATTTATCTAGAAAACCAAGTCTTATAAAACTATAGTAATAACCCTAGGGATAAGTCTATATATATGAAAAATTCTTGTAATTTTTAAAAAGTATTTATATAGTGGTTTCGATGAAATGAATTCCATCTCTGAATGATAAAAGTGTATGTGGATCTGGAATAGTTATTCCAAGATGCAATAACGTTGGATAGAGTTCATCGGGATTTGAATTGATCATCACCTAGTGTACATTAATGGGCCTTTTTACACACCTAGTTTGACACTCTATTGAGATATGTTTGGTTAATCACAAAATTTTTATGAACTGGTATGACGGAATTAGGAGGAACCGTTTAAATGGGGATTGAAATGGATGATACATAAATATCATGTATAGAGTGATGGGAGTTGGAATGGAAAACATCATCAAGATGATGAATTGACTATCATGAATTTTTAATACTAACCAAAATCTTGTTGAGTATCAAGATTCACCTCGATGAGAATATCTTTTAGTTGATTCCTTCATGAATCAACAACCACCATCCTTCTATGGATCTGTTGATCAATTAATTTTTGAATAATTGATTTATTCTATAGGAATGATAATGTGTACACTCCATTGTTCATAGTAAAATAAATATTCCTTGTTATTGTACAACTTTGATGGAGAATATCATCAGTGGTGGACATAGATTATTGACATGAATTCAAGTGGAAAGATTGATGTAATGGAGTGGGAATAGATCAAGAGAATGTTTTTTCAAAAAACATCCACAACTCTTTTTGAAAAAGATGGATAACGAATTGTTAGATCTGATGTATAAGTAAAATTTATTAGTACAAATCAATGACATGAAATTTTTGAGACTTTCTAAATAATCCTATATATTTTTTATGGATCCTAAGGGAATGTATGAGAGGTTCTTTGGTGGACTCAGACACATCTACATAAGAATATAGAAAATCAATACATTGAAATACATGAAGTGATAGTGTAAAGTTAGTTATATGTTATAATGTATTTTGGATAGATATAGTGGTCACATAGTGTGAATGAATAGAAAAAATCTATGAATCAAAACATAGGGAAGAATTTTGATAATTTAAGAGGAGCATAGAAACTTCAAATAATGATGTGCAAAAAAATGCGATGAAACATTTAGGGAATTTTCTCTATTAGAGTCGAAACTGCTAATAATGTGGAATATATGGTCATATATATTGAAACAATCATAACTAGTTGAACCCTTATCACCTTGATGAAAAGAACAATGGAATGATGGTTCAGGAATAGCCTGATGTTAAATTATTTAAGTGAATACAACATGGACACATTGGTAATCGATTTCTAAATCTGAAGATAATGGAAGGAACTGACAATCAACCTCAAAATTGGAAAAGGGATCAAATTCTTTCTTTCTCATTCATAGTGGAGGATATAGATTCTCCAAACATTGTGGTGGTAGGTACACTCAATTTTTTTCTCTGATGACAACAAGTAAAATTGTTTTAATTGAGTTCCATGAATCCCTTTATTGGATCCATGCTTACAGATAATTTCAAATCAAACCTAGAAATTATAAAATTAGATTTACCAGTTTAAAATCTAAGAGGAATTATCTAGGAATACAATTTGTATTTAAATTATTGTATCAATATTGGATATTTAAATCTCATTGAAATTATTTTTGTCTTTCATATGGTATAATTCAATGCAATACTAGGGATGCATTATCACTCAAATTATAATGTTATGATCTACTATAGAGGAAATGAAATTTCATTAGTCTTGAATAGACAACCCTATGTTATTTTAAATGGTGAGATATCACATCCTTGAGTCAATCTATAATAACCTTCTATATCCTTCTCTATGGAAATTAATGGTGAAGAAAAATAAAAAACAAAATGCCTTAATATATAAAATTTCCCTATTGTGTGTGAATAGATTAATTTAGTTAATGAAGAGTTACCTACACCTCCCCCTGAATGTGAGGTATAAATCTTTATTTAACATATACATAGATCCCATAAAATATCAATTAAATCACATATAATGTAATATGTGATGTTATAATAATTAAAAAGAAAATTCATGATATTTTGTGAACTGTTTTTATTTTACCATGTGTCTCTCATGAGGGATTAATTATTTAATATGTAAAGAGGAATGATGAATCAATACAGTTATTCATTGACTATATATAAAATAATTGTGTCATAGTGAATACAAAATATAGTTTTAAGGATTGATGATTTATTATAAAAAAGTCTTAGGTCTCAAAAATGTTCCTAGATTTATCTTTGGATGGGGTATCATCAGTTAAGTGTAAGGAAGTAACACATCTGAATGAAAACCTCTAAAAATATACGTATTGTGAGTTTTTTGATATTAAATTTATCTCAACTAATTATCCATCTATATTTATGGATTATATAGACTGAGTCTTTATATATTACCTAGATAAATTTTGGGTGCTCTCTTTTGATGATATAATGATATATTCAACTTTCACAAAGATATTGATGATCATATAAGTGTCGTATAAATAGCCCAATACAAGGAGAATTTTTTTTCTCAAATTTATAATTTGTGAGTCATTACTACAAAAAGTGGAATTCTTTGGAAATATTTTGATGAGTGAACGAATCTGAGTATATCCAGCAATGTCAAAGACTTTGGAGTAGTGGGAACATCCTACTACTATAACTGATATTTATAGTTTCCCTTGTTTAGAAGGATACTACTAAAGTTTCTGAAAATATTTTCATATACATATAATAAACTAACATAAAATACGTGAAAATGATTTATGTTTATCTTGAAAAAGGTGTGTAAATAATGTTTCCATCAACTAGGGATGTGGTTGGTCAATTCACATATGAAAAGTTTTTGACATTAATGGGGAGGATTTACCATTTAAATGGACTCATCATTAATATTATTTGTATGTGTATTGATGAAAATGATAATGTGATTTAGTAAGCATCATTATTGTTAAAACACAATTTCATAGTTCCTTGAAATATATGTTCTAGTTTTATGAATCACTACTTCTAGGAGGTTTCCATTGTATTTATTCATAGAACTGGAAACTCCCAACAATTATTTATCCTAGAGGGACCTTCATTCCAAAGGTAGGTGTTCGTTATGTTTAAACTTTACTATACTTAGGAACATGCATTGGTCGAGAGGATGGGAAGTCGGGCTCATCAGACCCTTTTGGGGGGAATTATTATCTTCTATGGGACTCTCTATTGTAAATTTAAGATATTTTCAAGAATCCTTATTAATTCACCAAGTATAACATATGTTTCCCTTGGAATTTTTAATCACTTATTAACATGTGTACAATATAGAATCATCAGTTTTTATTCAAGGTTCTTCATTGATGGTGATATCCATATGTATTCGATATTCTCCATCAATGGTATCCTCTTATAAACTTTTTAGAGACCCATATAATCATCATTATGATGATATTAGTTTTTAAGCAACTCAGTGGGGCACTCTGGAATTTATTTTCATCTAAGGAGATTGATTTTTTTCATATTGGTATCATACACATAATATGGGCAACCTACGTATCCTTGTGAATGGAATCAGAACCCTCATAGTTTGGTTTTACTTAATGATAAACGTCATACCTTTTAAGGTCATGTGATAAGAACCTTACCATACAGTTTAATGTGATGTAGTATGAAAATATAAGTGAAAGTTTCTTAGTCAATGTTCGGTATGGGATTTATTCCGAAGCAGCCCAAGGATCTTGGAAAGGATAAGGGTTTTCATGTAAGATTAGACCAAACGTGGAATATAGACCAAGGAGAACATGGTAGATTTGAAGTGATGGGTGTGATACTCATGGATACTTCCTAAGTATCCCATGTGGATGGGAATTAAATCCCACTTAGTTTGATGAGTCTCATAGGATAGTATAGTGTTTTTAGAGAAATGATTTTGTAATTAAATCCTGAAAATGATCCCTTGGGGATTTGGGGGTTTAATTTGGGTATTATTTGTATGGACGATGCCAAGATTAAGGGAATTAGTCTTGGATTCTTAAAGAGGATATGCAATGCGATCAGTCCCTAAAAAGGCTTCTTAAATATCCAGCCTTGAATAGGAATCAGAGTTCTCTTAGAACAAGTTTTTGAAAATGTTGTGGTCATGATAAATCTCTAAGACCATGTGATCCACAATCAATGTGAGAAATATTAGGACGTCAAAGATTCAAAAAAACCACACACTTTTCTTCATCTGTTGGTTGAAGAGGGTGTGCCTACAGCGACCCGGGTGGATGAGGTCAAGCCGACCTGGGAAGAGGGAAATGCAACGATCCCCCCTCTATTCACTGTACATTGTACAAGGTTCCAATGAAAGGAATGAGGTATTATGGTTAGGGGAATACACAAGGATAGTTGTCCTAAAATTGATCTAGGTGGAGGAGGGAGTCTTTTCTTTGGAATGAATGGAAAATTAATTGTGAACTGTACCTTCCCTACTAGTGACCTGAGGTTCAGGAACTTAAAGGCGAAAAGGGGAGGACAAAACCCAACCCCTAATCCTCCAAATCGGGAACATCCCAACATTGTTCCTGGGAGAAAGGTCCAAATGACTGTAGAAATACAACCCACATACAATCCATGATTCATAACCCCATCGTGAAACAAATATGGGACGCCACTGACTACAGAAATACAAACCCAAATAGGAGACATGCATATATGCCATTTACAAAGGTTTGATATGTCGGGAGGTTTTGGTGGGGGCTTCAACTTAGTCCCTTTCATATATGGAAACAAAGTAATTTGATACCCTTCCATGAATGGGCTTAATGAAAATATTTAAGTTGGTATGTAGCCTTTATTCCATGTTCTGCCGTATAGGTACTTCGCACATGTGTTCCACAAATGTACCCCGCATTGATGCACCATACAATTGTACCGTATAAGTGTGTCGCGCAGGGCTGCAACACAGATAAATGTGATGACTGAATAATATGTTTCACTTAGGGGAACCAAGACTATGTAAAAATTGTAAAATTAATTTCAAAATATGATTATCCCATTTTATTATCTTTTCACTTATGTTTTAGAGAGACACTTGAGACAATTTGAGGGATCTTGGTAAAATATCTAGGAAATGGGAGAATTAGGGAGCCTTTCAACTTTTTGATTCTTGGAAATGGGTTGCCCAAGGATCCTATTTGTATGAATGGATGGGGCCTTGTCAAAGGGAAGTTGTCCATGCAGGTCCTCCGCGTTGGACCTCCTCATATGGGTTGAGAAAACATTTTGTCGCGCAGGTCTGTTGCACAGGTCGTTGGAGGGTTTGGCGTTCCTTTGAAATCATCAAACCTCACATTGGAGTTTTGAAATATCCATGGATATCTTCATAGAATTTTTGTATTCTTAAGTAGTGTCAACAAAATCCCCCCTAAGGAACATATCCTAATAGAAAGAGGGTCGAGGCCTGAGGAAAAAATTGAGGGGAAAATTATATGGATTAATTGTTGGACTACACATGTTTTCTATAGATCAACATCTCATAAGAGTTTCATGTATCCTTTTTATGCTGTAATTTTGTGATGATTTGCGGTTGTTTATAAATAGGTTCGATCCATTTAGACTTTCTTTATCCGTGCCTCCATTTTTTCCATCTCTCGTTGCATAGTTCTTTCGTTTAGCCTCAACATGTTGTTATCTTGCATAGTATCCTTGAAAATTTATCATGGTGAAACTACATTAGTGATGGAACTATGCGGAAGGACATCGTCTAAGGAGTTGTTTTAAGATCCTTGTTGAACGACCTATGGATGGCCCTCATCAAAGTATATTCACTAATAGTTTCCCTTTCGAAAATTTTTGGTTTCCCTTTCCGTTAAGTTGAAATTTTATTATTTTCTCAAGTAAAAATTTCATCCTAATGGGGGTATTTGGTAATTATTTTTCAACAAAAAAGATAGTTTGATAACCTCCAGTAATGAAGCTAAGGCTCATCGAAATGGGATGATGAAGATCATCGGACCAGATTATTATGACGTTGTTCAATGCAATCTTCCTTAACTATGAAATTTTTTAATTTTGTATCAATGTGAATACTGTAAAATCATTACCCACCACTGTATGGGAATGGGCTTTTACAAGATGATCACATTACATCTATTAAGAAATATATCCCAAAAGATTGGTTTCTTCAATACACCCATTGTCACTATATGAATATTACTATGAGGTGTGTTCCAGTTCATGAGGTAACAATCCCTATTAATTACATCGTACATCAATGTGGTTGTACTCATGATATGAAATATCATGATAAAGAGTCAAGGTCGCATTGCAATGATTCAACCTTTAAGGATTATTATAATGATAAGTCTAATTGTTAGAAGGAAGACTGGAATCTACGTTCTAGAGGAGGTGTGAAACCTGAATGGATTTCGGCGTTTTCGGTGTGCAGGACTTCTACAGAATTTAAGAAAGAGATATCAGATATTTATATTTATTAAGATGTCTATATGGGAAAAACATAAGTTTATAAAAATCATTTCCTTCTAGAATTGTTTATCTGATGGAGTCCACAAATTAATTCATTCCATTTGATGCACGGTGAAGTTTTCATTAGATTGTAGGATATCTACCAAATAGTAAGGGTTCCCATTCTTGGGAAAATGCGTTATCATTTTATTTCGACTACTACAACATGGGGTGATGTTACTATAACACCACCAATGGCTTGTGAAATATTCCAAATAGAAAATACATTACCTAATGAAATTAAATATATTCATGACAGAGTGTGGATAGAAGCCTTTTTATAACCAAGAACTGAGAAAGTTC
Source organism: Viscum album (assembly GCA_963277665.1). Taxonomy (NCBI): domain Eukaryota; kingdom Viridiplantae; phylum Streptophyta; class Magnoliopsida; order Santalales; family Viscaceae; genus Viscum; species Viscum album. Next base: position 797,327,495 of record OY728143.1, on the reverse strand, counting down.
CCACCTGTGGACGTCCTACTCTATGTCCTTCTATAGATAACTAGGGTTGTTCAAGCACCTATTGGCCTACATTGGAGAGAGGTGACATTATGAACTAGGTATATTAAGTTAAATCTGATATATATGCAATGATACACTTAACTTCTTTCCTTGACATGTGGCTAAGCATTTACTTAATTCCAGTTCATGAGTCTAGAGGTGGTGTAATGCCAAGGACTCTATTCATTGCAACTAAATTTGTAGAGGGGAAGTATATTGGGTTAGCAACTCTTTTATTGGAAATAATTTACTATTCCATACATTGTTTATACAATGGGTATGATCTATTTATAATTACAGGGCATTCCATGTGTTTGTGGGACTGGATTGCAACACACTTTTCATCATACTCAATTTTGAATTTAGATAGAGTCCCTAATGGTCAATAAACTCCATTTTATAGAAATTTTTTGATATTCAGCCTCAAAACATGGGACTTGATGTAGTGCTAAAGTCACTGATTGTCTCAAGAGAATTCAGCTTCTTTTCTTTTGGTAACCCACCAACAGGAAAATTTATTGATTACTATAAAGAAGAAAATTATGATCTGAGGTCTTATATGATAACATTTAGGGATAGTGTATTATCGAATAGGATTGATGGTGAAGTTATCTATGAGTATTACATACCCTATATATTTTCTTGTCAATTCATAAGTCTTTAGAAATCAATCACTTTTCCACACACGTTTGTTATACAAGGGAAACAACAAATGGTAGTGAGAAAATTGTGCATTATAATGGATATATAAACATACATTTTTTTCTGTCACATTACCTCCATCAGATGAATCAACCATATTGAATGTTTGAGATTCCAATACATGGGATTCTTCAAATCTTCAAGGGTATTTGACAAAAGGAATATATCGACTGGTAGCTACAATGACTGTTGTTCCTATAAATAGTGGTATGAAGTCCATGAAAAAGGATGATGTAGAAGTTTCAAAGGATTCAGAGCAATCAAAACATCATTTCAAGAGCTATAACAGGAAGACTAGGGAACGAGAAGCAATAATGTTGAAATGAAGGAGTTCTAGTGGCCGCCATTGGAAATAGATTTCTATTACATCTATTGATCTTTCTGAAGAGGAAGGGAGTCATGAATAGGATCACTATTCAGAAGGTGTTGAATATCATCCATAAAAACCATACTGAGATCGAGTAATGTGAGACCTTCATCCATTCACCATTGGGAGAGCGTGACTCATGATCTTAGAGATTCCTGGGCATTCCCCAAGCATGGAATTCAAATACTAGATGTGGGTGAAATAAAGGTTCCCTCTGATTGAAATATAGATAATAACCATGTTGATGTACACGAATATATTACAAAGCTGGAGAATTTTATATATGGAACTGATGAACAAATCCATGCCTCTAAAAAATTATCTCATATGAAGGAATTAGAAATACATTATGGGGTAATTATTGACCCTGAGGACAAGTGATATATTTATGTTAATACTAAGAACGTATTTTCATTTTCTTCTTTCTCAATTATTCTTAAGAATTCATCACCATTAATCTTGATGAAGTGAATTTTTGCAGCGTGACTATAGGGAAGGAAACTCCAGACCAATTCTAGGATCACCATGGTATGGACATATAGTTCCACCCATCGACGCATCAAATGATCTTCCAAGGTCTCCAGAACATTCTCCTGGAGTGAGAGTCATGACTCGAGTAATGGTGGTGGATAATCCTCATCCATTACCTCATATTTTTCCTTCCAAGAAGAGTGTTTCGATTTCTCTTCATTCTTAAAAAAAGAAAAGAAAGAGGAAAATGAGTTTGGTCTAATGTGTTTGCCAACGGAGTAAGTATTTTTACTATCCTTAGGGAATTATAATTTTGTCAACACATTCTAGTAATCACATATATCATCTTACATGATATGTATCTCTCTCCCCTTTCAATGGAGTAAGAGATGATTCTTCAAGACCAGAGTAGGAAACCCCAGGAGAAACTCAGGTTCAGGATGATGGATCTACATCCATAGTAGATAATACATCCAAAGATTCAGTTGTACCCACTCCTAGATCTATTGAGAGAGAGAAAACCCATTTTAATATAAAATACATTTCACATTAATTTTAATTTCATTTATAATATTCTTCTTTTAAACATATCTCAGATCAGTTTTCTTTACCAATGGATCATACAACAATCAATACTGATATTCCTATTGCTCTGGAAGAAAGGAATGAAGAACCAGGGATGTCTTAAATGAATACTGACGTTGACCCATATCCTAGAATGATCTGATAATGTTTTATCAATTGAATAACCAATGGAATAGAATGTCAGTGGAGAAAATTTGGGTTTCATCCAACATTTTTTGGATACCATAAAAGGTGAGGATGATATAACATTCCTAGCCGCATACACTGAAATGATGGGAACCCTTAATCCCGATATTGATATTCCAGGTTCTATCAACGAGTTTGGGGATTTTCATAAGTAATTGCAAGATTGTATTTCATTATTCTTTCATTTTCCATACACAAGTGTTCTTATTTTAAAAGATACATCACATCAAAGTTTATCTTATATAGATTTGTCTACAGAAAATGTTACAAAGGATCTTTAGAAGAGGTCCATTCTAATCTATCCTTATTATGCTAAAGCAGGAGAAATACCTACTGTTAACCCTCTGTTGAGCGACATTCCAGATCCATCAACTATGAAAACTAGGAAATCATAGGAGAATCCCCCTTCTCATGAAACATCTACTCAAACTATAGAAGATGAGTATACTGGGGATGAATAGAATCAAGTGGATGACTTATTATTGAGTAAAGGTCATCATCTATCTAGATAATACACCATTTCATCAATTATTTCTGAAACTGGAAATGATCTTGATTTATCAGTTAGTGTTATCAACTCCCATAGTTAGATCAGAAGGTGAATCTTCAGTGTTTGCTCAGGAATCAGCAGGGGTGAAGCTACTAAATTTTGGAGAGAAGGGGAATAAGGAAAATCATTAAGTGATATATTTACATAGTACATTTTACCCCATGGTAGTGACTTAGATTCTGACTTAGAGATTCAATGTTCTTTGGGAATGTAATGTATGAAGACATGGTGGAATATCTGGTCCATAATTGTTGAGAAGCCTTTAAACCATCTGTTTTCCCATTTTTCCAAACTCCCTACATTATTTTTCATTTACGTATGTGGTGGCTTTAATTATCGACCAGTCTATGTTGCAATTAAAGAGACCATTCACCAACGAGAGTAGGAGTATAAGCTTCAATGAGATTTTGAAAAGGTTAAATGGCTTACTAATATTGAGAGCTTTTAAGATGCAGTTGCTAAGGCTGAGGAAGATCATAACAAGTAGTCGATCAAAATCAGCCAACAAATTAAATAAACCACAAGTGAGATGTTATATCTTCAACAAAAACTGGATTATATTCATCAAAAAGTATCACAATTGAACTAAACACTAGGAAAAACCCAATTAGAGGGGATAACATCCATTTCAAATGCCATGGAAGCACTTCGTCATGACGAGGAGGCTGGAGTTTCTCAACTATCTCAACTTCAACATGTGGTTGACAGGGCTCATGATACTACTCAACAAATGAGAATTCATATTGAGTGTTAGTTTTTAAACATGAAAATGAGGCTCCATTTTGAGGATGATCCTATGATTTCATATTAATGAAATAAATTTTGTCTTCAATCATATATACCTTCATTATCACCATATTTTTCTTTGATATCAATATTAAAGGTAATTATGATGATGACTTTCATTTTAATCATCAAACCTTCATGTTAGATAATCATGATTACAATGAAATGAATGGGGGTGCTCAAAATATTCTTAATAAGCCAACGAGATTAATTAGCGTAGTTTGATTTTACTATGGTTATATGGAAAACCCCACAAACATTGTATCCTTTGAATATCTATTGCTCAATATTACATATATCATACAAAATATACGTTTAGTGATCTCAGACCTGACTTTTTTTCAACATTCCCTTTACGGGATTCCAATCTGTTGAGTACCATGTCTCTTGTTGTTGGTAGTTTAGAGTCATGTATGTTGAACTATTAAGGGATATTGTTTAAGGTCGAAGATATTTGACCAGAAATTGTGAATTTAGATCCCAAACATGACTCAGTTGGTATAAATTGATTTAATATTCATTAAATATTTCAAAGGGGAATCTTGGGACATGATTTACATAATCACCAAATTTAAAACATTTATCAACATAAGGGGAGTCTCCTCTAATAACATGTTGCCATTATTTGACACACTCAATAAGGGTGTTTTGTTATGCTGGGAAATATAGGGCATATTCTACATATACAATTAGTGTCATCTTTTGATTGACATGCCCGTTATGTAAGAAAATTTTATGCAGGGCCACCTAAGGGCACATACTTCATAGTCAAGAAAAGTGCTCTTAAGAGTTTATCATTTTACTAATGATAGGCAAGGGAACATAAAATTTTGGTGACTAAAGATCATATTGGGTTGTTTTTTTAAGGAATGTAATTTTATGAATAAATTTATATTTCATGCTGACAAATTTCATTAATAGAAAAAGCATTTCTATAAAAATTTGGTAAATAATTAATGGTTAATATTTATCAGAAAGGGGGATTTACGGTATCAGTTTTTGTTGTGTTAATTAATCTAGTGAGGACATTGTACTGTGTATTTTTCATTCTGCAGTGAAGACATTGTGTTGATTTAATTAAATGTCTTTAGCTCTGACCCAAGGTATGAGACTCTCCCAATTCCACGATAATTTTTTTGGCCACATAATACGATATTTAGGCATGGAAGGGAAAATTGTAAACTGGGATTTGTATATTTCTAGATCTGAATAATTATATGGGAAAAGGGATAAATGTTTTAGAGGATGTCTCTTCCAATAACGATTTTATAATTATTTGAAAAAAAATATTATGGTGGTTGAGTTATGTAGGATCAAAAAAAAATATGCTACAAAGAAAAATAGTGTTATCTTTTTACTGATAGGCTTGTTATGTTGGTAGATATCAAAGGCCACCTAAGGGCACACAATATATAGTCAATAAAAATAACTCTTTGGAATTTGCAATTCTATTGTTAAATGATAAAGAATGTTTACGGAGATTCAGATTTTTCAAAGCATAGAGTTTAGATTATGAAGACTGATACCTGAATATGTAGAGAGTATTTCCAATCATGATTTCAAAAGAATCATTAGAATAAGATTTCTATAAAGGTATGACCCTAATGTATGAAGTATGGTGTTTATAGTTTTAGGTCATACAACTATGAGCATAAACTGAGATAATATATGATATGTGGTCAAGTGATCCAAGGTTATTTCAATTTTATTTGTACACATAGAGAGAGAGATGTGTAAACTATGGTATTGAAGTAATTTAGATAGATAGAATGCTAATGGGTCAACAATACCCGAATTACTATTTTAAAATAAAGATTCTTGCATATTTTCATCAACGATTTAAGGGGATAAAGAATCTACAACCATGAACGAAATTACTATCATTTGAAAAAATGGGTATGGGGGCTGTATTATATAGGGAAAATTGGGTAATATGGTGCATATTCAAATAGTGGTATCTTTGGACTGATAAGGTCATTATGTAGGAAACTTATGCAAGGAAACCTAAAGGCACATACTACATAGTCAGGAAAAAGTGTTCTTAGAGATTAGAAACACTATCACTAAAAACTGCAAAAAAATATTATTAATATCAAAAAATATTCAAGATTATGAGTGTGACATGTGAAAGGGGTAATGCTTAATGTACATGAAAAATATTTGAATCCATATTGGCTTGGAGTTTGACATCCTTTAAATAGATCTAACTCATATGTAAATTGGAGACTCTCTTTGTTTCCTTTGAATCAATATTAAGCTATGCAGTTTAGAGTCATTAAGAGATGACATTGTACTATGAAAATTTAAGTCTTGTAGTGAAGACCATTGATAGACTAATAAGAAATTTAGACAACTTATTTATACATAGAAGCTTTTTTTACCCAATTCCTAAGCCCATGGGAGCTATGCTTGGTGTGAGAGGCAAGGAGCAGTAAATGATTCTTCTGTAAAATAATGATGACCCATGTGAAGAATAGAGGTATTATGATTCATTGATGTCTAATCCAAGTCATAAGATATGGGTTCACTACATATCTAATTGGATCAATAATCCATAAAAAAATAATTCTTGTATTTCTGTTCACTTTAATATCATGTGGTAAGGAAAAATATGAACCGATGTGAAAACAATGACATATCGTAGCTGGACTAAGGGAAGACCCCAAAGTGTCACTACATGTCTTTCTAGGGGAAAGAGTCAAGCCATATGTAGTTCTTTATGCCTTCCCTATGAAACATTTGATTCTTGTATAAGGAATATAAGTTGTTTTTTATCATGGTTTGGCAAATTATTGGACATCTGGGCATCTATATATATCTCATATAGATGAGAATCATGTCATACGTAGTTTGTGAAACATTCATTTCCCACACCAATCGAGTTTGACATGGGAGACAGGGGGATTTTAACACATTTTAGAAGAATGATTCTATTTAAGCCACAAGATTGTATGAAAAAAAAACCATGTATCCTAAAAGAGAACTATGTATTGATCTGGTTTATATACAAAACAAGAAAATGGAAATGGAAATTTTGTTTTCGTCCACCTAGGCCCAAGATTTGAGATCTAGGCGCCTCTACATAACTCATATTAATGAGAATAAAGCGACATGTTGTACTTGAAATGGGGTATATTTGCAGATATGACATTGACATTGTGAAGAAAGGGACTCATGTTCCACAAAAGAGCATTAATGCTGTAATTGATACTAGCATATAGAAGCTCCTGACATGAAGTAGTGAAGACGTTAGACATATAGTTTAATGACGTGTAACGAGGAGAAATGATGTCATGCAGTTTAACATTATGCGACAAGGAAAAATATGATACACATTTCATCATTGTGAATCATGGACGGTTATGGTTTTTATGAGTTTTAACATCATGCGACTAGGACTTTGTGATGTGCATTTTAGTGTCATGCAGCGAGGACGATGTGCTATGATGTTTTAAGTCTTGCAGTGAGAAAACTTTTTGAAATTACAAAAAAATATTTCATTAAGAATCTCGCATTGGTTGGAGTTGTAAAAACTCTCCATCCATTTAGATTAAGTCAGAAGCTCCATTTGAGTAAACCTTATGTATGGAATAAGGTCCTTCGCACATCGGCTCAATTGTTAGTGGTTTCTTTCCTGGTATCATTGGATTCATGAGGACCAATTCCAATTATCCTTGAAGAAATGAATGGAGGAAAACATTATAGTTAAAGGCTCAAGGTATTGTGTTCTGATATACTTATTAGTGATGAAAAGTATGCAGTTTTTTCAACTAATCATTCTAGCTCTTCAAACTATTTCTAAGAGATCTCATATGTAGAAATTGATCATAGATTTTAATTCTGAGCAATGTAAATTGAATTTCAATAAGACAAATTACTTCTATTCCACACTCCACTGAATAATGGGATTCCTAGGTGGCATTAGAGGAAGTAGTCCAATAAGCCCATAAGTCATGAAAATGTTTATTAGGTCATGATTTTTTATCCTTATCCACCGTCTTCTAGAGTATATTTGATAAGGTCTTATGAAGGCCTTTATCATCCTATTGGCTGCCACATGATTGTATAATGAATGGCTGTATTTGATATTGTGCTCCTGATATAACTTCATTACATCAAAAAAATAGAAATTGGTGCCATTGTCCATCAATATAGAATGGGGATCACCATATCTGGTAATGATGTTAGTTTTAACAAAACTAACAATGCATTTGGATCTAATTTATTTGAGATGTATTACCTCATCCCATTGGGGGAAAATTGTTGTATCAGTATCAATATACTTGTACTACATAGTCTTGTCTAGAGGATAAGTCCCTACTACATCCATTCCTCATGTGGGAAATGGATTGGAGTTTTTGGATATATGTAGAAACTATGAGGTTTGATTAATGAAGTTGGAATGCACATGGAAGGGATGTCATTTTTTAATGAAATATGTGAAATCATGTGTCATTTTAGGCCAAAAGTATATGAGCCTTCAAATTTGATCAGAAATCCTATGCCCAGACTGGTGAGCACCACAAGCTCTTGAATGTACTTCTTTCATGACAGCTGTAGTCTCTTCTCCATCAATACACCTCAATAGGATTCCATCCAAGCCTCATTTATATAGAGGATCTTCTGATGATCTGGACTGTCATAAAGATTAAAATTTTCTACTGATCATCAGATATATTATTCTTCAGCCCTATCTAGTGGAAGTACTCCATTTGGAAGGTATTTCCTGATGGGTGTTCTTCATCCCATGGTACGACCATATGGCTCATAAATAGTGATAATTTCATTACTTTTTTCCATTATAGTTTGAAAAAATGGTGCTACAACACAATGATGGGGTATAATTATTACTATTTCATCCCATTTTGGATCTTCCAAGGTTTTATTTGAATTATATAGTGCATCATCTAGGAAATTTTGTGCTCGCGGGACATAAGACATTGTCGGCTCTAAGGTAAATTCATCCATTAACCCTATGTCGTAATGACACAAAGGGATTAATTATTTCTTTCGAATAGAATATTCCCCATTAATTTGATTGATCACCTAATCTGAATCACCTTTCACTATGAATTCATTCAATTTCACCTGAAGTTACAATTCAAAGTCTATGATGAGAGCATGACACACTAACTCATTGTTGGTTTCGCCTTCCGACAACCGAAAGGAACTAAGAAACACTTCCTTTTCTGGGGAGATAAGGACTATTCGTAACCCATCATTATTAAGATTAGGGTCTTCAATTATCTTGACTATTGGACTTTTGGTGGCACTGTCAATGTTGATTTCCCATGTTCGGGAATTATCTGGAATAGAGAAGACCTATACATTAGGAAGTTTTGTGTTCAATGATGTATCTTCCGCATATGAATGTTAAGAAAGGAAGTCGTCCAGAGCCTGGACATTTATTTCCTTTTGAGGCACAAACTAGATATCAAACTATTGAAAAATAACTGACCAGTATGCTAGACAACCTATAATCATAGGACGAATGAGGATTAATTTGAGTGGGTTATTGCAACAGACTAATTGGTCCTAATGATGTTGTATATAGTGCCTCAATTTTTGAACTCTAATTATTAACGTAATGCACCGCTTTTGAAAACTCAAATATCGAGTTTCTGCATCAGGCATAGTTCAAATGTGATAGTAAATCATGTTTTCATTCCCAACATCATTCTATTGGGTACAGAAGGTACCCAGTGGTCACTCTAAAGATATCACATAGAGAATTAGTGGTTTTCCTTACAAATGTGGCATTAATACCCATGGACTCGTGATATATTTCTAAAGGGTATAAAACACATATTGGTAGTCTTCAGTCCATTGATATGTGACTCCTTTATTCCATAATTTGTTGAACGGAAAACACTTTCCATCCAAATTAGCGATAAAGTGCCACCTATATGCCAAGTTTTATGGATTCCTCTTAATTTATTAAAATTTCTAGGAGGTTTCATGTCACGAGTTGATTTTATTTTCCAAGTATCATCATTGATACCATGATGGTATACAACGAAGATGAGGAAATTTCCCGAGGTTACCCCGAAATCACTTTTTAATGGGTTCATCTTCAAATTATTATGTCGATGTTTATTGAATATAGTGTCTAATTCAGCGAAGTGATTAGAATGTTGTCTGTATTTTACCACCAAATCATCCACATAACATTCAACAATGTTCCCTAAGAAGGGTTTTCAAGATATGATACATTTCATGTTGATACGTTGCACCTCCATTATTTAAGGAAAAGAGAATTACCGAATAGAAAAATTCACCTTGACGGGCATTGAAGGCTGCAGATTCTTCATCTTCTGGGGCCATGTGGATCTAATTTTACCCATAATAACAATCTATAAAATATATATCTTTACAGTCATCTTTTGCATCAATAAAAAGGATTATGATCGGAATTGGAAATTCATCATTAGCACAATGCTCATTAAGATCTCTAAAATCAATGAATAATATGATTTTACCATTCTTATTTTTCACTGGGACAATTTTGGCCAAACATTTGTGATATTGAACCTCTCTGAAAAAGTTATCCTTTATAATCATATCAACTTTACCATCAATTTTAGAGTAATGAGTTGGGTGTGTTCTTATTATTACCTACTTGAGTCCTCAATGTTCTTCTGGTAAAACCAAATGATGAGTGGCTACATAGATATTATGTTCGATCATTTATTTATAATTCCAAGAAAATATATCATGATTTTTCTTTAGAAATTAAGTATATGTCTCTTTCTCTTTAGAAGTTATGGCCACACTAATTATTCTGGGGTATGTATATTATTATATACCCAGGTTTATTTCTCAGAGCTCATCCATAGTGGAAGAGACACATTCCATTAATGCTGGAGGAGCATACTAGAGAACTTTTTATGCTTATTCATTACATGTTACATCTTCAATTTATATTTTTATATTATTTTATGAATGAATCCTTCATGAGTTACGGTATGAATCAGTATTTGGACATCCTAAAAAAGAGGGCGACATTTTTGACCCTACGGGTGATGAAGGGTCTTCCTGGGGTAATAAAGTGGAGATTATGGATTAAGAATCAAAATCCTTGTTTTCCTCTTGTATTGTTACAAATTATTATAATCTGATAGTAAAATTAGAGGCTTGTGGATGTTTAATGAATGAAATTATGACATCTCTATTTAATATTTCACCACTGCTTGGTGATGCAATAATTTCTCCCATGCTGTCAGGCTCGATTGTCGCAATTGACATTATGGATGTTTCTGGATGATTGGTTGGATTTAGGTTTACCATTTCAATTTTATTGGTATCTATCACATAATCTGCACTCAAATTCATGAATGGGTTTTCTAGGATATTTTCCAATCCATTTTGATCATTAAATCTAGTTACCTTTTTTTCCATGGACTTAGTTCCCGTAATGTCAAAAAATTATGCCTCAATGTATTGAGATTCACATGTTTTGAATGGAGTATTGTCACCATACAATGTCCTGATTTTACCATTAAAATATTACTTGAGACATTTTTGGTATGAAAAGGGTATGGCCACATATTGATGTATGCAATTCCATCCAAGTAGAATGTTGAAGGTTGGGTCTTGACAAACAACTATAAAATATGAATTCTATATAAGATCCCAAAACTGATTTCTAGGAGTAATATCACACATAGGTTTATGCACATTATTTTCATATCCTTTCAACATTAAATTATAAGGATATATGTTTGATTCAGTGAGGGAAATCGATTATTTGTAAGAAATGGAATGAGGTTGACTCTTGAGCCATTATCAATGAAGGCTCCTTGGATTTCTATGTCATTGAGCCTATCAGATAGATATAAGGGAATGATATATCCAACTACATAATCAAATTTATCTTCATCATTAAAAGATATAACTGTGTTACACTCTACAATGTAATTCTCTATACGTTAAGCCTGAGATATAATAACGTTGGTTTCAAACTCTATAGGACTTGAAAAATCCTCTATAAGTGCTTCTCGAAGATCTTTTGACAGATTTAAGCCATCCATAATTAAAAATTTTGCCGGTTCATGAGCTATCTAATTCAAAAAACATACTTGGTACAAGGTCTGCATTTCCAAGAAAGGAGATGCGGTTTTGCAGGTTCCTTGGAAGATGACGTTTCGGATATAGATGTACCATGTGTCAGAGCAGAAACTGGAAATACTCCTGGATTTGGTAGATTATACTGACTAGATCTATCTATTTTTAAGAGGAAAATGGTGTGACATCTAATGGGTCCTCCAAAATAATCCTGTAATGACCTAACCAGTAATGCATGGAAGAATCTCTTTGTTCTTGTTGAGACCATTGAAGGGATCTTCCACAAGATTCCGCCGCATATATAGTTCGAGTAGGGGTAGAGTTAAAATAGTGGATTCTAGAATTACGATGTATTCTTCTATATCTTAGACCGTGGCCTCTTTCTCTAGTACCCCAGTTAGGTATGGGTAACTCTAGTTCATTTTAATCAGAATCACCATTGGCATAATGATTCGTTATTTGAATAATGTTCATGGAACCAAATATCAATTCTTCATCTGATGGAGATTCTGCTTGATAGGTCAGTTTTGGTTGTGCCGATTGGAGGGGTGGTTCTTGTATTTTTAAATAAAATGGAATGAAATATACAAGAGTAAAAGAAAACATTGGCCTTGATATAAGATCATCTTCTTATGACTTATTTTTGTCCTTCTGGTAACGTTGCTTCATTGAGGATTGTCCTTTGGAAGACTAATCTTTTGATGAAGATGATTTTACTGTGGCAGGAGTAGCAAGATACACAATCAGTTATTTCAGCTATGTTTATATAATTACTTGAGTTAGGTTGATCATTTTCCTGATCATCCAATATTCAAATTTCTACACATTTTTTACTTTTGACTTCCTTCCATTCAAATCCTTCCTCTGGATCAGTTGTAGAAACACATGCTACATGGGTTGAAGAACATTTCAATTTTACTTTTCCAAAGTCCAAATTTTCCTGCAAGAGGTCTATGAAAAAAACTACTGAATGGGATTCCCCAACATTTGGTAAAAGGGACAATAATTTGGAAGATCATCATCAGCTTATTTTTCGGTTTCTTCAAGCCTTGGAAACTAAACCAAATTATTTTCTAGAGATGAGATGAAGTAAATGGGAACATGTTCATTACATAATGAATAATTTTTTTTAAAAATCCTTAAGCTATTTCTAACTTACATCTCTTTTCTCATCTTGATGAGGCTATCATTGTGGTTGACTCTTGGGAGGTAGAGCCCTTTGATCTGATGAAGGTTTTAATGAGGGAGCATGTAAAGGTGCTTGCTTAAGTGTAAATGTAGAATCCTCTACATTCCCTATTCCTCTTACCATAGATGAGGGCATTATAGGAGTTTTAGATTAAGTTTACATAATGTAATATTTAATATGTTGAGCAATTGATACAAGGTCTCGAAACCATTCTTTGTATTTCACAGGGAACAATGGTGGGCGTAACTCATCATGAAAAGTTTCCACAAAAATTAGCACCAAATCTTCATGAGGGATTTCTAGATTTATGGAATATGTTTATCCTTGCAATCAGGTAATGTAATATGAAACTCTTCCATTTTTCCTCTGAATGCAATTTTTATGATCCAAAATTGTTTTCATTGTTAGAGTTGATCTAATTTGAAGAAGGAATTTTTTACGGATATATTCCCATCATGTAATTGATCGAGATTTCCAATAGGTAATATGGTTCCTTTAAATACTACACAAAACACCTGAGCATTACTACTTCTTGTTGTTGAGGAGTCCCCATCGTGGGATCATAATGAGAAATGAAAGTTGTCAATTGTTGTGCTGGATATCCTGAACCATTAATGATCAGGAATGTGGTATTAAAAAAATTTGGTGGGGGAGGGCTCAGATCCACCCACTCATGGTAAGATTTCATTTCCAACTGAAATAGTGCACATCATTGTTACATAGTTTTTAATGGAATTTTTAATCCCTCAAATGTGTTCATAAGCATATAGGGAATATCCAGATAATCTATGACTTGTATAGGTACAACACCTAGAGCTTCAACTATTGTAAGGACCGGTAAAACCACTCATTGTGGTGTTGGTATTTTCATTGGATTACCCATGTTAACATGCCTATAAGGATGTGTTTGATTCTTCCTTGGTTGTGTACCCAATGGAGTGAATTCATTAGCCACATCTGTAGTTACCACAATCCCTCTTTTCAGACAAGCTCTTATAGGACATGCATGTTAACGATCTTCTTGAGGAATATATCTAGTAGAAATTCTACTTTGAAGTCACTCTTTATTGAGTATTTTTAACTCATTCATATCCTCTTTATACTATGTATATCATTCTTTGAGTGAAAGAGATTGACCATCTCTAGTGAAAAGTGAGGATCAATCTTACATTTACCTTTCCCCTTGTTAAATGCTATTTGGAGGGGTGGTAGTTGGTTATTTGAATGAATACCTAGATTCTGGGTGAGCCTCTTATTTTGGGTACCCACACCTTATTCATTTTCATTAGTGTGTACCATATTATGGATAAGAACCTTGTCTTCTGATTCCCCTGAACTGCACTCATTTTCTAGAGGATCTTCTACAATGGTGTTAATGAAATTCACTGATGCATAATGAATTGATGTAATTCTATAGCTATAGTTGTAAGATCATATCCTTCTATATATTTCATGAGATTTTATTCCCCATAATTATGAAAACTCATTTATTGTTTGGCGGATAGTTACCTAAAGGGAATTCCTGGATTGTTCAGTTGTATGATCTCTCTATTGCTTCTTCCAAAATCATGAGAAAACTGGCCTTCGTTGTGGAGGGGATTTTAGATACGGAAAAGCCCCCAGACCTACAGGTTGGGGCAGTTCATGTTCTTCTACTTAAAACCATTGAAACTTGTTTAATGAATTTAAAGTCTGAATTAGACAAGCCCCAAGCCCTGCAAGCTGGGTTGGATCTTGAAATGATATGTATAAGATTCACGTAGCTTCTCTTATGATTTTATGGATTTTGGTTCAGACATTTGCTGGGGGAATTATCCGACAACCACTCATATCACCTATTTCGAAATATCATTGAATTGTTTCATACATTTTTGTTATCTGATGAATAACATCCTCTAGGTGGGAGGCCTACTCAAGATTTTAATATTCTTGATGCAAAAGTAACTCAGCAACTTGATTTATTCCGTCCTGACTCTGATGAGATCTAGTTGAGGTCAGTTAATGAGAATACATTTGATTACATACAAAATCTATTGATTTTAGCCGTCTATGGGAAATATCATTGCATTATAAAAATTTTGGGGGGATTTGCTGATTCTGGAGTGCAGTGAAATACAATGCTCCATGTGCACCCAATCAGAATTTATCTGGTGTAGCCTCTATAGATAATTGAGGAATACACGCTGAAGGGTTCCCTACTACTTTAAAACCTTGGAATATCAGGAATCTGAGAGAGATGCCATGTCAATTTGTAATTTCAACCCTTCTAATACCTTTACAAAATTTTTATATTTATAATACTATAATACTTTGGTTTTCAGGTGATGAAGAGAACTTTTTAAGATGAGGAAATAATCATTAATTCAATATTCTACAATCAATTTTCCAATGTTATATTAATAATATTCTAAAGTCTATTACATGACAAGTATTTATCCTTTAGCCAATTGTTTTCCCATGCTTAACTTATCTACATCGTATTTTACTAGAGATTTCTTTTATTGGTTTGAAAAAAGTGGATGGTTTCTATTAGAATAAAAATTACCCAAGGGAGTTTTGGAGAATGATTGTTCCCTTAAGATGTCTTCTGGTTGAGAAATGTTTCACCTGTTAAAAACAAGGCATCAGAAATGACTGTCTTTATGTTAACAAGTGCATAAAGATAAGAAGGATTTCCCACAACTACAATGTAATTTATAGAATTATCTTGACAATGAAAAATATTACTATGAAGGGGACCTTCACAGTGAATGACATTCGGCGGAGGACCACCATGGTGGATTACAGCAAGGAATAAATCCTCCTTCCCCTTGGTCTTATGATCTCATGGAGGGTGGTCATGGCTCTCATCTGAAGATAAGCTCCCTGGATTGACCTAGTTTTCACTAATAAATCCTTCATTATGATGTGTTGGATGAAGAACATCATAATTACTAAAAACACTCCCATAATTTGGTAATGAGAGTGTAATATCTTGAGCTTTAACTGATAAATGATTGAGGCCTTTAAGAACTCCATCATTAAGAGGATTCAGATTGTATATTTATTCTTGACATTCCAACCATGTATGGAAATAAATCATATTGGATTTTATCTTAAACTTAGATGGGGATAAATTCTAGGAGATGTGGTTATCATGGGCAGGTGAATGTGCCTACCTTGGAGTGGTCACTAGAATAGACCGATTACATCCAATGGGAAAGGATGTATGTTCCTGATGCTCTTGTCCGTATAATATGGGGGAGTATGCATGATGACCCTCATGTATTGGAACATAGGTATGTATCTGCTTTGGGATGGCATGATGATGTGTCATCACATGTGTGGGGAAAAATTTATATATTTGTTCCCTTGGTATGGTTAGAGTTGTTGTTATGATATCTTGACATGCATCTAGAATTTGGGTAGGAATTTGTGTCTTCCCTTCCACCATTGATAATATATGTTTGATGACTTCAACAGCTAAATAAAGAATACATGTATTTTTTTTATCATGAGTAGGTATATGGGTCTACTATTTTCCTCATTTTCATATAAATTTATATCTACAATACTACGGTATGAGGAAAGAGAGTTAAATCAACCCCATATTTGTTTTCGGAGCTTTCCAAATTTCTTCTCCATGTACTGCTAAATGAGACTATTGGAAGGGTCGACGAACACCAACAAGTGTATGTTCCTAATGGTTGTTTTCCATTACGAAAGGTTGAATAATTTTCTTTAATAGTGACATATGATACTACTGGAAGAATAGATGATTGTAAGCAGGTGTATATTCATGTTTACCAGTTTCCACCACATTTGATTAGCATGATTCATTAAATGCAGTCAGACGAGCTTACTGACTAGTTGATAAATTGTAAACATGTGTATTTTCTTGTTCATAGTACTCCACCGGATTTTATCGATGGTATTGGTTGGTGGTTTCTAGAAGAGTCTGTAGGTCAGAAGAATTAGGATGGACGCGTGTATGTGTCTGCTCATTATTCACCATCAAGATGGGTTTATGGACATAACCAGTGGGGGAGAGGTAAGAAACTACTCCTTGTTGGCTGGACATTGTCCCCAGTGGTTCTTCTTGCATCCTTGGGTCTAGGAGACCTTGTGTGAATGTCCATAGGAATCACCCCCATCATATTGGGGGTTCACTGCTGCGCGATTCTACTGGCGGTGATTAGTGGTGGGAGTCCTCAAGAGGGACCCATTCATCTTTGGATTGATGCCCTGAATGACCTCTTTTTATACCTCCCTATAATATGGGATAGATTGGTTGTTGTGTTATCGGAATAAGGAACTAAAACATTTTTAAATGGTGGTTGGAACCATCTTCTTCTTGATCATCGGTCATCATTGGCCAGAAAATCGAGGATTGTTATTAACATAGAGATCCTTTCATGCATCCTCCAATGATAGGATTCAACCATGCTGATGGTATGCCTCTACCATCATGTTGAAGACCTAGTGTTGAAGATGATGGGTGGGTGATAACATCCTTCGTGTGGATGATAATATATCCTGAGCAGTGTTTGATTAGTTCACAGATGTCGTCTGGAAGAAATCCATTTTGGACTGAAGGGTGTTCTAATAAAAAACAAAAAAAAACAATAATATCCAATCAAGTGTCATATTTTAGATTGATACATTCATGATTGATTCCGTTTTCTGGACGTAAATTATCAATTGATAGGGGCTTGATAGGTGGGTAACATTATTAACTTGGTTATGTATTCACGTTGGGTTCACCATTTTTGTTACGTAATTCTATTAAACATGTGTTTTAGTTTTAAGAATCACTACTTCTAGGTGATTTACATTTGATTTATTCATGAAACCAGATACACCCAATCGTTCCTTACCCAAATGGGAACTACTTTCCAGAGGCAAGTGTTCGTTATGATTGAACTTTACGATATATAGGAACATATATTGTTCCATATGAGGGGAGGTCAGACTCATCACACACTTTTGGGGTGATTTTTATCTACTTAGGGACTCTCTTTGTAAATCAAAGATATTTTTTGGAATCCTTATTAATTTACCAAGTATAACATATGTTTCCATTGGAATATTAAATAACTTATTAACGTGTGTACAATTTAGAATCAACAGTATGTATTTAAGGTTCTTCAATGATTGGGATATTAGTATGTATTCTAGGATCCCAATCAATGGTATCATCCCATATAATATTTAGAGATTCTTTTAATCATCGTTATTATTATACTAGTTTTTAAGGCACATAGTGGGACTCTCTGGAATTTATGGTTGTCTAGGGAGATGAAGGATTGTTTTGATATTGGGATTGTACCCATAAAATTGGATACCTACATATCATTGTGAAAGGAATTAGAACCCTTGTTGTTCAGTGCTGCTTGATCGGACACATCATACCTTTAATGTTCATGTGATAAGGACATAACCATACAGTTTAATGTCATGTTGTAAGGACATCTAAGTGAAAGGTACTTAGTCAATGTTTGGTGTGGGATTTATTCCAAAGTATCCCAAGTAACATGGAAAGCATATGTGGATCCATGTAAGATTAGAACCTGTTGGGAATGTGGAACATGGAGAATAGGGTTGATTTGAAGTGTTGGATTTGAACATCAAGGAGGCTTTCTACATATCCCATGAGTATGGTAATCAAATCCCATGTAGTTATATGAGTCTCAAGGGAGAGTATAATCCTTTGAGAGAAATGAGTTTCGACTAACTTTCTGAAAATGATGCCTTAGTGATTTGGGGGTTCAATTTGTGGTATATTAATAAGTAGGATGCCCAGATTAAAGGAATTAGGGTTGGGTTCCTGAAGAGGATATCCAATGAGATCAATATCTGAAAAGGATTTCTATGTATCCTAGTTTGAACATGAATTAGAGTTATCATAGTTCATGTTGGTCAAAATGTTGTGATCATGACTAATTTCTAAGCCCATGTGAGTCATGATTAGTGTGAGAAACAAGAGGGTCTCAATGATTCAATAAATGCAACCACACACTTATAGTACTGATGGTGGAAGAGGGCATGCCTACGACGACCATGGAGGATGAGGTCATGGCATTCCGGGAAGAGGACGAGGTGATGAGCCTTCTCCCTATTCACATTACATTGGACAAGGATCAATTTAATGGAAGGAGCGGTGATGGTCAGGGTCTTACATCTGGATTACGGCCCAAAAATTGAGCCTGTTAGGGGAGGGAGAATTTTGATTTTCTTGAATGGAAATGAAATTGTGAACCGTACATTCCCTAGCCTTAACATGAATTTCTGGGTCATAGAGACAAAAAGGGGTGGATAGAACCCAAACACTAATACTCTAAACAGGTAACATCCCAACATTGTTCCTCGAAGAACGATCCATGTGACTATGGATATAAAAACCCATAGACAATTCATGAATCCTAACCCTATTGTGGAAAAAAGGTAGGAAACCTCTGACTGCAGAAATAAAAACCAAAATCAGAGACACACATATGTGCCTTTCCCAAAGAATTGATAGGTTGGGATGTTTTGGTGGAGGCTTCAAAATAGCTCCTTTTAAATAAGGAAACCAGTGAAGTAATAACCTTCCAAGAATGGCTATAAATAGGGTATTTATTTTCGTATTTTGGAATTATACCATGTGCTTCAATGTAGGTAATTTGCGCAGGTGTTCTACATTGGTACCCCGCATTGATGCGCCACACAGCTCTATCATGCAGGTGTGCCACACAGGTGTGTCGTGTAGATGTATGTGATGACTGAAGAATATGTTTCCCATAGGGGAACCAAGCATATGTAAAAATTGTGAAAAGTCTTTCAAAACATTCTTATCCTATTTAATTATCTCTTCTCTTGGGGTTTAGATATCTACCTAAAAAGTTGAGGGATAAGGGCAAAAGATCTACGCAATGTGAGATTCATGGAGTCTTTCAACCTTTTCAGTCCCGGAAATGTGAAGCCAAAGGGTCCTATTTATAGGCTTGGATGGGGCTTGGTCGAAGGGATGTATTCTATGTAGGTCTTCTCTGTATGACCTCTGTATAGGTCCTCCGCGTAGGGGTAAAAAAATATGTTGCCACTCAGGACAACCATATGGTCTACCGTGCAGGTCTGTCATACAGGTCTTTTGAGGGTTTGGAATTCCTTTGATTTCTTTGAACCTTGCCTTGGGGTTTTGAAATATAAAGGGCTATCTTCATAAAAAAATTTAATTCTTAAATTGGTCAAAAAAAACTATGATAAGAACTATAATACCTGTTATCTAGAGTTAGTTTTAGTCATATTTTCTCTGACGATATGGATGAACTACCATTATGGTGGAATGTGGTATATAAACAGACCATCGATATAACAACACTGCTCATTATTACCCACTTAAACATGATTTATTACATAAAAATTCACTTAAGACAACTCTTTGGAATGAGTGGTCTTGTGACTTTGGGTCTTATAAACAATACATAATGTCTTAAAACATGAAACAAAACATCTTTATTGAAATCATCCTTTACATGACCATTACATTCCCTCGTATTTAGCATTTTGTGGGATAACCTGAGGTCATTCATAAGAAAAGGGAGAGCTATAAAGGACAGTAAGGGAGTAAACAATGCAAAACATGAAATATATAGTACATATTAGGAAATAGGCATATCAATGGATCATAAGAGAAACATGATCATAAAGGCATGATATAGCATGATTATCATAACATATAAATTTGGAAACACCACTTAACATGGTATTATCATTAGCTAAGACTCATTGCACATGGAGCATGAGAAAACCCTCATTGCACATGAATTATTATGATTAAAAACTCATTTAACTTGAATTATAATGAGTAAACCCTCATTTCACTGGACATATCATGATACCAATATTTACCTAACGCATTTGAGCACTATCGAGGCTCACCCTTCTTAAACATTTCATTTAATGAATAAGTGTGCCACATGGATTCGAAAACATGGTGTCATTCAACATAATCATTTATTCCAAGATAATGAAATATGGAAAACATACATGTAACTCTATAAACAACAATTACATGTGCATAAAGGTGAATACATGTGATAGAGAAATAGGCATGGTATTCATTATACAATGACATTGGATTGGAAAATTGTGGTGCAATTCCAGCAGCATAATGGCGTGACATAAGAATTCATAAAAATGATTGATTAGATAGAAAGGGATGTTTCATCAGATGTATATGAAATGGATAGTAAGGGGGTCATATAGATACATTTCCCAACAAATTTAATGAAATTTATATTCAGAATACAATAGAATTCCTTTAATGTAAATGAGAAGAGTGAAATTCCTTATTGAATTTTGGCATGGTAACGGGTGTACATGGGAGGCATTTATGACGGGTAAAGGGGAATATAATCATTAAAACAAAAATAGGGAAGTATGGGGAGGTCAAAAACCATATCAAAACTTTAATTACTGAATATAGAAGGGTATAACTATATTAATAAACTTGAATAAAATGAAAAAAGAAGAAATCCCATACATGGAAGTGTGATCTAAGATGGTTAAGTGGGGATTGAGAGTGCCTTCATGGGAGCTTGGGGTTCCTTGGGAGGATTCTTGAGAGAATAGGGAAGATGTTGGTTGTGTTCAAAAGGCACTGATTTAAGAGTAAGTGGGAGATTGGGTGGGAGTATATAGGAAAAGAGGGGGAATTCATTATTATTTAGGTTTTGGACCCTACACATTAAACTAATGAAAACCACAAACCATCCCATGGTTTTTGCCAATGGTTTTTTCCACAGGGGATTGGAAAATAATATTTTATATGGCCAATTTCTGAACATCATAAAATATTAAGCCTGCTTATATGGAGGTGAGTCACACTCTCAAGGAAATCAGTTTAAAAAGAAAAATGTTCTATAAGTCTTGGAGGGTCCACTAATGCTTTGTAAAATAAATAAAATAAACCCAAATTCACATTATTAGAATGATAAAACATATATTTTTCGAAAATACCTTTTAAGTATTTTATTACATCACTATTGGGTCATTATGACCTCATAAAACACATTATATATTTTAACGGTATTTAATTTTTACCCAAAAAAATCAATTGTCTATGAAAATTATGAAAAAATCACCATTGGATAATTTTGACATCCTGATTCCAAAAATAATGGTTTTTGACAAAAATAGCTTTCCAACCTTAATAAACATTTCTATTTTATTCCTAAAAAATAATACAATCATTTATATTTTCTAAAAAATAATTTACATATAATATTTCACTAAAATATTATTTAATTAAAAAACACATTAATTCATAAAAATATATTTCTTAATTGAATATTAACTAAAACAAATTTTATTTTTTTCATTAAAATATATTTTTAATGTAACAAAAATAAAAGGTATTTATTTTCTCTATAAAAAATAATTTACATAATCATAGTTATAGTGTCTTGTTACACAATCCCTCATAACAACCTTATAATATTGAAGGGTAAGGTTTGTGATGGTGACAGACTCTTGAGGTTGTTTGGAAAACATCACTCGAGAGGAAATATCTATCAACTTCCACTTCCCCTATAGTCGGTTCCATTCAACCTTAACATGTAGAATCTCGGCTTGGGATTTGTCAAGAGAAAAGGCCAATTATGCCACCTCTTTTCTGATCTCTGACAAATGGGCTTCATACAGGGACAATCTACTTGATTAGGCCATTTCTTCTTTTGTCTGAGTAAATTATATTTTTTAAAGCCCTACATTTATACTAATCATGTGATCACTATTCAAATACTATATTAACCACAATCAAAATTATTAACTGCATTTTGAAATACAAAAATATAAAAACAAATAAGTACATAAGTCTTGTAAATCATTAATAAGACATTTAATTTAATCAAGAGGAATTTTTAATAATGAATGTTTAGGTCATTACAATATTCCCTCACTTAAGAAATTTCTCCCTTGAAATTTCCATTTCCCACAATAAACAAATATAGGTAACTATTCTTAATCACTTCCTCTGATTCCCACATTTCTTTGTTAGACTTGTGGTTTATCCACAACACTTTCACAAGGGGAATCGTCTTATTTCATAGAACGTTTTCACTATGATCTAAGATATTCACTGTAATCTCTTCATAGTAGACGTCATTATCCAATGGTACCACCTCTGGATTGAGTACATGTGATGGGTTGGGTATGTATATCATCAAGAGTGATACATTGAATACATATTGTACTTGATAAAGGTTCTGTGGGAGTGCTAGTAGATAGGACACTGTTCCAATGCGATCAATGATCTCAAAAGGGCTAAGGTACCATGGAATAAGCTTTCCCTTCTTCCCAAATCTCAAAACTCTATTCCATGGTGATATAAGGATGAATACCATGTCTTCGACATCAAACACTAGGTCTCATCAATGATTATCAATATATCTCTTTTTTCAACTCTTAGAATTTTTAATTTGTTGCTGGATGGTCGTAAACTTCTCCACCATTTCTTTTATCATTTATGGACCTAAGATTATTCATTCCCCAACTTCATCCCAACATTCCTGTGTTCTGCACCGCTTCACATACACTGCTTCATAAAGAGCCATTTGGATGCTTAAGTAGAAACTGTAGTTGTAAGAGAACTCAACTATAAGAAGATGTTGATCCCATCTTCTTTTAAAGTACATTGAGAACACTCTAAACATTCCCTCAAGTGTTTGCATTGTCCACTCATATTAGCAATCTGTTTGAGGATGATTAGACATACTAAAGTTCCGCTCAGTATTCAGAGCATGTTGGAGACTCCATTAGAACATGTAGGCGAATCATGGATCTTGATCTGATACAATTGGTAGTGGTTCTCCAGGTATCCTTACCACATATTTGATATATATATTTTCCAGTTGATAAAATGTGAAATATTCTTGAATTTCAATGAAGCGTGCAGTCTTTGTATGATGATCCACCACAACCGAGATAGTATTGTTTCGATTGGAAGTCTTAGGTAGTTTGGTGACAAAGTCCATGGTGATGTTATCCAATTTCCATGTTGGTATGGGTAATGGATGCATCATATCCTTATACTTCTTCCTATCATCCTTCACATACTGACATACCAGGAACTTTGATGTATATTTAGTGTTCTCCTTCATCATGTTACCCCACCAATAATTTTCTCAGAGTTCTCAATACATAGTTGTGTTTCATGGGTGGATGGAGAAATTTGAACGATGTGGATCATCCAAATGATCATTCTTTATCTCTGGATATGATGGAAAACATAGTATTGAACCAAATCTCACAATTCTTTCATTATTTACATTGACCTCTAAGGATTTACCTTCCCTAATAGTTTCCACCTTCTTTTAAATTCCCACATCATTCATTTGAAGATTATTTAACCTTTCTAAAAGAGATAGTTGAGAAAACAATTATGGATGTATGGATTATGTTCCCTTCTTTATGATTCCATCTACATCTTCATCAAATATAAGAAGATTAGATCTTTTTCAATTCTCATCAATGATATAATTTCTGGGTCCTTTCTACTTAGAGCATCTGCCACCTTGTTCACTTTCCTCGGGTAGTCATGTATTGAGAATTCATAGTCTCTGATCATATGTAACTATCATTGTTGGTGCATGATCAAATCTTTCTATGTGAATATATACATGAGGCATTTGTTGTCCGTATATATTTCATACTTCTCCCCAATGATGTAATGATGCTAGATTAGTAAATCATAGATCAATACCGCAATCTCCATATCATGTGTTGGATAGTTTTTCTCGTGAACATTCAATGAATTTAAGCATAGGAAATGACTTTTCATTTTTCATCAACACACAACCCACACCCATCTATAAAGAATCACTGAATACCACAAATGGTTCTACACTTGTGGGTATTGTGAGCATGGGTGTAGTGAAAAGCCTCATTTTAAACTCATTGATATTATCTTCACATTCATCACTCAAATAAAACTTGACTCCCTTCAATGTTATATTGGCACGAGGACTGGAAAATTGTGATAAATTTCTCATAAACTAGTTATAATATCCAAATAATCCACATATACTATGGATATCTATTACAAATGTCGGCCTTGGCCGTCCCACAATTGAAACTGTCTTGGAATGATCCACAGATATCCCATTAGTTGTGATGATTTGGCTTAAGAATGAGACCTCCTTCAACCAGAACTCCCATATGATGTACATTCCATAGATCTTCTCCTTTTTCAAGGTCCCTAGTATAGTTCTTAGATACTCTTCATTCTTATCCTTGGTTTTGGAGTATATTAGAATATCATCTATAAAGATACCAATAATTTTCTGAGATAATCTATAATGACTCTATTCATAAATTCCAAAAATATTGTAGGAGAATTAATATGGCCGAATGAAATTAATATGAATTCATAGTACCTGTACCTTTTATAAAATGAATTCTTGGGTCCATCCTCATTTTCACCCTTCCTTGGTAATATCCTGAACAAAAATCCACCTTGGAGAAGTATTGTGATCCACATAGCTGATAGAAGAAGTCTTCAATTTGAGGTAGAGGATACTTTTTCTTGATCATGATTTTTTTGAGCTCACGATAATCAATGAAAACGATCATTGAACCATCCTACATCTTGATGTAGATGACTGATATACCCCATGATGATGCTCTTGGGCATATAATCCCTTTATGTAGATTCTATTGTACTTGTTTTTTCAACTCTGCAAACTCCACAATAGCCATTCTATACCGAGTCGTTGATATTTAAAATGCCTCACGTATAAGGTTAATGGTGAAATCAAAATCTCTTCTTGAAAGTAAACTAGGAAATTCCTCCGGAAACACTTCAGAAAATTCCCTCACAATATGGATGTCTTCAACGATGGTTGCTTCCATGGACTCAAACATTTGAGCCAGATAAACATGCACATAGGGTAGTAATATCAACACTTGAGATGATGGTGCTAAAGAATATCCATCTTCCTCCTTGCACTTGAATTGAATCGGGGGTTGATTCTCCATATGGAGAGCGATTTCCCTCTCATGGAAATTTATTTTGACTCTATAAAAGGAAATCCAATCCATGCAAATAATTGCATCAAA
The DNA here is from genome assembly GCA_963277665.1 of Viscum album. NCBI lineage: Eukaryota > Viridiplantae > Streptophyta > Magnoliopsida > Santalales > Viscaceae > Viscum > Viscum album. The sequence continues at coordinate 797,301,479 of OY728143.1, read as the reverse complement.
TTCCATAATAGGGAGTATAAATGGGTTCAATGTAAAGATCATTACACAAATTGTGACAGAGGAGGAGTTATATTCATGGGGTGCAATGATTTCCCCATTTACCGTACTCACCAATGTCTTTACATACATGATTTGCAGTTGTGTTGGAATTGTTCTACAAAACATTTCAGATACAAAAGAATGTTTTGAACTAGAATTAAAAAGTACATTCACTATTCTTGAATGAATAACTAGCACGCTTATCACCACTTCGTTCTTGGTGTTCACATCGGCGATAGTGTTGGAAAAAAGCTCTCCTATTCTACCTTTGAGGTTATTGGTTTCCTCCGAAAAAACTTGGCTTAGGGAACTGGTTTGAAAAGTTCCCTGGTTCTTTGTAGATGAAGCAATGAACATCATGTTGAGGGTTTAACAGAGTGTTACTATTCTCTGTCGCAACTGTGGGTATTTTCTTGTCAGCAGTTAATGGCTAGGTTCCCTTCTCTTCAACACCTAAATAATATCCTCATCCCCTTCAAGAAATTTACGGGGGGCTTCTTTCTGCACCTTTGGAAAGTGGGGTGCTACATTGTCTTAACACCGTTGGATTTATCCATCGGAACACCAGAATTTATTTCCACATTGTGCTTCTAATCCCCTTGATACCCCTAAGATTCACTGATCTCCATTTTGTCTTTCAGTGAACATTAGACAGTTTCCTCATAGCTATCGAAGTCATCGATTTCTAGGGATTTTTGTTGGCTAGGTTTCATCCCACTAAAGAAACAGTCAACCTTATATTTGCATGTAACAAAAATTCTAGAGGAATATCATGAAATCCTTGTGATGTATTCCTCGTACTCTACGATGTATTCAACATACTTTTTCTTGAGGGAAAGGAATCATCTTTCTATATTATGTTGAAGGGTTCGAAGAAAATATTTTTCAAAAAACATTTTCTATAAATCCATCCATTCGAATGACTCGATCTCCTCCCTAGGCTTTGCATTTTTTATCAATGTCCACTATTGATATGATTCAACCTCCATACAATAATCATCCAGAAGTACCTTCTCTTGTTGAAAACATTGATGTATGGAGAAGATCTCCTCAATGGAGTTGATCCATTGTTCGACTATTGAGGGATCAGATGATCCATTAGAAGTAGGAGGCCTTTGTCTCATGAATCTCTTGATGGAGACGTGTTCATTCAAGGGGGGGGGGGCTGAACTATCCCCATGACCCATGTTTCTATTCAAATATTTATTTAACTAAGAATGTATCATGACAATGTTCGCGATTCCTGAACCCATTGGATTGGGTATCTCATTACAATAATCATCACAGTAATCTTCACATCGGTTGTTAGCCCGAGTCCTACTATTACCAGCCATTGGTTAGAAGAAATAAAAAGTTAGGGGTAACACATAAAGGGTAATCCATATAAAAAAATGAAGTTTTTATTAATTAAATTGATTTTCTTTGAATTGAGAATTTATTGGATTCAATCTATGCTATCCATGATCTACATCCCTACATTTATTAATAGGGTAATTGTTTATTCCCTTAACAATGCTTCAAACTAATCTTGTGAATTCACCAAAGCATATCCACTAGTAGGGTTGTAAAAAAGAGTGCAACGAGGACAGTTTTTGTGCACCAGTTCCTGTTTGAGTCTAGATCAATGTGGTGTTTGCGGGGTTTACCCCTAGGATACATCTATTTCAGAGTTGCCTTTACCTGGTCATATCCAGGCAAGGTTGTATTTTCATGATAAACCACATACTCAATACTCACAAAAACAAATTTTTGTTTTTATTATACTTATTCTTATCCCAATGGATTTCACTAGTGTTTTCTAATCCTAATCTCAAAAATAGCTAAACCTATTCCCTGATACCAACTATAAAAATCCTAGTCTTTATTACACAATTAAACAAAAAATTTTACATAAATATGCACATAATAAAAATCATAGGATCAAGATTTCTAGTTCCTTTTGGGATTAGGAACAATAAATAATGTCTTAAAACATGAAACACAAATTATTTACTAAAAAATTCCTTTACATGATAACTATATTCCTTGGTACTTAGCATTTCATGGGAAACCCTGAGGACATGCATAGTAAAATGTTGAGCTATAAAGCCCAGAAAGTGATTAAACAAGGTATAACATAAAGAATACAGTAAATGTTATGAAATAGGAATATAAATTTATCATAGGAGAAACATTATCATAAAAAATTATATATCATGATTATCATAACTTGTAAATGTGGTAACAACACTTAACATTGTATTACCATAAGCCAAGGCTCATTGCACATGAAGCATGAGTAAACTCTCATTGCACATGAATTAGAATGAGTAAAACCTCTATGAACATTAATTATCATGATTACCCCCCCCCCCCATTTAACTAGACGAATCATGATACTAATCTTTAACCAATACATTGGAGCGCTATCAGGGAACACCCTTCTTAATCATTTCATTTCGTGCATAAGTTTGCCCCATGGATCATACAACATGGAGTCATTCAACATCATCTTTTATTCCATGGTAGAGGAATTTGGAATTCATACATGAAACTATATAAACAATATTTAAATGTTTGTATAGGTGAATACCCTTGATAGGGAAATGGACACGGTATTCACTATACAATGACTTTGGCTTGGAATATCACGGTGCATTTTCAGCAGCATAACAGCGTGACATAATAATTCATAAAAATAGATGTTGTGAGATAAAGGTATGTCTCATAATATGTACATGAAATTTATAGTATGGGGGGAATATATATACATGTCCCAACAAGTTTAATAGAATTTATATTTATAACACAATAGAATTTCTTTAATGTAAATGAGAAGAGAGAAATTCCTTATAGAATTTTGGAATGGTAACGGGTGTACATGGGAGGAATTAATGACAGAGAAAGATGTCTCTAATCATTCAAACATAATGAGGTAATCATGGGGGAGGTTGAAAACCATACCCAAACATTTAAAATTGATAATAAAAGGGAATAACAATATTTTGAAACATGGATAAACTGAGAAAGGGATAAATCCCTTACTTGGATGTCTGATCCGAAAGGCTTGGGATGGGATTGAGAGAGGATTATTGGGAGCTTGGGGCACCTTGGGAGTATTCTATAGTGATGAGGGAAGAGGTTAGTTGGGCTCCAAAGGCTTTGAGTGAAGTGGAAGTGGGATCTTGGGTGGGTTTATATAAAAAAAGGTAGGTAATTCTTTATTATTTAATTTTTGGACCTTACACATTAAGCTAATCAAAAACACAAACCATCGCATGGTTTATTCTGATGGGTCTTACAAAAGGGGAGTATAAGGATAATGGCCGAACTTATTAAAATATTAGGCTTTCTCATGTGGAGGTGAGTCACACTCTCAAGGAAATCCATTTTAAAAGATAAAATGTTCAACAAGTCTTGGAGGGTCTACTAATGCTTTGTTAAATAAATAAAAAAACCAAAAATCACATCATTTTAATTTTAAAAAATATATTGGAATAAAATACCATTTATATTATTTTATTACATCACTATTGGGACATTATGATGTTATGAAACACATTATATATTTATACGTATTGAAGTTTTACCCAAAAAAATCGACTATCTCAAAAAATTATGAAACATTCCCCATTGGATAATTTCAACGCCTTTATTCCAAAAATAATATTCATTTTATCTACATAATTTTATAAATTTTTGAATTATAACATTTAAAATAAAAATCAACATTTATTGAAAATTCATAGGTTTTGACAAAAAATCTATCAAACCATTATAAAATTTCAACTGTATTCATAAAAAAATATACAGTCATAAATATTTATCAAAATGTAATTTCCTAATAATATTTGATAAAAATATTATTTAATTTAAAAATCCATTAATTCATTGAAATAGATTTCTTAATTGAATATTAACTAAAACAAATTATTTTTTAAAAAACCATTAATAATGTAACACTAATAAAATGGAAGTATAATCTCTATACAAAAATAATGTACATAATATCAGTGCTAGGGTATTGTTAGATAACCCATTATAACACTCTCATAAGACTGAAGGGTAAGGTGTGCGATGTTGACAGACTCTTAAGGTGGCTTAGATAACATCACTCGGGTGGTGATCTCTATCAACATCCACTTATCCTATAGGAAGTTCTATTCGAGCTTAACATGTTGAAGATCATCTTGGGCGTGGTCAAGAGAGAATCCCAATGGTGCCACCACCTATCCAATCTATAGAAAATCGGCTTCGTATGGGGAAGGTATACTAGAGGAGGCCATCACTTTATTTGTCTGAGTAAATTGGATTTGTTAATGCCATATATTTATATTAATCATGTGATCACTGCCCAAAAACTATATTACCAACAAACACAATTCTTAACGGTATTTTGAAATCAAAAAACATAAAACCAAATAAGTTCATATGTTTTATATATCCATTATAATACATTTAATTAAATCAAGAGGAATTTTCATTAATGAATGTTTGGGTCGTTACAATCGATGCCTTTTGTATGTATTCTTTTATAAGGTTCTAAGAATATCTCCTGGAATATTTTTAAATATATTCAGGTTCTATAATTTTTCTATTCCCTATCATCATGGAAGGGATAATAATGAATACTATGCTCATACTATAATATAACATACTACTCTATCCATTTTGTGGATATCTAAATTCCCTATCTTCTTGGATATGAAAATGATAGTCCTAGAAATGAAAATGGAAGATAGTATATCTTAAAATTCCAAAATTATTTCCTAAACATCAATCCTAGAGATGATCTGGGTGGCATAAAGTGATAATCTATAGATTCAAAAGAAGGTGAAAACATTAAGGGATAAGAATATTCATGAGTTCCACATCGATGAAGATCTTGTCATTATATTTGTAACTAGAATTTGTGTTCATTTATCACCTAAGATAAGGAAATGAATATTGGGTAATGCACATACATCACATTTTTGCATCCCTCCTAGAGGAAAAAAGATATACCAATAACATTGAGATAACTTTTGGTGGGAGAACATGAAGATGGATATTACTATCTATAAATTAATGTTTTCGGTTTGTTTGAAAGTAAATGAAGTGTTAAAATATTCCAAGGGGATAACTTAACCATGTTCTATACACACGTTTAAATGGGAGAACATCACCATGTACTTTATCAGTGGTGTCTCAATGAAATCCAAATGTAATAGTGTAATATGGTTTGTACTGTATTGACTCACAATGACTACCCACTTCACAATAATTCAAGATGATTTATCTTTTTTCCAATATGTGATGACATATAAAAAAGATATTGTGAGGATACATGTTATACCACATTCAGTCATTTTCAAATCAAGATCTAAGGATCACTTCCAAATTCTAGAGAGGCAATCAACATTATCAGAGTAGTCAGATTAATTTCATTTTGGCCTGTCACCTCTAAAATAATGGCCAATCTGAATGGACCATTCAGAAACTCGATGACACGCTAATATCTTGATCTATAGAATTTAAAGGATCATCGAATCAACATCTCCAATTAGTTGAGTTCTCATACCAAAATAGTTCCTACTCCAGTATTTGAATGGATCTATATAAACAACTATATGAGAACCAATTTGAAAATTGTATGTTTTTAGATAAAGTTGGTGATTGAAATCTAGTTGGACCTAAACTTGTGAAATAGTAGACATAAAATATTCAAGGATTCAAACAATATATAAATGCTAGTCGGAGTTATTTGAAGAGATTTGATGACAACTATCGAAGAAATTTTGAGTTTGATTTTGGAGAAAAATCCTTCCTTAAAATACCAAAATGGAATATAGTCATATGAATTTAAAAAAAATAAATCTTATTCCTAGGTACATGGACCCCTCTGAGATCATTGATCATATAAGAGTTTTGGTTTATAATCTAGAAATATATACTCCATAAGACAACTCACTTTTTCATAATTATAATGTGATACCATTATCCTAAAGAGGAATAATTGGAACCAAAGGAAAAAATAAAATAGAATTACCCTCACCTTTTCTCAACTATGAATATGATTTGAACATTCATGGATGAAAATCGTGAAATGCATATAAATGTAATGACCCAGAATATCTTAGTAACATTTATTTACTTAATAAATGTGCATTATATTAAATATAATTATACACATATATAATATAGTGAAATAAACAAAAATTTATTTCAATAATATAAATCATTAATGTAGTCCACAACTAAACATATCAACATTAAAAAATAACAATGGGGAAAATATAAAATAGAAAAACAAAATTCTAAAAATATGGATGTCCCCAATCTAAGGGAATCACCCCTCTTTTGACCAATATTGAGAAAATAAAAATAATATTAGTAATCAAATCGTAATACTTGAAAATGAAAATATATAAAATTCTGAGGAATTATAGTGATTCTTTAATTAACAAATGATGTGGTATTTATAGGAGGTAATGTGACCATTTTAATAGGACTATGATAGTTAATATAGTAACCTAACAATTTTAAATATTTACCGTGTTGATGAGAATATTAACATGGATATTATGAATAATACTTAAACCATAAGAAAATGTGGTGTAGATAGCATTTAACATGATTGTTTTAATAAAATCTAAATATTTTAATTAAATAAAAAAAGAATCAGGATTAAAAATATAATTACTCATTTCAATAAACTAAATTATGATGTATTAAAATAACATAATTTTTGTATTAATAGTTAAAATTACCTAAGATATGAACTTATTTTGATAAAATGAATATCAAATTTTGAATATATGAGTCAAAAAATTTCATTGCTTATTTTTTTTTTGATTTTTCTGAAATACTTCAATATTTACCTGAATAGAAAAAATAACATATTTAAAATACCTTGTGTTCATTGGGATAATAATGATGAAATAATGAAATAATAAGTTTATAATTGATTATTTCGGCCTGAAAAATTAATTAATATATATGGGTCATTTAAAAACAATAAATTTCATTTGGAAACCTAAAATTCTGCCCAAATGTCTACAGTCCATAGTATTTCAGAAAAATATCATTTTTTCTTACATTCCCACATTTTGTTTCATTAAACTAATAAATTCATATTACAAGGTGACATAAAATATTAAAATATATTCATTAAATTTAAATATATTTCATAATGTAAAAAATGATACTATTTAATATTTTAGATAATTATTAAATTGTATTCAATATTTAATTCTAAAAATGAACCTCTCATCAAGTATAAATAACCCCTCTGCCAACCCTTGAAAAAACAATCCTCCCACATGTACCAAATTTAAACTGATAACTAAATCCTCTCTCTCAATCCCCTCAGGATACATAGTGAACATCTATATAATACCAAATCCAATCATAAATGGATTTTAGTTCCTTACAAGAAAAGAAACACCAAGAAAAGAGTAAGGTTGATCAAATCTTCACTAATTTTCCACTTCCTCCCAATTCCTTTAAATATAAAATCTACTAAGATAAATTTCTTATTATTTTATCATTATATTAATGATAAAATGGTACTATTTAAAATGTATTCACATTTCATAATTCTCCTCCTCCGCTTTTTATAATGTACAATTAATCGTCGCTTAACCACCCATGAGGATGTTGAGAATTCTTTTCTTATCACCAACCTAACAGATAACTATAATAAATTATGTATAATATAAAAATGTATAAATATAATTTTTTAATCCTTTGGAATTAATATAATTATTTTATAAAAATAAATTATCAGTGATCACTAAATTGAAGACGTATGGTAAATCTTAAAGAACATATTGTTTCAAATCATTTCAACAAAATGATGTAATTTAATAAATAAAATCTTTTGATTATAATAGATAAATTATTAAAAAAATGATCAAAATTAACATATATTTTTACATTTAAATAGACATATTTTTTTATTCAGGAATTTTGGATGTAACAAAATAAAATGGTATTTATGGTTATAGAATTATCCCCTTCTTATTTTCCATTCAATAACCTCTATATAGTAAAACATCTAATTACAAAATTAATTGATTTCTATAACCTTTTATTTATCACATTACTTTCAAAATATTATTTACCAATGGGAGAATTTCATACCCTCCCATTATTCAAATTCCATGTTCCAAATTCTAGACCATCATTCTTCCAAAAATATTTCTAGAATATCTCTATTTTACATGAAAAAATTTTATATTATGAATACCCAAAAAATTTACTAATACATTGGTATTCACCAAGATATAAATATATTTTCTTAATACCATTATTTACATATATGAATCCAACATCCCCTTTAATTTCTTAAATAGGAATTTAATGATCATATCTATATGCACTTGTGTGTGAAAAAAAGGTATACGAAACAAATTTTTTTATTCTCTAATAGTTATTGATGAAATTATTTACTATAATCAGTGCATATCACATGAATTAAGACGTATTATGGGTGTCCCATAATATTACACCAATTAATTTGGTAAATAATTAATCTCTATAGAATATATGTTTAATTATACCCTGGGTAATAACCACGGTAGTTATGATTTATGACACCACGGTGATAAACCTTAGTGATATACCTGTAAAAGTATCAATTTTTTGTTGTATCCACATTTACGTGTTATATATAATGTAAATATGATTATTATCTCAAATTATGCATCATTTATTAACAATGATGATATTTCATAATCACTTTCATTTATATCTATTATTTTCTTTTATAGTCAACCCATTCTTTTAATGTATGTCCCCTAGATTTTAGATGTAGTAAAATTAACCTAGGATAAACTAATGAAGAATAATTTAATGTGTATTAGAATAATGTTTATTTTTTCATGTATTATGTTTCTAATTTCAATGAACTTTAACCCTAATATATCCTATTAGTTATTAAGTGTTTCTGTATGTAAAAAAATATTTATGTATTAAAAATGATATATTTTCTAAACTACCTCTTTAAATATTTCTTGCATCATGGACTATGTTGTCTATATGAGATATTAATAACTCAATTCCCATTTACTTGAGTTGTAATAATTTATCATGAACAATTTTCATCGATGGTTGGGTTATCCCAAAATAATATTTTATTATTTGGTATATTATAAAACTCCATTAGAAAATGAAGAATTAATACAAATATGGATTTATTACTAGTTTTACAATTTAGTATTTAAATAAAGATAACATAAAATTATTTTTATAGTCACATTCATAATAAAATGTTTTATCCTGGGGTCCATATTTACTATATATATTTTTTTATATTTTCAAGGGTCCATTATTATAGATTCTTTTTAAATGTAATTTTTTTCAAAATCTCTGACATCCCCATTTTAGATGTTACCTTTTAACGTGACATGTATGTTTGTTTTTTACATCAATGTTTAAAATGTTTTCTAATATATCATTTATGTTATGACTTCCATTTTCATTATCCTACTCAAAAGTATTTACACTCATGGGATTTATAATAAATAATTTATCCTTTATAAAATAATTATATTTATTATTTTTTTGATGTCACGGTATAAAACCATTAAATTGATGATTCCTACATATGTGATATCGTTCGATGCATTATTTTGCATGGTTTTTTCATCTATGTAAATATCATTATGGGTTTTCATTATTACAATGGAAATATGTTTTTCTGCAAACATAAACCATTTTTGTCTAGATAGATTATGTACTGTTATTTTAAATGAATAATTTTATGATTCACTTCCCTTTTCATTCATAATCGTCCCCCATGAATATGCATATATTTCTTCTAGTATTACAGATTTTTGAATTCAATATTTTTCATTTACTTAATTGATGAGATTTAACCGATATTCCATATCTCTATTGACTATGGAGATTATTTTATTATCTAAATACCAATACATTATATGGTTTTAAAATTGGGGATGCATACATAATAATATATTAAATTTATTTATTGGGGAATTACTAAAAATACGTATGTTTATTACTCTAATAAACATGTTTATTGGTAACTCAAGAAATTTTTATATATATATTTTAACCATCATCCTTTTCTATGTATGAGTTATGATCATTCTACCATAGTTACTGAAAATTGGGGAAATTATAGATGGTTCTTAGGTTGTTATTCTAATATGGATGATTATTTCAATAGTTTATTTTGTATATTTTACTTGATATCTCTAATTATTGATTAATTTTACATAGAAAAGATATGTGTGGGGGACAACATTATATATACCCTCGATGAATTTATAGGTCTCAGGAGACATATTTGGTTATTTATTGTTTTCCTACTCCAAATATGATATTTCCTAAACCTAGGGCCTTGATGAAAATATAAATATTTCTCTGATTGTGATGTTTTAGCTTAGTGAATATAATTACATATCCATTATTATATATTTTAATCACTAAAAACCAATTATTATTATTTATGTGTTATATTTGTTTTAAAATATATCCATGGACATATTGTGAGATCAGTATCAGTTGGTCAAATAATTAATATGATTACTTATTTAGGTAATAATATTTATTCCTTGTTTATTCCATTATTTTTGCAATTATATATTTCCCAAACTGAGCATTTCATCTCTCCACTTCTTATATTTTAATTTATCTATATCATACATAAAATTATTACACTTGATATGTTTAAAAATAATTTTGTATGGAAAATTTTATGGAGATTTTTAACACTTAATAGGATTATGTAGTTTCTAATATAGTTAAAAAATATCCTCTAACTGAGAAATATGTGGGTATTTTTTGTGTATGCTTTTATCTGATACTCAAATGATATAAACTAATATCGTCCAATTAATGTAGGTAATGTAATAATATTTTATTTCATTTAACTATTTGAAATATATTTAAGTGAATTTATAGTTAGTTTTGAAGTGAGTATGTAACATATGTGGTTATGACACTAGATAATGGAGTATGTGTTTGGGGTACCAAACTATTTTCATGATAATTATTAGTCATAAAATTATGTTTGTTTAGTTTTTTCAATATATTACATTCATTATATATACTCCATGATTATGAATTATTGACTACTATAATATTTTTATTTCTTATTTAACAGATTGACCGTGGTATTCTCTGGGTTATATTGAGAAGTTTTTTCAAAACTATATCAATGTTTCCCAATATATAATAGGGGAGAAAAAGTGGTTATAAAAATTACATTGAATAAAAAATTGTGTATAGTATTGATGATAGATATTGGGAATAAAACCTCACACTACATAACATATTTATATGATATTCAACAATACATTTTTTCAACAAGAAATATCCTTTGAGCTTAGCGATTCAAACCCCAATCACGTGTTAATATCTTACTATCAATAGTAATAGTGAAATGTTGTTGTAAAATGGTCTAAAACTCCTTTTTTTATTTTAATGAAAATAAAATGAAAAATATCATATATCAGTCCTAGTGATAGTGATCTATACAAATAATTGATCTTTTTGTATTTATATGAATAAAATATGGGTGTCTCTATAATATTCTTAAAAAAAGTCAACAAATTTAACTCTTTAAAATTACATTGAATATTTAGTGAACTATGAAAATGTAAAGTCACACTAATCTAAAATAATATTTTTAAATGCAACTGAAAAAAACAAGGCAGAATCCAATCAATTACAACATAGTGTATCTTAAGATTTTGATCTGAAAATCGTCGAACATATCTTGAAATTGTGTTTTAAATAAAATAAATATTACTTACAAACTATTTTTTTATCTATACATCTATACGAAGAGATGATATATAACATGGATCAACACCTGTATTCCTTTAAAACATCTAGAAACTATAAACCCTAATATTAAAATATTATAATGAATTACTAAACGAAACATCAGCTTTATATTCATGTGAAAATTAAATATCCAATGGTCGGGATCTTGGTTGTGTGAAATATGTTTCTATGATAAAATATTTTAATTTAATACTTTATTTTATTTTCATATAAAAAATAGTTATAATCCGATATAATTTTATGAATAATCTATAAATATTGGATCTATAATTAATTATGAATCCTATATATAATTGAAGCAAAAATTCCACATATTGTAATCATGGAGAAACCTACGTCAATTGATTCAAAGTCCTATAATCCTCTTAAAATTCTCGTTTCCTTTGACCAAAAAAATAATAACTATTTGAATACCATTATTGAACATAAATAAAATAAATAAAACATGTAAATAACATTAAATACCAGGAATTAATATACTATTGAAACGTGTATAGTAATATAAAAATGATGGAGCTATATAAAAATCACACCATTTTGTATAATTATGTTCATTAGAGTACTATAACCGTTGGTGCGAAGATAAATACTATAATAACTGACAATGGATGATTCTATTATCACCCCCATCAATTTATATCACCAGGGTCTATTTATACATTAGGTCTCTCAATTATAATCATTTTTATTCTTTGATAAAATTAAATATTTCATGAAAAGAGTTCGATAAAAATTACCTTGATCGAACATACCCATATGAAATGAAACAATTTTTTACATGTTATCCACATTTTCAAATTCATAATTTAAAATATGTTCTTATATGTTTACATGAATAACTCAAATAATATTCTATCCCACTTATATTAAATGAAATTTAATGTAGGAGGTAAAATAATTTGATAAACTCTTGGCGATTTCGGGAAGTTAATACACTACCAACAATAGTATCTAGTTTTAGAAAGAATCCAATATCGACATATTTATTAAGATATATGTATCATTATCCTTCAATGAAGTATAAATTATATTATAACTAATATGTTCTATTGTATCCTTGAATAATATTTATTTAATTTCAAATGCATTGACCTTATATGTTTCTCCATAGTCTTTCCAAAATCATATATCACTGTGGATGTCATACGCTATAAAAAAAGGTGATATGAGTTCCAGTATAATTTATTTATTTTGTGTATCAATCTACATCAACTGAGTTGTCTCAAAAAATTATATTGAGTAATGAGATTGTAATGTGTTCAATGTGACAAAATTTCCTTTCATGGAGTGTCAAGAAAAAAGCTTCCCCTAATTAAGAATACACCTCTAGAAGTATCATCGTGAACACTCATGTCATATAACAAATCAAAATTTGGAAAACCACAATACAATTATTAGATAGATATTTTAAACCTACGATAATAATCAATATCTCGTTTTATCTATTACATGATCCTCATCACATCTGTATGATGAGACTCATGTGATTTCCTTTGGAATTGGACATTAACTATATTCGTAAACATGATATTTAATATTGAAAGTATTGAAAATATTGGAATTGTAGTATATATTATCAGAAATAATTTTGATCCAAAATCCCTTTATATCTATCAATGGATAATTTTTTCTTAGGTGTAATAAAAACTAAATCATATCATGATTATTTTATTCTAAACCTTTTTAACAACACATGAGAATATATTTATTGGGTTAAAAATATATATCATGTTGTGTTCATCACATAAAATCCAAAAAAATGGAATTTCAAAAATCATCAATATATTAAAAACATTTCATTAGGAATGAAAATATAGAACATTTCATTGAATTTTTTTTGGATAAATAATATTATTGACATACATGAGAAAAATTATTCAGTATATTTTGTATCCATTGATATATATATTTATATAAAGCATTCCATTCCTGAATGTTATACCCTTCAAGATATGTTATAGCTTAGAATACAATTATTTTTCATTATTTTTTAATCCTTTAAAGATCATTCTTCCACATTTGTACTAATAAATGATTACAATTAAGAATAAATTGATCGAGTTGTTCAATGTAAACATCTTCAAAATGTTCTTTATTCATTATTTAAACATTTGCATCCATTTATATCACATTATAGTAAATTTAAGCATATATCATAATAAAATATTTATTCATTTGAATCAAAAATTTTGGAAAATAAGTATTAATATAAAATATACACTAAGATTTAGATGAAACCTAGTAAACATAAAAAATTATTTCTTTTTAATATAACCATAAAGTGGATTTTATTTCAAATTAATCTATTTTTATTGATTATATAATTATTTTAGGACTTTATAATAAAGACCATGTTTCATTTATTCAATTTGATTAGTTCATATCCCATATCTAAAAAATAATTATTATGTTGTAATTCTTCATCAATAGAATTGTGTTTATTTTGTGAAAGTACACTACCATGATTGGAATTTATCAAAATTATTTGGGTTTGAGAATTTCTAATATATTATAAAAATATATTTTTAGATTTCACAATGTTTATAATTCATGAAAATCATATTTTCTTCATTTTAATCCTTCATTATCATATGACTATTGTTTATCAACGTTCAAATCATAAAACCAAATATACAAAAAGAATTAGTCCCAAGAATTTTCTTCACCTTATACTCAAGGTTATTCAATTTCATAATCAAATTACCTTTATGTTCATGTTGTATTACATTACTCCATGAAAATAATATCACATAAATGAATAATCTTCTATAAATTGTGGTTATGACATGAGTGTCTTATTTTATAGGGTTTATATCTAAGAAAAATCATTTTTTTGGATTTCTTATCACACATTTCAATATTTCTCCCATTATTTTTAATATAATGCAGGGTATGGAATAACTTTAGTCTATTAATGCTATGATTATTTACAGACAACATCTCATAAGTGTTGATCACTTAATAATAACTATTCCGGCACGAATTAAAATTTTAATCGACCTATAGTGATATTTTTCTCAAAAATAATTTTGATGTTCTATACTCATATAACATGGCGGTATATATATCTAAGAAACAATTGTTCCTCCTTTCTAACACTCTATTTTATTTTGGAGAGAATATAGGTGTATATTCACTCCTTATCCCAATAATCTCAGCATATACGTCAAAATATTTATTCACACACTTTAATTTGTTGTAAAAAACCCTTTTGAAAATACATTTTTTATACAAATTATTATAAATGATTGAACATATCAAGATCCTATGATTTATTGTGATTAAAAGAAAATATATTGATATGTGTAAAATAATCAAGATATAGATTTATTTTCTTATCTCCATTGGGGTATTTCAATCAAATCGGGACACTCACATATGATGTTGTCAATTCAAGTGGCTTCTTCATTTTAGTATCCACATTGTTTTATCTTTTTCTCACCATCATTACATTTAGTAAAACATCAAAATAATTAATATATTATAAATTCATATTTTTTTATTTATCACTTAATTACTCTTTATGATTATATATAATTTCTTTTGACCTAAATATCCCTTTATTCTATACCAAATTCCTTTAATTCCATTATAATCATATAAAATATTTTTTGATCAATAATTAAATTGAATAAGTTAATTATTTTTTATTGGCCTTTTATGATTATAATGAGATTATCCACTAAAGGTGGATAATTTTTATTTAATTTTGTAGATTATTTATTTGATTCATTATTCATAATATTTGATGCTAGCACATTTTACAATTTAAACATCATTTCAAATAATCATTGTAAGTCTTATTCAAATTAAAATAACCAGATTACATTTAAAAATAACCTTGAGAAACACCATTTGTTAATAATTTCAAATGTATATTTCATGATATATTCATTCAAATTATGACCCATATTTTTTCATTTTGGGGAAATAGAAGATTGAAATTTTGGAACTCGAATCCATAAGATTTTCGAAAATAATACATGACACTCAAGAAATAAAATGGTTGTGGTTCGTAAGATTCAATAACCAAAATAGATTAAATTTAATATGTGGATAGACAAATTTTAAATAAAATTTAATTCAGCTATTTATTATCCAAATTAATTTTTGGGAATGAAATATAGGAAACCTATGATGATGATAAAATTCCACCACAAATTTCATGTCCCAAATAGCCATCGTTCAATTATTTTAAAAACTTTTTAATGTGTATTCCAATAGGAATGAAAATTATAGTTAAAGGATTGATCTCTTAGAAATTGATATTTTATTTAGACACCCAATATTAGATAATCTAAATATTTTCTAACAGCACTACTGAGAAGGTAAAAAAGTTTAAAAATCATTGGAATGACGGAAATTTAATTCCTCACCCTCTCTATCAACATATTTCATTATGTAATTATAATTGGGATGAATTTAAAATGGTCTTCCCAAGAATTATCATAAAATATATCAATATTGGGAGGATTTTGGTAATTATTTGGGAGTCTTGATTTACCTAATTATCATAGTAATGTTATAATTTTTTTTGAATATTTCATGACCCATCACTAAGGGGCCCATGCTGTGACTACACCAAGCCTGCCTCTGATAGGCTAGGGGTTGAATAATACAAATGAGTAGGCATATCCCACAAATGAGTGACATTTTCTTAATTACCTATATATGTGCACACATATCCATGTCCAAAATTTTGAACTGTCAAAGCACTAAGTATAAAATGTACCCATACACTAATATAAGAGCCACATAATATGATAGTCGGAAACTGGAAACTAAATAGGGCCAAAATATAGGCCAACCAAAATATTGTGTATGTAAAAGTGAATGAGTAGGTTTCTGAAATTAATCAATAGAAAACCTTAACTAATGTGTAGGTGTATAACAATTTACTGAATCCATTGAAGCTCACCACATCCATATGAACTCTCCAAGCACCACCAGGTCCTGGTCCACCTAGGACTCTGCCAAAACATTGATCATCTGCACAAGACACAACATGTGTAGGTAAATCCTATATAGGGGTTAGTAAAACAGTACTCAGTAAGACACCATAGAACCATAAAATATAAAACCACTGAGAAGATATAGTCATTTCAACATAGGTATGTGTATATAGAATATATAATAACAATATTAAGGTATACTCAAAAAGTATTCCAAGCGTCAAAGTCTCATCAACTTCCAACTGAAAGGTCCATCTCATAGAAAACTCGTTCCAAGAGATCTAACTCCTCAAGATATCTGATAGAAGAACATAAACAAGGTCTACCAAAAGTATCCACATAGATGCATGGTCATGATAATTCATATATTTTCTATAATAAATCTTCTCTCGAGAGGACATAGTGTCTTAAAACATCAAATCCAAACATCCCCCACTAAAACTACCTGAAGGACGCACTTCATGTATTATAACATAGAATAGAAAGAATATGATCTTAATACACTTATAGGGGGTCCACTATGCCTAGGGGTCCCTAGGGCTACTCCTGGACCTACAGGAAACATCATCATAGGTAGGGGAGTGCTGCTCTTGTAAATATTGGTCACACCAGCTCCACAAACCCTATATAGGTAACAATAAAATAAATAAGGACCGACCGAGCCTCTCATTACAATACAGACACCAACCCTTTGAGTTAAATATTGAAGACATGCTAAGACATTGCACTTCATAAAAAAGTTATCCTCTATGGAAGGAATGAGATCCTGAATGAAACCCTCGCTTTAAAGAGCATGGGTATGCTCAGAACCACTGTTATAATCCTTTATGACGGGAAGTATATCTTGCATCAAACCCTCATAGTAAAAGACAAGTAGAATAATCCTGAAATTTTCTAGCCCAAATAAAAACCCAAAAAGCTATCTCAAAAAAGACCACCTCATCTCAAGGGTCCCAATGCCATAGACAACATATCAGAAAAAAGCTCCATTTGAAATTTATTTTTGTTTTATTGAAAAGCTATGGTCTGGGTCTGACCCAACCCAATGGGCTAGGTCTAGTGGACATAGGCCACTCGACTGGCCCGAACCCCTAATCTGGCCTAGACATATTATTAAAAACTAAACATCATTCAATTAATTGTTCTGGGCATACCATGTCTCGGTATCACATTCCATCTCGACACCTAGTCTCTGAATTTCGCAAATAATTTTAAAAAATATAAATGGAGAAAATATAACCCATTAAATTTACCCCACCTTAGGGATTTAAATCCCCATAATATAAAAATTCTATTGAGAAAAAAGAGTAGGGGAATGAGAAAGAATATGATCCTCCCTCTCCCATGTTCTCTCCATGATATTCTTGTGCTACCACCGGGCACGCACCAGAGGAATCGACCTCCCACGATGGATCCTCTCCTATAGATCCTCGATCTCCACTAGGTAATCAACACAAGTCACCCCATCGTAAATGTCCATATATCCCTAGTCGATGACATGTGATTGAGAATTCACATACCTATTCAGCTATGAAACATGGTAGAAGTCATGATCCTTGTGTAATTGTGGGGCTAGATCCAAGCGGTATTCCACCTCGCCAACTCTACACATTATCAATAAATATCAAATGAACGTCAAAGATAGCTTTCTGCCTCAACCAAATCTCCATATCCCACATCAAGAAGAGATCCATAAGACCACATGGTCTCCCTCCTCAAACTCTAAATGCCTTTTCCTCCTATGGAAATAATATTTTTAATGGCTCTGTGTAGTCTACATCCACTCTGGGATTCCCAAAACCTTCTCTATAGTCGCCTACACCTACTATGATACCATAAGTGCTGACACTTCTTGGTTAGTCCAACAATGTGGAGACCTATTGGGTCACCCATACCAAGCCTCAAATGGTTACATATTGATGGTGGAGGTGTAGGTCATATTTTATGAAAACTCCACTAGAGGTAGGTGATCATCCAAACTGTAGCCAAAACATAACATGGTAGTCCAGATCATTTTCTCTAGAGCCTTATTGGCCCGTTCAGTATGGACATCCTCCTCAAGGTTAAAATGTTATTCCCAATAGTAACTGATCCCAAAATTCCCCAAATAATCCCATCCCCAATCATGATGTAAATCATGCATCACAATCTGAAATAATAATCGATAGAAAGTCATGGAGTCAAACTATCTCATGCACAAAGAGGTTTCATAATCTGTCTGCTTAACTCTG
Organism: Viscum album; assembly: GCA_963277665.1. NCBI lineage: Eukaryota > Viridiplantae > Streptophyta > Magnoliopsida > Santalales > Viscaceae > Viscum > Viscum album. The sequence continues at coordinate 797,282,479 of OY728143.1, read as the reverse complement.
CTCTCGGATATCTATGAAGTGGTTTGACATGGTGGGTCCTCCCTTGAGCACCCATATGTAAAAGAATCCATAAACATACATAGTAATCCATTATGAAGTTTATTTATATACCATTGCACATCCACTCAGGAACCTCAAGTGGCAGGGTCACGTTTGCTGGAACTTGGTGCCCAACCTTCACTTGATATCAAGTGATGCATCGAGAAAAAATATATACCATGACATTCTTCACCCCTATCCACTATAACTAACATTATAGGACTTGGTACATCTTCTCTACACATGAATATACCACCAGAGGGGATTACATTACATCCATCAGAACCTCCTCTCGCAATGCCATGGGTACCATCGTGAACAGTCTAAAAAGAAGGACATGCTCTCCATGTTTAGAATATTCATTAGGGGCCTACTTTGTGAACATATGAACACATAGAGCCTCGTAGTTGTTATCCCAAGGATGTGTCTATCTGAATTACTGTAATAGTGTAGGGGTGACATCCATCTGCTATAGATCAGTTTCATCACATACATCCATATATTATATCGGCAATGTGGCCAACTATAGTGTTGCCTAATTTAGTTATTATGGACTAGATCTCCTTATGAGATAATAACCTACCATTTTCCCCTTTACAAAAGTACAGAAAACATTAAATTCGTAGTTTTGTAGGAACTATATCCATATCCTCTATCACAGGTTCTGATCATTATGATAAAATATATAATGGAGACTCTTATTGTAAAAATAGACGATAAACTGCTAACCCCACTGGTATTGTCGCCACATCATCAATGTGAAGACTATAACCATTAGATCAAGATCATGGGTAACATAGTTATTTTCATCTGGTCCCAAAAATAATGAATAATATGAAATTATATATTGCCTCTGCATCAGAACACAACAAAGTCTTGTTTCTGATGCACAACAGAACACCACTTACTTGACACCATCCTCTAGAAAACTCAAGTCGGATGTCCTTATCAAACTCTATCTTAACCATCACTAGATCAATTTCAACTCTAGTCTTTCAGATGACGTGTCATAGATAGATAATAATGGAAAAAAAATACTTCTAAAATCCATGAAATATACTTCAAGAGACTCTTGTGTAGCTGGGAATCTCTAAGGGTGTCCAGTATCGTCCCCATGTTTCTTGCATTCTTCTTCTCGGAAGCCGAGTACACTAGGATTTAATTAACGAATAACCTAATGAACTGATCTATGTAAGGATAAAAGATGTTCTTTATGAGTCCCTTGAACACTTATAGGGTGTTCTTCACCCAAAACAACTTCACCAAGTACTCATAGTGGTCATTATGCCATCTGATGGGTCTCTTCGGTACATCTGAATCCTATACATGAAGCTGTTGATAGCCAGATCTAAGGAAAATCTTTGAGAGACACCTCAATCACTTCAGCTTATCAAATAATTCATGCATTCTTGGAAGTGGGTGTTTTTTTTTAATGTCAACTGATTGAGCCATCAAAAGTCCACACATAACCTCAAATCCCTATATTCCTTATTAGAAAACAAAACTATGCCTGACCAGGGTGAAACGCTGGGTCTCTTAAAGCCCTTAATCTGTAGGTCCTCCAACTATACCCTCATATCATTATGCCCTGTGAGAGCCATATAATATTCTAGTGTAGATAATAGTGTTGTCCAATGGTATAGATCAATACAAAAGTCTATATACCCATGGTGAGGTAATCTATGGATATCCTCAGGAAAGACGTCCTTGAACTCCACCAACACTATAGAAGATAGAGGAATCGTATCATCCATTTCACCAATGGTAAGGCAAGCCAACTGATGAGTAATTTTTTTTCACCCTCCTATGAGTAATTCCATCCTTTTATGCATTCGTTTCCATTTCACTAACAATGGAAAACCCAGTTCTATAACAGTGGATATACCATGCTCTACACCTAAAATAGTCAATATGAGCATTTACTGTAGATAACCAGCCCAGACCATTAATGATATTATAAGGCCTCAAATCTTATACTAATAGATCATAGTTGAAACTCTCTCCAGAAAGATTAAGGTCACACTATTGGAACCAATGTGTAATCATCGTATCCCATCTTTTTGGATTATCTAAGAGTAAGGGTCAAGTAAGTGGTTCAACAAAAATCTTTGAGCCCTGAATAAGGTCTATGTATAAAAAATGAATGATGGAACCTGTGTGTATCAAAACTGCAGGTAGGGTTGAAAAGACACAGATCGTACCTCTAATCATCCCTAGAGTACCTGGTTAATAAGACTTTATTTCCTGTAGTTGTCTCTTACCCTATGCTTCAGCTCCTCTACGATGTCTGAATCCCGATAGACCTATTTTCCCCTATCACTGCCTCTTACATTTTTGTTCATCAAAAAACTATAATACTACATCCTAAACAGTGGAACAACCTCACACAAGATGTCTCATACTCTGAAAATCATATTAATGTCTCCCTTTAATGGAACTGAGGTGCCCTTGGGGGACTTCGATGAAACATCTTCCTCCGGGGAATACATCACACACCTGCTATTGGAAGGTCCTGATAACCCTACATCATTGGTAATCACTATCTTGGAATCATATTATACATGATCAAACACTAAGTATATCATACATTCCCATAAGATCCATGAATGACTTATTTTGGCAGTATAAATCCACCTAAACTACTGGAGGTGGGTCTACGAACTAAACAATGAGACCAGTACCCACTACTGACCTTCCTGATGAAAAAATAATCTCTGAATGGCTCTCCATAGGGAGGCTTTTTCAAACATCGGGTCAAACTTACAATCCTACTATAGAAACATTTCTCGATAGCATCATTATTACATCCTGTACGAAAATCAGGATGTATCACTAAGCATACCTTGTGAGATGGCTCAAGATAGAAATGGAAAGAAAAACTCATTCCTATATGATTCATGTAATTTTATTTTATTCAATATCCAGATTTTTATGTACCAAGTCGAAAAGTAGGTCTCTAGAGTCTAAATGTAATGATACATTGGTCTCTTTTCTAACATTGGAGTCCCTGTGTAGAAGGCTGATATCAAAACACTTAACACTATTGGCCCAAACCAATCACATAGACTATTGGTCTTAAAGTAGAAATGACTAGATCTCATATCATTGTTTCATGACCTATAATAGAGGGGATCATGTTCTGACTACCCCGATCTCTCCTCTGATAGGCCTGGGGATAGAAACTAGCAACATGAATTCAAACTCCCCTAAAGGGAGGCAATTTCATATGTACCTATACACATGCACACATATCCAAGACCAAAATGATGAAATTTAAAAACACTTTGTAGAAAATTAATTCATATACTAAGAAACCAACAAAATATTATGACAGTTGGAAATGATAATTTATATCATTCCATAATACTAACCCACCAAAAGAAATAGTCTATAAAAGTGAATTCACAAGTTCCTGAAACTCATCTGTATAAAAGCCTACGTGAAGGGTAGGTGTATGAAACCTATCTAAATTCATATAAGAATACCATGTCCATCTGATCTCTCTAAGAACAAGTGGGTCTTAGTCCACATTAAACTCAATCAAAGTATTGGTCATTTATACAAGACATGAAATGTGCAAGTGAAGACCATATAGTGGTGAGTAAAATAGTACTCAGTAGGAAACCCCAAAACCAAAAAGGTTACAAAACTAAGAAGATATAGTAAACTCATCATAGTTATGATCCTATAAAACATATAAGAAGAACATCCAGGTATACTCTTAAAAGATTCCAAGCCTCAATGTCTCATCCACTACTAGCTACATAGTCCCACTCATAGCACACTCTTTTTGGTATATCTCACTCCTCGAGCTATCTGGTAGAATCCCATAGAATAAGTCTATCAAAATTATCCATAGTGATGCCTGGTCTCGATAAGACACATAGTTTCTCTAATACATATTCTCTCTCTTTGACATAGAGTCTCGATAGATCCCAACCATGCATCAACAATTGAAAAATGCCTAAATCATTCTCTTTATGTATAGTAATGTAGAATGGATATAATCTAATCTCCATACATAGATAGGGGGTTCACCATGAACATGGGCTCACTCAGGGGACTTCTGGTCCTAATTGTAATAACATCCTAGATAGGGGAGTGGAGCCCGTGTATATATTGATCACACAACACCCACAAACCCTATATAAGGTAACGTAAAGAAATTGTATAATGACTAGGCCTCTCATTACAATACACACTACAACCCATTGTGTCAACATTTGAGGAGAGGATGAGACAACACACATCATAACACGATTCATCCTTTATAATGAGAATATTATCCTTCATCTTACACTAATAGAAAAAGACCGAGGGTATACTTTTAACCATTTTTGACATCCTATATGATGAAAATTGTATGAAACATATATCCCCGACAGTAAAAGACAAATAGAAAACTCCCAACCACACCGGTAAAAAAAATCCACCATGCCATCTCAAAATTACAACTCCATTTCAAGGGTCCCAACATCATTAAAAACTCATAAAAAAGACACATTGTTTTAATGAAATGGAAATATTACTGAAAAGGGTCCATCCTGTGTCTGGTTCGGGTCTGAACTAGCATGTCGGACCCGGTCCGACCCGCTGCCCTACCCTGTCAGATGGGCCCAGTCTAGCCCGACCCATAGGGCTACTAGACTGTTGGAGTGGCAAGGCTCTACTAATCGTACCCACACACTTTAATAAAAATTAACCATCATTCAATCAATTTTTCTGGGCACACTAGTCCTCGGAATCACATGTCATATCACCCCTAGTCATAGAATTTCCCAATTTAAATAAAAAAAGAGGGAAATTTTGAGATTTTTTAATAAAAAATCCCACAATGTTTCCTCTCTGTATGTTTTGGGTGTGATTGTGTTCGTTGACAAAGCTAGATGACTGCAAATGAGTATGTCTTGTGTTTTACAAAGAAATTTTTTTCATGTGGCACTATTTATTAGTGTTTTGGGACATAAGAGTTATAGTGAATTACTAATCAGAATTCATTATGATTTTTAAATTGCTATAAATCTGAGAAAAAATCCAGTCCATCACTCATAAAAAGCACACTAAATTAAAATATAATTTTTTCAAGGAGAATGTGGAGATATGTATTTTGATATTGGAGTATGTGCACATATAACAACAAGTTGAGGATATTCTTATGAATTCTTTACCTAAAGAAACATTTGAAATATAGTTATTGCCTCTAAGAGTCTTGTACACTCCCCACACATGAAAAAGTGAGGATGTGAAACACCCTCACCTCAAGGTATGATGTGTCTTTCCCTAATTTATGGATATGTTTTATTTACCCTATTGCAGAAAAACGTGAAGTGGACATTGGGTTCGTTGAGAAATGGGGATGAAGTTGGACTATTATAGGAGTAGAAAAGACACAGACAGATGTTGATAATTGGACTAACAAAATAGGGGGAGTTGAAGGTGAGATGAAGCTTTTTTAAGGAGCTATAACATAAGGATAGAATTAAAATTTATGATTCCTCAAGGGATCAATCAAATATTTCATATCATGATAGCTAAGGATCATGAGGAAAGTAACAATGGATTCAAGAACTGGTGTTAGTAATAGAGTAATTCAATGATTAAATTTTCATTACAATCATGTCTCTGATTCCTAACATGGATCATGTGAAACTAGACTATGTGTTGAGTAAATATATGGTCTTTATCTTAATCGTATTATGTGAATGATGATTGATAAACGATGGAGTGTAAACGATGTATCAAAATGAGATGAATTTTTATGAGAATAGTTACCAATAAACCCAAAGGGGGATATTTTTGGGAAAAACCATCATTGTTTCTTATAGGTATGTTTTCAGTGTGATTGTGTTTGTTGAAAATTATATATTACTATAAATGAGTATGATTGGTGTTGGCTGATTTCCTATTTTTAAGGTGGCATAGTTTCCCAGTGTTTTCCAATTTTTTGGGCTAAAATCAGGAGTTTTTGTTTCTAAAATGATGTTTTTCTTCATAGGAGTAAATTCAATGAATAAATGAGATGAAAATTACAAAAAATATAGGATCCACATACCTGGGATCATTTTCTGTGAACTATTTTTTGGGAACGGTTCGCGATTGCATACAAGGCAGTTGGAACAGTCTGTGGGATCGATTCACAAAACAAAAAATTAGGTTTACAGTGAAGGGTTTGTGGTATGATGAAGTTGTGACAGTTCACATGACTATAGAAGAGAATGGAACCACATAGGACTAGAGGAATTATCTAGACATTGGAGGAAAATGGATTGCGAACTAGTTGCAGTTCGTGGTAGGAGGATCAAAATGTGACAGAGGCATCATCGAATAAAATATTTTGTAAATCCTTGATTAGAGGATTATGTGAATATCATTTCCTATATATAGATTTCTAGTATGAATGATTAATAGTGAGACTGAATGTCATTAGTGAACGTCTCTTTTCTCTAGGAATTTGGTGAAATATGAAAGTGGTTTGTAAGGAGGATTTCTATGAGGATATGTGATTCATGCGGAAGCAATTCTATCGATGGTCTTTGCAGAGAACTCAATCTTGTAAAGGAAGTAATACCAAGAGTAGGATGTTAATTATACTTAGAAGGGAGTTTAAAATGTGGAGGAGAGATAGTCTGCATGAGTGAAGGTAGTCCATGAATAGAGAAAAATTCTCGAAAAGAGGGTGATTCATAGAGTAGGTTGGTAGATTCGGTACGTGACAACAAAGGAAGAGGAGTCATCGGAATAATGGTGGTTCGTGGAAGCAGAATCAATACACAGAGGAGGTGTCCTAACATACCAAGTACATAGTATGAAAAAGGAGTAGCTGGTTCGTTAAAATATCAAGAAATCTTGAGAAAGCATCAAATTAATTTGTGAAAGTATTTTCTAGTAACTAATAATACCTCAGAATGAGGACTTATTATACAGGGAAAAAAATAACTACCACATAACACTGACCTACAGTTTAGGATGCAGTATTCTTGTAAATGATGGGACCAAAATGTCCATAAAATATGTTTTAACTACTTGTAAATAAAAAATGAGATGATTCCTTTATCAGTAGTGAGCGACGAAAGAGGAAGATGGTGACCCTTTCAATCAGTAGTGAGCAAAAGAAATAGGCATAGGGGGTCAGCCTTGGGAATGTAGTGATCAGACCATAAACATTATAAAGGAAGTGATCCTAGGCATAAATGATATATATCTAACATTTTACACCTTATTGGAAGTTATCCTTAATGAATTTGGCATATCAGAACATTGCTTTTATATGCTCCTTGGAAGCATACCAATAACGATTAACTGTGTAATAATATTTTTGTCATATGCATTGTTTCATATCTGTGCATATATTTCTGTAGAAGGAAGAGAGAATTGAGTTATTTTAAAAAAAAAAAATATCAAAAAGTGTAGAAGTTTTAAATATTTATACCCATATTCACCCCCTTAGGGTAATCGAACTTGTGGACCAAACATGAGGCATTACAGATTATAAGTTCATTAATTATTTGAATGTTATCTAATCCCACTCATGATAAAAATTAAAATATTTACTACCTTATATTTCATCAAATTAATAGCCTTAACTCTATAATAGCATTTTTTATAACTTTTTAAACTCATCAATAAAGTTGGAGTGCTCAAAATTATATTATTTTTCATTCTCCAACCCCTCACCTTTGAGTCAACTTCCATATTCCATTGAGTGATTTTCATGAATGGGGGAATAACTATAACAACATGAACATAACCATCCCATAATAGTATGATTTAAAAAAATTATAGAACTATCATTAAAAATTCCCTTCATGTTTATAGTTATACATTATTAAGAAACTCATTACATAATAAAACCCACACATTTCATTCAATGACCCTTTCCCACAATAATGGGATCCTTATACAATACAGTTGATTCATTCATGAAATGTAAATATAACTCAATCTTTGGAATATTTATTTTTCTTAATCATTCATAAAAATATTATAACTCCTTTATAATGGTGTTATGACCATAAAAACATAGTAATAATATAAAAATGAATGAAATCCTATTAATTCGATCAAATATATGAAATATCATTAATGATTCCATTTCAAATAATATTCTGTGTCATTAAATAAGATCAAAATGATTTATTAGATCATGAAACCATATAATTTAATAATATAAATGAATTAAAATAGTTTCAGAAAACAAACCCATATGAAATAATTATGGAAATAGAATAATCATGAAATTTACTTCGGACATTTTAATCATAATAAAAATTACAACTACATCTAGAATCACCCTTACATTAAAATTACCCAATAGGTTCATCAAATATATCTTCTCTAGAGAATTAATAATTACTCAATGAATATTGGTGATACAAAATCCTAGAATACCCATTAACAAATGTATTTTCCATGTAACGTATCAGAAGTAAAGCACATAGAAGATGTTATTTTCGAAACATAAACAAAATCATAAATTTTAATCCATGAAAATAAAATAATTTTAAAATAATTTGTAGACAAATTATTTATAGGAAGACAAATTAGAGAGATGTTTAGAATAATTATAAATAAACATAAAAATATGAAAATTAAAAATCATAGAAATATTTTTAGGGAGTTGAAAAAATGACTTAAAATAATATAAATTAAATGTTTAAAAAGAATCATGTTAGGACCCCAGTAGTACATGTCAGAACAAATAAATGAGATAAAATATAATGGAATTATAATTCCATTGAATTTAATATTAAATATTATATTAATAATTAATATTAATATTTATAAATCAAATAAAAATAATAAATAAATATTTTAGAAAGTATCTCGATGAATGAATGTTAATATTATAATTGAATACATTTAAATCCCATCTATCTTTTTAAATACTCTAATTTTATGAATAATAAATTCATATTACTTTATTTATAATCATTTTAATTTTAATTTTTCTATTATTATAAATCATTTTTATTCATTTATTAATATGCATTGTTCATTTACAAAATTATTTTTACTTGAATTGGCCATTTTGAGGTTGTTTAGTCTATAACACAATAAGTGTTTTAGTATAATTTTAATTGTTAATAATCTAATTCCAATGGTTCTATAAGATCTAGATGATCCAATATATATGTGTTATGTCAATCCAAATTAAATAGTGGTCAATAACCAAATATGTTGTTGTAATTTCATAATTTAATTTAAAGAGTGTTATTTTAAATGAATAAAAATTACATCGATTAATTACCTTTAATATCATTATTATAATTATGGTTTTATCATTAATTGGATGAAAATGGATTACATTATTTTTAATGTAATATTAAATCATGAAATCAAATTTTAATAACATCCATGAATGTATTAAATGAAAAATAATATATTATCCTTCATTGAGGAAATGTTAATCCACCATGGTTGAACTATGTTTTTGAAAAGTGTTTGAAAGAAGGGAAAATGTATATATGTTTTATCTTCATAAATACATTTTAAAAAAATAATATTTCAAAATTTATTTTTATGGTTTCCCATATTATGGAATTATTCAGAGGAAAATGGAAAAGGAAAGGACATGGTATTTTAAATGTGTAAATCGATATAACAATGACATATGATTGTGGTTAATTGAGACTGGTTGAGTGATATCCCATAAATAATGTGTGGGAATTTTTTTTATTAGATGAGAATATAATTAATTTAATAAAATAATGTGATTTTTAATGGAATTTTATTCAAATAAATTCATTAATAAGAAAATTATGGGTGAATTTGGAACATTTAGAATACACTTTCTGTTACCTCAAATGAATTTATTTTAATGACTTTAGAGGTGTGTATTTTACCTATAGAAGAGCCTTATGATAATACGAATTGATATTTATAGAGTTATTTTTAATTAATATTAATAAAAAATATTTTATTATCTGTTATATGGAAATGGTAGAATAAGTCCCCATTTATACACAACATTCAAATGTAATTTCATAAATATTCAATCTATTAGGGATAAAATTCGAAATTTTTTCTAAAAGGATACTCAAAAATTGAATAGAGAACCTATAATTCAGTATAAATCATTCAAATATATTTTTTGTTATATGGTTTTAATATTTTTATTAATTTATAAATCATATGTAAAAATAAAAATGTTTTGATTATGTTTTCAGTGTAAATCATGTAATACGACTTTAAGAATATATATACATATATATACATTTATAAAAAATTATATAAATAAATTGGTTCTCAATTAAATTTTTATCCTCTGAAATATTTTATTACACTAATTAATAAAATTTTTAACTAAAAATATTTAAAAAACAACTTGGTTTTTTTCCTCCTTGACCTAGCACTTCATGGACATTGCGTAAGGGATTTGGGTAGTTTTTATTATTATTTAAGCATAGATTGTAATCAATTACATAAATATAATTTATTATTATTAATATTTTCTATGAAAACCATTTATAATTCTTTTCATTCCCATTAATATCATGGCAGAATTTTAAAATTAGAATCTTAATTTTCTTACCTTGTTATGCAACATATAAGAATTAAAAAATTTTGATATTATATGTTATTTAATGTAAAAACTAAATGTCAAAATAATTGAATAAAAATAATATTTAATTGTAAATATTTAGAATATACTTATTAATTGTTAAATATTACCTCTAAGATGCAAATTTTTACTTTCATAAGGTTGTACAAGCATTATGTTATTACAAATAAATGTTTCGTTAAATATCAAGAAATAAAAAATAATTAAAATTATTTTCATAATATTTATATAAAATTTTTATTATATTAACATGTTGGACATGTGAAATTTGTTTCTATAATATTCTATTCCTTTTCATATTAAAATATAAAAAATATTATTTTGAATTCAATTTAAATTCATATTCACATTTTGAAGTGAAATTGTATTGAATAGTATTATTCAACTTATTAAAATTTAATTTAGAATATTGAGAATAAAAATACATCCATTAGATATTTCTAAAGGCAAAATGAAAATAAAACTAAAATTTATATGATTTTAGTGCAACCTTAAGCATTAATAGTGAATATAAATTATATTTACTTTTTACAACCATACCTTACTTCTATTAAATTATTATAAATATATTATCCACCTACAATTAAAATATTGATTATTAATATGATATTCCTTTCATTAAAATAATTATATATTCATTAATGAATATCATTGGAAATAAAAACACATTATACATGAAATTAATATATTGTATGAGTAAACAATAGTTCCTCTCCAAAAAAACATATTTTTGTTTCGTACTATACTATAACTATTTATATGTATATAATAATAATTAATCATAGTAAAAATATTATAATAACAAAAAACACAAACATATATATATATTATATAATAAGTGAAAAATTAAAATTTTAAATATAATAAAATACGATAAAAAATACACATAAACACAAAAGTGAACATAGTTTCTAAAATGAAATTAAAAAATTAATTATTTAATATAATATAGGTTTATAGACCAACATATTACATTTTACTAATCATATCATGGTTATCTTACCCCTCTTCCATGGATAAAAAAAATCAAATGTCCATATAATGGCTACCTTTCCATTATATAAGCTTAATTCAATAATTTGTGCATTTTATTCTGTTATTTCATCCCCAAAATTTATTTTGTATATCTTCTAGTTTTACTACATTAAATAATTATATTTCGTGGAATAATTATAATGATTTTCTATGATTATGAATATTAAAATCGTACATTCATTTTATTTACATTTTTTATAGTCCCATTAGATTTGTATAGAAGTTATAATGTGTACTAATCATTAATATGTAATATAGTATAATTATGAAAACAAATTTCAGTTTATTTATTTTATACATGTGTTTTATTCTAATTTAATATAAGAAATATAATATATTAAATTTGATTATAGACTAAATTTACATGTTATTACATCCCCCATGAATAAATTGCATCTTAATAATTTTTACTCCCTAAAAACCAGTAAAAAGATCACAAATCCCATGAACTTGTTTCCCATTATAAAAATTAATCAATCTTATAATTCATTAATAATCCTATAAAAAAATGAATTCATTATTAATGAATAATTCCTTATTATAGTCATAAATATAAAGAAACTACTATAAAAATCAAATACAACCAAGGATCTATAGCCATGGTCAGCCAAACCATGGTCATAGGTCAAACTAGGGTCATTGGCCAAATTACCCATGTAACTACCTTCCCTATGTGGAAACCTTCCTCTAGGGACCAACCTATCTATGTAACAAGAACACCCTACATACAATGTTTTGTCACATGTGCCACTAGCTATCCCGTGAAGCACATCGATGGCCATGATAGAAACAATCCATGTCACTAGCCAGCCATAGTGGAACCTCAATCACCATTGACCAACTTATCTATAGAAAAAGTACCCTACCGTCTTAGGAATTTTTCTTATTGAAATAGCTTGTCATTAAGGAAACCCTAATAACATGGATCAATATCCGATGGACATAACTATTAGGCATTTAGATGGATATATATAATAAGTTTTATAATAAGTGTGATAATATTTATTTTACAATTATTAAATCTATGTATATATATATACTACTACATGTGAGTTAGAAAAATTGCATAAGTGACTATAATATGTATTTTTAATGTCATTGGTAGATCCATATATCAAAACTCATTGTGCAATATCATTAGAAAAATTTTAATTCTTATATCCATGGGTAGCTTCCCATTTCTGCATGTTTATAACCATGTGCATTGCCCATTGCATTAAAACAATTTCCAAAGGTGTTAATCATTGATAAATGGTATATTAACTTGGGTTTCTACATTTATGGTCGTAATTTGGTCATAAATGTCCCATGTAAATTGACCTATAACCACACATTGGTTTCAATTTATATAGACGCAATTCTTATAGTTACGGATATAGTTCCCATGGGAGGAATTCCCATGGCCAAATGATTTAGTCATGGGTTTTCACTATTATAATGGCCCTTTTTCTATTAATGATTTTTAGAGCCATAAATACTAATATAATCATGTTTTTATTTCAATATATGATATATAATGTGAACGATATCAATTCAAAACATAAATATATATTTAAAATTTTATTATCATTGGTCGTCATATCTAATGGCTTTGTTAAAACACAATCATAATGATCTTATTGATCACATTTTTGATATTTTTTCCTTGGACATTTTATATAATAATTCCTCATCTCATTGTAATTAAAAAATTTCACTACACATTTATTACCCTGGTAAAGACTAAGTTAACCTTTTCCCTCACTAATTACTTTATCATTATTTATTTTCTGGAAATCTAAAGTAATATATAAAAATAGTCCACACTTTTATCAATTATCTAGCAATATAAGTTAGTAAAAGTATTTTTACAACAATAAAGGAATATAGAAAATTTAAAACTCTTATTATTATGGTTTTTCATTGATGAACATTCCATATATTTCCAAATAACCACCTATTATCTTCATTTATTAGTGATTTGTAGGATTAAATAAAAACTATATTCCCCATACCATTACACCATAATATTTCCACATAAAATAAAAATACACGATTGAAAACCATATATAAACATGGATTCAAACATATTTTAAATATATAAATTTAAAATTCATGATTTAGAACATAATTCACTAAATACCTTTATATTCCTATTCAATTTTGTTCATTAACTCTAAGAGTTTCCTCGTGATTTTATGAATAGACCATAACATTAAAAATGTGTAAAAACATAATCAACCACTATATTAGATACCCTAGTTAATATAAAATGAATTATTTAATAAATGTCTCGACAATTGACATATTACATATTACATAATTTTATCCCCGCATTAAATTTATACCTTCATTTATAGCCTATGTTAGTATGGTTAATATAACCGAAAATTTTATATGTCTAACTGCATACATTTTAGGTTGCTAACTTATATGGGTATTTTTGGTTAATTTCATTTATACATGAGACAAACTATTAAGTTATGACAAGGACCTTTCTACACCATTAAATTTTGTGATTTTGATACTAAAGGAACTAGGATGATATTGGATAACGTTTAGTTGAATTTTAATTTAACGTTCTATTGGAAGATGTCAGTCATATTTTTACTGTATGTGTCACACCCTAAGTGATTGTAAAACAATTTCTGTCACAATGCGAAGGAATTCCATGGTATTTGGGAATGAATCATGATATTTGGGGATTATTGTGTTTCATGTGAGTAGTTGGGATCATCTAATGGGAATTATAGTCTCAAAATGTACTATTTTGATGATATTTTCAATAAGTGTGGAGATTTGTTATTTATGAGATGACCTTTATATCGTTTTTATACACTTATTGTATTTCCTTTACTAGTTTCTTGGTCAAAAAAGGACTGTTTAGTTCACATTGTGAAGTTTATTAGGAGATTTTGGATATTTACCATGAAGGGAGTCTTTTTTGAAACATTGATTGTCAAAATTATGAATCATTGAGGTTAAATTTTATGGTTCTTCTTGTGATATTGTATTAAATCTCCACCCATGTCATGGAGTGAGGCCATAATGGTCAAATTCGATTGATATACATTTTATTTTATCACACCATGGTGTTTTAGTCTAGAAGAGAACCTTCTATAAGTCATAACAGATTGATAAAGTTGGTCGAGTTTACAAGGGGAGAGATATGGGGGATTTGCAGCAAGATTTATGGGGTTCGTTGGATTTGACCTCGTCATAGTGTATCGTATCCTAATGTGAACCGTCATTATAGTTAATATATGTGGTATAAATTCATAACTGTAATTGAATTATTTTAATTTACCATAAATTTTAAATCCCTTTAGAGGATAGAGCTGAAACCCTAGAGAACATTAAACTCCCATTGATTTTGTTGGGATCACATATTTATAGGAGTAGTTTCTCATGATCTGAGTTCATTTAACCTATACATTCATATAGTTTATCTCCCTATGTTTTCTTCATAGGAAGGTTGTGTATTGGATTAAATTGGAATATATAGATTTTTGATTGAGTAATTTATTCAAATTGATTTTTCATGATTTTTAATGTTTACTTACATGGTTAGTATAAGGATATAACCTTAAACATATTGTATTCTTGAATTTTAGTCAAGAAATTACATTCTTTCACATTGATGATCTTTTCTAGTTTATATTTGTATATCATTAGGAAATATTTCATAAATAACCAAAATATAAAATATAAAGTGAAAATTTTTGATCAATATCCATTTTTTACCATATAAAACATTAAATAATAATGTACGATCAATTTTATTAAAACTCTTCATGAAATTCAACATGAATTATTCCAATACATTACTCATCATTAAATTCTATTAAAAACATTTTAAATTGAATGATGAGCATAAAATTCTGAGAAATGGATATAAAAATTATGAAACTATTAGTCCATTTGAAAAATTAAAATTCATGGAAAACCCCATTCTTGATGAAATAACTTTATTCTCAAAGAGGTAAATATAATTATTTAATAAATATCTTTTATTATACATTTTTAAAATAACTTATTTCCTTTAAAATAATTAGCTAATATATAAAATTCATGTATATACCTTTGTACAATATCACATTGAACCCTTATCTAACACTTATAGATTGGAATAATTATATGGACGACTTCGAATATAACTATCTAGAGAATATAATCATTTCCTATTGAATTTTAGAATTATATGTGAGTATCCACCATTTAATCTATAACAGTATCATTGCCACTAAATATACATATCCAGCAATTATAATTTCTAATAACCAAAACATGAAATTAAACATTTCATTATTTGAAAAACCTTTTTTAACTCATATGAAAATCAAATTTAGATATGAAAATATGATTTTCATTCAAGAACCCCATTTTCAAAAAATAATACCTCTTTATTCAAATAAACCATTTCCAATACCAAAATAAAAAAGAAAATTAAATAATGGTTTCCATTTACTAAAACATGAAATCTTTCAAGTAAAGAAAAAACCTTAAATATGTTCATAGTGGTGAAAAACTCATTATCACTCAGTATGTTATGAATAAAACATTTATCATACATTTTTTCAAAAAATTATGTACAAAAAAATAAAAATATTTGTGATTGAAATTTTTTTAATGAAATAGAAAATAAGCATAAGATTTCATTTATAACCCTGTTATATAAGTAACCATATAAAAAATATCAACAGTATTGATAGGGAGAAAATATTTGAGAATTAAGACATTATACCATGAAAGTATCACCTACAACATTGAAAATTTAAATAATATTTCCCATGAAAATAAATTTTCATAACAACATTAAATAACATGTGAAAAAATAACATATGAATTAAAAAAATCAAAGGGTTTTTATATACACCTTATTAAATAATAATGGTTTATATAAAAAATAAATTCCTCAAGGAAATGAAATTGTGATAAAATATAATATCTTGAGTATGACTTGTCATGTATGTCTTTATTTTCATAAATATTAACAATATGTGCATTATTTTCTTTCTTAAAACCCTTTTTCACGTTTAACATTAATTTTACTTCACTTATTACAATGTTTTAAACAATTACCTAAACAATTATGTTTATGTCGTCAGTTTTGACCGTATTCGGTTTATGTGTCAAAAATTAAATTTGTGTGTCAATAATGTACAAAGGCGTAATAATATAAGAATATATTGAATAATAGTAATGAAATAATTATCATATTTACACATAAATTATAATTTTAAAACTAATCATGAAATATGGTTATGAAAAATGATCCAATGTTACAATCATACAGACGATAGGTCGTACGTACCCATGAGTAACATTCTCATTTTTCAATGATCATTATTGAAAGAAGGTAATTAACATTTATATTTATATAAATACCTTTATTGCATAAATAAATTAATATTTAATATTATATAATATTATATAAATTTCTTTTTATGAAAAATGAATCATGTCGTGTCGAGGAGGTGGTAGTCCACACGTCCACAGACAAAGTTATAACTATTTAAATGTGTGAAAGGGTAACATAGAAAATGATATATTATATTTAATGAAATATAATTATATTATTAATATAATATGGATTATATTTATTTCACATATATTTTATTTAATTCATCCTTGATATATTCCACGTAATGTGTGAAAGTATCACATCGATTTGAGGACGCGGTAGTCTACAGGTCCACAAACGTTGTTATCATATTTAAAAAATGGGATGAATTTTGGAATATGTGAATAACAAAGACAAAACAATGAATAAATAATAAATATCATATATATATATATCATATAAAAAAAAATTTACATCATAATTCCCTACCATATGAGGTATTAATGGAAAAAACGAATGACATCGTCCCTCGAGGCGCTAGTTCACCGTACACAAATGGTAATTTTATTACCCATATGAAGGAAGTGTGTGTTGTTTTATGTATAATAATTAACATAAAAACCCCTATATATATTTATGATATTTATGTTATCATATAATCATGGATTAATAATATATAAAAGTACTGGACATGGAAACCAAATAAAAATTTATAGTTGATGAAAGTTGCCTCTTCTAAGGGTAATTACTTATTGGTTTGCACCAAATGACTTCTTGGATGGATTAATTCCAAATTTTTGGCCTATAGGGTGAGGGTATAATGTTGGGATATTATTTTTTTAGGTTTTTGTGGAGAAAATTTTTCTTAATGTTTGTTGAGAATTTCGATGGTTGAGTTGCATTTTATAGTGGAGGAGGAGTGGCATTATTGTAAACTTTTAAAAAGGGGATCCCACCATACTCTTTCCCATGCCATGATAGGTTATAAATATGAACATACATGGGATTTTGGAAACTTTTATAGGACATTTTGGTACTGAATTTTATTGTTTAACACTTGTTAATGAAATTTTCTACTAATTCTATGTAATTAATTTTAATCGATTACACTAATATTTGGGTAAAAAACTAATGTTCCTTATATTATAAATTATAATTCACTATAATTAAATATAAGGAATCTGATTTTATAAATTCTTATC
The DNA here is from genome assembly GCA_963277665.1 of Viscum album. NCBI lineage: Eukaryota > Viridiplantae > Streptophyta > Magnoliopsida > Santalales > Viscaceae > Viscum > Viscum album. The sequence goes on along the minus strand of OY728143.1, from coordinate 797,264,319 downwards.
ATAAAAGTGTTATAAATCAATTTTAATCTAATTCCACATATGGGATGACAATGTGGGGTTTTAATGTAAAAATATTCAAAATACGTCAATGTTTTTATTTTTAAAATTCAATGTGAAATTGATTCTAATTAACTCAGTTGGTTTAACATATATTAAAATTACCGAATTAAAAATAAAAAAATTAAAAAAAATAATTAAACTATATATATAAATTGAATAAAGAATAAGGTTTTAACTAAAGTTCAATATTATTCACAATTCATCAAAATATGAAAGTTCTGAGAAAATAAAAAAAATTAACCAAAAGAAAATTTTTATATACCTCCATAAAAAATAAGTTTGTTTTTTCATATAAAATTTATAATAATTTTAAAATTATGATTTAAAATGTGTTCACAATTAAAAGGATATTAAACAACATTTAAAAAATATAGATCTTTTTATGCAAAAAATTAAAATTATTCTTTTTTAATCCTATCATGAGTATTGGATGAATGTAAAAACATTTAAAAAACATGTGTAAGAAAATAGAGTTATTATTATTAATTTCTTCTAATACAATGGATAGGTGATAACTACTAGTTAAAATAACTATATTAACAATATACTATTTTCTAGTATAACTCATTTTCGTGTGTTGGGTATGCTATCATCCATAGTGTCCCATTTAAGGTAAATTTACTTCTTAATTCATATATATATATATATATATATATATAAATTAATTATTTTATAATTACATCAATTCTACATCCTTCACCCCTTTGGAAAATCACATCATCCCAATTTTAATCAAATATCAAATAAATTTCGATACTTTTCCTTCATTATTTCCCATGTCCCCTCCTCAGCCATATTGTCTTTTCATAAAAAATTAACTTGATGTGTCCCCTTATTCGGAAAACAATTATCTCTATGGTTATAAACCAGAATTGGTTGTTACTTATTAAATATATTATCTTAGAAGTAAACTACATTAGGGATCAACACATGAGTAGAGCCCGACATATACGTTCTTAACATTAAGACATGAAACATGTTGTGTATATAGGGTTAAACTAGAGGTAAATCCCCTCGGTAGGAAATAGATCCAACATTACCTAGGATTTTATATAGTCCAAGGGTATATGGAATCATCTTCCCCTTTTTAACAAAACAAATAACTCTTTTTCTTGTAAAAAAATTTAGAAAGTCATGTTCACCAATATTGAAAGATATATCCTTCATATGATTATTCATATAACTATTATTCCAAGTTTGAGTCACCCTCATGTGTTATTGAATCAACTAAATATTATCTTATGTTTCTTATAACAAATTCGGTCCCATCGACTTCATTTCTCATGAATCTTCTCAAAAAGTCATTGTCTAACATTACTTTCCTATTTTTCCTCAATTGGTTCGATCTATTTACTGGAATGAAAAATCTTATTATAAAATTTTTCAACGAAATCAATATGTAGATCACAAATTCCCTAGAAATCCATTGGGAATGATCGAAGCAGATACTTCAAGGTCTAGATCGCCTTCTTATACTATTGATTTTATTGATGATAAAACGATATACATAAATTTAACTCACTACCCAATGACTTCTGAATTTCCTTCTAAAAAATTTCATGGGAACCTTAGATTTAGGTATGATAAAATACATATAGTAACTCCATGTAATCTAATAATCTCTTTTATATAAAGTCCTAGAAACTTAATCAAAACAAAATGTATAAAAAATGTGCAGGGAAGGTGATGATTTATTTAATCAGTCAACAATAACCCAAATCCAATTATTACCATTATAGATCCTTAGAAATCCTACCATAAAATCCATTGATATATTTTCCAATTTTTACTCTATCTTTAGAAAAAGTTGAAGCATACCCTTCGATAAATGTAACTCTATTTTAACATATTGAAAATTAAAACACTTCACTATAAATTTAGAAATATTTCTTTTCATTACATCCCACCAGTAACACTATAGAATTTATATATACTTCATAGTGCTTCCTAGATGAATGAAAAAGAAGAACAATGAACGTTAGTAGAAAATAATTTCTTCATTTATGAATTAATAAGAAAAAAATCCATTCCAAAACATAAAACAGAATATTCTTTAATACTAAAATTTGGAAACACAATATTCTTAAAATATTATATGTTTTCTTATAAATATTGATCCACAATATGATCCCTCATAATTTTTTCATAAAATTATTACTTCCCTAAAACCTGATACAAAAGAGAGGATGTCCCTACATCCACGACTTCTTGGAAAAAATTCATCAAATCATTAACTATAGGGTGATGTTCTAAATATAACATGGTTAATGTAACATTACATTGTTGGAATAAACCATCAACAATATTGTTTTCTTTTTCCGAATGATAATTAATCATGAAATCATTATCCTTGATTAGTTCAATCCATATTCTATGTCCCATGTTTAATTCATTCTTAGTGATAAAATATTTCAAAATTTTGTGACCAGTATATATTTAACATGTTACTGCACATAAATGATGCCTCAAAACATTAAATGTGAAAACAATAGTATATTTTAAAATCCATGTGTAGGGTAATTCAACTCATGAGGTTTCAAATAAAATAAATCATATGCAATTAACAGATAATTCTACATTATTTAACCACCACTTCCATTCATGGAAGAACAACTTTAGATAAAGAATTCTCTAGAAGGCAAGGACAAAATAAGGGTATTCAACATTATTCATTTTTGTTCCTAAAAACAGTCATTACATTCTATTATCTAGATAAACTTAACTCTATTTTGAGTAATCATGGTCAGGTGGCTAGACATGAAAAGAAATTTTCAACAAAAAATCAACAGTAACTCGCTAATCCAAGAAAACTATGAATCACGGTGATATTTATTGGAATTGACCATTATTCAACAACATTTATTTTTAGTAGGATCAATAGTTATTTTGTCGTTAGAAACATTGCATCCAAGGAAAAAAAAATTAACAACAATAATTTAGACAATCTAAATTTCCCATATAGTTTTTATTCATTTAATCTTTTTAAAATAATTCTTAGTTTCCATTCATGTTCCTCTTTAATTTTAGAAAATACTAATATTTCATCAATAAACACAACCAGAAACATGTCCAATAACTAATGAAAAAATATATTCGTAATATCCAATGAATATATAGGGTTCATTATATATCCTTCATGTAATAACTTCATAATCATGGTGGCCATATCTATTTAAAAATACAGTATTTGTAATTTCCTCTTCCATCACTTTCATCTATTGGTACCCCAACCATAGGTCCACCCTTGAAAAATATCTTTCTCTCAAGATATTTTAAAATAAATCAGTGATTTGAGGAAAATGATACTGATTCATAATAAAGATGTTATTCAAGGATATATAATGATTTAATGTTCTCATTGATACATATTTATTAAAGGAAGACATCATCAACCCATGGTGAAGTTCATGATCACATGAAATATTTATCTAATAACACGTACAATTTCTTTTTCAAATCAAAAAGTTACACTTGATCCATTTGATAATATTTTTTAGAAATATGAATAACACCTGATACTAAATCGATAGTAAATTCAACATCTCGATTTGTTAAAACAAAAAAAAATAATCAACAAAAACAAAATTGTTTTCATTTACAATAGACATAACACTAATTTCAATAGTTCCTAGGTTTTCAACAATATGAGCTAGGTAACATTCATTTTCCTCTCATAAATTTATCATCTTCTTGGTAAGTTATCAAAGTCATGAAATCATTGAACATAAATTTATTATCACTAAAATCTATTATATAATGATAAACCAAAATATAATACATTCCACCAATGATATAAAATTATACTATGCCCAGTTTAATATGATTTACATTAATTATAATCCAACTAATGATAAAAATAATATAATCTAAAACATGGTTTCTTTAATACTTCCACTGAGAGTTTTTATAAATAGTTATCTCTTACTTTTAGGAGGTGATATCCCAAATTCATTTGAAATTTACCAGAAATGAATGAACGTGATGATCCATAGTCAGATAGGGTATTGGAATAATTTTAAAACACAAGTTGCATACCTATCACCAATTCATTTGATGAGGGAACATCAATTACAGTAGTACCGAACTACCACACAACACTATTCTATTTCTGATCATGAATAATTGTATCCTATGAATCTAACATTGGACATAAAATAACATCATGAACCATATCATTCCAGTTAAAAAAATTACCATAGCATGTCCATTAGTTACCGCATTCCTTGATTCCACATGATTCATTTTCCTGAATTCATAGGTCATGTGGCATATCTTTCCACATTCATAACACTTATATGTCTTCATTATATATTCTCTATAGTGATTTTTACAACACATACTAGAGTATCAAATGTTCATCTTATTACATCTATAATTTTTTGTTACATGTTCGCCAATCAACCACCTCACTGCCTTTTCATGTCTCTATCTATCCTGGATGACACCACATATTAGTGACCTCATGTTGTTGGCCAGAATTTACAACAATGATTCCAATGTTGATGATTGAAGGAATAAATTGAATGGAAATGCACTAGAAAATTTTGTCAACTTAGTTTTCAATCAAGATGGAGGATAGGTATTAGTGGAATAAGTTCCAATAAGTACATATCTTTTCATATATTAATCAGATAATCATATTAAATGTTCTTTAAATGTATGAATTATTACAATAAATGTTTTTAATAGTCATATTAAATAATCCTTCTTGATTTGGTTTTTATATATTGAATCATTTTCCAATAGGGTTTCTTGACTACATCTCTAGAGATGACAGTCTAATCAATATCTTTTCACCAAAATATAAATATCTCTGGATGATGGGGAGAGAATACAACAAAAAATAAACCAAATATGGTTTAAATTGAGGGTTAGTGGGGGTTTTTCTATGCAGTTACACTTCCAGACTGCACAAAATTTTAGACTCCATGGTTTTTGGAGACCATGCACTGACCATGTAATAACCACTATTCACCCTCCTCTATTCTATATATTCTAACTACACAATTTTTATGTTGTGTTCACTATTAATATGTTGCATTCACTATATATTGAATCTATGATGTATGTGTTTTTATTCACTTTCAAAATATTGTAGTCACTGTTAGTTTATTCATTGATAATATGTTGTGTTTCTTCTGTATATGTGTTTCCATATGTATATGTTTTTAACTGTGTATACATTTCCCTTCACTGTTAGTAATTTTTATTCATAGGTAGTATATTGAATTAAATATATATTGTTTTTTATGAAAAAAAATATATGAACATGATTCATATTACGGAATACACTGAAACAAATATTTTAGGATAACTACATTCATCTTCTACTTATACCTAACTTGGGAACATGAAGGAGACTTTCTTTTGTAGCAATACATATTTGAACTTCACTATTATATAACTTATACAATGTATAGAAAACCATAGTAGCATCAACATTAATTCCATCCTTCTTGGAAACTATTATTCGTAATTCATTAACTAATTGATAATATATTTCAAAGAAAAGTGAGATAGTTTTATCTTTTTAATATTCATGAAGTTCCATCAATTTCAATTGTTGATTTTGTAAAACAGTATCTTTAAGATTTTACTGAATTGAATTTTATTATTATATAGTCTTCATATAATGATTTTCTGTTTTTTAAATATTGGATTTATTATTGTAACTACCTTTGTTACATATTTTTGTATGGTATTCACTATAGTTCACTTTTTCTTACCAGTAAACTCTAGCATGACATTTTTTTATAAAGTCATTCTAAATTATTGATGTTTTATACATGGTTGGAATTTATTTCTTTCATTTTAATTATTTGGTGAATCTATAAACATGAAAAAAATAATAAATTATGTCTTACATATTTAGGATTGTATTCAAATTTTCAGTTAACATTTGTATGCTATCTTTTCACTAACAATCAACCTACATTTATTTTATATGACACTACTGTCTTATGTATCTGTGAATTGTTTTTTCATTCCTTGTCAAGCAAGGTGTCTTAAGGAGTGGACTTCATAGCTAATTCATTTCATCCATGATCAATTCTAATCAATCTATTGGGACACTACACCAAATTGAATACTGCCCTGCGAGGGTTGGCTGTTTTGGTGATGAAGGGCACAACTATTACTTACTACAGGGTGCTGAACACAGAGTTTAAGGTTGTGACCAACATGTAATTTTCTAATAGTAACCAATGTGAACCAATCCCCATGCCAAGGATGTAGAATTGGCTAAAAACCATGGGACTTTAGCAGTAGCTTGGTCAGCTCTGATTTGTTTTGGAGGACATCCAAGAAGTGTTTGTTGAGGGTTCGAGTTCCTCTTTAGCTATGAATTTAATGATAATTTTTCAGATAAATGAGATTTATTAGAATTTTTGGTAGGAATGAATAGAGTTAAATCTAATTGGATGATGTTGGAATGGCCTATGAATGATCACATATATAGAGATTTAGATATTTAGAGGCATTAGATATAGATAATTCATCTACTATAATAGAGAACGTGATTACAACCATTTCTATGACTCAAAACGTTTGATAATATTTATGAACTAGCCAAAAACTCCGTTAAAATTATATCTTCTTCTCTATATATATTTTTGGTTGAATATTGTGGATTTAGAAAATATCTCTTCTATAATTCGTATCCTAAACCCACTAGAGTTTGTCAACATATTAGGTATGTGTCTTATTAATGTTGCTGCAAAAATGGAGCACATGTTTTATAAATAAAAAAACTTATTTCTATGTTAGCTAATGCCCCATTTGGTAGTTATTATTGAAAACTTCTCAGAAAACATATTACTTTTGATAAGTGCTTTTGTATAAATGATTCCATATTAAGGGGTTTTTCTACAACTTATTCAAACTTTTTTTCTTGAAACATGGTAGTAGGTGTTTTTAGATGAATAGAATAAACATCACTTATGTTTTTAAACTGCTTATCTTAAGTGATTAGTGATTTAATTAGTTTTCAATGTGTTATCAAAAAGTGATAATTATTGCTGGTACTGATGTTACTATTCTTGATTGTTTTTACCATGAGATGTTTTTTTTCATTTTTAGGGATACTCATTATTAGTCGTTTCTTTGGTCCTCCATGAATCATGTTTCTTGACAGCTTATGAAACTGGTATTTCCAAAAGGTATTATGTGTTTTCATGTGTTTAAAAAAGGTAATTTATATTCATATGTTTTATATTGCTTTGAAATTTCAATATAGGTGTATGTTGACCAAGTGAATATTTCCTTCTATTGATAGTCTACATCAATATGATGAAGTCATATTTTGCAAAATTATCTAATTTTATAGTGTGCACATTCACTAACTTGATAGTTGACATATAATTTTTAAATGTTTGGAACATATTTTCGGTCAAGAAAGATTTGACATCATAGAAAAATTCAACATTGATTTCACTAGAGACAACCATATATAAATTTTATGACTTGGTTCTATATTTTTGATGAAATATGACTATGCAAAACTATTACATCATTGTTGTGGTGACATAGAATGAATACCAAAAATAGATTGATTATATATGAAATGATACTGAAATTATGAGGAAAAACATGAGAATAAATATTAGAGAAATTTTAGTCATGAAGGCACATGATAAGAAGGATTAATGTATTAATCAATGATATAGAAATGGAATAATATTAAACAAATTCTAATTAATTAATTTATTAAGGAGAGGATTTGATACATGTATGCTTGAATAATATTTCGAACATAGTTGTAGTATTTGGGGGGGGGGCCATGTGAAAATAGTTGTTGATGTGTATTTTTCTGTTGAAATTATTTTACAATATACACATTCAGATATGCTATTATTTTCCAGTATGCATTATCAGTTTTCATGTACATATTTTACACTATGCAATACTTGTTTGAACTTATATAGAATATAAATACTGATCTGTATGCACTTATTTTTCAGGAATGCATATTGGAAAAAATACAAATTATGTGTACGTAAATGTATACGTAAATGTGTAATTAAATGATCATGTCGTACAAATGCATGGGTTGGGTACTAGTTTCTTTTTAAAAAAATTACATGATCAACCCATGGTGAAGTTCATGATCAGATGAAATATTTATCTAATAACTCCTAAAATTTATATTTCAAATATTATAGTTACACTTGATCCATTAAATAAAATTGTTTATAAATATGATTTACACCTAGTACTAAATCGATAGTAAATTCAACCTCTCGATTAGGAATAATAGAAAAAAACTAATCAAAAAAACCTACATATTTTCATTTACATTGTACACAACACTAATATCAATAGTTGTTTTGTTTCCAACAATTTGATCTGGGTAACATTCATTTTCCTCTCTCATAAATTTCTAAGCTTCTTGGTGAGTTATCAAAGGCATGAAATAATTGAACATAAATTTATTATCACTACAATATATCATATAATGAGAAACCAAAATCTAATACATCGCATCAATGATATAAAATTATAATATGTCTAGTTTAACATGATTTACCTTAATTATAATCCAACTGATGATAAAAAGAACATACTATATAACATGGTTTCCTATATACTTCCACTCAGTGTTTTTATAAATTGTTATATCTTAATTTTAGGAGGTGATATCCCAAATTCATTTGAAATTTCCTGGAAATGAATGAATGTGATGATCCATAGTCAAATAGGGTATTGGAATAATTTTAAAACACAATTAAAATACCTGTCACCAATTTAATTGACAAGGGAACATCAACTATAGTAGTAACAAATAACCTCCCTACACCATTCTATTATTAATCATGAATATTTGTATCCAATGAAACTAAATATAGACATGAAATAACATAATGAACCATCTCATTGCAGCTAAAAAAATTATCATAGGATGTCAATTAGTTACCACGTTCATTGATTCCACAAGATTCATTTCCCTGAATTCACTGGTCATATGGCCTATCTTTCCACATTAGTAACACTTCTATGTCTTCATTATACATTCTCTAGAGTGTTTTTTACAACACATACTACAATATCAGAAGTTCATTTTATTAATTCTATAATTCTTTGTTACGTGTTCACCTATCACCCACCATCACGAATTCAAGTTACATTCATTATGATGATGGACATAAGAGTCAAAAAACTCCATCTAATCCTTTTTAGCACAACGAAAAACATTCTCATAGCCATTAATTTCTCACATGACCAAATCACTTCATAGAATTTTACTCAAAACTGTGTATAATTGATTAATATTACTATAAATGTACCAAATTAATTCTAGTACATACCTGACAAGCATTATGATGTTTTTTATATAAAGCTATGTAAAATTAATTTTTTTACCTCAGTTCATGGAAATTTTCTTCCATTTACAGATAAAAATCCTTACAGACATTCTTTTGAAGTAAAATTTCCTAGACTGTTTCCCATTCTATGGCATCAAGATTATATTTATAACTATAATTATTAACAACAGACCACCATAGTTCAGCTTCACCTTCAAAATGATTAGTGGCGAGGCTTACCTTTTGATGTTTCAAAGATCCCATGACATCAAATAACTTTTCTAGTGCATTGATCCATATTTCTTCTACCACATGTTTAGATGATACACTAAATCATGTGTGATGTTACCACATTAAATTCTCCATAAAAGAAAAATTACTTCATAGTATATCGGGTTCCTGTCAATTTTATATACAACCACAATTTATCGGCTGATTCAATCAATCCAATACTGCAACAAACTGTTCTGTTCTGATTATGACTATTATAGGAGGCTAATTTGGAATTATTTCTTCATCTCTCTTCCTTCACACTAAAATATACTTTTTTGAAATATAAAACCATTCTAAATAGACATATTTTAGACAATGAAACAAGGTAATATTCAAATGATATAACATCTTAACATGGAAATTAGATAAAATAATTTAAGAAAAAGTTATTAATATGAGAATAACCTCTACAGTTATCTAAACCTTTATTATGATACCAACTATAAGGTCCCAATCTAAAACATTACATAACCTTCAGTTTTAGTAATGGAATTAATTTTTATCACTTTGAAGACATTTTCATGACTATTTTTTTATACAATTAAAAAATAACTCAAATATATCAAAACCATAAAATACTAAGTGAAAACATCTGATGTAACACCACAAGCTTCCACGGTATGTTTCCCTTTTAATAATGCAATAGATTTCATTTTATGCAACTTCCAGATTCAAACACACCCCAACCAATCAAACTAGACGTTATGAATAGTAATAACCAGTTTTTTAAATTTTATAAAATTTTTCCTTCAATATGGATTTAATTTATGGATTCCTAATATCGAAATTATCCTAGGGTGATTTTTTTTTCTAAAAACATTCAATTTTTGATGAATAGTGAAAAACACTGAGTTATTGTTTAAAACCAACTTTTTATTTAATTAATTATTTGTTTTATTTAAATTTATTTTAGGTAAAAATAGATTATAATAACTATATATGTTCAATTTAATTTATTGGAGTCATTTTATAATGAGTTTAGATATATAAAAAATTTATTGAACTTTTTACCATCTTTTACCCGCCTCCGAGAAGCATTTGCAAATTTACAAAAAACATAACTTTACCGCTTCTGTGGGTTGAATTGATAAAATCTGAGAGACATGGTTAATATAGGTAAATGTAAAATGTGGTCTAATACGATGAAAATAATTTTTGGTGAATAGTATCTTTTGACTTTTATTTACCACAATTAAAAGTAAATATGGTAATTAAGGATAAGAATGATATCATAATTACCCTAAAACATGTTATAATTCAATTGGATAAGTATAATCCCACCATAAACAACATTTGGAATAATATATGACCCTATTTGGTCATCTTAGATTAGATTTGGACATTTATTATTATTTAATTTAAAGAAGAGTTAAAAGAGTTAGATTCAATGATTAATAACTAAACCATTTTTAATATAGGGTTACACACAATATAAATTCGACTAAATATTACATAGAAATATAAGAAGATTTCCCACATAATGGTGCATTATTTATAATTTTTATACATCATATAATTTATTTTATTTAAGACATAATGATGATGCAGTAATTACCTTATTACTGAAATATTAAAATAATTGATATTATAAATATTCAAATTTATGTAAAATTAAACTTATGATTAATTACACTAATTTTTCCGGATAATATTACATGTTAGGGTTGGTTTAAAAATTTTATTCTAATTTATAAAGTTTTAATGGCATTTAATCATATCAAATAATAAATATAGTTAAAATTCACATAGTTGAGTTTTTAAAACAAACACATTATTATTAATTGATATAATATCCCTAAAAATATAAGGTTTGGATAAAACACATAAATAAGGTTAAATATATTAATAATGACCCACATGGGGTTCTGTTGGATTGTTATTGTTTGTTTATTAACAATATAATATAAAAATACCAAGTGACATGGTAAATGACAAACTATTTAACAAATGATTAAATCTAAAAAATCAGGTTAATATGGTGACCTAAACCTTTCTAAAACCTATTTGTTGAGATTTTTATCAAGACATGCCTACATTATCATCTAAATTATGTTTTTTTCATCCATTAGAAACCGAAAATGATTTTATTATAAAAAATAATTTCAAGATTTTTGCATAGTGACCCTCACCTCTCTTATAAAAGGGTACATCCCATTATCTTAATATAACACCTCAAAATCCATTTGGATCAGCCATATCAAGCCCAAATATCCTCCAACCATTCCTCTCATCATCATAGCAGCCTCCCTTTGGTCATAAATATAACATATTACTCCCTTTTGATCAAATCAAAAGGAAGAACTTGAAGAAGAGGTAAATATTTCGTCATCTCTTTCAAGTCCTTTTCTTCTTCCAAATCCTCTTTCATTTTTGTTTCCATTCTAAAATAATATATTCAGTGTCTTATATATAATTTTATTCTATTATAAAAATTTTACAACCATACTCATTATTCTATCCATCATGTGAATGAAAAAGTCATCATACGTCTGTACGTACGGCTTACTGTCTCCACGTCGTGGTGTAGTTTGTTATTCAAACACATCATTATTTGGATGGGTATAAAAATGAGTATAAATAAATTTAATAATAAATATAACAGGTTAATTATTTTTTATATATGATATAATATCCAATTACATACGATTACTCCATCAATATAATGATATTATCACTCGTGCGTACGTACAGATTACCGTCTCCTCGAACACGATGAGATGAATTCCCCATCGTAATCATTCAAGAATAATTTGCATTTTATGATTGAAAATAACGTTTATAAACACATTATCATCCTGTATATAAATAAAATACATCCTAATCATAACAAAAATGGCTTACGTAACTAATCCTATAAAGGAATACGAATCAGTTAACAACCAAAATGAAGATACTACTAAAATATTATTACCAATAAAATATTTGATGATCATATATAATATCATATTTACATATACAGATCTTGTATAATTTAATAAAAATCATTTAACTAATATAAATTAGTTTAACATACCCTAAACCATGGAAAAGTACAAGGCAAGGGTTACTTTCACAATCTCTTTATGATCTAAGATTATTTTTATGTAAGTATCTACTAAGACCTCTTTATCATCCATATCTGTGTTTCTTAAGAATATATTTCAAAACAATTTATACTATTTCCTAAACTATAGGTTAAATTAATTTATACCATTGATTAACATTTTATAAGTTGTTTATAAATTAATCTTTCCGTCATTTTCCAAACAAGGTCTTTTATGATCGTTTCGACAAAAATAAGGTTAGAATTAATTTTTTGACTTACACGGCGGGTGCGGCTACTTTCTGCCATTAAAAACCTTCAAAGCATCCCTTACAAGATTATGAGAATATTTTCAAAATATATATTTTATTTTATAAATACAAGACTTTAAATGATTTCAAAATATGAAGAGATTTGTCTCTCAAGAAGTTTTCATTTCATCTATGTAAACATCCTTTGATGGATTTTAAACTTGCTTGAAGTTGATTTATTATGATACAAATCGTCCATATTATATTGAGGGTTTTGTGATATGTTGGACTATGGATGTGTTATTTTTACACCATTCATGGTTTATGGATAAATTATTGGCATTTTGAATGCTAGTTTTAACACAAATGATTATGTTATGATTAAACCTTTTCATATGAGGAATTAAATGGACTTTGTAAGTGACCAGTGCAGCCCGCTATATCTCCTCGATGCATAAGCAGGTCTCATGAGAAAAACTAGTGTCTTAGCACAAGGCCTTGACAAAATCTGATTTGTATTCTTGGCACAAGGCCTTGACAATGTGGTTATGAAGTCCAGCATTATACATTCCATCATTATGAAAGTGACTATTGATATTTCATATAATTATTCGACTAGTAGAATATCAATGTGATTAAGTAAATGGAATTATTTGATTTTATATTTTCTATATTATTCTGAAGTTTATATTTAAAAGGATTCTATTTTAGTTTTATACATTTCCTTAAATGTTTATTCTTATTTATGAATGTTTCCGCTATATTATTATCGTTATTGTGCATCTTATATCACCACTTTCATTGTTTTATTTTTCCCAGGATGTGAAGAAGTATTTTATGGTTGGCCTGTAGGGATAGTCTAAGGATATAAGTGTGTTCAAAAGGGGTAAAAATGCTGTTGATGTTTTCAATTCATGATGTAATGTAAAACTTATGAATGTATATAGTACTTCTAAGGTTACTAAACTGATTGGTCTTTCAGGATTTAATCCATTGTGATCATTCAAATGTTTTTTAATAATGCACCGACTCTAGGTAACTTGGTTTGGGGTGTTATAGTTGGTATCAGATGATGTTTAGTACAAACATTGGATACTATATATAGATAAAATAGGATTAGTGAACATTACACTAATATAGATTTTGAGGATTAGTATTGAATAACATCCTAGAATTTTAGTATTGTATAGATTTTTTGAGTATTCCAAGAAATACATCTCTGTATGGATACAAGAAGGTAGAGGCATCTCTTGCACAGATGTACCTAGGGGTAAAACCCGAAAACACCGCTTTGAGATAGACTCGAACCGGAACTAGAGCACGATAATGGGCCTTAATGCACACTTGTTTATGACACTCTAGGGGGATATGCTTAGGATAAATCTCATTTTCTTTAAAAGATATTATAAAGAGTATAGAGGTATTTAATTTCTCAATGAAATCATTTTTATGATTGTGGATTATATCCATAAATAGTTCAATTTGTGATTCATAAACTAATCTAGTGTATGCCATTGTTTAGAAATGACTCCTAGTGGAAGGAATGGAAACCGTATCAAAGAAATTAATCCATATAGGGACTTCCCTCCTACTCAAGATAATTATAGTGGAGCTACTGATGCATCTTGTGTTGATCAGCTTATCACCATAATGGGACAACGCACTTAGGTTAGGAATAATAACCATACCCATATGGAGCACCCTGATTCACAATGTGAAAGATCAATGTTATACCGCCTCATGAGGAAACAACCACCAACATTAATTGAAATATAAATCCATTAGTAGATGAGTAATGGATAAATTCCTTAGAGAAAATATTTCAAGATTTGGGGAGTAGTGAAAGGGAAAATTTTTTCATGTCTGTTTATTGCCTCACAGGAGATGTAGATCAATAATGGTCATTAATCCAAAACACAAATGATGATGATGATGTATCGAACATGGAATGGAGGGAGTTTAAAGTAATTTTATTAGAAAAATACTTTCCTCATGATAATTGAGCATATATGGAAATATAATTTCTGAGTCTGAGGAAAAAGGAGGATGAGAATTTGGAAAAGTATGAGACTAACTTTACAAGGATAGAAAGTCATGAATCAGATTATATAAATAACCCAAGGAGTAAGATTGATCAATTCTTGGATGGGTTAAAACAATTTATTCACTGAGAATTACTCTCACAATCCTTCTTATCATATGAAGATATTCTCTCATGTGCTATCACGATAGAAAAAGAATTCCCTAAGATTTACGAAATTAATGAAAATAAGGAGAAGAAGAGATCTGCTGAACACTCTAAAAATGGAAATAAGGGGAAGAATGGAAATGTTTAATATCAATCATGTGGTAAATGTGAGAAGAAACACCCTGGTACGTTCCTGAAGTGAATAGGAGTCTGTTACAATTGTGGAAAGAAGGCCACCAAGCTTGTGATTGCAAGGGGGAGAAAGAGGCTGTCAATGTGGAATTCTACAATTGTTGATAAATAGGGAATTATGAAAATGAATGTCTTAAGAGCCAAGGGATCTTATCTCATAAAAGGCCAAGGGAGCACGACCAAGATTATGTTATCACTACTGCCAAGGTTGAAGCTCTGAAAGATGTGGTGGCAGGTAAGTTAATGGTTTCCTCAAGTTTATCCAATGCTTTATTTGATTCTGGATCATCACATTGTTTCATATCATCCCAGTTTCCTAAGAAAATATATATTTTCAATTTGACTTAACAAGGGATTTTTCAATCAAAACACATAATGGAAGTGTCTTCAGAATAATGTTTTGTGAATCAGTTTCCATTAGGTAATATAAATGTTCATTATCATATGATCTCATCGTCATACCCATGATTGAATTTGATATAATCCTTTGAATGGATTGTATTTCAAACCATGATGTGAATATTTTTTGTAAGAATAAGGATGTTACAATTCTTGATGATGACAAGGAGTTCCTTGTCTTTAGATCCGAAACGTCCCAACCTGATTCTAATCTAGATCCACCCCTAGTAGATCAACTAAATTCAATTATTATGGAGAAAGAGAATGAAATAACTATGGGTGAGGGAAGAAATTTTCAAATAGAGTATGTACCTATTGTGCAAGAACATGTTGATGTGTTTCCAAAGGATTTACCTGGACAACATCCAGAATGAGAAATTATGTCTTCCATTGATTTAATTCCTTGTTTAAGGCACATATCAATGAATCCTTTTAGAATGGACACTATGGAATTAGTGGAACTAAGGAAACAACTAGATGAATTTAGTATTAATGGATTTATTCTCCATAGTGATTCTCCATGGGGATCCCATGTTCATTTTGTTACGAATAAAGATGGATCTATGAGGTTTTGCATGGACTATAGAAATATCAATGATATAAAAATAAAGAACAACTATCCCCTACCTCCCATTGATGATTTATTCGACCAAATTCATGGAGAACAATATTTTTCAAATATTGACATTTGATCTAGATATCATCAGTTAGGTGTGAAGAAGGAATAAATTCCAAAAATAGCATTTTGAACTAGGTATGGGCATTGCGAGTTTATAGTAATGAATTTTGGATTGACTAATGAACCCTATTTCTTCATGGATCTAAGGAATAGAGTTTTCAAGGAATATCATGATGACATTATAGTGATATTTATTGATTATATATTGTTATTAATCAAAAGCTGTGAAGATCATGAGAATAAATTGTGCATTATCGTAAGGACTCTTAGAATAAATGATTTACATGGGAAATTTAGAAAGTGTGAATTCTGGATTTAGAAGATTTATTTTCATGGCCATATTGTCTCTAAGGATGAAATCTATGTTGATCCTTCAAAATCCAAGGAAATCCAAGAATGGCCAACACTGACGACTATAACTAGGTTCCACAGTTTTATTGGTTTAGTTGGTTACCATCGAAGTTTCATCCAGAATTTTCCCTGGTTGGCTAACCCATTAACATACCTCACATGTAATGGGGTTATATTTGTATGGAAAAAAGTGTGTGAAGAATATTTTGAATACATGGAGTGAAGATTAGTCACTGTTCCTATCGTGACTCTGCCATCAGGGAATGATGGGTTTGTTATTTATCATGATGCTTCAAGGAATGGACTTGGCTGTGTACTTATGCAGAATGATAAAGTTATTGCCTATGCATCACGGTAGCTAAAATTTCATGAGAAAAACAATCCTCCTCATGATATTCAGTTATCAGTTGTAATATTTGTTATGAAAAAATGTAGACACTATCACTATGGTGAAATATGTGAGATTTATGCTGATCACAAGAGTTTGAATTATATTTTCTCACAGAAAGAACTCAACATGAGTCAAAGAAGATGGCTTGAACTACTCAAGGATTATAATTTCTCTATACACTACCACCCGAGGAATGAAAACAAGGTAGATGATGATTTGAGTAGAAAATATCATGGAGTTTTGAACAAGATTATAGTTGAAAGGGATCTTATTTTCATGGATCTAGTAAGGATGGATTTGGGAATAACCATAGAAGATGAAACATCAATAAATTTTCAAATGGATCCCAAACCATCTTTACTAGAAAAGATAAAGAGTTCCCAGACAGTCGATGAAGAGTTTCAAAATAAGATTAAAGCTGTGAATGATGGGTGATTGAGTGACTTAATATATGAAGATGGAATTTTGAAATTTGGGAAGAAACTTTGTCTCCCTTACATACCTGATCTAATAAAGGATTTTTTGGATGATGATCATAGTTCCAATTTCCCTATAAACCATGGGAGCACCAAGATGTATTGATATATGTAAGAACATTTTTGGAGGGACAACATGAATAGGGATATTGCATATTTTGTGTCAAGATGTATGGTTTGTCAAGAAGTGATAGCTGGAAGGAAAAAACCCAGAGCAGTCATGCAACCTCTTCCCATACCAAAGTGGAAATTGGATAATATTATGATTGACTTTGTCACTGGGATACCAAACTATCCTAGAAGAAATGATTCAATATGGTTCATTATTGATTGTCTTACCAAGTCTACACATTTTATTTATATAAGAGAAGATTTATAGCTTGAACATATGGAATGAATATATATTAATGAAGCTGTAATAATTCATGAAGTACCCCTATGGATTATTTTTGATCATGATCCCCATTTTACATCAAGATTCTAGAATAGTCTTCAGAAAGAATTGGATACTGAACTTTGTTTGAGCACTGCCTACCACCCTCAAACCGATGGACAATCAGAACAGACTATTCAAACCTTAAGAGACATGTTGAGATCCTTCTCACATGACTTTTAAGGTATGTGGGATCAACATTTACCTCTGGTAGAATTTTCCTATAAAAATAACTTCCATTCATGTATTCAGATGTTACCATATGAGGCATTATACAGAAATAGATGTCTCACACCAACTTGTTGGGATGATATTGGTGAAAGGATACATGTAGGCCCAGAACATGCATTAGAAATGATGGAAATGGTGAAGGTTATACAAACCCACATCAAAGCATATCAATGTACGTAGAAGAGCTATTCCTATAACCGAAAGAAGGATTTGGAATATCAGGTAGGAGATCATGTTTTCTTGAAGGTATCTCAATGGAAGGGAGTTATATGATTCGGTAAAAAGGGTAAAATAAGTCCCAGGTACATCGAACCTTTCAAAATTCTAGAATTAATTGGGGATGTAGCTTACTATTTGGTTATGCCGCCAAGTATCTCCAAAGAACACGATGTCTTCCACATATTAGTGTTGAGAAAATACATGCCTGACCTAATGCATGTACACATCTATGAAAAAATTGAACTGGAACCTGATCCTTCTTATTGTGAAGATCCTGTCAAGATTCTTGATACAAGAGAAAAAGTGGTCAGAAACTAGACTACTCATCTGGTAAAATTTATATGGAGAAACCATAAGATGGAAGAGACAATGAGGGGACCCGATGAACATATGATAATGAACCGCCCGAATCTTTTTATGCCGTTATATTCTAGAAATTTTGAGGATGAAATTATTTTAATGAGGGGAGAAGGTAACACCCCATGCTTCCATAGTACATTTCCATTTGAATAGTGCAATAGCTTGCATTATACACAACTTCGAGATTCAAACACACCAAAACCTATCAAACTAGCCACTATGAATTGTAGTACCCACTTTTTAAAATTTTATAAATTTTATCTTTAAAATTTGACTTCATTTTAGGATTTGGAATATTGAAATTAGCTTAGGGTGCACTTTTGGTATTTTTCTGAATATGTTCAATTTTAAATGAATAGTGGAAAACACTGAGTTATTGTTGAAAACATACTTTTTATTTAAATAAATACTTAGTTTATTTAAATTTATTTTAGGTCACAATAAATACATATTACTTATATAAGTTCAATATAATTCATTGTTGTCATTTTATAATGATTTTATATATATATAAACATTATTTAACTGTTTACCGTCTCCTACCCACCGCTTATGAGCATTTACAAATTTGTATAAAACATAATTTTACTGCTTATGTCAGTTGAATTTAAAAAATATGAGAGACACGATTAATATCAATAAGTAAAATTTTGTTCAATAAGATGAATGTAATTTATTGTTAATAGAAAATTTTTACTTTTATTTAACAAGATTAAAAGTAAATAGGGTAATTAATGGTAAAAATGATATCATAATTACCCTAGAACATGTCCTAATTCTATTGGACAAGTATAATTTGACCAAAAACATCCTTAGGAATAATATATGATCCTATATGGTCCACATGGATTAGATTATGCCATTTATTATTATTTTATTTAAAGAAGAGTTACAAGAGTTAAACTCAATGTTTAATAACTAAACCATTTTTATATAGGGTTACACACAATAAAAATTAAACTATAAATATTCATTAGAAAAATAATGTGATTTCCTACTTGATTGTATTTTATTTATAATTTTTAAACATTAAATAATTTAGTTTATTTATGACACAATGATAATGCTGTAAATACCTTATTAATGAAATATTAAAATATTTTATATTATAAATATCCAAATAAAAGTAAATTGAGACTTATGATGAAATAAACTATTTTTATAGGTTAATAATTCATTTTAGGGTTGGTTAAAATTTTTTTTTAAATGATAATGTTTAAATGGCTTTCAAAAAAATCAAATACTAAATAGTGTCAAAATTTGCATAATTAAATTTTTAAAACAAATACTATATTAGTAATTGATATAATATTACTAAAAATCAATGGCTTAGAAAAAGGATATAGATAAGGTTATATATATTAATGTTAAACCTCATGGGGTTCTATGGGAATATTATAGTATGTTTATTAACAATATAATATAAAAATACAAAGAGACATGGTAAATGACAAACTATTTAACTAACAGTTAAATCTAAAGGATAAGGTTAATATGGTGACCTAAACCTGTCTAAAACATATTTGGTGAGAGGTTTTCGACCCATACCATCCATATCCATTAAATTAATTATTTTGGAGCCATTATTAACTGAAAAGGATATTATTATAAAATAATATTTCAAGTTTTTCCTAATGTGGCCCTCACCTCTCTTATAAAAAGTACTTCCCCTTATCTTAATTACACACCTCAAAAGCTCTTTGGCTCGTCCATACCCTGAACCAATATCCTCCAAAATTCTCTAAAATCATCCTAGAGTCCTCCCTTTGGTCATAAATCCAACTTAAGGATCCCTTCTGATCAAATCAAAAGGAATAACTCGAATAAGTGGCCAATATTTCATCACCTCTTTCATGTTCGTTTGTTCTTCCACTTCCTCTTTCATTTTTGTTTCCATTCTAAAATAATAAATATAGTATATTCTATATACTGTGTTGTTATTATAAAAATTGTATAACCATATTAATTATTCTATCCATCGTATGAACGAAAAAGTCACCATACGTGCGTACTTACAACATACCCTCTCCACGTCGTGGTGTAGTTTGTTATTCAAACACTTCATTATTTGGATGAGTATAATAAAGAGTATAAATAATATAAATAATAAATATAATATTTCAATGATTACTTATATTTGATATTCCATCCAATTACATGTGACTTCACAATCAATATAATGTTATTGTCGCTCATGCGTAAGTACAGGTTATCGTCTCCTTGAACATGGTGAGATTTATTCCCCATCGTAATCATTCAAGAATAATTTTAATTTTTTGATTGAAAATAACATTTAAGAACATTATATCATTCTATATATGAATAAAATACATCTTATAAAAAAAACATGTCTTACATAACCAATTATATAAAGGAAAATGAATCAGTTATCACCCGATACGATGATACTACTAAAATATTATTAACAACGAAATATTAGAATATCAAATATGACATCATATTTACATATATGGTTCTTGTATAATTTAATAAAAATGATTTAACTATTATACAGGAGGTTAATGTACCCTATACCAAGTAAAAGTATCATGTAAGGGTTAATTTCACAATCTCTTTATGATCCGTGGTTATTTTTACGTAAGAATCTACTGGGACTTCTTTATCATCCACATCCATATTTCTTAAAAATATTTTTCAATTTTTTTAATATTTACTAGAATATAGGTTACAATTATCTATAACCTTGTTTTGATTTTCATAAAAAATTTATAAAGGAATCTTTCCATCATTTTACAGAAAAGGTCTTTCACGACCTTTTCAATAAATTTAAGGAAAGAATGTTTTTTTCACTTATACGGTGGGTGAGACTATTTTCTACCGTTATAAGACCATAAATGATTCCCTTACATGATTATAAGAATATTTTATAAATAATTGATTTCTTTTATAATTACATGACTTCTAAATGTTTTCAAAATAGGAAGAGATATTTCTCTCAAAAAGTTTTGATTTCATCTATGTCAATATCCTTTGATAGATTTTAAACTTGTTTGAAGTTGATTTATTATGATACAAATATTTCATAGTATATTGAATGTTTTGTGATATGTTTGGCTGTAGATTTGTTATTTTTACACAATTCATTGTTTATGGATAAATTATTGACATTTCATATTGTAGTTTTTATATGAATGTTTATGTTATATTTGAACCTCTTCATATGACGAATGCATTTGACTTAGTAAGTGACGGGTGGAGCCTAAAATAGCTCCTCGATGCATCGTTAGGTCTCATGAGGCAAACTATTTTCTTGGAAGAAGGCCTTGAAAAAATCTTATTTGTAGTCTTGGTACAAGGCTTTGACTATGTGGTTAGGAAGCCTGTCTTTATGCATTCCATCATTATTAATGTGGATATTGATATTTCATGTGAGTGTTCAACTAGAAGAAAATCCATGTTATTGAGGAAAT
Organism: Viscum album; assembly: GCA_963277665.1. NCBI lineage: Eukaryota > Viridiplantae > Streptophyta > Magnoliopsida > Santalales > Viscaceae > Viscum > Viscum album. Next base: position 797,242,064 of record OY728143.1, on the reverse strand, counting down.
GGTATTATTTGATATTAACATTTCCATATTATTCTTATGTTTTAGATTAAATGTATTTTTTTTAGTCTTATACATTGCATTAAATTGTTATACTTATTTATGAAAGATTCCGTTGTATTGTTATCCTTACTGAGCATCTAAGCTCACCTCTTTCTATGTATTTTTATCCCAGGATGTGAAGAAGTATTTTATGGTTGACCTGTAGACATAGGCTATGGATATAAGTGTGTTCAAAATGGGACAAAATGATATTTATTTTTTTATTACACGAGATAATGTAAAACTTATGAATATATCCAGTACTTCCAAGGCTACTAAACTGATCGGCCTTTTGGGATTTGATCCCTTGTGATACTACCAATGTTATTTAACAATGCACCGACTCTGGGTAACTAATTTTGGGGCGTTACATCTAATTAATAATTTTCTTTTCCACCATATATAATTTTCAAAAATAAAGCATGGTATCTTTTAAAAAAAACATCATGACTTTAAAAATATATTATTCCAATCCAATAATCATCATTAAATGACATGGAAAACATTTAAAACATGGGAATATTATAAAAATATTATTAAGGGATAAAAATGAAGGAAACTATTAGTCCATTGATAAAAATTTAAACTCATGAAAAATCATTTATTGAAAAAAAATAACATTTTTTCTAGTGTGTGAAATATCAATCTTTAATAAATTAATTTTATTTTACCTTTTGAAAGTAAATTATTTCCACTAAAACTCATTAAAAATAAAAAATTCATGTAGGTACCTTGCTAAAAAATTAAATTAAACCCTTACAGAACCCTAATATATTGTAAAAACCATATGACCAACATCCAATATAATTTTCCGAAGAATATGATCATTACCCAATGCATTGAAGCACTATCTAAGATAACACATATTTTAAGATATAATGGGCTCACCTGGTGTTATTTGAGAATAACCATTATTTATAATTTTCAAGGTACTCATCCTAAAGTTAAATATTTCATCATTTGAACCTCTTTTATAATCTTGAATGAAAATAACTTTCAGTTATTAAAATATTATTTTCTTTAAAAAAATCTCATTTTCAATGTAAAATATATATTTATTTTGAAAAAACATTTCCAATACCAAAATATAAAATAAAATGAATCAATTATTATCATTTAAGAGAACATGTTATCATTACATGGATGAAAAAAAATATTTTTAATGGTGATTGAAAATTAATTGTCTACACGTACATTGAAAATAGACCATTTATTTAATCATTTTTCAAAACCTTATGTGTTAAAAAAATAAAAAGATTTATTTTTAATAAATATGCAATGAAATTAAAAATAGATATAAAATTTAATTCCATTCCCTTTATATATAAAATTATATAAACTAATATCCAGATTTCTGACATGGAGAAAATATTTAAAAATTGAATATTTAATCATTCAATGTGCCATGTACCACATTGAACATTTAAATAATAATCCCCATCAAAGAATATAATTTTATGAAACCTTAAATAGTATGATAAATGATATAATATGGATATATAATGTCAAATGGGATATATATAAACCTTATAAAAGAATAATGTTGCATATTATCATGAAATGCCTCAATGAATGGATATTGAGATAAATTCCAATATACTGGGACCGAATAAAAATGAGTGTCTTTATATTACTGAATAATAAAATTATTTTAATTATTTAATTGTATCATATCCTTTTTTATGTTTATAATTACATTTACATCACTTATTATAATTTTTTAGACAAGTGTTTTTGTAATTCAATTTGCATCAGGTGTTCTGACTGTATTTGGTTTATATGTCAAAAATGACATTTGTAGGTCAACTATGGTCAAAGGGGTAATTATATAAAAATATATAGAATAATTATCAATAATTAATTATAATATTTATATATATAATATACTATTACAAAAATCATGAAATATGTTTATTAAAATTGAATCAATGTTACAATCATGGAAATAGTTGGTCATACGTACGCATGAGTAACTTTTTTTTAGTGAGTGTTATGAAAAGAATGTATGTAACATTAATATTTCAAGAGTTACCATTATATCCAAAATATAATTTTATTTAATAATATATAATTATATAAAATTATTTCAACGTAAAATGAGTCACATCATTTTGAGGAGGCAGTAGTCTACACGTCCATGAATGACGTTATCACTTTTTCATTCTGTGAAAGGGTAAGGAAGAAATTGATATATTATATTTACATAAATGTAAGTATTTAATTAATATCATATGAATGTTATGTATGTCACATGTATTTAATTAAACTCATCATTAATTCACTTTATCTATCTATGAATGTATCCCATCTCTTTGAGAATATGGAAGTCCACACATCCACAAACGGTGTTATCATATTACAGAAAATAAAAATTATGATGGTATGTATATATAAAATTTAAAAAAGTATTAATAACTTATATATTTATATATATGTCATATAAAAAATTATTTCCATCAGAATTCCAAACCATGATAGGTGGTATAGGAAACATGAATGACACAGCCACGTGAGGCGGTAGTCCGTCGTACACGAATGATAATTTTGTTACCCATTTGATAGATGTGTGTGTAGGTGTATGTAAAAAACTTAAAATAAAAACATATAATAATATTTAGGATGATATTATTATTTTATAATCATGGAATGAAAATAAAATAAGGTATTGGATATGGAAATAATGTAAAAAAATTGAATGTTTATGAAAGTTACATCTTCTTCGGGCAATATCATTTTAGTTTTCATAAAATGACTTCATGGATGGATTTATACCCGTGAAGTGGGATATGGGGTGTGGGTAAGGATTTTGAAATCTTATTTAGATAGTTTTTTATGATAAAAATGGGCTTCATAGGTGTAATAAAATGGGATGGGTGAGTGCCTTTTTTATATAAGAGGAGGATTAGTATTCTTGTAAAATTTTCAAAAAGAATTTAACCAAATTTTTTCTCATGATAAGTCGATCCAATAATCGTAAAAATTGAATAAAATGGATTATATGATCTAAATATTAATAGAAAAAAAATTATTGAAAATTTTCGTAGGACATTATGTCTCTTAATTTTAATTTTTAGTATATTATTACGGTAATTTTCCTCTTAATCGACATAATTAATTTTAATTCCATTCACTGTTATTTTTGTCAGAAAAATAGTTAAATTATTAGATATTATAAAATAATATGATTCCTAATATTTAATCCCTTTTTCCAAATTTCAATAACAAAATTTTAAGTAATTAATTTAAATATAATCTCGTAGAAGGGATGACAAAACATATTTTTAATTTATAAATGTTCAAATGTTTGCAATGTTTTAATATCTATATTCAACGTGACCAACCATAAAGTTACCGACACTATTATAAATGATATAAAAACGATATATTTATAAATAAAACCATTTAAAATTTTAATTTTACTTTATAAATAAATTTGATGTAAAAGAAGTTTTGAACTAAAATTTAGTACTATTCACTATTCATCTAAATAAGAACATTCACAGAAAAATACCAAACACTCATAAAAAGTAAAGGTTGATAATTTTATTTCAAAAAATATGTTTATTGTTTCATAAAAAATTATAAAAGAGACAAAAATTAGTTTTAGAATTGATTTTCCATTTGAAGGCAGTAAAACTACCTTTTAAAACTATGGATCTTTTATGGTTAAAATTAGATTTATTCTTACATAAAGCATATCAAGATTATTGGATTAATAAAAAACAATTAATAAACATTATTAAACATAATATAGTTATACATATTCATTCACAATGATATATTTTCTAGTTGAAACTACCACTATAAATATTAATATTAACAATATAGTATTTTTCAATATAAAACAGTTTTGCTTCCAATGTAATGTTTTATAAAACCATATTTTTGTGTTTCATAAAAATTATGAGACAAAAATTCTATTTCCATTAAAAAATATAGTTAAACTAATAAATATTAATAAATATGGAAAATACATATTCTATAATTATCAAGGATGTTACAATTTGAGTGTTGTAACCATCTCCTCCCTTTTCATTAGTATACAGTGATCAATAATGATTCAATTGATTTAAGGGAATATGTAACTCTATTTATTTTGTGTATACTAATTAATTTGAAATATTTTTTATATTTTTATAGTAGGAATTTTATAAACAAATAAATTGAATTGAATAATTGAAATTATAGCAGAAGGAAGAGTATATCATGTGATTACATGTGTCCATTTTTTTAAAGATTAATGCCTTATAATTTTTCCCTATTTGAGTTTAATATTATTTTTATTTATTTAATAACATGATTATATGATTGATTAATGTGATGAAAAGTAATTAATTTATGATCACATAAATGTGTAAATTAAACATTTGTGTTGAGGTAGAAATTTTTTTGTTATATCCCTTGTTAGAGATATTAAATATTTTGGATCACATGTTATTAAATAATAGATTATTGAGGTGATATTTTATGAAATTATTTGATTTTTTTTTATAAATTGATCATTCCATATTTATATTTTTATTTGGTTGACATGGATGATTTTTTATGGCTTATTTTAGGATGTTTGTATATTTTAAATGTGTTGATATAAAATCCATTCCATGGTTATCAACCGTAGAGGTGGTCATTTATGTGGAATAATGGTATGTTTTTTGGGTGGAAAGAGGAAGTAAGTTTTAGTTGTGGAGTTAGTGATTGGTATGAAATAAATAAAGGTTATCAAATTGTTGGTCAGTTGGTGTGGGGATTTTTTATAGATTTTGGTAAAAAGAGAATATAGATTGAAATAAAATCATAGTTACTGTGTGTGGTTAGGAATTTAATAAACCATTATCCATATATGAAATTTATAATATATGAAATAAATGGGCAATGTCTAGGTTAGAATAGTCTGATGGATGGGTTTTATTTCCCATTAACGATTTAAATGAATATAATAATGAATGCATCATAACAAGTATATATAAAATTTATAAAAATTATATTATATGGATAGTATAAAAAAATATGGATGGTTATTGTGGAATTTGTTAAAAGAATTTGGGTGTTTTCCATGTGTTTTAGTAATAGTTAACAAATTAAGATGAACTCTGGTGGTTACAGATGTAGTTGGTGTTTTCTTTTAGATATACCCATTATTTTTTTCTTTAATGTATTTATACTATATTTTTTTCTTCATTTTATTTCATATGCACCTCACTCAATTTAAATAATGATACATAATCACACGTGATTTGGGATATAGTTGTTTCCCCATATCTATCTCGGTGAGGGAATGGATGGCTACCTACTCTCTCTTACCTGATCCCCCATCGATGTATCATATATACTTTGATTGGTCACTATAAACTGATTATGGTTATAGGGTGATGATTCCTTTTTGGGGTCATTCATATTAGGATTATGGAATGAGGTTAATTTTCTTTATGTTCATGATTCCCCACATTGATGGAAATTTGATGATGTTGGGATGTGTACTATAGTTCGATATATATATATGATATATGGTTTTTTTGTAATAGAATAGATTATATTTGTGAAGAAAAGAGTTAAAAAATTCTCATTTTGGGTTTGGTAGTGATGAATTCAAACTCACATCATACATGATGTTATATTTATAATGTGTTTTAGTATTCCTACGAAATGGATGGGTGATCCAAGGCATTTGAAATTGGGGTATGAGAGTGAAAAACTAGTTGAAAAAAGGTGAATGGTTTCATTTTTCATATATTACATTGATATAATGTTTATTATATTTGAAAGTTATATTTTGTGAGTTGTTAATAGTTATGATAGTATAATTTTTAGCTGTAAGGTTCTTATTGGTTCTGTAGATCATTCATTGAATCATTACAATACTTCTTTAGTATCTTATCAACAGGTGATGAATAGGATATTTCTGAGTAATCATTTACTTTCAAATAAATTTATATTAATCTATTTTTTCAGATTCAGGGGTGAGTGTGAGGATAGATTTGGGTCATACTATCTCTGAGAATAGGGTTTTTGTTTTAGTTGAAGTATTAATGTTTATTTTGTTATTTAACTATATTGAGTTGTATTTTTATTATGTATCATACATTATGGTTCAATGAGGAGCTATTTTTTTATTTTTTTGTTGATTTAAGGATTATATATTATGTCCTTAATATATATGTGTGTAATACCTCTCACTTTAATTATTGTACCCTTTATGTTAGTCAACAACCAAGGGCCTATTGGAGGTTGGAATCAAGGGTCAACCACATCTTCACTACATGCCATAGATGGGTTCCTAGTGTAGTGGTTCAGGGTAAATTTGTGTTAGATCTATGGATAAACATAAGTTTTGATATTAGATTTAGGAATTGATGAGTTTTTCATGGGAATAATGTGGAAACACTTTTAGTACAAAATCTTATGTTATGTAGTAATGGTGACCAGTTAGAAAATTTGATACTTCTTCCCCTATGATCTGATGTAAGTAATTTAAGGTTAATAAATATCATCAGTGAGAAAATATTGATTATGGGGTGCATACCTAATGGAAAATGCAATATACTTGTTTGTGATTCTATTATAATTGGGGATGATTTAGTAAAATTTGATGAATTTAATTAATTGAATCTGGTTAAATGGATTCTATGCTGTTGAGATATGTAGGCTTCTTCTTCTTTATAGAGATTCCATTTTTTCATATTATTTGTGAGGTTTAGGTTTATGAGGTTTTATATGATGGTCATGTTGACCACATGAGGATCTACCTATCTGAGGAGGCTGATGATTCGGTGAAAACATTATGTGTGTTATAACATCAAGGGTTTGGGAAGTAGGAATGGAGTGTCTAAAATTTAGAGATATGGAATTGGATAGAGTATCTCAATATCACCATAGATCTCATCCAAGATAGGGATGTGTGTCAACTTATGTTGGTTGTCAGTCAGATTTTAGGGGTAGGCTGCTATTTGAGGATTATGGATCTTGGGGAGCGGAAGATGTTATAAATTTCAGGGGGCGATTTTCTAAGGTATTTCTATACAGAGTTCCTATATCATTTTATATGGAATTTATGACGTGGGATGATTTATCCCTTCAGAAAGGGATCCTTTGAATGTATGATCTTAAGAATAAATTCAACTACCACCTTCAGTTTTCCCCAAAACATTTCCCATATAATTAGTCCATAACTAGGTAATTAAATATGATTTATCCCCATTATTAAATATCTGATCACCACAGTTAGATTATATCTGTATTTTTAGGTGGGGAAGATATGGGAGGTGATTTAGAAGATTCATGGGTAGTTGAGATCATCTATACAGTGGTTTCATTAAATATTCCTAATGAGTAGTGTTGTTAATGGAAGATCTCAGATATTAGTGAAGTATAAATTTCATCTAGAGTGGGGGGGGGGGTTCCTTCATCAATTTTATCCCAATCATTATAGATATTTATGTTCAAGAGTATACATTAGGATACCATCATCAGTGAGTTATTTTTGTGTGGGGAATTTCCATCAGTGAAGTTAGTGTCTGATCATGGTACATGTTTCCAATATCCTTTCCATCCTTATTAGAAGTAACCTTAGTGGTTCTATTAGCATTATAGATAATAGGGCTATTTAAATTTCTCATATATGGAGGTAGTAAAGGATATCTCCATTATATTTCTCATCCATAAGGACATTCAGATGATTGGGTATGTGGAGGTGGTGATTAAAAATGCTGAGGAGGAGCTAGATATGGACAGATGCATGTTATAGATATTCTGTCACTAAATGGTACACATATTGTGTGTGGAACCACTAGATTACCATCATCCTTGAATTATTATTTAGTTTATCTTAGAGCATCACCATCCTTTATTTACCCCTCTTTCGTATGATCTGTGGGAATCAAGGTATAAATGAAAAAAATTTCTTGGTTCAAACATCATTAATTAGAGGCTAGATGTGTTCCCTAGAAGTGAACTGTTGTTCTGAGCTGATGATGGGGAATGAATTTTTATTGAGATATTCCTTTAATATTTATATATAGTATTATGATTTCATTATTATAATTTTTTCGACTTATTATTTGGATATATTCATCAATTATTATAGTAAGATAGTTTTATTATCATATGAGTAGGTCTCACATGAGGATTTTGTTCATGATTAGGATTTTTAGATGGACAATAGTTATCCAAAGTCTTTGTTGTCATGGTTTGTATTTATTTCTATATATTTGGTAGAGGAGAAAATGGTGGATCTTTCCCTCTTCACGGAAGAGTTTTAGGATTTATTCTTTGAGGAGATTATGAATTTTCCCCATTGGAATGAATTCAATTTCAAGAATGATTTAAAACATTTTCTCACTCTAATTTATGTGCCTCACTATCAGATGAAATGTTTTAACCTCTACGATTTAATTATATTAGAAATTGACTTCATGTCGAATTGATGTGTCATAAATAATGTATCGTCATGGGGTTCATTGGTGTTATTCACAATGAATGTGTATGGTGGTTTGAGGTTGTTTATAGACTAACTAAAGTAGAATCTAGGAATTTTAAATAAAATATATTCCATTATAATTATAGATGTATCGGTTGACCATTTATATAGAGATAACTAGATTTTAATGATTAGACTATGATATGGATACTATTAGATGATGGTGAAGAAAGAGGTTATCTAAAAGAATTATTTCAGGTCTGACTCTATGGAAATTGACTTTACAGTTATTTCATGTTATTTTATTACACCTAATAAATTTAAATAGGACATAGGAACTATATGTTCCCTAAGATCCCAGAAAAAAATTATAATTTTGTTCATTGATGAATTTCTCACATACTTGATATCAGTTGAAGAGGATATAAAGAAACATGATATTGTTTTATTGGTTGTTCAGAACCATCATCCATATGGGATGTTTTCTAATTGAAAATTTTTTATCTGTGAGGTATATTTATTTTTCAATTTCATGTCTTAGTGGTGAGTGGAAGTTTATCCTATGATGATTTGGGAAGAGTTTCTATCGAAAAAACCCTGAAGGTTATTGAGATAAATCTTTATCTTGGTCATATGACTGGTTATCTGAGGATTGAGGCAGAATACTTTTGGATTAAATCATTATTAAAAATAATTACTAGGATGTAATTAGTCTTCATATAGGATTATTAGTTCTAAACATCTATTAAATTCTAGAATAGGGGGTATATTAGTACTCTCATCCATCAGCTACAAGATGAGGTAGTGTTGTTTGAAAATTATTATGATACTTATCATATCATTTATGATGGGACCTCATGCATTAAAGGGATGTTAATTCATATTGGTTTATGGTGTTTTATACCCTTGAGCATAAATATATCACCCATGATCTCCAGTTTCAGGTAGTTATATTTTTACTAATGTTGTTGAAGTATTACCTCATTGGTGAGTGCTTTGTAGTCCCCTTGGATCCCATCAGCCTATGGTATATCCTATTAAATATGATTCTCCAATGGTGGATGAAGTTATTACAGGACTATATCCATGAGATCTCTTACAATCCAAGGAATATGATTGTATTAATTGACGCATTGGGTAGAAATTTCTGGTGTGATGTAAATTGTTGGTCAATTAGGTGTATCTTTCAATGATACATCTTGATATGGGGGTAAAAGGTTATAGAAGGTTTTTATAAAAAATGATAGTGTTTTCATATTTTATTTAGCAGTTAGAGGTGTCATAATGGAGATACTCTAAGGAATAGGTAATGAGTGGTTGATTCATTCATGTTAATGATTTTATGATATTTTCAAATGGTGATCTAAATTATATGATATATGAATGGTGATATTTTATTCTATTAGCGATGTGTGGGGAAGTTCTCATTGAGGTTTCTCCCATAATCAGATATAAGACATTATTTATTTTACCAAAATAACTTCCCCAATATTATTTATGTTACTTTTTGACTATATACCAAAAAACAAAATGGTTATTAATAAAATTAGAGTAAATTAACAAATGAATATGAAAACATGATCCTAATGTGTATTATCTAATGGGACCTTCATTTCCGACTTTTATACATTGAATTAAATATACTTCTCATTAATTTATGTTATTTTTTAATTTATATCAAAATCCCAAAAATAATTTTTCTAAAATTACCATTAACATCCAAACAATATTTTATAATGAAAAATCATTGAAAGGTATGATACAAAATTCTGAATTAATTCTTATTAAATAAAATAATATCTCAAATAACATTTACCTTAACTCATGAATTTCAATGTTGTAGTCTAATTTATCTATAATCATTCCTTATTAGGTTTTCCAACATTAATATTTTCAAATCCTTCATAATGTCTTATAAAGGGAATAATATTAACTAATAAATATCGTCCAACAATTTTGATCCAAGTTTGTTGTTTTAGGCTCACATGTCATAAACTAGAGTGAAAATTAATTTGATATTAAACTTTTTTTTAATGGAGGTGTACCCTAAGAGAATATGTTCTTTATCCAAATCTATATTTATGTGTCCATATAAGGATGTAAAATATTTGATAACTATACAATTACAACTTTATAAAAACCTCAAGATGTTATCCTATATATATATATATATATATATATTATTTTACCTTATAATTATCTCTTGGTTTTTTAATAAGTTTCTCTCATATAAGTCCAAAAAGAAATATATTAACACAAAAATATAACAAAAAACTCATCTGATCCAAAATAAGGACCCCATAACCACACTCTATGGTAATGTGCTAAAAATAAAAGAATATTTATCATATTCCATGGCTACCAACTAATAAATTCATTGCATTTTATTCTTGGGATAATCAATCATGTTGCTTCATGGGATTCTGATAGTCCTCTCATGTACCCTTTATCATGGGATGAAACTGATTGTGTATCCTTTTATCTTATGGAAAAAACCTCCCACATTCAATATATCTAGGTATAAATACCTTATATACTATTTTTATTTGAATACATTATCCCTTGTTATATTTGGTATAGGATAAATCCTCTCTTCTACCATTTATTTTTGGATAAATCCTCGAATGTATCCTTTTGCATAGAATAATTCCTCCTATAAAAGCTTTATATTTATATAAACATCCCATGTCCTTTTTTTATCTCATGCAATATAAAATTTAAAAATTAATTTGATAGATGTTAATTTACATACCCATCATCAATATCTATATAGGGTTTCTACTTGAAAACATTCACTCATCACATCATTAAGAACCCATGGAATGATAAATATATTTTAAAACATTTTCAGATGGTATCAGCAAAAATGACCTAAATATGTGAATTGTTGAGAGAAAAAAAATCAGTCAAAAAAATATTCTTTCATAACTACATTTTTAGGGTAAATAATTAATAATAATTTCCTATGAAATAAATACATGTGTGATTAGTAGAGAAATAGTGTCTAAAATGAAACATATTTTTTAGAACATTACTCTTTTCTATGGAATAAAATAATAATTCATGGAAAATTTTAAACTTAATTATTAAATATGTGAAGTGAAAAATTGGAAAATACATATTGATAAAATTATACATCAGTATTATATACATAAAATACATAAAGGATATAAAAATAAATTTCATGTAGAAGACTAAACATTTTATTTGGTAATGATGGAAAACTATTTTCATATTTTGAAATTATTTTGCTGAAAATCCGAATTATAAGAAGATGTAGTAAGCCAACCATTTTATATGATGTGTAGTTACATATTTTTGTAAAATGTGTAAACTCATATTTGGGTTTTAGGATAATCTAGGAAATGATTTTGGTAATTATGGAAATTTAAATGGAGTTGAAACCATATATAAAGGAGGTGACCTTTTTTCTTAATAAAATTTCAATTTTATGAGAAATAATTACATCATGAAAGAATGCATAAATTAAAAAATTATTTTCATTGGATAAAAAAGATGAAATATCTTATGAAATAATAAATAGTTCAAATTAATGAAATTTTAATAATAATTCTGAAGGAATACCATTTTAACATAATGAATGAATATTTGAGTTTTCCAAATCACATAATAATACCATAATTAATAGGGAAAAGAATATTTAGAATGAGATTTATGGTACAAATGTAAATCCAAAAGAAAATAAAAAATAGGAAATAAAAAAATGGTTTCAAATGTACCAAATATATATGTAATTTGTTCAATAAGAACAATTAAAACTCATTGCATGAGAATTGGGTTTGCAAAGATAGTTATGATATTTTTAGTCTAATAATAAGAGGTATAATATGAAATAGGAAAAAAATATCTTGAATGGAATTATATTAATTATAATTTAAGGAAATATGTTAGTGAATATGATATATATGATATATGGTGGTGAAAAATATGAATATGTCTTATTGATTTGAAAATGAGACAATCTCTTAATTTAATTTTAAAAATACACTATAGTGAAAAAATATCATATATAAAAAAAATACTATATTAGTCAGTTATTTAATACCCATATTCATATCTCGGTCCTTTTATAAAAATTATTTGTAAATATTCTATTTATCTATAATAGTCACTTATTATCTATTTACAATATTTTGTGTGAATTGTCTTGATCATTTTCAGATGGTTTCATAATATCAGTTTTAATAATTATTATTATAACAAATTTCTGAATTAATTGATAATTTAAGAAACTAGAATCAATAATTTAATTTTATTTATAATGATATCATCACATTACAATTATGATTTACTTATAGATTTTGAAAATGGAATCGGTGTCGGCATATTTGGGTAATTTTAACAAATAACGACGATATTTGAAAAATATGTTTAATTTATAATATAAAAATTTTCAAACCAGAAAAAATATTAAAACATCAAAATCCCATATACATCCATTATATTTTTTTATATAATTCTTCAAGTTGGTGGTATAACTGACCAAAACAATAATATAACCTAATTATCATAACATTATGGCAATGAATTTGATATAATTTTTTAATAATATCTTTATTACATAATCATAATGATATTATATGGTTATTTTAAGGTTCAAATAATATTTTATGATGTTTGGAGAAATAATTAATGATAAAATGAAAAATGAATAAAATGTTATTTCGTGGAGGCGATATTCTGCATAATGGACAATCAACATTATTATGTATTTATAAGTGGTTGGGAAGGAATAAATATTAGTTTTAAAATTAATATAATTAAATTTAAGTATAATAATGATACAAGGGTCATTATATCATCTGGTTGGTATAAGTTCTGAAAAAAAATTGATTAAGAAGAAAAGGATAAGGATTAAGTATTACTCACTTTTATTGAAAATTAATCTTTTATTCTAAAATCACATTTGAGGAAAAAGTTAGAAAGATGGACATGTAGAAAGCATAGCTGTTATCCAAATATGTAACCCATAATAAGAATTATAATATTATAACCAACCACCATATAAATCCCCTGATTAAGTGAGGTTACTTACATATTCAAGTCACACTTTAGAGTATCATCAAAATGATATACCATCTTGAACCGAGCCAATAAATATTCCTCCACATGGATATTCCTTTCATTGAAAGCCCACACAAAAATGTGGCCATGTATATTGATCCACTCATTTTTCCCTTCATTAATGTGAACTCTAATCGAGATATCATATATTCTTTTTGTGACCTCGTTTTAATAATTAATCTAAATGTATTGTTCTAAAATTTTCTATTTAGAGTATAAAATGAGCTCCAAAAATTCATCAGTATCCAATTCAACCTTAATTTCCATTCATCTTATAGTTTCATCTGGTATTGGTTCAATGTTCGGCACCATGACATCACCATCATGGGACTTTATTTATTTACATATAATTTGTTATCCTGACTCTCTAGAGAAATACATAACACCTTCAACAATTGTTGGATCCCACAGTCTATTCTATGTCCCAGATTTCATTACCTTCCCTTAATTACTAGTAACAATTGTCTTTGGGAGATTAAAATAATCATTTTAGGGTATTTCTACTCCCCTACCTTGTAAATTTGGAAATTCCTAAAGACAAGATTCCATTTATTACCCTTCCTTGGGAAAGACCATACCACCATGTCCCGTACGAAGTCATGCTCATAATATGTCATATCATGGGAGTATTCTTATTTTCCTTTAGTTCAGTATCTTTGAAATACCTTGACGTGTCCTACCTTCATTTACATCTTTGCATATACGTTATCTATCCTTTTGGATCAGAATTCCCTTTTCCATTAGAAACCAAGGATGTGAAATAACTATGGAGCTAAATAGACCCTAGATATTCACATTGGATAAACACTCCTAAACATAGAGATAGAAACTATAATTGATTCTAGGGAAACCTAAAAAAAGGGCATCCATTAATCATAGGCATGGGAAACATCAGCACTGGAAGCAGTGGAGTGCATGACCTCCTATCCCTTAACAATTCCTTTATTATTATCCTTATCAGCATAGAATGTTCTAGTCTCACGTGAGTCCAATTATTCTTTATTTCCATCAGACAAATCACTCATTGTCTTGGAAAAAATACCCACAAGTCATGGGTCCGTTATCCAATTACAAGGCTTAATAAAGATATAATTGGAATTGGGACCATCGTCATAACCCAAAATTCATGTGGAGATGTCCGTGATAGCTAACTCAATTGATATAATATGGGCACTCTTAATTTTGATATTTCATATCCCACTTAAGGGAGAAGAAATAGAGTTTCCCATCCTCATGAATGAAGTGAAAAAAATAATCCATGACGTGAAGACCACACTCTGCGTCCATTTAAAATCATCACTAACCATAATCAAAATGAAATCAACCCTCAATTTAGATACATAAACCTCAACAGAAAACTAGGATAAATTGGGTAAAATATTATTTTTTTCTACTATCCAAACATATTAAATGGCCTCCCATGTTTCCAAACATGTTGATAATTAATATATTTTTAAAAGGAAGATTTTGTTCTATAAGGCTTTCCCACAATGCTATTATTGACGTTTCATGATTCATATGGAATTTACAAGACCAATGAAAGAGAAAAAAGTGAACACTTTTAAATTATGAGTTTTGGGAATCCATCAAAGATATTTGGCACATCGGGGCTAAACAAAATTTCAAGAAAGGGAGAGATAGAAATAGGTTTTGGATAATTAGGGTGAAGGAAGGATTTAATTTCCTAAACTATTATGATGGAATCCCCCCCACTCTGGATGGGTAGGGATTGTGTCGGCAACCATCACCCTTGGACAATGCAGAGAAGGGGATATTCATGTGTGGAGTGATCTATATTAAGTGTTTTTAGGCTCACTTTTGGACTATGACCATTATCTTGTATATATACTTGAAAATGAAGTCCATTAGATAAATAATTGAGCCAAGAGTCTATTTAAAATGAATGAAAATTCAAGGGGTATAAAATTGATAGGTTTTCAAGAATTTATAAAAGTAATGGGTGTGGAATGATTGTATGTCTATTTCCTTTGTATATGTGATGAAGAGGGATCTTTTGTTAACACCCATTTTTTAAATAATATAATGAATTTATTCATTGGTAAAATGATTTAAAAGATAGTAAAAATATGTTATAGGATGTATTAGGTCTATCAAGACTCTACAACTCATTTTAAATCATATTTTAAATGTATTTCGAGTCATTTACCAATATTTTTTTACATTTTACAATTTCCATTTTTTTCAAGGTAACTATTCCTTAACTATGTAATATATGTTTTAATATAAATATAATATAACCCCTTATAAAAAATTCCATTTTTGAAAATTATAATTTGAACCTCTATTTATGTAACATCCCGACCCCAATTACCCATAGTCTATGCATTATTACATAACATTGACATGATCACAAGGGATCAAATCCTGAAATACCGATTAGTTTAGTAACCTTGGAAGTACTAGATACATTCATAAATGTTAAATTACATTATAAAATGAATAACAACATCAAAATTATCTCTATTCACCAAATTAATACCTCAGACTATCCTTGCAGGTCAATCATTATATACTTCTTTGCATCTTATGAAAAATAAAACAGAGAAAAGGGTGACCTCAAATACTCAGTAAGGATAACAATAGAGTAGAAACATTCAATAATAAGTATAATAATTTAATTCAGTGAATAATACCAAAACATGTGCCTTTTAAACATAAACTACATCATAATATGAAAATGATAAATCAAATAATCCCATTTACTTATTAACAATGATATTTTACTAGTCGAATAATCGTATGTAATATCAATATCCAATTTCATAATACAGGAATGCATAATGCCAGAATTCATAACCACATAGTCAAGGCCTTGTTCCAAGACTAAAAATAATATTTCTTCATGTCCTTGTGCCAAGACACTAATTTTTCTCATGAGGCCTACCGATTCATCGAGGAGCTATAGTGGGCTCCACCCGTCACATACTAAGTCCAATGAATTTCTCATATAAAAAGGTTGAAACATTACATAAACATTGATATTAAATCTGGCATACGAAATGTTAATACATTTACCATAAACCATGAATGGTGTAAAAATAACACATCCACAATAAAACATATCACAAAACCTTCAATACAATATGGAAGATTTTTATCATAATAAATCAACTTCAAACAAGTATAAAATCCATTAAATAATATTGACATAGATGAAATCAAAACTATTTGAGAGAAATATCACTTTCTATTTTGAAATCATTTAAAGGTCATGTAATTATATAAAAAAACATTTATTTTGAAAATACCCTTACAACAATTTAAGTGAAGCTTCAAATGTGTTATAACAGAGGATAATTGTTTCACCCGCTGTATAAGTTTATAAAGCATTCTTACCTTAATTTGTCGAAAAGGTCATAAAGTACATTGTTTGGAAAATGATTGAAAGAATCCATTAAAACCATATTATAAAAAGTAAAATAGGGGTGTAAATGAAATTAACCTATAGTCTAGTAAAAAGTATTTTTTCTTAAATACATTTTTAAGAAACACAGTTGTGGATGATAAAGAGGTCCTAATAGACACTTACGCAAAAACAGCCTCGGATAATAAAGAGATTGTGAAATGAACCCTTACCTTGTACTTTTCCTTAGTCGATGGTATGTTATCTTCCTGAATAATATTTAAAACATTGTTATTAAAGTATACAAGAACTATATATATAAATATGATATCATATATGATTCTCTAATAATTCTTTTTTAATAATATTTTAGTAGTATCGTCATTTTGGGTGTAAACTAGTTTGTTTTCCTTTATATTCTTGGTTACGTAAGCCACGTTTGTTATGGATAAGATGTATTTGATTTATATATAGAATGATATTATGTTCCTAAACAGTATTTATAATCATAAAATGAAAATTATTCTGGAATGATTACGATGGGTATTGAATCTCATCACCATGGTGGATATGGTAATCCATACGTACGCATGAGCCATTATATCATTATATTGATGATGAAATTGTATGTAATTGGATGTTATATCATATATATAGAATAATTATCATGTTATATTTATTATTTTAATTAGATATAGTCTATATTATACACATCCAAACAATGAAGGGTTTGAATAACAAACTACACCACGACGTGGAGACAGTAAGCCATACGTACACACGTTTTGTGACATTGTTCTTTATAGGATGGATAGAATAACGAATAAGGTTGTACCATTTTATAATAACATCAAAGTATGTTGAAGGTACTTGATTTATTATTTTGGAATAATAACAACAATGAAATAGGACGTGGAAGAACAAATGAACATGAAAGAGGGTGATGAAATTATTACCTCTTCTTCGGGTGTTTCCTTTTGAGTTGATCAAAATGGATCTGTAGGTTGGATTTATGATCAATTTAAGGACTCTATGTTTAATTAAGGTATGTTTGGAATGTATTTTGGTAGGGTTCGGCTGATACGAAAGGCTTTGGAGGTTTGGAATTAAGAAAAGGGGGTACCCTTCTATAAGAAAGGCGAGTGTCACTTTAGGAAAAGCTTGAAATATTATTTTATAATAAAATAATATTCAGTTTCTAATCTCTAGATAATAATTTATTTCAAGTATAAGGTAGGTATGGGTAGAAAACCTCTCAACCAATAGGTTTTAGATAATTTTAGGTCACCATATTAACCTTGTCTTTTTAATTTAACTCGTAGTTAAATAGTTTCACATTTACCTTGTGTCTTTGTATTTTTATATTATATAGTTAATAAACTTAATATAAACTACCACATGAACTAAAAGTGGTTAATAATTGATATATATAACCTTATCTATGTCCTTTGGCATAACCATAGATTTTTAGGAATATTATATCAATTAATAATATAGTATTTGTTTTAAAAACTCAATTATGTCAATTTTGACACAATTTATTATTTGATTTTTTTGAAAGAAATAAAAACATTATCACTTCAAATAAATTTTTTTAATCAACTATAACATTTCATATTAACCTATAAAATTAATGTAATTACTCAAAATTCTCAATTTACCTTTTTTTGGATATTTATAATATCAATTATTTTAATATTACATTAATAAGGTAATTACAGAATCATCATTGTGGCATAAATAAATTAAATTATATAATGTGTAAAAATCATAAATAATATATAATTATGAAAAAAATAATTTTATATTTATAATTAATATTTATAGTGTAATTTATATTGTGTGCAACTCTATATTAAAAATGGTTTAGTTATTAAACATTGAATTTAACTCTTTTAACTCATCATTAAATAAAATAATAATAAATGTTATTATCTAATCCATATGGACCAAAGAGGATCATATTTTATTATTAAGGTTGTTTTTTGTATAATTATACTTATACAATATAATTAGGATATGTGGTTGGATAATTATAATATAATTTTTACCCTTAATTACCCTATTTCTGTTTAACAGTGGTAAATAAAAGACAAAAGTTACTATTAAAAAAAATTACTTTCATCTTATTGAACCAAATTTCACATACTAATATGAATATTGTCTCTTGGATATTTTAAATTCAACTCACATAAGTGGTAAAATTATATTTTACGCAAATTTTCAAATGCTCCTAGAAGGTGGGTAAAAGACGATAAAAAGTTCAATAAAATTATATATATTTAAACTTATTATTAAATGACTCCAATGAAATACATTAAATATATATCTGTATTATGTATCTATTTTGACCTAATATAAATTAAAATAAAATTAAAAATTAAAAAAAAGTTAGTTTTAAACAATAACACGTTATTTTTCACTATTTATCAAAAATTGAATGTTTTAAGAAAAATTCCAAAAATTCAACCTAAGATAATGTAGATATTCCAAATTCAAAAATGAAGTCCATTTTGAAAAATAAAATTTATAAGATTTCAAATAGTTGGTATTACTATTCACAATGGCTAGTTTGATTGGTCATGGTGTGTTAAAACTCCAAATTTCATACAACGCATGATACTATATTATTCAAAGGGAAATGTACCATGGATGCTTGGGGTGTTACATTATCTCCTCCTTAAAATAATTTCATCCTCGAAATTTCTATAATATTACTGTATTAAAAAATTCATGTGGTTCTTCATCATAAGTTCCCTAGGTTCCCACATTTCCTCATCCGTCTTATGGTTTCTCCATTAAACTTTTACCGGACGAGTCATCTGGTTTCTCAACACTTGTTCTCTAGTATGAAGAATCTTGACAGGCTCTTCACAATAAGACAGATTATGTTCTGGTTCAATTTCTTCATTGGTGAGTACATTCATGGTGGGAGCCATATATTTTCTCAATAGTGATATGTGGAACACATCATGAACTTTGGAGAGACTTGGAGGAATTTCCAAACGATAATGCACAACTCCAATTTGTTCTAGAATTTCAAAATGTTCGATGTACCTTGGACTCAATTTACCCTTCTTACCTAATCGTATAACACCCTTTCATGGAGATACCTTCAAGAAAACATGGTCTCCTACTTAAAATTCAAATTCCTTCATCCGATTACTGGCATAGTTCTTTTGCCTACTTTGAGCTGTTTAGATGTGGGTTTGGATAATCTTCTCATTTTCCACTGTTTCCTCAAAAATTTCTACGCCTACATGTTTTCATTCACCAACATCATCCAAAAATGTTACTGTGAAACATCTCTTTGTACATAACGTTTCATATGGTTCCATCTGAATACTTGAATTCAATCTATTGTTATAGAAAAATTCATCCATAGGTATATATTGATCCCACATAACTTGAATGTCACGTTAAAAAGATCTCAAAATGTCTTATAAAATTTTAATAGTCAGTTCTCGTTGTCCATCAATTTAAGGGTGGTAGGAAGTTCTCAAATGATCTTCGGTATCCAAGGCCTTCTAATGAATTTTCCAAAATCTTGATGTAAACGGGAATCATGATCAGAAAAAACTGATAGGGGTACACCATTGAGTCTTATAAATTCATTAATATATAGTCTTTCTAGACATTCAAGTGGTAAATTTTCTCTTATATCATGAAAATGTGCTAACTTGGTAAAACGATCAACAATTCCCTATATTGCATCATTCCTTCTTGGAGTCTTTGGTATCCACATGACAAATTCCATCATAATATTATCCCATTTCCACTCAGGTATGGGAAGAGGTTTCCTGACTCCTCCAGGATCTTTACATCCAGCTTTCACTCATTGACAAACCATATATCTTGACACGAAATCAGAAATCTCCCTCTTCATGTTGTCCCACCAATAATGTTCTTTCAAATCTCTATACATCTTGATGATTCTAGGGTGTATAGAGAAATTGGAGGTATGAGAATCATCCCAATATTCCCTTTTTTTACTTCAGGTATATCGGGAACACAATGTATCTTCCCAAATTTAAAAATTCCATCTTCATATATGAAGTCCCTCTATTTACCGTGATTTACAGCTTTCATATTTTTTTAAAACTCCTCATAATTAGTCTGAGATATTTTTATCCTTTATAGTAAGGATGGTTTGGAAACCATTTTAAAAATTATTGATGTTTCATATTATATGGGTATTCCCATATCCAACATTACTAGACCAATGAAAATAGGATCCCTTTCAACTCTCATCTTGATCAAAACTCCATGATCCTTTCTACTCAAGGCATCTTCCACCTTATTTTCTTTCCTTGGGTGTAGTGTATAGTGGAATCATAATCCTTGAGTAGTTCAAGCTATCACCGTTTCACCATTTTGAGTTATTTCTATGAGAAAATATACTTCATACTCTTATGATAAATATAAATCTCACATTTTTCACCATAGAGATAGTGTCTCCATATTATCAGAGCAATGATTACAGCTACTAACTCAAGATCATGAGTGGGATAGTTTTTCTCATGAGTTTTTATCTATCATGATGAATAGGCAATAACACTATCATTATGAATTAGGACACAACCAATTCCTTTTTTGATGCATCACTATAAATAACAATACCATCATTCCCCGATGGTTGAGTAAATATAGTAACATTGACTAATCTTCTCTTCAATTATTCAAAAATTTCTTCACACACTTTTTCCAAACAAATTTTACCCCTTTACACGTGAGCTTGGTTAATGGGTTAGCCAACCAGGAAAAATTCTGGACGAATGGTCGATAATAACCAGTTAAACCAATAAAACTATGTACCATAGTTATACTCGTCGGTGTTGACCATTCATGGATTGCCATGGTCAATGAAGTATCAATAGAGATTCCATCCTTAGAGACAATATGGCCAAAAAAATAAATATCTTGAAACTAGAATTCACACATTCTAAACTTCCCATATAATTCATTTCTTCTTAGGGTTTTCAGAATAGTGCCCAAGTGATTTTTACGATCTTCGCAAATTTTTGAGTTTACCAATATATCATTAAAAAATACCACTATAATTTTATCAATTTTTTCCATGAAAAATATATTCATTTGATCCATGAAGACATAGGGTGAAATAGTCAATCCAAAAGACATTATTGTAAACACATAATGCTTGTACCAGGTTTGAAATGATGTTTTTGGAATGTCATCTTTCTTCATAGACAACTGATGATATCCAGACCGAAGTTAAATCTTTGAAAAATATTGATCTCCACAATGTTGTTTGAGTAAATCATCAATGTGATGTAGAGGATACTTTTTCTCTATTATTATAGCATTGATCTCCATGTTGCCAATGAACAACCTCATAGATATGTGTTTGTTCTTAATAAAAAGGACAGGGGATCCCCATGGAGATACACTAGGTTGAATGAATCCCTTATTACTAAATTATTATAATTGTTTTTTTAGTTTCAGTAATTCCGTAGTGTCCATTCAATAAGGGGTATTCGATATGGGCCTTGAACCAGGAATTAAATCAATGGAAAACTCAATTTCGTGTTCTAGAGGATGTCTACGTAAATGCTCAAGAAAAACATCAACATATTCTTGCACAATTGGTACCTCATCTATTCAAACATACTATTCCCCACCCATAGTTATTTCATTATCTTCCTCCCCAATAATTGAATTTAGTAGAGCTACTGGGGGTGGATCTAGTTAAGATTCAGTGGTGAAATTTCTTCTCTAAATATAAGGTACTCCTTATCATCATCAAAAATTGTATCCTACTTATTCTTACGATAAATTTTCACATCAGGGTATGAAATCCAATCCATTCTGAGGATTATATCAAATTCAATCATGGGTATGATGGTGATATTATATGATAAAGAACATTTATATACCGTAATGGGAACTAATTAACAAAACATAGTTTCTATTATACTTCCCTTAACAGTTTTAACTGAAAACTACCTTGTTATGTCAAATGGAAAATATCTAATTTTCTTATAAAACTGGGAAGATATCAGACAATGTGATGATCCCTAATCCAATAAAGCATTAGCTAAAATTCAGGAAACCATTAAATTACCTATCACCACGTCTTTCAGAGATTCAACCTTAGCAGTAGTGATTGAATAATCTTGGCCTTTCCCCCTTATCCTTTTCTAATGTAAGTTCCCTTGGACCTTAGGAAATTCATTTTCATAATGCCCATTTTCTCTACAATTATAGCATTAAACATTGACAGACTCTTTCATTCCATTGCATTAACGATCTTGTTAGCCTTTTCACTACATTTGTAACAGACTCCCATTCCCTTCATGCATGTACCAGGGTGTTTATTCCTACATTTACTGCAGGATGGATATTCAAAATTTCCCTTCTTCCCCTTATATCCATTTTTATAGTGTTTAGATGATCTATTCTTCTATTTCTTTTCTTTAAAGTCCTACGACTTAGATAATTCCATTTCTATCATGATAGCACATGAGACAATATCTTCGTATGATGAGAAGTATTGTAATTCTAATTATCAACAGAGGAATGGTTTTAACCCATCAATGAATCGATCAATATTACTTTGTGTGTTATGTATATAATATATTATATTCCTTGATATCCTTGTAATGATATCCTCATACATTGCGACATTATCATATTTTTTACCTCAGACTCAAAAAAAGTATTTCCATATCTACTCTATGGTCACGAGGAATGTTTTTTTATAAAAAAATAACTTTAAACTCCCTCCATACCATGTTTTATAATTCTTCATCTTTATTTCTGTTTTGTATTAATGACACCCATTGATCTGCATCTCTCGTGAGGTGATAAACTGCCCTAACAACTTTTTCCCTTTCACTACTCCACATTGCATGGAATATTATCTCAAAGAAACATATCCAATTCTCAACTACCATTTGATTTGTACTCCTATTGATTGTTTGTGGTTGTTGCCTCGTGAATTAGTCTAACATTTATCCTCCATGTTGTGGATCAGGGTGCTCCATACAGATAAGGCAATTATTCATAACCTGAGCGAGTTTTCCCTGTATGGTGATAAGTTGATCAACACCCGTTTCATCACCAGCTCCACTATATTTATCTTGAGTAGGAGGGAAATTCCTACACGGATTACGTGTGTTGATACAGTTTCTATTCCTTCCAATAGGCACCATTTCTAAATAATGGCATAAAATAGATCAGTTTATGAATCACAATACATAATTTCAAACTTGTAAAACACTTAACATAAATTAAAAAATTTATGAATATAATCCATAATCATAAAAATGTTTTCTATGAGGAGGTATATACTCATAAATCTTTCATAATGGTCTGTAAAGAAATTTTGAATTATCCTAAGCATATCCCGAGGGAGTGTCGTGACCAAGAGTGCATCAAGGCACGTTGTTGTGTACAAGAATACCCCGGATTAATCCCAAAACTCCTTGTCAGAGTTTTCACTCCTTGGTACATCTATTCTAGAGCCGCATGTACCTGCTCATAACCAAACAAGGATTTATTTCTTGGAAAATACAAAAAATATCTATTTTTCCAATATTCAAGGAAGTTCTTCTATATTAATCATCAAAATATATATTAGAGAAATTTACATTAATCAGAGTTTATCTAAATCTAATTTCCTAGGTTTGAACTAAACTTCCTGAGATACCAACTGTAATTCCCTGACCCCAGTTACCCAGAGTCAGTGAATTATTACATAACCTTTTCATGATCACAAGGGATACAATCCTGAGAGACCGATCAATTTAGTATCCTTGGAAGTACTAGATATATTCATATGTTTTTCCTTACATTATAAAATGAAAAGAAACATCAACGGTATCTCTATTGACCACATTCATCCCTTAAACTATCCCAGCAGGCCAGTCATAGTATGTTTCTTCTCATCCTAGGAAAAATAAAACATAGAAAGAGGTGATATTAGATGTTCTTTAAGGATAACGATATAGCAAAAACATTCAATAATAAGCATAAACATATAAGGCAATATATATGACTGAAACACAATCCTTTTAAAGTTAAACTTTATCATAATATGGTAAATATAAATAAAATAAATCCATTTACTTATTCACATGTATATTCTACTTGTCGAATAATCAAATTTAATATCAATAACCAATTTCATAATGATAGAATGCATAATTCCAGACTTCATAACCACATAGTCAAGTCCTTGTTCCAAGACTTAAAAAAATATTTTGTCCCGGCCATGTGCCAAGAAACTAGTTTGTCTCATGAGATCTACCGATTCATCAAGGATCTATTGCGGGCTCCACCTTTCACTTACTAAGTCGAATGCATTCTTCAAATAAAAAGGTTTAAACATAACATAAATATTCATATTTAAAATAACATATGAAATGTTAATACATTAACCCTAAACCATGAATGGTATAAAAATAACACATCCACTGTTAAAAATATCACAAAACCTTTAATACAATATGTATGTTTTTTATTATAATAAATCAACATCAAACACGTATAAAATCCATTAATGGATGTTGACATAGATGAAATAAAAAATATTTGAGAGAAATATCTCTTTCTATTTTAAAATCATTTAAAAGTAATGAAATTATAAATGAAGACATTTTTTTTGAAAATATTATTATAAGCTTGTAAGGGAAGTTTCAAAGGTTTTATAATGGTAGATAGTGGTTTCACCTGCTGTATAAGTTAAAAAACATTCTTACCATAATTTTATGAAAAGGTCATCAAGTACATTGTATAGAAAATGACTGAAAGACTCCTTTTAAACCATTTTATAAAAACTAAAACCAGGGTATAAATGACTTCAACCAATAGTTTAGTAAATTGTACAAATGTTTTGAAATACTTTTTTAAGAAACACAGATGTGGATGATAAAGAGTTCCCAGTAGACACTTACTTAAAAACAACCTTTGATAATAAAGAGATTGTGAAATTAACCCTTACCTTGTACTTTTCCTTAGTCGATGGTATGTTAACCACTTGTATTATAGTTAAAACATTGTTATTAAATTATTCAAGAACTATATACCTAAATATGATATCATATATGATTATCTAATATTTCATTGTTAATAATATTTATGTAGTATCATCATTTCTGGTGTTAACTGGTTCGTTATTTTCTATGATTGGTTACGCAAGTAATGTTGGTTATTGATACGATGTATCTGATTTATATAAAGAATTATATTATGTTCATGATCATTATTTTTAATCATAAAATGAAAATTACTATTGAATTATTATGATGGAAAATTAATCTCATCTCATTCGTGGAGAGGGTAATCCGTACGTACACACGAGCGATAATATCATTATATTGATGATGAAATAGTATGTAATTGGATGGTATATCATATATACAGAATCAATTGCATGTTATATTTATTATTTACATTAGTTATCCTCATTATAATACCTATCTAAATAAATATGTGTTTTAATAACAAACTACACCACATGGTGGAGATGGTAAGTCGTACGTACACACGTATGGTGACTTTGTCATTTATTGGATGGATAGAATAACGAATATGGTTATACCATATAAATAATAATATCAAAATACTTATAATGTACTAGATTTATTATTTTGGTATGGAAACAACAAATAAATAGGAAGTGGAAGAAGAGAAGAAATTGAAAAAGTGGGGTGAAATTATTACCTCTTCATCGGGTGTTTCCTTTTTAGTTGATCAAAATGGATCCTTAGGTTGGCTTTAAAATCAAAGTAAGGAATATATGTTGTATTGAAGGATGTTGGGAAGGTATTTTGGTAGAAGATGGCCGATCCAAATGGCTTTGGATGAGTGAAATTAGGGTAAGGGGGAGTACCCTTTTATAAGAGAGGTGCGGGTCACTTTAGGAAAAACATAAAATATTATTTTATAATAAAATCATTTTAGGTTTCTAATGGCACCAATATGAATTATTTTATGGATAATGTTAAAATGGGTCAAAAAAATCTCATTCAGTAGCTTTTTTACAGGTTTAGGTCACCATATTAACCTTATTTGTTATATTAAACTCTTAGTTAAATAGTTTGACATTTACCATCTCTCATATTATTTTTATATTATATGGTTAATAAACTTACAATAAAGAACCAGGAGAACCCCAATTTGTTTTTTATTGATATATATAACCTTTAATAATTCTTTGGGTGATCCTTATAATTTTAGTAATATTATATCAATCAATAATATAATATTGTTTTTAAAACACATTTATGACTATTCTGACACTATTTAGTATTTATATTTTTTGAAAGCTATAAAAACTTTATCACCTAGAATAAAATTTATTTAATAAACCCAAACATGTAATATTAACATTGAAAATTAGTGGAATTCCTCATACATCTCAATTTACATTTATTTGGGTATTTAAAATATCAATTATTTTATTATTTCATTATTCTGGTAATTATGCATCATTATTGTGTTGTAAATAAATTACATTAGTTAATGTCTAAAAATTATAAATAAAATACTATTATGTAGGACATATTTTTAGCTTCATAATGTATATTTATTGACTAATTTAAATTTTATGTAACCCTATATTAAAAATGGTTTAGTTATTAAACATTGAATTTAACTCTTTTTAGTCTTCTTTAAATAAAATTATAATAAATGTACTAATCTAATCCAAGTGGACCAATGAGGATCAGATTTTTTTACTAAGTTTTCTTTTGGTCGAATTAAATTTATTCAATAGAATTAGGAAATGTGTAAGGGTAATTACAATAACATTTTTACACTTAATTACCCTATTTACTTTTAACCTTGGAAAATAAAAGACAAAACTTACTATTCATCAAAAATTATTTTCATCTTATCGAACCACTTCTTACTAACTGATTTCAACCGAGTATCTCAGAGTTTTGAAATTCAACTCACATAAGAGGTAAAGTTATGTTTTATTATTATTTTCTAATACTTCTAGAATGTGGGTAAAAGGCGGTAAAAAAGTTCAGTGAAATTGTATATATCTAATCTTATTATAAAATTAATCCAATGAATTACATTGAACATATATATTTGTTATGTGTATATTTTGACATAAAATAAATTAAATTAAAATAACTTATTACTTAAATAAAAATTTAATTTTAAACAATAATGCAATGTTTTTCACTATTCATCATAAATTGAATGTTTTTAGAAAAATTCCAAAAATTCACCGTAATTTTTATTGATATTAAAAATTATAAAATGAAGATCATTTTGAAAAATTAAATTTCTAAAATTTCTAAAAGTTTGTATTACTATTCATTACGGCTTTTTTGATTGGTCGTGGTGTGTTAAAACTCAAAGTTGCGAACAACGCATGCTACTGCATTTTTCAAAGGGAAACATACCGTGGATACTTGGGGGGTTACAATTTAATTCGTTTAATATTTTAAATATGATAAAATTAATTTTTATGTTAAAATAATAAATAATTTTGAAAACTATTTAATCTAATAATGTGGTTTTTATCCTTACAAATTTTAACATAATTTTTTACTAATTTCCAATTGAATGGGTGATAATATTAATATGAATAGTTTTAAAAAAATTGGAGAAGTTTTTTATGTTTATATTAATTTATTTGATTAGATAAAAACTACACAATATTGATAATACAATAGGTAGAATTCAATAGTCTTACCATTATCATGGGCATTAAATTAATCATAGTAATAATATTTTTTCCCCAAAATAAATCTTAACTTATTAAAAAATATGATTATTTTTATTTTAAATATTAAATTTATTTTTATAGAGTTAATTTCTTCATGTGATGAACTCTAATTTTTAATATAAAGAGAAAACTATTTTTTGGGTACAAATTACTTATATATCCAAAAAAAATCTATGTGTTCAATAAATTCAACATAGTATTTCTTAATGATTTTTTAAATAAAAAATACATATTTCTATATATTAAGGTATTAAAAATCATTTAATTCATACATTTATTGTGATAATCCTATAAATGGACTCACATTATAATGATTGGTATTTTTACCATTCACCTAAAAATCAATTATTTTACAAAAATCCTAAATATTCACAATTAGTAAATTTTTATATTTAGAACACAAAAATGATGTTTCTTATAAAACATTATTAAATTTACAGAATTAAATTTTAATATAAAATTCTATATTTATAAACATATATTGTTTTTATTAATAACCCATTTTAAATCATGAAGTCTTTCAAATCATATTTTGTATTTTTTGGAGTTGATTCCAATATTTTTTTATTTAATAATTCGTTTATTATACGTAAAATTTATTAATAAAAATTATGTAAATGTTTAATTTAGATTATTTTTGTTTTTGGAGAAATATATCTCACATGGTATTAATTTAGAGAAAACAATTTAATCCAAAATATTAGTTATTACAGACTACCACTTAAATAAATTTTAGTTTTTGAATTTTACTTATTACTCAATGAAAAAGTAATGTGATTTTATTGTTAATATATATTCATCATTAATAATATAAATTCTAATATGACTTCTATCGTACACTCTTTTCCTATATAATGTTACTTATCTTTCTGACAAAAAACATAAATAATGTATAAAATCATATAAACTAGTATGTGTAAATTATAATCATATATTATCTATAATATACATTTACTAAAACCATTTTAATTACTAAGACATTAATCCACAATGAAATCATATATTTATCCAAAAAATAACTCTATCTTCAACGATCACATATAATAACAACTAGTTTCTAACTTCAGATTCTAATCAATATATTTCATAATAAAAGATCAGAGCAACATTACCAAACATATCATGGGTCAATTTTTAATTAAAAGAATAATAAATTACAATGCTAGAAATGATATTTAACTAAATTTTATCAAATTAAATATACACTTTGGTGCCTCAACATCAAGATTATATTAATACTAAGCGACTTTCATACCATAATCTAGTGATTTCCAATAATAATCGCCAAAAATATAATTATGTCATAAAATCATATTTAACAAATATTGAAACAATTTAATATATTTTTAAAAAACAATTAATACAAAACATGAGAGAAAAAACTCAATGATTTTTCTCATAAACCGTGTATCATTGTGAATACAAAAATATATCATTTATAAATATCACTCACCAATGAAAATATTTAAGGGTATCATCATTTATTTTCTATTTTGATATCAACCTATAAGACCTATTTAAGACTAAGAAATATTATTTTTCTATATTAAATGGCATTAATTATGATTCTCAAGCATAAAAATATTCTCCCTTATTTACTTATATGGTACTATGTTTTTTTACATCCATACCATTCTAAAATTCATTTCAATGATCAATTTTCAACCAAATTCCATAATAGAAAAGGTTTATTAATAAAATAATGGTAATTGATCATATGTGTTTGAAAACTGAAAACTATGATGTCCTATATATTCCTTTGATATATTCAATTCAATGTAATTTTCGTTAGGATATTTTCTTTTGTACTTGTTATAAAACTTCTTAATATATCTACCCAAAAATGTCGATAAACATTCTTATTTTATTTAAAACCCAAATTTCATTGAAATTTATGCACTCAAAGTTAAATTTATACTTTATCCTTAAAAATTACATTTCCGTTAATAAGTACCATTACTTTGTTATTCCTATGTTTTAGTTTAATTTATCCATAGTGAGTCCCTATTAGGTTATCTAAACTAAATATTTTTAAATACTTCATAATGGTTCTAAAATAGTATGTGATTAATTACTAAATATCCCCCGAGATTTTCTTTGTAGGTTTATAGTCTTAGTCCCGCTTAACATGTACCATAGTGAATATTACGTGTATAAAAAACCAGGGATTTTCAGTGTGGTGACCTCAAAGTGTCTACATGCCATAACCACTTCAACATTCTAGTGTCCACATAACAATGTATTTTCTTGAAGATTTATACAATATATATATATTACCAAAACATCTCGATGTAATATTATACATTTACATTATAATTTTTACTTATCCCAAGGGATTCCATAAATATTCTCTTCTCTCAATATCAAAAACAAATAAGAAAGTCATCAAAAATAACTGAACACCCCTTTGATACCAAATGAGGTTCCTCTATCCCACACACAAGGGTCTGGTGTTATAATACATAATTTTAAAAATTATTTTCAATATCATGTGAGATTATCTAATATAAAGATTCACATACATCACATTAATATTTAATTTTAAAATAATCCCACAAAAATCAAAATATATGTTGGATTACTGTTTTGAGGACCATCTGCAAAGAAAACTAATTTTAAAAACATATGTGTATTTATCATTATTCAAAACATACTACACTCCATTATTTTATAATTAGAGGTTATACTAATCTTCATAACATATGGTGGGGAAAAATAATAATGGATTGAGATAAAATTATCATTAATGGAAAATAAATCATCAACATGTAATCAATGTTTAGATCATAAATTATTAGAAAACAAGATAAAGGGGAAATTTATTATTAAAATGAACATAAACAATTTATAGTTTTTTGAAATATTGATAGAAGTGCTTATATTCTCAAATGAAAAAACAAATACCGCTACAAAATTGTTTGGAATCATGGGACATTAAATAAGAGTTAAAGAGCATAATCATAGGCACCTGATTTTTCTTTAATTTTGTGGCATAAAATTATTCCTAGAGATTATATTTCAAGGAAAACCATTAATAAATTCATCACATATTATGTTTGTGCTAATCACATATATGCCTTCTTGGTCTTGGGATAATCCTATCATGTAATAATTAGATGGGGAAACATCTATTATATACCATTTGGGATTTTATAATCTCCCCCACTAAACCATTTGTACTAGTGGAAATTATCCAATATATCATTATAATTTATATAAATAGTACTATGTACCGTTTTTATTGGGATAAATCCTCTCATTAACCATTTATCTAGAGATAAATCATCTTGTGTATCGTTTTTCCTATGATAAATCCTCTCATATACAATCTTTCTTATGAAAAATCATCTCCTGTTACATTGTGAGATCATGATATAAAATGTCTACTAATTAATTGATGGGTAATAAAGTTCCTCACTAATTATTTATCCATATTTATCAATACCACTTAAAAATAATTATTTACGTCATCTAGAATCCATGCATAGAAAAATGGTTATCTAAATTTTTTCTAATGGTATCAAAAAAAGACCTCATGAATGTTAATGGTTTACACATAAAATTTAATAAACCAACAAAGTATTTCATAATACAATTTTTTGAGATGGGATATTAAAATAAATCTATGGAAATAAAGAAATTACAGATATAGAGGAATATGTTTGGGAAATTATAAAAGGGGTTTTAAAAAATATTTTTTTATAAGCATAAAATCAAAAGTTAATGTCACTTTGAAATGTTTTTTTTGAATATGTGATGTGAAAAAGAAAATAAAAAAAGTTATATTTTAAATTAATTATAAATATTAGATCTATTAGAGAACATATTGTTTATCCAAATAAATTTGAACTGGTTGATAAAAAAATTCATTTTAAAATGATTGAAAAACTTTTACTATATTGAAATACCTTTATGGAAACCATGTATAATAAAAATTGGTAGTAAAAAATCTATTTTAAAAAATTATATGGGTAATATAAAGGTAACATGGGTAAAAATATAGATTGGGTTTCAAAATAATAATGGAAAACATTTTTTTAATACTGAACATTGAAATAGAGGGAAACCCATCATTAAAGGATATTATATATTTTCAATTAAATCATTTCACTTTTAAAGAGAAATAAATAATCTCGGAATAAATAATGTAATTAAAAATGTGATTCTCTATGAAGAGAACATAAGAAATATTTTATTATGTAATAATTATATTAATTTATTAGAATTAGTATAAAAATGATCACGAAATTACATTTTAACTCCAAGGAAATCTGGGTTAACTAAATCAGAAAATGATACCTCAATTCACGAATAAATATAAATTATATGTTTTTAATTTGGTGTTTATGTAAATCCAAAGAAAGTAAAGAGAAAATACCACATAAAATGTCAGTGATAAAAAAATTTAGCACTTTTATTAAATAACTAAAACAAGAGCCATAATAACTTAATTTGTGAAAAATGATTTTCAAAATAGACTTACAGTAGTCGTAACATACAAATTAGAGTACTAATATGAAATGGAAATTAATATAAAATTAAATGGGTGAAAAAATTATAATTTAACTTAATAGGGAATTAAAAATAGTATATTTGATAAATTATGGTCCATTACATCAAACACGTCACTATGATTTGAAAATGAGGCAAGGAAAATCTTAACATAATTATTTCCTTTGAATAAAGAACTTGGATATACTTAATAAA
This sequence comes from Viscum album, assembly GCA_963277665.1. Classification (NCBI taxonomy): domain Eukaryota; kingdom Viridiplantae; phylum Streptophyta; class Magnoliopsida; order Santalales; family Viscaceae; genus Viscum; species Viscum album. The sequence goes on along the minus strand of OY728143.1, from coordinate 797,208,749 downwards.
AAATAACTATCTTAATGTACCATTTCATTACATTTTTAATATATTTAAATTTTTATGAACCTAATTTATAATTATTTTCAACATGTATATTAGTTAGATATTATAAATTTTACATATTGGGTGTCGGGTACCATGATTGTTTTGAACTAGCTACTTAATAGAGGTGTTATTCATTATTACCTCAAATTTCGTCCATTTTAGATAAATAAAGTTACTTTAATAGATAATTTAGTTTTATTTAAAAATAAATTATCTCATTTAATATTGGTTTTATTTTTTTTCTTGAAAATAGAATCAGTATTAGAAAAATAAAATAATTTTATCATTGGATTAAGTTATTTAAATAATTATATGAACACATAATATTGCCATTAAAGATCTATAAATATCATGTTTTTATTATCAATTTTTTAAAATATTATTATTTATTTTTCTATATTCATCCACAATATACTTTTATATAATTATTCATGTAGATGGATTGAATGATAAAAACATAATCGTTCAATATTAAATGGATAATTATGGTCACGAATGTGGTTCTGTTATGGAATCATATCACTTTAATATAAGAATATTTATTTTATTATGCTATTTTTAGGGGATGATTAAAATTTTAATAGGTTTTGATACATAATTCATATAAATATGAGAAATTAAAATAAAATTATTTCATGAAGATTGTTGTCCACAATATACATCATCAGTGTACTGTTGTTTTTCTATTTTGTTGACATGGAATAAGGAATGGTTGTTTCAATTTTATAATTACCCTATAATAATATAATGAAATTAATTTGAATATATTTTAATATTTTTGGTAGGTTTGTAATGTAGGAACCAAGATATTCATTTCAGTTATGGATCTTATTTTTTGGGATGTTTTGTAGGAAAATAAAAAACTGTGGATTTTCAAAGTACCCGCCATGTAGCTAGATTTCCATGTACCACTATATTATGGTTGTGTAACGAAAAAATACATGCTTATGTGGTGACATGGCAGACCGCTTAAGTCAGGGGTTGATTAAGGATACTACACATTGTGTATATTTAATGAACACGACGTTTACTTTTCATTTTATTTGATATATTAGAGTAGGGATGCGTCTCATGTCTTGAACCTAATTTTTCTTCCCCTGTTTCGTACAGGAGAAATCGATAATGATGAACAAATATTGAACCATTGTTTATCTTTCCTAGCTCTGATTGAGACATTGTCTTGTGCGTTAGAATCCCACTATTGATTTCTCAATTCCTCTACATGAAGAGAATGTTCCTTAGAGCGGTGGAAGAATTGAAAAGGAATCCTCATTTTGATTTCAATTATATTCCATGGGAATAATAGTAGTTTCTAATCAATCCTTTATGATTTGATGTTCTGAATTTTACTTGCATCGATCTTGCTAGGTCTTTGAGGACTCTTTTCAGTTTCTATCTCCATTTTTTATCGTATCTCATGATAGATTGTATTCTTTTATTGCACTTTGTTGGTTGCCTTTTAATCTGTCATTTATCAGACATCCCAGGTTCTCTTAGAGACATATGGAGCATTGTTGTTGGTCTATGATTTGGATCACCTGTTGGTTGTCAATGGTACTATTTTTATTACTGCTAGATGTTGCTGTGGTTTAATAACCTGAAGTAGATTCTGCTTAACTCCTAAGGTATGGTCTGCTTGATTGGATGGGATTTGATTAGTTCTGCAACTTTCTATCTATATCTGCCTATTCTTTAATTAACACTGCACTTCTTTAGACTCTCGGTTTGTAATTATCTTGTGTAAGAAACATCTTCACAAGATTCATATTCGGATGTGGGGTGTGAATGTGGTAATTATTGCTGGAAGTTTTTTTGTGTATTGCTAGAGTTTCTATAACCCCTTTATTGTTCCACTGGTTTGATGTGGTCTATAGTATATTTGATCTTGGATGGCCTATTTATGGAAAAGAAGAATTCTCTCTTGAAACATAGAACAGGTCTGCAAACTCCTTTTTTCTCCTCTATTCTTCATTGTCTCACCTGAATTGTCTCTACAACTTGGTGATGGTGTAAGAATACTACACCTCATGTTTCCATTGTATCATTTTGATTTAATAAATTCCCAAGTCATGGACTGGTTTTCCAGTTCAGGTCACTTTCAAAAAAAGGGCTGATGTTCATGTATATCAATTGAACGATATCGAGGTAAGTGGTTTGTACCTTCATTTTTTTTTCATTGGATTACATATGCTAAATGTGACATATACACATATAGGGGTATTTCTTGATTTAAAATGTATCCCTATTTATCACCTGTTATGGTTTATTTAATTTATAAATGGTTTTTTCCTATGCATATGGTTAGATACCTTTTACGGGACAGCCCATGGGTTTATTTCTATTGATTGATAATTATGGTCATTTGGTTATGGTTTCATTGAGGCATACCTTCTTTTCCATGCCTTGGTTGATTAGGATGGAGTTTGTGTTATTATAAAAATTTTCAGTGATATGCACTGTGAATGATTGAACAAAGGGGGATTGGACTGTGAGAGCTTTACAAAAGGGGTTAGACCATGAGAGCTGTGCAAGTGGTCATTTATAATTAATTTGGTCTGACTATAAGAGATTCCCAGGTGATTCTTATTTTATTTATTAAATTAATGTTGGACCCTAGGGCATTGACAATGAAAGATGACAGTTGGTCCTTATATTTCATTGATGCTATGTTGACCAAGGGGTACAGACCGTGAGACCTTCCCATGTTGTTGTTTGTATTTTATATATAATTTTTCAGACCATAGATGTTATATTGTAAGAGCATTACTAGAGGGTCATTATTTTATTGAATTGATATTATGGAAGACCAAAGGGGTTAAACTAGGATAACATTCCCATGGGGTCTATTTTTAATTGTCCAATGATTGTGATGAGTCTTCTAGGCCAAATCACAAGCTTGGACTCGATATTAATTGATTTGTATAGATGGACTTCTAAGACATCTGTTATGTTACTATTATATAGGGGTATATAGAGATTAGGTTAGATCACGAGTTTACATGATTCAATGGATGAATATTAAATGTAAATGAATGTAATTGAAACTACGGGATTGTTTAATTTTATGTACATCCTAGTTTTTTACATCATTTCTACATATTACCTACTATATATATATTCACACATAGTTAGGAATAGATAATTGTGTGTTTGCCTATTGTGATTTGTACCACACCTTGTTTGGGTAATGTTTTGGACCCAAACAGATTATATAGTTGCAAATATAGATATGAGAATGATCCCTTCTTCATCAGTTACATGATTGATGGTGGAACTGGAGAGAATGAGACCATTATAAGACATGCGATACTATGGGAGTTTACATGTTTCTTTTATAATTTGGTTTTGGTATTTCTTTCCATCAATATTACTATTTGGGAAATTTTCCTAGGTACATATGCCATGCAACATATACATATATTGTTTCTTTTGTTGGATTTCCTTTTTTCTTCCACTGTTTATTTCTACTATATAGTATTTATGCTTCTTCTATAGTTTATTACTTGTTTTCTACTATATATACAATACCAATCAGGGTATTGTTTTACATTAACACACCGTGGCCCTTACTTCTATTCCGTAGCCTTTAGTGTTTGGGTAAACACGCTTGAGGTCTTCTGACCAACCAGGTTTGGGTTACCGTTGGGTGGCACCCCGATCTGGGACATTACATGTAATATAATGATTAATATGAATAGGATATGGATTAATTAATACTCACATTGTGTCCTTTAACTATGCATTGAATGTATACGAGTGAATTAAATGAATAAGCAAACAAATTAATCCCAGACTCTTTTGGAAATTATAGAATATTCTTGGTGGATAATATTATCTATATTTAATTTACAAATTACATGGTATGGTATTAGCATCAATGGTAGGAAGTTACCCCTTTTATAAATTAATAAAAAGTCACCATTGTGAACACCTATAGTTTTTCAATAATTGAATGACACTATTTAAGGGTAAAATCCTTCAAATGTATATATTAAATGAGTGTGGTTTGTATAATGTCTTTAAATCCACTAACACTAAATTTAAATAAAATTAATTATGTTTCATGACATTTACCTACATTTTTTTAAAATTTACCATTTAAATTTTTACCTAGGTAACTAGTTTTTAACTATTAAATATATTTTTTATTAATAAAAATTAAATCTCCCCTTTTACAATGTTTTAGTGTTTGATGTCGTAATGTAATGTTATTTAAAAAAGTTAAATATATAAGTAATAAAAAATAAACATTTAAATTAATAAAATCATTATATAGTATGACTTTTCGGTAGTAAAATTTCATTATTTATATTATGGGTTTAAATATTATTTAGTATTTAGTTACAATTGAATGAGAGAAAATATATTTATATATAGGTTTCAAAATTAAATTAAATTAAATAATTAATTATTTATATTATTTGATAAAAATTTCACAATATTATGAAAGTAACAGTTTTACCATTATCACGGTCGTTGAATTTAATCTTTTTAATCATAATTGTATATCTCAAAATTTAATTCAACATATTAAATATCATGATCATGTTGATGTAAATTATTAATTCCATTTGATATATTTATTTTCTATATTTCATGGAAACTAGTTTTAAAAATTTATTAAAAAATAAATATAAGAGTTGTATATTACTTGATATTTCAAAACCTTACAAAAGGGTTTAATAAATTTAAAAAAATTAGATGATTTATTTTACGTTAAATATATGTAAATATTGATATGTATATATATTTGTTTTAAAAAACATTTAATCAATCAATTCATTTCTATAATTTCATAAATATGACGATATTTGCAAAATCATTATTTTTACTATTCAGTAATAAATCAATTGTTTTATATAAATATAAAAAATAACCATATGATAATTTTAATATGTGGATTTAAAAAAATATTTTGTATTTTTGAAATTAATATTTTTTATTTTTTAATTTAACTTTTAAATGAAAAGTTAATATATATATGTGTGTGTGTGTGTGTGTATACAAATTTTATTGAAAAATAAAACTGCAATTCATTATATGTTCATATTCATATTTATTATAAATTTTGCAATTAAGATAAATATTATTGGTTTACTAGTGGTTTAATTATTCTGTAATGCTCTTAATAAGAAGTATTTTTTTACTCATTTTATCTTTTTGATACATGTGGAGATTGATATTGAGAATAATAATAATTTCCGAGAAATATATTCCAAAATCTCACACAATTATAGTAAAACTATCTCAAATATGGTATGATTTATAGGTGGTGAGCATTAACTTATATTTATGATGTAAAATTATCTCAATTTTAATACAGTTATTTGATATACACAATTTTAAAAAATTAATGTTATCATATTAAATTTTATCATGATGTGCTTCATGGAATAATATATGTCATCATTATACATCTCTTAATTTATTCTTATTATTATCCCATTGAAGGAATATTTATCATATGTTTTTTTGTACATCCCTTGGGTTTCACATTTAGTAAAAATTTTATGATGGGATTTTTTGCCACAGTGGACCATACAGACACCCACAAAGGTCATAGATCTGGGGTGGCCAACATTATCCAATTGTGTTCAATATAAATTTTTCTTCAGTTATGTTGATGAAACCTCTATTTTTGGTTGGTATGTATAGAACCCTAATTCATTCCCTTAACACTTACTGCATCATGAAATGTAGATAGTGTAAAGGAAATACTCAATTGGGATCTTTATAACGTCCGCCCATATTATAGAAAACCTAAACATTATTATGTCAACATATTGTCTTGATTTGTAGATATTAACTATTCTAAATTATGTTATAATGGGTGATGACATTAAACATTAACAAAGAGAATTCAATATCCTAAAATCCAAAATCACAACATTACACATGTGGTCGAGTTGTCTCCCAAAAATATCCTTCTACAACATAAAAGAAATATGGAATTGTTTAAACTAGAACCACTAGTTAATAAGGGTTCTCCCCAAGCATCAACATAGACAGATCTTCAAAAATCGTGGTATTTTCAACAATACTCCTCAAGAATGTCAAACTATCCCGACATCATGTTACTTAATTCTGCAACTCTGTCTACTATGGGATTCAATGTTATGAACTTCATTATGTCAGTGCTAGATACTAGAGTGGGGCTCCTCTTTTCATTCAGGGTAATTTGATGACCTTAATAAGATTCCTTTGAACTATATTTTTTTGTTCCATGAATAAATCAACCAAAATGAAATTCCAGTTATTGTTGTTCAGAAACTCCTCCTTTTTCCATTACTTCCTCACATCCTTGGAAGTTGTGGATTTCTCCATATAACCTCAGACTCATTCATATTCCAAACATTTATTAATAATTATGGTTATTTAAAATCTATAAACTCCATGTATATACACATTTTCATTTTCAACACCTTCAAAAATATTGATAGATGATTGATTCAAATCGAATATTTTTAAAAATAGAATAAAATCCCCATTAAAATTACCCTCAAATCAGAGCATAAAATAATAATGTTTCTTAAGGAAAATTTAAATTAGATCACATAACTTATAACTATACATCTTTCAGTCACTGAATCGTCACAAAAGTTAACAAAATCCATATAGTTTTACACTTAAAACTAACCAACTCATTATTATATACCCTTGAGTACATAGAAAAATATTTGAAATGTCTCTTATTCATTCTTCTATCTTCATTTGTTACACTATCATTTTCTTCAAACATCACCTTTTAGATTCGTATTTTGATCAGATCATATCATTATCTTCTTTTATTTTTATCAAATAAGTTTCTCGATTCATCACACCTTTTCTACATAGCTTTAAATTAATTCATCATTTTCTATTTACCTTCTTCATCATTGAGATAAACCGTCTAATATATTGTTGCATTGTCCAAATCACCTTCCATGTGCATCTGCATATCTAACAGAATGAATATCCAGTGATTTGAATCGTGTTCTTTATTTTATATTATGAATATCAAGATCATTCTATCAACTCAAATTGGACAGTATTTGGTCATCTTCCAATGTGAAGTACCATAATTTAATAAATAGTGAATACATCTAATAACTTATAATGAATCCTTGAAATTAGATGAAAATGTTCAAATTACTTGTTAAATCCCTCTTCACAATACATTAAAACTTATTACCCTAAGCGTATCTTCCATCTATGATTCTTTAATTGGTGTATGATAAAATATACTACTCTTCATATATTTTCCAATTTCATGGAAGCTTCTTCACTATGTGACTTATAGTAATCTAAATGTTCAATTCTTCATAATCATTTTCTAGGAAACTCTTCACTATCAATATGTAAATTTTATAAATTTTAGTCAACTTATTTTAGATATATTTGATATTGACCTCCAATCTATCGAATATGATGTTCAATATCCATATCGTTCAACTTAACTATTGTGACGGCTCTTTGAATTCTCCCATAGAGAATTAATTTCAATTAAATTTTATAGATACTAATATATCAATATTTATTACTTGTATTTTAATTAAATAATATCACAAAAAATCTCAAATTTATGTGGATTTCATTTGACGAAAATACCTCTACAAATGATTCCTTATTCATTCATCATCTGTAAATTTACATCACTTAAATACTTATGATGACATGACTTCCTCCGATGATTCTATAAAATTATATAGATTTCTACAGTGTAGTCATCCGGTAGTGGTTAATACATATATGGTATATTATCTTATAGTTTTTCCACTATATGTGGTGCATAAATACATTCATATGACTTTATGAATATATATATCAACATTTATTTCGTTAATATAATTTTACTCTAAATATAACTCCTAGTTTATTACCTTCATTATTGAAAAAATAATAATTCACCATCACCATATCATGTGTTCATTAATATCTCCCTTTGTATTTTTTACTAATACCCCTTTAAAACTAAATTCAAAATTATTCTCCAAATAATTTAAAATAAATTCAAAGTCTCTTGTATATCCTTATTTCAAGATCATAGAGAGAGGGAACCTCATCCTTTTTCTATCTCCCTTTAGATAATATGATATTTAATCCCCATTATTAACATCGTGAGGTGAGGGTGGAATTGTTTAATAACATAAAATATTCTCTTATTTTCTTCTTTTGAATTGAAATTAATTATGCAATTGCTTAAGATAAGGATAAAATCAATTTTCTTGAACAAATAGACCAAAAATCAACTATCTATAGGCCTTCCTGATATTTCCCTCTGTTTAAAATAAGAGTGATTAATCAAAGGAACAAAATCAATCCATAAAATAATCATGTGATATTATATTTTTAAATGTATCTTCTTTGATTATTTTTAATATATACTAAGACTATCTTTTTCATGCATCCCAAAAAATGGATTAAAAATTATCAACCAAAAAATGTAATATTCCTCAAAATGGCTATTATTTTTCCATCTAAGATCAATTTAAATTTTTTATTTTAATATAATATTTAAAATGAGAATAAGAGTATATATATGTTCTATATTATATATGAAAACCAATTTATTCTCTAATTTCTCATACTCTGGAACTTCATCATCATTATTCAAATAATCTTTAATTGGGAACATAAATTCATCAATACTCCAAAACATAAATATCAAGTGATAAGGATATATTTATATATATTTTTTATATTAAACCCAGTGGAATAATTTATTTAGAAATTAACATATTTTTGTAATACATTACAAGTATTATGAGCCAATAGTGATACGAGTTTGAAAAAATCATAAGCTATAAATTAATATTTAATGGGGAAAATAGCTTCAAATTCACCACCCCAAAATGGATGAACACTGTTTTCCTTCAACATCATGGTCGATGCCAATATATGTGGATATTACTACAATTAGAAAAACTCATCCATCATATATAACATTCCTTGTGCTTATAATCTCAGCTTCACCCTACATCTCCCATTGGATTTCATCCCCTTAAATTCCTGGATTCGTTACAAATAATTTGGAATGGAAATTAATAATTTGGATATTTCATTACATTCAATTAGATTATAAATTATTGGATATATTTCTCAACACAAAAAATACATTTATATTGTCCTAACTTTTCATCATGAAATTACCCTTCTTCTTCTAAGAACTACACTTCTTGTCCATTATGTACTTCCTCTTTTTACCATTACTTTTCTATTTACATATAGATTTCTTATTTAGAAATGATATCAAGTAAATTACCCATTATATTCATTTTCCGTATTTTTCTGAACTTCTTCTAGTTATTCAGTATACATTTTCATGAAGGCCATTGGATGAAATTTAACTAGTTATTTTTAGTAATCAATTTATATTCAAATGCATGTTTCATCAAATTTAAAAAAAACTCTAGACCATTAAATATTATTGTGTGTTTTTATATATACTTTCAGTATTAATAATACTTCCAAAATGTTTTAAAAGTTTTGATATGTTACCTTGCTGGGTAATTTCTAGTAAACCACTACACTCTTTTATCGAATATATCTTCCACCATTCAAATATTCTTAGGTATTTCTCATATTAGTTCACATTGTTGATTCATATTTATTTATTTAGATTTATATCCACAATTTCTTACAATTATATATAAAAAGTGCCTTTATTAACTAATATATTCATTTCTTAATTGGCGTGGTATTTTATTTGACTTCATCCATGGTATTTTCAACATTGCAATTTCTGACTCTTTTCAACTCTGGATAAACCTACAATAAATTTTACATTCATTTTAATTTTAATATTATTGAATTAAATCACTGGTTATTTTATTTTTTAGATATATATTGGATCTCTTTAATATATTTACCACCACATTCTCATCCTTTATAGAATCCCTAAAGATATTCAAATATATTTTTTATAAGTTGGTTTTTATTTTTCAGTGAACTATACATTGGATTAGTAAACTCTTATTTTAATTATATCCATCACTCAATTTATGTAGTGATTTTTATTCTTAATAATTTTTAGTTGTTTCTAATTGTCTGTATCTATGTTTCTAATCATTTCACAGCACTAATATCATCCACAATGTATATTATTATTTTAGTGACTGTAGCTCTTGATTGTGGAAGGTTCTTGCAATCATTTCATATACATCACTGTAAAATATTCCATGAGTATAGCCCATTATTTTACCTCTTTAATTAGATTTTATTGATGTTTTGGGTTTCAATAAACTATTATTCTTAAAATATTTTTAGAAATTTAAATTATATCATACACTATTTAAGTAATTTGAATTAGTACAACTCCATTTACCAATACATCAGGTTATCATTTTTTATCATAAAAACAAATGTAATCCATGAAATATTAAATTTTATTATTTATCTGTAAAAATATTTTTTACTTATTTTTATCAATGTTTTATAAATAATTCTATAAAAAATTACTTGAAAATTTAAAATTTTATTTTACTATATTTTTTTTAATGATTTACGTAAATTTATTTTAAAGATAAATATCATGATTTTAGAAGGAGTATTTAATAGAGTTGAAGGCATTTTTGGAATAAATAGATAAAATATAACTTAGGTTTAATATTTATGGTTTTTCTAAAAAGATTGATTTTTAGTGAATACTAAAAAATTGGGGATATTTAGCAAACATTCAATTTTTCAAAAAATTGGAAAATTTAAATGTTTTATTTTGTATTTTGATATGAACTAAAACTATATATATATTATAAAAAACATAATTTAAAAATTCCATTATAATAAATATATTATTTTATTATTGGTATATGTTAATTCTTTATCTTAAAACGCATTTTTTCACAAACCTGTTTTTTGTTGTGTTCTAGGATTTTAGAATAAAATTAATTTATACCAAATATACTAATATAATTATGAAAATTTTATTCCATATTTAGAATAATAATTTTTAATTTTATTAATTTGTCCAATTTAATTTTTAATCAATTGGAATAATAACCACGATTAAAATATTTGACCATTGTAAATTGTAAATCGGTTCAATTAAGTAAAAAACTACTTGATAAGGCCAAAATATAATTCCATAATTTTTTTGTGGTTTTATTTCTAAAATTATTACCTTGTTATAAAAATATTATATATTGGGAGCCAAATTCAATTGATTAATTCAAAATAATGGATTAATTGTTAGAAAAAGATTAATTGTGCCACTCCCCTTACTTAAAAAAGGGAAACTTCGATACTACCTGAAGTGAAAATTCTTAGCACTCTAGATTTTCCATGACATAAAAAAACCTATACCCAATATCCCTCATCAAATTGGTATATTTATTTTAAAAATATAATTCCTATGAGGATAAATTTTTAGGAAATTGAGATATATCAGATGAGAAGGTATAATTCCCAACCAACTTATTTCAGGTTTATTTATTCTTTTACATCCATAAAATCATATTCATTGAATTATGAAACAAATAAAATTTTAATATTATATATAATTATATGTTATTTAGATTATGTTACAACACTTTTCATCTTCGTTTCCAAGTCATTATAAATGATGATGTTGCTTGTGTATATGTGTGTAATAACACAGCCACTAAGTGATGTTTTTCATTTGTCATCGTTGGATCCTATGGATAGTTATATTGATATATCAAATGAATATATATGATATTTATGATATGTTTTTTATTGTGTAATTATTATATATTTCATACCCAAATTCTTTTTCTATTCATTATAAATTGATAACATTGCTCATGCGTACATGTGAAATACCACATCCATGTAGTGATATGATTTATTTTATATTTTCTTCATATTGGTATGGTCATAAGAATTGAAAAAAATCATTAAAATGAAAATTATAATATATTATTATTTAAAAAATGTATAATATTATTTCCATTTTTTTTTCATTTCCACCCGTTAGTAAAAAATTAAAATGGTATTCATGCATACATATGGATTACCATCTTAAGGAAATGGCATGGTTCATTTTCCAAAGCATCTCTAATTGGATGGTTATAAATTCATATATAATTTTTAAATATAAAAAAAAATTATATGTTTCATATTAATGTAATAAAAGAAACCAAACCCCTTCAACCATGATCAATGTATCGATGTGGTTTGAGGTTATAAACTAAATGAACGCAAAACATCCCCCTCGAAATTAACGATTTTAGAATCTAAATAAAAAATTATAATCAATAAAATAAAGGGTATATTGATAATTAAGTGATCATGAAAAAGGATATCAATATGGTAAAAAAATAATATAAATTTATTATTTAGTTGTTAGAGAATGTATGAAGATAAAAGATACATAAGTTATGGGAATTTCAATAAAACATTGTTTTAATGTTTTCCATTAAAACAATTTACTCAAATGTTTATGATATATAAAATGATTCATGAATGTAATTATTTATACACAAAAATTTATTAAGTTAAATTTTTAATAAATTTTGACATTCACTTTAATGGATTAAAAATTTGTCAATTAAATATTTACTAAACGTGTCATTTTCATGTTATTCACCTAGGTGAAAATAGAATGTTTTTTAATATATTAGTATTGAAATAATCATATATACATAATATATATAATTATTTATAAAATTTAAAAAAATATCTATTTTTATTTTCAACAAAAATATTTCTCATAATATGTGATGAAATTTTATCATGAAAACATTTTCCAAAGGAAATAGAAATTTTTTATCATAGTTTTTAGAGAACTAATCATTTATATATTATAGTCTTAAATGCCAAATAAACTGGTTTTTTGAATAAAGTGAATGGTATATGTCTTTTATTCAATTTAGGGTTCTTGTAAATTTTATAGGAATTATGGGCGATCCTGATATAACTTTGATGATGGGTGTATCCAATATAGATCTCCAATTCCTTGGGTAATGTGATAGAGCCTACCAGTTTTAGGTTACTCTTATGAAATATGGGACATATCCAGCCATTTGATTCCATTTTAAGGCATAATTTAAGTGTTAATTTGAGGATATTTTCTCAAAGTACCAACATAATATGATATAAAGAAAATTTAAAATTTTTTAGTCATTATTTATTATGTATAAATGATATTATTTCAATGTAATGTATTCATGAGTTTTCATGATTTCCAAGAATGATTGAGGGTTATAATTTTTATTTTATGATTCATTATAAAATATTTTAAGAACATTTTTATATAATTATATAATTTTACATAAATGTAATCACATACTTGAGATCAAATATTTATTTTCAGAAATGAAAACATTCTAATGTAATTTCATGTTTTCAAATGGAATAAAAAGGTTCAATCCTTTCCTTTCCCTTATTGATATATTTCTCCTCATCCAAATTTTTGTAATGATTTTTTAATGGGAGGAATGATTGGTATAAAAGTTTATAATTTCAGAGTTTCAGATATGGGAGTTTCCTTGAAAAAGGGAATTTTTTTATAAAGAAATTTTTCTTGTAAAAATTGATACAATTGGAAAATATCCACTTTTCTATGTAATTTTATACCATATTCTTAAAAACTATAAACTACAAATTTCTGATCCACATAATAAAGTGAAAAACATGTTTTAAATTAAGTAATTATTGGTTTTCATAGCTACCAGGTGTAATAATTATCAGATGATGAATCTTCATATAATTTAACATTCTTCTATCCACCATAATGAGTATTATATAAGAAGGAATCTCTATAGGAATTGAAGTATGTGATATTTCCTTTAAAAAAAGTGAATATTCATCATGATTAAGTTCAATTTTTATTTATTTCACAACCAGAACATTATAATTTATATTTCATGCATTCCTATGATCTTTCATATGCCATTGTTTATCATTTAATTAAAATTTTAATTTCTATATATTTTCCTCATGAAACTTACTTTCCTCATTTATGAAATGATCAAATTATGCAACTCATTTTTCTATGATTATCTATTTAGTATTCTTAAAATAAAAAATTGATTTCTTATTATCCTATAATAAATTGATAGTTTCTCTACAAACTTATGATAAAACGACTTTTAAAAAAAATAGTACTTTATATAGACATATCCATAATTTTTATATTTATTCAAAGTATTAAACTGATTTATCCTGAGAATTAATGAGTTTATTTAATTTTTCAAACATACATAACATTATTGAAAATAAGTTTTCATTCACATGAGTTTATTATTAAAATTGTTAATTTTTTTATATATTTCAATGATTAATAAATAAATATTTGATAAAACATCAAAATAAAAAATTTTATGTAGTCCTTGGGTTTAGTGAGAATATGGACAATAGATTTCACTAACTCAAACATGTTAATAATCATAATTTTATCTTTTAGATTATTAATTACTATGAATTTCTCAATTTTACCACCACTCATTATATCTTACGATATTGGTGGATCCTCCTTCAATTGATAATAAAACTCAAACTTCTTTTTCTTATAAACTTTTATCTTCTTTGGATTCATTAATGTTTTAGAAGAAACCTCTGTGATTATTATACCCATTATAAATTTTTATTATCATTGTTATATATTTCTTTTCTTCAAGTAGAAATATATATATATATATATATATATATCTTGAAAGAATCTACAGATTATCCTGATCAATGAAAGCAACTAAGACAAAAACTAGTACATCCAAATAGAGTAAACATGGTCTACACTGATACCACTTAGGATTCTTATTAGACTATGTAGTCACCCTGATTTGGGGTGAATGTTTTGTGATAAAAAATTGATTATCTTTAACAAAAACATTTCCTTTCAGAATGTTAATTGAACCTATATTATCAATTAGGATTTATGGAACAATTTTTTTCACACTCAACACATACTCCCAAAATAAATGATGATAATATAAATACTAACATGACATATGAAGTTTTTCAATGTGTATACCCAATGTGGTAGACCACATACTATTGATATTATTTTATTATATATATCCATATATTTAAATATTTGTCATTTATGTTACAATATGGAATTATATTAACCTTTACCTATGAAGATAAATCAACCTAAAATCCAAAACTATTGTAGTGCACAAGTGGTTGTAATATCACCTAAAAAGATCATTTTATCTCTACAGAGGAATTTGGAATTTTTTTCAACAGAACCAATATTCATCAGTAGTTATATTCAAACTCCACAATGGATGGATCTTTGAAAACTATTATAACTTATTAAATACTTATCATGCAATTCTTCGTATCCACATAATAGTTAACTTAATTCCTGTGCTCTCACTATTTTAATACTAAAAAGTTGAGAGATTTTGTATGTTGGACCCTGTCACTACAATATTACTCCTTTTTTGGTCACCATTATATAGTGACTATACTAGACTTACATAGAATTGTATATTCAATCATTCACATTATTTGACCCAAACATACTAATGATGAATGAAGGATAGAAACTCCCTCCATTCCCATTTCATTTACTAGTACCCAATATCTATATTCACTAAAAATGATATAAAAATTATCATTCCAAAACTATTCTTGATAATTTTTCTAATGTTTTATCTTTAATCTCTGTGGATCTATATATTTTGATTATGAATTCCTTCACAAATATTCTATGATCTAAGAGTAAATTCAATTCTCTACAAAAAAAATTTTAAATAACAAATAAATGTTTCTCTAAATTATATCTTGAATCACTAGATTTATATAATAATATTTAATATTTGTCTAACCACCACATCATTGAAAAACTAAAATTGACTAATTTGGAATTATAATTCCCTTGGAATCTTTTTATCAATGAATGTTAATAGAAATCGATCAACTTATTAGGGTTTATTAATACTCAATAGTTTGCACAACATTCTAAAGAAATTTAAAATTTAATCATCCTATAACTTGAATCATATTATTTTGATAATATCTATCCATTACAAATTTATTGGTTTGTATGATTTCCTTGAATATTATTATTCATATAAGTTCAAATTCTGATCATCATATCATCTATTCAACTTACCCTCACATACCTAATTCATCCAACATTTTCTGAAAATTTGGATTTTAACTCCTCCATCACTATTTAAATTCCTCATCTATCCTATGATTATTCTTTTTTATATCAAAACATTACACTTATGTTATGATAGATTCATATTCATATCTAATAACACGAAATTTTTATAATTCGTACCATTTATAGTATTCAAAATTTTGATCAATGGAATCATTTAATTTACTCATCCAGGATAATTGTATGTCTTATTCAAAAGTTATGCAATCCAATTGACCTCACAATACATGGTTACCCATTATTTTCATCAATAATTCCTTAGAATTTAATAATCTATATGTATTTTTTCTCTTCTTCCTCAAATGACCTTCAACTTATTAAATTCATCATAACATTCAGTGATTTTACTTAGTGGGTGTAGTTAAGACTGCACATCACATATTACCCTTTCCATGTTCATGGAAGCTTGTTTATGGAGTGGCTTGTGGCCACCTCAATTTTCTATATTTTAGTCTCAAAATATATATGTAAATACCTGAAAATTCCGTGGAATTTTCTTTTAATACATGGGAATTTAACGAGTCCGCATTTTCTAATGGAACTTGATTCTGAGGCCCGGTGTGCCCGAAATTAATTAATGAAATTTTGTTTGGGTATGTTCAGTAAATGTACGTGCATGAATTTAGATCTTTTGAACTGGTGCTCAGAATTGAAATCCAAGGGCACCGTTGAACTAGCAGCGCCGGTATACGCTTAAGGAGACCTTTACCGCAGTTGCGTTTTATCGTGATTGGGAGTTAATTTCTTGGGATACTAATTTAAATTAAATAAAAATGGGTGTAACGCATTTTTATTTAAATACAAGTTAAATCCTCCAAGGGGAAGTTGTAGGTGGGTCCCACCAACACATAACCTCCCATTAGAGGATATTATGTGGTGGGGCCCACATGAGCATCAAAACCCTCAACTCTCCTTAAACTCCCCTTTAACTATTGAGCTCCAAATTTATGGTGGATCATTTCCACCTTCTCCTTAATGGTGCAAACACAATTAATTAATAACTTAATTAATTAATTTGATTATTTGAATTCTTTTGAGTTCATTATAACATCTTTAAAATAAGCGAACAAAATCATTTATTTTGGGTGGGCATAATCATTTCAGAGCTTGGGAGAACTCTTGTAAGAACACCATCCTCTCGATGAAGAACGCGCCTCATCTCCGAAGAATGTGAAGCAACATATTTTTCCTTCTTCAACCAGAGAAAGGAAGGAATGCACTACGGCCCACGAAGTATATCGAGGACATTGCCGCGACTCATCTTCACCGAGCTCTACCTCCTCTAACATTGATGGAATGACATCCGTCTTCCGTGATGTTCGTCTTCCATTACTCATCATAGTAAAACAACAAATACGAGGTAGGGGGAAATGGATTATTTTTACGTATGAAATATTCCCATGTATTTCGATTTTATTTTTGGATTAACGATGGCCAAATTGTTATCACCTAATACGGAGGGTGCGGGATGAACAAACACGGCCCGAAGTCCTTCCGTTGAATCTTTTTTGGTTGACGTTGGAGGAGGATCCGAAACGGCGTGGTGCCATCGCACCGTGCTGGAGAAGAATCGTGTCAGACAAAAGTGAAACCGAGGCTAGGAGGTCCGTGGTGGATAAAGAAGCGCAGCGCCATCACGCCGCGTGGTGGAGATGAAGGTCGCTGCTAGGTTGCGTCGTGGCTGTGGTGGCGTGGTGACATCGCGTCGTGCGTAGGGCAGCAGGACCACGGTGGCATCGCGCCACGGTGGAGGTGCAGAGGCGGCCGACCGAGCCAGCCACCCTGGAGCCGGATCGCGGGACGACCAGCCTCTTAGAGAATTGCGGTGCCTGCAGGCACCACGTAGAGGAGGACACAGCCCACGTTCGCAGCTTGCTCGTCTGGGTGAAACAACCAGCTATGTGTCTACCGGGCTGAAGAACTGTGGCGCTTGAAGGAACTGCCTGGGATGAACCGCGGCCCGCAGCGCGGGTCGTGTGCGTCGGGCCGAACTGGCAGGCTGCAGCCAGCCGAGCAGAGGTGGAGGCGGCACCGCTTGGCGTCGTCAGGTGAACCGGACCGGCCCACATCATGGGCTTGATCCGTAGGGGGGCCATGCCCCACTGGTCCGGGCCGACCCCCAATAGGGTCAGACCCACCGAGTCGGGTCGGGCTGACCCGCCAGCCCACTGGGCTTGATGGGTCGGGCCTGTCTTTGCTTAAATGTGAATAACTTCTAGATCACGCGTCTGATCAACGCACTGTCTATGGAACTGGTTCCCACACAATAAGGCGTTCCTTTTGGGGTACACTAAGTTAGTTTTGGACAAATTTGATAAATGGATGGGTTTGGGTCAAGCGTAAATTCAACTGGGTCCCTAGGACGGAAATGCCAATAACTCTCAGACTGGGAGTCCGATTGACGCACAGTCTGTCGCGTTGGGTTCCTTGAGATGATATGTAAATATGAAATATATCAACTCAGGACTTTGTGATAGTTTATATATCCAAATTTGGCTCGAGGTGCGAACCCTCCCCGAATCGAGCGTGCTGTGTGCGGGAACCCTGGGGCTGGATGCGACAACTGATATACTGGAATCCTTCTTGGGTTCAATAGTGAAGACAACTGTACCAGAATCTTTTATGGGATCGAAAGTGATGAAAATTAAACCAAAATCCTTCATGGTTCCAACAGTTCTGACATCTGTTCCTGTATCCTGTGTTGGTTCGACAGAATAGCTGGTCCTGTATCCTGTGTGGGTCCGACAGCATAGCTCGTCCTGTATCATGTGTGGGTCTAATAGCTTAGATGAATTAGTGTCTACATCGGATCATATCTATCACTCTAAAAAAGATAAACACCTATGTGAGCTAATTCTTGACTTCCAGTCATTTATATTCGAGGTTATTGACTTTACTTCTTGTGTGGACTGGGTTGTGCTTGGGCTCGAGAGTTGGAGTCGAACTGTGATTGATTACTTTGGTATATGTAAGGTAATATACCTAAGTAGGGTTGGTTGATACTTTGTGAGTGTATCATTATTCTGTGGTTTATTCTTCGTTGATTCTGGGAGACCTTCGGTGGTCTCTGGGTCCCTACTAAGTATTGTTATACTCACTGCTTCATGGGCTATGCCCGCACTTCGTTGTGTTGGTTGTAGATGACAGACAACAATGATCGAGGTAGAGAGTTGTAGAGCAGGGAAGTACCCAGAGGAGGACCACTTGGCGAGACCTACACGGAGTAGACAGACAGACCTAGGGTGCTGAAGAGGCCATCATTACCCATCATTTAGGAGAGATTCTCAGAGGACGACTCAGTTTTTGTTGTTGTACCTTTCTATAGTTGTACTAGTTTTACAGTTGTCTATCCTTCACTATTTGGATTGTATTTCCGGCCCCATTACTTTCAGATCCTTATTTTTTATATAGTATTAGTTAGTGTTTACTTCATTTGCTTACTCTGTTGTATTTGTTTACTTATTAAAGGAAATTCCTTCCATTTTTATCGGGATTATGACTTTGCTGCAAGACGCCAGCCCCTGGCCTATGGAAAGCGGGCTTGGGGTAGTCAAGGCTTGGGCCCCGAGGACGGTTCGTGAAAAATTGGTATTAGAGGAGTCAGTTATACCATTGAACATGGACTCTGATTCTTTTAACGACAATAGTGTTAAGTGTTTTGTGTGTTGTTATCATATTAGGGAAACTGATGTTGTTGCGGCTGCCGACGTATCCATACACAAGGACTCTGACTTCTAATATCCAACTCAGTGTACGAGAACACTAATTGCATGTGTGTTTCCATTGAAAAAGTTTTCATCGTGATTACATTGTTTTATCTCCCCAGGTATACTGTTTTAACCATGGCGTACCAGTATCTTTTCAGGATGGCCCCACAATGGCTGCCAACTGGGGTTCTGATTCACGTACGAGATGGTAGCCAACCGAGCGACGAGGCCTCAGTGCATGGCCCCGTCACATCGGAGGTACCAGCGTTACAACATCTCGATGGGCCACCGATACCGCCAGCCCCCGCAGCAAAGAGTGCATGCCATCTGAGTGTGTTGCATGAGTTTCAGCGGGAGAGGCCTCTAAGGTTTCAAGGCAGGACAGATACCCATGCTTCAGAGGACTGGATAGAGGTGATTACTGGAGTTTTTCTCATAGTTGATATACTAGTAGAGAAGATGTTTATCTTACCTACTAATATTTTTCAGTGAGTGAACATGAGGATGGTCCGCATGGTGATGTGGTTTCGGGACATGGACCGTTTTCTGAGATGGTGCCTTCAGGTAGTGTGCCAACTATGTCCCTACATGTTGGTCATCAGACACTACCGATAGTACCAGTAGAGGACACTTGTAGGATTAGTTCCTTACATGTGTTTCAACAGCAGATATCCCTCAAGTTACGAGGCGAGCCCGACCCACAGGCGGCTAAGGACTAGCTTGAGGAGGTAGCTGAGTGTTTTCTAGAGCTTATACAGCTTCGACAGGATGACATGTCGGTATCTGAGTATTAATCAAGGCATACTGATCTTTCCTGGTACGTGAGGAATATGATACGATCAGTGATTTAGAGCTCAAAACACTGATCAATGAGTGTTTAAGGATATATGAGCCATCACGTTTTCCTCAATTCATTGCTACAAATGTTAGGGTGCTAGAGAGAACCTTTGTGATTTAATGTTCCTTGGCTGAGCAGATACATCCAGCGAATGATAGCATTTGGACAGAATGAAATTGGCACCAGTCTCAGAGACTTGATCATGTAAAATGTTTCTAGAAGAAGAAGTGTTAAGGATAGATAAATCTGTAGGGAATTATATGTGGAAGCAGAGCTAGGAGAATAGAATGAGGTGGTGAACATTTCGACATGTTACAACCACCCGCCTTTTTACTCCCCACTAGGCTCAGGGAGCTGGATGGTAGGGGAATATAATAGCTGCATGTAGTCAAGGAGTGTGACCCAAGGACTCTAGGAATGATTTGAGGTATGATTTGTGTCTACAATTAGCTTCTGTATCAATAGACATAGGTACCAATCATTGATTCCATCCACGAATCTTTTCCAAGACGTAGAGTTTCTGGTTGAACTGTTGACTTGACCCTCACATATGGAGATACCTTTAGGAGGAGACTCGAAAATCACACATACAAAGATTTTGTGATTTGACCCATGAGGCGAGAGTTTCGGTTGGAAACTCTTGGTGGTAGTGTCGAGGCCTTACGGTGTTAGGTTGAGTATGGACTGGGAAACCGCAGTTCATACACAAATTGGCTGTTTTAGGAAAAAAAATTGTGTTTTATCTATAATGTTGGTATGAGGATTTCCTTAGTCGGCGAAAAAGGAAACCCAGGTAGCGCATGATAAACTCGTTCATAGGAGGGTGCAGCCGACCACTCTTGAATCGACCATCCTTACCCTCGTAACAACAGGAACACAGAGTTTTCAGTTCCAAATAAGAGTAACAATACATGGGGACATCTTTTCAAAAGTTGTTTCCAGGATTCCCCCCCCCCCCAAAGGGGGAGGGACATCTGCTTTGGCTGGATACTACTGAATGATCATTCCAGAATCCTCCAGATTTTCAGCTCCACTATCAGCCTTGATAAATAATGGGAAACCCTTCGTGTTGTCAGAGAGATGACAATAGAGCTTTCAGGAGCTCAGGTAGAGGTTGAGTACTATGCCCATCTTGAGGCTACCGAAGGAGGGTGTTGGGTACAAAGTATATTGCGATGCATCAGGGGCCGAACATGGGTTTGTTCTGATACAGAAGTGACTAGTGATCTCTTATGGTTCTCGGCGGTTGAGACAACATGAGTAGAACTACGCTACACATGACCTGGAGTTAGCAGCAGTGGTCTTCACCTTGAAGTTGTGGTGGCACTTTCTTATGGGTGAACATTTTGCAGTCTACTCTGAACACCAGAGTCTCGGCTATATTTTCTCCTAGAAGGACCTGAACCTGAGACAACGGCGTTGGCTTGAGTTCCTCTAGGAATTTGATCTCATGATAGTCTATAATTCTAGTAAGGTGAATGTTGAATCAGATGCTCTCAGTAAGAGATCATGAATTCACCTGCTTAGAGGGGTGATGGAGCAGTTGGCCATGTTCCAAATATCTTCTGTGGATCGGGATAGAGCAGCCTTTCTACAATCTCTCACTGTCACCCCTCCACTTCTTCAGAGAGTCAAGGAGGCACTGCCAGGGGACTTTGACTATGAGATGTGACGTGCTCAGATATCCATAGGTAATGCACCTGTTGGATTTTTTAATGTTGGGGAGGGTGAAATTATTTTTAGAGGACGTATCATGGTACCAGTTTCACTTCAGGAGGAAGTGTTGAGGGAGTTCCAAACTTCCCCTCTGGAGGTACACTATGGAGTGGTGAAGATGTATTAGGACCTCATCCGACAGCACTGGTGGCCAGGTATGAAGAGGATAGTTACAAAGTTTGTCTCACGATGCCTCGCTTGTCAGCAAATGAAGGAAGATCACCAGGTTCCAGTAGGCATTTTTCAACCCTTAGCGGTCCCTGAGTTGAAGAGGGACAAGATATCCATGGATTTTGTGATGGGGATTCCACATAAATCCAGAGGACATGACTCTATCTGGGTGATCATAGACCGACTCACCATGTTGGCCCACTTTATACTGATCAGAGAGTAGGGATTAGTAGAGATCATGGGACACCTCTACGTACAGGAGATCGTATGGATTCATGGTGTGCCATCGACAATCGTCTCCGATCAAGATGCCTGTTTCGCTTCCTGGCTATGGAAGGAATGGTAGGAGGATTTTGGGGTGCAGCTTCACATGATCACATCCTTCCATCCTCAGACAGATGGCCAGACTGAGAGGACCATTCAGACTCTCGAGGACAAGCTCCGTGCATGCGTCCTCAACTTTTGTCATAGTTGAGAGGATAAATTGCCTTTGGTAAAGTTTGCGTATAACAACAGCTACCTATCTACCATCGGGATGGAACCTTATTAGGCACATTACGGCTGACTAGGAAGAACGCATCTATACGGGACTGACCCCGGGGAGTCAGAACTTGTAGGAAAAGAGATGGTGCAGGCTAAGACGGAGAATGTGCAGATCATCTAGGTGCGGATGAAGACTGCACAAAGCAGTCAGAAGTCCTATGCGGATAGAAGACATAGACCACTGGATTTCGAGGATGGTGACCTCGTCTTCATATGGGTCTCACCTCGAAGAGGTCTATAGAGATTTGGCTGAGGTGTCAAGTTATCTCCACAATTCATTGTACCATTCAAGGACCTCAGCAGAGTAGGTGAGGTGGCTTACCGCCTGGACCTTCCACCTCACTTGCACTGGGTGCACGACGTCTTCCACGTATCTCAGCTCAAGAGATACGTGGTTGACCCGTCCCACATCATCGACCATGGGGAGTTGTACATCAATGATGGGGTGACATTCATGTTGTTTCTTGTGGAGATTGAGGATCAATAGGAGTGGGTCCAGTGTGGATGGTCGATTCCTCTAGTGCACGTTTGCTAGTATCACGGGAACCCCCCAGAGAGCACATGTGAGTAGGAGACTCAGATGCAAGCTCAATACCCTAATTTTTTCCCATGGATGGTTTTGTAGCTTACGGGGACATGAATCCTTGAGGTGGGGAGAATGTAAATATCCGTAAATTATGTGGAATTTGTTTTAATACACGGGAATTTTATGAGTCCGTAGTTTCTGACGGCACTTGATTCCGAGGCCCGGTGTTCCCCGAATCAATTTCTAATGTTTTGTTTGAATACGTTCAGTAAACGTACGTGCATGATTTTATATCTTTTGAAACGATGCTCATAATTGAAATCCAAGTTTACATTTGAACTCGCAGTGCCAGTATTCTCTTAAGGATACCTTTACCGCAGTTGCGTTTTATCGTGATTGGGAGTTAATTTCATGGGGTTCTAATTTAAATTTAATAAAATTGGGTGCAACACATATTTATATGAATGGAAGTTAAATCCTCCAAGGGGATGTTGGATGTGGGGCCCACATCAGTAGCAAACCCCTCAACTCCCCTTGAACTCCCCTTTAACTCTTGAGCTCCCAATTTTTGGTGGAGTCTTTCCACCATCCGTTTAATGGTGCAAACACAATTAATTAATGAATTAAGTAATTAATTTGAGTTCTTGAATTCTTTTGAATTCAATATTCCAACTTTTAAATAAGTGAACATAATCTTTTATTTTGGGTTGGCATAATTTTTGGAGATCTTGGGAGAACTCATGGAAGAACACCATCCTCTTGACGAAGAATGCTCATCGTTTCCAAAGAACGTGATGCAACATCTTCTACCTTCTTCAACCGGAGTAAGGAAGGGATGCACCGCTGCCCATGATGTACATCGAGGGCATCGTCGCGACTCATTTTCACCGAGCTCTACCTCCTATGAAGTTCATGGAACGACATCCGTCTTTAGTGACGTCTATCTTCCATGACTCGTCATCATAAAATGACAAATACAAGGTAGGCGGAATGAATTATTTTTACGTGTGAATTACACCCACGTACTTCAATGTTTTTTTGGATTGACGATGGAAAAATTGTTATCACCTAGCGCGGAGGGCATGGGCTGAACAATCACGTCCCGAAGTTCCTCTGTTGAATCTTATTTGGTTGACGTTGGAGGCAGAACCTAAAGGGCGCGTTGCGATTTCACCGTTCTAGAGGTGATCCACGAAGGAGAAAAGAGAAACCACGGCTGGGAGGGCCGCGGCAGATGAAGAAGCGTGGTGCCATCATGCTGCGTGGTGGAGCCAAAGTCTGCATCCTGGTCGGGCCACAGCACTGTCGCATCCCACGGAGGGCAGCAGGACCACGGCGTCATCACACTACAGTGGATGTGCAGAGGCGGCCTCCCGAGCCAGCCGCCATGGAGCCAGACTACGGGACGACCGGTCGGATGACCGGCCCGCCCACTAGAGAACCGTTGCGACCACATGTGCCGTGTGTAGGAGGACGCGGCCTGCATCCGTGGGACGCTCAGTTGGGCGAACAGGCCGGCTGCGTGCCGGCCAGGCTGAAGAACCGCTGCTCTAGCAGGCGCCACATGGGAAGAACTGCGGCCTATGGCGTGGGCCCCATGCGCGGGGCCGAACCGGCTGGCTACTGCCGACCGGGCAGAGGAGGAGGCGACGCCGCTTGGATTTGCTGGGCAAACCAGACCGGGCCACAGTGTGGGCTGGGTCCGCATGTGGGCCGTTCCCCACCAGTTTGGGCCTATTCCCATCCAGTTCGGACCCTCTGAGCCGGGTTGGGCCGACCTGCTAGCCCACTGGGCTTGACTGGCCGGGCCCGTCTTTGATTATATGCGAATAACTTCTAGACAGTGCGTTCGATTGACATGCCATCTGCGACACTGGGTCCCTCACAACATGGTGGACCTTTTGGGATACTCTATGTGAGTTCTGGACTGATTTTTAAAATGTATGGGTTTGGGTCGAGTGTAAATCCAACTGGGCCCCTGGAACAGAAATGCCAAAAACTCTCGGACCGGGCATCTGATTGACGCACTATTTATTGCGTTGGGCTCCTTATGATGAGACGGAACTACGAGATACATCCATTGATTATTTTGTGATAGTTGATGTATTGAAACATTTATCAAAGAATAGACCCTCCCGGAATAGAGCGTGCTGTGTGTGGGAACCCTGGGGCTGGCTGTGAAGACTATTGTACCGGAATCCTCTATGGGTTCGACAGCGATGACTACTATACTGGAATCCTCTGTGGATTTGACAACGATGACTACTCAACCGGGATCCTCTATGGGTCCGACAGTTCTGACTTATGTTATTGTATCTTGTGTGGGTTCGACCGAATAGCTAGTCCTTTATCCTGTGTGGGTCTTACAGCTTAGCCGATCCTGTATCGTGTGTGGGTATGATTGCTTAGATGCATCAATGAATACATCTGATCTTCTCTATAACTCTACAAAAGATGTATACATTTTTGAGTTGAGTCTTGACCTTCAATAATTTATCTACGAGGTTATTGAATTTACTTCTTGTGTGGACTGGGTTGTTCTAGGGATCGAGAGTTGGAGTCAAACTGTAATTGATAACTTAGGTATATGTATGGGATATACATAAGTAGGGTTGGTTAATACTTCGTGATTGTATCTTTCTTCTATGGTTTATCCTTCGTGGATTATGGGAGACCTTCGGGCGTCTCAGGGTCCTTACTGAGTATCATTATACTCACCCATCCACGAGTTATGCCTGCACATCATTGAATTGGTTGAAGACGATGGACAAAACTAATCGTGGTAGACAGTTGTAGAGTTGGGGGATACCGAGAGGTGGACCACTTGGTGAGACATACATAGAGACGACAGACAAACGCGGGGTTCTAAAGAGGCCATCTGTACCCACCCTTCCGGTGGGATTCCCGGAGGATGACTCAATAGTTGTTGTTTTACCTTTCTGTAGTTGTTCATGTTTTACTATTTTTTGTACATTACTGTTGGTTTTGTATATCTAGGCCCTTTCCTTTTATCACTTTCTTATGTATACAATTTTACTTAGAGTTTACTTCAATTGTGTACTCTGTTGTTTTTTTTGCTTATTAAATTCAATGCCATCCCTTTTTATCTGGATTACGCATTTGGTGCTAGTCGTCAGCCCCCGGCCTGTGGAAGGCGGGCTTGGGGTAGTCATGACACGGGCCCCGAGGACGGGTTGTGACAGTTAAGTAAAATCATCAATCTCTGCGACTATATTGTATCCTATTAATAAAAACTTTTTATCCAATTTTAGGATATATATATATATTATATTTCTTATTGGATCTTAAATGTCACCATATCTATGAGTCATTATTTAATGGGTTGTTTCCAATGTATATATTTCATTGATTTAAATTATTTTTGTCTATATAGTTCACCTTCAACCAGTATAATTTTTTTATATCACATATAGAATTGTTTAGAAATCGTTATATGTGTGTCATTTCATATAGATTGAATGCTCTCAATAAAATCATCATTTAATTTTTAGCATCACAAAAATTACTTTTCTTCATCACTTACTATGACATGAGTTATTCCTATCTTTTATTTAAATTTTCTAGTCTTCCTTAGTGAAATATACTTTTAACATTTCTTGGGTTTATAGTGTTCCTCCTCCATATGGTTCCACCATACATGGTGTGAACTTCTGGTGGTACATATTCTAGAAAACATGTAGCCAACATTACATCATCAATCCCCATTCACTCTAAATAAAATTTATATCGATTTATAATCATCATTAAAAACAAATAAAATACTTCTGTTCCATCATCTAATGTGATATTTTTGGATTGTATGAATAATTTTATGAGATATTGTTTGGATGAAATGGATTTTAGAGGTACTAAATAGTATAGATTTTAGTATTTAATGTTCTTAAATAATTATTTTATTTTTTAATCCACTAAAATAATAAATCCAGATATCGAGTGAGTTAATATTTTTTGATAAAAAACTGAATGTTTTACATTTATATCATTACTATTTATATTTTTTAATCATGCCTTAATATTATTAAGGGTTTGAATAAAAAATAAGATAAAATGGGTGAATCTAATATGTTAAAAAAATTATCTCTAAATTTGATATACCAATATTTTTAAATATAAATCATATCTTGGTCTTGTAAACCTAAAAAACTATATCCTTAGATATTTTTAAATTCAACAAACATATCATAAAGACCAACTATTAACTATATAAACCACTACATCATAAACATAAAAAAGTAGTAGTGAAACAAAATGAATAGTTCATACATTTAGTAGAAATATTATCCATCCCATTTTATTCTAATCATGATTGATGTGGATAAAATTTATTCATCATCATCAGCTAAATAATATATTAGTTTTATTGGTATGTAAATTCCATTGAGTTATATATTCATTATGTAGAGA
This sequence comes from Viscum album, assembly GCA_963277665.1. Taxonomy (NCBI): domain Eukaryota; kingdom Viridiplantae; phylum Streptophyta; class Magnoliopsida; order Santalales; family Viscaceae; genus Viscum; species Viscum album. The sequence goes on along the minus strand of OY728143.1, from coordinate 797,180,727 downwards.
TGCTTTATGTGTCTCATAATAATTTAATATGAACATTTAATGAGAAACACATCAATATTTTATATTTCCCTTTAAAATTATTTTTTAAACACTTCTAAACATAATGACGAACTCCAAATTGCCTCAAAAAATATTTAAAATAGATTTGAAATATATTTTAAATGATTATAATCAAATAAAAAAATAATATAATATATATATAAATATTATTATTGTTGAGAGATTAGTTAATGAAGGCACTATAGTTCGAAATGGGGGTGTGTCCCCAAATATTCTGAATTTTTTTTAAACCACAAAATTCCACGAAGGTATAAAATGAAATTTTAATAGAAGATGGTATTTATGGGAGTTTTCTAGTTAGAAACATTGCCTCATTCAAGATCGTTGGAGGATTACCTTTGACTGATATGATGTAATAACATGAGCAGTATTGTCAATGAAATAAAAATACCTTCAAATAGAGAAAATCAGTGGCATCTTATAATTTTCATGGATTTAATTCGTTAATGGATTCTATGTAAAGGCAGATCAATCACACAATAATTTTTATTGATGTATAATATATATAATATTATATATATTGTTTTTCAATTTGGACATTTTAAATGATGTTGAATGGAATAAAATATTTAAATTTGGGGTTCGAGTTATCTTTATCACCATGGATACATAAAAATGTTTAATGATCCAACCATGTTTTCTTCTTCCCCTAATGTAGAAAAAGAATATAAGGTAATTTGAAGTTCGTAAAATACTTTTTTTCAAATACAACGTCAAATGATAAAATTGGGAACTATACATGGGACTTAATTTAACATGGGTCACATGGAACATAATTCCATCCCCACCCCAAATGATGATATTAGGTAGAAACCATTAAAAATGTTTTTTGAAAATATATACTGCGAAAATGAGAGAAAAGAGACATAAGGTCCAGGGGTCCATGAACTTCTCAGAGACCTTCCTCACACTAAAGAACTAGATCCACTCCTACATGATAAATGTACCACATCGGGACCTCTGATATATATTGTAGCTTGAAAATCATTATGAAACCTACCGTGAGAATCATGAAATTAGTCTCCCCACACATCCATCATGTTATCATTCCTTGATAGTATATACCCAGTATCCTATGTTATTGTAATTTCATTGTTGAGGGACACCATAGGAGAACATTGTCACACTATAATGTCATCTCAATGAGATAGGAACAATAATATTGTATTACTTCCAATACCAACACCAAAGCATGAAATGTGTAGGGTGATGATGAAAACTGGGTACAAAAACTGACTAACCCACTTCCAGAATCTACAGTACTAGGAAGGAATAAACCTTAAATATTAGAACCATGATTCATTAAACCAAAATAGAAACCAATAGAAAAGATTAAATCAATATAAAATCTATCATATTCAGAGGGATTGGGGTCAAACATTTGGGATCTTTGAATAATGGTAGATGTTATTATGGAAAAGTAGAATGTAGCCAAGGAAACAAAAAAGAAAACTATAATAGGGATTAAATTGGAATATAAGGACTAGAAATTGATCCAATAGCGGAGGTTGAGTTAAATTTATGGACTGATTGATATGGATCCTTTTTACAAAACAGTAGAACAACCTAGCTGCAATCAACTTTCCTAGATTCACTGAACACGAAAATAGTATGAGGGATAATGATTTGTCTAATTCAAACAAAAAACAATAATGCTCTTTGTGTGTGTGTGGGGGGGGATAATATGGACCCACAAACATGATTCATCAATGTAGTGTGAATGACTATGGAAACATCATTGGCATTGCCCTATAGGTGATGAAAATTGAGAAATCTTGGTACCATTGAACTGAACAAACCACACCATTCCAGCATTTTCAGTAAACAAAAATCCTGATAACACCTTCTATAAGAGGGATATGAGGAAATAATGAAGGATGGATAGCGGTGATAATGAAACCACAAAATTTCTATTTTTGATCTCATTAGTGACTACACCATTCTCCAAGATTATCTTGAGGGCATGGATCATGGAAATAATGGACATTTGAGAATATATTTGGGTGATGATGGTAAATGATCCATGTAATGATTTATATTTTTATGACGTATAATTTTATTTAAAACTTATTTATTATTTTTTCATGGTGTATTCTTTAATGATTTTGTGCCTAGAATTTCAATTCCACATCTATTTTATGGTCTATTACTTCAATTAATAATGTTAAGAAACGAATTTGATAGGTAATTTAAAGACAACTATATTCATTTGTGTGTATTCTTAGAGACCTTATTTCTATAAAATATTTTTATTTTATTATTATTTATCAATATCATTTCTCTATGTGTAGTTAATATATTGAGAACCATTACCATACAATGTTTTTAAATGGTTTTTTCTAGTAAGGATATATTATAAAATATTTTACCCTTTTTTTCTATTATAATAATAAATTTAATTTGAGGTAGTGTTATAAATCATGGGGTTTATTATTGTAGATTGATTTATTATTGTTTTTAATTTTATATGGGTGAATTGTTAGTTAGATATAGTAATGAACTGGTGGATGAGAAAATTAAAATGATCATTTTAAATTAATTAAACTCTATCAGTGTGTGGTGAGCTTAAGTGACTGAGGTAACTGATAATATGAGATATGAAGTAATGTTCATTATGATTATCCATTTGTAAGGAATGTTTTATAAATAACTATTTACAATGATATAGTTTTCAATTTTTGTGGTGTTACACTGAATCTTCTTTGTGGTATATCATTCTGGAACACAAATTCTATTTTTTTATTTTTTATATGGATAATCTATCATTTTAAATAGGGTTAGAGGTCACAATTTTACATGACTTAGATATATATAGGCCTATAGTTATTATAATTACAAGTCAGGAAGTCCTTCTGGTGCATGCAAACAATGATCTCTAATCTTCTAATTGGTCATCCATCCCCCACTCTAACTCATCGTGTCGACATACCCACATTTCCTGCATCAACTTCTTGGGTTATATTAATAGTATATTAGTGTTGTTAGATATTTTCATATAATCATTTCACCTTCAATTCACTCCCGACATTTAAAATATCCATACTGCCCCAACCTTAACCCCACCTCAATTTCTCTATTGCCTAGGTCCCATATGTGATGAAGGCCCTCAATTGATTTGATTTATTATGTCCAAAAGGGATAATTTATGTATATATATATACCTTCTTCTTGGTGAATAGTATATATGCATTACTACCCAGCAATAGTAACATCTATTGTAATGATACTTCTTCAATTCTACTATATTATTTTGGGACATTCACTTTCTATGGGTTTTGAATTGATGTTTCATGTAGGATAATGGGTTGACATAACCACACATGTATGTTAAGGTAGCATGTTTAAAATATTACAATTCATAATCAATATGTTAAATAAGATGCAATATTTCATGTTTACGTATGTAAACATCATGTTATACAACTGAAGAAAAAATGATTTTCTATATCACTTATAATATGAATGTTAGTTTCATAAATATAAATGGGAATTTATATAAATAAAAATATAATTTATATAAATAAAAAAATATAGAGAAAAATTATATCCTAGAAAAAACTATAATGACCTTACTAAAATCCATAGAAAAAAATAATATTCTTTAAATATAACACTAAATCATGATTATTCACATTAATAGGTGATCAAAATATTTAGTTTAAAAACTAATAACGTATCAAGGTATAGTACATAAGTGATATAACAAAGTATGTTTGTAATGGGCCAGAATATTCTATATGAAAATATATATTATAATATACATGTGTGTTATATTTAAATATAAGGAATATAATAAAACACATGTTTAATTTAATAAATAAACCTAAATTTATTTCATCAATGTATAAAAATACATTTGGAGGCAAATAAACTACATTAAATTAAACATTATTATTTTTAGACAATAAAAATAAATGCAGAACATAAGCAGAATTTTAAAATTAATAAAGTGGTGTTTTCCTAAAAAATACACTATAAGACAACACTATAAACATATTAATAATCATTTAAAATATGATTCTAATTTTCTATAAATATGTAGGGAAAATAGAGAGAAAACTAATGGAATATTTATTAAAGTATAATTGAGGTATTTAATGAAATCATAAAACTACTACAATCATAATATTTTTAATGTGATAGTTTGACTAGTAAAAAAATTTAAAATAATAACATGTCCATTAAAATTAAAGAATCATTTGAAATTAATATTTACCAAAAATAAAGTTAATATTTATATTATAATTTAACAAACTAAATTTTCTCATTAAGTATCTCAAATAAAATAATAGTTTACAGTTATAAAAAATTATGTTTTACATCATTTTTGAAAAACAATGCTTTTTATTTTAATAACTAAATATTAATTTTAACAATAATTTAGAATTTTTTTTTTTAAAAAGGATTTTTATTTTTGAAATTGACATTAAAAATTATTAACTAAGAATTTTCTATTTATTTTCAAAAAATGAATTTTCTAAAAAATAATAAAAATATATATTTTTAAATAATTTTTTTTTCTGATATAATATTTATATATTAATAAATGAAAAAATTATAATTTATTTTTATTGATTTTTTTTAAATGGTTCAATAATTAATTTAATATCAATAAATTCAATTTATTGAACCACATTTCACATACTAATATTAATATTTCCCCTTGAATGTTTTAAATTCAACTCACATAAGTGGTAAAATTATATTTTATGCAAATTTACAAATGCTGCTAGAAGGTGGGTAAAAGACGATATAAAGTTCAATAAATTATATATATTTAAACTTATTATAAAATGACTTCAATCAAATAAATTATATATATATCGGTATTATGTATCTATTTTGACCTAATATAAATTAAAATAAAATTAATAATTAAAAAAATTCAGTTTTAAATAATAACGCATTATTTTTCACTATTTATCAAAAATTGAATGTTTTAAGAAAAATTCAAAAAATTCAACCTAAGATAATGTAGATATTCCAAATTCAAAAATGAATCAATTTTGAAAAATAAAATATATAAGATTTCAAATAGTTGGTATTACTATTCACAATGGCTAGTTTGATTGGTCGTGGTGTGTTAAAACTCCAAATTTTATACAACGCACGATACTACATTATTCAAAGGGAAATGTACAATGGAAGCTTTGGGTGTTACATTATCTCCTCCTTAAAATAATTTTATCCTCAAAATTTCCAAAATGTTACTGCATTAAAAAATTCATGTGGTTCTTTATCATAACTTCCCTAGGTTCCCACGTTGCCTCTTCCGTCTTATGGTTTCTCCATATAACTTTTACCAGACAAGTCATATGGTTTCTCAACACTTGTCCTCTAGTATCAAGAATCTTGACAGGCTCTTCACAATAAGAAAGATTAGGTTCTCGTTCAATTTCATCATTGGTGAGTACATGCATGGGGGGAGACATATATTTTCTCAATAGTGATATGTGGAACACATCATAAACATTAGAGAGACTTGGAGGCATTTCCAAACGATAATCCACAACTCCAATTTTTTCTAGAATTTTAAAATGTTCGATGTACCTTGGACTCAATTTACCATTCTTACCTAATCAAATAACACCCTTCCATGGAGATACCTTTAAGAAAACATAGTCTCCTACTTAAAATTCAAATTCCTTCATCCAATTACTAACATAGTTATTTTTCCTACTTTGAGCTATTTTGATGTGGGTTTGGATAATCTTCTTCTTTTCCATTGTTTCCTCAAAAATTTCTACGCCTACAAGTTTTCATTCACCAACATCATCCAAAAAAGTTGGTGTGAAACAACTCTTTGCATATAACGCTTCATATGGTGCCATCTGAATACTTGAATTGAATCTATTGTTATAGGAAAATTATTCATTAGGTAAATATTCGTCCCACATACCTTGAAAGTCAAGTGATAAAGATCTCAAAATGTCGTATAAAATTTGAATAGTCTGTTCTCGTTGTCCATCAATTTAAGGTTTGTAGGAAGTGCTCAAACGATGTTCTGTATCCAAGGCCTTCTAATGAATTTTCCAAAATCTTGATGTAAAACGGGGATCACGATCAGAAAAAACTGATAGGGGTACACCATTGAGTCTTATAACTTCATTAATATATAAAATTTCTAGACATTCAAGTGGTAAATTTTCTCTTATTGTAGGAAAATGTGCTAACTTGGTAAGATGATCAACAATTACCAATATTTCATCATTCCTTCTAGGAGTCATTGGTTTCCACATGAAAAATTCCATCATAATATTATCCCATTTCCACTCATGTATGGGAATAGGTTTCCTGACTCCTCCAGCCTCTTTACATCTAGCTTTCACTTGTTGACAAACCATACTTCTTGACACGAAATCAGAAATATCCCACTTCATAGTGTCCCACCAATAATGTTCTTTCAAATCTCTATACATCTTGATGATGCCAGGTTGTATAGAGAAATTGGAGCTATGAGCATCATCCCAATATTCCCTTTTTTTACATCAGGTATATCGGGAACACAATGTCTCTTCCCAAATTTCAAAATTCCATCTTCATATTTGAATTCCCTCAATCTATCATGATTTACAGCTTTAATATTTTTTTAGAACTCATCATAACCAGTCTGAGATATTTTTATCCTTTCTGTTAAGGATGGTTTGGAAACCATTTTAAAAAATATTTATGTTTCATCTTACATGGTTATTCCCATATACATCATTACTAGATAAATGAAAATAGGATCCCTTTCAACTCCCATCTTGTTCAAAACTCCATGATCCTTTCTACTCAAGGCATCTTCCACCTTATTTTCCTTCCTTGGGTATAGTGTATAGTGGAATCATAATCCTTGAGTAGTTCAAGCCATCACCTTTGCCCCATGTTGAGTTATTTCTATGAATATATATACTTAATACTCTAGTGATAAATATAAATCTCACATTTTTCACCATAGAGATAGTGTATCCATATTTTCAAAACAATGATTACAGCTACTAACTCAAGATCATTAGTGGGATAGTTTTTCTCATGAATTTTTTTCTATCATGATTAATAGGAAATAACTCTATCATTATGAATAAGGACACAACCAATTCCTTTTTTGATGCATCACTATAAATATCAATACCATCATTCCTCGATGGTTGAGTAAATATAGTAACATTGACTAATATTCTGTTCAATAATTCAAAACATTCTTCACACTCTTTTGTCCAAACAAATTTAACCCCATTACGCGTGAGCTTGGTTAATGGGTTAGCCAACCAGGAAAAATTCTGGACGAATGGTCCATAATAACCATTTAAACCAATAAAACTATGTACCTCAGTTATACTTGTCAGTGTTGACCATTCATGGATTTCCTTTGTCATTGAAGTATCAATAGAGATTCCATCCTTGGAGACAATATGGCCAAAAAAGAAATATCTTAAAACTAGAATTCACACCTTCTAAACTCCCCATATAATTCATTTCTTCTTAGGGTTTTCAGAATAGTGCCCAAGTTATTTTTATGATCTTCATAGATTTTTGAGTTTACCAATATATCATTAACAAATACCACTATAATTTTATCAATATTTTCCATGAAAAATATATTCATTTTATCCATGAAGACAGAGGGAGCAATAGTCAATCCAAGAGGAATTACTGTAAACACGTAATGCTTGTACCTGGTTTGAAATGATGTTTTTGGAATGTCTTCCTTCTTCACAGACAACTGATGATATCCAAACCGAAGTTCAATATTTGAAAAATATTTATCTCCACAATGTTGGTTGAATAAATCATCAATGCGAGGTAGAGGATACTTGTTCTCTATTATTATAGCATTGATCTCCTTGTTGCCAATGCAATACCTCATAGATATGTGTTTCTTCTTAATAAAAAGGAAAAGGGATCCCCATGGAGATACACTAGGGTGAATAAATCCCTTATTACTCAATTCTTATAATTGTTTTTTTAGTTTCAGTAATTCCATAGTGGCCATTCAATAAGGGGTATTCGATATGGGCCTTGAACCAGGAATTAAATCAATGGAAAACTCAATCTCTTGTTCTAGATGATGTCTATGTAAATCCTCGAGAAAAACATCTACATATTCTTGCATAATTGGTACCTCCTCTATTCAAACATACTTTTCCTCACCCATAATTATTTCATTCTCTTACTACCCAATAATAGAATTTAGTAGAGCTACTGGGGGTGGATCTAGTTAAGAATCAGTGGTAAAATTTCTTCTCTAAATATAAGGTACTCCTTATCATCATCGAAAATTGTATCCTACTTATTCTTACAATAAATTTTCACATCAGGGTATGAAATCCAATCCATTCTGAGGGTTATATCAAATTCAATCATGGGTATGATGGTGGTATTAGAAGATAAAGAACATTTATATACCATAATGGGAACTAATTAACAAAACATAGTTTCAATTATACTTCCCTTAAAAGTTTTAACTGAAAACTACCTTGTTATGTCAAATGGAAAATATCTAATTTTCTTATAAAACTGGGAAGATATCAGACAATGTGAAGATCCCTAATCCAATAAAGAATTAGTTAAAATTCAGGAAACCATTAAATTACCTGTCACCCCGTCTTTCAGAGCTTCAACCTTAGCAGTAGTGATTGAATAATCTTGGCCTTTCCACCTTATCCTTTTCTGATGTAAGTTCCCTTGGACCTCAGGAAATTAATTTTCATAATGCACATTTTATCTACAATTGTAGCATTAAACATTGACATACTCTTTCATTCCCTTGCATTCACGATCTTCTTGGCCTTTTTCACTACACTTTTAACTGACTCCCATTCCCGTCAGGCATGTACCATGGTGTTTATTCCTACATTTACTACAGGATGGATATTCAAAATTTCCCTTCTTCCCCTTATTTCCATTTTCAGAGTGTTTAGATGATCTATTCTTCTATTTCTTTTCTTTAAAGTCCTACGACTTAGATAATTCCATTTTTATCATGATAGCACATGAGACAATATCTTAGTATGATGAGAAGTTTTGTAATTATAATGCTCAACAGAGGAATGTTTTTAGCCCATCAATGAATCGATCAATATTACTTCTTCTGTTATGTATATAATCTATTATACTCCTTACTATCCTTGTAAAGTTAGCCTCATACTTTGCGACATTATCTAATTTTTTACCTCAGACTAAAAAAAGTATTTCCATATCTTCTCTATGATCACGTGGAATGTTTTTTTATAAAAAAATAACTTTAAACTCCCTCCATACCATGTTTTATACTTCTTCATCTTTCTTTGTGTTTTGGATTAATGACCAGCATTGATCTGCATCTCTCGTGAGGTGATAAACTGCCCTAACAACCTTTTCCCTTTCACTACTCCACAAAGCATGGAATATTATCTCAAAGGAACATATCCATTTCTCAAATACCATTGGATTTGTACTCCCATTGAATGATTGTGGTTGTTGCCTCATGAATCAGTCTAACATTGATCCTCCATGTTGTGGATCAGGGTGCTCCATACGGGTAAGGTTATTATTCATAACCTGAGCAAGTTGTCCCAGTATGGTGATAAGTTGATCAACACTCGTTTCATCACCAGCTCCACTATATTTATCTTGAGTAGGAGGGAAATCCCTACACGGATTACGTGCGTTGATATAGTTTCCATTCCTTCCACTAGGCACCATTTCTAAATAATGGCAAACAATAGATTAGTTTATGAATCACAATCCATAATTCCAAACTTGTAAAACACTTAACATAAATTAAAAAATTTATGAATACAATCCATAATCATAAAATTGATTTCTATGAGGAGGTATATACTCATAAATCTGTCATAATGGTTTTTAAAGAAAATTTGAATTATCCTAAGCATATCCCGAGGGAGTGTCATAACCAAGAGTGCATCAAGGCCCGTTATCGTGTACCAGGATAGCCCGGATTAATCCCAAAACTCTTTTTCAGAGTTTTCACTCGTCGGTACATCTATTCCAGAGCCGCCTGTACCTGCTCGTATCCAAACAAGGATGTGTTTCCTGGTAAATACAAAAAATATCTATTTTTCCAATATTCGAGGAAGTTCTTCTATATTAATCATCAAAATATATATTAGGGTAATTTACATTAATCAGAGTTTATCTAAATCTAGTTTCCTAGGTTTGTACTAAAATTCATGAGATACCAACTATAATTCCCTGACCCCAGTTACAAAGAGTCAGTGAATTATTACATAACATTGGCATGATCACAAGGGATAAAATCTTGAGAGACCGATCAATTTAGTAGCCTTGGAAGTACTAGATATATTCATACGTTTTTCATTGCATTATAAAATTAAAAGAAACATCAACGGTATCTCCATTGACCACATTCATCCCTTAAACTATCCCAGTAGGCCAGTCAAAATATATTTCTTCTCATCCTAGGAAAAATAAAACATAGAAAGGGGTGAGATTAGATGCTCTGTAAGGATAACGATATAGCAGAAACATTCAATAATAAGCATAAACTTATAAGGCAATATATATGACTGAAAAACAATCCTTTTAAAGTTAAACTTTATCATAATATGGTAAATATAAATCAAATAAATCCATTTTCATATTCACATGTATATTCTACTTGTCGAATAATCAAATTTAATATCAATAACCAATTTCATAATGATAGAATGCATAATTCCAGACTTCATAACCACATAGTCAAGGCCTTGTTCCGAGACTACAAATAATATTTCGTCCCAGCCATGTGCCAAGAAACTAGTTTGTCTCATGAGATCTACTGATTCATCAAGGAGCTATTGCGGTCTCCACCTTTCACCTACTACGTCGAATGCATTCTTCAAATAAAAAGGTTTAAACATAACATAAATATTCATATTAAAAATAACATATGAAATGTTAATACATTAACCCTAAACCATGAATGGTATAAAAATAACACATCCAATGTTAAAAATATCACAAAACCTTTAATACAATATGTATGTTTTTTATTATAATAAATCAACATCAAACATGTATAAAATCCATTAAAGGATGTTGACATAGATGAAATAAAAAATATTTGACACAAATATCTCCTTCTATTTTAAAATCATTTAAAAGTAATGTAATTATAAATGAAAAAATTTATTTTGAAAATATTATTATAAGCTTGTAAGGGAAGTTTCAAAGGTGTTATAATGGTAGAGAGTGGTTTCATCTACTGTATAAGTTAAAAAACATTCTTACCATAATTTTCTGAAAAGGTCATAATGTACATTGTATAGAAAATGATGGAAAGACTCATTTTAAACCATTTTATAAAAAGGAAAACTTAGGTATAAACGACTTCAACCAATAGTCTAGTAAATAGTAAAAATGTTTTTAAATACTTTTTTAAGAAACACAGATGTGGATGATAAAGAGGTCCCAGTAGGCACTTACTTAAAAACTACCATAGATAATAAAGAGATTGTGAAATTAACCCTTACCTTGTACTTTTCCTTAGTCGATGGTATGTTAACCCATTGTATGATAGTTAAAACATTTTTATTAAATTATTCAATAACTATATACGTAAATATGATATCATATATGATTATCTAATATTTCATTGTTAATAATATTTCAGCAGTATCATCGTTTCTGGTGTTAACTGATTCGTTTTTTTATATGATTGGTTACGTAAGTAATGTTGGTTATTGATACGATGTATCCAATTTATATAAAGAATTATATTATGTTCATGAACATTATTTTTAATCATAAAATTAAAATTACTATTGAATTATTATGATGGAAAATTAATCTCATCTCATTCGTGGAGAGGGTAATCCGTACGTACACACGAGCGACAATATCATTATATTGATGATGAAATAGTATGTAATTGGATGGTATATCATATATATAGAATACATTTCATGTTATATTTATTATTTACATTAGTTATCCTCATTATAATACCAATTGAAATAAATAAGTTTTTTAATAACAAACTACACCACAAGGTGGAGATGGTAAGCCGTACGTACCCACGTATGGTGACTTTGTCATTTATTGGATGAATAGAATAATAAATATGGTTATATTATATTAATAATAATATAAACATACTTATAATGTACTAGAGTAATTATTTTGGTATGGAAACAACAAATAAATATGAAGTGGAAGAAGATAAGAAATTGAAAAATGGTGTTGAAATTATTACCTCTTCATCGGGTGTTTCCTTTTTAGTTGAATAAAATGGATCTTTAGGTTGGCTTTACAATCAATGTAAGGACTCTTTGTAGTATTTAAGGATGTTGGGAAGGTATTTTGGTAGAGGATGGCCGATCCAAATGGCTTTGGATGTTTGAAATTATGGTAAGGATAAGTACCCTTTTATAAGAGAGGTGAGGTTCACTTTAGGAAAAACATTAAATATTATTTTATAATAAAATCATTTTAGGTTTCTAATGGAACAAAAATGAATTATTTTTTGGATAATGTTAAAATGGGTCAAAAAAATCTCATCCAATAGCTTTTGTACAGGTCTAGGTGACCATGTTAACCTTATTTGTTATATTATACTCTTAGTTAAATAGTTTGACATTTACCATCTCTCATTTTATTTTTATATTATATGGTTAATAAACTTACTATAAATTACCAGGAGAACCCGAAGTTGTTTTTTATTGATATATCTAACCTTATCTAATTCTTTGGGTGATATTTATATTTTTAGGAATATTATATCAATCAATAATATAATATTTTTTTTAAACTCATTTATGTCTATTTTGACACTATTTAGTATTTGAGTTTTTTGAAAGCTATAAAAACATTATCACTTTGAATAAAATTTATTTAAAAACCCAAACATGTAATATTAACATTGAAAATTAGTGGAATTCCTCATACGTCTCAATTTACATTTATTTGGGTATTTAAAATATCAATTATTTTAATATTTCATTATTCTGGTAATTAATGCATCATTATTGTGTCGTAAATAAATTACATTAGTTAATGTCTAAAAATAATAAATAAAATACTATTATGTAGGATATATTTTTAGCTTCCTAATTTCTATTTATTGACTAATTTATATTTTGTGTAACCCTATCTTAAAAATGGTTTAGTTATTAAACTTTGAAAATAACTCTTTTTAGTCTTCTTTAAATAAAATTATAATAAATGTCCTAATCTAATCCAAGTGAACCAAAAAGGATCAAATTTTATTACTATGGTTTCTTTTGGTCCAATTAAATTTATCCAATAGAATTAGGAAATGTGTAAGGGTTATTACAATAACATTTTTACACTTAATTATCCTATTTACTTTTAACCTTGGTAAATAAAAGACAAAACTTACTATTCATCAAAAAATATTTTCTTCTTATCGAACCACTTCTTACATAATGATGTCAACCGAGTCCCTCAAAGTTTTTAAATTCACTCACATAAGAGGTAAAGTTATGTTTTATTATTATTTGCAAATACTTCTAGAATGTGGGTAAAAGACAGTTAAGAAGTTCAGTGAAATTGTATATATCTAATCTTATTATAAAATGAATCCAATGAATTACATTGAACATATATATTTATTATGTATATATTTTGACATAAAATAAATTAAATTAAAATAACTTATTACATAAATAAAAAGTTGGTTTTAAACAATAATCCAGTGATTTTCACTATTCATAAAAAATTGAATGTTTTCAGAAAAATTCCAAAAAATTCACCGTAATTTTTATTTATATTAAAAATTATAAAATGAATTTCATTTTGAAAAATAAAATTTCTAAATTTCTAAAAGTGGGTATTACTTTTCATTATGGCTTTTTTGATTGGTCGTGGTGTGTTAAAACTCCATGTTGCGAACAACGCATGCTACTGCATTTTTCAAAGGGAAACATACCATGGAAAATTGGGGGGTTACAAATTAATTCGTTTAATATTTTAAATATGATAAAATAAATTTTTATGTTTAAACAATAAATAATTTTGAAAACAATTTAATATAATAATGTGGTTTTTATCTTTACAAATTTTAACATAATTTTTTACTAATTTCCAATTGAATGAGTGATAATATTAATATGAATAGTTTTAAAAAAATTGGAGAAGTTTTTAATGTTTATATTAATTTATTTGATTAGATAAAAACAACACAATATTGATAATACAATAGGTAGAATTCAATAGTCTTATCATTATCATGGACATTAAATTAATCTTAATAATAATATTTTTTCCCCAAAATAAAATTTAACATATTAAAAAATATGATTATTTTTATTTTAAATATTAAATTTATTTTTATAGAGTTAATTTCTTCATGTGCTAAACTCTAATTTTTAATATAGAGAGAAAACAGTTTTTTGGGTACAAATTATGGATAAATCCAAATTGCTTGTTATGTGTGCAATAAATTCAACATAGAATTTCTTAATGATTTTTTAAATAAAAAATACATATTTCTATATATTATGGTATTAAAAATCATTTAATTCATACATATATTGTGATAATTCTATAAAAGGACTCACATTATAAAAATGGGTATTTTTACCATTCACCTAAAAATCAATTATTTTACAAAAATCAAAAATATTCACAATTAGTAAATTTTGATATTTAGAAAACAAAAATGATGTTTCTTATAAAACATTATTAAATTCACAGAATTAAATTTTAATATAAAATTCTATATTTATAAATATATATTGTTTTTATTAATAACCCATTTTAAATCATGAAGTCTTCCAAATCATATTTTGTATTCTTTTTCGAGTTGATTCCAATAGATTTTTATTTAATAATTCTTTTATTATTATTAAATTTTATTAATAAAAAATATGTAAATGTTTAATTTAGATTATTTTTGTTTTTGGAGTAATATATCTCACATGGTATTAATTTAGAGGAAACAATTTAATCCAAAATATTAGTTATTACATTCTACCACTTAAATATATTCTAGTTTTTGTATTTTACTTATTTCTCAATGAAAAAATTATGTGATTTTATTGTTAATATATATTCATCATTAATAATATAACATCTAATATGACTTCTATCGTACTCTCTTTGGCAATATAATGTTACTTATCTTTCTGAAAAAACATAAATAATGTATAAAATCATATAAACCAGTATGTGTACATTATAATCATATATTATCTATAACATAAATTTCCTAAAACCATTTTAATATCTAAGACATTAATCCACAATGAAATCATATATTTATCCAAAAAAATAACTCAATCTTCAACCATCACATATAATAACAACTAGTTCCTAAATTCAGATTCTAATCAATATATATCATAATAAAAGATCAGAGCAACATTACCAAACATATCATGGGTCAATTTTTAAATAAAAGAATAATAAATTACAAAGCAATAAATGATATTTAACTAAATTTTTTCAAATTAAATATACACTTTGGTTCCTCAACATCAAGATTATATTAATCCTAAGTTACTTTCATACCATAATCTAGTGATTTACAATAATAATACCCAAAAATATAATTATGTCATAAAATCATATTTAAAAATATTGAAACAATTTTATATATTTTTAAAAAACAACTAATACAAAACATTAGAGGAACAATTCAATGATTTTTCTCATAAACCGTGTATCATTGTGAATACAAAAATATATCATTTATAAATATCACTCACCAATGAAAATATCTAAGGGTATCATCATTTAATTTCTATTTTGATATCAACCTATCATACCTATTTAAGGCTAAGAAATATTATTTTTCTATATAAAATGGAATTAATTACGATTCTCAAGCATAAAAATATTCTCCCTTATTTACTTATATGGTACTATGTTTATTACATCCATACCATTATCAAATTCCTTTCAATGATCAATTTTCAACCAAATTCCATAAAAGAAAATGTTTATTAATAAAATAATGGGAATTGATCATATGTGTTTGAAAACTGAAAACTATGATGTCCTGTATATTCCTTTGATACATTCAATTCAATGTAATTTTCTTTAGGATATTTTCCCTTGTACTTGTTATAAAACTACTTAATATATCTACCCCAAAATGTCCATAAACATTCATATTTTATTCTAAACCCAAATTTCATTGATATTTATGCACACAAGGTTAAATTTATACTTTATCCTTAAAAATTACATTTCAGTTAATATGTACCATTACATTGTTATTTCTATGTTTTAGTTTAATTTATCCATAGTCATTCCCTATTAGGTTATCTAACCTAAATATTTTTAAATACTTCATAATGGTTCTAAAATGTTATGTGATTAATTACTAAATATCCCCAGAGATTTGCTTTGTAGGTTTATAGTCTTAGTCCCACTCAACATGTACCATAGTGAATATTACGTGTATACAAAACCAAGGGTTTTTAGGGTGGTGACCTCAAAGTGTCTACATGCCAAAACCACTTCAACATTCTAGTGTCCATATAACAATGTATTTTCTTGAAGATTTATACAATATATATATTACCAAAAATTTTAGATGTAATATTATACATGTAATTTATAATTTTTACTTATCCCAAGGGGTTCCATAAATATTCACTTCTTTCAATATCAAAAACAACTAAGAAAGTCATCAAAAATAATTGAACACCCCTTTGATACCAAATGAGGTTCCCCTAACCCACACACAAGGGTCTGGTGTTATAATACCTAATTTTAAAAATTATTTTCAATATCATGTGAGATTATCTAATATAAACATTCACATACATCACATTATTATTTAATTTTAAAATAATCCCACAAAAATCAAAATATATGTTGGATTACTGTTCTTGAGGACTATCTTTAAATAAAACTAATTTTAAAAACATATGTGTATTTATCATTATTCAAACCATACTAGACTCCATTATTTTATACTTAGAGGTTATACTAATCTTCATTACATATGGTGGGGATAAATAATAAAGGATTGAGATAACATTATCATTAATGGAAAATAAATCATCAACATGTAATCATTGGTTAGATCATAAATTATTAGAAAACAAGATAAGGGGGAAATTTATTATTAAAATGAACATAAACAATTTATAGTTTTTTGAAATATTGATAGAAGTGCTTAGATTCTCAAATGAAAAAACAAATACCGCTGCAAAATTATGTGGAATCATGGGACATTAAATAAGAGTTAAAGAGCATAATCATAGGCACCTGATTTTTCCATAATTTTGTGGCATAAAATTATTCCTAGAGATTATATATCATAGAAAACCATTAATAAATTTATCACATATTATGTTTGTGCTAATCACATATATTCCTTCTTGGGCTTGGGATAATCCTATCATGTAATAATTAGATGGGGAAAAAACCTATTATATACCATTTGGGATTTTAAAATCTCCTCCACTAAACCATTTCTACTAGTGGAAATTATCCAATATATCATTCGAATTTATATAAATAGTACTATGTACAATTTTTATTGGGATACATCCTCTCATTAACCCTTTATCAAGAGATAAATCATCTTGTGTATCATTTGTCCTAGGATAAATCCTCTCATATACACTCTTTCTTTTGAAAAATCATCTCCCGTTACATTGTGAGATCATGATATAAAATGTCTAATAATTCATTGATGGGTAATATAGTACCTCACTAATTATTTATCCATAGTTATCAGTACCACTTAAAAATAATTATTTACGTTATCTAGAATCCATGCATAGAAAAATGGTTATCTATATTTTTTCTAATGGTATCAAAAAATGACCTCATGAATTTTAATGGTTTACACATAAAATTTAATAAACCAATAAAGTATTTCATAAGAAACTTTTTTGGGATGGGATATTAAAATAAATCCATGGAAATAAAGAAATTACAGATATAGAGGAAAATGTTTGGGAAATCATAAAAGGGGTTTTAAAAAATATTATTTCATAGGCATAAAATCAAATGTTAATGTCAATTTGAAATGTTTTTTTTGAAAATGTGATGTGAAAAAAAATAAAAAAAAATTATATTTTAAATTAATTATAAATAGTAGATCCATTAGAGATCATATTTTTTATCAAAATAAATGTTAACACGTTGATAAAAAAATTTATTTTTAAATTTTTGAAAAAGTTTTACTATATTGAAATACCTTTATGGAAACCATGTATAATAAAAATTGGTAGTAAAACATCCATTTTAAAAAATTATATGTGTAATATAAAGGTCACATGGGTAAAAATATAAATTGGGTTTCAAAATAATAATGGAACACATTTTTTGAATACTGAACATGGAAATAGAGGGAAACCCATCTTTAAATGATATTATATATTTTATATTAAATCATTTCACTTTTAAAGAGAAATAAATAATCTCAGAATGAATAATGTAATTAAAAATGTGATTCCCTATGAAGAGAACATAGGAAATATTGTATTATGTAATAATTATATTAATTTATTAGAATTAGTAGAAAAATGATCACAAAATAACATTTTAACTCCAAGGAAATTTGGGTTAACTAAATCAAAAAAGGATACCTCAATTCACGAATAAATATAAATTATAAGTTTTTAATTTGGTGTTCATGTAAATCAAAAGAAATTAAAGAGAAAATACCACATAATATGTCAGTGATAAAAAAATTTCTCACTTATATTAAATAACTAAAACAAGAGCCATAATAACATAATTTATGAAAATTGAGTTTCAAAAAATATTTGTAGTAGTCTTAACATAAAAATAAGTGTACTAATATGAAATGAAAATTAATATAAAATTAAATGGGTGAAAAAAAATTTCATTTAACTAAATAGGGAATTAAAAATTGTATATTTGATAAATTATGGTCCATTACATCAAACACGTCACAATGATTTAAAAATGAGGCAAGGAAAATCTTAACATAATTATTTCCGTTGAATAAAAAACATAGATATACTTAATAAAAAATAACTATCTTACTGTACCATTTTATTACATTTTTAATATATTTAAATTTTTATGAACGTAATTTATAATTATTTTCAACATGTATATTAGTTAGATATTATAAATTTTACATATTGGGTGTCGGGTACTGTGATTGTTTTGAACTAGCTACCTAACAGAGGTGTTATTCATTATTACCTCAAATTTCATCCATTTTAGATAAGTAAAGGTACTTTAATAGATAATTTATTTTGATTTAAAAAAAAATTATCTCATTTAATATTGGTTGTATTTTTTTTCTTGAAAATAGGATCAGTATTGGAAAAATAAAATAATTTTATCATTGGATTAAGATATTTAAATAATTATATGAACACATAATATGGCTATTAAAGAACTATAAATATCTTGTTTTTATTATCAATTTTTTAAAATATTATTATTTATTTTTCTATATTCATCCACGATATATTTGTATATAATTATTCATGTAGATGGATTGAATGAGAAAAACATAATCGTTCAATATAAAATGGATGATTATGGTCATGAATGTGGTTCTGTTATGGAATTATATCACTTTTATATAAGAATATTGATTTTAATATGATATTTTTAGTGGATGATTAAAATTTTAATAGGTATTGATACATAATTCAAATAAATATGAGAAACGAAAAAAAAAATTCCACGGAGATTGTTGTCCACAAAATACATCATCAGTGTAATGTTGTTTTTCAATTTTGTTTACATGGAATATGGAATGGTTGTTTCAATTTTATAATTACCCTATAATAATATAATGAAATTAATTTGAATATATTTTAATATTTTTGGTAGGTTTGTAATGTATGAACCAAGATATTCATTTCAGTTATGGATCTTGTTTCTTGGGATGTTTTTTAGGAAAAGAAAAAACTATGGATTTTCTAAGTACACGCCATGTAGCTAGATTTCCAAGTACCAGTATATTCTGCCTGTGTAAAGAAAAAATACATGCTTATGTGCTGACATGGAAGACCGCTTAAGTCAGGGGCTGATTAAGGATACTACATAGTGTGTATATTTAATGAACACGTCATTTAATTTTCATTTTATTTGATATATTAGAGTGGGGTTTCATCTCATGTCTAGAACCTCATTTTTCTTCCCCTGTTTCGTACAGGAGAAATCGAGAATGTTGAACAAATATTGAACCACTGTTTATCTTTCCTAGCTCTGATTTAGACATTGTCTTGTGCGTTAGAATCCCACTATTGATTTCTCAATTCCCCTACATGAAGAGAATGTTCCTTAGAGCGGTGGATGAATTGAAAAGGAACCCTCATTTAGATTTCAATTCTATTCCATGGGAATAATAGTAGTTTCCAATCAATCCTTTATGATTTAATGTTCTGAATTTTACTTGCATCGATCTTGCTGGGTCTTTGAGGACTCGTTTCAGTTTCTATCTCCATTTTTTATCGTATCTCATGACATATTGTATTCTTTTATTTCACTTTTTTGGTTGCCTTTTAGTCTATCATTTATCAGACTTCCCATGTGCTCTTAGAGACATATGGAGCATTTCTGTTGGTATATGATTTTGATCACCTGTTGTTTGTCAATGGTACTATTTTTATTGCCGCTGATGTTGATGTGGTTTAATAACTTGAAGTTGATTCTGCTTAACTCCTAAGGTCTGGTCTGCTTGATTGGCTGGGAATTGATTAGTTCTGCATCTTTCTATCTATATCTGCATGTGCTTTAATTAACACTGCACTTCTTTAGACTCTCGGTTTATACTTCTCTTGTGTAAGAAACATCTTCACAAGATTCATATTCGGATGTGGGGTGTGAAGGTGGTAATTATTGCTGGACGTTTTTTTGTGTATTGCTAGTGTTTCCATACCCCCTTTTTTGTTCCACTGGTTTGATGTGGTCTATAGTATATTTGAGCTTGGATGGTCTCTTTATGGAAAAGAATAATTCTCTCATGAAACATAGAACATGTCTGGAAACTCGTTTTTTCTCCTCTATTCTTCATTTTCTCACCTGAATTGTATCTACAACTTGGTGATGGTTTAAGCATATTACACCTCGTGTTTCCATTGTATCATTTTGATTTAATAAATTCCCAAGTCATGGACTGGTTTTCCAGTTCATGTCACTTTCAAAAAAAGGGTCGATGTTCATGTATATCAACTGAACGATATCGAGGTAAGTGGTTTGTACCTTTATTTGTTTGTCTTTGGATTACTAATGCTAAATGTGACATATACACATATAGTGGTATTTCTTTATTTAAAATGTATCCCTATTTATCACCTGTTATGGTTTATTTAATTTATAAATGGTTTTTTCCTATGCATATGGTTAGATACCATTTACGGGACACCCCATCGGTTTATTTCTATTGATTTATAGTTATGGTCATTTGGTTATGGTTTCATTAAGGCATACCTTGTTTTCCATGCCTTGGTTGATTAGGATGGAGATTGTGTTATTATAAAAAATGTCAGTGATATGCACTGTAAATGATTGAACAAAGGGGGATTGGACTGTGAGAGCATTACAAAAGGGGTTAGACCATGAGAGCTGTGCAAATGGCCATTTATAATTAATTTGGTCAGACTATTAGAGATTCCCAAGTGATTCTTATTTTTTTATTAAAATAATGTTGGACCCTAGGGCATTGGCCATGAGAGATGACAGTTGGTCCTTATATTTCATTGATTCTATGTTGACCAAGGGGTACAGACTGTGAGATCTTCCCATGTGGTTGTTTGTATTTTATATATAATATTTCAGACCATAGATGTTTTATTATAAGAGCATTACTAGAGGGTAATTATTTTATTGAATTGATATTATGGAAGTCAAAAGGGGTTAAACTATGATAACATTCCCATGGGGTCTATTTTTAATTTTCGAATGATTGTGATGAGTCTACTAGGCCAAAGCACAATCTTGGACTCGATATTAATTGATTTGTATAGATGGACTTCTAAGACATCAGTTATGTTACTATTACAAAGGGGTATATAGAGATTAGGTTAGATCACGAGTTTACATGATTCAATGGATGAATATTAAATGTAAATGAATGTAATTGAAAATACATGATTGTTTAATTTTATGTACATCCTAGTTTTTTACTTCATTTCTACATATTACCTACTATATATATATTCACACATATTTAGGCATAGATAATTGTGTGTTTTCCTATTGTGATTTTACCCACACCTTTTTTGGGTAATGTTTTGGACCCAAACAGATTATATAGTTGCAAATACAGATATGTGAATGATCCCTTCTTCAACAGGTACATGATTGATGTTGGAGATGGAGAGAATGAGACCATTATAAGACATGCGATAATGTGGGAGTTTACATGTTTCTTTTATAATTTGGTTTTGGTATTTCCTTCCATCACTATGACTATTTGGGCAATTTTCCTAGGTACATATGCCATGAAACATATATATATTGTTTCTTTTGTTGGATTTACTTTTGTCTTCCACTGTTTATTTCTACTATATAGTATTTATGCTTCTGCTATAGTTTATTATTTGTTTTCCACTATGTATACTATACCAATTGGGGTATTGTTTCCCATTAACACACCATGGCCCTTACTTCTATTCTGTAGCCTCTAGTGTTTGGGTAAACACGCTTGAGGTCTTATGACCAACCAGGTTTGGGGAACCATTGGGTGGCACCCAGATCTAGGACGTTACATGTAATATAAAGATTAATATGAATAGGATATGGATTAATTAATACTCACATTGTTTCCTCTAACTATGCATTGAATGTATAGCAGTGAATTAAATGAATAAGCAAACTAATTAATCCCAAAGTCTTTTGGAAATTATAGAATATTCTACGTGGATAATATTATTTATATTTAATTTAGAAATTACATGGTATGGTAGTAGCATCAATGGGAGGAAGTTACCACTTTTATAAATTAATAAAAAGTCACCATCGTGAACACCTATAGTTTTTCAATAATGGAATGGCACAATTTAAGGGTAAATGTCTTCAAATTTATATATTAAATGAGTGTGGTTGGTATAATGTCTTTAAATCCACTAACACTAAATTTAAATAAAAATAACTAGGTTTCATGACATTTACCTACATTTTTTTAAAATTTACCATTTAAATTTTTACCTAGGTAACTAGTTTTTAACTATTAAATATATTTTTTAATAATAAAAATAAAATCTCCCCTTTTACAATGTTTTAGTGTTTGATGTCGTAATTTAATATTATTTTAAAAAGATAAATATATAAATAATAAAAAAATAAACATTTAAATTAATACAATCATTTTATAGTAAGACTTTTCGGTAGTAAAATTTCATTATTTATTTTATGGGTTTAAATATTATTTATTATTTAGTTACAATTGAATGAGAGAAAACATATTTATATATAGGTTTCAAAATTAAATTAAATTAAATAATGAATTATTTATATTATTTGACAAAATTTCACAATATTATGAAAGTAACATTTTTACCATTATCGCGGTCGTTGACTTTAATCTTTGTAATCATAATTTTATATCTCAAAATTTAATTGAACATATTAAATACCATGATCATGTTGATGTAAATTATTAATTCCATTTGAAATATTTATTTTCTATATTTCATGGAAACTAGTTTTAAAAATTTATGAATAAATAAATGTAAGAATAGTATATTACAAGATATTTCAAAACCTTACAAAAGGGTTTAATAAATTTAAAAAAATAGATGATTTATTTTACTTTAAATATATGTAAATATTGATATGTATATATATTTGTTTTAAAAAACATTTAATCAATCAATTCATTTCTATAATTTCATAAATATGACGATATTTGAAAAATCATTATTTTTACTATTCAATAATAAATCAATTGTTTTATTCAAATATAAAAAATAACCATATGATAATTTTAATATGTGGAATTCAAAAACTATTTATTATTTTTAAAATTATTATTTATTAATTTTTTAATTTAACTTTTAAATGAAAAATTAATATATATATATATATATATATGTATCCAAATTTTATTGAAACATAAAACTGCAATTCGTTATATGTTCATATTCATATTTATTATAAATTTTGTAATTTAGAAAAATATTATTGGTTTACTAGTGGTTTAATTAATCTTTATTGTTCTTATTAAGAAGTATTTTTTACTCATTTTATCTTTTCCATACATGTTGAGATTGATATTGAGAATAATTATAATTTCAGAGAAATATATTCCAAAATATCATGTAGTTATAGTAAACCAATCTCAAATATGGTATGATTTATAGGTGGTGAGCATTAACTTATATTTATGATGTAAAATTATCACAATTTTAATACAGTTTTTTGATATACACAATTTGAATAAATTAATGTTATCATATTAAATTTTCTCATGATGTACTTCATGGAATAAAATATGTCATCATTATACATCTCTTAATTTATTCTTATTATTATCCCATTGAAGGGATATTTATCATATGTTTTTTTGTACATCCCTTGGGTATCACATTTAGTAATAATTTTATGATGGGATTTTTTGCCACAGTGGACCATACAGACACCCACAAAGGTCGTAGATCAGGGGTGGCCAACTTTATCCAATTGTATTCAATATAAATTTGTCTTCAGTTATGTTGATGAAACCTCTATTTTTGGTTGGTATGTATAGAACCCTAATTCATTCCCCTAACACTTACTGCATCATGAAATGTAGATAGTGTAAAATAAATACTCAATGGGGATCTTTATAATGTCCTCCCAAATTATAGAAAACCTAAACATTATTATGTCAACTTATTGTCTTGATTTTTAGATATTAACTATTCTATATTATGTTATAATGGGTGATGACATTAAACATTAACAAAGAGAATTCACTATCCTAAACTCCAAAATCACAACATTACACATGTGGTTGTGTTGTCTCCCAAAAATATCCTTCTACAACATAAAAGAAATATGGAATTGTTTAAACTAGAACCACTAGTAAATAGGGGTTCTCCCCAAGCTTCAACATAGACAGATCTTCAAAAATCGTGGTATTTTCTACAGTACTCCTCAAGAATGTCAAACTATCCCGACATCATGTTACTTAATTCTGCAACTCTCACTACTATGAGATTCAATGTTATGAACTTCATTATGTCAGTGCTAGATACTAGAGTGGGGCTCCTCTTTTCATTCAGTGTAATTTGATGACCATAATAAGCTTTCTTTCAACTATATTTTTTTGTTCCCTGAATAAATCAACCAAAATGAAATTCCAGTTATTGTTGTTCAGAAACTCCTCCTTTTTTCATTACTTCCTCACATCCTTGGAAGTGGTGGTTTTCCCCATATAACCTCATCCTCATTAATATTACAAACATTTATTAATAATTATGGTGATTTAAAATCTATAAACTCTATGTATATACACATTTTCATTTTCAACAACTTCAAAAATATTGATAGATGATTGATTCAAATCGAATATTTTTAAAAATAGAATAAAATCCCCATTAAAATAACCCTCAAATCAGATCATAAATTATTAATGTTTCTTAAGGAATGTTTAAATTAGATCACATAACTTATAACTATACATCTTTTAGTCGCTGAATCGTCACATAAGTTAACCAAATCCATATAGTTTTACCCTTATAACTAACCAACTCATTATTATATACCCTTTAGTACATAGAACAATATTTGAAATGTATCTTATTCATTCTTTAATCTTCTTCTGTTACACCATCATTTTTTTCAAACATCACCTTTTAGATTCTTATTTTGATCAGATCATATCATTATCTTCTTTTATTTTTATCAAATATGTTTCTCGATTCATCATACATTTTCTACATAGAATTAAATTAATTCATCATTTTCTATTTAACTTCTTCATCATTGAGATACACCTTCTAATATATCGATGCATTGTCCATATTACCTTCCATGTGCATCTGCATATCAAACAGAATGAATATCTAGTGATTTGAATCATGTTCTTTGTTTTATATTATGAATATCGAGATCATTCTATAAAATCAAATTGGACATTAGTTGGTCATCTTCCAATGTGAAGTACCATAATTTAATGAATAGTGAATACATCTAATAACTTATAATGAATACTTGAAATTAGCTGAAAATGTTAAAATTACTTGTTAAATCCCTCTTCAAAATACATTCTAACTTATTACCCTAAGCGTATCTTCTATCTATGATTCTTTAATTGGTGTATGATAAAATATACTACTCTTCATATATTTTCCAATTTCATGGAAGCTTCTTCACTATGTGACTTATAGTAATCTAAATGTTCAATTCTTCAAAATCATTTTCTAGGAAACTCTTATTTATCAATATGCAAATTTTATAAATTTTAGTCAACTTATTATATATATATTTGATATTGACCTCCAATCTATCGAATATGATGTTCAATATCCATATCGTTCAACTTATCTATTGTGACGGTTCTTTGAATTCTCCCATAGAGAATTAATTTCAATTAAATTTTATAGATACTACTTTATCAATATTTATTACTTGTATTTTAATTAAATAATATCACAAAAAAATCTCAAATTTATGTGGATGTCATTGGACGAAACTACCTCTACGAATGATTCATTATTCAATCATCATCTATAAATTTACATCACTTCAATACTTATGATGACATGACTTCCACTGATGATTATGTAAAATTATATAGATTTCTACAGTGTAGTCATCCATTTGGGGTTAATACATTAATGTTATATTATCTTATAGTGTTTCCAATATATGTGGTGCATAAATGCATTCATATGACTTTATGAAGATATATATCATGATTTATTTCGTTAATATAATTTTACTCTAAATATAATTCCTAGTTTTTTACATTCATTATTGAAAAAATAATAATTCACCATCACCATATCATGGGTTCATTAATATATACCTTTGTATTTTTTACTAATACCCCTTAAAAACTAAATTCAATATTATTCTCCCAATAATTGAAAATAAATTCAAAGTCTCTTGTATATCCTTATTTCAAGATCATAGAGAGAGGGAACCTCATCCTTTTTCTATCTCCCTTTACATAATATGATATTTAATCCCCATTATTAACATCTTGAGGTGAGGGTGGAATTGTTTAATCACATAAAATATTCTCTTATTGTCTTATTTTGAATTGAAATTAATTATGCAATTGCATAAGATAAGGATAAAATCAATTTTCTTGAACAAATAGTCCAAAAATCAACTAGCTCTAGGCCTTCATGATATTTGCATCTGTTTAAAATAAGAGTTATTAATCAAAGGCACAAAATCAATCCATAAAATAATCATGTGATATTATATTTTTAAATGTATCTTCTTTGATTATTTTTAATATATACTAAGACTATCTTTTTCAGGCATCCCAAAAAATGGATTAAAAATTTTCAACCAAAAAATGTATTATTTTTCAGAATGGCTAATATTTTTTCATCTAATATCAATTTAAATTTTTTATTTTAATATAATATTTAAAATGAGCATAAGAGTATATATATGATCTATATTATAGATGAAAACCAATTTATTCTCTAATTTCTCATACTCTGGAATTTCATCATCATTATTCAAATAATCTTTAACTGGGAACATAAATTCATCAATACTCCAAAAAAAATCAAGTGATAAGGATATATTTTTATATATTTTTTATATTAAACCCAGTGGAATAATTTCTTTATAAATTCATATATTTTTGTAATACATTACAAGTATTATGAGCCAAAAGTGATACGAGTTTGAAAAAATCATAAGCTATAAATTATAATTTAATGGGACAACTAGCTTCAAATTGACCACCCCAAAATGGATAAACACTATTTCCTTCAACATCATGGTCGATGCCAATATATGTGGTTATTACTACAATTAGAAAAACTCATCCATCATATATAACAGTCCTTGTGCTTATAATCTCAGCTTCACTCTACGTCTCCCATTGGATTTCATCCCCTTAAATTCATGGATTCATTACAAATAATTTCGAATGGAAATTAATAATATGGATATTTCATTACATTAAATTAGATAAAAAATTATTGGATATATTTCTCAACACAAAAAATCCATTTATGTTGTCCTCACTTTTCATCATGCAATTACCCTTCTTCTTCTATGAAATACACTTCTTGTCCATTATGTACTTCCTCTTTTTTCCATTACTTTTCTATTTACATATAGATTTATTATTTAGAAATGATATAAAGTAAATTTCCCATTATATTCATTTTCCGTATTTTTCTGAACTTCTTCTAGTTATTCAGTATAAATATTCATGATGACCATTGGATGAAATTTATCTTTTTATTTTTAGTAATCAATTTATAATCTAATTCATGTTTCATCAAATTAAAAAAAAATTCTCTAGACCATGAAATATTATTGTATGTTTTTATTAATACATTCAGTATTAATAATACTTCCAAAATGTTTTACAAGTTTTGATATGTTACCCTGCTGAGTAATTTCTAGTAAACAACTACATTCTTTTATCGAATATATCTTCCACCATTCAAATATTCTTAGGTATTTCTCATAATAGTTTACATTGTAGATTCATATTTCTTCATTTAAATTTTATATCCATAATTTCTTACAATTATATATAAAAAGTGCCTTTATTAACTAATATAATAATTTCTTCATTGACGTGGAATTTTATTTGACTTCTTTTATGGTATTTTCAACATTGCAATGTATGACTCTTTTCACCTCAGGATAAACCTACAATAAATTTTACATTCATTTTACTTTTGATATTATTGAATTAAATCACTGGTTATTTTATTATTTTAGATATATATTTGATCTCTTTAATATATTTTCCACCACATTCTCATCCTTTATAGAATCCCTAAAGATATTAAAATATATTTTTTATAAATTGGTTTTCATTTTTCGGTGAACTATATATTGGATTAGTAAACTCTTATTTTAATTATATCCATCACTCAATTTATGTACTGTTTTTTATTCTTAATAATTTTTATTTGTTTCTAATTGTCTGTGTCTATGTTTCTAATCTTTTCACAGCACTAATATCATCCACAAAGTATATTATTATTTTAGTGACTGTAGCTCTTGATTGTGGAAGGTTCTTGCAATCATTTCATATACTTCACTGTAAAATATTCCATGAGTATAGCCCAATATTTTACCTCTTTCATTAGATTTTATTGATTTTTTGGGTTTCAAAAAACTATTATTCTTAAAATATTTTCAGAAATTTAAATTATATCATACACTATTTAAATAATTTGAATTAGTACAACTCCATTTACCAATACATCGGGTTATCATTTTTTATCATAAAAACACATGTAATCCAGGAAATAATAAATGTTATTATTTATCTGTAAAAATATTATTTACTTATTTTTATCAATGTTTTATAAATAATTCTATAAAACAATTACTTGAAAAATTAAAATTTTATTTTACTATATTGTTTTTAATGATTTACGTAATTTTATTTTAAAGATATATATAATGATTTTAGAAGGAGTTTTTTAGAGAGTTGAAGTTATTTTTGGAATAAATAGATAAAATATAACATAGGTTTAATTTTTATGTTTTTTCTAAAAATATTGATTTTTAGTGAATACTAAAAAATTGTGGATATTTAGCAAACATTCATTTTTTCAAAAAATTGGAAAATTTAAATGTTTTATTTTGTATTTTGATATGAACTCAAAATATATATATAATTTAAAAAACATAATTTAAAAATTCCATTATAATAAATATATTATTTTATTTTTGGTATATGTTAATTTTTTGTCTTAAAACGTATTTTTTCAAAAACCTGTTTTTTATTGTGATCTAGGATTTTAGAATTAAATTAATTTATACCAAATATACTAATATAATCATGGAAATTTTATTCCATATTTAGAATAATAATTTTTACTTTTATTAATTTGTCAATTTTAATTTTTAATCAATAGGAATAATAACCACAATTAAAATATTTGACCATTGTAAATTGTAAATCGGTTTAATTAAGTAAAAAACTACATGATAAGGCCAAAATACCATTCCATAATTTTTTTGTGGTTTTATTTCTGAAATTATTACCTTGTTATCAAAATATTATATATTGGGAGCCAAATTCAATTGATTAATACAAAATAATGGATTAATTGTTAGAAAAAAATTAATTGTGCCACTCCCCTTACTTATAAAAGGGAAACATCGATACTCCCTGAAGTGAAAATTCTTAGCACTCTAGATTTTCCTTGACATAACAAAACCTATACCCAATATCCCTCATCATATTGGTATTTTTATTTTAAAAATATAATTCCTATGAGGATAAATTTTTAAGAAATTTAGATATATCAGATGAGAAGTTATAATTCCCAACCAACTTATTTCATGTTTATTTATTATTTTACATCCATAAAATCATATTCAAAGAATTATGAAAAAAATAAAATTTTTATATTATATATAATTATATGTTATTTAGATTATGTTACAAAACTTTTCATCTTCATTTCCATATCATTATAAATGATGATGTTGCTTGTGTATATGTGTGCAATAACACTACCACTAAGTGATGTTTTTCATTTGTCATCATTGGATCCTATGGATATTTATATTGATATATCAAATGAATATATATGATATTTATGATATAATTTTTATTATGTAATTATTATATATTTCATACGCAAATTCTTTTTCTATTCGTTATAAATTGATAACATTGCTCATGAGTACATGTCAAATACCACCTCTATGTAGTGATATGATTTATTTTATATTTTCTCCATATTGGTATGGTCATAAGGATTGAAAAAAATCATTAAAAGTAAAATTATAATATATTATAATTTTAAAAATGTATAATATTATTTCCATTTTTTTCATTTCCACCCATTAGTAAAAAATGAAAATGGTATTCATGCATACATATGGATTACCATCTTAAGGAAATGGCATGGTTCATTTTCCAAAGCATCTCTACTTGTATGGTTATAAATTCATTTATAATTTTTAAATATAAAAAAAATTTATATGTTTAATATTCATGTAATAAAAGAACCAAAACCCCTTCCACCATGATCAGTGCATCGATGTGGTTTGAGGTTATAAACTAAATGAACGCAAAACATCCCGATCGAAATTAACGATTTTAGTATCTAAATAAAAAATTATAATCAATAAAATAAAGGGTATATTGATAATGAATTGATCATGAAAAAGGATATCAATATGGTATAAAAATAATATAAATTTATTATTTTGTTGTTTGAGAATGTATGAAGATAAAAGATACATAAGGTATGGGAATTTCATTAAAACCTTGTTTTAATGTTTTCCACTAAAATAATTTACTAAAATGTTTATGATATATAAAAATATTCACGAATGTAATTATTTATACACAAAAATTTATTAAGTTACATTTTTAATAAATTTTGACATTCACTTTAATGGATTAAAAATTCATCAATTAAATATTTACTAAATGTGTCATCTTCATGTTATTCACCTAGGTGACAATAGAATGGTTTTTAATACATTAGTATTGAAATATTCATATATACATTATATATATAATTATATATAAAATTTTAAAAAAATATCTATGTTTATTTTCAACAAAAATATTTCTCATAATATGTAATGAAATTTTATCATGAAAACATTTTCCTAAGGAAATATAAATTTTTTATCATAATTGTTAGAGAAAAAATCATTTATATATTATAGTCTTAAATACCAAATAAAATGGTTTTTTGAATAAAGTTAATGGTATATGTCTTTTATTTAATTTAGGGTTCTTGTAAATTTTATTGGAATTATGGGCGATCCTGATATAACTTTGATGATGGGTATATCAAATATATATCTCTAATTCCTTGGGTAATGTGACTGAGCCTACCAGTTTTAGGTTACTCTTATGAAATATAAGACATATCCAGCCATTTGATTCCATTTTAAGGCATAATTAAATGGTTAATGTGAGGATATTTTATCAAAGTACCAACATGATATGATTTAATGAAAATTAAAATGTTTGTAGTCATTATTTATTAAGTATAAAGGATATTATTTCAAGGTAATGTATTCATGAGTTTTCATGATTTCCAATAATCATTGAGGGGTATAATTTTTATTTTATGATTCACTATAAAATATGTTAAGAACATTTTTATACAATTATATAATTTTACATAAATGTAATCACATACATGAGATCAAATATTTATTGTCAGAAATGTAAATATTCAAATGTATTTTCATGTTTTCAAATGGAATAACAAGGTTCAATCCTTTTCATTCCCTTATTGATATATTTCTCCTCATTCAAATTTTTGTAATGATTTTTGAATGGGAAGAATGATGGGTATAAAAGTATATAATTTCAGAGTTTCAGATATGGGAGATTTCTTGAAAAAGGGAATTTTTTTATAAAGAAATTTTTCTTGTAAAAATGGATACAATTGGGAAATATCCACTTTTCTATGTAATTTTATTCCATATTCTTAAAACTATAAACTACAATATTTCTGATGAACATAATAAAGTGAAAAACAAGTTTTAAATTATTTAATTATTGGTTTTCATAGCTACCAGGTGTAATACTTATCGGATGATGAATCTTCATATAATTTAACATTCTTCTATCCCCCGTAATGAGTATTATATAAGTAGGACTCTCTATAGGAATTTAATTATGTGATATTTCCTTTAAAAAAAGTGAATATTCATCATGATTAAGTTCAATTTTTGTTTATTTCACAACCAAAACACTATAATTTATATTTCATGCATTCCTATGATCTTTCATACGCCACCCTTTTTCATTAAATTAAAATTTTAATTTCTATATATTTTCCTCATAAAACGTACTTTCATCCTTTATGAAATGATTAAATTATGCAACTCATTTTTCTATGATTATCTATTTAGTATTCTTAAAATAAAAAATTGATTTCTTATTATCCTATAATAAATTGATAGTTTCTCAAAAAACTTATGATAAAAAAACTTTTTAAAAAAAATAGTACATTATATAGACATATCCATAATATTTATATTTATTCAAAGTATTACACGGATTTATCCTGAGAATTAATGAGTTTATTGAATTTTTCAAACATACATAACTTCATTGAAAATAAATTCTCTATCACATGAGTTTATTATTCAAATTGTTAATTTTTTTTATATATTTCAATGATTAATAAATAAATATTTGTCAAAATATCAAAATAAAAATTCTTTACGTAGTCCTTGGGTTTATTGAGAATATGGACAATAGATTTCACTAACTCAAACATGTTAATAATCATAATTTTCTCTTTTAGATTATTAATTACTATTAATTTCTCAATTTTACCACCATTCATTATATCTTACGATAGTGGTGGATCCTCCTTCAATTGATAATAAAACTCAAACTTCTTTTTATTATAAACTTTTATCTTCTTTCGATTCATTAATGTTTTAGACGAAACCTCTATGATTATTATACCCATTATAAATTTTTATTATCATTGTTATATATTTATTTTCTTCAAGTATAAATATAAATATATATATATCTTGAAAGAATCTACACATTATCCTGATCAATGAAAGCAACTAAGACAAAAACTAGTACATCCAAATAGAGGAAACATGGTCTACACTAATACCACTTAGGATTCCTATTAGACTATGTAGTCACCCTGATTTGGGGTGATTTTTTTGTGATAAAAAATTTATCATCTTTAACAAAAACATTTCCTTTTATAATTTTAATTGAACCTATATTATCAATTAGGATTTATGGATCCATTTTTTTCACACTCAACACTTACTCCCAAAATACATGATGATAATATAAATAGTAACATGACATATTGAGTTTTTCAAGGTGTATACCCAATGTGGTATACCACATACTTATGATGTTATTTTATTATATACATCCATATATTTAAATATTTGTCATTAGTGTTACAATATGGAATTATATTAACCTTTACCTATGAACAAAAATCAACCTAAAATCCAAAACCATTATAGTGCACAAGTGGTTGAAATATCATCTAAAAAGATCATTTTATCTCTACAGAGGAATTTGGAATTTTTTATAAAAGAACCAATATTCATCAGTAGTTATATTCAAACTCCATAATGGATGGATCTTTGAAAACTATTAGAACTTATTAAATACTTATCATGCAGTTCTTCCTATCCACATAATAGATAACTTAATTCCTAAGCTCTCACTATTTTAATACTAAAAAGATGAGAGATTTTGTATGTTGGACCCTGTCACTATAATATTACTCCTCTTTTGGTCACCATAATATAGTGACCATACTAGAATTACCTCGAATTGTATATTCAATTATTCCCATTATTTGACCCAAACATACTAATGATGAATGAATGATAGAAACTCCCTCCATTCCCATTTCATTTACTAGTACACAATATCTATATTTACTAAAAATGGTATAAAAATTATTATTCCAAAACTATTCATCATAATTTATCTAATTTTTTATCCTTAATCTCCGTGGATCTATATATTTTCATTACAAATTCCTTCACAAATATTCTAAGATCTAAGAGTAAATTCAATTCTCTACAAACAAAAATTTAAAATAACAAATAATAGTTTCTCCAAATTATATCTTGAATCACTAGATTTCCATATTAAGATTTAATATTTGTCTAACCACCACATCATTGAAAAACTAAACTTGACTAATTTGGAATTATAATTCCCTTGGAATCTTTTGATCAATGAATCTTAATAGAAATCGATCAACTTATTAGGGTTCATTGTTACTCAATAGATTGCACAACATTCTAAAGAAATTTAAAATTTAATCATCCTATAACTTGAATCATATTATTTTGATAATATCTATCCATTACAATTTTATTGGTTTGGATTATTTCCTTGAATATTATTATTCATATATGTTCAAATTCTGATCATCATATCATCTAATCAACTTAGCCTCACATACCTAATTCATCCAACATTTTCTGAAAATTTGGATTTTCACTCCTCCGTCACTATTTAAATTCCGCATCTCTCCTATGATTATTTTTTTTATTTCAAAAAATTAGACTTATGTTAATATAGAGTCATATTCATATCTAATAACACGAAATTTTGATAATTCGAACCATTTATAGGATTCAAAATTTTGATCAATGAAATCATTAAATTTTCTCATCCAGGATTATTGTATGTACTATTCCAATGTTATGCACTCCAATTGAGCTCAAAATACATGGTTCCCCATTATTTTCATCAGTACTTCCTGATAATTCAATAATATATATTTATTTTTTCTCTTCTTACTCAAATGACCTTCACCTTATTATATTCATCATAACTTTCAGCGATTTTACTTCAATGGGTGTTCAGTGGGTGTAGTTAAGACTGCACATCACATATTACCCTTTCCATGTTCATGGAAGCTTCTATATGGAGTGGCTTGTGGCCACCTCAATTTTCTATATTTTAGTGTCAAAATATTTATGTAAAGACCTGAAAATTTCATGGAATTTTCTTTTAATACATGGGAAATTAATGAGTCCGCATTTTCTAATGGCACTTGATTCTGAGGCCCGGTGTGCCCGAAATTAATTAATGAAATTTTTTTTGGGTATGTTCAGTAAATGTACGTGCGTGAATTTAGATCTTTTGAACTAGTGCTCATAATTGAAATCCAAGGGCACCGTTGAACTAGCAACGCCGATATACGCTTAAGGAGACCTTTACCGCAGTTGCATTTTATCGTGATTGGGAGTTAATTTCTTGGGGTACTAATTTAAAATAAATAAAAATGGGTGTAACACATTTTTATTTAAATTCAAGTTAAATCCTCCAAGGGGAAGATGGAGGTGGGGACCACCACCACATAACCTCCCATTAGAGGATATTATGTGGTGGGGCCCACACAAGCATTAAAACCCTCAACTCTCCTTGAACTCCCCTTTAACTCTTGAGCTCCCAATTTATGGTGGAGCATTTCCACCTTCTCCTTATTGGTGCCAACACAATTAATTAATGACTTAATTAATTAATTTGAGTATTTGAATAATTTTGAGTTCATTATAACAACTTTAAAATAAGTGAACATAATCATTTATTTTGGGTTGGAATAATCATTTTAGATCTTGGGAGAACTCTTGTAAGAACACCATCCTCTCGACGAAGAACGCTCTTCATCTCCGAAGAATGTGAAGCAACATCTTTTTCCTTCTTCAACAGGAGAAAGGAAGGAATGCACTAAGGCCCATGAAGTATATAGAGGGCATTGTCGTGACTCATCTTCACCGAGCTCTACCTCCTCTAAAATTGATGGAATGACATACGTCTTCCGTGATGTTCATTTTCCATTACTAGTCATATTACAACAAAAAATACGAGGTAGTGGGAAATGGATTATTTTTAAGTATGAATTATACCCATGTATTTCGATTTTATTTTTGGATTAACGATGGCCATATTGTTATCACCTATTGCGGAGGGTGCGGGCTGAACAAACACGGCCCGAAGTCCCTCCGTTGAATCTTGATTGGTTGATTTCGGAGTCAAATCTGAAACGGCGTGGTGCCATCGCACCGTGCTGGAGAAGAATCATGTTAGACAAAAGTGAAACCGCGACTAGGAGGGTCGCGGTGGATGAGGAAGCGCAGCGCCGTCGCGCCGCGTGGTGGAGCTGAAGGTCGTGGATAGGCTTCGTCGTGGCTGTTGTGGTGTTTTCCCATCGCGTCATGCATAGGGTAGCATGATCGTGGTGGCATCGCTCCATGGTGGAGGTGCAGAGGCGGCCGACCGAGCCAGCCACCCTGGAGCCGGATCGCGGGAGGACCAGCCTCTTAGAGAATCGCGGTGCCCACAGGCACGACGTAGAGGAGGACACGGCCCACGTTCGCAGCTTGCTCGGCTGGGTGATCCAACCATCTATGTGCCTACCAGGCTGAAGAACCATGGTGCTTGAAGGCACCACATGGGAAGACAGCGGCCCGCAGCGTGGGTCGTGTGCGTCGGTCCGAATTGGCAGGCTACAGCCGGCCGAGCAGAGGAGGAGGCGGCACCACCTGGCGTCGCCAGGTGAACTGGACCAGCCCAAAGCATGGGCCAGATCCGCAGGGGGTCCATTCCCCACCTGGTCGGGCCGACCCCCAATAGGTTCAGACCCACCGAGTCGGGTCGGGCTGACCCGCCAGCGCACTGGGCTTGATGTGTCGGGCCTGTCTTTGCTTAAATGTGAATAACTTCTAGATCGCGCATCTAATCGACAAACTGTCTATGGAACTGGGTCCCTCACAACAAGGCGGTCGTTTTGGGGTACACTAAGTGAGTTTTGGACAAATTTGAAAAATGGATGGGTTTGGGTCGAGCGTAAATCCAACTGGGCCCCTGGGACAGAAATGCCAATATCTCTCAGACTGGGCGTCTGATTGATGCACAGTCTGTCGCTTTGGGTTCCTTAAGATGAGATTTAAATATGATATGCATCAACTACGGACTTTGTGATAGTTGATATATCCAAATTTGACTCGAGGTGCGAACCCTCCCCAAATCGATCATGTTGTGTGCGGGAACCCTGGGGCTGGATGCGACGACTACTGTACTGGAATCCTTCTTTGGTTCGATAGTGATGACTACTGTACCAGAATCCTTTGTGGGTTCGATAGTGATGAAAATTCAACCGGGATCCTTCATGGGTTCAACAGTTTTGACTTCTGTTCCTGTATCCTGTGTGGGTTCGACAGAATAGATGGTCCTATATCCTGTGTGGGTCCGACAGCATAGCTCGTCCTGTATCCAGTGTGGGTCTAACAGCTTAGATGAATTATTGTCTACATCGGATCATATCTATCACTCTTCAAAAGATGTATACCTATGTGAGGATATTCTTGACTTCCAATCATTTATATTCGAGGTTATTGGCTTCACTTCTTGTGTGGACTGGGTTGTGCTTGGGCTCGAGAGTTGGAGTCCAACTGTGATCGATTACTTTGGTATATGTATGGGAATATACCTAAGTAGGATTGGTTGATACATTGTGATTGTATCATTCTTCTGTGGTTTATCCTTCATGGATTCTGGGAGACCTTCGGGGGTCTCGGGGTCCCTACTAAGTATTGTTATACTCACCGCTTCATGGGCTATGCACGCACTTCGTTGTGTTGGTTAGAGATGACAGACAACAATGATCGAGGTGGAGTGTTGTAGAGCAGGACAGTACCCGGAGGTGGACCACTTGGCGAGACCTACACGGAGTAGACGGACAGACCTAGGGTGCTGAAGAGGCCATCTTTACCCACCCTTCAGGAGAGATTCTCAGATGACGACTCATTTGTTGTTATTGTACCTTTCTATAGTTGTACAAGTTTTACAGTTGTTTATCATTTACTATTTGGATTGTATTTCCAGCCCCATTACTTTCAACCCCTTCTTTTTTATATAGTATTAGTTTGTGTTTACTTCATTTGCTTACTCTATTGTTTTTGTTTACTTATTAAAGGAAATTCCATCCCTTTTTATCGGGATTATGCCTTTGCTGCAAGTCACCAGCCCCTGGCCTATGGAAAGCGGGCTTGGGGTAGTCAAGGCATGGGCCCCGAGGACGGTTCATGAAAAATTAGTATCAGAGGAGTCAGTTATACCATTGAACTTGGACTCTGATTCTTTTAACGACAATAGTGTTAAGTGTTTTGGGTTTTGTTATCATATTAGGGAAACTGATGTTGGTGCGGAGACTGACGTATCCATACACAAGGACTCTGACTTCTAATCTCCGGCTCAGTGCACGAAAACACTGATTGCATGTGTGTTTCCATTGAAAAAGTTTTCATCGTGATTACATTGTTTCATCTCCCCAAGTATACTATTTTAACCACGGCGTACCAGTATATTTTCAGGATGGCCCCACGATGGCAGCTAGCTGGGGTTCTAATTCACGTACGACATGGTAGCCCACCGAGCAACGAGGCCTCAGTGCATGGCCCCATCACATCGGAGGTACCAGCGGTACAACTTCTCGATGGGCCACCGATACCACCAGCCCCCGCATCAAAGAGTGCATGCCATCTGAGTGCGATGCATGAGTTTCAGTGGGAGAGGCCTCTGAGGTTTCAAGGCGGGACAGATACCCAGGCTGCAGAGGACTGGATAGAGGTGATTACTGGAGTTTTTCGCATTGATTAGATACTAGTAGAGAAGATTTTTATCTTAGCTACTAATATTTTTTAGTGAGTGAACATGACGATGGTCCGCATGGTGATGAGGTTTCGGGACATGGACCGTTTTCTGAGATAGTGCCTTTAGGTAGTGTGCCAACTATATCATTGCATGTTGGTCAGCAGACACTACAGGTAGTTCCAGTAGAGGACACTTGTAGGATGAGTTCCTTACATGTGTTTCAACAGCAGATATCCCTCATGTTACGAGGTGAGCCTGACCCACAGGCGGTTGAGAACTAGCTTGAGGAGGTAGCT
Source organism: Viscum album (assembly GCA_963277665.1). Lineage (NCBI taxonomy): Eukaryota > Viridiplantae > Streptophyta > Magnoliopsida > Santalales > Viscaceae > Viscum > Viscum album. The sequence goes on along the minus strand of OY728143.1, from coordinate 797,141,229 downwards.
GAGTGTTTTCTAGGGCTTATACAGGTTCGACAGGATGGAATTTCGGTAGCTGAGTATTCATCAAGGCATACCAATCTTTCCTGGTCTTGATGAATATGATACGATCAGTGCTTTAGAGCTCGACACTCTGATCAAGGAGTGTTTAAGGATATATGAGCCATAAATTTTTCCTCAATGCATTGCTACAAATGTTAGGGTGCTAGATAGAACCTTTGTGATTGAATGTTCCTTCGCTGAGCAGATACATCCATGGAATGATAGCATTTGGACAGAATGAAACTGGCACCAGTCTCAGAGACTTGAGCGTGTAAAATGTTTCTAGAAGAAGAAGTGTTAAGGATAGATAAATCTGTAGGGAAGTATATGTGGAACCAGAGCTAGGAGAATAGCATGAGGTGGTGAACATTTCAACATGTTACAACCACCCGCCTTTTTACTCCCCGCTAGGCTCAGGGAGCTGGAGGGTAGGGGAATATAATAGCTACATGCAGTCAAGGAGTGTGACCCAAGGACTCTTGGAATGATTTTAGGTATGATTTGTGTCTACTACTAGCTTCCGTATCAATAGACATAGGTACGAATCATTTTCTCCTTCCACAAATCTTTTCCAAGACGTACAGTTTCTGGTTGAACTGTTGACTTGACCCTCGCGTATGGAGATACCTTTAAGAGGAGACTCGAAAATCACACATACGATGATTTTTTGATTTGACCCTTATCGCGAGAGTTTTGGTTCGAAACTCTTGGTGGAAGTGTCGAGGCCTTACGTCGTTAGTTTGGGTATGGACTGGGAAACCACAGTTCATACACAGATTGGTTGTATTAGGAAAAAAGGTTGTGTTTTATCTACAATGTTGGAATGAGGATTTCCTTAGTCGGCGAAAATAGAAACTCAGGTAGTGCATGTCATACTCATTCATAGGAGGGTGCAGCTGACCACTCTTGAATCAGCCATCCTTACCCTCGTGGCAGCAGGAAATCAGAGTTTTCAGTTCCAAATAGGAGTAACAATACATGGGTACATCTTTTCAAAAGTTCATTCCTGGATTACCCCCCCCCCCAATGGGGGATGGACATCTGCTTTGGCTGGATACTACTGAAAGATCATTCCAGACTCCTCCATATTTTTAGCACCACTATCCGCCTTGATAAATAATGGGAAACCCTTCGTGTTGTTAGAGAGATGCCAACAAAGCTTTCAAGAGCTCAGGTAGAGGCTGACTAATATGCCCATATTGAGGCTACCGAAGGAGGGTGTTGGGTACGTAGTCTATTGCGATGCATCAGGGGCCGAACATGGGTTTGTCCTGATACAGAAGTGATTAGTGATCACTTATGGTTCTCAGCGGTTGAGAAAACATGAGTAGAACTACGCTACACATGACCTGGAGTTAGAAGTACTGGTCTTCGCCTCGAAGTTGTGGTGGCACTTTCTTATGGGTGAACATTTTCCAGTATACTCTGACCACCAGAGTCTCGGGTATATCTTCTCCTAGAAGGACCTAAACCTGAGACAACAGCGTTGGCTTGAGTTCCTCCAAAACTTTGATGTCATGATAGTATATAATTCTAGTAAGGTGAATGTTGAATCAGATGCTCTCAGTAAGAGATCAGGAATTCACCTGCTTAGAGGTGCGACAGAGCAGTTGGCCATGTTGCAAATATCTTCTGTGGATCGGGATAGAGCAGCATTTCTACAATCTCTCACAGTCAACCCTCTACTTCTTCAGCGATTCAAGGAGGCACTGCGTGGGGACGTTGACTGTGAGATGCGACGTGCTCAGATATCCATAGGGAATGCACCTGTTTAATTTTTTGAAAGTGGGGAGCATGAAATTCTTTTTAGAGGATATATCATGGTACCAGTTTCACTTCAGGAGGAAGTGTTGAGGGAGTTCCACACTTCCCCTCTAGAGGTACACTGAGGTGTGGCGAAGATGTATCAGGACCTCATCCGGCAGCACTGGTGGCCAGGTATGAAGAGGCTAGTTACATATTTTGTTTCATGATTCCTCACTTGTCAGCAAATGAAGGCAGAGCACCAGGTTTCAGTAGGCATTTTTCAACCCTTAGAGGTCCCTGAGTTGAAGTGGGATGAGATATCCATGGATTTTGTGATGGGGCTTCCACTTACATCCAAAGGAAATGAATCTATCTGGGTGATCATAGACCGACTCACCATGTCGGCCCACTTTTGACTGATCAGAGAGCAGGGATTAGTAGAGATCATGGGACGCCTCTACGTACAGGAGATCGTATGGCTTCATGGTGTGCCATCGACAATCGTCTCCGATCAAGATGCATGTTTCACTTCCTGGCTATGGAAGGAATGGTAGGAGGATTTTGGGGTGCAGCTTCACTTGATCACATCCTTCCATCCTCAGACAGATGGCCAGACTAAGAGGACTATTCAGACTCTCGAGGACAAGCTTCATGCATGCATCCTCAACTTTGGTCGTAGTTGGGAGGTTCAATTGCCTTTGGTAGAGTTTGCGTATAACAATAGCTATCGCTCTACCATCGGGATGGCACCTTATGAGGCACATTACAACCAACCTTGAAGATCCCCACTATGCTAGACTGACCCCGGGGAGTCAGAACTTGTAGGAGAAGAGATGGTGCAGGCTAAGACAGAGAATGTGCAGATCATCTAGGTGCGGATGAACACTGCACAAAGCAGACAGAAGTCCTATGCAGATAGAAGATAGAGACTACTGGAGTTCGAGGATGGCGACCTCGTCTTCATATGGGTCTCACCTCGAAGAGGTCTATAGAGATTTGGATGAGGTGGCATGTTCTCTCCACGATTCGTCATACCATTAAAGGTCCCCAGCAGAGTAGGTGAGGTGGCTTACCGCCTGGACCTTCCACCTCACTTGCACCGGGTGCACGATGTCTTCCATGTATCTCAGCTCAAGAGATACGTGCTTGACCCGTCCCACATCATCGACCATGGGGAGTTTGACATAAATTATGGGGTGACATTCATGTTGGTTCTAGTGGAGATTGAGGATTGATAGGATTGGGTCTTGCGTGTATGGTCGATTCCTCTAGTGCACGTTCGCTAGTATCACGGGAACCCCCCAGAGAGCACATTTGAGTAGGAGGCTCAGATGCGAGCTCAGTACCCACATTTGTTCCCTTGGAAAGTTTTTTAGCTTATGAGGGCGTGAAGCCTTGTGGTGGGGAGAATGTAAATATCTGGAAATTATGTTGAATTTGTTTTAATACACAGTGATTTTACGAGTCCGCAGTTTCTAACGGCACTTGATTCTGAGGCCCGGTGTGCCCCGAATCAATTTCTAATGTTTCGTTTGGGTACGTTTAGTAAACGTACGTGCGGGATTTTATATCTTTTGAACCGGTGCTCTTAATTGAAATCCAAGTTTACAGTTGAACTCGCAGTGCCAGTATTCTCTTAAGGATACCTTTACCGCAGTTGTGTTTTATCGTGATTGGGAGTTAATTTATTGGGGTTCTAATTTAAATTTAATAAAATTGGGTGTAACACATATTTATATGAATGGAAGTTAAATCCACCAAGGGGATTTTGGAGGTGGGGGCCACCCCACATAACCTCCCAAGGGAGGATCTTATGTGGTGGGGCCCACATAAGTAGCAAACCCCTCAACTCCCCTTGAACTCCCCTTTAACTCTTGAGCTCCCAATTTATGGTGGAGTCTTTCCACCATCCTCTTAATGGTGAAAATAGAATTAATTAATTAATTAATTAATTAATTTGAGTGTTTGAATTCATTTTAATTCATTATTAAAACTTTTAAATAAGTGAACATAATCTTTTATTTTGGGTTGGCATAATTTTTGGAGATCTTGGGAGAACTCTTGGAAGAACACCATCCTCTCGATGAAGAATGCTCCTCGTCTCCAAAGAATGTGATGCAACATCTTCTACCTTCTTCAACCGGAGTAAGGAAGGGATGCACCGCTGCCCATGATGTACATCGAGGGCATCATCACGACCCATTTTCACCGAGATCTACGTCCTATGATGTTCACAGAACAACATCCATATTTAGTGAAGTCTATCTTCCATGACTCGTCATCGTAAAAAGACAAATAAAAGGTAGGCGGAATGAATTATTTTTACGTATGAATTACACCCACGTACTTCGATGTTTTTTTGGATTGGTGATGGCCAAATTGTTATCACCTAATGCGGAGTGCACGGGCTGAACAAACACGTCCCGAAATTCCTCTGTTGAATATTATTTGGATGACGTTGGAGGTGGAACATAAAGGTCATGTTGCAATTTCAACGTTCTAGAGGTGAACCACAAAGGAAGAAAGAGAAACCGCGGCCGTGAGGGCCACGACGGATGAAGAAACATGGTGCCATCATGTCGTGCGGTCAAGCCAAAGTCTGCATCCAGGTCGGGCCACAGCACTGTCGCATCCCGTAGAGGGCAGTAGGACAATGGCGTCATCACACTGCGGTGGATGTGCAGAGGCAGCCTGCCGAGCCAGCCGCCATGGAGCCGGACTGCGGGACGACCGGCCGGATGACCGGCCAACCCACTAGGGAACCGTGGCAACCACAGGCACCGGGTGGAGGAGGACGCGGCCCGCGTCCACGAGCCTCTCAGTTGGGCAAACTGGCCGGCTGCGTGCCAGCTAGGCTGAAGAACCGCTGCTCTATTAGGCGCCACATGGGAAGAACTGCGGCCTGTGGCATGGGCCCCATGCGCGGGGCCGAACCGGCTGGCTACGGTCGACCGGGCAGAGGAGGAGGTGACACTGCTTGGATTTGCCGGGCAAACCGGACCGGGCCATAGCATGGGCTGGGTCTGCATGTGGGTTGTCCCCCACTAGGCTAGGCCTATCCCCATCTGGGTTAGACCGTCCGAGCCTGGTTGCGCCGACCCGCTATCCCACTGGGATTGACTGGCCAGGCCCGTCTTTGATTATGTGCAAATAACTACTAGATAGCGTGTTCGATTGACACGCCATCTGCGGCACTGGGACCCTCACAACAAGGCGGTCATTTTGGAATACTCTAAGTGAGTTATGGACTGATTCGTAAAATGTACGGGTTTGGGTCGAGCGTAAATCCAACCGGGCCCCTGGAACGGAAATGCCAAAAACTCTCGGACCGGGAATCCGATTGACGCATTGTCTATTGTGTTGGGTTCCTTATGATGAGATGGAACTACAAGATACATCCACTGAAGACTTTGCGATATTTGATGTATCGAAACTTTTATCAAAGAGTAGACCCTCCCAGAATCGAGCGTGCTGTGTGTGGGAACCATAGGGCTGGCTGTGACGACTATTGTACCGGAATCCTCTATAGGTTTGACAGCGATGACAATTATACTGGAATCCTCTGTCGATTTTACAACGATGACTACTGAACCGGGATCCTTTGTGGGTCTGACAGTTCTGACTTCTGTTCTTGTATCATGTGTGGGTTCGACCGAATAGCTAGTCCTTTATCCTGTGTGGGTCTTATGGCTTAGCCGTTCCTGTATCTTGTGTGGTTCTGATTGCTTAGATGCATCAATGACTACATCTGATCATCTCTATAACTCTAAAAATTATGTACACATGTTTGAGTTGAGTCTTGACCTTCAATCATTTATCTACGAGGTTATTGACTTTACATCATGTGTGGACTGGGTTGTTCTTGGGATCGAGAGTTGGAGTCAAACTGTGATTGATAACTTAGGTATATGTATGGGATATACGTAAGTAGGTTTGGTTAATACTTCGTGATTATATCTTTCTTCTGTGTTTTATCCTTTGTGGATTCTGGGAGACCTTCGGGCATCTCAAGGTCCTTACTGAGTATCATTATACTCACCCATGCACGGGCTATGCCTGCACATCATTGTGTTGGTTAAAGACGATGGACAAAACTGATCGAGGTAGACAGTTGTAGAGCTGGGCAATACCTAGAGGTGGACCACTTAGTGAGACGTACATGGAGACGGCAGACAAACGCAGGGTTCTAATGAGGCCATCTGTACCCACCCTTCAGGTGGGATTCCCGAAGGATGACTCAGTAGTTGTTATTTTACCTTTCTTCAGTTGTTCATGTTTTACTGTTGTATGTACATTACTGTTGGTTTTGTATATCAAGGCCCTTTCCTTTTATCACTTTCTTATGTATACAGTTTTACTTAGAGTTTACTTCATTTGCATACTCTGTTGTTTTTGATTGCTTATTAAATTCAATGCCTTCCCTTTTTATCGGGATTACGCCTTTAGTGCTAGTTGTCAGCCTCTGGCCTGTGGAAGGCGTGCATGGGGTAGTCACGACACGGGCCCCGAGGACGGGTTGTGACAATTATGTAATATCTTCAATCTCTGTGACTATATTGTATCCTCTTAATAAAATTTTTTTATCCAAATTTAGGATATATATATATATATTATATTTCCTATTGGATCTTAAATGTCACCATATCTTTGAGTCACTATTTAATGGGTTGTTTCCAATGTATATATTTCATTAATTTAAACTATTTTTTTCTATATAGTTCAACTTCAACCAGTATAATTTTTTTATATCACATATAGAATTGTTCAGAAATATTTATATGTGTGTCGTTTCATATAGATTGAATGCTCTCAATAAAATCATCATTTCATTGTTAGCATCAAAAAAATTACTTTTCATCATCACATACTATGACATGAGTTTTTCCTATCTTATATTTAAATTTTCAAGTCTTCCTTAGTGAAATATACATTTAACATTTCTTGGGTTTATGGTGTTCCTCCTCCATATGGTTCCACCATACATGGTTTGAACTTCTGGTGGTACATATTCTAGAAAACATGTAGCCAACATTACATCATCAATCCCCATTCACTCTTAATAAAATTTATATCGATTTATAATCATCATTAAAAACAAATAAAATACTTCTTTTCCAACATCTAATGTGATATTTTTGGATTGTATGAATAATTTTATGAAATATTGTTTGGATGAAATGGATTTTAGAGGTAGTAAATAGTGTAGATTTTAGTATTTAATGTTCTTAAATAATTATTTTATTTTTTAATCCACTAAAATAATAAATCTAGATATTGAGTGAGTTAATATTTTTTATAAAAAACTGAATGTTTTAAATTTATATCATTACTATTTATATTTTTTAATCATTCCTTAATATTATTAAGGTTTTGAATAAAAAATAAGATAAAATGGGTGAATCTAATATGTTAAAAAAATTATCTCTAAATTTGATATACCATTATTTTTTAATATAAATCATATCTTGGTCTTGCAAACCTAAAAAACTATATCCTTAGATATTTTTAAATTCAAAAAACATATCATAAAGACCAACTATTAACTATATAAACCACTACATCACAAACATAAAAAAATAGAAGTGAAACAAACTGAATGTTCATACATTTAGTAGAAATATTATCCATCCCATTTTATTCTAATCATGATTGATGTGGATAAAATTTATTCATCATCATTAGAAAAATAATATAGTAATTTTATTGGTATGTAAATACCATTGAGTTATATATTCATTAATTAGAGATGTTTTATGTGACTCATAATAATTTAATATGATCATTTAATGAGAAACAAATCAACATTTTATATTTCCCTTTAAAATTATTTTTTAAACATTTCTAAACATAATGAAGAACTCCAAATTGCCTCAAAAAATATTTAAAATAGATTTGAAATATATTTTAAATGTTTATAATCAAATAGAAAATAATATAATTTATATATAAATATTATTATTATTGAGATATTAGTTAATGAAGGCACTATAGTTCGAAATGGGGGTGCGTCTCTAAATATTCTGAAAACTTATTATTTTTAAACCCCAAAATTCCACGAAGGTATAAAATGAAATTTTAATAGAGGATGGTATTCATGGGAGTTTTATTGTTAGAAACATTTCCTCATTCAAGATCAAAAGAGGATTACCTTTGACTGATATGATGTAATTACATGAGTAGTATTGTCAATGAAATAAAAATACCTTCAAATAGAGAAAATCAGTGGCATCTTATAATTTTCAAGGATTTAATTTGTTAATGGATTCTATATAAAGTCAGATCGATCAGACAATAATTTTTATTGATGTATAATATATATAAAATTATATATATTTTTCAATTTGGACATTTGAAATGATGTTGAATGGAATAAAATATTTAAATTTGGGGTTCGAGTTATCTTTATCACCATGGATACATAAAAATGTTTAATGATCCAACCATTTTTTCTTCTTCCACTGATGTAGAAAAAGAATATAAGGTAATATGAAGTTCATAAAATACTTTTTTACAAAGACAACGTCAAACGATAAAATTGGGAACTATACATGGGACTTCATTAAATATGGGTCACAGGGAACATAATTCCATCCCCACCCCTAATGATGATATTAGGTAGAAACCATTAAAAATGTTTTTTAAAATATATACTGTGAAAATGAGAGAAAAGATACATAAGGCCCAGGGGTCCATGAACTTCTCAGAGACCTGCCTCACACTAAAGAACTAGATCCACTCATACATGATAAATGTACCACATCGGGACCTCTGACATATACTGTATCTTGAAAATCATTAGGAAACCTACCGTGAGAATCATGAAATTATTCTCCCCACACATCCATCATGTTATCATTTGTTGATAGTATATAACCAGTATCAAATGTTATTGTAATGTAATTGTTGAGGGACACCATAGGAGAACATTGTCACACTATAATGTCATCTCAATGAGATAGGAACAATAATATTGTATTACTTCCAATACCAACACCAAATCATGAAATGTGTAGGAAGATGATGAAAAGTAGGTAGCAAAACTGTCTAACCCACTTCCAGAATCTATAGTACTAGTAAGGAATCACCCTTAACAACTAGAACCATGAGTCATTAAACCAAAATAGAAACCAGTAGAAAAGATTAAATGAATATAAAATCTATCATATTCAAAGGGAGTGGGGCTAAGCATTTGGGATCTTAGAATAATGGTAGATGTTATTATGGAAAAGTAGAATGTAGCCAAAGAAACAAAAAGAAAACTATAACAGGGATTAAATTGGAGTATAAGGACTAGAAATTGATCCAATAATGGAGGTTGAGTTAAATTGATGGACTGATTGATATGGATCCTTTTCACAAAATAATAGAACAACCTAGCTACAATCAACTTTCCTAGATTCATTGAACAACAAAATCGTATGGGGTAGAATGATTTGTCTAATTCGGACAAAAAGCAATAATGGTCTTTGTGTGTGGGTGGGGGGATAATATGGACCCACAAACATGATTCATCAATGTAGTGTGAATGACTATGGAAACATCATTGGCATTTCCCGATAGGTGATGAAAATTGAGAAATCCTGGTACCATTGAACTGAACAAACCACACCATTCCAGCATTTTCAATAAACCCAAATCCTGATAACACCTTCTATAAGAGGGATATGATGAAATAAGGAAGGATGGATAGCGGTGATAATGAAACCATAAAATTTCTATTTTTGATATCCTTAGTGACTACATCATTCTCCAATATTATCTTGAGGGCATGGATCATGGAAATAATAGACATTTGAGAATATATTTGGGTGATGATGGGAAATGATCCATGTTATGATTTATATTTTTATGATGTATAATTTTATTTAAAACATATTTATTATTTTTTCATGGTGTATTATTTAATGATGTTGTGCCTATAATTTCAATTCCACATCTATTTTATGGTCCATTACTTCAATTAATAATGTTATGAAACGAATATGATAGGTAATTTAAAGACAACTATATTCATTTGTGTGTATTCTTAGAGACCTCATTTCTATAAAATATTTTTATTTTATTATTATAGTTCAATATCATTTCTCTATGTGTAGTGAATATATTGAGAACCATTACTATATAATGTTCTTCAATGGTTTTTTCTAGTAAGGATATATTATAAAATATTTTACCCTATTTTTCTGTTATAATAATAAATTTATTTTGAGATAGTGTTATAAATTATGGGGATTAGTATTGTAGATTGATTTATTATTGTTTTTTATTTTATATTGGTGAATTGTTAGTTAGATATAGTAATGAACTGGTGTATGAGAAAATTAAAATGATCATTTTAAATTAATTAAACTCTATCAGTGTGTGGATAGTTTAAGTGACTGAGGTAACTCATAATATGAGATATGAAGTAATGTTCATTATGATTATCCATTTGTAAGTAATGTTTTATAAATAAATATTTACAATGATATAGTTTTAAATTTTTGTGGTGTTACACTGAATCTTCTTTGTGGTATATCATTCTGGAACAAAAATTATATTTTTTTATTTTATATATGGATAATATATCATTTTAAATAGGGTTAGAGGTCAACATTTTACATGACTTGGATACATATATGCCTATAGTTATTATAATTACAGGTTAGGAAGGCCTTCTGGTGCATGGAAAAAATGATATCTAATCTTCTAATTGGTCATCCATCCCCCACTCTAACTCATCGTGTCGACATACCCACATTTCCTGCATCAACCTCTTGGGTTCTATTTAGAGTATTTTAGTGTTGTTAGATATTTTTCATATAATCATTTCACCCTCAATTCACTACCGACATTTAGAACATCCGTACTGCCCCAACCATAACCCCACCTCAATTTCTCCATTGCCTAGGTCCCATATGTGATGAAGGCCCTCAATGGATTTGATTTATTATGTCCAAAAGGGATAATTTATGTATATATATATACCTACTTCTAGGTGAATAGTTTATATGCATTACTACCCACCAATAGTAACATCTATTGTAATGATACTTCTACAATTCTACTATAGTATTTGGGGACATTCACTTTCTATGGGTTTTGAATAGATGTTTCATGTAGGATAATGGGTTGACATAACCACACATGTAAGGTAAGGTAGCAAGTTTAAAATAATATAATTCATAATCAAGATGTTAAATAAGATGCAATATTTCATGTTTACGTATGTGAACATCATGTTATAAAACTGAACAAAAAATGATTTTCTGTATGACTTATAATATGAATGTTAGTTTCATAAATATAAATGGGAATTTATATAATTAAAAATATAATTTATATAAATAAAAAAATATAGAGATAAATTATATCCTAGAAATAACTATAACAACCTTACTAAAATCCATAGAAAAAACTAACAATCTTTAGATATAACACTAAATCTTGATTATTCACATTAATAGGTGATCAAAATATTTAGTTTAAAAACTAATAACGTATTAAGGTATAATACATAAGTGATATAACAAAGTATGTTTGTAATGGGACAGAATATTCAATATGAAAATATATATTATAATATACATGTGTGTTATATTTAAATTTAAGGAATATAATAAAACAAATGTTTCATTTAATAAATAAACCTGAATTTATTTCATCAATGTATAAAAATACATTTGGAGACAAATTAACTACATTAAATTAAACATTATTATTGTTAGACAATAAAAATAAATGCAGAACATAAGCAGAACATCAAAATTAATAAAGTGGTGTTTTCTTAAAAAATACACTAGAAGACAACTCTATAAACAAAATAATAAACATTTAAAATATGTTTGTAATTTTCTATAAATATGTAGGGAAAATAGAGAGAAAACTAATGGAATATTTATTAATGTATATAACTGGTATTTAATGAAATTATAAAACTAGTACAATCATAAAAATTTTAATGTGATAGTTTGACTAGTAAAAAAATTTAAAATAATAACATGTCCATTAAAATTAAAGAATCATTAGAAATTAATATTTGCCAAAAATAAAGTTAATATTTATATTATAATTTAACAAACTAAATTTTCTCATTATGTATCTCAAATAAAATAATAGTTTACAGTTATAAAAAAGTATGTTTTACATCATCTTTGAAAAACAATGGTTTTTATTTTAATAATTAAATATTAATTTTAAAAATAATTGTGAATTTTATTTTAAAAAGTATTTTTATTTTTGAAATTGACATTGAAAATTATTAACTAAGGATTTTATATTTATTTTCAAAAAATGAATTTTCTAAAAAATAATAAATATATATATTTTTAAATTAAAAATGTTTTCTTATATAATATTTATATAATAATAAATGAAAAAATTATAATTTATTTTTATTGAATTTTTTTAAATGGTTCAATAATTAATTTAATATCAATAAATTCAATTTATTGAACCACATTTCACATACTAATATGAATATTGTCACTTGGATTTTTTAAATTCAACTAACATAAGTGGTAAAATTATATTTTATGCAAATTTGCAAATGCTCCTAGAAGGTGGGTAAAAGACGGTAAAAAGTTCAATAAAATTATATATATTTAAACTTATTATAAAATGACTCCAATGAAATAAATTAAATATATATCGGTATTATGTATCTATTTTGACCTAATATAAATTAAAATAAAACTAAAAATTAAAAAAAAATCCAGTTTTAAAAAATTACGCATTATTTTTCACTACTTATCAAAAATTGAATGTTTTAAGAAAAATTCCAAAAATTCAACCTAAGATAATGTAGATATTCCAAATTCAAAAATGAAGTCCATTTTGAAAAATAAAATTTATAAGATTTCAAATAGTTGGTATTACTATTCACAATGGCTAGTTTGATTGGTCATGGTGTGTTAAAACTCCAAATTTCATACAACGCAAGATACTATGTTATTCAAAGGGAAATGTACCATGGAATCTTTGGGTGTTACATTATCTCCTCCTTAAAATAATTTCATCCTAAAAATTTCTAGAATATTACTGCATTAAAAAATTCTTGTGGTTCTTCATCATAACTTCCCTAGGTTCCCACGTTGCCTCTTCCATCTTATGGTTTCTCCATATAATTTTTTTCATACGAGTCATCTGGTTTCTCAACACTTGTTCTCAAGTATCAAGAATCTTGACAGGCACTTCAAAATAAGACAGATTAGGTTCTGGTGCAATTTCTTCATTGGTGAGTACATGCGTGGGGGGAGACATATATTTTTTCAATAGTGATATGTGGAACACATCATGAACTTTGGAGAGACTTGGAGGAATTTCCAAACGATAAGCCACAACTCCAATTTGTTCTAGAATTTCAAAATGTTTGATGTACCTAGGACTCAATTTACCCATCTTACCTATTCGTATAACACCCTTCCATGGAGATACCTTCAAGAAAACATTGTCTCCTACTTAAAAATAAAATTCCTTCATCCGATTACTGGCATAGTTCTTTTGCCTACTTTGAGCTGTTTTAATGTTGGTTTGGATAATCTTCTCCTTTTCCACTGTTTCTTCAAAAATTTCTGCGCCTACAAGTTTTCATTCACCAACATCATCCAAAAAAGTTGGTGTGAAACATCTCTTTGCATAGAACGCTTCATATGGTGCCATCCGAATACTTGAATTGAATCTATTGTTATAGGAAAATTCTTCCATAGGTAAATATTGATCCCACATACCTTGAAATTCATGTGAGAATGATCTCAAAATGACTTATAAAATTTGAATAGTATGTTCTCGTTGGCCATCAATTTAAGGGTGGTAGGAAGTGCTCAAATGACGTTCTGTATTCAAGGCCTTCTAATGAATTTTCCAAAATCATGATGTAAAACGGGGATCACAATCAGAAAAAACTGATAGGGGTACACCATTGAGTCTTATAACATCATTAATATATATTCTTTCTAGACATTCAAGTGGTAAATTTTCTCTTATGGCATGAAAATGTGCTAACTTGGTAACACGATCAACAATTACCTGTATTGCATCATTCCTTCTAGGTGCCTTTGGTATCCACATGGAAAATTCCATCCTAATATTATCCCATTTCCACTCAGGTATGGGAAGAGGTTTCTTGACTCCTCCAGGCTCCTAACATCTAGCTTTCACTTGTTGACAAGCCATACATCTTGACACGAAATCATAAATATCCCTCTTCATATTGTCCCACCAATAATGTTATTTCAAATATCTATACATCTTTATGATTCCAGGATGTATATAGACATTGGAGCTATGAGAATCATCCCAATATTCCCTTTTTTACTTCAGGTATATCGGTAACACAATGTCTCTTCCCAAATTTCAAAATTACATCTTCATATATGAAGTCCCTCAATCTACCGTGATTTACAGCTTTAAACTTTTTTTAAAACTCATCATAATCAGTCTGAGATATTTTTATCCTTTCTAGTAAGGATGGTTTGGAAACCATTTTAAAAATTATTGATGTTTCATCATACATGGTTATTCCTATATCCATCATTACTAGATCAATGAAAATAGGATCCCTTTCAACTCTCATCTTGTTCAAAATTCCATGATCATTTCTACTCAAGGAATCTTCCACCTTATTTTTCTTCCTTGGGTGTAGTGTATAGTGCAATCATAATCCTTGAGTAGTTCAAGCCATCACCTTTTCCCCATGTTGAGTTATTTCTATGAGAAAATATAATTCATACTCTTTTGATAAATATAAATCTCACATTTTTCACCATAGAGATAGTATATCTATATTTTCAGAGCAATGATTACAGCTACTAACTCAAGATCATGTGTGGGATAGTTTTTCTCATGAATTTTTAGCTATCATGATGAATAGGCAATAACTCTATCATTATGAATAAGGACACAACTAATTCCTTTTTTGATGCATCACTATAAATAACAATACCATCATTCCCCGATGGTTGAGTAAATATAGTAACATCGACTAATATTCTTTTCAATTATTCAAAACATTCTTCACACTCTTTTTTCCAAAAAAATTTAACCCATTTACGTGTGAGCTTGGTTAATGGGTTAACCAACCAGGAAATATTCTGGACGAATGGTCGATAATAACCAGTTTAACCAATAAAACTATGTACCTCAGTTATACTCATCGGTGTTGACCATTCATGGATTGCCTTGGTCATTGAAGTATCAATATAGATTAAATCCTTAGAGAAAATATGGCCAAAAAATGAAATATCTTGAAACTAGAATTCATACTTTCTAAACTTCCCATATAATTCATTTCTTCTTAGGGTTTTCAGAATAGTGCCCAAGTGATTTTTATGATCTTCATTGATTTTTGAGTTTATCAGTATATCATTAACAAATACCACTATAATTTTTTCAATATTTTCCATGAATAATATATTCATTTGATCCATGAAGACAGAGGGTGCAATAGTCAATCCAAAAGGCAATACTGTAAACTCATAATGCTTGTACCTGGTTTGAAATGATGTTTTTGGAATGTCTTCCTTCTTCACATACAACTGATGATATCCAGACCGAAGTTCAATCTTTGAAAAATATTGATCTCCACAAAGTTGGTTGAATAAATCATCAATGCGAGGTAGAGGATACTTGTTCTCTATTATTATATCATTGATCTCCCTGTTTCCAATGCAGAACCTCATAGATATGTGTATCTTCTTAATAAAAAGGACATGGGATCCCCATAAAGGTACACTAGGGTGAATCAATCCCTTATTACTCAATTCTTCTAATTGTTTTTTTAGTTTCAGTCATTCCATAGTGGCCATTAAATAAGGGGTATTCGATATGGGCCTTGAACCAGGAATTAAATCAATGGAAAACTCAATTTCTCGTTCTAGAGGATGTCTATGTAAATCCTCGAGAAAAACATCAACATATTCTTGCACAATTGGTACCTCCTCTATTCAAACATACTTTTCCTCACCCATAATTATTTCATTCTCTTCCTCCCCAATAATTGAATTTAGTAGTGCTACTGGGGGGGATCTAGTTAAGAACCAGTGGTGAAATTTCTTCTCTAAATATAAGGTACTCCTTATCATCATCGAAAATTGTATCCTACTTATTCTTACAATAAATTTTCACATCAGGGTATGAAATCGAATCAATTCTGACGATTATATCAAATTCAATCATGGGTATTAGGGTGATATTAGAAGATAAAGAACATTTATATACCATAATGGGAACTAATTAACAAAACATAGTTTCAATTATACTTCCCTTAAAAGTTTTAACTGAAAACTACCTTGTTATGTCAAATGGAAAATATATAATTTTCTTATAAAACTGGGAAGATATCAAAAATTGTGAAGATCCCTAATCCAATAAAGAATTAGCTAAAATTCAGGAAACCATTAAATTACCTGTCACCACATCTTTTAGAGCTTCAACCATAGCAGTAGTGATTGAATAATCTTGGCCTTTCCCCCTTATCCTTTTCTGATGTAAGTTCCCTTGGACCATAGGAAATTCATTTTCATAATGCCCATTTTATCTACAATTGTAGCATTTAACATTGACAGACTCTTTTATTCCCTTGCATTCACGATCTTCTTGGCCTTTTTCACTACACTTGTAACTGACCCGCATTCCCTTCAGGCATGTACCCGGGTGTTTATTCCTAAATTCACTGCAGGATGGATATTAAAAATTTCTATAATTCCCCATCCTTAAACCTTACTTAATATTGAATTAAATGAATAGTTCACATTGAGGATCTTTTCAGGTTTAGAGTTTTAGAGAATTAGGACATAACTATTACATCTCAAAAGATTACAAAGTAGAAACTTTTACTATGTTTCCATAAAATAAAAACTCTTAAAAAGAAACATGTCCAGTTCTATGTTTTTAGGTTGCATGACTTTCCCTTGATCCCATCCTTGACCCTATTCCACGTTAAGTCCTATGAAAAACATTTCAAAAACCTGGGATTAGCATAAAAAGATCAGTAAGGGATACACAAAGAATGAAAACTATTAGTTTTTCAAAACAACAAGTAAACCATGTATACTTTATCAATGTAATAATTTTCACCTTCTTGAAGTTATAAAAACTCTTCATTGAATAAAAGTTCATTACTTACCCTTCTGTAACCAAAAGATTACCATAAAACCCATATAAAGATCACATAACATATAAAGGTAACTTGGGACATAAACATACTTATGTGGAATAACCATACGGTAGACTTTCACACATATCACTTAATGGAATAGCCATACGGCCAACTTCCATACATACTTAATGGAATATCCATACGTCCGACTTCCATACCCAGTGCATTGTAGGTTATAACATAACCACCCGTCTTGGTATTCACGACACCACCAGTCATATGGTTTATCACGTAACCACCCGTAATATGTCCAAGTACCATCATTACACATAAAATATTGAAAATATAAACATTTCAATAAAAAAATTTCATTTGCAATCACAATAATTAATTCCCATATATTGAATTAATCAATCCATTTTCAAAAACCATTTAAAAGATATTTTTGAATCAAAGTGTCCCATACCACATTGAAGATTTTAATGGAATTATAATTTTAAAACATTAATGTCCATATAAATAAATACTGAAAACCATTTTGAAAACATGGACATTAATGATAAAGAATTAGAATAATAAATCTTTAAAACATTTAAAACGATATTTTTGTTAAATAGTTTTTAACAAAATTAGAGACTCTTGAATACAAATAATAGCGGAATGACATTTAATCCGAACATTATAATATCATGAGAATAAAGGGACTCATGATATAATATGTCAAAGGATAGTATAAACACCATATAAGAGTGAATTGGTGCATAACAACAATGATGTCTCAAAAGAAATGTAAAATGAGATGAAATCCATTATAAAGAAGGTATCCTTAAATTAAGGATAAATCAATCTCATAATTATGTGTGAAAAATATAAATACACCCAATATAAGAGGATATTAAGTGTAATAAAATCAAATGTTATTCACACATATTCAAAGGATGACATATTCAATAACTACATGTCGTACCCAAAGAAATCGAAATTGGGTTAAGAAGTTCACTTGGTAAAATTCGACAGTCTAACAGTGTCAAATAAAATTTTACAAAAATGGTTGATGAGAGAGATAAAGGGGATATCATCACATGGACATAAAATTTACATAAATAAGGATATAGAATAACATATCCCAACATAATAGTATGTGAATTAAAAGACATAACAAAAGAAATCTTTTAAAAAGAGGAGGGTGAAAGTTTCCCTTACCGACATGGGTATCTTTCGAAACATACACCCCGTGAAAGAAGGACAATACAACATTGATGTAAATACTCATAAATGAAAGTATATTACACAATGAGTAAAATAATGGACAGTACATACACCACTAAAAGGACATTGTGGAAAATGTAGCATAAATCTCACGAGAATAAAAGTGAGATGAAAAATCGCTTATGAAAACTCGGCAGCCTAACGGCACCACTTAAAACTTTCAAAATGGATTAATGAGACCAAATAGGGTTTCTCATAATATTAAGATAATGTTTATAGAAAGAGGAATATAAAATAACATCCCCAAACATAACAAATAGGATCTTAAAAGAAGTGACATAAACGGGAGTACTTAAAAAGAAAGAGAGAGGTTAGATCTCTTACGAAAATTCGGCAGCCTAACGGCGCCACTCAAAACTTCCAAAATGGGTGGATGAGAGAGAATAGGGTCTCTAATCATATGAACAAAAAAATTACTGTAAGAGTAATATAAAATAACATCCCAATAACAAGAAAGATGATCTTCAAAAGGAATGACATAAAAGAGCGTACTTAAAAAGAAAGAGAGGAGTATGATCCCTTACCTCGGGTCCGACTTGAATCGATCGTTCTTTAACGTCCTGAATAATAAACATGAGTTAATTTCTACTTGATTAAGAGCCTTTTTCAATTTCATTATTCTTTTTTATCAATTATTGACAAGTTATAAATATTATGAAATACTTTATGTTAATAATGATTATTTTGTCGATATTTGGTACTATAGTCAAAAGTGAACTTCTTATATTTACAAGTTGTTCACGTAGTCAAATATCCATTATCTCAATAATGATATTAATGATTTGGATATCATATATATCATATATATCCATCATATATATGTATTTATAATATTACATAATCACTTAAGAGTAGGAAATGAAATGCACCGTTCATGGAGATGGTAAGTCGTACGTATGCATGAACGCTACATCCATTTCTATGTCATATTAATGGAATTAAAACTAAATGAGAGATGTGTATATTTTTAATTCCAGAATTATATTCATACTTTAGATGTATCATACATCATATATATCCATTTTATGTACTTATAATAGTACATTACATTTGAGGATAAGAAATGAAATGCACCGTTCATGGAGACGGTAAGCCGTACGTACGCATGAACGCTACGTTCATTTCTATCTCATACTTTAATGGAAAGAAAAAAATAATGATATAAAGGTATATTATAATTCCAGTATAACATCATATACAATAACTTTAAATCCATCATTTATACATCCCACATATGGCATTAACGAATCAAATCACTTTGAGGGGGCGGTACTCCGCACTTATTAAAATGAAGATATCTCGTATACCCATATTAGAATCCATAAAGGTATGCCACACATGAAAAATACAGTATCTTAATTAAAACATAAAATTATTATATATCATATATAAACATAGTGAAATCTTAATGGCCACCTTTGATGGTGTTATGTGAGTGTTGAACAATCATCGTTTCATGAGGTAGAAATTCGCCATCCACAGAAATAGCATGTTCTTTAACCATTAGATGAAGGTGTGTGTAACTGTAGCTCGAATACATTTTATAACAACATCCTAGTATATTGAGGATACTGTAGTATTCACAAAAGAAATGAATAAAAAGAGTTTAGGGGGTTGGAGAAGAAAAATAAAACAAAAGAGCACAAGTGACGACGTTACCTTAAAATTTGGTAACACCCACTGGTTTTAACCAAAAGAGTTTCTTGAAGTGCTTCCTGCCTAAGTTAAGGCTTCTAGGATGAGTAAAGGGATGTGGAGAGACAAAATGATCAGATCTTGGCTGAACCAAAGGCTTGAGAGGTGTGGGTAAGGTGGTAGTGGTCGGCGCCTTTTATAAGTGGAGAGGAGGGGCACTCTTGGTAAAGTATAAAATTTTACTTTATTTTCAAATGGTTTTCGGATTTTAATGGTCCCACATTGATGTGGTTCAAGGATAAGGTGATAAGGGTTCAAAATCCACCCATCCAATAGGTTTTTGACATGTGTAGGTCCTAGATTTTGCATTATCATTCCATTTTATTTAAATCGTTAAATAATGAGGTCATTGTTGCATCATCATGATGTCATAAAGAATTTAATTTAGCTTTCCAATGACTGTTTATTGTCAAAATTCTGACTTGTATAACCACATGTAAAAATAGTTTTAGTAAAACAAATCATGTTTGTGACATTTTATTTTAATTTTAAATAAAAGGCATAAATGTCATTATCAAACCCAAGTGGCTCCATGGGGTACCAAAAATCGACCCATGGGTTGTCTTGGTCGGGCACAACTCATCCAATAGAGTTAGGACATGTGTCAAGATATTTTCATTTTATTATAATATTATTTTTACCTTAAATCACACTAATTACCTTTAATCACGATTAATTAAACATAAATGTTACTTTTCATCAAAAATTATTTTCATCCCATTGATCCAAATTTTACTTAATAATGAAAATCATTTAAATTGGATTTTTGAAATTAAAATCACAAAAGTGGTAAAGTCTCATTTAAAGGAAAAATCAAATTTTGTAACGACCACTTTGTAGTTGAACTATTAATCAAAAATTGAAGTTTTTCAGAAAAATACCAAAAATTCACCCTAAGCTATATTTGATATTCTGAATTCAAAAATTATTTCTATTTTACCAAATTCATAACATATAAGTTGTATTAATTAATTTTATAATTAAATCCCGCTGTTAAAACAAATAGGGTGTTTTTGAGAAACAATATCTTTCAAAAGATTGACACTCATTTATGTCCAATCTTAAAGTGATATTAATTACAATGACCACCATTGGATTAAATGGAAAAAATATATTCTATTTAAAATTTAAAAACAATTAAAAATATAATCTAATCATATAAATAAATTAGAATAAATAGAGGTTTAGAATTAAAATACAACATTTTTCACTATTCATTAAAAAAATGAACATTATCCAAAAAAATACCATAAATCTATATGAAGTAAAATTTGATGTCCCGATTACAAAGAAGAGTGTTATTTTTTCCAATAGAATGTATTAGAGTTACCAAAACTATATTTAAAGAGGGTTTGCCATCAAAAGGCGATATTTCGGCCTTTTAGTGAAAATTAGAGTATATATGCCAAAAATTGAATTCTTTTCTTATTTTAAGCCTTTATTTTTTATTGGATAAATATAAAAACATATATAATCATTTTTTAGTTAGTTATATTCATTCCATCCATTACAAGGGCTAGGCATTAACTACCATTTAAAATAATATTATTTTATTATTAGAGTGCAACGTAAGATTCCCAAGAAACTCGTTGTTGCGTGTTGGGTACGCCGTCGAGCATAGCGTCCCCTTTAATGTTATATTAAATCTTTATTCACAAATATGGATAAATGTGAAAATTTCATACTTCTTTATTTACCTGGGGTGTTACATCCTTCCCCCCTTTTGGGAATTGTGTCCTCGTAATTTTAAAATTGGGCTTGGATACTTCATTGAAAGCCCCCCATCGGAAAAGGAGTAAATTAAACTATCACATTAAAAGAAAGAAAGGAAAGTACAAAGGTCACCCGAGTTAACCCTTACTAGGATTCCAAGTATGAAAATATGGACATGGAGGAAAAAACAAAGGGTCATGTTCTGATGGAGACTGATAGTAAACATGTCTAGGAGAATGTTAACCATAAGAAAATCACAAACTTATGATGGGTTAAACGGTATTCGAATCCCTAGTAGGAAAAGTTAACAGACAAATTTTTTGTTTTAAGTTACTTTTCATTGCGGAATTTATTTTTTTGAGCCTGACTAAATCATAATGAAACATACTTACTTGTCATGTAGACATTCAACATTAACTAGATTCCTTAATCAAACGCATATTTTCTCCAAAAGATGAGTATTTAGGAAGATTTGTTCGCATTAAGAGTATTATAATCAACTTATTGAGATTCACCTAATCCACAAAAGACAACTATATGTTTCCCATATCTCTAGACTTTAACCAAAACCAAAAATAAAAAGGTTAGTACAGGATCAGATAGTCTAGAGAAGGATAACCCTTTTTAGAAAGAAAATATATTCTTAATCTCCAAAATTTGTCCAACAAAACCCAAAGTTCAACGAGGACCATTCGATAAACAATTTTTCCATAAAATTCATCAAAGTAATCCAAACTAAGATTGAAACCCAAATATTTGAAGAATTTAGTCACATATTCTTCCCAGTTAAATCATAACATTTATCTCCAAACAACATCAGTTGCTTTTAATGTCTCGTATTGAAAAGTAATTAACCTAATCACATATCCTCCATGATTAGTTAATAAATTTCCATAGATATCCCAAAATAAACATACTCTTAATTCATAAAATCATTAACTAAAAAGAATTAGTCAAACTAACCAGGGACTTCACGTAGTCCAGTGGTCGGCGATAAATACCCATTGCACTTTGGTTGTGGGTTCGATTCCCGCAGCCTTGTCCGACGCAACGGGTTGTCACACGGTCTGCATGTTGTCCTTTTTTCCAAAACTACATAATTCATAAAACATTCCCCAAAACGAGGTAAAATCTTCAAAAATGATCATAACATATCTTAACCTCAAGTTTATCTCATGCCTTTCATTTTCCATCATAACATATAATAACCCATAATTACCTCAAAAGTAAGGATCATATAAACTCTAATGGTTACCTTTATAATTATTACCTGAACATCCACATCGATTGGTCATCTCGTACTTGATGAATTACAGAACATACCAAGGTTCAAGTGGATGATCATGACTCCTTGATAGTTGCTTTAGAACAACCACGAGTTTCCTCATTGAATACCCCATTTCATCCAATCTCTTAATCAGAGAACCACCACAGTTTCCTTCAAACATATTTTCACTTTGGTGCCTGCTAGATCCATCCATTCACTAAATACAGAAATGTCGGTGTGAGTATATCAACAAAACCATCATTTACTAATGAAGAAGGTAAACACTAAGATATACTTACTCAATCAATTTTTCTAAAACTAGGACTCTTTCTGAAATCGTAACCATTATGTTAATGTCACTTGTGCTTAGAGAATACCCTAACCCCTAAAGTTATATAAACCGACCTTTGATACCAACTATAAGGCCTCAGCCTTAAACCTTACTTAATATTGAATTAAATGAATAATTAACATTGAGGATCTTTTCAGGTTTAGAATTTTAGAGAATTAGGACATAACTATTACATCTCAAAGGATTACAAAGTAGAAAATTTTACTAAGTTTCCATAAAATAAAAACTCTTAAAACGAAACATGTCCAGTTATATGTTTTTAGGTTGCATGACTTTCCCTTGATCCCATGCTTGACCCTATTCCACGTTAAGTCCTGTGAAAAACATTTCCAAAACTTGGGATGAGCATAAAAATCTCAGTAAGGGATACACAAAGAATGAAAACTGTTAGTTTTTCAAAACAACAAGTAAACCATGTATACTTTATCACAGTAATAATTTTCACATTTTCGAAGTAGTAAAAATTCTTCATTGAATAAAAGTTCATTACTTACCCTTCTATAACCAAAATATTACCATAAACCCCATATAAAGATCACATATCATATAAAGGTAACTTGGGACATAAACATACTTAAGTGGAATAACCATACGGTCGACTTTCACACATATCACTTAACGGAATATCCATACGGCCAACTTCCATCCATACTTAATGGAATATCCATACGGCCGACTTCCATACCCAATGCATTGGAGGTTATAACGTAACCACCCGTCCTGGTATTCACGGAACCAACCGTCCTGGTATTCACGGAACCACCCGCAATATGGTTTATCACATAACCACCCGTAATATGTCCAAGTACCATCATTACACATAAAATATTGAAAATATAAACACTTAAATAACAATATTTCATTTTCAATCACAATAAGTAATTCCCAGATATTGAATTAATCAATCCATTTTCAAAAACCATTTAAAAGTGATTTTTGAATCAAAGTGTCCCATACCACTTGGAAGCTTTTAATGGAATTATAATTTTAAAACATTAATGTCCATATAAATAAATACTGAAAACCATTTTGAAAAAATTGACATTAAAGATAAATATTTAGAATAATAAATCTTTATAACATTTAAAACGATATTTTTGTTAAAGAGTTTTTAACAAAATTAGAGACTCTTGAATACAAATAATAGCGGAATAATATTTAATAAGAACATTATAATATCATGAGAATAAAGGGATTCATGATATAATATGTAAAAGGATAGTATACACACCATATAATAGTGAATTGGTGCATAACAACAACGAAGACTCAAAAGAAATGTAAAATGAGATGAAATCCATTATAAAGAATGTATCCTTAAATTAAGGATAAATCAATCTCATAATTATGTGTGAAAAATATAAATACACCCAATATAAGTGGATATTAAGTGTAAGACAATCAAAGGTTATTCACACATATTCAAAGGATGACATATTCAATAACTACATGTCGAACCCAAAGAAATCGAAATTGGGTTAAGAAGTTCACTTTGTAACATTCGACAGCCTAACAGCGTCACATAAAATTTTACAAAAAGGGTTGATGAGAGAGATAAAGGGGATATCATCACTTGGACATAAAATTTACATAAATAAGGATATATAAGAACATATCCCAACATAATAGTATGACAATTAAAAGACATAACAAAAGAAGTCTTTTAAAAAGAGGAGGTTGAATGGTTCCCTTACCGACATGGGTATCTTTCGAAACATACACCCCGTGAAAGAAGGAAAATACAACATTGATGTAAATACTCATAAATGAAAGTATATTACACAATGAGTAAAATAATGGACAGTACATACACCACTCAAAGGACATTGTGGCAAATGTATCATAAATCTCACGAGAATAAAAGTGAGATGAAAATTAGCTTACGAAAACTCGGCAGCCTAACGGCGCGACTTAAAACATCCAAAATGGATTGATGAGATCAAATAGGGTATCTCATCATATTAACATAAAGTTTATATAAAGAGGAATATAAAATAACATCCCCTAACATAACAAAGATGAGCTTAGAAGAAGTGACATAAAGTTGAGTACTTAAAAAGAAAGAGAGAGGTTAGATCTCTTATGAAAATTCGGCAGCCTAATGGCGCCACTCAAAACTTCCAAACTGGATTGATAAGAGAGAGAATAGGGTCTCTCATCATATGAACATAAAAATTACTGTAAGAGTAATATAAAATAACATCCCAATTACAAGAAAGATGATCTTTAAAAGGAATGACATAAAAGAGCGTACTTAAAAAGAAAGAGAGGAGTAGGATCTCTTACCTCGGGTCCGACTTGACTCGATCGTTTTTTAACGTCCTGAATAATAAACTTGAGTTAATTTCTACTTGATTAAGAAACTTTTTCACGTTCATTATTCCATTTATATCAATTATTGACATGTTATAAACATTATGTAATCATTTATGTGAATAATGTTTGTTTTGTCGATATTTGGTACTTAAGTCAAAAGTGAACTTCTTATATTTACAAGTTGTTCACATAGTCAAATAACCATTATCTAAATAATGATATTCATGATTTGGATATCAT
Organism: Viscum album; assembly: GCA_963277665.1. Classification (NCBI taxonomy): domain Eukaryota; kingdom Viridiplantae; phylum Streptophyta; class Magnoliopsida; order Santalales; family Viscaceae; genus Viscum; species Viscum album. The sequence continues at coordinate 797,115,519 of OY728143.1, read as the reverse complement.
ATATATAATATATATCAATGATATACATTTATTTATAATATTACCTAATCATTTAAGATTAGGAAATGAAATGCATCATTCATGGAGACGGTAAGCCGTACGTACGCATGAACGCTACTTTCATTTCTATGTCATATTAATGGAATTAAAACTAAATGAGAGATGTGTATATTTTTAATTCCAGTGTTATATTCATCTTTTATATGTATCATACATCATATATATCCATTATATGTACTTATAATAGTACATTACATTTGAGGATAACAAATGAAATGCACCATTCATGGAGACGGTAAGCCGTACGTACGCATGAATGCTACTTTCATTTCTATCTCATACTTTAATGGAAACAAAACTATAATGATATAAAGGTATATTATATTTCCAGTATAACATCATATATAATAACTTTAAATCCATCATGTATACATCCCACATATGGCATTAACGAATCAAATCACTTTGAGGGGGCGGTAGTCCGCACTTCCTAAAATAAAGATATCGCGTATACCCATAATGGAAGCCATAAAGGTAAGCCAAAAATGAAAAATACAGAATCTTAATTGAAACATAAAAATATTATATATCATATATAAACATAGTGACATATTAATGGCCACTTTTGAAGGTGTTATATGAGTGTTGAACAATCATCGTTTCGTGAGGCAGAAATTCGCCATCCACAAAAACAGTATGTTCTTTAACCATTAGATGAAGGTGTGTGTAAGTGTAGCTCGAATACTTATTATGAAAACATACTAGTATATTGAAGATACTGGAGTTGTTACAAATGAAATCAATAAAAAGTGGTTAGGGTGTTGGAGAAGCAAAATAAACAAAAGAGCACAAGTGAAGACGTTAACTTAAAATTGGGTAACTCCCTTTGGGTTGATCCAAAAGAGTTTCTTGAAGATCTTCCTGCCTAAGTTAAGGCTTCTAGGATGAGGAGAGGGATGTGGAGAGAAAATATTATCAGAGATTGGCCGAACCAATGGCTCGAGAGGTTTGGGTAAGGTGGTAGAGGTGGGGGCCTTTTATAAGAGGAGAGGAGGGGCACTCTTGGTAAAGTATAAAATGTTACTTTATTTTCAAATGGATTTCGCATTTTAATGGTCCCACATTGATGTGTTTCGAGGATAAGGTGATAAGGGTTCTAAATCAACCCATACAATAGGTTTTTGACATGTTTAGGTCCTATATTGTGCATTATCATTCCATTTTATTTAAATCGTTAAATAATGAGGTCATCGCTGCATCATCATGATGTCATAAATAATTTAATTTATTTAATGTCTAAAAACTATGAAACAAATACTATGATGTAGGAAATCTTTGTAGATTTCCAATGACTATTTATAGTCAAAATTCTGAATTTTATAACCATATGTAAAAATTGTTTTAGTAAAACAAATCATGTTTGTGACATTTTTATTTTAACTTTAAATAAAAGGCATAAATGTCATTATCAAACCCAAGTGGCTCCATGGGGTACCCAAAATAGACCCATGGGTTGTCTGGGTCGGCCATAACTCACCAAATAGAGTTAGGACATGTGTCAAGATATTTTCATTTTATTATAATATTATTTTTACCTTAAATCACACTAATTACCTTTAATCGCGATTAATAAAACTTAAAAGTTACTTTTCATCAAAAATTATTTTCACCCCATTGAACCACATTTTACTTAATAATGGAAATAATTTAAATTGGATTTTTTAAATTCAAATAACAGAAGTGTTAAAGTCCCATTTAAACGACAATTCAAATTTTGTAACAACCACTTTGTGGTTTAACTATTCATCAAAAATTGAAGTTTTTCAGAAAAATACCAAAAATTCACCCTAAGCTATATTTGATATTATGAATTCAAAAATTATTTCTATTTTACCAAATTCATAACATATAAGTTTTATTAATTAATTTTATAATTAAATCATGCTGTTAGAACAAATAGCGTGTTTTTAAGAAATAATATCTTTCAAAAGATAGACACTCGTTTATGTCCAATCTTAAAGTGATATTAATTACAATGACCACCATTGGATTAAATGGTAAAAATATATTATATTTACACTTTAAAACCAATTTAAAAGATAATCTAATAATATAAATAAATTAGATTAAAAAGTGGTTTTGAATTAAAATACTACATTTTTCACTATTCATTAAAAAATGAACTTTATCAGAAAAAATACCAAAAATCTATACAAAGTAAACTTTGATTTCCTGATTCAAAGAAGAGTTTTATTTGGTCCAATAGAATGTATTAGATTGACCAAAACAATATTTAAAGAGGGTTCTCCATCAAAAGGCGATAGTTTGGCCTTTTAGTGAAAATTATAGTATATATGCCAAAAATTGAATTCTTTTCTTATTTTAAGCCTTTATTTTTTATTGGACAAATATAAAAACATATATAATCATTTTGTAGTTAGTTCAACTTCATTCCCGCCATTACAATAGCTTTTCATTAACTACCATTTAAAATAATATTATTTTATTATTAGAGTGCAACATAAGATTTCCAAGAAACTCGTTGTTGCGTGTTGGGTACGCCATCAAGCATAGTGTCCCCTTTAATGTTTTATTAATATTTTATTCACAAATATGGATAAATGTGAAAATTTCATACTTCTTTATTTACCTGGGTTGTTACAATTTCCCTTCTTCCCTTTATTTCCATTTTCAGAGTGTTTAGATGATCTATTCTTATATTTCTTTTCTTTAAAGTCCTACGACTTAGATAATTCCATTTTTATCATGATAGCACATGAGAAAATATCTTCGTATGATGAGAAGTTCTGTAATTATAATGCTCAACAGAGGAATGGTTTTAACCCATCAATGAATCGATCAATATTACTTCCTGTGTTATGTATATAATCTATTATATTCCTTGTTATCCTTGTAATGTTAGCCTCATACTTTGGGACATTATCAAATTTTTTACCTCAGACTCAAAAAAAAGTATTTCCATATATGCTCTATGGTCACGAGGAATTTGTTTATATAAAAAATAACATTAAACTCCCTCCATACCATGTTTTATACTTCTTCATCTTTCTTTGTGTTTTGGATTAATGACCACCATGGATCTGCATCTCTCGTGAGGCGATAAAATTCCCTAACAACTATTTCCCTTTTCTCTACTCCACAATGCATCGAATATTATCTCAAAGGAACATATCAATTTCTCAACTACCATTGGATTTGTACTCCCATTGAATGTTTGTGCTTTTTGCCTCATGAATCAGTCTAACATTGATCCTCTGCGTTGTGGATCAGGGTGCTCCATACGGGTAAGGATATTATTCATAACCTGAGAAAGTTGTCCCAGTATGGTGATAAGTTGATCAACACCCATTTCATCACCAGCTCTACTATATTTATCTTGAGTAGGAGGGAAATCCCTATACGGATTACGTGCATTGATACAGTTTCCATTCCTTCCACTAGACACCATTTCAAAATAATGGCATACAATAGATCAGTTTATGAATCACAATACATAATTCCAAACTTGTAAAACACTTAACATAAATTAAAAAAATTATGAATATAATCCATAATCATAAAAAAAATTCTATGAGGAGGTATATACTCATAAATCTGTCATAATGGTTTTTAAAGAAAATTTGAATTATCCTAATCATATCCAGAGGTAGTGTCGTAACCAAGAGTGCATCAAGGCCCATTGTCGTGTACCAAGATACCCCAGATTAATATCAAAACTCCTTGTCAGAGTTTTCACTCCTCGGTACATCTATTCCAGAGCTGCATGTACCTGCTCGTATCCAAACAAGGATGTATTTTTTGGAAAATACAAAAAATATCTAATTTTCCAATATTTGAGGATGTTCTTATATATTAATCATCAAAATATATATTAGGGTAATTTACATTAATCAGAGTTTATCTAAATATAGTTTCTAGGTTTGTACTAATCGTCCTGAGATACCAACTGTAATTCCCTGACCCCAGTTATCTAGAGTCGGTGAATTATTGCATAACATTGGCATGATCACAAGGGATAAAATCCTGAGAGACCGATCAATTTAGTAGCCTTGGAAGTACTAGATATATTCATACGTTTTTCATTACATTATAAAATGAATAGAAACATCAACGGTATCTCCATTGACCACATTCATCCCTTAAACTATCCCAGCAGGCCAGTCATAATATATTTCTTCTCATCCTAGGAAAAATAAAACATAGAAAGGGGTGAGATTAGATGCTCTGTAAGGATAATGATATAGCAGAAACATTTAATAAAAATCATAAACATATAAGGCAATATATATGACTGAAACACAATCCTTTTAAAGTTAAAATTTATCTTAATATGGTAAATATAAATCAAATAAATCCATTTACTTATTCACATGTATATTCTACTTGTCGAATAATCAAATTTAATATCAATAACCAATTTCATAATGATAGAATGCATTATTCCAGACTTCATAACCACATATTCAAGGCTTTTTTCCAAGACTACAAATAATATTTTGTCCCGGCCATGTGCCAAGAAACTAGTTTGTCTCATTAGATCTACCGATTCATCAAGGAGCTATTGCGAGCTCCACCTTTCACATAATAAGTCGAATGCATTCTTCAAATAAAATGGTTTAAACATAACATAAATATTCATATTAAAAATAACATATGAAATGTTAATACATTAACCCTAAAAAATGAAAGGTATAAAAATAACACGTCCACTGTTAAAAATATCAGAAAACCTTTAATAAAATATGTATGTATTTTATTATAATAAATCAACATCAAAAACATATAAAATCCATTAAAGGATGTTGACATAGATGAAATAAATCATATTTGAGAGAAATATCTTTTTCTATTTTAAAATAATTTAAAAGTAATGTAATTATAAATGAAAAAATTTATTTTGAAAATATTATTATAAGCTTCTAAGGGACGTTTCAAAGGTGTTATAATGGTAGAGAGTGGTTTCATGTACTGTATAAGTTAAAAAAATTCTTACCATAATTTTCTGAAAAGGTCATAAAGTATATTGTAGAGAAAATGATGGAAAGACTCCTTTTAAACCATTTTATAAAAAGTAAAACAAGGGTATAAATGACTTCAACCAATAGTATAGTAAATACTAAAAATGTTTTGAAATACTTTTTTAAGAAACACAGATGTGGATGATAAAGAGGTCCCAGTAGACACTTACTTAAAAACAACCTTGGATTATAAAGATATTGTGAAATTAACCCTTACCTTGTACTTTTCGTTAGTCGATGGTATGTTAACCCCATGTATGATAGTTAAAAAAAATTTATTAAATTATTCAAGAACTATATACCTAAATATGATATCATATATGATTATCTAATATTTCATTGATAATAATATTTTAGTAGTATCATCGTTTCTGGTGTTAACTGATTTGTTTTTTATATGATTGGTTACGTAAGTAATGTTGGTTATTGATACAATGTATCTAATTTATATAAATAATTATATTATGTTCATGAAAATTATTTTTAATCATAAAATTAAAATTACTATTGAATTATTATGATGGAAAATTAATCTCATCTCATTCATGGAGAGGGTAATCTGTACGTACACACGAGCGACAATATCATTATATTGATGATGAAATAGTATGTAATTGGATGGTATATCATATATAAAGAATCAGTTGCATGTTATATTTATTATTTACATAATTTATCCTCATTATAATACCAATCGAAATAAATAAGTGTTTTAATAACAAACTACACCACAAGGTGGAGATGGTATGTTGTACGTACACACGTATGGTGGCTTTGTCATTTATTGGATGGATAGAATAACGAATATGGTTATACCATATTAATAATAATATCAAAATACTTATAATGTACTAGAGTTATTATTTTGGTATGGAAAAAAATAAATAGAAAGTGGAAGAAGAGAAGAAATTAAAAAAGGGTGGTGAAATTATTACCTCTTCATCTGGTGTTTCCTTTTTAGTTGATCAAAATAGATCCTTAGGATGGCTTTACAATCAAAGTAAGGACTCTATGTTGTATTGAAGTATGTTGGGAAGGTATTTTGGTAGAGTATGGCCGATCCAAATGGCTTTGGATGTGTGAAATTAGGGTAAGGGGAAGTACCCTTTTATAAGAGAGGTGAGGGTCACTTTAGGAAAAAATATAAAATATTATTTTATAATAAAATCATTTTAGGTTACTAATGGCACCAAAATGAATTATTTTATGTATAATGTTAAAATCGGTCGAAAAAATCTCATCCAATAGCTTTTGTACAGGGTTAGGTCACCATATTAACCTTATTTGTTATATTAAACTCTTAGTTAAATAGTTTGACATTTACCATCTCTCATATTATTTTTATATTATATGGTTAATAAACTTACTATAAAGTACCGGGAGAACCCAAAGTTGTTTTTTATTGATATATCTAACCTTATCTAATTCTTTGGGTGATCCTTATATTTTTAGGAATATTATATCAATCAATAATATAATATTTTTTTAAAAACTCATTTATGTCTATTTTGACACTATATAGTATTTGAATTTTTTGAAAGCTATAAAAACATTATCACATCGAATAAAATTTATTTAATAAACCCAAACATGTAATATTAACATTGAAAATTAGTGGAATTCCTCATACGTCTCAATTTACATTTATTTGGGTATTTAAAATATCAATTATTTTAATATTTCTTTATTCTGGTAATTAAGGCATCATTATTATGTCGTAAATAAATTACAATAATTAATGTATAAAAATTATAAATAAAATACTATTATGTAGGACATATTTTTAGCTTCCTAATTTATATTTTTTGACGAATTTATATTTTGTGTATCCCTATATTAAAAATGGTTTAGTTATTAAACTTTGAATTTAACTCTTTTTTGTCTTCTTTATATAAAATTATAATAAATGTCCTAATCTAATCCATGTGGACCAAATAGGATCATATTCTATTACTAAGTTTTCTTTTGGTTGAATTAAATTTATCCTATAGAATTAGAACATGTGTAAGGGTAATTACAATAACATTTTTACACGTAATTACCCTATTTACTTTTAACCTTTGTAAATAAAAGACAAAACTTACTATTCATCAAAAATTATTTTCATCTTATCGAACCACTTCCTATATACTGATGTCAACCGAGTCTCTCAGAGTTTTTAAATTCAACTCACATAAGAGGTAATGTTATGTTTTATTATTATTTGCAAATACTTCTAGAATGTGGGTAAAAGACGGTAAAAAAGTTCAGTGAAATTGTATATATCTAATCTTATTATAAAATGAATCCAATAAATTACATTGAAAATATATATTTATTATTTATATATTTTGACATAAAATAAATTAAATTCAAATAACTTATTACTTAAATAAAAAGTCGGTTTTAAACAATAATGCAGTGTTTTTCTCTATTCATCAAAAATTGAATGTTTTTAGAAAAATTCCAAAAATTCACCGTAATTTTTATTGATATTAAAAATTATAAAATGAACATCATTTTGAAAAATAAAATTTATAAAATTTCTAAAAGTGGGTATTACTATTCATTACAGCTTTTTTGATTGGTCTTGGTGTGTTAAAACTCCAAGTTGCGAACAACGCATGCTACTGCATTTTTCAAAGAGAAACATAACATGGAAACTTGGGGGGTTAAAATTTAATTCGTTTAATATTTTAAATATGATAAAATAAATTTTTATGTTAATACAACAAATAATTTTGAGAACAATTTAATATAATAATGTTGTTTTTATCCTTACAAATTTTTACATAATTTTTTACTAATTTCCAATTGAATGAGTGATAATATTAATATGAATAGTTTTAAAAATATTTGAGAAGTTTTTTATGTTTATATTAATTTATTTGATTAGATAAAAACTACACAATATTGATAATACAATAGGTATAATTCAATAGTCTTACCATTATCATAGACATTGAATTAATCTTAGTAATAATATTATTTCCCCAAAATAAAATTTTACTTATTAAAAAATATGATTATTTTTATTTTAAATATTAAATTAATTTTTATAGAGTTAATTTATGCATGTGATAAACTCTAATTTTTAATATAAAGAGAAAATAGTTTTTTGGGTACAAATTAATTATAAATCCAAAATGATTGCTATGTGTTCAATAAATTCAACATAGTATTTCTTAATAATTTTTTAAATAAAAAATACGTATTTCTATATATTAAGGTATTAAAAATCATTTAATTCATACATGTATTGTGATAATTCTATAAAAGGACTCACATTATAAAAATTGTTATTTTTACCATTCACCTAAAAATCAATTATTTTACAAAAATCCAAAATATTCACAATTAATAAATTTTGATATTTAGAACACAAAAATAATATTTATTATAAAACATTATTAAATTTACAGAATTAAATTTTAATATAAAATTCTACATTTATGAATATATATTGTTTTTATTAACAACCCATTTTAAATCATGAAGTCTTCCAAATCATATTTTGTATTCTTTTTCGAGTTGATTCCAATATTTTTTTATTTAATAATTCTTTTATTATTCTTAAAATTTATTAATAAAAATTATGTAAATTTTTAATTTAGATTTATTTTGTTTTTGGAGAAATATATCTCATGTCATATTAATTTAGAGAAAACAATTTAATCCAAAATATTAGTTATTACAGTCTACCACTTAAAAAAAATTTAGTTTTTGAATTTTACTTATTACTCAATGAAAAAATTATGTGATTTTATTGTTAATATATATTCATCATTAATAATATAACTTCTAATATGACTTCTATCGAACTCTCTTTGGATATATAATGTTACTTATCTTTCTGATTAAAACATAAATAATGTATAAAATCATATAAACCAGTATGTGTACATTATAATCATATATTATCTATAACATACATTTCCTAAAACCATTTTAATATCTAAGACATTAATCCACAATGAAATCATATATTTATCCAAAAAATAACTCTATCTTCAACCATCACATATAATAACAACTAGTTCCTAAATTCGGATTCTAATCAATATATATCATAATAAAAGATCATAGTAACATTACCAATCATATCATGGGTCAATTTTTAATTAAAAGAATAATAAATTACAAATATATAAATGATATTTAACTAAATTTTATCAAATTAAATATACACTTTGGTGCCTCAACATCAAGATTATATTAATCCTAAGAGACATTCATACCATAATCTAGTGATTTCCAATAATAATCACCAAAAATATAATTATGTCATAAAATCATATTTAAAGAATATTGAAACAATTTAATATATTTTTAAAAAACAATTAATACAAAATATGAGATGAATAATTCAATGATTTTTCTCATAAACCGTGTATCATTGTGAATACAACAATATATCATTTATAAATATCACTCACCAATGAAAATATCTAAGGGTATAATCATTTAATTTCTATTTTGATATCAACCTATCAGACCTATTTAAGACTAAGAAATATTATTTTTCTATATTAAATGGCATTAATTATGATTCTCAAGCATAAAAATATTCTCCCTTATTTACTTATATGTTACTATGTTTTTTACATCCATACCATTCTCAAATTCATTTCAATGATCAATTTTCAACCAAATTCCATAAAAGAAAATGTTTATTAATAAAATAATGGTAATTGATCATATGTGTTTGAAAAATGAAAACTATGATGTCCTGTATATTCCTTTGATACATTCAATTCAATGTAATATTCTTTAGGATATTTTCCCTCGTACTTGTTATAAAATTTTTAATATATCTACCCCAAATGTCCATTAACATTATTATTTTATTCTAAACCCAAATTTATTGAAATTGATGCACTCAAAGTTAAATTTATACTTTATCCTTAAAAATTACATTTCAGTGAATATGTACTATTGCTTTGTTATTTCTATGTTTTAGATTAATTTACCCATAGTCATTCCCTATTAGGTTATCTAACCTAAATATTTTTAAATAATTCATAATCGTTCTAAAATAGTATGTGATTAATTACTAAATATCCCCCAAGATTTTCTTTGTACGTTTATAGTCTTAGTCCCACTCATCACGTGAGGCTATCTAATATAAACATTCACATACATCACATTATTATTTAATTTTAAAATAATCCCACAAAAATTAAAATATATGTTGGATTACTGTTTTTGAGGACTATCTTTAAAGAAAACTAATTTTAAAAACATATGTGTATTTATCATTATTCAAACCATACTAGACTCCATTATTTTATACTTAGAGGTTATACTAATCATCATAACATATGGTGGGCAAAAATAATAAAGGATTGAGATAAAATTATCATTAATGGAAAATAAATCATCAACATGTAATCAATGGTTAGATCATAAATTATTAGAAAACAAGATAATGGGGAAATTTATTATTAAAATGAACATAAAAAATTTAGTGTTTTTTTACATATTGATAGAAGCTCTTATATTATCAAATGAAAAAACAAATACTCCAGCAAAATTGTTTGGAATCATGGGACATTAAATAAGAGTTAAAGAGCATAATCATATGCACTTGATTTTTCCTTAATTTTTTGGAATAAAATTATTCCTATATATTATAATTCATGGAAAACCTTTAATAAATTTATCACATATTATGTTTGTTCTAATCACATATATGCCTTATTGGGCTTGGGATAATCCTATCATGTAAAAATTAGATGGGGAAAAAATCTATTATATACCAGTTGGGATTTTAAAATCTCCTCCACTAAACCATTTGTACAAGTGGAAATTATCCAGTATATCAGTAGAATTTATATAAATAGTACTATGTACCATTTTTATTGGGATACATCCTCTTGTTAACCCTTTATCTAGAGATAAATCATCATGTGTATCATTTGTCCTAGGATAAATCCTCTCATATACACTCTTTCTTTTGAAAAATCATCTCCCGTTACATTGTGAGATCATGATATAATATTTCTAATAATTCATTGATGGGTAATATAGTACCTCACTAATTATTTATCCATATTTATCAATACCACTTAAAAATAATTTTTTACGTCATCTAAAATCCATGCATAGAAAAATGGTTATCTAAATTTTTTCTAATGGTATCAAAAAATGACCTCATGAATGTTAGTGGTTTACAAATAAAATTTAATAAACCAATAAAGTATTTCATAAGACAATTTTTTGGGATAGGATATTAAAATAAATCAATAGAAATAAAGAAATTATAGATATAGAGGAAAATGTTTGGGAAATCATAAAAGGGGTTTTAAGAAATATTTTGTCATAGGCATAAAATCAAAAGTTAATGTCACATTGAAATGTTTTTTTTAAAATTTGATGTGAAAACAAATAAACAAAGTTATATTTTAAATTAATTATAAAAATTAGATCAATTGGAGAACATATTGTTTATCAAAATAAATGTGAACTAGTTGATAAAAAAATTTAATTTAAAATGTTTGAAAACCTTTTACTGTATTGAAATACCTTTATGGAAACCATGAATAATAAAAATTGGTAGTAAATCATCCATTTTAAAAAATTATATGGGTAATATAAAGGTCAAAAGGGTAAAAATATAGATTGGGTTTCAAAATAATAATGGAACACATTTTTTGAATTCTGAACATGGAAATAGAGGGAAACCCATCATTAAAGGATATTATATATTTTCCATTAAATCATTTCACTTTTAAAGAGAAATAAATAATCTCGGAATGAATAATGTAATTGAAAATGTGATTCTCTATGAAGAGAACATATGAAATATTTTATTATGTAATAATTATATTAATTTATTAGAATTAGTAGAAAAATGATCACGAAATAACATTTTAACTACAAGGAAGTCTGGGTTAACTAAATCAGAAAAGGATACCTCAATTCATGAATAAATATAAATTATATGTTTTTAATTTGGTTTTCATGTAAATCCCAAGAAAGTAAAGAGAAAATACCATATAAAATGTCAGTGATAAAAACATTTCTCACTTATATTAAATAACTGAAACAAGAGCCATAATAACTTAATTTATGCAAATTGAGTTTCATAAAAGACTTACAGTAGTCATAACATAAAAATAAGAGTACTAATATCAAATGGAAATTAATATAAAATTAAATGGGTGAAAAAAATTATAATTTAACTTAATAGGGAATTAAAAATAGTATATTTGATAAATTATGGTCCATTACATCAAACACGTCAAAATGATTTGAAAATGAGGTAAGGAAAATCTTAACATAATTATTTCTTTTGAATAAAGAACTTGGATATACTTAATAAAAAATAACTATCTTAATGTACCATTTTATTACATTTTTAATATATTTAAATTTTTATGAACCTAATTTATAATTATTTTCAACATGTATATTAGTTAGATATTATAAATTTTACATATTGGGTGTTGGGTACTATGATTGTTTTGAACTAGCTACTTAACAGAGGTGTTATTCATTATTACCTCAAATTTCATCCATTTTAGATAAATAAAGGTACTTTAATAGATAATTTATTTTCATTTAAAAATAATTTATCTCATTTAATATTGGTTATATTTTTTTTCATGAAAATAGAATCAGTATTGGAAAAATAAAATAATTTTAGCATTGGATTAAGTTATTTAAATAATTATATGAACACATAATATGGCCATTAAAGAACTATAAATATCATGTTTTTATTATCAATTTTTTAAAATATTATTATTTATTTTTCTATATTCATCCATGATATATTTGTATATAATTATTCATGTAGATGGATTGAATGAGAAAAACATAATCGTTCAATATAAAATGGATGATTATGGTCATGAATGTGGTTTTGTTATGGAATTATATCACTTTTATATAAGAATATTGATTTTATTATGTTATTTTTAGGGGTTGATTAAAATTTTAATAGGTTTTGAAACATAATTCAAATAAATATGAGAAATGAATAAAAAATTTTTTCATTGAGATTGTTGTCCGCAAAATACATCATTAGTGTATTGTTGTTTTTCTATTTTGTTGACATGGAATAAGGAATGGTTGTTTCAATTTTATAATTACCCTATAATAATATAATGAAATTAATTTGAATATATTTTAATATTTTTGGTAGGTTTGTAATGTATGAACCATGATATTCATTTCAGTTATGGATCTTGTTTTTTGGGATGTTTTTTAGGAAAATAAATAACTGTGGATTTTCTAAGTACACGCCATGTAGCTAGATTTCCATTTACCACTATATTATAGCTGTGTAACGAAAAAATACATGCTTATGTGCTGACATGGAAGACCGCTTAATTCATGGGCTGATTAAGGATACTACACAGTGTGTATATTTAATGAACACATCGTTTACTTTTAATTTTATTTGATATATTAGAGTGGGGTTGCATCTCATGTCTAGAACCTAATTTTTCATCCCCTTTTTCATAGAGGAGTAATCGAGAATGATGATCAAATATTAAACCACTGTTTATCATTCCTAGCTCTGATTGAGACATTTTCTTGTGTGTTAGAATCCCCCTATTGATTTCTCAATTCCCCTACATGAAGAGCATGTTCCTTAGAGTGGTGGAAGAATTGAAAAAGAATCCTCATTTTGATTTCAATTCTATTCCTTGGGAATAATAATAGTTTCCAATGAATCCTTTATTATTTGATGTTCTGACTTTTACTTGCATCGATCTTGCGGGGTCTTTGAGGAATCTTTTCAGTTTCTATCTCCATTTTTTATCGTATCTCATGTCAGATTGTATTCTTTTATTGCACTTTGTTGGTTTCCTTTTAGTCTTTCATTTATCAGACTTCCCAGGTGCTCTTAGAGACATATGGAGCATTTCTATTGGTCTATGATTTGGATCACCTTTTGGTTGTCAATGGTACTATTTTTATTACTGCTGGATATTGATGTGGTTTAATAACCTGAAGTAGATTCTGCTTAACTCCTAAGGTCTGGTCTGCTTGATTGGCTGGGAGTTGATTAGTTCTCCAGCTTTCTATCTATATCTGCATGTGCATTAATTAACACTACACTTCTTTAGACTCTCAGTTTATACTTTTCTTGTGTAAGAAACATCTTCACAAGATTCCTATTCGGATGTGGGGTGTGAAGGTGGTAATTATTACTGGAAGTTTTTTTGTGTATTTCTAGAGTTTCCATAACCCCTGTTTTTTTCCACTGGTTTGATGTCGTCTATAGTATATTTGATCTTGGATGGTCTCTTTATGGAGAAGAATAATTCTCTCATGAAACATAGAACAGGTCTGCAAAATCCTTTTTTTGTCCTCTATTCTTCATTGTCTCACCTGAATTGTCTCTACAACTTGGTGATGGTGTAAGCGTATTACACCTCGTGTTTCCACTGTATCATTTTGATTTAATGAATCTCTAAGTCGTGGACTTGTTTTCCAGTTCATGTCACTTTCAAAAAAAAAGAGCTAATGTTCATGTATATCAATTGAACGATATTGAGGTAAGTGGTTTGTACCATTATTTGTTTGTCTTTGGATTACATATTCTAAATGTGACATATACACATGTAGGGGTATTTATTGATTTAAAATGTATCCCTATTTATCACCTTTTATGGGTTATTTAATTTATAAATGGTTTTTTCCTATGCATATGGTTAGATACCTTTTATGGGACACCCCATGGGTTTATTTCTATTGATTGATAGTTATGGTCATTTGGTTATGGTTTCATTGAGGCGTACCTTTTTTCCATGCCTTGGTTGATTAGGATGGAGTTTGTGTTATTATAAAAAATGTCAGTGATATGCCCTATAAATGATTGAACAAAGGGGGATTGGACTATGAGAGAATTACAAAAGGGGTTAGACCATGAGAGCTGTGCAAGTGGTCATTTATAATTAATTTGGTCAGACTATTAGAGATTCCCATGTGATTCTTATTTTATTTATTAAATTAATGTTGGACCCTAGGGCATTGACCATGAGAGATGACAATTGGTCCTTATATTTCATTGATGCTATGTTGACCAAGGGGTACAGACCGTGAGAACTTCCCATGTGGTTGTTTGTATTTTATATATAATATTTCAGACCATAGATGTTTTATTGTAAGAGCTTTACTAGAGGGACATTATTTTATTGAATCGATATTATGGAAGACCAAAGGGGTTATACTATGATAACATTCCCATGGGGTCTATTTTTAATTGTTGAATGATTGTGATGAGTCTTCTAGGCCAAAGCACAAGCTTGGACTCGATATTAATTGATTTTTATAGATGGACTTCTAAGACATCTGTTATGTTACTATTACATAGGGGTATATAGAGATTAGGTTAGATCAAGAGTTTACATGATTCAATGGATGAATATTAAATGTAAATGAATGTAATTGAAACTACAGGATTGTTTAATTTTATGTACATCCTAGTTTTTACTTCATTTCTACATATTACATACTATATATATATTCACACATAGTTAGGCATAGATAATTGTGTGTTTGCCTATTGTGATTTGTCCCACACCTTGTTTGGGTAATGTTTTGGACCCAAACAGATTATATAGTGGAAAATATAGATATGGGAATGATCCCTTCTTCATCAGGTACATGATTGATGTTGGAGCTAGAGAGAATGAGACCATTATAAGACATGCGATACTACAGGAGTTTACATGTTTCTTTTATAATTTGGTTTTGGTATTTCTTTCCATCACTATGACTATTTGGGCAATTTTCCTAGGTTCATATGCCATGCAACATATATATATTGTTTCTTTTGTTGGATTTACTTTTGTCTTCCACTGTTTATTTCTAATATATAGTATTTCTGCTTCTGCTATAGTTTATTATTTTTTTTCCACTATATATATTATACCAACCGGGGTATTGTTTCCCATTAACATACCTTGGCCCTTACATCTATTCCGTAGCCTCTGGTGTTTGGGTAAACATGCTTGAGGTCTTATGACCAACCAGGTTTGGGGAACTGTTAGGTGGAACCCAGATCTGGGACATTACATGTAATATAATGATTAATATGAATAGGATATGGATTAATTAATACTCACATTGTGTCCTTTAACTATGCATTGAATGTATACCAGTGAATTAAATGAATAAGCAACCAAATTTATCCCAGAGTCTTTTGGAAATTATAGAATATTCTAGGTGGATAATATTGTCTATATTTAATTTAGAAATTACATTGTATGGTAGTAGCATCAATGGGAGGAAGTTACCCCTTTTATAAATTCATAAAAAGTCACCATTGTGAACAGCTATAGTTTTTCCATAATAGAATGAGACTATTTAAGAGAAAAAGTATTCAAATTTATATATTAAATTATTTTTGTTGGTATAATGTCTTTAAATCCACTAGCACTAAATTTAAATAAAATTAAATATGTTTCATGACATTTACCTACATTTTTTTAAATTTTACCATTAAAATTTTTACCTAGGTAACGAGTTTTTAACTATTAAATATATTTTTAATAATAAAAATAATATCTCCCCTTTTACAATGTTTTAGTGTTTTATGTCGTAATTTAATATTATTTAAAAAAGTTAAATATATAAATAATAAAAAATAAACATTTAAATTAATACAATCATTATATAGTAAGACTTTTTGGTAGTAAAATTTCATTATTTATGTTATGGGTTTAAATATTATTTATTATTTAGTTACAATTGAATGAGAGAAAATATATTTATATATAGGTTTCAAAATTAAATTAAATTAAATAATGAATTATTTATATTATTTGATAAAAATTTCACAATATTATGAAAGTAACAGTTTTACCATTATCGCGGTCATTGACTTTAATCATTGTAATCATAATTTTAATTCTCAAAATTTAATTGAACATATTAAATATCATGATCATGTTGATGTAAATTATTAATTCCATTTGATATATTTATTTTCTATATTTCATGGAAACTAGTTTTAAAAATTTATGAAAAAATAAATTTAAGAGTTGTATATTACTTGATATTTCAAAACCTTACAAAAGGGTTTAAAAAAATTTAAAAAAATTAGATGATTTATTTTACTTTAAATATATGTAAATATTGATATGTATATATATTTGTTTTAAAAAACATTTAATCAATCAATTCACTTCTATAATTTAATAAATATGAAGATATTTGAAAAATCATTATTTTAACAATTCAGTAATAAATCAATTGTTTTATATAAATATAAAAAATAACCATATGAAAATTTTAATATGTGGAATTCAAAAATTATTTTTTATTTTTAAAATTAATATTTTTTAATTTTTTAATTTAACTTTTAAATGAAAAATTAATATATATATATATATATGTATACAAATTTTATTGAAAAATAAAACTGCAATTCGTTATATGTTCATATTCATATTTATTATAAATTTTGTAATAGAGAAAAATATTATTGGTTTACTAGTGGTTTAATTATTCTTTAATGTTCTTAATAAGAAGTATTTTTTTAGTTGTTTTATCTTTTGGATACATGTGGAGATTGATATTGAGAATAATAATAATTTCAGAGAAATATATTCCAAAATCTCATACAGTTATAGTAAACCTATCTCAAATATGGTATGATTTATAGGTGGTGAGAATTAACTTATATTTATGATGTAAAATTATCAAAATTTTAATACAGATTTTTGATATACACAATTTGAAAAAAAATAATGTTATCTAATTAAATTTTGTCATGATGTACATCATGGAAAAAAATATGTCATCATTATACGTATCTTAATTTATTCTTATTATTATCCCATTGAAGGGATATTTATCATATGTTTTTTTGTACATCCCTTGGGTTTCACATTTAGTAATAATTTTATGATGGGATTTTTTTCCATAGTGGACCATACAGACACCCAAAAAGGTCGTAGATTAGGGGTGGCCAACTTTATCCAATTGTGTTCAATATAAATTTGTCTTCAGTTATGTTGATGAAACCTCTATTTTTGGTTGGTATGTATAGAACCCTAATTCATTCCCCTAACACTTACTGCATCATGAAATGTAGATAGTGTAAAGGAAATACTCAATGGAGATCTTTATAACGTCCGCCCATATTATAGAAAACCTAAACATTATTATGTCAACTTATTGTCTTGATTTATAGATATTCACTATTCTAAATTATGTTATAATGGGTGATGACATTAAACATTAACAAAGTGAATTCACTATCCTAAAATCCAAAATCACAACATTACACATGTGGTCGAGTTGTCTCCCAAAAATATCCTTCTACAACATAAAAGAAATATGGAATTGTTTAAACTAGAACCACTAGTAAATAGGGGTTCTCCCCAAGATTCAACATTGACAGAACTTCAAAAATCGTGGTATTTTCTACAGTACTCCTCAAGAATGTCAAACTATCCCGACATCATGTTACATAATTCTGCCACTCTCTCTACTATGATATTCAATGTTATGAACATCATTATGTCAGTGCTAGATACTAGAGTGGGGATCCACTTTTAATTAAGTGTAATTTGATGACCTTAGTAAGCTTCCTTTGAACTACATTTTTTTGTTCCTTGAATAAATCAACCAAAATGAAATTGCAGTTATGGTTGTTCAGAAAATCCTCCTTTTTTCATTACATCCTCACATCGTTGGAAGTGGTGGTTTTCTCCATATAACCTCTGCATCATTAATATTCCAAACATTTATTAATAATTATGGTGATTTAAAATCTATAAACTCCATGTATATACACGTTTTTATTTTCAACACCTTCAAAAATATTTATAGATGATTGATTCAAATCGAATATTTTTAAAAATAGAATAATATCCCCATTAAAATAACCCTAAAATTAGAGCATAAATTATTAATGTTTCTTAAGGAACATTTAAATTAGATCACATAACTTATAACTATACATCTTTCAGTCACTGAATCGTCACAGAAGTTAACAAAATCCATATTGTTTTACCCTTATAACTAACCAACTCATTATTATATACCCTTCAGTACATAGAACAATATTTGAAATGTCTATTATTCATTCTTCTGTCTTCTTTTGTTACACCATCATTTTCTTCAATCATCACCATTTAGATTCTTATTTTGATCAGATCATATCATTATCTTCTTTTATTTTTATCAAATAAGTTTCTAGATTCATCACACCTTTTCTACATAGCTTTAAATTAATTCATCATTTTCTATTTAACTTCTTCATCATTGAGATAAACCTTCTAATATATCGATGCATTGTCCATATCACCTTAAATGTGCATCTGCATATCTAACAGAATAAATATCCAGTGATTTGAATCATGTTCTTTCTTTTATATTATGAATATCGAGATCATTCTATCAAATAAAACTGGACAGTAGTTGGTCATCTTCCAATGTGAAGTTCCATAATTTATTGAATAGTGAATACATCTAATAACATATAATGAATCCTTGTAATTAGATGAAAATGTTCAAATTACTTGTTAAATCCCTCTTCACAATACATTCTAACTTATTACCATAATCGTATCTTCCATCTATGATTATTTAATTGGTTAATGATAAAATATACTACTCTTCAAAACTTTTCCAATTTCAGGGAAGCTTCTTCACTATGTGACTTATAGTAATCTAAATGTTCAATTCTTCATAATCATTTTATAGGAAACTCTTCTTTATTAATATGTAAATTTTATAAATTTTAGTCAACTTATTTTAGATATATTTGATATTGACCTCCAATATATTGAATATGATTTTTAATATCCATATCGTTCATCTTAACTATTGTGACGGTTCTTGGAATTCTCCCATAAGGAATTAACATCAATTAAATTTTATAGATACTACTATATCAATATTTATTAATTGTATTTTAATTAAATAATATCACAAAAAATCTCAAATTTATGTGGATGTCCTTGGACAAAACTACCTCTACGAATGATTCCTTATTCAATCATCATCCGTAA
Source organism: Viscum album (assembly GCA_963277665.1). Lineage (NCBI taxonomy): Eukaryota > Viridiplantae > Streptophyta > Magnoliopsida > Santalales > Viscaceae > Viscum > Viscum album. The sequence continues at coordinate 797,095,520 of OY728143.1, read as the reverse complement.
ATTTACATCACTTCAATACTTATGATGACATGACTTCCACCGATGATTCTGTAAAATTATATGGATTTCTACAGTGTAGTCATCCAGTAGTGGTTAATACATCTATGGTATATTATCTTATAGTTGTTCCACAATATGTAGTGCATAAATAGATTCATATGACTTTATGAAGATATATATCATGATTTATTTCGTTAATATAATTTTACTCTAAATATAATTCCTAGTTTTTTACCTTAATTATTGAAAAAATAATAATTCACCATCACCATATCATGGGTTCATTAATATCTCCCTTTGTATTTTTTACCAATACACCTTCAAAACTAAATTCAATATTATTCTCCCAATAATTGAAAATAAATTCAAAGCCTCTTGTATATCCTTATTTCTAGATCATAGAGAGGGGGTACCTCATCCTTTTTCTATCTCCCTTTAGATAATATGATATTTAATCCCCATTATTAACATCTTTAGGTGAGGGTGGAATTTTTTAATCACATAAAATATTCTCTTAATGTCTTCTTTTGAATTGAAATTAATTATGCAATTGCTTAAGATATGGATAAAATCAAATTTCTTGAACAAATAGTCCAAAAATCAACTAGCTCTAGGCTTTTATGATATTTCCATCTGTTTAAAATAAGAGTAATTGATCAAAGGCACAAAATAAATCCATAAAATAATCATGTGATATTATATTTTTAAATGTATCTTCTTTGATTATTTTTAATATATACTAAGACTATTGTTCATGCATCCCAAAAAATGGATTAAAAATTTTCAACCAAAAAATGTAATATTTCTCAGAATGGATAATATTTTTTCATCTAAGATCAATTTAAAATTTTTATTTTAATATAATATTTAAAATGAGCATAAGAGTATATTTATGTTCTACATTATAGATTAAAACCAATTTATTCTCTAATTTCTCATACTCTAGAACTTCTTCATTATTATTCAAATAATCTTTAACCGGGAACATAAATTCATCACTACTCCAAAACATAAATATCAAGTGATAAGGATATATTTTTATATATTTTTTTATATTAAACCCAGTGGAATAATTTATTTAGAAATTCATATATTTTTGTAATACATTACTAGTATTATGAGCCAAAAGTGATACGAGTTTGAAAAAATCATAAGCTATAAACTATAATTTAATGGGACAACTAGCCTCAAATTCACCACCCCAAAATGGATGAACACTGATTTCCTTCAACATCGTGGTCAATGCCAATATATGTGGTTATTACTACAATTATAAAAACTCATCCATCATATATAACATTCCATGTGCTTATAATCTCAGCTTCACTATACGTCTCCCATTGGATTTTATCCCCTTAAATTCTTGGATTCATTACAAATAATTTGGAATGGAAATTAATAATGTGGATATTTCATTACATTCAATTAGATTAAAAATTATTGGATATATTTCTCAACCCAAAAAAATCCATTTATGTTGTCCTCGCTTTTCATCATGCAATTACCCTTCTTCTTCTAAGAACTACACTTCTTGTCCATTATGTACTTCCTCTTTTTAACATTACTTTTCTATTTACATATAGATTTATTATTTATAAATTATATCAAGTAAATTCCCCATTATATTCATTTTCCTTATTTTTCCAAACATCTTCTAGTTATTCAGTATACATTTTCATGAAGACCATTGGATGAAATTTATCTTTTTATTTTTAGTAATAAATTTATATTCTAATGCATGTTTCATCAAATTTTAAAAAAATTCTCTAGACCATGAAATATTATTTTATGTTTTTATAAATACCTTCAGTATTAATAATACTTCCAAAATGTTTTACATGTTTTGATAAGTTACCCTGCTATGTAATTTCTAGTAAACCACTACATTCTTTTATCGAATATATCTTCCACCATTCAAATATTCTTAGGTATTTATCATATTAGTTCACATTGATGATTCATATTTCATAATTTAAATTTTATATCCATAATTTCATACAATTATATATAAAAAGTTCCTTTATTAATTAATATAATCATTTCTTCATTGGCGTGGCATTTTATTTGACTTCTCCCATGGTATTTTCAACATTGCAATTTCTGACTCTTTTCACCTCATGATAAACCTACAATAAATTTTACATTCATTTTACTTCTGATATTATTGAATTAAATCACTGGTTATTTTATTTGTTTAGATATATATTGGATCTCTTTAATATATTTACCACCACATTCTCATCCTTTATAGAATCCCTAAATATATTCTAATATATTTTTTATAAATTGGTTTTCATTTTTTGGTGAACTATATATTGGATTACTAAAGTCTTATTTTAATTATATCCATCACTCAATTTATGTAGTGTTTTTTATTTTTAATAATTTTTATTTGTTTCTAATTGTCTGTGTCTATGTTCTAAGCTTTTCACAGCAGTAATATCATCCACAAAGTATATTATTATTTTAGTGACTGTAGCTCTTGATTGTGGAAGGTTCTTGCAATCATTTCATATACTTCACTGTAAAATATTCCATGAGTATAGCCCAATATTTTACCTCTTTCATTAGATTTTATTGATGTTTTGGGTTTCAAAAAACTATTATTCTTAAAATATTTTCAGAAATTTAAATTATATCATACACTTTTTAAAGAATTTGAATTAGTACAACTCCATTTACCAATACATCGGGTCATCATTTTTTATCATAAAAACACATGTAATCCAAGAAATAATAAATGTTATTATTTATCTTTAAAAATATTATTTACTTACTTTTATCAATGTTTTATAAATAACTCTATAAAACAATTACTTGAAAAATTAAAATTTTATTTTACTATATTGTTTTTAATGATTTACGTAATTTTATTTTAAAGATAAATATCATGATTTTAGAAGGAGTATTTTATAGAGTTGAAGTTATTTTTGGAATAAATAGATAAAATATAACTTAGGTTTAATTTTTATGGTTTTTCTAAAAAGAATGATTTTTAGTGAATACTAAAAAATTGTGGATATTTAGCAAACATTCATTTTTTCAATAAATTGGAAAATTTAAATGTTTTATTTTTTATTTTGATATGAACTAAAACTATATATATATTTTAAAAAACATAATTTAAAAATTCCATTATAATAAATATATTATTTTATTTTTGGTATATGTTAATTTCTTGACTTAAAACGCATTTTTTCAATAACCTGTTTTTGTTCTGTTCTTGGATTTTAGAATTAAATTAATATATTCCAAATATACTAATATAATAATGAAAATTTTATTCCATATTTAGAATAATAATTTTTACTTTCATTAATTTCTCCAATTTAATTTTTAATCAATAGGAATAATAACCACGATTAAAATATTTGACCATTGTAAATTGTAAATCGGTTTAATTAAGTAAAAAATGACGTGATAAGGCCAAAATATCATTCCATAATTTTTTTGTGGTTTTATTTCTGAAATTATTACCTTGTTATCAAAATATTATATATTGGGAGCCAAATTCAATTGATTAATACAAAATAATGGATTAATTGTCAGAAAAAGATTAATTATGTCACTCCCCTTACTTATAAAATGGAAACTTCGATACTCCCTGAAGTGAAAATTGGTAGCACTCTAGATTTTCCATGACATAAAAAAACCTATACCCAATATCCCTCATCATATTGGTATTTTTATTTTAAAAATTTAATTTCTATGAGGATAATTTTTTAAGAAATTGAGATATATCAGATGAGAAGGTGTAATTCCCAACCAACTTATTTCATGTTTATTTATACTTTTACATACATAAAATCATATTCAAAGAATTATGAAGCAAATAACATTTTAATATTATATATAATTATATTTTATTTAGATTATGTTACAACACTTTTCATCTTCGTTTCCATATCATTATAAATGATGATGTTGCTTGTGTATATGTGTGCAAAAACACTGCCACTATTTGATGTTTTTCATTTATCATCATTGGATCCTATGGATGGTTATATTGATATATCAAATGAATATATATGATATTTATGATATAATTTTTATTATGTAATTATTATATATATCATACCCAAATTCTTTTTCTATTCATTATAAATTGATAACATTGCTCCTGCGTACATGTGAAATACCACCTCCATGTAGTGATATGATTTATTTTATATTTTCACTATATTGGTATGGTCATAAGGATTGAAAATAATAATTAAAATGAAAATTATAATATATTATTATTTTAAAAATGTATAATATTATTTCTATTTTTTTCATTTCCACTCATTAGTAATAAATTAAAATGGTATTCATGCATACATATGGATTACCATCTTAAGGAAATGGCGTGGTTCATTTTCCAAAGCATCTCTACTTGGATGGTTATAAATTCATATATAATTTTTAAAAAGAAAAAAAAATTTATATGTCTAATATTCATGTAATAAAATAACCAAAACCCCTTCCACCATGATCAATGCATCGATGTGGTTTGAGGTTATAAACTAAATGAACGCAAAACATCCAGCTCGAAATTAACGATTTTAGTATCTAAATAAACAATTATAATCAATAAAATAAAGGGTATATTGATAATGAAGTGATCATGAAAAAGGATATCAATATGGTATAAAAATAATATAAATTTATTATTTAGTTGTTAGAGAATGTATGAAGAGAAAAGATACATAAGGTAAGGGAATTTCATTAAAACTTGTTTTAATTTTTTCCATTAAAATTATTTACTCAAATTCTTATGATATATAAAATGATTCATGAATGTAATTATTTATACACAAAAATTTATTAAGTTACAATTTTAATAAATTTTTACATTCACTTTAATGGATTAAAAATTTGTCAATTAAATATTTACTAAACGTGTCATTTTCATGTTATTCACCTACGTGAAAATAGAATGTTTTTTAATATGTTAGTATTGAAATAATCATATATAAATAATATATATAATTATTTATAAAATATAAAAAAATTATCTATGTTTATTTTCAACAAAAATGTTTCTCATAATATGTAATAAAATTTTATCATGAAAACATTTTCCTAAGGAAATAGAAATTTTTTATCATAGTTGTTAGAGAACTAATCTTTTATATATTATAGACTTAAATGCCAAATAAAATGGTTTTTTTGAATATATTGAATGGTATATGTCTTTTATTCAATTTAAGGTTCTTGTAAATTTTATAGGAATTATGGGTGATCCTGATATAACTTTGATAATGGGTGTATCCAATATAGATCTCCAATTCCATAGGTAATGTGATAGAGCCTACCAATTTTAGGTTACTCTTATGAAATATGGGACATATCCAGCCATTTGATTCCATTTTAAGGCATAATTTAAGGGTTAATGTGAGGATATTTTCTCAAAGTACCAACATGATATAATTTAATGAAAATTAAAATGTTTGTAGTCATTATTTATTAGGTATAAAGGATATTATTTCAAGGTAAGGTATTCATGAGTTTTCATGATTTCCATGAATCATTGAGGGTTATAATTTTTATTTTATGATTGACTATAAAATATTTTAAGAACATTTTTATATAAATATATATTTTTAAATAAATGTAATCACATACTTGAGATCAAAAATTTATTGTCAGAAATGAAAACATTCTAATGTATTTTCATGTTTTCAAATGGAATAACAGGGTTCAATCCTTTCCTTTCCCTTATTGATATATTTCTCCTCATCCAAATTTTTGTAATTATTTTTGAATGGGAAGAATGATGGGTATAAAAGTTTATAATTTCCGAGTTTCAGATATGGGAGTTTCCTTGAAAAAGGGAATTTTTTTATAAAGAAATTTTTCTTGTAAAAATGGATACAATTGAGAAATATCCACTTTTCTATGTAATTTTATACCATATTCGTATAAACTATAAACTACAAATTTCTGATCAACATAATAAAGTTAAAAACAAGTTTTATGTTAAGTAATTATTGGTTTTCATAGCTACCAGGTGTAATACTTATTAGATGATGAATATTCATATAATTTAACATTTTTCTATCCACCATAATGAGTATTATATAAGTAGGACTCTCTATAGGAATTTAAGTATGTGATATTTCCTTTAAAAAAGTGACTATTCATCATGATTAAGATCAATTTTTATTTATTTCACAACTAGAACATTATAATTTATATTTCATGCATTCCTATGATCTTTCATACGCCACCCTTTATCATTAAATTAAAATTTTAATTTCTATATATTTTCCTCATGAAACTTACTTTCATCCTTTATGAAATAATCAAATTATGCAACTCATTTTTCTATGATTATCTATTTATTATTCATAAAATAAAAAATTGATTCCTTATTATCCTATAATAAATTGATAGTTTCTCTAAACACTTATGATAAAACAGCTTATTTAAAAAAAATAGTACTTTATATAGAAATATCCATAATATTTATATTTATTCAAAGTATTACATTGATTTATCCTGAGAATTAATGATTTTATTGAATTTTTCAAACATATATAACTTCATTGAAAATATATTCTATATCACATGAGTTTATTATTCAAATTTTTAATTTTTTTATATATTTCAATGATTAATAAATAAATATTTGATAAAACATCAAAATAAAAATTCTTTACGTAGTCCATGGGATTAGTGAGAATATGGACAAAAGATTTAACTAACTCAAACATGTTAATAATCATAATTTTATCCTTTAGATTATTAATTACTGTGAATTTTTCAATTTTACCACCACTCATTATATCTTACGATAGTGGTGGATCCTCCTTCAATTGATAATAAAACTCAAACTTCTTTTTTTTATAAACTTTTATCTTCTTTGGATTCATTAATGTTTTAGACGAAACCTATGTGATTATTATACCCATTATAAATTTTTATTATCATTGTTATATATTTATTTTCTTCAAGTAGAAATATATATATATATATATATCTTGAAAGAATCTACACATTATCCTGATCAATGAAAGCAACTAAGACAAAAACTAGAACATCCAAATAGAAGAAACATGGTCTATACTGATACCACATAGGATTCCTATTAGACTATGTAGTCACCCTGATTTGGGGTGAATTTTTTGTGATAAAAAATTGATTATCTTTAACAAAAACATTTCCTTTTAGAATGTTAATTGAACCTATATTATCAATTAGGATTTATGGATACATTTTTTTAACAGTCAACACTTACCCCTAAAATAAATGATGATAACATAAATAGTAACATGACATATGATGTTTTTCAAGGTGTATACCCATTGTGGTATACCACATAATTTTGATATTATTTAATTATATACATCGATATATTTAAATATTTGTCATTAGTGTTACAATATGGAATTATATTATCCTTTACCTATGAACAAAAATCAACCTAAAATCCAAAACCATTATAGTGCACAAGTGGTTAAAATATCACCTAAAAAGATCATTTTATCTCTACAGAGGAATTTAGAATTTTTTATAATAGAACCAATATTCATCAGTAGTTATATTCATACTCCATAATGGATGGATCTTTGAAAACTATTAGAACTTATTAAATACTTATCATGCAGTTCTTCCTATCCACGTAATAGATAACTTAATTCCTGAGCTCTCACTATTTTAATACTAAAAAGTGGAGAGAATTTGTATGCTGGACACTATCACTACAATATTACTCCCCTTTTTGGTCACCTTAATATAGTGACCATACTAGACTTACTTAGAATTTTATATTCAATTATTCCCATTATTTGAACCAAACATACTAATGATGAATGAAGGATAGAAACTCCCTTTATTCCCATTTCATTTACTAGTACCCAATATCTATATTTACTAACAATTATATAAAAATTATTATTCCAAAACTATTCTAGATAATTTATCTAATGTTTTATCTTTAATCTTTGTGGATCTATATATTTTCATTACAAATTCCTTCACAAATATTCTTATATCTAAGAGTAAATTCAATTCTCTACAAACAAAAATTTAATATAGCAAATAAATGTTTCTCCAAATTATAACTTGAATCACTAGATTTCCATAATAAGATTTAATATTTGTCTAACCACCACATCATTAACAAACTAATCTTGACTAATTTGGAATTATAATTCCATTGGAATCTTTTGATCAATGAATGTTAATATAAATCGATCAACTTATTAGGGTTCATTGTTACTCAATAGTTTGCACATCATTCTAAAGAAATTTTAAATTTATTCATCCTATAACTAGAATCATATTATTTTGATAATATCTATCCATTACAAATTTATTGGTTTGGATGATTTTCATTGAATATTATTATTCATATAAGTTCAAATTCTGATCATCATATCATCTAGTTAACTTACCCTTACCTACCTAATTCATCCAACATTTTCTGAAAATTTGGATTTTCACTCCTCCATCACTATTGAAATTCCTCATCTCTCCTATGATTATTTTTTTATTTAAAAACATTAGACTTATGTTAAGATAGAGTATATTCATATCTAATAACACGCAATTTTGATAATTCGAACCATTTTTAGTATTCAAAATTTTGATCAATGAAATCATTTAATTTACTCATCCAGGATAATTGAATGTCTTATTCCAAAGTTATGCACTCCATTTGACCTCACAATACATGGTTCCCCATTATTTTCATCAATACTTCCTGAGAATTCAATAATCTATATGTATTTTTTCTCTTCTTCCTCAAATTACCTTCAACTTATTAAATTCATCATAACTTTCAGCGATTTTACTTCAGTGGGTGTAGTTAAGATTGCACATCACATATTACCCTTTCCATGTTCATGGAAGATTCTTTATGGAGTGTCTTGTGGACACCTCGATTTTCTATATTTTAGTCTAAAAATATTTATGTAAAACCCAAAAATTCCGTGGAAGTTTCTTTTAATACATGGGAATTTAATGAGTCCACATTTTCTAACGACACTTGATTCTGAGGCCCGGTGTTGCCGAAATTAATTAATGAAATTTTGTTTGGGTATGTTCAGTAAATGTAAGTGCGTGAATTTAGATATTTTGAACTGATGCTCGGAATTGAAATCCAAGGGCACCGTTGAACTAGCAGCGCCAATATACGCTTAAGGAGACCTTTACCGCAGTTGTGTTTTATCGTGATTGGGAGTTAATTTCATGGGGTACTAATTTAAATTTAATAAATATGGGTGTACCACATTTTTATTTAAATGCAAGTTAAATCCTCCAAGGGGAAGTTTGAGGTGGGTCCCACCACCACATAACATCCAATTAGAGGATATTATGTGGTGGGGCCCACACGATCATCAAAACCCTCAACTCTCCTTGAGCTCCCCTTTAACTCTTGAGCTCCCAATTTATGGTGGAGCATTTCCACCTTCTCCGTAATGGTGCCAACACAATTAATTAATGACTTCATTAATTAATTTGAGTATTTGAATTCTTTTGAGTTTAGTATAACAACTTTAAAATAAGTGAACATAATCTTTTATTTTCGGTTGGAATAATCATTGGAGAGCTTGGGAGAACTCTTGTAAGAACACCATCCTCTCGACGAAGAATGCTCCTCATCTCCGAAGAATGTGAAGCAACATCTTTTTCCTTCTTCAACTGGAAAAGGAAGGAATGCACTACGGCCCACAAATAATATCGAGGGCATTTTCGCGACTCATCTTCACCAAGCTCTACCTCCTATGACATTGACGGAATGACATCCATCTTCCGTGATGTTCGTCTTCCATTACCTTCATAGTATAACAACAAATACGAGGTATGGGGAAATGGATTATTTTTACGTATGAATTATACACATGTATTTCGATTTTATTTTGGGATTAACAATGGCCAAATTGTTATCACCTAATGAGGAGGGTGCGGGATGAACAAACATAGCCCGAAGTCCCTCCGTTAAATCTTGATTGGTTGACGTCGGAGGCGGATCCGAAACGGAATGGTGCCATCGCACCATGCTGGAGAAGAATCGTGTTAGAAAAAAGTGAAACCGCGACTAGGAGGGTCGCGGTGGATGAAGAAGTGCAGCGCCGTCGCGCCACATGGTGGAGCTGAAGGCCTCGGCTAGGTTGCGTCGTGGCTGTGGTGGTGCGGTGTCATTGCGTCGTGTGTAGGGCAGCAGGACCGCGGTGGCATCGCGCCATGGTGGAGGTGCAGAGGCGGCCGACCGAGCCAGCCACCCTGGAGCCGGATCGCGGGACGACCAGCCTCTTGGAGAATCGCGGCACCCGCAGGCACCACATAGAGGAGGACACGACCCACATTTGTATATTTCTCAGCTATTTGAACCAACCAGCTATGTGCCTACCAGGCTGAAGAACCGCGGCACTTGAAGGCACCGCATGGGAAGAACCGTGGCTCGCAGCGCGGGTCGTGTGCATCGGGCCGAACTGGCAGGCTACAGTCGGTCGAGCAGAGGAGGAGGCAACACCGCTTAGCGTCTCTAGGTGAACCGGACCGGCCCACAGCATGGGCCGGATCCGCAGGGGGGTCATTCCCCACTAGGCCGGGCCGACCTCCAATAGGGTCAGACCCACCGAGTCGGGCCAGGCTGACCCGCCAGCCAACTGGGCATGACGGGTCGGGTCTGTCTTTGCTTAAATGTGAATAACTTCAAGATCATGCTTCTGATCGATGGACTGTCTATGGAACTGGGTCCCTCCAAACAAGGCGGTCCTTTTGGGGTACACTAAGTGAGTATTAGACAAATTTGAAAAATGGATGGGTTTGGGTCGAGCATAAATCCAACTGGGCCCCTGGGACGGAAATGCCAATAACTCTCAGACTGGGCGTCTTATTGACGCACAGTCTCTCACATTGGGTTCCTCATGACGAGATGTAAATATGATATACATAAACTCCGGACTTTGTGATAGTTGATATATCCAAATTTGGCTCGAGGTGTGAACCCTCCCCGAATCGAGCATGTTGTGTGTGGGAACCCTGGGGCTGGATGCGACGACTACTATTCTGGAATCCTTCTTGGGTTCGATAGTGATGACTACTGTACCAGAATCCTTTGTGGGTTCAATAGTGATGAAAATTAAACTGGGATCCTTCATGGGTCCAACAGTTCTGACTTTTGTTCCTGTATCCTGTGTGGGTTCGACAGAATAGCTGGTCCTGTATCCTGTGTGGGTCCGACAGCATAGCTCATCCTGTATCCTATGTGGGTCTAACAGCTTAGATGAATTAATGACTACACCGGATCATATCTATCACTCTAAAAATATGTATACCTATGTGAGCTGATTTTTTTCTTCCAGTAATTTATATTCGAGGTTATTGACTTTACTTCTTGTGTGGACTGGGTTTTGCTTGGGCTCGAGAGTTGGAGTCGAACTCTGATCGATTACTTTGGTATATGTATGGGAATATACCTAAGTAGGGTTGGTTGATACTTTTTGATTGTATCATTATTAGGTGGTTTATACTTCCTGGTTCTGGGAGACCTTTGGGGGTCTTGGGGTCCCTACTAAGTATTGTTATACTCAGCCCTTCATGGGCTATGCCCACACTTCGTTGTGTTGGTTCCAGACGACAGACAACAATGATCGAGGTAGAGAGTTGTAGAGCAGGACAGTACCCGAAGGTGGACCACTTGGCGAGACCTACAAGGAGTAGACGGACAGTCCTAGGGTGCTGAAGAGGCCATCTTTACCCACCCTTCAGGAGAGATTCTCAGAGGATGACTCATTTGTTGTTATTGTACCTTTCTATAGTTGTACGAGTTTTACAGTTGTTTATCCTTTACTATTGGGATTGTATTTACGGCCCCATTACTTTCATCACCTTCTTTTTTATATAGTATTACTTAGTGTTTACTTCATTTTCTTACTCTGTTGTTTTTGTTTACTTATTAAAAGAAATTCCTTCCCTTTTTATCGAGATTACAGCTTTGCTACAAGTCGCCAGCCCTTGGCCTATGGAAAGCGGGATTGGGGTAGTCAAGGCTTGGGACCCGAGGACAGTTCGTGAAAAATTGGTATCAGAGGAGTCAGTTATACCATTGATCTTGGACACTGATTCTTTTAACGATAGTAGTGTTAAGTGTTTTGGGTATTGTTATCATATTAGGGAGACTGATGTTGGTGCGGCAGCCGACGTATCCATACATAAGGACTCTGACTTCTAATCTCCGACTCAGTGCACTAAAACATTGATTGCATGTGTGTTTCCATTGAAAATGTTTTCATCATGATTACATTGTTTCATATCCCCAGGTATACTATTTAAACCATGGAATATCGGTATCTTTTCAGGATGGCCCCACGATGGCAGCCAGTCGGGGTTGTTATTTACGTACGAGATGGTAGCCCACCTAGCGACGAGGCCTTAGTGCATAGCCCCATCACATCGGAGGTACCAACGGTACAAATTCTCGATGGGCCACCGATACCACCACCCCCCGCAGCAAAGAGTGCATGCCATTTGAGTGCGTTGCATGAGTTTCCACGGGAGAGGCCTCTGAGGTTTCAAGGCGGGACAGATACCCAGGCTACAGAGGACTGGATAGAGGTGATTACTGGAGTTTTTCGCATAGTTGAGATACTATTAGATAAGATTTTTATCTTTGCTACTAATATTTTTCAGTGAGTGAACATGAGGATGGTCCGCATGGTGATGAGGCTTCAGGACATGGACCATTTTCTGAGATGGTGCCTTCAGGCAGTGTGCCAACTATATCACTGCATGTTGGTCAGTAGACACTACCGGTAGTACCAGTAGAGGACACTTGTAGGATTAGTTCCTTACATGTGTTTCAACAGCAGATATCCCTCATGTTACGAGGCGATCCCGACCCACAGGCGGCTGAGGACTAGCTTGAGGAGGCAGCTGAGTGTTTTCTAGAGCTTATACAGCATCGACAGGATGACATGTTGGAGGTTGAGTATTCATCAAGGCATACCGATCTTTCCTGGTACTTGATGAATATGATACGATCAGTGCTTTAGAGATCGAAACTCTGATCAAGGGGTGTTTAAGGATATATGAGCCATCACTTTTTCCTCAATTCATTGCTACAAATGTTAGGGTGCTAGAGAGAACATTTGTGATTGACTGTTCCTTGGCCAAGAAGATACATCCACGGAATGATAGCATTTGGAAAGAATGAAACTGGCACCAGTCTCAGAGACTTGAGAGTGTAAAATGTTTCTAGAAGAAGAAGTGTTAAGGATAGATAAATCTATAGGGAAGTATATGTCGAAGAAGAGCTAGGAGAATAGCATGAGGTGGTGAACATTTCGACATGTTACAACCACCCACCTTTTTACTCCCCGCTAGGCTCAGGGAGCTGGACGGTAGGGGAATATAATAGCTGCTTGCAGTCAAGGAGTGTGACCTAAGGACTTTAGGAATGATTTGATGTACGATTTGTGTCTACTACTAGCTTCTGTATCAATAGAAATAGTTACCAATCATTTTTTCCTTCCACGAATCTTTTCCAAGACGTAGAGTTTTCGGCTGAACTGTTGACTTGACCCTCACGTATGGAGATATCATTATGAGGAGACTCGAAAATCACACATACGAAGATTTTGTGATTTGACCCTTGAGGCGAGAGTTTCGGTTGGAAACTCTTGGTGGCAGTGTCGAGGCCTCACAGAGTTAGTTTGGGTATGGACTGGGAAACCGCAGTTCATACACAGATTGGTTGTATTAGGAAAAAAAATTTTGTTTTATCTACAATGTTGGTATGAGGATTTCCTTAGTCGGCGAAAAAGGAAACCCAGGCAGCGCATGTTAAACTCGTTCATAGGAGGGTGTAGCTGACCACTCTTGAATCGGCCATTCTTACCCTCGTGGAAGCTGGAAATCTGAGTTTTAATTTCCAAATAGGAGTAACAATACATGGGGACATCTTTTCAAAAGATGTTTCCAGGATTACCCCCCCCCCCCAATGGGGGAGGGACGTCTGCTTTGGCTGGATACTACTGAATGAACATTCCAGAATCCTCCAGATTTTCAGCACCATGATCAGCCTTGATAAATAATGGGAAACCCTTCGTGTTGTCAGAGAGACGCCAACAGAGCTTTCAGAAGCTCAGGTAGATGCAGACTACTATGCCCATCTTGAGGCTACCAAAGGAGGGTGTTGGGTACGTAATCTATTGCGATGCATCAGGGTCCGAACATGGTTTTGTCCTGATACAGAAGTGATTAGTGATCGCTTATGGTTCTCAGCGGTTGAGACAACATGAGTAGAACTACGCTACACATGACCTGGAGTTAGAAGCAGGGGTCTTATCCTTGAAGTTTTGGTGGCGCTTTCTTATGGGTGAACATTTTGCAGTCAACTCTAACCACCAGAGTCTCAGGTATATCTTCTCCTAGAAGGACCTGAACCTGAGACAACGGTGTTGGATTGAGTTCCTCCATGAATTTGATGTCATGATAGTCTATAATTCTATGAAGGTGAATGTTGAATCAGATGCTCTCAGTAATAGAACATGAATTCACCTGCTTTGAGGTGCGACGGAGCAGTTGGCCATGTTGCAAATATCTTCTGTGGATCGGGATTGAGCAACCTTTCTACAATCTCTCACAGTCACCCCTCCACTTCTTCAGCGAGTCATGGAGGCACTGCATGGGGACTTTGACTGTGAGATACGACGTGCTCAGATATCCATAGGGAATACACCTGTTGGATTTTTTAAAGGTGGGGAGAATGAAATTATTATTATAGGACGTATCATGGTATCAATTTCACTTCAGCAGGAAGTGTTGAGGGAGTTCCACACATCCCATCTAGAGGTATACTGAGGAGTGGTGAAGATGTATCAGGACCTCATCTGATAGCACTAGTGGCTAGGTATGAAGAGGCTAGTTACATAGTTTTTCTCCCAATTCCTCGCTTGTCAGCAAATGAAGGCAGAGCACCAGGTTCCAATAGGCATTTTTCAACCCTTAGAGGTCCCTGAGTTGAAATGGGACGAGATATCCATGGATTTTGTGATGGGGCTTCCACGTACATCCAGAGGACATGATTCTATCTGGATGATCATAGACCGACTCACCATGTTGGCCCAATTTCTACTGATCAGAGAGCAGGGATTAGTAGAGATCATGGGACGCCTCTACGTACAGGAGATCGTATGGCTTCATGGTGTGCCATCGACAATCGTCTCCGATCAAGATGCATGTTTCACTTCCTCGCTATGGAAGGAATGGTAGGAGGATTTTGGGGTGCAGCTTCACTTGATCACATCCTTCCATCCTCATACAGATGGCCAGACTGAGAGGACCATTCAGACTCTCGAGGACAAGCTTCGTGCATGCGTCCTCATCTTTGGTCGTATTTGGGAGGATCAATTGCCTTTGGTAGAGTTTGCGTATAACAATAGCTACCGCTCTACCATCGGGATAGCACCTTACGAGGCACATTACGGCCGACCTTGAAGATCGACTCTAAGTTGGACCGACCCCAGGGAGTCAAAACTTGTAGGTGAAGAGATGGTGCAGGCTAAGAAGGAGAATGTGCAGATCATCTAGGTGCGGATGAAGACTGCACAAAGCATACATAAGTCCTATACCGATAGAAGACAGAGACCACTGGAGTTCGAGGATGGTGACCTCGTCTTCATATGGGTCTCACCTCAAAGAGGTCTATAAGGATTTGGCTGAGGTGTCAAGTTATCTCCACGATTCATCATACCATTCAAGGTCCTCGGCAGAGTAGGTGAGGTGGCTTACCGCCTGGACCTTCCACCTCACTTGCAGCGGGTGCACAACGTCTTCCACGTATCTCTGCTCAAGAGATACGTGCTTGACCCGTCCCACATCATCAACCACGGGGAGTTGGACATCAATGATGGGGTAACATTCATGTTGGTTCTTGTGGAGATTGAGGATCGATGGGAGTGGGTCCTGCGTGGATGGTTGATTCCTACAGAGCACGTTCTCTAGTATCACGGGAACCCCCCAGAGAGCACATGTGAGTAGGAGGCTCAGATGTGAGCTCAATACCCTTATTTGTTCCCTGGGAAAGCTTTCTAGCTTACGGGGAGGTCAAGACTTGAGGTGGGGAGAATGTAAATATATGAAAATTATGTGGAATTTGATTTAATACACGGGAATTTTACGAGTCCGCAGTTTCTGACGGCACTTGATTCCGAGGCCCGGTGTGCCCCGAATCAATTTCTAATGTTTTTTTGTGTACGTTATGTAAACGTACGTGCGGGATTTTATATCTTTTGAACTGGTACTCATAATTGAAATCCATGTTTATAGTTGAACTCACAGTGCCAATATTCTCTTAAGGATATCTTTACCGCAGTTGCATTTTATCGTGATTGGGAATTAATATCTTGGGGTTCTAATTTAAATGTAATAAAATTGGGTGTAACACATATTTATATGAATGGAAGTTAAATCCTCCAAGGGGATGTTGGAGGTGGGGCCCACCACACATAACCTCCCATGGGAGGATATTATGTGGTGGGGCCCACATAAGTAGCAAACCCCTCAACTCCCCTTGAACTCCCCTTTAACTCTTGAGCTCCCAATTTATGGTGGAGTCTTTCCACCATCTGCTTAATGGTGAAAACACAATTAATTAATGAATTAATTAATTAATTTGAGTGTTTGAATTCTTTTGAATTCATTATGCCAACTTTTAAATAAGTGAACATAATATTTAATTATGGTTTGGCATAATTTTTGGAGATCTTTGGAGAACTCTTGGAAGATCACCATCCTCTCGACGAAGAATGCTCCTCGTCTCCAAAGAACGCGATGAAACATCTTCTACCTTCTTCAACCAGAGTAAGGAAGGGACGCACCGCTGCCCATGATGTACATCGAGGGAATCGTCATGACTCATTTTCACTGAGCTCTACCTCCTATGACGTTCACGAAACGACATCCATCTTTAGTGATGTCTATCTTCCATGACTCGTGATTGTAAAACGACAATTACAAGGTAGGCGGAATGAATTATTTTTACGAATGAATTACACCCACGTACTTCGAGGTTTTTTTGGATTGACGATGGCCAAATTGTTATCACCAAACGCGGAGGGCATGGGCCGAACAAACACGTCCCGACGTTCCTCTGTTGAATCTTATTTGGTTGACGTTGGAGGCGGAACCTGAAGGGCGCGTTGCCATTTCACCGTTCTAGAGGTGAACCACAGAGGACGAAAGAGAAACTGCGGCTGGGAGGGCTGCGGCGGATGAAGAAATGTGGTTCCATCGTGCCGCGCGGTGGAGCAAAAGTTTGCATCCAGGTCGGGCCACAGCACGGTCGCATCCCACGGAGGGTATCAGGACCACGACGTCATCACACTGCAGTGGATGTGCAGAGGCGGCCTGCCGAGCCAGACGCCATGGAGCCAGACTGCGGGACGACCGGCCGAATGACCGGCCAGCCCACTAGAGAACCGTGGTGACCATAGGCGCCAAGTGGAGGAGGACGCGGCCCACTTCCACGGGCCGCTCGGTTGGGCGAACCGGCCGACTGCGTGCCGGCCAGGCTGAAGAACCGCTGCTCTAGCAGACGCCACATGGGAAGAACTGTGGCCCGTGGCGCGGGCCCCATGCGTGGGGCTGAACCGGCTAGCTACGGCCGACCGGGCAGAGGAGGAGGCAACACCGCTTGGCTCCGCCGAGAAAACCGGACCGGGCCACAGCGTGTGCTGGGTCCGCATGTGGGTCGTGCCCCACTAGGCTGTGCCTATCCCCATCTGGGTTGGACCCTCTGAGCCGAGTTGGGCTGACCAGCTAGCCCACTGGGCTTGACTGGTCGTGCCCGTCTTTGATTATATACGAATAACTTCTAGACATCGCGTTCGATTGACACGCCAACTGCGGCACTGGGACCCTCGCAACAAGGCGGTCCTTTTGGGATACTCTATGTGAGTTCTGGACTGATTTGTAAAATGTACGAGTTTGGGTTGAGCATAAATCCAACCGGGCCCCTGGAGCGGAAATGCCAAAAACACTCGGACCGGGAATCTGATTGACGCACCGTCTATTGCGTTGGGTTCCTTATGATGAGACGGAACTACGAGATACATCCACTGAAAACATTGTGATATTTGATGTATCAAAACTTTTATAAAAGATTAGACCCTCCTGGAATCAAGCGTGTTGTGTGTTGGAACCCTGGGGCTAGCTGTGATGTCTATTGTACCAGAATCCTCTATGGGTTCGACAGCGATGACTACTATACCGGAATCCTCCGTGGATTTGACAACGATGATTACTGAACTGGGATCCTCTATGGGTCTGACAGTTCGGACTTCTGTTCTTGTATCCTGTGTTGGTTCGACCGAATAGCTAGTCCTTTATCCTGTGTGTGTCTTACAGCTTAGCCAGTCCTATATCTTGTGTGGGTCCGATTGCTTAGATACATCAATGACTACATCTGATCAACTCTATAACTCTACAATATATGTATACATGTTTGAGTTGAGTCTTGACCTTCAATCATTTATCTACGAGGTTATTGACTTTACTTCCTATGTGGACTGGGTTTTTCTTGTGTTCGAGAGTTGGAGTCAAACTGTGATTGATAACTTAGGTATATGTATGGGATATACGTAAGTAGGGTTGTTTAATACTTTGTGATTGTAACTTTCTTCTGTGGTTTATCCTTCGTGGATTCTGGGAGACCTTCGAGCGTCTCAGGGTCCTTACTGAGTATCATTATACTCACCCATGCACGGGTTATGCCTTCACATCGTTGTGTTGGTTGAGGACGATGGACAAAACTGGTCAAGGTAGACAGTTGTAGAGCTGGGAGATACCTAGAGGTGGACCACTTGATGAGACGTACATGGAGACGGCAGACAAATGCGGGGTTCTAAAGAGGCCATCTGTACCCACCCTTCAGGTGGGATTCCTGAAGGATGACTCAGTAGTTGTTGTTTTAACTTTCTTTAGTTGTTCATGTTTTACTGTTGTTTGTACATTACTGTTGGTTTTGTATATCCAGCTGCTTTCCTTTTATCACTTCTTTATGTATACAGTTTTACTGAGAGTTTACTTCAGTTGCGTACTCTGTTGTTTTTGTTTACTTATTAAATTCAATGCCTTCCCTTTTTATCGGGATTATGCCTTTGGTGCTATTCGTCAGCCCCTGGCCTGTGGAAGGCGGGCTTGAGGTAGTCACGACACGGGCCCCGAGGACGGGTTGTGACAATTAAGTAAAATCTTCAATCTCTACGACTATAATGTATCCTCTTAATAAAAAATTTTTATCCAAATTTAGGATATATATATATATATATTATATTTCTTATTGGATCTTAAATGTCACCATATCTATGAGTCACTATTTAATGGGTCGTTTCCAATGTATATATTTAATTAATTTAAACTATTTTTATCTATATAGTTCACCTTCAACCAGTATAATTTTTTTATATCACATATAGATTTATTTAGAAATCATTATATGTGTGTCATTTCATATATATTGAATACTCTCAATAAAATCATCATTTCATTGTTAGCATCACAAAATTTAATTTTCTTCATCACTTACTATGACATGAGTTCTTCCTATCATATATTTAAATTTTCTAGTCTTCCTTAGTGAAATATACTTTTAACATTTCTTGGGTTTATTGTGTTCCTCCTCCATATGGTTCCACCATGCATGGTATGAACTTCTAGTGGTACATATTCTAGAAAACATGTAGCCAACATTACATCATCAATCCCTATTCACTCTAAATAAAATTATAATCGATTTATAATCATCATTAAAAACAAATAAAATACTTCTTTTCCAACATCTAATGTGATATTTTTGGATTGTATGAATAATTTTATGAAATATTGTTTGGATGAAATGGATTTTAGAGGTAGTAAATAGTGTAGATTTTAGTATTTAATGTTCTTAAATAATTATTTTATTTTTTAATCCACTAAAATAATAAATCTAGATATTGAGTGAGTTAATATTTTTTTATAAAAAAACTGAATGTTTTCAATTTATATCATTACTATATATATTTTTTAATCATGCATTAATATTATTAAGGGTTTGAATAAAGAATACAATAAAATGGGTGAATCTAATATGTTAAAAAAATTATCTCTAAATTCGATATACCATTATTTTTTAATATAAATCATATCTTGGTCTTGTAAACCTAAAAAACTATATCCTTAATTTTTTTAAATTCAAAAAACATATCATTAAGACCAACTATTAACTATTTAAACCACTACATAATAAACATAAAAAAATTAGCAGTGAAACAAACTGAATAGTTCATACATTTAGTAGAAATATTATCCATCCCATTTTATTCTAATCATGACTGATGTGGATAAAATTTATTCATCATCGTCAGAAAAATAATATAGTAATTTTATTGGTATGTAAATACCATCGAGTTATATATTCATTAAGTAGAGATGTTTTATGTGTCTCATAATAATTTAATATGAACATTTAATGAGAAACACATCAACATTTTATATTTCCCTTTAAAATTATTTTTTAAACACTTCTAAACATAATGAAGAACTCCAAATTGCCTCAAAAAATATTTAAAATAGATTTGAAATATATTTTAAATGATTATAATCAAATAAAAAATAATATATATATATATATATATTATTGAGAGATTAGTTAATGAAGGCACTATAGATCGAAATGGGGGTGCGTCCCCAAATATTCTCAAAAATTATTTTTTTTAAACCACAAAATTCCACGAAGGTATAGAATGAAATTTTAATAGAGGATGGTATTCATGGGAGTTTTATAGTTAGAAACATTGCCTCATTCAAGATCGCAAGAGTATTACCTTTGACTGATATGATGTAATAACATGAGCAGTATTTTCAATGAAATAAAAATACCTTCAAATAGAGAAAATCGGTGGCATCTTATAATTTTCAAGGATTTAATTCGTTAATGGCTTCTATGTAAAGGCAGATCGATCACGCAATAATTTTTATTGATGTATAATATATATAATATTATATATATTTTTCAATTTGGACATTTGAAATGATGTTTAATGGAACAAAACATTAAAATTTGGGGTTCGAGTTATATATATCACCATAGATTCATAAAAATGTTTAATGATCCAACCATGTTTTCTTCCTCCACTGATGTATAAAAAGAATATAAGGTAATTTGAAGTTCGTAAAATACTTTTTTTCAATGACAACGTCAAACGATAAAATTGGGAACTATACATGGGACTTCATTAAATATGGGTCACATGGAACATAATTCCACCCCCACCCATAATGATGATATTAGGTAGAAACCATTAAAAATGTTTTTTAAAATATATACTGTGAAAATGAGAGAAAAGAGACATAAGGTCCAGGGGTCCATGAACTTCTCAGAGACCTGCCTCACACTAAATAACTAGATCCACTCCTACATGATAAATGTACCACATTGGGACCTCTGATATATATTGTAGCTTGAAAATCATTATGAAACCTACCGTGAGAATCATGAAATTAGTCTCCCCACACATCCATCATGTTATCATTCCTTGATAGTATATACCCAGTATCATATGTTATTGTAATTTCATTGTTGAGGGACACCATAGGAGAACATTGTCAAACTATAATGTCATCACAATGAGATAGGAACAATAATATTGTATTACTTCCAATACCAACAAAAAATCCTGTAATGTGTAGGATGATGATGAAAAGTAGGTAGAAAACCTGACCAATCCACTTCCAGAATCTACAGTTTTAGGAAGGAATCACCCACAACTACTAGAACCATGTGTCATTAAACCGAAATAGAAACCAATAGAAAATATTAGATCAATATAAAATCTATCATATTCAAAGGGAGTGGGGTCAAGCATTTGGGATCTTAGAATAATGGTAGACGTTATTATGGAAAAGTAGAATGTATCCAAGGAAACAAAAAAGAAAACTATAACAGGGATTACATTGGAATATAAGGACTAGAAATTGATCCAATAGTGGAGGTTGAGTTAAATTGATGGACGGATTGATATGGATCCTTTTCACAAAACAATAGAACAACCTAGCTACAATAAACATTCCTAGATTCACTGAACACCAAAATAATATGAGGGAGAATGATTTTTCTAATTCCGACAAAAAAATAATGGTCTTTTTGTGTGTGGGGGGGATAATATGGACCCACAAACATGATTCATCAATTTAGTGTGAATGACTATCGAAACATCATTGGCATTTCCCTACAGGGGATGAAAATTGAGAAATCCGGGTACCATTGAACTGAACAAAACACACCATTCAAGCATTTTCAGTAAACCCAAATCCTGATAACACCTTCTATAAGAGGGATATGAGGAAATAAGGAAGGATGGATAGCGGTGATAATGAAACCATAAAATTTCTATTTTTGGTCTCCTTAGTGACTACATCATTCTCCAAGATTATCTTGAGGGCATGGATCATGGAAATAATAGACATTTGAGAATATATTTGGGTGATGATGGGAAATGATCCATGTTATGATTTATATTTTTATAATGTATAATTTTATTTAAAACTTATTTATTATTTTTTCATGGTGTATTCTTTAATGATTTTGTGCCTAGAATTTCAATTCCACATCTATTTTATGGTCCATTACTTCAATTAATAATGTTAAGAAATGAATATGATAGGTAATTTAAAGACAACAATATTCATTTGTGTGAATTCTTAGAGACCTTATTTCTATTAAATATTTTTATTTTATTATTTTTGTTCAATGTCATTTCTCTATGTGTAGTGAATATATTGAGAACCATTAACATACAATGTTTTTAAATGTTTTTTTC
Source organism: Viscum album (assembly GCA_963277665.1). Classification (NCBI taxonomy): domain Eukaryota; kingdom Viridiplantae; phylum Streptophyta; class Magnoliopsida; order Santalales; family Viscaceae; genus Viscum; species Viscum album. The sequence goes on along the minus strand of OY728143.1, from coordinate 797,072,727 downwards.
TAGTAAGGATATATTATAAAATATTTTACCCTTTTTTCTATTATAATAATAAATTTAATTTGAGATAGTGTTGTAAATCATGGGGTTTAGTATTATAGATTGATTTATTATTGTTTTTTATTTTATATGGGTGAATTATTAGTTAGATGTAGTAATGAACTGGTGGATGAGAAAATTAAAATGATCATTTTAAATTAATTAAACTCTATCAGTGTGTGGTGAGTTTAAGTGACTGAGGTAACTGATAATATGAGATATGAAGTAATGTTCATTATGATTTACCATTTGTAAGGAATGTTTTATAAATAACTATTTATAATGATATAGTTTTAAATTTTTGTGGTGTTACATTGAATCTTCATTGTGGTATATCTTTCTAGAACACAAATTCTATTTTTATATTTTTTATATGGATAATCTATCATTTTAAATAGGGTTAGAGGTCACCATTTTACATGACTTGGATACATGTAGGCCTATAGTTATTATAATTACAAGTCAGGAAGACCTTCTGGTTCATGGAAAAAATGATATGTAATCTTCTAATTGGTCATACATCCCCCACTCTAACTCATCGTGTCGAAATACCCACATTTCTTGCATCAACTTCGTGGGATCTATTTATAGTATTTTAGCGTTGTTAGATATTTTTCATATAATCATTTCACCCTCAATTCACTCCCGACATTTATAATATCCATACCGCCCCAACCTTAACCCCACCTCAATTGCTCCATTGCCTAGGTCCCATCTATGATGAAGGCCCTCAATGGATTTGATTTATTATGTCCAAAAGGGTTAATTTATGTATATATATATACCTCCATCTAGGTGAAAAATATATATGCATTACTACCCAGCAATAGTAACATCTATTGTAATGATACTTCTACAATTCTACTATAGTATTTTGGGACATTCACTTTCTATGGGTTTTGAATCGATGTTTCATGTAGGATAATGGGTTGACATAACCACACATGTAAGGTAAGGTAGAATGTTTAAAATAATACAATTCATAATCAAGATGTTAAATAAGATGCAATATTTCATGTTTACGTATGTAAACATCATGTTATAAAAATGAACAAAAAATGATTTTCTATATGACTTATAATATGAATGTTAGTTTCATAAATATAAATGGGAATTTATATAAATAAAAATATATTTTATATAAATATAAAAATATAGAGAAAAATTATATCCTAAAAAAACTATAACGACCTTACTAAAATCCATATAAAAAAATAACAATCTTTAGATATAACACTAAATCATGATTATTCACATTAATAGGTGATAAAAATATTTAGTTTAAAAACTAATAACGTATCAAGGTATAATATATAAGTGATATAACAAAGTATTTATGTAATGGGCCAAAATATTCTATATGAAAATATATATTATAATATACATGTGTGTTATATTTATATATAAGAAATATAATAAAACACATTTTTCATTTAATAAATAAACCTAAATTTATTTCATCAATGTATAAAAATACATTTGAAGACAAATAAACTACATTAAATTAAACATTATTATTTTTAGACAATAAAAATAAATGCAGAACATAAGCAGAATTTCAAAATTAATAAAGTGGTGTTTTCTTAAAAAATACACTTGAAGACAACACTATAAACATATTAATAAAAATTTAAAATATTATTGTAATTTTCTATAAATATGTAGTGAAATAGAGAAAAAACTAATGGAATATTTATTAAAGTATATAAGAGGTATTTAATGAAATCTTAAAACTAGTACAATCATAAAAATTTTAATGTGATCGGTTGAATAGTAAAAAAATTTAAAATAATAACATGTCCATTAAAATTAAAGAATCATTAGAAATTAATATTTACCAAAAATAAAGTTAATATTTATATTATAATTTAACAAACAAAATTTTCTCATTAAGTATCTCAAATAAAAGAATAGTTTACAGTTATAAAAAAGTATGTTTTACATCATTTTTGAAAAAAAATGCTTTTTATTTTAATAATTAAATATTAATTTTAACAATCATTGGGAATTCTATTTTAAAAAGGATTTTTATTTTTGAAATTGACATTGAAAATTATTAACTATGGATTTTCTATTTATATTCAAAAAATGAATTTTCTAAAAAATAATAAAAATATATATTTTTAAATAAAAAATGTTTTCTGATATAATATTTATATAATAATAAATGAAAAAATTATAATTTATTTTTACTGAATTTTTTTAAATGGTTCAATAATTAATTTAATAACATTAAATTCAATATTCATACATAATGACTAATTTCAAAAGTTAGAAATGGGTTAGTATTCCCTAAAATTAATAAAATATATTTTTTTCTTCTTATATTTTGGAAGAATAAAAATATTTAGTGGTGGAATGTTTTAAAAGTCATAAAACATGTATTCATATTAAAAAATTATCTATTTTCTCAAATAAATCAAAAATAAAAGTCCATGGCATTAAAAATTTATTAAATATTATAACCAATAATACACCTCCCCATCTTGTATTAATGTCTCATCATACCACCAAGTCAAATAACTATCAAAATATTTATCAATTCTCATGATCTACCAAAATATTTTCTCTAAAGCCTACATAAGATATAAAAGATAATCTAGCCTCACTACAACTAGTGTCTTCATGGTGTTAGCAGCCCTAGTGAAGGAGAAAATTAAAGGATGTCTTAATATTTTAGTATCTTAAATTTTATTTAGTTAATCATAATCTTCAATTATCATTCTATAATCTATTCCAATTCTCCCAAAATATAATAATGAGTATATAATCCTGGTATTTTGTCGCTACAATGTTGTTATATACTATTACTGATATTTTTTGAAATCTACCATTATATTTTCAATTGTATCATAAATGGCTGGTTTACATACCTATAAATAATTTTTCTATGATTTTAAATAGATTTAGATTGGTAGGGGATTTTTGTTAATGAGAAATATATGAGTATTAAATTCATTATTCATTAAAAGGAATGAAAATCTATAAATAAAAAGAATGAATTTCTTATTTATGTTTCATAAGGTGACAAATTGGAAGTAAATTCAGGAAATTATGAAATTCAAGAGGATTTTAGATATACTATTATATGATACCCACTAAAGATATTCAGATTATTAATTTGGATAATAGAATAAAATATATCTAGATATAATGAAAAGGAGAATCAAATAAGATGATTTTCGAATTAGTCTTTAATTGATGAATTTTTAGAGTTGATATAATTTTAATGCATTCAATAAAATATAAATAGAATTATATTTTAAGTGATTTAGAGTTATAATAAAAAATATCATCTTAAGGAATTCTATAATTCATTTATAATTTTTTTTAAATGAATTCTTCTATGGAATTATTTTTGACAATGGAAAACACTGATTGGGGCCCAAAAATTGAGTTAACTCTAAAACATACACAACATTAGAAGCTTCACACTAAGAAGCTAGTGTCCATACTCAATGGTGTTCTAGAATTTGCGATGCCAGTTTCTACAATGGGGGAAATATATCTTTTCCATGTGCATTCCTAAGTGGAACGGAATGAGATAAAAGATCATACAATGGGTTAGTGTCAAAGATTTAATTGATTTTTCATGTGTCGATATATGATGGGGAATGTGACTGATGAGTAATCCAATTTTGGATTTTCATTCAAGAATAAATTATTCATCAATTAAAACATCCATGCTTGAAATTTAAGTGGAATTCCATTGTCCATACATTATATTCTAAATTAACAAGGGATTTCAATAAATCACACATTTTAACTATAAGAATATATCCTCAACATTCATGAAAATGTCAACATTAATAGTAGTTTAAAACCTATATGGGAGATTATGATGAAATTAGGCTTCAACTAATATCATTCTCTATGAATACAATATTTTGGATTACATCATACCTAAAGATGAGTACAACAATTTCTAGAGATAATTGTGTCCATATTCTAGAAATTGAAGAATGCCAATATGTGTATTCTTATAGTAAATTTTTTTTATAAATACTAATATAAAATGTAGTTGAATATGTATATAAAGAAACTATATTGTATGTTTAACATACCAAAATATAAATCATCACATAATAGAGTAATTTCTGATGTACATGAGAAATGATAATTGAAAATCTATATGATTTCAGAATACGGTCATCAAGAATCCTAACTAGACATGAATTTAATGATTCCTTAGTGTACTATAAATTAAGAAAGTATCATGGTTGTACATAGATAAAAACTAAATGCAAATAAAGATGATTATGCATGAATCTGTATAAAATCAATGCTCTATATAGTCATTTCACAAGAAATATGGGTTTTGTTTTTTGATTATCTGGGAGGTTCCTCAGAATGATTATGTGCCTAAATTAGATTGGAAAACCAATATTAAGGTAGGATGATTTTATGATACCTGTGATATAAGATTTTATTAGAAGATGATGACACCAGTTACAACTCTAATGAAAGGTAATTAAAAGAATGATAGATCGAAATCCACTTCATTCACAAGTCATGTTAATGTTTTAAATAGTGAATGTTTTCATATGAATGTTGAACAGATTGGATGATAATTAATTAGGTAGTGTGGATGAAGGATAGTGATAATAATCCAAAATTATAAATGTATTATAAGAATAAAACATGATAATTTAATAATGAAAATATGTAGTTTGTCAAAGGATGAGTGGGTTAAATGAAGAATATGCAAGAAAAATTATAATGATAATGTTAACATAAATAATGTGAACCATAAGGGAAAAAGGTATAAAGATAGAGTTTTTTCAAAAACATTAATCCTATGAGTTATTGAGTTCTATTGATACAATGGTAGTTATCTAGAAATTATATAGAATGAAGTACATTTTAATTTTTTTGAATTATACAGGAAAAAGATATACCTGATATAAAAAATGAAATGCAGTTACATGTGCAGTTTTTAGTGATTTTTAGGTAAAATATAATAAAAGCATGTATGAAAATGGTTTCATAATTTTAGAATCATTAGTTTTAGAGATTATGAGGAGTTGGATTTATTGGTAAAACCAAATTGGAATTAAATATGTGGATGCGTGAGAATTAAAAACTGTGATCGTATTTTTCATTCATTCGATGTTAAATTTGATTCAATGGATATTGAGTTAGATGAATAAAATATATAATATTCATTATTATTTGAGATATTATTTTATATTATATTTTTTGGATAATCATAAGATATTTGATGCTATGATTTTTATATATTTGATGAACCATTGAATATGAGATCATCGAATATTAACAAGGAATACAAATTAGATAAGGGCATAGATTTTTAATAATGTTTTTAGACTATAAAAGTAATAATATAATTTTTAGTTATATGTGAACAAATTAATGTGGTAATAATTTATTTCAATTCTGATTAAGTGAATAGAGACTTGTGTTGGCCTGTATTCATCAAAATAACATTTGGGTTGGGAAATTGAAAATACCCCAACTCCATGTTCCAAAGAGTGGGATTTTTTTTATAGAAAATAGTTAATATGAAGATATAGACTATGGAAAAAATAAATAGTAACCAATACAATATTTTGAGGTGTGTATTATTAATGGTGATAGAATTGGAAATTTATATTCTTAGAAATTTCACGGCAAAGTAAATGAACTACTTCATTGTACTGAATGATAAATATTTACATCAAGGACCTGTTTGTTGGGAGGACATATGATAAATAATGTTAGTAAATATCAATTACTAAAATATTGTGCCATTGATAGATACACATTAGGTCTCATATTAAAATAACCCCACGACACTTGTAATTAATTATATGATTATTCGTATAGAATCTAAAACTCGTGATAATAACAATATGAAGAAAGGAGTGGGTTTCCCACAATGGGTCAAAACTATTTATTAATCTATATATTCTTTTGAACCTTGAATTATTATAATTTCTTATTATAGTAAGTGGTAAGTCACATAATAAGATCTATACATATTTAATTATATGGTGTCTTGAACATCTTAAGAGAGGAAAAAAGGTTTATATTGTATTTATTTAGTAAATTTTTTTACATTAACTTCCACCCCCCATTATAGCTAAAGAATAGGTTCCCTCTGATTAAATATAAAAATATTCATATTTGTTGTAGCTATTTTTAATTATGTTCATATCATTGTAAGTAATAGAGATACCTCATTTTAAATAATATTATTATTTTTCAATTATTATTACTTTGGTTTTTTCAACAAGAACATTGAAAATAGGAAGAAGAAAGAGACTAAAATATCACATAAGGTGACTTATCGAACTTAGTGGAAAGAGGATCCACCAACTCTAAAACAAAATAGTTGAGGTGATTTTCCAAATAAAAATTTTAGGAAAAATCCTCATGAATAATCCCACCCAAATTTGGAAGCGTCTGAATCAATAAATTTAATTGACTATTCTAAATCAATAATAAATGCGGTGGTTTCTATAGATTCATGTATCTCCCAAAAGAGTGGGGTGAGTTCGTTTAGAAAATTTTTTAATGAATAAACCAATCTAACAAATTTAACCACTTTTAGGTTGTTTGAACCAACTACATTGTATGGGAGTATGGATCTAATTATAATACCCATCAACTTACACTACTATGAATTGTATAAGATGAAATAGAATAATAACATGATAATTTGTTGAGGTACATCACTATTTTAGAAAACCTATTCTTTGAAAATCCTAGTTAATGTCTCGATTCTTTAATACATCTATAATAGTTTTATTATAAATTACAAGTGTTTTGGTTTTAATTTGCATTGTGACTAATAATGAATATTTCACTCCCACAACATCCTAGAAAACTTTATTAACTCCCATTTGATATAATAATTCCCCCTACTTAACAGGTATTTAATGGATAACTATGTTTTCTTCTGTAGTAACATTCACAAATCTATATCTTGGAAATTTTAAAAATGTATCATGGAATTGAAATTATATTTATGAACATATTATTTTTAATTAAATTAGCTTATGTAATAAGGTATAAAGGCATAATACATGTTCTACCAATCCCCTTTAATTAAATTTAGTTCATGTAAAAAATATAAATAAATTATCCCTCAACTCACTAATTAAAGTGAAAATTTATTAAATGTATAAGGTGCATGGCCTACATGAATAGGCTCACCCAAGGGGTGGATAACATGATATAGCTAGTGCTACACTAAATGATGAAGAATTCTAAATATAATTAATTACATATTTAAGAGGCATCACTAGTGATGTTCGGAATGTGGCGTATTGTGAATAATATAATGAAACAAGACTTTAGCGGGAAAGAACAATACCAACTACTATGTTTTGTTATGTGAACCATCATCTGTTTTCGGACATTTATTTAATATATAACAAAATAAATATTCAATATGAATAAATACAAATAATATAAAACATTCCCTCACACCAAAATTTCAATTTATATGGAATGACAAACTATGAATGGGGGGATAAAATGGAAACACTAGACTAGTGGGATCTAATGAGAAAAAATGTGGCTTAATCATCAATCACATGGTGAATATATCACATGATCTTTGTTAGGTGTGTGGGAGAGCTCAATGTGAGGAGATGATTTGTTCACTATAGGATAATAAGAAAGGGAGGGTTGTTAAATAGAATGTATGGAAAATGTTAATCTGCCCAAAATTTATTGAGATGCATGGTTTGGTTGCATGTTTGAAAAAAAATGTGTGCCAATTGCGTTCCAACTACTATCCAATGATAGTGGAATAAATGGTTGTATAATTACAGTTCTCCCAACCCTGATCTACCCATATGTCCCCCTCTAACTAGAGAACACACCCTTCATGGGATGAAACACAAAGTTAAATAAATCATGCATGTCCTTTATTATCCCCTTTTTGGATCCCTATAACACTTTTCACGTTTTTCCTAATCATGTGGACTAAATTGAGAGATTTATACTAACCATGTGGCCTAGTTGATTACACCAATATTCAATGACATATGATCTGAACAACCCTTAGAAGCTTATTAGGGTGGTAAAGAATTATATGAAAAAATATCAGGCTACTAAGAATGAATATAATCCCCTCCCTCCAAGGTCTCATCATGTTTATAGAGGTTCTTCAATATAACCCATGATAGAAATACCACCTTCCCCATAGAGCCTTTATGTTCTGATCGATGATACATATTGGATTCTCAACAAAGGATACATCCACATCCAACTCGATATTAATAGGATTAAATAGATGATATGGTTATGAATGATAATATTGATGTTGCAAATCAATGACTATGTCATGCATGGATCAGTACCTTTGAGGTAAATATAACCGATAGGAAAATGTAATGACTCCCTCTATAATATAAGAAGGCCCTGAATAACAAGGTGATAGATTTACCTTTCTCTGAAACCATCTTTGACACAATCTAGGGAATACTTTTCAAATGAACTGATGTACCACCTCAGTCCCAGATTGTCTATGGAAATGAAAAGTATAAGAATCCTTCTAATATTGACCAGTATTCATTAAAATATAAATTAGATCTACCTATTATAAAGACACTTCAATGATATGAGGTCCTAGTAATGCCTTCTTGTCTACATCAAAACGGAATAGAGTTGAATGGAATCAATAACTGCATAGGGCCTCATATGGATCCATCTGAATAGTTTCATTAAAAATATTATTGTATTAAAATCCAATGAGATGTAGTTGTATATTCCATGAGCCTTCAAAATGAATGACACATAACCAGATCAAATCCTCTATCATATGAATCATACACTCTGAATTACCATTAGTGTGGGGGTGATATCTATACACAGAAGCACTTATACCAAGTTACTTCTATAACCCTTTTTAGAATTGTGATGTAAAACAACTATATATATCTAATATGATATAATGAGGAAAACCATTAAGGCATAAAATATGTTGAATATAATTCCTTACATGATCTTCAATATAGAATGTCTCTCGAATGGTTTGAAAATTTGTGGTCTTGATCAACTTTTCAATGATCACCCATACAGTATCAATACATATAGGGGATCTTAGAATCCCCATAACAAATGTCATGGTGACTCCATCTAATTTACACTTAGTAACTGACATCGGATATATAATTCATATATACTAGTTGTGTTCAATCATCCACCAACGAACAAGTAGAGCACCAAGTGATAAACCCTATAAAATGTATCTTCATTCATGACCACCAATAATGATGATGTATATCATGGTATCTCTTAGTAATCCAAGATCGAATATCTAAAAAAATGTCATGATATTCCCACATTAATTCTTCCAACATATTTAATGAAACTATAACATGTAGCTAAAATTGAATAATATCATCTTCATTGATAACCAAACTAGGATGCGGGTCCTCTCCTGAGAATCATTCCCTTGAGACATTACCCTTTGGTTCTGAATGCTTCCAAATACAAAATCATTCCACAATGAAGGATTGGACTACTAGAGATGATAATATATGTTAAGAATGATTTTAATTAACCTCTTAGTGCATATCGAAAAACTATCCATCAACTACCACACACTACAAGCCTCCTAGAAATCTTGTGTCTGAGTCTTTCAGCAAAGGGTTTGAGCTCCTCCATTTCGTTTTTAAAGTGTATAAGTAAGATAAAAGTAATGTTACTAAAGATAATCTAGCCACATGTGATTTCATAGATTAAAATACTTATATATTGAAATATAATTGAAACTTTTATGGTCTATTTAAAGGAAGACTCATTCTCTCACTGGATAATTCCTCCAGCAATGTAAAGAATGAACAACAACTAGTAACTCTTGGTCAGGTTTAGCATAATTATTCTCATGATGACATTACTGGTGGAGTGTATATGCTGCAACCTGATGTCCTAATATCATAATTACACCTAGACTGATTCCTAAGTATCACAATAAACTATATATATTCTACCCATCTATAGAAGAATACTTTTTTGCGTCGAATTCAGTCCCCATTTCAACACCTAAATGGTATCCCTATAGACTTTAAACTATTATAATTTCATACCATTTTAGTCAGTCCAACAATAGGTGCTTCTCTGAATGATAATTATAAAATGAAAATCATTTAATAACTAAATAGCACCAAGAATGTATTTATGTAAAACATATCTGAGGTCTTATCTGAGAAAACTACAACACACTCATTATCTATAGGTCAACATACACTCCTAATCTAAGATTATATTACTCAATAAGTGGAACTTGTCGATAAAACGTGGTATTTGGAGAGCTTATCATACAACTGGTACTCTCATAGTGTTTTCATTACAATCTCATGATGTTTGGAATAGTTTTTTTTGGTATTAGAATACACCATGATGTCATCCCCATAGACTACCCCAAATGAATCTAGATATGGGTGAAACTATGATTCAGTAATGCTATGAAAACTACAAGAAAATTCAAAATTCCAAACGACATAACCTGGTACTCAAACATTTATTTAGTTTCTGAAAACTCAACAATATATGTATTTTTCCATTTAAAAATTCCTAAAAGGGATTTATTTTCATAATTTATATCTTTATTTTATGAGAATTATAATTTTTTATTGGTGTTATATATATATATTCTAAAATTATTCTTTTCGAAAAAATCATTGTAATAGAATTACTATTTTATGTAAAGATTTTTATTTTATAAACCGTTTTTCTAGGGATTAAACTATTCATAAAAATTATGATTTTATGAAACAAAATTTTATAAATGATGTTATTTATTATATTTTTATATATTTCATTCTCTTTAAATTCTTGATTTATTTGAAAATATTAAAACAATGAAAAAAAATTATTTTTTTATTTTTTAAAACCGTTTTTTCAGGAATTTCATTTATTAAATTCATTAAATAATTTCCAATGGTTAATTATAAAAAAAATTATTTCATGATAATCTTTTTTTATTGGAAACCAATTATTGGTGTGAATTGATTTTTTTTGCTTTTTCCTTTTCTATTACAATATAGGTTTTGATTTTTTACTTGTTGATAATTTCACATGTATTTAAATGGTTTTATATGTCTCTATTATTAATTCATAAAAAAATTCCTAATATTTTATTTTATATGAACCATTTTCTTGGTTTAATTATAATATCGAGGATGAATCTATTCCATTCACAACTGTAATAATGGTTATATTCTTATAGGAGATAATAACAATAATTTCATCCAAAATAAGAGTAGTGATTAACTACTAGAAACTCACCTCAACCAATGGGATTATAGCCATGGTTTAGCTGTTATGTGACTACAGATAGATATATATCTTTTCTTAATTTTACATCATTGGATTATAATATATATAGTCAGGGGGAAAACTACTCGTCACAAAATGCATCTCTATTTTTCCATCCTTCAGTAGGGGTGCCCACTCCCACATTCTTACTCACCCAATCAACTATAAAAAACCTTATCCCATAGCTAACCATCACCCGAACTACTTCTCCATCAGATGATCGTCATCATTTTCTCCATTTTGGTTCCTCCTCCCCTTTTTCATTCCTCCCCTCCTCCATCTTATTTGTCACATGTTCCACCTCCATTTAGTGTAATGGTTGAAACCATTTAACATTTGCAATTGTACCACAAAACACTGTTACAGGTGAGACCTTCCATAAGAATGTCCCACATGATCCAGCTACATCCCTTTTAGTGAAACATACTCTCCCATCTCTCTATAGTATGTATTCTTCCTTCGTTCATCCAGTTTTTTTATACCCTCCTCATTTCTATTGAACGATGCTTTTAATAATCGTAATATCTATTTCATTTTGATTTTTCCATTTTTTACTCATCTTTTTGTTTAAAACTTAGATTATTCTCATGTATCAGACACCAAAAATTATGATCAGTTATTTTTTTAATTTTATTTTCCAATATTGGTACATTATTAATTCATTTAAAACCTCATTCTATATTTAGAATTTATAAAAACAAACACATTATATATGTTTATAAAAATTATTATATGCGGCATGTCTCTATTTTCTCTTCACTATTCCTTATTTTCAATTTTGTGTCCAACATATATTGTTTTTTCCTTTACTACACATCACATTAGTAATATTTTCAATTATTATTAACATTTATTGGTTATCTTTATCTATATCAAAAAAATATTAATATTGATAAGAATGTTAAAATTCAGAAACCAAAAGGGGATATTATAATATTAGATGTTAGATATCCCCTCTATAATGTTACTTATAGTGACCAAGTCTTTAAATACAAGGGTATTACATCATTTTAGATGAATATTTAGAACATTAGAAAAATAAATACCTATGGAGGATAATAGTTTAGTGTTTTAGGAAATATGGAAACAAAAACTCCAATCCTGGTGAAATATATTAAATATCTCTAATAAATATCTCCACCTTTAGTAATTCAACTTAAATCCATTCTTTATATCCTAGGGAATGGAAATATAAGAAAGGGTTGACATCAAATTCTTGGTAAAGGAAATCAATAGAAATAAGAGAGAATAATCATTAGAAGAATACTATGAGAACATGATCAAGAAAATAGAAGATCATACCCTACATATCAATGATCATATACATGAATCATGGCATAAATATTGGATGTTCATAAGATATAAACTATATGGAAATCACAAACATAACCAACAAAATCATAGTAATAAAATGTAGAATTTTGGAAGAAATATAACCATATAGTATTTTGAACATATATAAGTAGAAACATGTTCCCTAATAATGTTAGGGATTTGAAATCAGGCCCTCTCAGAAACTTTTGAACATGAAACATGGTCCATAAATAACATTGTAAACATTTAATCATGTTCACTCATAGTAGTCAAGGCATTGCTAACATGGTCATCATGGTTTTGTGGGTTCTCTCGACATACCATAATATTAGTCGTGGTTCATACCCTTAGTCATCTTAGTATCATGGGCTCACTCCGCATACCATCTTGGTAGTCGTGGTTCACTCTCTTGGGCATATTATTTGTTAACATTCACTCCCAAGACCATATTAGTCTAGCTCATGAGATAAAAATCCTTACCCGATGAATTGGAGGGATATATTGCTCCCACCCATCTCATAATAAAACCATTCATGCATGTGCTACATGATTATAAAACATCAACATATCATGAACCATAAAAATAGATAGGTTTTATAAACATCAAATCATAATAGATGAAATGAAATGGGTATCATTAACATTTCAACAAATGATAACCTATGAATAAAGATAGGTTTCCTAATCACTTCCTAAAATCATAACTCATGAACATAAGAAGGTTTCATAAGAATAAAACACGTGGAAGTGAAATTTGTTTCATAAACATCATGATATTAAAGAATAAACTATTCATAGATATAATGTGAATGGGGCCTTTGGATCATTTACTTGAGAGTCATGAGTAACATCAATAGATTTCATCTTAGATGGAAAATAATATTGAAATATATTTTAAAAACTTTTCATGAATAAACTATATTTTATTCATTAAAAATTTATTATTAATACATAAAACCAGTTAGAAATCATTTTCTTTTAAAAAACCATGAAAACATATAATGAACACTTGAAATCATTTTTCAAAAAAATTTCTTTAAAAACATATAAAATAAAATTCAAATCATCTAAAAACATTTTTATTTGAATACACATTAAAAATTATATTATAAATTTTCCAAACGTTTTATAACTATTTTTTGAAAATAATTTTAAAACTTATAAATTAATAATTAGAATGTTTTGAAAACCATATTTCTTCAAATGTTATAAATGAAGACTAAAATGTTTTTGAAAAACATATTTCTTGAAAACTCATAATATAAGTTTGAATACATTTTTCAAAACAATTTATTTTAAAAATATCTATTTGAAACATTTTATAAAAAATTATCCTGTCAAAATATCATGGAATCTTAAAAGGATTCATGGTAGATAAATTTGTACTTGTCTTATGAGGTAAAGAGAACATTCCTTTTGCATTGTAAAAAAGATTGAAATTTTCCTCGTTCAGAAAGAGGAAAGTTGATTCATATGAAAATGTTATTAAAATAGAAAATATATATTAATTTCTTTTAATGATCAATTTAGATAAGTAGAAAATACTTATAACCCCTTTTTATATAATATGGTTTTGAAATAAAATTTATTTCTAACTAAAGATATGTTAAAGTCATAATTTCATAAATACAATTTCCTAACTATATTATGTATCAATGAGTATAAAAATGGTTCCAATACATTATTATATTATGAATATACAGAGGATAATAAAATTCATGAATTTTCATGAGATATGGATAATAATATTTCATCAATGAAATCATAAATAGAAATAATCTCGAAAACTGATGATGTTGTTTCAATAAACTATTATGACATGGTAACATGGGATAATAATATACATGTGGTAAATAGAATTTTTATGAATAATGAAATACTATTAAAATGAAGATATGTATGATATATCATGTAAAATGGACATATATACCACTTGAAAAATAATTTAGTTACATAACAAAACACGAGTCTCAAATAAGGAAAATTGAGACAAAATATTTTAAAGATTTATTACCATTGGAAACCTAACCCCTATAAAATTAAGATAATAGAATGGATATATATAACCCCATAAATTTAACTATAATAATAATTAAATACATATATGGGTAGTATACCCACTACCCAAAATAAATGAGTGGTGAATAATACATGTATCTCATGTAAATAAAAAAGAGATCAATTTTCTTACTTGGTGTCTTGACTTTCATCGGACTGATTCAGTCCACCTTTATAACTAATATAAATTTATTATAAATATTTTAAATAAATATATTATTATATTTAATGTCATATATTTTTTTATTATGAACTTATATTCCCCTCTTGTTAACAATCATATATTAAGGTTTCACTTCAGGTAATATTCTCTTCATTATACATGTGATTCTTAATTTGTTCTGTCTTGGGTTGGTATAATATAATTCATGATTTCTAGAATGTAAAAAATGATATAAATATCATGTATATATATATATAATTTCTGTATTATTATAATATATATAATTTACAATAATGAAATGGAATACATCGTTCATGGAGAAGGTAGGTTGTACATACGCATGTGTACTATTTACTTTTAATTGATGTGTTGATAGAATGAATGTAAAATAAATATATGTATATATAGATATATCATTATTTCATAATTTTCTAATATAATATATGTCTTATATATTCACTAAAACCATTCTTAATTCAATCTTTGTGGTTTGTAAACGAATCATATCGCTTCCATGGGTGATAATCCACACTTCCTCAAATGAAATTATTATATTAACTCAAACTAGAAAGTAAAATATATTTAATGTCAAAAGTAATTAATAATTATAAATATATTATAAAGTAAATACATGACATATATAGATATATTTTCCATCAAAACTGACACAATGTTATGTGGTAATTGAAAAATTAACAATCATCATTTCGTGAGGGGGTAGTTCATCTTACACAGAAACAAATTGTGTGTTACCCATTAGATGGAGGTGTGTGTAGGTGTAGTTCGATAAATTTAAATAAAATCATCATATTATATTGTAGATATATTTTTTATAAGAATATAATAAATATTATTTTATTGGGTGGATATGGAATATAAAATAACAGACTTGGCAGGATGTTACCTATTAATCAGGTAACTCCAATTGGTTTGTGGAAAAAGGATTTCTTGTATTTGCCCTTTCTGAAGGGAAGGATTCTTTAAAGAAGGTAGGATTTTGGGGAAGTTTGTTGGGAATTTCGTGGCTGAAAATAAGTGGTTTAAAATGTTTGAGGAAGTGGTAGAGGTGGTGGCCTTTATAGGGATAGAAAAGGACTCAGTAGGAATTTTTTAAAACAAGTTTGGTATACACATGTACTTACATAAAAAAATTCAAAACAAAACAACCTAAACCATGAATTTATGGTGTGTATGAGAACTATGGAAAAAATGGGTATTGTAAAATTGTCCCAGTCCTTGGAGCCCTTAATTTTATGTTTTGGTCCTTATTTAAACATAATTTGACCTTAATCAATGTGAGTATTTTAAATAACTTTTAATAATATTTTTGGTTAAAAATTATGTTGATACTACTATATTCTAAATATCATACTGATTAAAATTTTTCATGTATGTTTTTCAAAATACAATTCATAGAAGTGGGAATGTCATGATTACTACTAATCCTGCTGATGGGAAGAATTTACGGGTTATTAAATTAGAAAAAATATCAAAAATTCGTTAACATTATTTATTCAATTGCTAAATAAATTTTTTTATAATTGAATAAATTTTATTAAAATATGTATAATTTATAATGTTTTACCTTAAAGAGAATTAAAATGAAAATTTAACATTAAAAATTAATTTTACAGAAATGAAGTTTTCAACTAAAACACATTACTTTTCACTATATGTCAAAAAAATAAATTTTCTCCACAAAATAACAAATATTTACATGGGGATAATTTAGATATTTTAAATTTAAAAATAATCTTTTTTATAAAATAAAATTTCTAAAAGTTTATTAAATTATGTTTATTATTTTTCACAAATTGACAAGAAATGTAGTTCATTTGAGAAAATGGTATTTTTTAAAACATTTAAAGGAATTAATAAAAATTATATTATTCATTATCATTATTTATTATTTTTATAAAATCATTTTAAAAATAATTTATTTTTATTTATTACTATTTGTATTACCTTTTTTTATTTTCTGTGTAATAAATAAATCGTTTAAATAATTATAACAATAAAATGATATTTTTTTAAAACTCAGTATTGCTTCCAATGTATGCCTAGTCGATGTTCCGTTTGAATGGAATGTTTGAATTACTATATTGAAATTAATAAATGAAAAATTAAATTATTAGGGTTTAATAGAATTGTGACCATAATAATATTTCCTTTTATGTTCAATCGGTTTTTATATTCATTTATAATTAATTGGTAGCCTATGAATTCATATTACATTTTATAAACCATGTATTTTTCATAAATTAGTTAATTCTATTCATATCCTCCAATTTAAAATCGATATTTTTTCTTTCATATAAAATAATAATATTTTAATAGTATATTCTTATTCTCTAAATGTCGGTCTTGTGTGTTATGAAAGCCATTGAGTAATGTCATTACTGCTTATAACACAAGTTAACCATTGTGTTCTGTATAGAGAATGACAAATTTTACGTTTCATGGAGTGTATTATTATCTTTTTGTAGTGTATAATTCAAAGAAAATGTTATTTAATTTTAAATGAACTATCTTCAGTGTTGCATGAAATAAAAAACATCAAAAATGCTAAATTAATTCTAAAATAATTCACAAAATATTAGGGTGTAACATTTTCCCCCTTTAAATGAATTTGACCCTAGAAATTCATATGTGATATCAATGGTTTAGTACTTGAAATTATCCTTCATAGAAACCCACATCATAAAAATTAATAATAAAACTACCATTAAAATTGAATTTTTGGACAATAACAGTTTCCCAAAGTAACATATAATTGGGTTCCCACATATGAGAACATAAGATGGATATGAAAACATGGACATGGAATAAAAATAAAACCATCATGTTTTAATGGATAGTGATAAAGAAAAATAGTTTATTACAATGTTAATAATAGGAAATCCATAAATATTCGATGACCTAAGGGACCTTTTGATTCATTAGAAACAAATGTACTAGGGAAATATTTTTGGTTCCTGGATCATTTTTTTAAGATGAAGAATTTTAATGAAAAATATACATGCATGATTTCAGGAAAACCTCACCCTTTGTTGTTCTTGATCCACATCGCCTCTTGCTCTAAAAACGAAGGTGGATGTTTCATTCTTGAAGTTCAAGTAGATCATTATATCCAAGAAATTATATCCCATTTTTCATCAATTTCCATCAAGACAAAGTTTTTCGAACATGATGTCCAATATAAATAAATCCTCATGTGGAGAGATAACACATTAATCATACTAAATTGGTCTGATGATTAATTTAAACATTCAAAAAAATTTAAACCACATAACCCATCAAAAATATGAATATAAAAAGCATTATAAATAAATAAATGAATTAAGATTAACATTAATCACCCATATATAAAAAAGTACCGCTAGTTTTTCACATTCCAATAATGCGAATACCCTTATAGTATATTCCCTTGAAACATGGTAATAAAATTAATTACCATAAATACTTTTGGAAAACATGCATGATTCTTTATTCCAATGATTAATTGATATTTTATTTAAATACATCGATGTTGTGAAATTCATCCTTGATGACATAGAATACTTTTTCATCCAATCTATAATCAGATGTAGGGTGATCAGTACAATCTTATTCAATTATTTAAATCTACCAATTATCTTATCCAAAATTCATTATGAACACATTATGGTATATATTTCATTTAATATTATGCATCCCATGAATATCTTATTATCATTAAATCACTTTTCTTATACATCATAATTATTCAAAGTATTCATTAAAATATGTTGGAAAAAACATAAACTCAGTCATCCTTATATAATTCACAATTCATAATTCCTGGTTCCCAATACATAGACACTTCAATACATCCCCTTTAATTATTGTCATGGAATAGGTCCTTTCTGGTATATGTGTAAATTCTTATGTTTGGGAATTGAGTTATGTAATCACATTGTTCTCTAAAGATGATACATTGAACTTTATGACAATTCTTCACTCAAGGACCTTTTTTCCTAGGGGATAACATATTCCCCTACATTTCATATAACCCATAATCTTATTCTTTCCATCTTCTTGACATGAATGAATCGAAATCTTCTTTCTTCTATGATCCTTATTATTTGACCATTTTTAAAAGTTCATATTCCTCTTATGAAATGTGTTAGGAATATCACTAAAGTACATATTGTTAATCATGTATCACGATAGCTGATTTGGCATAATCGAAATTTATTTATCTCTAGTAATTATCCAATTTATTTTCTCATAATCACAATATTGTCCATTAGATTCAATGTTAACCTAGTTCCTTCTGGTTTCCTCCATTAACTAATATCGAAAAGTATAGTGTGAGCATTAATTATCATAACAGGAATCCAAAATATCATGAAAAGATTTAGTTATAGGGTGTCTAAATTTTTACACCTTCCTTAATATATGACACCCAAGGTTCACCATACATTATTAATAGCCATATTATATCTAAATCCTTCATGATGGTTCATGATGTTTTTTTTAATTCCCAATGAATATACACAAGGACATTTAAATTAGGTGTGTAGTAAGGCCCGTTGTAGTATACCAGATTACCCCGAGTCAAGCTCGGACCATGTTGTTAGAGTTGTTACCCCTATATGTATCTATTCTAGAGCCACATCCACTTATTGTATCTAGACAAGGATGTATTTCAAATAATGCTCTCACTCTATCCTTTACCAAATTTCTAGGACATTTTCCTAAATGTTGAATCATCCTTATACTTATCCTTAGAGACATTCCAATACATATCCATAGAAATATATTTAGGGATATCTAAAAATAATTCTCAACATAGTATACAATTAATGACTTAACCTTCAATTTAATACCATGTATATTAACCCAAGCATGACATACATAGATACTACAACATTTTAGATGAATATTCAGTACATTACAAAAATACCTACCCTTGGACAATAATAATTTAGTGTCTTTGAAAAAAATATTCTATCATAATGAAAGATAGTCAACATCTCCCATAATGATCTCCATAATTAGTACTCCTACATAAAATTTTTCTTTATAACATATTTAATGGAAATATAAGAAATGAGTGAGCTCAAATTCTCAGAAAGGGTAATCGAGGGAAATATATAAGGTTAATAATGATTATAGGGGTTTGGTAACATGATCATGAGAATGGAAGATCAAAATCCAAATATCATAAATCATATATATGAATCACAACATAAATAGGGGTAGTTCATTATACATGAATCATAATGAAAAAAATGACCATAATCTATGAAAACATGTAATTATGGAAGAAAAAAACCATATAATATTATGATCATGTATAAGTAGAAAAAGGTTCACTTATTAAGTTAAGGACGTGAAATAAGGCCCTCACATAAACATATGGACATAAATCCAAGTCCATGAATTACATTGTGAACATGTAATCATGTTTACTTATAGTAGTTTATAAATTACTGTCAAGTCCATTTTGGTAGTACGGGTTCACTCCCCATAAAATCATGGTAGTAATTGATCACTCCCATGGACATATTAGTTGAATTTTGTTCACTTCTCATATCATATTGGTATTCATGGTTCACTCCCATGGTAATAATTTTACTAAATTTTCCCTCCCAAGACCATCTTAGTGTATCTCATGAGATATAAATATTTACCCAATGCATTGGAGGGATATATAGGTCCCACCCATATAATAATAAAATCATTCATACATGTTCTAGAAGATAATAAAACATCATCATGTCATGAGCCATAAAAATGGATAGGTTTTATAAACATCAAATCATATCCCATGAAATGAAATTGGTATCATTGACATTTCATCACATCATAAACTATAAAAAGAGATAGGATTCATAATCAATTCATAAAATAATATCATGTGAAAATTAGTGGGATTCATAAGAATAAAACCCATGGAAGAGAAACAGGCTTCATAAACATTATGATAACAATTAATTAATCATTCCTAGAATGAATATTAAACGGAACAATTAGATCCATTCCTAAGGAGGGATGAGTAACATCAATTGATGTCATCTTAAATGGAAAATAATTTTGAAATATCTCTTGAAAACATTTATGGAGGAATTCATATTTAATTCTTTGAAAATTGATTTTTAATACATAAATCCATTTGAAAATAATTTTCATAGAAAATAGATTTATAAATTATTAATAATACTTGAAATAATTTGGAAAATATTTTCCATTAAAATATATAATATAATCTTCAATGCATTTAAAAAATTCATTGAAAAAAAATTTAACAAATTAAAAGAAATATTGAATTTTTTAAAAAATATTTCATTGAAAATACTTTAAAAATGATTAAAAGAATATTGAAAATGTTTTGAAACCCATTTCCCTTGATAAAATATCAATGAATCATGAAAAAAATTTGAAAACCACTTTTCTTGAAATATAATTAAATAAGATTGAATACATTTTTCAAAAAAAATATTCATTGAATATATCATTTAAAAACATTTACTAAAAAATAACCTTTAAAAATAAAAATAAATATACAATATATTGATGGAGGATGAATCCATACATGTCGTATGAGGTGAATATAACACTCCTTTTTCATGGTTAAATGACTAAAAATATTCCTCACCCAGAAGGTGACAATAATATTCAATTGAAAACATTGTTAAAAGAAAAAAAATGGTAAAAATATATTTTAATTTTCATTGGATAATTGTATAATATTATTGGAAACAATTTTTTTAAAATATGATTTTTAAAGAACATGGATTTCCGACCAACATTAGGTTAATTTCATGATTTCTCAAAAAAAATCATTCTTAACTATCATACAATCAAATGAGTAAAAAAATGGTACCAATACAATATTATGATCTTAATAATCATAGGATAATAAAATTCAAGAATTTTATTGAGATATGGATCATAATATTTCGTACAAAACATAAATAATCTTTAAAATCGATGAGATTGTTTCGATAAACAATTATAACATGGAAACATGGGATCATACTCTTTATGTAAGAAAATGAAACAAAACAAATCTTAAAATATCATAAAAACAAGTTTATTCATGATATATCAAGTATAATCAAAGTATACACACCTCAGAAAATAATTTAGGTGCATACCAAAAAATGAGTCTCAATGAAAGAAAATTGAGACAAAACTATTTTAACGATTTTTAACCTTTTAAAAGTTAACCATATGAAATAAATATAATATAATGGATATATAAATACAAATTAATTTAATTATAATAATAATAATTTAATAATTCCATGGTTATTATATGGACCACCGAAAAGGAATGTGTAGTGAATAATGCATGTGTATCGCGTAAATAAAAAGTAAGATGAAATTCCCTTACCTTTCCCCCAAACTCTCATCATATGAGATCAAACAACCTATATAATAAATATAGATTTTTAATATTTTTTTATTGAATAATATTATTATAAATAATATCATATATGGTTTTATTGTGACCTTATATTACTCACTAGTTAACAATCTTATGTTAAGGTTTCACATTCGGGTAATATTCTTTTTATTATTCGTATGTGTCTTAATTTGTTATATCTTTTGTATTTTTACATTATATAATGATTTAATTAATTTAAAATGTGATATAAATATCATTTATATAAATTATATTTGTATTATAATAATCTATATAATATATAAGTATGAAATGAACTACACTGATCATGGTGACCGTAGTTCGTACATACGCGTAAACATTATTTCTTTTTAATTGTCATGTTGATAGAATCAAAGTAGAAGAAATATATTTACAAATATGTATATATATATATATATATTTGTTACAAAAGATTTATTATTTCATAAATATCATATATATTCTTTTATACCATCCATAATTTAATCCATGTGGTGTATGAACGAAACGAATCGCTCTGAGGGGGCAGTAGTCTCCACTTCCCCAAATGAAATTATCATATTAAAAAAAATTTAAATGTAAAATATATGTGTTGAAAAAATAAATAAATAATATTAGAGACATAATAAATTTAATATATGACATATATAAACATATTTTCAATAATAATATAAACCATGTTAGGTGTTAATTGAAAATTAACAATCAACGTTTCGTGAGGCAGTAGATCATCGTACAAAGAAACAGTATGTTCGTTACCCATTAGACGAAGGTGTGTGTCTATTTAGGACAAAAAATTTACAAAAAATCATACTAGTATATTAGGGATACTTTTATTAATATATTCATAGATTCAAAAGATATAGAGTGGTGGAGATGAAAAATAAAAGAAAGGACTTTGGAGAAGACTTCACCTCTTAATTGGGTAAATATTTTTGGTTTATGCCAAATGGATTTTTTGAATTTCCTTCTACCAAAGGGATAACATATAAGAGGTATTTTGGATCTCTAAGAAGTGTATTGGGTTGTTTTTTTAGATGTTAATAGGTTTTAGAATTTTGAATTAGGGTGAGAGGTGGTGGCCTTTTTTACATAAGGAAAATGACTCACTTGAAATTTTTGAAAACAAGTTTGGTGTGCACATGTGTAACACCCCAAGCTTCTACAATACACCTCTCTTTGAATAATGCAATAGTGTGTGTTGTACGCAACACCGAGTTCTAACACACAACAACCAATCAAACGAGCCGTTATGAATAGTAATACCCACTTTTTGAAATTTTATACATTTTATCATTAAAAATGGACTTCATTTTTTGATTTGGAATACTGAAATTATCCCAGGGTGAAATTTTGGTACTTTTTGGATAACATTCATATTTTGATGAATAGTGAAAATTACTAAATTTTAATTAAAAACAACATTTTTAATAAAAATAATTAATTGTGATAAATTATGAATTTGAGTGGTTTTAAAATATAGTTAGAATATATTTTTACCATTTAATACAACATCGGTCATTGAACATAATTTCAAATTTAAACCAGACATAAAAAACTGTCAATCTTTTTATAGTTATTATCTTTTAAAAACACGCTTTTTATTTTAACAACGGGAATTAATTTTAAATTAATTTCTGACACTTATGTGTTTTGAATTTAGAAAAATGGATTCCATATTTGGAATCAGGATTTCCAAATTTTGTAAGTAGGAAACTTTTATTTTTATACATTTTGAATAATTACTTCGGTAAATATTTTATTTACCATGGTTAAAGGTTAAATCCGGTAAATAAGGGTAAAACATTAACATTATAATAATATTAAATTACCCTAAAACCTGTCATATCCTTATTTTTTGATACATTTCCAACCATGGGCATCTTTGGGTCGATATTTGGACCCCATGGAGCCACTTTTAAGTGATAATGACACTTTATATTAATTAAGTTAAAATAAATACAAAAATGACAAAAGCATATATCTATTAGAAAAACAATTTTTAAATAGGGTTATCTCTGTTGGATTTTCAATTATAAATATTGATTAAAAATATAAAAATATTTCCTACATAATAGTATTTTATTTATAATTTTTAGACATTATATAATATTATTTATTTATGACACAATGATGATGCAGTAATTAACATAATAGTAAACAATTAAAATAATTGATATTATAAACACCCAAATAAATATAATTTGAGACTTTTTATGAATTACACTAATTTTATAGGTTACTATTACATGTTAGGATTGGTTTAATTAACTGTTTTCGAAGTAATAATTCGGTTATGATTTTTACAAAAATCAATTATTGAATAGTGTCAAAATTGACATAAAAGAGTTTTTAAAACAAATATTATATTATTAATTGATATTAAATTCCTAAAAATCTAAGGGTCGTCCAAGAGACTTATATAATGATATTTGTATCAATAAGGAACCACTTTTGGGTATCTTGGAGTTTATAGTATGTTTATTAACAATATAATATAAAAATACAAAGTGACATGGTAAGTGTCAAACTAATTAACTAAGAGTTAAAACTATAGGATAATGTTAATATAATGACCCAAACCTGTATAAATTCTATTGGTTTAGTGTTTTTCGACCCATACCCACCTTAATCTTTAAATAATCTACTTTTGAGCCATTAGAAACCGAATATGAATTTATTATAAAATAATATTTCTAGCTTTTTCAAAGGTGCCCATCAGCACTCTTATAAAAGGGCACTCCCCCATTCTCATTAATTCACACTTTCAAAGACTTTTGGATCAGCCACCCCCTGCCCAAATACAATCTCAACTTCCCTAAATTAATCCTATAGGCCTTCCTTTAGTCATAAATCCAACCTAAGGATCCCTTTTGATCAAATCAAAAGGAAGAACCCGAAGAAGAGGTAATGATTTCACCACCCTTTTTCATGTTCATTTCTTCTTCCACTTCATCATTATTTGTTATTACCATTATAAAATAATAACTCCAGTGTATTATATATTCTTTGATGTTATTATAAACATGGTACAAGCATATTTTAGTATTCTATCCATCCTTTGAATGACATGTCACCATACGTGCGTACGTACGGCTTACCGTCTCCACATTGTTGTGTAATTGTTATTCAAAACATTATTAATTGGATGGGTATAATAATGATGTTTAATTCATGTAAATAATAAATATAACATGATTATTATTCTGTAAATATGATATAACATACAATTAAATATTATTTTAATATCAAAAGAATGATATTGTCGCTCGTGCGTACGTACAGACAACCGTCTCCATGAACGCGATGAGATTCATTCTCCATCGTATCTATTCAAGTCTATTTCTCATTTGAAGATTAATAACAATGTTTAAGGACTTAATATCATTCTGGATATGAATAATATACAACCTATCCATATCAAACATGTCTTACATAACAAAACATTTAAAAATGAGTATGTTAACACCCGAAACGAAAATAATATTAAGATATTATTAACAAAGCAATGTTAAAAGAACATATGTGATATCATATTAATGTATATGATTCTTGAATAATTTAATAACAATTATTTCACCATTATATAGGAGGTTAACCAACACCAACCATGGAAAAGTATAAGACAAGGGTTTATTTCACAATCTATTCATTATCCGAGGTTGTTTATACGTAATTATCTACTGGGACCTCTTTATCATCCACATCCATGTTTCATAAAAATATATTTGAAAACATTCATAATATTTTAAAGAATATGGGTTAATGTAATTTATACCCATTTTGACCTTTTATAAGAAGTTTATAAAGGAATATTTATTACGTTTTCCAAACAAGGTGCTTTTAACCATTTCGACAAAATTAAGGTAAGAATGATTTTTTCTCTTATACGGCGGGTGCAGCTATTTTTTGCCATTATAAAATCTTTCATGCTTCCCTTAAGAGCTTATAAGAAAATTTTCAAAGTAAATGTTTTATTTTATAATTATGTGACTTTTGAATGATTTCAAAAAATGGGATATTTCTCTCAAATAGATTTGATTTCATCTATGTCAAAAACCTTCGATGGATTATAAGATTATATGAAGTTGATTTATTATGATACAAAAATTCCATATTGTATTGAAGGTTTTGTGATTTTTTTTACTGTGGATTTGTTATTTTTATACCATTCATGGTTTATGGAGAAAGTATTGACATTTCTTATGCCAGTTTTATTATGAATGATTATGTTATGTTTAATCCTATTGATATGAGGAATACATTGGACTTAATATGTGACGGGTGGAGCCCGCTATAGCACCTAGATTCATCGGTAGGTCTCATGAGACAAACTAGTGTCTCAGAACAAGGCCATGACAAAATATTATTTGTAGTCTTGGCACGAGGCCTTGGATATGTGGTTATGATACTCTGGAATTATGCATTCCATCATTATGAAAGTGGTTATTGATATTGCATGTGATTATTTGATTAGTAGAATATCCATGTGAGTAAGTAAATGAAATTATTTCATTTTATTTCTGCCATATTATGTTGAAGTTCAAGTTTAAAAGGATTTTTTTTTAGTTATACATTGCCTGAAATGTTTATTTCTATTTATGAATGTTTCCTCTATATTGTTATCCTTACAGGGAATTTGAGCTCACCCCTTTCTATGTTTTATTTTTTCCAAGATGTGAAGAATTATTTTATGAATGACCTGTAGGGATAGTATGAGGGGATATGAGTGTGGACTATGGAGACTATGTTGTTGTAGTTATCATTTTATGGTGTAATTTAAACATTATGAATTTATCTAGTTATTCCAAGGCTACTAAACTAATCGGTCTTTCGAGACTTGATCTTTCTTGTGATCATGACAATGTTATGAAATAATGCACTGACTCTGGGTAACTGGGGTCAGGGCATTACAGTTGGTGTAAGAGGAAGTTTAGTACAAACCTTGGAAGCTATATTTAGATAAACTCTGATTAGAGCATATATTCCTACGATGGAATTTGAGGATTAGTAAAGAAAAACTTCCTATAATTGTGTTATTGTATAGATTTTGTGTGTTTTCCGAGCAATACATCCCTGTGTGGATACGAGTAGGTAGAGGAGGCATTTGGAACAGATGTACCTAGGGGTAAAACCCGAAAACACCGCTTTGATCTGGACTCGAACGGGAACTGCTGCACGACAATGGGCCTTGCTGCACTCTTGGTTATGACACTCCCGGGGGATATGCTTAGGATAACTCTAATTTTCTTTACAAATAATTATGAAGGGTTTATGAGTATATACTTCCTCAAGGAAAACATTTTTATGATTATGGATTATATCCATATATAGTTCAATTTATGTTAAGTGTTTTATAAATATGAAATTATGTATTTTTATTCATAGACTAATATAGTTTATGTCATTGTTTAGAAATGGTGCCTAAAGGAAGAAATGGAAACTCTATCAATGCATGCACTCCATGTAGGGATTTCCCTCCTGCTCATGATAATTATAGTTGAGCTGGTGATGAAACTGGTGCCGATCATCTAATCACCATACTAGGAAAACTCACTCAGGTTATGAATAATAACCTTACCCGTATGGAGCACCCCGATCCGCAGCATGGAGGATCAATGTTAGACCGTTCATGAGGAAAAAACCACCAACGTTCAATGGGAGTACAAATCCCTTAGTATCTGAGCAATGGATAATTTCCCTATAGAAAATATTTTAGTCTTTGGGGAGTAGTGAAAGGGAAAAAGTTATCATGGCAGTTTACCACCTCACTGGAGATACTGATCAATGGTGATCATTGATTCAAAGCACAAAGGAAGATGATGAATTATCAAATATGGAATTTAGGGAGTTAAAAGATCGTTTTTTAGAAAAATAATTTCCTTGTGACCATTGAGAAGATATGGAAAGACAATTTTTGAGTCTTAGACAAAAGGAGGATGAGAATGTCACAATGTATGAGGCTAACTTTACAACGTTAGAAAGCTATGCTGGAGATTATATGCGTAACCCAAGAAGTAATATTGATTATTTCTTTAATTGGTTAAAACCATATCTCCATCGATCATTAGTCTCACGATACTTCTCGTCATACAAAGACATTGTCTCATGTGCTATCAAGACAGAGAAATAATTCTCTAAGTCATTTGACATTAAAGAATAGAAAGAGAAGAAGAGATCTGCTGATCAATCTGGGAATGGAAATAAAGGGAAGAATCGAAAAGTTGAATATCCTTCCTACAGTAAATGTGGAAAGAAACACCCTGGTACTTGCTTAAAAGGAACGAGAGTCTGTTACAAGTGTGGTGAAAAGGCCACCAATCTCGTGATTTCAAGGGGAAGAAGAAATCTCCCGACGTCCAATGCTACAATTGTAGGGAGATGGGAAATTATGCAAATGAATGTCCTAAGCGTCATGGGAACATACCTCAGAAAATGCCAAGGGATCAAGGGAAAGCATATGCTATCACTACTGCTGAGGTAGAAGCTCCAAAAGATGTCGTGGCAGGTAATTTAATGGTTTCCTCAAGTTTAGAAAATGCATTATTTGATTCTGGATCATCGCATTGTTTCATATCTTCCCAGTTTTCTAAGAAAATTAGATATTTCTAATTTGATTTAACAAGGGATTTTTCAGTTAAAACTCATAAGGGAAGTATCATTGCAACAATTTTTTTAATCAGTCCCCATTAAGGCATATAAATGTTCTTTATCTGTTGATCTCATCGTCATGCCTATTATTGAATTTGATATAATCCTTGGTATAGATTAGCTTTCGGACCATGATCCGAGTATTTATTGTAAGAAGAAAGAGGTTATGATTCTTGATGATGATAATAAGGAACAACATATCTTTAGAACAGAATCTTCACCACCTAATTCTTATATAAATCCACAACCAGTAGCTCAAATAAATTCAATTATTGGGGAGGAGGAGAATGAAATGACTATGGGTGAGCAAAGGAATGTTCAAATAGAGGATGTACCTATTGTGAAAGAATATATAGATGTGTTTCCGAAAGATTAACCTGGACATCCTCCAGAATGAGAAGATGATTTTTACATTGATTTAATTCCTGGATCAAGGCCTATATTGAAGACCCCTTATATAATGGCCACTGTAAATTAGTTTAACTAAAGAAAAAACTAGAGTAATTGAGAATAAGGGATTTATTCTCCCTAGTGTTTCTCCATGGGGAGCCCCTGTTCTTTTTGTAAAAAAGAAATTTGGATCTATGAGGTTATGTATCGACTACAGGGAGATCAATGCTATAACAATAAAGAACAAGTATCCCCTACCTCGCATTGATGTTTTATTTGACCAACTACAAGGAGCTAAATACGTTTCAAAGATTTACCTTCGATTTGGATACCATCAATTGTGTGCGAATAAGGAAGACATTCCGAAGACATCATTTCGAACACGGTACAGGTATTACGAGTTTACAGTAATACCTTTTGGATTGACAAATGCACCCTCTGTTTTTATGGATCTAATGAACAAAGTTTTCAAGGAATATCTTGATGACTTATTAGTGGTATTTATTGATGATATCTTGGTATAATCCAAAAGCTACAAAGATCATGAAAATCACTTATGAATTATATTGAAGACTCTGAGAAGACATGAATTATATGGGATGTTTAGCTCATGTGAATTATGGCTTCAAGAGATTTCTTTTCCTGGCCATATTGTCTCTAAGGAATGAATTTCTGTTGATCCTTCTAAGACCAAGGCAATCCAAGAATGGCCTGCACCGACGAGTATAACTGAGGTATGTAGTATTATTGGTTTTGTGGGTTATTATCGACATTTCATCTAGAATTTTTCCCGGTTGGATAACACATTAACAAAGATCACATGTAATGGGGTTAAATTTGTTTGGACAAAAGAGTGTGAATAATGTTTTAATGAACCGAAGAGAAGATTAGTCAATTCTCCTATATTGACTCTACCATCGGGGAATGATGGGTTTGTTATTTATAGTGATGCATTGAAGAAAGGTCTTGGTTTTTTCCTTATATAGAATGACAGGGTTATTTCCTATGTGTCACGATAGTTGAAAATTCATGAACAAAACTATCCTACTCATGATCTCGAGTTAGCAGCTGTGATCTTTTCTTTGAAGATATGGAGGCACTACCTCTATGGTAAAAATGTGAGATTTATACTGATCACAATAGTTTGAAGTATATTTTCTCACAAAAATAACTCAACATGAGGTAAAGGAGATGGCTTGAATTACCCAAGGATTATGATTGTACGATACACTACCACCCGGGGAAAGAAAACAAGGTGGAAGATGCCTTGAGCAGAAAAGATCATGGAGTTTTGAGCGATATGAGACTTTAAAGGGATCCAATTTTCATGGATCTAATGAATATGGACATGGGGATAACCAAGGAAGGTGAAACATCAATGATTTTTCCAATGGTTGCCAAACCATCTTTACTAGAAAGGGTTAAGATTTCTCAGACCAATGATGAAGAATTTCAAAAGAATATTAAAGCTGTGAATGATGGGAGATTGAAAGACTTTGTGTATGAAGAAGGAATTTTGAAAGTAGGGTAGAGACTTTGTATTCCCGATATACGTGATCTAAAAATGGAATTGTTGGATGATGCTAATAGTTCCAATTTCTCTATACACCCTAGGAGCACCAAAATGTATAGAGATTTGAAGGAACATTTTATGTGGGACAAAATGAAGAGGGAGATTGCTGATTTTGTGTCAAGATATATGGTTTGTCAACAAGTGAAAGCTGGAAGGCAACAGCCTGATGGAGTACTGTAGCTTCTTCCCATACATAAGAGGAAATGGGATAATATCACGATGGAATTTGTCATGGGACTACCAAAGACTCCTAGAAGGAACGATGTAATACAGGTTATTGTTGATAGTCTTACCAAGTCAACACATTTTCTTTCTATAAGAGAAGATCTACCACTAGAACGTATAGAAATAATATATATTGATGAAGTTGTGAGACTTCATGGAGTACCCCTATCGATTGTTTTTGATCGTGATCCCCGTTTTACTTCCTGATTCTAGAAAAGTATTCTGAAAGCTTTGGATACTGAACTTCATTTGAGCACTTCCTACCACCCACAAACAGATGGACAATTAGATTGAACTATTCAATCCTTAGAAGTCATGTTGAGATCCTGCTCACGTGACTTTCAGGGTATGTGGGATCAATATTTTCATCTAGTAGAATTTTCCTATAACAATAGCTTCCATTTGAGTATTCATATGGCACCATATGAAGCATTATATGGAAAGAGATGTCGCACACCAACCTGTTGGGATGAGGTTGGTGAAAGAAAACTTGTAGGCCCAGAACTGGAGGAGGAAACGATGGAAAAGGTGAAGGTAATCTAAAACCACATCAAAGCATCTCAAAGTAGGCAGAAGAGCTATGCAGATAATCGAAGGAAGGATTTTGAATTTCAAGTCGGTGATCATGTTTTCCTGAAGGGATATCCATTAAAGGGATTCATACTTTTTGGTAAGAAAGGTAAATTGAGTCCCAGGTACATCGGACCTTTCAAAATTCTAGAACGAATTGGGGCTGTAGCTTACCGATTGGCATTGTCGCCAAGTCTCTCCAAAGTTCACAATGTGTTCCACATATCTCTGTTGAGGAAATACATGCCTGACCCAACACATGTACTCACCTATGAGGAATTAGAACTGGAACCCGATCTGTCTTATTACGAAGAGCCCATCAGGATTCTTGATACGAGAGAACAAGTGCTGAGAAACCAGACGACTCTTCTGGTAAAAGTTTTATGGAGAAACTATAAGATGGAAGAGGCAACGTGGGATCCTTAGGTACTTATGATGAAGAACCAATCTAGTCTTTTCATGCGGTAGTATTATAGAAATTTTGAGGATGAAATTATTTGAAGGAGGAGAGAATGTAACACCCCAAGCTTCTACGGTACGCTTCTCTTTGAATAATGCAATAGCATGTGTTGTACGCAACATCGAGTTCTAACACACCACAACCAATCAAACTAGCGGTTATGAATAGTAATACCAAAATTTTGAAATTTTATACATTTTATAATTCTAAATGGACTTAATTTTTGGATTCTGAATATTGAAATTATTCCAGGGTGAAATATTGGTACTTTTCGGATAACATTCATATTTTTATGAATAGTGAAAATTACTAAATTTTAATCAAAAAAAGCTTTTTTATTCAAAATAATTAATAGTGATAAATTATGAATTTGAGTGGTTTTAAAGTATATTTAGAATATATTTTTACCATTTAATACAACTTTTTTCATTGGACATAATTTGACATTTAATCCAGACATAAACAAGTGTCAATCTTTTGATAGTTATTATATCTTAAAAACACGCTTTTTGTTTTAACGGGAATTAATGTTAAATTAATTTTTTCCACTTCTATGTTTTGAATTTAGAAAAATGGATTCCATATTTGGAATCAGGATGTCCAAATTGTGTAAATAGGTAACTTTTTTTAGACATTTTGAATAATTAAATCAGTAAATATATTATTTACCATGGTTAAAAGATAAATCCGGTAAATAAGGGTAAAACAATAATATTATAATAATAATAAATTACCCTAAAACGTGTCCTAAATTTATTGGTTGATACACGTCCGACCATGGGCATATTTGGGTCGATATTGGGACCCCATGGAGCCACTTGTAAGTGATAATGACACTTTATATTAATTAAGTTAAAAAAATACAAAAATGACATAAGCATATATCTATTAGAAAAACAATTTTAACATAGGGTAATATATGTTGGATTTTTTATTACAAATATTCATTAGAAATATAAAAAGATTTCCTACATAATGATATTTTGTTTATAATTTTTAGACATTAAATAATATAATTTATTTATGACACAATGGTGATGTAGTAATTACCATAATTGTGAAAAATTAAAATAATTGATATTATAACCACCAAAATAAATATAATTTGAGACTTTTTATGAATTAAACTAATTTTATAGGATACTATTACATGTTAGGATTGGTTTAATTAACTGTTTTCGAAGTAATAATTCGGTTATAAGTTTTAAAAAAATCAATTATTGAATACTGTCAAAAGAGTTTTTAAAACAGATAATATATTATTAATTGATATTAAATTCCTAAAAGTCTAAGGTTCGTCCAAGAGACTTATATCATGATATGTGTATCATTAATGGACCACTTGGGGGTATCTTGGAGGTATTTAGTATATTTATTAAATATATAATATAAAAATACAATGTGACATGGTAAGTGTCAAACTAACTGACTAAGAGTTAAAACTAAAAGATAAGGTTAATATAATGACCCAAACCTATCTAAATTCTATTGGTTGAGTGGTTTCAACCGATACCCACCATAACCTTTAAATAATCCACTTTGGATCCATTAGAAACCGAATATTAATTTATTATAAAATAATATTTCTAGCTTTTCCAAAGGTTCCCCTCACCCCTCTTATAAAAGGGCACTCCCCCTTCTCATTAATTCACACCTTCAAGGCCTTTTGGTTCGGCCAATCCCAGACCAAATACTCTCTAAACATCCCTCACTTCGTCATAGAGGCCTTAAATTAGTCTTAAAGCCATCCAATGGAGCCCTTATAATCAAATCAAAAAGAAGAACCCGATGAAGAGGTAATGATTTCACCACCCTTTTTCATGTTCCTTTCTTCTTCCACTTCTTCTTTATTTGTTATTACCATTATAAAATAATAACTCCAGTATATTATATATACATTTATGTTATTATAAACATTGTACAACCATATTTCAGTATTCTATCCAGATTTTGAATGACATTTCACCATACGTGCATACGTACGGCTTACCGTCTCCACGTAGTGGTGTAATTGTTATTCAAAACATTATTATTTTAATGGGTATAATAATGATGTGTAATTCATGTAAATAATAAATATAACATGATAATGATTATATATATATGATATACCATCCAATTAAATATTATTTTAATATCAAAAGAATGATATTGTCCCTCATGCGTACGTACGGACTACCGTCTCCATGAACGCGATGAGATTCATTCTCCATCGTATCCATTCAAGTCTAATTCTCATTTGAAGATTAATAATAATGTTTAAGGACATAATATAATTTGGGATATGAATAATATACAACCTATCCATAACAGACATGTCTTACATAACAAAATATATAAAAGAAAATGAGTAAGTTATTACCCGAAACGACAATAATATTAAGATATTATTAACAAAGCAATGTTAAAAGATCATATATGATATCATATTAATGTATGTGATTCTTGTATAATTTAATAACAATTATTTAACCATTATAAAAGAGGATAACCTTCCCCAACCAAGGAAAAGTACAAGGTAAGGGTTTATTTCACAATCTCTTCATTATCCAAGGTTGTTTATACGTAGTTATCTACTGGGACCTCTTTATCATGCACATCCATGTATCTTAAATTTGTATTTCAAAACATTCTTAATATTTTATAGAATATGGGTTAAAGTAATTTATACCATTGTTTGAATTTTTATAAGAAGTTTATAAATGAATATTTTCCTCGTTTTCCAAACAAGGTGCTTTTTAACAATTTCGACAAAATTAAGGTAAGAATGTTTTTTTAACTTATATGGAGGGTTCATCTATTTTCCACTGTTATAAAATCTTCGAAGCTTCCCTTACGAGATTATAAGAAAATTTTCAAAGTAATTGTTGTATTTTATAATTATGTTACTTTTAAATGATTTCAAAAAAAGGGATATTTCTCTCAAATAGTTTTGATTTCATCTATATCAACATCCTTTGATGGATTTTAAGCTTATTTGAAGTTGATTTATTATGATACAAAACTTCCATATTGTATTGATGGTTTTGTGATTTTTTTGACTGTGGATGTGTTATTTTTATACCATTCATGGGTTATGGAGAATGTATTGACATTTCGTATGCTAGTTTTAATACGAATGTTTATGTTATGTTTAAACCTGTTCATATGAGGGATGCATTGGACTTAATATGTGACGGGTGGAGCCCTCTATAGCTCCTCGATGCATCGGAAGGTCTCATGAGACAGACTAGTGGCTTGGGACAGGGCCTTGAAAAAATCTAATTTATAGTCATGGCACGAGGCCTTGGCTATATGGTTATGATAGTCTGGAATTATGCATTCCATCATTATGAAAGTGGTTATTGATATTGCATGTGATTATTCGATTAGTAGAATATCCATGTGAATAAGTAAATGTCATTATTTCATTTTATTTCTACCACATTATATTGAAGTTCAAGTTTAAAAGTCTTTTGTTTTAGGTATACATTTCCTTAAATGATTATTCCTATTTATGAATGTTTTTGCTATATTATTATCCTTACTGGGCATTTGAGATCACACCTTTCTATGTTTTATTTTTCCAAGGATGTGAATAAGTATTTTATGAATGACATGCAGGGATAGTATGAGGGGATAAGAGTGTAGACTATGGAGACTATATTTTTGCAGTTTTCATTTTATGATTTAATGTAATAATTATGAATGTATCTAGTTATTCCATGGATACTAAACTAATCGGCCTTTCGAGACTTGATCTTCCTTGTGATCATGCCAATGTTTTGTAATAATGCACCGGCTTTGGGTAACTGGGGTCGGGGCCTGACAACATGTTCTTACATAAAAAATTCATACAAACAAAACAAAAATCAATAATGGAATTTATTTTTCATATATATGGACATCCAAATGGTTTTGGACAAGTTTATATGTCATTTGGCCACTTAATTTTAAGGTTTATAAACAAAATAACCTTAACTTTTCCTTAATCACTAAGATTAATTTTAATCCATTTTACTATTTTTTTTGGTAAAAAATTAAGTTGATATTATTAGAATATATATATTATACATATTTAAATGGTAATTATTATTTTTTAAAATTTAATTCATAGATGCGGGAAAGATACAATTAATGCAAATATCGTATAAGGGATGAAATTACGGGTTTTTAATGTAGAAAAATGCTCAAAATATTATTATGTTTTTATATTGAATTTAAAAATGAAATTGTTTATAATTTCCACAATTTTATTAATATATTTATAATTTAAATAATTTTACCTTAAAAAACATTAATTTTTAATTTAACGGTAATAACTTTTTAAACAAAAAGGTAGTTTTTATCTAAAACTTGTTAGTTTTCACTATTCATCAAAAAATATTGTTTCTCAAAAAAATCAAAAACATACCCTAGGATAAGAGATATTTTAAATTCAAAAATTAATCTAATTTCATCAAAATCAATTTATA
Organism: Viscum album; assembly: GCA_963277665.1. Classification (NCBI taxonomy): domain Eukaryota; kingdom Viridiplantae; phylum Streptophyta; class Magnoliopsida; order Santalales; family Viscaceae; genus Viscum; species Viscum album. The sequence goes on along the minus strand of OY728143.1, from coordinate 797,036,163 downwards.
AAAGTGTATAAATTAATTTTATTGTTTTTTCACATCAGGACATAAAAAGTAGTTCATTTGAGAAAATAGTATTTTTAAAACATACAAAAAAATCACTAAAAATTATGTTTTTCAATATATATTTGTTTTATTTATATAAAATCATTATAAAAATATTTTATAAGTTGTTATTAGTATTCATATTATTGTGTTTTAATGTCTAGGTTATAACAAATTCGTTTATATAATTTTAAAAATAAAATAATGTTTTGAAGAAACTCGGTATTGCGTGTAATGTATGCCAAGTTGATGTTCCATCTGAATGCAATGTTTGAATTAGTTAATTTTAAGACATAAATGAAAATTTAATTTATTAGGGTAAAATATCATGTTACCGTAATAATATTTCCTATTATATTCAATCGGTTTTCATATTATTTTATAACTAATTGGCAACCTTTAATTCATGTTATATTGCATAAACGTTTTATTTGCATAAATTAATTAATATTATTCATAAACACTAGTTTAAAATCATGGTTTTATCTTATTATATTAAACGATTTTATTTTAAAAAATTATTCTTGTTTGGTAACCCTTGGTCCTGCGTGTTATGCATGTCATCGAGGAATGTCATTTTTGCATATAACACGTGCTAACATTGATGTTCAATGTAGAGAAGGATAATGTTTATGTTGCATGTGGTGCATTATTATCTTGGAATTTCATATTACACAAGACATACATAGTTCTTCAATTTAAAATAAATTATCATTAGTGTTCCATGAAATGAATATTAACAAAAATATTATATTAATTCAAATAAAATTCAAAAAATCTTTGGTTGTAACACTACTTTTATAATATGATGTATTTATACTCATTTTATTTATGATTCATACCGTTTTATCTTATAGGATGAATTTATTAATTCAGTTTTTGGGGAAATTTTTAAAACTGATGAACTACTTGGGGTTCATGTATGTATGAATTTTTTTGGATGGATCGTGGATGAAATATTTATCTATGAATTTCCTGTATTTTTCTATTCAAGTTTCAGGGGAAGGTGGAGATGGATGGGTAGTGGTAATATTAACATTATATTTCTAACCTAAAGTAGGTCGGTTTTTTGGTTTATTCCTTCTGGTCAACTCCACAAATGTTGTCTTATTTGACATGAAATGTATAGGTGAATAGGTTTCTACTTCTTTTCCATGTCCAATTAACGATTTAACTATTTATTAATATAATTCCCTAAATATAATGCTAAATAAAGGAATACAAAATGATAAACTATTACATTTTAAGTTGAATATTTGAAGTAATATTGAATTCATAAATTAAATGAAAATTTAAAGAATCAACAATAAAATGAGTACATATATTTACCTTAAAAATTTAATATTTTCTAAAGTACAACCACTACATGAAATAATCATACATTAAAAAACTACAATATTCATATACGATGGTTCTAAGAGTGAACATTAGATGAATATTATAATTGTTTTTCACATTTTAAATTAAGGATAACAAAATCACTAAGAATTATGTGTATAAAAATTCATACTAATCAGATAAAAATACTTCAATAATGTTTTTGACTAATGGGTAAAGTAAATAAAATAATGTAGTTATTGTATTATATTATATAATAGCCAAAACATTATAGAAACCACTAAATTATCTAATTCATTTGAAAATTTTGATTTATTTGTTGTCTTAATCATGAATAATTATTGGGGAATAATTTTTTAACATGCACGAATATCTTTTCACTGACCATTATTTATTTTCCATTTTCTTAAATTTTTGTTCTAAATTTATAATTATTTCAATATTATTTGGAAATTTTATGTTTTAATAGAGGGTAGATTCATATGCTAGATTATATTGAGTTTAATACTAGTTTCGTTTATGACCCATTTTCCTTGGAATTTTCCTACGAAATCATATTAAATTATATAATAAATAATTATTATATTAAAAAATAAATGTGGTTAAAGTATTTTTTTTATGTGTAGATTCCTGTTATTTTTTGATCTGGTTTATTTTACATTCACCCTTCCCATGAAGTCTTATAAATTTAATTATTTTTTGTTTACCTTTTTCTTTTAATTAGAAAAAACATATTCACTAATATATATTTTTTATTATGAAATTTTATTTCTTATTAATTGGTTACAATTATTATCCCTAAATTTTTATGTTTATGTTAATTTATAATGGTGGATTCATGATATTATTTTGTATTTCCAGAGTGAACAATTTATCACCCTAGTTATCTATCCCACTAACTTGATCCACCATGTGGAAATATATTCCTAAAATATAACATACCTATAAAACATTAATAAATATAACCCATTCAGGGAAGGAACTGGGGTTTGGTAGATGAAGTCCACCACATTGAGCACCAACAAGAAATAGGGAACCCTAAAAGGAGTTCCAAAAAAACAAGAAATTTCTTATTTACCCAATTCAAAAAACGACCCATTAGAAAATTGGTTGCTTCTGCCAATATTTTTTTTGGAAAGAAAAATGGTGTGACACCACTATCCATAGAACAAGAACACTGATTTATTTTTATTGTGGTTTGGGTTTCCTTTTTCTACCTTCAAAATACCAGGTTCCCTTTGTAAAGACCCGTAAAATTCAAGGAAAATTTTTTCTCAATTTTCTTTGAAATTTTACTAGAGCGCGGTTTCTGACGGCACCTGATTCCGAGGCCCGGTGTTCCCGGAATCAATTTCCGAAGTTTGGCTCCAGTACGTTCAGTGAACGAACGAGCGAGATTTCCTAACTTTTGATCCGGTGCTCGGAATTGAAATTCGAGGGCACCGATGAACTCGCAGCGCCGATATTCGCTTAAGGAGACCATTTCGGACGTTGCGTTTATTGCGGGACGAAAGTTAATTTTTGGGAGAATTATAAAAAATTGAATAAAAATGTGGAACGATTTTTATTTTATTTTTATGTTAGTTAAATTCTCCCAAAGGGAGTTAAAGGTGGGACCCACATCCACTTAACCTCCCTTGGGAGGATTAAGTGTGGTGGGGCCCACACGAAACCCAACTTTTCAACTTCTCTCAAAACTCCCTTTAACCCCTCTTTAAATGTTTTGACAACTTAGCTTATTAATTAGGTTGAGTTGTATAACATTTTCAAACCTTTGAAATTCAAAAAGGGTTGGTGGAGTTAATAAAATAAGCTCTTAGCTTATTTTATTTGGTTAGATTTGTTTAGACATCTTGAGAGGTTTGAGAGTTTTTCTCTCTTCTTCAAACTTTGACGAAGAATGCTCAAGCTTTGACGAAGAACACTCAAGCTCCGACGAAGAACGCTGCTCCTCTCTTCTTCGTCTTCCATGTCAACGAAAGGGAACGCCGCTTCCTCCTCGGAATTCCTTCGTCGGCATACGAAGATTCTCCAACGACATACCTCTTCGGACGTACCTCTTCGTCAATGGATTTGACGATGATTACCGCGACGCCCGACCTCCGCGACGTTGTCTTCCACGGGTCGTTGACAATCTTCGAGCTTGAACCCAAGGTAGGGGTTGTTGTTGATTATTTATTTATTTATTTTATCCTTGTTCGTGGTTCTAGCTTGACTAATGTGAGGATTTTAAATATGTGTTATTGTTTAACGTGAGGGGGGTCGGACCGCATGAACACGGCCGAACCCCCTCCATTGTTCTTGATTGATTTATCTTGCGGGTGAAACAAGATGGCATGGTGCCGTCGCACCACGCGGATATTCGCACGATTATATTGCGCGGCGCCGTCGCGCCGCGCCGCGGAAGGATCATCAAGAACGCGACGTCGTCGCGCCACGTCAAAGGGAATCAAAGGCGCGGCGGAGGGGCGCGGTGCCGTCGCACCGCGCCGGACGACAAACACCGCGGCCGGTTCCGGGCCGCAGCGGGACGAGAAGACCGGCGGCCGGGCCGCCGGCGTCGGAAGCCGGAAAGGGGACCGGCTTGCCGGTCCCGTTGGAGATAAACCGGCCGGCCAGGTGGCAGGCCGGAAGGTCAAAGACCGGGGGAATAAATTCCCCCGGTCAACTCTCTAAACCCCCCCCCCCATTTATGAGGGGGGGCAGTTCCTTTGAGGGGGGAAGGCGGCCCCCCAGTTTTTTCAAGCAGGCCCCCACGAGGGGGGCCGGATCTCCAAAAGGCACGGCACTTAAGCCGCGTCGCCAAGCTGGAAGCGGGGGATTAGCCCCCCGCGCGTGACCCTAGCGGCGCCAGGCCGCGCCGCCGCGCCGGACCGCGCCGCCGCGCCGGTCCACGCCGCCGCGCCGGGCCGGTGCGGACCCAAGTCGGGTCGACCCGGTTTGGGCCGACCCAGGGGGGGTCGGGCCGGGTCGGCCCGGACCCGGACCCCCCGTTTTCGAGACGGATTCGGTCTTTTGGCCATAACTTGAGCCACGAACCTCTGATTGACGAACCATCTACGGCAACACGATCCTTGGATTGAGACGGTAGTTTCGGTATATCGCACTCAATGTTTCGGAATACTTTGAGTTAGGCCGGGTTGGTTCGTTCACGAAACCAACCGGGCATTCGGAGCGGAAACGCTCATATCTTGAGCTACGGACGTCCGATTGACGTGCTGTCAGCTTTGTTGAGTTCCTCTTAGTGAGACGGATCTTTTGGAATACTCCGCCTGAGGTTTCGACGCAGGTGGAGTACGGTCGGGTTGGTTTTGCCTTAAAAACCAACCGGGCCCCGGAGACGAAAATGCCAATAACTCTCAGACTAGGCGTCTGATCGACGCGCCGTCTGTTGCGTTGAGTTCCTGTTGACGATACAGAACTTTTGGATACATCAACTCTGGACTTTGTGGCAGTTGATGTATCAGCCTCTCAGCTCGTGGAGCAGACCCTCCGAATGAGCTTGCTGTGTGCGGGAACCCTAGTGCTGGATGCGACTGTTACTGTGACTACTACTACTACTGCTGCTACTGTGACTACAACGACGACAGTACAGAGATCCTGTGTGGATTCGACGACGACGACTACAGCACTCAGTGATCCTACATGGATCAGTGCTACAGGTCCTGTGTGGGCCCAATCCTGTGTGGGTCCGATCCTGTGTGGGTCTTTGCGCTCAGCGGTCCTGTGTGAACCAGCGCCTACAGGTCCTACGTGGGCCCGATCCTGTGTGGGTCTTTTGCGGGGGTTAGTTACCTATCGATCCTTCGTGGGTCCGACGACTTAGATGGATCATAGATCATCTTTATCGTCTTTCGAAGAAGTATACCTGTGTGAGCAGAATCCTGTTGCTTTCCTGTGTGGATTGTGTTGTGCTATCCTGTGTGGATTATGTTTTGCTTTCCTGTGTGGAATACGTTTACTTTCATGTGTGGACTGAGTTGTACTTGGGCTCGGAGGTAGGAGCGTATTTGAAATTGATGACTTAGGTATATGTATGGGCATATACCTAAGCAGTGTCGGTTGTTACTTCGTGATTGTACCTTTCTTCGTGGTTTATCCTTTTTGGATTTGAGAGACCTTCAGGGGTCTCGGGTTCCCTACTGAGTAGCTTAAACTCACCCCTGCACGGGCTTTGCCCGCACTACGTTGTGTTGGTTGCAGACGACGGACAGCGTTGATCTTAGCTGAGGTTTGCAGAGCAGGATGGTACCTGGAGGTGGACCACTGGGCGGAACTTGCTCGGAGCGGACGACGGGACCCGTGGAGCAGTGGAGCTATCGGTACCCACCCTTCAGGTGGGATTTCCAGTGGAGAGCTCGGTGTAGCGGCTTTAACTTTTCATTTGCTGTTTTCCCTTTCGAGTTGTACTTTACTTTCAGTTTGGGTTTGTATACTGGCCCATTTACATCTCTTCACTTTCAGTTGTACTCTGCTTTTGCTTAGTGTTTACTTTCCGCTTGCTTACTCTGTGGTGTTTGTTTACTTTACAAAGGCAATGCCTTCCCTTTTTACCGGGATTTACGCCTTGGTGCTAGTCTCCAGCCCCTGGCCTATGGAAGGCGGGCTTGGGGTAGTCACGGCACGGACCCCGAGGGCGGGTCGTGACAAATTGGTATCAATGGAGTTCGGTTCTACCACGAACTCTGATTTTTTCTATGTGAAGCAATAATGTTTAGCATATTGAGTATGGTTATCAGTCTAGGGAGTCCAGTGTTGGTGCGGCGGTCGACGTATCCGTACACCAGGACCCTGACTTCTGATTTCTGACTTAATGCACGAAAACATTGATTGCGTGTGTGTTTCAATGTTTTCTTTGTGATTACTTATATCAGCTCACCAGGTATACTGTTCTGACCGTGGCGCACCTGTTTCCTTTTCAGGATGGCCCCACGATGGCAGCCAGCTAGGGTTCTGAGAGTCGAGTGTCACGACAGCCCACCGAGCGACGAGACTTCGGTGCATGGGCCCTTTGTCAGCAGTGGCACCGGCGGTAGCTCTACCCGCCGAGCCCCCGATACTTCCAGCACCAGCCGCTGACGATGCACGTCGCCTCAGCGCACTGCATGAGTTTCTGCGCCAACGACCACCCAGGTTTCGCGGGGAGACGGATCCCCTGGCAGCCGAGGACTGGCTGGAGGCAGTGGTACGTGTGTTTAGGCTAGTGAGGACACCAGCAGACCTCATGGTGATCCTCGCTGCGAGCCTACTACACGCAGCAGCAGGACGATGGTGGAGCTTGATGCTACAGGTGGACGATGAGGCATCTCTACTATGGACGGACATTGAGAGCCTCTTCCGCTCGGAGTTCGTTCCAGCCACCCTTCGTGCGGTACGTATCCAGGAGCTTCTTCAGCTACGACAGGGCAGCATGACGGTCGCTCAGTACTCGGCAAGATTTACTGATCTCTCGCGCTACTCGACCGACATGGTACGAGACCCATTCTTCCGGGCCCGGACCTTCGAGCAGGGTTTGAGACACGAGATCAGAGCATCGCTGATCTCCCTCAGCATACCGACTCCGACAGGAGTACTGGAGCGGGCCCTTCTGATCGAGAGCTTCCTTGCTGAGTCTACACCAGCACATCGACCCACCGCAGGGCGGCACGTTGCAGAGTCATCTGCAGCAAGCAGTCGACGGATGACTCAGGGGTCCAGGCAGACCAGACCTTCGGGAAGACGACCTCAGGACACTGGCTCAGCAGTGCGGAGCACACAGCGCGGAGCCAGTCTTTCGAGAGGCAGACAGTTCTACTCGTGCGTCGGGAAGGGCTACATGGCTCGTGACTGCCCGACCTGCCGTGCCGAGGAGCAGCAGTCGGTTGAGAGACCACCGAGGCAGAGGAAGAGGGTCGACTGTGGAGGTCCATAGGGAGGAGTCGGACGAGGCAGAGGAGCTGGCCGAGCAGCAGGTGGTGGGCGATGCTTTGAGGCTCTTCCACCACCACCACCAGGAGGTCCACCCCGACCACAGGGAGCTGGCGGGCAGAGACAGGCACTGCTCCAAGCAGTAGAGGCCTACGACCACGGCTCACCTGAGATGATTCGAGGTACTATCTGTGTCTACTCCACCCTTTCTGCAGTTCTTATAGACACAGGAGTGAGTCACTCTTTCATAGCCGCTGCCCTTGTTCGGAGCTCAGAGTTTCCGACAGAGCCGTTGGATCGATCCTTACGACTAGAGACTCCTACGGGAGCAGACTCGATGATTACGCACTGGTGCCGGCAGTGTGAGCTTACTCTAGGAGGCGAGAGCTTCGGCTGGGATCTTCTTGTAGCAGCGTTGAGGCCTTACGACGTCATCTTGGGCATGGATTGGCTATCTACGGTCCATGCACAGATTGACTGTTTAAGGCGCAAGGTGCGATGTGTATGCACCGACGGGAGCAAGATCACCTTCACCAGTGAGAAGGGAGCCTTTTCAGCACAGGATGGACTTCCGCGGAGGAGAGGACATCCCATCACTCATCAGTTGGCTAGCCTCATCCTTGGAGCAGTTGACGTGCGAAGTCCTTGTTTTCCTGCAGTGGTGGATCAGTTTGCGGACGTTTTTCCCGACGACGTACTAGGGCTACCTCCTCGCAGAGAGGTAGACTTTTATATTGACTTGTACCCCGGGACAGCCCCGATATCCACTCCATCATATCGGATGGCCCCCGCCGAGCTTCGAGAGCTACGGGTACATTTGGAGGACTTGCAGGGCAAGGGGTTCATCCGACCCAGTGTTTCACCCTGGGCTTCCCCGATTTTGTTCGCCAAGAAGGTGGACGGGAGCCTGCGGCTTTGTGTTGACTATCATCGCCTGAACCAGGTGACAGTGTGGAACAATTATCCGCTACCGAGGATTGATGACCTCTTTGATCAGCTCAAGGGAGCACGTTGGTTCTCGAAGATAGACCTCAGGTCTGGCTATCATCAGCTCAGAGTCAGAGACGAGGAAGTGCAGAAGACGGCCTTCAGATGTCGGTATGGCCACTATGAGTTATTGTTTATGCCTTTCGGTGTAACCAATGCTCCAGCAGTGTTCACGGCTCTCATGAACAGGATCTTTCAGCCATACCTCGATCGGTTTGTCGTGGTCTTCATCCACGACATTCTGATTTACTCTACGACTGAGGAGGAGCACGCCTATCACTTACGAGTTATACTAGACACACTCCGAGAGCACCAGCTTTATGGTAAGCTCTCGATGTTCCAGTTCTGGATACGTGAGGTCCACTTCTTGGGACACGTTATCTCTGAGGCGGGAGTTGCAGTTGATCCTACGAAGATCGAGGCTGTGTTAGCATGGGAGCCACCCAGGAGCGTGACTGAGGTTCGGAGTTTCTTGGGACTAGCTGGATACTATCGGAGATTCGTTCTAGACTTCTCTAGAGTTGCAGCACCACTCACAGCGTTGAAGAAGAAGGGGAAACCCTTCGTGTGGTCAGACAGATGTCAGCAGAGCTTCCAGGAGCTGAGACAGAGATTGACTAGCGCACCTATCTTGAGGTTGCCTGAGGAGGGAGTAGGTTACGTAGTCTACTCTGATGCATCAGGGACCGGACTCAGATGTGTTCTGATGTAGGGGCGGGCAGTGATCGCCTTTGGATCACGTCAGTTGAGGCCACATGAGTAGAAATACGCTACCCATGACCTGGAGTTAGCAACAGTGGTCTTCACTCTGAAGACATGGCGACACTATCTGATGGGCGAGCGCTTTACAGTCTTTTCCGATCATCAGAGTCTCAGGTATATCTTCTCGTAGAAGGACCTGAACCTGAGACAGCGGCGATGGCTCGAGTTCCTCCAGGACTATGACTTTGAGATAGTCTATACTCCTGGGAAGGGGAACGTAGTAGCTGATGCCCTTAGTAGGAGGACGGGCATTCAGCTACTTGAGGAGGCGACGGAGCAGCTAGCCTCTTTACAGATATCCTTCGTAGATAGAGATGGAGCAGCCTTCCTCCAGTCTCTCACAATCACCCCTCCACTACTACAGCGGGTCAGAGAGGCACAGCGTGAGGACGCAGACTGTGAGACACGGCGTGCACAGATATCCTCGGGACAGGCACCTGATGGTTTCTCCCTTGGTGCAGAGCACGACATCCTTTTCAGAGGACGTACCATGGTACCAGTCACTTTGCGAGAGTAAGTGCTGAGAGAGTTTCACACTTCTCCTTTGGCGGTACATCCTGGAGTGGCAAAGTTGTACCAGGACCTCAGACGACAGCACTGGTGGCCGGGCATGAAGAAGGCAGTAGCAGAGTTCGTTTCTCGATGCCTCACCTGCCAACAAGTGAAGGCAGAGCATCAGGTACCAGTAGGCTTGGTACAGCCCTTGGAGGTTCCGGAGTGGAAGTGGGACGGCATATCTATGGACTTCGTGACTGGACTACCACGTACTTCCAGAGGTCACGACTCCATGTGGGTAATTGTTGACTGACTCACCAAGTCAGCACATTTCTTACCCATCAGAGAGCAGGGCTCAGTGGAGAGCTTGGGACGTCTCTACGTTCAGGAGATTTTGCGGCTCCACGGCGTGCCATCATCTATCATCTCCGATCGAGATGCTCGCTTTACTTCCCGGCTTTGGAAGGGGTTACAGGAGGTGTTCGGGACGCATCTACGTTTGAGCACAGCCTTTCACCCTCAGACGGATGGTCAGACGGAGAGGACCATTCAGACTCTCGAGGACATGCTCTGCGCATGTGTCCTCGACTTTGGTCGTAGCTGGGAGGACCACCTACCCTTGGTGGAGATTGCGTACAACAACAGCTACCACTCCACCATCGGGATGGCACCTTATGAGGCATTGTACGGCCGACCTTGTAGATATCCTTTGTGCTAGACAGACCCTGGGGAGTCAGCACTTGTGGGACCATAGATGGTCCAGGCCACGACAGAGAAGGTCCAGGTCATCTAGGAGCGGATGAGGACAGCACAGAGCTGGCAGAAGTCATACGCTGACAGGAGGTGGAGGCCACTAGAGTTCGAGGATGGCGACCACGTCTTCTTGCGGGTCTCATCTCGACGTGGTATTCGGAGATTTGGCCGAGGCGGCAAGTTATCTCCGCGCTTCATCGGACCCTTACAGGTCCTCAGCAGGGTTGGTGAGGTGGCTTATCATCTGGCTCTACCACCTCAGTTGCACCGGGTGCACGACGTCTTCCACGTATCTCAGCTGAGAAGATACGTGCACGACCCGACGCACATCATTGACCATGGGGAGCTTGACGTTGACGATGGGGCGACTTTTACGGAGGTCCCGGTGGAGATAGAGGATCGACAGAAGCGGGTCCTGCGTGGGCGATCGATTCCTCTTGTGCGCATCAGATGGCTGCACGGGAATCTCCAGGAGAGCACGTGGGAGCGGGAGGCTCAGATGCGTGCTCAGTACCCTCATTTGTTTCCCGAGTTTTTGATGTATCGTTACGGGGACGCAAAGCCCTGAGGTGGGAGTAATGTAAAGACCCATAAAATTCAAGGGAAATTTTTTCTTAATTTTCTTTGGAATTTTACAAGAGCGCGGTTTCTAACGGCACCTGATTCCGAGGCCCGGTGTGCCCGGAATCAATTTCCGAAGTTTGGCTCGGGTACGTTCAGTGAACGAACGAGCGAGATTTCCTAACTTTTGATCTGGTGCTCGGAATTGAAATCCGAGGGCACCGATGAACTCGCAGCGCTGATATTCGCTTAAGGAGACCTTTTCAGAAGTTGCGTTTATTGCTTGACGAAAGTTAATTTTTGGGAGAATTATAAAAAATTGAATAAAAATGTGGAACACTTTTTATTTTATTTTTATGTTAGTTAACATCTCCCAAAGGGAGTTAAAGGTGGGACCCACATCCACTTAACCTCCCTTGGGAGGATTAAGCGTGGTGGGGCCCACACGAAACCCAACTTTTCAACTTCTCTCAAAACTCCCTTTAACCCCTCTTTAAATGTTTTGACAACTTAGCTTATTAATTAGGTTGAGTTGTTTAACTTTTTCAAACCTTTGAAATTCAAAAAGGTTTGGTGGAGTAAATAAAATAAACTCTTAGCTTATTTTATTTGGTTAGATTTGTTTAGCCATCTTGAGAGGTTTGAGATCTTTTCTCTCTTCTTCCAACTTTGACGAAGAACGCTCAAGCTTTGACGAAGAACGCTCAAGCTCCAACGAAGAATGTCGCTCCTCTCTTCTTCATCTTCCGTGTCAACGAAAGGGAACGCCGCTTCCTCCTTGGACTTCCTTCGTCGGCATACGAAGATTCACCAACGACATACCTCTTCGGACGTACCTCTTCGTCAACAGATTTGACGAACGATTACCGCGACACCCGACCTCCGCGACGTTGTCTTCCGCGGGTCGTTCACAATCTTCGAGCTTGAACCCAAGGTAGGGGTTGTTGTTGATTATTTATCTATTTATTTTATCCTAGTTCGTGGTTGTAGCATGACTAACGTGACGATTTTAAATATGTGTTATTGTTTAACGTGAGGGGGCCGGACCGCATGAACACGGCCGAACCCCCTCCATTGTTCTTGATTGATTTATCTTGCGGGTGAAACAAGATGGTGTGGTGCCGTCGCACCACGCGGATATTCGCACGATTATATTGTGTGGCGCCGTTGCACCGCGCCGTGGAAGGATCATCAAGAACGCGACACCGTCGCGCCGCGTCGAAAGGAATCAAAGGCCCGGCGGAGGGGCGCGGTGCTGTCGCACCGCGCCGGACGACGAACACCGCGGCCGGTTCCGGGCCGCGGCTGGACGAGAAGACCGGCGGCCGGGCCGCCGGCGTCGGAAGCCGGAAAGGGGACCGGCTTGCCGGTCCCGTTGGAGAAAAACCGGCCGGCCAGGTGGCCGGCCGCAAGGTCAAAGACCGGGGGAATAAATTCCCCCGGTCAACTCTCTAACCCCCCCCCCCCATTTATGAGGGGGGGGGGGGATTCCTTTGAGGGGGGCAGGCGGCCCCCCGGTTTCTTCAAGCAGGCCCCCACGAGGGGGGACGGATCTCCAAAAGGCGCGGCACTTAAGCCGCGCCGCCATGCTGGAAGCGAGGGCTTAGCCCTCCGCGCGTGACCCTAGCGGCGCCAGGCCGCGCCGCCGCCGGCCGGGCCGGGTCGGACCCGGGTCGGGCCGACCCAGGGGGGGTCGGGCCGGGTCGGCCCGGACCCGGACCCCCCGTTTTCGAGACGGATTCGGTCTTTTGGCCATAACTTGAGCCACAGACCTCTGATTGACGAACCGTCTACGACAACGCAATCCTTGGATCGACACAGTCGTTTCGCTATATCGCACTCAAAGTTTCAGAATACTTTGAGTTCGGCCGGGTTGGTTCCTTCACGAAACCAACCGGGCCTTCGGAGCGGAAACGCTCATATCTTGAGCTACGGACGTCTGATTGACGTTCCGTCAGCTTTGTTGTGTTCCTCTTAGTGAGACGGATCTTTTGGCATACTCCACCCGAGGTTTGGACGCAGGTGGAGTACAGTCGGGTTGGTTTTTCCTTAAAAACCAACAGTGCCCCGGAGACGAAAATGCCAATAACTCTCAGACCGGGCGTCTGATCGACGCCCCGTCTATTGCATTGAGTTCCTGTTGACGATATAGAACTTTTGGATACATCAACTCTGGACTTTGTGACAGTTGATGTATCAGCCTCTCGGCTCGTGGAGCAGACCCTCCGAATGAGCTTGATGTGTGCGGGAAACCTAGTGCTGGCTGCGACTGTTACTGTGACTAATACTACTACTACTGCTACTGTGACTGCAACGACGACAGTACAGAGATCCTATGTGGATTCGACGACGACGACTACAGCACTCAGTGATCCTACATGGATTAGTGCTACAGGTCCTATGTGGGCCCGATCCTGTGTGGGTCCGATCATGTGTGGGTCTTTGCGCTCAGCGGTCCTGTGTGAACCAGCGCCTACAGGTCCTACGTGGGCCCGATCCGGTGTGGGTCTTTTGCGGGGGTTAGTTACCTATCGATCCTTCGTGGGTCCGACGACTTAGATGGATCAGAGATCATCTTTATCGTATTTCGAAGAAGTATACCTGTGTGAGTTGAATCCTGTTGCTTTCCTGTGTGGATTGTGTTGTGTTATCCTGTGTGGATTGCGTTTTGCTTTCCTGTGTGGAATACGTTTACTTTCCTGTGTGGACTGAGTTGTAGTTGGCCTCGGAGGTTAGAGCGTATTTAAAATTGATGACTTAGGTATATGTATGGGCATATATCTAAGCAGTGTCGGTTGTTCCTTCTTGATTGTACCTTTTTTCGTGGTTTATCCTTTGTGGATTTGAGAGACCTTCAGGGGTCTCGGGGTCCCTACTGAGTAGCTTATACTCACCCCTGCACGGGCTTTGCCCGCACTACGTTGTGTTGGTTGTAGACGACGGACAGCGTTGATCTTAGCTGAGGCCTGCAGACCAGGGCGGTACCTGGAGGTGGACCACTGGGAGGAACGTGCTCGGAGAGGACGGCGGGACCCGTGGAGCAGTGGAGCTATCTGTACCCACCCTTCAGGTGGGATTTCAGTGGACAGCTCAGTGTAGCGGCTTTTACTTTTCAGTTTCTATTTTCCCTTTCGAGTTGTACTTTACTTTCAGTTTCGGTTTGTATACTGGCCCATTTAGTTTTCCGCACTATCAGTTGTACTCTGCTTTTGCATAGTGTTTACTTTCCGCTTTCTTACTCTGTGGTGTTTGTTTACTTCACAAAGGCAATGCCTTCCCTTTTTACCGGGATTTACGCCTTGGTGCTAGTCGCCAGCCCCTGGCCTATGGAAGGCGGGCTTGGGGTAGTCACGGCACGGACCCCGAGGGCGGGTCGTGACACCCTTCATCAATAACAAAAAACCATTGGTTGGGTATTCCTAAACGAAAACCAACTCGACAACACCCACATAATCCTAAAAATGATACCCAAAATATCTTTCTTTATTCTTAAATCCAAATGTGTTTACTCTCCAATCCATAGGGATTGAAAAAATATGACCCACCTCTCGGTTCCCTAATGCAAAAAATACATGGGTAATCACAAGTTCCCCATAAAGATGCATACAATAGCTAATATTTTTCCACACAAAAATTATTGAATAATTAAAACTATTAATATCATATGAACATTGAATCATCCTAATAAATCGATGGTTTTTTAATTTTTTACCACATCCAAATTTATTGATTACCCAACAACCAATAAACCACTCTCTCCAAACATCGTAAATATTGTTTATCATCTAAATTATGTGAGTTTATCCTCAACCCCGCAATTCTACTAAATTGAATGTGAAATACTCTAGCGATTACTACATTGTCTTGACTACCTATAAAAAACCTAACATCTCACACATAACAATGTTGACTAACTCCAACAACTCTAAAATTATGAAAATCTCTGATTTAATTTATTTATTTCTAATTTTTTAAATTTCAAACACAAAAAGTTAATCCAACTATTTTAACCTAGTTTATCTCCCACTAGTTGCCTCAACTTAGTGTCTTTAGAATATTCTCTATGGAAACATTTTCCTCTCACCATGGATTATACACACATCATGAGGCCTCACACCCCACACTCTACATCATGGTCTTCAATTACATACAAAATATTCATGCTCTTTGTCACGACCCGCCCTCGGGGTCCGTGCCGTGACTACCCCAAGCCCGCCTTCCATAGGCCAGGGGCTGGCGACTAGCACCAAGGCGTAAATCCCGGTAAAAAGGGAAGGAATTGCCTTTGTAAAGTAAACAAACACCACAGAGTAAGCAAGAGGGAAGTAAACACTAAGCAAAATCAAAGTACAACTGAAAGTGCGGAAAAGTAAATGGGCCAGTATACAAACCCAAAATGAAAGTAAAGTACAACTCGAAAGGGAAAAGAGCAACAGAAAAGTAAAAGCCTCTACACCGAGCTGTCCACTGGAAATCCCACCTGAAGGGTGGGTACAGATAGCTCCACTGCACCACGGGTCCAGCCGCCCGCTCCGAGCACGTTCCGCCCAGTGGTCCACCTCCAGGTACCGTCCTGCTCTGCAAGCCTCAGCTAAGATCAACGTTGTCCGTCGTCTGCAACCAACACAATGTAGTGCGGGAAAAGCCCGTGCAGGGGTGAGTATAAGCTACTCAGTAGGGACCCCGAGACCCCTGAAGGTCCCTCAAATCCACAAAGGATAAACCACGAAGAAAGGTGCAATCACGAAGTAACAACCGTAACTGCTTAGGTATATGCCCATACATATACCTAAGCCATCAATTTCAAATACGCTCCAACCTCCGAGCCCAAGTACAACTCAGTCCACACAGAAAGTAAACGTATTCCACACAGAAAAGCAAAACGTAATCCACACAGGATAGCACAACACAATCCACACAGGAAAGCAACAGGATTCATCTCACACAGGTATACTTCTTCGAAAGACGATAAAGATGATCTCTGATCCATCTAAGTCGTCGGACCCACGAAGGATCGATAGGTAACTAACCCCCGCAAAAGACCCACACAGGATCGGGCCCACGTAGGACCTGTAGGCGCTAGTTCACACAGGACCGCTGAGCGCAAAGACCCACACAGGATCGGGCCCACACAGGACCTGTAGCACTGATCCACGTAGGATCGCTGAGTGCTGTAGTCGTCGTCGTCGAATCCACACAGGATCCTTATACTGTCATCGTCGTAGTCACAGTAGCAGTAGTAGCAGTAGTAGTCACAGTAACAGTCACAGCCAGCACTAGGGTTTCCCGCACACAGCAAGCTCGTTCGGAGGGTCCGCTCCATGAGCCGAGAGGCTGATACATCAACTTTCACAAAGTCCAGAGTTGATGTATCCAAAAGTTCCGTATCGTCAACAGGAACTCAATGCAACAGATGACGCATCGATCGGCCGCCCGGTCTGAGAGTTATTGGCATTTTCGTCCCCGGGGCCCGGTTGGTTTTTAAGGAAAAACCAACCCGACCTTACTTCACCTGCGTCCAAACCTCGGGCAGAGTATGCCAAAAGATCCGTCTCACTAAGAGGAACACAAAAAAGCTGACGGCACGTCAATCGGACGTCCGTAGCTCAAGATATGAGTGTTTCCGCTCCGAAGGCCCGGTTGGTTTCGTGAACGATACAACCCGGCCGAACTCAAAGTATTCTGAAACTTTGAGTGCGATATACCGAAACGACCGTCTCGATCCAAGGATCGCGTTTCCGTAGACGGTTCGTCAATAGGAGGTCCGTGGCTCACGTTATGGCCAAAAGACCGAATCCATCTCGAAAACGGGGGTCCGGGTCCGGGCCGACCTGGCCCGACCCCCCCTGGGTCGGCCCGAACCGGGTCGCCCTGACCCGGGTCCGACCCGGCCCGGCCGGTGGCGGACCGGCACGGCAGCGTGGACCGGTGCGGTCCGGCGCGGTGGCGCGGCCCGGCTGGCGGCGGCGCGGCCTGGCGCCGCTAGGGTCACGCGCGGGGGGCTAAGCCCCCGCTTCCAGCTTGGCGGCGCGGCTTAAGTGCCGTGCCTTTTGGAGATCCGGCCCTCCTCGTGGGGGCCTGATTGAAGAAACCGGGGGGCAGCCTGCCCCCCTCAATGGAACCGCCCCCCTCATAAATGGGGGGGGGGGGGTTTAGAGAGTTGACCGGGGGAATTTATTCCCCCGGTCTTTGACCTTCCGGCCGGCCACCTGGCCGGCCAGTTTTTCTCTAACGGGACCGGCAAGCCGGTCCCCTTTCCGGCTTCCGACGCCGGCGGCCCGACCGCCGGTCTTCTCGTCCCGCCGCGGCCCGGAACCGGCCGCGGTGTTCGTCGCCCGGCGCGGTGCGACGGCACCGCGCCCCTCCGCCGCGCCATTGATTCCCTTCGACGCGGCGCGACGACGTCGCGTTCTTGATGATCCTTCCACGGCGTGGCGCGACGGCGCCGTGCAATATAATCGTGCGAATATCCGCGTGGTGCGACGGCACCACGCCATCTTGTTTCACCCGCAAGATAAATCAATCAAGAACAATGGAGGAGGTTCGGCCGTGTTCATGCGGTCCGGCCCCCCTCACGTTAAACAATAACACATATTTAAAATCCTCACGTTAGTCATGATAGAACCACGAACAAGGATAAACAATTAAACAATAACAACAACCCCTACCTTGGGTTCAAGCTCGAAGATTGTCAACGACCCGCGGAAGACAACGTCGCGGAGGTCGGGCGTCGCGGAAATCGTTCATCAAATCCGTTGATGAAGAGGTACGTCCAAAGAGGTACGTCGTTGGCGAATCTTCGTATGCCGACGAAGGAAGTCCGAGGAGGAAGCGGTGTTCCCTTTCGTTGACACGGAAGAAGAAGAAGAGAGAGGCGGCGTTCTTCGTCGGAGCTTTAGCGTTCTTCGTCCAAGCTTGAGCGTTCTTCGTCAAAGTTTGAAGAATAAAGAAAATCTCTCAAATCCTCTCAAGATGGCTAAACGAATCTAACCAAATAAAATAAGCTAAGAGCTTATTTTATTAACTCAACCAAACCTTTTTGAATTTCAAAGGTTTGAAAAAGTTAAACAACTCAACCTAATTAATAAGCTAAGTTGTCAAAACATTTAAAGAGGGGTTAAAGGGAGTTTTGAGAGAAGTTGAAAAGTTGGGTTTCGTGTGGGCCCCACCACACTTAATCCTCTCAAGGGAGGTTAAGTGGATGTGGGTCCCACCTTTAACATCCTTTGAGAGGAGTTAACCGACAAGAGTAAAATAAATAGTGTTCCACATTTTTATTCAACTTTTTATAATTCTCCCAAAAATTGACTTTCGTCCCGCAATAAACGCAACTTCGGAAAAAGTCTCCTTAAGCGAATATCGATGCTGCGAGTTCATCGGTGCCCTCGGATTTCAATTCCGAGCACCGGATCAAAAGTTAGAAATTCCCGCTCGTTTGTTCACTGAACGTATCCATGGAAAACATTGTAAATTGATTCCGGGCACTCCGGGCCTCGGAATCAGGTGTCGTCTGAAACCGCGCTCTTGTATAATTCCAAAGAAAATTAAGAAAAAATTTCCCTTTTATTTTACGAGTCTTTACATTACTCCCACCTCAGGGATTTACGTCCCCGTAAGGATACATAAAAAACTAGGGAAACAAATGAGGGTACTAAGCACGCATCTGAGCCTCCCGCTCCAATGTGCTCTCCTGGAGATTCACGTGCTGCCATCTGATGCGCACATGAGGAATCGATCGCCCACGTAAGACCCGCTCCTGTCGATCCTCTATCTCCACTGGGACCTCTGTAAAAGTCGCCCCATCATCAACGTCAAGCTCCCTATGGTCAATGATGTGCGTCGGGTCATGCACGTATCTCCTCAGCTGAGGCACGTGGAAGACGTCGTGCACCCGGTGCAACTGAGGTGGTAGAGCCAGGCGATAAGCCACCTCACCAATCCTGCTGAGGACCTGGAAGGGTCCTATGAAGCGCGGAGATAACTTGCCACCTCGGCCAAATCTCTGAATACCACGTTGAGGTGAGACCCGCAAGAAGACGTGGTCGCCATCCTCGAACTCCAGTGGCCTCCGCCTCCTGCCAGCATATGAATTCTGCCGGCTCTGAGCTGTCCTCATCCGCTCCTGGATGACCTAGACCTTCTCTGATGGGTAAGAAATGTGCCAACTTGGTGAGTCGGTCAACAATTACCCAGATGGAGTCGTGACCTCTGGAAGTGTGTGGAAGTCAAGTCATGAAGTCCATAGATATGCCGTCCCACTTCCACCCCGGAACCTCCAAGGGTTGTACCAAGCCTGCTAGTACCTGATGCTCTACCTTCACCTGCTGACAGGTGAGGCATCGAGAAACGAACTCTTCTACTGCCTTCTTCATGCCCGTCCACCAGTGCTGTCGTCTGAGGTCCGGGTACATCTTCGCCACTCCAGGATGTACCGCCAATGGAGAAGTGTGAAACTCTCTCAGCACTTCCTCTCGCAAAGCGACTGGTACCATGGTACGTCCTCTGAAAAGGATGTTGTGCTCTGCTCCAAGGGAGAAACCGTCAAGTGCATGTCCCAAGGATATCTGTGCACGCCGTGTCTCACAGTCAGCGTCATCACGCTGTGCCTCTCTGACCCGCTGCAGTACTGGAGGAGTGACTGTGAGAGACTGAAGGAAGGCTGCTCCATCTCTATCCACGAAGGATATCTGTAAAGATGCTAGCTGCTCCGTCACCTCCTCAAGTAGCTGAATGCATGTCCTACTGCTGAGGGCATCGGCTACTACGTTCCCCTTCCCAGGAGTATTGACTATCTCAAAGTCATAGTCCTGGAGGAACTCGAGCCATCGCCGCTGTCTCAGGTTCAGGTCCTTCTGCGAGAAGATATACCTGAGACTCTGATGATCGTAAAAGACTGTAAAGCGCTCGCCCATGAGATAGTGTCGCCATGTCTTCAGAGCGAAGACCACTGCTGCTAACTCCAGGTCATGGGTAGCGTAGTTCTGCTCATGCAGCCTCAACTGACGTGATCCAAAGGCGATCAATGCCCGATCCTGCATCAGAACACATCCGAGTCCGGTCCCTGATGCATCGCAGTAGACTACGTACCCTACTCCCTCCACAGGAAACCTCAAGATAGGTGCGCTAGTCAATCTCTGTCTCAGCTCCTGGAAGCTCTGCTGACATCTGTCTGACCACACGAAGGGTTTCCCCTTCTTCGTCAAAGCTGTGAGTGGTGCCGAAACTCTAGAGAAGTCTGGAACGAATCTCCGATTCTATCCAGCTAGTCCCAAGAAACTCCGAACCTCAGTCACGCTCCTGGGTGGCTCCCATGCTAACATAGCCTCGATCTTCGCAGGATCCACTGCAACTCCCGCCTCAGAGATAACGTGTCCCAAGAAGTGGACCTCACGTATCCAGAACTGGCACTTCGAGAGCTTACCATAAAGCTGGTGCTCTCAGAGTGTGTCTAGTATAACTCATAAGTGATAGGCGGGCTCCTCCTTAGTCGTAGAGTAAATCAGAATGTCGTCGATGAAGACCACGACAAACCGATCGAGGTATGGCTGAAAGATCCTGTTCATGAGAGCCATGAACACTACTGGAGCATTGGTTACACCGAAAGGCCTAACCAAGAACTCATAGTGGCCATACCGACATCTGAAGGTCGTCTTCTGCACATCGTCGTCTCTGACTCTGAGCTGATGATAGCCTGACCTGAGGTCTATCTTCGAGAACCACCGTGCTCCCTTGAGCTGATCAAAGAGGTCATCAATCCTTGGTAGCGGATACTTGTTCCTCACTGTCACTAGGTTTAGTCGATGATATTCAACACAAAGCCAGAGGCTCCCGTCCACCTTCTTGGCGAACAAAATCGGGGTAGCCCAGGGTGAAACCCTGGGTCGGATGAACCCCTTGCCCTGCAAGCCCTCTAACTGTACCCGTAGCTCTCGAAGCTCAGCGGGGGCCATCCGATATGCTGGAGTGGATATCGGGGCTGTCCCTGGGTACAAGTCAATATAAAAGTCTACCTCTCTATGAGGAGGTAGCCCTTGAACGTCGTCAGGAAAAACGTCCGCAAACTGATCCACCACTGCAGGAAAACCAGGACTCCGCACGTCAACTGCTCCAAGAATGAGGCTAGCCAACTGATGAGTGATGGGCTGTCCTCTCCTCCGCGGAAGTCCATCCTGTGCTGATAAGGATCCCTTCTCGCCGGTGAAGGTGAACCTGCTCCCGTCGGTGCGTACACATCGCACCTTGCGCCTAAAATAGTCAATCTGTGCATGGACCGTAGATAGCCAATCCATACCCAAGATGACGTCGTAAGGCCTCGACGCTGCTACAAGAAGATCTCAGCCGAAGCTCTCACCTCCTAGAGTAACCTCACACTGCCGGCACCAGTGCGTAATCGTCGAGTCTGCTCCCGTAGAAGTCTCTAGTAGTAAGGATCGAGCCAACGGCTCTGTCGGAATCTCCGAGCTCCGAACAAAGGCAGCGGCTATGAAAGAGTGACTCCCTCCTGTGTCTATAAGAACTGAAGCAAGGGTGGAGTAGACACAGATAGTACCTCGAATCATCTCGGGTGCGCCGTGGTCGTAGGCCTCTACTGCCTGGAGCTATGCCTGTCTCTGCCCGCCAGCTCCCTGTAGTCGGGGTGGATCTCCTGGTGGTGGTGGTGGCAGAGCCTCAAAGCATCGCCCACCACCTGCTGCTCGGCCAGCTCCTCTGCCTTGTTCGCCTCCTCCCTGCGGACCTCCACGGTTGAACCTCTGCCTCTGCCTCGGTGGTCCCGCAACCGACTGATGCTCCTCAGCACGGCGGGTCGGGCAGTCACGAGCCATGTGGCCCTGCCCGCCGCACGAGTAGCACTGTCTGCCTCTCGAATGACTGGCTCTGCGCTGTGTGCTCTGCACTGCTGAGCCAATGTCCTGAGGTCGTCTGCCCAAAGGTCTGGTCTGCCTGGACCCCTGAGTCATCCGTCGACTGCCTACTGCAGATGACTCTGCCACGTGCCGCCCTGCGGTGGGTCGCTGCGCTGGTGTAGACTCAGCAAGGAAGCTCTCGATCAGAAGGGCCCGCTCCAGTACTCCTGTCTGAGTCGGTATGCTGAGGGAGATCAGCGATGCCCTGATCTCGTGTCTCAAACCCTGCTCGAAGGTCCGGGCCTGGAAGAATGGGTCCCGTACCATGTCGGTCGAGTAGCGCGAGAGATCAGTAAATCTCGCTGAGTACTGAGCGACCGTCATACTGCCCTGCCGCAGCTGAAGAAGCTCCTGGATACGTACCTCACGAAGGGTGGCTGGGACGAACTCTGGGCGGAAGAGGCTCTCAAATTCCGTCCATAGTAGAGATGCCTCATCATGCACCTGGAGCATCAAGCTCCACCATCGTTCTGCTGCTGCGTGTAGTAGGATCGCAGCGAGGATCACCATGAGGTCTGCTGGTGTCCTCACTAGCCTAAACACACGTACCACTGCCTCCAGCCAGTCCTCGGTTGCCTGGGGATCCGTCTCCCCGCCAAACCTGGGTGGTCGCTGGCGCTGAAACTCATGCAGTGCGCTGAGGCGACGTGCATCGTTAGCGGCTGGTGCTGGAAGTATCGGGGGCTCGGTGGGTAGTGCTACCGCCGGTGCCACTGCTGACAAAGTGCCCTGCACCGAGGCCTCGTCGCTCAGTGGGCTGTCATCACATTCGACTCTCAGAACCCTAGCTGGCTGCCGTCGTGGGGCCATCCTGAAAAGGAAACAGGTGCGCCACGGTCAGAACAGTATACCTGGTGAGCTGATATAAGTAATCACAAAGAAAACTTGAAACACACACGCAATCAATGTTTTCGTGCATTAAGTCGGAAATCAGAAGTCAGCGTCCTGGTGTACGGATATGTCGGCTGCCGCACCAACACTGGACTCCCTGGACTGATAACCACACTCAATACGCTAAACATTATTGCTTCATATAGAAAAGATCAGAGTTCGCGGTAGAACCGAACTCCTCTGATACCAATTTGTCACGACCCGCCCTCGGGGTCCGTGTCGTGACTACCCCAAACCCGCCTTCCATAGGCCAGGCGTTGGCGACTAGCAACATGGCGTAAATCCCGGTAAAAAGTGAAGGCAATGCCTTTGTAAAGTAAACAAACACCACAGTGTAAGCAAGAGGAAAGTAAACACTAAGCAAAAGCAAAGTACAACTGAAAGTGCGGAAAAGTAAATGGGCCAGTATACAAACCCAAACTGAATGTAAAGTACAACTCGAAAGGGAAAACATCAACTAAAAAGTAAAATCCGCTACACCGAGCTGTCCACTAGAGATCCCACCTGAAGGGTGGGTACAGATAGCTCCACTGCTCCACGGGTCCCGCCGTCCACTCCGAGCACGTTCCACCCAGTGGTCCACCTCCAGGTATTGTCCTGCTCTGCAAGCCTCAGCTAAGATCAACGTTGTCCATCGTCTGCAACCAACACAACGTAGTGCGGGAAAAGCCCGTGCAGGGGTGAGTATAAGCTACTCAGTAGGGACCCCGAGACCCCGGAAGGTCTCTCAAATCCACAAAGGATAAACCACGAAGAAAGGTACAATCACGAAGTAACAACCGACACTGCTTAGGTATATGCCCATACATATAACTAAGTCATCAATTTCAAATACGCTCCAACCTCCGAGCCCAAGTACAACTTAGTCCACACAAGAAAGTAAACGTATTCCACACAGGAAAGCAAAACATAATCCACAAAGGATAGCACAACACAATCCACACAGGAAAGCAACAGGATTCAGCTCACACAGGTATACTTCTTCGAAAGACGATAAAGACGATCTATGATCCATCTAAGTCGTCGGACCCACGAAGGATCGATAGGTAACTAACCCCCGCAAAAGACCCACACAGGATCGGGCCCACGTAGGACCTGTAGGTGCTGGTTCACACAGGACCTCTGAGCACAAAGACCCACACAGGATCGGACCCACACAGGATCAGGCCCACACAAGACCTGTAGCACTGATCCACATAGGATCGCTGAGTGATGTAGTCGTCGTCGTCGAATCCACACAGGATCTGTGTACTGTCGTCGTCACAGTCACAGTAGCAGTAGTAGCAGTAGTAGTCACAGTAACAGTCGCATCCAGCACTAGGGTTCCCGCACACAGCAAGCTCGTTCGGATGGCCCGCTCCACGAGCCGAGAGGCGGATACATCAACTGTCACAAAGTCCAGAGTTGATGTATCCAAAAGTTCCGTATCGTCAACAGGAACTCAACGCAACAGACGGCGCGTCGATCGGACGCCCGGTCTGAGAGTTATTGGCATTTTCGTCCCCGAGGCCTGGTTGGTTTTTAAGGCAAAACCAACTCGACCGTAGTCCACCTGCGTTCAAACCTCGGGCGGAGTATGCCAAAAGATCCGTCTCACTAAGAGGAACACAACAAAGCTGATGGCACGTCAATCGGACGTCCGTAGCTCAAGATATGAGCATTTCCGCTCCGAAGGCCCAGTTGGTTTCGTGAACGAACCAATGCGGCCGAACTCATAGTATTCCGAAACTTTGAGTGCGATATACCTAAATGACCGTCTCGATCCAAGGATCGCGTTACCGCAGACGGTTCATCAATCGGAGGTCCGTGGATGATGTTATGACAAAAAGACCGAATCCGTCTCGAAAACGGGGGGTCCGGGTCCGGGCCGACCCGGCCCGGCCGGCGGCGGACCGTCGCGGTGGCGCGGCGCGGCCTGGCGCCGCTAGGGTCACGCGCGGGGGGCTAAGCCCCCGCTTCCAGCTTGGCGGCGCGGCTTAAGTGTCGCACCATTTGAAGATCTGGCCCCCCTCGTGGGGGCCTGCTTGAAGAAACCGGGGGGCCGCCTGCCCCCCTCAAAGGAACCGCCCCCACTCATAAATGGGGGGGGGGTTCAGAGAGTTGACCGGGGGAATTTATTCCCCCGGTCTTTGACCTTCCGGCCGGCCACCTGGCCGGCCGGTTTTTCTCCAACGGGACCGGCATGCCGGTCCCCTTTCCGGCTTCCGACACCGGCGGCCCGGAACCGGCCGCGGTGTTCGTCATCCGGCGCGGTGCGACGGCACCGCGCCCCTCCGCCGCGCCTTTAATTCCCTTCTACGTGGCGCGACGGCGTTGCATTCTTGATGATCCTTCCACGGCGCGGCGCGACGGCGTCGTGCAATATAATCGTGCGAATATCTGCATGGTGCGACGGCACCACGCCATCTTGTTTCACCCGCAAGATAAATCAATCAGGAACAATGGAGGAGGTTCGTCCGTGTTCATGCGGTCCGTCCCCCCTCATGTTAAACAATAACACATATTTAAAATCCTCACGTTAGTCATGCTAGAACCACGAACAAGGATAAATAAATAAACAATAACAACAACCCCTACCTTGGGTTCAAGCTTGAAGATTGTCAACGACCAGCGGAAGACAACGTCGCGGAGGTCGGGCGTCGCCGTAATTGTTCGTCAAATCCGTTGACGATGAGGTACGTCCGAAGAGGTACGCCGTTGGCGAATCTTCGTAAGCCGACGAAGGAAGTCCGAGGAGGAAGCGGTGTTCCCTTTTGTTGACACGGAAGTCGAAGAAGAGAGAAGCGGCGTTCTTCGTCGGAGCTTGAGCGTTCTTCGTCAAAGCTTGAGCGTTCTTCGTCAAAGTTTGAAGAAGAAAGAAAAGCTCTCAAATCCTCTCAAGATGGCTAAATGAATCTAACCAAATAAAATAAGCTAACAACTTATTTTATTAACTCAACCAAACCTTTTTGAATTTCAACGGTTTGAAAAAGTTAAACAACTCAACCTAATTAATAAGCTAAGTTGTCAAAACATTTAAAGAGGGGTTAAAGGGAGTTTTGAGAGAAGCTGAAAAGTTGGGTTTCGTGTGGGCCCCACCACACTTAATCCTTTCAAGGGAGGTTAAGTGGATGTGGGTCCCACCTTTAACTTCCTTTGAGAGGAGTTAACCAACAAGAGTAAAATAAAAAGTGTTCCACATTTTTATTCAACTTTTTATAATTCTCCCAAAAATTAACTTTCGTCCCGCAATAAACGCAACTTCAGAAAAGGTCTCCTTAAGCGAATATCGGTGCTGCGAGTTCATCAGTGCCCTCGGATTTCAATTCCGAGCACCGGATCAAATGTTCGAAATTCTCGCTCGTTCGTTCACTGAACGTACCCAAGCCAAACTTCGGAAATTGATTCCGAGCACTCTGGGTCTCGGAATCAGGTGCCGTCTGAAACCGCGCTCTTGTAAAATTTCAAAGAAAATTAAGAAAAAATTTCTCTTGAATTTTACGGGTCTTTACACTCTTTCTTTCAAATTTATCTGATATATCAGTTATATATTGCGCCTGATAATTTCTTCATTCATACATACATGTGGCACGATATTTTGAGCAACGATGCAATTTTTGAAACCAAATTAGTTTTATTTTAAATTACCAATAATCATGAAATGTACTCCTTGTTAATCTTCAACATTATTTTCTATTAAAATAATTGATTGGGTTATTAATCATATTTTTTAACTAATAAAACACTTTTCCCACCATTGTTTGATCATTTGTTGAGAAACAATAATATAATAAAAAATAAAAATATTTCATTAAATTTATTCTAGACTTTCATATTTCATAATGGAAATGGAACTTTCGAATTTTATTCTTTATCCTTACAAAGTCAATGAAATAGCCTCATAATATGTCCCAAACAACCGTATAATGTCTGGGGAAACAAATTTATGAAGACATTAGATCTTAATGAATGATCATATTATCAACATTATGAGATATAGAATGTAATATATGATTCATATATAGGAAAATTTCATAACCCAGTATAACTATAAAATCAACAACTATACTCCATAATTTCTATAGAACACCACCAAAACATAGATTGTAAAGCTTTATCTGGCCGTTTTGAGCTGTTTTAGACATTGCTTCACCAAATTTTTTAAATATAATAAAATTTTGACCATTCAAAAAGAATTTTTTTTTTCAAAATAAATCCTACATTGGTGTTTATGAAAACTCCAAAACAGATTTACACTTATTTATTAACGAAAATTATAAAAAATTGATATGATGAAAACCCAAATTTTATTCTCTCTCCTCCAAATATTTCATAATTGATTCACAAAACATAAATTCTACTCCCAAATAAGTCAATAATTTATTCAGAAAAAATAGTTAAATGGTATTTAATTTTATTAGTTTAAATTCATATAGAATGGTTCTATTTTATCTTATATAGTTATATTTATTGACTTTATTGTATGATTGAGGATTAATTTTTTTCATTCAGAATTATGAGAATGAGGATATAATATCTAGAATGATGAATGTTACTAATAGTATGAAATAATTTATTTCATATATCATTTACTTTTATATTGAAAACTCATTCAAATAGATTAATTTCACTATGTTTAATAATTGATGATTTAGTGATTCTATTTTAAAAAATTTCATGAAAATATGTGTTTATATGTGATTATTATTAATTTTTTTTTATTACAAGTAAATATTTTATAAATAATAAATAACATATAAATATATATGTTCTAGAATAATTCTTAATATAAAGGTAATATCCTAGAATTTGGGTATATTTCTTATAATAAAAAATTGACACTTTAATGCTTGATTATCATTTAAAGGTTCATATTTAATAAAATTATGTTTACATTCTCAGTAGTGATAATGAAGTGACTGGCAATGATGCAACTGAGAAAGGACTTGGGGTCAATGATATTCTTCACATTAGGAAAATTTGAAATTTTTCATATTCCCTTTTACCACCAGGTAAATAACCAATTTTATTTTTCTTAAACAATAAGTAATTCAACAAAAGTAATATTGATTTTTCCTTTTGATAGTTAAATCATATGTGATGAAATAGTTTGAACTATTTGGTGTGTACTGTGTATTTAGTATTCTTTGAGTGTTTAATCTACCTTGATCTCATAGTTATATTTCAACTAATTAGTTGAGATTAACAGTTACTCTTGATTTTATCTTAATATTCAGCGGTAGATAAAAACATTGACAATATCTCCAAAAAAATATAGTTCATTCATAGTAGTTTAGAGTTATTCCTCTACTTATTATATTTTATAAGTGGGATATGTTATGGTTTTAATATATATAGTTAGATAAAGTTTATTATAAGGATCCTTATAGTTAATGAACATGTAATTTTCTTGGGAATTGAACTGTGAAGTGGAATACATCAATACATTTTTCAATCTTCCCTGTTTAATATACTAGGTTTCCGAATTTTCATTCTCATTTATAATTTTCAAAACTAGATTCTCATTCAATAATTTACAATTGTAACTTTTTTTAAATGTTCAATTAATTATATCCTAACCAAAGATATTACATGTCAAAATAAATTTCCTAAATCTTGGCCCAAATCACAACCATGAAATTATTTGTTATTTATGAATTCTATAATTTTTCATCATCTCTGATCAAGATATTCATTTATCAATAAGTTATATACTGTATAGTATTACAATATATATAATTTTATAAAAATATACTTTGGAATATAATTCTATAATGAATATCTAGAATGGATATCCGTTATATATTTACAATTAACTAACTCATTAAGATTTAACCAAGAAAAATTAAATAATTAAACCATTTATGAAATTTCACATTAATTTTAAAAGTAGGAATAAAGTTAAAAAACATATATCAATAAAAAATTCACATTTTATGACATTTTTATAGATGTGTTACGATTTCACATCTCAGAAACAAATCTTAAGATAAAATTTCATGACACTCCATCCCTTGCAAATGCATGTGGTAATACTACTTTACATTAAGATGGACTTTATCAAAAATCTGTATCAATAATAGTTCATGCTTATAAAATTTTGTTATATTAATTTTTTTAACCTTGCTGTTTATAACCATTGTGTGTTTTATTTAATTAAATGTGGTCTCAGTTATTTGTGTTTGGTTTATGAGTATTTTTATTCTCTTTTGATTGATTTCGTTGCATATGCCAATGATGATGTCGATGATGATGGTGGTGGGGGTGGTGGTGGTATGAGAGGAGGTGATAAGGATGTTTTTTATTATTTAAGAGATTATGAGGGTCATAGAAATTTTATTCTTTATTTATAGATTGAATTTTGACATATTGTTTTGTTTTATTCTGATGATATTGATATTGAACTTTTTATATTTATTATCTTAGATATATTTTTGATTATTTTTATATATATTTTATTCTATTAGAAATTATTTATATTTTATTAATTTTTTATTCTATTTTAAGATACAAGGATTGAGTTCTGTTTGAGTACTGCAGACCGGCTGGGGATTTGAAGTGATATTTTTGGTAGTGAAAAATAAATACAAAAGCCCGTAAAGTAGTCCGGCCTGAAATCTATATAAATCTCAATAAACACTAAGCTATATAATAAACTATAAAATAAGAAAAAATATGGGTTATTGGTCATCATATATCAAATGGGAGTTCCACCCCTTCCATAGTCCATGAAATTCACTGGATCTAGAGACACGTCTTAAGATAAACGGTCACTCAAACCCTTTGATATGTACCTTAAACAAACATTCTCACCAACCACGAGTGTAAAACATTATCCATAATGAAATTTTAGTTTTTGGATGAACCATATCCATAATCCACACTGATCCAATACTTAAAAAACCCATCTATAATTGAAACATCAAGACACAACACTATATTGCTATCATTAAACACTACCAATGAAACAATCATACAATTAACCCTCAATTTTTTTCATTAATAATCCAACACAATGATGAATCCATTATAGGAATCAAATTCATAAATAAAAGGGTGACGAAAAGCCCAAAATTTAAAAAAAATAACTAAGTAGATGAAACTAAATCATAACACTCAGAGATAACACCTAGAAAAATAAGGAACTCACAGATGAAAGAAACATTATTTTCAAAAAATTACAAACTAAATATGTTATAAAAATGCATGAATGAACTTGAGAAATTAAACACCAAAAATACAAGACTAGAGACTCTCATGGCCAACACAAAAATCTAACCACCACCAAAATGAATATGTCTTATTATTTCCATTCAAGACTGTAAAATAATAACCACAATAACTTATATAAGAAATGAACATGTTGGATCAAGGGGTAAAAATCTATCATTAAAGGGTTTAAAATGATCCAGTGGGGATTTTAGTTCTATGGAGTAGTCAGTAGGAACATATCATACATAAAAAAATAAATTATGAGAAATAATGGAAGGAGGTCTTATAAATATGAAAATGATAGACAATTACCTAAACCTTGATGCGAACAAATTATTCACGTCTAAAAATTCCTGAAAATTACCATTATTATTAGATTATAGTTTAATTCTATAATTTAAATAGTTATGGAAATATTATAGTGACACATTTTATAACTAAATGAATACAATTTTTAAAATATTGAATTCATTGATAATTGAATTATACTATGGGGTTTTTGGGTGTTTTAGTGATTATAGTGTTTTTCTTTTCTTTATATATTTTAAATTCAAGGTGTTTTGTTTTTTATTGGTTATAATTTTGTAGTGTTACCAATAAAACCTTTTTTTCCCTAGAAGCATAGGAATTTATGTTCATCAGGTTGGCGTACACACTGTTTTCATGGAAGGGATTTTTGTGTTTCAATTATATTTATATATTGTAGTATTGGTAGGGATTTAAGTGAATGGATTATTGTTAAATATTTTGGTTTGATTTCATGTAGGGTATTCCATTTTGAGTTCGGTTACTATTGGAAGGCCTGTAAATTTTTGTTTTTGTATATATATTTTTCCTTTGTAATGTCACTTACTATATATCTATTTATTTTCAAATAACCCTTTACAAAATCATACTTGATTAAAGCTTTACCCAAAAATACATTACATTATTTTTCTAATGACATTTTAGTTTCTATGAGAATTCTGTTCTTTCTAAAATATATGTGAAATCTACGAATGCGAAAATTTTAATCCAAGGCGAGAAAGTTGGACACATGACTGAAAAGACGTATTTCCCCATTAATTTATTGTTTTTGTAGGAATGAAAAGATTTTCATCTTGTGTATATATAGTTTTCTTTTGTTCTGTGGATTACTATGAATCAGTATACTTTATTGATTCCATGCTCTAACATAGACACGATTTATGCTTTACCAAAACAAGATTAGCATGATTGTAATTTCATTCCCATAGGTACAATTTTTAAGGGTTTATGGGGGATATAAAATTAGTTAAAACCCATGTTTTTATAGTGGGTATTTCAGAAAAAATATCATGTGTTTTTAACCATGGATATACTAGTATTTTAAGGGCATAAAACCATAGATATATCTCTATTTTTACTTTTTGAAACCGTAGAAATAGTGTTTCTTGTTGTTATTAATTATCATGGTTTCCAACCATGGAAAAAGGTGTATTTCCATGGTGGAAACTATGTATATAGAACAATATACATGATTTAATCCTTGGGAATCAATTTATTTAAATGATTTTAAAATGTGGAAATAGTTATGGCCCTATTTACAAGATGATAGAATCTATGACCATCCAAACTATGGCTATAGACTATATCCTTGGTTTCAGTTTCTTTAACCAATGTTATAATCTGTGGATATAGGTAATTTGTATATTAGTGGATAAAAATCCATAAATGAAAAATCCCACTCTCATTTGAGACCTACCCTGTTTGAAAATTTGTACTAGATATAAAAAGATACTTAAATCATGTAAAACATTGGACCCCACCAACATAGATTACTGTCATATCAAGTCGATATCAACAAAATAACAATAAGTGGTTCCACCCAAACTATGTTTTCATTTTTCTAATTACCAATTCACCTATAGTTCTAAAATTTCCATGATTTTTAAATTATGTTTCTAAACCATGTTAAAAAAATTAATACATTTTCAATGCCAATCCAAAAGACTTTGGTTTTTGAAAAGTCTATTTCTGAATTAGAAAAAAACCTATTTCTAATGAAAACCAATTTAATAATATTTATCTTTCAATGAAATCCTTTTAAACCATAAATCACTTATATTCAATAATAAAACCAATGTAATTTATCAAAAATAATAATAAACCATCAAATTAACCCATTGTATAAAAACAACCACCTCAAAGGCTATAAACCTACCCACCATTGACAATAGTGATTATAATCCACGAGATCAGCCTCTACAAGAAAATTAATGATAAGAAACTACGAAGGATCAATACAAAACACTATCCAATAACAAATTTGAACAAAAATAACCATCCAACACATTATCTACAACATAAGCAATGAATAACAATAATTAATCTTACCTTGAGAGGCACACCACAACTACCCTGGAGATCGATTGTTGAGTAAATGATTCCAAATAAGTTAAGTTCTCTGAAATATCCTTGGATTATCTCTAGGTCATGAGAGCAAGTAAATTTAAATAATTTATGAATAAACACTCATATATTACCCTAAAACTGAATCTATGGGTTTTGTAAGGCATGTAACCCCATATAAATGTGATTTCTGTGAAGGCTAAAAATACCAAAAATTGTATCTGTTTAATAAAAACCTAATTCTATCCATTAAAAAAACTTGACTCCGAATACATTGTGTGTAAACCTCGTTACGTAAACACAAATCATGAAAATTTTCTAGAAACCATCAGAGAGAGTGAATTATTTAATCCTGGAATGTAATCACCCAACAAACAGCAAATAGAACAATTCTCAACAAATGAAAAAAATATATAATCACCTGGGAAATTCTTCACACTTGGGGATAAACACTCAAATTAATTAACACATTTATACTAAAAATAATTTAATTTAAAGAAACATACATCCTAAAACCTTAGGGAATTTTCCCCAACCACAGATCACCATTTTCAAGAATCCCACAAATTCTCCCAAATATGGACAATAAGTAAATCATGAATATATGAGTACTTGAAAAATGTAACGGGGTGTCACAGTATCCCCAGCATAAATGATTTCTACCTGAAGAATGCCATCATAGTCCTAGACTCATTAAAACTGAAGGCCACTACTGTATCATTCAAATTACCTCTCTGATGAATCATGGTTATCACATCCACATTGTCACAGTATGCAGACCAGAGGAATCATTTTACAACATGACACCTTATCTTGAAAATCTATAATATGAAATGTATTATAAACCATAGTAGTGTTTATATCATTATTTTCATCTTACTATCCAATCACATGATAAAATTTTGTATATTAAACTTTAACTAGAAAAATTAAATATATCAAGGATAGTATAAAAGTGATGAAAATTCCAACTAATATGCCACATTTTTGAGTCACTCAACAATCTAAAAATGTGAAAAAACTATACATCCGACATACCATAATTACCTAACTCATGAAGTCCCAAGATAGGTAAAAATCAATAAGAATCATGATCACAAACCTCAAACTCCATCATCTAATGAACACAGCCTGCATAAGATTTTGGATTCCTTTTTTCCATGATCAATCACCTAATGAAATATTTAACCCACTATTTTATCTTCTAATGAAGATATGGTTGTACTAATAAATTCTCTACCAACTATACCCAGCATAATAAGCAGATATATGGCCACAAAATCAATGCATCTATATCTTCCATCATTTTTGAATCTTTCTAACAATTGTTATAGGAAAATCAGACTAGAGAAATGTGTTTTTTCTAAGATCCCCTATAATCAAGAACAAAATATTTGGCCATATCCTCAAGAACCTGGATAGCCATATATATATATACATGTACATATAATATCTTGTGATAAATCTAATATAGGAACCCATCACATGCTGGAAACCATTCAAAAATATGCAAATGAACCTTGGATATCTGTAAAAAAACAACCATATATGGAACCCCCCAATGTCTCACAATCTCTCAGATATACAAATCCCCAAATCCAATATCGGGATGAAATGTGTGCCTTCATTATTGGATAAATATTCAGCTAAATCACATCCTTCCAACTATGATTCCATGG
The DNA here is from genome assembly GCA_963277665.1 of Viscum album. Classification (NCBI taxonomy): domain Eukaryota; kingdom Viridiplantae; phylum Streptophyta; class Magnoliopsida; order Santalales; family Viscaceae; genus Viscum; species Viscum album. The sequence continues at coordinate 797,002,286 of OY728143.1, read as the reverse complement.
AAAACCAATGATGAAATAAATGGAAATATCATGCCACTTCTATACCAAAATGGGTAAGGGTTATAAAAAACACACACATATATATAGTGTTTTAACGTAGTTCTAAGACACATAATACACTTTAATAAAAAATCTAAATATGGCCATTTTATCCCCCATTACAAATACCAACATCTCAAATCATGATACATCTTGGTATCCTTAGGGTGCATAGAACAAAAAATATATACGTTCACTTTCTGTGAACTCCTACCACAGTGAAAATAGAATAACCAATATATTATGGAAGTACAATGTTCTATAGGGAGACTGAGACCACTCATCTGAGGTCTACCAAACATAAAGTCTTTTAGATAAGTTCTGGAACTCCGAGTATCTCATCTATTCAAGATGGAATCAATCCTACAAAAATATGATATTTCTTTCATATTATCCAATAACACTTTTATGCACATGAATCAAAGATCGGAAGGGGGATTTATCTCAAATCCATTAATAGTTACTAAGGGTGGTGCCATCAATGTAAAAGTTGTATTATGGGAGGAGGAAAATGAAATATTAGGTTATAATAGAGTTTAATTAAAATTTAAATTATAAAATTGCTCAAAATTAAATTGGTCACAGAGTTTGAGCGCATAGTTAGACAAACCATGATCCAACAGTGCACTGTTTTCCCTAGAGAAGGTTACCCACATGGTTTCCTCACAATGTTAAAATAACCATGAAGAAAAAAATGAAGAAACCCTCTTTCAAAATTTCATACAAGGATACACAACCTTGCATCCCAAATTGCATGGTTTGGCCTAACATTGTGGCCTCTTCATGCTCCCTGCCCATCCCTCGTATGGTTCATCAGACTGTATGACTTTCCCCGTGCTGTTTTAACAAAACGCACTCTACTAAATTTACTCCCCAAAAGCTTTGGTTATAGGCTTCAAAAGATCCCTAGACACCCCAAAGACACACATGATAAAAAATTGTATTATCATTGGTCCATATTTAAACATTTAAACCAAATAAATAGGATATGTAACTCTCAAGAGAAATTGGATTCTTTAAATCTCCCACACCTAATTCACCCCTAAATTTCCTTCTGAATGATGGTAATGATTCTCTTGAGAAAATAATATGAAGATAGAGCTAATAATTTCTTCTCCCACTATGATGTCCTTTCCTATAAATGGTCGTGATTCCATAGAACTCGTACTAGAGGAACTGAATTGACTAAGAGAAACATCATGTTCCTATCAAATATAAGAATGGAATACTCTTCCAAGGATGAATATATTGTAACTCAACCTACTCAGGAAAAAAATTATGAGAATGGTCAAATCATAGTAGCATATATGAGATATGTGGACGAAATCATGCAAGGATCGATACATATGAGTTAACTTCAAATCATATCCTACCGACACAACTATCTCCAAAATCTAGAATGGAATGAAATATCACAATGAAATTATACCTTGTCTCTAGATTCATCTATTTCCTAGACTCAGGAGAACATATAGAAGGCTTGATCCCTGACCTTGAACTCTAGGGGTCATTTGAAGTGATTTTCATAAGATTTCTATCAAGACTGTGCAGTACTAATCCTCTATTCTATGAACTAGACCAGTTCAAATGTATCCAGAAATAGATGTGGTTCCAATAAAGCTTCTTCACCTTCATATAACTAGAATAGGGGTAATTAGCACAGACTACCATAAAAAGAATCAAAAGGTTCCATATGTATTGTTTCTTGACAGCTATTATTTTATGTGAACTCAACCATGGGTATATGCCTCTCCCAAGAGCACCCAAAATCATGGACTCATGCTAGAAGAATATCCTAAAGGACCTCTATCACATGAAGTGACTTGACATCGGTCTGAGGGTGGTATGTTGGTCCCAAAAACACATTTGTACCATGTTCCCTTGTCAAAGTCTTCCGGAAATGAGACATTAAATGAGTTTACTAATCTGAAATGATAGTGCATGAGACCCTATCATAACATATAATCTGATGAATATATAACCTCCCATGATCATCCACATTTCAGGTGCCCAAGATCACATAGGTGTTAGAAACCTATATGGTCCTATCAAAAACAGCCCACACATTATCGTTACCTCGAGGAAACCTCAGAAAACTGGTCACCAAATCCATTGTGACATCATCTATTTTTCACTTGGAAATAGGCAACATCTATAAAAAACCCTGTTGGTCACTGGTGTACTACCTTCACAATATGATAGGTGGAATGTCATATGAAAAACCTAGATACACTTATTTTCATATCGGGGAAACTGTAATAGAAATACCATTTATCTAGAGACATGATGATGTCATAGTCTCTCTAAATATCTAGCTGATTGTGCTCCCCACCATTGATTTTATCATAGAATAGGACATTTATGATCCCCATTACCTCCAATATCAGAATTTTCATACAGAGAATTCCATTAAGAATTATAGAGATACTCTTAGTGTGAATTACTTAATAGGTAAATCCCATCTACATCTGAGGACATATCAGTGACCTCACTGTATGGGATGATCGCATTCCAATCAACCAAACAAAAACTGGTCATGAATGATTTCCCAAAAGACATTTATGACCTTCTTACCACACCAACCTCACCCTATAGACGTGTTAAAACTGGTTTCTTATGACCGTAAACATATAATAATGATGATATCATGTCGATCCAATATGACCAACTATATATAAAATGATCAACACAGACCTGTGACGTGTTACAAACTTAGTCACAGCACTTTATTCAAAGGAAAATTTCATATACCATGAACACATACACTAAAGTCTATACCCAAACCATGGTGATGTTCCTTGGGAAACACATCACCTAAATATTTAAAACTCTTTTTCCTGAGAACAAACTAGGGGATAACCCGAATACATTCCACTACAATTTTAACCCTTTATAAACATCACCTATGGCCTGATATGAGTCCAGGGTAACCTTGGATTCATTATACTAGATTCCAAGGAACTAACCCCAGGTGGTCCATAATACATTTTTATAAGTGATACATTAGTATTGGTCTATAGTGTATACTTGATAACATTGACTAAGACCAAAATGGTATCTACATGGTCGTCAGCTAAACAGAAAATAGTTGGTTTCCAAGATTCCATCAAATGCATTCATACACAGGAACCCAAGTATCATTTAAGACTAACAATTCCTTGATAAGAACCTTGTGTCAGTGTGAAACTCTTAGAAAACCACCCAGATAATCCTACCAACATTTCAAAAATTTGCATTGTGTATGACCACTGCTCTCTTAGTGCATCAAGGACAATGTCAAGATACCATACATGACCATCATTGAAAAATAAAAAACAAAAAGGATACCAAAGATTAAAAATAATACCAGTCGAACCATTACTAATATACATCATTTAGAATAAGATAAACATCACATGTTGATGCAATTTCATTAAATGATATCCTGAATTGACAACCCAAAGCATTATGTCATTGTTTAAGACTTATTAAAAAATTACATACATGAGTAATGGTGTTCCTCAATGGTTTCATACCCAGCCAACTGTTGGACCCATGACACTCCCGACAACAGATAAGAACGTCATAAAGACCACTCATTGGGGATGCACTCAACTGGGCCACTAACTGGGCAGGGTTCAAGCACTACCCCCTTGCCAGTGGGGTATTTAATCTTGCCTCCATCGAAAATAGAACCTGAGCATGACTGGCATAATAGCCACCGGGGAGCTTTCTCGACTACCAGTAGGACAATGGATTAGTGGTACCAAAGATTCTCCCCAGTTTCTATTATGCTAGTGAGCCCCTGGTTCGAATCTATGGGGAGGCGAGATTAAATCCCCCTGCTACCTAGGGGATAGTACTTGAACCCAGCCTAGTTAGTGGCCTAGTTACGCTCCCGACAATACACCATAACCTCGTAGAGCCCACTCACTGGGGATGCAATCAACTGGGCCACTAACTGGGCTAGGTTCAAGTATTTTCCTTTTTCCAATAGGGGATTTAATATCACCTCCCCAGATATTCAAACCCCAGGATCACTGGCATAATAGTCACTGGGGATAATCTCTGGTACCACTAAGCCAATGGCATAGTGGTAGTCGAGTAAGATACCATGTGGATATTATGCCAGAGAGCCCTAGGTTCGATTCTCAATGGAGTCATGATTAAATCCCCCCATGGCAGGGGGTAATGCTTTAACAAAGCCGAGTTAGTGGCCCAATTGAGTGCATCCTTATTAAGTGGGCACTACGGGGTTCTGGTCTTTTGTCGGGAGCATCATGGGTCTGACACCAACCACATAAATTCCATGATTCTGAGCAAAATAGACACATAAACTTGAATATAAGTGACAATCCCAAACTTAGTAGTGTCCTATTTATTAAAAGAATAGACATACTAGTTTATCATAGACATAATATATCATATTAAAAATAAAAACATGTGCGAAACTCCTTTGATTTACACTCACAACATCAAGGCAATTTTCGTGAATAATAAAATAAAATCTGGTCGGCTTGTCAAAACACCCAATTATATTCAAAGTCATCCCACACATTGGGACAATCATGATTTCCCTAATTCCCAAGTTACTCAACTCCAATGTTGACCCAAGTATTTAGTTAATAACTCAAGAAACAATGATTTAACCAAACTAAAACAGTTCATTATATCATTAAGGGACTTGATGGGTACTTCATATATGAATGCACAGTACCATGAGGCTTCAGAAACAATACAACCATCCCTAATACTATTCGTAGGATGTCTTCCCTATGCATCAAAGTATAATGTAGTATATATGATAGATTTAACCCATATTAATATTTCCATATATTACCATTAACCTAGATGATTACATACCAAGTCCTTCATCACAACAAAAATGAAGGGTGTCACGATACATACCATGCAGCTAACCATACACAATTTTTATTAACATATTGAAATCAAGCATTAGCTAGTGGTCACTGCCATAACAAGGGTAAAGGATACTATGACCACCTATCCAAAAAAGTGTGTCATAAAAAAATATAACTGTCTTATAAGGGGAAAACCACATGAACGATTCCAACAATTGTAATTCAATTCATATAAAAATTCACATATTCTCTAGGGTGTTTCCTACCTCAGGAAAACCCATATAAAACATAAAGCATAAACCCACAATGGGGACACACCTAGAATAGTCACCAAAATAACGAACCTATCACTTAATCCACTGCTAAAAAGGGAAAGACTGACAAAAAATGCTTAGGTTTCTATTTCATGTAAACTCAAGGGATAATTTAAACTGACATTAGATGATGTTTTAAATAAAGGATACCACTTCAGGTTCCATTTTTATAATCATTACGTTGATTCAACATTAATTTTTAATCATTTAAAAGATTTTTAATATTAAATGATGCTAAAAATATAAAATAAAGGCAATATTTACCTCATTGAAAAAATTTATCACGGAAAAAAGATGGTATTATCAAACTTCATTTTTAAATAATTAACCATTTATTGGAATTAAGTCATAAATATGAAATTTATCAATATAAAACCCATTAAAATTATTTATGTTATGGAACCCTGTAAGGGTCCCTTAAAACCAACTAGTGTCCGTCTGAAAGGAATCCAATATCATTTTTTTAATTATCATGATTATAAACAACCATAACGGGCCATACCAAAAGAAACTTGCACTGAATGGCCCATTTTGTATAGTTAAGATTTATTGAAGTGAATAACATGCCTTAGAATAAAAGACATCAATGTTCTCAACTATACACACAGGATAGATCAAACCCCTCCTAATACTAGGTCATACCACACAACCTACTCCTAGATATAGGACGTTAACAAATAGTTAAAAATGTCTCTAGAGACACTACCTCTTTCCAACTTAGTAGTCGGGTCAAGGTCAGGTCACCATTTCCATGTCCATTTTCCCATTTAATTCATATTAATAATACATATAATTTAATTAATTCATTTACTATCATTTTTTATCAAATATTTTACCATGTTCCAATCCTTGAGGGACCACAACACCTTGTGAACCAAAATTTGTTTCCCATATTATCCATAACATATAGAATTCAAAATTTTTACTTTATTTATCCACTGCACAACATATATCAAAATAATAGGTACATCTATCATAGTATCATGCGAATATGTAAATGATTATATATATCACAACATAATGCATGGCATGTGATTTCAAGCTAGTTCCTAAATTGATGTATGTGATGGAATACCATTATCTAAATGGGTGGAAATAAAAAAATAACCCATTTTGATATCAATAATAACATCATAATTCAATTTCATAACCTAATGGTGGTGTAAAAATCAAATTTAATTACAAAAATCAAAAAAGTAATTTTCAATCAATGAAATTTGGCTTCTTCATGTTCATGGGGTAGCTACTCCCATGCACAACTTGTTACCAAACCTGAATTCCAGCATAACACTCTCTATTATTTCTAAGTTGTTATGAACCCCCAAAATATGCTCTTATACCACTTTATAATATCTCAGGCCAAGATTCCACTCAACACTACTCTGAGCCCAATTCGTTACATGGCCTCAAGTGTTTCTCTCAGAACGCCAGAGGGTGTCGACTTGAAGTGAGGGCCTATGGTGTGTCTTTGAGAATAATATGTTATTATTACCATATTGTAACATAATAGAATTGTAGTAAAATTAAATTGTATAAGTGGATTAAATAGTAATACAACTGATAAATAAACAACACATGAATATATTATTATCGATGAAGTGTTTCATAAACGATGATGATGATTCATGTCTCTACAAAGCATCTGAAATGGGAACATAGAAACCCTAAACAACAAAAGTATCCAAAATACCAAAATAAGGAAGGTTTCATCACTGAATATAATCATGAGCATCATCTTGGTATCATTCTTCCTTGCTCTTAAAAATAGTAAATAATCAACCCTTGAACTAAGGGTTCATTACCCGGCCTCTACTTGCATCCAACTAGTTTTTTTGGGTAGCCAAAGTCATCCCAAAATAGTTTTGAGACATAATCCTAAAATGAAACTGCCAATTGTAATTAATGTTCAAGGATGTACAATATAACAAGTGAAGCCTTCTAATAGTAATGAAATTTAATGATTTCCATGACATATAAACAATAAAACTGGAAATCCTAAATAGTCTCTCAAGGATCCATGTACTGATATTCAAGAACCTATACAAGGAATCAACAAGTAAAAGAATATAAAATACATTGACACACTATACAACCATAGAACCATTTAAACCATTACCATTCCCTTCAACCTGATGTTTCAAAAACATCCATTACTGATAAATTCAACCAAACATATCATATTTCTAATGATCTTGTCAGATGTCAAAGTGTCAGATCAAAAAGGTCTAGATCCATGGTGCAGAAGACCATTAAATCATTGTTTATTCCTAAGAGAACCATGATAGAAACTCAATTATTCACTGGTTGAGGTCTTAGGAGAATGTCATGCTGAAGATATCTTATATGATTCCCAGAAACATGGATTTAATGGGTAAAAATTCTAGAGCCATCCCATTGAATCAAGACCCATAGAGAATAATCGTTCCAAGGAATACAAAACCTTTTTCAATATCTGTAGATCATCATCCCTGGAATCTATTCATTAAATAATCATTTCATACCACTTATCATTTTGTACCATATGTCATTTCATTCCATATGAGTCTACCCAATCATATGAACATTTTCATATAATATTTAAACAATGAGTATACCAACTTATTTTACCATAACTACAATAAAATACAAGAAATGAGTATTCCCAATAATTTAACTATAAATACAATAAAATAAAAATAAATGATATACCCACTCATTCAATAAATTTCTAAAAAATCCATTTAAAAAATATAAGATCAAAATAATCCATTTAATCGAAAGCATCAATGTGCCAAGAAGGTAACCCATTACTATTCTTCTAATTCGATTCAATTAATGTCTTATCAAGATTCCTTATACTAGGAAAGCATAAACTCACCCCATAGGTGGTTCTAAATGGTATAAATAGTGAAATTTCTCCTTCTACGCCCAATGGTGGCTTTGGTTGGGAAAAAACCATCAATACATATGAAACGAATCTAAGGACTTCATTAACAAGTCTAATTACATCTAATTAAATTAACCGGTTCTATTTTAGGGATGCACCAGGATGTCCATTGTGCATCACAATGGAGGCTAGTTCTAAAAATAAGTAAAACAAATTGAAATAGTATAAGCCACCTATCTTAGCTCCTTAGTGGAGTGATCATCTAGTATCAACTCCTCATTCAACTCATATGATGTGAAATATAATGAAAAGATGAATAACCTAGAAATAGAAAAAATTATCTTTCACCTTAACAAAACAACAGATAACCCAAAGAATGTATTATGGCTTAAAAGATTCATATACTTACCAATGTGGATCCAATGAGACATTATGTGCATGAATCAGTGATAAAATGGATGATTTATTTCAAATCCAAGGATAATAACCATGGGAGGATCTCTAAACATTGAATATTCTATATTGGGGGAATAAAATAGATACATTGTTTAAAATAGAGTTCGATTTAATAAAAAATTATAAGAGATCCCCAAATAAACAGGGTCTCAAGGTTTGAGTGAATGGTATGTGGTGGGGAAGGTCACCAACATGGATACCTTACATGGTTTTCCTAACCATGTTGAAACCTTGTAAAATCCCACCGTCAAAATTTAAAACAGGGCCACATGGCTATGTAGCCCAAATATCATAGTTTGGACACTCTTTTAGGCATCCTCTTACTCCCTTTCCATATCTCTCATGGTTTATTAGTCTCTATGGAATACATCTCATGGTTTCATCTAACTTTGTTCTAGGTCATATGCACCCCCAAAATCTTAGGTTCTAGGTTCCAAACAAACCCTTAACACCCCTAAAACACCTTTGATCCATAATGGTTCTAATATTAGGCCATATTGAAACATTTAAACCAAATAGAAAGGATCAATTACATGCATAAAAAATAGGGGTCTTACATCAAACTCAACTTAATACCCTTAAAATATCTCTGAAACTTGTTATTCCACTCAAATATTATACCCTTATGGGTTAAAACTCTAATTGAATATTCTATCAAGGAGTAATCTTAATTTAAATTTCTAAAGTAACCATCTAAACGTAATAATCATAGGTTCTAAATTTTTTTCAGCATCTCCCATGACATATCTACCAATATATGTTTCAGGATTCCCTGAAATTTCCCTCTGAAATATCACATGTCCCAAAAATTCCACATCATGAATCAAAAAATAAAACTTAGAAATCTTAACATATAAAAAATTTTCTATAAAGGATAAATAAATGTTATCCAAATGGTTTCCATGTTACTCCTTTCACTTGATGCACACAAAAATAACCCCCATGAAACCAACAACCAAAATTCAATAACCAATTAACAATATGGTTTATAAGATCCATAAACACATTAGGAGCGTTAGTAGAACCAAATGGAATAACCAAAAACTCATTATAATCATAGTGGCTCCTAAAATCTATCCATTTTATATATTCTAATCATAATCCTAGTTATTTGTACCTCGATCTATGTTTATTTATTGAAAAAAATCATTTCCCTAAAGGCTAGCCAAAAATGTCATCATTCAATGGGAAAAGATATTTGTTCTTAATGGTCACCCAATTCAACATCTGATGGTAAATAAAATGTTTGTGACTTCTTTATTCCTCCTTAGTGAAGATTAATGGTGAAGAACATTGTGACATGAGAAGATGAAAAAATATGTATTCTCTTACTCCCCAAGGTGGACCCTATGATCCACCAACTCAACCGGTGTCATTTCATAAGATGACATGGAAATGGGAATCGTTGAAGGGTGTGGGACTGTAGTTAACCCGACCTCTCTCTAGGTAAGTAATATAATAAAATAATTCAATAATATATTCATATTTGCATTAACCACTGTAGGAATGTGAACACGTAACTAAAGTCCAACTGTATTAAGAATAATTTCTGAAAATTAGCATGAGATTACCTCAGCACAAGGAACAACTTGAACCACCCTTTCCGATCTACAGTCCCACACACCCTAAAAGAATTGACTAACCCCATCAATATATAATAACAAAACCTGATGGAGATAATAGTCTATAAGGTCCGAAACCTTGATAATCCAATCTATTACAATAATCGAGTCAGATATTTCATCCTCAAGAACTAAAAAAATCATATAGCTTCAAAGTTGTCAATCATCACCTGACACTTGAGGCATTAGAAACGTTCATCTACCCTCTTTACCAAGAGTGTGGAATGATCCAACAAGAAGAACATAAGTTATAAATAGAAGACCAAGACATAAACCAACATTGATAACATAAAATGATTTTCACTCGTATCCAATAAATCTACCACAATATAAGATGAAATTAACATCATACCTCAAATTATGGTCATCTATGCTTCAAATTATTCTGTTGCATACTTCACTATATAAAAACATATAGTCTTAGATCCTCCCTAAGAATTATTATCCATGTGAGAATCCCCATTTAATAGAGGATAGTACCCACCAACCTTTTTATCATCTTTATAACCCATTAAACCCATTGAAAATGTGAATCAATCATAAGTTCCTTGTGAAATCCTATCACAAAAGTATTTTAGAGGGATATTATGTCCAAAAATATGAAATGTCATCGGAACCTCCACACAATGTAACTTGGTATGACCAGTCCACCAAAATAATGGAATAAAATCTCTTCTTTTCATGATGAAACCCCTGAAACTGGACCTGATGAAAATTTTCCACCTATGCTCTTCTGTTTCTGGCCAAAAGATACAACCTGTATAAAAACTGCATCAGCTGAAGACCCACAAAATCCTACCTTTCCAATTATGTCCGCCTCATACAATGAATCTTTTACCACAGCTTCCACAATGGTTTTAAGTAACATGAACATCAATATGGACAAAATATCAATACTCAATCTAAAAAACATTTGAGCCTTTAAAACTCATTAATGAAATGATCTTGTTTCAGATGCACTTAATTGAAAAAATGGGTGGAATAATCTAGAATGTAATGCTACCCACACACTAATTTCATGAACTCTTGGATCATCACCACATGTAACATCTCAGAGTAAAACTAATAGTTAATTATTTTCTTACAATATGCCCTGGTATGATCCTTGTGAAACTACGATTTCATAACGGAGCCCCACCATCTCTTCCAAGGTCTCTCAAGCATGTACATAAAAAACCCCCAATAGATTCTTCAAGAATCATCAAGAAGATTATTATCCTCTCAATCCACTTAATCCACTCCTTAGACTGGTATGGTCCTTTTAAAATATGGAAGATGGGTGGATTCTTCTTAGTTAAATCGGAATAATGATCAACCACATGTCCGGGGATCCCAAAACCCACTTGACCCAGAGTCCAAATAATGAAGAAGATTGATTCTAACAATGAATGGTCCAATGAAATATATTCATGAAAATCATATCACACATCTTCCCCTCGTGGATTTAGAATAGCTCTTCTTGGAGGAATTGTCTAATAAACAAAATATGATAAACAATTAAATCTTTAGCACATTCATAATTCTTAACACCACATTGATAATTCAATCCTCTAAATTAGAAAAGAAATAATTTATGGAAATTGTTAATTATATGAAAGAATGATGTAACAAAAATAATAGGTCAATTTAAATAAACATCACATATAGTTCATTCAAATAACATCATACTCAAAGACTCAGACTAGGTAAATGTCTTTGAAGACTCATGGTAACTCGAGTTACATCACAAATGTTAGCTAACTATGCTTTTTTCATACTTACTATTAATATTCTAATGGTCCTAAATAATATCTACAAAAAATGGAACCAAACTCTGAAATTGTTAACATGATTCAGGATGAGCCTTCCCATTTGATACCAAATTGTAATAGACTAACCCGAGTAAATAAGACCATTCAATCTTGTTGTCCTTCATATGGTGAGGTAAAAAAATGAAACAATTCCTAAACAAAATTAAAATATGACATACAACTAGAGTGTAGAACAAAATCAAATAAATAAAAATAAATCATACCATTCCATTCAAAAATAGGATAAACATGATAGTATGAGAAATATCCATGTGATGAACTGTCATCTCCAAACCACCCCTATGAATGAAATGATGAAATAGAAGCTCACATGCTATAAGAATCCAATCACTTTAATATTATCTTAAAACCCAAAATCTACAGCCACCCAAATTAAAATGTTAGTCATGTGCTCAAATCCCATTTGGATACCACCAAAGAGTCTATACAATAAATAATATCAAGAATTAAATAGATAAATCATTTTAAAAAACTATTTTATTTAGAATTTTCTTAAATAAAAACCCATTTATAAAAAAATTTCATTTTTTTTATAAGATACTATAATAATATCTAAGCAGAAAATTTGTAAATTAAAATTGACAAAATAGGAAAACATGTCTATGAATCCTATGGTAATAAATAAAAAACAAACCCATGATATACAACCATGTGATTCTATGTGATAGAACCTCATATAAAAACAAAACATGAAAACGTAAGGGTAAAAAAATCATGTAATAAGAATTTATAAATGACCAATAAAACCATCATTTGATCTCTAGAATAAGGGAAAATATATACTTTACATAAAAATATACATAACTAGGTAAAATGTGGGATCCAATTGATATCGAGTCCTTCCACGGTCTATTAATAACAATAGAACAACTATTAGTGGTGGCACAAACACCATGCTTACCTATGTCTATTTCTGATTCACCAATGGTTCCTCAAGTACCAAGCTTGTAAACATACATTTAAAACTCATGATAAAAACTTATAAAACATTTTCAATGCCAATATAAACCGATTTAGTTTTTAAAAAATTCATTTATGAATCATAAAAAATCTATTTTTAAAGAAAACTACTATTATCTCATAGATCATTCCTTGATATCCATTGAAACAAGAAATAACTTATATTAAATGAACAATCCAAGAGAATTTATTAATAATAATATAAAATTCACCAATTTAACCCATTGTATAGAATCCCTTATATAAAATTGTTATAAACCTATCTACCTTTGATAGTGGTGATTGAAAACCAATAGATCAACCATTGAAATGAAAGTAATGACAAGAAACTCAAAAGGTTTGATAGAAAACTCTATCCAATAACATATTCAAATAATAAACATACCTAATGAAATATCAATATCCAAAGGAATAAAGAACTAAAAGTAACTCTTACCTAAATATCCATGCTAAAATAACCTATTGATCGATTTACAAACCATCTATATGGAAGGAGGGGGGATCTCAAAAATCAAATAGAGTGATATTTTGGTTGAGAGAGGGATTTATCTTGAATAATGAAACAATCTATTCATATAAAATACCATAAAAACCCAAGATGAGATATTTAGAAATGGTGTATTCCTATTGTATGATAGAAATTCTATAAAAGATGAAAATAAAAAAATATCTTTTTTTGTAAAAAAACCCAATATTATACATTACACATCGTGAACACAAAATACATGGTTTCTAAATTTTATGAAATGAATCCTATTTGCTGAAATTTTCTGCACAACATTAACATAGTGTGTAATCTATTTACATGATGTGTAATCACCTAGAAGACATGAAAACTGACTTGATATCAGTAGAAAAAAATAAAAAAGAGCATGGAAAGTTCCCCAAACTTGGTGAAACCCCCTAAAAGAAATTAACATATTTATACCTAGAATGATTCAATGAAAACGAAAATACATCCATAAACTATAGGCCATTTTACTATGAGAAGGCTCTCCATTTTGGTGAATCCCACAAATGAACCCAATCAAGGATGATAAAAAAACATGAATATAGGTGTACCTAAAAATCATAACTGGATGTTACACATGGCCACCTCTTTCGCATCACTAAAATATTATATTTTCCAAACGACAAAGCTTGAGTATAATGGCACTGACCATCAACAATATACCGATCAAAAATTATTATTCAAGAATGCACATATATTATTTATTGTTTTGTTTACTTTCAAATGTACACATTATATTGAACTTTATTTAGAAAATTGTACATATAATAGACAAACTCAGATTAACCTATGAGGTCACTAAAATTGGCCAAACACAAGGCTCGAATTAAATTCCTGATTTCCATTGGCTGGTGAAAAGTACTAGGGTATCATTGCAACAAATGTGGGAATTAATTTACCCTAAAAGATAATATAAAATGGAAAATAATGGATAATCATAATAAATTTCCAATAAAAATCCATCATATGAAAACCAACCAAAATGTAAAGGTGACATCCAATAATTTCATAATAAGGTCTAGATGAACAAGCCGGAAGACCAATAACATGAAGCCTAATGTAATACATGTGTTCATATCCATGTGAAAATATGTTACCATCATAATAAACCATCAAAATAGAAACATGATCTATGATATTCATCTTCTACAGTATTCTCATCCATTTACCTATATCTTGAAAAATCAAGGCAACAAATAATCGAAGGGAAAAATTATATTGTGATCACTAATCCTTAGCAAGATACCATAATAAATATATTGAATATGCCTCCAATTTGATCTATTATTAAACATATATAGTATATTTCAAAAATAAATAAATCATTTCCATTTCATATAAAAATCATCATTTGGTTTACTTTTTAAAAAACATTCCATTTTTTAATTTACAGAATAATAATTAATGACATCTATCAATGAGTCATAAGTAGATGAAAAAATTTGTTTCCAGAATAAATATACAAATAAACTAGAAAAATAAGAAAATAAAATGAACATGAACATAATTTTCCCATACCTAATAAAGGGGAAAATCAACAAAATGAGGGTATACACAACTCATATGAAAAATACCACTAGAATGTGCAAGTGAATCCTATAGTTCCAAAACCTCGATCCCTTATAATGCCTACCCAATATCAAACATATAGTCATGGAAAAATTATATAGTGATATATTACTCCACTATGGATCACATATTTCTAGTTTTCCCTTAAAATACCAAGTATTCCAGATGTGAAAATATATTATAATTATATTAATGAAACCAAACTCGGGTTTAATAATACAGTTTCCCAGGAAAGTTCATTTCATTTCCTATTAGACATTCTAAAAATCAAATTTTCAATAGTAACGTCATACCACTCCCATGATTATAAAAATACATTAATTTAAAAGTATTAATTGAGGAATTTTTGAAAACACATCATTTTTATTAAATTGTTTTCCTCAAAATCATTTTAGATATTATTTCCACATCCATAAAAGAATACATTCAACTCTCGTGGATTAAAAATATCTAATTAGATACCTTAAAACTTAATGGAGTTACAATAACATAATAACACAAGTAATTCTATGATATAGTTCATGATATAAGGACACCTACATAAATAATGATGAAAACATACTTCACTTCTAAATTGGTGATCTGAAACATGTTTATCTAGTGAACATGGATCCCATTGTATAATGAGTAAGACAATGAGTAATGGAAACACCATTATCCAATAATGGATGAGGGCAAAATTTCCAAAATCCATTCATAGAAAATAATCAATCATTAATTCATTTTGAAGGATGAGGATATCTTGTTTAATACATGAAAATGTAGCCAATATACACATTAGAACTCCCCCCTCCCCATTAGGATCACATGTGTCTCGTGTAGTCACCCTGGGAAGATCAGGTGGCATTCAGACATTTTAAAAATATGGAAAAACAACCCTAGGCCCAAGTTATTCCCACCACATCATGGTAAACTCACAGAGAAGATTGAGGATGGGCACCGAACATTCCCTTTCAATCAACGTCTAACTATTTTGGCCTATCTAGGGGCTCCACTACGCCCATAGTGAGGCTTGTTTACTATTCCTCATAGGGATCAAACCAATAGTCCATTACCTATACCATCCCTATCCCCATATCATTTTGTAATTGACTATTTTACTGATGAGACGTATAAAAACAACATCTTCATGGTTTTATCCATTTTGATGCATAATTTATAGTGACTCCTTTGGAAGCCATTGTGCACCACCAACTATTTTGAAAATAAAAGTACAGTGTTGTATGAGGATCCATACATGATTATATGAGTTCAGGTGAGTAAATTCTCCCTTATATAGTCTTGATATCTCGAAAAAGGTTTAGGATCATGAAATCAACAAGAGATATGATCATTGATGAATAACCAAGGCCTCACGCCACCATGTCTTCATGTTTTCACTATCATAATACCATGTCACTCATACCAATGGGATCATATTTCCTCACAAAACCTTATCCTGATGGTAAACTATCATATTGGGCCCTTCATCCACAAATATGCATGGTAAAATGTCAACATTATCCTACTCGATTACATGGGAAAAATTCTTATGATACTTATTTATAATGGAAACATAGAACACATCATGGATTGAATTAAAATATGCAGATAAGACACATCAATATTCCACCTTCCTATGTCACTCTAAAATTCCAAATGGGGAAACATAAGGACGTTCTAACTTAACCTTCCTCACCAAACATCTTCATCCCAACTGAGGTGAAACATTGAGGAAAACATGATGACCTACCTCAGACTCCAATGGATGAATAAACTGATCATGATATGCTTTTTAATGGCTCTATATTTTTGAAACCCATTTCTTTATCAAAATACGAATACCATCAATATCGTGGATGATGTTGGGTCTAACCAAGGACTATTCATCAACTTCTTACAAACAATGTGGTGACTAATAATGACTCCCATACAATACATAATTTTTCCTCATAATAATTGAATACTAATAACTACCATTATAAGAAAACTCCAATGAGTGTAGATGTTTCCCCAACGATCCACTGAAGATACAAAAACATTCATAAAACTGATCGTAAAAGAATTTAGATAGATCACTTTTTCTGGACATCCATCAAGGGATGATACGTTGATCTCAATATCAAATATAAAACCATTAATTCCAAAAATACAATAAAAATCACAACATGATTGTTTATTCCATTTTTTTGAAATGATATCTCAGGGAATACCATGTATTCTAACAATATCATTCAAATAAAAATTGGACAAGATCTTTTAAATTATGTATTTTTTAATAGGTATTAAATAATGTGGTTTCATGAGTCGATCAATAATCACACATATCACATCCATAACACTAATATTATAAGGTATCTGAACCAAAAATATCGTTGATATCTATTTCTAATTAAATACTAGAATGTGTATGTTTTATAGAAAAATATAAATACTCTGATTTTTTTCCATAATTCTACGACATGTAAGGCATTGAGGCAGAAAAATCCTAATTTGAACATCTCATTATTTTCCACAAGTAATGGTGTATTGTGTCATGATACATCTTGGTATCTCCAGGGTTCACATACCAATTAGATATGTTTCAACTATCCATAAATTCATATCTTGGATATATTAGCATAACCATTCTTTTTCTGAATCATAAAACCCATCTGGGATATTGAGAGCACTCACATGGTGTCTCCCCACCATAATTATTTCATTTAAAGAACTAATAATCAAAGTTTTCAGCCAATCCATGTCAGATATAATCATCCCTAAATGATCCATCCATATTACAATCTAAGAATATATTTCTATCATCTCTCTCGTTGTCCATATGAAACATAGCAAACATTCTCATCTAGAAACACTTCATCATTTATTCCTTCAATACATGAGTAATAAATTGAATACTCGATGCATCTGAGACCACATTTCTTTTGTTGAGGGTGTATAGAATATAAAAAATAAACAATTAGAAGATACTACACCCAGTTTATTTGATTTATAGATCCTTCTATGTGAAAATATACTCTATACTCTTATAGTCAAAATATACTATAATCCTCTCACTGAATAGGAAGTGGAACCAATTAAAAAGAACATGAATAACTTTCATCATATTAATATTATTAATGGTTTAGTTCTTACCATGTGGATATAATTGATGTGTTTCATAAGATACATTCTATCTCCCTTATATCAGAACAAAACAGGATCCCACACATGAATAATTGTAGTATAGATCATAACATAAACTAGGCTCGGGTAGGATCAGGACTAGAGGGAATTTCAATACAACTTTCAACTCCTAATAAAATATCAATAATTGAGGTAACCCAAAAAATTCACACCATTATGTGTTCAATTCATCTAAGGAGATGAAAGTTTAGAATTCTTAAATAAGGAATTTTTCCTAACCATCTAATCATTAGAAATTATGGATCACAATTGAATTTTTGGGCATATCCTAACACATATCATCTGAATCATCTCAATATCTAAGGAGACACCCTTCTTAGAAATCAAATGGCCCATAAATTTCTCATTATAATACTAAAACAGAATGATTGATTGATTTAAATATATATTGTTCTCTTTTTACGTTCCATGTAAGATATTCAAATACTCCATAAGATCATGTAATGATCTAGAATAATTTATTATGTAAAAAATGAAAATAACTCTGATGGAATCGATAAACGAAAAGAAGATTCAATTTATTAATTATATAAATATTGATGGGGAATTTCTAAGGAAAAACAACATCACCAGATTCTCCTAATGACTATTCCAACCCATTAATGTCGTATTAGTACAATAATCATCATTGACTCAAATATGACAGTATCAGGATCTCAAATCATTCATTAAAACCATCAGAATACCATATGATGATCAAAAATACCATATATCCTCATTAAAATATATTAATTTTAATCTATCACATATTTGGGTCTCTGGTAATCAACACAATGTAAGAGACTCCTATCCACCTTCATTGCAACGAACATTGGAGGTTCCCATGTTGAAATTATAGATAAAAAAGATCCCTTAGTTTAAAGATCCTAAATATTTGACATTAACATTTTTAATTCAATGAGTTCTATACAGTATTATTGTAATGGAATTGGCATCATTCTTGGGAGGGAGTATATAAAAAATAACTTCATTATGGGGAGAAACCAAGAATAAATCATTTAGAAAATAAGTGAGGTACTCTTTCTCCCCTATGGGAAGATCCATACTAAGACATAGATCAACATCATCAAAAATATCATTGATAACTAGAATTTGATAATATCAACATTCGGGGAAATTTGACCTCCTCTCCTTGATATAGGATCCAACTCACGATAAAACATGAGCGACTCCATGAAAAGAAAAAAAGTTCACCCAGAGTTGATAATTGTCGATCAAGGATTTATATATAATAACCTAATACATTGAATTTATGATATTAATCATATCATGGAAAAAAACTATAATGTCCCATATGGTATCACGATAAAAAATCATTACTCAACATTCTAGACATTTAAACCCCTACATTGACCTTTTCCAAAGGGAGTAGAAGGACTAATTAAGAATGGTTTCAGCTCTCAGTGTAATAATAATTTATCCACAAGAATATATGATATAAAGGAATAAGTTTCACCAATATCAAAAAAATCGATAATAATATAATTTTAAAATAAAACTGTAACTCTTCGATAATTGGTTTTCCTCTGACATCATTGGTGCATAATATTCTACATATATATTCCTAGCCTCATCCTACCCTTTCCTCAAATACTATGAATTTCCCTTCTAAAGAGGTCGATGTGCCACCCAATATTCTATATTAGATAAAAATCAAGATTCCTTGGAGAGGATGGTTCGACCTCTAGTTCCCTAGGATTTTCTCTCATAAAAATGATGAAGATTAACAGATCTACCACATGTGTGACATACCCTTGGTGAAACCATACAATCAAGTGTGATGTATCCCTTTTTCCCACATAAGCAATAGAACACCAAAATATTACCTCAAAATTTGTATTAACTCCTTCCACCTCATCATCACTGCTCACCCCACTTCCTATTTAAAAATGAAAACAACTCTGGATACCTTCTACTATCACTGATTCATAAAAGATTCATATCTTCTGAGATTTAAATTCCCCATCCTTGAATGGCCTGTCTAAAACCTCTTTCAAGGTGGTTATGAACATAAGAATTTGTATATACCAAATATCACCCCTTAATCCCATCTTGAACTTCCACGTCTATGATAGTAATTGGAATCAAAATCTGAAGATGGGTGCCCTAACTCAGAAAACTGAGGTCCATACTCAATGAATGTACAATATCCTTCTGTAAAATAAATAATTCCCCTGCCTTCACTACCATAAGTGTCTAAATATAGAAATATTTTCTTATGCACAGTAATATAAGTGGTGAAATAAATCATTGTGTATTATTTAGTTTTTAAAAAATTGAAAATCTTCCCAATACAGTTAAATATAGTTTTTTGATTCCTCGGGTCCTTGTAACTACAATATATTAACATATGGTAATTAATGAATTATGAAGCATGGTAAAACCTCTATTCTTATTTAACATATGTTATAAATCCCAAAGAATTAATCATTCACACTATAGATTCCACCAAATCAAAATAATTCATAGGATTATCTTATAGGGATTTTTCTATAGTTTTCCCTCAATTTCTCACTGTTATTATTATTATAGGATCCATATTCTATGAAACAAAGTTATAAAAATATATTTCAAATAGAATTCGACTACTTTATGATAACCCAAATTTTATAATGATAAATCCAAAAGGATAAACTTATAAATAACGATACTAGACAATCATGAACATCCCATGAAAACTCTTGGTCTATTGTGGATGAGAGATGGTAGGGAAAACTACGTCATGAAATATCATGTTCAAATAATCCTATATCATTTATAACAATAACCCACATACAAAAGATTGTGTTACAAAAAATTATATATATTATTTAATGAAAATATGGAAAATTAATACTAATTTCTAATAGACCAAATAGATTCAACCCGTAATGTCAAATTATATGTCCCACCAAATGACCTGTAAAATGTTCCTGATCACCATAGGTTATAAACAATAACAAGGTTATAATAATAATAATAACACTATGAATGAGTTCACCCATTGTTTTAATAATATTCAAGAAAAAAATGTAATGAAAAAATTATCCTAAAAAATACAACATATGTAAAAAAATGAACCAATAATTTAACATTAAACAACTTCAAAGGATGGTCTAGATGAACAAATATAAAAGAAAAACAATTGGAAATCTGAATAAACCCCATGGGGCCATATCCTTGTGTTCAAATTTCACCACCATCCCCAACCACTAGAAATGTATCATAATATAAAGATCCATCTTTTTTATTATACTCTTCACATTACTTTTATCATAGAAAACTAAGACTATAAACTCAAAAAGGAAAACATTTTTTTACCACTAAATCTTTGTAGGATACAATAAATAATCAATATAATATCAATCGACACACATATATCAAACCTCATATAAAAAATATTTCATAAATAGGGGAGTAATTTCCCTCTCATATAAAAATAATTATAAAGATTCATTTTTCAAAAAAAAATTAATATTCAAGGAAAAAAATAAATATGGAATGATATATATACATGAAGCATAAATAGATTAAAAAATAGGATACAAGTATTAATATCCAAATCATTTGGAGAAAGAAAATATCAAATAAAAATGCATATAATGTATCCATTCATAGCAAAGGTAGAATCTGTAACATGATGGGGTATATAAATAAAACAAATAAGGGCAATGACTATCATAAGTGACTCTTGTATTCTAGGAACCTCAATCCCTTATAAATGCTACCCACTAGAAACCATGGCATCATGGGAACCTCCCTCATTGGTAGTTTACTCTTCTATGGCTTGTATATGCCTTGTTATTCTGATAGCACATGATATTTCTAATGTGTTAAAACATTGAAATTATATTCACGCAACCCAAATCATGTATCATAAATCATTTTACAGGGATAATGAATTTCATTTCCAAGAAAAAAATTTCTATACTAAATCTATAATACTCACAAATATAGAAACCCAAATTTATTTAAAAAAATAAATGAGTGATTTTATTATACACATCAATTATATCAAATTATTTTAAAACAAAACAATTTATAAATCACTTCCATTAACAAAGAAGTAAAAATTCCACTCAAGGATTTTAAACTATCAATATCATAGTCCAAAACAAATGGGAACCATCAGATCATAAGAACAAATAGAATTCAAGGGTTATACAATTTCATAGATACTCCTACCAAAAAAATAATGAAATAATCAATTTTTTATTAACCAATGATGTGAAATATATAAATCTATTCCACATGAGTATCAATATATAAAAAGTAATATGATGAAGGGAATTCCCCTATGCTATTTTTAGAAAATAGAAAAAAATACCAAAACCCCTTCCTAGAATGAGTTCAATCTAGAATCATAGCCAATGGTGGGGGAGTAGTTTAATAAATGAAAAAATAGTGCATAATGGCATTAAAAATTCCCACTATGATCTCCCATGGAAAGAGTAACCAAACTAAAAATATCAGACAATATTCAATAATTCCAAAAATCTAAAACCCTCACCACTACTCCCTAGTACAACACTATGTCATGGAGTCCTTTCCTAATAGAACTGCCACACAAACTCTTACCCTTTTATCCCAAGTATTTTTGGCATGGAAATAGGCTCCATCATTCTAGTAGTGTGTCTTATTGGTTATAGAACATCAGGAAACCAATATTAGGCCACAACCTCAACAATACATAGCCCTGGATATTTTTTCAATGATTGTTTAACATAGGAAATTCATAAGTACAAAACACCACCAGCGCAGTCATGGTCTTTTTCCTTTTATACCTGAATTCCACAATACTCCATTTAAATAATTTTTTTGCCTCTTAGTCTTCTTAAACAAGAATGAAAATGTTTAAAGAGTCTTTAAACGTGATTCCACAAGTAAAGGTACGAAATACCTAGATATCTTAATTGGTATCAATTACACTCAACCCCTTAATCCATCATGTATTCTAATAAACTCTAAATTAATAGATGTTTTTCTTATGATCTCAATTTATTTCAGTGAAATTTAGTTCAATATATTTTATACATATCATCCTTTTGATTAATATACTTCTAACTAGATCTAGTTTTTCTTCAGTACATGATCATATATTATTCTTATAGTACTATTGATATTTTTTAACTTTACCCATGTACATCCATACAAAGGACAACATTATCTTCCAATTCATAGGCCAAAATATTCCACCATGAAGATTTTCATTATTTATCAAGGATTTTTATTGAATTAGATTCTGATAATTCTATCTATCAGTTTCATTTCAATGAAGTTAAAACTATCAGTATCATCTTCTGGTAAAGTATATTATCATACTTTCAAAAATTCTATCATTCATCCATACTACCTTCTCTTTATTAATCATGTGGATACTCACTCTCAGACACCTCCTAGATAATTGATAGATCAAAACTCTATTTCTCATGAAAACACTACATAGAGTCACTCTTTCATTCCCTTATGTGAACATGATTTTATTCACATGCAATTATCTTTTATAAAAGTTTCTATTATTTTTTATTAATCAAACCAAAAATGATCATAAAATTCAGAATGAATAAGTATTTTAGATAAACTCTGTAAAGACCCGTAAAATTCAAGATATTTTTTTTTAATTTTCTTTGGAATTTTACAAGAACCCAGTTTCTGACAGCACCTGATTCCGAGGCCCGGTATGCTCGGAATCAATTTCCGAAGTTTGGCTCGGGTGCGTTCAGTGAACGAACGAGCGAGAATTTCTGACTTTTGAACTGGTGCCCGGAATCGAATTCTGAGGGCACCGATGAACTCGCAGCGCCGATATTCTCTTAAGGAGACCTTTTCCGAGGTTGCGTTTATTGCGGGTTGAGAGTTAGTTTTTTTGGGATTTTAAATTGATGTTAAATAAAATGTAGAGATGCATTTTATTTTTATTCATGTTGGTTATAACTTCCCAAAGGGAGTTAGGGGTGGGACCCACATTCACATAACCCCCCTTGAGAGGAGTAAGTGTGGTGGGGCCCACACGAACCCTAACACTTCATCTCCCCTTTTTAAACTCCCTATAACTCCTCTTTAATTAATCTTGAAAATTTGGTTAATTAATTGTGTTGAGTTGTTTGAATTTCAAACCTTTGAAATTCAAAGTGGTTTACTTGTGTAAAAAAAATAAGGATTTAGCTTATTTTATTTTGGTTAGAATTCTCCTACCACCATGAGAGAATTGGGGAGCTTTCTTCTCCTTCTTCAACTTTGACGAATAACGCCGCTTCTCTTCTTCGTAGCTGGTGTGTTTCAAAGATCGCAAACGCCGCATCTTCGATCTTCTTCCCGTTTCAACGAAAGGAGACGCCGTTTCTTCCTCGGAATTTCTCCATCAGCTTACGAAGCTTCTCCAGCGACGTACCTCTTCGGACGTACCTCGACGTCAACGGAAACGACGTTTGGTTTCCGCGACGCCCGACCTCCGCGACGCTTGTCTTCCGCGGTTTATTGACGTGCTCCGCACTTGAAACCGAGGTAGGGGTTTGTTGTTGTTTTATTTAAATATTTCTGTTCAAGGTTCTAGCTTGACGCACTTCGAGGATAAACGATGAAATGTTATCGTTAACGAGAGGGGGTCCGGACCGCACAAACACGGCCGAACCCCTCTCCTTTGTTCTTGATTGTTTCTTGCGGATGGAACGAGATGGCGTGGTGCCGTCGCACCACGTGGGAATCGCACGGCAATTATTGCGTGGCGCCGTCGCGCCGCGCCGTGGAAAGAATTTCATGGACACGACGCCATCGCGTCGCGTCATAAAATAATGCAAGGACGCGACGCCGTCGCGCCGCGTCGAAGAAATTCGGAGACACCGCGGCCGGAGCGGGGCCGCGGCGGAAGGGCGCGACGTCGTCGCACCGTGCCAGACGACGAAGGTCGTGGCCGGTTCCGGGCCGCGGCGGGACGAGAAGACCGGCGGCCAGCCGGGCCGCTGTTGTCGGAAGCCGGAAGGGGGACCGGCCTTTTCCGGTCTCGTTGAAGAAGAACCATCCGGCCAGGTCGGGCCGGACGGAAGGGAGGCAAACCGGGGGAAATTAATCCCCCAGCCAGCAAATAAACGGCCCCCCATAATGAGGGGGGGCTGGTTTCACAAAGGGGGGCAGGCGGCCAACCGTTTCCCAATCAGCTCGGCCTACGGCCGAGCTCGCAGCGCGTCGGGCCGCGCCGGGCCGGGTCGACCCTGTCTGGGCCGGGTCGACCCGGTTCGGGCCAACCGGGGGGTCTCGGGCCGGGACGGCTCGGGCCCGAAACCCCCGTTACCGAGCAGATTGGATTCAAATGGCCATAACTCTGGCTACAGACCTCCAAATGACGCGCCGTCAGCGGCGATGCGATCCTTGGTTCGAGGCGGTCGTTTTTGGTATATCGCACTCAAGGTTTCGGAATACCTTGAGTTCGGCCAGGTTGGTTCGTACACAAAACCAACCGGGCCCTCGGAGCAGAAACGCTCATATCTTGAGCTACGGACGTCCGAATGACGTGCCGTCAGCTTTGTTGAGTTCCTCTAAGTGAGACGGATATTTTGGCTTACTCCGCTCGAGGTTTGGATGTCTTCGGAGTGCGGTCGGGTTGGTTCGCTCACGAAACCAACCGGGCCCCTGGAACGAAAAAGCCAATAACTCACAGTCCGGGTGTCCGATTGACGCGCCGTCTGTCTCATTGTGTTCCTGTAGACGATATGGAACTTTTGGCATCCTATGCCCGAGATTTGGATGCAGTTGGATAGTGGCCGGGTTGGATCGCACCGAAATCCAACCGGGCCCCTGCAACGGAAAAGCTGATACCTTTCTGACAGAACGTCTGTTTGACGAACCGTCAGCGGCGTTGGTGATATCATTTAGAAACGGGCCCCTATGAGTATACCCTATGAGAGTTTGGCGTACAATTGAGATATGGCCGGGTTTGGTTCGCTCCGAAAACCAACCGGGCCCCTCGGACGAAATGGCTAATAACTCACATACCGGGCATCCGTTTGACGCGCCGTCTGTTGCGTTGAGACCCCTATGACGAGGCGGTCCTTTGAGATACTTCTTCGTGGGACTTTGACATACTTGGAGTATCGACCTGTAGCTTGTGAAGTGGACCCTCCCATAGGCGAGCGTACGGAGTACAGAGACCATGTAGCCGGCCGAGACCTGAAGACTGCTTGTCCGATTCGATTCGAAGTGACTTACGTAGCCCAGTGGTGAGCACTACTTTGTGAGGTGGAAGACCCATTACGGAGGAGAACTACTATGTGAGGTGGCAGAATCGCGGTACTCGACAGGAGGAGTACCTCTGTAGGCTATGAGGGGGGAGTACTACTGTGTTGGGTGGCAGACCCCGGTGGGAAGCACTGCTGTGTGAGGTGGTAGGCCCACGGTACTCGACAAGAGGAGTACCTCAGCAGTCTTAGGTTAGTGAGAAGTACCTCGGAGTCGTGGCAGGACCACTGTACACTCCAGAGACGGAGCTCTTCAGCAGTTACGGTTTCGATAATGAAAATCTTGGTTTGAGCTGAGACTTTTGACCTTTTGTGTTTTCTCATGATTGAGATGGGCCACTTGATAACATAGGTATATGTATGGGCATATACATGGGTAGTGGTTATCCGTTGATTTCACAATCCTTGTGTTTCCTCATGATTGAGATGGGTTACTTGATAACTTAGGTATATGTATGGGCATATATCTAAGTAGAGGTTATCTGTTGAGATCTTCTTGTGGTTATCCTTGTTGGTTTTAGTGAGACCTTGAGGGTCTCGGGGTCCCTACTGAGTATCGTTATACTCACCCCTGCACGGGCTATGCCCGCAGTACGTTGTGTAGGATGCAGACGACGGACAGCGTTGACCGTGGTTGAGGCTTGCAGAGCAGGACAGTACCTGGAGGTGGACCACTGGGCGGGACGTGCTCGGAGCGGACGGTGGGACCCGAGGAGCAGTGGACCTATATGTACCCACCCTTCTGGTGGGATCTCTAGTGGACAGCTCGGTGTAGCGGCTTTTACTTTACAGCTGCAGTTTTCCCTTTCGAGTTGTACTTTACTTTCAGTTTGGGTTTGTATACTGGCCCATTTACTTTTCCGCACTTTCAGTTGTACTCTATTATTACTTAGTGTTTATTATTCCACTTGCTTACTCTGTGGTGCTTATTTACTTTTCAAAGGAAATGCCTTCCCTTTTTACTGGGATTTACGCCTTGGTGCTAGTCGCCAGCCCCTGGCCTATGGAAGGCGGGCTTGGGGTAGTCACGGCACGGGCCCCGAGGACGGGTCGTGACAAATTGGTATCAGAGGAGTTTGGTTCTACCGTATAACGTATAACTCTGATTTTTCTTTCTGTGGAGGAATAGTGTTGAGAGTACCGAGTGTGGTTTTTAGTTTAGGGAGTTCAGTGTTGGTGCGGGCGGCCGACGTATCCATACACCAGGACCATGACAACTGATTTCCGACTTTGTGCACGAAAACCCTGATTGTGTGTGTGTTTTCTAGAAGTTGTTTTTGAATATCAGCTCAAACCAGGTCAGATCACCAGGTATAAATCGTTTGGCCATGTCACGTTGTTTCTTTCAGGATGCCTCCCTGTGGACGACCAGCTAGAGCCCTGAGAGTGGTGCGTATTGACAGCTCGTCGAGCGACGAGGCCTCAGTTCAGGGCCCTATTCCAGTTGAGGCACCAGCGGAGGCACCAGCGGTACTACTACCCATTGGGCCACCGATTCCACCAGCCCCAGCAGCAGAGGATGCACGTCTCTTGAGCGCACTACATGTGTTCCAGCGCCAGAGGCCACCCAGGTTTCCGGGAGGGATGGACCCGCAGGCGGCTGAGGATTGGCTGGAGGCTGTGGTGAGAGTCTTCAGGGTAGTGGGGACGCCGACAGATTTCATGGTGATCCTTGCTGCCAGCCTTCTTCAGGCAGCAGCAGGAAGATGGTGGAGCTTGATGCTCCAGATGCTTGACGAGGCGACACTTCTATGGGCAGACTTCGAGAGCCTGTTCCGGGCAGTGTTTGTACTAGCCACCCTTCGAGCGGTGCGTATACAGGAGCTACTTCAGTTGCGGCAGGGCAGCATGTTAGTGGGGCAGTACTCAGCAAGATTCACAGACCTCTCGCGCTACTCCACAGATATGGTACAAGACCCATTCTTCAGTGCCTGAACCTTCGAGCAGGGGCTCAGGCGGGAGATCAGAGCTTCGGTTGTATCGCACAACATTCCGATGCAGACAGGAGTGTTGGAGCGAGCCCTCTTAGTGGAGAGTTTCCTTGCTGAGTAGTCTCCAGCAGAAGGACCTACCACTAGCTGGCATGCGGCAGAGTCTTCTGTAGCGGGCAGTAGACATATGACACAGGGGTCCAAGAGGACCAGACCTATAGGTGGTCGACCGCGTGACTCAGGGTCGGTAGTGCAGGGCACCAAGGGAAGTGATAGAGCTAGACCTGCCATGAGGTGTTACTCCTGCGACAGAATTGGTCACATAGCAGGTGACTATCCGACCCGCCATGGAGATGACCAGCAGTTAAATGAAGAACCTCCGAGGCTGAGGCAGAGGTTCGATCAGGGCGTCCATGGCAGAGGAGCTGGCCGGGCAGCTGGAGGTGGACGACGCTTTGAGGTATTGCCACCACCACCACCACTAGGAGGTCCGCCCCGAACACAGGGAGTTGGTGGACATGCGAGAGCTCAGCTTCAGGAAGCTGAGGCCTTCGATCATGGAGCTCTTGGAGCAGATGGACAGGAGTGGAACCAGTAGATACGTCCTTTGTACTTCTAGTTCCTTGTTGCTATTGTGTAGCATCTTTGTATTATGAGCTGCAATAATAAAAGATGCTTACCTTTGTGATGTTTTCAGTCATGTCCTCTTTTGTGTTGTGACTAAGAGGTTCCAGTTAATACTGTTGACTTGACCCTCACTTTCAAGTTTTCTACTGAAGGAGACCTAGTGACCACACACTGATGCCGACAGTGTGACTCGACCCTTGGAGGCGAGAGTGATAGTTGGATCTCTTAGTAGTTACATTGAGGCCTTACGGCGTCATCCATGGCATGATTGCATCATTCATGTCAGGATTGACTGTATTAGGAAATGAATGTGGTTCATCCAGTGGATGAGACAGGATTTCTCTTTTTCGGCAAAGAAGAAATCATAGCAGCTCTTGTGAGACTAGAGAAGGTCCAGGTCATCCAAGAGCGGATGAGGACAGTAAAGGGCCGACAAAAGCCTTATGCTGACAGGACTTGGAGGCCTCTAGAGTTCTAGGATGACCATCACGTCCTTATACGAGTCTCACCTCGATGAGGTTTACGGAGATGTGGCAAGGGAGGCA
Organism: Viscum album; assembly: GCA_963277665.1. NCBI lineage: Eukaryota > Viridiplantae > Streptophyta > Magnoliopsida > Santalales > Viscaceae > Viscum > Viscum album. The sequence goes on along the minus strand of OY728143.1, from coordinate 796,972,819 downwards.
AGTTATCTCCAAAGTTCAACGGCCCTTTCTAGTTCCTCAGCTGGGTAGGCGAGGTGGTTTACCTCTTGGCCCATCCACTTCAGTTGCACTAGGTGCACGACGTTTTCCACGTATCTCACCTAACGAGATACGTGCTCGACCCTCTGCATAACATCGACCATGAGTAGCTGGACGATGGCGATGGGGTGTCTTTCACGGAGGTTCCTGTGGGGATCGAGGATCGACAGGAGTGAATCCTACGAGGATGATCGATTCCTCGAGTGATCTTTCTTGGGAAGTACGAGAACCTCCATGTTAGCACATGGGAGTGGAAGGCTCAGATGCATGCTCAGTACCGCCTTTGTTTCCCTAAGTTTGTGGTAAATCTTTACGGGAAGGTAAAGCCTTGTGCTGGGAGTAATGTAAAGACCAGTAAAATTCAAGAGAAATTTGTTTTCTTAATTTTCTTTGGAATTTTACAAGAACGCAGTTTCTAACGGCACCTGATTCTGAGGCCAGGTGTGCTCAGAATCAATTTCCGAAGTTTGGCTCGGGTACGTTCAGTGAACGAATGAGCGGGAATTTCTAACTTTTGAACCGGTGCCCGAAATCGAATTCTGAGGGCACCGATGAACTCACAGCGCCAATATTCGCTTATGGAGACCTTTTCCGAGGTTGCGTTTATTGTGGGTTGAGAGTTAGTTTTTTTTGGGATTTCAAATTGAAGTTAAATAAAATGTGGAGACACATTTTATTTTTATTCAAGTTGGTTATAACCTCCCAAAGGGAGTTAGGGGTGGGACCCACATTCACTTAACCTTCCTTGAGATGATTAAGTGTGGTGGGGCCAACACGAACCCTAACACTTCATCTCCCCTTTTTAAACTCCATATAACTCCTCTTTAATTAATCTTGACAACTTGGTTAATTAATTGTGTTGAGTTGTTTGAATTTCAAAACTTTGAAATTCAAAGTGGTTTACTTCTGTAAATAAAATAAGGCTTTAGCTTATTTTATTTTGGTTAGAATTCTCCTACCACCATGAGAGAATTTGGGAGCTTTCTTCTCCTTCTTCAACTTTGACGAAGAACGCCACTTCTCTTCTTCATAGCCGGTGTGTTTCCGAAGATCGACGACACCGCATCTTCGATCTTCTTCCCATGTCAACGAAAGGAGACGCTATTTCTTCCTTGGAATTTCTCCGTCAGCTTACGAAGCTTCTCCAGCGATGTACCTCTTCGGACGCACCTCGACGTCAACGGAAACGACGTTCGGTTTCCGCGAAGACCGACCTCCGCGACGCTTGTCTTCTGCGGTTGGTTGATTTGCTCCGCACCTGAAACCGAGGTAGGGGTTTGTTGTTGTTTTATTTAGTTATTTCCGTTCTTGGTTCTAGCGTGACGAACATCTAGGATAAACGATTAAATGTTATCGTTGACGAGAGGGGGGGCGAACCGCACAAATACGGCCGAACCCCCCTCCTTTGTTCTTGATTGTTTCTTGCGGATGGAACAAGATGGCGTGGTGCCGTAGCACCATGCAGGAATCGCACGACAATTACTACGCGACGCCGTCGCACCGTGCCGTGGAAAGAATTCCATGGACATGACGCCGTCGCGCCGCGTCGTAAAATAATGCAAGGACGCGATGCCGTCGCGCCGCGTCGAAGAAAGTCGGAGACACCGCGGCCGAAGCGGGGTCGCAGCGGAAGGGAGTGACTCCGTCGCACCGTGCCAGACGACGAAGGCCGAGGCTGGTTCCGGGCCGCGGACGGACGAGAAGACCAGCGGCCAGCCGGGCCGCCGGTGTCGGAAGCCAGAAGGGGGACCCGCCTTTGCCGGTCCCGTTGAGGAAGAACCGGCCGGCCAAGTCGGGCCGACCGGAAGGGAGGAAAACCAGGGGAAATTAATCCCCTGTCCAGCAAATAAATGGCCCCCCATAATGAGGGGGGGAGGTTTCACAAAGGGGGGCAGGCGGCCCCCCGTTTGACAATCGACTCGGCCTACGGCCGAGCTGGCAGCGCGCTGCCATGCGCCGAACCGGCGCGCCTGGCCGGTCCGCCAGGCTGGGCCGGGCCGCGCCGGGCCAGGCTGGGCCGTGCCGTGCTGGTTCGACCCGGTTCGGGCCAACCGGGGGGTCTCGGGCCGGGGCGGCCCGGGCCCGAAACCCCCGTTACCGATCATATTGGATTCAAATGCCCATAACTTGGGCTACAGACCTCCAAACGATGCGCTGTCAGCGGCAATGTGATCCTTGGATCGAGGCGGTCGTTTCGGTATATCGCACTCAAGGTTTCGGAATACCTTGAGTTCGGCCAGGTTGGTTCGTACACGAAACCAACCGGGCCCTCGGAGCGGAAACGCTCATATCTTGAGCTACGGACGTCCGAATGACGTTCCGTCAGCTTTGCTGAGTTCCTCTATGTGAGATGGATCTTTTGGCTTACTCCGCTCGAGGATTGGATGCCGTCGGAGTGCTGTCGGGTTGGTTCGCTCACGAAACCAATCGGGCCCCTGGAACCAAAAGGCCAATAACTCACAGACTGGGCGTCCAATTGACGCGCTGTCTGTCTCGTTGCGTTCCTGTTGAAGATATGGAACTTTTGGCATCCTCCGCCCGAGATTTGGATGCAGTTGGATAGTGGCTGGGTTGGATCGCACCGAAATCCAACCGGGCCCCTGGAACGGAAGAGCTGATACCTTTCTGACAGAACGTCCGTTTGACGAACCGTCAGCGGCATAGGTGATCTCATTGAGAAACGGTCCCTATGAGTATACCATATGTGAGTTCGGGGTACAGTTGAGATACAGCCAGGTTTGGTTCGCTCACGAAACCAACCGGGCCCCTGGGACGGAAACACTAATAACTCACAGACCGAGCATCCGTTTGACGCGCCGTCTGTTGCGTTGAGACGCCTATGACGAGGCGGTACTTTGAGATACTTCTTCATGGGACTATGAGATACTTGGAGTATCGACTTGTAGCTCGTGTAGTGGACCCTCCCAGAGACGAGCGTACGGAGTACGGAGACCGTGTAGCAGGCCGAGACCTGAAGACTGCTTGTCCGATTCGATTCGGAGTGACATACGTAGCCCAGTGGGGAGCACTACTTTGTGAGGTGGTAGACCCATAGCGGAGGAGCACTACTATGTGAGGTGGCAGACCTGCGGTACTCGACAGGAGGAGTACCTCTGTAGGCTATGAGGGGGGAGCACTACTGTGTTGGGTGGCAGACCCCGGTGGGAAGCACTACTGTGTGAGGTGGCAGACCCGCGGTACTCGACAGGAGGAGTACCTCAGCAGTCTTAGGTTAGTGAGCAGTACCTCGAAGTTGTGGCAGGACCACTGTACACTCCAGATACGGAGCTCTTCAGCAGTTACGGTTTCGATAATGAAAATCCTGGTTTGAGCTGTGACTTTTGTCCTTTTGTGTTTTCTCATGATTGATATGGGTCACTTGATATCATAGGTATATGTTTGGGAATATACCTGGGTAGTGGTTATCCGTTGATTTCACAATCCTTGTGTTTCCTCATGATTGAGATGGGTTACTTGATAACATAGGTATATGTATGGGCATATATCTAAGTAGAGGTTATCTGTTGAGATCTTCTTGTGGTTATCCTTGTTGGTTTTAGTGAGACCTTGAGGGTCTCGGGGTCCCTACTGAGTATCGTTATACTCACCCCTGCACAGGCTATGCCCGCACTACGTTGTGTTGGATGTAGACGACGGACATCGTTGATCGTGGTTGAGGCTTGCAGTGCAGGACGGTACCTTGAGGTGGACCACTGGGCAGGACGTGCTCGGAGCGGACGGTGGGACCCGAGGAACAGTGGAGCTATCTCTACCCACCCTTCAGGTGGGATCTCCAGTGGACAGCTCGGTGTAGCGGCTTTTACTTTACAGTTGTTGTTTTCCCTTTCGAGTTTTACTTTACTTTCATTTTGGATTTGTATACTGGCCCATTTACTTTTCCGCACTTTCAGTTGTACTCTGTTATTACTTAGTGTTTACTATTCCGCTTGCTTACTCTGTGGTGCTTGTTTACTTTTCAAAGGCAATACCTTCCCTTTTTACTGGGATTTACGCCTTGGTGCTAGTCGCCAGCCCCTGGCCTATGGAAGGCGGGCTTGGGGTAGTTACGGGACGGGCCCCGAGGAAGGGTCGTGACAAATTGGTATCAGAGGAGTTCGGTTCTACAGTAGAACATATAACTCTGATGTTTCCTTCTGTGAAGCAATAGTGTTAAGAGTACCGAGTGTGGTTTTCAGTTCAGGGAGTCCAGTGTTGGTGCGGGCGGCCGTCGTATCCATACACCAGGACCCTGACAACTGATTTCCGACTTTGTGCACGAAAACACTGATTGCGTGTGTGTTTTCCAGAAGTTTTTTTTGAATATCAGCTCAAACCAGGTCAGTTCACCAGGTATAAATCATTTGACTGTGTCATGTTGTTTCTTTCAGGATGCCTCCCCGTGGACGAACAGCTAGAGCCCCGAGAGTGGTTCGTACTGACAGCCCGCCGAGCGACGAAGCCTCAGTTCAGGGCCCTATTCCTGTTGAGGCACCAGCGGAGGCACCAGCGGTACTACTACCCGTTGGGCCACCGATGCCACCAGCCCCAGCAGCAGAGGATGCACGTCGCTTGAGCGCACCGCATGAGTTCCAGCGCAAGAGGCCACCTAGGTTTCAGGGAGGGACAGACCCGCAGGCGGCTGGGGATTGGCTGGAGGCTGTGGTGAGAGTCTTCAGGCTAGTGGGGACGCCGACAGATTTCATGGTGATCCTTGCTGCCAGCCTTCTTCTGGCAGCAGCAGGGAGATGGTGGAGCCTGATGCTGCAGATGCATGACGAGGCGACACTTCTATGGGCAGACATCGAGAGCCTGTTCCGGGCAGAGTTTGTACCAGCCACCTTTCGAGCGGTGCGTATACAGGAGCGACTTCAGCTGCGGCAGGGAAGCATGTCAGTGGCGCAGTACTCAGCAAGATTCACATACCTCTCGCGCTACTCCACGGATATGGTATGGGACCCGTTCTTGAGGGCCCGAACCTTCAAGCAGGGGCTCAGGCGGGATATCAGAGATTCGGTTGTATCTCATAACATTCCGACGCAGACAGGAGTGTTGGAGCGATCCCTCTTAGTAGAGAGTTTCCTTGTTGAGCAGTCTCCAGAAGCAGGACCTACCAGAAGTCGGCATGCGGCAGAGTCTTCTGTAGCGGGCAGTAGAAAGATGACGCAGGGGTCCAAGAGGACCAGACCTACAGGTGGTCGACCGCGTGACTCAGGTTCGGTAGTGCGAGGCACCAAGGGAAGTGATAGAGCCAGACCTGCCATGAGGTGTTACTCCTGTGACAGAATTGGTCACATAGCACATGACTGTCTGACCTGCCATGCAGATGACCAACAGTTAAATGAAGAACCTCCAAGGATGAGGCATAGGTTCGATCAGGGCGGCCATGGCAGAGGAGCTGGCTGGGCAGCTGGAGGTGGACGACGCTTCGAGGTATTTCCACCACCACCACCAGGAGGTCCGCCCCGACCACAGGGAGTTGGTGGACATGCGAGAGCTCAGCTTCAGGCAGCTGAGGCCTTCGATCATGGAGCTCTTGGAGCAGATGGACAGGAGCGGAACTAGTAGATACATCCTTTGTACTTCTAGTTCCTTGTTGCTATTGTGTAGCATCTTTGTATTATGAGCTGCAATAATAAAAGATGCTTACCTTTGTGATGTTTTCAGTCCTATCCTCTTTTGTGTTGTTACTAAGAGGTTCCGGTTAAGACTGTTGACTTGACCCTCACTTTCGAGTTTTCTACTGAAGTAGACGTAGTGACCACACACTGATGCCGACAGCGTGACTCGACCCTTGGAGGCGAGAGTGACAGTTGGATCTCTTAGTAGTTACGTCGAGGCCTTACGACGTCATCCATGGCATGAATGCATCATTCATGTCAGGATTGACTGTATTATGAAATGAATGTGGTTCATCTAGGGGATGAGACTGGATTTCTCTTTTTCGGCAAAGAAGAAATCATAGAAGCTCTTGTGAGACTAGAGAAGCTCCAGGTCATCCAAGAGCGGATGAGGACGGTAAAGGGCTGACCGAAGCCTTATGCTGACAGGACTTGGAGGCCTCTAGAGTTTGAGGATGACCATCACGTCCTTATATGAGTCTCACCACGACGAGGTTTACAGAGATGTGGCTAGGGAGGCAAGTTATCTCCGAAGTTCAACGGACCTTTCTAGGTCCTCACCTGGGTTGGCGAGGTGGTTTACCTCTTGGCCCATCCACTTCAGTTGCACTAGGTGCACGACGTTTTCCACGTATCTCAACTGAGGAGATACGTGCTCGACCCTCTGCATATCATCGACCATGAGGAGTTGGACGATGGCGATGGGGTGTCTTTCACGGAGGTTCCAGTGGGGATCGAGGATCGACAGGAGTGGATCCTACGAGGACGATCGATTCCTCGGGTGAGCTTTCTTTGGTAGTACGGGAACCTCCAGGTAAGCACATGGGAGCGGAAGGCTCAGATGCGTTCTCAGTACCACCTTTTTTCCCTAAGTTTGTGGTGAAGCTTTACGGGGACGTAAAGCCCTGTGGTGGGAGTAATGTAAAGACCCGTAAAATTCAAGAGAAATTTTTTTTCTTAATTTTGTTTGGAATTTTACAAAACGCAGTTTCTGATGGCACCAGATTTCGAGGCCCGGTGTGCTCGGAATCAATTTCCGAAGTTTGGCTCGGGTACGTTCAGTGAACGAACGAGCTGAGAATTTCTAACTTTTGAACCGGTGCCCAGAATTGAATTCTGAGGGCACCGATGAACTCACAGCGCCAATATTCGCTTAAGGAGACCTTTTCCGAGGTTGTGTTTATTGCGGGTTGAGAGTTAGTTTTTTTTGGGATTTCAAATTGAAGTTAAATAAAATGTGGAGACACATTTTATTTTTATTCAAGTTGGTTATAACCTCCCAAAGGGAGTTAGGGGTGGGACCCACATTCACTTAACCTCCCTTGAGAGGACTATGTGTGGTGGGGCCCACACAAACCCTAACACTTCATCTCCCCTTTTTAAACTCCCTATAACTCCTCTTTAATTAATCTTGACAACTTGGTTAATTAATTGTGTTTAGTTGTTTGAATTTCAAACCTTTGAAATTCAAAGTGGTTTACTTCTGTAAATAAAATAAGGCTTTATCTTATTTTATTTTGGTTAGAATTCTCCTACCACCTTGAGAGAATTTGAGAGCTTTCTTCTCCTTATTCAACTTTGACGAAGAACGCCACTTCACTCTTCGTAGCCGGTATGTTTCCAAAGATCGACGATGCCGCATCTTCGATCTTCTTCCCGTGTCAACGAAAGGAGACGCCGTTTCTTCCTCGGACTTTCTCCGTCAGCTTACGAAGCTTCTCCAGCGGCGTACCTCTTCGGACGCACCTCGATGTCAACGGAAATGACGTTCGGTTTCCACGACGCCCGACCTCCGCGACGCTTGTCTTCCGCGGTTTGTTGAAGTGCTCCGCACTTGAAACCGAGGTAGGGGTTTGTTGTTGTTTTATTTAATTATTTCTGTTCTTGGTTCTAGCTTGACGAACTTCGAGGATAAACGATTAAATGTTATCATTAACGAGAGGGGGGCCAGACCGCACAAACACAGTCGAACCCCCCTCCTTTGTTCTTGATTGTTTCTTGCGGATGGAACGAGATGGCGTGGTGTCGTCGCACCACGCGGGAATCGCGGGGCAATTATTGTGGGGCGCCATCGCGCCGCGCCGTGGAAAGAATTTCATGGACACGACACCGTCGCGCCGCGTCGTAAAATAATGCAAGGACGTGACGCCGTCACGCCGCAACGAAGAAAGTCGGAGACACGGCGGCTGGAGCGGGGCTGCGGCGGAAGGGTGCGACGCAGTCGCGCCGTGCCAGACGATGAAGGTCGCGGCCGGTTCCGGGCCACGGCGGTACGACAAGACCGGCGTCCAGCCAGGCCGCCGGTGTCGGAAGCCGGAAGGGGGACCTGCCTTTACCGGCCCCGTTGAGGAAGAATCGGCCGGCCAGGTCGGGCCGGCTGGAAGGGAGGCAAACCGGGGGGGAATTAATCCCCCGACTAGCAAATAAACGGCCCCCATAATGAGGGGGGCCGGTTTAACAAAGGGGAGTAGGCAGCCCCCCATTTCCCAATCGGCTCGGCCTACGACCGAGCTGGCAGTGCGCCCAGCGCGCTGCCTAGCGCCGAACCGGCGCGCCCAGCCGGTCCGCCAGGCCGGGCCGCGCCGGGCCGGGCCGCACCGGTTCGGGCCGTGCCAGGCCGGGTCGACCCTGTCCGAGGCGGGTCGACCCGGTTCGGGCCATCCAGGGGGTCTCCGGCCGGGACGGCCCGGGCTCGAAACCCCCCTTTACCGAGCAGACTGGATTCAAATGCCCACAACTCGGGCTTCCGACCTCCAAACGATGCGCCGTCAGCAGCGATGCCATCCTTGGATCGAGACGGTCGTTTCGGTATATCGCACTCAAGGTTTCGGAATACCTTGAGTTTGGCCAGTTTGGTTCGTACACGAAACCAACCGGGCCCTCGGAGCGGAAACACTCATATCTTGAGCTACGGACGTCCGAATGATGTTCCGTCAGCTTTGTTGAGTTCCTCTAAGTGAGACGGATCTTTTTGCTTACTCTGCTCGAGGTTTGGATGCCGTCGGAGTGTGGTCGGGTTGGTTCGCTCACGAAACCAACCGGGCCCCTAGAACGAAAAGGCCAATAACTCACAGACCGGGCGTCTGATTCACGCGCCGTCTGTCTCGTTACGTTCCTGTTGACGATACAGAACTTTTGGCATCCTCCGCCCGAGATTTGGATACAGTTGGATAGTGGCCGGGTTGGATCGCACCGAAATCCAACCGGGCCCCTGGAACGGAAAAGCTGATACGTTTCTGACAGAACATATGTTTGATGAACCGTCAGCGACGTTGGTGATCTCATTGAGAAACGGTCCCTATGAGTATACCCTATGAGAGTTCGGGGTACAGTTGAGATACGGCCGGGTTTGGTTTTCTCAAGAAACCAACCGGGCCCCTCGGACAGAAAGGCTAATAAATCACAGACCGGGCATCCGTTTGACGCGCCGTCTGTTGCGTTGAGACCCCTATGACGAGGCGGTCCTTCGAGATACTTCTTCGTGGGACTTTGAGATACTTGGAGTATCGACTTGTAGCTCGTGGAACAGACCCTCCCAGAGACGAGCGTACGGAATATGGAGACCGTGTAGCCGGCCGAGCCCTGAAGACTGCTTGTCCGATTCGATTCAGATTGACTTACGTAGCCCAGTGGGGAGCACTACTTTGTGAGGTGGCAGACCCATAGCGGAGGAGCACTGCTATGTGAGGTGGCAGACCCGCGGTACTCGACAGGAGGATTACCTCTGTAGGCTATGAGGGGGGAGCACTACTGTGTTGGGTGGAAGACCCCGACGGGAAGCACTACTGTGTGAGGTGGCAGGCCCGCGGTACTCGATAGGAGGAGTACCTCAGCAGTCTTAGGTTAGAGAGCAGTACCTCAGAGTCGTGGCAGGACCACTGTACACTCCAGAGACGGAGCTCTTTAGCAGTTACGGTTTCGATAATGAAAATCCTAGTTTGAGCTGAGACTTTTGACCTTTTGTGTTTCCTCATGATTGAGATGGGCCAGTTGATAACTTTGGTATATGTATGGGAATATACCTGGGTAGTGGTTATCTGTTGACTTTACAATCCTTGTGATTCCTCATTATTGAGATGGGTTAATTGATAACTTAGGTATATGTATGGGCATATATCTAAGTAGAGGTTATCTGTTGAGATCTTCTTGTGGTTATCCTTGTTTGTTTTAGTGAGACGATGAGGGTCTCGGGGTCCTTACGGAGTATCGTTATACTCACCCCTACACGGGCTATGCCCGCACTACGTTGTGTTGGATGCAGAAGACGGACATCGTTGATCGTGGTTGAGGCTTGCAGAGCAGGACGGTACCTGGAGGTGGACCACAGGGCGGGACGTGCTCGGAGCGGACGGTGGGACCCGAGGAGCAGTGGAGCTATCTGTACCCACCCTTCAGGTGGGATCTCCAGTGGACAGCTCGGTGTAGCGGCTTTTACTTTACAGTTGCTGTTTTCCATTCTGAGTTGTACTTTACATTCAGTTTGGGTTTTTATACTGGCCCATTCACTTTTCCGCACTTTCAGTTGTACTCTGTTATTACTTAGTGTTTACTATTCTGCTTGCTTACTTTGTGGTGCTTGTTTACTTTTCAAAGGGAATGCCTTCCCTTTTTACTGGGATTTACGCCATGGTGCTAGTCTCCAGCCCCTGGCCTATGGAAGGCGGGCTTGGGGTAGTCACGTCACGGGCCCCAAGGACGGGTCGTGACAACCTCATACTCATCTCAGACAATACTATTATTTTCATTTCAAAATAGCATTATACATTACTTTGTTTTTCAAGGAATTATTTTCTATAATGATAAACATCTAATGAACTTGATTTGTCCTCATATGTCAATAGTTTATCTTTAATTTTCATATAAAATTACCATTATAGGGAAAATATAAATCTTGTCCTTTGTAATATTCAACCATTCAAACACACTTATCATTTGTTAATCCTTTTTATTCAGATTTAAATAATTTATTATCCCGAAAATTATATTTGGGGTACTACATCTTGGAGGCATCATGATTCATCATAATATCCTATGGTAATTTAAATGAAACATCCTTGGTTTCATGAACAAATCTTTTGAGTTGTGATTCTTATAGATGCAAGATGATGATACATGAAACCCCTAGAGACGGTAGAAGGTATTGGATATAAGGAATCAACCCCTTTTTAAATTTTTATGGGTTCTCAAAAATTATTAATAGTTTTTTCTTGAAGGATTATTTCACATTGAGTCATTAATTGGAAATGTGATCCGTAATATATCTATACTCTATATAACAATCAAATGAATTAATGTTTCACCAACCCATGATACTCAAAAATGTCATTTTAAATTCCTCATCACACCACACAAAATCATGAACTCTATCCCCATACTAAATCTCCAATACAATAACTTTCTAAAGTTCCATCGAGCTTGCATACATACAATTTGGTGTCTTGTTTCTCAGGTAGTGTATGCTTAAGAGTATTAAAATTTTTTTGGTCTCCTACATAGTTTTCCTTTTTCAAAAAAAAGTGATGATAATGATTCCCAATAAAAATATCAATGAATAAGAGGATAACATCAATTGAAATTGGATATTATGAGTATAAATCCTAATATCATCAGACATAATTCCAAATCTATTGTAATAAGGGAATTCAAATTCTAGTAACAACATATATTCTCCAACTAAAGATCATTTAAATAATTACCTAATTTTTTTATCCTCATATATTCATATTTATAAGATCTTATCTATTATATGGATTAATAATTTGACTACTTTAATTGTGTATCACCAATCATTAAATTTTAAATCAATTTATAATTCATCATCCAATGATTTAACATCTAGACTGGTCATTTTTTGAGCACCTTTAGGCTACAACATCTTTTTGTTTGATCTTTTTATTCACTGTTGTGGAATTTCAACATACTATAAGTTTACATATAATTGACCAAACATACAATATTACTCATCACAATCCATTTGGGACCATAAATCTATCAATTTGGGTATACTTTCAAACATAATTGTAATTATCAATAAAACATTCTTCTCCCCCTTCTTGAAGATATATAAAAATTTTCACTTTGGAGGGAAGCAATCATCTCATTCACTATTAACATTTTTTGTTCAACCCATGTATTATTTTAAACTAAAATTACACCCAAAACTAAATAAAAAATGGAATGAATAAATTTTATAGACTTGTGGATCCCTACATCAATCAACACCAAGTCTATGTGAGTTATGCTCAGTTTATAAAATAGTGGTGCCTAACATAATCCATGATGTTTCTAATAACATTTTCACTATGTGACACCACATAAAAGAACATATTTTAGGGGCTGTTTGAAATATGTAAAATTATTTCCTACATACATCTCAAAGAATAGGTATCATTGCTTTAAATAATTTTTCTAATTATCATATAAAATCATTTTTTCCCATAACCTTTTTTTTATTTATTCATAAAAGAAGAAAGTTTAGACACTGTAATTCATCAATGATAAACACTCAAATATATAGAATTTTATTTTCTAGAATATATTTCCATGTCACACAATTTTTTAAAAAATCATAACTTCTAGAGTTATAATATCAATTTCATTTAAAATTAGTAATTCATAATTTTACAATTCTGCTTCGACATACCGAATATCTAGAATTAGGCATTCCCATTTTCATCCCATTAAAATTGTTAACTACATCCATATTATTCCCCATAGTTATAACATCCCGCCTTTTAATAACATAATCTTTCATTACATTACACAAAACTGAGGATCTTTAAGGTTTAGTGTCTTGGAAACCAGGAACATAATACATGAAAACAACATAAAACATTCTTCTTAAACACTTTAAAGTCTTCTCATTAAATTCATCCTAGGATCATTACTGCATCTCATAAACTGGGGACATACATCAAAAGAAAGGGTGAGCAGAAGACCCAATAAAGGAACAAGAGAAACATTTAACATGTGAACTTGAGATACATCAACTATGTCATGGAACAGAACTTTAAGGCATGAGAAAGAAATCATGTGGAATATCATAATAAAAATAACATTTTTCATAACATTAATATGTGGCTACATCATTTAACATAGAAAATCATGAAAATATCACCAAGGTCCATCCCCAAGGTGTCATTTGAAAATTACCAAGGTTATTCACCAAGGTATCGTGAAAATTTTAATCTCTAGTGGTTAAATCATTACCCAATGCATTGGAGCGCTATCCGGGCGCACCCTTAAATTTGCCTTTGTTATCATGTGGGCCACATATATCATCATCAAACATTTCATAAATAACCCATATATCATAAAATAAATGGGTTTCATTTTATAATCATAACGTTTTAAAAACTGCTTTAAAGACATGATCTATACGTCACCTTAAACCCTCGGAAAAGGGAAAGTGGGTTTCATGTATGTAAATCTCAGAATATAAAATAGAACATTTTGATATATATGTGAATACCCCTGTAGAAATAAGTTATTTGATTATTCACTTAATAACATACAATAATTTTGAGATAAAGAGGGAGGCATTTTGAGACAAAAACTATGCAGCATAACGTCTACGATACATGGTTTTAGAAAACATTGAAAAGAGAGGGGACATGGTTCACCCACTCAAAAATGATACATAAAACAGTAGGGGAACAGAATATATCGTATTTAAGAACATGGAAATGAAATTTTAATGATATACCATATGAAACAAAGAACTTGAAAGGAAGACAAAAATAAGATTTCTCTTATGAGAATTCGGCAGCCTAACAGCGTCACTTAAAACATCCAAAAATGGATTGACGAGATCAAACAGGGTCTCTCATCATATGAACATAGATGATAAGTATGATAGACATAGAGATCATACCCTAACATAATAAAAATGATCTTGAAGGACTTTACATGAAAGTAGATCTTGAAAACAAAAAGGTTGAAAGAACCCCTTAGAAATTCGGCAGCCTAACATCGCCACTTAAACTTCAACAAAAATGAATTGATGAGATCAAATATGGTTTCTAATCATATGAACATAAAATATCAGTATGATAGATTTAGAGATAATATACCAACATAATAAAAAGGAACTTTCAAGACTTGACATAGAATTAGAACTTTGAAAAAGGAGAAAGGTGAAGGAACCACTTAAGAATTCGGCAGCCTAACGGCGCCACTTAAAACATCAAAATACTGAATTGAAGAGATCAAATGGGGTATCTCATAATATGATAATAAAAGATCAGTATGATAAATTTATAGATCATTCCTCAACATAATAAAAAGGAACTTTCAATGCTTGACTTGGGATTAGAACTTTGAAAAAGGAGAAAGGTGAAAGAACCACTTAAAAATACGGCAGTCTAACGACGCCACTTAAAACTTCAAAATATTGAATTTAAGAGATCAAATGGGGTCTCTCATCATATGATCATAAAAGATCATTATGATAAATTTATAGATCATACCCCAACATAATAAAAAGTAACTTGAAATACTTTACATGAAAATAGATCTTGAAAAATGAGAAGGGAGAAAGAATCTGTTACAAAAACATCGGCAGCATAAAGGCGCCACTTAAAACTTCATAAAACGAAATAATGAGAGTAATAGGGGATCTCTCATTATATTGACATGAAAAGGGCAGTAAGAGGAGTATAAAAGAACATCCTTTAACATAATAACATGGAGCATAAAAGAAATTACATAAAAGAGATTACATGAAAAGAAAGAGAGAGGTCAGATCCCTTACCTTAAAAACTAACTCTTAAAACTCAATGGTTTGGACCTTGAGGTCTTGGGGCACCTTGGGAGGACTCCATGGGAGGTAATGAGACCAGAACTTCATTGTGGGAGAGTGGGGCGTCAAAAGGATTAGAGGATTGCTTGGTATTTATAGGGAAAGTGAAGGGACGAGGCATTAATGGCCAAGGGACACCTCAAAAGTGGTTTTCTCAAAGCATGGGCCCTCCCATGGTACTTCCCATGGAGTTAGGCCACATGGGGCCCCCAATACAACAATTAATCACCTTTGGTCAGCCAACCCATAAAATATCTCATGAAATCATCATGACACAGTTATGATGTCATTAAACATACCGAAACCCTAAAACTGTATTTTTACTATTCACTGAAAATTCAAGTTTCTCAAGAAAATTCCCAAAATTTCACCTTAACCAAATATCAATGCTCTGATTTCAAAAATGAACTCTATTTTATAAAAATAATTTTCTAAATATTTTTAATTTAACATATAAATAAATACACTATTCATCGAAAATTCATTTTTTCAGAAAAAACCCAAAAAATTACCTTAACAAAATATCAATGCTCTGAGTTCAAAAATAAAATCCATTTTATAAAAATAATTTTCTAAATATTTATAATTTAATTTTTTATTAAAAAACACTATTCACCCGAAAAAACTAATACTTGAATAATAATATATGAAACAGTTATTTAACCATTTTATTGAATCGCATTACTTAATCAAGGTGCCTAGATTATATTAATACTTTATTTAAGTGATATTACTAATCTATTTGGTCACATTATTAATCCTAAGCATAAAATCGCTATTCATAATTTACTATTCACAAAAAATTAAGTTGATCTTATTAGAATCTAAATTTCATACTGAACATAATTGTAGAAGACCATTTTTTGAAAATCATTACACATTTTTTATTATTTAAGGTTTACATAAACATTTTTATTATATCCTTTTTCAAAAATTCATCAAAAATATACATACTATATTTATCCTTTCATTTAATAATTCATAAACATTATCATAAGAATAAATCCCATTTTTTATTTAAAACAAAGGATTACACAAGGCAGTTATGGTCTCCTTACATATCCCCTTATCACACCAGCGTATGACCTAAGTGTAAGGTGTGCTACAGTCAGAGAATCCGAGGGAGGCTCAGCCAACTTCGCACGAGTAGTAATTTCTATCAGTTTGAACTTCTTGCGAAGGCGATTCTGTTCTAACTTCACACGATGAAGTTTGGCTTGAGTTTGGTACAGAGCAAAGCCCATTGGTGCTACCTCCTTCCAAAGTTCTGTTAGATGGGCTTCGATCGGTCCAAGACTACTGGGTGAGGCCATCAAATCTTCTTTCTATAATAATTAACCAGCATTACTTGTATTTAGAGACAATAATCAAAACGTTTAGTTTCCAGCGGTTATATTGACCAATGGTCATATAACAGTCAAAACTGAACGGTGTCATTTTAATTATACTCATGTTATCAAATGAAACATTTTTTGGGTATATAAAAAAAATAAAATAACACACAAAATGAGGAAACAAAATTTATTCAAAATTTCGAGTCGTTACAATCTTCCCCCCTTAAGAAATTGTGTCCTCACAATTTTTAAAATTGGGTTTTGAAATTCCATTGAATGTCCCACATCAGAAAAGGAGTCAGTAAAACTATTACATTAAAAGAAAGAAAGGGAAGTATAAAGGTCACCCGAGTTAACCCACACTAGGATTCCATGTAGGACAACATGGACATGGATGAGAAAACAAAGGGTCAAGTTCTGAGGGAGAGTGATAAAGAACATGATTATGAGAAAGTTAACCATAATAAAATCCCAAACTTATGATGCGTGTAAACGGTCTTTGATTACCTAGTAGGAAACATAAACCAACAACGTTTTTGTTTTACGTTTCATTTCATAATTTTGAGGAATTAATTTTCTACATAGAACAAAAATATAAGGTAATATACCTACCTTCATGTAGAGTTTCCTCTGTTAATAAGTTTCTACCAAAACAAATATTTTCTCCAAATGATGAGCATTCAAAACTACTTGGTCTCATCAAAACACAAGAATAATCTTGTAGAGAATCACGTATTTCACAAAAGAAAAACTATCTATCTTTAAACATTTATCCCAAAAACAGAAATGGTAAGATAAAACAACTCTTCAAAAAAAGATTCCCATAGGAAGGGAAACTACTTTTAAATCTTCAAAGTTCCACCGTACTACCCAGAGTTCATCATAGACCATTCCGTAAGTAACTGTCCTTAAAATTCCTCAAAATAACCCAAACTAAGATTGAAACCCAATAAAAGAAGGACTTGATAACATAGTCTTCTAAGAAAAACATTATCGTTCATCTCCAAACAACATCAACCACTCCTAACATCTTATAACCAAAGTAACTAACCTAAACATATTTTCCCAAGATAGTTCAATCATTTCCATAAGTAACTGATAATACCATAAGTTCACCTTAAAGTCGTTGATTCTTCAAAATATAACTGAACCTTTACTCCTCAATGAAAATACCGTAGTAATCTATTTACCTCGATCAAATAAGGTTCCCAAAATAGTGAAAGTCTTCCAAAATAATAATTATCTTTTAATCCCCTAATCATCTCTGTCATATTAATACGGCAATCGTCACATTTTCTATCACACTGGTTGTTGGGACATGTTCTTCCATTTCCCACCATTTACTAAGAAGAGAAAGTATAATTAGGGGCTTAAATACTTAGCCAATAATCATGAAAAGGAACTTAAATCATATAAGGATAACTTGTAGAAGAAAATTTTACCCTAACTTGTGATCCCCTAGGTTTCAAACTATATTATCCATGATCATATATCCTTATGTGAATCTTTATTTTATTTTATCTTTGTTCCTTTAATAATGGTTCATACTAAGCTTATTAATTTACAAAATCATATCCCCCAGGAGTGTCGTAACCAATAGTGCAGCAAGGCCCATTGTCGTGTACCAGTTCCCGTTCGAGTCTAGATCAAAGCGGTGTTTTTGGGTTTTACCCCATGTACATCTGTGCCAGAGCCACCTCTACCTGCTCGTATCCAGACAGGGATGTATTTGCTTGGCAACCCCTTACTCAATACTCACTAAAATACTAGGAAGATTTCCTATATATAAACATTTTTATAGGCTTCTTCCTAAAGTTTTCATATCCAAATTTCCACAAATAACTAAACCATCCTTTGATACCAACTATAACATCACACCTTTTTATAACATAAACTTTCATTACATTACACACAACTGGGGATCTTTAAGTTTTAGTGTCTTGGAAACCAGAAACATAATACATGAAAACAACATAAAACATTCTTCTTAAAAACTTGAAATTCTTATCCTTAAATTCATCCTAGGATCATTACTGCATCTCATAACCTGGGGACAAACATCAAAAGAAAGGGTGAGTAGAAGTCCCAATAAGGGAACAAGAGAAACATTTAACATGTGAACTTGAGATACATCAACTATGTCATGAAGAAGAATTTTAAGGCATGAGAAAGAAATCATGTGGAATATCAGAATAAAAATAACTTTATTCATAACTTTAAGATGTGGCTACATCATTTAACATAGACAATCATGAACATATCACCAAGGTCCATCCCCATGGCGTCATTTGAAAATTACCAAGGTTATTCACCAAGATATCGTGAAAATTGTAATCTCTAGTGGTTACATCATTACCCAATGCATTGGAGCGCTATCAGGGAGCACCCTTAAATTTGACTTTGTTATCATGTGAGCCACATATATCATCATCAATCATTTCATAAATAACCCATATATCATAAAATAAATGGGTTTCATTTCATAATCATAACGTTTTAAAAACTTCTTTAAAGACATGATCTTTACGTCACCTTAAACCCACAGAAAAGGGAAAGCGGGTTTCATGTATGTAAATCTCAGAATTTAAAATAGAACATTTTGATATATATGTGAATAACACTTTAGGAATAAGAGCTTTGAGTGTTCACATAATAACATAAAATAATTTTGAGATAAAGAGGGAGGCATTTTAAGATGAAAACTATGCAGCATAACGTCTACGATACATGGTTCTAGAAAACATTGAAAAGAGAGGGGACATGGGTCACACACTCAAAAATGATACATAGAACAGTAGGGGAACAGAATATATAGTATTTAAGAACATTGAAATGAGATTTGAATGATATAACATATGAAATGAAGAAATTGAAAGGAAGACAAAAATAAAATTTCTCTTATGAGAATTCGGCAGCCTAACAGTGTCACTTAAAACATCCAAAAATGGATTGACGAGATCAAATAGGGTCTCTAATCATATGAAAATATATGATAATTAGGATAGACATAGAGATAATACCCCAACATAATAAAAAGGAACTTGAAGGACTTGACATGAAAGAAGATCTTGAAAACGAGAAGGGTGAAAGAACCCCTTAGAAATTCGGCAGCCTAATGGCGCCACATAAACTTCAACAAAAATGAAATGATGAGATCAAATAGGGTCTCTCATCATATGATAATAAAATATCCGTATGATAGATTTAGAGATAATACCCCAACATAATAAAAAGAAACTTGCAAGACTTGACATGGAATTAGAACTTTGAAAAAGGATAAAGGTGAAAGAACCACTTAAAAATTCGGCAGCCTAACGGTGCCACTTAAAACATCAAAATACTGAATTGAAGAGATCAAATGGGGTCTCTCATCATATGATCATAAAATATCAGTATGATAAATTTATAGATCATACCCCAAAATAATAAAAAGGAACTTGCAATACTTGACATGGGATTAGAACTTTGAAAAAGGAGAAAGGTGAAAGAACCACTTAAAAATTTGGTAGCCTAACAGCGCCACTTAAAACTTAAAAATACTGAATTGAAGAGATCAAATGGGTTATCTCATCATATGATCATAAAATATCAGTATGATAAATTTAGATATAATACCCCAACATAATAAAAAGTAACTTGAAATACTTTACATGAAAATATATCTTGAAAAATGATACGGGAGAAAGAATCCGTTACAAAAATTTCGGCACCCTAACGGCGCCACTTAAAACTTCATAAAACGAAATAATGAGAGTAAGAGGGGATCGCTCATTATATGAACATGAAAAGGGAAGTAAGAGGAGTATAAAAGAACATCCTTTAACATAAGAACATGGGGAATAAAAGAAATTACATAAAAGAGATTACTTGAAAAGAAAGAGAGAGGTCGGATCCCTTACCTTAAAACGTAACTCTTAAAACTCAATGGTTGGGACCTTGAGGGCTTGGGGGCACATTGGGAGGACTCCTTGGGAGGTAATGAGACCAGAACTTCGTTGGTGGAGAGTGGGGAGTCTAAAGGATGAGAGGATTGATTGGTATTTATAGGGAAACTGAAGGGACAAGGCATTAATGGCCAAGGGACACCTCAAAAGTGGTTTCCTCAAAAGCATGGGCGCTCCCATGGTACTTCCCATGGAGTTAGGCCACATGGGTCCCCCAATACAATAATTAATCACCTTTGGTCGGCCAGCCCATAAAAGATCTCATGACATCATCATGACATAGTTATGATGTCATTAAACATACTGAAACCCTAAAACTGTATTTTTACTATTCACTGAAAATTCAACTTTTTCAGAAAAATCCCAAAATTTAACATTAACCAAATATCAATGCTTTGATTTCAAAAAGGAACTCCATTTTATAAAAATAATTTTCTAAATATTTTTAATTTAATTTTTAAATAAATACACTATTAATCGAAAATTCATTTTTTCAGAAAAAACCCCAAAAAATACCTTAACATAATATCGATGCTCTGAGTTCAAAAATGAAATCCATTTTATAAAAAAAATATAAATATTTATAATTTAATTTTTAATTAAAAAACACTATTCACCTGAAAAAAAACTAATACTTGAATAATAATATATGAAACTGTTATTTAACCATTTTATTGAATCACATTACTTAATCAAGGTGCCTAGATTATATTAATACTTTCTTTAAGTGAGATTACTAATCTATTTAGTTACATTACTAATCCTAAGCATAAAATCAATATTTATAATTTAATATTCATCAAAAATTAAGTTGATCTTATTAGACTCTGAATTTCATATTGAACATAATTGTAGAAGACCATTATTTGAAAATCATTACACATTTTTAATTATTTATGGTTTACATAAATTTTTTTAAAATATCCTTTTTCTATAATTCATCAAAAATATGCATACTATATTTATCCGGTTATTTGAAAATTCATAAAAATTATTATAAGAAGAAATCCTAATTTTTATTTTAAACAAAGGATTACACAAGGTAGTTACGGTCTCCTTACATAGCCCCTTATCACACCAGCGTAGGACCTAAGTGTAAGGTGTGCTAAGGTGAGAGAATCTGAGGGAGGATCGGCCAACATCGCACGAGTAGTAATTTCTATCAGTTTGAACTTCTCGCGAAGGCGATTCCGTTCTAACTTCACACAATTAATTTTGGCTTGGGTTTGGTCTAGAGCAAAGCCAAGTGGTGCTACCTCCTTCCCAAGTTCTGTTAGATGAGCTTCGATCGGTCCAAGACTACTGGGTGAGCCCATAGAATCTTTTTTCTATAATAATTAACAATGATTACTTGTATTTAGAGACAATAATAAAAACGTTTAGTTTCCAGCGGTTATATTGACCAATGGTCATATAACAGTCAAAACCCAACGGTCTCATTTTAATTATACTCATGTTATCAAATGAAAATTTTTTGTTGAGTATATAAAAAAAATAACACACAAAATTAGGAAACAAGATTTATTCAAAATTTCAGGTCGTTACAATCTTCCCCCCTTTAGAATTTGTGTCCTCACAATTTTTAAAATTGGGTTTTGAAATTTCATTGAAAGTCCCACATCGGAAAAGGAGTCAGTAAAACTATTACTTTAAAAGAAAGAAAGGGAAGTACAAAGGTCACGCGAGTTAACCCACACTAGGATTCCATGTAAGACAACATGGACATGGAGGAGAAAACAAAGGGTCAAGTTCTAAGGGAGAGTGATAGAGAACATGATTAGGAGAAAGTTAACCATAATAAAATCCCAAACTTATGATGTGTGTAAACGGTCTTTGATTACCTAGTAGGAAACATAAACCAACAACTTTTTTGTTTTATGTTTCTTTTCATAATTTTGAGGAATTAATTTACTACATAGAACAAAAATATAAGAAAATATACCTACCTTCATGTAGAGTTTACTACTTTAATAAGTTTCTACCAAAACTAATATTTTTTCCAAACGATCAGCATTCAAAACTACTTGGTCTCATCAAAACACAAGAATAATCTTCAAGAGAATCACGTATTCCACAAAGGAAAAACTATCTATCTTTAAACATTTATCCCAAAAATAGAAAGGGTAAGATAAAACAACTCTTCAAAAACAAAGATTCCCATAGGAAGGGAAACTACTTTTAATTCTTCAAAGTTCCACCGTACTACCCAGAGTTCATCATAGACCATTCTGTAAGTAACTGTCCTTAAAATTCCTCAAAATAACCCAAAGTAAGATTGAAACCCAATACATGAAGGACTTGATTACATAGTCTTCCAAGATAAATATTATTGTTCATCTCCAAACAACATCAACCACTCCTAACATCTTATAACCAAAGTAACTAACCTAAACATATTTTCCCAAGATAGGTCAATCATTTCCATAAGTAACCTATAATACCATAAGTTCACCTTAAATTCGTTGATTCTTTAAAATATAACTCAACCTTTACTTCTCAAAGAAAATACCATAGTAATCTATTTACCTCGATCAAATAAGGTTCCCAAAATAGTGAACATCTTCCAAAATAATAATCATCTTTTAATCCCCTAATCATATCGGTCATATTAATACGGCAATCGTCACATTTTCTATCACAATGGTTGTTGGGACATGTTCTTCCATTTCCCACCATTAACTAAGAAGAGAAAGTATAATTAGGGGCTTAAATACTTAGCCAATAATGATGAAAAGGAACTTAAATCATATAAGGATAACTTGTAGATGAAAATTATACACTAACTTGTGATCACCTAGGTTTCAAACTAGGTTATCCATGATCATATATCCTTTTGTGAATCTTTATTTTATTTTATCTTTGTTCCTTTCATAATGGTTCATACTAAGCTTACAAATTTACCATAGCATATCCCTTGGGAGTGTCGTAACCAAGAGTGCAGCAAGGCCCATTGTCATGTACCAGTTCCTGTTCGAGTCTAGCTCAAAGCGGTGTTTTCAGGTTTTACCCCTATGTACATCTGTTCCAGAGCCACCTCTACCTACTCGTATCCAGACAGGGATGTATTAGCTTGGAAACCCCTTACTCATTACTCACCAAAATACCAGGAATATTTCCTATATATAAACATGTCTATAGGCTTTTTCCTAAAATTTTAATATCCTAATTTCCACAAATAACTAAACCATCCTTTGATACCAACTATAACATCCCACCTTTTTATAACATAAACCTTCATTACATTACACAAAACTGAGGATCTTTAAGGTTTAGTGTCTTGGAAACCAGGAACATAATACATGAAAACAACATAAAACATTCTTCTTAAACACTTGAAATGCTTCTCCTTAAATTCATCCTAGGATAATTACTGCATATCATAACCTGGGGACATACATCAAAAGAAAGGGTGAGTAGAAGGCCCAATAAGGGAACAAGAGAAACATTTAACATGTGGACTTGAGATACATCAACTATGTCATGAAAAATAACTTTAAGGCATGAGAAAGAAATCATGTGGAATATCATAATAAAAATAACATTTTTCATAACATTAAGATGTGGCTACATCATTTAACATAGACAATCATGAACATATCACCAATTTCCATCCCCAAGGTGTCATTTGAAAATTACCAAGGTTATTCACCAAGTTATCGTGAAAATTGTAATCTCTAGTGGTTACATCATTACCCAATGCATTGGAGCGCTATCAGGGAACACCCTTAAATTTGCCTTTTTTATCATGTGATTCACATATATAATCATCAAACATTTCATAAATAACCCATATATCATAAAATAAATGGGTTTCGTCTCATAATCATAACGTGTTAAAAACTGCTTTGAAGACATGATCTTTATGTCACCTGAAACCCACGGAAAAAGGAAAGCGGGTTTCATGTATGTAAATATCAGAATTTAAAATAGAACATTTTGATATATATGTGAATACAACTGTAGAAATAAGAGCTTTGAGTATTCACATAATAACATAAAATAAATTTGAGATAAAGAGGGAGGCATTTTGAGATGAAAACTATGCAGTATAACGTCTACGATACATGGTTTTAGAAAACATTGAAAAGAGAGGGGAAATGGGTCACCCACTCAAAAATGATACATAAAAGAGTAGGGGAACAGAATATATAGTATTTAAGAACATTGAAATGAAATTTGAATGATATACATTTGAAACGAAGAACTTTAAAGGAAGACAAAAATAAGATTTCTCTTATGAGAATTCGGCAGCCTAACGGTGTCACTTAAAACATCCAAAAATGGATTGACGAGATCAAATAGGGTCTCTCATCATATTAACATAGTTGATAAGTATGATATAAATATATATCATTCCCCAACATAATAAAAAGGAACTTTAAGGAATTGACATGAATGTAGATCTTGAAAACGAGAAGGATGAAAGAACCCCTTAAAAATTCGGCAGCCTAACGGCACCACTTAAACTTCAACAAAAATGAATTGATAAGATCAAATAAGGTCTCTCATCATATGATAATAAAATATCAGTATGATAGATTTAGATATCATACCCCAAAATATTAAAAAGGAACTTCCAAGACCTGACATGGAATTAGAACTTTGAAAAAGGAGAAAGGTGAAAAAACCACTTAAAAATTCGGCAGCCTAACGGCGCCACTTAAAATGTTAAAATACTGAATTGAAGAGATCAAATTGGGTCTCTCATCATATGATCATAAAATATCAGTATGATAAATTTAGAGATCATACCCCAACATAATAAAAAGGAACTTTCAAGACTTGAAATGGGATTAGAACTTTGAAAAAGGAGAAAGGTGAAAGAACCACTTAAAAATTCGGCAGCCTAACGGCGCCACTTAAAACTTCAAAATACTGAATTGAAGAGATAAAATGGGGTCACACATCATATTATCATAAAGATCAGTATGATAAATTTATAGATCATACCCCACCATAATAAAAAGGAACTTGAAATACTTTACATGAAAATAGATCTTGAAACATGAGAAGGGAGGAAGAATTTGTTACAAAAATTTCGGCAGCCTAACGGCGCCACTTAATACTTCATAAAACGAAATAATGAGAGTAAGAGGGGATATATCCTTATATGAACATGAAAAGGGCAGTAATAGGAGTATAATATAACATCCTTTAACATAAGAACATGGAGCATAAAATAAATTACATAAAAGAGATTACTTGAAAAGAAAGAGAGAGGGCAGATCCCTTACCTTAAAACGTAACTCTTAAAACTCAAAGGTTGGGACCTTGAGGGCTTGGGGGCACCTTGGGAGGACTCTTAGGAAGGTAATGAGACCAGAACATTGTTGGGGGAGAGTGGAGAGTCGAAATGATGATAGGATTGCTTGGTATTTATAGGGAAAGTGAAGTGACAAGGCATTAATGGCCAAGGGACACCTCAAAAGTGGTTTTCTCAAAAGCATGGGCCCTCCCATGGTACTTCCCATGGAGTTAAGCCACATGGGGCCCCTGATACAATAATTCATCACCTTTCGTCGGAAAACCCATAAAATATATAATGACATCATCATGACACTGTTATGATGCCATTAAACATACCGAAACCCAAAAACTGTATTTTTACTATTCACTGAAAATTCAACTTTCTCAGAAAAATCCCAAAATTTCACATTAAACAAATATCAATGCTCTGATTTCAAAAATGAACTCCATTTTATAAAAATAATTTTCTAATTATTTTTAATTTAATTTTTAAATAAATACACTATTCACCGGAAATTCATTTTTTCAGAAAAAACCCCAAAAA
Source organism: Viscum album (assembly GCA_963277665.1). Taxonomy (NCBI): domain Eukaryota; kingdom Viridiplantae; phylum Streptophyta; class Magnoliopsida; order Santalales; family Viscaceae; genus Viscum; species Viscum album. Next base: position 796,947,275 of record OY728143.1, on the reverse strand, counting down.
TTACCTTAACATAATATCGATGCTCTGAGTTGAAAAATGAAATCCATTTTATAAAAGTAATTTTCTAAATATTTATAATTTAATTTTTAATTAAAAAACACTATTCACTCGAAAAAAAACTAATACTTGAATAAGAATATATGAAACCGTTATTTAACCATTTTATTGAATCACATTACTTAATCAAGGTGCCTAGATTATATTAATACATTATTTAAGTGAGATTACAAATCTATTTGGTCACATTACTAATCCTAAGCATAAAATCACTTTTCATAATTTATTATTCATCAAAAATTAAGTTGATCTTATTAGACTCTAAATTTCATACTAAACAAAATTGTAGAAGACCATTTTTTGAAAATCATTACACATTTTTAATTATTTAAGGTTTACATAAACATTTTCAAATTATCCTTTTTCTAAAATTCATCAAAAATATGCATACTAAATTTATCCTGTCATTTGAAAATTCATAAACATTATCATAAGAAGAAATCCCATTTTTTATTTAAAACAAAGGATTACACAAGGCAGTTACGGTCTCCTTACATAGCCCCTTATCACACCAGCGTAGGACCTAAGTGTAAGGTGTGCTATGGTGAGAGAATCTGAGGGAGGCTCGGCCAACATCGCACGAGTAGTAATTTCTATCAGTTTGAACTTCTCACGAAGGCGATTCCGTTCTAACTTCACACGATGAAGTTTGGCTTGGGTTTGGTCCAGAGCAAAGCCCAGTGGTGCTACCTCCTTCCCAAGTTCTGTTAGATTGGCTTTGATCGGTCCAAGACTACTGGGTGAGGCCATCAAATCTTCTTTCTATAATAATTAACCAATATTACTTGTATTTATAGGCAATAATCAAAACATTTAGTTTCCAGCAGTTATATTGACCAATGGTCATATAATAGTAAAAACCCAACGGTCTCATTTTAATTATACTCATGTTATCAAATGAAACATTTTTGTTGAGTATATAAAAAAATAAACTAACACACAAAATTAGGAAACAAAATTTATTCAAAATTTCGGGTCGTTACAATCTTCACCCTTAAGAAATTGCGCCCTCGCAATTTTTAAAATTGGGTTTTGAAATTTCATTGAAAGTCCCACATCGGAAAAGGAGTCAGTAAAACTATTACTTTAAAATAAATAAAGGGAAGTACAAAGCTCACCCGAGTTAACCCACACTAGGATTCCATGTAGGACAACATCGACATGGATGAGAAAACAAAGGGTCAAGTTTTGAGGGAGAGTGATAGAGAACATGATTATGAGAAAGTTAACCATAATAAAATCCCAAACTTATGATGCCTGTAAGCAGTCTTTGATTACCTAGTAGGAAACATAAACCAACAACATTTTTCTTTTACGTTTCTTTTAATAATTTTGAGGAATTAATTTACTAAATAGAACAAAAATATAAGGAAATATACGTACCTTCATGTAGAGTTTCCTCCTCTAATAAGTTTCTACCAAAACTAATCTTTTATCCAAACGATGAGCATTAAAAACTACTTGGTCTCATCAAAACACAAGAATAATCTTCTAAAGAATCACGTATTCCACAAATGAAAAACTATCTCTCTTTAAACATTTATCCAAAAAACAGAAAGTTTAAGATAAAACAACTCTTCAAAAACAAAGATTCCCATAAGAAGGGAAACTACTTTTAAATCTTCAAAGTTCCACCGTACTACCCAGAATTCATCATAGGCCATTCCGTAAGTAACTGTCCTTAAAATTCCTCAAAATAAGCCAAACTAAGATTGAAACCCAATACAAGAAGGACTTGATAACATAGTCTTCCAAGATAAACGTTATCATTCATCTCCAAACAACATCAACCACTCCTAACATCTTATAACCAAAGTAACTAACCTAAACATATTTTCACAAGATAGGTCAATCATTTCCATAAGTAACTTATAATACCATACGTTCAGCTTAAATTCGTTGATTCTTCAAAATATAACTCAACGTTTACTCCTCAAAGAAAATACCTTATTAATCTATTTACCTCGATTAAATAAGGTTCCCAAAATAGTGAAAGTCTTCCAAAATAGTAATCATCTTTTAATCCCCTAATCATCTCTGTCATATTAATACGGAAATCGTCATATTTTGTATCACATTGGTTGTTGGGACATGTTCTTCCATTTCCCACCATCAACTAAGAAGATAAAGTATAATTAGGGGCTTAAATACTTAGCCAATAATCATGAAAAGGAACTTAAATCATATAAGGATAACTTGTAGAATAAAATTATACCCTAACTTGTGATCCCCTAGGTTTCAAACTAGGTTATCCATGATCATATATCTTTATGTGAATCTTTATTTTATTTTATCATTGTTCCTTTAATAATGGTTCATACTATGCTTATGTATTTACAAAAGCATATCTCCTGGGAGTGTTGTAACCAAGAGTGCAGCAAGGCCCGTTGTCGTGTACCAGTTCCCATTCGAGTCTAGCTCAAAGCGGTGTTTTCGGGTTTTAACCCTATGTACATCTATGCCAGAGCCACCTCTACCGGCTCGTATCCAGACAGGGATGTATTTTCTTGGCAACCCCTTACTCAATACTCACTAAAATACCATGAAGATTTTCGATATATAAACATTTTTATAGGATTCTTCTTCTAGTTTTCATATCCTAATTTACACAAATAACTAAACAATACTTTGATACAAACTATAACATCCCACCTTTTTATAACATAAACTTTCATTACATTACACAAAACTGAGGATCTTTAAGGTTTAGTGTCTTGAAAACCAGGAACATAATACATGAAAACAACATAAAACATTCTTCTTAAACACTTGAAATGCTTCTCCTTAAATTCATCCTAGGATCATTACTGCATCTCATAACCTGGGGACATACTTCAAAAGAAAGGGTGAGCAGAAGGCCCAATAAGGGAACAAGATAAACATTTAACATGTGAACTTGAGATACATCAACTATGTCATGGAAAAGAACTTTAAGGAATGAGAAAGAAATCATGTGGAATATCATAATAAAAATAACATTTTTCATAACTTTAAGATGTGGCTACATCATTTAACATAGAAAATCATCAACATATCACCAAGGTCCATCCCCAAGGTGTCATTTGAAAATTACCAAGGTTATTCACCAAGATATCGTGAAAATTGTATTCTCTAGTGGTTACATCATTACCCAATGCATTGGAGCGCTATTAGGGCGCACACTTAAATTTTCCTTTGTTATCATGTGATACACATATATAATCGTCAAAAATTTCATAAATAACCCATATATCATAAAAAAATTGGTTTCATTTCATAATCATAAAATTTTAAAAACTGCTTTAAAGATATTATCTTTACGTCACCTTAAACCCAGGGAAAAGGGAAAGTGGGTTTCATGTATGTAAATATCAGAATTTAAAATAGAAAATTTTGATATATATGTGAATACCCCTATAGAAATAAGAGCATTGATTATTCACATAATAACATAAAATAATTTTGAGATAAAGAGGGAGGCATTTTGAGACGAAAACTATGCAGCATAACGTCTACGATACATGGTTTTAGAAAACATTGAAAAGAGAGGGGACATGGGTCACCCACTCAAAAATGAGACATAAAAAAATAGGGTAACAGAATATTTAGTATTTAAGAATATGGAAATTAAATTTTAATGATATACCATATGAAACGAAAAACATAAAAGGAAGACAAAAATAAGATTTCTCTTATGAAAATTCGGCAGCCTAACGACATCACTTAAAACATCCAAAAATGGATTGACGAGATCAAATAGGGTCTCTCATCATATGAACATAGATTATAAGTATGATATACATAGAGATCATACCCCAACATAATAAAAAGGAACTTGAAGGACTTGACATGAAAGAAGATCTTGAAAACGAGAAGGGTGAAAGAACCCCTTAGAAATTCGGCAGTCTAACGACGCCACTTAAACTTCAACATAAATGAATTGATGAGATCAAATAGGGTCTCTCATCATATGATAATAAAAGATCAGTATGATAGATTTAGAGATCATACCCCAACATAATAAAAAGGAACTTGCAATACTTGACATGTAATTAGAACTTTGAAAAAGGAGAAAGGTGAAAGAACCACTTAAAAATTCGGCAGCCTTATACCGCCACTTAAAACATCAAAATACTGAATTGAATAGATAAAATGGGGTATCTAATCATATGATCATAAAATATCAGTATGATAAATTTATAGATCATACCCCAACATAATAAAAAGGAACTTTCAAGACTTGACATGGGATTAGAACTTTGAAAAAAGAGAAAGGTGAAAGAACCACTTAAAAATTCGGCAGCCTGACAGCGCCACTTAAAACTTCAAAATACTGAATTGAAGAGATCAAATGTGGTATCTCATCATATGATCATAAAAGATCAGTATGATAAATTTAGAGATCATACCCCAACATAATAAAAAGGAACTTGAAATACTTTACATGAAAATAGATCTTGAAAAATGAGAAGGGAGAAAGAATTCGTTACAAATATTTCGGCAGCCTAACGACGCCACTTAAAACATCATAAAACGAAATAATGAGAGTAATATGGGATATCTAATTATATGAACATGAAAAGGGAAGTAATAGGAGTATAAAATAACATCCTTTAACAAAAGAACATGGAGCATAAAAGAAATTACATAAAAGAGATTACTTGAAAAGAAAGAGAGAGGTCGGATCCCTTACCTTAAAACGTAACTCTTAAAACTCCAAGGTTGGGACCTAGAAGGCTTGGGGGAACCTTGGGAGGACTCCTTGGGAGGTAATGAGACCCAAACTTCGTTGGGTGAGAGTGGGGAGTCGAAAGGATGAGAGGATTACTTGTTATTTATAGGGAAAGTGAAGCGACAAGGCATTAATGGCCAATGGACACCTCAAAAGTGGTTTTCTCAAAAGCATGGGCCCTCCCATGGTACTTCCCATGGAGTTAGGCCACATGGGGCCCCAAAAACAATAATTAATCACCTTTGGTCGGCCAACCCATGAAATATCTCATGAAATCATCATGACACAGTTATGATGTCATTAAACATACCGAAACCCTAAAACTGTATTTTTACTATTCACTAAAAATTCAACTTTCCCAGAAAAATCCCAAAATTTCACATTAACCAAATATCAATGCTCTGATTTCAAAAATGAACTCCATTTTATAAAAATAATTTTCTAAATATTTTTAATTTAATTTTTAAATAAATACACTATTCACCGAAAATTCATTTTTTCAGAAAAAACCCCAAAAATTACCTTAACATAATATCGATGCTCTGAGTTCAAAAATGAAATCCATTTTATAAAAATAATTTTCTAAATATTTATAATTTAATTTTTAATTAAAAAGCCTATTCACCTGAAAAAACTAATACTTGAATAATAATATATTACATAGTTATTTAACCATTTTATTGAATCACATTACTTAAGCAAGGTGCCTAGATTATATTAATATTTTCTTTGTGTGAGATTACTAATCTATTTAGTCACATTACTAATCTTAAGCATAAAATCACTATTCATAATTTACTATTTATCAAAAATTAAGTTGATTTTATTAGACTCTAAATTTCATACTGAACATAATTGTAGAAGACCATTTTTTGAAAATCATTACACATTTTTAATTATTTTTGGTTTACATAAATAATTTTAAAATACCCCTTTTCTAAAATTCGTCATAAATATGCATACTATATTTATCCGGTCATTTGAAAATTCATAAAAATTATCATAAGAAGAAATCCCAATTTATATTTAAAACAATCGATTACACAAGGTATTTACGGTCTCCTTACATAGCCTCTTAGCACACCAGCGTATGACCTAAGTGTAAGGTGTGCTAAGGTGAGAGAATCCGAGGGAGGCTCGGCCAACATCGCATGAGTAGTAATTTCTATCAGTTTGAACTTCTCGTGAAGGTGATTCCATTCTAACTTCACACGATGAAGTTTGGCTTGGGTTTGGTCTAGAGAAAAGCCCAGTGGTGCTACCTCCTTCCCATGTTCTGATAGATGGGCTTCGATCGGTCCAAGACTACTGGGTGAGGCCATCGAATCTTCTTTCTATAATAATTAACCAAGATTACTTGTATTTAGAGACAATAATCAAAACATTTAGTTTCCAGTGGTTATATTGACCAATGGTCATATAACAGTCAAAAACCAACGGTCTCATTTTAATTATACTCATGTGATCAAATGAAACATTTTTGTTGAGTATATAAAAAAATAAAATAACACACAAAATTAGGAAACAAGATTTATTCAAAATTTCAGGTCATTACAATCTTCCCCCTTAAGAAATTGCGTCCTCACAATTTTTAAAATTGGGTTTTGAAATTTCATTGAAAGTCCCACATCGGAAAAGGAGTCAGTAAAACTATTACTTTAAAAAAAAGAAAGGGAAGTACAAAGGTCACCCGAGTTAACCCACACTATGATTCCATGTAGGACAACATGGACATGGAGGACAAAACAAAGGGTCAATTTCTGAGGGAGAGTGATAGAGAACATGATTAGGAGAAAGTTAACCATAATAAAATCCCAAACTTATGATGTGTGTAAACGGTCTTTGATTACCTAGTAGGAAACGTAAACCAACAACTTTTTGTTTTACGTTTCTTTTCATAGTTTTGAGGAATTAATTATCTACATAGAACAAAAATATAAGTAAATATACCTACCTTGATGTAGTGTTTCCTCCTTTAATAATTTTCTACCAAAACTAATATTTTCTCCAAACGATGAGCATTCAAAACTACTTGGTCTCATCAAACCACAAGAATAATCTTCTAGAGATTCACGTATTCCACAAAAGAAAAACTATCTATCGTTAAACATTTATCCCAAAAACAGAAAGGGTAAGATAAAAAAACTCTTCAAAAACAAAGATTCCCATAGGAAGGGAAACTTCTTTTAAATCTTCAAAGTTCCACCGTACTACCCAGAGTTCATCATAGACCATTCTGTAAGTAAATGTCCTTAAAATTCCTCAAAATAACCCAAACTGAGATTAAAACCCAATACAAGAAGGACTTTATTACATAGTCTTCCAAGATAATCTTTATCGTTCATCTCCAAAAAACATCAACCACTCCTAACATCTTATAAACAAAGTAACTAACCTAAACATATTTTCCCAAGATAGGTCAATCATTTCCATAAGTAACCTATAATACCATATGTTCCCCTTAAATTCATTGATTCTTCAAAATATAACTCAACCTTTACTCCTCAAAGAAAATACAGTAGTAATCTATCTACCTTGATCAAATAGGGTTCCCAAAATAGTGAATGTCTTCCAAAATAATAATCAACTTTTAATCCCCTAATCATCTCAGCCATATTAATACGGCAATCGTCACATTTTCTATCACATTGGTTTTTGGGACATGTTCTTCCATTTCCCACCATTATCTAAGAAGAGAAAGTATAATTAGGGGATTAAATACTTAGCCAATAATCATGAAAAGGAACTTAAATCATATAAGGATAACTTGTAGAAGAAAATTATACCCTTACTTGTGATCCCCTAGGTTTCAAACTAGGTTATCCATGATCATATATCCTTATGTCAATCTTTATTTTATTTTATCTTTGTTCCTTTAATAATGGTTCATACTAAGCTTATTAATTTACCAAAGAATATCCCCCGGGAGTGTCATTACCAAGAGTGCAGCAAGGCCCGTTGTCATGCACCAGATCCCGTTCGAGTCTAGCTCAAAGTGGTGTTTTTGGGTTTTACCCCTATATACATTTGTGCCAGATCCACCTCTACCTGCTCGTATCCAGATAGGGATGTATTTCCTTGGAAACCCCTTATTCATTACTCACCAAATACCAGGAATATTTCCTATATATAAACATCTCTATAGGATTCTTCCTAAAGTTTTCATATCCTAATTTCCACAAATAACTAAACCATCCTTTGATACCAACTATAACATCCCACCTTTTTAAAACATAAACTTTCATTACATTACACAAAACTGAGGATCTTTAAGGTTTACTGTCTTCGAAACCAGGAACATAATACATGAAAACAACATAAAACATTCTTCTTAAACACTTGAAATTCTTCTCCTTAAGTTCATCCTAGGATCATTACTACATCTCATAACCTGGGGACATACATCAAAAGAAAGGGTGAGCAGAAGGCCCAATAAGGTAACAAGAGAAACATTTAACATGTGAACTTGAGATACATCAACTATGTCATGAAAAAGAACTTTAAGGCATGAGAAAGAAATCATTTGGAATATCATAATAAAAATAACATTTTTCATAACGTTAAGATGTGGCTACATCATTTAACATATACAATCTTGAACATATCACCAAGGTCCATCCCCAAGGTTTCATTTGAAAATTACCAAGGTTATTCACCAAGATATCGTGAAAGTTGTAATCTCTAGTGGTTATATCATTACCCAATGCATTGGAGCGCTATCAGGGCGCACCCTTAAATTTTCCTTTTTTATCTTGTGATCCACATATATCATCATCAAAACATTCATAAATAACCCATATATCATAAAATAAATGGGTTTTATTTCATAATCATAACGTTATATAAACTGCTTTAATGACATGATCTTTACGTCACCTTAAACCCACGGAAAACGGAAAGTGGGTTTCATGTATGTAAATCTCAGAATTTAAAATAGAAAATTTTGATATATATGTGAATACCCCTATGTAAATAAGAGCTTTGAGTATTCACATAATAATATAAAATAATTTTGAGATAAAGAGGGAAGAATTTTGAGACGAAAACTATGCAGCATAACGTCTATGATACATGGTTTTAGAAAACATTGAAAAGAGAGGGGACATGGGTCACCAACTCAAAAATGATACATAAAATAGTAGTGGAACAAAATATATAGTATTTAAGAACATGGAAATGAAATTTTAATGATATAACATATGAAACGAATAACATTAAAGGAAGACAAAAATAAGATTTCTCTTATGGGAATTCGGCAGCCTAACGGCGTCACTTAAAACATCCAAAAATGGATTGACGAGATCAAATAGGGTCTATAATCATATGAACATAGATGATAAGTATGATAGATATAGATATCATACCCCAAATTAATAAAAAGGAACTTGATGTACTTGACATGAAAGTAGATCTTGAAAACGAGAAGGGTGAAAGAACCCCTTAGAAATTCGCAAGCCTAACGGCGCCACTTAAACTTCAACAAAAATGAATTGATGAGATCAAATAGGGTCTCTAATCATATGATAATAAAAGATCAGTATGATAGATTTTGATATCATACCCCAACAAAATTAAAACGAACTTCCAAGACTTGACATGGAATTAGAACATTGAAAAAGGAGAAAGGTGAAAAAACCACTTAAAAATTCGGCAGCCTAACGACGCCACATAAAACTTCAAAATACTGAATTGAAGAGATAAAATGGGGTCTCTCATCATATGATCATATAATATCAGTATGATAAATTTATAGATCATACCCCAACATAATAAAAAGGAACTTGGAAGACTTGACATGGGATTAGAACTTTGAAAAAGGATAAAGGTGAAAGAACCACTTAAAAATTCGGCAGCCTAACGGTGCCACTTAAAACATCAAAATACTGAATTGAAGAGATAAAATGGGGTCTCTCATAATATGATCATAAAAGATCAGTATGATAAATTTTGAGATCATACCCCAACATAATAAAAAGGAACTTGAAATACTTTACATGAAAATAGATCTTGAAAAATGAGAAGGGAGAAAGAATCTGTTACAAAAATTTCGGCAGCCTAACGGCGCCACATAATACTTCATAAAACGAAATAATGAGAGTAATATGGGATATCTCATTATATAAACATGAAAATGGAAGTAAGAGGAGTATAAAAGAACATCATTTAACATAATAACATGGAGCATAAAAGAAATTACATAAAAGAGATTACTTGAAAAGAAAGAGAGAGGTCGGATCCCTTACCTTAAAACGTAACTCTTAAAACTCAAAGGTTGGGACCCTGAGGGCTTGGGGGCACCTTTGGAGGACTACATGGGAGGTAATGAGACCCTAACATCGTTGGGGGAGAGTGGGGAGTCGAAAGGATGAGAGTATTGCTTGGTATTTTATAGGGAATGTGAAGTGATAAGGCATTAATGGCCACAGAACACCTCAAAAGTGGTTTTCTCAAAAGCATGGGACCTCCCATGGTACTTCCCATGGAGTTAGGCCACATGGGTCCCTGATACAATAATTTATCACCTTTGGTCGGCCAACCCATAAAATATCTCATGAAATCATCATGACACAGTTATGATGTCATTAAATATACCAAAACCCTAAAACCGTATTTTTACTATTCACTGAAAATTCAACTTTCTCAGAAAAATACCAAAACATCACATTGACCAAATATCAATGCACTGATTTAAAAAATAAACTCCATTTTATAAAAATAATTTTCTAAATATTTTTAATTTAATTTTTAAATAAATACACTATTCACCTAAAATTCAATTTTTCAGAATAAACCCCAAAAATTACCTTAACATAATATCGATGCCCTGAGTTCAAAAATGAAATCCACTTTATAAAAATAATTTTCTAAATATTTATAATTTAATTTTTAATTAAAAACACTATTCATCTGAAAAAAACTAATACTTGAATAATAATATATGAAACTGTTATTTAACCATTTTATTGAACCACATTACTTAATCAAGGTGCCTAGATAATATTAATACTTTATTTAAGTGATATTACAAATATATTTGGTCACATTACTAATCCTAAGCATAAAATAACTATTCATGATTTACTATTCATCAGAAATTAAGTTGATATTATTAGACTCTAAATTTCATACTGAACATAATTCTAGAAGACCATTTTTTGAAAATCATTACACATTTTTAATTATTTAAGGTTTACATAAACATTTTTAAAATTTCCTTTTTCTAAAATTCATCAAAAATATGCATACTATATTTATTCGGTCATTTGAAAATTACTAAACATTATCATAAGAATAAATCAGATTTTTTATTTAAAACAAAGGATTGCACAAGGCAGTTATGGTCTCCTTACATAGCCCCTTATCACACCAGCATAGGACCTAAGTGTAAGGTGTGCTAAGGTGAGAGAATCCGAGGGAGGCTCGGCCAACCTCGCACGAGTAGTAATTTCTATCAGTTTGAACTTCTCGTGAAGGCGATTCCGTTCTAACTTTACATGATGATGTTTGGCTTGGGTTTGGTCCAGAGAAAAGCCCAGTGGTGCTACCTCCTTCCCAAGTTCTGTTAGATGGGCTTTGATCGGTCCAAGACTAATGGGTGAGGCCATCGAATCTTCTTTCTATAATAATTAACCAAGATTACTTGTATTTAGAGACAATAATCAAAATGTTTAGTTTCCAGTGGTTATATTGACCAATGGTCATATAACAGTCAAAACCCAACGGTCTCATTTTAATTATACTCATGTTATCAAATGAAACATTTTTGATGAGTATATAAATAAAATAAAATAACACACAAAATTAGGAAACAAGATTTATTAAAAATTTCGGGTCGTTAAAACAATTGATACCAATTGGGCGTGTTTAGGAGAAAAAACATTATCAACTAATATAAAATATTCCATGATTTAGTAAATCTGATAGCTAAAAATGTTTCACAATAATCATTTCATTGGTCCTCCACCTATGTTTCATCTCCCTCAATTCATATTCAGATAAAATAATCATAACATTTGAAATAGTATTAATGATATTCTTTTATTTCATTGTTATATAAATAGTATTGAGAAGTGTTCCTCAATATTGAGACAAACTAAAATTCAGAAAGAGTTTCTTATATTCTATCACCATTTATATTTCAATAGATAATTTTTTGGGTAGCATGGGTTTCTTCTAGAAAAAATAACATTTCACTTTTTAATGATATTTATTTTCAAATTAATTTAGAAAATTTACTAGTATTTTTATGAGTATATTTTTCTGCTCACATTTTTTATTCTTCTAACTGTCTAGGCCATAATTTCATTTAATGATTTAGAACATGTTTCACATTCAATTTTTTCTATGAAATACTGGTATCTTATTAATTTTTCTTCTTTTTTCATTAAATTTAACTAATTTTGTAACCATTTCATTAAAATTTTAGTTGTGTTTTCATCCTACTTACATCTTAAAATCATCCTCATATCATTAATTATGATTCATTTCATTGGTAACTTTTGAATAGACTATACTTATTCATCACCTGTATCTTCAAAAAAATAATATATTTGTTGCATTTATTAAAATTATTGTCATTTTTAATATATATTTTAAAATTATATTTAAAATTATGGCTTGATTGTAGCTTTCTATGATGTCCTATTTCCTCCAAAAAAAGAAGCGTCTTTTATTGGTTGTGATATCATTGTTTACATTCTTTTTGGGTGGATTCTACATGGTATCATTCCATTCGTTATACCATATGGTATATTTAATTTTTATCTCCATTTTTTTCATTAACTATTATAGGATAATACATTCATTATTAGTTGAATAATTCTTGGTTAATGTAAACTAACACTCATTGTTATAATGACTACATTCATTTAAATTTTTATAAATAATCTCAAGATTCATAAAACGGTCAGTATTCAACGTATATACTTTATTATATGATGGTTAGAATATCTTATGAGGATTTATTCTAAATAATTTGTTTGTCCCCATTAATATAGTATAACATTATATTAAATAAGTGGACATGTTATTCCCACATCAAATGTCCATATGTCATTATGTTTACCCCACCAACAAGTGAAAAAATAATGATGTCTACAATTGAGTTGTAATTTTTACAGATTCGAATCCATGTTGTATTGGAGTATATATTTTTTATTACAACATTTGTGGAAAAAATCCTTTTTTAATCCATTCATATTCTATTATGGAAGTGGTTTGGGTCTCACATATTTATTCCACCAATATTTGTATGATGCTTATGTTATATCCTGCACTATTTAGATAACAGAAAATGAAGGAAATTATTTTACTAAGGAATGGGGTTACCTTTTCCTAATTTCATTGGATAATGTATCATTTAATTTTTCTTAATATTATTCTATCACATTGTAATGAAATAATTTGAATATAAAATATGATAGTAGATATTTTTTCATGTTCATGACAAGACACAATTTCTTTAACTTCTATATTTATCAATTTTTCATTCAACATAAAACATATTAATGTCAATATATTTTTATGGTCTTTTATATTTTTAAATTTTTATTTTTCAACTAGAAGATATATTTAAACTCTTTTTTCTTATTGATTTAATCTCCAATTTACATTCATTAAAATACACCATAGATTTTAGTTCATTGATTATTTCAAAAAAATAATTATATTTACAAATTTTATAAGAACTAATTTCTACAATTCATATTCATTTAAGGAATATATTGTAATTCAATATTGAATATATTGATCCATTTTTTCTATAAATTTTGTGATATTATTTCAAATTTTGAACTTCATGTCCTATTCATTATCTATATCATTGTACTCCAATTATAACTATGATTTTTTATCCTATAGACACTTGATATATTTAGTTTTGTTTGTAAAAAATTCAATAGAGATATGTTTTATATATTTATTGATGTTATATTAAAAAAATCAACTGATTGATTTTGTACATACAGTTCAAATATTGAGAAGGATTCATACAGGGGATTAATCTGAACAATTTTATCAAAATATATACCATTATTTTTACCTTCATGTATGGGTGGATCCCCCATCCCTTAGTTTTGAGAATATATCTTCCTTATCATTTAATACTTTATATTATTTGGGTATATTAATGTTATGATCAAACCCTTTACTTCACAATTTTCACACATTCCTTTCATTATCTTCAAAAAAGTAATATTTGTAATTTCCTTCTCTTATATATGATTAAATATTGAAACATCTTGAAAGATTCGCTTCATGGAATTGCGTAAGAATGTATGGGGAAATTTTTAAATCCAATTTGAGTATGATGGTACTCAATTAAACATGAGAGTCTAAATTGATATTGAAACAACATTGAGAGTGGGATAATATATGTAGAAAAAGTTGTACCAAAGAAACCCAACATGAAATTTTACCCCTTTAAGTTGTTTGATCTTTTTCCTTGGTCAAGATGTGTGGATATCATTATATAACCATAAGAAATTCTTCTATCTTCAATGATGATAATTAAATTTAAAAAATCACAATGATATTATTACAAGGTTTATCCCCAATGTGAGAAACTGCTCCTTTGAATGACCAGTTAAAATATTCCGTGGTTGATTCTCTGTTAATAATCTTATTATTAGTTAAAATAGGTATGTGTTCTTTACAATATGAAACTCATAGTTTATCTCACACACATAGAATCCACTGACTTATACAAAATACAATTATTTATAATAATTCTTCATTTTCAATAATTAACAGATAAAAAACATTATCATATTCTATTATAGTATGAATAATGACCATGTCCTTCATCTTCCGAAAAAACCTCAACAGATCTGAGCATCAAGAGATTTGTAGTTCAAAACAAGTGTAGAATGAACTCTATGGTTTCCATTATCTTTATCATACCATTTCTTATATTCCCAAAGACTCAACTTTTTTCATTAGAAATATAGGATTTTATTTTCTCAAATCATCTACCAAAATGGATTCCCTATAAATAGAGGTTTGAAACTCTATTTCTCAATTAGGGATCTTTTTTTATGAAAAGATCTGAATGATCATAGATTTTTTATAAACTCAAAATTTCCTAAAAAATAGAGAGGTAATGATCATAAATCATCAAATTTCAAAACCATGTATATTGAGTTACTTTAAAATTATCTAAGATATTGAAGAAATTGGTCTTTGTTACATATATGAAAAACATGGAATAAACATATTATTAACACACCATCTGAAATAATGAACTCATTCATTATGAATGTCATATATTTGAATTGAAGAAATCCACATCATATCATTGTTTTTTGGTTATTCATGAACAAAAAGTTCCACAAAGTCAAGTGGTTTACATACTTCCACAAACTTCAAATATTCTTATATGGAAAACCATAATGACTTCTGCCTCCACATCACTCTAACTCACAATTCTCAAAATTTCTATGATCATTTATTAATTTACACGCCATATTATTTATATCAATCACAAAAAATCTCACATTCATGCACATATTACATTTATTTTTGTGTTCACAGTCATCTTAATACATCAACATGGATATCATTCTTAATATTTTTATATAAATCTACCTTTTTCACAATGAAAACCATCCTCTAAATTGCAACAAGTAATTGAATATTTTTTTGTGATACATGTGGTTATGTTAATATTCATTGGAAAAACATAAATTTCATTCGATATATTTGTTTTATCATCTTATTTTGATAAACGAATCTTTTATTGGATCCTTTTATTCATCATCACGTGATAAGGCTTTAGTCTTGTAATACTTTTTGAAGTTTTTGTTTAGAATCACTCAAGTTCATCTGCATAATTGAATTCATTGTATTTTGGGGTAGACAACCATGACATTTTATCTTCATCAATTTATTTATTTATCATTAATTTTTATTGAATTGATTTTTAAGAATGATATCTTCAGGTTTCAATTCATTAGAATTGCACATTTATATATAATTTTTGGAAATATCCATTTTCGTACTTAAAAAACTACCCCATTCTTTATATTTTTTACCTTTTTTAACTTAAAATAATAATAATAATCAGGAACCTCCTAGATAATTAAAAATATCTTCACTTTCTCATGGGAACACTACATAAATTCCATCTTACATGCACCCAGGAATAGATGGTCTTTTTTAACAACACTTATCCTAAATCACAGTATTACTGTGATGTTTTTTGCACTATTAAGTCACCAAGGAACTATAAAATTCATATATATTCATTCATTTAGATAACCTCATTCTCATATCACGAAGTAATATAACTTTTATTTCACAATAGGTTTTAGAGTTTCCTTATTATTAGATGAATTATTGTTTAACATGGTCAACATACACAATACTTTTTCTCCTCATATATTGTTGATTTATCTTCTAGTGTCTTTGAAGATAATTTGGACAATAATAGTCGATATCCTAGACATCATCAACTTCAATATTATTAACATAATTTTCATTTATACATATTTTTTTACTCTTGTTCTAGTAACTTGATAATCAATAACAGATCTTCTTATGTCTAATATATCATATTTGGATGTGTTCATCATAATCGTCCATAGTTTTTACCCAATAATTGAATGCATCCAGATCTTTGAAGTTAAGGGAATATTAAAGTAGATATATCATGAAGTTATATAAAAACCATAGATAAGGTATAATATGAAAGATGAACAACATCATTCAATTTTAGATTTTTTGCACACTTTTTATTATATGATGTACTATTTATACTTGATGAGAAATCCCACATCAGTTTATTCATCAAAAAAAATAAATCTTCGTTTATCTAGATGTTGTATAACATTTCATTAAAATAACATGGAACAAACCCATGTTACATCCATAAATCTTGATACCTTCCTATTAGTTATATCACATACTAGGCACCATATCCCATTTTTCTCTTTTTAGATACTATCATTCCAAAAAATATTTAATCTTATTTTATCACACTTTGATGTGTGTTTTCAATTTTTTTATATGCTACATAGTTAGAATAATTTTTTTACTTCATTATTCATTTTTAATTTTCATAAATAAGGCCACAAAAATATATATTTTTTTAAAAAAATATTATAGTATTAGATAATTACTTATATTGAATTTGGAGATTATGAGTATACCACCAAATATCATCATGTATAATATCAATGTAGTTGTGGTCGGTGCACTGAAATTTTAATATCAGTAGATATTATTCAGCTAAAGATCATTTCAATAATAATATAATTTAATTATCCTCTCTCTTATTTAGGGATATTATCTCTACTACTCACTAGTTCAATAATATGAATAAATTTAAAGTGTGATTCCCTATAATATGCTTAGAATATAACTGTATTACATTTCTTAATGATTTATCTTCTAAAGTGTTAAAATTTACAAAACCATTAGTAAATAATTTCTTCTACATTAATCATATAATTCCCTTGGGCTTAAAATTTACTTCAATAATCATTGAATTATCCTTAACAACAAATACAACACTAATCATCACATTCCCTTTGGGGTTTTAAAAGTCTTTAATGGGAAATCTCTTTACTGAATTAATCACATACATAAATAATTTTGTAAGGGGTATAATAGATAAAAACTCATAGATTGAATTGGAAGTTGATGTAATATATAATTCATTGTGTAAGTAGTTATATAAGTGTAACACTCTCACTAAACTCATTGAATTTAAGGAGTAATTTTTATTACTTTTCAAAAAAAAATTATACATGGTTAAAAAAATTAATTACACATTCTTGTGAGAAAGAAAATAATTATGGATGTTGTTAGGGAAAACTCCAATACACATGAGGATATACACAAATAAATAATTTTTTCCATCCAAAATAAAATGGATATTAACACAAAGTTATTAAAGGAACATGATTTTTCCTTAAAAATGATGAGTAAGTTTCCCATAGAAAATATGTTGAAGATGACTATTGAATATAACGATAAAATAAAATCACATTAGGATCTATAAAAAATATTAAATATAATGTGTATTTATATTGTATTAAAATTAAAAAATATTTATGTAATAATATATTAATCTTCACATGAAGTCGATAAAAGTGAAGCTACTATAAAAGTTTAAAAATATTTCATTTCTATATGAAATACTTATTCAATAGACAAAAAAATAATGAAATAATGTTTTTAATAATTTATTATCTTAGTTTCATAGCCTATAATTATAGTTTTTAAAAGGCCTATATATAGAAAATTCTTCAAAACTCCTCCACTTCCATTAAGGTAAATGACAGAATTTAAGGAATATGGTGTTCCCCAAGAGGTGTTCGAAAGGAATAATTCTACACTTGAGAACTAGAATGTACATCCATAAATAAGAATAAAACACAAATAAAGAAAAATAATATTTGTTAGATACATATATAGGTGTAAAAATATTTTACATGGGGTCATTAACTTTTATAATGACATGTCAACTACGAGATGAGAATTAAATCTTGTGGTAAAGGAGGTCACTAGTTTGAGTTGGGTAATTGAGTAATTCTAATAGATTTTCTCTTTTTTGATGTTAGATTATCATAATTCAAATTCCCTGAGTATGTAAATTAAAAATATATTATGGTTATGAAGATATTATTATATATTTATCAATATTATTACTTACTATTATTTGGAATAGATAACTAAAATACATAATCATTGTATATGTGACTCTGGTATGCATTATTACTTAAACTGATGTAGTTAAATCGATAAATTTAGTCGTTACCTATATATTGATATTGAATATAATGAATTAATACAGTGTATAAAGAATATGGAATATAATATGTTACATTTAATGTATTGAATTGACAGAATTCTCAACTTTTAATGTTTTCTATAGTGTATAAAATTATTTATAATTGTAAAATGATTCTCAACTGGAAGAGTTAATGTGTCAAATTGATAAAATGGATTATTTATTTGATGTGTTGAATTTAGTTTATTGGTTACTTATTAGTTGGTAGTTATATGAAAATAATGAAGTTGGTGATGGGAAAATTGTATAGGAGAGTTTAGTTGAACATGAAACCTTGATTGGGATATATAAATCTATTTTTCATCTTATTTTTATGTACTTATATACACCACTACCAGTTTTGGATAACTAAAATGATGAATATTCTTAGAATTGTGTATTACATGATTATACATCATTTAGGATGTTTTGGAAATGGATATATAATTCATACCAGTCTACTTCTCTCATGTTGGGTAATGGTTGTGGTTACAATAGTGATTGTCGTTATGTGGTTGTGGTATGAGGTGCAATATATGTGATTATTATATAACAAAAGGGTGGTTGTCTTTGGATTTGTAGTGTAGTTTTGAGAATTGATGGGATAATAATAACATTTTTTGGACATGAGGGCTACTAAATTGTTGGGGATGTAAGTGTGTGGTGCCTTAGTGACTATATTTTGTTGTTTTTCATGTACGTATACTATATAATCAGATATTGCATGGTCTTTCTGTGAAAAGATACGAGTTTATATGATATATTATGGGATAATAAATTATTTTCATTATCCATTAAATGGATCACTAGTATAACTCTTAATAGTTTAAACAAGGGTTCATAGTTAGAAAC
Organism: Viscum album; assembly: GCA_963277665.1. NCBI lineage: Eukaryota > Viridiplantae > Streptophyta > Magnoliopsida > Santalales > Viscaceae > Viscum > Viscum album. The sequence continues at coordinate 796,927,884 of OY728143.1, read as the reverse complement.
TGGTTGAGTATACATTATACTCACCCCTTCTTTGACATATTTTATTTTTAGATTTATCAGATTTTGGTAGATAATAGATTGTACCTTAATATCCTATTCCATATTTATTTTTATTATAAAACCATTATGTATCAAATTTTATAATAGTTTTTAACATCATGGTTGTTAAAAGGGAGATATTATTAATCATTGAGTTTTTTTAAGAAATTAGATTCAATTTAAATCTTTGTTGTAGATGTTTTGGGACATATTTATTTAATGTTTATTTTTTTTGGAGAGTGGATTTATTTTCCTTACAATAACTAATTGGGAAATGCAACATTTATCTCCTTTAATATACACATAGTTCATACATCCAACCTACAACCTATTAGAGGAAAAATTTTGGGATCAATTCAAATATAACCAATGTCATGGGATGTGACTTCATAGGGTTGGTTCTTGAAGAAATAGTATCAGAGCTACTGATTATTTAATGATTAGGTTTGGGGACAATTTATAATTTCATTAGTATTGTTTTTATATAGTATCATTTGATATTAGAATGTGATATAGTCCATAGAGGAAGGTTAATCCAAATAAGGTCTCCTTATATAAAATCTAATTCATAATAAATGTTTTGTTAATTATAGGGATGAAGCATAACTATTTTACATCATTAATATTTATTTTTTTCTATTGTAATTGAAATTATGTGTTTTTGGGGGAATTTAAAAATAATTGAAATTAATTCCATATCTTGCGATTGCATTCCTTTTATTCTTATATACATTTTTGGTAGTTGATAAACATATGTAGTTTTGGGTTGAGACGTGTAAAAGGATGCTTGGGATTTTCATGAATGTATCAATTAATATAATAAGGATTCATGGAGAATGAAATTTTCTAAGTTCCATTGGAATAATTTTCTAATGTATGAATAATTCCTTATTTGAAATAATATTAATCAATGGTTGAAAGAGGTGGTGATACCATTTTTTACTAATTAAATAAAAATTATAGAATTGAATCACCTTCATAGTTGGTTTATGGTAAGATGTTCCCAGAGAGTGGTGGATCCATTAACTTGGGGATTTTAATGATTTAGAGGACTCCTAGTATAATTTTAAGATTTAGTTTCAAATCTAATTCATATCCTCATTATAAAGAGAACATTCATGGTATGCGCAACTCATTATATAGTAAATGATTAACGAATTTGAGAGTTTAGAGTGAAGTTCAATAACCTCCTACATCATTCTCTATAACTCTTAATATAACATGAGTTGAGGGAGATTAACATATTGGGATATTTTTACATGTTAAGAAAGTTTAAATTAATTTAATTATCTTACCTTATTATACTGAGGTTCTCATTTAAGATAAGGTAGGTGAGAAGTCATTGGTTTGGACATATTGGCTGCAATATTATATTAATGAAAATTATTTCGTAGTAGATTTAAAAATAGTGGTTCATATCTATTAGGATATATGAGGCTACAACCAGTAAGGGGATACACATAGACTTTATTCTATCATATTTTAGTTATTTTATTTCACAAACATCCATATGGAACTTAAGTATTGTAACACCCAAAGATTTCATACTGTGTTATTTCTTCAAAATAATTCAATAACTTGCACTACACGCAACACCGAGTTCAATCACACCATGACTTATAAAGAAAAAATGCCATTAAAAGAGGTCATGAATAGCATTAACTACATTTTAAACTTTATATAATCCTTATAATTTTAGAATCCATATTATGAGTTTCTTAGTCATAATGCAAGAACAGATTCATTTTCAGTATTACACTTTTATAAACTTTTAATAGTGAAACCTTTTTAAATACAATATTTTATACTTTTTGACTAAATGGGGACATCAAAAAATTTAAAATGAAACATCTCAAGCTTACACGGTACGCTTTCCTTTGAATAAAACAGTAGCGTGTGTTGTACGCAACTTCGAGTTTTAACACACACCACAACCAATCAAACTAGCCGTTATGAATAGTAATACCTAATTTTTGAAATTATATATATTTTATATTTCAAAATGGACTTCATTTTTGGATTCGGAATATCTAATTTATCTTAAGGTGAAATTTTGGTACTTTTCAGATAACTTTCATATTTTGATGAATAGTGAAAATTACTAAATTTTAATTAAAAACAACTTTTTTAATCAAAATAATTAATAGTGATAAATTGTGAATTTTAGTGGTTTTAAAGTATATTTAGAATATATTTTTACCATTCAATTTAATTTTTATCATTGGACATAATTTTACAATTAAACCGAACATAAACAAGTGTCAATCTTTTGATAGTTATTATCTCTTAAAAACGCGCTTTTTGTTTTGACAGCGGGAATTAATTTTAAATTAATTTCTGCCACTTCTGTGTTTTGAATTTAGGAAAATGGATTCCATATTTGGAATCAGGATGTCCAAATTATGTAAATAGGTAACTTTTATTTTTACACATTTTGAATAATTACTGCGGTAAATATTTTATTTACCATGGTTAAAGGGTAAATCCGGTAAATAAGGGTTAACAAATAATATTATAATAATACAAAATTACCCTAAAACGTGTCCTAACCTTATTGGTGGACACATACCCGACCATGATCATCAATGGGTCAATTTGGGGACCCCTTGGAGCCACTTGTATGTGGTAGGGACACATTATATTAATAAAGTTAAAATAAAAATAAAAATGGCATAAGCTTACATCTTTTAGAAGAACAATTTTTACATAGGGTTATACATGTTGGATTTTTGATTATAAATATTCATTAGAAAGCTAAAGAGATTTCTTACATGATGATATTTTATTTATAATTTTTAGACATCAAATAATTTAAATTATTAATGACACAATAATGATGCAATGTTTACCTCATTAATAAATCATTTAAATAAATAAGATTATAATGATTAAAATATTATCTAAAACCTGTACAATTATTATTGGTTGATGTTATTTAGATTATGAGTCATCTTATCTTCGACCTCAATGATTTTTGGACCATTATAAACCGAATACAAATATATTATAAAGTAATACTTTCACACTTTCCTAAAGAGCCCCTCCTCTCCCTTATAAAAGGAGACCACTTCTACTCCTTCCTCACACCTCTCAAGCCACTTGTCTCGTCCAAACTCTGCCCAACTAAGCTCCCCACATCCCTCTCCTCCTCCTTGAAGCTTACACTTAGGCAGAAAGCATTTCAAGAAGTCCTTTGGTTCCAACCAAAGTGAGTTACCTAAATTAAAGGTAACGATTTCTCTTAAATTATTTTCATTTATTTTGCTTCTCCAACCCCCAAACTCTTTTTATTTCATTTCTTTTGAAACAACACCAGTATCCTCAATATACTAGGATGTTGTTATAAGAAGTATTCCAACTACACATACACACAACTCCATCTAATGGATGATGAACATAATGTTTCTGTGGATGGAAAACTAACGCCTCACGAAACGATGATTGTTCAAATACATCTTACCGCCTCTCATGGTGGCCATTATGATGGCACTGTAATTAAATATGATATTAATGATATATATTTTATATATAAGCTTCTTTAATTCCATTTTATTTCATACCATTATTCGTTTCATGTTGTATATACATACGATAATTTCATTTGAGGAAGTGCGGACTACCGCCCCCTTAAAATGATATGACTCGTTCATACCACACATGGAACGTATAAAGGATGGTGTTAATGAACTTAAGTAACATGTATAAAATATTATATTACACTGGAATAGTAATATACCTATGTATCATTTGGATTCAATTCTTTTAAAATAAAAATTAAATGGAAGTAGCGTTCGTGCGTACGTACGGACTACCGTCTCCACGAACGCGGTGAGATCCATCCTCCATCGTATCCATTCAAGTCTTATTCTCATTTTAGGGTTAAAAATAATGTTAATATCATTTTGATTATGAATAATATTTAATCTATCCATAACAAACATGTCTTACGTAACCGAACATTTAAGAAGAACGAATCGATTATCACCTGAAACGACAATAATACTAAGATATTATTAATAAAGCAATGTTAAAAGATCATATATGATATCATATTAATGTATATGATTCTTTTATAATTTAATAACAATTATTTCACCATTATACAGGAGGTTAACCTACCCCAACCAAGGAAAAGTACAAGGTAAGGGGTTTTCATCTCACTCCCTATTCCCGTGAGATTCATGCCATATTGTCACCATCACCTTTTGTGTGGTGTATGTACTGCCCATAATTATATTCTTTGTGTAATACACTCTAATTTATGTGTATTTACATATTAATTGTATGATACCTCTTTCATGGGTTGTATGGTTCATAAGTTACCAAATTGGTAAGGGTTATTTCACAATCTCTTCATTATCCGAGGTTGTTTATATGTAATAATCTACTGGGATCTCTTTATCATCCACATCCATGTTTCTTAAAAATGTATTTCAAAACATTTTTTCTATTTACTAGGATATGGGTTAAAGTCATTTATACCCTTGTTTGAATTTTTATAAGAGGTTTATAAAGGAATATTTCCATCGTTTTCAAAACAAGGTCCTTTTTAACCTTTTTGACAGAATTGAGGTAAGAATGTTTTTTTAACTTATACGGCAGGTGCGGTTATTTTACGCCGTTATAAAATCTTCAAAGCTTTCCTTACATGATTATAAGAATATTTTCAAAGAACATGTTTTATTTTATATGGATCTTAAATGATTTCAAAATAAAAGGAGATATTTCTGTAAACAGAATTTTGATTTCATCTATGTCAACATCCTTTGACGGATTTTAAGATTATTTGAAGTTGATTTATTATGATACAAAACTTCTATATTGTATTGAAGGTTTTGTGATATGTTTGACTATGGATGTGCTATTTTTATACCATTCATAGTTTATGGTGAAATTATTGACATTTCGTATGCTAGTTTTAATACGAATGTTTATGTTATGTTTAAACCTTTTCATATGGGAATGCATTGGACTTAATAAGTGACGGGTGGAGCCCGCTATAGCTCCTCGATGCATTGGTAGGTCTCATGAGACAAACTAGTGTCTTGGCACAAGGCCTTGACAAAATCTTATTTGTAGTCTTGGCACGAGGCCTTGGCTATGTGGTTATGATAGTCTGTCATTATGCATTCCAACATTATGAAAGTGGTTATTGATTTTTGCATGTGATTATTCGATTAGTAGAATATCCATGTGAATAAGTAAATAGAATTATTTCATTTTATTTATGCCATACCATGTTGAATGTTCATGTTTAAAAGGCTTTTGTTTTAGTTATACATTGCCTTAAATGTTTATTCTTATTTATGAAAGTTTCCGCTATATTGTTATCCTTACTGGGCATTTGAGCTCACCCCTTTTCTATGTTTTATTTTTCCCAGGATGTGAAGATGTAAGTTATGAATGACCTGCAAGGATATTATGAGGGGATTATAGTGTGGATTATGGAGACAATATGTTGTTGTAGTAGTTTTTCGTTTAATGATGTAATGTAAAACATATGAATATATCTAGTGTTTCCAAGGCTACTAAACCAATCGGTCTTTCGGGATTTGATATTTCTTGTGATCATGCCAATGTTACGAAGTAATGCACCGACTCTGGGTAGCTGGGGTCGGGGCGTTACAGTTGGTATCAGAGGAAGTTTAGTACAAACCTTGGAAGCTAGATTTAGATAAACTCTGATTAGAGCACGTAGACCTAAGATGAACTTTGAGGATTAGTATAGAAGAACTTCCTAGAATTTTGGTATTGTAGAGATTTTGTGAGTTTTCCGAGCAATAAATCCCTGTCTGGATACGAGCAGGTAGAGGCGGCTCTGGCACAGATGTACCTAGGGGTAAAACCCGAAAACACCGCTTTGAGCTAGACTCGAACGGGAACTGGTGCACGACAACGGGCCTTGCTGCACTCTTGGTTACGACACTCCCGGGGGATATGCTTAGGATAACTCTCATTTTCGTTACAAATCATTATGAAGGGTTTATGAGTATATACTTCCTCAAAGAAAACATTTTTATGATTATGGATTATATCCATAAATAGTTCAATTTATGTTAAGTGTTTTATAAGTATGGGATTATGTGTTTTGATTTATAAACTGATCTAGTTTATGCCATGGTATAGAAATGGCGCCCAGAAGAAGGAATGAGAACTCCAGAAATACACATGATTCAAAGAGAAGGAAGGATCATATCTTTCATGGTCTTAAGCTAGAATTTATAAGAGAAATAGTCTCCCATGTATTATCATCATATGAAGAAATAATATCATGTGTTGATAAGATAAGTAAAGAGTTTACTGAGTCCTATGGATTTGAAGGGAAGCAAGAGAAGAAAAGGATGGAAGAGAGAAAGATGGATAAAGGGAAGAGGGAAAAGAATAATTTTCCCATATGTGGTAACTGTGGAAAGAAACACCCTGGAACTTGCCTGAAAGGAATGGGAGTTTGTTATAAGTGTGGAGGAAAAGGGCACAAAGTACGTGACTGCAAGGGTAAGAAAATGGTTTCAAATGTACAATGCTTCATTTGCAAGGAGTTTGGACACTACGCGAACCTATGTGCCAGTCATCAAACTATGCCGCAAATGATGTTATTGGATAATAATCAAGTTATGATACTACCACAGATGAAGAGGAATGATTAGAGTTCTTACGTTGATTATGTCAATTGAGTGTGTATCAACAATTTACTTGTTATAATAATTATGGAGTATGTAAGGATTGTACTGCAGTACTATTTCATTAAGGACTTGAGATTGTGTGGAACAAAGAAAAGTGACTCAATAGCAGGATAAATTTTTAGAAAATATATGGTTGAGAGAATGATAAACCATAATATAGTTCTGATACCGAGGTAGTGATGTTGGAATAATACATGATTGTTTTGGATAAATTATATTGGATATTCTTGACTACCTTGAAACTGATTAATGATTTGTATATTCCATCATTGATGGGGTTTAAGACATTTTTGGATTGATGAAGTATATCCAGCATTCTATATGGAATAAGGGAGAATGAATGTAATCAATAAGGAATATGGTAATTCAGGATGTTTCAGTGTATTAAAAGAATACATGATGAAAGTATTCATATGCTATTACGGGTTAAAAAGGATCTACATTATTTTTACCTTCCTTATAAATGTTGGACTGTGAGTTTGGACAGAAGTATTTTGGATAGTTTTAGTTTGGATTATTTTGGATTGCCATAAAAGCACAACCCGGAGGTCGGGCGACAACCCGTCGCGTCCGGCAAGGCTGCGAGACTTGAACCCACAACCGAAGGGCGACAAGGGTGTAACACCTACCACTGGCCCACGAGATGTCCTGGATTAAATAATGTAGTTTTTTTTAAAAAGATCTGGTAGATGAATTATAAATTCATTTATTTTGGAACCCTGTACGAATAGTATAAATAAAAAAAAATATTACATTCTATTATCTTTTAGAGTGAAAGATGAGTTTGTGGTAGGAATTTATTAATGGATAAAACTCAAATTATAAAGTAAGTATATCTCCCTATGATCTTAGCCAATCTCATAAATAAATTCCTCAACATTAATAAAAGGAACTTAGAACCAAAAATGTTGTCCTAGATGGTGCCTTAAATCATCACTAATTTATGGGTTTGGGATTTTTGGCCTTTTCATAGCCATGTTCTCTACCACTCTCCATCAGATAATTGATGGTTAGATTTCTTCTCCATATCCATATTTTCCTACATGGAACCCTAGTATGTGTTATGTTCGGTAATCTTCATACTTTCCACCCTTTGTTTAAAATAGAGGCCTCATTAATTCATTTTTCGATGTGGGATTTCAACTAAGATATTTTGAAACGTCAAAAATGTGTTATCCTAATATCCTATGTTTTTTTGAACTGATGGTATTTCAAATCATCATAGATTGATGAATTTAAGGACCTCAATTTTACACTTGTTTGTGATTGATGAACTCAATCACTACCTATAAATATTTACGTTTTTCCTCCAATTATATGTCTCTAATTGCCACCAATGTTCTCCTAATCGAGATCATAATTTGGTGGTGACCCTTTCATTTCTCTTTTCCTCATATTAAGACTAAATTTTAGTAACCCAATTTACGATGTGGGTTTTCCCACAAATATATTTTCTATTTTCAACCTTTTATTTTCTAAGAACAATTTCAAATTGCGAGGACGCAATTTATTGAAGGAGGGGAGAATGTAACACCCCAAGATTTCATACTGTGTTATTTCTTCAAAATAATTCAATAACTTGCACTACACGCAACACCGAGTTCAATCTCACCATGACTTACAAAGAAAAAAAAAGCCATTAAAAGAGGTCATGAATAGCATTAACTACATTTTAAACTTTATATAATCCTTATAATTTTAGAATCCATATTATGAGTTTCTTAGTCATAATGCAAAAACAGATTCATTTTCAGTATTACACTTTTATCAACTTTTAATAGTGAAAGCTTTTTAAATACAATATTTTATACTTTTTGACTAAATGGGGACATCAAAAAAATTTAAAATGAAACATCTCAAGCTTACACGGTACGCTTTCCGTTGAATAAAACAGTAGCGTGTGTTGTACGCAACTTCGAGTTTTAACACACACCACAACCGATCAAACTAGCCGTTATGAATAGTAATACCTAATTTTTGAAATTATATATATTTTATATTTCAAAATGGACTTCATTTTTGGATTCAGAATATCGAATTTATCCTAAGGTGAAATTTTGGTACTTTTCGGATAACTTTCATATTTTGATGAATAGTGAAAATTACTAAATTTTAATTAAAAACATCTTTTTTAATCAAAATAATTAATAGTGATAAATTGTGAATTTGAGTGGTTTTAAAGTATATTTAGAATATATTTTTACCATTCAATTTAATTTTTATCATTGGACATAATTTTAAAATTAAACCGAACATAAACAAGTGTCAATCTTATGATAGTTATTATCTCTTAAAAACACGTTTTTTGTTTTGACAGCGGGAATTAATTTTAAATTAATTTCTGCCACTTCTGTGTATTGAATTTAGGAAAATGGATTCCATATTTTGAATCAGGATGTCCAAATTATGTAAATAGGTAACTTTTATTTTTACACATTTTGAATAATTACTGCGGTAAATATTTTATTTACCATGGTTAAAAGGTAAATCCGGTAAATAAGGGTTAAAAAATAATATTATAATAATACAAAATTACCCTAAAACGTGTCCTAACCTTATTGGTGGACACATACCCGACCATGAGCATCCTTGGGTCAATTTGGGGACCCCTTGGAGCCACTTGTATGTGGTAGGGACACATTATATTAATAAAGTTAAAATAAAAATAAAAAAGGCATAACCTTACATCTTTTAGAAGAACAATTTTTACATAGGGTTATGCATGTTGGATTTTCGATTATAAATATTCATTAGAAAGATAAAAAGATTTCATACATGATGATATTTTATTTATAATTTTTAGACATCAAATAATATAAATTATTAATGACACAATAATGATGCAATGTTTACCTCATTAATAAATCATTTAAATAAATAAGATTATAATGATTAAAATATTATCTAAAACCTGTCCAATTCTTATTGGTTGATGTTATTTAAAATATGAGTCATCGTATCCTCGACCTCAATGATTTTTGGACCATTATAAACCGAATACAAATATATTATAAAGTAATACTTTCACACTTTCCTAAAGAGCCCCTCCTCTCCCTTATAAAAGGAGACCACTTCTACTCATTCCTCACACCTCTCAAGCCACTTGGCTCGTCCAAACTCTGCCCAACTAAGCTCCCCACATCCCTCTCCTCCTCTTTGAAGCTTACCCTTAGGAAGAAAGCATTTCAAGAAGTCTTTTGGTTCCAACCAAAGTGAGTTACCTAAATTAAAGGTAACGATTTCTCTTAAATTATTTTCATTTATTTTGCTTCTCCAACCCCCAAACTCTTTTTATTTCCTTTCTTTTGTAACAACACCAGTATCCTCAATATAATAGGATGTTGTTATAAGAAGGATTCCAACTACACATACACAAAACTCCATCTAATGGATGATGAACATAATGTTTCTGTGGATGGCAAACTAACGCCTCACGAAACGATGATTGTTCAAATACATCTTACCGCCTCTCATGGTGTCCATTATGATGGAACTGTAATTAAATATGATATTAATGATATATATTTTATATATAAGCTTCTGTAATTCCATTTTATTTCATACCATTATTCGTTTCATGTTGTATATACATACGATAATTTCATTTGAGGAAGTGCGGACTACCGCCCCCTTAAAATGATATGACTCGTTCATACCACACATGGAACGTATAAAGGATGGTGTTAATGAACATAAGTAACATATATAAAATATTATATTATACTGGAATAGTAATATACCTATGTATCATTTGGATTCAATTCTTTTAAAATAAAAATTAAATGGAAGTAGCGTTCGTGCGTACGTACGGACTACCGTCTCCACGAACGCGGTGAGATCCATCCTCCATCGTATCCATTCAAGTCTTATTCTCATTTTAGGGTTAAAAATAATGTTAATATCATTTTGATTATGAATAATATTTAATCTATTTATTACAAACATGTCTTACGTAACCGAACATTTAAGAAGAACGAATCGATTATCACCTGAAACAACGATAATACTAAGATATTATTAATAAAGCAATGTTAAAAGATCATATATGATATCATATTAATGTATATGATTCTTGTATAATTTAATAACAATTATTTCACCATTATGTAGGAGGTTAACCTACCACAACCAAGGAAAAGTACAAGGTAAGGGGTTTTCATCTCACTCCTTATTCCCGTGAGATTCATGCCATATTGTCACCATCACCTTTTGTGTGGTGTATGTACTGCCCATAATTATCTTCTTTGTGTAATACACTCTAATTTATGTGTATTTACATATTAATTGTATGATACCTCTTTCATGGGTTGTATGGTTCATAAGTTACCAAATTGGTAAGGGTTATTTCACAATCTCTTCATTATCCGAGGTTGTTTATATGTAATAATCTACTGGGATCTCTTTATCATCCACATCCATGTTTCTTAAAAATGTATTTCAAAACATTTTTTCTATTTACTAGGATATGGGTTAAAGTCATTTATACCCTTGTTTGAATTTTTATAAGAGGTTTATAAAGGAATCTTTCCATCGTTTTCAAAACAAGGTCCTTTTTAACCTTTTTGACAGAATTGAGGTAAGAATGTTTTTTTTAACTTATACGGCAGGTGCGGTTATTTTACGCCGTTATAAAATCTTCAAAGCATTCCTTACAAGATTATAAGAATATTTTCAAAGAAAATGTTTTATTTTATATGGATCTTAAATGATTTCAAAATAAAAGGAGATATTTCTTTAAAAAGAATTTTGATTTCATCTATGTAAACATCCTTTGACGGATTTTAAGATTATTTGAAGTTGATTTATTATGATACAAAACTTCTATATTGTATTGAAGGTTTTGTGATATGTTTGACTATGGATGTGCTATTTTTATACCATTCATAGTTTATGGTGAAATTATTGACATTTCGTATGGTAGTTTTAATACGAATGTTTATGTTATGTTTAAACCTTTTCATATGGGAATGCGTTGGACTTAATAAGTGACGGGTGGAGCCCGCTATAGCTCCTCGATGCATCGGTAGGTCTCATGAGACAAACTAGTGTCTTGGCACAAGGCCTTGACAAAATCTTATTTGTAGTCTTGGCACGAGGCCTTGGCTATGTGGTTATGATAGTCTGGCATTATGCATTCCAACATTATGAAAGTGGTTATTGATTTTTGCATGTGATTATTCGATTAGTAGAATATCCATGTGAATAAGTAAATGGAATTATTTCACTTTATTTATTCCATACCATGTTGAATGTTCATGTTTAAAAGGCTTTTGTTTTAGTTATACATTGCCTTAAATGTTTATTCTTATTTATGAAAGTTTCTGCTATATTGTTATCCTTACTGGGCATTTGAGCTCACCCCTTTTCTATGTTTTATTTTTCCCAGGATGTGAAGATGTAAGTTATGAATGACCTGCAGGGATATTAGGAGGGGATTATAGTGTGGATTATGGAGACAATATGTTGTTGTAGTAGTTTTTCGTTTAATGATGTAATGTAAAACTTATGAATATATCTAGTGTTTCCAAGGCTACTAAACCAATCGGTCTTTCGGGATTTGATCTTTCTTGTGATCATGCCAATGTTACGAAGTAATGCACCGACTCTGGGTAGCTGGGGTTGGGGCGTTACAAGTATTGTGTGTTTTTTCTATAAATGATAGGTATATCATATATATATATATATGTGTGTGTGTGTGTTTTTTAATGTTTCTTGGATGTTTTCCAGGTAATAGAAAAAAAATATTATATATCCATTAATAATTTCATGTGTCATCCAATAATCAGTTTCCACATTGACAATATCCATAGTAGAATGATCATTAATATTTGGAACCATTGATGTATGATAAATAAGGGGTGGAAAGAAAAATTATATTATTCACCCACAAATACCTAAAATGAGTTTATCAAATTTCATTAATTCCATTTAGTGAGGCTACATGGAGGTATAAGTCATTGAAAAAACATTCAATTGAGATTCTTTCTCTAGGAGGACCAATGGTTTTTGGTGATATTATATTCTAATGTTTAACATTGGATTATGAATTTGTTGTAAAAAGAGCTTAAAAAATCTTAATTAAACCGTCATTAGTTATGTATTTTTGATATAAGGTGGACAGGCCTCCTAATCCCATTGAATACTATTTACTATTGGAAGCTTAGTATTGAAGGATAGAGTTGTGACCTGTGCATGGGATATTGATAATGAATTATTGATTGAATGGAAGGAATTATTTGTTATATATATAAACATATTTTTTATTTCTAGGAATTTATTTTTAGTAATATGTTAAATCCATTATTTATGTCTATCTTTTATTCAAATGTGAGAGTAGACCACAATATGATAGGAGTGATTTAGTGGTTACCAAAACACTAACTCTGAAATTTGTTTCCCCTTCAATAGTTAGTTTTATTTGATATATAATTTAATGAAATAATCCTACGAGATAAAGAGATAGGAAACACTCATAAAAAATCTGTTTTTATAATGTTCACTAACTCCTTTTATCAACTGGAGAGTCCTTGGAACATACTAGTTTCAATCCCATAGTGTGAATTATTTTTTTATTATTAATAATAATTTGGAATATAGTGGGATGATAAAAAAATCCATTTAAAATAAATAAACACAAAAATAAAAATATTGGTCAATGTTTTCATCCAAACCAAACATTCCATTTGAATTTGGATCTTTATAGGACACATATTCCACTCCTCGTATCTAGAAAAAAAATATCTTGGAATTCTCCCAGGAATATGAAATTGGTTGTCTCGATGTTCCATAACTATTTTTCAATTAGATCTATTGAATATTTATATACATTACTTGAATTATGATGTGCCATAATTAATTATAATGGGGTATTCAAATATAAAAAACCAACTTATATGCCTCAAAATATCTATAAAAATGGTTTACTACTTGTGGTGTGACCATTAGAACTATATACTAGAACAATTATCTATCCATAACAGCGAAGACATGTTATCCAATAAAAAATTCAGTTGTGTAGTGATATATTTATATTCAAATTCTAGTGAGACACAAAAATATCACAATATGGAACACTATTATTTGAATAGTCATCTTGTGGAATTATACCTTATCAAATGGTGTGACACAATATAGCTACATGGATGGAAATTCACCAACATTTCACAGGATCTACATCATGGTGTAATATTATTATTCAATCTTATCCAAAATAATGTCATTAAAAATGTGTATTTGATATATTATGATGGATCTATATAAGTTTAAAATTTTTGTTCACAATTAACTCAACATGAATTAGTGACATCTTACACATCATGACATTCCCCAACTAATAGAATCCTTAATTCACTTTCATCCAACATAAATCCATTAAAACTATACTCTGTGATCATTTATTCAATAAATATATCCTAAAAACACCTTTACGACATGAAAATTAATTTTATCAAGAAATAATTTATATAATTTATATAATATAAATGTTATTTAGGAACCAAAATATATGATAGAATGGCATTTTTAATAATTGTACAATTATTTTTGCCAATATCAATTATACATAAAATATTTCTTAATTTAATATAACACAAATCTTTCCCTTTAAACATTATCATTACGTGGTGACTTCTCCAATTTCCCCAAAGTCATCAAAACCCCTAGGGTTATTGAATCTCCCTCTTTATATTTTTTTAAACATAACAAACATTGTATGAAATAATCAGCATGTTTCATCTACCAACTCCTCATATTTCTCAATATACGGAAACCCCTTCTTCACATATCACATTTGATTGTGTCCTTTAAAATAACTATAGTCCCTACCCATTTTCTAGAATTCATCTAATTTTGTCTCCCCCAATATAATGAATATAATGGAATGAAATCTGGAAAATATATCATAAAAATTATAGGTATGACGGGTGACACTACACTCCCAATAAAATGTTTTTTTCTTACAAGGTATCATTCATTAGGGGATTTGAAGTGATATCCACAAATTACTCATTTATTAAGATATTTTCTAATTAATATTATCATCATTCCATTTTTTCATTAATGAAATTATACTTGATATCAATATTTTTTGACCTTGATTTTTTTTCAAGATTCATTTCACTTTGGTAATCACACCCAAAAAACAATGGGCATGAGATGTCCACCATTATGTCTTCGATATACAACATCATCCCAATCATTTGAGGTGAAGAATATGAATCCAAATAACACCTAGATTATGTAATGTAGTGTGTAAATAAATTATGATTCATGGTGTTTAAAGAATAAAACCTTCCCCAAATAAATATTTTACCTTTAGAAGTATATTTTAAATCATTAAAATATCAATTTAAACCCTCATTTCTATATCTATAATGTTCAAAATTTGTATCTTTATAATGATTCAATATATACATTAATGTCTCAGGGATGTAGCATAAGATCATTTTAATTTTCAGAACTAGTGAATCCATCGAAATAAATAATAATTATCAAATAGGTTTTAATAGAAATAAGATATTGTGAATAGAAACTTTCAAGTATAGTAGGCCATAGACATGTAATTGAAACTCCATTTTTTTGAAAACTAATTCACTCTTCATATAATGAATATTTTGTCTTATGTATTATATGAGTAAATAACTATCTTAATTTTTATATTCAAAATGTTTTAAATAACACCTTATCATACTTATCCAATGATTAAAATATGTATCATGGAGTGTTAATAAATTAAAATTCTAAATAGATTATAATCTCATATATCGTTGAAATCTCATACATTATCAACATTTTGGGCAAAAATTCACATAATTCACATCATTTTTTCGATAAAAAATAATATCATTATTACAAATTTATTTTCTATGTGATTTTGGGTCATACCCCTTGACATATATATTTCAATAAAACATTAATTACTGAATTTTATTTTTCTTGATCTATTTCTCATCCTTAAAATAAAATGTATAAGGTATATGTTTAAGAACAAAATAAGTATTATCTAGTTTAAAAACTCAATAAGGATCTTTATTAAGTATTAAACATTATTAATTTTCAAATATAAATCCATTCCGAATGATTTCCCTTTAGAATCACTAAATTTAATATCATTTGGAAAAATTTAAAATTCCTTCAAGAATATAATTTACAAAATATTGAAAATATATCAATACTTTTTCTGGATAAAATTTCTTATCAATAATAATGACTATAATTTTAAAGTACCATTATCACACAATATGAGAATTTATCTGTGTACATATACAATTTAATTGTGACAATTAAATTAAACACACTTTATCCTTGTCACGTTCATGTTTTCAATTATTCTATTATGAGAAAGATTGTGTGGTTAAAAATTATAATTATTTTCTATTATTAAACACCATTTATATTATTTTTATGTATTTATTATGTTTCAAAACGTTTTATATGACTCTATAATGTATATCCTTATGACTATGGTCACTCCATATCTCTAGAGATTTCAAAATCCATATCAAAATTTTGAAATTATACAAGTGTAAAGAATTCAATGCCATACTTTCCACCATTACCACGAATAGATTCTTCCAAATCAAAATCAATATGAAATAATGTTTCAAAATATTTTTTATATTAAAAAATAACCTCATCAAAACTAAAATGATATTCCATTATTTCATGTTGAATCATCAGTATCTTATTCCACTATGAGTGTATTCAAAAAAAGTTCCCTCTTTATTCCTTTCATCAAACATGAATATATTTTTACTTTTGATAGTGATATATCAGGGTATTTAAAAACCAATTATACCATTTATGTTATTATACTTTAAAAATTGCATCTCATAATTCATATTCACTAATAATATTAAATTAGGCACTAATTTATGATATAGACAGCCATTGAGGTGTATGTTCTCTAAAATTTCATTGAGATACTATGATAAAACAATATAGTTCATCCCATATCCAAAAATCTCTAGTAATTTCACTCTAATAATCAATATCTTGCGGGTTTTATAGATTACTATATTCAAACAATTTTCAGGGACTCTCAGGATTGCCTAAATTTCACTGCTCCTTAATCTAGATGCATTGTGAAACCATAATCAATTGATGGGACATTTAATTTGGTATTTAGTACACTTATAAAAATTATTAAACATATCATGTGATTTTAATTTACAAATAACTAAACAGACATAAAACATTTGGGTTAAATCATAAATATAATAAAAGATATAGTAAAATCCATTAGTAGAGATCAATATAATCATATCAAAGACATATATGTGTATCAAATAAATTTGTTTATAATTATTTACGTTCTACCATATTGACTATTTTTTTTCACTTTTCCTTATTCAAATGATTCGTAATTATTGACTCATTCATTATTTATCTTAGTTATATTCCCAAATGATTCACATTTTTTAATATTATCAATTTATTTTTAACCCAAATGGTCATGTTTTCTATTACATAACTAATTATCCTACATTATGTTCATGAAATATTAACATATATCCTTGTAAATATAAAATAAATTATTATTTTGAATTGATCCCTTAATGGTGGTATTTTCATCCATAAATACATAAATGAAATATCCCCACATAGAAAATATCACATTATTACCATTATCACTATATTGAGAAACACTAAATATCAACTACCTCAAACCTTTTAATAAATATAATGTCACTAGATTCATGTTTATTCATACCAAAATTACATTGGTGTAAGATACAAGTAAATAAAATACAAATGGACCAAAAATTTTATTAGTCTTGGTAAACAATATACATACATGAGTCTTGAATTAAAAAATAATACAAAATTACAATATAATTTTATTTCTTCTTATTAAGGATAGTAACATTATTAAATCTAGAATATTATTGAACATATTTCATAGTATATTTCAAGGAATCCCAGGGAAAAGAAAAAAATAAGGGTGTACATAAATGGTCAGTTGTGGTGTATACTGTGAAAGAAATAACGAATCAATGAGAATAGTCAGTCAATATGTAAAGGTAATATCTAAAGTCACATTCCATGTAATCAATAAACCAAGAACGATGTGTGTATACAATATTGAAGGTAAATAACTGAAAAAAAATCCATATAAATAATTGAAAATGGAAACAATCTATATATAAAGGTACGAAACTGAAAACACTTCTCATTTAATCAATAAAATGATAATTATTTTCATTCATATATTTGTTCATGGAAAATATTTTAGGGATTATAATAACATAATCCAAAAAAAATTAATGATTAATTTTTGGAAGACATGTTATAGGAAAACACTACCTTTACCTTAAAGGTGGTTTGAAACATATTGGGTAAAAAACATTTTATTATTCTATAATTTTTTTATCACATGAGTTTACCAATACATCATGGGTACGCAATAACTGGTTCTCATCCAGTTGGTCTTACATTAAATAGTCCCCAAACCATATAAATCACATCCAAATAATTCCTCATATATCAAATGATAATTTTTAATTCATGAAAAAGGTGCCCAATCAAATATTTGTATTGAGTAAAGGGTTTGGATTTATCAAAATTTCTCTAGTAATAAAATAATTAAAAAATTAAAACATTATATACAAAATTGTTATATGGTTTTTGAAATAAACGTTTCCATGATACATGACATAGATAAATAAGGGAAATTCAATGTTCAATTATCATAGGAAATTTAATATATTAATGGGGTTATAAAAATGAGTGAGCGAAATGAATTTCAATACCATCCTTTCCTTGAAAAATCATAAAACATCCAGAGGAATAATGTGGATCATCTCAATAAATCTTATCCAAAGTTGGATAAAAATAAATGTTTTTTAGTGATGAATGGAAATACTATAAAAAAATTTTAAAAACATTCCTTAGAAAAATTTACTTTTCATTTTGAAAAACATTTTGAAAATATTTTTTTTAATTTATCAAAACATTTTCTTTAAAAATTAATCTTTTAAACTAGAAAAGGAAGATTCAATGAAATAATGGTGCGTAAATCAATTCATGTTGTTCAAGGTAAAGAGGTCATTCATTTTTATGGAAACAATGATAAAAATATTCCTTTTTGGAAAGAAACAAAAAAATTAATATGAAAACAATTTTAGAAAAAAACAATGGTAAAACTATATATAATAAAATAATTTCTTAATAGTTAAATATATTTTTGAAAAAATTTTATAAAATAGGGTTTTATAAAGAAAAATTTTCTTCGGCTAAAGAGGGAAATAAAGATAAGTTTTCCTACAATCATTTCCTAAAATGTTTTGAGAAACCAGAGTGCAAAAATGGTACCATTACAAGAAAAAGGTCATAAATAACCATATGAAAATAAAATTAATTTCTTCATTAAAAATTTATCAAATAATTTCATCTGATGGAGATTTAAATGTAAACAATTCCAAATAAATTTATATTTTCAAGAAAACCAAAATGTTGATGTGAGAATCATTCAACGAATATATTATTTTTTCAATTATGAATACATATAATTTAAGTGTAAATTAAAAAATAGATAGTAAATATTTATAACACTCATAATACTAGATTGTTAATTACAATGATGAAGTAATATAACCTAATGAAAAGGAATCATGTTATAAAATTCAATACCATAAGAAAATGTTAAGATCAAATCCCCTTTAATGAAATAATTCAGATTAAAAACAAAAAAAATATAATTATGATAAAATTATTTCTGATATAATATATAAATAGGTTAATTTGATACACCACACAAAATAAGAAAGTTTTAAAAGTGGCGTATTCCTCAACGAAAGAAAAGTAAGATAAGAATCTCTTCCCATGATTTTCTTATCAAGTGAGAAAACATTAACTTATTGTATAATGATTTCAAACATGTTATTACCTTATAAAGTAAAAATACCAAATTTTATAATATCTTATTACTCATTTGTTAACAATATTTCTTTATTCTAATTATTATTGTTGTTACTTGCCTTGTTTTTCGGGTATGTTTT
Source organism: Viscum album (assembly GCA_963277665.1). Lineage (NCBI taxonomy): Eukaryota > Viridiplantae > Streptophyta > Magnoliopsida > Santalales > Viscaceae > Viscum > Viscum album. The sequence continues at coordinate 796,908,164 of OY728143.1, read as the reverse complement.
GAGCTGTCACTTTTTTTCCTTTGTATTATATCATCGAATAATAATTTAAAGGATATAAACCATGATGTAGATATCATATATATTCATTATATATTTATTTATAGTAATATATAAAATATCCATATAAAAAATGAAATTCCATGTTTATTTATATAGTAGGTTATACGTACTAATGAACACTACTTCTATTTCATTGTTGTATTAAATGAATAAAAATTAAATGATATATATATATATGTGTGTGTGTGTATTATAATTCCAATATAAAATTTATTTCATATATGTTTCATAGTTTTACTGAAACCATTATTTATATATTTTATGTATAGTATGAATGTTTCACATCGTAATGAGTTGGTGGTAGTCCACACTTCCGAAAACAGTGATATCATCTTTACAAAAATATGAAATCATTCTTTTATGAGTTATATAAGCATTAAGGAAGAATAAAAATTATTAATATCATGTATATTATTTATAAACATCATTTCTATCATATTTACCAACCATGGCATGTGGTTAATTAAGAAATTAATTGCATAATTTCGGGAGATTGTAGTTCACAGTACACTAGAATGGAAAGATCGTTACTCATTAGATGGAAATTTGTGTAAGTGTTGGTATAATACATAGAAAAAAATATGATTATATTTAATACACTGATATTTTCATAAAATAAATCAATAATAATATTTGAGGGGGTTGAGAATGAAAATAAGACAAAAGAGCTTGATGAAGGATGTTACTTATTATTTGGGTAATCGCTTTTGGTTTTCACATAAGGGATTCCATGGATGGATTTATGGAAAAATTTTGGCTACTAGGAGGAAGGGGGGATTTTGGATCTTGTTTTGGAATATGTTGGAATATATAAATGTCTATAGAGGTGTGAATATTTGGGATGGGTGATTACCTTTTATAGTGGAGGAGGAATGGAATTCTTGTAATTTTTTAAAAGAGAATTCAACCTATATTTTTTCCATGTCAAGTGGATCCAATAATGAAACAAATAATATACAATTTATGTTAGGGTCTAAATATAAACATAAAAATAATTTTTTACAATTTTCTTGGTTATTTTGGCTTTTATGTTTAATGTTTAGTCCCTTGTTAAACTAATTTTTCCCTAAATCGTTCTAATTAATTTTAATAACATTCAAAAATATTTAATGTCAAAAACTATGTTTAAATTATTATATATTATAAATTATTATGTTTAAAATTTGGAATCCATTTTTCCAAGTTCCAATAACATATGTGGCATAAATTAATTTAAAATAAATTTTGCAGATGGTAGGACAATGCAGGGTTTTAAAGTAAAAATGTTAAAAAGACTCCTAAGTTTTTATAACCAATTTCAAAGTTAAAGGGATTAAAATTAACTAAATGTTATTAAATTATATAAAAATTATCTAATGTGACCTTAAAAACTATTTAAAATATAATTTATATTTATAAATGGTTTAGTCAAAAAGCTAATTTTCAATTAAAATTAAGTGTTTCTGAATATTCCTAATAAATGAAACTTCATAGAAAAATACGTAAAATTCACCCTAAAAATGATGTTTTAATTTCAAAAATAATGTTTATTTTTACATTTATTGTTTCTAATATTTCTATAAATTATTTTTAATATAAGTTCTCCATTGAAAGTATGGAAAATCTCCGTTTCAGAAAAATACAATTTATAAGTCTAAAACTGGATTCAATCTTATTTTATGATTATCAAATATATTAAATTAACATAAAAAATATTTTATTGAATATATATAATATTTAATTCATTAATATCATTCACCTAATTAAATAAATTTATTAAGGGAAAAAACGTTTGTGACTATGCAAATAAAAATATTCTTATTGTATTTAATTGGTTTATATTTTCATTTCTAATTAATTAGTAACCAATGAATTAATATTATATTTTTATAAAACATATAATTTAATTATTTAGTTAATACCATCCATAAATTATAATTTAATGGTTATGTTATATCTTATTATTATAAAGAATTATATTTTAATAATATATTGCTTCCTGGTAAAACTTGTTCTTGTGTCTAATGCAAGTCGCCGAAAAAACTTGTTGTTGTGTGTGATATGTGCTAAATTAGTATCGTGTGGATTGAAATATTTATCATATAATGATTTTATTTAAAGAAATTATATTTTATATTTTTAGGATATTATATTTCCTACTGTTCTTCGTGATGTGTGTCATGAACTCTATCAAAACTACATTCTTATTTTTGAATATTGGGGCGTTACATTACCCTCACCTAAAAAAAACTCGGACCATTAAATTTAAAATCGACAATATTAATATATTGATTGATGTGTTATTATATTAAACCCACCATCATTATAAGTGTTTCTAAAACTACCTCTAGAAATGAGATAATGGGATGTACCATGGTCGCATGGACTATATATATAACTAGGTCTCTATGTAAGAGAAAATTATTAGAAAATGCAGGAAAAGAATAAATATTTATATGGAGTGATTGAGTTAATAAATAAAAAAGTAAAAAATCAATGGAAATTTGGGGGCATGAATTCATATTTCTATAATGATTTTAAAAACCATTGGTTCAATATAAATTATGGTATTATGAAATAATTTTATTTTTAGATCATTTTCCTAATGTTGATGAATACATTTATTTAAAAATAATATAAGTAAATGTACTTAAATTATTTGTTTCAATTTGGTTAGAAAAAATCTATATTTGGGTTTTACTTTTTTCATGTTATAATTCATTCTTTAATCCATGAAATGGATATCCTAGAATAAACCCTTTTTTAAGAACTAAAATTTTCTTGTAATTGATCGTAATACCCATAAAAATTTATTATATTCGACGTTAACTATCCTAAAAATATAATATGGTTAATTATTTAATATCTAAACATAAAAAGTAACAATACTAGTTTATCATTAAGTTATATTCATCAAATTTCTTAACTAAAAATAGTGACTTGTTAACCAGGTCATTTTGTAGCTTAGTGGTTGGCATTAAACCCTTATCATCCTTTGGTCATGGGTTAATGAACTATATCATTTCTGAATATGATGGGTTATCACCTGGGATACATTATTTCATTTTCTAAAACCATATTTATATAATTTCCAAAATAAATATGAAGGATATCCTTGAAATTTAATCATTAAATAGCCTTCTAACTAACATTTTCAATACAAAACCAATACATAAATACTTCATCCATTTATTTTCATATAGGTCCTTCATTGGATTAGATGTTATCATTTGGAATATATAATTGACTCATGTAATTCCTAGGTCCACTAAATTTATGTAAATGGATTGTTAATAGATCCATAGGATGAGTTTCGTGTCCTTCCATCATAGCCTTCATTTTTCATTTGCAATTCACTAATTTATGTTCTTTTATCCAACTAATAATAAATTTATTTTTACCATTGATACACTTTCTTGGGATCCTCCTTCCAGACTTCATTCATGATTGAAATTGAGAATTATTTTTTCTATTATCACCACCACACGAGCCCTTTCAAACCTCCATCCTCTTCTTTGGTGAGTTTTGTAGTCGGTTAAGGTATATATTGTTAATAATTTTTTGGAAAAATTGAATAGGGATAAAAAAAATATATTTCACTCATTTTGACACCTCATTTGGTTTCTCATTGTCACCACCACTTCCATCATGTTAAGTTTTAACATGTCTCATTCGGGTCCCAAGCATTGACTAAAACAAACAATCATAGTGTCTGTAATAATTTTAATAGTAATAATGTCTTGTAATCATTTATAGGATATATAAATCAATAAAACCTTTTTTAATCAAAAACACCTTAGGTTTAACCAAGGTTATTTATTTTCCCCATTTGTTCAAATATGTCATAATGGATTTTAATGAAAATGTGAATTATCCTAATCATATCCCCCAGTAGTGTCAAACTAAGTGTGTAGTAACACATGTTGTCAAATTCCATGTTACGTTCGAGTAAGGCTTGATGCACGTTTCCGAATTTTTTACCCCAAGGTACATCTGTTCCATAACCAAAACCACTTGTTTTATCTAGAAATAAAATATTTCTAAGATACCCACATAGTCTATATCTAACCAAAACATTAGGATGTTCTTCTATATGTGTCCACAAATTCTACTATAACATTATGTTCTCCAATATTTGATTTCCTGAATCTGGTTCCCAAGGTTCCAATTAAACCTCCCCCGATACCAAATATGGAGATCCAACCCAAACAAGCCCAGATTCAGTGTCATTATACAATTACATTTTCATTAAATACAATTAAATCACATCCCAAAGGATCAAAGAGTTCACTAGTCTTGTTAAAATTGATACATAAATGACCCTTGTATGAAAAATAAAAATAAAAGTTACACAATAATTTTTTCTTTATTTTTAGTGTAATAAACTTATTCAATCTAGTGTAACCATTCATATATTTCTTAGTATTCCTCATGGATTCATAGGGAAAGGAAATTAAATAATGGAGTACATAAATGAACAGTAAGGGAAAGTATATAGGAATCAACAATGAATCAGAGAGAATAGTAAATATGGAATAGTAATAATAGAAGACAAATTCCATGTAATTAATATGTTGATAGGGAATTGAGTAAAAAAATTCATGTTAAATAATTGAACAGACATTCCATTTAAATAACTGGACAAGGAAAAATAAATATTAATGTAGGGAAACTGAAAACGCATTCTATTTAATCAATAAACTGATTGTGAAATTTATCCACAGATTTAATGTCACAACCTTGGTAAATAAAGTATATGACATTGACATAATTATTAATATTTGTGAGTTAAATAATAATTTTACTTTAAAGGGGATTCTATGTTTTATGGCGTACTAAATACTCAACAAATGGGTTCTTCGAAATCGTACATTGCACACACCCTTGAGTTATATCGAAAAATAATATAATAATATTATTATTTTAAATGGTAGTTAACACATAGTTGTTGTATTGGTGATAATGAATATATCTAACTACAATATGATTATAACAATTTTTTAATGTTTTTACATTTATCTAATAAATATTAGAGGCCTAAAATGTGAATGAATCCAATTTTAAGCATAAATACTCAAATATTTTTTGAAAGGCTGATTTACCGCATTTTGATGGTGAAACCTTTTTATATCTAATTTTTTGACTTTTATATGATCTATTTGTAAAAATAAAATTATTCCTTATAAATATTGACATCAAAATTTACATTGGGTAAATTTTTGGTATTTTTCTGATAAAGATCCTTTTTAATGAATAGTGAAAAATACTGCGTTTTAATTCAAAACTGCCTTTTAATCTAATTTATTTATATAGTTATATTTTTCATTTTATTGTTTTGAAAGTTTAATTGGATTATATTTTTAACATTTAATTTAATTTTGGACATTGTATGTAATTTCACTTTGAAATTGAACATAAACAAGTAGCAATCTTTTTATAGCTATTATTTCTTAAAAACGCGCTTTTTCGTTTTGACAATGGGAATTAATTTTAAATTAATTTCAAACACTTATGTGTTTTGATTATGGAAGAATTAATTCCATATTTGGATTCATGATGTTTGAATTTTCTAAATAGGTAACTTTTGTTTTTAGTCATTGTGAATATTTACTTCAGTAAATATTTTATTTAATATGGTTTAAGGGCAAATCTAGTAAATAAGGGTAATAAATAATATTATAATAATATTCTATTTCCCTTTTACTTATCCTAACCAAACTAGATGAGATATTTCCAACCAAGGGCGTCCTTGGGTCTATTTGGGGACCCCATGGATCAAATTGAGAGTGATAACGACACTTTATATTAATTAATTTAAAGATCAAAAATAACATAAACATATATCTTTTAGTAGAATGATTGTATATGAGGTTGTATAAATAATAAATTAAAATATAAATATTAATTCTAAATATTAATATATACCCTACTTCATGGTATTTAATTTATGATTTTTAGACAATTAATAAATACATTTAATTATGATATAATGGTGACACAACAATTGGTGCATTAATAAAATATTGAAATAAATGATATTATAAATATTAAAATAAGTTTATTTTTAAACATTTTATGACATCCACGAATTTAAAATATAGTAATGACTTGTTATCTTTTAATTAATCTAGGTTTTTAGAAATAATCAACATGTTCTATATTTTTTAAAATTCTTGATTAGAATAGTTTATAAATTGACATAAATGGATTTTTAAAAGCATTAATATTATATTAAATGATAAAATAATAATAATAATATAATATTAATCCAAATGAATTAATTAATGTAATAAGATATTAATTTTTTGTCTATTTTCATTTTATAGTAAATATATGAACCATATAGTATGAATATATTAGAGGACATGGTAAATGTTTAATTAGATAACAAAGGGTTAAACAAAAATGATATGGAGTAAAAAATATCCAAAAAATGGTCCAATTAATATTGGAAATTTTTTCATCGACTTATAAATACCTTATATTATAATTAAATAAGTTTTTTACTTTTTGAAACCAAAAATCATTTTATAAAAAAATAATACTTTCAAGCATTCTTAAAGAGCACATCGTCCCTCTTATAAACAAACATAGCTTCTAACCAATTAATCACACCTCTAAAGCCCCTTTTATCTTCCAAAATCTACTCAAATAATCTCCCAACATCCCTATCTTACTCTTAGAATCCTTACTATAGGCCTAAGACACTTCAAGAAATCCTTTTGATTCAATCCAATGGGAATTACACAATTTATAGGTAACATCTTCTCTCAAGTATTTTTATTTTATATTCCTTATCCACACCCTATGATATTATTATCATTTTTTACATAAAAACAATAGTATCCTCAATATAATAGGTTGTTGTTATGAGAGGTATTCGAACTACACTTACACAGACCTCCATCTACGGGATACGAACATACTATTTCTATGGACTGCGAACTACTACCTCACGAAATGAGGATTGTTCAATTATCTCTTAAGGCCTCTAATGGTGTCCATTATGATGGAACTGTAACTATATGTGATATATAATATATATTAATATTTACTCTATGCTTCTGTATTTTTCATTTATGGAATTCCATTATGGTATACATAGTGGGTAAATATGATAATTTCATTTGAGGAAGTCCGGACTACCTCCCCCTCAAAGTGATATGATTTTTTCATTACATACATGAAACATATAAAGGATGGAGTGAATAAAATTATACATGAAATTATACTGTAATTATAATATACATATTTATCATTAATATTTCATTCCATTAAAAATGGAATAGGATTGAAAGTAGCGTTCGTGCGTACATAGGTCTTACCGTCTCCATGAACGGTGGATTTCATTTTTTATCTCCAAATGTTATGTACTATTATAAATACATATATACACTGGATATGTATATGATATATAAATCTTGAACATCATTCTTGATAAAATGTACTTTTGACCACATGGACAATTTTTTTTATAACAAGTTTGTTTTTTACTCATGTTCCGAACATAGACAAAATGTCCGATTTCAACTCAAATAATTAATAATTGTTATAGTAAGATAATAAGTGATATAAAAGGAATAATAAAATTTAAAATGTATAGGAAGAAATAAGAAATTAACTTATTTTTTTCACTTAAGATGAACAAGGAACAAACTAGACATGTCAGACATGAGGTAAGAGGTTTCATCTCACTTTTTATTCCTGTGAGATTCATTCTATATTAGCCCCAATTTCCTTTTGTGTGGTGTATGTACTGCCCAATATTCTATTCTTTGTGTAATATAGTATAATTTATGGATATTTTCATCTTCATTGTATGATACTTTCTTCCTGGGGTGTATGTTTCTTATGTTACCAAATCGGTAAGGGAACCATTCACCACACTCTTTTAGTCAAAGTATTTTTTATGTCATGTATTTTAATTTCCTTTTTCTTATGTTGGGATATGTTATTATATATAATTATTTCCCTAAATTTTATTTCCTTCAGATGATAGAACCTTTACTCTCTCATCAAATAATTTTCTGAATTTTAAAGCGATTATGTTAAGCTGTCGAATTTCTGTAAGAGGACTTCTTAAACCGATTTTTATTCCTTGGGTTAAACTGATACTTATTGATTATTTGGTGCTATTAATATGTATGAATGACTATTGATTGTTTTACACACAATATTCACTTATATTGGTTGTATTATTATTTGTCACACAAAATTATGTCACTGGTTTTATTTTAATTTAAGGGTATAATCTTTGTAACGCACTACGTCTCAATGTACTTTCATTGAGGGAGACATTGATTTATACATTAATTTCCGTTATATGGTGTATAACCCCATTTTACATTTAGTTTCATTCAAAGGTAATCTTTTCTGTATTATTCAATTTATCAAATTTCAAAAAGAATATTTCTTTTTAACATATGTGGTGACAACGACCTTTTCGCCACCACGAGCATTATTTTATTTTTGGATTCCTCTATAAGTCGCAGTATTTTTCAAAGAAAAAAACAATATAATAGTTTTATTTATTTTGGTATTGAAAATGTTTTGGAGAATGGATTTATTATTTTGATGTCCAGAATGATTTATTGTGATTGAAATGTGTAAATGATATCTTTCCTTTATGTTTTTTTTTATGTGTTATGAATATATTATGGTTCATGGGAATTGTTTACAAATATGGGTATTAAAAGTGTAAATCCCTATGTAGTTGTGATAGCTACAATTTAAGTATGATATGGATGCCATAATTTACATTTATGATTTATGATCTCTATGTATTATTCACAAATCGTATGATTTCATGAGGTATATAAAAGAGATTATGTTTTGTATGTATTGATAGACTAATTATTTCATTCATTATTTTATAACCCTTACTGAGCATTTAATGCTCATCCCAAGTTTTAAAATGTTTTTCACAAGGTATAAGGCAGGGTAAAAGAAATGAAGAATTCCAAAACATTTATTTCAAGGAAATAATTAAAATTTCCTTTTATGATTTTTTATTTTATGAAAAAAATGGATACTGTGTAGAAGTGTCTACTTTTTAATATTTGAGGTGTAGTGTAATAGTTATGGCCTAATTCTCTAAAACTCTAAACTTGAAAAGATACTCAATGTAAATTCTTAACTTAACTAAATATTAAGTAATGTTTAATGATGGGGACTTATAGTTGGTATCAGAAGTTGTTTTAGACAACTTTCGGGATTTAGAGTTTTTGTTTAACACATGGTGGTCCCTATGTCTATTATTTCAGTTAAATCCTTGTTTCATAACTTTTTCAATTCAGGGATATTCAGTTTCAAATGGAGGAAGGGTGATCTCAAATGAAATTTATATCTCTTCCTGATGACATGCTTTTAATAGTTTTTGAACAGTCATGTTCAGATTATTATGACTCTTTTTATAGAATGCATCTCACTTGATTGATGTTTTTGAGATTTCAAACACCTCCACTATACCTTGATATCATCATGGTTCATGGGTTGTATTTAATCATATCTTATTTTCAAAATATTCACATATTTTAAAGGAAGGTAAATATTTTCGAGGATTTTCAAATATTTTACCTTATCATAAGATTTTGAAGGATATTATGATTTTGAAAAAGTTCCCATATAAGGAGACCCTTATGAAAACTATTTATATTTTATTTTACAATATAGTCTCTCAGCACATACTTATGGTATTCTAAAAGGACCACTAACTGAGAGTTTCAACTCAAACTCAATCTGACTGTTTTATAAAAAGCATGTTTTAGCTGATGTTTGGAAATAATACATCATACATGATTATTTTCCAAAACTTTTTTTATATGAACACCCATATGACCCATATTGTACGAGGTGTATTTTCATAAAAGAAGAAAATGATTTTGAAGGATCTATAAATCATTATTTTAATGAATAGACCTTCCACCTACACGAACATGATGATTATGAAACCATATGGATACCATTATCAACGTATGATGTTTGTTTTATTTTGAATCGTTTTATTTTATCATATGGAGGTGAAAAAATGACAACATATAAGACATTGAGGTCTTAATGTATTGGGAAGAAAATAAAAGGTATGACAAAACCTTTGAGGTTAAAACATGTTAGGTTTATTTTTGAGTTTTATAAAAAGGAAAACCCATAGGAAGGGTAACAAACCATCGCATCTGGAAAGGCCGAATGAATCGAATCCACCACCGAAGGGCTACAGGGGTTCATCTCCTACCACTGGACTACGTGATGTCCCTTGTTAGTTTGACTAATTCTTTTTAGTTAAATGATTTAATGGATCAAGAATAATATTGTTTTGGGATCTTAATTTTTATCAAATGGATATCTGTAGTATAGGAAAATTATTTGGTGATTAAGTTATAAAGGTTATTTTAGAAGAATTTCTATCTTTTGGGGAACATTATATGATTAAACGAAATAGAATACTATGGGATCTCATTTTTGGAATAATAGTGGAAATTTTATTTTGGACGAACTTTTATTTTTATTCTGGACATATGGAGATTTGTGTTATTTATGAAAATGACTGACCTATCATAGAGAATATGTGATTAGGATAATTACTCTTCAGTGTGAGACTTTAAGAGTAGTCTATTCTATATGGAGATAAATAATAAGATTAATCAAGGAAGACTATGTGATAAAATTATTCTGAGTTTTGGGTTTCAATCATTCTTTGGATTGTATTGAAGGATTTTATGAAGAAACAAAATTATTGAATGGTATTTTTTGAACTTCAGGTAAATTTGTTCAATTTTTTAAATTAAGTGTAGTATTTATTTTTATGAAATATTTTCTTTTGTGGGGATTATCTGTTCATGTTCTAACCATTTTGGTTTTGGTTTATGTCTAAAGACATGGGAAATATATAGTTCATCTTTTGTAGATTATGTGATACTCTATAAGTTTATTCTAGTGCTTCGGGTGGGACCAAGTTATCTGGAATACTCATCATTTTGAAAAATATTAGTTTGTGGCTGAAAATTATTAAAGAATGAAACTCTACTTGAAAATTAAATATATATTTTTTATTTTCCTAGTCAATCTCATTAAATAATTCCTGAACATTGTGAAATGGAACATAAAATAGGAAAACGTTGTATGTTTACTTTTTCTACTGGGGGAATCAAAGGCCATTTATCCTATCATAGGTTTTTGATTTTATGGTGGTTATCTTTCTCCTAATCTTGTTTTCTATAACTCACCAAAAGAACCTGACACTTATTTTCTATTCTATATATATGTTTTACTACATGGAATCCTAGTGTGGGTTATCTTAAGTGACATTTTTACTTCTCTTTCTTTCTTTTAAAGTGATAAATTTATTCACTATTTTTTTATGGGGGAATTTTAATGAAGATTCTGATCCCAATTTTAAAATTGTGATGATGAAATTCCCAAAAGGGGGGAAGGATGTAACATCCAAGATAAATAAAGAATATTACATTTACATATTTATTAATATATTTTAACTATGTACTAGTTTTACATCAAAGGGGATGTTATGTTCGATGGGGTACTTGATACACAATAGTGTGATTCATTGAGATCTTATGTTTCACACAACACTGAGTTATACCGAAATATAACATAACATAATATTATTATTTTAAATGGTAGTTAATGCATAGTAATTGTATTGTAGGGAATGAACAGAACTAAATTCAATAATGTTATACATGTCTAATAAATATTTTTAAATTATTCCAATAAATGTTAGAGGCTTAAAATGAGAATGAATCCAATTTTAAGAATAAATATTCTAATATTACTTAAAAGGTCGATATACCGCCTTTTGATGGAGAACCATTTTTAAATATATTTTTTGTCACTTTTATATGTTTTATTTTCCAAAATAAAATTCTTCTGTAGAATCAGGACATTAAAATTTATATTGGGTAAATATTTGGTATTTTTCAGATAAAGATCATTTTTTAATGAATAGTGAAAAATATTGCATTTTAATTCAAAACCGCCTTTTAATCTAATTTATTTTTATGATTATATTGTTATTTATTTTGTTTTTAATGTTTAATTGGATTAAAATTTTTCCATTTAATCCAATTTTGGTCATTGGAAGTAATTTAACTTTTAAATTGAACATAAAAAAGTGTCAATCTTTTGATAGTTATTATTTCTTAAAAAACATGCTTTCGGTTTTGACAACAGGAAATAATATTAAATTAATTTCTACCACTTTTGTGTTTTGAAATTAGAAAAATGGATTCCATATTTCGAATCAGGTGTTCCATGTTTCTTAAATAGTCTACTTTTAATTTTAGGCATCATAAGTATTTACTTCAGTAAATATTGTTTTTAACATGGTTAAAAGGTAAATCTTGTAAATAAGGGTAAAAAATAATATTATAATAATATTAAATTACCCATACACATGTCCTAACCCTAATGGATGAGATATTTTAGATAAAGTTAATCCTTGGGTCAATTTTGGGACCCCATGGAGCCACATGGGATTGAAAATTACACTTCTTATTAATTAATTAAATGTTAGGACAAAAATAAATTAAACATATATATTTTATTAAAACAATTGTATATGGGGTTATATAAATAATATATCTGAATATAAATTTTTTTAAATCTAAAAATAATTCCTATATCATGGTATTTTATTTATAATTTTTAGACATTAAATAAATACACTTAATTTTGACACAATAGTGATGCAGTAGTTACTACATTATTAAATGATTCAAATAAATGATAATATAGATATTAAAATAAATTTATTTAGAAAATTTTTATGTCATCCACAAATTTTAGGGATAAAAATGACATGTTATATTTTAAATTATGAAGGATATCAAAATAATAAAGTAATTCTAGATTTTTTAGAAGTCTTGATACGAATAATTTATAAATTGAAACAAATTAGTTTTTAAAACAATTAATATTTCATTAAAAGTTAAAATAATAATAAAAATATTGGATTTAGAATACTTACATAAATAATGTCATAAATTATCCATTTTTTGTTCTCTTGGTATTTTATAGTAAATATATAAACTATATAGTATGGATATTTTAGAGGAGATGGTAAAAGATAAATAATTAAACGAAGGGTTAAACTGAAAATTATGGATTATAAAATATCCAATACCTATCAAATTATTATTGGATGATTTTATTTCTACATATATGTACCTCAAATTCGAATTAAATAACTATTTTACTATTTTAAACCTAAACTCATTTTATAAAAAAATAATACATTCATTAATTCCAAAAGAGCCCCTCCTCCATCTTATAAAAGGACACCACTTATAACCCACTACTCACACCTCTGAAGTCCATTGAATCATCGAAACTCTACCCAAATAAGCTCCCAAAATATTTCTATTCCTCCTAGAATCCCTATCATAGGAAAAATTCACATTAATAAATCCTTTTGGTTCAAACTAAATAGTGTTACCTGATTGAAAGGTAACATCTTCACTCAAGTTCTTTTATTTTATTTTCCTTCTCCACATTCTATGATCTTATCGTTATTTGTTTACATAAAAAACAATATCTTAAATATAATAGGTTTTTTTATGAGAGGTATTCGAACTACACTAACAAACAAATCCATCTAATGGATACGATCATACTATTTCTGTGGACATCGAACTACTGCCTCATGAAATGATTATTATTCAATTATCTCCTAATGCCTTTCATGGTGTCCATTATGATGAAAATATATTTATATGTGATATAAAATATATTTATATTGTCTCTATTCTTCCATATTTTTAATTTAAATAATTCTATTATGGTTTCCATAATGGGTAAATACGATAATTTCATTTGAGAAAGTGCAGACTACCGCCCCCTCAAAGTGATATGACCAGTTCACTCCATACATGGAACATATAAAGGATGGATTTATTGATATTATATATGATATTATACTGTAAATAAAATATAATTATTTATTATTAAGTTTTATTTCCATTAAATATGAAATTTAAATGAAAGTAGCGTACGTGCGTACGTACGACTTACCGTCTCCCTGAATGGTGCATTTCATTTCTTATCTCCTAATGTTATGTAATATTATAAATACGTATATACACTAGATATATATGATATATATGTATATATGATATATAAATCATGAATATCATTATGTATATAATTTTGACCACATGGATGATTTGTAATTATAACAATATCATTTTTTACTCAAGTTTCGAACATTAACAAAATGTCTCATACGAACTCAAATAATTAGTAATTTTTATAGTAAATTAATAAGTGATATAAAAGGAATAATAAAAATGAAAATTTTTATTATGAAAGTAAAAATTAACTTATGGTTATTACTCGGTCATAACAATGAACAAATGAGTCAAGTCAGACACGATGTAAGAGGTTTTCTTGTCACTTTTTATTCCCATGATATTCATTCAATATTTCCCACTATTTCTTTTTGTGCGGTGTATATACATCCCATTATTGTTTTTTTATGTATTAAAATTTAATTTATGGGTATTTAAATCTTCATTTTTTGATCCTTTCTTCATAGGGTCTATGTTTTGTAAGTTACCAAATCGTTAAGGGGACCTTCCACCGTACTCTTTTAGTCAAAGACTTCTTTTATTTCTTGACTTTTAATTTCACTTTTATTATTTTCAGATTTGTTCTTATATATCCTTTTTTATGTAAATTTTATTTCCATGTGATGAGAGACAATTTTTTCTCCCATCAACACATTTTTTGAATTTTAATGTGTCGTTTTTAGGCTGTCAAATTTCTGTAAGGGGACTTCTTATCACAATTTCCATTCTTTGAGATAAATTTATACTTATTGATTTTGTGGTCCTGTGAATATGTGTGAATGACCAATGACTATTTACACATAATATCCACTTATATATGGTGTATTTTTATTTTTTACACATAATTAAGTAATTGAATTTTCCTTAATATAATGATATGATATTCATATAGAACTTCGTATCAATATCCTTTCATTAAGGCATACTCTAATTTATACATGATTTTATTTTATACATTGTATAACCCCTTTACCTTTTAATTTCATTCAAATGGAATATTTTCTCTTAGAATTTGTTTACTAAATGACATCGAGAATGTTTCTTTGTAACTTATGTGGTGACAACATCATTTCCACCCCTATGAGCATTATTTGATTTTTGGCTTCCTTTATATGCCATAGTGTATTTAAAAGAAAACTAAATACAATATACTATTTTTACATATATTTTTTTATTGAAATTTGTTTTGAGAATGGATTTATTAATTCAATGTCTTTAAATTGTATATTGTGATTGATATGTGGAAATGTTATCTTTAGATTATGTTTGTTTTATGTCTTATGAATATGATATAAATCTTGGGTATTGTTTAAATATATGGGTGGTTTAGTGATAACCCTATGGCGGGTGAGCCCGAGATAGCTCTCCAAATCTTTGGGTAATGGGACAGAGGTAAATGTTAATGTTTCTCCGATGATTTTTAGGGAATATCCTATGATGGGTATTCCAAGTGTAACTCCCTATGTAGCTGTGATAGCTACAATGTAATTATGATATGGATACCACAAGTTACCTTTATGATTTATGATTTCTATGTGTTATTCATAAATCATAGGATATCATGAGTTTTGTAAGTGAGCATATGTTTTGTATGTATTGATGGACTAATGATTTATTTCTTTATTTTATAACACTTACTAAGGATTTTATACTCATCCCGGGTTTTTGAAATGTTTTTCACAGGATATAAGGAAGGGTAAGGGAAATAAATAATTCAAGAAGATTTATATCATGAAAAGAATTATTATATTCTTTTAATAATTTTTATTTTTTAAAAAAAAATGGATAATTATTAGAAGTGTATAATTTGTAATATTTGATATATAGTGTAATAATTATGGACTAATTCTCTAAAACTCTAAACCTGAAAAAGATCCTCGATGTTAATTCTTGACTAAACTAAATATTAATAAATGTTTAATAATGGGGACATATATTTAATCATATATAAAATATCATGTATTAATATAACTAAATAATAATGAATCCATTTCATAATTATTGGACATCTTCTTTCTTATAAATAGGATTTCATTACCATGATGATGATTTAAAATATACTGGGTAAAACCCATTAGCATAGGCTTGGAAACTAATTTCATCCATTGATATTATTGATGCATCTGGGGGCTCCCATTAAGCATTATTCAACTTTTATGGATTTCATTAAATGGATTCAACCTATGTCTTTCATCTCCAACTCATTCTTCATGTATCAAATAATCTATTTAAAATCATCTAAAAGTCCCTTATCAAAAAACCATATTGAGTAATGTATAGGGATCTATCATTATTTCCCTTGCAATCAAATAACAAAAAAAATTAAACAAAGTATGTAATAATGGTATATGATTTAATAAATAAATGAATAAATGCTAAATGATAAGGATAAATAAGGGAAATTAAATGTTAAATGATGATATGAAATTTAATATTTCACGGGGAATTAAAAAATGAGTCAAATAATTGAATGTCAATACTATACATGTCAAAATAAATGATAAAACATCCAGATGAGGAATAATGATGTTATTAACAAAACATTTAACAAGTGGATTAAAAATAATAGGGTTTTTTCATTTTTTAATTGAAATAATATAACATTTCTTCTAAAAAAATATTGAATAAAATATCCTTTTCTTTTTTTTAAAATAATTTTGAGTATATTTATCCATAAAAATCACTTTTAAAAACTTTTTCATTAAAAATTAACCTTTTAAAATTGAAAAGGAATCATAAAATAAATGATGGGGTGTAAATATGTACATGTTGTAAAGGTCAAAAAAATCATTTTTCAATGTATAAATGTTAGAAAATGTTCTTGTTTGGAAAGTGATAGGAATATTCCTTCGAAAACATTTCTAATAGACAAGAAGGTTAAAAATTTATTTGATAACTCATTTTTTAAAGTTTAAAAATATTTTTTAAATTCTTCTTTGAAAAGTGGGGTTTTAGAATAAATTATGTTCTTCAAATAAAGAGAGAAATAATGTCAGATTTTATTACAAAATGTTTGAGTACCAAACTGGAGAAAATGGTACTATTACACAAAAAAGGTCATCAGTATCCATAAGAGAATAAAATTAAATTTTTTATTAAACAATTATCCAATAATTTATTCAGATGTAAATTAAGGTAAAAACAATCACGAATAAAATTATATTTTAAACTAAACCCTTCAAAAGACCATAACCAACACCATAGATGTAAATTTTTATTAAAAACAATTTTAAGGAAAAAGTGTAAACCCTTCCAGTTCCACCAGAGCCATCAAACATAATAGTAGGAAACAAAATTTTTAAAGACCAACATAAACCCATTATCCTCAACCTCCCTATATAATTTCCATTCATGATCTGATACCTCTTTTTTCTGATCACCTACTATAATAACTTTTGATTAATGAGCCAGTTTTTCACACGTTCATAAGAACTCCTTCAAAAGATCATAACGTTGGTGTGAGAATCAATAAATGAATAGATTATGTTATTCAAATGTTAATATAAATTAAAATTTTAAATTAAAAAATAGATATTAAAAAGTGATTACAAATATAATCTTAGTATATTAATGATAATGGGTAAGTAATATAACCCATTTAAAAGGAATCAGGTTATGAAATTCTATACAACTTGGTAATTTTAATATCGAATCACCTTAAATGAAATAATTAAATTAAAAACAAAAACTACCATGAATATAAAATATTTAATGATATAATATACAAATAATGGTATTAGATACCCCACAAAAAATATGTAAGTGTGGAAAGTAGTGTGTTCGTTACAGAAAGAAAATTGAGACAATAATCTCTTACTTTTCATTTCCTTTTGGGTGAACATACATTAACTTCAGGTATAATGGTTTCAATCTTGTTATTGACTTATATAATAACTATTATTATATTTATAATATCATATATTAACTTCTTATAAAAAATCACTCTTTTGTAAACAATATTTCATTACTCTCGCTAATTTGTGTGTTAATTGCCAAATTTTTTGAGTATTTTTTGAATTTTCACTTGTTGTTACTACTAATTATATAATGGTTTCATAATATACATAATATAAATATCATATATATTCAATATATATATATATATATTAATAATCTAAAATTTTTGGGTATAAGATATAAAATGCACAGATCATGGAAATGGTAGGTCGTACATACCTATGATCGAAACGTCCATTTCACTTTCATATTAAAAGGAAAAAAACTATTTATATATATATATTATAATTAAAGTGACATATATATGAAATATAAATAATATAATTTTATTAAAATCATCCTTTATACATTCTATGTACAATTTGAACATATTATATCTCTTTGAGTATGCGGTAGTCCACACGTCTATTAACAATGTTATCATATTTTCACCAAATAGAAATCATGAATGTATGAGTTATAAACGAATTAAATAAGAATAATGAAATTATAAATATAATTTATATCATATATAAATTTTATTTATATCATAATAACCAACCAAGAATGTTGTTAAATAAAAAACTAGCGACATCATATTGTGAGGCGGTAGTTCACCATACACTAGAACGGTAAGTTCATTACACAATAGATAGAAGTGTGTCTGAAAATTTTGAATAAAAACTAAAATTAGATTTATTATAATGAGGTTATTATATAAAAATTCAATAATAATAATTTAGTCGGTGGATAATGAAATGGATACCAACGATCTTGATTCAGGATGTTACCTCTTCTTTGGGTAACTTCTTTTGGTTTGCACCAATGGGATTCCATGGATTCATTTATGCCAAATGTTAAGTATATCATATTAAGGGGGTTATTTTTGGATATTACTTTGGAACATTTTGGGTGAGACAAATGGCTTTATAGGTTTGAATAATTGGGAGGGTCGAGTCTCATTTTATAGTGGATGAGGAGTGGCATACTTGTTAATTTTTCAAAATAGAATTACACCAATGATTTTTCAACATCAATTGGCTCCAATAATGAATAATAATATTTAAAAGGTAGTATAGTACATAAATATGAACATACAATGAATTTTTATAGGTTTATAGGTCATTTTTTTCCTTATGTTTAAGGAATAGTCCCTTGTTAAGCTAATTATTCTCTTAATTACAGAAATTAATTTTAATCGCATTCACGAATATTTTTGGTAAAAATATGAATTGTACTATTTAGAAATTGTAAATTATTCTGATTCCAAATATTTAATCTATTTTTCTATATTCCAATAACATAAGTGGATGAAATTATTTTGAAATTAATCTCATAGATGGGACATAAATACTAGTTTTAATGTAGATTTGTTTAGATGTTGACTATGTTTTTATATATAATTTGAATTTGAAATTGATTCCAATGACCCAAATGGATTTAATTTATTTAAAATTTATATAATGTAAATTTAAAACCAAACTATATCCAATTGAGAAAAAAAATTCTATTTTCAAATAAATATAGTATTTTTCATTTTTCATCGAAGAATTAATCTTCAGAGAAAAATACCAAAAAATCACCGAAAAATAAATTTTAAGCTTATCTTCCAAAAATGAATTTTATTTTGACATATAAAATTTATAAAAGTTCCAATAATTTTAATTAAAATTATAGTTACATTAAATGGTGGAAAAATTACCATTTAATAAAAATAAAATTTTTAAGCGTAAAACGATATTTATTCTTATATTATACTTATCAAATATATTGGATAAATATAAATAATATTTAATTGAATATATAAAATATAGATTATTTAAATATAATTCACTATTATTTTTATTTAATTAGACAAAACACCATTTTGAGCATAAAAATAAAAATATTCCTTCTATATTTTATTGGTTTATATTTTCATTTATAATTAATTTGTAACCAATGAATTCATTTTACATTTTTATAATGCATATATATTAATATATTAGTAAAAAAATTTAATGTTTCCTAATTAAAAATAAGTTTCATGTATTATTATATTAAAAATTAATATTTTAATAATACATTTTTCTTGGTAATACTCGATATTGCTTGTAGTGCAAGTGATCGATGAAACTCGTTGTCTTGTGTGACACATGCTAACTTAGTATCTCATGAATTTCAAGGTATATCATACACATAATCTATTTAAAATATTAATTATATTATAAATTATTAATATATTATATTCAATTATGTTCTTGTTGATTTGTGTTTTAAAGACCCATAAAATTTAATGAAAATTTTTTCTTAATTTTCATTGGAATTTTACAAGAACGTGGTTTTTGACGACACCTGATTCTGTGGCCTGGTGTGCCCGGAATAAATTTCCAAAGTTTGGCTCGGGTACGTTCAGTGAACGAATGAGCGGGAATTTATAACTTTTGATCTGGTGCTCGGAATTGAAATCCGAGGACACCGATAAACTCGCATCGCCGATATTCTCTTAAGGAGACCTTTTCCGAGGTTGTGTTTTATGTGGAATGAAAGTTAGTTGTGGGAAAAATTAAAAGAAGTTAAATAAAATGTGAAAACAGATTTTATTTTTAATTTGTTGGTTAACTTCTCCCAAAGGGAGTTAGGGGTGGGACCCAGATCCACTTAACCTCCATTGAGAGGATTATGTGTGGTGGGGCCCACACAAACCCTAACACTTCATCTTGTCTTTTCAAACTCCATATAACCCCTCTTTAATTAACTTGACAACTTTGTTAATTAATTGAGTTGAGTTGTTTGAATTTCAAACCTTTGAAATTCAAGTTGATAATTGTGTGAATAAAATAAGCCTTAGCTTATTTTATTTTGTTTGGTCTCCTTAGCCATCTTGAGAGGTTATGAAGAATTCTCTCCATCTTCTTCAATCTTTGACGAAGAACACAAAGAACATTCGGACATCGACGAAGAACGCCACGTTCTCAGGAACCGTCTTCCGCGACGCCATACCCGCGACACCGACGACATCTCCTTCCGCGTCATCTCTTCCATGACGGTTTCCCACGATGAAATCGCCATCAAATAGCTTCAAATCCTCGCTTCACGGCATCGACGTCCATTTTCCGCTTCGCCGACCACCGCGACGCTCGTCTTCCGCGGGTCGTTGACGAACATCGTTCTTGAAACCGAGGTAGGGGTTTGTTGTTGCTTAATTTATTTAATCACGTTCTTGGTTCTAGCATGACGATCCTTGAGGTTAAATGATTAAGTGTTATCGTCTAACGAGAGGGGGGCCGGACCGCACAAACACGGCCGAACCCCCCTCATTTGTTCTTGAATATTTTCTTGCGGATGAAACGAGATGGCGTGGTGCCGTCGCACCACGCGGTAATGACACGACAAATATTGCGCGGCGCCGTCACGCCGCACCGTGGAAAGATTATCATGAACGCGACACCGTCGCACCGCGTCGATGGAAACCGAAGGCACCGCGGCCGGAGCACGGCCGCGGCGGAGGGGCACGGTGCCGTCGCACCGCGCCAGATGACGAAGGCCGTGGCCGGTTCCGGGCCACGGCGGGACGTGATGACAGGCGGCCAGCCGGGCCGCTGGTGTCGGATGACGGAAGAGGACCGGCCCTTGCCAGTCCTGTTGAGAAGAAGTCGGCCGGCCAGGTCAGGCCGGCCAGGATGGTGGAAATCAGGGGAATTTAATTCCCCCGGGCGGTTAAATTGGCCCCCATAATGTGGGGGGCCGGTTTCACAAAGGGCGGCAGGCGGCCCCCCGTTTTTCCAGCAAGCTCGGCCTTCGGCCACGCTGGGCTCGGCCGGGCCGCGCTGGGCCGGGTCGACCTTGTCCGGGGCGGGTCGACCCGGTTCAGGCCATCCGGGGGGTCTCGGGCCGGGACGGCCCGGGCCCGAAACCCCCATTACTGAGCGGTTTGGATTCAAATGCCCATAACATGGGCTACGAATCTCCAAACGACGTGCCGTCTGCGGCGATGTGATCCATGGATTGAGGCTGTCGTTTCGGAATATCGCACTCAAGGTTTCGGAATACTTTGAGTTCGGCCGTGTTGGTTCGTACACGAAACCAACCGGGCCCTCGGAGCGGAAATGCTCATATCTTGAGCAACGGACGTCTGATTGACGTTCTGTCAACTTTGTTGTGTTTCTCTTAGTGAGATGGATCTTTTGGCTTACTCTGCCCGAGGTTTGGACATAGGTGGAGTACGATTGGGTTGGTTTTGCCTTAAAAACCAACCAGGCCCTTGGGACGAAAAAGCCAATAACTCTCAGACGGGGCGTCCGATCGACGCGCCGTATGTTGCATTGAGTTCCTGTTGAAGATACGGAACTTTTGGATACATCAACTCTGGACTATGTGACAATTGATGTATCAGCCTCTCGGCTCGTGGAGCGGACCCTCCCGAACGAGCTTGCTGTGTGCGGGGAGCCTAGAGCTGGCTGCGACTATGACTGCTACTGCTACTGTGACTCCGACGACGATAGTACAGAGATCCTTGGTGGATTTGACGACGACTACAGTACTAAGCGATCCTATGTGGATCAGTGCTACAGGTCTTATGTGGGCCCGATCCTGTGTGGGTCCGATCCTATGTGGGTCTGCGCTCAGCGGTCCTCTGTGAACAAGCACCTACAGGTCCTGTGTGGGCCCGATCCTGTGTGGGTCATTGAGGGGTTTAGTTACCTATCGATCCTTCGTGGGTCCGACGACTTAGATGGATCAGTGATCATCTTTATTGTTATCCGAAGAAGTATACCTGTGTGAGCTGAATCCTGTTGCTTTCCTGTGTGGATTGTGTTGTGCTATCCTGTGTGGATTTCTTTTTTCATTCCCGTGTAGAATACGTATACTTTCCTTTGTGGACTGACTGGTACTTGGGCTCGGAGGTTGGAGCGTATTGGAATTGATGACTTAGGTATATGTATGGGCATATACCTAAGTAGTGTCGGTTGTTACTTCGTGATTGTATCTCCCTTTGTGGTTTATCCTTTGTGGATTTTGGGAGACCTTTAGGGGTCTCGGGGTCCCTACATAGTAGATTATACTCACCCCTACACGGGTTATGCCCACACTACGTTGTGTTGGTTGCAGACGACGGACATCGTTGATCATGGATGAGGCTTGCAGAGCAGAACAGTACCTGGAGGTGGACCACTGGGCGGGACGTGCCCGGAGCGGACGGCGGGACCCGAGGAGTAGTGGAGCTATCTGTAGCCACCCTTGAGGTGGGATTTCTAGTGGACAGCTCGGTGTAGCGGCTTTTACTTTACAGTTGTTGTTTTCCCTTTCGAGTTGTACTTTACTTTCAGTTTGGGTTTGTATACTGGCCCATTTACTTTTCCGCACTTTCAGTTGTACTCTGTTCTTACATAGTGTTTACTTTTCCGCTTTCTTACTCTGTGGTTCTTGATTACTTTACAAAGGTAATTCCTTCCCTTTTTACCGGGATTTACGCCTTGGTGCTAGTCGCCAGCCCCTGGCCTATGGAAGGCGGGCTTGGGGTAGTCACAGCATGGGCCCCGAGGACGGGTCTTGGCAAATTGGTATCAGAGGAGTTCGGTTCTACCGCGAACTCTGATCTTTTCTATGTGAAGCAATAATGTTTAGCGTATTGAGTGTGGTTATCAGTCCAGGGAGTCCAGTGTTGGTGCGGCGGCCGACGTATCCGTACACCAGGACCCTGAATACTGATTTCTGACTTAATGCACGAAAACATTGATTGCATGTGTGTTTCAATGTTTTCTTTGTGATTACATTATATCAGCTCACCAGGTATACTGTTCTGACCGTGGCGCACCAGTTTCCTTTTCAGGATGACCCCACGACGGCAGCCATCTAGGGTTCCGAGAGTCGAGCGTGACGACAACCCACCGAGCGACGAGGCCTTGGTGCAGGGCCCTTTGTCAGCAGTGGCACCGGTGGTAGCTCTACCTGACGAGCCACCGATGCTTCCAGCACTAGCCGCTGACGATGCACATTGCCTTGGAGCTCTGCACGAGTTCCAATGCCATCGACCGCCTAGGTTCCGTGGGGAGACGGACCCCCAGGCAGTAGAGGACTGGCTGGAGGCAGTGGTATGAGTTTTTAGGCTAGTGAGGACACATGCAGACCTCATGGTGATCCTCGCTGCGAGCCTACTACATGCGGCAGCAGGATGATGGTGGAGCTTGATGCTCCAGGTGCACGATGAGGCATCTCTACTTTGGACGGAATTTGAGAGCCTCTTCCGCTCGGAGTTCGTCCCAGCCACCCTTCGTGTGGTGCGTATCCAGGAGCTTCTTCAGCTGCGGCAGGGCAGCATGACGGTCGCTCAGTACTCGGCGAGATTTACTGATCTCTCGCGCTACTCGACCGACATGGTACGAGACCCATTCTTCCAGGCCCGGACTTTCGAGCAGGGTTTGAGACATGAGATCAGGGAATCGATGATCTCCCTTAGCATACCGACTCAGACAGGAGTAGTGGAGCGGGCCCTTTTGATCGAGAGCTTCCTTGCTGAGTCTACACCAGCGCAGAGACCCACCGCAGGGCGGCACGGGGCAGAGTAATCTGCAGCAGGCAGTCGACGGATGACTCAGGGGTCCAGGCAGACCAGACCTTCAGGAAGACGACCTCAGGACAGTGGCTCAGCAGTGCGGGGCACACAGCGCGGAGCCAGGCTTTTGAGAGGCAGACAGTGCTACTCGTGCGACGGGCAGGGCCACATGGCTCGTGACTGCCCGACCCGCCATGCCGAGGAGCAGTAGACGGTTGAGGGACCACCGAGGCAGAGGGAGAGGGTCGACCGTGGCGGTCCGCAGGGAGGAGGCAGACGAGGCAGAGGAGCTGGCCAAGCAGCAGGTGGTGGGCGACGCTTTGAGGCTCTGCCACCACCACCACCATGAGGTCCACCCCGACCACAGGGAGCTGGCGGGCAGAGACAGGCACAACTCCAGGCAGCAGAGGCCTACGACCACGGTGCGCCAGAGATGATTCTAGGTACTATCTGTGTCTATTCCACCCTTACTGCAGTACTTATAGACACATGAGCGAGTCACTCTTTCATAGTCGCTGCCCTTGTTCGGAGCTCGGAGATTCTGACAGAGCCGTTGGCTTGATCCTTACGGCTAGAGACTCCTACGGGAGCAGACTCGATGATTACACACTGGTGCCGGCAGTGTGAGCCTACTCTAGGAGGCGAGAGCTTCGGCTGGGATCTTCTTGTAGCAGCGTCGAGGCCTTACGACGTCATCTTGGGCATGGATTGGCTATCTATAGTCCATGCATAGATTGACTGTTTTTGGCACAAGGTGTTTTGTGTACACACCGACGGGAGCAGGTTCACCTTCACCGGCGAGAAGGGAGCCTTTGCAGCATAGGATGGACTTTCGCGGAGGAGAGGACATCCCATCACTCATCAGTTGGCTAGCCTCATCCTTGGAGCAGTTGACGTGCGGAGTCCTAGTTTTCCTGCAATGGTGGATCAGTTTGCGGACGTTTTTCCCGATGACGTTTCAGGGCTACCTCCTCGCAGAGAGGTAGAATTTTATATTGACATGTACCCCAGGATAGCCCCGATATCCACTACAGCATATCGGATGGCCCCCGCCGAGCATCGAGAGCCACGGGTACAGTTGGAGGACTTGCATGGCAAGGGGTTCATCCGACCCAGTGTTTCACCCTGAGCTTCCCCGATATTGTTCGCCAAGAAGGCGGACGGGAGCTTGCGACTTTGTGTTGACTATCGTCGCCTGAACCAGGTGACAGTGAGGAACAAGTATCCGCTACCGAGGATTGATGACCTCTTTGGTCAGCTCAAGGGAGCACGGTGGTTATGCCTTTCGGCATAACCAATGCTCTAGTAGTGTTCATGGCCCTCATGAACAGGATCTTTCAGCCATACCTCGACCGATTTGTCGTGGTCTTCATCGACGACATACTGATTTACTCGACGACTGAGGAGGAACACGCATACCACTTGCGAGTTGTACTAGACACATTCCGAGAGAACCAGCTTTATGGTAAGCTCTCGAAGTGCCAGTTCTGGATACGTGAGGTCCACTTCTTGGGACACGTTATCTCTGAGGTGGGAGTTGCAGTGGATCCCACAAAGATCAAGGCAGTGCTAGCTTGGGAGCCACCCAGGTGCGTGACGAAGGTTCAGAGTTTCTTGGGACTAGCTGGATACTATCGGAGATTCGTGCCAGACTTCTCTAGAGTTGCGGCACCACTCACAGCTTTGACGAAAAGGGGAAACCCTTCGTGTGGTCAGACAGATGTCAGCAGAGCTTCCAAGAGCTGAGACAGAGATTGACCAGCGCACCTATCTTGAGGTTGCCTGAGGAGAGAGTAGGGTACGTAGTCTACTGCGATGCATCAGGGACCAGACTCCGATGTGTTCTGATGCAGGAGCGGGCAGTGATCGACTATGGATCCCGTATGTTGAGGCCACATGAGTAGAACTACGCTACCCATGACCTAGAGTTAGCAGCAGTGGTCTTCACTCAGAAGACATGGCGACACTACCTGATGGGGAGCACTTTACAGTCTTTTATAATCATCAAAGTCTCAGGAATATCTTCTCTCTGAAGGACCTGAACCTGAGACAGTGGCGATGGATCGAGTTTCTCCAGGACTATGACTTTGAGATAGTCTATACTCCTGGGAAGGGGAACGTAGTAGCCGATGCCCTCAGTAGGAGGACGGGCATTCAGCTAATTGAGGAGGCGACAGAGCTGCTAGCCTCTTTGGAGATATCCTTCGTGGATAGAGATGGAGTAGCCTTCCTCCAGTCTCTCACAGTCACCCCTCCACTACTGTAGCGTGTCAGAGAGGTACAGCATTAGGATGCTGACTGTGAGACATGGCGTGCTCAAATATCCTCGGGACAGGCACCTGATGGTTTCTCCCTTGGAGCAGAGCACGACATCCTTTTCAGAGGGTGTACCATTGTACCAGTCTCTTTGCGGGAGGAGGTGCTGAGAGAGTTTCACGCTTCCCTTTTGGCGGTACATCCCAGAGTGGCGAAGATGTACCAGGATCTCAGACAAAAGCACTGGTGGCCTGGCATGAAGAAGGCAGTGGCAGAGTTCGTTTCTCGATGCCTCACCTGCCAGCAGGTGAAGGCAGAGCATCAGGTACCAGCAGGCTTGGTACAACCCTTGGAGGTTCCGGAGTGGAAGTGGGACGGTATATCTATGGACTTCGTGACTGGAATTCCATGCACTTCCAGTGGTCACGACTCCATTTGGGTGATTGTTTACCGACTCACCAAGTCGGCACACTTCTTACCCATCAGAGAGCAGGGCACAGTGGAGAGCTTGGGACGCCTCTACGTTCAGGAGATTGTGTGTCTCCACTGTGTGCCATCATCTATCGTCTCCAAACGAGATGCTCGCTTTACTTCCCAGCTTTGGAAGGGGATACAGGAGGCGTTTGGGACGCAGCTACGTCTGAGCACAGCCTTTCACCCTCAGACGGATGGTCATATGGAGAGGACCATTCAGACTCTCGAGGACATGCTCCGCGCATGTGTCCTCGACTTTGGTCGCAGCTGGGAGGACCACCTACCCTTGGTGGAGTTTGCGTACAACAACAGCTACCACTCCACCATCGGGACGGCACCGTACGAGGCGTTGTACGACCGAACTTGTAGATCTCCTTTTTGCTGGACAGACCCTAGGGAGTCAGCACTTGTGGGACCAGAGATGGTCCAGGCCAAGACAGAGAAGGTCCAGGTCATCCAGGAGTGGATGAGGATAGCTCAGAGCCGGAAGAAGTCATACGCTGACAGGAGGCGAAGGCCACTAGAGTTCGAGCATGGCAACCACATCTTCTTGCGGGTTTCACCTCAACGTGGTATACGGATATTTGGACGAGGCGGCAAGTTATCTCCGCACTTCATCGGACCCTTCCAGGTCCTCAGCATGATTGGCGAGGTGGATTATTGCCTGGCTCTACCACCTCAGTTGCACCGGGTGCATGACGTCTTCCATGTATATCAGCTGAGGAGATACGTGCACGACCCGATGCAGATCATTGACCATGGAGATCTTGACGTTGACGATGGGGTGACTTTTATGGAGGTTCTGGTGGAGATAGAGGTTCGACAGGAGTGGGTCCAATGTGGATGGTCGATTCCTCTAGTGCGCATCAGATGGCAGCACGTGAATCTTTATGAGAGCACTTGGGAGCGGGAGGCTCAGATGCATGCTCAGTTCCCTCATTTGTTTCCCTAGTTTTTGATGTATCTTTACGAAGACGTAAAGCCCTGAGGTGGGAGTAATGTAAAGACCCTTAAAATTCCAGGGAAATTTTTTCTTAATTTTTTTTGGAATTTTACAAGAATGCGGTTTTTGAAGGCACCTGATTCCGAGGCCCGGTGTGCCCGGAATAAATTTCCGAAGTTTGGCTCGGGTACGTTCAGTGAACGAATGAGCGGGAATTTCTAACATTTGATCCGGTGCTCGGAATTGAAATCCGAGGACACCGATAAACTCGCAGCGCCGATATTCTCTTAAGGAGACCTTTTTCGAGTTGCGTTTTATGCGGAATGAAAGTTAGTTTTGGGAAAAATTAAAAGAAGTTAAATAAAATGTGGAAACACCTTTTATTTTTAACTTGTTGGTTAACTTCTCCCAAAGGGAGTTTGGGGTGGGACCCACATCCACATAACTTTCCTTGAGAGGATTAAGTGTGGTGGGGCCCACACGAACCCTAACACTTCATCTTCTCTTTTTAAACTCCCTATAACTCCTCTTTAATTAACTTGACAACTTGGTTAATTAATTGTGTTGAGTTTTTTGAATTTCAATCCTTTGAAATTCAAGTTGATAATTGTGTGAATAAAATAAGCATTAGCTTATTTTATTTTGGTTGGTCTCCTTAGCCATCTTGAGAGGTTTTGAAGAATTCTCTCCATCTTCTTTAAACTTTGACGAAGAACGCGAAGAACATTCGGACATCGACGAAGAAGGACACGTTCTCGGGAACCGTCTTCCGCGACACCATACCCGCGACACCGACGATGCCTCCTTCTGCGTCATCTCTTCTGTGACGGTTTCCTGCGACGAAGTCACCGTCAAAGAGCTTCGAATCCTCGCTTCATGACATTGACGTCTTTTTCCGCGACGCCGACCACCGCGACGCTCGTCTTCCGCGGGTCGTTGACGAACATCGTTCTTGAAACTGAGGTAGGGGTTTGTTGTTGTTTAATTTATTTAATCACGTTCTTGGTTCTAGCATGACGATCCTTGAGGATAAATGATTATGTTTTATCATCTAACGAGAGGGGTGATGGACTGCACAAACACGGCCGAACCCCCTCCTTTGTTCTTGAATATTTTCTTGCGGATGAAACGAGATGGCGTGGTGTCGTCACACCACGCGGGAATCACATGTAAAATATTGCGCGGTGCCATCGTGCAGCACCGTGGAAATATTATCATGAACGCGACGCCATCGCGCCGCGTCGAAGGAAACCAAAGGCGCCGTGGCCGGAGCGGGGCCGCGGCGGAGGGGCGCGGAGCCGTCGCACCGCGCCGGACGATGAAGGCCGCGGCCGGTTCCGGGCCGCGGCGGGACATGATGACCGGCGGCCAGCCAGGCCGCCGGTGTCGGATGACGGAAGAGGACCGGACCTTGCCGGTCCTGTTGAGAAGAAGCCGGCCGGCCAGGGCGGGCCGGCCAGGATGGTGGAAACCGGGGGAATTTAATTCCCCCGGGCGGTTAAATTGGCACCCCATAATGTGGGGGGCCGCGCCGGGCCGGGCCGGGCCGGACCATGTCGGGACGGGTCGACCCTATCTGGGGCGGGATGACCCAGTTCGGGGCGGGTCGACCCGATTCGGGCCATCCAGGGGGTCTCGGGCAGGGACGACCCGGGCCCGAACCCCCCGTTACCGAGCTGTTTGGATTCAAATGCCCATAACTTGGTATACGGATCTCCAAACGACGTGTCGTCAGCGGCGATGTGATCCTTGGATTGAGACAGTCGTTTCGGTATATCGCACTCAAGGTTTCGGAATACTTTGAGTTCATCCAGGTTGGTTCGTACACGAAACCAACCGGGCCCTCGGAGCGGAAACACTCATATCTTGAGCAACGGATGTCCGATTGACGTGACATCAGCTTTGTTGTGTTTCTCTTAGTGAGAAGGATCTTTTGGCTTACTCCGACCGAGGTTTGGATGCAGGTGGAGTACGGTTGGGTTGGTTTTGCCTTATAACCCAACCGGGCCCCTGGGACGAAAAAGCGACTAACTCTCAGACCGGGCGTCTGATCGACACACCATCTGTTGCGTTGAGTTCCTGTTGACGATACGGAACTTTTGGATACATCAACTCTGGACTATCTGAAAGTTGATGTATCAGCCTCTCGGCTCGTGGAGCGGACCCTCCCGAACGAGCTTGCTGTGTGCGGGAACCCTAGAGCTGGCTGCGACTGTGACTGCTACTGCTACTGCTACTGCTACTGTGACTGCAACGACGACAGTACAGAAATCCTTTGTGGATTCGACGATGACTACAGCACTCAGTGATCCTACCTGGATCAGTGCTACAGGTCATGTGTGGGCCCGATCCTGTGTGGGTCCGATCCTGTGTGGGTCTGGGCTCAGCGGTCCTGTGTGAACCAGCGCCTACAGGTCCTGTGTGGGCCCGATCCTGTGTGGGTCATTGCGGGGGTTAGTTACCTATCGATCCTTCGTGGGTCCGACGACTTAGATGGATCAGTGATCATCTTTATCGTTATTCGAAGAAGTATACCTGTGTGAGATGAATCATGTTGCTTTCCTATGTGGATTGTGTTGTGCTATCCTGTGTGGATTTCGTTTTTCATTCCTGTGTGGAATACGTATACTTTCCTTTGTGGACTGAGTTGTGCTTGGGCTCGGTGGTTGGAGCGTATTGGAATTGATGACTTAGGTATATGTATGGGCATATACCTAAGCAGTTTCGGTTGTTACTTCGTGATTGTATCTTCCTTTGTGGTTTATCCTTTGTGGATTTTGGGAGACCTTCAGGGGTCTCGGGGTCCCTACTGAGTAGCTTATACTAACCCCTGCACGGGCTATGCCCGCACTACGTTGTGTTGGTTGCAGACGACGGACAGCGTTGATCGTGGCTGAGCCTTGCAGATCAGAACAGTACCTGGAGGTGGACCACTGGGCGGGACGTGCCCGGAGCGGACGGCGGGACCCGAGGAGCAGTGGAGCTATCTGTACCCACCCTTCAGCTGGGATTTCCAGTGGATAGCTTGGTGTAGCGGATTTTGCTTTACATTTGCTGTTTTCCCTTTCGAGTTGTACTTTACTTTCAGTTTGGGTTTGTATACTGGCCCATTTACTTTTCCGCACTTTCAGTTGTACTCTGTTCTTACGTAGTGTTTACTTTTCCGCTTGCTTACTCTGTGGTGATTGTTTACTTTACAAAGGCAATGCCTTCTATTTTTACCGGGATTTATTCCTTGGTGCTAGTCGCCAGCCCCTGGCCTATGGAAGGCGGGCTTGGGGTAGTCATGGCACAGGCCCCGAGGACGGGTCGTGACATGTGACATACACGCTATCAATACAATGTCCCTATTTTTGATTTTTGGGTTGTTACACTTTTGAATAATTAGAAGAAATCTCCTCCTTAAATTTTTTTTTCATTAAGGATATCAATAATATTATATAATTTAAAACCAATACATTTTTAAACTTATCTATGGTCATCTAATCTATGTCTTGGTCCACTAAGGCGTTAATATTTTCATCAAATATATCTATGAGAATAATCATTAATTTATTCACAAATATAAAATCCAATAAAATTAAAATATATCATAAAATAATGATTAAGGTTTTGTTTGGATGAATACATAATAATCCATATACTCATATTATCCCAATTAAAATCTTTATTTTTTGACATGTATGTTTATAATTTTTGAGATCTTGTAGTTTCATCAAAATTCCATTACATTTTTAAACCCCATTACGCATACCAACTATCACGAACAATCACGGGTCGACCCTGATTCTATCACTCAAGACATCCCTTGGCATGGTCTGAATGGCTTTACCGATCCACATGGGATGGAAACTTGTTTCAGGCATCAAAATTAAACAAGTGGGAATGATTTGACCCATAAATGAATGAAAACTAAAAAACTAAATAATTAAAACAAAAAAATAGTGATGAGGAAATAAAATTTTACATACCTTTATGTGTATTTATGGGTCACCACCGACCTTAATCCAACGTCACATTACAGTGCTCAAATCTGTTACACCCAAAGAATTTACAAATATATTTTATATAGAATGCATGAAACATTTATTCTCTAAAAAACACCACTTTGTTATAACCTAGCCATGTATGCTTCATTTTTCCACCACTCTAATTTTAATTTCTAAAAACTGATATACATAGTTGCATTTGGTAAGATGTTTAGAGTATGATAAGGAAATCTTATTTTTTTGGGTGAATAGTTACATACCTTTATTAATACTATAATAAAATTATGAATTTTAATGAATATTAATTAATAGTGAATTGTAAAAAAATAGAAACATCACAAATGAATGTATAAATACAATGTAGAAACACTAAAAGTTGAAAAAAGATCATAGTTTATGTATTGGTTTTTTTAATGACATAAATATTTAAATTACCATTTTATGATTAATATAATAATTTATATGAATTTTTTTTCCATATTATTTAATCATAAATTTTTACTTTATTTTATTATTTTTATAAGGTAATTTTATGGCACCCTGATTAATTAATCAAGGATTTATAAAACGTGTTATAGTTTTAGAGTTGTTTTTTAGAAATAAATTAGGATTTTATTTAAAAATTAAATTAAAAATATTCATAAATTTATTTCCAAATAATGGAGTTCATTTTTTGAATTCGACACATTGAGAAATGGTCATGGTGAAATTATGGGATTTTTTAGAAGTTCGGGAATATTTTATGAATAGTGAAATACGATAAAATACCATACACAAAAATTATCAGTTAAATGTATTTTTTATGAAATCATGAGTGATTTTAGGTCACTTGGTTAGAACTCACATTAACTTATTACTATTAGGGGTAAGATGATACAACAATATTTTTAATATTGAGGAAATTATTTAAATAATGAAAAAAATATTCAAAATTCACTCCCCTCATCCACTATAAAACCCCCCATCACTCCCTCTCCTATTCACTTCTCTAAGCCTTGAAACTACTCAATGTTCGTACCAAATACCCTTCTTTAGTCACTCCCCATGTCCTGTAATCTATTGGGATTTCCAATAGACCAAAACCCCTTCCCTTAAGGCAGTTCTCAAGGTGGGTATTTCAAGAGGTAAAGCACCCTTCTTTTTCATTTAGTTTCATTTCAATTTATCTACTTTGGTTATCCTCTCCTCACCTCCTCTATAAAAATTACTATTATAATTCTACTATAATCTATAAAATGTAATTATATCATTTTAATGTATGAACCATCATCAATATTCTTACTCTCTATCATTTATTTAATAAAGAAAATCAATATCCATGATGTTTCTTTTTATAACATTTGTGGATGACAAAGATTCATTCTTAAATTTATCCTTAATTACTGTTAATGAAACCATTTTTATAGTTTAACAAGACTATAATATATGTATAATATCCTAATTAATATTCAAGAACTAGTTTACATACTTAGTATTAAATCATATTACAAAACTAGTTCCAAATAATTTAAATACAACTAAAATAATCTAAGTGAGAGTCATTAATAATTTATCTAATGATTCATTATATTTCCATGTAACCAAATGATATAATTTACCATTAACACATATCTATGTTAATAAATAATATTTTATTTCAATTCTGGGGATTTACATCTATTCCACATGTACCCCATTACTTAAAAACAACTAAACCGTTTACGAAAATCATGAAAACGAACACTCTGAAACTAAGAAATTCAATATAATAACTTATCAATAATAACATAAATGAACTAAAAATAATTAGCAGAAAATAAATTCATGTCTAATAGGTTTTGAAATAATTTATTAATAATTATAATTTCATATTCCAGGACATTATGTTCATGAGTAGAACACATTCATATTTAAGGTATGGGATTTTTCACCCGAACCTCCATTTTCATTCGGGTTACTTTTATTGTCTAAATACCACATTAATATACTTATTTATATTTCTTACTCCTAATAATTTTTTTTCTATATATATGTACCAATCACAATTCTTCTTAATTTGTGGTAAGTCACATGTTTTAAAAAAATCATTTAAAATTTCATCCAGATAAACAAAATAGATTCAAGGGCACATCTCAAATTTTTACCCATTTTTAATAGCACTCTATAATAAATTTTAATGAACCATTATTTTTATAAAATAAAGAAAATTATCATGAAAAATTATCGTTATTACTTTCTGGTTTTGGGAAAACAAACATTCTTTTCCAATTTAAAATCCTCTTTAATATTTTCCTTAAAATCCTCTAAAATATTTTGTTTATACAGATTATGAAGAACACTTTTTAGATGATTTTAATTCAGTGGGACATAATTTATTCCTCAAATATAAGTTCAATATCACTCCCTTTTATTTTCTAGGATATATATGTTTGCAATATAATTTCCTGGGAAATAAAAATGATTTTTAAAAAAAAGTCTTCTTTCGAAAGTAAAAAAGTATTTTTCTTGTCTCACATTAAATTTTATGATGTATATGACTTGTTCACCAATTATAACATGCATTTGGTGTATGTAATTTTATATGGTAAATCATATCAAGAGTCCCATTTTTCTCATGATATTCTTAGGGATTATTATTTGAATGTTCCAAGGTGGTATGAGACACTTTGAAATGTCTAATGATTATTTCCATATGATTTTTTTATGGTCTCATTTAAAAGTATATTCATCTAAGATCACATGCCTTATTTAATCTTGTTATTCATTGAATTTTACCTCTTATAATATCATATACCCTATTTATTTGAATGTTTTATGATTAGATTGATTGTGGATGATTTATCATTAAACAATTCAACAATTTACATTGAATAGTTAGTGTTTATGTTTAATGTTAGGGGAAAGTTAATATCATATCATTTTTTAGATTCAATATGAATGTTTATATTGTTCCTGTTTATACTAGATCATAGGAGGAATTCATTGGATATAGAATGTGTCAGGTGGGGCCGGTTATAGCCCCTCGGTGCATCGGTAGGTCTCAGGAGAAAAACTATATTCTTGGCACAAGTCCTTGACAAAATGATAATTTATGGTCATTGCACTAGGCCTGGATGGTATGGTTAGGATGTCCCACATTTTTCATTCCCTAATTATCAAATTAGTATTAATGGTTCGTGTAATTATTCTACTAGTAGAATACCCATTATTATGGCATTATTTATTCATCTCTTATTCTTTCCAGTATGCGTTCATTTTTTTAATGGAATATTTTTTTCATTATTAAGCATGCCTAATTTTTATGTTATGATAACTTCCACTACATTTAATAACATTACTGAGTGTTTAAACTCCACCCTTTATAATGTTTCATTTTTTTAGGACATGATGAAGTTTATTAATAATGACATGGAGGGATAAAAATAGAGTTTTGGATGTTCTCAATAAAACCATTATGTTGTTTTTATCCTTCATGTTGTAAGGTTGAACCTCTGTAAGTATCTAGATTTCCAAAACTACTAAACTAATTGGTCCTTCGGGATGCATAATCCTTGTTTATATTCCATTGTAATCAAATAATGAATCAAATCTAGGAAACTGGGGTTAGTTCTATGTAGTTGGTGTCAAAGGATGTTTAGTAGAAAACATGGAAACTAAATTTAGAAAAATTTGATTAGGGAAAAGACCCCTAAGATAGTCTATGGGGATAAACATACCAGATCATCCTAGAATATTTTTAAGGAATAATTTATTTGGATATTCCTTAAAATACATCACTGCCTAGATACTACATGTGGATGTGGTTCTCGCACAGATATACCTATGAGTGAATACTCTGACAAGGAGTTTTGGGCTTGACCCAGGGCATCCTGGTACACAAAAAACTGACCTCAATGCTAACCTATTTGGACACTCCTAGTGGGATATTATTATGATAATTCACATTTTATCTTCTAGCCATTATGAATGAATTATAACCCTAATGTATCCAAAGTTAATGGTTTTAAGATTTACAATGCATAAATATTGGAAATGTGTAATACCATGTTTAGATCCATATAGAGTTCATAATGTTATGAGCTAATATATAATATCGAATTGATTTTAAATGTAAATGGTTTGTTTTATTTTATCCATTCTTACTGTAACATCCCAAGTATGTAATGAATAATAGATATTTTTATCTATGTCTATTAATGATTAAGATAGTGTTTTAGAGGCTTAAAATGAAAATAAATACAATCTTATGCATGGAATACACTAATATTCTTAAAAGATTGTTTTACTGCCATTTGATGGCAATCCTTTTTTAAATAAAACTTTTGCCAATTTTATAATATATATTTGTCAAAATAAACATATTCTTAATGATTGGGACATTTAAATTTACATTGGATAAATTTTTGGTATTTTTCTGACAATGTTCATTTTTTTAGTGAATAATGAAAAATACTGCATTTTAAATCAAAATTGCTTTTTCATTTAATTTAATTATACGTTTAGATTATATTTTTCATTGGGATTAAATTGTAATATGAATATATTTTTACCATTTAATCTAATGGTGGTCATTGGAATCAATTTCACTTTGAAATTGGACTTAAACTTGTGTCAATCTTTTGATACTTATTGTTTCATAAAAACACGCTTTTTGTCATGACAGTGGGAATTAATTATTAAATTAATTAATGTGACTTATATGATTTGAATTTTTTAAAATAGACAACATTTTTGAATTCAGAATATCAAATATATCTTAGGGTGATGTTTTGGTTTTTTCTGATAAACTTCAATTTTTGATGAATAGTGAAACCACTAAGTGGTAGTAAAGAAACTGATTTTTTGTTTAAATGAAACTTTGTCACTTATGTGATTTGATTTTCAAAAATCAGACATCCATGGTTTTCATTAATAAGTAAAATGTGGTTCAATGAGATTAAAATAATTTTTTGGTGAATAGTAACTTTTAAGTTCTTAATCGTAATTAGAGGTAATTAGTGTATTTTAAGGTAAAAATAATGTTTTAATAATATGATATGAGCTTGAAACATGTCCTACCCTTATTGGATATGTCATGGCCGACCAATAAAATCTATGGGTCAACTTGGGGACCCCATGGAGCCACTTTTGTTGGGAAATGACATAAATATCTTTTTATTTAATGATAAAGTAAAAATGACACAAACATGATATGTTTTACTAAAACAATTTTTAAATGGGGTTATACAAGTCAGGTTTTTGATTATAAATAGCCATTGGAAAGATAAAAAGATTTACTACATCATAGTAGTTTTTTTATAATTTTTTAGACTTTAAATAAATTAAATTATTTATGACATCATAATGATGCAGCAATGACCTCTTTATTTGACGATTAAAATAAAATGGAAAGATAATGTAAAATCTAAGACCTACACATGTCCAAAAACTACTGGGTGGGTATATTTCGAACCCTTATCATCTTATCCTAGAATTATATCAATGTGGGACCTTTAAAAACCGAAAACCATTTGAAAATAAGGTAACATTTCTTAACTTTCCAAGAGTGCCCCTCCTCACCTCTTATAAAAGGCCCCCTCCTCTACCTCCTTACCCACACACCCAAAGACTTTGGCTCGGCCAAACCATTACCATTTTGTCTCTCCACATCCCTCTCTTACTCCTTAAAGCCTCACTTTGGGCAGAAGTCTTCCCAAGGAAGCCTTTGAGCTCAAACCAAAGGGAGTTACCCGATTTTAAGGTAATGTCTTCACTTGAGTCCTTTTGTTTTATTTTTCTTATCCAACCCCCTAAACTCTTTTTATTAATTTCTTTTCTAAAAACTACAGTGTCTTAAATATACCAGGATTTTGTTATAAGAAGGATTCGAGGAACACTTACACACACCTACATCGAATGGTTAAAGGACATACTATTTCCGTGGATGGTAAATTTATGCCTCCCGAAATGATGATTGTTCAAACTTCTTTTAACACCTTCAAAGTTGGCCATTAATATGTCACTATATTTATATATGATATATAATATGTTTATGTTTTCCTTAAGCATCTGCATTTTTCAATTTGGGCATACCTTTATGGTTTCCATTATGGGTAAACGTGATATCTTCATTTAAGGAAGTGCGGACTACCGCCCCCTCAAAGTGATTTGATTCGTTAAATACCATATGTGGGACGTATAAAGGATGGAGTTATGATATTATATATGATATTACACTAGAATTATAATATACCTTTATATCATTATGATTCCATTCTATAAAATACGAAATAGAAATGAAAGTAGCGTTCATGCGTACGTACGACTTACCATCTCCATGAACGGTGCATTTCATTTCATATCTCTAAATGATTATGTAATATTATAAATGCATGAATGTACTGGATATATATGACATATATGATATCTACATCATGAATACCATTCTGGACATAATGGATAGATGAACAACTTGTAATTATAAAGGGCTTATTTTTTACTCGAGTACCAATGATGGTTAAAACGACCGTTATTAACTTAAATAATTAAATAGTGTTAATGCCATGGAAATATGTGATATAAAAGGAATAATGAACTTGTAAAAGGTTCTTAAACAAGTAGAAATTAACTCAAGTTTATTATTTAGGAGATTAAAGAACGACGAGTCAAGTCGGACCCGAGGTATGGGACTTCGTCTCAATCTCCTTTCATTGAGGCATATTTTGTTTTATACACAACCTTCTTTTATACGGTGTATAAACCCCTTTGAATTTTACGTTTATTCAAAAGGAATATTTTTTATAAAAAGCGTTTACTAAACGACAAAAAGGCATGTTTTTGTCGTACGTATGTGGCGACAACGACTTCTCCGCCACCGTGACCATTATTTGAGTTTCGGCTTCTTCTACAAGCCATACCTTTTTTTAAAGAAAAAAAATACCATGTTTTACTTTTCTTTTATTTTGGTATTGAAAATGGTTTTCATAATGTTTTTATATCAATGCGTTGTATTGATATATTGTTATTGAAAGTTGGAAATGTCATGTTTCCTTTATGCATGTTTTATGTGATACGATTATGTTGACGTTCTAGGGAATTATTATGAAGACTGGTGGCTCCGTGATAATCTAAGGGCGGGTGAGCCCAATATAGCTCTCCAATTAATTGGGTAACACGAAGGAATGAAATGTTAAGGTTTCTCCGAAGAGATTTTGGGAATATACTGTGATGGGTATTCCAAACGTGACCAAGAGTGTTACTCCATACGCAAGAATGTTATGAATGCCTCAAGTTTCCTTTATGTCTTATGATTTCTATGATTTATTCATGATTTGATGAGGTATGTTAATGTGAATATGTTTTATGGGTAAAGTATGATTTCATTCTTATGTATATATTTACCCATGTTTCTTTTCCATATTTTTATATCCCTTACTGAGCTTTTTATGCTCATCCCATGTTTTTTGAAATGTTTTTCACAGGTCAAGGGAAAGGTACATGATATGATGATAGTGTCAAGGAAGTGTCAAGAAAGAATCCATGTTTTATTTTAAATATGTTTCCATTGATGGGAAAGAAGAAAACTTTCTTTATGTAACCACTTTATTTATATGTGGAATGTAATGCATGTTTTATGATCTAATTCTCTAAAACTCTAAACCCGAAAAGATCCTCAATGTGTAATCTTGTAATAACTCAAGATTAAGTAAGGTTTAATGTTGGGGCCTTATAGTTGGTTTAAAAGGTCGGTTTAGATAAGTTTAGGAGTTAGAATTCTATTAAATGATTATCCAAAAAAAAATTATGGTCAAATTGAAGTGATATATTATTTGAATATTACCATGTTGCTTCATCTAAGACATGTTTGTTCAGAATGGTTTTCCGAAGAGGAAATAGTGAAGCAGTGCTAGGAAGGCACACCAAAGGAAATAACCTTCCAAATCAGCATCCTGAGATGGTCGGAATTGGAACTGAACAGTTTGTTGTAGTAATGGCGCAGTTGACTCAAGCAATAAATGGTGGTGGTATCCATGCACGAGATCAGCTAGATCAACCAAAGAGGAACATGTCAGTGGTGGAACATTTCATGAGGCAACATCCCCCATCATTCAGAGGATCATCTGACCTTGTGTCAGATGAAGGGTGGATTAAAGAACTGGAGAATATTTTCAATGTCACGGGGTGTTCAGACAATCAAAAGGTTAGTATTTCTATTTACCATTTGGAGGGTGAGGCAGATCAGTGGTGGTCTATGGTTAAAAATATCAGGAACGTTGATGAGATTGATGCTCTTGACTGGGATGAATTCAAAGGTATGTTTCTTGAGAAGTATTTTCCTAAGGCTGTTCGACATAGGATGGAAAAACAATTCTTGGAATTGAGGCAAGTGGAAGACTCCGTGGCTGCCTATGAAGAAAGGTTCACTCGATTGGCAAGGTATGCTCCAAATTTTATACGAGAACTTGATAGTAAAATCATTCGTTTTTTACTCAGGATTAAAGCCAAAATATCTAAGGGCATTAGCTTCTCGTGAGTTTAAAAGTTATGAAAAGCTTGTTCGATGTGCTGATAATGTGGAAATGGAGTTTCCTGATGATCAAGTGTTCTATAAAAACCAGCAGAAGAAGAGTCCAAGGTGGCAGGAGATTGGGAAGAATTATTCAAAAAAGTATGATGGTACGAAATCTATGTTTCCAGTTTGTGATAAATGTGGAAAAAGGCATGCAGGGGAATTTCTTCTGAATTCTGGAAAGTGCTATCGATGTGGTAAGATGGGACATAAGGCTCGTTATTGCACTAAAAAAGGTCAAGGTGAAGGTATGACCAAATTTTATTTACAGTTAGTAAAATGTTATAAGTGCAATGAGATGGGTCACTATGCAAACGAGTTTCCAACAAAGAGCATGAGTGATGGGAAGCAGTTAGACTACAAGCAAAAAGGGGTGGTGAAATCCTTTGCAACTACTTCAACAGATGTTGGGCCATCAAATGAAGTTGTATCGAGTACTTTGTTTGTTTTTTCAGATTATGCCAGTGTGTTGTTTGATTCGGGGTCTACATATTCTTTCATCTCTGAAACCTTTTCTAGTAAAATGGGAATACCATCTCAATAAATGACTCCTAAACTTTTGTTAAAAACACATGGGGGAAATGTTCATGCAAAAAGAATTTATAAGAATCTTCCTATCCTTATCTGTGGAAAGAACCTACTTGCAAACCTTATTGTTCTACCTCTAGTAGAGTTTGATGTTTTCTTGGGTATGGATTGGCTCTCTATTTACCATGCTAAGATTGACTGTAGAGATAAAGAAGTTTCTTTTTAGAAAGACTTTCAGTTTGTGTACAATAATGAACCCTTACTGTTTATAACTTATTAAGAGGCCAAGAAACTTGTAAAAGTTGGAAATGAATGTTACCTTGCACACATCGTTGAAAACAAAGGAACTGTTCAGATTAATGATGTGCCAGTGGTAAATGAGTATCCTGATGTTTTTCCTGATGAGTTTTCTGGAATAATACCAGATCAGGAAGTTGAGTTTACTATTGACTTAGTTCCTGATTCTAATCCAATTTCAAAACCCCCTTATCGAATGGATAAAATTGAACTTTTAGAGTTGAAGGAGCAATTGCAAGATTTATTAGAGAAAGGTTTCATTCGACCTAGAACATCACCTTGGGGTGCTCCTGTTTTATTTTTAAAAAGAAAGATGGTTCAATGTGACTTTGCATTGATTATAGGGCCCTGAATAATATTACTGTTAAGAAGAAGTATCCTTTGCCTCATATCGATGATTTATTTGATCATCTCTAGGGAGCTCAGTATTTTTCAAAGATTGACTTGAGATCAGGGTACCATCAGCTGAAGGTAAAGGAAGCAGATGTTCCGAAGACCGCATTCTGTACAAGATATGGCCATTATAAATTTGTAGTAATGCCTTTTGGGCTAACCAATGCACCTGCTGTATTCATGGACTTAATGAATATAATTTTCCATGAGTTCTTGGATAAGTTTGTGGTGGTTTTCATTGACGATATTTTGGTGTTTTCTAACAGTAAAGAAGAGCATGAAAGACATTTAAGGGTTATTTTGAAAACCTTAAAAGAAAATAAATTGTATGGGAAATTCAGCAAGTGTGAGTTTTGGTTGCAACAAATTTCTTTCCTTGGTCACATTGTTTCTAAAGATGGGATAACCGTTGATCCTGCAAAAACAACGGTTGTTGAAGAATGGCCGAGACCCACAAATGTAACTGAGATTCGTAGCTTCCTTGGTTTGGAAGGCTATTACTGAAGGTTTTATAGAAATTTTTCACGGTTATCTAGTCTAATGACTAAGATAACTCAGAATGGTGTTACGTTTATCTAGACAAAAGAATGTGATGATTTTTTCATGAATTGAAAAGAAGATTGGTGAATGCTCCAATTTTGGCACTACCTTTCAGGAATGGAGAGTTTGTAATATACAGTGATGCTTCATTGAAAGGACTTGGTTGCGTCCTAAAGCAGAACGATCAGGTAATTTCTTATGCTTCATGATAGTTGAAAACTCATGAGGTAAATTACCCTAAACATGATTTGGAATTACCTGATGTTGTTTTTGATTTAAAAATTTGGAGGCATCATTTGTATGGAGTAAAGTGTGAAATATATACTGATCACAAAATTTTAACGTATATATTCACTCAGAAAGAGTTAAACATGAGACAGAGGAGATGGCTGGAATTAATCAAGGATTATTATTGTACAATTCATTACCATCTGGGAAAAGAAAATAAAGTGGCTGATGCTTTGAGTCGAAAAAGTAATGCTTCATTAGCAATGTTGCATTTGGAACGTGACCCTTTGGGTAAGGATTTGATGAAATTTGGCATAGAAGTTGTTGGTGTAGGAAGTTCTTCTATTTTGTTTTAGGTATCAGTGAGATCATCTCATTCAAATAGAATCAAGCAAGCACAGAAGCAAGACAGTGAGTTACAGAAAAA
Organism: Viscum album; assembly: GCA_963277665.1. Classification (NCBI taxonomy): domain Eukaryota; kingdom Viridiplantae; phylum Streptophyta; class Magnoliopsida; order Santalales; family Viscaceae; genus Viscum; species Viscum album. The sequence continues at coordinate 796,864,971 of OY728143.1, read as the reverse complement.
GGTAGAGCAGGTTCATAAAGATAACTTGTATTAATTCAACATTGATAATGATTGTGTTTTGATATTTGGGAAGAGATTGTGTGTCTTGTGATTCACAGTTGAAGAGAGAGTTGTAATGTGAAGCTCATAGTTCTCCGTTATCAGTTCATCCTGGCAGTAATAAGATGTATAGAGATCTGCGAGAGTATTACTGGTGGGATGGAATGAAAAGAGATATTTCTGATTTTACTGTGAGGTGTTTGACTTGTCAATAGGTTAAAGCCAAGCGGCTGTTACCGAAAGGGATGCTTCAGCCTTTACCAGTGCCAGAGTGGAAATGGGAGAATATATCTATGGACTTTGTTGTTGGATTCCCGAAGACATATTAAGGTAATAATGCAATCTGGGTTATTGTTGATCGCTTGACTAAATCTTCTCATTTCCTTGCTATACGAGATACTTTTTCCCTAGATCAACTTTCCCGTTTGTATCTTAAAGAGATAGTCAGGTTACATGGAGTTCCTCTCTCCATTGTATCTGATCGTGTTCCCAGGTTCACTTCTATCTTTTGGAAAGGCCTTCAGAAGTCGTTGGGTACTGAATTAAATTTTAGTACAGCATTTCATCCTCAATCAGATGGGAAGTCGGAATGAACAATTCAAACCTTGGAGGATATGCTTCGAGCTTGTTTGATGGATTATCAGGGAAGTTGGGACCAACATCTTTCTTTGGTTGAATTTTCATATAATAACAGTTTTCATTCTAGTATACAGATGGCACCATTTCAGGCATTATATGGGAAGCGGTGTAGAACTCCAGCTTTTTGGGATGAAGTGGGTGAAAGAAAGCTGATGGGACCAGAATTGGTAGAAGAGATGGTAGAAAAAGTTCAGCTGATTTAGAAACACATGAGAACAGCTCAGAGCAGGCAGAAGAGTTATGCAGACAACAGGAGGAAGGATCTATCTTTTGAGGAAGGTGATCAGGTTTTTCTCAAGGTTTCCCCATGGAAAAGTGTGATGCAATTTGGTAAGAAAGAAAATCTGAGTCCAAGGTTCATTAGACCATATGAAAACTTGGAGAGAGTTGGATCAGTTGAATACCAGGTGGCTTTACCTCCGAGTTTATCTCAGGTACACAATGTTTTTCATGTTTTAATGTTGAGAAAGTATATGCCAGATCCATCTCATGTTTTGAGTCCAGAGGTAGTTCAGCTGGAAGAGAACCTATCTTATGAGGAACAAACGGTCTAGATTCTTGACCACAGGGAGCAAGTGTTATGAAATAAGGTGATTAATCAGGAAAGGTTTTGTGGAAAAACCACATGATGGAAGAGGCAACATGGGAATCTGAAAATGCAATGAGGGATAAGTACCCCCATTTATTTGACAAGTAAATAAATTGCGGGGACGCAATTTTATAAAGGGGGGAAGGATGTAACATCCCAAGTAAGTAATGAATAATAGATATTTTTAACTATGTCTATTTATGATTAAGATAGTGTTTTAGAGGCTTAAAATGAAAATAAATACAATCTTATGCATGGAATACACTAATATTCTTATAAGATTGTTTTACTGCCTTTTGATGGCAAACCCTTTTTAAATCAAACTTTTTCCAATTTTATAATCTATATTTGTAAAAATAAACATATTATTTGTGATTGGGACATTGAAATTTACATTGGATAAATTTTTGGTATTTTTCTGACAATGTTCATTTTTTAAATGAACAGTGAAAAATACTGCATTTTACATCAAAACTGCTTTTTCATTTAATTTATTTATATGGATAGATTATATTTTTTATTTGTCTTAAAGTGTAATCTGAATATATGTTTACAATTTAATCCAATGGTGGTAATTGGAATCAATTTCACTTTGAAATTGGACTTAAACTAGTGTCAATCTTTTGATACTTATTGATTCATAAAAACACGCTTTTTGTCATGACAACGGGAATTAATTATTAAATTAATTAATGTGACTTCTATGATTTGAATTTTGAAAAATAGACATCATTTTTGAATTCATAATATAAAATATAGCTTAGGGTGAAGTTTTGGTTTTTTTCTGAAAAACATCAATTTTTTATGAATAGAGAAACCACTAAGTGGTAGTTAAAGAAACTGATTTTTCGATTAAATGAAACTTTCTCACTTCTGTGATTTGATTTTCAAAAATAAAACATACATGGTTTTCATTAAGAAGTAAAATGTGGTTCAATGAAATTAAAATAATTTTTTGGTGAATAGTAACTTTTAAGTTCTTAATCACGGTTAGAGGTAATTAATGTTGTTTAAGGTAAAAATAATGTTTTAATAATATGAGATGAGCTTGACACATGTCCTACCCTTATTGGATGTGTCATGGCCGACCAAGACAATCCATGGGTCATATTGGGGACCCCATGGAACTAGTTTGGTTGGGAAATGACATAAATATCTTTTTATTTAATGATAAACAAAATATGATACAAACATGATATGTTTTACTAAAAAAAATTTAAATGGTGCTATAAAAGTCATATTTTTGATTATAAATAGTCATTGGAAAGCTAACATGATTTAATACATCATATTATTTGTTTTATAATTTTTTAGACTTTAAATAAATTATATTATTTATGACAACATAATGATGCAACGATGACCTCTTTATTGGATGATTTAAATAAAATGGAAAGATAATGTAAAATTTAAGAACTACACATGTCCAAAACCTATTGGGTGGGTATATTTGGAACCCTTATCACCGTTTCCTCGAATTAAATCAATTTGGGACCTTTAAAATCCGAAAACCATTTGAAAATAAAGTAACATTTGTTTACTTTCCAAGAGTGCCCCTCCTCTCCTCTTATAAAAGGCCCCCACCTATACCTCCTTACCCACACTCCCAAATCCTTTGGCTCGGCTAACCCCTGACCATTTTGTCTCTCCACATCCCTCTCTTACTCCTTGAAGCCTCGCTATGGGAAGAAGTCTTCCCAAGGATTCCTTTGAGCTCAAACCAAAGGGAGTTACCCAATTTTAATGTAATGTCTTCACTTGAGTCCTTTTGTTATATTTTTCCTCTCCAACCCCCTAAACTCTTTTTATTCATTTCTTTTGTTACAAATACAGTGTCTTCAATATACTAGGATGTTGTTATAAGAATTATTTGAGCAACACTTACACTCATGTACATGTAATGGTTAAAGGACATACTGTTTCTGTGGATGGGGAATCTATGCCTCCCGAAACAATGATTGTTCAACATTCTTTTAACACCTTCAAAGGTGGCCATTAAGATGTAACTATATTTATATATGATATATAATATGTTTAAGTTTTCCTTAAGATTCTTTATTTTTCATTTTGGGCATACCTTTATGGTTTCCATTATGGGTAAACGTGATATCTTCATTTAAGGAAGTGCGGACTACCGCCCCCTCAAAGTGATTTGATTCGTTAAATACCATATGTGGGACTTATAAAGGAAGGAGTTATGATATTATATATGATATTAAACTGGAATTATAATATACATTTGTATCATTATTATTCCATTCTATAAAATACGAAATAGAAATGAAAGTAGCATTCATACGTACATACGGCTTACCGTCTCCATGAACGGTGCATTTAATTTCTTACCTCTAAATGATTATGTATATTATAAATGCATGAATGTACTGGATATATATGACATATATGATATCTATACCATTAATACCATCCTGGAAATAATAGATACATGAACAACCTGTTATTATAATGGGCTTATTTTTTACTCAAGTACCAATGATCGTTAAAACAACCGTTATTAACTTAAATAATTACATAGTGTTCATGACCTGGAAATAAGTGATATAAAAGGAATAATGAACTTGAAAAAGGTTCTTAAACCAGTAGAAATTAACTCAAGTTTATTATTTAGGAGATTAAAGAACGACCGAGTCAAGTCGGACCCGAGGTATGGGACTTCGTCTCAATCTCCTTTCATTGAGGCATATTTTGTTTTACACACAACCTTCTTTTATACGGTGTATAAACCACTTTGACTTTTACGTTTATTCAAAAGGAATATTTTTTATACTAAGCATTTACTAAATGACAAAAGGGAATGTTTTTGTCATACGTATGCAGCGATAATGACTTTTCCGCCACCGTGACCATTATTTGAGTTTCGACTTCCTCTACAAGCCATACCTTTTTTTAAAGAAAAATAAATACCATGTTTTAATTTTCTTTTATTTTGGTACTGAAAATGGTTTTCATAATGTTTTTATATCAATGTTTTGTATTGATATATTGTGATTGAAAGGTGGAAATTTTATGTTTCCTTTATGCATGTTTTATGTGATACGATTATGTTTTGGTTCTTGGGCATTATTATGATGACGGGTGGTTCTGTGATAAACTAAGGGCGGGTGAGTCCGATATAGCTATCCAATGCATTGGGTAACGCGAAGGAGTGAAACGTTAAGGTTTCTCCGAAGAGATTTAGAGAATATACTGTGATGGGTATTCCAAACGTAACCAATAGGGTTACTCCCTACGTAAGAATGTTATGAATGCCTCAAGTTTCATTTATGTCTTATGATTTCTATGATTTATTCATGATTTGATGAGGTATGTTAAAGTGCTTATGTTTTATGGGTAAAGTATGATTTCATTCTTATGTATATATGTACCCATGTTTTCTTTCCATATTTTTATATCCCTTACTGAGCTTTTTATGCTCATCCCATGTTTTTTGAAATGTTTTTCACAGGTCAAGGTAAAGGTACATGATATGATGATAGTGTCAAGGAAGTGTCAAGAATGAATCCCTGTTTTATTTTAAAAATGTTTCCATTGATGGGAAAGAAGAATACTATCTTTATGTAACCACTTTGATTATATGTGGAATGTAATGCAAGTTTTATGATCTAATTCTCTAAAACTATAAACCCGAAAAGATCCTCAATGTGTAATCTTGTAATAACTCAAGATTAAGTAAGGTTTATGGCTGGGGCATTATATATAATATCATGAGTTAAAAAGGTATTTATACACTTATATTAGTCCTATGGATATGAAGGGAAGAAAAATAAGAAGAGGTTTGTAGGTAAAAAATGGATAAAGTGATGAATGGAAATATGTATTTTCCCACAAGTGATAATTTTGGAAGGAAACATCAGATTATATGAATGAGAGGTAGAGGATTTTTCATCATGTGTGGAGAAAAAGGCCACCATTATCACAATTTCAATACAAAAAAATTAATTTTCCTATATTCAATGCTTGAACTAAAAAGAGATGGGAAACTATGTGAGTCAATGTCCCAAGAACCAAAGGAATATAACCCAAGTGATTATTTTAAATAATGATCAAGTTATGATTCTACCCTTGATGAGGTAGAAGGATTAATATTCCTAGTCAACAATCATAACAATTGAATATTTTGTCAGTAATGTACTTGATGTATGAATTATGTGATATATAAGGATTGTACTACAATACGCTTTCATTATGGATTTGAGGTCGTATTATATATGGTACCAAGGAAAATTGATTCAGTAGAAAGTAAATCTTTTTTTAAAAAATATTATTGATGGAAAGACATTACTTTATATATATATATATATATATATATCTGATGTTGAGATAATGATGAGGAAATGATTTATTCATATAAATACTAACTATCTTGGAACTAATTATTGACTTTTCAAGAAGTGTTCAATGATATCATCAATGTAGATTAAAACACTTTTGGATTCAAGGAATATATCCAATAACATGTATCTCACTTAAGGAATATAACAGAATTCGTGTTTCCAATATGAGTTTTACAGAAATTCAAGTTATTACCATATTTCATGAGGATACATGATAAAGTTATTCACATGTTTGGAATATGAATTTTAGAGATGATTCTTGTTGATTAAGGGTTAATGATATGTTTATCATGGAAATTTTGAGACCTTAATTATAATGTGTTGAATCGTAATATTTTGTAATTTTATGCATTTGAAAAATGGTTTAAATTGATCATTATATGGGGTTTTAAAGTTTAATGGCCCTAGATGATGGTTTTATTATTTTTCCTTTACCATGTTTTCCATTTAAAATGTGTTGTTTTGTAGTAACTGATGCATTTCCCCTTACTCTTATTAATATGATATTGTAACCATATTCTTTATGTGGGTTTCCCATCAAGGAATATTCAAGTATCTTCCATTAACATTCACAGTTCAATTAAAAATTTCAAGGAAGAAATTTTTCTAAGGAGGGGATAATGTAACACCCCAATAATTTTAAAAGAGATTTTATATATAATTAATGAAACACTAAGTCTCTAAAAACACCACTTTTCGATAACCTATCCATGTAAACATAATTTTTCGACCAAAATTATTTTAATTTTGAAAAACTAACAATCACCATTGTGTTCGGTAAGATATTTAGAGTCTAATAAGACAAACTTATTTATTGGTGAATAGTAACATACCCTTTTGAATAGTAACATGCCCATTTGAATATTAATGAATATTAATTCATATTAAATTTTAAAAAAATATAAAATTTACCCTGAATATATAAATACAATTTAGACATCTTAAAAGTGGAAAGATGATAATAGTATCAGTATTGGTATTTTTGTATGGCGTAAATATTTAAATTAAAATTTTCTAATTAATTTAATAATTTAAAATGGAAATTTCTTTTCATAAAATTTAATCAGAATTTTTTACTTTATTATCTTATGGTTATAATATAATTTTATGGTGCCCTGATTAATTTCTCAAGGTGTTATAAATTGAGTTATAGTTCTAATGTTTTTTTGGAATAAATTAAGATTTAATTTAAAACATAAATTAAAAATATTTATAAAATAATTTTCAAAAAATAGAGTTCATTTTTGAGTAATAAACATTGAGAAATGGTTAGTGGGAATTTTTTTGATATTTAGAAATTTCTAAATTTTTTATGAATAGTGAAATACAGTAAAATATCATACATACAAATTATCAGATAAATGCACTATTTATGACATCATGAGTGATGTATGTCCACTTGGTTCGAAGTCATATTATATTACTAACATTATGGGTCACATGAAACAACAATATTTTTTTCTTGACGGTATTAATACAATAATGAATAAAATATTCAAAATTCAGTCCCCTCCTCCAATATAAAAACCCCCATCACTTTATCTTATATTCACATCTCTAAGCCTTGAATATCTACAATTTTATGACCAAATACCCTTCCAATGTCACTCCTAGTACCTAATAAGCTCTTGGTATTTCTAAAATACCAAAACACCTTCCCTTGTAGAGGTTATCAAGGAGGTTATTTAATATGGTAAAGCACACTTCTTTTTTCATTAAGTTTCATTTCAATTTATCTTTTATTGTCATTCTCTCCTCACCTACTCTATTCAAATGACCATGATAATTCTAGTATAATTTAAATACTTGGATTATATCATGTTAAATGAGGAACCATAATCAATATTCTTACTCTCTCTCTTTTATCTTATAAACAAAATCTAAATTCACGAAGATCCAATTTATAACCTTCGTGGAAGACGATGTTTCGTTCTTCAATTTATTCTTCATTACGAGTCATGAAACCATTTTTATGGTTTAACCAGACTATTATATATTTATTATAATCTAATTAATATTCATGGACCAGTATATGTACATATTATTAAATCATATGACCAATAACGTTCATAATAATCAAAATACCACTAAAGTAATCTAAGTGGATGTCATTAATAGTTCATCTAATGATTAATCTTATTCCCATGTATCCAAATGATATAAATAACCATTAACACTTAATTATGTTCATAAATAATACGTAATTTCAATTTTGTCAATTTACATCTATTCTACTTGAACTCCATTACATAAAAACAAGTGAACCGTATATGAAAATCAAGAAAACGAACACTCTAGAACGATGAAATTTAATATAATAACTTATTAATAACGAAATAAATGAATTACAAATAATAATGATAAAATAAAATCATGTTTAATATTTTCTAAAATAATATATTAATAATTATAATATCATATTCCAGGACCATATTTTCAACAGCGAAACACCTTTGGATTTAAGGTAAGGTTTTTTCCACCCAAATATCCATTTTCATTCAGTTTACTTTTATTGTCCAAATACCACAGTGGTATTATTATTTATTATTATTTTATATTCAAAAATTATGTTTTAATTATTTATATATGTGTACTAGTCAAAATCCTTCTTTATTTTGTGGGAAGTTAGATGTTTTAAATGAATCTTTCAAATTTCCATCTAGACAAACAAACCTGATTCAAGGGAACTTCTCAAATTCTTACCTGTATTCAAGTGCACTCCAAAACATGTTATCAGACACCATTATCATTATAAAATCACCCATTTTATCTTGAAAAATTATCTTTGTTCATTTATGGTTTTATTAATACAATCATGCCTTTCCAATTTAAAATTCTCTTTAATATTTTCTTTTAAATGCTTTAAGATGTTTTATTTCTAAAGATTATTAAAAACTATTTTTCTAATATTTAACTTAATTGAGACATGATTTATGCCTAAAATATAATTTAAATGTCCTTAAATTTTATTTTCTAGGATATAAATGTTTAAAATCTTATTTAATGGAAAATACAAATGATTTTCCAAAAAAAAAGAATTCTATCAAAAATAAAAAGTATTTTTATCGTCTCACATTAACTTTAATGAAGTATATGCCTTGTTCACCAAAAATTTAATACATGTGGTTATGTAAATCCCTTTGGTATGTCATATCAAGAGACTCCTTATTCTCATTATATTCTAAGGAATTTTGATATGAATTTTTCAATGTTGTATGAGACAAATTGGAATGTTTAAGGATTATTTCCTTAGGAAATTTTTTATAGTCTCGTTTAAAGGTATCTTCATAAACGACAAAATCCCTTCTTAAATATTTTACATCATTTATCATTTTATGCTATGATATCATCTAATGTATTTAATTGGATGTTCTATGATTAGTTTGACTATGGATGTGAAATCTTAAAATCATTATCCAATTTACTCCGAATGGTTAGTGTTTATGCTTAATCTTTGGGGAAAGCTATATAAATTTCCTAATTTAGTTTCAATATGAATGTTTATATTGTTTATGTTTATACCCTTTCATATTAAGAATTAATTGGAGATATTAAGTGTCTGGGGTGGCTTTCTATATCCCCCTGATGCATTGGTAGGTCTCATGAGACAAACTACGGTCTTGATACAAGACCTTGAAAAATGATTATTTATGGTCTAGGCACGAGACCTAGATGGAATTATATGATGTCCCTCATTATAAATTCCCGCATTATGAAAATAGTATTGATGGTTTAGGGGTTTATTTTACTATTATAATATGCATGTTATGGGCTTATTTATTCAGATCTTATTCTTGCCATAATGTGTTCATTTTTTTAATGGAATTTTTTTTATTTATTCAACATGCCTAATGTTTATGTTATGATATCCGCCATTGTAATTCATACCCTTAATGATCATTTGAACTCAACCATTTCTTATGTTTCATTTTTTAGGACACAAATATGTTTATTATGAATTTCTTGCATGCATAAACTTAGAGGTGCAGATTTTCAAAATTAAACTTTTATGTTGTTTTTCCTTCAAGTTGTAATGTTAAACCTATATATGTTTCAGGTTTTCCAAAACTACTAATCTACTTGGTCCTTTTAGATTTTATTCCTTATAATCATGCCAATGTATTAAAATAATGCACTAGCTCTGGGATTTTGGGGTCGGGGTGTTACAGAATAGGCACATGAAGCAACACCCGATGATAAAACAATAATAAACTATAAGAGCGAGTATTAAAACATAGTAGGCTAGATATATAAACTATTCCCAATTCACTTCCTTTAAAATAATATAAACAATATTTTTTATTTTGAACTACAATATATCAATTTATTATATTCTTTACATTTTAATCAAAACAAAATAATACTCATTTCGCTTATTCATATCAAAAACCATGTTCATTCTCTTAGTTTTTTGTTATCATTTTATAAAATTAAGTGATTTTTCATTTTTTATTGAATGAAACATTATAAAAACACATTGAATTTGAATCCTTTTTCACAAGATTTTAGAGACCACCACATAAAATCCATGTAAACACTACAAAACTAGGCACCAAAATATTCATATTACATGGGAAATGGAAATATGAATACAAGTATCACATTCATTACTTAAGGAAAATAGGAGATAAAAGTCAGTGGTGAACCAAGGAGATCAAAAATTAATTTAGAACATACTAATACATGACACCCCATCCCCAATATCATTCCACACATGATGAAATCAAAATTCCATAATGCCTCGCAATCCTAACTCAAGATAGAATGAGGGGCCCAATCCCATATCAATAAACTCAAATATGTCAACCTGTGATGGGCCACTAGTCAGTACACCAACATCTTGGGTGGTAATTGTTATCAAGAAATTCACTCAATAATATTGGTTTTCATGTCTCATGTATATAACAAGAGTGATCCAACCGATGAAGACTAAGAATCCAATAAAAATATATAACAAAAATATTTCACTACAGGCCCCAACCTGAGTCTCTCTAAGGACTAATCTCATGCCTTTAAATACAGAGAACAAAAATAGTACACTATGGGGAACCCTTTTAATTGATCCTAAGGATTATATAGTGAGGAAATCCCATTCATTATTTAATACAAGGCTTGAGAATAATCAAATTTAGTTTTTTATAAGAAATATTTTTCATCATTTCCATAAAGTGTCGAAATGGGCCTTTAAACATTTATTTTTCAAAAAACAACATTTTTAAAATGTGAAATCAATATTTTAAAATATGTTTTAAAAAAACCACATCTAAATCAAAACATTTATAAAACTACATCAAAAAATTTCTATCACACATTCAAAACAAAACCATTTCCTTTGAAAATGCCTACCAGGCCACAATTCAACATCAAATGAAAATCCAATTTCCATAGCCAAATAAACAATTATTTATATATAAAAACATTCAATACTCTTTCAAGAATCTCCAAATATTCTACATGCTTCATAAAAATTTAAAATCCAAACCCCAATTTATATACCATAAACTACACTCAAAATCCAACCAGACATTTCATCGATCACTTAGTATGCACTAATTTAGAAAAAAAGTCTACCCATCACAAAATATGGATTAAAACTACCATTTTCATACCACGAATTTACATAAATAATCACTTATAAACATTTATTAGTTATATAAGGTTCTAAATCCTAGAGCTAATGATTCTTTAATTAAAAAGCCTAGTGCATGGGAAAAATTACATCATAGTATGTCCAAGACACAACTTTCTCACTCAAGAAACAACCATCTCGTACGCACTCACTTATATATATATATATATATTGTCAAACAGATTCACATGTTCCATATCCCAAGTGGGAACATACTCACATAGGATATATATATATATACATATTCATACCTAGGAATATATGTGTTCCCCATCAAAATAGACAACAACTCTTTACAATAAATCCTCGAGACTCAAAAGCACCATAAATCCCTAAAATAAAATTAATCCAAACAGAGAAATCGATATTTGATAAAAAAAAAATCATAAAGAAAAATAGTGGTAAAAAACATTATTTTTAAGGCATCATCTTCATTTGAATTCACATCCATGTATTCACTCTATGGTCCTATGGATGCTCCAACTTCCAATGTAACTTTCCAAAAGTCCATGTAAACACTCAAAAACCATTTTAAGAAAAACACCATTTTCAATAAACCATTCGAACAAATATACTTAATTCTAACAACAAAAATCCCCTTTTAAAGCAATGTATATCCTTTCAAAAACATAAGTACCCCAATCATCAAGCCTTCAAGGATATACAATTAATACATTAAATCAAATTTAACAAAACAAATAAAGTAAAAATTATATCAAAAGACATGATTTAACTTTTAAAGAATGGAAAAAATTTTACCATATAAAAAGGGTTCATAAACACATATACATGAACAATGAATCTCATCAAGAAATATTTTTAACCAAATCAAACAGATATAAAACATTGTTATAAGCTCCGAAAGGGTCTCATAAACACGCAATTCATATTAAAAATTATTAAAAAAGAATTCAAGTATCAAAGGAGTGAATCGGAATTAAAATACATGAATTCACCTACCTTAATGGCATCGGAATGCGAAGGAACCTTCGGAGGAGGAAGAGTACACACTGAGGGATAATATGTACCCCCAAAAAAACAAGAAAAATGAATCAATAACAAACCATAGTGTTAGGGTTAGGCTATGTGAGAAATCCTCTAATATTTGATATATAAACGCACTAGAGGAGGAACATGTGCCGAGAAGGTCAGCTTGAAGGGAGAGTCACCGAATAGGAAGGTTGGTCAGAACAGAGGCCGCCGGAGAGAGGGATAGCGGGGAGGGGGATCATGGCCCGGAAGGAAATTGTCGATAAGGGAAGTCTGTGATCGGAAATGGCACCACTGGTGAGGGAAGGGTGTGGCCAAAGCGAAGACATTTGTAGGAGGGCAGTCAAAGTAGTTCAACCAGACATGGGGGTCGCATAGGGGCAGGTTGACTGGACAGTGGGGTCGTGCTGAAGCATGTCAAGTGGACATAGTAGCTCATGTCAGAGCAATTTGACCACACATGGAGAAGACACACTAGTTCAGGTCAACCCGAGAGGGGGGTCACACCATTACAAGTAGCGTTGGAGGGTTTGGGGTAAGCTGTGATGCGATGTGGAAGGGAAGGGTTATGTGAAACAAGGGTGTAAAAAATATAATAATAATAATATAAATATATTAATATATTTTTTATTAATTATAATGTTAAAAATAATAGCGATACACATAATAATTAAAATAATAATTGTACTAAAATTTTCATTATTATTATTATTAAACATTCCCTTAGTTTTATCCAATCCTCATTTTATTTTACTTTCATTTTATTTTATTTATCATATTATTATATTTTTTATTTAAATTTTATCATTCATATGATATATATATATACATATATATTTGGCATAGAACATGTCGCACAGTCTACCAAGTCATGCACCATCTATGTGAAAACTGAAATTTGGTTGAATGTTTTAATAACATATTAATTTACCTAGGTCTGAACTCGAACCCCAACCGGAACAATCCAAGACTAAAAGAAGAATAAAAATGAAATAATATCTGGGGTCGCGGTGTGACATCAACTACTACTTTGAAGGGGATAAGAGTAACTCATTATATGCTCTCCCACCATCTTCAATGTTCCCTTTATCATGAAAAATATTTTTCTATCCAAAATTTAGTAATATGTATACAATTTTCATTTATGTCTATAACATTCTATATAATTGAAAAAAATATGGAATTATCCTCTCCTTCAAGATGTGATATCCATTCAAATTAATTTGGGGGACCCAATTTTTATTATTAGTATTCATCTAAAACATAGTTCTATTTTATCATAAGATGTTAATATTATATAAATGAATCCATCGAAGAAAAAATATCAAGTGACACATAAAATATGATTTGAAAAAAAATGCTATGTCTATATGAGAGTATGCAACCATATATTGGGGTGAAGAATCAATAGATACTAAAATAAAAACACTAACAATCATTCTCACTTCTGTACCTAATGAGATTTGACCTTGATCTAAATGATAGATTATGTGAGATATATTGAGATAGAATAAACTTTCATCGAGGGTATTTACTTGGTTCTTCCATTATTTTTATTGACTAGATAATCCTAGGTGAATAGAATATTTTATTCCATTTTCCACATTCATATTTTATTATATTATAGAAAAAAAGATCAATAAGAAGGTCTTGAAATCTATAATTAATTAATAAAAAAAGAATCAATAATTAAATCAACACTAAATACGAAAATTTGGTACCTCCAGAATATAGATCATGTGTTCACCCTTTTTCATCCCCTTGATCCCTCTCTTTAATTATATTTGGAATGGATGGTTGATTATCCCAATATATTTCCACCATTCTACCGAATAAAGTAATATAATATTTAGGAATACAAAATTAACTGTCAAAAGACACTTTTTATGTTGTAATTATATTTACATCCATAATACCGAATTTATATATCCAAAATGATCTAAAAAATAAATCCACTACATGAGGTGTGACCAAGTGAATTGTAGTGTAGACTTTATCTCTATTAATATCTAAAAATTACATGTTACTTTATATCTATCAACAATTAAATAAAATATATTTTTTAAATCATTCTATTGATACATAAAAAAATCCAAGAATTTCTTAATATTATGTGAACTACAATCCTATTTTATGGAATCCTAGCATACATGGTTATGGAATCCATCTCCTTAGAAACCACTACACTACATTTTCACTGTATCCACATCATGTCATAATTACTTTATTGAAACTTCATAAAAATAATATTCCTTTAAATATGTGCATTATCTATTGAAGACTATATCATCAGAAGTGTAAACAACTCTATCTAAATCAACTCCTCGTGACATATTTATCTCCCTCATGTAATGATGTCTTCCAAATTATTGAATCCTTCATCGATTTTCATCAAAATCAAAGACATTGAGTCTTTAACACATTAATTTGTGTATTTTTAATAAATAAAACCCAAAAAAAACATTTAATAGTAATCAATGAATTATCTCAAGAAATATGTAATAGTTTCCCATAAATATAAAGGATAACCAAACACTCACCAAAGGATATAATGGTAATATTGAGAGTTCTAGAATCTATATAACTTATAAAATATTGACCATGTCTCAATCTGAAATAACTTATAGATCACACTATATTTATTCACATTCTACTGGATCTTCTTCAATCTCCCCAAACACACCAAATTCTCAAAGTTCTCTTCACATACAAACATGAGTGATCTTCAACAACATAAAATGTAAAATTTTGACATTTTATGTAAGGAATATCATTATAAGGGTCACATTGTTTACCTAATTATTCCATAGTTGGTAGGATTGATTTTGTGTTTAGTGGGGGTGAAGATAAATACTTTTTTAATATTCTTAGGATATTGCTTATTTATTTTCACTAAACAATTTTTTGGAACTACTCCCTCAATGTGAAATCATTTTTGGCTTATTATTACAGACATATGTTTCTACAATTTCAATCTCCATTTGATGTATGAGAAATTCAATGATATGGGACCATAAGTTACATATTATCATCTTTTTATAAAAATAAATTATCTAACTCATCATGCCTCATTTACATTATTTGTTGTTGATTATAAAGAAAGTGCATCGCGACATTGTGATTTTTCAATATTACATATGGTTTAACCATGTGATGATGGAGAACTATTATCAACACACAATTATTGATGGATTGTTTTATTAGTTTAATATTTTTATCTAGTTATTAATGATTTTTATATGTGTTTTATATCATATTGTTAGGGTAAAGGATGTGAATATTTATAAGACAAATTTTCGGTGTTTCTATGAGGATTTAGATTTCACTTTATTTCCATTTTGAGTATAAAATGAATCATAGGAATTCATACGATTGTTTAAATCTATTTTTTATGATATATTAAATTAATTAATAATTTTTTTCAATAATAAAATCATATATAACTTTAAGATAATGGAAGATCATGTATATTATTATATGAATTTTTTTGATATAATTTAGAAAAATTGGTACTATAAATTTTTTTAAATGTGTAGGTTCTTGACACAATAAGTAAATTTATGTGGGAATATTTTCACTCACGGGGGTATATGAATTTTATCCACCAAATATTAAGGTATTTTTCTCTTTAGTAGTATCTATAATTCTTTCAAATGTGTTTAATATTATTATTTCATGCTAATATAGTTAGTTTGGGTTTATTTTCAATTGAGTCATATCTCCTTTACTATCCTTTACCATACAGGAATAATATTTCATATAGATTAATCAATTTTATGATTTATTAAAAATTTAAGAATTATATTGTTATTTATATAATTATTCTCTAGTCCAAGGTTGAATTAATATTTATAGAACATCTAATATTATACAAGTCTGTATTTTATTTCAACACTATATAATCATATATTATGGTTCTAATAAATTACACCCCCATAAACCCAATCACACCACTAGTGATCTTTATTTTTTAGTGGTGATATATTATATGATGTTTTCGATTAATTAACTAATCCAAACACACTTTGTGTTCGATATATATCACAAGAACCCATGATATATCTTCTCTCAACGGGGCCTAAATTTTTTATCTATTCATAAGTGTGTTTCTTTAGAAGGATTATAATTCTATTATCTTCTATACTAACATTAAAGGTAATATAGTAGTTGGTTCAATATTAGTAAAGAAATGTGGTTATGGTGATCATCAAGTTAGTGATGAATAGATTAGAATAATGAATCTAGTAACCTTACATATTGGTAAGGATGAAGTCAATAGTGGAGTTTTCTTACCAATGGAGATGATTCATTGTCCTTTGAATTAATAGTTGGTTGAATCCAAGTTGAAAAATAACGACTTATAGGGGTGTACATATCACATAATTCATGTAGATTCTCTTAATGGATGGAATTTGTGTCATTAAAAGTAATTATAATTTCATGTGATACTTTTATTAAATTTGAAAAAAAAATTATGAATGAGTTCAATACCTCACCTCTAATTGTGAATTTGGGTATTTTCATGATATATAATTCTTTAAAGGATAAAATTTAGTGTCCTAATACATAAAATTGAAATTCAATCTTCGTATCTAAATTCCTTTTTTCCAATAGGTCAAAGATAAACATCTTTTTTTGGATACTCTACTGCAACACATGGATATTTTGTATTGAAAATGGGAAGACATATTCATAGATTTTGTGATAGTTTTAATTAAGGACTTCTGAGTATATGATTTCATATGTGATTTTTTGTATTGACTAAAAAGTGGGAATATTTTCTTATAATACAGATTCGAGTATATTGGATTCAATAGAGAGAAATTTATGGTGTAATTAAAAAAATTAAATGGGTTTTCAAGGGAAATAATTATAATGAAAAATCCACTCATTAATTGATGAGTATGTTTGGGATTTCTGTGTGATTATGGTACTTAGTTATTCCCTATACCTATGTTTTATCCTAAAAAATATGGGAAGATATAGAGGATAATCATAAAATTTTATGGAATGTTGTTATCACACATCATTGTTTTTAGAGGATATTAGTTTATGAATATCCCTTTATTTAATATTTCTTATAATGATATATATCACTCATGTTTTGGAATCACACCCTATATAAAACTATTTTGGAGTCCATATAGATCACCATTATGCTATATCAAGGTAATAAATTCACGTATAATTAATCGTAACAGGGTTTATAGTACAATACACAAAGTGAATGTTGTTTGATCGAAGCTGAATGTTGTAAAAGATCAAAGGTGGAGTCCCCTAGTGTTTTGGATTAGTAAATAGGTTTTCTTGAAGCTTTATCATATTCTAGGGAGGTGAGTTGCCATTAAAAAATGTTTAACCTAATAGAATAAATTGATTTCATAGAATAGGATTGGAATTATAATTTTAATGATCAATCCATATTATTTCATAAATTTGGTTTTGTTTAGTTTTTAGATGGATTTTATATACATGGAATGACATGTTGAGATCCTTGATTGACCATATATTTTTTTTCTAGGGGATAATCATTCATTTAATACACACTCATTATATTAATATTGATCTAGTGGAATATATATAAGACGGGGATGACCATATATGAGTACAATTACTTATGTTTTTTGGATCCTGGGCCCTTATAGTAGATTATAGTTTTTAATTCCACATTTTCTATAATTGATGTAATATTTACCTTTTTCTAGTGTATTATTATTAAGTATTTCTTTTATAAATATTCTATTTTTAGGGGTATCATGGAGAGTGATTATTATTTTAGAATCTCCATATTATATTTAATGTTATTATTGGATCGTTGGGGATTGTAGTGACCTCACAACGCTAAATAAATTATAGGTATTATAAAAGGTTTAAATAGGAAAATTATTAGTGAAAACATGGATTTGTTTCAACATTTGGATTTTTTTTGTATAGTGATGATTTTTTATGATTTAGTGTGTTTCAAGTGATTATTTGGGTTCCATGGGTTTATATAAAATCCTAATGTTATCATTTTTTAGGATCTCTTCAATTTAATATTTCTCATCGGTGGTTGTAAATTGCCACTTTGTATGTGGTATACTTCTACTAGATACCCAATGATGGATAGATACCATTGGAGTACCATTAGTTGTTTAATGGGGGGACATAAGTACCTAGTGGTACCAAGTTTAATTTAAAAAAATTACTTAGGGTAATTTAAGGATTTTCCAAAAATTAATTTTAATAGCTATTTGGATTCTCCTTCTTTGTACATCTCCATAGGCCAATGGATCCACCATCAGGGACACCGATTATTCCTTCTTCTCTATTCCATCAGTATTTATGGAATCAAGTAGGTCTAAGGGTGGTTATTCCACCAATGTAAGGCATGTCATATCACCCTTTCTCTTAACATATCTCCAATATTCTAAATTTGATTTCTTTATGCATTGTTTTATTGATTTATAAATATTTCACCAATTTTGTATGAAATACAAAGTTAATTTTTGGGATTTCTATAGTATTGGAAATATGATATCAAGTTATCTATTCATCAATTTATAATAAATGATATGAAACTATTAATTTTTTTGGGACGAATTCTTCTCATAATTTATAAATATTGGGAATAAATTATTGATTTTATAGCTTATATAAGTTGTTTATTATGTTTTATAAGCTTTCATGTGTCCTATTTTAGTTATATATGGCCATTTAATATATTGATCGTGTCACATTAATTATGAATATTTCTTATATATATTTGGCTTCTCAAAAATATCGGTCGGTGGTCTCTACAAATATTCTTCAATGTTACAAGACAATGATGAGAAAATATGTTGATAAAAATACAAGAAAAGGGTAGTATAGGATGCTTTTTCATGAATAAGCAGAAGTTTAAACCACTGCCAAATAGTGTAGTAGTGGATATTAGATCTATAGTGTATAGCATGATTGTTAGTCATATAGCAGTGATTTCTCAATTTTGTGGAGGTTTTGTTAGGTGTCATCTTTGGAGAATTTAGCAGTGGTTACATATTTATTTAGCAGTATTTCCTTTATAAAGAAAATATTTTGGGGAAATATAAATAAAATATAAGAAACCACCATAGAACATATTAGCGGTTTTTTACTTTAGCAGTGGTTAAGTGTAAATGTTTCTAATCATATTATATATAATATATTTATATATGGTTACTTAAAAACACTACTAAATCAGTTATCTTTATTTAATATTTACTAAAAATATAAAAAAATAAAATAAAAAACATTTATATAAATAACACACAAATATATGATTAACCCATCATACATATATCATGCATCCATAGTAAAATAAAAAAAATCCAATCATCATAACCTCAATATTTTTCAACCTATAAATCTGTCAATATACATATAAAATTTGACCAACATAAACCCATTCCCAATATACATTCAGGTAATAGCTACCATTGTATATTTATATCTCTTCATCATCTCAACAACTGAAACAGACTAATTCCTTTAACCATTTGTATCAAAAAATAAAAAAACCCTAAAAAAACATATAATAAATCATAATTATTGAAGAATAATTGATAAAATTTTAACATACCACTGAAAATATTATCCAAAATGAATTCCTTATGAATAATTTCATGGATTTTAATAGTAAACCTCTTACTTATTATTGGCATCATCCACTCATAATGAAAATGAGAACATTAATGAAAATAAATGTGAAAGGGAAAAGACACAAAATATATTAACAATACTGCACATAAAATTTGTTATTTTTTTACTCAAACAGAATACATTTCAACATAAAGGAAGTAATATAGAATGTAAAATACTATTAAAACATAAACATACCTATCTAATATAACATTAAATACCTAAAACTAAAAAAATAAAAGTAAAAATTGAAATTTATTTTTAAAGTGATGTGCGGTGTGCTTGAAATTTACATTATAATAATATTTTAAAGGGTCTTATATCCCACCTTGTCCTATAAAAAAAATAACTCAGAAGTGGTTCCCCCATGATTTCACAAAAAAAATAAGGTCCTTTTCTATGGTTTTGGTCATTCCATGAACGTTTTAGTGTTTTAAAACACTAGAAACCCATTTACGGCCATACTAAGGAAACCATAATTTGGAATGATGTTTCACAAATTAAAACATTGAAAAAATAAATATACGAATATTATTCCTTGGTTTCAGTGAAATATTACATTGTTTTCTGGTTTTGACCCCTCGAACACCTATTTTTTAATGATTTTGTACCTATTTAAAGAGTATACTGAGTAATTCTAACCACGTAATCGGTCATATTTATTAGTTATCTGTATGTACCCATCAATAAAACTCATAGGTTGTTTTATCATTATTTGACTAATGTCATTTGATATGGTTTTGACCGTTCCACATACGTTTTAGTGTTTTAAAAAACTAAAAATGTGCTTATGGCCATGATAAGAAAGATATAATTTGAAATGAAGTGCCACCAACTATAACATTTCCAAAATAAATATTCATTTCTTCCATGTTTTTTGGGAAATACAACAACATTTTCCTAGTTTTGATCCTAAGAAACTTGTTTTTAAAGGCTTGGATACCATTCAGAAGTGTATACTGAGTAGTTCCGACCACACCTCACATCATATTTATGTGTTGTTAGTGCGTACATGTAAAAAACTCATTTGTGTTTTTCCTTGATTACTCATCAGTATGAGTTTTTTTCTACGATTTTGATTATTCCATGCTTGTTTTAGTGTTTTAAAACACTATAAATTTATTTACTTCCATAATGAGAAAACAGTAATTAGGAATGACATGTTGTCAATTCTTACATTTCACAATTAAATATAAAATCATTCTCCTATTATTTTAGGGAAATATAATGATGTTTACCTAGTTTTAACCACCATGAAAAACATTTTTAAAGGATTTTGTACCTTTTAGAAGTGTATACCAAGTATTTATAACCACACCACATGTCAGATTTATGTGTTCCCTATGCGTACACATCAAAAACATTGCAGTAGTGGTTGTACCATGATTTCATATCAATATGAGGTGGTTTTATATGGTTTTGATTGTTCCACGCACGTTTTAGTGTTTTAAAACATAAAAAACATTTTTATAGAAATAACAGTCAATACATAATTAAGAATGAAATGTATTCAGTTCATACATTTAAAAATTAAATATTTGTTTGTTGTCCTATGATTTCAAGATAATCTGACATCATTTGCCTAGTACTGACCCCCCTGATAATTATTTTTAATGGATATTGTATCTTTTACAAGTGTAAACTGAGTTATTTCGATTACACTCCATGTTGGATTGATGTGTTGTCTGTCCGTAAATATAAAAAAATTATATGTAGTTTTCTTAATAATTTCACAACAGTCTCAATTTTTTTATTTTGGTTTTGACTTTTCGATGTATGTTTTAGTGTTTTGAAATAAAAAATAAATGATTATGGCCATAACGGGCTGACTATAATTATGAATTCCGTGTCGTTAGTTCCAACATTTCAATATTAAATATACATTCATTTAACAATGATTTTATGCCAATATCAAATTTATTTCTCCATATTTTAACCCACAACACTCATTCATAATGAATTTTATACCTTTTAGACATGTATACTGAGTAATTGAAACAAGCCAGCACAATGTATTGATATTTTTTCTATGAATAAATTTGAAAAAACACTCAAAATGGGTTTATCCCGATTTCACATCAATAAGAAGATGTTTTCTATTTTTTGATTGTTCCACATGTGTTTTAGTGTCTTGAAACACTAAAAATGTGTCTATGGACATAATGGAAAAATCGTAAATCGTAATGATGTGTCGTCAGTTCCTAAATTTCAAAATTAAATATGTGACTTTTCCCATGATTTCAGTGCAATCTAACATCGTTTTCCTAGTATTGACCCCCAACACTTGTTTTTAAAGAATAGTGTACTATTTAAATGTGTATAATGAGTAATTCTGACCACAATGCATGTCAGATTGACATTTTTTCTATATATTCATGTCAAAAACAATTGTTCATTATTTTCAAATGATTTTACATAAATCTTGTCTTTTTATGGTTTTACCACTCCTAGAATTCTTTAGTTTTTTAAAACACTAAAAACATTATTAATACTATAACAGGAAAACCATAATTCATAATGATGTTTTTTTGGTTCCTACATTTTACAATTAAATATATAGTCATTTTCCAATGATTTCTAGGTAGTCTAATTGTTTCTTATTTTTGACCCTTGACACTTTTTTAAAAGGAATTTGTACCTTTCCAAAGTGTATAATGAGTAATTTTGATCACACTTCATGTTGGATTTTCATTTTTTCTATACATACACCAAAAAACTCATTAGGTTTTTCTTGTGTTTTTATCTCAACATAATTTTGGTTTTTAGGGTTTGGACTATTTCACAAAAATTTATTGTCTTAAATAATAAAAATGTGTTACAACCATAATGGGAAAACTCTAATTAGGAATAATGTTCCATCAATTCCTAAATTTCAAAATTAAATCTACCATGATTTATTCATTATTTCAGTGCGTTCTATCATCTTTTACCTGTCTTTCACCCCTGAAACTTTTCTAAACTCTTTTATACCTTTCAAAATTGTTTACTATGTCAAAACCGAGAAAACAAGCTCAGATATTTTTCAAACTTATGTATAATGATCTATAAGTCATTTTTAAAATGTGGGAATCAATCACACATCAATCTGGCACAATATATGGTAGGTATGACTTGAAATGTGTGTTTTAAATATAAAATTTTCATTTTAGTTTTCATTATGGATGTTGTATGTGTTCCGTACAAATTCTTGACTGAACTGCGAAACATCAAATTTACCACAACAAAAAGATCTATAAGGCTGGAAATTTCCATGGGAATCATGCCAGTCACCCACTAAAATAGATAAAGTGAATCATATTCCATTTTAAACCACCATTGATCAAATGTTCTCCTATAAGAGTCCCTTTCATTCACTTTTTCATTCAATCTTGAAATTTCACTTTGTGATTCCCAATCAATGGCACCACTCAAACCCCCATCAGGTGTAGCAGTAAAGGATAAATCCTACATACCAAAGAAATATAATATTTTAGGCCCAAAGCACATCCTACATACACATTCAGGATTCCCTTTCCTAAAAACTATTTTGAGTGAACCTTTATGGAAATAGATGATGATTGGAAAGGATTCATTTCCCATGCTTCTTGCATTTCAATTAGTTAATACTAAATTATTCACAAATTTTTTTATAATTTCCAAACATCATTATTATATCTAATTAATAAATCTTTCCTTAGTTATTATTATTATTTCAAAACTATTAAAACATAATCATGAAAAATATATTATAACAAAAAACAATCCTTAAAACTAATTAATTTTGGCTGGATATTTGTATCAAAGAATGTAAAATTTGTGTTGTTTGATCCATTTAGCTAGCCCAATTTAATTGGGTTTATGTATTGTTAGTTGTTATAATATATTTATCATTATTATGTTTTTATGGTAATGAAATAATATGAATTGGTCATAAAATTTACATAATCCAACTTATTTGGTAGGTTCATTTTCAAAACTACCATCGTTTTTCTTATGGACATTAAACCACATCTGTGTTTAGCCAACATAGTGAACTCTTTCAATATACTATATAAAAAATGTAAACAAGTTATAAAATAATAGACTTATGAAAAATAAAATAAATAATAAAAAATAAAATGAAAACCAAAATATTTATTTTTCTATAAAAACTATTAGAACTTATGATGTGAAGAATGACATTCTTCTCACGATTCATAGAATTTTGTATTGACATTTTCATAAAAAATATCAATATTTATTAAAATTAATTTTTTTTATGTTATTAAGATACTGTAAAATATACAATTACCTCATGTGATACCTCTCTATTAATATCAACCATGATCTTCCATTTCTCTGGATAAATGCCTTCAAGAAATTTCTGATACGTTTTTCATTAGCATAGAGATGTTTCATTAAACCCATGCCATAATCTAAATTTAAAATCTACCATTTTCTTGACCAAAATTTTCAATTCCCACGGGCATGAAACAAAGTCAGGGACATCAAAATATAAAAACATTTATGAATAAAAAATATAATAATTAATCATTATATTACAAAATATTTCTCATGAATTCAAAATTAGTTATCTAGATATATTAAATTAATAACTCCTTTAATTGAGTGTCAAAGAACTCATTTTTACATGCTTTAGGAATATTTGACTAATCATTATAATTAATGGGAATGCTCAACGTCTCTTAAGAAGGCTTCCCAAGAATCTACCAATAGATTTTAGCAGCATCATCAGTAGGTACCCCAAAATCATCAAATGGAAGAATAATAATAATTTCCCTCAGGTCTCATACATCTTTTGAATTCATATTTGTATCCCTTATATGAATAAAATTATTTGTTTTAAAAATTTTGTAAGAAATTAATAAAATATAATTGTTTTTTAAATGAAATATATAATAGTAATGGTAGCTGGGAAATATCCCCTACATAGAGGGGTGACGAACTGATCAATCGCTTATGATGAATCATGCAGTGGAATACTGATAAAAACTGGGGAAATGATAGGCACAGTAGTAGTCTGATGTACAATGGAATCACAAGGATCCATAGAAGATGCTGGTAGTGGTGGAATGCTCTAATATGTTGATCAGCAAGGGTCCTGAATTTTTTTCTCAACATTCTTGTATTTAAAATGGTTAAGTTATATTACATGTATAAAAATATTGAAACTAATATTTTTTCTCAAAAAAATAAGATCAATTTTTATATGTACGAAACACATATCAATAACAAAATATAATATATGTTAATTTCCAATTTATACATTCAATTACCTTTATCATCATTATCTTTATTTTTATCATCCTCCAATATGGTGAGTCCTTTATTTTCATCCTCTCTTACAATTTCTCTAATATCAATATTGTTATGAAAAAATGTTCATTATTTTTTGGTTGATGAGGTTCACTGTTAGAAAGTACCAATTGATCTTCATCACGCATATCATATAAGCCTCTCTTCTTTGAGTGTACAAAAACAATCCACACGAAATGTATTTCATTTTACCCATAACAAACCATATTTTCTTGTGAATCCAACATAAATGGAACATGCTTTACATGATCACCGGTATCCATTAAGTAAGGGAGGCTGACAAAAATAAAAAACCATGAATCTTTCAAGGTACCCCTAGCAATTTTGACCCATATAAATGTGAATAAGTCAACCAAAAACATGTAATTATAGTTTAGTTAAATTATATCATTCAGCTTCCCACTATATCCAACCTATGTAAATGTAAATACACCACTATTTTGAGTTTTCAAGTATTCTTCACAATAAATTGTGTGAAACACGAAGTCATCAATATTGAAGGCATCGAACCTCTTATCCCACCTTAGAAGATCTCAAGTCAAAAAAATTCATTCAATATTAGAGCATAATCGTCAACACTCACTATCTAGATAAAGAGATATATGTTTTTTCTTTTACATAAAAAAAATAAATACACCTCGGTATTATGAAAATGATTATATACATACAAGATGGGTGAACCATTTGAAAAGTTCCTCCTTTATAGTTTTTTTAGTTCTAGATTATTTTGATCTCATCCCATTATTCACCTCTTTGTTTGAAGTCACAATTCTTCAAAAAATTGATCTTCAACAACCCAATTGAGTATCACTTATATTTGTGTTTGTAGAAACTCCAATTCAGTATGTGAAAAATTTTACATAGTTCTAATTATTCATCCAAAAGTTGGAAATATTGATGATTGATTTTTAGAAAAATAATTTATAGATATTTCATTCGCGTGTCCAATACGATTTAATATATTCCAGATCTAATCCAAATTCATAGAACATAATTTTAATCACTCTTTAACTATATAAACATAATAAATAGGGCCTTTTGAATGTTCTATATTCCTCACATATGATTGCAAATGACCTATTTACCTTATGGGAAAAAAATAAGAAAAATACTTAAAAATTTCTTACAATGATTCGATAAATAAAAATTCACCAATGAAAACAAGAAAATCAATGTGCCTCTGAATTAGATACATCCATCAATTGTGTACCTGTCCAACAATTTTATTTTCTTCTACCAAATGAATATTCAAATTAATCAGGACTGTGAAGAATGAAGGGAGAAATAAAATCTCCAAATGAAATATATTAAAAACTATTAGTGGTTGTGCCATGATTTCATATCAACATGAGGTGGTTTTCTATGGTGTTGATTGTTCCACGCACGTTTTAGTGTTTTAAAACATAAAAAACAATTCTATAGAAATAACAGTCAAACCATAATTAAGAATGAAATGTATTCAGTTCATACATTTCAAAATTAAGTATTTGTTTTTTGTCCTATGATTTCAAGGTAATCTGATATCATTCGCCTAGTACTGACCCCCCTGATAATTATTTTTAATGGATATTGTAACTTTTATTAGTGTAAACTGATTTATTTCGAAAACACTCCATGTTGGATTTTTGCGTTTTTTGTCCGTATACATAAAAAAAATATTATATGTGGTTTTCTTATAATTTCACAACACTCTCAATTTTTTTATTTGGGTTTTGACTATTCGATGCATGTTTTAGTGTTTTCAAATACTAAATAAACGATTATGGCCATAACGAGCAGACTGTAATTATGTATTCCATGTCGTCAGTTGCATCATTTCAATATTAAATATACATTCATTTACCAATGATTTTATTGCAATATAGGATTTATTTCTCCAAATTTTAACCCCAAAAACTCATTCTGAATGAATTTTTTACCTTTTAGACATGTATACTGAGTAATTTAAACAACCCAGCACAATGTATTGATATTTTTTCTATGAATTAATTTCAAAAAACACTCAAAATGAGTTTATACTAATTTCACATCAATAAGAGGATGTTTTTTATTGTTTTCATTTTTCCACGCATGTTTTAGTGTCTTGAAACACTAGAAACGTGTCGATGGGCATAATGGAAATTTTGTAAATTGTAATTATGTTCCATCAGTTCCTAAATTTCAAAATTAAATTTTTGATTTTTTCCCATAATTTTAGGGCAATCTGACATCGTTTTCCTAGTTTTGACTTCCCAACACTTGTTTTTAAAGCATGTTGTATTATTTAAATGTGTAAATTGAGTAATTCAGACCACAAAGCATTCCAGATTGACATTTTTTCTATACATATATGTCAAAAACAATTGTTTATTATTTTCAAATAATTTAACATAAATCTGATATTTTTATGGATTTACCACTCCTAGAATGATTTGGTTTTTTAAAACACTAAAAACATTATTAATACTATAACAGGAAAACAATAATTCAGAATGATGTTTTGTTGATTCCTACATTTTACAATTAAATCTATAGTCATTTTCCAATGATTTCTAGTTAGTCTAATTTTTTTCTTATTTTTGACCCTTGACACGTTTTTAAAAGGCTATTGTACCTTTCAAAAGAGTATAATGAGTAATTTTCATCACACTTCATGTTGGATTTACATTTTTCTATACATACACCAAAAAACACATTAGGGTTTTCTTCTGTTTTTATCTCAACACAATGTTAGTTTTTAGGGTTTGGACTATTTCACAAAAATTTATTATCTTAAATAATAAAAATGTGTTACATCCATAATGGGAAAACCCTATTTTAGAATAATGTTCCATCAATTCCTAAATTTCAAAATTAAATCTAACATCATTTATTCATTATTTCTGTGCATTCTAGCATCTTTTACCTGGCTTTCACCCCTGAAACTTTTCTAAACACTTTTGTACCTTTCAAAATTGTTAACTATGTCAAAACTGAGGAAACAAGCTCATATTTTTTCAAACTTATGTATAATGATCTACAAGTCATTTTTAAAATGTGGGAATCAATCACACATCAATCTGGCACAATATATGGTAGTTATGCCTTGAAATGTGTGTTTTAAATATAAAATTTTCATTTTAGTTTTCAATATGGATGTTGTATGTGTTCCTTAAAAATTCTTGACTGAACTGTGAAACTTCGAATTTACCGCAACAAAATGATCTATAAGGCAGGAAATTTCCTTCGGAATCATGCCAGTCACCCACTAAAATAGATAAACTGAATCATTTTCCATTTTCAACCACCATTGATCCAATGTTCTCCTATAAGAGTCTTTTTCATTCACTATTTAATTCAATCTTGAAATTTCTCTTTGTGATTCCCAATCAATGGAACTACTCAAACCCCCATCAGGTGTAGCAGTAAAGGTTAAATCCTACATACCAAAGAAATATGATAGTGTAGGCCCAAAACATGTTCTACATACACATTCGGGATTCCCTTTCTTGAAAACTATTTGGAGTGCATCGTTATGGAAATAAATGATGATTGGAAAGGGTTCATATCCCATACTTCTTTCATATCAATTAGTTATTATAAAATTAGTCACAATAATTTTTTATAGATTCAAACATCATTATTATATCTAATTAATAAATCTTTCCCTAGTTATTATTATTATTTAAAAACTATAAAAACATAATCATGAAAAATATATTATAACAAAATACAATCCTTGAAACAAATTAATTTTGGCTGGCCAGATGTATCAAATAATGTAAAATTGGCGTTGTCTGATCCATTTAGCTTCCCAATTTAATTGGGTTTATGTCTTGTTAATTATTATAATATATTTCTCATTATTATGTTTTGATGGTAATGAAATAATATGAACTGGTCATAAAATGTACAAAATCAAACTTATTTGGTAGGTTCATTTTCAAAACTACCATCATTTTTCTTGGGGACATTAAACCACATATGTGTTTAGCCAACATAGTGAACTCTTTCAATATACTATATAAAAAATGTAATCAGGTTATAAAATAATAGACTTATGAAAAATAACATAAATAATAAAAAATAAAATGAAAACACAAATATTTATTTTTCTGTAAAAACTCTTATAACTTATGATGTGGGGAATGGAATTCTTCTCACAATACATAGAATTTTGTATAAACAATTTCATAAAAAAATATCAATATTTATTAAAATTAAAATTTTATTTTTTATGTTATTATGATACTGTAAAATATAAAATTAAATCATGTGATACATCTCTATTAATATCAACCACAATCTTCCATTTCTCTTGATAAATACCTTCAAGCAATTTCTCATACATTTTTCATTAGCTTAGAGATTTTTCATTAAACCCATGCCATACTCTAAATTTAAAATCTACCATTTTCTTGACCAAAATTTTCAATTCCCAAGGGCATGAAACGAATTCATGGACATTGAAATAAAAAAATTTTATGAATAAAAACATAATAATTTATCATTATATTACAAAATATTTCTCATGAATTAAAAATTAGTTATCTAGATATATTAAATTAATAATTCCTTTACTTGAGTTTCAAAGAACTCATTTTTAAATGCTTTAGGAATATTTCACTAATCATTATAAATAATGGGACTGCTCACCATCTATTATGAAGGCTTCCCAAGAATATACCAATATATTTTAGCAGCATCATCAGTAGGTACCACAAAATCATTAAATGGAAAATAATAATAATTTCCCTCAGGTCTAATACATCTTTTCCATTCATATTTGTATCCCTTATATGAATATCTTTATCTATTTCATAAAGTTTGTAAAAAAATAATAAAATAAGTGGTTTTTAATGAAATATATAATAGTAATGGTAGCTGGACAATATCCCCTACATAGAGGAGTGACGAACTGATCCATCGCTTAAAGTTAATCATGCAGTGGGATACCGATAAAAACTGGGGAAATGATTAGGACAGTAGTAGTCTGATGTACAATGGAATCACCAGGATCCATAGATGATGATGGCAGTGGTGGAATTCTCTAATAATTTGATCATCAAGGGTCCTGAATTTTTTTCTCCACATTCATGTATTTAAAATGGTTAAGTTATATTACATGTATAAAAAGACCGAAAATAATTTTTTTTAAAAAAAATGTAGAAGAATTTTTATATATACGAAACAAATATCAATGAAAAAATATAATATATGTTAATTTACAATGTATACATTCAATTACCTTTTTCTTCATTATCTTCATTTTTATCATCCTCCAATATGGTGAGTCCTTTATTTTCATCCTCTCTTACAATTTCTCCAATATCAATATTATTACAAAAAAACTATTCATTGTTTTTTGGATGATGAGGTTCACTGTTAGAAAGCACCAATTGATCTTCATCACACATATAATATAATCCTCTCTTCTTTGACTGTACAAAAATAGTCGACAAAGAATGTATTTCATTTTACCCATAATAATCCATAATTTCTTGTGAATCCAACATAATTGGATCACCCTCTACATGATCACTGGTATCCATTATGTAAGGGAGGATGACATAAATAAAATGTAATGAATCTTTCAAGGTACCCCTATCAATGTTGACCCATATAAATGTGAATAAGACAACCAAAAAATTGTAATTATAGTTTAATTAAATTTTGTGAAACATGAAGCCATCAATATTGAAGGCATCGAACCTCTTAGCCCACCTTAGAAGATCTCAATAAAAAATCATTCAATATAAGAGCATAATCATCAACATTCACAATCTAGAAAGAAAGATATATGTTTTTTCTATTAACATAAAAAAAATACACCTCAATACTATGAAAATTATTATATACTTACACGATTGTTGAACCATTTTAAAAGTTCCTCATTCATAGATTTTTTCATTCTATCTTATTTTGATCTCGTCCCATTATTCACCTCTTTGTATTAAGTCACATTTCTTCAAAAAAATTGATCTCCAACAACACTATTGAGTATCATCTATCTTTGTGTTTGTAGAAACTCTAATTCAATCTATGAAAAATTTTACATAGTTATAATTAGTCATCCAAATGTTGGAAATATTGATGATATATTTTTATAAAAATAATTGGTGGAGATTTCATTCGCATGTCCAATATGATTCAATATATTCCAAATCCAATCCAAATTCATAGAACATAATTTTAATCACTCTTTTTCTATGTAAACATAATCAACAGAGCCTTTTGGTTGACCTATATTTCCCACATATGGTTTCAAATGACCTATGTACCTCATGGGAAAAAATAAGAAAAATATATAAAAATTTAATGCAATGACTCTATAAAATCAAATTCACCAATGAAAAAAAAATCAATATGCCTCTGAATAGATACATCCATCGATTCTATACTGGTCCAACAATTTTATCTTCTTCTACCAAATGAATATTCAAATTCATCATGACTGTGAAGATTGAAGTGGGAAATAAAATCTCCAAATGAAATATGTTAAAAACTATTAGTGGTTTTACCATGATTTCATATCAATATGAGGTGGTTTTCTATGGTTTTGATTGTTCCACCCATGTTTTAGTGTCTTAAAATATAAAAAACAATTCTATAGAAATAACAGTCAAGCCATAATTAAGAATGAAATGTATTCAGTTCAAACATTTAAAAATTAAATATTTCTTTGTTGTTCTATGATTTCAAGCTAATCTGACATCATTCGCCTAGTACTGACCCCCCTAATAATTATTTTTAATGGATATTGTATCTTTCACAAGTGTATACTGAGTTATTTAGAAAACACTCCATGTTGGATTAATGTGTTGTCTGTCCGTAAACATAAAAAAAGATTATATATGGTTTTATTATAATTTCACTACAGTCTCAATTTTTTTATTTTGGTTTTGACTATTCGATGCATGTTTTAGTGTTTTCAAATACTAAATAAATGATTTTGGACATAACGTTTAGACTGTAATTATGAATTCCATGTCGTTAGTTACAACATTTAAATATTAAATATACATTCATTTATCAATGATTTTATGGAAATATAGAATTTATTTATCCAAATTTTTACCCCCAACACTCATTCATAATGAATGTTTTACCTTTTGGACATGTATACTAAGTAATTGAAAAAACCCACCACAATGTATTGATATTTTTTCTATGAATAAATTTCAAAAAACACTCAAAATATGTTTATCCTAATTTCACATCAATAAGAGGATGTTTTCTATTGTTTTTATTGTTCTACGCGTGGTTTATTGTCTTGAAACACTAAAAATGTTTTTATGGCCATAATTGAAAAATCAAAAATTGTAATGATGTACCGTGCGTTCCTAAATTTCAAATATAAATATGTAAATTTTCCCATGATTTCAGTGAAATATGACATCGTTTTCCTAGTTTTGACCCCCAACACTTGTTTTTAAACCATGTTTTACTATTTAAATAGGTATAACAAGTAATTCTGACCACAATGCATGTCAGTTTGACATTATTTCTATACATACATGTCAAAAACAGTTTTTCATTATTTTCAAATAATTTAACATAAATCTAATCTTTTTATGGTTTTACCACTCCTAGAATGCTTTAGTTTTTTAAAACACTAAAAACATTATTAATAATAAAATAGGAAAACCATAATTCAGAACGATGTTTCATTGGTTCCTACATTTTACAATTAAATCTATAGTAATTTTCCCATCATTTCTCGGTAGTCTAATTTTTTCCTATTTTTGACCCTTGACACTTTTTTAAAAGGATTTTGTACCTTTCAAAAGTGTATAATGAGTAATTCTGATCACACTTCATGTTGGATTTTCATTTTTTCTATACATACACCAAAAAACTCATTAAGGTTTTCTTGTTTTTTTATCTCAACATAATGTTGGTTTTTAGGGTTTGGACTATTTCACCAAAAATTATTGTCTTAAATAACAAAAATGTGTTACATCCATAATGGGAAAACACTATTTCAGAATAATGTTCCATCAATTCCTAAAATTCAAAATTAAATCTACCATCATTTCTTCATTATTTCAGTGCATTCTAGCATCTTTTACTTGGTTTTAACCCCTGAAACTCTTCTAAACTCTTTTGTACCTTTCAAAATTGTTTACTATGTCAAAACTGAGAAAACAATCTCAGTTTTTTTTCAAACTTATGTATAATGATCTACAAGTCATTTTTAAAATGTGGGAATCAATCACACATCAATCTGGCACAATATATGGTAGGTATGACTTGAAATGTGTGTTTTAAATATAAAATTTTCATTTTAGTTTTCATTACGGATGTTGTATGTGTTCCTTACAAATTCTTGAATAAACTATGAAACTTCGAATTTACCTCCACAAAATGATGTATAAGGCTGGAGATTTCCTTGGGAATCTTGCCAGTCACCCACTGAAATAGATAAACTGAATCATTTTCCATTTTAAACTACCATTGATCCAATGTTCTCCTATAAGAGTCTTTTTCATTCACTTTTTCATTCAATCTTTAAATTTCTCTTTCTAATTCACAATCAATGGAACTACTAAAACCTCCATCAGGTGTAGCAGTAAAGGATAAATCCTACATAACAAAGAAATATGATAGTGTAGGCCCAAAAAACATCCTACATACACATTCAAGATTCCCTTTCCTGAAAACTATTTCGAGTGCATCGTTATGGAAATTTATGATGATTGGAAGGGGTTCATATCCTATACTTCATGCATTTCAATTAGTTAATACAAAATTATTCACAATAATTTTTAATACTTTCCAAACATCATTATTATATCTAATTAATAAATATTTCCGTAGTTATTATTATTATTTAAAAACAATAAAAACATAATCATGAAAAATATATTATAACAAAAAAAAATCCTTGAAACTAATTAATTTTGCCTGGCCATATGTAACAAAGAACGTAAAATTGGCGTTGTTTGATCCATTTAGCTGGCCCAATCTAATTGGGATTATGTCTTGTTAGTTATTATAATATATTTATGATCATTATGTTTTTATGGTAATGAAATAATATAAACTTGTCATAAAATGTATAAAATCCAACCTATTTGGTAGGTTCATTTTCAAAACTACCATCATTTTTCTTATAGCCATTAAACAACATCTGTGTTTAGCCAACATATATAACTCTTTCAATATACTATATAATAAATGTAAAAAAGTTTTAATATAATATAATTTTGAAAAATAACAAAAATAATAAAAAATAAAATGAAAACCAAAATATTTATTTTTCTATAAAAACTCTTAGAACATATGATGTGAGGAATGACATTCTTCTCACGATTCATAGAATTTTGTATAGAAACTTTCAAAAAAAAATATCAATATTTATTAAAATTAAATATTTTTTATGTTATTAAGATAATGTAAAATATACAATTACCTCATGTGATACCTCTCTATTAATATCAACCAAGATCTTCCATTTATCCGGATAAATGCCTTCAACCAATTTCTGATACATTATTTATTAGCTTAGAGATGTTTCATTAAACCCATGCCATAGTCTCAATTTAAAATCTAACATTTTCTTGACCAAAATTTTCAATTCCCATGGGCATGAAACGAAGTCAGGGACATCAAAATAAAAAAACATTTATGAATAAAAAACATAATAATTTATCATTATGTTACAAAATATTTCTCATGAATTAAAATTTAGTTATATATATAAATTAAATTAATAATTTATTTACATGAGTGTGAAAGAGATCATTTTTACATGCTTTAGGAATATTTCACTAATTATTATAATTAATGGGAATGGTCACTGTCTCTTAAGAAGGCTTCCGAAGAATCTTCCAATACATTTTAGCAGCGTCATCAGTAGGTACCCCAAAATCATCAAATGGAACAATAAAAATAATTTCCCTTAGGTCTCATACATCTTTTTCATTCATATTTGTATCCCTTATATGAATAAATTTTTCTGTTTCAAAAATTTTGTAAACAATTAATAAAATATAAGGGTTTTTTTAAATGAAATATATAACAGTAATGGTAGCTGGACAATATCCCCTACATAGAGGGGTGATGAACTGATCCATCGCTAAAGATGAATCATGCAGTGGGATACCTTAAAAACTGGGGAAATGATTGGCAGAGTAGTAGTCTGATGTACAATGGAATCACCAGGATCCATAGAAGATGATGGTAGTGGTGTAATTCTCTAATATGTTGATCAGAAAGGGTCCTGAATTTGTTTTCTCAACATTCCTATATTTAAAATGGTTAAGTTATATTACATGTATAAAAAGGCCGAAACTAATTTTTTCAAAAATATAAGAACAATTTTTAAATGTACGAAAGACATATCAATGAAAAACTATAATATATGTTAATTTCCGATGTATACATTCAATTACCTTTATCTTCGTTATCTTCATTTATATCATTCTCCAATATGGTGAGTCCTTTATTTTCATCCTCTCTTACAATTTCTCCAATATCAAAATTATTAGGTAAAAACAGTTCATCGATTTTTGGTTGATGAGGTTCACTGTTAGAAAGAACCAATTGAACTTCATCACACATATAATATCATCCAATCTTCTTTGAGTGT
Source organism: Viscum album (assembly GCA_963277665.1). NCBI lineage: Eukaryota > Viridiplantae > Streptophyta > Magnoliopsida > Santalales > Viscaceae > Viscum > Viscum album. Next base: position 796,829,245 of record OY728143.1, on the reverse strand, counting down.
ACAAAAACACTCCACACGAGAAGTATTTCATTTTACCCATAATAAACCATATGTTCTTGTGAAACCAACATAAATGGATCATGCTCTACATGATCACCGGTATCCATTAATTAAGGGAGGCTAACATAAATAAAAAGTAATGAATCTTTCAAGGTACCCCTATCAATTTTGACCCATATAAATGTGAATAAGACCACCAAAAACTTGTAATGATAGTTTAATTAAGTAATATTGTTCAGCCTCCCATTGTATCCATCCTATGTAAATAGAAATACACCACTATTTTGAGTTTTCAAGTCTTCTTCATGATAAATTGTGTGAAACATGAAGTCATCAATACTGAAGGCATCGATCCTCTTAGCCCACCTTGGAAGATCTCAAGTAAAAAAATCATTCTATATTAGAGTGTAATCGTCAACATTCACTATCTAGATAAAAAGATATAGGTTTTTTCTTTTAACATAAAAAAAATAAATACACCTCAATATTATGAAAATGATTATATACATACACGATGGGTGAACCATTTGAAAAGTTCCTCATTCATAGTTTTTTTAGTTCTAGCTTATTTTGATCTCATCCCATTATTCACCTCTTTCTTTGAAGTCATGATTCTTCAAAAAATTGATCTCCAACATCACTACTGAGTATCACCTATCGTTTTGTTTGCAAAAACTCCAATTTAGTCTGTGAAAAATATTACATAGTTCTAATTATTCATCCAAAAGTTGGAAATATTGATGACGGGTTTTTAGAAAAATAATTGTTGGAGATGTCATTCGCGGTGCAATATGATTCAACATATTCCAAATCCAATCCAAATTCATAGAACATAATTTTAATCACTCTTTGGCTATGTAAACATAATCAATAGAGAATTTCAGTTGATCTATATTCCTCACATATGATTTCAAATGACCTATTTACCTCATGGAAAAAAATAAGAAAAATATTTAAAAATTTCATGCAATGATTTGATAAAACTAAATTCACCAATGAACACAAAAAAAATCAATGTGCCTCTGAATTAGATACATCCATCGATTGTGTATCGGTCCAACAAATTTATCTTCTTCTACCAAATGAATATTCAAATTAATCATGACTGTGAAGAATGAAGGGGGAAATAAAATCTCCAAATGAAATATATTAAAAACTATTATTTCTTGATGTTTATTAGGCATGGTTGGATTTAGAAATTTCCAAAAAAGCTCTCTAAAAATGATACAAAACATAACTAGAATCTTCATTACTTTTTATGGTAAATTATTCTGGAAAGCCAAGGGAAAAAACTGATCTGTAAAAATATATGAACCATTACTTTTCAATACATGTAAATTTCAATGTCTTAAGTAAACACACATTCATATTATACTTAAATATCCATTTGATAATTTTACATTGTTTAAATTTTGATGGAATATGTATTTTTAAATATTTTTTAATGTAAAAATAGCCAAAGCATACCTTCTGTTCTCTTTTTTCCACAAACCATGACTTATATTCCTTGAATATAAATCATTGCAAGCATTAATGTGATCCTTCTATTCACCCTGCTCATTATGTAATGTAAAAAAGTAAATTTTCAAAAAATTTATTACAAGTATGAATTACGTCAAGATTGTGATGTATCAAATTAAACACCCAATAAGGAAGTTTGATAAATGTACTCTATTTTGAAATTTATCGGTGACATTATTTAACTATCCCATGATTTCTGAACCTAATAACACCTTTGGTGACTTTAAAATTTCAGTATCTCTATTGAATCATGTATTGTTAGGCATGAATTGATGAGACGCATCTATAAATTCATGATGAAACAAAAACACCTTATTCATATATGAAGTAATCATTGAGGATCAAAATCAAAATTACAAACTAGTAAATACAAACCAGTATGAATGTTCCAACAATATAAATTTCCTTGTCCATAAAACTCACTAATTTTCCACACTATATCAACAAGAATTTTAAATAGTGTACTCATTGAAGCATGACATGTTTCCAGGAAATCAAACCATTATTCTATCAATTATTTAATTTGAGGTTGAAGTAATACATCAATTCTATTTCCATGAATTTTCTTTCTAGGAAAAATCATCAAGATAATTATTCAATTATACTTCATAAATATGCATGGTGGTTGATTATTGGTGATAAAAACAACCCGAAAAGTGCTATAATTAATAATTGAATTACTAAAAAGGTTTCAAACATTAAAAGACAACCCAAACATAAATTCCTAGGATCTGAAAAAAAAATTCGATATAGAGAATCATATATCTTCTATTATGTTGAATATTTTAAATGTATCATTATTCCGTCATTACTATGTGAAGCATCCAAATTCATGTTGTATGCAGTCTTAGGTGACAAAAATGATCTTTTCAACCATGGTTTAAGAGGATTGTAACATAATACCATTGTAAGATGTTTATTCTTCTTTTTTTTATTGGGTTTATGTTGATTTATACGGTCATTGATGTTTATTAACATTCACATTATTGTATGAAATATTTTTCATTCTTCTTATTTAGAAAATTCAACAAATTAAGGCATGTTATCATTAGAGAATACGTGTATTTTGGAAAATCAAGTCAATGCTTGTTGATGAATTTATTCACCTCATAAAATTTTACAAGGATATTAGCTTCAGAAAAAAATCATGAATCTACTATAAAATCACGTATATTGATTTTTTATTAATTCTGTAGAGACACTTGATATGAAAAAACATAAATAGAAAAGGAAAATTCGAATACTTGTCACACACTTCATACAGTTCTTAATCTCTGTCTTCAACTAATTCATAAAAATCATTTTTTGGTCACACAAGTTATGAGCAAGATTAACCTACTCAGGATCAACTAAATCTTTTTTTGATCTATTATGATCTTAAACATTATATTTTGAATAACCAAATGCGCCATTTTACTAATTTTGAACTGAATTATCTTCTAATGGGTCACTTTGTATTTTGTTGAAAGTTATTTCACTGTTCTAACATTCCATAAAATTTTATTCATCGTACCAAATACAACATACATATCAAGCAAAAAATTGTTTCAATATCAAATTCTCTTATACTTATATTTTATTCAACATTTGACTGAATTTACAATCAGGACATAGACACATTATTAAACCATCCACTGATCAGTTTTCAATTACATAATACGAAAATTCATCCAAATCCTTGGTATATCAAGGTGTCTTTTGAGGTAAATTAATCAATATTTTATCTATAGGTATTGGGTTGTATTATCTCTTTATATTTAGATATAATGATATAAATTTTTAAAATAATTAGTATATTGAAAAATAAAATATCACCCAACTTCACTGTTGACTCTTTCATAACAACTATAAAAGAAAAGTGGATGAATCAAATAATGATTTATTGACTATACCACTAATATAAAACCATAAAACAAATAATTTATTATTTCTCTCAAATATTGATTAATAAAGAAAAAAATTATATGAACACCTCATTTTAGCACAAATGAAACCCATAAACAATATATATGATATAAAATATGTCATCCTAAATTGAGATTTTGAAGATCAAGTGCATTTCTTGTGATAAATAAAATTAATTTTTTTATTATTAAAGAAGGATCTATATGGGTTCCAATAATACTCAAGAGAATATTTTTCGAATTTAGATACATTCTTGAAACAATTAATATTTAATGACGAATGTGTGGAAATTAGCCTCTAAATTAAAGATAATAAATATATATTAATTTTGGATATTTTATATATAGATGATATTATTTTCATGGGAGAAAAATAGAATGGTATATTTTAACCTAGTGTAGTAACTATGTAGGGTTTGTTCCATTTAAAAAGTAGTTACATTGATTGATTTCGGAACCATTTCCAATTATCTAAATAAGACCAATAGAAGCCCTTTAAAAAGAGGAATGAAAATTATAAATTATTTGGATATCATGATATGGCATGCATAAATAGAATATTCCACTCTATATGTCTATATTTAATTGAACTAGATTAGTGTGAATTCATGTTCTTTGGTGGATTAAATAAATCCACTCCGTTCAAATAAAATATACTCACATGTTACATCAATTTAAAATAAACATAAAAAACATGATTTTATCATAAATGATAATAAATTCTATTTTTATTTTCAAATAAAATAAAAAAAAATTAGACATTTCACTCAAAAAATTACACTGTATAAGATGTTTTCATAAAATTAAGTTAGTTAAAATAAAATAAATGAAACTATGTTGGAAATTATAATGAACGTAACCAATAATTGATTTTCATGCATGTCAAACATATCACTAAATGCGTGATCAAACTAAATGACTCCTCATATATTCAAAAAATACGATGCATTATGATAAATTTAAAAATGGTCTAATATCTCATTTTCATGTTCATTATACCAATAAACCATGCAAGTGGATATGATGAAACCTTGTTTGAACCCAAACCCTTCCAAAAATTGGTCATGAGTTGGAAAATAGTCTCAATTATGTAAATGTTAGAACGTGGAGGTATTATGAAATATAGAAAAAAGTGGAATTCATTAATGTCAAATAAAAACCATGAAATTACGAATGATCAATATTCTATAAAAGAATAATATCATAAACAGATTTATTTATTCCATTTAATACAACATAAAAAATTAATTATTATTATAAATCCAAAAAATAACTAAAAAATACAAGTAACTCATTGTAAACCAAAATTACATATATAAATTATATATAATTAATTAAAAAAATTCTATACTTATTTAGTCACCCAGGACAGTCATTATAATGCTACATAATAACATATTTACGGTGAAGATGATGCAACCTTTAATGGGGGGGTTGTTTCCACCAAGGAAGGGATCCGAGCCCGGGAGAGGGAGGTCATAGGGGATGTTTGTGTCACCACTGAGGAGGAGAACCGATCTAAGGTAAGGAAAGTTGGATGGGTGTTGTATGCATTGTCGGTGAGAAGGGGAACTACAAGACTGGGAGAGGAAGTTTAGAGGGAGGGGCGTGGGGGTCAAGGTCGAAGGGGGTGTCATGGAGGACATGGTCGGGGGTGTCATGGGGAGAAGGTTTCTGCCGAGAAGGGAGGAGGTAGTGCAGATATGTGGGGGAATGGGGATTTTAGGGTCAAAATTGCAATCGGTGAAGGGAGGTGAGGGGGTATGGGGAGAGGGGGTGGAAAGGGGTTAGGGTTGCATAGAGGGTGCAGGGGAGGGGGATGAATTTTAGTTTTTTTAACATTTGGGGGAGGATTATTTAAAATCACCATAAATTATTAAAATATTAAAAATACAGTTGATTTTTTATCAAAAAACCACTATATTATATTTTTGTAACCGGGTTTAATTCGTGATGGTTACTAGAATTCCCTTCTAACAAACCACCTCTATGTAATTCTTTTTTATAGTTTAGTAATGGTAGGTGGAATCAATCATACTCATGAATATTAGTTTACCATTTTGATATTATTTTCCCTCATGAATATTAGTTTACCCTTTTGTATAATTCTAGTTAATGCATCTATTTTTTCATAAATGATTGTATCAATATTTTTTATGAGCATGTAAACTATTTTTGTATATTTTTATGGTTTCTTTATCAAGTTAATATTATGTTATAGAATAAATTATTTCTTTGATAAACTTCAATGTGTTGTTATGCCTAGATTTAGAGTTATGAAGCTTACCCGATTAATTAAATAAGTACAGGTAAAATGGTTAGTGAGTTATTTTCATGATTTTAATAAAGTTCTTAGACAGGTTAGGATCAGATTATGAATATAGTTTCTTTAATTGATATAACCAAAATTATTGCTACATTGTTTTCTAGAGATTCTTATTATAATAAATAAATTAAGTTATTTCTATCTATATATAACTTAAATATATCATAAGATATTGAAGTACAGTTAACACTTTGTTTAGTGGTTTTATTATTGGATAGGTGATATTTCAGTCATTTCTAAAAATGGATAATTTAATTATTTTACTAAAGGTATTTGTTGAATTTTTAATGATATAAGAAAATTATTTTACATACAAATTATATTTTGTAAATATAGAGGTTAATTAGATCGTCACATTCAGTTAGGTCATTGAACTAAGATGCATTCATTTTATCTTTTTAAATTTGTATTTGATTTTTCATATAATACGACTAACTCTACTAGTCTCCTTAAAATATATCTTAATTTTTATTGTGATCAAATAGTTTTCCTTGTCATGTTTCTAAATTATTTTCATTTCCCTTGAAATATTGGTTTTAATATTTTTAGTACCCCTCAATGACAATTATATTTCTACATTATATGAGATGTTTAAGTGATATATGGGTTTATGATGTCTTTTTCATTTAGTTTAAATTAATGTGAATTTTATGTTGTATATTTTTATTTATGACATTAATATAAATTTGTAATTGGAGTTAACTAATAAAGAGTGTTTGGGTTAGTATCAACTAATATCTTTTAATTATAGAATACTTTTTCTATAGTAATTAAAGACCCCTTTGGTTTCAATTGGAATGTCTTTTTTTGGAGAAAATTAATATATTTTATGATCATTTTATCCTTATGCATGTTATTGGGTCTGTGTTAGGTTAAAGTGTCACTGAAATTTAAATATGATGGTTTTTTGGTGTTATTTATGTGTAAAACCTTTTTTATATGAGTTTTATAAGGGTGGATATGAGTATCCCTGCGTTATGTAGAGGTAGAACCCTTTTGTCTATGGAATGTGTATGGGTAAATGGAAGTTATAGAAAGGAAAGAGGATTTATTATACACAACATAGGGGTAACATACAATTGTAAGGGAACCATATAATTGTGTTAGGGTAACCAGAGTTCGACGTAAGGGTTAGCCTATTATTATATGTGTTACAAAAAGAATTTTTATCAGTACATAAGGGTAAGGTCTTACATGTATGTTCCATGTAAAGGAAATAGAGTGTTGTGTAAGGGTAATCCAGGCCTCTATATAAGGGAATCCAAGATTTTATAGGTTGTTTGTAAGGGAACTATGTAAGGGTGTTATATTATGTATGATTTCCACATAAGGTTATTGTTTTTCTTGTGTAAGGGTAAACCTGTTTTTCTAAAGGTTGTATAAGGGTGTCATGGACATGTGTATGGGATTTTTTTTGTTTTCCATGGTTTTAAGTGTAAACTATATATGTGTAAGGTTATTATGAGGTTCAAACATTATACAAGGGTAATCTTCTTTCACATATGAGACACCCATGAACTATGGTAGTGTAAACCAGGATAACCTTATGTAATTCCCTTTTTTAATAATTTTTTTAAAAAAATTCTATTATTATTAATCTTAATCAACCTATAAATCATTTTAAACCTTTTCATAATCTGTAAATCATGAAAATCCATTCTTTACCCCATTTATTTTTTTAAATCTTGTTTAAAATGATTCAAACCCTCCACATTAAATATTTGAGTGAAACAACAAAGTTAATGTTTGTTTTATTTGTGGAATTTTATTACTGTGAATTCTTGGAATTTTTATTTTAAAAAATCCTTGAGCTATAACGTACAAATATTTTATAGCCTCCACTTGATAAGAATTTGGGGCCTTCAAGAACCGTATAAATGAATCTGGTTCCATATATTTTTTATTTAGTGTTTTGGGTCTCCAAAAAATTCTATGGTAGTTTTTTTGTGGACGTACTTAATTTTAAAATTATTTATTGGTATAAAAATTCATGGAAATATATTTTGAATTTCCTAATACATGTTCTATGAATTTGTACCATGAAATATCTCATGAAATATTTTTTTATATTCTTCTTACTGAAGTCAACGTGGAAATGATAAAATTATTATAATCTAAATTTCTCCTATAATGATCTAGGTTTTTTATCACGATTATATATATATATATATATGAATTAAAATTTACTTTGGTCCTTTTTAGAGAGGCTTTGATGGATAATTTGTTAAAAGTGAGGGATATGGAAGATGTTTTTCTAAAATAAAAAGCCTTGATTTATATGAAATTTTTTTATTACGTTATTTACACTACTATTTTAGTGATCTTATTTTTAAAAAGACCAAGATACCTTTTGGATTATTCTATTTTTTAAAAAATTGGTATCCTTGGGTTCTTTTTTTTATTGGTTTAATCATGAATAAAGGTTTGGTGACCCCTATTTTAAAATGACATCAATTATATTGAATTTTTAAAATTTCTTTGAAAACCCTACGAATTTTGTAAAAGAAACTATTGATTTTAGAATTCCATTTTTAATTTTAAATAACGATTAATTTATGAAAGAGGGTATGATTACATTTCTAAATATTTATTTTGTAATAAAGGTTTAATGGAAATTGACCATGCTTGTTGATATGGATGGAACATTATAATGATACTCTCTTGTGATAATCCCATAATATTACATACCTGATTCTTATACATGTAATTGATGGGTATTGAAAAAGGGATTATTTCCATTGGAGGTATTTTTTTGATTGGAGAGATATTTGAATTAAGAATGATTTAAATCATTAGGTCATATCACCATGATGATTAAATATCCTCTTTGGATCCTTGTAACTTAATTAAATCACTCTACTAATTCAAATTGGCATGGGGAATGAGATAAATGGATGAGATTCCATAGATTTATTCTTTTCTAGGGAACTCACACCCATATTAGGGTATACATAGAGAACATGAGTGGTCTAAGATATGAACATGAAACAAAGAAAGAATGTGGACATAGATTTTTTTTAGGACCACGCTATAAATTATATATGAATAAAAATTATATATAAAACCCAAAAATTTACATAGAATGATATTATATTAATTTTGAATAATATTCATTACAAAAAATAACAAACCATGACATGACTGTATAGGTACATTGTCTTTAGAAACTGGAAACAAATCTATTGATTCATAATACATATTCATTGTATCCCACTTATTTCATAATAACTAGACCGCTGTTTGATATATATTATTTAATTCTTATCTTCATGACTTGGGGAAAAGAAACATATGAAAGGGTGAGCTATAATTTTCAATAAGGGTAAACAAGTAATATATCAATCATAACATAATTTTAAGACATAAGATCCTAAAATATGAAAATCATATCCTGCATATGAAAGATCATGATATCATTCCATGGTATAAATTATAAAAATTCATAAGAATCAATGATCGTAATACCAAAAGTCGTAACAAAAAAATGAAATTTTGTTGCAAGCAGATAAAAATATAAAATAATTTCATTTTCATTAATGATCATTGTTAAGACAATCATAGTGGACAATTTCCATTTCTGAATTGAGTTTACTCCTCATTCTTGCCCATTATTTTTTAAGGGAAATATAGGCCCCGCCCATCTTATAAGGAAATCATTCGTATGTTTTCCACAAAAACATAAACCTCTCATCAAAGAATAACACAAAAAAATGGGTTTCATAAACATCATTTCACCATACATAATATATATAAAACAAATAGATTTCATAAATAGAACTTAATTTTAAAAAATTATAAAATTGGAATAATCATGATAGTATATTTGAGATATAACCTTATTAAATAATTTCATCTTATATGGAAAATTATTTTTATAAAACACTTGAAATTTATTCATGAGGAATATATCCTTTCATCGTTAAATACATTTTATTTTCTCAGAAAAATATGAAATTTTGAATGAAAATAATTAAATTGTAAAAAAATGAAATGTTTTAAAGGAAAATTCTTGGAAATAAGGAATTAGGAAAATGTAAAAATCTATTCATGTCGTATAGGTTAACAGAGAACATTTTTCTCATTTATTTGTCTGAAATTCAAATAGTACCACCTACCAAAAACAAAAAAAAGATTCCTTTCATTCCATTTATGAAAAAGAAACCCATGGGTAAAATTGAATTTAAAAAAATTTGAAGAATATAATGAATATTTTGGAATATATATTTAAGAAACATGCATTTTTGTGGAAAATATACCACAAAAAATACTTACTAATAAAAAATCTTAGATAAATATGTGATTGAAAAAATTATACCTTACCAAAGGTCTGATTTCCTAAGTATATACCCAAATATCATATATAATGATTTTAATAATGTCATTTAATTATTAAATAATCTTTTTAATTTTTATGATGTAATATATGAACGTATTATCATATGTTTATTTGTAACATTATTACTTGTCCATCTGATATTAACTTCTTTTTCTGCATACACATGTTTCATCGGATAAGATTCAATTCATAGGTTATAGTAATATCATTTACATAATAATATTGGTATGTCATATTTATTCAATAAATTAATTTATATATTCCTGATTTAATGAATACCATGTTGAATGAATTTCATCACATCCTGTAGATGGTAGGTCATACGTATGCATGACCAACAATATCATTCCCATAATTCTTGAATGGTATTGAAGTGGGTGGTTTATAATATTTTAAAATTGATATCATTATATAATAACAATATATAGTTATTATTTCCATAAATATACCAATGAAAATAATGTGGTTGTGAAAAATAGATTACACTATGGTGTGGAGATGGTAAGCCATACATAAGCACACGTGGTGATTTTATTTTTTGTAGGATAGATTGAAGGTTTAATATGTTTGTTTTATAATTATAATAACACATCATTACATAAGTGATAATGTAGTTATTATTTTATCTTGAAACAACTAATGAATATGAAGTATAAGAAGAAATAATTTAGACTGAATTGGTTGAAGATATTACATCTTCTTCGACACGATTCCCTTAAATATCCTCTTAGGGTACTAGAGATGGACTTTGAAGAAGAACATAACCTCTATAAAGTAATTAGGGAATTTGAGAATGTAAAAGAGTAGGGTATGGCTGATATTAAAAGCTTAAATTGAAGTCAATAGTTGATTGAGTAGGTTCTATTTTGTAATTGAGGTGAGGGGAACTTTGGGAAACTCCAAAAAATAATTTATAATAAACTAATACCCTACCCAAAAACATAGAAAATTACACAATTTTCATGGTGAGATGTCATAGTGTTGAACTCTATTCAACTAATAAATTTTTGAAAAAATTTCATTCAATTTAAACCTAAATATATTAATAAACTTTTAGTTATTCTATTTAAGTTTTAACTAGGGAAAAAATTTTAAATATTAAAATGGTGAAATATTTACTTATTTGATATCAATTATTTCATATATAAATACCATAGAATATTTTTTTCTATATCATAATTATTATATATTTTTTAAAATATTTTTTATTTTAAAATAATTTTATGAAAAATTATTTTCCTAGACAAACAATCATATCAATTTTTACACTCTTAAATTCATGTATTTTTAAAAAATATTAACATAAAAAGTAAACATAGAAAAAAATATTTTATTATATTCTTATGAGGTCAAGGTAACCTATAAAATTAATTAGACATATTATTTAGCCCAATTTTATTAGTTTTAATAGTGTTAATAACATTTATTTGTTATCTCTATTAATAAAATAATTACTACATCAATTTTGTGTAATTATTTAATATACATAACTATTGATTAAAAATTAAAGAAATATGATGATGTGAAAACTACTAAACATTATAAGAATACAATTAGACAAATTTATCTTATATAAAATCCAAAATAAATTTTTTTATCATTGTGAAAACAAGGATTTGACAACATTAACATCACATTAAATAAAATAATATAGGTTTCATAATCTTTTTTATAAGGATCAATATTCTTAATAACTTGACCCATGTATTTTTATGGTTGATATATACATGACCAATAATATTTGGCCATGTTATTTTTGGTATGTTAATGTTTATTACTATTTTAATAAAAATTATTTTATTGATTTCTCATTAATTAAATAATTTATGCATCAATAAATATATGTTTTTAAGGTAATTATTCATTATCTAAAAATAACTAATAAATTATCATAATAAATAATAGAAAATTATCCTTAAAATTATAATTTATTATCTAATTTATCTTTTGAATTACCTTAATTTAAAAATGATATAGTTTTTAAAATTTGACTCAGTCATATTTAACATTTCATTAAATAAAAATAAATTAAATGTCCAAAACTCATCCAAGTGGCTTAAAATGGTTACCAATTCAACCCATGGATAATTTAGGTCGAAAAAAACACATTTAATGATATTAATACAATTTTTAGGGTATGTTTATTGTAGTATTGTTAACCTTAATTACCTGATTTACCATTTTATCGTATTATTAAAAATTACTAATGATCCTATTCATAATGCCCAAGAATAAATTAATGATATTTAAATAATTTGAACCTATTAATTCCAAATAGGGAATCCATTTTCAAAAATAAAAAAACACATAAGTTTCAATAATTAATTTAAAATAAATCATGTTGTCGGAATGAGAGAATGAGTTTTAAAAGTTAAAACATTGCAATAGAATGAAATGTTTTTACATCTGGAATCAATGAAAAATTAATCATAATTAGGTATATGATAATAAATATATATTCTATTTATTATTTAAAATCCTTAAATATTATAATTTAACCATAAAAATTATTTTGATAAAAAAATCTTTCAATTTAAATATACTGCATTTTTATTGTTCATCGAAACATGACTATTTTCATAAAAAATTTAAATATCGTCCAATGTAAATTTTTATATCCCACCTCCAAATAAAATGTTTATGTTTTCATAAAAAATTACTAATGTGTCAAAATAGTAATTTAAAAGGGATTTTCCATTAAAAGGTGTAAAATTGTCCTTCTGAAAAATATAGGTTTTTATACATCAAATAAGGTTTATCCATACCCTATTTATACAATATCAATTAGATTAATATCAAAATTATATAATTAAATATATTAACTATATATTTTATAAATTTTATTTTCTAATTGTAATTCAATTAAATTATTAATATTGAAATACAAATATATAATTGATTTATATTTTACAGAAATAATTAGTAGCCACTGAATTCACCATACATTTTTATAAGTTTTTTTATATTTGTCACCGCAATAATAACAGATATGAAATAATTTTCATTTTATACTACGTTCATCTTATTGTTCTTCTAAAATCATGATTTTATGCAATGGAAACTCTTAAAGAATTAAAATTATTTAAAAAAAGTATTTCATAAAAACATTCTGGTGTTATATTCGACCCACCATAAACTGAATTTCTCCATTAAAATTAAACTCATGGATATAAAAATATGAGGATATCTCTCCCTCATCATATCCTCAAGTTCCTATTTAGTTTCCACAAATTGGTGGTTCTACCATCAATCATTAACCATGTGAGTTGTCTTGTTTTGCAGAACATTTTCGCAACGATCCAGAATCTATATTGGTTGTCCTTTATAATAATGTTCTTACTCTATTGGAATGAATTCTATGTTTATCACATCTTAAGGATCAGGTATGAAGTTTCTCAGAAGGGATTCATTCCACACATGATGAACATGAGAGTAACTTGGTGGGATCAACAATATATAAGAATCCTTCCCAAAAAAATTTGGAATTTCCCAAGGACTGATATACCTAGGGCTTAGTTTTACCTTCGTCAAAAATTTCATTACTCTCATCCATTAAGATATTTGTAGAAACAAATTTTCACCCACTTCAAACTCTCGGTCTTTTCTTTGGATTTTAGCATAAAAATTTTATGGACATTGAGATGCTCTTATTTGTTGTTGAATAGATATGACCTTTTCTTCTATTTCATTAACACGATCTGGTCCTAATAGCTTTATTTCCCCAGCATCAGCCCAGTAAGTCAGAGTTATGCACTTAATTCCATATAGGGATTCATAATGATCCATCTAATTACTATTGTTGATGCTAAGGTTGTAATAAATTCTTCCAAAGATCGCCTTTGATCCCAACCAACACTTCAGTTCATAGAGAAAGCTCTCAGCATGTCATCTAGAGTTGGAATTTACCTCTTACACTAATCATCTATCTGAGGATGATAAGACGTATTAAATCATAACTCAATAACAAGAGCCTGTAGAAAAATTCACCAGAACATCATAGTATATTCTATGTCCTTATCAGATATAACAGAAACTATTACTCTATTCAATCCTACCATTTCTTTTTCATATATCCTGTAAAGCTGATCAAGAGATAAATTTTCTCTAATATCAATGAAGTGTGCCGAATTCATAATGTGATCAACTGTAACCCATATAGCATTATAGACTTTAGATGTTTTAGGAATTCTAATGACAATGTACATGGTGATGTTTTCCATTTCCATTAATGTATGAGAAATGGATATAACATCCCTTATACTTTTATTTGACAACCTTTACTTGCTGAGAAACGAGGCACCAGGAAATATATTCGACAACATCTGTTTTAATTACATCCCACAAAAAATAATCGATCAGTTCCCTATATATCTTTCTTACTCCCAAGTTGAATAGATAATAAAGAACTATGAGCCTCATCTAACATATATATATATATATTATTCTTGTATGGGATGAATACAAACACAATTCACGAAACTTATTATTCCATCAAAATCTAGGTCGAATTCAAGAACATTTTTCAATTTCTTTTGAATCTCTATATATTCCTTATGCGCCTATTTAATCTTAAATTGTATAGATGGTTGAACATTAAATTGAGAAAGATAAAATTTCTATCCTTCCATTACAATTTCAATATTTATCTTTTGAAAATCCATAAATATTAGATCATTTGTGATCCTTATCATGGATAGGTTAGCATGGTCCTCTCAACTCAAATCATTTTCCACCCTGTTTTCCTTCTTATGGTGGTAATGAATTGACGATACATACTATTTAATCAACTCAAACTATCTTTTTTGGTGCATATTCAACTCCTTTTTTGTGAAAATATACATTGATATTTTATGATCAATATAAATATCACTCCTTTCACCAAAAATATAATACATCAATATATTTAGTGATAATATTACTACAGGTAACTCCAAATCATTAGTTGGGTAATTTTGCTCAGGGATTTTCAATTTTCATGAGGAATAAGATATTACCATATCATTTTGAATGAGAAAAAAAACCGTTCCCTTCTTACATGCACCACTATAGTTCATAAACCTTTGTCTACTACAATATAGTGTGAACAAAAGTCCACTGGCTAACCTTATTTTGAGATCATTGAAATTCCCATCACATTCCTCTATCCGCAGAAACTAAACTTCTTTTTTGAGTCAACATGGTCATTGTATAAGATAATTGTGAAAAATTATTCAAAAAATGTCTATAATATCCTGCCAATTCTTGAAAAAAATAGTTATCAATTACAGTTGTTGGTCTCATCCAACATTCAATAGCATTTATTTTTGCTGGATCAAAAAATATCCCCTCTCTTGAGATTACATGACCCAACAATAAAACATTCTGAAACCAAAATTCACACATGGTTAATATGTCATAATGTTTATACTTTCTTAGGGACTTCAGTTCAATTCTCATGTGATCTTAGTTTTCTTCCTTTCTATTCAAATAGACAAGAATATATTCTATAAAGACTACCAAAAACTAATCAAGATAGTCTCTAAAGACTATATCCATTAGATACATGATGATTTTTGGGGAATTAGTAATAATAAAAGGCAGTACTATAAATTCAGAGTGTCCATAACTTGTATGGAATGTCATATTTGTTATATCCTCCTTCATAAAAGTTAATTGTTGATATCCTGAATGAACATCAATCTTTGAATAGTATTTAGATTAGTGTATTTGGTCGAATAAGTTATCAATGTAAGGAAGAGGATATTTTTGCTTGATAATGATCTTGTTATGTTCTTATTAATCTATGTAGAGCCTCATTGATCCATCTTTCTTCTTAAAAAATTGAATAAGTTCACCCTAAGTTGATTCACCAGGGAGTATGAATCCCTTTTCAAAATTTTATTGGAGTTTCATATTCATTTATGGAAACTAAATTGGGGCCATTCTATAAGGTGTCTTTGAAATAGGCATAGCACACAGTCTGAGTTCAATTGAAAACTCATCCTCACGATTCGATGGGAGGCATGTAAATTGTTAAGAAAATAAATCATGAAACAATCATAAAATGGGATTATTATTAATTTTTAGTTACTCACATACCATTTGAGATATATATCCTTAATTTATAAGAATCAAAAACTGTAATATGGAATAAATTTTAACTATAAGGTCATACTCATACTTGTATCAATAGCTGATCAGGGATTGATCTTGAATATGAAATGTGACTTCCCATCTTTGGAAATTGATACGAGATCTTTATAGAGAAATCCATTCCACGCCAATAATGACACAAAATTCCAATATAGGATGGATCACAAGATTTTTAGGAATCATTTTTCCATAGATGTCAACTGCAATAGAATTATAAAATTTTGATGTGATTGTTGTGCCTCTAGAGTTTTCACAACTATGTTAACATCTAATTCTTGAGGTAATACAAGGATACCCTTAGAAAATTTTTCATAAATAAAAGAGTGGGCAGATCCAAAATCAAATGAAACATTTTCTACATTAGAGTGATTAGTAAGTGTACCTTTTACCACTTTATTATCATACTCCACATCGCCAATAATTATCTAATGTTACTCACCTTTGTTTTTTTTCTAAAGCTTTTACTGGCATATATCATCATTAACAACACTTTGAAAAGGGAATTGATTATATTATTACCCCATTTCCTTACACTTGTATCATTGAAGTCTAGAAGGTGCATGTTGTGTAACCATTTCTCTATTTTTTCCATTATAAATTTTTTTCAAATCACATCAACATTCAATGGCCCAATGACCTTTTTTTCACATGAAAAACATTTACCCGTCACATAAAGAATGTTTCCTCTATATTTCATTTCACACTTTGAGCATAATGGAAAACTCATATTATTTTATGTGTTGTCTTTGGATTTTCCCTTGAATTCCATTTTTCTCTTCTTATAAAACCCGTAGGACTATTGGGTTACTCTAATCTCTATATAAACCTTAAGAGTGCATCGAATGATTAATTAATAGTTATAAAAGTCCCTTATGGATAATTATATTTGCAGACTTGGTTTTAATACACTAAAGAATCGATCAATTTTAATCTCATGGTTGATATTTATTCTAGAACCATTCCATATAATTCGTATAAAATTTAATTCATAGGTAACAATGGATTTGTAGTACTTTTTCATAAGGTCAAGAAGACTACTTATCTATCATTGTTTGAAGAATATGAGGAAAGTACTTGTTAAAAAATAATTTCATGAACTTTTCCCATTTCATGGATTCAATTTCATCTCATTCCCTTATATTCTTGGTAAGCTTACACCATTGATAAACTTCACCTTCCAAATGATAGGCTTCTAAGTTGAATTTATAATGTTCTGAACATTGGAGTGCATAAAATATCTTTTCGTTGGTACTAATATATTGTTCAGCCACTAATGGATCAGAAGACCCATTAAAAGAAGATGGATGTTACCTCATTAATGAATCCATATAATTTTGTTCCCTCCTTTTCTTGTTTGGAAGTATTGCATGATTCATACCTTGATAATGTTGTGTGATCATAGCTACAATATTTTTCATTCCATGTCCCATAACATTTGGTTGATCAGTAGGACAATCATGGAAATTCCCGTCACATTTAGAATTAATGTGGTTCCTCTAGGTACCATCCATTTACTGAAAGCAAGAAGAATAATATGAGACACGATAACCATAATTGGGAAACAACATAATAAAGAATAAAATTTCAATTTATTATATTTAGGTTTTATCCTAGGTTATTCATGACCATTTCAAAAACACTAGGATTGTAAGTTATACATTAACATATCCTTAGGGTTCATCCTATAATTTTTCACATCCTATTATCCAAATCATAATTATACCTTTTCTCTGATACAAAATATAATGACATGTACTTTACATACATTAATATTACTTCAATGTTGAAGGATATTCATTACAAAATATAACACAGCTACAGTAGGACCGTATAAGTATAGTCTCTTTAGAAACTAGGAAACATAGACCACTTGTTCATAATACATCTTCATTTTGTCCCACTTATTTCATCATAACAATAACCATTTTGAGGTATCTTATTTAATACACTTCATCATGACTTGGGGAAAAGAAACATAAGAAAGGGTGAGCTATAATTCTTAATAAGGGTAATCAAGAGAGATATCTATTATTTCATAATCATAAGACATATGAACCGAACATTTGAAAATCTTATCCTGTATATGAAAGATCGTGATATCGTGCAATGGGATAAATCATAAATGTTTATAATAATCAGGGAACATAATACCATATTTCATAACATAAAACATGATTTTTTTGGCATACACATATTCATAAAAAACAATTTCATATTAGTCAATGCCCATTTCCAAGACCATCATAGTAGATAAAGACCATTACTGAACTGAGTCCACTACTTATTATAGCCCTATATTACTGAACCAAGCTCATTTCCTACTCTATCCATGTTTATATCATGAGATATAAATCATTAACCAATGGAATTTATGGAGATATAGGTCCAACTCATCTCATAATTAGATCATTTATACCAGTTCCACAAAAACATAAACCATTCATAATATCATAACCAAAAAATGGGTTTCTTAATCCAAATTCCATCATAATATAATCCATATAAAACAAATGGATTATATAAATAGATTTTCATCATAAAAAAAGCTAACCATAGGAATTATAGTGATAGTATACTTGAAATTTAACAATATCAAATAATTTTATCTTATATGTAATATAATTTTGATAAAACACATGAAATTATATATTGGAGAAAATATCTTTTATTCCTCAAAAACATTTTCTTCTCTAAAAATATAGTAATATTTTAAAAGAAGAATATTTAATTTTAAATAAACATGAAATATTGTAATGTAATCATCATTGAAATAAGGTATTATGAAAATTTAAATTTTTTTCATTTTGTATAACATAAAAGATAATATTCTTCTCATACTTTTCTTAGAAAATCAAAAAATGCATTGAACCAAAAAACAACAAATAAATCCTTTATTACCTTTTAATAAAAATTAACCAATGTGTAAAATTAAATTTAAGAAATTTTAGAATGATATATATAATATATTGGAATACATATTTAGGAAACATGTATGTTGATGATAAGTATACCCTCAATAAATACTTATAAATAAACAATCTATGAAAATAATGAGATTGAAAAAAAAATCCATTACCTAAGGTTCAATTTTTGTTTCATGTACTTTAATCACATGTATAATAAGTTAAATACTGTCATTTAATTATTCAAGAATCATATAAAGTTTTATAAAATAGTATATGAACATATTATCAATGGCTCTTTAGTAACATTATTACTCATCCAACATGCATTAACGTCTTTATTTTCTTAGGCTTGTTTTTTCGGATAAGAACCTCTTCATAGGATCTAGTTAATTAATTTACAGAATTATTTTGGTATAATATATATCATATTTATTCATTAAATTCATTTATAAAAGCTATATTTAATAAATATCAAGTAGAATGAATCGTATCGCATCATGGATATGGTTGGCCATACGTATGCACGAGCGACAATATCAATCTCATAATTATCGAATGGTATTAAACAGTATGATGTATAATAGTTCATAATAAATATAATTTTATAATAATCATATATTTTTATTATATAAATCATTATAACAATCCAAATATGCTAGTGGTGAAATATTAATTACACCACAATGTGGAGATGGTAAGTCATACGTAAGAATGCATGGTAATTTAGTTTTTTGCAGGATGGATAGATGGTGGAATGTGGTTGTTTCATAATTATAATAAAATTCTAATACATTATTGATATTAGATTAATTACATTATAATTAAACAACTATTCAATAAAATGTATAATATGAAATAATTTTGAAGGAATCAGTAGAGGAAATTACCTCTTCTTCGATGTGCTTCCTATATATCTCCTCTTAGAGCACTAGAGTAGGTATTTGAAGAATATTAGAACCAATATATTGTTAATAGGTAAGATTATAAAGAAAACGGTATGGGTATGGATGATATTTGTGGATCAATGTGAAGTAAATAGGTGAGGGATGATGTTCCCTTTTATAATTGAGGTGTGGGGGACTTTTTGAAAATCCATAATTAATAATTTATAATAAAATTATATCCTACCAAAAACCACCAAAATGTCCCAATTTTTATGATGAGTTGATATAGTGTTGTAATACCTCTAACCAATAAATTTTTCATACGTTTTCTACCAATAATGTCATTAATATTTTAATTAAATTTTAGTTATTCTACATAATTTTCATCATGGGTACCAAATTTTTAATTATTTAAACGGTGGAATATTTTATTATTAAATGTTAATTTGACTATAAATAAATATGTTAGAAAATTTTATACCTTATCATAATTACTCCTTACTTGGTAAATAAATATTATTTTTAAATAATTTAATGAAACATTATTTTCCCCAATAATAGTGTCAATTTTGACATAATTAAATTCATTGACTTTTAAAAAATATTTTGGAAACATGTTAACATAAAACCAACTATTTTATTATATTACTAAGATGAAAATGTCACATATAAAATTAATTGGACATATTTATTATCCCGAATTATAATCATTTTAATTTTTTGAATAAAATTTATATCATATATTCATTAATAAAATAATTAATACATAAATTTTGTATAATTATTTAATATAATTATTTTTAAATAAAAATTAAAAATAAAATTATATGTTGAATATAAATATACTATATTGTACGAGAATAATTTTACCCAAATTTTTCTTTTGGAAATTCTTTCATTAAAATGTGATAATTTTGAAAACATGAATTTTACAACTTTAACAACAATTTAAATAAAATAATATAACTTTCATAATCACTTATATAAGGCTCCAAATGCTCAACAACACGACCCATGGATTGTTATTGTTGATATATAATGACCCTTTATATTTTGTAATTTTTTTGGGTCTTTTAATGGTTATTATTATATTAATAATTATTATTTTATTGCCTTCTATCCAATTAAATAATTTATGCATCAATAAATTAGACGTTATTAATGTAAATATATATTTACAAAAAAATTACCAATAAATATTCATGACAATGAAAAATATTTTAACATATAAATTGGTATTTAAAATATAATATATCTTAAGTATATAATATTTTATAATGATATAGTAATTAAAAATTGATTGATACATATTTAAATATTCTTTAAATAAAAATTAATTAAAAGTCCTCATCTCAACCAAGTTGATTACAATGGACACCATTTGGACCCAAGGATGATTTAGTTCGAAACACACTCATCCAATTATATTAATATACATTTTAGGTTATGTTTATCATAGTATTATTTCCCTTAATTACCTAATTTTACACTTTTTCGTATTAATAAAAATCAGCTGTGTTCTATTCATAATACCCAAAAATAAAATAAAGCTATATTTATAATTTAGACATAATGATTCCTTATTTGGAATCCATTTTTTAAAATTCAAAATTTAGTACTTTTTGTAATTAATTTAAAATTAATCATGTCTTTAGAAAGAGAGAATGAGTTTTAAAAGATAAAACAATGTACACGATTGATATATTTTTATATACGAATTCAATGTAAAATAAATTCTAATAACATACATTCTGATAAAAAAATAATATATTTATACTTTAGAACCATTCAATATTATAATTTAACAATATAAATTATTTGGATGAAAAAAAGTTGTTTTCAATTAAAATTTAGTTTATTTTTTCTCTTCATCAAAACGTGAATGTTATTTGAAAAATATAAAAAATTAATCCGCTGTAATTTTTTATATATTGGTTCTAAAGAAAATGTTTGTTTTGTTATATAAAATTATAAATGTTTAAAAATATTTATTTAATTTGGGTTCCCCATTAAAAGGATTAAATTTTCTCTTTTGATGAATATTGATCTTTATACATCAAATAGGGTTTATTTATACCCTATACATAAAATATCTATTGGATGAATATATAAAATATTTTATTAAATATACAACATATAAATTTCATTAATTTCATTTACCAATTGTAATTCACTTAATTTATTAATAAAAAAATAAAACAATATAATTGATTTATATTTTACATAAATAATTGGGAGCCAATGAGTCCACCAAACATTTTGATAATTTAGTTATATTTATTCCCTCTATCCTAACAACTATGATATAATTGTCTTTTTATACTAAGGGCATATCATGGTTCATTTAATCTCATGAATGTGTACGATGCTTGCAATTGATGAATTAAAATTATTTAAAGAAAATATTTTTTTAAAATGTCTAGGTGTTACATTATAAATAATATATTGATCAATTAATTATGTTGGGATCCCTAATGATTCTAGATTGTACCCCTGACATCATAACTATTGATACTCAATACAGTATAGAATTCATTGTCACTACTTTTCAAAATAGTTTCCTTTCTTGAATTAATACCATTCTTAATTGACCATATAATTTTTATATTTTATCATGAATCTAGTATATTGATCCCTTTGATTTTTATTTATATATAGTTTATGGTTATACCTTTTCGATATTTACCAGAATTTATCATATGAAATTTCTTCAATTCATTCAATTAAAGGGATTAGTTTTCAAAAGATGAAATGTTATATCCCCTGTATTTGATTCATAAATGATTTTAAAATGTTTAAAGTTCATTTTTTAAAACCAATGATTTTTATATTATGATATTGATGGATTTAGTTTCCAATTATTAAATGTAAAACCTTTTTTTATCTTATTTTATTCTCATTTATCACTTCTTAATTACCTCATGAATTAACTATATAGACTCTTTGGTGAAATCCTATTTGGATATATACCATACACCCTGCCTTCATTATCTATTATCTATGTCATTTATGGTCTTATAGTTGTTTCAGGTGTTATCATTGACTTACATTGTGGCTTTGTACGAGCTTTCCTGAGGGAATGTGACTTGGGTCATGGTGGTTGGTCTGGGACCACACAGATATGGGCGACATTTTTTTATTTTAAATAAATATTTTACCATATATTTTACATTTTATTTATGATTTAATGTGCATGTGTTTCTTTATTTCTAGGAATATCTCCCATATATCGCTTAAAAATGATAGAAATACTATCTGTTCGTCTGATTCTTGAACCTACATTTAGTGATTTTCAGAATTGGCATCTCTAATTGAGGACTCTATCCAGACTCTATATCACATGGCAGATTCAAATCCATTAGATAATTTTGACCCCACCTTGGTCATCTGGTATTTGTTTCCTACTTCTTATGGAGGTAGTTGGGTTCTCCTTGGGAAGTGAAGTAGATTGAATAATTTGAATGAATTTATATTTATCATGAGGCCTCAATTTCATTGAATGTAAAGTCTATCAACACATTCCATGAGGGACATAGATGTGAGTATTGAGAAGTCAAGATCCCTTCATGTATGCATGAACTAATGTATTTATAACTCTCTATAATAGTCTTTATTCCTATAAATATAGAGACAGTAACATAGTAGAATGTTTTTATGCTCATGGTTTATAGTTACTGTGAGATACTAGTTGCCGATTATGGTAATGAATTTTCATTATTTATATGTTTCTCTCCTGATCTTGTGGGAAATGATTATTTATATTCTTAGTGAATAAGAAGGGGAATTCAACTGGACCATAGAACATTCATCTTATTATTTTTTCTAACCCCTTATACATTGGTTCTTGAAATGTCCTTATCAAATGAAGTGGTCAAAAAAAGATAATAAAATAAGAATTCCTTATTCATTATATTCCTAGGTGGTGATTTCCTATTTTATAGATTTTATAATTTTTTTGATCAAGGACTATCCTCTCAGGAAATGAATTTTAATTTTATGTACTTAATGTGTAGAAAACCATAATATTATAAGAATTCATATTTTAAGGCCTTGAAAGTTTATAAATGGTGAGGCTTTGGGGTCACATTATACGGTCAAATATGATGGGATGTCGAAAAGGGATATTTTTACAGAGATCATCAACTCTTAGATACAATGAAATAGTTGCTTCAAGACAACAAGTCCATATCCATAGGCCTTGTAGAGAAGCTGTTAACATAGTGTAGGAGATACCGGTAGAGGATCACATGATCCATCTTGTTCTTTCTAAATTCAGATTGGGAACCATTTGATTTTTCTTTATTATAGCTCATCAGTTTTTGGTTAATTTCCTATTATGGGAGTATATTTTATATTGATTCTCATCCCTTGTTTATGTTCACTTGTTAACCTTCATTTTTATAGTTATTAATGTTTTTTTTCTTTTGATTACTATTTTTCTGCCTTATGAAGGTTCACATTTTAATAGTTAGCCTTCTTCTTGAATGGTTTTTGTCTCGTGAGTTCATTTTTCTTTTATGGATGGAAAATAATCTTTTAGTGAGAACCTCTATATTTTTAGAGTTTTTATCTTAAAAAATACCCCATGTTTATTCTTTTTTGTGTGTCTCCATATGGTTGGTATTAGATACTATTTGATTACGGATTAATCAATTGTATCCAATTTCTTTTTCTTGATAGTCATATCTCAATTCTGATGTGATGTTTATCTTCTATAATGAGAGTGTAATTCCCTATTTATGCACTGGATTTTATTTTCAATCTCATTCTTGTTGGATTTGGATAGGCGATGGGAGTGTACCTGGGTAGGATGAATTATGTGGATTCTTTATGGTCTAGGAAACTATAGGTGCTACTAGTTAATTCAATGATCTCGTTGAGGGGTGCATCTTAGTGTTGAAAATCCTAGGTTATTGTAAATTACTATAATGATATAGAAATCATTTTTAGTTCTATGCCTTTATTGTGGATGGTTTTATATTTGATGGATCTTTAGAGTGTTATATCATTTTTGAATTATTGGTATTTTTTTAATGTGTAATTAAATGAGGTTTTAGTTTCAAATCATTGATGTTTCCTTCAAAACATTTATTCAAGACACTTTTTTGTGTTGATGATATTTGTTTTTGTAGATTTTTTCCATGATATCCTATATTTGGGGTCATTATTAAATCACGGGGATACCTATTCTAGGTCTCCATTTCTTTTGGGTTTTTTTCAATTTCTCTCGGTGTTGTTTAGTTTTTATTTTGATCTTTTATTGATCTTGGAGTTTTTTAGGGTGGCTACTTTTTGGTGAGAGTTATTATGTATTATAAATTTTTGACCATGTGTGTTGAGTGTGAGTGTTCTTGAAGTCCTCCCTCTTTTATTTCTTTTGAACTTGATGATTTATGGGGATATAAATCCATTTGTTGGGGAGAAGTATTACATCCTATTTTTATAATACTTAAAGTAACTTTTTGGATTTATTTTTGTATAATTTTGTGGTTAATATTAAAAAAATTTAAGAAGGATTGTACCCTTACACATGTTATACTATAATAGTAGGAATAAGGTACCTCTTAACGTAATGTAGGATAGTTTTTTGTACTTACATTATTGTGACTCCCTTTTTATATGAGACATATAATTTTATAATATACTTTACTTGAACTATGTATGGGTAGAACCCTTTTCATATGAATTACAGTAGGCTAAATTTCCACTACATAACATAAAAAATATATCATATATGTTGTTTAAGGTTAAATGTCCATAATTAATGGTATATAGAGATATATATAAGGTTAAATATGGGACTATGTATGGATAATACAATTTTTATATGTGTTGTGTAAGGGTAATCAGACACTCTCTAATGGTATGGTTATACTTGTATACACTGTGTAAGGTAAATATGGTGATGTTTGAGGGTAATATAGGCCACTATGAAAGGTTAACCAAGATTTTATAATGGTTACATAAATGTACCACATAAGGGTACCAACTTGCATAAGTAAAACACATGAGGGTGTTGTGTATCTCATGTAATGATAACCCTATTTTTCAAAATGATACGTAAGCGTATCTTGGTGTAATGTAAGAAAAATTCATTATTTTATAAAATTATATAATGGTAAATTAGATATGTCTAACAGTATTCCAAGGTTCATTTATAGATAAAGTATAAAATACTTACCATTAAATGATGGCCATGAACAATTTATGGGTAAATCATGTTTCCCTTATGATGTTCTCATTTTAATTAAATAAAATTTTCAAAGATCCATTTTCCATTCTTTTTCCTCCACCTCAACCCGAAACACCTTAAAAACGTTATAAAATAAAATAAATCTTCTAAATATATTATTTATCTCATTTTAATGTTTTTAAATCTTGTTTTATATATTTTAAACTCTCCATGTTAAATAATGAAGTAAAATAAAAAAATTATACTTTTTTTATTCTAGGGATTTATTGTAGCAAGATAATATTATTTTTATACAAAAAATACCTAAACTCTCAATTCCATAGAGTTTTTGGTATCCTCTTAATTGATATTTTGGGAAATATGCTACCATTAAAGAATACCGAGTTCATTTTCATTTTCCTTCCATTTTTTGGGGTTTCCAAAAAACTACATGGTTGTTGCTTGATTGAAGTTCCTTCATTTTGAAATTCTTTTTTTCTGGAAAAAAATATAAAAATTTATTTTCAATTTTCTAATATATTTTCTATTAAGGTTGACTTTGAAATGACGCATGAATGATTCCATGGTCCTCTTCTTAATGAAGTGAAAATTGAAAGAGAATTATTGATATGATCTTTATTTTACTTATTAGGATTAATATTTTCCCTCACTATTTTATAAATAGAAATTCAAGGTTTTTTTTATTCCTTTTAAAATATCTTTTAAATTTTCATTTTCTAAAAGTTATAGATTTGAAAGGATTTTTTTTCTAAACTAAAATTACATGATTTAAATTAAAGAGTTCAAATAATTAAATATTTTTTATATGGTTTGTGCGGTATGATTTTTTAAATAACCAAGATCCCTTTTGATTATTATATTTATTTAAAAAATGAGAATCCATTAGAGGTTTTTAAGAAATATTTTTTCATGTAGAAAATAATGTTTATCTTGTTTAAATATGACCTATGTAAAGACCTGGAAATTTCAAGGAAAATTGTTTCGTAATTTCATTGGGATTTTACAAGAACACAGTTTCTGACGATACCTGATTCCAAGGCCCAATGTGCCCAGAATCAATTTCTGAAGTCTAGCTCAGGTATTTCAGTGAATGAACAAGCGGGATTTTCTATCTTTTGAACCGGTTCTCGGAATTGAAATTCAAGAGCACCGATGAACTCGCATCACCGGTAATTTCTTAAGGGGACCTTTACCGTAGTTACGTTTTAAGATGTTTGAGATTTATTTTTTTGGGGATTTAGTTTAAAATAAATAAAATTGTGTGAACAATTTTATTTTATGTCTTTGGGAGTTATTCTCTCCAATGGGATGTTTTTGGTGGAGCCCATGACCAATCAACTTCCGATGAGTGGATACGTGAAAGGTGGGGCCCACACGAGCTCTAACTTTTCACATTCCTATAACTCTCCTTTAACCCCCCCATTTAATCTCCCCTTATTTAACTCATGAACAACTCCCCCTTATTAATGAAAAATATTCTCATTCCACTCCCCCTCTTAAGTGCATGCCAACACATTTTAATTAATGAGTTCAACCTCTTAAATTAATTAAGTTATTTGAATTTCGAATGGCATGGGTGAGTAAAAAATAATGGCTTTGCTATTATTTTTGGGGCTTTCATTGTCTTCAGGGGTTTGGTGTGAGAGAGCTTTGGGGAAGTAGTGTAGGGTGTTCTTCTCCCAACGAAGAACACCAACCTTCTGACGAAGAAAGCCTCTTCAATGAAGAATGCCTCTGACGGAGAACGCGAAGACACCGATGACGTGCCTTCTCTTCTTCTTCCTCCGCATCAAAGTAAGAGACACCACCGCGGGGAACGTCGCCATCGACGACGGATCTTCCTCCGACAACAACGGAATCAGCACCAATTTTCCGCGACGACCGATCATCACGACGCTTGCCTCTTTGCGCGGCTCGACGACATGCGACGTCTTTTTGAGGTAGGGGGTTTTATTTTGGTTCATGAATCTTTCTTGACCATCCAAAATCAATTTTTTTCTTAAGCCACATGATATCAGATTAACGGGAGGAGGTCGGACCGCACGAACATGGCCGACCCTCTTCCCCCTTTGTTGATGTGTTTGTCGCGGCTCGATCAACGGTGGCTCGGTGCAACGGTGCCGCGCGGAAAAAAGGGGCATCATCGGCAAAGAAGTGCGGCACCTTTGCGCTGCGCCGTTGAGGCCGAACGAAACTGCAGCTGGGGTCGGGGCCACAGAGGCGAATCGACGACTCTGCAGTAGTTTATCTGATGGGCGGATCGACGGGCGACAACGAAGCGGGCCGCAATGGCGTTTGAATTCCTTTGCATTAAATATCGGGTCCCGGGAGGACGTTGGTGAAGGCAGCAGGCAAAACAATCCACCATAGCGCGTCTGGTGGTCCGCAGAAGGCGGCAGAGGTGTGCCGCCGAAACGGGTACGGAAATTCTGGATTTGGGGCGGCGCAGCTTATGTCGCGCCGGTTCGTCATCCTAGGGAGGTTGTAACCCCCCCCCCCCCCACCCACCGCACCCGCTAGCCACGTGGGTGTCGCGCCAACGCTAGGCCGGCCGGGCCAGGCCGCGCCCTAATGGGCTGGACCCGGACCCAGTTCGGGTCGACTCGGGGGGAGGGGGGGTATCGGGCTGGGTCGCACCGGGCCCGAACCCCCTATTTTCGGACAGTTTTTGTTCAAACACCCATAACATGGGCTACAGACCTCTTATTGACGCACCATCAGCTTCGATTCGATCCTTGGATTGAGACGGTCGTTTCTGTATATTACAATCAGGGTTTCAGAGAACATTGGGCACGGTCGGGTTGGTTCGCACACGAAACCAACTGGGCCCTTAGAGCGGAAACGCTTATATCTTGAGCTCCGGACGTCCGATTGACGTGCCGTCAATTTTGTTGGATACCTCTTGATGAGACGGAACTTTTGGAATACTTCACCGGAGATTTGGACGCAGATGGATAGTGGCTGGGTTGGATTGAACCCAAAATCCAACCGGGCCCCTGGAACGGAAAAGCTGATAACTTTCAGACTGGACGTCCGTTTGAAAAAATGTCAGTGGAGTTGGTGATCACGATGAGAAACGGTGCCTACGAGTATAAATTATGAGAGTTCGGGGTAAAGTTGAGATACGGCCAGGTTGGTTCGCACACGAAACCAGCCGGGCCCCTGGGATGAAAAGGCTAATAACTCACAGACCGGGTGCCCGATTGACGCGCCATCTGTTGTGTTGAGACCCCTATGATGAGGCAATCCTTTGAGATACTTCTTCATGGGACTTTGAGATTATTGGAGTATCGACCAGTAGCTCATGGAACGGACCCTCCCAGAGATGAGCGTACGGAGTACGAAGACCGTGTAGCTGGCTGAGACCTGACGACTGCTTGACCGGCTCGACTTGGAGTGAGTTGAATAGACCAGCGGACGGAGCACTACTTTGTTTGGGTGCAGACCCGCGGTACACAACCGGAGAGTACCTCTGTAGGCTATTAGGGGGGATGCACTACTGTGTTTGGGTGGCAGACCCTGGTGAGAAGCACTACTGTGTTTGGGGGGCTGACCCGCAGTACTCGACAGGAGGAGTACCTCAACAGTCTTAAGTTAGTGAGCAGTACCTCAGAGTCGTGACAGGATCACTGTACTCTCCAGAGACAGGGCTCTTCAACAGTTACGGTTTCGATAATGAAAATCCTGGTTTGAGCTAAGTCTATGACATTTGTGTTTCCTCATGATTGAGATGGGTTACATGATAACTTAGGTATAAGTATGGGATTATACCTAAGTAAGGGTTATCTGTTGAGATCCTACATTTTGGTTATCCTTGTTGGATTTAGTGATACCTTGAGGGTCTCAGGATCCCAACTAAGTATCGTATACTCACCCCTACATGGGCTATTCCTTCACCTCGTTGTGTTGGTTGCAGACGGCGGGCAGTGTTGACAGAGGCCGAGTGTTAGAGGACTAGACGGTACCCGGAGGTGGACCTCACGACGAGTATGTATCCGGAGGTGTACATCATGATGAGACGACACTCGGAGGAGGTTGACAGGCGAGAGAGTTGTGGAGGCTATCTGTACCTACCCTTCAGGCAGGATCCATGATGGACGATCCAGGGGCTGCGCTATCTATACCTACCCTTCAAGTAGGATCCGAGGAGGATGACCCAGGAGCTACTTCCATTCTTCCAGCTATTTGTCTTTTCCTGTTGTACTTTCGTTCAGTTGTAGCTGTACTTTCAGTTGGGTTTGAATTCTGGCCCACTTACTTCTCATCACTTTGTTTTGTACTTAGTGAATTACTTCCTCTTGTACTCTGGGATGTTTGGTTTAATTTTATAAAGGAAATTCCTTCCCAGTTATCGGATTTACGCCTCTGGTGCTAGTCTCCATCCCCTGGCCTATGGAAGGTGGGATTGGGGTAGTCACGGCACGGTCCCGGAGGACGGGTCGTGACAACCTAAATCCTTTTAAACTAGAAAACATACCTTCAATTACCTTGGAATTTTTTTAATTATTCTTCCGTTTACAATACCATATGACCTTTTAAATGATGATTTGTGAAAATAGGAAGGTATGATTACCACATTGAATGTTAATTTTTAAATAATGGAAAGATTGAAATTGATTGTTCTTGAAGTCCCAATTGGAACTTTTCAGTAATCCTATCTAATGATAATCCATTAATATTACTCAAATTTATTTTTCTTTTCCCACTCATGTGTCTTCAAATAGGTATTATTCAATTTTATAGTGTTTATATGACACAAACCCTCTCCTAGGGCCCATGTCATGACTACCCCAAGCATGTCTTCCAAAGGCTAGGGGCTGGCGACTAGCACCACAGGCGTAATTCCCTAAACTGGGAAGGCATTGCCTTTTTAACCTATAAACACACAGGATTGAGAACACAACTGGATACAAAACACAAAGTAAAACTATATAGCAAAGAGAGTGCTGAAAAGTAAGAGGGGCCAGAAATACAAGCCCAACAGTAATGTACATGAAACTGGAAGTACATGTACAACTGAAGAAAAAGGAATACATCTTCTGGATCATCCTCTGATGTTCCAACCAGAAGGGTTGGTACAAATTCCCTCCTCAACACTCCTTTTCTGTCCATCTCCTCCGTGTACTGACTCGTCGTAAGGTCCACCTCCGGCTACCGTCCAGTCCGGGTGCTCTCATCCTCGATCAACGCTGTCTGCCTTTTGCATCCAACACAACAAGGTGTGGGCATAACCTGTGAAGTGGTGAGTATGACGATACTCAGTAGGGACCCCGAGACCCTTAATGTCTCACAAAAATCCACCAAGGATAAACCTCAAATAAATAAATCAATAGATAACCCTACTTATGAATATGCCCTTACATATACCGAAGTTATCAAGTGATCCATCTCAATCATGCGTAAAACACAGAAAAACATACTTAGCTCAACCTGGATTTTATTCAAGGGGTAGTATGATGTAACATTCACAGTTACATTATCAAAACCTCAGCTACTGGAGAACTCCTACTCAATCGAGTAATGTGGGCCTGACGTGACACCAAGCATTCTTCGCACTAACCTTGGACTACTGAGTTACTCCTCCTGTCGAGTACTGGGGGTCTGCTACATCAAACAGAGGCGCACCTCCCTGTGGTTCTTCCATGACACCAAGCGCGCTCCCCCTCATAGCCTGCTGAGGTACTCCTTCTATTGAGTACCATGGGAATGTCGTGTCACACAAAGGATCTCCACACTATGGGTCTTCCACGACACCAAGGCGCTCCCCACTAGGCTAGTAGAGTCACTCTGATTCAAAACAGTCAGCAGTCATCAGGTATCAGCTAGCTACTAGGTCTCTTCACTATGACCTCTCATCGCTGGGAGGATCCGCTCCATAAGCTACTGGTTGATACTCCAACTATCAGGAAGTCTCATGAAGAAGTATCTAAGTGTTCTGCCACGTCATAGGGGTCTCAACGAAATAGACAGTGTGTCAATCTGATGCCCAGTCTGTGAGTTATTAGCCTTTCATTCCCGGGGTCCCAGTTGGATTCCGGTATGATCCAACCTGACCGTGTCTCAACTATACCCCAAACTCCAGTGGGGTTTTCTCAAAGGGGCCTTCTCGCTCCAAGAATTCCAGTGCCTTTCACGGTTCATCAAACGAACGCCCGATGCTAATGATATGGACGAAGGAGCATAAATGGGTCGTAGTGGGCTTGGGTCCGATCCGACCCTATCGGACCGACCCGACCTGACACAGTCCGGACCGACCTAGTTTGGCTAGACCCTACCTGACCCGTTGGATCTGGCTCGGCCCATTGGGCGGGCCAGCCTGTTGTGTTCATCCTGGCCTGTTGGTCCCAGCCCAATAGGCCGCGAGGGGCCGTAGAGGGATATGAGGGTGTGCACAGGCCGCGGGTTGGTGTGGGGGTAGTTTGGCCCAGAGGGAACCGTGTGGGATGCTCAGCCCAGAGGGAGGGGGCGGTTCGGATCGGATGGCTGCGATGAGGGCTGCTCAGGGCTACATGGCCCAGAGGCTGGGATGGAGCAGTTGGGGCCGGTTCGACCAGTGGGTGGTGTGATTGGGGCCGGTTTATCCAGTAGGCTTGGCGGTTGGCGCCAGTGTAGCCGGGAGGCCAGACGGCCGGGGTGGCCATGGACGGTGTGGCCGGCTGACGGTGCGGCAAGAGTGGCTTTGTCGGGAGGCCGAGGCACTACGAGGGGGTGCAGCTAGTTTGGTCAGGCTTCTACGAGGGGCCGCGGTGTCGGTTCGGCCGATGACGACGTGGGAAGCCACTAGGGCGGCGTGGGTTTTGGAGGATGTGGGTGGCGTCATCATTGCCTTCATCGCCTCCATTGCCTTTTACTGCCTTCGTCGCCTTCCTTCATTTTGAAGAACACCGCAAAACAACACAAGGGTTACGGAGAGGACGGGCCATGATAGTTTGTCCCACACTCTCTTTATTAGTGTGGTAGGTAGTGGTTCACAAGAACGAAGAACATCAAACCCTCCCGCAATGTTTAATCCCAAAACCCACAAAAGGAAGCATTTACGGAACAACTAGTTAGAATATTGATCTGGGTTCCTTATTCTAGAAGGGAAGGACATGGGTATATAAAATAATACAAAAATATCCCCTACCTTGATCGTTGTTTGTTGAAATTAGCGCGATAAGGTGGACGTCGATTCATTGTAGGCTAACGCGTCTTACGTTGGAGGAAGATCTGAGAATGAAAGTCAAGGTCGAGGTCATTCTTCGTAGACGAAGGCCATCCTCATCACTGAAGTATTTTTCTTCGGTGGAGCGTTCTTCTTTGGGAGATTTCACCAAAGATCCTCCTATCCCCAATTCAACCCAAGTGAATTCACAGCCAAAATAATAGATAGTAATATCTATTAATTCGTTGGAATAATTTTTCAAAAGGTTTAATTAATTAATTCATGTGTTGTCTCAATTAATTAATGGGGAGGATTTGGTATAATAAATTTTGCACGTTTGCATAATTTTATTGTGGAGGTTTTAAAGAAGCTCCCACCACATTTATTAGGGATTTGAGGGTTTCCCCAATTAAAGGGGTGTTTCAGGGGGGTGTAATCCCAGGTGGTCCCCACCTCCATAAAATCTCATGGGAGGTTATGGTTGGGGTTTTCCGCACCACTATAACCTCTCATGGGAGGTTAAGGTCTGGTGGTCCCCACTTCCAACTTCAACATGGAGGTTTTGTTCTATTGGACCCCACCTCCCAATACCCACATGGGTGCTAAAAATAAAAATAAAAATGTCACACATGTTTATTTTTATTTTATTCTGATATGAAAAACCGAAAAAATATCTTCCCCTCTCGACCCACTAACGTCAAGATGGAAGTCTCCTTAAGAGAGTACCGGCACTGCAAGTTCAATGGTGCCTTCAGATTTCAATTCCGAGCACAAGATAAAAAGTGAGAAAAACCCGCTCGCATGTTTACTGAATGTACCCGAACAAAAGTTCAGAAATTCAATCTAGGCACTCTGGGCATTGAAATTGTGCACCGTCAATTTTCGTGGACTCATAAAAATTTCATTTATTTAAAACAAATTACATGTAATTTCTAGCAATTTACATTCTCCCAACCTCAGGCTTTATGTCCCCATAATCCATGACTCAAAGTAAGGAAACAAGTGGCGGTACTGATCACGAATCTGAGCCTCCCACTCCTATGTGCTCTTCTAGAGGTTCCCGTGCGGCCAACGAATGCGCACCAGAGTTATCGACCATCCACAAAGGACCTGCTCTTGTCGATCCACAATCTCTACTGGAAACTCTGTAAAATTCACCCTATCATTGATGTCCATATCTTCATGGTCTATGATGTGAAAATGTTCATGTGCGTATCTCCTCAATTGGGATACATGGAAGACGTCGTGCACCCAATGCAACTGAGGTGGAAGAGCTTAGTGGCATGTCACCACACTAACTATGCTGAGGACCTAAAAAGGTCTGATGAACCTCAAAGATAACTTTCAACCTTTTCCAAATCTCCGTAGACCTGGTCGGGGTGAGACACATAATAAGATTTGGTCAACATCCTCGAACTCTAGAGGTCCCCATCTCCTATCATCATACGACTTCTACCTGATCTATGCAGTCTTCATCCGCTCCTGGATGATCTCTACCTTCTCCGTGGTAGTTCGTACAATCTCTGGTCCCACTAGTTTTGACTCCCATGGGTCAGTCCAGCACATAAGTGATCTTCTAGGCCACCTGTATAACGCCTTGAAAGGTGTCATCCTAATGGTGTGGTGATAGCTGTTGTTGTATGAAAACTCCACCAAAGGCAAGTGATCCTCCCAGCTATGACCGCTATCGAGAACACAATCATGCAGCATATCATCGGGGGTATGAATGGTCTACTCAGTCTGACCATCCTTTTGAGGATTAAAGGTGGTTCTCAAACGACGTTGTGTCCCAAAATTCTCCTACAACCCCTTCCAAAGCCGGGAAGTAAAACACGCATCACGATCAGAGAAAATCATCCTGGGTACTCCACATAGCTGCACCATCTCCTTCACATAGAGGCATCCCAAGCTCTCTACAGAACCATGATCCTTGATCGGTAGAAAGTGGTGCAACTTGGGTAGTCGGTCGACTATCACTCAGATTGAGTCATGTCCCTTGGATGTACATGGATTCCTGTCACAAATTCCTTGGACAACCCATCCCACTTCCACTCTAGTGCCTCTAAAGGCTGAACCAAACCTACTGGTACCTGATGCTTCACCTTCAATTGCTGACAAGTGATGTATCGAGAAACAAACTCTGCTACTACTTTCTTCATTCCCATCTACCAATGCTATCGTCAGAGATCCTAGTACATCTTCACCACTCTTGGATGTACCTCTAGAGGAGATTTGTGGAACTCCTTCAACACTTCCTCCTGAGGTGACAAGGGTACAAAGGTATGTCCTCTAAAGAGGATGACGTGCTCCAAACCTTCAGAAAATCCATCACATTCCTATCATGTGGATATCTGAACACATCTTGTCTTGCAGTCGGCATCCCCATGCTACCTCCCTAACTCACTGAAGAAGTGGGGGAGTGACTATAAAAGAATGAAGGAAAACTATTCCATCTCTATCCACAAATGATATCCGCAAAGCAGCAAGCAACTCTATCGCCTCACCTAGAAACTGTATACTAGACCTCCTGCAAAGTGCATCTGCAACAACATTCCATTTCCCATGAGTATCGACTATCTCAAAGTCATAGTCTTGGTGGAACTCAAGATAATGTCACTGTCTCAGGTTCATGTCATTCCAAGAAACGATATACCAGATTCTCTTATGAATAGGGTACACTATTAAATGTTCTCCCATCAGATAGTGTCCCCACATCTTCATGGAAAAGACCACTGCTGATAACTATATGTCATAGGTAGCATTGTTCTGCTCCTGTTGTCTCAGCTATCGAGAACCATATGCGATCACTCCTTGCTCCTACATCAGGACACATCCGATCCCGGACCCTGATGTGTCGTAGTAAACTATGTACCCTGGGCCCTCCTCTAGAAGCCTCAAGATGGGGGCACTAGTCAACCTCTGCCTCAGCTCCTGAAAGCTCTATTGGAATATCCTTTACCACATGAAGGGTTTCCCCTTCTTCGTCAATGCTGATAGTGGTGCTGCATCTCTAGGGAAATCTGGAACAAACCTCCGATAATATGCAGCCAAACCTAGGAAACTTTGTACCTCTGTCACACTCATGGGTGGTTTCCAAGCAAGTACCACCTCAATATTCATTGGATCCACTGCAAATCCATCCTCCTATATGAAATATCCTAGTAAGTGAACCTCTTGGATCCAGAAATATCACTTTGAGAGCTTACTATAAAGCTGGCACTCTTTGAGTGTGTCCAGTACAACCCACAAATGAAACACATGCTCTTCCTATGTAACTGAGTAGATCAGAATGTCATCGATGAAGACTAATACGATGTGGTCAAGGTACGGCTGAATGATCAAGTTCATGAGTCCCATAAACACTACTGGAGCATTGGTTACGCTGAATGGCATAACAAAGGACTCATAATGGCCATATTGACATCTGAATGTCATCACTTGCACATCCTCATCTCATACTCTGAGTAGGTGATAGCCGAATATGAGGTCTATCTTTGAGAACAATTGTGCTCCCTTCATTTGATCGAAGACGTCAATAAATCCCATGAGTTGGTACATATTCTTCATGATCAACTGATTCATGTGCTGATATTCAACACAAAGCCTCAAGCTCCCATCTGCCTTCTTGTCGAATAGAATCGTGGATTCCCAAGGAGAAACACTGGGCTAGATTAATCCCTTCCCTTGCAAGTCCTCTAGCTTTACCCGCAACTCATGAAGCTCCACGGGAGCCATCCGATATGGTGGTGTAGATATATGTGTCGTCACAGGGTACAAATCAATGTAGAATTCCACCACTCTGCACGGAGGTAGACCCGAAACATCATCATGGAGGACATCTGCATACTGGTCCACCACTACAGAATAACTCAGACTCTTCACATCAACAGCTTCGAGGGTATGGCTAGCCAAATGATGAGGGATCGGCTGCACTCTTTTCTGAGAAAGTCCATCATATATTTAAAAGACTCCCTTCCTGTAGGTAAAGGTTAACCTAGTCTCATCCGTGTGAAAACACCGCACTTTTCACCTAATACAGTCAATCTGAGCATGGAATATAGATAACCAGTCCATACCTAAGATGATGTCATAAGGCCTCGATGCTACTATTAGCAGATCCCAGCCGAAGCTCTCGTCTCCTAGAGTAAGCTGACACTGTTGGCACTAGTCTGTGATCATCGTATCTTCTCCCATATGAGTCTTTAGCCATAAGGATTGAGCCAAAGACTCTGTTGGAATCTCCGAGCTCCGAACGAGGGTAGTGGAAATGCAAGAATAAATGACACCTATATCTATAAGTAATGCATCTACAGTGTAGTAGACATAGATCATACCTCGTATCATCTCCGGAGGTCCATGATCATAGGTCTCAGCTTCCTGGAGCTGAGCTCTACCTAGTCCTCCTGCTCCCTGCGGAAGGGGTGGACCTCCAGGTGCTGGTGGCGGTAATATATCTAAATGTCGCACACCGCCAGCTACACGACAAGCTCATCTACCATGTTCTTCTGCTCCATGCAGACCACATCGATCGAATCTCTGTCTCCGCCTGGGTGGTACATTGACCTTCTTCTGATCATCCGAATGGCGGTTCGGATAGTCATGAGTAATGTTACCCTACTAACCGCTTGCATAACACTGCCCACTCCGGGAATGTCTGTTTCTGATTTGGGTTCCCCGCACAACTGATCCCGAGTCATGTGGTCATCCTCCTATAGGTCTGGTTCTCTTGGACCTCTGTGACATCTGTCTACTACCATCTATAGAAGACTCTGATACATGTCGATTGGTGGTGGATCTCACTTCCGGAGACTGCTCAGCAAGGAAACTCCCCACTAGGAGGGAACTCTCTAACACCCCCACCTACACTGGGATGCTGAGTGAGACCATAGAAGCACTGATCTCCCACCAGAGTCCCTGATTGAAGGTATGGACCCTGAAAAATGGGTCCCACACCATATCAGTAGTGTAAAGTGAGAGGTCAGTGAACCTCACTGAGTACTGAGCTATAGTCATGATTCCCTAGTGCAGATGAATTAGCTCCAGTATACACACTGTGCGAAGAGTCCCTAGAACAAAATCTACCCGAAACAGGCTCTAAAAGTCTACCCAAAGAAGTGCCATCTCTTCATGAACCTGGAGAATAAAACACCACCATCTGCCTACTGCTTCCTATAAAGGCTGGCAGTAAGGATCACCATGAGGTCTGCTGGTGTCCCTACCCATCGAAAGACTCTCACCAAAGCCTTTATCACATCCTCATCCACCTACGAGTTCGTCTCTCCCCGGAACCTATGTGGCCTATGGCATGGGAACTCGTGCAACATGCTCAAGTAGCATGAAACATCTTCTATTGGGGTTAGTGGCATTGGTGGCCCAATGGGGAGTGGTACCACAGGTGTCTCCACTAGAAAATGGCCCTACACTAAGGCATCATCACTTGGTGGGATATCTATGCACACAAATCTTGGAATTCTAGTCGGTTTTGTATGTGGAGGAATCCTAAAAAGAAACAGGTGTGCTATAGATAAATGGTTATACTTGTTGAGCTGACCTGGTGAGATTAATTAAAGAAAATTTTTGAAAACACACACACAATCAGTGTTTTTTTTTCATTGAGTCGGAAATTAGAAGTCATGGTCCTGGTGTATGGATATGTAGGCCACCGTACCAATACTGGACTCCCTGAACTAAAACCCACACTCACTAAATTTAACACTATTGCTTCACAGAAATTATCAGATTCCCATGTTCTATGGTAGAACCAACTCCTATGATACCAATTTGTCATGACCCATCCCCTGGGGCCCATGCTGTGACAACCCCAAACCCGCCTTCTATAGGCCATGGGCAGGCGACTAGCACCAAATTCATAATTCCATAAACTAGGAAGAGATTTCCTTTATAATCTGTAAACACACACAATTGAGCACATAACTAGATAAAAAAAGTAAGTAGTACTATATAACAAAGAGAGTGATGGAAACTAAAAGGGGACATAAATACAAGACTAAGAGTAAAGTACATGAAAACTGGAAGTACATGTACAATTGAAGAAAAAAGAAAATTGCTACTGGATCATCCTCTGAGCATCCTACATGAAGAGTAGGTATAGATCGCCTCCTCAGCACTCCTCATCCATCTGTCTCCTCCGTGTATCGACTAGTCATAAGGTCCACCTTCGGTTATTGTCTAGTCCTGGTGCTCTCATCCTCAATCAGCGCTGTCCTTTATCTGCAACCAACACAACAAGGTGCTGGAATAACCCATGAAGGGGTGAGTATAAGGATACATCGTAGGGACCTCAAGACCCTAAAGGTATTACAAAAATCCCCCAAGGATTAACCACAAATAAAGAAATCAATAGATAACCCTAATTAGGTATATGCCTATACATATACCTATGATATCAATTGATCCATCTCAATCATGTGGAAAACACACAAAAACTAACTCTGTTCAACCTTGATTTTATTCTAGGGGTAGTATCAAGTAACATCCCCTGTAACATTATCGAAACCTCGGCTGCTGGAGAAATCCTCCTCAATTGAGTATAGTGGGCCTTCTCTGACATCAAGCATGCTTCCCACTAACCATGGACTACTGATCTACTCTTCAAGTTGAGTACTGTGGGTCTGTTGTGTCACACAAAGGCGCTCCCCACTACAGTTCGGC
This sequence comes from Viscum album, assembly GCA_963277665.1. NCBI lineage: Eukaryota > Viridiplantae > Streptophyta > Magnoliopsida > Santalales > Viscaceae > Viscum > Viscum album. The sequence continues at coordinate 796,789,227 of OY728143.1, read as the reverse complement.
CACGACACCAAGCGGTCTCCCCCTCATAGCCTGCTGAGGTAATCTTCTTGTCGAGTGTCGTGGGTATACCATGTCACATAGAGGCTCTCCCCACTGTGGTTCTTCCACAACACCAAGGCATTCCCTACTGGGCAAGTAGAGTCACTCCGAGTCAAAACGGCCAGCAGTTGTTAGGTCTCATCTAGCTACTAGGTCTCCGCACTCTGCTCACTTGTCTCCAGGAGGATCTGCTCCCCATGCTACTCGTCGATACTCCAATTGTCATGATATTTCGTGAAGAATTATCTCAATGGTCGGCCACAATATAGGGGTCCCAACACAACAGACGACATGTCAATCAGACGCTCGGTTTCTGAATTCTTAGCCTTTTAGTATCGAGGGTCTAGATGGATTCGTGCACGATCCAACTTGACCGTATCTAAACTATACCCCAAACCCTAGTAGGGTATACTCAAAGGGACTACCTCACTCTAAGAATTCCAATGCCACTGACGGTTTTTCAAACAGACGTTCGGGGCCAAAGATATGGCCAAAGCAGCGTAATGGTGTCGTAGCGGGCCCGAGTCCAGTCTGACTCGATAAGACCAACCCGGCCTGACCCGGTCTTGGCTGACCCGATTCAGGTCGACCCGGCCTGACTCGTTGGGTCTCACCTGGCCCATTAGGCGGCCCAGCCTATTGGGTTCGGCCTAGCCCGAGGGGCCCATCCAAGCTGGCCGTGACTGGCCACGGAGGGTCGTGAGGGCGCGAACCGGCTGCGGGTCGGCGCGAGGGCGGTTCGGACTAAAGGGCGCCAGCTGGGTGGCTCGACCGGGAGGGAGAGGCCAGTTCAACGTGGAGGGCCTCATTGAGGGTGGTTCGGGGTGGTGCGGCCCAGAGGCCAGGATGGCCCGACCGGGGCCGGTTCAGCTATTGGACGGCGCGACTGGGGACCATTCGGCCGGGGAGTCGGGGGGTGGGTCGGTTCAGCAGACGGAAGGCGTAGCCAGGGTGGGTCGGTCGGGAGGCTAGGGCACTGTGAGGGGGAATAGTCAGTTCTTCTTGGGTTCCGTGAAGGGTCGTGGGGCCTGTTTAGCTGGAGGCGGCACGAGACGTCGCAGAGGCGGTGCGGGTTGCGTATGTCGCGGGTGGCGGCGTCGTTGCCTTCATCACCTTCCTCCATTTTAATGAACACCGTAAAACAAAACAAGGGTTACGGAGAGGATGGGTCATGTTAGTTTGGCCCCCACTCTCCGCATTAGAGCAGTAGCATGTGGTTCAAAAGAACAAAGAACATGAAACCCTCCCACAATGATTAATCACAAAACCATCAAAAGGAAACATATGCGAATCAACTTTTTTGAAAGTTGATTTGTGTTCTTTGTTCTTGAAGGGAAGAACATGTGTATATAAAATCATTCACAAAAATCCCCTACCTTGATCGTTGTTGGTTGAGGTTAGTGCCAGAAGGTGGATGTCGATTCATTGTAGACGAATAAGTCCAACGTCAGAGGAAGTTCTGAGAAAGAAAGTCAAAGTCGAGGTCGTTCTTCATAGTCGAAGGTGTTCCTTGTCGGTGGAGTGTTCTTCGTCAGTGGATAATTCTTCATTTGGAGCTTTCTCCCATGTTCCTCCTCTCCCTAATTCCACCCATGTAAATTCGTAGCCAAAATAATATATTGTAATATCTATTTTTTCATTGGCATAATATTTCAAAATGTTTACTTAATTAATTGATGTGTTGGCTCAATTAATAAATGGTGTGGATTTGGAATAATAAATTATGTGTGTTGGAATAATGAAATTGTGGAGGTGTTGAATAAGATCCTCCCACATTTATTAGGGAGTTGATGGCTTCTCCAAATTAAAGGGGGTTTCAAGGGGGTTTATTCCTCAGTGGTCCCAACCACCATAACCTCTCATGGGAGGTTATGGTTTGGGTGGTCCCCACCACCATAACCTCTAATGGCAGGTTAAGGTCCGGGGGTCCCCACTTCCAACTTCCACTTGGAGGATTAGTTCTGGTGGACCCCACCTCCCAACAAACACATGGGTGTTTCAAATAATAATAAAAATGTCACACCCTTATTTTTATTTTATTCTTACATGAAAAATCCAAAAAACTAACATTCACTCTCGACCCACTGTCGTCAAGGTGAATGTCTACTTAAGTGAATACCGGAACTGTGAGTTCAATGGTGCCCTCAGATTTTCATTCCACCAACTGCTTCAAAAGTTTTAAAATCCCACTCACACGTTTACTGAATGTACCTGAACAAAAGTTCAGAATTTCCATCCGGTCACTCTGGGCCTTAGAGTCACCTGCCATAAATTTTCATGGACTCATAGAATTCCCATTTATGTTTTTTAAAAAAAATTACTTTAAAATTCCAGGTCATTACAGAAGAGGTGAATAAGATATATGATAAATAATGATTGAGATGTATTGGGATTATCTCTATGTTTACATTACTATGAATCCCCATTCGATCCTCATAACCAGATTATCACACTCACCTTCATTAATTATTCATGAGGGTATATAATGTTGGATGGGATGATATAGATTTATACCATGTTAGTAGACTCACACCTCACTTATTCGATCCAAGGAGAGCATGATAGGTTCAACCTAAGCACATACAATTGGATAAAATGTGTTTATGGACATATTTATCTTGATAAATATTTATATTATCTAAAAGAACACTAATTATTCATGATATATTGATTATATAGACTATGATGGGCTTAATATTTTTTCTAGGTTATTCCCTTTCCACCATTATACATGATACACAATACATGCAGTTTTTTTGTCCCTACTCAATATAGGAGTTTCATTTTTTTATTACCATTATTTATTGATCTACTTATTGAGATATTGACCTTGATACAGTTATGTTGAATGTTGTGAATCTAATTGATATATAGTGAATGTTCATACCAATTAATTTTTTATTTGAATTTATCTTTTCAAATGGATTTAAAATACTTCCATAAATGGGATTGTTTTTTAAATATGAAATTGTATTTTTCTATTTTTGGGGTTATAAATGATTTTGAAATGTTAAGGGTTTGTTTTTTTAACCCAAACATGTTGTCATATGATCATGATGGACTTATTTTTCTACTATTAAATGGAAATCCTTATTATCTCTTACTGTATTCTATTTATGTACATATGAATAACTTTATAAAGTAACTTTATAAACACTTTTGTGTAATATTAATGGTCTCTATTGCTCACACCATTCTTGTACCAATTGTAGTGAGGAGTCTTTATGATATTGTAGTTAGATATCATGTTCTAATCATACTTATTTGTGGTCTCATTCTTATTTGGGTGAGCAAATTTAACCTTGGATATGCTGGGTTCTTGTGGGCTACTAGGAGATGTTTTTTTTAGATTTTTTTTCTAAATTTATATTTTTATAATCTTCTAATACAATATATTTCTGTATTGATAAATTTATATGATGATGTTTATATATTTTACTTGGAATTTGTTTCATATGGTTTTGGATAAATCATTCCCAAATGATTTTTTTGGATCCCTAGGTTTTTGAAAAAAGCCTGTGGGGATCGTGAACACTCTTTGGGTAAGTTGTAAAATTGTTCAGAACCCCGTTTGGATGATTTCCTTGGCTAGTTCATTAAAAAAATTAGGGAGAGGAGAAGAAATATAATATTGGGGGAAAGAATTTGGGAATTATATAATTTATTATGAATAGTTATTCATTTTCATATTTTGGATTATGCTATTGGATAATGTGGAGGGGTAGTAAGTATTTCATCATAAATTATGTGAAAAATAAAATTATTATCAATAAAAAATAAAAGGGTTGGCATGCCAGCTCTTGAAACTAAAATATTATTTTTTTCAAATAATGATTTGTCTCTTGACATATAACTTTATAATTGGTATCATTAAATAGGTTATACATTTCTAAACATATTATGTTTACTATGGATTTGATTCTGGAGCATTTCTAATATGCCACTAATGATATTGCCAACCTCTTGTTATCTGTTTGACTATTACTATTATACGTTTATTGTTATGTAAACCACACTATATGCCTTATTTTATTACTAAAAATATATATTTATTGTTACCATGTTATCTTAGTTATGTATATTCAAACTATGTACAATATGAATATTGGAAGAATATTATCTATAAATTTTCTTTGAATATAAGAGTTATTTTGTGGCATATGGTTCAAATTATTGATCAAAAATAGTTTTAGTTCTCTATAACACAATATTATTTTTTTTTAAAATTTTTTTTTCATTTGGATACTCAATATATTGAAATTTATTCCCACACCATAATGTATTACTCCTATTGGTTATGTATTTTTTTATGTTTACATATAAGAAAATTTTAATGTGGCGGCGAGTAAGCTAAATTAATATTTTATACTAATGCCTACAGAGTACTATACAATTTTTATTTATCAATATATGATTCATTAATCCTTACTGATGATGAAAATAGTAATTCATCTATCATTAAATATTCCCTCTATCTAGAGGAAGGCATTGGTTCTCTAGTAGTCATTAATCATTCCCCATAATGTGAGAATGATGTGACATTCTGAACATAATTATTCATATATTTTTAGTCAATATAACATGGTTGATATCTCATGTGATTAGATAAATTGTATTCCTATCAACATACATGTTTCTACTTGTGTTCATATTAATTTAATATTTTATTCAAAACATTAATGGAAATGGTTTTGGAAGAACATTGTGGTGTGGGTGTTATCCATTGAAAATACATGATATTTTTTTATTACATATGACATGGATGGTTTATTTCCCTATTAACCTTTTAAATATATATATATATATATATATTTAAATATTATAGGTGAAATACAAGAATAAAAATGTAAACTCGCTATGGGATTTATGATCTTTGGTGGTGGTATACTGAGTATTTTCACTCAAACACATCATGTTTCCCTAGGTGGACATATAGTTTACCTTGTAATATTTCAAGTACAAATAGGTATTATGATAGTTTTTTTATTCAAATGTAGTCTATCTTGGTTTGGAAACTAATTTATCAATTATAGATACCACCATGTATTAGTGTTGGATTCAGCATATGAAAAAATGTTTCATTTTAGCTTATCACATCATTTGTTTATGGGGTTTTCATTCTACTCAAGTGTATATACATTTATGGATATTATTTTTTATATTCTGACAGATGGTTATTTTTTATATAATATATATAATTATTTTTTAAATTATTACCAAAATATATTATGCACCTCTTCAATATATATACTCTCATATAGCAAACAAGGTAAAATTTTATTCCAATTATTGTGTAATTTATGGATGGATCATGACATATTTTTTATAGAATATGTTGTTGATTGGTTTTAATATTCAGATTAAATCATTAGTTATTAATTAAATTAGATATCATGTTCATGTAATTGACACTAATCATTAGGGAATTCTCATGGGATTTGTGGTGGTCCAGTTTAGATGTGGTTTGGGTATCTAGGATGAGGACATATATATGATTATTTTGTAAAGAATATAATATAAAGGTATGGATTTTCATTTATCTTTACCTTATGATTTTTAGATGTTATAGAATGATTTATTTCTGGGTAGGAAATGAAAATATTCTATAGTATATAAAAACGATATCCCAAAAACTATTGCACCGTACACATTCTATGACCACATCATTATAGTATAGTAGAAATATTATTATTTAAAATATAAATTTAAGAGAGATATTTTATAATTTTATAATTTAATTTTCTACAATACACATAATTATTTTATTCAAAATATTGAAATCGTCTAATGGGGAATTTTTTTTTAATTTATATATAAATGAAGTTATTTTTAAAGACATTATTGTTTATGTGTTCTACATTATATGAAATTATATATCATAAATATTGACATAAATATAAATGAAAAAATAAAACTCTATTAATAATTAATCGATAGAATATAAAAATATAAATGTCAAATGTATAAAATAACATTTTTCTTCTAAATAATTTTTTACTATATTTAATATTTTCATTTAAATACTAGTTTTCTCAAATTTAAAATTTTAATAAGATTAAATAGATACCATATTAAGATTTATCTCTTAAAAAATTTAGTATGTATGGACATATTATATTTTCAATAAACTAATAATCTCTATAATAAATATATTAATCATTGTTAATGGATATAAGAGATGTGAATTAAAGAGGATCAAATGTTTGATGATTACAATGATACGTAAACCTTCTATAAGACATATTTGTATTAAGTTCAATCTAAAATTTCTCTATAACATCTCTTTACCAAACACACTTATCTATCATTTGGTTCTATCTTTACCCTTAACCTAACATATGTTTCAATAGAAATGACCCTTTTTTTCACCTATAAAAGGAGTGAACTTCGAGTCATTCCCCCTTCCTCCTCACTCATAATTTACTGATCTTGAATTCATATTAAAATATCCTATAAAGAGTCAATAAATGAATTTTCTTTCTTTCTATGTTGTCACTTTAAGGATTTAAAATTATACTTTATAGGGTAATGGTTTCTAACCACCTCTCTAAATTTGTTTTTGCAATCAGTCCATTTCCTTTTATTTTAAATTAGAAACATTGTAATGATTTATTGAAAAAAGTAAATATCATATAATCAATGATATATTAATAGTTATTCTAATATTACTACCTTTATAAGTCATTGTAATGATCAAACACCCTTATATCCATAGAATAACATAAAACTTTATTAAAATAATGATCATGTTGTTACCTAAAAATGAAATCCCCATATAGATACAAACAAGTGGATGCATGTTATAAAACAAGTAGACCAAGAGGTAATATGACCCAAAAAAAATCTGAGTGTTAAATAAACCACAAATCTGATGACAAATAGTGGGCCTAACCATACTAAATCGTTTTTTCCAATTTATATCCATACACCATGAATTTAATTTTAACTACTTCCTTAGTATCATTACTTTTGTAATTGTTCTTTGAATAAAATGTTTAATGTTCAATTATTTCTATGTTTACTATGGAATATTCGACAAGATGGATATATTCTTCCATTTGACGGTGATTTATGGAAATATCAAATATATCTGTTCATATATGGGAAACTATTGGTTATATATCCATGATTTATGTATGATTTTTCTTATATAAACCAAGATATGTATTTTTTATCCACTATCTTAAAATATGTCATAAAATATACTTGATATGCTATGGGTGGGGGTGAAATTATAAAACCATTCAATGAATTGATAGGTCTCATGAGTCAAATCATTTTTTGGTATTGGTATAACCATTAAATTTTTATGTATGAAGTATTTTTACAAGACGTAGACAGTATTTATAATTTTTATAGCATTATGGAAACAATCAGTATGATATTAGTTATTAATATCGAAGAGTTTATTAATTTTAATGAATTTCATGGATATATTATTCTCATTTATGTAATTATTCACATTTTTAATCATAACCTTATTATTTATACCATAATTGTGCTATGGATTATTATGATGTCTATTTCCCCATACTAAGACACTGGGATCACTACTAATATAGTCCCCCATTTCTCTCGGAACCCATGAGAATTACTATATATGAAATAAGGAATATCAAGGATAAATAAGAGAGTTTACATGTATTAAAAATATGTATATTATTTTTTAAATACATTGATATGTTCATTTATTTATCTAGCTTCCCGAGACTACTAAAAACTTTGATATTTTATATTGTGAACTATGTATCCTATACCAGAGTAATTAAATAACCAAAACATCTTGTGTACTAGAATAAATGACTTAAAATTAGTTTCAGAGAAATATCAATGTAAACACTTGGAACTAGATTTAAAAGAACACGATTACTGAACATAAACATATTATAAACATTAAAGATATTATATAAATATTTATAAATTGCATGAAATTAATTTCTATTAATGTTGTCATAATTATAATCCATGGTTTATAATTCAATATTTTTTCATGAATTTATTATTTATAATACATTTTTAATAAATACAACCTAATAAAAAGAATTTAATTTATAGAAACACCAATAATTAAAATAGAACATTCCCTAATGAAATAAGAAATGAAGTCAGGTTTAGGCTATATAATATTATGAATATATTAGTATAGATAACATAAGTTATGAAAAATAATCATGATCATAAGGGGAAAAAATGTTTAAAATTAATGTTGTTTAATAAAACTAGATCACTTCATGTTACACAAACATCTCCCTTTTAATCAGTCCACTTATCCATTTCTCAATGAGTAATGGAAAAAACCTATTTAGAATATATTCATTAATTTTGGATGTAGGGAAAAAAATAAGGTTATCATGATATTATATCACATATAGAGAGATGTGGACCTATGGTAGTCTTTGATTAAAAATAGAAAAACATAAGAAGATATAAAAATGATGGTGTGGAATTATTTTTTAGTGATATTACTAGAGAATTATTTTCCTCATGGGTAAATATTATATATTTAAATAGAATTATTTAATTTGATACAAAGGAAAGTATATTTTTTTCTAAATACAAGGATAATATATAAGATTTCCAGGACATGTTATGATTATGTATGAAGACTTGAATAAAAGATGGGTCACCTCATTGATAGATTAAATTTATGTATTATAAGCTAATTAGACTCCTAATAATTTTCATCATATAAGGAGATTGTGAAAAATTCCATCATGATTAACAATGATTTCTCCAGTTCATCTACATTTAATAGTAACTCAGTGATACAAAGGGTGGATAAAATCCATGTTGAAAGTATATTATAAAAGATGAATAAGTGAATGGTAGAATTACCATCGTGTAATAATTGTGAGATAAAACACACCAGATGATTTATTAATGGGGATTGGAGTTTTCTAAATGTGTGAAGATAATTTAAATTAAGCTCATGGGTGAAAAGAAAATATAGAATCAATAAATTTTCTATGATTTGACTATAAGTCTATAGGTCCCTAATCAAATAAATGCACCATGTGTCAAGGTAATTAACCCTATAAGAATCAAAATGTGAAATTCATGTCATTTTCCATCAAAACAGTATAACTTGAGGTCCCAAATGATTGAGTAAAAGGTATATTTATTAGGAATTTCTTTTTCCTAATACATTATTTGGTTCTGGATCTATGTACTCTTTCATATCCATCACATTTTTAAAGAACCTAGAATCATCTCCTAATTAATTTTTGAATGAGTTCTAATTTAAAATTCTTATAGGAATTTTACAACAACCAAATTATAATAATATGTCCCTATAAAAAACATAGAGTTTCTTTAGTTTCAAGGAATGTTTTTATAACTATGGCCAACTATGACATAATACATGGTATGTATTGGCTCTCAATGTATAGTTAAATAATGAAATGTTGAGAGAAGGAGATAAAAATCATTGAGGCTCGAATACTTAACCCAACCAAAATTAAAATCATACAGAATAAAAATAATGGAAAGTTCAATCTCGATTAGGATATTCATTTAAAGTCTTTTTTAATACATATCTTATGAGTTTAATTGAAAAAATATCACATTCTATGATAATTGTAAAAACAATATCTCAGTTGTTTCTTAAATGGATGACATTCAAAGAAAGTACATAATGATTGAATTAAAAAATCCCAAGAGAAATAGAAATTAACTTTTTTTATGTGGAAAAATAGCCTTATTCAACCAATTTACAATAAAATTAATTATTTTAAAAATCAATAGATTTAAAAAAAATGTAAATTATATTTTATTTGTAAAGAATTGAGATATTTCTTCACATATTTAACCCCCCCTCCTCAGAATTAAAACCCAATGTTATCCCTAATGATGAACATTAATGTAAATGAAACAATTAAAGAAATTATTATCTCATAAATATTTTCCAATAATGTATTTCAAAGTAAAATTACCGAGTCACAATAAAATTCTAAATAAAATATTTCCAAAAATTAAGGTAAATTTTAGAACCATATTTTAGAATATAAATTCATCGTTAAATTTAAAAGCCACAAATATTTCCTATTTTGATTTAAATATACATGCCCCAAAGACTTCCAATTTTTATTATTTACCAAAAATTGATTTGTGGGGCATAAAAAAATAATCGGAATCGTAAGTCTAAATGACTCTAAAAAATAAGAAAAATTATGATCTTACATAAATTTTTAACAATTATTTTAAATAGACTTCTAAATTCATTGACTTGAGTAATAATGACACCAAACACTTAAAAATGATTAAATTAAACTAAATTCAAAACAAATGGAATTCCCCTTACCCCATGATTAATTCCACCACATGATGGTATCTAGAAAAAATAATATTTTTTGTCATCATCTATTAGAGGAGAATGCATATTTTAAAATATCCTTAAAAGGACGAATTTGATGCGGTACTCCACCAAGAGTTGAGGATTTGAGTTCTGGTTTCTTAATTGAAAACTCACTCTCCTTAAATACATGTGTGCCTCCACTTTAAATCATTATTAATTTTAATACAAGATTTAAAACAAATAATCATTATCGAATAATTGAAAATTAATTGAGAAAATATATTTCTTAAGACTTTAGAAATAAAAAATAAAAAATGGAAAAAATGAGAAACAATATTGAATAATATAATATAAATGCACTATTTATTTAGTGAAAAATAAATAAAAATCAAAATGAAAAAATTACAGTGTTGTCCCTCATTCATCCCTATGATTTAAGCCTCCAGAAAAACACTCTCCCTAAAATTTTTAACGATTAACATCTGGAGAAAATGTGGTATTGATGAATGAAACATGACTATTTTATATGGAACATGTACCCTATTCTTGCTTCACCCATATAGTAAAAACATTTTAAAAATTCATCATAAAACCAATTGAAAACAATAACTTGTGGTTGTTTTTAATGTAACACCCCGAGTTTCCACGATACGCCTCTCATTGAATAATGCAATAGCTTGCATTGTACGCAACTTCGAGTTCTAAAACACCGCGACTAATCAAAGTAGCCATTATGAATAGTAATAACAACTTTTTAAAATTATAGAAATTTTATATTTCAAATGGACTTCATTTTTGTATTTGTAATATCGAAATTATCCGAAGTTGAATTTTTTGTAACTTTCTGAGAACTTCCAATTTTTTATGAATAGTGAAAAATACTTAAAACAACTTTTTTAATCAAAATAATTAATTGTGATAAATTATACTATTTAGTGGTTTTAATGTATAATTAGAACATATTTTTACCATTTTATCCAATGGTGGTCATTAGAATTAATTTAACATTGAAAATGGACATAAACAATTGCCAATCTTTTGATATAAATTGTTTCCTAAAAACACGCTATTTGTTCTGACAGCGGGAATTAATTATAAAATTAATTAATGCAACTTATATGTTTGGAATTTTGTAAAATAGACATCATTTTTGAATTCAGAATATCAATTATAGTTTAGGGTGAAATTTTGGTACTTTTCGGATAACTTTTGTATTTTGATGAATAGTGAAAATTACTAAATTTTAATTAAAAACAACTTTTTTAATCAAAATAATTAATATTGATAAATTATGAATTTGAGTGGTTTTAAAGTATATTTAGAATATATTTTTACCATTCAATTTAATGTTTGTCATTGGACATAATTTTACAATTAAACCGAACATAAACTAGTGTCAATCTTTTGATAGTTATTATCTCTTAAAAACACGCTTTTTGTTTTGACAGTGGGAATTAATTTTAAATTAATTTCTGCCACTTCTGTGTTTTGAATTTAGAAAAATTGATTCCATATTTGGAATCAGTATGTTCAAATTGTGTAAATAGGTAACTTTTATTTTTAGACATTTTGAATAATTACTGCGGTAAATATTTTATTTACCATGGTTAAGGGTAAATCCGGTAAATAAGGGTTAAAAAATAATATTATAATAATACTAAATTACCCTAAAACGTGTCTTAACCCTATTGGTTGATACATGGTCGACCATGGGCATCTTTGGGTCTATTTTGGGACCCCATGGATCCACTTGTAAGTGATAATGACACATTATATTAATAAAGTTAAAATAAAAATAAAAATGGCATAAGCTTACATCTTTTAGAAGAACAATTTTTACATAAGGTTATACATGTTGGATTTTCGATTATAAATATTCATTAGAAAGCTAAAACGATTTCATACATGATGATATTTTATTTATAATTTTTAGACATCAAATAAGTTAATTTATTAATGACACAAAAATGATGCAATGTTTACCTCATTAATAAATCATTTAAATAAATAAGATTATAATGATTAAAATATTAGCTAAAACCTGTCCAATTATTATTGGTTGATGTTATTTAGAATATGAGTCATCTTATCTTCGACCTAAATGATTTTTGGACCATTAGAAACCGAATATAATTATATTATAAAGTAATACTTTCACTCATTCCTAAAGAGCCCCTCCTCTCCCTTATAAAAGGAGACCACTTCTACTCATTCCTCACACCTCTCAAGCCACTTGGCCAGACCAAACTCTGCCCAACTAAGCTCCCCACATCCCTCTCCTACTCTTTGAAGCTTCCCCTTTGGCAGAAATCATTTAAAGAAGTCCTTTGGTTCCAACCAAAGTGAGTTACCTAAATTAAAGGTAACGATTTCTCTTAAATTATTTTCAATTATTTTGCTTCTCCAACCCCCAAAATCTTTTTATTTCCTTTCTTTTGTAACAACACCAGTATCCTCAATATACTAGTATGTTGTTATAAGAAGGATTCAAACTACACATACACACAACTCCATCTAATGGATGATGAACATAATGTTTCTCTGGATGGCAAACTAACGCCTCACGAAACGATGATTGTTCAAATACATCTTACCACCTCTCATGGTGGCCATTATGATGGCACTGTAATTAAATATGATATTAATGATATATATTTTATATATAAGCTTCTGTAATTCCATTTTATTTCATACCATTATTTGTTTCATGTTGTATATACATACGATAATTTCATTTGAGGAAGTGCGGACTACCGCCCCCTTAAAATGATATGACTCGTTCATACCACACATGGAACGTATAAAGGATGGTGTTAATGAACTTAAGTAACATATATAAAATATTATATTATACTGGAATATTAATATACCTATGTATCATTTGGATTCGATTCTTTTAAAATAAAAATTAAATGGAAGTAGCGTTCGTGCGTACGTACGGACTACCGTCTCCACGAACGCGATGAGATTCATTCTCCATCATATCCATTCAAGTATAATTATCATTTAATGATTTAAAAATGATGTTTAAGGACTTGATATCATTCTGGATATGAATAAGATACAACAAACATTACTTATGTAACAAAACATATAAAAGAAAATGAGTAAGTTAACACCAGAAACGGCGTTAATACTAAGATATTATTATCAAATCAATATTAAAAGATCATATATGATATCATATTAATGTATATGATTCTTGTATAATTTAATAACAATTATTTCACCATTATACAGGAGGTTAACCTACCCCAACCAAGAAAAAGTACAAGGTAAGGGTTATTTCACAATCTCTTCATTATCCGAGATTGTTTATACGTAATAATCTACTGGGATTTCTTTATCATCCACATCCATGTTTCTTTGAAATGTATTTCAAATCATATTTATTATTTACAAGAATATGGGTTAAATTAATTTATACCCTTGTTTGACTTTTTGTAAGAGGTTTATAAAGGAATATTTCCGTCGTTTTCAAAACAAGGTCCTTTTTGACCTTTTCGACAGAATTAAGATAAGAATGTTTTTTTACTTATACGGCGGGTGCGGTTATTTTCCACCATTATAAAATCGTCAAAGCTTTCCTTACAAGCTTACAAGAATATTTTCAAGAAAATGTTTTATTTTATATGGCTCTTAAATGATTTCAAAAATAGAAATAGATATTTCTCTAAAAAGTGTTTTGATTTCATCTATGTCAACATCCTTTAATGGATTTTACGCTTATTTGAAGTTGATTTATTATAATACAAAACTTCTATATTGTATTGAAGGTTTTGTGATATGTTTGACTGTGGATGTGCTATTTTATACCATTCATAGTTTATGGTGAAACTATTGACATTTCGTATGCTAGTTTTAATCCGAATGATTATGTTATATTTCAAACTTTTCTTCAGATGAATGTGCTAAACAAGTATGTTCCGGGTTGGGGACCGGTAAAAGTAAGCCCTCCAGGTTGGGGACTGGTAAAAGTAAGCCCTCCAGGTTGGGGACTGGTTAAAGTAAGCCCTCCAGGTTAGGGACTGGTAAAAGTATGCCCTCCGGGTTGGTGTCCGGTTATTAGAGGCACTCCGGGTTGGTGTCCGGTTATTAGAGGCACTCCGAGTTGGGTTCCGGTTAGAAGTAACCCCTAGGTCTTGGGATGAGGCCTAGACAAAGAAATTAACATTTAGCATTATGCATTCCAACATTATGAAAGTGGTTATTGATATTGCATGTGATTATTCGATTAGTATAATATCCATGTGAACAAGTAAATGGCATTATTTCATTTTACTTTTGCTATACTATGTTGAAGTTCAATTTTAAAAGGCTTTTGTTTTAGTAATGCATTGCCTTAAATGTTTATGCTCATTTTGAATATTCCGCTATATTGTTATCCTTACTGGGCATTTGAGCTCACCCCTTTTCTATGTTTTATTTTTCCCAGGTAGTGAAGAGGTAAATTATGAATGACTTGCAGGGATATTATGAGGGGTTAATAGTGTGGATATGAAGACTTTGTTGTTGTAGTAGTTTTTCACTTTGGAATGTAATGTAAAACTTTATGATTATATCTAGTGTTTCCAAGACTACTAAACCAATCGGTCTTTCGGGATTTGATCTTTCTTGTGATCGTGCCAATGTTACGAAGTAATGCACCGACTCTGGGTAGCTAGGGTCGGGGCGTTACAGTTGGTATCAGAGGAAGTTTAGTACAAACCTTGGAAGCTAGATTTAGATAAACTCTGATTAGAGCACGTAGACCTAAGATGAACTTTGAGGATTAGTATAGAAGAACTTCCTAGAATTTTGGTATTGTGGAGATTTTGTGAGTTTTCCGAGCAATACATCCCTGTCTGGATACGAGCAGGTAGAGCCGGCTCTGGCACAGATGTACCTAGGGGTAAAACCTGAAAACACCGCTTTGAGCTAGACTCGAACGGGAACTGGTGCACGACAACGGGCCTTGCTGCACTCTTGGTTACGACACTCCCGGGGGATATGCTTAGGATAACTCTCATTCTCTTTACAAATCATTATGAAGGGTTTATGAGTATATAATTCCTCAAAGAAAACATTTTTATGATTATGGATTATATCCATAAATAGTTCAATTTATGTTAAGTGTTTTATAAGTATGGGATTATGTATTTTGATTCATAAACTGATCTAGTTTATGCCATTGTTTAGAAATGGCGCCTAGTAGAAGAAATGGAAACCGTATCAATACACGCACTCCCTGTAGGGATTGCCCTCCTGCTCGAGATAATTATAGTGGGGCTGGTGATGCAACTGGTGCCGATCAGCTAATCACCATACTGGGACAACTTACTCAGGTTATGAATAATAACCTTACCCGTATGGAGCACCCTGATCCGCAGCGTGGAGGACCAATGTTAGAACGATTCATGAGGCATCAACCACCAACGTTCAATGGGAGTACAAATCCCTTAGTAGCTGAGCAATGGATAAATTCCCTAGAGAAAATATTTCATTCTTTGGGGAGCAGTGAAAGGGAGAAAGTTATCATGGCAGTTTACCGCCTCACTGGAGATGCTGATCAATGGTGGTCAATGATTCAAAACACAAAGGAAGATGATGACGTATCGAATATGGAATGGAGGGAGTTCAAAGAGCATTTCTTAGAAAAATACTTTCGTCGTGACCATCGAGCAGATATGGAAAGGCAATTTCTGAGTCTGAGGCAGAAGGAGGATGAGAATGTCGCAATGTATGAGGCTAACTTTACAAGGTTAGCAAGGCATGCTGCCGATTATATACGTAACCCAAGGAGTAAGATTGATCGTTTCTTTGATGGGTTAAAACCATTTCTCCGTCGAGCTTTGGTATCACAATCCTTCTCATCATACGAAGATATTGTCTCATGTGCTATCAAGACAGAAAAGGAATTCTCTAAGTCTTATGAAAACAAAGTAAAGCAAGAGCAGAAGAGAACGGTGGAACAAGAGACAGATAAAGGGAAAAAGGGAAAGAAGGATTTTCCATTATGTGGTAATTGTGGGAAGAATCACCCTGGTACTTGCCTAAAAGGAATGGGAGTTTGTTATAAATGTGGAGAAAAGGGTCACCAGGCTCGTGATTGCAAGGGAAAGAAAGAGGCTATCAAAGTGGAATGCTATAATTGTAGAGAAATGGGTCATTATGCAAATGAATGTCCTAAGCGTCAGGGAATCTTACCTCAGAAAAGGCCAAGGGATCAAGGCCAATCTTATGCTGTGGCTACAGTTCAAGCGGAATAATTAATGTATTGGTGGTTTTGGACTCAAGGATTATATTCTGGTTATAAGAATAATGTGATATATATATGGATTGTACTGCAGTACTTGTTGATTTCAGTAAGGTTTTAATATGATGAAGGTAATTATATTTTTAGTATGTGACAATAAGAGAAACTTTACTTCGTTTGGGGAATCTGATAAATTGATTTTGGAATTAAGAAACCTTTTAGAGAATGTCTGGACAGAGGTATTTTGGATAACTAGAAAGGTTGGAGTGGATTAAGTTGATCTTTGGATAGTATTGTTTAAGGTTAAAAAATTTATGAAGATTATTTTTGGAATATTATAATACTATAGTTTTAGGAAAAGGACAACCTGTAGGGTGGGGCATAACCCGTCGCGTCGGACAAAGTTGCAGGAATCGAACCCACAACCATAGTGCGACAGGCCTTTATTTCCTACCACTAGCCTACAGGGAGTCCCTGGTTATTACAAAATAGTTTTCCTATTCTAAATGGTTTGTGGTAAAAATTTATTAATGAAAGTCTACATGATAAGTAAGTATATTTCCTCACATTCTTAGTAAATCTCTTAAATAATTTCCTCACCTCTATGAAAGGTTACTTAAAACAAAAACGTTGTCGATTAACTTTTCCAACTGGGGATTCAATGAATGTTTAACCAATCATAAATTTGTGATTTTCTTATTGTTAACTTTCTCCTAATCTTGTTTTCTAGAACTCTACATCAGACCATGCTAGTTTGTTTTTCCTCCATATCCATATTTTCATAGAACCCTAGTATGGGCTATCTCGGATGACCTTTGTACTTCTCTTTCTTTCTTTCAATGTTATATTTTTATTAATCTTATTTCCGATGTGGGTTTTCCACAAAGGTATTTTCTATTTACAACCTTTTATTTTCAAAGAAAAATTTCAAATTGCGAGGACGCAATTTATTGAAGGAGGGGAGAATGTAACACCCCGAGCTTCCACGATACGCCTCTCATTGAATAATGCAATAGCTTGCATTGTACGCAACTTCGAGTTCTAAAACACCGCGACTAATCAAAGTAGCCATTATGAATAGTAATAACAACTTTTTAAAATTATAGAAATTTTATATTTCAAATGGACTTCATTTTTGTATTCGTAATATCGAAATTATCCTAAGTTGAATTTTTTGTAACTTTCTGAGAACTTCCAATTTTTTATGAATAGTGAAAAATACTTAAAACAACTTTTTTAATCAAAATAATTAATTGTGATAAATTATACTATTTAGTGGTTTTAAAGTATAATTAGAACATATTTTTACCATTTTATCCAATGGTGGTCATTAGAATTAATTTAACATTGAAAATGGACATAAACAATTGCCAATCTTTTGATATAAATTGTTTCCTAAAAACACGCTATTTGTTCTGACAGCGGGAATTAATTATAAAATTAATTAATGCAACTTATATGATTGGAATTTTGTAAAATAGACATCATTTTTGAATTCGGAATATCAATTATAGTTTAGGGTGAAATTTTGGTACTTTTCGGATAACTTTTGTATTTTGATGAATAGTGAAAATTACTAAATTTTAATTAAAAACAACTTTTTTAATCAAAATAATTAATATTGATAAATTATGAATTTGAGTGTTTTTAAAGTATATTTAGAATATATTTTTACCATTAAATTTAATGTTTGTCATTGGACATAATTTTACAATTAAACCGAACATAAACTAGTGTCAATCTTTTGATAGTTATTATCTCTTAAAAACACGCTTTTTGTTTTGACAGCGGGAATTAATTTTAAATTAATTTCTGCCACTTCTGTGTTTTGAATTTAGAAAAATGGATTCCATATTTGGAATCAGGATGTTCAAATTGTGTAAATAGGTAACTTTTATTTTTAGACATTTTGAATAATTACTGCGGTAAATATTTTATTTACCATGGTTAAGGGTAAATCCGGTAAATAAGGGTTAAAAAATAATATTATAATAATACTAAATTACCCTAAAACGTGTCTTAACCCTATTGGTTGATACATTTTCGACCATGGGCATCTTTGGGTCTATTTTGGGACCCCATGGATCCACTTGTAAGTGATAATGACACATTATATTAATAAAGTTAAAATAAAAATAAAAATGGCATAAGCTTAAATCTTTTAGAAGAACAATTTTTACATAGGGTTATACATGTTGTATTTTCGATTATAAATATTCATTAGAAAGCTAAAAAGATTTCCTACATGATGATATTTTATTTATAATTTTTAGACATCAAATAAGTTAAATTATTAATGACACAATAATGATGAAATGTTTACCTCATTAATAAATCATTTAAATAAATAATATTATAATGATTAAAATATTATCTAAAACCTGTCCAATTCTTATTGGTTGATGTTATTTAGAATATGAGTCATCTTATCTTCGACCTCAATGATTTTTGGACCATTAGAAACCGAATATAATTATATTATAAAGTAATACTTTCACTCTTTCCTAAAGAGCCCCTCCTCTCCCTTATAAAAGGAGACCACTTCTACTCATTCCTCACACCTCTCAAGCCACTTGGCCAGTCCAAACTCT
The DNA here is from genome assembly GCA_963277665.1 of Viscum album. Classification (NCBI taxonomy): domain Eukaryota; kingdom Viridiplantae; phylum Streptophyta; class Magnoliopsida; order Santalales; family Viscaceae; genus Viscum; species Viscum album. Next base: position 796,770,068 of record OY728143.1, on the reverse strand, counting down.
GCCCAAATAAGCTCCCCACATCCCTCTCCTCCTCCTTGAAGCTTCCCCTTAGGCAGAAATCATTTCAAGAATTCCTTTGGTTCCAACCAAAGTGAGTTACCTAAATTAAAGGTAACGATTTCTCTTAAATTATTTTCAATTATTTTGCTTCTCCAACCCCCAAAATCTTTTTATTTCCTTTATTTTGTAACAACACCAGTATCCTCAATATACTAGTATGTTGTTATAAGAAGGATTCAAACTACACATACACACAACTCCATATAATGGATGATGAACATAATGTTTCTGTGGATGGCAAACTAACGCCTCACGAAACGATGATTGTTCAAATACATCTTACCACCTCTCATGGTGGCCATTATGATGCCACTGTAATTAAATATGATATTAATGATATATATTTTATATATAAGCTTCTGTAATTCCATTTTATTTCATACCATTAGTCGTTTCATGTTGTATATACATACGATAATTTCATTTGAGGAAGTGCGGACTACCGCCCCCTTAAAATGATATGACTCGTTCATACCACACATGGAACGTATAAAGGATGGTGTTAATGAACTTAAGTAACATATATAAAATATTATATTATACTGGAATATTAATATACCTATGTATCATTTGGATTCGATTCTTTTAAAATAAAAATTAAATGGAAGTAGCGTTCGTGCGTACGTACGGACTACCGTCTCCACGAACGCGATGAGATTCATTCTCCATCGTATCCATTCAAGTATAATTATCATTTAATGATTTAAAAATGATTTTTAAGGACTTGATATCATTCTGGATATGAATAAGATACAACAAACATTACTTATGTAACAAAACATATAAAAGAAAATGAGTAAGTTAACACCAGAAACGGCGTTAATACTAAGATATTATTATCAAATCAATATTAAAAGATCATATATGATATCATATTAATGTATATGATTCTTGTATAATTTAATAACAATTATTTCACCATTATACAGGAGGTTAACCTACCCCAACCAAGGAAAAGTACAAGGTAATGGTTATTTCACAATCTCTTCATTATCCCAGATTGTTTATATGTAATAATCTACTGGGATTTCTTTATCATCCACATCCATGTTTCTTTGAAATGTATTTCAAATCATATTTATTATTTACAAGAATATGGGTTAAATTAATTTATACCCTTGTTTGACTTTTTGTAAGAGGTTTATAAAGGAATATTTCCGTCGTTTTCAAAATAAGGTCCTTTTTGACCTTTTCGACAGAATTAAGATAAGAATGTTTTTTTTACTTATACGGCGGGTGCGGTTATTTTCCACCATTATAAAATCGTCAAAGCTTTCCTTACAAGCTTACAAGAATATTTTCAAGAAAATATTTTATTTTATATGGCTCTTAAATGATTTCAAAAATAGAAATAGATATTTCTCTAAAAAGTGTTTTGATTTCATCTATGTCAACATCCTTTAATGGATTTTACGCTTATTTGAAGTTGATTTATTATAATACAAAACTTCTATATTGTATTGAAGGTTTTGTGATATGTTTGACTGTGGATGTGCTATTTTATACCATTCATAGTTTATGGTGAAACTATTGACATTTCGTATGCTAGTTTTAATCCGAATGATTATGTTATATTTCAAACTTTTCTTCAGATGAATGTGCTAAACAAGTATGTTCCGGGTTGGGGACCGGTAAAAGTAAGCCCTCCAGGTTGGGGACTGGTAAAAGTAAGCCCTCCAGGTTGGGGACTGGTTAAAGTAAGCCCTCCAGGTTAGGGACTGGTAAAAGTATGCCCTCCGGGTTGGTGTCCGGTTATTAGAGGCACTCTGGGTTGGTGTCCGGTTATTAGAGGCACTCCGGGTTGGTGTCCGGTTATTAGAGGCACTCCGGGTTGGGTTCCGGTTAGAAGTAACCCCTAGGTCTTGGGATGAGGCCTAGACAAAGAAATTAACATTTAGCATTATGCATTCCAACATTATGAAAGTGGTTATTGATATTGAATGTGATTATTCGATTAGTAGAATATCCATGTGAACAAGTAAATGGCATTATTTCATTTTACTTTTGCCATACTATGTTGAAGTTCAATTTTAAAAGGCTTTTGTTTTAGTAATGCATTGCCTTAAATGTTTATGCTCATTTTGAATATTCCGCTATATTTTTATCCTTACTGGGCATTTGAGCTCACCCCTTTTCTATGTTTTATTTTTCCCAGGTAGTGAAGAGGTAAATTTTGAATGACTTGCAGGGATATTATGAGGGGTTAATAGTGTGGATATGAAGACTTTGTTGTTGTAGTAGTTTTTCACTTTGGAATGTAATGTAAAACTTTATGATTATATCTAGTGTTTCCAAGACTACTAAACCAATCGGTCTTTCGGGATTTGATCTTTCTTGTGATCATGCCAATGTTACGAAGTAATGCACCGACTCTGGGTAGCTAGGGTCGGGGCGTTACATTTAACGACTCTTCCTCTGATAAAATTTTCAAAAATAGGAGGATAAATAATGAAAAAACCCAAGACACAACAATAAAATAGCCAGAAGTGTTATCAGCCCCCCCCACATGATATGAATCCAATGAAAAATAGTTCATGAATCTCTACAACAATATTATATATTTTCAAAACAACATGTAAATGAAATAACTTAGAAGAGTCCAATATGAAGGAATCAATTTCGACATTAAAAATATACTTTTAAAAGTACTCACTAGACTCAAATGAATCTAAAATTTCAATTAAAGGTTGTAAATCATCCTCTATAACATCCAAAATAGTATTTTAGTATCTTTGATGAACAAATTCCTATTAAATTTGATAACTATAATGTTTTTCAATAGGTTTTAAGCTTTAAATATCCCCAGAATTTCAGAATTAGAAACACTCAAATTATTCAGATAAAAAATAACATTTATTTTCCTAGAACTCAAAATTATATATTTGTAACCTAGACTCCAAATTAGACTCTAGAGAAATGGTTTTCATAAAAATTGTCAGATATTAGTTATATTCAAAATCTAGATTGATACATTATAAATAACAGCCTTCTTTATGATTAACTCCCTCTTGATGCATTGAATTATATGACTGTTATTTCTCTCTTGTATACCTAGTAATTCGAGATCATTTTTAAAATCATATTCAACATAACGGGTGCTTATTATCTCATTGATATATTCTCAAAATAATTCTTCATAAGGGTGATGGAAATATTTCATAAACTCAACTCTAAAAAATATCAATTGATTCCTATTAGATTTCATCTAATCTCAAGGTAAGATTTGTAAAAAAATATTATTGGTCATCAATGTCTCTGAGTGTTATTTTACTCTTTAAATGATAAATAAGTACACGACAATTAACTATGAATGTTAATCATTAAATGATAGGAAAATTAGTGTCATAATCCATATCTATAATAAGAAAATTGGTGGAAAAAATTAGTTTTCCCACCATGAATAATTGGTTATATAACCTACCAATGGGATGAGTAACTAACATATCATCCAATAGGAGTGAAACATATCCATATTTTATTTCCCCTCAATAAAAATTTTTATAATTATTATAATCACATCAATTTAATATTGAGTCTTAAGTCAAAAATTAAATTCATCTCCTAAATTAATCATATTCTACAATATATGAAAAATATTACTTTCTAATTTACGTTATGAGGTATCTTATTTAATAGTATATTATTTAAACTCTTAGTTAAATTGGTCATATTAATATCCTATAAAACTATTTTTTATCTAAAATACTTTTGTTAAATTTTATGTACTATGTTATTTTGTAAAATTATTCACTAAGAAGAAGGTTTATGTTAAAATTGTAAACCATTCTATGTAATTTCATGTAGTTATGTTCTTTGTTTTTTTCCCTTTGCGGAAAAGGAATAAGAAGGGAATACTATTGCATGATTGGTTAATTTTTATCCTTCTTATAAAACCATAAAATCCGCATACCTTCCTTTAACAACTCCCTTGTAATTTTATTTTCTTTCATATCTTTCATAAGTGTGTTATTTTCATTATTTCTATCCTGGACCTTTCTATCTAAATTTACTAATTCTATATTTACATATTTTAACATTTACATTCAACTAACAAATATATCTCAAATTATCTAGGATGATCCATAACATTTAATTAAGTTTGAAGTCATGATCTTGTTGTAACAACCATCAAGTTTTCTCTTATATTGGTTTCAATTATGATGATATGTTTTACCTAATCTCTTTGACCATGGTGACTAGAAAGTAATCCCATTTTAACTCACTGTTTTGTAGTAAAGAGTTTCTCTATGATTTACCAAAATTAAAATATTCCATTTTTGAATAAAACATCCCAAAACCTAATGCATCATACCCCTAATCTATTATTGAGAATTACAATATTCAACCGAATAATTGTTTTTTAAAGAATGGTTTTGTTTTTTTAATACAAATGAATCATTTTATTTAACCACTCCTTCATATTTCCATGATAAATTATTATATTTATTAAAATTTGGGTTTTATTTATTTTAATGTGGATCAATATTCCCTATATTCTTTTCCCTACACTCCGTAAATTAGACAATAAAATAAAAATGATATGAAGAATAAAATATATTAAAATAGTTCTAATTCAACCCAAACATTCAATAATTAATACACTACCACGAAAAGGATATTACCTAATAAACAAAATTAATTCATGGGGCATGTGAACTAATCTCATCCCTATGAATGGTTCTTTTCCATGAAATTTATTATTCTATGGTTTGAGATTGTTTATTAAATATTTTATAATTCCACAGTTTTTTTATTTGATAAATAACGACAAAAAGAATGGTCATATATATTTTAATGACAAGGTGTTAGAATACTATATAGAGTGTCCATAAAAATGTGAGGATCCAGTTGTTGATTTGAAAATGTCCTAAAAAGTGCCCTAAATTTGTCTCATGTCTCCCGAAATAGATCACCCTCATCTTGACAAAAACTATTGATTTTATGTCCCACCTCTATGGTAGTATTCCATTGGTGAAATTTCTTTACAAAATAATTAAAAATATAGTCAGAAGGTTTAATGATTTCCTCCTCTATATATTTAAACCAAATCCTTTCCTTATATTTCAAAAATAATTAAAACCCATCCACTTAATTTCTTATTCACTAAGCCCATGTATTTATAAATTTTGATGCACTCTGTAATAGTCTCTAATTAAATCAATGGATTCCTTAGCAGGTCTACCAATAAATGAAGTTAGAATGGAATGATAAGACTGATTTATTTCAACATTCCTAGACCAAAGGTATTACTATAAACATGAATTATTTAATTAATTTGATGGATCTTTGAAATCTATAATCCAATTTCTCTAGTCAATCACATTCCTATGTTTAGGTTGATATGAATTGTGATTTTCATTTATATTTTAAACTCTTTGATTTTCCAAACATTTCATTTCATGTTTAATTTTCATTTTGAGAGTTTAATGCTATTTGATTATTTTAGGTATTAGTGAATTAGTTTTAGTAGTGAATGATTCTATTTTGTTAATGAAAATTTAGTAAAATTTAATAACCCTTGCATCCACAGTACTCTTCTCCTTGAATAATACAGTAGCGTATGTTGTACGCAACTTCGTGTTCTAACACACACCACAACCAATCAAACTAGACGTTATGAATAGTAATACCCACTTTTTTAAATTTTTATAAATTTTAACTCTCAAAATAAAATTCATTTTTGGATTCGGAATATCAAAATTAGCCTACGGTAAAATTTTGGAACTTTTTGGATAACTTTTATATTTTGATGAATAGTGAACATTACTAAATTTTAATTAAAACCTACTTTTTTGATAAAAATAATTAATAGTGATAAATTATGAATTTTAGTGGTTTAAAAGTATATTTGGAATATATTTTTTCAATTTAATACAATTTTGGTCGTTGGACATAATTTCACATTTAAACCAGACATAAACAACTGTCAATCTTTTGATAGTTATTATGTCTTAAATACACGTTTTTTGTTTAAACATCGTAAATTAATTTTAAATTAATTTCATCTACTTTTGTGTTTTGAATTTAGAAATATGGAATCTATATTTGGAATCAGGAGTTCCAAATTGTGTAAATAGTTAACTTTTATTTTTAGACATTTTGAATAATTACTTCGGTAAATATTTTATATACCATGGTTAAAGGGTAAATCTGGTAAATAAGTGTAAAAAAATAATATTATAATAATATTAATTTACCCTAAAACGTGTCATAACCCTACTGGTTGATACATGTCCGCCCATGGGCATCTTTGAGTCGATTTGGGGACCTCATGGATCCACTTGTAAGTGATAATGACACTTTATATTAATTAAGTTAAAGTAAATACAAAAATTACATAAGCATATATTTTTTAGAAAATCAATTTTTACATAGGGTTATATATATTATATTTTCAAATATAAATATTCACTACAAATATAAAATTATTTTCTACATAATAGTATATTATTTATTATTTTTATACATTGAATAATTAAATTTATTAATGACACAATAATGATGTAGTATTTTCCTTATTAATGAAAGAATCAAATAATTGGTATTATAAATATTAAAATAAATATAATTTGAAAGATTTGATGTCGTCCATGAATTTTATTGATTAATATGACAGGTTAGTATTTCTTAAATGAATTTTTTTCAAATTAATAATATTACTAAGAATTTACCAAAAGTCAATTGTTAAATAGTTTTAAAATTGACATAAAAGTGTTTTTAAAACAAATATTATATTATAAATTGATATTCTATTCCTAAAAATATAAATTTCGGCCAAAGGAATTATATCATGATAGGTGTATCATTAATGGACCACTTGGGGGTCTCTTAGATGTATATAGTAAGTTTATTAACTATATAATATAAAAATAAAAAGTGACATGGTAATGTCAAACTAATTAACTAAGAGTTAAAACTAAAAGATAAGGTTCATATAATGACCCAAACCTGTCTAAAATATTTTTTTTGAACGTTTTTATACCCATTACCACCTTATAATTTCAATAATCCACTTTTGAGTCATTATAAACTGAATATGAATTTATTATAAAATAATACATTAAGTTTTTCCTAAAGAGCCCCTCCTTCCCCTTATAAAAGGACACCACTTCTAACAAATTATTTACACCTTCAAAGCCTTTTGGTTTGGCCAAACTCTGACCAAATACCCTCTCAAATATCCTCTATTAATCATATAGGCCTTCTTTTAGTCATAAATCCAACCTAAGGAGCCCTTTTGATCAAATGAAAAGGAAGAACCGGAAGAAGAGGTAATGTTTTCACCACCCTCTTCCAAGTTCCTTTCTTCTTCAACTTCTTCTTTCATTGTTATTTCCATTCTAAAATAATAACTCCAATATCTTCTATATACTGTGATGTTATTATAAATATGTTACAACCATATTCAGTATTCTATCCATACATTGAATGACATGTCACCATACATGCGTACGTACGGCCTACCGTCTCCACGTCGTGGTGTAATTGTTATTCAATAAATTATTATTTGTATGGGTTTAATAATGATGTGTAATTCACTCAAATAATAAATATAACATGATAATGATTCAGTATATATGATATAAAATCCAATTATATATTATTTTAAAATCAAAAGAATGATATTGTCGCTTGTGCGTACGTACAGACTACCGTCTCCACGAACGCGATGAGATTCATTCCCCATCGTATCAATTCAAGAAAAAAATTCATTTGATAGTTAAAAATAATGTTCAAGGACTTGATATAATTCTGGATATAAATAAGATACAACCTATCTATAACAAACACAACTTATGTAATAATACATATAAAAACATGAGTAAGTTAACACCTAAAACGACGATAAAACTAAGATAATATTAAAAAAGAAATGTTAAAATATCATATATTATATCATATTAATTTATATGAATCTTGAATAATTTAATGAAAATTATTTCACCATTATATAGTAGGTTAACCTACAATCAACCAAGGATAAGTACAAGTTAAGGGTTTATTTCACAATCATTTCATTATCTGAGGTTGTTTATACGTAATTATCTATGGGACCACTTTATCATCCACATCCATGTTTTTTTAAAATGTATTTCAAATCATTCTTAATATTTTAAAGAATATTGGTTAATGTCATTTATACCCTTGTTTTACTTTTTATAATATTTTTATAAAAAAATCTTTCCATCGTATTCCAAACAAGGTCCTTTTAACCTTGTCGACAAAATTTAGGTCAGAATGTATCTTTTTAACTTATACGGTGATTGTGGCTATTTTCTACCGTTATAAGCTCGTCGGAGCTTACCTTACAAGCTTATAAGAATATTTTCAAAGTAAATTTTTTACTTTATAATTATGTGACTATTAAATTATTTCAAAATAGAAAAAGATATTTCTCTAAAAAGAGTTTTGATTTCATCTATGTCAACATCCTTTGATGGATTTTAAGTTTATTTAGAGTTGATTTATTTTGATACAAAACATCCAAATTGTATTGAAGGTTTTCGGATCTGTTTCACTGTGGATGTGTTATTTTTATACCATTCATTATTATGGTTAAATTATTGACATTTTGTATGATATTTTTAATAGGAATGTTTATGATATGTTCGAACCTTTTCATATGAGGAATGTACTGGACTTAGTAAGTGACTAGTGGAGCCCGCTCTAGATCCACGATGCATTGGTAGGTCTCATGAGACAACTAGACATGGAATTGGAGGAGACCCATTCTCAATTTGATTTATGGTTTTTTTGAGGCCTTAATCATTTTTAGACGTCTTGGTCAAGGCCTTGACTAAATGTTTCAGAATTTCTGGCAATATACATTCCTTCATTATGGAAATAATATTGATGGTTCATGTGGTCATTTGACTACTGGAATACCCATGATTATTTTTTATTATGTCATTATTTACTCATCTCATATTCTTTCCAAAAAAATTATTCATGTTTATTATTGGTAAAGGAATGTTGTTTCAATTATTTACCATACTTAATATTTATGAAATTTTCTGATGTATTACTTACCCTTACTGAGTTTTTGAGCTCACCCCTTTCTTATGTTTCATTTTCCCAGGATATGAAGAAGTTAGTTATGAGTGACCAGCAGGCATAATCTAGGAGGCTTGGATGTTTCTAATGAAATATATTTGTGTTTTATTTCTTTTCAAGTTGTAAAGTTGATCATATGTATGAATCTTGTTTCCAATAATACTAAACAGATCGGTCTTTCGAGGCATGATTTCCTTATGATCATTCCAATGTTTTATAATAATGCACCGACTCTGGGTAACTGGGGTCGGGGCGTTACAGTGGGTATTAGAGGAAGTTTAGTACAACCCTTGGAAACAAGATTTAGATAAACTCTGATTAGAGAAAATAGAACTAAGATGGACTTTGAGGATTAGTATAGAAGAACATCCTAAAATTTTTGTATTGAAGAAATTTTATAAGATTTCTGAGCAATACATCCTTGTCAGGATACAAGAAGGTAGAGGCGGTTCTGGCACAGATGTACATAGGGGTAAAACCCGAAAACACCGCTTTGAGCTAGACTCGAACATGAACTGGTGCACGACAATGGGCCTTGTTGTACTCTTGGTTACGACACTCCTGGGGGATATTCTTAGGATAATTTTTATTTTCTTTACAAACCATTATGAAAAATTTAGGAGTATATACCTCCTCAAAGAAAACATTTTTATGATTATGGATTATATCCATAAATATTTCAATAAATTTTAAGTGTTTTACAAGTATGGAATTGTGTATTTTGTTTCATAAACTGATCTAGTTTATGTCATTGTTTAGAAATGGTGCCTAGTGGAAGAAATGGAAACTGTATCAATCCACACACTCCATGTGGGGATTTCCCTCCTGCTCAAGATAATTATAGTGGTGATGGTGATGCTACTGGTTCTGATCAGCTAATCACCATACTGGGACAACTCACTCAGGTTATGAATAATAACCATACCCATATAGAGCACCCCTAATCCACAACGTGGAGGGTCAATATTAGATCGCTTCATGAGGTAATAGCCACCAAAATTCAATGGGAATAAAAATCCCCTAGTAGCTGAGCAATGGATATATTCTTTAGATAAAATATTCCATGCCATGGGGAGTTGTGAAAGGTAAAAAGTTATCATCGCAGTTTACCACCTCACTGGAGATGCTGATCAATGGTGGTCATTGATTCAAAACATTAAGGAAGATGATAAAGTATCAAATATGTAACGAAGGGAGTTTATAGATCTGTTTTTAGAAAAATACATTCCTCATGACCATCGAGTGGATATGGAAGGGCAATTTCTGATTCTGAGACAAAAGGATGATGAGAGCGTCGCAAAGTATGAGGATAACTTTATGAGGTTAACAAGGTATGCTGCAGATTATATACATAAACCAAAAAGTAAGATTGATCATTTCTTTTATGGGTTAAAACTATTTCTCCGTCGAGAATTGGTCTCACAATCCTTCCCGTCATACGAAGATATTGTCTCGTGTGATATCCAGACAGAAAAAGAATTCTCTAAGTCTTATGACTTTAAATCAAAGTTGGAGAAGAAGAGATCTGATGAAAAATCTGGGAAAGGAAGTAAGGAAATAATGAAGAAGGGAATAATTGAATTTCCACCTTGTGATAATTGCAGAAGGAAGCACCCAGGTGCCTATCTAAAAGGAAAATTAGTATGCTACATGTGATGACAGAAAGTCTATCTAGCTGGTGATTGTAAAGGAAAGAAATATGCTACCAATTATCAATTCTACAATTGCAGGGAGATGGGACATTATGCAAATGAATGTACTAAGCGTCAGAGAAACATACCTCATAAAATTCCTAGGCACCAAGACCAAGATTATGCAATCACTACTACTGAGGTTGAAGCCCTGAAAGATGTGGTGGCAGGTAATTTAATGGTTTACTCAAGTTTAGAAAATGATTTATTTGATTCTGGATCATCGCATTTTTTTCATATCTTCCTAGTTTGCTATAAAAATTAGATATTTCTAATTTGATTTAACATGGGGGTTGTCAATCAAAACTCCTGAGGTAAGTATCATTGCAACAATGTTTTGTGAACCAGTCCCCATTAGAACAAAGAAATGTCCTCTATCTAAGGATCTCATCATCATACTGATGACTGAATTCGATATAATCCTCAGTATGGATTGGATTTCATACCCTGATGCAAAAATTTATTATAAGAAGAAAGAGTTTACTATTTTTTATGATGATGATAAGGAACACCTTATCTTTAGATCAGAATCGCCACCCCCTAATTCTTACCTTGATCCACCCCCAGTAGCTCAACTAAATTCAATTATCGGGGTGGAAGAGAATGAAATAACTATGGGTGAGGAAACAAATGTCCAAATATAAGATGTACCTATTCTGAGAGAATATGTTGATGTGCTTCTAGAAGATTTACCTGGACATCCTCCAGAATGAGAAATTGAGTTTTCCATTGATTTAATTCCTTGTTTAAGTCCTATATTGAAGACCCCTTATAGAATAGCCACTGTGGAATTAGTTGAACTAAAGAAAAAACTTGAGGAATTGAGTAATAAAGTATTTATTCTCCCTAGTGTTTCTCCATGGGGAGCCCCTGTCCTTTTTTAAAAAAAGGAAGATTGATCTATGAGGTTATGTATCAACTACAAGGAAACCAATGCTAAAAAAATAAAGAACAAGTATCCCCTACCTCGCATTGATGGTTTATTTGATTAACTACATGGAGCTCAATACTTTTCAATGATTGACCTTTGATCTGGATACCATCAGTTGTGTGTAAAGAAAAAAGACATTCCGAAGACAGCATTTTGAACCAGGTATGGGAATTACGAGTTTACAGTAATGCCTTTTGGATTGACTAATGAACCCTATGTATTCATGGATCTAATGAATAGAGTTTTCAAGGAATATCTCGATGATTTTGTGCTGGTATTTATGGAGCATATCTTGGTATTCTCTAAAAGCTATGAGGATCATAAAAATCACTTGCGCATTATCCTGAAGACTCTTAGAAGACATGAATTATATGGGATGTTTGGAAAGTGTGAATTATGGTTTCAATAGATTTCTTTTCTTGTCCATTTTGTCTCTAAGGATGGAATCATTGTTGATCCTTCTAAGACATAAGCAATCCAATAATGGCCTACACTGATGAGTATAACCGAGGTACGCAGTTTTATTGTCTTAGCAGGTTATTATCGGTGTTTCGTCCCAAACATTTCCCGATTGGATAACCCATTAATGAAGCTCACACATAAAGGGGTTACATTTGTTTAGAAAAAAGAGTGTTAATAATGTTTTGAAGAACTAAAGAGAATATTAGTCAATTCTCCTATGTTGACTCTACCATCGGGGAATGATGGGTTCATTATTTATAGTGATGCGTCGAAGAAAGGACTTGGTTGTGTCCTTATACAGAATGATAGAGTTATTGTGTATGCATCATGACAGCTGAAAATGCATGAGCAAAACTATCCTACTAATGATCTTGATTTAGCTGTTGTAATATTTTCTCTAAAGATATGGATACATTATCTCTATGGGGAAAAATGTTAGATTCATACTGATCAGAAGAGTTTGAAGTATATTTTCTCACAGAAATAACTCAACAGGAGGCAAAGGAGATGTCTTGAACTACTCAAGGATTATGATTTTATGATACACTGCCACCTGGGGAAGGAAAATAAGGTGTTAGATGCTTTGAGCAGAAAAGATCATGGAGTTTTGAACATAATGAGAATTGAAAGGGATCCTATTTTCATGGATCTAGTGAATATGGATATGGGAATTACCATGGAAGGTAAAACTTCGATACTTTTTCAAATGGTTGCCAAACCATCTTTACTATAAAGGAAAAGGTGTTCTCAGACCAGTGATGAAGAGTTTAAAATGAAGATTAAAGTTGTGAATGATGGGAGATTGAGAGACTTTGTGCATGAAAAAGGAATTTTGAAATTTGGGAAGAGACTTTGTGTTCCCGATATACCTTATCTAAAAAAGGAATTGTTAGATGATGATCATAGCTTCAATTTCTCTATACACCCTCGGAGCACCAAAATATATAGAGATTTGAAGGAACATTTTTTTGTGGGATAACATTAAGAGGGATATTTCTGATTTTGTGTCACGATGTATGGTTTTTCAACAGGTGAAAGATGGAAGGTAACAACCTGGAGAAGTCAAGCAACCTATTCCCATACCAGAGTGTAAATGGGATAATATAACGATGGACTTTGTTATGGGGATACCAAAGACTCCTAGAAGAAATGATGCAATATGGGTTATTGTTGATCGTCTTACCAAGTCAGCACATTTTCTTTGTATAAGAGAGGATCTACCACTTGAACATCGAGTAAGAATTTATATTAATGAAGTTGTGAGACTTCATGGAGTACCCCTATCGATTTTTTTCTATTGTGATCCCCGTTTCACTTCAAGATTCTGGAAAAGTCTTCAGAAGGCCTTTGATACTAAACTTCATTTAGGCTATGCCAATCACCCTCAAACAGATGGACAATCAGAACAGACTATTCAAACCTTAGAGGATATGTTGATATCATGCTCATATGGCTTTCAAGGTATGTGGGATCAATATTTACCTCTGGTAGAATTTTTCTATAACAATAGCATCCATTCAAGTATTCAGATGGCACCATATGAAGAATTATATAGAAAGAGATGTCTCACACCAACCTGTTGGGATGATGTTGTTGAGAGAAATCTCATAGGTCCAGAACTGGTGGAGGAAAGGATGGAAAAGGTGAAGGTAATCCAAAACCACATCAAAGTAGCTCAAAGGTGGCAGAAGAGCTATGCCGATAACCGAAGGAAGGATTTGGAATTTTTGGTAGGAGATCATGTTTTCTTGAAGGTATCTCCATGGAAGGGAGTTATACGTTTAGGTAAGAAGGGTAAATTGAGTCCCAATTACATCGAACCATTTGAAATTCTAGAACAAATTGGGGTGTAGCTTACCGATTGGCAGTGCCTCCAAGTCTCTCCAAAGTTCACGATGTGTTCCACGTATCACTGTTGAGAAAATAAATGCTTGTCTCAACGCATGTACTCACCTATGAGGAATTAGAACTGGAACCTGATATTTCTTATTTCAAAGAGCCTATCAATATTCGTGATATGAGAGAACATGTGTTGAGAAAACAGATGACTCGTCTGGTAAAAGTTCTATAGAGAAACCATAAGATGGAAGAGGCAACGTGGGAACACGAGAACCCATGATGAAAAACCACCCAAGTATTTTCACGTGGTATTATTATAGAACATTCAAGGATGAAATTATTTGAATGAGGGGAGAATGTAACAATCCAAGCTTCCTTGGTACGCTTCTCTTTAATGATACAGTAGCATGTGTTGTACGCAACTTTGAGTTCTAACACACACCACAACCAATCAAACTAGCCGTTATGAATAGTAATAACAACTTTTTGAAATATTATAAATTTTATCTCTCAAAATGGAATTCATTTTTGGATTCATAATATAGAAATGAGCCTACGGTAAAATTTTGGAACATTTTAGATAACTTTAATATTTTGATGAAGAGTGAAAATTGGTAAATTTTAATTAAAAACAACTTTTTTAATCAAAATAATAAATAGTAATAAATTGTTAATTCGAGTAATTTTAAAGTATATTTAGAATATATTTTTACCATTGAATACAATTTGGATCATTGGAAATAATTTTACATTTAAACCAGATATAAACAACAGTCAATCTTTTAATAGTTATCATCTCTTAAAAACACGCTTTTTGTGTTAACAACAGAAATTAATTTTAATTTAATTTCTGCCACTTCTGTGTTTTGAATTTATAAATATGGATTCCATATTTGAAATCAGGAGGTCCAAATTTTTAAATTGGTAACTTTAATTTTTAGACATTTTCAATACTTATTTCGTAAATATTTTATTTACCATGGTTAAAGCGTAAATCCGGTAAATAAGTGTAAAAAAATAATATTTTAATAATATTAATTTTCCCTAAAATGTGTCCTAACCCTATTGGTTGATACATGTCCGACCATGGGCATCTTTGGGTCGATTTTGGGACCCCATGGATCCACTTGTAAGTGATAATGGAACTTTATATTAATTATGTTAAAGTAAATACAAAAATGACATAAGAATATATCTTCTAGAAAAACAATTTTTAAATAGGGTTATATATATTTATTTTAGACTATAAATATTCATTAGAAATATAAAAATATTTCATACATAATAGTATTTTATTTATAATTTCTAGACATTGAATAATTAAATTTATTTATGACACAATAATGATGCAGTATTTTTCTTATTAATGTAAGAATCAATTAATTGGTATTATAAATATTAAAATAAATATAATTTGAACGTTTTGATGCCATACACAAGTTTTATTGATTACTATGACATGGTATTATTTCTTAAATTAATTGTTTTCAAATTAATAATGTTGTTAAGACATTAAAAAAATCAATTATTAAATAATGTCAAAATTCACATAAAATAGTTTTTAAAATAAATATTATATTAATAATTGATATGCTTTTCCTAAAATTCAATGGTTCGGCCAAAGGACTTATATCATGATATATGTATCATTAATGTACCACTTTGGGGTCACATTAATGTATATAGTATGTTTATTAACTATATAATATAAAAATACAAAGTGACATGGTAAATGTCAAACTAATTAACTAAGAGTTAAAACTAAAAGATAAGGTTAATATAATGACCCAAAAATGTCTAAAATATATTGGTTGAAATTATTTCGACCCATAACCACCATAGAATTTGAATAATCCACTTTTAATCCATTATAAACCGAATGTGAATTTATTATAAAATAATACTTTAAGTTTTTTCTAAAGAGCACATCCTCCCCTTATAAAAGGACGCCACTTCTAACCAATTATTCACACCTTCAAAGCTGTTTGGTTCGGCAAACCTCTACCAAAATACCCTCTCAACTATCCTCCATTAATCATAGAGGCCTTTATTTAGTCAGAAAGCCAACCTATGGAGCCCTTTTGATCAAATCAAAAGGAAGAACCCGAAGAAGAGGTAATGTTCTCACCACCCTCTTTCAAGTTCCTTTCTTCTTCAACATCATCTTTCTTTGTAATTTCAATTATAAAATAATAACTCTAGTATATTCTATATAATTTTATGTTATTATAAATATGGTACAACCATATTCAGTATTCTATCCACCCTTTGAATGACATGTCACAATACGTGCGTATGTACGGCCTACCGTCTCCACATCGTGGTGTAATTGTTAATCAATACATTATTATTTGGATGGGTATAATAATGATGTGTAATTCATGTAAATAATAAGTATAACGTTATAATTATTCTGTATATATGATATACCATCCGATTATATATTATTTTAATATCAAAATAATGATATTGTCCCTCGTGCGTACGTACGGACTACCGTCTCCACGAACGTGATGAGATTCACTCTCGATTGTATCCATTAAAGAATAATTTTCATTTGATGGTTAAAATAATGTTTAAGGACTTTATATCATTCTGGATATGAATAAGATACAACCTATCCATAAAAAACACGGTTTATGAAATAAAAATTAAAAAATAAAACAAGTAAGTTAACACCCGAAACGACGATAAAACTAAGATACTATTAACAAAGCAATGTTAAAAGGTCATATATGATATCATATTAATTTATATGATTCTTGTATAACTTAATAAAAATTATTTCACCACTATATAGGTTGTTAACCTTCCCTCAACCAAGGATATGTACAAGGTAAGGGTTTATTTCACAATCTCTTCATTATCTGAGATTGTTTATACTTAATTATCTACCGGGACCCCTTTATCATCCACATCCATGTTTCATAAAATGTATTTTAAATCATTCTTACTATTTTACATAATATGGGTTAAATTCATTTATACCCTTGTTTTACTTTTTATAAGATGTTTATAATGGAATATTTCTGTCGTTTTCCAAACAAGGTCCTTTTTAACCTTTTCGACAAAATTAAGGTAAGAATGTCTCTTTTTAACTTATACGGCGGGGGCAGCTATTTTCTACCGTTATAAACTCATCGAAGCATCCATTACAAGCTTATAAAAAAAATTCAAAGTAAATGTTTTAATTTATAATTATGTGACTTTTAAATGATTTCAAAATATAAAGAGATATTTCTCTAAAAAGAGTTTTGATTTCATCTATGTCAACATCCTTTGATGGATTTTATGTTTATATGGAGTTGATTTATTATGATTCAAAACATCCATATTGTATTTATGGTTTTGTGATATGTTTGACTGTGGATGTGGTATTTTTATACCATTCATGATTTATGGTTAAAGTATTGAAATTTTGTATGCTAATTTTAATACGAATGTTTATGATATGTTCAAACCTTTTCATATGAGGAATGTATAGTACATAGAAAGTGACTGGTGGAGCCCACAATAGCTCCTCGAAGCATCGATAAGTCTTATGAGACAACTATTCGTGGAATTGGATGAGGCACTTTCCCAATTTGATTTATGGTTTTGGCCAAGGCCTTAATCATTTTTAGACGTCTTAGCCGAGTACTTGAAAAAATGTATAAGAATGTCAGGAATTATACATTTCCTCATTATAGAAATAATATTAATGGTTCATGTTCTCATTCGACTAGTGGAATACCCATGATTATGTTATGTTATGGCCTTATTAACTCAGCTCATATTCTTTCCATAAAATTATTCATTTTTATTATTGGTAAAGGCATGTGCTTTCAATTATTTACCATGATTAATATTTATGTCATTTTCAGTTATATTACTTACCCTTATTGAGATTTTGATCTCACCCCTTTCTTATTTTTCATTTTCCCATGATATGAAGAAGTTAGTTATGAGTGACCAGTGGGCATAATCTTGGAGGCTTGGATGTTTCTAAATAAATATATTTGTGTTGTATTTCTTTTCATGTTATAAAGTTGAACTTATGTATGAATCTTATTTCCAATAATACTAAACTGGTCGGTCTTTCAAGACATGATTTCCTTGTGATAATACCAATGTTATGTAATAATGTACCGACTCTGGGTAATTGGGGACAGGGAGTTACATAAAATATCCCATACTAAGGACACATCATAGTTAAAGAAAACATATTTTCATTTGTTTAGTTTATTATATTGAAAAATTCCATATAATTCCAATTATATTTTTTATTATTGTATCATGTAGATTCATTATAATTAACAATATGAGATCCATAATCTAGGTAAAATCTGTGTTGAAACACATAAATTTTAATTTTTTTGAATAATTTTTCTTAGTGTTCTCTCTTATGGTCAGATAATTTTATCAAAACTCAAGATGTGGATTCATCTTCATAGAGAAAAAAGAACCACAATGTTTTCTAAATACAGTTCACAGGTTGATGTTTCCAAGGTATAGGATCCCCTACTGCTAACATATTAATTATTAAATTAATAAAAAATGATTATTGAGAAAAAGATAAATTATGAACACTAGAAAAAAAGTCACAATGTGATCTTCCTCTATAATTGCACCTAGTATGCGAATTTTAGGGAAATGGAAACATAGTTTTAACTTCAAAAAAATATTAATCTAGAAATTAAATTTTCAATACATCATTAGAGAAGAAAAAAATTAAAATATAATTAAATCAAGAAGATGATATATATATATATTAAAATAATTCATGTATACGTAATAGGATGTCAATTCATTCTAGTAAATCCCCTTCAAAAAATTATGTTTTTCATCTTAGTGATAAGAAAAATATTCTTAAAATTCATCACTGATTTAGAAATAGGAAGAGACTATAAGAGAAAATGAATTTCACTATTGAGAACCCCTCCACTCCCCAACTCCAACACAATTCACTTTTTTTCATGTGGTTCCCTAACATTTGTTCTAGTCCCATATCTAGAAGAATCAATGAAATAATCAATATCCATTAAGGTATATCTTAAATTTATTTTCCTAAAATACATTGAATTAGTATTTATTGCCTAACCTGAATCCAAATTCAAAATTTAACACAAAAATTATTAAATTTTTCTCTCATTATATTGGTGTTACCATTTTATATGATACATTGAACCAGTCAAAAAAAATCTCCTCTGGGTAAATCTTATATTTCTAATGGACTCACCTACATAAACCTATTTTTATTGCATAAATAACTTCAACAACCCTATTAAGTATGGCATCATGAACTTGTATCCCACTATTTATTCATCCCACCATAGGTTATGGTATTCATTTAATCATAATCTTTGAAATGGGATTTTTATTACCATCCTCATCTATTCATTTCCCACAGAACCAAAGTCAATATTTCGTAAAGGTAAAGATATCATATCCCCATTCCAAATAAATCGTAATTCTTCCTTTATTATTATATAACATGAAACAGCTGCACTTGACTCCAATACCTCAGTATCTAATCTTTAGTTATAATTAGAAACATTGATCCCTGTCATGGTCCAACCAATTTTCTAGAGTTTGGATCTTGGTCGGGTGTCTTACATTTTTCATGATACACAAATGAAGTATGACTTCATCAAATGATCCATAAATAGTCCCAACCACGAACTGATAAATTTTTCAAATAAATGTTTTTCTAAACATTTTGAACATTTTTTCACAAATAAAATGAAAAACTCATCTTAAGGGTACATTTTGGAGAAAATGTGATGAGTATGAAAAAATTGTGAATTTTTATGTGACTATCAATGGTGTTTTCAAAATAAAATACCCAAGAATGGATATATAAAATTTCTCAAGTTTCATGGATTATCGTAAAACCCTGAAAATTAAAAGACAAGGTTGAACACTGGATTTTTAACATTCAAGAATAAAAAACATTAGTGTTCAAGTCACTTTTGTGAGAATGGATATGTTAAATTGAGCCAAATATATATTATGTGTCAGGGGAATAATTAAATCAAACATAAACACACAAAAACACCACACACATTGGCCGGGGAGGTAGGTCATATCCCCCAAGGGATAAACCTCCCACCCACCATTTTAATTACATTATATATATTTGTCCTAAAGGTCCAATGGGCATAGATCCCATTACATGGCTTGTATGCCATCAGTTTTGGGCTAAGGTCCATTTTATGAATTGTGTGATTTTCCTCTTGAAAACTATCTATAATAAAGATTTTGGGTGATCCTAGACACTGAACAATAACTAAATTTTCTTGAGAACATTTCACCCTATACAACACCATTCTAGAGTTCCTCGCAAAGTCTTAGGCAACATACCCAGCCATTATATCTTGGAAATGTTAAAATTCCATTTATATCACTATATTCCTTATATAATAAGTCCTAAATAGATGGATTTCATCCATCATTAATGTTGGATGGTTGAAATTTCGATACTCACAATGGATCAACACCCCAACACATATAGATTCCTCTAGAGTTTTCAGTGGACCTACATTGGTATCCTCACCATGTATAAATGGATCAAAAAAGAGGAATCTTTTCATGTGTGAATCATAGTCCAGAGGCATGAGGATTCCATGAAATTAAATCCCCTATCATGTGGATAGGAAGGCCGACATGATAATTTGTCTAATGATGGTAAAAGTTCCTATTTATCCCCTTGAACCTTGAACACCATCATTATCTACCCTATATATGATCATAAAAATTGATCTAATGACACATATTATGATACATAGAATCTATCCAAATGAGAAACAAAAATTTATGAATTTCATCTGATAGGTACCTGCACTCATCAGTAGAGACAAATGTTGGTCCTCAAAAGTCCCCCCATTGAGGTGGTTTCTTCTACTACTCAACATGTCAATAAGTAAAAGGGAGTAACTGAGACAATATACATATCAGACATAGTTCTATAAATAGAGGTAGATTAAAACCTATCTTCTTTTCTATAGGAGACTAAGGGATATAACAGTATCACCACTAAAAACCTCGATAAACTATTCCAAGAGAGAGAAATTTTCTATAGGGATCCCATCACACATTTTGATGAACATATGATCCTTATTGGCTATATACTAAGGGTAAATGTGGGTTTTATCATACAAAAACTATGTTAGAGCATGTTGGGTCTTGAAAACAACCAATACATGATCCTCCTACCCAAACTAAGCAGTGTAACCTCTAACCATTGGACCATGATCACTTCACCTCCAGATCCAACATGCATGTTAATGTACATGAAACTAAAAAAACTAAACCATAATGGTGTTCCTACCACTCTCACATCCTATCGTGAGGATTTAGAGATTTAAAAATTATCAATTACATCTAAAATGAATATTTATCTCGAATGGGTGGACCATGTTCACCAACCCCAGGAATATAGTAACTCATGATTCACCCCATTCAATGGGATAGGTGATCTGAACATACATCTTTCCAACTTCACATGAATATGTAGACTAATGATAAGAACTATATAGTAGAATAATGATTACAAGATCAATTATTTTATCAAATCTGGGGGGAGACAACTTTTTTCAGGTATAGTCAACTGGCCCCAGAGATCATTGATGAATATGAATATCACTATAGGTAATTTCACTTCCATTTTATCTCCATATTTCCCAAAGATCAGCATCATTGACCACTCAATATACAAGTATATGACATATTCATGATTTTCATACATTATTTCTCTTTGATAGGTGATCACAAGGTCACTAGATCTATAAATTTTTTTGAAATTTCTATTAGATATGTTTGTTGACATTGTCCAAGATAAGTTGGTCCTTACCCCCATCTCCCAGGGATATCCATGTATATTTATAGATTTCTTCAAGAGAACTCAGCAACTAGAAGAATGATTATAGGTGACAAAGTATTGCTCATTCTGATTACCTCCTATAGGTCCAATATCAAATAAAAATAATATCTTAAATAGTCTTAACATTACAAACTTAGGTCCCACAGTCACTCCACCTACAGGAACCTCTAGAAGAAATGCCTCACTAACCAAAACCTGTCCATGAGAATACTACTCAAGACCATAGTTATGGATAGAAACCAATATTTACCATCATAAAATTGACCAAAATGGTCTACTCAATTAAGGATATGTAGAAAATAGTGTACATCATATATTCCAAAACCAATATCATAAAATTTTCTGAATCTTGTAGACACCAAGAGGATCAATTCACTAATAATATCATCTAATTCCTATACCATTGTTTCCTCATACATATTCTCAAGGATTTATTCATCATCTAGTATTTTTTATAGAACCAGATACACAATGGCCTAATCAAATTAGTTGATCTCATGGCATTGGTATAATATGTATCCAGCAGTCTACAAAGTTATATACAAGTCTCTATGGATAGTAAATAAATATTAGGGAAATTTTTATAAAGTAATAATGGTTGTATGGATTTTTGGATGGTCACATGGAACCACATCATTGTCTTCACCTATTTGGGAAGGATATAACCTCTTTATGTTTCCAAAACATCTTGATCCATGACATTGTTATCATGTCATTACATATCATATAAAAATATGTGATGATGATTCCATTTACATAATAGCCCCCTTATAGTAACAAAACTAGTCTTCAATCGTAAGGAATTCATAACCCTTAGATGGGAGAAGCCTTAGGAATTCATCACATTCTAGACTATTCCAACAAAGAAGAAAAAGAGTATGCATAAATCATTGTTGTAAGACTGGTGGGTCATTTTTTAGTACCCTGTGAAGATGGATGAAATATATCTCCTTAGGGAAACTCTACCTGATGTCAACAAAAAGAAGTGTTGGTGCTATTACGTCCGAAAAATATTTTGATTCTTTCACTTTAGAAAGGACAATTCTTATTGTTTTAACCATGAATCAATACATTATAGAGGATTTGTAGGAATATTCATCATAGTCTATACCATCAAATATACCTCTACAATCAACAAGTTTGGTTTACCATATAGCTCATCAAAATTAGTCTAACACTCATCCCTGATTTTCTAGAGCCTGATGTTAGTTCTCTAGAGCTCATACTAAAACTCTAAATCAATAAATGATCATGGAAGGTACTATATAGGCTTCATAACCTCATACTATCATGCTCACTATTCTCCCTATTTAATATATTCCATTGAGATATAGGAATATTCCATATATGTCTGTATTATTTGTTAAATCGCCTTAGCAGTATACCAGTGAGACTCTCTATCCTCAACACACACTTCAATCTAAATGAGTTTTGTGGGGATGTTTTTGATGAACTAAAGATTCATATCTATCTCAAGATTGAGGTAGCCTTCACTAAGTCATATTTTTCATAAGAATTAAAATATGTTTTTTAGTTCATGGCCTCATTCAATGTGGAAAATGAGGGTTACACTATTCATGGGTGAATACACCTTCTATATGGGTCAGTTCAATGAAGTTAAATCCATTATTTTCAAGTGAAAACCACCACTATGATCAATAATATCGCAAAATAGATGATCCTAAATCATGGGATCCTAAAATCATATCTACCCCCTCTAACATATAAATTTTAGAGTGTGATAGAATTCGGAAAATTCTATGTTGTAGGATTTGGTTAGAGACCTAATTAGTTGGATTATTATAAGTAATTAGAATCATGGTTGCCTCATAAGATAATACTTAAAATGAATTATTGGTCATTCATTGTCTCTATCTGCATATAGTGATACCCCTTTTACAGCACTAGTTCCTTAAATGATACCTTAATGGTCGAGTATAGGTAATCAATTTTGATATTTCTTTAATAAACTTCTTTAAATACAACGAACAAGATGTCAGGTATTACAAAATGGAGGGTATGAAGCTCTATTATGATTAGGTTATGTATATCAATTCCCTCAATGATTTTACAGCCACCTCAATAGTCCCTTTGATGGATTGGAATGACAGATTCATCCTATTTATCCACTAGTTGAATCCAACATCCGCAAATTTTTGGAGTTGTTTCGTAATCCCCGAGAAGAATGAAATCACACTAATTACATTATATTCCAAAAAATACAGGTATGTTTTATTCCAAAAAGGCATAACCCAATTTATTTTTAAGTGATATTCCCCTTGTTTACCAACAGATGATTACACCATACCACTCATAGAGTAGGATTGACTGAAGGGAGGTTAAATAATCATCACTCTTTTAACATCAATTATGAATCTTTCCATAAAACACAACATATTATTAGGTCATAAGATTTCCTCTACATTGTCTACATAGAGTATGGATCCCTCAACGAAGATAATACCCCTACCAAATAATTTGATGGTTCATTAGGGGAATCACTTCCTCCCTCTTCTCTTCATGTTTTTTGATGAGGAGGAAATGAATGATGCCCCACCCTCTATTGAAGAGGGTGTCTCCACCACTATTGATGAGTTTCCCTAGGAGAATCTTTTCAAAGAAGAATATTTAAGACCATATCTTATTTTCACAATCATATCTCTATAGTAATATAATCAATATATTTATTTCTTAAAGAATTAAAATTACATGTTCAAATGGATATGGAATAAAATTCCAAGGATCAACCCCAAATTCATTTTTCACCACATTTTTCTCCCAATAAACCATCATGGGTCCAAAAAACCCCAATGAAAGTAGAATCCTTAACATGGTCCTATAGTTCACAACTAGAAAATGAGGCTACTTCCACAGACCTATATCCATGGTTTTAAAACCATGGCAATAGGTGGCTATAGCCATAATTTTTGTGGCATATTGACACAATTTTAAAACCTTGGGAATATACCAGTTAGTGTGGCCTATGACCACAGTTTTCAAAATTGGGGAAATATGAGGTAGATATATCCATGCTTCTATGGAATATAGCCACTATTTTAGAACCATGGATATAGGACACTTTTTTCAATGTCCCATTCCCATGGTTTTTTAAACCTGTGGAAATATAGTTCCTGCGCTTTGGTAGGAAAAAAGTTACCACCAAAAAATTGGCTGGAAGACCTACCGACACAGCTTTAAGGATATTTCCACAGTTTATATAAATATATATATATATATATATATATATATATCCATAATGTCTCTCAGTGAAGTGGTAATTAATCTAGTTCGTAGTGCAAAGGTGCAGGGATCAAAACCTGCTAGTGACATTTTGTATTTAGGCTATTGCCATGGTTTACCAAGGCTATAGCCATAGTAAAACTGTATAAATAGCTTCCTATTGCCATAGTTTACACCATGGTAATATGTCAAGTTCCACGGTGGTAGTGTTTAAGACCTATTGCCACAATTTTCAAAATTGTGGCCATAGGAAGCTATGGCCTTGGTTAAGACTATGGAAATAGGCTGGGATATACTGCCATGGCGATAGTGGCCACAGTTTTCCAAAACATTGGTCGTAGCCTATGGACACAGTTTTGGGGGCATTTTCCACAGTTTTGAAATGTGAAAATATGTCTTTTATTCTGTTTTGGTTGATTCCAATGTTGATAAAACCATCATGAAAAAAAAATTTACTGAAGTTTAGTACACCAAGTGGATAGGCCACATCATCCTAGTAAGGAATAAGAATGGGAAGATCAGTGTCTACATTTCTTTCTGATACCTCAACCTCTATTGTACAAAAGTTGAATTCCCACATAGGTAACATTTCTGATATTCTATTTAACTACTATTTTAAAATCCCTATCCTTCGTGGATGGATATCATGTTTATATTCAAATCTAGATGGACCTCGAGGATGAAGAAGTGTCTTCCTTCAGGGAAGCTATAAGAATCTTTTGATAATAGCGGCATCATTCTAGTTATGGAATATTTGGATACCTAAATTTTTTTATTGAACTATATCTTCAAACTACTCCTCATGATATTTTTTTAATTCTATGTGGTTGATTTGGTGGCCAAATCTGACAAATGTTAGTGACATCTCAATGATCATGAGAAATTATTCATCTTCCTCCTCCCCCATAAAATGAAGATGAATCCCTTAAATTTTATATTTTATTCTACCTATGGTAATTTCCTTAGTGTTATTATCATGTGTAGACATATGTAAATTGGTCCAAGTAAGATCAAGGCTATCATATAAATTATTATTTCACTTAAACTCTCGATGTTGTGATCCCTCCCTGGACACTTGGGCTATATCTAACTATTCAACATAAATTTAGAAACAATGTGTAATCAATATTCAATTATAGTGAAAATATAAGATATATTTTTAGTGGGATTATGAGTGTCATACCATATTTGAGGACATCGAGCACAATCTCTTAAATCCTATGGCCCAAAATCCACCAGTCCCATGAAGGCCTTTGGTCCTTTTTGTGACCTCTCTAGAGTAGTCCCTTGGTTACCTCGTGGAAGAAATGAAATTTTAGGGACATGATAATATCCCACACTTGCTCAGTTAAATTACCATCAACGTGGAGACCATATATTCTCCCTTCAAGAATAGATCCATCCCTATGGTCTTTGTGGTTATGAAATTACCACAATAGATGCAACACCATGACATACAACTAGTATCCTGTGTCGATCATCTAAAATTCATCCACAACTAACCCATGTTGAATATGTTATTGGAGTACCGGGTAGTAATTCTATATCAATTACCCATTAGTTTATCCCAATGATTTTTTCAGGGGACAATAGTTTGCATAATTTTGGGCCATGCCTCCATTCATTGATGATCTTCTATTGGATTTTGAGTGCCCAGATGATTCCATCATATCTATTGATCTAACAACTCCATATTGGAAGAAGAAATTTTATGGTGCATCCTAGATCCATACAAATATAATTCTCAATATCTAAAAAAATGCTTAATTTTCCTTGGTAATTTCATCACCACGTCTAGACATTCATTCTTTCCATTTTTTAATTTTAATGTTATACAAAAAATGGGGATGAGTATCATGTTCTCATAATCTATTCCTTGTTGTACCTTAGGATTTATTTCACTTTAATTTTTGTTTAGATTCGATTTGACCATGTTATGAAGCATATCAATAGTGACTATATCTTCATAAAATAAGAACTTTTCCCCTCATTGGAGAAGCCTCCTTAGCTGATGCCTCATTTTTTCACGCATACGAATGTGAATCCTCATCCCCAATCAGAAAATTAATATGGATATTCATTCAAAATTAAGTCCATATCCCATAAAGAGACTAAAAAAATGGCATGTTCATTCATGTTTCACATTGGAGGGCTATTTCCCACATCCCTTCTAGAAAATAGGACCAACAGGTGAACCAGCTGACCAAAAAAATTCTTCATTAAGTATCTCAATCTATCCAATAGTTTATTTAAAACTTTGTTAGATAACTCCCTTCATCGATTATATCCAACAAGGAACTCCCCCACTAAATCTACCGATCCATGAGAGAATTTATTGTCATGCTATGAAATTTAACCTCAAGGATTCTACTTAGCTAGAGTGGACCTTCTACAAGGGATGTTTTGATTGAATCATTCTCCATTGAAACTAAGGGATGTATTTTCCTTTGGTCATGAGAAAACTATATGTCATGACATGTGGGTTTGATGAAATAGGATCAAAGCTTTCTAACTAGTTCTAGAGGTTGGTTTTCTTCTATCCCACCTGGGTTCATGACTCCATTGAGTTCAACAAAAACATTCATAAATTCTAGGTCATTACTAACATCATGAGTTAGGCAACAAAAATTTCATATACAACCAATAACTATTTTATATTCTCTATATAGGGACATAACATTTTAGTCCCCTACTGTCATGACCCCCTCCCACCAAAGATGCCCCTCCTAAGATGGAAATGGTGAAAGGGAGATAATGACCCCCGAGTCCAGCCCCCAGTCAGCCCCGGAGTGACGGCTAGCACCAAAGGTATGAGTTTTCACAAATATGGGAGGCATTACCATTTTTATTATTTAATATCGGAAATAAGATGGGTCAAACACCAAAATAAAAGGAACAAGTAAATAAAAATAAACCCAAAACCAACCCATATGCATGTTTTATACAAAACTGAAACAAAAGTACAAGTTCAAGAAAAACTCTAAAGTATGATACCAAAAAGAAAGAAAAAACTACAACCAATGAAACTCCAACTCCCAATTAGCAAGGTCCTGCACGGTCCGTAATGTCCTCTTGAAAACATGAAGGTAAACGTAGGGTGAGCATAAAAGTATACTCAGTAAGAAAACCTAAATCTCTCATGCATGGGTGGGGAGACATCATATTGCCCCGTGAGAAAACAGAGGCGACCAAGCCTAGAAAGGAATATATTATCCAAACCATACAAGCCACACCCACCAAATATCACATGTTAATAGAGTAGTATAGTAATATTATCAAATTATGGGTACCACACACCACCTTCCCACTGATTACTGCTCAAGCCTTCATGCCTAACGCTCTGATGCTTCCCCCTCTTCATGAGTTACTTCTACAAACTGGACATTCAAAGCTCAAGCTAGTGCCACAACCTTGCCATAAGAAGCTCATAGTAACCCGCCAACACTCAATCCTTAGACATAACCAAATCTAATCCCAAAGAAACCTGGGAACCACATCACATTATCATCGCAAAGACTCTTGGAAAATATCTATCATAACCTGCCTGAAGGATCTTGGGCTATAGAACCAGGAAGAGGGAGCACAGGGAAGAACAGTAACCAGCCATCCTTTGGAAGTTGGGAATCTCCCTCCCCTGTCCCACGGGTGTTCAGCATGTAGTGACCAACATGGGGGGTGCATAATGAAACATAAAACGTATCTATTTATATAATTACATCAACCTCTCAGCCCGTCCTATGGATTCTACACAAAATATCTGAGCACATGCCTCGGCTCTTCTACCTAGAAAGTATGAACACAATAAACAGCCCCAAAGCTCATTAAGATTTTCATGTTTCAACAGTTTTAGTTTATCAATTCCTTAACTACTGAGAAACTAACAACAACCAAACTAGATCAAATGTTCATAAAACATAACCCTTCCAACCACAAATAATGTTAGGGAAAACTCAAGCAACAAAACACCATTTTATTTTATCCGCTAAACAAATCCATTGATTTTATGTATTTAATCAACTACCATGTCCCACAATTCATTAGCTAACTCTTCCTCTTTTTATTCATATAAAAAACAATCCCTCTAGCCCTGTTGCCAACCACTATAACCACAAACACATTGGAAACAATACCTGTACCACAATATCATCCCTTTGATACCATTTACCACATCTCCACTTCCCATCACAACCATATCATACATGCCAACCCACAACCATGCCAACCGCAGCCCCACTGCTCACTCATTCAACAGAAACCCACAAAACACCCCTTCACATAACTAAACCCTAACTATCACCCACAAATTCATTCTTTCATTTGGTTTAACCTGGGTTATCATACAAGTGTTCCAGGTATTCATTTAATCATAAACTTTACATGATTAACCAATTTACACATTCTATGAATTCCATCCACTAAATAATCTAAAAAATCAGGGAAACATTTAATTGTGTAAGAAAAGGCCCCCAATGACCGTGATTTTTAGAAGGCATAAGCCCATTAAATTCACAACATAATCAAAGGATAAGCATTGATGGAAATAAAACTACAATACCAACATAATTCCATGAACCCATTCATTAACCAATTATTATCTTTATTTACCGGTTCAACCGTATCTCACAACAACAAGAGGATACCCACCCAGCAAAATGCACAATATAGAGAGAGAGATGAAGGTATGACCCCTACCTCAATGGTTTTTGATGAAACCACGACGGTCGAAGAACGCTCAAGAAAACCGGGTCGATTCCACAAAAACCCACCTTAAGTCCCTCCTACTAGAAAGATCAACACCAAAGATCACCATAATTAGCATCCACAAACTTAGGTCTACACATAACAGTCGTAGATCTAGGAAACTAGGGGAATATGAGGAGTACATTCAAGTGGATCTAATAAACCGAACAAGAACGATCAAGAAAGATCACATACCTTAAGAAACCGGCTTTGATTCACCAAGTGTATCCTTTGGATCGCATCCAAAATGCTTGGGAGAAGTTATCCTATCTTCAAGGAGGGGTACTCCAGAGATATGGCCACTTAGGGGCTTAAACGAACCATTTAGAGGAAAAACATGTTAGATCCACAATTTTAGTATCTAAGATTAAGTACCCGCACGGTTAGTCCGCACGGTTTGACAAATCGTGTGCTAACTGTGTGTTAGCTACTGCATCTCCAAACAATACTCACATGTTGAGTCCACACGGTTAGCCAATCCATGTGCTAACTATGTGTCAGCCACTTCCTCTAACACCAAACTCGCACGGTTTGGCCACACAGTTTAGACAAACCGTGTGCAGCCCGTGCGAAAGCTACTGCCCTTTAGTCTTCCTTAAAAGTCCACCCAAATTCACCCCAAAGTCATCTTGACCTTACAGAACACCTCTAACACTGCATTTTCACAATGTAATGGACTGGAGAGGTCTGTTCCATTACATCAAATACCTCTCAAGGCATTCACGTCCTCGAGAATCCATACCCCACCTAAATAAAGGAGAGGGGTCCGAACTACTCCCCCTCGAAAGATACCTCTTAGGAGAAAACATCCATGTTACCAAGGGGCACCCCCTTCCTCACCTATCTCCTGAAAAATCACAAACATACCGCTCCTCTACCTCATGTAACAACTCAAGGAATAATATTAAACCATTTGGTCATGTGGGTGAGGGGTTTTCCTTCCTCCATTTTAAGATACTATCCGCTTCGGGCGGCACTGACTCGCCCGCATGGGTTTAGGCACATCCACATTAATGTGCCTTAAATAGGGGTCATGTCCTCCCATCCCCACATACCAGGACACTTCTTATGAACTTGAAACACATTTCATAGTTAACCAGATCAAGATTTATATCATAAACAGGTATGAAACAAAACAGGATAAAACTCAAAACAACTCTGGGTACTAGGCATGCATATGTGCTTCTCATTCCCAGTTACTCCACTCAAGCCCAATATAAATCTATATCACATGAACCAAAGGTATGTTTCTTCCACGAATCACATTCTCTTCATGACCTTCAGTCATCACGGGTCACTCCATGAACGTTTCATCATCCCCGATATCTAGCTCTCCCCAATCAAGGATGTGCGAATCGTCGTGCCGGTACCGACGGAGCTGAGACACATTAAAGATGTCGAGCACCCATTGCAGGGTGGCGGAAACGCTAGTTGATAATCCACCTTGCCGACCCGTCGCAACACCTCGAAGGGCCCAAAGAACCTGGGAGAAATCTTGCTTCCCTTTCTGATTCTTCACTGCCCACGCCGAGGAGAGACCTTCAAGAACACGTGGTCCCCAACCTCGAACTCCAAGTGTCTCCTCCAATTATTGGTGTATGACTTGTGCCAGTTCCGAGATGCCTTCATCCTGTCTCGTATAAGCTGGTCCTTCTCTGTCGTGCTCTGCACCAACCCCAGGCCATGAACACCTACTTCTCCGACCTCTTTCCAGCATACGGGTGAGCGGCACAACCTTCCTTAAAAGATTCGAAAGGAGACATGCCAATGGTAGAGTGATATATATTGTATTAAGAGAACTATATCAGAGGAAAGTGTTGTACCCATGATCCTACAAGGCCCAAAACACATTCTCGTAGCATATCTTCCAAATTCCGGATGGTGCGTTCGGTCTACCCATCTGTTTAGGGGTGGAAAGCAGTGTTGAGGCAAAGTCGGGTGCCAAAAGCATGTTGCAATCCTCTCCAGACATACAATGTAAACTAGGTATATCGGTCGGATATTATAGATCTCAGAACTCTATGAATCTGCACCACCTCATTCACATACCTCTGATCAAGGGCCTCTACCGTAATTTACTCCTTGATTTCTAGGAAGTGGGCTGATTTTCTCATCCGGTCCACCACTACCCAGATGGTGTTGTAACCCCCTTAAAATATGGGCATCCCCATGATGAAATCCATCGAGATGGATTTCCGCTTCCACTCCGGGACATCTAAAGGTTGTAACAGACCTCCTAGTACATGGTGTTCTGCCTTCACCTACTGGCACACGAGGCATTTTACTATGAACTCTGCTATTGCCTGTTTCATCCTGGGCCACCAGAACTACCCTCTCAAGCCCAGGTACATCTTGGAAGCTGTCGGGTGTACTGCCAGGGGTGAGTTTTGATACTCACCAAGAACACTCTCGCGCATTGCCTCTGTAACAAAAAACTTCCCCCGAAAAGGCATCTGATTCAGACCATCCTCCGACCATTCTTCCGGAGCATTGCCCAGGCTAGCCTGATCGTGCATCACTTCACTCTATGTGTCTCCCCACTGAGACTCCTCCACCATCCTTAGTAGGGAGTACTACACTGCCATCCAATATAGAAAACCTCTACCACCATCTTCCCATACATTTAGGTTTAGTGCAACCAATTCTTCTATTACCTTCTAGACATTTGTCGGCTTTCTAACAGCATCTTTCCTCCTACTCAAAGCATCATCCACCACATTTCATTTTCCTTCGGTGTAAGAGATTTCGAAGTCGTAGTCTTGGAGGAACTCCATACACCTTCACTACTGCAAATTCAGGTCCCGTTGGGAGAAGATATACTTCAAACTCTTGTGATCCATGAAGACCACAAAGAACTCCGTAATGAGGTAATGTGCAAAAACATCAGTGTGAACACATCTGCCGCAAGCTCTATATCATGGGTGGAATAGACACATTCATGAGGATGTAACTGCATAGACCCATATGAGATCACCCCTTGCAGTTGCATCAGCACTTACCCTAATCCTTGGCCTGAGGGATCAGAAAATACCTCAAACGTTACTCCATCCTCTGGTAATCTCAGCATTAGGGCACTAACCAACTATCCCTTTAGATAACTGAAGGCTTCCCCACACTGATCATCCCACATGAAAGCTCGATCCTTCTTTTTCAAGGTTGTCAAAGATGTTGAAACTCAGGAGAAGTTGGGAATGAACATTCAGCAGTAGCCTGCTAGTCCATGGAAACTATAAACTTATGCCATGTTCTTGGGTGCTACCCATGAAAAAACCACCTTGTCCTTTGATGGGTCCACTGTTATTCCCTGCTCGGACAACACGTGTCCATGGAAGCATACTTCTCGAGTCTAAAACTTGCATTTGGACAACTTCCCATAATTTTGGTGATGTCGGAGGACCTCTAAAACCGTTCTCAGGTTCCCAACATGATCCTCCTCTGATCATGAGTAGATCTGGATTTCGTCGATGAAGACAACTACAAACTGGTCTATGTATTCCCAAATGATGGAGTTCATGAGTCCCATGAACACGACCGGTGCATTTGTAATGCTGAATGGCATGACCACAAACTCAAAGTGCCCATATCTTCACTGGAAGGCAGTCTTCGAGATGTCACCCTCCTTCACCCTCAACTGGTCATATCCAGACCACAGATTGATCTTAGAGAACCAACCTGCTCCCCTCAGCTGGTAAAAGAGATCATCTATCCTCTAGAGGGGGTAACTGTTCATGACGGTTACCTGGTTCTATCTCTGGTAGTCTATGCACATCCTTAGAAAACTATCATCCTTCTTTGAGAATAAGACTGGAGAACCCCATGGTGATTCACTCGGTCAAATAAAACCCTTCTTCATCAGATCGTCAATATGAATCCGCAACTCCCATAGCTCGGATGGTGCCATCCGATAGGGGGTCATCGAAATCGGATGGGCACCAGGTTGTAAGTCTATTCCGAACTCAATGTCCCTTTGAGGGGGTAGAGTCACCACCTCCTTAGGGAAGACGTCCATAAACTCACTGGTGATCTTGGAGACTTCTACCATTTCTATATTTTCCGACTCAACTGATATCCGGAATAACAAGAAAATAAAGGTCTCCCCTCACTGAATTCCCTCCTGGTAACCCCACTCACTAATGAAAGTCACACATCGGCCTCCCACGGTGGAAAACAAAAGCCTTCATCAGAAATAGTCGATGATGGCACATGCCAAAGAATAGCCATTAGATGCCTAGATTGATGTCTTAGAGCTATTTTTGCAGTAAATGGAGATATCCACTAGATTGGTGTGGCCCCAACATCAAACAACATCCCTGAAAAACATGAGACAAGCTGGTCTGGCCTCCGACTAGCATATGCAAACCCAGTGGTACAGAAAGTGTCTCTATGTCTAGGCCCAAGGAACAAGCTAGACTGGGCGCAACAAAGGAGTGTGAATCTCCTGAATCAAACAAGGAATAGGCAAGGGTACAAAACAAGCTGATTGTACCTCGAATGACTTCTGTCCATGATTGAACTGCAACCTCTGTGGCGTGAAACAACGCATGTCTAACTACTATGCCTCTTGGCTGTCGACCACCTACCAGAACACGCCCTAGTCGAGGCCCTTATGGAGCACCCTGAGGTTGTCCTCCTCCTGCAACGTCTGCACTCGAAGGAGCGGGAGCTCGCTGGCCCTGCTGCTGCTGCTGGAAGATCCTAGATGGAAATTTTTGTGGCTGAGGCGGGTGTTATACTGGTTCACCTCCACTTTAATGTACTCGGTCCGAGAAGTGGTTCCGAAGGTGCCCATAGAAGCCACAGATGAAACACCTCATTCTCAGGCCTGAAGGAAAAGGGAGAGGACTGGGAGATCGGAATTGAAACTCCTTAGGCATGATCCCTACTGGTCAGAACCTAGAGGGCCATGATGCTGGAGTCCTGCTGCTGATGGCTTTCCCCTTCGACAAGCCAAACTGGATTCCCTCCCACGACACACCTCCCAGCATGTGGATCCTCTCCACCACTTCAGCCTTCTTCTGGACCTCCAAGTATTACGGTAGGGTGAAGGGGGTAACAAAATACTAGAGAGGAGGTCGAAGTGCCTCCTCAAATCATCTCTCTCGAGACTCCTCTTCTAGAAAGTGGTCAGGAGAAAAACAGAGGATATCCTTGAACTTGATCCCAAAGTCTCTCACCGACATGCTCCACTACTGGAGGAAGAGTAGCTCCTGTAACTTCTCATACTTCATTGTGGAAGAAAGGAATTCCGCCCCGAACTCCCTCTCTAAATCTATCAACGTAACCTCAGTCTCCCTCCTCTACCTGAGATAGAGCGTCCACCACTGACGCACTACTCACTGCATCTGGATAATATCCAGAGGAACCTAGTACTCTGCTGGAGCACGGATTGAGCTGAAGGCTATCACCAGCTCCTCTAGCCAGCTCTCTGTCTCCATGTCAGAGATGTTGCCCCCGTACTTCCTGATGGTCTTCCGTTGAATGGAACGAAGCGCCTTCTGCCACTGATCGTCCTCCTCCTCCCGGTCATCCCTCTATTGATCATCCATGTCAACCCCCTCGGCCTCAATATCCTGCACTACTCGTGGTCATCTCCTAGGATCCATAGCTACAAGGTAAACAATAAATGCCTAATCCCGAGTAGTGTAGAATAATGTTCTTAAATTTTCTTAGACTCATCATTCATTTTAAATCACCAAAATTCCCTAGAAAAACAGGAACACCAGTCATTATGATTCATGTACCTTTCCTAGGGTCTCTACCCTACAATCAGTGTAGCCTCACATGGTTGTTTTGTTGGTCCAGAGTCCTTGCATCGGATCACGGGGGCCCTAAAATATCGTGTCCTAGCTTGTCTTCCCTGGCCAATTTCACGCTCCAAGATCACCCGACACTATTCCCCTACCATCCCATGAAATACTCACTATTCCTAACTCCAAACTCCATCCTATCTCTCAACCTCCTTCCTCTAATACCATTCAATCACGACCCCCTCCAACCAAAGATTCCCCTCCTAAGCTAGCAATGGTGAAAGGGAGATAATGACCCCCCGAGTCCCGCCTCCAGTAGGCCCCAGAGTGGCGACTAGCACCAAGGGTATGTTTTTTCACAAATATGGGAGTCATTACCCCTTTTATTATTTATGATCAGAAATAAGATGAGTCAAACACCAAAAGAAAAGGAACAAGTTAATGAAAATAAATCCAAAACCAACCCACATGCATGTTTTATACAAAACTGAAACAAAAGTACAAGTACAAGAAATGATCCAAAGTACGATACCAAAAAGAAAGCAAAAACTACAACCAACGAAACTCCAATTCCCAACATGAATGGTCCAACACGGTCCCTGAAGTCCTCCTGAAAACCTAAAATTAAACGTATGGTGAGCATACAAGTATACTCAGTAGGAAAACCTAAAGCTCTCGTGCACATGTGGGGAGACATCCTAATGCCCTGTGAGAAAACAGATGGAACCAAGCCTAGAAAAGAATCTATCCACCCAACCATACATGCCACACTCACCAAATATCACAAGTAAATAGATTAGTATAGTAATTTTATCAATGTATGGGTGCCCTGCACCACCTTCCCACTGATTACTGCTCAAGCCCTCACGCCTAATGCTCTGATGTTTCCCCCTCTTTCTGAGCTAGTGCCACAACCTGTCCATACAAAGTTCGAGCTAGTGCTTCAACCTGGCCATGCGAAGCTCATAGTATCCGACCGGTACTCAATCCTTGGCCATCATAGTAACCCCATGACACTCAATCCTCGGCCATAACCACATGTCATCCCGAAGAAACCTTTAAGCCACATCACATCCTCATCCCGAAGACTCTTGGGAAATATCTGTCATATCCTGCACGAAGGATCTTGGGCTATTGAACCTGGAAGAGGGAGCAGAGGGAAGAACTGTAACCAGCCATCCTTTGGATGTTGGGAATCTCACCCCCCTCGTCCCACGAGTGTTCGGAACGTAGTGCTCAACATGGATGGGGTGCATAATGAAACATAAAACGTATATATTTATATAATTATATAAACCACTCAGCCCATCCTATGGATTCCACACAAAAGATCTGATCACATGCCTCGGCACTGCTACCTCGAATGTATGCACACAATAAACAGCCCCAAATCCCATTAAGATTTTCATGTTTCAACAGTTTTAGTTTATCAATTCATTAACTATTGAGCAACTAACAACAACCAAACCAGATGAAATGTTCATAAAACATATCCCTACCAACCACATTTAATGTTGGTGAAAACACAAGCAACACAACACCATTTTCTTTTATCAGACAAAAAATTCCATTGATTTTCCGTATTTAATCTACTACCATGTCCCACAATTCATTCTCTAACTCTTCCACTTTTTATTCATATGCCCAACCATCCCTGCAGCCCTGATGCCAACCACCATACCCACAAACACATTGAAAACAATACCCGTACCACAACATTATCCCTTTGATACCATTTAACGCAGCTCCATTGCCCCTCACAACCATATCATACACGCCAATCCACAACCAAGGGAACCACAGCCCCACTGCTCACCTATTCAATGGAAACCCACGAAACACCCCTTCACATAACAAAACCCCAACCATCACCCACAAATTCATTCTTTCATTTGGTTTAACCTGGGTGATCATTAATGGGTTCCAGATATTCATTTAATCATCCAACATTATAGGATTAACCAATTTCCACATTCTATGAATTCCATCCATTAAACAATCCAGAAAAAAAAGGGAAACATCTAATTTTGCAAGAAAAGGACCCCAACGACTATGATTTTTAGTAGGCATAATCCCATTCAATTCACAACGTAATCAAAGGATAAGAATTGATGGAAATAAAAAAACAATACCAACAAAATTTCCCCAAACCCGTTCTTTAATTAATTATTATCTTTATTTAATGGTTCAACTGTATCTCATGAAAACAAGAGGATAACCACTGTTAAAGATTCACAAAAGATATAGATACGAAGGTAATATCCCTGCCTCAAAGGTTTTTGACGAAACCACGATGGTCGAAGAATTCTCAAGAAACCTGAGTTGATTCTCCAAAAACCCACCTTAGATCCCTCCTCCTAGCAAGATCAAGAACAAATCTCACCATAATCGGCATCCACACACTTAGTTCTACCCATAAAGGGATTAGATCTAAGAAACCGAGGGAAGAGGAGCAGTTGATCCAAGTGGATCTAAGAAATCAAACAAGAACGATCAAGAAAGATCACATACCTCAAGAAATCAGCTTCGATTTGCCATGTGAAGCTGTCAGATAGCTTCCAAAATGCTTGGGAGAGGTTCTCTTATCATCAAGGAAGGGTAATACCGAGTTATGGCTACACAGGGGCTTAAACGAACCATTTAGTGGAAAAAAGTGTTAGATCCACAATTTTGGGATCTAGGATTAAGTGCCTACATGGTTTGACAAGCCATGCTCTAACCGTGCGTTAACTACTTCCCTGACAAACACTCCTCCCATGGTTAGTCCGCATGATTTTCCAAATTGTACGCTAACTGTGCATTGGCTACATCCTCTAACAACAACCTCGAATAGTTTGGCCGCACAGTTCAAACAAACCGTGCGCAGCCCATGGGAAATCTACTGCCCTTTATTCTTCCGTAAAAGTCCACCCAAATGCACCCCAAAGTCACCTTGATCTTCCAGAACACCTCTAACACCACATTTTCACAAAGTAATGGACTGGAGAGGTCTTGGCCATTACTCCTACCCTCATGTAAAATCTTGACAGTGCAGATTTACTCTCACTACTATATACATCTTCTAAAAATTTTAGGAAGTTATCTGCATCAAAGAGTTCCAGACATGTTCTTTGATGATGTTTTTCAAGTACCACATCACTCATCAGTTTAGGATTGATAACATCATTATAAATGGAAAAAGTGTAAATTTGTTAGTTTTCGAGCTGAATATGTTTTACACCAAGTACAAAATTCAGTCCATCCACACATCTCGATATCAGGTACTTTTGAATGGTAATATCATGGAATTATGAAAAAAATTCTCTTGAATACATCAAAATATGGTAGGTTAAAACAAAACTATCTACCTAATACACTCTATAATTTCCTCTGGCCCTATCGGAAGATGACTTGAAATTCCACCCAGGGGACCTGATATTCTCTGGTGTACAAGATAGATGTAGTTTTACCTAAAAAGGATTATATGATGATAATAAGAATTTCATTTTATGATTATAATCCACTATATAAGAGAGATAAATTCATTCATGTTGATTTAGAATCCCCCATAGAAAACAGGCCCCAAGCAATGCATAACCAACAAACTTATTAGAATAGGGTATCACATTGATTCAAAAAAACGGTCCCCACCTCTCCTTCTAGAAAGGTGATATGGTATTGGCTCTAAGGAAACCAATGATACCTTGGAAGAAGACAAAGAATCCATAACCCATATGTTAAGAATCTTACATCATTGATAATATATACTCCAATAGTTCGTAATCATTATTCATAATGGATAGGGAGATCATCACATCACCCCCCAATTCTAGGTTCCTTAATAGGTACCTCGCAAGAGTCTTGATCACTCATATTAGTCATAAGATGTTAAGAATTAGGTCAATTTCTAGACTATATAATGTTAAATTATTCATTACTATTCTCAAGTCTATAGTATCATAAACTATAGTAATGATTCATCCATGTCACATGAGGTAAAAATGCATGAATAAATATTTACCGTATGATGTAAAATTGTATGACGCAACATTCACATTGTATGATGTTAAACTAAATTTACGACATTATTTCATCAAAATAATAAAATAGATGTCCCACTGCCCAATAATATTATGTAATATTGCATGATTAATTGAAAACTCACTAAATTGGATTACCCCTTTCGATGTAGGTCTCCAACCACAGCACATTTTAGAACCATATATGAATTTATTCCCATTTACAATGGGTTATGTAGGAAACCATGGATCTTGTATTCTAAGTCAATCCCAACCACTAACCTATTTAACCAATTTTACCCTTTGAAAAATGTTCAATATAAGCTCATAGATATTCCCATTCCAATTGATTCAGTGCATGTTGTAATAGTTATAATAGTTTTTAGTTATATCATTATTATCCCAATGATCTTATATCCATACTTCAAGAATTCATCAGCTTAAATCCTCATCATACAACTTTTTTAAAAGGGATTCCTAATGGTGATGTTTCCTAGAAAATTTAGATTACCACCTATATTAGGAACATTCCTCAAATGGACTTTTGATGAATGATATTGGCTCTCATTTTTCAAACATGGTCAACAGTCGATCAAATATTTTCTCATGGTCAGGAGTCTTCCCCTATCCATTGTCAACTTCATTTCATGGTCTAGATATTTAATGTTACAATTTACATTTTTTTTTTCTACATCTATTTATTCAGAGGTAGTATTAACACCATCAATATTATTAACCCATGAATTCATTCATATTGATCAAGAAATTACACACTGACTGGAACCTTCCTATGATAGTTTCCTTTTCTCCTATAGAATGTTATTATATGACTAGGGAGACCCATCGCCACACCTTTTTTTATCATTCCAGATATGGATCAGGTGGGAATTGGAGTTTTTGTTCGATATTCACTAGAATTATTTAGATTCATAAAATATTTAATAAAAAATGCACCCCCCATGTTCCTAGAATTGTGACCTTAAACTATATGCCACCCCTTGGACAAAGAAATACAACCATATACTACAGCAGTCAATGTTCTTATATCCAGAATTTATAATCGATGAAAAATTACATATCATGATTAATTAAACAATATGACACCTAGTTCAAGATGCATGACCTTTAAATAAGTAGTCAGTTTAATTCTATATGAATTTTTAAATTAAATAATCTTTTTATCACCACTTCATAAGAGGATAGTCCCCACTAAATTTGGTGTTAGTCTCCTATCAAACCACATTATATAACTAAATATGGACTGATATACAGTTACAACAAGGATACATAGTGATTTTTAGACCACCTATCTTTGGTCTGACCATAAATTCTTCCCCCATATGAGACTATATTTTCTAGAATTATGCCCCTGAGTGCTCTATTCTGGTCAAGTTTTTTTTCATTGGATGTTGAATTCTCCTCACCCTCACCTACATTATATAAATAATGACCGTAATATTTTTGTAACACATACCAAATATTTTTTTTTGTATAATAAGGTCATTTCGGTCATCTATTTACAATTGTTCTAAACTCTCTAGTAGCACACAAATAGTTTCTGGGGATCCTTTTTTTGGTTTGATCATTATGACCAAAAACTATTAGGACCCACTTTCCCATCACAATATATACTATAAGATAATTGTTTTTATTTGAGGATCGTAACCTTTAATTTTATATTAAAGCTTGTTGTTTTATATGAACAGATATTTTTATTGAGTATAAAGAGGTTTCTACAACATTCAAGCCTTGTTTGAGGCATATTTTTTGGGTTTTTATGGAATCAAACTCTCGTGCACTGTTAGTGAATGGTTAATTCTAACCACAAAGATCGACCTTAGGGACCAAAATTATAGGATCCTTGTTTTTGAAACCATACAAAAAAAATTATCATGGTTATTCTAAAAATGAAATAAATATCATAGGTGAATCACATTGTATATTCCTGACTTTTCTAACTATGTAAATAAACCATGCAGTGTGTCAATTCATGGCCAGTAAAAATGCATGAAGTGTTCATGATTTATCTAACCATGAACTAAGATTGTTCAAGGTAGGATTTCTTGGATAGTGTTTCTCATATGATTGGGACAAAGTTAGAAAGTCTATGCATCGAAATAGTGTTTCCATTTTTAAATGGTGATTTTACCGATTTACCTACTAACCCTTTAACTATTCTTCCTCATGTTTCTCCTCCATTTCATGAATCGTATCACCCTCATTAGATTACATCCTTTAACCTAACCTTAGATTGGATATACCTCCCTCATAAAAGCACTTTTTTGACTACATTTATTCATGTTGGAACACTATTGGTATTTTAATCTTTCCTCACACATCCTTTATCAATTTTTTGTGTCATATTGGATGATATTTCCATGTGACCTCATATGCACTATTTTATGTGATATTATCATGTTATTCTGAAATATCTCATTTTATCATAAATCATAAAATGATATTGAATCATGATTTTTCTACCTATCTAATGTTGGTGGTCTAGAATGTTTCCCAAAATATCTTGAGTTCTATATCATGTGTCAGTGTGCTTCATGATGGACCATCAATGTGTTTCCACCTAAAGGTTTATTTACATAATTAAATGTACAATCCTTGAACTACATAAAATTTGAGACCCATTAACACAAATTGTGGATGATGACTTCAATTAGAACCAACCTCTTGGGAGTTTTGTAAAAACAAATATACCTTCCATTCCTTTCTTTTGAAACGAATCCACATTTGGATATGTGTCGTTTTCCTCTTGTAAATTGGAAAGTTTAAATGAGATAAAAGAAATTAGAATTTCGTAACCATGTGCCCCCCATACTTTATTACTCCTTATTTATTCATGGGTTAAGCTATAAATTTTATGTGTCCAACATGAATTAATTGAATTTTTATGTTTTGTGGAATATTTACTCAAAACATGATTATTTGGTATGTTATTCCATGAGTGATATCTGGGTTCTAACATAGAATTACATGGATGGTCTCATCGGGGAAGTTTAACTGAATTATAGGATATTCTTTTAGACTAAAATTATTAAATCATGTCATGGGAGATTCTTGGATTCCTATATGTAATTTATTATATGGGATTATATGACATATTATTATGACATTTCATTAGAGATACTTGGATTTCTATATAGAATTCATTATGAGGTATCATATGTCAAATAACAATATCATGTCAAGAGTGACTCTTGGATTTCTATATGGAATTCCTTGGAATGGTTAATAAGTAAATAAATATATCAATCCATTGGACATACATGGATTCATATATGGAATTCCTTCTACTGTCTTGAAAAAAAATAATTATATAATTCCCTTAGTGGTACTTATATTTCTATATGGAATAGATTGGATGGGATCATAAGAAAAATGTAATTATATCATGCTTTATTTTAATATGGATATTTTATATGACCTTATTATACATGTACTCCTTAGTTTTATGCCTACATTCCCGATCATATATTATGTAAAATGTCACATGCTAAAGGGTATTACTTATTAAGAAAAAGAATGTGTAGTATTCTAAGTATACATGAGGAGCAGAAGCCAAACACAGTTTGATTTTTTTACATTCAAAATTTATTATACATGGAAACTTTTTCATTATATAACCATAGGATAGATAGTATTAGAAGTCATTGGTGGTGGCCTTTAGAGTTTTACTCACACTCTATTTGGGTTTTCATTTGGTACACGAGAAGACTTCATGGATGCATATATGGATACAGGAAATCATCTAGTTATAAATTCTTTCTTTCTATAGTATGTTGGAGTAATGGAGTATAAGACCATGTGAGTTCATAGGATGCTATTGGAGTTATATTTTTTTGGTCCTTTTGACACATTTTTTTAACATGTAATAATCTATGCCTTCTCCCAATTTTTTCCCTACGCATGACACCATTATTTTTCTATATGTATTGTTCAGTGTTATTCATATATTTAAATATAGACGATTCAATTACAGTATATCTATTTTACTACATCTTACTATTAATATTTTATTTACCGACGTTATCTACTTCAATAAGGAGTTTATAGTCTACCCACTGTGCCACTATAGACCCCAACTACTAGTCGGAATCCTCTGGTGTATGTGGTGACATACTTGAGTCCATATTGTCAATATGGTTTGGTAACATATGAGTGAACTAGGTATGGGAAATCACCTTAGAGACTGTAAAATTCCATCTACCCATGAACTATTTCTCAATTAAGAGTGCATTCCCCTAGATGAAATCTATGTTTGTACATGTACAACAATTGGCTCCTCTTACGTCAGGACCATGTTACCCTCACTGGTGTACATACAGATCTTCTCTAAAATATCCTAGTTATATTATGTAAAAATATAGGGAAACATCAATATTGCATGATGATAAACTATATGACATATCATTCTTACCATATGCCCTTCAATCAAATATCCAACATCCTAAACATAAACCATTAATCTTTATAGTTTACTTCTCTATAACTAGACGTGAAACTATGTGATACTTTTTACTTCATCTGAGGTGAGATTTGAAGAACCCCATGGATTTTAGGCTTGAATTTAGATATCATCAATATGGTAGGTATTCAAATTATTAAGATAACTGCTTACAAAATTCACATATCCATTTTTTGTTATCTATAAAAACTAGTCACATTTCTATTTTTTAGGTGAACGATGTAGTTGACTAACGATGTAGCAGATTTCTGACTCACAATGGAAAATATTCTACGTAACCATTTCCTATTGAAAAACACATACCTAATTACTATGTATCTAATTACTCATCACATTTCTAGTTCATATTTATTTCTAGGAATGGATTAATTTTTTTCATGTTTTCATAATTCAAATATTCTGATGATAATT
Source organism: Viscum album (assembly GCA_963277665.1). Classification (NCBI taxonomy): domain Eukaryota; kingdom Viridiplantae; phylum Streptophyta; class Magnoliopsida; order Santalales; family Viscaceae; genus Viscum; species Viscum album. Next base: position 796,725,557 of record OY728143.1, on the reverse strand, counting down.
AATTATTGTGATGCTATAATAGTTTTTTGTTTTTTGTAATCATAGACTTTGTTTTTTCATGTCATTATTATAACCAATATTAGAAATGTTTGTAGTTGTTGTTAATAATTTTTAATGGTTATTTTAAAATGTTTAAAACACCTTTTTGATTCATGATTTGTATATGTTAATTTTCTTCTATTATATATATCATGATGCTTGATGATTCAAAAATTGTGAATAGGTTGATGAGAAATTTTCATGATCAATTTGATCCCAAAATTTCATCACTTATATATATATAATATTATTAAATTGACGAGCTATATAATATTTCAATTACTTATGAAATGTAAAAACTTCATGTATTCAATATGATAGAAAAAACGAGTTGTCTTTTAAATCTATATGGAATAAGAATATTTTCAATGATGGAGATGTTGTTGTTACTAGTTATTCAATTAATTATTAATAATATCATAGAGTTCAAACATTCATTTATAAAATATTTATGAATTGATAAAATAAAGAGTCATGGTACATTCTATGGTAGATGTTTTCAATGTAATGGACTTAGATACTTTTATATTATATTACCAAAGAAAAAAGAATTTGATTACAAATAAGAATATAATAAAAATAATCAAGTAAATAATTGGGGAATGAAACATAAATAAACATCAATGGATGGTGGAAGAATGAATTGATTTCAATAAACCAAAAGTAGATATATGATGAGTAAAAAAGAGGAATATGATATTATCTCATGAAATGATTATAATGGAGATACAAAAGAAAAATTCAAAAATAATTATTGATCATGTTCAAAATATTGTACATTTTTCTAGTAGGGAAAATAAGATTCAGGCAAGATGGTTTATGAATAAATTCTTAAATAATAGCTTCAGGAATGTCATTATGAAAACATTATACTCAAGAAAGTGAATAATATCTGGGTAAGAGAGAATATTAAACTAGTTGATGAAAAATATTATAAAGTTAAAAGGGATACAACAATTCTCTAAGAAGGAAAATAATCAGACTAAAAAAATATCAAATATGAGAAGTGTATCAAATATCTTGATAAACTTATCATATCTTTTAAGGATGAAGAATTTTCAATGGCATTGTGATGATTTCTTGAATCTCTCAAAGATATGACAAAGATTGAGATGAAATTTCATGTCTCTCATGGAGTCAAGGTTGAATCCTCTAGAGTTGATCAATTTATTTTTCTAAAGTCCCCATCTAAATAAATCAAAGATTTTGTAAATAAAAATTAGTGTTTAAATCACAATTCTAGTCAAATTTGTATCAAGAAAAAATGGACAGAATTTTCCTATGAAAATACTTAATTAATAATGATGATTAAATGAAACTTATTTTCTTAATCCAATAAAAATTCATTCATATCCATTCTCTTATATGTAAAATTCAATATACAAAATTTCTAGATACAACTCCATCTTATCAATAAAATTCAAATTCCATGTTTATTACTAGTGTTGTGGAATTTTTGGACATAAAATATATACATAATCATATAAAATGTATTTACTAGATAAGAATTGAAGAACCTAATGGAATAATTTCCATGATTAATATAGAATAATAGGGAATAATGCAGGATGAGAAGTAATATAGTTACAAGATGACTTGTCTGGAAGAGATATGTTGATGTTGTGATCCAATGGGACATAAGTAGATCATTTCGGATAATTTTCCCTTTTCAATTCCATTATAAAGACAAATTTAATGTATTTAAAGTGATCAATGGATAAATTAATGATTACCATTTGTATATTTTAAAGAAATAAAGAATACTTGTTAGGGATACTTGACAGTGGTTATTCTTCCCACATGACTGGTGATTCTAAAATTATAAAAAAAATTATAAACATGGGGGAGGAGAAATAATATTTTGTAATGAATCTTCCTTGAAAATAAAAGGTACTAATATAGCTCACATTGAATATGATTATTATAAATCATATGATGTTATTCATATTTAATTAATGAAACACAACTTATTAAAAGTCACGAAACTTTTGGATAGTGGGCATTATGTTATATTCAAGAGAGGTGTTTGCATCATTAAAAGCTAATGTTATAGAAATGATTTCTCTCAAGGATGTAGAAAAAAACATAAAGATGTTCTGGATTAGTGTTCCTTAGGATACAAGTCACTTGACTGTAAAAGAATAGAACATTTTATTCCATTGAATACATAGGAATGATGGTCAAAGAATCCAATGTAATATTGTGAAACATGATATTTACCAAAGCTAAATATCGATAAAGATGGAATCTATCTATCATTTTAAAAAGGAAGGATAACTAATAAGGCTCAAAAGTAGTTGGACATTAATTCCACATGACCATTAAAATTATCCCCCAGAAATCAATGTGGGACTATGAGATCAAATTCTAACTGAGGTGATCTTTATTTCATCATATTCATAGATGAGTTCACTTAGATGAATAAGGTTATTTTCATTAATCACAATCTCAAGGCTATTGGAATGTTTAAAATTTATATAATTCCTATTGAAAAAGAGCATTGTTTGTGTATTAAAAAATGAGATCTAAAATGTGAAAGAATACACATGTTGATCAATTGAAACTTATCTCAGAAAATAGAGAATCAATTATTGGTGTAGAACAACCTATAAAACATAATTAAATGGTGTGAAATAGGGGAATAATTGGATAATTAATGAAAAAATGATAACTATACTAGATGAGAATGATGAACCAAAATAATTTTTGAGAAAATAATTTTATACTATATTACATATTATGAATAGATGTATCTTGAGACACTAAACACATGAAACACCCTATATGATGTGGTACATAAATAATCCTATACTGCAATATTTCTATGCATTTTTAAGTCCTCTCTATATTAAAATAAAATAAAGAAGAGTGGGAATCTTTGAAGAAATGTCTGATAAAGAGTCTTTGTGGGATTTTTTTCCAAATGAAATGGATATATATGATGGAATAAAATATTTCATGAAATTATTGAGTGTCAAAATGTGAATATTAATAAAAATATATGTAAAATTAGACAGAAAATTCTGGAAAATTTGAGTTTCCTATGGAAATAAAGTGAGAATATTTCTGATGAAATTTGTGGAAAAGATAGTGAAACCCAATTGGAAATATTTTATGCTATTTTTAAATTCACCAGTGATAAAGCAGATGGTATTGGTAGTAATATAATTGTTTTTAGCGATTGATAAAACATTATGAACATGAGATTATCATATGTAATTTTAATTCACTACCTTAGAAAAGAAAATTACTATGATTTTAAAACTAAAAAAATCTTGTATCACATTTTGAACCAAGAGTAATGGATAATGCTATTGAACCTGATGAAGGGGTGGAATCTATAAATTAATAACAAAATCAAATTCAGAATCATCTTAAATGGTAACTTATTCCAAGACCAAAAACAAAATATGTGATTAGTAAAAAATGGGTTTTTGAGAATGAAATGGATGAAAAATATGAAGTCACATGAACAAGGCTAGACATTTTGGAAAAGGATAATGTAAAATGTTGTCTATTAAATTTCATGAGACATTTTAAATGGTTTATAGAATTTAACAATAATAATGTTCTTGTTTTGGGCCCCTTATTAGAACTACATTGCATATAAAATGCATGTAATGTGTTTATTTTCGAATACTGACCTTGAAAAGGAAGATTCTATTGAGCAAAAAGAATCACTAATTCCTTAAAATGAAAGAATATTGGTCTATATATTTATGTAATAATTTTTGGTATCAAAATAGACTCCATGTTCTAGGTATTCTAAACATGATTACAATATGATATAATGTGGTTTTTCAAAGGCACTATTGATAGAAACTTGTACATGAAGAAGGAATACTCAAACTAAAAGATTATCATTTTATATATAGATTCTATTTTTTTAATATTAAAAATAGTTTCATTACTGGGTATTTCATGAAGAAGATGTACTCACATTTTTACATTCCCATACTAGGAGAGCTAACCAAATTTAGGGGCTTACAAGTTGAGTAGAATTATGATCAATTATTTGTTTCTTAAGGGAATTTTATCAAATAACCTATAAAAAATTTGTAATGTAAGATTCTAAATAATTTTCTACACCCATATATGTTGGAAAAAAATTTATAAATGATGAACAATGTACAATGGCCGGTCAATAGAAATATAGAAGCTTAATTGTATGTTTTTTGTACCTTACAACATTCAGAGTAGATATTACATATACAATGACTAAAGGGGGAAGATATCAAAGTGAACTAAAGTAGTAACACATTCATGCAGTTAAAATAATCCTAATATATATAAAATAAACTTAGATTTATGTACTCATGTATAGATGCAGTGCGGTCCTAAATTTTTTTTGTTACACAGATTCTGATTCGGTAGGTGATTGTATAGACCATCAATCAACATCATGTAGAGTGTTTATATTTATTGATGGTCATGTGAGGTGGTATATTAAAAATAAGAGTTCTGTAACAAAAATTATACTTGTATCTAAGTATGGGGTCCTTACCCATGCATTGACTCATGCATTATGGATTTAGGATTAGCTATCATTATTGAGTTTATATTTGGTGACCATTAAATATTATTTTTTAGAATCTATTTATTGTTAGTCTATCAAAAAATATTACTAAACATTATCAGTATAAACATATTGGAATTCATTATCATTTCATTAAGGATAATGTTTACTTTAGTTAATTCAAACTTTTATATATTGTCACCTAATAGTATCTAGAAAATAATATTTTCAAAAGTAATTACTTATGTGGGAGTCCTGAATTAAGGCAAAAATTACATTTCCATACATTTTATCAAATTTCACTTTTTTAATTAGATCCCCCATGGTCCTTTAGATTTTATTTCCAAAATGGATGCAAATTTTATGATAAAGGGTGTGACAAAGGGAGAATGTGAGTTTTGGGAGAAATTTTCTTAGACTTGGTGAGGTTAAAAGTGTTCACTCAAAGATGATAAACCACAGAAGTATGTTTTGATGAAGGTACTAATGAAGATATTGGTTGGTATTGATTAAGTAACGAAGTTTGGAATATATTCCTCCACTATATGAATGTCTTTGTCTTCAATTAATTCTCCTCAAATGTGGTGAAGGTGGTAACACATCAGAGTTATTATTGTAGAATTCAATATTTCTCTCTAGATATGATGAAATTGTTTTATTAAATAAAAATTTTATGTTCAGGGGGGGTTAAAATTTATTAATAATAAATAAAAAGGGAAATATGGAATAATCAATTGAATTTTTGTACTTGTTTTAGAAATCATGAAGATCCTTTAGTTCTTGGTGTGCATGGGTTGATATATTTTCTGAGAACCATGTTTAAGGAAATCTTAGGTATGATAGTGATTTTTCTAGTTTTTGTGGTAATACATATCATCGAAGGAAGTATCATGATGCGATAAATTGTTTTTGATAAAGTTTGTATATTGTTTGAATCAATGTTGATTGATTTTGATAGGTTTCTATGTCCATATATTTGTTCTCATAAATGTATAATTCACATTGTTTTTTCTAAAAAAAATTAGGGTTGAAAAAATCTAATAGATGATTCACATAGTCATTTTGGATAAGTAGGAAAATTGGGAATCCAATTCAACAGTGTAACTGAATGTATCTTTTTTCCAAAGGACTGACATAGCTGAATTTGGAATTCACATTGCCATTTTTAGTGATGTAGCATAACGAGTCATGTAGTCATTTTTTTGAGGATGATGTTGTTAATTAATGATATTGTTGATTTATAAAGAAAATATCCATATTTTATACATGTATATTTTATTTTGAAAACCACATATCTTATTTCTATGTATCTGGTTATTCTTCATGTATCCAATTCAAACTTCTCGGTGTGAATGGACTGGTTCTAGGAATGTTTTCAAGAATAAAAATATTCTGAGGAGAATTAATTATGGTGAAACTTGAATGGTTTTGAATTCCATTCTAATCATAGGTTTCTATTTCCAATACTTTTTTCCATAATTTTTTGGAAGAAATTTTTTATACTCCAAAAGAATTCTAAATAGTTTCTTTAATTTGTTGTGAAATACTTTTGGGCCATAATGCAGATATAGTCATTGTTATCTATAACAATGACCATTGAGAATGATTTCAAAATAGTAATGTAAGAGATATAGTAGAGATCAAAGGGAGTGTCCCATTAATAGAAATAAAATGGAAAATCTATTGAATCACACCATAGTGTTGAAAGTGCGAATCATAAAAAAAGTGAAATCTAGAGATAAGGTTGGTTCTTTATTGATCAAAATATAATGAATCATGGATCATCAGAATATAAAATTTGAATATGAGAATATTTTTTCCACTGATTTCAAAATTATACTATCATAAATAATTTAATTAATATCCTAGAGTCTCATGGAATTTGACCATTATTCTATACTGTCGAATCATTAAACTTTTTATATAGATCATCTTCATTTTTTTAAATATGTTTTATACTAAAGTGTGAAGGCTTAAAGTTGGGCTTCACGTATAATGTTTGTGGTGGGATGTCACATTAAAATTTTTAAGAGGATTTCAATTTCGGATATATTGAAAAGGACCCATGTTATGGGGGAGTAACCATATACGATAAGGATTTGGATGCCACATTTTATATAAAACTTGTGAAAGAAATGTGTTCCATTCGCTTTATTTTTGTACATGATCATGTGAGGCTAGGACTTTCAATTTCTTGTGGATCATACATTAAATATTTAAAACAAAATATTCTATTAAAATAAAATTATAAAAAATTTCTCCACATTTAAAACTCCACTTTCTTATTAGAGTAATATTGTCCTCATAGGCACTTCAAGGATCACTGTTGGTCTCAGTCATCTATAGCACCACATTTTAGAACAACATAAGGCCTGATTATCAATGACATTGGATAAATAGTTATACCCATAACAGAATTTCTATTTCAAATCATATCACAACCTCTATATTTTAGGAAATATATTTTTCAAATAAATATAATTTTTTTGATAACTTGTATTACACACAACACCAAGTTTAAACGAGCTATGGTTTACAATTAAAATATTATTATTTAAAGTGAAAGTTCTCATCTAACCGCTAGATTGATGGGTATGAATAATAAAACATAAATTATCAACAATTTATTATTAAATATGGGTATAATTAATTTCTGGGGTACTAATTAATTATAAAATAAAATAAAAAACATTTAAAAAAGAATTACTTTTCTAAAAAAATAACAGTTTTTTGTTTACAGTGTACTTTTATATTAATGAATTAAATAAATTTCCTTTTTTAATGATTTAAACTAAATTTATATATTACATGTTAAAAAATTATATTAACATTCCTTTAATATTTTTATATGCATGGGAAAATAATAAACCATGTTTTATTTTTAAAATGATTTTTTTTCAAAAAAATAGTTTCCATCTCACTTTTCATATGTATTTTTAACACAATTTATTCCAATTATATTTATCGAATTTGAAAAAATTGATTCTATATTTGGATTCATTAGGTTCAAATTGGGTAGATATGCCCATTTTATTTCTAACAAACATGAATAGTAACTTTAGTAAATTTATCACCTAGATAATGTGTATATTAAGTTTATTTAGTTTTAAACAATCTGATAGGTCTATAATATTTTTCGATAATTGTCCCTAAATTAAGGGTATTTATACTTATCAGCATATTATGAGAATTGTTTTTATTAATGGACACTTTTCGATGAAAACGACCTATATAATATTTAAATTAATGAATGTTACCAAAGGCCACTTTCTTTTCCTATAATATATATTATGTGTTATGATAGTGGAAAAAGTAATTTATGAACAAATATAAGTTTATATAATGAAAATAATTATATTATTTTTATTATATAAATTTATTTCTAATTTTTTGGAAATTTTATAATGACCTTAAATAATTATTCAATATCGATGTAGTATTCCTCCAATTAAAAAAATAATATAATAAATGATTTTAAAAATGTTGAAGGTAATATAATTTTACGGATTAAATGGTTTAGGAGAATTTTATTGATTATTATGATATATTATTATTATTTTCCATAATAATATTATAATTTTAACTTTTTCTTTTTCAAATTTAAGTCCAATTTATTTAATACTATCTATATTGAAAAATAATGATACTTTATAAAAATAATATTTTATTAAATTACATTAAAATAATAAATTTTTTAAAATAGGACAATGGGGATAATATATGTTCAAAATTTCCCATAAATATTCTATTTTGAACCATTTTTATTGAGAATTACATTAATATATTTTAATCATATAATAAATTCCATGATTTCCCCTACCTTCAATTATAAAAGGGAACCCCTCATCTCTCTTCATCACAAAAAAATTAAGATTTCTAGATCTACAGAACACATTCTACTTCCCTTATTAACTCCACTATACACGTTATAGTAGTTATGTTATTCCCAAAATACAAAAACTAGATTTGTTAATAAGAAATCTAAAGGAGATTTTTCAAATAATATGTAATCACTTTAACTGATTGCATTCTTTTTAAATTTTTTCCACCTATAAATATGTTTTATTATTCATAAAATAGTATATTTAATTTTGCAAAATTTTTTAAATGTAACATCACATTACATTTTTAGGAACTTATGATGTTTCTAAGTACCTCTGTTTTGGAGTATTGATTTGGGAGAGTTGGGAGAACATTAAGTGTTGTTTTGAGGCAAAGGGGAAGTCGTAGGTGCGGCGTACGGGTTGTCTAAATCGTGCGGCCAAACTGTGCACAGTTGGTCATAGAGGCAGTAGATTCCGCACGGGCAGTGCACGGTTTGTCTAACCATGTGTCCAAACCGTTCGTGAAGGGTTTCTGCGGTAGTAGCTAATGCATGGTTAGCTCACGGTTTGTCAAACTGTGTGAAATAACCATTTGAACACTTAAATGAGATCCTCAAATTGTGGATCTCACTCGGTTTTTCCTCTAAGTGCCTCTTTTCCCACCTAACCAGCCCTAACTTGGGATTTTTCATCTCTTAAGGTGAGAGAAGGTTCTCCTATCGTTCTTGTAGGCGATACCAAGGTTCCTCTTGGTGAATAAAAGCTGGATTCTTGAGGTATGTGATTGTTCTTCATCGTTCTTGATCGGTTTCATAGATCTACGTATATCTACTTCTCCTCTTCTCTCATATTCTTAGATCTATGCCCGTTATGGGTAAATCTAAGTGTTTGGTACCAAATATGATGAGATTTGATCTTGATCTTGCTAGGATAAGAGATCTAAGGTGGGTTCTTAAAGAACAATCCCGGTTTTCTTCAGCGTTCTCGACCATTGAGGTTTTGGTCAAATCCTTAGAGGTGGGTGGTTCCGTCCCAACATGGAAAACTGATTCTCGTTGTATTTTATTTATATATTTAAATTGTTGATTAAAATTCAATTTTTCAATTTTTCATTGCATTAAATTGATAAAAACTCGATTCCAGGGAATCGAGTTATTTGAAATGGTTTTGGCATGGAAATTTGGAAAACCCCAATTCCATTGAATTGGTTGTGTTTATGGAAATTATCCTATTTAAATTGTTGAATTTAAATTGTGGATTTGATTCAAATGAGTTTAATTAAATTTTCAAATATAATTTTGCAAATAAATTGTGCAATGATGGAATTGGTTTTGAATGGATTTCAAATTGGTGAAAGTGGCTTAAAATGATCTGATAGAAACTCATTGGTTTTATCTTGTGAAAAAGGCATGTTTTGAATAAAACTTGTTTTGGTTTTAAATGGAAGTAAATTAGCACTTTTTAAATGGAAGAATGGGATTCATCATATTTTATGCATTCTTAAAATAGTCCTCCCATCATTTAAGAGTGCATGCAAGACAGAGGTAGTTAGTGAGTTATTTGGATACACTCTACACTACGACAACGGTCTAAAACATACTTGCAGTGGGTCACATCCACGACGCGATGGTGACGAGTCTCCTTTGAAAGTGTCATAGGGATGACTGTATACACATTTTTGTTGAGTTCACATAGAGAGTGCAGAATCATATAACTGGTTAATACTATCATACCTTTTGGCAGATGACCATTTTGCTCGCTTATTTGTTTATATTTGAGATACAAATGTATACCAATGATTTTGAACTTCTTTACATGCCTACTAAATTTATATAAATTGTTTTATATAAATGTTTTTCTTAAGCCAATGTTTAGAAATATTCCATCATTTTAAAGCCTTTGCTTAAATTTATTTTTCCCTCATTTGAAAATGTATAACATGTTTTGTTAAAATTTTCTTTTCAATTTCCAAAGCTATTTATTTAAAAATTTAAAGCTTTTCTTTGGATAATCTATATTTGGAATCTGTTACAGAATCCTGCTGGTATCCTACTAGGCTTAGGCTCACACACTACTTTTTCCATTGGGTGTTTGTAGACATCCTTCTTCCAGGATCGAGCACAGGGAAGGGACCTCTTGGAGTGGGATCCAGTTGTTGTTCTTTGGTCTTTGTGAGTTGTGTCCTTAGGGACCATGGGTCTGTTTTCCCCATTTTGAGTACTTGGGTTGTAGTACTTTGGGCTTTTTAGGCCTCTTTGTAAGCTGGTACATTACTCCCAGTGGAGTTCCTTTTTGTCTTTCTTACTATCTTTTTTCTTTTGCTTTCGCATTCTTGTACAAAAATCATTCCCACTTACATGTTGTGTGAAGCCAGGTGCTAGTCGCAGACCCGTGGGGATCAGGAACGTCCTTCAGGCTATGTCAGGGCTGGCTCGGTTATCGGGTTACCAGGGTACCTGGGCTAGTTCACGACAAAGTGGTATCAGAGGATGTTAAGCATCTTTCCTTGATGACATTATACATTTGAGTATTCTTGTCAGGACTTAGGAGGTAGATGTGATTGATTGTCTGGCCAGCTCTCACCACAATGAACCTTATGTCACCAGGGTTGTTTAGGGAAATATGACTTGTGGATTAGTTCTAGTATTTTCCCTGTTTTGATTTGGATAGGGTGGAATCCAAATCTTGTTATCCCATATTTTAAGAATCGTTTTCCTTGTTACTCAGTTTGGGTGTTAATATATATCTTTTTATGATGTGTTGCATCATGCTTCTTAGAAGACGTGGAACACATATCCAAAAAAAGGCTACTATTGAATCTCAGCAGGCGAGTCCTATTGTGGATCTGAGTCTGGTTGAGGTGATTGTTTTCACTATCCAAGCTCTAGGAATGGCCCCACCTCTAGTTCATGTTCAAGCTCCAACTATATATCCTCATAGTGATATTCTCTAAAGTTGTTATCAAGAGTTCCTATGTCGGAAGCCACAAGTTTTCAAAGGATCCACTAACCCTCAACATGCTGAGGAATGTTTCAGTAATATTGAAAGTTTTTTTGGGTTTTTGGAGACCCCTAATGTGATCAAGGTGAAGTGTTCCACCTTCGTACTGGAGGGACCAAGTAGGAGATGGTGGGACACAATGGTGATGCCAAGGAAACATAAGGTTTTTGAGTGGAAAGAATTTAGGGTTCTTTTCACTAACCAGTTCTATCCAGAATCAATGGTGTTGGCCAAGGCTATGGATTTTTTCAAGCTTTAGCAGGACAACAAAACCGTGGCTGAGTACTCAAATCGTTTTTCTGAGTTGGTACAATTTTCTCCGGAGTTTGTATCTAATGAGAGGATGAAGGCTCGATGGTTCAAGTTGGGACTTTGATCAAATATTCATTCACTATTTTTCTTACTGAAGCTACCCAGTTATACGGATTTTATGGATAGGGAGATGATGGTTGAGATGGACTTTGTAGAATAGAAAGTGTTGAATGAGGTTCTTTTCCCGCCTAGTGATAGTGTGGGTTCCATTAATGTAAAATGGATGTGTGACATTTCTCATGGTAGTTCTCGACAGTAGAGTCATTCCAGACCTCCGGTAGCACCAGGAGCGGTTTCTTTGACTTGGTATCAGTGTGGGAAGCCAGGAAATTCTAAGAGGGTTTGCACTGAGGCACCCAAGAACTATAGCTCCTACAAAAATTTAGGGAACTTATAGAGATTCTATCATCACTTGTCTACTCTATGTAGTGGGATTGGATCATCAACGCCTCCAGAAACTGTGGGGAAATCAAATTATTCAAGTATAAAAGGGTTCCAGCCACAGGCATCTGGAATGAAGCTTCTTCACACAGTGGAAGAGTCCCCATAGGTAGCTAATACATTTCTTGAAACTATAAGAGGTACTATTTCTATAGATTAAAATTTAGTGACAGCCCTTTCTAATATTGTTTCATCTCACTCTTTTATTTCAACACATCTTGTTAATCTGCTTAATCTACCTATGGATCTTTTATCTTGTGCGATGGATATTACTAAAACCCATGGTATAATGAGAGAGAAGGTTCTATGTAGTCATGTTTGTGTCATCTCTATATGAGATATTGATCATGATTGGAGTTTCATGGTTCTTGACATGAAATATTTTGACATCATATTTGGGATGGATTGGCTCATTTCCAATTTAGCCCGGATCGATTGTTATCTTCCATGGGTCTACCTTACTACACCCAATGGTGCGCCTCTTGTTTTTCAAGGAAAATGGGACCCAAGTTCAAGCATAATCGTACCCTCTTATCCAGAGTTGGGTAAAGTTATATCAGTGTTTTCTTTTGATCTAGATAGAGATTCAATGTGTGGTGATCTTCCTCCAATCGTCGATGCGTTTCCTGGCGTGTTTTCTTCTGACATCTCTGGTTTATTCCATTAAGGGAGGTTGATTTTTCTATTGACTTAATTCCTGGTATTCAACCAGTTTCTATTCCCTCTTACCGAATGGCTCCAACTGAACTAAAAGAACTGAAGTCTCAGTTAGACGATCTTCTTGAGAAAGGTTTTATACTCCCATGTTTGTCACCATGGGCTGCACTAGTTCTCTTCCCCAAGAAGGATGATGGTTTTATTCTCTTATATATTGAAAATCAAAAGCACAATCTAGTTACGATAAATAACAAATATTTGTTATCAAGAATTGATGATTTGTTTGATCAATTTAAAGGGGCAATGTGGTCTTCAAAAATTGATCTTCGATCTAGTTACATTCATTTTAGGATAAAATAATCTGACATTCATAAGACCTCTTTTCGGAGTTGGTATTGCCATTATGAGTACCTTTTTATGCCTTTCGGCCTAAAAAATGCTCCTATAGTTTTCATGGCATTGATGGACAAGTTTTTCTGTGTGTATCTAGGTAATTTTTTGGTAGTATTTGTAGATGAAATTCTTGTCTAATCCAAGTCTAAGGAGGATCATGTGCATCAACTTAGAAAAGTTATGAGTCTTCTAAGATATCACCAAATTTATGCCAAGCTTTCAAAGTGTGATCTCTGGATCAAGAATTGAAATTATTGGGAAATGTCATGTCAGAACAAAAAAATATAAGTTGATCCTGAGAAGGTGAAGGCTATTATTACTTGGGAATAACCACGAAATGTTTTTGAGATTCGGATCTTCATGGGATTAGTAGGATATTATTGTTGATCGGTTAAAGACTTCTCAATGTTAGCTTATCCAATGACTAATCTGGCTCGAAATTGAATGTAGTTGCAGATGTGTTAAGAAGGAAACATTCATCATAGGCTATGAAATAATCTTCAGAAGAGTAGAGTTTGATGTCTCTTTTTTCTCAGTTGCACATTGGAGTTTAGTTAAAGTGGAATGAAGTTTATTTATCTAGCGTTCAGTTGACTTCTCCTCTCCTCGAGTTAATCCATCAGGAAAAACAACTTGAAGATGAATTCCATAGAATTAGGGACACTCATTATGGTGGCAAGACCGACACCAAGTTGTCATTCTCCAAAGAGGGTGTTCTATGCTGTTGAAACTGTTACGTCGTGCCGTTAGCAGTAATGAAGGATGTGATGGGGGGTTACCATAACTCTGAGTGGGTTGTACACCCAGGAACCACGGAGATGTTCTGTGACATGAGGCGATAGTTCTGGTGTCCAGGTATGAGATGAGACATTACTGAGTTTGTATCTCATTATTATACATTCCAGAATGTGAAAGCTGAGCACCAGAAAGATTCAGTTTTTCTTCAACCACATCCAGTCCCTACATTGAAGTGGGATGAAATATCTATGGACTTTATAGTTGGGTTACCTCAAAACCATAGGATGAAGAATGTGATATGGATTGTGATCGAAAGACTGACCAAGTCGGTACACTTTATACCTATTCGAGATACAACCAAATTTGAGTAGTTGGGAAATATCTATGTGAATGAATTTGTTCATTTGCACAGAGTTCCATATTCTATAGTCTCTGATAGGGATCATCGGTTTTCTTATCGCTTTTGGAGAGGCCATCAAGAGGATCTGGGATCTCAGGTGCATTTGAGAATGGCCTATAATCCATAGTCAAGCGGCCATAGAGAGAGAACTATTCAGATCGTTGAGGATATTCTCCATGAATGTGTACTCGAATTTGATGGGTCTTGGGATGATCATATGGGGCTAGTAGAGTTTTCTTATAACAACAGTTATTATTTTGCGATCAAAATGGCTCATTTTGAGGCATTGTATGGACATCCTTTTAAATATCTTTTTTGTTGGTCGGAGATTGGTGAAATTTCTTTGGTAGGATCAAATTTGGTCCAAGAGATGACAGCTATGATCCATTTGAGTCGTTATAGAATGTTGACAGTACAGATTCGGTACAAGTCTTAAGCTGATCATCACCATAAATCTTTAGAGTTCTCAGTTGGTGACCAGGTTTTCTTGAAAGTTTCACCCCGATTAGTTCATCGACGGATTGGGAAGCAAGGGAAGATTGATCCTTGTTTTGTGGGACCTTTCTAGCTTGTTGATCTTGTAGGGAAATTTTCTTACTGTCTAGCTCTACCATAATAGCTAACATTGATAAATAACATGTTCCATGTGTCGTAACTGTGAAAGTATCTCTCTGATCCATCTCATGTTGTGAGCTAGAGTGATCTTGATATTGAAACAAATTTATCTGTTACTGAATGACCAGTCAGGGATGTTGATTCTGAGACCAAGGTATTTCATGGGAGAATGATACCTCTAGTCTGTGTACTTTGTCAGCATGGTTCTAATTCTCATGAGACATGGGAAAGGGAGGCACTAATGTGAGAGAAGTGGCCTCATATTTTTGACGTCGAGGTTTCATCATAGGATTTTTGGGGACAAAAAGATCTTATGATGGGGAGGTTGTAACATCACGTTAGGTTTTCAGGTACTTCTGATGATTCTAAGTACCTCAATTTTGGTGTCGTGACTTGGGATAGTCAGTAGAACTTTAAATGTTTTTTGGGTCAAAGGGGAAGTCGCACGGGCGGTGCACAGGTTGTCTAAACCATGCGGCCAAACTGTGTGATGTTGGTCTTGGAGGCAGTAGCTTCCACAAGGGAAGCACACGGTTTGTCTAACCATGTGGCCAAACCATGCGTGAAGGGTGGTCGAGGCAGCAACTAATGCATTTCTAGCGCATAGTTTTTCAAACCGTGTGAACTAACCATGCAGTCACTTAAATGAAATCCTTAAATTGTATATCTCACTCGGTTTTGCCTCTATGTGCCTCGTTTTTCTACTAAGCAGCCCTAACTCAGGATTTTTCTTCTCCTAAGGTTATAATAGATTCTCCTATCGTTTCGGAGGTGATCCAATGGCTCCTCATGGTGAATCGAAGCTATATTCTTGAGGTATGTTATCGTTCTTCATCGTTCATGATCAGTTTCTTAGATCTACTTAGATCAACTTCTCTTCTTCAATCTGTTTCATAGATCTACCCCCGTTAAGGGTAGATCTAAGTGTTTGGTACCAAATATGATGAGTTCTTGATCTTGCTTGGAGAAGAGATATATGGTGGGTTCTTGAAGAAGCAACCCAGTTTTCTTGAGGGTTCTCAGCCATTGTGGTTTTGGTCAAAACCTTCGAGGTAGGTGGTTCTGTCCCGACTTGCCAAATTGATTTTAATTTTATTTTCTTGATTTATATCAATTGGTGATTTAAATTCAATTTCTCATGTTTTTGTTCAATTAAATTGATAAAAACATTATTCTAGTGAATTGAGATATTTGAAATGGTTTTGGCATGGAAATTTGGAAATCCCCAATTCCATTGAATTGGGTGGGTTTATAGAAATTCACCGATTTAAATTGTAGATTTGATGGAAATGATTTAAATTAAATTTTCAAATTTAATAGTGGGAATAAATTGTGTAATGATGGAATTGGTTTTTAAAGGATTTCAGACAAGTGAAAATGGATTAAAATGATTTGATAGAAACCCATTTGTTTTATCTTGTGTAAAAGTCATGTTTTGAATAAAAAATGTTTTGGTTTTAAATGGAATGAAATTGGAACATTTGAAATGAAGAAATGGGATTGATCGTATTTTAAGCATTAATAAAATAGTTCTCCCATCATGTTAGGGTGCATTCAAGCCTTAGTTAGTTAGTGAGTTATTTGGATACACTTTACGCTACAACAAGGTTCTAAAACATACTTATAGTGGGTCACATCCCTGATGGGTTAGAGATGAGCCTCATTTGGCCAGTGTAATAGGGATGTGGATATAAACATTTTTTTGAGTTTACATAGAGAGTGTGGAATCCTATAACTAGTTAATACTACCGTACATTTTGGAAAATGACTGTGTTTGTAACATCGCATTATGTTTTCAGGTACTTTTGATGTTTTTAAGAACCTCTGTTTTGGAGTAGTGTCTTGGGAGAGTCAGGAGAACTTTAAATGTTGTTTTGGGGAAAAGGGGAAGTCGCACGGGTGGTACACGAGTTGTCTAAACTGTGCGGCCAAACAGTGCGCAGTTGGTCTTGGAGGGAGTAGCATCTGTATGGGCATCGTATAGTTTGTCTAATCGTGCAGCCCAAATCGTGCGTTAAGGGTGGCCAAGGCAGTATCTAATCCACGACTAGCGCATGTTTTTTCAATCCGTGTGAAATATGAGTCCACTTAAGTGAGATCCTTAAATTGTGGATCTCACTCGGTTTTACCTCTAAGTGCCTCGTTTTTCCTCCTATGCAGCCCTAAATCTGGATTTTTCTTCTCCTAAGGTTATAAAAGGTTCTCCCATCATTCTGGAGGAGATCCAAAGGCTCCTACTAGTGAATTGAATATGAATTCTTGAGGTATGTGATCGTTCTTCAGAGTTCTTGATCGCTTTCTTAGATCTACTAAGATCTACTTCTCATCTTACCTCAGTTTCATAGAACTATGTCCGTTATGGGTAGATCTAAGTGTGTGGTACCAAATATGATGAGATTTTGACTTGATCTTTCTAGGAGAAGAGATCTAAGGCTGGTTCATGAAGATGAAACCCGGTTTTCTTGAGCTTTTTTACCGTTGTGTTTTTGGTCAGAACCTCCGAGGTATGTGGTTCCGTCCTGACTTTCCAAATTGATTATCATTGTATTTTCTTGATTTATTTCAATTATTTATTTAAATTCAATTGCTCAAGTTTACATTCAATTAAATTGAGAAAAACTCGATTCCATTAAATCGTGATATTTGAAATGGATTGGGCATGGAAATTTGGAAAACCCCAATTCCATTGAATTGGGTGTGTTTCTGGAAATTGGTTGATTTAAATTGTTGAATTTAAATTTTCGATTTGATGGAAATTATTTCAATTAAATTGTTGAATTTAATTGTGGGAATATATTTTGTAGTGATGGAATTGGTTTTGAATGGATTTCAAACTGGTGAAAATGCTTTAAGTTATTTTATAGAAACCCATTGGTTTTATCTTGTGAAAAAGGCATGAATTGATTAAAACCTGTTTTGGTTTTAAATGGAATGAAATTGTCACTTTTGAAATGGAAGAATGGAATTGATCGTATTTTAAGAATTCTTAAAATAGGCCACCCATCATGTAAGAACGAATGAAAGCCTTAGGTAGTTTGTGAGTTATTTGGATACAATCTATGCTACGTCAATGTTCTAAAACATACATGCAGCGGGTCACAACCTCGATGGGTTGGTGACAAGTCTCCATTTTCCAGTTTCATAGGGAAGTGTGTATACACATTTTTCTGAGTTCACATAGAAAATGTGGAATCCTATAACAGGTTAATACTATCGTAACATTTGGTAGATGGTCATGTTGCTCGCTTGTTTGATTATATTTGAGATATAAATGTATGCCAATGCTTTTGAACTATTGTACATTCCTGCTGAAATTATATAAACTATTTTTCAAAAATGTTTTTCTTAAGCCATTGTTTTATAAATATTCCATCATTTTAAATCATTTTCTTGATTTAAATTCTTCTATCATTTGAAAATGTATAGCACGTTTTGTAAAAATATTCTTTTGAGTTACCAAACCTGTTTATTTGTAAATTGAAAGCTTTTCTTTGGAAAATCTATATTTGGAATCTGTTATTGAATATTCGGTGGTATCCTACTGTGTTTAGTCTCACACCCTACTTTTCCATTTGGGTGTTTTTATACTTTCTTCTTCCAAGATCAAGAAATGGGAAGGGACCTCTTGGAGGTGGATCCAGCTGTTGATCTTTGGTCTTGGTGAGTTTTGTCCTTTGGGACCTTGGGGTTGTTTCTCCCATTTTTAGTACATGGGTTATAGTACTTTGGTCTTTTTATGCCTTTTTTATTTTGGTATAATACTCCCAATAGAGTTTGTTTTTCATTGCGCATACTATCTTTTTTCTTTTGATTTTGCATTCTTGTGGAAGAATTGTTCCCACTTTCATGTTGTGTGATGCCAGGTGCTCGTCGTTGACCCATGGGGATCAGTAACGCCCTTCGGCCTATGTCTGGGTCGGCTCAGTTATCGAGTTACCAGGTTCTCCAGGCTAGTTCGTGACAAAGTGGTATCAAAGGGCATGTTAATCATCTTCCCTTGATTAAAGTATGCATTTGAGTATTCTTTTCGGGACTTAAGAGGTAGTTGTGATTGAGTGCCCGACTAGCTCTCACCACAGTGAGCCTTAAGACACTAGGGTTGGATAGGGAAATACAACTTGTGGATTAGTTCTAGTATTTTCACAGTTTTGAATTGGATAGAGTAGAATTGAAATCTTGTTATCCCTTGTTTTATGAATAGTTTTCCTTGTTAGTCGGTTTGGGTGTTAATCTATGTCTTTTAATGCTCTTTAGAATCAGGCCTCCTAGAAGATGTGGAAATCAGATCAAAAAAGAGGCTGCTGCTGAATTTCAGAAAATGAGTCCTATTATGGATCTGAGTCTGGTTGAGGTTATTGTTCACACTATCCATGCTCTGGGATAGGAACCACCTCTAGTTCCTATTCAGGCTCCAGCTATAGATCCTCATAGTGATATTCTCTGAAGCCGATCACAAGATTTCCTACGCCAGAAGCCACCAGTTTTCAAAAGCTCCACTGACGCCCATCATTTTTAATAATGGTTTAGTAAGACTGAACATCTATTTGGGTTCTACGTGACACCTGATGTGATAAAGGTGATGTGTGCCACCTTCATACTAGAGGGACCAAGTAGGAGATGGTGGGACACAATGGTGATGACTGGGAAACATGAGGGTTTGGAGTGGAAAGACTTTAGGGTTCTTTTCACTAATCAGTTCTATCCAGAATCAATGGTGTTGGCCAATTCTGTGGATTTTTTCAAGCATGAGCAAGCCAACAAAACCATGACTGAGTAATCAAATCACTTTTCTGAGCTGGTACAGTTTTCTCCTAATATTGTATCTAATGAGAGGATGAAGGCTCGATGATTCGAGTTGGGACATCAATCAGATATCTGTTCTATGGTTTTCTTACAGAAGCTACCCACTTATGCTGATGTGATGGATAGGGCGATCATGGTTGAGATAGACTTGGCGGGAACGTCGGGGTTGAAGGATGGTCTTTCCCTCCTAGTGGAAGTGTGGGTTCCTTTAAAGGAAAACAGAAGCATGACTTTTCTCATCGTAGTTCTAGACCGTAGAGTCATTCTAGACCGTTGGTAGCACCAGGAGGGGCTTCTTTGACTTGCTATCAGTGTGGGAATCCAGGACATTCTAAGAGGGTTTGCACTGAAGCACCCAAGAACTGTAGGTCCTGCGGGTGTTTAGGGAACCTACAGATATTCTTCCATCACTTCTCTACTCCACGTAGTGGAATAGGATCATCATCACCTCTAGAAACTATGGGGAAATCAAATGCTTCATGTACAAAAGTGTTCTAGACATAGGCATCGGGAATGAAGATTATTAATACAGTGGAAGATTCTCCAGAGGATGCTGATACATGTCCTGGAACTGTGAGAGGTACCATTACTATAGCTTCATCTTTAGTGACAGTTATTTTTTATACTGGTGCATCTCACTCTTTTATTTCAACCCATATTGTTAATATACTTAATCTACATATGGAAATTTTATCTTGTGTGATTTATATTACTACACCCATTGGTACAATGAGAGATAAGGGTCTTCATATTCCTCCTTGTGTCTTCTCTCTATCAGATGTTGATCATACTTGATGTTTCTTGGTTCTCGACATGAAATTTTTTTACGTAATGTTTAGGATGGATTGGCTCTTTTCCAATAAATGCGGGATCGATATTTATCTTCGACGGGTCTACCTTACTACACCTATTGGTCTGCCTCTTGTTTTTCAAGGAGAATGGGACCTAAGGTCAAGCAGAGCTGGACCCTCTTATCCAAAGTTGGGGAATGTTAAATCGGTGTTTTCTTTTGATCTAGAGAGAGATTCGATGTGTGGTGATCTACCTCCAGTCATCACTAAGATTCCTAATGTGTTTCCTTCAGACTTCTCTGGTTTGCCACCAGTAAGGTAGGTTGATTTCTCTATTGACTTAATGCTTGGTACTCAACCAGTTTCTATTCCCTCTTACCGAATGGCTCCACCTGAACTAATAGAACTGAAGTCTCGGTTATATGGTCTTCTTGATAAAGGTTTTATACACCCGAGTGTGTAACCTTGGGCAACACATGTTCTCTTCACCCAGAAGGATGATAATTCTCTTCGCCTATGTGTTGATTACTGAAAGCTCAATAGAGTTATGATAAAGAAAAGATATTCATTACCAGGAATTAATGATTTTTTTGATCAATTGAAAGGGGAGAAGTGGTTTTAAAAAATTGATCTTCGATCTGGTTACCATCAGTTGAGGGTAAAAGAATCTGACATTCATAAGACTACATTTCGGAGTAGGTATGACAATTATGAATACCTTTTTATTCCCTTCGGCCTAACAAATTCTCTTGAAGTTTTCATGGCATTGATGAACAGGGTTTTCTGTTAGTATCTAGATACATTCTTGGTAGTCATTGTGTATGACATTCTTGTCTACTTCATGTCTGAGGAGGATCATGTGCATCATTTGAGAACAGTTATGAGTCTTCTAAGGAATCACCAACTTTATGCCAAGCTTTCAAAGTGTTATTTCGGGATTCAGGAAGTGAAATTCATGGGACATCAGAACACGAAATATCAGTTGATCCTGAGAAGTTGAATGCTATTATGACTTGGGAACAACTACAAAAAAATTCAAGATTCGAAGCTTCTTAGGCTTAGCATGATATTTTCGCAGGATTGTTAAAGACTTCTCAAATTTACCTTCTCCAATGACTGCTCTGACATGAAAGGGAGTGAAGTATTCCTAGAATGATGAATGTCAGAGTTCTTTTGTTGAGCTAAAAAATATCTTGACTATTGTGCCATTGTTAACTCTTCCTGAGGCAGGGATATGTTACGTGGTCATCTGTGATGCATCGGTTTCAGGTTTGGGATGTGTCCTTATAAAAGGTAATCATGTTGTTACCTATGGATCTCTTAGATTAAACCTCATGAGAAGAACTGTCCTACCCATGACCTTGTACATGTAGCTATAATGCATGCACATATGTGTTGGAGACATTAACTTTAATGAGAATGTTTTAATATGTATATAGACCACAAGATCATGAGTTATATCTTCTCTCAAAAAAGATTGAATCTCCGCCAAAGGAGTTGGGTTGAGTACCTACAATATTTCAAATTTGAAATTGCCTATACCCATGGGAAAGGGAATGTAGTGGTAGATGAATTAAATAGGAAACATCCATCACAAACTGTGAAGGAATATTCATAAGAGTGGAGTTTGATGGCTCTTTTTTCTCAATTTCATGTTGGAGTTTAGTGGAAGGGGAATGAAGTTTCATTATCCAGTGTTCTGTTTGCTTCTGCTCTCCTCATTTTAATTATTCAGGAAAAATAACTGGATGATGAATTCTATAGCATTAGGGACTCGCTTTATGGTGGGGATACTGACACCCAATGGTCGTTCTCCAAAGAGGGTGTTCTGTGTTATCAAAACTGTTACATTATGCCATGAGTGGAAAGGAAATATGTGATGGGGGGTTTCCATAACTCTCAGTGGGATGTACACCCAAGAACCATAAAGATTTTCTATGAAATGTGGCGACAGTTCTGGTGGCCAGGTACAAAATGAGACATTACTGAGTTTGTATCTCGTTGCTATACATACCAGTAGGTTAAATTCGTGCACCAAAAACCTTTAGGTTTGATTCAAACACTTCTAGTCCTTACATGGAAGTGGGATGAAATATCTATCAACATTGAGGATGGGTAACCTCAAACACAGAGAAAGAAGAATGTGATGTGGGTTGTGATTGATAGACTGACCAAGTTGGTTCACATTATACTTATTCGAGATACAACCAAAGTTGAGGAGTTGGCAAATATATATGTGAAAAAAGTTGTTCATTTGCACGAATTTTAGTCTTCTATAGTCTCTGATAGGGATCCTCGGTTTAAATCTTGCTTATAGAGAGGCCTTCATGAGGCACTAGGATCTTAGGGTCCATTTTAGCACAGCCTACCATCCACAGTCAGATGGCCAGACAGAGAGAGCAATTCAAATCCCTGAGGATATGCTCCGTGCATGTGCTCTCGACATTGGTGGGTCATGGGATGTTCATATCGGGCTAGTTGAGTTTTCTTATAACAACAGTTATCAGTCTGCGATCAAAATGGCTCTTTTTGAGGCATTGTAGGTCGCCCTTGTAAACCTAATTTTTGTTGGTCGAAGATTGGAGAAGGATTACTGGTAGGACCGAGTTTGGTCCAAGAGATGATAGCTAAGATCCAGTTGATTCTTCAGAGAATTTTGATAGCACAGAGTCGATACAAGTCTTATGATGATCATCGTCATTAACCTTTAGAGTTCTCATTTGGTTACAAGGTGTTGTTGAATGTTTCACCCCGATTAGGTCATCGACGGCTTGGGAGGAAAGGGAGGATTCCTCCTCGTTTTGTGGGACCTTTTGAGGTTGTTTCTCTTGAAGGGAAAGTTTCTTACCATCTACCTATACCACCATTGCTGACGTGGATACATATTGTGTTCCATGTATCACAGCTGCGAAAGTATCTCTCTGATCCATCTCATGTTGTGAGCTGGAGTGATCTTGAGATTGAACCAGATTTAACTATTACTGAATGACCAGTCAGAGTTGTTGATTCTGAGACCAAGGTACTTAATGGGATAATGATAACTATGGTCCATGTACTTTGGATGCTTTGTTTTGATTCTCATGAGACGTGGGGAAGTGAGGCACTAATGAAAGAGTAGTAGACTCATCTTTTTGACGTGGAGGTTTCTTCATAGGCTTTCTGGGGACAGAAAGATCTTATGGTGGGGAGGATGAAACATCACGTTACTTTTTCAGGTACTTTTAATATTTCTAAGATCCTTTGTTTTGGAGTAGTGACTTGGGAGGGTCGGGAGAACTTTAAATGTTGTTTTGGGGCAAAGGGAATGTCGCACGGGCGGTGCATGGGTTGTCTAAATCGTACGGCCAAATAGTGTGCAGTTGGTCATGGAGGCAGTAGCTTCCACACGGGGATCACATGGTTTGTGTAACCATGTTTCCCAAACCGTGTGTGAAGGGTGGACAAGGTAGTATCTAATGCACGGCTAGCGCACAGTTTCTCTAACCATGCGAACTAACCGTGTAGCCACTTAAATGAAATCCTTAAAGTGTGTATCTCACTCGATTTTACCTCTTAGTAACTCTTTTTTCTTCCTAAGCAGCCCTAACTCAGGATTTGTCTTCTCTTGAGGTTATAGATGGTTCCCCCATCATTACGGAGGTGATCCAAAGGCTCCTCTTGGTGAATCAAAGCCGGATTCTTGAGGTATGTGGTCATTCTTCATAGTTCTTGATTGGTTTCTTAGATCTACATATATCTACTTCCCCTCTTCTCTCGGGTTCATAGATCTATGCCTGTTATGGGTACATATAAGTATGTGGTACCAAATATAATGATATTTGGTCTTGATCTTGCTAGGAGAAGAGATCTAAGGCGGGTTCTTGAAGAAGCAGCCTAGTTTTCTTGAGCGTTCTCGACCGTTGTGTTTTCGAGAAAATCCTTCGATGTAGGTGGTTCTATCCCAACTTTCCAAATTGATTATCATTTTATTTTATTTATTTATTTCAATTATTGATTTAAATTCAATTTCTCAAGTTTACTTTCAATTAAATTTACAAAAAATCGATTCTAGTGAATCGAGATATTTGAAATGGTTTTGGCATGGAAATTTGGAAAACCCCAATTCCATTGAATTGGGTGTGTTTATGGAAATTGGCCAATTTATATTGTTGAATTTAAATTGTGGATTTGATGGAAATTATTTCAATTAAATTGTTGAATTTAATTGTGGGAATAAATTGTGTATTAGTGGAATTGGTTTTGAATGGATTTCAAAATGGTGAAAATGGATTAAAATGATTTGATAGAAACCCATTACATTTATCCTCTGAAAAATGCGTGTTTCGATTAAAACGTATTTTGGTATTTAATGGATTGAAATTGGTACTTTTGAAATGGAAGAATGGGATTCATCGTATTTTAATAAATCTTAAAATAGTTCGCCCATCATGTAAGAGCGCATGAAAGCCTTAGGAAGTTAATGAGTTATTTGGATACACTATACACTAAGACAAAATTTTAAAACATACTTGTGGTGGGTAACATCCCTGACTGGTTGGTGACAAGTATCCTTTGGATAGTGTCATAGGGATGTGTGTATTCAAATATTTATATGTTCACTTAGAGGGTGTGTAATCCTATGTCTGGTTAATACTATCCTACCTTTTGGAAGATGACCATGTTTCTTGCTTGTTTGTTTATATTTGATATATAAATGTATGCCAATGCATTTGAACTGTTGTACACTCCTGCTGAATTTATATAAACTATTTTGTATAACTGTTTTTTAAGCCATTGTTTTTTATATATTCCATCATTGTAATAAATTTTCTTATAGTAAATTATTCTATCATTTGAAAATGTATAGAATGTTTTGTAAAAACATTCTTTTGAGTTTCCAAACATATTTATTTGAAAATTAGAAGCTTTTCTTTGGAATATCTATATTTGGAATCTGTTACGAAATCATTGGTGGTATCCTACTAGGCTTAGGCTCAAACACTACTTTTGCCTTCAGGTTTCTGTAGATTTTCTTCTTCTAAGATCGACCAAAGGGAAGGGACCTCTTGGAAGTGGATCCAGCTATCGATCTTTGGTCTTGGTGAGTTGTTTCCTTAGGAACCATAGGGATTTTCCCCCATTTTTAGTACTTGGGTTGTAGTACTTTGGGTTTTTTATGCCTCTTTGTATTATGGTACAATACTCCCAGTGGAGTTTCCTTTTGTTGTGCATACTATCTTGTTTCTTTTTCTTCCGCATTATTGTGGAAAAATACTTCCCACTTTCATGTTGTGTGATTCCAAGTGCTAGTCGCCGACCCGTGGGGATCGAGAACGCCCTTTGGGCTATGTCATGGCCAGCTCGGTTATCGGGTTACCAGGGTGCCCGGACTAGTTCGTGACAATGTTACTCACTTGTTTGTTTATATTTGATATATAAATGCATGACACTGCTCTTTAACTGCTTTACATGCCTGCTCAATTTATATAAGCTATTTTATATAAAAAAATTTCTTAATCCATTGTTTAGAAATATTCCATCATTGTAAAGCCTTTTCTTAAATTTATTTTTCCATCATTTGAAATTGTATAACATGTTTTGTTAAAATATTCTTTTGAATTTCCAACCCTGATTATTTGAAAATGGAAAGCTTTTCATTGGATACTCTATATTTGGAATCTGTTACGGAATCATCGGTGGTATCCTACTGGGTTAGGCTCACACTCTACTTTTTCGTTC
This sequence comes from Viscum album, assembly GCA_963277665.1. NCBI lineage: Eukaryota > Viridiplantae > Streptophyta > Magnoliopsida > Santalales > Viscaceae > Viscum > Viscum album. The sequence goes on along the minus strand of OY728143.1, from coordinate 796,699,310 downwards.
GGGTGTTTGTAGACTTTCTTCTTCCCGGATCGAGCAAAGGGAAGAGACCTCTTGGAGGGGGATCCATCTGTTGATCTTTGGTCTTGGTGAGTTGTGTCCTTAGGGACCTTGGGGATGTTTTACACATTTTTAGTACCTAGGTTGTAGTACTTTGGGCTTTTTATGCCTCTTTGAAAACTGGTACATTACTCTAAGTGGAGTTCCTTTTTTATTACTTTCTGGTTTCTTTTGCTTCCGCATTCTTGTGGAAAAATCATTCCCACTTGCATGTTTTGTGATGCCAGGTGCAAGTCGCCAACCCGTGGGGATCGGGAACGCCCTTCAAGATATGTCAAGGCCAGCTCGGTTATTTGTTTACCATAGTACCCAGGCTGGTTCATGACATTAAATGTTATTATGTTTGTTAAAGCACTTTATTCACTTTATTTCTAACAAATAGGAACTTAATGTGTTGCTTGTGCGTATGTACAACTTACCTTCTAAACGCAGCGACACAATTAATTTTCCATCACCATCTGTCACAGACGGTTGTTGTGATGTGATAAATTTTTATATGATATTTTTGACAAAATTATGTTTTATTAACTCAAATATTATATCTACATTCTTACCATTCATGCCTTGGGAGAACAATAATATTGATCATGAGTTTGTGAGGTTTACCCCTTCCAAGATGCAATGTGATTTATTATTCATTTCTATTTTTCATCGATGGTAATAAGGATGTAATTAATGAATATATGTGTTATATATGACATAATAATGATTCTTTAAAGGTTATTTATTATTTAACTTTATTTTTTAATATCCATTGAAAGATGAATACAACATTCATGTGTATATAAGGACTATTGTTTCCATAATTATTGAACTTAATTTTTCTATATCTATGTTTAAGGATGACTATAAACATGTATATATTGAATATATATGATATTTTTATCATGAATAAGATTATCGAGATTATGGGGTAATTATCAATGTAATTGGTGCAAAACTACAAAATCGAATCAAACATGAAAATTGTAGCAGATATCACATAGAATAGTTATTCAAATAAAAATATAATTAATAAATGGTTTATCAAAAAATATAAGTAAATAATATATGGTATGATATATATTAGTATATTAATTTAATATATGTATAATAAATATATATTTATTAAATATGAGTTTTAAAAAAAATGAAGGATAACAGACCATATGTAATAGATTTTCATCTCATTTTTATTTATATGCGACAAATTCCTTATACATCACTTGTATCCTTTGTATGGTGTCCATACTACCCATTAATTTATTTTATGATTATCCTTATGAAAATTAGGGGATATATATATCCACATAATTTTTTTTATTTTATTTTTATTATGATTTAAAATTTTCCCAAGTTGTAGCGGTTTTATGTTACAATATCAATTTTGAACAGTATTAATTTTTATTATCATACTAATGATGAAATATTATGGTCTGTCTATAAATAAACACATCAAATATATTATCCTATTTTTATTTATGGATAATACACTTCTTCTTGTAATTTTCATCATCTTATGTTCTCAATATACAGAAAATTATTTTTCGTAAAATCATATTTATGTCCCCCTTAGGTCAAATAATTTTTTCCATCCATATCCATATTTTATAAAAAAAATTAATAGTGGGTTTAAATATTCTATTATTATTGTTTAATGTCATTTAAACCCATTTACATTTCTTAAAATGTTTTTTAAAAACAATATAACTGTCATTTTCCAAATGAGGTACTTTTGAGTTTTTACTAAAAATGTAAAAAAGCTTTTTTTAACTTATATAGGATGAATAAAATATATTATCTTCATGACTGATCAATGACTAGGGTTAATGACCCATAACCCTGACACTATTATATTCATATACCCCTATAAGGGCTCAACCTTAATAATTACTTAATCGTTAAATAAATCAAGAATTCACATGGATGAACTTTTTGGGTTTTGAGATTTAGAGAAATAGGTCATAAAAATTAAAATACATCTCAAAAATTACATAGTAGACACTTCTACCCAGTTTCCATTTTTTTCATAAAATAAAAACTCTTGAAAAATAGAAACATTTATTATTCCATGTTTTAGACAACATGACTTTTCCTTGATCCCATCCTTGACCCTATTCGTCTTCATATCGAATGAAAAAAATTCAAAAACATGGGATGAGAATAAAATGCTAGTAAGGGTTATAAAATAAGGAAATAAAACATTAGTCCATTAATACATAAAAATAAATGAAATCATAGTTTTTAATATTTAACATACTACACAAAATCATATGTTTTCAGAATAACACATGGAAGTCATAAATCATAATGGAAAATTGTGGAATCCATAACATACATACATTGTATCTTTCACAGCTACATAGGTAATTACATTTGGAATACCCATCACAGTATATTCCCTAAATCACTTAGGAGAAACATTAACGTTTACCTCCATCACATTACCCAATGTATTGGAGAGCTATCTCGGGCTCACCCACCCAAGGTTTATCACAAAATTTCCCAAATGTATAAAAAATTCTCAATAACCAAAACATATTCATAACACATAAAAAACATAAATTAAATATATCATTTCCACATTGAAATCACAATATATCATTTCAAGATATTGACATAATCAATTCATTATCGAAACATTTTCAAAGCCACTGAAAAAATTTAATAAAGTGATTTTTGAATCAAAGTGTCACATACCACAGTGAATATTTTAAAATAAATTTTAATTTCAAAACATTCATTTCCATATAAATAAATTCTTAAAAAAAATTAAAACATGGACATCAATAAGAAATATTTAGTAGAATGAATCTTTAAAACATTTAAAAAATTTAAAACGTTATTATAGTTAAAGAGTTACTAACCAAAAGAGTGATGCTTGGTTACAAATAATTGAGGAATAAAATTAATCAAAGAATATAATATCAGGAGAATAAGTATATTCATGATATAATATGTCAAAGGTAAGTATATATGTTATATAAAAGTGATTTTTTTTATAACAACAAATAAGTCTCAATGAAATGTAAATTGAGACAAAGTCCATTGCAAAGATCATATCCTTGGATTGAAGAAAAATCAATCACATAATTATGTGTTACATATAATAATACACCAAATATTTGTGTATATTATGATTAAAACAATCATAGGTCATTCACACATATTCATATCACAACATAATCATGATTTATAAGTTTAACCCAATGAATTGAAATTTCGTTAAGATGTTCTCTTACAGAAATTCGATAGCCTAACGATGTCACAATAAAAATCAGAAAAATTGTTGATTAGAGGGAAAAGGGTATCTCATAACATGGACATAAATTTTAAAGAAATGAGGATATAGAAGAACATATGCCATCATTTTAGAATTTAAATTTAAAGACATAACATAAAAGAAGTCTTTGACTAGAAGAGGTGGTTGAAAGGTTCTCTTACCGATTTGGTAACATACGATACATACACCACATGAAAGAAGGATCATAAAATGAAGATATAAATACCCATATATTTAATTATATTACCCAAAAATAAAATCATGGGCAGTATATAAACCACACAAAATTAAATAGTCTGAAATAAAGCATGAATCCTGTGGGAATAATAATTGAGATGAAAACCCATTACCTCGTCTCTGACTTGACTCTTTCATTAATTATTCGTTTAAATAATAAAATAATGTTATTTTATAATTTCTTCATAACCTTTTTAGGTTTATTATTCTTTTTATATCACTTATTAACACATTGTAAACATTATATAATCATTTAAGTTAATAACCATCGTTTTATCGATATTTGGTACTTTAGTACAAAAAGAACTTCTTATAAGTACAAAACGTCCATGTGGTCAAAATTACATAATATCCATAATTATATTCATGATTTAGATATCATATATATCATATATATTCAGTATATATATGTATTTATAATAGTACATAACATTTGGAGAGAGAAGTTAAATGCACCGTTCATGGAGACAATAAGCTGTACGTACGCATGATCATTACTTTCATTTCTATTCTGAATTTTAATGGAATGAAACTATAATTATACATAATTATATTATAATTACAGTATAATTTCATGTATAATTTCATTAATTCCATCCTTTATACATCCCACGTATGGCATGAACGAGTCATATCACTTTGAGGGGGTGGTAGTCCACTCCTCCTGAAATAAAATTATCGTGTTTACCCATTATGGAAACCATAAAGTTATTATATAAATGAAAAATAAAGAAGTATAGAGTCAATATAAATATAATATATATCCCATATAAATAAATTTTCATCATATTGGCCACTATGAGAGGAAGTTGGAGATATTTGAACAATCATCATTTCGTGAGGCAGTAGTTCACAGTCTACAGAAATAGTATGTTCGTGTCCATTAGATGGACGTATGTTTAATTTTAGTTCAGATAGAACTCATTAAAACCCTAGTATATTGAGGATACTCATTTTTTTATAAGATAATGTAATAAATAGAGTTTATGGAGTTGGGGATGTAAAATAAAATAAAATAATTTAGGAGAAGACATTACCTTTAAATCAGGTATCTCCCTTTAGATTGAACCAAAAGGTTTACGTGATTTTCCTTATGCCAAGGGTAAGGCTTCTAGAAGTAATAGATTGATATAGGGAGCTTAATTGGCCTTCGTTTAGATGAGACAATGGTCTTGAGAGGTGTGATTAATGGGTTAGAAGTGATGTCTTTTTATAAAGGGGAGGAGGGTCTCTTGGGGAAAGTTTAGAAGTATTTTTTTTATAATAAACTTATTTTTGTTATCAAAAGGACCACTACTCATTTAATTAGAAGATAGGATGAATATTTTTAAAAGAAAAATCATTCAATAAGAATTGGATAGGTTTTGGATACATTGTTTTTAATTTTTATAATCTCATTTATTTAAGTAATTCATTAATAATGTAATCACTTCATCATCATCGTGTCATAAATACTTTTATTTATTTGATGACTAAAAATTATAAATAAAATATAATTATGTATTAAATCGTTTTATCTTTAAAATGAATATTTATATTCAAAGAGTTAATTTATATAACCTCATGTAAAAATTTATTTACTAAAAGATATTTGTTTATGTCAATTTTGTCTTTACATTGAATTAATTGATATAAAGTGTCATTATCACTACCAAGTGGATCTATGGGGTCCCAAAATCGACCCAATGATTCCCATGGTCGAAAAAGATTCAACCAATATTATTAGTACACATGTTAGGGTAATTCAATATTATAATAATAGTATTTGTTTATCCTTATTTTCCAGAATTACCCTTTAACCATTGTAAATAAAATATTTACTGAAGTAAATATTCATAATGTCTAAAAATAAATGTTATCTATTTAGAATATTGGAAAATCTTGATTCCAAATATGGAATCCATTTTTCCAAATTTAAAACACATAAGTGGTAGATGATAATTTAAAATTAATTCCCATTATAAAAAAAAGCGTTTTTTAAGAAATATTTACTATCAAAATTGAAATAATAAATATCAAAATTAATTCCCATTAACAACACTTGTTTATATCCAATTCCAAATTGAAATTACATTCAATGACCAAAATTGGATTAAATTAAAAGAACTTTATATTTAGACTTTAAAACCAATTAAAAATATTATCTAACCACATAAATAAATTAGATTAAAATGTAGTTTTGAATTGAAATGTATTATTTTTTAATATTCATTAAAAAATGAACATTATCATAAAAATACCAAAATTTCATCCAAAGTAAAATTTGATGTCCAGATTTTAAAGAATAATACTATTTTGTCAAATAGAATTTATAAAAGTGACAATAACTAGATTTAAAAAGGGGTTCTCCATCAAAAGTCTGTAAATAAACCATTTAAATAATATTAGAGTATTATGCTTAAAATTGGATTCACTCACATTTTAAGCCTGTGACATTCATTGGATAAATGTAAACACATTTAATAAATATTTTAAATCATGTTGTAGTTTGTTCTGTTCATTCTCACCAATACAACGACTATGCGTTAACTACCATTTAAAATAATAATAATATATTATTTTTCGGTATTACTCAGTGTTGTGTACAACATCTGATTTCAAAGAAACCCGTTGTTTCATGTTGAGTACGCTATCAGACATAGCATCCCCTTTTAAAGTAATATTATTATTTAATTCACAAATATTAATAAATATGAAAATTACATATTCTTTATTTACCTGGGATGTTACACCCCCCTCTTGTAGGGTTACCATATAGGGGGACCCCTACACTATTATATTCATGGACCCCCACAGTTTTCACACATAACTAGGATTCATGTCCCAGACCCAAATTTGTTTGATAAATTTGAAAATATTCCAAATTTTGTCATTTTCCTTAGAATATGACCCTTTTATTATCTATTGGATCCAAATATGAGGAGGAAACTTTTTGGCTCAAAAAATGTGTCATAAGATTTTGAATTATTTTTTCCCAAGTAAAATGAAAAAATTATCATAGTGTGTCATGATGGATCATGAGGGTTGAGTGTGCATAGATTTGAGAATTTGTATGAAACTCCCAATTGTGGGGTGAAAATTACATATGTGGGAAAATGAAAGGTCAAGGACCCCAAGTTATGTATGTTCTACAAAATCCCACAAAAAAATGGATATGGTCATGTGTATCATTATTCACATTCATGTAACCCAAATTTTGGTGAGAATTTCACTTTTTTGAGATAATAAGTCTCAAATAACCTCACTATGTGGTCGTATTCTGGATACAATTGAATGAGAGTCACTTAAACCGTAGATTTGTGATCCAACTATGAGTTTCACAACATTTTCAAAGTTTCACAACCCAGACCCTATAAATCCAATTTTTCTATAAAAATAAAATCCCTCACACATTTTTTTAGATGGCCCCTAGATGTTAATGCATAAACCTCTTTTTTGTACAACACTTTTTTTCGAAAAATTATGCAACTCCAAAAAACCCATGGATTCTTACAGGTATAGAACTTTTGATAAAACCATCACATATGCCTCAAAATAGATTATGTTATGTTATAGAAAAACTCATGAAACTTCCCTTAATGGATTGATGGGTTTTCCCAAGATTATTTTCCTTTACATAAACCCAAGCTTCATGCAACCCAAAAAATTAAGGGTAACTAATCCCCATAAATCCTTTCCTTGTTCATGTTCTGTAGACCATGGATTATAAAGCAGCCCAGTTTTTTCCATGTATAATGTTCCATGCCATATACTTTGGATCTCGAACTAAGTCCTGTGTTCGTATAAATATAGTTTCACTCAAGTTAAGTGTTTGGTTACCATACACCTATCTAAAGTAAGTCCATCTGTGCGATCCATACCCACAAAACTGGTGTCGTCAAACTATAAATAAAGACACCTCTCTTCAGTACAACTTTTGTGGCCTTGTTTCTTTATTCTATCAATCATAGGAACCCTAACATTGTGACCCTAATTGCCGCCTAAAATGGGTTGTTTCCATGATTTTTTTATCAAAAATAACCAACATAGTGGTCAAGTAAGAGATATCACTGTCATCACCACGGGAAAAATATTTTAATTACTTTGATGAGGGTTTGTGGGATCCACATATCCCTCACCCATCCTACTCTAATTGGAAATTGGATTCCTCATTTGAAAGTACCAGTAATGTCATATATGTAAGAATTTTAATTATAAAACACCAACATACTCAGCTCAAAACATTAAACTGCATTCCAAATTACCAATCATAAGATATTATAATGCAGGAAAACATTTTATTCACGTGATTTTAAATTGAAATAAAATATCAATAATACATGATATTAAATTTTAGCCATACCATTTTGGAAAAAAAGAGGATTTCTCATGCGACACATCTAAGATCACCCACAACTTTTAGAAAACCTATACATTTAATACTCACACAATCCCTTGTTTTCACCCCATTCATAAAACAAATGTACTTATTATATGATGTTAAAATTATTGGATTTATCTCATTAAAACATATTAAATTGTTCCCTTGAACTACATCATTTTTTACCATTGTCTCCTAGAAGGGTGGGTAGGATTCCCCCATGAGTTTCAATACCTCCTCCATCATAAACTAGATTGCCTTTCCCCTGGGAAGGGATAATGCCCCACGTGTGATTAATACCCTTAGGAACAAACACACCCTATCACTGCCCAAAATTGATGTCTCCATTAGATCAGTGTTCCTTTATATAATGATAACATATATTCAGCCAAGAAAATGATGAGCGTATATGGGTGACATCTCCACTAGAGTTTAAACAAATGACCAACCATTCATTACAAATTTGTGTGGGATAGTCTATAATGGGCTCTAAATATATGATGTGCCCTAAATCAGCTATAAACATGTGGCCCCTCATGATGCATCATAATATCTACCTCATGTAATGATCATGAGATTCCCTAAGTGATGATCCTTGTAAGCCTTATATTATTATCATATGATTTTAAAAATGGAAGGTGTTGGATGAATTGTGTAAAACATAATAAAAGTGAGTTGTATAGTCTGAAAATTACAACATGATGGAGGCAACATGCCTTTTATTCCTCACTCATATGAAAAAAGCTACCCATTAATGGACATGGGATGCCTTGTGTTATTTACCAGTGACACCTCATAATGAGATTCCCTCAACTCCTAAATATGATCACTTTTACATAATCCCAACATGCCCAACAAATATATATTCATAGACATTCCCAACATCATCATCATCTCCAACCACAGGTAGCTTCCCTATCACAACGAAATGAATCGTAGATAACCAGTGTACACAATAAGGTATCACTTGAAGATAGACTTGTGGACATGCCTCATATCTATGATGGAAACCTAGACTGGGAGAAGAACTCTGAGGATGAATATGTGGAATGAGGTGACGACAACCCATAATATTATTCTAATAAAGGAGGAACCATCATCCACTATGTTAATAGAGGTTTCCTTCCATTGAAAACTAATAATATAGGGTAACAATGCTAGATATTTCATGACTATAACCAAGAGGCAGACCACTCCAGGAGAAGAAAAAATTGAACCAGATGCACACCTCGATTAATGAATTGGAAAATAATGACCTCAATAAATCAAAGGAAATCCCTAGATCACATGACATGAATCACTCTAAAACAATTATACCAATGTATTGGAAAAAACGACGACCCATTTTATTAGAAACTATATAGAGATCACACTCTATAGAACACAAAATCTCATCCCCATTTCTTCTTTGTCATCAGTTGGTCAATATCATCTCATAATATGTTTAGTTATCTCTTTTCTCATTGGTTACTCTCAAATTCGATGGTTTGTCTTCAATATTCGGTAACACAAATTTGAGAAATATTATCTATTAAATCAGGGTATCAATGAATCATTATATCATGTATTGGTTTCTTGTCCTTTTGATTCTTATGAATGATATGGACTTGATTGTCCAACCATGAGACTCATTGAACTCATATCACCTCAAGATGGACATCTTTGGATAATGACTCTCAAACCCAAATCATCAAGGAAATGTTCATTACAATCCCAACTCATTTTCTGACACTCGATTCACATAACTTGAATTATTTATTTTCTTCTTTCATTCAATATTATATTTCCTCTTGGTCATCCATGGAGACCTAGCCTTACTTTTATTATGATGTCTGGTTACCCACATTCAGATTTTCCTTCCAAATCTCAATTTCAAGTGAATCTAAAACATCTAATCATTCTCAAATCGATCATGGCATGAGAAGGTTAAGCATGTTCCCCGATATTATTTTTAATCAACATGTTTGGGCTCTGTTAGGAATAGAATATTTTAAATTTTTCAATGTAAATTGTCATACGATCCTACCTGATAACGACCCTATATATTAGATTAGAAAAATATCATTTAAATGTATACAAATTATCTTAAATAGAGAAACTTAATCTTTTAAATTGAAATATCAAATATAAAATAAAAAAACATAGACTCCCAGAATTAAAATTAGTTATTTAATAAAAAAATATTCAATAGATTATAACAAGGATTTGTTTTTTCAAAAAAAAAGGTAAATAAAAAATGATTTCATTACAATAAATTTAATTAAAATCATGGAACCCAAATTTTAATAATCAAATACCCAAAATATAATAAAATTATATTTTAATGAAAATCGTTAATATCAACTAAAAAATTATCCTAAAATAAGATAACAAATTATCATTTTTACATTAATGTACAAAGAAGGATTTCATTAGGAAACCTCAATGATTGATATTTTTGACACCGAATCATCAATTTTCAATATATCACATTTATAAACTAATTTATACATAAAACTCATCAAAATCACATCAACTAGAGTGGGAAATATGCATAAAAATTACCACAACAATCTTATTGAATTTAATAATATTTTTACATATAAACATATATTTCGTGTTTTTAGGTGTGACATAGTTTTCATGTAAAAATTTGTCATCCCTTGATGGATGACAGGGTGTCTAAAGTATTTATAGTCATTATCATATGAGAGGATTCTGTTTTATTTTCACCTTATCATTTTCATTGTATAACACAAAATGTATAGGGTTTGTGATTTATTTATTGGGGTGTTTTTTAGTGGATTTTCTAATCCTCTTTTTAATTTGAGGTACATTCCTATTAATTTTTTATGTATATACCCTTGGTTCTTATTTCCAAGACATGGCCTATTCGATGTGGTACTCGAGGGGTAACACATCTTTATACTGTCAACCTAAGAGGTGTACCAAGGAGTGGGTTATGGGAAAGTAGAACCAAATTTTTTTTATTGAAAGATTGAATTAATATTTGTGATGGGGATATTTGAGGATTTTAATAGTTATTAGGGAGATATTATTATTTGAAATTAGTATGCAATGTAAGAAATAGAGAAAGTCCACTACATAGAGTTCTAGTTCCACTAATGATCTGATATAATGAATTTAATTTTTTTAACACAGAATTTGGATTGATGTGGACTTAATGACACAGTACTACATAAGGATCTTGTAAAATTCTTTTTCAAAATGTAATTGAGTTAGTTATTTGGTAGGAACTCGGTTAATAAAAAATCAATTAATCATAATAACTTTGTATTTTGGGATTTTGATTTAACTAACCAATTTCACTTTTCTAAGTATGTATTCATGTCAAAAAAACTCATCAATCTCACATAGGAGAGTTTTAGTAGGGTGTATGGAAAATGCCTTCTGGGATGAAGTTGACAACAATTAATAATTGAGGAAGATTGTTTGATACTTTCAGTTTCGTTACATCAAAAATTATGATGGAATTATTTTTGTAACTGAGACTAAGCCATTATTTGTGGAGGTGGCTATTTTCTTCAGTTTGATCCATTACAGGAACTATCACTATATATCATTAATCATCTATATGATAAAAATATATTCATATCAATGTTTGATTATGTACCTATGTGTTTTTGTATATTCATATGCATCACCAGAGAAGTTTTATAGTTAGTTTTATGATGAGTTTTTCTACTTGACCATGATGTCAGTGCACCAGTAGAATGTGATTTCTTTCCACTAGGGAACCACCATTATTTTTGAGTTCATTATTCTCTTCTAGAACCTTTTATTATATGGTTTAGATCATTTGAATTATGATTATTACAATATGAGAAATTTCATAGAGGCTTTTTATCTATATATCCATAATCATCTCACCCATTTCACGAAGCCGACATTTCTCACGAAGATGGAGAAGTAATAGGTTATATAGTGGATTTCTTCTCTTACCAAACTATAACATAGGGATATTAAATAATATCCATGGTTCATCTCAATCTTCGAGCCTATTGAAGTTTTAGAAAACATGGAATCATTTTATATTTCCTACATCTCATATCACTAGAATTGGTAGTTATGAGACCTCTAATGGAAAAATATTGTGATGTATTTTTCAAGTTTGTTAAATTTCCATCATAGTCTAGAGTGTAGAAACATTCTTGACCCATAGTGTGGGTTTGGAATCCCACTTTAGGTTCATCCATTATAGTAGTTTCCTCCAAGGCAATATCAATACTTCTCCATAAGAATTGGTCAAAATTGAGGAGATGGAGCAGGTCTAAGATAGCCACATGATGTCTCTATTCAAGAAGGATACAAATAACATTGGATCGCTAAATATTTCTTCCATGAATTCTACAGAAGTCCTGGAGAAAATAATAGCCGAATTCATGTAACTGGATTACTGGAACCATAGGAGATAGATTTCATTTAAGGTACCAACTATATATAGTCTACCTGGGTTTATGATTTTTTTATTTAGGATTTCTACACACCTTCATTGTATCATCCCTTTTAAATTCTCAAGTATATAGGTATGATTTTATTAGTTAATCATATTTTCACTATTCATGTTGATGGATGAGTTGTCCTATATGATTATGTTGATATTGTGAACCGATTTCATTGAATAGTCACACATTGGATGAAATTTAATGTTTAAATATTTAACATTATAATTTCAACCATAATGTGGATTGATTATATTAATTTTTGTCTACATTGGTATCTTTATGAGACCCATTACATTTTATGATGTAGTCAGATAAACCATTTTATTTATTAATGGGATAGTTCAATAGATGGCATGGTTATGTGTTGATTGTTTATCTTTTAGGATGGTTGATTTGATGTTAATATTATAAGAGGTTCATCTAGTAGTATTCCCCAAGCTCATGGAAGTGTACCATGATGTCTTTTTAGAAGTGGTTATGACACTACCTCCTTGAAATGAGATCATTTTGAGGATAGTTATTCGGTATGGTACATCTCAAATATTGATGTCTTTATATAGTATTGAACCTTTTAATTGATTTTTTGTAAATTAATATTTATTATCTTCAAAACATTAGTTTTACTCAAATAATTCTATCACCTTGGACTGATCCAATATTGTTATTAAAGAAGGCGGGTAACAGTTTGTGGTTGTGTATCAACTATCATCACTTGAACCTAGTGAATATAAATAACCATTATCCCCTTTCATGGATTAATTATCCATTCATCTAACTAAATGAATCTTACTGGGGCTCAAATATTAATTTTTGGTTAAGATATCATCAAATTCAAGTTGAGGATTAATATATACTAAATACTCCCTTCTGAAGCCGGTATAGAAACTATGAGTCAATGGTAATACCTTTATGATTCCAAAACCTAGAAACCATGTTCATGGGGAACAAAAAATATATTTTTATGAGTTACTAGGATGTAAAATGGTGGTTTTCATTGATTGCTTCCATATTTATTCGAAGTCTAAATATGGAAATTTGAATCTTTTCAGAGTTTCTCTAGAGGTTTATCAACCGTAGTATCTATTCATGAAGTTCCAAAAGTGTATGTTCTATGAATTTGAGGTAAATTTCATGGGATATGCTGTGTATTAGAGTGGATAATATGTGGATACATTAGAAAATATGGAAGTATTTTCATATTTATCCTCCAATAATGTTTAATATTTTCAATGTTTTCTTGGTCTTGAAGGATTTTATAAGCTATTAAAATCATAATTTTCTCATATTATGACCCATATGGTATGTTTGAATTAGAATTAATAGTACTTTTTATATACTCACTAGTTTTAGGATAATTTTGAGTTTCTCAAATATAAATTATTCAGTGATCATGTTCATTGTATACCATATAAAATTTTTATGTTGGAAGTTTATTTTTTTGTGTTTTACCTTTGATTGGGTTACACTCTGATGCATTAAAGAGATTAAATCCCCTATGATTCCTAAAAATTACTACCATATAAGCATAAATACGTTTCCAATGCTCTATGTAGTTTCAAATTCATATTTTCTTTGTATTTTTGTAAAAATGTCTTATTATTGAGCTTTTGGGTATTTTTATACATCATAAGTGGGTGATATATATCTTTAAACCGAATGATTTGAACAATAAATAGTAATTGTGTTTTAAATTATTTTAGGGTTATGATTTTTATATTTAAAATACATAAGTGAAGAAGAATTTTTTTGAAATTCTAATTTGGAAGTCATGTGGACATGCAAATCAATACTTTGTAATGCTTGGAGGGGTATGAAGGAGCTTGCAATATTTATCTACAATATAAATGATGTTGATGTTAGAGGGTTCCTATACCAGATAACCATGAAATCTTCATTGGTTTGGAATCAATAAGAGTCTCATTTGAGAGAGTTTTAGTGGATATTTTGAGTGATCAATTTTGAATATATATTCCTTAAGAGGTGGATTTAGAATAAAAATAATTAGGTTTTACTCTGATGGAATCTCATTATTCCATCCCAAATACACAATTTCGTAATGAGTTTGATCAATAGATTTTGGAAAGACATCTTTGTGTGGCTAAGATGTATTTTTTCTTGAGGGTAATATTTTTATGGTATGTTATGAAGATATTTGTTTTTGATTCTTTATCTCAGTGATTGGTCTTGTATAAGGTAAAGGAGGACCATCATGTTCCTGGTGATTTTCATTACCTTTTGAATATTCCAAAATGGAAGTTGGAGGACCTTTTTATTGATTATTTCATCATTTTACCTCATGATCAGCGTGGGTATGATACTCTATAAGTTATTTTAGACCATTTTATAATGTTAACTCACTTCTTTGAAATTATGAAGTGATGATTGATGAATTTCATAGTGAGGTAGTGTTTGAAGGACTTCGTGAGGATCAGTAGGGGTTTTAATGTGATCATCATTGAACATGATTCTTGACTCACCTATATAGTCTGGAGAGGAATCCAGTGTATTTTTGGAACTCATTTATCACATACAATAACTATACATCTAAATATTTATGGTTGAATGAAGAAAACTAATCAGATATTTTATGACATGATTCATGTATGAGTTATATATTTTATATATTCTATATTGATTCACCTACCCTTGGAAGATCTTCATTAAAATAATATTAATCACACCACTATTGGTATTGAAAATTCTTAATCACAATATCAATAACCATGGCTATATCTATTGTGTTTTCAAATGGTTGAATATTCTGTTATTTCTAGATTGGTGTTGATGTAGTGCGCAACAGAGAAGGTGATGGAGATTTTTGAGCATGTGAGGTCTTATAAATACTATCAATAGTTATATACTAATAATAAGAAGAAACATTTATAGTTATTGGTCCTATCACATGTGCATGTCAGGCATAGATAATTCATCATTTTTTCATAATCTTTGAATAATATAAGATTTACATAATAAAAACATCATGAACAAAGATATTAATTAATTGATTAATTGAAATTAATACTAGAATAACGTAGGAGGATTATCGTATATAACATATAATTAATTAATAATTGTATCTTGAATTACTTGAACTCGTATTTTTTCCTTCATAAATGATATGGTTAAATCAATCTCATAATTTTGTATTTTTCATATAGAATCCACGTTTATATTCCCTCTAGATGTTATTCTCACATTCACCATAGTCTTTGAATGTTGGCATCGAATCATCAGATACGAGAATAGTCAATATTTATCACCTTCATTGTTCGTGGTTGATCGGATCATAATTATCATTGAAAATGATTTATCCATGGTGTTCTATCGATGGAATGATATAGGAGAAGGATTAATAATACTCAATATATTTAGAAATATAATTTTTGTTTGAGATATTTTATCTTCATCCACTGTACACCCCAAATATTTTCTTAAAAATGAGATATAAATAGACATGTATTCCGAAACATTTAGGGTTTCTTATTTTATTTTAACCCCACATACCAATTCCTTAATTTCTATTAAACCCCGGGTCTTGATAATAATATAGTTATTATTCACCTAACATTCACATCACCTAAGAATAAATAAATATCATTTATATCCTTTCCAATCAGTCCATTAATCTATTTCCATTAATCAACTTTAATATTTTTCAAACCATACATAATGCTAATTTATTTCATAAATAAATATCACATTGATATTCGTTGATAAATATAATAAATATTATTTTTTCCAAACCTCAAGAATAAATATTTATTATTATTTAGATAACATATTCTTTTTAATGACTTGTGATTAAATCATTGTGATCAAAAAAACCAAATATTTATTTAACAAAAAAATAAGAATAATATCAATTATTACTATTTAAATTCAATATTATATTTATCTTATATTTTAGATAAACATAGTGAGTAACCCTCTAGGACCATTTCTTAGTGGAAATATGTGAAGATGCAAAAAATTCTATAGATAGATTCTAGAAAAATTCCATAAAACCCTTAAATAATATAGTTAATATATTAAAATTAATTACAGCCTCCTAAAAAATTAACACTATATAATGTAATATTTCTTTTCATTAAATTTCTAATTAATTAGGTTGCATACTGGTGTCATAAACCATTCTTCCTGAACTCTCTTTCTTTTAATTTCTATATAATAACAAGACCACATATCACTATTGACATGGATTTATCTATGAAGTCCCATTCTCATCCATGGTCCTAAGATATCAACACTTATTAAGGGAAAAAAGTTTTTTAATCCTTTCTCTTATTTTCCATTAATGAAATATTAGTCAAGAGAATCTCAATGCACACTACTTCTCTTTGAGAATATGCCTTCATAGTTTTAGTCAATTAAACAACTATTGTATCATATGGTATTAATTAGTGATAAAAATAATGTATAATGATTGATACACATGTCCATATATATGAAAATCCAATGTCACATTGAATGACGCTGTCATGGGGGGTTTCAAATGATATGGGATTGTTGGTTACTTAGGTGTAGCAGAGTAGCTGACCAAGATCATCTCTCAAAAGAGGAAGTAAATTTAACAACATATTAAAGGTATTTTGAATGTAAAATAAAATTAAATAAGACCATTAATTAAATCTATGGGGTAGTTTACAGTTTATAAATCTAGAAGAAGTTTGTTGGAAGAAGATTGGAATTTTTTTTTGTTTTTTTTTTGAAATGATGTTCGATTAAAATGACAAAACAAGAAGATGTTTTTTTATAAAATATTTAAAAGTCATAATCGATCTACCTCTACCTATTCACTGAATTATTAGTAATTTTTATTTAAATTAACATCCAATTAATTATAGTCTAATTTTTGAACCCTTTAACCCTACAGGAGTTAACTTAACCACCAAGATGAAATCACTTAAACCCTAGGCTAGCTTCGGAACATGCAATCACATCACCCTACTTTGATTGATGTTATTAGGTTAGATGATGTTAAGTGGTTAATTAGAGAAAATATAATCTCTAGAAATTAGTATTGGTTGATTTTAGGGATTATATTTTAACTCCACAAATTTATCCTATGTGGTCTTTTATTACCGATTAAGATCGCACTCTCACAATTTTCACAACATCCGACCTCACCTGTTCTTATCTCAATTGTTCAATTACATGCTTAGTTTGATTTAGATTATAAATTAAATTAATCGTTTATATTAAGAAAATATTATTATCTCGTTGAATAAAAATAAATTAATGAAGAAGTTTATAGGTAGATCGATTACTAAAAAGAACTACTCATCCATGGGCGGTGGAGTCATCGTTGAACTGTTTTGCATGTGAAAACGTTTAGAAAGGGTAGAACCTAATCACATTTATACTCTTGATTCCACCCCAATTAAAAAGATTAAGATAAGAATAAATTTTAACAAAACATAAAGACAAGAAATAAAAGAAGAAAAAATAAGTTTATTATGCAAACACAAACATCACAACATGAGGAAGAAGAAGAGGGGTTTGAAGAAGGGATCCGTGCTTCAAAAGATACCCTTATTTAATTTCTTGGAGAATTGGCGTGTAACCTTATCTAATATTCCATAAAATTCTTAATGCATGTCTCAACCCCAAAAAATAATAAAAACACCAATTCATATTGGGGTGGGGAGGCTAGGTTCAAAGTGGTATCCGGTGTCAATAGAGAATCTCGGCCAAATATTTAATGCCAACCCGCACCACCCATTTGGCCACCAAAAAAAGTGAATCAGTTGTCCTTCCAGCCAGATAATTCATGAGAAAATGAGTCCTAGAGATCCTATAAAATTGTGGGCCTAATCCAAGTATGTATGAATAATTTATGGCTCAAATCCAGAACCCATGATCAATCTAGCGAGTCAATCTGAACTTTGAATAATTCCCATTTACACCATCAAAATGCATGATTTAGCGTCAATGTCCTAAATGCAAGTTGTAGAAAATTATTTCAAGAATATATTAACAAAATATTAATTCCATATAATTAAAATAAAATTATTTATGTTTGAAATACTATTGTGAATATTTAATGGTTAAAACTATAATTTTCATCAAATTCAAAAATGAATGATCTAATCCCAAATATTCCACAAATGAACATAGTTAACCCAATGTGAGTAAGTTATATCATTTATTATAAATAAAATATTCTATAAAATAGTGTTTTATCAACTCCCCCACACTAACCCTTTTTCACCTCCAAGAAAAACCTCATATCATGTATTCCAAAAAATTGTGACAAGTAAACATCAATATCAAATCTAAAAAAAATTTAAAACACATTTACTTGAGATCCAAAAATTCCACAAAAAGAAACAAAAGATATCATGCCTCATAAAAAAAATATTTCATGTTATCAATATATATCATTAAATATATTTCCACTTCATTTATCCTCGCATGCACACAAAACAATTACATCACTCGGATTTTATCTTATCACACAAATGTCAATTTTCAGCAATGTCTTTCTCATCCAAACTCAAACAAGGGTCACCAAAGGCTTGATAAATTACTAAATCTCCACCCGATGTTAGTCAAGGAAATATGATTATCATGAGGACTTTTCAGGGATGTTTTGTGGTATTCGGTTGGTATGATTTAGATGTGAAAAGCTCTGAGGATGAATGAGGAGGGATAGACTCTTTTTGAAGAAAAATTGCATTATTCTAATTTTCACATAAATATGGTCACCTCCTCAATCCCCGTAGCATCGTTTTAGGTTCAAAATTATAAAAAATAAAGGAATGTTCACACCATTCAACATTTCGATAGAAAAAATTTCAATCTTCTCGAACATGATTTTCTTGAAAGATCCAGATAGGCACAACATTCTTTCTTTATTAGAAGCTCCAGAAAGGAACAACTTCACTTATCCTCAAAGCTCCAGAAAAGGCAAATAATTCAATATAATTATTTTCTTCAGTAGAAAACAGATCTCATCAAAATTTAATTTTGCACCAAAAGTTTCATAGAATGTGGTAGCACAACACAAGACATCTTCACCCACACTTATATTCAACTAGATTATGCAATTTCACTTAAAGATTTGGTTAGATAGGGAAAACTGGCTTTTAATGTGGAAAACCTAACTGGTTTTTCATAGATTCTAAGAGATACAAGGATTAAATGTTCATGGTAGGACATTATAAAAAAGTATTCTTTGAAATATGGGATTTAATACCAAACAAATTCCTTAATAATTTAAACATAAGTGCCTCAACCCCACATGTTTTGATAGAAATAAATCAAATTTTGGTAAAATAAAGCATGGTTTGGTTCTCTAAAGAAATGAGGTAAATATAATGAACATGAAAATAATGGTTCAGAAGCCTCATAGGAATGTTATTTCAAATATAAATACAGTGAGATGTGCATGAGATTCAAAATTCAGAGTACTTTTCAGGAAATTACTAAATATTTAAAGATGAAAAAAAGTTATTTTCGTCATTCATTTAATCTCGGTTATAGGGGATAAATTGTTTCACTAATTGAGTTGAATTTCAAAATGGGGTTGAGAATCATTTTATCTCAAAAGTTTCAAACACAAACAAAAAATTGAAAAATAAACACACAATATTTGTAAGACACATATTTTTTTTTAAAATAATTACAAAACAAAAAAACAATTGAAATTACAAAACTAAAAGGTTACCTCCCCCTCACATAAAATATTTCATTGTACTCAATTTGAACCCATGAGATGATATATGCACCTGAAATGTATAATTTTAAATAGTAGAAAGAATAAATAAAGTAAAAGGGTTAGGAATAACCCGATATGATCAAGTGATGATGGGGTCATGCAGTTTGAGGACATCCACTACATCTGTAATAAGTCCCTCAATGTATTTCTTAAAATATTTTCCAATGACTATAAATCTCATTCATCTATCCTCTTTTGTGATATCTACTCCACCATAACAAAAAAAACATTAGTCACAACATAAGGACCTAACCATCTGGAATGCAACTTACAAGGCATCATCTTTAGTCGTGAACTGTAGATAAGGACTTTCTCTCCAACAAGAAACTCCCTTTGTTGGATAATTCTATTATGAGCTTCTTTTGATATTTACTTGTATAGCACTGAGTTCTCATATGAAGACAATCAAATCTCCTCATGCTCTTGAATTTGCAACTTCTTTGGGATTCCATCTTCTGAAAAATCTATGTTGCATTTCCTTATAGCCGAACAAGCGTGATGCTCAACTTACATGGGGAGATTAAATAATTTCCCAAAAATAATCTGAAATGGGGACATACCAATGGGTGCCTTTTATTTTATCTTATAAGCCCATAATGAATCATCAATGTGCTTTCTTCATTCCTTCCAATTTGGCTGTACGGTTTTCTCCAGAATTTTTTTCAACTCATGATTTGAAACCTAAGCCAGAAAATTTGTTTGGGGGGGTATAGTGTTGATTTTGTGTGTGTCACCCCATACATTTGAGGGAGGGAAGAAAGATTATAATTGTAGAAGTGTGTCCCATGGTCACTGATTATGGCCTTCGGTACTCCAAACCTGCAAAAAAATCAGCACTTTGATAAAGTCCACAACATCATGAGAATCATCAGTCCTAGTGGCATTAGCCTCCACCCATTTTCTCACATAATAAATGAAAACCAAAATATATATGATACCAAATGAACTAGGAAAGGGACTCATAAAATCAAAGCCCAATACATCAAGAATCTCACAGAATAATATGGGTTGTTGTTGTATATCGTCTCCTAAAAATATTACCAGTGTGTTTTCAATTTGAGAACGACTTAAAAAACAGATGAGCATCATGGAATAAACTAGGAGAATACAATCCAGAGTCCAAAATATTCCTTTCTATTCATTGGGGTCCAATGTTTTTACCACAAGCAAGTGTATGAAAGAATTTCATAATAGACTCAAACTCTAGATTAGGAACACACCTACAAATAACTTGGTCACTACACATCCTCCATAAGTAAGTATCATCAAATACATAAAATATAGACCCAGTCATTAATTTTGGACATGTTGTGTCTTTAAATTTGTAGGAATTTCAAAGGCCACAAGGTAGTTCCCTAAATCAGCATACCTAATATGCGTACTTGAAATGGAATAAAGATGCTCATCGGGGAATGTGTCCCAAAGTGGTACCTAGTCCAAGGTGTCATCCTCTAGTGTGTGGGTTAAACAACTCATGTGGTCCGCCACTAGGTTTTCTGAACCATTCTTATACTTTATCTCAATATCAAATTACCGAAGAAGGATCATCCATCGGATAAGTCTCGGATTTGTGGCAGGCTTCTTCTAGTGGTACCTCGGAGCTGAATGGTCCGAAAAAAAACTACTTAAAGCCCAATAAATATAAATAGATTTTATATAAAGTGAATATGATAGAAAGAAACTCTTGTTGAATGGTTGTGTAGTTTGATAGGGCTGAATCCAATGTCATCGATGCATAGGAAATCATATGTGAACATCCCTCCACCCTCTAAGATAAGATAGCTCCAACCACAAAGTTGGAGGCTTCACAAATAATCTCAAAAGTAATGTCTCGTTATGGGGGTTGTATGATCGGTGTACAGTTCATACACTTATTTAGCTCATCAAATTCTACCCTACATGAATCATCAAACACAAAATCAAAATCCTTTTGAAGTAATCGTTACAAAGGATGAGCAATCTTACTAAAATCTTGGATGAAGCGCCGATATAATTCTTCATGCCCAATGAGTGATCTAAAATCATGCACACATGAAGGATATGGTGAGGATGAAATAATATCTACCTTAGATCTATCAACCTCTATCCCATGTTTTTACACTACATGACCTTAGACAATGTCGTGCTCTACCTCGAAGTGACACTTTTCAATGTTCAAGACCAAATTCTTCTTAGTACAACGATTCAATACCGTTCCCAAACTACTAATACATTCATCAAATGAGGATCCATAAACATTAAAATCATCCATAAATACATTGATTCATGTCTCAATAAAATTAAAAAAAATCATCACCATGCATCTCTAGAAGGTACCTGTGGCATTGCAAAGTCCAAATGGCATCCTTCGATAGAAAAACGTAACAAATGGACAAGTGGATGTTGTCTTCTATTGATTCTCCAGAGCAATTGGAACATGAAAATATCTAAAAATCCATCCAAAAAACAATAATGTATGTTCCCCTAGTCTCTCAAGAATTTGATCAATAAATGGGAGGGGAAATGATCCTTGACAGTGGGCTGATTTAGTTTCCAATAATCAATACACAGACGCCAACTATTTTTCAGCCTCATTGGGACAAACTCAACTTTCTCATTTATAATAACAGTAACACCACCTTTCTTAGGAACAACATGAATAGGACTCACCCACTAAGAATTTGAAATGGGATATATTATACCTTCCTCAAGAAATTTTTCAATATCTTTTTAAACAACCTCTAAATTTTTTGGATTGAATCTCCTTTGTGGTTTCCTCAATGGTTTTTCCCCAACATTCAAAAGAATCCTTTTCTTGCAAATAGAGGGTCTAATACCTGATATTTCAGCCAAGGACCACCCAATTTCCTTAAGGTTGTCCCTTAAAAGATTCAAATGTTTTTCCTCATGTTCAAAAGGGGGATTGTTAGCAATGATAAAATGTAATTTATCACCACTCAATATGTATAAGTATTTGAGATGTGGTGGAAAGGTATTGAGTTACAATGTAGGGGGTGAGGTATGGATGAAGAAATTGAAAGAACTGAAATATGTTCCCAATGAACATTAGTATCACAATTTAAATCACCAAAGTCATGGAATAAATCATCAAATCCAGTAGCATACTCAACAACCATGTCATAATCTGAGTTCAAATGATCAAAATCAGAATATGAATCCATATCAAAATCAATTTTAAAATAGTCTTGTGCATTAGAAACTGGTGTGGAAGTACACTTAGACATTAAAATAGATCCAATACTCATAATATCCCAAAGAATATGGCAATAAAATTCCATGGGGTTTTTATTTGGTGGTTCAAAATGGGAGGTAACAAATGCAGAATGGTCCTATGAGGGGTACTTCATGGAGTCCATAACATTAAATATCACAAATTCATTATCAAATTCCATGGAAAGTGTACCCTCATTGACATTTATGATAGTTTTTGTAGTTTTGAGGAAGTGTCAACCTATGATAATAGAGGCATGACAACTTACCTGGTCATCCTCCATGTTAAGCACGTAGAAATCTACTGGAAAGATTATGTCTCTTACCCAAACAAGTACATCCTCAAGGACTCTCAATGGATATGTTATAGCTCTATTTTCCAACAGCACTACTAATCTATTCAGTTTCAACTCACCAACAAATGAATAAGAGATAACAGAGTGAGGAATTACATTTATGGAAGCTCATAAATCACATTAAGCATCAGAAAAGCGTGACTCCCCTATGGTGGATGGGATGGTGAATGACCCCAGATCCTTTCACTTTGTTAGTATTGCTAGAGTTGGTGTAATGAGTGATGACAGATTCCTTACAAGATTGATCCTATCATTTCCCTTGATCCCTCTCCTACTGGTACAATTTTCTTTTAAGAATTTGGTATACCATGGGATTTGCATGATGGCCTCAAGTAAATGGATTTTGATCTCCACAGGCTTGAATGCTTCCAAAACATCTTTTTGCATCACCTCTTCAACCATATTAATGATTTGTACAACTCTATTTGGAAATGGAAGGGGATTATGAGGATCATCATCAATCTTTTTCTTACATTTATCTTTCTCCTTGGGTTTCTCAACAGTTGGTGTGGAATTAGTATTTTCTGGAGTTGAGGTGAATCCTGGTGGAATGGTAGGTAAAGATGTATCATTCAATTGTTTACCACTTCTCAATCTGATGGCACTGACATTACCCTTGGTATTTAGAGTAGGTTGGGAAGGTGTATTTTCAGAATTCATACTCAAAAATTCACAGAGGGTCGTGGAAATATGACTCATTTGAGTCTTCTACTCCATCATCTCTAAACCTTGACTCTTCAACTCATTCTGTTGATTAAGAACAATTGGTTTCAAAAGATCCTTTTTGTTAGAATATACCTTCGTTCAGGGATTCCCTTGTTGTTGACTTGTTGAGTATTGAGCTTTAAATCACTTTTGGGGTTGTTGGAAACCATTTGGTAAGGTGGAGGCAGTTGGAAGGTTTGTTGAAAAGGGGTCCTTTGTTATTGTCTAGATCCATACCTAATGTCAGATTGATACTTCCACCCTTGTTTATATGTGGGAGAAATGAATCAAAAAAATTTGGGGATATGGTTGTTGTTTATACTGATATGGTCTCCTGGGAGACACTGCTACACAGTCTTCTGTTTCTTGTAGTTGGGGAAAACAGTCTGTTGGGTGGTCTATTTTAGTGAAAATGCCACATGGAATTGAATGAGGGGGTTGATATGTCTTTTGAGCCAATGAAATATCCCTCATCATAGTGGTCAATTCTTCCAACATGGTATCAATTAAATGACTTTCAAGAGAAGATAGACTTACCTGAGGTACTGCACTAACATGTGGTGCACCTCGATTGCCAAATTGTTGGGAGTTTGGGGTAATCTTGTTAACCAATGCATGCGCAGCTACTGGTGTATTTTCCACAAATTTTCCTACAACTACAGCATCCACCATTCCCCTCTCCATAGGTGTGTTTCCATCATTTATGTATTGGATGAGGAGTTTATCACTGATTTAGTGATCTGGGCAGCTTACACGCAACATCTGGAATCGCTCCCAGTACTCGTATATTGTCTCCTAATGGGATTTCTTTATCCCCAAGATCTCCTTACAAATGTAAGTGATCCATGATGCTGGAAAAAATCTCTACAAGAAATGAGGTTTCAAATTGTTCCAACAAGTTACATCTTTAGGTTTTAAATAATACATTAAATCTTTTGCAGCTCTATCAAGTGTGAATGGGAATGCTATTAGTTTAATTTGATATTCAAAAACATTTTTTGGTTTTAAGGATGAAAAAACCACCTTAAATTCTTTCAAATGGTTATTTGGATCCTCACCAGATAATCCATCAAACTTTGGAATAATATGAACTAACGTAGATTTCAGTTCAAAGTCTAATTCGAGATTTGGGTATGAAATGTAATTTGGTTGATAGTTAACATCTAGAGCATCCAAATCTCAAATGGTTCTATTAAGCTCATTTCCGTTATTTTCATCCATTAGTTCTTATATTATGTTTTAATTTTAATTGATTCCAATTTTAATATTCTGATATTGGAGGAATTCTCTAACTGGTTGAATGTCGAAACTTCCCATAGACTGAGAATGTCTGATTCGAGCTTGAATGCTACGTTCAATCTCAGGGTCAAGATCTAAATGATCTTAGGGATTATTTCATGTCATAAATCATGTAAACGAATAAGGAATGTGTACCCTAATAAAAATGATTTGTTTGAGTTTATGGCCCAAAAAGAAGAAGAAAAAAAATTAGATTGGGTAAAGAATGAAGAATGAAGAAAAGAATAGAATAGAATGTAAAATAAAATAAATACCACTAAATGGTTTAAATAATTAATTTCCTCCCAAGAAATGGAACCAATTTTAAAGTCACTATTGTGAGGGCTTTCAAATGATACGTGATTGTTGGTTACTTAGGTGCAGTAGAGGGGATGACCATAGTCATCTCTCAAAATAGGAAGTAAATTTAACAACATATTAAAGGTATTTTGAAAGTAAAATAAATGTAAATAATAACATTAATTAATAGGATGCGGTTTTGTATATTTTATAAATATAGAAGATGTTTTTTGCAAGAATATTTTTTTTTATTTATTTTGGAAATGAAGTTCGATTAAAATTACACAACAAGAAGATGTTTTTTTAGAAAATATATAAACGGTATAATCAATCATGCTCTACCTATTCACTCAATTATTTGTCATTATAATTTAAATTAAAATTTACTTAATTATAATCTTATAATTTGTTAACCCTTGAACCCTATAATAGTTAACTTAACCAAAAATAAGAAATTTCATAAACCATAGGCTAGCTTCGGAACATGCAATCAGAACACCCTTCTTTGATTGATGTTCTTAGGTTAGCTTATGTTTAGTGGTTCATTAAATCACATATCCTCTCTAGAAATTGGTATTAATTGATTTTAAGGATTATATTTGAACTCTACAAATTTATCATGTGTGGCCTTTTATTACCGATTAATATCGCACTCTCACAATTTACACAACTTCTGACCTCACGTGTTTTTGTGTCAATTGTTCAATTGAATGCTTAAATTCGATTAAATTAAAAAAATAAAATAATAGATCATATAAAATGAATTATAGAATCTCATTTATTTGAAATAAACTAATGGATATGTTTAGAGTAATATATATTTCTAAATAGAACAACTCTTTCATGGGAGGTGTAGTTATCATAGAAATGTTTTGCATGTGCAATGGTTTAGAAAGGGTAAGACCCAATCACATTTCTACTCTTGATTCTAGACCAATTATTATGATTAGGAGAAGAAAAAAATTGAACAAAACAGACGAAATTATAAGAAATAAAAGGGTAACAATTATGTTTATTATGAAAACACAAACATTACAACCTGAGGAAGAAGAGGAGGGCTTCGACGAAGGGATCCTAACTTCAAGAGATACCCTTATTGAATTGCTTGGATAATTGGAGTGAAACCTCTTCTACTCTCCCATAAACTTCCTAATCCATGTCCCAACCCCACTAAATTATAAAAACACAAATTTATAGAGTGGTGTGGAGGCTAGGTTCAAAGTGGTTTCAGGTTTGAATGGGGAATCTCGGCCAAATATTTTATGCCATCATTCACCCCCAATTAGTCCACAAAACACTTGAATCTTCTATCATTATAAATGTTTGGTTCGTGTGAAAATAATTCCTTGAGATCCTCTCATAATTTGGGCCTAATCCAAGAACCGATCAAGAATATATGGCCCAAATATAGAACTCATGTCCAATCTAGCGAGTTCGGCACAACATTGACTTCATGGACCATTTTCATTTACCAAATGCATGATTTAGCTCCAATGTTTTTAATGAAAGTTGTAGAAAATTATTCCAGGAAGACATTAAAAAAATTTATGTTCACATATTTCAAATAAAATTATTTATGTTCAAAATACTATAGTGAATTTTAATGGGTAAAACTGGAATTTTCATCAAATTTTCCAATGAATGTTATAATCCCAAATATTCTAAAATGAACATAGTTAACACAATTTGAGGAAATTATATCATTAATTATCAATAAAATATTCGATAAAATAGTGTTTTATCACACATTGAAATGTGGATTGCCAACTATCATGTCTAGTTCACATAATATCATGATCTGGAAATTACCAAGTGCAGACACAATTAGAGGGTGGTTAAAGGTCCTATTTGTCTTGAATCACGATATAAGGTATCATTTATGTATCATTAAATGATATCATCCTTAAATATAACACACACAGAGAGAGATATATATATATTCCAGAATTTTGTCATGGAACCACCATGTTCTCATCATAGTGGCGTGTGTCTATGATCTTTTAGTGTGATTTATATTTTTAGAACATTATCACATATTATGTTAGGTAGATGAAAAATCATGTTTTGATAATAAAATTCATTAATATTAAATACCATTAATATATGTAACCATAAAGTACATAATATTTGTTTTAAGGGAACCAACTATAAATAAACTCTTACTTTCCATAGAATAAGTAGTTAACAAAATTCAATACACTAGCTCTCACAAGATACTAAATCATAGACTTTGATAAATACCTCATCATGGGGATCATAATATTTTCCACCATAGATACTATACTCCCTACAACATCCCCTCATTGAGAAAATTCCATCAAGATATGAAACTTCTAATATATATACATAGTCTATTGATGTGACCTTGGATTTTTGGAAGGTGTCTTCATTATAGTGTTATCATAGTAAATTGAGTTAGGGTCTTGAATTATATAAACTACAAAAAGGTCGTGAAAAAACATGGGAATCCAAAATACTTCCTTAGTAACATCAAAAAAAATATACTCAGAATACCCTATAGAATTAGTGACAACTTGTTCCTTTGAACACTTCCAACTCAAAGCTCTGCATTTGATAATAAAGGCATATTTTGACTAAAATTTCATATCATTTTGATCTATCTAAATTTTAGATTCCATATAACAACTGATGAATAGCACCTCATCCTCTCCAAAAAATGGTAATATATCATATGTTGCATCATCTAGTTAATGTTAGCCATAACAGCAGTCAGATGTTATTCACCAACATCATCTTGACATATTCCTAGCATGTATAAATAATGGGTTACATCATGTCTTGTAAATAACCTAAAATAAATAATAGATATTATCACTTAAATTTATGGGATCTTACTCATTCTCTCTCTTTCCAGCTATTTCTGAGGATACATATTCTTTAAGAGATGTTTACCATGTGACATTGGAACCAATCCTTATAATTTTCTATATTAAAATCTCTATAGTATCAAGTCAATATATATACTTCTATTTGGTACAACAAGACTATATGGTCTATTATACTATATATTGATCTACAGAATGTGGTCCACTTTAACTATTCCCTTCATGGAGAAGCATATAATCAACCATGTATTATCCTCTTCTGAAGAAATTTTTTATTTTTTACAATTATTAATTTTTCATCAACATAAACGCCTATAAGAATGATAATAATCCCTATAAACCACTTGTAAAAAAAATGGATAACATATGTTTTTAATGAAATCGGAATATTTTATATCTACCTTGAACAGAATGTTCTATGACCTGGACTCTTTCATTAATACAAAAATGGATTTTTTCAACTTGAATGCCCTTTTGGGATCACCTAGAGTCAGACACCCTACTGGTTGTCTTATATAATCATTTTTCTTATGGTTCATGTTATGTAATGATGTTTGAAAATCGATATTTCAAATTTTATATTCATGAATTCTACTATAGAAAGAAAAATAATGATGGATTTAAGCATGAAAAATAGAGGAATGTTTTTATAATAGTCTATACCAAAAATAATTCTAAACCCTTTAGCCACTATCCATTCTTCATTGACACTAACCTTAACTTCAATATCTATATTTTCTTATCATATACATTTTCATCCAATGGGATCTACATATGCTAGTATATCGACCAAATGCCCTCACATTGTTTTGGAACACGGAATCCATATCATATTCCTAGATTATTTTCATTTTATAACTTCTAAGATCTCTAATTCCCCTATATCAGATAAAATGTCATTATTGTCAACCAATGATGAGTCACTATCATCTGTGACTATAAAACATGTTTATTATGGTTATCACAGATCTCTGGTACTCTTTTTCAGTACATGTGACTCAAGAACTACATCTTTCATGGTAACATGTGTTGTCTATTCCCATACCAACTCTTGAGTATCATGATCATTAACTTCCTCAAGGTCAATATTTCTCCCACTATCCTTCTTAAATATGTGTTCCCTCTCATGGAATATAGATTTTTTAATAACAAAATCCTTCTTAAATGAGGGATTCGATAGGTAGAACCCTCTCATTTCAATAGGAAAATTTCTAATGACACACTTCATGCTCTGAGTATGTTTTTTTTCTAATGTTGGACATAACAAAAAAATAAAAACCCCCATTCATTAAATAATGAAAAAAAGGGATTCTTTCAAATTCATAAATCAAAGAGAATATTTTTACATAAAATACATGGTACATGGTTTTGTTTGTATGTTTCTATGTGTAATTTATATCCCCAACAGGATAATCAAAGGCTTGTGTGACACATCATCAACCTTACCATGTCTATGTAAGAACCCAGGTCTTGTTTTCATGTATGGATCTTTATTTTAGGTTGTTTTGAGGAAAAGGGAAGAAATTTTGTATTTCTAAGTACACGTCATGTACTTATGATTACATGATTTGTACCTAGCATGCCATGTACAATGGTGTTCTGGCCGTGAACAGCCGAATACATGCTCATGTGGTGACCTGGAAGACTTGTTAAGTTGAGAGTCGACTAAGGCCCCTAGACAACATGTAGTTTTAAAGAATGTGGTGTACACTTTTATTTTTAATTATTATATCTTAGTGGGGTTGTGTATCATGTCCAGAAATGAATTCTTTTTCATGGGTTCTCCAATGTAGTGATGAGATGGATGAAGAACTTTGAAACCCTCCCAATTAACTGTTTGAGATCTGATTGAGACATTTTTGTGTGATTTTGAATCCCCTCGATGAGTTCTCAAAACCCCTAGAGCCTTTCTTCTTAATTCCACCTCACTCGTGATTTATTCAACATTGGGATTTTTTCAACTTTTTGTTGATCTACCCTGATCTAGGTCAATTCAATGGCCCATATTCAAGTATATCAATTGTACGACATCGAGCTAGGTGGTTTGGGTCTTTTTGCCTTTGGATTATTTACAGTAAACGTACCGCATACCCACATTTGGGTTATTTCATGATTCTGAATTTAACCTTTTTTAAAACCATTTATGGTTTGTTTGATTTAAAATGGGTTGTTTATTATGTGTAAGGTTAGATACCTTGATTATGGGACACCACAAGGGTGAGTATCCCTTGATTGTTATTTATGGTCATTTGGTCCAGGTTGCCTTGAGGTGTACCTTGTTTTCCATACCTTGGTTGGTTAGTATGGAGTTAGATTTATTATTTCAAATACATGTGATATAGTTTTTGAATGATTAGTAATGTAGTAGTTATAGATTACATGAGCTATTTTTATATAATATGTGCATTTTTTTTCCAATGGACCATTAGTGAATTGGACCAGGAAGACCGAGGGGACATCCAACTCATTTACATAGGATCATGAGAGCCCTGGTTTTGATGTTGTTATAGGGGTATAGACTATGATTGAAACCCAAAAGTTCGTCTATATTTTCCTTAAGTTTTGTTGACCCAAGGATATTGACCATGAGAGCTACCCAAGAGGTTTTTGGTAATTCATTTACAGTTCTGTGGGACCAAAGGGGTTAAACTGCAAGAGATTTCCTAAAGGGATATTCTTTAATGATTTGGTTCTATGTTAAACTAAAGTGGTTAAACCATGAGATCTTTCCTAGAGGGATGATTATTAATGGTAGAATGATCATGATGAGTCTTCCAAGACAATGCTAAAACTTGGACTCAGTTTTACTTGTTTGTTTAGATGGTATTTTGAGAAATATTTTTTATTACTCATACATAGGGTGATATAGAGCTTAAGATTGATCTAGAGATTACATGACTCAATGGATGAATAATAAATGTAAATGAATGTACTTGAAAACTATAGGATTGTTTACTTTTGAGTAGTTATTAGTATATTGATTCATTATTTCACATTACCTATTATATATGTATATATATATTCACTCTCGGTTAGACCCAGATCATATGGTGGTTGCCTATTGGGATTTGTCTCACACCCTATTTGGGTCAATCTTTGGACCCAAACAGATTTTATGGTTGCATCTATAGATAAGGTCAAGCTCCCTTCATCATTAGGTACTTTATTTTTGTTGGATGTGTAGAGGTTTGGACGAAGCTGAGACTTGTGATGATGTTGGAGCTTACTTATTTATTTTTTACATTGGATTCTATATTTTTTTCCAGAATTTTTACTTGTTTGGCAATTTTCTTAGATACATATTCAATGCATTATATATATATCTATTGGGGATTCTGTTGAATTCACTTTCAGTCTTCTGCTGTTTATTTTTGGTCGGTGTTACTGCTTCCTCTATTGTTTACTATTTTTTACCCCCTGTGTATACTCTTCCAATCAGGTCATTGATTCCCCATTATCACACCTTGGTCCTTACTTCTAGTTGGCAGCCTCTAGAGATTGGGTAAATTCAATTGAGGTTATGTGACCAACCGGGTTTGGGCCACCTTTGGTGGGCACCAAGATTCGGTATGTTACAAAGCGGTATCATGAAAGTTTTCTTTACAGATTTGCCTTACTATTTGGATAAAATAGACTAGGAAATCAAATAATATTTAGTTGGTAATATGTTCTTCTTGGAAGTATCTAACCTGCGTATAGGGAAAAGCCAAGTTACCTTGAATATTGCATTTTCTTTTTTGGTTTTGCAATTATTATAGTATATTTGACTTAAATGTATGTGATTCACTTGTTCATTCTATTATGATTGATATAATTGTGGTTATATTTCTATTGCAACCTAATAAGATGAGGATATTCCATCTCATGCATCATATAGGCACTTTCAAGAGATCATATTTCATGCATTATTCTCAATCTATTTAGGGTTCATTATTGATTGTATGATATTTTGATAGATGTTGTGCTAGATATTCATCTTGTTGTGACAACTATCATGATATTATTACCTACTATTTTGAGAGGGTATTGGTATATGTAATGTTTCATTTGGATGGACGCCAACATTGGTCCCTGAGGTGTTATGGGGCCAATTGGATCAGAATATGGTGGATTATTTTTGAACATTAAATGAATTATATTAAGAAATCATATGAATAACAATTCCAAATTTTGATTCACGGGGTGTATGGGCTCTCAACGATCAGAACATCGAATACCAGGGATAAAATTTTATGATTTTTGGGGTTATAAAGAAGTTTTGAGGCTTATTGTCCAGAAACATAGACAACATGACATGTGTTGTTATAAACACACACAATGTGTTCTTCTATTCTGGAAGAAATGACCATTATTATGTACATTCCATGTACTGTATGTAAATGTCATGTATTCGTTGACAGTGTAACTAACTGTGTGAGTAGAGACACAGGGTTGGTAAACTCATGGTAGAACATGCCATATGCTGAGAGTACACGTCATTCTGTAAGAGACCATGTATCTGGATGTGGGAATAACTCCATGGGTGGATGGAACAAAAGTAGTACACACCATGTCTAGGGTAAATAGGTCATATAATGTTACACCAGCAGAATAGTGTAGTTTGAGATTTGTAAAAGTACTTGGTTAAGAGGGAATATTTATGTACATTCCATTTCATAGGAGGAACACGCCACGTGTATCGGGTGTTACACGACTAGTTTGGAAGAGAGTCATGCCACCAAGGCGTCCTCCAGTTTTACACCCGGTAAATGTAGATGATCAGACACCGGAAAAAGAAGATCGAGGACTACCAGTGGATCCTCCCATCATGCCCATCTTGGCACCAACTGTTATACCAGACACTGGTGCTGAGTCACAGTTTCATGATGGCTTTTTGTGGATGATGTAGAATTTTCAGGGAGTACCACATCCTACCCTGACTTTGGTTGAGTTGACACGGGTGTCCTTGAAATATAATCCTCATACTTTATCAGTGTATGTAGGACCACATGATATAGTGTCATGGTTGGAGGACATGTTTTATATCTTCATACATTTGGAGACACCTCTTGAGAGAAGGGTGAGGCACACAACATACATACTACGTGATTCCACCAAGAGATGGTGGGATGTTATCTCACATGAATGAATTCATTGGGATAAGACATGGGAAGATTTTTAGATGAAATTATATGACTAATTCTACCCTCTGATGTTGAGGTATAATCGAGTTTGGGAGTTTATTCATTTTGAGCAAGGAACTCTTTTAGTGATGGATTATTATTCTAGCTTTGCAAAGATTCAGCGCTTCTCACCTGTTTTGGGAGTTGATGAGTTATCACTGGCCAGGAGATTTGAGGATGGTATCATGTACAACATATGATCGAAGGTGGACATTTTCAAGATGAATTCAGTGACTACTATATTAAACTAATCACTAATGACCAAGTGAAATCTATGGGGTTTTGAAGCTGTAATATAGGGAGGTTCAGCATCCAGGGCTGGTACTTCTTCAATTAATAGAAGGAAGCACCATCAAGAACCTTCTCATAGTGATTCCAGTAGTAGGGATGTATCTTCAGGTAGCTAGGTGAGGTGCTACTATTGTAGGAAGAGTGGGAACAAGAGACCTCAGTGCTCGAGAGACACAGTTGAATGTCGGTGTTACAGAAAGATCGGACACCTTCAACATTTTTGCAGGATGTTCTCGCCATCAGTGGGTGAGTGTGGATCAGTTATAACTCCTTGTTTAGAAGAATTACCACAAATTCATTACCCATTAGGAAAATGCAGTTTGTTCGGCCATTCAGTCCAAGGTGATGGTCGTGGCCATGGTATCTTGACGATAAGTTTTTAGTGCCAACAGAGAGGATCAGCTCAGGGAAACCGGCCAGGGTCACAGGGCTGTGGTACATTTCAATCTTTTATGATGAAGCAAACCCAATTTGAGTAGGATCTTAGACCCTTTGCAGCTAGAGATATGATTCTATTTTCCTCATTTTTAGCATCTACACATTTCTATATAAGGGCTTCCCATAGTTTCATATTTTTTCCCATTGTGGAGAGACTTGGGCTCTATATCTTTACTTATGATTATGTTATGATTCTAGATACTCCATTGGGGATTAAGATGGCTTGTTTACATAACTGCAAGTATTTCCCTTTTGAGGTTGGTGGGTGTCTCTTTTAAAGAGACCGTTATGTCTTATAGATGGCAGACTTTTATTTCATTATTAGAATGGATTGGTTGGTCTCCTTTTAGGCCATTTTGTCTACTATCACTATAGGGTGAGTTTCACAGAACCAGAGGGCGAATCATTTTTATAAAAGGGAGAATGGGACGCCTAGGTGTGCAGGTCTAGACCCAAACATCATGGGTTTGGAGAAATTACATCTATAATGGCTAGTTTATAAATTTATGACCAGGGGACTTAACTAATGGACTTTCATCCAGTAGTGGATCAATTCAGAGGTGTCTGTTCAAATTAATTTTTAGGTTTAACTCAGGATATAGGTGTTGATTTCCCTATTGATCTTGTTCTAATAGGGGAACCAGAGCCCATTAATCATTATAGGGTGGCTACACCATAGTTAGAGAAGCTCAAGAAGTAGTTAGTGGAGTTGAAGGTGAAGGGTTTCAACTGACCCAGTATTTCTTATTAGGGTTCTCCTATCCTTTTTGTGGGGGAGGTGGACTTTACCCTCATATATTGTGTGGATTATAAGACCTAGAACCAGTTTATTGTCAAGAACCAATATCCCTGGCTAAGGATTTATGATTTTTTGATCAGCTTCTAGGAGCCCAAGTGCTCTTGAAAATTGACATGAGATCCGGTTATCATCAGTTTCATGTTAGACCCACTAATATAACTCTTATAGAAATTTAGAGTAGGTATTTTCTATAGGAGAATTTGGTTATGAGGTTTGGTGTCATGAACAGGCCGACAATTGTCATGGCACTGATGAATAGAGTGTTCCATCCTTACAAGGATTCTTTTGTGGTAGTCATCATGGATGATATCTCGGTGTACTATCACACTATACAAGACCATTCTATCCATCTTGAGATCAAACTGAGTACACTAATAGATCATCAGTTATATGTTAATATCACAAAATAAAACTTTTGGATGAAACATATTCACTTCGTTAGTCATGTCATTTCAGATATATGATTATTAGTAGACCTATGGAAATTGAGATTTATAGTTTCATAGGGTCATATAGAAGAAAATATTTGAGTTACAGAGTTTTATGGGGATGTCTTGTTACTACTAATGCTTTATATAGAACTTTTTACACTTAGAAGAACCTTTGATGGGCCTGACTGAGGAGGGTGAAAAGGAATTGTGGATTGATTTCTGTGATTCAGGCATTCAAAAGATGAAAGTGAGGTTTACTTCAGCACAAATACTAATTTTTCTGGAACCTAAAAAGAGTTACAATGTTTACTTCAATGCACAAGGTATCCTGGGGGAGCCTTACTAATGTAGGGAAAGAAGTCATTATGTACGTGTCTTGGTAGTTGAGCCCACATGATTGGAATTACCCAACGCATGATCTCAATTTATCTGTAGTTGTTCATGCTTTCCATTATTGGAATCATTATCTTTTGGGAGAGAATTTTGTGGTATACACATACCACAAAATCCTCAAGTATATATTTACTAAATGAGATCGTAATTTGAGACAGTGATGGCGGGTTGAGTACCTTCAGTCTTTTGACATTGAGCTTCCCAATAGTCTTTGGAAAGGAAATGCAGTGGCTGATGCATTGAGCAGGAGGACTTAGATACATGTAGTTTATATGGCTAGTAGTGAGTGGAAGGTTATGGGCCTATTCTCTGAGATGCATTTGGAGGTGCAAGAGAGATTGGGGAATACGTTTCATTATTCTGTGTTTGTTACCTCTACTCTACTGGATTTAGTTTTAATGAGGTATATATAAGTTTCTAAAGGCCTAGTCCTATGGGAGAGTGTGTCAGGAGAGGAACCTTCTCTTGGGTGGACCATAGGCAAGGATGAGTTTTTGAGTTTTCATTTGTTTGTATGGGTGTCAGAAGACATATTTGAGGATTTGGTGTAAGATGTTCATGCCTTAGTATGGGAAGTTAATCCTGGTGTCACCAAGATGTATTGATATTTTCAGCATTAATATTGGTGCCCAAATATGAAGAGGGATGTGGCTAGTATTGTAATGAGAATTTCAACTAATCAATTGGTGAAGGAAGAGAATCAGGGACCCGAAGTACTGTTACTGCAATTACCTATTCTTGAGTGTAAGTGGAATGATGTCACGATGGATTTTGTGATGGGTTTACTGAGGTATTATAGAGAGAATGATGTGTTGTGGGTTTTTATATATAGACTCAAAAAGGTTGCACATTTCTTATAGATTAATGAAATTGTCAGTGTTGATGAACTTTGAAGATATTACATCCGAGAGATTGCACGTTTAAATGGGGTTCTAGACACTATCATTTCAGACAGGGATGTTCAATTTATTTCTTGTGTTTGGTCAGGAATACAGGGGGATTGGGTACACAGATACTTCTAAGTATATCTTACCACCCCTAGATAGATATCTAGTCTGAGTGCACAATTTAGGTATTGGAGAAAAATCTTCGATAATGCTTCCTAGGTTTCGATGGTTCATGGGAGAGACACATACCCCTTGAGGATTTTTCCTACAATAATATTTTCTGGAAATGATTCATATAAAATCATATGAGGATTTTTACGGTAAGACATTCCAATATACTCGATGTTGGATGAAGGTAGGATATGTTGTTATTTTGGGACCTTGTCTTGTCCAGGAGACCACTAAGCAGGTGGAAATGATTCAGAAGAGGATGTATATTGCGCAATCATGCTAGAAATTTTGTGTTTATCGATGAATATTACCTCTAGAGTTCAATGTCAAAGATTAGGTTTTCTTACATGTAACGCTGAGATCGGGACATAAAAGGATTAGGAGACAGGGGAATCTTTCACTGAGATAAGTCGCACAGTTAGAGGTTTTGGAATTATTCCGTTTGGTTACATATTGGTTGTAGTAACCTAAGAGGTATCGAGAAATGTAAGACATCATTTAGGTTTCATGTATACGAAGTTACTTTTCATACCATTATTGTGTTTTTCAACCCAAGAAGGTTGAGTTGGAGGTGGATGAATCCTTCAAGGGGAACACTATACGGAATGTGGATCAAAGCATGAAGGTTCTCCATAGATTATATGTTCATTTAGTATAAGTTATATGGAATCAAGGGTGTGTACAGGATGAGACTTTGGAGAGGGAGGCCGAAGTATGATCCCCATGGATAGAGCTGTTCACAGAAACTTAATAACCACCATTGGAAGGGAAATTCGGGGATTAATTGCTTTAAGGGGGATAATATATATGAACCAGGATCTTCTTTTCTTGTATAAATCATGGTTTCAGGTTTTCTTGAGTAAAAAGGAATAAGTGGAGTTTTATAAGTACACACCATGTACTTATGAGTACACTCCATGTACCTAAAATGTCGCGTACAGTCGTGTTTTCCCAAGTTATAGCCTAATACATGGTCGTGTGGTGACCTAGCACACCGCATAAGTCAGGGGCCAATTAAGTCCACTATACGGCATGTAGTTTTAAATAACACTCCATGTAATTTTATTTTTAATTTACATATCAATTTAGGGTCATGTCATATTTCCATAAATGACATCTTCTTCCCATGTTTTTTACATGATAGATGGGATGGCCAACGCACTTTGAACCCCTCCAAATTATTTTTTCGAGCTCTGATTGAGACACTGTCATGTGCGCTGTAATACTCAAGTGTGTTATCCAAACCCATATATCATTTCTTCTTGATTCCTCCACTCTCATGAGTTATTAAATGTTGTGTTTTCTCACCTTCAATAGATCTACACTAATCTAGGCTGATTCAAGGGCCAATGATAAAGAATATCGACCACATTACAACATGGTATGCTGTTTGTTCCTTTCATTGTTTTTCATTTTATTATATATGCTAAATGTGGTGCATTCCAAAATTTGGGGTATTGCTTGATTTTGAATTCAACCGTTTTTAATACATTATTTTGTTTTTTTATTGAAAAGGTTTTGTTTCTTATGTTTAAAGATATATACAAATTTTATAGGACACCCCATTGGTGTGTTTTCCTTGATTGATAGTTATGGTATTTTGTTTGATGTTTCTTTGGTGTTTAACTTGTTTTACATGACTAGTTTGATTAGGGTTTAGTTTGTTTGATTATGTGAAATACATGTGATATGATTTTTGAATTTTTATCCATGTAGTAGTTATTGATTACATGAGATGTTTTGATATGATATGTGCACTGTATTCCAATGGATCATGATAGATTTGGACAATGAATACTGAGGGGACTTCCAAAATATTTACACAAGACAATGAGATCCTTGGTGTAGACATTGAACCAGGGGTATTTTCCATGAGATCTACCCAAGAGGTCATTTATATTTACCATATTCTATGTTGACCTAGGGATATTGATCGTGAGAGCAACCCATGAGGTCTTTTATAGATTATTTACTACTATATGTGTCCAATGGGATTAGACCGTGAGATATTTCCTATAGGTTCTTTATTTAATGATAGGTGCAATGTTAAACTAAAGGGGTTAGACTGTGAGAGCATTCCTGGAGACATCTGTTTGTTACTGTTACACATGGGGATATATGGATTAGGTTGGATCTCTAGATTTCATGATTCAAAGGGTGAATAATAAATGCAAATGAATGTAATTGAAAACAGAAAGATTGTTTACTCTTACTACTTACTAGTTTATTGATTTATTCTTTCATATTACCTGTTATATATATATATTCAATGACAGTTGGGATCATATTTGTTAGTGGTTTCCTACTGGAATTAGTCTCAAACCCTATTTGGGTCATGCTTTATACCAAAACAGATTATATGGTTTTAGGTATAGATAAGGTAAAACTCCCTTCTTCATCATGTACATGATTGTGGTTAGAGTTGGATAGCATGGGGCCTTGATGAGGCTTGTGATCCTGCACGAGTTTACTAGTTTCTTTTGTACATTAGTTTCTATGTTTTTTTCTATAATTGTGACATGATTGGTTGTTTTCTTATATATATATTCCATGCATCATATATATCCATTGTGTCTTGTGTTGGATTTAATTTCAGTCTTCGTTTATTTATTTCTCGTTGGTAATACTGCCTCCCCTATTTTTAACTATTTGGTATCTACTATGTATACTCTACTAATGAGGGAATTGTCTCACAATTATCACACATTATCCCTCACTGCTAGTTGGTATCCTCTAGAATTTGTGGAAATGTGCTTGAGGTTAGGTAACCAACTGAGTTCAGGGAGCCTTTGGGCACCCCCCAGATTTGATACATTATAGTCTAGGAAGTTATGGTTCCTCTATTAAATAAAATCATTCAATTATGGAATCTAAGTAGGGAAGAGTAGAAATAAAATCTTGTAATCCCATAGAAATTTGAGAAAAAATCGGTTAAGATATTCTACAACTCGAACTACTCAAAGTTTTTTATATTCTTAATAATAATATTCTCAACCAAATTATTCAAAACATTTAATTTCTCAAGGGAATAAGTATTGTAAATTATCATATAGACGTAAACGTACCTACTCATTTCACAACTAAGATTTACAGTGTATGTGAACACTCTTCTAGCATCTACTTGGAATGGTCCTCTCACATAAGACTGTACCAATTCTAGAATCCATATGTGCCTTTCACCTTGAACACCAAATGGTGGTTTGGTATTCTTTCCTTGTAAAAAATAATTACAACTTTGAAGTAGATTAATATAAAACAATTATAGGTAACTATCTTGATATATCTTTTTAAACACATCTCTTTTACCTTCTAAAGACAATGATTCCACAATTGCGAGTGAATTGTGTTGCATGAATTTGAATTGTTTTCAATTTCCAATAGTTGGTTATCCTAATTTAATACATAATCATCAATATTTAACTATATCATACCATAAAATCAAATTTCTTTATAAAAGTAGAAAACCTTATTTCTAAAACATAAAATAAATCAATATATGTCTAGAATAAAACAAAGTTAGAGTTTTTAGTAACACAAGACATAAAATAATAGTTATTTAAAACCCAAATCATTAATTTTTGAAAATTGAATTTGTTGACTCTAATGGAAAGAGTATCATGCCTCGCCCCATTTGAAGTCTATAGAACCACCTCAACTAGGTAAACCTTTCTAAATCTACTTGAACACTATATTTGGATATAAATTTGATCACCACACAAAGTATATCATGACCAACTTGTAAATAGAAAAATATAAAACTTTGTATGGAATAAATGTGAAGCTTATCCATGCCTATTTATTTGATTAGAATTCATCTGATAGTATCCATTATTTTCCTATGACAAACACATAACATTTTTCGACATGTCATACGACTGGATCCTTTTCTTCTTGAAAGGACAGTTCACTCACGAATTTTACTTGGAATGAGACATTACGCCCTTTTCCTTGTTCTTCATTTTCTTATTCCCCATAAATAATTTGTATTTTTAATGACACATTTAATTGTCATATTTGTTATTAATATTTATAAGTTATAAAGATGTCTTCACACTATTGGTAAAGTTTTATTTCACTATCAAATAAATGATGTTTTAGGTAGTGTATAAAAAATGAGATCTATGTGAAACCCATAAGGAATGTTATACGCTAACATGTCTAATTGTTATAGGTATCCAATAATCCTGACTATGTGAGGTCCATTTGGAGATGAATCTCTAATTTTACACATGAATATTTCATTAGAGATATCATTTCACTCTTGTCTCACCATATACTAATAGAGATCATCATGGTTAGATATGATGTTATATACATTTATATGTACATATTTATTTAGAATCAAAATGAATATGGAGGATATAATAACACATTGGAAATCCATTACATAATCCTCATGTTTCAATTATAGATATTCCTCTTACTCATTGAACTTTTCATAAGAAAATCAAGTAGTGGGTTTTTTAGCATGTATAATTTCAATCCATTAATTAGTATAACATTTAAGAAAATATAACATTCTTGTAAATATAAACTAGTAAAAATGTTATCCTTCTCTAATATATATCGTAGTGATATGGTTGATATCATGTGAGTTTTCTTTTAAAAAAATTAAGATCATATAATTATTACTTTCTTGACAATAAAATTAGATAAATAAATTTAAATTTTATTAATTTATTCTAATATCCAACTATTTTGGAAAAAACTAATATCCATTACTATTATATTTAGAATATCATTTTTTGTATAAAATCTATAATAAAAGAAACATATTACCATTATCATAACCCATACAAGGGCTTGGAAAGATATTTGAATTTATTTAGGTATTCTTAACATTCTAACTACATTTACTAGTTGTTCAATGATATGTTGAGTGGACTCCACAATAATAAAATTCATGATAAATATTTCTTTATCCCTCTCCTCTAATTTACACCATGTCCTACATAGTCTTTCATCCCATGATGTAAAAAATGATATGTCAAACCAACACTTCAAGATACAAGTTCCCCAGTAATTGAAAGCACCCTGAATTAGGCCGATTAATAACCTTCATTGATTACATTGACTCTAACATAACTAAGGGGAAGATATTCCGACATAATATTTTAGTAAATTTATTTATATCCTTATGAATTAAAACCCTAGTTTTTTCTTATCACAATAATTGTTAACATTAATTGGATTCTACTTAACTGATTATCAATGTTGGATAAAATGTATGCATACTCTATTTTTGTTTATTCAATCTTATAGTCTTGGTTAATTTACATATAAAGTGTTCACGTAGAATCCCTAAACCTAAATAATCATCCATGTAGATAATATTAATAAAATATGAGTGGATTTATCCAGATATTCTCTCATGGTAAGTTTATTTAGTGGATGTTAAAATACCCCTTAACCCTTGGTTGAAAACCCATGAACCATATATTGGTTCGGGTTGTATCATTACACCTCATTTATTATGTATCACATCGATTGCTTTTTTCTTAGCTCCAAGACATATACCTCCTCCTTCCACCATGGTTCTTTATCCTTATATAATCTTTTACTCATAAATTTGTATTGGGATCGAATATATTTGATAATGGGGGTTTTCATAAAAGAGGTCATGAGCTTGTTGGCTATTAAAAAATAAAGAGGATGGGATGACTCAATGACCATCATTTTAATTTGATGATAAAAAATTAGAAGGTAAAAAAAATTCATTCGCAATCTAACCTCTTGATCACTTATATATCATCAAATGAACACACATTTTCAATTTTGTTATCAATTACTTATATTCATTCTTTAAATAGGATATAAATAAAGGAATTAATCTAATTAATTCAATTTAACTTCATATCAACTACAAATTATTAAATTATGATCAACTATAATTTTAAAAAAATTAGAAAATAAATTTTATTTAAATTTATTAATATACACATGTATGCTTGGAGGTAACAACATTCACTTGTCCAAACTACCCGACATGATACCAGTGCTTGGGCATTCCAATATCATCCAACATACATTTTGTGGTAGGTAATTATTTTTGGAACCACAACCATTATATACTGAAAATGGAGTTTGTTTG
The DNA here is from genome assembly GCA_963277665.1 of Viscum album. Classification (NCBI taxonomy): domain Eukaryota; kingdom Viridiplantae; phylum Streptophyta; class Magnoliopsida; order Santalales; family Viscaceae; genus Viscum; species Viscum album. The sequence goes on along the minus strand of OY728143.1, from coordinate 796,655,871 downwards.
TAATTTTTTTTAATCCTCATTGGATGTTTAGAATGTTTTCCAAGAAAGGGATCATACGGTTCAAGTAGACAACAATACAGAAGGTTGTTCCTTTTTCTAATGTCTTCCAAATTTTGGGGCCATAAAATCAGAATATGGAGAAAAGTATGTTTGGAAAATGAAGTTGCATTAAAAATTGTATGTGTTATGGAAACTTGTGTGTATGTCATGTTTCGGGATCAGAACATTGAAAAATAGCAAAGGAATTAGTTGCGTTAAAAATATCGACTTGTGTGTGGAATATGGTTCCTACATGAAAATCCTTTCACTTAGAATGAAATGTTTTGCACAAAAAAGTGGGTTTTGAACATGGGGGTTCAACGGTGCCTATAAAAAAGAGGTGACCTCCTCATTTGGTACAGATAAAGACTTAGGGATGATTTGAGTTCTGATGAATGTAAAAGTTGCGCAAAAATGGAGTAGTGAGAATAAGTTGTAGTTGCGTGGAAAATATAAAGTTTCATGGAAAATTAGAAGTTGCGTGGAAAAGTTAACGTTGCATGAATATGTTAAGGTTATGTGAAAATGTTCATGTTTCATGAAAAATTTAATGTTGCACATAAAGGGTGTAGTTGTGAAAAATATTTTCCAAGAGAAAATCCATCCTTGCACACAAAAGTAATATCTTGTGCACATTTGGTAGGTGTGGCTCACAATTATCAGTGTAGGATGAATACATGTTATGAATATTTAGTTTTTTGGTTTAGTTCTTTCAAGTGAATCAATTTCGGGCTTTGATGTAAGTAGAGTATCGTGATGAACATAGACAATGAATTCAATGCAAATTTATAGAAGTGAACTTCAAGTCAATAAAGGAGTTTGACTTATCTCAAGTCAGTGAGCTAGGGGAGTCGAGGGAAGTGATCTGACAGATGTAGTGAGCTATCCCTGAACCTTTGTAAAGGTAGTGTGCCTGACATAGAGTGACTATGACCTAAACTATTAATCCTTAAACTAGTAAATATTACTAGATTTAGGGACAACTAACACACTGTCGGCATATGCTCTTTGGGCGTAGCCCTTCACTGTGAACCATGTAAAAATGTTGGGTCATCTCTCTACTTTATTTTATTTGACAGATTTAACATTTTTTTACCAAGTTTGGAACCAAATCCATAAAATTAAAAAGAAACTGTTGAAAACCTAATTCACCCCTCACCTCTCAGGGTGTTCTGGGGTCCTTCATGTCATATCAAATGGAGGTTGTTGGTGTTTGATCTATCATATACCATCATGAAGAATTCAACCAGTGTCAGGGGAGTCACCCTTATTGATGGAATTAATTTTCATAATAGGAAAAAAATGAGATCTCATCTAAGATCCCTTGGAATACAAGTCCTATTTTCCACTTTGCAATGTATACAAGTTACTGATCCAACAGGGCTGGCTATGACTAATACAGACAAGAAAATTCTGGATGTAGATGCTAAAGAATAGAATTATCTCTCCGCAACCCTTTCTGATCAGATCTATCTAAAGGTGATGAATTGAACCTCAGAAAATTCCATGTGGTATAAATCTGAAAATATTTATGATGGTGATAGAAAAGTAAAGGAGGAAAAACTACAAGTCCTACACAATAGGTTCGGTGATCTGAAGACGCATCCTGATGAGAATGCATCCTCCTTCTTCAATCTATGTACAGAATTGGTTAGAGATATTTAGGGTCTATTTGAAGAAATCAAAGATCATGACATTATAAAGAAAATATTGAGAATACTTACACCACTATACAATAAAAAGGATTCATCACTTGAGGAAATAGATCTTTTCAAAACTTCTTAGATGATCAACTACTCAGCCTGGTGGGATATAAAATGAGGGTCAAACCAGAAGATGATATGACTCCAGTGAGAAATGAAATGGTGTTCAAATCCCTGGAGAAACTGAAAATTTCAAATGATAGTAGTGGTAAAGACAACGATGAAAAAATAAAATCTTTCTCTCACTGACAAGAAGTTCTAGAAGCGATGAGGGAAATTCAAAGGGACGTTACCTCTAACGTGCTTTCATTCTAGAATAGTTAGGCACATTGCCTCTCAGTGCTTAATAAAGATTGATGATGAAGATAGTGAAACTAAAAGCATATAGAATCCTCCTAGTTTTTTTAAAAGGGATACTTATAATCTATAAAGAAAGTACCAAAGAATAGTTATTTCTGTAAAGATGAAGATGATGATAATGAATTATGTAAAGAAGAATAACTATAACATAAAACTTTAATCCATGCATTCATGATGGTCATTGTTGGAAAATCATAACCATCAGAAGATAGTGGTCGGAATAATTAGTTGACAACTAGTGCCAATCCTGAGTTTCAACTTAAGTGTTCTATTAGTAAGATTCAGATAAAATATAAGAGTTGAAAAAAGTTTAAATCGATTTCAGAATAATCAATTGAATATGTTGATCAGCTCGAAGCTGAAATTGAATGACTAGAAGAATTTGTTAAAGTACATTCTAAAATCCTTGAAATAACTGATGACGTAGTGGATCTGAAGCTGAGAATTGAAAAGATAGAAATGGTCATCAATGACCTCATCTCCGGACTAGAAGAAACGTCCAAGACTATTGAGGGTCTTTAGAAGGAAGTTGTTACTCTTGGGAGTAAACATGAGAGTGCATCAATTTCAAAAAAATCAAGGATGAAAATACAGTTTGGATGGTTCTTGGATGATGTGCTGTTAGAGAGAGAAAAATGTGGTTCTGATGGAGTTGAAATGATATTAAATGATCAAAGAAAATCTTTCATGGGAAATTGTGGAATCATTTGTGAGGTCAAATCGTCAAATGCTTCAAATAAAGGTGGCCAAAATAAATGCAAGCCGAAAGTGGGTCACGTAGAAAATTCACCTGAAGTGCTGAAAAATAAACCCCCAATTCAATCTGAAAGAAGAACAGAAGACAATCCTCTAGCATCCACGAATAAGAGTCATTATAAATATTATCCCACAGAAGAAGGAATGAGGATAAACAGATGTGAGAAGACGTTTACTCTAATGAAGTGTCGGTTCTATGGATATCTATGACATACCATGTTTTTTGGTGAAGAGGAAATAAGTTATTTGAATGGAGACACTACCACAAAATTGGATTTCCACAGTGCCACCGTTTATTAGCGCTAAAAACACATATAAATGGGGTTCCTTTATCAGCACTAAAAATAAGAACTGATAAAGGGAAGTTTTAACAGCACTAAAAAATCCCAATTAAAAGTGACCCTTTATCAACCATTTTTTAGTGATGTTAAAGGGGACCTTTTTATCAGTGATTTTTTTAGTAGCACTGATAGAGGGGGATATTTATCAGCACCTTTTCCTAGAAATAATAAAGTGTATATTTAAAAAAATAATGAAAATAATATATTTAAATATAAGTATATTTATATTGATATAAATATAATTTAAATTTTTAAATTTTTTTTGATAAGTATAAATAGACTATTACATTTAATATATAATAATTTAGTGAAAGTGGATTTAAAATATTTTAAAAAATATACTTTTTTAATAATTTTTTAATTATTATCGACTAATAATCATTTAATAACAATTTGAAGACAAACAAATAAAATAATAATAAAATATGTAAAATATGTTGAAAATATAAATCAAAATTCAAACGTCCATAACATTTGATCCGCATGTTCATTTGACCTCTACAACATATCAAATTAAATCCTACGATGATCTCTATGCGCTACTATCCCAATGGAATCTTATGTCACATTTTTCGAGGCCAAAAAAGGCCCCAAATGCCTCTAAAACTGAGTTTTTAATCGGGATACCTTGATTTTTTAACATTAAAACAACTATAACTTCGTATTTAAATTTCCTCTAAGACTTTACCACATATCATATTGATGATATTTTAATTTTCATTGATTTTACTGGTTTTGAAGTTAAAACAGACTTCTGGATTAGAAGTTATGGTCATTTTAGTATTCTATTACATTTCAGATACACACACATATATATATATATATGTACTTATTCATAAATATATATGTGTGTGTGTGTCTGTGTGTGTGTGTGTGTGTTTTATATATGAATATATATTTTTATTTTTAAACACACATAAAGAACATATTTAATAAATTTATTTAAAACTAATCTTATAAATAAATATTAATATACAAATTAATATATGGATAAAAAATTATAACCAAATTTATATATATATATTTAAATATATATTAATATATGAATAAATATATATATACTAATATATGAATACATATATATATTTATTAATATAACTAAATATATTTATATAAATATGTATCTATATTAATATGTGAATAAATATTACTATATATATATCATTAATGGGAGAAAAAAACTAAATAGATTATTGGTAATGGTGAAGGAACGTAAAGGGGGAGGTCTCGGGTTCGCGTTCTGGTAGAAGATGGGGTGTGCGAGCAAGTGGGAGGGGGTTGTGTGGGTAAGTGTAGTGTGTGGTCAGAGGGAGGGGGCGCTTCCTAGCATTGATAAAAGGAGGGGTCAAGCATTGTTAAAATCTCCACGTATTATAAATTCTTTATAACTGTTTAATTTTTTTAAAAATTTTATCAGCGCTAAAAAAAGCACTGATGAAGGACATTTTTATCCACACATCTTTTATCACTCATAAAAGAACCCTTTTATCAGCTCTTTTTTGCACTGATAAAAGGGGACTTTACCATTTCTTTTATGAGAACTGATAAAAGGGACCCCTACTATCATCGCTTCGATTAAACGCTCTTTTATAGCACTGTTAATTCCCTTTTCTAGCACTGAGAAAGTCCATATTTTTAGTAGTGAGAATAGATGTTGTTCGAAAAGGGAGAACAAATTCATATCCTAATTCTTTTAGAAGAATAACAATATATGAATACTGTTTTCATAGTTCTAACTTAGGTCATAATTCCATTGATTGCAGGAAGATGAGGGACATATACACCTCTTACCAGAGTCCGAGAGAAGTAAATTCTCTTCAACAAGATATTGTTGCTCTTTCAAATAGGTTTACTCCTCCAAAATAAGATTTTTACTATGACGAACCCATGTACATGGAAGAGAGAATCAAAAGACCACTATTGTCCCACCCTCAATCCAATGTCTCATGGAAAGAATATAATAAAATTGAGAAATACAAGTTGTAGAGGTATCCCTAAAATATACAAAAAGAAACAGCACCTAGATTCCAGATAACAGTTGTTCATCTCGTATGACAGGTAATGCATGCCTATTAACAGATTCCAATAAGATGGTTGAAAGAATATTACAGTTTAGTAATAATGTAGCTATGAAAATCAAAGGCAGTTCATGTACTGAACTAGCTATTAAAGAGATAATGAAACACCAAGTCTTTTATATAGATTTCCTAGTCATAATCTATTCAACGTGAGTCAACTAAGTGACTTAGGACATATAGTTACTTTTAATTTTAAATGCATCACTATTAAGTGAAAGATGGGAAATTCCCTTATGAAGGGATGAAAAACATAAGGTAACCTATATCACGTTAACAGTAATGAAAACATTTTCTATATAAATATTGAGGAAGAAAATAACATGTGGCGTCGAAGATTGTGACACATCAATAAATAAGACATAAAGAGAATATCAAAAATGAATATTTTCATAGACATTACCAACCTGAAGTGTGAATGTGAAAAGTCTTGTGATGCTTGAATTTGGGGGAAGCTGGTCTTCAGTTCATATTTTCCAAAGATGAAAGGGCATCTCATCTTCTTGATCTCATTCATACAGATATATGTGGCCCAATTAACGTTGTTAAAACTCTTGGAGAAATGTAATTCATCATTTTCATAAATGATTACAGTATAATTGCATGTCTAATGGTTATATAAAGAAAACGAATAGTGATTGACTACATGAAAAAATATCAGAGAATCACTGAGAATGATATAGGATGAAAAATCAAAGTGCTGCAATCTGAAAATGTAGGGGAATACACATCCATTGAATTTCAAAATTACCTAGAAAAATCATGGGATAATAACATGAGGTAGCTACTATGAAAACTACACCACCAAATGGAGTTGATTAGTGTAAGAATCGATAGGTGAACAACATGTAAAGAACTATGCTGACTGAGGGTTGTATTAAAAGACATTACTAGAAAGAGGTCGCTCAAGCTGAAGTGTAAATTCAAAATTGAACAAGGCTTTATATGGGTGAGTCGAAGACACCATATTACTGGTTTCATGGAAGGAAGTCCTCTTTGTAATCATTTTTTGTTTTTGGATGTCAATTATTCATCATAAACAAATAAGGAAATCAATGGAAGTATGGTGACAATGCATATGATGAAGGTTTACTTAGATACTCAATGAACTACAAATCCTAAAAGTGATTCAACAAGAACTTATGAAGGATTGTGGAAATAAATTATTTTAATATCATTGAATAGAAAACTGTAAATACTTCAATTATTTCATAGGGTAACTTGATATAAAATGAGGAAGAATGTGAAAGTGGAGTAAATTCAAATACGTAAATAGAGGAAGGTGCACAAAACACTCAGGAGTCACATCATGATGTTGACTCAGAAGAAGAATCTGAAGAGGAAACCATGGCTGGAGAGAATGACATTGAATCTCCTAGGATTAATCGAAGAGCATAAATTGATCAATCCAACATTATTGGTGATTGGACTGCACCCATAGAAACAAGGATAATGATAAATAACACACAATCTGCATTTTTTTAGTTGTAAATCTATCCTCATTTGAAGAAGCTTCAAAGGATAAATTATGGGTGGAATCCGTGACTGAAGAGTTAAATTAGATTAATAAGAATTAGACATGGGATCTAGTCAAGATACCCAAAGGTCACAATGTGATTGGTACAAAGTGGATTTTCAAGAATGATCTTGATGAGCATGGAAGTGTTATCCGAAACAAGGTATGACTGGGGTGTATAGGATATTCACAGATTAAAGGTGTCGATGTTGAAGAAAATTTTCTCTAGTGGATAGAATGGAGTTAATAAGGTTTTTTCGTTCCATGTAAATCCATAGAGGATATAAATTGTATCAAATGTATGTCAAGACAACATTCATGAATAGTGTTCTTGAAGAAGAAATCGACATTGAACAACCAGTGAGTTTTTATCTTGGTACAGATGAAACAAAGGTTTGTAAACTAAAGAAGGCCCTATGCGGTTTGATGTAGGCACCAAAATCATGGTAATTCTGGCTGGATTCATATCTCAAGAATCTGGAATTCAAATGAGGAGAAGTAGATCACAATCTCTATGTGAATAATTTTCCAAAAGATTAGTTCACGGCTCTAGTTTGCGATGATGACATTATATTTTGTGCCAGTAGGCATAATGATATCGATTAATTTTCCAATAACATGAAATTAGACTTTGAAATTTCTATGATTGGGGAGCTCACATATTTCATAAGTTTTCAGGTGATTCAGAAGAAGTATTACACATTCATTTCATAGAAAACATATGCTAGAGATTTGATCAGGAGATTAATATGCATGACTCCAAACTAATGTCAACTCTAATTGCGGTTGGAACCCAACATGGAAAGCATGTGGATGGTACCTCTATATATCCCACCATGTATAGAAGTAATATAGGATTATTATTATACCTAACGATGACATGACTTGATATAGTCTTTGAAAATTTATTATAGGCCCAATTTCAGAGTAATCTGAATGAATTACATATGATAACAGTAAAAAGAATCATAATGTGCATTCAAGGTACTAATAATTATGGGTAATACTTTGCTACAGGAAGGGACATTAAATTATCAGTATTTTATGATACTAACTAGGCCATAGGTGTAGTGTCTAGAATGTCCACTAGTGGTGGAGCATTCAATATTGGGAAAAAATGTGTTGTCTGGTTAAGAAAGAAACAAGAATATACATCTCTCAGTACTGCTAGAGATGAGTATATCTCTTATACAAATGAATCCAATATAATACTATTGATGAAGAAACAACTAATAGATATTGGTGATGTGGTGAAACGACCAATGTTGATTTACTATGATAACTAGAGCGCAATGATCTTACTAAGAATCATGTTCAGCACTCTTATATAAAACATATTGAAATCAGATATCACATTATCAAGGTAAAAATTTGAACAAGGCATAATTAAAATGGATCATGTGGGAACTGATGAGCATGTGGATGGTATAATGACCAAACCACAATCAGCGTCTATTCTTGAGTAACATTGGTTGAACCTCGGTGTTCAGCCACCTCTCAGTGCATAAAGAGGTAATGAAATTTCCCTCTCCCCATTTATGTTAACTGTTTTTAATCATTTTGTGGATGTCATGCAGGTTTATAGGGGAGATACTTTATTTGGGTATTTTGAGCTGTTTATTGAACAAATTCATGTATTTTGGTTTATTATCAATGGGGTAGAAGGAATAAATTCAGGACACCTGATAGAAATTTAATTCTTTTGTGACACGATGAGAATTTTTTGTTAGGGGGAGAAGGAATAAATTGGACCTGTAATGTTTCTATGACACAATGAGAATTCGGTGTTAGGAGGAGAAGGAATACATTTAGGGAATGTAATGCATATGTGGAATATTAAGAAATTTTCTTGGGATTCTATAATAATTCCAAAACAAGGGAACCCAATTGAAGAATCCCTGCTCGTTTTCTACACCGAGCATTTCACACATAAACTTAGAGTGTTGGATGAGTTGAATCTTGCGTTTCAGGTTTATCTTGTGGCTGGTGTTCTATTGAATTTATCAGGTGATTTCAAATAAACACAAAGGGAGATATTGTTGGAACCATGACCATTCAATGCTAGAAATATAGCATGGTTTGTGTTTATTGTCAATCCTTATTGGAATTTTAGAATGTTTTCCAGGAAAGGGATCAAACAGTTCAAGAAGACATCAGTACAAAAAGTGGTTCTGTTTTCTAGTGTTTGCCAAATTTTTGGGCATCAAAATTAAAAAATAAGGAATAGTGTGTTTGGAAAAAGATGATTTATGAAAAATTGTAGGTGTTATGGAAATTTGTGGGTAAGGCATGTTTCGGGATCAGAATGACTATAAATAGTAATGTCATGATTTGCATGAATAATCATGAATTTTGGATGGAAAAAGGTTAATGCGCGAAAAGCCTTACATGGAAAATGACTAGTTCTTCATGACTCAATGGGTTTTGTGCACCGGGTTCAGCGATGCCTATAAATAAGAGTTGACCCACATCATTTGGTATGGCTGAAGACTTAGAAAAGATCTAAGTTCTGATGCATGTAAACGTTTCATGAAAAGGGAGTTTCATGGAAAAGTTAAAGTTGCAAAGAAAAGTTAAATTTTTGTGCAAATGTTCATGTTGTGTACAAAATTAATGGTTGCACATAAAGTGTGTAGTTGTGAGAAAAATTTTCCATGAGAAAATCCGATCTTCTGTGAAAAAGTAAGATATTGCGCACATAGGGTGGGAGTTGTGTGTAATTGTCAGTGTAGGCTAAATGCTTGTTCTGAATATCTGATTTAGTGCTTCAGTTCTTTCAAGTAATTAAATTCATAACAACGATGCAAGAAGTGTCTTATGATGAAAAACACAAAGACTTTAATGAAAATTTTTTTGAAGCAAACTTCAAGTCGATAATTTGAGTTTGACTTCTATCAAGGTAGTGAGATAGGGGGAGTCATGAGAAGTGATATGAGGGATGTAGTGAGCTTTCCCTAAACCTTTGTAAAGGATGTGTGTCTAGCATACAGTGACTGTGACTGAATCTTGTAATAAACAAACTAGTAAAGATTGTGGGATTTAGGTACGACCAACACACTTTTGGTGTTCGATCCTTGGGCATAGACCTTCACATTGAACATAATAAAAGTGTTGTTTCATCTCTATGGATTCACTTGTTTGACAGATTTAATAAGATCCTACTAACGTGGGAATATTATCCACATCATTAAGAAAAATTTACAGCCTGATTCAACACTCCCCTCTCAGGGTGTTTCAAGGTCCTTCAATTATATTGTATGTACTATAAAAAAATACATGTATTTCATTTGAATTGCACCTCATGTGATACCCTTGATTCACAGGAAGTACACTATACAAAAGTCCATTTTAAACTTATAGATTTATAATTTCACATGGAAATTTTTTAAATATATAATCAATAATTTTAGGGCAATAAATTTTCTAACATATAAGTGAAACATGGAACACATGTTAAGTATATGATTAAGACTTCTCACCATATTAAATGAAGAATATTAGATGTAGAAAAATACACACTGTGTACTACATTACACATGATGTGAACTCTTATACCTATTTCAATGACACATTCATAGGGACTTGTCTTGTTTTTCTACCACATACATGTATGTGTTAAATAGAATTTAATCTTTATATATGACATGTGACTTCAAATTTACATGATTTTTGGTCCCTGTTTCATATCGCAGACATAGGAAATGCTTTGACCTATGAGATCTCAACCACAAAATATGAGGACTACACATCATTTACATGATTTAAATGATGTATTGTTATTCAAACATCGTGACTTCTAGTCCAAATCTACCTAGATCCTCTTTTATATGATCTAATCTAATATCTTAAAATCAGTGTAATAATCATGTGAGAAACATAACAAGTAAAATGTTTCATAGGGTGTATCTAAGTAAATAATGTGTATTCTAATGTTATCTAACCATAATGCTTGGAATCTCCATATAGATATTTAAATGCTTCTTCATTTTAATCTTACATATTTAATGGTTATCTGAGTGGTAATGGAGAATGAAAAGAGAAAATGATTTTTTTTATTCCAATAAATATTATATATTAAGTAAAAGACATTACAGACAAAGACCATTCAACAAATTGTTAGTAAATATTTATAAATTTATAATGTGACCCCTATGGAACCACTAGTAGGTTCTGGGTGTAGAGAAAGTGAATGTTGGGGATAAACAACTCTGATTTTTGTCCAAATCATTGAATAATTCAATGTGTACACAATGGAAATTTTACGAACAGTAGAATTCATTCACATCAATTCTAGAAGTAGAATAGGAGGATAATAACATATAATTATTAATTCTTTTTTTAGAAGATATTGAATTTCCATAACTTGTAATATTTTCTTCATTGATGATTCAGTTGACTTGATATCATCATATATTCACTATTTAGTAGGATAAAAGTAATGAATCCCTTCAGTGATGATCCACGCATCCTCCAAAATCTCTAAAAATATTCATATAATCATTTAGTTCTATTATGGTAGATCTAGATTCCTTGTGTTTTTCATGGTTTATTATTGTATAATTCGCTTTGAGGAAAAATAATTCTGGGTTTTCTCTAGATATTTTAATAGTGGATGTGAAATAAAACTCTAGATCTCTACAACTCTCTATTGAATTTTATAGAGCTTCTCTCTATCCTTTTTCCACACGTAATATTTTTTATGAAAGAGATATTACTATATATATATATATTAAAAAAGCCTAAAGTTTACTATTTTCTTATAATCCCCATTAACAATTCATAAATTCTTAGTGAACCCCATCTCTTACTAGTAATATAATTATTATTTACCTGACATGTTCATAACCTAAGAATAATTCATTTTATTTTATATCATTTCAAATAAGACCACTAAGCTCAGTCTTCATATCATTCTCAACATTTACCGAACCTTGAATAATGAATATTTTTTTGATAGATAATGAAAACATGATTATTCATTGATAGACATATTAAATATTATATTTTCTGAACATTGAATATGGTTGTTTATTATTATTTAACTATAATTTTCTTTTCAATAACTATTGGTTAAATCATGGATATCATCCAAACTGAATAATTATTAAATTGAAAAATGGGAATAATATTCATTCCAAAATACTAAATTCAATATTAAATTTAATTAACATTTCTCATACACTTTGTGTGCGAAGAAGTAGTCCCCTTTATTAGTGGAAATAGATAAAGACATATGAATTCAAAAGTTATTTTCTATAAATATTTTAAGACTCTCAATGTGAAAGAAGATAATGTCACAATGATATAAAACATCATTTGAATCCCCAATGTGTAATATAACCCCTTTATTGTGTTATATCTAATCAATTAGGTTGCATACTATTGTCATCAATGTATCTTTTTCATGTATCATTCTTCAGCATTATAAAAATAAATAAGCCTTCAGAAAACCATGTCTAGGGATATATCTTGGATGTTCTATTTTAATAAAATGGTCTGGGGATTCAACTTCCATCAAGGGATAGTATGGATAAATATGTTCTCACATTAACCATTAATGCAATATCAGTCATGATACACCTATCTTATCCAACATTATGGTGTGTGTGTGAGTTTATTGAATCAGGGTTTTCATAAATACATAAATGTATTCATGTTTTTGTAGTTATTCATAATAATATTAAATTATAGGGATCAATACACACCTATAAATATAGAAACATCCAATTAAACATATAAATTTGGATTTCCCACGACTGGGTCTCATTCTCGTAATCTCATTCTGAAGAAGTTACCATGGTCACAGATCATTAAAAGGTTCCTCAAAGTCTAATGAGTCTCTACTTATAATAGTTATTATCTAATTCACCCATAAAATGTTATCATGCAGCTACATAACATAAATATATTCAATATGTTTTTTATGGAACCTCTATTTTCTCATCATAGCTATGAGCTACTATACACTTTCAATATAAAATGTATTATTATGACATTATCACATATTATTTCATTGAGATGAAAATCTTAATTTCATAATATACTTTATAAATATTCAATAAAATGAATAGATGTAATCATAATCTACTTATAAGTTGGTTCTAGGGAACAGACACCAACAACCTCAACCGTTTGATATTTGATGTCATGTGTTCTTTAAGGTATTGTCTCATAATGGGTAATGAATATTTGGTCATTTCATGAAGCTTTTTTTTTCTAATTTATTGAACCTAATGAGGAGATTATGTGTTTTGGAGCATTTTCATATCGGTTGAAACTACACCCAAAGATGTATGTGATAAATCCTTTTACTATGTTTCATAGCTTCTTTATAATTTTCATGATAATTATCATGTCATTGACAATGGTGAAATTGAATCTAAAGTTTATTCAACACTTGAAGAACAACTTTTTGAAAGTTAATTCAATATGGAGAAGGTTTTGGGTGGGTGTTATAATCCTTTACTTCTTGCCTTAGAGATATAAGATATCTTATAGAAGAGTACATGGGAATGTGGGTCACCTATTTATTCTTCAAATCACAATTTTTTTATGATTTATTATTTTTGGTATAATTTGTATGAACATTCATTAATGTTATGAATTCTTATACTTTTTAATATTTTTCAACTATTCTAATATTGATTGATATTTTATTCTTGAGAAATCATTATTTAAGAGGTATCTCAAGGGGTATCTTATAATTCCATTTTTATTTTCCATCCAATGTATAGCTTTTATTATTGTGGAAGAGAATAATTTGAAAGGTATTATATGTAAGGGAATGAGTTTTCCTGAGCCATTAATTTTTATTTTTTCATGTGTTGAGGGATTATGGGGAAGTATCTCATTAAAATATTATATTTATCTTATTTAAATTTTAGCCTTTTAACATTTATGGGCAACCTTGGGTAAACTCAAAATATTTTGTAAACGTAGATTCAATAATTTGATAATTTTATAGAATAATATGGATAATCTAACATATCATAACTTATGGGAGTTATTTATATTCATCTGATTTCAGGAAGATCTCTATTTACATAGTGTGTATGTTTCGAAATAACTCCATCATAACTCACTATTTAATATTATGTAGCATTTTTGTTCATTAATTAATCTTATGTTTCTTGATATTTATTCTTATATAGAATATAGGTCTTGAAATTAATCTAATATAGCTTCATGTTTTCTCTGTATACATATTATAATTTCTAGAACCATCTTTCCGTATCATTTTATTTTGAAACAACATAATTTTAATACAAAATATTAATTTCCACTTTGTGTTAGAATAATTTCTTGGTCCTGAATAATGTTTCTCAGTTAATAATTCCATTATCACTAATAAAACAATAAAAATTTGTAAATTTGAAACCTAAAAAAATACCATCACACCTGAATATTTTTTGTATAAATTTATAGAATATTGATTTCACAATGTTATTTAGAATTGAAATTAAAAATATTTTCCGCTATTTTTTATTAACAAAATGTATAGGGAACAAAAATCATTTTTGGGCCATTTGAAATGGTATATTTAGAATTTTCTATATCGACTAATTTTATTTATCATAGGTAGGTGTGGATTAAATGAGTTTCAAGGAGATAAATACCTGGGTGAAATAGCCATCAAATATCTTTATTTTCACATATATGGTTCCATTCCTCTAGTTGATTAATCCATTCATGAATCTATACAATACTATATGTGGCCATGGATATTGTGGGTTCCCTTTGGTTTTTTTCTTCCCTTGTATTTGAGTGATATAATTTTTTTTCCTAGCTCTATTTCCCTATTAGTTCTTGGATTTTAAATAACACTTGATTCCCTTCATGATCATTTGAATTTAGTTTTTGAGGCTTCTTATAATGGATCAAAATTCATAACCTTTCATTTAAATATAATTGGGAATAAAGATTAATCAATCTTCGGTTTTCCATTGGAGAAATGGTTTATATTAACTCTAAGAATATAATAATATGGAACTTTTTAAAAGAGATTATGCGATGGTTTACATATAAAATATTTACTCAAGATAAGGGTTCACAATATTTTCTAGTCATTTTGATTAATTATTTTTTATTTATATATGATTTAATACATTTATTATGTGTCGAAAATTGAGTAAAAAATTAAATTAGGATAAATGTGTAAAATTATGAATTAATTAAATCAAAAAATATTGTGTAAATTGATTGGGATGATAAGTTATATTTTGTACATATTTTTGGAATATTTTTTACTCCTTTATCAATATTAAAATATGATTCATTATCACTAAAATAATTTCATAATGAATTGATATAAAGAAGCTGGTAGAAGAAAATTATATTGCAGGAATTAATTATCTAAAGGAAAAATGCATTCAGGAAATTTTTTTAAAAGATTCCATATGTTGACAGAATCATTATTTTTTGATGTTGATAATTATTATTGTTAAAATTATTACAAAAACCTTCTAAATCATTATATTACTCTTATTGTGATTTTTAATGAAAATCGGGTATGGTTGGTCAAAAAAGAGAGGGTTGTGCTATTTGTATGTTATGTTTTTGTTATCAATGTGTTAATGTCAATGATGAATAAATTTTTTTGATGTGGGAATGTTTTGGAATTATTTTTGAAAAAAATGTATCTTATTGACATATATTCCATATTTTTTTAATCTAATTGTAAATTGTTATATGCTTGTTGTTTGTTATCTATTCGCCTTTGGAAATATATTACTAGATATGTAATCTTTTAATAGTTTTCAAAACTATTTAATAGTAATCAAATGATGAATTAAATGATGGGGGAGTTCTTAATTATTAACTAATTATTAATTAATATTAAAAAATATAGGCTTTGAAAAGATTAATGGATCATGGGTATGAATATAATAAAAAAATTAACCTCATTGGATTCATGACTTATATGAATATAAATCTATGATGGTGATGGAATACTAATAAATAATTAGTAATTGACTACAACCTAATGAATAATTGATGATTTTTTTCTCGTTATCCTACTTATCCTCAATGATGGTTATTGGGATATCATATTGAAATAAGTTACAGAAGGAGTCTTGGACTGGGTAGTTATCCATATAAATATTGTGATCTATATATCATTATGTTCTGTTATTTATTACTCTCCACTACTCAAGTTAGTTGGGATACACGTTTCTTATATTTTTTCCTTTGGTTTTAGTTATTTCTCCACATCTTGGTTTTGAGGTAACAGATAGTTTAATACTCCCCTAACAACATTCTCTATTCCTGACATAGATTGTTTGTAGAAATGTGTGATTTATGGTGTCTAACTATTATATGATATGTTCTCATATAGGTTGTAATGGTTCTTGTTTATTACGTACATATAGAAATGATTTCCGGATTCTTATAGTTATATCATATACTTGTATCCTTGATATAAAGACCATGGATAATATTGTAGTGCATACTCAAGGGTTGTAATGGATTAATGTCTAGTACATTATTTCACTAGTTATAAATAATCTCAATCATAATATATGTTTATGAGATGTAATGAGTTTTAGAAATGATTGTTTTTCACATGATATATTTCCATGGGTAATTTTTATGACTTATGGTGGGGGTGGGTCACTATGACGTAATATGTTGGGGTTTAGGATGACTCATCACTGGGAAGTGGAAGCAGGGTGCCATTTTTATATAAATAATTCATTATTATGTTACAAAATTTAGTGTCATTCTTGGTAAATGATCCATTGTGAATTTAGACATATAGTTTTTCTATTTAGGTTTTGAGTTTATTAGTTTATTTATTTATTGGATATTTAGTACTCTTCTTCTACATTTTCACAGGAGGGTTCATGGATGATCCTACTGAGTATAATTTTATGCTCATATATATATATATATATATATATATATATATCAATTTCTTATGTCATCAGTCAGGAGTTAGTGTTTGAGTTGGTCATTTTTAATTCATTGTGGTTAACTGGAAGTTTTTGGTATTCATGACCGCTTCTATAGGAGTGGTTTTACTTTATTTTTAAATTTTCTTTTTCCTTTTATGGCATGTCATCTATTGTGATTAGGATTAATTATTTTTATTATGGAGATAATTGGTGGTTCTTTTGTTCTTTTTAGGTATTTGACGGTAGTTCCTTATATATATGTTTGTTTTATGCCCACAGTACTAGTCACCAACCTATGTCTTGTTAGAGGAAGGATTTGGATTATAATAGCCTTCATTGTCTACCCTGAAAGGAAATTAATGGGGTTTGGTCATGAAATTAGTGGGGTTTGGTCATGAAATATCACCTCTAAGATTGGAGGTCCCTCAATGTGGTTCGGTTATGAAAAAGTATCTATCCATTTGATTATAAATTCTTCTAAAATATAGAAAAAATGTTTACCAACATTTTATAATTAATTTCAAAGTATTATAAAGGTTCATTCGTGGTTAAAAACATATTATAGTCATTTAAAAAAATGTGTTTGTTATGAAATTAACAATTTTTTTATCTCATTTGATTTAAATTGTTTAAATATTTAATTTTTATTGATTATGGATTTTCACTAATAAAATAAAATGTTTTCGAATATATTTATTTTAAATGAAATGATAAAAATATTTAATTAATAATAATTTAGAGAATAATTTCGTATGGTATGAGATATTTAAACATTGGAGAAAAATATAATATTCTAAATTAATTTTGTTATATGGTATAATTTTTTCAATTAATATTTGCTGATATATTTAATTGATTTTAACATTTCATATTTTCATTAATAATTAGGTAGATTTTAATGAAATAATTAAATAAATATAATTATGAGAAGCATTATTTTTTGAAGAACATTTGTTTGAACATAAATACTATGATGATGTTTGAAACGAAAAAAATAATTAAATTTTCTTTCTGTTTTTTTGAGGTAACCCAAAATAATTTTAATTTTTTAAATTATTAAATGTGGTTAATATATATATGTGTGTGCTATTTTTTAGTATGAATTATTTTTACTATTAAATAGGGTATTGTATATTAGTGTCTATGTGTGTGTCTGTCATTGTTCATATATTTATTAATGTGTTTGTGATAATTAAACTTATTTTTCATTGAAGGAATTTATTTTTAATATTATATGTATGATCATTATTACTCTTAAAATATGGTTTGATTCAACATTATCTATGTAAATATCAATAAAATTAAGAATTATTTTTCACTAATTGTTATTATTTTTAATAAATAATATTGTTCTTAATTTATTTTTCATAATAATATATGTTGGGGATGGTCTTAAATGGTGGGATGTAGGGGGTTTCCTTATTTATTGATTAATAATAAATTATTGTATTTTTAAATACCAATGATGAAAAATTACAATTTTCCTATATAATGGGAGAGGATGATAAAATCAATGAGGAAAAGTTGGGGTTTCTCTACTTCTCCCTATTATCTTACAGACACTCTCTTTATATATCATATATTTCTTTTCCTCTTTATTACTTTCACTTAAAAGTTAAGGGATAATAATTTTTTATTTGGAAATTTGAAGTATGATACATCTGTAAGAATTTGATGATGACATTGAGAAGTATTTTTAAACCCACATGTAGTAGGTTATTATGTCCTTTATGTTTTACTTCAATTTGATTTCATATTTGTTTTGTTTGTTATAAATATAAGATAGTTTAAAATATTGGGATAAATACAAATGAATAATACAAATCAAATTCTCATTAAAATGAATCATTTAATAATTATAATATGTTTTTTACTCTTTTTTAGACCAATATTAAACTATTTTTATAGAATATCTTGAAATTTGTTTTTGAATATAGATTTATTATTATTGAAATTATAAGATATATTTTAGGATTACATATCAGGTGGATAATATTTAATCGGTCAATGATGAATGAGTAAACACAAAAAATTTTAAAGAAAATTATTTTCATGATATTTTATGATATAATTATTTTATATAGTATGAATAATCTTTGTAAACATTATTTTATAAAAAATTAAACATTAATTTTATAAACTGATAAAAATGAAGTGGATGGATTTATATTTAAAATTCAGCATTCCATTCTACTATTTAATTTTCTAAAATATATTTTCATATATTTTTAAAATAAATGTAGATTTTTTATATAAATAATTTTTTTTTGTTATTTAGATGATTTCATTTAGGAAGGTATAATTTTTATTTGAATGATTATCTTAGAGAAATAAAATTATATGTATAATAATTATTAGGGATTTGGTTTATATATTTAAAAATATGGATAATTTTTATAGTATGAATTAATAACTGTTGATTTTAAATGCACATGATGTATGTATTTTTTGTTATTGAATTAAAAGGATTTGAGACTCAATTCAATTTAATATAAGTAAATATATGTTAAATAATAAATAATTCAGAGAATGTTACTTGTGATTAATTTATTTGTTTATGTGATAAAATGAAATTTATTAATGTTATCAATTGTCATAAAATTTGATGATGATTTCAATGGAGGTAGAGTTTAATAAGATTAGGGTATTATTTATGATTGTTTAAATTATTGATTATATTTTTTATGGTACTTATAAACATGTTTATTTATTATAGAGATTTATAAATAATGATGGTTTTGAATATAATATGAAATTATGGATTGACTAGAATATAGAATGAGAAACAAAATTATAGAATGATAAATTAAATAAATTCATTGAAATTTAATTGTAAGGGGATATGAATAATAACTATTTTAGTATTTCTTTGTGACTAATGTGATTAAATAAATAAATCTGGGTAAATAAAATAATATTAATTTTTTTAAGGATCAAGAGTAAATCTAGTAAATTATGTGTATTAGTATTATTTATGTTTCCAATTGAAATCATTTTAATCATAATAATTTTAATACTTTAGTTGTTATGAAATAAATATATTTATTCAAAAAAAAGTACTGTTATTAAAGAATTTTGAAGAAGTTTAGATGGATGATAAGAGGTTATAGTGTGTAGGGGATAATATTGTGTATATTAACTGTATATTTAAGTTATTTGATATATATTTCATTTTAATTATTTTCTACAAAAACAAACACCTAGATTTGAGGTCAAGGGTGACCCAACATCTAATGGTGTATCTGATTGTTGTAATTAAAGATTATAATTAATAATTCCACTACCCCATCACTAGAAATATGATAAGAGATAAGATACTGTATTTTGGGAACAATAAAATTTAAATAATTGGGAGTTGGTATGCAAGTAGACATTATTTTTTTTTCTTATAGTAATTTAGTCATGTGAGGTATATATATGTATCTCTATGTGTGTTTGGGTTTGATTTGTGGTGGGAGTGTCTATAGTAATCTATAGGTTCAGATGAAAATCCTATCAATGAATATTTTTATTTATATTCTTCATTCATGGATGTATTAGTATTCCATTTTCCGATTAATACATGAGAGTCATGGGATGAAACCATGTGGAGAAATTTTTACTCACCCTTATATCATTGATATTTTTTATATTTCCAAAATAAATATTGGGACAAAATATTGTATCATAAGTTGGTTCTAATATAGGATTGGATGGATGGATCTTTTTAATTTCTTATTGTTCTTGGAAATACATTGTTTGAATATAATATATGGGGAATTATATTTTTTTTATGTCATTAGATTAATGTTTCTTTATACATGTATGATTATATGGATTATATGATTTTATTTTTTTATACTATAAATATGATGGTAAGGTATCCTATTTGATTAATTTATATTCGTGAATAAAGTTTTTGACTCATGTCCTATTAGAGTTAAACGTTAGAGTTCACACTTGATTTCATCATCGACAAGATTGAGGTCTTGATATAATCTTGTCATGAAAAATTCATATCAAAGTGAGTTTTGTGTTTTAGTTAAACACGTTATGGGAGAGGATTTCATTCTATTGGTGTGTAATTTTATATCTTAAATTTTTATATAATATACTTCAATTAATAAAATAGAGTGGTATGGATGATACTTTCTTATGAAAGGAAATTGATTATCTACTAACCATATATAAGGGATAGCTTATATTATAAGGATTATTATTATATGGTTGAAATATATCAAGAGGAATTTTTTTCATGATTTATAATGTGTCTTAGGAATTGGAAAGTTATACATGTGGTCCAAAACATGTTATTTATGTGTTACGTTATACAATCAGGGAAACTCCAGAGAGACAACATATATTATAATATTATATATATAGGTATTATGTATTTCTATAAGGTATTCTCTAAAATTTAATATAATATTTTCATGTTGAATGGGGTTATCACCATGTATTGTCGCCTTTTTCCAAAATATTTATGCACGGTGTGATGGTTTATAATAAAGCGATATTTTGTTGATCAGAACTATTATTAGGTACATGGATATGAATCCTATGATTTAGTTAAATGGATGAGAAGTTCCTAAATTAATTAAAAAGTTTAAAATGGGTGTAAAAATCAATATTTGTTAACTTGATTAATTAGTTGGTGTATAATATTTTATGTATTAACAAGATTAAAAAATCAGTATTTATTATAATTATTAAAAATGTGATTTTTTAGGGTAAACATTTTTAATACATATTATTTTTTAAATAAATATGTGTTATTAATGACAGTTTCATGTTTTATTTTATGAAATAAACTTTATAAAAGTGATTAAAAAAGTTAACTATTGTTTATTGGCATAGATATTGATGATTAGTATGATAATAATATTGATGAAAATATATTTCTTTATTTGTTTTGTTATTTTAATATGTTTTTCAGTAGATTATGTATATTCATAGAATTTATAAATTAAAAAATATAATTGAGATAGGATATTTGTGGTAAAATTCATGGTATGATGATTAATTAGAAATGTGGAATGGAAAGTTCAGAAAAGTTACTAATAAATTTAAGTTCTATTTTTAGTAAATTTTTATCATTATTTCTTTAAATAATATGGAATAATTGGACCATTATTAATATTTGGGACTTATTTTATATTAATTTAGGAATTTTAAATATGTTGACGTGTTATGTAATAAGTAATTTTTTTTTATATTTAAATAGTGAATTCTAATGTAGATTGATCATTTTATCAATTAATGTCTATGTATATTTTGATTAGGGAATATTTTTTTGAATATATATATATATACCAATGTTGGATTTTCTCAAGCTGATGTTTCACCTCCACAACCTTCCACATCTCTATAATATGTCTCTCTATGAAATTTACCTCTGCCACCTAGCATTCAGTATGCCTCCTTCCCTCTGTTAGGACCACTTTGTTTATAAGGTTGTATTTGTTGTCAATAGTTGTCAATGAAGATCAAAATGAAGGAGATCAAGAAGTACTCTACTGAAATGGAGGAATGGGAATTCAGATGATTGTTGTACTAATCATAAGTTCAAAGAACATGTTTCCAAGGTGACACATTGTTTACAACAGTGAAGAATGGTGTGGCATAATCCATCTGTGGATGAAGAAGAAGACATGACGGTTGATGAAGACCATGCAACTCTTCATGATTTCATGAGAACCATATAAGAGACTTCTTGAAGAATAGAATCGTATTATTTGCATGAAGTAGAGGAATATGGTTGAAAAAGAATACAATGTGCAAGGGATTGGAATTCTGCGACGGCCACACACATTGGACTTATGCGATGGTCATGCATTTCACATTGTATCAAACTATGATGATGATAAAGCTGATCTATCAAAGGATACATATCACGATAGTGGATATTGTGATGAAATAATAGCAGAGGGCAATAACAGAAGGCCAATCACAGAGGTGATTGTGCTTGTTGACAGAGAAAACAAATGACATACAACTTTTTTGACAAAGTAGATTCCATGGTGGCATGTTGAGTTCAAAAGCTGTCATTAAGGATCCATGTTTGATTCAAGAACATCGACAAAGGAATGGAATATGAAGGAACTGATGAGGAAGTGGCTGACATCCTGACAAAGCCACTGTCAGCGGCTGTGTCTGAGAAGCATCAGTTGAACCTCGGTGTTCAGCCACATCCCAGTGCATAAAGAGGTTACAGAAATCCCCTCTCCCTATTTGTGATAACTGTTTTTATCTGTTTGTGGCTATGATGCAGGTTTATGGTGGAGATAATATCCAGGGGGAGTATGGTTTGAGCATAACATTGAACACATTACAAGTCTTTGGGATTGTTGCCAATGGGGGAGAAAGGAATAACATCAGCGGAAGTTTAGAATGTGCACCGGCAAAGAGATCATACAGTTCAAGCAGACAACAGTATTGAAGGTGCCGCCATTTCCCAGTGTTTGCCAAATTTTTGGGGTCCAAAATTTGGATGTTGGTGAGAATCCTGAAAATAGGATTTCAATGGAGAGAATAATTAAATATGGCAATGGCATGAATTTCGCGAAGAGTGGCTTAATGGTTTGGAATTCACGAAGACCGGAAGTATGGAGGCGGTGATTCTTCACGATTACGTCAAAGCTTCGCGAACGGAAAAGGATGAAGAGAATCGCGGTGATGAAGATATTTGAGAGGGAACATCGTGGCAAAGGCGCGAAGGAAATGACGGAACGCTCCGCGATTACGACGAGCTCCGCGAAGGGAAAATTTTCGTAGTGCTTTGCGATTTTGAGAGAATATCAGCGGGAACTTCGGAGCTTCACGATTTGAGCTGACGTGTCGCTGACTTCGCGTGAAAGGGTCGAGGGTCGGTGGAATCGCCTATAAATAGATGCCAACCCCCTCAAGAGAAAAAGAGAGAGCTCTCAATGAAAATCCTTTGCTCTCGGTTCGCAAAGGTCACTCGCAAAGGCAGTGTGCTTTGTGAAAGAGGAGCTTCGCGGCGGCTATTCTAGCTCCGCGAAAGTCATGCGCCCCGCGTTGGCTTGGCGAGCTTCACGAAGAGGCAGGAGCTTCTCGAGAGCCAAGTATTGTGAAGGCTTGTGAATCGCGAGAGTGCTTCGTGATTGAGCTTCCCAAAAAGGAAGGGACCCCATGAAGTCTTGTTTGAGCTTTGCAAAATTGGGAGCTTTGCAAAGTAGGGTACTTTGTGAAGGCCCTTTCCAATGGTTGTTTTCACAGTGGATAGGGGAAAAAGAGGTATTCATCAGTGGAAGAAATTTGGACTTTAACAGAGCATCAACTCAAGACTTTGATGCAAGAAAAGTCTTATGGTGAACAGGATACAATGAACTTCATGTCTCTCTATTGAAGAGACTTTTACGTCTATAAACTGAGTGAGACTTTAAAAATAGTAGTGAGCTAGGGGGGAGTCAACGGGAGTGACCCGAGGGATGCAGTGAGCTATCCCTGAACCTTTGTAAGGGCAGTGAGCCTGAGACAGAGTGACTCTGCCCGAACATTTTTAATCAACAGATAGTGAAGCACAGTGGATTTTGGTACAACCGACAACCTATCGACGTATACTCCTTGGACATAGGCCTTAGTGGTGAACCAAGCAAAAATAGTTGTGTCATATCTCTGCATTTGAATGTTTCATTGCTGATCATATCCATCATACAGTTTTAACAGGTTCCTACCAACATGGGAACAAGATCCATAACTTTAATAAGAAAAAGTTGACACCTTGATTCACCCCTCCCCTCTCAGGGTGTCCCGGGGTCCTACACCCTTGACATTTCATTCCAACTTTCTAGGGTTTCAGTTCTCCATATATTAGGAATACCTTATCTTAGTTCTCTCGTACCACCTCCAGCACCCCATCAAGCCATCACCACCCTCCAGCTACCCTTCCTTTTTACTCCTAGATCCTCATCTATGTCTCTTCATGCTCCGCATCTACGGCAGTCACCATCTTCTCATGTTCCCAAATATCCTCTCCAGTCGTGATTCCTCTAGACCCAATAAACTTCTAGAAATCATTTCCTCCCCTCACCTTAGATTTTTGCTTCATCTTTGACCAATTATTCTTCTACATATACCACTGCTTGTGGTTCCTTCTTCTAGACCATGGTGTGGAACCTCTATCGTTAGCCCCGTATACCTCTTCAATAACCCACGGTGCCTCTGGCTTCTCCTCCTCTTCCTCCTCTATCTACTCTAATTCTAAATCCTCTACCACCTATGATTCAATAGTGGTGACCACGAATTATAGTGGATTTCAATATTCTTCATGTTTTTGAACTCTAATTTTCATAAAATCCAAGAAATTATTTTGGCATTCAATTATAGTGCATCTATCCAACTTGAATTTATCACAACTACAACCATATATGCTTAGTTCAGCACATAATAACTTCCCCCACTGCACATACCATAACATTATTGTTGAATTTTATAATTTTTTTATTTTTAATTTGTTATTTCTATGCATGCATATTTTGTAAGTATTTCATCTTTTATAAAAGCATCATTTATTTACACAAATAGACTTTAATCTATCAACCATCATAGCATACAATAGTTTCTCATGTTTTTTCAGTGTTCCCTTAAGTGTTTCGTCGATAAAAACACGAGTTTCATGGGGAAGGAATCCAAAACAAACATGTGATCTTATTGAATTTCATTATATTTAATGTGCTCCATATAAATAATCCCTGCATAGATATTCTTCTTTTCGGGTTTTTCCTTATATACATAGGCTTTCTATTAGAAACAAGATGTTTATAGGTGTTGATTTTTAATAAGAAACTGATTGTGAAGGATAAAGGATGAATTGAGTTTTGGCTTTTGTTTTTTAACATAAAAACATAAAACTATTTTAGCCCTATTTTGTCTTTTATTTTTTTATGTTTTAGTCATGTGCTATATATGTAATTTTTTCCTTATTATTAATACATAGATATTTCTAGATTTCTTATTGAAGTGTATCGCAATTGTTTATGCATAGTGTTTTTACAGATATCTTATACATATTCCTGGATTCCTTAATGAAGTGGTTCCCTATAAGTCATACATAGTGTGTGTTCTTCCTTTTAAAAATTATAATATTTGTAGGTAAGCATATTGGATGATTGTGTAGGTCCTAATATTTGGTCTTATTAATATTCTTCCACACCTATAAGCCATTCTCACAACTAACAAACCAGGTAAAAAAAAATTTGTAAATATTTTTTCATATTGGTCATCAAGAATTTAATATCCAAATCTTGTTATTTACTTTTACTTTTACTAAATATGACTTTAAATATTTCAGAATAGTGGGTCTTTTAACATCAATGGATATTTTATTTTCCTTGATTAGTAGATCATGTATTTTATTTCAGTAATAAATCCTATTTAAGAGTTGTGAAACAAGTTTTTATTTGAGCATGTGATTCATGCATTTTTTGGGTATTGGATCATGTTATTTTCATGAGTATTTGATCACGCATTTTATTTGTTCAATGGATCATTTTTAAGACCAATGAATCAAATATTTTATAGTAGAGTGTGTTAAAATAAAAAACTCATTATTATTTTTAGAATATTGAATTATATAAATTTCAGAATCATTATTATTTTCATTTGTATTCCCTCTTTTATAACACTACATTATTTTTAATTAAATATCTGGTGTTTTAGTTTTGTTTATACATTGGTGGGGAAATAAAGGATTCTATCAGTCATCAACATACGGTGAATATCCAAACCATCCATGAATGGTATTTTTAGTCGCCCAATATCTTCACCGTATGTATTTTCTTCCCATTGTGTAGTAGTAGAAAAATTTAAGTCTCATAGTATTTCATCAATATATATCATAACACCATAATGCAGATCATATTTACTATATGTATTTTCTTTACAATAGTTCATTTTCAATTATTTAATTTTAGTTATTAGTTTCTTTTGTATAAGTGGATCATGTTTTACTTTAATTTTTACCTCTTCTAAATAGATTTCATATCTCTTCATACTTACTGATTTCTACTTTATCTATGTTCCTTATTTTAGAGTAGTGGATCAATTTTCTTGGACATATTTTTGTTATGTGGCTTTATTAGGTTATATAAATTCACTATTAAGGTCATGAAGAATGATCTCCTTGGTACTATAGCATGGTATGAAATTAAAATCATTGCAACACTTTCTATCATAGACAATATTGAAGCCATTTGCACTTATGATGTTTAATTTTATATTAAAAACATGATAAATGATTCATATTCAATTTGTACATTAATTATTTAATATGTATATAAAATATAGTCATTATAAGATTTTTTATTTTCCCATCAAGCTTCATCATCTAATAATCAGTGAAATGTTTGCTCTCATTGTAGAACTCTACTCTACTTTACTTTCCAGTGGGTTCATCACCTGCATGTTCTCAACACTAGAGATCACCCATAGTGATGATGGAAATGATATATCAAGTAAATATTTTGTATTTTGAAAATTTTATGCACTTATATGTATTTTCATATTCTATACGCACTTATTATTTTAACAACTTTTAAGGGGTTGACAACTCACTATTGAAGATTCATAGCATGGGTGAATGTCTCCTATTAGTGATAACAAATCTGGCACCCCCTATGATTACACATTAATGGTCCTTACTCAGGTGAGCTTTAAAACCAACAACACAACACACTTGTGTATTTAAGATATATCTTAATTTTTGAATAGTGGATAATTTTTTCTTGAAAAACATTTTATTATGTTGCTTGATTCAATGGCTTACTTGAACTACCATGGTCATGAAGAAAGACCTAGTACCACGACATGGTATGGCATTTGAACCACTAAAAATCATTCAGTCATAAATTTTGTTACTAGCATAGGAAGATATTATACTTTTTTCTGTTGGAAACATGCTAAATAATTCATATTCAATTCAAATTTTCATGTTATTAATAAGTATAGAACATATGGTCATTAGAAGATTTTTTTCTTTCCCTTCATGCTTTATCATGAATTAACAAGGAGATGATTCCTCTCATTGTAGAACCATGATCAACTAAATATTTATTTAGGATATTCACATGATTGGGATCAACACAGAAGATCACCCATTAGACAAAAGTATTGATGATGACAACAATATAGTAAAGAAATTTTTGGTTTTTTGGAAATTGTGTGCACTTATATTTGTGTTCATATTATATATGAACTTATCATTTATACATCCATGAAGTTTTATAGAATGTTGAAATTGATTCAAATGCTACAAGATGATTCAATATTTCATCATCTATTTTTTTATTCAATTTCATGTTTCTTGGTATTTTGAATTGGTTGATGTCTCTCTATTGAATCTACTTAGCATAAGTGAATGTCTCCAATCATGGAAAAGAAATTTGGTAGCACCTCCACTAAAATGACACCACCAAATCCTGCTTATGTGAGAAATGAATCCTTATTATCATGTACTGAAGTTTACAGAATTTGTTGTAGGTTGAAGCATAACATATTCAATATTATTTATATGTATGCGTTTCCCTATTAGTTATACATTGAAATTTATGGATTTCTTATTGAAGTGCATCCCAATTGTGAAGAAAATGTGTGTTTATATATATTTTTTACATATTTCTGGATAGCTTATTAAAGTGTTCCCTTTTAGTCAAACATAGTATGTTTTCCTAAAAATTAATGTATGTGTGGGTAAACATATTGGATGAATGTGTACATCCCCAACTCATGGCTTATTACATATTCTTTGACCCCTATAACTCTTTCTCACAACTAAAAAAATAGGTACAACAATATCTCTATTTTCAAAAAATGTTTTATTATTGGTCATCAAACATTTAACATCAAAATCTTAATAGATACAGTTACTTTTACTTAATATTAACTTCCATGTTTTACAATAATAAATATCTTTACACAATATAGACTCTTCTATTTTATTTTATTAGCGGATCAGGTATTTTATTTTGGTAATGGATATATTTTTAGAGTCTTTGAACAAGTTTGGGCATGTGAATCAGTAATTTTTATTATAATGGATCAATTTATTTTTTTAAATAGTGGATCATGTGTTTTATTATATCAATGAATCATTTTAAGAGCAACAAATCGGTAATTTTAGAGAAGTGTCTATGTTATGTAACCATAAGATAATTCTATTTGTAATAAATATTTATATCTCTATGTGTCTTGAATATCCAAACTATCATTGAATTATCTTTTTAGTCACGCTAATATCTTCACTGTATTTATTTTATTCCCATATTGTAGTACTAAAAAATGATTAAGTATCACAAAATTTCTTTAATATATATTAGAACAACATAATAAAAGCCATATTCTTAGTATATATTTTCATATCTAGATTTAGTATATACTAATTGAATCCCTATATTATATGATGTTTTATTACTTAATATTTAAAATATAATATTCAAAAACCACGAGTCTCGGTATGGTAGGAGATGATGTTATATTCTATTTCATATTTTATGTTGTCATTGTGCATCATGTTTTTAAGTGTATGTAATCTAATCATGGAAGAATTTATGTTTTAGTAACTACTGAACTTTTGGACATGGTAGTGATGCCAA
The DNA here is from genome assembly GCA_963277665.1 of Viscum album. Taxonomy (NCBI): domain Eukaryota; kingdom Viridiplantae; phylum Streptophyta; class Magnoliopsida; order Santalales; family Viscaceae; genus Viscum; species Viscum album. Next base: position 796,626,595 of record OY728143.1, on the reverse strand, counting down.
ACATTCTATAGGTAACTAAGGATATTACAATGTCACTAATTATTAATTGCTGAGTGATTTATTTTATTTCAGGTCACATATTTGACTATTGGAATTTTCACGAAGTTTTAATTCCTTGATCATAATGTATGACTATTGTTGATAGGGGTTTTAATGATCTATTTTACATCATTTTTTTGGAATGCAATTTCCCCCTTAAGAGGGAAAACATAAAAAAATTAAGAATATGATTCAAATTTTTCAGTGAAATAGAGAGGTAGTACTGAAAAGTTAATTCTCATGTTCTTTCCAAATTATCAATTCATTTTTTAAAAAAATTAAATATTTATTAAAGTTTTATAAATGTTGTATGGACATGTTTTTTCCATAGTTTTTTAGTTTCTGAGGATTATCCCATTTACATAGAACAGATCACAAGATTTTATTTCTCTCTATTTTTCACTACTACAAGGATCGACTATACTATGATGCCAATAACTAGGATTGGGGCTAGAGTGTAGAAAGTATTGAACCCACTTCTATATGGGTTTTATTTAAATGGATTTCCTTCAATGTTTCTCTTAAATACACATAATGTACTATTTAGGGAGGTGATTATAAATGTTTTGAAATGTAATTTGATATCTCGGGATTTTTTTTGTTATTTTTATGTTCATTTATAAACCAGATCCTTCAATTGAATAAATCAACCTTCTTTTCCAAAACAAATCTTTTTCTCGAAGACATACGTATATAAAATATCAGAATATTAGTAATCAAATTTTAGATAGTCCTATCTTCCCTTATTCATTCATTCCATACTTAAATTAAATATATCAAAAACATAATTTCAATATTCCAAATTATTTTATCTTATTTTAATTTTATGATAACCAATGTTTTCTGTTTCTCAATACTCAAAATAAATTATCATTCCTTCACATTAATCCATAATGTTATCTACTATTATAATGATGATTATATTCTTTAAATTTTTCAATACTACCTATCACTAACATGTATTTTTAACATATATGTTTTAATGTTCTTTTTTAAATTTTTAAAATATGAATCCATTTTGAAAGTTATAATTCATATATAGCGTCATGAGAATTCATGAGCAGGGAACTTGGTTTCATAAGAATTGGAAATATTTATTTGAGTTTTTATACATATTTTATAATTTGTTGTTATATTTATATCATTAAAATATTTATTCAGAAAAAAAATATATTAATATTCCATTAAGTAATAATAATTATTGATTTGTCATGTAACACAAAATTATTATTATGGAACAAAATATTGACTTTTACAAGAATTTATAATATAATTATTTTTTAATGATTTTAAATGAATATTTGTTGGATTAGATTTTTATTTTATATTATATATCATGGTACATGATCTTAAATCATTCCACAATGAACATGATTAGTTTTTTTATTAAAAATTGTATTATGAATATTAATTTGATTTTGAAAATTATTATGTGTCATGGTAGTATTGATGTATAATTATGATATTTATATTATTTTATGACATAAAATATTAGTTAAAATAAGGTTGTTGAAACCTATTCTATTAAATTAAATAATTTGGTATTAAGTCTATTCGGGAGGAGTTTAGTTCATTATGTTTTAAATAGTGGTTGTGTTTATTGGATGTCTAGTTACTAAATTGTATGAATTATGTATGTTATGTTTTGGATCTTGTAGAATCGTATATTTATTTTGGAGAATATTTTAATATTATCTTGATGAAGGTAAATAAAAGACAGTATAATGGAGTAGACCACATCTTCATTTTGTGAACAATGATTAGTAATATAAACCACAACAATATTAGAGGGGATTTTGTTTAAAAATACTCTCAATATATATGGAGTCTATGTGATGATAAGGAACAAAATATTTTATATAATTATAGGGTCGAAAGTAGTTGATCTTATATTTCTCAGGGCTTTCATGTAGGGTTGAAAAAATAGATATTGGATAAGACCATATTATGGTGTTAATCATTTTAGGATATCAGAATTGTATTTTTTTCCTAGAAAAAAATGAAAATTAAAGTACTATTTTCAAATATAGTGTAGATAAAAAATGATATGGTCATTGTTGTGGAAACCATGGTTCTGAAAAAAAAAATATTTTTTTTGATTTCAAGAAGATTCATGGAATTTATAGTGTTATTTTCTTTAGTGAATAAATCTCAAGTCTATTTTATAAATGAAAAATATAGTTACTGTTAAATGAGTTCCAATATTTTTTGTTATAATTATTAACTTTTTTTGAACTATATGATCTCACATGAACAAGATCTTAGACTCACTCCATCGAACTTTATGAAATTCATATTTTCAATTCTAAACAACTTTCCGTAAAAGATGTTTTCAAGAAGCTAGCTAATGATTATGAAAAGGAATAAAAGTCATTATCCCTATAATTATCTAAATAAATTAACATGAAGGTGATGATTTCCACATCTATAAATGATATTTGGGATAATATATCCAATATCTCCAATGGAGAAAACAATATGATTTACGTTATGTTATAAGTGCTTCATAATAAATTTTATTTGATGAAATATCCAAATTTAAAATTCACATATAACATATAACTAAATAATTATGGTTCATGAATCCATTCATAGACATTGATATGAGATAATATAAATGGATATGGTGAATAATTTTTTTGTATATTTCCAATGTTACATAATCTAATGATGTTAACACTTAAAGACTGAAACATAGTGATGTTATCTCTTGATATTCTAAAATTTAGTTTGTCCCTTAAGAGATTTCTGTGAAGAAAGAAGGGTCAAAAATCATTCATCCAAATTAATGAAATTTATTTTTTTTAAACCATTATATAAATAAATATGAATATAGATAATAAGACATGAGAAATTAATCCTTATTCATCATTGATGTAAAATTCACAATATAAAAATTTAGATTTGTGGTATATTTATCATCATGATTCATTATGTATGGAATATTTTTGTTGTTATATATAGGGTGTCAAAGGAGGTTTGAAGGTGATGTCATTGATCTTTATTACATAAAAAATAATAATGAAATATTGACCTAATCAAAAAATTAAATCGTGAAAACATATAAGAGAATAAATCACAGAAATAATGGTTTGAAAATTGGAATATGGAAATGTTTTTTTATTTGAGGAAGGAAATATGGTATTTTAATCAGACATGAAGAATGTTTTCATCGATATATTTGAGAAAACACTAACTTAAATTGAAAAATAAATTCAAAAAGAAGGAGTAATTAATCTCTTGAAAAAAATCAAAATTTTAGTTAAAGAGCATGATATCCAAATTATGAAGAATATAAATATAGGTATACTATTTAATTTTTCTTTATAAGTAGTCAAAAAATTAAAATATAAGATTACTCAATTAGATAATGTTATGGATGATCAAACTATCTTAGAAAAAATATCATAAGTCCTCATTAATTTCAATTAAATGATTTATGACTAAGATAATGTAATTAATGAACATAATTATTGTATCAAGTGTAAAGTAAAGAAAAAATCCATTAATTAAAATTTGGTATCGTTGAAGAAAATATTTTAGGTTAAAATGAAAACTATTTATTCAATGATGAAAGTTCATTTTTCGGAGTTCTTCGATAACTAATTGAATGAAATGGAAGAATGAATCTTGAGAAATTTTGGTACATGCATTAGAAATAAATGAATAAATAAAATGGAAAAATTGGTATTTGGAATTATGGTTACAACATAAAAAATATGTGTAATTATTTTTATGTACAACAGATAAAAAAGGTTTTTATATAAATCATAATCACTAAGGGTTTTCAAAAACCTAGTAGTCCCTTAAAGGAAGAAAATATATTTATAAAAATTCACAAGAGTTTACCCCTAATTAAGTTAATATCATTTAGATACTTGGTTCACGTTAGTATTTATTTTAAAAATCAATAATTTATCTATAATGTAAGACAATCAAAATCTAATAAAATAATGAAAACAAATCTCATGCCTCAAATAAGTAATACCTCTTATTTTTATAGTTTTTACTCTTCTATCATATGTTGGAAGTTTTTTATTTTTAAGAAATGGGGTAATGGAGTGAAATTATATACATCATCTAGTAGAATATATGTTGGTTTGAGAAACTAAATTCCATTAAAAAATACTCAATTTTGAAATATTAATAACAATAAGATGAAGACTATTCCACTACATGTACTGAAAAGAGTGAGGAAAAGCCTAAATTTTCGTTAAATCAACCGGACATAACATGAGGGAAACATATGAAAAAAATAACGTTATCCTAATCTAAATCAAAATTAATTCAATTAAAAACTATTATTAATGGATTATTGATTGTGGTAGTTCATCCAAAAGGACCATAAATATGATCTTGTAAAAGAATATAAAACTCTCAGTATAAGGAATATACCACTTTGGAAATGAGCGATCTTTTAAAATAACGTATAGTTAAAAAACTAAAATTACAAGAGATTATATGAAATATTGTGAAGATATATATGTGGATTTGATTTAATATAATCTCTTGAGAATAATTAAATTATATGAATTTATATTCAAATTTAATTTAAAATAGTTTGTTTATTGAGTTATGCATTAATTTATTAAATAAATATTCTTAAATTCAACACTAATAACCAATTTTTTTGAAATAATTAATGGGTAAATACCTCATTTTAACATTGTATAAATTTTGTGACATAATTGTTATACTTGATTTATTTTTTTATTTTTCTTATTTATTCATCAGTTTGTGTCTTATTTTTTTATTTAAAACATTTATGGATATTTTTTATGATAAAAGTGTCACAACCTAACCCACTAGTATTTGAACCATGATTACCTCGAGACTTCCACTAATAGGCTATGGTATAGTGACCATTTTCAAGTTGAAAATTTCCAAAAATGGGAGGAATTAGCAAAATTTACATGTGTGCACACACACATCTCTAATCCCATACAAATCTGAAATGTAAAACAAATGATCCTATTACATGAATACCATTATGATCCCATAATAGTGTATGATAGAAAATAATTGAAATAAAAAATTTGGACCAACACAAGCCCAACCAAATCAATAGAGAGTAAAACTTATTCCCATAAGAGAATAATAATCACATGAAATCACCTAAAAACACCTCAGTCTGTTAATACCAAACTATACTCCACCTTGATCCCTATCCTCCCCTGACACTTTCAAGTGGATCATTGTATGCATAATATGTGTCGTATATGGGAAGAATCAGTGTAGGGGAGAGCATAATAATACCTGGTAGGACACCTCAAAAATTATAAACACACATCATCAATAATATTCATCTCCTAACAAAGATATGACAATAAATGTATAATAAGTTAACCCAAGATATACCCAGGAAGTAAACTATACCTCCATGTGGTCACAACCAAACTACTGGTCATATAATTCTACTCAAAGCATTTCTTGTTCTGAGAAATTATTCTCAAAAGGATCTGGGCAATGGGCTCATATCTGGGTCTCCCACTACAGGGTTTTCTCTTTAAGGTTCATGTGTTTCCACTAGACATGCACTAGGGGAATCGATCTCCCATAATGGATAATCTCTTACTGATCCTCAATCTCCACCAAGTATTCAGCCAAGGTATCTTTATACTCAATTCCCTTCTCTCCCTAGTTGATAACATGTGATGGGTGATCCAAGCACATCCTCCTCCATAACATTTAAATGATATTGTGGACTCATTCCAACTTGATGGTTGAGTAGAGTAGTTCACCACTATTGAAACTCTATGAAATATATAAAAATGGAAAATGAATCATTAATATAGGATGTCACATCTTCCAAATCTCTGTAATCCATGTTGATGTGGGACCCTGAGGAACACATGGTCTCCTTCCTCAAAATCACGAAGCCTCCATCATCAATCCACAAAATACTTATGATGGGTCTTTGTAGTCCTCATACTCCCTTGTACAATCAGTACCTTCTCTATGGTATCGCACACCAAATCTGGGCCCATGAGTGTCGATTCACTTAAATCAGTCTAACAAAATAGTCATCTACAAGGTGGGAAATGAAAGACCTCGATTTGTGCCATACCAATGGTGTAATAGTAATTTTTGTTGTATGAAAACTCTACCAAGGGTTGATGATCCAATTTACTATAGAAAAAAATCCACCATACAATCACATAGTGTATCCTCTAAGACCTAATTTTTCCACTTAGTATGGTCGTTTGTCTGGGGGTGAAATGCATTGGTCAATTGAAACGGTGTCGCATAGTCCTCATGTATTCCTATCCACATTATGTATTTTAAGGGATCATAACATCCTAAAATAATCCTTGAGGGAACCCCATAGAGATACACATTCTCTAGCATGTAGAAGAATCCCACGATCTCTATTTCACGCTTCTCTCGATTGGATAAAAAGTGGGTTGACTTGGTAAGTCAGTATACAATCACCTAGATGGAATTGAGTCCCTTGGACATGGGGGTTTACACTATAATGAAGTCCGTGTAGATTCCATAACACTTCAAATCAAACACCTCAAGGGGTGGGGTAAACATGCTTGAACCCGGTGCCCATCTTTTTCTTACTAATAAGTGTGGCATCGAGAGACAAACTATGCAACACAACACTTCATGCAAAGACACAAAAACTAACATTGGAGGTCCGGTTATATCTTTATCACAAATTTATGTACCTCCAAATGGGATTTATGAAACTCTCACATCACCTCCTCTAGAAACATCAACACTACCATCATCTGCCGTCTGTTGAGTATATCATGCTACCACCTGCAAAATATCCATCAGATTAACATGTAGTGTATATCTAAGTAAATTAGGTCTCAAAGTAGGTATATCTATTTTTATAATCCCTGAAACTTAGTTAAATAGGTGTGTAAAATCATCATCTAAATATATAAAGCACCATCCTTATCCAATAAGGACAACTACAATGAGGAAAACTGCTCTAACACCTCAACCAACAACTAAGAATGAGATAACCTACTGAGATTGTCTTCCACCATGTTCCCCTTCACTTTATTATAGATAATATCAATTTCATAGTCCTAGGTGAAAATTATATTTCTCCTCTAACTCAAGTTAATATCCTTTATAGAGAATATATACTTGAGAATCTTATGGTCAGGGTAGATAATAAACTACTCACCCATCAGGTATTATCTCAACATATTCAATGAGAAGAATACAGTTGCTATATAAATATCATATTCTATATAGTAATGATCATGTGGCCTCAATTGAGGTGAACCTTAGGAAATAACTTTCTATGTCTATGTTAGAACACAACCAAGCATGGTCTCTAATGCATCAAAGAATACTTTGTACATGACCCCATCTTCTAGAAATCTCAAGATGTGGGAGCTCGCCAACCTCTACATCAAATCCTTAAAGCACAACGGGAACCTTTCTATCAACATGAAATGAATTTCCTTATGGGTTAATGATGTCAAGGGTGTTTCCACTATGTATAAATCATGAAAAAACCTCTAATAGTGACATGAAAACAATAGGAAACTGTGCACCTCGGTAACACTCCAGGGAGAATCCCCAAAAAGAACTACCTCAACCTTCACTAAGTCCATCACCACTCCTTCCTCTATGATGGTGTGTTCCATAATATGGACCTCTCAAATCCAAAATAGAATCTTCAAAATCTCCCCATTAATTAGGAGCTCTCAATGAGTTCCTAAGACTATTCTCTAGTGTCTTGCGTGCTCCTCCTAACATGTTAAGTACATTAGGACATCATCGCTGAATACCACTTGGAGTAGGTGTAAGAAAGGAAAAAATATATTTTTCATGAATCCCATGAATATCGATGAGGATTTATTTCTGAAAAAGGGAATCACAAATTACTCATAGTGACTATTGTGGTAGCTTAATATAAACTTTGGTATATCATCATCATGTATTCATAGCTAATGATTTTCTATTCAATCTTTGAGAACCATCCTGCCCCTCTCATTTGATCAAATTATTTTTTGATCCTTGAGAGTGGATACTTTTTCTTCATGGTATTTTTGTTCAAGCATCATTAGTCCAAACATAACCTAAATATATTGTCTTCCTTCTTGATGAACAACACCGAGGCTACCCAGGGGGGAAGCACAGAGTCTCAAAAATTCCTTCTACTACCAGTACTACAAATTCACCCTCAATTCAGGAATCTCATTAAGATCCATCCACAATGATGGTGTGGGTATCGGGGTCATCTTGGGTTTAGGTCAATTTAGAATTCTATATCACAACATGGAGGTCATCCATGCCCATACTTAGGAAAGGAATCCTCAGACTCTTCCACCATCATAGAGCAATTGAATATTATAACATTCATATCTACAAGAGTCATCCAATCCAACTGGGGGTAATTGGCATCATTGTCCTATGCTTGAGCTCACCTAACTCTGAAATGTCTTCCTCTACACCAACAAAGGAAAAAATTATCCCATAACTATGGACACACCGCATCCTGTATATAAAATAGTCAATATGGGTATGAACTTTGGATAGCCAATCCATAACTAAGATGATGTCGTAAGGCCTCATCTATACTGAGAAGATATCCCATAAAATTATATCCCCTCCAAGCATTATATCTCACTATTAGAATATGATTGAAATAACTATTTCACCACATTTCAAAGTCTCTAAATGCATGGGTTAAACCAAAGGATTAACAGTAATCTCTACTTTTCGAACTAAAGAAGTGTAAAGAAAGGAAAGACTCAAACAATTTTCTATAAATAATCCATATTTGGTAAAAAAAAATATGATGTTACCACATATCATCCCTAGATCCTTGGGGTAATTGTCCTTCATATCATGCAAATAGTATCATCCATGACCACTATCTTCCGGGGCCTGGTGTGGACCACCATGGTGTGGTCATCATAATAGTTCAAACATCTGACCACCTCATATTAATATTTCATCCCATTTTCTTTTTTGCATCCTTATAAACCACCCTTATCCTACCACTTCCTCTTCCTTGGTAGTCCCTTGGCCATCTCGCAATAAATAGTATGATGTGATTGAAAATATAGTACCTGATGTCCCTGGTCATCATAGGTGAAACACTACCTCTCTCCCATATGATTTGAGACATGATGAGATCCCTACACCGCTAACCTTGTGTCATGGGATCCCCTCATAAATCCTCTGACACAATTTTATCCTTGCGACTGTCATCAGTTACCTTCCACCGATGTCTCAACTTATGGGCTCCCACTAATAGCTCCCACATTTAGTGTATAATCTACTAATAATCTCTCCACATCAAACTCCAACTCATGAACCCTAGCATCATTAGGAATGCATAGGGATACCACTAAAGCCTTGATATCCCAATGTAAGACCTTATCAAATGTACATTATCTAAAAAATGGATCCCAAACCACATCCATGGAGTATCTTTAGAAATTAATAAACCTCACAAAATAATCTTCCACAATCAGATATCCCTGATGTAGATGAAGAATCTCCTGGATGCGCATTAATAAAAACTTTTCCTGATAAAACTCATCCTTAAAGAGATGCTCTATGTATAACGAGGTGAGAGTTGTCACATTGGATGAATAAGTCATTAGACCCCACCATCTCCAAGTGAATCATAAAATATTTCGCACCGAAAGGACCACCATTGGATTAGTAGGAGTCCCCACAACGTGGAATACTTCAGTGACTTCCTCTATCAATTCATTAGCCACCAAAGGTCTAGATCTTCCCAAAACATGGGAGGTCACCACCTCTGGATCTCATACAAAATTCTTAGCCAACATGCATCCTATGTATGCACTGCCAATGGTAGGTGCTACTCAATGTGCGGTGGAATATATGGTAAACCTATTAAAGGTGCCATCTCCAGTACAACCCCCCACAAAAAGCCTATTCACAAGGTAGATCATCCTTATGATAATTTGGTGTCATCCAATAGCATTGTCTTTATAAAGGCATCCTAAAATAAACAAGATGCACCACATTCAAAGATTATATATGAGGAGTTGACTCGAGTATTACATGAAAACCACAACCCATTTATATGTGACGCATTGACCAATATTTCCCATACAACAAATGTCTACATGTAAAAATTCAAATGTCATATTATCATAGTACTGGTGTATGGATACATCAGGTTCTCAACAACACATGATTACCTAGATAAAAATTCAAACTCAAAATATTGTACATGGTTTCTCCCATCCAATCTCAAATAATCTAGTCCTAAGGTAGAACAAACTCCTTTAACACAAGTATATAATTATCTATCCCACCTTGTTCCAAACCATGACTACCCCAAGCCCACCTCTAGTGTACCTATATGCATGAACACATCTCTAAACCCCCACAATGATAAACTATAAAAGAACTGAAACTAATGCATGTATACCTCCATGACCCCCAAAAAGTTTATGACAGAAAAGTATTGAAACTAAAAAGGTGGCCATATATAGGTTCAAACAAAAAAATATTGACAGTCCAACCTACTCTATGGTGAGGACTACGATCAAATTCAAGAACTCTGAAAACACCTTGGTTTTCTCAGACCAATCTATCATTAAACTGCTCCATAAAAACTAAAGAAACATTTATATAGGTCATCATATGCATAATACATGATATGTGTGGGATGGGCCCATGATATAGTGAGTATAACTATAACTATAAGGAAAACCTTAAAACACTAAACATAAATAATGAAGAATATTCACCACATAAAAAAGATATAGAAACTAATTCATAAGAAGAAAAACCCTGAAACACTCATGAAGGATATCACACTTCTAAGTTGTCATAACCAAACTGTCATCCATAGAATTCTACTCGATGCAATGCTCATTCTGGGAGAATCCACTTCACATGCCATAAAATCACTAGAGAAACTCATCTAAGAGGTTGTGAACAATTAGAACTTACATAAGAAATATCACATGTCTCGTTATTCCATATTACTCATATAGGGGGTCACACCCAAGACCATTGGGGGACACCATGAACTCAATCTATATCAACCCGATATGTATATGATCATATGCCAACAATACCATGAACATTATTGAAATAGATTGAAATATGGAGGATCAATTCCCTGATCAAGGTGGCCACACTAATTCTAAAAACCCCACCGAGGTTATAAAATTATAGAGGAACATCCTCCAGTCGCATGGGTAGACTACATATATATTATCTGAGACTCATCCTCTATAGGGAATCAAAATACTGAGATGTGTGCATAATTTTACAATATACCATTTAGGGAATGGACTAAGGGAAAATACTAAACCAACATTATTCCATTCTGAGAAAATGAAGGGGTACGAAGACCCTAAATGGGAGTACATAGTATATATTAGGCAAACACAATGTGTCCAGCCAAACCATGATCTTCCCATGTTGTTCTGTCTCAAATGAAATGCTAATATCTATATGATCAGTGTTTAGAAATTGTACATAGAATATAGAGATCATCTAGAAACTTTCTCATGCCATCTGCCTATGCTGATGTACCGATGGTTGTGCTTGTGTACATTTGGTCATGCTCGTGTACATCTCGTTGTGTCCGGGTACGTTCCTACTCATGCCTTTGAATCCTATGAGATACATGTTGAGTCACTGCCATGTGTCACATTGTGTGTGACAATGTAAAATGGTGTGTTACTTTCCATGGAAACCCTAGAGTCACACTGTGTGGTGGTCCTACATGATGTGTACCACCATATTACACGTTGTGTAGTGAATGATTTTCTAGATTTTCCTGTTCTTCCTCTGTACCATCAAATATAACATTTAAGCATCTGTTATCTTCAAGTATTCAAATATCATGGGTCATATGACCCCTTCTATTTTCGATCGTTGGGATCCTAGTTGACATCTTCTTAGAAAACACCACCATCTTGGCATTCATCACATTTCACACCAAAAATAAGAACAAGATCCACATATCCTTTTTAATATTCTTGTTCATTTCTTCTATAATCATTGTGTGCTAATTTTACCCTTGATCATGAACCATACTAAAGTTATTGATCTATTTTTCTGAAAAATGATCATGGAATTATTGAATGTCATGTATTCGTTGAACCACAGGCTAATGAAATTGCATGTGATGAACGTGCGATGAAGCATGGTATAAATCTATAAACCATCAATGGTGAGGAATGAACCTAAGACTTTTTTCATTTATCTTTGATCTGTTTTTGATGAAATAAAAAAAATATGTGGTATAAAAATCAAATAAAAATAATTCAATCAATTTAATCTATAGTTGATACAAAAATCAATTATGTTTGTGGAATCAATCAATATTCGACCAAGATAAGTGGTATTTATCAAAATAAAGAAATATATTCAAATAAAATAGTAACCTTACCAATGAGAATGTAAATATATTTTAGGTATACTATAAGTAAAACTATGAAATATTTATATCATAAAATATGTTTATAAATTCTTTTATATTGATAAATTAACATTTGGTATATATTTTTAATCGTAAATGATTATATACAAATTTTATAATTAATATTGTAATTAAAAAAATTATCTTCATAAAATAGATTCATAAATTAATTCTTTGTTTACTTATAATAATAAGATAATTTTATGAGTCCAAAATTAATATTTTGAGGAGTTATAAAATCATATATTATTTTAAAATCAGTGCTTTGTTGAATAAATGATGATTTTTATAAAATTTTAAAATCCTGATATTTAGAAAATTATTTTTCATAAAATAGTGTTCATTTTCTAATTTTAAATGACAATAAATAATTAGGGAGGGTTTTTTTGGTTTTTGATAAAATACATGAATTTTTAAGAATAGTGAAATATGATAATTTACTATATAATCTAAATACATAATTTATTGAGTCATAGATGATGTATGGATGATATAATGTAATAATATTGAACTATGATATATTATTTTAATATATTTAGTAATAATTATTAAATTATGCATAGTTTTCAGCCCAAATAATATACTAATTAATAAAATAATCAAAAAACACCACTCTCATACTCTACAAATACCACCCCTCACCACCTATTCTCCTCACACCTTAAAGCCTTGTATAATGTTTAATTTCTTCTCAATTCCTTTCCAAAACCTATTACTAATGTTTAAGACCTACTACCTCACCAAAAGTCCAAATCCAATCTCTTTAATGAGGTTCTCAAGGAGTTGAATTTAAGAGGTAATATCCTCTTTCATTTTCTTTTATTTTATTTTTAATTTATTTTATTTTATTATTCTACGCACATAACCCCTCTATAAATTGAAATGATAACTTTAATATCTTACATATAAAATAATTTTATTTTTTAATATAATATCAATCATTAAACCTCTACTCTTCTCCTCTAATACTATAAACTGAAAACATTTTATGTGATGTATCAATTTACCACCATCTTGGATAGTGTGTTTTTATTTTCTTTTACAACATTTAAGGATGTTCATAGAAATATTATTATAGATAAATACGATTTTACAATACATATTATAATTTATATAATTTTCTAGAACCAATATATAAACATAATATTAAATAAAATGGTATGGGTTTTTGACTGTCGTAAAAACCACCAAAATAAAATAAATCATTTTCAATAACATTTTATCTAATTAATCATAATACTATCAATAAACAACATGATATATTATATTATTTAAATATTTTGAAAAATATTAACACCATTTCAATCCACTTCACAATTTTTTACTCCATTTGATAAGAAAATCCATAATGAACCAACCATTGAAATTAAAAATAAATGCACCCGAAACAGTGAAAATAAAAAAAATATTATCAATAAATTTGTGTAAAGATGTAATAAAATGATTATTTATGGTATTATAAATATAAATATGCCTTTTAATATATTAATAAAAAAAATTAGACCATTAAACAAGAGTTATGAACATATTTTATGTAATATGAACTGCATGTAAGAGACATTTCCCTAAAAACCACTTTTAAATTACTACTATTAAAAAATTCAAAAGAAATGCATTTATGATGCATGTATTCTTGTTTTATGATTATATTAAAGGACATGGAAATTGTTTATGATAATTTTTGGGACCTACATCTCCCTCAAATGAATTGGGTATGTTTATATTCGATGTTGGTCATAATGATTATGTGAAGATTAACTGTGAAAGTTACATCATAAAGTGGTCATTACGGTTACATTGCAAGTTATCCAAGAGGGTTATAAATAATATGGTAGTTGCGATTGTTAAAACTATGTCTAATTAATTCCACAATTTACCTATATGGTTTTATATGTGTTTCATATATTGTATGGAAGTATCATGTTTTCTATATTTAGGTATATAATAATTTATGTATTAGAAGTATGTCTTTGTGAAAAATATTTGATATTATTATATGCTTTCATATAATTAAAAATTTCATTACTATATTTTCCATACTGAAATTTTTTTTCTCATCCCATGTTTGAAAATGTTTTTGACAGGGTTTAAGGATGGTAAGGTAAAAGGGGAATCTGAGATGACTTTTGTGAAGATTTATCATAAAGATATTTAATTTTTTATTAAAAACATTTTTATTATATAAGAAATGGATATTGTTTTATTATTAACCCCTTTTTATTTTTGTGGGATGACATTAATGATTTATTTTCTAATTTTCTAAAACACAAACCCAACAAATCCATGGGAATGTAAAGATGTAAATTCTAAAATAATTTACTAGATTATGGAATGTTAAACGTAGGACATTATTTCTTAATTCCTTAATTGAGAAACAAGAAGGTCAAATATCTTTTGGTGATACATAAATTAGATTTATTTAACAATATTTATAACAAATATAACTATAAATAGTATAGAAAAATATTACCATGATATTGTGTTTAAGTGTTCATGGGTGAATATTGATAGAGGAAATGACTTTAATTGAAATTAAGGAAAATTGGAGAAATAAAAATTATATAAGAGGAATGATATTTGGGGGGGGTTATTTGAAATGAATCTTTTGTCATTTTTTGTTAAAATTTTACCTAACATATGTTTATAATTATTATTTTAATTCACTAAACTTATTTACTTAGAGTAAAAAATTTATGTTTGGGGATAGTGATTGATACAAGAATGTACAAATTTTCCATGATAAAACTCAATGTTAATATGATCATAATATTAATAATTTGAGCGTAAATAATTCATTTTCATATTTTCAAGTATTTTTTGCCATAATTGTTATAATCTGAAAATTCAAATATATATAAATTATTCCATTGATATATGTTTTCATTTAGATATCCAAACATAAATATGAATTTTTTATGATGAATAGGTGTTGAGAATCAATGTTAATCTATAAAATGAATTAATAAATTTATGGTTTATGAAAAAATTAGGCATGATGTAGATATTTATAACGTGCGATAACATATTATTTCCATACCAAATAAGGTACCAGATAGATTTAGTTCCTATATCACACCCCATGTGTTTGAAAACTTGAAAACATTGTCTAATATGCCTACAAGAGAAGTGATGATTATATGAAAAAGTATATTTCTTAATTATATAAAACAATTCCCATAATATAAAATGAATGAGTGCTTATAAAGAATGATAATGGAATGAAAGCAGCATTGTGATACCCTGTTTTGTTTGGGAAATGAATAATAATGTTAATGGTATATACAACACCACTATCAAAGTCTCTATTTGCAACATAGATAATGTTTTTACCGTTTCCCCATATATGATATTAACATGGGTAGTGGCCAAGAGACAATAGAATATTTGTTTCTTATAAATAATGTGTGAATTATAAATTATTCTCAATTCCACATAGAAGTGAGAGATATGGAAAAATAAATGTTCTTCCATAAATAAATAATAGATCCCATGTAGTAAACATACACCATAATGGGGGACAAGAATAATCCATATAAAAAACATATATCCAATTCTCAAATTGGGTAAAAAACATATCTATATTGATATTAATTGAGGGAGGAGAAGAACTAGGAGGGTAGTAGATCTTAGCACCAAACTCAATATTTTATTAAAGTGTAGCTACCCATGATCACAAAACTCACCTCATTTCACATATATACATAATGAAACTACTGGATGAATATTAATTTCTAAAAAATAAAGAAGAAACATCATGAATAATAGTACCCATTCAAGAGGACTCTTTTTCCGGGCTTGGTAATTTAATTTCTTTGATATTTTTGTTTATTTTTTAAAAAATTTCATTTTATAATTCTTGTGTTTTCTACCTATCTTTTCAAAAAAAACTTTCATGAAATGTGACCTTGATAGTGTTAAAGATAAATCTAATGCAGTTCTTTAGTTTAAATATATATGTATATATATAAATAGTCATGTTCCATCCTAAGTTTTCTGGCATGAAGGATTAACTATATTTTGTTATGGAGGTTCGGTGATTGTTTAATTCAATGGAACTTCATAGAAATTACTTCACTATATAGTACATTCTTTCAAGTTTCACTTCCCTTAGTTACCCTATTTATGATTTTAGACATTGTTATTCATTTTGGGAGTGTCTCACAAAAGTAGATATTTTAGTTGAGGTGCACAACCTTTGATTCTTACGTGATATGTGTAGGTCGTGATTGTTGAATTTTTAAGATAATAATTACCAAGGTACAACTATAAATCCATGTGTGTTTTTACCACTCCAATGTATGCATGTTCTTTCTTCTTCTATGGTTTTTTGATCTTTGTATGAATTGGGACTCACCTTCAGCCATGACCTGGGTAAGCCTTCATCACCTTCCATTGTTGTTTCAAAATCCAATGATAATATGTATTTTTGGGGATTTGGTGGGTTGATTCGTTTGATTTTATGGCCTCACTTATTCTATGAGTCATCCAATTAATATGTGCTTTTGTGTTGAGGTGGATGTCTCTAAGATACAGGTTGAATGGATATAGATTACAGTTGGTGAGGAATTTAGATAGAGGTAAGATGTTGTGTTTCAGTCATTGGTTGATTACTATTTGACCTGCCAATGACTAAGTCATCTGGCTGATAAGTGTCATAGTAGAGCCAATACATCTGCTCCGGTGAAAAGGATTGGTAATGTCCTTATCCAGGATAGAATCTTGTTGATGATGATATGTTTAGCACTGGATTGGGTTGCTCAGATTTGGGAAAATAGGTGTGGGTACCTACTAATCTGGTAGTTATTACGGTGTTTGATATGTTGAAGTGGGAATGTTGTGAATCATACTGTTATGGATGCAGCTGATCCTAGAGGCAGTACTGGACATAGAAGCAATAGTGGAGTGGTAGGTCCTACAGGGGATTCATCGAACCACATGGAAAGTGGATCTTATCATTTTTTTGTTAGAAAATAATATGTTGGATTGTTAAAAAATGATGATTTTGGGCCTAAGGAGGGTGATAGACACTTGAATTCAGTATGTGGTGGGAAAACCAAAGATGAAACTCTTCTTTTTTCTGGATCTTAAGGATCCTAATTTCCAGCTTCAATCTGATGGTGGATTGAAGATTAAAGTTGCTACTTGTAACTGATTTCAAGAGGTGTAGTATGAAGATATCTCTCATGTGCAGGAGAGATCTCAAATGATTGAAGGTAACAATATGCAGCTTGTTTTAGAAGGTGAGACGCGGAAGGGGTTAGAAGTTGTTCATTAGTTTGTGGAGCATCCACAATTTTTGGCCATGATTGATTCAAACATGAGATATGAGTAGTACCAGAGGTTGATCGATGGTAAGAAAGCTATGGTTATCCCTAGAAAAAGGAGGGATGTCTTAGATAGAAACTAAGAAAAGTATAGTGACATGGTTATGCCTTCCTATAGTGATGTTGTTAAGGATGGGAAGAAGAAGTCTGGAAATGAGAAGTATTTCACAACAAATAGAAGCTTGAGGAAGGACTACTCTGATTTTCCGAAGTCGATGTACAATATGAAATCTATAAACTAGTATTTAGAGGAGTTGATATCTTTATAGAAATTTAGCCTTAGAATGAAATATTCCAAGATCCTAAAGCACTATGAATGCTCGAAATAAGAATCAGCCACTACAGAGGAAGTGATCTATCATGGATGTGGTGACATGTATGACTTTTATGATATGTAATTTCATTTTTAGTTATTTTTGCAAGCTTGGGGTACTCTTCCATTTTCTTAATAAATGATCAGGGGCACGCCTCTAAATAAGATTTTCTGGTAGAAAGGAGAACTCATGCCTCATCACAATAATGAATAATGTGGAATTTGAGGCATGGAAATATATGCCCATAATTAATTGAAAATATCATAAAGAATAATGTTGTCAGTAATATTCCAAATCTAAATTGGAATTGGAAATAATTATGTGATTTCTTTAGTAGAGAAAATATCGGGATAAATCCCAAGGAAAAAAATGTAAATATAGATTCAAACATTCTTTATTTGGCTAATAATGATGTTCGAGCCTCAATGAAATTTCATATAACTCAAGGTGTATGGTATTTAATATTTTTTATATTATTTTCGTATGATTATTAACACTATATTCATCCAAAATAATAATCTTATTGAATATATCAAGAGGTATAAAATTGGAGTTCAAAATGGACACGAAAGCTTTACTAAATCACTTTAGTCTAAAAATATCATAGAGTAAACATCAATTGGGGTTTAAAATAATTTATAAAATACTGTTGAAAAACAACATCTATCATTAAATAGAATATTATAAAAAATGAGTCGTTAAGAGGAAAAAATAATTAATAAATAACATAGAAATGATTTTATCTATTAATATTATAATTTAACATTATTCTTATAAATAATATATGCATGTTATTGTTAACTGTAAGCTCATTACACCTCATGTGTTAACTGTAACTCTTGTTTTATTTAATAAAATTTAGGGTCAGAAGCTTTGCTTCTGACTCGACTTGTCAAAAAAAAATATGCATGTTATTGTTGACACAAATAATAGGGATTAATTAATACCCTACAAAAATATAAACCACATGTTATGTTTCATAGAAGAAATCCTACACATAAAAACATTATTGTGGTTCTACAAAAATTATATATCTAAAACAAGAAAATCAGGGCATATATATTGATTTGATTGATGATTTAATATTTCATAGTCACTCAAAAAAGAATAAATATAATTAGTTCTTAAATAATAGGCTACACAAAATCTTGTAATGGAATAATTTTGAGGTTTTCCAAGAGAAAATTGGAAAAAATACTGTAAAATTGGGTTTGGATAACATTTGTGATGAATTTAGTGATATTCAAATAAATTCACATTGTTTATCAAATCCTTTGTGTGATGATGATTTGAAAGAAAAATAATGTTTTGGAATTGAGAAAATAATTGACAAAAATAATAAAAATAATAATTGGGATTCATGAGAGAAGCATTCATAGCAAAAAGATAGATCCAACACAAACCAATATGATGAGAACTATTAAGAATACTATTCAATTAACATAGGCGGAACTGACATAATTTCAAGAAGTTTAAGACAATGAATCATGTTTTGAAGTCATAAATAAATTTATTGAACAATTAAAGAAGGTTTAGATAGTGGATTTTTTAATTGAATAAACTATAACAACAACATCCATACCATGTGTGTATTAAGAACAAATATGTTAGGCATGATGATGAGATCCTTTGAAATTATATTTTGGTATGAAAAAGTTATGCTAATATTAAAAGCATATATATGGAAGATACATTCACATCAGTAGATAAAATTGAGTTAATGAGAATTTTATAAGTTAATTTTTTTTATGAGTATATAAAATATATCCAATTGATGGGAATATAGAATTCTTATATAGAGTATTCAGGAATGAAGTTTATAATGTATAACCAAATAGTTTTTAAATTGTTGATGTTCAATCGATAGTATGTCAATTGACTAGGTATTTGTATAAATCAATGTTTTCACCATGGGAATGGTATTTTCATTTGGCGACTTACTCGAAAAATTTGGAATTCAAAAGAGGTGGATTCAATCACTCCAATATATGAAATCATCAATTGAAAATTAGTTTAGTGTATAAATTTATGTTGATGATATCATCTTTGGTGGAAGCAAGATTAAATTCCTTAGAGAGTTTTTTGAAATGATTTTATCAAAGTTATTGATTTCTAGAATAGGTGAGATTACTTATATTATTAATCTATAGGTTAATAAATATGGTTGATATTCATTTATTTTCCAAAATAATTATAGAATATAGTTTTGTAAAAATACTTAATATGAATTATTGAAATCTGGTACAAACTCCAATCCCAACTAGAACTAATCTCTGAAAAGAATAAATATTTAAAGGTTTTTGCTTATATTTTATAACAAACATTTATTAGAATATTGATTTACAAGGAAACAATAATATTGGATATTATTTATTATACCTTCTCAGCTGCATGGTTTCAAATAAATCCTTATGATGAAAATCTTTCTTTATAGAATCAAATTAAATGGTCTACCTGAGTAAAAAATCACTATAATTTATGTTTTATATTGGTAAAGACAAACAAGTAGAGGTATGTTATGATATATACATGTTTATAGATTCTGTAGATCGAAAATCTATAGGAATATGAGTATTTAATTTAAATAATATTTTTTTATTTATTATTTAGAATGATGATATTACTTCCCCTAGTATATCTTCTACATAATATAGTTAAATGAAATATTCATGGATATTATTGATATATATGTATTAATAATTAGATGTTATTTTTGAAGAAATGTAAAAGACTATAGTAATAATTTAAGGAAAAAAATTTCTATCATGTTGAGAAAGAATATGGTGTATTAGTGTATAAATAAAAACATTAAAATTTGGTATCATTTTTCAAGTAAAATGTCGAATATATAGTTGTAAAGGTGGAGAAAATTGATACACATCAAAAAGTTCTATTAGTATTTAATAAATATGTTTAGATGCCATAATGTTGGAAGAATAATTTGAATCTTTGTTTTCAACTTCCTCTCATGCCTTACGTGGGTTTGGAGAAACAACTCTCCCTATATGAATATAATTCATAACATGGTTGTTTGTGTTTTGTATGATTTTTCCAATTGAGTTTATTATCAATGGGGGTGAATTAATGAAATTCATCAAAGAGATACAATTGAGGAATAACTTAAAAGATATTTTTGGAAGTTTAACAAGGCATATAACATGTACAATCAAAGAATCATTGAATTATTTTACAAGTGGATTTTTTTGCAATACCATTTAGACAAGTGGAAATAGAGAATCACGTAAGGGAATAAATATACTACTGATAGGGTGTTTTTGGTATGAAATATGTTGGGAGATATGATCCACAATGAATATGAAGATATATGTATTTAAATAGTGGTATTTATATGATTGTTTCATTATAGCATATAATTCTCTGTTGATTTCAGGAATTGTACACTAAATAGTGATCATATATATATATATAATAATAGTTTAGATATTATAGTATAATATTTATTTTTTGAAGTATGAGAAAGTCTTTAATTTTACATATGATGGTATACAAACACAATGGGGCTAAATATTTGAACCTAACCTATTAAATTATAGAATATTAAAATCAATTATATTTATCAGGTTCAAGTGGATCACGTATTAAAATATAATTGTATTTATTTAAAATAGATTGTAAATAAAGTGTATGAATTTAATATAATATATTTGGAATCATGAATAATTATGGAATTTATTTTTTAATGTTTAAAGAGGATCCTGATAAATAGTGATAACTCGGTGTATAGTTAATATTTTTATGACATGGTTTTATAAATGACAATGATGTTGAAAAACACATTAGGGTGGAGACTTTTAGTGATATTCCAGGTATTTTTTTCAAATGAATCAATTTTTTATTTCACTCAAAATAATTAAATATATATCAATTAATATTTATTATTATATATGTTTAAAAAATTAATATATGGATCAATAATATAATTTTTCATTTGGATTAAAAAGTAGTTTTTATTATAAATATTGTATTTCTATGTGTTATATGGTTGTGTTTTATAATTATATTTCCAAATTCTAAAAGTATAATTTGATTAAAGTAGTTTGATTTTTGAATTAATCGTATCAAAATTAGATTTGGGTGCATTTGTTTTATTTCTAAACAAAGTTTATTTTTGGTGAATAGTGTAAAATATAGTGTTATGAAATATCATAACATTTCTTTTGATTAATAGTTCACAATGTAATCTTTTGTTATATCATAGTTTTATAGTTCCATAAATATTCTTTTTAATTCATAAACCAAATTCAATTATAGTCTTTAAATTACTGAGATTTTAAAAGGAAAAATATGTTCAAAATCATTCATGTTAATCCACATCAAGCATAAACGATCAACTAAATATTATTATTTAAATGTTAACATTATAACATAGATATAAAATTAGTAATTAGGAATAGGAATAAGTTTCTTATGAAATAAATAAAAATGTGAATCTCAATTAAAATTTGTTGAAATTGTTTTAGAAAACAATCACACATTTTTATAGAAAATTCATTTTAATATCCAAAAATACATTTTCTAGAAAATAAAAATAAATTACCATGATGAAGATATAATTACACATTTTTTTAGTAATATTATTATCTTCATCAGTATTTTCCACCATGACTTGAAATTTTTAGAAAACTATCACACATTTTTTTAGTAATATAATATTATTATCTTCATCATGGTAGTTTATTTTTAGTTTTTAGTGAAGAAATAATTTCAATAAATTCTTTCACAACACATCTTCAACAATTATTTAATTAAGGAAAAAAAATATACGATATTTAAAATATAAAAATAAATTTAAATTGATATTTTTAAGGATATTCACAATTTAAATATTTTACTCTGACATTATTAAGATATAATAAATCCATTTTTTTAAAATTTATTTTTTCTGATGTTCTTAAATTCAAACTAATTAATTGTATCAAAATTAAAAATAATGATATTTTATGAGAATTATATTTTATAAAATTATTTAAAAAATAATTAAAATTGTATTTAATAAAAGAATGGGATAATATAAGGTATAACGTGTTATACCATTTCCATTAATAGTCATTTTAACGCATTTTTCTCTATAATATTATTAATTTATTTTAATATTTTTATAAAGCCCAAGATGGACCCTCCCCTTTATTATAAAAGACAACCAATTAATCTCAATTCTTTAAACATTAAAAACCATTTTTCATAAAATTCATACCAAAATCATTTTCTAGTATTACTACCCTTTTTCTAGAGGACCTTTTATTTTTAGAAAATCACCCTTATTGGTCTTAAGTTGTTAATAAAATAAGACTTGCTGCATAAGATGTATCACATTTAATCAAGTGTTTCTTTTATGTTTATTATTCCACATCCATAAAACCTTATTAAACCATGAGTAATTATAAATCTAGTATCCTATATATACATATATGTTACTATGGCAGTTCCATGACCTATATCGATATCTTCTTACATGAAATAGGAAAAGAATTTATTGCTCGTGTGTACAGTGGACTACCGCCTCATGAACTGATGTAATGTTTCTTCCAGGACAGTCATCCAAGATTGGTTATAATGATAGAACTAAATTTTATATTTCATATTCAACAAATAATTATAAATAATAAAATTTAATCTATGATTTATGTTCTCACTCTTCCTTGCATAGAAAAATGAAAATGGAATTCATGTGTACGTGTGTATTACCACCTCTAGGAAGCGATGTCATTCATTTTTCATCACCACATCACATGGATGATATATATAATTTTATATGAATAAATAACGAGGTATTTATAATATTATTTCCATTATTAAGAGATAAAATAATATTTTCCTTATTCTCATAATGATTTTTGAAATGATAAACTTTTACTCATGTGCGCATATGGCCTAGTGTCTCCCTGATTTTAACATAGTTCATTTTAATTATAATATTTAATGGATGGATTTAATAGTATATATGATTAATTAAAATGATAATTTTTCTTGATTTTTAATTTGTATATGATATACTTCTGATCTATTTATCCATATTCACCCTACCATGGTCATTCAAAAATTATGAACTGAATATTGTCAAAATATCTACCATGAAGTTAAATTATTAATTGATGGTACATTATATGATAAAATGTGATATAAAATAAATAATAATGTTGGAAAAGGTTATTCATAAAGTATAAATTAACCTTTGTTTCTTATTAATGTAGATAAATAATGTACTTGATGATTGAGAATCAAGGTAAGGTACATTATTTTAAACATCCTCTTTTAAAGTTCCACATTAAAATATTTTTATAAAAAAGTCAAAAGGAATGTAGTTTTTTACATATATGGAATGAACTTAATTTCCCGCTATCAATAAACCTTAATTATTTGAAGTTTACTTTATATGTTTTCATATTTATTTTTAATTAATATTTTTTTTATTATGTGTGTATTTTTTGGATTTTTAATGATGGGTTTTTAGTGGAAAATAGTATTTTGATAACTAAAAGTGTTTTTCATATGGATTTAAAAGTGTTTTGAAGGGTTTTATTCATTATATGTCCATTACATGTTGCTAATTATGGTTTGATCGGCATTTTAGCACATGGGTTATCCCGATATATCTTATATGAAGCGTTAAGCCCCATTATAAGTCATAAAAAATTGGTGATCACAATATATCTTATACGATAGATGAGACCCATTGTATCTCTTTAAATTCATTGGGTAATGATTATATTCTCCATAGAAATCTATTGGATGTGATTTCAATGATTATTTCAATTTTTAGGGGTTCTATAAAGTGGCTTGTAGGGATTTTATGATGATGATGTCTTAAGGAACCTACATGAGTTTTCTATTCCTTGTAATGAGTTTTTAAGGAAATTATTGAATATAAAAAAAGAAATATAATGATTCCTTTTCTTAAAGAAATGTTTTTATTTTTGTAAGAAAATTTAAATTTTTATGAAAAGTTTTTATAGGTGTTCTCATGTTTCTCACTACACCAAAATATTTCCTATTTTATGTCCCATAATGGGATTTTGTGCTCATCCCACTTTTAAAAAAAACATAGGGTTTTATTAAGAGTAGGTAAAATGACGAGGTCAAGATGAAAATTATGATGAATTTTCCAGAAAAATAAACTATGATATATTTAAAAAAATATTAGTGAGAATAACAAATACTGAGTATGAGTGTCCACTTATAATATTTCATTTAAATATATTTTAGTTTCTCATAATAATCTAAAAATATAAACCAAAAATATCCACAATATTGTATGATAAATCATTATAGTAAAATGTTACAAGTATATTTAATGATTAAAGTTGGGTCCTTACAGTTGGTATCATATGATTGTTTAGACAACAATGGATATTAGAATGTTTTCTCGTGATGTATTCATATGAGTTTTAGATATCATCAGGGGTTTATAATTTTAAGTTTGATCATAAGATCAATGTATTATAAAACCCTTTTGAGGAATTACGTTATGAACATTTAAAGTGAATAATTGTATTTTTAGAGAGAATTATATTTAAGGTAATTATTGATTACTATATTTTTAATGCAAAATAAAAGGTATAAGATAACCTTGGAGCTTAAAACATTTCTTTAATATTGAATATATTAAGGTAATTTTTAAGGATCATTCTTATGTTTTGGGAATTTAACAAACATTATGTTAATATAGTTTTATAAAAATGAAAATCCATAGGATAGGTGATAACCTATCATGTATGTCAAGGTCATTATGATTAAACCCACAACCGAAGGCTGACTAGGGTACGTCACATACCATTAGCCTATGTAATGTCTTGGTTTGTATGAATTTTATTATTTAATTTATCATAAGTATAAAGTATATGTTCATTTTAGAATCATGTGTTTTTTCATGTTTATATACATATTTTTGGAAGTTTATTTAGTGTAAGGTGATTAATGTTATATAGAAATATGTTCACAAATTTGGAACCCTATATGATTAAGGTAAAAAATTATTAAAGAATTTTTTTTATGCGTGATGGTTGAATTGTATTGTTTAAGCATAAGTGATTTTATTATTTATTTATGAGGATTCTAGTGATTAGGGAAATTGTTATCATATTTTGAAGATTATGTGATTATTGTAATCACATTTTTGATACGAGACTTTAAGAGTGATTTATATTATAAGGAATACATGTTAAATTTATTATAGAGGTCAATGTGATCAAATATTTTTGATTTCTGGGTTTAGATATTAGCTTGGAATATTTATTAGGGCTTTAGAAGATAGTTATATATTGAATAATCTATGTTGAACTTTAGTTATTACGGTTGAATTTAGGAGAATAATGTAGTTTTACATTATAAAGATGTTTATTATTTTTATATAATTCTTTTATATTGTAAAAAAACATTTTGGTTTTGGATAATTCATATTTATAGGAGCAATGGATAGTTATTCTTGTATTGATTTTTTACACTTTGTACGATGATTTTAATGCTTTAGTCATGAAAACTCCATCTTTAATACTCTTCATTTGGAGAAAAAATAGGAGATTGTGGGTGAAATTGATTAAAGAATGAAATTATACTTGTCAAGTAAATATATTTCTATTTATTATTTTAATATTATATAAATAATATCCTTATATACAAGAAAAGTATAATGAAAAAAATACATTTAATTTTCTTACTGAGAAATCAATGGTCTTTTATGCCATCATAGATCTATGGTTTTGTGATGATTGGATTTATCATGTTCATCTTCTATATAACTTTCTATCTGTCCATGGAAGTTGTTTTTATATTACAAATTAATATTTTTCAATCTAAATTTATCATATCCTACTCAGAAACCTAGTATGTGTAACACCAGATGACTTTCATACTTTCTTTTTCTCTCTTATCAATTAAACTTCTAATTTTTTTATGATGTGTGATTTCAACAAACCAATTTTAAAAAGTCAAAAAAAATACTTTTATAGAATTCAAATTATGTGGGAAAATATTCTTAAATTGGGGGTTATTGTAAGATCCTAATATTTTAAAAGGAAAAAATATGTCCAATACAGTTCAAGATATTCCACATTGAGCTTAAACAAACAACTAAATATTATTAATTAAATGTGACTGCTATAACCTAGCCATAAAATTGATAGATATGAATATGAATAATTATTTCATGAAATAAATATAAATTTCCAAGTCAATATGAATGAATTGGTATGTTTATATAATATAAACAAAAATTTGTTTAGTAAAGTCATTTTATTCTTCAAAAATATATTTTCTTTCAAAATGAGTTTTTCTTTTCATTAGTTAATATTTAAATTTCAAAAGCTCTAAAAAATTAACATGAAAAAATCAATTTAATTTTTAATTCATAATTTTAGTATTATATTCAAATTAATTTTAGATATTTTTCTAAAGATATTGATTTTTGTGAATATTATAAAATATAGTTTATTATTGAAAACCATATTTTATTTTATACTATTTACAGTGTCCAATTTTATTTTGGATTATTTTTATATCTATATTAATTAATTTTTTTAAATAATACAATTATGGTTTTTAAAATTTATTTTATATTTGTATTTAGTATATGAACATTTTAAAATTTAAATGGGCATTTTTTCAAAAAAAAATATATTTTTGATTGTTTTTTGTCTGTTTAATTTTATATTAAATTTTCAACTTATAAAATTTGAATTTTAAAAAATATATTTCCTTTTTGGAAACCACGGGTCTAAATTTACTAAATAGGTCAAATTTATTTTTGGTAAATATGAATAGTAACTTTTGTAATTTTGGTTACCACTGTAATGGTTAATCCATTTAATTTAAGATAGAAATAAAATGATAGCAACTATTAAATTGACAAAAACCAAAAAAAATTATTATAAGAGTAAATTTTGAGTATAATCATCCAATGGTCTAATTTATGTCAATTTGGGGCCACATGGAGTACATTATTACTTTTAATGTATTTTATCTAATGAAAATTCCATCATGACATACTCTTGTTTTTAATAAGTATAATATTTTTTTAGAGTGTTATCTAGAAGTTATGTTCAACTATTAAAATTATTTTAAAATATAATATATTTATATTCATCCTGGTAATTTATTTTTATTTTTTAATTAATAAATTATAACCTTAAATTCTTGCACAACACGGTTGCAGTAATTATTCAATTAATGAATAAAATAAAATAAATGGTATTAAAAATGTAAAAAAGAATATACTTTGAGATATTTAAGGTGATAAAGAAATTATATATATTTTCATGACATGTTTAGGATATAATAAAATAATTTCTTAAATTTTATTTGTTTTTTAAATGTTGTTAATTTCATAGTAATGAACATTATAAAAATTGACAATAATGTAATTTTTTAGCATTAATATTATATTAAATTATTAAAAATCATAACAATATGAACTAATAAAAATGGGGATAAGATATTGTCTATCATATTATATTCTATTCATTTATTTCCCATTTGGAATCATTTTGATCTAGAATAGTCTTATAATATATTCATATTTTCAGAAATTCCAAGAGTTCCCCTCCCCTATCATAAAAAATGACACTTATTCTTCTCAATACTACACATGTAAAACCTCATTTTGTTTGGAAAATACATGAATAAATCATTTACAATAACCCCTACCTTAAATCTAGAGGGTTTTTTAGTCATAAAAACATCCTTATTGGTCTTAATTTGTTAATCCAAAGAGGTCCTTCAGAGAAGAGGTATCATTTTTAATTAAGTGTTTTTATTTTGTTTATTCTTCCACGTACCTAAAACCTTCATAAAACATGATAAAATAATAACTATTGAATCTAATATATATTATATGTTATTATGTTTGTTTCATGACCTACGTTTATCTCTAAATCTATAAATTGGAAAAATAATTCTTCTTTCATTTGTACAATGTACAACCACATCGCGAACCGATATAATTCATTTTCGATCACCATCTTTCAAGAAAGGTTATAATGATGAAATTAATGATTTTATATGATATTCATGATCTATTTATCATTTTAATAATATAATATATCATTTAAATTCTTACCATTCCAAGCATAGAAAAATGATAATGTCGTTCGTGTGTAAATGCGGATTACCACCTCTATTATGTGATACACTATGATTTTCATCACCACACCACATGGATGATATATATAAGTTTATATGAATAATTAATATTATATTTATGATATTTATAAAAATTCGGAAATATAAAATAAATTTTACTTTCCTTTTATAATGATTCTCAAAAAAATAGAAACGTTACTCACGCGAATGTATGACCCACCATATCCATTAATCTAACAAAGATTATTTTTTCATAACTATATTTAATTAATAAAATTAAAATAATATATAGTTTATAAAAAATTTAAATGTGTAATAATTTTTATTCTATATGTGATGTAATGTATATATCTTTTACCATAGTAAAACTACCGAAGTCATTCTGGACTTATTATCTGAATATCATCAAAACTTTTGATGTCAAATTAAATGTTTAAGTAATGGTATATAACATGATAATAAGTTATGTAAAAGAAATAATAAACTTTAAAATTACTATTAATAGATTATAAATTAACATAATTTTATTATTTAGGAAGATAAATAATTTACATGATAATTAGGACTCAAGATAAGGGAATATATTTTTAAAATCCTTTTTTAAAGATCATCTTTAATCTCTTTTTGAAAAAGTCAAAAGGAATGTATTTTTTATATATATGAAAACTAATTAATCTCATACTACCATGAAGAACTATTTCGTTGATTCTTATCTTTTCATTTTTCTTTTTTCTTTTTAATGAAAATGGTTTCATTGCAATGTTCGTAGTTATTTGGATTTTAAAAAATGTGTTATTAAGGAAAATTGATATTTTGATATCAAAAAAATATTTCACATTGTTTTAATATAGTTTCATGTTTTTAATGTATTATATATACCTTTTAAATTTTTTAAAAAGTGTTTATTACCATTATAAATCAGAGTGATCCCCATACAGCTTATATGAAGGGTTAATCCTCATTATAGCTCTTGAAAAATATGTGTGCCTGATATAGCTTATACAAAGGGTCAGACCCATTTTTTCTCTCTAATTTTTTGTATAATGATTTTTTCTCTCCAGAGAATTATATCTTTAGTCATTCAAATATTTATTCCAATTTTTATGGGTTCTTGTAAGGGTTATGTAAATGTTTTATAATGATGTTGTCCTAAGGCACCTATATGACTTTTCTATGATTTCTAATGAGTTTTTAGGGATATATTTTGATCTCAAAAGAAATGATACGGATTGTTCTTAAGATAAAATGATTCTATTTTTTTAATAAATTTAATGTTTTTAAGAAACAGTGTTAACGGGTTTTCATCTTTTTCACAGGACTAATGTATTTCTTCTTTTATGTCCCTTGGTAAGATTTTTATGGTTATTACACATTTTTAAAATGTTTTTCACAGGTTTTAAGGAATTTTAGGGAACACCATATGGTTAAGATAAATTTTTTTAATAATTATCATGGAAAATATACCATGATTTATTTTAAACGTTTTTTATTGCAAAATGGATACTAAGTATGATAGTCAACTTGTAATTTTGGGGTTTAGTTTGTAAGAGTATTTCCTAATCCAATAAAACTATAAACCCAAAAAATTTCATGGTTTATAGAAAATTAATTCTAGTATAAAGTCATTATAATATGTAATAAATAAGTTTGGTTTTGTAAATAATCAATATCATACCTATTTTTGCAGTAAATTCATTTTTACGCTAAAAATGTATTTTTCTAAAAACAATTTTTCTTAACATTATGTGTAATTATATTAAAATTAATTTTTTTCCACATATAGAAATTTAATATCCAAAGAATGGATTATATATATTTATTCATAATATTCAAATTACTTAATATGTGTTACATCATTTTTATCCATAAAATTATGCTATCATGGGTAAAATATAGTCATCATGGTGAGTGATAAATGGGTTTAAAGGGTTTAAACTATGTGATAAGGTCAAAAATATTATATAATATCATATATAAATTTGTTGGATGATTTTATATAGAACAATACAATATTATATTCTATTTTAGGTTTCCCTAGTTGCACTTGACCTGGAGGAAGACATTTATATTGATATAAATCAAAGATTATATATAATGGTCTCACTCCACTCACCTATAAAATGATATCATCGCAACCTCATTTCATCACAAAGATTAGAACATTACATTTTAGAACATCTACATAAAAAGTACCCAACAACATTATTAATGATATATAGGTTTTTTTCTCACAAAAATATTATCCTAAGTAGTCTTAATGGGAGATCAAAAGGAGAATACCTAAGTAAGAGGCCACAATTGTAACTTAGTTCCTCGGAGTTTATTTATTCTTCATCATCTATAATATAATCTACTACCATTTTAACAAAATTATATAAGTATCATCAATTTACTAAAATTTTACTTTTTTGATTTAAACTCTATTTTATAACTTCTACTCATCTGATGGAAAATCACAATATTGTTTGTGTGTACTTGTGGACTACCACCACTATAAATGACATGTTTCGTTTTTCATCATAGCCTTACATGGATGGATATAAAAATTAATTTAGTAAATGAATACAATAATTATTTAATTTTAAATTTTCTTTAATGTTAAATTCAACATTGTAAAAAATATATAACAACTTGTCATCGTATGATTTAACCCCCAAAATGGGAATACCTAGACAATTTCAAAGTAATAACTTATTACCATTATATTATTCATCTACCTCATCCCCATTATGATTTAACACTTTAATAACATGTTTTTAAAATAACTAATATTATAAAAATTGATATTATTTATGTACGATTATATATTTTTAATAATCTTTTCATTATATTTTGTTTTTGTTTTGTTTGATTTTATTACCAACATGAATAATGTCATAATGTTTTTGAAATAAATGATTTAGAAAATATAAATAAAGGAAAAATTATGTAATAATGATTATTTCAATTGTTTTTCATAAATATTTCAATATAAACACCCCAACACCAGTATCAAAGAGTCGTTGTTCATTTTATTACAATGGAATTGATAAAATATATCACATCACCGAGGATTGATCAGTTTAGTAGTATTGAAGAACTAGATATGCCCATGGTTCCCTTATTACAAAGGTAATTAAACATAGAGCATAATAAAAGAAAATAAGTTAATTCTTGTCACTTATTTAAGGATTTCATCTTCAAAACCCGGGGTAGGAAAAGAAATTAAAGGGTAATCCCAAATGCTTTCAAAGGGTTATATTAAACAATAATAATAGAAGCAAAATCAATAAGTCATAAACATTATGGAAAGGTAGATAATCTGAATTCACATTTTTTGGACTCCTCATGTGTTAATCATGTTTTAATAATCACAAATCTCATTACTCTTAATTAATCTTGATCTTCAGTGCACATATTGCTAATGCTCTTCAAACTCAACAATAGGTGCATATCATGTTTTTATAATAACAAATCTTATGGATGTTAATTACCCTTTACAAGTCTTATGAATAAACACAATTCTCTCATATATTATCTCTAATGAGTAACCATAACTCATATTCTACATATCACTGTCTTAGTCCAAATACAGACTTTTTTGTCTAAGTATGGAGACACCGTGAAGGACTCACCATGAAGGACACACCATGACCAGACACCGTGAAGGACTCACCGTGAAGGACACATCGTGACCAGACACCGTGACCAGACACCATGACCAGACACTGTGACCAAACACCGTGACCAGACACCGTGACCAGATATCGTGACCAGACACTGTAACCAGACACCGTGACCAGACACCGTGACCAGACACTGTGACCACTCACCGTAACCCAGACACTGTGAAGGACTCACCGTGACCAGACACCGTGATCAGACACCGTTAAGATGACACCGTTTCCATGATCACTGTGACACTGTTTCTTAAGCTTTTGTCAATATTATTTTAAATGATGCTAATGGTCATATTTGTTGTTTTTAATGCAATTAATGTTATTTAATGTTAGTTATTGGCTTGATAGGAAACCGTATCTCATACCTATGAAAAGGGAATCATTACTACTGCCAATGCTCATGTAATATAAAGAAGATTGAGCTGCATTAGAGATTAAACGCGTGCTTGACACGTCTCGACACATATACAATAATACATGCAAGCTCTCTACTGAACCAAAGAACAATCTGGAGAACAACTGTGAAGAACACATTGAAAGATCCTCAAATAAGTTCCATACATGAAATCCAACATTTCTGAAGAACACACGACGAATCAAGAGAGTGTAGAACACAAGCTGAACTACGACACTATGTTTTTCAACAGAAAAACTAGAGAAGGACTCCGAATCATTCCTACTCAATCCAACGAGTCTAGAGCTACATCGACAATCACTAGAGCCATTTCTAAACTCTACATCTCCGCTCTGTGATTTATTATTTACTTTTCGAGCAGTGTGTGTCATATGATGTATTTTTACACACACACTGTCTCCTGAACATTAACTGGAGGATCTATAAATCCTCACTCAAAATATTACATCTTTTATTTCCCACTGGGATAGTGGTAGATGTCGTGTGTGACCTGGACAGCTGGTTTTCTGTTGTTTTTGTTCCCACGAATAACAGTGGTAGAGGTCTTGGTCCTGGACATTTTTTGTAAAACTGTTGTTAACCTGGATCAATGGTGTGGATCAAATTCTTATATATATTTGAGAGGACTAAGTCTTGGCTTGAGACTAATCCTCTTGTTATATCTGTTGTGCATCTTTTATTTAAGTTTAATGTATACGACATATATTATATTTATTCCGCTGCTATTACTTTAAAATACAAAATTATTTTGAAGCTACTTTGACAGTTAAATTAGAAAGTGTTTACACTTATTGTAAATGAGTACATTAGTTTCAAAAGATAGTTTGATCTTGTGGTTAAACTAACTGAGACCTAATCAATCATTGAGAAGCTAAGTGAACATTTAAAATCTGTATAAATTCACTACAGTGTAACTTATTTTATAAATCGGGGGATTTTAACTAGACAATGTTTTTATAGAAATTTTAATAGGAACTCAATTCATCCCCCCTCTTCAGTGTCCACTCCGACCAAAATTTGGTATCAGATGATTAGTTTCTTTGTTCAAAGATTTTTGAAATACTCTATTTTTCAACTGTGAATTTAGTTGTATCTTTAATGATCATAAATTTCTGTTAGTTCTAAATTTTTTATCTCTTTAAATTGTCTTTCTAAAATCTAGTTATGGGTAATAGACTAGAGGGTGTAGCTACTAACAGGCCACCTTTCTTCAATGGTACCAACTATGCTCAGTGGAATCTTAAAATGAAAATTCATTTAGAAATCATATGTTTTGATATATGGACTGCCATAGAATCAGAATATAAACTTCCCACTACTACTAGATCCCCTTGGGATGAACCTACAAAGACTGCTTACAGTAATAATTGTAAAGCCATGAATTCCATGTGTTGTTCATTAGAAGATAAAGAGTTTAACAGAATTTATTCTTGTAAAACTGCTTTTGAAATTTGGGATACCTTAGCAGGTTCTCATGAAGGAACAACCAATGTTAAGGAAATTAGATTAAATACTTATACTATTAAATATGATAATTTTAAATGAAAATTGATGAACCTATTTCTTACATGTATCTCAGGTTTAATGAGATAGTCAATATAATGAATTCACATGGAAAATCTATTCCAGCAAAGGAAAAAATTATGAGAATCTTGAGATGTTTACCGGACCGATGGAGAGGCACATCCGTTTCAATCAGAGAGTCATGTGAAATTGTTGCTCTACCTGTTAAAGAACTCATTGGTAAGCTTATGATGTATGAGGAAGAACTCAAGGTGAACAAAGAAGAAGAATAAGAACCAAGAAGAAAGTCGGTTGCTTTCAAATCTTCAACTTCAAAGAACAAGGATAAGGAGAAACTTCAAGCTATAAACGAGAGTTCAAGCTGTGAAGACAATGAAAGTGCTTCTGATAGTGATGATGAAATGTCTCACATTGCCAGAAGGTTTAAGAAGTTTTATAGGAAAAATAAATTCTTTAGAAAATAAAATTACAAAGGAATGTATGACAATAAAGAAACATTAGAAAAAGGATTGGACGAAATCTGATAAAAGTAATGAAGTTGTCTGTTATGAGTGCAAAAGAAAAGGACATATTAAAGCAAACTTCCCAAAGCTCAAATTCAATAAGAAATATGATTACAAGGACAGTAAGTAAAAAAGGATATGAAGGCTACTTGGAGCTCTTCTGAGGATATCTCCACTGAATCTGAAGTTTCTGAAACTGAACACAGAAATAAGGCAAACATGTGTTTTATGACAAACACTTCTGAGGTAATAGCTGAAAC
This sequence comes from Viscum album, assembly GCA_963277665.1. Classification (NCBI taxonomy): domain Eukaryota; kingdom Viridiplantae; phylum Streptophyta; class Magnoliopsida; order Santalales; family Viscaceae; genus Viscum; species Viscum album. Next base: position 796,591,063 of record OY728143.1, on the reverse strand, counting down.
TCCTGCTTTATATTCATATTATTCTGGAGATAATACTGACTCTGATAACATGTCAAAATCTGAACTATTTGAATATTGTGATATGTTAGAAGAAACCTATAATGAGCTTAAAGACAAATACAAAGGTTTAAAGAAACAGTATGCTTTAACTGTTACACATAAATCTGATCTTGATATTGAAATGGAAAAGAATGCTCAGTTGCTTAAAGAAAACACTGAACTGAAATTATCTAATGAGAAACTCAAGAAGGATTTAGAGAAATTCACAAATGGTAAATATACTCTTACTCAGATGCTAGGTAAGAAAATAGCACCTAGATACACTACTGGTATAGGATACCAACCTTGACAAAGGAAAATTACCAAAACTAAATTCATTCCTAAATCTGGACAGAATGTAGCTTGTTCTGAAACTTCATATGCTTCTACTAGTTATATTCATAGTTATGGATCTAAAATGATTTATCTTTCAAAATCTGTTGACTCTATAAATCTTATGAGACCCATTAGACAAATATGGGTACCTAAAGTTTTATTTTCTAACCTGTCTGGACCCAAGAAGATCTGGGTACCAAAATAATTTCCTATCTAAATCTATTTTGTAGGAAACCTGCTTAAAGAGATCCTGTAGTAAGACCTGGTACTTGGACAGTGGATGTTCAAGACATATGTCTGGAGACTTCTCATGCTTTAAATGCTTTGTCAGAATTGATGGAGGTTTTGTCACCTTTGGTGATAATTATAAAGTGAAAATCATCGGCTTAGGCCAGATTGGTAACACTGACTCAGTATTAATTTCTAAAGTTTTATTCGTTGATGGACTTAAATATAATCTGTTAAGTATTTCTCATTTATGTGATGATGGTTTTTATGTTAAATTTTAAAATGAATCTTGCAATGTTTTTAATTCTAAAAATGGTTTTTTATTTTCTGCCCTGTGAAATGAAAATGATTATGTTGTTTATTTAAATTCTTTAGCTAAGCAGAATCTTATGTGTTTAAATTCATTTCATAAAGATTCTTGGCTTTGGCACAGTTGATTAGGACACTACAATATACACTCACTTAGAAAACTTATTAGGAAGAACTTAGTTAGAGACCTACCCAAACTTGAGTTTCCAAATGACAAAGTTTGTAATCCTTGTCAAAAGGGAAATCAACACAAAATCTCTTTCAAACCAAAGAAAGACGTCTCAACTTCTCAACCTCTCGAGTTGGTTCACATGTATTTTTTTGGAACATCTCGAGTTTCTAGTTTAAATGGGAAGCACTATGTCTATGTCTTAGTAGATAACTTTTCTAGATATACTTGGGTTTATTTTCTAGCTCACAAAAGTGAAGCTTGTTCTTACTTTGTTAAATATTCCATGTCTGTAGAAAATCTTAGTGGACTTAAGATAAAAACATTGAGAAGTGATCATGGCCGTGAGTTTGAAAATCATGAGTTTGAATCTTACTGCTCACACAATGGCTATAGTCACAATTTCTCTACCCCTAGCACACCCCAGTAGAATGGTGTAGTAGAAAGAAGGAATAGAACCCTGCAAGAAATTGCTAGAACCATGCTCAATGAGTATGACCTACCTATTTATTTTTGGGCTGAAGCTGTAAATACACCTTGTTATGTTATCAATAGAGTCTTAATCAGACCTGTTCTTAAGAGTACCCCATATGAGTTGTGGAACCATAGGAAACCTAAGGTTAACTACTTCAAAGACTTTGGCTGCAAAGTGTTTATTCTTAATACCGAAGATAATCTTGACAAGTTTGCATCTAAGAGTGATGAAGGAATTTTCCTAGGTTATTCTATCTCTAGTAAAGCCTATAGTGTTTTGAATAAGAGAACCAAGTGTGTGGAAGAATCTGTTCACATCAAGTTTGATGAAACTGATCCACATGAGCCTAAAACCCCTCTTGAAAATCATGAAGATGATCTCTCTATTTTGAACCATAATGATAAAGTCAGTAGACCTATAGTTAAAATGTCCAGTTCTGGAAATTTTCCAGAACCTGCTTCTGTTGATTCCAAACCTGTTGATAAACCTGAAATTTCTATCCCTACCTTTACTAGATCAACTAGAATTCTGAAGAATCATCCTTTAGATGCTGTTTTAGGAAATCTTGATAGAGGGACACAGACTAGAGATTCTCTTAGAAATCATGTTGAACATCAAGGCTTCTTGTCACAGATTGAACCTAAAAACATTGATGATGATATCAATGATGAATTTTGGGTAATTACTATGCAAGAAGAACTCAATCAGTTTGAAAGAAATAATGTTTGGAATCTTGTTGAAATACCTAAGGACACTTTCACAATAGGCAAAAAATGGGTGTTTATAAATAAAGTAGATGAATCCAGAAACATAGTTAGAAATAAAGATAGACTAGTTGCACAAGGCTATAGTCAAGAAAAAGGTATTGACTATGAGGAGACTTTTTCTCCAGTAGCCAGATTAGAAGCTATTAGGATTTTACATGCTTATGCTGGACATCTAAATGTCAAACTATATCAAATGGATGTCATGAGTGCATTCTTAAATGGATATATTGCTGAGGATGTTTTTGTTAAACAACCACCTTTTTTTTCAAACCCTCTTTTTCCAAATCATAATTTCAAACTATCAAAAGCTTTATATGGTTTAAAGTAAGCTCCAAGAGCTTGGTATGATAGATTAAGTACTTTTCTAATTTCTGAAGGTTTTACAAAAGGAATAGTTGATCCTACTTTTTTTATAAAACGAAATTCTAAAGATGTTTTAGTAGTACAAATTTATGTTGATGATATTATCTTTGGATCTTCTAAAAATTCTTTATGTATTAATTTTTCAAAAATGATGCAAAATGAATTTTAAATGAGGTTAATGGGTGAACTTAAATTTTGTCTTGGTTTTCAAATTTTTCAAAATGATGATGGAATTATTTTAACTCAATGTAAATGTACTAGAGATCTTTTAAAATGTTTTGGATTGGATAGCACAGAGAGTAGTGACACTCCCATGAGTACCACCTGTAAGATGGATCTTGATGAAAATGGTAAATCGGTTGATCAAACCACTTATAGAGGAATGATTGGAAGTCAACTCTACCTGACTGCTAGTCGTCCTGATATTATATTTAGTGTGTGTATGTGTGCTCGTATTCAAGCAAACCCTAAAGAGTCACATTTAAATGTTGTAAAGAGAATTTTCAAATACCTCAAGCATACTCCCAATTTAGGACTGTTCTATCCCAATGGACAATCATTTGAACTAGTTAGTTATTCTGATGCTGACTTTGCTGGATGTAAGCTAGATATGAAAAGCACCTCTGGAACATGTCATCTTTTAGGCAAGTCACTAGTATCATGGAGTAGTAAGAAACAAAATTTTGTTGCATTGTCAACTGTAGAAGCTGAATACATAGCTGCTAGAAGTTGTTATGCACAAATTTTGTGGATGAAACACACATTACTAGACTATGGATATCAATTCAGACATGTCTCAATAAATTGTGACAACACAAGTGCTATTAATATTTCTAAGAATCCTGTTTCTCATTCTAGGACAAAACATATTGATGTAAGACATCACTTTTTGAGGGATCATTATCAAAATTGTGTTATCACTTTGGAATTAATTGGTATTGAATATCAACTTGTTGATATATTCACTAAACCATTAAATTCTGAACGATTACACTACATCATACATGATCTTGGTATGATTAATCATAAATGAATATCTTACTGATCTTAATGTTTAATACTTCACTGTACTTTACTTTACGGTTTTATACTTACTGTTTCTAAGTTACTGTTTTATGCTCACTGTCTGACAACTCATTGTCTCACCATGACTATATAAACTGCTCACTGTTACACTGTGATGACTATAAACTGTCTCACCATGATGGCTAGTTTTCTGTCTCACCATGAGAATTATGATATATTTTTTATTTTATTTTTACCTGTATTGCGGTAATTTTTATTTCACCACTATTTGATTTCCCACGTTTGTGTTTTTATGACATTTGACATTCCCAAATGATAAAACTTAAGGGTTTCATTCGACTCCTTACCCGAATTCTCTCCTGAACCTTCTCTTCCCTCTCACCCGAACCTTTAGTGAATTCCAAGGATGAAGCGTCCATCTTCACCCTCGTCTGAGAAGTTCCGCTCTAAGAAACAAAAGAGGATACCGAGGATAGCTCCCGAAGGACCTCTAAACCCAAACCCAGTAAGTCGTACCATTGTACCTGAAAAAGAGGTTTGCCATGAATGGTTTCTTTCTAGAAGATCATTAGTTTTGAATTTTTTAAAAGAACAAGGATGGATTGAATGGTCCACTGGACAGAATAGACCGATTTACCCGAGGCTTGTATCTCAATTCTATCAGTATGTGAAGTTCTCTTTTTATTTTGGAGAAAGCTTTTTGGTGACCAGCTGGATCGATGGTCTGAAGTGCTCTTTCTCTTCAATGTTGTGGGTTGCATTCCTAATAATTCCACACGATGGAGTCTCTGAATATTACCAGAGATACCCTCCTCCAACAACTGACATCTTTGACCTAGAAACTGCTTTGGAAAATCTAACTGGAAATGGAACCAAGCAAAGGGCCATAACTGCTGAACTGGATGTGGAGACAAGAATTTTGTTCAAGTTTGTTCAGAATTTGGTTAGTCCAAGAAAAGGAGATTTTGCTGCGATGAAGTATCAGGATGTGTTTCTGATTCACCTGTTGAAGAATGGACAAAAGATCAATCTGTGTAAGTATGTTATCAACCATATCTGTGAGATGATCAAAGTAACTTCAAAATCCACCACCCTGTTTTATTCAAGGATGATTTCAGCCATGTTAGTCTCAAAAGGAATGGTTGGACCGAATGAAGAAAAATTAGAGGACTTTGATTTCTGCCTATCCATGCCTATCATCAAAAGGATGAAGATTAGCTGGAATCCCTGGGAAAAGCAATGGGTTGAGGATAGTGATCAACTGTATAAAAATTTTAATCATGTTGACTATCCAAGAAGGCCTAAGAAACTAGCTGATCCTAGTTTGGAATCAGATGAAGTGGCTGAGTACTCAGAAGAAAAAGAACAAGAAGAAGTAACACCTAAAGTTCCCCCTAGAAAAGAATCTGTAATACCTACAATGGAAATAGTTCTTGTTGAAGAGGAAAGGAGTGTTATCCCTACTATTATCCCAGCTGAAATACCTCAAGGAGAGAATGTTTTTTTTTAAGGAAAGGACTGAGGATCCTTTAATTGTTCTTAATGAGGAAGAAGCTCATTCCAATGCTGCATGGAAATTAGTTTTTCCTGGTTCAGAACAGCAAGAAACATTTGAGGAAGTTTTTGTTGAAGAGACACTTTCTGTTGAGAAATAAGCAAGTCTGGAAGCTTATCCAGTGAAACAGTCGGTTCCAGAGATTATTCCATCTGCTGAAGTAAGAATGGAAATTTCCTTTCAGCTGTCAAGACAAGAATTTGCTGAAGAGATTAGGGATGATCCTGTGGATCTTGTCCATGTTTATGAACCTCAAGAATCTGAAAGGGAACCACAAGATAAGGGGGAGGAAACATGAAATCTTGATATTATGGAAGCCGGATCTGGTGAAGTTTCTCAACCTTCTATCACTTTCTCTGTAAACTCTCGGTATGAGTTCCCAAGATTTTATGATGTGAATGAGTCACAACATGTGACTACAACTGGAATGCATCTTTCTTCTCGGTTTCAACTGATGTCCTTAGCTCATTTAGAACCAGAACCATAGCCCCGACCACAATCTAGATCAGAATTTGAGTCTGAAGATGACTCTGACCCTCAACCAGAATCTGAGCCTCTGCCTTTACCTTCATCCTTACATGAGCTTCATTCCTTTGTAACCAATGATGATCTGAAAGTTTTTGGTGGGACTTTGTTAGATGGTTTTGAGAAAATTGTCTCCACTCAACCTCGCCCAGTGACTCAATTAAGTCAAGAAGATGCATCAATTATCTTAGAAAATATTATCTTGCATATTCAACCAAGGATGATCCGAGAAATACAAGAAGTCCGAGTAGAGAATAAGATGTTGAGTACTGATGTTGAAAATCTGAAATGTATGGTAGCAAGTCTGCAGAATGATCTATCTATGAGATCAGTGCCTGCTCCTGTTTCTGCCCGTGAACCTACTGTTGTTTCACCTGAGTCTTCTGATTCCCTCCTTGCTAGGGAGATTGTGTCTCATGTTCAGCCTTACCTGCTATCTTTTGATGAAAAGATTGGAAAAAGGCACACGAAGATACTATAATGCATGAGAGAGCTTGTGGAAACTCTGAATAAGCTTATAGATGAATACACAGGATGTCTGCAAAAAGTTATGAAACAGCTCAAAGTTCTAACCGAAGCTGTCAAGGCTTCACCTGCTTCTGGTCATACCTCCACACCTGCTTTGGATGATTCTCTGCTGAGATCCTTAATTAAAGAAGAATTACAGACTACCTTCTGTGGCTTGGATCTTTCTTCTTTGACAGAAGTGATTTAGAACGGTGATAGAGCATTGGACTTGGTTAGGATTCATTAAAAGATAGCCAATGATGCTCAACAAGAGATCTCTAAGAAAATAGATTTGTATCTTTCCCAGATTTTCTCTAAAAGTGACATGACAGATCACTTTAGATATCTTGTGGAAAATATGAGAATCCCTCTGGTGAATCAAGCTTTTAAAGCTCAAGTTCAAAAACTTTCCGAGATCACCAGATTGTTGGACAGATTTCTGGAGAATATGGATGATTTTGAAAAGGCTATGCAGTATGGTGGTGAAATCATTACTGATTTCTTCAATCTTTTGAAGCCATATCTTCATGTACAGAGTGCAGCTATAGTTGCTCCAGCTGTTGCACCCCTTAGACCTAGACTACCTGCCTTAGCATCAACTACCATAACAGTTATCCAAGCCCTTTCTCAGATCCGGCCAGTCATTATTGACCAACCTAAGCCTAGATCTTCTTATGCTTCTACTTTGGCTCCATCTGTTTTTGGCGGTCTACCCATACCCTCGTTGTCTACCTCTTCTATGCCTTCTTCTACTTCAGCACCAGCTCCTGCTGCTGATAAAGGAAAGACAAAAATGGATCCCTAAAGAGTTTACCGACTGTTTTTCTTTTTGATGGGATGTCATTTCTTGTTCACAATTTGTACTTCTCCTGTACTTTGTATTATGGATGATTTGTTTAATGACAATTGACGAGTTTTATTTCCTTTTCTCTACTTTTTGATAATCCCAAAAGGGGGATAAAAACCTACAAGTATCAGTTCAAAAGTATCAGTTCTATAATAGTATAAATGGGGGAGAAAACTGCAAGTATCTGTTCTATAATGTTTTTGCTATGCTAGTATCTTCAATATTACATATCATTTATATTCTGCCTATATATGATTTGTGATCATCAAAAAGGGGGAGATTTTTGTACTCCTCATGTGTTAATCATGTTTTAATAATCACAAATCTCATTACTCTTAATTAATATTGATCTTCAGTGCACATCTTGCTAATTCTCTTCAAACTCAACAATAGGTGCATATCATGTTTTTATAATAACATATCTTATGGATGTTAATCACTTTTTACAAGTTTTATGCATAATCACAATTCTCTCATGTATTATCTCTAATGAGTAACCTTAACTCATATTCTGCATATCACTGTCTTGGTCCAAATACAAGTTTTTTTTGTCTAAATATGGAGACACCATGAAGGACTCACCGTGAAGGACACACCATGACCAGACACCGTGAAGGACTCACCGTGAAGGACACACCATGACCAGACACCGTGACCAGACACTGTGACCAGATATCGTGACCAGACACCGTGACCAGACACCGTGACAAGACACCGTGACCAGACACCGTGACCACTCACCGTAACCCAGACACCGTGAAGGACTCACCGTGACCAGACACCGTGATCAGACACTGTGAAGAAGACACCGTTTCCATGATCACTGTGACACCGTTTCTTAAGCTTTTTTCAATATTATTTTAAATGATGCTAATGGTCATATTTGTTGTTTTTAATGAAATTAATGTTATTTAATGTTATTTGTTGGCTTGACAGGAAATTGTATCTCGTACCTATGAAAAGGGAATCATTACTAATGTCAAAGCTCGTGGAATATAAAGAAGATTGAGCTGTATTAGAGAGTACACGCGGGCTTGACACGTCTCGACACATATACTACAATACATGCGAGCTATGTACTGCACCAAAGAACAATCTAGTGTACAACGGTGAAGAACACATTGTACGATCCTCAAAGAAGTTCCATACATGCAATCCTACATTTCATAAGAACACACGATGAACCAAGAGACTGTATAACACAAGCTGAACTACGACACTCTATTTTTCATCAGAAAAACCAGAGAAGGACTCTGAAGCATTCCTACTCAATCCAACGAGTCCAGAGCTACATTGACAATCACTAGAGCCATTTCTAAACTCTATATCTCTGCTCTGTGATTTATTATTTACTTTTCGAGTAGTGTGTGTCATCTACTGTATTTTTACACACACACACTGTCTATTGAACTTTAACTGGAGGATCTGTAAATCCTCACTTACATCTTTTATTTCCCACTGGGATAGTGGTAGAGGTCGTGTATGACCTGGACAGCTGGTTTGCTGTTGTTTTTGTTCCCATGAATAACAGTGGTAGAGGTCTTGGACCTGGATAGTTTTTGTAAAACTATTGTCAACCCCGATCCAGGGTGTGGATCAAATTCTTATATATATTTGAGAGGACTAAGTCTGAGCTTGACAATAAACCTCTTGTTATATCTTTTGTGCATATTTTATTTAATTTTAATGTATACGACATATATTATATTTATTCCGCTGCTATTAATTTAAAATACAAAATTATTTTGAAGCTCCTTTGATACTTAAATTAGCAAGTTTTTACACTTATTGTAAATTAGTAGATTAGTTTCAAAAGTTAGTTTAATCTTGTGGTTAAACTAACTGAGACCAAATCAATCATTGAGAAGCTAAGTCAACATTTACAATCTGTATAAATTCACTATAGTTTAACTTAGTTTATAAATCGGGGGATTTTAACTAGACAATGTTTTAACAGAAATTTTAATTGGAACTCAATTCACCCCCCTCTTGAGTGTCTACTCTGAACAACAACATTCATTGAATACACTATGAAGGAAAATGACTCCATAGATTTTTCTTCATAGATAACATCTTAAGGAATTTAATAATTGAATAATAAATGAAGAAAATGTTTATTTATTTGAAATCATGAATCTGTCACATTAACCATTATACTATTAAAACGTTTTAAGTCTATGGGTAAAAACTATTTTCAATCTTCTTGGAAACAAATATGGAGGGTTTTTCACCATCAATTTTCTCTCATGAGACATATGAATGCATAAATGGGAAATATATAACCACTCCCCACCACTCACTGCAATTAAAAATTATTCTTCATACATATATTTAATTCATGAACTATATGACTTATCAAAATATCTATATTGAGTAGAAAATAAGAAATTTTCAAAATTTTGAAGTTAAAACAACATTCAAAATAAACCTATTTTGTAAAATGTTATGAAGATAAGATAATTAAAATATCCATGATATAATAAATATATATATTTAATGAAATATTCAATGAATTATGATCGTGAATAAAAGAGAAGTATATATACACAACACATAATGAAAAAGTTGTGAATAAGGCATAAACAAAGAAAATATAATAATGGTATCCATTAAAGAATGTATTTATATCATAGTTGGACATTAATAAGAGATAATAGGCAAATAATATGATAAATTATGTCCAACATAAGTGAATATATGAAAAAATAGTGTTTAAGAAACATTAGAAATGAAACATTTTAGTGCATTTTAAAGAAAATATGGAGCATTGAAAGAGGAAAAACAATATTCATTTAAAAAATCATAAATTAAATAAGATATATTTTCATTATAAAATCATTTATTTTTTAAAAATAATTGTGAATATAAATATATTGTCGATGGTACAAGAAAAATTGTAAGAAATTGGGAGGTTCCATTTAATTAGGCTTGTTTATGAGGTGGAATTGAAAAAAGAACATTATAAAAACATGGATTTCCCCGTAAAATAATAATGAAATTATTTGGATAGATGAATTTGGATCATATAATCATAATTTGGAAAAATTACATAAAAATAAAGAAGGATTATAATTGGGTAAAGAGAGAGAAATCATAACCTGAGGAAAAAAATGGCGGTTCTGGAAGAATCCTTTACCATTTTGAAAATAGTCAAATCGTATACCACATAAATTTAATGATCGTCAAGTGAAAAATTAAATACCATGAATATAATGAGAATAATAATATTATACATTAATGGTTAGTAAACATACACCACACACAGTAAATAGTGGTGAAGAAGTCATATCTCACACAAATAAAAGTGACACAAGAAAACCATTACCTTATATCACAAAGAGTATTCTACATGTACCTAAAATCCCAGATAATGAAGTTAGATTAATTAATAATTTAATTCATATCCTATTGAACATTTCTTTATAATTTTATTATATTTTATTATATGATTTTTTATGAGTTATAAGATTTATTTATTTCATTAACAATTATTCGTTTCTTTGGTTTTCATGATTGGATCTCTTAGGTATATTTATGGAAATTCATATCAATTGATTGAAAGAATATAGAAGTAAAATTATGTAATTTTAATGAGAATATATAATATTAAATGTTATTATAAATCATTTGTTTATATGTAATGACTACGATTATTTAGATAAAAAATTAATGATAACCATTTAAATTATTATGGGGTTTTTTGATTATCATGAACGAGTTTTGTTTTATTTATTAATATTATGTATATTTATTGGTTACAGAAAAAGAAATAAATTTTTAAATGAATTTAATGTTCTATTTATCCAGTATAGTTTTGTTATTATCCTTGAAGGCGGTATTTGAAATAGAAAACACATCGTCAACGATGGTTGTATATCAACGCATCAAGGATGATATTTTAATTTTTAGAATTTAAAGGAGATGAGAAGGGGTTTTGTGATGGATTTTATAATAAATTTACAAAATTATAGTATATATAAAATAATAGGGTTATAATTCATTTTTAGACATAGGATATTAGGGTAGGATAATTAAATAAATAAAATTGAACGAAATTGAAAGAGACGGATTGAAGGTTTTACCTCTTGTATTGTTCTCCTTGAGAACCTCCTCAAGGAAATTTTTTTTGTATTTTATTGAGTACCTAAAGATATTAAACCTGGGGAAGGGGTTTTGGAAATGAAATTGTTATAATATTATAAAGTAACAAGTCATATAATGTTTGAGGATGAACAGGTGGTGATGGGTGATGTTTTTTGTAAAGGAGAGGGGTGTTTTTTATTTTATTCATTAGTTTATTATTTTGGCGCCAGACTATAAATAGTTTATATTAACATGAATAAATAAATGAAATTGATATTTATAGTTATATATTATGGTTCATACATCCAAAATGACTCATGAAATGGCTTATTTAACTTAGCATGTATATATATCATAAATTATCATATTTCATTATTCACCAAAAAATGTACTATTTTAGAAAAATCCAAAAAATTAACCATAACCATTTTTCAATTTTTAGAATTAGAAAAGAGTAATTCTTCTTATCAAAATATTTATCCAAATTATATATTTTTTTTAATAAAATCATTATTTATTTAAAAAAATCAATTTTTAAAATAATAAATGATTTTATGACACTTTGAAAAATTAATTAAGGTCTCATAAAAATATACTATAATAATAAGAAAAAAAATATTAATTTATGATTATATTTTGTGAAAGTAAATTTTATTTTCTTTCATTTTATTAATTATTAAATTATAAATGAATATTTCAGTTTTATAAAAACTCAACACTTAATTTATTATTTTTAAAACATTTATTAATTTATAAAAATGATATTATTATATCATTATTTCATTTACAAGGTGCCTAAGTTTTATTTATACTTTTATTGGTGATGTTACAATTCCATTGGCCAAATTACTATTCCAAATGATACATTATTGTTCCTAATGGTCATATTACTATTTAAAATTGTATATCACTGTTTTTTTAAGACTGATATTGTGTGAAATGTAATATATCAAATAAATAGAATTTATTTATGAAGATTCATACCATTAAATATTAGGTGGTAATTTGCTTCCCTCCTTTAGAATTTTAAACCTTCAAATTTTAATGAATACTGCCTTCAAAAATAAATAGGTTTGGTTCTTCTTCATAACATCATTAGGTTCCCATATTGATTCTTCCGCTTTTTTGTTTCTCTAATGAACTGTTACCAGTAAAGTCGTATGATTTCTCAATACTTTATCTCATATATTAAGAATCTAAATAGGCACTTTGCACTAATGAACTTCAGGTTCCAATCCTATTTAATGATAGGTGATTAAAGGGGTAGGGTTTGGGATGTTCTTCTTTAACAATGATATATTGAACACATTATGAACTTTAAAGAGACACGGAATCCTATCTAACCAGTACGCTATAACTACAATTCATTCTAGATTTTCAAATTTTGTGATGCACATGGGGCTCGGTTTCCCTTTCATTCCAATCATTATGACACCGTTCCATGGGGATACTATCACAAATACATGATATCCCACTTGAAACCCCATATATTTTCACTAGTTGTATGCATAACTCGTTTTTATACATTGAGCTACTTTGATATGGTTTTGAATAGCCTTTTACCTTTGCTTTATTTTCCTTAACATGTTCTGGACCTACAAGATTCATTTCACTAACTTCTTCCCATAATGTTGGTGTATTAAATCACATGCCATATTAAACTTAATATGGTTCCATTTGAATACTTTAATGGAAACTATTTTTATAGTCACAATCCTTTAAAACATTACCCAGATGATTCTTTCCAAAATTTTCACATAACGTAAATTTCTTAATTTCTTTCTTCTTTTTTGATGCTTCACCATTTCCATGGTTATTGGAATACCTATTATTATAATGATTTCACTTGGAAAAATAGGGTCTGTAAAATTATTTTTCCTTTTGGATGGCACTTCATACTGTTTCATCGTATGATGAAAATGTTTGAGAAGCTAGTGCCCCTTAGAGACATGACTTAAGTACATCAAATAAATGATCAATCTTTTCTTGTGATAGACTTATGTAATCTATTACATACCTAGTTATTCATTTAAGGGTAGAATCATAATCTATAACTATCTATTCTTCCATTTTCATCAATAAAAACAATGTTCTCCTTATTTATGGTTGTTTATCATGTGAATAGTATGTGTATAAGAATGATTCTTGAAAAGTTCAAAATTCGAGGTATTCTATTGCATCCTTCTACTATGTATGTTGGATTAATGTCCACGATTGATCAGTATATCCCTTGAGTCAATATTCTTCCAGTACTACCTTTTCATCTTTATTACATCCCAACGAAAAAAATATCTTTTCTAGAGACATGAACCAATTCTCAACTACCATAGTAGTTGTAGTCCAACTAAAATATAGGGGCTTCAATAATAAGAAACGATACAACATAGGTATAGTTTTGTTATTCATCATAACCGAAGTAAATTATCATAAAATGGCCATGATCTTCTCAACATAAATATTATTTATATTGTCTTTCTCAGTGGAAAAATCCCTACAGTGTGTGCAGGTATAGGTTCCCTTCATTCTGTTAGGTGTCATCACTTAATATGGAAATGCACTATGTTATCTCATAATCTTCATCAGTATTGAGCTAAAAAAGCTCAACAATGCTTTGTCGTAATTCATATGTTAATTTATCATCTAGTTTCTAAGGATCCTACGAAACATTCTCTAATACCAAATTTAACAACCCCAACCCCAGTAGCCCAGAGTTGGTGGTCATTTATTTTAATGATATAAATACAAGATATCCCATAACGAATGATAATTCAGTTTAGTAGTCTTGATGAACAGCATACATATATAGTTACCTTATTAAATTGGTAATTAAAAATAAAACATAATAAAAGAAAATAAACTGATTCTTTTCACTTATTGAAATATTTTATCCACAAAACCTGGGGAGTATAAAAAATAAAAGGGTGAGATAAAAAGCTCAGTAAGGTTCATTTGAATAGATAATAATAGAAGAAAGGTAAATAATTCATAAACATTATGGAAAGGTAAATAATATAATAAACACATACCATTAATACACAGAGAATAAAAATTCATCCACATATTTTGTCCTAATGAAAACCTCAATGAATGTAATAACTAAATACTGAATGAAGAAAATTATTATTTATTTTACATTATTTATCTGGAACATGAATAATTATATCATCAAGATGGTTTAAGTATATGGGTAAACACTTATATCATTCTGCTGGGAAACAAACACAAAGGGATTTTTTAAATTGTTTTGTCTCATGAGACCAATCAATACATCGATGGGATATCTATAATTGGGCCCCACATGTCACTACAATTCCAAATAATTCATTATATATTGATTTAATTCATTAAAAATATGACTTATGTAAATATCCATATTGAATAAAATATATGGCTTTACTAATATTTCCCCAGTTAAAACAGCATTCATAATAAACACCATATGTAAAATGGAATATGACTAAGAAAATTATCATATCCATGAGAAAATAAATATTTATATATAATGAAACATTTAATGAATTATTATCATAAATAAAAGGGAAGTATGCATAAACTACACATAAATAAGAAGTTGTGAATAATGCATAATGAGAGCAGATATCAGAATGGAATCCATGAAATAATGGATTTAAATAATACATGGACATTCATATTTGGAAATAGTAATTTATTATGATAAATTATTTCTAACTGAAGTAAAAAAATCTCAGGAATTTTTAAGAAACATTAGAAATAAATCATTTTAGTGTGGTTTAATGAAATATTAAAGGGAATTTAAAGCAGAAAAGAAATGATCTTTTAAAAAACTAGAAATAAGACTAAATATATTTTCATGATAAAATGATTTATTTTATAAGAATAATTTTGAATTAAAACAAATTGTAGATTCCACTTGATAACTGGTAAGAAATTAGGAATATCTCTTTAACTATACATTCTTATTGGGAGGAATTGTGAAGGGGACATTATAAAAAATTGTATTTCCCCATCAAACAAGGATGAAATGATATAGATACATGATTTTTGAAAATATAAATATAATGTATAATAACTACATAAAAATAAATAATAATTACATTTGGGTAAAATTAGAAAAGTATAACCTGATGGAAAAAATGGTTCTTCATAGAGAATACCCTACCACTTTAAAAACAGTCAAACTGTATTCCCCATAAAATAAATGATCATAAAAATTAATATTTAATACTATAAAGATAAATATATTCATAATATGGTAAATTAATGGTTTGTATTCATACACCACACACAATAAATAATGGTCAATAAGGCATATTTCATAGAAATAAAAGTGACATGAGAAGATATTGACCATGTTACAAAAAGGGTTCTACACGTGTAATTAATTTCAAAGATAATGAAATTATATTCTTTAATAATTTAATTCATAATATATTAAACATCTATTATACTTAGTATAATTTTTATATGTTCATTTATGCCCTTTTTATTAGTTATGAAATTCAATTTTCTCATTTAGAAGTGTTTATTTTCTTGATTTTCTTGATTTTTACCTTGTTTATGATTATAGAGATATATATAAAATATTATAAAAACTCAAGAAGGGAAATTATTTAGTACTAATGAGCTTCAAATATATTAAGTGGTATCATACATCATCTAGTTATATGTATTGATGATTAATCATTTGATAAAACCTTCATGACAACTGTTTTGATTATTTTTGTGTTTTCTTGATCATCAAGAAACATCTTTATTTTATTTATTAATATTAAGTATATATATTAGTTCTAGAACACTAAATGTAACACCCTAAGGATTTAAAAATAAATTTAAAATCTTTATACATTGTACTAAGTAGTTATTTATAACTACCCTTTGAACATAATTTTGTCGCTTCAATGATTTGAATTTTACAAAATGGTTATCTGCGATTGTGATCAGTAAGATATTTGGAGTCTGATGAAACCAACTTGTTTATTTTTTGAATAGTAACATACACATATGAATATTAAAACGACCCTTATGAATTTTAAATCATATTATTATTTTATATTCTTAACTTTTTAAGATAATGAGAACTTGATTAAGTTTTCAATATGTTACAAAATGAGTTATAGTTTTTAGATTGTTATTTATGAAAAAATTAATATGTTATTTAAAAATTAAATTAATAATATTTATAAAAATATTTTAGAAATATGGTGTTAATTTTTGGAAATCTACAGGTTGAAAATTGATTCAGGTGATTTTTTGGGATTATTTTAGAAATTCATTAATTTTTTATTGAGTAATAAATTACAATAAATTAAGATGATTGATAAATACTAGTTTTACTGCATCATTGTAACATCCTGCCCCAACCTCATTGGATTGTGGAGGCAGTGAGGGCAACATGACCTTAAGAGACATTCCCAAGATGCCAAAGGATGGTAATAAATGATGAGGGCTTCGAGATCGAGATGGGGAACGATATTCTCTTAAGACAAAACCAACCAAACCTTCCACTAATGGAGGGTAAAGCCATACCTTTACACACGTCATGGTACACAACATCTGCAAAGACACCAATGTGCTAAAGTAGTGGGTGAGTACTAAAACTCAGTAGTATTTCCCCAAATGACTCCCCGACACATGCCACTAGGATAAAACCGTTATCACATTTATATAAAACAATTTATATAAAATATTCAGAAGTGATACCATTACTATAACCCAACCACACCCTTTCCAAGCCATTTCACCCTAACCAAAACACCGTGGGAAAGACAAAAAACAAACCAAAAACCATTCCAACACTTACACATTAGCACACCAATTCCATCTTTCAAAGCAATGCACAATAAAACAACCATAACAACCAGTCGGTGGAGCTTTCGTCCAACCCGTTCACCCATTCACACCAAGCGGCACTTCTCGTACACTTATCCTTGATTGTGGCCCTCTCTTCCACTATCCACCCCCTTTTTATTGTGTTACTTCTCACCACATCCACAAAACATTCAAAACAAGAGAATGCCAAGCATATAACCCACCAAGGTCACAACCACATGCAATCTACCAATTCCATTGTATATCAATCCACTTAAATAAATAACCCATTTATTGAAAACCATTTTCAATGCCAAAAACATTTCAATAAAACAAACCTTTTATTGAAAACCATTTCCATCAGTCATTTTCATAAAACAACCATAGCATCCCATTTTAAATTCTCCATTAAAAATCCACAAGAATAGCAATTCACCATAAAACCCCCTTTTTCCCAAAAATCTCCAAAACATCACCCAAGGGATTTATAATCAATTTTGCACATCAAAACACAGTTACATTCAAGAACAAAAAATTAATTGTAACAAAATACATTATATCTAACCAAGTGGAGTCGAGAGAGAATCCACATACCTTTAGGGTTCCCGAGAAATCGACCCATGAGTAACTACACCTCCAATCTGGTGAACGAACCACCGAAACATCTCTAGATCCCATTCCCTAACATTCACAAGCCATAATAATATCATCCAAGGCACCCAAAACCCTATATCTACATACAAAAAGTTTAGATCTATAATCCCAACAAAGAGGGAAGTGTAGATCTAGAGGAAAATACAAACAAACCAAAAGGAGAGAGTTACTGGGGAGAAACCACCATCAATACATAAAGAACCCTCTTCAAAATGCATAAAAAACAAGTGGAAAAGCTCATCCACCCCCTGAGAACTGAAGAACCCGAGTGATCCAAGAGTGGGAGGATGTTTGGAGTGAAAAATTTTAAGCCCGAGGGAGCCCAGAACTTATAACCCTATTTTTAAGTGGCTGTGTGGTTAGTCCATACGGTTTGGAAAACAACGCGCTAACCATGCACAGGATACTTCCTTGGAGAATGGGAACGCATGGTTGCCTCGCACGGTTTGGAAAACTCTGCGCTGGCCATGAAAAGCCTACAATCTCCCCTTTCACGGTTTCTGGGGGAATCCGCATGGTTTCCACTATTCGTGCTCAAACCGTGCACCCATAGAAAAGCCTCCAAACTCATCCAAACCCATTCCAAACTCTCCCAAAAACTTCCAAAGTCATACCATGCATTTTAAACACATAAAAATGCATAAACAAAGACCACATAACTCAAATCATGGGTACCACATTCTCCCCACCATTGGACTTTCCATCCCCGGAAAGTACTGAACCCGCACTTTGCCGAAAGAGCTCTGGCCAACAGCTCGACCATCTCTTTCTCCCGCTCCCTATTATCCTCATGAATCTGACCATGTTTCCAAAAAAACATGCACTAAACCAATTCTTTTACCATGCAAGACATTCTCATGCCTATCCACAACCCGCACTGGCACGCGCACTAACGAAGCAACAGATTCTTGCTCAACATGATCCCATCGAATCACATGGTCATGATCTGGCTGACACTTTTTTAACTGCGACACATGAAACACATTGTGCATGGCACTGAACCTAGGTGGTAATGCCAAATGATAATCCACCTCACCAACCTGCTCATGAATCTCAAAAGGTCCAATATACCTCGGAGATAACTTTCACTGCTTCCCAAACTGACAATGTCCCAGCCAAGGAGAGATCCTCAAGAAAACATGATCACTCACCTCTAATGACAACAGTCGTCGATGATGATCTGCATACAATTTCTGACCACTCTGAGTTGTCTCCATTCTCTTAATGATCAACTTGATCATCTCCATAGTTTCTTAGACAAGGCTCGATCTAACCATTAAGGAATCACCCATTTCAACCCAACATAGTGGAGAACGACATGGACGCCCATACAATTCTTAAAACAGATTCGTCTGTATAGATGCCTGATAACTATTATTTTACAATAACTTAACCAATGATAAGTGCTCCCCCCAGAGACCAGAAAAGTCCATGACACATGCCTACAACATATCCTCTACAGTTTGTATCATCCTCCTAGATTGACCATCCATCTGAGGGTGATATGTCCTGCTCATAGTCAATTGTGTCTCAAGTGCTTGCTGTAAGGATTTCGAAAAACGAGATGTAAACCTTGGATCTCTATTGAATAAAATCAAAACTAGAACACCATGCCTCTTTACCACCTCCCGGATATAGATTTTTGGTAGATCCTCCACTGTATGAGATTCAAGAATCGGGATGAAATGGGATGACTTCATTAGCTGATCCACTATCACCCAAATGGAATCGTGCTTTCTGACCATTCTTGGGAGACCTGTGACAAAATCCATCGCTATTTTCTCCCACTTCCAAACAGGGATTGGTAAAGAATGCAACATTCCTGCTGGCCTCTGAGGTTCTTCCTTGACCTACTGGCAAGTCAAGAATCTCGAAACAAACTCAACCACTCTTTTTTTCATGCCAGCCCACCAGAACTGCGCTTTCGACAAGTTATACATTTTCTAGATTCTAGGATGAACAGCCCACCTAGAATGATGATACACCCTGAGAAGATCCTCCTGAAACGTAAGTGGTACAACCATCCAATTCTAAAAACACATAGCTGAATCTCCATTCAATTTCAAACCCTCAATGGTCTCCCCACCATTGAGTCTCGACTCCATGGTCACACAATCTGAATCAGATGTTTGTGCCTCTATAACCAGGCCAACCAAGTCAGGAATCAGCAAAACCGGATATAAGACCGCTCTATCATCCAGGTCCTCATATTCCAAACGCATATCATCTATAATCGACATCAACTTCCACTGGTCGGATGCATGTTTTAGCACCTGGGAAAATGATTTTCTACTTAATGCATCTGCCACTGAATTTCCCCAAACTGGTGTGCGCATTATGTCAAAATAAAAAATCTGAAGATAATCTATCCATCTCCTTTTCCTAAAGTTCAAATCACTTTGTGAGAAAATGTGCTTCAAGATCTAATGATCTGTATATACTGTGAATTTCTCACCGAAGAGATAATGACGCCACACTTTCAAAGCATAGACCACTGTTTCCAACTACGAATCATGAGTTGTGTATTTCTTCTCATGCACCCTCAAATTCCATGAGCCATATGAAACCACATGATTACATCACATGAGAACTAAACCCAACCCTGATCCTGATTCATCACAATACACCACGTACCCTATTCCTGGTTCTGGCAAAACCAAGATTGGTGATGATGTAAGGAGACACTTATGCTCTTCGAAACACTACTTACACTGTTCATTCCACTGGAATGGGACATTCATTCTTGTCAAAGCTATCATCAGTGAAGCCAAACGTGAAAAATTACGAACAAAACGCTGATAATACCCTGCTAGAGTAGGAAAACTCCATATCTCAAACACACTCTTTGGCAGTTTCCATGAGATAATAGCCTGTATCTTTTCAAGATCCACTGAAACACCTCTTTCAGAAATCCCATGGCCAAGAAAATGAACTTCCTGTATCCAAAAGTCACACTTTGACAATTTGGCATACAACCACTAGTCCCTCAAGATCCCCAGCACTGTCACCAAGTGATGATCATGCTCCACCCCTGTCATTGAATACACTAGAATATCGTCTACAAACACCACCAAAAATGAATCCATATATCTCTAAAATACATGATTCATCAATCCCATGAACACTGCTGGCACATTCGTTAGACCAAAGGGCATAACTGCATATTCATAATGGCCATATCTACTTCTGAAAGCTGTTTTAGGAATTTCATCTTTCCTCACCTGCAATTGATGATATCCCGAACTCATGTCAATCTGCGAGAACCACTGGTATCCCCTCAATGGGTCGAAAAAAATCATCAATTCATGGAAGTGGATATTAACTATTTATTGTAACTTGGTTAGGTATACGATAATCAACAAGTAGTATCAAAGTTCCATGCGCCTTTTTCACAAACCACACTGGCGCTGCCCACAGAGACGTGTTGGTCCAGATGAACAATTTGTTTTCTAAGTCTTCTAACTGGACATTCAAATCCCAAAATTTAGAAGGTGTCATCCAGTAAGATGGAAGTGAGATAGGAATGGTCCCTAGAAGGAGATCAATCATAAACTCCACTTCTGTTATGGGAGGTAACCTAGAGAATTATTCAGGAAAAACATCCATGAACTGATCAACCACTACTGGAAGAACACTCTGGTCAACACCATCTACTGATTCCAATGACAACACAAACAAATAATATGATAACTTTCCCACTGCTGGTGCCAACAAACCTGTTGCACCCTGCCTGTCATGCTTCTCTCATCTAAAGAGATGTCTAATGACATCATGTGTCGTAAAGGCCAATGTTCGCACATCGCAGTCGATGTGGGCCTTAAAAGCCACCATCCAATACATTCCCAGGATTACATCATACCCATCCATCTCAAGCATTGAGAAATTCCAGGTTATCTCAACCTCGCCCACAACAAAACCACATGCATTAAACAAGAAGGCTCGACACTCTCTTAGACCAGTAGGAGTTTGATTTTTTAAAACCGAGGGCATCACTTCTACCCTTAAACCCAGCAAATCAACCACACGTGCAGCAATAAAAGAGTGTGAATCACCCATATCAAATAGCACTTGCATCAAGGTTCAATTCTAAATAATAGTACCTCGCATCGTGGATGGTCCATACTGATCATCCACCACAACCTACTCATCCTTGAACAATGCCTTTGTCACCACACTCTGCTCTTTATTTCATTGTTGAGGTGTCGTGGTATTCCGAGAATCACCATGATCCACTTTACTCTACTGACAAGGGGTGAGTTGTTATCCCCATCCCATCAAATCATATGATGTCTACGATCCCTGAGGAGTGACATGCACACCCGACCATGGAGCATTCCAAAAATAATGATGCAGATGCCCCATCTTCATAAAATAATGAAATTCTAGAGGTTTTGTCATTCAATCCCCCTTGATGTGGCTCATAGAACCACACTGAAAACATCTCGGCTTGCTCTGGGGCTTCGGAGGAAGACTTACCGATCCTGTCGTCAGATTATATGCCATATTCCTACCCTGGGAATAAGTGTCACTCCTTCACTTGAACCCATCATTAGAGTTCCCACTATTCACCATGGGTACAACCTTACTTCCTCCACCCGGAGCACCCAACAAATCCCTCTTATCCACCGATGCTCTATTCACCATCTCTTTGTAATCATCTATACACAGCACTGCTATCTTTGAACGAATTTCTTGCCTTAATCCCACTTCGAAGATCCTTGCCTTCAACAACATGCTACCCTCCACCTCTGGTGAAAACCACACTATGTTCATAAACATAGTTGCATACCCTATCACAAACATAAGCTCTTGCTTCAAACTGAAGAAATCAGTCATACTCTGAATTCTGAAAGTATGTGGGTAGAATTTTTTGTTAAACAATTCCTCGAAGCCTTCCCGCGTCATAACCTAGTCCGTTATAGCTAGAACTACCAACTCCCACCACTGAAGGGAATGATCATTCAACATATACATGGTCAAATTCACTTTCAACTCTAGAAACATTCCCAAGAACTCGAAGATATTGTTCATTCTATTCAATCATGCTTCTTCCCTCTTCGGCTCTGAATCACCCCCGAAGATGGGTGGATTCTGCTTTTGAAACTGAACAGTATGATCTACATGCATTGGTTCATCCATTTTTTTCCCACTTCCTAAAGCTTGTAAAGCTTGCAATATGCTATGCACTAGCTGCTGGTTCACCTGAGGCTCATGTGCTACCACATTCTCAGCTGCCTCCTCCGGTTGGCCTCTACGACGCCTACCCGATGCCATTTTTTAAACAGAAAACAAAAAACCATGAGTCTCACTTCTGTAGACATCAAAAAATCCCATCTCAAATCACATTACTCAATACTATGACAACAAGGCTTTCCAAATTTCCATGTTTACCATGTTTCACCATTTTTGAAAACCAAACTATTTTCAAAATACCACCAGTTTCCATGTTTCAAATCCTTTTGTTTTAAAACCTAATTCGGATTTTTCAAAATCCACACATTCATATCACATCATAAATCATTATATCCCAATGAAATATGAATCCTAGAGGGAAGTAAATTATACCAGGAATGTCATGCTAATCTCATTGGCTACACCCATGACAATGAGATATTGAATGCCTATAAGTCTCTCCCAAGAACATATGTACCCAACTCCCTGGTAACATTAATTTCAGCATAAAAGGCTTAGCTACGTCCTTTTATGCTATACCTTCCATGTTATGACATTCATATGCCCTGCTACCATACAGGATAAAGTAATACACCACAACAAATGTCAACACAAAAACCAAGGCACCAAAGCGACTGAACAACTACTCTCACTTGAAATCTAAGGACTGAACAAACTGATACCACTTGTAAAACCCCTCCCCTACCTCATTGTCTTCAGGAGGCGGTGAAGGCTACTTGACCATAAGTGACGTTTCCAAGATTCCAATGGCTGGAAATAAATGTTGAGGGATTAAAGATCATGTTGGGGAACAATTTCCCCTTAAGACAAAACCAACCAAACCATCCACTAACAGTCATTATATGATGCATGTTAAATAAATTACCCAACCATGCATTCTCAAAAGACAACCAAGTTGTTCCACAACACCACTCAAAACCAATACAACCCGACTTCTCCACACAACATCAGAGTGCACTACGAAAACGAAACAACCAAACACCATAGGCCATGACACCACCACAACTCCACACCAAGCTCCAAGCTCCACACTCCACCAATGGATCACAATGATCCACTAAATGAGGGTAATGCCTTACCTTTGACCATGTCACGGTACACAACATCTTCAAGGAAACCAACGTGCCAAATCAAGGGGTGAGTACTAAAACTCAGTAGGATTTACCCAAATGGAATCCCTACACATGCCACTAGGATAAAACCGTTACAACATTTTTGTAAAATAAATTATATAAAATAATCACAAGTGCTACCATTACCATAAACCAACCACACCCTTACCAAGCCATTTCACCCAAACCAAACCAACAATGGAAAGCCAAAAAAACAAGCCACAAACCATTCCAACACTTACACATTAGCACAAAAATTCTATATTGTAATGAAATGCACAAAAAACAACCAAAACAACCAAACGGTGGAGCTTCTGTCCAACCCGTTCACCCATTCACATCAAGAAGCACTTCCTGTCCACTTATCCTTGTTGTTGGCCCTTCCATCCACTATTCATCCCCTTTTTATAGTGGTACTTCTCTCCACTTCCACACAACATTCAAAATAAGTCAATGCCAAGTATATAACCCAACAAGGTCACAACCACATGTAATCAACCAATTCCATTGCATATCAATCCAGTACAATAAATCACCCATTTATTGAAAACCATTTTCCATGCCAACAACATTTCAATAAAACAACCCTTTTATTGAAAACCATTTCAATCAATCATTTTCACAAATCAATCATAGCATCCCATTTTAAAATCTCTATTTAAAAATCCAAAAGAATGGCATTTCACCATAAAACCCACTTTTCCCAAAAATCCCCAAAACATCACCCAAGGGATTTCTAATGAATTTCACACATCAAAACACAATTAATTTCTAGAAAAAAAATTTAATTGTAATCAAAACCATTAGATCTAAACAAGTAGAGTCGATAGAGAAGCCACCTACATTTAGGGTTCTTGATAAATCGACCCACGAGTAACCGCACCTCCAATCCAAAGAATGCACCACTGAAACCTCTCTAGATCCACTTCCCTAACATTCAAAAGCCTTAAAAATATCATCCAAGGCACCCACAACCCTAGATCTACACACAAAAACAGTATATCTAGAAATCCAAGAAAGAGGGAAGAGTAGATCTAGAGGAAAATCCAATGAAACCAAGAGGAATGACTAACCCAATAGAAACCACCTTTAATACACGAAGAACCCTATTCAAAATGCCTAAAAACGAATGGGAAAGCTCCTACACCCCCTAAGAACCAAAGAACCCTAGTGAGCCATGAGTGGGAGGAAGTTTTGAGTGAAAAAGCTTACGATCGAAGGAGTCTGAACTTATAACCCTATTTTTAAATGGTTGCACGGTTAGTCCATATGGTTTGAAAGACCGTGTTCTAACCGTGCACACACTACTACCTCTGGAGAAAGGGTCCGCATGGTTGCCTTGCACGGTTTGGAAAATCGTGCGTAGGTCGTGAGAAGCCTATTGTCTTCCCCTGCACAGTTTTCTGCGGAATCCACCCGGTTTCCACTAACCATACTCAAACCGTGCACCCGTAGACTAGCCTCCAAACTCATCCAAAACCATTTCAAACTCTCACAACCACTTCCCAACTCATCCAATTCACTTTAAAGACATAAAAATGCATAAACCAAGGCCACATAACTCAAACCGAGGGTGCTATAATCATAGGTGTTGGAAGGCTGATAGGAGAAAACATGGTCCATAATCACATGCACATATTTCTATTTTGGGTCACCTAAATTAAGATTATTCATAGTCTTTTGTAGAAATATTAAACTACTGATTAAAATAATGTAAAACCCCTCCTCTCCTATACTCTCAATACCACCCCAATAACCCTCAACCTCTCACACCTCTCAAGCCTTGAGGATTGTTTATGATCTACCCAATATCATTCCCAAGGAACTTCCCCCCATCCAAGACCTTCTGGTATCACCAAATGGCCAGAACCAAAGGCTTTAAGGAGGATCTCAAGGAGAAGTGAACAATAGGTAAAATCATCTTTCATTTTCTTGTGTTATATTTTTAATTCTATTATTTTTTTTATAATCTATTCAATTTTCATTTTCTAATTGGCATGAAATCTCTAGTGTGATATATGTTTTGTTTTTTTATCTTGTTATTGGAATGATTCATCATTATTCTTCCTCTCCTTTTCTACTTATTCAAAAAATCATAACATCACCCGGGATGTGCCGATTTACAAAAATCATGGACGATGTGTTTATAATTTCCATTAAATCCTTCAAAACAAGTTATAAAATTATTTTAATCGTTGAAATAGAATTTAATGATTTTTATATATCCTCTTTCTTGTTTTGGAGTTAAAATATATACAAACTTTTATTTTATATAATGAAACTAGTTTGTGATTATCAATGAACCGCAAAAATGATCTAAATGGATATCACTAAAGATTTATCTAATGATTAATCCTTATAACATATAAAAAATTGAGTAATGGAATCATTTATATTCTGGAATCATCTTAATATTATTTCATTTAACTTATGGGATTTCATTTCCATGCAAGAATAAAAGTTAATACAAACTGAACATTGAAATCATGTAAAGAATGCACTCGAAACAATGGAATCAATAAAATATTAATAATTTAAGGGTAAATTGATGTTATGAAATGGTCATATATTTTGGTATAAATAGAATTTGTTTCTCTGAATTATTAATAACACTCTTTTAATAATTATACATTATGTTTAAATATATTTTTTGTAAGACGAACCTGAGGTAAGGGAATTCATAACCTAATTTCCAATCCTCGGGTTAACCTTCTACTCTATTCATTATGTGGTTTTAAGATTATTTGGGTGATGAATTTTTGTATATATTATGTTGTATTATTTTTATTTACAATGCATACACATATCCATTTCATTCCTTTAATTCTCACTCTAATTAAATTGGTAAGGAACTTTCCATTTAAAATCCTTTTAAAAGTATCTTTAATAAAATTATTAAAGATTGTTTTTTATTAATATTTGGCATGGGTGGTTTCTCTTGATTTCATGAAACTTTATTAGGATGATGTGTTCCTTGCAAATGATTATGTTTGGTTGAGCCCATTATAGCTCATGATATGCTGGTTTGAGCCCATTATATCTTAATATATGATGGGTGTGCCCCATTATAGCTCTTTAATTCATTGGTTACTCCAAAGATTGAATTGAACCAAATGGTTATTTCATGTTTAATAGTGATTGTAAAAGTGATATAGTAAACATTCCCATGGAAACTACATAATTTTTCCATGCATTTTAATTAGTTTTTTATGAAATGGGTTTTATTAGTTTCTATGTTATCACTTGACTAATGATTTAATTCCTTATATCCATTACATAGATTTTTTCTCTCTTCCAATGTTTTAAATGTTTTTAACCTTTTATAAGGAGGTATAAGAGAAATAGGGAATAAATTTTAAATGGTATAAATATTTTTCAAAGAAATTATGTTTTTATATAAGTTTTATATTTTGGAAAAAGTGGATATTATTTTAGTAGCATCCTCATGTATGGTTAGGGGATGTTATGTATGTTTTATGTCTTGATTTCCCTAAAACTCTAAACCTAAAAATATCCTTAATGTTTGATTTGGTGAAGAAAACAAATTATATCGGTTCGCATGGCGGTAGTCTATCGTACACATGAGTGGTGGCTTTGTTTACAATTTATATAAAAAAATATGGATAAATATTATTATATAAAAATAAAAAATTCTTTTTATATGGTAGAAAACTATGTTGTTGTATTTTATTTTTTAATACATAGTTAAATGTTTTGAAATAATGAATAAAAATAGATATCTTGGTGTAAATTATTACCTTTTATCGGGAAAATATTTTTTAGTTCTCTTATTAAGAACCATGGGGTTGGTATTTTAAGAATAAAGAAAGCTTTATAACATGGATCAGGATGTTCGGGAGGTATTATGTAACATCCCATGTATATACATCCCATGTAAATAAAAAATTATACATTTTTATATTTATTAATATTTGTAAATTAAATGTTAATTTTACTTTGAAGGGGATGTTATGTTTGATGGTATACCTAATACGCAACAACAGGTTTCTTTGAAGTCTAATGTTACACACAATGCTGAGTCATTTGAAAAATAATAATATAATATTATTTTAAATGGTAGTTAACACCGATCCATTGTATTGGTGGGAATGAATAGAACTATCTAAAATATTATTATACATGGTTGTTAAATGTTTTTACAATTATCCAATAATAGTTAGAGGCTTAAAATGCGAGTGAATCTAATTTTTAGAATAAATACTCTAATATTCTATAAAAGGTTGATTTACCACCTTTTAATGGTAAATACTCTTCAAATATAGTTTGGTAACATTTAAATGTTTTATTTGACAAAATATTTTTTTTACAATTGGGACATCAAAATTTACATTGGGTATTTTCTTTTTATTTTTTTGATAAAATTAATTTTAATTTAATAGGGAAAATACTGTATTTTAATTCAATCCCACCTTTTTAATATAATTTATTTATATGGTAAGATTATATTTTTAATTGGTTTTAAAATGTAATTAAGTTACATTTTTACAATTTAATCCAAAGTAAGTCATTGGAAAAATTTTCACATTGAAATTGGTCATAAAAAAATATCAATCTTTTGAAAGTTATTATTTTTTTAAAACCATGTTTTTTGTTTTGACAACGGAAAATAATTTTAAATTAATTAATGAAACTTCTATGTTTTGAATTTCATAAAATAGACATTAATTTTGAATTTGGAATATCAAATATATCTTAGGCTGTTTTTTTTTAGTTTTATGAAAAACTTCAATTTTTGATGATTAGTTAAAACACTGAGTAGTAGTTAAAAATTTCCTTTTTCATTTGAAATTTTTTTTACTACTTATGTGAATTGAAAATAATTTTTGGTTAATAGTAACTCTTGTCTTTTATTTACCGCGATTAAAGAGAAATAGGGTAATACAAGGTAAAAACAATATTATATTAACATAAAATTACCTTAACACTTGTCCAAACCATACTGGGTGAGTAATGGAAGACCCAAACCATCCATGGGTGTCGATTTTGGCCATTGAAAGCCACTTGGGTAAGATAATGATATTAAAAACTATGTATTTAATATAAAAATAAAAATATCATAAACATGTATTTTTTACTAAAACAATTTTAATGTGGGGTTGTATAATTGATATATTTTAGTATAAATATTATTTAGAAAGATTGAACTATTTCCTACATCATGGTCTTTTTTTATAATTTTTATTCATCAAATAAATAAATTTATTTATGACTAAATTAGGATGCCGTGTTTACCGCATTAATGAATGGTTTAAAAAAATAAGATTATAAAAATTAATGAAAAATATCCAAAACCTGTACAATTATTATTGGATGATTTTATTTCAGACAAGAGTCATATTATATTATACTTTAATAGGTTTTGGACCTTTAGAAACTGAAAATCATTATATAATAAAATAATATTTTCAAACATTCCTAAAGAGCCCCTCCCCCCCCCCTTTTAAAAAGCCCTCACCACTAACCCATTAATCATACCTCTCATGCCCCATGGAATATCCAACCACTACCCAAATAATCTCTCAAGATCCCTCTCTTCCACCAAAAAACCTTACTTTAGGCAAAAATCACATAAAGAATTACTTTTGGTTCAAAGAAAATAGAGTTACCTATTTTAAAGTAAACGCCTTCTTTTAAGTTCATTTATTTTATTTTACTTCTCCAACCACCAAAAATCTAATTATTCTTTTATTTTATAAAAACACCAGTATTATCATTATAATAGGTTTTTTTGTAAGAAATATTTGAACTGCACTTACACACACCTCCAACTAATTTGTTAAGAACATATTGTTTCTATGGACGGCGAACTACTGCCTCATGAAATGATGATTGTTCAATATTCTCGTACCACCTCTTATGATGGAAACTAATATTACACTATATTTATATGTGATATATATTATTTTTATATTTTTTCTATGATTCTGTATTTTTCATTTATAAAATACCTTTATGGTTTCCATAGTGGGTAACTACAATAATTTCATCTGAGGAACTGCGAACCACCGCCCCTCAAAGTTATATGACTCATTCATTCCATACGTGGAATGTATAAAGGATGGAGTTAATGAAATTATATATGACTGTATACTATAATTATAATATACCTATTTATCATGATGTTTTCATTTGGTTAAATATGATATGGAAATGAAATTAGTGTTCATGCGTACATACGACTTACCCTCTCCATGAATAGTTCATTTCATTTCATATCTCTAAATGTTATGTACTATTATAAATAAATATATATACTGGATATATATTATATATATTATATCTAATTCATGAATATCATTCTAGATATAATGTACTTTTTACAACATGGACAACTTGTAATTATAAGTAGTTCATTTTTTACTCAGGTACCAAACATCGACAAAATGACCATTATTAACTTAAATTATTACATAATGTTTATAACATGGTAATAAGTCATATAAAAGGAATAATAAATATGGAAAATGGTCATAAGAAATTAGAAATTAACTTTAGTTTATTATTAAATAGATTAAAGAATGAACAATTCAAGTCGGACATGAGGTAAGGGACTTCATCTCAATCTCCAATCATTGAGGTATATTTTCTTCTATACACGACATTCTGTTATATGGTGTATAAACACCTTTAAATTTTAATTTCATTCAATTTTAATCTTTTTCTACAAGGAGTTATACTGAAAAAAAATAAAAGAATTTTTATTTTTAACGTATGCGGTGAAAACAACCTTTCCACCGCTTGGAGAATTATTTGATCTTTGACCTCCTTAACAAGTTGTAGTGTTTCTTTTATGTATTTTGGTATTGAAAATGGTATTGAAAATGTATTTTTATGTCAATATATTTAAATTATATATTGTGATTGAAATTTGGAAATTTTAACTTTTCTTTATATTTGTTTTTTATTTTCTGAATATGTTATAGTTCTTGGGCATTTTTTACATATACAGGTGGTTCCATGATAAACTCAGGGCCGGTGAGCCCGAGATAGCTCTCCAATGAATTGGGTAACGTGATGGAGGTAAACGTGAATGTTTATCCTAATAAATTTAGGGAATATACTGTGATGGGTATTCCAAATGCAACTCTTTATGTGGCTGTGAAAACTACAACGTACGTATGTAATGCATGTTATAAGTTATTATTATAATTTGTGATTACTATGTGTTATTAATAAAGCATATGATTTCATGAGGTATGTTAAAGATATTTTGTATTGTATGTATTGATTAACTAATTTTTTCTTTCTTTATTTTATAACCCTTATTGAGCTTTTTTGGCTCATCCCATGTTTTGAAATGTTTTTCACAGGAATTAAAGATTAATTGGAATCAAGGAAGTCTTGTTGTCTAAAACATGGATCGATACATGACACTTTTTTCAAGTGTTTTTTTTATAAAAAAGATGGAAATTGAGTGGAAGTGTCTATATTGTAATTTTTGAGAAGTAATGTAATAGTTATGGACTAATTCTCTGAAACACTAAACCTGATAAGATCGTCAGTGTGATTTATCCATTTAATTCAAGATTATATAATTTTTTAATGTTGGGTACTTATAGTTGGTATCATAGGTCGGTTTATATAACATTAGGAGTTAGGATATTTTTTTTATTAATATCCATAAATTAATTTATGTGAATGTTGAAATTATAAAGAATATATAGATTACAATGTTTCTTTGCATAGGATATTTCTCGGTTCAGAATGGTTTTTTGTAGAGGAAAAAGGGAAGTTGTGATGGGACAACATCAAGAGGAAAAAAACCTTCCATATCTGAAACCTGAGATGGTCGGAATCGGAACTGAACAATTTTTTGTAGTGATGGAATAGTTGACTTAGGCTATAAATAGTGGTGGTATCCATCCATGAGATCATCCAGATTATCCACTGAGGAACATGTTAGTAGTAAATAATTTCATTAGGCATCATCCCCCATCATTCAGAGGATCAGCTGGCCCTGTTCCAACTGAAGGGTGGATTAAAGCACTTGAAAAGATTTTTGATGTCATGGGGTGTTCAAAACATCAAAAGGTTAGTCTTGTTGTTTTCCATTTTGAAGGTGAAGACGATCAGTGGTGGTTTGTGGTGAAAAATATCAGGGATATTGAGGATATTGATGCTCTTTATTGGGATGGATTCAAAGGTATGTTTCCTGAGAAATATTTTCCAAAGATGTTTCGTCTTAGGATGGAAAAAAACAATTCCTATAATTGAGGCGGGAGGATGACTCAGTGGATACTTATTGTACCATCCCAGGTAAATGAAGAATAAGATATTTTAATATTTATTAATATTTGTGAAGTAAATATTAATTTTACTTTATATGGGTTTCTATGTTCTATAGCATACCTGATACGCAACAACGAGTTTCTTTGGAATCTTGCGATGCACACTAAAAATATAATATTAATATTTTAAATGGTAGTTAACTCCTAGTTGTTCTATTGGAGGGAATGAATGAAACTAACTAAAATATGATTATAAATGATTATTAAATGTATTTACATTGTCCAGTAAAAATTTAGAGGCTTAAAATGTGAATGAATCTAATTTTAAGCATAATTGACATTAAAAGGCCGATTTATCACTTTTTATTGGAACCCTTTTTAAATCTAGTTTTGTTAACTTCAATACATTCCAAATGACCAAATAAAATCCTTATTTATAATGGGGATATAAAAATTTACTTTGTACAATTTTTTTGAATTTTTCCGATAAAGATCATTTTTTAATGAATAGTGAAAAATATTTTATTTTAATTCAAAAGTGCCATTTAATCTAATTTATTTATATGGTTAGATTATCTTTTTAATTAGTTTTAAGGTGTAATTAGAATATATTTTTACCATTTAATCCAATTTTTGTCATTGGAATTAATTTCACTTTGAAATTGGACAAAAAAAAGTATCAATCTTTTGACAGTTATTGTTTCTTAAAAACACGCTATTTGTTTTAACAATGGAAATTAATTTTAAAATTAATTAATGCCACATCTATGTTTTGAATTTGGAAAAATCGACATCATTTTTGAATTTGTAATATCAATTATAGCTTAGGCTGAATTTTTTGTATATTTCTAAAAAAATTAATTTTTCATGAATAGTGAAACCACTTAGTGGTAGTTAAAAAAGTTGAAATTTTCATTTAAAGGTATATAGGGTAATTCAAGGTAAAAAGAATAATTTAATAATTGAAAATTACATTAACATTTTTTAAAACCTTATTAGTTGAGTTACTAATGACCATTGGCATCTTTAGGTCGATTTTGGCACCCCATTGAGCCACTTGGGAGTGAAAATGACAATTTAGATTAATTAATTTAATGCGAAGACAAAATTGATATTAACAAAAATCTTTTAGTAATTAATTTTTATATGGTATTATATAATTCCTATTTTCGACTATAAATATTATTTGGAAATATAAGAATATTTCATACGTCATGGTATTTGTTTTATAATTTTTAGACAATAAATAAATTAAATTATTTATGACATAATAATGATGCAGTATTTACCTCATTAATAAATAATTTAAATAAATATGATTATAGTGATTAAAATATTATCCAAAACATGTCAAATTTTTTTTTGGATGATTTTATTTAAACCATTCCTCATCTTTTATTTTACTATAATGATTTTAGGACCATTATAAATCGAATATCATTATATAATAAAATAATTTTTTCACACTTTCCTAAAGAGCCCCTCCTCCCCGTAATAAAATGAGACCACTTCTAACCAATTCCTCACACCTATAAATCCATTTCGCTCATCTACCCTCTACCCAATTAATCTACCTATATCCCTATCCTCCCCCTAAAATCCTTACCTTAGGCATAAGGCACTTCAAGAAGTCCTTTTGGTTTAAACCAAAGGAGTTACCCAAATTAAAGGTTACGGTTTCTCTTAAATTGTTTTCATTTATTTTACTTCTAAAACCCATTAACCTTTTTTATTTCTTTCTTTTATAACAACAAAAGTATCCTAAATATACTAGGATGTTGTTATAGGAAGTATTATAGCTACACTTACACACACCTCCATCTAATGGATGAAGAACATAATATTTCTGTGGATGGAAAACTAACGCCTCACGAAACGATGATTGTTCAATTACATATTACCACCTCTCATGGTGGCCAATATGATGGAACTATATTTATATATGATATATATTATTTTTATGATTTCATTATGCTTATTTAATTCCTATTTATATCAAGCCTTTATGGTTTCCATAGTGGGTAAATACGATATTTTCATTTGAGGAAGTGCGGACTACCGCCCCGTTAAAGTGATGTGACTCGTTAATGCCTTGTGTGGGATTTATAAAGGATAGTGTTAATGATATTATATATGATATTATACTAGAATTATAATATACCTATGTATCATTATGTTTTATTTCCATTAAAATAATAAATATAAATGAATGTAGCGTTCATAAACACGTACGGCTTACCGTCTCCATGAACGGTGCATTTCATTTCTTACCTCTAAATGTGATGTAATATTATAAGTACATGTATATACTAGATATATATTATATATGAAATATCTAAATTATGAATATAATTCTAGATATAATGTACTATTCACCACATGGACAACTTGTAAATATAAGGTGTTCATTTTTTACTCAAGTTCCAAATATCGACAAAACGAAAGTTCTTTACTTAAATGGTTACATAATATTTATAACATGGTAATAGCTGATATAAAAGGAATAATAAACATGAAAAAGGTTCTTAAGAAATTATAAATTAACATTAGTTTATTATTCAGGATATTAAGGAACGAACGGGTCATGTCGGACATGAGGTAAGGGACTTCGTCTCAATCTCCTTTCATTAAGGAATATTTTCATTTGTACACAACTTTATTTTATACATTGTATAAACCCCATTGAATTCTACTTTTATTCAAAAGGAATCTTTTTCTATGAAGAGTTTTACTAAACAAAATAAAAGAATGTTCCTTTTAACGTAAGCGGTGACAATGACCTTTTCCACCTCCCTGAGTATTATTTGATCTTTGGCTTCCTCAACAAGCCGTAATGTTTTTTTATAGAAAATAAATTCCTTATACTGTTTTACATATTTTTGGTATTGAAAATGGTTTTGATAATGGATTTTTTATGTCAATATATTTAAGTGATATATTATGATTGGAATGTGTAAGTGTTTCCTTTCCTTTATATTTGTTGTATGTGATATGACTTTATATTGGTACTTTGACATATGACGGGTGGTTACGTGATAATCCAAATGACGGGTGGTGCCGTGAATACTAGGATGGGTGGTTACGTTATAACCTTCAATGCATTGGGTATGGAAGTCGGTCGTATGGTTATTCCATTTAGTGATATGTGTGGAATTCGACCGTATGGTTATTCCATTTATATATGTTTATTTCTCAAGTTACTTTTATATGTTATGTGTTCTTTATATGGGTTTTATGGTAATCTTTTAGTTATAAAAGGTTATGTAATGATCTTTTATTCAGTGAACAGTAGTTACTACTTCATAAGGGTGAAAAGTATTACTTATGTTTAAGTATTCATGGTTTAGTTGTTGTTTTGAAAAAAACTAACAGTTTTCCTTCTTTGTGTATCCTTTACTGAGCTTTTTATGCTCATCCCAAGTTTTTGAAATGTTTTTCACAGGACATAATGTGGAATAGGGTCAAATATGGGATCAAGGAAAATCCATGTTATCTTAATCATGGAACTATACATGAATCTTTTTTTCAAGATTTCATGTTTTGTAAAAAATTAAAATGGAAACTATGCATAAGTGTCTACTTTATAATATTTTGAGATGTAATAGTTATGTCCTAATTCTCCAAAACTCTAAACCTAAAAAGATCCTCAATGTGAATTATTAATTTAATTCAATATTATGTAATGTTTAAGGCTAGATCCTTATAGTTGGTATCATAGGTCGGTTTAGATAACTTTAGGAGTTAGGATATTGTTAAATTAGTATCCATAAAGTAAATTAGGTTAATAACGAGATCATGTAGCATTTACAGATTACCATGTTGCTTCGCCTAAGATATTTATATGTTTAGAATGGTTTTCCACAGAGGAAACAGGGAATCTATTTTAGGATGACATCAGGAGGAAGGTAACCTTCCAAATCAGCAACCTGAGATGGTTGGAATCGGAACTGAACAGTTTTTTGTAGTGATGGTATAGTTGAATCATGCTATAAATGGTGGTGGTATTCTTGTATGAGATCATCCAGATCAACCGCAGAGGAACATGTCATTAGTGGATCATTTCATAAGGCAACATACCCTATCATTCAGAGGATCATCTAACCCTATTCTAGAAGAAGTGTAGAGACCCAAAGCATGACGTACATGGACATGACATTACTTTTTCGGAATACATAGTACATAACAAAAACACACACAAGGATCGTAATAGTTTAGTGTCTTTGGAAACTCGGAATATAATCTTCTAATCGTGGTGAAAGATCTTCAACATCTCCCATAAATATATTCTTTTTTTTACCTAAAACCATTCTTTATATCCTGGGGAAAAGAAAACATAAAAGGGTGAGCTCAAATGCTCAGTAAGTATAAACAAAAGAAATATCAATCACATCATATTCATAAGAACATAACATTTTGGAAATCTTAACCTGTAAAAGAGAGCATAATTTCAAAACATGGGATAAATCATAGTAGTGAAATGAAATCCCAATAATCATAACTTAAAACATGAAACATTGTGGTATACACACATAATCATAGAGAATCATATCTTATTAGTCCAGACTCATTGCCAAGACTATCTTAGTGGACAAAGTCCATTTCTGAACCGAGTCACCCTCATTTCAGTCCTGTTTCACTGAACTGGTATAACCTACCATTCCAGCCATGTCTATCTCATGAGATATATAATCTTTACCCAATGCATTGGAGGGAGATATCGGTCCCACCCATCTCATAATGATACCATTCTTATGTGTGCCACAAAATCATAAATCATACATCATTGCATAACCCATGTAATAAAAATGGGATTCTTAAACAACATGACATCATAAAACAATTCATATAAGATAAAGGAATTCATAAAAATATTTCCATCACAACATAATCAAATCCATGTAATAATAGGGATAAAAATAGAACCCTATATTATCTTATATGGAAAATAATTTTGATAAAACTCTTGAACTCCATTATTTAGGAAAATATCCTTTCAACTTCAAAAACATTTTTCCTTTCTTAACATGTCATACAATTTTAAAATAAAAGAAGTTGATTAAAAATAAACTTGAAAACTTGTAAAGTAAGCTTCTTGTAATTAATTTTTTAAAAATCCATTCATGCCATATAAGTTAAAAAACATTCTTCGTACTTTTTTCGGAAAAGTAAAAAAGTACCTCGTACGAAAAACGACAAAAGATTCGCTTCATATCTTTTACTAAAAACTCACCGAATGGTAAAATTGGATTTAAAAAATTTTAGGTGGATGGAAACAATATTACATATTGAGGGATCATGGATTTGGATGATAATATATTCCCCAGTAAATTCTGAAATATAAACAATCTCGGATAAAAATTGAGATTGTGAGATTTTCCCTTACCTTATGTATGATATGCTTTGTACGTATCTGAACCTCCTGTATAATGATTTAAATAATGTCATTAACTTATTACAGAATCATATTAATTGTTATGATATCATATATGGTTCACTTATGACTTTATATTACCTGTTCTTTCTTAAATTCGATGTTAAAGAAGCGTTTTGGGTAAAATCGTTTCATTGGTGTTTG
This sequence comes from Viscum album, assembly GCA_963277665.1. Classification (NCBI taxonomy): domain Eukaryota; kingdom Viridiplantae; phylum Streptophyta; class Magnoliopsida; order Santalales; family Viscaceae; genus Viscum; species Viscum album. The sequence continues at coordinate 796,553,261 of OY728143.1, read as the reverse complement.
GACTTGTTGTTCTTGACATTATTATTACTTATTTCATGATTTACTTACTTAAAGAATATAAAAAATGATTTATATATCATATATATTCAGTATATATATATAATAGATAGATAAATGAAATGAAACACACCGTTCATGGAGACGGTAGTCCGTACGTACGCATGAACGTTGTTTTCCTTTCCTCATTGTCTTGAATGGAAGTAAGTAGATGACATACAAACATATATATATATATATACACATAAATCCAGTAGATTTAACATGTCATATATTTCATTATTATTCATTATATATACTTTATAATCATTCATGAATGGTTAATGTGGAGAATGAATCTCATCGCGTCGTGGAGACGGTAGTCCGTACGTACGCACGAGCGATGATATTGTTCTCATGATCGTGAACTTGCGTTGAAGTGTATGTATACTATTTTAGTGTCAATATCACTTTATAATAATCATATATAGTTACTCATTACACCATTATACCCATCCAATTAAGGAGGTGGTGGAAAATAGAATACACCACGGCGTGGAGACGGTATTCCGTACGTACGCACGCGCGGTGATTTCCTTTTTCTGTAGGATGGATAGTTGGTTAATTAGAGTTGTTTCATATTTATAATAACATATCAGTATATAATAAATACTGATGTTATTACTTTATCATGAAACAACAAAAGAATAAGAAGTTGAAGAAGAAATAAATTGAAAAAGATCAGTAATGGATATTACCTCTTTTTGACACGCCTTTTCTTAACCTCCAATTAAGAACTAAGGATGGTCTTTGAAGAAGACCAGGACCTCTAGGATGATACTAGGGAAGTGGAGAAGAGATTTTGGTAGGGTTTTGCCGAGCTTGAATGCTCAAATTGGTGTGAGGAGGAGAGGGAGGAGGTGTTGTTTTATAAGGGAGGAGAGGGGCACCTTAGGAAAATCTCAAAATATTATTTTATATTAAGTTAAAATTAGGTTTATAATGGTTCCAAAGGGTCTTATTTTGAAGCTAATGTGGGTATGGGTCGAAATCCTCTCATAAAATAGGATTTCGACAAGTTTAGGTTATTATTTTAACCTTATCAATTAGATTTAACTCTCAGTTAAATAATTTAACTTTTACCATGTCTTTTTGTTTTCTTACACTATACGGTTAATAAACATACTATATCAAGAAAAGAACACCAAGTTGTTTATTATTAATATATATAATATTATCTAAGTCATTTGGCTGAACCATAGTTTTTTAGGAATAAAATAACAATTAATAATATAATATTTGTTTTAAAAACTAATTTATGTCAATTTTGACACTATTTGGTACATGATTTTTATGAAATTCATAACAGAATGATAAGTTCTATCCAAGTTACTTAAATCAACAATAACATGTCATATTAACCTATAAAGTTAGTGTAAGTCATAAAAAGTCTCAAATTACATTTATTTGGGCATTCATAACATCAATTATGTCAATATTTCATTAATAAGATAATTACTGCATGATCTTTGTGTCATAATAAATGATAATTATTTAATCCCTAAAAATTCTAAATAAATTCCTATGATGTATAAAATTGTATTATATTTCTGTAGACTATTAATTTTCGATGTTTCATGGAGTTTATCACTAAATTAAAATTATTATACTTATAAGATTTAAGAAAGTGACATGTTGTCACATTCTTTGGTTTTAATAATAATTAAATTATTTTCATTGAAAAAATTTAATTAAATGAATCTAATCTGACCCTTATGTGATATGGGTCGACTTTTAGTCATCCAATAGGATTTTTACATTTTTAGGGTAATTTTAAAATATTATATTTACCCTTAATTACCCGATTTACCTTGAACTATGGTAAATAAAATTTACCGTAGTTACTTTTCATAATTCCCAAAAATAAAAAGTAGCTTATTAACATAATTTGTATCCACTGATTCCAAATATTGAATCCATTTTTCCAAATTCAATACACAAAAGTTGAATAAATTAAATTAAAATTAATCCCGTTGTCAAAAGAAAACGGGGTTTTCTTTAAAACATTGCAAAAGATTGAATTTATTTAACCTACGAATTCAAGGAAAGATCAATGCTAATGACATAAATTATATTAAATGGTAAAAATATATTCTATTTACACTTTAAAACCACTCAATATCATAATTTATCCAAATAAGATATTACGATGAAAAAAGTTGTTTTTAATTAAAATATAGCGTGTTTTTACTATTCATTAAAATATGAAAGTTATCGGAAAAATATGAAAACTTTATATAATGTAAATTTTTATATCCTGATTCAAAAGAAGAATTTTATTTTGTCAAATTGAATTTTTAAACATGTCAAAACTAGATTTAAAGTGGGTGCGCCATCAAAAGATGGTAAAACTGCATTTTTTGAAAAAACCTTATTTTACCCGAAAAATTTATTTTGTACTTATACCATGTTCTAGAAAATGTGTAAGATGAAAAGTAATGTTATAAAATTAAAAATTTAGGTAATACTATACATAACGGCTAGTTCATAATAATATTATAATAATATATCGTTGTTTAGTAAAACCGGGTATTGTGTACAACACCCGCTATCGAGGAAGGTCGTGATTGCGTGTAATGCAAGCCAAGTCATGGTTCCATGTTGTGCAAGAATCCTTCATTGTTTCGTATAACAGAATCCAACAATATTTCATTTATACATTGAATATATATATATATATACTCAATGTTGCGTAGAATAACTATTATCAAAATTGTGTGTAACAAGATCCAAGAATAGTGTTGCGTATACTACATGCTAATACGGTGTTGTGTATAGAGCAAGATAATCTTGGTGTAGCACAAGACATTAATGAAATTAAAAGAATATTTTTCATAAAATCTCGGGGTGTTACATTCTACCCCCCTAAAAATGAATTTCGCCCTCGAAATTCGTCGGGGTTATAAATGGTTTACTACTCGAAAGTTTGTTTAATAGAAACCCACATCGTAAAAAGGAATACCAAAACATGGCTTTTAAAAACTAAAGTATGAAATGTAACGGTTACCCAAATTAACTCATCACGGGGTTTACTCGTAGGAGAACATAGGTGAAAATATGGATATGGAAGAGAAATCTAACCATCATGTTCTGATAGAGAGTGGTACAAAACATGGCTATGGAAAATCCAACAATCACAATGCCATAGATTTGTGATAATCTAGCTTACCATATGATTCATCGGATATAAGGTCACTAGGACAACATTTTTGGTTTTCAAGATCATTTTCCTAAAGATGAAGAATTTGAATTAGAATAAATACTTACTTTATTTTGGTACAATCTCACTGTTGTTCGTGCCTTGAACAATTTCCACTTCATCTCTTAAAGAAATGATGTTGAATTTGTTATTCGTGAAGTGTTAGCAGATCATGTGATAGAATGACGGGTTATTCCATCTGTCTCAAACAAAAGGTTAGAAAAAGTTATTAAATATACATAAGTCGATCTATAGTGAGATTAATCATATATGGTTCCTAAAATGGACTTATACTTCATATATCATACCGCATAATAAAATAAAACTAGTTTATACTAACCAGGGACTCCCTGTAGGCCAGTGGTAGGCAATAAAGGCCAGTCGCACTTCGGTTATGGGTTCGACTCCCACAGACTTGTCCGACGCGATGGGCTGTCGCCCGTCCTACAGGTTGTCCTTTTTCTAAAACTATATTTCTATAACATCCCATCAATAATATCAAAAAACAAACTATACTAACTTATGTCCAACATAATCCAATACAATCTTTAGGCTTATCCATAATACTACAGTCCACTCTCAGAGAATTAATACCATCGTTGATCCCCATATATCATAAGATATATATTGTTGGTCACATTTCAAACATTCAAAGGCCTTAATCATGTACTCTCTTGAATACCCATTGAACCTTATTGAAAACATGAGTTCTGTTAAAAGTTAACTCTTTCCACATACCAAAATCCTCAAAATTCTATATACTCAAACGATGATGTCACTTAGTCCTTATATCAATCATGAGCTCATGAATACTGTTAAACATTTCATTTTCTCGTTTTCCCTTCATTATGCGCATATCATCTTATTTTCAAAAATATCTCAATCACTTTGAATACCACATTAGACCAATACATAAATATTCCAATACTCCATGATAAAACATTATTTTGGAATCCCATTACATAAACACTTAATCATTCCACCACATCGTTTTCATATTCAACATTGCCAATAGTGATCACATGTGACTTCCCTTTGTCCTTTTCCTTAAGCGGTTGCTCATGTCGATCATCACTAACCCTTGTATTAGGGCATTTATTAGCATAATGCCCCATTTCCTTGCACTTGAAGCATTGAAGTGTAGTAGGTTCATTCTGTGTATCCCTTCCTTTGATTACATCATTAGATATCTTCTTCCCATCATTGCGACATTCAAATGCCTGATGACCTTCCTTTCCACATTTGAAACATTTACATGTCCCTTTGAGAAAATCTCCACCATGCTTCTTTCCACACTTTGAGCATAAGGAAACATTCATCTTCTTTTCACCATTATTCTGAGATTTCTCCTTGAACTCCATCTTTCGTTTCTTGTCAAAACTATGAGATGGATAAGTAACACCAACTTAGATTTCTACCTTGATAGCACAACGCACAATTTCTTCATAGCTACTGAAGTCTCTTATAGATAATGCCCTTCGAAGACTTGGTTTTAAGCCACTGAAAAATCGATCATCTTTACTTTCAGGTTGGATGATAATTCCAGATGCATACCTTGCAAGTCTTGTAAAATTCGATTCGTATATACCCACAGATTCATCATCCTTCTGCTTCAGCTCAAGAAACTCCTTTTCCATCTTTGTTCGAAGAATGCGAGGGAAGTACTTACTGAAAAACAAGTTCTTGAACTCGTCCCATTCCATGGACTCAATTTCATCTCTCGGCCTCGTATTCTTGATAATATTCCACCATTGATCAGCTTCACCTTCCAAACGATATACTGCTAAGATGACTTTATCATGTTCATAACATTGAATCACAGAAAATATCTTTTCAGTGGTACTGATCCATTGTTCAGCAACAAGTGGATCGGAAGACCCACTAAAAGAAGGTGGACGTTGCCTCATGAAGGAGTCAATAGAATATTGTTCCCTTCTCTGCTCATTTAGAAGTCCAGAATGATTCATAGCTTGTGTAAGTATAGCAATAAGATTTTGCACTCCATCTCCCATAACACTTGTTTGTTTAGGAGGACAATCATTGCATTGTCCATTATAGTGATCAACACGGTTCCTTCGGGTTCCAGCTATCGTCTAAATCCCAAAAAGAATAGTGTGCGAGGCAAAAATAATGCTAGGGAAAACAACATAGTAAAGGGGGAATACCCTTAATATCTAATATCTTAGGTTAAATTCTAAGATCGTTACCGTAGTTCTAGGACTATATCCTATTCGTATACTTATCCTTAGGGACATCCCTAGACATACCTTAGAAATATCTCTAGGGATCTCACTAATGTTCTCACATCCTAGTTTCCAAAGGTTGACTAAACCTTTCCTCTGATACCAACTGTAGAGACCCGAAGCTTGACGTACATGGACATTATATTACTTTTGCGGAATACTTAGTACATAACAAAAACACACACAAGGATCGTAATAGTTTAGTGTCTTTGGAAACTCGGAATATAATCTTCTAATCGTGGTGAAATATCTTCAACATCTTCCATAAAGATCTTCTTTTTTTTACCTAAAACCTTTATTTATATCCTGGGGAAAAGAAAACATAAAAGGGTGAGCTCAAATGCTCAGTAAGGGAAAACAAAAGAAATATCAATCACATCATATTCATAAGAACATAACATTTTGGAAATCTTAACCTGCAAAAGAGAGCATAATTTCAAAACATGGAATAAATCATAGTAGTGAAATGAAATCCCAATAATCATAACGTAAAACATGAAACATTGTGTAATACACACATAATCATAGAGAATAATATCTTATTAGTACGGACTCATTGCCAAGACTATCTTAGTGGACAAAGTCCATTTCTGAACCGAGTCACCCTCATTTCAGTCATGTTTCACTGAACCGGTATAACCTACCATTCCAGCCATGTCTATCTCATGAGATATAAACTCTTTAACCAATGCATTGGAGGGATATATAGGTCTCACCCATCTCATAATGATACCATTCTTATGTGTGCCACAAAATATTAAATCATACATCATTGCATAACCCATGTAATAAAAATGGGATTCTTAAACAACATGACATCATAAAACAACTCATATAAGATAAAGGAATTAATAAAAATATTTCCATCACAACATAATCAAATCCATGTAATAATAGGGATCAAAACAGAACCCTATATTATCTTATATGGAAAATAATTTTGATAAAACTCTTGAACTCCATTATTTAGGAAAATATCCTTTCAACTTCAAAAACATTTTTCCTTTCTTAACATGTCATACAATTTTAAAATAAAATAAGTTGACTGAAAATAAACTTGAAAACTTGTAAAGTAAGCTTCTTGGAATTAATTTTTAAAAAATCCATTCATGCCGTATAAGTTAAAAAAACATTCTTCGTACTTTTGTCGGAAAATTCAAAAAGTACCTCGTACGAAAAACGACAAAAGATTCCCTTCATATCTTTTACTAAAAACTCACCGAAGGGTAAAATTTGATTTAAACAATTGTAGGTGGATGGAAACAATATTAAATATTGAGGGATCATGGATTTGGATGATAAAATATTCCCCAATAAATTCTGAAATATAAACGATCTCTGATAAAAATTGAGATTGTGAGATTTTCCCTTACCTTATGTCTGATATGCTTTGTACGTATCCGAACCTCCTGTATAATGATTTCAATAATGTCATTAACTTATTACAGAATCATATTCATTGTTATGATATCATATGTGGTTCACTTATGACTTTATATTACTCGTTCTTTTGTAAATTCGATGTTAAAGAAGCGTTTTGGGTAAAATTGTTTCATAGGTGTTTGGACTTGTTGTTCTTGACATTATTATTACTTATATAATGATTTACTTACTTAAATAATATAAAACATGATTTATATATCATATATATTCAGTATATATATATATAATAGATAGATAAATGAAATGAAACACACCATTTATGGAGACGGTAGTCCGTACGTACGCATGAACGCTGTTTTCCTTTCCTTATTGTCTTGAATGGAAGTAAGTAGATGACATACATATATATATATATACATAAATACAGTAGATTTAACATGTCATATATTTCATTATTATTCATTATATATACTTTATAATCATTCAAGAATGGTTAATGTGGAGAATGAATCCCATCGAGTTGTGGAGACGGTAGTCCTTACGTACGCACGAGCGATGATATCGTTCTCATGAACGTGAACTTGTGTTGAAGTGTATGTATACTATTTCAGTATCAATATAACTTTATAATAATCATATATAGATACTCATTACACCATTATACTCATCCAATTAAGGTGGTGGCGGAAAATAGATTACACCACGGCGTGGAGACGGTATTCCGTACGTACGCACGCGCGGTGATTTCCTTTTTCCGTAGGATGGATAGAAGGTTAATTAGAGTTGTTTCATATTTATAATAACATATCAGTATATAAGAAATACTGATTTTATTACTTTATCATGAAACAACTAAATAAGAATAATTTGAAGAAGAAAAAAATTGAAAAAGATCGGTAATGGATATTGCCTCTTTTTGACGCGCCTTTTCTTAACCTCCACTTAAAGAACTAAGGATGGTCTTTGAAGAAGACCAGGACCTCTAGGATGATACAATGGAAGTGGAGAATATATTTTTTCAGGGTTTGGACGAGATTGAATTCTCAAATTGGTGTGAGGAGGAGAGGGAGGAGGTGCCGTTTTATAAGGGAGGAGAGGGGCACCTTAGGAAAATCTCAAAATATTATTTTATATTAAGGTCAAATTCGGTTTATAATGGTTCCAAAGTGTCTTATTTCGAAACTAAAGTGGGGATGGGTAGAAATCCTCTCATAAAATAGTATTTAGACAATTATAGGTTATTATTTTAACCTTATCAATTAGATTTAACTCTATGTTAAATAATTTAACTTTTACCGTGTCTTTTTGTTTTCTTAAACTATATGGTTAATAAACTTACCATATCAAGCCAAACGAACCCCAAGTTGTTTATTATTAATATATATAATCTTATATAAGTCATTAGGCCTAACCTTAGATTTTTTGGAATAAAATAACAATTAATAATATAATATTTGGTTTAAAAACAAATTTATGTCAATTTTGACACTATTTGGTACATGATTTTTATGAAATTCATAACAGAATGATAAGTTCTAACCAAGTTACATAAATCAACAATATCATGTCATATTAACCTAGAAAATTAGTTTAAGTCATAAAAAGTCTCAAATTACATTTATTTGGGAATTTATAACATCAATTATGTAAATATTTCATTAATAAAACAATTACTGCATCATCTTTGTGTCATAATAAATGATAATTATTTAATCCATAAAAATTCTAAATAAATTCCTATGATGTAGATAATTGTATTATATTTCTGGAGACTATTCATGTTCGAAGTTTCATGAAGTTTATCATAAAGTAAAATTATTATACTTATAAGATTTAAGAAAGTGACATGTTGTCACATTCTTTGGTTTTAATAATAATTAAATTATTTTCATTGAAAAAATTAATTAAATGAATATAATCATACCCTTAGGTGATATGGGTCGACTTTTAGTCATCCAATAGGATTTTGAAATTTTTTAGGGTAATTTTAAAATATTATATTTACCCTTAATTACCTGATTTACCTTTAACTATGGTAAATAAAATTTACCGTAGTTACTATTCATAATTCCCAAAAATAAAAAGTAGCTTATTAACATAATTTGGATCCACTGATTCCAAATATGGAATCCATTTTTCCAAATTCAATACACAAAATTTGCAGAAATTAAATTAAAATTAATCCCGTTGTCGAAAGAAAACGGGGTTTTCTTTAAAACATTGCAAAAGATTGAATTGATTTAACCTACAAATTCAAGGTAAAATCAATGCTAATGACATAAATTATATTAAATGGTAAAAATATATTCTATTTACACTTTAAACCCATTCAATATTATAATTTAACCACATAAGATATTATGATGAAAAAAGTTGTTTTTAATTAAAATATAGCGTGTTTTTACTATTCATTAAAATATGAAAGTTATCGGAAAAATATCAAAACTTTATCCAATGTAAATTTTTATATCCTGATTCAAAAGAAGAATTTTATTTTGTCAAATTGAACTTATAAACATGTCAAAAACAATATTTAAAGTGGGTGCACCATCAAAAGGCGGTAAATCTGCATTTTTTGAAAAATACTTATTTTACCCGAAAAATTTATTTTGTTCTTATACCATGTTCTAGAAAATGTGTAAGATGAATAGTAATGTTATAAAATTCAAAATTTTGTTAATACTATTCATAACGGCTAGTTCATAATAATATTATAATAATATATCGTTGTTTAGTAAAACCCTGTATTGCATGCAACACACGCTATTGAGGAAGGTCGTGATTGCGTGTAATGCAAGCCAAGTCAGGGTTCCGTGTTGTGCAAGAATCCTTCATTGTTTTTATAACAGAATCCAACCATATTTCATTTATACATTGAATATATATATATATATACTCAATGTTGCGTAGAATAACTATTCTCAAAATTGTGTGTAACACGATCCAAGAATAGTGTTGTGTATACTACAAGCTAATACGGTGTTGCGTATAGCATAAGATAATCTTGGTGTATCACAAGACATTAATGAAATTAAAAGAATATTTTTCATAAAATCTCGGGGTGTTACAAGAAGGGTGAATTAAAGCACTGGAAAAGATTTTCGATGTTATGGGATGTTTAGAACATCAAAAGGTTAGTCTCACAGTTTACCGTTTTGAAGGTGAAGCTGATCAGTGGTGGTCGATTGTGAAAAATATCAAGGATAGTGAGAAGATTGATGCTTTTGTTTGGGATGAATTCAAAGGTATGTTTCTTGAGAAATATTTTCCTAAGGTGGTTCGTCTTAGGATGGAAAAACAATTCCTGCATTTGAGGTAAGAGGATGACTTAGTGGCCGCTTATGAAGCAAAGTTCACTCGACTGGAAAGGTATGCACCAAATTTTATCTGAGATCTTGATAGTATGATAAATCAATTTTACTCAAGACTGAAGCCATGATATCGAAGAGAATTATTCTCTCATTATTTAATATGTTATGAAAAACTTGTCTGATGTGTGGAGAAGGTGGAAATGGAGTTTGTCGATGATCAGCTATACTTTTACAAACAACAGAATAGGAGGTCCAGTTGGCAGGAAAAGGGGAAGAATTCATCAAAGAAGCCTGGAGGTAAGAAAACTAAATATCCATCTTGTGATAAGTGTGTTAAAAAGAATCCTGGAGAATTTCTATCAAAGACTGGAAAGTGCTTCCAATGTGGTAAGTCTGGTCATATTGCTCGTAACTGTAAGGAGGATGAAAGAGTAGGCAATGAAAAGCCATCGATAAGATGTTTTAAGTGTAATGAAATGGGTCATTATGAAAATGAGTGTCCAGTGAAGAACTCAACGGAGGGAAATTAGTTGGACTACAAGCAGAAAGGGGTGGTGAAATCCTTCACAACTACTACAGCAGATGTTGGGCCATCAAATTATTTAGTATCAGGTGCACTGTTTGTTTGTTCAGATTATGCCAATGTGTTGTTTGATTCAGGGACTACACATTCTTTCATTTCTGAGAAGTTTTCTAGTAAATAGGGAATTCCATCTCATGATATGAATACTGAACTTATGGTAAAAACAATTGGAAGAAATGTAGAGACAAAAATAAATCATAAGAACATTCATGCCCTTGTGTGCGGAAAGAATCTATATGCAAACCTTTTTTTGCCTTTAGTAGAGTTTGGTGTTATTTTGGGCCTGGATTGGCTTTCTGTTTATCATTCTATGATTGAATGTTGAGCTAAAGAGGTTTCTTTTCAAAATGATTTCCAGTTTGTATATGAAAATTAACCCTTGTTGTTGATAACATATCAGGAAACTGAGAAACTAGTAAAAGATGGAAATGAATGTTACCTTGCACATATTTTTGAAAAAGAAGGAACTGTTCAGATTAATGATGTTCTAGTGGTAAATGAGTACCTTGATGTTTTTCCCGATGAGTTACCTGGTATTATACTTGATCTGTATGTTTAATTTACTGTTTACTTAGTTCCTGATGCTAAGCCAATTTCGATACCCCCTTATCGAATGGCACAAATTGAACTTTTAGAGTCAAATAAGTAGTTGTAGGATTTATTAGATAAAGGTTTCATTTGACCTAGAACATCTCCATGGGGAGCTCCTGTCTTGTTTGTTAAAAATAAAGATGGTTCAACGAGACTTTGTATTGATTATAAAGAATTTAATAACATCAATGTTAAGAATAAGTATCCATTGCCTCATATCGATAATTTGTTTGATCGGCTCCAGGGAGCTCAGAATGTTTCGAAGATTGACTTGAGGTTGGGGTACAATCAGTTTAAAGTAAAAGAAGCAAACGTTCCAAAGACCGCATTTCATACTAGATATGGCCATTATGAATTTGTAGTTATGCCTTTTGGGTTAACCAATGCACCTATTGTATTCATTGATCATATAAATAGAATTCTTCATGAGTTCTTGTATAGGTTTGTGGTTGTGTTCATTGATGATATATTGGTTTATTCTAAAAATAAATAGGAGCATGAAATTCATTTAAGGGTTGTCTTGAAAACCTTAAAAGAAAAGAAATTATTTGGTAAATTCAGCAACTGTGAGTTTGGGTTACAACAAATTTCTTCCCTTTTTCACATTATTTCAGAAAATGGCATAACTATTGATCCAGTTAAAATCAAATTTGTTGAATAATGGCCAAGACCCACAATTATAGTTGAGATCCATAGTTTTCTTGGTTTTTCAGGTTATTACCAGAGGTTATTTGAAAAAATTTCACGGTTATCTAGTCTAATGACTATGTTAACTCGAAAAGGTCTTAAGTTCATCTGGAAAAAAGAATGTGATGATTGTTTTCAGGAATTGAAAAGGAGATTGGTGAATGCTCCAGTTTTGGCACTGCCATCCTAAAATGGTGAGTTTGTTATCTACAGTGATGCTTAGTTTAATGGATTGTGATGTGTTCTAATGCAGAATGATCAGATAATTTCTCATGCTTCACGTCAATTGAAACCTCCTAAGTTAAATTACCCTACACATGATTTGAAATTAGCTGTTGTTGTTTTTGCTTTAAAAATATGGAGGCATCATTTGTATGGAGTGAAGTGTGAAATATGTACTAATCACAAAATTTTGAATTATATATTCACTCAGAAAGAATTGAACATGAGACAGAGGATATGGTTGGAATTAATCAAGGATTATGATTTCATGATCCTTTATCATCCGAGGAAATAAAATAAAGTGGCTAATGCTTTGAGTCAAATAACTAATACTTAATTAACAATGTTAGGTTTTGAATGAGATCCTTTGGTGTTTTATTTGATGAACATTGGCATAGATGTTGTTGTTGCAGAAAAATTCTTCTGTTTTGTTTTATGTGTTAGTGAAATCATCTCTCTCAGACAGAATTAAGCAAGTGCAGAAGGAAGACAGTGAGTTGCAGAAAAAGGTAGAGTAGGTTCAGAAGGGTATGTTGCCTGAATTTAACACTGATAATGATTATGTTTTGAGATTTGGAAAGATATTATGTGTACCTTGTGATTCAAAGTTGAAGAATGAGTTGTTATGTGAAGCTCGTAGTTATCCGTGTTAATTTCATCCTGGTAGTACTATGATGTACATAGATCTTCGGGAGTATTACTGGTGGGATGGAATGAAAAGAGATATTTATAATTTTACTGTGAAGTGTTTGACTTGTCAGCAGGTTAAAGAAGAGTGGCAGTTAATGAAAGGTATACTTCAGCCTCTACCGGTTCCAGAGTTTAAATGGGAAAATATATCCATGGCCTTTGTTGTGGGATTACCGAAGACATCTCAAGGTAATAATGAAATCTGGGATATAGTTGATCGATTGACTAAATCTACTCATTTCCTTCCTATTCGAGATAATTTGTCTCTAGATCAACTTGCTCGGTTGTATGTTAATGAGATAGTCTAGTTTCATGGAGTTTCCCTCTCCATTGTTTCTGATCATGATCCCAGGTTCACTTCTAACATTTGGAAAGGCCTTAAGAAGCCATTGGATACTGAATTAAATTTTAGTACCTCATTCCATCCTCAATCAGATGGGTAGTAAGAACGAACAATTCAAACATTATATGATATGTTAAGTGCTTTTTCGATGGATTATCAGGGAAGTTGGGACCAAAATCTTTCATTGGTTGAATTTTCTTATAATAAGAGTTTTCATCCCAGTATATAGATGGCTCCATTTGAGGCATTATATGAAAATCGTTGACGAACTCCATCATTTTGGGATGAAATGGGTGAAAGGAAACTGATGGGATTAGAATTGGAAGATGAGATGGCAGAGAAAGTTCAGTTGATTCAGAAGCACATGAGAACATCTCAGAGCAGACAGAAAAGTAATGTCAATAACTGAAGAAAGGATCTTTCTTTTGAGGTAGTTGATCTTGTCTTTCTCAAAGTTTCGCCATGGAAAAGTGTGATGCGTTTTTGTAAGAAGCGAAAGTTCAGTCCCAGGTTTATCGGACCTTATAAAATTCTAGAGAAAATTGGATCAGTTGCGTAAAGAGTGGCTTTACGTCCAATTTTATCCTAGGTACTCAATGTTTTTCATGTTTTGATGTTGAGAAAAAATATGCTAGATCCATCTCATGTTTTGAGCCCAGTGGTAGTTCAATTGGAAGAGAATCTCTCTTATGAAGAACAACCGATTCAGATTCTTGACCATAGGGAGAAGGCGTTGCGGAATAATGTAATTTACCAGCTAAAGGTTTTGTGGAAAAACCATATGTTTTAAGAGGCAACGTGGAAATCTGAAAATGCTATGAGGGATAAATACCCCCACTTATTTTGATAAGTGAATAAAACTTGCAAGGATGCAATTTCCAAAAGGGGGGAAGAATGTAACATCCCAGCTAAATGAAGTATAAGATATATTCATATTTATTAATATTTTTGAATTAAATATTAATTTTACTTTATATGGGTTCTATGTTCGATAGCGTACCCAATACACAACAACGGGTTTCTTTAGAATCTTATGTTGCACACTAATAATATAATATTATTATTTTAAATGGTAGTTAACTCCTAGCTGTTTTATTGGCATTAATAAATGAATCTAACTATAATATGATTATACATGATTGTTAAATTTATTTACATTGTCCAATAAAAAGGTAGAGGCTTAAAATGTGAATGAATCTAATTTTAAGCATAATTTACATTAAAAGGCCGATTTATCTCCTTTTAATGGTGAACCCTTTTTAAATCTAGTTTTGTACACTTTAATACATTTTGTATGACCAAATAGAATCCTTCTTTATAATGGGGACATCGAAATTTACTTTTTGCAATTTTTTTGAATTTTTCTGAAAAAGTTCATTTTTTAATGAAGAGTGAAAAATATTATATTTTAATTCAAAAGTGCCTTTTAATATAATTTATTTATATTCTTAGATTATCTTTTTAATTAGTTTTAAAGGGTAAGCATTTAATCCAATGTTTTTCATTGGAAATAATTTCACTTTGAAGTTGGACATAAACAAGTATCAATCTTTTGATAGTTATTGTTTCTTAAAAACACGCTATTTGTTTTAACAATAGAAATTAATTTTAAAATTAATTAATACCACTTCTATGTTTTGAATTTGTAGAAATGGACATAATTTTGGAATTTGGAATAGAAAATATATCTTAGGCTGAATTTTCGGTATTTTTCTAAAAAACATTAATTTTTTATCAATATTGAAACCACTTAGTGGTAGTTAGAAAAACTAAAATTGTCATTTAAATAAAATTTTACCACGTCTGTTAATTGAATTTCGAAAATCCGACACACATGGTTGTTATAAAGAAGTAAAATTTGGTTCATTAAGATGAAAATATTTTTTGGTGAATAGTAAATTTTGACATTTATTTACCGCAGTTAAAGGTAAATAGGGTAATTCAAGGTAAAATGAATATTTTAATAATTCAAAATTACCTTAACAATTGTCCAACCCTTATTTTTTGAGTCATTAACAACCATGGGAATCTTTGGGTTGATTTTGGAACCCCTTTGAGCCACATGGGAGTGAAAATGACAATTTAGATTAATTAATTTAATGTGGAGACAAAATTGACATTAACAAATATCTTTTAGTAATTAAATTTTTTACGGTGTTATATAAGTATTATTTTCAACTATAAATATTATTTGGAAATCTAAACAGATTTCCTACATCATGGTTTTTTTAAATTTTTAGACAACAAATAAATTAAATTATTTATGACATAATAACGATGCAGTATTTACCTCATTAATAAATAATTAAAATAAATAAGATTATAATGATTAAAATATTATCCAAAATATGTCCAATTATGATTTTAAGATTTTATATCGATAATTAATCATCTTATCATATACTATAATGATTTTTGGGCCATTAGAAACCGAATATCATTATATTATAAAATAATATTTTTACACTTAATTAAAGAGCCCCTCCTCCCCCTAATAAAAAGAGACCACTTCTAACCAATTCATCACACCACTCAAGCCATTTGGATCGTCCAAACTCTGCCGAATTAAGCTCACTACATCCCTATACTCCCCCTAGAAGCCTTACCTTAGGCAGAAGGCACTTCAAGAGGTCCTTTTGGTTCAAACCAAACCAGTTACCCAAATTAAAGGTAAGGGTATCTCTTAATTTGTTTTCATCTATTTTACTTCTCTAGCCCCTAAAATATTTTTTTCTCTCATTTGTAACAACACCAGTATCCTCAATATACTCAGATGTTGTTATAATAAGTATTACAACTACACTTACACACACCACCATATAATGGATGAATAACATAATGTTTCTATGGATGGCAATCTTACGCCTCACGAAACGATGATTGTTCAATTACATCTTACCACCTTTCATTGTGGCCATTATGATGGAACATTAATTACATATGATATATATTATGATTATGATTTCATTATGCTTATGTACTTCCAAATAATATCAATCCTTCATGGTTTCCATAGCGGGTAATACGATAATCTCATTTAAGGAAGTGCGGACTACCGCCCCCTTAAAGTGATGTGACTCGTTAATGCCTTATGTGGGATGTATAAAGGATAGTGTTAATGATATTATATATGATATTATACTGTAATTATAATATAACTATGTATAATTATGTTTTATTTCCATTAAAATAAGAAATAGGAATGAAAGTAGCGTTCATGCGTACGTACAGCTTACCGTCTCCATGAACGGTGCATTTCATTTATTTCCTCTAAATGTTATGTAATATTATAAATACACATATATACTGGATATATGTGAAATATATGATATCTAAATCATGAATATAATTCTGGATATAATGGACTATTGACCACATGGTTAACTTGTAAATATAAGGTGTTCATTTTTGACTCAAGTGCCAAATATCGACCAAACAAAAGTTATTAACTTAAATTGTTACATAATGTTTATAACCTAGTAATAAGTGATATAAAAGGAATAATAAACATGAAAAAGGTTTCTAAGCAAGTATAAATTAACATTATTTTTTTATTCAGGATATTAAAGAACGAACGGTTCAAGTAGGATACGAGGTAAGGGACTTCGTCTCAATCTCCTTTCATTGAGGCATATTTTCCTTTATACACAACTTTATTTTATAAGGTGTATAAACCCCTTTGACTTTTACTTTTATTCAAAAGGAATATTTTTCTAGAAAGTGTTTTACTAAACAACAAATAAGAATGTTCCTTTTAACGTAAGTGGTGACAACGACCTTTTCCACCACCGCGAGTATTATTTGATCCTTGGCTTCCTCAACAAGCCGTAATGTTTTTTTTAAAGAAAATAAATACCTTATACTCTTTTACGTATTTTTGGTATTGAAAATGTTTTTGAAAATGTATTTTTTATGTCAATATATTTTAGTTATATATTGTTATTGAAATGTGGAAATGTTTCCTTTCCTTTATATTTTTTGTATGTGATGTGATTTTATATTGGTACTTCGACATTTGATGGGTGGTTACGTGATAAACCAAATTACGGGTGGTGTCGTGAATATCAAGATGTGTGGTTACGTTATAAACTCTAATTCATTGGGTATGGAAGATGGTCATACGGCTATTCCATTTAGTGATATGTGTGGAAGTCGACTGTATGGTTATTCCATTTATGTATGTTTATGTCCCAAGTTACCTTTATATGTTATGTGTTCTTTATATGGGTTTTATGGTAATATTTTGGTTACAAAAGGGAATGTATTGATATTTTATTCTGTGAATAGTATTTACTACTTCATAAAGGTGAAAAGTATTACTTATGTTAATGTATTCCTGGTTTACTTGTTGTTTTGAAAAAAACTAATAGTTTTCCTTCTTTGTGTATCCCTTACTAAGCTTTTTATGCTCATCACATGTTTTTGAAATGTTTTTCACTAGACATAATATGGAATAGGGTCAAGGATGGGATCAAGTAAAAGTCATGCAATCCTAAACATGGAACCAGACATGACTCTTTTTTTCAAAACTTCATGTTTCATAAAAAAAATAAAAAGGAAACTGTGTAGAAGTGTCTACTTTGTAATCTTTTGAGATGTAATAGTTATGTCCTAATTCTATAAAACTCTAAACCTGAAAATATCCTCAATGTCAATAATTCATTTAATTCAATATTATGTAATGTTTAAGTTAAGTTCCTTATACGTATGAAGCAAAATTCACTTTACAGTCAAGGTATACACCAAATTTCATACGAGATGTTGATAGTAAAATCAAACTTTTTTACTCATGATTATATCCAAAGTATCGAAGGGATTTAGCTTATTCTGATTTTAGATGTTTTGAAAAAACTTGTTTGATTAACAGAGAAGGTTGAAATGGATTTTTATGATTATCAGGTGTTCTTTTAAAAACAACATAATAAGAGGTCGTGGTGGAAGATGAAAGGGAATAATTCTTCAAAAAAGATTGATGGTAAGAAACATACGTTTACAGTATGTGGAAATTGTGATAAAAATAATGTTTGGAAATGTTTTTTGATTTCTAATAAGTGCTACCAATGGGGTAAAATGGAACATAAGGCTCGTAATTTCACTGAAAAAGATCAGGTTAATGGAAAGAAAAAAATATGATTTACAGTCCGAAAAATGTTTTATGAGCAATGAAATGGTTCATTATTCAAATGAGTGTCCAATAAAGAACTCAAATGTCGGAAAGCAGACGGAATCAAGACGAAAGGGGTGGTGAAATCCTTTTCAACTACTTCAACAGATGTTGGTCCATCAAATGAAGTAGTATCAACTCCAGGGAGAACAGTTTTTTTTGAAAATTGACATGAGGTCGCGGTACCATCAATTGAATGTTAAAGAAGTATACATTCCAAAGAACACCTTTCATACTAGATATGGCCATTATGATTTTGTGGCTATTCTTTTTGGGTCAACCAATTTACTTGTTGTATTAATGTATCATATGAATATAATATTCCATGAGCTCTTGGATATGTTTGTGTTTGTGTTCAATAATGATATTTTGGTTTATTCCAATGGTAAAGAGGAACATGAAAGTCATTTAAGGGTTTTCTTGAAAGCCTTAGAAGAAAACCCATGTTTTGTTAATTCATCAAGTGTGAGTTTTGGTTATAACAAATTTCATTCCTTCATTACATTGTTTCAAAAAATGGCATAACTGTTGATCGTGTTAAAACAAAAGTTGTTGAATAATGGCCAAGACCTACCAATATCATAAAGATTTGCAGTTTTCTTGGTTTAACAAGTTATTAGTAGAGGATTGTTGAAAATTATTCACTGTTATCTAGCCCACTAACTATGTTAACTCAAAAATGTGTTAAGTTCATTTGAAAAAAAGAATGTGATGATAGTTTTTAGGAATTGAAAAGAAGATTAGTGCATGATCCTGTTTTGGCATTACCTTTCAGAAATGGTGAGTTTCTTATCCGCGGTGATGCTTCATTGAAATGACTTGTTTGTGTCTTTATATAGAATGATCAAGTAATTTTTTATGCTTCACGTCAGTTGTAACCTCCTGAGATAAATTAACCTACCCTTGATTTGGAATTAGCTGTTGTTGTTTTTTTCTTTAAAAATTTAGAGGCATCATTTGTATGGTGTAAAATGGGAAATATATACTAGCCACCAAATTTTAATTTAAATATTCACTCAGAATGAATTAAACATGATACAAAGGAGATGACTGAAATAAATCAAGGATTATGATTGCGCGATCCATAACCATTCGGGTAAATCAAATAAAGTGGATGATGTTTTTAGTTAAAAAAGTAATGCTTCATTAACCATACTTCATTTGGAACAAGATACTTTGATTAAAGACTTGATGAACTTTGGTATAGAAGTTGATGGAGAAAGAAATTCATCTATTTTGTTTCATGTTTCAATGAAATCATCACTATCATATAGAATTAATAAAACATAGAAAGAAGATAGTGAGTTGCAGAAAAAGTTAGAGTTGTTTCAGAATGGTGAGTTGCCTGATTTTATAATTGATAATGATTGTGTTTTGATATTTTGGAAGAGATTATGTGTGCCTTGTGATTCACAGTTGAAGAATATTTTGTTATATAAAGCTCATAGTTCTCCTTTTTCAGTTCATCCTCATATTACTAATATGTACAGGGATATTCGGGAGTATTACTGGTTGGATGGAATGAAAATACATATTGATGACTTTACTGTTATGTGTTTGACTTCTAAACAGGATAAATTAGAGCGATAGTTACTGAAAGTGATGCTTTATTATTTCCTAGTTCTATAGTGGAAATGGTAATATATATCTATAGACATCATTTTGGTGTTACAAAAGACATCTTGAGGTAATAATTAAATCTTGGTTATTGTTGATTGATTGAATAAATGTGCTCATTTCCTTCCTATTTGAGATACTTCATCGAAAGAAAAACTTTTTCAATTCTATGATAAAGAGATAGTCAGGTTACATGTATTTCCCCTCTCCATTGTATCTGATCGTGATCCTAGGTTTGCTTTTATATTTTAGAAAGGCTTTCAGAAGTCATTGGGTACGAAATTATATTTTAGTATATCATTTCATCCTCAATCAGATATGTAGTTAGAACGAACAATTCAGACCATAAAGAATATTTTATGTTCTTGTTCAATGGATTTACAAGGATGTTGGGACAAATATATTTTTTTTGTTGAATTTTCTTATAATAAATTTTAGTATATAGATGGCTCCATTTGAGGAATTATTTTGGAAGCGGTACTGAACTCCAGCTTTTTGGGATGAAGTAGGTGAAAAGAAGCTTAAGGGACCAGAATTGGTACAAGAGATGGCTGAAAAGGTTCAGTTGATTCAGAAGCACATGAGAATATCTCAGATCCGGATGAAACCTTATGCAGATAACCAGAGGAAGGATATTCTTTTGAGGTAGTTAATCATGTCATTCTCAACGTTTCTCCATGGAAACGTGTGATGTTTTTTTGGTAAAAATGGAAAGATGAGTCTGAGGTACATTGGACCTTATAAAGTCCTAGAGAATGTGGGATCAGTTTCATACAGAGTGGATTTACCTCCAAGTTTATCCTTGGTACACTATTATTATTTTTTTCAATGTTGAGAATTTATATTCCAGATCCATCTCATTTTTTGAGCCCAGAGGTAGTTCAGTTGGAAGAGGATCTCCATTATGAGGAATAATTGTTCCCGATTTTTTACCGAAGAGAGAAATTGTTGCGGAATAAGGTAATTCACCAGGTAAAATTTTTGTGGAAAACCATATGGTTGAGGAGGCAATGTGGGAATCTAAAAATGATATGAGGGATAAATACCCCACTTATTTGATAAGTGAATAAAAATTGCAAAGACACAATTTCCAAAAGTGGGGAAGGATGTAACATCCCAAGTAAATACATCTGAAGTAAATAAAGAATAATACATTCTCATTTTTATTAATATTTGTGAATTAAATATTAATTTTACTTTAAATGGAATTTAATTTTCGATTGCGTACCTGATACGCCGCAATGGGTTTCTTTGAAGTCTAATGTTACACCCAATTCTGAGTCATACTAAAAAATAATAATATAATATATTTTAAATAGTAGTTAGCGCCAAGTCATTGAATTGGTAGGAATGAATAGAACTAACTAAAATATGATTATACATGTTTTTAAATTTTTTTTACATTTATCCAATAAAATTTAGAGGCTTAAAATGTGAACGAATCTAGTTTTATGCATAAATACTCTAATATTATTTAAAAGGTCGATTTACCACCTTTTTACGGTTAACCCTCTTTAAATCTAGTTTTTGGTCACTTTTATAAGTACTATTTCTCAAAATTAAATTCTTCTTTAGAATCGGGATATCAAAATTTTCTTTGGGTAAATTTTTGTATTTTTCTTATAAAATTCATTTTTTATTGAATAGTGAAAAATACTGTATTTTAATTCAAAACTGCCTTTTAATGTAGTTTATTTATATGGTTAGATTACCTATTAAAAAGGTTTTAAATTGTAATTTGATTTTATTTTTACCATTTAATCTAATTTTGGTTATTGGAAGAAATTTGACCTTGAAATTGAAAATAAACAAGTCACAATATTTTGATAGCTATTATTTCTTAAAAAAATGTTTTTTTTTAAAATGATTTAATTTTAAATTAATTAATACAACATCTATATTTTGAATTTCAAAAAATATAATTAATTTTTGAAATCGGAAAATCAAATATTGCTTATGCTGAATTTTTTGTATCTTTCTGAAAAACATCAATTTTTAATGAATACTATAAACACTAACTAGTTGTTAAAAAACTGATTTTTTCATTTAAATAAATTTTTACCACTTTTGTTAATTTAATTACAAAAATCCTACACAAATTTTTTTTATTAGTAAGTAAAATGTGGGTCAATAAGAGTGAAATTTTTTTGGTGAATAGTTACTTTTGACTTTAATTTACCACGGTTAAAGGTAAATAGGGTAATTCAAGGTAAAAATAATTATTATAATTTAAAATCACTAAAACACAAGTCCTAAACTTATTGGATAAGTAATGGATGACCTAGACAGTCTATGGGTGAGACTTCTGGCCTTTGAAAGCCGCATAGGTATGATAATGATATTAATAACTTTTTATTTAAAGTAAAAATTAAAATATCTTAGACATGTATTGTTTTGCTAAAATAATTTTAATGTGGGTTCATATAATTAATACATTTGACTATAAATATTAATTATAAATATAAAAATATTTCCTATATCCGAGTATTTTATTTATTATTTTTAGACTTCAAATAAACAAAATTATTTATGTCACAATAAGGATGTAGTGTTTACCTAATTAATTAATGATTTAAATAAAATAGATTATAAAAATTAAAAAAATATCCAAAACCATTACAATTATTATTGGATGATTTTATTTCAAACAAGATTCACCTTATTCTCAACTTTAATGTGTTTTGGACCTTTAGAAACCAAAAATAATTATATAAGAAAATAATATTTTTAAACATTCCTAAATAATCCCTCCTCCTCCTTATAAAAAGGCATCACCTCTAAACCATTACTCACATCTCTCTTGCCTCTTGGATCATCCAACCTCTATGAAAATAAGTTCTCAAGATCACTCTATTCCACCTTGAATCCTTACCTTAGGCATAATGCACATTAAAAAATCGTTTTGGGTCAAACAAAAGGGAGTTACCTGATTTAAAGGTGACATGTTCTTTCAAGTTATTTTATTTTATTGTACTTATTTTACCACCTAAAATCTTTTTATTCCATTATTTTATAAAACATTCAGTATCCTCAATTTACTAGGTTGTTGTTTACAGAATCATTCAAACTAAACCTACACACACCTCCATCTAATGTTTAAAGAACATATTGATTTTGTGGATAGAGAACTACTTCCGCATGAAATAATGATTTTTCAATCTTCATCTACCACTAATTATAGAGGCCATTAAGATGAATCATTATTTATATGTGTTATATATTGTATTTATATTATTTTTATGCTTCTTTATTTTTCATTTATATAATAATTTTTTGGTTTACATAGGGGGTAAATACGATAATTTAATTTGAGCAAGTGTGGACTACCGCCCCCTCAAAGTGATATGACTCATGCATTCCATACATGGAACGTATAAAATATGGAGTTAATGAAATTATATTTGATATTTTACTGGAATTATAATATACCTATGTATCATTATGTTTTTATTCCATTAAATATGAAATGAAAATGAAAGTAGCGTTCATGCGTACGTATGGCTTACCGTCTCCATTGATGGTGCATTTCATTTCTTATCTCCAAATGTTATGTACTATTATAAATACATATATATATATATACAAGATATATATTATATATATTATATCTAAATAATTAATAATATTCTTGAGAAAATGTACTTTTGACCACATGGACAACTTGTAATTATATATAGTTTATTTTTGTCTCAAGTACCAAAATTTGACAAAAGGACCATTATTAACATAAATGATAACATAATGTTTATAACATGGTAATAAGTGATATAAATAGAATAATAAAATTGAAATTTTTTTAATCAATTAGAAATTAACATTAGTTTATTATTTTGGAGATTAAGGAACAAACGCGTCAAGTCGGATATGAGGTAAGGGACTTCATCTCAATCTCATTTCATGGAGGCATATTTTGTTTTATAAATATCATTCTTTTATTAAGTTTATAAATTCCATTGAATTTTCATTTCATTAAAAGGGAATATTTTACAACGAGGAATTTTACTAAACGAAAAAATAATAATGTTCTTTTAAACGTATGCGGTGACAACGACCTTTCCGCCGTCGGGTGCATTATTTTATCATTGGCCTCCTTAACAACCCGTAGTGCTTTTTTAAAGAAAAATAAATAGAATATACACTTTTACATATTTTGTTATTAAAAATGGTTTTGATAATGGATTGTTATGTCAATATATTTAAATGGTATATTGTGATTGAAATGTGGAAATTTTCTATTTCCTTCATATTTTTTTGTGTGTTATTAATATTTTATGGTTCTTGGGAATTGTTTACGTATACGGGTGGTTCCGTGATAAACCTAGGGTGGGTGAGCCTGAGATTTCACTCCAATGCATTGGCTATCATGTAGTAGGAAAACATGAATGTTTCACCTAAAAGATTTTGGGAATATACTGTAATGGGTATTCCAAATGCAACTCCCTATGTGGCTATGAAAGCCACAACGTAAGTATGTTATGGATGCCACAAGTTACCTTTATAATTTGTGATTACTATGTGTTATTCATAAATCATATGATTTCATGAGGTCTGTTAAAGTTCTTATGTTATGTATGTATTAATGATCTGATATTTTCCTTCTATATTTTATAACCCTTACATAGCTTTTTATTCTTATCCCATGTTTTGAAATGTTTTTCACAAGACCTAACGATGAATTGGGATCAAGGAAAAGTCGTGCTATCAAAAACATGGAACTAGACATGACCCTTTTTTCAAGAGTTTTTATTTCACGAAAAAATGTAAACTGAGTTGATGTGTCTACTTTGAACTTTTTGAGATGTAATGTAATAGTTATGGCTTAATTCTAACTCCAAACCTAAAGAGATCCTCATTGTGAATTATCCAATTAATTAAAGATTTCACAATGTTTTAAGTCAGGGTCCTTATATATTATTCTATTTTTTAGTCAATATAAAGGCTTAACTTTTTTTATAATTTATATTACTATGTGCCCTTTTTAAATTGATGTGAGTGAGGAACTTCTAATTTTTCAAAGTTTTCATATAATTTTAAGTAAAATTTAGAGGAATATGGATCTAAAATTTCTCATATTAAAATTTTATTTAGTTAATGACTAAATAAAACCGAAAAATGTGGTCTCATAATGCTTTTATGTCATTTTAATGCTTATCGTTTCATATTATTCTCCCGGTAAACAAGTTTTGGCTGTAACCATAGTAATTAAATTTTCATTTTTTTTATATTCATTATGACCAAATATTATTTTTAACTAATTAAATAAAAAAAATTATATAATAAATTGTTAATATATTTTAATAAATTCTATTTACCTAACTGGAAGGATTTAATTTAAAAATAATCCCACAAAATGTTTAAAATAATGGTTTTTCAGGAAATGAATTTTTGAAGCATTTGATCATATTACATCAAATAAATGGCCAAAAATTATCATTATATGGATTTAGATTCATAAATTTATATATATAATATATAAAGTTCATTTACATCATTCATTATTAAATATTCTTGTAAACAATTATAATTGAAAGACATTATTTTTTAAAAAAATCTAAAAAATATTACTTTTAACTTCCAAATGATCTTATCTTTATTTCTATAAAATTTATATTCAATACATGGTCAATTTTAAGTTTAATTACACATTATTATATATAATATTTTGAATAGTTATATAAATATTTTTCAATTATTCATAAAATATAATTTCTATGGGAAAATTTGAAGAACGCGTTTTAGGAATATTTTGACCAAGTAAGTATAAAATCGATACTTATCTGATAAAATTAGAATGTTATCTTGGTTTATGTGGATTTTCCTCTTCTCTATAATATTAAATGATGGGAAGGATATATGTTGTTTCTTTTTCAAGGAGACATGGTTTGAATAATCTCCGGATTGAATGTGATTCGATTACCATTGTGCAAGCAATTTGGAATGGTGTGACACACTTTGTGTGGCCGATTACTACTTGTTGGATGAACTTCACCCACTCGATTCACGATGTCAACTATATTATAACTCATATTTATCATGAAGCTCATATGATTGTTGATGGACATTCTAATATGGGATTAAATCAAGATATTACATGGCATGATGATCCCCCTATTGTTTTTCTTCCGCTATATGCGATGGATATTAATATGGTCACATACTTTAGATTCATGTAATCACTAATTTGATTTAATAAATTTAGGATATGGTCAATTTTCCATGGCACGACCCTCTAAAAAAATTAATCTTTTGTGTTACATTGTATTTGTATGGGGTGTTAATGTTTGTATCAGATTAAGGTTTTGATAAGATTAGATGATGAGATTTTGATAAGGAAGGAAAATATGGGGATGCTAATTTTTTATGATGTTATCATGAGATAGTTTTTTATTTATATAATGTTTTACATGTTGCAAAACCTAAGATATTTAAATTTTATAATGGTTTTCTATAGAGGTAATAGGGTGAATGAAGTATTAAGTAATCATGAGTAAACTATTATTCCAAATCAACAACTTAAAATGGTTGGAGTTGGTGAAGATCACCTCATGGTTGTGTAAACTCAATTGACCCATGTTATAAATGGTGGAACCCATGAGATATATCATCCAAATTATTCATAATGTAATATTTAAATAGATTAAAATTTCATGAAACAACATCAACATATATTTGAGAAATCCTTTGACCTAATAATAGATGAAGGATGGATAAATCATTTAGAGAAGATATTTGAACTTTTGGGAATTTTCAACCATCAAAACATAACTCTTTCATTTTATAATTATAATTTTAAAGATGATTAGTTGTGGTATTCAATTAAATATATCATGAAGAATAATTAAATTCATACCATAGAGTGGGATGTGTTAAAGGATCATTTTCTTAAAAAATTGTTTTCCTAAATTTCTTTGAAATAGAATAGAAATGAAAATTTGACAAAATGGGAAGAGGAATCATTTTCCAATAACAATGAAAATTTTATCATATAGGAAAGGTATGTACTATAATTTATTCTACACTCTGGGAGGAAAATTATTAGGTTTTACATACTACTAAAAAATGTTTATGAAGAGAATTATCCTCTCAAGAAATGTAGAGGTATGAATATTTTTTTATTGAAATATTGGAATGTTGAGATGTAGTTCTTTGATAATATATCATCCTATGACATTATGAATAATAATAATATATGGTGGTAAGAAATAATGAAAAATTAAACAAGAAAACATGAAGGTAAGCCTCCCACATGTTCCAAATAATTTAAAATCATTTTTATAAATTACTAATAGGATCATGAAATTGTTAATGGTGGAGTATGCTTGGAAATTTGGCTCATGATTTCAAAGAAATGGGTAATGATTAGAATAGTAACGGGAAATAAAGTGGAATATTCATAGTATGATTTTTTAATTTCAATGAATTGGATCGCTATGAAAACATGTTTCTGAATTCAGTAACTCAAAGTGGGGATCATTGTGTTTGAATGAATAAAGGTATATACTAGTCACTTTTATGTGCCTATAGTATATTTTAGACCAAATAATAACGTATTTAAATGAAAATTACCTATTTACTCAAAGTATTTCAATGTATTATTCTATATGGGATCTATGCATTCTTTTCTAAGCAGAAAAAAAGGTTAATATTGACAGTACATTGGTGATGGTGAAGATACCCTTCATATATAGTCCCTAAGAAAGTGTTTTTTATGACCTATGTCAATTTCCTATCGCAAATAACCATTACGGACTATATAAAATTATTTCTATCACAAATAGTATTATAGCTCTTGTGCACCATCCCATGGGAAGGATAGTTGCAACCAGTTATTATGATGAATTTCTATTTTCAATTCTATATGTCCTCTTGCTATGATATTTTTTTATGGTTAATGAATCCTATCAAAAAATACCCTAGAAGATTATCCTTTAGCGAATGAATAAAATATTTCACTAATAACTCATCACAATTTATAATTTTCTAAATACACATTATCTATTTTATCCCCCAACTCCTCATCTCCCCCCCCCCTGTGCACAGTTCTTTCATGCAACAAAAGGATGTCCCCTACCAAAAATATTCTATTGTACCCCATTTATTGCCTATGGGTTCAAATACCCTTGGTACAGACTCCTCTTCTCTCATGACTCATAATTTTTTTGATTTCACATTTAATATTTGATAGATTAGTTTGGTCAAACCCTAGTTAAAAAACATTACATGATTTAATTGGTTTATTTGATATTTATGGTTACTATAAGATTATTATTACCTATTTGGGTGTCAACCAACATTTTAATTTTTTTGAGATATTTTCCTAAATGTTTAATTGTTAGATTTAATTGAATTTTATAATAGGTTTTTAAGGATACTACAAGTTAATTATTTTATGACATTTGTTAGAAATATTGTTATTATCAAAATTATATATATGGGTGTATGTTATTTATATAAATTTTGACATAGTTTACATAAAACAAATTACTTTCTCAATTGTATTGAATATTCTTATAGTGATATATATTTTTAGGAATTATGAAAATTATTGGATTATATACCTGATGTTAAAGCAAGTTATATTGTTATACTATGACTGGTTTTCAATTATTTAGAACATGTGAATATAGTTTTGTAAACTTTTGGATATATATATATATATATATTAAATTATGAATATACATATTCAAATGTTTTAAAAAATTATAATTTTTTTAATATATATTTATATAAATATATAATCAGTGATCTCATGTTTCTCATATGATTCTCCATTAAAGAGATATTTCTTTTTTATGTAAAAAAATTATAAAAAATTATTTAATAAACTACCCTCACATGTTTTGTTACAAAATATTTGATGAGAAAAAATATTATGTCATGTCTAGGGTAAACCTTGAATACCAAACCTAATAGTTTTCCCTAATTTCACTTATAATACACCATTCTATTGATGAATAAATCTTATGTAAAAACTAATAGTAAAAATAATAAATAAATTACCCTCATATGATATGTTACCAAACAACCAATGCACAAAAAAGTTTTTTCGTGATAGGGTAATCCCCACATCCCAAACATAAAGGTTGTATCATATTTCTTAAATGATAAAGCATTCAATATGTATTTCAAACTTTCATAAAAATATAATAAATACATTAAATGAATTACCCTTATGTGTGTTGTTATCAAACACAAAAAACAAACAAATTTTATATTGTGTCTATGGTAAATCATTCATCCTGAACCAATCATTGTTCTCATATTTCTCATCTGAGATATTATTTGGTATATATTGCATTATTTTATAAAGATAGCATGCATGTGACATAGTATATCTAATATTTTTATTCAATCTACATTGAACCTCTACAAGTCCTGAAATCTTGTGCCAACTCAACACATCAATAAAAAAATATACCATTGTTTTATAATATAAGAATATTTTTTAATTATTAATATTTAGTAATAATTATTATTAATTCTTTGTTAAAAATAACTAAAAACTAAGGAAGTAAACACTGGTTTCTATTATTAAATCATGATTGGATAAATTGTCACAATGATCAAAATGGATATAATATAAATATTATATACATTGAGGGTGTTGAAATATTTAAACCATTTTCATTTTCAAATTTATAATTTGTTTCTAATGTAATATCATAATAATATTTTAGTTCTTATATTTTAGCCATCTTAATTTTACAATTTTCTAAACATACTGAGGATGCCTTATATCTAGGATGTCGGATGAGAAAATTTGAAGCTGTTTCAAAATTTATTGCAATAAAATTAAATTTTATAATTTCAAATATTTTATTAAATAAAATATTATCTTTGGTAAAATCATTCTTTCCAGATAAAAATACATTACCATAAGGTTTCTATGAAACTAAGAGGTTGATCCATTATTTGGATCTTAGTTATCAGAAGATCAATGTCTATTCAAATAACATAGTCTTATATTATAGTCATTATAAATCAGTAGTTAATTATCCAACATGTTTATAATCGTGTTATAAAAATAAACAATAAAGAATTTTTGTTTTTCCTATCAAATAGTTGATGTATTTCCCAACTACACCTCATTATAGAGTTTATTTATATCTTGAAATAAAACTATATTAGTGATTTGGAAAAAATAAAATATTTCAATTTGTAAAAGTTTAAATCATCCACGTGATGGTGATTTATGGAAATATTTGCATCAAATACATATATATTTTTATTCAAAACATCATAACATATGGTTGGATCTTTCTACTAATGGTTTGTTTTATTTGGTTCTTACATCAGTCAATTTCTTGTTGGCATGTTTCCATTATTGAATAAAACATACCTCTATATATGTTGATTGTAACGCCCCAAGATTTTATGAAAAATATTCATTTAATTAATGTATTGTGTTATATGCTACACCAAGATTACCTTGCGCTATACGCAACACCGTATTAGCTTGCAGTATACGCAACAATATTCTTGGATCGTGTTACACACAATTTTGATAATAGTTATTCTACGCAACATTAAGTATATATATAAATATATTCAATGTATAAATGAAATATGGTTGGATTCTGTTATACGAAACAACTAAGGATTCTTTCACAACACGCAACCCTGACTTGGCTTGCATTACACGCAATCGCGACCTTCCTCGATAGCGTGTGTTGTACGTAATACCGGGTTTTAATAAACAACGATATATTATTATAATATTATCATGAACTAGCCGTTATGAATAGTATTAACTAAATTTTGAATTTTATAACATTATTATTCATCTTACACATTTTCTAGAACATGGTATAAGAACAAAATAAATTTTTCGGGTAAAATAAGTATTTTTCAAAAAATGTAGTTTTGCCGCCTTTTGATGGCGCACCCACTATAAATCTAGTTTTGGACATGTTTATATGTTAAATTTGACAAAATAAAATTCTTATTTTGAATCAGGAAATAAAAATTTACATTAGATAAAGTTTTGATATTTTTCCGATAACTTTCATATTTTAATGAATAGTAAAAACACGCTATATTTTAAATAAAAACAACTTTTTTCATCGTAATATATTATGTAGCTAAATTATAATATTTAATGGTTTTAAATTATAATTAGAATATATTTTTACCATTTAATATAATGTATGTCATTAGCATTGATTTTACCTTGAATTTGTCGGTTAAATCAATTCAATCTTTCGCAATGTTTTAAAGAAAAACGTGTTTTCTTTCGACAACGGGATTAATTTTAATTGAATTTCTGCATCTTTTTTGTATTGAATTTGGAAAACTGGAATCCATATTTGGAATCATTGGGTCCAAATTATGTTAATATGCTACTTTTTATTTTTGGGCATTGTGAATAGTAACTACGGTAAATTTTATCTACTATAGTTAAAGGTAAATCGGGTAATTAAGGGTAAATATAAGATTATAAAATTACCCTAAAACTTGGAAAAATCTTATTGGATGGATAATAGTAGACCCATATAACCTAAGGGTCGGATTAGATTCATTTTATGGACTTTTTTCCATGAAAATAATTTAATTATTATTAAAACCAAAGAATGTGACAACATGTCACTTTCTTAAATCTTATAAGTATAATAATTTTAATTTAGTGATAAACTTCATGAAACTTCGAACATGAATATTCTACAGAAAGATAATACAATTATCTACATTATAGGAATTTATTTAGAATTTTTAGGGATTAAATAATTATCATTTATTATGACACAAAGATGATGCGGTAATTGTCTTATTAATGAAATATTGACATAATTGATGTTATAAATTCCCAAATAAATGTAATTTGAGACTTTTTATGACTTACATTAATTTTATAGGTTACTATGACATGTTATTGTTTATATAAGTAACTTGGTTCGAACTTATCATTCTGTTATGAATTTCATAAAAATCATGTACCAAATATTGTCAAAATTGACATAAATTAGTTTTTAAAACAAATATTATATTATTAATTGTTATTTAATTCATAAAAATCTAAGGTTCGGAAAAATGACTTAGATTATGATAGATATATTAATAATAAACAACTTGGGGTTCGATTTTCTTGTTATGGTACGTTTATTAACCATATAGTGTAAGAAAACAAAAAGACACGATAAAAGTTAAATTATTTAACTTAGAGTTAAATCTGATTGATAAGGTTAAAATAATAACCTAAACTTTTCTAAATCTTATTGGATGAGAGTATTTGGACCCATCCCCACATTATATTAGAAATAAGACCCTTTGGAACCATTATAAACCAAATTTGACCTTAATATAAAAAAATATGTTGAGATTTTCCTAAGTTGCCCCTCTCCCCCCTTATAAAAGGGCACCTCCTCCCTCTCCTCCTCACAACAATTTGAGCATTCAAGCTCGTCCAACCCCTGACAAAATCTCTTATCCACTTCCCTAGTATCATCCTAGAGGTCCGGGTATTCTTCAAAGACCATCCTTAGTTCTTTAAGTGGAGGTTATGTGAAGGCGCGTCAAAAAGAGGTAATATCCATTATCGATCTTTTTCAATTTCTTTCCTCTTCAAATTCTTCTTATTTACTTGTTTCATGATAATGTAATAACATAAGTATTTATTATATACTGATAAGTTATTATAAATATGAAACAAATCTAATTAACCTTCTATCCATCCTATGGAAAAAGGAAATCACCGCACATGCGTACGTACGGAATACCGTCTCCACGCCGTGGTGTAATCTATTTTCCGCCACCACCTTAATAGGATGGGTATAATGGTTTAATAAGTAACTATATATAATTATTATAGAGTGATATTGATACTGAAATAGTATACATACACTTCAACACAATTTGACAACCATGGGAACGATGTCATCGCTCGTGCGTACGTACGGACTACCGTCTCCACGACGCGATGAGATTCATTATCCATGATAACCATTCCAGAATGATTATAAAGTATATATAATGAATAATAATGAAATATATGACATGGTAAATCTAATGGATTTATGTATATATATATATGTCATCTACTTACTTCCATTCAAGATAATAAGGAAAGGAAAACAGCATTCATGCGTACGTACGGACTACTGTCTCCATGAATGGTGTGTTTCATTTCATTTATCTATCTATTATATATATATATATAATGAATATATATGATATATAAATAATATTTTATATTCTGGAAGTAATTAAATAATGATATAAGTAATAATAATGGCAAGAACAACTAGTCCAAACACCTACGATAAATGAAACGATTTTACCCAAAACGCTTCTTTAACATGAAATTTACAAAAGAATGGGTAATATAAAGGCATAAGTGAACCAGATATGATATCATAACAATGAATATGATTCTGTAATAAGTTAATGACATAATTTAAATCATTATACAGGAGGTTCGGATACGTACAAAGCATATCAGACATAAGGTAAGGGAAATATCACAATCTCATTTTTATCTGAGATTGTTTATACTTTGGTATTTACTGGGGTGTATTTTATCACCCACACCCATGTTTCTTCAATATTTAATATTATTTACATTCACCTACAATTTTTTAAATCCAATTTTACCCTTCGGTGAGATTTTAGTAAAAGATATGAAAGGAATCTTTTGTCATTTTTCGTACGAGGTACTTTTTGACTTTTTCGACAAAAGCACGAAGAATGTTTTTTTTAACTTATATGACATGAATGGATTTTTTTAAAACATTATTTCCAAGAATCTTCCATTATAAGTTTTCAAGTTTATTTTTAATCAACTTTTTCTAGTTTATAAATGTACGACATGTTAAGAATGGAAAAGTGTTTTTGAAGCAGAAAGGATATTTTCCTCATGAATGGAGTTCAAGTGTTTTATAAAAATTATTTTTCCATCTAAGATAATAAAGGGTTCTGTTTTTATCCCTATTATTACATTGATTTGATTATGTTGTGATGGAATTATATTTTTATGAATTCCTTTATCTTATATGAATTATTTTATGATGTCATGATGATTAAGATTCCCATTTTTATTACAATGGTTATGAAATGATGTATGATTTATGATTTTGTGGAACACATAAGAATGGTATCATTATGAGATGGGTGGGACCTATATCTCCCTCCAATTAATTGGTTAAAGATTTTATATCTCATGAGATAGACATGGCTGGAATGGTAGGTTATACCGGTTCAGTGAAACAGGACTGAAACGAGGGTGAGTCGGTTCAGAAATTGACTTTTTCCACTAAGATAGTCTTGGAAATGAGTCTTGACTAATAAGATATGATTCTATATGATAATGTGAGTATGCCACAAAGTTTCATCTTTTAAGTTATGATTATTGGGATTTCATTTCACTATTATGATTTATCCCATGTTAGGAAATTATTCTCTCTTTTGCACGTTATGATTTCCAAAATGTTATGTTCTTATGAATATGATGTGATTGATATTTCTTTTGTTTACCCCTACTGAGCATTTGAGCTCACCATTTTATGTTTTCTTTTCCCCAGGATATAGAGAAAGGTTTTAGGTAAAAAAAATGAAGATCTTTATCGGAGATGTTGAAGATCTTTCACCGCGATTAGAAGATTATATTCCGAGTTTCCAAAGACACTAAACTATTACAATCCTTGTGTGTGTATTTTTGTTATGTACTAAGTATTCCACAAAAGTAATGTAATGTCCATGTACGTCAAGCTTCGGGTCTCTAAATTGATGAAGGAATCATGTATGTATTGTGGGATAATAGTTCCAGGATAATTGAAGAAGAATATCATTGTTTATTTAAATCCATTAATTGATTAGTTAATTTTACTATGAAACAATGATGTAAGACCATTTGATATAGTTGAATATAATAATTTTTAACAAAATGATGCATTAATGTGGTCAATCAGTGACTTTTCATTATGTGGTATGTTATCTAGATGGAGTACACATTGTCTAAAATCTAATTTTTACATCATGGATGAGAAAAAATCATTTATCATTGGAAATGGGTGAAATACTAGTTATTTTTTACAAAATGTAGAATAAAAATAAGTGAACCTACAAAAGTGATATTAGGTATTAAGGTAAAATCTATCATTTCTGCATTCTATCTTGTTACTTTTTCACCAAATAAAAATGAACAAAGAATAAATAGATTTGTGAGAGATAATAATTTAAAGCATCTTGAGTCCCACTATTTATGATTCTATGTGAAAAACATGATTATATTTTTTTTATAAAAAGTAACTAAAAATATATAGTCTTCTACATACCCATGGTTATTTTTCAATCTACATTGTGGAAATTTTTTAAAATTGCATACAAAATATCAGATTTTACGTAATTAATAAATAATATTTTGTTCGTTTCACTTGCACTATCCCCATAAACATAACCAAAAAATAGAACTTTTATATATTTTGTGAAAAACATATTAAAAAATGGAAATATCATTAAAATTTCTTAATAAGGGGTTTTACAACCCTTGAAAATAACCCTTCAGTAATTTATTATTTAAGAATTCCATTCAAATATTTTATATTAAATATATAATATTTTATGTAGTAAATAATTTTAAATATGTAATTTGAGTTTTTATAGTTATAGAAATACTATATAAAAACTTTTGAAGATATATCATTTAAAAACCTAGTTACTTTCAAAAAAAATTCTTTGAAATAATATTTGAATATATCGATATAAAAATTTTGAAAATAAAAAAAAATTAATAGATTTTAATTATACATGTCATACATTCAGTGACATATGAGGCCAGTAGAAGTGTCACAAATTATAAATTACATAAATTGGTGTGGGGGTATCACCACTTTTTTCATCAACTCATTTGATAATCATGTGTAAAATTTTTTATTAATAAAAAAATTATAAGTTCAGTCTTTCTGATTTACGACCCACTCAAAACCATTCAGAAACTTATATGAATTATTTTCAAAGAAAAAAAAGATTTTTATGTCATTTTAAACTTTAGAGAAATCTGTTTTCTAGAAAAAATCTAAAGGGTTAGCTGAAATAAAAAATTCTAAAATAAATCCATATATTATAGGTAGAATTCATAAAAAAAATCGTAAATTACATTCCCAACAATTTATTTTACTTATATTTATGAAATATCAAATATAATTATAGCATATGGTCATATTTATTATCATGAATGACATTTTTTAACATAAAAGAACTCATTAAATATAATATGGTAAATTTATTTATTAAATTTAAACATTATGGATTTTAGAAAACATATTTTACTTCAAAATAATTTGAATTAGAATTAAAATAATATACATGAAATAAAACATCTCAATAAGTAGATATTTTGAAATATTCAAAAAAATTCTTAATATGCTTTGAAAATAATCTACTTCAAAATGGTTTTCTAAAGATAATTATTTTTATATGAAAACATAATTTTAGACTAAAAAACACCCTTACTAAATAAAAACATTTATTCATAAAATTGTAGGTGTTGAAAATAATAATATTCCATTAAATAAAATTAAACATGAAAACAAGACTCCATTTCTTAGACATTGATATTTACTATAAGATTAGATACTATCCATCCTCCACTTGAAAATATAGAATGAGTGTGGTTAGGGAGTTTAGATAATATAATTTGGGATTCTATTGGGTGAAAGGAGTGTCTTATATATAGTCGTTCTTTGTGTAATAGGTTATTCAAGATAAAATTTAAAAACAAACACATTCGGCACTTAATATCTTATCTAAAATATTTATTTTGATAAAAAAATAATTTTTGAGAATCTATGTAATATTCTAGATGAGCATCCTGATTTTCATAATACTATTATCATGTAAAATATAATGTTTATGTATATATATATTATCTCCCTCTCATTGATTCAACTTGAATACCCGATGAGGGTGGAGTCTAAATCTGTTTCATTTCACCATGGTTTTAAAATTATTGATAAATATATATAAGGATGGATTCAAATATATATATATATATATATATATATATATATATATATATATATATCGTCATTTATGCACACCATAAAAAAGTTGCAAGAATCTATCTGCAGTAACAAGTGAATCATCTGGTTCAAAAGATCATGGAATATGTGAGTGTGTGTGTGTTTATATTTATTGATGGAGATTCTGATGTTGCATTACTTTCATGGGCTACCTATCTCCCATGAGGTTGAACTCTTGTCCCTTGTTATTGAGGCAGGTCCCGAGTGGCCCATGTATTTCAAAAGTTTAAATACAATATTATTAAAATAATACTAATAATAATAAATATTCATATATTATAAATTTTAATTTATTTATTTAAATACAAGCTAAGTAAATTTTTATTATTGTTTTATATACATGTTTTTAATGTTCTTTCGTCTTTTAAATTTAGAATTATGTTACTTATTCCTTGTTTATTATTATTTTTGAAATTTGAAGGGTAATACCAATTGTATTTAATTTTACTACTTAAATATTTTTCATAATCTAAAATATTATTACTAAAACATAAAAATATTATATATTAAAAATATATTATTCAAAATTAATAATATTATAATATTAGAAAACTATAAACTTTCATATTAAGATAAATGTTTATTATCTTATTTTAAACATGTAAGGCTTATTTATTAGTCTCACCTACAATTACATTAAATTTATATGATGTTGCATTCTCCCCCTTAATGAAATTTCACCCTTGAAATTCTTTTGTACATAGATAAACCCAAATTCCCTCTTCCAAGATCTGGTATTGAAACGTCATGTTACTATAGAAAATTACATTATTAATAACACTAATTATTAAATATAGTATTTGACAATTTTCATTAAATATTTCATACCTTCATCAAAGTCAGCATCTTTTGAATCTATCACGAATAGACCAGGGATGATTATAGAAACATATGGTATTTTAAAAAATATACTAATTCCCATATCTAAATGAAACTAACACAGTTTGGATCAATGGGATGTAAACATTGGAAAATAAAAGAAAATTATAAGTATTAATAAATAATTTCAACACATCTTCATGAATAAATTTTTTAAAAAAAATTGTAGATTCATCATCCAAAGATTCACAATTATTTTTGATATCTATTAAAAAGACTACAATTTATTATTTGACATTTATAGACTATACAAAGGTCTCCCACTTCTACAACATCTTCAAAATAGGCAAGTGCTTCATATTTTAAAGATAATATAATGAGTTTTAAAATACCATCATAGTACTTTAAAAAACTAGTATGTTTTGAAATTAGAGATTGTAATATTTATTAATAGAGATAACATGGTCCGTGAAATAAGTTGGGGATGGAAAAGGTATTTAATATTTTATATAGGTTCTTATAAGTACGTTGAAAATTGGAAAAATGATAAATTCAACTAAATATGACATTAGAATAACATATGTAAGCAGATCATATGGTAGGGATAAATGAGTTTTGGTGTTCTTATTCCTTCTAATATGAGATTGATCCCAAAATAAAAAATTTGCATAAAAAGGTATTTAGTAAAAATAAATTATATTAATAAGCTTAATTTGTTTTTAAATATACATCCTAATCTCCAAAGTTGTCTTAAATGTGGCTCTGATACCAACTATAATTTCCTGATACCCACACTTTCAGATGAGGTGGTAAAAACATACTGTATATGTTTTAATTATAAAGAGTAACTAAAAATATATAGTCCTTTACATACCCAATTATCTTTTCCTTTTTATGTTTTGGGTAATTAAAAAAAATACCATAAAAAATATAATAGTTTACATTATTAAAAATATATAAATTAATAATATTTACTCACAATATCTCATTAAATGATCAAAAATCTATAATTTCAATAAATACTCTGAAAACCATTTTTAAACATCATATGAACATAAAAATTTCCTAGTAATGGGATATAAACCCAGGGAAAAAATAATTCTATAATTACATATTTAGAAAATCTAAGAAAATATCAAATATATTTGATACAGTAAATAATTTTCAAAATATTATTCTAGGGGTTTTAAAATATTGCATTATCATTTAGGAAAATTTTATAATAAATAATTTAGGGGAGATAGTTAATTTCAAAATATAAAACCTTCGAAAAAAACTTTTATTTTATCCTTTAAAATAATTCAAAAATAATATTTATTGTGGACTAAAATGATACTTAGAAAAACATAAGAAATCTGTGAGGCTGCTAGCAGGATCACCGATTATAAAAAAATTCATTTGAGTCCATGGGATCACTCCATTTATCATTAACTCATTATATACCAAAGTTTCAAGTTTTAATTTATGGAAACATTTTCTATCAGGTCTTAATTTCCCATTTATAACCCCTGAAAAATTAAAAACCAATATAAATTATTTTCAATGAAAAAAATAAATTTATATCGTTTAAAACATTAGAAAAAATCTATTACGTAAAAAAATAATAAAGATTAGGAAAAATGTAGATTTTTAAAATAAATCAACGGATTCAAAGAGAACATCATGAACACTTTGAAAACTAAATTCTGATTAATTTCTTTTGCGAATATACAAGAAATGTAAATGATAATTTATGTATAAAACCACATATATTATCATGAATGATAATAATTGATATAAAAATAATATATTACATAAAAAATGATAATTGTTTTCAATAAAAGTAAACATTATTTATTTTCAAAAATATATTTCCTTTTAAAATAAATTTAATGATAATTGAAATAATGATCGTAAAATAAAACTCCCTTATAAGTATAGATTTGGAAACATTACACAGAAAATAAATTATTAATATTCTTTGTAAATAATTCTCATCCAAAGGGTTTTATAAAACTAGGAATGGTTTTTGAAAATAAAATTTTAGAAAAAAACACCCTTACTAGATAAAAAAATTTATATATAAAATCATAGGAGGTTTAAAATAATAACATTCCCTTAAAAAAATATAACTTTAGAATATAACTCCCTTACCATAAATTTGATATTTATTATGAGATTAGGTAATGATTTTCCATAACTTGAAAATATGGAATGATATGAGGTAGAGTGTTTGGAGAATATATGTTGGGTATCTGTTGGGTGAAGGGAGTATATTATATATAGTAGTTCTATGTATAATTGCATAGAGAACATGTACTTTAAAAATAAATGAATTAAAAATTGTATAAATTATCTCAATTTTTTTTTGAAAAAATGGAATATTTCAAAATTTAAGAGATGTATGGTATGAACATACCAAATTCCATAATATTATTATGATATGAAATATAATGTTTATATATACTATATCTCTCTCTTGTTATTTCAACTTGAATACCCAATGGGGGAGGAATCTAAATCAGTTTCATGTCAACCTTGATTTAAAACAATGGATAGAGATATATAATTATGGATTAAAATTTTATATATATATATATATATATATTCATATAAATGAATTTACGTTCACCATAAAAAATCACATAGAATATTTGTGAAATAACAATTGATTCTACTTATTTAAAAGATAATGGAAAATATTTATACATATATATTTGTGTTTATTTTTGTCAATTACATTGTAGTTCATAAAATAATATATACCAAAGAAAATTTAATCTATACATAATCTCTTAAGATCCTTAAATGTGATAGTTACTGATTATATATATATTCATATTTTCTAGCTCGTTCAATTTTGATTTAAATGATGGAAAAACACTTTTTGTTAAGTATCAACATCAATTTGGGAAATGAATTTTTTGGAGATAGAATCCATGTTAGATAAAGGAAGAAAAACTGTTTTGAGGGTTTTAAAAATCATACTGGTGGAAAAATAAAACGGGAGAGTTGATCGAAAGGCTCTCCTGGATTTGATTTGGTGGCTAAGAATATATGCAGGATTTTTTAAAGCGTGAATAATGAGGTGAATATCATGTCCTGTAATGATGTTTTGGTGTCTTGAACACTTGAATATAAGGTAAAAACTTCTTATAACATAGAATATTAGAGTAA
The DNA here is from genome assembly GCA_963277665.1 of Viscum album. NCBI lineage: Eukaryota > Viridiplantae > Streptophyta > Magnoliopsida > Santalales > Viscaceae > Viscum > Viscum album. The sequence goes on along the minus strand of OY728143.1, from coordinate 796,512,205 downwards.
TGAGGTCATCTCCCAGTTCTCCACTGGCTCTGACTCGTGTCGGCTACCTCTGCCATCGTGCAAACCCACAATGTGTCACCAATGTTTTGCTTAATAAATATCCATGGTTGGTTTCAAAGGAATACCATTCAATAATCCAGCCTTCCATGGTCTGCATGTCTCCCACGGGGTTGACCTATGGTCCCCTACGGTCAAGATTGGTCCTTATTAGCCCATTTTTAGATAAATTTTTAATACAAAATAGTAAAACTAATAATAATAATAATACTAATAATAATAATAATAATGTGTATAATGATAATGATAATCAATATTCTTATTAAAAAATATTTATTTAATATAATTAAATACAATCAAATTAATTTTTTACAATTGTTTTACTTAAATATATTTAATTATCAAACAACTTTTAATATTAAAAATAAGTTACTTATACATTTTTATTAAAATTTTTCCTTAAATATACGATTATTAATTGTTATTATTATTTCTAGTTATATATATTTCCTAATGTAAAATATATTACTAAGACTTATAAAAATATTATATTAAAATTTTCTTATTAAAACGTAAAAACAATAAAATATTTGAAAACTAAATAATTAAATATTAAAATTAATTTTCTTTGTCAAATTTTAAATGTAGATAACATGATTATTTACAAAAATTAATATTATATTCATGTCTATGATGTAATATAAGTGGATAAATCAGATTATTTTTTAAGACCTTCCATATTGGTATAATTTTTGGGTACGTCACATGTAAGATGTAATTGATATTGTGTGAAATATGTTTAATAACTTGTTTTATACCATATTAAAAATGTCCGGTAAGACCAAATATAATATTAAATTATAGTTATATCATTCCCAAATTTGAAGACATCATGAACATGAATTATATTAAGATGAAGGATCACAAAATTTAAGGAATCCAAAATCATCTTATACACTTTCTATAAAAAATCTTTTTTTATTTTTTCAATTGATTAAATATTTCGGGTTACAAGATATTTATGCTTCAGGTTTCTTTTTTTATATCAAAAACATGCATATTACTAAGTTAAAAACTAATGATTTTCATGTCAAAATGGAATTATTATTTTATATTAGTCTTTGTGGTCCACATAATTAATTAATCTGAGATGTGTTGATCGAAATATCATATTTCTTACATGTAATGTTTTTTGAAATATCAAATTATGATGCATTGAGTATGGTAAAAAAGTTAAAGTTTTAATTTTATGTAAACTAGGGAAAATATTCTATTTATACGTGTTTGAACAAACAGAACATTTAATATTCCATTTTCTGTATGTAGTTAAATTTGGAGGCTTAGTAAAATTCTTATGGTTGTACCAATTTGATATATTTATGAAAAAATTAAAGAATAATTTATGTAAAAAAAGAATCAATTGAAGGGTCAATTACAGAAGTGTACAAACAATAGGAAATAAAAAATGTATTCCCTTATTCTTTTCATTCAGAATATCCTTTAGAACATAATTGAATTGGTCACAATGTAGAAAATATTTATGATGTCATATACCATTAAATTTCAAATTTTAATCATCCCAAGTTTAGTTTTGTTTGTTTTCATGAATGATGTACTTCAAATGAAAAACTGCATAGACCCCATGCATCTATTATACTGAATTATGAAGAAATGGCATGATTTTTGAAAGTAAGTACTACTTATTTTTATTATTTTTATGTTTTTATACTATACATTTTTAATTTATATTATATTTTTAGATTATATGTTGACCATATCAAAAAAATTTACAATTTACCTATTTTTCTCTTGAGTTATGTTGCCAACAAAATTTTAAATATTGGTTTCAAAGACTTACAAGGTAAGTCGCTTTCATTGGAACAATAAATCAATTTTATATTGATATCTGTTATTAATAATTTTAATTATTTGTGGGAAGAACAACATGAAAGAAAAATTTATATTTGATTCTAGGTACTCAAAAAACCTCTATAAGAATTTGTAAAATAATATAATAGTTATGTGGATAATGGATTTTGATTATATACATACATAAATAGTGAATAAAAGAAATAAATGAAAAGTGGAATTTGTTTGAAAGGATATCATTTTAATGAATGTGGAAGTAAATTTTATGGTATCCGAGATGAAATAATTGAATTATGTTATCTCATGCCAAATTAATTAATAAGATTTAAATTCCATTTGAATGATACTGATTGGAGATTACAAGTTCATCCTTGGAAATGAGTCATTGGCATTAAATATAATAGTCTATTTCAATCAAATGAACTGTATATATTTTTAAATAAAGAACACCAACTTTATTATGAAAATTATTGTGATATTTTAATAGATTTGAATAACAAGTGGAGTGTGATAAAATAATAAATCCCCAGACAATTAGATAATTGATAATCAAAATGGTTCTGTGGAAATGAAAAAGATTGAAAACCTTCAAGACAAATCCCCAAATATATCTCTTACCTGATGAAATATAAATATCATTGATGAAACACTCATTTAAGGGTTAATGATATTGATAATGTTGATGAAGTAATAAGGGATGATAAAACTAAAACATGTAGGGATTTTGATGATGCTGAAGATAAAGTGGATTAAATTTCCCTCGAAGAAAATGAGGAAAAATATAATGATTGTTGTATTATATTCATGTATTTATTAGTTTTGTATAATTTATATTTTTATTAATAATAAATTATCGGCAATAATTTTTATTTTAGATGGAAGGACGCAATGATATTTTTTTCCTTTGTTGATGCTATTATGTTTTATTTTTTATATTTGATATCTATATTAACAATTATTTATTGGTAAGAATATTATATTTTTTTATGGTATTTATTAGTGTTTTATATATGATATCTATATTACTGAATATTTAATAGTTATATTGTTATGTTTTGGTATTTATTTACAGTTAATTATTATATTTTTCATATTTAATAGTTATCTATATTATATTTTTATATATTTATATTAAAGCATATTTTCTATAAATATAGTTATATTATGATATTCATAAGTTTTTTATATTTGAAATATATATGTTAACCATTTCGCACATGTAAGATGGTTGGAGATTCTTTATAATGGCCCAGTCCAACCCGCGATCATGATATTGTCCACTTTGGGCCAAGGCTGCACAGTTTTTCATTCCATGGACTGTGGGCCTCAGGCATCCCCTAGTAAAAGGATTATTAATGTGATATTAATCCAAACCACCTTATAAAGGGGTGCTTCATGCTCCTCCTCCTTCTATATGGGATTACCATAATCCCCCCCCCAGAAGGGCCTAACATCCTCAGTGGGACATCAAATGGACAATGGCTCTGATACCATTTGTAATGTCATAGTACATCCCATGATCATTATATTATCCACATTGGGCATATCCAATACACTTTTTAATTCCCTAGGCTATGCAACATAAGTATCCCCCAGGAAAGGCCTCATGATTGGAGAAGTATGCACACCACCTTATAAAGGAGTTATACGTGCTCCTCCTCCTTCGATGAAAATATATATACTAAATGACTTTAAAAATAACAAAATAAAAAAGGTGTATTGTTTTATACATGATAATTATCTTTTTTTAAATATTAATTTCATAGATTATTAAAATAAATTTTTAAATAATTATGTGATAAAATAATCTTTTAATAATTATCATTTTGTCAGGTTTTTTCAATAATATAAAATATAATTATAAAGAAATACTATGGAATTATCACATGATAATTATATATGATATTATTATAAGATATTTTTTAGTGGATAACATGCGACTTTGAAGGTGTCATTCCTTACTCCGTTTCTACTCAAACCATACCATACCACACCTCGATTATTATTGTGTTGATCATCTTTGGAATAAGGTATGTTGTCAAATTTCTAAATCTAATAGTCATGATTTTTTCTCATATATAAAATTTATAGGATTTCAAGATTGTTTTATTATTTGATACCTCTTATTGAATTAATTAATGTGACAAATTAATTAATTGTAAAATTTGTGAAATTTTGGGGTTTAGGAATTGAAGAATAAGATAATTAATGGTGAGAATTAATTTTTTTAGTGAGTTGTATATTTGAAAGAGAAATAAGGATAATTAATTATTAAATTAATTATCAATGTAAATAATTTATAAATTTGGATAATTAAATATTGAGTTAAGTATCATGTTTTCCTTTTGTGATCAATAATAATTAATTGGTAAATTTTGTTATTGAATATTTATATTCTGATGGGTTAATATATTTTATAATCATTTAATAGAAAATTTATGTTGTTAATTAGTTATTTAATTAATTAAAAACCTTTATTAATTATATTATGAATTAATTAATGGATTGTATTTGGGGTATTAGACATAGAAATATACACCAATAATATTAATAAATGAATGGGGTTTTGGGTGTTATACATGGAGTTCTTCACCAATGGGATTTTTGGAGATAGAAATGGAATCCTAAACTATTGATAGATCTGTCAATATTTATTGAGAATAGGGGTGTTAGACATTGAGTTCTACACCAATGATAAATAATAAAAAATGTGATTTTTGGGGTTAGACATGGAATTTTTCACTGAGGGGATCTTGAGTGTTAGACATGTCATTCTACACAAAGGAAAAATATTTATAGGGAATTTTCAATTGAATGAGTGACGTGATTCAAAAAATATTTTTATATATAGTTAAAAAATATTAATTGATAATTAAATAACATTTAAATTATAAATTGTAATAATTTTTTTATACATCTACATGCACTTGTTGTTGACTAGATTTGTTTTATATACTATTGGGCGTGGCTAACTAAGTCATACTCACAGTGAATTCAGGTTTCCAAATAGGTTCTTAAAAAGACTTTGTTGTAGCATGACCGGTTAAGGTAAAGGACCCCAGATTAGATTGATGATTGAGGATGGAGCTTGGTTGAGGGTACTAGAAATGGCTTTGGACCCTCTTAGGATTTTCTAACATATTTTCTTCCAGTTTTATTTTTAGACACTTGATATCTATACAGACATTGCATTTTTCCTTTTTAGTTGAGTATTGTATTTCCTTTCATGGTTATTCTTGGAAAATTGTACCATTATAATTATATATATGATTTAGTTATTTATTTTTTTACTCATGTTAGTGTTTTTCTTTGATAATATAGGGTACATTCTCTCTATGACTGACTTACCAGACCCTCATTGCTAGTCAAAAACCTTATGTGTACAGGGAGGCACACCTAAGGTCATGTGGTGAACCATATTCGGACACCATTATGTGGCACCTAGACTGGGATGTTATAATTTTTAAAATGGCCATGTCTATCCCATGATCATGATATTGTCCAATTTGGGGCTATCCCTCACGATTATTATTTTTCTAGGCTCTGGCGCTCAGGAATCACCCAGGAAAATGCCTCATAATGGGAGAGGTATCAACACCACCCTATAAAGTGGTGCTTCATGATGCTTCCTCTTCGATGTGGGATTTCCACATTTCGCCCCCTATAAGTGCTCAACATCCTCACTGGCACATTAAAAAGGACACTACCTTAGATAACATTTGTAACTGCCTAGTCCATACCATGATCATGATATTGTCCACTTTTTCCATAGGATACACGATTTTTCTTTCCTTAGTCACTGGCCCTCAATAATCCCTCAGGAAAAGGACTCATGATGGGAGAGTTATCCACATCACCTTATAAATGGTTGGTTTTTTATCCTTATCCTTTGATTTTGGATTACCATAATTGACAAAAAGATTATGGAAATACCACCTCTAAAGAGGAGGATTATGAATCACCCCTTTATAAGGTGGTGTGGATACATATCCCAACATAAGGTCCTTTCTTGGGGTGGGGGGAGGTGCCTGAGGGCAAAGCCTGAGGAAAGCAAAAACATGTGGGAAAGTCTCTAAGTGTAGAATATCATGATTCTGGGCTAGAATAGGCTATTAAAATGGTCTGAGATACGATTTCCATTTGATGTGCCAGCGAGGAAATTATTCCCTTCTTGGGCGTGGATTATAGTAATCCCACATCGAAGGAGGAAGAGCATAAAACACACCTTAATAAGGTGGTGTGGATATATCTCCCATCATGAGACCTTTTCCTAGGTGATGCCTGAGGTCCAGTGCCTCTCGAAAGCAAAACCATGTGGGCTAGTCCCAAAGTGGAAAAAATCATGATCATGGGCTAGACTAGGCCACTACATACTCAAGATGATCTAATCAATTCTCTTATTGAAGTAGGACTTCATAATGATGAGATTGATTCATCATATCTACAAGATGTTTCACCTGTTATGAGGGGGAATATTCTTACTCAATTGATGATTTCAGACCATGTTCTAGATAGACTCTCATCTCTTGATTTGAATCCCTATTTAAGAAGGTGTGTTCAATTTTATATATATATACTTATGTTATGTTTATCTATTAATATTAGTTACAATATTGAAATTATTTGAATTTATTTTCATATTTTTCCCCCATTTTGTTTTCTGGAAGGATAATGTGATTTAAAGAAATTGTTTTTCTGATCCATGGGTGTCATGGGATCAGGTTCTTCTTGAATTTTGTCAATAGATGATTAACCACTGGATTGAATCTTATTAGATAATATATTTATTAAAAAATTAATTAGTGTAATATTCTTTAAATTATCTTATATAATTTATGATCTATAGTTTCTGATAGGCTTAGATCTCCTGTCTAGGAGGCCTGGGATATTTTTATACGTGAACATTTTTATTATTATTTTAACAAACTTCAAAATTGATATACATTTTGATATTTTGCATCTATTTTGGACAAGTCTTTCAACTCCCTTAAACCCGCTATATATTAGCTCAGGTATGAGAAATATTTTTTATCCTACTTTCTAAGAGATGCTTTTTATAGGAGATCACCATATAGATGTCAGGACTAGGAGATCCAGGAGCTCACGCATATGGTCAAGAGTTGTGCATTTGGTATACATCGTCAAAATATGGTAAGTAAGATTATTTATTAATGTATATATAATTAAAATGTAAAATACATATTATATTAGATGGTCCTCTACTAACCACACTATTACAAAGTTCTGTGTTTATAAGAACATGTACATTAATACTCATTCATTATTGATTGTCGGTGAAAGAAAACACTATATTATTGTTAGATTAATTTTTATATTTTATTGATAATAATTTTATTATTATTATAAAATATAAATATATTTAAAGGAAACATATGAGAATGTGGTTTCTCATTAAAGAGAGATTCAGGCTGATATTGAATTATATTCCAATTGTGAATCATGTTTCCTAGAGGATGCATGGATAAGGGAAACAGAGAATGGTTTCAAGAAATTTTGGCTGACATGTATTTAGATATGACTAAAATCTACTAGTTATTAGGGTACATCTATGATTTCATCAGTTTTCTCAATGAGAGCATATGGATAATATTCATTTTAATCTTCTTCATAGTATGAGTAGAGGTTTGGAGATCATGATTATATGAAATAGAAAATTCAGAAAAAGTAGGAGGAAGAGAGTGAGAAATAGAACCTTGGAGATTAGCAGATTTTTGAGTATATGTAGTGACTTTCTTCTGGTGTTGGTATTGAATTACCACCCCCAGACACTTTGAGGAATTCTCCTCCACCTAATACTATTTTATTCTCAGTGATTTTTTATGATTGGTTTGTATTTTGAGGTGATAAACATAAAGTGTGTGAAATGAGGTATTAATGTTATGTTTTTCTATAATTTATAATTTTCTCATATTTTTAAAAATTTAGTTTTAAATTATTTTTCAAAATTGCATTCAATTTTTTTATATATTTGAGAAATTCATATGGATCTATAGATCATCCGTAATTAGTTTAAAAAAAATCTACATCTTATTTTTGACTTAAAATTTTACTCTTGCAAATAGTATTATTTGTGATGGTTCTATCACAACTTTTTATTAAAAAAATACAAACATTATTTGTAATGGGCAGTTAATCCATCACTAATAATAATTATTTTGAAAATCATTCCATAAAAACATAATTACGACATAGTTTTTTGTGAAGGTCCATTAGTGATGGACTCCCATCACAAAAGGCCATTAGTGGTAGGAATCCATCATTAATGTCATATTCTCAATGCATAAAACTCCAATAGTTATTGTTTTAGGTAATTTTACATGTAAATATAAATATAACATCAATAAATAAGGAAATAAATTTTGATAAAAACTCTTGGAGGAAGTATTAATGAAAAAAGGTTTTTTATAAACATTTCCATTATTATCAATGGAATAATTTCATAAAAATTAAGTTTTCTTACCCTTATTATAGTTTTATGTTAATATAGGTATGGTTTGGATTTCAATTAATCATAATAATATATATTTTAGTGCAAAAGAAGTCATGTTCAATTTTCAAAATGAGTTTCAATTTTTAAATAAGAATGATTTCTTACCAGTTATAACATATACAGAAGATATGAAAATTATTAAAGATGGGGTTGAAGGTTATTGTTTTCATTTCTTTAGAAATAGAAGAATGGTTTAAATTAATGATTTTCTTTTGGTAAATGGATTTTTGGACTAATTTTCATATAATGTTCCTGGTGTTACTCCTGATTAGAATGTTGAATTCACCCTTGAAATAGGTCCTAAAGATAAGTGAATTTCAAAAAATCCTTATGAAATTAATCTAGTTGGGATATTAGGGTTGACAAACATGTTTCAAGAATTACTTTATTAGTGTTTTAATCACCCAGAACCTCACCTTACACGGCTCCAATTTTTTTATTAATAAAAATGATGGTTATATGAGGCTTGCATTGAATAAAGAGAACTCCCTAACATTAGGATTAACAACAAGTATTTATTCCCCATATTGATTAATTATTTGATCAGATATAGGGTTGTTTATTTTTTTTTAAGATTGATGTCAGGTATGGGTATCATCAGTTGAGGGTAAAGTAAAAAAAGATATTCTAAGGAAATAATCTCAAACTAGGTATCTCAATTGTCATTTTGTGGATATTTTCTTTTTGGATAACTAATTCACTCATTGGATTTATGGTTCTAATGAATAGAGTAATCTACAAGTATATTGGATAAATTTATGGTGGTATTCATCAATGATATTTGATTCTATTATATAATGAGGATTATGAGAAACAAGTAATGATTTTTCAAACACACCGTTAATGAAAATTAGTTTCTGGGAAAATTTGGTAAATGTGAATTTTTGATTTTGAATATTTCTTTCCCTAGAAATATTATAACTAAATATATCATAATAGTTGTTCCTACTAAAATTAATGTGGTTGAAAAATTGATTGGAGCTTTTAATATCAATGAGATTTGATGTTCTCTTGTACTAGTAGGTTATTCCTAATGATTTCTTGAAATCAATTCTTGGTTATCTAACCCACTAACCAAGTTAACTCAAAAGTGAGTTATATTCATTTGGATAATGTAATTGGATGACTATTTTTAGGAATTAAAAAGAAGATTGATTATTGATGTATTTTTGGAATTAAATTCAAGAAATTATGAATTTTTTATTTAAAATTATGCTTCTTTGAAGGGCCATGGTTATGTTTTGATGAAAATTGATCAGGTCAATGAATATGCTTCGTGACTATTGCAACTCCACAAGAAATATTATTCAACACATGATCATGAACATGAGGTGGTATTTTTTTACTTTAAAATTTATAGGAATAAATTATATGGGTATAAATGTAATATATATATATATAACATAAATTTTTAATGTATATATTCACTCAAAAAGAGTCGAACATGAGGAAAAGAAGATGGTTAGAACTGGTGAAGGATTATGAATGTACAATTCACTATACTTGAGTTAAATAATAAGAGCTAGAATAAAAATCGATTCAAAAGGATAATGAATGATTAATATTTATTTCTTTGGAAAATGATATTTTATTTAATGATTTAATGAAAAGGGAACTGTAATTTGTGTATCCAAAAAAAACTTTCCTTTTGGATCATGTATCATTAAATTAATCGTTGATAATAACACTTATGATTGTTTAGATACAATATCATGGTTTCTAAGGGAATCTATAACTGTTAAAGTAAATTTTCCTAACTATAATAAAGAAAATTATGGTGTAATAATATTTGGAATGAGGATGGGTATTCAAGGATAATCTGATGTGAAAAAATAATTTATGATTGAGTCTCATAGGTCCGTATATTGTGCTCTTCTAGGTAGCACTTAGATGTATTGAGATCTTTAATATTGTAATTGTTGTTATAGAATGATGGAATACATTCTTCGTTATAAATGGAAAATTTTAAATTATGTTGTCAATAAATTTGAATGATAAAAACCTAATGGGATGCTTCAGTTGTTTTTAATTCCATAAAGGAAATGAGATCATAGGTCCTGGTAATTCGTAGTGGGATCACCAAAAACATTTTGAGGTAACAATTAAATATGGGTTATTGTTGACCATTTAAAATATATTATCACTTTCTTACTATTAGAGATGATATGTCACTAGATCCAATTTCTCAATTATGTCATAAAACGATATTCATGTTACATAGATTTTCTGTCTCTATAGTGTCTTATCATAATCTACGATTTCAACCAATTTTTGGAATGAAATTTATAAGTCTTGGGGTATTTAATTATGTTTTAGTATAGAATCTGATCCCCAATCTAATGCAGAGTCAAAGAATAAAATTAAAAAAATTGAGGATATGCTTTGGGATTTCTTATTTGATTATCAAGAAAGTTGGGATAAACAACATTAATTAGTGTAATTTTCTTGTAATAATAGTTTTAATTCAAAAACAAAAATAGAACCACCTAATTAATTATATTGAAAGTGAGGTTGAACTCCATCATTTTCGTATGATGTCAGCGATAGAAGATTGTGATGGCCTAAATTGCAAGGGGAGATATTTGAAAATTTTACTATGATTCAATAATATATAAGGTAATATCAACATAGGAATAATAATTATTAATGTAACTTGAGGAAATTTAATTCACCTAATGTAGGTGGTTAAATTAGTTTAAAATATATCCATAGAAAGGTGTTTTGTGTTTCCAAAATAAGGGGAAATTAACCTTATGATTTATAAGATTTAATGGATTTTTAGAGAAAGATGGATCAGTTACTTGCTAAGTATCCTTACCTATAGTTTTATCTTGGTTAAATGATTTTTTTCATATTTCATTGTTAAGGAAGTATGTACATAATTCATCCAATTTATTAATACATGAATGGGTATAGTTAAAGGAGAATCTTTTTTATAAGGAAATGCCTGTGTAGATTCTTAATCGCATGTAGAAGGTGTTGTGAAATATTTAATTTAACTTAGTTAATGTTTTTTTTGAGAAATAATATGATTGTATAATAAACATGTGGAAGTAAAAGGGATATTATAGAAAAATATTCCCACTAATTTACCAATAACAGATTTAGAGGGTGCAATTTATTTTAGGTGTAACTATGAACACCAATGTATTTTTTATAATGAATCGATTGTATCTTTTATTAAAAATAATTATATAAATTAATTTTAAATTTTCTTATTAGATACTTTGTAATAAAAATATTAAGATATGAATCTAGAATATATTTTTTCATTTCGAAAAGAAAGTAGTTATAATTCTAAATAAATTGCCTTCCCTATGCTATATGGTGTTGTTTAAAAATTATATTTCTAAATTTCATAATTTTATTTTGACACAATGAACTTAATTTTCTTATTCATAATATAAACATAACATTAGGCTTAATAATTTTTTTTCAAAATAGGTCATCTTAAGGTGAATAGTGGAAATTACTCGGTTCTAAAATACTGAAACTTTTCCATTTAATAAGTGTTCACAAATAAAATTTTCATATTTGGAATATTTTTTGGGTTATAAAAATATTTTTTTATATTCATAAATAATTTTTTTTTTAATTTAAGTCAATACTATAAATTATTTCTATATAAATTCATTTCTATGTTCAAAATATCATTTTTATGATAACTATTTTTTATTTCATTAGGTGTACTAATATTAAAATTAATCTTTACCTCCTATATAAATTGAATCATGAAAAATATATTCTATTTTACACTAATCATATTAAAATTATTTCGTAAGGTCTATTTCATGTTTTTCATAAAATTATGTTATCATAGGAAAAATTAGTCTTCTTGATAAGGGTTAAATGAGTGAAAATGGGGAAAACTATTTCATAAGGTCTAAAATATAACCAAATATTATGTTTAATATTATTTTATGATTTCTTTTTTATTTCTACTATCCAATATTTCAATTTTGGTTTCCTTGGTCTCACTTGACCTTTAAAAAGGAATTTAAACTTGTTTTACACTAAGAGAATATACAAAGGTATCAATCCTCTCACTTATAAAAGGATCCCCTCACCAAATAACTTATCCACACACTTTTTGTGAGTTATATCAACAAATACTTGATTAAATAACTCCCAAAAAAGTTTTATTTCTGACATATAGGTTATTTTCTGACCAAAATATATATCCAATATTACTTTATATGAGAATCAAATGATGATACCAAAGGAATATATAATAGTATTAATTGAGTTTATTAAATGTCCATTCTTATTCCACCACTTCAAACTATTCTATAAACATCATAAAAATGAAATATGTACAATTTATTTACTTATATGTTATTATACTAAGGTAATAGTCATTATCTCCCTCTTTTCTATCCAATGGAAAATGAAAACATTGTTTCTGTATGAATCTGGACTACCATCTCTATTTATGACGTATTTAAATTATCATCACCACGATACATAGATAGTAGTAAATATGAATATAATTAATTAATGTGATATTAATGTGATTATTAAGTTTATTTAATGATAAATTGGACATTATATTCAAATGTATTTCATAAATATTTGTCAAAATATTTAACCAGTAAAATGTGCATACCAAGACACTTTTAAATTACTAACTTCTTACCATTCAACTCTACATAAAAAAATTATCTAATTTATCACATTAATATAATATTTTTACATTTAAAAAAATTATAAAAATTTATATTATAAATATAAAATTCTATATTATCACTCACCTTGTCATTATAACATCTCCTTGTTTTGGTCGGTTTTACCAACTACATGAATGGTGTTGTAATTTTTATGTAAAAAATGATTAAGAATAACTAAATAAAAGTAATAATATTTTATCAATGTTAAATTTAATATTATTTAATAATTATTTAATAGTGAAACAACCTTTATAAAAAAGAAAATAAAATTCAACAATCATGGTTATTATAAACCACAAAAAAATCTTATCAAAGAAAATTCAAGGAAAAGTAATGATATTATAAACTATTGAACTCCATTTTTAATATAATGATATGAAACCTATATAATTAAACATATAGATAATTTTTAAATATTTTAAATTTAATTTTAATTGTTATAAAGATACCAAATAATCATTTGATGTTTTCAAAAGATGTACCCCAAAATGACCAACATAAACTATGGTGATTTAGTTAATAAATAAATCATGGAAACAATTGAAAAAAACAAAATAATAATAAAGTATTAAATGTTTAAAAGGTTCATTAATGTAGTAAATAATTAATATAATTTTATAATTCAGGATGGTAGAAGTCATCAAATGAAATTCTGGACTCATGTTAAGTGATTCTTCCTTGAAATATTTTTTTAATGTTTTCCTTTAAAATATTAATTTTTTATATTCATGTTCATTATATTGGATAAATAATGTTCTATTGTATATTCCAATGTTTGAATGAGGTAATTTTTAATAATCATTTAATTTCAGAAAAAATTATAGGAAATTAATCTTTTTAACATTTTCTAAACGACTTAGTTTTTTCTTTATTTATAGAAGTGTGAAAATAATATTATTTTAACATTCATCACATGACTTCCTTGTCCCATAATCATGTATATTACTGTTTAAAAATATATTTCTATAAACTTTACTTTTTTTTCAAAATTAAATAGTATTCCCATATTTCTATAGATTTGGAGTATTTAGTGGTTACAAAATGAAAATGATATATGTAATTATTTTTATGCGATAACTGAAAATGATTTTGTTTATGTGTTAAAATGTGAGTGATAATGAAAAGTATAATAATTAATTTATTTATTCATATAGTTTTATTTGTAAATTATACATGATGAAGTGTTGGTCTAATATATCCCACAAATTCATGTCTTACTGATTTATTCGCTTGATAAATAATAATTGGAATTAAATTATTTTAACATATTCCATTGGAGTGAAATCCATGTGAACTTGGGTGATGCATATAATGAACCAAGATACGTCCATGTTTTTTTAATATATATTATTATTTTTAATATATTTTCTTCAATAATGGTTCATTTCACTTGTCATTTTGATTTCAATATTTATTTTTTCAACATAAATATTTATCAAGGTTTTTCATGTTTTCAAATGGAATAATGGGATTCCTTTTAATATATACATTATTAATATTTTTTATGATCTTCCAGCATTTTAAAATTATTTTATATGATTTAATTAAGTGTAAGAACTATAGAAAAATCGATTTTCCTGTAACAGAGATGCGTCTTGAAAGAACCAAGTGTGTCATCAATGAAACATGACATATAATTTAAGAACCTAATTTTTGAGAAAAAATATATAGTAGGTGAATGAGTTCAATTTTTTATGATATAGATTTTTTAATTCTGTAAAACTCTAAACCTAAAAGGTCATAGATATTTGGAGAAATAAAATACATACTCTAAATCGTGTAAATTAAATCCAAAATTAGTTCTCGGTGTTATACCATATCTATGATGGACAATTTATAAAATCCTTAGAGAACATGGGATGATAAAGCATGTCATATTTTAGGTCATCATGAGATAGAAAAATATGTGTTAATCATGATCATTGTTAGATTTTTTTATCATGGTTTTCATGTATAGTTGAAAAACATAGTGCAAGAGAAGATCACATCAAAGTGATAACTAATTTTAGATGATAATAATTTTATGGGTTTTTTTAGAAATTTAAAATATAAAATTAAAATTTTGAAAACTATGTTGAAAAAAAATGATATGGTCATCTAAATGGATACAAGGATGGTGGCATTTATTCTAGATAAGTTATAGTGTTTCAACATATTTCTATGATGGATTATCATGTTCCTTGATGTAATAAAGATTAAAAATAATATTAAATAAATATTATCATGCTCATCATTTTTAACATATTACATTTTATTTATTAATTTACATTTCCATGAGAAATATTACAAGGATAAATATGATAAAATAAATTTTCTATAATTTTGTATAACACTAGGATTGAAAATTTTGGAATGATGAAAATTTATACAATGTAATTTTTTACATAACATTTATTAATAAGTAATATAGTAAATAATGTTTTTTAAAAATTGATGTTGATATTTTTTTATAAAAAAATTAATATATATTAATTATGGATTTTTTATTATAAGTGATTCTATTGTAAAAATATTCATGGATATATGTTTTAATGAAAATATGGTTTTTTTAATTAATTTGAATTTTACTGATCTAAAACAATATTTTTATAAATTTATTTTGAAAAAATGTCGATGTGTGAAACATTGAAACATTAAACTAAATAATTTTATATTTTATATTGATTTATTGGATTAATTTTTATCTATTCTTCATTAATTATTTTTTATTTTTTATTTTATTTTATTTTGAAAATGATATGATTTAATTAATTGGGATTAAATATGATAAATTCAAAAAAAACCAGGATATTGAACTGTTTATTCTGTGGTAGTGGATTGAATAATAAGGTATGTGATAAGAAATGCATGTAAATTTTTTTATGTTTGTTGAATGTTAATGATCTACAAATATTTGTGTGAATTATATATATTTATTTTAGAGTGGTATAACTAATATTTTTTAGAATGAATTATTTTTAAGGGAGATGTAATATAGTGGTTTTAGAATTATTATTTTTTAGAGTTTGTTTATTTGTTAGACTTAAATTAGTAAAATATTTATTTGACTATAAATTGTGAGTTTTTATTTATGATTGAAAATATTTTAGGAGATATTTATTTTATAATAATTTTTAAATATATTTTATTAAAAAAATATGGATCCCAAGGCCCTAGCCCACAAAATATATCTAAAAATTAAATTTTTTAATGAGGAATGAAGGGTTGGAAGAAAACATTTACTCATGCAAAAGAAGATAAAATTATCAAAACGATATTAGTAGTCATAAAAAAAACTCATATCCATAATCATATTCACCAAATGATTCAAAATTATAGGTAGACAACGCCCAAGGTTTTAGAATTTTGGTCTATTTCATCATCGAATAATCATTTCACTACCTACATTTCCTTGGTGGATCCATTTCAAAACCCAATTGAAGCACTAAAATCTTGTTATGTTTATTTAGATAAATATTATAAGAATCATTTATTTTATTTGATTTATCATCCTTTATTTCTTCATAGCATCCATTCATATGATTCAAATTTATCTATTGATATATTTACTAATAAATTTTAGACTATAAGGGATCCTCAAATTATGTTTTAGTATTTACCTGCTCCTGAGGCTCCTACCTGGGTATCCAGAATCCATTGAAAATCTTATTGTTTTCCATTATCTAAAATGTTATCTTGAATTATTATAACAACCAATCCCACATTCCAAAATTGTGATAACTATACATCCCTAAAACATACTACCACTTATTTATCATAAACACATTCTCCTATCAAGAATCACACTAATCTTGATGTCCTTCAAGCTTGTCTAGCTTTTAAATATATGGTTTCAAAATATATATAACTTACTTATAAATTAACTCATCATTATCCAACTCCAAAGATTGCAAGGAACCCTAGTTTCTAATTTAAATCAATAACCAATATAATTTTTCCTCTATAAACATTTATTTAATCTCCCTTATATAATTTTTCCCATCGACTGTATCTATTACTCCCTCCAAAATATCGCCAGTGGCCTTCTTCCAAGATAATATATCTCCAAGAACCTCTAACCATACCTTTCTTACATTTTTCTTCCTAGGGACTACATTCAATAAACACATTGGCTTAATCTCCCTTCTAGTATACTACCAAGGGACCACATCCCCCACACCCTACATCCTAATCACCCAACTCTGAGTGTTACTAGAATTATTTGAAATATTTATATTTATAATTAAAACAAGAAAAAAGATAATTCATATGGTACTATTGTTTTGATACATTTCTAGTAATTTAAAATTATTTATTTTTTCATAATTAATTAATTTTTTAGGGAAAATTTCAAAAAACAAAAAATATTGTTTTTAATAAATTTTGGTGTGAATATAAGTACTTATATTATGTTTGGCCCAAATAAAAGATATACTTTTTAGTGTTTGTTTTAAATTTCTAATATAAATTAAAATTCGTGATTTTTTATATATGTGTCAAATAAATTTATACGTTATTTTGGAGGAGGAATTATTTATATCGTTGAATAATAAATTGTGTGTGTGTGTGTTTTAATTAGTTTATTCCTGGGTCTATATAATATAGAATTTTTTGTAGTGGTTATGAATTTATTATTAATATTATAAGTACCATTATTTTACATTTAAAATATTTTTTAATTAAATATTATTCACATTATCAAAATATTAATTATTTTTGTTGTTATTATTATACCACTACTACTACTATTAAATAATAAATTTTGGGGGAATGGGTTAGTTCACTAACACATAATTCATACCATATTCGATGAGGGATCTCATGTCGTTCACCCTATAAAAAAATATGTAAAAATTATTAATCTCACTTGAAAATTACCAAGATCACTAGATATCATGGGTATTTAATATATGATTCATATTCTTAAGAAGATTATAAGTCCATAAATGAGTTAGTTTATGATGTAGGATTTACTTTTCATTTTTTTATTTTTTATTTATTTTTTGAATGATATAATATTTATTATTCTAATGAATTTATCTTATTCCTTATCCTTATATAATTTAATTATATAATAAAAGAGTTATTTGACATCAACCTATTTGGATAATTATTTTTATGTTGCTTATAATAATTTCATTGTGCCTGTATTTCTCTTAAGATAGAGCTATGTGTAGTAATTTACACTATCATATACAAATATAATTTTGGTTGGAAATACATTTGAAATAAATATGATTTTATTTTTATTTTGAACATTATTAACAAGAAATAATGAGAGCTGGATTAGATTATCCTACCATAGTGGTTGGAGTGCCAAAAACATCTTTATGACATTTAAATACATGTTACTCATATATATATAAAACTATACTAGTTACATGAATCATAGTTAAAGAAGGGGGTTTGGATAAAGGATCAATTTGATCTATTAATATTATAAATTTTTATAATTCTATAGTTGACTTGGTTCTCAATTTATTTTATTTTACCATATTTGTAATCTGACCTTGTAATGCCATTTATTTTTCCATTTCATAAATTTTTTGGACAGCATTCTCTTGGGACCAATTTCTTTTCCAATATTCTTCATCACCGTCATCATCATCATAATTATCTATAAAAATTAAAATTTATTATTATTATTCTTATTAATTAATTTTCCTTAAGTCATTACATGAGGTTCAATTATTAAGAGAGATCTAAAGGGGGTCTCCCTATGTGATGAGCCTGGAAGTAAAAATTATTTTATTTTAAAAATAAATAGATAGAAAATAATTGTTGGTATATATAAGGAGGAAGATAAGTGATCAACACTATATCAACTCTTACTCTCTCTCACTCTCTCCCTCATTTTCTATTGTTCCACACACTTCATTTTATTCATCTAATAAACTTTATATGATAATTTATTTATAGGATTTTATAGTTTTGATCTATATGTGAAAATGATATCATGATTTGAAAACCCTCTTTAGCTAACTATGAAAAATTTCTATACTGTATTATCATCTGGCCTCAAGCACACATCCTCATACACAAGAGGTTGTTTACTAGTTTAAAGGTTCTAGGAGGATATCCTAGGCAGACTATACACCTTATATCAGTGTGTTAAATAATGGAATAAAAAATGAAAAAAATTATCAATGTAATCATCAATCAAAGTATAGAGATTGAATAAATACCAATTAATAATATATATAAAAAATTTATAACTCAAAATATCATGATCATGTACAATATTGATTACCCAATGGGGTCATCTAATATTTATACTAAATAAAAAAGAAAAGAAAAAACATTGGAGGTTCCACTACAATAACCAATCAGGTCACATCCCAAACTCCTCACACCATTCATGTTATCCCATTAGACCATGAAAATGATGGGCCTTGGCCCTACATAAACCTGAAACAAGTGATTGCTTCTTAGGTACCCAAGTTCCATGGCCATCCAAGTTGGGTGTGAGTATGTAATTCAAAAGCGAACCACCAATGTGATCATGTACTATAATAGTAATATAGTGATATGTGCATGTGACATGATCAAAATAAATAAATAAACAAATTAAAAGAAAATTCCATGATACCTACTACAGTTCGTTGAGAAATTGACTTTGAGAACATCACAGTGACCGTGTTAGAAAATATTCTAACTTTATAGAGGGATTATATATATAACTTGATGCACACCTGATAATCATTATTGATCTATATTTCCATGACCCAGATCAACCATACAAATGTTATCCAATGTCCGGGAGACTTTGATAATAAGCATCACCTTAGTAGAACCTTTTTATCTTAGTGGTGATCTCACACATAAACCTCCATCAAGATGAGTACCAAACCATAGGGTGTCATAAATAGTCCCTCACCCTTAGGCCCTTTGGGTAAGTCCCATGTTAGTACCTACTCATTCTCACTATAATGTCAACAATCGATTCCTAAGAGGGGGAGGACATAAGAAATCCTATATATCCAGTCATGAATGATTCCTAAATTTCCTAGGAAATAAAAGGGAATACCCTACCTAGATTTCATGACCAGTCTTCTCAGAATCTAATATAACATGTCTCCTCCAATGATATTTCAATATTTTTTCCACCGGATCATAGGGGAATATCCAAGGGATCTATAAAGTGGGGATGATAGTATCCCTTGGTATGTACAATATTCATTCTCGAGGTTTTATTCCCACATAAATCCTAATACAACCATTTCAATATCAAGAATCATTGGAGTTCTCAATGGTCTACTAGTATATTTATTTTAATCCCAACACCCTGATAATTCGCAACGGTATAATTAAATCATGGAACCCCTTGCATAATAGGAATTCCTACATGTACATGATCATATACTCTAATTCATGATCCAATGAACCACCACTATGAATCTTCCACTATATTTCCCAAAATTGATGCTATCTAAACTTGGAATCCTCTTCCAAAGTACTATGAGGTCAGATTCTAGACATTATGGGCATTCTAGGAGCTCATCAATCTTAACTCGAGATTCATAGGAATCTCTAAAAATCATAATAGTGAAAGTCCCATAAAAATACCATTAATAATATACAATCACATTTCATAATAAAATAGGAAAATTATAAAATATCTATGTCATTATAAACAACCCCACCCTCCACATAGTCCACAAACCCTCAATCTCACTTATTCGGTAAAGGTTCTAGGTGATACCAATTATCATCTAAAACCATGTACAAACACACCCACTAGAGGTAATCTCATGAAGGGGAACCCATGGGGTTCCCCTAGGTCATCCCCGTAAAAAGGTATACCACTCAAGATCCTCAAACACAATTAGTCTTTCATTCAACCAGCCATTGTTTGGAGGATATCTTATCCCTCAACATCATCCAAGTCATCACAACATCCTATAGGCATCAGGGGGATTCCACACTAGCAATAATATCAGGACATGTGACAAAGCCCATCTTTTTTTCGTGGTCACTCTAGGTCGGTATTCGCACCCAATCCATCTTTATTCATCCAATAGTCTGACAACTTAATCCCAAAACATCCCAAATTTCCTCACCCAGCCTAAAAATTTCATCAATATCAGGTTATATTACACCACCTTATAGAAGTGTTTAGATGTTTGGGAATCTGCTTATTCTAGGCCTCAGATATCAGTGGATAGGGATTCAATATAATTACCAAAGTCCCAAGTGGCCTTGGCACTTTTTATCTTTAATTTTGGGTTCTCCTACAATTCTATTTTTTTTAATTACACTGTGTAAATAAAAATGTTAATTCATTAATAATCGGGTTTGTATCCCAAATATTGATTCCACACACAACCAGACGCATTCCAATAACACATGGCATGTTGTTGAGCCCAACCTGGGGAAAATATCTAATTGAATCATCAATCATATCATACAAATAACTTAATATTAGTAAAAATTTCAAATAAATTAGTTTCATAATGAACATTTTACCAAATGGAAAATTATGGTAGGTTGATGTTATCTCAGGATATCTTCTAACAAGGTTACATGAAGCCCCCATCAATAATGTTATTTCTACCATGATCTAGTAGAATGATCTAAAAATAATATATGAAAAAATGGAAAAATTATGATGAAATGACAATAATTAAGGGTGGGTCTAGTTTATTATGTGTAATCATTATAAAATTCCACCTGGAACAACAAAAAATCAAGGTAATGAAGAGAGAGGGAAAAATGGGGATCATCTCTCCCAAGCATGCCCTCTGTCTAGTAGAAACAGTGGGTCAATCCTCTAATATTTATTTTTAAAACCCCAAAAATAGGGTTTCATGGAATGTTGAAAGGAATCACAATGTGAATGTCCTTATATTCCGGATTGGCCTCCTATATTGAATGATGATGTTGTGAAGTCATTCTTCATGGCATGAAGGAATTACATAAGGCCCCTGGAATAACCCCCTCAGTTCCATTGGCATTCCTCTGATGATTCCATGAACTCCTGGGTTCTCCATCGAACCGTAAATCACATCTAAAAACACCATTATGGGTTTTCCAAATACCCATGATCCCATTTCAAGCCCAGATACTCAAAATAAACAATCCACTAATTGAAAAATAAAATTTAACACAAGAATTTTTCAACTTTTACAGAAATAGGATAGTACAAACTATGTAGAAGAAAACGTTTCATCCCAGAGAAGTCTCATTATCCATTAAACCAACAAACTTATCCTTCACATGTTTTTATATAAGAATCAAATCATTACACTCAATCCCTAAACACCAAACTATCTTTTGTTACACAAATCATATCACCAATCACACCTTTCATCGGAATTCAAGTCTCCCATTCGCTAACTGATGTCGATACTGAGACGATGATAAATGCGCTCGTCTCACTAGACACCCCATGTTGTTCCGAGAAAACTCATCTCCCATCTTATGGTTATTCCCACCATAAAGCTTATCCTACCAAGAATAATTCTAAAACATGATGCTTCCCACCATAGGAATCAACTACAAAAAGATTCTTTCAATTGGTCCATTTTCTAACTAAATGACTCCCACATAACACTCGAAAACACAGTTCCCCGCTCACCATGTCCAACCTCAGGTTTAACACCTGCCGGAACTCTCCTATCTGACTACACACAAAAAATACTCAATCAAACACACAAATGAATCCCCAATAAGAATTAATATCTTTAACCCAACATTTTCACTAATAACCTCATCAACAAGACCATGTTCACACCCTAGATCATGAAACCCACTCTCCTTACATCCCATGAACTATCACCCAAAAGTGAAACTTCACATTTCATTCAACATGTTATTCACCCACCGAACCATGTAATGAACTAGTTCAACCCAAGAATCACCCTAGTGTCACATAACATTCTTCATGATCCCTATTCCAATGCACTAACTCCTGCAATTATCTCATCGGAACATTGGTATCTAACTCTTGGCTTTATATAATTTGATTCACTTACTCGATTCAGCCATACAATGAATGTTCCTTTTATACCCATGACCCTGACATCTTAGTTTTATACCATCATGGATCACACTCCATTAACTTCTACAAGAAAAGGTTTGATGTTATTGTCCTAATCATAACCAAGAATAAGCGCAAAACATCATTTTCACCTATTCATGGACCAAAGGAATATAATCCTTGGAAAATAAAAAATAAAAAATTATGATGAGGTTCACACAAAAAAATGGCCTATAGTCTTATCCCCACTTTATGAATTACTTTATACTTCTTTTCAATAAACCCTAAAAATTTTCCATAATTTATTTGTGTTTCTTCATCTAATCCATTCTCATCAACACCATTATTGCCCATAAACCCTAGGCTTAGAAAGGGTCATCTTTGATTCCAATTTTATTACTACGACATATAACTATCATGTGAACTTCCTTGATCACATATTGAAATGAAAGGTTGTATACTCCATTACAACCCAACCACTGAAAACTTGACTCATGCTCCCATGATTTTCACCTCCAATATAGGTTGGAAATTCTCCATGGTATGACAACTCATAAAACCAAGAATATCCTAGAGGCCCTCATATAGAAGTGTGATGTTTCACCCATAAGAAATCCAACCACATGATTTTCTTCCACTCAGTAATTTATCACATCATGAGAAACTATCTACAATAACATCATGCTTCTAAAGCATATTCCAATTCAAAAAGGATTGGAATTGAAATGGACTCTCCCCTCGACGTTGGTCTCAATACCATAATATTCTATGTGCATCCCATTACAAAACATCTATACTCTAGGTGATCAATCTCACATATATGAAATTTTGGCATCACCATGCCTCATTTATAACATTAATATAACCTCATGTGCATCATACTCAACCTAAATCATTCAGAAAAACTCATTTCTCAAAATTCACTAGGTAAATAAATTACAAAACATCCCACTCTAGAGGCTAATATACATATAATTAGCATCTCAATATAGAATAATCATCCCTATAGGAACAAATCCTCACTGAGCATCCACTAATTGTACTACTCCCTCATGGATCATCGGTACCCTGTCTAATGAAATCTATATTTTAAAATATGTACCATGGAAAACTATATCCACTAGATTGGATAAGTATGATTCTATTCCATACTATATTGGAAAACACTGTAACGGTTGTTTCTTTAACTTTATATAACCAAAAATCTTGTCACATTACAAAAGTAAACATACCAAACCAACATCTCCCTCTAATGGTATATTTCAAAGAACCATACAAAAAGGTTAAGATAGATATAATGTCATTCCAAGGAATACTATAAAACACAATATAAGTTGTTACTATCAATTTAAATAACTGAACCTATATGTTAAATTTAATAGGTATCAGCCTCTGGAAATCCATAACGAACACAATATTTTCACATGGTATCATTTGGAAATTTTCATTCCAATCTATATAGGAAAAACATATAGGTTGTTACTGGAACATTAAATAACATAACCTAATAAATAGAAACCATTAAAGAGTTTCCCACTATGTAACCATATGGCTCAATGTATTACTTCTTTCACATCATGTCCCATACACTGAGGGTCACATTAATAACTAGTTTCCCAATATAGATCCATATGAAAATCCATCTGAAAAAAATAAATATTCATGTCGGTTAACATGAGTATAATTTCACCAGGTACTTATATATAAAATCATCATATGAGTAGTTTCTAAAAATTTAACATATAAATTTATCATCAGTTAAAAAAATTAACACTATAAGATCCTTACATATCATGTGAATCTCATATTCCAACTAATGATGCATAAGACACGGCTTGCAACTATGGGAAAACGACCCAAATCTAGAGCTGAACTCTTTCCAATGGACCCAGAGTGAAAAATACAATATAAATCATAATCATAAATCCCAAAATGATGTAAATCCTTTGAGGAGAATTTAATATTAAACATAATGTCACATACCTTTTTTAATAATCTCATTCCAGATTTTCCAGACTTCCTATTAGTGACAGTGTTTCTCACACACTAGTCTGGTATCCACACAAGATCTAATTCATTCCTATGTCTCTTAGAAACCATTCCCTAAATAGTATTAAAAAATAATATGAATCCTTTTATTCCACTCTCTATCACCCCGCTTTGGACAACTATGAATAGTAGTCGAATTATACCACCACATGACCTTAGGTGTGCCTCCCTATATTCCAGAGGCTTCCCATAAGATGTGGGGGTCTATAAGAATACCATGCAGAGAATATACACCATATATTAGAGAGTGAAATAAAATAATAATAATTTAAACTCATAAATGATTAAAATATTCCATCAAAGTACGCATACTAAATAAATAAAATTAATAATATTTGAAATGTATCATTCAACTCAAACGGCCAAGCTCACATGCATGAGTGAAATCCCACTGGGCCAATCCAATATATATATATATATATATAATAGAAAAATAAAATAAAATACGTTGGAGGCTCTACTACCACTCTAGTCCTTAAATTAAATTTCTTACTATTCCTGCAATGATGTTATATGTACATGTTACATGATCATAATAAATAAATAATCTCATGAAAAAAAATCAACCATGACACCTTCTTTAGAATGATGCTAAAATTTCATTGAGTTTTTCAGAGTTATCGTTTCATTGAGTATTTGAATCTCCCCTAATGGAGTATAAATTTAACTGGGGTTATTCTCATTAATCATTGTTGATACTTACGAGTATCAACCATCCAACCACACCTTCTTCAGCTAGTTTGAAAGTGTCTTTGTGCATGAGTGTCATCTCAGGATAACCTGTGACCTCTAACTTGTGATTCAAATTCTAAACCTACAACATCATGATAAGAAAAATATAGTGAGTCACCAACTATCCCATTCCCTCAAGTCCTTATCATAAACACCATGGTGGTATCTATACATTCTCATTTTCTGGCTGATGTTAGATTCTAGAGAGGGGGAGGCCCTAGTAAATCCTATATGCTCTGGAATAAAAGATTCTTGGTTGTCTCAATAAATCAATGGGAAAACCCTCCTTGGATCCCACATTTAAATTCCAAGGCACCCAATATCTCATATATTCTCGCATAATCCATTAATGGAATGTCCACCTAATCCTAGAGGGAGATCCTAGGCATTGATCGAGGAATCTACAAGTCTTCATCAATATTTCCAATATCTTTTCTTGGGGATATATGCTCACCCATTACCTTATACCTTAGTTTTACTATCATCCATCACGTACATTGGTAATGGTGTATTTGAATCTCCATTAAAATTCTAGTACCTCGATCGTTCACAATGGTATCACTATATCAAGTTTCCCATAAATTCCTGGGAATTTCTGTATACACTCTATCATGTACTCTAATAATGGATCTAATGAACCACCACTACATTATCTATAATGGATGATAGAAAAACTAAAACTCTTCCCCTAAAATATAGTGTGACTGGATTCAAGACATCTTGGGAATCCCAGAGTTGTATCTATTTAAACAAGTAATTCCTAGAAATCCCAAGCAATCAAAATTGTTCTTGGACCAACGGTAGCTTGCAAGGAATCATGGTTTATCACCTATTGTAACGAAGTATTTAAATACAAACACATAAAGGGAAATTCTAATTCCCCCACCCATCACATAGTCCAAATACCCTCTTCCTCACAAGTTTTAGATGGATTCTAGATGACACCTTCAAAAATTTCTACCCATTACCAAACACACCCTCTTAAGGTCATCCCATAAAAGGGAACCCATGGGTTTCCCTTAGGTCATCACAAAAATGGTTGTAACCTACTTTGGATCCTCAAAAATATTTTATCTCTTAGTAAAATTCCAGATGCTTGGAGGAGATCTTCTCCCTTCGCATTATCCTAACCATCATGCACTTTCGTTGGCCTCTGGTGTATGGCACACTAGAGACATTCTCAAGAGGTTGATCAAGGCCCATATCTAAGTCTAGTAAGATCTTCTCATTCAACCCATCTCTATACTTACTATGGTATGTCCCGCTAGGCCCAACACATCTCATTGGTCCTAACCCATCATACCAGGGTCATCCAACAATGGCTATGTGATACCCCCCATTGATTTTTCACGGTTTATTGGTATCTTCTCAATCAAGAACTCGACCATGGTCAATTTTGGTGTCAATCCAGTTCCAAATTTCAACAGTCATATTAAAAAAATTCATAAAATTTAGGGCTCATATAATTAAAATTTTAAATTTAAATTATACTCTTTCTAGAAAATAAAACAATTCAGTTTTAATAATGTCCACCACCCAAATGATGAGGATGCGTAGGAATATTCATATAAAAATCATGGATAATACATAGGGATGTTACCAGGACCACCTACCTCATCTTGATGCTTTTTTATTTCTTTTCCAAATGTCGGAATCTGCTGCCAAAGATCGTTTAAGCCCGAGTCATCACATGAGAACCTACCTTTCAAAAAATAGACAATAATTAATTATAATCACTATATAATTAATTAAATGGGTACATTAAATTTATTTAAATTTTATTCAAACTCGAATAATCGCTAAAAACTCACTAGAATGCCTCATTTCCTAAAATCTAAAATGAAATTCATGCCAATGACCCGTGTTGTGTCCCTAAAATCAATTTAAGAATCATCTATAATAGATTTCACCAATTTTTTAATAGAATTAAATTAATTAGAGGAAAATCCAAATTAAATGATGATTTAACCACCCTTTTCTAGAATGGTGAATGGTGGAATTAGAAAGACACCTCAGGATACCATCTAACTAGTCTACATGAAATCTACACTGATTGGGGAGACTTACAACATAATCTAGTGGAAATCACTAAAAATCAGAAACCAAAATCTTCCAAATTAGAGAACAATTAATATAATGTTGAGTAGTGGGAGAACCATAAATGTAATATTTATAAAACATCACTAAGAACAACCCCAAAACAATTTGTAAAAGTGTGGGGAGAGCCAGTCATCAAATCTCCAATACATGACCTCCATCATCCCAAAGAATGGGGCTAATCACCCACTATTTTTTAAATAAAAATAGGGTTTCACATCATGACTATAGGGGTTAAATTGTGAATGTCCTTGGGCATGGGATCGACCCCACAGCCAAAACATTTCTCATTATAAAGCCATGATTCAGTTCATTAAATTACTAAATTATGTTCCAACTTCCCCGGGCCCCTCTAGTTATCCTATGATGGTTCCATGAACACCGTGAGTGTCCACCAATACTTAAACATTTTCTAAATAAACCATTTTGTGTAGTACAACCAGTCATTGAAATGAACTATCCACAAATCAAAAAATTTAATTCTTCTATAGAACATTCTAAATATTATGAAAACAGGACACTAGTGGTTAAATCAGTAAGAATATCTCTATAAAAATATTTATTAACTAATTATAAAATTCATTATTTCTATCATTGTGATTTTGTCAATATTTTATTTTTCATGAGGAAAATATAATTCAAAATAATAATAGAAAGAATAATAAATATTTATAATGAAATTCTCATGAAAATTATGATTAAAATAATAATAATATATTTTTTAATAGTGTTTAAATTATATAAGAAAAAATTATGATAGAATATGACGATATGTGTCCTTGAATAATTTTTTATTCTTATTGAAATTATAAGTCATATTCTTGTACTACAAAATAGATGTAAACTTTTTAATGAGCTGATTATTAATGAATTTATATGATGAATTAAAATGAAGAAAAAAGTATTATATGGTTTAATATGATATTACTATTCTATGTTGTATAAATATTTTTTGTTATGGTAATTTTATGATTAAATTTTGAATAATATACTCTAAAGTTAAAAATAAAGATCATTGATATTTAGTTGAATTTTTATGCTTCTTGTTTTTATTTTTATTTTTGAAATATAATTTCACAAAATAATATTATAATGTCAATTTTTTATTAATGGAAATGAATTATATGGAAAAATAAATTTTGGGGGATTAATTTGATGCCATTTGGGAAAGACTGAATTTTATAATCTCAAATAAATAAATGGAACTATGGAGTATTTTTTGGAGATTTGGTTTATTTGATTCAACCTCTGAAATTTTTTGATAGTATGAATTTTGGGGTATTGATATTAAATATGAAATATTTAGGTGTTTTTATTATGATATTTCAAGGATATTCGAATGATTGAAATTTATGTGGAATAAATATATGGTAAACTTCAATTAATGTAAGGAATGTGGATGAATATTAATTTTTTTTTATTTGAGGAAATGTTATTTATTGATATTCTTAATCATTATAAAATTAAATGAATTTTTTTCTAATGCTAGAGTTTATTTAAATTTTTTAAGATTTTATAATGATTACATTATTGACCATCATACTTTTTTTAAATATGGTTTAAATTAATCTATTTAATTAATAGATAGGATAAAAAATAATTTCAATTAAGAAAATAATAGGTAATTATGGAATTAATAAAATAATTATAAAATGATAATTTTTGATATTTAGGGAAATGAAATTGTGAGTGAATTTTCATGAAAAACTTTTATAATATTTCATTAGTTTGTTTTCAATAAATAAATAAATTTACTTTAAAAAATAATATTTTGTTTACCCATGGTGAAAGATTAAGTCATAGTGAACATGAGTATTAGGTTTATTTGTGATTCTAGATTAAATCTTAGTTATAATTAATTTATTATGATTATCGATGGTTCATTAGAAATTTTATTATTCCCAAAATTATTTTGAATAATTAATTTGAAAAAAAAGATATAGAATATGGGAGTTTGTTATACCATGTAGTAGTGGTGTAGTAATGCTAAGAGGTGGTTGAATCATTGGGACCCAGTATTATCAAAATCTCTTTTCTCTTTTTAGTTACCCTTTTTAATATTCAAGTGACCACACTATTATTGTGAATGAATATACATAAAAATTATCAACAAACCAGACCATATATAATGTAGTAAAAAACAAGATAAATAAGACATGATTTTTTTACAAGGATCAATACAAATGTGGGTATTTATTTATTATTATGTTTGAGATGATTCTAATATATAGATATCCACTATTGAAATTCCTTGAATATTAATGGGTAATTGATCATCCTCAACCTGGAGGTTATCTCCCAAAAATCATTTATGGGGTAATAACTGTTTAATAATTTTTCTTCATATTAGATCCAACTATTTTATGATGAATCCAACAAATGTACTAATGAATTTGATATTCGAGACAATCTTGAGTAGAATTGAAACAAATGATAATAACATTTTTATCAATTAGACTCTTCAAGAGATAGTAAATAATATTTTATAGTTCCATGAATGTAAATATATTCATTTCAACTCAAAATTATTCATCTTAAAGAGTCTCAAAATGAAATATATATATATATCTATGTAGTAGAAATGTCTATCATTTTCAAATTTATTCTACATTTTTTTCAATGATATAAGAGTATTTTATACAATTTATTCACTCTATCTTCTTCATATTCCTTGAAACACATGATATTATTTATAGAAAATCATTGGATTCTCTCTCAAAATATTGATTTGATACATAGATTCTCTAGGAATTTTAGTATCAGTTTCTTTTCATGCTTTCTTCCACAACCAAGAATTACTTCTTCATCTTAATAACTTCTAGGATTCATATTATTATAAAATTATATGTGTTTTCTCTTCACAATCTTCAATAAATTACTAATCCTGTGGGATTTTTTACATGATCTCATCTCCTTGTTATTCTTTTGGGATCCCTCAATTGATCTTCCAATAATATAAACACCAATTATATCATCCTCGTATACATAATCATATATTGGATATTCTCATTTAATTATACTTTAAAAAAATAACATGTTTTTTTGATAAAACCTCAATTTGTAACCTTCCTAAATTATTTCAAAACATACTATTTGAAATCCCATCATTATCATTCCAATATCTTATCAGTTTATTTTTATTTATTACCCTTTCAAATAGACTTGAATCATGTCCTAATCATAATTTTATTTAATCAATGAATAATATCTCAATATATTCAAATTTCATTCTCGAAAATTAATTTTATATTTAAAAATTATAAACCTTATAAAATAAATAAAATATCTTATTTATCACTTCAGTGAACACATTATCTTATTCTTCCCAAATAATTTCTTCTGTATTCTCATTTGTGTCTTACTTATTAACAGTAGAATATTATGTAATTTTTTTAAAATATTATATATTAGCTAGATAATATTATGTATCATATTAGGTCTAATACTTTACCAATTTTCACTCAGTATCATCTTGTTTGATATCTTCAAGTTTTTTTGCATCTGTTGGATGTTATAATGTATCACTCTCACAATATTTTTTACTCTTGAGTATCATAAAAATTCCACTACATTATTTAAATTGAAAGATCTCATGGGGAACTTGAACATATTTATTTCATATGCTCAAAAATATATTACATATCATATTATAATCTTCCCTCTATTATATTTTAGTATGATATTCATAATATATCTTTTGTATGTATTGGGATATGTTATATATCATCGGTAAAAACATAGAAACAATTTTAAAAAAGTAACATATCATAGTATGACTCGATGACTTTCTTTCATATATCCTATATAATGATATGTATCAGAAACACCTTCAGTGATTTTTTGATATTTAGTTTTGAGGGATATTGTGCACTCCTATATCAAATAATCACCTCTAAATCAGAATTCCGGAACCGTTTCAAATAATCATAAAACTAATTAAATGCATATATATGAGTCTCTAATCCCTCTAATTCATCTTAAAACAAACTATAAAACCTTGGTAATATATAAAACATTCAAAAATATATTTATCATAATTCCCAAGTCATCTTGTTGCATATGAGTGAGCATCGTTGATTATTTCAATAGATTTATACTACCTCAATGATTCTTATCTTCAAGCCAATTATATCATCTCAATTTAAGTTATTTAGTCAATAAATAATAAAGGTAACACATATACCATATTCAATATCACCATTATCGGACAGTCATTGAATTAAATATTTCCCTATATACTCATGCCAAAATCCAATATATGGGCACTCACAATAAAAATTATCTATCAACACTCAATTACTCTAGTAGGTAGCTTCTCAAATTTATAATTAAAATCGTATATGTAGTTATTTCATCATCCATCTTCACCTTTAATCTATTTTCATTATTTTCATCTATACAATAATAACATTTCAATGCATATTTTTTAAATTTTCATGTCCCAAAACATAAAGAATCGGCATGTTAATGTTGATTCTGTAAATCTACATACCCCAAAACATTTAATAGTCGTATCTTTATTTTCATTTTCAATATATGATATCATATTTATATTTTTCATTTTTTCATTTTTTCTAACTTATGAATAGACATTCTTAGATATATCTCATGGTAGTTAGAACAAAAAAATTCCTGAGAACCCCAAAAAAATATCACTCCACTGATCTCCTTATTCTCCCGTTTTTATGAAACACTTCATCAATCATGGTATGTTTCATTCTCTTCAATAATCATGATATTAATCTTACAAAAAACATATTGGTAAATTCCCTTATTAATAGAAGTTTTACTTTTTCAAAACAAACACTATATATTACGCTCTTCAATTACCCAATTTTGATTATTTATTGATACCCTTAAGTACTTCAATCAAATAATTTTCAATATGTTCTTATCAGTTCCACAATTTATCTCCCATATATGAGTAATAATTACAACGGATCAATAGTAAGGTGTAGTCATACTGAACTCATGATCCAATATTGATTGAAACTCATTATTCTCCCCATTTTAAAAGTAAAATATAATTCATTTTAGAGAATGGTTGATTAAAATTTTACTATTAAATCATCCAAATATTAATGACCTCTCAGTCTACATGAGGTAGTTTGTTTTATATAATAATATTGACTAACGTCTTCGTCAAAAAAATCCATAAAAATCCATATATGTTATACCAATACATATATATATCCTAATAGAATTTATTAAAATATATTTTACCAATTAAACCCTAATCTCAACTCAAAAAACACATAAAAAATCGTTCATGTTTACGAATATTTATTCCCCATTTAAGTTACTTTCGCTCTCAAAAGATTATCCCTCATTAAAATAAGATTTGATATCTTAAAAAAAAGATATGAATGTTTGATTATCATAAATCAATATCAATTTTTCTTCATTTCTATATTTTTATGGTAAAATCATATTTACACTTTCTCATCTTCTTAAATCTCCCTCAATGGATATTTCTATCAATATTCATTGTGGTTGGTGTAAGAACCCATTTTTTCTATGAGGTCAACATCCTTTAATTTATAGATTTCATATTTAGTTTTGACCTCATAAGGATGAATAGTGAGCCTAAGTAGGTAACAAGGGTCTCTATGGATTGCTCAAAGCTCGGAAACTAAGTTAGTGGAAGAAAAAACTAGGCCACATGGTAAATTAAAACTATGTAGCCCCACCCATAAAGTTTCTCCGAACTATGTAGGGATTTTCATAGGGAAAAGTAGGATGAACTTTTTTCCGTAACCATGCACCCATGGTCTCACACCCATGAATAATCTCTATAGTTTTTAAATTATTCTAAATGAAAGTTTAGTGCTATATTTTTTTAATCGTGTTCCATAGACATATATGGGAGGTATTATGGAAGTGAGGTGTGCATGGTTGGTGCCCGGTTTGGCCAAACACATGGTCAAACCGTGAGACCAAATATTTTTTAAGGATATTTACTAATTTTTCCTTAATATTATATTTACTTACCCTTACCTCTTTTTTATCATTATAGTGAGAAGAAACAACAATTCTCCTCAATTTTGAGCTCCTCCCCCCATACACAGAAAATCTTGGATAACTTTCTGATCCATACTCTAAATTTATCTTCATTAATCTCGATGGATGTGTGTTGGTTGGTATAAAATTCATCTTTAACCTTTTATAAATTTTATTTCTACCAATGGAGTTATTTAAATGAAATATCATATGCCTTATTTTCATGATATTGGTCTATTTTTCTGATTTCTCTCTATATGGACAAAAGCAATCTATGTTACCGGGTGAGTGATCTTCCACAAAAATAAAGTTGGCGGTCTAGTTCATATCACTCAATGTCAATATATTTTATAATATGTTTTGTTGTGATTCACACTAGTTTCCCCATGTGTTGACCCTTAATTTAATTTTCCTTTAAATGGTTGCACAATTGAGAACCTTATGGACATTTTAGTCCCCATCAATTGTCTCCACCCCTTCAGTTGTGCTGATCAATTTTCAATTATTATAATAAATTTATAAATGGCCAATATGTCATCTATATGGTTTTGGAATGACTTATAACTGTGATAATTTTGAATAAAATGGATATGAGTTTTATGGTATCATGGATAACACACATATCAATATATGATATGTTGAATAGAGGTTAGCGGTATGACCACATAAACTAATTAAATGGAATAATGGGTTTTCCCTTGTTATTGTTGAATGTTAATGAGTAATGAATTAAACTTTGCCTCATATTAAACCCATTGATCTTTTATTACGGTTATATATGGACATAGAGTCCCCTTTCCATAATTTTATACAAGCACAGTGTCCCTTCCATTAATTTATAAAATTGTACATGTTAACCCTTCCATTGTAACTTGGGTATGGTGACCCTCATGTCTTATTTTAATTGCATAGAGTCCCTTATACTCTAGGTGTGATATGAGCATGGTTCCATTATTCTATGATACGGGATTTGTGTCCCTATATAATGATATATGGACATGCCAAACCTTATGAACAATAACTAATGGGAATGACCACCCATAGGAGATACTATATATGGGAATGGTGACCCAATTTATTTATGATACATGGGAATTGTGAAACTTATGATATGGTATGGTCGTAATGGATCTGTAATAAGGATTTGGGCATTATGACCCTAACAGTTATATATGGGCATGATGACCCTTATTTATACAATATTGTTCATGGTGAACCTACTGTTATAATTCCAAAATGGAACCCCTTCTACTGTAATAATTGGCATGGAATACCCTATTTTTCTAATACCAATCATTCCATCCCTTGATACTTATAATACTAATGTTTCAGCTTATGGATACCTGAGTTACACCTTAGGACTAGGATAGTAGAAGTAACTAGATGTCCCTATGTATACATTACATATATTTGGGTAAACATTTTTACATATTCATAGATTATCTAGAAAAGGCCAAATCAGGTTTTGTTAGCCTTGTATCCTTTTAAAACCAGAGCAAACACTTTATTGATTATTACTATTTTCCGTTATTATTTGCACACTTCAATATTAATATCACTACTTTGATATTTATAGACACCACTGGTGGTGGCATATATAGTTTATCTCACTCCATATTTGGGATGTAAAAGGTACTCGGTCAGATTATGTGGATGCATGTATGGATAGTGGAAAGGTCTGAGTGGTTAAAACTTGATTTCCTTATAGTAAGGTATTAGGGAAGCAAGTTATTGGGATATGGCTTGTGATGCTGTTGGAGATAGACTTTATGGTATTATTTTCTTATACATGAATTGTATATCACTATTATCTATTCCTTTTTTATACATATAAAATATCATCATGTTTTATGTGATACTGTCTGTTAGTTATTTATTATTTTTTAATGATTTACCTTCTAATACCAGTTGATATTAACCTTCCTCTATTTATCTATATATTTGAATATTTTTCTACTCTAGTTATGTGGTTATAGTCTCTCCATTGTTCCACATTTGACCCTCTCAGCAAGTTGAAAGCCTATGGTGATCAGGAAGGTGAGCTTGAGGCCATGTGTCCCCATGACTCAGGGAACAATTTAAGAGTAATAAATTTTGGGATGTCATAGTTTTTCTTATTTTAAATGACATTTTTTCATATCATTCTGAGACTAGTTGATGTTTTTCAGGAAATCAGCATGATATCATTCAATGCACTCTATGATGTTAAATGCTTATTTCTATAAAAAAAATTAAAATTATTCTAGTTCTCACTATATATTTATAACTAGGATTTCTTTACACAATAATACATCAAAAATAAAATATGTCAAAAGGGTGGATTCTTCACTAATGAGAAAGATATGAATTTTATTTGTTTCAAAACCTAGAAACTCATCTCAATTCAACATTATTTTAGTGATATCTCTTCATTATTTATCATTATTTAATTTTATTGAAATGATATTTCTTAGGTATGATTACCTTATTATTTTTCATAATCATATTCTAATATAGAAAATTCTTTTTCATATCATCTACTAAGGAAAATTTATTATTTTGATCTATCACTATCTCCCTTTTCTATTTTGATTGGGTTGGCCAGAAACCATGCACTATTTAGTAATATTATCAGCATTCTTGTCTTTTCTACATATTTTCTCAATAATATTTGAATCACCCTTCGTTGGAATGTTCTCATTTTCTTCTTCATGGATGCCTTTCACAAAACCAATTCATTAATTTATTTCTTGGATTGATTCGATATTTTTCTCTAACATGCTTCCAAAAATATTTATGTTCATGTATTATTTGAAATGTTAAAGGATGTTTATATTTCTCCTATAATAAAATTATCTATTACTTAGTGTAACATCCTTATTTCACTTCATCTTAGGTTTGATTTTCTCAACACTTTACTTCTGTTTACACTCCATGGATAAATCGCTTTAACTTTTATTATCTTCCTTCACTTCGATTAAGGTCTTAATCCATTATAGAAAATTGGTACATGATTTCTTATTCATGTAGACGTTCTTATCCATTTTGACAACACTTATGGAAATTTCAACTAAAATTCAAAATAATTAAAATATATTTTTAGTGAACAATTTTTTCTTTCTATTTATAGATTTCAACTTTTCAACAATAACCCTCCTTTATTTGGGAATTATGCAGCATCCATGAACTAATATATTATTCCAAAAATTTATAATCTAATTTATAAACCTTCTAAATCACTAAATGATTCTAATAAACCTTGATTTTCCAAAAAAAATCTTGAATCTAGCCTACATAGACATCATACTATTTTATATCTCAAAAACCCTTATTTGGAGCACACTTTTGTGTGAATATTTTTTTTGTAACATATTTACCTCATTCCTTGATCTCATGTTATCTATATCATTAGACAATCGTATTCCATATTTCTAATAATTTATTGTGTATTAAGATTAAGAATATCATCAAGATATTTAGTGATAGAACTTATTCTCATAGATTTAAGTGAAGATTCGTTTGGGGATAATTCTATATTTATCAAATTGTATTCCAAATAAACAAAATTTATTTATAAGTTATTCTTATAAATATAAATATATTCCACTATACAATTACATGTATTTTTCAAATTTTCTATTTTATCATCATGTATCTTATACTTTTATAATAAGTAACTTTCAGGCCTCATTATCCTTTTAGATTTGATATCAAATTGAGAATTATTGATATACATAACAGTTATTTGTGTTTATTTAAGTGCATGTACCCTCTCTTTAAAATATTTCTATGTCATATATTTATCATTATATGTATTTTGAAACTATTCTTCCAATAATGAGTATATTCTCTTTGTAAAAACATAATATTTGTTCATTTGCTTCCACATCATTGATAAAATAAATTTCTTTTGAAAATTTTCTATTAATATCATGACCAGAGCATCTTATTCCATCCCAATATGTTTATTTTCATCATATAGTCCCTTAATAAATTTAAATATAAAATAAATATCTTCATGAAAAATATATGTCAAAAAATAAATCGTTTTATATAAAAACATCAAGTGATTAAATTCCCGCATAATCTTGACAAATTAAATAGTACTCTTTTAGATAATAATTAACAACTTCTGTGATAATTATTAACTCCTTGATTACCTATAACTTGTTTGATTCATATTTGATATTCTTCATTGATATGGGCTTCGTTAACTTCTTATAATATCTTTTGTTTTTGTTCTTTAAGGTTTCAGAAGACAACTCTATATATTATTTTATTATTTATTCAAAATATTTTTCAAATTTGAACTTCATGTCTAAAATATAATGAAAACGTGTAAAATGTATTAGATTCAATTAGAGGTGAAGCGTTTTTTCAAGCCAATTGTTAATCCTAGAATGATCAAGGTAGTAACACTGAGACATGGGGTTAATTTATACCAACCAGTTTTCCAGGAATTAACATTTTTGTTTTTTGGATCCCCTCTTAATATTAATCATATGCACCTATTTCGGTGCATATATCTACTTATGAATTCCCAACAAACCACACTACATGCAAAGTGATAAATAAGAAAAAATAAAGCACATGGTTTTTTACAAGTTTCAATACCAATGTGGTCATATACATATTTTTGGGTCTAGTTCGGTACACATAAAACAACTATTGTAATCAGGTGAATATAGGTGGGGAATTTATCACCCTTAACAACAAGCCAAACTACCTAAAATCTGTTATAGCTTCCTAAAGTTTTTACAATCTCAAAAATGTTTCTTTATACTTTATCCTTGCAATTAATAATGAATCCATAGAACTCACTAATGAACATTATATTAAACATACTCCTAGATGTACCTACATCAATAGGTAATATCTTATTCGTTGATCATACTATTTGATAGTAACTAGATCATCTGTTATAATAGAATGCACGTTAGTCAATCAATCTTGAATAAATATTCATCTTATTCTTATTCTTTAACATCCTTGAAATATATAATATATATTGTTGTAGCATCAATATTGAACTTTCTCAAATATCATTTATTCCTTCTTATTTAGGTTCCTTGATATAAGTATTTCATAAGTTATGTTTTCACTCATACTTATTCTTCTTCTTCCTCGACGCATATAATCTAAATTAAAAAAAATTAGATTCTCTCTTAATCTCTCTAATTAATAAAAAGAATACCTAGGAATTTTAGTATTAGTTTATTCCCACACTTTCTTCCACAAAACACACTTCCTTGTTCTTATTCTCCTTTTATATTCATTTTATCTATAGATCACATGGATTCTTCCCAGTGAACATCAATCAATAAATAATATTGTGGGATTTTTACCATTATATTTTATACTTCTAATTTTACTAATATAATTCAACTAACCCCAAAAAAAAATTTCATATATTACCATCTTCCATGTGTATATGATTATATGTCAGGTATTCTCATTTAAATCTCTTTTAAAACTGGTAAACTTTTTCTCTGATGAAACCTATAGTTTTAAACATTAAAAATGATTTAAAACAATCCTATTTTCAATGCTAGAATTATTAGAAAAATATATCATCAATTTTTTCTCATTTATTCCATGTTCTGGTGTAGATTGAATCATATCCCAGACATCATAATATTTATACCCTGAAAACAACTCAAAATAATTTTATTTCATTATCTTTAATTTTCAATTTTTTTTAAACTGATTAATATTATGTATGAAATAGATTTTTGTATATGTCACTCAAGTGTTCTTAAATGTATTAAACATCTTTATGAATTCCTTATTAATTCTAATGATAATTTTACTTAATCATTATATAATGTTAATTTTGAATTTTGTTATCTTCTGTATGGGCCACAATATCTTATGTATCAAATTAGGTTATATACATATTTAATTTTGACTTTGTGTAATATTATATTTCATATTAAAAATTTGTATATTTCCAATAAGGTATTATATATCCCACGAAACACTTCCAATTCCTCTTGAGTATATTTGGTATCCTAGTGAAACTTTTCCTTTATCAAATTTTAGTAAAAAATTCAACACATCTTTTATGTATTCTCTAAAATATATCCCATATCATAGTATGATCATTTTTTTATATTTTAGTATTATCTTCATTATATTTATTTTTTATGCACCAAAGTATATAATTTGTTATTAAGAAAAACATACACACAATATACAAAAAAACAATTCATCACAATTCCACTACCATATAATTTTAATAATCTTCTGAAAAATGTAATATTTCATAATGAGCTTTAGTAATTTTCTAATATTATTTTTAAGATATATTATTTATGCCATTGTAAAATTTTCATCTCCAACTCGACATTCTTGAATTAATTCAATTCGTTTAGAACCTCTCTAAACATTCAATGAGAATATCTAATTATTACAATTCATATAAAAAATAAGTAAATTAATTTAATAATATACCAAACCATTAAATATATTTTCAACACATTTCCAAATGAATCATGCGGTGTGTGATTAGTAATTATTGAGTTCTACAATTAATCTATAATACCTAAATAAATCTTCATTTAAAACATATAATATCTTCTAAATTTGAGTGCTTCATCTAATCAATAAAAAATGAATCATCCATATCAACATGAAAATCATCACTATATAGCCATCATCCAAGTGAATATTTAATTACGAACTTATGAAAAAACACATGGTTGGATTCTCACTTCAACTCATAGCCTACATCTCTCAATTTCTTA
Source organism: Viscum album (assembly GCA_963277665.1). Taxonomy (NCBI): domain Eukaryota; kingdom Viridiplantae; phylum Streptophyta; class Magnoliopsida; order Santalales; family Viscaceae; genus Viscum; species Viscum album. The sequence continues at coordinate 796,471,600 of OY728143.1, read as the reverse complement.
ACAAACCATCTTCTCAACTTCTAAATGATCATGTTATAGAGAGGGATTTAAACTTCTATCAATAGTTTTCATTGATCCTCTTTAATTTCAACTAAAAAACAAAGATTCCATGGATTCATACTTATATATACAAGCCCCAAAACTGCAATAAGAAGCATGTCAAGGATTCTTCAATAAATCTAAAAATCCAAAAACTATGATCAACAGCTGCTTTATCCTTGTTTTTAATATTTTACATAATCTCAATATTTTTCTTTAATCATAGTTTCCAATATATTAATCTATATCCCCCAAAAAAACCAATGGATGGAAGCACAACCAATAATACTATGAACTCCAATGTATATCCTACTCTAATTAACTATTTAATCATTCCTTTCCACAAAACACTTCATTAATAATTAGATATTTCAATGTCTTTAATCATGGGTCATTATATATTTCTAAACACATATTGTAAGATCCACTTCTTACAAATAGTTTTACTTATTGATATCCAACAAATTCAACATCTTCCATTGACATCATCACAGGTGATGGTGGATAAATAATGATATTATGAATGTTCACTGTATGTTTATGATATTTAAGTGGTAACATATACCAGTCACTCAGTATGCACAAACCACCTAAGATTCAATTTTGGACATGATTTATCATCCGTTATGAGATTTTATTAATTGATATATAGAACATTAGTACCAATTACCCTTACAAATGACTGAATGAAATCTATAAAACAACATGTTAGACAATAGGAATAGAAAGATACTAGTGCATGGGAGATTCTATATGCAAACCTTTCATTTTTTGGTGAGTAATCCATCATGTAGTTATATATATATATATATATATATATTTATATACAGATGTGTGTGTGTGATTTCTCAATAGGTTTTTTTTGTGAGATATGTTAGGAATGAATAAAATTAATGTTATTATTTTGTTTTATTATCATCATTCAAGAGTAAATTTTTATTCCCATATAACATAAACACATAAGGGTTATGGGAGAAACTGAATGGGTATATTTATACTTGTAGTAACATTGTTTATTCCATAAGAAACTCATAACTCAATGATACATTTTGTAGTCTCAGGCCCTTGAAAGGGTAAAAATTGAAGTTCACCTTGTAACTAGAAAAAATTACTTTAATGTTTCATTGATCTCAGGTCATCATGTTCACCCTTCAGATTGAAGTTGGTGTGATTATTTGTTATTCAATTTATCTTGGATAGTTAATATTTACATAAGCAACAAATTTTCAGCCTGTGAGAATAACAATTAATATATACTACACCAAGACATAAATTGAAATCTGAACATTGTAGTTATCTTAAGAATGAGAGGATTAGCGTGTGAGATGTATTTTTTATGTTTTAGTTTTGGGTCCCAGAACAACCCTTTTTTGGTCTTTGGATTTTTACCTTGATATTTATTGACCGAGAACAATATATTGGTTATTAATTCTCTGATTAGAGTACTTTCCATCATTAGAAGATATAAATTAAAAATGGGGATTTTTAAGATTTTTTTTTTCATATTTTGTGAATTCATGAACCAGGGGTAGAATTTTGAAGTGATGATGAACTTCCATTGAGGTTCGGAATAAATTATATTTTTAAACTATGTTATTCATTCATTTTTAATTACGAATTTTTTATTGAATATTTTAGTTATATAAAAATTGATAACAATTATATATTATCTATTTTATAATTTCACCACTTATTCATGATCCATACTTGTTAATCACGGAATTTGTTCAAAAAAAAAGTTGTACGGGGTCGTAATTTAACTGGATAACAAAACTCCACTTGATTCCATGTTCCTATTAATTGTAACTTTGAATAATTACCCCCAAACATTTCAATGGATTTTGGTTTAGTGGTAGTAACCTAGGAATGTAGGTTGGAAGGAGGTGGATTATGGTAGTATCAGTTTGGCGATACAGGGGAAAAGGAGGCCTCATCGATGCGATGTAACTGTGAACATTTCTAGATAAATAACCCAAGGGTGACAGATGTTGTAATAGATTGATAAGAACTGGTGTAGTGAATGAATATGACTATAAAATGGTATATTGTCTCATCTAGAAGTAGTGATTATAAGGGGGAAGCATAGTGGAAACCACACTAGAACGAAAACTATTTAAAATTCCACATTTTTTCACATTGTTTTTTTACAACCTATTTGAAAATCTCTAAATATTGATTTTTCAAGTCAGTTCTTATATAATTGATGTAAAAATCCATTTCCATGGCTTTTTCAAGTTGATTATATAAGAACATACATGAAAAATAAATACTCACAACTTTTTCAAATCATTTATGAAATAACTAATGTGAAAAATGTTTTAAGACATGTATTTCATTTCCCAATCTTTGATTTGACTGGTCTTGGAGCTCATATGATGTTATGGATCAAACGATGTGGCCATCGTAAGTTTCTCATCTCTAAAAGATTTCATAGAGAATTAAAAATTCTAATGGTCATAACTTTTGATCTTTAACTCTATTTTAGCTCTAAGACCATTCAAATAAAATATTATTAAATTATCAACATTTTTATAAACCTTATTTACATCTGTTTTCCAAAAAATGTGAAAATTTCCATTAATGTTGGTTCTTAAAAAACAAACATTAAATGCGGATTTTCCACGTCAATTATTATAAAACCAATATGAAATGTGATATTTTCATGTCTATTTTATGATAACTGATGTAAAAAATGAAAATTTTAATATCTTTTCATCACGGTTATCGTAAAACTAACATCAAAAAATAATTTCAATATCCCACTAAAGTGGAATTTCAAAAAATTTACAGCACAGTATTGAAATTTTTTTGCCTCCTAAAATTTTTAATGCCGCTATTTCTTTTACCATATAATATATATGTTTTTGTTATACACATATACTAATTAAACGATCCATTATTCCAACCATCATTATTCCACCAACTTGACTCATTTGATCTTCAATGTGAGTCCATTATTTCATCATTCTATGGTCTCATTAAGGTATTTGTAATTATTTTTCCATGATTAATATTCTTTTATGATCTGTTTTCTTAATTGATATACCATTGAAGGATTCTTCTTTTATTATAATGAATAATAATTCTTTGTATCATGGTAGAACTATAATTCTTCGTTCAGATTCTAAAATTCCTTCTAAGATGAAACTTTGTTGGCTCATTTTATATTTTCTTAGAAAACAAATATAACTAACTTCTAGTAGTCATAAATTTTGATATGTGACTCTGTTTGAGATCTAATACCAATTAAATGAAATATTATCAAATTATCTTCATGTTGATAAACAATTTTTCACATTGTTTTTTTAAGAAGAATATGAAATAGCTTTTTAATGACCTTTTTTGTAAAATATATGGTATTTGATGTTAGTTTTTTAAGAACTGGTCTTAAAAACTTATTTAAAATGTCACTTTCAAATACATCACCTCAATAACTGATGTTAAAAAGACTAAAAATTTACATAAAAAGTATTTTTCTCTTGTTTCAAAGGTGTGGGTGTATTTTTAGGACATGATGAATGTAGCATTTGAAACAACTATTGAAGGAAAACATATTAGAAATAGTGGATCTATTATAGAGGATTCCTATGTAAGGAAACATGATAATATAACATATAGTCTTGAAGAATATTTTGTATTTCATTTCGACACATAGATAGGATTTCAGCAATGTGTTAATTGTCACATGGTGCGTACCCTTTGGGGTAATTCCATGTCTCATATTTATTGTGTATAGGGTTTATAAAAAATAGATAAATATCATATATTGTATGATTATATATCCCATATCTTATTTTACCAATGGATACAAGACTATGCATGTAGATAAGTACACATGTAATCACCCTTCCAATTATACATAACATGTAGTCGGGAAAACCTTTTATGTTTGATTATATATAATTGAAAATGATGAGAGTACATATCAAATCCATCTCTCTAGTTTCACATGTTGTGTCATCACATGGTTATGTAGTATAGGTTGAGGTAATATGACTCGGTTCTATGTAACAAAAACTGACTCCCCCATACCTACACAATACATTTATTGACGGATAAAACACCTTGTATGAAGAAATGACCCCACTAAGAAACTGGCATAAAAGCCTAGATGGCCCCATGTAAGGAGAACATTGTGTCAGGTTGTAGTACATGTCTTGTACTATTCAATTTATTGTGTTTCTTGCATCTTATTTCTCAATTGTTAAAATTGGACCAATAGATAGTCCATTCTATGATATATTTCATGTACATTGTGATAGTGCAATTATTTAGATCCTTAAAGGGTTTTTATATAATTTCATACAAATATTTATTTTTTTAGATATATAGTGGTTATGATTGAATTCAAAGGAGACATTAAAATAACCAATAATAATTTGTATCCCCATGTGTACATGGTGATAAGAGGGAACCAGTTACCCATATATATTATAGATATTGGTATTTCATTTAAGGATTGTGGTTTTGTGGTCTCTAGAAGGTTTCATGTCATAGGTATTTCTTGTATAGTTGACGAAATACATTCACACGTAAAAAATCATATAAGAGTCTTCTAGGGTGACCTGGTTGTATTAAGGAAGTTAGAGGACTCATAGATACTAATATAGATATTATGGATTAATTTATTCCTTTACATTCTTGGATGTAGTTTTTGTATATAATACCTTAGAAGGAATTTTGGTATCATTGTTTATTAACTATTTATATGTTTTAGTATTGGAGATCATCATGGGTGATGGAATGCTAAGAAGGTACTCTCATTTGTTATTATTAGGGGATTATTGTGAGAAATAAAGAGTAATAATAAACCAAGGACAATTAATTTTATTTTATCTTCACTAAATCCTTATATTAGGTTTTGATGAGTTGGAGAAAGATTTGATCTCAAAATTATATACTGCCTTAGTTAAGAAATCCATGATGAGGTACAAAATTTCATTTAAGACAGACAGATTCAGAAACTCCGTTATAAGATGGGGAATGGGACATCCATCTATAGGGATTACTACCCCTCAACCCTCACACTTACTTAAATTAGGTATAGGTAAATAAGATTGACCATAGTGGTGATGTGAATGTGGTGAAGTTGGGTAGATCAATCTTTTGGGGTACCCATCCATGGGGTCAATACCCCCTCATCTAAGGTACGTCTTCTGGAGAGGTGTTGGTCTTATATTCTAAATCAGGTTTATGTGAAATATTTTTTAGAAAATTACTATTGATGGTTTTCATTTATTATACCTTTTTGGGAATAAGGATACATGTGTGTGTTTTACTCATTAACTTATTATATGAGATAATTTTATCCAATAAATTTTATAGCTCATAGAACAATGAAATTATGGGCCTGGGGTTTTATCTATAATTTCCCTTGGAGTAATGTGTAGTTTGAGGTCATGGTTGAGGCATATGGTTTCCCTATTATATTATATTTCATTTCCATTAAATATTCCTTTAACGAATACCCAATGAGTGTGAAAAATGTGATCATTTCCCAATAGACCTCATGCACCTCAAGCCTCCCCATCAACAACCACTTTCATGTAAGATCAGCTTGGGGGAATACACATGATATATTTATGAACCAATGGTTTCCCGTCACCTCCAGTGACATAAAATTATTTCAATATAAAAATATTAGAAACATCACTTTTCATTGATCATGTTTGGACCGTAGATGCCACCATGACATCCTAGAAAATGACAGTGATTCCTACCTTGAATGAGACGGAATGGTTATCATATTTAATGTAATTTCGTGGTTTATAAATATAGGTAATGGAAACTGTGATTGTGGTGTATAGAATGCCCTTAATCCTCATAATATTATCATTGGAGAGAGTGGAAATCATTGCATCATCCATGCTATCCAGATTCATTTTGAAGCCAATCAAATCCGGAATATGTGTCCATAGCCTTCTTGTAAAGCTACATGAGAGGAAAATAGAAACCATTTATTTTCTTAATTCATAGTGTTAGCCACCATACACATTCTAATTTAATGTGGTATTGGGTGGAAAACATGGTTTATCCATCATCCTTGGTGAGGCCCTTGTGGTCCAAGCCATGTTTTTGAGGTATTAGAGTATGTATATATTTGGAATGATGTTTGGAGTTACAATTTCTATGTCGTTGGTCTAGAAAATTTGGGAAACATTTTTAAATTATTATAGATCAATTATTTAACTGAGGAACATAGATATAATGTGGAATTCAATGCATTCTAATGTGAGGAATTTGATAATCTACTAACTAACCTTATTAATTATAGAATTGTTCAAAGGTTTGAATTATATTGGTTTATGCACATATAGTGGATAGTGGATTTTTCTTTTTAATGAAATGATATCAATATACTATTTTTTATAGTAAGATAGTTATTTTTGATTCCTAATGAAAATTAATTTGGAAGAGTTGTACAATGGGCCTTTTATGGACAATGAAAGTAATAATACTATGCACTATAGTCTGATTATCCATAATTAATGATTTATTAATATTTTATAAGATTGATTCCTTAAAATATTTTCCTATTATTTATATTATAAATTTATTTTAATATATTTATTCTATGTTTTTTTATAAAATTTTGTTGAATTTTAGTCCAAAATGAGCCTTAAATAATAATTAATTCATTTTAGATCATTTTAGTTGCAGTGTAATTATTTCTATTTTTGAATGAAAATGAATGTTTTTAATGATAAATTGATGAATAGATTCTTGGTTTAATTTCCTTTTGTAATGAGTTGTATTGAGGGTGGAGTAAGATGTTCTTAAAGATTATTCAAGCTTAATATTTTCATTCTCACAAAGGATAAATTGATTAATCTCATTTTACCTTGTTTAAGAGGTTTTGGTAAATTTATTATTCTAGAGTTCATTTACAGTGTTTCTCTAAGGATTTTATTTCTAGTTTTTTTCTAATTAATTTGGTTAAATTTATTCATAGTGTTTATGTGCTCGCTATTTCTACCTAAATTTGATGGACTAAGTTAATACTTATGTCAAAAAATGTTGCAGTTGATGTGGTTGAATTTTTCATGTGTAGCTGGAAATTTTTTTGAGGATATTTTCTATCGCTATAAGGATAGAGATATAATGTCATGATATCCTCTTACATGTTTATTCTATTAGTATACAAATAAAAAGATTAAAAATAAAAGTAACATAAAATTATGCTTTTAAAAAATAATTCAATGTACACATATTTAAAAATGTGGGGTAGTAGAATAATTCTGAGATGCACCGACTAATTCTTCAAGAAAAATTGAGGATGGATTGAGAGTGGACATTCAGGATTGGAGAAAGGTTTATATTAAGATGCATGAGTTGGAAATTTAATAACAGATAAATCATAATATTTCTGGGGTGATTGAGATATTATATTGATATAAATGGATCCATTATCCCTTATTTTGTTTCTACTATATTATTATTATATTATGATCATGATGTTATATTAATTTATAAAAATAAATAGTTGTTAATTTATTTGAGTGGTATATAACTTTTTTCACATTCATATACTTGTTTTCTTCCATTGAGATTTATATTAATTTTTCGTGGGAATTTTTCCATTCAATTTTTTTATTGATTTCAATTAATGGATTAATAAAAGAAAATAAATCTCAAGAATTATTTTAATTGTTTTTCCCGATATAGTAAATAAATAAATTGAGTGGTGGAAATTTTAAAATAGATATTCACATATAAACAATAGTTTATAATATAAATGAATTCCCTTGTTTACAAGTCACATTAGACCAATTCTAAAAATAGTATTTCTTCATTGATCTTATTCAATCAAATTTCCAATTGATGTATTTTAAGAATTTGTCTTTCCCCATAACATCCATATGATAGTTATGACTTCCCACAATAAATAATTTCACTCCATTTTTTACACGTAATTCTCATCACTAATTTTAGTCTCTTCTCTCATTAATTTAGAAAAACATAATCCCTTAGATAACTCAACCTCTATCAAATGGGTTCAACCCTTCATTCTTAAGGTAATGTATGAGATATAAATGATATTTCAATAATTATGAACACCACTACTCTATTAAAAATTAGTAACTATTCATAGGTAATCCTTAGCATAAAATTTCTTAGGTCTGTAAAAATCAAGTGAAAATTTAAACAGAAAAAATTACTCTTATCCCAACCACTTAGAGTTAAAACATAAAAATATTCTACTTATAGGGTCTGGTTATCCTAAAAATATTATTTTCATCTAATGTTTGGAACATCATAGATTTTTTGAAACCTATTTTGATTGAGTATATATCTTTAAAATAAAAATAGAAATTTTTGGATGTTTTGGATATTTTGGATATTTTTAGGTCAATTCGAGTTGTTTATCCATAATTATATTATTAATTCATAATTTTTTCGGTTAGAATCCACAATGTAGAAATTATTTTATATATTGTAGTTGTAGGGGGAATAATTCTTGGAATTATTCATATAACCAACAATAAAATCCCAATAGTCTCAAAGAAAATAAATATTTTTTTGATCTTGAATTTTAATAAGAATAAATTATGAATAAATTATTTTTAGAGACTAATTCTAGTCTTGAATAAAAACCATGAAAATCAATTTCAAAGTTTCTAATCAATATAAAATGATATTTAGTGGTTATAAAATATGTTCTTTTAAATTTAATATGGGGTAAAAATCAAGAATCAATTAAATTATTGATAAATATGATGAATTAGGTAACCTTGAGAATCAGGGTATTGTGAAAAGTGAGTTAAAAGTTAAGGAATAAACTAAAAAGATGGAAGTCTTTGGAAATTGAGTAAGAAAAAATTTCCACAATAATCAAAACAAAAAATGAAACAAATCAAATCTTATAGATATTTAGATATCCTAAGGGGGTAAAGTAAAGTAATTTGATCATATGAAAGAGTTATATTCCTTTAGAGAAGATAAATTCTACCATTATTATCATGGAACCTACACCGAAAAATTCATGTTGTTTTAAGAAATTTGAGGGAAACGAAGTATGGATTTAGGAAAAACATGAAGATGAATATTTATGTTTTCAAAATTATTTAAAAAAATTTCCTAAAATTATGAGTAAATATAAAGAGAAATAAGTAAGATAAATTAATGAATAAAACATCTAGAAAATTTAACCTTTCAAAATTTAAAAATTGAAATTCAAAATGATATTTCATATTTAGAAATATTTAACCCAATAATATTTCAATCACCTCTTGATGATTAGGTTCATTGTGTGAAATTTGAAGAATGATTAATTGTTTAGAAATCACATATTGGTCCTCCCACCTTTAATTTCTCAAAATATCATCTAAAGGACATTCATATCAATTTTTATCCATTAGGGGGTACCAACTTTAATCTATAATCTCGTGGATCTAATATTAAGAATTGGACACGAATTTTACTTAATTGAAATTGAATAATAACACTAAAATTTTCATTTTTAAAAGTATTATGTTTTAGAATTTATTCTTGAAGAAATTGTTGATCACACATTGTTTTGGCTAATAATATATTATTATTTAGAAGCATTTGATGTTTGTTGCCTTCTATTATCTAAAGAAATTATGGAAGGAAATTATTACATGAAGAAACAAAAAAAATTATTTTAGATAAATCAACTCATTCATATTATTCAATTTATTAAATACATATTTTGGGAATTTAATTTCACAAAAAAAATTGAGAGTAATTTCAATGATGATTTATTTTAAATTACTAAAAGACAAAAAAAATCTTCACCGTAAAATTTATGAACCTTAGAATGAATTTATTTTGAAAAACTCAACCATGCAATACTTTTTTATGAATTTATAATATTAAATGAGGAAGATAGAATTATGAATCATTCAAAACCCATAAAAACACCCAATATTATGTTTTCCATTCAATAATGTTCAATAATAATCAATTCCAAATCAGTTCCAAAACTAGATAGTAAGTTGTACACAACTATAAAGGGGACTTTTCATTAGTTTTATTATATTCGTGGTTTTTTTATTATTTTATAAAGGTGTAGAATCCTAATAAATTAATTTTCTGCTAAAAATAAATGAGATACACATGTGTGCTGAATCCTAATTAAGATAATACATCATCCAACATACTTTTAATATATGTTGATGTAATTCTATCTGAACATTAAAAAAATATAATTGCCTCAGAAGAAACCCATGATTTCCTTTCATTAAAAAACATTTTTTCTTGTACTCTTTTCTTTGTTTTTTTGTTTTAAAAATGAATAATAATCTCCCTAATTTTACATTTTTCAAAATCAAGGATTAGGATGTAACCCAGTTGTTTCCTAAAAACATTGAGTTTTTCTTCTATGTAATTTTTTACTTAATCATAATTATGGTTTCACATTAAATATAGAATATATTTTTGTGTTATAATGTAATGATCTATTTATATTTTTAGAAATTTAATGGAATCTCTAGGGATGTTAAACCTGTCAAGGAAATGTTTTGATCATTTCATTATAAATAATAGAAAAAATGATATTCATGGGATTAACTCTTAAAATCTTTCATTTTATTGGAATTTTTATTTGATCAAATTGGAGCATGATACCCGAATTATTGGTTCAAATAGATACAATAATTTTTTTATTAAATTTAAATATTATATGCGGTGAAAGTTAATTTATCATGGAAATTTTACTAATTTAACATGATTGATTCTAAATATATATTTTCAACTAATGGGTTCATGTATTACCTTACTTAATGTGGTTGAATATAATTTTTAAAACAGAATTGAAGCCCTTCCTAGAACCCAAAAAGTTATCTATATTCCGAAAAAATATTCTTGTTGTTTTTAATTATATTCTTAAATTAATTTTTGTTATGGTATTTATAAATTTTGAAATCATTAGAAAATTACTTCTAGTTATTATTATATTTTTTATATCTAACCAAAATATGACACAACATGCATGAATTTATTCTCTATTAAAAATATTTTTGAAACTTCATGTGTCGACATGAATCTTTTCTTAAAATCATTTATTAAAATTCAAATAATTTAGTAACAATGTGATATACATATTTTTTGATGATCTGGATTTTTATATTTACTATTTTTTATGGAAAAAATTATTTTGGACCATTATTGTGGATATTGAGCACTCTTTTCCACTATAGAATAGATTTTTTTTACCATGAACTATTTAATTATTATCTCATATTGATGTTCAAAATAGGGTAACATTTTTAATTAAATGTGTGAGGAGGGGTATTAATTTTTGGAAAACATTTCTTCATGAAATACACATTAATGTTCCATCAATGTTTTTAAAAATTAACCTTTATAAGCTCTAATTTTAATTTTCATTGGAAATTGTTTTTCATAAAAATGGATATTGTTTTTCAATTTTTATTTGGTTATTTCTTACCATTCTATATGGATTGAATTTAGAAATATATTTTCATTAATCTCTACAAAACACATTGTTTTGATGAAATTTTTACATTATTTTTTAGAGATTTAATTGTATTTCGATTTTATGATTGGATTTTAACTTATAAAATTTTCATTCAACTGATCTGAAAATAAACTCATAGAATAAGGTAGAGTTTTTTATTACTCTGCTAAAACTATTTGATGATCTAGTTATGTTGTATTGTAATTATTAAACTCATTGATCCTTTAATTTATGTTTAATTATATAGTGGGATACATTTTATTTATTAGTCAACTACATAGAATAAAGATAATTTTGTAAGCACAATTGAACATAAATTTGTATAGGATTAAATACTTTATATTTTTTAACATTTGGTCATTTTATCAAAAATAAAAAACATAAATTTTACCAAAACTATTTTTCTTTTGAGTGACATATAATACATTCTTACATAACAAAGTCTATGGGAGAATACAGTATTGAAAATGACCTCTTGTTTGGAATTTCAGTTATATAAAATTTTTAGGTTTGTTGGATTTCATTGAATATGTAAAACTCATACTTTAAGATAATAAATGCATTAAATGTGGTGTATTTTGATGCAACTTTTTTTGACACAAGTATTAACTTCTATTTTACTATAGCCTTTGGGATTTATATACAAAAATTTCCTTCAATTATAAATAATTTATTTTGGATCATTTTAAGTAAAAAGTATAATTCTAAAAAAATTAAATTAAATTGAGCAATTTTTGTATTATATTTTATAAATTGTGTCTTCTTTTTATTTTTTTATGTTTTTATGATCTATAATTTTGGTTTATTGTGTTTAAATTTTTATTGAAATATGATTTTCAAGTGTTTTAGATAATTTATTTTTTAGTTTAGTTTTTAAAATTTCCAATATTTTTTATTTTCAATAATCCTTATTTGAAAAAAAATATCATTATTTTTTTATTTGAATTTATTGAATTTAATATTTTATTTGTAATTAATAAATTTCATAATTTGTTTTTTTATTTGTACATGGTTAACTTCACTAAAAGGATTTTATATGGTATATAGTAATCATAATAGGGTTACCAAATAATTATAGGTTATCCATTCCATATTACAGATCGACCTAAAAATGGTACCCAAGCCAAATCATAGGGTTCATCCAGAGAGAATTTATATGGTTCAGGTGTCCATTTAGTAATATATCCATATCATGTTTTCCATTATGATAATCGAACAAATAAAAGGTCTTCTAAAGGGGTTTATATTGATAATAAATTTGGAGATCAACTTATATTATGAGACAAATCTCTGGGGGTTTTCATCTTAATCAATCTAAATCCTATAACTAGGTATGAATTAAATTGTATCTAAGAATAATGATTTAAATCTTGAGAAGACTAATGAAATATAAAATCTAAATCTAATATAGAGATAATTCAAAAATTGATTATTAAACTTGATTAAATGTGGAAAATGATTAGAGATTAAACCTGGTGTAGATGTTTTCATCATCGAAGATTCTCAAATGAAATGTAAGAAATTACAAACACCAAGAATGAAATCCCAATAAGTTGGATATCATGAATTCATGGATGATTTTTTAATAAAGGATGAGAATTCATATTGAATAATATGAGAAAATGATTGGGTCTAGTGTTCTTGTTATCGATGCACGAAAATAAATAAGGGGGTCAAAGAGGGGATCTAGACTATATTTTGATAAACCAAAGAACATAAATATACCTAAGAAGTTTTTTTCACCGGTTTATTTGTTGTGGGATTTAGTTGGTGTAGAAGGGGATTTGATGTTCTAGAATGCAATGGTTAGAAATATAATGATAAGTTTAGACCCAAGGCTCAACCATTATCTAAAAAGAAACTAAATCATGTGAGCAAGGAAAAGAATTTGAATTAGTGTTGACTGAATGTGATTATTATGTTTCATGGACAAATTCATCATTTTTATCCACTAATAAATTGGCTCACGAAACATTCAATGATGAGATACTAACATGGGTTTTATTATTGATTTTAGATTTGGATTCATGGAAATTAATTATAAAATTAGGGAGGGTTCATTTATACCACTACCAAGATGTTTAAACTACTTATAGAAATTTTTAAGGGATGATATTTGTGTTTTTGTTCAGAAGATAAAATTATTAACCATTATAATAATTAACATATATCTAGATTAAGGGTCGATGAAGTTTTTATAATGGGTTATTTTAGCTTAAGATATAATTTCATTAAATGGATAAAATGATCCATCTCATTCAACTTTTTGTTTGATATTCTAGTTCATTTCTAATTCGAGAGGTCATTTAGAGTTTTGGTCGAAGGTAAGATATTAGGGTCTTTCAAAGGTGGAAGGCTTAATTTAGTTTAATGTTTTTTATGCTATGTGTTGCTACCAAAATTGGATAGTTCTTGATTTTATTTCATAGAAAAATATATGAAATTTCTGTGGATGTAAGATATATTTGAAAGTGGCATGAATAACTAAATTTATTTGATAAGGATATAAGAAAAATTTTATAATTTCAAGGTAGACTCTTACACATTTTTTAAGGAGTCTATAAATAATATGTTTTAAAAATAATATTATATTATAATTGAGGAAGTAAAAAACTAATTCGGTGGATACTTATTTAAAAGGGAAGGTAGGAAAATAATTATGGGATCCATCCAAAAACAATATGGGTAAAATTATGATACATTGGAAGCAGACTACTTTATTAAAGGGGAAGGTGCATTTAGGGTGTAATGGGATAGAACATGAAGGAGGAGATAAGTAAAAAATGAAAGGTGGATTTAAGTTTCTATCTTGGAATAGAATAATCCTTTACCCCTTGTTTCTTTTCTGATTTATTTCTATTATATTTTTCTAATGATGTCCTCTATATTTTGTAAACACTTATTGTGATTACTTTTTTTTAGGGAAATATTACTTATTATCTATTTCTACTTTCTTGTTCTCATTTTATTCCTTCAAGACTATTTTACTTTATTCTCAAGTTTTTTCCTAATTGATCCAACTCTTTTTTTTATCAATAAATTGATCAAAAAATCAATCCCAAGTCTAACCCGCTTTTATAAATCCCAGATTGAGTATTGGTACTTAATAAAAGCATATTCACTGATAAATTATAGCTTATTCTAAAAATTAACTACCTTTTTTACAGGTCTTATTATTCCCAATTCAATGACATCATTGCTTCATGAATTGTGTTCAATTATATTTCTCCTTGTTATATTTTAGGTATGTTTTATGCCCAATTACAACCAAAAATTAGTTATGACATCTGACACTCCACACTTTCACTCCTTTTTGTATACCCCATTCTCAATAAAAATTTCTTTCCTTTATCTTATTATATTATAATAACATAACCCATTATATCACTCACCCTTATTCTTTTGGGTTCAACTATTAACTATAATTCTAGTGTGGAAGATAACAGTTACATTTTTATTGATATTATTACCCCCAACCCTATCAATTCCCCTTGTACCTAAATAATGATTATAGTGACCATCAGATATTGGTGTGGGAATGGGTTTGGTTACCCCTTTTGAGGTATATAATCAACTAGGAGTGATGCCCCTGTATATTGGACCTTGTCTTGTACCCCCTTAAAATTTATTGGGGGCTAGGGTGTTGGCTCCACAAAAATATTATGGATCTAGAACCACTTCATAGATGTAGGGTGTGGGACCTCTATTATAAGAGTTTTGGGAATAGAGATTGTACCCTATGATACTAACAAGGATTAGTTTCTCAACTTTACAAATGTTTTTGGTTCCTATTGCAACAAATATTCCCAAACATTCCCTAAGTGTGGGATGAATTTGGTTCTGAACTTATTCCCATGATATTATGGATATTATTCCCACATAGGTAGGAACTCTTTAAAATTTTTATTTTTTTACATATCAAACACAATCATAAATATATAAATTAATATAATGAATAAAAATTTTACTATGATAATTGCTAAGGGGTAAAACCATGAATCATAGAAACATGATGTTTCAATATGCCAAAATCAACTAAACAGTACTGGTTTAATGGAAACGTGTTTTTTTCCATGTTCACTATGTACCAATATCATGACTTTTACAATAGTTTATAGGGATTAGAACATTGACTCCCTTATAATACACCATAATTAATCCTTTTCTTACTAATTTGAATGGTTATCTATATAGTTTATTTAAATAATTATCACTTCCATTTGAGTAAGAGTGTGCACTACTATTTTCAGCATGAAAGAAAATATATGATTCTCTTATGAAATTCATGATCTCAAGAATAATTTCCCGCAAAATAACTAATTTTTATGTTGTATATTCATCACTCGATAACTTCTCTGATTAAAATTTACTTTCATACAATTCCTTTGTGATATCTCACTCTATGAAATTTTTTCAGGATATTGACTATTACGCAATGCCTTCATCATTATACATTTTATTAAATTTCTTTAAAGACTTCAATTCCTAAAACTCCTACATAGTTCATCCTTTTGAATATAATGTTATTAGATCAATTTTGTATTCTTTAAATTTATTCTCTATGATTAATTATATAATTAGTATCCTATTTATTAAAAATTTAATGAAAAAACTATGTTGGAATAAGATTACCTTTTTTCCATTGCATTAGCCCACATAAAGTATCATCTTTACTTATAGGATTCACAGGGTCTATATAATATATTCATTTAGTGGGTCATATAATGTTACCTCTATATTCTTACAATACGTGATGACTCCATATACAGTTTTTCCTTTTAATGATTATGAGAATCAGTTCCTATATTTCTAAGATGAATACCTTAATGGTAGTAACATATGGATTATACATTATTAAAATATTTTAAAAATTCTCATATATCTTTAATGAACATTTAAACTCTTAATTATTTTGTCAACATATGATGGCGAAATTATTTTATACTCAATATTGAACATAAATCCTTAGTGATAATTCTTCCTTTACTCTATATTTATTTCTAGAAATACACGTAGACTCCAATGTACCAAAATGATTCAATATTTTATATGAATTCACATGTACATGAGTGAAATTATCATTTGAAAAAGTTTATTCTCTATAAAAGCATCACTTGAAAGATTCAAACTCTACTTGTGATTTTTTGTTACTTGGATAGAGTGATCATAATGGAGACATTTGAAAACTATCTCCCTTTTACCTCAATCATTTTTCAATGAGGAATTTTAACCAAAAATTAGATTAAAAATAATCACAATGTACCCAATACCTTAATTTGATAATTTATTGTATCCTCTGTATTACATTATTATATAGATTATTCCTTATATTCATTAAACCTTTAGAATATATAATATTGTTTCCAACATTATCCCCTTTGGGTTTCTTGGTAAAACAAAGTGAAATTTAATCCTACAAAATCATTTTTCTACATAAAAATGGTTGTAGAATAACTCTCTCATAATTGTAAGTCTATATTATTAATGCCTATTATAGAAAATAATATGACCATTTATGATTTTTTTCCCTTATTACCCACCTCATTATATAATACCCCTATCTTCAACATCATTCAAATTTCATTCCCCATATACTGTATTTCCCCAAGACTATTACACATTTTGATAAAAAAACATTACTCTCTATTTATCCAATAATATCACCACTAACCTATTTTCCATTTTATTTCACCAACAATACAGTCCCCCCCCCACCACAATAAATCAAAATGTAAATAACCTCCCTAACAATGAAAAAACATTGTAAAAAAATAATTTCAAATGGGGAAAGATGAATTTAAGAACCTTCTAAAGATAAGGTAGGTGGTATAACACCAATGTTTAATGATGTTTCTCAAATTTTAGAGTTGAAAAATGATTACTCATGATGTATTATACTTTTTTATTGTCTCCAACATAATTTATTTTGATCACTTGTTTCCCTAACTTCCCTATGATAAATATTTATCTGATATAAATATTTTTTGGTATGAATGTGATTGAATGGATTTTTCGTAAGTTAAATTTCAATATTGTTCTCATAAAAGATCTCAATAGATTGTTTAACATATTATGAAATATAATTTAATTATTTGTTTATCCAAATATTTTGATTTGATGATTATTTTATTGATATATATTATTCTTATTCTATAAAAAAAGATGTTCTCTTTTTATTTTTAACTAACTAGCCATCGCATCTACCTGTACTAAAGAATGACCCACCGCATTTTGACTTTAGTTCACAACCTCACCTTTACAGTCTATGTTATAATGATATGATAATTCAAGGTACTTTCCAAAATCAATGAAAACTTCATAAATGAGATTACCTCAAATGTGATACATTCTCCATTTCACTTCTCTGGGATGCTACTCCTTCTTGTTACTTTAGAAATGAGATACAAAACTTGTTTCAAATAAAAAAATTATAATTTTCTGTCCAATATTAAAATATTACAATTGTTCTTCTATACGAGTATGGTTAAATAAATTTTACATTCTCAAGATTCCCAAACATTGTTCCAAAAATAACTAGATTCTAAATTTGTATGGAATAATTAATAGAAAACTAATTTAATAGATCTCTCACATAATATTTTGGAGATGTAATGTTTTATTTCTATATCTAAACCACAAGAAACAATAAAAATATATAATTTCACAAATAATTTATATTTTAAAATTTTAAAATCATGTGATTAACAAACTCTTCCATATATCACATTATTATTCTTCTAAAAATTTTATCATCAATATAAAAAATCACCAAGAATTATTATTCCTTAGATGTCACATAAATATTATGATCATAACGACCACTTTTCAATTCTAGCTTTTTTAAATATGAATCTATTTGTCCATTACTTTCTCTAGATGTTTATTTTATACCATTCAAGGTCTTCTTTAACATAAAAAAATTAGTTTTATAATTTAAAATTAATAATCCCACAAATTATTCTATTTAAAATTCCTTATTGAGTACAAAATTCAAGAATATTATTTTTACATCCAAATAATAAATAATAAATTTTATTAGAATCACCGTCTCTTAGAAGATCTGGATTGAATCATGTCAATCCACTAGTGAAAACTTTTCTTCATCATCATCACCTTTAATTTATATATACCCTTTACACACTCTATGAAACTTATTTTAGATCACATTATCATTCTTGTTAGATTTATTCTTGAAGATCCACTTTGTTTTGATCACATTCTTATGTTTAGGATTTTTCACAAGTTCCCAATTTTTATTATTATCAATTTTATTTCAATTTATCATTGAATAATCTAACTCATGACTCATATTATATTTATAATTAAAATGATATTTGTTCCACCTTATATAGTAGCGAAATATGTTCTAAATTCCACATACTGTATGTTTTCTTGTTTTTTTATTTGTTAGTAATTATATTGGATGGACCAACATTCACATACTTGTTTCTCTTATAGGATAAAAATTAACCATCCTACAGAATGGTCACTTACTACGATTCAGCCTCATAATATTCATCATTTGATTAAACTTATACAAGTTTATTATTTATACTAACCTCTTCATAGAATTCATAAAAGTCTCAACTTCTAGAATTATTTCCATGTTTTTCTATAGTGATCTTGAAATCATTAGTTTTCATAATGTTATTCAACCTTTTATTGAAGTACTTTTAGAAATTACTCATTTTCATGTACACCATAAATACCCATATATATATTTTATCACCATACCTTCCTTGATTTCCTATTTTATTCTTGACATATAATTTACTACTAAATACATGAAAATGTTTCAGTGAGAAATTACTTCAATTCCACATTTCATAGGGTATACTCTTCACCCTAGGTTATCACTATGCTGAACCATTCCCTTTTCACATATTATTAAATGATTCTTATACAAAAATATTCAATAATTACAACACCTGGTTCATAAATCCCTAGTGTCTTTTTAATTCTAGGTTCTTAATACATAAAACATGGTATTGTTATTTTATTTTCAATTCTGAGATCCTAAAATTTATTTGTTCTCCTAAATCTGAATGGTATAACTTGGGGAATACATAATTAATGGGGTGAGATAAAAAACCCAATAATTGAATAAACATGGTAAGAAAACATAACATATTAGTAAAAGTTATAACATGATATCTTAAAAGAGAAGTCTCGTGATTAATTTCATGAAATAATATCCTAAATAACATGGTATCATGAGATCATGTAATTATAGGAAATGTGACATCTATATAAATCATCACATAGGAATAATTAAATGATAATTTACAATAAAACATCACATTGTGGATAGAGTCCCATAATGGATTAGGTTTCCTCGCTAATCATAAACATAATATTTCCCATGAAAAGAGATGGGTTACATATTCTTGCCTGATAACATTATCTAAAGAGATTTTCTTAATGAAGTAATTTCATATATGAACATAAGGCATGTGTTACCCCATCAAAGAAAGGGATAAAAATGTAGGTATATATATGAGAGACATATATAAGTATATATTTTATAATAACTCCTTATTATTAAATGTTTTTTTCATTGATAAATAAAAATTCCTTTAAAAAGTTAAAACCATTCATGAGTAAAGTAACCATTCCACATTATAATTAAATTTTAAAAAAAATTCAATATAAAATATTGTGGAAATAATTTTCATTAGAAAATTCTTTGGAAAATAATAAATTATGCTTAAAGCTTAATAATCATCATGAAAATGGATAATACAACTTAGTTCCCACACATTAAAAAAGATTCCTCTCATATTTTTGGTAAAAGGTAAAAAATTATTGTTTAGAAAACAAATCAATATTCCTTCTAAAAAAATTTAAACAATAAAATTATGGGTAAAAATTACTTTAAATGGTCATAGTATGAAAATTTGAAAACATTTCTATAAAACATGTACTTAGTAGAGAAATGATTTTTGATAAAATAGATAAATGAATTCGATTTTATTAATAACATTTTTTTCAAATACTTTTCAGTGTGAAATGGAGGTAAATAATACTAATATTTAAAAAATCATTAATAAATATAGGAGAATAAAATGGAATAATTTTATCATTGAATTATCACATAATTTCCAGCAAGGAAAATTTAGGCATAAACAATCACGATTAAAATGATATTGAAACCTAAACCCTTATCTCTTTAGTAAATTTTGAATCATAAATGCCATGAATAATGTTGAGAAATTATAAAATAAAATATCATAAAGTATGAAAGAAGCATGAAATAGTATTTCAAGGGATGTTATATAACCCATTTAAAATATATTAGGTGCGTAAAAAACATGTGACTCAAAGAATGATGTTTTGTGATAAAACCATTAAAAAGTACATATAATTGAAGTGGGATAAATGATGTTATTATGTGTAAAAATGAATATCAAAATAAATTAATGTTTAAATAAAATAATAATTCAACAAAATGTTATTTCACACCTAATAGTAGCATAATATAATCAATGAAGTAGATATATAACCTAATGAATGAAAATTGGTTTAAGAAACGCCTTACCTCACACTTCCCTCTAGTTGAGTTCCATTTAACCTCCTATATAGTTTCTTAAAAAGTTATTAACATATAAAAGAATCATATTAATATGAATAATTTCAAATATGATCTATTTTATAATATCTTATCACTTGTTTTTTAACAATATTCCATTACCACTATTGTTTTGGGTGTTAGTTTCAGTGTTTTCTCATGTAAGTTTTGTAATTAAAGTTCCAAATATCAAAAATAAGATACATTTCCATAATCTATAGAATGAAATTAATGTTGTAAATAAAATTTTTCTCATTATATACATCTTTATTATAATTATTAAATTTCGAATATAGATAATTACTTAGATCTCTTCAAGGAGATAGTATGTTGTACGTACGCAAAAGCGGTGTTATCATTTCGTTAACAGGTGAAAGTGTAATAAATTGGATTATATATTAATTTTATATAATCAATATCATGTTATATATATCATATATATTCATTAAATTTATCCTTTATCACATTCCATTTAAATTTTATGTTAAAATGAATCACATGACTTCGCGAGGTTGGGGATCGTCACACACACGGGCGATGCAATTATTTATTTAATGGATCCAATGGATAGGAATTATATTATATATTTATTTTATATTATTCATTATATTTCATATGTATCACATGAAAATGTAAATTTAATCCATATTAAATTCCATGTAAAGTGAATGTGAAAAACGAATCACTTCTCTTAATGAGGCAGTAGTCTTCTATACACACGAGTGACGTTATCATATATGATATGGAATACAAGGTAAGAAGGTGTGTATAATATTATAATTATATAAGTATGATTGAATCATAATTATAATATATAAATATTATATAAATCATTATATCTGTTATTGATAAGAAGTAATGAAAATAAATTATATTTGTTTGTGAGGCAGTGGTCCACCGTCTAAACAATAAATTATTTAGTTCCCCATTTGAGGAAGGAGGAGATGGTTGTAGGTAATTAAATAAACATAAAAAAATCTTTGTATATTTAGGATATTGATTTTATAATATAATAATGTTTTGTAGTTATCGGTTGAACCAAAGGGTTTTTTAATATTTTTGTGCATAGGAATGTGGGTGGCCTTTTATAAGTGGAATAGAGGACAAACATGGAATTTTTTACAAGAAAGAATTGAACCCAAAATTTTCACATTCTACAAGACTCCAAAAGTGAACATTTGAAAACATTATAAGAAATAATCTAACACCACTAAATGATAATGTGTTAAATAACTAAATTACATGAGTCATGTAAAAAATGTGGACCTTTCTTTTCGGGAGCCTACCTGATTAGAACTCCACAGTTAAGCGTACATAGCCTGGAGTAGTGATCAGGATGGCTGACCTTCTAGGAAGATTCACATGGTGTGTGTGAATGAAGAGAATTCACACTACAAAGGGCATGTGTTCGCCTATGGCAATAGTCATTATTCATATGGCCCGTTCGGGAACATGGTTGGGCCCTAGGGCGGGGTCCACGTGTTTGCGGGAAACTGGTGGTACTTGGCAGGCTAGGATCCGACAACCATGTTAAGGTGGGGTGTCTATACTATCAAAGGGGCCCAGTCGTTACATTTTGTATCAGAGGTGGTACCCAGCCTTAGGTGTGGTGCACTGCCAGGGCTGAGGTGTAGTGCCCACAATGAGAACATTGTTCTCAAAGCGGGGGGTGAATGTAACACCCACAAATTATAAATGGTTAAATGACTAAATGATATGACTCATTTCAATGTGGTTCACCTTCCATTTCGGGAGCCTACCTAATTAGAACTTCACAGTTAAGCATTCTTGGCTTGGAGTAGTGATCAGGATGGGTGACCTTATGGGATGTTTCCTAGGATGTGTGTGAGTGATAACAGAGAACACTGGAAAGGAGATGTGTTGGAATGTAGGGACAGTCATTAGTCATATATCCCGTTCGAATACCTGGCTAGGCTCCAGGTTGGGGACCACGTGTTTGCGGGGTAACTGGTGGTACCTAATGGGCGAGGACCCGACATCCATGTTATGTCGGGGTGTATGTGATGTCACCAGGGCCCAGTTGTTACACATAAAGAAAAATTAGAACCATAATATACAAATTGGACATGCTTTGGGTTGTTTTTTACCCTTATCATTTTATTTTAACCCTCGATAACCCCATTTTAATTTAACCATCGTAAATAATTTTCAATTTTTTCACTATTAAATATGGTAAAAATATAATTTTACATTATAATATAAAATAAATTATGATTAAAAGACATGTGTTGGCCTATGGGGAGAGTCATTAGTCAAATGGCCCGTTCGAGTTCGTGGCTAGGCCCCAGGGTGGGGACCACATGATTGTAGTATAACAGGTGGTACTTAGCGGGCTAGGACCTGACAACCATATTATGTCGGAGTGTATGTGATGTCACTGGGGCCCAGTTGTTATATATAAGGCTAAATGAGAACCATAATATATGAATTGGACATGTTTTGGGTTGTATTTAACACTTATCATTTTAGTTTAACCCTCAATAAACCCATTTTAATTTAACCATGGTAAATAATTTTTTATTTTTTCACTATTAATTACGGAAAAAACATAATTTGACTTTATAATATCATATAAATTATGATGATTAAAAATATATAATCTATTTTTAAAAATTAAAATCATATATTTGGTATAATTTAACTTAAATTAATCACACCCATGTGTCGAAAATAAAGTTTTACAAGAAATGTGTTTCTAAAGGAAAAGATGGTCCCTTTTTAGCTATATAAAAATTCTTCATAATTTGACGAATTTAATTTAATATTTAGAAATATATAATCTATACATGTCATTTAAATAATTCTTAATTATGGGTTACATTAATTATTTAAAATAGATAAACATTATATACTTTATAGTACTTTTTAGAAGAAAATAATGTGTTTTAAAGCCTAAAAATATTTACACTAAAATCTAGTGTAAATGTGATTGAACTATAATTAATTTTATTTAATATAACTAAATAATAATTAGTTTAATTTAAAATTATATTAAAAAAATAATTTGACTTAATTCATTAAAATAATTGAAAATTTAATAAAATCAGTATTTTTCTCTATTCGCCAAAAATTAACTCTCTAGAAAATATAAAAATTAGACCATAAGTAAATATCAATATTAATATTAATAAATTATTTTTTTTTTCAAATAAAATTTCTATAATTAGTAAAAAAAATTAAACTTTTTTTCAAAGCTGTGACTAACCCGCCTTTTAGAAAAAAGTACCGTTTTTTTTAAACATTACTTTTTCTTCTAAATGGTTCTTATTTTATTTTTAACCAATATATAACCACTAAATTAATTTTCTAAATGCGTAAACCATATAATTTTTATAACCCATTTATTCTTATTCATACCCACCAACTTAACGACTAGGTTATAATGGTCATGTTTAATTAATAATATTTTAATAGAGTTTCATGTTTCATTGAAAGCTGGTGTTGTGTGCATCACAAGCAATAAAAGATTTTGAATATATTTATAATGAACTATATCATATATTTTCAGTGTGTTACATTCAATTATAAGCATGAATTTTTGTGTCATATCTTCTATCAAACATGATAATCCTCATTTAAAATATCTATGTGTTAAATCCTACCACCTTAAATAACTTGTGTCCTCGTAATTTAATCTTTATCTCACCAATCAGGGTTTGGACATTTTAAAATAACCTTTTTTGAAACCCGCATTATAATAAGTTTTAATAAAACTTCCTATTAATAAGATGGAAAGTCATTTATGAAGGTCATTTAGAATAACACATTATTATCATTCAATATTGGAGAACATTGTTGGGAAACAAATATGGACATGGAAGAGAATACTAACAGTCATGGATTAAGAGAGAGTTATGGAGATCATTGGTCAAAATAAAGTTAATGGATTATAGAAATATAAGGACCTAAAGACCAAAAATATCAGATGAGATAAAATACCATATTATTCATGAAGATTTAATGTACTAGGATGTCTTCTTTGTTTGGAAATCCCTTCACTAAAGATGTGGGATCCATTTATCATTGTGACTAGAAACACAATAAAATATAATTACATAAAAAGTATAATTTCATACTTTTATTATTTCTTACAAAATCTCATATGTATTCATAACTATGAGAATACATAAATGATTTTTTTAACTCCTAAATACCTAAAATGAACTTATAACAGATCCTATAAACTCAAAAAAACAAAATAATTTTCCTCTTAGATTTACTAAAACCAAAATGGTTAGTACAACTATTCCCATATAATTCATTAATATCTAATACCTAAATTTTAGCTAATGAAGTTAAAATTAGTAAATTCAACAGGGTCGTATATCTAAATCTAAAATATCCAAAACTATAATATTAATCATCCCAAATAATCATTTACATTAAACCAAAAGGTTATACATGTTTCACACCAATAAAAAATCTCCCAAAATAACTTTATTAATCTCAAAATTCATTTACATAAAAACTCATAATGTTATGAATAAAACATTGATCTTATGATCAACCTTAAACTCATAAACCCATGATGGAATCCATAAATCTTAAGTAAATCTAACATGAAGATATATATTCTTCTAAAATTAATAGAATCCTTAGACATTTCAGGATTTTTATAAAAAATACCATTGGAAAAAATACATCTATAACATAATTCTTAAATTATAATACATAAATAATTCAACCCTTTTACTTCAATTATTTTGTATAACATATGTCCTTACATATTTTAGGTGTTAACCTTTAGTATAGGGCATTGACTCATATAATTCCCAAGTTCCACACATAAAAGACAATGATTTCCTTGGAAATTTGTTTCTCTATGACCTCCATTTCCACATTGAAAAAATATTCTTCCCCATTTTACATATCCCTATTTATTCTTCATACCACATTCTTGACATGTAGGGAGATTAATATCCTTTCCTCTATTTTCATTACCACATGAACTTTCATAAAATTTAATCCTCGCCTTATTTTACATTTTAAGAATCTTCTCGAAGTTCACACTGTTAATCATATATCATTATAAATGATTTGGAATAATTACAATATCTTTCACTATAATAATCATAAATGTTTTCAATAAACCACATAAATGATTATTTAATTCATTAATAATATTATTTCTTCTGGTTCTATCTCTTGAATAAACCCAAAAATCAAAATATGAGATGTAATAATCATAGTGGGAACCCACATAATCATGAAAAATAATTTATAGGATTTCTAAATCATAATACCATCTTAAAAATATGTGGCACCATAGTTTTATCCTATGTCATTCATTGTCGTAATCTATTAAAATCCTTCAATATGGGTTATAGAGGGTTTGTGAATTTCCAAAGAATATCCCTTGGGAGTGTCAAGTTGGGTTTATGGTAAGGATTTTTTTCATGTACTAAGTAACACTCAATTCAATCCCAACATGCATTTTTATCATTTATGACTCCTATGTATATATGTTTCAAAACCACGTCCACATTTAGTATCAATATAAGGAGGTAATTTCTCATAAACCACTCTAAAATTCACCAAACGTCTTTGATATTTTCCTATACATAGAAATATATTTATCCATAACCTTATATTTTTCTCAAGGGTAATCTCAAATGTTTTCTAAACCCAATTTCGATGATTAACTATACCATTACAATGATACCAACTATTGTGACCCAATATTTTCACATATTATTACATGTTTCTTAAACATAAATATCAAATAATTACAACATAAGGATCGTATGAACCTAGTGTATTTGGAGGACTGTGTTCTTAATAAATAAAACATGGAATCCTTATTTTAATTTCAATAGTGAGATCCTAAAATCCAATCATGATCCTAAATCTACATGGGATAATATGGGGAATACATAATGAACGGTGTGAGCTAAAAATCCAAGTAATGTAATAAACATGATAAGGAAACATAACATGTGAGTCAATTTTACAACATGATATCAAAAAATATATGGATCATGAGTAATTTTAGGAATGAATATCATAAATTAACGTGGTATTATAATATCATGTAATCATAGGAAATGTGACAGAAATATAAAACATGACATAATTATAAGTCAATACTAACTACGAAGACAACATCACATATAGAACAGAGTCCCATAAAGGATTTGGTTCACTGAATAATATCATACATGATGTCTCCAAATACTAAAACATTGGGCAATGCAATGTAGGTCTATATAATTTTGGGTCCACTTGTCACATTGATTTCATGTACATGAATATGCATTCCATATAAGGATATGAATCATAAATATAATAATTTCCCATGAAAAAAATAGATTCCATAGTCTTTTCTCCGAACATGATACAAAGATAATTTCATAATGATGGAATTTGTGAGACAAACATATGTAATGTATTATCCCATCAAAAAAAGGTATAATAATGTAGCTCTATATGAGAGAGACATATATACAAAAATTTGAGGAATTAATTATCATTATAATTTTATTATTAATAGAAATTCCTTATAAAAAATTAAAAACATTCTAAAGGAAAATAAAAATTTTACTTTGGAAATAAATTTAGAAAACTAAAATTCAATAAAAATTATGCAAGTCCATTTGTTTGAAAATATCAATGGAAACATATGAAGTAATCATAATGAAAAATAGTGTTCATGATGGTGGAAAATATTGGTCATGTCATACATGTTAAAACAAAGATTCCTTCCACATTTTTTGTAAATGTTCAAAAAGTTACTTGTTTAGAAAATGATTGGAAGATTCCATTAAAAAATTAAAAAAATATATTTATGCATAAAAATGACTTTAAAGAATAATAGAAAGACATTTTTAGAAAATGTGTATTTTGGAAGAAAAAAAATTATTACTGAAGAGAGGAATAAATTAAATTTTCATGAAAACATTTTCTAAATAATTTTTAATTAAAAAAGAGGGGGAAATATTACTACTACTTTATAGTTTCACAAATATCTAGATTATAATAAAAATGATGTTTTTTATTAGGAAATGATATAATAATTTCTAGTAATGTTTGCGTTATGTGGTGGTGTTTTGGATGTCACGGTTTTAAACCTCCATGCGTGCAATTAGTTAGGTTTTTTTTCTTCCCACTCTACTTATCAATGTAATAATTTCCAATAATGGAGATTAATTAATAAACAATCGTGATTAAAATGAACTCGAAACATAAAACATTACCTCTTAAATGAAATTTGAATCTTGGATTACCATGAATGAAGTAGATAAATTATAACTTAAAAAATAATTATGTTGGAAGGATTCATGTTATAGTATTTAAAGGGGTAATATATTCACCTTTTAAAAATGATTTTGTGCATAAAGAACATGTGTCTTGAAGAAGGATGTTTTGAGATAAAACCTTTACAATGTTCATGTCATTTAATTGAGATGTAATCAATGATGTGATTATATGTAACAATTGAAGATCCAAAAAAATAATTTAAAATAAAATTATAAATAAATAAAATTCCACTTCACATCAAATCATTGAATTATATAATCAATGAAGTACACCTATAACCCAATGAATGTAAACTAAGTTAAGAAACTCCTTATATAGAGCTTCTCGTTAGTTTATAACTCTTTAACCTCCTATATAGTGTTTTTATATATGTTATTTAATTATAATAGAGTAATATTATTATTTATAATAACCAATATTATACCTTTTACAATATCTTTTCACCTTTCCATTAACAATCTTTCATTGTCACTATTATTTTGGGTGTTAATTTCCTTCTTTTCTCATGCATCATTTGTCATGAATTATATGGATATCAAACATAGGATATAGTTACATCATATTCAGAATTATATTAAAGTTCTAAATAAAATTGTTTAATTAGATAAATATTTATAACAGTAATTTAATTTTGAACATGGGCAGTGAATCACATTGTTCCAATTGAGACAACATGTCATACGAACCCATGAGTGACATTATCATTTTTTTAACTAGTGAAAGGATAATGGAGATGATTTTATATTATTCTAAAAAATATCATGTCATATATATCACATATATTCATTAAATATTTTCTTTATTTCATTCTATGTAAATTGTTATTGAAAAACAAATTACATCCCTTCGCAAGGAGGTAGTCCGACGTACACACGAGCGATGTTATCATTAATTAAATGTATGGTAAAATGATAAATTATATTATATATTTCATTTTCAAAAATTATTAATATTTATATAATATCACATATAATTATCAAATTAATCATTATTAACTTCCATTTAAATCGTATGTGAAAATAAAATCACATCATTTCGTGAGGTGGTAATCCACCATACACAAGAGATATGTTGTAGTATGATATACCAAATGGAAAGTAATATTTAATATATGATATTATAATTAAATAAGTATAATTGTAACATAAAAATAATATTTATAAATTAGATACAACATTGTATATATCCATTAGATGTGGTGATGGAAAATGAATTACAGCGGTTCATGAGGTAGTAGTCTGTTGTACACACTTTGAACTGTTCAATTTCCCAATTGATGGAAGTGGAGATGGTTATAGATTCAGATATTAACATAAACACATATATGTATAATAATAAAATTAATTTATTATATAATCATGGATTAATAATATTTTACGTAAGTTGAGGAAGAAATAATATAAATTACTATGTTCAGGATGTTGCCTCTTCATCGAACAACTTAATTTGGTTTGCGTAAAAATCCTTCCTAGGATGGATTTAAGACTAATAAAATGATTCTAGAGTGAGTTGATAAAATTAGGTAAGTTAATTATTCTTTAATTAGTTGAAAAAAATTGGTTTTGAAATGTGTAAACGATAGGATATGGGTGTCCTTTTATAAGTGTGGGAGACGACAAACTTGGATGTTTTGAAAAGAAAGAATTCCACCCATGTTTTTATGATTCTAGAAGGCACCACAATGTACCATTTTGTAACCTTATAAGTTATGGGGTCTAAATATGGCCATACAATAGTAATTATACAATTTTGTTGGTCATTTTTAACCATTTTATTGTTAGTTTAAACCCTAGAAAATCAATTTTTACCTTTACCACAGAAAATAATATTTACTGTTTTCAATATAAATTATTGTAAAAATTTTATTTAACTCTATAGAGTAATATAAATTATTATTATTATAAATATGGAATCCATTTTTCAAAATTCATCTCACAAAATTGGTATAATTTAATTTTAAATTAAACTTGCTTTGGATTTGAAAAATAATTTTTGAAGAAATGCATTTTCTAATAAAAAAATATCTCATATTAATTATATATATATTAAAAAAATTAGAAGAATTTAAATAAATATTTTTATATATGAAATCTATAAATTAAATTCAAATAATTCCTCATTAGAATTTACTTGAATTACATTAAATCTAAAAACATTATATATTATTTTTAAAAATCAATAAAGGGGTGTTTTAAAGCCTAAAAATAAACTTATACTCAAATATAGTATAAAAATGGTTTAATTGTAATTAATTGTATTTAATATAAATAAATAATACCTATCATAATTTTAAATCAAATTAAAATTATATTTGGACTTAATTTATTGAAATAATTTACAATTTTATAATAATCATTATTTTTGACTATTTAGAAAAAAAGTAATATTTTCCAAAAGAAATAACAATATTTCATTGTAAGTTATTATCGATTTGATGATTTAAAAAATTATATCTATTTTATCTAATAATTTTTATAAAATTTTAAAATATTAATTTTAAATTATGTGCACAAAGCACGGTTAAACAGTCATTTAGAAAAAAAATATAGTTTTTCAAAAAACATTTCATTTTCATCTAAATAGTTCTTATATTATTTTAAAAAAATATATAACAATTTAATTTATTTTATAAATTTTTAAAACATATAATATTCATAATTTAGTTAATCATATTCATACATGTAAACATAAGTGTTATTTTATAATGGAAATGTATAAAAAATAATATTTTAACAGAATATCATGTTT
The DNA here is from genome assembly GCA_963277665.1 of Viscum album. Lineage (NCBI taxonomy): Eukaryota > Viridiplantae > Streptophyta > Magnoliopsida > Santalales > Viscaceae > Viscum > Viscum album. The sequence continues at coordinate 796,440,524 of OY728143.1, read as the reverse complement.
TATTTAATCTCTGTGTTGCTTGGATAGAATTCCATCAAAGAGATTGAATTTATTTAAAAATTAATATATCATAAATTATCAGGTTGTTATGTTCTCTTCTCATGTTGGTATTATATTTCATATACACTATGAATCATGATGTTCCTATTTTAAAATCTTAGGTTGTTTAAAGAGAAATACTTAGTTTTGAGAATACATAGTAACTTGTACTACATCTTTCTAAAAGTGGTGAAAAATGCCACTGTCAATGAGAAATATATTGCCTATGTTGTTCACTATATGATATCTTAGTTAAAAAACTCCATTATTTTGATTAATTCTCACTAAATATGCCTCATTATTTATTGCATGTTTCTTGAGGTAGTTTTCCACATTAATATTTATATATATATACTCTATTCCATTTCTTTATTGAAAGATTTTTAATAGGTTTCTCACCACATTTTTTACTCTCCCTAAATACCACTTAATTTACTCCATTATTTATTTATTACTCTTTATTGGCATAATATAGTCTATTTTTATTTTCATCCATAAAAAGGATGAAATATCTCTCTTCAAGTATTCCAAGTTGATTCATTGGACCACGTATGTCGGTGTCAACAAAATCAAGTATATTTGATAACCTTTTCATATTTTTCTAATAAATATTTTAGACTATCTTTCCCTACATGCATGTGTTACATGTCTTTTCAAAATATCCCTTTAGTTTTGGAATTTCCCAAGAAAAAATTATCTTGGATTAGTTCTCCATGATCTGTTCGTGAATGTGATATTGCCTCTAGTTACACATGTTATTTTCCTATTCAATTATAAGAATAAATATGGTTTTTAACCTCCACCTTGAATGTGTTACCATTTATCCTCTATTATTTCATGGGTGATTTATTGTCAATAAATATGATATATCACCCATTTCCTTTAATTTTATCAGTAATTATAGAGTTTTAGGGTTGACTCAAACTCAATAGGTTATGTTAGAATACATTAATATAGAAGAATTATATATTTTCTAGCTCATCACTTGTTAAACAGGTATTTCCACTTTTTTTATCATCAGTTTTTTACCATTTCCAAATCAGATTATTTCATCAACTCTCCCCTTCACAATTTTCAAGATGTTCTTATTCCCAGAAATGTGGTATGAACATCTACGGTCAACGATTTTAGTGCTACTTCTCTTTGTTTTTTTTTTGAATAATTTTATCCAAGTTAGTAATATAATTTTTATTATTTTTATTCTAAGATATTTGTAATTTTTCTTAGGCATAATATGGCCTCCCCTATTTCATTCAATAACAAGAAGTGTAATCAAACCATTCATCTTCTTATAGTGGTGAGTGAATATTTCCCAAAAGAATCTTGTTAGCTTTTCTTATATTCAACCATATTTGAATTCCACTGAAGAAATTTCCACTTATTCATTACCTAAAATCAATATATTTATGACTATAATTAAAAAATGAAATAAATGTCAATAGAAAAGTTTATTCTTCTAAATGTGGGATATAGTCCCAATATGTTTTACCCACTATTGGCGCCAAAATGTTTGCTAAGAAATAGTATGCAAAGGGGGACACCAATGCCAAAGAGGATGCTTCATGAAGCACCTTCGCAAAATCCCTTCATCTATACATCCTTCATGAATCCCTTCAGCACCATTTTTGGTGCAAAGTCAGGGTCCCCGCTGCTATCACCATAGAGGAAACTCACGGAAGGCTATGCGGTTGTCATGAAATTGAAAGAAACCATCGTGTCGGGGAGGGAAGAGGATCGCCTCCGTGACACCATGGAAATTGACTGAAGCCTCTACGATCACCATGGAATGAATGAAGGAGGCCTCTGTGCTGCGTAGGGGATTATGGTCAACTCCATGGTTATTAAAAACATGACTCAAGCCACCTTCGATGGAAAAGCATAAGCGGCTTTGTAACGTGCTATCAGATATCTGCACCGCCTCTCTCTCATAAATACTGGGATTCCCTCAGACCCAAAAGATGGATAGAGAGATCATTCGCCTTCTCAGCTCTCAAATCATGAAGCACCTTATTCTTGGAGAATAATTGAATAAATGATCTGTTCAAGGTATATGATCATTGCAAAATACATTTTGTTTTGCTCAAATACCAACCCTCTTTATGCACGGATACCCTTCATGAATCTCACGGGCCATCGCAAAATAAGTAACCCTCTAAGGGAACTCAGGTCTTCGAAAATCACTCATGATTTGTGAAGTACCTTCCATGCGCATGTGAAATCGAAACTAATGCAGGATCACTATGCTTCGTGAAATACATTTCTTGGAGTTCCATGCTTTTCATGGAAACCATGATCCACAAATTCTAACTCTATAAAAACAGAAAAACATCATTAAGTACCCTTTATACGTATTTATACCCTACACCTAGGTTAGGCCACTCTAGTTCATGAATCATACCCTTTCTCGATGTCTCTTCACATTGTGGGGAACTAGAGATTTGCAAGGTCCCTACCTATGAACCCTTTTGCTTCACAAACCCTTCTCTTGTACGCCCCTCATGGATTTTATGAAGTGATTTCAGGGTCACTTGGGCAGTGATTTATATTGTGTTTCTTATCCTCATTATTCTTCACATATCCTTGCTAACGGCTATTTCTTCTTCGCATATCCTAGCTAATATGTTCCCCTCAATGGATCACTCAATAACCTCATCCCGATATAGAATTGTTGGTGCCTTCCCTTACCAAGGGTAAAAATGTTCAGGTTATGTAAGTCTTAGGGGTGAAAGTCGATCCTTATCGTCTGAGCTACTTTACATTAAACTTCCAAGCACCATCATTCTCAACACATGATGTTAAACTGTAGCCTCTCCCCATGCAATATACATGGGGTGCCCTACCTCAACCATTTTCCATGCCCACCGGTCTCTATGGGAGTGATATCTTCCTCAATTGTAATGAGATCCTCCTTATATGGAACGGAATATTTCCACAGGGGAGGGAAACCTTCTAGGTATATTACCAAAGCCTTTCTTGCATAAGTTATCATCCTTGCTCCTCTTCTCTTATTCTATGTACAAAGTCTGGAGGAGAGATGTGCATAGGGATGTTCACTACCCTATTCCTATACCTCTAGTATTTATCCATAATGGGCCTCCATCCTAGAGTATGTCCAAATATCTATCTCCCTAGGTCACTAACCAGGTGTAAGCCCCGCTTCATTCCCCGTGTACACATCTTTCATGATGTGTTTGTTGGTCCCTTTTTGCCTCTTATTTCTCACACCGAGAATGACTCATGAGGTCTTAGAGTAAGCATTAACCATGGAATCCCTCCGGGGCCGCCATAGCATGTAATTCCAAATCCCTTATTATAAAATACATGGAATTTGATCCTTTCCCTCATCTAAGCAGTTTACATAAGAAGCCTCCCTAAGGTTCAAGCCTAACACCCATCAGTCCTAACCACTTCTTGTCAATTCACCCTTATTCTGCATGACGTTAAATTGTGTGCTCCTTTCGTCCTGCATGATGTTATACTATATGTATTTGAACTACGTCAGTTTTGACCCTTATCTCCTAGATAGGGTACGTAGTAATACTCCCTGAAGATAAACCCCAAACACTGGTGAACCCATTAAAAATATGTGGGTTTTGATCTATATCTCCTAGACACCTTACATAGGAATCCTCCCTAAGGTTCAACCCCAAACATCGGTAAACCAATTTGAAATATGTGGGTTGGGATCCTTATCTCCTAAACACAGTATGTAGGTAGCCTCCCTGAGGCTCAACCCCAATCATTGGTAAACATTGGTGTCCCCTTTGCTGGGACCCACACCGTTGGTCCATCCCTTAGTGGCATCAGAAAAACTCCCTAACCACTAAACATGCATAACCCTAAGCATGTCGGTGGGTCGCTCTCCTTTGCACACACTATAATTCCATGCCCCATACAAAAATATGTGTACATTTATCCCCTATCATGGGGATACATAGGAATCATTCATGAGGTTCAATCCCATCACCCATGTCCAATCATGGTCTCTCCCTAGAGACTCTCTATTTCGGAATGGTCAGGCCCCAACCCAGGGGTGCTACTCCCTCCGAGTCCCATCCACGTGCCCACCATCATAGGCTGTCTCCTATGGTGTCTCATATCCACCCACATAATTATGTGGACAATGATTCCCCACCATTGGGATACTTAAAAAGTCTCTATGAGGTTCCATCCAAACATCACTATCATATTCATGACAGTTCCATCTCATTCCTCTCATACACTTGGTTCAACCATCCATCAACCATCTTGATTTTTACCTAGGTCTCCATGTCCCAATGGGATCATGCCATCCATTTGTGAAGATAACCATGAATAAGCCCCACACATTTCATAACCATCCAAACAAGAGTTTCCCTCTTTTGATGGGTTGTTATCCATGTATAAGCCCCAATATGTCTCTGGGATGTTGTTCTTTGTGTACACTCTAATTCATCACCCATTCAAACTAAGTGGGTTTTGATACCCGTTGTCCACACAAGGTACATAGATATCCTCTTTGAGGTTCAATCATGCCAACAGTAAACCCTATAGTCCCACTTATAACAACCCAAACATCCTTGGATCTATATTCATTGGACGTTTTGATCCACTCATCTAGTAACCCCTCTACTACTCCCTCTATGGGGATTTATCCACTTGATCCACTCCAATATTTGTTTTGATCAGTCTAATCCATCTCTGGTAGAGGTTCAACTCACAGAATACCCGAAGATGAACATGGGAAGCTGTGGAAAATCTCTGGGACATTCCTATGGAATATAATTCCCTACACTCAATGTGGGATGCCTCAGGATTTTTTGCCCTCAATAATCCCTATCCTAAGGGGAAGAAACCCAGAAACATCAATGTTTCTACGTATAGATAGGCCAACGATTTCTTATGTGAATACTCCCCTGATTGAAGGTTGCTTCCCTTACTTGACTCCTTCTAATGTACTGACAAAAGTAGTGTAGTTAACTAGCATCCATGATGATATGGCACCAGGGAGGAGATTAAAAAACAACATCTTAATCTTTAAGGGAGACCTGGACTAGGTAACGAGTTCCATGGAGGAATCCACAGAAGAGGAGACTGACATCCCATTATCCCATTTTGATCTAGGTCAAATACATCCTGGAATATGCAATGGATTCCTCCTGCCTTTGGAAAGTGGGAATGCGGGGAAACAACACAGCGCATCCTTGAAAGACGGATTTACACCCCGGTGAAAGAATCTGAAATAGAAATGGTGAACCCAATGAGAAATTATTCTCCTCAATGTGGAGAATACTAAAGTTTGATACATCAGTGGATAAGTGTGTCACCAGATCCAGCTATCTGGCACCAGGTCTCACCTAGAAAATAATGGTCCTAGCATGAAACTCACTTGAGATTGGGGATGATTAATGTTAGACATCCCGAACTACGGCATTGTCAACTTTGATCCTTCTTACCAATCTTGGGAGACATAATGGTGTTGTGACACCAGACGTAACTTTCTTCCTTTTAGTGTTAATGGTTAAATCTTCTTGCTTTTCAGGAACCAGGATACTATATCAGGAAACCGATCACCACCCTCCCACTAATGTTGGGACTAGGGAAACACCAAAACAGATATCCCATGTGCCCCAATATCTTCTATAAAGGCCTCCACATCCATGGTTGTTGGGTTCCCACGCCCTATTTTACCGTCTGACCTCATTCACATCTGGTTGATTAACGACCTCATCTGACGATATGAGGAGGAAGGAAATATCCCATCTCAGGATATGGCCCTAAAGGACCTAGAGGATTTTATGCCTCGCCATCGCTGCCACCCCCATGGCTCACGTAGGGAGCCACTAGTCCCCAATCCAATATACAACCTTTTTGTGATACTCTCCCCTGAATTATTTGATGACTTGATACCTTATGCAAATGAGGTGAGGGATGTCTGGGCCATCCCAGCTGGGATCCCATCCCGGGGACTGCCAAGGAGGGATCCCATGATGCCTTTTCATCACCACCACCAGGCCCCAATGGCTACGGAGGAGGTGTGTTATACACCTACTCCACTAGCTCCAATCCGGTTAACCCGATTCCAACATTGGGTGCAACATGAGGAGGACGCCCACCTGGGGGAATCATCATCACTGACTATAGTGGCCCAGGCCAACGTGGACACTTACCATAAAGGCCATGTTTGTACTCTATAGGGGAACTTATATGCCCAACCCAAATCAAGGCCCCAACCACCCCATAGGCTGGTTGGTATGACTCTCTTTTACACCGATAGAGGTAGCTCCCGTCATGGGCTGACCCGCGGTGCAGACATCTAGTGTAGAAGTCCTCCTTGTGCCACCAACAATGAGATTGAAGGTCCTCCCTAATCCCCATTTCAACGTGGAGGCCCTCCCTGCCACACAGACATCCATCATGGATGTTTCTTTCACACCCGTGATCCTAGGAATGGAGTCAATTCTCCTATCAAAGATTTCCAATGAGAAGATACTCCTCACCCTGTCAACCACAAATGTGGGGTGTTCCCTATGTTCGTACAGCAACAGAAGAAGGTCGTCCTTGTCCCAGAAATCAGAGAATTTGAGGACTACCTTGCTTCATTGGCATCCAATGCAGAGGTCATCCTCATCTTCAGTTTTACTAGTACAAGGGCTCCCCTTGCACCATCTCTGCTATGGGAAACAAACATGGAAGTATAGCCAATGCACCCACCAAATCTAGTGGAAGTCCTACCTACTCTAACACCTCCCTCAAGGATTCTATCAATGCACTAACCAACGGATGTGGAGGCCTTCCCCATATTCCTTTTGACATTTTTCTGGGCACTCCTCACACCCCAGCTCACCCAGGAGGAAGCCCTCTCTTTCCCAGACCAGTTCGTCTGAAGGGACTTCTCATGCCAAAACCTACCCTATCTTGAAGAACCACCTTGGGGTATGAGATAGGTTGATCAATCCCAAAGTAAGAATATTGAGAAGTTTTAGACTGCAATTAAACCATTCTTCTTTTTCGATTCTGAGACAAAATGTGATTCTGTAATGGAACCCTCAACATGATCTTTTGTGTCAGGGGTAGGGCAGGAACATGGTGAGTAATCCTTATCCTTCTAGAATATGAGGTCCCCCAAATTCCTTCCAACCTCTAATGATACATCCCGAAAGAGGAATATTTGGCATGTTTCTAGGGTCTGGCTGTGTAATCCAACTTATCATCAACATGATCATTTTCTACCTCAAAAAGATATCAAGTAGAGTTATTATGAGGGACAAAATAAGATTAAAACACCATAACCCACCATCAGTAACTATATCCCCTACGTGGAAATTATTGGTCACCAGTACATCTTACTGAGATGTGGTCACACAGTCTTTTCATTCTAGGGAAGAGAGTCTAAGATGTTGTGGCTTTTCACCTTGCTCTTTGTATTCTCCACCGGCCAGTCTACCATCTTACTGATCCACATTAATTCCATTACTCATCCCTCATCCACCCCTAGTCGAAAAATGGGGCAACCAAGGGTCGGACCCTAAGTCTAAAATGAGGAGGTTTTGAGACATCCTTGAAGTGGACCATTTTCTAGGGATGTTCTGTACAGTCGCAACCACAAACTTCAGTGTGTCGGAATCACTTACTTCGGAGGAGGTCATGTTCTTTCACCAAACCCTCTGGGAGACACACATATATCTCCACAAATGGTAAGTGGATTACCCCAGGAGTCTGGAACACTTTGAAGATATTGTCTAGAAATGTCGTATGGTCGACTTGGCTATTCTCCATGTAGCCAAGTTCCTTGAGTCGCCCGGTCTCTATCAAATCCTCCAGCAACGATATGAACAGAGCATTAATGTGCTTTATAGAATTATAAAGGTGATCCCCCCCCAGTTCATATCCATGGTTGAGGGAAGTTTGCAATCCTTCATTTATGTTCAATCTGGCACAATCCCAACTTTCTAGGGGATATTGTGGATATGACTTTAGGTACAGTCACAGTTAACATGGACGACCAATCAGAGAGAGAGAGAACGAGCTAGAGCTCCTTGAAGATAACATACCACTGGGGGAGTTCCACAACTATTGGATCCATTGGGAAGGGTTACTCACTTGAAAATAAATTTATTGGGTCTTCATGTACCTACCGAGTCATTATCCCTCGGTTGAAATCCCAATAAAGGAATATAGAATATTGGAGACGTAAAACCCTCTGATCCATATGGATCGGTAAAGAAGATACCAGATGACCCTGAACAAGGTTGTGTTGTGTCAATAGCTCATAGAAAATGAAAATATGGTCAATGACCTCCTCAAAAAATATGATGTGGAGCGGTTACCAGACTGGTAACCATTGACTGGGGAAGGTACATCCTCCTACTAGTGAGCTCCTCCAAGTGACTCTGACTATCCGACCAACATAGATAGGGTAGATGTCAGACTTTATGTAAATATGGCATGATACACCTCATGAAATCCACACGAATTATGTGATAACCCTCCTCAGGACCCAGCTTAGGTTCCCTTAGACGCTATAGAGGTCATCCCACTAGCCACTCGATGAGCCACTGAGCTTGATTATCATGTTGAAAAACCTTCCAACACACTGGTTGTTTGGAATACCTACTAAGATAGGAACACCTTCCTATATGATCTAGTGGAAGTGCTCATTTCCCAATTCAAGGCTTTGGAAACATGACAGGTTGAAATTCCACATGAAGGTAAGCCATATCTGACATGGTTGGATGACATGCCAACAACTCTTAATTTCAAAACTCCTATATTCTCCCCATTTAATGGGACGGGAGATCTGCTGCAGCATCTAGTCCACTTAATCCTAGGGTGTAGACCCATGCTGGGTACTCTAGCACACCATGGGTCCACTAAACTCTGGTGTTTTATACAAACATTTGAAGGGTCCACCTTTTCCGGTAGAACCAACTACCCATTGTGATAGTTGGTGGCTGGGAGGATCCCTGTAGGAAGTTTCTCTACCAGTTTAGTTCCACCTCCTAGAAGACGAGTATTACTGACCTCTTCAATTGAAAACAGAGGCCTAAAAAGCATGTCGTAGAATTTTCCACCAGGTGGAAAGGCCTCGTGTATTCCATGGATATTCCACTGAACCAGGAACAAAAACTAAGGACATATGTGGGAAATGTAAAAACAAAACTCGCCATCTCTCTCATCATGTAGAACTACCCTCTGGGATTTCGGTATTTCACTGACTAATCCCAGCATCTAGAGGAAACCTTGCAGCAGGCCAAGAAGGAACTTATATTTTCTCCTGTAGTTCCCGTGAGAAGAGTTGATATGGCCAAGCCCACCATGGTAGCATAGATAAGGGCACCCAGGAACCATATGTTATTACTATTGGAACCACCACCATTGCCTCACCGTGGACCACCACCTCAGGCATATCCCCTAGCCTAGAAGCACCCACCACATAATTGGATGGTGCCCTGCGTAACCTGCCACTACCACCTATTTGAGATAATCAGGTTCTACCTTCTCAACAGGCTCCCCCATACCCTCCTTAGGGCTAGTATCCAAGAGCCCCCTACTCCGATATAAGGAACTGAACCTACTCATTTAATGAGGCTTTGGTCCCTTGTTATTTCTGAAGTGCCTTGGAACAGGGAATTCTTTGTTTTCTAGAATACAGGAGGCCCGAAGAGGAAGATCTCACTATTCGCCCAAATTAATGCCCATATCACCAGATCCAGGGGAACACCCTCAACAAGTGATATGTGTTTCAAGATTGGATTCATGACAAGGTTGATAACAAAATAGTCAGGTTAGGACCAGCCCTAGAACAGGTGGAATGTGTATTCATACAGCCTGACTGTGACAATGACAATGAAGGTGAGTGAAAGTAGGTCCCGAACAATGGGTCCCATAGATATGAAAACTGAATGGCATGTAATGCATTCGCTTGTTCCCATGGTATTATCCCTACACATTTTATCTGACCCAATACTTCTAAAGACACAGTGTCAGCTACAAAATCTTCTTTTGCGTCGATATCTCAACTATCATCTTCTTAGAGGGGCAGGTATTAGCGACGCAAAGGAAAACAAAGTCCCCCATGGATTACATCACCATCCCGTACGCTCAAATAATTCATCCCCCAAAGATGGAGATTACCCCTAGAATCTTCCAGGTGAGGGAGGATTATTTATGTGGAAATTTAGTGTAAGATTTTCTTAAGACCATGGTGTTGGTAAACCCCTAAATGATTCCAGACGATGAGGGGGACCGGGAGGATGATCTTAATGTCCCCTGCCAACACCAGCATTGTTGAAGCTGTGGTTATGTGAGTTTTTTGAATGCCCGGATCAATACTTCTAGCTAGGATGTGCATGTGCCTGAAACAAGACAATAGGCCCTGTGTAGATCTCAGGATGTACAGCCTCCTCATCTTGTTTCACAATTTCCACATCTACCTTCATTTTTTCTACATGATTAGGAAGATCCCCCATGATCATGGTATGATCACCCACATTCTGTTGTGAGTCGGCTTCAGTCATCTAGCCCTCATTCGGTAGTCACTCTACAAATTTTGACTAGTGAGCAGCTGGACATTCCAAGCACCGGTCAGCCACTAGTTCAACTAGAAGGGCTCATCATTCCTCTTACCATAGAATAACCTCTTGTTAATAGAAGTTCATGTGTGGCATGGAAGTATGATATCCTTAATCATCTTTCCATCATTCCTGTGAAGATCTCAATTCTCAAGGCTCATTGCCTGTCAGCAGATATGTGTGAATCCATTTCTGATCCTTTAAGAAGTCCAATTCAATTTGAGGCTAAGGTAGAAACCCCATAATCCTTACATGCTAAGGAAAAAAAGCAGGAAAAATTTCCGGACATTATCTCTTTCTCTAGGGATGATAAAAGTTCTCCCATATAGTGGTATATTCAACCACTCTACGTCACTGGACATTTCAATGGAGTGGAGTTCTTCCATTGTCTTGTCGGCATAGGGTAAGCGATTAACCTCATCCCAACCTAGACAATACGAACGTTGGGGCTATCCTAGAATGATCAGAGTCCCTCTAACCTAAAAATTCAAGGTTACGACAAGATAGAATAGACACCAATTGGAAATATCTACCTAAAGACCAAGTTGTGTGGCCTGGTTTCCTGCACTGAGTTTCTAGTTGTCTCATAATACACAGCCTACAATGCATTGATGGGTATCCCATGGATCCACCTTCACACGACAGTCACTTATTCATATAACCAATTCCCTAAATACTCTTTCAATGGTCGAGTAGGCGTGCTCCAAGGTGATGTGTCTCACTTTTCCTCTTTTGAATCCCACTACCTGGATTCATACTATTACTAGAGTAAGGAAAAGAAGATTCAGGATAACGACATTTAACACGCTATGGCTGCGACCGACCCAAGGACACACTTGGATGATGCCTACATTTTTCTGATCCACATATTGGAGTCCACGACCCTAGACATGGGGTAATTCATTATTGTTTCTGAATGAGTGGGAAGAACATTACCAAGTATAAGAAATACCAGAATATAAACTCATATTCCTATAAAAATATAGCTCAGGTGATCCCCGATTTCCCAACTCTTATAAGGTATTGGGATGTCTACCCCATGGCTGTGAAAATACGTTATACTTTCTTGTTTTGCTATGCTGGGATAAACCGGCTCAATCTGATGTGCCACTATTTCTTTGATATCATCATTTTTGCCGCTTGGGTCAAAGTCCATAAGGAATAGGGTTGAAAACTTCCATCACTATGGTTTCAGTAGTATGGGAGTCCCCTGATACAATGTCAACTGCCGCTTAGGTTGGTTCCAGTGTCCTGTTAGGATCAGTCAACTCGGAAGAATCACCTCCTACCAAGGATCCCTCCTCTATGAATGAAGAAAGAGATTTAAAGGATTATCCTCCATCATTGGAAGAGGGTGTCTTCACCACAGTCGAGGAATTCGTACAGGCGATCCTCGGTAACGATATGGTTCCAAAACCCACATTGATCAGTGCTGCTATACATGTCAAAGAGCAACAATGATACATTGATTTCCTGAAGCATCATCCAAAAGTATTAACTTGGATTTATAACGATATTATAGGTCCAGATCCCCAGGTTTCCATCCACTGCCTCAGTCTTCTATAAAATCATCGCAGGTTCAAACTAAAGATTCCGGGTGTAGTGGATGCACGTGGGTGGATGTGCCCACATGGCGTTTTGTCATTAGCAATGATCAATCCAGGATCAATACAAAAATAAACATTTGTCTCCACGGATTGATTCATAGAAATATACAAAGAGGAAGAATGGTCCCAGAACCACAAAATTGGATCATCACATGTTGATTATAGTTAATTTAATTAATTTAAAAGAAGTAAATTTTGGGTGTTCTTTCTTTATTGATATTCGTCATCACGTTCTGATGTGATTTGTCATTGCATCGCAAAATCCAAGGGAGGAATTCCTCTAGTAGTGATCCACACATGCACCATGTATCCTTGGTCGTCGCTAATGGTGTCTCCGGGTGCTAGTGTGGAGAAACATTTTCTTGTTTTTTCCGCCATAGATCGTATTGATTTGATGAAGAGGATCTCTCTTAGTCTTGAGAGTGTTCTTGGAGGAAGGTGTTCTTTCAGGCTTGAGATAATTCTCTAGAATTATTGTGTACAATGATTCTTAGGAAAATAGTTGGGTAGTGAGGATATTTATAATCAAGCTTGAGGTTGTAGAGTTATGACAATAAATAAATGTGTTACGCATTTTATTTCTTTCATTAACACTTTTGAAAACCACATGTCAATTCATTAATTCCTTGACATACACCCATGCTGATTATAATAAATATCATTTAATAAAATGATATTTTCTCAAAATACCGACTGGAAAAACTAGATGGTGTGTAATCATAAATACACGGAATGTACTTGTATTTCATTAAAAACTACACGGCCTGTAATCATTAATACACGATGTGTGCCTATTTTCAAAAGAAAAAACTACACAGGGTGTAATCATTATTACACGTAGTGTACTTGCTTTCATTTTATTCCTCCTCCAAAAATAAAACGATTTAGGTTTCCTTGAATAATTGTTAAACCACATATGGGAATGATCTTTATTCTACTTCAGATACATGAATACACTTTGTGTGTGACACTCTAGGCCTCTTTCTCGTTGGCATTAGGTGGGCTTGCCTAAAGTCCCATATTACTGTCTAGCAACGGGTCAAGGCACCCAAGAGAAAGAAGTTGACACCGCATTGACGTGTCACCTCATACGAATGCTTACTGTGTAATTTAATCCATTTGTCTCAATATCTCTTCAACCAGGTTTCATGGCAATGTCATAAACCTATATGTTTGATCTGCCATTCTTTGACTTCTAGAAATAAACTCGTCGTGACACCATGGCCATGGAATTTGTGTGAAAGTTCTATTTAAATCAAAGGGCCTGAGATATCTACTACCATAAAAATGGAAGGGACAAATCATTCCTCGACTTATCCATTAACAACATGTTATTTGTGACGCACCCAATGTACCCTACATCCCACCAAATCTCTTCATGATGGTTTTCGTCAGAAAATCTAAGTGTGTGATTCATTACATGATTTAATGATAATCTTTTTGTCTAAAGACCAGTACACATGCTCATATATAGCAATGTCCGATGACACCATGACATGTGTAATTTCTACTGGTGGGTCTTCTTACGAGTACTCACAAATGACGGTCTGTATACTAAGTGTCCCATTATAGTATGTCATCCAACCATAGAACATTATATAAGAATATTGTTATTGTATTTCGAAGTTCTCATCATAGTAGGGATCTTCCAAGACCTTATTAATGAAAAAAATATTTCAGGAAATTATTATATTTTAGTCGTGAAGAACAATGAACTTTATATAATAAGAATAAATTCATGTAATCAAAGTACAAAAAAATTGGTTCTCAGGAAACCAACCCTTACCAACTCCCACTTGGACTGGTGAAAACTGCCTAAGAATTTTAGTGCGCTAGACCTCACATGATGATCATGTTTCTGTTGAGTCAAGGCTTTAGTCAAGGGGTCTTCCATGTTGTCTTCTGTGGAAATACCGCTCACTGCAACTTCACCTCTCTGAGAAAAATCCCTCAAGAGATGATACTTCCAATGTATGTGCTTTGTCCACTGATGTGACCTTGGATTTTTTTCAAGTGTATCCGCTATATTATTATCACAATAGGTTGGGATAGGATATTTGATGCTAGGTACTAAATCCAACTCTTGGACGAAGCTTCACATCCATACTGCTTCTTTAGCTTCCTCAGAAGCTGCGATATATTCAGACTCTTCTGTAGAATCTTCCACCACACTTTTCATTGAGCTCTTCTAGCTCACTAAACCTCCATTCAAACAGATGATGTATCCTGTATTCGACATCATGTCATCTTGATCAGTATGGAAACAAGAATCTACAAGTCCTCTGATGACTAGTACCTCATCTCCTCCATAAACCACGAACATATCCTTAGTATGCCTCAGATACTTAAAGATAGTCTTGACTTCCATCCAATGGCGGCCACCTGGATCAGCTTGATATATGCCTACTGCACTTAATGCATAAACAACATCAAGCCTTGTACATAGAATAGCATACATGACTGACCCAATCACGGATGCTTAAGGTGACTTTCCATTTTCTTTCTTTACTCATGTATCTAAGGACACATTTTCGTGGAAAGTTTAATGCCATGTGATACTAGAAACAATCCCCTCATGGATTGTTCCATATTGAATCTCTTCAGTAACTTGTCAATGTATGTAATTTGACTCAAGCCCAGTATTCTCCTGGATCTATCTCGATGGATCTTGATCCCAAGAATATATGATGCCTCACCCATGTCTTTCATGGAGAAGCATTTATCAAACCATGCCTTAACTGACTGCAAGACAGGTACTTCATTTCCAATTAGTAATATGTCATCAATGTATACTATTAGGAAAATGACTACACTTCCATTAAAATTTTTGTAGACACAAGGCTCACATTCATTCTTAACAAAGCCAAATTCCGTTACAGCTTCATCAAAATGAATTTTCCACGACCTTGATGCTTGCTTTAATCAATAAATGGATTTATGTAACCTGCATAACTTTTTGGCATCCTTTGGAGTCACAAACCCTTGAAGTTGTGTCATGTAGACATATTCTTGGAGGTTCTCGTTAAGGAATGTTGTTTTGACATCCATTTCCCAAATTTTAATTTCATGGTAAGAGACAATGGCTAATAGGATTCTGATAGATTTCAACATCGCAACCAGTGAAACGGTTTCATCATAGTCAATTCCTTGACGCTATCTAAAACCTTTTGAAACCAGTTGTGCCTTATAGGTGCTGACTTTCCCCTCCATGTCCAGTTTCTTCTTCAATGCCCATTTATTACCAACATTCTTTACATGAACTGGATGATTTACCAAAATCCAGACTTGTTTTTGGTACATGGAATCCATTTCATAATTCAGGGATTTTTTCCACTTGGCAGCATTTGTGCCTTAAACTTCTTCCTTTTAGGTAAGAGGATCATCATTATCAACCAATAATGAGTCAACATCCTCGGTGACAGGAAAACAATATCTTTCTGGTTCTCTCACCTCTCTCATGCTCCTACGCAGTTCTTGTGTCTCTAGAACAGATTTTTCTTCCACGGGGCTTTGAGGAATCTATTCATGTACCAACTCTTGTGTATCTTGAGCCTTGACATCATCGAAGTCAATCTCGCTCCCACTATCTCTTTTGGAGATGTGATCCCTCTCATGGAATATGGAATTTATTTCCAATGATACCTTTTTATCTAAGGGGTTGTATAGGTAATATCCTCTTGTTTCCTTGGGATATCCTATAAAGATACACTTTGTGCCTTTGGGTGAAATTTTGTTACCTGAAGAGTCTTTAACAAATTCTTCGCTACCCCACACATGTAAATTTTATAACAAGGCTTTGTGTCCACTCCATAACTCATATGGAATACCATTTATCGATTTAGTTGGTACTTGTTTTAGTATGTGTGCCGCTGTTTGCAATGCAAATCCCCAAAAAGATAATGGAAGACTGGCATGACTCATCATTGATCTCACCATGTCCAACATGGTGCGGTTCCTCCTTTCACTTACACCATTCCACTAAGGTGTGTTAGGAGGAGTGAGTGGAGATAGAATCTCAAACTGCCGTACGAAATTAATGAAGTCCTGGTTAAGATATTCCCCTCCTCTATTTAAGCGAAGTTTCTTAATCATCTTACCAAGCTGGTTCTCAACATCATTCTTGCATTCTTTTAACCTATCAAAAGAATATGACGTATACCTCATTAAGTAAATATATCCATATCAACTAAAATCATCAGTAAATGTTATGAGGTATGATAACCCACCCCTTGCTTCAACTAAAAATAGTCCACACACATTTGTGTGAACTAATTCTAGAGGCTCTTTAGCCCTTTCACCTTTCCCACTAAATGGGGCTTTAGTAAATTTTCCTTGTAAACATGCATGATATACACCACATGGTTTTAGTTCGAAAGAATATAAATACCCATATTTATGTAATTTTTCCAAACGGTTCTGATTGACATGATCGAGCCGGTGATGCCAAAATTGGGTTTGGTATGAGTCATGTGAGTTAACTTTCTCATTGATTTCCATTACATGGTTTTTGTATTCTAACACATAAAGGTTGTTATATAAATGTGCCCTATCTCTGTTGGATACTTGTTGATCCACCTCACCTCAGTAAATATTTTTGAATCTACTTGGTTCTTGTTTTTGGATACAGATGTGAGAACCACAAGCAATATCTAATACCCATTTGGTAGAAATAGATATATGGAATTCAATAAAAAATGCACATGAAGCTTCCCCTTTCTTCCTTGGCTAGGTGCATTTTTTCCTCCAATGGCCCTTCTTGCCACATGAAAAACAATCAACCTCATGTTCTCTTGCCTCCCATTTGATCTTCCTTTTCATGGAAGGCCTTGAAGAAGCTTTGGGCTTAAAGATATTCACTTTTCCATTCCTTTTATTCATAATGAGGATAGAAGGATTTTCACTCTTCATGCCATTTTCCACATGGTGAATTAGGTTAAGAAGATCAGACAGAGTCTTCTCAATGTTGTTCATGTTGAAGGTCACAAAAAAGTTTGAGAAGCTCTAGGGTAGTGATGTAAGAATGAGATCGGTACCCAGTTCATCGGGGAGTATAAACCCTAGATCCTCTAAGTGCTCAATGTAGCCAATGAGAATGACTACATGAGGCCCGGCTGGGGCACCCTCTCCAAGCGTTCTCTGAAATATAGCCTTGGAAATCTCAAACCTTTCCTATCTTGCTCTCTCTAGGTATAGACCACGGAAGTGACAGGGCATGATATAGGCATCCATGTCTTCATGAGACTTCATGAGCTCACTAAACATTGATGATAGCATCAAACATTGAATGTCGACTGCGTCATTCAAATGTTGATCATAGACCAGGAAATCTTCATTACTCGCCCCATGGGCAGTTGAATTGGGAAGTGAGGACTCCAGTATGAAAAACTTTCATTCATGGGATAGGATAACCCAAAGGCGCCTAATCCATTCTTGAAAGTTACTACCGGTGAGGATACTATCTTTGTCTAGAATTGATCGAAGAGAAAATGTGGTTGATGAGTTTGTTATATTGACTCTACAAATTAAAAGTGCAGATTTATCAGTACCTTTTGATTATATTTTATGAAAAATAATAAATGAATTTATTAATTTTCCCACTATTTTATCAAGTCCCAATTGCCCTCACCATTTAACCCAGAATGTCTAGTCGCTTTGACTTTCTTGTGTGAAGGATCCATATTCCCCTTCACATAACCCCAACAAGGGTTGGTCAAGCTATTTGAAGGTATTTAGGTTGGCAGGTCTTTTCCAACTGTGAGCATACAGTTCCACGATCTATTGAGTGGACTCCCCAATCCTGAAATCCTGACTTGGATTTCCTCAACTCTGGCCTCTAATATTACATAACTTCTAGCAAGGTCTACTCCTCTTGATGTAATACGGTTAAGTCAACCAAAAACCTTTCATAAGGGCTTCCTTTATAAAAGTAAGTTTCACAATAAGGGTTGGCCAAACACATAGTTTTGTTGAGTCTTTCCCTTAATCATGTAATGGAAGGATTGGTCTAACATAATATTTTATTGAGGGATTTTAATCTTTATGCATAGTTTTTCATTATCACATGCTTGTTACTATTGAGTGATGCTTTCTTAAGTGATTAACCATGTTCTGATAATGTTTACGTAGAGTCCGGTTTTTATTTTATTCCAACTTTGCATGCATGTTTATTTCATTAATTATGTGATCATGAAAAGTCATACATAATAAATAAAACATGTAATTAGACAGAAATAAAATAACATGGTATGACCATGAGATTCTATTGGTTAGCTTATCTAGCGGTTTGATAAGCTAACCCTGACCTAGGGAAAACACCTTGAACATAATGGTTCATGTTTTTCATCTCCCATTTTTCTACCTCTGAATCTTCTTGCATTGGTTTCTCCTCGGCTTCAGATTTTTGAACTATCTCCACTGGTTTGCGAGATCCTCCATTATATGGGGTTTACATTAAATAAACCATGGGCATGCATGCCCTAAATTTTATTAGAAGAAGGCTCGCAGGCCAACAAATTTAAATTAAACAATTTTAAATCAAACCATACACACATACAAAGGGTCTTTGGTCTAGATCATGATCATTTATACCATGTAATGAAATATATGCATATTTATAATTCAAATTATTTTAATCATTCTATAATTTAAGATATGTCATGCTTGAATTCAATTAATTATGATCTTATAATTAATCAATTATTTATCTTAAATTCTTTTCTAAATTTCCATGATATTATTCTCATACACATTCCTTGTACAGGTCTTTGTACTTTTGGAGGAAACCTAGTGAAATTCCATTTCTGGAAATTACACGACATGTAGGCTATATTACACAGTGTTTATTTTTCACCTTTTATCCAAAGTACACGCTAGGGGATTCGGCGTGTTTTATTTACATTGGAAATTTTGGAGTACATGGCATTTAGATTAATCTAACATAGAGTGTACTTCCTTGTTGCATGGTTACCGACCTGGCAATCCCATGTACGCGGAACACAGCTTCTCCTTGTACACGGTTCCACCTGGATTGGATCGGATTACACGGCATGTTGATTCAACATACATGTAGTGTATTCTGGTTCCACACGCCGCTCATTTCTGGTTAACATGGTGTCATAAAACTCAAGTATACTCAATTTACACGACGTGGTTTGGCGGACCAGTACCGGTTAATTGAACCAATGTACACATCATGATGTTTTCATTACATGCCGTGTATTTTCGTGTTGTACAAACAGAAAGAGAGGCTCCTCCAGATGAGTTCCTCATTTTCTATTTTAATCAAAATTAAAATTAAAAGGTAGTTTTCGTGATGTGAATCAAGAAAAAGAGGAAGAATAGATCTCATTCATTCATTTTAATAGAACAATTTATCACGAATTGAATCAAATAAAAAAGCATAAATTGTCAATGAAAATTAAATAATTATAATCATCAGTGTAACCTCCCTCTGATACCAATTGAAGGTTCTGGGCGCAGCAGAATCATGTGGGTGGATGTGCCAACTTGGATTTTTGGCAATATCAATGATCAATCTAGGATCAATATGAAGATAAATGCCGATCTCCACGGATCGATTCACATAAATAGGCAAAGAGGAAGAAAGGTCTCAGAACCACAAAACTTGATCGTCACAGGTTGAATATAATTAATTTAATTAATTGAAAAGATGTACCCTTTGGGTGTTCTTTATTCCTTGATATTATTGATCACTTTCCGATGTGATTCTTCATTGCATCGCAGAATCCAAGGGTAGAAATCCTCTAACGGTGATCCACACGTGCACTACGTATCTTTGGACATCGCCAAAGGTGTCTCTGGGTGCTAGTGTGGAGAAATATTTTCTCGTGTTACCTGCCATAGATCATCATGATCCAATGAAGGGAATCTCCCTCGGTCTTGAGAATGTTCTTGGAGGAAATATTTATTTTGGTCTTGAGAAAATTCTCCAGAATTATTGTGCACAACGATTCTTAGGAAAAGATTTTGGATTGTGAGGATATTTATAATCGGATTTGAGGTGGTAGAGTTATGACAATAAATAAATGTGTTACACATTTTATTTATTCCATTAAATCTTCTAAAAACCCCATGTCAAATCATTAATTCCTTGACATGCACCCACGCTGATTATAATAAATATCATTTAATAAAATGAAATTTTCTTAAAATCCCGACTGGAAAAACTACACAGCGTGTAATCATAAATGCATGGAGCGTACTTTTTTCATTAAAAACTACACATAGTGTAATCATTAATACATGGCATGTACTTGTTTTCAGTTTATACTTCCTCCATCATCAAAACGATTTATGATTCCTTGAATAATTATTAATCCATGTATGGGAATAATATTTATTCTACTTGAGATACTTGGATACACATATTTTGGGACCCTCTTTGCCTATTTATCAATAGAATTAGGCGGGCTTGCCTAAAGTCAAATATTACTGTCTAGAAATGGGTCAAGGCACCCAAGAGAAAGAATTTGACGCTTCATTGACCTGTCCCCTCATACAAACAAGTAATGTGTAATTTAATCCCTTTGTCTCAATATCTCATCATGCAGGTTTCATGGTACTGTCATAAACCTGTATTCTTGATCTTTCATTATTTTACTTTTAGAAATAAACTCGTCATGACACCATGGCCATGGAATTTGTTCTACAGTTCTATTTATATCAAAAGGCATGAGATATATACTTCCATAAATATGGAAGGGACAAATCCTTCCTCAACTTATCCATTAACAACATGTCATTCATGATGCACCTAATCTACCCTACTTCCTGCCACCACTTTTTGTGATGGTTTTTGTCAGAAAATCTAAGTGCGTGAGTCATGAAATGAGTTAATGATAATCTTTCAGTCTAAGGACCCTTACAGATGCTCGTAGATAGCAATGTCTGATGACACCAAGACATGTGGAATTGCTACTGGTGGGTCTCTTCTCATAATCTCTTATCATGGAGATTACCAAGTGCGAACTCCATGAGAGAGAGTCTCAGATTCTTAAGAGTACTCGCACATGACGGTTTGTATTCTAGGTGTCCTATCATAGTATGTCATCCAACCATAGAACATTATTTATAAATATTGTTTTAGAATTTCAGGGTTACCATCGTAAAGGGGATCTACCATGACCTTATTAATGTAACAAATATTCCAGGACATTATTATATTATTGTCATGTAGAACAATGAACAATATATAATAATTGTACATTCATGTAATCAAAGTAAAAAAAAGTTGGTTCTCAGGACACCAACCCTGACACAAACAAACTCCCATAAAGATGCACCCTTCTCACGGTGCCATGGTGAAGGTCGAGGTTGATAAGAGCATCAGAGACAACTTCATCAACGAAGTCCAGTACCCCATAGGGATGGATAACATTGTGACCGTCAGAAAAAAGAATGGCCTGATCAGAGTCTTCATCGAATTCTCGGATCTCAACCAATATAGCATGGAGGATAACATTCCCCTTACTACAATGGAATTATTGATTCAAGCCACTGTGGGGTTCCATGATCTCTCCTTCATGGTGATTATTCATGGTACAACCCAATTTTAATGTCCCGTGAGGATGAAGAGACTATAGCCTTCACGGAATCACAAGGTACTTTATGCTACCAGGTAATGTCCTTCAGTCTAGAGAATGAAGGTGACTCCTATCATCATGCCATGAATCACATATTTCAGCCGATCCTTGGGACACTTGTGGAATGATAAATGGACGATCTAGTGGTCAAATCTCACTAGATCCAAGACCATTTCAAATATCTCAAGAATGTGTTTAGTTTCCTCTACTCCTTCCATATAAAGATGAACCCATTGAAGTGCACCTTTGGGGTCACCTTCGGAATGTTTCTTATCTTCATTGTTAGATATAGAAGCATCAAGATCCATATGAAGAAAATCAAGACCATCAATCATATGTCTCCTCCAAGCAACATTCAGGATCTCCAAACCTCTAAATTTTACTTAGCCTATGTAAACTGATTCGTCGCAAATCTAGTAGGAATGTGTAAGCCCTCTTTTCAGCTCTAGAAAAAAGGTTTCGATTTTTAGTGTGATAAAGAGTTTTTTACTATTTTTGTCGAAATAAAGTAGTACCTATTACAACCTTCAGTCCTAATGCCACCTGCTTCAGAAAAGTTGTTGGACAATTATGTGATTCCTCTAGAACGATCTCTCGGCGCCCTCCTCCCCTAGAAGAACAAAGAGGGAATTAAGAATCATTTATACTATCTCATCCACATTATCATTGATACAGAGACTATATATTACTCTGTCGATAAGAGAATCCTAATTCTAGTGTTCTTAGTGAAGAAATTGAAGAATTACTTGTAGTACCATGACATACAGCTAGTGTCCCATGTGGATCCTCTGAAGTACCTTCTGAATAGCCCCATGTTGATAGACTATCTAGCTCGGTAGGCAGTGATCCTCCACCAGTTTGGCATCTAGTTTGTTTCTAAAAGTGCCATTAAGAGACATGCATTGTAATACTTTCTTTCTGCCCATCCAAATCTAATGGACTAGTCTCTAGAGCTTTATTTTTTAGACGAGGCAATCCTCACGGTAGATCAATCCATTTTGTGTGGTAAAATACATTTCGATGGTTCTTCTTGAAGTACTACGGGTAGAATACTCGATGATTCCAGACTCAATAGAGTGGTCTTGGGTATCGTCTTCATCACATCGGTGCTTGTTGTTCTACCTTATTCATTCCAATTATTGGAAGGTTGTACCAAAAATGAGGCAGAGTACCAGGCTCTTACTACTAGTCTCGAGATGTCTCTGGAGATCAATGTTCTCCACTTGCATGAGAAATGGGACTCTGAACTAATCATCAAGAGGATAAATGATTACTAAATTGTTAGGAATCCAAAGCACATACCACTGTTAGATCATACCTACCAGTTGATGGCCCAATTTCTATATCGGACAGAATTTACCCATGTCCCTCATTCGCAGAACGACCGAGTCGACATATGGGCCATATTGGCTGCATCTCTTGCAAAACCTAAACATGATGAGTTGATTATTCATGGATCATATCGTAGAGTCATCACTATAATTACTCTTGATGATGATGATAGCTTGTAGATAATAATCCTTACTGCTGGTGTCTCTACATCAGGACCCCTATGCCCCCCTGTCATATTGTTGGAAGTTACTCCTGACTGGAGGACCTCCTTTATTGAGTATCTCTAGTATTGTAATATCTCAGAATATCGAACCGAGAGAGAGAGAATCTGATGGTGCGCATTGCAGTTCACCCTTCAGAGTGGTTCGAGTCTTGAGAAGATCCTCTATAGATGCATGATTGATGGGATTCTCCACCATTTCATTCAAGGAGGTGAGAGTTCCCAGGTCATAAAAGAGGTCCATGCTAGTTCGTGTAGGGCTCATCAGATAGGGTTTAAACTCACTCACCAGTTCCGTAGTTCAGGGTATTTTTGTCCAACCATGATCCGTAAATGTATCGTGTTTTCCAAGAGGTTCCATGAATGCCAAATAAATGCTAATTTTATGCATCGACTGCTGGAACCTCTCAACATTACCGTGTACTCTTATCCCATTGTGGTCTGGGGACACAATATTGTGGGACCATATCCACCAGCGACAGCTCACCAGTGCTGGTTCATCTAGACCGCTATAGATTTCTTTTCCACGTGGGCAGAGGAAATTCTACTCAAAGATGTCAAGGCCCAATATATCATTTAATTTTTGAGAACCAATATCATCTACCAATTCAGATTCCCTCACATTGACCTCACCAATAACAACACCAACTTTTGGGTGGCTGAACTAAAGAAGTTGTATTCAAATTATAACATCTATTCTAACCATACCTCACACTATCATGCGCAAGAAAATATTTAGATGGGGAGTTCAAAAAAAGCCTCACTAAATTCTGCAGAAGGTCATTGGTTATAAAAATAGGAGTTAGCTAGAGAAACATCCCAACACTCTCTGGGCATGTCAGATGATGAATCATAATTCCACTCCAGTGAATCCATATTCCCTGGTGTACGGAACGGAGGCAATTGTGCCCATATAAATTTAGTTGCCTTCACTACGCATTGTTTTCTATGATCAGTAGAAATTGTATAAGGTAGTGGAGATCTATCTTGCTGAATTGGAAGTGCTATATTAGAACTTTCATTGTACCCTATGCAATCTGGAGAGGCATCAGAATAAGATATCCCGAGATTTTAACAAAAAGGTTCGCCTTCGCTCTTTCTTACAAGGTTTAATGGTGTTGGCTCTGAGAATGTTCATAAAACAGAGAAGGAATCCACCCAATATAGAACCCAAATGGGAAGGACCTTACATCATTCACAAGGCTTACTCTAATGGTGTGTACTCATTAGTTACCAAGGATGGTGAGCATATCACTCCTCCGACAAATTCCAAATTCCTCTAGAAGTACTTTGCCTGAGTAAACTTCCAAGTACCACATGACTTTAAACTATTACATATTCACTACATGACATTAAAATGCATGATCTGTCTATGATGAATGATATAAACTACCCATAACCTATCCTCCATGAGGTTAAACTACTTTATCATCTATTCTAATGCTTAACTGTGAGCGGTAGATTTATCGTTGTGGTCTGAGCTCTATAACCGTAAACTAATATCCGTCATCATCCTTATAACATGACGTTAAACTACAAGGCACCTCTAGAACTATATATGGATTGATTACTACCCTCATAGGATATGTAGGAATTCCAAAGAATTTCATCCATGGGAAAATCCCCAAACTTCATGATCTCCTCTTGGGTCCAGCCCCTTGGCCCGGATGCTTCTCAAAACACATGGTGTGGTGTAGGATTTTTTTCCCTCCTTTACATCGAGTTTATCCTGACTACACAATGTGTTCCACTCCTTGGATATCTCCACCACTTTCACCCATCCCACATGACATTAAACTACATGGACATATTCATGGTTCACACATCCCCTTTATTTGGGTCACCATCAACATTCACAGTCAAAAGGACCCTTGAACGATACAAATGATTAGCCTTTTGGATCACCTGCCATTTTGGGCCAACGTCTTAGAGGGTATTGAATGACATTTCGATACAAGTCCTGCATTTTGACTATGTTCAGTGGAGGATGCTCATTTGGTGTTCCCATTTCAGGTCACATGATATGAATTTTGTGTTTCGATCATAGACAACAACCATCCTCCATCGTTATCTCCTCCCCTATATGTTCCAAATATTAGGTGTAGTGATCCAGTTTTCCATGCTATCCCTTGAAATGTTACTCTGCCTCGAGAATGAATTTTGGTCTTGTTGGGATCGACAATTCTCGATCTCTTTCCTTCATTTCCATACCCCCTTATATACTAGGGAAACCTGGTCCCATTCCTTGTTTCCCACACTGAGCATTGGTCACATGGGATTAGGATCTTTAGTAAATAAATACCCCTAAAAACAGTCATGTCATCATGGTATGAGTCTTATGACCTTAAACTAAGATCATTATCATCCTCAACATAGGACACTAAACTACGTGATCCATCAGGGATGAAGGATTTGAAACTACTCAGCACTCGTCCAGTATGACGATAAATTTTAAACTCTCTGGGACTCTTATTTTGTGGCCCATCCTTAGGTCCCAAGACCATTCCAACCTTCTGGACCAAGTCCTAAATTAGGATTTTTCATTATGGTATGGACTCTATGTTCTCATCCACGTCAAGATATTTTTGACACGCCACACACATCCTCTTAAGATACCCCTCCTTCAGTGTTAGTTTTTCCGCAAGAAGTTAGAATGTACGGGTACCATCACACATTATGCATCCAATAATTTGGGTTTCCATCATCTTTCACATCAAAACGGACCCCCGAATGGCTTGTATGCAAGGCCTTATTGTTCTCCTATCATCCTGAGAAAACATCTCCAAGGATTTTGAACAACTATTTGACAAGAGTTTCATGTTATGAATATGGTCAGCAGTTGATGCTCAATTGTTTGTTCCTTTTACCGACCATAGAATATGAATATTGTGTTGGGAACATGGTCATTAGTTATCCTCAATCCTTATAGGAATTTTGTGGTCTCCCAAATGGAAGGCATGGCTATTCACTGTTTCCGCCCATCATTCCCATGCACGTGACATTAAATTGGGAATCTTCAATCCGAGCTCTATAACCATAAACCAAGATCAACCAAAGCCATGCCGCATGATGTTAAATTGCACGACATCCTGATTACTACAAATGGCTTGATTCCCATCCTCATGGGATACATAGGAAAACCCGAACATTTCGTTTTTGGGTCTAGTATGAGTTCCTCTATCGTTTCTCTAGGCCACTTGCCCAGAGTTCTCTCTCGGAATTATGAATGGTATGGTGTGTGTGGGATTATGTCATCATTCACATCGAGTTATTCTCCATGACATACACAATCCCCTTTGATACCCCCCTCCCATCATCCTCTTTACTGCAAGACGTTAAACTGAATGGCACTTCAGAACGACGTGTGGATAGATTTCCATCCCCAAGGGATATGTTGGAACACCCATACATTTTTTCTTCGGGTCTAGACCTATTTCTTATAAATCATCTATTCCTTATATCTACTTTCCCTAAGTCCTCTGAGGGGGTATTTGGTATTGTGTGGTCTTATCACCTGATTCGGGTTGAATTTGCAATAGCCACACCACATACCTCTCTCATGAGAGATCTCCATTCCCCTTTCCTCCACTCATCTTCTCAAGTCTACTACTCTCAGATCGGGCCCCTCAACCCACTTTTGAACTACTCTCAAATCGGGTCCCTCAACCCACTTTTGAAATTCTATTACATGCCCAGGAGAACTTATGTTCTTCACCTAGAGTGTTCAATTATATATATACATGCTTTCATCACTTTCCATGCTTCATGTTTCCCTTTATTTGGGATTTCATCACCTTTCACATTCAAATGGACCTCCAAACAGCATGGATGGTAGGTCTTAGTGGTCTTAGACAATATTGGGACAATGTCCCCAAGGATTTCGAATGAAAATTTGACACAAGTCCCGCATTTCAAATCTGGTCAGATCTCAACACTCATTTGTTCGTTCCCATTTCAGGTCACATGATATAGATGTGGTGTTTTTAATACGGTCAATATTTATCCTCTATCATTACACCACCCCCATTAAGCCGTGAGTATTGGTCATTTGATTCACATCATTTTCCACTCCATCATGTCAAAGTGGAATTTCGACACTCTTGGTGTTATCCCTTAGTGTTTGTTTGCACTTTAAGAGGACGAATCCACAGTGTGGTGTCATTTGAGGATCCTCACCATTTCCCCTTTCACTATATTCTACATGTTTTGAAGACCTTTTCCACCCTTGTTTCACACATCAACTGTAGATCACGTGGGATTAGGGTGTTGGTCAAGGTTTTCAACCACTTGGAAGAGTCTCACTTCTTTCGGTTTGAGATCTATGACAATAATATAAGATCTTCCTTCAACTTATCGCATGATGTGAAACTGCAAAAATAATTCTAGAATTATGTACAGCTTAATTACCATCCTTATGGGATTCGTTGGAATGCTCGAAAAAAAATTTTCAGGTCCATCTCATGCTCCATTAATTATCTCTTATGTTCGGCCTTTTGGGCCTACCATCTTTTATATGATTTTGTAGTTTGGAATATAGGTTTATGTCCTCATTCATGTCGAGTTATCAATAGTCATACCACATAATCCCCCTCTAAGAGCTAGTCTCTTCTTCCCCCGTCATTGCCACAAGATGTTAAAATGCATGAAATCTTCCAGAACTACGAATGACTTGGTTCCCATCCTCATGGGATATGTTGGAATTCCCTAAAATTTATTTTTAGGGTCCAGACTCATATACTAATATCTGTACAGGCCCCTTTCACTAATCCCCCCCCTCTTGGGTTGTGCATGATTTGATGTGAACGGGTGTCCTCATTTTCATCGGATATGATTTATTTTCCCTGTGTATTCCTTTTAGAATCATATTCTTTTATTGGAGTCTAATCCATGGGAATTTAAGCTATACTATGCGGTCCCACAAGAATTTAAACTATTGTGTCTTTTCCACATGATGTTAAAACTTGTTGGTTGGTCCAATCCTATAACCCAAAACGTTAAGACTATCATCCTGACCACACGACGAAAAAACAGCACCACATTGTAACGTCCTTTCTTGAGGGGGAATCATGTTTGGTATCGGTCATATACCATTCCATTTTTCAAGGCCTATATATTGCATCATTTCTATAGTGACACATTGATTCTCCATCCTAGGTTCATTGCTGCACAAAAAAACACGTCCACCCTAAAGAAAAAACCAGATCCCTCAAAAGCCACATCTTTTGTTGCATGGGAAAGACTTGTATGATAGTATTTACCCTAGCATTGAAACCCTACCATTCCAAAATCCATAACTATGTATGTATTGATTCCCGTCCTCTTGGGGTTCGTAGGAATGCCCAAAAATTTTGTCTTTAGGTCTAGCCCTAGGTGTCTCAAATCCTACCCTCTTTCGGGCCCCCTTGGCCCAAACACTGTAAGAAGTTTGTTGTATGAGATTATGTCCTCATTCACGATGAGATTTGAAACCACTACACTATGTGTATCCCTTGTATCTTCCAAACCTGTACCAAGTTCAAAAACCATAAACTAATATGTTCCTGTGAGGAATACGTATGGATTGATTGTTATCCTTATGGAATATGTATGAATGCCTGGACTTTTAGTCTTCAGGTCCAGACTTATGAATGTGTCACAATGTGGAAGGAATATTCTTTCCTCATTCACATTGGGTTTTTCTAATTCTCCACCCTGTTCTCATTCCATTAAACCACGTCCCCTCTTAAATTAGGAGTGTGAATCCCCATGACCCTCGTCCTTGGAAAGGGATTCGAATCCCTCTATCTGAAACTTCTCATTGGCATACTCAAATGTGTTGTGGTGCAGATCACAAAGTGTTTAATTACACAAGGACAATCATTCATTTCATGTCTTCTCATCATGAGCCCTTTATTTGGATCCCAATCCTCTTCCGCGTCCAAGGGGACCCCTTTATAGCCTGGTATCATACCACATTAGTTCACCTACCATCTTGGGATAATTCCTTGTAAGACCTCATACGATAGTTTGCAACATGTCCCATGTTTCAAAAATGGCCAGCAGTCGACCCTCATTTTTCTATCCCCGTGCTATGAAAATGAGAAAAAAAAATTTGTTTCGAACATGGTCAAAAATTATCCTCTATTTTCATTCCACCATCATTGTGATACAGTTCTCGGGTTCCATGATTCATGTTTTTTCACTCCCTTATATTTAAGTGGAATTTGAACACACTCAGTTTTACCCCTCTGTGCATCTATGTGCATTAAGCAGGATGATCAGTAATATTTGGACGTCATTCACCTTGCGTTCCATTACATCTAATGTGTGCCTCTCTGTACTAGGAAAATCCCATCATTACTCCTTGTTTCCCACATCATGAATGACTCACATGGACTTAGTGGTTTTGGAAGGTTGTGTACTCATGTAGCCAAACTACATAGGCCTCTCATCTAGCATGACATTAATCATCAATCTTTTAGAACTATGTACTTCTTGATTCCCATCCCCATGGAATGCGTAGGAACTCAAGAGCACTTTCCCTTGGGTCTATCCCCATGTTAGGACACCTCTGGTATATGGTCTAAATTATCTCACTAAGAACACATGGCGTGGGGTGGACTTCTTGGTCTTCATTCACATCGACATATGTACCTCAATATGCATTTACATTTTGGGTGACCACGTACTCATAGTATGACTTTAAACTACTATTCTACCCTAGATAAGTTCATGATGCCACTTGATAACTATGGTTTTATTTAACTTCACCACTACATAGTTTTTTTCTCACTCGTTTTGGCCTCTCAGCACACTGCACTTTGAAAACTATGTCTAGGTTGATTCCTATCCTCATGGGATATGTAGGAACGCTGGGGCATTTCACCTCACGCATAGCCCAAAAATTATCCATTTCAAACACTTATGATGAGATCTCTAATAGGGGCACATGATGTGGTTTGGGATTCATTATTCCCTAATTCACATCTAATTTATAGCTACTTCATCATGTACCCTTTCAGAGATCTCTTTCCCCTTCTATCGTTACCACATGACGTTAAATTTCACGGGACTTGCAGAACAACGTATGGATTGATTATTTCCCTAGAAATATAAGTAGTGACATATGGATGTCTAGTTCCAAGTTCTAGCCACGTTCTTGAAAACACTCTAATATGGCCATCCTGGCTTCGTCCTCCCTTTTCAGGACCCATAATTAACCCCTTCCTCACTGTATGATGTTAAAATATGTTTCTATCGTCCTCACGAGAATGGTATAAAATCGTGGTCTACTCTGGGTTCTCATCCTAGAGATCCTTTTACTAAATTAATATGATCCCTAATCATAATTATGTTCTCACCTAATGTTTTTTCATCACGGTGGTGTAATTTCAAGAGTGTTGGACTCCATTCAAACAACCCATCACTCCACCCTCCACACTTTACATGCCCTTTATTTGGATCCTTATCCTCTTTCATGCCTGAAGGAACCCCCTAACGGTATGGATGTCAGCCTATGGCCCACCTACTATCCTGGGCCAATGTTCCAGATTACTATGGATGACATTTTGATTCAGGACCTGTGTTTATAATATGTTCAACGATCGACCCTCATTTTTTGTCCCCATTTTAGGCAAATGTAATATGGATATTATGTTTCGAACACAGAAAATAGTTATCTTTCATTGTCATTCCAACCATACAGTGTTCTGATTTTGGGGATTCTTGATCCACACCTTCCACTCCCCTGTGTTTGGATGGATTCCCACACCCCTGGCATTACCTCGCTCATGCACTAGTGCGCGTTGGGAAAAGTGAAATTCGACTGCTCTGAGAACTATGTTCTCCAGTCATTCCTCCCACTTTCTTCCCATAAATACATATTGTTCATTCAAACCCAAAATACTCAGTGCCTAGTTGGAAATCTCATATTCAAATAGAATAATTATGTGGCCATCCCCTTTTCTCACATCAGGCACAACCCATTTGATCTTAGGGATCGATCGCTGGATATTTTCCGAATATGATATAAATGTAGAAAACCAAAACAAATAATGAAACACTTACATGCAAGAAACATAGACAAGAAAATAATGAAAGTACATTTATGAGTTCACTGAAATTATAACGCCCAAGGATTGGCCCCTCCCATAGATGGTTTGACCACTACAATGAAGCATCCCTGTTCTACCACTCTCTGGAATGTAGCTTCTAGGCTCCACTACCGCCTGTTAAGCTCTTGCTCCTCCTTGATGGCAATGGGGAGTAGTTCATAAGCCTCATTTTGAGCTTGATCCTCATCATCTTAGATAATATCCATCTATTTAGAGGCTCACATAATTGTTTCTTCATCCTTTGTCAGCTGGACCTTTAGTCTCAATAAGAGCCTTGATTGTGTGTCGAGGAAAGTAGAATACTGGTTCACCCATTCCCTTAGCTATTGGATCTCATTCTTTTCCTTATGTAGGCTCCTGATGTTCATAGAATTTCTCTTCTTCCATCCCACACTAAGGCCACAGTCATGTGCCCATATTTTTTCTTCCATGATGTCTCAAATGAGCATATGATGATGCAGGGAATACACCCCTCTATCACATACTTTGCGCAGAAGGGAACAATGTCTCCCCACATAGTCTATCCATTTTGCTTGTGGGGTATCCCCAATGAAGTGATCTATTAGGTTCCATGAACGTTGACAGAAAACCTTTCTATCCCCTTCATTGGAATCCATCTCTACCTGGTATTCGGGGGAGGTGGGTTCATATGCGAGAAATGCTTCAAGGATCTCATCGGCAGCATCCTCCTCTAGTGTCTAGTTGGGTAGGTCAGATCTCATGTCATCTGATTGATCCCCATCATCAAATTCCACCTCAATGATTTTAGTTTTAATCTAACTGTTGATCCCACCTATAGTAGGGAGTGTTCTGGCTTGGTCATTACGGGCATCTTCTTCCACAACTATCAGTGCTCCCATAGAAAATAGAGTGCCATGGGCCCTAGTCGTCTTCACCAATGTGGTCCACGCCATTTGAAGAACTGTTCATGTGAGAATACATCGATGTCAGTTTTCATGAATCAATGGTTGATAGTTATAAATACTTGGAAGAGTACTTATAGAGATCTATTTTTTCATCTCACCTCTAAGGTTTTGCCGTTGGAACCCCGACGCATGGCCCTCCATATGTGATTGGGAAATCTAAAGACTCCAAGAGAACCACCTTGGGTTTCGTAGAACTACTAGGCACAGTAATCACCATTCCTATAGGATCAGATCCTGAAGCTACGTTTACTATTATGTAGGAGCAGGATATGCTTATGGGGCCCACAGGAATAGAACAAATGTTATTTTATAGGGCCTAACCATACTAAATGAGGATCATATGATAATTGTATAAGTTTTAACTCTAGAACCTCTAAAAACTCTTCCATCTTCGTGTTAGATTTAGCGAACTCACCTTCTACCAGAGGGCTCCCTCTATAGCCTCTTCCCCCTGGAGGACTCCTCTGATTCTTTTGGTAGGGGTAAGTTCCCCTTCAATTTAGTGGAAGATAACTACAGAAGGACTCTTCAATTGACCTAGAATTTCACTCAATCTTTCATTGGACATGGAGCCCCTCTAGAGTGCATGAAGTCCTCCAGCTCAGTGATGTAATACTTCTTTTCTACCTGAGATATAGTAAAGCTAGCTCTTACAAGACCGATCCCTAAAAATTCCATCCTGAAATGGCTTATATGGTTACACATCTAGGAAGGGTGGAGGAATTGTCTTTAAGAATCCCAAATGTCCCAAGCCTGTGAGAAAAAAGAAACCTCGGGCATATCTATATGGTATAGAAACATCCCTAGAGCCTGAGTGGGTATCCTACGGAACCCCCATGGCTACCTACCTTCTTATTGGATATACTCCTTTGGGACGATCGGGTCCACCACTGCCACCTGCCTCTCGATGGTGCAGGCCTCACCACTACTACAGCCCCACCAACATAGGATTTTCTTGTCACTTTCCAGCCCCAACCTCGAGGTTTAGGAGGTACCCTGTCACTAACACGGATGGTCCTCTGCTTCAAAATTATCTCGAGGTAGGATGACTCCTGACTCTTGGAATATTCTTTTACTAGCCCGTGTATAGTTATGGGTAGAGGTAGCTCATTCCCCATCTTCCCATCCTCTCATTTGAACATGATCCACATCTTCCTCATCACACTCGGATGGTCCTCATGGCGTACTCCCAAGTAGACCTGCTGGGTCAGCATCTGCATGCACTGAAACTTCCTCACGAAGTGGTGTGGTGGGTACGGATCATGGAGAATCTTTCGGTTGACTAGTGCCACCAAGACTTCATCCCGAAGCTCTGGGATATATGAATAAGGCTCCTCCATGCTTTGGTCATCATCAGCGAACACACCTATTAGCAATGGGAATGGATGTAAGATGAACACATCTACCTTCCAAACTCGGTTCCGCACAAATGGCGGGCTCATCTTGGTCATGAAACTCCCCCACTGCATTCTGAATTGACAGATGGAATTATGACCACGGAGGAGAAATGGGGTTAGGTTATTCATAGTCTCCCATATGTGCCTATATCCACTGATTAGGAAGATGGATTGGCCCACTCACCCAATGTGGATTCTTCCCTTCACTAATATGCCACAATACATTGTATATCTTAGTCAGCACTAAGAATCCCATATTGTTCTATTACCCCATCACCAACATGGAGGCCATGATAAACACGCTTAGTCGTACGCCCATGTTCATGTCCCTTACTTGCAGCATCCAGCTTCAAATGAGCGCCGATATGAACTAAGACAACCTAACCACTAGTGGCAGCTTAGAGCTAACATTAAAATACCATTTATTCCACTAGATGTCCTACATTATTTGCTAATAGAAGTTATCTTTGTTGTGCTGGACGTTGTTCGGACAAGTGGGAGGCCTCAAATAAAACTTCCCATCTATAGGGGAATTCTTGAACCACATAAAACAGAACCTAAAGTGGAAATTCTTCACTGAATTCTTGTCCTCCCCTGGAACTATGTCTATCAATACCTTTTCTAGTAGCATCATTTTCTCTAGGACCTCCCATATATTCACATCGGGGAGGAACTCGTCATACATTTCCCCAATATCGGAATCCCTAAGATCTTATGAAGGTCCCAGAGGTAGATACCACCCTCCCCCTGGTGAATAAGAAAGGTGTTGGTCCTCGACGAAAAACTGCTCAAAAACTCTGTAATCAGATACTTCAACTAGTAGATGTGGAATTAGGAAGCCCATTCCACCTCATTTAGGCCCACTTGCCTCAGCTCTGCCCCAAACTCCTCACAGGAGGCACAGACCAAGTAATCCCATTCCCAGTCATCTGTGAAATTTCTAACCTGGCACAGACCCCACTCATCTGTCCACCCCATCTCTAGGTTCCCTAAAGCTGCCTACAAAATGGTGTGGAACTGTGGGGGAGATACCTCTAGATACAATGACTTCCCATCATTGTTTTTGACATGATTATAAAAGAATTTATCATTGATGGGTGTATGATCCTCCAAAGTATGATCGTCACCCACCCTGAACCACTAGCCTTGGAAGGACGTACTCCTAAACCAGTAGGATGGCTCGTCCCAAATTAATTCAGGAATGAGAACATAATTTCTCATAACAATGTTTTATAGAGGTAGTATTTTTTATAGGTGGTAGTTCTTCGGGCTATCCAAAAATAGCTCCACTTGGGATTTTTGGTCCAAATGGCTCTTCCCACATTCCATGTGCCTAGGTTATCTTCCATCTCTCCCATCTATGTAGCATCCACAATGACCCCCCTGGTAGCTTCTTGGTGATCCATTCCACCTCAAAACATTAGAAATTTTTGTATTGGATCGCAGAGCTCGATCGCAGTACTCAGTCACAAAGCTCAATTGCAAAGCATGATCACAGAGATAGGTTGCAGAGCCCTTCCACATACCTCGCAGGCATGATCTTTAGAGTGTAATATTACGGAGTTCAAAGACATAGTGTGTGCCACAGAGCAAAATAGGACCCTATTCACAAAGGGCGATCGCAAAGCATGTAGATAATTGCAAATCAATATCCCAATAACAAAAACATGATTATTAGTAAGGAAAAAAGTGGGGTTTCACTCCAATATTTATAGGCAATTATATATGAGCTTAGCAGCGTGCCTAGCCATGTTGAGCTTCATAGCATTCTCAACCTATGCATCACCTAACGACATCGCAACCCTGCTTTATGAATTTTCTTTTTCAATTTGCCTATGTCTTGGTGATCTGCCCTTAGTTTTTTCCCTCGTTTTCTCCTTAACTCCAAATATGAGGGGGCATCTGTTGGTTCCAAAATGTGTGTAAAGGGAAAATAAACAAAGTGGACACCAATTATAATGGGGCTGCTACACGAAACTCCTTCGTGAATCCCTTCACCTAAGAAACCTTCAAAAACCATTTAGCACAGTGGATGGTACAAAATCATAGCCCCATCTACAATCGTTGTAAAGGAAAGAGGCAGAAGGATTTGCAGTTATGATGCAATTGATATAAATATTCATGTAGTGGAGGGAATAAGAACACCTTTTTGATCCCATGGAAATTTACAGAATCCTCTGTGCGCATCGCGAAGGGAATGAATGGGGGCCTCTATGTTGCGGAGGGGATAATGGTCAACTCTGTTGTTATGACTAACTTTACATGATCCACCTCTGATATAAAAGTGAAATAAGCTTTGCAATGTGATATTGTAGCTCTGCCCCGCCCCTCACCAATAAATGTCAGGCTTCCCTCGAACCTAAAGGATGGATACCATACCCCTTCTCCCTCTCGACTCTCAAATCATGAAACACCTTCTACTCTATGAAACGTTGAGAAAAATTATCTCTTCAATGTATTTGAGCATTGTAAAAAACTTTTTCCTAGCTCAAATACATCACCTCTTCAATTAGGGATTCCATTCACGAATCCCACATGTTATCGCAAAATAAAGAGCTCCCTAATGGAACTCGAGTCTTTGTCAAGAAATCATGCTTCCCAAAGTACCTTCCATTCACATGTGAACCCCATGCTAATTTGGGATCACTATGGTTCGTGATGTACATTTCTTCATAGTGCCACGCTTTTCAAGGCACCCATGCTCTGTGATTTCATACTCTATGAAAGCACCTACACATCGCAAAGCACCCTTTATACGCATTATACCCCAGGCCTTTCCTAGGTCACTTCAATTCGTGACGAATGACCCTCTGTGGCGTCTCTCCACTTTGTTGGGAACAAGAGCTTTGCAAGGTCCCTTACTGTGAACCCCTTTTCTTTTAAATCATTTTTCTCGTATGGCCCTCTATGTTTTTACAAAGTCATTTCAATGTCCCTTGGGTAGTTCTTCATATTGCGTTACATAGAATCATTCCGTTTTGCCTAGTAATGCTAAAGTCTACTGTTTCTCGCATAGCCAAGCTAACATGATCCCCTCAAAAGATCACTCCATAACCCCGTCTCCATACAACATTGTCAGTGACTTCCCTTTACCATGGGATAAAGCATGTCGGTTATATATATCCTAGGGGTGATAAGTGCATCCTCATCATCCGAGCTGCAGGACGTTAAACTTCCAAGAACCATCATCCTCAGCACATAAATTTAAATTGTAGACTTGCCCCGAGCAATATAAATGGGGTTCCTTGCCTTGGAAGTTTTCCATTCCCACTGGTCTCCACAAGGGTACATTTTCCCTCATGTGGAATGAGATCCTCCTTTCATGGAATGACTTCTGTTCGTAGGGGATGGCAACCATCTTGGGGAAATACCCTATCCCTTATTACATGAGGTATCATCCTTTCTCCTCCTCTCTTATTCAGTGTGAAAATGCTATAAGAGATATGGGCATAGGGACCTTCGCTACCCCATCCCTCTCCCTAAAGGACTTTTCACCAAAGGGCCCCCATCTGGGAGTATGTCTAATTATCTATCTCCCTAGGATACTAACCATGCATAAGCCCCACTTAATTCCATGCATACGCATCTTTCAGGATGTGGTCGTCAGATCTTTGATACCTCTGGCTTCTCACGCTGAGAAATACTCCCATGGAATTAGAGTAATCATCGATCATGGAATCCTTCCTGGTCTTCCATAGAGTTTAATCCCCAAGCCCCCCCCCCTTACGAACTACATGAAAATTGATCATTTCCCTTATCCCCGAAATGAGTGTAAGAAGCCTACCTAAGGTTCAAGCCCAACACCCATCGGTCCTGACCACCTCATGACGGTTGACCCTCATCCTTCATGATGTTAAATTGTATTCCCCTTTCATCTCACATGACATTAAATTGTATTCCTTTGAAAAATGTGTGTTTTGATCCATTTCTCCTTGATAGGGTATGTAGGAATCCACCTTTGATCCAACTGCAAACATCGATAAACCCATTCAAACTACATGGGTTTTGATCCCTATCTCCAAGATAGGGTATGTAGAAATCCTCCCTAAGGTTTATCAGCAACCACCAGAAAACCCATTTGAACAATGTTGGTTTTGATACCAATCTCCTAGAAAGGGTACATAGAAAGCCTCCCTATGTTTCAACCACAAAAATTGGTCAACTTTAGTATCCCCTTTGTTTGGACCCACACCCTTGGTCAATCCCTTAGTGAAGTCAGAAAAACTCGTAGGCTGCTCAACATGTGTTACCCCTAACATGTCTTCGAGGTGTTGTCCTTTGTGCACACCCTAATTCTATTCCCATATCCTGAACTATGTGGACTTTGATTCGCTGCCATGGGAATATGTAGGAAGCCTCCAAAAGGGTGAATCCCTTCACCCATGTCCCATCTTGGCCTCTCCCTTGAGCCTCTGTGTTATCAAGAAGGTCACGCCCCAACTCAGGGGGTTCTACTCCATGCAAGTCCCATCCATGCATCAACCCTCATTGGTCGCCTCCTCAGTTTTCCCATATCCTCCACTAAACAATATGAGCTTTGATTCCCTGCCATAGGGATACATAGGAAGTCTCTATGAGGTTTAATCCCAACATCACCATCATCATCATGATGGTTCCATAAAGTTCCTATCATCCACTTTGTTCAACCGTCCATCACCCATATTGATTCTTACATGGGCTTCCACGTCCCAGTGTGATCATTCCATCCATTTAAGAAGCTAACCATATATAACACCCATAGAATCAATAAAAATCTGACCAAGAGTTTCCCTCTTGTGAGGGGATGTTATCCATGCATAAGTCTCAGTATGTCTTTGGGTCATTGTCCATTGTATACAACCCAATTCATCACCCATTCGAACTACGGGGGTTTTGATCCCTATTGTCCACATAGGTTACATAGGAAACCTTCCTCAGGTTCAATCCCACCAATGGTAAACCTTGGAATCAACCTTATAGGAACCCAAGCATCCTCGGATCCTTCATCATTGGATGTTTTGATCCACTCATCTACTACACCCCTCTGGTGCTCCCTCTTGGGGGGATATACCCACCTGATTCAGTCCCATCAATGTTTTGATCAGTCTGATCCATCTCCAATAGATGTTAAACTTGTGTCATATCGTGTGTTGAACATGGGAATCTGTGGAAAACCACAAGGAAATTCTTATGGAATATAATTCCCCACACTCGACATTAGATTCCTCGGGCTTCAGCACCCTTGAGAAGCCCTATCATAAGAGAACAAAACCTAGAAGCATCATTGTTTTAGCATCCAGACACACCAGCGATGTCCAATGTGACTACTCCCCTAATAAAATGTTGCTTCCCTGGCAAGACCCATTGGAATGTACTAACATAATTTGTGTAATTAACTAGAATCCATGAAGTTATGGAACTACGGAATTATCTCAATAACAATGTCTTAATATTAATGGGATACCCAGACTAGGTAACGAGTTTTCAGGAGGTATCCACAGAAGAAGAGACAAAAAACCCATCATCCCATTTTGATCAAGGATCAAACATCCCTGAATAAGCAATATATTTTTCCCACCTTTGGAATGATGGAATGCATGGAAACAACGTAGTGATTCCTCAATATACGAATGTGCAACCCAGTGAAAGAATTGGAAACACCCACATCTATATGCTTCTTCGTTCAAATAGATCTTTACATTTTCATTATAGGCTATAGTGGGAATAGGGTTTCAATAAAATTAACACTATATTAGTAGAAATAAATTCTCACATTCATCAATCTATGTGTATCTGAATTTTTAAAATCTCCATAGTTTTTATTAACCCTTGATGATCAAGGATTACCACTAATCATTTTTTTATATTTACTTAGAGATTAGATTCATCAGGTTTTTAAAGTTCCATTATTCATGATAATATCTCCTACATTTTTATTTCATTTTTTGATTTATCATTATTTTTACTTTTCATATCTCGAATTCATCGAAAAATCAAATTTTACAAATATATCTAGTACTATTCTCATTTTATAATTTCTCAATACCTATGAACATTGATTTTCAATTTCCCAAAATTCATTAACTTAGAAATTTCCAAAGTACACCTTCTTCTTTTCAATCACTTAATTTCATTTAAGAATCAGGTTAATTTCTCAATGTAACCAAATATTCCTCAAGTGACTCAACCTTATTTGTTTTCTCCTTTACATAATAATTGTGATCAAAAATCACACTAAATTTTTATTTGACATTTATCTTAAAATTAACTACTTATATCAATATTAATTAACAAGATGATTAATTTCATAACTCATTTTCTAGTCAGTTAATCTCATCATTGATATGATCTAAGTATTCAAAATATTATTTCAACAATATACTAATATTCCAATTTTTATTCCTATGTGTATCAAGATCTATAATATCAATCTCTAATTAATAGTAGATTATGATTGATTATCATATTCTATTTCAGATTCTTCCTTCTCAACACTATACGCCGTTGTATATTTCTTGTCTCACATAAATTATATTTCAAATTACTACACATAAACATCACCATAAACTTATTATTTTCTCCCCAACAATTTATATTGAACCCTTTTTTATTGATGAATTTCCTGGTATAATGTTTATTTAGCAGGGAATTTATTTCATAGATTATATATTATTTATTCTTTAGATCCATCATCATCAGTGTATCTCCTTTCACACCTTGTTGTAATGTGTCCAACTCTACATAATTGAAAACCTTCCCAAGTGTAGTTTTCCTTGAAACATTCCCTTTCCAATGTTGAACTTATTTATAAAAATAGATATAAATCAATCACATATATCTTCTTAATCATTTCAACTATCATTGATGACATGTTTCTCTATAGAATTCAATTTTATCTTCTTATTTGAGTGATTTAAAATTCCTTCTAGTTTCCCATGCAATTGATATGTGATGAAACTACTTTGTAGAACATCCAATTATAGTTTTAACAAATTCTTCTATTTATGTGATGATAGATATGGATTATAATGTGGATGAAATATTATAAATATATTATTTACTATCTCAACATATTTTATTTCTTCACCAAGTCCCTAGATATCTATGGAAACTAAAATGATTTAGTTGAATAATTCATCAACATATTCATCAGGGTATATTCTAAAATCATAAAATTTATTCTGTAGAACTTGAATCCAAGACACCTTTACAATTCACTACCCCTCATATATATTTCCAATTTATCCCATAAGGCCTTGGTACTAGTGAAACTCATCATATTCAAGAGAATATAGTTTTAAATAGCTATATATATAGAATTTTGGTCTTTGGAATCAACATCGACCATCTATTTTTTTCCTCTTCAGTCATGGACAATCTGAAAACATCACTTACATGTATCATATGTATAGAAGCATATAAACCACAAATCCCAAGAGAACATAAATTTTCATTCATTAT
The DNA here is from genome assembly GCA_963277665.1 of Viscum album. NCBI lineage: Eukaryota > Viridiplantae > Streptophyta > Magnoliopsida > Santalales > Viscaceae > Viscum > Viscum album. Next base: position 796,399,315 of record OY728143.1, on the reverse strand, counting down.
ATTCTTCTAGATCTAGTGATTTAAACCATCAAACATGGGTACCCCTTTTCTATTAATTGTCTTATCTATGATCATAAACTTCAAATAACCAATTCAACACTTGAATCTTATATATCATATAATACTTGTTGAAACCAAGAGTCTCAAACATGACCTGATAGGGTTAAATTTAGTGTTATATTTTTCTCAGTTCACATTGGATCTTGTTACCACATTAATAAGAACACATTAAAATATATGAAGATAATTACACATCCTACACAAATAATATATATAGAAATTAAAAGAAGCCACAACAATTTCACTTGGAACAACATTAAGTGAAGAGTACAAGTATTACACAGAGTTGATTTTTAAGGTGATAAAACCAACTAAATTGCACTACATTGGTTAATATAAGTTTTAGTTATGTTAAATCTATGATAATATCATATCATTTACAATAGTTTTCATGGATTAGCACACTTACTCTCTAGGGATATTATCATCAACTCCTGTTTCACTCATAGATTTGGATGGATGTGTTTTCATTTTATCAACACTATTGTCACATCAATTTCACCGAGAATGTCTACAAAGAGATTCATCATGAAATCTAAAATATGATTCTATAAGTTAATATGAAATTTAAAGAATAATATCTATAAATAATCAAATACTTTCTATATAGTATACTGATCACCATGTATGTTCTTCATTCAAATCATCCTTTCATGTAATTTTGTCACAAAACCACCATTTTTTAAATTTCTCCATGGTACTACCATTCCTATGTTTCCTTTATAATTATTCCTTTCAAGAAATGTTTTGTGGTCTTCCTTACATGAAATTTTATCGTGTACTTCCATATGTAGAACTTCTAAACAATTATGTGCAACGTAAATGAAGATATAAAATCTCTTTATATTTATTTTAACTACTTATTTATGCTTAATGAGGTGATTAGTGGAATATTTATAGTTAAAGTATTCTGGAAAACTCACTTCACGTAAGATTTTATTTTTTACCTTCACCTAATTCCAATGTGTATAAAACCTCTAATTGTGTTCAATGCTTCATTGTGGTCACTTTGGATATTCTTTTTGTAGTATGAAAGAAGATATCTATTGGTTTTCACAAATAATTTTGAATCGAAACCTGATTTTTCATTTCATTCATCATGATAATCATGGAATCTATTTTATAAATGATTACATTTGTGGTGGCCATAAAAAGTAAATCCGTTATGAAAATATTTCAAAGATTTAAATAAATATTGTGAGAACATGATACCATATAATACATTTGAAAACCATCTATGATGTATTTAATTTTTGAATAATATTTTTTTTAAATACAATATTATAATTATTCCTTTACTCCACATTTTCCACTAAACACAATCAGAGACCTCATATTTTCTCTAAACATCACCATTTTCTCTAAATTCACAAGTAAATAAAGAAAATTGAATTTTTTATATTCATAATATTTTCTTGTGTAATATGAAAAATTTTCCAATGATTTATAGTAACTTGTATAGTTTGGTCATAATGGAGGATTTTGTAAACCATATATAACGGAGTTTAAACTCTTTGTTCAACCATGATGTGTAGCCGTAAAGTGATTTTCTATCAAACACAACATAACCAATACCATCATAAACCTTTTAATTTTTTCCTCTTCATTCCAAAATTCAACTAAGTATAACCTACATTGTATCAATGTTCACCATAGATAAAAATTGATATAATATTACCTCCATAATCAATACACTTTCCACAATAATGTTAGGGTATTCAATTTGTAGATTCAGTAACATCCCATATAAAGATAGGGGTGTGGGTACCCTATTAGTTGAGTTGGTACCCCCACCCCCTAATGATTGAAGTTTGATTCCCCCATCAGAAAATTTGGTATTCCTAATATTGAACAAGGTTTAATTCATCCAACAAGGTAAGTTTATCCCTTAATCAATCCCTATTAATCTCAATGAGTTAAAAATCCTTCATCAAACCCAAGTGATTAGTAAGAACATATTCATCATATTTAAGTATTCAATTAATTCATACCTAAGGGTGTGTCACTTGAAAATTTCATGATTGGATTAGTATATCCTATCATAATCTATCATTTAGGTAATGGTAGTTATGTTAATCTTTACACTATGTAGGGAAGCCATGGATGATGGGTTTAATTGAATTTTTTCTTCTCATTATGAAAGAGAAATTTTTTTCTGATGTCATTTACTTGTTACTAGTAGAAATGTGATGGATGATAATTCTGGAATAAATTATCATATAGTGATGAATATTAATTTTATTTCCTCACTCTAGTATTCTCTTTATATTCATAGTATTATAAGATATATTAGGGTGATATTTTTTATGGTTTTTGTTTAATGATGTTCATTTTCCTTCATAAGAGTTTGACATAGGTGTCTAAACTAACTATAGAATCATTACTAGAACATTTTCAAATTCCTAAAATGGTCTTTGGCATTTTTTTCTTAGATACCCAACCTTTGATGCATAAGAACCATTCACCTTCCAACATTGGATGATCAATAAGAATATGTGAACTTATTATCTCGAGTGTAATTATTATGGGAATAGGTTAGACAGTGGTATTTCCCAAATGGTTCTTCTTATGATATCTGGATAGATATTCTGAATAGTTGACACCACATTTAAATAAGATCATTGTATGTTGTATAACATACTATGTGTTTAGTCTTCTCTATTATATTACATATTTTTTCATCAAGGGAGAGAATGAAATAAATATATTACTTATGATATCTCTACTTGTGAGATAATCAAATGGATCTGTATTTTATGGTCAAAGATTCACCATTATATCCAAGTGTTATCCTAGGATCTTGAATATACATTTCAGGGTCATCTTAACGGTTTTGGACCATCCACTTTGTATAGTAATGGAATGGGTCACCAAAAAATTGATTATCAGTTATGTGGTGTTTTCAGGACATTTTAGTTTATATATTTTTTTCAATAGATTTTTTATAAAGTGAAAATAACACAATTAACTCAAATAATTTAGTGGATCAATATTATACTAGACTAAAGAAGTAGAGGTTTTCCCCTTACAACAAGTAGAGTTAATATGGAAAGATGTATTTAGTGTTCCACTATTTCTATGAGATGGTGGTATTAATATGTATTCCATGATTGAATGTTATGACAGATAATTATAGACATCATATACCATAATAACTTCAAATATTATGAGGATGGGGGTATTATCATTAATACACTAATTGTAATGGTTTTATATAATTAGTTTTTCTTAATGTGATAGTATTTCAGGCCACTCATTAAATGGTGGGGGATCAATTCTTCAACACCTTAAACTTCCACGGTAAGCTTCTCTTTGAATAATACAGTAGCGTGTGTTGTACACAACTTTGAGTTCTAACACACACCACAACCAATCAAACTAGTCGTTATGAGTAGTAATACCCACTTTTTGAAATTTTATAAATTTTATCATTCAAAATGGACTTCATTTTTTGATTCGGAATATCGAAATTAGCTTAGGGTGAATTTTTTGTATTTTTCTAAAAACATTCAATTTTTAATGAATAGTGAAAACACTAAGTTATAGTTTAAAACCAAATTTTTATTTAAATAATTATTTATTTTATTTAAATTTAATTAGGTTCAAAATAGATACATAATACCTATATAATTTCAATGTAATTCATTGGAGTGAGTTTAGAATAATTTTAGATATATAAAAATTTTGTTGAACTTTTCACTGTCTTTTACCCACCTCCTAGGAGAATTTGGAAATTCAAATAAAACTTAATTTTACTGCTTTTGTGAGTTTAATTTAGAAAATTCGAGAGACATGGTAAATATAAAGGTGTAAAATGTGGTTCAGTAAGATAAAAATAATTTTTTATGAATAGTAACTTTTTACTTTTATTTACCCCTGTTAAAAGTAAATAGCGTAATTAAGGGTAAAAATGATATTAATATTACCCTAAAACATGTCCTAATTCTATTGGACAAGTTTATATCGAACGAAAAAAAACATAGGAAAAAAATATTATCATTTAGGTCCACTTGGATTAGATTATGACATTTATTATTATTTAATTCAAAGAAGAGTTAAAATAGTTAAAATCAAAGATTAATAACTAAAACTTTTTTAATATAGGGTTATACATAATATAAATTCGATTATAAATATTAATTATAAATATAATAAGATATCTAGCATAATGGTATTTATTTTATAATTTTTAGACATTAAATAATTTAATTAATTTATGACATAATGGTGATGCAGTAATTACCAAATTAATGAAATATTTAAATAATTGATATTATAAATATCAAAATAATTTTAATTTGAGACATTTTATGAATTAGACTAATTTTCTATGTTAATATAACATATTAGGGTTGGTTAGATTAATTTTTTTAAGGAATAATGCTGTTATGAATTTAGCAAAAACAAAATACCAAATAGTGTCAGAATTGACATAAAAGAGTTTTTAAAACAAATATTATATTATTAATTCATATTCTATTTATAAAAATCTAAGGATGGCCAAATGACTTATATAATGATAGTATTATAATTAATTGACCACTTGGTGGTCACTTGGAATTTTATTGTAATTTTATTAACCATATAATATAAAAATACAGAAAGACGTGGTAAATGTCAAACTATTTAACTAAGAGTTAAACATAAATGATAAGTTTAATATAGTGACCTAAAACTGTCTAAAATCTATTGATTTAAAGGATTTATACCCATCCCCACCTTAACATTTAAATAATCCACATTGGAGCCATTATAAACCGAATATGAATTAATTATAAAACAAATTTTTCTAGCTTTTCCAAAGGTTCCCCTCACCCCTCTTATAAAAGGAAACCCCCCCCCCCCCTTCTATATAACTTACACATTCAAAGCCTTTTGGATCGGCCAAACCCAGCCCAAATATTCTTTCAACTTCCCTCACTTCTACCTAGAGGCCTTATTTTGATCAGAAATCTAACCTAAGGATCCTTTTTTAATGAAATCAAAAGGAAGAACCTGAAGAAGAGGTAATGTTTTCACCACCCTCTTTCAAGTTCCTTTCTTCTTCAACTTATTCTTTCTATGTTATTTACATTATAAAATAATAAATCTAGTATCTTATATAAACTATGATGTTATTATAAATTTGGTACAACCATATTCAGTATTCTATCCATCTATTGAATGACATGTCACCATACGTGCATACGTATGGCTTACCGTCTCCACGTCGTGGTGTAATTGTTATTCAAAACATTAATATTTGTATGGGAATGATAATGATGTTTAATTGATGTAAATAACAACTATAACAAGGTAATTATTCTATATATATGATATACCATCAAATTATATATTATTTTAATATCAAAAGAATGATATTGTCGCTCATGCGTACGTACGGACTACCGTCTCCACGAACGCGATGAGATTCATTCCCCATCATATCCGTGCAAAGATAATTATAATTTAACGATTAAAAATAATGTTTAAGGACTTGATATCATTCTGTATATGAATAATATACAACCTATCCAAAACAAACACATCTTATGTAACAAATATATAAAAGAAAACGAGTAAGTTAAAACCCGAAACGGTGATAATACTAAGATATTATTGACCAAGCAATGTTAAAAGATCATATATGATATCATATTAATGTATATGATTCTTGTGTAACTTAATAACAATTATTTCACCATTATACTAGAGTTTAACCTACCCTCAATGCAATAAAATCACAATGTATGGGTTTATTTCACAATCTCTTCATTATCTGAGGTTGTTTATACGTAATTATCAACTGGGACCTCTTTATAATCCACATACATTTTTCTTAAAAATGTATTTCAAATAATTATTACTATTTTATGGACTATGGGTTAAAGTAATTTATACCCTTGTTGACTTTTTATAAGATTTTTAAAAAGGAATCTTTCTGTCCTTTTCCAAACAAGTTCCTTTTTATCCTTTTCGACAGAATTAAGGTAGGAATGTGTTTTTTTAACTTATACGGTGGGTGCGTTTTTTTTCCACCATTATAAAATCTTCGAAGCTTCCCTTACGATAATATATGAATATTTTTGACGTAAATGTTTTATTTTATAATTATGTTAATTTTAAATGATTTAAAAAAATAGATATTTCTCTCAAATAGATTTTATTTCATCTATGTCAACGTCCTTTGATGGATTTTAAGATTATTTGAATTTTATTTATTAAGTTACAAAACTTCCATGTTTTATTGAAGGTTTGGTGATATGTTTGAATTTGGATGTGTTATTTTTATACCATTCATGGTTTATAGAGAATTTATTGACATTTCTTATTCTAGTTTTAATACGAATATTTATGTTATATTTAAACATGTTCATATGAGGATTGCATTGGACTTAATAAGGGACTGGTGGTGCCCACTATAGCTTCTCGATGCATCGGTAGGTCTCATGAGACAAACTAGTGTCTTGAAACAAGGCCTTGAAAAAATCTTGTTTGTATTCTTGGCACAAGGCCTTGACTATGTGGTTATGATAGTCTAGAATTATTCATTCCATCATTATGAAAGTGGTTCTTGATATTTCATGTGATTATTCGACTAGTAGAATATCCATGTGAATAAGTAAATGGAATTATTTCATTTTATTTCTGCCATATTATGCTGATGTTCAAGTGTAAAAGCATTTTGTTTTAGTTATACATTGCCTTAAATGTTTATGCTTATTTATGAAAGTTTCCGTTATTTTGTTATCCTTACTGGGAATCTGAGAACACCCCTTTATATGTTATATTTTTCCAAGGATGTGATTATGTATTATAAGAATGACCTGTAGGGATAGTATGAGGGGATATGAGTGTGGACTATGGAGACTATGTTGTTGTAGTTTTCATTTTATGATTTAATGTAAACTTTAAGAATGTATCTAGTGATTCCAAGGCTACTAAACTAGTCGGTCATTCGATAGTTGATCTTTTGTGATCATGCCAATATTATGTAATAATGCACTGACTCTAGGTAACTAGGTTCAGGGTGTTACAGTTGGTTTCAGATAAAGTTTAGTACAAACCTTGGATTCTAGATTTAGATATACTCTTATTAGAGCACATAGCCCTAGGAAAAACATTTAGGATTAGTGTAGAATAACTTCCTAGAATTTTGGTATTGTAAATATTTTGTGAGTTTTCCGAGCAATACATCCCTTTTTATATATGAGTAGGTTGAGGAAGCTCTAGCACAGATGTACCTTGGGGTAAATCTCAAAAACACTGCTTTGAGCTAGACTCGAAAAGGAACTGGTGCAGGACAACGGGCCTTGCTGCACTCTTAGTTACGATACTCCCGGGGGATATGCTTAGGATAATTCTCATTTTCCTTACAAACCATTATAAAGGGTTTAGGAGTATATACTTCCTCAAAGAAAATATTTTTATGATTTTGGATTATATCCATAAATTGTTCAATTTTTCTTAAGTGTTTTAGAAGTTTAGAATTGTGTACATCGATTCATAAACTAACCTAGTTTATTCCATTATTTAGAAAAGGAGACTAGTGGAAGAAATAGAAACAGCATCAATGCACTCACTCCATGTAGGTATTTCCCTCCAGCTCAAGATAATTATAGTGGAGTTGGTGATGCAACTAGTGCTGATCAGCTAATCACCATACTGGGACAACTCACTCAGGTTATGAATAATAAACTTACCCATATGGACACACTGATCCGCAACGTGGAGGATCAATGTTAAATCTCTTCATGAGGCAACAACCACCGACATTCAATGGTAGAAAAAATACATTAGTATCAGAGCAATGGATAAATTCCTTAGTGAAAATATTCCATACCTTGGGGAGTAGTGAAAGGGAAAAATTTATCATGTCAGCTTACCGCCTCACTTGATATATTGATCAAGGGTGGTCATTGATTCAAAAAACAAAGGAATATGATGAAGTATCAAATATAGAATGCAGGGATTTCAAAGAGATTTTCTTAGAAAAATACTTTCCTCGTGACAATCGAGCAGATATGAAAAGGAAATTTCTGAGTCTGAGTCAAAAGGAGGATGAGAATGTCGCAAAGTATGACGCTAACTTTACAAAGTTAGTGAGGTATGCTGCATATTATATACATAACCCAAGAAGTAAGATTGATAGTTTATTTGAAGGGTTAAAACCATTTCTTCATCGTGCATTAGTGTCACAATCCTTCTCATCGTACCAAGATATTGTCTCATGTGCTATCAAGATAGAAAGAGAATTCACTATGTTTTATGACTTTAAAGAAAAGAAATAGAATAAGAGATCTATTGATCACTCTGAGAATGGAAATAAGGGGAAGAAAGGAATAGATGAATATCCATTATACGGTAAAGGTGGTAAGAAACACCCTGGTACTTGCTTGAAGGGAATGGGAGTCTGCTACAAGTGTGGTGAAAAAGGCCACCAAGCTCATGATTTCAAGGGGAAGAAAGAAGCTACCAATGTTCAATGCTACAATTACAGGGAGATGGGACATTATGAAAATAAATTTCCTAAGCGTCGGGGAAACTTACATCATAAAATTCCAAGGGATCAAGGACAAGCTTATGTTATCACTACTGCTGAAGTAGAAGCTCCAAAAGACGTGGTGGCAGGTAATTTAATGGTTTCCTCCAGTTTAGCCAATGCTTTATTTGATTCTAGATCATCACATTGTTTCATATCTTCCCAGTTTTCTAAGAAAATTAGATATTTCCAATTAGATTTAAGAAGTGAGTTTTCAGTTAAAACTCCTAAGGGAAGTATCATTGCTGCAATGTTTTGTGGATCCGTTCCCATTAGGGCATATAAATGTTCTTTATCTGCTGATCTCATCGGCATACCCATGATTGAATTTGATATAATCCTCGATATGGATTGGCTTTCAGACCATGATGCGAAAATTTATTATAAGAAGAAGGAGGTTTAAATTTTTTATGATGATGATAAGTAAAACCATATCATTAGAGTGGAATCGTCACCACCTTCTTCTTATCTAGATCCACCCCCAATAGCTCAACTAAATTCAATTATTGGGGAGGATGAGAATGAAATAACTATAGGTATGGAAGTGAATTTTCAAATAGAGGATGTAAATATTGTGAAGGAATATGTAGATGTGTTTCCGGAATATTTACATGGACATCCTCTAGAACGAGAAATTGAGTTTTCCATTGATTTAATTCCTAGATCAAGGCCCATATCGGAGACCCCTTATAGAATGGCCACTGTGGAATTAGTTGAACTAATGAAAAAACTAGAGGAATTCCGTAATAAGAGATTTATTCGACCTAGTGTTTCTCCATGGGGATCCCCTATCCTCTTTGTTAAGAAGAAAGATAGATCTATGAGGTTATGTATCGACTACAGGGAGATCAATGATATAACAATAAAGAACAAGTATCCCCTACCTCGCATTGATGATTTATTTGACCAACTGCATGGAGATCAATAATTTTCAAAGATTGACCTTCGATCTGAATACCATTAGTTTTGTGTAATGAAGGAATACATTCCGAAGACAGCATTTTGAACCAGGTACGGGCATTATGAGTTTACAGTAATGTCTTTTGGGCTGACTAATGCACCCTCTATTTTCATGGATCTAATGTACATAGTTTTCAAGGGAAATCTCGATGATTTTGTATTGGTATTTATTGATGATATCTTGGTATATTTCAAAAGCTACGAAGACCATGAAAATCACATGTGCATTATCCTAAAGACTCTTAGAAGACATGAATTATATGGGAAGTTTAGAGAGTGTGAATTATAGATTTATGAGATTTCATTTCATGGCCATATTTTCTCAAAAGACGAAATCTATTTTGATCCTTCTAATACTAAGGAAATACATGAATGGCTAGAACCGATGAGTATAACTGAGGTACGCAGTTTTATTGGTTTAGCAGGTTATTATCGTCATTTCGTCCAGAATTTTGCCCGATTGGCTAACCCATTAACGAAGCTCACACGTAAAGGGGTTAAATTTTATTGGAAAAAATAATGTGAAGAATGTTTTGAAGAACTGAAGAGAATATTAGTCAATGATATTATATTAAATCTTTCATTGGGGAATGATGGGTTCGTTATTTATAATGATGCATTAAAGAAAGTACATGGTTGTGTCCTTATACAGAAGGATATAGTTATTGCCTATGCGTCACGACAGATGAAAATTCAGGAGAAAAACTATCCTACTCATGATCTTGAGTTAGCTGCTGTAATATTTGATTCAAAGATGTGGAGACATTATCTCTATGGTGAAAATGTGTGATATAGACTGATCAAAAGAGTTTGAAGTATATTTTCTCACAGAAATAACTCAACATGAGGAAAAGGAGATGGCTTGAACTACTCAAGGATTATGATTGCATGATACACTACCATCCGGGGAAGGAAAATAAGGTGGAAGATGCTTTGAGTAGAAATTATCATGGAGTTTTGAACAAGATGAGAGTTGAGAGGGATCCTATTTTCATGGATCTAGTAAATTTGGATATGGGAATAACCATGGAAGGTGAAACATCGATACTTTTTCAAATGGTAGACAAACCATATTTACCAGAAAGGATAAAGAGATCTCAGACTGATGATGAAGAATTTCAAAAGAAGATTAAAGCTGTGAATGATGGGAGATTGAATTACATTGTGTATGAAGATGAAATTTTGAAAATTGGGAAGAGAAATTGTGTTCCCTATATAACTGATCTAAAAAGGGAATTGTTAGATGATGCTCATAGTTCCAATTTCTCTATACACCCAGGGATCACCAAAATGTACAGAGATTTGAAGGAGAATTTTTGGTGGGACAACATGAAGAGGGAGATTACTGATTTTGTTTCAAGATTTATGGTTTTTCAACAAGTGAAAGCTAAAAGGCAACAGCCTGGAGGAGTCATGCAACCTCTTCCCATACCGGAGTGGAAGTGGGATAATATCACGATGGACTTTGTCATGGGACTACCAAATACTCCTAGAAGGATCAATGCAATATGGGTCATTGTTGATCGTCTTACCAAGTCAGCACATTTTCTTACTATAAGGGAAGATTTACCACTTGAATGTCAAGCAAGGCTATATATTAATGAAGTTGTGAGACTTCATGGAGTACCCCTATCGATGTTTTCTGATCTTGATCCCCGCTTTAATTTAATATTATGGAAGAGTCTTCCGAAGGCCTTGGATACTGAACTTCGTTTGAGCACTAACTACCACCCTCAAACAGATGGACCATCAGAACAGACTATTCAAAGCTTAGAAAACATGTTGACATCTTTCTCACATGACTTTCAGGGTATGTGGGATAAATATTTGCCTCTGGTAGAATTTTCCTATAACAATATATTCCATTCAAATATTCATATGGAACCATATTAAGCGTTTTAAGGAAAGAGATGTCGCACACCAAACTGTTGGGATGACGTTGGTGAAAGAAAACTTGTTGGCCCAGAACTGGTGGAGTAAAATATGGAAAAGATAAAGGTAATACAAAACCACATCAAAGCAGCTCAATGTTGGCAGAAGAGCTATGCCGATAACCGAAATAAGGATTTGGAATCTCAGGTAGGAGATCATGTTTTTTTAAGGTATCTTCATGGAAGGGAGTTATACATTTCGGTAAGAAAGGTAAACTAAGTCCCAGGTACATCGGACAATTCAAAATTCTAGAACGAATTGGGGTTGTAGCTTAACATTTGGCAATGACACTAAGTCTCTCCAAAGTTCATGATGTGTTCCACGTAACACTGTTGAGAAAATACATGCCTGACCCAATGCATGTACTCACTTACGAGGAATTAGAACTAGAACCCGATCTGTCTTATTGCGAAGAACCCATCAGGATTCTTGATACAAGAGAACAAGTGCTGAGAAACCAGACGACTTGTTTGGTAAAAGTTCTATAGAGAAACCATAAGATGGAAGAGGCAACGTGGTAACCCGAGGAACTTATGATGAAGAACCAACCATGTCTTTTCATGCAGTAGTATTCTAGAAAATTAGAGGATGAAATTATTTGAAGGAGGGGAGAATGTAACACCCCAAGCTTCCACGGTACGCTTCTCTTCGAATAATACATTAGCGTGTGTTGTACGCAACATTGAGTTCTAACACACACCACAACTAATAAAACTGGCAGTTATGAATAGTAATACCCAGTTTTTAAAATTTTATAAATTCTATCTTTCAAAATGGACTTCATTTTTTGATTTGGAATATCGAAATTAGCTTAGGGTGAATTTTTGGTATTTTTCTGAAAACATTCAATTTTTGATGAATAGTGGAAAAACACCGAATTATAGTTTAAAACTGAATATTTATTTAAATAATTATTTAATTAATTTAAATTTAATTAAAGTTAAAATAGAAACATAATACCTATATAAGTTCAATATAATTAATTGGATTTAGTTTAGAATAATTTTGGATATACAAAAATTTTATTGAACTTTTCACTGTCTTTTACCCACCTCCTAGGAGAATTTGGAAATTCACATAAAACATAATTTTACCACTTCTATGAGTGCAATTTCAAAAACCCGAGAGACACAGTTAATATCAAGGAGTAAAATTTGGTTCAATAAGATAAAAATTGTTTTTGGTGAATAGTAACTTTTTACTTTTATTTACCACGGTTAAAAGTAAATAGGGTAATTAAGGGTAAAAATGATATTAATATTACTGTAACACATGTCCTAATTCTATTGTACAAGTCTATATCGACCAAAAACAACCTTAGGAATAAAATATTATCATTTACGTCCACTTGGATTAGATTAGGATATTTATTATTATTTAATTCAAAGAAAAGTTAAAAGAGTTAAAATCAACGTTTAATAACTAAACAATTTTTAATATAGGGTTATACATAATATAAATTAGATTATAAATATTCATTATAAATATAAAACTATTTCCTACATAATGGAATTTTATTTATAATTTTTTGACTTTATATAATTTAAATTATTTATGACATAATGGTGATGTAGTAATTACCTAATTAATGAAATATTAAAATAATTGATATTATAATATCAAAATAAATGTAATTTGAGACTTTTTATGGATTTCACTAATTTTATAGGTTAATATAACATATTAGGGTTTGTTATAGAAATTTGTTTCATAGTAGTAATGTTGTTATGAATTTAGAAAAAACAGAATACCAAATAGTGTCAAAATTGACATAAAAGAGTTTTCAAAACAAATATTATATTATTAATTCATATTATATTTATAAAAAAATAATCTTCGGTCAAAAGACTTATATAATGATAGGTGTATCATTAATGGACCACTTGGGGGGATCTTGGAAGTTTATAGTAAGTTTATTAACCATATAGTATAAAAATACAAAGACACATGGTAAATGCCAAACTATTTAACTAAGACTTAAATATAAATGATAAAGTTAATATAGTGACCCAAACCTCTCTAAAATCTATTGGATGAAAGTATTTAGACCCATCCCCACCTTAAACTTTAAATAATTCACATTTGAGCCATTAGAAACTGAATATGAATTTACTATAAATTAATATTTCTAGCTTTTCCAAAGGTTCCCCTCACCCCTCTTATAAAAGGGCACTCCCCCCCTTCTCTCTAACTTACACCTTCAAAGCCTTTTGGCTCGGCCAACCCCTGCCCAAATACTCTCTCAATTTCCCTCACTTCGATCTAGAGGCCTTATTTTGATCATAAATCCTACCTAAGGAGCCCTTTTAAAACAAATCAAAATAGAGAACATGAAGAAGAGGTAATGTTTTCACCACCCTATTTCATGTTCCTTTCTTATTCAACTTCTTATTTCTTTGTTATTTCCATTATAAAATAAATACTCTAGTATCTTCTATATATCATGATTTTATATAAATATGGTACAACCATATTCAGTATTCTATCCATACTTTTAATGACATGTCACCATACGTGTGTACGTATGGCTTACCGTCTCCACATCATGGTGTAATTGTTATTCAAAACATTATTATTTGGATGGGTATGATAATGATGTGTAATTGATGTAAATAATAAATATAACATTATAATGATTCTGTATATATGATATATCATCCAATTATATATTATTTTAATATCAAAACATCGATATTGTTTCTCGTGTGTACGTACGGACTACCGTCTCCACGAACGCGTTGAGATTAATTCCCCATCATATCCATGCAAGTCTAATTCTCATTTGATGATTAAAAATAATGTTTAAGGACTTGATATCATTCTGCATATGAATAATATACAACCTATCCATAACAAACATAGCTTATGTAACAAAACATATAAAATAAAACGACTATGTTAACACCTGAAAGGACGATAATATTAAGATATTATTAAAAATGAAATGTTAAAAGATCATATATGATATCATATTAATGTATATTATTCCTGTATAATTTAATAAAAATTACTTCACCATTATACATGAGGATAACATACTCTCAACCAACGAAAATTACAAGGTAGGGTTTTATTTCACAATCTCTTCATTATCCGGGGTTGTTTATACGTAATTATCTACTGGGACCTCTTTATCATCCACATCCATGTTTCTTAAAAATGTATTTCAAATCATTCTTACTATATTATAGACTATGGGTTAAAGAAATTTATACCCTTGTTTAATTTTTATAAAATTTTTATAAAGGAATCTTTCCGTCATTTTCAAAACAAGGTCCTTTTTAACCTTTTCGATAGAATTAAGTTAAGAATGTATTTTTTTAACTTATACGGCGGGTGTGGTTTTTTTCCCACCATTATAAAATAATCGAATCTTCCCTTACAAGCTTATAGGAATATTTTTAGAGTAAATGTTTTATTTTATAATTATTATACTTTGAAATTATTTTAAAAAAAGAGATATTTCTCTCAAATATTTTTGATTTCATCTATGTCAACATCATTTTATGGATTTTAAGCTTATTTGAAGTTTATTTATTATGATACAAAACTTCCATGTTGTATTGAATTTTTTGTGATATGTTTGACTATGGATGTGTTCTTTTTATACCATTCATGGTTTATGGAGAAAGTATTGACATTTCTTATTCTAGTTTTAATACGAATGTTTATGTTATGTTTAAACTTGTTCATATGAGAAATGCATTGAAATTAATAAGTGAGACATGTAGCCCACTATAGCTCCTCGATACATCGGTAGGTCTTATGAGACAAACTAGTTTATTGGCATAAGGATTTGACAAATTCTTATTTGTAATCTTGGCACAAGGCCTTGAATATGTGGTTATGATAGTCTGGCATTATGCATTCCCTCATTATGAAAGTGGTTATTGATATTTCACGTGATTATTCGACTAGTAGAATATCTATGTGAATAAGTAAATGGAATTATTTCATTTAATTTCTGCCATGATATGCTGAAGTTCAAATTTAAAAGGCTTTTGTTTTATTTATACATTGCCTTAAATTTTTATGCTTATTTATGAATGTTTCCGCTATATTGTTATCCTTACTGGGCATCTGAGCTCACCCCTTTCTATGTTTTATTTTTCCCAGGATGTGAAGAAGTATTTTATGAATGACTTGTAGGGATAGTATGAGGGGATATGAGTGTGGGATAGGGAGACTATGTTGTTGTTTTTTTCATTTTATTATGTAATGTAAACATTATGGATGTATCTAGTGATTCCATGGATACTAAACTAATCGGTCTTTCGACATTTGATCTTTTTTGATCAAGCCAATATTATGTAATAATGCCCCGAATCTGGGTAACTGGGGTCAGGGTGTTACAAATTCCTTCACATAAGATGAATTTATTAATGAAATATTTCAAGTTGGTGTTTATAGTTCATGGTTCTACATTAATTAATTCCATTTACGAAATTTCCAAATAATCATCGCTCATGAAGATGTGAGAATCAATGTAATGAAATCCCTTGATAATTGAAATAGAAAGAAGATTTACTTCTCATGTTTCATTTTCATTTGGGATCCTCATAGGTCCTTGAAATTTTAGAAACAATAGAACCATATTTTTAGGCATTTCATCTTATTATATGAAGAGGTTTTGTGATATTCATAGCAATACTAGTTTTAATGGTTTATTTTTAGGGAAACATATTTTGGGTGTGAAAAATTTTGTGACACAGTTTTTTATTAGAGAAAAACAAAACTCATTCTTAATTTTTAGAGACCCAGTCCATATAAAATTTTAAAATTGTAAAAAAAAACTTTTAAACATCCTTAAAATAATTTTGAAATGGTTTCCCTGATCTATTCTGATAGTGTTTACCCTTCGACTATAATTTGGTGTGATTTTGAGCAAGGCATGTTTTCAAAGATGATTAAAATTTATTTTATTTTTATCAAATATTTGAAAATATTAATATATATTAAAGAGATACCCAAATAGAACTCATAATAATACTATTTTTCAATAATTTGGTATTAATTATAGGTTATCTATTTTTCTTATTTAGGTTTCAGTCCCTAAATTAACCTATTTTGGGAGTTTAAATTTTTATCCAACCAATTCATAATAATGAATATTAAATATACAGTTAATCCTCTAATATTACTATTATTAATAATTTAGTAATATAAACATAAAAGGGTTATTTAGAGTATATTTCTTATTGTATCCTATAAATTAATTAATTGAGGGTATAATGTTAATTAAAGATGATCCTCCATCAAGGTTGGTCTTTGATTGTGGAATGACAACACATTATTTTTTTATTATTAATTAAAAATTACATTGTTGAATTATTATTTTTATTGAAAAAGTTATAAACATCCCATTAAATTTATGGTAATATCCTAATGGATTCATGATCCCTATGAATTCATCAAAGAAATTGTTTTTTAATAATGTTTTAGTTTCCAAAAATCATATTGGATACCAAAAATCCTCGTCCTTCTCCATTATTCTACATTCACATATCAAAAAAACATTATCTCTTTCAAAAAGGATAGTGATTTTATGATTCTAGACTAGGGTAGTGGTTCAGATGGATATGGTGTGGGTGATTCCATTTTGGGTGAGATAAGGGAGATGATAGCATTGTTAATGTAGTGTGTTCATAAATGGAGAAGTGGGTTGGGCATGGGTTTAATGGGAAATGGTGTAGGTAATGGAGACAATTAAAATATGGTATAGAATCTTGAGAATATAAATGGTGAAAAATGGTGTTGTATGGGGGGGTAGCTGAGGTGAGGTATTGATGTAGAGATTTGGAAGATGGTTCATCCATAAGGGGTACATATGGAAAAGGTATCGATGAAGACTGATATGGTGAAGAGGATTCCTAAAGAAGGAAACCCTATAAAACAATGTGTATTCTTAGAGTATACATTATGTATTATTTTTTCTTTCTAAAGGCTTTTTATAAGGTGTGAACTATAACCCGGCTCATATATTTTGGGCACAAGTTCAGTTTATTATTTGTTTTAGCAATGGTTTTTGTGATTGAGTAAAATATCACATTGTGTTTGATAACATAACAAAAGATATGTTTGACCAATGGATACATGACCCAGGGTGGGATGAATTTCATGCCCAGTCACCCCCAACTTGAATATATTGTGTGTGTATAGGTTCTAGTCATAGTGGAAGCATCCTTTGAAGGTATGAATAAGTCATCATTTAGTTTTAATTCACATGTAATCCTTTCTTTACAATATTATGAGATCATGTCCAATGAAAAATAGTAGATCAATAGACTAAATTAAAATTATGGAACCATAAGGAGGGGATCTTCACGTGTAATTTATAATTAATTTATGAGAATATATAGAATAACTTAACTTTTAATTACACATTTGTTTATGATCTAATGGAATAAAATTAATCACACCATCATTGTACTATAGGATTCAACTGCAAAATCTCTCTAGTGGTGATCCTCATATGCACTACAATCTCTAATCAGCATCACATAAACATCATGTGTTATTATGGATGATCATAATCACTTGTATTGTTCATTTTTTATCGCATCTATATTCCTCAAATAGACATATAATTCTTGGTTCTCTCTCAATGTATTGGGAGAGGACAAATATGGAGAGCACTCTAAGGATTGAGCCAATATCTTTATATCTGTTGTGCATGCTATCAAGTGAAAATGTAAATTGATATAACTACATATTTATTATATCTGGGATAGGGTTTGAATATCACAGAAAATCGCCTAGACAAATTTAATATTCTTAATTAATCCTAAGTCCAATATTATTATTATTATTATTATTATTATTAATCAATTGACATACACAACGCATTAAAAATATGAATAAATATTAATTATTTATAATTAGACCATTAAACACAATTTTCATGACTTCATTTTCATTTACCAATCCTCAAATAATGAATATTTAATTATGTAAATTTCACATCATTGTTTTAAGATAAATATAATAAATATTATATTAACCAAACATAAATTTTTTTATTATTCATTAACTTACATATTATTTAGAATACCATTTGATTAAATTATGGTGATCAACCAAACCCAAAAAAAAATATTTATTATTATAACATATAAACGTAAATACGAGGATTCATCTTAGTTTATGGGTACACATAGTGTGTGACCCTCTAGTCATCATTCTCAATGAAATTACACACCACCTGAAGTCCAAGGTTAGAATCTAGAAACTCGGTAACCAATCTATAGAGAACGAATTTGGAATCGTAAAAAATTCCAACCTCCTATGAATTTTTTCCATGTAATATAATATTTTAATAACATTAACTCATATAAATCTTGTTTCTAATCAATACCATCAACCTATATTCTCAATGTCTTATTATTTGACTCTCTAGAAAGAAAAATGACCATCGACTACCGTGGACATGGATTTATATAGGCTTTTCCATTCCTATCAAAGGGCCTAAGATATTATATATCATCAAGTGATAAAAGAGATAAATAATTTCTCACATTATACATTAATTTTATATCAAATATGATGCATAAAATGTATCCTAATTTTCCATGAATATATGTTATGATTTGTATAAATATATAATGTTTGAAAAGTCATGATATCCATAAATGATAATATTAAATTAAAATGATCAATGAACAAGTCTATAGATATGAACATCTAATGACACGTGAAAATGGTGATTTCTTATTAATGGGAAGGTTCTAATAACCTGTTGGGTTATATATTTCCAAGTATGAGAACCATGAAAATGTGTCTTAATATCTTATGATCATACTACCCTTAATTACATTTATTATTTCTTTTCCATCATACAATATAATCTATCCATAGAATAAGTTTCAAGAATATTTGATTCACTTATATATTCTCATTACATTAAGGAAATTATATAAACTTTTAGTGTGACATATATTCTTATGAAAATATAACATATAAATTTGATGTATAATAGAAACAATAATGTGATAATAAAACATCATTAATAATAAAAATATTTAACAAAGTAGGAAAAATTTTGATTCTAGGGAACCAACTTCAATAGGCTCCCACTTGCAAAAGACCTAACTAAAAAACATTTGGTCCACTAGATCTCACTTGATACTCATCCTTTTATTAGGAATAATACTTCATTAAGAAGTTCACCTTGTGTTCCCCATTAATACTATGCTCACTGAATCTTTACCTCATTGAGAAGAATCCCTCAATAGATGACACATTCAAATTATTCTCTTTCTTCTATGGTACGACCTTGGATATTTGAAGAGTGTCACCGCTTTAATGTTATGAAAATAGAATGTGAAAGGATCTTTACAGTTAGCTAACACATCATGCTCTTAGAAAAAATTTCAATTCCAAAATTTATCCTTAGCTTCATCAAAATACATAATATACTTGGATTGTTTTGTATAATCGAAAACAACTATCTTCTTGAACTCTCATGGTCATATATCCTCCATTGAGGTGAAATAATAAACTATAATAGAATTTATGATCATTATGATCTTTCTAAAAACTAGAATATGTATAACCCCTAATGACTGTTACTCTAAATCCTCTATACACTATGAACATATTCTTTGTATGCCTCGAATAATTAAGGATATTTTTAATAACATTCAAAAAAATTTCACCTAGATCTTATTTATATATACCTTTTATACTCAAAGATTAACCAATATTAGGCTTCATATGTAACATGTAATACATGATATTTGCTATCACAATAGTTTGTGGGACATTATTCATTCAATCCATTTCATCTTGTGTCTGAGGTAACATTTTATTCGAATGATTCAAAACATATGATAATGGAACCAAACCCCTATAATATTATTCCATACTGAACCTCTTTAGTATTTGGTCAATGTATATACCTTGACTTAATCCCACATACCTCATTGATGTATGTCACATGATATTAATCCCTAGAATATAGGTTTATTCACCTAAGTGATTTAAGAAGAATCAGTTTCTCAACCCATATTTTACTTCTTGTAAGGCTGGTGTATCAATTCCAATTAGTAATATATCATCATAATATAATATTATGAAAACAACATTAGATACAATAAACCACTTGTAAAGTCATCACACATATTTATACTTGATTAAAAAAATATTTTATTTATTCATCAAGTCAAATATCCTAAGACCTTGATTCTTAATTTAATCCATAAAAAAAACTATCTAAATTTTATACCTTTTTGGTATTTCATGGAGTCACAAAACCTTATATTTTTGTCATATACACATCCTCTAGAATTATCCAATTGAGGAATTCAGTTTTGAAATCCATTTACCAAATCTAATAGTCATGATAAGATTCTATGGAAAAAAATTCATGGATTTGAACATGTAAAATGGAGAAAAGATTTCATCATAGAAAAAAAATGTGATGTTTTATAAACCATTTATCTACTAGCCAATATTTTTATGTATTTACATTACCTTCCATGTACATCATTCTCTTGGATACCCATTTTCAACAAACGTGATTTACATCAACTGAAGGATTGATCAAGACTTGTACTTGTCTTTGATACATGTAATCCTTTTTAGAATTCCGGTTATATTTCCATCGTGTTTCATATGATCTCTCTAATTACTCCATATATGCTTTAGGATGATAAGATTCCATTAATAATGAGTCACTATCATTGGGGAATATAAAACCATATCTCCCTGGTTGTCTTAACTCTCTAACACACATATGAAGACCATTTTTTGAGAAAAAATTCTTATATGGGGTCCTATAGAATTAGTTCACATACCAACTATTTGGTATCTTGAGAATAAACTTCATTGATGTCAATATTTCTCCCACTATCCTATTAGAGGATTTTATCCCTCCCAAGAAAAATTATTTATCTTACAACCATCACATTTTTGTCTGAAGGGTTTCATTGGTAATATCACCTTGTCTCTGTGAGATAATATATAATGATACACTGCATGCCTTAGGGTAACAATTTGTTTCTTGATCTATCCTGAACAAACACCTCTATAACCCATGCACGAACTTGTGACAAAGTGGGTTTCTTTACACACCATAACATGAAGTAAAATCATTTTCCACATTATTTGGTACTATGTTTAGATCATATAATTTCGTTTGAAGTGTATATTCCTGAAAGTATAATGGATGTGTTGTGTGACTCATAATAGACCTTACCATGCCCAAAAAGGTACACTTCCTCATTTTTGTAACACCATTACAATATGGTGTAGAATGAGCAGTGAGTTAATATGAAATACCATACTCTTATAGGAATTGGTAAATTATTTGTTAAGATATTCACCACCTCTATCTGATCAGAGATTATTTATCTTCTTACTAGTATTATTTTCTACCTCATTCTTAAACCATTTTAACTTCTTAACGGATTAATAGTTTTACCAAATTAAATAGATATAACTATACCAACTCAAATTATTCGATAAAATTAATCAAATTCGAGTATCCACATCAATTCTCTACTTGAAAAGGTTTATACACATATGTGTGTATCAAATATTGAAGCTCTATAAACTATTCACCTTGACCACTAAATGGTGGCTTGTCTATCTTACCTTATAAACAAGAATGACATATTTCTTGTTTTTTTAACTCAAAAGAGTCTAAATACCCATATTGATAGGCCTTTTTCAAAATCTTCTCATTTATGTGACCAAAACGATGATGCCATAATTGTGTTCCAAATAAGTCGAGTGTATTAGTTTCGTTATAAACTTCCAATATTTTGTTTTCATAATTTAATAAACAAGGACCACTATTTAGTTGTTCCATAAATACATATGATATATTTATAAAAGTAGAAAAATTTATTTTCAAATATTAAAATAAATCCATTTGTATCTAGGAAACAAATATAAATAATGTTTTCGTTACACTAGGCACATAATATCAGTTCTTTGAAACCAAAATCAATCTTGTCAGAAATTTGATATGGTAGTCTACCATGACAAGAGCATCCAACCCCACTCTATTAAGATCTAATAGATCCACCTTCATTCTTGTAATATTATGAAATATACTACTTTCCCATATTTGGATACAAATTTGATACCTACATGCATTAAATAATACCCAACTTATAGATATAGAAATATTACACTCGATAATGAATCCACCTGAAGCTTACCCTTTATTATTTGTTGGGGATAAATTTATCTTCAAATGTCCCTACTTTCAACCTGAAAAACATACTGCATCATGTACTTTCCCTTTATTTTGAATCTTCTTTTTCGTGGAAAGATGGTTCTTTGGAACCATATACTTAAAATGATTCTTTGGAAACTTTTCCATATTCTTCATTTTCTTATTTACCCTATAAATATCATTTTTTCTATGCCCCTTGTCTTTAAAATCATAGAAAATAACTTTAATAATTTTTTAAAGTGTCTTCACACTGTTTCTTATATTATAATTCACAACAAAATAGGAGAAGGACTTAGGTAATGATGACAAAATAAGATCTTAGTTCATCTCATCAGGGGTCTAAAAACCCAACATGTCCAGGTGCTCAATGTATCGAATAATCTTGAACACATGGTCCCCATATAGTTCCAAATCTCTAAGAATCCATGTGAACATTTCATTAGAGATCCAATATCATGACAATTTTTCCTCCTCTTGATTGAGATCCTTAAGGTGAGAAATAATTCTATTCACATCTATATCTTCATATTTCATTAAAATCGCATTACATGGGGAGGATTGCATGAAACATTGACTATACATAAAATCATACACATTATTAAGATAGAAATATAATTCTTTCCCTTTATCCTCTATAAATTAATTCAAGAATTGGGGTTTCTAGCATGTACAATTTCCTTTCATGGAATAGTACAATGCGACAGATCTTATACCATTCCTGGAAATTAATGCTGGTGATAAGGTTATCCTTATCAAGTATATAATGAAATGATATTTTCCATATCATTTGATTTTCCAATTCTAAAAATAAGTAATTGGTAATTAGTACTTATTTTGATTAAAAAATTATATAAATAAGATTAAATTTAGTTAACTTCTTTTTTAATATCCCACTTCTTTTGAAACATAATAACCCCCCCCATCAGTTTTGGAATATCTTTTTCCTTAGATATTATAGTGGAAATTATACATATTCCCTTTATTATAACCCAGACTTGGTTACACCTCAGCTCCTAGACTAGGACCATCTCTTCTTGCCTAGGATCCCCCTCATTTCATAAGATTTTACTCACGTGTAGGTCATGGGATACAATGGATTTGATAAAGGGGGTTTATATAAATCGAACCATGAGAACAAATGTCCTTAAATAATAAAGGGAAGATGATGAAATATATGACACCATTTTAATTTAATAAAAAAATTAAAATAAACCAATCACATACTAAATGGATTGTATACTCACATGATAAACAATAACCAAAAAGGGATAAAAAAATTTAATTAATTAAATTTTTCTTAATTCCATCCAACCATCCTTAACTCACCATCATCTATAATTTTAAAAAATATTTTCACAAACCAAGTCAGTGTTCCATCCAACCTAACAACTGACCTAGCTCAAGACATGGCCCAAAGTGCATTCCTGATCCCCAGAGGCAAGAAACTATTACCTGGGCATTGAAAATACCCTTCTGGGAGTGATTCCACCCATATATTTAATAGTAAAAAATCAAAAAAAAATACCTAAAAACATAATAGATAACCATAACCAAGAAGGGATAGAACATTTTTCAGATTCAACATTCTACAACTTTAACCAAGACCAAAATACAATAAAATAAAGAAGAAAAAAAGTAAACCACAACTCAAAAGCCTTCAAGCAATGAGGGGGCCATCACCCTCAATCCACCACAACCAACACATGGGAGAAGTGGAACAATAGAAATCGTATCTACCATCACTACTATGAAAAATCATGCCTTTAACTGGGTAATACATAAAAAAGCCTACAAACACCCAATGGTGTATATAGGGAGAAATCAAAATACCATCAGAAATCCAAAAAAAAATATTGCATGCTTTAAAATTTAAATCTAAATCATCATGCTGATTTTCCTAAGAATATTTGAAACATTTCTAGGGAAAAAAAATTTGGAAACACATTTAAGGAAAACCTTTTTCAAAAGAAACATACTTTGAAATTACAATGTACAAAATATCCACCACATACCGATGGCAAACAAACCATTGTAAAAAACCATGTCACAAGAGAGATCTATAGGAAATCCCTATAGGTAACTATTATATGTGATTCCCCATGAACCTCATACATCAATGACAAGCTCATCCAACAAAAAGCCACAGCATCCTCGTGCATGATCCATTAGAGGGGAACACATCCCGTGGTCTATTAGTCACTAAATATATTCAAAATCCCATATAATTCTCATGAATGATCCACTATAGGTGAATTCGTCCTGATTTCTAGTGGTATCTAATCATATCACATATTTAATTAGTGTTATTGCGTCAATCTTCTTAGAAGAAACTGGTAATCAGCCCCACTGAATCAACTAGTGTACTAGTTCTCGTTCACCCTAAAATATAGTAGGGATTCCCTTTGTGTTAAACTTCTATTTCACATGTCACATAAATCACCACTCGTACATACACATTCCTTTCATCATTAATAAAAAATAAAATCCAATTCCTTCATAGTTACATTCATCCAACAATCAAAGTACCCATGGGAGCCACTATTTTACTTAATCAAAACCACTTTCATGTTCATAGGCACAAAAAATCCATTTTGAAATACCTTTCACACCACATTCATAATTCATAAAACCCATTTAGAAACACAACAAGAAGCACGCACATTAAGTTTGCCACTTTCAATAGGAAAATCCCCTTTAAAATTTATACACACACCAAATCCATTTTAAAATGTGCTTCACATAACTTGCACATTTTTTGTCGCACATTTAATGAACATAACAAATAATATCACATGAAAAATAACCATTTCATTTATAAATCCAAATTTAATCACTAATCTTCCTCTTAACCATTTTAAAAACATGTTTTGCACATTTTACAAATTCAATTGAACACTTTTATGAAGCATTACAAAGAGTCGCATATGAAATACAATCAAATAATTTTTAAAATACTATCTTACAACACATAAAAATATTCAAATCACCTTGAAAACACATTTAGAACCACACACATAATCCAAAAAATCATTTATGAAAACATGAAAGCATGTCAAAGTAATTTAATAATGTAAAAGCATGAAACCACCTACCTCAAGCTTGAAAACTTCTTGAAAGTGGGGGAAAACAACATTTTCCCCAAATGAGAACCTTATAGAGGTATGATAGAACCATAAACATCAATATTCCACCCAAAAACTCTATCTAAAACCATTATTAAGTCAAAAAAAACCCACTACATTAGAACAAACCAAAGAGGGAGGGAGAGAAAACCCATAATAAGAATGAAATTGAGATAAAAGAGACTTATATGATGATTAATTTAATATACAAGGCCAAATCCACCAAAACATTAGAGTTTAAGGGGTCTTTGGAGGAGTAGAGGAATATCCTAGGTCTAAAAATCCCATATCACTCATATTATGGGTCATTTGTGATTAAAATCAGGGGAGGTATTAAGAGTAATTTTCTTATTTTTATGACATAGACATGTTTTATGGTTTGTAAACCTGGTTTTCAAATCCATATAGAAACCATGAAACCTTATTTTTCTAATAGGAATGAGGTTTCATAGTTTTTTAGAGGAGGGAACATGCTCGTGTAGTAGTCTCTATGACCTGGACAGTACCACAATCCAAGTCACGTGGTTTTCCCTCCGCTAGACCATGATCTCCTTTAATTGTGACCTAACAGTGTGCCACCTACATTTGATCCCAAAAACACCATTTTTCTCCAAAAACCCCCATGGAAGAAAAGGGAGAAACAAAATAACAAAAATAAACAAAGGAATAACTCAAAACAAAATCAAGGATGTGATAATTATCCCCACCATGAAAACATTAAGCCCCCAAAAAACATTATAGTGTATAATTAGTGTACAAAAATGGATACTCCTCCTCAACCCAATAATTTATCTTCAATGGGTCATGATCATCACTACCATGATTCCAAAGAACTAGGACCATTGTTATTAACTTTACATAAAAAACATTCCCCTAAGCATCCATAATCGGCCCTGGCTTCTCAAGCATAGACAAATCATGCTCTAACTCAAACTCCTCACATTTCAACACATGGGATAGGTCCAGGTTTTACTTTTTCAGCTATGATACATGGAACATGTCATTAATTGAAATTAACTAAGAGGAAAATGACAATGTGTATGATACTTTACATACTCTCCTGGTGACCTCAAAAGGTCAGCCATACCTCAGTGATAGTTTAAATTTCTTACCAATATGATGGTGACACAATCGAGGTTCCACTTTCAGAAACACCTGCTCATCGACAAAAAATCTTAATCTCAGTGCCTCTGATCATCATAAAACTAGTGATGACTCTATTCCATCAAAAAAAAATTCATTCTCAACATGAATTTATCAAATGATTCTAGAACAAGGCTTGGTCCCAATAATGAGGTCTCACCCACCATAGCCCAACATAAAGGGGACCAACATGACTAAACACAAATAGAATCAAAGGGATTCTTTCAAATCGATGACTGGTACCTATGATTATATGAAAACTCCACTAACCCAAAATTTGCATCCCAAGAGCCACTGAAATCCAAAAACAAATTCCCAAATCATTTCTTCTAAATTATGATTCTCCTGCTCTATCTAACCTTTGGTTTTGGAATGGTATTTCATACCCAACTTGGCATGTGACTCCATCACCTTATGATTACCATCCAAAAACGCTGGGGTAATGTGAGGGTCCCTATCTGAAATGATTATTGACAACACACTATGAAACCTCACTATATCTTGAACATACAACGAACCCAAATCAACAACTTTGGATGAATACAAGATCATAATGAAGTGGGATGATTTGGTCATACATTCAATCACTATCCAAATATGATTCATTTCCCTACGGTGTACAAGTTATGCCAACAATAATGTCCATGTAAATCTCATCCATCTTCCAGGTAGGTATGGTTAGTGGCTAATGAAAACTGGAGGGCCTTTTGTACACACTTTTAACATGAGAACAGATATAATATCACAATTCAAATTTATATACACATCACCTCAAAACTAGACACTTTAACTATCTACACACATCATAAAACACCTTGGTGGTACTAGGATGAACAACCCACAACGAATGGTGGTTATCCAACATCACCTACATCACAATGACAATGGAACCATGAAGTGACCCTTAAAGAGAAAAACTCCCTCAAGAGACAATTTCCACTCACTAGGCACCTCCCCACCATTTATGAACTACATAGAACACTAACACAATTCTTCACTCGGATGCTCTTATTGAATTAACTCTATAAGGTATTGTGTTTACTAAACACTAGCCAATAAAATACCTTCACTATTCTACTTGGTATCTAGATAAAATTCGGCAATGATCCTCATTACATTCCACTAATCACAGGATTATTTCAAAGATTACACTAGAACCTTCCTTCTCAAGGCATCTGCTACCACATTGCCTTTTCCTATGGTGTGCACAACCACAAAATCAAATCCTTGATGGTACTCAATCTAGTGATGAAACCATAAATCCAATTCATTCTTGGGGGAAATGTAGGCCATGTTCAGATGATTAGAATAAATAACAAACTTCTCCCTAAAAATATGATGATTCCATGACTTTAAGGGATGTTTCAGTGCTTCTAATTCTAGGTCATGGGTTGGGTAATTATTTTCTTATGTTTAGAGTTTGTAAGATCCATATTCCACCACATGGTTATCCTACATTAGAACACACCCAATGCACATTCTAGAAGCATCATAGTAGACCACATATCCATTTCTATATTCCTAAAAGATCAAAACATGTGTTTTGTTCAATCTTCTATTAAGCTCCTCAAAGGATTCCTAACACACATGGATCAACTAAACATTTACCCCCATATAGGTAATAATATTCATGGTTGAAGAAAAACAAGATAAAACCTGAACAAATTACTTGTAATACCTAACAAAACCTAGAATTATTATGAACTCAGAAATAAATTTCAAGTATTCCCATGACATCACTATACTGATCTTATTGGGGCCCACTGAAACCCCTCTTTCAAAGATCTTATAACCCAAAAACATCACTTCCCTGATCCAAATGTTTCTTTTAGAAAAAATAATATATATATATATATATATGGTGATACTAAATGGTTCTTAGCCCAATCCAAAAATGATTATCATGCTCCTCCTCGGTCCTAGAATAGACTAGGATGTCATCCAAAAATTCCAAGACAAACAAGTCGAGATCCAAATGGAACACCATTTTAATACCTCCATAAATAATGTTGGAGAATTAGTCAACTGGAATGAAAATTCCAAACACTGAAAATAGTTGTACCTTCATAGAAAGGCTATTTTTAAAGCATCTCCTACTCTAAATCGGACTTGGTGATACCCAGAATGAAAATCGATCTTGGAGAGTCATCTTTCAAAAATAATATTATTTAAAAAAGAAATAAATATGAGGAAAAGGGAACTTGTTCTTGATCATCGCCATATTCATATTTTAGTAATCGATACATAACAGAAGAGATCCATTATCGTTTTTCACAAATTGTACTGGGGTTGCCCAAGGTGATTCTCTTGGGTGAATGAATCCATTAGATTTCAAATCACCCTGTTGTACATTTAATTCCCTATAGTAGGTGGGGGTATAAGGTATGATGGAATATTTAATGGGTTTTTTTCGAGTTTTAAATCAATTGTAATCTCTACAACCTACTCAAGAGAAATACCTAATAAATCCAATGGAAATTCCTATGGTAACTCATTCACCATCAGAGGCAATCCAGGTTCCGGACCAGTATCACCATCCTCTATAATGAGTGATGAGATCTGAAAAACGAGATTTTCCAATTCTAGAAGGGGAAGTCCAACATGCCCCGACCATGGATCTCATTCACCTTAAAAAACATGGGTACTTCAATCAAGTGCCACAAAAATTAATCACTACTGATAGAAATTAATGGTCACCTAAAAAGAACCATCCAATCCATACCAAGAATCGTGTAAAATATATCCACTAATAAAACATGGAAATCCCATTCTAGCTTGACCCCTCACATGGTAAGTGCACAAGATGGACTCCTAAGCTCAGTTGAGAACATAAACACATCCATTATAAGGGAATAAATCAAATAAATAGAGTCACGGGTATCAAATAGACCAAATCGAATGATGATACAAAAATAATGGTACCTCGAATTATCACAGGCCATGTATTTGATTTTGTAGGCACTTGATCAACATTGTGAAGATGCATCATCTTTTTTGGACCCTGAGAATGACCACTAACATATTTCCTTTACTTAAATTAACTATCCCTGGAAAAGGATCCATCCCTATTTCCATTAACATAAAATTGAGAACCCTCTAGTCTGGATAGTTCTAATCAAGCTAATATATCTTTCAAAGCTAGAAATTCTACACCACCCTTATATGGGTGTACCACCTTGATAAACCGTTACAAGTTCCCCAAAGTTCCACACTAATGTCAAGGTCTGGGTGGATCTAAATATGTCAATAACATATTCCCTAACTCCCAAAATTGATTTGACACAATAGAACCACCATCAAAATCCACAGATGAAGATATCCATGAAGGATATCCTAAAATACCATCTCCACACTTCTCTTGTTCATCATGTTTCTTCTTCTTCTTAGATAGGTCACCGCCTCCATATCCCACTACTGACACTACTCCTAACAAACCAAACTATCCACTAAAATCAATCTCCACCATCAACCACCTCAAAATAGGTATTAAACTTGAACAAGAAGACATGAAATATTATTTCTAGAAGCAACCCCACTTTGAAATTTTTAGACATCCACTGCTCACAAAAGAATACCTCCAGTTTGAACTGAACCAACTCTGCAAATGGGTTATCATATTTGATAATGGTCTGATCCCCAAAGTGAATATCCAAAAACACTTAGGACTTGGTAAAGGACAAGTTCTTAGGGAAATACTTCTTGTTGAAGATGAATTTGAAATTATTATGTCATGTATACTCATTCTTACTAGCTTTTAGCACTGAGTCATAGCACTTACTATTTTGACCATCCAACATGAACAAAGAAAACTTCACCCTGATTGCCTTATGAGTATCAATAAACTCAAAAACCTCCGTTTAAAGAAAGTTTCATCACCCACATTCCATAAACACCAACACCTTTGAGAAGTTAAACATTGGAAAATAGATCCACTATCACCAATATGGAACATCCTACCTTTACCTAGCTCATACATAAAAAAGTCTACATACACCAAAGGGCGTGTCAATGGTTTGATCCAAAGCCCGGTAGGATTCCACCAAAATAAAATTTCCATGCAAAAAGATTAGAACAAAAATAAACATGCACATTTCCATAATAAAATTTTAACTATTTTTTGGAAATTTTTTTATAAAATTACTTTTATTGAAAACCATTCTCAAAAGAAACTTACTTTGAAATTTCCATGTACGCCAGGTCAATCTTGTGCTGATAGTGAGCACCACATCACAAAGAAACATGTCAAAAGAAAGGAAAATAGGAATTCCTTATACGTAGATAGCATAAGTGGGGCCCTATGAACCTCATATCTCGATGATAATCTCCTCCAAAAAAGACACACAGTGTCCTCATGCATGATCCACTAGAGGGGAACACATCCCAAGGTCCAGTGGTCAACAAATATAATCCAAAATTTATTTCATCCTCAAGCACAATCCAGTAGAGTGGAATGCATCCCTAGATCTAGTGGTCTCTGATCAAGTAACTTGTTTAGTTAGTGTTGTAGTGTTATTCATGCTAGAAGAAATTAGGACTCATCCCTACCGAATCAACTAGAATACTATTTCTACTTCACCCACCAAGATACTCAAGATTCCCATTGTGATCAATTTCCATTTCACAAGCCAAAAATATCTTCACTTCCACATAAACATTCTACGAATTGGGAACACACATTAAAATCCATTTCTTTCACAGGAACCTTCATCCGACAATCATGGCTTCCATGGGAACCACCATTTTACATAATCAAAACCAAATTCAAGTTTACATGCACTTAAAATCCATTTGGAATCAAATTTCACACTACATTCACAATTCATAAACTCCATTTGAAAATAGAACAAAAATAATACACATTAAATGCAATCATTATCATAGAAAATACCCTTTCAAATCTAAACACACATAAAATCCATTTTAAAACATGCTTTACATCACATATAAAATTCGGGGAATGCATTCAAGGAACATAAAAAACAATATCCTATGAAAAAAACCATTTCTTTCATAAAACCAACATTCATCACATATATACCTCAAAAAAATTGTAAATCATGTTTTTAACCTTTCACACATTCCATAAAATACTATTATGAAGAACAATAATGAGGTGCACATGAAATAAAATCAATTTGTTTCTATAAAACTGTCTTCCAACACAAATACATTTTCAAATCACCATGAAAATAAATTTTTCATCGCATACATAATCCATAGATTACATTTATGAAACCAAACAAGATTATCAAAATCATCTAATAATGTAAAACCAGAGAACCACCTACCTCATGTTTGGAAACCTCTGGAAATTGGTGGAGAATCACAACAGCAAAATAGGTGAACCCTATAAAGGAAATATAAAACCATAAAAATAAATATTCCACCCAAGAAATAAAGATAAAACACTTATCAGTTCAGAAAACCAACTGAAAAAAAAGAACCTAAAAAGGGGGGAAGAGACACCCTAGAAGAAGAAAGAAATCTAGAGAAAATATACTTACATGATGATTATTCAATGATACAAGGCCAAATCCACCCAACATTGGAGTTCACAGGGTCCGAGGAGTGTAGGAATCTCATGGGGTCAAAAATTCCATATGGATCATATTAGGGTCGATTTGGAGTTGAAATATGTGGAGGGTAAAAGTGTAATTTTCTAATTTTTATGACTTAGATAGGTATCACAATTAGCCTGAATGGTTTTTCAAACCATGTGGCAACCGTGAATCCCTCTCTATCCAACTGGAATGAGGTCACACAATTACTTTGGGTATAGTGAAAATCCATGCAGTTGGATGTGTGCCCTAGACTGTTCCACTCTCCAAGGCACATGGTTTTCACTAGGTTGGTGCACAGTTTCCCCTAACCATGTTTCAGCAATGCTCCACCATCTGTAAATCCAAAAAATGCAATTTTTCTAAAAAATATACAGGAAACCAAGGTAAAAATTCCAGAAAAAAAATAAACAAATGAATACCTCATATAGAAATCATGGATGTGAAAAATATTGTCTGTATTTAAAATTAATGTAGTACACAGTTGTACATGGAGTCAAAATCATATGTTTATCATTAATTATAACATAAAAATTAAGTTAATATATAATTATTAATCTTATGAAATGGTGTGTAATTTTTAATGAATTAAACATAGAAAAAAGGTCCATTGGTTTAATTATACATTTATTTATACTTTCAATGAAAATTTTAGAATACTCCTAGGAAGCATTCAACATGGTGTGCACACGTCTCCTTCCTAATTCTACAGAACATATCCTGATCATGGCATGTTTCTTTTAATGGTTGTGTTTGAGGTATATAGAGTGTACTAGGAATTCATAGAATGTTCCTCCATAGTTACACAACATGTTTTCCCTATGTTGTGTATCTGATACATGGCTCAATGGGACTCCCTATGTTCTCAATCGTGAGAAGACAAGGATGACATGGTGTGTAATCTACTTATACTGAATTTATCTCAATATGTCGATCTAGTTTATTTTTTTCTTCGAGTTAATTTTATATTCTGGACTTGATCTATCAATATGTAGATGTGAAAAGAAAACTACACTTAAATTTATCTGGGAGTACGTAGTGTGTACGTTATTTTTTCACGCAAAGCCTTTGGCACCTAAAGATGGAAATCTGCATATGACTACTTTCAATCATTTACAGGTTACTAGTTATGTTATATATAATGAAGAAAATAAGATATTGTGATGTAATATTATAAAAACCAAAAAATTTATGTAATAGAAAAATAAAATGAATTCAATTAATCAATGAATAATAAATAATTATAAATTAATCATGTGAGTTCTTTGATATCACTTATAGGTTCTGGGGACAACCAATGTGCCTTTTGAAGGTATGACAAACTCATATTTTAATCTTAAATCTGATGAGATCATTACATTATATGATCATCAGATCATGTTCAATCAAAAAAACAAGACTAATATATTACATTAATATGCCAAAACTATAGGGAGATAATCTTCACATGAAACTTATTTTAAATTAATTAGAATATATAGAATTAGTTCAAATAGTAATTCCTCTTTTTTTATGATCCTATGGAATATAACTTTTTCACTATTGTTTCACTGTAGGATTAAAGTGTTGAATTTCAATATGGGTGATCCACATTTTCACCCCAATATCTGATCAATGTTATGGAAATTTCAAGTGCTATCATGTATGACCCTAATCGCTTGCATTTTTTATGGTTGATCACATAAGTATTCTTCATGAAGATGTAGAGCACTAGGTGTTCACTCAAATGAATGAGAGAGGAGGAAGAGAGGCCTCACTCTAGGGATTGATCCAATCTCTCCTAATCCAATGGACACTCCAAAAAGTGAATTAGGAAAGTGATATAATTAGATATTTATTATATCTAGTTTAGGGTTGGAAATTTTCACACAAGACCCGGATGATATTTAATATTCATAATTCACACCTTGTCCATAAATAATAACATAAAAAAATATAAATTTCCTAAAATGTGTAATACATTAAAAAATATTAACTAATAAAAAATGGACCATTATACTAAGTCTATTTTCCATCATCAACATTTAACGATCCTCAAATGATGACTACTTAATTAAATAATTATCACTAAATTATTCTTTGATAAATAAAATAAATATTATATTCCACCAACTTACAAAGAAATATTTATTATTATTATTTAACTCACATATTATTTTGAATAAATTTATATTAAATTATGATGATCAAACAAACGTGAATGAATATTATTTATTCTAACTTTTCATATTAAATACTAAAATTTAACTAAGATTAAAGATACACTATGTTTTTGACCCTCTAGTCCTCTTTCAAAATGAAATTAGGTATAACCACTTAAATTAATAGGTTAGTGTTCAGAAAAATGATAATGAATCCACATAGAAATAATTTAATGTCACAAAAATTTCCATCCTCCTATGGATGTTTACCATGTAATATAATCATTTTTTTGCAGAATCTCAAATCAAACAAGTTGCATATTGGTGCCATAAACCAAAATTATTGATGTATGCTTATTTGAATTTCCATATCTTAATACACATATTGAAAACCATAGCCCTGGATTTTTTTTTTCTTTAGTTCCATTACCATTAATGTCACTGAGATATTATCTTTCATCAAGATTTAAAAGGGATAAATCCTTTATTCCATTATCCATTTACTATATATCATTCATGACACACCCAGCGTATCCTACTTTGTTTTGAACATATGTCATTAAAATTTTCAACAACACATCAAAATACAAGGGTAATGATATCTATTAATGTTAATCATAAAGTTAAAGGATCAATACACATATCTTTAGATAGAAACATCAAATGACACATTTAAATGTGGATTTCCTATTAATAGACCTTTTCTCATAACCTTTTATCTCGTATATTTCAAAGGATGAAAATAATGAGAATGTGTCTCAATGTCTTATGAGCCTCCTTATCCTAATATTTTATGGACTATCTCCCATAATACAATATCATCTATCCAAAAAATAAGGTTATAAAATAATTTTTTGGAACCTATGGGTTCTCATTATATCAGGAGACTACATTAACCTTTCATTTCAATAAATATTATTAAGACATTATCACATAAAAATGTAATGTATAAGAACAATAATAATCTGATAACAAAACATCACAAATAATGAAAAAATGTAATCAAGTTCTAAATAAGTTGGTTCAAGGAAACCAAATCAAATATTGTATTCTAGGTCACACACCATTCTCAATTACATGTAACAAAATTGTATGATAGTACACACCCAATCCAACTCTCATTTTCAACACACTATATCTCTAAATAGAAAATTCAAACAGGTTGAGACAACATAAATCTGGTCTCAAAGGTCTATTTCAATTAACCCTATATTTTTAAATTTCATCCCCAAATAGATGGAATGTTATCTATGATGGAATAAAATGACTGGGAAAATCAAAACTCTCTCATGGGACTCCACATAATGAACAAAATATTTCAAGTATTTACACATAAAATATACTATTCTATTCATGGTATTTCTCGTGTCTTCTTTCCTCGGAAATATAATTAGTCAAATTGATAGTATATTATATTTAATGTTCCATATATATTTTTAGGGTGAAATTTTCATTTTTATTCAAGCATTTAGATGAGGCATCATTTGTTCATTGAGTATTTTTAATATTATAGTGTTGATGACTGAATTCAAAAAATATTTTCTATGTTTTATGGAGTTTAGTGTCCCCCTATCAATGTGTAAAAGATTGATCATAATTAGTCTATATGAATTAAATATATTAGTATTCCCTCGGAGTATCATTGGTTAGATATCTTGATAAGTTTAGTAACCAATTAAAATCTCTAGATGTTTCATGAAACGTTTTTAGAAGAAATAAACTCATTTAAGATTCATCTGGGGTTCCCTCATAGTGTGAGGAATGTTTAAGGAGGCTTATAGATCGACATCAAGCTTATATAGATTCATTTAATCACGTAATACCTTTTTTTACATTTTTGTATTTAATATCAGATATGGATGTTTAGGATAATTGGACATTTACTCTTAAAAAATTTCATCATTAGAACTAACTTCAATAAATAAAGGATAAGAAGTTATACTAATTTATCATGCTCATTGGATTCTTGTGAGAGATAGATATTGAGCCTCAATTAAAAATAATTCTTAGTGTTTTTGTTCAATAAGTTCTCGTAATCTTGCCTAAGATTTTGAAAGTGAAGTAATATTAGAGATAGGTACTCCCTTATTTAATTCATCATTGATGAGATATATATTTTACCTTATTGTAGATAGCGTCAGCAACCCCCTATGAGATAGGGAATTCATACTCTAACTATGTTGGTTGGTATTCCCCCAATATTCATTCATACTTTAAGAAGCCAGGATTCTCTTACTCTAATTACATATGTGATAAAGAAGTGATGAAGATTGGTAGTTTGGGTGTTTTGGATCATCCATATATGGGGTTAATACCCCCTCATTTAATGTACATCTCCAGATGAAGTGTGGATCCTCCAATTAATATTTTTTCTTTTTATGTGAGATTTTTTAGTAATGTCTTATTGATGGGTTATTTTATTCAAATGATGTTGTTATAGGTACAGTAAGGTGGGGTTTTGTTCAAATCATGACATTCTTAAAGGATTCTTAATCATGTTTTAGATTTTATATCTTATAGATCAATGAGATTATGAGTATAGTTTTTGACATATAATTTACACTATGAGTTGGGTAAAGTTTGAATTCATATTCAAGTTATACAATTTCCTTATTTTATTTTTATACATTATCAATTGCGAAATGAGTTGTTTTTATTTCCCTTGATTCATGGGACCCAATTCTTGTGCACTCTTTTTTATGACAAATTTGATTTTTATGTTCCACTCTTTCATTTTAGATTTTGATTTGACCCAATTTGATAGTTAAGTTATTACTTTTCCTCTTCTATATTTGTCTCTTCCTTTATTTATTAGTAGATCATGTTTTCATTGATGCATGGTGGTAGTTCCTACTAGTAGTGAATTTTTATGGGAGCTCTGATTATAAGGATAATCTTATTCCTTTTCTATAGTAATAATCTTGACCATGTTTTCTACCTATTTCATTGTATCATATTCAATAGGTTGTTTCTATATCAGTCATGTATGATTGGTAGTCTTATATATATATATATATATATATATATATATATTAATTTTTCTTAGTTTCATCCTATATAATGTTGGAAATTATAGTTATATTAAAATATCAGAGATATGTGGTTGTTATATTTTTTTCATTTGGATAAGTCCTCTCATGGTTGTCATGCCTTATTAGTTCTGGTCACCAAAAACTAAACTATTAGAGGTGTTATTCGACCGGTTCCCCATAACTATTCATTGATCTTGGAGGCTCCTAGGTTTGTTTATTTTTGTTAATACTAAATCTTTTATTAAAAAAATCATATTTATTAGAGTATGATGGGGGTGACATTATGCATTATTATTTTTTGATAAAGAACTTTTGGTGGAAGAGTTATTAACATATTGCATGTCATTACATGATTTTTTCTTTATAGGAATATGTTTATGTGTATTATTATATTCCTGAGTTGGGATAGGATATTATAAATATTAATGATATTTTATTCCATTTGAGTTATTTATGCCCTCGGTGCTTGTCTCCAACCAATTATCTATTAGAAGAGGGATTATACCATCATAGTCAGTTTTTCCACAAACTCAACTAGTGTCCAATAGAAATTGGGTTAAGATGTTTTCTATATAGAAGAAATCTATAACCATTAATATATTTAATGAAATATAGAGATAGACAATGAGAAATGAGGAATATTCTACTTTATAGTGATTTTCATTGAAACAATCATTAGATCATTTTACATAATACTATGATTATTTTGAGAATAATTAACTACCCCAGTGATACTTATGGTGGAAATGGTTTAATTAGAGGAGAAATATAAAGAAGGATATCAAAAATCCAATGTCTACATTTTTTTTGGTTTTGATTTGTTGAATTTTCATGATCCTTATATATTTAATGTAATTAAAATTTATTAGTTGGTGATCATTTATTATAAGTACATTAATTTATTTAAGTTATTCATGTGTTTCTTTTTTATTATTGGTAGCTAGTTTAGGATGCATGTTTGCATGATTTAATTTTATTGGTTTTGATTTATCACTTCATTGTCTCAAATATATTAATATTTAAAGTTTCTCATAGATTAAGGTAGTTTAAAAATTATTTATAAATAGACATATTTATTTTTTATTGGTTTCCTTAATCAAAAAATATTTGATGAGAAATGTTTCGACAAAAAAAATTAATGTTGGATTTCTGGTCAATCAGAGAAAATCAGTGGTTGTTGTTTGTGTTTTTGTAATTTGGAAAATTTTAATTTAGAATAGAGGTGTGATTTTAGTGAATTTCATACACCATGGTTTAACCATACTAATTTTACTATCTCTGATTTAAGAATCCTAAAAGGAGATGTTTTTTCACCCCACAATAATTGAAGTCATGCTGCAAGGTATGGATTGTGGGGAGTGATTGCGCCATAATGATGTGGTCATTATTTTTAGGTTTATATTTTTGAAGTGGAAAAAAGTTCCACAACATAACATTATTTACCATGATATAGTGTTGAGCCTCATATAGTAGCGATAACTTCAGAATAATTTCATGTTTCAGTATTCTGACTATGCTAAAAATCACTCTTTTATTATTTTCATCACACCATAATAAATGATTCATCCTAATAAAAGGATGAGTTATTTGATGTTACCATATCTTAATGTACCATATAATAAATTTAGGCTCAGCTTAGTCTGT
This sequence comes from Viscum album, assembly GCA_963277665.1. Lineage (NCBI taxonomy): Eukaryota > Viridiplantae > Streptophyta > Magnoliopsida > Santalales > Viscaceae > Viscum > Viscum album. The sequence continues at coordinate 796,360,020 of OY728143.1, read as the reverse complement.
AAAAAAAATGAATATCATGTCATGTATGATATCATCATGTTATAAAGGGTCTAGCAGTTAAAAGTAATAGTGGGGGAAATCAACCCATCATGCGGAAATACAAGTGTTAATTCCATGATTGTTGAAGAAAAATAAACATTTATGAAATTTTATGAATTTTATGAATTTTACTTCTTATGTATATTTGGTGGTTATGGAAAGGTATTTTTCAATTAAAATGTAGTTTAATGGTAGATATTTACCCAAATTTAATCTAATGGTTATGTTTGATATATAGGAAGTTCAAGTGTGATACATATTTGATTTTGAACACTATAATTATAAATTAAATTTCACAATATATTCTAAATATAATTTTTAGTGATATATTGAAATATAGGGACTACCAAATCTGGAAGAATAGAACATAATTGATTTCATAGAAAATATAAGATTAGAAGAGGTATTTTATGGATTGAATTACATTAAATATCATGCTTTAAAGATGAGTTTTATACATAAATATGTGAAAATTATATTGTAATTCTTAAAAAATTAAGGTTATAATCATGACATATGTTATTATATCATTTACTAGTATACATGTATGTTCAACCTACTAGTCGACATAATCATTTCTTGAATCCCTCTTGGAATTTAGTGAGTGTATGGGAGAAATAGGTCATGGACATAATATGAGTAGTGACATAATCCTAAATATTTTAATCATTAACTATTTAATTAGTGATTAATAGTAATATCAACACAATATTGATATGTTCTTCTTAGATGTAACCTAGTGTGGCTGAACCAAGTAAAATCTTGATTTTCTTTTTTTAATTAATTCTTTTTTCACATAATAACATGTAATGGGTTATAAGTGTCTTTGAAAACATGACGATAAGATCTGATTGAGTTTGAGATAAGATGAACTTTTGTGACACTATAATCTCCCCCCCTCATAAGGAATACATATAAACCCTAGATTATAACTACTTGTATCTAAGACATGTGTTTATTCTTGGCGAATATATCAAGTAAAATTTTCTTCCGTAGATAATGTTTTAAATAAAAATTTTGTTCCATTATTTAATTGATTATATTATCTTGTTTGGAAGAATATTATGAGATGACACTTATGATCTATCATGTTTCATTTCTTCTCCACAATAGTTCATGTAATATAAATTATTGTTTTTTATAATATGCAATGATATAATCTTATAAGAAATTTTTCAATGCTAATTTTAAGGACGAAAATGATTTATATACGGTTTAGAAAAATAAAATATATCAGAAGGTGATAATTTTTATGTCAAAAAACATTATTTGGGAAAAAAATTCAGCATATATAAAGGTTATAAGAAATTGAAATAGGTGATGTTATATGTTCTTTATAACATATTTTATAATCCAAATATGAGTTCTTGAAAATATATTTATGGCTTCTCTAATATCCTTATAGAATTATTTTGGAGTAATCCATGGATTTTGTGATAAGATAAAATATATTGATATTATGAACAGTATTATATATAGGTTTCCACTAATATATAATCCAATGGTTTTAATTCATATAGAATTATGTCTTGTGTAATTATCTCAATATAACAAGTCGGTCACATATGAAATGCATGTGAATCTTAAAATCTATTCCAAATATTCATAAAAATAAATTAAATATATATGTAGAGATAATATTTATATTCATAAGGCTAGAAATTAAGAAGAAGATATAAGTGATGAGTTCCTGTCACTTATGGCAGGAAATTCTAAAAAAGGTAATGGAATATTTAAATTTGTTTTTTATTTTTGGATTGATTTTATGATAGAAAATTTTACACATCATTGCTAGTCTCTAAAAACATTAGAATGAGATTATGGTGATATTTGACTCACCAAAAAACCCAAAAAATAATTTCTCTTCATCAAGGGGTTTTAATTCTATAAATTCAAGTGGAATGATGTTTAAGTGAAAAAATATTATAAGTATAAAATATGTTGTTATTAAACAATATTCTTAAAAATGAATTGAAATTTTCTTTATACCAAACATCTATAATGTTATGGTGCTCACAATGGGAAAACAAAATATATAAGCCAGAGAGGATGGTCAGTTGGATGGAGTTTTTGAACTCATGGTAGAGTTGGAAGGATCTCTTGAGAAACTTATCATATAAAGAAATAAGAAAAGTAATATTATATGTTTATTGAAATAATCCTCCAGTTATATTGATCAACTTGGTGAAGAAATTGATCTCTAAGAGAAATTTGGGGTTGAAAATAAATATGATCCAGTAGAACATGAAGTACCATTGAACTACATATTAAAATATTTTGAGTATGATAGGATCACTAATTATCTTAATTTGTGTCTCAAGTAGAAAAAGAATAAGATTAAAAATATTTAGGAGGAAGTGGTATCTTTTAGGATGAATCTTGAGACTCAAATAAAATCAATTTATTCAACGTGTATAATTATGTTTTTAGACTCTTAATTTATTTATTATGAAAAAAATAAAGAGAAAGAGGTGTTGAGTTCTCAAATACCGAATTTCATGTTTAAAATTATACTTTTATTTGATGATAAACATCTAAAAATAAGACAAAAAGTAAAAAAATGAAAATAGAAGACTAGATAAATCTCTCAATCATTGATGGATTATAAAAAAATCAAGGTTTTAAACAAAGATAAGGATATATGGAGAAATTTATATAGAAATAAATTTCATTGAATGAAGATCCATTTCTTTATCTATGTAGTCTATAATATATCATATTATAAAGTAGAAAATATATATTTAAAATGTGAGGTAATTTGAATTCATCATATGTGAACTAAAACATATCATCTATATCAGAACAAAAAATAAATCTATAGATACTAATTCAATTTCTATAATTTTGTTCAAAAACATAATTATTTTTTGTAAAGAAGAAAATTCAATTTTGTCTATTGAATTTTAGTGAAAGATGGATGTGATAAATATAATATAACTAAATGAGGAAACTTATTTTATCCATTAAAAGAAGAAAAATATTATGACTTAGTATCTTGTGTTCAATAAAATAAAAATAGATTAATATATTTCTTAACTCATTATAGGATATCATGGAAGGAAAAATGTTGATGATGAAGTATTTGTAAATACATGTGGATAAATTCATGAATTATATAGAGGACAGTAGTAAGTGGATTCTTGATAGTTGGTGTCTATCCCATGTGATAGGAAACATGAATTTTCTCAAGAATGTGAATGTATGATTTGAAGTAATGTTTTGTTTTTTAACTGATTGATCTCTAAAGATCAAAGGAATATATAAAAATCATAAAGATACAGATAAATTGAAAAATAATAATTTTCTTTTTATATGAGTCCTATAACCCTATTTTTTGAGTTAAATTTAGTTATGTGTCTCGGGATTGGAATATTTTTTCATTTCCAAAGGATTTTATATCAAGGGAAATGTAGAAAAGTTTGTAAAATAACAATGGGGAACAAACAAGATTTTGAATTAAGTATGCTGAAATAGAAACAATGTCCATCACTATAAAATATTAAAATAATATGAGGAATTGAAGTCTTGGTTACCTCCTTTAACAAATTATATAAACCTAATTAAAGTTAAATAATTGGTGGATGTACTAGATTTTTGAGAAATAGAGAAAAGATATATGGTGAATCATTCATGGGACAGTTTATGATAACCCCTATCCTTTATATAAAAATAAATCATAAAATCTATAATATATATTCCATGATGATGTATGAGGTCCAATAAATCCATCCCGGACTCGAGGTCTGAAATATTTTATATGGTTTTTTATGACTAAAACTACATCATTTATGTTATATTTATATGATTTGTAAAAAAAGTGATAGACTGTATCAAAATATAAAAAGTATATAATGAAACTATATGAATAATGAAAATCATATTCTTAGATAATGAGGCTGAATACACTTTAATTAAAGTGAAAATTTATTTAGAGAAATATAGAATAAAGCATGGGGTGTCTTTGATAAGTACTCATTAACATAATGTAATTGTAGAAATGTTGAATAAAGCATTCAAAAATATGGAAAATAATATATATATTGATAGTGTAATCTCTCTATACTACTAGAAATAAGAAATGAAAATGGTTACTTATACCCAAAACTAAGCTAAGGAAGAGAGGAAGAAATATTAAATGTTTCACAGAAAAAACCTTATTTGAAACATCAAGGAGATTTTAGAAGTGAGTGTTTCATCCAAAATAAGGAAGAAAGTTACTATATGTATGGATATATAAATATAAAAATAATATTTCTAGTCTAATAATATAATATAAAATAATTTTAATGATTCAATAAAATTATTAGTCAATATATTAAAATAATTGATATGAAAGTGATTGAAAATTATGGCTGTAAAATTATAAAGTTACTATATTTAATGAAAAGTGTGATGAAGATGAATATTTTGATGTAAATTATAGATAATTAAAAAATATTACAAATTATGATTATTCAAAAGTTGAATCACAAGATGTGCATAGTGTTTTAGAAAGATAATCTTTGAATCTAAAATGAAGGGGGAATTGAGGTTTACAAAAAAACACTATGGGAGGAAAAGACTCTATAATATGGTCATAATGAATGAGTATTATGGATCACAATATTCTTTTATCATATAAAGAACCAATAACACTCAAAGAAGCAACTATAAATGAGTCCTTAGTGCAATCCATGAATAATAAGATAAAAAAAATTTAAAAAAAATCATCGTAGATTTTTAGTATACCTAACAATCACAAAGTAATTGGTACAATATATATCTTAAAATTAAGTATTATAAACATTGAATAGTTGTTTTGAATGAGTTGAGGACAGTAATAAAAGAGTGTGGTCATATTGAAGGAGTGGATATTGAAGAAATTCTCCCTCTGCTATAATGGGTTCAATACATTAGATTGTTCTTTGTGATAATAATTTTAAGAAGATTCAAGGTCTATAAAATCAATGTGATGACTTAATTTTTCAATAAAGTTTTAAAAAAAACTGGATATAAATAAACCACTATGATTTATTACTGGAGATGAATATTCAAAAATTAATTAATTGATTGATGATTTATATGTCTTACATCAATTTCCTTATGCTTGGTATATGTTCCAGGTCATATATTAGAGAATGTCATACATTAAAAATAAGGGTTAATTACAATATCATATAAATATTAGTTTAAGGTTTTTTTTGTATTTGGATGAAATAATATTTGGAAGAAACATGCAGGTTAATTTTGAAAGGTTTCAAAATTTAGTTACATCAATGTTTTAGATGTCATATTTTAGAGACCTGAATTACTTGATTGGGATTCAAATACATCAAAGGGGAGGAAAAACATCCACCCCATAGGTGAGGCATGAAATATATTTGTAAAGTAAATTATTATGGAACACTATAAACTAGTTTCAACTCTAATAGCTATTGGAACTGAACACGAAATATAGGTGGATGAAAAATAAATGGACTCAAATTATTATATAATAATTTTTGGGAGTATATTTTATCACATAAAAAAAGAATTGATATATTTATTCATCATTCTTGACATTGTAACTTTATAATTGTCTAAAATGAAGATAATATCCTAATATTAAAGATATTAATAAGGTAAATTTAGGGGGAATTATATAATGGACTTGTTTTAAAATTTTGGGAAGATCGTGATTTTGTTGCTGACATATATATGGATAGGTCTTGAGATATCTTCGATGAAAAATACATGATTGGTTGATCGTTATTCATTATAATAAATTGTTTTGGATGGATAAGTAAAAACGTATTGAAGTATATCCCTAAACAAAGTAGGGTAAAAGTATATTTCATTCATTAGAACTAGTACAAAATTAATGTGTATGAAGTATTAGTTAAAATAACTTTTAAAAAAATTGACAAGTAGTGTTGATTTGGTGTGAAAAATAATAATGAAATCAAGTTAACATTGAACATGATACCACATTATTTCACAAAACAAATAGAAATTTTATATCACTTAATAAAATATATTTTTATGGAAACATTATGAAATTATATGTTATTAGTAAAAAACATAGATTTTGTAAATTCATTAAAAAGATACCAAGTTCACATGTATTTTAGAATCATCATTTAAAACTATATTTTCAATAAGTTTCTTAAAAATAAAGAGGTTTTGAAAATTCGCTATCCCCAATTCAAATATTTTTCTCTTTAGGTAATATTTTTCACAATTTATTATATTGATATGTTTTTCAAATGATATGGGCAAAAATGATCCATATATACACATATTAAAAAATTAAAAGATATATAACTTTAATATGAAGAAATCAATGGGTGGATTCATATAGTTTGAAATAGACATAACAAGGTAAATCACTAAAATTATGGACAACAATATAGAAATTGAAATATTCTATTATTTCTTATATCAATATTTGACCCATTAGGGTTAGATAATTTATCAATGAATATCTACTGAGATACATAAATAAGTAAATAAATTATCTAAATTATTTGTCAAAGTGATATTTTCTAGGTTGTTTAATCTAATAAAATTTAAAGATGAATATCCTTTGATTTTTATTATCAAGGTAGTGGAATAGAAGAATCAAAAACCTATTACAGTTTTAGGCGAGTAAGTTTATAGTGGTGCATGATTTTTTGGATGTAATTTCCAATGGAAGTGGGAAAGGAAATGGAAATATGCTGATGGATTTAATGTTGAATTGAAAAAATTATCTAAATGGGGGAAATGTTTCAAAATGATGTTTTAATGTAGGATTTATTTTCAACCATAGTTTGTTGGATCAAATATTTTGTCTGGTGGTAGTAAAGATAAATATTTTTTAGTTCCTAATTTTTTTGGATTAAGGAAATACACCATATAAAAACCATTTTACTAATGTTGTGAAAGGATGTAGTGACTGATGAAAATTAAAATGAGGTGGTTTGTCAATATATAGTGATTACAGTCATGTATCAATGAACTTATTATAGGGAATGATTACATATGGGCAATGAGGCCATCATTTTTTTGGTAATTCTATATTTGGTGAAAAAACAACCTCATGAAATTGGATTGATCATGTCACATTGTTGGGATTCACATCATAATTTGAACCCCGTGATATGTTTTGAGAACCCTATGAGACTTTTATGTTTTTCTATTTTGATTCAATAAAATACTCACACTATGAAAATCAACTCAATAGCCAAGAACCAAATAAAAATTCACATTCTATGAAAGTTGGGCTCAACTCTGAACTAAAAAAATGAATATAACTCCGCATTGGAGATCATCATGATGTTATGGGTTTGAAAATTTGAAGTAACTCATGTGGAAAACAAAATTTCTTATCTTAATAAAGGTGCACAAGATATGATTGTTGTATAAAAATAAAAGTCAATGATAGTTAGAAAATTCAACTTCTTATGAATTTTTTAGTAATTACATGATTTTTATTAGTTAATGTGTAATTGTTTTATTGAGATATCCCGTGAGATAATATAGTGGTAAAGTTTGAAGTAGAGGAACTTCATGGTGGTTACTAATTTAAATTTGATAATAAAAAATAAAAAAAACTTTTGGATAGAAAATTATGAAGATATTTGGGAGGTTATATATAGTAATATCATGATAAAAGAGGCTAAGAAGAATAAAAAAAAAGTACAATTTTCTTGTCATAAAAAATAATGTATTAAAAGAGTTAGTAATTATTGGATTTAATATATTTTAAAATCGTTTGTAAAAGGAGGATTTTTCTTCATAAACTTGTAAAAAAAGAAGGTTATGTTCAATGAATATTGGGTAATACCCATGTCATATAGTGTTATTTCATCTATCAACACACTTATAGTTTGAACTTCCTACCAATACAATAATTTCGCCCCTATTATGGTGTATATAGGGATCTTAGTTGGAAATATAAAATTATTATTTAAATCCCTAAGGTCCATTTATAGTAGAATTTTAATATCAACTCAATAGCCAAGAACAAAATAAAACATTCAAAGAACTATGAATCTTTCAAGGAGTGAAGTGATAACTAGAATTCCACAAAATATATATGTTTGTTAGAATTAATTTTCTGTATTAAATAAATATTTATTTTCAGTATAATTTTGAAATCATCTAATTTTAGTTTTTAATTCAAAAACAGTATGTGTAATTCCATTCTATTTTTCAAACTCAACCATATCACCCATTCATAACATATATAGGTATGTTTACCTAATAAATTCTTATTTTATAAGTTAATTAATTTGACCACCTTATATTAGGAATTAACAAAAGTATGGGTTGCTTCTTGCAAGTTGATTAATGATTACTTCATCACAGTGATGTTATCTATAATGCATTTCATACCATGACCCTAGAAAATTCATTAATTTGCCAAATATTTAGGCGTTCATATGATTATATAGTGACAATATATTATTCAATCATACCCACACCCTGTATGAACTTCATTTTTCTGTATCTATGTCAAAAATCTTCTTATCTTGATGTGGGGATCGCTAAGGGACCATTTTTTTAAAAGGGAGGTAATAATATAATGTATTTTGGAGATTTTATTGGATGAAAATAGATATTATATGTTACCTTGGTATGGATAAGGAGTTTGGTTATTTATTTTTATTTTGTTCATGATTGATATGAGATAAATATTAACTTTATTTTAGATATACATGGAAATGATATGTATTAAGTGTTAATTATTATAGATTTTTTTATGTGTCTTATTTTATTTTACTATATTCTCATGTATTCTATTTGGTAACTGAGTGGATTTTTCCATATATGGGATTTTGATATGATAATATTTTTAATTAATGGTTATAAATTGTATTTAACATTCATTTATTTAGTTATTTTTAATATTTATTTCCTATTAAGGAAACCTCCACCAAATGATTTTTCATTAACCCATAGTAATTTCTACCTGCCATTGATGATAGTAGGATGTTACTTAGCATTGTAATGTGATTTTTTAAGTAATATATTATTATTAAGATGGATTCATTATAGATGGTTTGAGATCAAAAGTTATTCATATTTTTTGTTTCTAACTTTTTATGCTTTAGTGATAACTTAATGTTTTGGGTCAAACTTTGAGAATTATTTCTGGGGAAATATCTTCTTCTTGGTACTAGTATGGATTTCATTCTACCATTTCTGATTTTTTGGTTGCATTTAACATTAATTATGGATAATCACAAGAAGAATGGGATGTAGAATAATTCAATTAAGATCATCTAAAAAATTACAATTAAAACTTTTAGACACCAAACCTCGATGTATTTGTAGGATTATTTAAAAACATTCTGCAATCATATATTGGAACTCAAAACTTTTCAATGGTGAAGACCAAATAAACATTAAACTATATAATTGGAAGTATTACCTGGGACTCAAGGATTCTTTCTCCTAGATAGACATCCCCATGCTCTATCCTCAATGACACTCTCAACCCACACCCTCCTCAGTAGTGCACGAATCCCTCACCCTAATCAGTGGTGCATACAGCATATTCCCTTCCACCATGAATTACAGACCATATCCTTTCTTCATACCCTATAGCATGTGCCATGGATTTAGGGCCCATGATCCATACCCTCAGATGTGGTGTCCATAACCCACATCCATGGTTCCTGTGAACCCCATATTCCTTGATCGACTCATAAGGAAGGTCAATGTGACTACAAGTAGTTACACTACTAGAAATAGAAACCATATTTCCAGATTCCTATACAAAAACCCCCAATCATCCCATTTTCGACGCCGATGTACACACACCAAACTAATAGTACCTGATTACAGATTGAAAGATCATATTCACCCACAACTTTTAAAACATATTTTAGGTATTGTTTTTGCCAAAACTATTTGGGGAAGGAATATGGGTAATGGTTATTTCTGTACATTAAATTTTTTGATGTAAAAATTCATGATAGAAAATATTTCCCATTTATTTCCAAGGGTAAGGTGATGGACCCTCCAAGGAGAACCATAAGGGTTCTACATTACTCAAGACTCTCGAATCACACCAACATGGTACCGATATAAAATGGGTTCAAGGTAGATCATCAATGATGGTTCTAATTCAACCAACATTCAAGGAAGACATCCAACCTGGGTTCAAATTCACCTAGGATACCCAAAAAATCCAACTAGTGTTCCACTTTATCCAGAACCTCCAATATTTTAACTATGGTTCCAAGTGACTCAGTAGATCGAGAGAGGAAAACTAGTGAACCACATCACCTAGACCCTACAGGGTTCCACTATAGTTCTTTATTCTCTTAAACTTCTTACTTATGAAAGTTTACAAGATTAAATTTCATGGTTTCTAAATCTATTTAATGAATAATAATTCCAATCCTTCCAACATACACCTTGTTGGATCATTCAACCAATATTATAACATTAATTATACAATAATATTCATCCTCTAATTTGGATAATCCTAATCCCTCAACCCAAAATGCCCAAAATACCTCGATGACACCATCATGTATAGGTCCTAACATCAATAATACTTCTACAAAGCAACCCAATATACATGAATATTTTATTATCCACTTTATCGTGGTCCCATTTTATCATATATCACTTTGATAATGTCAATAAATCATATTATAGTGGATATTAATCTCATTTTTATCTCTAACTAGTGTGATTCTTAGGATAAAACTATTCATTCATTCCCTTAATAATTAGGGTTTCCCTTTTGGAGGACTAGTGGAATTTTCTTTGGCTCATCCCTCTCGGATCACCTAACTTGGATGTTTTGAATTGATACTTAGTACAATAAGAATAAATCCAAATATTTAACCATATAACCTAGTCTAACAAATGAGTTATAAATACAAAAGCATCTCTAACATGGCGTAATACCCAACTAACCTTTACCCAAATATTCAATCAGGTCAAACTATAAAGTGATAATCATCAGTATGTCCCACTCCATCCATTTTTATGCACTCATACCTTTTAGTACATTATAAATAACTTATAAGTGCACATAACTAATATTATTTATACATCCTTAAACTATAATATATAATGGTTCTGGTCATATGACCTTAATTTTAAAGACATAGTTATTTTGGATGCATTACCTTATAAGTAACTTCGCTGGTTCAAAAAGAACAACTATAAAATAAACTTATTTGGTTATGATTTCATTAACATAAAATGTAATATAATGGTTCATGTCACATTATCTTAAAATTTATGATGTGGCTCATTAAATGAAACTAAACTACACTGGTTAGGATTCCCTTCACCCTGATACATAAGTACCATTCTCATCGAAACAATCCCACCACCACAGCACAAATCTCCTCCTAAGATAATGATAAATTATAGACTACCTAGATATATAGACTTAGACTAAAGTATAATTAACCAATTATTAGAAATATTTATAAAATATCATATATGTATATATATACACATTGATAAAAAATCTCTGATAAAAAGAGAGATATTTTTTTTGGTTCATGATAAGGATCTATTACTTTCATGACCAAGGTGACTAGTATTGTTACTGGAAATGATTTCATGAATACATATTTAATCTATAATTCAATATTAAAATATACACTAATAATCTTCATGGGATTGTTTTTCCTCTCATACTATCAATTTTGGCTTGTAATTTGATGTTTGATTGAATACAAATTTTTTTTTATTATTATTAGAAAAAAATGACAAACAAGGATGCTCTCAAATCAAGGAGGGAGGAAGTGATGGAGGACAATAGAATCACCCTTCAAAAAAATTATAGTGTCATTAGGTCAAGAACACAAACCATTTTATTGTAATATGGTCTCTCATTGATTCCCTTGGTTGGATAATTCATCTTCGGAAAAATTCCATTCTCTCGAAGGGTAGAAAACATGGGTGCCCTAATTAAGAAAGTATAAGTATTTATTAACAATATAATATAACTCCCATGGTGATCTATACTTTTGTTGAATGATCCCAACTAGCACAATATTTTGAAACTAAAATTCTACAATCTAAATATAATAGATCATACACAAAATAAGTCTACTGATCATAAATCCCACCTCAACACCAATATAATTCTATTAGGGATTGAAGGAGTTGAATTCAAGAATAATTTAACCCCTGTTGTATCTTACCATCCTTCTACCTTTCATTTCTCCATAGATAAATGATCCATCCATATTTAGTTTCAATCACTTTTACTTGCCTTTAATTTATCCCATCTACCTAGACTGCCATTACCTACTTCCCCCTATAGAAAATCCTGGGAAGTAAACTTATTAGGGATGAAGAATACTACCCACCATTAATAAGAAAAAATATCTCCACAACCAGTTTCTTCACCCACACCTAACGAAAAATAACGGAATACATTGTTCCTTCTATTTCTTTGTTCATATCTTACTAAAGAGTCCAACAAAAAAAATAAAACACACTTCATGAATATTAACCTTCATTCCATGCTGATAGGAACCATGAATCCAAAATTGGGTAGATTCCTTCATTGAATACCCATAATGAGGAATATTCATACATTGTGAAATAAAATTCCATATCCCCTTCACCCACTCACCTATAATAAATCATTCCACATTTATTATTGATGTAGTGCATCACAATAGTAACATTTGTAAGAAGATGTAATTTCTTTCATATGAACATTCTCATCCATAGGGATTGATTTATTTCTCATTCTCCATACAAAAAAAGTTTATCTTAACTATAATCTCTTCGAACCAAATTATTGATTCTCATTTGATCATCTTATTTCTTGAATGAACTATCTTTTAAATGTCCTGGGAAAAAATTATTGAACTATAGCCCCATAATTCACATCTATCTAGTTTATCTACCAACCTAATATTATTATAGTTTTTTTTATGATCATTGTTAATAATGGCCTCAAAAAATGATGAATATTCCCCAACATCCCAAAAACAAGTGTTCAAAACTAAAAACGATGGAAAGAAATAACATTCTACAACCTAATTTTTCTTCTAATGGTTGATATCCATGTATCCAAAATCCCATCAGACATTGTCCATCACCCCTTCTAGAAAATACAAAATGATTTATTCAATGAAAATCAGTCTTTATGATTCGTCTGTCTAGTCCTCCTAATATTCCCGATATCTATCTCTCCTAAATTTCTCCCATGATGATTTCCCTTCAATGTAATCACGTTCCAAACTTTATTGTATTATAGGTTTGGTTTTTGAAACACTAATAAAAACTATTACACCTTAAAATATCGTCCTTTTAATTCATTTCCAAGACACCCAGTAACACCATCCATTCTAGTTTTCAATACATAAAAATTTCATCATGATATTCTCCAACCCTTAAATTATCCCCTTTGGTGTTTTCATAATATAAATCACATGCATTGGAACTAAATAGAGAAGATTAATGTAAACCTCTCTCCAAATGATAGAAACATATTCTTTCAGTTAAAAAGCCAATCCATGATCAGGTTGGTTTTTCCATCAAATATTTCCCTTTTGACTCTACCATTAGATATGGGGTCTTAATGATACTCTATTGGTAGTTACCACCTTCATATTCCAATTTTTTCTTGAATAATAATTTTTCATCTTCTTGAAAATTTTTTGGAAGAAAAACATTTCACATCCTTTTATTAACATGTTTCCCAGTCAAATTGTCATATTCTATCATACTTTTGATGAACCCTTTGATCGCTCCTTGCTTTCCAATGATAAAAAATAACAAGTTGTAATCAAACATAAGGTGGAACACCAATCCACTTCCACACTTATTTCAAGAAGCCTTAATCCTCTCTTAATCAATGTCACACTTAAAGAACCTTGTAAGAGCCTCCTAGTTTTGGATAAAATGACTTTGAGATAGTGGGACAACCTATCAAACATCGCAAAAAAGTTTGGGAAATGTTGAATCATTTTCCTGTTAAAGAGGTGGTAAGCCATAGAGATTAGTTGAATCTAAAAAATAAGTCACATAACCATTCATTGAAACCAGTTTTCATCATGGACCTAATAATGAATCTCAATTATGAACTATTATAAGCCTTATCCATGTCCAAATAGATTATGAAATTGGATCCAAACATCCTTTTAATCAATTCCTCCACCATTTCTTTCAAAATACCAATTTCCTAATCGATTCTTCTTCCATGAACAAATACATTATGCTCCTCTAGTATAAACTTTTGAATAAAAAATCATAGTCTTATATTGATAATATTGTCTAGGATAATTCAAGTAAAATTGCATAGAAAAATTTGACTATTAATTCAAGGTAGTGGGATCTTTCAACTTGGTAATAAGGACCACCTTGGAAGGAAAACCATCCATGTATAGATATTTACCTCTAAAGAATCCATGAACCACCTCTCCCAGATGAACCTTGACAATATCCAATGTTACTACATAAAACCCACTTTGGGTGCCATAGGGACCAGGTTCATTTCCCTACATCAAATTTTACACAGACTCCTTAATCTCTTCATCTCCTAGAATAGATGTTAAAAACTTGTTCTCTCAATCTTAAAAAAGTCTAAAAATTCATGTCATGAAGGGATCTTATTTACATACCTTACTTTGAGTATCTCAATTTTATTCAATTGGTCTAGCTAGTAGACATTCGAAATGATCCAAATCATCTTCCATGAAACTATAACTTATATAGTGTATGAACCATACTCAAGTTTTAGGTTTGTTATTTTTTCAATATTTTCTCCTTTAGGTACACCAATAAACAAGTAGTGTCTCGGTCTCCCTCCTTGATCCCGAGAGCTATAGATTTTTCCCTATATACACTCTCTATCTCTATGAGTTTCTCCATGAGCAATAATTGTATACCTGTAATAGATATGAACAAATTGTCATTCCATCAAGACTTTTGGCACTATTCTATTCATTAAATGTCCTCCCCTAAACTCTCTAGGATTAATTACACCTCAAATCTATTATACAAACACTACCACACATATCTTCTAAGATGGTGTAGATACTGCAAATGTTCTACCCACGATGTACCCCTCTGGTTTCCCCCACAATCCCCTATCTATTTGAAAAAAATTATCCTATTCATTCCAAATAGAATAATAAAAGTATTTTTTTATAGATATGATCCTACTTAGGGTCACCATAAGTTTATAGTGACTTAATTTAGTTCTTGTGAGGTGGGTAATTGAAACATGTACAAATGAATCCATCCCTAGAAGAATGGAGATACACCGATAATTCCTACTCTTGATTCTCTTGTTCCTTTATCAATTGTTTCACCATGTGTGTTTTCATCCAAGGAAACCCATATCCAGGAGGCCCTTAGAAGCCATGAAACCATTAAACTCTTGTATTAATTTACTTTAGAAGTCCACTCCTCCTCTATTCTCTAGAGGCTCAACAATGGTATTAATATCTCCTATGATGAACAAAGGGAGGGAAACTGGGTGGAATATATCCAGGTAATTCCATATTTTAGTTCTCACCAACCCCTCAAATTTTTAATTTATTAAAGAAAAAAGAATCGTATGGCCTCTAATTTTTATTTTATTGGTAATATTTTGATCAAAAACATCTATATGTATGACTGAAATACCATGTTTTCAAAAAATTTAGATATTCATTTTTTGAGGATTTCCATTCATGCAGTTCATGAAATCCATGATCCTAGTGAGAGTTGAAATGTAATAAATACACTGATTCAATTAATTAATGAAATAAATATGTGTGTGAAGATTTTGAGAATCAGTGGAAATGAAGGTTGCCTTAACATGCACACCCAAGCCACAAGTACTCTAAATAAGAACATAAAATATTAAATGGTCGAGAAGACATCCTTGTGGTTAATGGAGTTAATATTTCAAGATAAACTAATGGAATCCACCACTCTCAATTTGGAATGGAGAAAACTCCTATAATACACTAAAGAAGGGTCCAATGAAACTATTTTATGATCCGTAAACATGAATAAGATTTCTCCAATGATGCATCTATAACTTCACTTATCACTAAAAAATGGCTATTCGATCAATATTTCAAGATATGAGACATTGGATGCATGACCAGTGGAAAGAGATGAAAGATCATCATCCTTTCGGGATAGTTCCAAGAAGCACAGATTTCCACCATCATCCTTTAAGGAATAGATTTTTTGAGAAGAACTCTCCTTAGAATAAACAAGGATCCAAAATCTGATTTGTTGGATATAAGACTAGAAAATATTGAAGGTGAAGAAGTGTGATAAGACATGAAATCATATTTTCATAGCACAAAATCATTTTAGGAACATAATGGGCACTGTAAAGGATATATGATCCACAAACATCATAGGGGTTAGAAAACCAGAATTAGTGTCAAGCGCTTGGGCCACCTCCCCCTCCCCCATTTGAAAATCCATTATGTTTTGTAAAATTTAATCACATGCCTAAAAGGGGGATGAAATATTCTAGAAATGACTCTAGAATTTTTGAAACACCCAACTTGGAGACACTTGAAACTAACACACTGGCAGAGGCTGAGGGAACACCCATGATTGAGACATCTATAGGATTCACCACCTTGAAGCTCATATTTATTTTCCTAAAAAGTTCATCTAGTTCCCCTGGATATGTAATTACACAAAAAACATGGGTAAATACTATAAGAACACCCGCTTCCACCGTGAAAATCTTTCACCCACCCGGATCAACATATGCGATGGGAGATGCAAAGCCAGGTCCATTTCAACCCAAATTTTAGGGAATGATGCTTACTCAAAACACTGAGTCTAGATACAAAGTAATATTCTTAGTACATTAACCACTAACTCAAATATTGATATATTATAAAGAGAAATAGGAAGTCTGGGTAACATAAAAAACACTATATCATGAATTGATTATATCCGGAATTGTGGTTCCCGTGACCACTGAGAGTGTAAAAACCTCATGGTGAAACATCTCTGATCTTATCTAGACCACACATTCAAAAAATAATATTTGGAACAAAAATGAATGCATAAGGTTAATATAGAGAAAACAAAAAATTTCGTTGGATGTAGGAGGATCCAATAGTTTATAAAATACCTGATGAAATTAATAGGGGGTTTTCATGGCCAAAACTCACCACCAATGACAAGATGTAAAAATTCATATCATTGTCAAGATCTTCTAACTAAAGGTCCACTATGGGATAACCATCAACCCTATCTAAGAACTAGAGTGCAAGTTGGATGGTAGGTATAGAAGGAAAGTGAATCCTAGGGAATAATTTTCATGGAATTTTGAGCACCTCATTGAAAAAATTCATTCTCGATGGATTATATGGAGAGGAACCACTTCTTGAAGGCTTTGAATTAAAAAACATCATCATCGGAGTCTCTCCTAGAACCACCAGAGAGTAAGGGGAATCACAAGTTTGTATGGAACATTATCTAACACTTCATTCCTCATCATATCAAATAATGGTATTTCCTTGGTATAGAATGGATTTTAGAAAATCAACATGTTATTTTAAATTTTCATTAGTTCTTTATTAGGACCACCAACATTTACAATGAGTTATCACGAAAAGACATAAAGTTTCCACAAATGTGTTGGGAATAAAAATTGTGAAGATGATATGAAATCCTTTACATGTGAGAGATATTGAGTGAATATTCACTCTTATTTGTGGTACCTTGATAAGGGGTTCCTTTTTTGATCTCTCCTAAAACTAAACCTATCAAATCCAAATGGATTACTCAACTGAAACACTATCAATAATCAAATATTCAGGATAGGCTGGCATAAAAATATTCAAAAATATATTACATTAATTTTTATATAAGATGGATTCCCAAACATATGCCTTATTTATGATGACTATTGTGGCTTCACACCACTGATGGGTCTTTTCACCCACCCAGTTTCACCAACACTAGGTGGTAAACATCCTAGTTTGGTAGTACAAATATAGTGATTCCATTTCCACTTAGGATGCATCTCTTAAAATCATTGAGTAGAGGAATTCTTATAGTCCATCACATCAAAGATAGGCCTACACAAGTTTAGAAGTACCATTCACCCAATCATACAATATTTGAATCCTATCACTACAATAATACAACACATTCCTTCATTATTTATGGGAATTCTAAAAAATGTCTACCACATCACGAAAATTATTCTAGAGGTTCCAAATAAATATTATATGTGTTTTTCACAAACTTTAACCACCCTTACTTAATTTTTTAATTAAACATTAATTAATATTAGGTTATGGTTATTTTTCCCATCTATTTTTAATAGAACACCCATAAGAAGAGCTTGTCAGGGTAAGCCAATTATTAAGACTATAAAGTTTCCTATGATGAATCCTGCAAAAAAAGATCCTTAAAATTTAAAGGACCTCATATCTTCATAATCTGATACTAAATCTCTTAATACCTCCCACCAGAAGTATGGAAAGATGGCTCATTAGGATATATGAACAGTGAATCCTAGGGTAAATATTACACTCATGTTGTTACCAACACTCTTGAAGCTCATTAGAAAATATTGATAGTTGTCTAGGGATTATTAAATATTAGCATGACCAGGAATCCCCATGTCTCATGAGGCTAGTATCATTGATTAATTTATTAGACCCCTCATTAGTTGGGGAGAATAATAACCATTATGGATGTGCTCCTCATATTTTTATACGAAGTAGCTTTATATTTTCTCCTTATATTGCATGTCATGGAGATCCTTTCCATGGTTATGTGGATACCAACCATGAAGGTCCACCCCTGGTATAAAACAGAAGAAAAATAACCTTAGAGATCATCCATATATCCAATTACAAGAAATAAACTCTAGAGTATTTCTATAGATTCCACACTCTAATGTTATTCCCCACTAAAAAATGAAGACCATCTATAGAGTTTCTCCCCATGATGGAATATAAACCATTAATCATGAAGGTACACCCTTTGATAATAGTTTCAAAGGTCGTCCCATCAGAATAGTGATTTACTCTAAATTAGGTTATCCACTTGTCAATAATGTCATATTAAGCAAGAATAAAGGCCCTCCTCTTTATAATCAAGCATAAAAAATATAGGTCATATCCATGTCATGAATAAGAGAATTAGGAGTCACAGTGGTCCAAAAAATGATAATCTATCCAAAAAATTCTCTAAAAGTCCTCCCTGTAGTACTAGCCATTGTGGTCCTCCACATGATAAATTGAATAGACATGTTGGATATCTTCACCATGAAGATGATCAACAAATAAATAGCCATAGATTCCCTTCCCATTGCAATCAAGAAAATGGAAAAGGTAGAGGTCATTCCCATGATGATGAATTTAAAATTAATAAACATGGATTTCTTCTCTATGGGTATTATTGTGGAGGTCCTACTAATGATGATATATCTCTTCAATAAGAAGGTCCTCACCATGTCACTTTTTTTTCAAGTATGTCCACATACTGAGAGGCATGTGAACAGGAAAAAATAGTTACTCCATCTTCAAACAATGGTGTGTCCTCGTAGTCGATGTAAAAAACCAGGAGATGATCATCATTGGTACCTCCCACGTATTTTAAAAACCTATAAATAGTCAAAAACATTACTATTAATCATAGCATAGAAGATAAATGACCTCTAAGGCTTAATAAGGTTGAATAAACAATCATATAATTTGAGGAAAAGTCAAGTATCTTGTGTATAGAACTGATTGAGGATGAGATATTGTCCACGTTTTGGACCAATTCTGTTCCCCATTATGAAATTTTCAAGATATTAGAATTGGAGAACATATTATATCTCTAATAAAATCTAGGTGATACATTTTATCACTGTAAATATAGGAACATTACCTATGAGGAATATGATAACCACCTCAATGAATTTGATTAAGAGTTTCACTACTTTTATCCCAAAAATATTTATGTGGATCAAAATTACAAATCATGAAAGCAGTGAAATTGCCTCTAAAAAATATCTTAGTGGCTCAAATACACTCTACCTAATTGTCTGTGTTGGTTTGAAAAATATTTGTATTATAGTGTGGTCTGAATATGGAGATATGAACATTCGTTCAATTTCTAATAAACAAGTTTCTCTATAAAATAAATATTAAAATTTCATTACCTTGGGAAAATTTTTATGTCTTATATTGAAATACATAAGTTACTTATTTCAAAAAAGTCCCACGTTCACTAGAGCTCATGACAAAAATCTCTATTTGAATGATCCATTAACATAAATCTACACAAAGCTACCAGAAATGTAATGTTGGTTGTTGGTTTCCAAAAAAATAAATTCCCTTAGAATAAAACCATTTTGAATTGATAATATTTCTTACCTAGAGAATCTTAAAATCACACAGAACCTTAAAAATTCATGATCGTGAACTGAAAAAGTAAATAAATGTTGAATGATAATTTTGGTAACATATCAAAACCCCCATCTCATAGGGTTGGGGGTGTTTTACCTCCACAATCACCCCAAGAATCATGATTTATATAGAAAAAAAATTTATCTATAATAGAGTGAATGAAACCCCATTATGTAGGTCTAAGGGAATTTTTACCTCCTCCACTAAGGAGATCAGTGTTCTATGAGAAGGGAATATCCCTATAAGAAATATCCTCACAGTCTACTCTACTATAATTATGTGACACTTCATCTCAATTGGGGTAAAATTTAATGTAATTTATTAGAGATTCATATAGATTTATGGTCCATGAAAGTTATAAAGCTTCATGGCTAGGGGAGTATCCAAAGGAAAATTTGAAACCCCTTAGAGATTTCAAATATAAAAAATTCTATGAAAAATAAAAGGGAGATGGTAATTAAGATCTATCCCTCAAGGGGTATTCTCATACTAATAAAGTCTTGAGTTTCTCAATCATTAATAAGGATTTGATTCCTACAACAAGATTTTTTTATTTTATGTTTTTGAAATAAATCATGTACAAGATGTGGAACATGAAACTTGTAGAGAGGAAAAAATGTGGGGATTACCACCTAAAATTTCATCTACCAAAAATAGAGAGAATAAGGATTCCATACTCAACTTTAAATTTGAAACTGTGGTATAAATGTTCCTCCAAACACCCCATTGATTCCCACTTCGTGAGCCTCCACTATGAAAAAGGGTGGAGGTGGGGCTACACCCACAGACCACACACTACCAGAAGAAATTGATCTAGTTTTTTCTTAGGAAATGATCACTTTTTAGGACGATGACATAGAAATTTATAAATGATTAATGTTAAGATAATATTTGGAAATTTTCTGACTGTGTGTAATTTATATATAGAAGAAACAATAAATTCCTTGGTTAACCATGTTCAATGAGATGATATTTTTCTACTAATAATGATAGATTCAAGATTTCCAAATAACCCAAGATAAAATTTACATTTCTACTTAATCAAAAGGTGATTTTATTATTGGGAATATCATAAATTATGAAAAGAATCTAACATCTTAAGAATTTAATCTATGTTAACTCATTCTACTAACAAATCATAGGTGCGAGGAGAAAATCATATCACACCCCGTTAAATGGTCCTAATCAATTAAAGAATCAATTTGAGACACCATAAGAGTTCATTTAGTCACTCACTATTAAAATAGAATCTCTAGAGTAAAGGTGTTCACTACTGAAAATAGATAATAAGTTTTATCCTAAGTTGTTGGGTTTGAATCCTCCTCCACCAAACTTTTCATATCACAGTTTTCTAGCATTAAATGGAATGGGGAACCCAAAATATAATCTTATTCATATCATTTCTTAATTATTCCCAGTAATATAACACCAAAGTAGTAGTAAGTAGGGAAATGTAGATTTCTGAAGGGCCTATATTTGTATGGTAGATCAATCTGGTGGTTGGATACATTACAAATTTTAATGATCTTCAGTAAAACATACTCTATTAATTCAATTTGACCTTAAAGTAAAGATTATTATTAAGCACTCAAATTGAAAACAATTATAGGATGAGAGGGTTGTGGATTTCCTCACTAGATGGAAATTTTAACTTATTCCATGATAATAAAACTCTAATAATAGTAGCTATTGGAGATATATATATATATATATAGAATATATGGGATTGGAAATAAATATTTCTCATCCTATTAAAATATTTTGGCAGATTTCAATAGTTTTATATTATGTAAAAATGGTTGGAAGATTCACTTTAGTGTTCTAATGAAAAATTTCAATTTATATCCTCAACATTGGGATAGAAACCTAGAAAGATAAAAATCATTATTACCACTCTAAAACTTGAACTAGTGTTCTCCCCAACTTCCAAGATGACAATGTAGAATATTGTGTATCCTTTTGAGGAAAAACAATAATACCCTTTTCAGGATGAAAAAAGGATTAGAATTAATAAAAAATAATAAATTGAATGAATAAAGATTATTCATACATAAATGATAAATTCATAGCGTATTTCATTACTTATTTGGAGGAGAACATGTTTTTATTTCTAGAGATCAAAAGGTCCAATGAGGTGGGATTGAATGATCTCCCCAATTACTACCCTAACCATCAGATGTTAGAGCACAATATCCAAGATTGATTTTCCATAAAGGAATTACTCCAGCTGATGCTATATAATAGGTGTGTAATTTTGGGAAATACCTTGTATCGAATGACTAGTGTATATATTGTTCATCTAGAATAAGAGAGATATAGGAAGGATACCCCAAAAATGTGTATATTTTTAATGATTATAGGAGTAGAAAATAGGAAATATACACACATATCCTAGTCTGGGTGTGACTGAATCATCTTAAACTATTTGATAATTAGTTTTTTTTCATCCTTATTTTAATGAAAATTCTTAAAAAATGATGTTAAGACATAATTTTAAACGTGGTTATTTAATTTTATAACATCAGCTTCTAAAAAACTAACATTAAAATATACTTTTAAAATCAGTTTCTATCAATCCAATGTTGAAAATCATTAAAAATATTTTTCATGATGATTATTTAAAAAATCATCATTAAAAGTATTATATATAATATTTTTTACTTCTAATTTTAAAATATTAAATATTAAAATTATACTATGATATATACTTGAAATTGATTATAAAAAAATTAAAAATAAATTAACATTTGTATTTTTATATGTCTAACATTAAAAATAATAAAACAATATTTAAAATGGTGTTGTATATTTTTTAGGATTTTATTTTATTATTTGTAGTGCAAAAATGGACTTATAGATCAAAATATTTAGCTTCCATAATTTTGAAGTGCTTCTCTAGAGAAGTCCAACTTCGAACCGATACTCTTCAGTAAAACAACACTTTAAAAATACTTGCTACTTTTTTTAAACCGAGAGTAAAACTCAAAGTTAATTTTTTAAAAAATGAATGCATTATTGTTTTTTAATTTTTCACATCAGGCACTTTTCATTTTTACCTTCCTTCTCATGAATACATTTTAAAGAAAATATTTTTTATTTTCATATATAAATACATATTCTGAATCATTTCACTCAATATTTTTATTTCCCACTCTTTTTAATTTGTGATCAACACATAATTCATTGTTTCATCTCTTTGAAGTGGTAATCTATCTATATTATTGTTATTTTTTAATTTATTTCCACTATAAATTTTTATGAAAAAATTATTTCTTCTTAAAGATATTTTTTTCAGTTATGATTAAGTCACCAAATGAAATTGTCAATTTAGTTCACCAAATGGCTAAGTAATATTTCATTGTATATGTTCCCATAACATGACTAGTAACAAAAACTTATTAGAAAATATTATTAATATGAAAGGTAGAAAAATAAATTTTAGAGAAAATGCTCACGGGGAAATTTTTTTCTATATGTAATATTATTCTTATTGGAAAATCTTTAATTTCAAATGTTTTATTTTTTAATGGTATTAACAACAACTTTATAAGAATAATTCAATTATGTGATGAAGGTTACCCTAGGAATTTTAGGAATCATAAATGCCTAGTACACAATTCCAAGGATGAATTTATTCTCTCTTCCCATAGGCATGGGAATGTTTATAAACTTAACTTATAATACCTTAGTAGCCAAGATTTACCTTTCCTTAGTGAAATGGATGATAAATCTTGGTTATGGAATAAAAAACTAGGACATTGTATCATTAGGAACCTATATAAACTCTTAAATCAAAGACATGTTAACGATCTACCTAATCTTAGATTTGATTCTTCAAAAGTTTGTGATCCTTTTAAATATGTAAAGAAACATAATTCATACTTTAAATAAATTATCTACATCTCAAATTCTAATTAATTACCATTACTATATATGGATCTTTTTAGTCAAACATAAACTGAAAGTTTTTTAAGAAAATTTTTTGTATTTTTTTAGTTGATGATTACACCAGATTTACATGGGTCAATATTTTAGAAAAGAAATATAGGTCCTTTTCTTATTTAAAATCTTTTAAATAAAAAGTTAAAAATTATAAAATCCTTCCATTGATAAATATTCATATTGATGATGGGTGATAATTTGAAATTTTACATTTCAGAATTATTTGTAATAATTAAGGAATTACTCATAGCTTCTCAGCCCCAATAACTCCGTAATAAAATGGTGTTGTTGAAAGAAGAAAATGAATTCTTTAAGAGATAACTAGAACCATGTTGAGTGAATATTAAATATATATACACTTTTGGGATGAATCTGTAAGTACTTTTTTCCATACTTTTAATCGAGTTTTAATTAGACCTTTTCTTAATAAAACACCATATGAGTTAAGGACTGGTTGAAAACCTAAATATTTGTACATCAAAGTATTTGAATAAAAATTACTCATCTTAAATACTAAATATATACTATATAAATTCACACCCAAATTCAATGAAGGAATTCGATGAGGATATTTCACATCCTCTAATTCTTATAGACCTTTCAACAAAAAAAGTGTACTATTGAAGAAACGGTACATGTAAAATTTGATGAAACCAATCCTTTTGTTTTTAAACAACGTCTACCTACATCCTCAGATGTGTTTTGAAAACTGAATATATACCCTTGATGGAATATTCTTCTAATAAGAAAAATACACAAGAAAATGATTCTAATGTTTTTAGCCCAAAATATTTTTTTGCTTATATTGATGAAGATGTTTTAAAAAACCCAAATCAGATGTTTCTTAAGAATCATCCTAGTGATAGTTTAATTGGTGATGTAAATCAACCCATAAGGACAATAAGTTCTTCAAGAAATTAAGTAGATAATTTTATATTTCTTTCCCAATTAGAAAATAATATAATTTATTAAGATTTAGGTGATGATGATTGGATTAAAACAATGCATGATGAACTAATTGAATTCGAAAGGAACAAAGTATGGACCTTGGTTAAAAGACCTGAAGAAAAGTCTATAATTGGAGTAAAGTTGGTCTTCATAAGTAAATGTGATAAAAATGGAATCATTTTAAGAAATAAATTAATATTAGTTTCTAAAGACTATAATAAATAAGAATTAATAGACCATGAATAAACATACACTCCAATATCTAGTCTTGAATCTATTTTTATTCTACTAGAATTTTCATCCTTTTTTAATTTTAATCTTTTTAAAATGGATGTAAAGTTTTTTTTCCTTAACGAATATGTTCATGAGGATGTTTATTCGGAAAAAACTTTGGTTTTTAAGACACAAAACATCCTGAACATGTTTACAAACTTATAAAATCTTAATATGGACTTAAACATGACCCTAGAGCCTGATATGATAGACTTACAGTATTTTTGTTGCAAAAAAAATCCATTAAGGGAACTACTGATCCATCCATTTTATAAATAAATATAATAAATTTTTTTGATTTTTCAAATTTATGTTGATGAAATTATACTCGGATCAACTCAGTAATCCTTAACTGATTTATTTGTGAATCTTAAGAAATCATAGTTTGAGATGAGTATGATGGGTGAGTTATCTTTCTTTCCTGTTTTTCATATTTCTCAAAAATAATAAGGAACTTATATATCTCAACATAAGTATATAAAATATCTTCTTAAGAAGTATGGGTATGACCACATTAAAAGTAGAATTAATTAAATTGGTACCTCAAATACTCAAAATCATGATGATGCTGGGAAACGTGTAGAAGAAATATATTTTAAAGGTATGATAGAATGTTTATTTTACTTAATATCTAGTCATCCAGAAATAATGTTTTTAGTATTCTTATGTGCAAGATATCAATATAATTTAAAAGAATCCCATTTAAGTGTAGTGAAAAGGATTTTTCTCTATTTAAATGGAACTGTGGATTTAGGACTTTTCTATTATTCTGGAAATGGTTTTATTTTAAAAAAAAATTGGATGATGACTTTTGTGGATGTAGAATTGATAGAAAAAGCACATCTGAGATGTGTCAATTGTTAGTAGATTCATTAGTTTCTTGGTCATGCAAGAAACAAAAGTTGGTAACACTTCCCACTCCTAAAGTTGAATATATAGTAGCTGGAAGTTGTTGTACTCATGTGTTGTTGGAAAAACACACACTCATAGACTATGTCAGTATTTTTACCAAGACATAGATAATGTCTAATAATACAAGTTCCATTGATCTAACTAAAAACCCTACACGTCACTATAGTTCAAATCACGTAGATTTTTTACATTACTTTCTTAGGGATCACACACTTAAAAGAGATATCATCCTTTAATTTATTGGAATACAAGATCAACTTGATGACATATTTACAAAATCATTACTGTCTGATAGATTTGAATACATTAAACAAGTGTTAAAAATGATTACAATAAGGTAATCGTCCATATTTAATTTTTTTAAAACCATCTCCTAACATAAAGATACTCTTTTTAATAGGTCGAGTACATAAGTTTATATTCCCTTTTCAATTTTTTCAGAACCGAAAATTTTCGGAATATAAATCAACAAAAAAATTTAAAACTTAAAACTTCCAAGATCCTTAAAATTATAAAAAATCAAAAGTACCCAAACCCTAAAGGTTATCAAAACATAAATGTTATCATAACCTAAATATTTTTGGAATCTAAAACTTTTTCAAAAATCTAATTTTCATTCATTTTTTCTATTTTATGAAAACTGGATTTTTCTAAGAGGAAGCTAAAAAATTATAACAAATATTTCTGAGAACATCAGAATGTATGTTCCTTAACAATATTATCATAATTATATCTATATTTTTTTGTATTTAAAAATCTATTTTTAATGAAACCTCATCAAATTCATTGTCCTTAAATCATATTTTTCCTTAAAACCACAAAATATTGGAACCCATAAAAACCTTATTCAGCATTCATCTCAACCTTCAAATCAGATTAAGCTAATCTCAACTATCATATTGAACTGATAATCAAAATCATCACTGCAAAGCCTATTTAAAGGGACACCATGTTCGTGTCCCACATCGGTTCTATTAGAATTGTTTCATTGAATCTCTGCCCTTATTAAAGTATGTCATTCCATTTTTTCCCTTTACATTAAATTATTCATGTTTATTGAGATTTCCTCTCAGACTTCATTGCAGTCTTAGTCAATCAAGTAACCAAAGTACTATATTATGTTTATGGAAATTGTAGTAGACCATAATTTCATCTCCATGTATTATTATTTGATTTCAAATATCATTAAGTTAAATGGATGGGAATTCTTATTTGTTTCTAAGGAAAATAATCAAGACCCAATTTAAGTTCATCCTGTTGTATAATTTAATTATTCTGTTCAATTCTCTGAGTAAGGTGGAAAATAAATGTTCGTGTTCAGAAGCTATGTAAATCCTTACTCCTTTTTTTTAAATAAAGTAGAAAGTATTTTAGAAATACCTTATGAAAGGGAGGGAATCCATTTCTCTCACATATTGGTAAATAATGAAGGTTCATTTGAGAAAGTAAAGGATATAGAGTTTCTTGGCCTTAAAGGAGTGAAGAATCCTAAGTTACCACATCTTCTAACTAAAAATAGATCAGTTTCCTTATGTATATAAGGCTTCTAAATTCTGAGAAATAGATAGAAGGATTCTTTAAAGATATGTGATGTATTTATGATGGATTTCAGGGTGAATTTAATGATGATAAACGTCATCAAGTATATTCTTTTCAAAATTAGTAATATTTAGAAAGGAAATATCAAATCTCAATTTATAATGTATCCTGCGATCTTGTCTAAGATCATAATCTTATTCTTAGACTCCTTCTAAATTTTTTTCACATCATAGGACAAGTACATTATGATCATATTACTTAGTGATGACACTTTGAGGAGAATAAAGATTGGTTTTAGTAATAATACTGGTGAATTATTTAATCATGCTGATAAGGATGATCAAGATAAGAAAGGTTAAGTTGAAGAGACTTATAAACCTAACCCC
This sequence comes from Viscum album, assembly GCA_963277665.1. Taxonomy (NCBI): domain Eukaryota; kingdom Viridiplantae; phylum Streptophyta; class Magnoliopsida; order Santalales; family Viscaceae; genus Viscum; species Viscum album. The sequence goes on along the minus strand of OY728143.1, from coordinate 796,331,663 downwards.
AAGAAAATAAAATACAAAGAAATAGAATCTGAGTTACCTGGACCAGTCCCATAATCTCAATTAGAACCCCCTAAACCGAAGAAAAAAAAGAAATCTTCTGATGAAGTTGTAGAAAAATAGAGAGAGCATAAGGAAAAAAAGAATGAGGGAGATACGGTTTTTGGAATTGACCCTACAGAGGTTAAGGATTTGAAGATAATTCAAGTATAAAATCTTGAGGAATAAGATAAAGAGAATAAGTTATGGGAAAATACATAGAAAGAAAATTTTGTTCAGTCTTTATTGAATGATTTTTAGAATGATTTTGTATAGATTCAAGTACCGGGATCCTTCTAGAAATATTCTTCACTTCCAAAATAGTTTATTGAAGAATAAAACAATTCAGAAAAAAAAGAAGAATAATAAGAAAGTGTTGATGTGATAAGAATGGTTGAAGAATATCAAGAAAAGGACATCCTCTTTGACCAAATTTCTATAAGAAATTCCCAAGTATTGTCCACCAAAATAGCTTCAGATGAGCAAAAAGGTAACTCTATAGAATAGGAAAATCACAAAATCCTTTCAAATCAAGGAAGAAAAAATAATGATAAAATCATTCAGGATGATAAAGAATAAGTTAATATTGAAGAACAATAACTTGAGGTGTCCAATGCAATTGAAAATTTTGATTCTAAAGGAAATATAGTCATTCTTGATACTCCCCTAAAATATATAGTAAAAACATCTAAATAAAAAAAATTCTAAAGAATCTAAAGATACTTATAAATGGAAAGATTCCCTTGGCTATGAGTAATCCTCATCCATAGGACATGATTTTGTTGAGAAATACATGAAAAATATTATAGATTCTATTCCTTTTTATCAAAAAATAAATCATGGTTCCAGTTGATTCAATAGTAAGTTATTTCAAAAATAGAATCTATAAATAATTTGATTGAGAATCTCATCACGTTAGATGCTAACTTCAAATCTTTCTTGACCAATTATGAATCCCACGAGATTTCCGATAAGAAGATAACATGTTGTTCGATGTCAGTTATTGATGATCTTAAAATTTTTGATTATTACAAGGACTTAGTAAATGATTCTTTTAACAATGATGATGAAATGATCAAGAATATTTCATAGAAGATAAATCCAGAGCAAGGTGCCCAGATCCTAGAGTATAGAGATCGTAATGGAAAGCTTCATTCTATTACTCTTAGCCTAAATGGAGAAAGAGAAACTAAAAAACAATTGGAAGAGAAGGTTAAGTCCAATGAAAATGTGATCAGGACATTAGAATAGAGGATTCAGACCCTTGAAAAGAAGAAAAAAGATCAAGAATATTTACTCAAGAAGAACCATGATGATCATAAAACGATAAAGAAGTTTAAATCCATTATCCACAAAATGCTACCAATGAAGAAAAATGATGAATGATTTTCTTAAAACTGGTGTTTTTTTGTACCAAAACTTCTTTATACATAGTTACTAAAATTTCCTTATATTATATTTTATTATATGAATATTTCCTATCCTTTCAAGTAAAAAAAATTTACCCCTCTATTCCTTTTTCAAAATCACAAAGGGGGGTAAATTATTATTCCAAAAGAATATCATATAAATGGGGATATTACTCAAATGAGAAATTTATTATGAAAGGAGGATCTTATCTTAAAAAGATAATTTCTTAATAAAATGTATTTTATTTCAAGATAACTTCTTTAGAAAATTATTATGATCCTCAAGGTGACATAACCTAAGGGTGAGTTATTCGTATTCACCAAAAGCCACAAATATAAGGGAGATAAGTTTTTCTTTAATGTATCCCAAATATAATAATATTTTTTAATAAGTGGATTTTTCTTTCCAGGAGTGGGAGATTGTTAAGTCTGTATGTTCCTTATGAATTTTATATTCCTTATATTTTCAAAATCACAAACATATTTACCTCTAATTTTATTTTCTTTCTCCAATGAAATTTGTATGATTAAACGTTATCATGTTTTTATATGTTATGCTTAATGGTCATTGTCTAAGTTTAACAATATTTTCAATAATACCAAATTCCCTTTAAATTGATTGGATCCTTATTTAAATCTCAGAAACAGATAATTCTTATTAATCTGATTCTACCAATTTTGAGAGTCTAATTCTCTCTGTATTTAGACTTCAATTCATTCTGGAATTTGACTCCATTTTTCCCAAAAATCATATTTTTATTTCATCGAAATCTACAATCAGATTTCATCAAAATCTGGACTCTTATTTCATAAAAATCTAGACAATGATTTCATTGAAATATAGGTACGGATTTCATCAATTTCCATAATACATTTTCTCATATTTTCAAAATATATTTCCCTATTAATTTAGACTCTGATGTTTCATCATTAGAATCTATTTATTCATATTTTTCAAAGTTACATTTCTTCCTCAACATATGGTACCAATATTATTGGATCCAATTATGCTTATGTTTCTTAAACATGATAATGTATGTCTTTCATATTATTTTTTAAACATGATAATGTTTCCCATGTTTCGTAACATGAAATGATGTCATAAAATTTGTTTTTAACTATTCATTGGCTGAGTGACACATGTAAAGGTCCCTAAAAAATTTAGGAAAACAATATGACAATTAGAGGAGGAGCCGACTGTTGGGATTTCCACCTATAAATACTCATCCATTTGAATGATCCAAATAAATGATTATATAGTCTTTACTGCAAGCTACAAATAAAAAGTTGATTTCTTTGAGATCTGTGTTGAAGCTATGCAGACTCTACTCAATCTTCCTTATGAGAATTTTGTGAAAACCTTTTCATGATGAGAACATCTTCTTCCACCTTACTAGTGTGACTATAACTGTTATTTATCATTCAAGGTATTCGGGGGGATATGAAAACATAGGTACTGATAACCATATAGATTTAGGGAATGTGGGGATAAAAACACAGAAATTGAACTTCGTATCAAGGGCTTACCATAGTGTGAGAAGACAGACTTTCTTGAAATTATAAATCAAGGGACCTTTACACAAGGTTTTTGGATACCCTTATCTATGGGTTAAAATATTTCTTATACTTTTTTACTTATCTTTGTAACATATTTTATTTCCATTTCATTTTGTTAATGATAGGAAGTGTAACATTATTATACATTCTTATACTTTTATACTCTTCTATAAATAAGATTACATCTTATTTGAGGTAGAATATTTCTATAAGTAAACTTGTCTTATGTTTCTTTATTCAATAGATGTTTGTTTCTTTGTTAAGAAATAAAGAATATTTGTGAATCCATCGTGTATAACTTTGTCAAACATAGAGTTTCTTTAGGATAAAAACTAAATTTTTTAAACCTAAATTTTACCCCCCCCCCTCTTGTATTTCAAAAAACTACATATACATTTCAATCCTACTGTATTGATGTCACCCAAAAAATGGAATACCCTTATCCTTTTTATAGAAATCATAGAGTGCTCACTTGATAACATTCTCACTTGGAAGAATGATGTAAGAAAACATAGTATCCAATACTATCATAATATTATATTCGTGAAATTTGAGAGCCAATACAATAATATCAAGAAGAAATAACTCAGACTAATATTTATGGTGATGAAGATTCGTAATTATCTATCACATCGTGAGGTCCCCTTGATTTATTATATCTATTCTCTCAAGTATACCCTTATCCATATTATTTTTATCGGATATTTAGAACTATGGATTATTATCCAAATCTTTTTAATATCTAGTTTGAGTCGCATAATACAATCAATGGAAAAGAGTTGGAATATTTCCTTGAATCACACCCTCCCCTAGAAGAATTTCCTCTAAACATGGAACTCCTCAATGAAAAATTTTTCTTCGTCTATGAAACTTTCCAATCATGGGAAATATATTTTTGGGTGTTTATTGACATCTTACTAGGAAAAAAATCGATTATTTGAGACTCAATTTAATTATCTTGGGGATTGTGCTCATTTACACAAAAAAGTCAGTCATTCCTTTTTGTTCCCTCCCATAAAAAGTGTATACTAATAACAAGTAAAAATTTTAGACCCTTACATTAATCTTGTAACTATATCTATGAATATTTATTACCTAATTAAACATCAAAATTTATTATAAGTAAGAAATAAATAAAATAAATTGAGCAGATTCCATGAAGAAAGAAGTTGATACCCCTCTTGGATTAGTTATTAGAGTTGATGACATTGGTTATATTAGATTTTTAGTTTCCCAATATTCCATGATTTCATATTTTACAAGATAAAAATTTGTAAAATGTAACTACCTCCTTAGCTAACCCAAATCAAGATCAAATTTCAATTCATTTCTCAGACAACATGGTGGTCTCTCCATTTATCTTTAACTATATGTATGTGATCAATGTTTTTAATTCCACAGCAAGTGGAAGAAAACTCAATACTTGAATGGATAGATGTCTCACATAATAGATTATTAATAGGATAGAACCATCCTATAATATTCATTTAGGAATGATCAAATTCCATGGAGGAAATATAATTTTTTCCATTATAACTATCCAAATTCTTAGAAATTCCTCTACTAATGTCATTTTCATGGGGTTCTTATCATATTAATTGAAGTAGGAGAATCCATCATCATCATACAAGAGTTCCATGTTGGAACCTACAATGAGCACCAGTTTAGGGACATGATTTCCCACTGAATTAATAGAACATGAAATTTTTTTCCATCAATTATCCATGATTTCATAGAATTCACTAAGAAGTGTAATTCATGTTAGATGCATTCCACCTTCCTTTTAAAACCCCTAAAGATATTTCTTAATAATAAATACTCATGGTTGTTAGATTCCATGAGTTCATACCCTCCTACCATAGTCAGGTAGTTAAATTTCATCCTTACTACTACCAACTTCATATCAAAATAGAATGATTTTCTACTAAAAATGGAGTTTTGGTAAATTTTATAATCAACTTCATAAATTACATCATTATTATCATATTTTATGTCCCTCATAGTAAATTGAAGGATAATAGAACTAATTTATGTTTCTCGGATCTGAAGAAGTTATATGTGGTGTAATATATTCTATTAGATCACTCATACCACTATCATGCAGTGGTGATGGGATAATAGATGATTTCATTAATAATCTATCCAATATCCTATAGAAAATTATAGATGAGGATAATAAGTATTTTCCTAATATAATCATGAATGATTTATGGTAAGATCACACCAATACCCATAATTCGTTTAAATAAACCCCATATTGACAAGTGTATAGGATATAGGTAGTTTTACTGATTGAAGGTCAATTTCCTACACTTTAAATATCTATTTGTATCAAATTTTATAAGGATGAAAATCTCAAATCTATAATGACTATTTATATAAATTTTATGAGAATGGTTTCACACAATACATAACATTAATGTTCAGAAAAATATTTGTGTATGATCATTCAATAAGAAGGTCCATAACTGCTCATTAATCCATGTGGAATTGGTGTTGGTCTAGAGAAAAAATGATATTTCGAAATAATCCCCAAATGTTACAATAGAAGTGAGATGTTATTTATGTCCTAAAAAGAGTCTAATACAATATATATTATTCCCTTATCATGTTGGATTGAAATCATGTTACCCCTTCCAAAAATGTAATATTTTTAAAGAAATACTTTCACATTAAGACATAAAGGTCCTTGTTATTTAAACCTAAACTACATGGCCCAAAATTACTTTTTAGTAATATTAAAATTCATATAACATATCAAGTGTTTCAAGAAATTAAAATATATGAAATAATTATTCAATCCTCATGACCCATAAACTTATTGTATTGGACTGTTTCATATGAACTAATTTTATTACATGTCAGTTTTATCCATGTACGAGTCTTAGTATATGGTTTCCCCCATCCATAGCTTACTATATGACAAAAAAATTCCCCCATGATTAATAAATATGTGTGTCTTCATTTATATTCTTAAAAGATATAGTATGATTCCCAAATCTCTTATATTGGATACATGGGTAGATTTCATCCACTCCTATTTCCCCACTCTATATGAGTGTTCAGGGCCCTCACCGGTTCACGTAGAACCCCTAATAGCTCTGTAATAAATGGATCCTATGCATTTGATCCTAGTATTAAGACCTCACCAATTCACATAAGGTTTAATTATTCCTTCTTTGACTAATAATTCCATCCATTTCATCATTACTCCCCTCTATACAAACCAAAATTTCACAATCATCTTTCCTGAAATTTTTGTAGCATTATTCTTTTTATTATAGGATACATAGTAATGTTTGGAAAATCTATCTCATAACCATCTAAAATCCCCCGTTTATATCCATTCCCTTATACTAACTTTATATTTACACCTCCCTAATTCACACTATGTTTCTTCATTTCCTCTCTCACCAAAAAATCCATCCATTTCAAATTCCAATTTTATTTTATTATATAGGGATTTTCCAATTCATGATAGGTATACTCCAATGTTCTTTTTCAAGGAAAATACATTTAATTATATCATTAATATGTACAATTTTGGTCTTTATAGAGAGTTTTCTTATTATAGTAATTTGTCCCTTGATTTCTATTTTAATAGCAAACAAAGTGACACCCAGATTTCTAATTCTCGGCTAAAGAAAAAATTTCACCACTATCACCCCCCTCCTAGTGTGTGGTATCCTAATTCATGTAGGGTCTTTTCATATTTTATTTTACACTGTAATGAAATGTTTTTTATTATAACTACCAATTTCATGATCCATGTTATTGTAGGATGTGTAAATATTTATACACCATCTATCCTAGAGCCAACTGAAAATCCCCATCCACTTCCACTGCCCTCTAACAATTAAAAATGGACAAATCCTACATGATTCTTCACCAAAGTATTCCAATCACCTTTTTATATTCTCTTTTGATGATTAATTATATTTCCTTGAGTATTTTAATTAGAAAAACCCTTTCTTGGAAATTTGTATCATGTACAACTAATTACAAAAGGACCCCTTTCTTTAGTAAATGTATTATTCTACGTACCCAGCTTACCTATAACTAACCAGTGGAGTGTTTTTATACTAATGATAGGAACCCCTAGTCATGTATTCCTTCTATATAATTTAGTTGTAACCATTCATTCAAATATTTTTAATGGTCATTCTTAGAATACTCATTTAAAAATGTTGTAATGGGCATGTAATATGAACATGCTTAGCGGTTATCCTAGGAACATAATTTCTATTTTGATATTCGAAATCTCAAATAACTCAATTTATGATTTACATTATACAAACCCAAACCTTTTACACATATTATTATATAATTTTTAATATAAATATCCAATAAACAAAACCCCGTGATTATGAGGCCTAGTATATTTCGAAGACTAGGCTCATAATACATTAAAAAGATACTAAAAATAACATCTTTCTTTTATTCAATATAATGAATTCCAAAAACCCTTTTAGCTCCTAAAACCGAAAAGGATAACCTAGATAATGCATAAAATAAAGGGCTAACTTATAAATCCCAACAAGGTAATAAGCATGATAATGAACCATAACATGTGAATCAAATGGAATAACATGATGTCATAAAAGATAATTATCCTGAATAATCACATGTGATTGTGACCTAAAAAATTATTAAATCATAAGATCATGGAAACATAGTTAAGTGGTATAACTAAAAAATATGACATAAGAATAAGTTAATGCTAACTACGAAGACAACTTCTCATGGTGGATAGATTCAATTGATGGATTAGGTTCACTCTCGAATCCCCCAAATAGTGTCTCATTAGAAAAAAAACATTACCCAATGAATTGGAGTTCTATATGGGTTCACCCATCATAAATTTTACACTTTTATGTGTGCCAAAAATGGAATCAATCAAAAGGCATAAACATAAAACATTTAAGAAATACACTTAATTCATGTATATCCACATAAAGAGAAGGGTGAAAAAGATAAGTATATATGTAATAGTGATATATAAATAATTTATATGTATTTAATAACATAAAATAAATGTATAATTTGATTTAGAGAGTGAAAGGTCATAATCTAAAGAAATACTATGGATCTGATAGTTCCTTTGCCTTCTATTCTACAATCATTTTAAACATTCACATAATATCCTATAAAATCCAATTTGATTCATTAATTAAATAATTTAGGACCCTATTCGTCAATATTTTATTTACTACAATTTTATAATGTTCATTTATAAACTTTTTTATGAAATTTAAGATTTAATTTCACTATTTGGGGGTGTTCGTTTCATGGTTCCATGGTCATATCACTAGTAGATAATTATTAAATTTCTTTTAAAATGGGACAAAAACTATATATGTGAAATGAAATGGTATTAATGAACTAAAAAATATTAAATGGTCCCATTTATCCTTATTTTTTGGGAGATATGAACGATTCAATTAGTAAAATATAAATTTTATATGGTTAGTTATTTTTCTTTGCCGGCTTTTCCAACCATCATAAACTAATATCAGTGTATTTAATATTATGGACACATTTTTATTCCATAAATTGAAAAAATAAATATGATTCATATTTAGGTCATATTAAATAATTGTAATTTAATTTAAACCTTCCATTAAGGTGATAATGAGAAATGAGAACTCATCATCTACGAAAGCGGTGAACCAGCGTAATATAAACGATGTTTTCATTTTCAGCATAAGGGGATATGAAAATATTATTGATGATATATATTTCATTAACATAATAAAATTATGGATTATATGTCATACTAAATTTTATAATACATTTTTAATAAAATTGTTTTGGAGGATGGGGAGAAAGAGAAAAATAAATGACTCAGTTGAGGGTATTATCATTTTCTTTGGGTGTATCATCTTAGGATTCCACTAAAGGTTCCTTGGATTGGAATTTTTATGAGACCATAAAAACTGTAAAATGGGAGAGGATTGTGAGGGGTGATTTTTATAAGGGTGTGAGAGGGGTTTTATTTATGTAATTTTCATTAGTTAATCATTTTTATCAATATTATTGATAATTATAAATATACATAGTAAGTGGTTATTATGAGTTCAAATTAGTAGTTTTTTACATTGTCCATGACATGAAAATTCATTTAGTTATCTTATAATGTCAAATACTATATTTTTCAATATTTCACTATTTGACATAAGAAAATAGTATGGGCTCTTACTTGGTATCCAAGACACCCAGGTTCAAAACCGGGTGGTGGAAAATTTCTAGGGCATTGTAGTAGTACTATAGCAGGTGTTGTAGCAGGTAATCTTCAGTACTGTATAGCCGGAACTATTCACCCGATTTGGTCCTTCGGGCCACTCATTGCTGGAAATAAGATCTATACCAACGATTTGGGATAAACCGTTGGTATAGTTCACTTATATGGACCAATACCAACGGTTTGGCCAAAACTGTTGGTATAGGTCACTAATTTGAACATATACCAACGGTTTTGGACAATCTATTGGTATAGGGAGGACCTATACCAACGTTTTGTCCAAAAATGTTGGTATAGGTCCCAAAATCAATGAATCTATACCAACGGTTCTCAAAACCGTTGGTATAGGTCTATACCAATGGTTTTGAGAACCTTTGGTATAGTTACATGTATTTTTTATAGAATATTCTTACAGAGAACATTAAATAAATCAAAATTTATAATATATATGATAATATATATATACATATATGAAATTGTGTTCTCAAAAATCAAGTTAGGTTAGTGGTTAGGTCATTCAATCATAAACTGCAGTTATTGGGATCAAAACCAACCAAATGCTACTTTTTTGAAATACATATACCAACGGTTTTATGGAACCGTTGGCATAGATTTTTCATATTAATTATACCAACAGTTTTGAAAACCGTTGTTATAGGTCTATACCAATGGTTCTGGGAAAACCATTGGTATAGACCTATCCCCACGGCTTACTTTTCCACGGTTCTCCAAACCGTTGGTATAGGATATACCAACGGTTTGGAGGCCTATACTAGCAGTTTCAAACCATTGGTATAGGGTGTTTTTTACTAGTGACTAGTTTGGGCCTATGGGTCTCAAGGGCCTTCGTACCATCAAAGGCCTTCAGACAATAGGGTCTTCAGGCCATTAAGTCCATGGAGTAGCCCAATTTACACAGATCAGACCCCAGAAAAGAATCAGAGCAATAAGAATAGTAATCACCAGATGGAGAGCTAACCGGATTAGAAGAATAAGAGGGAATGGAAACCACCATAGGGACCAGGCACCGTGCAGCTTTGTACAGGGAAATGCTATCTGATCAGTAATGCTAGGTGGGGAGCTAGGCGATCAATGATGCAGAAGTTGGGGAGGGGCAGTTTTTTTGGCTTGGGCCTACGGGTCATGTATTGGGCATGGTATGCCTCTGGGCCTTTGGGTAATGTATTTTCAAGTCATGTCGGGCCTTGTGACTTCGGCCTATGGGTCATGTATGAGTTCCCCTTCAACCCTTAAAAGAGAGATTATCCATAATAAAATAAAAAATAAGGCCTTCGGCCCATTCGGGCTATATTTCACAATTCACCTAATATTTAACAATTTTTGAAAAATACCAAAAATTATACTTAACATTTTTTAAATGATTAGGTTAAAAAAATAAAATCCACTTTATGAATGTAATTTTCAAAATATGAGAAAATTAATTTTTAAATAAAAACCTATTTTAATTTAAAAATACTAATTTTAATAATACAGACACTTTTTTGACCATTTGAAATTTTAATTATGGTCTCATAAAATTTTCTTACCATTATTATAAAATTTAATATTAATTTATAAATAAATTATTTAAAAAAATATTCTATTAAATCATTATATTTCTTATAAAAGTGTAATTAAAAATTTAATGTTTTACAAAATTATCAACTCTTAATTTAACATTTTTAAAACATTTAAATACATGTATTTTAATATAAATATATCATATTTGAATTTTATAAGATATCTAAATATTATTTTAAACATACATAGGTGATCATGGTATTATAACATTTAGGCCACTATTCATAATTGTTAGATTACTATTCCAACGGTTATGTTACTATTCCAATAGTCAGATTACTATTCCAGTGATTAGATTTGTAACAGTCATATGCAGTCCCTACATTCTATGAATACGTCATATTTAATTCATTATTCATTCACTTATATTTTTTCTCAAGGTTATTTGTATTTTCATTTTGATGATTCATATTATATTACTAATATTCTACCATATTTCTAAATTGTCATTCATGAGTGCAATTATTCTAGGGGATCTAGAAGATCCAAATTATCATGTTGTTATTATCGTATTTTCTATTTTTTATTCCATTATAATAATTTCAATTCTTATGGAAATATTTATTTTCTAAATGTAATGTTCAAATTATAATAACAATTTTTTTGTTCTATAATGTGGTTATTGTGAGTTATATAGTATTGTATTTCTAAATATGACATAGTTATATATATAGAAGGGGAATTAGATTGATGATATTTTAGGTCATTACATTCTAACCCCTTATGAAATTTCACCATTGAAATTTTATTTTACATGCTATGGGGAAAATAGGTTATAGTACTTTTCCTTTATTACTTCCCCAGTTCCCATATCACCACCTCATACATATTCATTAATGGACCAAAGGCCTTCTTTTTATTTTATTATGGATAATACCCCTGTTAAGGGTTGAAGGGGAACCCATACATGACTCGTAGGCCCCAGGCACAAGGCTCGACAAACCCGTGATACATGATCTAAAGGCCGAGAGGCATACCATTCCCATTAAATGACCCCTAGGCCCAACCCACTAGAATTTATCATTCCTAGATTCTGCATGATTGATCACCTAGCTCTCCAATTTGAATTTCTGGTCCACAAGAATTGCCCCGAACAAAGCAGCACGATGCCTGGTCTCGATGGCGGGTTTCATACCCTCTTATTCTTCCAATCTGGTTAGCTTTACTTCTGGTGGTTATTACTCTTGTTGCTCTGATCCTCTTCTAGGGAATGTTCTGTGTGAACTGAGATACTCCATGGTCTATGTTTCCCGATGGCCATGTGTCCCGAATCCCTTTGATGACCCGAAGGCCCTTGAGACCCGTAGGCCCAAATCGGTGGCCCGAAAGCCTATATCGGGTGAATAGTTCTGGCTGCTACAATACCAAATAGTAACTGCTACAGTACTACTATAGTAATACTATATTGTTTTTAGGGGTGTTAGTCGATAGTCCAGAGTTCTGATGCACTCAATAATCTTCAAGGTTTTGATGTGCAAAGGACATATCTTTCCCTTCTTCCTAAATATCATGAATCTATTCCATGGGGATATGTGGGTGAACACTTTATCTCAGACATCAATCTCTAGGTCACGTCAATGATTGAAATCATATCTATTCTTTCTGCTCTAAGGATCTCTAATGTGATACTAAATTGTATTGAACTTTTATACAATTTACTCGAAAATTTTAGGTCTTGATGTCTTGAGTTCACCACCTTCATCCCAACACATACTATTTCTATATCTCTTATAGTAAATCATCTTATATGAAGCCATTTATGTAAGAACTTGGTTCTTATTTTTGAGGTACGGGCTTTTTCTTTTCTCTTTTCCTTAATTGTTTTTGAGAAAATATGGAAAATGGGAAAAATCATAACTTTTCGAACTACACGCCGTGTACTTTTCCACACGCCGTGTACTTTTGGTCGTGTGGGATGGGTACACGGGACATGTGGCCTTGTTGGCGACGAAGGGTGTAGGAACCAACTACACGCCCGGTAGTGGTCCTTTACACGCCGTGTAGTAAGTCGGCAGGCCAGAACAGTAAGGCGGTGGAGCAGCCGCCAACTGGGCGATAGTACACGCCGTGTACTTGGGAGTACATGTTGTGTACACATGTTGATGGATATATAGTGTGGCAGTGACACCAGAGGAATAGTTAAATGAAGTAAGTACACACCGTGTACTTGGAAGTACAAGTCGTGTACTTTGTTTTCTTTTCTTAAAACGGGTGGTAGCCAACCCTGCTCACAGGATTGGCTTAGAACTAGAGGAAGGAGCTCGGGAGGAAGGCCGGATCTTCGTGGATCAACTGATCGATCGTCGGGAATCTGCTTCCACCTGGGACGATCACATTAGAACCGCCTGGGTAAGGCCTCTCTTCTCCTAGCGTGTTGCTTCCCAATTCTTTCCCTAGCGGGAGTTATTTAAGTTTGAATGATGGTTTTTTTACCTCAGATCTACGCCGTTCTTGGGCATTTCTGGAATCGACATTCGAGTATACCACTAGTTCGAGTATAAGGTCGGTGTCTTGGTGTTTGTTTTTTTCAACTTTCGTGTGTTTTGTGTGTTTTTGTGCCACGAACCCATGTTGGGGTGTCGTGTGGCTGAGGTCATTGCTATATTTAACACCTAGAAATGATTAGTTATTAAATTATGATATTAAAATGCTGGTTGGTATCATTTCTTGGATCCGAAACCACCCTGGGGGTGTGTTCCACTATTTAGATGTTTGGCCACGATACCCAAGGGTATGCCTTCAAATTAGTTATTAAAGAATTTACTTGAGAGAAATTTCTTGTCACTGCTTGTTTATATGTTGGGCATGGCCCGGTTACCTGTTTAGCCTGAGGGAACTGCAATATTTGGCCCGAGGGCTATAGTTATTTCTCCTGAGGGAAACCTTTCGTGCCTGAGGGCTTGACTTTTGTGCCTGAGGGTGACACTTCCTATGCCTGAGGTCAATTTCAGTTACGTCGGAGGGCTATACCTTCGGGCTGGATTCTGCCTACCTGAGGGTAAGGTTTTGCTTGTCTGATGATGTGGACTATTGCTTATAATTTCACAGTGGTGATTTCTAATATATAATGGAATAAATGAATAATAAAATGGAAATTTAATTGTTAAGTTAGTTACTTTTCAGTACTGCTTACTTTATTGCATTTAACTATTGCACATTTTTTATGCATGCTTACACGTAGTTGGGCACGGGCCTTTGGTGGGTTCCTACTGAGATATATTTATCACACCCTGTTTGGGTCTCGTTTTTCAGCCAAAACAGATTACGTTGCTATAGGTGTGGTTAGGGGCAAGATTCCCTATAAAGGTACCTGACTATTGCTGAGGAGTAGGGGGCATGGGACCGGGCCTAGGATCGCGATGCTGACGCCACTCTTTTTGATTGTTTCGATGTACTCTACTTTATGTTGTATTGTATTGATGTATAACATGTTCTGGCTATTTTCTTAGAACTTGTGACATGTAGCATCATTATTTATATACTGTTGGTTGTATCTACTGTAGTTGTTTATTTCAGTTGTGTATGGTTTACTGCTTCCTTTTTTGAGGTATGTTTTATTTCATTCTGTTGTGCTACACTTTGACAAATGAGGGCATAGTTTCCCCACTATCAGACCTGAGACCTCGCTGCTAGTCCGCAGCCTCTGGCGTTTGGTGAAATGTGCTTGAGGTCACGTGGTGAACCGGGTTCGGGGCACCTGTTGAGCGACACCCAGAACCGGGACGTTACAAAGTGGTATCAGAGGGGTTCTTTGCTTTGACTTACTATTTGGAGCCATAGTCAGGGATAGGACGAACAGTAGTTGGTAATAAGTTGTGCCCAAGCCTAGATAACCCATTTACAGGGAAAATCCAGTTTACCTCATATTGCAATTTTACTGATTTTTTAAATTTTACAGTTGATATGTTTTCACCGTTGGGTGACGCACTTGAGATTGTGTTGTTATACTTTATCTGTGGGTTCTAATTAGTTGCAACCCGATGAGATGAGGTTATGCCATCTCATGCATCATTTAGCAACATGCTAGAAATCACATGCCATGCATAGTTTTCATGCCATGTAGGTGCATTAGAAATTGCATGTTGTTGTGATAGTTGTTGTGTTAGAAAAGCATGATGTTGTGATTGCTGCTTGATAAATACCTGCTTTATGGAAGAGTATTTTCTTTTGTGGGCCTGTTTAAAGAATGGACACCAAACCCTGGTTTTGGGGGATTATGGGCCCCCATTGACCAGAATTTGGTGGATCATTAGTAGTTTATTAGTCATAACACAAATAAGATGTCAAACTTTGATTTGTGGGGAGTATGGGCCCTCACGGGACAGAATTTGACACTTAGGTGTTGTTTTTGGGTATTTTCTGGGTTCTGGAGAAGTTTCTAAGGCATACTATCTGGATACCCAGTATACACGCCGTGTAGTATTTTTTAAACACGTCGTGTATGGCCTTCTGTTCGGGAAGAAAAATTAACTTTTTAAGTACACGTCGTGTAGTCTCTTCCCGTGTCACAAACCATGTGGGCGGCGACATCGGGTAGGGAAGAGCTTGGGTAAAACATGTCGTGTACCAGATATACACGCCGTGAAGTATTGACCCGGAGTCCGGTCGTGTAACTTACAACACTGGTCGGTGAATTCCTTTACAGAACACGCCGTGTCAATGATGGACACGCTGTGTAGTGTGACCTGGGGACTCAGCCGTGTAACTAACAACACGGGTCGGTGACACCCCTCCTGGAATATGACCTGTAATCTTGTCCGAGGACAGACCGTGTGGACTTAGCTGTATGGTAGGGAAACAGGGTGGTATACACGCCGTGTGCGGGTGTAACACGCCGTGTAGTTTCAAGCCGAGTAGTCGTCCATGTCACAAACAACACGGGAAGTTGGAAAATAACACCATACATGCCATCTAGATTATATACACGTCGTGTAGTTTTTGTTCAACGGGAGTCGTGTGGCTTAGGCATGTAGAAGGACCCGGGCAGGGGAAGGGAAGTCAATTACACGCCATGTAGTCTTGTTTTTCAAATCATGAAATTCCATCTTCCTCTTGTTCCCTTTGTGGTTCCTTCGCTTTCAGTCTTTGATAATCTTTTTCTAAGGCGTGTTTTGACCTTGTAGTTTCATGCAGCCTAGACGACCATTCATTGTTCACCAGGAGAGCGGCGACGTGTATACTCCAGAAATGGTGCGACATGGGCTACCAATGGATCCTCCAGCAGAGCCAGATGCGGCGCCCGCTGTTATACCGGACACAGGCACGGAGGTGCAGTTCCGTGAAGTCTTCATGCGGTTCATGAAGACCTTTTGGGGAGCACCACCGGATGCCACATCTATGGCTGAGCATACTCATATCTTCCAGTACCAGCATCCACCTACGTTTTTCGGGGATGGCAGACCACAAGCTACGGAGTCTTGACTAGGATCAATGCAGACTATTTTCAAGCATCTTGAGACGCCTCCAGGGAGGAGGGTCAAGCTCGCGACATACATGCTGCGTGATTCTTCCAAGAGGTGGTGGGATGTCACCACCCAGTCAGAGCATCATAGAGACATAGTGTGGGAGGATTTTCAGGCAGTCTTCTATGACTTCTTCTTTCCCGAGATGCTGCGGGCAGACAGAGCTCAAGAGTTCATGAATCTGCAGCAGGGCGCTATGTCGGTGATGGACTATTATGCTCATTTCACCGATCTTCAGTGTTTTTCACCCGTTATGGTGGGTGATGAGACGTTGAGAGTTAGATGTTTTGAGTATGGTCTTCATTATGAAATTCGAGCGCTGGTGAATGTTTTCAGGTTGCCTTCAGTACACGCTACTATGAACCAGTTGTTGATTACAGAGAGCAACCTGTGGGAATCTATTGGTGTGGTCCAGGGCGGTTCAGCACCAGTTACTAGTACTATTGTTGTTGGAAAGAGGAAGAGGGAGATGGACTTATCTAAGGGCGGCAGTACCAGCCAGGCAGCTTCTTCAGGTGGCCCGATCAGGTGCTACCAGTGTGGTAGAGAGGGGCATAAGAGACCACAGATTCTACAAGACCCACTTGAGTGCCGAGCTTGCGGTAGGATGGGTCATCGTCAATGCTTTTGTAGGTATTTCAACCAATGGCTACTAAGAGGGGTTCTAGACAGACTCCTCTTGCTGGAGCAGGACCAGTGGATTCTTACTAGTCCGGGAACAAGAATATGTCCGGACGTGCAGGTAGAGATGTTGGTCGTGGCCATGGTATCCAGACACCAGGATCTCAGAGGCAGTAGGGTGGGACAGCTTAGGGTATCCAGGCTGTGTCGTAGGGCCGTAGCACTGGGCAGGCTTATGCAGTGCAACAAACCCAGTAGGAGAAGGATCTCGGACCTTCTACAGTCAGAGGTAATATTCTAGTAGCTTATGTCTTATCTTCAGTACTTTTCGATAAGGGTGATACACATAGTTTCATATCTGTACCCGTTGTGGAGAGCCTTGGGCTCTGTCATTCTACTTCTTCTGATATCATGACGCTAGACACTCCGTTGGGAACTGGAACGGCTGGTGTGCATCAGTGCAGGGCGTGCCCCCTTGAGGTTGGTGGGTGTCACTTTCCCTGGGACCTCTATGACATAGAGATGACGAGCTATGACGTCATCCTCGAGATGGACTGGTTTGTTCCCTTTCAGGCCTTTGTAGACTGCTATTGTCGGAGGGTGCATTTCACGTCACCAAAGGGCGGAGAGTTTCTATACAAGGGCGAATGGGATGTTCAGGCGAGTCGAGCTGGACCAGAGCATCATGGTTGAGGAGGAGTCACGGCCCAGATTGCGAGCTTATATCTGGATGATCAGGGGAATTTTCATACAGATTTCCCTCCAGTTGTTGATCGTTTCAGGGATGTCTTCTTGGATGACTTTTCGGGTCAACCTCCAAAGCGATAAGTGGATTTCTCTATCGAGCTTGTGCTAGGATCAGCATCGATGTCCATTCGTATTTATAGGATGGCTACACCTGAGTTGTAAGAGCTCAAGAGACAGTTAGAGGAGTTATAGGAAAAGGGCTTTATCCAGCCCAGTACTTCTCCATGGGGTTCTCCGGTCCTTTTTGTGATGAAGGCGGATGGTACCCTCAGACTATGCATGGATTATCGGAAGCTGAACCAGTTGACGGTTAAGAACCAATATCCCATACCGATGATTGATGATTTGTTTGATCAGATTCATAGAGCACGAGTGTTCTCGAAGATTGACCTGAGGTCGGGATATCATTAGCTGCGCGTGAGACCATCAGATATACCGCTTACAGCTTTTTGGAGTAGATATGGTCTGTACGAGTATTTGGTTATGCCATTTGGACTCACGAAAGCGCCAGCATTTTTCATGGCTCTAATTAATCGTGTGTTCCATCCATATCTTGATTATTTTTTTGTAGTATTCGTGGACGACATCTTGGTGTACTCTCACACTCGACACGACCATGCCACCCATCTTGAGATCGTATTGAGTACACTGAGAGAGCATCAGATTTATGTTATGCTCTCAAAGTGCCACTTTTGGGTGGACTAGATTCACTTCCTAGGTCATATTATCTCCGAGGAAGGAGTTGTTGTGGACCCAGAGAAGGTAAGAGCAGTAGTTTCCTAGGAGCAGCCTAATAACGTCATTGAGATACGGAGTTTCTAAGGGATGGATGGTTACTACAGATGTTTCATACAGGACGTCTCCTGCTTATCAGCACCGTTGACAGGTCTGACTAAGAAGGGTGTGAAGTTCATTTGGTCAAAAGCTTGTGAGACAGCCTTTCAGGACCTGAAAGGAAGGTTGGTATCAGCACTAGTCCTGATACTCCCAGAGTAGGGGAGGAGCTATACATTTTATTATGACGCATCAGGTATTGGGCTGGGAGCAGTGTTGATGCAGGGAGACTGAGTTGTGGTGTACAGGTCTCAGCAGTTAAGGCCACATGAGAGGAATTACCCGACGCATGCTCTCGAGTTGGATGCAGTTGTTCATGCGTTGCGCGGTTGGAGGCATTATCTACTGGGAGAGAATTTTTTGGTTTTCACCGACCGCAAAAACCTCATGTATATCTTTATTCAGTGTAACCTGAATCTGAGGCATAGAATCTGGGTCATGTACCTACAGTCCTTCGATTTTGAGCTTGCCTATACACCTGGTAAAAGTAATGCAGTAGCTGATGCACTGAGCAGGAAGACTCAGATACAGGCGGTTCAGGAGGCCAGTGGTGAGTGGCAGCTCATGTCCTTGTTCTATGAGATGCATCTGAAGGTGAACGACAGTCAGGGGTAGTCTTATCTTTCATCTTTAGTTGTGACTTCTACCCTCCTGGACAGAGTGAGGATGAGGCAGCTCTCTGATTCAGAAGGCCTAGTTCTACGGGAGTTAGTGGCATGTGGGGACCCTCCTCCTGGTTGGACGATAGGCGATGATGAAGTTATGCATTTCCATGAACACATATAGGTTCCATGGGATACACGCGACGAGCTGATGCGGGAGTTTCAGGCTTCAACTTGGGCAATTCATCCTGGGGTTTCCAAGATGTACTAGGACTTGAGACATTGGTATTGGTGGCCGAGTATGAAGAGAGATGTAGTTGGTTATGTTACGAGATGTTCCACCTGTCAGCAGGTGAAGGCAGAGCATCAGAGACCAGCTGGACTGTTACAGCAGTTACCTATTCCGGAGTGGAAATGGGATGATGTCGTGATGGATTCTGTGACTGGATTGCCGAGGTCACCTCATGGAAATGATGCCATGTGGGTTGTTGTAGAAAGACTCACTAAGGTAGCTCACTTCTTTCCAATCAAGGAGACCTTCAATGTTGATGAGCTCAGAAGGCTGTATATCCGAGAGATCATCCGTCTTCATGGGGTCCCTTGTTCTATCATTTCAGATATGGACACTCTCTTTACGTCTCATTTCTGGAAGAGTTTTCAGAGGGCACTGGGTACACAGGTGCTTCTGAGCACAGTATACCACCCTCAGACAGATGGCCAGTCAGAGTGTATGATACAGGTGCTAGAGGACATGTTGTGTGCATGCGTCCTAGACTTTGGGGGCTCTTGGGAGAAGCATATACCCTTAGTTGAGTTTTCCTATAACAATATCTTTCAGGCGACTATTGAGATGGAACCATATGAGGATTTATATGGTAGGCCATTCCATTCATCATTATGCTGGATAGAGGCAGGTGAGGTAGCTTTACTGGGGCCACAGCTCATACAGGAGACATCTGAGCAGGTCCAGTTGATTCAGAAGCGGATGGCTACCGTGCAGTCTCGCGAAAAATGTTATGTTGATCACCGCAGATGACCTTTGGAGTTCGTTGTTGGGGATCAGGTTTTCATGTATGTTTCTCTGAGGCTGGGACACAAGTGGATCAGGATACAGGGTAAAATTTCTCCGCGGTATGTGGGGCCATTTGATATTCTGGAGAGAGTTGGTCTAGTTGCCTATCGGTTGCAGTTACCGCAACGATACCAAGCCATGAACGATGTCTACCACGTATCTCAGTTGCGTCACTATCATTAGTACTCGTCCCACATCTTTCAGCCTAAGGTGGTTGAGTTTGAGGAAAATGCGTCCTTTGAAGAGCATCTGATCCATATCGTTGACATGAGCACGAAGACTCTCTAAGGCTGGTCAGTTCCTCTCGTACGGGGGCTATGGAAGTATGGCCGAGTGCAGGATGAGATCTAGGAGTGGGAGGCCAATGTACATGCTCAGTAGCCAGAGTTGTTCTGAGTTATATCTTTGCCACACTTGGAAGGGAAATTCGGGGACGAATTTCTATAAGGGGGGAAGTTTGTAAGAACCTGGTTCTTATTTTTGAGGTACGGGCTTTTTCCTTTCTCTTATCCTTAAGTGTTTTTTGAGAAAATATGGAAAATGGGAAAAATCCTAAATTTTGGAACTACACGCCATGTACTTTTCCACATGTCGTGTACTTTTGGCCGTGTGGGATGGGTACACGGGGCGTGTAGCCTTGTCGGGGACGAAGGGTGTAAGAACCAACTACACACTGTGTAGAGGTCCTTTACACACCGTATAGTCAGTCGGTAGGCCAGAACAGTAAGGTGGTGGAGCAGTCGCCAGTTGGGTGATAGTACATGCAGTGTACTTGGCAGTACATGTCGTGTACTCATGTCAACGGATGAATAGTGTGGCGGTGCCTCCAGAGGAACAGTTAAATGAAGGAAGTACACGCCGTGTACTTGGAAGTACATGTTGTGTACTTTGTTTTTTTCTTCAAATGGGCAGTATCCAACCCTATTCATAGGATTGGCTTAGAACCGGAGGAAGTAGCTCGGGAGTAAGGCTTGGTCTTTGTGGATCAACCGATCGAGCGTCGGGAATCTGTTTCCATCTTGGATGATCACGTTGGAACCGCACGGGTAATCCCTCTCTTATCCTAGCATGTTGCTTACCAATTCTATCACTAGAGGGTGTTATTTGAGGTTGAATGAAGGTTTTCTTTCCTCAGATCTACACCATTATTGGGCGTTTCTGGAATCGACATTCGGGTACACCGCTCGTTGGCATATAAGGTAGGTGTTTTGGTGTTTGTTTTTTTCAACTGCTATGTGTTTTGTGCATTTTTGTGCCACGAACCCATGTTGGGGTGTCCTTTGGCTGAGGCTATTCCAATATTTAACACCTAGAAATTATTAGGTTTTAAATTATGATATTAAAAAGCTGGTTGAGATCGTTTCTTGGATCCAGAACCACCCCGGTGGTGTGTTCCACTCTTTAGCAGTTTGTCCAGGATACCCGAGGGTATGCCATCAAAGTAGTAATTGTATAATTACCTTGAGAGGAATTGCTTGTTACTGCTTGTTTATCTTTTGGGCATGGCCTGGTTACTTGTTTGGCCTGAGGGCATGTTTGTGATTATCCTGAGGGCACTGCACTATTTAGCCTGAGGGCTGTAGTTATTTCTCCTGAGGGCAACCTTTCGTGCCTGAGGGCTTGACTTCTGTGCCTAAGTGAGACGCTTCATGTGCCTGAGGTCAATTTCTGTTATGCCTAAGGGCTATACCGGTGGATTGGATTCTGCCTACATGAGGGTAAGGATTTTCTTTTCTGAGGACGTGGACTGTTTCTTAGAAATGCACTGTGGTGATTTCTAATATATAATGGATTAAATGAATAATAAAATGGAAATTTAATTGTAAAGTTAGTTACTTTTCAGTACTTCTTACTTTATAGCATTTTACTATTGCACACTATTTTGGCATGCTTACACATAGTTGGACACGGGCCTTTGGTGGGTGCGTACTGAGATATATTTCTCACACCCTGTTTGGGTCATGCTTTTCGGCCCAAACAGATAATGTTGTTGCAGGAGTGGTTATGGGAAAAAGTCCCTATACAGGTACCTGACTGTTTCTGAGGAGTAGGGGGCTTGGGACCAAGCCTCGGCTCGCGATTCCCCCACCGCTGTTTTTGCTTGATTCATTGTACTCTGCTTTCGGTTGTACTGTATTGATGAATAACATGTTCTGGCTGTTTTCTTAGAACTTGTGACATGTATCATCATTATTTATATACTGTTGGTTGTATCCACTGTAGTTGTTTATTTTAGTTGTGTATGGTTTACTACTTCTATTGTTTGTGGTATGTTTTATTTCATTTCACTACCCTACACTTTGACAAATGAGGTCATAGTTTCCCCACTATCAGACCTAGGCCCTCACTGCTAGTCGGCTGCCTCTGGCATTTGGGGAAATGCGCTTGAGGTAATGGGGAGAAACGGGTTCGGGGCACCTAACGAGTGGCACCCGGAACCGGGACGTTACAATTTTGATGCTTGAGTGAAAGCTATTATTTTATGAGAACTTGATCATAGGATGATATTGATCCCAACCTACATTAAAGTCCATCGAGGATTCTATCAACATGTCTTCCAGTGTTTGGATATTCTATTTAGATTTTACAAAAGCATAAGGTTGATAAGTCATAGTAAATTTCAAAATATAATTTGGAGAGTGTTAGAGACTCTTCCAAAAAATAGAGGTAAATCTTAGATCTTGGAAAAATAAAATAGATAGTGGTTTCCCATATAGCCTCACCAAATTTATGATGTATATAATTGAATGTTAATCAAGTGAAAAGTCTTATAGAATTATAATATTTTGAGTAGTCTTGGTAAGAAGATCCACCACAACCAATATAGAATTATTTTCTCAAGATATATTTAGAAGACTACTAACAAATTCCTAGGTAAAGTTTTCCCATTTCCATATAGGTATGATAAATAGTTACATCATCCCCTTATAAGTATTCCTTTCAACCTTCGCTTTCTAACATACAAGGACCTTTGATGTATATATTGTTATCTCCTTCTTCATATTGTTTCACCAATAGTTCTCTTAGCAATCTCAATCCATATTCATGCCCCATGGGTGGATGGAGAAGGGTGATCAATGTGAATCATTAAATAGATATATCTTCATCTAAATATTTTAGGGTAAAAATATTCATGACCCAAATATTACAACTCCTTCGTCAATATTGAACTATGAGTATTTCCCTCTTCATATTGCTTCCTCCTTCTTCTTTATTTTCACATCATCTCATTGATCATCCTTTATCTTCTCCAAAATGGATGGTTAAGAAATAATTTATGAAAGGAATGGTGACTTTCATTACTTTATGATCCCCATTTCGATTATTTGTAATTATAAAAATATTAGATCATTTTCAATTCTCATTATAGATATGATTTTCAAATCCTTTCTACTTAGAGCATCAACAATATTATTTTCATTCATATGATGGTAGTGGATTCAGTAGTCATAGTCTTTAATCATACCAAACCATATACGTTGTCACATATTATAGTCCATCTATGTGAATATACACATGATGATTTTATGATCCTTATATATTCCACACCTCTCCCTATAAAGATAATGCTTTTATATTTTCATTGTTAAGATCACTAGAACCAAATCTAGATCATGTGTTGGATAGTTCTATTCATGAACATTCCACTTCCTTGAAGCTTAGGATATAAATTTTTCATTTTTCATTAGTACATATCCCAAGCCCTTCTTTAAAGCATTATTGTATACCGTGAAATGTTCCCCACTTGAGGGAAGAACGAGGACTAATGTAGTGATAAGCCTGTTTTTCAATTCTATGAATCTATCTTTGAACTAATTAGTGAAGACAAACCTCCCTCCCTTATGATTCATCTTAGTTAGAATGTTTCATAATAATTATAAGTTTCTCACAAATATTCAGCAATTCCCAACTATTCCAAGGAAATAATGGATCTTTATTACATATGTTGGTTTGGTCCACTCCTCAATACCCTTTATCTTAAAAGGGTCCACCAATATCACTTTACTGGTGAAACTTTTCACGAAGAAGGGTACTTCCTCCATCCAGAACTCACATTTACTATTTTATTCATATAGCTTATCATTTCACATAGTCTTTACCACAGTATTCAAACGTTCCCCATGCTACATGTCTTTTTAGAGTACATTAGAATATTATCTATAAATACTACCACAAATTTTGTGAGGTAATATCTAAATACTCTATTCATAAAGTCCATAAATATTATTAGATAATTAGTGAGTCTAAAGGGCATCACAATGAACTATTATTTTCCATACTTAGTTTGTAATGTAGTCTTAAAAAAATCTTCCTTCTTCACCTTTAATTAGAAATATCCCGACCAATGGTCTGCCGAAGACAAATACTGGTCCCCTTGAATTTGATCGAATAATTCATCTATCCATAGTAAGGGAAACTTTTTCTTTATCATGGATTTTTTTATTTCATCACAATCCATGTAGAGGCACATTACCTTATCCTTCTTCTTGAAAAATACAACTATCACACTCCATAGTGAATAACTTGAGCATATAAAAACCTTTTATATATTATCTTATAACAAATTTTTCAGAAATTCAAACTCAATGGAATTCATTCTATTATCATTATTCGATATGGGAATAGATCTAGGTACAAGATCAATTGATAGTTAAACCTCTTGGTCAAGATAAAGACAAGGAAACTCTTTAGGGAAAACATTAATATAATCTCTCACAGTCGGTAAGTATTCAAGAAAGATTCTCTCCTTTTTCTCAATCATTTGAGCTAGATATACTTTCTCAGAAAGAAATAATATACATTCTAGATAGGAATCTACAAAATGATATTCTTCCTCAACCTTACACTTATACAAAATTATAATATGACTTGGGATGTGAAAAGTAAACTCCCACTCCCAATATTTTATGTTGGATTTATATAGGTATAACCAATAAATTCCAAATATAGTATCAAAATACACTAAAGAAAGTAAGAAAATTTTTCCTAAAATGTTAAATAAAAAAATGAATCAGGAGGAGGTATATACATGGGATTCTGTAATTGATCAATCTTTTGTTCTCACAGATAGCTCAACCTCCATTTTTTTAGGTAGTGTTTGGATATTTCTTATAATCTTGAATGATATGAAAGAAAATTTAGAACAAAAATAAAAAATATGTTCTTTATTCTTGAATGAATAACCAATTTCCATTCCACCAGATCATTGTCTTGATCCACCTAAGTAGTAGTGATAGCATATACCTTTCCTTGATCTCTAGACCATGGAGGTTGTTTTCATTGATTGTATTTAAAAACCTTGCGATAAGGGAATTGATTCTCATAATACCCATGTTCCTTGAAGTGGAAACACTATTCTATTGGCTGGTTATTGATTTGAACCATCTTTTCTTCCTTCAAATTAGTGATATTATTCATCTATATTTATCATTAATTAGCCCAATTCCCCTCTTTTCCACATTTTAAGCATCTATTGATTCCTTTATAATAGTTTTCGGGATGCTCTTTCTGACACTTTTACATGGGGGATGTTGGGTTTTCTTTCCACCATGAGATTCATCTATAGATCATCGTGAATTAAAATACATTTTACCCTTTTATCTCCAGTACCTTGAGACCAATAAGAGATACCCATCTTCATATAATCCTTAAGGTCATAATGGAAATTACCTTCATATATTTCAAAATTCATATATTATAACATTCTAGACTCAGATTCCACTGAATTTTACTTCAATTCTGGTGGATCATAAGACCTCAAGATCGTCTCCCCAAATGACAGAGGCTACTGACTAGTAGTGGGGGTCTAGAAGTATTAATGGGGAGATTATTCCCTCATTACCTGAGTGTAGCATAATTGAATATCAATAACATAAGTGTAGCTAAAGTAGTAATATGTACAGATAACATATGTAAAAAATAAACATCAAAATACTAATTAAAATTAACAATTTCAAAATACATATCATATAAAAATGAGAATACATGTCATATTTCTCTAAAAAACTACCAATATAAGTAAATTAGGTTGTTGTATAATATAGATAAAAAAAGTAGAAAAAGTATAAAAGTATCCTAGTAGCATTTCACACATCATCTTATTCTCAGTCTCTCCTTCTCCTAATAATAAAATCAAGTACCCATAGTAGGGAACTTTCCATTAACAACACCTGCAATCATAGAGTATGTTTGGGTACCAAAAGGACTATCAAAAAGGGTGTGAAATATAATCCTGTAAGAAACCACCCATGTTCAGTTGACAATTAGTTAGTGAATATATATGACAGATAGTGTGCTGGTAGTAAAAAATAAGTAAAATAAGTACACAAAATTAATCATTCTTTAAGTCCATGTTCTCATTTATAATCAACTCATTTAATCAATTTCATCTAAAAGTACAAGTCTTTGATTTAATAGTCAGGCATATTTCATTTAATCAAATTCATTTAACAATTTAATCTCCTAAAATTTTTAAGTCTCAAGATTTAGCTTAAGCTAGCCGTCCCCTTTATAGTATTCAACAACGTAGATTCTTAAATATGCCATCTAAAATCTGTACGTCAAGACTGCATCCTAGCTTCTTATTTGCTTATTAGACATGACATATGAGTCATTTCATTCATTATTCATTTATGAACCTAATACCATCCTTGTAATTCCTAAGTTTGGATCCACGTGTCACTCTAGGTGTAATATAAACCATCACCCGGTGAGCTTGTCCATGGTGAACCTCTCAAGAACTCAGGTATCGCACTAGGTGTGGTAAAATGTCACTTCCAATTGAGTTTGTCCTTGGTAGTCCCCTAAGGGAGCCCAAGTATCACCCATGTAATATAAGTCAATGCTGTTTGATTATATCCATGGCATTCTCATATGAATCCAGGTATCACATGGCATATAAGTTAATGTCCAAATGAGTCCACCCATTTCATTCTCATATGAATCCATGTGTAACCCATGGCTAAGAAAAATTTAACCAATTCATTTATATTTCATCAATATCAATCAAAAATTTCTAGTTAACCAACAAGAACATATCCTTTAAAACCTCGCCCCTAGGGTGTTCCAAGTCATTGGACAATTTTAAAAGGCTTGGCTGCCAAATAATCACATGGTAAAATCTTTATATCTAGATTCAAAAGGTTAAATAAAATATTACATGGAATAGCCCTTATCAATATGACAAGGGAAATAAATAAAGAGGGAAATTCATGCTTACTCAAGCATTTATATAGCATGGTCTCTATATAACAAACATGCGAATTTAAATTTAAGGCAAGTCAGACCTCAATAGGCTATTACATACACCAACATAAGGGAATGTTCATCCATCCCTTCCAATTATTTCATTCCATTACAATTCAATCACATTTCAATCCCATTCATGTTTCGCGTCCCAAGAAAGGTGTAAGGGTACACCTAAGGGTGCCCAACGCAAAATCCATCAAGTAGTCCATTTAATAATCAACTGACCCACTAAGTGGAACCATTTAAAAGTTGAAAACCTATAAAAAAATCCTCAAAAATCCTCTTAAATCACTAATAACAAGGCTAGAAATTCTAGGGTTCAATTTCATTTCATGGAAAACCCTATAAATTGGGCATGTGACGTAATGGCACATATAAATAGCTCGACATTAAGTGAAAGGCATGAGACCACCTACATTAGGTTAGTAATCGATATATTTTCCAATATCAACTCTTTGGAACTAATATAGTGAAAATCGAAG
Source organism: Viscum album (assembly GCA_963277665.1). Classification (NCBI taxonomy): domain Eukaryota; kingdom Viridiplantae; phylum Streptophyta; class Magnoliopsida; order Santalales; family Viscaceae; genus Viscum; species Viscum album. Next base: position 796,303,771 of record OY728143.1, on the reverse strand, counting down.
AAAATATGAAGAACATAATAATAAGGAAAATTAGCTTGCATCAAAGTAGTGAAATCGATATAAAAAATAATGAATAATGGATAAAAACAAATCGATATCTTACCATTATGGATCCAATGAGATGAACAGAATTTGATTTGGATATTGGATGAATAATTTGTCTAAAATATTGTAATAATCACCAAGGAGAGGATCAAATGGAGGTTCCTACTATGCGGGAGGATAAAGAACCAAAAATTAGGTTTTAATTATATTTTTAATGTAACACCCCGAGATTTTATATTCTTAATTTCATTAATGTCTTGTGTTATACGCTACACCAAAAGGATCTTTCACAACACACATCTCTGACCTGGCTTGAATTACACGCAATCGCGACCTTCCACGATAGCGTGTGTTGTACGCAACACCAAGTTTCGCTAAACAACGATATGCTATTAAAATATTATTAAAACTAGCTGTTATGAATAGTAATAACCACTTTTTGAAATTTTTTAAATTTTATTTTTCAAATGGACACCATTTTTGGATTCGGAGTATCGAATTTAGCCTAAGGTGAAATTTTGGTACTTTTCAGATAACTTTCATATTCTGATGAATAGTGAAAATTGCTAAATTTTAATTAAAAACAACTTTTTTAATTGAAATAATTAATAGTGATAAATTATTAATTTGAGTGGTTTTAAAGTATATTTAGAATATATTTTTACAATTTAATACAATGTTGGTCATTGGATGTAATTTCACATTTGAAACAGTTATAAACAAGTGTCAATCTTTGGATACTTATTATCTCTTAAAAACACGCTATTTGTTTTGACGACGGGAATTAATTATTAAATTAGTTAATGTAACTGATATGTTTTGAATTTGGTAAAATAGACATCATTTTTGAGTTCATAATATCAAATATAGCTTAGGCCTAATTTTTGATACTTTTTAGAAAACTTTCAATTTTTGATGAATAGTGAAACCACTAAGTGGTAGTTAAAAAAACTGAATATTTCATAAAACTTAATTTTATTGTTTCTGTGAGTGGAATTTCGAAAATCCGAGAGACACGGTTGATGTCAGTAAGTAAAATGTGATTCAATGAGATGAAAATAATTTTTTGGGGAATAGTAACTTTTTACATTTTTTACCACGGTTAAAAGTAAATAGGGTAATTATGGGTAAAAATGATATTATTATTACCCTAAAACATGTCCTAATTCTATTGGACAAGTTTAATTCGACCAAAAACAACCATAGGAATAAAATATGACCATTTAGGCCCACTTGGATTAGATTAGGACATTTATTATTAATTTATTTAAAGAAGGGTTAAAATAGTTAAAATCAATGTTTACTAAGTAAATCATTTTTAATATAGGGTTATACATAAGATAAATTCGACTATAAATATTAATTAGAAATATAAAAAGATTCCCTACATAATGATATTTTATTTTTAATTTTTACACATTAAATAATTTAATTTATTTATGACACAACGATGATGCAGTAATTATCTTATTAATGAAATATTGACATAATAGATGTTATAAATACCCAAATAAATAAAATTTGAGGCTTTTTATGAATTAAAATAATTTTATAGGTTAATATGACATGTTAGTATTGATTTAATTAACTTTTTTCGAACTTATCATTCTGTTATGATTTTCACAAAAATCAATTACTAAATAGTGTCAAAATTGACATAAAATAGTTTTTAAAACAAATATTATATTAGTAATTGTTATTTTATTCCTAAAAATCTAAGGTTCTTCCAAATGACTTAGATAAGGTTATATATATTAATAATAAACAACCTGGGGTTCGTTTGTCTTGTTATAGTAAGTTTATTAACCTTATAGTGTAAGAACACAAGAAGACACGGTAAAAGTAAAATTATTTAACTTAATGTTAAATCTAAATGATAAGGTTAAAATAGGAACCTATATTTGTCTAAATTCTATTGGGTGAGAAGATTGTGACCCATCCCCACTTTAGCTTCGAAAAAAATCAATTTGGAGCTATTTAAAACCGAATTTGACTTTATAATAAAATAATAGTTTTTGTTATTCCAAAGGTACCCCTCTCCTCCCTTATAAAAGGGAACCTCCCCCCTCTCTTCCTCACACAACTTTGAGCCTTCAAGCTCGGCCAACCCCTGCCAAATTCTCTTCTCCACTTCCCTAGAAACATCCTAGATGTTATGGTCTTCTTCAAAGACCCATTTTAGTGCCCTAAAAGGAGGTCTCAAAAAAGCACTTCAAAGAATAGGTAATGTCCGTTGCCGATTCATTCATCTTTATTTCTTCTTCCACTTCTTCTTCTTAGGTTGTTTCATTATGAAGTAATAACATCAGTATCACTCATATACTGATATGTTATTATAAGTATGAAACAAACCTATTTCACCATTTATCCATCCTATGGAAAAAGAAATCATCGCGGGTGCGTACGTACGGAATACCGTCTCCGCGCCGTGATGTAATCTATTTTCCACCACCACCTTACATGGATGGGTATAATGGTGTAAAGAATAACTATACATAGTTATTAGAACATAATTTTTATTCTTATATATTGTATCATCCACTCCAATTCAATTCAATAATTATGGAAATGATACCATCGCTCGTGCGTACGTACGGACTACCGTCTCCACGACGCGATGAGATTCATTCTCCACATTAACCATTCATGAATGATTATAAAGTATATATAAGAAATAATAATGAAATATATGACATTATAATGCTACTGGATTTATTTATATATGTATGTCATCTACTTAATTCCATTCAACTCAATAAGTAAATGAAAACAGCGTTCATGCGTATGTACGACCTACCGTCTCTATGAATGGTGTATTTCTTTCCATTTATCGATCCATTATATATATGTATATTATAAATATATATTATATATAAATAATGTTTTATATTCTGGAATTAATTAATCATTATCTAAGTAATCATTATCTAAGTAATCATTATCTAATTAATCATATCAATAATTACAAGTTAAAACACGAACGACAAATGAGATGATTTTACCCAAAACGCTACTTTAACATGAATTTACAAAAGAATGGGTAATATAAAGTCATAAGTTAACCATATATGATATAATAAAAATGAATATGATTTTTTAATAAGTCAATGACATTATTTAAATCATTATACAGGAGGTTCGGTCACTTACGAAGCAAATCGGACCTAAGGTAAGGGAAATATCACAATCTCATTTTTATCCGAGATTGTTTATACTTTGGTATTTACTGGGGTGTATTTTATCATCTACATCCATGTCTCCTCAATATGTAATATTTACATCATTCTAAAATAGTTTATATCAACTTTTACTTTTCGGTGAGTTTTTAGTAAAAGATATGAAAGGAATCTTTTGTCGTTTTTCGTACGAGGTACTTTTTGACTTTTCTGACAAAAGTATGAGAAGAATGTTTTCTTTTAACTTATACGGAATGAATGGATTTTTAAAACATTATTTCCAAGAATCATCCTTTACAAGTTTTCAAGTTTATTTTTAATCAACTTCTTTTAGTTTATTGTATGACATATTAAGAAAGGAAATGTGTTTTTGAGGAAGAAAGGATATTTTCCTCAAGAATTCATTTCAAGTGTTTTATCAAAATTATTTTCCATCTAAGATAATATAGGGTTCTGTTTCTATCCCTATTATTACATTGATTATGTTGTGATGGAAATATTTTTATGAACTCCTTTATCTTATATGAATTTTTTTATGATGTCCCGATGTTTAAGATTCCCATTTTTATTTGGGTTGTGAAATGATGTATGATTTATGATTTTGTGGCACACATAAGAATGGTATAATTATGAGATGGGTGGGACCTATATCTCCCTCCAATGCATTGGGTAAAGATTTTATATCTCATGAGATAGACATGGATGGAACGGTAGGTTATACCGGTTCAGTGAAATAGGACTGAAACGAGGGTGACTCGGTTCAGAAAGGGACTTTTTCCACTAAGATAGTCTTGGAAATGAGTCTTGACTAACAAGAAATGATTCTCTATGATTATGTGTGTATGCCACAAAGCTTCATGTTTTAAGTTATGATTAATGTGATTACATTTCACTACCATGATTTATCCCATATTATGAAATTATGATCTCTTTTGCAGGTTAAGATTTTCAAAAGTTATGTGCTTATGTATACGATGTGATTGATATTTCTTTTGTTTACCCTTACTGAGCATTTGAGCTCACCCTTTTATGTTTTCTTTTCCCCAGGATATAAAGAAAGGTTTTAGGTAAGGAAAAAAAAGGAAGATATTTATGGGAGATGTTGAAGATCTTTCACCATGATTAGAAGATTAAGTTATGAGTTTCCAAAGACACTAAACTATTTTGGTCCTTGTGTTTGTGTTTTTGTTATGTAATAAGTATTCCGCAAAAGTAATGTAATGTCCTTGTAAGTCAAGCTTCGGTTCTCTACAGTTGGTATCTGAGGAAAGGTTTAGTCAACCTTTGGAAACTAGGATGCGAGAACTTTAGTGAGATCCCTAGAGATATTTCTAAGGTGTGTCTAGGGATGTCCCTAAGGATAAGTATACGTATAGGATATGGTCCTAGAACTACGGTAACAATCTTAGAATTTAACCTAAGATGTTAGATATTAAGGGTACTCCCCCTTTACTATGTTGTTTTCCATAGCATTATTTTTGCCTCTCACACTATTCTTTTTGGGTTTTAGATGATGGCTGGAACCCGAAGGAACCGTGTTGATCAATGCAATGGACAATGCAATGATTGTCCTCCTGAACAAACAATTGTTATGGGAGATGGAGTGAAAAATATTATTGCTATACATACACAAGCTATGAATCATTCTGGACTTCCAAATGAGTAGACAGGGGAACAATATTCTATTGAGTCCTTCATGAGGCAACGTCCACCTTCTTTCAGTGGGACTTCTGGTCCACTTGTTTCTGAACAATGGATCAGTACCACTGAAAAGATATTTTCAGTTCCTCAATGTTCTGAACATGATAAAGTCATCTTAGCAGTATATCGTTTGGAAGGTGAAGCTGATCAATGGTGGAATATTATCAAGAATACGAGGCCAAGAGATGAAATTAAGTCCATGGAATAGGAAGAGTTCAAGAACTTTTTTTTAAGTAAGTACTTCCCTCGTATACTTCGAACAAAGATGGAAAAGGAGTTTCTTGAGCTGAAGCAGAAGGATGATGAATCTGTTGGTATATACGAAGCGAATTTTACTAGACTTGCAAGGTATGCATCTGGCATTATCATCCAACCTGAAAGTAAAGTTGATCTATTTTTCACTGGCATAAAACAAAGTCTTCAAAGGGCATTAGCTATAAGAGACTTCAGTAGCTATGAAGAAATTGTGCGTTGTGTTATCAAGGTAGAATTGGAAGTTGGTGTTACATATCCATCTCATGGTTTTGACAAGAAACGAAAGACGGAGTTCAAGGAGAAATCTCAAAATAATGGTGAAAAGAAGATGAATGTTTCCTTATGCACAAAGTGTGGAAAGAAGCATGGTGGAGATTTTCTTAAAGGGACTAGAAAATGTTTTAAGTTTGGAAAAGAAGGTCATCGAGCAGCTGAGTGTCGAAGTAATGGAAAAAGGGTTTCTAATGATGTGAATAAAGCAAACACTGCAGAGAACGCACCACCAACACTTCAATGATTCAAGTGCAAGGAAATGGGGCATTATGCTAATAAATTCCATAATCCAAGGGTTAGTGATGATCGACATGAGCAACCACATAAGGCAAAGGACAAAGGGAAGTCACATGCGATCACCATTGGCGATGTTGAATATGACAATGATGTGGTGGAATGATTAAGTGTTAATGTAATGGGATTCCAAAATAATGTTTTATATAGTATCATGGGGTATTGGAATATTTATGTATTGGTCTATTGTGGTTTTCAATAATTCTATGGCATCGGTAACCATGAAAAGTGATTGAAATATTTTTGGAAAGCATATGATATGCACATAATGAAGGGATAAAGAGAATCTAATATGTTTGAATGTATTCATGAGCACATGATTGATATAAGGACTATGTGATATCATGGTTTGAGGATATAGAATTTTGAGGATTTTGGTATGTGGAAAGAGTTATCTTTTGACAGCACTCATGTTTTCACTAAGATTCAATGGGTATTCATTTTTCAAGAGATTACATGATTATGGTATTCACATGACTGGAATGTGACGAACAAGATATATCGGGGATAAATAATGGTATTCACATTCTTGGTTGATGACATTTCAAGTAATCGTTTTCTTTATACTATGAAGTTGGGCCAAAGTATTTTTGATAAGCCTAAATATTGGAATGGATTATGTTGGACATAAGTTAGTATTGTTTAAGGATAAAACTTTTTTTGATATTTTTGATGGGATGTTATAGTAATATAAAAAGGACAACCTGCAGGACGGGCGACACCCCATCACGTCGGACAAGGCTGTGAGAATCGAACCCACAACCGAAGTGCGACTGGCCTTTATCGCCTACCACTGGCTTACAGGAAGTCCCTGTTTAGTAGAAACTAGTTTTATTATATTAAGCAGTATGATATAAGAAGTATAAATCAATTTTAGAAACCATATACGATTAATCTCACTATAGATTGACTTATGTATATTTAATAACTTTTGCAAACCTTTTGTTTGAGACAGATGGAATGACCCATCATCTATCACATGATCTGCTAACACATCATGAATGACAAATTCAACTTCATTTCTTTAAGAGATGAAGTGGAAATTGTCCAAAGAACGACAAACGGTGAGACTATACCAAAATCACGAAAGTATTTCTTCTAATTCCAAAATGATCTTGAAAACCAAAAATATTGCCCTAGTGCTCTTATATCTGATGAATCAGATGGTAGCTTAGATCGTCACAAATTTATGGCTTTGTGATTGCTGGATTTTCCGTAGCCATGTTCTCTACCACTCTCCATCAGAACATGATGGTTAAATTTCTCTTCCATATCCATATTTTCACCTATGTGGAAACCTAGTGATTAGTTTATTTGGGTAACCGTTACGTTTCATACTTTTGTTTTTTAAAGATTGGTTTTGGTATTCCTTTTTAAGATGTGGGTTTCTATTAAAGAAACTTTCAAGTAGTAAACCATTTATAACCCCGACGAATTTCGAGTGCGAAATTCATTTTAAGGGGGGTAGAATGTAACACCCGGAGATTTTATATTCTTAATTTCATTAATGTCGTGTGTTGTACGCTACACCAAAAGGAACTTTCACAACACACATCTCTGACCTATCTTGAATTACACGCAATCGCGACCTTCCACGATAGCGTGTGTTGTACGCAACACCAAGTTTCGCTAAACAACGATATGCTATTAAAATATTATTAAAACTAGCCGTTATGAATAGTAATAACCACTTTTTGAAATTTTGGAAATTTTATTTTTTAAATGGACTTCATTTTTGGATTCTGAGTATCGAATTTAGCCTAAGGTGAAATTTTGGTACTTTTCGGATAACTTTCATATTCTGATGAATAGTGAAAATTACTAAATTTTAATTAAAAACAACTTTTTTATTCGAAATAATTAATAGTGATAAATTATTAATTTGTGTGGTTTTAAAGTATATTTAGAATATATTTTTACAATGTAATACAATGTTGGTCATTGGATGTAATTTCACATTTAAAATAGTTATAAACAAGTGTCAATCTTTTGATAGTTATTATCTCTTAAAAACACGCTATTTGTTTTGACGACGGGAAATAATTTTTAAATTAGTTAATGTAACTGATATGTTTTGAATATGGTAAAATAGACAACATTTTTGAGTTCATCATATTAAATATAGCTTAGGCCTAATTTTTGGTATTTTTCTGAAAACTTTCAATTTTTGATGAATAGTGAAACCACTAAGTGGTGGTTAAAAAAAACTGAATTTTTCATAAAACATAATTTTACCGCTTCTATGAGTGGAATTTCGAAAATCCGAGAGACACGGTTGATGTCAGTAAGTAAAATGTGGTTCAATGAGATGAAAATAATTTTTTGGTGAATAGTAACTTTTTACTTTTTTTTACCACGGTTAAAAGTAAATAGGGTAATTAAGGGTAAAAATGATATTATTATTACCCTAACACATGCCCTAATTCTATTGGGCAAGTGTAATTCGACCAAAAACAACCTTAAGAATAACATATGACCATTTAGGCCCACTTGGATTAGATTAGGACATTTATTATTAATTTATTTAAAGAAGGGTTAAAATAGTTAAAATCAAAGTTTAATAAGTAACTCATTTTTAATATAGGGTTATACATAAGATAAATTCAACTATAAATATTCATTAGAAAGATAAAAAGATTTCCTACATAATGGTATTTTAATTGTAATTTTGAGACATTAAATAATTTAATTTATTTATGACACAACAATGATGCAATAATTATCTTATTAATGAAATATTGACATAATTGATGTTATAAATACCCAAATAAATATAATTTTAGCCTTTTTATGAATTCCACTAATTTTATAGGTTAATATGACATGTTAGTATTGATTTAATTAACTTTTTTCGAACTTATCATTCTGTTATAATTTTCACAAAAATCAATTACTAAATAGTGTCAAAATTGACATAAAATAGTTTTTAAAACAAATATTATATTAGTAATTGTTATTTTATTCCTAAAAATCTAAGGTTCATCCAAATGACTTAGATAAGGTTATATATATTAATAATAAACAACTTGGGGTTCGTGTGGCTTGTTATAGTATGTTTATTAACCTTTTAGTGTAAGAACACAAGAAGACACGGTAAAAGTAAAATTATTTAACTTAATGTTAAATCTAAATGATAAGGTTAAAATAGGAACCTAAACTTGTCTAAATTCTATTGGATGAGAGTATTTCGACCCATACCCACTTTAGATTCGAAATAAATCAATTTGGAGCTATTTCAAACCGAATTTGACTTTATAATAAAATAATATTTTTAGTTATTCCAAAGGTACCCCTCTCCTCCCTTATAAAAGGGCACCTCCTCCCTCTCTTCCTCACACAAATTTGAGCCTTCAAGCTCGTCCAACCCCTGCCAAATTCTCTTCTCCACTTCACTAGAAATATCCTAGAGGTTTTGGTCTTCTTCAAAGACCCATTTTAGTGCCCTAAAAGGAGGTCTCAAAGAAGCACTTCAAAGAATAGGTAATGTCCGTTGTCGATTCTTTCATCTTTATTTCTTCTTCCACTTCTCCTTCTTAGGTTGTTTCATTATGAAGAATAACATCAGTATCACTCATATACCGATATGTTATTATAAGTATGAAACAACCCTATTTCACCATCTATCCATCCTACGGAAAAAGAAATCACCGCGCGTGTGTACGTACGGAATACCGTCTCCACGCCATGGTGTAATCTATTTTCCACCACCACCTTACATGGATGGGTATAATGGTGTAATGAATAACTATACATAGTTATTAGAAAATCATGTTGATTATGATATATTGTATCATCCACTCCAATTCAATTCAATAATTATGGAAATGATATCATCACTCGTGCGTACGTACGGACTACCGTCTCTACGACGCGATGAGATTCATTCTCCACATTAACCATTCATGAATGATTATAAAGTATATATAAGAAATAATAATGAAATATATGAAATTATAAAGATACTGGATTTATGTATATATGTATGTCATCTACTTAATTCCATTCAACTCTATAAGGAAACGAAAACAGCGTTCATGCGTACGTACGACCTACCGTCTCCATGAACGGTGTATTTCATTCCATTTATCGATCCATTATATATATGTATATTCAAAATATATATTATATATAAATCATGTTTTATATTCTGGAATTAAGTAATCATTATCTAAGTAATAATTATCTAAGTAATCATATGAATAATTATAAGTTAAAACACGAACGACAAATGAGATGATTTTACACAAAACGCTAATTTAACCTGAATTTACAAAAGAACTGGTAATATAAAGTCATAAGTGAACCATATATGATATAATAACAATGAATATAATTCTGTAATAAGTCAATGACATTATTTAAATCATTATACAGGAGGTTTGTACACTTACGAAACAAATCGGACCTAAGGTAAGGGAAATATCACAATCTCATTTTTATCCGAGATTGTTTATACTTTGGTATTTACTGGGGTGAATTTTATCATCCACATCCATGTTTCCTCAATATGTAATATTTAAATCATTCTAAAATAGTTTATATCAACTTTTACCTTCGGTGGGTTTTTAGTAAAAGATATGAAATTAATCTTTTGTCATTTTTCGTACGAGGTACTTTTTGACTTTTCCGACAAAAGTACGAGAAGAATGTTTTATTTTAACTTATACGGCATGAATGGATTTTTAAAACATCATTTCCAAGAATCTTCCTTTACAGGTTTTCAAGTTTATTTTTAATCAACTTATTTTAGTTTATTATTTGACATATTAAGAAAGCAAAAGTGTTTTTGAAGAAGAAAGGATATTTTCCTCAAGAATTCATTTCAAGTGTTTTAACAAAATTATTTTCCATATAAGATAATATTGGGTTATATTTCTATCCCTATTATTACATTGATTATGTTGTGATGGAAATATTTTTATGAACTCCTTTATCTTATATGAATTGTTTTATGATGTCCCGATGTTTAAGATTCCCATTTTTATTTGGGTTGTGAAATGATGTATGATTTATGATTTTGTGGCATGCATAAGAATGGTATCATTATGAGATGGTTGGGACCTATATCTCCCTCCAATGCATTGGGTAAAGATTTTATATCTCATGAGATAGACATGGTTGGAACGGTAGGTTATACCGGTTCAGTGAAACAGGACTGAAACGAGGGTGACTCGGTTCAGAAAGGGACTTTGTCTACTAAGATAATCTTGGCAATGATTCTTGACTAACAAGAAATGATTCTCTATGATTATGTGTGTATGCCACAAAGCTTCATGTTTTATGTTATGTTTAATGTGATTACATTTCACTGCCATGATTTATCCCATGTTATGAAATTATGATCTCTTTTGCTGGTTAAGATTTCCAAAATTTATGTGCTTATGTATACGATGTGATTGATATTTCTTTTGTTTACCCTTACTGAGCATTTGAGCTCACCCTTTTATGTTTTCTTTTCACCAGGATATAAAGAAAGGTTTTAGGTAAGAAAAAAAAGGAAGATCTTTATGGGAGATGTTGAAGATCTTTCACCATGATTAGAAGATTACATTCTGAGTTTCCAAAGACACTAAACTATTACGGTCCTTGTGTTTGTGTTTTTGTTATGTAATAAGTATTCCGAAAAAGTAATGTAATGTCCTTGTACATCAAGCTTCGGGTCTCTACATTTAATTAATTTAAAATTATTAAATTTCAGAAAAAAATGGTGGCCGCATATTTTAGGCACATGGTTTGTCAAACCGTGAACTAACCATTCATGGTTATTAGTAGGAAAAGTGCACCCACATAGTTTACCTGCACAGTTTGATTTAATGTGGAAAAACCATAAAAACACCTCTGTCAAGATTAAAGAGATGGTCACATGACTATACAACCTGAATCGCAAGGTTTGTTTGAAACTAAGTGGCCCATTTCTTCTCTCTTCCCAAGCATCGCAAAATTTTTTTTACCATGCGGTCTTCCTCACATGGTTTAAACTAACTATGTAACATGCCATTTTCACCCTAAATGTAAGGTTTTAGGCTCCAAACTGGCCTAGGATACCCCCAAATCCTCCATGACCTCAAAGATAACTCACATTATTCCATATGTAAACATTTAATCTAAAATTTAAAGTAAAAAAATATCTATACCTCAAAAAAATAACTGGGTTCATAGAAACTTCCCCCTTAAATAAATTCATCCCTAATTTTCTATTCTATGGGTGGTGATGCATGATCAATGAATAACTTTGGTCACTATGATTGTACATCATCCTCCTACTCCCAAGCCTCATCCTACACATTGTTGTGCTACCATAGCACCTGTATAAAAGAAACTGACTAGCCTCAGAGAAATTTTGTGATACGACCCACAATATGTATTGTATGATCCTCAATGTACGCATCTACCTGAATCTCAATCTCTTTAGTCTAAAAGGAATGATATGGGTCTAAATAGTATTGTTGTAGGTATGAAATATGGAAGTCATTGTGCATCGCCTAGTACCTCTAAGGTAACTGCAACTGATAGGGAACCAGACGGAATCTTTCTAGAATATTGATCAGCCTGACATATCTCGGTGTAGGATTACCCTATCTCCATATCCTCTTGTGTCCTAGTCTCAGTGAAACACATAGGAATACCCAATCCCCAACCTCTAAGTCCATAGGTATTCTGTGACAATCAGTGTATTATTTCTAATGAGACTATGTTGTACCCATTTTCTTCTGAATAAACTACATATGCTATGTAGTCTCGTGATCAAGACAAGGTCCAAGCATAGCTTCCTCTCCTACCTCTAACCAACATAGGGGTGATCAGATTGAACTACCATAAAAACCCTCATATGGATCCATTTATATAGTATAATTAAATCTATTATTGTAGATTAATTCAACCAGGGGTATATGACTTCCCAATGGACCCCTGAAATCTAGGATGCAAGCTCACAGTGTGTCCTCAAACACCTAAATCATGAACTCTGATTGGTCATCCCTATAGGGTTAGTAAGTTGTGCTCAGAAGCACATATTTACCCAATTCACTGTATATCCTTATCCCAAATATTTAATTAAATAGGTCTTCCCTATCTGAAATGATAGTATGAAAGACCTCAGAATGTTATATTATCTCATGCATATAAAACCTTCCAGGCTCATCCACACTGATGGTTTTCTTCATCTGTAGAAAATATGAATCCTTCATGATCCTATCAAAAAAACCCAAACAACATAATTACATCAAGGATTACTTGATAAAATTATCATAAAATACATAATAATGTCATTCCATTTCTACTTGGGAATGGATAACTACTATAAAATTCTGTTTGGTCACTGGTGTTTCTCCTTTTCCTACTAAAAAGTGGAGCACTCTATTATGAAACCATATATATATCTTTTCAAACTTGACCACTAGTACTGAATATGTAAATATAGATACGTCTAGGAGACATTGGGGTTCACTTCCTGAGATGAAGCATGAATGTCTCACATCATCTCCTCAAGCATGTCTGTTGAAGCCCATAGGCGATCATGTTCATGCATAATTTCATCCTCTTCTACAGACCAACTTGGAGGAGGGTTCTCACTTCCCACACTCTCCCATAGAACTAGTCCGTTGGATTTTGATAGCATCCTCATCCTCAGACTATCCAGAAATATTGAGATTATAAATAAATATGATAAAAATTTCTTCCCTTGAATGTTGTGTGCCTCCAAGTGAATTATAGAAAAAAAATTCCATAAGCTTCCACTCACTACTAGCCTACTACACTACCTGTATCTGAGTCCTCCTAATAAGTGCATTAGACAGTAAAATTCCCTTACAAAACATATAGGTAATCTTGAAATCAAAATACTCTAGGTAATCTACCCACCTTCACTACCTCTGATTCAGATAACGCTGTGAAAATATGTATTGGTGATTTCGTGATTTGTGTACACCAAAAAATGATCTCCTTGTAAATAATGTCTCCAACAACATAATGCATGAAAAAATGAAGCTAACTAAATATTGTGCATCTAGTAGTTCTTAACATGTAGCCACAACTACTGAGAACCATATTTCATGAATTTATCCCCCTATATAATAACTTCTTTGAGATCGATACCTGATGCAACACATTACATAGTGTAACTCCTACCTGGCTCTAGAAAAATTAGTATTGGTGCTGATATCAATCTTCCTTTCCACTTTTGAAAGTTCCTCCCATAGTAATCTGACCATAAGAACTTCACACTCTTCCTAGTCAATCGCATGGTTGGTGCTACAAGGTGTGAGAATTCTTGTGGGAAATGTCTATAGTAACCATCCAACACTAAGAAACTACATACCTCAAAGATGTTATTGGGATGCTCCTAGGAAATTACAACTCTCACATTATCTGACTCTACTAATACTCATGTCTCTATGATAATGTAAACAAGGAAGTGAATCTGATCTAGCCAAAAATGTCAATTTGTGAGATTATCATATAATTAATGTTCTCTCAATGTATTTAATATGGTCTCATGATGTTGGTCATGTTCATGTCGATAATGATAATACACTAAGATATCATCCACAAAAATAATCAAAAAAATCAATATAAAGATGGAACAATTGGCTAACCAGTTCTGTTAGACTTCTGACATGTTTTTGAGGATGATTGACATAACCAAATACTCATATAGACTATAACTTCAGAAAACAGTCATGTGAGGTATTAATGATTTCCAAAAATGCACTTGATAATAATTGTATCTCAAATAAATCTTTGAGAAAACCTTAGGTCCTCAGAGCTACTCAAAGAGATCCTTTATCTATTGTAGAGGATAGAGGTTCTCAATAATCATCTGGTTCAATTTATGGTAATCTACACATATCCTAAGAGTATTGTTCACTTTTTTCTCAAAAAGGACTCGCGAACACCATGGATAAGTACAAGGTTGGATGAAACCCTTTTCCTCAAGTCCTCTAACTTCCTTATGAACTCTTTCAACTTAGTGGCATACAACCTATAATGAAGAATGGATACATGTGCCGCTCCTAGAACTAGCATGACAGATAATTATACCTATCTTACTAGATGTGGACCCAATAATTTTTATGAGAATAAATCCGTAAAATGATCAACTAATGAAGATAAATATTCCTGAGAAGTCCCCTGATCATCTAGATAAAAAATAAAAATATATTCTATCATCTCACCTAGCATACAATGTTGGGGCCAGATCGACTAACCTAGATATCCCATTCACCCTGTTGAATAAACTCGCCACCCTTTGGTGATGTGAAGGTCATCCATTAGAGGTAGAAATCAGCAAAAGCATAAAAGGTGACCAACCAGTCCATTCTGAGAATTATATCAAAACCATCCATCTCGAGGATGTAGGGGTCCCATATGTAGTGAAACCTAGCAATATCAATGGTACACTCCCTACACTGACGGAAACCCTCAATTCTAATCCCTAATTGAGTATCAAGCATCAAAACACCATCATAGGTCTAAACATTGATCCCAAGGCTCTCCATACCGGGCACACGTATAAATCTATCTAAATACCCTATATAAAAAAGTGAAAAAGCTAAAGTGGAAGCAAAACGAAAAGTACCTATGATGGTAAAAGGTATGAGATCCTTCTCTTGAGGGGTCTATTGAACTATGTAAATATGGACTATACCATGGCCCTATGATACTACCTCACTACACAGATCAGATTTACTCTGTTTTCATTGTAAGTATGTGGTCTAACAACCACGACCATGACCCCCACCTTAGACTGATCGGCCAACGGTACCTCAGCTTCCATACTGATGAGAAACCACTAACCCTGCTCTTGAACATGGAGTCGGTATATATATCGGTCACTAGATATTAGAGGAAATGTTCTACAGAAGAATTCTAGATGGCCCATCTTACTAATAGATTGACACTTGACTGGGTCCCTTGGATATTGTGGCCTTATATTCCCTAGACTACCCCACAGGTATCCCCTCACATAGCTTCTGAAATGTGTACTCTAAATTCTTATATTACCACATGGAATCTATATAGAATGCTTCTTACTATTGTTAGATGAAAAACTAGATCTAAATGTAAAACATCCCAGTCTCGTACCTCTATCCTCTCTCTGTTTATGCTCTTTCATAAGCACATGATTCACTTTTCTAGAAATGATAGTCATCTAAAACACATTCACCTACAATTGGTTTTCATACCTATGACCATTCTCCAATCACATATATTTTGATAACTCGTCACCTATAAGAATTTCTTCAAAACTCTAGAACTTAGTAAAATGGGTCGAGTTATCCATAACATATAGTGAATAATACTCCAGATGAAAGAACTCCCTATATTTATCAAGCCTAAATTTCTTTAGATAGAATTGTTCCAAGAAGTACATTTGAAAAATCCCTCTAGTACATCTCTTGATGATGATTAGTCTGAGTGACAATGTCCCACATCCTCTTGGAGGAATCACAGATTATATATTGAAAGCTCCACCCACCTCTTAGAAGGAGTATCTAGACTCTTGAATATAGAATGCATGGCCTACAACCATGTCTTTACAGCCTATGGTCTGAAATCCCCTAAAAACATGGGCGGATGCTACTCTGGAAACTCACTCATCAATTATACCTTAGTAAGGGTAGATCATGGTGCCCCCTAGATGGTCTGCATAAAGTGCATGAACCCCTCATAGAACTTTTCCCCATCACCTTTGTATAGTACAACAATTTGGGCCACATCTAGCAGGATTAGAGTATCCTATGGTATCCCATGGCCTACCACCTCTTGAGTGTGGTCCTCACCACCCTCTTATCGTATGACCAGAGGACGTCACATCATCATATCTCTACAATTTCCAATTAAAACCCTCATATCAATATTATTATCAAATTTCATAGCTCAATAGCATACATAAAAAATTAGGGAAGGTACAATCCATCCTATATAAGAATACACACCTATGCATGCTCCATGAGTCAAGTCCATATGTTAAACAGATCAGACAAAAGTGAGAGACACAACCATTATCACAATAGTGATGTTATGTCTATTCAAGTTCTCTACCATTATCAATTCATTTCCCATTCCATTTTAGTTGAATTCACTATTTAATTTTTTTTATTTTCCATTTAAATTCATTTTCATTTCATATTTATATAAGAGGTCATTTTAAAATGTTCAAATAATGGATAACCAAATTCCGACCCATGAGGTCACATGCTTCCTATGGACCAAATCTTATAATCTATCTAATTCATAACATAACACATCCTCATATACCTATCACAACAACATGAACTTTTATCATAGCTCCTATGAAAATAACATGAAACAAGTGATTCATACTAAATGGAATGGTGTGTGAAATATAGTTGGTTCTTATATGGTAAATAATATGGTACACCCTGGTCTCTTTGGGTTGAAACAAAATATAACCCATAATCATATTAGTAATAATATCATAAAACAGGTGCATGTCCCAACGGTATAATCAAATCAACTATAATAGTTAAATAAAAAGCAATTTAATTTGAGGTAATTTTACTTTTTCATGTATGCAGGGTAGCTGATCCCAGGCATAACTCATTTCCAAACTCCATTTTGTTCTTAGCCCTTTCTATTGTCCCCAAATAGTAAATAAAACTAGAAAACCTTCTCTGATATCACTTTCTACATCCCATAATTGTATGTCACTAAAAAGTGATCTGATCCCAATGGGTTACATGCCCTCAAGAACATATCCTTAAATACTAGAGTATACTAACAAGAAGTGAGTTCGTAGGAGTGTTTGTGGTGATATTGTTACCACATTACAAGATTATAGCACAATGAAATATCAACAAAATACAAATAGTGGGATCTGTAATACATACAGACAACAAGTGTCAATAATAAATAGCAGAAGACTGATCAAAATAAACAATTCCAAGAGGCATATCATATAAAAAATGAAGATACATGTTATAAGTCTCTACAAAATAGCCAAAATAGGTAAACATAGAAGATGTAGGAAACATATAACAAAAGTAAAAAATTCCAAAAGTATCCTAGTAGCATCGCAAACCTCATCTTGGTCACATGCTCTCCTACTCCTAAGTATAAAATAAAGTACCTATAGTATGGTTCATTCCCTTATCAACACATTTAATAATATAGTCAGTTTGGGTACCAAAAGGTGTCCAAATAAGGTGTGAGATATAATCCCATTAGGAAACCACCCCAAATTTAGGTTTCAAAAACTCAGTGAATATATATGAAAGATAGTGTGCAGGCAGTAAAACAATAACTAAAGGAAGTACTCAAAAGTAAACATTCTATAAGTCCATGTTATCATTTATAATCAATTAATTTAATCAATTTCATTAAAAAAGTTAAGTCTCTTATTTAACAATCAGAACAACGTTGTTTAATCAAAATCATTTAACAATTCAATATCATTTTATTTATGTCTCAAGATCCATTGAATGCCTAGCATCCCTCGTATAGTCTCCAGCACAGTAGACTCATGAATAGACCATCTAAAAGGTATAATTAAATACTGAATCCAAGCTTATTCTCTCTCTGGGAAGACACTTCGTATGATTCATTTCATTCATTTTTTATTTATGAACCTGAGTTTTTCCTTGGAATTAATAATTTATAATCCATGTGTCATTTCAGGTGTAATATATACCAGCAACCTTTGAGCTCGTCCATTGAAAACCTATCAATAACCTCGGTATTGCTCTAGGTGTGGTATAATGTCACTTTCAGTTAGGTCTATCCTTTTTGGTCCACTAAGGTAGACCAAGTATCACCCATGGAATATAAGTCATTGTCCTATAATTCTATCCATGGAATTCTAATATGAGTCAATGTATCACTAAACATATTAGTCAAAGGCTAAATGAGTATGTCCATATAATTATCATATGAATCCATGCATCACCGATGGATAATAATTAATTAACCAAATAAATTACATTTCATCAATTTCAATTAATTATGTCATAGTAAATAACAAGAACATCTCATTTCCAACCTCACCCCAAGGGTGTTCTAATTCATTAGCCAATCATAAAAGGCTTTGCTTCCTAATATTTGCATGGGAAATATTTATTACATGCTTATAAAGCATAAATAAACTATTGCATGGCCTAATATTAAACTATCTCGCAAGGAAAAATCAATAAAGATATAAATTCATGCTTAATAGAGAATTTACATAGCATGGACCCTATATAACTGACATGGGCATTTCACTTTAAGGAAAGTAAAGCTTCAACAATCCATTTCCTAACCAAGGCCAAGAGAATGGTCAATTAACCCTTCATATTATTTCTTTAAATTATAATTCATTTTCACTGTAATCTAATTCACAATTTAATTAATGTTTCACATCCCAAGCAAGGAGTAAAGGTGCACCTGAGGTTGCCCAAGGAAAAAAACCATTAAGTAGTCCATTTAATGATCAACACACCCATGGTGTGGTTCCATTTCATGTTTCAGAACCTATAAACAACCATTAAAAATCCTCTTCAATTACCTCGAACATTCCTAGAAATTATAGGGTTCGATTTCATATCAAGGAAACACCAAGAGTTGGATGTGTGGAATGCAAGAATATAAAAATAGCCTGACTTTAAGCAAAATTCATGTGACTGCCTACCTTAGGTCATAGTGGTTCGGTTATCCAGTATCATCTCCTCATTCGGATCCAATCGGGAGAAAATCGAAGAACACATAAAGAACATAATAATAATTGTTGGTCGGAGTGGACACTCAAGAGGGGGGGTGAATTGAGTTCCAATTAAAATTTCTGTTAAAAACAATTTCTATTAACATCCCCCAATTTCAAAAACAAATTAAACTGTAGTGAATTTATATAGATTATAAAGGTTCAATTAGTTTCTCAAAGATTGATTAATTCTCAGTTAACTTAATCTTATGATTAAATTAACTTTTGAAACTAACTTACTGATTTATAACAAACATAAACACTTGCGAATTTAATTATCAAAGTAGCTTTGAAGATAGATTATATTTCAAAGTAATAGCAGCGGAATATGAAATAAATATGTATAGTATGGATATAGAGTATAACTATAAGCACAGAAAATTAACCAAGAGGTTCAGTCTCAAGCCGAGACTTAGTCCTCTCAAATTTTATATAAGAATGATCCACACCCTGGATCAGGGTTAACAACAGTGAACACACTGTCCAGGTCACAAGACCTCTACCACAGTTCTTCGTGGGAAAACAAACAACAGCGGCAAGCTGTCCAGGTCACAAGACCTCTACCACTATCCACAGTGGGAAATGGAGTGCAAAAGATTTGCTGAGGATTTACAGATCCTCCAGTGAAATTACAGGAGTCAGTGTGTGTGTTTAATACAGCAGATAACACACACTGCTCAAAATGTAGAATAAATCACAGAACAAGAGATGTAGAGTTTAGAAGTGGTTCTGGTGATCTCAGTGTAGCTCTTGTATTCGATCAGAAGAGAGTTTGAGTCCTCTTCTCGTTTCTGTTTGAGAAACAGAGTGTCGTATGCTTCAGGTTCACAGGTAGTGAGAATGTAGTCGATGAAGTTCTTCAGGGTTCTTCTTGTATGCACAGAACACTTCTCGAGTATACTTGATTGACTATATGCTTCTCTGTGTTCTTGATGGAGCTCGTTTTTATCTTCTTGTGTTTCTGGTATATTTCGTCCACACCGCACTTCTCTGGTTCGCATTCGCATTATCATTCAATTTGGGCAGCGTAGTCTTCTCGTATTTATCTCCCGACAGGGGACAGAAAAGATTTCTTTTCAGCAGGTACGAGGTACGGGTTCCTGACATCCGACAACCTTTATCAGATATTTGACAAATCATCAAAATGTATGATATGACCGTTAGATAAATTAAATACATGAAATGTAGGAAATAAAGAAATTAAAACAGTGAGTCGAGAATGTATGTCACTGTTGACTTAAACTATGGTCTTCCAACTGTGGACTTCCAACTGTGGACTTCCAACTGTGGACTTCCTTCTGACTGCTGACTTCAACAAAGGGCTTGCTGTCTGTAGGCTTCCAATGGTAGTTTTTACTCCATGTAACTGTAGCCTTTCTAACTGTAGACTTGTAACATCAAATTTGTAGAACTGTAACCTTTGTCGACTGTAGACTTATGACTGTAAGCTAGTTCGTCTGCGAACTTGTTTCAACTGTAGACTTGTTCGACTGTGAACTTGAGCAGAGAAAACTTTGAACAGAAGTCTTGTATCTATGACCTTCGTCTGTGAGCTTTGACAATAGATAGCAGTAGACTCGTAACTGTAAGCTTGTATTAGTCATCGACTGTAACCTTGTAACTGTGAACTTATTGCAACAGTAACTTAAGGTGACAGTTAACTGTAACTGTGACTTTGAGAAGAAAAACTCTGACTGTTAGCTAACAATACTAAACTTATGTAAATACTACTGTAAGCTGTTACAGTAAAGTTATGAGAGTAAGAATATGAACTGTTTAGAATAAAATACGTTTAAGCATAGAATAATAAGATTAATGCAGAGGTTTAATACATCATAATCAATGTTTAAGCATGATTTGGGATTATCAAAACAGGTGATTCCAACAATCTCCCCCTTTTTGATAATCACAAATTATGTCAGTATGAAATATAGAAGTATCAGAGATAAGTGTGCAAAACACAGTATTAGCAATATGAGCACAAAAATTGGGTATAATCCGCAAGGATTTCTCCTCTCTGTATAGGTTCATTTGTCCCTTGAGTTTCCCTATTTCTCCCCATTTCTCCCCCTATCTATTTCATCTTTATTTCTCCCCCTTTGTGATTAACAAAAAGAAAGACATAGAGAGAGAAAAGAAACATTGTATTAATAAGGAGTACAATACATGACCCAAAATGTGAATACATGATCCCTATCAAAAAAAATAAACAGACTCAATCCTCTTCATCTGGAGGTAAGGGATCTTTTCCTTTGGAGGAAGAAGATGGAGCAGGAGGTGAAGGAGCAACAGGCTGAGGAATGGCAGCAGGAATGTCTGGAGGGGCAGCAACAGAGGCTCCTGAAGGCTGGTAGTGAGTAGCTTGCCGAGGGATCAGTGGTCTAAGGCTTCTGAGGGCATCAGCAGGAGACATTAAGGAAGAACCACTGGGGTTGGAGACAGTTAGGGCAGGAGGAACTATAACAGGTGTGCAGTCCACATGAAGAAAAGGTAGGAGCAGATTCCTGAAATCCATGATAATGTTTCCTCCTCTGTCCATGGCAGATAAGAAGTCATCTTTGTTTTCCAGGAATTTATCCAAAGCCGGGGTCAACTCTCGTAGCTTGCTAACTTGTTCTTTGAAGGCTTGAGTTACAGGAGGCAGCTTCATAGTCTCTAGCATGAGCTTGAAGTGATTGTTCAACTGATGCTTGGTGAAAATCCGATCAAAGTAATAATCCACTTTACTTTTGATGGCCTCCTGAGAAGCAATAGCATCCTGCAGGTGCTCACGAACAAAGCCACTGACTTCTCTTGTAGTAGCAAGGATCTGTAGGTCTGATGTGTCATTTGCACGGGCCTGAGTAAGCTCTTCTCTGAGCAGGCTTCTAAACTGCTCAAGGTCCACAGGAGAGCTAGATGAAGGAAGGGACTTGACTGAGAATGCCACTGTCTCCTTGAAAGACTGAGTTAGACTTCCAATCACTTTCTGAATGACAGCATCCTGATTGCTAAAGTGTTCTTTTACTGATTTCTTGAAAGCCACAAATACTTCCACAAACTGCTTGACCACTTCTTTGATGTATCGAATCTCACTAGCCACTTGTGTCTGAGAACTGCTCAGGGCAGTTAAAGAAGCAACTGATTGTCGGAGGGCCACTACTGCTCCAGTCCAGCTTTCAATTTGGGTGTGGCACACTTTCATTTCATCCATCACTTCTTTGATTGGACTTCCCACAACACATCCTAGAGATAGTTCTAAGGATTGTTCTACATTTTTCAGCTCATCAAAAAGACTGGTTTTCAATTCAACAACAGACTGTCTGATGGTCTCCTTCATTTCATTCTTTAAGGATTCAAGGTCTTCCTTGGTGGCCAATCCTTCAGTTTCTAACACTGGAGAGCTGTTAGGTAGGATGACTGGATTTCTTGGTGGTTGGTTTTCCTCATCTGAATCCTCATAATTGAGTCCTAACACCATGTATCCTGGATCTGAGGTCCATCCTTCTATATCATACAGTACAGAGACTGAACCAACACGCTCCCCCTCACTTGGAGGTCCTTCCTGAACACTTTCTACTATCTTCTCAACTCTGGGTAACTCTAAGTTCTCTTCTGTAGCTCTAGCAGGTTCCATACTTGCTTCCTCTATAGGTTCAGCAGTGAGGTTAGCCTCCTTCTCTGTTGGGTCATCAACCACTTCCATGACAACAGTAGTAGAGACCACTCCTGCTTCCTGGTCAGACACTGACTTGTCTGTATACCCTATCAGAGGGCTCATACTAAGTTCTTCTGTAACAGTTTCTTGATTTTCATTTAAAGCTCCAGCCTCTTCTGCTTCGACTGTATCACCCTCATCAGAGGTGTCCTTGACAAAATATTGAGATTCTTCTTCTTCTTCTGTAGTCTCAGTCTCACTGTCTCTTAGAACAGGTTCTCTACTGGGTAGTTCTTTTGGAGGGCTTGCTGCTCCAAACGTCACTGTCCTGACAGGACTGTGAGTAGTATCAGGATCACTCCCTTCATCAATTGGAGTGTTCTCTCTTGCAGAGTCACCAACTACTGTAGTCTGTTCATCATCTGAGTATACAGGTTCAGGCTCATCAGGGTTTAAGCCTGGATCTCTCCTATCTCTCGGTCTAGAGGGATGAGTAGAAGGGCTAAAATTCTCATAGATTCTCTCCTCATCATTCACCCATGATTTCTTCCAGGGATTCCAACTGATCTTCATGAATTTGCAGATTTCTTTCGAGATACATACACTGTTCTTTGCCACTATCAACTCTTCCTGACTTCCAGCTGCACCTTTCAGTTTCAACATAACCGAAATGAGTTTAGCATGAAACAAGGCACTTGATTTTGAGCTTGCCTTTATCATGTCCTCCATCTGAGCCATCAGCAACCTACAAAGGTTGACCTTCCTTCCATGTTTTAATAAGTACATCATGTAAATATCCTGATGCTTCAGAGTTGCAAAATCTCCTCTTCTAGGACTCAGTACATGCTGGATAAACTTAAACAGAAGCCTGTCCTCTCCATTCATTTCAGTAGCAATAATCTTCCTTACAGTGCCATTGCCTGTCAATTCTTCCAGAGCTGTCTCATGATCAAAGATTCTACTATTTGGAGGAGCCGCTCCAGAATAGTAGTTGTAAATACCCTCATGAGGAACTCTTAAACAAGCAGCCCATTCAGCGGATGAAAAACTGACTTCATTGCCATTTACTCTGGATACCAGTTTATGCATATCATCCTCTTCCTCGAACTGTAGATATTCATAGAACTCCTTCACCAGCTTCGGGTAGTATGGTCCATTATTGTTTGCGAAGCATTCGGTCCATCCTTGATCATTAAGCACTGCCAGTACTAATGATCTGCTCGATAAA
The DNA here is from genome assembly GCA_963277665.1 of Viscum album. Taxonomy (NCBI): domain Eukaryota; kingdom Viridiplantae; phylum Streptophyta; class Magnoliopsida; order Santalales; family Viscaceae; genus Viscum; species Viscum album. The sequence goes on along the minus strand of OY728143.1, from coordinate 796,279,466 downwards.
ATCCACTCTTCACTTAGCTCCTTCTCAGCAACTATTTCTCTCTTAGTCAGATGTGGATTAACAGGGCTTATCGAGGCGTTCCCGGTGCCACTGGATTCGACTTGAGTCCTCTTCGGCATTGGTGCATCTTCGTTGACAGTCGGGGGTCGCTTTGTTCTGGCCATTGGAACTGAATTAGGTTTCGAGGTTCGGTTGAAGGTTTAGGGTTTAGGACTTGAGAGAGCAAGGGTCGAGATGAGTGGATTGAGATATGTTCGATGTTCTCAATTTTATCATTTAAGGATTTAGAAATAAAAGAATAAAGAAAAGAAACGGTTCGAATTCCCGCAAAAATAAAATAAGATTAAACAGCGAAACAGCCTACAGAGAGATGTAACAGTGAGGTACACCAGTGAGGTCTAACTGTGAGGTTTCAACTGTGAGGTCTAACTGTGAGGTTTCAACTGTGAGGTCTAACTGTGAGGTTTCAACTGTGAGGTTTCACTGTGAGATTTCAACTGTGAGGTTTCAACTGTGAGATTTCAACTGTGAGGTTTCAACTGTGAGGTCTAACTGTGAGGTTTCACTGTGAGGTTTCAACTGTGAGGTCTAACTGTGAGGTTTCACTGTGAGGTTTCACTGTGAGGTTTCAACTGTGAGGTTTCAACTGTGAGGTTTCAACTGTGCTATAGTTAATCATACCTAACTCATGTTTGATGTAACTTAATCTCTCAGAATTCAAAGGCTTTGTAAAAATATCAGCTAACTGATGTTCAGTGCCAATGAACTCAAGAGTGATATCACCTTTTTGATAATGATCCCTCAGAAAGTGATGCCTCACATCAATATGTTTTGTCCTAGCATGAGATACTGGATTTTTTGAAATGTTAATAGAACTTGTATTGTCACACCTTATAGAGACATGTTTGAATTGATATCCATAGTCTAGTAAAGTGTGTTTCATCCACAAGATTTGTGCACAACAGCTACCAGCAGCTATATACTCAGCTTCGGCAGTAGACAATGCAACAGAATTCTGCTTCTTACTACACCAAGATACTAGTGACTTGCCTAAAATGTGACATGTTCCAGAGGTGCTCTTTCTATCTAACTTGCAGCCAGCAAAATCAGCATCAGAATAACTTAATAAATCAAATGATTGTCCTTTTGGATAAAATAATCCCAAATTGGGAGTGTGTTTTAGATATTTGAAAATCCTTTTAACAACAGTCAAATGAGACTCTTTTGGATTGGCTTGAAATCGAGCACACATGCATACACTGAACATGATGTCAGGTCTACTGGCAGTAAGGTACAGTAGACTACCTATCATACCTCTGTAATTGGTTTGATCCACTGGTTCACCAGTTTCATCACTGTCCAACTTTCAAGTGGTGCTCATAGGTGTGTCACTGCCTTTGGTGCCATCCAAAGAAAAACGTTTTAGAAGATCTTTAATATATTTACATTGGTTCAAAATAATACCATTTTTATTTTGAAAGATCTGAAATCCAAGGAAAAATTTGAGTTCTCCCATTAAACTCATTTCAAACTCATTTTGCATTATTTTTGAAAAATCAACACATAAAGAATTTTTTGAAGATCCAAAAATAATATCATCCACATAGATTTGTACTATTAAGACATCTTTAGAAATCCATTTAATAAAAAGAGTAGGATCATCTATCCCTTTAGTAAATCCTTTTGAAATAAGAAAAGAGCTGAGCCTATCATACCAAGCTCTTGGAGCTTGCTTTAAACCATATAAAGCTTTAGATAGTTTAAAAACATGATTAGAAAAATGGGGATTTGTAAAACCAGGAGGTTGTTCCACAAATACATCCTCAATTATATATCCATTTAGAAAAGCACTTTTAACATCCATTTGATATAGTTTGAAATTCAGATGAGCAGCATAAGCAAGTAATATCCTAATGGCCTCTAGTCTAGCCACGGGTGCAAAGGTTTCCTCATAGTCTATTCCTTCTTCCTGACTATACCCTTGTGCAACTAGCCTGGCTTTGTTTCTGATTATATTACCAAACTCATCAACTTTGTTTCTAAACACCCATTTAGTGCCTATGGTAAGAGTGTCTTTAGGTCTTTCCACTAATTCCCAAACTTTGTTTCTTTCAAACTGATTTAGTTCTTCTTGCATAGCCATTACCCAGAATTCATCACTGATAGCATCATTGACATTTTTGGGTTCAAGCTGTGAAAGAAAAGCTTGATGTTCAACCTGATTTTTTAGAGAAGCTCTAGTTTGTGTTCCTCTATCAAGATTACCAACAACAGCATCTAAAGGATTATTCTTTAGAATCCTAGTTGATTTGGTAAAGGTTGGACTAGAGATTTCAGGTTCATCTATAGGTTCGGGTTCCACAGAGGAAGATTCTGGAAAAAGTCCAGAACTGGATGTTTTTACTACAGGTTCTTTAGATTTGTCATTTAGGTTCAGAACAGATAAGTCTTCTTCAACATCTTCAAGAGAAGTTTTAGACTCATGTGGATCAGTCTCATCAAACTTGATGTGAACAGATTCTTCCACACATTTGGTTTTCTTATTGAACACTCTATAGGCTTTACTAGACATAGAGTAACCTAGGAAAATTCCATCATCACTTTTTGGAGCAAATTTATCAAGATTATCTTTAGTATTCAGAATAAAGACTTTGCAACCAAAAACTCTAAAGTAATTAACCTTAGGCTTCCTATTATTCCACAACTCATAAGGGGTTTTCTTTAGAACAGGTCTGATCAAGACTCTATTAATGACATAGCAAGCTGTATTAACAGCTTCAGCCCAAAAGTAAATTAGCAGGTCATATTCATTAAGCATAGTTCTAGCAATTTCTTGCAGGGTTCTGTTTCTTCTTTCTACTACACCATTCTGTTGAGGTGTCCTAGGAGCAGAAAAATTGTAAGCATAGCCATTTTGTGAGCAGTAAGATTCAAATTCTTGATTCTCAAACTCACGGCCATGATCACTCCTCAAGGTCTTAATCTTAAGTCCACTAAGATTTTCTACAGACTTAGAGTATTTAACAAAGGAAGAGCAGGCTTCACTTTTGTGAGCTAGAAAGTATACCCAAGTATATCTAGAAAAGTCATCTACAAGAACATAAACATAGTGCTTCCCATTTAGACTTGAAATTCTTGATGGTCCAAACAAATCCATGTGAACCAGTTCAAGTGGTTGAGAAGTTGAAACTTATTTCTTTGGTTTAAAAGAAACTTTGTGTTGTTTTCCCTTTTGACATGGGTTACACACTTTGTCATTTGGGAATTCAATCTTAGGTAAGTCTCTAACTAGGTGTTTCTTAGAGAGTTTTCTAAGTGAGTGAATGTTGCGGTGTCCTAATCTCCTATGCCACAGCCAAGACTCTTTATGAAAAGCATTTAAGCAAGTAACATTATGTTTAGCTAAAGTGGTTAAGTCAACAGCATAAACATTTTCATTTCTTAAGGCAGAAAATATTAAAGCATTTTTGGAATTATAAACATCACAAGAATTGTTTTCAAACTTGACATTAAAGCCATCATCACACAATTGAGAAATGCTAAGTAGGTTGTACTTAAGTCCATCAACAAATAAAACTTTGGAAATTAATACTGAGTCAGTGTTACCAATCTGGCCTAAGCCGATGATTTTTCCTTTTGAGTTATCACCAAAAGTGACATATCCTCCATCAACCTTTATTAAGCTTTTGAAGCACGAATAGTCCCCAGACATGTGTCTTGAACATCCACTGTCTATGTACCATACCTTCTTGTAATTGCTTTTCAAACAGATTTCCTACAAAACAGATTAGACAAGAAATGACTTTGGTACCCAGATTTTCTTGGGTCCAGATATGTTAGCAATCAAGGATTTAGGTACCCAGATTTGTTTTATGGGTCCCATACAATTAATAGATGCAACAGATTTAGAGAGATATACTTTATTTGATCTACAACTATTTAAATAACCAGTTGAGGCATATGAATTTCCAAAACTGGAACTAGCAGGATTTTTTCCAGACTTAATAAATCGGGTTTTAGCAAACTGTCTTTGTCCAGGTTGGTATCCCAAGCCAGTAGCATACTTAGGTGCAACTTGCTTTCCTAGCAGTTGGGTTAGAGTATCTTTTCCATTTGTGAATGTTTCTAAGTCCTTTCTAAGTTGTTCATTAGATAGTTTCAGTTCTGTATTCTCCTTTAATAATTGAACATTTTTCTCTTTTTCTACATCAAGTGCAGACTTGACACTTGCAGTAAGAGCATGCTGTTTCTTTAAAGACTTATATTTATCCTTTAGTTCATTACACGTTTCTTCCAGCATATTACAGTATTCAGTCAATTCATCTTTAGACATATTTTCAGAATCAGAACCAGATTCTGCTTCACCTTCAGAATAATAAGAGTTTAAAGTGGGAGTGTCTAAGGTTACCTCAGATGTGTTTGTCATGAAACACATATTAGCATGATTTCTTTCAGAATCACTGGACTCTGATTCACTGGTGCTGTCTTCTGAAGCACTCCAGGTGGCCTTCATAGCTTTCTTATAATTCTTGTCCTTGTACTCATATTTCTTCTTGAATTTTAACTTAGGACAGTCAGCTTTAATGTGTCCTTTCCTTTTACATTCATAGCAAACTATGTCTTCTTCTTTATCAGTTTTCTTCCAATCTTTCTTCCACTTACCTTGTCTATCATACTTACCCTTGTAGTTTGGTTTTCTGAAGAACTTCTTCTTCCTATAGAACTTCTTGAATCTCCTTGCTATTTGTGCCATCTCGGCATCACTGTCAGAATCTAAGTCTTCACTGGATGAGCTTTCAGTTGGTATATGCACTTTCTCCTTGTCTTTGCTCTTTGATGCAGTAGACTTAAAAGCTACAGATTTTCGTTTTGGTTCCTCATCTTCCTCTTTATTCACCTTTAGCTCTTCTTCGTACATCATCAGCTTACCAATTAACTCCTTGACAGGCAAAGTTCCAATATCACAGGATTCTCTAATTGAAACGGATGTGCCTCTCCATCTGTCAGGCAGACATCTCAATAATCTCATGATTTGCTCCTTTGCTGGAACAATCTTCCCGAGTGAGCTCATTGTGTTGACTATCTCATTAAACCTGAGATACATATCAGAAATAGGTTCATCAGCTTTCATCTTAAAGTTATCATATTTGATAGTATAAGTGGTTAACCGCATTTCCTTGACATTAGTTGTTCCTTCATGAGAAACAGCTAAGGTGTCCCAGATTTCAAAAGCAGTTTTACATGCAGAAATTCTATTGAATTCCTCATCTCCTAGAGCACAGTAGAGAGCATTCACAGCCTTACAATTATTATTGTAAGCTACTTTAGTAGGTTCATCCCAAGTTATTCTTTCAGTTTCTGGAATCTTGTATTGAGACTCTATAGCAGTCCAAATATCAAAACCCATACTTTCCAAATGAATTTTCATTTTGAGCTTCCATTGGGCATAATTCACACCATTAAAGAAGGGTGGCCTGTTAGTAGCAGCACCTTCTAGTCTATTATCCATAAGGAAATTCTAGAAAATGTTTTAAAGAGATAAAATTTAGAACTAACAGAAATTTAAGATCTTTTAGATAAAACTACAATCACAGTTTAAAAACAGAGAGTTAAAATAAAACTTTGAGCAAGTATAACAGAGCTAAACACCACCTCTGATACCAAATGTTGGTCGGAGTGGACACTCAAGAGGGGGGGTGAATTGAGTTCCAATTAAAATTTCTGTTAAAAACAATTTCTATTAACATCCCCCAATTTCAAAAACAAATTAAACTTTAGTGAATTTATATAGATTATAAAGGTTCAATTAGTTTCTCAAAGATTGATTAATTCTCAGTTAACTTAATCTTATGATTAAATTAACTTTTGAAACTAACTTACTGATTTATAACAAACATAAACACTTGCGAATTTAATTATCAAAGTAGCTTTGAAGATAGATTATATTTCAAAGTAATAGCAGCGGAATATGAAATAAATATGTATAGTATGGATATAGAGTATAACTATAAGCACAGAAAATTAACCAAGAGGTTCAGTCTCAAGCCGAGACTTAGTCCTCTCAAATTTTATATAAGAATGATCCACACCCTGGATCGGGGTTAACAACAGTGAACACACTGTCCAGGTCACAAGACCTCTACCACAGTTCTTCGTGGGAAAACAAACAACAGCGGCAAGCTGTCCAGGTCACAAGACCTCTACCACTATCCACAGTGGGAAATGGAGTGCAAAAGATTTGCTGAGGATTTACAGATCCTCCAGTGAAAGTACAGGAGTCAGTGTGTGTGTTTAATACAGCAGATAACACACACTGCTCAAAATGTAGAATAAATCACAGAACAAGAGATGTAGAGTTTAGAAGTGGTTCTGGTGATCTCAGTGTAGCTCTTGTATTCGATCAGAAGAGAGTTTGAGTCCTCTTCTCGTTTCTGTTTGAGAAACAGAGTGTCGTATGCTTCAGGTTCACAGGTAGTGAGAATGTAGTCGATGAAGTTCTTCAGGGTTCTTCTTGTATGCACAGAACACTTCTCGAGTATACTTGATTGACTATATGCTTCTCTGTGTTCTTGATGGAGCTCGTTTTTATCTTCTTGTGTTTCTGGTATATTTCGTCCACACCGCACTTCTCTGGTTCTCATTCGCATTATCATTCAATTTGGGCAGCGTAGTCTTCTCGTATTTATCTCCCGACAGGGGACAGAAAAGATTTCTTTTCAGCAGGTACGAGGTACGGGTTCCTGACATCCGACAACCTTTATCAGATATTTGACAAATCATCAAAATGTATGATATGACCGTTAGATAAATTAAATACATGAAATGTAGGAAATAAAGAAATTAAAACAGTGAGTCGAGAATGTATGTCACTATTGACTTCAACTGTGGTCTTCCAACTGTGGACTTCCAACTGTGGACTTCCAACTGTGGACTTCCTTCTGACTGCTGACTTCAACAAAGGGCTTGCTGTCTGTAGGCTTGCAATGGTAGTTTTTACTCCATGTAACTGTAGCCTTTCTAACTGTAGACTTGTAACATCAAATTTGTAGAACTGTAACCTTTGTCGACTGTAGACTTATGACTGTAAGCTAGTTCGTCTGCGAACTTGTTTCAACTGTAGACTTGTTCGACTGTGAACTTGAGCAGAGAAAACATTGAACAGAAGTCTTTTATCTGTGACCTTCGTCTGTGAGCTTTGACAATAGATAGCAGTAGACTCGTAACTGTAAGCTTGTATTAGTCATCGACTGTAACCTTGTAACTGTGAACTTATTGCAACAGTAACTTAAGGTGATAGTTAACTGTAACTGTGACTTTGAGAAGAAAAACTCTGATTGTTAGCTAACAATACTAAACTTATGTAAATACTACTGTAAGCTGTTACAGTAAAGTTATGAGAGTAAGAATATGAACTGTTTAGAATAAAATACGTTTAAGCATAGAATAATAAGATTAATGCAAAGGTTTAATACATCATAATCAATGTTTAAGCATGATTTGGGATTATCAAAACAGGTGATTCCAACAATAATAAATATAAACTTGCACCTAAATACTACAAAAAATATCCATAAGAAAGGAGAGTAGATAATAATGAATTGAGGTCATAACATTACAAATCCAAAAAGAAAAATATACTTCGATTCGAAGATCGTATAGAGAAGTTGTATAAAATCTTACAATAGCCACCAAGGAGAGATTCAAAGTGAGTTTCTTTCTATACAGTAGGATAAAGAACATATAATTATATTTTCAAAATATTTTTAATTAAATTAAAAAAATTAAATTTTCTAAAATATCCATTGTCACATGGTTCAGGCACCCAGGTTGTCAACCCATGTGCCAACTCTGCACGAGTATCTTTCGGAAAGGGGAACCTGCATGGTTTGAAAAACTATGAAAAGTCATTAAAAATTTCCATGTCAAGAATGAAAATATGGTTTCATGACCGTGTGACATGAAGTGCATGGTTTTTAGGAAACCATACGGCCCATTTCTAGTCTTTTTCCAAGGTTCGCACGGTTTGTTAAACCATCTAGCCTACCCCACACACTTTATACTAACTGTGTGTCATGCATTTTTCACCCAAAATCTAGGTTTTCGGGCACCAAACTAGCCATGGACACCTCCATGACCTCAAAGGGCATTCAAATTAAGAAATAATTAAACATTTAAAATGATATTTAATTGAAATAAAAGAATATGTACCTTAAAGAAGAACCAATTTCTTACATGGATTTCTAAATATTTTTGTAGACTCATATTTATCCCGTTAAAGAAGTGGTCTATCTTACATTTAGTTTCAATGAATAAGATAATGTTTTATTGTGCAAGCCTTGTGAATTTTTCCTCAAAAACCCTCATATAATTTTCTTCACTTTCCTCAGTTTGAGGGACTCACTCAAAATTTTAATATGGAGGGTTCAAGGAAAATATTTATTGAAATATATTTTCTTCAATTCTTCTCATTCAATGGAATCAATCTCCACTTTGGACATCAAAATCATGATCATTTTCACTACGTATCATGTTCACCTTTAAGATCATATACACCCAACGTGAAATTATATTATTCCAAGAATTACAGGAAAGAGAATTTATTCTCATTGGATTTAATCCATTTTTCAATATGAGGGGATCATATGATCCACTAACATGAGGAGGCCTTTGTCTCAGAAATTACATGACCACAACATTCTCTTTATTAAGAGAAGGATAGGATTCTAAATGGTTTAAGGTATTATTCATATCACTAATAAAATAAGTCATTAATTCTAGTATGTTCCTCGATCATACTCCCATAATGATGGGAATATCATTGGGTAAATCATCACATTTCCTATTATAATGGTTTTCGAAATGGTTCCTCATAATTCCTTCCATTTACTAAAATAAAAAATTATGAGAATACATAAAATAAGAAATATGTAAAAGGTAAAACTATGAATCAATAAAGAAGGAATTATAAATGACTATTAAATTGTAACTTATGGATTTATGTGATTCAATCTACTTTATCCATGGTAATGGATCTAATTATTTTTTCTAACCTAATAATCTATTCAAGTCCTTCATAATTGTTCGTAAGGATTTTGTGAATTTGAAAAGCATATACCCTAGGAGTGTCAAACTAGTTTTGCAACAAATCTTGTTTATCATAAAGTAGTTGATGATTGATTTAATACCCAATTTACCATTTTTGGGGTTATTACCCCTTGGTATAGCTACACTAGAGCCACTTCCCTTGTAGTATCAAGCCAAGGATTTATTTTTTTGGAATCCACTAACTCTATACTACATCAAAATTCAATGATATTAACCTATACATAGTATTATTCATACCATTCTCACTAATGTATTCTAGTAATAAACCCCAAAAATAACTCTACCATTATCTGAAACCAACTATAGTAACATAATATTTTTACACATATTATTACATGATTTTCAATATAAATATCTAATAAATACCACAAAAATATCATGATGCCTAGTATATTTATACAAATAGGATCATAATAAATAAAAAAGAAATTAAAAAATAGTATCTCTATTTTATTATCCATAATGATCTCTTAAATCTATTTGGACTCCTAAAACAGTATAGGATATCCGGGTAAATATATAAAATAATTGGGTGAGTTATAAAGTTGTGTATGGGAATAAACCTAATAACAATGCATAACATGTCAGTAAAATTACATAACATGATTTCATAAAAAGGAATGTTTATAAATAATACCAAGTGCACATAACATAAATAACATGATATCATAATATCATGGCAACATAGGGAAGCACCAGCAACCTAAAATATGATATAGGGATAAGACAAGGCTAACCGCCAAGACAACACCACAGGGTGGATAGAGTCTCATAATGGATTAGGTTTAGTCTATAATACCATATATTGTGTATCATAGGATAAAAATATTACCCAATTTATAGTATATCTATATAGGTTCACCTTTCATTACATTTACTTGATCATGTTTTCCACTAAAGGGAATCAATCATAAGGAATAACCATAAGACATTTGAGAAATGAACATAAGGTGTTAATTACCCCATAAAAGGACGGTAGAATAATCTAAGTATATATTTAAGAGACATATGTAAATAATTTAAAAGAATGTATTATAATAAAATAGATATATGTAGTGACTTATATTGAGAAAGGTCATAATCCAATGAAAATGGGTGGTTCATACAAATCCCTTACCTTATGTTCTAGAATCATTTTGCGCATGCACTTAACATCATGGATAATAAAATTAGATTCATAGATTTATTAATTTTGAACATGTTTCTTTTATAGTTTATTTTAGAAAAATAATATATTTATTATTATCCATTTTTATGAAATATAAGGTTTAATTTCACTATTCAAAGGGATTTCGTTTTATAGTTTCAAGGTCGTATCACTTGTGGAAAATTATTATGGTTCTAATAAAATTGAACTAAAACTGTAGAAGTGAGATTAAATATTATTCATGACCTTTTAGAAATTTAAATTGTCCCACATATTCATATTTTTTCCAAATTATGAATGATTCATTTATTAAAATGTAAATAATATATGGTTTGTTTATTTGGGTGGTTTTACGAGGAATCAAGAACTAGTTTCATTTAATTTTATATTATTGACATATATTTGTTATAAAATGTGAAAAAATATATAATATACATATTTAGGTAATTTTAAACAATTATAACAGAATTTAAACCTTCCCTGAAGGTGATAATGGGAAACAAAAACTCATTATCCACAAAGGTCGTGAATCGATATAATCCGGATGATGTTTTCATTTTTATAATAATATTATAAGAGATGATTATAGATGAAATATATTCTATAAAGATAATAAATTTACAAATTTATATGATACTATAGTAATTATTCAATTTTTAATGGAATTTTATAGAGGATGAGGAAGAAGAGAAAAATAAAGACTCGGTTGAGGGTATTACCTTCTCCTTTTGATGTCTCCTCTTAGACCTCCACTTAAGGCACCTTTTATAGGTACTTTTATAGTTCTAGTGGAACTATAACATGATAGAGATAATTAGTATTAAATGTTTCAATATCCATGGCTTAAATATGTCATGAGAAGGGGTTGTGATGGATAGTATTTATAAGAGGGTCAGAGAAGAGTTTTTGAATACTATATTCATTAGTTTATTATTTTATCTTAAGACTGCCAATTAAATTTATTATTATTTATATATAAAATAAATCATATGATAAACTTTGATATAATGGGTTCTAACAACATCCATTACTCAAAAAATCATTTATTTATCTTATAATGTTAAATACAGTATTTTATAATATTTTACTATTCACGAAAATTCAACTATCTTATAAAAATACCAAAAATTAACCCTAAGTTTTTCTTATGTTTATATTAGAAAAAATAAATTCATTTTATGAATATAATTTTCAAATTATGATAGTTCTATTTTTCAATAAAATCCTCTTTAAATGTAAAAATATCTATTTTAATATTACGAGCACTTTTCTGGCCATTAGAAAATTTACATATGATATCATAAAAATATAATAACATTATTATCAAACAAAATAATATTCAATAAATTCATTTTATGAAAATAACCTTTCTATTAATTCATTATATTTGTTATAAAAGTGAAATTAAAACATTTTTGTTTTATAAAAATACATACATTTAATTTATAATTTTTAAAAAAATTATTTACATCAATTGTGGTATAAATATATCATATTTTAATTTTATGAGATAAATAAATAATATTTTGTACTTTCATAGGTGATTATACTATTTTAATAGTCATGTTACTATTCCTAATGGTCAATTTTTTATTCAAATGGTCATGATACTTTTTCAATGGTCAAATTACTATTCCAATTGTCATATTTTCTACGATCATACAGGATCCTTACTTTATATAAATACCACATATTTCATCCATTATTCATTCTATTTCATTTTATCTAAATGTTGTTTATATTTTCATTTTCAAAATAAAAATTTCATTACTAATATTCTTATTCATTTCTACAATGTTGTTTGTCAGTGTAATTCTTCTAGCGGATCGAGAAGATCCAACTTTTCTTGTCATTATTATCTTATTTTATAATTTTTCTCATTTTAATACATTAAATTTTTATGAACATATTTATTCTCTAACTTAAATTGTCAAATTATTATAAAATATTTGTGGTTCTATCAGGTGGTGCTTGTGCATTATGTAATATTATGTTACTAGATATGAAACACCTATATATTCAAATGGAAAAATCCATTAAATAAATTATGGGTCATTACATGCATCACCCCCATCCACTATTAAAAGGTTTAGAAATGATTATGACTCTCAAACCCTCCATTTGGATTGTTATATATTCCTTATTATTATAATCACTATGACTTTAAACTTTGTGAACATTTCCAAAGGTTTGATTATACTGATATTACGTTCTCTATTAATTTTTTGTTTACCTTTCCCAAGTCAAAATATAGTACCTCTCATCTTATAAAAAAATTTGAATGACCTTAAACTTCAGTATTACTTTGGTCAAAGTCATATGACCTTAAAGATCATCTCTTTTTTGTAATACTTTCAGGAACATAAACTAGTATTGGGAATATCCATGATACTCTCCTTGTTTAGAACCATCAAAGGATGTTATTTTATAAATTTGAGTCACTAATCACTGGTTATTTTTCTATCATATCTTAGAAAAGAGTTATAGAATTCATAAAAGAAAAAAAATAACTAATATTGTTAATTAAAAACCTTAAAAGTGAATCTTGGGTAAAATTCTTATTTCTAAATGCTATGGTTATCCCTATATTGTCTCAAAAAAATATAGTATAAAAAATGAACAAATATTGTGGTGAATAAAATTTATCCTTCTCAAAATTCAATCTATACTTGATGGGTCTACGGACATTAGAAAGAATATAAAAAATTTATTTTCCACACATATGTTGGTTTATATGATCATTGTGAAATACATGAAGATGTAATTTCAAGGTATTTCAACCTTTCTTGAGTATTAAATCATTCATGTAAAAAACCAATTCATTTTTTCATTTATATTAAGACAAAAAAACTCCCATACCCAAATGGGTTGACCCTGTCATATAAAGATAGTGCATGAAAATTATACATTGCTCCAATAAATCTATATAATAGGAATATTCATAGAGGACATGAAATATTTTCCATCCTTTATCCCGCATGTTAGACTCAACCTATGGTGATGTTAAATATGTTGCATATTCACCTGGTATATACTCATCTAGGAGCACATTACTTAGAGACAATGGATGGATTCAACCAATTTCATCATTGACTTGATTATTTGGGGATTCTAATTTTCCACAACCATTTCCATTTAATTTTTAAATTCATTTCAATTTTGTGATATTAATTTAATTTTTTTAAGAAAAATAATAACAATAACTATTTGACGTGATAGAAATTTCACAAGTTATTAATTATATAAATATAGTCATTTTCTTATTAAATAACAAGGGGAAAGAGGATCTATATCCTAGAGTCTATTCATAGTTTTCCATCAAACAAATAAGATAAATATAAAATTATAAGGCCACTAAAAATAATTAAATCAATTCATAGAGATATCCCATTTATTTCTCTTATTCATCAATAGCTTGATATAGTTTAGTTAGTCTCATGGTTATAGCGACAATTTTAGATCACAACTTTTCATCTCTTTTAGTAACATTATTTTAAGATTCCTAACATTTTTCAATGATTCTCTAGTGTTCTTTTACTTTATCATCTGCCTCACCCAGTTATTGATTAATGATTCACATCATGTTTACCCCCTACTCAAACAATAACTAATGTTTAAATACTACCACAACCTACTAAGATTGTTCTCAAAGTGCCCCAGACCTAACTTCCACTAGTTGAACTAAAGCTCCAATCCACAAAAGGCCAGTTAAAATATATATTTTTTACTCTATTGCATCGACTATTCTCTTTAAATCAATATGAATTTTATTATATTCAAATACAAAGTACCCTGGAATGATGAACATGTGATAGAGCATGGGTTTGTTATGGTACATATCTCCTCTAAGAGTTCAAGAGATTAACTTTCCGATGACCCTCCATACCAGTTGTATCATATTTCATAGAGTGAAAATGATTATATATTTGAATCAAATTCTATTGTGGAGACTATGTAACAACACAATATTTCACTCTATGTTTTCCTCAAAAAATAATAGGTTTGATATTTTTATCTACGCGCATACTGAACTAAAACGAAACGACGATATTTTTTAGATAAAAAATCTGACCCTTAATGCATAGATGCTGATTTAGAAAATATGAATATCAGTAATCACATTAAAAAATATGTGTATAATGAAAAAAATAATAATTTTAATACTAAAAAAATTCAATTTGTTTAACTGAAACAACTAAAAAATACATTTTATAAATAAAAATAAATTTTTTTAAAATTAGGGAATTATTTCCAGAAACTGGGTATATTATAAATAAATAATTATAAAATATATTAAGAATAAGAAAATTATACTTCCAATAAATTAATTATCCAATGGCCCGAAGACCTTCAATTTTTTTATTAAATGATAAAGCCCCCTTTTAAGGGATGAAGGGGGTGAAAACCCGAACAGACATCATTGACATATGACAATCACACTCAAAGGATAGAAAGAGTAAAACCAAGATGACATCATAGTACAGCTCCGCCCAGTATTTGAACAATGTATCTCTTCACCGTTGCAATGTTTTTCGGCAAACAAGTGTCCTGTGTCAAAGCACAGGCCCGATCAGATAGCTGGTGACATACCCTCTCAAACAACTAAATCCAAAGAACACTACAATGATGAACCGCCAGATCTGGAACCACCTATGGATTTTTTTCATGAAGTCGAGTCTGGATCGCAAACTTTCCACCTTCAAAAATGAACCATTCAAACAAACAACAAACAACCAGTCCAAAACATCAAAACCACCATTTTCGAGCCATCACCGGTGAATGAGAACAAACAACAGGGTAGAGCTAAGACCAACTCTACTAAATCAATCACCGGAACCGAAGCCAGAGAAACCACGACGCGACCGTAAGACACTCATCGAACACATCCTCCGCAATCTGACAAGCCGCAGGGGGCCAAAAGAACCCGCAGAAAGTCAGGGTTCCTCCAGCACTAATTCCTCCAACAGAGCATCAACCGTGAACCAAAAACAGAACAAAATGAAATAGAACCACACCTCCCCCTCCGAGTCGCACGTCGCCTGCGCCGAGCCGCACTAGAACACACCCGAAATCACGGCCTGCCGAGACTAGGACCCGAGACCGGAATCTGTCGCCAGCTACCGATGCGTGCTGAAATCAAGCCACCCAAAGCCGAAGCACACCGTGCTGACGCCAAGCCGAGATCCAGCCGTGAAGCCGACGCCACAATCCAAACCTTCGAAGCACACCGAGACAAGATCCAAACCACGCTGCGGCTCAAGAGCAATGCCGGACCACAATGACGATGAGCCAGGTTCCAGATCTCTAACACCAGGCAAAAACGGCTAGCCAAAAGCCGAGATCCAGCCGCGAAGCCGACGCCACGATCCAATCCACCGAAGCCCACCGAGACGAGATCCAAGCCACACCATGGCTCAAAAGCAACGCTGGACCACCATGGCGACTAGCCGGGTTCTAGATCTCTGACGCCAAGCAAAAACGGCAGGCCATAAGAGGGGAGAAGAAAGATCACGAAGGAAACCCTAGGCACTCGGGAGGTAAGGGGGGCGACGCCGCTTAGAGGCGATAAGAATGAAATTAATTATCAATTTATAGTATATATGATTATATGATAGTCAACATTTTAAAAAGTTTTTTTCTTATATGAATAGTTTTCCACTATATTTTATGCTTTTATTTAAATATTAATTGATGGAATTTAGGAAATTTGACTTCAAAAAATAAACATATTTTTGGAAAAATTATAATAACATGATCTTAATATTAATTTTTTTTTTAAATAATTAATTTTTTAATTAAATGGTGAAAAATTAAATTTTTAGAAATATCATGGTATTTATGAAATTATTATTGTATTAGTATTACATGAAAATTCTAGAAACCACTTATTTGTCAAAATATATTTTTTATAAGTAAGATTAAAAGTTTTAAAATGTTATATTTAATTTAAAAACCTATATTTTATCTTTTATAACATAGATTTTTTTTTCATTAAAATTTTTTTCAATATGAAACACAATTAGTTTCTTTAAATTAATTTGTATACTTTTTATAAATTGAATAAAATAAAATATATTTCAAATTTGGAATTAGTGGGTCAAAAATATATAATAAGGAAAATTTTATATACTTTATCATAAAGGATATATTACCTTATATAAAAATTAGTAACTATGTTAATAGTCAATATGGTAAAAGTGAAAAATCTATTGGTAAAGCGTTGATAACATGTTTTAAAAAAATTCTAAATGTGAGGTCGAGGGATTTCTTAACCTTATCAATTATCTTATATTTTATTTATCATCTTTTCATCCACTTTCATTGATATTGACTCCCCATTATTAAAAAGTTATGGTTATTTACAAAAATGGCATCCCTTTTTACATATAAAATGAGCTCCCCTCTTCTCACTTTCCCTCAGGCCAAAACCCATTGAGTTTAGACAATAAACTACTCAACCCTCTCCCCAAAAATATTATCCACCTTAAATATGTTCTTTTATTCTCAAAATATCATCCTTCAATGGTTTAACCCCTTCTCAAAGGAGATAATCTGAGTAATGGGGTATAAATTTCTAACCACTCTTTTCTCATTTCTATTTTTTTGTGCCCTTCATATTCTAAAAAATACATTACCCTATATTCAATTGAAATCAAAGTATCAATAGTATACTAATATTTCATTATAATTATTGTATAATTATTAATATAATTTTCTATTTTCCATTAAGAAAATCAAAAACATGAAATGTGTGTATGTGTGGACTATCTCCTCCATGAAGTAATGTGTTCATTTTCCATCACCGAATAACATGGAAGGTTAAAAATTAAATTATATATATTATTATGATATCTATTTTTTATTTAATCTTTTTAATTTATAACTATATTACTCCTCTCACTCATTCTATGTATAAATGAAAATATTATCCAAGTTTTTGTGCATACTACCGCATCCAAGGAACGGTGCATTCCTCTTTCCACTACCACCATTCATTGATGTTTCTAAGAATGGAATTAATGATAAATATTATTTTTATTAAATCGTTAAGTTTGTTTTATGAAAAATTAGAAAACCTACTAATTATATGAGAAATAAATGGTCATTATAAATTCAACTATTTTAAACAAACCTACTACGAGGAAAATGATATCTTTGTTCTAATTAATACCTTCATATGAATTATCTTCTTCTTATAATTCTGTACAAATATGATATATCACACTAATAAACACTAAATAATATCATTATATTCTTCTTGTAACATCCCTAACCTCATAATTGGATTGAGTCAAGGTGGAATCATTACTTTTTCCATAAGCAATATCCCCAAGATGTCCAAGGTTATCAATGAATGTCAGGGGATTCAATACAATTTGTGGATGATATGACCTTTAAAAATAAAAAAAGAACAACCGAAAATACCATAACTCTCACAAACCTTCCCTCGGGGCCCATGTCGTGACTACCCCAAGCCCGCCTCTTGAAGGCTAGGGGCTGGAGACTAGCACCGAAGGTGTCAACGTGCAAGTGGAAATCATTTTTCTGAGTACATGTACGCACACACCCGCCCAACCAAATCCCAACACAATGAAAGGGGGAAAATTATACTACTAAAATAAGGCTGAGTGTAAGTAAAACTAAACGTAAGTGTGCCAGAATACAAATCCAACAATGAACTAAAAACAACAAGTACAAAATAAGAAACACTAATGGCCATCTACAGAAAACCCCACCTGGTTGTGAGAGTAGTGAAGCTACTGTAATTCGAAGTATTATGTCATGTGTTCCCTATCCTACTGGGCCCCGCCTAGTCCTGGGCCACAAATTCCACCGTCATAGTGTTCTCTAGTCCCATCTCCCTGAGTACCCCTGTCAAAATGTCAGTCATCAGCACCAGACACAACACATGGGGGGAGCCTGTGTAGGGGTGAGTAACACAGTACTCATTAGAGACCCAAAAACAAAAAGGAAAGGCCACACAACACTTCTTCAAAGTAAAGCATGAAACACAAGACATCTCACAACTGAAATATTATAAGGTGGTAACAGTAGCATCATCATTCACAACGTCTAACACCTCATCTATTGTAGAACTCTACCACTAATGAGTACAGTGGGCCTACCAAGTCACAAAGATATACTTCCTACTAACCTTGGGCTCCATAGGTACACCTTCCCATCGCATAGTGTGGCCTTGTAAAGTCATAGAGAGGTACTTCCCACTAGTCTTGGCCTATATAAGAACTCCTCCTCATCGCTACCATGGTCCTAAAAAGTCACACAGAAGTGATTACCTCTGTGGTTTGTAACGTCCCAGAGAAGTTCATCCCACTGGGCCAAAAGTAAGTAGTCTTTAGGTAACATCTAGTTGCAAAGTTATGTATGTAGAGCGTTTGGGAGAACCACCACTCAAGCCCTTCGTCACAAATCAACTTCCACAAGAGTCACCATAGAGAATTCCAAAAGATTTGCATCATCGAGAGGGTCCCAACACTACAAAGAGCTCGTCAATTGGACGAGAAGTTTGCAAGATACGGGCATGTTAGTAACCAGGGGTCTGGTTGCAACGGGGCCCGGTCCGACTCTGTCAGTCTGACCCAACCAACCCAGCCCAGGGGTCCCACATACCTCAGTTCATTTAGATGGTCTCAACCTGACCTAGTTCGGGTCAAAGTTGGTCTTGTTCGGCCTAGCCAGTGGGCCACACCAAATGGGCCTCATTGGACCCTACCTGATTGGACGAGGGTCCAGCCTTCCGAGTCGCCTGGTGACCCAGTCTAGTCAGGCCCATCCCAAAGGGGGTGCGGATCATGCATGCTGATGTGGGTCTCACCCACCGGCTCAGGTTCATCCTACTAGGGGCTCATCCCGCCAGCTGGGGATCGGTCGTGCGATGCGGCCGTTGGTGCCGACCAGCTAGGACACGGCCCTGCTATCATGTCTGGCTCCCCCTTGGCCCCATAGCTGCGGGGCCCTTCCACCAGCTGTCTAAATGGACCAAATTTGGTCCATCCCTCCACACAGTACCCAACCTGGCATCGCGTCCTCCAACTCATTGTCACAGTATCCTAGTAAATGCAGACCACCGAACGCTCTCCGGTGGACCGTTCTTTGAGATGTTAGTGTCTGTGGCCTATGGGGAGTTCCATCTTCATCACAAGGATCCCAAACCTGTCTTATCATCATTTCATGGGTATGTACACTAATAACACACATGTGGTGGCTCTCGGGACTTGTTCGTGTCATCCTGGGGCCTCTCTGTTAGAGGTTTAAAGACGAGCGAGGTTCAGGGAGTTTTTGTTCAATCATTCCATGCCAGGATTTGGAACCCAAATAAGTAAAACCCCAATAATAAAACACCATCCCGCATAATACATGAATCTTGGATCAATATGTTAATGGGTTGATCCACATTCTCCCTTTTAAAAAAGAGCAGGGAATAATATCAAATCAAAAACCCCTACTTCTTATAATTTCTAATGCGGCCACGTTCTTCCTCATGGGATTAAGACATCGATGACACTTCCCAGATCTTATCTTCAAAAGGCATCAAAGATGATAAATTTCTGCTAGTGTTCTTCATTCTTCATTGGAGTGGAATCCCATCATAATTTCTCCATTGAATCCTCCAAATATTTTATCCTTATTTCCCCAGCACGTCGAACTATAAATAAGAGAATGTCGCAGCGTTCCCATTATGATACGACATCACATCGTTAAGCTATTTTATTTAAGAAAAAACGTCGTTGTTACATGTCATTAAAGAATCATTATGATGGGAGTTAATTAGGCATTAATGAGACTCATTAATGTGCATCGTCACCACCTCTTTGCTTCCTGCCACGTCGATGTCCGCCACTCAATTGTGAGACTGAAAATAAAATAATTTGTTTAAATTATTTTATTATTTTTCACGAAATTTGTGAAAAATAAATTTTCCATCTAGCCCTCTCAGGATGATGTTAAGTCATTTCTAGGTGAATCGCGGTGTTCTAAATCCAATATTTACCTCTTATTTTTAACCCGAACACTGGTTAAAAAGATAGAAAATCCTGCTCGCACATTTACTGAACATACCTCAAATTGTTTTTTCAAAAACTCGTTCTAGGCTCTTTGGGCCTTGGAACCATGTGTCTTTGAATTTCATGGTCTCAATATAATTCCATATAATTAAAACCTATAACATGGAAACTCCAATATGTTACATTCTCCCCATCTAATGGATTTACGTCCCTGAAGGCCAAAAAAATATGGGGGTACTGAGCACGAATATGAGTATCCTACTCCCTTGTTCTCACCTAGATATTCTCGTGTTTCCATCGGATTCACACTAGAGGAATCAAACGACCATGTAGTACCTGCTCATGTCGATCCTCTATCTCTACTGGGAACTCTGAAAACGTCACCCTATCATCAATTTCTAGCTCTCCCCAGTCGATGACATGTGATGGATCATGCACGTAACTCCTCAGCTGCAACCCATGGAAAACAGCATGCACCCATTGTATCTATTGGGGAAGATTAAGGCGATACAACACCCCACCATCTCTACTCAGGATCCTAAAAGGTCTGATGAACTTCAAAGATAGCTTGTCTCCATGACCAAATATCTAAAATCCTCATCATGGTTATAACCAAAGGAACACATGATCTCTCTCCTTGAACTCTAAGGGTCTCTTTCTCCTATCAGCATAAGACTTATTCATTATCTATGTATTCCTCATCTGCTCCTAGATGATCCGCACCTTCTCAGTGGTATCCCTTACCAACTTTGGACCCAAGAGTGTCGACTCCCCTGGGTCTATCTAGTATATGGGTGATCTTCAAGTCCACCTATACAAGTCCTCAAACGTTTCCATACCAACAGTGGATTGATAGGTATTTTAGTATGAAAACTCCACTGGTAATGGGTGGTCCTACCAATAGTGAAAAAATCCTAGATACAAGAACAAACCATGTCCTCTAATGTTTGTATGGCCCAATCTATCTGGCCATATTTCAGGGGGTAAAAGTTGTTATCATGTGTGTTGGAACCAGATGCTCAGCTTTGACTTGCTGAAAAGTGAGGTATTTTGAAACGAATTCTGCAATAGATTTCTTCATCCCTGACAACCATACTGACATCAGAGGTCCTAGTACATCTTCACCACACCAGTATGTACCACCAAAGGGGATGTATGGGATTCCCTCAACACCTCATTCTGTAATTTCACTGGTACCATGGTGCATCCTCTAAAAAGGATGGAATGCTCTTCACCTATCAAAAATACATTAGAAGCCTATACTAAGGATATCTGAGCACGTAGGGCCTCGCAGTCAACATCTACAAGTTTTGCCTCCCTAACTCGCCGAAGAAGTGGGGGAGTGACAGTCATAGACAGGAGTTATGCTGCTCCATCGTCATCCAAGAAGGATATTGGTATCACGGTTAGTTATTATGTTGACTACTTCATTAGCTATAAACCAGACCTCCTGATGTGGGGTCTGCCACCACGTCCCCTTCCCATTTGTATAAACTATCACAAAGTCATAGTCATGAAGGAAATCAAACCATATCCACTCTCTAAACTACTAAAAATCATACAGGCACCATTCTATCCACGAGAAAGGATACCCCCTTTAACTGATTGATATGCCCATTGACCATTTGGTAATGGGTAATCACTCTCTATGGGCGCATGGTTATGGTTCTGGTAATCCATACATAACCTTGAACACTAGTTCTTACTATTCCCTTCCTTTGTAAGTCCTCCACCTATTCCCTCTGTTTGTGATGCTCTACAAAATCCCTCTGATATAATGATGCTGATATCGATGCCCTCTCGGGGTGTAGAATGATACAGAAGTCTATCCCCATTTGGGGAGGTAGTCCTATAAACATCCTTTGGAATTACGTTCCCGCAATCTTCCACTACTGTTCGGAACTGAAAACTCAAATCACCTACTGACACGAGGGTAAGGTTGGCCATCAAAAGAGTGATTGGATACACCCACCTATGCATGAGTTTAACCCATGCTTCCTTGGTTTCCTTTTTCATCAACCAAGGAAACCCCTATTCCAATGCTACTAATACACTGCATCATTTTTCCTAAAATAGTCAATCTGAACGTGAACTGTGGATGACCAGCCCATACCCAGACTAATGTCTTAAGGCCTCAACGATGCCACCAAGAGGTTCCAACCGAAACTCTCACCTCAAGGGTAAGATCAAAACATTGGCGCAAGAGTGTTTATAGATTCTCCTCCCACAGGTATCTCCAGATGTAAGGATCAAGTCAATGGTTTAATTGGAAACTCTATGTCTTTAACATGATTTGCGATAAGAAGGAATGATTAGTACCTACGTATATTAATATGACAGCTATTCGTAGACACATAATATACCTCGAATCATTATTGGAGCCCTTGGGTCATACTCCTTGACTGCATGTAGCTACTCCCTATCTCTTCTTCTTCCTAAAGCATTCTATATATCCATGTCTCTGAGACTGATGTCAGTTTCTTGCTTTCCCCACTACTAATATTCACTAGATGTATCTCCTCATTCAAATAATTTTCAACCACAAAGGTTCTCTCTACCACCCTAACATACGTTGGAATTCACTAAGGAATAGTTCTAGCTTGGATGTCCCTAAACACATCTCGCTCGGATGTATGATCCCTAAAGAACTGGTAGTATCGTATTCATCAAGTACGTGGAATGGTCGTTATGCCTCTATGAATTCTCAACTACTGAGATTTCATTCTATCGAAGCTATATATCCTCATGGGAACACATTCCCCTTAGCTTTTTATGGAAAGATATAACATTCTCTGTGGAAGGTTCTCAAGCTCTGCCCACGGAAAAGTCACCTCATCATAAGATCAGGGTAATCTAAAACCAATCATCGCCTTACTGAGCCATGCAGAAGGATCACTTCCAGGATATCTATCTAATATAATGGTGCCATAGATAGATGGAAACTCGGTCACCACCTCAAGACAGTCCTTGACCACTTGTGAGGTGGGCTCGCCTCGGAACCTGATGGATATATGTCACTAAAACTTGTATATAAAACCGATCTTACATGTGTCCCCTACCGGTACCGCTGGTAGTAAATACTGACCAATGTAAATGGTTATTCTTGGGACACCACCTAAAGGTACAATATTTGGAAACGCTCCTTGTACTAAAGCCTCATCACTCTATAGAACATCCTCATGCTCACGCACTGGGATTTTGGATAGTTGTCTGTGTGGAGGCATATTGAAAGAGAATCATGATTTACCATGGTCAAAAGGTCATAACTGTTGAGATAACTCAAAATAGATGAATAGAAAAACATTTTCAAAACACCGGCAACTAGTGTTTTTGTGTACCAAGTTATAAAACATAATTCAGGACCCTGTTCTATGGATATGTCGTCCACCGTACCAACACTGGACTTCTTGGACTGAAATAAAAACTCAAGACACTTCACACTATTTCCCCCATTGAAAATAAAGACTCTTAGTTCTTATAGTAGAACTGACCGCGCTCTTATACCACATTGTCAGGACTCGTCCCCTAGGGCCCATTCCGTGACTACCCTAAGCCAGCCTCCTGAAGGCTAGGGGCTGGAGACTAGCACTTAAGTCTTAAACCTGTAATTGGGAGGCATTTTATTATGTACCTGTATGTAGACACATGCCCAACCACAAACCAACACACAGAAAGGTATTAAAAGGTATAATACTAAAATAAGGTTGAGGGAAAGTACAACTGAAAGTAAGTCATCCAGAATACAAACCCAATAAAGAACTGAAAATTGGATGTACTAAAAAAATAAAATATGATGGCCATCCGCAGAAAAATCCACATGATTGTGAGATTAGTGAAGATACTGGAAGTCAAATTAGTATGTTAAGTCTGCCCAGCCCTACTAGGACCCACCTAGTCTTGGGCCACCAAGTCCAATGTCGTAGTTTCCATCAGTCCCATCTCCTTGAGCACCCCTGTCGAAACATTGGTCATCTGCACCAAACACAACACGTGCGGGCAAACCCCTGCAGAGGTGAGTAACATAGTACTCAGTAGGGACCCCCAAAAAAAGTAAAGGCCATGCAAAAATTACTCAAAGTAATACATCAAACACAATACATATTACAATAGGTATATTATAGGGTAGAAACTGTAGCATCATCAGTCACAATTTAAAACACCTTGGCTCCTAGAGAACTCCTCCTCTAACGAGTACAGTGGTCCTGCCATGTGACGAAGAAGTTCTTCCCACTATCCCTGGACTTCTCAGTTACACCTCCCCATCTCATACCGTGGGCCTGTAAAGTCATAGAGAGGTTCTTCCCACAATTCATGGCCTACTGATTTACTCCTCTTCGTCGTGTATCATGGGCCTTAAAATTAATAGAAAAGTAATTGCCAAAATGTGACTTCAAAGTCACTGTGAATTGGTTCCCATTGTGCTAATAGTTAGGTGTCTTCAGGTCTCAGATAGTTGTCGGGTTCTGTACATAGTGCGCTTAAGAGAACCTCTCCTTAAACAATTCTCCTTATCTCAACATCCACAAGAGTCTCCATAGATCATGCCAAAAGATCTGCCTCATCAAGAGGGTCCCAACACCAAAAACGGCTTGTCAATCAGATGTGTGGTTTGTATGATATGAGTGTTTTTGTAAACAAGGGGCCAGTTGCAATGGGGATCAATCCGACCCGGTCAAACCGACCCTACCAACCCAGACCAGGGGTCCCACATATCCTAGATCATTAAGACTGACTCGACTCGACATGGTGTGGGTTGAGGTTCATCTAGGCCGACCTGGCCAGTGGGCCAGGCCCAATGGGCCTCGCGGGACCTGGCCCAGTTGGTCGAGGGTCCAGCCCACCGAGTATTCAGGTGACCCGGTCTAGTCCGACCCTAACTGAAGAGGGAACGGATCCAGCCAGCTGGTGTGGGTCTGGCCCACTGGGTATAGGTCTGGACCACCATCACTGGTCTGACCCGTCGACACGGTCTGGTCCATCCCACTGGGGGCTCTGCCTGCCGGCTAGGGACAGGCTGCGCGGTGCGGCTTGTGGTACTGACTAGCCAAGACAAGGCTTGGCTCCTATGTCCAACTCCCCCTGGACCTACAGTGGTGGGGCCCTTCCACCATCCTGGGCCGATGGATTGTGGCTTCGCCAGCCATCCCTCGACGTGGCTCCTCACCTGGCGCCGCCTCCTCCAGCGCGTTGTAGTGGCTAACGAGCCACAACTTCCCAGTCAATGCATCCCGATGTTGAAGGACGCCTCCTCCACGTGGATAGCAAGGCCTAAAACTGGCTTTAGGGAGTTTATAAGACCCCCGGATTAGCTACAGTGGTCTGTTCTTCCGTATGTCAGCGTCTATGGCCTCTAGGGAGTGCCCACTTCCCAATGAGGATCCCAAACTCACCTTTCTGTCATTTTGAGGGTTCGAAAACCAAGAACGCAAATGTAGAGGCGCTCGAGCCTTGTTTGTTTCTACCTGGGGCCTCTACATTAGAGTTTTATAGATGGGGGAGGTTTGGGGAGTTTTCGTTCAATCATTCCATGCCAATATTTGTACCTCGAATAAATAAAACCCAAGAATAAAACACCCTCTCACATAATGTGCAAATCGCGGATCAACCTGTTCGTCGGTTGATCTGTATTCAACGTTTTTTTTAAAGTGTAGGGAAGAACATAAAATCAGAAACTCCTACCTATTATGGTGTCTGATGCCATAGCCTTCATCCTACAAGGATTAAGATATCGGCATCGCCTCCTGTCTTTGATATTTGAAAGGTGTTGAAGATGATGAAGTTCCATCGACGTTCTTCATTCTTTGCAGGGGTGGAATTCTGTCTAAGGTTCACCATAGAATGCTCCAAATTTTTAATCCTTATTTCCCCAGCACATCTAACTATAAATAATAGCACATTGAAATGTTCCCATTATGATGTGACATCGTGCTATCACACTATTTTATTTAAGAAATAGTGTCACTGTTACGCGTCATTAAAGTGTTGTTGCGCTACGAGTTAATGAGCCATTAATGAGCCTCATTAATGTGCATCGTCGCCTCCTCCTCACTGCCCCATAGAATCACCATTATTCACTCAACTGTCAGAAAGAAAATAAAATAATTCTTTTAAATTATAAAATTATTTTTCTCGAAATGTCCAAAAAATAACTTTTCTATACGGCCCTTTCCGAATGAAGTTAAGTCATTTCTATACGTATCTCGGTGTTCTGAATCCAACAGTGCCCTCATATTTTTAATCCAAGCACTGATTCAAAATATAGAAAACCCCCTTTCACATTTACTAAACTTGCCTCAAAAAAGTTTAAAAACCCATTCTGGGCTCTCTAGGACTTGGAACCACGTGTTGTTGAATTTCATGGTCTTGAAATTATTCCATATCAATAAATAAAAATTACATGGAAATTATGAGATGTTACAATAAGAAAAACCACTATATGATAAATGATATCAACTAATACAACTCAATTTAATACAAATAAAACCTATTATATCAGAGTACCAAAGAAGAAGAAAAAACTAACAGAACTCCAAAACTCCAAAGACTCTAACTCAAAAACTCCCTACAAGAACCAAGATCCAACTCAAAAAACCTAATCATCCTAAAGAACCACTAAAAAAGTGTGATAAATTCACATTAACTATATCTCAATATAAAATATCTTAAAAAGTACCTAGGTTACAAAATAGGGGGAGTAATTAAACTATGTATTATTTCCCTAAATAACTTCCCAACTCATGCTGCTATGATAGAAAATGTTAACACATTTATTTAAAATAATTTATAAAAAATACTTTAAAACATTGAATAGTTTATATAAAAATATAATCCCATTTTCATTCCAAAACAGTTTAAAATGAAATCAACCAAAAAAACTTTAAATTGTTTAACATTACTTTTTTCACATACCAAAAATGTGATTCACACATACCCACACATGAATGCTTCAGTGACTGTTCCATAGTCCTTAGAGGTCTCTCATACCTCCACTAATTCGTCAATACGTTTATAATATCCTTGTTCCCCAATGAAACCTTCCCCTTATCTAGGGGTACGTCCCTTTGTACCCTAATGGAACATTCCCCTTATTCATGGTCACGTTAAAACATAAACTCACAAAAGACTGTGTATGTAAAAATCATGTCAAACCAACCATTTGATGCCACTAAATAAATGAATATTTTTATTGAAAAACTTTCCAAAAAATTTTTTCCCATATATCAAACCAAATCTATATTTTAAAATACTATTTTAAAATCATTAAAACAAACACTATACACAAAAACCAATTTCTACAAAACCACAAACCGTCCCTAAAGAGGGTTTCTACCTTGCTTTTCACATCAAATTCACACCCAATTTCATGAATTTAAAACAATTTAATACTAAGAATTATAATTCTAATAAGATCAGTCAAGAATGAAGCCACCTACCATAGATGTTATAGAAAAAAATGAATAATGACACTAATTATTCAAAAAAACCGGTTTAAATCTCCAAAAACCAACCACAGATATCATTACTAATAAAATAGGGCTTCAACTAACAAATATGTTTGAATGGTTTACTCCTGGATCGATGGGGAATGTCTACATAGCCTTTGGGAGGAATAAGAACTTAATTAGCATTGAAAATAGTGAAAAACAAGAGGCTCAGATGTGAAATCGAGTGAGAACCACATTTTTTAAGATCTAAAAACATAAAGGTGCATGGATTTCTCACATAGTTAGGTAAAAGGTGCATCAATTATGCACCAGCCACTACCTTAAGAATCACCTCACAATTTTGGATCACACATTTAGGCAAACCATGTGCTAACTATATAGAATCCCTCTATCCCAAGTAGCATAGTGTCTCCTAGGTTTCTACATGATTTGGATAAATAGTGTGCCTAACCATGAACCTGCCTAAAAGTCATTGTTTCACCTTTCATAGATTCTTTTAGTAGTTTTCTATTCTCTACAAACCAAGATCAAACCATTCACCTTGAAAAAATCCCCAAAATGATCCAAAATTCTTCCAAACTCTCCCAAACTTCACCCAAACACTTTACATACATAAAATATATAAATTAAGGGTTAATTAATAGAAACTGGTGGTGCTATATTTTACCCACCACTGGCCTTTTTGTCCCCAAAAAGAAGAAACCCATCATTGTCCTGAAAGAGTTCGATCTATTGCTTGACCATGTATTTATCCTCCTCCCAATTTTCTTCATGAATATTACTATATTTCCACAATACCAACACTAGGTTGGTTCTTTTTTAATGTAATATTGTACCATAATTATCCATAATATTTATTAGAATATGAACTAAAAAAGAATATCTCTCTTGGTAAAATTTATCCCATCAAATCACATGGTCAAGATTTCGCTGATATTTCAACACAGATGCGTGAAACACATTATCCACTACACTGAACAGTGGGAGAAAATCCTAAAAATATTCCAACTCACCAACCCATTAAAGTATCTTAAAAGGTTCAATGTATTGAAGAGATAACTATACCTTTTTTTAAAATGATGATGCCCAAGCATTGGAGATATTCTCAAGTACGCATGGTCACTCACCTCAAACGAAAATGGATGTCGACGATGATGTGCATATGATTTCATATGACTTTGATATTTCTCCATCCATTTCTAGATTATCCGAATCGTCTCCATTATCTATTAGACAAAGCTCATCCCAACCATTGATGTCTCACCTATTTCTACCCAACAATGTGGAGAACAAAAAGGAAACCAATAAAAAGATTCAAAATGAGCCATATGTATTGAGTACTAATAATTGCTGTTATATGATAACTCCACTAATAGTATGTCGTCTTCCCATGAGCTACCAAAATCCATTACCCTAGAATGAAACATGTATTACAATTTTTATATCATCCATTCATATTGTCCATCCATCTGAGCATGATACGCCATACTCATTGTCAACTGAGTCCCAATGGATTGCACTAAATATTTCCTGAAATAGGACATAAACCTCAAATCTTGGTCTAATACTATAGAAACTAGTATTCCATTCCTCATTAATACTTCTCAAATATATATTTGTGTCAATTCATCCACCGTATTATATTAACAAATAGGGATTAAATGGGCTGAATTTTTGAACTAGTCCAAAATTACCAATATGGCATCATGTTCTTTGTACAGTTATTAGGATACCTATCACAAAATTCATGGATATCTTCTCTCATTTTCAAACAGTAATTTCCAAAATCTACAACATGCCAACTAGTTGTTGATGATCTACCTTAATATTATGATAACTTAAGAATCACGAATCAAACTCACCCACCATCCCTTTCACACTAACCGATAAAAATAGTGCTTTCAACACCTTATTTGTCTTCAATATTCCATGATGAATATACCATTATTAATGGTGTCATGTATGAAGAAGTTTTTCTTGAAAATTAATAGGGATGACTATCCAATTTCAAAACCACAAAACTAAACTCCCATACAGCTTCTATACCTTAACGATCTCCCCATCATTAATTTTTGACCTCATAGCAACACATTCTGAACTGGATGTATGTACCTCTTTAAGAATCTTCACCAAATCAAGAACCAAAGAAAGTACAAATAAAACTACCACATGATCTCGTTCTTCATAATCCAAGATCATGTTGGCTATGACTGGTATTAACTACCATTAATCTGAAGCCACCTTTTCTAAATAAGCATATGACTTCCTTCTTAATGCATTTTCCACAAAATTTCATTTACCCAGTGTATAAATCTTGTCAAAGTCAAACATTTTGAGATACTCTATCCCTATTATTTGTCTTAGATTCAAGTCCCTTTTTCAGAAATTATGTTTCAAACTTGTACGATTCATAAACATAGTAAATTTCTCAACAAAGAGGCAATGATGCCAAGTATTTAAAACAAATACTACAAAAGCTAACTCCAAATCATGTGATGTGTAATTAATCTCATGAAAACATTAAATTCATTATCTATAAGACCCAACATGATCACTTTTCAAGAGAACACACCCCGTCCCAGGTCCTAAAGCATCACAATACACGAAGTATCCTTCTCCTAATTTCGAAAAACATAAGATTATTGCTAATGTATGGTGAACATTAAGCTCTTGAAAAGAATTTTGAAATTCCCCATTCCATTTTAATGGAACATTTTTCATCATCAAAGATATTATTAGTGAATATAGTATTGAGAAATCATGAACAAAACATCAGTAATAACTAGATATACCAAGGAAACCAAGTATCGCAAAGCCATTTTATGTTGTTTTCCAGGAGATAATAGCCTCTATCTTTTTTGGATCCATAGAAACACCTCTTTTAGAGATTATATTGGAAAATAAACATACTTATTACATCCAAAAGTCAAAAATTGTTAATATTTTATATAGATGATGATCCCACAGATTTCTAATAGCATTACCAAGTGTTTCACATGCTTAACCCTTGTCCTTGTATACACACATTTATCATCCAAAAACACCACCACAAAAGAATCAAGATACCTCAGAAATTTTCTATTCATCAATTCTATAAAGATTGTTATTTTATTCATAATACATAAAGGAATTACCACATACTCATAATTTCCATATCTAATATTGTTATTTTTCTTTTAAATATCCTATTTCTGAACTCACAATTGCTGATATCCTGATCGCATGTCAACTTTAGAGAACCAATGGTATCACCACAATTGTTCAAAGAGATAATCAATGTGTGAAAGCTCCTACCAATTATTTATTGTAATTCACTTAAACTTATGATAATCAATAGAAAACTGAAGATTTTAATCCATCTTTTTTGACAAACAAAACTTGTGTTCCCACGGAGGTGTGCTATGATAAATGAATAATTTTCTTTATATCTCTTCCAAATTCACTTTCAATTCCCATAATTATTTTGGGGAAATATAATAATATTTAAGGGAAATATACTAGTCCCCAAACGGAGATCAATCGTAATATCTACATCCCTTGTGCGTGGAAACCCTAATAAATTTTCTGAAAAAACATTCTAAAATTATTCAACCACTATTGGAAAACTGTTATTCTTAGTCTCTTCCATCAATTTCAATTTCAATACTATAAACTAGTATTACATTTTTCTAAATCCATGTTCTAACAAGCATGTTGTAGCTACCTTTACATTACAGTCTCCTCTAAGGAGTTGTTCTATTATATCCCTATTCATAAAACTAAACCTTTAGGTATAATATTCAATGTGAGCCTCAAACATATTCAGCCAATCCATAACCATAATTATTTCATAGAAATCCATCTCAAGTATAGAGAAATCCCATATCAACTCATATCCATTAATAGTGATAAAGAATTATTTTCACATAACGGATTATCATTCTTTTTGACCATGAAGAGTTTGAAGTTTCAAAATAGATGGAATCATATCAATATTTTAAACTAACAAATCAATAGCATGATAAAAAAATAAACAAATGGTATGAACACGTATCAAACAAATTGTATTGTCCCAAAAAATCCATGTAATTTTTTTAATTACATGGGATTATATTGAGACCAGGAGAGAAGACAGAACAAGATTTTGAGGCTTGGTGAGCCCCAAATAAATTTTTGAGATTTTTTTTAGTTATTTAAAATAGCACACTTGCATGGTTTTGGAAACTCCTAAATGGGTGCCTAGATTAAAAATATGAGGGAATCGTTTCTTCAAAAAAGAAGACTTTTCCTAAGGAAGGACCTAACCTCAATTGGCACAAGTCAAGGGTAAAAATTAATTTTTGATCATTTTAAAGAAAAATAAAATAAACTTAAGAAAGATAGTTTTATTAAAAAAAATGTTTCTTTGTGATGCAATGTCAATATGGCTATTTCATTTCATAAATGAAACAACATA
The DNA here is from genome assembly GCA_963277665.1 of Viscum album. Lineage (NCBI taxonomy): Eukaryota > Viridiplantae > Streptophyta > Magnoliopsida > Santalales > Viscaceae > Viscum > Viscum album. The sequence goes on along the minus strand of OY728143.1, from coordinate 796,247,309 downwards.
ACAACACTGAAATTAATGCTTATTAGAAATGTTCTTTCATCTCCTAAATGAAACAGTCGAATGGCATGGTGACTCGGCATAATAGAAATTATGAAACACTTTGCCTCAATAAATATCCTAAAAGGAATTTAAGAACGTTAACATGACATTGAATTTTTTTTCTTGGGGGCCCTAGAGAATTACTATTGGCGAACAATGAATTTCAAGCAATGATGAAGAATTTCCTTCCTTCCTTCCTTTTTGAAGGATTTCGCCAGGGACGAGAGTTTTGGATCGATGGATGATGGTGTAACGACTCCATTCTTTACTGATAAACAATCCTTTTTCCATGTAGGGGTTTAATTATAAGTGAATTCATTCTTTCCCAATTATTTTATTTGAGAGACGATCATAGATCAACCCATGAACAGGTTGACTCGTGGATCGATTGCGTATGTGTTGTAGTTTTTTTTGGGGGGTGGGGGGGTTTGAATCAGGGTTACCTATGTTTCTATGTGATCCATGCTTGTAGATGTTATTCTCTCATTCCGCCTGAATTTAAATTCTAACAAGAATGGATCAGAGTTGACATGAATAAGGCATGTATATATCCTTGTTGGGAATTTTGGTGTTATCTCATTCTTCATGGCGTAACGATCCAACATGTTGGCTTGATGGTTGGAGATGATGGAGAACTATGGTACATGAAAGGCCATAGTGGTAGATCATCCCATGGAAGGAGGCCACAGGAGAGGGAAACACCAGGCGATCGATCACCATCATGGGGGCCAGTAGTGGCGGAGTGTCATAGCCTGGAGGATCACGGTGGTGGAAAGGGTCTTCGGCTTGAAGACTGGTGGTGGGGTGGCCCATGAAAACTACTTTGGGTGGTGGAAAAGGGTTGTTGTCTAGTAGTGAGCTTTAGTGTAAGTGGAAGTAAGCCACATTACGCGGCTGAAGAGCCTTGGTCTAGCTGAACTGCAATGGTAGGACCCTGCGGTGACCCGTGGGGTGGTTCGGAGATGTGGTACATGCCCCCTCCAAGGTGGAACAAACTGACCTACTTCAACAGGCAGGGCTGGTGTAGTAAGCTGGCCAGGCGCGGTAAGCTAAGCTGGGTTGGGTCTGGCTGCTGTGACTGGGTCGGACCAGACCCAGACCTCACTAGCCCCTTTTCAGAAAAAGGCTCATAACTACCAAATCGTACGTCTGATTGATGAGTCATTTCTATAGTTGGGACCCTCATGATGAGTCTATCCTTTTGATATACTCTACATGGGTTTTGTGGAAGTTTAAATATTATTGATGGCTTGAGAAGTAGATTCTCCTGGAATCTATCATGCTATGATCGATAATTATATGGTTGGATGTGAAGAGAAGACTGTGACAAGCAGGTATAGGTGACCTAGCAGACATAAGTGATGAGTGAGTCTAGGTTACACTGTAGGCCTAAGTGATGAGTAGGTCTAAGTGACCCAATGGGCCTAAGTGACTCATCGGGGATGACTACCTCAGTATTATATGGTGTTCAGTGTTTACAACTAATAGTCATGATTTTAATATCTTATATTTTACCTATGTGAGCTGACTCTAATGACTCTTTTAACTTTACTTCTTAGATGCTACACATTATGTACCTCTTTAATAGTCTACTTTTTGTAGGTATTTATGGAAAACCATTGTAGTTTTGGGTCCTTAATGAGTGTTCTTTTTTTTCACCCCTACATGGGATTCATATGCACATGTCGTGTCTTTTATAGATGATTGATGCTTTGTTAGAGTCCTTGGTGGACTAGGTCTAAGTGGTTCTTATAGTGACCCAACAGATGTGATTTTCTTTTGTATCTTTAGAAAATTGATTATGTACCTAACCTTCAGGTATAGTTTTCTATATAGGAGTTCCATTGACTTGTACTTTGCTTATCTGTTTCATTTGGTCTTGTATCCTTACCATGTTTACCTTCAGTTTTCTACTATCGTACCTTGTGTTTGTTTACTTAGGTGTTTCACCTTCTAGTTATTGTGTCTTGGAGTTGTGTGTGTGTGTGTCAGTACATAATAAAATGCCTCCCATTTTTGGGGTATGCCAACTCAACGCTAGTTGCCAGCCCCTAGTCTATGGGAGGAGATCTTGGGGTAGTCATAGCATGGGACCTGGGGGACGAGTCATAAAACAAATATTTTATAAGGGTAAAATTAATAATAATCATACCTCTCACCATTAATTTTTCAGACTGATTATCGACAATTACTTGCTCAACTCCATATAATTGATTACTCGATGAAATTTTTCCTTTATTTCCCTATTGAGATTGTTATGGTGGAGGATACATTGTATTCATAAAATCTCAATGGCCATCTTAGTTGTATTCAAGATAATTATTTTTCTTCCCTCATCTCGTCAAATCGTACGACGTCTATGACACGTGAGATGTGTGTTGAACACCCCGCCTCGGATCACAATGAAAATTGCACTAAAGAGTCGTCATATGATTGCAATTTTTTCATGATCTAGGTTGTGTTGTACACTCTTAATTCATGTTGTCAAAATAACCAAATTAGAAACATCCATCTTTAATCATGGTTCTTGGAGGAGGATTCACCGATCCAGCTGTCTGATTCTGATTTATCCCACTAGCTTGGAAATAGGTTTCCCTCTTACACATATTCCTAGTATTAGAGTTACCCCCATTTCTCATAGGTATCAATATGATTCCTCTACCCATATCTTCTGAGATGTACCCTTCTTCCACTGCCACCCTGTTAACTATCTCTGTATAATCCTTTTTATATTTCATTGTAATATTTGAGTGAATTTCCCACCTCATCCCCAATTTAATGATGATTTCTTTCAAGGATGTGCTACTAGAAACATCGAGCACAAAGCAGACACTCATAATTTCAACTTAGTACTCTATCACTAAGAGGTTTTTCTACTTCAAGCTGAAATTTGTTTCCATTTTTACAGTATTGTACATATGAAGATAGAATTTTTTATTGAACAATTCATTAAAATACTCTCATGCAAGGCCTTTCCCTAATTTATCCTGAACCAAAAAATCCCTCAACTAGCATGAAAGATCCCCATAAATAGATGTCTGTAACTTGACATTTAATACTATTGGTGGTCCTAGTAAATTAAAGATTCAATTTATCCATTTCATCCACACCACTTCCTTCCCTGGTTCCAAATCACAATAAAATATGGGTGGATTCTTCTTCTGTAACTAGATAGAATGATCCACTTTCATTGGTTCATCCATCCTCTTCCCTCTATCCAAATCCTAAAATTATTGGACTATATTCTAAACCATATATTGGTTCACATGTGGCTCAGGTTAAACCACATTATCATCAGCTTCTTCTGGTTGGCTTCTTCTATGCTAATCGGGTACTATTTCTATAAACAAGAAAAATAATAAGTCTCACTCTCTAGAAACTGAATTCATAACAATTTCAAATTTTACCACATCATAACATTCACAAAAAAATCTTCCTATAAATCAACACTTTCATTTTTCTATCATTTTTTTAAAGTGCACCATGCATTTGAAAATCAAAACATTTTTAAAATACCACTAATATGTTTTATTGAAAATATCTCATTTGAAAAAAAAAATTAATACTTTTTAAAAGTTAACACCTTTGCACCAAATGATAAATCATTACTCAAAATGAAATATTCACTTCTAATGGGAAGTCATTTCTAACCATGAATGTCATGCTCGTCTCATTGGATAAACCCATGATAATTAGTTTATAACACCTAAAAGTGTTTCCAAAACGCTTATGTTCCTAAATCCATGGTAACATGAAGTTAAGCATAAAACGTTAGGTATGTCTTTTTATACTCTAAATTTCAAGTCTCAAAAATCGTACCCCTCTCTACCATCTAACTCAAGGACAAAACCTGAATGCACATCAACACCAAGACCGAAAACCAATACAATTTCTTTTCCAAAATGAATGATAGAATGATCAAGAGTGAAAAAAAATTAACTCAAGGATAGAACAAGGTAATACCACTAGTAACATTGCACCCCTCTTCATTGGATTGATTCAAGGAGGAATATTTTAATCGCCTTAAGAGACTTCCCTAGGATGCCAAAGGTTGGAAATGAATTCCAACACCTTCAATACAATTGGACGGTTGTTTACCTTTTGAAAGTGATGAAACCAAAACCAAACATACTATAACCAAAACCACTATATGATATATGATAAAAATCAATATAAATCAATTTAATACAATTCAAAGCAACAATATTAGAGTAACAATGAAAAATTCAACACTAACAAAAACTAAAAACTCCATGGAATTCAATATGGAAACTCTCAACAGGAACCAAGATCCAACTCCCCAAACCATGCCCAAGAATCACAAAGTACCTATAAAAAATTTTGATACCTTCCCTTTACCAGTATCCCAACAACAAATCAAAAAATCAAAAAATATCTAAATAAGGGGTGAGTAATGAAACTTATCAGACTTTACCCAAACGAATCCCCCACTCACACCACTACGATAGAACAAGTTACCACTTTTATATAAAACAATTTATAAAAAACACTTTAAAAAATTTAACATTTTATATCAAAATATAAACAATTTTCATTCCAAAACAGTTTAGAAAGTAATCAATACAGTAACTCTTCAAACTATTTCACATTTCTTTTTAGCATACCAAAATAATGATTCGCCAACACCCACACCTGCATGATTCAGTGACAGTTCTATACACACGAGTGGTATCTCATTCATCCACTAAGTTATCACTATGTATCCAATATCATTTAGACCCAATGAAACTTTCCCTTTATCTAGGGTCACATCCATTTGTACCCCAATGGTATACACCTAATATTTAGGGTCACCTCGAAAGCATGAACTCACAGAAACCTGTGTATTCCTAAACCATGTTAATCCAAACATTTCAATCCATTTCAGTAAAAAACATTTTTATTCAAGATCGTTCTACAGAAACATTTTCCAAACATCAAACTGAATCCATATTTCTAAACAAAAAATTAAAATCATCAAAATAAGAACTTTATACGACATCCAATTTCCAGAAAACTATAAACCATCACAAAATAGGATTTATACTGTGATTTTCACATCAATTGCACACCCAATTTCATATAATTCAATCAACTTAAAACTAATACTTCATTTTATAATAATTTTAGTCGATAGTGAGGACACCTACCTCAAACTTTATGGTGAAAATGACGACTGGCAGTAATTCTTCAACAAAACCAGTTTGAATCACCAAAAACTTGTCTGACACATCGTTCCTAAGGGAATCATAAATTAATGAAACAATATTTTTCAAAGGTTTCCTTCTAGAATGATTGGGATGGTATTCACAACATTTGGGAGGAAAAAACCATGTTAGGGATGAAAATAGTGAAAAAGATAGGCTTATATGTTAAAATGAGTGAGATCCGTTTTTTAGTTTTAAAAATGTAATCGTGTATGGTAGGATCATATATTTAGGAAAAACATGTTCCAACCATGAATAATCCACTAACTCAATAAGAAGCACACAAGGTTGGATCAAATAGTTAAATAAACCATATTCCAACCAGGAAAAATACCTCTATCCTATGTATCATAGTTTATCCTAAGTGTCCTCACCGTTTGGACAAACCGTGTGCCAAACTGTGTACTGGCCAAGAAACCTATTTTTCACCTTGCATGGTTTAATATAGGAGTTAAATGTTTTATAATAACCATGATAAAATCTTTCTCCTCTAGGAAAACTACAAAAACTTTTTAAAAGTAGGTTAAACCCTTTTGAAATTCTAAAATGTTTGTGTAAATATTCTTCTCATTAGTTATGAATACACATTTCATTTGTTATGAATCACTTAAATATGCTTGTTGTCGATTTCAAATTCAAGAATAAATAAATAAAATTCATGAAAGTAACATGAAACTCCATAAATAATTATAAAATATCAACTCTAGTACCTTGAATAATCTAGGACTGATTAAATTTTGATAAATATAAACACCACTCTTACAAAACATATAAAAATGTTGAAAATTATAAACACCCTATGTCAGAAAATGGGAAATGAACAACTAACATAAATTAATATATTAAATATATATTATGTGTATAAATTTTTATTGGTATGAAAATTTTCAAAAAATAATTTATTATGATGGTTATATTTGTTATACAGGAGGTTAGAGTACATTCATGGAAGTTAGGGTTTAAGGTATGTGTTATAATCTACAATCCCTCTCTTTGAGATCTATTTCGAATTATGCATCTAATTTAATTTATGTGGTTTATATACTAACTAATTATGATAGTATATCATGATATATCCTTTATTCATAAAAGTTGAATTATTATTTAAAGATAACTCTTTTAAGAGTTTTTAATTTTAGTTCTCTACATGTAGTAATGATTTTCCTTATATAAATTCTATATCATTGAGTTATAATTATTCTTATTAAAATTATTTCATATATTTTTTATATTCTACCCTACTATTTTATTATGTGGTATTTAATCTATGCCTTATAAGGATTTAAATTCCTATAACATAAACCCCTTTTCAAAAGATTCTTACTTTATGAACTATGTTGTCTATAAGGGTTTTTGGTAACTCATCATGAACATGGTTATTATAAGTCCAATAATTTATTCCATTTCCAAATTAATAATATATTCTATGTCGTATTTCACTGAGGAAAATTATTTTTAATACAAAAAATGTTCCATTAATAAAATCCTTTTGCAAAAAGTTACAATATGCTTTGAATAAATATCATTATCCTTATGTGATGATTTATTATCCATATCCATATTTAACCTTCCCAATAATGTTATGATATAATGTTTAAAAACCCTATTATTTATTAACTCTTGTTACAATCTTGTTTCCCATTATCATTTTTTAAAATAAATTTTTATTTATCTATTTACAAGGTAGGTTTTCAGTAAAGGTAACTTCAAAATACTAAATGATTTTCACCATTAATGATCCACTATTTTTTCTTCCAAGCCTAATTTCCATGAATAACATTATATCTTTTTCATAGTATCAATTTTTGGAGATTATATTAAAAGAAAAAATTATTCCAAAAAAATCACTAACCCATTTTGAAAATGTCTTCTAAAAATAACCAATAACTCCATCTCTTTACAATAGGATAACAAATGTTCGATAAAATACCCTCTATATATTTTTTTCATTTTAATCCTTAAAATAAAAACATATTTATTTAATTGGTTAATGTTTTAGGAATCACCCTCTAAATTATTTTATGATGTAATTCCTTTAGGTGATTGAGTATTTTGTATCAACTGAACTAGTTCTTAAATTAGTTATATTGATTTTATTTGGGAAAAGTTAAAAACCCCATTTTATTTTTCATGTTTTTATTTTTATTTTATAAATTATTTATATCATATCACATTCTTATTTTAGAATTATAATTAGTGGTTCCTTATATATACCTATAATTAATTGTTAAATTTTTAATATCCCATTAGTCTAAGAAGTAACATGGGACGTATTCCTTTGCTAAAGAGGTACATGGGTTGTAGATCCAGACTAAACAGGTAAACAGATTTTTTCCCAAGAATAGTGAGGTACACATGTTGTTTACCAATAATATTAAGGTGAACAATTTGTTTTATAGGCCTAAATAGGTACATGAGATGTAGAACAATCCTAAATACAGTACATGGGTTGTTAACTCCAGACCATTATGATCTCAAAATCAGGTTGTGATGCCTACTCCACTATGTGATTTTATTTTCATATGCTTACATTTATGTTGTTTTTATAATATAGTCCAAATTTTATTCATATTTCCATGATTCAAGATTGTTTTTATATTCTCCTTAAAAAATATATTATTTTTATACCTCATTGATGACCATAAAATGGTCTTATACTCTTATGATATTTTTACCAGATATTTACATCCTTATCCATGTTTCCTTGCATTATTATGTTATAAACCTTATGCTTTATTGAAATTTTATTCTTAATAAGTGTTTGATATCACCAATTTATTATATTTCCACTCACCATGTTATAATAAGGGTTTAGTTTATGATATATTTAGAAGAACCTACAATATGGTGTGATAATGAAGTAATGTTTAAAATGTATTTTAGACTAAGTTGTTCATATAGATGATCTCCAAAGATAGTAAAAATATAAAATCTAGCGAATTTTATGACAATTTTGAGTTTTAAAAATTAAAAAATCATTTTATGTATGGTTATCATGGTTTATCTCGTATATAATCAAAGATATTATCTAAATAAAGTGTTTTTATATTTGGGAATGGGAGTTCGGGACACGGGTTTCTCAGTTGGTATCAGAATAAGGTTTTGTTTTTTTAGATTGGGATAGATATTTTCAGGTATTTAGATTTGAGAACATAATTTAAAACCCTAGTTATATTTATAAGGGATAATTCTAATTATATTATAAAATCCTAAAATTTTGGTAAAGTATATATTGTGTTGTTTTCCTAGAAATAACATCCCTTTCCGGATACTACAAGTGGATGTAAGGTCTAACACAACTGTACCTAGGGTAATAAACATAAAAATTTAATGTTGGGTATTAATGCAACCATCACCTGGTTATTGATAAATATGCCTAACTATACAATATATAAACATTGACCACACATGATTAACTATTTTTTGTTTTTAGAAATGGGTATAGAGAAGATAAATTGGGTTAAAAATGGATGTTGTGGACAATAAAATGATTACCCAAATGAGAAACAAAACGGGAAAGAAAATCGAGTGAAAAACATTCAAATAATGTTATCCTAGTTTATGAGAAACAACACAAACCTTTTTGAGCTCTTGAACTAGCCTAGTGTTGGAAAAATTGGTATCTATTCTTTTATGATATAGTTCATTCCACCCATCTATGGCTCTTCTAATCCACTTATTGTTGCGGAGTGGATCAATTCAATGGAAAATATATTTTCCATTATCCAGTTCTTATATCGTGATAAGGTAGTTTTTGTTTTTTATCATCTGTAAAGGGAGGATGACCAATGTTTTAATATCATTAAAAATATAAAAAATAAGGGGGATATTGACTCTACAGAATTGGGGTAATTTAATAAGTTATTCTTCGGTAAATATTTTTTCCAAACTCTTCACATAATAATGGAGATATAATTTATATATTTGAAACAAAATTAGGATAAATTATTGAATACCTATGAATAAAGCTTCACAAGGATCATAGGGTATGCCTCCATATTTGTTGTGAGCCCCGAGTTTAGGATCAAATAGTTATTCAACAGCTTATAGCCATATATTCTAAAATCATTGGTTAAAAGAAACTTTTATAGGTATGGTGTGGTTTTTATATATACACTTAAGGTGGAAATAGAAACTGTATACTCTAATCATTATCATGGTAGTGGGGGTAAGAAAAAGAAAAATCAATTTCCTTGGGAAGTAACTTGATAATAACCATGGAAGAAAGAAAATTTGTTTTCCCACAACTATAAAATGTGAGAAGAAGGATGGGTGGTACTATATCTATGGAAAATTATGTGATTCAAGTGTGTAAGAGAAGTTAATTGAGTACATGAATTAAAAATGTATGTGAAGAGACCATTTATTTAAATATATAAACAGATGTCCCAAATTAATGCAACACCCTCAGTTTAATGCTTCAATTTTAAGGATTATGGGAATTATGCCATAAAGTGATCCAAACCAATGGTTAAGGATAAAAACCAATCTCAAAAACCTCATCATCCTAGGGAACAACTAAAATCCTATACAATTTCAATGACAAAAATATATTGTGAGAATAGTGTGGGTTATGAAGATTAAGTAATACTTATCCTCAGGTCTAAAGTAATGGATGTCTTATTGGATTCTACTTCTAAAAACTCTATTAAATCCATGAATTTTTCAAAGCATATTCGATCACCACTATAAGTAATTGATATTTAATATAACATCGAGTTTTAATATTTTTATATCACAAGTGTCAGTTGTATTTTATCGTCAATTGGTAAAGTTGATGTGATTTTAGAAATTGAATAGGAAACTAAATAAACAATATGGTAAAATAACATTCCATATATCAAATCGACATATGATATTCTATCACTGTGAGGCTAACAATAAACTCTTTATGTAAAGTAATTATGAGTGATAATTGGCCTAAATTCTATACCTAAAGGTCAGTTTCCTAATATTCCCTAAGTGAGTAAGATTTATACATCATTTGAAAAATAAATATAAATCCATGTCTACCTTATGTATAACCTTAGCTATTTTTAATAGTATGTAATTACTGAAAAATTGTGAATATTAAATTAATTTATGGAGGGGATAATATAATAACCCAAGATTTCACTTAATGTTTTCCTAAAATAAATAATGTGTTTGATAGCTTTCTCTACACGCAACACTGAAATAAAATGAATCCCTAATATTTTTTAGATATTAAATATGATCCTTAAAACATATCCATTAAATTTTCATGTATTAATATGAGTATCTACATTAATAAATATTTTTATAATGAAAGTAAAGATAATTTGTAATTGTAATGATATTCAATTAGTATTATTGAAACTAATCTTCTAAAATCAATAGTTTATTTCAAGAAACTACATAAATTATAATTAAATAAAAAAATCATAATAAAAAAATACTAATAAATTAATTAATAATTCATAGGAAACAATTATAAATAATAGTTAACATTTTAAAAAGCACTTTTTCCTATATAAACTATTTTCCACTATATTTTTCTGATTTTATGTAAATATTAAATTTTTTAATTTTTTTAAAAAAATAAAAATGAACATAATTTGGGGATAAATTATAATAATATATTTTTTAAGATTAATTTTTTGGATATTTATAAAATAATTGATTTTTAAGTGAATACTAAAATATACCATTTTTACAAATATCACGACTTCAATGAAATTAATATTATATAAGTATTACATAGAAATGTTTTAAAATTGTTATTTACCAAAATGTATCTTTTATAAGTAATATTACATGTTTTAAAATATTTTCCTAAATTTATAAACCTATATTTGATATTTTAGAACATGATTTACTTTTTATTTTAAATTGTTTTTAATACATTACACTATTTGTTTTTTAAATTTATTTTTTATCACTTTTAGAAATGAATCAAATAAAATAGATTTAAAATTTTGAATCAGTGGGTCCAAATTATATAATAAGTTCCATTTTGTTTTTTTATGAATAAAGAATAAGTTACCTTTGGTAAAAAATATTTACTGTGGTAAAAGTTACTATGGTAAAAGTGAAATATCTAAAGGTAATGAGTTGAAAATTTGTTTAAAAATATTTATAAACGGTTAGTTGAGGGATTGATCGACCATATAACTTATCCTCCCCATTATTACCCATTTTTGTATCCACCTTTTTTATATTAACTCATCATTATTAAAACATTGTGCGTATTTACAAAATCGCCATCCTTTTTCTCTTGTAAAAGGGGTTCTCCTCTACTCAATTCCCCTCACACAAAAACCTCCTATGGTCAGAATAAAATCTATAAAAACATATCTTAAAAACATATATACATATTAAATTGGTTCTGGTCTTATTAAACTACTATCCCGAAAATATTTAACCTCCTTCGCAAAGGAGATAATTCAAGTAGTGAGGTATAAATTTCTAACTTCTCTTATCTTATTTCTATTTCTTTATATGCACTTATTCTTCCTAAAATTTCACTAAACCTTATCAAAATGTTAACATCTTTATAAATATTACAATATTATTATATTATAGTGATGGTAAAACAATTATCCATTTTTTCACTTTTCTATTAAGAAAAATAGAAACATGAAATGTGTGTATGTGTGTATGTGCGGACTAGTGCCTCCTCTAAGTAATGTGTTTGTTTTCCTTCACTGACTAACATGACTGGTTAAAAAATTGATTTTTTTGTATAATATATATATATATATCTCTCTCTTATTTAAAATTAATAACTGAAATTTCATATTATCTATCTCTCTCATTCTAAGGAAATTTAAAACATCGTCCTTGTGTATGTGCGGACTACTTACTCCATAGAACTGTGCGTTCTATTTTTCATTACAAACTTTCACTGATGGATCTAAGAATGCATTTAAAGTAAAAATATGATTTTTATGAAATAGTTAATGTTATTTTAAGAAAAAATTATATATTATTTATGATATGAGAAATAAATGATAGTTGTAATTTCAACCATTCCAAACAAGTACACCAAGAGGAAAACGATATCTTTATTCCAAGTAAAAAATTTCTATGAATTATATTCTTACTATAATTCTTTAAAAATATTCTATAATTCACTAATGAACACTAAATAATATATTTGATCTTATGTTATAATGGTATGACATATAAAACACCTTATAATCTTCCATTAATCTTGGTATGTTCATTTTTAGCTCAATTTAACATCAAATTTGAAAACAAAAATATGAAATTATATAATTACTGATTATGGTAAATTTATGACTGGTATGATATGATGAAATATATCTAAATTATTAATGGTTTTGCTCTATAAATATTATTAAAATATTTTACTCATTAATTATAAAGCACCATTCATTCTTTAAGAGTCACCAAGATATGCTTGTTGTTGATTTCATATTGAAGGATAAACAGTGAAATAATCATAAATGGAATTTGAAACATTATCAAAAATTATAAATAATCAATAAATAATCCTTAAATAATTTATTAATGATAAAAGTCTGATAAATATTGATACTTATCTTATGAAACTAGTACAAATGATTAAAATTATAAACACCTAATGTGGGAAAATGGGTAAAAACAAAATAAAATACATATAGAGATTAATTATAGATAAACTGTATATAAATTTTTATAGGTGTAAATATGTTTTTAAAATAATTAATTATGATAATTAGTTTTTATATAGGATTTTAGAGTAAAATTTTGGATGTTCTTATATAATGTAAAGATTTTTATCTCAAATTCCTCTCTTTGAGATATGGTTTTTATTATTCACCTGTTTTCGGTTATGAGTTGTATATAATTCCAAATTGAGAAATTGTATCATTATCAAATTTTTATTCAGGGAAATTTAAATTAAATTTAAATTTATCTATTTATATATGATTTTATTAAAATTCTCCTCAAGTTATAAGTTTTTTTGTTAACTCAATTTTCATTCATTGAGTTATAATTTTTCTTCTTCAACTTATTTCACATATTTTTGGGTACATTATAACCTATTATTTTACTATTTATTATTTTATATTTTTCTATTTGTATTTACATTCTTATCAAAAAAACCCATTTTGAAAAGTTTCTACTTCATGAAATATGTTTTCCATGAGGTATTTTTGTGACACAAACTTCTTTTGTTGAGTTATATGGTTTTCTCTTGAACTTGTTTCTTATAAGTTCTACATATTTTTATATTTAAAATTTTAGATGATATTATATCATTTATCTAGAAAATTAAAGTAATTTTTAATAATAATCACTTCCCATGAATGAATTCTTTTTTCATAAAATTATAATATGATTTAAATAAATATCATTCTCTTTAAAACACAAATATATTCATCACCGTATAAATTAATTTAATAAATAATTACTTTTTTATTGAGTTTTTGGTATCAAAAGAATTAATTATTTAAGTCATGTTATTGACATCATTTGGGGAAAGTTACAAACCTTGTTTTCTTTTCATGGGTTCTTTTTTATTTAATGAATGATTTATTTTTTATAGAACGCATATATAATGATGATGATGATGAGTGTGGTCCTATATCACCCTTGTTTTGATTTATTAATTTCTAATAGCACGTCATCTCTAGAAGTAACAAGGGATCTATCTTGAGTCTAATAAGGCACCCAAGTTTTAGCCCAAGCCTAAGGAGGACCACATGTTGGTTCTCATGACTAAAGAGTTAACCATGTTATTTATCAAGATTACATAGGTACGCATGTTTTATATTATGTCTAAAAAGGTATATAGTTTATATCCTAATCCTAAATAGGGTATATGGGTTATTAGTGAAATCCCGCTATGATACGCGAATCAATTTTTGTTGCCTAATCCATGAAGTGATTTTATTTTTATATACTTACATTTCTACCATTTTTCTAAGACATTACAAATTATTTTATTTTTTAAATGATTCATTGTTATTGTTATATGATTTGAAGATATGATATTATATTTATTCATCTTTTATGAACATACAATGGTATTATTATCCTGTGATCTTTTTATCAGATATTTATTTACATGTCCATATTGTCTCACATTCTTATGATTTTGCCCTTATGATTCATTAAAATGTTTCTCTAAATGAGTGGTAAAGAACACCCCATTATTATGATTCCATTCCTCAAGTTAAGAGGATGAGATTATCTTATGAAACTTTTATATTACGTTCTAGTATGATTTGATTATGAAGTGATGTTCACAAGTATTATATAATAATATGTTTGTGTAGCGGATCTCTAAATACACTAAACAATTGGTTCAAAGGAATTGTGTGACTATTGTGAGATGTAATAATTAAAAAAATAATTTATATATTTTTATCTTGGTTTATCTTCATTATTATAAAATATATTATATAAATAATGTGTTTTTAGCTATATGACTACGGGTGTGGGTGTGGGGTGTATCAAACTATGATTTATTCTAACACTAAGTCACTCAGTGAGTATGCACTATATATTTTTTTATGTTTTGTGATGTATTTTGTGGTTGGTAGACTAGGTCAGCTACTTTAATTGTATGTATCCATAGTTTTTAATGACAGCACTACGATAAATTCTGTAATTTTTTATTTAAAGTAGTTTGTGAATAAGATAGTTAGGGATGCATAGTGTTGGTGTTTACCTTTATTATTATAAATTAAAACTGTCCATTTTTTAATTAATCCACTATGTATTCTAATAGAAGTACCCTTAATTACCATCCCTACTTCAATTGATACCTCTCTAGGGTTTTTAAGAAAGATAATTCCTCTCACTACTACCATTTCATCAACTATAATAGTCAAGGAATCTTCATAGGGAATTCCCTTCTAGGAACTTTATGTGGAACTCCTAGAAATCATGGTTGGTCTACTAATGACCCAAATTTATGAGTGAAGATAAATTAAACTCATAAGTGTGTGATTTTTATAACTTATTCAAGATCCACATATGATATTTTTCTATAGAGAAGGTTATACATAGTTTGATTTAAATAAAAAATAAATTATAGATATTAAAAATGGATTATTAGTGGAATAATATAAAAAGATTCATGTCTTTATTAAGATTTAATAAATATTTGAGAATTGATGAGTTTTTTTAGTGATTATTCTCAAAAATTATCTCACTCCATCCTCTAGAACTCTAATCCCCACTAGAGCTGTAAGGCCTGTTATTTAAAGATGATAAATTTCACCATAACATTTTTATTAATTTAATTAATAATATACCAAAAATATTTTCCTCTAAAATATTGGATGTCTTAGATGGGACCAGCAAAGATACTATATTTATAATATTTATATACCCATAGTTAACCCCAATACATTGTTCCCTTATAATGGATGGATCCATGATTATTATTGGGTCTCCCTATTCAATTGTAGGACACTCTTTCTCAGGGACTTAAACAACAACCTGAGATGCCAGAACATTATCCACAATAGTGGAATACTAAGATTATAGTACATTGTATTCCATTTCAAAAGCTAAATCTCCCACCTCAACATTATGTGGGACCACCACAACCTATTATCCCTCTACCTCATTATCCTTCACACTACATTAATAAATCATTGTATTCTAAAGAAGATATAGCAACAATTACCAAAAGAGAAATGAAATAGGGGTCCTGGTTGGGGATCATGGTCTATTTTATCGAAGAAGGGTTTTTTACCCGATTGATCATATCCCACTACCTCTCTATCCTCCAGGATTGGATCATATAGTTCCTTTTTTTAAGAATTACAATTTTAATACCTGAAAAATAATACATGGATTGATTTTTAAGACTAGCCCTTTTGCCTATGTGAATATTTATAGCCAGTATATCAACTTATCCTTAGTTCTTAATTTTGAATACTAAGCTCTTTTTCCTCATTTCTATATTAGAAGGTCCTAGAATAGGATATATATATATATAGTGGATATCACTCCTCTACCTCCATATAGACTAAAATCATAGTGACACCAATACTTATTTCACCAAAGTTACTGACCCCACTATACTACCTAAGGGAGTTCCAACATAAGCATACTGAGAAGACCATTTCAGTTTATTTCCCATATTTTTCCACTATTGGAATATCATATTTTCGCATGTCATGGGAATATTAAAATTAAACTTAATCCCTTCAAATTTTTTTCATCATATGTCATAATGGTAGAGAAGGTGATCTAATTCCTTATCAATCGATAGATTAATAATGAATTTAAAGGTTTTTTCATAACTCCTAGTAATAGAAACTATAATTTTAGTTTCATAAACTAGTATATATTGCTCCTTGATGTAGTTGTAAACCAGAAATGGATCATCCTTAAGATAAAGGTTGTCATACACCTTCAGGTTTTCAAGATGATGAATATAAACACCACTATGAAGGGTTATCCAAATATCTTGGAATTTATCCATCATCCTCTAATGACTCAAAAATTTGTATGATTTGGCATGGATGTATTTTGAGGAGTCATCAGAGGATCCCCTATAGGTTTGGAAAAGGTCACAGATTCTATTAACTTTATTTTATTTTAGCAATATTCACCTTTGATTAGAGCCTCTTTTGCACTTCTACTAATTAAACTATAATGACATAGGCTAAATCTACATTGGTTCTAAAAGGGTGTTTTATGAGGATATTCCAAGAATGTGGTTTCATGGTAACCAAGGGTTTTGTCTATAGAAACCTTCTTCAAAGACTTCTTAGTACCCCCTTTCTTTTCTCTACGGTCGATGACTCATTTACACTAGGGAACTTATTCGTGATAATTTCTTGGGGGTCTAAATACATTTATGCGAAATAATAAAAATAAGTCATACAAATTAAATAAGTTTGTGAAGGAATATTTGTTTTAGTTATATTAGTATTGTAACTCATTATTATCGACAGACATCATGCCACCATGGGATGTTACTCCATCCTTATATATATATTCAACACCAATGACTTTCGTAGAATTCATTGGAATTGACATGTGAACATATATGTGTGATAGGAAATTTAAATAATTTCATGGTCTAAATTCATTGTAAATTTATATGACCTAGGCATGTCCTCTTATCGATGCCACATTTTTTCCAAAGTTAAATTTTTCCTTATAATTTGATCCACTTTGTCCTGATCAAATCCAATTCAGAGAGTGTAATTTATTAGAACTAAAAATTTTCCAACTGTGAAGATTAAATAAATTTAAAAAAGTAAAAGGGAAATAAAATATTACCAATCAGTATTATTTGTGCCTAGATAGTCATCCCTAGGAATTTTCCTTAATGGTTCCCATAGCATGTGCCCTACTTAATGGCATCCATGGACAAAATCCTCTTCAATGGAATTTGTGTCCTGCAGTGTGGCCAATATCCTATATTCAGGACTTATGGACCCTTCCCTACCTCTAGGAATCCCATTTTATACCCTACCATGTCATATATAGTTCAACCCTCCATGGTTCCCACACACCATTCCCAATCATTTCACACCACTAGTTCTCTTAAAGTAGTTGGAAGTAATTAAAATGCTAGATTAGGTGCCCATCCTTATTGATGCCTATATAAGGACCCCCTATCCTCCCATTTTCAATCATGATACACAAATTGGTAAATATAATTTCATAATAACATATATAAATAAACTACATTCTCAAACATCTAAAGACTTTTCTTGGGTGATTTTCAAAAAAAAGCTTTAGGAAAAGGAATGGTGGTAAAGGGTATTTGTGAACTCCAAAAATCTTGAAACAAACATTCTTAAGATACCACTATACTCATTTCTTATAATGGATATGTAAAATATAATCACTTATCCTTAATGATTATATATTTTAGTGCTTTTTAACTAGAATTTACATATGTGGATCTTTTTCGTTTAGAGTATTAGAGATTTTGGACAAACTCTTAAAATATAGACCCATATATTATATGGTTACACTTTTACTCAATATCTATTTTCAAATAAATGAAACCCTTCTAAAAATGACATCATTTCATTGCACATCTTCAATTATTTAATCATGAAATATTTTTTTCTTTTGAAATCCTAAGACCTATTAAAAACATTTTATAACATGGGATGAGTGTAAAAATATCAGTAAGGAAGATAAACAATGAAAAGAATTGTTCTAGTGAAAACCCATAAACATTTCCTTCATAACATACCTTTTTACCCAAAAAATGTATCATCATTTTAAATTGATCAATATCTTAACTTTTGAAAATCAAAAGATTTCCATAAAAACTCATAAGTAATCATATTATAGATAAGTATGTAAATTGGTAGATAATTATACTAAAATGGAATAACCATATGGTCTAATTACATAAATTTCACTCTTACAAAGAGAATATCCATACAGTTGACTTCCAAACCCAATACATTGGAGGTTATAACAAAATAACTTATCCTTAGTTAATCACAGAACCAACCATCCTTGGTTTATAATGTAACCACATGTCAAATGTCTAAGTTCCATTATATAATCATAACACATAAAAGCTTTAAATTTTCAACATATCACTCTTAAAATTTCATTTTCCCTCATAATAAAACATTTATAGAAATAATCAATCCATTTTAAAAAAAACCATTTTAAAACCTTTATAAGAGATATTTACTAATCAAAGTGTCCCAAACCACTTTGAAACATTTTAAATAAATTCAAAATTTTGATATTTTAAAACATTAATTAATATATAAATAAATCCATAAAACCAATTTGAAAACATAAACCAGAATGAGTGTTATTGAGAATAATAAATCATTAAAACACTTAAAATAATGTTTTGTTAAAGAGTCCCTTACCGTGAGCCCGAATCATCATGTGCCTTATTTATATTGACGAATAATAGACATTGTTTAATTTAATATTTCTTGAGAAAATAATTTTCATTTTTATAATTCCTTTTATATCACATATTAAAATTTTATAACAATTACTTAATTATTTAAGTTCGTGTTGGAGGTTTTGATGATATTCGGTAGTTCAAAATGACTTTGATAAGTTGAATACAGTCAGAGAATTAATTAGAATATCATCTCTAGAATAATATTCATAACATAAAAATAAATTTTATAAATCAATTTAACCTTTAAATAAAACTATTTATGTATGTCTATGAAAAGTGTACAATGTTATAATCATGGAGACAGTAGGTCGTACATACACATGAGTAACGTTTCAATTTTTCAATGATCATTATTGAAAGAAGTTATATATTATATTATCTTTATATAATTATCATAATATCTATAATATTATATTAATCATTTATATATATTATTCATGTTATGTGTTGATTAGAATTTAATCGCATCGCTTCGTGGAAGTGATGGTTCACACAAACACACAAACGGCGTTATCATTTTCATGTGCAAGGAAAGTAGGAACATAATTCATATATTATTCTATTATAATGATAAATAAATTATTAATATTATATATAAACATTAATTCATCATTATATATGGTCATGAGATACGGTAATGGAAAATTAAATATATCGGTTCGTGGAGATGATACATCACACGTACACACAAACAATTAATTCATTTACCATTTTATGAAATTTGAGATGAATTTAGATGATGATATTAACATAATAAAATCTCGTTATATTTATGATACTATATTTATTATCTCATCATGGTTGGAGAATATTTTAAGGAAGTGGGAGAAGGAATAAAATAGAAACACTTAATATAAAATGACACCTCTTCTTCAGATGATCACATTTGATTAACACCTTAACACCTCTAAAGAAAGTGTTTTACCTAAAATAAGGAATCTATAATGTTTGGAGGTATTATATTAAGGTAATATATAAGATAATTTTCGAACCAAATAGTTTTTTAGGTTTGAATAAGAGAGAATAATGGGTTCTATTTAATAAGAGAGGGGAAGGGCACTCTTGGAATTCATCAAAGTATTAAATTAATATAAATTAATTTTCATGTCCAAATAGGTAAAAAGTAATTTATATATAATATAAGATCATAATTATTATAAATCCATTAATCTAATAAAATCTATATAAGTCTTGATTTTTTTTAATCCTTATCGTTTTATTTTGACTATTATTTTACCATTTCAACGCTTACCTTGTTATCATGTAATTTAAACTTTGAGGGTTGATATAATTTCTATAACTCTCTAAAAGACAAATAAATTAGTAATTTATGAAATTCTATGATGTATTCCAATTATTTGGATGAATATTAGATTTTTATAATATTATATAATTTAGTAAAATATTATATATTTTAAGATATCAATTATGTCAGTTTTGACACTATTCATTACTTGACTTTTTAAAAATATTATAATGAATCTTTATCTTATAAAACACTCTATTTAATAATCCATAACATGTAAAATTCATTAATAAGATTATTGAATGACATAAATTATATATAATTGAATTTGTTTTAATATTTTTAAAATCATTTATTTTATTCTTATATTAATGAACCAATTACTGCTTCATCATTGTGTCACCATTAAATTTAATTATTTATTTCCTAAAAATTCTAAAAAATACGATTATGAAGATAAATCTTTTAAATTTAAAATTAATTTTAATATTTTAATTTATCTTCTTTATAACCCCAAATTAAAATTATTTTACCTATTAAAAACTAGTGTGGAAAAATTGACATTTCTTTGGATACAATATTATAAATTTTTTAAATTCACACAACTGGATTGAAAAGAAAAAAAATTCTCAAGGGTGTTTTAAGGTGAAACAAAACATATAAAAATAAAATTAGGACAAGTATTAGGTTAAATAATATTATTATTTTCACCCTTGATTACCTGATTTACGCTTAACTGTGGTAATAAAAATTATTAATAAAGTTAATATTCTAATTTTTTTCAAAAAACATGATCCTATTAGATCATAAACATATTACTGATTATAACCATGTATAAAAATTTTTAAAAATTCAAAACACAAAAGTAGCTAAAATAATTTAAAATTAATCTCATTGACGAATCGTGATGATGTGTTTTTATAGTAAGAACTTTCAAAAGTTCACAAGGTTTTTATATCAAATTTCAATGTGAAATTGATTACAATGACCTAAATGTGATTAAATTATAAAAAAGGATTTAATTATACTTTAAAACTAATTAAAAACATAATTTAACTATATAAATAAATTTTTTGAAAAAACCAGTTTTGAAATAATATTTTGTATTATTCATTATTCATCAAAATATGAAATTTCTCCTAAAAATACAAAAATTTCAACCAAAGTAAATTTTCATATAAAAATTATAAATAATAAGATTATTTTGTCAAATATAATTTATAAAAGTGATAAAAACTACTTTTAAAATGGGTTTTCCATCAAAAGACGGTAAAAATGTCTTCTTTCAAAAATACTCCTTTAATGCATAAAATTGAATTTGTCCATATACCCTATCTAAAATACATATAAGATGAATTTTAAACATTATATTTAGTATTATATATATATTTTTTATTAATATAACCCAAAAAGAGTGATTTTATTATTTTTTAAACATAATTCTTCACACTTAAATAGTTTTTAAAAAACATTTCCTTTTTTTAAAAAAAAGATTTATTTTTATTTGTAATTAATTAGTCCATAAATAATTAGTTATAAATACATGTGTAAATCATATTTTAATAATTTGTTTAATACTATTCATACCCACCATTCTACCATCTGGGTTATAATGGTTACATTTTTATAAAAATATATAGTTTTTCATTTAAGCTTGATGTGGAGTATCATGTACTTTGTCGAACATAGTGTTTCCTTTTATAAATTTGGTATAACAAATTCTCCCCCACATAAATAAATTTTTTCCTTGAAATTTTAACTCAGTATTGAAAACTAGGGGTTTGAATTTTCAAATTAAATTTATTTAAATCCCACATTGGAAAAGGGATTTAAAAACTTCCACTTTAATAGAAAGAAAGAGAAGTATGAAGGTCACTTGAGATAACATATACTATGGTTTCATGTTAAAAAACATGGATATATAATAAAATATAACTATCATGTTATGATGGAGATTGATAGAGATAATTTTCATGAGAAATTTGGAAATCACAAAACCATAAATCTTTGATGAGATAAAAGGTCATTTATTTACTATCAAGAAAAGTAAACCAAGAAAATTTTTGTTTCAAAATTATTTTCATAGTGTTGTGAAATTTTTTTACTACTTGAACTGAGATCATGAGGTAATATACTTACATGAAAATTATAGTTTCATACATTAATATCATTCCAACACAAACTCATATTTTTCTCCAAATGATGAGTATTCAAGATTAATGTTTCGCACCTGAAGCATTGGAACCAACTTATAGAGAATCCCATAATCTAAAAAAGACTAAATATTTATTTATACTATATTTATAAATTAACAAAAATGAAAATTGTTATAATAAGATAACCTAAATCCCAAAAAATGATAAAACTTTATATGAAGAAAATTATTTTAATCTCTGAAATTCAATATTAATACACAAAGTTCAACATAGACCGTTAAAAAAATAATTTTACTTATAATTTCTTAAAATAATCCATCTAAAGAATAAAACCCAATATTAATAATGATTTAATAATTTAGTATTACAAGATAAATTTAGCATTTATCTACAAATAACATCAATTAGTCTTTAAGTCTCATACCAGAAAAGTAATAATATCTAATTATTCTATCCATTTCCATAAATAACCTGAATCAGTATAAGACCATAATAAAGACATATATTATTCTAAAATATAATCCAACCTTTATTCCTCAAATAAATTCCCATAGTATTCTATTTACCTTAATCATAAAGGGTTCACAAAATATTGAATGTCTTCCGAAATAAAATCAATCACTTAATCACCAAATCATTTTCAAATAAAACATATGTTCCTAAATTGTCACAACACCTAAATACCTCAACATAAGAGATCATATAAACCATAAAGGATACAAATACCTTTAAAACTATGTCCACCATAAATAATATCATTTTTTTAAATAACTGTTTTAAATATCATAAATTTAAGGGCTATATGTACCTCAATAATTTAGCAAAACTCAATACATAAGCACATCCTTAATTCAATTTTCTTTATAAACCATTAACCATGATTAATCATATTGTTCCTTAATAATATATTTCAATAATAAAATATATGAATTATATCCTTTTGATTCATCAACATCAACAAAAAAATGGTTCCTACTTAGAACATAATAAAAAAACTCATACCATAAATACAGACATCAGGATTTCTTTGGTATCCCTTTTTGTCTTCTTACATGATATAGAACTTCCAAAAAGTTAATGTTCATGTTCTTTGTAAAATTTCTCTTTTCAATAGCATTGGTAAATTAGGGATTTTGAAACAAAATGAAAAAGATACCATGACCGAAATTCTTTTTAAAGAAAATAATAGGTGTAAGATAAGTTAAATAATTTATGGTAGGTGAATTGAATACTCAAAAATAATTCAAAATCATTTGAACAAGATTTTATAATAATAGAGATAATTAAATCATCTATAAGGGATATGAAGTTTTTGAAAGATCTCTTTCCTTATATATTTATAAATGATCCTTATTTTTTAAAAAATTACATCATTAAAATATGAAATGAATTATAAAATGTTAAAATGAAAAATGGTCATTTAATAAAAATATCTATATAATATCTATAGTACTTTAACATTAAAATCATTTATACCTATATATAATAAAATTATAAATATAATATCAAAAAATAACATTAGTCTCCTTAAAATTTTATGAAATAAATCAAAAATAAAGTGGTTTATAAGGTACATAACTTATGATAAACCAAAAAATTAAATACTCATGATGATATCCCTAACTCTTAAGATAGCATCCAAATCACTAAATTTTTATAAACTATCTTTGATACCAACTATAAGGACTCTGTTTTAAATATTTCGTTTTCTAGTTTTTTGAAATAGAATTCAAATTCAATGATATTTTTAGTTTAGAGTTTTCAAGAGTTTTGACAAACTCATACAAAGTAGACCCATAAATTACATGTGGACACTTGCACTCAGTATCATTTTTTCCACCAAAGGAAACCCTTTTAGAAAATGGCTTCTTTTTTAGACACATCTTCAATTAATTCATCATGAAATTTTCATTACCATTATAAATCTTGAGACCAAGGAAAAACATTTTAAAAACTGGGATGAGAAAAAAAAGTTCATTAACATAATGAAATAAAACCATTAGTCTAATCAAAACCTGTAAAAAAAATCCTTAAAAACATACCTTTTTACCCAGAAAAATGGATCATCATTTCAAATAGATCATTATCTAAACTTTTTAGAATCACTCTATTTACATGAAAACTCAAAAGAAAACATATAATATATAATTAGGTGACTTGGAACATAATTATTCTAAAATAGTGTGACCATACGGTCGAATTAAATACATGTCACTCTTACAAATGAAATATACATATGGCTGACTTCCAAACCCAATACATTTGATGTTATAATGTACCTTCTCATCCTAACCAATCATCCTTAGTTTATCACATAACCACTCATCAAATTTCTAAGTACTATTATATAATCATAATACATAAAATCATGAAATTTTCAAAATATCACTTTGAAATTTTCATTTTCACTTAAAATAAAACATTTATAAAAATAATCAATCCATTTTTTTAAAACCAATTTAAATCATTTAGAAAAGATATTTTTTAATGAAAGTGTCTCATAAAACATTAAAACTTTTTAAAAAAATTATAAAATTTAACATTTTAAAAAAATCATATACATATAATTAAATCCATAAAAACAATTTAAAAACATGTACAATAATGAAAAATATTTATAATAATAAATCATTAAAATAGTTAAAAGGATTTTTTAGTTAAAGGGTCCCTTATCGTTAATCCAACTCATCACAGACCTTCTTTATATTCTTGAATAATAAACATAGCTTAATTTAAAATTTACCTATAACCTTATTATCATGTTTATTATTCTTTTTATGTCACTTATTTCAATGTTATAAAAATTACTTAATTATTTAAGTTCACATTGGATGTTTTGACGATATTTTCTAAATGCGTCCAAAATGACTCTGTTAAATTGAATACAGTCAAAGTGGTCATTTTTTCAACATCTCGAGAATAATATTCATTAAAAAATAATATTTTTTATACATAAATTATAACTTTAAAAAAACCATTTATTTGTGGTTATGAAAAATGAAAAAACTTATAATCATGGAGATGGTCACACATACATATGCATGGGCAACGTTTCCATTTTCAGTGATCATTATGGAAAGAGGGTATATATTATTTTATCTTCTAGAATGATCATAATATCATTAATATAATATAAATAATTTAAATATACTTATATATTATTCATGTGATGTGGTGATTAAAAATTAATCACATTGCTTTGTGGATAGGATAGTTCACATGTATGCATGAATGACATTATCATTTTTATGTGTATATAAAATAGTAACATAATTGGTATATTATAATATTATAGTGATAAATATATCATTTATACCACATATAAACATTAATTTCATCATTATATCTACTATTTAGATATGGTAGTGGAAGATTAATTATATCTATTAGTGAAGCTGATAGTTCAGATGTACGCAAAAATGATTAATTCATTTCTCATTTCATTGGAACATAGATGGATTTAGGTTATTATATTGTCATAATAACATATAATTATATTGAGGAAATTTTACTTGTTATCACTTCATGTTTAGAGAATATTTTAATCAAGTGGAAGAAGAAATAAAACGAAAACACTTAATTAAAAATGATACCTCTTCTTCGAACGATCACCTTTGATTAACACCTTAACACCTCTAAGCATAGTGTTCTGACGAAACAAAGGCCTATATAATTTGGCAAGGGATTATAGGAATTTATTTGGGTATATATTGGAAAACAATAGGTTTTTATGTGTGAATAATATATAATAATGTGTTCTCTTTTATTGGAGAGGGGAGGGGCACCCATGGAATTCCTCAAAGTATTAAATTAATATAAATTAATTTACAATTAAAAAAGGGTAAAAGTGATTTTTTTATAATATAGGATGATAATGAGACAAATTAAATTCATTCAATAAAAATTAACAACATTTTGATTTTTTTGAATCCATGTATTTTTATTTTAACCCTTATTTTACCACTATAACTCTTACCATTTTATCATGTAATTTACATGTTGAGGGTTAATAAATTATGTCACTTTTGAAACTATTCATTACTTGACATTTTTGAAAATATCAGAATATGATATCTTCAAAAAAACTCTATTAAATCATCCTTAACAAGTAAAATTAATCCATAAAATTTTTTTATGACATAAAATAAAACTAATTATATTTATTTTAATATTTTTAATATCATTTATTTGATTCTTCTATTAATGAATCAGTTACTACAACATCATTATATCCCTATTTAGTTGAATTATTTATTTCGTAAAGATTAAAAATAAATTATCATGACGAAGATAAATATTTTATATTTAAAATAATTATTTATAGTCGAACTGATCTTTTTTATAACCTTATATTTATAAAAATTACTTGTTACAAACAAAAGTGTGAAAAAATTAACTTTTCTGTGTATATAATATTATAAATGTATTAAAGGCATTCAAGTTGATTTTGAAGGTTGTATTTCAGACCAGGTATTTTTTTAGGTAATAAACACTCATCCCATTTAATTAGTAAAATTATTAGGGTAATTTATAATATTATTTATACCATTAATTTCGTGATTTATCGTTAACATTGGAAATAAAAATAATTACTAAAGTTATTATTCATATTTTCTTTAAAAAGTATGTTTATACTATTAGATAATAATTATAAAACTGATTAAAACCATGTATATCCATCTTTTAAAATTCAAAACACATAAATGGATAAAATTAATTTAAAATTAATCATGTTGATAGTTCAACAAAGTGAGTTTTTAAAGTAAAAACTTTCAAAAGTTTACAAAGTTTTTATATCAAATTTCAATGTAAAATTTATTCCATTGACCTAAATTTTATTAAATTATAAAAACTTTATTTTATTATAATTTAAAACTAATTAAAAACATAATTTACCTATAAAAATAAATTTTATGAAAAAGTTGTTTTGAACTAATATTTTGTATTATTAACTATTCACAAAATATGAAAGTTCTCAGAAAAATATCCAAAATTAAAATAAAGTAAAATTTTATAATCAAATTATAAATAATAATTTAATTTTGTTTAATGTAATTTATAAAAGCGACCAAAATATATTTAAAATGGGTTCTCCGTCAAAAGGCGGTAAAAATGTCATTTTAAAAAAATACTCCTTTTGGAAAAAATTGAATTTGATCTTATATCATGTATATAAAATATGTAAGATTAATTTTAAATATTATACTTAATATTATATATATATATATATATATATATATATATCATTAATAGAATCCAATAAGAGTTATTTGATTGTTTTATAAACACACTTCTTCTCATTTAAATAGTTTTTTATAAAAACATTTCCTTTTATTTAAAAAAATGTTCAATTATCATTTATAGTTATTAAGTCACTAAAAATAAATTATATATACATGCTTAAACCATATTTTCAAAATTTATTTAATAATATTCATCCCCTTAAATTTAGCATCTATTTTATAATGATAATATTTAAATAATAATATTTAGTATTTTGTTTAGGCTTGATGTGGTGAATCATGTACTCTGTAGAACATAGTGTTTCCTTTTATAAACTCAAGATGTTTCAAAAAGGTCCCTAAAAAGGAACCACTAGGATAAATATTTTCCTAAGGAATTTTTGGAAAACAAATTTTCCACCAATATACCAAGGTTCCATGGATGATTACTAACTAGGGTGCCAATTTTTATAGGGTTCAAGGATGTCCACAAACTTGAGTTAAAATTCTCCAAGGCAACCTAGGAAGGCCAAAGAGGGTGAAACTTTACCCCAACCCTCTAGATATTTCACATGGGATCCAATTCACCTAGCCTACCCAAAGAGGCCAACTAGATGTAACGCCCCGACCCTAGTTACCCAGAGTCGGTGCATTATTACATTTCATTGGCATGATCACAAGAGATCAAGTCCCAAAATACTGATTAGTTTAGTATCCTTGGAAGTACTAGATACATACATAAGTTTTACATTACATTAGGAAATAAAGATAAAAAAAATTGTTTCCCATTTGAACAAACTCATATCCCTTAGCCTATTCTTGCAGGTCAATCCTGATATACTTCTTCACATCCTGGAAAGAAAACATAAAAAGGGGTGAGGTAATATTCTTATTAAGGATAAAAATATATTAGAAACTTTCACAAATAAGCATAACCATTTAAGGTAATGTATAAGACTAAAACAAAAGCCTTTTAAAATTAAACTTCAACGTAATATGGAAAATATAAATCAAATAATTCAATTTAATTATTCACATGAATATTCTACTAGTTGAATAATCGCATGTAGTATCAATAGAAAAATTTCATAATTATGGAATTCATAATGCTAGACATCATAACCACATAGTCAAGGCCTCGTGCCAAGTCTAAAAATAAGATTTTTTCAAGGTCTTGTGTGAAGACACTAGTTTGTCTCATGAGACCTACCGATGCATCGAGGAGCAATAGTGGGTTCTTCCCGTCACTTACTATGTACAATTCATTCCTTACATGAAAATGTTGAAACATAATCTAAACATTCAAATTAAAATCTTCATATGAAATGTCAATATTTTGACAATAAACCATGAATAGTATCAAAATAACACATCCACAGTCTAACATATATCATTCAATACAATATGGAGGATTGTATAAATAAAACTCAATCAATAATAACGATGGATATTGACATAGATGAAAATAATCATTAAAACTATTGGAGAGAAATATCCACCTTTTCATGGAAATATTTAAAAGTCTCACTATTTATCAAGAAGTTATAAAAAATTAGATTTTTGAATCAAAGTGTCTCATACCACTTTGAAACTTTTTAAAAGGAATTTTAATTTTAAAACATTCATGTCCTTATAAATAAATACTTAAAACTATTTTTAAAACACGGGCATTAATGAGAATGATTTAGAAGGATAAATCATTAGAACATTTAAATTGATATTTTAATTAGAGTTCCTGACCAAATGAGAGATGCTTGAATAAAAATAATTGAGGAAATAAAATCATTATAATATCATGAGAATAAATGCATTCATGATATACTATGTCAAAGTACCTAATATACACCATATAAAAGTGAATTGGCACATAATAATAAACAAGTCTCAATGGAATGTAAATTTATATGAAATCCATTATAAAGACTATATCATTATATTAAGGGCAAATAAATTACATAATTATGTGTGAAAAATAAAAATACACTCAATATGATTTGATATTTAGTGTAAATAAATCAGAGGACATTCACACATATTCTAGTAAAAACGACACCAATGACTTGCATGTTTAACTCAACGAATGGAAATTATGTCAAGATTTATCTAATCATGATCATTTCGATGACATGAGAATTTATCAATGGAGTGATTATGTGTATAAAATGTATATCCACACAAAGGGGAGTGGAAATTACTACATAAGTAAATAAAAATTCATTTCACACATAATCCTAGAGTAAAATAATCAATGAAATTGGCATAGAACCCAACGAGTGGAAATTGAAATTTGAATTTCCCTTACCGATTTGGTAACTTATGAAACATACCCCCTAAGAAATAAGGATAAAAAAACAAAGATATAAATACCCATAAATTAAAGTGTATTCAAGAAATAATACAATCATTGGTAGTACATACACAATACAAAATCAAATAGTGGCAATATAGCATGAATGTCACACGAATAAGAAGTGAGATACCACGTTGTAATAAATAAAGTAGTAAGACCAAAAGCTAATAACCACCAAATGAATCTCATAATACCATTAATATAAATATAATTATGATAATATATATCAAATGGAAGTAGACAATACACCACATGCAATAAATAAGTTGGGAATAATAGAAATCTCAGGAAATTAAAATTGAGATAAGAAACCCATTACCTTGTAATTTTCCTTGATCGAGGGTACGTTAACCTATTGTATAACAGTTAAATAATTATTATTAAATTATATAATAACCACATACATAAATATGATATCATATATGATCTTCTAATATTTCTTTGTTAATAATATTTTAGTAGTATCATTGTTTCAAGTGTTAACTGACTCATTTTCATTTATATGTTTTATTATGAAAGTGATGTATGTTAAAGATAGGATGTATTTGATTCATATACAAAATTATATTAAGTTCTTAAAAGTTATTTTTAATCATAAAATGCAAATTATTCTTGAATGGTTGCGATGGGGAATGAATCTCATCACGTTCATGGAGACGGTAATCCATACGTACGCATGAGTGACAATATCATTCAATTGAAGGTGAAATAATATATAATTGGATGTTATATCTTATATAAAGAATAACTAAAATGTTATATTTATTATTTAAATCAATTATAAGTCATTATTACACACATAAAAATAATTTAGTGTTGAATAACAACTACACCATGACATGGAGACGGTAAGTCGTATGTATGAACGTATGGTGACTTTACATTCATAGGATGGAAAGAATAATGGATATGGTTGTACCATATTTATAATAACATAGAAGTATTTATAAGGTATTGTATTTATTATTTTGGAATGGAAACAACAAATAAAGAGAAGTGGATGAAGAATATAACTTTCAAAGAGGGGATAAAATTATTACCTCTTCTTTGGGTGATTCCTTTTGATTTAACCAATATGGCTCCTTAGGATGGATTTATGATCAAATTAAGGCCTCAAGGATGTAGTGAATGTATATAGGAGGATAATTTGGTGGGGTTTGGATGAGAAAAATTTCTTTGTATTGCGGGAAATTAATAGAAGGGTAAGTACCCTCTTATAAGAGTGGTGAGAGTCACTTTAGGAAAAGCCTGAAATATTATTTTATTGTAAATTAATTTTCAATTTATAATAGCTCCAAATGGATTTATTTTTAGAATAAGATGGGGATGGGCTTAAAAACTCTCAACCAATAATTTTTACACAGGTTTAGGTCCCCATATTAACCTTAACTTTTATATTTAACTCTTAGTTAAATAGTTTGACATTTACCATGTCTCTTTGTATTTTTATATTATATAGTTAATAAACATACTATAAAATACCAAGAGTACCAAAAGTGGTTAATTAATAACATATATATCTTTATATAAGTCTGTTGGTTGAACATTACATTTTTAGGACTATTATATAATTTAATAAATTATTATTTGTTATAAAAACTCAATTATGTCAATTTTAACACTATTTATTATTTGGTTTTTGTTAAAGTAATATCAACATTATTACTTATAAATTAATTCATTAAATAAATACTAACATGTAATATTAACCGATAAAATTAATGGAATGCATCATAAGTATCAATTTACATTTATTTTGATATTTATAATAACAATTATTTTAATCCTTCATTGATAAGGTAATTACTACATCATCATTATTTCATAAATAAATTTAATTATTTAATGCTTAAAAATTATAAATAAAATACGATTATGTAGGAAATAATTTTATATTTATAATGAATATTTATAGTCGAATTTATCTTTTGTATAACCTAATATTTAAAATGATTTAGTTATGAAAATTTGAATTTAACACATTTAAATCATCTTTAAATAAAATAATAATAAATGTCCTAATATACTCCAAGTGAACCAAATAGGATCATATTTTATTCCTAAGGTTAATTTTTATCAATTAACACTTATCCAATCCAATTAGGATATGTTTTAGGGTAATTATAATATCATTTTTACCATTAATTGCTCTGTTTTCTCTTAACAGTGGTAAAAAAAAGTCAAATGTAACTTTTCACCCAAAATTATTTTCAACTTATTAATCCACATTTTACTTACTGATGTAAAACCTTGTCCTTAGGATTTTTGAAATTTAATCAACATAAGCGGTAAAATTATTTTTTATGCAAATTTGCAAATATGCCTAGAAGGTGGGTAAAAGATGGTAAAAAGTTCAATAAAATTTTATAAATATAATATTATTATAAAATGAATCTTATTAATTACATTGAATTTATATAGTTATTATGTATCTATTTTGACTTAAAATAAATTAAAATAAAATAAATAATTATTTAAATAAAAAGTCAGTTTTAAACAATAACGCAATGTTTGTCACTATTCATCAAAAATCGAAAGTTTCCAGAAAAATACCAAAAATTCACTCAAAGATAATTTTTATATTTCAAATTCATAAATGATTTATAGTTCACTGAATTAAAAGCATAAAAGTTTTATTGATTAATTTTAAAATATTCTGGTTGTCAAAACCAAAAAGCGGGTTCTTGAGAAATAAAAAGTATCAAAAAATTGATATGTGTTTATATCAAATTTAAATGTAAAATTAATTCCAATGACGACATTGTATTAAATGATAAAAATATAGTCTAATTATACCTCAAAATCATTTAAATATATAATTTTACACTATAAATTATTTTGATTAAAAAAGTTGTTTTTAATTAAAATTTAGTATTTTCAATTATTCATCAAAATATGAAACTTATCAAAAAAGCACAGAAAATTTATCCAAACTAAATTTTTATTTTCTTCTTCTAAATTAGAAGTTCATTTCATCAAATTTAATATATAAAAGTTTCAAATATTGTATTTAAAAAAGGTTCTCTATTAAAGGCGGTAAAATTGCATTTTTTGAAAAATATTTCTTTTATCTAAAAAATTGAATTTGTTATTATATTATGTCTAAGAAACTCGTAATATGTATGTTAAAATTATATGGGGTATATAAACTTCAAAATTAATTTAATAATATTCATAACTGCTTTTTGAACGGCTAGTTTGGTAAGTCGTGGGGCACTCGAACTCAATGTTGTGGGTAGCGCAAGCAATTGAATTACTTTAAAGAAAATAACTTACTATGAAATATTGGGGTGTTACACTAGAAAACCACTTTACCCAGACCCTAAAAGGGTTCCACTAGGGTTATTTATCTATTTGTTCAGAAATTCTATGTTGAAGACACAATATGGGGGGAATTCTATCCTCTTTAAAATGTCCACAATTCTGTAATTTCATATACACTGAAGATAGAACTGGCAGTGTTTCAATATGAGATTATGTAAGACAGAAAAACAAAAAATATAGCACAATAATTTATAGTGGTTAGGGGAAAAAAGATCCCCTAGTCTACTCAACCAATCACCCTCTCTGGGGGTTTTTGAATTTCACTAGTCAGATCCTCTTCTCATATGACTAATCATCAACTGAGTGTAGGTAGTGGTCACCCTTACAAACAAGGAAAAAAACAGA
The DNA here is from genome assembly GCA_963277665.1 of Viscum album. Taxonomy (NCBI): domain Eukaryota; kingdom Viridiplantae; phylum Streptophyta; class Magnoliopsida; order Santalales; family Viscaceae; genus Viscum; species Viscum album. The sequence continues at coordinate 796,213,583 of OY728143.1, read as the reverse complement.
GCCCTCTGGTTCTTTAAATAGTGAACTAAAATATCCATAACTTATCCCAAGAAGTTGATACCCCGCCACGACTGAAACCGAGTAGTCTATATGTAAAAGTATCAATAGTTATTGATTTGATAAAATAGTTTAAACTTCACAGTTGCAGCAGCACACAACTGACAGAAGATAGATCTTTTTCTTCATAAGAATAATAATCATTAAAATACTTCAAAAGATATATGTTTTCACAATAGATATTTAATTTTAAGAACATCAACTAAAATAGAGAATCAAGCTTCAGTATTTGAACATGTATATCTCCAAAATGAAGTCCTCATTTCTGAGATGCTTGATCACTGTAGCATTGTAAATTAATTTTCACAAGATAAATTGAAGAATAAAAACAGTCAACACATCTAAGAGATAGATAGATAGATATCCAAAACATCTAATGTAGAATAGATATATATAATGATATATCTTGAAGCATGATTTCATATTCGCAAAAGACACTTGATAAATTGACAGAATTCAAATTCAAAAATATAGCTCAGTGTCATCGTAACATCCCTTAATAATATGATAGAAAATCTACACTATAAATGGCTCATTAAAACAATTAAGAAAAACTATGAATCAGTCGAAATTGAGCTTTAAATTTCCCTGATATTCAATAAAGACTTTTATAGAAAACTCTAATAAAGTCTTAAATTCAAATCTCCAGTGTTGAAAATTCAAACATAAGGTTCATCACAAAAGGACAAAACACCAAACTTAGAGTTCAACTATATTGAATTCATTCTTCGAACATATGGTTTACAATGTAAGGTTGATCATAAAAGTAAGGTTTATGATCCATACAATTTCTTCTAAAATTTAGGGTTCCAAAGTTACGTAGGGTTCTTTAACCATTCTTTTTCCCCATGACAAACGTAAGGTTTCATTCAAATGTAATGTTATTTAACCATATTTTTTTAAACATAAGGTTTATAAACCATACGTGTTGATCCTTTATCATAATATTTAATACAAATATAGGGTATGATCCTTACATTATGTTCTTCAACATAGGGAATGAACAGTGATTCTAGAAAATGACAAGCTGTGAACAGTGTTTCCAAAATACGCTTAAAAGCATTCTGAACCCTTTATCAAATACTTCTCAAAAATAAATTCTTAAATATTAATCCAAAATAATAATTATTATGAATATAAAAACATCCTAAAATACACTTAAAATAAGATCATTAGTAAAATAAACAAGGGTATTTGTGGGCATCAAAATTAAGAATATTTATAGTGTATTGTTGAGAAAATATATGCCTAACAATCTCCTCCATTTTGATTATCACAAAACCCATAAATTAAAACTATAAATGTAGTAACATAATTTAGATTTCCGTAAACGTATAGTGAAATAAATTTGATTAGACATAATTATTTTTATAAAAAGTAATGTTTGTTTTTATCTAAATTCCTCACCAAATATTTCAAAATTGAAAAGAAATATTGTGTTTTTTCATATTTATCCCCCTTTTTTTAGATCAAAAAACATAAATAAATAGATTAAAACACATAGCTAATGTTGTGCAGATTTGTAATTTAATTGTATAATTAACTAATAAAAATAATGTATATTGGATTTTTTTCTTGTAGACAAAAATATAAAATAATATAAAAATAAAGTACAAAAATAGAATTGAAGACAATTTCATTAATTTGAAAATGGAAAAATACATCAAGGATGTGACTTAGAAATGGAATAGTCACTATAAAGTTTGGTTCGATTACAAATGAATTGGGTAGGATTTTTCTTGATTAGGGTTCTAAATATTTTGATTAGCTTCAAACAAATCCATCAATTTATTCATTTGTAACCACAACTTATTCATCCAAAAATCACTCAACTGCATTACTGAATGTCTAGAATCATGGTTAACATGAAAATCCTCCACAAGATTGACTTTAAAAAAATTCATGTAAGTTATCCCCTTGTTTCGTAAATTGTTACAACTTTTCTATAAACTTGTTTAGTAGAAGTTTGATACTAGGTTCACTTTGAGCCAATTGATCAATAAGAAATTTCTGATTGTCTAATAAAATTGACAGAGAATAATTGTTCCATTGATGGTCTTGAACACGAGCATTCATGTCTACCATAACAGATGTAATGTTCTGAAATCATCTAATCAAATTTGGACTGGTTGCAGCGGTATAAGTAGATGTACTTGCCTGATTCGCTGGAGTTTTCACAAATTAAAACTAACTTCCCAAGTACCACTTTAAATCTGAGAAATTTGTCTTTGAAAAAGCTTTATATCCGATCCTCCCAATCTCATTTAACATGTATCTCTTGAAAGCATCAAAATACATTATATAAATAGTATTCTCATTTAGTCCATGGATCTCCGTTGCACTTTCAAGCTCGTACCGCATAGTGGTATTCTCTTCCTGAGACTTGTTAAATTTAATCACTATTTCTTCAACCTGATGAGATAATGAAAAAAATGTCCCTTCCTGGGAATTTAGTGGCTAATCAACAACATTAGGCTAAGTACTTTCCATTGATCTATCAATATATTTTTCAGTTGAAAAGGATTGATCATCAATCACATCATTATGATCTCCAAAAACATGACCAAACTACTCTATAATCTCATTCAGACACACATCTGTAACATCAGTTACTAATTTCTTTATAGTTTCATATTCATGCGAAACATCTATCTTTACAGTTTCATCATGAATATTCACTTACTCTTGAATATTCACTTGTACTTGATCACTGATCAGATCTAGAATATAAATTTCCCTGTATTGACAATCCACTGGTAGTTCTTCTTCAAGAATCAATTCATCTAGATGAACTGAGATTGTTGCTTCTCCAGAATTTAACAATTTCTCTTCAACTTGTTGAACATCTCTGTTTCTTTGTTTCATAATAAGTACCTATAGACTTTGTTCTTCCTAAACTTCTTCTACTTTGGTATTACACCTAACCCTACTCTTAGTCAGTTGAGAACACGAATATTTTCTATATTCAGCTACACCCTCCTTTAGAATAACTCCTTTCTCCCCCTGAGAAAAATCACATGAGCTTGGTTATTCTTCAGCACCAACTGATAAAATCTTATCTTTTACTGTACTCTAGAAAAATCCCAATTTTTGTAGAGTTCCAGCATTTAAAACATTACTGTGATGACACATAGTCCTCGAATCTACTAATCGAATCATATGATTTTTAAACAAAATTCTATCGATTATTCTTCTATATGAATATAAATTCATCTAGAATATTGTTGACATCAATAATGAAAATATCTAAATATATACTGCAAAAAATTTAGCTTAATGTCACTCAGAAAAGAAATATGATGTACATAACAGGTTACAAAATTTTCTCCATCTCTACCATCATTAGCGCAATACCGATCTGAATGAACTTAACTAGGAACTTATGATCTACCTCGAGATCCTTAACAAGCATCTTCGTGATGTGCATTGAGTTAAATTGAAAATACATAATGTCTTTGGATGAATGAATCTTGGCTTCAATCGATTGAAGATCGAAGTAAAAACATCTTAATGACAACAGTCTAAGATTTTTGAAATGTCAGTTGAAGAAAACGAAAAATCATTATCTTCAATACTTGCATGAATCGTATCCTCAGAATCACCAAAATGAACTCTAAACTCTTACAAAAATATTTCAGTTCCTCCTCATAATGAAATTATGAATTTATGTCATTGAAAGAAGTCTACAGCCCTTGAAATTCCAATGAATTTTTTAGGAGAAGATTCGTCTGATATAACCAATCAAGATCAACCACTTTCCGTGAAGTATTTTTCTTTATGTAACACGTTGTCGCTTCAGATCACTAGTGTCCCATTCTTTAACACCCTTGATTTTTTTCATTTCAAAAAATATTAAAGTATAAGGTTTTCAGCTTCTAGGTTTTGGAAGGAAAAATGAGGGTTTCATTTTAGATGAAAATGAATTTGGTAAATGAAGGATTTGGAATATGAAGGGTTTCTGATAGGTGACACATATCTTCATTTCCTGAGTCACTGATTAATTATAACAAAAAAATTAATGATTATGCATTATAAATAAATTCAAGATAAAATTAACTAACTAAAATGTAGTAAGATAAAACTACAAAACATGAATTAGATTTACAATAATAAATATAAATATAAAATAAAATAAAAATAACTTATTTAAAAATTAAATAAACATACCACCCCATTAAAAAAATAAAAACATGAAATGGGAAAGAGTTTTAGTGAAATTATCAGCTAATTAATATTTAGTGTCAAAAAATTCTAAAGATATTTACTTTTTAAGAACATGATCTCCTAGAAAATGATGCCTAATATCAATATGATTAGTTCTAGAATGACTTATTGGATTTTTTTTTTGAAATATTTATAGCACTTGTATTATCACATAAGATATGGGTACTATAAAAATTAATTCCAAAGTCCATTAGTGTGTTTTTCATCCACAACACATGTGCACAGTAATTTCCTGTAGATGCATATTCTTTTTCAGCACTTGATAAGGCAATTGAGTGTTTCTTTTTACATGACCAGGACACTAACGATTTTCCTACGAAGTGACATGTTCATAAAGTGCTTTTTATATCTATTTTACAACCTCTAAAATCTGAATCTGGATATGATAATAAATTAAAATCATAAGTTTTCGTATAAAGAATTGATTTAAGAATAGTTCATTTTAAATAACTAAAATTAATTTTTAATAGAAATAAGATGTGATTCTATAGGATTTGTTTTAAATCCGGCACATAAACATACTAAAAACATAATATCTGGTCTCCAAGTAGTAAGAAATAATAAACTACCAATCATACCTCTATAAAACTTGTTTTCCACTAGTTTTCATAATCTTTTTGATAAATTTTATGTCTTAAAAAAGAAATATAATTATCCAATCATGCTCATATCAAATTCATTTTTCATGAGTTTTCAAAAAAGTATTACAATGTTTTTTATTTATTGATCTAAAAATAACGTCATCAACATTGATTTGAACTAATAATAAATTAGAACAAACTATTTTCTTAAAAAAATTATATCTTTCAATCCAAAAGTATACCCATTTTTTCAATGAAATGAACTAAGTCTTTCATACCAAGATATGGGTGCATTCTTAAGGCCATAGAGAGCTTTATTAAGTTTCAAAAAAATATGGTTTTTTAGAATTTTCAAAACTAGGAGGTTTCTCAACATAAACATCTTCCATTAAATAAAAATTTAAAAAAAATATTTATCATCCATCAGATATAATTTGATTTTCATATTAGATTCATAAGCTAAAAGGATTTTATTATCTTCTAATTTAGCTATTGGGGAAAAGGTTTCATCAGAATCTATATCTTCTTCCTGATTATATCCTTTAGCTAATAACCTAGGTTCATTTCTAGTTATAATACCTTAATAATATTTTTTATTTATAAAACCCCATTTTGTTCCTATAACTGGATAATATGATGGTATTTCAACTAATTCCAAAACCTTATTTCTTTTAAACTAGTTCAATTCTCCTTTCATTCCTAGCATCAAACTTTAATTTTCTAAAGCTTCTTCAAAAGATTTAGGTTTAGGATGTGATATAAATTAAGAGAATTCAACTAAGTTTCATGTATTTCTTCAAGTAATTATTCCTATATCTAGGTCTCCTATAATAGTCTCGAATGATTTTTAGGATTCTAGACTATCTAGGTAGAGCACTTTTAGGTTCATTAGTATCATGTTCTTCTAAACTGGGCTGATTTTCATAAAATCATTTTTCATGTTTTCAAGTCTCATGTTGTCAGAAAAGAAATAAAATTCATCAGTCTTATCTTTCTATTTATTAAAAGGGTCCGTTTCATCAAACTTCACATGAACTGGTTCTTCAAAAATTCTAACCTTTTTATTAAATAATCTATAAGCTTTATAAGTTTCATAATATTCTAAGAATATTCCTTCATCAGCTTGTAGATTGTACTTACCAAGATTATCCTTGGTGTTCAGGATATACATCTTGCATCTAAAAACATTAATGTACTTTACCTTAGGATTTTGGTTATTCCAAAGTTCATATGGCATAATTTTAAAAATAGGATGAATAAAAACTCTATTTTTAAATAAAAGGCTATGCTTATAGCTTTTTCCCATAGATAGGTAGGAAGACTATATTCATTTAGCATAGTCCTAGACATTTCTTGATTAGTTCTATTTCCTCTTTCAATAATTCTATTTTGTGGAGGTGTTCTTGGTGCTGGAAAGGTCTGGTCAAAACCCATGTTTAAGAAAAAGGAATTGAATTATTTATTCTCAAACTCTCCACCAAGATCACTTCTTAATGAAATTATTTGAAAACCTTTTTCATTTTAAACACTTTGGCAATAACATTCAAAAACAATAAATGATTCATTTTTCAATTTTAGAAATTAGACAAAGATGAATCAAGAATAATCATCAACTAAAAATTAACATATAACTTTCCAACCAAACATTCCACTCTAGATGGTCAAAACAGATCCATGTGGATAAGTTATAGGGGCTTTGATGTAGCAATTTTGTTAAAAAAATTGAAGTAATATTTCTTTTGCTTGGTCATTTGGCATGCATCACAGATTCTATCACTGTCAAACATGAGACTAGGTAAATCTGAAACTAATTGTTTCTTAGATAATTTATGTAAAACATAAATATTTCAATGACCAAGTCTTCTGTGCGAAATCCAAGATTCATTTATCTTAATATTTAAACTACTGACTTTTTGTTTACATAATGAATTTAAGTCCAAGGCGTAGACATTATCAATTTTGGGTGCTCTAAATTTATGAAAATGGTCTTTAAATACCAAAAAATAATTGTAAGAAAAATCAAAAAACTATCCATCAATATAGAGATGAGAGATAATTATTAGGTTATTCTTCAATCCTTGTACATATAGTACTTTATCTATTGAGACATACTTTAAATCTCCAACTATTCCAAGTCCACTTATCTTTCCTTTGGCATTGTCACTGAATGTGACTAGACCTCAATAAATGTTTTTCAATGTATTGAAGTTAGATGGATTTCCACTCATTTTTATAGAGAAGCCACTATCCATATACCATATATATTTTCCTTTTCTATGACTTGTTACCTACAAATACAATTTAAACAAAAATTTGTTTTGGTACCCATATTATTTTGGGTCAAACAGTGTTAAATAACAATGATTTAAGAATCCAAATATTCTTTACTTTTCCATGATTAATGTCATGTACATTAGATAAATATTTTGAAATAAAGTCTCTATTAATCCCATTTATTTTAGGACTTCTCAAATTATAGTTTTTCATATGTCCTTCTGTTCCACAAAAATAAAAAATAGCATATTTTGTATTGGGAACAAAAAAATTCATATATAGATTAGATTTTTTACCTTTACTGCCGATAAAAAATCTTTCCATTTTAATTACTTTTTTACCAATAATATATTTCAGTATATTTTTACCATTTGTAAATATATGAGGAACACTTTTATAAGTTTTTATTTTATCTTGTAGTTTTTTAATCTTATTTTAATGGTCAGTACAATTTATAGTAGATGAGAAAAATTTATCCACTAACTCTTGATGTTGCTTTAGTAAAATATCCCTTTCTAATAAAATATAATTACTAATATTCTTTAAATATTTGTGTTTATTTAATAGGAATTCATATATTTCTTATATCATAGTATAGTAAGCATCCATTTTAACATTTGAGTTACAAGAATTAGAATCCAATGAATAGTAGGGTTGTGCCTTATCTTCTTTAACTATAAAGCACATATTATCTTTTAGATTCAATTATTCCTTCTCTGAATCAGATATTTATTATCTTCTTGCACCTTAATAAAAACTCCAATTAGCCTTCATAGCTCTTTTTTCTTTGTTTTCATCGTCATCATTTTTCTGAAACTTTTTTCTTGTCTTTCTCCTTTCACTTTTTAATTGAGTATAGACAGGTCTTATATGACCCAACTTTTTTTATTTGTAGCAGCTAACATCCCTTGATTCTTTCTCATCTTTTTTGAAGGGTTTTTTAATCCTATCTTCTTACTATAAAACTTTATAAACTTTCTATATAATTAAGCTAGCTCAATTTAATAATTTTATGAGTCTGGATTTCTTTCTTCTCTAACTTTTTGTTTCATTTTTCTATTCTTCTTTTGAGATGTATCCTTTAAAATCAGTGTTGTCATTTTTTCACTTGGACTTTGTGATCTCCAACTTCATCATGAATTTCTGCATCATACATCATTAGATTTTTAATCAATTCATTCATTTTTCATAATCTTGATAGGTGTTTATTGGCGAATTATAGATGAAATTATATTCCACTGGTTAGGCACTACTCTCAATACTTCTAATGATTGATTATCTAATTTGATCGGTTCATCTAATGCTATAATGTTTATAATTTCAATGATCATTCCATTAATTTGAGTGATGATTTCTCCATCAACCGTTCAAAATGTATCAAATTTCAACTTTATTCTTCCATACATCATCTATCTGACGTTGTCTGTATGTTCATAAGAAACTGCATTTCTCTGCCATGTTTCATAAGTTATAGGGCCTTGTGAGACATAATTGAATTATTCTGGTCCCAGATCACATATTATAGCATTCATAGCTTTATAATTCATGTTATACTTATCCTCTATAGCATCAGTCCAAGTTTCAGGTATTCCACTAATATCGTAAGGAGTAATGATCATTGAGTATACTTTAAATTCAAGATTTTTAAAATAGATTATCATACGTGATTTCAAGCATCCATATATTTCACCATTAAAATGTAGAGCACAAACCATTAATATTCCTTATTTTAGATTTTATATTGATCTTCATCATAATATTTAACTCTGTTTTGTTAGAACCAAATAAAATCAAATCTGTAGATCTCTGCCTATGATACCAAGTTTTAAGTCAGAAAGTCTATGATGAAGACACAAGAGGGGTGGGGGTGAATTTTTTACTTTTAAAAATTTACACAATTTTGTCATTACATATCAATGGTAGATATAAATGGTTGTGTTTCTATATGATAGTATGTGCTGTGGAAGAATATAAAATAGATCACTCTAAGTTATAGCAGTTCAGGGCATGAAGATCCCCAAGTCCACTCCACCAATCACCCTCTCTATGGGCTTGGTGAATTTTGCAAGTTATGTTCTCTTCTCATAAGACCGATCGAAAAATGAGTGTAAGAATTTCTCACCCTTAAAAACAAGGGTAAAATAGAGCTTTCTAGTTGTTCTTTAAATAGAGAACCAAAATATCCACATCTTAGCATTAGAAGTTGATATTCTACTATGACTAAAATCGAGTAGCCAATACTTAAATTAATCAATTGATAGTGATTTGATAAAATAGTTTAAACTTCATAGTTTTAGCATCACACAACTGAAAGAAGATGGATATTTGTCTTCAGAAGAATAAAAAAATTGAAATACGTCTAAAGATATCTAGTTTCACAAGAGATCTTCGATTTTAAGAAAAGCAACAAAAACAATGCATTGTGCTTCCATATTTGAACATATATATCTCTAAAATGTTGTCATCCTTTCTAAATTCTTGATCTCTATAGCACTATAAGTAATTTTCACGGGAAAACTTGAAGAATAAAAACTATCAACACTTTCAAGATAGAGATAGATAGATATCCCAAACATCTAATGCGGAATAGATATATATAACGATATATCTTGCAGAAAGATTTCAGATCCGGAAAAGTCACTTGATAAATCGAGAGGATTAAAGTTAAAAAATATAGCATAGATTCGTTGTAACTTCCCTTAAGAATAGAGGATAAAATATCCATTGTAAATAAATCTTTAAATCATTTCAGACTATCTTTGAATCAGTATAATTTGAGTTTTAAATAACACTGATATTCCACAAATACAATTATAGAAAACCCCGATAAATTCCTAAATTCTAATCTTCGGCATTGAAAGTCAAACATAATGTTGATCAGGAAATGAAAAAATACAAACTGTAGGTTTTAACTACATAGTGTTCATTCATTGAACATAAGTTTGACAACGTAAAGATGATCCTAAAAGTAAGGTTGATGATCCATATGTTTTATTCTCAAATTTTGGTTTCCATACTTTTGTAGGGTTCTTTAACCATATTTTTTCACCTTGACAAATGTAAGGTTTCATTCAAACATAATGTTATTTAACCATACATTTTTTCAAATGTAAGGTTGATAAAAAATATGTGTCGATCCTTTATCATAATCTTTAAAACAAGCATAGGGTATGATCCTTATGTTATGTTCTTCAGTGTAGGGAATTAACAGTGATTCCACAAAATGATAATTCATGAACAATGTTTCCAGAATAATCTTAAAATCATTCACAACACTTTAAAGAATACTTATCATGAATAAATACTGGTATATTATTCAAAAATAATAATTATAAATAATATGAACTTCTAAAAATATACAAAAAATAAGATCATTAGTAAAATTAACAAGGGTATTTGTGAGCATCAATATCGGAAATATTTATAGAGTATTGTTGAGACAATACATGCCCAAAATTATCCTCCCAAAACTCTTACTTTTGAAAACTACCAGGATTAACATTAATGGTTTCCAAATTTATTTAATGTGTAATCACACCCATTCTTCCAAGACGAACCTAGGAGGATCATCTTCCAAGTTTAATATCTTAGTCTCCCCAATTTCATTTGTCCCCTACTTTTTATAAGCATAATCCCCTGGACATAAAGGCCATATATACTTTAATGAATCTCTAATGTCATGGTCCAAACCTCGGGAAAATGGATCCAAAGCCACATTATTTTCATGACTAATATATTATTCATTTCTTTGTGGTAATCATTGAACATTTATTCATTTGATTAGGAAACTGATAATCCTATAATATATATACCACTTATTATCCTCTTTAACTAATAGAACCCTTAAGTTATAACAAATCGTGTATTCCATTGGTAATAAGTATAATCCATTTAAAATGGTGGGTGAAATTTTCTATAGATTATCCTCCTTGACTCACCTAAATTAACTATTTTAAAACAATACCATGCCTAACCGTCACTCATCAAACCATTCAATAGGACACCCTAGTCTAATCAGCGATCCAGGAATATAAATGGGATTTCAATCTGGTGTAATTATTACCCAACCTTCACCTAACACACTAATCAAGTCAACCCTGAAAGGGACACACATGTATAAGTTTTACACAAACAATTTATAAGAACACGTGGCTGGTAGTCCGTTTAAAATGACTCTAAATATCCCAAAATTGGTCTAAATAATATGATTGTAAATTTTATAACATAATGATCCTAGTAATATGACTGTTATCTATGAGAAAAACTCATATTAGATGTTTTAAATCAAAAGGAACTTAATTGGTATTAGATACATGACCATAAAATGAAATTATTTAGTCATTGATGCATGACCTTAAAAGTCACCAAAATTGAACTTCTCACTTTAACTTAAAAGAAGTTATCTTCCTCAATAAATTACACTGAAATACATTTATTTTCATTCCCCTAACTAGGATATATAGGTATATATTCTCATGGGATCAATCATAACTCCCAAACACCTACCACTTCCTTAGGTAGAGATAAATTCCAAAGTGGCTAACTTTATGGATTTAAATTAGATAATTAGTAACCAGTGATGGGGAAGTTGAAGAAAATATCATACATATAGATAGAGAAACATGGATATATATATATATATCTGTGTTTATATATATTCATCTAATTATCGAATGTTTTCATGGAAAGTCTAACTAGTGTTGTTACTGTGAAGGATATTACAAATACATCAAAAATCTAAAATAAATTCATAAACTGGACAACAAGACCCTTCATGGGATTATCCAATGTCTTATTCTCTTATTTTCAACATAAAATTAGTAGTGTAATCAATTTCTTCTAATGGTCATCTTTACTTATCAAGTGGTTATGTGAAAAAAACATAGATTGAAAATGAATTCCATGGGAACATCATACAATAAAGGGAGGGAATAATTTTGAACAATATCTTTGAAATTTTTAGGGTATATAAAATGTTCACAAGTATTTTTAGTTGCTGGTAAAATATTTAATATCACTAATTCATTAAAGATGTTATTTAAAATTATTTAAGTATCAATTTATTATAATTTAATCCAAAATATAATAAACTTACAGAACTAATATAGTAGATAATTTTAAACCTAAAACATTTTAATTGAAAAAAATTAAAAAAAAATTCGATACAATAATATAAGATGATTTAAAAAATATTTTGTTTTATTTATATATATTACATGAAATATATTTTTATATATTGTTTAAAAATTATTTTATTAAATATATATTTATTATAAAAACGCTTCTCAATTCCCTTATTTATAAGATAGTGACTTTACGGGGTTTTATAAAAGTTATAATGTATGATTCCATCCACACCCATTTATATATATAATTTAATTTATCTTTCAAAATCCCTAAAACATATTTTTGTATTCATGGGTGAGTTTGAAGATCACTATAAAAGTGGGTGGTAAAGGTTGGAATTAAAGATCATGGGGTAATAATACTCGGTCAACATAGTATTATTCTTTAAACAAAAAATGGAGTTCTTTAATAAAAATTATTCTATCTTACAAAGTGGGGTTTATATAAATCTTACATTGGGAGAACACTATTAAAAATTTATTGATTTATTGATTATTGGGTCATGAAGTTGTTTTCATGTTTCATTTATTTCCAACGTGCTCATGGATTTATTTGAGAATGATTAGAGTTGAACATGTTTCAAGATAATGAAGAAATTTATATAAGGTGGAAACCATTCCATGGTGTGAAAAACCATGTCATTTTTCTAATAGAAATGAAGAATTATTATCACTCATGTGAAAAAAAATTATAGTGTGACACATAAAACATTTTGGTTTATAACTGATTAAAAAATAATTTGAGTAATACTAAAAAAAAGGCAATGGTTCTTATCATGGTTCTTATAAATGATAAGAAGAACTCACTAACTTCCACTTGAATTAAAACGATATAGTAGTTATAGTAACCACAATATATTTTTTTCAAAATGTTTTTGTTTATTTGATGAGGTCAAATGGGTTTTTTTGGAGACGGTTACTAAATACAAAATCTACTAAAGTAAGAAACAGTATCATGATTTCATTAATCTCATCATATTTTGCGGGAATTGTTTTAGGGTCTAGATTAAAATAGGTTATGGTTTTTTTCAATGATATTAAGTTTCAAATATAAATTACTTATTGGTTTTGTATAGGCATCATATTTTAAACATGGTTTTCGAATATTTAGTTGACCAAGTGAAATCGTTTTTTATTTCTTTTATGCTACACCACAGTCTGTTAAAAATTCTAAAATTTTAATTTATTTCTTTGATTAAAATAAATATAGTAGAAAAATATTTTACAGAACATTACAAGATATAAAAGGGATGGAATTTGAGATATTAATAGGTTGAAAACTATTTTGGTTCATTAAAATAAATTTATGAAGAATAAATGTGACCAAATTAGACTTCTTGAGCATATTATTTATTATTATTTATAATGTATTTCAGTTTAAAAATATCAATGTGTGTGAAGAAATATAGGATAGTCGAGATATATGTATTATGGGTTTCAAGACTATCTTCCTACATCATTTTTTGTTCATTGAAAATATGAAAAAATAACTATGATATAGGATACCAACCATTGATCATGAAGAACATACTACTCATAAATATTTGATGAATTTTATAATAATTATAGTTTTCATATTTTTTTGATCTAATATTTTTCTATCTCTAAGTATTTGATACATTTTTTTGAATATTATATGGAAAAATTGGAAATGGGAGAAACCATTTTATAGAGAATGTTTTTTTAGCATTGATTCACACCCCCCCACCCCACCCCACCCCACCCCCTCTAGTACTCCTCGTTATTACTCAGATGTATCAAGTTGTATTAGAGATCTGATTCACTAATGTAGACCTTGATTTAGTATTGAATTACTCATATCTATTTCAATTAAAGAATTTATCATATATTGTATGAATTCTTTAAATAGAATATCTATTCTTATATTTGATGGAAATATATTTCTACCTTATAAATATGGGAGGATTAAATACTTTATTTCATTATGATTTGATGTTTTTGACATTAAAAAAGTGGTTTAAATCCACTAAAATAAGAAAAAATTATTCCTTAAGAGTGTTTATAATGATGGAAGATAAATAAATGTGTTTATTTTATCACTCTTTGAGAAGGAACTAAAAACGGTGATGGGTTCCAAAATAGCCAATATCATATTAAAAAAATTACATGTTATTCGTAATGGAGATTTGAAGGTAATATAATCACAAATAAAATATTATTATTCCCATTTTGATGATATACTTATTTTTTAGGATTTATTTGTTCATGAATTTGTTATATATGATAATAATATTTTTTACCCTATAAATATATTTGGAGAAACATATACATATTCAACCATTATGATGAAATTAATAATATTAGTAATATAAAAAAATTGAAAAAAATTTGCTTGAGGTTCGATACATGGATGAGTTTACAATTAAAAAACTCAATAACTTTCTGATTTTATATGATATGAGATTGGGTTTTATATTGATCAAAAATATTATATAAAAGGAAGATTTATTTTAATAACTTAAAAGTCTTAAATATCAATCAAAAAATTAATTCTCATAATGATTAATCTAAGGTTGACGAGGATATAATAAATTAAAATTATTTTATATCATTCCTGTCAAAAAACCTTAAGAAATGAAAAATTAAGTACAAGGGAAAATCTTTAAAATGATCCAAATGATAAAAGATTTGATATTATTCAAATAAATTACCTAATAATAATCATGATTATAATGAGTATGATCATATTAAAAGGTCACCTAAAAAAAGACAAGTGTTTCTAGTGATAACAGTGTGAGGAATTTATTTAGGGAAATTGGAAGGATAATTCATTAAAAAATGATACATTTTATATTGAAATATAGAGTTTCATATTGTGTGGAAGAAAGTGAAAATAAATTTATATACTTAGTTGGTGAAGGTGTTAAATAATTTATATCACAACATAAAAACTTTAATGATACTATAGTAAATAAAAATATGGAAAAACATTATGATGAGGAATAAGAAACATGGAAGGAATATATTTTGAGAATCGATATCATGGGTTCTGTTAAAAGTATTGTAAGATATTATAATTTTAAAGTATAATTGATGAAATGTATTGACATATAAAATATCATAATTAAAGATAATAAGAATGTTATATTTTTTGGATGATTCATGATCTCAAGGTGATTATTTCTAATATAAATAATATCATATATGATACTATGAAAACTTTTTTTGAAATAAAAAATGAGCTTTAATAGATTGAAACAAATTAAATTGAAGATAAATATTCTATTAATAGAATTTAATTTTATTTTGAGAAATCAATTAATAAAATAAGTTAATTGTAAAATTTCCTAGTGAAAAGTTTCAAATTCACAAAAAACATAACGATTTTATAAAAATTAGTGGACACTTTCTTTTGACATCCAAGGATATAAATCAATAATGAAAGTAATGACATGAGGGGAAAATTAGTTGTGATTTCTCCAAAAACAATATTCAACAAACATAGATACATCGTGTTATTATGTTTAAAATCACATTAAAAATTGTATGTAGAAGAATAAGAATTTGAAATATTAGTCAAATAGTAAATCCCCATAGAATAGAAGCTCAACCATTAATTAGAAATTAGAATAAAATAAAAGTAAATAATATAATTTTTAGAAACATAAATTTAAACTTATGGTATGATTCATATTTGAATGTAGATATTGGTATTTTGGTGTACGGAGATAAGTAAAACATATATTAGTGAAAACAAATCTCCCAACTATAATAGAGTTATTATTTGAGATATATAAAATCAAAAAAATAAATAAAGAGAAAAATATATAGCTCAAAGAATAAGTTATAATTTAAAAAAGAAATCTATGCACTTGAGTTGACTTATTGTAAGTGTGAAAAAAAAATTCACTTTAAAAAATTATTATTTCACAATACTAATATAGTAGTTGACTCAAATATTTAACTCAAAATATATTAGTAAGAGGAGTGATCATGAATAGGTCATTATAGATGAGTTTACTTACAGAGCACTAATAAATGAAATAAATTAGATATTGGATAGAATTTTCTTATCACATGTGATCAAAAATAAAAAAAACTAATAAAAGGTATTCATAAATATCATGAAGGTATTATAACTTTTTGTAATTATGGGTACCTAAATGTTAGGGTAATTTGATGTACTTCAATCGATGATAAAAAATTAACTTAAAATGGTTTTATCTTCATTTATGTGATAAGACATAATTTATTTAGTGTATCCTAATTAAGAAATAATGAGAATGTGGTGATATTTTTTAATAATTTTTATCCCATAAGTAGGTTGAATGATTGAATGATTATTTTTTGAGGATAGAAAACATGAAGGAATTTATTTCATATCAAAGACTATAAAAATTATTTATCTCTTTAGTGTGTAATAGGATATTGAGATATAGAATCAAATACTTGGAAATTTATTCCCAAATAACATTGGAAGACTTATCTATTAATATTTTATGATAAATATTCCAAAACAAGGCCATGAAACAAGAAACCCATGTAACTCATTTCATAAATGGAATATAGTGAAAAAAAATATTTTAATATGTGGATATCTAAATATGGGGGAACATAAACTCATAAATTCATATGTATGTGGCTCGATGAATATAATATCAACCAATAAAGATACGTATTTAATAACTTTTGTTATGATTTCACTTTTATGACTTATGTCTCATTTATATCCAGTAAATTTTAGACCCCTGAGAGCTTTAAATTTTATTAATGATATATTTAATAAAGATAGTATATTTTACAAAAATTAGTTTATAAATAAATATAACTACACAAATAGGGAATTTGTATCATATATTGAAAAAAATGGAATAATTAATTAATATATTTCTCCATGAGTTTTATAACAAAATTATGTTTCATAGTGTAAAAATTCGAGTTTTGTTAACATGGGAAGAACCTTATTTTCAAAACATATAACTTCAATAAACGTTTAGAGAGAATCGACAAAAATGACCATATTTATTCAAAGTTAGTTATTTATTTGAATAAATTAAGTTAATATGCCTAATGAGACATGGTTACAAAATAATTCAAATTTAAAGAGTTTAAAATTATTTGGTAGTTTTTTTATAAAATTAAAAAATATACATATGGAAATATTTGATAAAACATAAAATGGGGGAATTTTTCTTAGTTTTGAACCAATGGGAAGAACCTATATGTGATATTATAAGAATTTTAAGAAAATTATAGATTTATTCTATGTTATTTTTATGGAGGAACATGTAAATTCATGGATATCATTGTTTTTTATAGTGATATTGAAGAGGATCTTGTTGAAAATGATTATAAATATGGTCCAACATCAGTTAATACTATAAATTTGTATGATTAGAAAACTTATTCTAATATTTAAAACGATTTATATGGACTATAATGAAGTGGGTTGAAGTTCTCAACACATATAAAATATTTGAAGCCTAGAAAAAATATTTGGTATTGTACTAAAATTGGTCAAACATAATGGACATTAAGAAATTCCATTTAATCAAGTATAAATTATCAAGTAAAACCAAAACATTAAATAATATTTATAGCATAAGGTTTGGATTACTACTATAGAGGACATATTAAATCATATTTATTAGAATTAAACCTTAGAGTTAGTGTTAAATCACAATGAGAATAGTATTATAGAGAAAAAAATATTTTTTTTATGAGTAGAAAAATAATAATGGTGATGTAGTATAGAAAAAAATATTTCTATATTGCAAAAAATATTCTCAAATTTAGGGTATTTATTTTAATGAGAGTTTTTTCCCAGTTTCAATACTAAAATAAATAATAATATTTGACCAAATTTTTATTTAAATGAATTATAATATTTTACAAATGTATTGGGAATCTATATTATTGAATATATAACTTCATTCGGAGGTATACATATAAAAACTAGTGGGATTTGTCCTTGATATTGATGGAACTCAAGTGTACAAATAAGTGAAATTACTCTATTGTGTTAAATATTACCACAATAATGGTACATAACGTATGATAGTGTTTTGAAGATAATGGAATTTAATATAATTAAGATTAATATTAAACACTATGTCAAATAAAACAACACTAAATCACTCATTATGAAAATGTGTGTGAATAAATTATATTTTTTTTAAATGAAGTGAAATATTATGTATAAATTTACTCTCAAATGATGAAACACTTTAAAATATATATAATCAAATATATGAAATTTTCATTGAGTTTTCATGTGATTCACGAAATCTATTATATTTTTCTTCAATAAAAAAATATGTTTGTGAGTTTCTAAAGGTATTTAGAGTGGAAAAATCAAGATATATATCTAAAAACATATCTATTAATACTAAATGTTCAAGGGATGTTGATTGAAGGGGTTTAAATAAAAATGAATTTAGAAGGTTGATTGGAAGTTTTCGATATTTTATGGTGTCAAGACTAGAAATTTTATACACTGTTATATTATGTGTAAATTTATAAACGAATCTAAAGGAGTAACACCTAGTTGTATTAAAACATGACTTGTATTATATAAAAGGAAAATTTTATTATAAATTGAGGTATGATAAATATAAATTAATTCAACTTTATTAATTTTTATATATGGATTCTTAAGTTGATATTGTAAAATAAATGTTAAATTTTTTAGGAGTATTCATTATTCGAAAAAAAAAATTATTTCATGGAACTCCTAGAAGAAATATTTAGTCACACTTATCATAATGAAAACTATGTATGTTTAAGCATGAAAATCTAAAACTAAAATGATTTGTATGATATCATAACATAAGGATATGATAGTAAACGTTTTGTATCCATTTATTATTAGGTGTGATAACTAAGTTGTAAACGATTTTTTAAAGAATTTAGCGAATATTTGAAGTTAGAAAATATTGATAAAAATTTACCATTCATCAAAGGGAAGTTAAAATGTGGTGAGATCAATATGGATTATATTTTAACAAAGGATAAAAACATGGATATCATGGTGAATCCCTTGATGAATGATGTATTCAAAAACTTGTGATGGTTAATTGTAGTGAATTATCTCCCAAAATCATAGTGACTATATGGTTTTTAGTTTCCCTATTTCATTCCATTTCATTTTTCTACTGAGGGAAAATATTTGGGGTTTTTTTAAGAAAATTGGGATATTTACTATTCAATAATGAGAAAATATATAGGAGAATAGATTCTAGAAAATTTTCCTTACATGGGGAGACCTAAAGACAAGATAGAAATAGTTTTTAATTAAATGCATGTTTTTAGAAAATAAAATGGTACAGATTAAAGAGCCCTCAATGAGATTAAAGAATTTATGGGTGAGTTTTCATAGAGTGAATTTGTTGTATATTTCATTTTTAATTCACTAATTTAATCCCAAAAAAATTTACTGTTTTGGGAATAAATATAATTTCATATTTTCTTGTGCCTTTGGGTGAATAAATTAATTTGGCCTAAAAATTGATTTTAATGAGTTTAATTTCACATGGAATGTAATTATTCACTCCTCAAATATATTTTAAAATGATTTTTAATTTTTATTTGGAAAATAATTATCTTATATATATATATATATAAATCACTAAAATTAAATTAATAAATAATATTTTTTAAGAATTTTTTATGATTTTAAATATTCATTTTAATTTCATGTTTCCGAAAATTTATTATGTGATAACTATATGTGATATGTAATTATTATATTTAAAAGGGTGGGATATGTTGGTAATGTGTTATATGTTGAAGCCAATATTGTTTTAGGTCAGACAAAGTTGTTTTTGAGTTAGTGTAAGGAGGTTGTTGGAAAATCATATTTTAACCTCTGACATTTAATTAAACATTAATGAAGTTCTTAAATTGAAATTTTTCTTCCTGCATTGGGTGATGAATATAGGAATCTATCTACATTTAGACAGATCAAGTCAGTTTCATTGGAAGAGTTCTATTGAACCCTAGAGAAGTGAACAGTGTGTTGATGCTTGAGTGTAGTTATTTTTATCATTATTGTTTGAGTTGAGATGATTCCAAATTTTTATGCATAATGAGTTTTACCCTACTATATTTTTAAATTAGAGGACATTTTTTCAATTTAATTTTGTTTAATGGGGGCTCATGCATAACTTCTTTTTGGAGAGGGTTTTCTTATCATTAGAACTATATTGAAAATGTTAAGGTTTATTTTTGTTGCTAACTAGGTGTATAATTGATATATATTGTATAATTCAAGATATTATATAATTGAATTTGATCCATTTCCCAAAATCAATTTTTTTTATTTTCAAATGAAAATTTTAAAGGGTAGTGTGAAACCAAACAACATAAAATAAATAAAACATTAAAAGGAAATTCTTCCAATGTATCTGCAAGAACTACCCCTCCCCAGCGACTACCTTTTTATGCCAAGCCTCCACCTTCACAAGACCGCTCGGCTAGCTATCTTGTACAAGGTTGCATAGGCCTGGTATCAGTTGAATAATACATAACCTCTTGATCATCCAAATCCAAATAGCCAAGCTTTGGTGAATACTTCCTACAATTAATCCCTATCCATAGTTTTTCCTTATATATTTTCTATGTTCTTTCACATTCCATAAACAAAATAACACCAAAAAAATGTAGTCACAAACCATGAAGAGTCATGCATAGGCAGACTCACCCTAAAAACACATTCAAAAATTGAAATCCTTTGAATCCATCATAGAACATCACATATGTGGTGTCGTCAGGTTCCATGTTTCAATTGAGACAAAACCACCACAAGATGCATGCAGTCGTTCTCCTTCACATAGAAAAACACCTTGAAGACCACATCTCGGGTCCACCTCGAAGAAAGTGGTAGAGTCCTGGTGTAAGAGTAGACGAGCGAGCAGCCAATTCCCTTGATGAATCTCATCTCCATAGCCCAAAAACGTTGAGGGCCAGCACTGAAATCAATTATGAATAACATAGAAACCAAAATATTGATCACATCACATCCATCCAGCATTAGATCACTCAACCATTCACATAAAAAATCCCTACGAACCATTATAGAAGAAATGGAGAACAGTCCTGGAGAAATCCTTCAAACCAGAGACCGTCTCACTTAGGTCACAATGTGACAATGACAGTCACTTATTAATACCTCCCAAAACCTCAAAGAAACTACCATAGCAGATCTAACTATTAAAGCCATCATGGAATCGAGAGGCCATAGTAGGGGTAGGAAACCGAAACCATGGAGAAAAGGAAACCGAGATAGGAAACCCGCCGAAAGAGCCACCAGAAGAATCAATAATGAAATATATATGGCGGTGAAGAGGTATAAATGGGAGAAGGATGGACAGTAAATGGTGGAGGGTTGCGAAATCCTCACCACCACTATTGAATATGAAGACAGATCTTCCGCCCACTTAAGCTAAATGATGCCACCACACACAAGTTGCTACCAACGAAGCCTCGCAAGCATCCAGAATATGATGTAACCTCCCAACCCGCACCAGAACACCGAAGATCCACATCTGAATCTGATGAAGTTTCTTCCAAATAACCCATACAACATCACCATCGTCAGAAACCCCTGTTGTGCCCACTAAAATCCCACGCCCCAGTAATACTTTCAATGGTCCCACTGCTCTAAAAACCTCTTTCCATGCAGATTCCATCGACCTCAAAACCCTAGGGTTCTCCAAAGAGCAGAAATCTCCGGAAAGAACCCAGTTTGATCGATTTGATGAATATTGGTTTGTTTTTAGTTATTTTCTACTACTGGTCTATTCAATTTGATGGATTTGGATTTAGTCAATTTTAGAGGACTGAAGGTGATGTTTATCATTTTTGTTTTTGATTTTTGTTTTTAGAAGAAAATTGAGTGCCTGGAAGGATACATTTAAATTATTAGAGATAGCCCAATGTGATAATAATCTATAAACACAAATAATATCATGTTTTTTAAGGAGATTCTAAAGAAATTAGGGGTTTAGCTAAAATCTAGCTGAAAAATCAACCAGAATATTAATATATGGATTAACTAATAATTTTGAATGAATTATACCAAATAATTTTTTATTGTATACAAATTTTAATCCAAGTAATACTCTATAGAAAATTCTCATTATCTGGGAGAATAATTCTTAATTTTTTGGGACTGTATAGTATTTTTTTGTACGATATGTTTTTATTCTATGAATTTGAGTGTTGTATCTCTCTCATGTATGCAATATATTTTCTCCATGTTAAAGGACAAATAATATAATGGTCAGTAATAATTTGAGGTATTATGATGTTATTGAGTCCTTTTCATTTATTCTTTATTTATTAACATCTCATTCTAATATTTATATAATATGGTTTTGGATGAGGATAGGAGATAGCAGTCATTATTATAATTTTTTCATTATCAATATTCTTTCATTTTTTTTCTTTTCACTTATCCTTAACTCAATTCACATGGAATATGATGTATCCAAATAAATCAATGATTAATGGTGAGTATTTATTTTCAATGAGGTGGGTATTGACATGATCTCATTTGAAGTTTATTTTCATCTACTAACTATGATCCTTTTATGTATTAATGGTTCCACAAATTATTAATTAGTGATATATGAAAACTAAAATGATTTTGAGAATGTTTATGGAATGAAATTGAATGATATAATGATGATATTGAAGTAAGACATAGAAATTATCCTAAGGATTAACTTCTATCTTCATAAATTCATTTTGTTTACATTTCATTCAATATTTTAATTTTGTATTAGAATTTTTATCCAACATCCCCCATCATTTGTGTGTCTAGAATTTTAATTTAAATATAAAAATAATTTACATGAAGAAATGGTGATTTTTAGTTATTATACTATATATATTGCCCTTTTGGTTGAAAATATAGTTCATCCCTTATAAAAATAAGAGAAATGTTTTTAGGGTCTTTTTGAAAAGGATTTACCATCATGTTTAAATAGCCCCAGAGAAGTGGCTCGAAAAAGATAAGAATGAAAATCTTGAGTTAATGAGAGTTAGTAAATAAAGTATTATAATTCACTCCTAGATATTTAGTTCCCTCACAATCATTATCTTATCTAGTAATATAGTGTTCATATAACTATCAATTTGAGGTCATATTATGACTAGTTTCATGATTTTTTAATTTATAAGTCATGAACTTGTTATCATATTAAATATATTTATAAAATTATCATGGATTTTTTTGAGAAAAATTGAAGTTGAATAGGTTGAAATATAATAAACTAATTCAAATACGTTGGAATCCATGTCACAGTGCGACACAAACCATGTCGTGAATCTTATTGACACAAATAAGGATTCTCTCTCAAATTAAAACAACATTTTAATGTGGTATAAAACATGTCATGGTTAATGACTGGGAAAATAGATTTTGAATAAGAATGAAAAATGGCCAGGGTTCTGACCATGGATCCTATAGATAAAAGGAAGAATCATCGACTACCAAGTAGAGGAATGTCATGTTGTGGTTCTAGAAACAAAAATTTAGTTTTATATAATTTATTTTTATGGATGTTTTTGGAGAAGTTATTTTACTTCACTAACTTATAATTGAATAAAACACATCATGACCTCATTAATAAAGTAATATTTTAGTTAAAGAACACTCAAAGTTAGATGATCATGGTTGTGCAATAAATTTATTATATTTATGAAGAAATTAATTCTAGATTTTGTTGTGTATTGAGATATCAATCTTGAGTTTTAAGTTTTTATCATACCAAGTGAAATCTTGATATGGTTCATAAAACCGTGTAAGGGTTTATCAAACTCTATAAAAAATAAATATTTATAGTATTAAATAATATATATATATATGAACTTTTCAAAGTGATTTTGTTAAGAGAAACGTGATGGTCTTCAATAGAAAAAAAATGTACACACTTAATGGAACTTCAGTAGGAAGGAAAAAGATCAAACTTTTTTCTTACACTCATTATTGATTGTTCCTTATGATTTACTACTATATGTATATTTTAACATATTTGAAGCGCACTAGGATTATTAGAAGACATATTGTGTGGGGTTTAGTATTTTCTTCCTAACACATCTTCTATTCATCATAAATAAGACAAAGACTGTGTGAAACAGGATGTCATTGACTAATAATTAAGAAATATCCAACTATAAAGATTCAATGAAGGTTATAAAAACTGAAAGTTTATTGTTCTTTCATTATAGTTTTTTTATATCTTTTTTTATAATATTTTTTTAAGATGCTATACACTAACCAATAAAAGGTTCAACTTAATAATCTAAAAATTTACCTTGGACATTGATCCACCCCCCCCCCCACCCTCTGGAGCCCAAAATTTTCACTCAGACATATTAATATCCTTCCCCAACAATCAATACATGAATATAGATATATTTATTTAAAATATATATATAAATCCATAAATTTTATTTATTTAATAATTAGTCATTGAAAATATATTCAAATTATTATAGATAATAATTGTATCTTTCGATTTAATCTTTACTTAATATCAATATCTAAAATTATTTTTAAAATTACATGTTTTCAAAAAATTAACTTGTTAATATTTATTTTAAATAGAAGGTACCACAAAAATAATAATATATTATATAATTGGTATCTCAGTTTATGGGTATTTTTATGATTATGTGTTTAGATCATTTTCATAAACTCTCTAAAGAGTAGTCTCAATGACTCCCATAAGATGTGTTGCCACTTTTAAAATTAATATAGATAAATATTACAATGTGTTTATATTATTATAACATACAAAAAATTTAGAATTAAAAAATTATTTTAGAGTTATAACACCACCTATAATGATAATGAATGGTATTTATTCCGAATGTTGGTGGCTATAGATATAAATATAAAAATTCATAATAATAACTATTTATTTCCCATTAAATACTTTAATTAGGGTCTACCTAAACAGTGTATTGATTTTCTATTAATAGATAAATTATTTAATGGGGTTAAACTCTTAAATTTATTAGTTATTCACATAACCTCTATAGATAGTTATTTTTGAAATAGATCGACTTAATTATTATATGAACTAACATAAAAAATAATTATAGTATCACGTTTTAAGAATTTTATCATTGAATAATGGATCAAATTGATATGTCAATAATTTCAACTAAACATTAAACTATAAAATATATTAAATATATTTTAATTATCATAATTTATTCAAAAATGAATCATCATACTATGTCATGATTTATTATCCCATAATAAATATTTAATGCATTGCACTTCATTTCCATATGCCTCTATGATGATAATTTATTATTTTATAATCGAATGTGAGATACATTTTTTTATTTATTTCCCAAGAAATCAAAAAACCCTTAAGATTAAATAATTATCCACATATTAATTAATTATATCATATACTTTTAATTCAAATCACATCAATTTATACTAGTAGTGAATTTGGATTGTTGTTGTAAAATATACTCAACTATTTGGTCTTTATTAATGTATCCAAATATTCTGGTTATACACTTCTAATAAACCACACTAAGATTGGTGGAATATATAATAAATTAACATTCCAAAAAAATTGATACAAATTCTAGATTAATGATTTCTATATATAAAATAGCCAATTGCACTAGCATAATAAGTTGTGTTGTGACTCCACTTTTCATTGAATCCAATATTATAATATTTTTTTAAACTTTCTTGATGTAATGGGACTAACTTAAATAATAATTTTCCCTATATTTTCTTAATTTAATAAATTGAATATTATTTACTACTTTTTTATCTTAATTTTTGAACATTGGGGATAGATACTTATTTTTTCATTAATATTAATCATGCTGGTTCCAAAATATTAATATATAATTCACATATGATGCTTAATAACTATATATTAATCTATAATATTTGAATTAGTATATTTTTCTATATTTTTGTGTGTAAATTTGTAAGATAAAATATTTGAATAAAAATTTTAAAATCATTTTTCGGTGTTTTTTTATGTGATAAAAATATTTAGCTAATTTATACACCATCTTTTTATTTCCTAATAAAATATACCCTTCATATTGTTCTAAAAAAATAGTTCATTTAAATCCCTATTTAAAATTTTTTTATTAGTATAAATGTTATGAACATAAAAATTATTTATTGAGACTAATATATATAATATCCTCGTTGACATAATTCATTCTACATGATCATAGGTATCAAAATAATATATTCATTATTTTTCTATTAAACCATTGAAAGACAATATCACTTAAAAAGATTGAGTTCCCCATTAAAATAAAAATTTCTTATAAAAAATAATTAATATCCAATATGTTTTAAACCATTCTAAAAATTAGTGATGAAAAAATTATTATTTCTAATTAAACAATTCATATCATTATTGTAACGAACCAAACTTTAATTAATGGAAATTCCTCTTGATCTAATTAAATATCTTATTATGGCAATATAAAATATGAAATTCATTGTTTCATGTTTCTAGATTTTAAAATTCCATTACGAATTGTGATCGTTGCTACTATAGTTATTGAATAGGGGTCACATGATTAGCATAAATATAAGGCTTTAACAAATCCAATTTACTCAAACAAAGTAAGCGATGGCCTTATCTAGTAGAGTTTCCCCATACAAAGCCCATTCTTCAGAGCATAGAAAGAAGGTGGTGTGATTGGGCTTCGCTCTTGACCAAGCCCATGCCGAGATTGAACACGTTAAGCTTGAGTAGAACCGACTATAGGAGAAGTATAAGTTAATAGAGATTACCACCCGAGTGATGTTATCTGAGCCACCCCAAGAGTCTGTCACCATCGTGCACCTTACCCTAGTGTCTTATGTGGGTGTTTTAAGTGGTTATGTAAAACATACCATAGTACTAAGATTATGTACATTATTATTTTATAAAGAACATACATTCTTTTTGTTATTGTTACTTTGTAAATAGTTTTTAAAGTGCATATAGTATTCTTAGTTAATATCCAACTAAGAAATCTATTTTGATGAATTAATAGATTTTTGAATTAAATAATATTTTAATAAAATATTATTATTATTAAATTACTGTGTAGGGATTTGGAAGGCTCAATACCTTCTTCCAAAGATAATGATGTTACCTCCAACATGATACACTATAATAATGTTGCCTCTGCTGACCCAGATAACACTGTGCTGTCTAATACTGAAGTTAATAGTGATCCTATTGTTACTCCAGTTCCTTTACTTAAGTCTCAATATGATAATGGAACTTCTGGAATTTCTGTTGATCCCTCTTTATCAAACAATTTTGATCCTACCCTGAATGTACATACTGTTTGT
Source organism: Viscum album (assembly GCA_963277665.1). Lineage (NCBI taxonomy): Eukaryota > Viridiplantae > Streptophyta > Magnoliopsida > Santalales > Viscaceae > Viscum > Viscum album. Next base: position 796,186,008 of record OY728143.1, on the reverse strand, counting down.
AACGCCCCGACCCCAGCTACCCAGAGTCGGTGCATTACTTCGTAACATTGGCATGATCACAAGAAAGATCAAATCTCGAAAGACCGATTGGTTTAGTAGCCTTGGAAACACTAGATATAATCATAAAGTTTTACATTACATTTCAAAGTGAAAAACTAATACAACAACATAATTTTTCCACAATCCACACTATTAACCCCTCATAAAATCCTTGCAGGTCATTCATAACTTACTTCTTCACATCCTGGGAAAAATAAAACATAGAAAAGGGGTGAGCTCAAATGCCCAGTAAGGATAACAATATAGCGGAAACTTTCATAAATAAGAATAAACATTTAAGGCAATGCATTACTAAAACAAAAGCCTTTTAAACTTTAACTTCAACATGGTATGGAAAAAGTAAAATGAAATAATGCCATTTACTTATTCACATGGATATTCTACTAATCGAATAATCACATGAAAAAAATCAATAACCACTTTCATAATGTTGGAATGCATAATGCTAAACGTTAATTTCTTTGTCTAGGCCTCATCCCAAGACCTAGGGGTTACTTCTAACCGGAACCCAACCCGGAGTGCCTCTAATAACCGGACACCAACCCGGAGTGCCTCTAATAACCGGACACGAACCCGGAGTGCCTCTAATAACCGGACACCAACCCGGAGGGCATACTTTTACCAGTCCCTAACCTGGAGGGCTTACTTTAACCAGTCCCTAACCTGGAGGGCTTACTTTAACCAGTCCCCAACCTGGAGGGCTTACTTTTACCGGTCCCCAACCCGGAACATACTTGTTTAGCACATTCATCTGAAGAAAAGTTTGAAATATAACATAAACATTCGGGTTAAAACTAGCATACGAAATGTCAATAGTTTCACCATAAACTATGAATGGTATAAAATAGCACATCCACATTCAAACATATCACAAAACCTTCAATACAATATAGAAGTTTTGTATTTATAATAAATCAACTTCAAATAATCTTAAAATCCATCAAAGGATGTTGACATAGATGAAATCAAAATTCTTTTAAAAGAAGTATCTCCTTTTATTTTGAAATCATTTAAGATCCATATAAAATAAAACATTTTCTTTGAAAATATTCTTATAAGCTTGTAAGGAAAGCTTCGACGATTTTATAACGGCGGAAAATAACCGCACCCGCCGTATAAGTTAAAAAAAACATTCTTACCTCAATTCTGTCGAAAAGGTTAAAAAGGACCTTGTTTTGAAAACGACGGAAAGATTCCTTTATAAACCTCTTATAAAAAGTCAAACAAGGGTATAAATGACTTTAACCCATATTCTTGTAAATAGTAAAAATGTTTTGAAATACATTTCGAAGAAACATGGATGTGGATGATAAAGAGATCCCAGTAGATTATTACGTACAAACAACCTCGGATAATGAAGAGATTGTGAAATAACCCTTACCTTGTACTTTTCCTTGGTTGTGGTAGGTTAACCTCCTGTATAATGGTGAAATAATTGTTATTAAATTATACAAGAATCATATACATTAATATGATATCATATATGATCTTTTAATATTGATTTGATAATAATATCTTAGTATTATCGTTGTTTCGGGTGTTAACTTACTTGTTTTCTTTCATATGTTTTGTTACGTAAGACATGTTTGTAAAGGATAGGTTGTATATTATTCATATCCAGAATGATATCAAGTCCTTAAACATCATTTTTAAATCATCAAATGATAATTATACTTGAATGGATACGATGGAGAATGAATCTCATCGCGTTCGTGGAGACGGTAGTCCGTACGTACGCACGAGCGACAATATCATTCTTTTGATATTAAAATAATATATAAATGGATGGTATATCATATATACAGAATCATTAACATGTTATATTTATTATTTACATGAGTTACACATCGTTATTATACCCATCCAAATAATATTATATTGAATAACAATTACACCACGACGTGGAGACGGTAAGCCGTACGTACGCACGTATGGTGACATGTTATTCAAAGGGTGGATAGAATACTGAATATGATTGTACCATATTTATAATAACATCACAGTATATGTGAGATACTGGAGTTATTATTTCAGAATGGTAAGAACAAAGGAAGAAGAAGTGGAAGAAGAAATGAACTTAGAAAAGGGTGGTGAAATCATTACCTCTTCTTCGGGTTCTTCCTTTTGATTTGATCAAAAGGGCTCCTTAGGTTGGCTTTCTGATCAAACTAAGGCCTCTAGGTTGTATTGAGGGATGTTGGGAGAGTATTTGGGCAGAGTTTGGCCGAACCAAAAGGCTTTAGAGGTGTGAAGAAATGAGAAGGAGGAGTGCTCTTTTATAAGAGGGGTGAGGGGCACCTTTGGAAAAGCTAGAAATATTAATTTATAATAAATTCATATTCGGTTTCTAAAGGCTCCAAAGTTGACTATTCAAAGGATGAGGTGGGGATAGGTCGAAAACAACTCATCCAATAGAATTTAGACAGGTTTGGGTACTTATATTAACCTTATCTTTAAGTATTAACTCTAAGTTAATTAGTTTCACTTTTACAATGTCTCTTTGTATTTTTATATAATATGGTTAATAAGCTTACTATATACATCCAGGAGACCCCCAAGTGGTCCATTAATGATTAACCTATCATAATATAAGTCTCTTGGCCGAACCTTAGATTTTTAGGAATTTAATATCAATTAATAATATAATATTTGTTTTAAGAACTCTTTTATGTCAATTTTGACACTATTCAATAGTTGATTTTTGTGAAACTCATAACAGATTGATTACTTCGAACAAAGTCCATTAAATCAATCCTAATATATCATATTAGCCTAGAAAATTAGTTTAATTCATTAAAAGTTTCATATTATATTTATTTGGGTATTTATAATATCAATTATTTTAATTTTTCACTATTATAGTAATTACTGCATCATCATTGTGTCATAAATAAAATAAATTATTTAATGTCTAAAAATTATAAATAAAATATCATTATGTAGGAAATCTTTTTATCTTTCTAATGAATATTTATAATTGAAAATCCAACATGTATAACCCTATGTAAAAATTGTTGTTCTAAAAGATATATGCTTGTGTCATTTTTGTATTCATTTTGACTTAATTAAAATAAAGTGTCATTATCACTTACAAGTGGATCCATGGGGTCCCAAAATAGACCCAAAGATGCCCATGGTCGACTATGTATCAACCAATAGGGTTAAGACACGTTTTAGGGTAATTTAGTATTATTATAATATTATTTTTTTTAACCCTTATTTACCGGATTTACCCTTAACCATGGTAAATAAAATATTTACCGCAGTAATTATTCAAAATGTCTAAAACTAAAAGTTACCTATTTACACAATTTTAACATCCTGATTCCAAATATGGAATCCATTTTTCTAAATTCAAAACACAGAAGTGGCAGAAATTAATTTAAAATTAATTCCCGCTGTCAAAACAAAAAGCGTGTTTTTAAGAGATAATAACTACCAAAAGATTGACACTTGTTTATGTTCGGTTTAATTGTAAAATTATGTCCAATGACCAACATTATATTAAATGGTAAAAATATATTCTAAATATACTTTAAAACCACTCAAATTCATAATTTATCAATATTAATTATTTTGATTAAAAAAGTTGTTTTTAATTAAAATTTAGTAATTTTCACTATTCATCAAAATATAAAAGTTATCCGAAATGTACCAAAATTTCACCCTAGGCTAATTTCGATATTCCGAATCCAAAAATGAAGTCCATTTTTAAATATAAAATATATATAATTTCAAAAATTAGGTATTACTATTCATAACGGCTAGTTTGATTGGTTGTGGTGTGTGTTAAAACTCAAGGTTGCGTACAACACACGCTACTGTATTACTCAAAGAAAGCGTACCGTGGAAGCTTGGGATGTTTCATTTTAAATTTCTGATGTCCCAATTTAGTCAAAAAGATTAAAATATTGTATTTAAAAAGGTTTCACTATTAGAAGTTGATAATACTGAAAATGAATCTGTTCTTGCAATATGACTAAGAAACTCATAATAGGGATTCTAAAATTATAAGGATTATATAAAGTTCAAAATGTAGTTAATACTATTCATGAACTCTTTTAATGGTGTGATTGAACTCGGTGTTGCGTGTAGTGCAAGTTATTGAATTATTTTTAAGAAATAACACACTCTGAAATCCTGGGGTGTTACATTCTCCCCACCTTCAATAAATTGCGTCCTCGCAATTTGAAATTGTTCTTCGAAAATAAAAGGTTGAAAGTAGAAAATATATTTGTGGGAAAACCCACATCGGAAATTGGGTTACTAAAATTTAGTCTTAATATGAGGAAAAGATAAATGAAAGGGTCACCACCAAATTATGATCTCGATTAGGAGAACATTGGTGGCAATTAGAGACATATAATTGGAGGAAAAACGTAAATATTTATAGGTAGTGATTGAGGTCATCAATCACAAACAAGTATAAAATTGAGGTCCTTAAACTCATCAATCTATGATGATTTGAAGTACCATCGGTTCAACAAAATATAGGGTATTGGGACAACACATTTTTGACATTTCAAAATATCTTAGTTGAAATCCCACATCGAAAAATGAATTAATGAGGCCTCTATTTAAAATAAAGAGTGGAAAGTATGAAGATTACCGAAAATAACACATACTAGGGTTCCATTTAGGAAAATATGGATATGGAAGAGAAATCTAACCATCAATTATCTGATGGAGAGTGGTAGAGAACATGGCTATGAAAAGGCCAACAATCCCAAAGCCATAAATTAGTGATGATTTAAGGTACCATCTAGGAAAACATTTTTGTTCTAAGTTGCTTTTCTTAATATTGAGGAATCTATTTATGAGATTGACTAAGATCATAAGGAGATATACTTACTTTATAATTATAGTTTTATCCATTAATAAATTTCTACCACAAACTCATCTTTCACTCTAAAAGATAATAGAATGTAAGAAAAATTCTATTTACACTATTCGTATAGGGTTCCAAAATAAATGAATTTATAATTCATCTACAAGATCTTTTAATAAAAACTACATTATTTAATCCAGGACATCTCGTGGGCCAGTGGTAGGTGATACACCCTTGTCGCCCTTCGGTTTCGGGTCCAAGTCTCGCAGCCTTGCCGGACGCGACGGGTTGCCGCCCGACCTCCGGGTTGTCCTTTTATGGCAATCCAAAATAATCCAAACTAGAACTATCCAAAATACTTCTATCCAAACTCACAGTCCAACATTTATAAGTAAGGTAAACATAATGTAGAACCTTTTTACCCCGTAATAGCATATGAATACCTTCATCATGTATTCTTTTAATACACCGAAACATCCTGAATTACCATATTCCTTATTGATTACCTTCATGCTCCCTTATTCCATATAGAAAGCTGGATATACTTCATTAATCCAAAAATGTTTTAAACCCCAACAATGATGGAATATACAAATCATTAATCAGTTCCAGGGTAGTCAGGAATATCCAATATAATTTATCCAAAACAATCACATATTATTCCAAAATCACTACCTCAGTATCAGAACTATGTTATGATTTATCATTCTCTCAACCATATATTTTCCAAAAATTTATCCTGCTATTGAGTCACTTTTCTTTGTTCCACACAATCTCAAGTCCTTAATGAAATAGTACTGCAGTACAATCCTTATATACTCCATAATTATTGTAACAAGTACATTGTTGATACAACACTCAATTGACATAATCAACATAAGAACTCTAATCATTCCTCTTCATCTGTGGTAGTATCATAACTTGATTATTATCCAATAACATCATTTTCGGCATAGTCTGATGACTGGGACATAGGTTCGCGTAGTGTCCAAACTCCTTGCAAATGAAGCATTGTACATTTAAAACCATTTTCTTACCCTTGCAGTCACGTACCTTGTGCCCTTTTCCTCCACACTTATAACAAACTCCCATTCCTTTCAGGCAAGTTCCAGGGTGTTTCTTTCCACAGTTACCACATATGGGAAAATTCTTCTTTTCCCTTTTCCCTTTATCCATCTTTCTCTCTTCCATCCTTTTCTTCTCTTGATTCCCTTCAAAGCCATAGGACTCAGTAAACTCTTTACTTATCTTATCAACACATGATATTATTTCTTCATATGAAGATAATACATGGGAGACTATTTCTCTTATAAATTCTAGCTTAAGACCATGAAAGATATGATCCTTCCTTCTCTTTGAATCATGTGTATTTCTGGAGTTCTCATTCCTTCTACTGGGCGCCATTTCTAAACAATGGCATAAACTAGATCAGTTTATGAATCAAAATACATAATCCCATACTTATAAAACACTTAACATAAATTGAACTATTTATGGATATAATCCATAATCATAAAAATGTTTTCTTTGAGGAAGTATATACTCATAAACCCTTCATAATGATTTGTAAAGAAAATGAGAGTTATCCTAAGCATATCCCCCGGGAGTGTCGTAACCAAGAGTGCAGCAAGGCCCGTTGTCGTGCACCAGTTCCCGTTCGAGTCTAGCTCAAAGCGGTGTTTTCAGGTTTTACCCCTAGGTACATCTGTGCCAGAGCCGCCTCTACCTGCTCGTATCCAGACAGGGATGTATTGCTCGGAAAACTCACAAAATCTCTACAATACCAAAATTCTAGGAAGTTCTTCTATACTAATCCTCAACGTTCATCTTAGGTCTACGTGCTCTAATCAGAGTTTATCTAAATCTAGCTTCCAAGGTTTGTACTAAACTTCCTCTGATACCAACTGTAACGCCCCGACCCCAGCTACCCAGAGTCGGTGCATTACTTCGTAACATTGGCATGATCACAAGAAAGATCAAATCTCGAAAGACCGATTGGTTTAGTAGCCTTGGAAACACTAGATATAATCATAAAGTTTTACATTACATTTCAAAGTGAAAAACTAATACAACAACATAATTTTTCCACAATCCACACTATTAACCCCTCATAAAATCCTTGCAGGTCATTCATAACTTACTTCTTCACATCCTGGGAAAAATAAAACATAGAAAAGGGGTGAGCTCAAATGCCCAGTAAGGATAACAATATAGCGGAAACTTTCATAAATAAGAATAAACATTTAAGGCAATGCATTACTAAAACAAAAGCCTTTTAAACTTTAACTTCAACATGGTATGGCAAAAGTAAAATGAAATAATGCCATTTACTTATTCACATGGATATTCTACTAATCGAATAATCACATGAAAAAAATCAATAACCACTTTCATAATGTTGGAATGCATAATGCTAAACGTTAATTTCTTTGTCTAGGCCTCATCCCAAGACCTAGGGGTTACTTCTAACCGGAACCCAACCCGGAGTGCCTCTAATAACCGGACACCAACCCGGAGTGCCTCTAATAACCGGACACCAACCCGGAGTGCCTCTAATAACCGGACACCAACCCGGAGGGCATACTTTTACCAGTCCCTAACCTGGAGGGCTTACTTTAACCAGTCCCTAACCTGGAGGGCTTACTTTAACCAGTCCCCAACCTGGAGGGCTTACTTTTACCGGTCCCCAACCCGGAACATACTTGTTTAGCACATTCATCTGAAGAAAAGTTTGAAATATAACATAAACATTCGGGTTAAAACTAGCATACGAAATGTCAATAGTTTCACCATAAACTATGAATGGTATAAAATAGCACATCCACATTCAAACATATCACAAAACCTTCAATACAATATATAAGTTTTGTATTTATAATAAATCAACTTCAAATAATCTTAAAATCCATCAAAGGATGTTGACATAGATGAAATCAAAATTCTTTTAAAAGAAGTATCTCCTTTTATTTTGAAATCATTTAAGATCCATATAAAATAAAACATTTTCTTTGAAAATATTCTTATAAGATTGTAAGGAAAGCTTCGACGATTTTATAACGGCGGAAAATAACCGCACCCGCCGTATAAGTTAAAAAAACATTCTTACCTCAATTCTGTCGAAAAGGTTAAAAAGGACCTTGTTTTGAAAACGACGGAAAGATTCCTTTATAAACCTCTTATAAAAAGTCAAACAAGGGTATAAATGACTTTAACCCATATTCTTGTAAATAGTAAAAATGTTTTGAAATACATTTCGAAGAAACATGGATGTGGATGATAAAGAGATCCCAGTAGATTATTACGTACAAACAACCTCGGATAATGAAGAGATTGTGAAATAACCCTTACCTTGTACTTTTCCTTGGTTGTGGTAGGTTAACCTCCTGTATAATGGTGAAATAATTGTTATTAAATTATACAAGAATCATATACATTAATATGATATCATATATGATCTTTTAATATTGATTTGATAATAATATCTTAGTATTATCGTTGTTTCGGGTGTTAACTTACTTGTTTTCTTTCATATGTTTTGTTACGTAAGACATGTTTGTAAAGGATAGGTTGTATATTATTCATATCCAGAATGATATCAAGTCCTTAAACATCATTTTTAAATCATCAAATGATAATTATACTTGAATGGATGCGATGGAGAATGAATCTCATCGCGTTCGTGGAGACGGTAGTCCGTACGTACGCACGAGCGACAATATCATTCTTTTGATATTAAAATAATATATAAATGGATGGTATATCATATATACAGAATCATTAACATGTTATATTTATTATTTACATGAGTTACACATCGTTATTATACCCATCCAAATAATATTATATTGAATAACAATTACACCACGACGTGGAGACGGTAAGCCGTACGTACGCACGTATGGTGACATGTTATTCAAAGGGTGGATAGAATACTGAATATGATTGTACCATATTTATAATAACATCACAGTATATGTGAGATACTGGAGTTATTATTTCAGAATGGTAAGAACAAAGGAAGAAGAAGTGGAAGAAGAAATGAACTTAGAAAAGGGTGGTGAAATCATTACCTCTTCTTCGGGTTCTTCCTTTTGATTTGATCAAAAGGGCTCCTTAGGTTGGCTTTCTGATCAAACTAAGGCCTCTAGGTTGTATTGAGGGATGTTGGGAGAGTATTTGGGCAGAGTTTGGCCGAACCAAAAGGCTTTAGAGGTGTGAAGAAATGAGAAGGAGGAGTGCCCTTTTATAAGAGGGGTGAGGGGCACCTTTGGAAAAGCTAGAAATATTAATTTATAATAAATTCATATTCGGTTTCTAAAGGCTCCAAAGTTGACTATTCAAAGGATGAGGTGGGGATAGGTCGAAAACAACTCATCCAATAGAATTTAGACAGGTTTGGGTACTTATATTAACCTTATCTTTAAGTATTAACTCTAAGTTAATTAGTTTCACTTTTACAATGTCTCTTTGTATTTTTATATAATATGGTTAATAAGCTTACTATATACATCCAAGAGACCCCCAAGTGGTCCATTAATGATTAACCTATCATAATATAAGTCTCTTGGCCGAACCTTAGATTTTTAGGAATTTAATATCAATTAATAATATAATATTTGTTTTAAGAACTCTTTTATGTCAATTTTGACACTATTCAATAGTTGATTTTTGTGAAACTCATAACAGATTGATTACTTCGAACAAAGTCCATTACATCAATCCTAATATATCATATTAGCCTAGAAAATTAGTTTAATTCATTAAAAGTTTCATATTATATTTATTTGGGTATTTATAATATCAATTATTTTAATTTTTCACTATTATAGTAATTACTGCATCATCATTGTGTCATAAATAAAATAAATTATTTAATGTCTAAAAATTATAAATAAAATATCCTTATGTAGGAAATCTTTTTATCTTTCTAATGAATATTTATAATCGAAAATCCAACATGTATAACCCTATGTAAAAATTGTTGTTCTAAAAGATATATGCTTGTGTCATTTTTGTATTCATTTTGACTTAATTAAAATAAAGTGTCATTATCACTTACAAGTGGATCCATGGGGTCCCAAAATAGACCCAAAGATGCCCATGGTCGACTATGTATCAACCAATAGGGTTAAGACACGTTTTAGGGTAATTTAGTATTATTATAATATTATTTTGTTTAACCCTTATTTACCGGATTTACCCTTAACCATGGTAAATAAAATATTTACCGCAGTAATTATTCAAAATGTCTAAAAATAAAAGTTACCTATTTACACAATTTTAACATCCTGATTCCAAATATGGAATCCATTTTTCTAAATTCAAAACACAGAAGTGGCAGAAATTAATTTAAAATTAATTCCCGCTGTCAAAACAAAAAGCGTGTTTTTAAGAGATAATAACTACCAAAAGATTGACACTTGTTTATGTTCGGTTTAATTGTAAAATTATGTCCAATGACCAACATTATATTAAATGGTAAAAATATATTCTAAATATACTTTAAAACCACTCAAATTCATAATTTATCAATATTAATTATTTTGATTAAAAAAGTTGTTTTTAATTAAAATTTAGTAATTTTCACTATTCATCAAAATATAAAAGTTATCCGAAATGTACCAAAATTTCACCCTAGGCTAATTTCGATATTCCGAATCCAAAAATGAAGTCCATTTTTAAATATAAAATATATATAATTTCAAAAATTAGGTATTACTATTCATAACGGCTAGTTTGATTGGTTGTGGTGTGTGTTAAAACTCAAGGTTGCGTACAACACACGCTACTGTATTACTCAAAGAAAGCGTATCGTGGAAGCTTGGGATGTTTCATTTTAAATTTCTGATGTCCCAATTTAGTCAAAAAGATTAAAATATTGTATTTAAAAAGGTTTCACTATTAGAAGTTGATAATACTGAAAATGAATCTGTTCTTGCAATATGACTAAGAAACTCATAATAGGGATTCTAAAATTATAAGGATTATATAAAGTTCAAAATGTAGTTAATACTATTCATGAACTCTTTTAATGGTGTGATTGAACTCGGTGTTGCGTGTAGTGCAAGTTATTGAATTATTTTTAAGAAATAACACACTCTGAAATCCTGGGGTGTTACACTGTTTCTCTCTCTGTTCAGAAGGATGAGTCTAATTCTCTGACTGACATGCAGATTTCTGCTCCATTGCAGAAACAGTTTGACATTGCTAGTGATGTTCTTATTGAAAATTCTGATAGTATCTCTTTTAGTTCTGACACACATGCTGGTAATGCTAATCCTGATAATTCTCAATTGGATTACATCAATAAACACACTTCACTGCCTACTCTTGAATCTATTCAGAATCCTTCTCACTGCTTGGTTAATAGTAAGGTTTCTATTCCATCTACTGTTAACCAGATTTTGGACCATAACCCTCTTCCTGATTCTAAATGCTCTAAACCTGCTGATCTTGAAACTGTCCAGAATGAGACTGAATCTCAAACTGAGTAATCCCCTGCTCATGATGTTATTCCTGACACCAATCTGGACATTTATATTCTGCCTCTTGAAAAGGTCTCTGCTCATAAGGCTGAACAAACCCAAAAACTGGACAGTTCTGCTCCAATGTCTTCCTCAGATCGTGCTTCTATCCCTAATGGTGATCTGAATTCTTATCTCTCTCATAGTTCTGAATCATTGGGGAGTCAACATAATTTATCTTCTACCTCAATGGTTACGAGATCCCAAAAAAAGAACGGTTCTGGTAAATCAAAAAAGAAGAAGGGTTCTAACCCAAGACACAATTGGAAATGAATTTTGTCTTCTGGAACTGTCAAGGGGTGGTCAATAATGACACCTCCACTACTCTTAGGAGGTTTTTAAACACTCATAAACCTCACCTTTTTCCTATTACTGGCCCTAAGGTCAATTTTAAAATGAACTTTATGAGATTTGGATCCTTAAATTGCATTTTTCTAGTTTCTTGTAATAACAGTTCTCATGTTGACTCTATGTGGATTTTTTGCCACAATACTTTAAATAATATTAACATATTTTGAGTTTTTGATCACCAGCTTACTTGTGACTTCTTATGGAATGGTCAGCACATCTATTGTACTATAGTTTATGCCAAAAATTGGTATCAAGATAGGAGAGTTTTATGGCTTGAACTCCTTGATATTGCTAGTCTTATTCAGGACTCTTAGATTGTTTTGGAAGATTTCAATACCATCCTCACTTCATCGGAAAAAATTGGTCCCTCTCATCTTTCCATCTCTTCTTGAGAGTTTAAATCTACTATTGATGACTGTAGCCTATTTGAGATCAACCTTATTGGTGCAAAATATACCTGGTACAGAAAACATTTTAATAAGAATGTTGCTAGTAAACTTGACAGAGCCTTTGTCAATATGAAGGCTCTTGATATTTTGGATAAATTATCTAGTGTCACTCTTCCTAGAATTAATTCAGAGCATCATCCCATTCTTTTCAATCTCCTTATGAATGATCGAACACCTTTCTTCCCTTTCAAGTTTAACAATGCTTGGTCTTCAAATCCTAATTATGTCACTTTTATTTCAAACACTTGGAATTCAATGAAGCATCTTAAAGATTCTTATGCTTGTTTGCATAAATTGAAATTTCTTAAGAAGGCTCTCAAAGGTTGGTGTAAAAACTCAATCTCTCAAATAGACCTTGACATCTCCTACCTTGTAGATGAGCTCAATCACTTCCAAATTGAGAACACTAATTCTGATTTTATTTTGGATCCTCAGTTGGAAGCTAATATCTCTTCTAAACTTAATTCCCTACTTACTTTTAAGGACAATATTCGTAAACAGATATTTAGAACTAAATGGATTACAGATGTTGATCGCAAAACTAAATTTTATAATTTTCTTAAAAGAATCAGAAAGACCATTTGTCCCCTTACTATGCTCATTCATAATGATTTGGTCATTGATTCTGAAGAAGCCATTACGGATCATGTTATTTATTATTTTTATAACACTCTTAACGGTCCTGACACAAATGTTGATATTAAACCTGACATCATTCCTTTGTTGGTTGATGAAAGAGATAATAAATCCCTATTAAGCACTCCTCTTGAACATGAAATTAAAGACATTGTTTTTGGGTTAAACCCAGGTAGTGCTCCTGGTCAGGATGGATTCAATAATGTGTTTTTCCACACTCTTTGGGATATTATTCATCATGATGTTTTTAACCTTGTTAGGATCTTCTTTACTCATGGTTCTCTGCCTCAAGGAATCAATGCCCAATTTCTAACATTAATTCCTAAGGTTGAGAAAGCTGCTGAGATACACCAATTCAGACCTATATCTTTGATTAACACTATTTATAAAATCATTACAAAAATTATTGCAAATAGACTTGCGCCTATCTGCAATAGAATTGTCACTTGGAATCAATTTGGTTTTATTAAAGGAAGATCCATTCAGGACTGCATATGTCTTGCTTCTGAATGTACGAATGATTTATGCAAAAAAACTAGAGGTGGTTGTGTGGAAATCAAACTAGATATTAGGAAGGCTTTTGATACCATTGATTGGAACTTTATTTACAAAGTTCTTATTAACTTTGGTTTTAATGACTCCTTCATTGGCAGAATCAAGACTCTTTTTCACTCTGCTCATATCTCCATCCTGATTAATGGTACTCCTCGTAGATTCTTTAAATTCACTAAAGGTGTCAGGCAAGGAGACCCTCTTTCTTCCATCCTCTTTGTTATTGCTGAAGATTACCCTAGCAGACTCATAAACCACCAGGTTTAACAAAATTTGATTAAACCTATTCAGGTGGCTAGGAACATAAATGCCCCCACCCAACTTTTATATGCTTATGATGTTATTTTATTCATAAAAGGGGATCAGAGAAATATTTAAGCCCTCAAGAAAACTATATCTCATTATGAGGATGTCTCTGGTCAAGCTATTTTCTGGAACAAATCTTATATCTATTTTGGAAAGAATTTTCTTGCAAGAAGGAAATCTGGTATCATAAATCAACTGGGTATTAAAGAGGGCCTTTTACGTTTCAATTATTTGGGGGGTCCTCTATTTTGGGGATGCCCCCAAGCTACTATTTTTCCAATATTATCTCTCATATCACAAAAACACTTTCTAATTGGAAAGGGAAGTCTCTCTCCATGGCTTGAAGAATCTGTTTGGTTAAATCGACCATTGTTTCTAAAATGGTCTATTCCCTCATGTTTTATAAATGGCATGTTGGTATCCTTAGAAAAATTTCTATTTACATTAAAAACTTCATTTGGTCTGGACGCATCTTTGAAAGGAAGCTTGTCACAGTTCCTTGGAATTATTGTTGTAAACCCATTGCTAATGGTGGAATTGGCATTAAAAATTTAAAGTTGTTCAATGACGCTCTTCAGGCTTTCCTTACTTGGCACATCATTAACTCTTCTTCTAAAGCTACTGATTTCCTTAAGCATAGGTTTTTTTCTAAGCTTTTAAAAAGTAAGCTAAATTTCATTAACTCTTCCATCTGGTCGTCCATCCGTGACTCTTACCAAAAAATCATGCAAAATTCTAGGTGGATTGTCAGTGCTGATTCTACCATTAACTTTTGGTGTGACAAATGGTGTGGTAGTCCTCTGATTTCTTTATTACCCCTACTAATCCTTCTGAAGTTACTAATCAATCTATATAAGAGGTCTTAAAATCTCCTGATTGTGATCTCCCTGATTGTATTTTGAAAACTATTGAGAATTATACCTTCTTTTCTTATTGGTGACTTTCTTATTTGGGAACCTTCTTCTAATGGTATTCTAGATTCTAAAAGCTTTTATAATTACAATTTCTCTGATCATGAATCTAATTTCTCCTGGGTGAATAAAATTAACAAACCCTGGATTAAACCTTCCAGGCTTACTCTTATTTGGCGCATTGCGCACAATAGATTACCTTTGGAAACTAATCTGCAAGCCTTTGGCATTTCTCTTTGTTCTAAGTGTCGATTGTGTAATCAACATGGGGAAGATGCTAATCATCTTTTTCTATCTTGTGCGATGCCCTCTGCTCTTTGGAATTACATCTTTGATCTTTTCAATTGCAAAAAGCTCATTAATGACTAAATTACTTTGTTTCTAAATAATTTCACTAGACATGAAGCTTCCCTACAGGTCAAAAATCTGTTTCTTGTGGCAGTGGCGGAGCTCCTGTTTGAACTCAGGTATGTTAGAAATGATCTCTTTCACAATAATCATTCTCTCAATCTTAATGCAGGAAAGTCCCGAATTCTTCTTACGATTCATGAAGCAGCTTCAATTCAAAAGGACTGTTACAACAACTCGGTTGGTGATTTTATGATCCTCCGTCATCTCAATGTACCTGGAATTTTCCCAAATCCTAAACTCTCCTTTGAAGTGTTCTGGCAAGCACCAATGCCAAGATGGATCAATGTGAACGTTGATGGCGCTTCCAAAGGCAATCCTGGCACTACCAGTTGTGGTGCTATATTCAGGGACTCAACTGGTCAATGTCAGGGATGTTTCTTTGTTGGTTGTGGTCAATATTCTTCTCTGGAGGCTGAAATTCTTGGTTTCATTCATGTTGTTGAATTTTCTCTTCAGAGAGGTTGGAGAAAGTTATGGATTGAAAGTGATTCGACCACTATTATCCATGCCATCTAGAATGGCAACATCCACCTAGCCTGGTCTCTCACTGCGAGATGGATGAGCTGCCTTAATTTTCTCCATGGGATTGATTACATAGCTACTCATGCCTACCGTGAAGCCAATGTCGTTACTGATGCTCTAGCCAACAAAGCAGTCCATCAAAGCATGACTTGGATGGATGCTGTCCCTTCTGATATCTTATATCTTTTTGATAGAGACTGTAGAAAAATCCCTTCCTTTCGAATTTTGTAATCTATTTCTTCTTATCAATAAATTATGCTTTGTTCTTTGACCAAAGCATCACCTTTTAAAAAATATATATAATTTTATAAATGCAATTGTAATTTTTATTAAGGTTTGAAAGCTGTTTTTGTCAAAACCCGTGAATTTTCGATTAATGGCAGTTTTTATTTTGAATGTAAAAATTCACATATTTAGAAAATTATTTAGATAGAACAAATATTATTTTTGGAATTAGGGTTTTTAAATTATCCAACAGTTATTTTTTCATAATTTTCCAAGATAGTCGAATTTTTGGGTAAAAATAAAATTCTGTGTAAATATATAAAGTGTTTTATGACATC
This sequence comes from Viscum album, assembly GCA_963277665.1. Classification (NCBI taxonomy): domain Eukaryota; kingdom Viridiplantae; phylum Streptophyta; class Magnoliopsida; order Santalales; family Viscaceae; genus Viscum; species Viscum album. The sequence continues at coordinate 796,169,895 of OY728143.1, read as the reverse complement.
ATATTGAGCCAATAGTGATGTAATAAAATACTATAGATGATATGTTCTGCCAATATATGTTTTATTATTAAAATAATGTGATTTTGGGTTTCATTGATTTATTTTACAAAGCTTTAGTTGACCCTTCAAGGCTAATAAAACATTTTGTCTTTTTAAATTATTTTCCATCAAAGTGTGACTCACCTCCACATAAGAAACCCTATTATTTTAAGAAGTTCGTCCATTTTCATTATGAAATATTATTTTACACTCCCATTTAGAAAAAACCATGGGAAAAAACCATGGGCTGGTTTGTGGTTTTGATCAGTTTAATTTGAGGTGTCCCAAACCTAAATAATAAAGAATTACCTCTCCTTTCCTATATAAACCCACCCAAGCTCCTACTTCCTCTTCACTAAAAGCCCTTGGAGTTCAACCAAACCCTTCCCTAATCTCTCTATAATCCTCCCAAGGTGACCGAAGCTCCCAATAAGACACTATCAATCCTCTCCCAACCCTTTGGTATCACACTTCCAAGTAAAGGATTTCTTCCTTTCTCATTTTTTTCCATTTTCTTTAAGTTGTTATGCGATTTTTTTAAATTAAAAATGTTGGAGAATGATTTCTCACCTCCCCCATACTGCCATATTTATGTTTGGATGATGGGATACCCCTTTTTCTCTCATTAATGCCTCCCATGTACACCTGTTACCATGCTAAAATTCTGTGAGGGATTTCTCTCTTCTCTTTTACATCCAAGTAATTATTTTGAATTGTGCATCTAAATTCCATTTCATTTGTTGGGACATGTGTATATATGACCCCCTTACTATCCATTTCATGTAAAAATGATGAGACTCAACTTTCTCTCTCATCAATCATTTTTTATGAGTTCTTATTTCACGTCGTTATGCAACCGAAATTACACTATGATTTTCCAAGCCAATGTCATTGTGTAGTGAATACCATGTTTGTTTCTCTATCAAGGGTATTAACCTTTATGATCATTTACTTATTGATTATAAAGCTTCATGTATGTATTCCATGTCCTTTTATCATGGAATAAATTATGATGATGGATTCCATGTTGTATGATCCATGTGACGCACTTATGCATGAAATGAAATGTTTAAGAAGGGTCTTCCCTAATAGTGCTCCAATGCATTGGGTAAAGTATAGTATCATGATATGTCATGTGAAATGGGTTTTGACTCATTCTAATTCAATTGAAGTGAGTTTTTACTCATGTATCATGTGAAATTAGGGTTTACTCTTTCTCCATGTGCAATGACTATTGGCTCATGCTAATTCCATATTAAGTGTTGTTGTCGCATTTCCATGTTATGATTATCATGCTTTATCATGCCTTTTTGTCCATGTTTCTCTTGTGCTCCATTGATATTCCTATTGTCTAACAAGTATTCTATTACTCATGTTTTCCATGTTTATTCTCTTTATAAGATTTATAGATCACCCCTTTATTATGCAAGTCCTTAGGTAATCCCATGAAATGCTAAGTATGAGGTAATTTAGTGGTCACGTAAAGGATGTTTTCAATAAAGATATTGTATTTTATGTATTAAGTTGTTATTTAATGATCTGAATCCTCATAGACACTATACCTCTCGATCTTCCATGTTGTATCAAGTGATGATTTTTTATGTAATAAATCATGTTTGAGTGAGTAATAAAGAACAGGGTTGTTCTTCTTCTTATTCTTCTTCAAAAAGAACAGGGTTGTTATAATTATTTCTCACTTCTTTCAAAAAATTAGCATTACTACAAGAAATTTATTATTTATATCACTTGGGATCATCTTCAGTGACCTGTATTATACGATATTTATTTGTAGGATTTTTATTTTTATCTACTTATATAAGTTAAATGAATGATTGAAAAATGTTAAATCTTGGTAAAAATGTTTTCCTTATCTATTATAGTCCCCCTTTTAGGTTCAATTTGAGAATCATTTTTATTCTCAACTGTAATTTGTGAACATGATGTAGCACTAGAGTAAAGAATTTGATGAGAAATTTTTTACATTATCTTTAAAAAATTTATTCTAAAAAAATATTAAATCTATTAATTGAAAAATTAAATTAACTTCTATGTCCATAATATTATAATCAATATTATTTAATGCATAACTAATAAAAATAAAATTGATTTATCTTTAATAAATAATATTTTTATTAGGATCAGAAACACTATAACCCACCAAACAACTATAAACATTAAATAATGAATAATAGGTTTTCTACCTTACAAAAGTATATAAAAGAACATTTAGTTTCTTTAGATGTAAATTTATTATGAATATAATTTGAAACTAATAAATTCTCACCATAAAAATTTAATTGTAAATTTGATTTAATTAATATTCAATTCATCATCTTTATTAATTTATGGTACTTAATTTTACTTAAAACGTTATATATAAGAGTATTAATTTAAAATATCGAACTAATTATTCCATTTTCTTTATGAAATCAATATATTATTTTTGAAAGCATCCATCACCACTATTTTAGTGTAACTCTTTAATGTTATTATTTAATTGGTTTTATACATCCACATTATATATTCTAAACATAAAAAACCCTTATATATTTTTTTAAAATTGTATATAAAAATATCTATTGAAATCATCTAAAATAATAATATAATTCATTTTAACACCATGAGTTAATAAAACATTTAACATATAGAGATTTTTAATAGGATTGTATAATCACACTGAGAGGGGGTGAGTTACTATGAACAATTTTTTAATGAATTCTTTTCACATAAATGAATTTGAACCTCTGTACCTGTTAAGATGAATTAATATCGAATGTTTCACTCAATTCGTTCACATTTTAGGTAATACATAATGTGAATAAAACATGTCATGTGGTGTTTTTATAAGGCTTGGTCCCAATGTTGGTATCCACTCTTTACTATATTGGTGTTTATTATAACATGTAAGTGATTTACTAATATAATAAAGTGAATCCACATGGATAAATATCATCCTTTAACCCTAAGGATATATTTTAAAAATAATTTATTATGTCCTAACAGATTATTTAAACTGGATCACACTAATTTACAATGGTGTTCCAATATCATCCTCGAATAAGATCTTCTTAATCCTTCGTGGTGACACTACATCAAAATAAAATATATTCTTCCTTGACTAAAAGGACTTTGTTAACTAATATATAGTTAATATATTTTCATAAAATTCATCCTTCTTCTAATAATTTTATAATGACATACATATACATGGGAATGAGTAAAAAAAATTGTATTCTTCTTTATCATCTACAATAATTTTATTGATAATCACTATAATAGGCTTTAATCGATGATGATAGAAATCAGTAGTAGCATGGATTTTTGGTCTCTGACTCTTCTTATTCTTATTTCTATTTTTCTTTTCCTCTGATACTCTTTATCTATAATAGATGAAGGTAAATATTTTCATCTCTTGATTTTATTGAAACAAAGGATATCCCTAGGAATGGTATATCAAATTCTCAATAATATCCTCACTTCTCTTCTATCTTTCTTCTTTTTTTATCCACATGGTATTATCACTTGAAAACTTATTTCATCTTTCAAATTATTGGAATCCCTAAATATCAATATCATATTAAAATAAATTTAAATCTAATAAAATGATCTTTAAGAGAATATCTATTTTTCTCTTCAATAATTAGTTTCACATCATCATATTTGAATCACAATAATAATCATTCAAATATCTTCAAAATCCATCATTTAATTTTTCACAACTTTATTCATTTTCACTAGAAAAAGTGTTCCTATCATAAAAGATCTAGTTTTTATCTTTAATAACTATTTAAAACATTCAACTTTTAGATCCCATAGATTTTTCCTAGAGACCCTAATAATTACATATCATTTATTCTCCTGTATTCATTACTCTTACTTTATTTTATCTCCCATGAAAACAAAATTGTGATATTTATGTTTTAATAAATAATAATAGGAAATTATGGTTCATCTTTTCTACTGATTGGATAGGATATATCCTTTGAGTTTATGAAATAATAATTTTGTGATGTGGAATATCATTTTGTGGTATATGGATTTTTCCCAACATATTCTATATCTTTACAACTTTCTTATAACTTGCCACTATGGTGCAACACTTTCTTTAAAACTATAGTTAATCACCCATTATGGCATAGATTTATCGTAGTAGTGTCTAAGTTCTTGAATTATTAGAAATATCACCATCCATTTTAGACCATTTTAGTTATTAAAACCTGCCTTTGAAGCATGATGTTATTCTCCAAGGCTCATATCTTATGTTCTCAAAATCAGATGATATCATAATTCTCTATTTGGGACGTTTTAATTATTGTTCAATGGTATAACATCATCATGTTTATTGATATTTCTCACATTGAATCATCACATATATTCTCATTTAATCCAATAAAATATCAGCCTTAAAATTACTTCTAAAAATATAAATTATAATTATAAATTAATCTTATATATCTCTACATTTTTCTAATAGGGATCCATTTGAATATTATACAGCCTTCATAAGTCTCTCTTTATTAAATAGAAACCACTAGTGTTGACCTACCATAGAATTATAAATTTATGTATTAATATATTACAACATAGATTTAATCTTATATATCTGACTAATAATAAGCTTAATCATATATGAGGTTCAAATACTTGATTTTCACCTTACACTATTAGGGTAATACCATTTAAATCCGACATGAAAGATATTCACTCCTATAAAGGGAATTTCAAGAAATTATTTTTACTAGTCATATTTCATGTCTTTTAATCTCATAAAAATCCTTTTTAATTGACTTTAATCAAAAATAGAGGAATAATTCCTAAATTAATCATACATGATCCCATTTTTACCTAATTATTTGGGCATGAGCTAGTCTTCATCTATTCAGTAATATGAAACTTATTATTTCATAACTTTTTCAAAATATACATCTATGAAACATCTATAATTTAATACTAGTAATTTAAAATCAATTCAAATAATATTCAAACACATCAAATTTATTTTTAAAATTAATAGAATAGTTACAAATCTCTTCCACTAAATTGTTAAAGTCTATGAGACTTGCAAATAATCCATTAAATATTTTCATGAAACTCTCATTTACATAATAATATCATAACAAACACAAGATTATTTTTAGAACAAAAATAAAAATTTATTATTAATTCATTGATTTATAAATTATTCAATAATTATCCAAATTCGTAAATCTCAATCAAATTACTTAAAATTAGTGCACTAATTTATAATAAAATAAATCCATAATATGTCTAAACTTTATTTATCCAAACCTCATCTAGGTGTATTCTACATACCATGCATAATCCTTTATGCTATGAAATCACAAAGATAAATAATCCCTTTAATTATTCCTAGCTTCATTTTATCCAAAATCAAACAGCTTATCAACTTCATCAAGAACCTATAGAATACAATTCTTCTAATAATAAGAAATACTTATCATTGGTTCTTATTTAGTTCATATTTTATATATTTTAATATTATTAGTTGTATAAACATTCACACAACCTTAAAAAAATTATTATTCTTAAGATTCCTTAAACTGTTCTCATTAATCTATGTCTTATTCAACTTATTCATTCTTCGTCTTTACTCATCAAATATTTACTTTTCTTCATACTAAAGATAAATAAAAAAATCCTCATTATCATTCATTGGTTACTTATATCTTCTGTTTATATTTTTTCCACTGTTCATTTTCTATAAAAATTCAATATAATATTACAACTAATTGAAAATAAATGCATGTTTTTATGAGGTATGGATAGTCCTACTTATATCATGCTTAAACCATACTTCATATTTAATATAATACACTCTATTTAAATAAAAAACAAAAATAAAAGAAATAATTATTATATCACATTTATTTTGTAAGAGAGTTATAAATTTATCAACTATGAGTCTGCCTAAACTAGACTATTTTAAAAACATTATAGCTTAATTTTCACATAAAATTTAAATATAAAACTCCTAAACATCTGATATTAACTCAGATCTCTATATTTAGGGTACCTTTAAGAATATTTTTCATACATGGAAAATTAGAATTAATTTTGGTTGTGTTTAGAAATTTAATTTAAAAAAATGAGTATAATTTATAAATTCATTTTGTAAAAAATATCTTATGGTAAATTTTTCTAATTTTTTTTTTAAAAGAGTGATTTTTGGGTAAATAGTGGAACATACCTAATTTGGTGAAAATTATCATTTCCCTTCATTAGATTAAGTAATTTTACAATTCCATGAAATTTTTATTTTGTTTTAAAGTGGCATAAGATATATTTTCTTGAAAATAATATAATTAATTCAATAATATTTAGTATTATATTTTATTCTATGATAAGGTTGTTTTTATAGTTAAAACGCATTTTTCTATAAAATTTTTCATTGTGTTTTTTGTAATTCTATTAAATTAAATTTCTCCCAGTTTTCATAATTAAATCTTGAGATATGGATTTCATATTTAGAATCATGACATTTTAATTTTTTAAAATATTTTAATTTCATTTTTAGTCATAATGAATAGTAAGCATGGTAAAATTTAATCACCAAGAAAATGGGTAAAATATGTTTATTAAGGTTAAAACATTGAGAAAAGGACTAAAAACAAACCCAAAACATTCCTTTATTTAATTTCAGGAGATTAATTTAACTATAAACATCCAAAATTCATTAAAACTACATTTTATTTCCAATTTATTTTGATTATGGCATATTATTATTTAATGTTAAGAAAATTTATAAAATTTCACCCTCTATATTTTAATATCTCTAATATATTTTCATAAGGATAAATAATGATTTAAATTGTTAAATTTGTTATTTTTAATATGAATAAATTATTTTTGTGATTGAAATTTATTTTAAATTTTAATAGATAGTATAATTTCCTTGAATACTCACGAAACATCGACACTATGATTTTTCAAGTAGCAGAAACATTTAATAAATGATTTTAAAAATATTAAAAGTAACATAATTTTGATTTATTATCGTTACCCAATAATTTCATGAATAATTTTAATGTATAAGTGGTGTTTAAATAGTTTTTATTTTAATTAAAAAAATTTCTTTATTTTTTTAAATTCATTATATGTAAATAGACCAAAAAATAAACTTAAATTGTATTTAATATTTAAAAATATATTTTTAAATAACTATAAAATTATATAATTTCCATATTGACTAAATTTAATAGTTAATTTTTGATAATATAATTCATGTTTCATGTATATTTGACTATAAATTATTAAAATTACCTTCATAACTCTTAAATAGAGAAAATCTTGTAACAATGGTTAAGATTAAAAAGGTTAATAAGGGGTTAAAACAAAATGTAAGGTATAAATTTACACCTGACTTGTATAAAATTGTTTGTTTGGTTATATTTCAAACTTGTAATACTTATTTTATAATAAAAATCATTTTAAATCCATTTTATAGGATTTAAACACATATTATATATTAATATTACAAATATTTACTACCATTCCAACCACCTCACTAATAAAAGGGAACCTCCACTTCACTCTTATTCAAGAACATTTAGCCACTTATCTCGACCATTACCCACAAAAATACCTTACTATATTAATTCCCCATATATTGTACATTTCATTATTTCCCTAAGACCATCCTAATAAGGATTAAGGTGTAATACAAAGTAGAAATCCAATGAATATGTATGACTATTAACAGAGTACTTTCAATTTATTTCTTTTTCTACCCCCTTAAATTATGTCCTAAAAAGATGATATAAAAAACATCATTAACTTTAGTATATTTAAATTTTATTATTTTGATGTAAAAACCCTTATTTATCTTCTTTTCTATACTATAGAAAATGAAAAAAAACACTTGTGCATATGTACTATCTACCATCTTCACGTAGGGGTGTAATTTTTTTTTCATTACTAATTTACTTGGATGGTAATAAATATGGAAGTAAAGAATATATATTATATTTAATACATAATATTGATTCTATAAATAAAATATTTCATATACCTTATTAACATTCCATCTATTGGAAAATGATAATTTCCCTCGTGTGTACGTATAGATTATCACCTCCAAAAACTGATGTGATTAGTTTTTCTATTAACCCCATGTATGGATAATTATAAAAATTTATAAAATGAAAAAAAATATTTATGAAATTATTAACATTGTTCATTAAATATAACCATTTCAAAACTCCTTTAACCATGGACTATATACATAATTAATTTTGTAGAAATTAACAGAACAACCTTAAGTGGTCGATGTAAGAAAGAACTATTCAGTGAATGGATTTCAAATGATTATAAAAGAAACATAAAAATTGAATATAGATGAAAATGGTTATTAATAAAGTATTTAATAAATCTAAATTCATTATATGGTATGATCAAACATGCTTGACTATGTTGAGACTCAAGTGATATATTTCTCTTACAATATCATCTTATTTTGGGATTTTTTATATTAATTTTTACTATAGGAAAATTATATGATACTAATATCTTAAACGCTATATATTTTATTATTATATAGTTATGTTTGGTTTTTACAAGTTTATTTTCCATTTCTTCTTAGTTTGTATTGGTAATAAATAAGTAACTTATTTATAAGTCACTTTCATTTGAAAATTATTATTTTGAAGTTTTTCTTCCAAATTTTGGTTCCCATGTTAAGGATATTTTAAATGTTACCTGAATATTATAATTTATAATCCAATGATTATTGAATAAATTTTCAAAAATAATTGAACTTTTTTAATTATTTAAAAGCAAGGTTCTTGTTGTTTTTCAAATGAGGTACTTTTATACTTTTTTACCGAAAATGTGAAAGTATACTTTATTTTAAAATTTACTTCATTAATGGAATTTTAATTTATCATAAAAATTATTTTTAATTTAATATTATTTTCAATTTTCCATGGATATTTTCAAAAAACATCTCATTATTTTGGTATTTGTTTAAAAAAAATTATCAAAAGTAAAAGGTTCCCTTTTTATAAGGGAATGAAAATAATTTTAGAAATGAATTATAACTTCATTTTTTAAACACTATTAAAAATATTTAAGGAAAGTTTTTTATAAAGTATATTTTCCATTTAACTCTATAATTATCAAAAACATACTTATTTACAAACCACAACTTCTGATAAATCAATTTCCTTTTTTCATCCTCTACTAATTTATGTGTTTGTGGATATTAACTTTCTCATTATCACCTTCTCTACCACACTAAATAATTTCATTGAACATTATTTTCACCTTCGTGCCCATATTTTAAGTATCATGGATTTATATGGAATCATTTACACCACATTAATGTCATCTCAACCATATACCATTTCTATATATTATATTAAATAAAGGAATATTATTAATAAATTTATTTCATTGACTGGGGAAATATTCTATATTCTTGATTCAATACATGTAAATGATTATTTAAAAGGAAATTTTAGAATTAATTTTATTGATAACTCAATATATTAGTAATTCATAGCACAAGAAAGTTATGTGTGGGTATTGGTTATAGATATCCCCTATATTCATTGACAGGTATCACGAGACAAAACAAGTTTCCATGTTAGTTGTGTAATTTTTGTATACCTACCCATACAATGAAATAGTATTGGCTATGGCCTTAATGGAAAAATTCATGATATCATAGTCAAGGCTTTGATAGTAATATCATGAATGTTTGAATTTATTAATTTCATTTATTAAGAATTCAATTTTCATTATCTCTGTGATTGATATGCTAATAATAGATAATCATGTACTTTGAACTTAGGTTTTGGATTTAATGGATTTTTTTTATCTCTAATTTACTATATTAATTATATATTATTTACTCCTCATATATTCCATTTTAAAAAACCCTTGAAGATCATCAAATCTCACTATTTATTGGATTTACTTTCACAATGAAATAAATAAGTAATAATTAAACTCTCTTCAAGGAATCCATGATGTTTTTCATTCTATATTTGTTTTTCAATGTATTGTGGAAGTCATGTATATATCTATTTTACCAAGAATTATAAAACAAGAGATAATTCAAGGTGGTATCCCTTATATCTTATATCGATAATTAATCATTGAATTCATGCTACTAAAGTTGTGGTTGTTATAATTTCAATCAGAGGAATTTTACTGTCAACCATATGAATTATATTTTATATTAACATATTTAACATGATCATTATGATAATATCTTAGAGTTGTTGAGGAATATTTAGATATTTTTATTCTATGGATAAATATTCATGATGAATTCTTACTAGCTAAGTGATTTCAATTGTTTTGGAATATAACATAGACAAAGGAATTTAATTAACATCCATGGTCAATATAGTTATTACCCTACTAAGTATGATGTTACAGTAGGTATTAGATATGAATAGATCAAGGGCATATTGGAGAAAGTAACACAGGTTGTGATTAATATCCTTAATCTATAGAAAACCCAAATAGAGAATAATTTATAGTGAAGGATATTATTATTATTCCTAACTATCTATCCAGCGTTTCTATAAACAATCTTACACTAACTGAATGTTTTAAAACTAATATGAAAGTGGAGTTTCAAGAATGTTTTTTTGATAAAGACCAAGGAAAGAAAATGATCCAATATCCCATAAATCAATAATATGGGAATAATCACTTGGGAAAATTATAAAAGGTAGTATGAGTTTGATACAAGTTTGGATAAAATAACCATCATGCTTATAATTGAAAAGTAAAGAAAGAATATATCAATTTCTAGCACTTTAACTATTAAGAAATTATGAATTTTGAAAACCAATGACTCAAACATCAAGGATTACTATGATAATTATAGTTTGGTATTTATAAATGATATCTTGAGATACATTAATATTTATGAATACCATGATAATCATTCTTGAATATTTTAGAGAAAAATAAGCTATATAAGAAATTTAGTAAGTGAGAATGTTGATTTTATAAAGTTTGTTTTCTTGGAAATATTTTCCCTATGGATTGAATATCTATTGAACATACTAAGAAAAAATAAATCATATAATATCCCCCATGGATGAATGTAAGCTTTAATAATTTGAATTTATTGTAATTATGGTTAAATTGGATAATAAATGATCATTATATTGTGGTATTTGTCAATGGCAATTTTGTGTGAATATTAAGATAAATATTTTAAGGATTTTTCTAATAATATTTAGTTTTAAAAAAATATAATATGTGAATTTTGGAAACATATATTCTGAATGTTATTGATCGTCCAAATAAGTGATTTTATAAAAATGTGATATTTTTTGGTATATTTATTAATGAACATTAAGCTTAGTAAGTGATAAGTAAAGGTGACCCATGTTGAATTTTACTACATTTTGTTGTAGTTTATTAGGTAATATGTAATTATGTAATTTACTTATTTGAGTGGTAGAGTTTTTTGGGGGATAAAAAATGAGATGATAAAACCATTTTGAATTTTGGGTATAAATTTAATCAGGAATATTTTTTTATTTTTAAATTAATATCTAGTTACAATAAATAATTTATAGACTAATTTTTATGAAGTTTTATTCAAATTAGTTATCATTTTATTTTTCTCTAACCATTTCATTTTTAGATAGAAGGAATAACATTTCGTAATTATATATATCTTATAGCCTATTAAAAATTATTTTAGTGATTTAGGCATGAAAAATTAACCAGGATCATGATACTGAAAATTAAAGGATGAAATCATGGTTATTTAATTGGACGAAATCAAATAAGTAAATTATATCATATTTTTCTATCCCAAAGGTAATGGAATTTATAAAACTCAAGAAAATTAAAGATAAATATAACGAGTTTTATGTGGATAGTACAACTTAACTACCAAGTAAAATTTTCAAAAACTAATTTTTAAGTATGAATCTTTTAGAGGTAAATGCATAATAATTTTTCTAGTTAGTGCCTAGAAACTAGATTTCATGATAAAATATATATCCAATTTAATTTATATGTTTTCATATTCTCAATTTAGATAAGAATAATTCAAATTTTGAGGATATAATTTCTATAATGAAGGGATAATGTAATAACCAGATATTTTAGTTTATATATTATTTTAAAAGGAAACAATGTTTTTAGTGTACACCATACACAACACTAAGATTAAACAAACCAAAAAATAATATTAAAAAATGATAATTATAACGAATTTGTTTATTAAAAGGTATGAATATAAATAAACACATTATGAAATATATGTAACAAAGGTTTTAGTTATTAATAATAATTAATTAAATAAATAATTCTAACATTCTTATAATTTTTATAACTTGGAAAATAATAATAATTAATTCATTTTATGCTTTAGAAATATTTTTCTTCTAAAATTTATTTTTAGTTATTTTATAAACGGTTAATTAGAATTAATTTATGTCAATTTAAGTAATTAAATTTGATATAATAAATATAATTTTTTAAATCATCATGAAAAAATTATCTTGTGGTGAATTTTTGGTATTTTTCTGAAAATATAGATTTTTGGGTGAATAGAAAAAATATAATGATTTTGGAAAAATAACAATCATTTCATTTCATTAAATTAAGTAATCTAAAAATTAAATTGTATTTTTTTATTTTGATTTAAATTTAAATAATATTTTTTTCATTTAATATAATCAAATTAATTTCATTAGAATCAAGAATATATTTCATTTTGGTATATGTTCATTTCTATGCTTAAAACACATTTTACTAGAAATTTTTTTTGGTGATTTTTTTAGTTATGTTAAAAAAAATTAATGAAAATTATAGGAATTTAATACTGAAATAGGGATTTAATATTTATAATCATGAGTTTTAAATTTTTTAAGTATTTTGATTTCATTTTTATTCTTGATTAATAGTAATCATGGTAATGTTTTTCACAGTGGTAATGGAAAAAATAGGTTAATTAAAATCAAAACTATGGGATAGAGTCTCAAAATAAAAAAAACTGTATATTTAATTGGTTGTGATTAATTATACCATTACTATCTTAAATTTTTAAATATGGAATTTTCACTTTTAATTGATTATGACCTTTATGTTGTTTTATGTTAAGAAAAACTACAACGTGTCTCTCTTATTCTTTGAATATCTATAATGTGTTTTAATAGAGATAAAAATAATATATTGAGGCTTAAAAATGTTTATTTTTAAATGAATAAATTATTTTTATGATAATGATTAATTTTTAATTTTTATAGATAATATAATTTTGTTGAACGCTTACGCAACACTGACGCAACGCTTGTGAAAGAATTGTAAAAATAAAATAAATGATTTTAAAAAAATTAAAGTAATATATTGTTGATAAATTATGTTCACTTATAAATTTAATAGATAATTAAAATATATAATTTATGGTTAATGATTTTATATTGTACTTACCATTTTATCTTGATATCTTTAATGTCAAGATATGTGAACATTCTAGAAAATGACCTAAAATGGTATTTAATGTTTAAAATTATTTTTAGACCTATAGAAATTTATAAAAAACCTCATTTGAATAAATTTGATAGTAAATTATATATATCTTGCCATTAATTTTTCATGTATTTCACATTAAATTTTTCAAATTAATTTCACTACTCTTAGTGACTAAAAACATTGTTATAATAGTTAAGGTTAAACAAGGTTAATGAGGGGTTAAACCAAATGATAAGGTGTCAAATTATATATAAACTTGCATAAAATTTATTGTATGACTATATTTATACCTTATCCTCCTTATAATATAATATAAGGCAATTTAGATCCATTTTAATAGAGTTAGACACTTATTATATATTAATATTTCAAGCATTTACAAGTATTTCACCCACCTCACATATAAAAGCGAACCTCTTATCCACTCTTATACACCAACTTTGAACCAAAAATCTTGAAAAATGACTAAAAACCTTAATATTTTTCTTATACATATAATATATTCTCTATTATTTCACTAATACCATCCTATTAAACACTCAAGGTGTAAGCCAAAGGAGGATTCCAATGAAGTGGTATAATTCTTAACCGAGTTCTTTCATTCTAATTCTTATGCTATATTCTTCAATTATATCCTAACCATTTTGATATAATAAACTAAATATATTGTATATTATTAAATATAATTATATTTATGTAACAACCCTTATTCATCTATTTTTCTGTCTTATAGAAATCAAAAACATTGATTGTGTATATATATGGTCTACCCTTTCTATGTAGTAGTGTAATTCATTTTTCACCACCACTTTACATAAATTGTTGTAAGGATAAAATTAATGAATATATATGATATTTATGAAATAATTTTGATTCTAAAAATATAATATGTCATCTAAATTTTTATCCTTCCATCTATTGGAAAATGATAATGTTGACTGTGCATACGTGTGGACTACACCCTCCACGAAGTGATGTGATTCATTTTTCTATTACCACCATTTAAGGATAATTATAAAATTATATATAATGAATAAAAATTATATTAATTAAATTATTAAAATTCATGAAATTCTGGAACCATTTCATAAATATTTTAATGACATATAATATACCAAAATATTTTTACATAAATTTACCAAACAACCATAAGTGGTCGACATAAGAAATGACTATTCAATGAATGGATTTAAATGATTATAAAAGGACCTTAAAATGTAATATACATGAAAAAGGTTCATAAGGAATTATTTACTAAATTTAAATTAATTATACAAGTTGATCAAAAAAATGTGACTAATTGGAGACTCAATGTAAGGGATTTCTCTAACAATCTCATTTTCATTTGAGATTGTTTTTGTCCAGATTTCCTTTTGGAAAATTATAAAATAAAAATTAATTAAAACATATCAACATTATTTCCCTCTCATTATGTTTAGGTTTTAAATGTTTATTTTTATTTATTCTCATTTTGTATCAGTAATTAATAAGTAAGTTACATGTTAGGGACATTCTATTAAAAAATAACGCTTTCACATTTTCCTCCAAACTCTTTTACATCCATGTCAAGTTTATTTTAAATGATACAAGAATATTTTTATTTATAGTCCAATAATTATTTGAAGTCATATTCAACTATATTTTACATTATTTAAAAAATTGAGCAAAATATTCCTACAATTTTCCAAACAAGATATTTTTGAATTTTTACCAATAGTGTTAAAGATATCATTGTTTTACCATTTACCACACGAATGGAATTCATAACCATCATAACCATTATTTAATTTGAATATAATTTAATAATTCCCTGTTTTATTTTAAATCAAAAGTATTTTTCCTGATATTTTTGGGATTTTTATTTAAATATTATCAAAATCAAAAGTTTTTCTTTTTTCATAAATAAATGGAAATAATTTCTAAAATTATTTATAATTTCATTTTAAAAAAAGATTAATAATTATTAGGAAAAGTTATCCTTAATTCTTTTTCTTATATTTTACTCACTAATTATCAAAATAACTTCCTTATTGAAAATATCCATTTCTGAGGAATTCATATTTTTTATGCATCCTCTAATCCTTTATGGATTTGTGGTTGTTAACTTTCTCATGATCACATTGCTGATCACACTTCATCATTTCATTTAAAAAAAATTTCTCCGCCATTTCCAAATTTTAAGAGACATGGATTTATATAGTAGTACTTCCACAAAATTTATTTTTATCAACCATATACCATTTCTATATATGGTATCCATTGAGAAATATTTTTATGAATTTTATTTCATTGACTGGGGAAATAATCCATATTCAAAATAAAGTATATTAAAATGTTTATTTATAATGAATTTTCATAATTAATTGTATTTACCATTGAATATATGATAAATGTATAGGAAATTAAAGTGATGGGTGGATATCAGTTATAGATATCCTCTTAATTTATCAATAGGTTTCATTATCCATGTTATTGCGATGTTGATATTTGACATAGATGTAATTTGAACTCAAGTCATGTATTGAATCGAATATGTTTCGATTATCCACTATATACTATTTATTATTTCTTATTTTCTCATGATATCTTCCATTGTACAAAAGCCTTGAGAATTTAAGATTAAACTTTATTTATTTTCCTTTCCATTGTATAAGAAGACGTAATATTTAAATGATCTTTAAGGATACAATAAATATATTTATTCTATGATTAATTTTTTCAATGTAATATGGAAATAATTTATGTATCTAGTTTACCAAGACTGCTAAAATAATATATACTTCATAGTGTGATACCCTATATTTTATACCAATTTAATAAGTAAGTAATGGTTCTACGTTACTAGATTTGGTTTTGCTACATTCAATTCCTTGCATAGAAAAATAAACAAAATGTATATATGAGAATTAGGTTGCTACTATAAGTATCCTTAGTGAGAGAAAAATGGTTGAGATTTACTTCTCAATCCATAAGATAGATTCTTTTTAGCTCCAATAGTGTGATAAATCTTCATCATTTATCATCCCTTGATTTTATATACTTTATAATTCATGGGAATATGGTTTTCCATTTAAATTAAGTTTTCTTCTCATGTGGAATTGTATATTTCACATTAGTACGAAAATAAGATTGATTATTATTTTATTACTTGATTTGATCAAATAAACATGTCATGCTTGTAATGATTTCCAGATTTCATATATTTTCCACATCGCTTATCAATATTCTTGGAGTTTCCTTTTATTATAAACCTCTCATGAAATTTAAAATTTTCATTATTAATGTATTACACTGGTACAATCCTTTTATTTTTTCATGGATTAATTTTATTTTTTATTCCACATTTATTCCTATAAATTTCATATCAATGGATTTATTGCAATAATCCATGATGTATCCATTTCTACCAAAGTATAAGTATTTTCTTCTTTTCTATGTAACATTCATATCACTTTTTTCTTGGGTGTTCTTTTTTCAACACTTTTATTAATCTAACACTCTAATGTTAACTCTAATTTGTTTTTTATTTGATTATTCCCCATTATGTTTATTTTTCTTTATAAATAAGATTATAAACTATACTTGGTTGGTGAAAACCAAGAATCTTCATCACAATAAAAACCATTGTTGTAAATTCAACATTAATTATCTATAAAATCAAATCTCTTATCATCAAAATCCATTTTTTATTTTATTAAAAAGAAACATTAAGGGTAAGTGGGAACCTACATAACTACCTCTATAATTAATTCACACCCACAAAAAAACACACATTAGAGAGTTAAAATTTCAAAAAAATAAATAGGGAAATTCACTGCGCACATATACAACTATTTCAAAATTAAAATGAAACAATTGTCAAAGCAAATCCCATAAATTCATCCAAATGAATAAATTGTGCTTCCAACCCACTTCATACACACTATAACTACGGACCATTATCCATAAACTTCAAATAAACCCATCACCTGAGACATCACCGCAATCATCACATGTTGACCTTATACTTTTTCAATCATCACGGTTGTCACCTCGTTCTATCACCATCGGCATGGTCATCAATGATTCATTACCATCAGCAACGTTTCTGATGTTCTCCACTAGCACCAAACATCATCTCAAACTCTAATCTACTACCACATCATCATCATTATTCAATCATCCACCCAGAATGCCAAATCCATCAACAATATCAAATTGTCCCCACTGACACATCTTCTCGCCACCAACAACCAACACCAGAGAACGAAAACCCCGTCATAGATCATAGACCACCATCGAGGAAGAAAACCAAAATATAAAACAAAATTCGGGAAGTAACCCAAAAACCAAAATAAGAGGAAACAGAGGAACGAAACTATAACAAGAATAAAATAAAAGGAGGATAGCTTAGGGGACTCCATGGTCGCAGAACTGCAAGGCCCAAAACCCTCATGTATCCATCAATCCAAATCCAACCGAGTGAGGACTAGTGGAATTATAGGTCAGATAAATGTGAGGTAGGAAAGTAATAAACCCTATGAAGAGACCTGATGAAATCCAAACATGAAAATAAGGAACTGAGGAATTAAAGCCTAGAAAGAAGAACCAATACTGGATCATCTATAAATCTAACATCCGCCAAACCGCCTACCCAAAATTCAGAGTATCGCTTGATCCAAATATTACCTAGAGAATAGAAGAGGAAAATAAGGTTAGAGAACAGTAAATGAATCTAGGGATAAACCAAAGCACCAAATAGAATAGGGCGGAAAAAATATTAGGGAAAACCCTGAGATAAGCGAGCAAGAGAGAAGAAGAGACCAGGAGAAAACGCGGCTCAGAGCGATCTAGGGAGATAAAAGAGAATATAAATGGAGAGATAAATAGGATTCATTTTCATTGGGGTGAGTTTGAAGCCTTATGATGGAGAAGGTGAGTTGATATCTTGAGAGCATAAGGTGAGTGAGGTGACATTGGATCCTTTTTTCATCTTCAAATATCTTAGAAGTGGTAAAATTTACATTTTTCTATGTAGTTTTTATCCTATCAATAGGATTTTAGTTCATTTTAGATTCATTTACCTTAAATTTAGGATTTATTTAACATTATCTTATTTACATATTATGCCAAAAATCAATGTCTTTATGTTTGAACCTTCCATAGAACCAATAGTGTCCAATAATCCTTTTAACATAAACTTGTCCAGATTTGGAACCTTGTTATGTTCATGATAAACAATCGTTATTTACATAAAACATTGTGAAGATAAAATTATAGATATTTCTCATATCCATCCATGAGGTAGAGGAGGTTTCCTAATTATTTTTCTTCAACCAAATTTGACCAAAATTTTAATTATAATTGTCCTATTTTAGAAAAATAGAAATAATAAAAACATGTTTCCCTAAATAAATTTATGCATTTTTCATTGAGAATGTAGTGAATATATATATATATATATAATTTTAATATATTTTAAATACTATAATGGGTCCTTTTGAAATCAATAATCATATTAAAAAATCCTTAATAACGCCTCTTCTATTAATATTTTGGGAATATTTATCTTTTATCACTTCATGATTTCTCATTCCTAATGTGTTCTAAAGACACTTCATGTTGAGTGGGATTTAATCAATCTCAAATGATTTCAATATATATTCTAATTATTTCATTTTATTATAAATATGATCTTTATGCATCTTGATATCTTCTTCAATGGAATTTTCAAAATATTTTACTCTCTTACATTTGATCTCCAATTTCGTATTCTTGACACCAATAATAACTTTGTGACCTTCTTACAAGTCATGGGTCCTTTCATCATAGTATTTTATAGTATCTCTTTTCTCATTAATATAATTTTTAATTTTTTTTACAATGTTTTTTTTCATTAATTAAAAATTAAAGTTTTTCCATTGCTACCCTATTTTTTATGTTATTTTTGCACACTTGAAACTTATTAGCCATTTCCATATCTAAAGAATTTTTCTATATCTCTATTTGTGTATTTTCTTATTATAGACCTTTAATTAACTCAAAAATATATATGAAAACTTCAACAGGTACATTTCTTCAATAATATTTTATTTGAGAATAAAAGTCACCATGTGATTCAATAGGCATATATTATTCATATCTTAAATAAGATTATTTGGGAGGGTTATTCTTATCTTATGAAATATATAAGTTTCTAATATGATAACCTTTAACAAGTGATGTATTTTCTTTTACCTTATTTTTTGATAAAGAATACAAAATCTTCTTATCCCCTATTTTATCTCTATTATTCAATGTTTTAATAAAAACATCCATATATTATTGGATAGTGTACTCAAAGATTCTTCAAATACATACAGTATATGTAACAGTTAAAATCAATTCGGAATAACTAATTAGATCAAATCTAACTTAGAACCCTTAACTCTGATAACAATTTAGATGTCTAATACAATCATACAATCACACTAAGATGATGTTGAATCATTTTGAACTAGTTTTTACTAAATAAATTTCATAGTAATTAATTTTACCTTAATTAGATATTACGAAGAAAGGATCTCATTTGTTTTACTCAATGCATTCACACTGTATACATGAAATAGAAATACAAAATGACCCCTAAAGTTTTTATGAGGTCTGATCCCAATGTGGTTATCTACTCCTTGTTGTGTTTGGGTTGAGTCTAATATGCATGTGCTTCACTAATATGATAAATTTAATACTAATGTATAAGGTATCATCCTTTTTCCCTGATGATATATTTTAAAAATCCTTTAAAATATTTTTACATGATTTTTATAAGAGATCCAAATATTTTACAATGGGGTGGAAATATCCCTTTTAAAGTTGATCTTATTGAGTCTCTAGGATGAAAAAACATCAAAATAAAATATGTTCTACCTCAACTTATTCTCCTTTGACTTCCAAGATATAATCAGTATCACTGTTAGAATTATGGACTTCTTCTAAAACATTTAGTATGATCAATGTATTCATGAGAATATTCAAATATACATTGTCTTCCTTATCATCATCAAAAATCCTTTAGTAGATAAGGACTGAAATATGTTTTCCACAAATTAGATGGAAGTTTATATTATCCAGTGATAATTTTTCTCTTCGCTCTTCATTTTTTCCATTATTCTAATACTTTGACACTCTCAATCAAAAATAGAAGTAGGTCTATTTCTTATTCCCTTGATTTCCTCAATATAAATGATATTTAGATGAATAGTAGTATCAAATTCTCTATAATCTCTCAACAACTCTTATCCTATAATTCTACTTTTATTCACATATTGTTATCACATGAATATTTCTTTCCATTTTTTAATTATGGAAATCCATGAATATCAGTAGTGTGATAAAACTCAATTAAATATTGTAAAACAATATTCAATAGAATTTACAATTTTGATCTTAAATAATGATTTTAAGAACTTTATATTTTAGATTCCCCAATAATCATTCAAGGATCTTAAAAAAACAATTATTAAATTCATCATAAATTTACTCAATTAAAAATTTCAAATAAAACTTCAATAAAAGATCCAGTTTTGAACATCAATAATCATTTTAAATATTCATATTTGAAAACCCATAATTATTTCCTAAATACCCTCTCAATAACTTATAATTTTTTATTATCAATTATTTGATTTTCTTTTATTTTTGTCCCATGAAAATCACATTATGATATCCATGTGTGAATGAATAAGCATATGAAATTATGGTGAAACATTTATCCTTATAATTTAATCTATCTACTTAGAGTTAATGAGAATATAGTACCATGATATGGAATCATTATTTATAATGAAATTATTTTTCCCAACTTATTCTAGAACTGTATTCTCTTATGACTTAACACTGTAGTTCAGAACATCCACTTAAAAATAACTTCATATACCATTACAATATGGATATCTCACTACATCATGTGAATTCTTGAATAAATACAACCGCCACAAACCATATTAGATCATTTTATTTATCTGAACCTTTCTTTGTGACATGAAATTATTCTATGCTTTTCATAGATCATCTTCTCAAAATCATCTTGTACTAAAATTTGGTCTTTAGGATGTTTTAATATTTCATTAATATTGTAGAATTATTTTTAAACATTAAATAATAGTATATAATTTTCATGTTTCTTGATATTTATTGATTTTTAATCTTTAAATATATTCTCATATAATCCCCCAAAATATCAAACATTAAATTAACATTGAAAATACCATTTGTAAATAAAAATTAGTCTTTCATGGATTCACATTATTCTATAACATCTTTATCTAAATCTAAGACAACAATCATAAATATCTATTTATTCTCCCAGAACCACTTAATTTAATCTGATATAGAATTTTTGATTTCGGGATTAATCTTACATTTCTCATATCTAATCTTATATATCTCATTCACCATATCCTTAATCATAAATGGGGTTTAAATAAATATGATTAATATTATATGGGCAAGAAAATTCTTATTTAATCTGATGTGAGAGCAATACACTCTTATAAAAAACATGCAGCACCAACTTATTCTTATGTGAGTAATCTGAAATGTTTTTTAATCTCACTATGCTCTTTATTCCTTGGTTTTAATTTTACAAAGAGGCATAACTTCAAAATTAATCATGCATGGTCTCATCTAGGCATCATTAACTTTACATGAGTCATCCTGAACCTCTTTAATCATACATAATATATTATTTCAAAAAAATAATATTCTCTAAATATGAAACCTCTAAAACCTAACGCCAACCTTCTCAAATCAATTAAAGTCATCTTGAAACACCTAAAATGAAAATAAAAAATTATCCAAACCTCTTCAACGTAATTTCCAAAGAATGGGGAACATTTAAATTTTCCTTTTAATATTTTCTTGGAACTCACATTGCCTTAATAATATAATAATAATGCCTAAATTATTTGAATAAAAAATAACTTATTTTTTGTTATTAATACAATGAAAAATAAGTTTATAAATATTTAAACAAATGAATCATGCTCAATATAAGTCTACATAAATGTTGAATTATATAATAATCAAATAAATGTACCACCTGTATCATATTAATTTCTCCAAACCATGTCCAAGTTTTATTTTTATTCCATATAGAAACCTTTATTCTATGAAATCACAAGGATGAATACTCTCTTTAATTCTAACTACCACCATTCATCTCTAAACTCAACAAGATTCTCCAAATAATCAAGAACCTATTGTAGAAAATGCTTCCAGCAATCAAATCCACTTGTAATTTTTCTTATTATGTTCTTATTTATAATCACCACATATTATTTTTTGGATAAACCTCCACACAAACTTCACGCATATTTATTATTATTTATCTTGCTCAAAAACATATCAATAAGTTGCGTCTTTCACAACTATTTTATTCTTCATCTTTACTCAACCCAAATTGATTTTGATTATTATTTAAAAAAATAAAAACTATATCTAGTATAATTCCCTGGTTACTTATATCTCCCTTTTTTTAATTTTTATCAGTACACATTTTCAATAAAATTTCGGTAACATTATCCCCTTCTTGAAAATTAATAAAAAGGTGAAAGAATATTGTAAATTTACACTTATCTCATGCTTCAACCATACTTCAAATTTAATCTTCTCCTATTCATTAAAATTAAAACTTGAAATACTTGATAGAATGATGACATAATTTTTTTAGGCAATGAGAGATAAAATATTCAACTCTATATCTATGTGATATTTCTTCATATATAAAGAAATAAAGATTAAATTTAATATTAAATTTGGCCATAAAATTCGTCAACATTTGATATCAACTCAATTTTATCTTTCTAGGGGTTAATAAAGTGTATTTTACAACTTATAAACTTCACTCTACTCAATAAAAACATCAAAAAAATTTATCATTAATAGGTTTCTTCCTTTTCAAGTTTTTTTGTTGTTAATTAGAAAAATAAATTTTTAATTTTAAAATAATAATTGATTCATCTAGAAAATGGGATGGGTGGATTGATTATTGTACCTTAAATTTGGTATTCTATAAGAAAATTCATGATTTTATATTCATATGAAATAATATCATCAGGTATATTGTTCAACTTAACTCTCCCTTAAGGTATGCACTCAAAAACATTACATTAATTATGATATCTTTTTCAAATAATCTAAATTAATATCCTTCATATTAATTTTTCATGAATTAATGGAATATTAGATAGATCATTATATAATAAATTTCTCAATATGTTGTAACATTATTGCAATATTCATCAGGTTCTCCACCTTCTTTCATGTATCATCATCAATTACCCACAACAAAAAAGAAAAAAATCATGGGGTTTAGATGGATCCTACAAGTCTTTTTAGTGATAAAAATAGGGCTGAGGGTTTCTTCACAATTGAAAAAAAAATTCTTTCCTTTCAATACCAATAGTGTGATAACTCTTCATGTTTGATCCTCCTTTAATTTTCAAGACTTGAAAATTTATCAGCATCATGGGTTTACTTTTTTACTTTATCATTATACTCATATATAATTTTTTCACATTACCTAGAAAATAACATTTATTCTTTTACACATCCTCTATCTTCCTTTCAAATTCAAATTAACCTAACTAAATAATCATAAACTCCTTATAGGAAATATGATATTTCTTGGATTTTCCACATTTATTCTAAAGATTATTAGACATATGAAATTTAAATTATTCTTCATTGATGTATTCTATAAAAAAATTATTTTATTTCATTCTTATAATGATATTATTTAATATTATATATTGATTCCTATAATATTGTTATTCATAGATTTCATAAAAATGATCCATGATGTATCTATTTCAACCATAGTAGAAGAATGTCATTATTCTTGGTATAAAAACAATCTCATTGTTCTTACTGGGTGAACGTTTCTCATGGTCGTTATTTTCTTGAACTTGAAAGTTAAATCCCCTTTCTTATTTATTTATTACATGCCATGTGTTGTCTTCTTTCTATAGAAGAATATTAATCATAATTGGTTAGTCTAAACCAGAAAACATCCTCAAAATAACCATTTTTACTTAAAATTCTATATAAATTCTCAATTCATTCAAGTCTATTAGAAGTTGATAGGTTTATCCTTTTTTATGTACTTTGCCTAATATTAATATGATTTATCCGAAATTTAGATATACCCCACTTAATTTAGAATTTATTTTACTTTAAATTATTGAAATATTATTCCAAAAATAAAAAACATTGTTCCAAAACTTCTACAGCACTAATAGCTTCCAATAAACAATGTCCTTTTTCCTTTACTTGAAATCTATCCATATTTGACACCTTACTATTTTTAAGCTAGATATACCTTATTTGGAGCACATATTGGGGGTCCCAAATTTATCTTGTTTCTCAAATATTCTAATGATGTCGTGGTGGGTTCCCCAATATTTATCTCCTCACACTTTTGGTAATGACCCAAATTTTTATAAATGAAATTATTTTTTGAATGAATGAATAGCTTATTAAGTAAAGTATTTATAGAAAATACATTCACTACATTGGTTATTATAGACCATGATAAAATAAAGCATGTCATATTTAAATGACTATTAAGAATCATAATATTGGATAATAGAACATTTTTATGGTGACTATAAGTATTATAATATATTAATGGTTATGAAAAAATTTAATTGAAACATATGGAATAAGTGATGGCCTCAACCAGTAAAATCATACCTTATGAAGCCCATTTATCAGAGTTTATAAGGGAGACGGCAGCACAAGGATTTTCCATTGACCAATACCAATATGAAATTCTATAACTAAAACATTAATGAAACTGTATATGAGATAAGTTTAATCATATCAAGGTTATGACACAACTCATGTTCAATGAATAACACAAAAAAGTACCATCATTGCACACCTAACCCTTAGGGAATACACTGATTTAATATGGGGTAATGTGCAACACCCCAAATGTTTTTGAAAAATTATTAAGCTACATTCAAATGAGTATTCGACATGCAACATCGATCTTAAATGAATAAAAAAATATAGATTTTTAAATAGCTTGTGGTGCACACAACCGCAGGTGTAAATAGACCATAATAAAGTATACATGGCCATTAAATTGGGGGTTATAACAAGTAGAAACTAAATTATTAAAATTTTATGGTTTACACATGTATAAATTAAATTCAAGGGTTATCTATTTATTATAAAATAAAATAGGAATTATTTTAGAGAAAAATAATTGTTATCTTAAAAAAACTCTTTTCTACAAGGTGGTTTCACCATGCATTACGCACAAACATTAAAATTAATTCTTAAAAAATTAGGAAATTTATTGTTTTTAAAAATTAGTAATTTTTTAAATTATCATGTAAAAATTATCTTAGGTGAATTTTTATTATTTTATGGGAAATTTTTCTTTTTTTAATAGTGAAAATATGGATTTTTGTAAAAATATCATTTTATTAGAATAAATTAAGTAATTTAAAATACCCATTATATTTTGTATATGATATAAAGAAACTTATTTATCCTTTAGTTATATTTAGTCAACTTTTTAATCAAAATTATATTGGATTATAGAATGAGTTTATTTTTGGGTTTAAAAACAAGATTGTTCTAAAAACTATTTTGAAGTACATAATGTTTCTTCATTTAAATTAATTAAAACAAACCATAATTTGTAATGATTTAAATAAAATTTATTATATATATATATATTAAAATTCCTATAATAAATATTATTTTCCATAGAGTTCATATAAAATCATTTTTTCTATGAAAAATACACTTCTTGAAACCTCGCTTTTTCGTTGCATCTGCGTGTTTAATTTTAAATTAAATTATGAAACTTCTATAAATTTAATTTGGTACAATATATTCTATATTTTTAAAAAGAATTATTTTTTTAATATAATAAGATCAACTTAATTTTTCTCAAAATTAATATTAAAAATAGCGAAAATATTTGGTCTTGGTTAATGTAAAAACAGATTTACCAGGGGTTAAACTAAAATGATAAGTGTTAAAATGGTCAAAAAAATTGTATAAAGTTTCTTTTATGGATATATTTAGACCTTATAATATATAATTATAGATAATATTCCACTTGGGATCCTTTTTTCCTGTATAAAATGTGGTTACAACTTTTTATTTTCAAAAATTGCAAGTGTGTTACTCAACTCACTTAAAATGGGAAACCCCCTCTTCTCTCCTATTAAAAGCTTCAAATACCTTTATATTATAAAATAATAGATAAAATAACATCATAAATTACCATAATAACTTCCTTTAATTATTGTTTTGATCATAAATCTCTATTAAGAACGATTTTGGTGCTGACCTAAGGAGGTTGTTCGAAGAAGAGGTATTAGGATTAATCGAGTGTTTTTAATTTATTCCTTATTAAACCTCTGTAAAGTATTATTAAATTATGATTACATAATAAATACAGTGTATAAAATATACTAAGATGTTATTATTTTAAATTCATAACCAAAATCAATCTCCTCTTCCATAAAATTGGATATGAAATCATCATTTATGTGTACGATGGACTACAACCTCGCAACCCAATGTCAATTGTTTTGCATCATCACCTATCATGGATTGTTATAATAATGAATTTAAAAGTATATATATTATATTTGTAAGATATTTATACTATTTTAGTTCTAATATCACACATACCTTATTAATGGTGTTCGTTCATACATGTGAATTACTCCTTCCAATAAGTGATGTGATTATTTTTTTCATAATAAAATCACAAGTATGATATATATATATATATATAAGAATATTTAATAAAATAATATGTTATTTATGATATTATATTAATTATTTAAATATAAAATATTATTTACCTTCTTTCCATAATGATCATTGAAAAATAAAAATGTTACTTATGTTTTTTTAAAAGTTTGGGGTCGAAGCCTCGTTTTTATTATTAAATCAAAGAAAAGACCTCTTTTAACTGGGTAGAGGGAAACCCATTAAATTTCCTAAAGGTCCAGTGGTCTTGTAGCCCATTACATAGCCCGTAGTCCCAAATTTATGGCCCAATTAACATTCTGTGAATAGTAACCTGCCTGTTACAATACCCACACAGTACCGCTGTTGCAACAGTACCATGTTGCCGCTACAGTTCCACTACAGTACTGTTACTTATTTTTACGTATGCCTACCATCTCAATGATTGTAATAAAATTCATTATTCGTAATTATATTTCATGATTGGTTTTAAAATAATAATTTGTTTATAAATATAATAAATATTACATGATTATTATTATAGATATGTTGAAATAATCCCCTCTTTGACCATGGTCAACACACCGAATCCATTTTGAAATAATGAACCGAACGTCCTAAAAACACATGACATATACATGTCATAAGAATGAAAAAAATGATTGATGTGTAAGGTATTAAACTTTTAACGTTTATTAATAAATAAAATAAAGAATAAATTTTTATTACATATCAGGTTCGAACACAAATGAATAATCTCTTAATAAAGGTAAGGGTTTCTCGTCTCACTTTTACATCCATGAGAAATATGAAATATTCACCATTTATTTTATTTTTTATGGTATATATTATCCATTGAATTTATTTTATAATTATTTTCCTGAAAATTATTTTTATTTACAAATAAAAATTATTTTCTCCCTTTAATTAGGTTTAGATCCAAAGATTGCCAAATTAGTAAAGGACTTCGTCTCAGATGTCCTATATTGAGATATATTTTAATTTTATGCACCTAATTTATTTTATATTGTGTATAAACTTCTAATTTTAACTTTAATATCACTAATACTTCATAGATATAGGTATTTTATGTTTTATTCTGAATTATTTTCTCTAATGGGTTAGATTTTAATGTTACCAAGGGGTAAAGGATCTCTAAACTAAATTTCTTTTCATTACATTATAACACTTATTCGTTGAATTTTTCTATTAAATGATTATGTGTAGATTGATCTATAAATTATTTTATTATATATTTACAATTGTTTTTTTAGATATACATTTATTACCCATAATCACTCAATTGATTAATTATCAATTCAATGATATGATCTTTGTAAGGGTTATTCGTCCCAAATTCTATTTCTTTGGGACATACGTTGATTTTATACACTTAAATTATTTTATGAAGTGTATATAATTCCCTTTTGAAATGTAATATCATTAATATATTTACTTTATTTATATTTAATGTTTCATTTAAAGTTATTCTTTCATGGGGATTATGATTGAAAATTTACCAAAGTGTGAATGGATTTATGTTATAATCTCCTTTATTTTGGGATTGTTTATTTTTGAGGTTGTTTTTTAAGAATTTATATGATCTTATTTCCATAACAGATATATATTTTAGTCTAATCTATTTATAAACTAGGATCAAATGTTTAATTTCAATTTCCTCCTTTATTTATTAAATAAATATCAATAAAGTCATTTGTAAGTGATGATGTTCTTGTATCTTTTTATAGATTCAGAATCTGTCTCTTCCATGTAATTTTTTTCTAAAATGTTTCCAAAAAAATTATTTATAAACATAAATTATTTCTTAAATATAATTTAAATGAGATTTTTCTTTTTAAACTTTTTTTAAAATAAATTTCTTAATGTTTTCTAAATGGGTCACTTTTGACTCCCTTTTACAAATTGTTTTGAAAATAATTATTATTGTTTACATTTAAAAAATGAATGGATTTTCCAACCATGATGACCATTATTTTATTTAAGCATTCATTTATAATATTATATAGTTATTTTGAAATATAATTAATTTCACAATATTTTTTTAATTTTTTTTAAAAAATTGATTTTCAAAGTAAAAAAGGTTATTTTATTACAGAATGTTTTCAATGATCTTTTAATGGAATTTTCATTCATCAGTGTAAATAACCCTTAATGTTAATTTTTCCTCACTGGGTATATTTTTTAATGATAAAATCCTCATTATTTATCTTGATAGATTATGATTATTTCAAATATATTGTTATGCATCCTATTTCTTTTCCACTGGTTAATCATGTTTCAAAAAGATTTTTATGGAACCCCGTTCTTTTCTATGTGTTAATAATGTTCCAAAGATATTGTTATAGATCCAGTTTATTCCCTATGGGTTAATCATGTTTCAAATATATTAATATAGAACCCATTTTTTCCATGGTTAAATCAAAATTTTAAATTAATAATGATTTTTTAGAAGTTTTATTATATAATGCAAGATCTATATATTTTATTTATGAGTCATTGACATAGTTAACGGATAGATGATCCCAGATAATATTGGGTGATCCCAATATATCTTATAGGTTATGTGATCCAAGATCACACCAAGTGAGCCTGATATAGCTTATTTTATGGGTATGCCTGGATATTGATCCAATGCATTGTGTATGGAAGTTAATATTATAGTTATTTTATTTATATGGGTTATATAAGTGTTTTTTGAATATGATATTCCAAGATAAAAACACATTTTAATTATTCTTGATATGGGTTATAAATATTTCCATTAATCGAGATTTAGATCACATGGAACATGATTATTGATTTTAATGACACTTTCCTTTGTTAAATATTTATTCCAACCCACATATTTATTAATCTATGTTTATAGTAATGAGTTATATTATGTTATCCTCATGAACTTTTATTATATCATCATACCCTTTTAATCATATTATTATCACTAATGACATTCAATTGTTAATTCTTATGTTTACACTTACTAAGCATTTACGCTCACCCTTATTATATTTTATTTTCCCCGGGTTTTTGATGATGATGTTGAATAAATTATGTCTATAAGATTTTCATATGGATTATGATGATGAATTAATATTAAATATGAATATCTAGGTATAATGGGAGAAATACTACATTGAATTCATGGGTAATTTTTATGTAAGAGTTTTTCCTGATTCTCAAAAACTCTAAACTAGAATGGTACTTGGGTATGTAAGTGCTCATATATTTCCTTTTGATGTTGCAAGTTTAGGATGGTAAAAAATGGGTCATCTTTATCGGTATAAAGTCTATAAATGTTAAGATCATCTTTTTAACATAGGATCTAGGAGTGTGAGTCTAGGGAAGTTATAGATTTTATTAAAGGTAGGGTTAAGATAAACTTGGGGATTAAGATGTTTTCATGATAAAGTATATTAATGGTTATGGATATCATCATAGGTGTTTGAGTTTAAGGTTGATAATAATTTTAAAAGTATTATAATCCGTTAGGATTTATATGATATTTTATGATTAAGGATACTTTCAAGGATGTTCATCATATTTATAGGAAATTTATATGGTTCTATATTTCGTAAAAATGACGATCCAAAGGATTGGAGGAAACCCATCACATCTAGAAAGTTCATGGAGCCTGAATGCATAATCAAAGGGCTAAAAGGGTGTAACACCTACCACTGGCCTATGTCATGTCTTGGTATGTATGGCTTCTTTTATTTGAAATTTTGAAAGATAAGGATTACATTTTTTTTAGAATATATGTTTTATCATATAGATAACCATGTGATTGAGAAGTGATTTGATGATTAGGTGATTAATGTTATTCCATAATAATATCACTATATTTTTAGGCATGTAAGATAAAAGGTATGACATAAGCTTAATGGTTAAAATACTCTTTAATGATGATGTAGTTGAGATTATCTTTGATAGAGGGTTATTCATTTATGGAAATATTTGGATTGAAATTTTTACATTAATAATGAATTTTTGTTTTTAAATTAGTTTTCTTCGCATGAAGGTTTATTCATTTGGGAGACATTTTACCTTATGCTAACCATTTTGGTTGTGGTCAATGTATAAGGATAGGAGGGGTTTCTGGTTATCCTTTTGGGGATTATGAGATCCGTTGAAATTTGATTTTCGTTCTTCAAGAAGAAACAGAATTCATATTTAATACTCATATTTTTGGAGAAAAGGATGATATTTTGGGGGAAATTGGTTAAATAATGAAATTCTACTTTTCAATTAAGTATATTTCACTATATTTCCAGTCTAAATGTTAAAGGAATTCCTCAACTCAAGTAAAAGGATCATGAAACCAAAAAAAATATCCCAGTGACTTCATTTTTTATGAATATATGGTATTTACACTCGTTTAATATTTATGTATTTTTTTTTAATAAAGTTTATAGATCATTAACTTTCTTGTGATCAATTATCTCTATCACTGTGAATAATTATCTACACTTTTCAACTATGTCTAAATCATCACTACCCATTAATGTATTCCTACTTCTAAAACCTAGTTATTTGTTATTATATGTGACTATAATACTTCCCTTTCTCTATTTTTTAGTTGATTTTTTATTAAACATTTATGTTATGTGGTTCTTCAACAATATTTGCAAATTTCAAACAATTAATTTTTTAAATTCAGTTCAAATTGTGAGGATTCAATTTATTAAAGGGTGGAATTTAAAACCAATAGATTTTAAAAAAATTAATTTATCTTTGATATTATATTCAACACAAAACATTGATCTTGAATGACCTGATAAATATATTTCTTTGAATTTTTTATTTTAAATGCAACCTCATGTATAAATAAATTGTAATATAGTATACATATCCATTAAATTAGAGGGTATGAATACAAATAACTAAATTATAAAACTATATAGTTTACACATTTATAAAATAAATTCATTGCTTATCTATTTATTAAAAGATAAAATAGTAATCATTTTAAAGAAAAAAAAGAAATTTTTTTTGAATAAAAAAACAGTATTTTTCTAAAAAGCATTTTTGTCACACATTTCACACATACATTAAAATTATTATGTATCACTTTTAGAAAATTAATTTTTTTAAATGGAATTAAATTTGTAATTAATAATATAAAACTTATCTTAGGTTTAAATTTTTATATTTTTTGAAAAATACTGTTTTTTAGTGAATAGTAAAATACCGATTTTTTTAAAAATGTCATTTATTTACAATAAATTAATTAATTTAAATGTCCAATTATGTGTTTAACATTATTTAACATAAAATAAATATTATTTTTTTATATTTAATCCTGTTTTTAATTTAATTTATATTTTATTTTATTTTAAGTTTATTTTTGGGTTTAAAAACTGTATTCTTCCAAAAACTGTTTTAAAGTGCATAATGTTCAACCATTTTTATTAATTAAAAAATCCTTAATTAGGAATTATTTAAATGTATTTTATATTATATATATATATATACTAATTTTAATTCATAAAATTATTTTTACTTGTCATAGAGTTGACATAAAATCATCTTTTTCATGAAAAATGCAGTTACTGAAAACCCCACTTTTTTATCATGTATTTGGGTTTCATATTAAATTATGTTCTAAATATTATGTGAATTAAATTTGGTAAAATAGATTTCATATTTTTAATTATAATAATTTTTATTATATAAAAAATTTAACTTAATTTTAGGTCATAATGAGTATTGACAACAATACAAATATGTTACCATGGTTCCGGTTAAAACAGATTTATCGGGGGTTAAACTAAAAATATAAGGGTTAAAATGATTTTAAAACTTATAGAAAATCTATTATATATCCATATTTACAATTTATCATGTCTAATTATCAATAATGGTTCAATATTTATCCATTTGGAATGTAAAAAACATGGGTATAACTTTTTTTCAACAATTATAAGTATGTCACTCACCTTACTTATAAATGGACACCCCCTCTCCTCCCCACTTCACACCTTCAGATCTCCTTTTATCATAAAATATCAATACGAATATATTTCTTAATACCCTAAACACATCATATAATTCTTTTATTTATCAGAATCCATCCTAATAAGGCTTTTGGTGCTAACCAAATGAGTTTGTCCAGAGAATAGGTATTGTGCTTAACTGAGAATTTTTATTTTATTTCTTCTTACACATCCTTTAAATAATAATCTGTTATTATTATATAATAACACCACTATATTCCACAAACATATATTTTATTACTTTAATTTCATAACATAAATTCATATCCCCTTCAATCAAATGGTGTGTCTATGGCGGACTACCGCCTCGCAAACTGATATCATTCGTTTTCCATCATCTCCTCTCATAGATTGTTATTGTAAAGACCTGGAAATTCCGTGGAAAATTTTTTATAAATACATAGTATTTTTACGAGCCTGTGAAAATTTACGGCTCTTGATTCTGAGGCCTAGTGTGCCCAGAATCGATTTCTGATGTTTTGTTTGGGTACGTTCAGTAAACGTACGAGCATGATTTTATATCTTTTGAAACGGTACTCAGAATTGAAATTTGAGGGAACCATTGAACTCACAGCGTGGGTATTCTCTTAAGAAGACTTTCACCTCGACAGTAGTTTCTTGATAATGAAAGTTATTTTTTAGAGTTTTTAAGAGTTAAATAAAAATAATGTGTTAACCTTATTTTTATTTGTGGTGGTTAAAACCTCTAAAAAAAGGATAGGGATTAGGGCCACCGCACCATAACCTCCCATGAAAGGTTATGGTGGTGGGTCCCACTCAAGGTTTAAACACCACTTATCAATTAGTGAGGTGGGGACCACCTGAGGATGAATCCCTTGGACTCCCCATTTATAGAGCCACCACCCATGAAGCCTTTGAACTCCCTTAATTAAATTGTGCCTACACGGAAGAATTAATTAAGTTGATCCCCCCTTAGTTAATTCCCCATTTGAATTCTTCATGACAATGATTTAATTAGATGTCATTTTTATTATTTTTTGGAGTTGGAATAATATTTTGGGTGGAGCTTGGGGAGGAGGAGAACTCTCCATCAAAGAACGCAAAGAACTCCATCTTCGACTTCGTCACCTCCGAACACTTTCCGACGCATGAGCTTGAGATTGGGAGTGCTTGATGAACACGGTGAATGACGAATCAATGTCCGCCCTTTTCCTGACATCGTCAAAAAATGAAAAATGAGGTCGGGGATTTGAGTTAATTTTTATTTCATTCTACGTCGTTCAAATTATGGTATGTGATTGACCGATTGATATCACCGTAATGAGGAGGGATTGGACCACACGAACACAGCCTGACCCTCAAACTTTGTTTTTCTCGTTTGTTGATGACAGAGGTGTAGCAACGGCGGCCGGCATTGGGCCGGCCGTGAAAAGACCGGCAGCACAAGGCCATCACGTCGCCAAAAAGGGTGTGGCACTGTCGCGCCAAGCGGAGGGCAGCTGAGCCGCGACCAGGCTGGGCTGCGGTGGAGGTGGTGCGGCACTGTCACGCCGCGTAGAGAAGCAGGGGGGCGCGGCTAGGCCAGGCCGCAATGGAGGGGGTGCGGAGCCGTTGCGCCGTGTGGGGGAGAAAAACTGCGGCGCCATTGCACCGCGGTGGAGAAGCCAGAGGCGGCTGGCATCAGGCCAGCCGCCGGGGGTGCGGAACCGGCTAGCCGCTCGGCCAACCTGACAAGGCGCGATCCCCCTGGGTCACGTGGCATCTGAACCAGTGCTTAGCGCTAGTTCTGTTCAACAAGAAGGGGCGCGTCACCCCCCCCCCCCCCCCACGCATGGCCAGCCAGGCCACGCGAGCCAGCGAGCCGGGCCACGCGGGCTAGCCAGCCGGGCCACGTGGGCCATCCAGCCGGGCAACGCGGACCGCCAGCCGGGTCGGGCCACCCTCGGGCCGGGCCGACCCCTCGGGCCTGTCCACCATCAAGCCAGGCTGCCCTCAGGCCAGGTCGGACCCAAGGACCGGGTCTAACCTCAGCTCGAACCCGGGTCGGGCCGGGTCAGTCCGACTGGGTCGGACCGGACCCAGACCCGCTACGGCCAGTTTTCACCTTTTCGCCCATAACTTGGGCTATGAGTGTCTGATCGGCAAACAGTCTATGGCGACAGAAATCCTAGAGCGATAAGGTTCTTTTACCATACCCCACATGAGGTTTGGGCACAGTTTGAATATATTCATGTTGCTTTCAACCTAAAAACCAATCGGGCCCCTAGAACAGAAATACCAATAACTCACAGACCGGGCGTCCGATTGACATGTCGTCTGTTGTGTTGAGACCCCTATGAAGAGGTGGAAATTTGAGATACTTCTACATGGGAAATTATGATAATTGGTGTATCGACCTGTAGATCTTAAACCAGATCCTCTTGGAGACGAGCGAGAAGAGTACGAAGACCTAGTAGTTGGCTGAGACTTGACGACTACTGACCTTTTGACTCAGAGTGTTTCAACTAGCCCAATGGGAAGCACCTATGTGTGACGTAGCAGACCCACAGTGGGGATCGCCTCTATGTGAAGCGGCAAACCAATGGTACTCGACAAGAGGAGTACCTCAGCAAGATACGAGGGGGAGCGCCTCTGTGTGACGCGGCAGACCCATAGTGGGGACCACCTCTATGTGACGCAGCAGACCCATGGTACTCGACCGGAGGAGTACCACAGTAGTCCAGGATAGTGGGAAGTACCTATGTTTGATGAGGCAGGTCCACAGTACACTATAGAAGAGGATTACACCAGCATTTGAGGTTTCGATAGTTTGAATTGGAGTGTTAGATGTTACCACCCTAGAATAAAATCTGGGTTTAGAGCTGAGTCAATGAATTTGGAGTTTTCCTCATGATTGAGATGGGGTTACTAGATAACTTCTGTATATGTGTGGGCATATACCTAAGTAAGGGTTATCCGTTGATTTCGTACTTTGTGATTTATCCTTGTTGGATATTGTGAGACTTTGAGGGTCTCGGGGTCCCTACTGAGTATCATTATACTCACCCCTACATAGGATATGCCCGCACCCCATTGTGTTGGTTGCAGATGACGGACAATGCTGACTGAGGCAAAGAGTAGCAGGACTGGACAGTACCCGGAGGTGGACCACTTGGTGTGATGGTGCTCAGAGTGGATGGACAGACGTGGAGTGATGAGGAGTCCATCTGCATCTACCCTTTACGTAGGATCCCGGAGGATGAAACAATAGTTGCTTTACTTCTTTTCTTTAGTCGTACTAGCATTTCAGTTGTATTGTACTTTACTGTTGGTCTTGTATTTCCAGCCCCTTTACTTTCAGCACACTTTTTTGTATATAGTTTTACCTACTGTTTTACTTCAGTTGCGTACTCTGTTGTGTTTGTTTACTATTATAAAGGTAATGTCTTCCCAGTTTAGGGATTTATGTCTTTGGTGCTAGTCGCCAGCCCCTAGCCTATTGAAGGTGGGCTTGGGGTAGTCACGATACGAGCTTTAGGGGACAGGTCGTGAAAATTATAATGGCAGATTTAAATTATATATATGATATTTATAACATATTTAAATTTTATAATTTTGATATCACATGTACCTTCATACTTTCTAATCCTTGTGGGATATGATAACATTTCTCGTGCGTACAATGGACTACCTCCTCTCAAATCTATGAGATTTTTTTATCAATAATGATTTATATAGAAGGTAATAAGGATAATTTTTTTGAATATATGTGATATACATTAATTAATTTGGAAATTAAAAATATATTTATAATTATTAAAATATAATATATCATTTTCATTCTTACACTAAAAAATTATAACGTCATTTGTGCGTATGTGTAGACTATCGCCTCCATGAATTGATATGATTATTTTTTCATCACCACAAAATATATATGATATATATAAGTATATTTATTGAGATAATTTTTAATTTTTTATATTATTTTAATTATTTAAAGACAAATTTTACTTAACGTATTTCTATAATGATCATTCAAAAATTGAAATGTTACTCATGTGTACATACGACCTACTGTCTCCAGGATTGTAACATAGTTCATTTTTCATAACCACATTTCTTGATTAAATGTAAAAGTATAATTTATGTGTAAATAATATAATAATTTTATAATAATTATTCTAGAGGTGTTGAAATAATTACCTCATTGATCATGGTCAAAACACTGAAGCCGTTTTGAAATAATGAATCTAATATCCTCAAAACAACTGATATGGACTTAACTAATTAAGTATTTAAATATATATTTATAAATAATTAAAATAAATGATCTAAGTATAATGTATTAAACCTATAAAATTTTCCTAATAAATCAAATAGTTAGTATATTTTCATTATATAGTAGGTTCAAACAAATATAGAGAAATTCAGATCAGTGGTAAGGGTTTCTCATATCAATTTTACTTTTGTGAGATATAACTAACATTCACCACTTTTTTTATTTTTGTGTGGTGTATATAATTATCATAAATTTATTTTATAATTATTTACATGAAAATTATTGTTATTTATAAATCCATATGAGTTTCTCATTTTCATGAGGTTTTGATCCAAATATTACCATAGTATTCAGGGACTTTATCTCAAATTACCTTAATTGAGGCACATTTTATTGTTATGCACAAAATTTCTTTTATATGTTATATATACTACCCATTTTACATTTAATATGAAGGTTACTTCATAAATCATGGTATTTAATGTTTCAATATGAATTATTTTATCCAAGGATATTTTATTAGAAATTTACCAAGTGGTAAAGAGTTTTTAAATCAATTTCTTTTCACGGAGTTATAACTCTTCTTTATTGGCTTCATTATGAAATGACTATGTGTGGATTTATATATAAATTTTTTTATTAAATATTTTTAAAAATTATGGATTTTAATTTATTACACATAATAAATTCATTTATTAATACTAAATTCAATGATATGGTCGTTGTAAGGGTTCTTCATCTCAAATTCTCTTTCTTTGGGATATACATTGATGTTATAAACCTAAATTATTTTATGAGGTTTATATATGAACCATTTGACATGTAATATCATTAATATAGTTATTATATCAATATTTAAAGTTTCATTTTAAGTTATTATTTCATGGGGACTGTGATTGTATAGTTACCAAAGTGGAAAAGTCTTTATGTTGCAATCTCCTTTCTTTTAGGATTGTTTATGTTCAAGGTTCCATTGCAAAAAATCATATGTTATTATTTTATTTGACCATATAAATTTTATTATATTATAATTATGAATTTTTTTAACATGTTTAATTTCTATTTCCTCCCTTATTTATTTAATAAATATAAATAAATTCATTTGTAAGTGATATTTCTCTTGTATATTATTCCAAATCAAGAATATTTTTCTTATATATCCATATTTTTTAAAATGTTTCTAAATATATTCTTTTATAAATAGGAATGATTTCTTAAATCTATTTCACATGGTATTTTATCTTCTTTTAAATGGGTTTCAAAGAAATTTTTTTAATTTTTTCTAAATGGGTAACTTTTGACACCCTTTTACAAAAATTTTTGAAATTAATATTTATTCTTAACATTTAAAAAATTCACAGTTTTTTCTTCCATCATGAACATTATTTTATTTGAAAATTAATTTGTAATTTCAAATTCTACTTTCAAATTAAATTATTTTCACAACATTTTATTAATTTTATGTTTTTAAAAATTTGTTTTCAATGTGAAAAGGGCTATTTTCCTTGAGAATGTTTCCAATGATATTTTAATGGTATTTTCATTCATCAATTTCAACAACCCTTGTTGATATATATGCTCCACTAGTGATATTTGTTAATGATATGGGCCTTATTATTTCTCTAGATCAATTGTGATTATTTCAAATAGATTATTATGTAACCTATTTCTTTTCCATGGGTTAATAATGTTTCAAAGAGATTTTCATGGAACTTGTTTCTTCTCCATGGGTTAATCATGTTTCAAATATATTTTTATGGATATCTTTTCTTTTCAACTTGTTAATTAGGTTTCAATGATATTATCATGAAACCCATTATTTATATAGTTTAAACAAGTTATGAAATGAATAATTATTTTACGATTTTTATGATGTAATGTAAACTCTATATATTATATTTATTATTCATGGAAATTGTAATATAATTGGTGTTGCTAGATAGCGTCGACTTAGCCTGATATATCTTATATTATGGGTGGGCTGAAATAGTGTTGGGTGATCCTGATATAGATAATAATATGTGTATTCATAGATATTTCTCTAAAAAATTGGGTATGGAAGTAAACTATATATTTACTCCATTTGTAAGGGTTCTATAATTATTCTAGGAGGATGATTTTCTTAGATACCAACATGTTTTCATTATTATTTCTATGGGTTATAAATATTTTCTCTGATCAGGATTGATATTACATGGATCATGATTTTTGATCCATATGACTCTTACCATTGTTAACAATTTATTTCACACCACATGTCTATTGATATGGGTTGATGTGTATGATTTCTCTTATTTTATGTTCATTCACTTTGACTATGTCATCATACCCTTACACTATTATTATTCTTAGTAAGGATATTAAATTATTAATGATTATGTTTACCCTTACTGAGTATTTTAGTTCACCCATATTATGTTTTCTTTTCCCTAGATATCAATAATGATTTTGAATGAATTATTTATAAAATGGTTTCATGTGTATAATAATGATGACTTAATATAGAATATGAAAGGCTTGGTATCCTGGGAAAATACCCCCTTGAATTTATGGGTAATGTTTACGTAAGAGTTTTTATTAATTCTCTAAAAATATAAACCTAAGAGGTCCTTATTTATGTAAGTGATCCAATATTTCCATTTAATTTTGTATGTTTTGTAAGCTTAAAATTGGTTCATCTTCATTGGTATCAATGACAGAAATGTAAAGATCCAGTTTTTAGCATCAGATCTAGTAGTGTGGGACCGTGGTTATTATATTATGTATCTAGACCCTATTAGTATGAAATTTTATAGTCAATTTGTAAAAAAATCATCATTATATTTATCCCTTTTCATTATTACAATATATATTCAATTATATATGAGTTTATTAAAATTAGATTTTGAAACGAACAAACAAACATTTTACTTTTGAAAAATATATGGTTTTAATTAAAAAAAACTTTTTGATAAATTCTATAATTTCGAAATATTTTTTTTCATATAATATTCTTATTAAATAAAATTTATTTATATATAAAAGATAATATACTTTAATTAAGTCCAATATAATATTTATTAGGGTCAAAAAATTATTATTGTCATAAAAACCCATAATTTTCCATTAAATAATTATTGCTATTTAAAGAAGTAAATTCTCATATTTCGAAAATTATTTTAGTAAAATTAATATTAGTTTTAAAATCAGTATTTATAAATTATCCAATGGTGAATTTTTTATAATTTCTTGATATAGCCAAATTTTTTGGTAAAAATTAAATATGGTATAAATATATGTTATGTATTATGACATCATAATAGAATAAAGGTGATGTAATAAATTGTATAAAAAAATATATGGCCAAATATAAAAATACCCGTCAAAAATAATTTGTTCATTAATTTATTTAAAAAATTCAATAGAACTTTAATGAAAATATATACAACCTATATTATACTTTAATATTTTAAAATCAATTCTTTATGGACATGACTCACTTCCAAATCAACAATGGTGTTAATTTAATATTCCCAATTCTTAGCCTCAAAAAATATTAAAAATCAAACCTATTTTGTATAAACCATGGTTTTTTACCATGGTACAGTTTTTAGTTTTGATTATTTTATTATATAGAGTACAAAACGTATGCTTAAAAATTATTAAATAATTCCCCTCTTTT
Organism: Viscum album; assembly: GCA_963277665.1. NCBI lineage: Eukaryota > Viridiplantae > Streptophyta > Magnoliopsida > Santalales > Viscaceae > Viscum > Viscum album. The sequence goes on along the minus strand of OY728143.1, from coordinate 796,128,746 downwards.
TTTCTATAAATACCCACCGGTCCTCCCACTCCTATTCACTCAAAACCCATTGAATTTTAATTTACTCCCCACAACCCTCTACATATAAATCCCTACCAAGGTGTTTCTAAGATCTTAATAAGATCCTCCCAATAATTTATAAGTACCCTCTCAAGGTAAGGTTTTTTCATCCTCCTCTATAATCAAGTCCTTTATTTGTATTAAGCTTTTTTATTTCCAATTTTTTTATTTAAAATGTGTTTTTATACATCCATTTACTATCCATATAATTCCTAAGTAAGGATATACCATCGTTCACTCTCATTGAACCCTTACATGAACTATTATGTACACTCGTTATGCTAACAAAATTATCCTATGATTTTCCATGCCAAGCATTTTTATTATGAATATCCATACCCATTTCCACTCAAGGGTATTCTCATAGATGAACCCATGTAAAATCCCAATTAAATACATCCCTATTAAATAAATAATAATAAATTTTCATATTTTTTAATATTTCTGAATTAAATTTTAATTTTTATTTAATGGAGATTCTATGTTCAGTGGCGTATTTGACACGCAACAATGGGCTTCTTTAAAGTCTAATGTTACACACGATGCTAAGTCATACTAAAAAATAATCATATAATATTATTTTAAATGGTAGTTAACGTCTAGTTGTTGGATTGGTTGGAATCAATAAAAATAACTAAAATATTATTATACATGTTTTCTAAATGTTTTTACATTTATCCAATAAAATTTAGAGGCCTAAAATGTGAATGAATCTAATTTTAGGCATAAATACTCTAATATTCTTTAAAAGATCGATTTACCACCTTTTAATGGAGAACCCTCCTTAAATATAGTTTTCGTAACTTTTATATATTCTATTTGTCAAAATCAAATTCTTATTTAGAATAGGGACATCAAAATTTACTTTGGGTAAATTTTTTGTATTTTTCTGATAAAATTCATTTTTTTTAATGAATAGAGAAAAATACTATATTTTAATTCAAACCTACCTCTTAATATAATTTATTGATATGGTTAGATTATATTTTTAATTTGTTTTAAAGTATAATTATATTATATTTTTACAATTTAATCCAATTTTGGTCATTGGAAGTAATTTCACTATGAAATTGGACCAAAACAAGTGTCAATATTTAGATAGTTATTATTTCTTAAAACATGATATTTGTTTTGACAACAGGAATTAATTTTAAATTAATTAATCCCACTTATATGTTTTTAATTTTTTAAAATATACATCATTTTTTAATTCAGAATATAAAATATAGCTTAGGCTGAATTTTTGGTATTTTTCAGAAAAACATCAATTTTTTGATGAATCGTGAAAACACTATGTAGCAGTTAAAAACTGATTTTTTCATTTAAATGAAATTTTACCGCTTCTGTGAAATTAATTTTTAAAATCCGACATAAATATTTTTTATTAGTATTTAAAATGTTATTTAAAAATATGAAAATAATTTTTTGGGAATAGTAATTTTGGACTTTTATTTACCTCGGTTTAAGGTAAATAGTGTAATTCAAGGTAAAAACAATATTATAATAACATAAAATTACCTTAACACTAATCCTAACCTTATTTTATGAGTAATGGATGACCAAGAAAATCCTTGGGTGAGACTTTTGTCCTTTTAAGACCAATTGGGTAAGATAATGATGTCAATAACTTTTTATTTTAAGTAAAAATAAAAATATCATAAACATGAATTGTTTTGCTAAAAAAATTAACGTGGGTTTATATAATTTATATATTTAACTATAAATATTAATTATAAATCTAAAAATATTTCCTACATCATGTTATTTTATTTATAATTTTTAGGCATCAAATAAATTAAATTATTTATGAAAAAATAATGATGGAGTCTTGACCTCATTAATGAATGATTTAAATAAATAAGATTACAAAAAATAAAAAAAAATATCAAAAACCTATCTGATTCTTGTTGGATGATTTTATTTCGAACAAGAGTCATCTTATCTTTTACTTTAATAAGTTTTGGACCTTTAGAAACCTAAAATCATTATTTAATTAAATAATATTTTCAATCTTTCCTAAAGAGCCCCCCACCCTTATAAAAATCCATCACCTGTAAACCATTACTCACACCTGTCAAGCACCTTGGATCTTCCAATATATACCCAAATAAGCTCTCAAGATCCCTCTCTTTTACCTAGAAGTCTTACCTTAGTTATAAGGCACTTTAAGAAATCCTTTTGGTTCAAACCAAAGGGAGTTACCCAATTTAAAGGTAACGTCTTCTTTTAAGTTTTTTCTTTTATTTTGCATCTCCAACCCCATAAACTCTTTTTATTCCTTACTTTTATAAAAAAATAAGTATCCTAACTATACTAGGTTTTTTTATGAGAAATATTTTAGCTACACTTACACCAACCACCATCTAATGGGTAAATAATATACTGTTACTGTAGACGGCTAACTACTTCCTCACGAAACGATGATTGTTCAATCTTCTTCTACCACCTCTTATAGTGGACATTGTGATGGAATTGTATTTATATGTGATATATATTATATTTATATTGTCTATATTCTTCATTTTTTTTCATTTATATCATACCTTTATGGATTCCATAATGGGTAAACGCGATTATTTCATTTGAGGAAGTGCTGACTACCACCCCCTCAAAGTGATATGACTCGTTCATTCCATACATGGAATGAATAAAGGATGGAGTTAATGAAATTAAATATGATATTATACTGGAATTATAATATACATATTTATCATTATGTTTTCATTTCATTAAAAATAATAAATATAAATGAAAGTAGCGTTCATCCGTACGTACGACTTACCATTTCCATGAATGGTGCATTTCATTTCTTACCTCCAAATGCTATGTACTATTATAAATACATATATATAATGGATATACATTATATATATGATATCTAAATCATGAATATAATTCTGGATATAAGGAACTTTTGACCACATGGACAACTTGTAAATATAAGTAGTTCATTTTTAACTCTCAAGTACCAAATATCGACAAAATGACCATTATTAACTTAAATGATTACATAATGTTTATAACATAAAAATAAGTGATATAAAAAGAATAATAAACTTGAAAAATTTTCTTATGAAAATATAAACTAACCTTATTTTATTATTCAGGAGATTAAAGAACAGATGGTTCAAGTTGGACATGAGGTAAGACACTTTTTCTCAATCTCCTTTCATTGAGGCATATTTTGTTTTATACACGACTTTCTTTTATATAGTTTATAAACACCTTTTAATTTTCATTTCATTCAATGGTAATCATTTTATAGGATGTGTTTTACTAAAAAACAAAAATAATAATGTTTCTTTTTAACGTACATGGTGACAACAACCTTTCCGCTGCTGGGAGCATTTTTTGATCGTTGGCCTTCTTAACCAGTCGTAGTGTTTTTTTAAAGAAGAAAAATTACCATATACTCTTTTACATATTTTGGTATTGAAAATGGTTTTGATAATGTATTTTTTATGTTAATATATTTAAATGATATATTTTGATTGAAATGTGAAAATTTTATCTTTCCATTATATTTGTTTTATGTGTTAAGAATATGTTATGGCTCTTGGGAATTTTTTACGTATAAGAGTGGTTCCATGAGATACCTAGGGTGGGTGAGCCCAAGATAGTAGGTACTATAGCAGCGTGGGTACTATAGAGGTGGTGATACTGTAGCAGGTACTGTATCAGCGTGGTACTGTAGCAGTACTGTTCACTGAGGGGTCCTTTGGGCCAAAAAATGGGCTTTCAAGCCTTGTATTCAGGCCACTTGGTCTTGGGCATTCAGGCTATGTAATGGGTCACCCTTTACCCAGTCTAAAGAGGTCTTTGATTTAAATAATAAATTAAGGCTTTGGCCCTATCCTTTTAAAAAAAACCTTTATGATTTGTTATTACTATGTGTTATTCCTAAATCTTATGATTTCATGAGGTATGTTAAAGAGCTTATGTTATGTATGTATTGATGAACTAATGTTTTCTTTCGTTATTTTATAACCCTTATTGAGATTTTTAGGATCATCCCTTGTTTTGAAATGTTTTTCCCAAGACTTAAAGATGAATACAGTCAAGGATGGGATCAAGGAAAATTCCTGTTTTCTAAAACATTGAACTAGAAAAGTTTCTTTTTTTAAGAGTTTTTATTTTATGAAAAAAATTGAAATTGAGCAGAAGTGTCTACTTTTTAATTTTTGAGATGTAATAGTTATGGCCTAATTATCTAAAACTCTAAACCTGAAAAGATCCTCAATGTGAATTATTCACTTAATTATAAATTATGTAATGTTTAAGGCTAGGTCCTTATAGTTGGAATCATAGGTCGGTTTAGATAACTTCAGAAGTTTTTATATTGTTAAATTAATATCCAAAAATTAATTTATGTTAATATTAAAATGATATAGAATTTACAGATTACCATGTTGCTTCACCTAATATATTTCTATGTACAAAATGTTTTCCCGTAGAGGAAACAGGGCAGCTGTGATGGGACAACATCAAGAGAAATACAACCTTCCAAATCAACAACCTGAGATGGTTGGAATCGGAACTAAAAAGTTTGTTGCAGGGATGGAATAGTTGACTCAGGCTATAAATGGTGGTGGTATATATGCATGAGATTAGCTAGATCAACCATGGAGGAACATTTAAGTATTGGATCATTTCATGGGGAAACATCTCACATCATTTAGAGGATCATCTGACAATGTGCTAGCTTAAGGGTGGATTAAAGCCCTGGAGAATATTTTTGAGTTTATGGGGTGTTCATAACATCAAAAGGTTAGTCTTGTTGTTTACAATTTTGAATTTGAAGCCGATCGGTGGTGTTCAATGGGGAAAAATATCTAGGATAGTGAGGAGATTGATTCTCTTTATTGGGATGAATTCACAGTTATGTTTCTTGAGAAATATTTTCCTAAGGTGGTTCTTCATAGGATGGAAAAACAATTCTTGGAGTTGTGGTTGGAGGATGACTCAGTGGCTGCTTATGAAGAAAAATTCACTCGACTGTGAAGGTAAGCACCAAATTTCATGCGAGATCTTGATTGTAAAATCAATTGTTTTTACTCAGGATTAAATCCAAATTATCGAATGGATTTAGCTTCTCGTGAGTTCAAAATTTATGAAAAACTTGTTCTATGTGCGGAGAAGGTGGAAATAGAGTTTGAAGATGATCGGGTGTTATTTGAAAAACAATAGAATAATAGGATGAGGTGGTAGAAGAAAGGGAAGAACTCTTCAAAAAAGTCTGATAGTAAGAAACTTAAGTTTATTGTTTGTTGAAATTATGGTAAAAATCATGCTGAGGAATGCCTTTTGAATTCTGGTAAGTTCTACTAATGTTGTAAAATGGGACATAAGGCTCATAATTATATTGAAAAATATTATGCTAATGGTATGAGAAAATCTAATTTACCGTCATTAAAATGTTTTAAGTTTGATGAAATGGGTCATTTTGAAAATGAGTGTCTAATTAAGAAGTTAAATGAGGGAAAGTAGCCAGACTACAAGAAGAAAGGGGTGGTGAAATCCTTTGTAACTACTTCAGTAGATGTTGGGCCACCAAATGAAGTAGTATCAGCTCTAGGGAGCTCATTATTTTTTGAATATTGACTTGAGGTTGGGGTACCATCAGTTGAAAGTAAAGGAAGTAGACATTCTGAAGACCATGTTTTGTACTAGATATGGACATTATGACTTTGTCGTTATGCCTTTTGGGTTAACCAATTCACCTTCTGTATTCCAAGATCTTATGAATAGATTTTTTCATGAGTTCTTAGATAAGTTTTTGGTTGTGTTTATTCATGATATTTTGGTTTATTCCAAAATTAAAGAGGAACATGAAAGTCATTTAAGGGTTCTCCTTCAAACCTTAAAAGAAAATAAACTATTTGAGAAATTAAGCAAGTTTGAGTTTTGGTTAAAATAAATTTCTTTCCTTTGTTAAATTGTTTCAAAAAACGGAATAACAGTTGATCTTGCTAAAACAAAACTTGTTGAAGAATGGCCAAGACCTACCAATATCATAGAGAATCGTAGTTTTCATGTTTTAGCAATTTATTAACAGAGGTTTGTTGAAACTTTTTCTGGGTTATCAATCCCACTAACTAAGCTAACTCGAAAAGGTGTTAAGTTCATTTGGATAAAAGAATATGATGATTGTTTTTAGTTATTGAAAACAAGATTAGTGAATTCTCCATTTTTGGCATTTCCTTCCAGAAATGGAGAGTTTATTATCTATAGTGATTCTTCGTTGAAAAGACTTGGTTGTCTCCTTATGAAGAATGATCAGGTAATAGATTATGCTTCATGTCAGTTAAAACCTCAAGAGTCAAATTACCCTACACATGATTTGGAATTAGCTGTTGTTGTTTATTCTTTAAAAATATAGAGGCATCATTTGTATAGAGTAAAATATGAAATATATATTGAAAAAAAAGATTAAAATATATATTCACTTAGAAAAATTAAACATGAGACATAGTAGATGGATATAATTAATCAAGGATTATGATTTCATGATCTATTACCATCCGGGAAAAGAAAATAAAGTGGTTGATGTTTTGAGTCAAAAAAACAATTCTTCATTAAACATGCTACATTTGGAACATGATCTTTTAATTAATGACTTGATGAAATTTGGCATAGAAGTTGTTGGTGCATGAAATTCCTCTGTTTTATTTCAGGTGTCAACGAAATCATCTCTATCAAACAGAATTAAGTAAGCACATAAGGAAGACAGTGAGTTAGAGAAAAAGGTAGAGTTGGTTCAGAAGGGTGAGTTTCCTGATTTTAACATTTTCAATGATTGTGTTTTGAGATTTGGGAAGAGATTATGTGTGACTTGTGATTCATAGTTTAAGAATGGGTTGTTATTTGAAGCTTATAGTTCTCCATTTTTAGTTCATCCTGGAAATACTAAGATGTACAGAGATCTTCGGGAGTATTACTAGTGGGATGGAATGAAAAGAGATATTGCTGACTTTACTATGATTTGTTTGACTTGTTAAGAGGTTAAAGCAGAGCAGAAGTTACTAAAAGGGATGCTTCAATCTTTACCAGTGCCAGAGTGGAAATGGGAAAATATTTCCATGGATTTCATGGTGGGATTACTGAAGAAATCTCGAGGTAATAATGCAATATGGGTTATCGTTGATTGATTGACTAAATCTGCTCAGTTCCTTCCTATTCGAGATACTTCATCTCTTGATCAAATTTCTTAGTTGTATGTTAAATAGATATTTAGGTTATATGGAGTTCCCCTCTTCATTTTATCTGATCGTGATCCTAGGTTTAATTATAACTTTTGGAAAGGCCTTCAGAAGTCATTGGCTACTGAATTAAATTTTAATACATATTTTCATCCTCAATCAGATGGGAATTTATAACAAACAATTTAGACCTTGGAGGATATGATATGTGCTTGGTCACTGGATTACCAGGGAAGTTGGGACTAATATATTTCTTTGGTTAAAATTTCTTATAATAATATTTTTCATTCCAGTATACATATTTCTCCATTTGAGGCATTATATGGGAAGAGGTGTCGAACTCCAACTTTTTTTGATGAAGTGGGTGAGAGGAAGTTGATGGTTCTAGAATTGGTAGAATAGATGGTAGAAAAGGTTCAGTTGATTCAGAAGCACATGAAAACATCTCAGAGAAGGTAGAAATTTATGCGGATAACTGGAGGAAGGATCTTTATTCTAAGTTATTTGATCATGTCTTTCTCAAAGTTTCTCCAAAGAAAAGTGTGATTCGTTTTTGTAAGAAGGGAGAGTTGAGTCCAAGGTTTATTGGACGTTATGAAATCTTGGAGAAAGTTGGATCAGTTGCCTATAGAGTGGATTTACCTCAAAGTTTATCCTAGGAATGCAATTGTTTTCATATTTCAATATTGAGAATGTATATGTCAGATCCATCTCATGTTTTGTGCCCAGAGGTAGTTCAGTTGGAAGAGAATCTATCTTATGATGAACAACCGGTCCAGATTCTTGATCGAAGAGAGAAAGTGTTGCAGAATAATGTAATTCATCAGGTAAATGTTTTTTGTAAAAACTATATAGTTGAAGAGGCCAAATGGGAATATGAAAATGCTATGGGGGATAAATACCCCCCACTTATTTGATAAGTGAATAAAAATTGCGAGGACACAATTTCCAAAATGGGGGAAGGATGTAACATCCAAAGTAAATACATCCCAAGTAAATAAAGAATAATACATTTTCATATTTATTAATATTTTTGGATTAAATATTAATTTTACTTTAAAGGGTATTCTATGTTCTATGTCATACCTAATACACAATAATGAGTTTTTTGAAGTCTGATGTTAAACACAATATGGAGTCATGATGAAAAATAAAAATAGAATATTATTTTAAATGGTAGTTAACGCCTAGTCATTTTATTAGAAGGAATGAATATAACTAACTAAAATATGAGTATACATGTTTGTTAAATGTTTTTACATTTATCCAATAAAATCTAGAGGCTTAAAATGTGAATGAATCTAATTTTAAGCTCAAATACTCTAATATTTTTGAAAAGGTCGATTTACCGCCATTTAATGGCGAACACTCTATAAATATTATTATGGTCACTTTTATTTATTCTATTTAAAAAAATAAAATTCTTCTTAAGAATCGGGACATCAAAATTTACTTTGGGTAAAAAAAAATTATTTTTTCTGATAAAATTCATTTTTTAATGAATAGTGAAAAATACTATATTTTAATTCAAAACTGCCTCTTTATATAATTTATTAATATGGTTATATTATCATTTCAATTGGTTTAAAGTTTAATTAGACTATATTTTTACCATCTAATCCAATTTTGGTCATTGGAAGTAATTTAACTTTGAAATTGAACACAAACAAGTGTCAATCATTGGATAGTTATTAATTCTTAAAAACACGCTTTTTGTTTTGAAAACATGATTTAATTTTAAATTAATTGATCCAAATATATGTTCTGAATTTTTTGCAATGAATTCATTTTTGAATTCGCAATATCAAATATATAATAGGCTGAATGTTTGGTATTTTTCTGAAAAACATCAATTTTTTATGAATAGTGAAAACACTGAGTAGTAGTTAAAAAACTAACTTTTTCATTTAAATGAAATTTTACTACTTCTTTGAATTGAATTGTGAAAATCCCACACACATGGTTGTTATTATTAAGTAAAATTTGGTTCTATAAGATGAAAATAATTTTTGGTGAATAGTAACTTTTGACTTTTATTTACCGCGGTTAAAGGTAAATATGGTAATTCAAGGTAAAAACAGTATTATAATAATATAAAATTACCTTAACACTTGTCCTATCCTTATTTTATGAGTAATATCTGACCAATACAATCCTCAGGTGAGACTTTGGGCATTTTAAAGCCACTTGGGTAAGATAATGATATTAATAAATTTTTATTTAAAGTAAAAATAAAAATACCATAAACATGTATTGTTTTGCTAAAACAATTTCAATGTGGGGATATATAATTGATATATTTGACTATAAATAATCATTATAAATCAAATAATATTTTTTAAATCATTATATTTTATTTATAATATTTAGATGTCAACTAAATAAAAAAATTTATGACACAATAAGGATGCAGTGTTTACCTCATTAATGAATGACTTAAATAAATTTGATTATAAAAGTTTAAGAAAAATATCCAAACCCTGTCCAATTCTTATTAGATGATTTTATTTCGAACAATAGTCTTATTATCTTAAATTTGAATAAGTTTTTTACCTTTATAACCCGAAAATCTTTATTTAATAAAATAATATTTTCAAACTATCCTAAAGAGCCCCTCCTCCCCCTTATAAAAATACCTCACCTCTAACCCATTACTCACACCTCTCAAGCCCATTGGATCATCCAAACTCTGCCCAAATAATCTATCAAGATCCCTCTCTTCTACCTAGAAGCCTTACCTTAGGCAGAAGGCAGTTCAAGAAATTATTTTGGTTCAAACTAAAGGTAGTTACCTGATTTAAAAGTAATGTCTTCTTTTAAGTTCTGTTCTTTTATTTTACTTATCCAACCCCCTAAAAAAAATTTATTCCTTTATTTTATAACAACACCAGTATCCTCAATATACTAGGTTGCTTTTATGAGAAATATTAGAACTACACTTACACAACCCTTTATCTAATGGGTAAAGAACATACTATTTATGTGGAAGGTGAACTATTTCCTCAAGAAACAATGATTGTCCAATCTTCTCCTACCACCTCTTATGGTGGCCATTGTGATATGACTCATTCATGCCATATGTGGAAAAAATAAAGGATAGAGTTAATGAAATTATATATGATATTATAATTGAATTATAATATACCTATTTATCATTAAGTTTTCAATCCATTAAAAATATGATATAGAAATAAAAGTAGGGTTCATGCGTACGTACGACTTACCATCTCCATGAATGGTGCATTTTATTTATTACCTCCAAATAATATTTACTATTATAAATGCATATATATACTTGATATATATGATATATATGATATCTAAATCATGAATATCATTCTGGAGATAATGAAATTTTGACCCCATTGAAAACTTGTAAATATAAGAAGTTCATTTTTGATTCAAGTACCAAATATCAACAAAATGACCATTATTAACTTAAATGATTAAATAATGTTTATAACATGGAAATAAGTGATATAAAAAGAATAATAAACTTTAAAAAGGTTCTTAATAAAGTATAAATTAACTTTAGTTTATTATTTAGGATATTAAATAACGAACGGTTCAAGTCAGACACAAGGTAAGGGACTTCGTCTCAATATCCTTTCATTGAGGAATATTTTGTTTTATACATGACTTTCTTTTATACGGTGTATAAACACATTTTAATTTTCATTTCATTCATAGGGAATATGTTTCTATGATTCATTTTAATAAATGACAAAAAAAATTATTTTTAACGTACGTGGTGACCACAACCTTTCTGTCGTCGGGAGCAATATTTGATCTTTGGCCTCTTTAAAAAGTCGTAGTGTTTTTTTAAAGAAGAATAAATACCATATAATCTTTTACGTATTTTGGTATTGAAAATGGTTTTTATAATGTATTTTTTATGTCAATAAATTTAAATAATATATTTTGATTGAAATGTGGAAATTTTATCTTTCCCATATATTGTTTTATGTTTTATGAATGTGTTATGGTTCTTGGGCATTGTTTACATATATGGGTGGTTCCATGATAAACCTAGGGTGGGTGAGTGACCACACTATCATGACATGTCAAATTGATTATGATTTTATGGGGGGTCTATAGTCTAGGGAAGACCCTAGGTCATCTCTCAAGTAGCATTGGTGGGTTTAGAGTGTGAGTTTTTAATAAGAAGAACAAAAATAGGGGTGGTTTTGAAAATAGTTTTAGTATAAAATAACTTAATTGAAAGCTCAAAAGTTGAGAAACCAAATGGAATTTGAAAAATATGAGTTAAAAGGGTTCATTTTTCTTTCACTACACACATTTCATGTTCATTGTTCATTGATATTCATTTAGGTTTGGAGTAATTCCTTGGTTGAAATTAATTGGAATCCCTACTAATTCCTAAGCTTTTATTTCAATGTTGAAAGAACCAAACATTGAAGTAACAATCATATTGTCAAGGTCTAGAACTTATGAATATAATAAGAGATTCCAAAGCAGATTTAAATCTCTAGAAGGTGGGAATGAAAAGGATTCTTGTGTTGTCCAATCGGAACAACACAAGTCATGCACTCAAAACCTCACACTGATCGGTTAAAAATTAAGATTTTCTTAGACACATGCATAAAAATAAGAATTCAGATATATAATTATATAAGATACATAGAAAGAAATGTTTTCACACCCAAATTACTGCCAACCAGTAGCTAAAATAAGAATCAAAACTCCCTTGACATGTGTGTGGCTCCCTCACAACAAACACCCACTGTTTAGCTCGACATCAGGAGGAGGAGGAAGATCGGGTGGAACTCCTTCTTCATTAATGATAATCCAATGAGAATAGAGGCCTCCAGAACTTCAATTATGAGGAGGAGACTCTTATAGAACTATAAAATGGGAGATCTTCACTTCTTGGAAAAACTTATAAATGAGGTGCCCATGGTGCTTTTTTATAGCCAAAATGGGACATGGTTTTGGGCAACCTATTTTTGAGATACCAATTGTGTCTCGGTTTGGGAATAGTATAAAGTCATATAACGACATTACCAATAGATATGAGTTTTTGGATGGCCTCTTGAATGTCTCCCTATCTAATTTTGTGGCCATTATACAAATTTATTGGGATATATGGTTGAAAGACAGAAACAAACTTTTGAATTTGGGCAGATTCTGTCCTCTGGACAGAATGGTTTGGATGGGCCACCAGATGGCCGAATTAGTCTTCTGTTTCTTAATAAAAGTTGTATTCCATGATTATTTTGAGAGTTATACAACGTTTCATCCCATTTAGATGCACTTTATTTTTGTAATGTTCAAAACAGTGGACAAATGTTCATGGGATGCCATTCAGTTTCGCCCATTTTTCTTCTAAATGATCTTCTGGCCTTCAAATCACCTCCACCTTCAATGAAAATATCAAAACAAGTATAATGGACATTTTTAACAGTGAAAAACATTAATTAATTGAATAAAACATGAAGTTAAATTTGTTATTATATTTTGAATATTCATTACAAAACTAGTTTAAAACGGTGGTGTAAAGGTGGAATTGAATAGTAAATCACTATGCGATCAAACCCCCCACACCTAAACATTTTCACTCCTGGGAAAAGTCACATATCAAAAATAATTATGCATGTATATATTCCATATGTCATGAAGATTTAACATTTTTGTAAATTTTAATTCATTAAAGTAATGTGATCAATACATGATCCACACTAGGGAGTTCTTCCTAATTAAAAGGGAAAAATATGTCTCATAAATCATATCACAATGAAATTAAAAGAGATTCATGAAACCAAAATGAGAATGGAATTCAAAATTAAACCATTACACTAACTCCCCATGTGTATGTGTGAAAACCATTCCATTTTATTCTTTCTACTTTCTATCCAATAAATCTAGGTTATTTTAAAATTATTCAGCTTTAAATGATTTTTTTCATCAAACCTTCCCTACATCCTTTAAAATCATATTTTAAGACCCACTCACTTAAGAATTCCCAGAAGTCAAACCATAATCTCCTGACCTAGATATCCCCATATGTTGCACATTTCATCACTCCCGTCATTTATTATTTTTGTTTTTTTAGAAGTTTCATTTGAAACAAGTATCACACTTATCTCTCAACCCTTGATTGATCTCTCACGACACTAATTACAATAGTTATAAAAAGATCAAAGGTTGAGGAGTAGTGGTTTTTGACTTGCCCAAGACACAACTTATTTTTTAGGGCGTACAACAGTTGGACATTAGGTACACAAGAATAGGTCAATCTGGTACAGTAATGAAATAGATCAGATAAGGAATGAACGTATGGAAATATCTTTTAAAGAAGAAAAATAATAACATGACATATAATTACCATATATTAAGTAATAAATATTCACACTTTGTGGTTTGTTGTAAAAATGGGTGGAGATATTAGTGAAATAGTTTTCCCAAAAACTAATCACAAAAGGGGCATCAATCATCTCAATTTTTTCACAGTGATACAACCATTTATATCATTGATAGAAACCCAAATCACTAAAAATCACTCCCTGATGTTAAATTCATTCAGGCATTCAATCCAAAACAAAGACATGTTTTCTATCAAATGTTAAATCAACATGGAATCAAAAATTTCAACAAGCACTTTAAATAAGTTCTATGATTTTGTGACCATATGGGAGGGAGTAAAAGTACCATAAAGACGGTGAAAAAGAGAAGAAAGAAGAAAGACAATAAAATTCCTATTGGACTCAGAAAGATGAGGAAAAGTGAAAATACCATAAATAAGGAGAAAAAGAGAATAAAGAAGAAAAAAGATGAAAATTCCTAACTGACCTCGAAATTTACCCATCCCCCCTCACCTAGAATTTGTAGTTTCCTCACTCTAATAATTGAGAATATGAGAAGGAAGGATAAAACTAGGTGTGTTTCACTGGTATGTTGCTTCTTGAACATGGATTTCCTCTATCGGGAACTCCAGAAGGGCTCTGTGGGAGTGCTTTAGCCGCTACCCATTGACAGTGAAGGTTTTCTTGGTTTCTTCATTTTCAACCTGAACAACACCAAATTGAGATACATTAATAATAGTCTCTGGGCCAAACCAGCGGGAATGAATTTTACCTGGATGAAACTTCAGCCTTGCATTATAAAGGTAGACCTTCTGCCCAATTTGTAACTGACATTGAAGGATGAGATGGTCGTGGGATTCCTTGGTAAAGTCCTTATAAATCCTAGAGTTCTTATATGAATCTCTTCTCATTTACTCCATCTCCTGAATCTGTAACTTTCTTGGGGAACCTGCACTATAAAGGTTAGAATTGCATTTCTTGATGGCCCAGTAGGCTCAATGCTCTATTTCAATAGGGAGGTGATAAATGTTTCCAAAAACAAGCCTATAAGGTGACATTATAATGGGGTTTTTAAAAGAAGTACAGTAAGCCCATAATGAATCATCGTGTCTAAGACTCCAATATTTTCTTTTGGTCTGAACTTTTTTTCAATAGTTTGTTTTACCTCTCTATTTGACACCTCAACTTGACCATTGTTCTATGGGTGATATGTAGTAGACACTCGATGACTGACCCCATACCAATGCAAAAGTGATTGCATTTTTCGGTTGCAGAAATGAGAACTGTGGTCATAGATAATGAACCTAGGTAGGCCAAACCTACTGAAGATTTAGGTTCTCAAAAACTCTACTACTACCTTAGAATCATCAGTCCTTGTAGCTCATGCCTATACCCATTTTGACACAAAACAAACTACCAAAAGAATGTACAAGTTTTCAAAGGAGTTGGGAAATGGACCTATAAGTTCAATACCCCAAACATCTAAAATGTCAGGAAAGAGAAATGGTTGTTGTGGCATTTCATTTATTTTAGAGACATTACCCATTCATTGACAATGAGGACAAGATTTAAAAAAACCATGGTCATCCCAAAAAAGTTTTGGCCAAAAGAGACCAGAATCAAGGATTTTGTGAGCAGTCTCTTGGGAACCAAAGTGGCCCCCACAAGCAGGAGTGTGGCAGAATATAAGGACATACTGAAACTTGATATTGATGACACAACTCCTAAGGACTTGATCACTACATGTTCTCTAGAGGTAGGGGTCATCCCAAATGTTCCAACGAGACTCATGTTTTAGTCAGTCAACCTGGTTTTTGTTGAAATCAGTAGGAATGCAAGATGCTACCAAATAATTTACAATTTTAGCATACTAGAGAATAACATCTTTCACTTGGTAATGTTTCTCATAAAAAAACATTTCATTAATGTGAATGTAGGGGGATGATTCAATGTCCGAGTATGGTTTAATCCTACTGATATGGTTATCCATCATATTCTTTACACCTTTTTTATCTCTAATTTCTAATTGAATTTCTAAAAGAGGAGCATCCATCAAATGAGACGTGGTTTGGAGTCGAGTTTCTTAAGGAGATACCAGAGGGCTTCATGGTCTGAGAAAACAATGACTTTGGACCCCAAAAGGTATGACATTTATTTTTCCAAGGCAAACACAATGTAAAGGAATTATTTTTCAGTTGTTGTGTAGTTTTCTTGGCCAGGGTCCAAAGTACGTGAGGCATAGGAAATGAAAATTGGAGCTTGATCGACCCATTGTGACAAAACTTCCCCAAATGCATAGTTAGAGGCGTCACACATGAGCTCAAATGGTAAATCCCACTAAGGTGGTTGGATTACCGGGGGTGACATGAGACTCCATTATAACATATTAAAATATTACTCACATTCTTTATCAAAAACATATTATTTTTCTTTTTAGAATAATCGGGAGAGGGTGAGTGCAATTTTACTAAAGTCACGAATGAAACGATGGTAAAATCCAGCATGAACATGGAAAGACTGAACATCCCATACATTTTTTGGGAATGGTAAAAAAGAAATGACATCCAATTTTTATTTATCTACTTAGATACCATCCCAATAAATGGCATGCCAAAAACATATACCTGGTCACACCATAAAATAGAATTTCTCATAATTTAATACAATATTTTTTTCAACGCAACGATGTAGGACTAGACCAAGACCACTTAGACATTAATCAAAAGAGGAGACATAAATAGTGAAACTATCTATGAAAACTTCCATGAAATTATCCAAGTAATCTGAAAAAAATACTAACCATACATTACTGGAAAGTACCTGGAGGATTGTATAGACCAAATGGCATCCTTCAATATGAGAATGTGCCGAAGGGGCGAGTTAAGGTCATCTTTTCTTGATCCTCGGGGGCAATATAGATCTAAAGGTACCCAGAATACTCATCAAGGAAAAATTAGTGAGACTTACCTGCTAGCCTCTATAGCATTCTGTAAATGAATGGAAAAGTGAAATGGTCCTTCCAAGTGTGTTGGTTTAGTCAATGATAGTCTTTGTAGACACTCCAACTATTCTACACATGAGTTGGAACAAATTAATTGTTTTCATTTTTGATTACTATAAGGCTAGTTTTTTTAGGAACTACTTGAATGGGACTAAACCATTGGCTATCAGATATGCGGTAAATGATTCCATCAGCCAATAATTTTTTTCCACCTTTTTCACAACTTTCTGGAGGTTTGGATTCAGTCGACATTGTTCTTGACTCACTGTTTTAGACTCATCATTTAATAAAATATGATGTGTACAAATTGATGGGCTAATACCAGGAATTTCAGCTAGTGTACATCCCATATCTTGTTTATACTACTTAAAAAGTTCAAGCAGTCACAATTCATTCTCAGGAGGGAGTGAACTAGAAATGATAACGGGAAACTTGTTTCTATTCTCAAGATATGAATATTTTAAATCTTGAGGTAGTTGTTTTAGTTCCAATTCAGATGGATTTTGGATTGATGGGAGTGTGTGTAAAAGTGAGAGGTCATTAGTCTCATCTAACTGCTCAGTGGTATCATCCTCTGATGTGTAATGAGCTTTTACAAGCTTATCAGTATCATCGATGGTCATTGAATCCTTGGTGTTCAAGAAATTATCTATTAATAAACATGAATTTCATTTCTCTAGACCACTACAACAATAAATGCATGATTCATTACCAATAATTTCAATCAGGGATGAAAACTCAGAGATGGGATCGGGGGAATGATAATAATTGTTTTTAGGAGAAGGGATTACATCAATTGAATTAATAGAGAGAGATGAATGTTCCTCTGAGTGGTGATTCATGGCACCAAGGATATTGAATTGGAAAATGTTACCACAAAACTCTACATATAATGTACCATTTTGGACATTAATTATTGTTTTTCCAGTTTTCAAGAAATTTCTCCCCAATATAATCAGTTCATGTCCATTCATACTATCATCTTCCATTTTTTGCACATAAAAATCTGCTGGAAAAATTAAAATTTTCACCCTCATGAGAACATCCTCTGACACCCCAGAAGGGTGTTTGGTACTCCGATTGGCCAGTTGAACAACTATTCCAGTGGGATTCAGTTCTCTGACCTACATTGTATAATAAATAGAGTGAGGCATCACATTTATATAAGCACCTAAATCAATCATTGGTGTTGGAAAATGAATACTCCCCTATGGTGCATGGAATTGAGAATGTCCTAGGATCGTTACAATTGGAGGGAAGTGATGGCTCTATAAATGCTGAAACATCCCCCACCCCCCCAATAACACCATCTCATCTCCACAAAGTCTCCTTTGGTGTGTACACATCTCCTTCCAAAACATTGCATATCTTGGAATTTGTTTCACATCATCAATTAAGGGAATGTTTACCTGCTCTTTTTTTAAAGTTTCTAATATTTCCTTATATAGTTAAGTTTCATTTTGTTTCCTAGGTTTGGTAGACCTTTGGGGAAATGGAAGAGGAATGGTTGGGATAGAAGATTCATCGACATAAAAACTCTTTCCATTGGAAGGATTTCTCTCAGGACAGGGATGTTCCTCTCTTGGGTCATTTTTAGCAGTGTTTGGGATGGTGGTTTCTTCAGGAGGGGATGACTCTATTTGAGGGGTCATTTTTCTTTGAATATGATTTCCACTCCTAAGGGTGATCACACTAGAATTTCCTTTATCCCTAGGGTTAACTGTTGGTTGAGATGGTAGTTTACCCAACCGATGACTTTTAATTTCCTCAACCAAGTTAGCTAGTTGGGATAAATGGGTTTTGATGTCTTTTATGGAAGCTTGGGTGGTTTGTTGGAATTGGAGATTTTTTTTAGCCATTTGTTTCATCATATCTTCTAGTCTAGGCTCCGGTTTAGGAGGGGTCTGTTGGAAAGTCCTTTGTTATGGTTGAGGATTTCTAGGTGGTGGTGGTAGACTACTCTCCCTCGGTTGGTTCCATGGTTGTTGAGGTTGGTTTCAATACCCCCTTCCTAGAGTATTGGTTGTCTTTCCACCTAGTATTGGATAGATAGTATGGTTATTTTCTAAAGGGTTGGTTATAGGGGTGGCCTGGAAATATTTCCTCACAACTCTTAGAAGTTTCTCTTAGTTGGAGGATTTGATTAGAGTAATGGGTGTTAGAAGAACATATTCCAAAATGGATGGGAGGAGGAGATAGGGATTTCCCTTGGGAAATAGTAGGTTGTCGAAGAAGGGTACTTACCTCTTGGAAATTTGTGTCCACCTTCCTCTCGAATTTAGTACCTTGCACCTCATGGACACCTCGAATGGGTACATTGGAAATTGAACTGAATTGTTTAGTGTTTTGTTACATGTTATCAATTAAGATCCTTATAAATATTGTGGTTTTATCAACTAGCACACCACCTACAGTAGCATCAAACATATTTCGGTCAATATGAATTAAACCTTCTTAAAAATACTGAATTAAAAGTTGGTCACTTATTTGGTGGTGTTGACAGCTTGAACATAACCTTTTAAGGAATTCCCAATGTTCATGAAGTGTTTCCCCTTGAAATTGTCTTATACCACATATTTCCTTCCTTATTGCTGTAGTTTGAGAGGCTGGGAAATATTTTTCAAGAAAAAGGTGTTTCATGTCTTCCCAACCTCTTATTGGGGAATTAAAATAATATAACCAATATTTTGAAATATATTCTAAATAGAAGGGGAATAATATAAGATTTACTTGTTCTTCATCCACATTTGAAGGTTTTAATGTTGAACAAATAGTATGAAATTCATTTAAATGTTTATGTGGGTCTTCTCTAGGAAATCCGTGGAATATTATTAATAGATGAATTAAACTATATTTTAACTTAAAATTGGTGCCTCACCTTCCATTTGAATGTATGTGGGTTGAATATCAATATCAGGTGAGGTTAGTTATTTTAATTTCTAGTTATTTTCTTCAATTTTATGCAAGTTTATTTCAGTTTTGATTTTAGTTCCATAAGAAGTTAAAGGGTGAAGAATAGTTTCAATGTGTGGTGTGTCCTCCTTTAAAGTGTTGTCTTGTGTGTCTTAGTGTCGTTGACGTAGGGTCCTCTCCAGTTCGGGTTAAAAAGGTGCTAAATCTCCCGAAGTAGAATGTTTCATGCACCAAACCTAAAATAAAAATATAGTAGAACAAAAAGGGATTGAAAATTTAGAATAGAAAAGAAATAAATATTCACAAAAATTATAAAAACATTATAAAAAACATGCACTAAAAAACCAATGTGCTTCCTTGAAACGGTGCCAAAATTTGATCACGCTATCATGACACATCAAACTGATTAGGATTTTAAGGTTGATTTATAGTCTATTGAAAACCCTAGGTCATCTCTCAAGGAGTGTTTGTGGGTTTAGAGTGTGCGTTATTAATAATAAGTACTAAAATAGGGGTGGTTTTTAAAATAGTTTTAGATGAAATGACTTAATTGAAAGATTAAAAGTTGAGAAACCAAATGGATTTTGAAAAATATGAGATAAAAGGGTTCATTGTTATTTCACTACACACATTTGATGTACATTGTTCATAGATATTCATTTAGGTTTGAAGTAATTACTTGGTTGAAATTAATTGGAATCCCGATTTATTCTTATGCTTTTATTTCAATGATTAAAGAACCAAACCATGATGTAACAATCTTATTATCAAGGTCCAGAACATATAAATTGAATAATATCTTCCAAAGAAGATCAAAATCTCAAGAAGGTGGGTATGAATAAGATTCTTTTGTTGTCCAATCAGAACAACACAAGTCACACACTCAAACCCTCACACTGATCGGTTAGAAATTAAGAGTATCTCAATCACATGCATAAAAACGAGAATTGAAATATGTAATTGTGTTAGATAAATGTAAATAAATATTTTCACACCCAAATTAATTCAAACTAGTAGCTAAAATAAGAATTGGAACTCTCTTAACATGTGCGTAGCTCCCTCACAATGAATGGCCACTATTTAGCACAACATCGGGAGGAGGAGGAAGCTCGTGTGGAACTCTTTCTTCATTCTTGATACACCTATTAGGATAGGGGCCTCCAGAACATCAAGGATGTGGAGTAGACTCCTATAAAACATAAATATGGTAGAACTTCACTTCTTGCCTGAACTTACAAATGAGGTGCCCATGGTACCTTTTTATAGCCAAAATGAGACATGGTTTTGGGAACCCAGTTTTTGAGATACCACTTGTGTCTAGGTTTTGGAATAGTATAAATCCATATATTGAATTGAACAACAGAAAATATTTTTTTGACAGAATATTGACTATCTCCGTATCTAATTTGGAGTCCATTAGACAACTGTATTGGGAGATATGGTCAAAAGACCGAAAAAAAACTTTTGAATTTGGGCAGATTTTGTTCCCTGGACAGAATGGTTTGAATGCGCCACCAGATGACCGAATTTGGCTTCGGTTTCTTAATAAGAGTTGTACAAAATGGTGTTTTTGAGAGTAATGCAACGTTTAATCCTATTTGGATTCATTGAATGTTCTTCATGTTCAAAACAATGGACAGATTTTCATGGGTTCCCATGCAGTTTGGCCCATTTTTCTTCTGGATGATCTCTGGGCCTCCAAATCATCTCCACCTTCAATGAAAATATCAAAACAAGATTAATTGCAATTTATAAAAGCTATAAAAATTAATTCATTGAATAAAACATGAAGTTAAATTTATTATTATATTTTGAATATTCATTACAAAACTAGTTTAAAACAGTGGTGTAAGGGTGGAATTGAATAGTGAATTGCTAGGCGGTCAGTAATCCTGAGATAGCTCTCCAATTCTTTGGGTAAAGTGAATGAGGTAAATGTTAATGTTCCTCCAAAGATATTTTTTAAATATACTATGATGGGTATTCCAAATGTAACTACCTATGTGGCTGTGAAAGCTACAATATAAGTATGTTATGGATGCCACAAGTTACCTTTATGA
The DNA here is from genome assembly GCA_963277665.1 of Viscum album. Taxonomy (NCBI): domain Eukaryota; kingdom Viridiplantae; phylum Streptophyta; class Magnoliopsida; order Santalales; family Viscaceae; genus Viscum; species Viscum album. The sequence goes on along the minus strand of OY728143.1, from coordinate 796,107,190 downwards.
TTTGTGATTACTAAGTGTTATTCATAAATCTTATGATTTCATGAGGTTTGTTAAAGAACTTATGTTATGTATGTATTGATGAACTAATTTCTTTTTTCTTTATTTTATAACCCTTACTGAGCTTTATAGGCTCATCCCATATTTTGAAAAAAAAAATCATGGGACATAAAGATGAATAGGGTCATGGATGGGATCAAGGAAAAGTCATGTTGTCTAAAAAATGGAACTCAAAAAGTATATTATTTTAAGAGTTTTTATTTTATGAAAAAAATGGAAAGTGATAAGAAGTTTCTAAATTGTAATTTTTGAGATGTAATAGTTATGGCCTAATTAACTAAAGCTCTAAACCTGAAAAGATTATCAATTTGAATTATTCACTTAATTCAAGATTATGTAATGTTTAATGTCAGGTCCTTATAACCCATCCTTAATTTATTGAATTATGACTTGATATTGGATGAGTACTCCAATACCTGGCTAAGGTTTGAGGTCTATAAATTTCTTTTTGCATTTGGAACTTTTTAGAGTTATTTTCCATTACGTCAACCGTCGGACTTTCCAGCGTAGTCCTAATTTTGAACGGATTACTTGAAATAGATGTAACCAGACCTATTAAGGATTCCCATAAGATATGTAGTGATTATATTGGTATAATTTTCCTTAATCAAGGTCACCCATGTGGTGCACCTTATGAAATTCCTTGATTTTACCATGATAAACAATCCAAGGGGTGTGTTTTGGGCTTGTCTTATTATAAGAAGACAATTATAAATGGAATGAGTTGAATGGATTGGTTAGGAGATGGTTTTCCTCCTTTACATTGATTTACTATATTGAAATTTAATTGGTTAATTATTCAATTGATCAAATGAATTTTGTTAAATATGATGTGTTAAATGTATTAGATGTTTTTAATTGAATGGGTGGGTATACACGTGTGACTTTATTGAATATAATTGGAATGTATGAGTGGGTATACTCATGTGATGCTTGGTTATAAAATTTATTAAATGAGTGGCAATATCCATTATATATAATGGAATGAATGTGATTATATAAGTTTGTTAACTTGTATAAAAATTTAATTGTTAAAAGGTATGAGATGGATGAATGTTTGTATGGATTCCATGGATGGATCTCTATGGATCCTGAATATGGTGATGGATTCCTTAGGTTGACTATGCCCCTTGGATCTTGAATCTATAGTATTCCTTGGCCCTTGCTACCCCATAGATCGGGCTTGCTTTGACTTGCATAGGACTTGTCTGGTATGACATGATCTTAGGACTCCAACCAATGACTATACCAAGTTTCCATCGAGATGCTCCTCAGACTCGATGAGGATGTTTTGGTTCTTAACACCATGGATCCAGACCTTGTGTGGTATGTTACTTGATATACGGCACTTCTATGGAGTTTATGACATGCTTGGTTATGCGGTAAGGCCATGAGATATTTTATATGACTTTTTATATATAAATTCCATGTTTTTTATTTATAGTTATTGTAGTACCCTTGTTATGATCTAACACTTGTTACAGGGAGCCTTGAGAGGCTATTTGGAATTACTTGTTATAGTAGACATATTCCATGGGCATTCACACTCTCATTACTACTTAAACTTGTTTAGCATACATCTTTTTTTTTGTTTAGAACTATATAGACTTATGGGTATTTAAATATTGGGATGTTTATCTCACGCCCTATCTGGGCCTACTTGGGGACTCAAACAGAAGATAGGGTTGTAGGTGATAATAGGGGCAGGCTCCCTAACACTGTTTTTTTAGCATTGCTTTAGAGAAGGGAGTCATGGGACCAAGATGAGGCATGCGATTCTATGAGCACTTTTGGAATTTTTGTCATTTTGGATACTTGTATTGTACTGTATTACCATATACCTGTTTGGGTTTTTTCTAGATAAATTTATCATCAAAATCATTGTATATGAGCCATATTTTGATATTGTTACTTAGTCCTACTATGTATCTGTTGTCTTGTTGTTTTACTTATTCCATTATCTTTATGTTATTGATTTACACTGTAATATACTGTGTTAAAGAGTGTATATTCTCCCAGGTGACTCAACTAGTACCTCGCTTCTAATCAGAAGTCTCTCGTATTTAGGGAGATGTGCTTGAGGCCATGTAGTCAACCAGGGTCGGGGAAATGTTGGGTGGCATCTGGGTCCAGGATGTTACAAAGTCGTATTAGGGTGATTCTTCTCTAGTTTGATGTAAAATTTGGAAACAATAGATGATTATAGGAATTAAATGGAATTTGGTAATAATTTTTACCTGGGAGTAGCTACCCCAAGTGCACGTAAAAGACAAATTACCTCAAATAAAATTGTTATATTCAGGATTTTGACTATTACAGTTGATTTAATTTCACCGTTGTGTGACACACATAATATATGTTGTAACTATTGATATAATTTTGGTTCTATTTCAATTGAAACCTGATGAGATGAGGGTATTCCATATCTTGTATCATATAAGAACTTGTTAGAAATCACATTCCATGCATTATGACATGCTATTTAGGATGCATTACTAATTTCATGCTTTTGTGATAGGTGTTGTGATAGTTGTGCCTGCTATTATGATATACATTGTTCAATGGATGGATAAGTGATTCCATCTTTCAATTCATAAGGTGTACGGCCCCTTATAGACTGGAAAATGATGCACCCTTTGACTTTTTTATTTAAAGTGAAACAAATGAGCTATGGTATGCATTACATGGGAATCAAATTTTGGTTCATGAGGTGTTATGGGATCTCATGGATTGGAATGGGTGAACCAGTGGTTAAATCTCTTGAAATTTTGAGTTGTGTAAAATTAAAGGTAAAATGAATGTGAACTCAAATAAAAGTGAAGTAGAAACTTGAACTGATAAAGCAGGACTTAACCTAGACCCAACTTCTAAGTGGGTAATAGGCAGTGTCTCTAGTAGTGTTTGTGGTTGGTCTTTTTATAGTCCTAGACTTAAGAGCAGGTTATAGGTTTGACTTTGTTTATATGATGGTTTTAACCTATCCTACACTTTTTTATTTTTGATCATTGCTTATATTTATATTGACCCTTGTGAAAATGTAAATGATACTAAGGTTCATATTTTAAAGTGAGTTGGTTTTAATTAAAAGGGATCAAAATGACAACCTATAAAGTGTATGGGTGCTTTATGGATTGATATATGTACACCTATATTACTAAACCATTATATATATATATATAACATATTGATATATCTTGAAATGGATATAAATGTGAAATCCATTAAATTTGAACTAAAATGAATTGGTTACTTTTCAAAATGCACAACTAGACCCAAGTAGGTTAGTTGGTGGAATGTTTCTTAAGAGATAACCTAGTGCAGGTGTTTACAACTTTAATTAATAAAAAACTATTGTTGGGTTTCTTTTTTGATGAACCCGAGTTTGATTAAATGGGAATCTCGTAGTTCACCTTATCTATTTTAAATTGAAAGAAATTTATTTGAAAAACTACCTAATTATGAAATGCGGTTAATAAATTTTTAATGTTAAATGTTTAAAGAAGGAAGTTTTTATAGATTTCCTGTTATTTCTAGTGGCTTCAATTAAGATAAGGTAATAAGTTCTTTCTTCCTTAAGAATTCGTACTTTATGTATTTAGTTAGAGATTTTAATATGTTTAAAGGTTAAATGTGAATCAATTTAATGAATTTAAAATAAAACCTGGAGTGGTGTCCTTGTTCAGACCCTCATGTAAGGGTAGTTTAAAGCTTTCATTGAGTTTCCTTGGAATGGAAGCGTAAGTGTTTTCTATAGTCTTTTATTTTTTAGAAATGGATTATATGATAGGCTTTTGAGATAGTGGGTTTCTTTTTTGTATAACCTAGTGATGGGGTTGACGCTCTTAATTTTGTCAGGGACTAGGTCATGGTTGGTATAACCCTTAGGGCTTAAACGCCTTGCTAAATGTTGTGATCTTGTATATTCTTGGTGTCATTTAGGTGCCATTATACCTAGTATGACTTTTTGTTTCTAAAATGATACCCTTCCTTGGATTAGTGGTTGTGGAATCATGGACCATGTAATGGGAATGTGCATCAAATAATTCTTAGTTAAGTAGGTTAGACGTGCCTTGGGAATGATCAGATTCTTAGTAGGTCATGTGAACCTATCTTTTCTTCAATGATGGATGACTTGATATGTCGTCATCTGACATAATGAAAGCTTAGGAAATATGAATCTAGGATAAATATTTTGAATGATACATATGATACTTTATTTTATATGAAAGACATCCTATGGATGGTATTCAGGTTGTTTTATTGAATCTATAATCCTGGGGTAGTATATACTGATATATACGGTATCCTCCAGGTTGTTAAATGATGTAAAAAACTAGTTTAGTTTGATGAAATTATTGAACCTTCTGCTATTGAGCCTGGACATAGGTCATCTCTAGAGTAGAGTGACTTGGGCATTAAAGAAATAAAATTAAACCTAGTGCTTGGGATGTTTTTCTATATATTCTGTTGTTTTGACATGCTGGTTATTTTGGTGTTGGGTTTCATGCCAAATTTTTTGGAGTTGTGATCGTGGCTCGGAGGAGAATCAGATGTGCATTTTAAGGTGACTCTGATCTAGCATTCTTGTGGTAAGTTGGTCAGTATCTCCTTTAAATGATGAGTAAATTCCTAAAATAGTAATAATCATGTCAATTTCAGTGGATTCATGTCTTCCCATGTGTAATGGACACAACCAAGAAAGACCATTGGAAATGGTCATTTCTTCTTGAATTCTTTTGAGGCTTCCAATACTTTTTTATGTCAGTTCTTGGCTAATAGTAATAATTTGATGTGGTTGGGTGTATATGAAACCATAAAAAACATCTTTGATTATGGGGGGACTTTTTTGGTTATGCATGAATGATCATGGATGCCTCAGTTGGTAAAGGATCAGGGATCAATTAATGATGTGTTGGTAGGTGAACTTTGGCTTCTTTTAAAGGAAGTTTCCCAGTATTGGTTTGACTAATCCTGTTGTTAAATTTTAAATCCTTTTATTGATTTATGTTTTGAGTTGAGTATGTACCCAATATTGATTCCATCTTTTATGCACTAGAATAGTGTCAGTCTTACATCACACCCAAGATTAAAAAAAATCGGCTTGTCTTGGTAGTTACTTAGTGTTTCATGATGACGTATGGTTCTTATCGAGGCATGGTTATTACTGAGTGATAATTGGGTTCCCATATTGGAATTCATTGGATTGACTCTTGGACACTAGTCACTTCCTTTGACACGACCCCAAGGAAAATGCCACTCTGGGCACAATCAACATTCTTACGTGAGGATATTGGATTTGTACTAACATCTCACTTATATCTAAGGGTGTGAACTACCTAGGGATAGTTACATGGACTCTAGTTAATTGAGTTCAAGGTTATTATATTCTTTTTGTATGGCATGGGAATAATTCTTTAAAGGGGTAATGACTCCAATGGGATGGATCAGGGTTACGCTTTGCTCATGATGTGGAATAGTATTTTAATTGATCCGGGGATGGTTTGACCAAGATATATCATCGGGAGTCAGGTATGATCTTCAGTGAATAGGATAATTATTAAAACATGTCTCCTTTGAAGAATTATTTTTGTATCTATTTTAATAATCCAGCCATCTAATCTAGTCATTTCTATGATAATTCATTCAGAAGTGGGTTGACTCGTTATCATTTATGTTCCTTGTGTATGGTCCGAATGAACTAGTTTGAATACACCGCCAGTTTAAGGTTGTTCTGATATAAAGGTCTATAGTGTATTTCAAGGGAGTCTTGGGTGACTGGTTTTGTTTGGGTTTATTGGGATTTGAATGTTCCATTTAGTGAGGCATTGGGTATGACCCCAATTGTGTTTGGGTTTTCCAGTTAAAGGAAATCACACTTGTAGCATCGCTAGAACATTTAGGGGTATGATTTTTTGGAAATTATAATGGTGGAGGTGTTGTGGTAATTATGATGTTTGGGTTGTTGTCGATAGGATCATGAAGGTTTCTTATTTCTTACCAACTAATGAAACTTTAGTGTTAATGAGTTGGGAAGGTTTTACATATGTGAGATAGTGAGACTTCATGGGGTCTCGTGAACTATCAATTCGGATAGGTATATGTGATTTACATCTTATTTCTAGAAGATTTTTCCTAACTAACTAGGTACTCATTTGCTTCTGAGCATAACATACCACCCTCAAACTAATTGCAATCAGTGTCACGACCCGTCCTCAGGGCCCATGCCGTGACTACCCCAAGCTCGCCTTCTATAGGCCAGGGGATGGCGACTAGCACCAAAGGCGTAAATCCCGATAGCTGGGAAGGCATTGCCTTTATGAAAATAAACAAAACATCATAGAGTACAAGTGGAAGTAATACACTAAGTACAAAATAAAGTGCTTAAAACTAAGTGTGTCAGAATACAAACCCATCTTAAAGTACAACTATAACTGAATGAAAGTACAACAGAAAAAGAAAAATAGCTGGAAGAATGGAAGCAACTACTGGGTCGTCCTCCTCGGATCCTACCTGAGGGGTAGATATAGATAGCGTAGCTCCTGTATTGTCCACCATGGATCCTACCAGAAGGGTAGGTATAGATAGCGCAGCTCTTGGATCGTCCACCATGGATCCTACCTGAAGGGTAGGTACAGATAGCCTCCACAACGCTCTCGCCCGTCAACCTCCTCTGAGTGTCGTCTCGTCGTGAAGTCCACCTCCGGATACTGACTCGTCGTGAGGTACACCTCCGGGTACCATCCAGTCCTCGAACACTCGTCCTCTGTCAGCGTTGCTTGTCATCTGCAACCAACACAACGAGGTGCGGGCATAGCCCGTGCAGGGGTGAGTATACGATACTCAGTAGGGACCTCGAGACCCTCAAGGTCTCAGTAAATCCAATAAGGATAACAACAAATAAGGATCTCAATAGATAACCCTTACTTAGGTATAAGCCCACACTTATACCTAAGTTATCGAGTAACCCATCTCAATCATGAGGAAACATAGAGGTTATGAAATCAATGGATAACCACTACCTAGGTATATTCCCATACATATACCTAAGTTATCAAGTGACCCATCTCAATCATGAGGTAAACACAAAGGTCATAAACTCAGCTCAAACCAGGATTTTCATTATCGAAATCGTAACTGCTGAAGAGCCCCGTCTCTGGAGTGTATAGTGATCATGTCATGACTCCGAGGTACTGCTCACTAACCTAAGACTGCTAAGTTACTCCTCCTATCGAGTACCGCGGGTCAGCCACCCAAACACAGTAGTGCTTACCACCATGGTATGCCACCCAAACACAGTAGTGCACACCCCCTAATAGCCTGCAGAGGTACTCTCCGGACGAGTACCGCGGGTCTGTACCCAAAAAAATTAGTGCTTCATCCGCCATGGGTCTACACCCAAACAAAGTAGTGCTCCATCCACTGGTCTATTCTACTCACTCCAAGTCGAGTCGGTCAACCAGTCGCCAGGTCTCAGTCAGCTACACAGTCTCCGTACTCCGTAAGATCATCTCCGGGAGGGTCCACTCCATGAGCTACTGGTCGATAATCCAAGTATCACAAAGTCCCCCGAAGAAGTATCTCAAAAGACAGCCTCGTCATAGGGGTCTCAACACAATAGACGGCGCGTCAATCGGGCTCCCGGTCTGTGAGTTATAAGCCTTTTCGTCCCTGGAGCCCGGTTGGTTTCGTGTGCGAACCAACCTGGTCGTATCTCAACTGTACCCCAAACTCTCATAGGGTATACTCATAGGGACCGTTTCTCAACGTGATCACCAATGCCCCTGACGGTTCGTCAAACGGACGTCCGGTCTGAAAGTTATCAACTTTTCCGTTCCAAGGGCCCAGTTGGATTTCGGGTACAATCCAACCCGTAAACTATCCGACTACATCCAAATCTTAGGATAATAATTCCAAAAGTTCTGCCTCATCAAAAGGAATCCAAAAAAGTCGACGGCACGTCAATCGGACATCCGGAGCTCAAGTTATAAGTGTTTCTGCTCCGAGGGCCTGGTTGGTTTCGGGTTCGAACCAACCTGGCCATACCCAAAGTTCTCTAAAACCTTGATTGTAATATACCTAAATGACCATCTCGGTCCAAGGATCGCATCGCAACTGACGGTGCGTCGATCGGAGGTTCGTAGCCCAAGTTATGAGTGTTTGAATGAAACTGTCCGAAAATAGGGGGTTTGGGCCCAGTCCGACCCGGCCCGATACCCCCCATGGGTCGGCCTAAACCGGCCCGATACCCCCCCCCCCCCCGGTTGAAGAAAAACCGGTGCGGATTAATGTCGCGCCGCTTCGCCTCCGAAACGGCTTAGCCGTTCCAGTTTGGCCGCCGCCATGGCTCAGCCGCGGCGGTCCTGTTCCGGCGACGCGCCGCCGCCGCCGCCTTCCGCGAACCACCGGATGTGCTCCGGTGGTCCGTTTCGCCTCATGTCTTCTCCAATGGTCCTCCCAGGACCCGACCTTTACTGCGATGGCTTTAAATCGCCTCTGCGGCATGTTTCTTCATCGCCCGATGATCCGTATGTCAAATAACAAATCGCAGCCTCTTCATGGTTTTCCGGCGCGGCTTTGTTCGGCCTCCACGGCGCGGCGCGACGGCGCCGTGTTTCTCCCTGATTCCGCACGGTGTCGTTGCACCGCGCTGCCTTCGTTCGTGCCACAAAAAAACAACATCGAAGGGGGGAGGAGGGTCGGTCGTGTTTGTGCGGTCCGACCTTCTCCCGTTATTACGATAACAGGTGTCCAAAAAGAATTCGATGAATGGCAAAGAATTCACGAACAAAATAAATAACCCCTACGGTTTTCCCCGCAATCAAGAATTCCCAACCCGCAAACATATTCTTTCGCAGATCAAATTAATATTTAGTTGATCCGCGTTATTTGTTTTAGAAGGGAATAAACATGGGTTCAACATTCACAAATTAATTCCCTACCTCAAAAGAAGTTTGCGGAAGCTAGAGTCACGGGGGTGGTTTCGATGACGGCATTGGCGCGCATCCAAGAAGGGAACTGGGTCTCACACCAGCTGCAGAGAAGAGAAGGAACGGCACGTCGTTGGTGAGTTTCCGCGTCAGTGCCTCCTCCATTTTCTTGGAGGAAGAAGAGGACCGAAGATACCGGGTCGCCGAGTCGATGATCCTTGACGAAGTGTTGTCATTCTTCGTTGAGGATGAAGACGTTCTTCGCCGGAGAAGATAAAGTTATTCAAGAGACTTAGAGATCTCTCCTCTAATCCTCAACACCACCAATCTAACCCCCAAAAATAAAATAATCTATTCTTATTTTATTAAGTCATTCTATGAGTTCAAAATTCAAAAACCTATTTCCATTAATTGGATTAGTTGGCATGATAAAATGTGAGGATAGGGGAAGTCACCCAATTAATGGGAAGTTAAAAGTTAAGATGAGTTACACATCTTAAGTGGGGGGTCTAGAGGAGTTAGGGAAAGTGAGGGGTTAGGCTCGTGTGGGCCCCACCCCACCTTTATTCTATCAAGGGTAGTTAACAACAAGTAGGTACCACCCAACTTCCACACATAGGTTATAACAACTTATAATATGAAATAAAATTGTAACACAATTTTATTACTTCACATTTAACTTCCCCTTTTTTTAACAACTCCTCCCGAGAAAACGCACCTTCGGGAAAAGTCCTCCTAAGAAATTATCGGCGCTGAGGTTTCATCGATGCCATTGGATTTCGATTCCGAGCACCGGTTCAAAAGATAGAAAAACATGCTCGTTCGTTCACTGAATGTACCCGAGCTAAAATTCAGAAATTGATTTCGAGCACACCGGACCTCGGAATCCAGCGCCGTTAGAAACTGCGTTCTTGTAAAATCCCAAAGAAATTAAGAAAAAAATTTCCTTGAAATTTCTGGGTCTTTACAATCAGAGTATACGATATAGGTGCTAAAGGATATTTCGCAAGTATGCATCCTGGATTTTGGGGGATCCTAGTATAAGCATATTCACCTGGTCTTATTCTATTACAATAATAGTTATCAGGTGACTATATAGATGGAACCTTATGAGGCTTTGTGTGGTAGGCCATGTCAGTCACCCCTATCCAGGTTAGACATAGGTGAGCTAGTTTTATTAGGATTGTGTCTCATATAAGAGACATTTGAGCAGGTCCAGCTGATTCAAAAATTGATGGCTAATTCACAATCTTGACAGAAATCATATGTTGATCACCGCAAATGACCTCAATAGTTCAATGCTCGGGATAAGGTTTTCTTGCATGTTTCACCAAGTCTGAGAAATAAGAGAATTAGGATACTAGGTGAGATTTCACCATAATATGTAGGTTCATTTGATCATATGCAGTTACCTCATAGGTATCAAGCCATGAACAAAATATTCCACATACCTTAGTCATGCCACTATCATTTGGACTAGTCTCACACTTTTCAGCACGAGGAGGTTGAGTTGCAAACAAATACGTCATTCGAGGATAATTTGATTCATATCATTTATTAGAGCATGAAGGATCTCCTTGGACGATCAATTCCTATAGTATCGGTGCTATGGAAACACAGTCGTTTATTAGATGATACTTAAGAGTGGGAGGCTGACGTACTTTCTCAGTGTCTTGAGTTCTAAGATGAATCTTGACCACCCAATAGAGAGAAATTTAGGGAAAATTACTATAAAAGAAGAAATATTATAAGAACCTACATTTTTTTATGACATACAGATCCATTCTATTTCATTTTTAATGCATAAATATGGTCTTATAGGAGTTCCAGACATGATCACAGATGTTTTAGAGGTGTCTGGGGATTTCTCAAATCCTGAAGCTAGTTTTGGGGTTTTTTAAGCTTAGTGTGTGGTTAGTGAAAACCATATGGGGTAGGCCACACGGTTTGACTAAACCGTACAAGGGTATATAGAGGGGTGGTAAAGGCCACATGGTTATGCCAAACCATGTAGAATGGGAAACATAGTCGTGCACCTATGTCTGTATTTTTGTAGACGTTGACATATGCTTAGCGTAAAGTTAGTGAAATCGTGTGAGGAAACCATATGGTTTCCCCATTTACCTATAGGATTCATGAATGGTTGGTGCACATTTTGCTAAGTTGTAGGCATAAACCATGTAGCCCATTAATTTTTAGAAATTTTATAATTTCAAATTAAAATAAAAATCAATTTTAACCCTAAAATCATATTCTTCTCCCATGGGAAAAAGGATCATGATTTTGATCTCCCCTTCAATGCCTAAACTAGAATTTGATCCTAGTTCCCTATCTGAACATTGATTCAACCATGGTTTGTATTATTGGATCCGCATCAGTAATATCTATGTTCCTTTTTAGTCATTCTTGATTCTTATTGCTATCAATTGTGCTATTTTTATTTAGGCTCATTTTCATTAATTTCTTATTCTTCATCTATTCTTCATATTTCTCTTAAACTGAGTTGAATCAAGACTTTATATTCAATGACCACTCCACTACTAGGCTGAGGTAGGTGGTATATACTTTTATTTCAGCATTTGGTGCTTTTTAGATCTATCTTCCATTACGCCACTCATAGTAATTTCTAATGCGACCTCAATTTTGAATGGGTTACTTGAAATAAATGTAATTAAACCTATTAGGGATTTTCATAGGATCTATAATGATGATATTGGTACCCTTTTCTTGAATCAGGTTACCCATGGGCTGTAACTTAGGAAATACCTTGATTTTACCATGATAAACAACCCAAGGGGTATGGTTTGGGCTTTCCTTGTTATTGGAATCCAATTATAAATGTAATGAGTTGAATGCATTGGTTAGTAGATGGTTTTCCTCATTTACATTGCTTTATTATTTTGAAATTGAATAGGTTAACTGTTGAATTGATCAAATGGGGTATGATAAACATGATGTGTTAAATGGATTAGATGGTTTTAATTGAATGGGTGGGTATAACCATGTGAATTGATTGAATGGAAGTGGAATATTTGAGTGGGTATAATCATGTGATGATTGGTTATGAAATTTATTAAATGGGTGGGTATACTCATTATATGGAATTGAATAAATGTGATTATATTAATGGATAGACTCATATGGAAATTTAATTATTCAATGGTATGATAAGGACGAATGTTTGTGTGGATTCTAGGGATGGCTCTCCATGGACCAGGAATGCAATGTTGGATGCCTTGGGTTGACTATTCCCCTTGGGTATTGAGTCTGAAGGATGCCTTAAGCCTTGATACTCCTTGGAACAAACTTTCTTAGACCCGCATGGGAATTTTGTGGTATGACATGATCCAAGGACTCCAACAAACACTTATACCAAGTTTCCATTGAGATGCTCCAAGGACTCAATGAGGATGAATTGGTTCTTGACACCTTCGATTCGGAACTTATGTGTTCTGATACCTAACATACAGCATGACCATGAAATTTATAACATACTTGGTTGTACAGAAAGGTCATGAGATATTTGATATGACTTATTTTTAAGGCAAGGATGTGTTTTTTTATTTATAGTTCTGGTAGCTTCCATGTTATGAGATAAAACTTGTTGTAGGGAGCCTTGAGAGGTTGTTTGGTATTAATTTTTGTAGTACGCATATGTCTTGGGAATTAGAACTTTCATTACTACTTTATTACACTTTTTTTAGCATACTAATTCGTGTTTCTTAGAACTGTATATAATTTTGGGTGGTTACTTACAAGGATTTTTATCTCACACCGTGTTTGGGCCTTCTTGGGGGCCCAGATAGATTATATGGTTGTAGGTGATAATAAGGGAAAGCACCCTAACATTGGTTGTTGTTAATTACTTTAGATCAGGGGAGTATGGTACCATGATAAGTCTTGTGATTTTATGGGTAATTTTTCCTTTTTCATTTTGCATACTTGTATTGTATTGTATTTCCATCTACCTATTTGGTCTATTTTCTAGATACATGTATCATATGCATAATTTTATATGATCCATATTTTGATATTGTTATATATTACTTCTATGTGTCTATTTTATACTTGTCTTACTACTTAAACTATCTATATGTTATTTATTTCCATTATGATATACTCTATTAATGGGAACATAGTCTCCCCCAATGACTCACCTAGAACCTCGTTGTTAGTCAGAGCCTCTGGAATTTAAGAAGATGTGCTGGGGGCTACATAGCCAACCAACCTCAGGGCACTATTGAGTGTCAAATGGGTCCAAGGTGTTACATTAGGGATTAAACTAAACATAAGAAAACATCATTAAATTTTTTTAAAGTATATTGTAAGTGGTTTCTAAGATACAAAATATTTTTTTTTGGATACTACAAGTGGATGTAGCTATGGAATAGTTGTATCTATGGGTAATAACCCCAAAAGGGAATATTGGGTATCAAATCGATTATCACCTGGTGCATGATAAAGAGGAATTACTAGATTGTTGGTTTGATACTCCTTGGGGATATTCTTTGGTAAATTCAAAATCTTCTTACGAATCATTATGAAGGGAATGAAAATTCCTATGAAATTTTATGTAAGGAAATAGACCATGGAAAACATAGATTAAAAACAAGAAATTCATAGGGTAAGGAATGTATGTAATTTATGAATTATCCTATTAATGTTCCTAATTTTCCCTTTTATTTGTGTGATAGTTTGAAAATTATCATCCCTAATTGTCCCTTTATTCTATACTATGTATAGAAATAGGAGGAACCGATTCAATAACCAATGTAATGGTAAATTTGATGACTTTACAAATTAGATGCCTAACCCAATGGGAGTAGGAGTCAATAACTTCATGGAAATCAATAATTAATTAACTCAAGTATTGAATATAAACTATAATAATGGGGGAAACCACATCCCCCAAAGAAATAAATGGTTGTATATGATATTTTTATATAAAAAAGCCTCCTTCTTTTAGTCAGTCTATTGATTCCTTAATATGGGAACAATTGATCAACTCCATTAGAGAGATATTCTTTTTCCTTTAATGCCAGGAAAGAAGATAATTTCATTCTATATATTTATCATATTGGGGGATAAAGTAATAAATGTTAGATGTTGATAAAAAATAAGAAACATAAGGAGGAGATCTAAGTGGTTGAGTGTAAATAATTCCATAAAATGTTTTTCGACAAATATTTTCCATGCATGGTCCAACTTAAAATGGAGTGGGATTTCCTTGGACTCAAGAAAAATGGTGCAAAATACATCAGTTCGTATAAGGTAAACTTCACAATAATATCAAGATATGCCTCTAGATTTTTCATTGACCCCGAAAGTAATGTTTACCGCTAATTTAGTGGGATAAAGTTGATCTTTGGAAATTTGAGACTTTGATAGTTATGATGAAATTTCATGATATCCAATTAAACTAAAAAATAGGGAATAGTGATTCTCAAGGGTCTTATGGGTCTAAAAATAGGAATAAGATAATATAGTTTAATTATAGAGGTATGATTGATAAATCTCTAGGTGCCAATAAATTCCAACATCTATCTTTTTAAAAGTTTAGGAAAAAAGAATCTCAGGATTTTCTTGAATGGGATAAGTAAATGTTTTAGGTGTTGGAAGGAAGAGAACCTGGCTAGAGAATGATAATGGGATAAAATAAAGAATATAATTGAATAAATTAATTCTCTATAAAACCCTTGGCATATTTTCAAATGATTCAACTATAATAAACAAGGATACTGTGTGAATCAATACACTAAGCCAATTTTTTTATGAAAATTGATGGAAACAACCTCCAAGGCCTAGAGAACAGGGGTGATCTTATTCCATCACAACTACTAAGGTGGATCCTAAAAATGATGTGTTGACAGGTATGAATTTTATTCATTCAAGTATATTGATCATACTATTTTATTATAGTTCTATTAATTCTTTCATATCACACATGACAAGTAGAACTATTAAACCACCACATCAAAACATGGAAGTGGAGTGATCAATTAAAATAAAAATTGGGAAAATTATTTCTTCACAAGTATATAACTCATTCCATGTCCATATTGACATGATATATTTCCCAGAAAACCTTGCGATACTTTTTTAGTGGAATTCAACGCAATTCTGGGCAAGGATTGGTTTCCCTTTTATTCGGACAACATAAATTATAGGGACAAGTAAACTACCCTTCATTTAAGAATCTCCCTCTAATTTTATTAATTTCTAGGAGGAGGAAGAATATCCTACAAAATCATCATCTCAAGAATGGATATTATTTCTTTATGGTAAATCAAATCTAGCTCAAATGATTGAGACTAAGGAAACGATCATCTTTGGTGTCATTCCTATTGTGAGGGAATATGTTGATGTTCTTCTTGAAAATTTTCCTAGAATTCCTCCAATACAAGAATTTGAGATCTCAATATAACTGATAAATAGAAATTTTTAAATATATAAGACTCTGTATATATTTTCCATTTTTGAACTTGAAGCACTGAATAAGAAAATATAGTTGAATCTAGATAAAAGGTTTATATGCCCAAGTGCTTCACCATGGGGTAAGCTTGTTCTCGTCATCAAGGATAAGGATGGGTCAATGTGCCTCTAAAAATATTATCATGATCTCAAAACGTTCATGATATGGAATAAATATCCTCTACCATGAATTAATGACTTGTAAGATAAACTACATGGATCAAATTACTTGTCTATGGTGTATCTTTGGTCGGGATATTATCAAGTAAAGTTGAAGAAGGAGGATATCCCCGAGAATGATTTTCATATAAGTTATAGGCACTTTGAGTTCATAGTGTTTCTATCAAGACTCACTAATTATCTATTTATATTAATGTAACTAATTAATATAATCTTTAGGGATTACATCAACAAAATTATGGTATTAATTATAGATGATATTCTCATCTACTCAAAAATTGAGGAGGATCATGAGGAGAATTTGAATGTTTTATTAAATCACATAAAAGGGGAGAAGTTATGTGCGAAGTATAGTAAATGAAATTTTTGGATAGAGAGAGTAACATTCTTGGGGAATTTTATAACTAGAAAAAATATACCTAAAGAACTTTAAAAAATGGGGGTAATTAAAGGATTTCCAGGACCAACATATGTGGTAGAGATTCATAGTTTCCTTGGATTTTCTAGGTACTATTGTTAATTTTTTAGAAATTTCTAATGATTTTAAAGAAAGCATACCAAGATAACTCAAAAGGAAGTGAAGTTTTTTAGGATTCATGAATGTGATTAGAGAATTGAAGAGTTAAAGAAGGGGCTAACAACTACACATATGATCACAAAACCCATAAGTGGGGAAGGATTTGTTATTTAAAGTGATGCATAAAAAAAATAATTAGGATGTGAACTCGTACAAGATAACAAGGTGATAGCTTATAAATCCTTCTTATTAAATATCCATGAGTATAACTACCAAACCCATGATCTAGTATTGTCTATAGTGATCTTTGAATGAAACATTTAGTAGCATTATCTCTATAGGGAGAAGTGTGACATATATGAGGATCATGAAAACCTCAATTAAATATTCACACAAAAGGATCCCAATATGTACCAATGAAGGTGGCTAAACATGGTAAAGGATTATGATTTTTAAATATATTACCATTATGGGAAGGTTTACATGTTTAAAATTCTCTTAGTAGAAAGGACCTCACAACCATATCCATGATGAGGATCAAAAGGGATATAATATTATTATACATTAAAAGGATGGACATGGTAATCATAAAATTAACTTTGTCTTACCTTGAAAAATAATTTATTTACCATCCATTATTGAGAGAATCAAGGAGGCATAAAAAGATTATTAGAATTTATAGAGCAGGGTAGATAATATTCTGGAGTTCAAATTTTCTAAATATGGAGTTATAAGATTTGGAACCTGGATAAGTGTCCCATCAAAACTAGAAATGTAAAGGGAACTTCTAGATGATGATCATAGCTCAAACTTACCTATTCATAGAGGAAGTCTTAAGATGTATGGATATCTAAAGAATAACATCTATTGGGATAAGATGAAGAGGGATATTTTAGAATTTGAATCTTTATGCTTGGTATGACAAAATTCAAGTCTAAATAATAAAATTCTAAGGGTATAATGAAACCAATTACCATAAAATTATGTAAATGGGAAAACATAACCTTGGAATTATTTATAGGACTCCCTTGGACATCTAAAGTTAATAATTTCATCAGGGTGGTAGTCGATTGCCTTATAAAGTCAGCACATTTCATTTCTATCAAGGAATATTTATCTCTTTAGAAAATCACTAGGATATATATATATAAGGGAAGTGGTAAGACTGTATGAAGTACCACTCACCATTGTATCTGATAAAGATCTAAGAATTACCTCAAGGTTATGGATAATTATTTATTAAGCACTAGATACTGAGCAATGTTTCAGTAATTTTTATCACCCTCGTATGGATGGTCAGTCTAATAGAACCATTCATACTATATATAATATGTTATGATTGTGTTCAATGGATTACAAGGATGTTGGATCAACACCTTCCCCTAGTGGAGTTATCATATAACAATAGTTTCCATTCTAGCATTCAAATGTAACCTTATGATGCCCTATATATGAAGAGGTTTCAAGCTCCAACATATTGGGGTGAAGTTTGAGAGCGGGTGTTTATGGGACTTGATCTTCTTTAAGAGATGATAGGGAAGTTTCAAACCATTCAATGTCATACGAAATATGCTCAAATTCGATAGAAAATATATGAAGAAAATCATCAATGAGACCTAGAGTTTAAGGTTGAATATAAGGTGTTCTTTCTTATATCAATATGGAAGAAAATCATGATTTTTTTTGGAAAATGGAAAGATTAGTCAAAGATACATTAACCCTATTTATATTATTGATCAAATTGGAGATGTGTTCTATTGACTAGCACTCCCACCTAACCTATCTCAAGTACATGACATTTTCAATGAATCCATATTAAATAAGTAAATACAAAACCCCTAGCATGTACTGAATCAATAGGTGGTATCCTTGGTGAATGATATCTCATATAAGGGGAAACCACTGAAGATCATAGATCATAGAAACAAATTTATACTAAAAAAGACAACTCACCCAGTCAAAGTGTTATGGAATAACCACAAGTTTGAGGAGACCACTTGAGAAATGGAAGAGGTGATAAAACAGAAGTGTCCTCATTTGTTCTAGTGTACTAAATAAAATTTCGAGGGTGGATTTTCTTAATGGGGAGGAATATAATGACCCAAACTTTTATGAATAAAATTATATTTTGAATTAATGAATTCCTAATTAATTAATTTTTTTATATAAAACACATGCACTAATTTTTTTATTTTGGACCATTATAAAATAAATCATGTCATATTTAAATGCTCATTAAGAGTCATAAAAATTTATAATGTTGTCTTTGTACATTTATCAATAATATTAGTTTATATTAAGGGTTTTGGTAAATTATAATTGAAATGGATGAAAGAACTAATAGCCTCAACCAGTAGGATCGTGTCATATGAATCCCATTTATCTGGGCTTCTAAGGGAGATGAACTCATTGAGATTTTCCCCTAACCAAGCCCAAGATTAAATTCACTAAAAAACACGAATAAAATTGTATGTGGGAAAATTTAAATATTATAAAGATCATGGACCAATCCATTTTTTCTGAGCCACCCCAAAAAGTACCACTATTATAAACCTAACCCTTTGAGCATAGCTGGTTTAATAAGGGATTATGAATCTTGACCTTATTATCGTGAATTTTTTGGTTTTATTTGTAATAAAAAAAATAATTATATTTATCCCATTACATTATTATTTTATATATATAATTATATATGAGTTAACAAAATTTATATTTTGATAAGAAGAAACAAAATTTATATTTTTGGAAAATATATAGTTTTAATTAAAACACACATTTTGATAAATTTAAGAATTTTGAAATAAATTTTATTTTAATATAATATTCTTATTAAATGAGGATTATTTTTATACAATTGGTAATATAATTTAATGAAGTCAAATTCCATGTTTATACAGGAGAGAAAACTATTGTTATCATAAAAACTAACATTTTTTCAATAAATGATGATTTTGATTTAAAGGAGTAAATAACCATATATAATAAATTATTTTGGAAAAATAAATATTATTTTTTAAATAATTGTGTATAAATTATTTATTTGTGAATTTTTCATAATTTATTATGACATAAAAAAAATTATGTAAAAAATAAATACATTATAAATATAATTTCTATATTATGACAATGCAATAACCCAAAAGTGATGTAATAAATTATATAAAATGAATACATATAAAATATATATTTTACATTTAAAATAATGTTTTTTTATTTATTTGACTACTTTTATAAACCTTTAATAGATCCTCCAAAACCCATATTATATGTCAAGGTTTAAAAATAAATTCTTTATGGGCATGACCCACTTCCAAATCACTAATGAAATTATTTTAATATTGAAAACCACTCTACTTTGGAAAAAACCATAGGTAAAAACTATTTTATGGTTTATAGTTTTGATTATTTTATTATATAGAGTCTAAAACCAAAATTTAGAAATTAATGATGAATTCCCCTCTCTTTTGATATAAATAGCCACCCAAACTCCCACTCCTCTTCACTAAAACCACATTTATCATATATTTTTTCTCCCAAAACCTCTCTAAATACCTCATAATATTTTAAAAAGTTCTAAATATGCTCCTCTCAAGTTTCATAATTTACCTCTCAATGTAAGGGATTCTCTTCATCCTCATATTTAATCAAGTATTTTCTTTATGTTAAGCTATTTTATTTTAAATTATTCAGGTTGACATAAGTTTTTACACATAAAATTATTTTCCTTATGATTCAAAAGTAATGAGATTCCACTTTTCCCTCTCATTATGACCTTTTAGGGATATTAATGTACACCCGTTATGCTGCTCAAATTATCCAGAGATTTTACATGCCAAAATTTTTTTTGTAGTGAATACCCATCCCCATTTCCACTCAAGGTTGTTCCCCTTGATGTACATATCCTTTATTGATTAGGTACTTCCATGTATTTAAACAAAACTCATTAATTTTGGGATTAAAAATTAAAAAATTTATTCTTATATTGTATGGTTTATGTGGCACATGAATCTATGTACATGATATGAATGTGAAAGGTGGGTCTTGACTTATGTAGCCCTCATATACATGGGGTGATATTTTTATCTCATGAGACACCATGTATGGTGAAAGGGTAGTTATACTGAGCAGAATATGTTATAGTGTCTTGGTAGTTATCTTTGACTTATGCTTATGATGTCATGTTTTATGTTATTTCCATATTCCTATGTTTCCATTGTGTTATCATCTTATATAGTGTTTCAATGTTCATGTTTATGATTATAACACTTTTATATCACATTGATCAACCTAATGGGTCACATGTATTACTTTTATCCTTTTTATGCTTTGATTATTCCCTTACTCGGCTTTATAGCTCGCCCCTTTCTGATATATGTCACCAATTTATTCAATGCATTATTATAAAATTAATGGAATTTATGGGCATGTTATGGAGTTTTTAAATAATGAATTTATGTCCTTATTTAAATTTAATGTGCTATATATCTAATTTCCCAAATACATTAGGCATGTCTATCTTATTGGATTGTATTATGTGTATCTTTATGTAATAAATCATGAAATAATTTATATAAAAGATATGGGTTGTCATATTTTAGTCCATAATTTTAATTATATCCTACACATTTTAGGGGAAAAAAATTTTTGGAAACAAGGTTTTTTAGAGAAAATGGTAAATTTTTCATTAAGATTAATGTTGATATCTCTCTCTTTCATTTAAATATCCTATTACCAATATAATGAGTCCTTTTTGAATCAGTACTCTTATCATAATCTTCCATGGTATCACCTCTTATCTTAGTATTTTGGGAAGATTCAGCATGTGTTACTTCAATATTTCTCATTTTCACTTCCAACCCTTGAAATTTCTTGTTGCAGGTACTTTTCTAAACCCCAAAAGATCATAATTATTATTCTCATTCTATCTTCATATTCTAAATATTTTCTTTAATCGTATTGAAACGTTTTTGAAGAGAATTATTAAGGTCTTTTATTATCTTGGATTTTATATTCAATTGATTATTTATTACATCAATATTAGCTATGTTCCCTTGTTTCAATACATGGATCCTTTATTCATTGAATTTTTTATCCTCCTTTTACTCATTAATTACCTTTATTTAGTTATTTTTCTACCAAGGGGTATTTTTATTTAATAACTATAGAAGTTTTTCCTTTGCTTATATATTTTTCATGAGATCTTTTCACACTTGAAACTTCTTATAAATTTCATTCTCCACAGAATTTGTCTCTATATCTATATATATCTTTTCTTATTATATAACCTTAATGAATAAAAATATATATGTCAAAACTTCAATAGGTTATTTTTTCATATAATTTTTTATGTTAGAATACAATATCACCCAGTGTTTTAACAGTAATATATTCTTTACAGTTTGAACAAGATTATTTTAGAGGATTATTATCAATATATGTGAATAATAAGTTTCCACTTTGACTACCTTCTAATAGTGGAGGATTGTCTTTTCCTTTCCTCCTAATATGAATTTAATTATCTTTTTAGTCTAGGTTTTCTTCCTGATCTTAATTGTTTTATCAAAAACCTCTATATCTTCTATGACATGGTACTCAAAATGCTCATCAAATATTTAATTTATATATAATATATAAAAGAAACTAGTGGAAAATAATTAAATCCAATAAGTGTTAAAATATTCAAATATGATGCTACTTGATATGTCTAGTAAGATTGAGTAATCAAATTTTTTGGGGGTGACTTAGTGTGAACAAGTTTTAACTAAAATCCATTTAATTTTATTAATTTGAGCCTCTTTGCCTATTAGGATAGATAGATCTTGTATGTTTCACTTAATTAATTCACACTACATACAATATACAAAGTAAAGTGATCACAGAATAGAGTATTATTATAAGGTTCAGTCCTAATGTTGGTATCTACTCTTTTCTACATTCATCTTGAGTCCAAGACATAGGTGCTTCACTAATATAATAAAGTGGAAGTACATGGGAAAGATACCATAATTTACCCCTAGGGATCTCCCCCAAAATTCCTTTATTGTCTCCAAATAGGTTCTATTTACTAGATCACATTAGTTTATAATGGTCTTCCAATATCATTATTGAACAATCTCTTCTTGAGTCTTTAGGTTAAATCATTATAAAAAAATTATATTCTTCCAAAACATTTAGGTTATTAACTGTATTAGCCCTGAATTTACATTAGAATTATTATCAAATATTCAAAATGATCAACAAATTAATAGTAACATAAAAACATACATTGTCTTGTTCCTTCTTAGTAGAAAGCCTTATGTCGAAAAGTACTTGATTCTACTTACCTCAATGAATAAGGAAATAAATGGTTATATGTGCTTTTCGATATCTCTTGTCTTCTTCTTTTTCTTCCTTCTCTTCTTATTTTCCTTCGATACACTTGTTCTACAATAGAAGAAGGTCAAAAAATATCTTGATTTCATTAATATAAATTATATTACTAAAAATAGTAGTATTGAATTATCAATAATCTCCCCAATTCTCTTCTCTTCTTCATATCTTTTTATTCACATGGTATTTTCACATGGATGTATTTTTTCATATTTTAAATTATAGAAACCGTTGAATGAAAGTAGTGTAATAAAACTTATTTTAACCAGGTTAAAAAATCTTCAAGAGAATATCTTATTTTGATTATTAAAAATGACTTAAAAATATTATTATTTTAAACTCTGTAATAACCATTCAAATGTATTCAAAAAAACATCATGTAATTATTCATAATTTTCCTCATTTAAAATTTTCAAAAAAAATTATCTAATAAAATATTGAGTTTTTATCTTCAATAATGATTTGAAATATTCATATTTCAAATCCCATTATTTTCACATGAAGACTCTCTCAATAACTCATCATTTATTTCCCTCAATTACTATGTTTTTATTCCATCTATCTCCCATGAAAATTACATTACAATATCTATGTGTGCATGACTAAGTATTGGAAAATATAGTTCAACGTTTCTCCTCACGGTGAACGATATATTCTTTGAGTTTATAAAATAATAGTAATATGATATGGAATATCTATTTATGGGGAAAAAGATTTTTCAAAAATTATTCAAGGACTATATGATTATCTTGCAACTTTCCACTATAGTGCACCACTTCCCCGCACACCTAACTTCATGTGCCATTGTGGAATATATATCTCACTATGTTGTGAGAGTGATCAAATTAAAATAAACATCACCAGAAATCATATTCCATTTTATTCATCTACACCTATCATTATTGTGTGAACTTCTTATCCATGGTTCATATCTCATCTTCTCAAAATCAGATTGTATCATAATTACCTCTTCATGACATTTTTGAAATTGAATAATGGTGTAGCATCATCATGTTTCTTGATATATATTGATTTTTAATCTTTGTAAATATTATCATTTAATATACTAAAATGTTTTCCTTGAAAACACCTATGAAAATATCAATCATAAAAAAATCAATTTTCCATGGATTCACATTATTCTAACACAACTTCATATAAATCTGAAGCAGACTTCATAAATATATATTTGCAACCAATAGAGTTAACTTGATAGTACATTCCCAATTTCAAGATTTATTTGATGCATATCATCTTTTATATTATTTTCCTCATTCACCATAGGCTTAATCTTACATGAGGTTCAAACATGCTTCGTTCACCTTACATGAGCACGATAGTTCCTATATAACATAACACCATAGTTGTCCACTCCAATGAACCACACGTTCCACCATTATTTTATTTCAATAGTTAACTATTATAACTTTTATTCTCATATAACTCGTTTGATTTTAATCTAACATAGAGACATAATTTTAAAATAAATTATTCCTGATACCATATATGACTGATTAATCTTATGCAAGCTAGTATGCAGCTTTTTAATCATGTGAAGCATGTGATTTCAAAATTTCTTCAAATTCTATAACTCTAAAACCACTATAGTTTAATACCATCATTCTAAAATCAATTAAAATTATATCGAAACACCTCAAATGACTTTATAAAATTATTAAAATAATTCCAACCCTCTTCAACATAATTTCCAAAGCCTATGAAACATATAAATATTTCATTGAATATTTTCTTAAAACACCCACTCTCTTACTAATATAAAAAACCCCAAATTATTTTTAGTATAAAAATAACCTATTTTTAGTATTTATTCAATAAAAACAAGTTATTCACTAATTATACAATTGTATCAAGATCAATCTAGTTACCCATAAATAGTTCATTAATTAATGGAAAAATAAATGAGGCATCTGAATTCATTTCTCAAAAACTCATCAATGTGTTATTTTTATACCATGCACCAATACTTCATGATAATGAATCACAAGGATAAATACTCAAATTAGTTATACTTAGCTCTCTTCTTCTCCAAACTCGGATAGCTTCTCGGTCGGAATGGCCTGAAGGCCTTCATTTTTTTATTATTTTGGTAATCCACCTTTCAAGGGGTGGGGTGGAACCCTTACAAGGCCCGAAGGCTTAGAGACAATTACATGACTCATAGTTCTTAGAGGGAAGCACCCATACAAGACAACATGGAACTGCTCCTCCCCAGCATATGTCATGATATCAGCACTCCACCTTCACAGGGCTGGTTGGCAAGTAGTCCTACGCAAAGCTGCATAAGTCTGGTACCGATGGCAAAGCCATACCCTCTCATTATTCCCAATCCAGTTAGCTCTGCTCTAGTGAATGTGTCTGCCTTGAATCCTCATCTAAAGCCTTGTTCCTTGTATTCAAACTAGTACATCTGAATTCAAGTTTCTTGAAGGCCTTGGGATGGCCCTAAGGCCTTAAGGTGGCCCGAAGTCCTTGAGAATCAACTGGCTCGAAGGCCTTAGGTGGCCCGAAATCCTTGCAGGACCTAAGGCCCAAACCGGCGGCCCAAAGGCCCAAATGGATGAATAGTCCTGGCTGAAAAGTACTGAACAGTACCTGCTACAGTGATTGCTATAGTACCCACTACAGTTCATCTACAATACCATGGAAATACACCTCCACCTGGATTTGATCTCAGGTCCCTTGGACGCACCTACTGAGTCCTCACCAACTAGGATGAGGCTCATGTGGATAGATTCTATAACTCGTCAATAAACATCAATAGACAATTCTTCCAATAATAAATTATACTTTTCATTGATTCTTATTATGTTTAGTGTAACATCCTGACACAGATCACCTCTAATATGGTGGTTGGACTGGTGGGTTACATGATCGCAAGCGCATATCCCTGAACACCAGAGACTGTCGACTAGCAACAAGGGCCTTTTTCATGTCTGTGGGGGAGACTATGCCCTCATAAGTAATATGTAATATCACAGAAGAAGTAAGAAAAACTAAATAATAAATAGCAGAATCATATAAAAGAATAAACAACAATAGAATCAATAGGAATAATCAAACCGAATAAGAATAAAGTGTGGAAGCTCAAAAATAGTGTCATTCCATGATGTAGGTCTAAACTAAAAGCACATAAAATAGAAACCCAAGCATTCTATCAACTAAACAGAAAAGACACAAATAAATAACTGCATCATGGGCAAGGCTCAGTCCTCTACCCCAGCCTCCACCCTAAGTAGTAAGAAACAATCAAACATTGGAAGGAGCACGCTTCCCTTTGTCAATAAGTGCAATCATACAATTTACTTAGGTGTCAACGACGCCCGAGTAGGGTGTGAGATAAAATCCCAGTAGGCCGACACCCATGATGTCTAAAATTTTCATTTTGTGCAACAATAAAATCCATTTTTCCAATATATAACAATTTCAGATAATTAATTAAGTGTAATGAAATAAATAACTCGGTTCGGGTTCCCAACAGCACTCGTCCCTCATCACCTACTTCATCATAAGCTGGAAGTCTGAAAGGAGTACCTATAAGAAGAATACACATATACATATATATAAATCCTAGAAAATCAAGGTAAAATAAGGAAGATTCATACCCCAAGCTTGTACTTTAACTTGGGGTCTAAGTCATGTCTAATCTAGGTATGCTTCAATATGCCAGAAAAATATCACAAATCTCAAGAGGCAAAAATAGAATTAATATAAATCTTCAGTGCATCATTATTATGGTTCAAGTTGAGAGTAGGAGTCTGACCTCGTCCCAAAGGTATCTCTATGGAACATCCTTCAATTTATCCAATACCACTGATCCCGTCCAAGGAAATATTTCAAAAGACCAAGTTTTTCTCGAGGCTTGGCTTTACCATGAGTCTATTCTAATCTCACAAAATGGGGGTGAGTATCATCTGAGGATGGATTATCCACATTTCCAATGGATCTGTCTCGATGGGCCCTTTTATAACCGGTGTCATGCATAAGTATTAGAATGCCTGGAGAAGTCTCGGTCTGGAAAGGCCAAAGACACCACCCCCCAACATGTAGTGGTAACATATAAGAACAGAGGGTCTAAGAATGACCCTTAATATGGGAACCACCTCTTTTCCTTGTCCTAAATTTAATTAAAGTTTTCATAGTAGTAGATATGACATAATAAGCATATGAAATTATAGCTTGAAAACTAAACAGATACACTCATGCATCACAGTGTATAAATTAAATATTACAGCATAACAATATTAACAGGTCAATATATCCCATCAACATAAGTAGATAAATGCACTTTTTAATAAATAAATAATTCAGCACAAACAACTACCAAGGATTCTACAATTCAAGTTCATAATTAATCTAAATTAATTATTTAAATTAAACACCCAAAAAATTAGGTTGTGCAACACATGAAGTTAATTAAATTAAATGATTGGTCATGAACATTTAAAATAATAAATAATTCAGCACAAAAAACTACCAAATATCCAATATTCGAAGTTCATAATTATACTAAAATAATTATTTAAATTAAAAACAAAAAAAATAGGTTGTGCAACACATGCTGTTAAATGAATAAAATATCAGGGTTAACATAATTTATACCAACCATGTCAGCACACCCAAAGGGGTATACTACCACTTTACAACAATTTAAATAATTTTATTTATAATAAATAGTGATGCAACTATTAAGACGAATAATTAAATTTAAAATATTTGGTGAATTTACAGAACGTTGGTAGGCACCGATGAATGGAACAACTGTGCGTTTTTATAAATCACAATGAAACAGAGGAAAATAGAGTAGACACCCTACCTTATAGTTGTATATGATCATATGATCCGTGGTAGATTTTCATTTGACCTAAAACAGAAGAAAACAAATGATTTTAGGAAAAACCCCAAAACATGGTGAAATCCTTCCGTGATGAACTACGCAAAGGATTGAGAAGGAGATCGTGCGATTCTTGGTGTGTGGGATAAGCCTTAACAAGAGGTTCATATCACACCTGATGGTGAAGAAAATGGACGATGAACGGAGGCATGAAGATCTTCTGATGGGAGGAGAAGGTGGTGTGCCACCTCGGGAGAGGGGGAGGCATGGCGTGAGTGGAAGGAGATGAAGAGAGGAGAGGAAAAAGAAAGAAAGAAAAAGGAAAGGAAATAAAAAAGAAAAAGGAAAAAAATAAAAATGAGATAAATTAATAAATTAATAAAAATAAAATTTTGGAAGAAATAAATTAAATAAATAATATGGGTTTACCTCAATTTTAATTATTTTCAATTTCTCTCCAACCGTATCTATTTTATTATTTATTTTTATCCCTCTTTAAATTCCATTAATTCCATTTAATCCTTTTTAATTATTTTTAACACAAACTCTATTCTATGGAGTGACGTAATATTTACATAATACATGAGAAATCATTTAATTAATCTTAATATCTATCTAGGACTCGCAACCGGTTGTGTAGGCATGTGCCCTGGGTCGCTTTAAATATTTGGACTAAAAACTTAACAGTCTGCAATTTTATTTAAGTTGAGTCATTACATGAATTTATGTGGATAATTAATAATATTTTATCTAACCCAACAATAAATATTCACCCATATATATATGCACGTTATAGATATATATATACACACACACATCTGTATATTCATATAAATACACCCGCACATGTATATATATATAACTATATATATATTTAATATCATATATATATAAATCATATACATATATCTCTATGTTTTTGTCCCAATATAATAATATTAACAACAATTAAAATAATCATTATTTAATTCATCCCATCAATGACAACATTAATTTTTTAAAAACAGCAATCATTTAAAAACGGATAGCACCTATTAAATTAATATTGATTGCACATTTGTTTTTAATTAGAACAATAAATATTATCATATTTATTACATTTCTTAGTTATTATTTACACCATAACACAATTTATTAATTATAGAAGTATATTTTTATTTGTTGTCTTTAATGTAAATAATAGTATTAATAATAAAATTATTATTATTATTTCTAACTGTCCAACAAGAATATTTATAACCCAAATAAAATATATTCGGGTGCGAACTGACTAAACATTCGCTACTCATAAAAGTTATACTATATCTAGGGTAAACCCCACGTCCCAGAACTATCGGTGGTCTCATATTTCTCATTTGAAGCACTGTTTGTGAGAAAATAATTATTTATTATATAAAAATGGAATAATTAATTAATTAAAAATAACGAGGGTATTATCAAATGCAATGGTTCCAAACACCCGAAGAAAATCAAGGTTATAACCTTCCTAGGGTAAACCCTATATTCCGGATCTAACAATGGTCTCAGATTTCTCATAAGACATGTCGTTTTAGAGTTATTTCATTTCTTGAAAGGAAACACACACGTGTATGAATATAATAAATTCAATATTTTCATTCAATCAATGTCGAGAGTCTACAGGTCTTAGAACCCCATGATCACTCAATATTTGACTCTGGAAATATTATATAGAATATTCCGAAGTTTTACAGAAGAGTTTTACCCTTCTTTTAATTAGTTTCCATTTTTATTTTACTATAATTAATTTAATAAAATTTATTTAAAAGACACATTGCAATGTTAATTATCGGAAATAAAAGGTTCTGATGCTCAGTTTTAAAACTGACCTTCCTAGATAATGGAAAAAAAATTAATTCCTGCACTTTTTCATCTGGTTCAAAACATGAAACGTTACAACCTTCCCACCTTATAACATCTCGTCCCTGAGAAGCGTTCGAGAACAACGTAACTCTCACCTGATCTACAGGGTTATGATGTCTCATAGAAAATGTCATGTTGCATCTCCAAATGCTTCACACACATTCAAACATTGGTTAAGAAAGTGACACATAATCCATTAAGATCTGATCCAACGCTCATATTCTAACTGATACATTGAGAGTGTGCTTATTCAAACTCGTTTATCTAGAGACACAACCATGTCATCATCTCATTAAATGTTTAGTCAAAGTTACTTCCCACCTTAGGTTTTAACGTCAGATGGTGGAAAATTATGAGTCACGGCACCTTCCAGCATCAGAATTTCCAATAAGACATGCCCCTATGCATTTTGGAAATGCTTCTCATGTGATTTCCAATACAAACAAAACGGTCAATTCCCCATTGCCCTTAAATCCCAAGTCGAGACAGATTTTTATGAAAAACCTCATTTGACCCAAACTACACTTGTCTCACCTGATGACATGCCAAAAATTGTATTTCACTAAATGCTTCATTGAACAAGACAGAAAACTAGTTGATTCACTCTGACCGACCATTTCAGAAGATGCTCGGCTAGGCAGTGGGGGATTTACAAACTGAACTCTGATGTTTTCTTCAAAGGTGTCTCGCATTTACTATTAAAATGTCCACCAAAGTTCATACCTGACCTCCGATGATGTTCCTTGATACAGGCATCACCGAGCCCGATAACAAGTTTGAGGTAACCTCAGATCAACACGACATCAGTATAAGAAACTAACCTAAGGTAGTCTGTACACCATGTTTACGAGTGATACGTTGGTACAAGGATAAGACATCCAAAACTGGTCATTGACTTAGCCCAGATCAACATCCACCTGGTGGCCACGTCAGAATAAATGACTGGTCTATAGGATTTTGTCCAAATAATTCCTACACGGAAATTTGAGGTTCTCTCAAGAGTAACTAAAGGCTCGATAAGAATGATGTGTCAGCATGCAACATAGATAAAAAACCCTAAATAAGCCCAAAAACTTTTAAATATTTAGCTTGGCGTAAGACTGATTATCTCTTAGTGCATCAAGGAGGAAGGTAAGAAAGGGGACAAGATCGTCACTTTAGGAAGAGTAAACTAAGAGGATTTGGAGATTACCAGAAGGAAAATGTTTACAAAATTGGTATGAAATCCCAACCAAACAAGTCGGTGTGCCAAAACATTCGAGTCTTTTGAAGTCATCTCGAGTATTGGGATGAACTTGATTCCTTTAACACAAAAGTCGATGTACTATGGAGATGACCTAAAACGTATTTAATAGTGAAAAACATGATGATTGCACTGAACTCATCTGGTTCGTCATAACATTAAGAACTCGATGACACCATGTACATGAACGCATAAAACCCTGAGGTGATACATAAGAAAAATGGATTTTAACTCGGATGGCAATGTACCAACTCATCCATCGTTGTGGAGAAGAGAGGGTCGAAAAACCTATGAAACAACGGACCATTTCAACGGCATTCTTAACTATATGGAAATGAGTATTAATCAATGATCAAGACCAAAACAAAAGTCAAGGAAAACATGACCACCCATCCGAACAATGGGTTCATTTTAAGAAAGGGGGTCTGACTAGGGACAACGACATGCGAAAGGTTCTGCTCCAAAGAAACTCAAGGAGAAACCAAACTACCCTAATACTCGAGTCTTAAATAGAGGACATTTCTACAGGTTCCACATCCAAGCCCTTTATATTTAATCACATTTTGTCTTTAATCATAAAAATATTTAATCAAAACATCAAGTACCATTTTTCAAAACAAAATACAAGGTACTTAATCTTAACCAATGCCTCAAGGAAAAAACAAGTAAGTTTTATAAAATGAAATTTTAAAACATTTTACATTAATTGAAATTCTGTCCTTAATTAGGAAATCTATCACATAAATTCCTTTTAAGCAGATAAGGCAACCTACAAGGATCCCACAAAGCTGACCTAAGATCATTAGAATGCAACCCAAAAAAAAGTTATTTAATTATTAAGTGTCACAACACCCATACCGGGTTATCTAATAAGGAACATGAATCAACTAGCCTACTTGTTCCTAGTTGTTCCTTTAGGTAGTTAACCAACTCATTTGAAATTATTACATGCTCAAACACATATAAGCCTAGATATATAGGTGGTTATCAACCTATAAAGCAACTATACACTTTATATTTTTTGACATTTGGCTCTCATTCAATGGAAACTAATAAATTTTATCAAACCAACCAATAACATAACGAACAATCTAGAAAATCTATACAAGAAGCTAATAGAGAGAGACATGTTGTAATTACAGAAGCATAACATTTTAATCATAGAGACGTTCTAATAGGCACAAAATAATGATACATGGAAAAAATGGTATTAAACAAGCAGCATGACAATAGGCTATCAAGATAAATATAACATCAAAACATGGCTTCTAAAATTCAAGATAAATAATTACAATACATGGTATACGTTCAAGGAAAAAAATTGCATCAACAGGTAGCCTAAAATGCAACAACATGGCATTGCACTATGCAAGGCATGTGAATTTCTATGTGCCTGTTATTATGCATGAAATGCTTCATCCTTTCCTAAACTGGACAAGGGTAAACTATTATAAATTCAATAAATTCATAAGTATAGGAAATTACACAAATCACTCAAGGTTAAATCATATAAATTGTAACATTGAAAAGCATGAACAACAATCCCAACCCTAGCCACTTGGTCATTTCCCATACGCAGGGTGATCAGTCCCAGGAAAAGATATTAACCAAGCGTCAATACATTCCTAGTCTCGTGTCTACCAACCCAAGATAGTAAGACAAAAAAATACCACCTATGATACCACTTTGTAACATCCCAACCCAGATCACCTCTAAGACGGTGGCTAGACTGATGGGTTACATGACCTCAAGCACATCTCTTCGAATGCCAGAGGTTGCTGACTAGCAGTAAGGGATTTTTCATGTCTGTGGGGGAGACTATGCCCTCATAGGTAATATGTAATATCATAGTATAAGTAACAACAATTAAATAATGAATATACAAAGCATATAAATGAATAAACTACAGTAGAAGTAAAATGAATAATCCAACTGAATAAGAATCAAGTGTCGAAGCTCACAAAATTGTGACATGCCATGATGTATGTCTAAACTGAAAGCACATAAAATAAAAACCCAAGAATTTTATCAACTAAATATAAAAGACACAAAGCAACAACTGAATCAAGAGAAAGGATTGGTCCTCTTCCCTAGTATCCACCCTAAGAAGCAAGAAACAATCAAACATCAGAAGCAGTACGCTTCCCTTTGTCAATACCAAGAAACAAATAATCTAATCGGGAGTCAGCGATGGTCGAGTAGGGTGTGAGATAAAATCACAGTAGGCCAATACCCACGATGTCTAAACCTTTCCATTTTTTGTAATAATAAAATATATTGTGCTAATATATAACAATTTCAGATAATTAATTCAGTGCAATGAAATAAATAACTCGGTTCGGGTTCCCAACGGCACCCATCCTTAATCACCTTATTCAGCCTAAGCCGAAAGTCTAAAAGTAGTACCTATAAGCAGAATACACATATGCATATATATAAATCCTAGAAAATCAAGGTAAAACAAGGAATAGGTATACCCCCAAACTTTTTCTTTAACTTGACGTCTAAGTCATATGTCAACCAGGTATGCTTCAATATGCCAGAAAAATGTCACAAATTTCAAGAGGCTCAAGAGGTATTAATATAAACCTCCATTGAATCATTACTAAGGTTCAAGTTGAGATTTGGAGTCTGAGGTCATCCTGACTGTATCACTATGAAACAACCTTCAATTTATAAAATACCACCGAGCACGTCTAAGGAAATGTTTCAAAAGACCAAGTATCGCTTGATCTTTGTCTTTACCATGAGTCCGTTCTAATCTTGCAAAAAGGGTCAAGTATCATCCGAGGTTGGCATAGCCACATTGTCAACGGATCCATCTTGATGGGACCTTTTGGAACCGGTGTCACTCATAAGTATTAGAAAAGCCTGGGGAAGTCTCTTTCTGGCAAATCCAAAGATGCGACCCCCCCCCGACACGTAGTGGTAACAGTCTAGAATGGAGGGTCTAAGCATGACCCTTAATATGGTACTCACCTCCTTCCCCTACCCTGAATTTAATTAATTTTTTCACAGCAATAGATATGACATAATAATTATATGAAATTATAGTTTGAAAACTAAACAGATACACTCGTGCATCACAGTGTATAAATTAAATATTTCTACATTACAATCTTAATAAGGAAAGATATCCAATCAACATAAGCCGATAAATACACTTTTAATAAATAAATAATTCAGCACAAACAACTACCAAGGATCCAACAATTCAAGTTCATAATTAATATAAATTAAATATTTAAATTAAACACAACAAAAATAGGCTTCGCAACACATGTAGTTAATTAAATAAAATGTTCGGGAATGAAAATATAATTAATAAATAATTTAGCACAAAAAACTACGAAATATCCAACAATTCAAAGTTCATAATTATTCTTAAATAATCATTTAAAATAAAAAGAACAAAAATAGGTTGGGCAACACATGATATTAAATAAATAAAATATCTGGGTTAACAGAATTTATACAAACCACATCGGCACACCCAAACGGGAGGCCTACCACATCGCAACAATTTAAATAATTTAATTTATAATAAATATGACTGCAAAGATTAAGCGTAATAATTAAATTAAAAAATATTTGGTGAATTTACACAATGTCGGTAGGCACCGACGAACGACACAACTGTGTGTTTTTATAAATTGCAACGATACCGAAGGAAAGAGAGTAGACTCCCTACCTTATAGTCATATATTATCATATGATCTGTGGTAGGATTTGATTTGACTTAAAGCGAAAGAAAAAATGACTCTAGAAAAAACCCAAACTAGGGTAAAATCTTGAAACGATGAACTACGCAAAGGATAGAGAAGGAGATCATATGATTCTTGATTCATGATATAAGCCTTACTGAGAGGTTCACATCGTACATGCCGATGAAGAAAATGGATGACGAATGGAGGCATGACTATCTTCTGAAGGGAGGAGAAGGTGGTGCGCCACCTGGGGAGAGGGGGAGGCGCAGCATGAGAGGGAGAAGAGGAAGAGATGAGAGGAAAAATAAGGAAATAAAAAAGAAAGGAAATAAAAAATAAAAAGGGAAAAATAAAAAGGGGATAAATAAATAAAATAATAAAAATAAATAGATGGAAGAAATGAAATAAATAATTAAAATGGATTTACCACCATTTTAATTATTTTTTATTTCTCTCCAACCATATCTATTTTATTATTTATTTTTATCCCTCTTCAAATCCAATTAATTTTCCTTAATCCTTTTTAATTATTTTTAACCCGAAAGCTGCGATATGGAGTGACACAATATTTACATAATACATGATTAATCATTTAATTAATCTTAATAGTTATCTGGGACATGTAGCCGGGTGTGCAGGCGCACACCTTGGGTCACTTTAAATATTTGGACTAAAAACTTAACATTCCACACTTTTATTTAAGTTGAGATGTTACATGCATTTATGTGGGTAATTAATAATATTTTATCTAACCCAACAATAAATATTCACCCATATATATACACACATGTGTATATTCATATATATACACCCACACATGTATATATATAACAATATATTTATTTAATCCCACATATATATACATCATATATATATATATCCATGTTTTTATCCTAATATAATAATATTATCAATAATTAAAATAATCATTATTTGATTCAACCCATCAATGACACCATTAATATTTTAAAAACAACAATCATTTAAAAACTGATAGCACCTATTAAATTAATATTGATTGTACATTTTTATTTAATTAGTACAGTTAATATTATCACATTTATTACATTTCTTAGTTATTATTTACACCACGATACAATTAATTAATTGTGGAAGTGCAATTTTATTTGTTGTCTTCAATGCAAATAACAGTATTAATAATAAAATTATTATTATTATTTCTAACTTTCCAACAGAAATATTTATAACCCAAATAAAATATCTTCAGGTGAGATTTGACTAAACATGTGTTGCTCACAAAAGTTATACCATGTCTAGGGTAAACCCCACGTCCTGAAACTATTGGTGGTCTCAAATTTCTCATTCGACACACCGTTTGTGAGAAAATAATTATTTATTATATAAAGAATGGAATAATTAATTAATTAAAAATAACGAGGTTATTATCAAATGCGAGGGTGCCAAACACATGAAAAGAATCAAGGTTATACCCTTCTTAGGGCAAGCCTGACTATCCACATCTAACGGTGGTCTCAGATTTCTCATACAATGCACTATTTGAGAATTTTTTTTGAAAGGAAACACACATGCGTATGAATAAAATAAATTCAATATTTTTATTCTATCAAAGTCGAGAGTCTACGGGTCTGGGAACCCAACGCTGACTCACTGTTTGACTCTAGAAACATTACATAGAATATTCCAAAGTTTTAAATCTTTATAAAACCAACACATCACTTTATTCTTATTTTTATTCTTCCCAATCTTCCCATCAACTTGTGTCTTCTTCAACCTATACATTCTTTACCTTTACTTAGAATATATTGACTTTTCTTCTTATTGATAAAAAATAAAAAATTATTTATTATAATTTATCATGTAATTCACTCACAAAAATAAATATGGTTTAATTATATAATAGTAATAATTATTTTAAAAATTTTAAAATGTGTTTAAATTATATTTATTTCTATTAATGTTTCTTACTTATTATATTCTTCCCTAAAATTAATAAAAATTTATTTTAATATTATAATTTATGTATTAATATTTACATGTGTAAAATGATAAATCCAAAAATTAGAAGAAATGATCAAATATAAAATATACTCTTCCACATTAAAAATATATTATTGTTGTATTTCATCACTGAAACAATTTTTTCCCATAAACATATCACTCATCGGTAATATTACATTATTATATTAAAAGGAACCCTTAATCTAATTTTTATAATGTATTCATATAAGGTCTAATTTTTTTAAAATATTTAGTATATATATGACATTCATAACTATAAAATTATTTACATAACTAAAATTTATTCCCACTATTATTTACAAGAAATTTTGTTACATGAAATGTTTTTTAGTTTAACTTACTTTGTAGTATTAATCTACGTAAATTATTTAAACATAAAACTATCTTTACATGCCTGCATCTTGTATCCAAAGTCAAGTCATTATCACATTTTCATCAAAGTCATTATAACTATATTTTCTTCACTCGCTGTGTTTTCAATGGAAGTTTTTACTTTCTTTCATTATCAAAAAAACCATCATGAAATGTCATGTATTACCGATAAACATTATTTTTTGAATTAATTTATTCCTGATTTTTTTTTCTTTTACATGTGTAAGGAGAAATTTTGAGATTTTTTTCACATACCAATATTGAAATTTGAGTCAAATTGGGATGAAAGTCAATTTTCCCTCATTATGGACTCTTATTTGATATAGAGAATCTTTTTCAAATATTTACATGTTTATATTTTCACTCTTTTATATAATATTTTATCAAAATCATTTAATATGGATGAAAACATAGAAATAATTACACCCAACTAAAAAATTTCTAGTACTGAAATCTAGAGTATGAAAATTTTATTTCTAATAACGAAAATATTGTGAAAATTCTTGAACATCATATTATTATCAATGAATTTAAAGTTGAGATATTTCTCTATTAAAAATGTATTAGTACCTTTATAATCATCCTTATATTGTAACTTTAGAGGATTAAATATCTTCTATATGGATATAATTTGTTGAAATTATCCATAAATATAGTTAGAGAAGTTTATGAGGATATGACCATTATATATGACTTTTTCATCATTACATTTTTTTCTCATGGGTTAGATTTGTTCGAAAACTACTATATTGATCATAGTTCCATCATTATTTTTATAGGGATCTTCTAAAATAGGGAATAAATTAACCATCATAATAAAATATATTTTGATGATATTATGTAGAAAAACCTTTTTTTATCGATTGGAAAAAATCATTAGCATCAGAAAGATTAATTTTAACTGTCTGGTTATCCATCACGTTAAGGGACTTAAAATCCATGTTATGGATTCTATGTTAGTATTTAGATATTTTTCAATATAGAACATTGATTTTATCAGAACAATTAAATGGAAAACAATGGACTAATACACATTAGATCATAACCTAAAACATTATCTAAGAGAATTTAATCCATGCATGGGTGTTGTTGTAGTTTTCATTTTCAATGTTTTTATTTAGGATACAACAAAGTGAATAGAGAATTTCAAAAAAATATAAAATATTTATTGTAAAAATATTTACTATAGGTTCTTTCATAAACAAATATAATAATTAATCTCACTGATGTAGTGAATCTCATATTTAAAATTATTTAGGTATCCTTTCATCATAGCTAAATAATAATTCAAGATAACTTTTTAAAATAAATAAATTGATAATATCAATGTTAAAACTTTAAAATTTTATAAAATCTAAAATTCAAGTGATATTAAAAATCACTAAGGAGATCCCATGTGGGGTCATAATAAACCGGGGGATGAATTAGTGTATTCTTTTTCACTCTTCTCAAATATTATGAACACTATCATCCAAACTTTGATTATAAATTATATAAAAAATAGTTTAGATCTCATTATTTTTTCTTTATATCAGTAGTGAGCACTAACATGACCTATCACACTGAGGCCCTTTTTGGGCTGATGGTAAGCTAAGAGTGCCACCCCAATCCCACTATAAATAGACTAAGATCGAGTGACCATCATTTTGTAGGAATATCTTATAATATGGGGGTATTATCCTATATAAACCTGAAATAGATAAATATTTTCAATGAATAAATAGATATAAACATCAGTAATTTGAATATATATAATCAACTAAACTATATATAACACATGAATGAGTTATAAAGTATAAATAAATACTATAATGTAAATACAAGGGAAAAAATATCCAATGAGTTTTTAAAGCACAATTATTAATAAGATAATCCATTATACTTGCACCTGTCAGTTACACTTTGGTCATAGCAGTCACTTCCATCATCAAAAATCACTGTTCTCCATAATGCCTCATAAAGAATCACTAGGATTCATCTCCAAAAAATCCACACCAACTCAACATCTTTCCATATCATCTCTAAAATTGTGTGTCACCAATATAAAAACAACATCTTTGTCACAAGTCTCATGAAACAAAACCAATAAGAAACACCAAAAACCAAAAATGAGAATAAATAAACTTGTTAGCTCAACTACGGGTAAGAGAGGTGACCAAGAGGAAGATAAATAGGAAAAACCAAAACACCATTTTATCTCAAACCTCTATGTACTAAAGATTAATCAAATAAATGATAAGTAAAATAAATCAGATACACTTTATAAAAAGAAATATCATATATTCAAAAAAATACACAATCATTATCCATCTAAACCTCGATAACTATACCCCATTAGGGAACAAGAAATATTAGAATACTAAAAAGTCTATAAAGATTAATTTTCATATCTCAATATATACTAAAACTTTAGAAAACCCCTATGGGGTGTCATGGAGTCACAAATATCGATGAATGCTAAACATATTATCCTCTTCATCTACCATAATGCCATCAAGTTCCATGAAGAATAAGTAGCTCATCATTCATACCAAATCATTAGATAAGGGAGTTTCGCACACTCTGGTCCATAAATAACATAGTAATAAACAAATATCTAACCTACAAATTTGAATTAATCCACATAACCTATCTAGATCTGTAGTGGGGGACGTATGCCTCTTGGATAGGTATGCAATGGTCAAGGGAGTATCAACCTTAGTGAATGCCTTGCACCTCACAAAATCCCTTATACGGGGGAGTGTAAACTCTATATATTGATGACATGTACCCCAAGTGTGTATGGGCGAGTATCTATCATATCTTAATAAAGTAATTGGTGGGTATGCTCCCAATAAAAACTTTACCACCAAGGTTGTACCGATCCCAATATCACTCTAAAGATCACAGGCAAATCTCATCATCAACCCTATGCAGCTAAATAATAAATCAACCTTTCTAAACTTACAAATGGCCTAGAATGGATAAATGGATCACACAATTT
The DNA here is from genome assembly GCA_963277665.1 of Viscum album. Classification (NCBI taxonomy): domain Eukaryota; kingdom Viridiplantae; phylum Streptophyta; class Magnoliopsida; order Santalales; family Viscaceae; genus Viscum; species Viscum album. The sequence continues at coordinate 796,067,630 of OY728143.1, read as the reverse complement.
TTATCTATGATGATAATACATAGGATAGGATATTCATGTATCAAAAATTTGAAACGAATAAAAAAATTATTTCATCATATCAAAAATGGGATGCATTGCATAATGGGAATTATGGATTGTGCTAGGAGTGGGATTTTTGTACAAAATATTGATCTTAAATCATTTGTCTCAAAATCTAGTTCACTATTTTGTAGACGGATCATTGATCCAGTATCTCAATAAAACTTTTACACCTGAAACATGAATTTATTAATATTAATTTTTTATTATTATTACTATTGTTATTATTATTATATAACTCTTATATATGATTAGAAGAGGGGAAAAAGATGATTCAGGTAGATTTATCTTTATCTCTATTAAATTTCCCTACTGTAATTTAATTCCTCTTATTATAATAATTTCATTTTTCTTTGTTTTATCTTCTCTTTCTCATGATCTCGCATGCAGAAACCTGAACTGATCTCCTCCCAAAAGCAATGATGTGCCACTCGAAGTCACTGATTTGTATCAAATAGGGTCACCTCTTGTTGTTCCATATTAGGATTACTCACAATACACCTTCCTTCACTCAATCAATCTATTGGTCACTGCCCCACACACGGATTCCTCACCCTTCCTCCATTGGCATAGATCCTCTACATGAATAAAATGATCCATAATTGAATAGATTGAGTGAAGGAAGATGAAAGGGGGGCAGCCCATCCACCCAATAATTATTTTCATTAGAGTATGTTTAATAAATAAAAAAATAAATTATCATAGATTTTAAGGAATGGGGGAAAATATCATGTGATAATTACCATTAAACTTATATATAAAATAAACGTTGTTTATAATAAATTTGAATAATTCTTTCGATATGATAAAAATAGGAAGCAATATGGCCATGAATTATTCATTATTCATTTAAATGAGAATATTTATAATCATGATTAATTTTATAAAATTTATAAATTTTATAATTTATGTTTATCTGGTTTATTAAATTTATGAATCAATTCTATATACTCACCAATATTAGGGTAAATTTATTATGAATAAAATAAGAATTGATGATTAAGAACAATGTAGATAAGAAAATAACATTAGTCCTACCTCAAAGAGAATTATTAATTCTTCAATCCAACGTTGGTGTCATGATTACATTCATCATCATCACATGATATGATCATTGATTATGTTATGATTCAAATATTTCGCCCTCAATTTTCTATTGTTTCAACCCCAAATCTCATATCACTCTTCCTTTCTCTAGTGTTACTAATAAAAACAATTTCTCCCTTAGTAGTGAAACATAATGGAATATTTGTAAGATAAGGATCTAGAGTTAACCATAAACTTGATCATTAATAAATTGAGTTAATAAATTGAATAAATTAACCAATTCTCACATGACTGAAAACACCCAAGGGTTTCAATGCGAACTAAAGTTATACCATATCTAAGGTAAAACCTCTATTTTGGACTCAACCATAGTGTCAGTTTCCCTATCCAAATATCAATCTATGAAATATAATAATTTCATTATAAAAATATGCATCCAAGATAAAATAATAATTTTATGATTAATAAATTTATATTAATTACTTTCCATTCATATAATTTTTCACTAGAAAATCTTGAGGGTATACACCAAACCCTCAAGACAACAAGACCATCGGATATTTTTTCTAAGGAAATATTCAAGGGTAAATTTACAATTTTACTATAGGGTTGATGAGAATTTAAATCTTAAAATTGAGAAAAGTATTTCCTAGGAATAATATAGGTCACTACATCATCTCCACCTTAAGACCTTTTCAACCCCAAAAAATAGGGCAACCAAACAAGGAATTTACAAATCCAATGCGGAAAACTTCCACCATTACATGTGAATTATTCACCTGTGGATGTTCTAGCTCTAAAAGACCTCGAAAATAAACTAACTAGTAAGGAAACATCATCTTCCATCCATAAGGATATTGTATCTATCCATATCGAAGTAAGAATAAAGATAACACATGAATCCTCTCTGAGAAAGTCTTTCCATGACTCTTCACACAAAACCTTTTCTCATTCAAAGGTCATCATAAAACTTGTAATGAAATAAAACCATGAACCATCAACACCCATCCAAAAAATGCTTCATCAACAAGGTTTTCACTACTGTTAATTCCCTTATCCAACATATTTTAAGAGTGTTATAGATGTTTTTCATTCAAGAACAATCCATCATCACTACACACAACATTAAGCACTTTACAAACTTTCATGCTAACACCGAAACGGATATTGAATAGAAATATCCCCTAGTTAGAATTTAGTTTCTTTAACATCTCATATTATTAAAGAATGGGAACCTATGTCACTTTATCACAAATCAAAGGTAGCATTGTCTTTTTCCTTCAACCTCAACATTCAAGGGAATCCTCCATCTACATCATAAACTAAAAAAATTATGCATTCACTATTGAAAATATCCTAGTATTATTGAAATAATTCTTCATTAAATCTACTAATGAGTAGCTTAAAAAACATTAACCTTCCTCAACCACTTATCATTACACCACTTCCCATCTGGTGGCCTAATCCACCTCAATCTAAATCCTATAGTTTTATCCATCCAAAATGACCCAACACTATTAGCTTCAAAACCCTAAATAACACATTCCTAAATGACCAAAATATATAACATCCTAAGAAAAAATTGTCCTCCCCATTTTATCAAGATACTCCATTTAATGGGTACACCCATAAGATCCACTATATCTGACCTAATGAAGGTCATTCCTTGATAGAGAGGTCTCTACTCATGTTGTCCATATCTATATTCACCACAAACACTAAGTAAAAAAAGTACTATCAACCTGGGTATATAGAAAAAGATCTCCTGACCATTATAAAAACCATTTATTTTATCTTCTTAGAATGCCCAATCACACAAGGGAACTAAATTAACACCACTCTTATGGCTCTCTCTCTCGCTAAGGAAGAATGTGCAACTAATTTTTCCAATTTATGGTAATAAATGTATCCCAATTTATAAAATAATTAACTAATTTGAAGATAGCTACTCATGCACCATCCCAAATGTTTGGACATATAATCCCCTTCTAGAAGTGAGAACTAATGTACTTCCACTATTCCACTCAGATATCATCAACTACTATGAATTCAACTTCACAAGTCTATACCTACTCCATGAATCTATAACTCACGCCATGACAGGTCATTATACCACTAACACTCTCATTATAAAACTATACCAAAAGCCAAAAGACATATAATTCTCCTATTTTAACTTACACAAGGAAAGGAATTGACCCATGATCTAGAAATTCAATATGATTTTTTATCATTCCACTTAGAAATATTTGGAATCCATCGCCATGAATTAAATTCGACACATATATCAGTCTCTAATTGAGGGGAATCTATTGGTAACACTTTGAATGCATACATACATTCCTCATCATTCACAGGGAGTAAATTATCATCCATACATAAAGAAATTTAGTCCATGATTCCCATATAATGGGTATTCAACTTCATCTTTAAGAGGGAAGACTCAACCCACCACACCTAGGGGGTATCACTTACTTATGTAGATAGAACCTACCTCATTAACATAATTTCCAATACCTCATTATACAAGTAATGTTAACTAATCCATGCAGATTTAGTTACCATAGTATCTCATATATATCATATAGGAAACTCATAAAAGTCCTCTTATACTAATAGCGATAAAATAACTTTACCTAAAGGGGTGAATGAAAGATATCCATCATCAATGGGTAATTTCTAGCTAACATGGTATTTTCTAGGGGTTCCAATGGAATCTATAACTCTTGAACCCATGATGCGGGAATTATAACTCACGCATGCATTATCCATTACAAGGGTTTATTGATAGGGGACACAAATTATAATTTAAAATAAATATATTGACTCATCTATATATCTACCCATCACAGTCCACTGAATATCAGTACTCAATTATTAACAAGAACTAACTGAAGGTGATGATGATAGGAGAGGGTCATAGATTCTTCCATATCTATCACCTCATGATCCACTGATACTATTGTTGAATAGATCCCTAGTAGGAAACTAGGCCTGTTATAATAGAATATTTAATATCATAGTCATATCCCACATGGAGGTCCATCCACAATATCATTCATTTTATTTTTATATGGTAATCTAACCTACTCCCATATATATGGTGCATCACTAGAAACAATCCTTAATTATCCAATGCATCATTGGGTCTCTAGCTTGATTAGTGTTTTACGAAAACACAACCAAATCTTGATATCCCTTCCTCCAGAGTCTTAAACCTAACCAATTATCTTGAAAAAATAAATAATTAAACATGTCTAGGGTAACCTCATGAGGTTGGTGGACCTCATCGTGTACACAAACATGATTAAGGTACCCTTTAGAGGGTTCCACATCCTAAATAAGGTCTCAAACTTCATCCATTGTAAATAAATATCATCGTGATATTGAGAAAAACAAATATCATCCATTATAGTCTCACTATACCATATAGAAATCATGATAAAATAATCAACATATGGTTAGTAAAATCCATAGATATGTGGAAATGTGAGTCTCATACTCCAACCAAACCTTTGTCACCTGAGGATTAGTCTCACCTCCTAAACCCCTAAGGCCTCTATCATATAATTTAAAAGGCATAACCAATCTATAATTAGTCCCATTCATCTTAGTGATAAATAATGCCCAATTCATAAGAAAATATTTACTATGAATAAAGGAGATAGAAAATACTTCAAATATTAGGACAAGTACATCACTCAATCAAGTCCTAAAAAAAATTCCTCATTACTATCCAATAAGTGTTGAGAATCCCAACTATAGAAAAGGGCTCATTACAAATTTTCCTATATATATGGGTTACTTATTAGTGTGTAACACCCTTCATTAAATATGGTGAAACCATAAGTATTAGAGAATATCTAAATGAGATAGTACATAAAGGACATGAAAGACCATAACTGACCACTATATAATGTTTTTATCAAATTAATTTTACCCATCAATGACATCTTAGGGTTTTTTTCAATTAACAAATTATCGGTATCTTGGAAGAATCATACCTTGGTTTTTATACCTATGTAAGTATCCTAAGTCTAATAACCAAAATCAAAATCCCTTAAAATTATTTTCCTAATTACCAAAAAACCCCAAATGATTACTAAATAAATCTTAAGGTAAACCTGCATGGATACCACTCTAACATGATCCGACCGACCATAGCACCACCCGAACACACAGTAAGCTAAGAGTACCACCCCAAGCCTACCTCCAATATATTAGGGGCTAGTGACTGGAACTAACTAGGAATATATCATAATATAGTAGGCCATAACCTATATCAACTTACAATATATAAATATATCTAATTTATAGATAGATATAACCACCATCGGGGTGATAATAAATAATAAATAGAACTATATAATACACATACACGAGACATAAACTACAAATATATCCCAAAAGGTGAATACAAGGAAAACAGAATTTCCAAATAAAATTGAAACCCAAAACAACAAGAATGTTCTCTATGTTTCATGTACCCCAAGGTAAAACTCTATCCATCATGAATCACTATGATCTATAATACATCTCCATGAATTTCTAGGCATCCACTCCAAATAATCCACAACAACTCCACATCTACTCATCCCATCTATGTACTTTTGTGTTTCTTGTATAGACATAACACTTGTGTGGGCACAAGTCTTGTGAAAGTGTGGGTAAAAACATACCTAGTAGGATTCCATGAACACTATAAAGGATAAAATATTAATAGGTTATCTCAAATATGGGTATCAGAGGTGACTAATAAGAAGAAAAAGAGGAAAAATAGAATACTAACTCTGCTCAAAGATCCTAGTACTAAAGAGTAACCAAACGAATGATAAGTAAGAATAAAAAAAATATTATATATACCACGAATTATCAATAATATTATAAAGGTATTGATCCTCACCTCTCCAACCCTCAAAATCTATACCACATGAGAGAATATGGAATCTTGAAATACTAAATGTTTTAAAAATCTTAAATTTGATAACCAATTATATATTTTATCTTAACAAAACCCTATGGGATGTCGTGAAGACACAAGTATTGATGAATCCCTAACATATCAACATCTCCATATACTATACCACTATAAAGAACTATGAAGGGGCTCCATCTTATTAAGGATGTTTGATCATAAATAATAGAGAAAATTGCACCCTCTAGTCCATTAATTTTGTATAACTAAACAACTATATATGCTACCAATGTGAAGATATCTATGAATCCTCTTCATATTTTTAGTGGGAACCCATGCCTCATAGATGGTTGTGTAATTTTTGTGGGAGTATCAACCCCATTGGAGGACATGTACCTTGATTGAACTAATAGAAAATTTAGAAAAACTCTATAGATATAGATCCCAAACTCCAGGTGTGTAAGGGAGATTACTGACCCTGTTTGTATAAAGGCATTGGAAGACCCATGTCCTAAAAAACTATACATCACAGGGAGTACCCACAACAATATAACCCTAAATATCACACATGAACCCTTCGTTGTCCCTATGAAGAAATATATGAAATCATCCCTTCTCGTCACAAAAAATTCCATTGAATGGCCTCATAGACTGCACCATTGTAATATATGTAGAAAAATAATCATTATAGGCTATTCACTTATCTAAAGAATACAATGTATGGAAAACTTTCATTTAATCAAATCAAACATGTGATACGTTACATGATGAAACCATAGGGATTTTTCATGATTCAGATTTTGGTACCAAATATTGATTGTGAATCGGTTATCTTAATTTTTAGTTCATGATGACACAATTGTATCATCTATTCAAAATCATGATAAAAAGTTACACATTAAAAAATATTTTTAATAATAATAATAATAACGTTATTTTTATTATTATCATTATTATTATTATTATTATATAACACTTTTATATGATCTATATAGGGGGAAAGAAGATTCATGTGGGAATCTCTCTCTCTCCAATAAACCCCCTCCATATTTTAATTTAATTCCTTTTATTATAAAAATTTCACATTTTATTGTGTTATCTCCTCCTTATAATTATTTTTCATATGGAACCCCTAACTTCACTCCACTCTAAAGCTACATTACGCCGCCGGGAGTTGTCACCTCACATCGCACCAAGACACCTCATTCCATACCACACTGGTACACCTCCTTCCACACCTACCTTCACTTAATCAATCCACTGGTTTCCACCCCAAAAAATGTTGACTCACCATTCTTCTATATACATCAATCTATAAAAATATTAAAAAGTTAAATAATTGAATGTATTGAGTGAATGATAGCGGCTAGTAGGAATACTAGGCACCCAATAAAAATTGACATAGACATATGTTAAAGAATGAAGAACATGGATTATTATAGAGTTTGAGGAATGAGGGAGAAAATTATCAAATGGTAAATACTATTAAAAATATATGAAAATAAATTTCACATAGAATGATGTTGAATAATTTTTTTGAACCAATAAAAATGAAACAATATACCAATGATATATTTCATCATTCATTTAAATGAGAACATTTATAATTATTATTTATTAAATAACATATATAAATTGAATATTTTATTTTTATCTGATTTATTCAATTTATGATTTGATTCTATATACTCACCAATATCAATGGAAATTTATTACAACAAAAATAAGAATAAAGAATAAAGAATATAAAATTTATAAAATAAAAAAATAAACTTATTCGTGTTGATAGAACTAATATTTTGATTTTTTTTCAATTGTATTTAAGTGATATAATCCCCACTAATTTATAAATTTGAGTTAAATTAAATCATTTTTTGATTTTATGGATTTTTTATATTAAATGTAAAAAATTATTGATTCTAGAATTTTAATAGTTTTCTATCACTTATGTATTTGGAGTATAACATTTTTAATATTGATCTAAATTGATTTATTATTATTTTTAATCTTCCTTTATTCGTGGGATTCAACTTATTCAACTAGACCAAGTAGTAATTCTAACTCCATCAGGCCTAAAATAATTACTAAATGTGGAAAATACTTTTGGAAAACAAAATTGAACATTGCTCGTTAAATAAGTCATATATTGGGATACATGATGTAAAATGAGGCTATTATAGTTTATATAAAATAGGACTTGAAGTGTCATGTGATAATTAAATTTCATGGATAAATTCACTCATTAAGTCATTTTTTTCACGGGTCAAATTTGAGAAAGATGATGGGTCTCTTCATCCAGAAAATATAACAATAGTAATTTTAGAATGAATTATTTTAGACATGTTCAAAGGCTTTTAAAATTTCATGGAACACATAAAACACAATTTCTAAAAACTAATAAGAAGAAACCATGGTTATTTTTGTCCTTCTGGTGGGATAAAACTATGAAAGATTCTGACAGATAGATTATAGAGAATAATTTTTCTGATCTTTATTTTCTCTTTTCTTATTTTTATCTTCTTTCACATTCTTCTAGGTTACCCTTCACATGTATGGGTAAAATTATGTGTGATTATTGAAAAATATTTTTTTATTTTTTTATTCCTTATTTCTTAAACTTCATGAAATAAGTCCTTTCATTCTTCTATGAAGTTGGTTTCAATGTTCTAACAGTAGTTTTTATTATCAAGTATGATCGTATTTGGTTTTAGATTCTATTATTGTTATTACTTTGACCAATTATCATTAACTCTCTATACTATGTTCTAGTTTATATATGATTGAATATATCATGGATTATTGGTTTTTTACTTGATGATTATCAGTACACATGGGAGGGGTAGTGGGCACTCTTGATTGTTTGGGATAAACAATACCCAATCTGGTATTTCCTAAGTAAATTGGAAGCTTTCGCCAAAACACTCTCACACATAATAAGTCGGGTAGAATAAGCTAAAATTTTGAAAATGTTTATTCTCTCCATCACCATTTTACTAAGGTAGTGAGAGAAAGAGATTGTAGAATCTCACTTTAATCAGTTGAGCAGATGGGGATTACATAAATTAGAACTATGATAGTATTGTGTTTTGAAGACTGAACCTAAAATAATCACCCATCTCATATCATTTCTTTTGATCAATTGATTAATCAATTTAATTTTAATATCATATTTCATTGCTTTATTTTTTTTCAAAATCATACAATTTCAAAAAAAACACTTTTCCTTTAATTTAAAGTGAAAATATTATTGTTTTGTGCTCTTCTCTGAAGATGACCTAGGTTGACCATTGTAATGCATTTTAACTTAAGGAATAATTTTTTTTACAACCCATGATATGATCATGTCATAACTAGGAATAATTATCATATAGGTGGTTCCCAAAATCTAATTGTAAATATATTACTATCTTGAAATGAAAATTTTGAAAAAAAAAATTGTTTAACTCACCATATTCTATGCAAGATAGTGTTGCTTTCTTTGCTAAAAAATAATAGGAGCTCGAAGACAAATAATCATAGAAGATGAATTCAAGGAGCTCATACATGATCTTAAAGAGACCCTCAAATACCAAGTGTTGGAGTTATTGGCTATAGAATTTACTAAACTCTAGGAGTACTTCTCAGAATTCTATTAATAAATTATCAAGGAACAAAAAGAGACTTCCTTATTTCCCTCTAATTTTTATGATGAAATTTCGTAGGTGAAATATCAAATAAAATTGGTCGAAATGATATAAAATACTATTTGTAACATGTTTAAGATAATATAAATAATTTAAAGAGAAAAATATAACAAACATACCATGAGTATCAAGAGAAACCCAAACCTAAACTTGAGCTTCTAGTGGAAGTGGTTTCCCCATTAATTATTGAAGTTAAAGAACATGTGGAGGAAAATGAGGATATACATGAACATACTTTCCACAAATAAACCAATTATATAGGTGATTGATTTAAAATATTTTTATTTTGAAGTAAATATGGGATTTGAAAAAGATTTGGATGACTTCTAGATTCAATATGAGGTACAATATGATCTCCCCCTCCCCCACAAAGTAAAAGAGCCTCCACCTTTTTATCTCTCTCTATCCATAGAATAAGAAGAAACCACTAAAGTGTTTTAATTTTAATAAAGGATGGATGACACTGACTACCTACCACTATCTAGTAAAATGAAACTCCAAGAGGAACTTTACATCGAAGAACCAATTGAATCTGAACAAATTTAGGAAGATGATCTTTTTTTAACAGATTCTCATGGGATTTTATTGAAACAAAAATGAGTATCACCTCTAATTTTTTTGAATTTCCAAAATCATAAATTTTTTATTTTTACTTGGAGTAAGATTAAGAAAAATTATATTTACATATTTTTGAAAATATATATCTCCCTAAAGATGTTGAACATTTAATAGAGAGAGTATTTGAGAAGATCTGTGTAGATTTACTTGACGAAACAGAGACCCAAGATATATAGATTAAAGAGGAATATTTTTATATTAAATATTTAATATTTAATATTTAATATTTACTTTTATTCAAATATAATTGAAATCTTACTTTCTATTTTATTATTACACTAATGTAACATACCCAAAGATAACATCAGATAATATAGAAGTGGTTGTGAAAGTGGAAACCAAGAAAGAGGATGGCCTATTCTTTATCCTTCCCCCACCATAAAGGATGTATCTCACTTTTATGAGTATGGATTTTGTGTACTCCATCCATTTAGTCCTCAATAAAAATAAATGAGTGCAATCCAGAAGGAGTAATTTTTTTGGTTCATATCAATGAATCTTCACCCCCCCCCCCCCATCTGATTTTGGATGACATCTCATACTTCCCATCTAGAGGATTTCAAACCCCAGGTCCCACTTAGGGGGTTAAACTAAGATATATTCTTATTTTATTTCCCTTTTATTATTCTATTTATATTTTATTTTGTTTAAATAAAATTTTTATGTTATATTTTCTACTTTTTATTGTATATTTTTAATGATCATCACTTGATTGATTTTCACAACATTGTACTACTAATAATTCTGGTTGTGCATATAATTAATAGTTTCTTATTTTCATTCAATTAAAAATATAATTACATGATAAATAAACTTGAATTAATTAAAGAAAATATATCTTTTAAGTATGGGAGAGAGAACCACTATAGTTTCGAATTTTTAAAAATCCATTTTTCAAAAAAAATAATCTTTTTGAAATTTTTGTGTGTTTCTAATTAAAATTTTGTGTTTTTTAAATGTGTGAGCTCAAATGACTAGTTTTTTCATTTTTTTAAACTCATGTTAATTAGTGAAATAATTTATATCATGAAACCAAATATCAATGGATATTTAACATGACTCATTTACAAGTTTAAAACATTGAGAATTTCCTGAAATTTAATCTAACTATTGAATCTCATGTTTTATCTCACTGTGTTTATCATTAGAATCACCTTCCCATGAGGCATATAAATAATTTTTTATATTTTATTTTCATTCACCTAAATTATAGAGGGAACCAAATCATGCTTCCTTTAACCATAATTTGATTTATTTCTATCAAAACATATGGGTTTGAGGTACTTTTGTTTTAAATTATTGCGTTATTTCATTATTTTTAAAATTTCCATTTTCTATAGAATACCTTTTATTCAATATTTCCCTATAAATTTATCCTTGTATCCCTTTGTATTTGTAAACTACCTATTAGGTCAGACACATTACAACCCAATTTTCTATATACAATCTAGTCTTGAAGTAAAAAAATGCATGATCTAGTTTAACTTTAGTTTTGGTGAAGTTGTAGTGTGGTCTTATATAACATTTGGTGATAATTTTTTTAGAAAAAAAAATTTAAGAGAGTTATTTATTGCTAAAAACATTATTCTAAAAATAGTTGTTCTCTATTGGGGCTTGTTTAAAAAAATCCTAAAAATTACTCTAAGATAAATCTATTAGAAAAATAAATGAAAATAATGTTTTTAAAGATGAAAATACGTATTTTAATTCAAGATAAGGTATAGTAAGTCACACATAATTCTTGAAATTTAAATCACACTCAATTCTTTCAAAAATCAAGCTATGAAGAATTTGAAAATATTATCAAAAATTCAATTTCTTCAAAGGGAGTTGAGTGGGTATCATTGTTTCCACTGAAATGATGAATGGGGTGCACTTTACTTAAAGTTTTCACGATTATTGGAGCTTATTTTTTTAATAATGCTAGTAAGGAGGAGATAGTACTTGAGTAAAAAATAGATTCATGAAATTTTTCTTCAAAATGATCCAAACCCTCCTTATTATACCTTATAATTTTTGACATTTAATACCTACCAACTGAAATCCACTAAACATCCCTAAAAAGTACTCATTAAAAATTAATTTTCTTTACTCACATAGGGTGTGTATTTAGAAATTTATTAATCCTATAGTGACTCATGTGTGGAAATGTATGTGAAAATCCTTGTTGAAAATTAATATTTGTGTGATGAATGAAAATTAATGTGAGGTAATTATATTATGTTAATGGGAGGATAAATTAATTGGTAATTTATTCAATGAGTTGAATAGAGAAAATTAAGTAATAGATTTTAAGGAGGTATGATATCATTTCTTTCTTGGTGTTGAATTGGTAGATCTCATTGGTATATGTTTTAAATTTACTATGATTTGATTTTGTTGCTTAATTATCCTGGAGTTAAAGTGATAATTTTGGGGTAATTAATAGACCCAATATTTAAATTATTTTTCACATTTATTTCAATTATTTAATACCATTTAATTTATCAATTTGGTCTTAATTTCATATTTATTTATCTTAGGGATGTTTTGATATTAAATGTCAAAAATTCTTAATTCTGGAATTTTAATAGTTTTATTTCACTTCTATATTTTGAATAAAAAATGTTTAATATTGATGAAAATAGATAATTTTTTTTATTCCTTCATTCATGGTTTGCATCTTCTTTAACTAAACCAATTTCTAATTAGAACTCTATGGGGCCCGAATAAATCATTCAATGTGGAAAATATTTTTAACCAATTGAATTGACCACTCCAAATTATATGAGAAAAATCGTGGGATACATGAAACCAAATGAGATAATTATAATCATATATGAAATAGGACTTAATGTTTCATTCTAAAATTAAATTTCATGAAGAAATTCACTCATCAAGGAATATGTTGAACACATTAAATTTGAGTAAGAATAAGGGTCTCTTCAAACAGAAAAAGAGATCTTCAGTAATTTGATTATAAAATTTTTCACATGTGTGCAGAGAATTTGAAATTTTTATGGTTGAAAAATAACACAATTTATAACAAATATTAAGAAGGAATACTGGCGAGAGTCAAACATTTTTTGGGAATAAACTATTCAAACATCTAACATATAGGTTCTGAAAAAAAATATTTTTGTCTTCATTTTCTATTTTCTTTGTAATGTAATACATTATTCTTCCCCCTTCTTCTCAGTTACCCATCACATGGAGGAGAAAATTATGGGTTATTAGTTAAGAATAGTTTTTCCTTTTTATAATTCTCTATTTCTTACACTTTATGAAATAAATCCTTTCGTTATTTAATGAAGTTTGTTTCAATATTTTAATAGATGTTTTTATTATCAAGTACGATTGTATCTATTTTAAGATTATATTATTGTTATTTATTTAGATAATGATATTTATCTCCCTTTTCTAGGTTCTAGTTCATATAAAATGTAATATACCCTGGATTACTGGTGAATTAATATGTGATTATTAGCATGTGTGGAAGGGGTAGTGGATGCTCCTGATTATTTTGGATATACAAGACTAGATCGGGTATTGACTAAGTCAATTAGGGGTATTCACTAAACATATCTCACACATGGGAATGAGGGTATACCAATATTATATTTTTTAGAGTTTTAATCTCACCATAACTATTTGACAAAGGTAATTATAGGAATAAAATCATGGAATCACACTTTAATCGGCTTAACAGAAGAGGATTGGATTAATTAGAACTGGGATAGTATTTCATTTAGAATATCAAACCTGACTAGATCACCCATAACATATCCCTATTTTTAATCACTTTATTCATCAATATATTTTCAATCTATTTTTTAATTACTTTATTTTATTTTCAAAATAAACCAATTTCAAAAAACCATATTTACCTCTAATTTAATGTGACAAACTTGATTGATGTGTGCTCCTCTCTACAGATAAACTAATTTGACCATTTTAATAAATTTTAACTTAGAAAATAGTTTTTTTTCACATATTAGGATATAAACATTTCACATACCTCAAGGAGGATCTCTGATGTTTCAATCCATCATTAGAATAAAAATTTTGTTCATTGTCATCATGTAATCTGATCATTGATGTCATTGCAATTCCAGCCTCACTCCCTCAATCTGCCAAAAATTCCACCAAGAAACTCATCTCACTCTTACTCCTCTCTCTTGGGTTTTCAAGGAGAAAAATAGTTCCTCTAGAGGAGAAATATAATTTAATATTTATTGGATAAGTTTATAGTATTTACCATAAACTCACCAGTTGATTAATCAATTAAATAAATTTTATTTATAATCAATTCACCCACAATCGAAAACACCCAAGTGTGATGATATGAACCAAAGTTATATCATTGCTAGGTTAAAACCCTCATTTTAGATTCCCTTAAAATTTTGGTTTTCTTATTCAATACTTCTTTTAATAAATATAATAATTTCATCACAAAAATATGTTCACATCCTAAAAATAATATTTATATGTTTAATATATTTTTATTGAATCCCTACTAAAACCACAATTTTCCTTAATCTCATCTTGAAGGAACATTCACCACCCAATAGTCAATGGAACCATAAAATAATTTTTGTGAGGTCATATTCTAGGGAAAATTTACCATTTTACCCTTAAGTATGTCTTGGTACTTTTAAACTCAAACTTAAGCTAAGTCTCGGTTAGGAAAAACTTGGGTCATTGCAAACACAATTAAATAGTGATCAACCCAAAAATTTTAATGCATCATTCTGAAACTATTTTATAAACACATACATCACTTACCCTTTCTTGAAAACTCCAAATTTAATAATTCTATCAATGGATTATATTTAATGAAGTGTTACTTTATGTGTGTGTGTGTGTGTGTATTCATTGACTGAGAATATTGTAATGAATTATTTTAAATATTGATCACACAAAGATTTCCATAACCTGTGAGAAAGGATAACTTCATCTAATCTATAAGATCTTAAAATTTACTTGGTATCCATATCATTTGAGTCCTTTCTAGATTTTAAATAACATACATGATTCAATAACTAATTAACTTCATATAATTTTTCTTCTTTGTTTTCAATCCCAAAAATAATTCCACAAAAGAGAAAACTCCACCCAAGGTATAATTTTAATCATAATTTTATATCCTAATTTAAATTTATATATCTAAATAATTAAATCTTCTTTTTAATTTTATAAATTATACTATAATTATTAGTTAATTTTTATACTCATAATCCCCTTAACCAATATAAAATGATATTATTGAGGTGCACATTCAAAGTTATCATATAATGTAATAAAACAAATGATATTATTTTTAAATATTTTGAGTATGGTAGACAATAAATTAGTCTTTTAAACTCAATTTTATTTAATTTATTTTCCAAATAATCTTTTTAAATACTATTTCCCATTAATTTTACATTATAAACATCATTTTTATACTCTATGTCAAACTTTTTCAACGATTCTGGAGAATACTTTTCAAGAGATAAGAAATTTTGGTTCTTTACTTGAGTAATATAAGGACCCAATAAACATATAATTTTCCCAAGAATAGATATTATACGAAACTAATTCATTTAAGTACCAAATTCCATGAAAAAAATTTATTCATTACTATTCACGTTATTTTCCTTGAAATGATAATAAGTGAATCCTTACAATTCTCCTTGGTATACAAGTTATTTTCAACCTTTCCACTTTTGAAATAGAATAGATTCAAGAATATATCTGCTTGGAATACCAATGTATTGGGGATTTATTTAATGCATATAAATACTTATTTATCATTGAAATACATTTTTTTCCTCATCATGCTTAAATTCATGAGGTTTCTCTATATACACCTTTTTTCAAGCTCGCCATTGAGGAATGATGACTTCACATTCATTTTAGAATAATTATATTAACTTATATTCACAATAGAAATAAATATTATGATTTTTTCACATTTTACATCAATAAAAATATATTATCAAAATTTACCTTTAGACATTTTAATATAACTTGCATGTAAGTCTCTTTATTTCTATCTTCTTCTCAATTTTTGTTCAACTTATTTCAGAACACCCACTTTTTTATAAATATATTATTATTATTATTCTATAGAACTTAGTCAAGTATGTTATAATTCTTGATATTATACAATTTGTTATTGAATTAGACCCTTATTTTTACTTTAGCTCCTTGTAAATACTCCTTGGTTTAATTGTTTTTTAAAAAGAAGCAAGAGTTGATGTCCTTATTAATCTTATTTCCTAAACTGGTGAATCATATTCTATAATGATGTTTTGAACCTCCAAAATATTTCTTAATATTAAGTAAAATATATTATATTTTTATTCATCACTATGTATGATTGAATCAACATAATTAAACATAATATTAGCTAAATCTTCAAGATTTTCATCATTAAATGTATGGTTTCCAAGAAATTTAACACCTTCTTCATCAATTTCATTAGCCACTTATTATTATCTGAAATCATTAAATAATTATTCATTGAATATTAAATCATTATTATTATTAATAATCTTAATATACCTGTTAAAACTATGATTTACTCTTTCATTTAGTGGATATCTCAATAAAATTATTACAAGTTCTCATTTCCCAAAGTTCTCAAAAACTTTATGTTTTACTTCGATAATGAAAGGACTTCCAATGACATAGATCTATTTCAAAATTAAAATATTCTTATAGTACATACCATAGGGAGTTGGTTAAAATAAAACTAATCATAAATGATTTTGAATGGGGGTCTTGGTCTAACATAAGTAAATGTGATCACTAACACTCTGGAGTGTCCATCGACTCACCTTTGAATTTTAGCCTTTGTTCTTTATCCCAACCATCAACACACATAGTAAAATTGTATATAAAATAAGGGGATGGGTCTAGTTATGTACAAGTATAAAATTTCAATCCATGTCATCATATAAAGAATTAGAAAATTTATTTACAAAACTATTGAAACTCCAATACACACCAAATAAAGTTCAATGATCATATAATGTTGGAAACCACCTTACTATTTAACTCATCGAAATGCTTATAAATGCCACATTAAATTTAGAGGTATGACACAGTTTTTTCTTTATACTTCCTTGGTCATTAAAACTTTGATTCAATTACACAATATATTTGGTGTTAAATATACTATCTTGTCTACCAAAACTCCCAATTTAAGGCCACCAAAACCCTAGTATTCTAATATAACATATTTTATTCACTTAATATCCTTTCCTTCTAACTCAGATAATAAAATTATTCTTCCTTATTCACTTAAATTCAGGTCTAAAAAATTTTTAATATACAAAAAATATTCCCATCATTCTATTGATATACGGGAGACAAAAAAATATCTAACAGACCATGTACTCATGTAAAAACCAGATTACTTGAAAAAGCAACTCCACCTATAATGAGAACACATGTAATAATCAAAATATTCCTTATTTATCACATTAAATATGGTCTCTTAAATTTTCCTATTTTTATTTTTTGGGAAACTATCCACTTCATATAAGTCTATGTCTTTCGTAGTTCATTTTCAAAAATAATTATTCCAATTTTTAATAACATATCCAGCATTTATATGAGAAACTATTAATACCAATTATGTAAACATACAAATATTAATAAAATATAATATAAACTTCCAACGCTCTTTATTATTATATAATAAGTTTTATGTAATTGATTCCAACATACATGATAGAACTCAATATAGAAAATAAAAACGTTTTATGATAGATTTAATGAGGTCACCTAAGATAAATCACCCATTTATCACTATTAAATTATTTTTCTAGTCTTATTTGTTGAAATAAACTCCCCTCTATATATTAAATACACTTTCTCAACACATGATTCGAAAAAATATCTCACTTTTTAACACAAATTGGCATAATCACATATTGAATTCATATCTTTACCCATCGATTTTTCCCACCAATAAAACATTATCCCTTAATAGAAAAAAACATTAACATAAATTTAGATTTATATAATTATCCCCATTTGAAAACAATAATCAAATTAATAAAGTTAATGGGATGGAAAACACATACGCTAACTTTTTTGAGACTATGGTTTAACACTAATCATCAAGATTAACTATTTTAATGCATCATTACAAAACTATTTTATAAACACATCCATCACATACCCTTTTTGAAAACCCCAACTTTAAGAATTATGTATATGGATTTACTTTAGAAATATATATATATGTATATATGTATTCATTGACTGAGAATGTTGTCATGAATTCTGTGAAATATTGATCACACTTAGATTTCCATAACCTATGATAAAATATAACTTCATCGCATCTATAAGATCGTAAAATTGAGTTTGTATCCATATCATTTGAGTATTTTCTTTATTTTAAATAACATACATGACTCTATAACTAATTAACTTTATATAATTTTTCTTCTTTATTTTCAGTCCCATAAACATTTCCACAAAGGAGAAAACTCCACCCAAGGTAGAATTTTCATCAAAATTGTCTATCCTAATTTAAATTGATATGTCTAAATAATTTAATATTATTTTAAATATTATAAATTAGAATATAATTATTATTGCTTTTTATACTCATAATCCTATTAACCATAATAAAATGATATTATTGAGGTGCACATTCGAAGTGAGTATATAATGTAATAACATAAACGATATTTTTTAAAATATTTTGAGTATTGTTAATAATAAATTAATCTCTTAAAATAAATTTGATTTAATTTAATTTCCTCGTAATCTTTTGAAAGCCTATTTCCCACGGATTTTAGATTAGAAACATTCTTTCCTTACTCTATCTCAAACTTCTTTAGTGGTTCTTGACCATAATTTTCTAGAGATAAGAAAATTTAATTCTTCCCTTGAGTAATATGAAGACCCAAGAAACATATATTTTCACCATGCACAGATATTATAAGAAACTACTTAATTTAAGTATCAAATTCTTTGAAGACTATTATTCATTACTATTTAAGATTATATCATCTATATATGAAATGATAATAAGTGAATCCTTACAATTCTCCTTGGTATACAAGTTATTTTCCAATCTTCCACTTTTGAAATACAAAAACATTAAGAATGTATCTACCTTGGAATAACAATATATTTGGGATTTATTTAACCCATATAAAATCCTCCCCATGCATAAATTCATGATGTTTCTCTATATACACCTTTTTTAAAGCTTGCCATTGAGGAATGATGACTTCACATCCCTTTCAAAATAATTATGTTTACTATGAATCAGAATATAAATAAATATTATGATTGTTTCAAATTTTCCATCAATGAAAAATCTTATATAGATTTATCTATAAAAATTTTAATATCACTTGCACGTCTGTATCATTTTTTCTAGATGCTTCAACATTTTTGTTCAAGTTATTTTAGAACACCCGCTTTTTTATAATGATATTATTATTATTTTTCAATATAAATTAGACCAATATGTTATAATTCTTGATATTATACAATTTATTTTATTAAATTAGACCCTTATTTTAATATCAGTTCCTTATAAATACTCCTTGGTTTAATTTTTAAAAACAGAGAAGCATGAGTTTATGTTCTCAACAATCTTATTTTCTTAACTAGTGAATCATATTCTATAATGATGTTTTTATCCTTCAAAATATTTATTATTATTGGATAAAATATATTATATTTTTATTCATCACTATATATTATTTAATCAACATCATTAAACTTAATATCTACTAAATCTTCAAGATTTTCATAATTAAATGTATGTTCTGTAAGAAATTTAACACCTTATTCATCAATTTCATTATCCACTTATTATTATCTGAACTCGTTAAAAAATTATTCAATGACTCTTAAATAATTATAATTAATTATAATATTAATATACTTGTTAAAAATGTGAATAACTCTTTCATTTAAAGGATATCTTAAGAAACTTCCTACAACTTCTCATTGCCCAAACTTCTCAAAAAATTTATGTTTTACTTATATAATGAATGGAATTCCAAACACATAGAGCTATTTTAATATTAAACTTTTATTATAGTAAATACCATATGGATTTGGTTAAGATAAAACCAATCATAAATGATTTTAAATGGATTTCTAGGTCTAACATAAGGAAATGTAATAACTAACACTCTTGATCTTCCGTCGACTCACCTTTGAAATTTATTCTTTGGTATTTATCCCAACCATCAAAACACATTGTGAAATTTTATATGATATAAGGGTTTGGGTATTGTTAAGTATAAATATAAAATTTTAATCCATTTCCTCATATATAAAAAATATATAATTCTTTTACAAAACTATTGAAACTCCACTACACACCACATAATGTTCAATGATCATATAATGTTGGAAACCACCTTACTATTTATCTCATCAAAATGCTTGTAAAGGCCACATTAAATTTAGAGGTATTACATAGTTTCTTATTTATAATTAATTGGTCACTAAAACTTTGAATTACTTACACAATATATTTTGTTTTAAATATACTATATTGGCTACCACAACTCCCAATTTAAGGACACCAAAACTCTGGTGTTCTCATAGAACATATTTTATTCACTTCACATCCTTTTCTTTGAACTTACATAATAAAATTGTTCTTCCTTATTCTCTTCAATTAACTTCTAAAAAATATTTAATATAAATAAAATATTATCATCATTCTCTTGATATATGGTAGACAAAAAAAGATATCCAATAGACCATGTACTCAAGTAAAAAACCAAAATACATGAATAAAACACCTCCACCTATAATGAGAAGAAATGGAATGATCAAAAGCTTACTTATTTATCTCATTAAAGATAGTCTCAAAAAATTTCCCATTTATATTTTTTTGAAACTATCTACTTCATATAAATCTATCTCTTTCAAACTTCCTTTTTTAACAATAATTATACCAGTTGTGAGTAACTTATTCATCATTCATATGAGAAACTATTAATACCAATTATGTTAACTTAAAAATATTAATAATATATAATAGAAACTTCCAAGACTATCAATTATTATATAATAAGTTTCAATTAATTGATTCTAACATACATGAGAGAACTCAATATATAAAATAAGAACGTTTTAGGATAGATTTATAGAGGTCCTCTAAGATACATCACCCATTTCTCACTATTAAATTCTTTTTCTAGTCTTATTTGTTGAAATAAACAACCCTCTATATATTAAAAACACTTTATTAACACATGATTTGAAAAACATATCTCACCTTTCAACACAAATCAGAACAATCACATATTGAATTCATATCTTTACCCATTGATTTTTTCCACCCTTAAAAGATTATCCCTTATTAGAAAAGAAATATTAAAATAAATTTAGATTTATATAATTATCCTCATTTGAAAAAAATATACCAAATAAATAAAGTTAATGGGATGGAACACGCATACCTTAACCTTTTTGAGATAATGGTTTAACACTGATCATCAAGATTAACTTTTTTAATGCATCATTCTGAAACTGTTTTATAAACACATCCATCAGTAGCCCTTTTTGAAAACTTCAAATTTAAAAATTCTAGCTAGGTATTCTATTTAATAAAGTGGTACTTTATATATATATATATGTGTGTGTGTGTGTGTGTATGTATTCATGCATGTATGTTTGTATTCATTGACTTATAATGTTGTAACAAATTCTTTGAAATATTGATCACACTTAGATTTCCATAACCCATGTTAAAAGTTAAATTCATCTCATCTATAAGATCTTAAAATTGAGTCTGTTTCCATATCATTTGAGTCCTTGGTTTATTTTAAATAACATACATTACTCCATAACTAATTAACTTCGTATAATTTTTCTTATTTGTTTTCAATCCCACAAACATTTCCACAAAAGAGAAAACTCCACCCAAGGTAGAATTTTCATAAAAACTTTTTATCCCAATTTAAATTGATATATCTAAATAATTAAATCTTGTTTTTAATATTATAAATTAAACTATAATTATTAGTTATTTTTTATACTCTTAATCTTCTTAACCATAATAAAATTATATTATTGAGGTGCACATTCGAAGTGAGCATATAATTTAATAAAAAAACAATATTTTTTTTAAATATTTTGAGTATGGTAGACAATAAATTAGTCTTTTGAACTAAATTTTATTTAACTTATTTTCCTCATCATCTTTATAAATCCTATTTCCCACTGATTTTATATTAGAAACATCCCTTTCATACTCTATTTCAAAAAAAATCAATGGTTTTAGGGCATACTTTTCTAGAGATAAGAAATTTTGTTTCTTTCCTTGAGTAATATGAAGACCCAAGAAACATATAATTTCCACTAACATGGATATTATAAGAAAATAATTCATTTAATTATCAAATTCCTTGAAAAAATATTATTAATAAAAATTAAAGATTATATCATCTATATATGAAATGATAATAAGTGAATCTTTATAATTCTCCTTGGTATACAAGTTATTTTCCACTCTTATACTTTTTAAATACAACTGCTCAAATAATGTATCTAATTGGAATAAAAAATATATTGGTGATTTATTTAACCCATATAAATACTTATTTATCTTACAAATACATTTTCAATCCTCACCATGCAAAAATTCATCAAGTTTCTCTATATATACCTTTTTTCAAGATCACCATTGCAAAATGATGACTTCACATCCATTTAAAAATAATTATATTTATTAGATTGGAAATACAACTAAATATAATGATTATTTAACATTTTACATCAATGAAAATATGTTATCAAAATTTACTTTTAAACATTTTAATATCACTTGCATGTAATTCTCTTTATTTCTTTCCACTTTATCATTTTTGTTCAACTTATTTTAGAACACCCACTTTTTTTATAATGATGTTATTATTATTTATCTATAGAACTCAGTCCAATATGTTATAATTCATAATATTATACAATTATTTTATGTAATTAGTCCCTTATTATTTATTTTTACTTTATTTCCTTATAAATACTCCTTGGTTTTATTTTTTAAAATAGATAAGAATTAGTTGATGTCCTCAACAATCTTGTTTCCTAAACTGGTGAATCATGTTCTATAATGATGTTTTGATCCTCCAAATTATTTTTTAATATTGTATAAAATATATTTTATTTTTATTCATCACTATATATTATTGAATAAACATCATTAAACATAATATCATCTACATCTTCATGATTTTCATAATTATATATATGTTGTCTAAGAAATTTAACGCCTTATTCCTCAATTTAATTAGAAACTTCTTATTATCTAAACTAATTAAATAAGTATTAAATGACTCTAAAATAATTATAATTAATAATAATATAAATATAGTTGTTCAAAATATGATTAACTCCTTCATTTAGAGTATATATTAAGAAAATTCCTACAACTTCTCACTGTCCAAAATTCTCAAGATTTTTATGATTTACTTCAATAATGAAAGGACTTCAAAACACAAAGATCTATTTAAAAATTAAACTATTATTATAGTATATACCATAGGGATTTTGTTAAAATAAAACTATTCATAAATTACTTTGAATGGGCTTCTAGGTCTAACATAAGGAAATTTGATTACTAACACTCTTAAGCTTCCATCGACTCACCTTTGAATTTTGGCCTTTCGTCTTTATCCCAACCATCAACACACATAGTGAAATTTTATAGGACATAAAGGGATTGGTATACTTAAGTAAAAGTATAAAATTTCAATCCATTTCATTATATAAAAAAATTAGAGTCTTCATTTACAAAACTATTGAAACACCACTACACACTACATAAAGTTTAATGATCATATAATATTGGAACCCACCTTACTATTTATCTCATAAAAATTCTTGTAAATTCCACAATAAAGTTAAAGGTATTACATAGTTTTTTCTTTATAATTCTATGTTAACTAAAACTTTGATTTAATTACATAATATATTTTGTGTTAAATATACCTTCTTCGCTACCAGAACTCCCAATTTAAGGCCACCAAAACTCTGGTGTTTTGATAGAACATATTTTATTCATTTCACATATTTTCTTATAACTTACATAATAAAATTATTCTTCCTTATTCACTTAAATTAATGTCTAAAAAATATTAAATATACCAAAAATATTTTTATAATTCACTTGATATATGGTAGACAATAAAATATATCCAATAGACCATGTACTTAAGTAAAAAACAAATTACTTGAATAAAAAACCTCCAACTATAATGAAAATTATTGGAATAAAAAAATGATTCCTTATTTTTCTAAATAATTATGGTCTCAAAGATTTTCCCAATTTTATTATTTTTTAAAATATCTACTACATATAAATATATCAATGATCATTAAGATTAAATTTTTAATTCCTCATTCTGAAACTATTTTATAAAGACATCCATCACCTGTCCCTTTTTGGAAAAATCCAACATTAATAACTCTAACTATGGATTCTATTTAATGAATTGGTAATTTATATATATATATATGTATGTATGTATGTATGTATGTATGTATGTATTCATTTATCGACAATGTTGCAATGAATTCTTTGAAGTATTGATCACACATAGATTTCCATAACCCATGAGAAAAGATAACCTCATCTCATCTATAAGATATTAAAATTGAGTCATTATCCATGTAATTTTTGTCCTTTATATTTTAAATAACATATATGACCCCATAACTAATTAAATTCATATAATTTTTCATCTTTGTTTTCAATCCCACAAACATTTCCACAAAATAGAAATCTCTACCCAAGGTTGAATTGTCATCAAAATTTTCTATCGCAATTTAAAATGATATGTCTAAATAATTTAATATTAATTAAAATATTATGAGTTAAACTATATTTATTAGTGATTTTTTATACTCTTAATCCTCTTAACCATAAGAAAATTATATTATTGAGCTTCACATTCTAAGTGAGCATATAATGCAATAACATAAATAATATTTTTTTTAAATATTTTGAGTATGGTAGGAAATAAATTAGTCTTTTAAACTCAATTTAATTTATTTATTTTCCTAATAATCTTATGAAATCTTATTCCCCACTTATTTTAGATTAGAAACATCATTTACATACTCTTTTTCAAACTTCTTCAGTGGTTCTTGAGCATACTTTTCTAGACATAAGAAATTTTGTTTCTTTCCTTAAGTAATATGAAGACCCAAAAAACATATAATTTCCATAAGCATGGATATTATAATAAAATACTTTATTTAAGTATAAAATTACTTTAAAAGATATTATTAATTACTATTAAAGATTATGTCATCTATATATAAAATGTTAATAAGTGAATCCTTACATTCTCCTTTTTATACAAGTTATTTTCCACTATTCCACTTTTTAAATAAAAAATATTGAAGAATGTATCTAACTTGGAATAAAAATATATTTGGGATTTATTTAACCCATATAAATACTTTTTTATCATCCAAATACATTTTTAATCCTCACCATACATAAATTCATCAGGTTTCTATATATACACCTTTTTTCAAGCTCACCGTTGTAGAATGATGACTTCACATAAATTTCAAAATAATTATATTTATATTGTGTAAAAATTGAAATAAATATTGTGATTGTTTCACATTTTCCATAAATAGAAATATCTTATCAAAATTTACTTTTAAAACTTTTAATATCACTTCCATGTAAGTCTCATTATTTCTAGCCACTTCACCATTTTTTGTTCAACTTATTTCAGAACAACCACATTTTTATAATGATATTATAATTATTTGTCTATAGAACTTAGTCCAATATGTTATAATTATTGATATTATACAATTTCTTTATTGAATTTTTTCCTTATTTTTACTTTAATTTCTTATAAACACTCCTTGGATTAATTTTTAAAAACATAAAAACATAAGTTGATGTCCTCAACAATCTTCTTTCCTGAACTGGTGAATCATATTATATAATGATGTTTTGATCCTCTAAAATATTTATTAATATTGGATAAAATATATTGTATTTTTATTAATCAAAATATATGATTGAATCAACATCATTAAACTTAATATCAGCTAAATATTCAATATTTTCATAATTAAATATATGTTTTCCAAGAAATTAAACACCTTATTCATCAATTTCATTTTCCATTTATTTTTGTCTGAACTCATTAAATAATTATTCAATGACTCCTGAATAATTATAATTAATAATAATCTTAATATAATTTTTTAAACTATGATTAACTAATTCATTTAGTGGATATCTCAAGAAAATTCCTATAAATTCTCATTGCATAAACTTCTCAATATTTTTAACTTTCACTTCAATAATGAAAGGACTTCAAAACACATAGAACTATTTAAAAATTAAACAATTATTATATTACATATCATAGGGTGTTGGTTAAAATAAAACTAATCATAAATGATTTTAAATGGGGTTCTAATTATGACATAATGAAATTTGATTACTAAAACTCTTGATTGGGAGTTTTAAATGAAAAAAAAAATCAAAAGCAAAGTGGAATTGATGTGTGTGGAGATAAGTTGAAAAGTATAAAATATATTATTCTTACAAGATTTTATCACCAAGATATTTACCTTCATATGAGTGGAAAATCACTTTTAGGGGAATAATGAAATCAACTAAAATTACCTTTTCTTACCTACGGGTTATACCATTATCATGAGAAACCACCATTGAATTTTTAGAGATGCTTAATTAAAGTGGATATCTAAGACTCTCTAATGGGAATAAAGTTACCTAAAAGGATACTTAGCTATTCTCATTAAAATAAATTATTTTTTATATCCATGGTGTTGTGATACCACAATCTCTCTCGGCTTGGGCTTATCTTGGGTTTGGAAATCCCTTACTGGGTTTTAGTCCCTAAACTACCCTTATTAAAGTTAAAATTTCTCTACCTAATGTAATTAGTGTAAATAAAACTCTTATATTCACCCCAAACTTCCCAAAAATTTATCTAGAATTGTTTTTAAAGATAAAAATGGAAATTTTTACTTTCCATTCTCATTACATCACACAAACTCATATGGTAATAATGAAAATTCAATCTAAGTGTGAATTATGAAATCAGATAAAGATCAGATAAGAAACAATCATTTTATATTAATAAAAGTAAAATCTATTAAAAACATCTCACATGTACTCATTATGAGTAGATTGTAAAATACAGAGTTAAATATAGAAATACAAGGTAATAGAGAAGAGAGATTAGTGGCCATGATGACTTTATCCATCTTTCAAGACTCATGATGTGCTCCTCAATCTTGGATCACTCTAGGATATATCCTATGATATAGATCAATTATATTCTATCCCTTATTCTCCCTTATTTCCTAGATGGTCAAATATTATCTCTATGTTCCTTATTCCTCCTCAAATAGACATCCAACTTGGGCATTCTTCCTCGGTTTCAAAGATCACTGTCAAGTGGAATTGGAATATGCATGAGATGCTTCTATGTAGATAGTGTAATCCTTCCCAAAATAATTTTTGTTCCTTGATCCATGATCTATTTATTACTTCTATTTTATGGATCAGATGATATATGTATTGTTTTTTAGGTCTATTTCCTAATTTGGTTAGATAGTTTAAGGTAATATGCTTTTGGTCCAAATATATTGTCCATGCAAGACATGTGTAAATTGTTCATCATCAATAGTCAGGGGGTTTATTCCTATTCCATGGATAAAATTCATCTTTTAACATTTTTCTTCTCTATTATATAGTGTTCAAGGATGTATTTGAAGTATTTTTATGATTGTTATGGGATTTTTGGAAAAAAAATAATCAATGAATATTATATTGATTAGTCAACATAATGTTGGGATTGGATGTAGTGCTAAATTAAGTGGATGGTGGCGTGTTGAACATTAATGAAAGTAATCATTGTCTTGAGAATACTATAGAATCCTGACTTTAAGATATATTAGTACCCAAATGTAATTTTAGGGTCTTTCTTGAAACTATGTTGAAGCTTCTCATGATACATCATTGTGATGGTTGTGATTCCAAAAATACAGATCCTTATAAAATAGAGACCTTTAGAGGGTGAATGTAATGTGTATTAGGTTTTGAGGTTGTGTTGGAACTATGATGTATTATGATGTTCGCTAATGAGGCTATGTTGATGTGGTAATATAATTTAAGAATTATTCTAGGAGAAAATATTGAATAGTATCACTTTCTTGGATTCTTCCATTAGATTATGTTGACCTTTCCAAATACTCTGATGTGAGACTACAATCTCTCAATAATACACTCTCAAGGGATTCCACCAGGATCCATTTTTATGTTAACACCTTCCCAAAAGTTGATTTGAGACTACATTAGGAGATCGTAGGATTATTTTTAGTTACTCTTAAGTTGAGTTACTTGTACACAACCTTCCTAGTTCCTGAATAATTCATACATGAGCTCCTCTTTATTCCTATGTAGCAAGGGTGGGAGCTAGTTTAAAATTATGTAGGATTTTTATTCATCAGTTGTGTATCAACCTATAAATACAAAATTAACTAAATTAGTACAAATTACATATAAATAAAAAAAATAAGATGATAAATATATTTAATGAATGAATTATAAAATAATAATATAATATAATATTAAAATAATTTAAAAAGTTATTCAAGTATGGAATGAGTATGTTCAAAAATATTTTTTCAAATATGTTTTAAACATGACCAAAATTAATCACTTAAGTGATTTTTTTTAAATTTAATGTGTAAAATCCAAAAATGTGTGAAACTCAATGTGTGGATATATTTTTGGCATTAAATACACTCAAATTAGATTAAAAATAATGGTAAAATTTTAAATAATTTTTGGATAATCATTCACCCACACTTAAACCATTATTTTCATCAAGAATAAATCTCAAAATTATCATAAAGGATTTCACATACTCATAATATTAAAAATCATAATTCTTTTTATTTTAAATAAATAAAATTTGAGGAAATTTTTAAGGAAACATTTAACGATATTATTTTTATCCACCCATTTTCAAATAAATCCAATGAAGTTAATGTAATATAGTTCACTGAAAAAGTATATACTTATTTATTTAACTAATATATAGCCTTTATATTCTTCATTTCAGAAATGAAATCACTCTTCCTTCATTTACTCTTACGGTAATGAACACACACCAAAATCTTTTTTTAATTTTCAAGACATTTTTTGTGATAAAATTATTAAGATGAGTCAATTTAACCATTACTAAGAAATTATATGAGTACACACCACTGATGATATTTTTTATAATCAAGGAATGAAAGAAACATTGTACTACGTGCTCTCAAAAAACTTTTAGACACTTACTGATGGATTTTATTCTCAACACTATTTTCACACATGTGAACCTTCCATATTTCAAAACATAAACAGATGTTGTAACTTTTATAAACTACTCCAAGTAGTGATCATGAATTGTTAACATTTTAATTAATGTTATGAAATTTTTTTATTCTAAAATATTTTTAAATCACCAAATTCAAGGTTTTTAAATCAAATTAATTAAATGTAATCAAATTAATACACTTATAATCATTTCATTTAAATCCCCTTAAATATTTCACATAATTCAAGGGATCAAGATTATCCTTAGTAGTAAGTCTAAAATATTAGTTTATGAACATGTTTCAAGTGTGTTACCTATTTTTTAAATCTTTTCCCCACACTTATCCTATGAAATATAACTAAAAAGAACAACTAAAGTAAGGTATATAGTTTATAAAAAATAAAATTATGAATGTGAATGTGTGGAGAAAAATAAATGTAATTGAGTAACTCCCCTCTAAAGATGTAACTCCTTCCTTTAATAGTGGGTTGGGATTATTATTCTATAGCTTTCAGAGGGGCTTCAGGTTCCTACAAAATGATGGAGTGGATTAAAACAATGGGAATTTTATTTAAAACTAACAAACTAATTAATAACATTAAATAAAAAAATTGAAAATACATAAAACTCTCTAAATGTATTGGGTTACCTCCCAAACAGTACTTGGGGTTATGTCCCATTCAGTTAAGCCTACTTTTGGAACTAACCCCAATTGATTGAGTGATGTGGATTCTTAACAAGGAACTAACATGTGTGGGTTTCTCCTAAGATGCTCCAAATTAAAACTACTTATTTATATTCTATAGTATATATGGATGAAACCTTCTCTGAAAATGTTGTAAATGTCCCATGGAGTTTTATTTTTCCAGTAAAGTGTACAAAACAACTAACTTCCTTAATTCTATAGATAATATGACTTAGGAATAGAGAGGGTGGTATTTTAATGGGGATACACTCCTTAGGTTACTCTTATTTTTCAATCATGATTACACTTCTAGTATAACCTTATATTCTTAAATTTTATTCAAGAAACCCTTTTATAGATATGGATCATGCTCTGCAGGTTTGGACTTTCAAAGTTCTTTCTCCTACTCCTCTTCCATTTATTGTTTTAATATAGAAACATGTTCTTGTAGTTCTTGGATTAGAATTACTTGATCTAAGATCATGGAAATCCATTAATCTATTTTGTTGTGGATAATTTGATCTAGCTGTAACTATTGGGATTCCCCTATAGATTGGTCCTCATTTTCTTCCTTGATTTTATCCAAGATATTTTGTTGTGTTTTTTAATCAATATCATTGTATTTCTACTATATAAATAGGGGTTTCCTATACCTCCATCCATTACAAACACAAAATGGATTTAATTTTCCTCTATATATATTTCACATGATATATATTATTAACCACTCCACCCCAACATTTTCATATTTCCTAAAAAATAAAATATTATAGTGAAATAAAATTGAGTAAATTTAAGACGATTGGTCCCATAGAGATCATTCCTAGGCAACGGTAAGTTGAGAGTTCCACCTAAAGCCCACCTCTAATATGAAAGAGGCTAATGAATACACCATATAGTCATAATGATAAAATTTTATACCTTATACTAAAGTAGCTTCACAAAATTTACACATCAAAACATACCCCAAAAATTAATAATAATAACTAAATCAACCAATAAATAGTATTGATTAATGACAAACCCTATAATATAATTAAGTTTATAGTAATAAATAAATCATAATGAAAAGAGAAAAAATTAACACCTAATATATAAAGAGGAGAAACCAACCTAAAAATGAGAAGATAATGGTCCCTACTCATGTTGTCTAAATCTGGGAACTATTAGTCAATACAACTACTAAGTATCACTAATCTCCGCCAACTCCCGGCCCACCCATATCTCAATTGAACTGCTTATTGTCTACATAAGATATGAAATGTGTGGTAAAGATTCAAATTCAAGGGTGAGTGTATATATACCTAGTATAATTACCTAGAAACCAAAATAAATATTAGAATATTAGTCATATCATAAGCATAAATATAAAGGGGGGATAATGTGGAACCCAAATATTTTCAACAGAGAACTTGAGGCAATGAAAGAGGTGTAGATATATATAGTGATCCATATGTGAAAATCTATACAAAAACCCATAAATTTAAAACATTAAAAACTATTAACCCGTCATATTCTCTTCAAAATAGAAGTGGGGGACTACACCACACTGATGGGTGCATAATCGGCTAAGGAATCACCAACTGTGGGGGCAGACCATACCCTATCTAAGCTCTATGATTGAGGAGTACTGACTCCATAGATAAAGGATCATTCCCTGGGTGTGTGAGGGGGAGTACCTGTAACGGCCTGAAATTTTGAATAAATCTTGTTTCCTAATCTCATGTGTTATTTTATGTTTTATTTGATAAACATGATTATAATTAAAATGAGACCATTGGGTTCTGACTGTTATATGACCATCAGTTAATATGACCGCTATGAACAAAATGTTTTGATTATTGTCTCTAAATACAAGTAATCTTGGTTAATTATTATAGAAAGAAGATTCGATGGCCTCACCTAGTAGTCTTGGACCGATCGAAGCCCATCTAAAAGAACTTGGGAAGGAGGTAGCACCATTAGGCTTTGCTCTGGACCAAACCCAAGCCGAACTTCATCATATGAAGCTAGAACGGAATTGCCTTCGCGAGAAGTTCAAACTGATAGAAATTACTACTCGGGAAATGTTGGTTGAGCCTCCCTTGGACTCTCTCACCTTAGCAGACCTTACACTTAGGTCCTATGCTGGTGTGATAAGGGGCTATGTAAGAAGACCGTAACTGCCTTTTGTAATCCTTTGTTTTAAATAAAAATTGGTATTTCTTCTTATGATGATGTTTATGAATTTTCAAATGACCGGATAAATATAGTATACATATTTTTGATGAATTTTAGAAAAAAGATATTTTAAAAATGTTTATGTAAACCTTAAATAATTAAAAATGTGTAATGATTTTCAAAAAATGGTCTTCTACAATTATGTTCAGTACAAAATTTGGAGTCTAATAAGATCAACTTGATTTTTGATGAATAGTAAATTATGAATAGTGATTTTATGATTAGGATTAGTAATATGACCAAATGGATTAGTAATCTCACTTAAAGAAAGTTTTAAAATAATCTAGGCACCTTGATTAAGTAATGTGATTCAATAAAATGGTTAAATAACGGTTTTATAAATTATTATTCAAGTATTAGTTTTTTCGAGTGAATAGTGTTTTTTAATTAAAAGTTAAATTAAAAATATTTAGAAAATTATTTTTATAAAATGGATTTCATTTTTGAACTCAGAGCACCGATATTATGCTATGGTAATTTTTGGGTTTTTTTCTGAAAAAAAATGAATTCTCGGTGAATAGTGTATTTATTTAAAAAAAATAAAAATATTTAGAAAATTATTTTTATAAAATGGAGTTCATTTTTGAAATCAGAGAATTGATATTTGGTTAGTGTGAAACTTTGGGATTTTTCTGAGAAAGTTGAATTTTCATTGAATAGTAAAAATACAGTTTTAGGGTTTCGGTATGTTTAATGACATCATAACTGTGTCATGGTGATGTCATGAGATATTTTAAGGGTTGGCCGGCCAAGGGTGATGAATTATTGTTTTGGGGGCCCCATGTGGCCTAACTCCATGGTAAATTCCAAGGGAGAGCACATGGGTTTGAGAAAAGCACATGTGAGGTGTCCCTTGGCCATTAATGCCTTGTCCCCTCACTTTCCCTATAAATACCCACCCTTTCCTCCTTTAGTTTTCACTCCCAACTCTCCCCCAACGAAGTTCTGGTCTTCTTACCTTCCAAGGAGTCCTCCCAAGGTGCCCCCAAGCTTTCAAGGTACCATCCTTTCAGGTTTAAGAGTTACATTTTAAGGTAAGGGATCTGACCTCTCTCTTTCTTTTCAAGTAATCTCTTTTATGTCATTTCTTTTATGCTCCATATTCTTATGTTGTAGGATGTTCTTTTATATTCATCCTACTTCCCATTTCATGTTCATATGATGAGAGACCCCCCCTTTCTCTCATCAATTCGTTTTAAGAATGTTTAAGTGGCGCCGTTAGGCTGCCGAATTTTTAAGGGATTCTTTCACCTTCCTCGTTTTCAAGTTCTATTTTCATTCAAGTCTTTCATGTTTCTTTTTATTATGTTGGGGAAAGATCTCTAAATTTATCATACTGATATTTTATTATCATATGATGAGAGACCCCATTTGATCTATTCAATTCAGTATTTTGATGTTTTAAGTGGCGCCGTTAGGCTGCCGAATTTTTAAGTGGTTCTTTCACCCTTCTCTTTTTCAAAGTTCTACTTTCATGTCAAGTATTTCAAGTTCCTTTCTATTATTTTGGGGTATGATCTCTATATCTATAATACTGGACTCTTATTTTCATATGATGAGAGACCCTATTTGACCTTCTCAATTCATTTGTTTTGAAGTTTTAAGTGGCGCCGTTAGGCTGCCGAATTTTTGAGGGATTCTTTCACCCTTCTCTTTTTCAAAGTTCTACTTTCATTTCAAGTCTTTCAAGATACTTTCTATTATGTTCGGGTATGATCTCTATATCTATCATACTGTACTCTTATGTTCATATGATGAGAGACCCTATTTGACCTTTTCAATTCATTTTTGTTGAAGTTTAAGTGACGTCGTTAGGCTGCCGAATTCTCACAAGAGAAATCTTATTTTTGTCATCCTTTAATATTCTTCATTTCATATGGTATATTTTCAAATTTCATTACCATGTTCTTAAATCCCTTATATTTTGTCCCTCTACTGTTTGATGGGTCATTTATGAATGTTTGACCCATGTCCCCTCTCTTCTCAATGTTTTCTAAAACCTTGTAACATAGCCGTTATGCTGCAGAATTTTCGTCTCAAAGTGTCTCTCTCTCTTTTCTAAAAATTATTTTATGTTATAAAGTGAATACTCAAAGCTCTTATTTCTACAGGGGTATTCACATATATATCAAAATGTTCTATTTTAAATTCTGGTATTTACATACATGAGACCCGCTTTCCCTTTCCGTGGGTTTAAAGTGACGTAAAGATCATGTCTTTAAAGCAGTTTTTAAAACGTTATGATTATGAAATGAAACCCATTTATTTTATGCTATATGGGTTATTTATGAAATTTTTGATGATTATATATGTGGCTCACATGATAATAAAGACAAATTTAAGGGTGCACCCTGATAGCGCTCCAATGCATTGGGTAATGATGTAACCACTAGAGATTACAATTTTCATGATACCTTGGTGAATAACCTTGGTAATTTTCAAATGACACCTTGGGGATGGACCTTGGTGATATGTTCATGATTTTCTATGTTAAATGATGTAGCCACATATTCAAGTTATGAAAAATGTTACTTTTATTATTATATATATCATGATTTCTTTCTCATGCCTTAAAGTTCTTTTCACGACCTTATTGAAGTATCTCATGTTCACATGTAAAATGTTTCTCTTGTTTTCCTTACTGGGCCTTCTGCTCACCCTTTCCTTTGATGTATGTCCCCAGGTTCTGAGATGCAGTAATGAAACTTGGATGAACATAAGGAGAAGCCTTTCAAGTGTTTAAGAAGAATGTTTTTTTTGTTTCATGTTTTAAGTTCCTGGTTTCCAAGACACTAAACCTTAAAGATCCTCGGTTTTGTAAAATGTAATGAAAGTTTATGTGATAAAAAGGCGGGATGCTATAGTTGGTATCAAATGATGGTTTAGTTATTTGTGGAAATTAGGATATGAAAACTTTAGGAAGAAGCCTATAGAAAATTTTATATATAGGAAATCTTCCTGGTATTTTGGTGAGTATTGGGTAATGGGTTGCCAAGCAAATACATCCTTGTCTAGATACGAGCAGGTAGAGGTGGCTCTGGCACAGATGTATATAGGGGTAAAACCCGAAAACACCGCTTTGAGCTAGACTCGAATGGGAACTGGTACACGACAATGGGCCTTGCTGCACACTTGGTTACGACACTCCCGGGGGATATGCTTTGGTAAATTCATAAGCTTAGTATGAACCATTATTAAAGGAAAAAGGATAAAACAAAATAAAGATTCACATAAGAATATATGATCATGGATAACCTAGATGGGAACCTAGGGGATCACATGTTAGGGTATACTTTTCTTCTACAAGTTATCCTTATATGCTTTAAGTTCCTTTTCATAATTATTGGTTAAGTATTTAAGCCTCTAATTATACTTTCTCTTCTTAGTT
Source organism: Viscum album (assembly GCA_963277665.1). Lineage (NCBI taxonomy): Eukaryota > Viridiplantae > Streptophyta > Magnoliopsida > Santalales > Viscaceae > Viscum > Viscum album. The sequence goes on along the minus strand of OY728143.1, from coordinate 796,031,677 downwards.
AATGGTTAGAAATGGAAGAACATGTCCCAATAACCAATGTGATGGGAAATGCGATGATTTCCGGATTAAAGGATGATTATTATTTTGGAAGACGTTCACTATTTTGGGGACCCTATATGATCTAGGTAAATAGATTACTACGGTATTTTCATTGAGGAGTAAGGTTGACTTATATTTTGAAGAATTGATGAATTTAAGGTGGACTTATAGTAATTTAGGTTACTTATGGGAATGATTAACCTATCTTGGGTTAAATATGTTTAGGTTAGATACTTTTGTTATAAGATGTTAGGAGTGGTTGATGTTTTTTTGGAGATGAACAATGAAGTTTATTTTTTAAGACTATGTTATCAAATCCTTCTTGTATTTGGGTTTCAATATTAGTTTGGTTTATTTTGAGGAATTTTAAGGACCTTTATTTATGGAATGGACTATGATGAACTTTGGGTAGTACCATGGAACCTTGAAGATTTAAAAGTAGTTTCCATTCCTATGGGATTCTTTCTTTTGAAGGGTTGTTTTACCTTACCCTTTCGGTTTTTGGGATAATGTTTAAAGATAAAATAAATAGATAGTTAATCTTTTGTGGATTATGTGATTCTCTAGAAGATGATTCTTGTGTTTTGATGAGACCAAGTAGTTTCGAATGCTCATAGTTTGGAGAAAAGATTAGTTTTGGGAAGAAACTTATTAAAGGATGAAACTCTACAAGAAGGTAGATATATTTCCTTATGTTTTTGTTCTATGTTGTAAATGAATTCCTCAAAGTTATGAAAAGGAACGTAAAACAAAAACGTTGTTGGTTTACGTTTCCTACTAGGTAATCAAAGACCGCTTGCACACATAATAATTTTGGGATTTTTTGGTGGTTAACTTCCTCCTAATCATGTTTTCTATCACTCTCCTTTATGATGTGACCCTTTGTTTTCTTCTCCATGTCCATGTTTCCTACATGGAATCCCAGTATGAGTAAACTCGGTTGGCCTTTGTACTCCCTTTTCTTTCTTTTAAAGTAATGGCATCACCGACTCTTTTTCCGATGTGGGACTTTCAATGAAATTTCAAAACCCAATTTTTAAAATTGCGAGGACGCAATTTCTTAAAGGGGGGAAGATTGTAACGGCCCGAAATTTTGAATAAATCTTATTTCCTAATCTCATGTGTTATTTTATGTTTTATTTGATAAACATGATTATAATTAAAATGAGACCATTGGGTTCTGACTGTTATATGACCATAAGTTAATATGACCACTGTGAACAAAAAGTTTTGATTATTGTCTCTAAATACAAGTAATCTTGGTTAATTATTATAGAAAGAAGATTTGATGGCCTCACCTAGTAGTCTTAGACCGATCGAAGCCCATCTAACAGAACTTGGGAAGGAGGTAGCACCATTGGGCTTTACTCTGGACCAAACCCAAGCCGAACTTCATCATGTGAAGCTAGAACGGAATCGCCTTCGCGAGAAGTTCAAACTGATAGAAATTACTACTCAGGAAATGTTGGTCGAGCCTCCCTCGGACTCTCTCACCTTAGCACACCTTACACTTAGGTCCTATGCTGGTGTGATAAGGGGCTATGTAAGAAGACCGTAACTGCCTTGTGTAATCCTTTGTTTTAAGTAAAAATTGGGATTTCTTCTTATGATGATGTTTATGAATTTTCAAATGACCGGATAAATATAGTATACATATTTTTGATGAATTTTAGAAAAAAGATATTTTAAAAATGTTTATGTAAACCATAAATAATTAAAAATGTGTAATGATTTTCAAAAAATGGTCTTCTACAATTATGTTCAGTACAAAATTTGGAGTCTAATAAGATCAACTTGATTTTTGATGAATAGTAAATTATGAATAGTGATTTTATGATTAGGATTAGTAATATGACCAAATGGATTAGTAATCTCACTTAAAGAAAGTTTTAAAATAATCTAGGCACCTTGATTAAGTAATGTGATTCAATAAAATGGTTAAATTACGGTTTTATAAATTATTATTCAAGTATTAGTTTTTTCGGGTGAATAGTGTTTTTTAATTAAAAGTTAAATTAAAAATATTTAGAAAATTATTTTTATAAAATGGATTTCATTTTTGAACTCAGAGCACCGATATTATGCTATGGTAATTTTTGGGGTTTTTCTAAAAAAATGAATTTTCGGTGAATAGTGTATTTATTTAAAAATAAAATTAAAAATATATAGAAATTTATTTTTATAAAATGGAGTTGATTTTTGAAATCAGAGCATTGATATTTGGTTAGTGTGAAACTTTGGGATTTTTCTGAGAAAGTTGAATTTTCAGTGAATAGTAAAAATACAGTTTTAGGGTTTCGGTATGTTTAATGACATCATAACTGTGTCATGGTGATGTCATGAGATATTTTAAGGGTTGGCCGGCCAAGGGTGATGAATTATAGTTTTGGGGGCCCCATGTGGCCTAACTCCATGGTAAATGCCAAGGGAGAGCACATGGGTTTGAGAAAAGCACATGTGAGGTGTCCATTGGCCATTAATGCCTTGTCCCCTCACTTTCCCTATAAATACCCACCCTTTCCTCCTTTAGTTTTTACTCCCAACTCTCCCCCAACGAAGTTCTGGTCTTCTTACCTTCCAAGGAGTCCTCCCAAGGTGCCCCCAAGCCCTCAAGGTACCATCCTTTGAGGTTTAAGAGTTACATTTTAAGGTAAGGGATCCGACCTCTCTCTTTCTTTTCAAGTAATCTCTTTTATGTCATTTCTTTTATGCTCCACATTCTTATGTTGGAGGATGTTATTTTATATTCATCCTACTTTCCATTTCATGTTCATATGATGAGAGACCCCCCCCCCCCTTGCACTCATCAATTCATTTTAAGAATGTCTAAGTGGCGCCGTTAGGCTGCCGAATTTTTAAGGGATTCTTTCACCTTCCTCGTTTTCAAGTTCTATTTTCATTCAAGTCTTTCATGTTTCTTTTTATTATGTTGGGGCATGATCTCTAAATTTATCATACTGATATTTTATGATCATATGATTATAGACCCCATTTGAACTCTTAAATTCAGTATTTTGAAGTTTTAAGTGGCGCCGTTAGGCTGCCGAATTTTTAAATGGTTCTTTCACCCTTCTCTTTTTCAAAGTTCTACTTTCATGTCAAGTATTTCAAGTTCCTTTCTATTATGTTGGTGTATGATCTCTATATCTATCATACTGTACTCTTATGTTCATATGATGAGAGACCCTATTTGACCTTCTCAATTAATTTTTTTTGAAGTTTTAAGTGGCGTCGTTAGGCTGCCGAATTTTTGAGGGATTCTTTCACCCTTCTCTTTTTCAAAGTTCTACTTTCATGTCAAGTCTTTCAAGATACTTTCTATTATGTTCTGGTATGATCTCTATATCTATCATACTGGACTCTTATGATGAGAGACCCTATTTGACCTTGTCAATTCATTTTTGTTGAAGTTTAAGTGACGTCGTTAGGCTGCCGAATTCTCACAAGAGAAATCTTATTTTTGTCTTCCTTTAATATTCTTCATTTCATATGGTATATTTTCAAATTTCATTACCATGTTCTTAAATCCCTTATATTTTGTCCCTATACTATTTGATGGGTCATTTATGATTGTTTGACCCATGTCCCCTCTCTTCTCAATGTTTTCTAAAACCTTGTAACATAGCCGTTATGCTGCAGAATTTTCGTCTCAAAGTGACTCTATCTCTTTTCTAAAAATTATTTTATGTTATAAAGTGAATACTCAAAGCTCTTATTTCTACAGGGGTATTCACATATATATCAAAATTTTCTATTTTAAATTCTGTAATTTACATACATGAGACCCGCTTTCCCTTTCCGTGGGTTTAAAGTGACGTAAAGATCATGTCTTTAAAGCAGTTTTTAAAACGTTATGATTATGAAATGAAACCCATTTATTTTATTCTATATGGGTTATTTATGAAATGTTTGATGATGATATATGTGGCCCACATGATAATAAAGACAAATTTAAGCGTGGGCCCTGATAGCGCTCCAATGCATTGGGTAATGATGTAACCACTAGAGATTACAATTTTCATGATACCTTGGTGAATAACCTTGGTAATTTTCAAATGACACCTTGGGGATGGACCTTGGTGATATGTTCATGATTGTCTATGTTAAATGATGTAGTCACATCTTCAAGTTATGAAAAATTTTACTTTTATTATGATATATCTCATGATTTCTTTCTCATGCCTTAAAGTTCTTTTCATGACCTTATTGAAGTATCTCAAGTTCACATGTAAAATGTTTCTCTTGTTTTCCTTACTGGGCCTTCTGCTCACCCTTTCCTTTGATGTATGTCCCCAGGTTCTGAGATGCAGTAATGAACCTAGGATGAACATAAGGAGAAGCCTTTCAAGTGTTTAAGAAGAATGTTTTTTTTTGTTTCATGTTTTAAGTTCCTGGTTTCCAAGACACTAAACCTTAAAGATCCTCGGTTTTGTAAAATGTAATGAAAGTTTATGTGATAAAAAGGCGGGATGCTATAGTACCGACCCTATATGTATATAGGAAATAAGGGACTATTATCAAACATAAATAAACCTATCAAAGGATTAATGACCCTAGAAATGCTCTAAAATTCATGCTTATACATTTTCATCAGAAAACTAATGATGAAGAGAAAATCCCATGTCATGACCCCATGACACAAGTTGGATATCAAATATAATGCCACTATTTTGTTCTATATGGAAAAACACCCATCATAGACTACTTTTATGCTAAAATATGAATTTAGACAATGAAATATAGCTAGGAGGTTGGTGTAGAAGAAGTACATGGTGTGTCCCCTAGGATACATAGTGTGTAGTGACTAAATATAATTTTTTTTGTTCTGGTGAGAAACATGGAATGTAAGTATTCACATACATGGTGTGTGAGTAATCATACATAATGTGTGGGACTAGGGGTGGTAACTATTTTATACCACAATCTCCTGTGTCATCTGAATTCGAGGAACATAGTTTTTGGTCCTAAATCACATGGTGTACAGACATAAATATACTCATGGGCCTATAATCCTTGTACATTCCATGCAATAAACAATGGGGGTACACAACTTGTTGTTCATACACACAACCTGTGATATTTAACTCTGTCAAAACCATCTTCCACAGCACTTGAAGTTCATTATGTGTGCTCTTTTAAATTACATGTTGTGTATTCAATATTTTCCCAAAAACTTAAGTATTATCTTGATATTTCCTCATGAATAATAGATATGCCTCTAATGTCACCATAACCCCCATTGACCACATCTATCATGGTAGTGGGGATGTCAAAATTTAGTCTTCAACCATTGATAAACTGTGGGAGGGAGGATGAGCCCAAAAGGGGCATCGCTGCGGGACATTTCTTCTGTCACCACCACCTCCTTCATCCCACTCAGCCTCCTTTCCCCTAGGTTTCGTTGTACACGATGATGTCCTCCTTGGCTCGTCCTTCTCGATGGTGTGCATGATTTTTCGGCTTCTTGGCTCAACTCCACTTTATGGATAGGGTTTCACGGCGGCGTAGTTGTTCAGAGGCCGAGTCCCAGTTTCTGTGGGTTGAGGGAGCTACTTCATATGTGGATGCATGCAATAGGTGGTGGAGTGTGTCTTTTGTGGGCTTGATGGATGGCGGCGAGGGGATCTGGATCTGGTTCTCTCCCGGGATCTCGTCCGGTATTTTGGGCAATTTCTTCTGTTTTTTATTTAATCTTTTGAGTAGGGTTATGTGGGTTTGATGTTTGGGGTTTTTTCAATGGCTTGCCGATTTTGGCCTGGATGTTCACCATAGAGGGTTGGAGTTTTGGTTTTGGACCATCAATGATGGTGTTGACGGTTGATGGTGATGCTCTTCCAGGCTCCGGTGGATGCAGATGAATTTTTTTGCTTGTCTGTTCAAGACAGGTCGTGGTTCATGGTTCATTGTTTGTTTCTCTGGTGGTCGAGATGTTGGTGGTGGTATGTTGGTGCTTCAGCTCATATGACAGATGATGGTCCTACTGTGAATAGTGTGCGGCTCTGATGAAGGCTCCACCGTCTTTCGGCTGTGAATTATGGCGCGTGGTGTTCTGGCTCGTCTCATCGGCGGTTTGATTGGAGGTGATGTTGGATTTTGCATTGTTTCGCTCCTCGAGGTGGTTGTGTGGCTCGAGGTGGACATGTGGTTCGTTATGTTTTTTAATTTTTAATTTCTGAATTTGTTTTTCTTTTGGATGATGGGGTTTCACTAGACCCACGGTTTTGAATGTTGTTGTTTGGTTTTGAGGTGACCGGTTATCCTAAACCGGATTTATGATAATCAAAAAAAAAGTTTTCCAACAGTCTTCAACCCTTGATCACTAAAAATGAGAATCATTATTGAAGCTTGATGCCCCACATTGTTATTTGGGAACCAGTATATACCAATCTATAATTTGTGATCTACCTCTATATGGTGTTTCTCCCATACAGCACAACCTTAGATATCAAAAACAAACACACATGGATATAAGGTTTGATCGCAATTTAAACTATATCAGGAGTCGAATCACCATCCCTGCATAGTTCAATTATGAAATACATGAATAATAAGAGGTATAAAACCATAAAACAACAAAGTGGGTAATCACAATGGTCGTTATGCACTTGGAAATCAATTTTAGGTGCAAAAACTAAAATAAAATATGTACAAAAAACATTATTAGGATTAAATAACCCCAAATCATAATATGGTAAAATAGTAATTTGATAATTACATTTTAAAATTTTAAATTGTATAACTAACATCAATCATGCTAGAGAAATCATGAGGAATGTAGTGCTCAAAAATAACAATTCCCAACCTGAGTAATGGATCAATCTTTAGTGAAGAATGGATATGAGTTGATGTTATGGATGATTCCATGGAAATCCATCATTAATTTCCTAAATTATATTCGATCTGTCACCAATGATTCTTTAATTATGGGTCCCCTAAAATTGTTCAAAGTTATATACATAACCCTAGAGATTTTCGTAAACATGGTTTAAATAATTCTCCTATTGGATAAAACATTAATTAAACAATTTAATTATTTTTTTAATTAACATTACTCTAAATCTTCCCATGATAGTGAACTACCATGGGACCCGATGTGAAGGGAACATACATTATTCATAATGTAAAACCCAACTCATCGATTCAACCACAGTCTATGTTTTCTTGTCAGGGACCCCCATTCATGGGAAAATCATAACACTCAAATATGCACATGTGCAAACTAAAATAATATTTTATTTTTAATATAATTGTGTCGGGGATCCATGATGCTTGCATATCTACATTGGATCAGAGACTTAACTCATATATATTAACAAAAATATTCGAAGAGTTCAATTGTGAAAACTAGAGTAGTTACATTCTCCCCATATTCAAATATTTATACCCTGAAAATCTCAACCTATTCAAAAAAGGAAGGGTATTGAGCCTACAACTAGCTATCATGCTCCCATAAGCTCTCATGAAGGTTCTCATACTACAAAAGGACGCACAATATTATAATTTTCATCCCTTAAGGGTATAATATTTTTTATCCTTGATACCCAATGGGTACCCTGAAAAGGTAGATATGTATTTAATGTCCATCTCACCCTATTCAATAATAGGTGATGGATCATGGATGTACCTCCTCAATCGTGACACATGGAAGAGGTTGTTCACCTAGTTCAACTGTGAGGGATACACTAAGTGGTACACAACCTATCCCACCCAATTTAGGATTCGAAATGGCCTAATAAATCTTGAGGATTGATTACTGAATTTTTATTGGTATTGTGATTTTATTTTCTTAATGTACAAGTAAATGTGAGGTGGTGAATCAGGTAAATAAGTGAGTATCCACCCATAAAATTAGATTTATTTGTTGATATTGTGTTTTTATAGCAAATGAAAATAAATCTGGTCTTTATAATAGCTAGATGAGAATATTCCTTACACCAATTACATCAGTCAATTGTTGAGCTAGTCATAATGTGTGAAGGAAAGTGAAAATCTTGGTGAATCACAATTTATAATATTAACCTCTTAAGTTGAGAAACTGATATAATCTAAGAGATATCTAACCAATGAACTTATAATGGATAACCTGTACAACTATATTCAATAAAAATTTAACAGGTTCAAAGTTTTTGAAGACAAAGTAGAGCTAAATTGAATAAATATTACCCAGGATTGATTTAAGAGTTTCTAACCTTGAACTGGTAGAAGAGTTTATTGAAACACTCTAAGTCATGTGCAAAAATATGTTGCAATACCTTGAAATTTTTCTTAATGAAATATTTATTTATTTTAAATAATCCTAAAATTATTAGAATATTTTCATATATGATTTGAATAGGATTGATAAGGCTTGAGAATATTTGAATTCATTATGAGTTTATATTAATAATTCTAAAATTCATGTGTTAGAGTGAAAAATGGCTAATGAAATTATCCTTTATGGATTTCATGTAGGAGTATTCATTTATGTTGAAAATATTTTCCTACCACATAGAATATTTGAGTTTTTATATTTTTATTGTAGTGGAGTTAAAAATTTGGCTAAGGGAATTGAGCTATGTATGTTACCCGTACGAGAATCCATCTACACAAGAATGGAATCACAAATAGTTTTCTCTTTTGATAGGAGATATGTCAGTACATGATGTGAATTGAGTCATTCATAATAATATTATGCTTTGGAGGTGATAAGTGTCCATAATATAATAGAATTCATCTATGGTTTTGAATTTTGATAACAAATCAGTAAAGGGAATTATGATATGTGGACACCCTGTAAGAGAAGTATACTAAATTGATACTTGTCAGATAAATGAGTTAGCCACATATTGATAAATGTTGAGTTAATAAGATGAATGACATATAATATTTTCAAGATCTTAGAATAATGAAAATTTTATTTTTCTAGAATTATAAGACTCTGAAGAATGATAAATTGAGATAATTTGTTACTGTATCCCCTTTCCCTGTATAGTTTTAAATAAATTAAGATAATTCATTGGCCAATATTCAATAAAAAATATAACAAAATAAATACAATAAATAATATAATGATATGCAGATTATTGAGGAAAATAATAAGAAGATCAATGTGTTGAAGAATACTTTCAACATTCAAATGAACTATAAAGAAAATATTGAGTTTTCAAGAAAAATGAAGATTTATTTTCATTTAATCTCAACCTACTCTTAAGGGGTTATGTTATTTTAAAGTGATCTATTTGAGAAAAAGAAAAAAATTCAAATATGAGTTTTGATAACTATTGTATTGCAAGAAGAAAAATTCATGCCATGATGAACTGCTTCATGCTGTAAGTTGAGTTTCATAAAACATATTTTATGTTGTATATTTATCTATATCTATTAAGAATGAAATACGGATTTTATTGAAGATATATTGTAACATACCTCTTCTTCTCGTTGGATTGAGAAGGTAGGATGATTTTACTTCGCCTTAGGGGACATCCCCAAAGCGCCAAAGGTTGGAAATAAATGCCAAGGGCTTCATTACCAAGTAGGGGAGATTTTCTCCAGGAGATAAAACAACAAACGAAACAAACCTTAACAAAACTACTACACAAATCATGATAAAAAATTTAAAACTAATCAAAGTAAAACCATTTATATCAATACCAACTACCAATAGTACCACAACAGAAGAGTATAAAACATCCTACCACAAAGTGGAAGACTATATGAAAAAAAAACTCAAAGTCTCCAAGAAAAAACTCCTAGATCCAACAAGATTCTTGCTCCAACTCTACAAATCAACCCAAGTATCACTAAGCACTGCTATAAAATTCTGATACTTTACCATTTCCCATGTCTCAGTAAATAATATTTTCAAAAGCACTAAATTTCCAAAGAAAGGGTGAGTACTAAAACTTAGTAGTATTTCCCTAAATTACTTACCTACTCACACCACAAGGATAGAAAATTTTACAAAAAAATTATAAAGTAGCATATATGAGAAAATTTTTAAAACATTTTATATCAAAATATAAACAACTATCATAACATAGTAGTTTTCACAAAACACTAATAAGTTCCAAGGAATGAATCCAAACAAAGCTCTAAAACCTTTTTATTAACTCCATTTTGGAATAATCCCTTCCATTACACATAACCATACATCTAACCATGTATTAAACCTTGTACCTCCCTATACTCACGAGTGGTGAGTCATCCATTCACTAATTTATCACCTAGTGAACCATTTTTATGGGGGAGAGCTCAAAACCATATCTATCCAACTAAGGATGGGGAGACTCCTTACTGTTATCTATCCCGAATTCACATGAACCCACACAATCATTATGAAAATACCAATATGAAAACAACCAATTTTATAAAACTATTAATTTATTGAAAACATTTCAAACAACCTATTTCAAATCTACCATCCCATTTAATTTTAATAAAACCATAATTTTATTGAAAACATTTCGATTAAACTATTTAGCATAATTCCAAAAAAAATAACATTTTAAAATCAAGACTACATATCACTTTCTACAAAACACCCAATTTCCATGATTCCAAAAACCATCACTTAATAGGGTTTTCAATAGTCATTTCCTAGAAAAGTCATAATAAATTTCGAAAAAACAATTTTAAATCAAGACAGCCTAAAATAAATATAGTTTTCGAGAGTGATGCCACATATATTTGGATTAATGTTGAAGACGAAGAACAGCACACAAACGCCAATGAAACCAAGTTGAAACTCTAAAACCCCACCATAGATCTCTTCTCCTATCATAAAAAGGACCAAATAAAATCATATTTGGCATTAAATATCTTATATCATTCCATAGTGGATGTAGATCTAAAACCGGAGAGAGATATAGAAGTAGATATATGAAAAACCACCAAGAACGATCACTTCCCGTGAGAATTCGGCTTCAAAACACCAAAAGAAGCCTCTAAATCAACTCCAAATCGATAGGGAGAGGTTATCTAACATTTGAGAGGAAAAATAACAAGTTAGGTCTATTTTTCAGTAAAACAATGGAGTTAGAGTTCAAAACCTTTGAGATCTGCAATTTTAGCATATCACTTTTAACCTATGCACGGTTAGTTGCATGGTTTGGAAACCCATGTGATGAACATGTATCAACATCTATCCCAAGCAAGAACCTCTCATAGTTGGATAAAATTATTTCCAAATCATGTTCCATCCATACTAATGCTCATTATCTCAAGTTTCATGGATTCTCCAAGGATGTCATGCAGTTTGGATAAACCATGTGTCTCATGTACGCCTTCTCTTTTAGCCCTTGTTTAATTGTACATGGTTTCCTGTAAGTGTTTCATCGTTTTCCCAAACCATACACCAACTTTTTACCTCTATAAAATCCCCAAAAAATCTCAAAAGTCCTCTAAAATCTCCCAAACTTCACCCATAAACATTACATACTTAAAAAAAATCATAAATAAAGGGTTGCTTACTTAAAACTGGGGGTTCTATATTCTCCCCACCATTAGACTTTCCATCCCTATAAAGTTAAAAACCATTGATGTCCTAAAAGTGTTTTGGCCATTTCAATTTCATTTCCATCTCACTTTCCCACGTCTCTTCCTCAATTTGATCATTTTTTCACAAAACCTGCACTAGACCGATATTTTTCTTATTCAATACATTCTCTTTCTTATCCACAATATGCACTGGCATGTGCACTAATGAAGCATTCGGCGCTAGGTCAACATGATTCCATATGATCACATGGTTAGGACTGAGATGATACTTTTTTAATTTAGATATGTGAAACACATTATGTATTTCACTAAACCATTGTGTAAATTTCAAATGATATTCCACCTCACCAACCAGTTCCAACATCTCAAAAGGGTCTATGGATCATTAAGATAACTTTCCTTGTTTCCTAAAATGATTATGTCCAACCCTTGGAGAGATTCTCAAGAACAAACCATGAAAAAAAATGGTTGTCGATGATGATCATCATAAGATTTCTAATGAATCCAATCCATCTCCATTTGATTCCTGACCAACCGAATCTTCTCTTTTTCTTGGATAAGTTTTGGCCCAACTAGTGGAGTCTCACCTATTTTCAGCCCAAAAATTTGAGAGTGACAAGGAAACTCATACAATCCTTCAAAAGGATCCATATGTATCAATTCTTGGTTGCTATTGTTATACGAGAACTCCCCTAACAACACATGATCTTCCCATGATCCACTAAAATCCATTACACAAGCCTGCAACATGTCTTCCAACATTTGTGATGTCTCTTTGTATTGTTCATCCATCTAAGGATGATATACCCTACTCATAGTCAACTAATATCCAAGGTTTTTCTTTATCGATTTCTAGAAACGGGGCATAAACCTCATATCTTTGTCTGAGATGATTGAAACTGGTATTCAATGCATCTTTACCACTTCTCAAAAATATATTTTTGAGAAGTCATCCACCATATGATATTTACAAATATGGATGAATGGGATTATTTTGTGAGTCGATCCACTATTACCCACATAGAATCATGTTTCTGAACCATTATTGGGAGACCTTTTATAAAATTCAAAGATATCCGCTCCCATTTAAAAACACGAATAGGTAATGACTGCAACATACATGTTGGTTGCTAATGTTCTGCCTTAACTTGTTGATAAGTTAATCATCTCGAAACAAACTCAACCACATTTCTTTTCATGTTAATCCACCAAAACTTCTATTTCAACTCTGTATACATCATATGTATTCCAGGATGAATATCCCATCTAGAATGGATATAAGCATGAAGAATTTGTTTTTGGTAAGATTTTGGTACGACCATCTGATTTATAAAACACAACACTGAAATATCATCCAACCTCTAGCTCTCAACGGTCTCCACATCATTGATTTTTTACCTCATTGTAATACATTATGAATCAGAAGTATGTGCATATTTAACTATCACAATAAAATTGGGAACAAACTAAACTACAAATAAAAGTGAAACTTCACCTTGATCTTCACATTCCAAGTTCATGTCAGCTAGGACCTACATCAACTACCATTCATCTGAATATTATTTTTTCAACTGAGCATATGAATTTATACTTAATACATCAGCTACCGAATTTCCCTTACTTGGTGTGTATGTTAATTAAAATTCAAACATTTGGAGATACTCCATCCATATTCTTTTTCCTTGGATTCAAATCCCTTAGTGAGAAAATATGATTCAAACTCTTGTGATCCTTAAACATAGTGAATTTCTCACCAAAGAGGTAATGATGCCAAGTCTTCAAAAAATGGACTATGAAAACTAAATCCAAATAATGTGTTGGGTAGTTCTTCTCATGAACTCATAATCACCTTGGCCCATAAGTAACAACATTGTCTCCTAGAAATAGAACACATTCCAACCCAGATCCGGAAGTATCACAAAATACCATGAACCCTTGTCCTGATTCTAGAAGTATCAAGATAGGTGTTGATGTAAGAAGAACTTTCAACTCTTGAAAATAATTTTGGAATTCCTCATCCCATTATAATGGAACATTATTTTTTTAAAAGTTCTCATAGGTTTAGCTAGTCATCATAACTCATGAACAAATCATCGATAATAACTAGCTAAACTAAGAAAACTTTGTATCTCAAATACATTCTTTGGTGGTTTTCAAGAGATAATTGACACTATGTTTTCTAAATCCAAAGAAACACCTCTTTTAGAAATTTCATAGACAACAAAGTGTGCATATTGTATCCAAAAATCACACTTTGATAATTTGGCATACATTCAATGGTCTCTAAATATTCCCAATATTGTCCCCATGCGTTTCTCATACTCTTCACTTTTCCTTGAATACACAAATATATCATCTACAAACACCACCACAAAAGAATCCATATATCACTGAAATATCTAATTCATAAATGCCATTAAGACTTCAAGTTCATTCATATGACTGAATGGAATTACCAAAAAATCATAATGGCCATATCTACTCTTGAAATTTTTCTTTGGAATATCCTCTTTCCGAACCCAAAATTAGTGATACCCCAATTGCAAGTCAATCTTAGAGAACCATATATCTCCCATAAATTGATTGAATAGATCATTAGTTAATTGAAGTGGATATCAATCCTTTATCATAAATTTCTTAATCTTTTGATAATTTACACACAGCTAAAAAGTTCCATCCACCTTCTTAACGAACAAGACTGATTCTGCCCATGGAGATGTCCTTGTCTGAATGAACCCTTTTATTTCTAGATCTTCCAAATATACGTTCAATTACCTTAATTATTTTTGTGTCATACTATAAGATGGAAGTGATATAGGACTGGTCACAGGAATGATATCAATCATAAAATCCATTTCCCTTTTAGTTGGTAACCTTGGGAAATTCTCTGAAAAAAACATCAGGAAACCATTCCACCACTACAAGAAAACTGTTACTCCCGATCTCTTCCATTGATGAAAAAGTTAATAATACCAACTGGTATGGGATTTTTTTAATAGTTGGTTCCAAAAATCCCATTGCACCAACCTTTACATTTCGGTCTTCTCAAAAGAGATGCTCGACACCGTCTTCAATTGTAAAACTGACCTTTCTGGTGTAACAGTCAATGTGAGCCTTGAACATTATCAAAAAATCTATACTCATTATTATATCATAGAATCTGAGATAAATCATAGATAAATTCCATTGTTTCTAATATCCATCATGATTTATAGAAAATTCTCTACTCATAAAGGCTCAATATTCTCTTTAACCAAGAGGAGTTTGAATTTTTAAAACAGATGGAATCATCACAACTTTTAAACTCAGAAAATCAATTGCATGATAACAAATAAATGAATGATATAAACCCATATCAAACAAATTATTCATATGGATAAAATTAAAAAGAATCATAAAAATCAAAATTTATGGTTCAAACTAATCATCCATAATCACTTATTCAGCTCTATATAATTACTTTCTTGTGACTCTTTGTTCACTGTTTCCCTGTTGATATTTCCCTTCCTAAGGAGTCGTGGTTTTCCAGGAATCACAATGGTTAGCTCTATTCTGCTGAGGAGAGGTATTCTTTTTTCCTCTTCCCATTGAATCATACAATTCTTGAGACATCTGAGAGGTTTCTCGAACACCCAAACTCAGAGAAATATGACAATAGCACTAGATATTCCCCATCTGATTGTAGTTGTGGCATGCTCTAGGTTTTTTCGTACACTCACACATTATGTGGTCAAGTGAACCACATTGGAAACATCCTGATTTTATCTTGGGTCATGGAGGAAGGTTCACGGATCCAGTTATCTAATTATGAGTCATACTCCCAGCATGGAAATAGGTTTCCCTCTTCCTCTTTCTCTTTGTATTGGAGTTCCTACTATTTCCCATAGGTATCAACATACTTCCTCCTCCCATAGCTCCAGATATGTACCTTTTAGCTACTATCATTCTATTGACTATCTATGTATGGTCCATACTATAGATCAAATAAATATTCATGTGAATATCCATCATATGCCCTGATTCAATGATTCATACCTTCAAGGATGCACTAGTAGTAAGCTCGGGTGAAAATCACTCTAAATTCATGAATTTAGCCACATAATGTTTTATAGAAATATTTTCCTGGTTCAAAATGAATAAGTAAATTGTTCTATAAATTCTTAAGATGTGAGGATAGAAATGTTTGTTGAACAATTCTTCAAAATAAACACATGCATGTCCTTGGTCTAATTTACCTTGAACAGCTAAATCCCACCACTGGCATGCAAGATCCTCCAGTATATACATCTTCATCTTGACTTTAACCTCTTTTGGTGTGCCAATTAAATCGAAGATATGATTCATCCTATTCATTAACACCTCTACCTTATATGGTTTTGAATCAACGCAAAATATGGGTAGATTCTATTTCTAGAGTTGGACAAAATTATCCATTTTCCTTGGCTCATCCCTCCTATTCCCGGTATCCACATGTTGAAATTATTAAACAATATTTTGAACTAGTTTTTAGTTCAACTGTGGCTCAGTTGAAACCACATTTTTAGAAGCTTCCACTGGTTGGTTTTTATGATGCCTATCGGGTTCCATTTTCTATACAAAGAACAAACTCCATAAGTCTCACTCTATATTAACTGATGGATTTTAAATTTCGAATTATACCACATCAAACCATCACAACATTGCTTTCCAAAATCAACATTTACCATCTTCCACCATTTTTCAAAAAGTTCCACTTTCTTTTGAAAATCAAACCATTTCCAAAATACCACAATCATTCTCTTTTTAAAGTCTTTCATTTGAAAAAAAAATCAACATTTTTCAAAAAAAATTATACATTGCACCAAATCACATATCATTACAAAAAATAAAATATACACTTCTAGTAGGATTTCATTTTATAATGCATTACATGCTCCTATAATTGGATAAACCCATGAAAATGAGATTTTAAATCCTATAAGTTTCTCCAAAACACATATATACCCAACTCCCTGGTAACTTGAATTTCAACATAAAAAGGTTAGCAATGTCTTTTTATGATCTACATTTCAAGTCCTGAAAATCCTACTTCTTTCTACCAACCCAACACAAGGAATGGATCAGAGTGAGTATCAACTCCAAGACTGAGATACTGAAGACCACCTCTTAATAAAGGACCAAAAAACCTAATACCACTTATTCCACAAAGACATTTGGAAAGAAAAAAGACTAATACCACTTGTAACGTCCCTCTTTTTCCCATTGGATTGAGAAGGTAAGAGGGCATTTCTTGGCCTTAAGCGACATACCCAAAGTGCCCAAGGCTAGAAATAAATTGAAAGGGCTTAATTAACAAGTGGGGGATGATTCCCCCTTTGAAAAAAAACAACCAACCAAACACACCATAACAAAACTACTACCTGATGCAAGATAAAAAATGTAAAACTAATAAAAGTAAAACCATTTATATCAATACCAACTACCTAGATTAACACAGTAGATGACTACAAAACAACCAAGTAATTAGTGGAAGAGTACAAGGCTAACAAAATTAAAAGACTCCAAGACAAAACTCCAAGATCCAATAATCTCTTTGCTCCAACTCTAAAAAATAGCCCAAGTATCACTAATCACTACTAGAGAAGTGTGATACTTTACCTTTTCCCATGTCTTGGTAAATGATATCTACAAAAATTACTAAAGTATCAAAGTAAGGGTGAGTACTAAAACTCAGTAGGATTTCCCCAAATGACTTTCGTACTCACACCCCTAGGTTAAAACATTTTGGAGAAATTATATAAATTATTTTATATAAACAAGTGTCGTAACCAAGTAGTTTTCACCAAATACTAACAAGTTCCTAGGAAAACAACCAAAAAATTCTCTAAGCATTTTTCATGAATTCCATTTTGGCATAATCCCTTCCATTTCAAAAAACAACACATCCAACCTTGCATGAAACCTTGGACCTCCCTATATATGTAAGTGGTGAGTCATTATTTCACTAATTAATCACCTAGTGAACCATTTTGATCTAGGAGAGCCCTGACCCTTTTGAATCCTTCTAATGATGTGGGAGACACCTTACCCTTATCTGTCCTGAATTCACATGAACCCACATAACCATTATCCCAAAAAAAACCATTTAAACCATTGCAATAAAATTGTTCCTTTATTGAAAATATTTTAAAAAACCTATTTCAAATCAACCATACCAATTCATTTCAATAATACCATCCTTTTATTGAAAACATTTTTATTAAACCATTTACCAAAATTCTATAAAAATCCACATTTTAAAAACAATATTTTAAAATCAAGATTACAAAGAACCTTCTATAAAACACCCAATTTTTATGCTTCCACAAACCATCACTCAAGAGGGTTTTAAAAAATCATTGCATAGAAAATTCACAAAAATTTCAAGAAAAATAACCAATTTTAAAACAAACCTTCGTATTCTAAATAGAAGAGTCGAGAGTGAAGCCACTTACCTTGGGATTTATGGTGAAAATGGAGAACGACACTCAAACGCCAATGAAACTGGGTTGAAACTCAAAAATCCCACCTTATATCTCTTCCCCTATCATCAAAAAGACCAAATATAAACATATTTGTCATCAACTAACTTAGATCTATCCACAATGGGTGTAGAACTAAAAAACCGAGAGAGATAAAGAAGTGGATCTAATAAAATCCACCAATAATGATCACTTACAACTAGAATATGGCTCTAAAGTACTAAGAGAAGTCTCCAGATCAGTGAAAATTTTATGGGGAAGATTATGCAATCTTTGAGAGGGAAAATACCAAGTTAGGGCCATTTAGGACCAAAAACAAGTGATTTTGAGGTAAAAACATGTGAGATCCACAATTTTAAGATCTCGATTTTAACTCGTGCATGGTTAGTCGCATGGTTAGGCAAATTTTGTGCTAATTATGTTCCAACTTATATCCTGATAAGGAACCTCACATGGTTAGCTTGCACAGTTTTAAAATTGTGTGCCAACTATGTCAAAGCCCACTGTCTTAAATTTCACAATTTATCCTAGACTAACACACGGTTTGGAAAAACCATGCACCTCTCGTACGCCTTCCCTTTATCCCATGTTTCATTGTGCATGGTTTTTTATAGGTTTTTCATGGTTTTCCTAAACCATTCACCAATATTTACCCTGAACAAATGCTCTAAAAGCATCTCAAAAATTGTCTAAACTCTCCCAAACCTCACCCATAAACTTTACATACTTAAAAATATTAAATAAATGGTTCCTTACTTGAAATCGGGGATACATATATTGAGTTAAATAAGAAGATTATCCATGATAAGAATAAAATAATATTTTATTCATCCATATTTTAAAACTGGATTGCAATAAATAAAGGAATTTTTGGAATATCCTTTGAGTTGAAAAAAGAAATACAAGGTAAATTATGGGAACCTGAAATGGGTATTCTATAATAGAACCATTTTGGTAGGTGGTTACTTTGTTCCCTCACAGTAACATATATGGAAATTGAAAAGGAAAGGTGCATTTAATGTTTACGGTCATGCATGTGAGAAGGAGAGTTGTTCAAGGTTGATGGAATAGAAAAATAAATAAGGGGTTGTTACTATAGGAGTGTGAAACATATTGAGGAAACAAAGAATAAATAGGGATATAAAAGGAGAAAAAGAATGAGGAGGAGGATAGAATAATAATCAATAGAATTCATTGTAACCTATACTAAGGTAGAAAAAAAAGGGAACCAATATTTTGAAATCTACTAGTTCTAAGAGGATGGGAAATAAGAATAATAAAATATGTAAGCTAAGAGAACCTAAACTCTCGAAAAATGTGACAACTAGTAGGTAGAGTTATAAAGAATTTGAGAAGGTGAAGCTGAGGTTTAGTATGTTTGATTATTTATATACTCTATCTTTCACTATTGATAAAAAAAGAATAAATGAGAACATAGGAGATATTGGTTGGTAGTTAATGTATTGGTATTTAATGTTGAACAATTTAGTATTCGAGAACTGAGTTGAGTAGCCATCAATAGTTATTGTAAACAGTTGGAAGTTGTGTATAGATAAGAGGTCAATTTGCAAGTGTATTTTTTGATGACATTCCGGAAGTCTAATTCACTCTGATTTGTGGTATCATATCATATTTGTTGGTGTATGTACATCCCTGAATATATTTAGATCTACATAAGATGGAAGAATAAAGTAGAATACCAGTGGGATCCAAATACTGTAGAAATCAGTAGAAATACCCTGAAAATTAAGTAATATAGTGGATTATCTTTACTAGTATAATATATGGAACCCACCTATTTAATATGGAGGAAGATGATATATGATGATCCATATCTTCCCATTACAATCGGCGAACCAATTATAGTAGACAATCTATGACTCAATAGGGGTTAACAAAACAAGGAGTACTTTTACCACATCAAGGCCAATCATTGTACAAATATTATGTGTTGAATTCTTGTTTACATTTCTTCACTCCATGGAGTTTTTACCTATTAGTTAAAATGTAAAATATCTATTTATATACTAATAGATATTAGGGGTTAAAATACCAAAGGGGGTAACTTTTTTATCTCTTCTTATAATTTTTTCATCTTCTTTAAGAGTTCATTTTCTCTCAACTAACTCAGTTACTTCTTCCCCTTTCTTTTCCTTTAAGACTCAACAGATTGAACAGGATCATTTGTCTCTTCTTCTAACTCTCTAAAGGTTGCAGTGACTTCTCCTTGTTTTTCTTATTATTATTATTTGAGAACTCTATTGCTTCTCAGTTTCCTCAATATTTTTCACACTCCTGCTGTAGTGAATCCTTATTCTTTTTCTATTCCATCATCCACAAACATCTCCCCTTCTTATGTGCATGGTCGTCAACAGTAAATGCACCTTTCTTTTTCAATTTCTATAAATGGTATAGTGAGGGTAGAAAGTAGTTTTCTAACAAAAAGGTTGTATTATAAAATACCCATTTTAGGTTCCCATAATTATTCTCATACTTCTTTTTTCAACTCAAAGACATTCCATAAATTCCATCATTTATTCCAACACATTTTTGAAACACAGTTGAAGAAAATATTCATTTATTCTTTCCATGACTCGACTTCTTCTTCAACTCAATAAATCTCTACTAAAATATGTATTTCATTATCAAAATATATACATTAATATTTAGTTCATAATCTATGCCATGTAATAACCTTGGACTTAATAAACTCTCTCTTGGTATTACCCAGGGGTTGTTCAAACCTTCCCCTAACTTTGATACCAGGCATAGGTCAAGTGGTCATCCACCAGTACTCTCTTTCTGACACGATATTTTCCACTTTAAGGATTTACACCCCTCAAATTTTTCTCCCAAATATATCACACTAATTTACCATGAAAAAAGGCCCCATGGAAGGGAGTATCTCACGTCGTTGTTATCAAGTGCATCATGAACTCCCTATACAATAATGTGGGACTTGAAACTTGTTAATAAATACACCCTAAGAGGATGTTGTATTGCATAAACATTGAGAGTCATAGTGACAAATAAGTTTATAGATGATGAAAAGTCAGTAAAAAAAATAAAAAAAATAAGAAGAAAATAGACACAATGATTTACATGGTTCGGGAATAGTCCCTACATCCACAGAGAGGAATAAATACCACTGTAAAGTCTAGGATCACAATTATAGAGTGATCTCAAATTTTTTAACATGCAAAAACCCTAACTCAAAATGAGATAATAAATATGATGAATCACTATTCCACTAACTATACAAAAAGTTTGTTGTGTTATAGTGAATGGTGGATGGAATTATTTACTGATACAATGATGCGGCCACCCATGTCCAAGATGCTATAGTGGACAATGGAAATAAGTCCATGGAGCTATAGTACTGATGTCTCCAAATTCTAGGTTGCTACAGTTGTTATGCCAAAGTTTGACATGTTATAGTGCCTTATCGATGTCGGATAGTCGGTTCTACTACAGGTATTCAGAGTTGTGGCCTCGTGTACTCTATGAGCTACAAGAATTTTTCTCAACATTATCTAAAATGTATTGGGAAACATCAATCCAACAATTTGGTTAGTCATATATCATGGACTCCTAAGGGGAAAACCAAAAAAAACTATGCTCAACAAAATCCTACTTGTAATTGCTCGAAGGTTTTTAAAACATTCCCATAGATCTGATACTAGGTACATGACTTGTTGTTATTCACCAGTACTCACTTGCTAACACGATATTAACTACTTTGTGGGTGATCTCTCCTCATTTTTTCCCCCATGGAAATCACACCCTTTTTTAAATGGAAAAGTACATATATCAGGCAGGATCTTGCACCCTTATTATTTGGTGCATCATTAACTCCCCACTACCCAATATGGGACTCACATCTTACTAACATTCATGCCCTAGAAAGAAGTTGGTCAGGGCTCTATAACGGACAACCAAGGGGACTGCTAAAAACCCTTGAACTCAAAAATTACCACCCTGACCCAATCCCCATTGTCCAAACTAAGGAGAGAGCTTTAGAAACACATGATTTCCCTCCTAAAACTCTAAAAGATAACATCAATAGTCTATGTTGGAATTCTAACAGCTCTAAGGATCCCTTAACCACTCTTGGATCACTTGGATGTTCTATATCATCATCTCGACAAAATCTTTCCCCATGAGAGATGATTCTCCCACCTCCAACTAGTAAATGTGTGGACAATAATGTCCCTTATATAGGGCCTCAAATAAAGTAATTATGATAGTGGAGTGATAGTTATTTTGGTACAAAAACCCTACCAGGTAAATATGATCCACCCAACTCTATCCTCAATCTAACATGCAAGCCCTTAATATATTCTCAAGATCATAAATTTTTCACTATATCTGACCATAAAGCTAAAGGTGGAAAGAAGTTATCATCCACAACTAGGTCTTTAAAGCCTCCTAAAATCCTCTCCACAACCATGACATGTATTAGGTTTCATGGTTATAAATGATCGTTAATGGGACTGCATACAACCTATGATAACCTACATGTATAATCTATCAATGAAACTTTTCCATCTGATAACGTGGAAGTAGAACGACTTAGTGAATTATTCCATGATCACCCAAATAGTGGCATATACGTTCACTGATCATGGAATCCCAATCAAAAACTATATTGATAGACCATCTCATTTACACTATATAACATTAAGAGGTTGGGCTATAGCTACTAGGACCTGAGGTTATTCATTCACCAGCTAACATGGGAGGCACTATGAAATAAAGTCGATGATGACCCTCTTTATTATTGTCCACCAAAACTGGTGTTTAAGGTCCCATTACATATTTTCTTCTCCAGTATGTACCACAAAGGAGGAATCTTGAAGCTCCCATAGCACCTCATTTCCCCGCATGACCGGGAATTCCGTCTATCCCTAAAAAGGATGAAATTTTCCCCACCATCAGAGAATCCATCTGGTGAAAATCTGAAGAATATTTGATCATGAAACAACTCAAAATTTATAACCCAAAAATTTTATTTCATCACATTATATATAAATGGATGGGTCACTACCATAGATCGGAGGTAATTTTTCCCTCCCTCATCTACTAAAGACAACCATAATGAGTCCAACTGCTCAAGAACCTCTCTCAACAATTGAGATCAGGACTTCCTACTAGGGTCATATTCCGCTAAATTGCCCTTTCCCAAAGTATATTCCATCTCAAAGTTTATATCCAACTAGAACTATAGTTATCACCTCTATCTCATGTTTAGATCCATCTAGATGAAGATAAACCTGAGACTTTGGGGGTCTGGGTAGAATATAAACTGCTCACCAAGAAGGTAGTGCCTCAAGTTTTTAGGGTGAAAATTGTTTCTCCCTACACCAATTCATGGGTCACGTAATTATAATCATGGGGTATTATTTTCCTATACCCATAATCAGTCACCACCCACTTCTAAATCAATACACATCTCATCTCGTCTTCAAAAGTATCACATAACACCATCTCACATCGATGTTTTTATTTTTAGGTAATATTTTGTTTATTTTTAGTCTTGTATTCATCCCATAATTTCCCCATGAGTTTTTGGTAAAAAATTATGATTTTGGGCTTGAAAGTGGGAGGTGTGCGATTAGGGGAAATTGTGCACCCTTTCCTAACAAATCGTGTCATCAAGTTCCATTTTGGACGGTGGCAACTTCATAGTTGGTGCACGGTTTGTTAAACTGTGAGAGCTAACAATGCAACTTGTCCCTCTTGGATAGTGAGGGGTGGATGATTATTGTGTATTTTAGAAAACCATGTGGGAAAACTGTGCGACCTATCTAGGTCATTAAAAATTATAAATTTACTATCTTTCCCTCTTTAATTTTAACCCCATTTCCTCCATTTTCTCCCCCATTCAGTATTCCTCACCCTAGGTTCCTCCTCCCCTCTTCATTTATCCCTTTTACCATTGATTTTTGGGTGGATTTGGTTTGGTTTCTTTAATAATATCTATGTAAGTTCCCTTCTCCCTTGATTTCTCCCTGTTTCTAGGGTTTCTCTTCCCTCTTTATTGGGTTTTCATTTTCCAAGGGTTATTTGACCTAGGGAGGGTTTGATCTTGTGTTTTGGGGGAATATTGATGACTAATGTTCAATATTTACATTATAGGGTCTTGGGTTGGTCGTGTTGTGGTCTTGCACCAATTTTCGGAAGTTTCCAAGTGAATGGTGGGTGGTTCCATGATTTTACATTATTAAATGTCATTGATATGATTTCTCAGTTGTTTGAATGTGTTCTATGGTTTTTTAGTGGTTTGAAACATTTTTTTGAAATGGTTGGGCATAAATATGTGATATAAGTTGGTTTTTGAAAATAAATTGATTTTATATCTTATGTGCTTCATTTTGGTCTTTCTTGGACATGTTTTATGCCTTGTGTGGAA
This sequence comes from Viscum album, assembly GCA_963277665.1. Classification (NCBI taxonomy): domain Eukaryota; kingdom Viridiplantae; phylum Streptophyta; class Magnoliopsida; order Santalales; family Viscaceae; genus Viscum; species Viscum album. Next base: position 796,007,251 of record OY728143.1, on the reverse strand, counting down.
GGTGAAAATGAATTTTCAAAGATATTTAAATTTGAAATGTGTTGAAATTGGATTTTCCAAGTAAAATGGGGTTTTTTCATGTTTTCTTAATTGTGATGCACTTTAAATGCATATTTGGATTATGACGCAGGGTATAAAAATGGTTTTTTTGTGAGTGTGAATTTGAAAGGGGACTTCCCCATGGGAATAGTTTGATTCTATATGTGTTTTTCTTATTATACTTCCAAATATCTTTCCTAAAGTTTGAAAGTGGTGTGAACTGTATTTACAAATGTTTTTTGGTGTGAGTAGAAAATGGAAAGATTTTTTGTGTGGAAAATGTGGTTTCCATGTGGCTTTTGATTGTTGGATCAATGTGAAAAATTTGGAAGTGGGGATTTTCTTGCATTCTTGTGATTCTTATCGTGTGTATTTGAAAGTGATGATTTGTGTGATATGTGAAATTGAATTTGAGTCCAAATGGAATCTAGGGTACCAGGGTGGGTGAACTAGAACTAGTATGTTGGTTGATTTAGAAGTGGATGAGGCCTGAATTCATCTAACAGGATTGACAATTGCAACACTAACTAAAAATGTGATATGATCAGAGACCACTAGGCCTTGGGATGTGTTCCCCTCTAACATCTTGTGCATGAGAATATTTTTGGTATTGGATTATTATATATAGTCCATTGGAGTTTGGGATGGGATCCTCTCTGATGGCTTGTTCATGAGAATGCTATTGGTTTTTTAGTAGAGGATTCGATCACCAATGTATGAGGTTTATAGTGTTCTACTTGTTCTATTTACCTTTAGTAATTTTCCCATAGTGATCTCTTGTAACATGATGCATATGTGATGTGGTTTTAGCCTTCGGTATATAGTATACCTTGTGTAAATTTTTAATTCAAGAAATCTTATTTGGGAAATTATTTTCATCAATAATGATTTCTTAAAAATGTTTCAAATGTTCTTATCGAATATGCATGTTAATTTTTCTTCTAATGTTATAGAATGGAATATTTTCTTTAGGTGGCATCCTACTGGGATTTGGATCGAACCCTATATACACCTTTGGGTGTATGTAGACTTTTTTATGTATAACCTAGGTAAAGTTAAGAGGAATTGTATTGAAGATAGTGGATCTAGTTTCTAGAGTTCCACTTCTTACAAGTGTTGGTGGTGGTGGGATGAGGGTTATTTCCCTCTTGTGACGTGGATGTTTTGGGATAGTTTTTTCATTTTCCATTATATTTTAGTACTTTTCGTTTTTTATAAAGTTGTAAAAGTTTGAATCTGAAAAATATTGTACCTCATTTGTTTATGTTTATTAGTTATTGTGATGTTTATTTTTATTGGTTTTTTATGCTTATATAAATGGGTGAAAACATTCCCAAAGTATATTCTTTAAATTGAAACACTAATTTACATCACATGGGGATCGTTAATGCCCTTCAGGCTATGCCATGAATTGGTCTGGGTGTTGGGTTGGATGGAATCCCAGCTTGGTTTATGAAAAAAATGGTATTAGAGTTAGTTGTACTCTTTTTGGGTCAAGTTATTTTGGAAAAAGTCTGGATATATAAAAGATAGGATTTTTGGGGATTGAGGTTCTAGTTATGAGTGAGGTGCCTGACTAGTACCCCTCATGATAAGACTCGAGTTTCCATGGGATGTTTGGATTTTGTTTGACTTCTCCCCCAGGTGATAAGTAAAAGATGTAGATGGTATATGAACATTGGGTGGGGGTGGAGTGGTTTGGTTGTCTTGTTATTATGATGGATTTGGTTATGTTATGATTTATGAAATGTCAGTACTTATTATTATTACGATAAATTTTCATAATGGTGTATTTATGGGTTTTCCCATGTTTTTGTTGCTTGTTGTAGCAAGATGCCTCCATAGAGACCTCCTGTGCAGCCACAGAAAGAGGCTGTAGATAGTTCTCCATCATAAATTGATTAGAGATTAGTGGAAGTTATGGTTTAGGTTGTCTAAGATTTGGGTCAAGGAGTGAGCTCTGGTCCTACTCAAGTTATAGAGGCCGAACTATGTTCGAGAAAGTATAATTCTCAAGAGTTACTCAAAAACAAGACTCCTTCTTTCCAAGGTAGCACAAAACCTCAAGAAGTAGAGGAGTGTTTTGAATTGATAGAGGGGATTTTTAAGTTTCTTGATACTCCTAATGTGTTTATAGTGAAATTTGCTTCGTTTATGTTGAAATTTCATAGTCAAAAAGTGGTGGGACTTAGTGGTACAAGCTAGGAAGCATGAGTAGATGAGCTAGAAAGATTTAATGTTTGTCTTCAATGAGTATTATTGTCCTAATATTTTGGAATTTTATAGATCCCATGAGTTTTTGGAGATTATCCAGGGAGACCGGTTCATGATAGAATATGATAACCACTTTGTAGAGTTAGTTCAGTATGCACTCGAGATCATTTATAATGAGAAAATAAAGAATCAGAAGTTTAAGATGGGGTTGTGTCCAGAAATCAATTCTCAGATATTATTTTTCAAGTTGAAGACTTATGTTCAGGTGGTCGACCATGCTCTGATGGTTGAAATTGAACATGTAAGAAAGCATGGTTTCTCTATAATAGTGTTAGCTGTTGGTAGTGGTGGTTCATCTGATAAGAATAGGAAGTGATATGAGTAGGGGAATAAGGGAGGTGGTTGTTCGATCCATCCTTCCTAGAAGCCTTTGTTTGTGGCTTTTGATACTGGGTAAATGATATGTCATCGATGTGGGATGGTAGGTCACATGTGACCAATGTGTTCATCTCCACCTAGACCTTATCACTAATGTGGAGTTATGGGTAACTTTTTGTGATTTTTCAAAGTGGATTTCCCATATCACAGTGGTGGAAGATATGTGGCTTCAAAGGGGATGACAGCTTGGTCAAAACCGTCTAGGACAATGAGGTCACTCTTTGGAGGTCATGGAAGTAGGGCTGGATCACCTTTTGGGAAGATTCAGTTTAGGGTAGATCTATAGGTAAGTGGTCGTTCTAAGGCTTAGACAGAGATGATGTGGCTCCATGTAGTAGACTAGGAACCAATGGAATCGGATGCAGGACCTGTAATAGTTCAAGGTATAATTCTTATTGCATCATCTTTAGTTTTTTTATATTGGTACTTAATTTCCTTTTATTTTTTCATGTCTTGTATATTTTTTTAGGTTACAAACTAATCTTATGTCTTATGTGATATAGTTGGTAATCCCACTTGGTATGAAGTGAGAGCAGGGTTTCTGGTGTCCGTATTTCACACACACCAGGGCAGGGGTCAAGTTAGAATAGGATTTTCTTATTTTGGAGATGGACCTATTTGACATGATCCATGATATGGATTGGATAGTACTTTTTTATGTGCACATATATTGCTATTGGAAGAGAGTAAAATTTGTGGCACATTAAGGAAGTACCCAAGATTTTCAGGGTGAATGGGATCCTCAGTCGGGATGTGATGGACCTCCACTTCTGAAATTGAGAAACCTTGTTTATCATATCTCATTGCTCACATTGGAAGAATATGATGGTTCTCTCGAGGGTGGATTTCCTCATGTGGTGGATGAGTTCCCAGATGTTTTTTCAAATGATTTCTTAGGTTTACCTTCGGGGTGGGATGTGGAGTTTACCATAAATTTGGAACAGAGAACACAGTTGATATCTCTTCCCTCATACCGTATGGCCCCCACTAAGTTGAGGGAATTAATGGTACAACTAGATGATTTGGAATCCAAAGGTTTTATTCACCGAAGAATATTACCTTGGGCCACCCCAGTTCTGTTTCCAAAAAGGTAGGTGGATCACTCCAGTTGTGCATTGATTACCGGAAGATGAATAAATTTACAATCAAGAATATGTACTCGTTGCCCTGTATTGATGACCTTTTCAAACATCTTAATGGGGAAAGGTGGTTCTCCAAGATTTACATGGGTTCCGAGTATCATCAAGTCATAGTTATAGAGATGGGTGTTCTGAAAACATCCTTCCAAAGCAGGTATGGCCATTTTTAGTTATTGGTCATGCCTTTCAGATTGAAAAATGCTCCTGTAGTCTTCATGGAACTTATGAATAGGTTGTTCTATCAGTATCTTGACACTTTTTTGTGGTACTCATGGATGACATCCTGGTTTATTCTAGAACTAAGGAGGAGAATCAGAGGTATTTTATAATTTTATTGGGAACTCTTTGGGATCATCATCTCTATACAAAGTTCCTTAAATGAACCTTTTGGATTAGAGAGGTGATGTTTTTGGTTCATGTGATCTTATAATGATGGGTTTCAGTGTACCTTGAGAAGATTAGTGCAGTGATGTCATGGGATTATCCAAATAATGTGTTCAAAATCACAATATTTTTTGTCCTAGAAAGGTATTATAGGCATTTTGTTCATGATTACCCATGGATTGCTTCATCTAGGACGACACTCACTCGGAAAAGGGGTGATGTTTTAATGGATCCCAGAGTGACAAGAATCCTTTGAGGATCTTAAGAAGTGGTTGACCATAGCTCTCGTTTTAATCGTGTCGAAGTCCAGAAAGTGATATGTGTTATATTATGATGCTTCAGGAATGGGTCTTGGGTGTGTGATGATGTAGGATGACCATGTGGTGGAGTGTGGTTCTACCCAATTCTGACCACATGAAAATAATTACCCAACCAGTGACATGGAGTTAGTAGTGTTGATGCATGCCTTAAAGATATGAAGTCATTATCTTTTTTGGGAGAAGTTTGTAGTTTACTCCGATCATAAGAGCTTGTCCTACATTTTCTCCCATAAAAATTTGAATTTAAGGAAACTTCATTGGGTTTATTACCTTTAAGGATTTTATTTTGATGTCGTGTATACCCCAGGAAAAGGAAATGTGGTTTTAGATTCCTTGAGTTGGAAATTTCTAATGACATCTTTGAAAGAGTCTAGTGATGAGTGTACGTTGATGGGTATTTCTTCCCAGATCCATATGGAGACCAAATAACATAGTGGAGGTGTGTTATTGGTCTATCTTTATGTGGAAACTTCCATTATGGGGTTCATTCAGTGGGAGCATCCTGGTGATGAGTTGTTCTAGCAATCTATGAAATCCATTAATGGTGGAAAGGTTCCTTGTGAATGGCCATTGTATCCTGAGGAAGTTTTTTTCTTCAAGTGTCGCTTGATGGTGTTGTTGTCATTGAGGAAGGTGGTGATGTAAAATAGCCTAAAATATCAGTGGTATGTTCAGATTAGTGCTACCAAGATGTACTATGACATGTGTCGGCAGTTCTAGTGGTCAAGCATGAGGCGAGACATATCTAACTTCGTATTGCGGTGTCATACATATCAATAGGTTAAAGAGGAGAACCAAAGGCCCTCTAGTTTGCTTCATATGCTTACTATTCCTACCTAGAAGTGGGAAAATATCACCATGGATTTTATTTTTGGATTTCCTTGCATATCCCAGGGGAGGAATAACATTTGGGTAGTGATTGATCAGCTAACCAAATTAGTCCATTCCATTCCAATCAGGGATTCAGCTTAGGTGTATGAGTTGGGTAGGTTGTATGTTCTAGAGTTTGTGAGACTTTTTGGTGTGTTATAGGAAATTGTTTCTAAAAGGGACTATGTTTTACCTCGCGGTTTTGGGAAGGCCTTCATAATTTTATGGGGTCTCAAGTCAAGTTCAGCACGGCATACCATCCTCAAACAGATGGTTAGACGAAGCGGGAAAATCATATTTTCAAATACATGATACAAGAATGTGTCTGGGATTTCAAAGGTTTCTGAAATTTCCATTTTTGATTGCTTGAGTTTTTGTATAATAATATTTACTAATACTTGATTCGAATTGATCCTTTTTAGGTGCTTTATGGTCATCCTTTTCGGTTGCCTTTATGTTGGGCTGAGGTGGATGAGACCTCATTATTGGGACTAAGCCTTGTCCAAGAGACCTCTGAGAAGTTCAAGTCGATCAAGCATCGGTTTTTGATAGCTCACAGTTGTTACATGTCTTATTCTTATTAGAGGCACTGAAATTTAGAGTTTTATATGGGAGACCAGGTGTTTCTGAAAGTGGAACCTCACTTGGGTCATCGTTGTTTTGGTAAGCAGAGGAAGCTAATACCGAGGTATGTCAGACCATTTTGAGATTACCAAGAAAATTTTTAAGGTGGAATATAGGTTACATTTTCTTCTCCATTGACATCAATTCATGATGTTTTTCATGTCTCTCAACTAAAAAAGTATAACCCAGATCCTTCTCATGTGCTGGATTGGGAAGAGTTAGAGTTGGGGCTCGATTTGTCAGTGTTTGAGAGACCAGTGATGATTGTATATTCCATATAAAAAGTTCTTCATGGTAAGTCTATTCTTTTTTTCTGATTTATTTGGAATCATGGTAATTATATGAATGTGACATAGGATTGGAAGTTTGTGGTTAAGGAGTAGTATCCATTTTTTATTTGATCATGCTTCAGGTTGAATTTTTAGGGACAGAAAGTTTTCATGGTGGGGAAAATTTTCGCATTAGTGTTTTTATTTTTGAGGTAATATTTTTTTTTGTATTCAGTATTGAATTCATCCCATAGTTTCCCCAAGTGTTTTTGGTAAAAACGGGGATTTTGAGATTGATAGAAGGTGGCACATGGTTGGTGCATGGTTAGGGGAAACTGTACGCCCTTGCCCAAGAAACTATGTAGCCAAGTGCCATTTTGGACAGTGAAGACTACACAGTTGATGTATGTTTTTTCAGACCATTGTATCTAACCATATGGCTTGTCCCCCTTGAACTATGAGGAATGCATGGTTTCTTCATAGTTTGGAAAACTTTGTAGATAAAACATATGACCTATCCAGGTCATTAAAAATTAGAAATTTACCATCTTACCTAGTTCGATTTTAACCCCATTTCCTCCCCATTCTCTCCCATTTAGGATTCTTCACCCTAAGAGCCTCTTCCCTTCCTCCTTTCTCCATTTAACCATCAATTTTGGGGTGTATTTGGTGTGGTTTCTTCAAGAATCACTAAGTGAGTTCCCTTCTCCCGTGATTTCTTCCTCTTTCTAGGGTTTCTTTTCCCTCATTCTTGATTTTCCTTTTCCACTGGGTCATTTTACCTAAGTAGGGATTTATCTTGTGTTTTTGTGGGGAATATTGATGACTAATGTTCAATGTTTTATTTATAGGGACTTGTGGTGCTGCGGTTGTGGTTTCTCACCAATTTCTAGAATTTTCCAAGTGACAGGTAGGTGGTTCCATGATTTTACATTATTATGTGATTTTGATAAGATTGGTCAGTTTTTTGAATGTGTTATACGGTTTATTTGTGTGATATGGAAAATATTTTGGAAATGGTTTGGCGTGCATAAGTGATGGATGTTTTTTTTGAAAATAAATTGATTTTATTTCTTACGTGCTTCATTGTGGTGTTTCTTGAAAATGTTATATGCCTTGTGTGGATGGTGAGAAATGTGTTTTCAACAATTTTTAAAGGTATAAATGTGTTGAAATTAGATTTTCCAAGTAAAATGGGTTTTGTTGCGTGTTGGATTAATTATGATGCACCTTAAATGTGTCTTTAAATTTTGAAGCATGCTATAAATATGGTTTTGTTGTGAGTGTGAATTTGAAAGGGGCTTTTCCCATGGGAATGGTTTAATTCTATATGTGTTTTTATTATTATAATTATAAATTGGTTTCTTAAAGTGTAAAAGTGGTGTGAAATGAATTTCCAAATGGTTTTTGGTGTGTGTAGAAAATGGTAAGTGGTTTTGTTTGTAGAAAATGTGGTTTCTATGTGTATTTTGATCGTTGGATCAATGTGAAAAATATGGAAGTGGTGATTTTATTGTGTAATTGTGATTCTTGGCATGTGTATGTGAAAGTTATGATTTTTGTGATATGTGACATGTAATTTGAGAACAAAGTGAATCTCGGGTACCTAGGTGGGTGAACTAGAACTAGTATGCTAGTTGACTCAGAAGTGGATGATGCTCGGATTATTCTAGTAGGATTAATGATTAAAACACTAACTAAACATGTGATATGGTCGAAGACCACTAGACGTTGGGATGTGTTACCCTATAGTGACTCATGCATGGGAACACTGTTGGTATTGTCTTATGATATAGAGACCATTGGACATTGGTACGGGACCCCCTCCATTGGCTCATGCACAAGAATGTTTTCGGTAGTTTAGTGGAGGATTTTGATTACTAAGTCACGATGTTCATATTGTTACACTTCTGCTAGTTACCTTTAGGGATTTTCCCATAGATCTCTCTTGTGACATGATTTGTATGTGATTTTGTTCAATCCATTAGTATATAGTAGACCTGGTGTATATTTTTTTTTCAAACAAGCTTATTTGAGAAATGGTTTTCCTTAAAAATGTTTTCTTAAAAAAAATTGAAATGTTATTATCTAAATGTGCATGTTAACTTGTCTTTTAATGTTATAGAAAGAAATATTTTCTTTTTGTGGAATTCTACTGGCTTTTTCTCACACCCTACATACACCTTTGGGTGTATGTAGAATTTTTTATGTATAACCCAGGTAAAGGAAATATGTATCATAGTGGAGATGGTAGATCTAGTTTCTAGAGTTCTACTTCTTTTAGGTGCTTGTCTTGATGGCATGAGGGTGATGCCTAGTGGTTTTGGAATAGTTTTTCCATTTTTCATTCCATTTTAGTACTTTTGGTTTTATATAAAGTTGTAAAACATTGAATCTAATAAATTTTGTACCTCATGTGGTTATGATTATCAGTTATTGTGATGTTTATTTCTGTTGGTTTTTTATGCTTATATAAATGGGTTAAACCATTCCCAAAGCATATTGTTGATACCCAGGCAGTAGTTTCCAGCCCATGGGGTTTGGGAAAATATTTCAGTTCATGCCATGAATTGGGTTAGGTGTCGGGTTAAATGGAATCCCATCTTGGTGTGTGGCACACCATATACTCAATCCCCACCTATGGCAGTCTCAAGATAAGAGCACTAGTCAACCTTGACATCATCTCCTCAATGGCCTTTTGACACTACTCGGGCCAAAAAAATGGCTAACCCTTTGGGGTTAGCATAGTAAAGGGTTCCATAATTCAAGAAAGGTCTTCCATAAACATATTCTAATACCTACTCATCCTGAGGAAACTCCTCACCTCAGAAATGATCTTGTTTGTCTCCCAAGCTACCATAGTCTCAATCTTCATTGAGTCAACAAAAACTCTAGCCTCTGAGATAATATGTCACAGGAATTTAGCATCTTTACTCAAGAACCGACACTTTAAGATCTTTCCATATAGATGCTACTCCAAAAGTAAGTCCCTCAAGTTCTCTATATGTTTGACCTCTAATATTGAATAAATGAGGATTTCATCAATGAAGTCAAATTCTATCCGGTCTATGAATGGATGAAGGATCATGTTTATGTGTCCCATGAGAACAGATGGGGATCTTTTCAAACTAAAGAGAAACACCAAGAATGCACAATGCCTCTAGTGACATTGAAATACCCTATTTGGGACATCCTCCCAAAAAACCTACAGCTAATGATATCCTGACCTATGTTCGATATTTGAGAACCACCCTACTCCCTTCAACTGGTCGAAGAGAACATGAATCCTCATAAGAGGGTATTTTTTCTTGACTATCACCTTGTTCAGGTAGTGATAGTCAACAAAAATCCTCGAGATCCTATCCTCCTTCTTGAAAAACAATACATGAGATACCCAAGGGGAACACTAGACCTAACAAAACCTTTCCCCTAAAGTCCCTCCAACTGCCTCCTCCTCTCTTGGATCTTGGTGAGCCCATTTGATAAGCCACATAAGATATTGGTTTGGCCTCAAGGTGTAGTTCAATGCAAAATTTGATCTCTCAGTGAAGGGGTAACATAGGTATATCCTTAGGGAAGGTATCTATGTAATTTTCTACCACTTCTAGGAGTTTAAATTTTTAAGTGTCTACCATATCAAGGGACAAACATGTTAACTACTCGGTTATCTGTTGTAGATTCCTACACACTTGTCTTAGTTAACTCATCTAAAAATATCTTTCACCCACAAAGGAAAACATCATGCGGTCAGCTTGAAGGCACCTCAACCTCTAAAGAAAATTGACTATTTGGGAATAAACTGTGGTTGGACAATCCATATCAAGGATTGTGTCATATGGCCACATAAATTCCATGAAGAGATCCCATGATAACCTCTCTCCATTGAGCATGATCTTGCACCGAAGATAAATGTTTGTGATCATGGAATCATTCCCATTAGGAGTATCTAGATTCATGGGTCAGACTAGTAGCTCTATTGGAACCTAAAACTCTCAGACAAGGGATAAAGAAATGAAAAAATGGATTGATCATGTGTCTATGAGTACTGATGCTAAGGTATAAAATTCACAGATCATACCTTGAATCATGTTATGTGTTGCCTAATCATATCCTGTTGCCACCTACAGCAGATCGTGACCCTGACCACCATCCCTATGAGACTAGAGTGGTCTACCTAAGGGTGGTTGTGGAATTGGGTCATATCACCATCCTCCTTGAACTCTTCCAACTCCTCTTCCAAAACTGTCTCCCTAAGGGTCACCTTGAACACCCATATGAGGCTCTAATCACGTCGCTATGTCTGATGTGGGGTTAGTCGGTCATCTAACTACCTTCTATTGCACACCGGGTCAAATAGTCATAGACAATGTGACCCCTACATTCACAAGAAAACCATGGAATTTCTCCTAGATAAATTCATCCCCTCCATGATCCCTAAGTGTTTTATCCTATGGCATGAGCCTGCAAGCATGAATGATTCTTTTAATGATAATTTGACCCCTAACGCCTATCGATGGAAGCTGGAAACTCTACCGTGGGGTATCCATGGCTAGCACTAGCTTTCTATTAATCCTCAACCAAAAATATCTCTATCACCAATTCCCTTTATAATACCCCATCATAGGTGGGAATACATAGAGGGACTGCATCAACTCATATCTCCCAAAAAAAGGCCGCGCTTGAACATCCAATCCTGGAAAAATCCATCACTAATCATATGAATGTAATATCGTTCGAGATCTGTGAATCTCAACACGTACTCAAAAATGGTCATAACACCTAGTTACAATTTCAGAATCTCCTAGATATACAAAGAAATCAAAGTTTCAAGATAATACTCCTCCCATACGACTTTCCTGAACTCATACCATGGGAGAGTTCCCTTATTATGAGTCTATGTGACCAAAATCCACTAATGTCACACTAAGTCAGGAAGAAGACTAACAGCAAGCACTGCCATTTGGTCGAAAGGTATCCAAAAAATACAGAAAACCCAAACCCATAAATCTATCCAATCTTCATCTACCTGTGTCTTGGGTTCACCTCAAAACCTGGCCAGCCTTGACCCCTAAAACTCATGCAGATGCTCAAACTACATTCATCCATCCCCTGACCCACTAGAATAATATGTTGATCAACATAAAGGGAAACATGTACATGCACTATGAGTGATGGTTATTCTTGTCACTCAATGGGAGGATGCATCTCTCTCTACCCACTAGAAGGAAATTCCTCCTAAACCAGCCCCTGAACTGAAGGCCTGTTTTTCAACTGGTCATCATCACAATGTTATCTCATAATCTTAGTTAGCTTTCTATGTGATGGTGTCCTACAATTTAACAAGAAAAACCATAGTCAATAGAGAATATATGGGGATTTGACTCATGAAAGGGATTGGAAAACTAGTAATCCAATCCTATATGATGGATGTTTCATTCTTTTCCCACAATCGTTATCTTAGTGTACTGAGCTGATGGTAAGGTTATCAAAATCTTAGTGAATGGATATGTCGGTCATCGCACTATCACTAGGTTCCATGACCTACAATCCAAACTTAATATTCCTTAACACAGTCACCCTAAATCCAAAAACCAAACATCATGACACATCTATCTCTTAAATCCAACCCTAGGAAAACATCACTCAGATACCACTCTGACATTACCTAGTCTACCGAGACCCCTCTCAAGCTGTGGTAAGCTAAGAGTTTCACCTTAAGACCACCTCTAATATACCAAGGGCTGGTGACTAGTACTGAGTATCCATAATGCTCAAAAATGGAGGCCTTAGTCTAAAGTAATTGTGAGTAATGTCCACCTACAAACATACCACAAAAATGAAAAGTAATAACTAAATAACCAATAAATGGGATATACACATGCAACAGACTTTACAATCCATAAGTGAATAGTAACACATAAAGAATAATAAAAAGGAGAACAATAAAAGCCTAAAATATAAAAAGAAAAACCCAACCTAGAAACTGATAAGAGAAGGGACCCTACTCATGCCCCCTAAATCTGGTCACCATCAGCCAACACCACCACCAAGTACCGGTAATTTCTTCCAAATCCCAATCCACCTAGATCTCCACTATACTATCTGTAGTCTACATAAGACAAAAAATGTGCAAGAAATGTGTTCATACAAAGGTGAGTATATACATACCTAGTAGGATGCCCCAAAAACCATAAGAAATATCAAAAGATCAGACAACTCAAAAACACAAATTGGAAGTGGAGGATAATGTAGAACCTAGATATACTCAACTAAGATCCTGAGATAATATAAGAGGTTTTGATATATACATCCAATCATAGGTGATAATATACATGTCGCTCCATAAATCTGAATCATCCAAAACTAGTAACCTATGCTAACCTCTACATAATAGAACTGGGGATCATGCCTCACTAATGGGTGAATAACTGGTTAAGGGAGTGCCAACCCCGAGTGGAGGACTGTGTATCGCCTGAGATTCAAGATGTGAGAGTACCGAATCCACAGATAAAAGACCGCACCCCAAGTGTGCGTGGGGGAGTACAAACCTTATCTATAAAAAGGAAATGAGGAACCATTCCTTGACACAAATGAACCTGTTAAGGGAGTACCGACCCTATAATTGCTCTGAAAATCACACTTTAACCATGTTTTCAGCTAACTGGTTCTAAAGAGAAGGACCCATTTGAACCACCTCTTGCCACATCTTGAATATTGTAGATAAGGCCACCATCATGTTTTGTATGGAAAAAACTGTGGATGAATTGCTCACATACCCAAATTTGATTTCACATAAAGAGATACAGTTAAGAGGTGGGTATGGAAGAAGTACACAGTGTGTCTCATAGGGTACATGGAGTGTTTCCTCTAAAAATAATCCTATTCATGTGATTGAACCCCACATGGCTTATAAGGATTCACATACACAATATGTGGGTTAACATACATGGCATGTGGGGCCTAAGGTGTAATACATTGTGTACCAGAGTCTCATGTCATGTGAATTCATGGTACTAAGGTGTGTGGTACTAACATTATCTTTAACCTTTTCTTCAACATACTCCATGAGGTGTGAATTCACTGTATATATTCCAATGGAATAACTTGAGTGAAACTAGCTCAACAAATTTCACTCCTTGAACATGTAATTTCTCTGCCACCAAGTATTATCAAAAAATATCCTAGCTTGAAACATTCTCTTGAGAACTCTAGAAATCTTAAAATCATTCAGAATCCCCTAATTTTTTATGAGCTCTAGCCTACTTCCTTGATTTTGATGTCTTGATTAGAATTTAGGGCATGATGAGTGTTTTTCATTTGAAAACATTGAACATTAAAAAGGTTGAATTCCACCTTATGTTGCTCAAGTGTAACCTTGGTTACCTTTCCTAATCTTGGTTTGAACCAGTTCATCCTTTTTCAGCCTCATCTTCTTCATGCTTCTTTAATTAGGTGACCTCAAGATGGCATCCTCCTTTGGTCGAAGCATTTTCAATATTCAACTAACATCGCTAACCAACTAGAAAACCAATACATCAAATTACTTTTTAATCAAACTTGCATATGTGTCTCAAAATTGAACTTGGTCCAACTGTCAACCTCATGCTTATACCTTCACCGTGGATCAACTTTGGCTTCCTTAATGCTCAAATCAAAGTAAAATAGAATCTCCCTTGTTCAAATGGAGTATACTTCTATGGGTATTTATTTGGATTCTATACTCTTCATCGTCACATAATATCAACTGGTTGGAAGTTCATAAGGAAAATTTCTCAAACACCTAGTGTGCGCTTGTGCAAAATTGTGCAACCACAGCACTCGGCACCAATTGATGTCCCCATCCTCTTCAATTGAACACCAGCAAAAGAAATCAGAAAAACCATCTTCAATCAGATTCCTAACTCCAAGCTCTATCACAACCCATCATTGCTTCGGCTTATATTCTCTTTCAACTTGGCTTGGCATCGGTAGTTCATCATCCTATAATTGGTCGACATAGCTTATTTTGAGTTTTGAAAATTATATCATCGCCTCGTGGTTGGTGGATGCCGGAGAAGACCTCAACGGGGGTGGCTGATTTCCTTTAATGGCCAGCCATCAGAGGAGATTTGTTGTGGTAGTTGTTGTTCACCTATGTTGACAATCCTACAGGATCTAGTTCCCACCTAGAGAAAACATGCAACAATCATCTCTATTTTCTCCACCACATATCTGGAAATAAATATGGGGTGGATGTGACAATATATGAGAAGATAGATATGTGTTATTTTTAATCTGTGTCCCATTTTAATTATATGAATTTCTCACATTCCTTGTGGACGTATGTCATCCGACTAAACCACGTAAAATTCATGTGTCCTTGTACCTTTGATTCTCTGTTTTGTGTGCAATTCTGAGAGAGTGAGGCTTCCATCCAAAAAAAATTTATATCAAAGGGGTGTACGATTACCAGTGAAAGATATGCCTATGTCGCTCCTTATATGAACCTAAACCAACTGTGGTATGTGCCTCTGGCTCAAAGTTATTGTCTGCACTTCTATAACTGTGAATTGGGATATTACCTTGTACGCGCATCTGAACCCACTACAGTCCATGCCTCTATGACCACTCACCTAGGAGTTTGCATTGATGTGGATTTTTTGGAACTATTGTCTGCAAGTTTGAGTTCCTTGGCTTGATACTTTTTTCTACTGCTCATCACCCTCTATTTATGTTGTCTGATATTTGGGTATTTTTAGATCTGAAAAACCAGGTGGTTCATGTGTAAAGGGAAGGGGGAGAGGTTTTGTGCTATGTGTGGAAGACAAAAAGGAAATTTTTTCCATTTTTTTAAGAAAAAAAAAAGAAAAGGGATTATGGGAATGTGGGGTGTGGAAAGAAGAAAAGGTGGTGTATTTTTTTATTTTTTCTTAATTTGTTTTTCTTTTTGGATTTTGTGTATTTGTGATTCAAAAAGAAAAAAGCAGATTGAGGGAAAAATTAAAAAGGGGTCTTGTTTTTTTTGTGGGGGCACATGAATTGGGCACACACCAATTAAAAAAATTACGGGGATTAAAAAAAATTGAGTAGGCATTTTTATTGAGAGAGAAAAATTGAATTTTCATTTAAGATCTAATTTAACCAATCAAATATTTGATTTCAGCATTGTCAACTATTCCGGATTCATCGATGGTGTCTGTTTTTGGAAAATCTGATCAGTTTTTCTGATATAGGATCCTGAAATCGAAAGTAATTCGATACCACCCTAGGATCCCCAGGAGTCTATTACAGCTACATAAGATGGTACAAAAAATACTTTCAGACATAGAAGTATGGTCTCCGATACCAAATTTGAGGTGGATAAATTCAACGGGATGAACAACTTCAGCATGTGGAAATGTAAAGTTTTGGATATTCTTACTCAACAAGAGTTAGATATCACCTTAGAGGAAAATCCCACCAGTATCTCTGATGGTGATCAGAAAGACTAAATCGTCAAGTCTGTGGTACAATCTGGATTTTTTCAGATAAAGATAAAAAATACAGTGTGATCTGAGAAACTTCAGTGAAAAGTTTGTGGAGTATTTTTGAGAATAATTATATAGCCAAAAGCATTAAAAATCAATTGTACCTAAAAAAGAAACTATTAAGATTTCAGTACAAGCGAGGTATGTCCATGATTGATCATCTTGATTTGTTTAATAAAATCTTAGAAGATTTGAAAAGTTTGGAAGTAACAATTGGAGATGAAGATAAGGATTTTCTATTGTTGAACTCTCTACCATAGAGTTATTATCACATTACTATGAAATTGTTGTACGGTAAGGATGAGGTGAAATTTCTTGATGTTTCAAATTACTTAGTTAACAATTAGTACAGGCGTAAGGACTTGTATGACCATTGGGATTCTGCATCGGAGGGATTGATGACAATTAGAGGAAGTTCATCTGATAAGAAATCCATAAAATTCATAAGAGATGAATCATGATCGATGTCAAAAGGCGAGTCCATCTTTAGACATCCAGCAAAAGACGAGTGTTCCTATTGTCATGAAAAAGGGAACTGGAAGAAGGATTGTCCCAAAATTGGGAAATTGAAGGCAAATGTTGTATATAGAACCAAGTATGTTGAAAATATTATCCTTGTTTTCTTGATGGTCAACCATTCATAAGGTTCTATTCTTGATTCAGGTTGTTCATTCCATATGTCCATGAATCGATATTGGTTTTCAAACCTCAATGAGTCAAATGAAGGTGTGGTGTTTATGGGAAATAACAAGCCTTTCCATATGAGAGGTATCGGAAAAATACAGTTGAAGATGCATGATGGTACAACTTGATGTCTTATAGAAGTGATATACGTACCAGAATTAGAAAAGAACCTAATATAGATTGGAGTTTTGGATAGGCTTGGTTAACAGATAACTATTGAAGATGGATTCATAAAAATTATATGTGGTGCACTCCTTTTGATGAAAGGTATTTGAAAAGGTACTTTGTATTATTTGAATACTGATATTGTTACAGGTGGAGCAGTGACATCAGATAAGAGTATCACCACTAGTAGAACATGAAGGATTTTATGAAGACCTTCCAGGTATGGAAAATCGGTTTTTAAGCTCTTTATGTGGTTGAAAATGGTGTTCTAGATAGATATTGAGATGTTTCGGATAACAAAGAAATGAACCAGTGGAAGTCTATTATAAAAGAAGATATGAATTTATTGCATTAGAATATGATATGGGATCTTTTTTCTCCTCCAAAGGAAAAGAAAGATGATACAGGGATCAAGTTCAAAAAAAATTAGACTTGATCAATATGACTCAAACATGAGATGCCTACAGGCATCAGGAAGGTAGCAGTAGACATAAATATTTATTTTAACAGGATAAAGTTTTGTTTGAGTAGAATTATGGTGATATTTTTAGACAAGGTGGGGATTGTTGAGTTTTTTAAATTATATCATTTCCTCATGGTTGGTGGACACCGAAGAAAATCGTAATGGGGGTGGGTGATCACCGTTGATGGCGAGCTGCCAGAGGAGATTTGATGTAGTAGTTGGTAGTTGTATATGTTGACAATCCCATAGGAGCTGGTTTCCACCCAGAGAAAACATGCAGTAACTATCTTTGTTTTCTCCTCCACATCTCTGGAAATAAATATGGGGTGGATGTGCCAATTTTGGAGAAGCGATATGTGTGTGATTTGTAATTTGTGTCCCTTTTGAATTATATGAATCTGCCACCTTCCCCATGGGCGTAGGTCATCTGACCAAACTGCATAAAATTTGTGCTCCCTTGTGTCTTTGATTCACTGTTTTGTGTGTGATTCTGAGAGAGTGAGGCTTCTGTCCCAACACTTTTTGAAGCTCTTGCCACAGCATTCTCATCAAGTGTAGGTTTTCCCAAAGGTTGATCTCCACATTTCAAATAGTGTTCGAGCTTCATTATCCGTCGGTGTCACTCGAATCATCAACATTGGTCGTCAGCTTACTTCATGCCTAGAAGACGAGGACTTTGGTCGGTGCATCTCAGCCCTACTCTTCAGCTTCAGAATCGATTTCAAATCATCCAAATTTTCCCTCGATCAACTTGGACAAGCTCATTTAGAGTTGTTTGCAAATCTTGGTCGTCAAGCAAGATTCGAACCAGGTTAATTGAGTTCGACTTTATCCATGTTCAAGGATCTCTATCGTGTTGCCCTTAGATTTCACTTCCAATTACAGCATGATGAATTTTCGGGCTCAATAGAGCTTCATCGGCTTGGTGCTTCTAGATTCTCTCAATATTGTTTGGCCTTCTTCTTTAGTTCCTCACGTAGTCACTCATTTAGGGTTTTTTAGCGCAAGGGGTGTTTTTTTGTTTAAGGGGTAGGGTTTTGATAAATTGGGGAAGGGGGGAAAATTTCCACTATAATAAATATATAATTGTCAATATTTATTATATTTATTATATTTATTATATTTATTATATTTATATATAATTATAAATAAATATATTATAAATGTAATAAATTTATTATAAATATAAAATATTATAAATATATAATTAAAAATATAATAAATACAATAAATATATAATTATAAATATAATAAATATATAATTTTAAATATAATAAAGATGTAACCGTAAATATAATAATAAATGTAATAAATATATTATAAATAAAATAAATTTATTGTAAATATAAAATAGAATAAATATAATAAATATAACTACGAATCTATCTCTATAAATAAATATATATAATTATAATATATATATTTATTTATCTATTTACTTATATTTATAAAAATTTATATATTTATAATTATATTCATTTATAATTATTAATATATATTTATATATTTATATATGTAGTTAAATATATATATTTATAATAATATTTTTTTTATAATTTTAAATTTATATTTATTTAAAAAAAATTATTTATAAAAATATATTTATTATATATATATATATATATAATAAATATGTAATCATAAATATAATGAATATATAATCATAAATATAATGAATATATATATATATATAATACAAACAATAAATATAATTACAAATCTATCTCTATAAATAAATATTTATAATTATATAATATATATATATACATATAATAAATATAATTACAAATCTATCTCTATAAATAAATAAATATAATTATAATATATATTTATATTTATATTCATTTGAAATTATTAATATATAAATATATATTTATATATACAGTTAAATGTATATTTTTATAATTATATTTATTTATAATTTTAAATTTATATTTATATAATTAATTTATATTTATAAACATATATTTAATATATATATATATAATAAATTTATAATCAAAAATATAATAAATATATAATCATAAATAATATATATATATAATATAAATAATAAATATAATTAAAATTTTATCTCTATAAATTAATATTTATAATTATATAATATAAATATATTTATTTATTTATTTATAAGTATGGATATATTTATAATTATTTTTATTTATAATTGTAAATATATATTTATAATTATATTTATTTATAATTATATTTATTTATAATTGTTAATATATAAATATGTATATATATTTCTAAATATATATATTTATAATTATAAAAGCGTATAGTATTAATTATAAATCCACATTTAAAATTAATTTCATGCACTTTTATAATTATATATATATATATATATTTAAATATATATATATATATACATATTTATATATTAACAATTATATATAAATATATATTTATTAAATATGAATTTATTAAATATATATTTATAATTAATTTTATACAATTTTATTACAAATAAATACATATTTATAAATATGATAAATAAATTTATTAAATATATTTATATATTTATATATTTATATATAAATAAATACATATTATATATATATTAAATATATATTTATTAATAAAATTATTTATATATTTATTAATTTATTAATTATATATATTTATTAATTATTTTTTAAAGGTTTGGGGTGAAGCCTCATTTTATTATTAAATAAAATACCATTTTTTATCTGGATATAGGGAAACCAATTACATAGCCCGAAATCCCAAGGCCAAATGGCCTTAATACAAGGCTAGAAAGCCCATTTTTTGGTTCAAAGGGCCCTTCGTTGGATAGTACTACTATAGTACCCTACCTGGTATAGTACCATAGCTGCTATAGTGCCTCGACCACTAGATTATCACTACTACTACAGTCTGCCACTGCTACAGTGTCCTGCTACAGTACAACTAAAGTAACCCAGAAATTCGTCTCTGCCCGGATTCGATTCTGGGTCTTTTGAATGCCAAGCATGAGCTTTTACCACTTGGGTAAATACTCGTTGACAATTAATTATATATAAATAAATACATAATTGAAATATATATATATTTTTTTTAAATATATATTTATTAATAAAATTAATTATATATTTTTAAAATTTATTAAATTAGTCATATATTTATTAAATTACTTAAATATATATATTTATTAATTATACATAAATAAATACATAATTTAGAAATATATATATTTAAACTAAATATATGTATTTTATTTATATATAAATAAATAAATATTTTATATTTATATATATATAGTAAATATATATTTATTAATAAAATTAATTTAATATTTATTAAATTTCTAAAATATATTTATTAAATTTATTAAATTAATTCTATATATTTTTAAATTTAGTAAATATATTTGTTAAATATACTTATAAATATGTATTTATTTATAATAAAAGTGTATTAAATTAATTATAAATATTGATTTTTAATTAATATTGTAGACTTTTTTAATTATATATATATAAATATATTTAAAAAATATATACATATTTACATATTAACAGTTATAAATAAATATATTTATAAATATTAATTTATAGAGATATATTTGTAATTATATTTACTATTTATATTATATAAATATCTATATGTACTATATAATTATATATATTTTTCAATGAGCATGTACCCAAGTGTTAAAGGCTCATACTTGGCATCCAAAAAACCTATTATTGAATTCGGGCGGGGACAAATTTTTCGGTACTGTAGCAGAGCACTGTAGTAGTACTGTAGCAGCAGAAAAATTTATAGTGGCAGAGGCACTGTAGCATATCGGTATTGTAGTAGTACTATTCACTGAAGTTCCCTTTGGGCCAAAAAAATGGTCTTTCATGCCCCCGGGCCTACGGGATTTATAATGGGTCCCCTTATACCCAATCATAAAAAGTGGTCTTTTCATTAATAATAAAAAATAAGGCTTCAGTCCTAACCTTTAGAAAAAATATATATTTATATATATTTATTTATATAGATAGATTTCTAATATTAATTATTATATATATTTATTTATATATATATATATATTCATATTTATAAATATATATTTATAATTATATATATTTATGATCATATATTTTTATATATATTTAAGTAAGGTTTATTTATAACTATATAAATATAGATTTATAATTTTATAATTATAATTATATTTAAAAATATAGTTATAAATAATTTCACATTTTTAAATTTATATTTATAAATATATTTTTAAAATTTTAATTATTTATTTTTTAATGTATTTATAAATATATTTTTATATATATTATTATTAATATTAGTCGAAGTGGTGGTTTGAGGATGGAGCGCCACTTGAAGTGGCTCTTCGACACTTTTAGTCAATAGCACCACTTCAAGTGGCGCTTTTGTGACCCATTTTTGAAAATAAAAAAACAACTAGACCCATTAAAATAAAAGAAAAAATCAAACGCCCATGGTGCCCAATTTGGCCCACTCATTTATAGGCATGTTTGATCAAACACAGTTGCTTATAGCTTCATATTAGGCTATATTTTACTCCATGACTCCACAACCACAATATTATCAAATTAAATAGCCTAGGGCATCCAGTTCTGCAACTTGAGATGATTTTTCCCAATAGTCACTTTTACAAGTTTAATCTGATAAAATAGTCTTTAGTTCATGAGTTTTTTCTAGGACACCCAGTTCAAACAGTGAAACTATAAACAATTTTTTCCAAGTAGTCTCTGGTACAAGTTTTTATGTTAACTATCCATTAAGGTTTATTAGACCATGTCCCAATGGAACAATGGATGTTTTGGTGGAACTTGATAGAAATTTCAGTTGAACTTGGTGGAAGTTCAATCAAAACATTCACTATTCCACTGAAATTTGGCCTACAAAAATATTGGATGGTCCAGTTAAAAACTTATACTAGAGACAATTATTTACAATGACTCCATGATATCTCTTTTGGTCTCATAGTCAGATGGTGTGATGTGGTAGATTGAAACTTTTTTTACCTTAAGTTTACACACCAGGTTTTCTTTGCCCGAAAGGTTAGACTTCCCTCTTAGGGTATCTTTCTCACGGTAGCTCCAATCTCATACGGTCTATATGAACTCATTGTAACTCATCTTCTCACTATAGGTTACAGACTTCAAACAGAATTAACATTTATGGGAATTTAATCAATTCAGAATCAAAAAACATCTTCATGCACAAAATTAAACCATTATTTTCTAGTAAAATTAAAAAATTAATTTCATAAATGATATTGAAAAAAATAAAATTATAAAAATAATTTATACAAAGAAATCCAAAATTAACAAAATTAAAAACACATTTTTAATTAAAAATAAATAAAATATTATTCTAAAAATAGTTGGAAAATAAAATATCAAAATATTTGATCATTCAAAAACACACAACACTCAAAATTATCAAGGTATTAAATAAATCATAAAATTCAAGATCAAATTGACCAAAATCCAATAATTCTTCATTCAAAGCTCATTTTCATCATTAATTACTCCAAAAATCAAAAAAAAATAGGTGTGAAAAAATATATAAAAAATAAGTCACGTCACGTGTATTCTTCCAAACCACATGCTATTTAGTCTATATTTTTCCGAAAAACTCAAGTCTTCTCCCAATCACTATTACAGAATAGGATTTTAATAGTGCTAAAAAACTCCTCTATATCGCAAAAAAAATACTGATAATTGAAGATTCGTTAAAAGAATGTCTCTTTTATCAGCGGTAAAAAAATCACTCATAAATATCCCTTTTATCAGTACTAAAAAAATCAGATAAATTCACAAAAAGATAAAAAAAAATTGATGGTGGACCCCCCTCCCCCGCCTCTACCCCTTTAATAAAGCTAAGCCCTTCTGCGCGCACCCCTACCTCTGGCGAGTTTTGAACCTGATCCCTCTCCCTCACATGCCCGCATTTTTTCACTCCACTATATTGTTTTATTTTATATTTTATGATATAAATATATATATATATATAATTATTTTTAAATACATTTATAAAATATGTTTTATGTGTGCGTGTTTATAAATATATATATATATATATACATACATACATATATTTATATATGTGTGTCTGTGTGTATCTATAAAAATAATTATCCATATTAATATTTATTTACATATATTATATATTAATATTTATATACACATATTAGAATATATGGATAATACATATAAACTTGTTAATATAGACACACACAAAAATATATATATATATACAAACATATTATATAGATATATAAATATTTATACTTATTTATTTTAAATCATAAAATTGATATGATTTTTATTTAGATATGGTTTATATATTGAGAATGATATTTTATATGTAAATATGTTTACATATTTATTTGTAAAAATAAATTTTTATGTGTGAATATATATGATTATGTATACATTTTTTATATTTAATTGTAAATAACAACACAATATAAAAAATGATAAAATTTCAACATCATGATACCCATATGAGTGTAATCCTTGAAAATAAATCGAGTCTCTGAAAAAAAAAATATAATAAGACTTTATTAAACGCAACTAAAATTCCATCAAATGTTAAAAAATTGGGATTCCCCGATTAAAAACTCAGTTTTGAAGGCATTCTAGGCCCTTTCACCTAAAAAAATGTGACCTTAGGTATAAAAGATCACTAAGAAGTATATCTTTTCGTGTCATTCGATATGATATGTGGTAGAGCTCGAATAGGCACCCATATCAAATGTTATAGCTATTTGAAATTCGACTCTTGTTTTTAACTTATTTTAGACCATTTATTAATTTTTGATTTTTTTTCTATCTTCGAATTGTATTAATTGACTATTAATCGATAAAAATTAAAAAAATAATTAATATTATATTCTTAATTATTTTATAATCCATTTTTCACTAAATATCTTATATATTAAGTATAAACTCGTATTTAGCCTTATGTAAATCAATTTTTTATAAAATATATTATATTCAAATCAATATAAAAATATTTATATATTAATATATTATTTTTAATAATAAATAATATTTTTTTATAAATGATTCCATTTATTAGGGAAAAGAAAAGTACTGATAAAAATACACATTATTAGCGCTAAAAAAGAACTCATAATGGGTGATGATGTCAAAAGTTGAAGATGCGGCATTTAATCCTTCAACATGACTGTTGGATCTA
Organism: Viscum album; assembly: GCA_963277665.1. Lineage (NCBI taxonomy): Eukaryota > Viridiplantae > Streptophyta > Magnoliopsida > Santalales > Viscaceae > Viscum > Viscum album. The sequence continues at coordinate 795,982,948 of OY728143.1, read as the reverse complement.
CCTCAAATCTCCCCAAAAACCTCATTGACCACATCTATCATGGAAGTGGGGTCACCATGAGATAGTTTATGTCCACCATTTGTGGAAAATTATAAACACCATCAAATCTCATTGTCCGCACATCATTAATCGAGAACCAATATGCACAAATCTGTCTTCCATGATATGATGACCACTGGTGTTTCTCGTATGCACCACTGCTTCCAATATAAAACACACACAAACACACCCATAAATATGAAGTCTGATCATGATTCAAACTACATCAAGAATCAAATAATTAACTCCATTTAGGCCAATGATGAAATATATAAAGAACAAGAGGGAGAAACCCAAAAAGGAAAGTGAATAAACACAATGGTCGTTGCATGATCGAAAGTATATTATGGGTGCATAAATTGAAAAGAAGTACACAAAACACACAAATTCATGATTAGATAACCATAAATCATAATATGGAAAACTAGTAATTTGGTAGGTCCATGATAAAATTTAAAATCAGATAACTAACCTAAACCATGCTCTAAAAATCATGAATAATAGAGAAAATCCAAAATAACAATTCCCAACCAGAAGAACAGATCAATCATTGGGGGATAATGAATCTAGGTCGACGTTGTGACTATTTCCACAGAAATCCATCATCGATTTTCCATATTACATTCGAACACATGCCAAATATTCTCCAAAAGTTTATCCCCATAAACCTATTAGTGTTATGCTTTTAACCCTAGAGGTTTTCTTAAAAAATGATTAAATTGAGGCTCCAATAGGTTAAATCATTAATTAAACAGTTTAATTAATTATATAATTAACATTCCTATAATTCTTCCCAAAACAGATAACCATCATGATAACCAATAATAATAGAACTTACATTGTTCCTAGGGTAAACCTCACCTCTAGGATTCAACTGCAGTCTCTATTTTCCAATCGAGAACACCATTTAGGAGAAAAAGAAAAAAACATGAATATAATAGGGCCATTACATCCACCATTGTAGAACACAATGTAAGGGAGAAAATAACAGTAAACTTGCAGGCTTACATCTCTCCTCTATCTCCATGAATTAACTTAAAGATATTACTAGAAATATTCAATGGGTTCAATATCAAAAAAAGAGAGTCATTACAAAAGTTAAATAAAATAATATATAAAAAATGAACACTATCAACATGAATTCTTTAAAAGATATAATTTTTATTTTATAATGTTTTTTGGTATTATTAATTTAATTATTTTTATAGTTTTAAGGATTTTCAAAATTAAGTTAGTGTTTTTTCCAAAACAAATTAGTTGCAATCAACTGTCTTTTGTAACAATTCCAATTTATAGTTCAAGTAAAATCTAGCAAAACTTTATTTATATTGGGGGTCATGGTGAAACATAGGGACATGTTATTTCTATCACACTTCGTTGAGTGTTTTAAATTAAAATCATAAAAAATAACATGGAATTGGTGTTTATGAAGAGAAGTGGAGAAGTATAAAGGAAAATATCCTACCAAGAGTTGATCACAAAGTGATTCACCTTCACCATAGTGGAAAATCAGTTATAAGGGAAAAATGAAATCAATCAAAATTACTTATGCTTACCTATTGTTCATGAAACTATCACAAGAAACCACCATTGAATACCTATAAACACATGGTTTGAGATGATATCCAAGCCACCCTAATGATAATGAAAGTCCTCATAAGGTTTCATAAATCTTTTGACTAAGAGCAATGAGTTTTTAGTTCCATGGTGTTGCGCTATCACAATCTTTCTTAGTTTAGGATTATCTTAGGTTTTTAGGGACCTTACTAATGTGTTTTTCAAACACATGTGAAACGCATGGCTGATTGTTTCCTATCGACCGGTCAAGGTTCTGGTGCTCTGCTAATGGTTATAGCAGCACTTGGGTCGAATCCTCGGCGATGATACTTTGAAATAGTCGTTTGTTTTTAGTTGATTGTATTCTGATTGGGGGTTTGTTTGCAGAGCTTAATTGAAATAACTAATTTATTATGATTGATTTAACAAAATGATAATGATTGGGGTGAGTTTATCATTAGGTTAGTCGAGCTTGTGATGTCCTTGAGCTTTGCTTTATATTGCAATTAAATTAACACTCATGTCACAAGTTGATGTTGATTTGAATTCCCAAGTGTTAAGGGTTTAATCCAAGCCTTACCTTAACTTAGAGTTATAATCTTGATCATATCTTGTTTATGTTAGTGTATTTATGGTTCCAATAATTCATGGAAACCACACGTTAAACAAAACAAGTCATTAATCCATGACATGTTAAGTCCAACATACACAATGTTAATTCAACGAATACTCATCGAGCGAAAGCTCTCAATCGCTTAACATACCTAAATTAAAACTCACCACAATGAGATATTTACTCATCCATTAGTATTGTTTATAATCTGGGTTTAATGTTTATGGTGATTATTTAAAAATATTAGAAAAAGAAAGGGACAAGAAAAGAGTAGTGTGCCGAACACACACACGAAAGATTTTGAGAATCAAAAATGGAATTTTGATTGAACGAGGAAGAAAAAAAAGGGAAGGGGATTAAACTGAATTTAAACTATTTTAAGACCATTAATATTATACTACAGAAGGTGGAGAAGAATAAGAGGTATTGAAGAAGAAACAAGCCCTAAAATTCGATTGAAATGAAAACAAAGTTACACAATTACAATGGAAAGTAAACATAAACAAACGTGAAAGAGAAGTGGAGGAGAGGTCTCTCTTGTTGAAACAAGATCAAATAATATCCTTCCAAAACCTTGTAGAGGCTCTAGTAATTCCAAACCTCCTCCTTAAGTTCTGAAGTTCCAACCCTTTTGAAAGGAGGGGAGGGGATGTATTTATAGCACAAGGTGGTGGACTGTTTACATTCCAGAAATACACCTCCACTTGGATTGCCGATATGTACATTCAGAAAGCCTAATCTTGAGAAATATCCTTCTTAAAAGTTGTAGATAAAGAGGTCTTCTGTCTACTGTGAAAGTTTTACGGAAATTGGACTTATTGATCCAAAGTTATGGTGGTGTTAGTAAACAATTATGATCTGTCCATTTCAATACATACTTTTTCAAAGTCCATAATGTGAATCGGTTTTTGAATAGGAATATTCCCTCAAATAAATATCATTTTTTCAACAAAGTTGGCCTTCCGAATCTCCTCTTTCACACTGCAAAATTTCAGGTCGAATGGATGTCTACATCAGGAGAAATTTCAATATTAGTGTTCTATTTTTAATTCCCGGCCAGAATGGTGGGCTGGAATTTAATGCATCAGTTGGGCCCCTTGTATTTGTGATTGGGTTCTGAAATTTTTATGATGGACTCCTTTAAATGTCCTCCGGCCTTGGGAGGATAATTAAGTGATTTGGACTTCTGGATTGAGCGCAGTAATTCGACCTTCATATATGGTCCAGTTTCTTCACAGTTTCCTTGGGCCTTCTTGTGAGGTCCATATGACCCTCTAAATGGACGAATCTTCCAAATGTGACTTCTAATGAAATGTTGGAATTGGAATTGGGAACCCTAAAAAGCAAGAATCATGAAATTTGGATAAGTAGGGTGATAGTTATTGTTAAACCATTAAACAGACTTGAATCTGGATAAATCCAGATAGTGCTCAAAAATTATATTTTATATTTAAACATTAATATTTCACAAAAATTATGCACATTTCATATAAAATCAGTAAAGGGAGTATGTAAAAAGATATGAAAATATTAATAACATCAACTCTCCCACACTTAGTTTTGTTCATATCCTCATGTGCAATAAATATAAAAACATGACAAAATCATTTTTACTCACCAACAGATATTAAAATTTTGTTTTCTCCAATCATGGGAGGTTTAGACTATTTCACTCATCCATTTTGAATTCCACCATAAGTTGTTACAGAAATAATGTTCCAAAACTAATTCATTTTTTCATGCTCAAATTTAGAAATGGAAAATGTGGACACTCAAAACTCACACCTCTCAAGATGATAAAATTCATTTGTGGAGGTTCACTCTTTCACCAACCAAAAGTGAAAATCTTAGAGTTTGAAAAGAGGTCTCAGCTTACAATCTCTATCCAAAGTGAACAAGAATAAAGAAGTATTTTTAATGGGGTTTTTCTGTGGCTATGGGACGGTAAGAATATATTGTCCAAGAGAGAGAAGAAGAGGGTTAAAATACCAACATAGAAAAAACAATGCCCATTTTTTTGAAATGAAACATGGAAGGAAATAAAAACACATATTTACAAGGGAACGATTGTGTGAAGAAAGACACAATAGAGGAAGAAAATATGAAGGTAATGAGAAGATGGAATATTTACAAAACAAAAAACTTCTCCCAATAAGAATATAATGCAAGTGTTCTTTTTTTTATCTTTTCCTTTTTTTTCTTTGTTTTTTCGAAAGTTGACCTTGAAACAGATCTCACACTCATATCCCAACCCATGTTTGATCTCCTCACAACACTAATTGTAATATTTATAACAAGATAAAAGGTTTAGGAAGAGTGATTTTTGACCTACCCAAGACACAACCCTTTTTTTCATTTTTTTTGATTTTTTTTTGATTTTGTTTTTTTAACATTTTTCAATATTATTTGTACAATAAATTCCCAAATCACACTGAATGACAACCTCCCCCCCACAGGAAAGTGTATTCTTGCCCTCAAGCATTTGATAACACACTGGAAAGTAAGGAAATGATACCCAAAAATGAAATCCATTCCCCCCCGCACTTAAATTTCAAAAACTTATGCAATGAAAATCCATGTTGATATTAGGTGGGATAAGGTATTAGGATTGTAATGTGTCTATCAAAGAAAAGGTTTCCATAGTCTTGAAGGGTCTTTCAAAAGGAGGATTAATGTAAGGGTAATGAGAGGCTATTTGGCTATTGTGATTCTCATGTGGTTCAGAAAATGCCTCTATCATATTAATGCATACTAAGGCAGGAAATTCAGCTCGAAGGTCCAAAAACTCAAGACTCACAAATGGGGGTGAAAACACACATTTTGAAAATATGGCCATAGGTGGCCTTGTCATGAAATCAAATGTTGTTCCTCATGGTTCGGAAAAATCATTTTCCAAATTGAAAATTGAGCATTCAAAATTTGTTAATTTTGACACAAAATTCTTTATCCAAAGTCATGATGAAAATACAAAATTTTTTATATGAAAACATGTTTGTTAACTCCCCGAAATGGTTGGACAAAATTTCAAAACTCGATGGTGAGTAATCATGACTCTTTTTTTTTGTAATTTTTTAAGTGATTGTGTTTTTTTTGTTTTTTTTTTTGTTTTTAAGGTTTTTATAAAATACACACCCACACAAGAAAAAGAAAGGGTTTGATGAATAAAGTGGTAAAAAAATGAAAGAGAGAGGAAGAAGAAGAACAAGGTAGAGAGAGGAAGAGATATAGAGAGAGTTAAAGGGAAAGAGGTGCCCCCTAGTTTATATTTGGTGGGTCGCCTTCTCCATCGAGTGGTAGGTCGGCTAGAGAAGTTAGGGATCCAGTGGAAGTTGATGTTGTTCCAGGATTGCATGTCCTCTCATGGTGATGTTTCAACTGATGTCCATTTACCGTAAATGTCCTTTTGGAGGAGGGGTCTTGGACTTGCACTGCACCAAATGGGTAAACATTAGTGATAATAAAAGGACCTTCCCAACGAGAATTAAGATTACCTGGGTGAATTCGGAATCGAGAATTGAAGAGCATTACCTTTTCACCTTCATGAAATACCTTTCTCAGAATGTGTTTGTCATGGAGTACCTTAGCCTTCTCTTTGTATAGATTGGAATTCTCATAGGATTCAAGTTGAAGCTCCTCCAGTTCATCCAATTGAAACAATATTACTTCACCAGATTTTTCAAGATCAAAATTACATGTTTTCACTGCCCAAAATGACTTATGTTGTATTTCAACTGGTAAGTGATATGCTTTACCAAAAACAAGCAAAAAGGAGACATCCCAATGGGTGTTTTATAGGCAGTTGGATAAGCCCAAAGGGCTTCACCAAGTCTCTCAGGCCCGTCTTTTCTGGTGGGTTTTACAATTCTCTCAAGCACTCTTTTCACTTCACTATTAGAAAGTTCAGCCATGCCATTTGTTTGGGGGTGATATGCAGTTGAAGTTTTATGTACAACCCCATTCTTTTTCAGAAGATCTTCCATGGTTCTATTACAAAAATGGGTTCCTAAGTCACTGATCAAGGCACGTGGTGTGCCAAATCTTTGGAAGATGTGGGTCTTTAGGAACTCACTAATAGTATGATCATCATCCTTCCTAGTGGGATTGGACTCAACCCACCTTGAAACATAATCGACCGCAAGAAGAATGTATGAGAATCCATTGGAAGGGGGAAATGGTCCCATGAAATTGATACCCCAAACATCGAATATCTCACATAAAATTAGAGGATTTTGGGGAATTCCATTTCTTTTGGAGATTGTGCCAAACTTTTGGCAAGTGGGACATGATTGACAGAACTCATCTGAGTCCTTGAAGAGTGAAGGCCAGAAGAATCCAGAGTCTAGGACCTTTCAGGAGGTCCTTTGTGGTCCAAAGTGGCCACCTCCGGGAAGTGAGTGACAGAATTCTAATATGGAAGAATGTTCATTTTCATCGACACATCTCCTTATTACCATGTCAGCCCCAGTTTTCCAAAGTTTATTTTCTTCCCAAAAATAGTATTTTGAATCACTTTTCAACTTCATTTTTTGTTCTTTTGAAAACTTTTCAGGAAAAACACTAGAAACCAAATAATTTACAATTGGGGCATACCATGGTATTTTTGGAGTGAGAGAAGAAAGGTTCTCAATGGGGAATTTAGGATCAATGATTTCTGAATGAGAAGAATTAGAAATTCTACTAAAGTGATCAGCCACAGGTTTTTCTTTTCCAGGTCTATCTTTGATTTCAAGGTCAAACTCTTGGAGCATTAGGATCCATCTTATTAGCCTCGGTTTGGAATCACTTTTCTTGAGTAAAAACTTAATAGTAGAATGTTCTGTGAAGATGATGATTTTGGCACCTAAGAGATAGGACCGGAATTTATCTAAGGCAAAAACTACTGCTAGATGTTTCTTTTCAGTCACAGTGTAGTGAGATTGAGTTTCATCCAATGTTTTTGAGGCATAATAGATGGATGAGGAATTTTTTCTCTTATTTGACCAAGAACATCCCCAACAGCTCTATCAGAAGCATCACACATCAATTCAAAAGGTAAGGACCAATCTGGGGGTTGGATTATCGGGGAAGATGTAAGAGCAGTTTTGAGTTCAATGAAGGCTCTCTTGCAAACCTCATCAAAATGGAAAGAGACATCATTTTGGAGCAAACGAGTGAGTGGGAGAGAAATTTTACTAAAGTTATGGATGAATTGCCGGTAGAAACTAGCATGACCGAGGAATGATCGGATGTATCGAACAGAAGTGGGTTGAGGAAGTGATTGGATCACTTCAATTTTGGAAGGATCAACTTCAATACCATATTTTAAAACTATGTCCCCTAGAACAATCCCATTAGCAACCATGAAGTGACATTTTTCAAAATGTAACCCAAGGTTACACTTGAAACAATTTTGAAGGACTAGAGAGAGTGAATGAAAGCATGACTCAAATGACTCACCATAAATGGTGAAGTCATCCATGAAGTCTTCCATGAAGTGTTCAATGAATTCTGAAAAGATACTCATCATAAACCTCTGGAATGTTGCAGGATCATTGCAAAGTCCAAAAGGCCTTCTTCTATACACATATTTTCCAAAGGGGCATGTGAAAGTAGTATTTTATTGGTCCTGAGGTGAGATTGGGATTTGAAAATAGCCGGTGTATCCATCAAGAAAGCAATAGTGTGACTTTCCAGCCAATCTTTCTAGCATTTTATCAAGGAATGGAAGAGGGTAGTGATCTTTTCATGTTTCAGCATTCAATTTTCGATAATCGATGCATACACGCCATTTGTTCTTCACTCGAGTTGTGACTACCTCTCCATGTTCATTTGTGACAACAATTATCCCACCCTTCTTAGGTACAACTTGAATTGGACTAACCCATTCACTATCAGAAATTGGGTAGATAATACCAGCTTGAAGAAGCTTGTTGATCTCTTCCCTAACTACCTCAAGGATGAGTGGATTGAGTCTTCTTTGTGGTTGTCTAATTGGTTTGGATGATTCCTCAAGATGGATGTGATGCATGCAAAGAGCAGGGTTGATTCCTGGTATGTCATATAGGGTCCAGCCTAAGTCCTTTTTGTTTTCCTCTAACACTTGAACAAGTTTGGACTCCTCGGTTTCAGTAAGTGTGGCAGAGATAATGACAGGATATGAGTGATCATGGAAGAGGAATGCATATTTCAGGTGTGCAGGAAGAGGTTTCAGATCAGTCTCATCTTTCACTTTTGGGCTCAACAAATCAGGAATGGAAGAAGGGACTTCAGTTGCTTCAGGTTCATTTTCCTTAATAATGTCCAAGGTGGAGCAGTAGAGATCAGAGTTGACATGGGATTCAAGAGAGTTTTCAAGTTCCTCTAGATTGATGGAGTCTATGAATGAGAGGTCCACATCAACTTCGCCGTTTATGACTTGGTTAATCCTAGTGCAGATTTCACAAGATCCTATCTCTTCAAAATAGGATGAACATGATGGAATGGGGTTCAATTGACTCTTAGAAGTGTCCTCAGAATCATGGATTGAGAATGCAGAGTGATCCTCATATGGGTATCGCATGTCTTGGAAAATGTTGAACTTGACCAGTTGGTCACCGAATTCCATGGATAGGATACCAGAATGGACATCAATCTTGGTTCTCACAGTCATGAGTAATGGTCTTCCAAGAATTAGGGGAGATCGAGAAGAGTCTGTCTCACCTTCCATGTCAAGGACATAGAAATCAGCGGGGAAGATAAGATCATTGACTCGAATAAGGACATCCTCAATTATTCCCTCAGGACTGGTTGTGATTCGATTGGCTAACTGAATGAAAACACTCGTTGGGTGCAAGGGACCTAGACCAAGGTTGGAGAATATGGATTTGGGCATGACATTAATTGAGGCTCCTAGGTCTATGAGTGCATCATCAAAGTTGGAACTTCCAATTTGGCATGGAACCGTAAAGGTCCCTGGATCTTTGCACTTTATGGGAATAGACTGCTGGGTGGAAACATTTTCTAAGGTCCTAAGTTGCCTCTTATGGGTACACAACTCCTTGAGAAACTTGGCATACTTAGGAATTTGTTTTATGGCATCTAAGAGGGGAATGTTGACTTCAACACATCTAAACATGTCGAGCATTTCAGGATCAGGTTGAAAGGACTTCCTTGGTTTAGAAACATCTTGTGGAAAAGGAATTGGATTCCTAAGTGGAATGGAAGGAGGTGAGGGAATGGATTCAGGTTCTTTTTCAAGTTTATTTTTCTTTTCGTTTTCTAGGTCAACATTCAAAGGAGGGTTTGAGGATTTATCTTGAGGCACAACAATTTGATTTCCCAGTCTAAGTGCAATTGCACTTACATTACCCTTGGGGTTGAGTAATGGTTGAGTTGGTAGTTGGGAGGAATTTGATTGTTGTTTCTGGCTCAGGTGGGATGCAAGTTGACCTATTTGAGTTTCAATGTTTTTAAGGCTAGAACGGTTGAAGGAGGCAAGATCTTCCACTGCACTTTCCCATGGTTTCTTGGAAGAAGAGTCTTGTCCCGGATTGGGATTACCTTGATTTTGGTTCTTGGGAAAGCGATTGTATTGGGTTGGGAATTGGGAAGGCTCATTCGGATAGTGGAATCCAGGAGGAGGATTGTTCCTTTAAGGAACAAGAGGATAAGGTTGATGGAAGTTACCACCACCTTGACCATATTGGAATTGGTTTGGATTTTGAGGGGGGAATTGAGGGGGATGAGAGATGGTATTACCATACCTCAATCCTAGGTTAAAGGTAGAAGAGAAAGGCTCAGAGTGAGGTTGGTTGAAGTTTCTAACAAACTGACCTAATTGTTGAGGGTTGGGGTTCCGTTGAGCATATGTTGCATTGAGCTCCATTGGTCTGGATGAATTGGATTGATCCTCTTGAAGTTGTGGACATGTGTCTGTTGGATGAGATGGGGAGCTACAGATTCCACAATTCTTGATAGGTCCAAGGAATAGTGACTGTGGAGAAGATGAGGTTGGGGCTTTGGTAGCCACCGCTAGTTGACGCACAAGACCTGTAAGTTCACTCATCCACTCAGTCATCTTGTTAGGCTCTATGTATTGATTATCTTGGGCTTGTTTGAATTGAGCATGTGCTCGAGTATGGAATTTTTGTGTGTTTGCTTCCATGTTATTTATGATATCTCTTGCAGCTGCTGGAGTTTTGTCAACAAGAGCAGCGCCACTTGCGGCATCAATGAGGGTTCACTCTATAGCCAATAACCCCTCATAGAAGTATTGGATCAAGAGTTGGTCAGGTGTTTGGTGGTGTGGGCAGGTTGCCACAAGCTTTTTGAACCTCTCCCAGTACTCATGGAGTGATTCATTTGGGAATTGACGGATACCACTTATTTCCTTTTGGATGGAAGCGGTACGAGAAGCATGAAATAATTTTTCTAGAAAGAGATGATTCATGTCATTCCATGTAGTTATAGAACCAGGAGGTAAGTAGTAGAGCCATGACTTGGCAGAGTCATCTAGGGAGAAAGGAAATGCTCGGAGTTTGATTTGTTCTTCAGAAACCCCTTGAGGCTTCATGGTAGAGCACACCACCTGGAACTCTTTGAGATGTAGATGCGGATCCTCACCGGCTAGCACATGGAAATGAGGTAGAAGATGAATCAAAACTGATTTGAGTTCGAATTCAGCCTCTATGTTTGGATATTGAATACTAAGGGGTTGGTAATTCATATCAGGGGCAGCAAGTTCTTTCAATGTTTGTTCCCTAGGATTGGCCATATTGAATTCAATTGGTAGGGAAATGATTGGTTCTTGGGTGATTTGGTTATCCCTAATGGTCCTCCTAAGTCGACGAAGATTTCTATCAATTTCAGGATCAAACAAATCCGAGGGATTGTTTGGGAGGCTACAGGGCATTCAGAGAGATTTAGAAAGGATGAGGAAGGCGAGTTTTTCTCGGTGTTTTTTTTTCATATTTTTTTTAAAATTTTTATTTTTTTGTTGTTTTTTTTACAAAAACTAAAAACTACTGACTACTTAAAGCAGCATCCCCGGCAGCGGCTCCATTTGAAATGCATGGCCGATTTTCTCCTATCGACCATTCAAGGTTCCAGTGCTCTACTAATGTGTATAGCAGCACTCGGGTCGAATCCTTGGTGATGATACTTTGAAATAGTCGTTTGTTTTTAGTTGATTGTATTCTGATTGGGGGTTTGTTTGAAAATCTTAATTGAAATGAATAATTTATTATGATTGATTTAAAAAAATTATAATTATTGGGGTGAGTTTATCATTATGTTAGTCGAGCTTGTGATGTCCTTGATCTTTGCTTTATATTGCATTTAAATTAACACCCACGTCACAAGTTGACGTTGATTTGAATTCTCAAGTGTTAAGGCTTTAATCCAAGCCTTAACTTAACTTAGGGTTTTAATCTTGATCATATCTTGTTTATGGTAGTGTATTTATGGTTCCAATAATCCATGGAAACCACACTTTAAACAAAATAAGTCATTAATCCATGACATGCTAAGTCCAACATACACAATGTTAATTCAAAGAATACTCATCGAGTGAAAGCTCTCAATCGCTTAACATACCTAAATTAAAACTCACCCCAATGAGAGATTTACTCAGCCATTAGTATTGTTTATAATCTGGGTTTAATGTTTATGATGATGATTTAAAAATATTAGAAAAAGAAAGGGACAAGAAAAGAGTAGTGTTCCGAACACACACACGAAAGATTTTGAGAATCAAAAATGGAATTTCGATTGAACGAGGAAGAAAAATAAGGGAAGGGGATTAAACTGAATTTAAACTATTTTAAGAACATTAATATTATACTACAGAAGGTGGAGAAGAATAAGAGGTATTGAATAAGAAACAAGCACTAAAATTCGATTGAAATGAAAACAAAGTTACACAATTACAATGGAAAGAAAACATAAACAAATGTGAAAGAGAAGTGGAGGAGAGGTATCTCTTGTTGAAACAAGATCAAAGCATATCCTCCCAAAACCTTTTCAAGTCTCTAGTAATGTCAAACCTCCTCCTTAAGTGCTTAAGTGCCAACCCTTTTGAAAGGAGAGGAGGGGATGTATTTATAGCCCAAGGTGGTGGACTGTTTACATTCCAGAAATACCCCTCCACTTGGATCGCCGATATGTACATTCAAAAAGCCTAATATTGAGAAATGTCCTTCTTCAAAGTTGTAGATAAAGAGGTCTTATGTCTAATGTGAAAATTGTGCGGCCATTGGACTTATTAAGCCAGATTTATGGTGGTTTTAGTAAATAATTATGATCTGTCCATTTCAATACATACTTTTTCGAAGTCCATAATGTGAATCGGTTTTTGAATAGTAATATGCCCTCAAATAAAAAACATTTATTCACCAAAGTTGGACGTCCGAATCTCCACTTTCACACTGCAAAAGTTCAGCTCTAATGGATGTCTACATCAGGATAAATTTTAATATTAGTGTGCTATTTTTAATTCCCGTCCAGAATGGTGGGCTGGACTTCAATGCATCAGTTGGGCCCCTTGTTTTTGTGATTGAGTTCTGAAAGTTTTATCATAGACTCCTTTAAATGTTATCCGAACTTGGGAGGATAATTAAGGTATTTGGACTTCTGGATTGAGCGCAGTAATTCGACCTTCATATATGGTCCAGTTTCTTCACAGTTTCCTTGGGCCTTCTTGTGAGGTCCATGTGACCCTCTAAATGGACGAATTTTCCAAATGTGACTTCTAATGAAATGTTGAAATTGGAATTGGGAGACCTAAAAAAACAAGAATCATGCAATTTGGATAAGTAGGGTGATAGTTATTGTTAAACCATTAAACAGACTTGAATCTGGATAAATCCAAATAGTGCTCAAAAATTATATTTAATATTTAAACATTAATATTTCACAAAAATTATGCACATTTCATATAAAATCACTAAAGGGAGTATGTAAAAAGATATGAAAATATTAATAACATCAACATGTGTTTGGTTTTCAATACCTACATTACCCTTGCTATGATTAATAATGTGTTTCCTAATGTGTTAAGTGTAAGTTTAATTTTTTATTTACACCATACTCCACAGAACTCTACCTATAAATAGTTCTACAAAAACAAAAGTGAAATTATTATCTTCCATTATCTGTACTTCACTCACACTCGCAGGGTACTACTAAAAATTATATTGGGTATTGATTCAAAATATATATAATCATGAATTAAAAAAATAAAGAAAATATCACACAAGAAACACTCATAGTAGATTAACAATTGGAAAATTAATTGAAAAAAATATTATGTATTCATTAAGAACATTACGGGAAACACACAGACAAATAAAGTAATAAAAATCAAGGGAGAAGAAATCTTAGTGGTTATGATGACTTTAACCATATCCCTAGACTAATAACATTCTCCTTCAACTTTGATCAGACATTGAAATCCCCTCTATTATGGATCAATTCTCCTCTAACCTATATTCTCTCTTCTTTCCTAGAGGATAAAAGATTATTTCACTATTCCTTATTCCTCATAAAATAAAAATCTCACCAAGGGATTATTCTCTGATATCACAAATCACTACCATATGGAATTATAATATTCCTAAGATGCTACCACAGGGATAAATGACTCCCCCCCCTTTAATTTCAGTACCTGATTCCATGATCTTTTGATTTATCCTTTTTCATGGATTAGATGAAATATGGATGGCTTTTTTGGTTCCTTCAAACAATTTTATTATATAGTTTAAGGTAATATCCCTTTTCCCCACATATTATGTAATAAGGACACTTGTAAAGTGTTCTCCATCAATGTCCAGGTGGTTTTTGTTGAGTCAATAACTCTTTTGTATCCTTATTTTTAATCACAGTGAACTTAAATAAAAATTTGATTTTACTTGAAATTTTTTTATTTGTTTTTGTTTTGAAAGATGAAAATCCAATGAGTTTAAATATATTGAACTTAACTGAAATAAATCATTATATCTACACAATTTTATTTCAACAGATGATATAACTTTTTTTTAATCCATTGGAAGACAAAAAAAATTCTTTTAATGTCATTTTAAATTAACCCAAGGTTTCTAGAACTTGACCTTTAGTGAATTTACTATAAATAAATCTCATTACTTTGTGGATCATAAGAGAACATGAAACTCTTAAATCTTGTGATTGTTTTAAAGTCTATAATATCTTGTTGTATAAAGATATTTGGATTGTGTTTTTTTCTTTCTAAGTGTTTTTCTAAGTGACCCATCTTATGAGTCTTTTCTTGTAAATCTATTAGATCGTTCTTTATAATAATTGTGTTTATGATTGTGTTGATCTAGGATCTTTTGGTGATTTAAGTGGGTTGATGCTAATCCATTTAGATTGAGGGATTTCTCAGAAGAAGACAAAGTTGTTTTCAATTGAGGGGATCAATGGATTTTGTAGTTTGGAAGATAGAATACCTTCTGATAGGTTTATAGACAAGAGATTTTGAGGTCAAAAATTAGTATACCTAGAGTATTGTAAAAGACTCCATTTTTACTTTTTCTTTAATTGAATATCTCCTTCATTGGTGAGTATTTACTTTTTTATAATATCCTTTATATAATTTCTTGGATTGTAATCCAGTACTTTGTGTTTTGTTTTTAATTTCATTATGCTTAATATTTTATTTATTATTATATTTATGTTGTGTTTACAATGCTTGTATTGATTGTTTAAATTATAATGTGTTTACTAACACTTATTTTTTAGTTTATCATAATTCAACATTTTTTGATAAATAGAATAATTTATTGGGTTAGAGAATTATAGTTTTTTTAGAATATAATTCACCCCCTACTTGAAATTTACCTACCTTAATTTACTGAGACAAAATTTAGTACCAGTTATAACTATTAAATTTATCAAAACTTGTTATATTTTTCTTATATTGACATGTAGTGGAAATAATATTGGTTTTTTTACATGGTAGGACATCAAATTGAAAATATTGAGAGTCTTATTGTACCAAGGGTTGTACGAAACTCCCCTCATTTTCCTTTATAAGGACTAACTACCCTATTATCGAGTTAAATCTACTAGTAAGATGAATGTCCCAAATGGGGATATGAGGTATTTATAATGTGATTAATAATTTAATTCAAATTCACCCACTATCATGAGGAATTTTCTAGATTAGTAGGATGTACAGGAAACACAAAACTATGAAGGGTGGCTCCCAGAGTCAAAAAAATCATGATAGTCATACTGGTGTGTGTATTTAACATGATCCTAATGTGGTATTAGAGTGGGGTAGCTTTGAACACTCTCGGGTAATAATGAGGGGGATTTTTTTTCACCCCGGGTTGCACAATTCTCCCCTCAATGTCTATGATAAGGTCTAACTATGTTGTTGTTGGTGCGATCATCTAGCAAGATGTGAGTCCCATATAGGGTATGGGGTGTATTTCTGATGTGATTACTAAGTCAATCCAAAACCCCCCGTAGTCACAAGGTCTTTTCTAGATGGTTGGGTGTCTAGTAAAGGGAAAACCAGGCAAGGTGGCTCCTAGAGTGGAAAAAATCACTATAGTAGCATTGGGGTGCGGATTCACCTAGATCATTATAAAAACTAATTAATGAAGATGAATATGGTTGGGGTGTGTAACTAGTAAATGGATGTATATAGTTGGGATATATATCCAATTTATGGAGGATTATAGTTGGTATCTATGGCTAACTATTATTGTATCCACTTAGATATTTAGTGGATAATCCACATTGGGGTGTCTAACCAAGATGGAAAGGAGTAGTCCTTTCATTAAAACCTTATAAATATAATGATATTATCTCTCTTTAATTAATAATTCATATGAGGTGAGCATAAGGATCCAGGTGAATCCATACACCAACACTATTATCTTGACTTTGTCCCTCTAGGAGACACCTCGAACAATTTTATCTTTCTTGGGCACCCCACCCATCAAGAAAAGGCCTGGTGATAGTGGGGGTTTTGAATTGACTTATTAATCAGATAAAAAATACCCAATCAACCTATGTGGGACTCACATATTACTTCCATATGCACCCAATATAAAGGAAAATATTCCATGCCATAGACACTAATGGGAGTGTCTTACAAAAATGGGTAAATCAAACTCCCCCTTGGCATTACTTGAGGGTGTCGAAGCTACCCCTACACTATGATACCATTTAAGTATTAGGGTGAATCTATACACCAATTATTTGATTGATATTTTACCTACTATAGGAGCCACCCCATTGGGTTTTTTCTTTCTTGGGAATCCAACCGATCTGGAAATGATCTCATGACACTGGCAGATTTTGACTTGACTTATTAATCACATAAAAAATATCACCTTGCCCTATTCGAGGATCGTGTCTTGATAGGAAAAAACACATGATAATAAGGAAGTTAGTCCTTATCATGGAAACTGAGGGGGGAATCATACAACCTAGGTTACAAAATGGATATGGAGATTATCCTATGCTAGGTGATTCTAGCATATTGATAGGATGTTTGATAATTGGAAAAGGAAATTATCTTATTTGACCAATGTGTATGATAACTTTAGCTATGTGATCCCACACATATGGTATTTTCATGAATCCTATATAAAGTTTTGAGAGTACAAAAAAATATAAATAAAAGGATAAAAGGAATAAGGTGTTGGTGACTTGGTTTAGTTGTAAGATATTACTTCTATACGAAGAAGATTCACAACCATATATGATATTTTAGTGGGTGAAATGTTTTAAAGGGAAAAGACATATGTAATATAATTTCAATAGTACAAATGATATTTTCAACACTTTTATGATATTTGAGTTTTCCATGTTTTTTTAAATATTATCTCGTATGAAATTTGGATTGGTTGTAAGATAATTCATGCTCATACAATATTTGTTCCTCATAGGAAGTTTGACTTAGAAGAATTATATGAATTTATTAGTTGAAAAATGAAATTTTTATAATTCAAAAATTATGGAGAATGTAAATGATATGATTCCTAATCTGGTCTTCAATGTCAAAAAAATCACAAAAAAATGTGATACAATCTTGATATGAGAAAAGTTAATGTGGTGAAGATGAGTAAATAGAAATTGAATAAATTTTTGATTCTCAAAAGTGAAAAATAAATTCTTTAGTTTTAAAGAATAATGTAGATATTGTTGAGATAAATATTTTTTATTCATAAATCCATAAATTAATTTATAAGGTATGTTTTTTTAGAAGAAAAAGGAAGAATGAAGATGTGTTGTGTTGTGTCGCTAGATGAAGTCTTCATACTAAAATTTGAGTTCCACACCATAAGAGAAAGTGATATATATTTTTATATAGTTGTAGAAATTTATAGGTGTATTTCAATGGATCTATTCTAAGTTGAAGAAGATATAAATGTAGTATAAGAATAAATGTAAAACAAAATTGGTTAATGAGATAAATTAAATGAGGGTGTTTTCAGAATAAATTTTGAGTTGAAAAATGAGCACATGAAAAATCATAGGAAACCTACTCTAGGTAATTTGATGTTACTTTTGTGTTGGAAATTTCTTTGACCCCTAAGTGTAACATTTATTATAATTTAAAATGAAAATAGCATTTAAATTAGTCACCTATACATGTGAGGAGGAATGAAAATCTCAAGTATACTAGAGATGAAGCATCCATACATCTATATAATAAAAGACAAAAATGAGCTAGTAAAATGAGAAAAAAAAGTGTGTAAAAATTATAAAATACAACTGATATGCGGCTATTCTCTCAGAGGAGAATAAGAAACAAGAGGAATCATCGAATTTTGTAGTTAATAATATGGATCTAAACTAGTGTCAAAGGAGAAATTAGTTGGGTTTCAAAGAAAAATAAATAAGGAAAAGAATAAATAAGAGAATTTTTTGTAATAAGCATAGAGGAAGAATAAATAACCAATCATGTTCAGCATGCTTTGTTTCGAAGAGAAAGTTGAGTTACTAATAACATATTTTATAAATAACTGAAAGTTGTTGACATAATGAGGCCTTTTCCGAATTGGTGGGATCCCTAGTAATGACACAACTATGTGGGGGGGGCTCCCATAGTAGAAAAAATCATGATAGAAGTGTTAGTGTGTAGATTATTCCTGATGCTTAAGTGGTATTAGAGTGTTGGGGTATGTTAGAAAACCCTCAAGTAACACCGAGGGGGGTTTTCCATACCCATGATTATACGATTCTTCCTTTGGTGTTCGTGATAGGGACTAACCATTCTACTATCAAGTGAAATATTCTAGAAATATGTGTGTCCCACATGGGGTGAGGAGGTGTTTCTAGTGTGATTAACAAGTCAAGTAGAAATCCCCACTTCCATGAGGCATTTTCTAGAGAGGTGGGATGGTCAGGAAAGGAAAAACTATGCAAGGTGGATCCAAAAGCTGATAAAATCATGATAACTACACTAGTGTGAGGATTCACCCTAATCCTTACATATTATTAGAGCATGAGTTCATATTCATACACTCTTGGGCTTCACAAATATATCATAAGGGTGGCTCGCATAGCTCAAGTTATCATATGAATTGGCCATGTAGGACAATTACATTTTCCAATTATCAAAATTTATTTCTGTATTCCAGAATCACCTCACATGGGATAATATCCTTTTCCATTTTCAAACTCCCATAAATTGTACATTTTATAAACACAAATATCATAATAGTTCATCTCATTGTATAATTTCGTTTATCATTTATTCAAACTCCAGTAAAGAAAATCAATATTTCTTAAAATGATCTAAAAATGAATTAAAATGTTCTCAGGACTCCTTAAACTTATTTAAATCATATCATAAGATATTCAAATAATTATATAAATTATTATAATAATTCAAAACAACATCAAGAACCTTTTTAGATAGAGCGATCTATTTATACGACCGATCTAGGGTAAGTCATGTGGTTGATCCATTGGGTTGTCTTATAGTCAATGTAGACTATGAAATATAGTTGATCTTCATAGTCATTCATTTACTTTGATAATTTTTAATGGATCTTCTAGGTAAAAATTCAAGTCTCTATATTTCAAATATTTAGAATAAATAAAGATAAAAAAATTATATAGATTCATTCTTAATGGAATTAAAATATCATAAATAAGAAAATAAACATTAATATATCCAAGAATAAATGAGAGATAGTTAAGGGAGAAACTATACCACAAGATTAGTTCCACGAGCTAGTAGGAGGTCAATGTGGTAGAGATACTTGTCACCATGCATATTGATATTTTGAGTTACTTAATGATATAGATTTTCTAGATTATAGAAAGAAGGAAATATCATCAATCTTAAAAATATTTAAAAGTATTTTTTAAATGGAAATTCAAAGGAATATGAATGAGGAAATAAATTGTAAATATCTTTAACTAATTTAAATGAGGAGATCACGCCTGTTGAAGAACACAGAGCTTACAAATTTGAATGGAAATTAAATATTCTCATGATATTATTCTGTGACTATAAATAATTCTTGGAGGTTTGTTATATATTTCATTCTTGTTAAGACAACAAATAACATAATTTTATATAGCTAATTATGTTGTTGATTTAATACCTTGGTTGGACAACTTCAAATTATCATCTTAAATTATGATGATTGTTGCACTAATCTTAAAAAAACAATTTTTGGTGGATAAAGGAATATTGTCTACTATATTTTGGAATTTTGTTTTATTTTTTTGAGAAGATATTTAGTTATATTAAATAAGTTATAAATCTCTTTGAGAAGGCCTTAAATTGATGAGAAGGTAAGTAAAAAATGTAAAAGGGGTGTGTCAATGAATCCCTATACTATGTAAACATCATGCATGTGTTGTGTAACAATCAAGTGAGTCAGCATTAGCGTGATGTGTTTATGTATTTAGACATCATACATTTATTTTATAAGCATGAAGTTTTGATGTGCGTAAACACTATACAGGTACTACGTAAGCATGGAGTACTATTTTTTGAATACATCATACAAGAGTTTCATAAACATGAAGTTTTGATGTGTAAAAATGAGTTGAGATGCACAAAGTTTGTACATATGATCAATAATTTGTTTATGTAGTCAATCTATCATAGTAAGTTGACTTCATCATGGTTGATCCACATGGTCAGTGATTTTTATATGTGGTCGATCCATATGGTCACTTTTCAAGCATGGTCAATGGGAATGAACATGAGATCGATCAATTTTTATAATAAATTATATTTTTTTCATGGTTTATCAATATGGTATGTGAGGTATTTTAATAAAACTTAAACCCCTATTCTTGATTATATCAAGAATTTTATAAAAGTATAGTGTAGTTTGATGAAATTGGTGAGACAAAGGGAGAGTTATTTAGATTTCACATGAACTATTTTAATGGTTTTTTGAGCTAAATGCAAGTTATTTTTTTAAAAATTTGTGTGAAAAATACCCTAGAATGAGTTCTGAGAATGTCATCGCATGTATGGTTGTTTATGGAAATCATTGAAAAACTTAGTCATGCAATTTTATTTTCCACAATGGGATTTCCCATGTACATTTATAGTCTCATGACTAAAGGATCTATTGTAAGGAAATTATGTTTTATCATATTTCTCTCAAGTGGTTTAAGTTATAATTCATATTTGAAAAAGGGAGAAGATTTGTTGTGTTATAAAAGGATAAAAATAAGGAAAGATAGACCCAAATTTTTCTCTATATTTCTTCTCAATAAGGGGAGAGAAACACACATATTTTCATGATAAGTTTGTTGTGGTATTAAAAATAAAATATATAGGGGGATATTTACGTTCCCATTGGGTAAGTTGTATTTATTATTAATGAGTTAAAATGTGTATGGTGCAAGAAGTGGCAATACAATAAAGGCATAGTTTCATGCATGAGTTCTTGAAGACATTTAGTTAGTCGAATATATTTTTTTTTGAGGAATTGTATCAATATTATGGGTGAATATGCATACCTAGAAGTATTGTGATCAACTTCAAAAGGAGGAAGTTGTAAGAACTCATGGGATTGAGTATAAATAACCTATAAGAGTATACCAATTCACCTGTGTAGTATAGTTGACCACATATGTTTATTTTTTTGTTAAATTGGTTAAAATATTATCCCTTCCCACCCATTACAATTTTTGATTTGATTATAGTGGTGAACTAATTAGTCAATGGGAGTTGACATGACAAAGAGTAGGTTTCCCACATCAGGACTGAACCTTGTAAAAATATCATGTGTTGATCTCATATTTATATTTATGTATTTCATGTGGTTTTTTCCTATTGTGCAAATTAGAAAAGATCTATTTATATATTAAAAGATAATATGGGTTTACATACTAAAAGGTTTTAAGTTAAAAATAAGATTTGGAGTTTGGTAAAATGTTTTACACACCTAATCCATGCCCCTCTCATGTGTGTTTTCATAGTCTATTGGGCACTTACAAGTGGTATTATAGCCTAGGTTACCTTTGATTGTATATTTTGGATTATCACAATCTATATAATAGTAAAGGTTTACTCTAATTGGATCTATAAATTTTTTGGATCAGACTATCACCTTTATATTCTAATAATTTGAAATCATGTGTATTATGTTTTTAATAAATTTCATGTTTTATCAAAGTCAATTGTTTTATGGCCAAAATGATAAAATTGGATAGGATTTGAACCTACCATAAAAACCTACTGTATGAGTAATGTACCAACCATATGAAGAAATTAAACTAACTATGAAGGTCAAGTGACCATGTGGAAGTGATCGCATATTGTACTTGAACAGACTGCATGTAAAATCAACTAACCATAAATTTGATGAGAAGATTCTATCAAAATCGTTATTTTATTGTGAATTTAAGTTTAAGTAACTCTATGTGTACTGAAATTACAAAACATTGAAGAATTAAACCAACCATATAAACAACCCAGATATCATGTGACCGGTGAGTAGATTTTATATAAGTCTTGAATTGACTATGTGTATGTATTGTAGTGACCACATGAAGCAACCTACCACATGAACAAATGAAAATACCAAATAAAGAAATAAAGTGATTTTATGAGGAGGTAAAGTGACTGCATGTTGAAAATAAGTGACCAAAAGAGAAAAAAAAATTACTGTGCTAAGTGACTGTGAAAAGTAACATGATCCAAAGTTACCTTACTTTAAGTGAAGACAAGTGACCATGTCTAACTTAATTAGTGGAGTATTTTCAAATCTCAAATGGATATATTTTTGGAGAAATAATTGTAGAGATAGGGAATTTAAGAATTAAACGACTAAAAGTATTAAATAATGAATATCCTCTAATGTCTATTTTAGAGAAAATATCTCCTAAAGATGCAAATCCTCTTCTAGACCTCATGTAATGAAAGAATAAGAGAATATGTGTGTGATTGAGATAGAATAATATAAAGAGGACACATGATGAACATTCCATGACACACTATTTTCCTGAAATATTTATGAAAACATAGTTAACTTACTTCAAAGAAAAATTTAAGGGAAACTAATCAACCAAAGGTAGAAAAACTATGTTGCATCAAATATTCTTACTTTATATTAGTTTCTCCTTATATTCTAGATTATTTTTTGAGTTGTGTTTATTATACTCTATTGATTTTTTAATACAAACTTCTGTATTATATTATAGATATATAGACACTATCTCATTTATTTTTTACATTTTTACTCCCACAAATAATTGTGGAAGAGGTTGTTTATCATAGACTTACTGTATGCAGTTGTTATTATTTTAGAATTCCCATGTTGAATTGTGGAAGAGGATCTATGTATCCTAGAAAACATTGTGAGATATTATTAAACCTGATCTATTTTATGGATCAGTTTATTCAATAATAAACTATTTGGTACTAGGTGATTTCCAAGTGGAGAGGACTAGGTCTCAGCTAGTGAAAAAACCTATTTTATTTATTCTACTTTTATTTTCTCATTTTGTTTTCTCTATTTTAAGACAAATTGGCATATTTTTTAAAAACTATAATATAAAAACATTATGTTTATAGTTATCTTTAAAATTTGTTTTATTTATGGTGTTTGATATCATAAAATCTATTTCAAATGATACTTTTTTTAAACTTGTTTTATTTGAGTTGTAACCAAACTATTGAGAATATTTTTGAAATATCAAATTATATATTTCTACTATTTTTTTAATTGGTGTTTTTTTAATAAAATTGGGATTTAGTTATAAATAATTTTAAATAGAAATTTTAATCTGAAACTCAATTCATCCCCTCTCATGTTTTCAACTCTGACCAATAATTGGTATCAATGTTTTTCAAATTACATTTTACTACGATCTAATTTTACCAAAAGGTAAAAAATTATGTTTTTTATAAATCTATATATTTATGGATAATAATATATTAAAAGAAACTAACACTAACTAGCCTCTATATTTTAATCTCACAAATTATGCTCAGTGAAAGATCAAAATAAAAATCCATAAATAGATCATGGGATTTTATATTTGGATTGTAATCGAGGACAAATATGAAAAACCGAAAGCCTCTATAACTGAATAGAGTGATTACATTAAGGCTACATATAACCATAAGTATAAATCCATGAATGAATTATATTATGAATTAGGTAAAGATTAGTTTAATAGCATAGTTTTTTGTTATATTATATTTTAAATTTAGGGCACTCTTGTTATATCTCATGAAGGAACTTTTAATGTTAAATATATGTAACTAAATACATATACTATTAAATATAATACATATAAGATGAAACCTGATGACATGATTTTTATATGTATATTAGGTTTGATGAGATCATAAACACAATGCATGCACTTGGGAAGACAATCAAAGATAAATATCAAGTGATGTGACTTCAATGATTTTTACCTAACAGGTGGAGAGGAACCATTGTTCCCATTAGATAATCATATAACATAAGTAAACTACTATTGAAGGATATTATTATAAATATTATGATGTATAAAGAGGAATTTAAAGTGAATAAAGAATAATATAATGAACCAAATATAAAGTTAGTATCTTTTAAGACTTTTGACACACAAAAATGAAAGAGAGAATCAAATATGAATGTCTGAGTGAGGATGAATCACACACTGATAGTGATGAGGAAATGGATCATTTATCCAGGAAATTCATGAAATTATATAGAAAGAATAAATTATTCAAGAAAATAATTTGGAAGGAAATTATGATACAAAAGGGAATTATAATAAGGAGAATAAATCAAGTGAAGTAACCTGTTATGAATGAAAAAAGGACACATCAAGTCAGAATGTCATAAACTAAATTATAATAAAAGATATGTGGATAAATGAAAAGGATTAATAATTACATGAAATCAATATGGAGTGGCTATAAGGATAGATCAAGTGACTTTTACACAAGTAGAGAAGATAAGAATGATAGGGATAATATGTGTCTTGTGACAAATACATTAGAGGTATCAAATTCTATTCATACATCTCATGTTCATATTTCAATTCTTTTTAAGCATGAAAATAGTGATGAAAACATGAGTAGTGAATATTTATTTGACTATCGTAATATATTGGAAGATACATTCAATGAACTTAAATACAAATATAAAAGTTTAAAGAATACACAAGCCCTGTCTTCCCATTTTAAATCTAGCTTTGCTATAAAAAAGGACACGAATTCTCAATTATTAAAAGAAAAAAATGAACTCAAAATGACTGATGAGAAACTCAAAAAAGGATATGGATAAATTTAAAATGGTAGATAAAGTGTTACAATAATTATTGGTAAACAAACCACACCCAAGTATTATAACAACCCAGGATTTTCCTATATAGATATTATATCTTTTTTTATGAACATTCATTATATAACATAAAAATACACCAAAGGATTGTAAAAGTATAATGCCTTTGTAAACTTAAAAGCATAAAAAACATGTTCATTGGTGAACTACCTCATCACCCCACTATGTTCTTCATAATTATCACCCTTCTTAGAAAAATCATACATAATACATTTCTTCATAAACTAGGGAAAATAAACATAAGAAAGGGTGATATCAGATGCTCTGTAAGGGTAAACAAGGAAGATACATAAAAATCACATGAGTAAAAGGGTATGATAAAATGAGCATAACATTTGAAAACTATAACCTACATATCAAAGATAATAATATTGGTTCATCGAATAAATATGGTTACTTTATAAGACATGAATCATAAAAAAATCAACAAACACAATCCATGAGAGCATAATAATGGCATAAGACATGGAATTGTGGAATACACATAAGCATATAAAATAATTTCCTTAATATTTCAAGGATTGTTTACATGACTATCATGGTGGAATGGGTTTACTCCCCAAATCATCTTAGTAGTAAAGGTTCACTCCCAAGACTATTATAGTGGAAGATGTCCCTTACTGAATTGGGTTCACTCCCTATTCTATACTTTTTTATCTCATAATATTTCAATATTTACCCAATGAATTATAGGGAGATATAGGTCTCACCCATTGTATAATGAAAATCATAAAAATGTCTTCCAAAATATCATAACACATTAATCATATCATAACCCATGAAAATAAATAGTTTTCATAAGAATTACATCATAACATAACCCATGGAAAATCAATGGGGTTCATATACCTTTCATTATAACATAACCCCTGGAAAAGAAATGGGTTTCAAATACAGTTCATCATAACATAACCCATAGAAAATAAATGAGTTTCATAAACATATCTTCATCATAATCATATACTATACGAAGAAAAAATAAGGATGGTACAGCTAGATCATATCCCAAGTAAAACATAAGAAGCACAAAAGGTTTTTATCATTTATGAATAAAAATTCCATAAAAACCCATTAAAACATTCTTGCGCAAAATATACTTTCCTTTTTGAAAAGAATTATTTAAAATCTGAAAACATCCCAAATATTAAAGTAAAAATTTTATTTGAAAATAATCTTGGAAGCTTTTAATGGAATATTTAAAACATTGATTGGTCATTATGGTGGAAAATTAAGTTCATTTCTCACAATTTAAAATAAATATTCCTTTAACATTTTTGCTAAAATTAAAAAGCAACTCACTAATAAAATTATTAGACGATTTATTTTAAGAAATTTTAATGAAAATTAAAACAAGGGTATAAATGATTTTAATAATTCTTATGGGATTTGTAAAAATAGATATAAAACATATTTTCAAACACGGATATATAAGAAAAAATTATTTTTGACCAAAGAGAGAAATAAAGATGATTATTCATAAATAAATTCTCTTGAACTCTTGATCACATAAAGAGAGGAAAATAAAGGGAATGCATTCATTCTCATGACCTAACTAACCTCCAAATAATTTTTTAAATTTTCATAAAAACCACTTTTAGGGGTAGACTAGGAACCCACACATTGAACAAATCACACATTTCAATGAGAGGGACACAAATTAAAAATTTAAGGCTACAATTTGAAAATTAAAAATCAAAAACAAAAAAACAAAGTGGATCGTTCATCACAAGAACTATCACATCAATGAAAAACCCCACAGATCACAAAATCCACCTGAGAAATTATGTACTGAGAATAAAATGTAGAGTATAGTGTGCCATTTTCATTGTCACCACCATCATCACATCACTATCGTCATTGTCTCATCACCTTCATCCTCTCCAATTGGCATTCCCATTACCGTCACTTGTCATCTAGCTGGAACCATCCAACATACCCTTGAGAGAAACATTATAAAGGACCCATCCATACCACTTTCATAGCATCACTACGAACTAAACCAAACTATAAAGACCACTAGAAAATCAAAAAAAATATCATCCCTCTATAGCTTTAAAAAATAATCACATAAGACACTTTCCAACTTTCCATTGTCACATCAGCTTGAAAAAAGCAGGAAAAAAATGCAGATTCGTATTCGATGGACTTTGAATCCATCACAAGACCTCAAATCATCTTCATAATTTACATCATGAACTAATAATTGACATCATAATTGTTAGAATCCACAACTGAACAACATACCAAAGTAAAACTGAACACCGCATCAAAATCCATTCGAACCACACCATGAAAATAAAAATGAAACCAAATGAAACTAGAATACATATCAAAAAAGAACCACCAGAGTAGATAGAGAAGGAAATAAACCAAACAGATGAGAATGAAACCAATGATGGCATAGAAAAATCTCTGAGACTGTAGCCACCCCCCTCCAACGCCATCCCAAGTTGTCTCAGAACCCTCATTGATCCCAAACAAGATGGGCTCAAGCCCCATGGGTTGGAAAACAAGGGAATAGGATAAGCATATCACTGAATACCACCACCATTTCCAACCCAAAATTTCTTAATCACCCACACATAGACCCAAAATTAAGCTCTGATGCATAGGGTAAGGTAGAAATAGGGGTAGTGAGAGGCATATTCAAACCCACCAGCGATCAACACCAAGTAATTCAGGGAGGGAGAACATTAGAAAGGGAAGAGAAAAAATATTAGAGAGAAGTGAGGAGTGCCTTCACCACCTAAAGGCACAGAACAAATCCTAGGAGGAATGGGTAGAGGGAGATTTGTGAGTACCAGAAGCACTAGAATAGTGCAGATACAATGGGGGCCAAGGAGGGGAAGAGGGGTGGTATAGGGAAGGGTAAAACGAAGATAGGAGCGGCGCATATACCTCCTCCCTCAGAATCACTTCCTAGAGAAACCCTATCTCATTATGAAATAACTAGAGGAGAATAAAATTCATGAGTCTCTTAAGATATGTTTCATAATATTTCATCATTGAAAGCATAAAGATAAACAAACCTGATAAATGATGAAATTGTACCATAAAATCATTATCACTTTGGTAATATTGAATCGTAAGCCCCATAAAAAAATAAAACTTAATTAAACTTATAATATAATGAGAATAAATAAATTCATGATATTACATTTTAAATGGGCTGTATATACACCTCATAAAAGAAGACAAGTTCATAACATAACATATGTCTCTAGGAAGGAAAATTGAGACAAAATCCCTTACCTTAAGTCTCAACTTTGTTTGTAAATGTTAAAACATCCTATATAATAAATAAAATTTTATTATAAATATATTAAATAACCATAATTATATATAAAATAACATATATTATTTAATTATGACCTTTTATTACCTATTTATTAACATTTCCTTGTTAAAGTCACGTTTCGGGCAATAACCGCATTGTTGTTTGTGTATATTTTGATTTGTTATTTTTGGTTCACTTAATTTGATCATGATTACATAATCTAAATAATTTTAAAAATTATATAAATATAAAATATATTCATTATATATTTATTTATATCAATCCTTAAAAGTTAGAGATAGAAAACAAAATACACTATTCCTGGAGACGGTAAGTCGTACATACACAAGAACATTGTTTCCATTTTTTCAAAGGATTGAAAGAAATAAAGGTAAATAATATATTAGTATTATATAAAAGTTTTTATATCATATATATCAAATATTTTTATTAAACTCATCCTTATTACCTTCTATGTAAAGTGTGAATGAATCATATCACTTCGTGAGATGGTAGTCCGTTGTATACACGAGCAACATTATCATATTCCCACAGAATGGAAAGTAATAAGTTATATATGATATAATAATAACATAATAATAATATCTCATAAATATAATATAAAAACATTTAATTAATCATTATATTCATCATTTATAGGTGTTGATGGAGAATTAATAAGATCGATTCGTGAGGCGGTAGCTCATCGTACACACAAATGATGCTTTTT
This sequence comes from Viscum album, assembly GCA_963277665.1. Taxonomy (NCBI): domain Eukaryota; kingdom Viridiplantae; phylum Streptophyta; class Magnoliopsida; order Santalales; family Viscaceae; genus Viscum; species Viscum album. The sequence continues at coordinate 795,953,975 of OY728143.1, read as the reverse complement.
TATCCCATTTTATGGAAGAAGAGGTGGATATAGGTTATTAAATTAAATTAATAAAATGTAAGTATATGGGATATACTTATGTTATTGTATCATAATAATATAATAATATTTTAAGGAGGTGAAAGAATAAAGAAAAACAAAAAACCCAAGTTTAAGAATTTACCTCTTCTTTGGAGAGCCTCTTTAGGTATATACATAAATCCTTATTATGAGTTCATAATAACAAAACTAATTCCTCTATGATATGGTTATGGATTAAAGGAATATATTTGGATAGTTGTTAGCTAAACCAAATGGTTTTTTAAGATTAAATAGGAGAGGAGAAGGGGTGTCCATTTATAAGTGGGGAGAGGAAAAACTTGGTATTTTTCAAAAGAATAAAGTGTACCCACATTTTTCACATGAAAAAATTGTTAACAATTGATAATTATAAAACCTTATAGGTTATAAGGTATAACTGTTTCTATAAAATGGGTTTTTTAAAATTTTATAAGTCATTTTAACCCTTATATTTCTATTTTAACCCCTGATAAACACATTTTAACCTTAATCGCGATAATTAGTTTTTACTATTTTTGCTATTAATTTCGAAAAAAATTAAGTTTAAATTATTATATAATATAAATTATTCTGATTTAAAATAACTAATACATTTTTTACAATTAAATTCATTTAAGTGGAAAATATAATTTTAAAAATTATACCCACAGACGTGACAACAAAACGGTTTTCCAAAGAAAAAATGTTCAAAAGCTTATAAATTTTTTATATCAAAATTAAATATAAATAGATTCTAATGAACTAAATTAGATTAGTATATATATAATTGAGCTAATTTTACTTTTAAACACATTTTAAAACAAAATTTAACCTTAAAAATTCTTTAAACTAAAAGGTGGTTTTCAATAAATACTAGTATTTTTTCACTATTCATCGAAAGATTAAGCTTTTTAGAAAAATACCAAAAATTTACCCTAATATAATTTTGAAATTATAACTTCAAAAATGAAATTTATTTTATAAAATTAATTTTATAAAATTTTCAAAAATTAATTTTATTATTGCTTATAAAAGGAAATAAAAAAACATTTTTTTGAGAAAATAGTGTTTTTGAAATATATAAAGACTTTTCCAAAAATTAAATACTTTTTTACCAACATGTTTTTTTATATAAAAACATTATACTTAATATTCAAAATGTTGTTATTCCTATTCATTCTTCCAAGTTTAATGGAAATTTAATAATGGTTGTGTTTAAATAATAATACTAATAGTCTGTTGTGGTTTTTTAAAACTTAGTGCTACGTGTAATGAAATCAATTGAAGAAATTAAATTTATTAAAAAAAATGTTTCATAAAATCTTGGTGTGTTACAATATACCCTCCTAAAAATGAATTTCTTCCTTCAAATTCCATCACTCTTATATAAAAATATTAGGATACTTCTGCCTCACCATATCCTCTAGTTCTTATGTAGCTTCCTCAAACTGGTGGTTTCACCACAAAAATTTGACCATGTGAATGGTCTTAATTTTTATAACTTTGTCTATATGATCCATAATCTCCACCGGTTGTTCCTCATAAAAATTTTCATGCTCCAATAGTACAACTATTGACGTCAATATATGTGAATGGTAAGGTATATGCTCTCTCGGGAGAGATACATGGAACACATTATGAACTTGATTGAGGTTTGGTGGAAGCACCAACTGATAGGATACCATACTTATACAATCATGAATTTAAAAGGTACTGATATACCTAGTTATTAGTTTCCCTTTCTTCTTTAATCTCAAAACATTATTCTATAGATAAATTCTTAGAAATACCTTTTCACCAACTTCAAATTCTAAATCATGCTGATTATTATCACCATAAATTTTATATCAAATTTATACCACCATTATGTGTTTTTGAATGGATATAACCTTATATTACATTTCTTTAGCTTTCTCAAATCCTGAGAGAATTATTTCTCTAACTTTATTCTAGAAAATTGGATCTCTGCACTTCTTTCCATAGAGGGGTTCATAAGGATCCATATGAATACTCATGTGAAAGATATTTTAGCATGAAAACTCAATTAGAGGAAATTATTGATCCCAAAAACCTTTTAAATATAAATAAATAGATCTCAAAATATCATATAGGGTTTAAATTTTTCTCTCATACTGACCATCTATCTGAGAATGATACACAGTACTGAAACATAACTTTGCATCAAGATCTTCATAAGAACTTTGAGGTAAACCTTGGATCCCAATTAGACACAATGGAATGTGGTACCCCATGAATCCTTACCACATTCTTAATGTATATACTTACAAACTGATACAAAGATAAATATTCTCTAACAGTGATGAAGTGTTCTAACTTTTTAACGTGATTGACTACAACCCATATTGCATTGTGCCCTTTAGAAATTTTGGGGATTCCGAAGACAAAACACATGGTGATGTTTTTTCATTTACATTTTGGTATGGGCAATGGATATAAAAACCCCTTGATTGTGTATCTCAGCCTTAACTTGTAGATATACCAAGAACCAAGATACAAACTTTGTGAAATATCTCTTCATACCATCCCACCAGAAAAACTCTTTCAAATCTCTATACATCTTTGTACTTCTAGGATGGATGGAGAATGAGAAACTATGAGCTTGCTTTAACAAAACCTTCTTCAAATATGGTATGGATGGAACACATACATGGTTCTTGAACTTTATTATTACATCATGATCAAGTTTAAACTTAAGGACATTTCTAACCTTCATTTTTAAATATAAATCTTCCATATGTGCATATTTAATCTTCACTTGGATAAATGGTTGAACCTTTAATTGAACAAAATAAGATTTATCCCCCTCATTATGGATTTCCATATCCATCCTTTTAAAATATAGAAATATTAGTTCTTTTTCTATCCTCACCATGGATGAGATAGCATGATCCTTTCGACTCAAAGCATCAACCACCTTGTTCGCTTTCCCATGGTTGTAATATATTGAGATGTCATAATCATTAATTAGATCTAACCATATTTTCTCAAACATATTCAACACCTTTTATGTTAATATATACTTTAAAATTTTATGATTTATATATATATAAAAATTTTCTATGTAAATATAATGATTCATTGTCTTTAATGAAAAAAACACTATAGATAACTCCAAATAATGAGTAGTGTAATTATTCTCATGAATCGTTAACTGTCATGAGGAATAAGATATAATCATGTAGTTATGCATAATAATGCATCTCAATCACTTCTTAAATGCATCACTAAATATTAAAAACCCTCTTCACTATAGGTTAGTGTAAGAGAATTTTCACTAACTAATATTCTCTGTAGTTACTTCAAATTTTCCTCACATTCATCTATCCAGAGGAACTTGTCTCCCTCCTGAGTTAACCTAGTGAGTGGATAATATAGTCATGAGAAATTCATAAAAACCAATAGATAATATCTATCTAAACCAAGAAAACTATGAATCTTGTTCATCATGGTTGGTCTAGTCCATCATTCAATAGCATCCATATTTGATGGATCCACTGATATACCCTATCTTGATATTTTATGACCCAAAAATGAAAGCTTTTGGAACCAAAATTCACACTTTCTAAAATTTTCATATATTTTATAATTCCTTAGGGTATTTAGTAAAATTCTCAAGTGATATTTATAATATTATTTTCTCTTTTAATAGATAATAATATCATCTATAAAGGCTACCACAAACTAATCAAGGTAATATCTAAAGTCTTTATTCATTAAATTCATTAAGATAGTGGGTGAATTAGTAAGAGTTAATGGAATCACTATATATTCATAGTGTTCATACCTTATATGAAATTTTTTATTAGGTATATCCTCTTTCTCAATATTCAATTGACGATATCCATAATAAAGGTCAATCTTGTAACAATATTGATCTCTCCATAGTTGATTAAACAAGTCATTAATATGGGGTATATAATACTTGTTCTTCATTATGATCTTCTTCAACACCCGATAATCAATGAAAAGCCACAGTGATTCATATATTTTTTTAACAATGATAATTGGAGCACCCCAAGGTAATACAATTATATGAATGAATCCCTTGTCAATATTTTTCTAGAGTAACTTCTTCAATTTCAACAACTCAATCAGGGTTATTCTATAAGGAGTATTTGAAATAACGGTGGCACTAGGTATGAGTTCTATTGAGAACTCAACTTTACATTTTGGTGGAATAATAGGGAACTCTTTAGTAAATACCTAAACAAACTCATGGGAAATAGTAATATAATCGATGTTGGGTTTCTCCTTGACCATATAAGATAAACACCCCTTTTGAATAAAAATTGAAACCCATAAAATAGATGTGATTACCATAAAAGGTTCATATTTATCATCACACTAATAGATGATCATAGGTTGGTTTAGAATAAAAAGTGTTAGTTCCTTTACTCAAGAATTAATATTGTATTTATGTAGATAATTCCAATACATTTCTAAGATAACATAAAATTAATCCAGAGAAATAATGAGAAGATTTTCAGGACTCACATTCTCTTAAACTTCAATCGGAGTGGAATCATATACTTGAGATGCAATAATCATACCATTATGGGTTTTCACTTCTAATTATACATATAATAATTTGAGTTATATATTGATACCATTAGAAATTTATTAAAATATAAAATAATGTGTAGATCTAAATTCAAATAAGACATTATCAGTTCTAGAGTGGATAGTAAGTATACCTTTCACCATGTCATTATTGTACCCATCATTAAAAATAGTGATCACATGATACTTCCATATTTCTATTGGATTAAGTGATTTTTATCATTGATCATAATCATTAACCTTCATATTTGGGCACTAAAGAATGCACAATGAAATCACTTATAATAAATATTCCTAAAGAATGCACAATGACCAATGAAGATTCATAAAACAAAACCAAATTCCATAAAAAATATATAAGAAACCCAAATATATCATGTAAAAACCCTTAGATCTATCAATAAAAACCTTGATCTAAGGTTTTGTTTCAGGAGAGAAGAGTAGATCTAGAAGATCAATGATGAATAGTAAATAAAAGAGAAATACCATTGAAAGACTAGTTCCAACACCAAGAGATCCATCCAAATACACCATCAAGATATAATAAATATCTAAAATCTCTATGATGAGTCCCCTTGGATAATATTTTATTCCACCAAAATAGAAATGAGACAAAATAGAAGATTTTTGGGTCTTGAAAATAAAATTAGGAAAAATAAATACACAATGCGTGGTTTATCCACATGGTTTAATAAACCATATGGAAACCTAGAATCCCTTTATGAGATACTAGAAATGCCACATATTTTGGATGCATAGTTTGAAGAGGAATCCACACGGTTTGAACTAACCCTGCACCTAAATGTGTTCCCTCCTTTTGGATTCCAACACAAGGTATATAGTTTCCTTGGAAGACCCCCGTGATTTTTCTTAATTACACAAAAATCATGTATAAGACCATTAAATTCCAAAAATTTCCAAAAGTCACCCAAATCAACCAGAGAAAAACCCAAAAAATGGTCGAAATAAAGGAGAGTAATTAACTAAAAGAAACAAAGCGATGTTACAATTCTCTACACCATATTTCTTTGTACCCGTAGAAAGTTAAGCCAAAAAAGGTTGGTATCAAAAGAGATGATTGCACTTATCCATCATCAAATACTCCTGCCCCCTAGTCTCATAAAAAATAGAACTATACTTCCATAGAAATACATCCAATAGTATATAATTCCCATGTATAACCTTCACTTGAGAATCAAAACCCAAAAATGGTTTATCAGTGACATATATACCGGGTTCTATATTGAGTTATTTACAGCTAGAACATGAGATGGGTTTGATTGATACTTTTGGAGTTGATAAACATGAAAAACATTATGGGTCTAAGAAAATTTGAGTGGTAAATCCGTGTGATACACCACCTTTATAGGTCATTAAATGATCTCAAATGGTCAAACATACCAATGATCGAGATTCCCTTTCTTTATGAGTCATTAGTAACCCAATCAAAGAGATAATTTCAAGAACACCTGATTACAAACTAAAAACTTCAAAGCATGATGAATTCAATCCACATAAGATTTCTACCAACTCTGTGATATCATGAAATTCTGATGAAACTACTAGATATTCATCGTTTCCTACTATAACAAACTTGGTTTAATGATGGAAGCTTCTCCAACCTCAGACCAATGAATAGAAGAGATGAAATGGTGGATATACAAATATTTGAAGGGTGATAGTCTGATGGTCGAATAGTAACTATTATTATAAGAAAAATCAACCAGCCCAAAATTTCAATCCCAATCACCAATGAAGTTCAATTCACTACAATTAAGTGTATATAATAGAATTTGATTATCCCATTCTGTCTTTCCATAAGCCTAGGGATGATATTTTTTTATCAACCTGATCTGAGTACCGATTGGCTCATAGAGGCCCTTACAAAATAGTGAGTTAAAATGAGGGTGCCTATCTAAGACAATGGCTATAAGGATTCTATGAAGCCTTACAATCACTTTTACATACAACTTTCCTAGGTCCTACCCTTTAGTGGTGTCACATATTGGTATTAAGTGAGCCGATTTAGTCAACTGATCGATCACTACCTAGATGGAATTATTACCTCAATGAGTTCAATGTAAACCAAAAATGAAATCCATTGAAATTTAATTCTAAATACATGTTGGAATTGGGATAGGGTGAAAAAATCTTGAGATATTTTAGTGCTCAACTTTAATATATTAACAAGTGTAACATTAAGTGACAAAGTTTCCTATTTCTTGTTTCATACCAAGACACCAAAACTAATGCTTCATGTCATAAAACATCTTTATGGTACTAGGGTGGAAAAACCATAAAGCGTGATAACAATAAACCAACATTAACTTTATCATATATTAAGGGATAACATATCATCTCCAGATGCAAGGAATACCCTTTGAGGAAAGGGAGCACTCAACAGAGGTCTCCCCACTATATAAAGAGGCCTTGATATACATGGAAACATCATCTTATTTTTTCTTCTAAATAATCACATTAAGGAGAAAGGATTTAACGTGAATAATCATTATAAAATTACCAAACTCCTCTTATATGACTCCCAAGTGTATCTGAGTAAAGAGCCCCATCATGTTCCATTCATCCTTTGCCTCCTTTACATCCTAATAAGGTAAATTCTTTCTAATAGCATCATAAACTAAATTACCTTTTCCCAATGTATATAAAATTTTAGAGTTGAATGAATGTAGGAATTCAAACTAACATCTTTGTTGAATATTGAAATCTTTTTTATAGAATATGCACCCAAAAAAATTAGTTCCATTAAATGGTAAAACATTCCCCTAAATGATAGTGATTCCAATTCTTGAGGGAACTAACAACTGATACAAGTTACAAATAATGGGTGGGATAATTCTACATGTGAGGTTGAAGATGAAATGATCTATAAGACACTAAATGATCTACTTATATAATGACACAACCCAACCCTGAAATTGAAGAATCATAGTAACCCTCATAGCCCTTATCGGCCTATATAAAAGTTAAAATCGATGATGAGTTAAAATGTTACCTTGAATCATCAAAGGATTCCTAAAACTTTCAATCCCCCAAAAACTTCACCCCTTTTAGGTTTTAGAATTCAAAGTTAATAGAATATTTTATAAATCATGTACAAAATATCAATAACATCATGTCAAACCTAGGAGGTTATACATCTCAATAACATTATTCCATTCTTCCTAAAAAAATTCACATTTTTAGGATTATATAAGATACCATGTTCTGAGGTCACAAGTACTAAAAATTTAACTTATTAGATCTAGAATTGTAACATTGATAATTTAGAATAAATATAGTGATCCCTTAGGATTCCCAAAACATTCCTCAAGTGACACACTCAATCTTTCATAGTCTTAGAGTACACCAGGATGTCATCTGTGAACACCATGAAAAAATTGTTAAGATAATAGTAGAAAATCCATTTCATCAATTCCATAAATAAAATAGGATCATTAGTTAGAAAAATGACATCATAAGGTGCTCAAAGTGTATATACCAACTTATGAAGGAAATATTTAGAATATACGACTCTATGGTTTTGATTTGGTGATATCCAAACTGAATATTAATTTTAGAAAACAACATTTCCCCATTCAACTGGTCAAATAAATAATTAATGTGAGGTAAAGGATTTTTTTGATCGTTACTTGATTAATATTCTCATAATCAATACATAAGGGAAGAGTTACATTAGACATATTGATAAAAAAATTATGGGGGTTGTCTAAGGTGACAAACTAGGGTCTATAAATCCCATATCTCTCAATTAATCTAAATGAACTTTTATCTATTTCAATTCAGATAAACCCATATGTCAGGATGGAATCAGTATCATTTGAGTTCCATGCACCAAGTTAATCAAGAAACCCAACTCTAACTCAGGAGGAAAACCCATGAAGTCATTCAAAAACAATTTAAGAAACTCAATAACTATTGTAGGGACAACACCATTATTGGATTATTATTTCAATTTGGATACTGATGAAAACAATAACTTTCTAATTATCTATAATATAGGTCTCTTCTTGACTATACCTTGGATCTCATTATCATTTAAACACAAAGGATATCCCATCAAAAGAAGTGAAGAATAAACACTAATGAAAACAATTGATTTTGGCCTTGTGGGTGATCAACCAATCCATATTGATAATCACATAAAATAGGGACAAGTCTAAAACAATGAAATCCCAAACCATATCTACATCATACAAAAATAAAGAGAATGTGGGATAATAAAAACACTTCTTTATATTATTTCATAAATGCATCTCCAATTACAGAATGAATTGAATGAGATCCATTGGAACTTTTAGAAGATACACCACATGAGTCTATATAAATGAGTGAGAAGAACCTATATCAAATAGAGTATTCACTAAGGTATAAAAATAGAAATTGTACCTCTCACAGTCGTGAGAATTGCATCAACTTCCACAGGAGACTCTTCCACTGTCTATTACTGCTTCAGTATGGAGGCCAATGGCTAGAAATATATAGTATATGAAGAATATAACTTCACCATATATCCAATAGGTTTCTATGAGGTTGTAATAGAGTGAATAAAATAAAGATCACGAAAAAATTTGTAAGTGAATACGACATCCACATGAGTTAAAAACATTATGAGGTCTAGGGAAATAGTACTTAATGTGTCCTATCTAGCCACATTGGTAACATATCAAGCCACTAACCACTGATGAGAGTGTAAGAAAATAGATCTGAGAAGCACAAAAAATTCCCCCCATGAAACTCACTTCTACTTCATCTTTCCCTTGTAAAAACCATTGTATATTCCATCATAGAAAAAATAAAATCCAATAAATCCAGACTTACCCACAAAGTCAAGCTCTATCATCAATGACTTATCCCCCACTTCAGAATAGTTTTGAAATTTTAACATGAAAAATGTGATCACATATCTAATAAATGACCCATATGGAACCTTTGATCCTTTATCTTATTATTAGATACAACCCCAGATTAAAACACAATGATCTTGATAAAGTGATTAATGTACTCCATCACTGACTGATTCCCTTGATCACATTTGAGAAACTCTATGTATTTCACCATGGTCATAGATTCTAGGTAGAAATAATTAGTAAATATGGATTTTAATTCATTCCACTCTATCCCTCATGCTTCTTAGGAAATACAGCCAAGTCCCACCATCTTTTACTTGGACCATTAAGCTTGAAGACGATTCACTTCACTTTGATAGAAGTATGAGTTTCCAAGAATTCAAAAAACCTCTCAAGCTTTCCCAACTAATCCTATTTCTCTTGGTAATCATTCATCCCATGTAAAGATATTGGTTTCTAGAAAATAAACTCTTAAACTCTATTAATATCCTAATCCCTTCGAGGTTCCACCTCCCTATCCTAAATAAGGGCAGGTTCCACACCTTATTCTATATCTTAGACTATGTTCACAACTACTTTGATTATATTCTGATAAACTAGAGGGTTTCCCTATCATGGTTCATCAGTAAAACCCTCCCAAGGAATTTCAAAAATTCTTTTATGGGGAATGTTACTACACACAAAAAGACAAAGAGACACAAAAACATGAAATCCATGAAACAATTCCAATATAAATTAACAAAAATAAATCAAAATTTTAAGGAGATAATAAAAAAATAAAGGCCAAGATTACAACACCCTAAATATCAAATAAAAGTTTCCTAAAAACCCATGGAAACTTGAGGCTCATTGCATTGAGAATTTTCCAAGAACTCACTTGTAACCTGCCCTTTAAGTCCCTTCATTACTATATCTATTTTACCAAGACTCTCCAAAATTCATACCAATAATATGAATAGAAAAATCACCCTTTGATACAAATATTTCATAAAACAACCTAAATTACCAAAATATATGTAACATAAGCCAATCCTAAAACGGATATAAGGGAATTACATATCCCCATGGGTTGGTGACAAGCATCTTAGCGTCAAGAAATTCCATTAGGAACAATATTTCTACAAGGAACCAGTAAAAAGGTAATATAAATATATAGAAAACATTGTCATTCTAAAAACAAATTCAATAGAGGAAAGGTACATCTAAAAGGAAAAACAAGTTCCAAGGTACACAGAACAACCATATTACTCAAAAAATACTAATTCCCAACACCATGTGACATGATTTCACCTATTGACTCCCACAACCTTATATAAAAAACTCTCCACCATACTATGGTGACTTTACCTTACCTATATCAGGTATAATAAGATTTATACAGGCCCAAATGTGTATACAGGGTGTAATAAAAACTGTCTAGCAGGATACCACTAAGTGTTTCATAAGGATACTTTATAAAATAAACCAATTATGCAAAAGTAGTTTTAAAAAAGGCATGTGATATAGTTTCACACAAATCATGGATAAATAAACCCTTTCATAATTTAATAGAGAATAAAAATAAATACGTTTCCAAGTCATTTCAATAAACAAAATAAACAAACATTTCAAAGATAATCACTATATAAAACAAGCCCATAATATCAATAGTTCTAGGTCAATGAGGATCATTATAATAATATTGAGATTAGTAGGCCACCTGGTGTTCGCATTACCCTAGAAGAACATTTATAGGGGAAATAGTTCACTCTTGAGAGTGTATCCTTTCCACAACTTATACAACCTAGTGCACACATTACCCTAGAAGAATAAGTCTAAGGGAAAAGAGTTCATCCACAAGTATTGATCCTTGCCTCATTATATATCACATTTAGGTTTTCCATTTTAGATTCATATAAAGTTCATTTCATCTTTGAAACCACACAAAACTTTTTTTGAAACCATATTCATTAAAAACATCAAGGGATAAATCCATTTTCCACAAAAAAAAAATTTAATCCAACACATTTTATCAAAAAATATCTCAAACCTTTTAAAACCATTTCCAGGATATTATCATAAACCATGATTTCCAACCATTTTAGGGGAAAAAACTAAAATATCAAGTAAGAAGGGTTTGAAAAATAAAGTGGAATCATGAAACACTTGGAATTACAACACTCACAAGGTATCCACAATGAAAGAGAAACTAAGGGTTCAAGATAACAAGTAAGAACCCTAATCCATAAAGTCTCATACAATAAACTCAAATTTATCATTTATAGAACAACATTACAGAGAGATAAATAACTTACCAAAAATATTATAGAACAACACACAATAACTAATGAATATCTTGATAACAAAACCCAATTCCATGATGGATATAAAATAAACCCAAATAGATCATGTAAAAAACATTAGATAAAGCCTCAAAATCCACAATCATTGTTTTCAAGAGAGAATAATGGATCTATAATATCAATGAAGTATGAAAAATAATAGGCATATACCTTTGAATGACTATATCTAATACCCAAATATCTGCTTAAATCCACCACTAAGAGGTAGGGAATCCCCAAAATATCCAAGAGGAGTATCCTTGGTCGAGATCATATTCCACTGTAAGAGGAATGATAAAAAATAAAAGAGTTTCAAGTCTTGAAAAGAAAATTATTTAAAATAAATATGTATCTCATGGTTTGGCCACATGGTTTAACAAATATTTCACCAATAGTATACCCATTTTTTAGCTAAGAGAAGCAGTACGATTTGTCCGTTAGTTTTAAAAAAACATATTCCAATTGTGAAAAATTATTCTACCACATGATTCATGGGTTGAAGAGGATATAGCATAGTTTTAGCTAACCATTATACCTTCTCTATGATTCCAACATAACATGCACAATTTTCTAGGAATAATTATATTGTTTTCCCTAACTCTATGCCAACAATGAATATACCCAAAAATAAACAAAATAATTACGAAATTCACATAAAAAACTTGAGGAGGACCCCTAATAAAATGTGGTAAAAATAAAGAGAGTAAGTACCTAAAATAAATAATAATATGTTAAAATTTCCATTAAAATACTCTTAAAAGGAGGCTGAAATAGTCCAAAGAAAACAAATATGAAAATATAAAGATATTTCTTATACTAGAAAAAGAACAATTTAGATTGGAAGATGTAGGTGTTGATGGATTTTCAGACATAGGGATATTGATTACTGGAAAAATGTTTTAGTGTGTGGAAATAATATAATTCCAAAATAAATGGAAAGAAAAACATATGTTCAATGGAAACCTTTTGGAGTAAAATAGACAACATATAAAAGGAGAAATATGTCCATGAAGAACATATTTGAATGCTTTTATTTTTTTGTGATTTGTGTAAGATTGGTGGTAATTGTTATGATGAATATTGTTATAACCCTTCTAGGTATCATAGATTCACTAAATAGAAAATATAACCACCATAGGATGAAAAGTAGGTAAATAAATAAATTAAGTCTTCCTTGGAAGAAAACTATAAGAAATTAGTAAATAATACTGAACATGCAACTCCCAAGTAGTTAATGAAGAAATATTTTTAGAATGTTCAACTAATAGGGATGAATTGGTTCTACTATAGAAAGATATTGCACCTAATACACAATTAAAATATTTCCATGAAACTCAATAAATAATGGGAAAATATTAAAACCAAAATAGAATCCATTGAAAAATATATATTCTAGTATTATATTAGTGGTGGAAACTCCTTGTGAAGATTATTTGTATCTACCTAAAAAGGGAATGGTAAAATATTATAAATAAGTGTGTGGTAGGTTCCACCATTTAAGATATGAGGCTTTCAGAAGCATAATTTTTTTTACTAGATAGATAAAGAATAAAGATAAGGCAATAGTTTCTTCTAGTGCTGAAAATATTTTGAATATAAAATAGTCCATATAGAAAAGAAAGGAATATAATTATCCAAATGATATATTGATTGTATGATCTGAATAGTTAGATGAGGCTAGAAGATTATATCAAGCTGAAAAGAATAGAAACTACTCTAGTTTCTCAAGTAAATAAAAAAATTCCAGTAAAGAATAATGTTATAAATAAATAGAAACCCATGCTTCCCAAAATGGAATAGATTTATAAAATTAAAAGTAAAGAAAGTATGAAGAGGTATAGACATTTTAGAACTTTATGAAAAGGATATTTTGGGTTGAGGAATCTGTCTTAGCCCTATTTCTTAATATCGGGAGTCATTGAATGATCCACCATAATCATAATTCTAGTATGTATGTACATAAAGGATATTAATTTTAGGTGATGAATGTTGGAAAGAATCCCTTGCGGGGGATGTCCTAAAACATATGAAACTTCCAAAATTTTATAAAATTATATTGAATCTATAAATCTAGATAGCCTCTTAAAAATAAGAAGGGTGAGGTATGATTTTCATTATCCCATTGTTATTTTTACTCATATTTATAATGTTGATTAAAGGTTACTATTATCTATACAAATGGGGAAGAAATACCTTTCACTTAAAAATTTTTGATGTGTGTGTACAAGTGAGTGTAGGTTTCTAAATTTTAGTGGAAATATATGTAATCTTCCCCTGAGATGTAAAATATATAAATTAGTATCACATGTGGTGGTAATATAAGAAACATAGATTTCAAAACTTGTTACTCTTGTTTTATACAAAGGGTTATCCCACATAGACCTATAGTTAATTTATTGATGAATCTTTGCTAAGAAAAATGTGGTTCCAACTAAATAAATCGATGTTTTACTACTATGAATGTCTTATAATTACTTTCAATTGGTAAGTAGTGATTATTTCTAAAATCCTTCTCTTATAGTTGTACATTGAATACATTTCTCAAAAATATAGAGGAATAATATGGGGATAATATGAGTTTCATAAATTTATAAAAGTTGGTTTAATATTAGAAGGAATCAACCAAGGATATATTACTTCAAAAAAAGGGATAGTATCTTACCTTTTATATTTATTTTCAAAACAGGGAGAATAATATCATTGACTTTGGTATGAAATGTGTCTTGATAGAAGATATAAAGGGAATATTTATGGGGAAGGAGGTCATTATTATTGAATTTTTTTCAAATATCATATAAATTATAATATTTAAAGTCAATGATAATATTTTAGGAGAATAATTGAGTATGCACCCATGAAATAAGATTAAGTTACTATCGCACCCTGTTTATTTTTCTTTTCAGATCATGGTTTTGATCTGGTTCATTGAAACTCCTGATCCTTTTATTGGGTGTTGGGTGATATTAATTTTGATTTTTTAACTACCATATATGTCTCATCACCCTAATTTGGGTTCTCTAGTGCTTGTTTGGGAGTTTTTGGAGAAAGGGTGTTTACTTCATGATTTGGGCCAACCGTGTGCCCATTTTGAGATTTAAAAACATATTTCATTTCATTTATAACTCATTATTTTTTATCATTTTTGACTCATTACACTTACCAATTTTCCTAAATTGACATATTAAAACTACCATATCCTTTTTGACCCATTATAAATTCATAATCATGGTGAATTGGGGTTACTTATTTAGGTATTGGGTCAGCCCATGGGCTCATTTCCAGTTTTAAAAAAATAAATTGTTTCTTTTATATCTAATTAAATTTTTAATATTTTTCTGTGATTATACATTCCACTCGAATCCAATACCCCTATATTCACCCCCATTATTTATTTTACCTCTTTAGAGCTCATATGATTCGCGGATTAGGGAAAACTTCTCAATGTCTCTCAAATCGTCCATAATCGTGAAGGTAAATTCTTTCATCCATAAATCATTCCATTAATACTATTTTTTCCACATATAATCTTTAACTGGTTATTATAGACCTTATTGGACTCTCCAAGAAGTTTCATCCCATTCCATTTTCTCTAAGGGTGTAGATCTAATTGAAGACGAAGAGTTTTCTAGTTGAAAAGGTGATATTTCTTCTACTTTCTCCTCCCTATTCTTCTTCGTTTCATTATTTCTTGGTTTTATAATCTCCACTAGTCATGATAGACCTAGTTTTATTATATCCTATGATTTTTTATGGTGATTTTTTTTCGTTTGGTTCTGGTAGTCATATGTTTAGGTTATGTAAACCCTCGGATGGTGATATTGGTTTTGTGTTTCCATTACGCCAAGGATTTGAGGTAGGATGTCCCTTGAACAAGCCTTTATATTTTAATATTAATAATTTTATTATTTTTTCATCTGATATATATATTTATCATTATTTTTCAGAATTTGGATACTTTTCTTCTTGTTCAAAATGGTTGTTTAATCCTTATTTTGTGAAAGGTGGTGTTGTTTTGTCATAAAACTGCACACCAAGTGTTTGTTTAAATGTTTCACTATCTTTCAAAACTATATTCTGAGGTTTAGAAATTGTTTTATGGTATTTTTAATATGTTATAGTATCTTGTAAAAAATATGTCCTGTAATTGGTGTTTTATTCTTTGTCAAGTTCTTAAAATAAATTGTTTTGTTTAAAAGGGCATGTCATGTGTTCGGTAAATTTTCTGGTTGGATTTTATGTGTTATGTTTGATTTAAAAATTATTTGTTTGGATTTATAAATTAATTGGAAGAATTATAAATGGTATTTTGTGTTCTCATATGTCTTTCTAATTTGTATTTGGTTTTACAAACAAATGGGTTTTGGTTTACAAAATGTTTTGGCCCGAGTTGTTGGAAAATGTCCCGTTTCACATCCTTATGAAAATGGTTGTGTTTTGAATATGTAACCTGAATGTTTTAAGGGATTTATGAATGTTTTTTTCTATTATAAATTTTTTGTATACACCACCTTAATAAAAGGTAAAAACAAACCTTGATCAAAGGATAGTTTTCAGAATGGCTTAAAGGCCCGTTTGGCATTTGTTTGTTTTTTTTGTAAAAATGGTTTCCATGTGTATTTCATGTTCTAAATTTTGGGGAAATTTTATGGTCCATGAAAATAATTTATTAATTGGTTTTCGGGCTTCCAAATTTGTTTTTTATGTTATTTATGGGTTTTTTTTCCTTAAAAGATCATTTTCGGATGGATTTTATGTGCAAGGCCTCATTATACTCCTTGAAATTGTTTTACAAATATTTTTAGTGGTTTATTAATTTGTTAAAGAAATGTGAATCATGTTTGTAGGGTGTTTGTATTTTTATGGTTTGGTAATGGAATTTTTATGTGGAAAGTGTATTTGATAATATGTGTAACTTGATTGAGCACTAAAGGTAATCCTAGGTATCTAAGTGGGCGGACGTGTACTAGTATGCTAGGGATTTCGTGGGGTTTGGCCCCTGTTTCATGTAGCAAGTTTGAGGATGAAAACACTAACTAAACTATGATTATGTTGGTGGTGGTGGACCACTAGGTTATGGTTATTATCCCAATTAGTGAATCATGTGCACGAGAACAGATATTTATTATGGTTCCTTTCACCGAGAGACGAGGTACCTGGGGCTCACAACTAACTAGTGCCTAGGGGTGTTCCCGTGACTTGTGCTCATTGGCTCTTTTGTACTCACCATCAGCATACAGTGGGTTTGGTTGGTTAATTCAGTATGGTGTGTGATTTATTTAAAATTCTAAATTCTTTAAAGCATACCTCTTGAAAACTATTTTCATTTTGAAGTTGCGCCTCTTTGAAAATTGTTACTAGCATTCTTGTTTATAAAACATGCAAGTTTTTTTCTAGTAATTTTTTATATATAGCATGGGACCTCATTTGGAAAACATACCTTTATATCTTGTATTTAAAACTTGAAATTTATGTTTCTTTTAATTTAAATTATGTGCATTGGGAATAGAATATTGGGCCAACCTACTGAGTTTTAATACTCATGCCTATAGTCTTCTTCTGTTTTTAGCCCTTGTGTAGGTTTCAACTTGAGTTTGATCACCTTGAGAGATGTGTTATCATTGTATTGGAGAGTGACCAGAGGGTTCACATGGAGTTATTTGATTATCTTGTTTGGTCACTTGAGTTGTTGGTTTAGTTATACTTTCAGTTTCTTGTATAAATAATGTTCAGTTAAATTTTTATATAAATGTATTTTGGGTTGTACATTTATTTCTCATATTTGTTTGATTGTTCAAATATGGGAAAAATCATTCCCTTGTGTACTCTATTGATTCCCTTGGTGATTGTCTCCATCCCAGGAGGATCGAGAACACCTCTTGGGACTTGTCACGGGCTAGCCTGGGTGACCGATTCAGGGTCTACTTGGGCTGGTTCATAACAAAATGGTATCAGAGAAGGTTGGATCCTATCAGACATTTCTTTTTATAGTGCCCTTGTTATTCGGGTGATGTCAAGGTAGATGGAGTGGGATTGTTGGTACTTGAGGGGCATGTTCGGGAAGAGTTTTTCTAACTCTTTCTCATTTTGATCCTTAGGTTTACATGGGAAGTTTTGTTTTATTAGTGTCTTTTGTTCTCGTGGATTGTTTGGTGTTGGGATATGACAAGGGGAGTTTGACTAATGTCCTATGTGAGCTCGCAGGGCCTGGCAAGCCATGTGGATCCGGGGCATGGTCCTAATAATTCTCTCTGTGTTGGTGTTGTGTTTGACATATGGCTTCCAACCATATGGTCAAGTCACTCACCTACACTAGTTCTGTTTTTTATCTATTGTACCATTCTTGAATTCTGAATTTTGGTTTTGAAAATCCTTGTGTGAGAATTGTAAAAATGATTTTTAAAGGAGTGGTTGATTTTTGAAAAGTGGAAAAGGGGTTTTCAAAAATTAAATATAAGAATGGTTTTGTAAGGTTGTAATTTTTGTGAAACAATGTTTTGGGAGGAAGTGGAAATGATTTAATGGGATTGGATTTTCCCTAATCTAAAATTGTGGTTTGTTGAAATAAAATGCTTTGAAAGTGTGATTCATTTTAAGGTGATTTTGAATATATTTTTTAAAATGGGGTGTTTTAGGATGTTGAAAAGTGTTTGAATCTAATTAATTGGTTTTGGAAATTGGTTTTGAGTGGTTGGTGTTTTCCTAGAAAGGGAATTGGTCTCAATGGCCATTAGATTATGAAAAGATAACTTTCTGAATTTTAGAAAATGGGAACATGTTGTTTGGAGTAGCTTGGTTGTTTTAAAAGTTGTTAAAAATGAAAATGGGTAGGTTTTTAAGCAAATGGTTCTCGATGAAGTGTGGTTTGTTTTGTGAAATATGAAAATGTTTTTGGCTTGGTGGTTGGTGTTCCTTTTGAAGGTACATGATTTTTGGAATGATGTCATTTTTTTAGCCTTTGGTGTTTTCATGGGTTCTCACATGCATGATTTTATTGATATCTAGAAGTATGGTCTATATGGCATGGTGGTTGGGTGCCTATGGTGGAATGGAAATGTATATGTGTGTGATACTTGATGAAACACCATTGGTGAATGTGGAAACCCACCAAGTTAGTTTGTTTTTCAAAAGTGTTTTGATCTAAAAAATTGATGCCTTTCTTTATAAACCAATGGTTTTGTGTATAGTTTTCTTTATGTCTTTGAAGAGTTGTTTATTAAGTAATCTTCCTTGTGATCTAGAATTTATACTCTTTTTGTATCTTGAGATGAGATCTTGTTGGTGGCTCAGTTTTGGAGTAATGTTCAATGGGTTTCTAAAGATGTGTTTAATGTTCTGATGTGGCCATGGATAGTTCTCTGTTGGAAATATTTCATGTTGATCAACCTAAGGATTCATTTAAAATGTTAAATCCACCTCTTTGGATGATACCTCAGTCTAATTTTGGGAATAGAGATCTATTTGGGATCAATTTAAAGTGCTTACAGGTCATGATAATTCTTTTGGACATAGCAATTGTGTTGAGTGATGTTGATGTGCTTCGATGTATTTCATGTCCATTCTGCCCCTCGTTCAGAGTGAGAAAAAATTTTGATATGTATCTATGAGTTCCTATTTAGATGAAGGTGTTTTGTTGAGAATGTGATTTTTATTAGTGGTGTGATCCTTATCACCTGGACTGCGGTGCAGCAGATGCTTCAAGAATCATGACTCCTGCCATAGGCCTCAGAGTGAAGCTTTCCACACAGTCAAGAAATTGCCAAAAGTGTGGTGTGCTCGACTAGGCTCTTGCCTCCACCATTTTGGTATGTTAGTTTCTACTCTATTTTGGTTCCTCATAACTGTGAATTTCCTCTTGTCTCAATGAGTTTTTTGGACTTACACCTCAAACAGTGTCAATGGTTATGCCTTCATGGATGTGAGATTCTGACTAATGTCCATCTGTTAACCGCCTTTGTAAATTCAGTGCGGTCTTGGTATTACCTATTCGTAGGTGGCGAGTATTGGGTAGTTCATTTTTTTTCTTTTTTGGTATCAGTGGCCTAAATTATTGGGTCCCCTTCCCTCCCCTCTCCATGTGGTGGGGGTCCGGATCAGTGCCGAAAGTATTGTCCCAGTTCTTGTCCCCTCTGTTCGGGAGTGGGTGGTTTAGATGTTTATGTTGTAACCCTATTAAAATGGGTTTGTAAGTTTTTGTGGGAGAGTTTTAGTGGTCTTGTATAAGTGATTCCCAATTCTATTTAATGTTGAATTCTAGTTTTTTCGTTGCAATTTGGGTTCTAATAGTGGGGAGACCCACCATGGCTCTCGTTGATTTTTCCTCCTAAGAACTTATCTAGTGCTTTTTTTTTCTTAATGGTGGAGAGTCCATCCAATAATCCACTAGAATATTTGGTTTTCTTGAGTTCTCTTTGGTTTGAGTGATTGTTGGGTTCATTGGTATAAGTCCCCACAATTGGGTTCTTGGTTTGGTTGTGGAGGTAGTGACTCGATCTTTTAGTTGATTCTTAGGAAGTGGTTGAGAGTTGGTGTTTTGGTTGAGGTAAGAGGATTAAGTTCTTTTAATGGTTGATGGTGTTTCATTGGATTATTAGTATATACCATATTGATAAATAATCCTTAGGTTTTGATCAATCATTTGTAATGTGCTATGTCTTTCTAGGGCGGAAAGCTTTAACGGTGGGGAGAATTGTCACACCTGGTTTTTTTTCTTTTCATGTCATAGTTTTGATCAGGTTCATTGAAAATCCCAATCATTTTATTGGGTTTTGGGTGAGATTAATTTTTATTTCTCAACTACCATATATGTCTAATCACTCTAATTTGGGTTCTCCATTGCTTGTTTAGGAGTTTTTGGAGAAAGGGTGGTTACTTTGTGATTTGGGCCAACTGTGACCCCATTTACAAATTTAAAAACATATTTTGTTTCTTTTATAACTCGTTATTTTTTTATCATTTTTGACACATTAAAATTTCCACTGGTCCTAAACTGACATATTAAAACTACCATATCCATTTTTACCCCTTATAAATTCATAATCATGGTGAATTTGCGTTGCTTATTTAAGTATTGGGCCAGCACGTGGGCCCATTTCCAGTTTTAAAAAATAATAATTTGTTCCTTTTATATATAATTAAATTTTTAATATTTTTCAGTTATTATACCTCCCACTCGAAGAAAATACCCATATCCTCACCCCCATTATCTATTTTACCTCTTTTTAGCTGATAAAAGTCACGGATTAGGGACAAATTCTCAATGTCTCTCAAATCATCTAGAATCATGATGGGAAATTCATTCATCTATAAATCATTACATTCATACTATTTTTCCCACATATCATCTTTACCTGGTTTTTCCAGACCTTAGGAGACTCTACAGGAAGTTTAAATTCATTCCCTTTTCTCTAAGGGTGCATATCTAATGGAATACGAAGAGTTTTCTAGTTGAAAAGGTGATATTTCTTCTCCTTTCTCCTCCCTCTACTTCCTCCTTACATTATTTCTTGGTTTCATAATATCCACTAGTCATGATATACCTATTTTTATTCTATAAAATTATTTTTTATGGGTTTCTTGTTTGTTTGGTTCTGGTCTTCATAGGATTAGGGTTTGTAAACCCTCGGATGGTGATATTGGGTGTGCATTTCCATTATGCCAGAGATTTGAGGTAGGATATCCCTTGAACATGCCTTTATCTTTTAAGATTAATCATTTTATTATTTTTTTCATCTGATATATATGTTTATTATTATTTTTCAGCATTTTGATAATTTTCTTAGTGTGAAAAATGGTTGTTTAATCCTTGTTTTGTGAAAGGTAGTGTTGTTTTGTCATAAAAGTGCACACCAAGTGTTTGTTTAAATGATTCACAATCTTTCAAAACTATTTTGTGAGGTTTAGAACCGGTTTTATTCTATTTTTAATATGATATAGTATCTTGTATAAAATATTTCATGAATTTGGTGTTTTATTCTTGGTCAAGTTCTTAAAATAAATTGTTTTGTTTTAAAGGGCATGTTATGTGTTCGGTAAATTGCCCGGATGGATTTTATGTATTATGTTGGATTTAAAAATTATTTTTTTGGATTTATAAATGAATTGGAATAATGATAAATGGTATTTTTGTTCATCTTATTGATTTTATATTTGGATTTGGTTTTACAAGCAAATGGGTTTTGGTTTACAACATGTTTTGGCCCGAGTTTTCGGAAAATGTCTCGTTTCACATCCTTATAAAAATGGCTGTGTTTTGAATATGTATCCTGAATGTTTTAAGGGATTTATGAATGTGTTTTTCTGATATAAATGGTTTGTATACAGCTACTTAAAAAATTTAAATGCATACCTTGTTCAAAGTATATTTTTCAGAAAGACTTAAATTCCCATTTCACATTTGTTTTTTTTTTGTAAAAATGGTTTCCATGTGTATTTCGTGTTCTATCTTTTGGGGAAATTTTATAGTCCATGAAATTAATTTATTAATTTGTGTTGGGGCTTAAAAATATAGTTTTTTTATGTTATTGATGGTTTTTTGGCATTAAAAGATCATTTTTGAATGGATTTTATGTGCAAGACCTCGTTATACTCCTTGAAATTATTTTACGAATCTTTTTAGTGGTTTATTGATTCGTGAAAGAAATGTGAAGAATTTTTGTGGGATGTTTGTGTGTTTATGGTTTGGTAATATAATTTTGATTTTAAAAGTGTATTTGATAATATGTGTAACTTTATTGATCACTAAAGGGAATCTCGTGTATCTAGGTGGGTGGACGTGTACTAGTATGCTAGTGATTCTGTGGGGTTTGGCCCCTGTTTCATGTAGAAAGTTTGAAGATGACAACACTAATTAACTATGATTATGATGTTTTTGGGGGATCACTAGGTTATGGTTATTCTCCCTACTATTGTCTTGTGTGCATGAGAATAGATATTTATTATGGTTTCTTTCACTGAGATATAAGGTACCTGGGGCTCACAACTAACTAGTGCCTAGGGGTGTTCTCGTGACTTGTGCCCATTGGATATTTTTTACTCACCATCAGCATAAAGTGTGTTTGGTTGGTTAATTCAGTATGGTGTGTAATTTATTTAAAATTTTAAATTCTTTAAAGCATCCCTCTTGAAAACTATTTTCATTTTGAAGTTGTACCTCTTTGAAAATTGTTACTAGCATTCTTGTTTATAAAACATGCATGTTTTTTCTGGTAATTTTTTTTATATAGCATGGGACCTCATTAGGAAAACATACCTTTATATCTTGTATTTAAAAATTTAAATTCATGTTTATTTTATTTTAAAGGATGTGCATTGGGAATAGAATATCGAGCTGACCTACTGAGTTTTAATACTCACGCCTATAGTCTTCTTCTATTTTTACCCCTAGTGTTGGTTTCAACTTGAGTTTGATCACCTTGGGAGATGTGTGATAATTGTGTTGGAGAGTGACCAGTGGGGTCACATGGAGTTAGTTGTATATCATTTTTGTTCAGTTAAGTTGTTGGTTTAGGTGTACTTTCAGTTTCTTGTTCAAATAATGTTCAGTTCAATTTTTATATAGATGTATTTTGGGAGGTCCATTTCTTTCTGCTGTTTATTTGATTTTTTATATAAGGGAGAAATCATTACCTTGTGTACTCTATTGATACCCTTAGTTCTTGTCACTATCCCTGGAGGATCGGGAATTTCTCTCGGGACTTTTCGCGTGCCTGCCTAGGTGACTAGTTCAGGGTCGACTCGGGCTGGTTCGTGACAGTTACTACCTTAGTGTTTGTATGGAAAAGGAAAAGAGATAAATGATAAGTTTTCTACAGAAACTATACCGTATATCTTGAAAAATATATATCTAGCATGTTTTTAATAGGTTTTAAGTCAGTGGATAAGCTATATAGGAATTTATAGGATCCGTCCTAGGATTATCTTGAAATCTGTTTACTACTGTTAGTGAGAAACACTACTAGAGAAAGGATAATTTTAAAAGAGATGGATCAAGATTGATTTGAGAAAGTTCTTTATTAATATGGAAGAAGAGTTTGAATAAATACTCTATCATTCAGTACACCACTGAGAGGGGGATTGAATCAGTGGCGTTTTTCATAAATTGTTTTATTTTCTGAATTAAACCCACGTTACTTGTCAAATTCATGACCCACTCTTAAAATCACTTACTTTACCGTATGAAATAATAATAAAGATCACACAAAACATAGTAATTTTACAAGTTTTGGATTCAATATGATAGGAAAACACTTTCTAAGTTTTTTGGGTTTTGATACCTGGATAATCACTAATAAAATTTTCATTAAAAGAGAGGGTCAGTGTTCATACTTGACTCTTGATGGGATATCTAATGACTAGTACAACGTAAGGGAAGGTGACATCCATAAAATTGAATCACAATTGTAGATTCATGGAATTGTTTACCCTATCACCACTAGCCTTCAATAATTGCCTCCTCTCTATTTAATGAATCATATATTCAATGTTATTTAGGATTCCTTTTCATTAATGATTAGATATTATTTATGAGAGGCTTGGAATTTCATATGTCTGTGAGTGTAACAACAGCATATCAACCTCTTTTTCCCCCTTCTTCAGGATGATCTATCCATGCATGAGGGCCTGAACACATGAATTAACTTTCTTATTATATTGAATATAGTTACCATATTATCAATAAAAGATTCATCTAACCTTCTCTCTCTTCTCAAAATCTCAATTTTCTATTATACAAGGTGGATTTTAAATTATAGAAGAGTATCAGTTATATCTCAATTATTGAACCCACTTTCCTTTTATAATTATTCCCTTTTAAATTCTCAATAAGTTAAAAATATATTTTCCATAACATTTCATAGAATTTACCATGATTATTATCTGTATTAATAATCCCAAAAGAATATTATCTTTGACCATAAAATATGATTTCAAATATAGAATTTGAAATCCCATGAAAATCACCCATGAACAATCTCATTTAATCTCATTCTACACTCCTAAATCTTGTATTTAATCATAGATTTGACTAATACTATGATATTTTATATATGTAATATCAAAAAAAGTAATGAAAAAATTAATTTATTTAGAATATATAAATTCTAGAAACTCGAAAATTTATGTTTATGCTCATAATGATGTTTTTTAAGCTTATAGATATACAACACAATTCATGTTTACATAAAAACACTTTATTTTTATAAAAAAAACCTTCAAAATGTTTATGTAGATATGTATAATCATCACTCTGTATTTTACTATGTGTACACAGATCAACTCAATGGATCAACTACATGAACAAAACACTAACTTCGGATTGATGTTTAGGTAGATCATGTTTGATTTTTACATAGATTGACTTCATGCACATGTAGTAGGAGATGATGTTTATATATACCTAAAAATAATGATTACATAGTATGGTACTTATCTAGATTACTATATTTCCTTAAAATTTATTCATAGTTTTCCCAACTCAAATTTGGCCTTTACAAACTGTCACCCAACTTCCATTGAATAATGTTGACATCACTTCCACAACAACACTAGTCTTTAAACATAAAAAATGCAAACAATCATCACACCTATTATTTTTTCCAAGTTTCTTGAATCCATCCACATAATAAATTCTAACAAATAGACTCAAATACCTATTTATTTATCTTTAATCATGTTTACAAAAAATTAAAACCAATAATCATTTTATTAACAGCTAAAAGGGTACTTTAATATACCCCTTTTTAATTTCTTGGAATTATCTCTCAATACTTACAAATAAATTTTGAAATACTCATACTTCCACAAGATGTATTAAAATTATCAAATCATAGCATATATATTAAGAGAAAAATATTTAATTACACAACTGGATTATAGAAACAAATACTTTTTATAAATATATATTACATCTTATTAGATGAATATTCATTATATTAAAAAACTATCCATTCCATAATCATATAGGTTTAGTATATTTTGAAACTTATATATATAAGCAACTTATTCATAAGTGAACTACATAATATCCCAAATAGTTATTCATAAATATCACCATTCTTAGACATATCATAGTTAATAAATTTATTCATAACCTAGGGAAATGAAACACAATAAAGGGTGAGATCATATGATCAGTAAGGGTAAATAAGGGAGATATCAATGATCGCTTAAAAATAACATGAGCATAAGAGTATCAGAATATGAGCATAACATTTAAAAACATACCATACATATCATAGACCATAATATTCAATCATGGTATAAAGCTTGGTAGTTCATAATAAATGAATCATAAAGTAATCAAAGAACATAAACCATGAGAGAATAACATTGTCATAAGACATAGATTTATGGAATATACATGAGAATAAAAAATAATATCCTTATTAGTGAAGGATTACATCCAAGACTATCATATTGAATGGGTTTTACTACCCAAACCATCATAGTATTCATGGTTAACTCCCAAGCCTATCATGGTGGACAGGGTCCCTTTTTAAACTGGGTTCACTCCCTATTCTAGTCCTGTTTATCTCATGAGATATCTATATTTACCCAATTAATTACAGGGATATATAATTATATACCCACCTATCACATAATGAAAATAATATATATTAATTCCATAATATCATAAAATATTCCTCATATCAGAAACCATGAAAATAAATTGGGTTTTATAATCATATCATAACCCCTGAAAAATAAAATGGTTTTATAAAAATTTCATCATAGCATAACCCCTGAAAAATAAATGGGTTTCATAAATATCTTATCATAATAATTAAAAAAATATAGATAAATAATAAGTATGGTGTCATTGGATCATATCCCTAGTATATATTAATTTACATAAAGGATGTTATTATAGATGAAAAATCTTTTAAAATACATTTCTTGAGGAAAATAGACTTTTATACATTAAAATAACTTATTTAAAATATAAAAATTTCCCAATATTAAAGAAAAAATTTTATTTAAAAAGAATATTGGAAACTTTTAATGTAATCATAAAATCATTTAAAGGTAATTATGGTGAGAAATTTCATTCATATCATGTATGTTAAAACAAAGACTCTTTTCACATTTTTGGTAAAAAGTCAAAAGTACCTCATTTAGAAAATGATATGAATAAACCTTTGAAAATTTTCTATAAAAAGTAAAATGTGGGTAAAAATGACTTTAAAAAATCATAATATAATATTAAAAATATTCTATAAAACATTTTTAGAAAACATTAATATGGAAGAAAGAGGATTTTCCGCCGAAGAGATAAATAAATTCAATTTTTCTTAAAAACATTATTTCAGTATCTTGAGTAATTAAAGTGTGAAAAATAAAAGAAAACTTTTTAATCTCAAGAAATAAATATAGTATAAGAAAATTCATGTGTTTATTGATATTTAGATCATAATATTTCATCAAAAACTTAATCTCAAACAATCCCAATAAAAAATGAGATTGTAACCTAAAAACCTTACCTCAAGTTTTAATTTTGTCGTACATGTTTGAAAATAATATAAAATATATATATATATATATATATATTGTAAATTTATTAAATAATAATATTAATATATATAATACCATATATTATTACTTATAAACTTTTATCACCTATTTATTATCAATTATTTATTAAAATCATTGTTCTTGGTAATAACTGCTTTGTTTTTCATGTATGTTTTGGTTTTGCAGTTATGGTACATGTACGTTGATCATGGTTAAATAATATTTATAATTTTAATCATGATATAAATATCATATATATTAATTATATACATATTTATAGTCATCCATAAAATTTAGATATATAAAAATGAATTACATTGTTCATGGTGACAGTAGCCAATACGTACACATGAGCGTTGTCTTCATTTTTTGATGAATGGAACAAAATAAAGGTAAATTATAATTTAAATTTTAGTAATTATTATTATATCATATAAATAATATATATCCCTAAAATACATCCTTACTACCATCCATATAAAATAGAAATTAAAAATGAATCACATCTTTTCGTGGTGATGGTAGTCCCCACATACGTACGAGTGACATTGTCATTTTCCAAAAGATTGTAAGGTAAAAAGTTAAATGTGATATTATATTTCCAGAGGAATAATTATGTAATAAATATCATATATATGAATTAAATACATCATTATAAACATCTGAGATATGTGGTGATGGAAAATAAATTACATTGGTTTGTGAGGCGATAGTCTATCGTACACACGATTAACGGTTTCGTTTCCCATTTTATAGAAGAGGAGATGAATATAGGTTGTGAAATTGACATAATAATATCTAAATATATGTAATATAATATTTTTATTGTTTAATCATGGTTGTGGAATATTTTAAGGAGGTATAAGAAGAAATAAAACAAAAACACATGGTTAAGAACTATACCTCTTCTTCAGACAACCTCTTTAGTTGTATACCTAAACGCTTCCTAGGATGGTTTTTTAATCCAACCAAGGACTCTAGGTCATTATGAGAGATTTAAGTAAGGTATTTTCAAAGATATTGTATGAAAACATTTATTTTTAAGTTTGTATAGGAGATAAGAGGGGGTGTCATTTTATAATTGGAGGAGAGTACATAATTGGATTTTTTGAAAACAATAAAATATATTAATGTCTTATTCACACCATATGGATCAAAAATAGAACATTACCAATAATTATATTTTATAGAGTCCAACTAATTACATAAAATAAAATTTATAAAAAAAATAGTTCATTTTAAGCCTTATATATTTAGTTAAACCTAGCAATAAACATATTTTAACCTTAACCATGGTAATAGATTTTTTCTATTTTTACTATTAATTATGATAAAAAATTAAGTTGACCTTATTAAATAGTATAAATTATTATGATTATAAATATTTAATCCATTTTATCGAATTAAATTCACAAAATTGGTATAATTTAATGGAAAATTGAACGTGAGAACACGAGGAAAAGCGGTTTTCCAAAGAAAAATATTTATTAAGTATAAAACATTTTTATAACAAAATTAAATAAAAAAATAATTCCAATGACCTAAATTGAATTTATCATAATATAATTGAACTAATTTTTCTTTTAAAAAGAGTTTAATACAAAATTTAACTTTTTATTTACCTTAAATGAAAATATAATATTTAATAAAAATTAGTATTTTTCACTATTCATCAAAAAATTAATCTTTTTTGAAAATTATAAAAATTTCACAATAATATAATTTTGATGTTTTGATTTCAAAAATTTAGTTAATTTTTTCTAATAAATTTTCTAAAATTGTAAAAAAATTAATAATATTTTTTTCTCATAAAAATAAATAAAAACTATTTTAAGGAAAATATATATTTTTTAAAGCATATAAAGACTTTACTAGAAATTTATTTTCCTTATATAAAACCTACATAAATATTTTCAAAATTTGGTTATTACTATTAAAACTACCAATTTTAATTCTAATTTATTATATTATATTATATTATGCTTTATTTTTTCTCGGTATTGCATGTAAATCAGGCTATCGAAGGGATTAAATTTATTCAAAAGAAATATATCAAAAAATATCAGGGTGTTACATACTACCACCAGTAAAATGAATTTAACCCTAAAAATTATGTCACTATGATACAAAAAATGAGGATATCTATGTTTTATTACATCCTTGAGTGCCTAAGTAGCATCTTTGAAATTCTAATACCTCCTTAGAACACTAATCAAGTGAGTAGTCTTGTTCTGTATCACTTTATTTCTACGGTCCAAGATTTCTACAAGTTGATCTTCATAGGAAATTTCATGATCTAGTGGTATGGAATCTAAATTTAGTACATGTGAATTACCATGCATGCACTTCCTTAGGATAGATACATGGAACACATCGTGAACTTGAGAGAGGTTCGATGGAAGCGCCATCGATAAGCTACCATCTCTACTCGATAAAGAATCTAGAAGGGGCTAATATACCTAGGGATCAACTTTACTTTCTTCCAGAATCTTATAACCAAATTACATGTAAAAATTCATAGAAAAACCTTCCTGCTAACTTTTAACTCGAAATATTATCGTCGATTATGAGTAAAACAATTCCAACTCTGAGATGCCTTAATGGGTTGTTGAATGGATCTAAATTCCTCTGTTATTTCCTAATATATCTTATGTCCTAGTAACATTATTTCTCTAACTTCATACCTACACATTTGAGTTATACACTTATTTATATAGAGGTCTTCATAAGGATCCATTTGAATGCTCGAGTGTAAAGAAATAGACTAGAGGAAGGTGTTGATCCCAAATACCTTTAAAATACATAGAATAATATCTCAACATATACTCTAGGGTTTTAATGATTCAATGAGACTAACCATATATCTGAGGATGATACTCCATAATTAAACTCTAATATATATATATCCAGATTCTAATGAAGAATTCAACAGAATGTTAAGGTAAAACTCTGATCTCGATCGGATACAATATAATGTGGTACTACATTAAACCTTACCACTTACTTAATATATATTCAGAAAAGATAATCAAGAGATAAATCTTCTTTGATAGTATTGAAGTGTGACGACCTTATAAATTTATCAACTAAAACCAAAATAAAATTATGTTCTTTAGACATTTTAGGGATTTTGGCAACAAAATCCATGGTGATATTTTCCCATTTCCATTCTGATATGGGTAATGGTTGTAACATCCCCTTATATTTTTGTCTCTTAGACTTAACTTATTGACATTTCAAGAATCCGTATAAAAAATATGCAATGTCTCTCTTCATAATATCCCACAAAAAACACTCTTTATATCTCTATACATCTTCATACTTCTAGGATGAAAAGATAATAAAGATCTATGAGCCTCCTATAATAGTTCCTTATTCAAATCTGATATGGATGAAACACATAAATGGTTCTTTAAGCTTATCATTCCATCATCATCAAGGTTGAACTCATGATCATTTCTCACATTTTTATATAGTTTCACATATTACTTCTACACCTATTTAATCATCACTTTTATAGATAGTTGAACAATCATTTGAGAAAGATACAATTTCTCCCCTTCCTTCTAGATTTCTAGGTCCGTCTTTTGAAAATATAGAAATATTTGATATTTTTTATCATCATCATAGATATTCTAGCATGACCCTTTCAACTTGAAGCATTTACCACCTTGTTTTCTTTCCCAGGGTGGTAATGTATTGGGTATTAATCATCTTTGATAAAATACAATGATCTTATCTAGATTATATTCAACTATTTCTATGTAAATATTTACTTTATGATTTTATGATCAGTATATATATCACACATTTTACAATATTGATAATGCTGCCAAATATTTAGTGAAAATTTTACCAAAGCTAACTCCAAATCATTAATTGGGTAGTTTTATTCATAACCTTCAATCATCGAGAGGAATAATCTATCACTATATCATTCTGTATGAGAACACATCTCAATCCCTTCATCAATGCATCGCTATATATTACAACAGCTTCCCCACTATAGAGTAATGTAAGAATAGGTTCACTGACTATCCTTCTCTTTAGTTCATTGAAATTTTCCTCATATTCATATATCCAAAGGAACTTGAATCCCTTTCGAGTTAACTTGGTGAGGAAATTATATAAATGTGATAAATTATCCACAAAGTGACAATAATATCCATCCAAACCAATAAAACTATAAATCTCAGTCATAGTGGTTGGTCTAGATTAACATTTAATAACTTCCATCTTTGATGGATCCATATATATACCCTCTCTTGAGATTATATAACCTAAAAATTAAACCTTTTGTGGCCGAAATTTACACTCTTTAATTTTTTCATGCAACTTACCCTTCTTTTGGGTCTTTAGTAAAATTATCATTTGATCTTCATTATCCTCCATTATCTTTGAATATATAATAATGTCATCTATAAAGACCACCACAAACTAATCATTGTAATCTCTAAAGACTCTATTCATTAAATTCATGAAGATAGAAGGGGTATTAGTAAGACCAAATGAAATCACTATATATTCATTGTGTCTATACATTGTACAAAACAATTCTTGGGTATATCCTATTTCTTGACCCACAATTGATGATATCTATAATAAAGGACAATATTGGAAAATTATTGAGCTCCATACAGTTGACTAAATAATCCATAAATATGAGTTAGACGATAATAATTATTGATTGTTATCTTGTTAATTTCTCTATAATCAATATAGATTCATATTAATCCATTTTTCTTATCAGTAAAAAGAAAAGGTAAACCCTAAGGTGATAAACTTAGACAAATAAATCCCTTGTCAATATTCTTCTGAATATGCTTCTTTAATTCATATAACTCAATCACAGCAATTCCATATAGAGTCTTTGAATTCTAGAAAAATATTTTGGAAATACATAAAAAAATCCCCACATAATAAGAATATCTTCAATGTTTAGTTTTTTCCCAACCATCTAAGATAAATACCCCTTTTGAATAGAAATCAAGAACCACACCATAGATGTTATTTCCATTGGAAGTTCATATTTATAATATCATTGATATATGATCATATATTGGTTTGGAATATAAAATTTGAATTATCATCCTCATAAATTTATGTGGGATTTATTTAGAGAAATAAAATCCATACCTAATAAAACATTAAATTCAATAAAAGGGGGAATAATAGGATTTTCAGAAAGCATATTCCCACAAATCTCAATCGAAGAAGAATCATATACTTGATATGCGATCATCGTACCATTTGGTGTTTTCACTAATAATTCAACATCTAATTGTTGGGGTGAAATTTTTATACCCTTATCTAATTATTTATATATCAAAGAGTATAGTCAAATAATACATTATAAGTTCTAGAGTAGATGTCAAGTGTACCTTTCACCATATAGTTATCATAACCCTAATCAAATATAGTGATTGCATTAGATTTTCCATTGTTTATAGTATCAATAAGTTAATAACATCAATCATCATCATTAACCATTAGATTTGATAACTAGTTTGAATAATTCCAATACTCCTTTCATTTGAAACATTGTAGTGTGGTTGGTGCATTATACGGATCTTTCTCTCTATTCACATTATTAGTTAACTTTCTCCCATCAATTTGGAATTCAATTGTATAATGAACATCATTTACACAATTAAAACATTTACCAACCCACTTAATACAATTTAATCCATTTTTCCTCCCACATATTGATCATAAAGGAAGGATCATCTTCTTATATCCATACTTTTTTAGAATTTCCTTTGAATAACATATTTATTTTCTTATCAAAACTATGATATTTATGGGTAAATCCAATCTCCATTTCCACCTTGATAACACATAAAATTATTTATTTATAGATATTTAAGTACCTTAAGTATGAATCCCATCAGAGACTTGGTTTTGTACCATTAAATAATTGATCAATATTAATTTCAGGTTTGATGACAATACCTAAAGTGTACCTCACATGTATTGTAAAATTTTCTTCATAGGTACTAATGGATTCATTATCCTTATTATTTAACACAAAGAATTAATTCTCTATTTTTTGTATTAATAATATTAAGAAATTACTTATTTATAAATAATCTCTTAAACTCATCCCACTCCGTGGAGTCAATTTTTTCTTATTGCTTTATATTCCTGATAAGAGTCTACTATTGTTTTGTTTCAAATTCTAAATGATATACAAACAAAATTAATTTTTCATAATATAAAAACCAGAAAATGGAAAATATATTTTCAATGGTATTGATCCATTTCTCAGTAACTAGTTGATAAATATACCAACTAAAATAAGTTTGATTTTTCCTCATGAAGGAATCAACAAAATGATGTTCCCTCCTTTTATTTTTTGGATATTTAGTACGATTCATATATTGAGAACTTTGTTTAAGAATAGAAAGAATATTTTTCATTCCAAATCCTATAACATTCGGTTTCTTAGGAGGACAATAATTCCATTTTCCATAAAATTCAGAATTAACATAATTCCCTCGAGTTATTTTCATTGAATAAAACCCAAAATCATGGTTTGATCAATAATAGTCATAAAATGAAACCACATAATCATGAAAAATAATTTATAGGATTACTAAATAAATACACCTTCTTTTCAATCTATGACGCATTAGGTTTAAACTAAGTCATTTATGGCCATAATCTCTTCAATTGTTTTATGAGGGTTTATAAATAAAATGTGAATTAACCCAAGAATATCCACCAAGAGTGCCATGCCAGGTGTGAAGTGAGGGCTCAATTAGGGAACACTCACCATGCACTAGAATGATGGAAAATATATACTTGACCAACTCTTTTCTAGGTTATTACTACTATATGAATCTATTCCAAAACCAAATTCATTTATAGTTTCAATACATGGATATATATATATAGAACAAACACACTCCTTTCATTACCAAAACACATTAAATTATATTATACTTTGTATTATCTTAAGGGTTCTTAATAAAGTGTTATCATCCTTGTTTCCAAAGGTAACTAAAAATTTCTATAAAACCAACTATATAGAACCATTCTTTTCATAAAAATATATAACATCTTATTAGATGAATATTCAATACATAACATAAAAATCCACTCCATAATCATATAGGTTTCGTATCATTGGAAATTTGGATACATAAACAACTGTTATATAAGTGAACTACATCATCTCCCACTAATTTCTTCATAAATAGAACCATTCTTAGACAAATAATACTTAACAACATTATTCATAACCTAGGGAAATAAAACATACTAATGGGTAATATCATATGATCGGTAAGGGTAAACAAGGAAGATATCAATTATCACTTAAACATAACATGAGCATAAGGGTATCATAGAATAAGTATAAGGGTTTGAAAACACAAGAATAAAATTTGTAATTGTACCTTATATATCATATATCATAATCTGGAGTCATGGAATAAATCATGGTACTTCATAAGACATGAATCATAAAGGAATCAAAGGACATAATCCAAAAGAGAATTATATTCTCATAAGACACATATTTGTGGCATACACATAAATATATAAAATAATTTCCTTAATAGTAAATGATTACTTATAATATTGTCATAGTGGATGGGTTTTACACCTCAAACCATCTTAGTAGTCAATGTTCACTCCTAAGAAAATTATCTTGGATAAATTCCCTTACTGAAATAGGTTTACTCCCCATTCCAGTCCAGTTTATCTCATGAGATGTCCACATTTACACAGTGTAATGGAGGTCTATATAGTTCTAAACCCATACATCACATAATGAAAATCATATATATGTGTGTGTGTGTGTGTGTGTGTTATGAAATATCATAAAAATCATCATATCATAAACTGAGAAAAATAAATGTGTTTTATAATCATATAACAGCCTATGTAAAAGAAATAGGTTTTATAAAAAATTTATTATTTCATCATGGTAAAATTAATTGAAAAGAAATAGGTTCCATAAAAATATTATCATCATAATAATTAACCATATGAATAAATAATAAGGATGATATCATGGGATCATATCCTCGGTAAATCATAATCAACACCAAGTATTTTATCATAGAAGAAAATTCCTTTAAAATATCACTTGGAACATTTCTTAAGAATGGTAATATTTTTTACTTTGAAATCACTAATTTAAAATCTAAAAAATTCCTAAATATTAAAGAAAAAATTATCTTTAAAAATAACCTTGTAAAATTGTAATGTAATATTTAGATAATTGACTGAGCATGATGGTGAGAACTTTTGTTCATGTTTTATACTTTAAAACAATGATTCTATACATATTTTTGGTAAAAAGTCAAAAGTACCTCGTTTGGAAAATGATAATAAATAACTTTTAAAACATTTTGTAAAAAAATTAAACATGGTTAAAAATGAATTTAAATAATCATATGATAATATTAAAAACATTATTGAAAAAATATTTATAAAATGTGGACATGGAAGAGAAAGTATTTTTAGCTGAAGGGAAAAATATAGTTAGTTTTTCTTAAAAACATTATTTCAGTCTCTCAAGTACCAAATGTGAGTAAAATGAATGGAAAAAACATATTATAAATAAATAACCATAGGATAAGAAAATTAAATAGTTCCATGATAGGTATATGATAATATTTCAACATCAAAAACTTTATCACAAACCATCTTGATAAATAATGACGTTATAACCCAAAACCCTTACCTCAAGTCTGAATTACTTCGTACGTGTCTATACATCATATATAATAAAGATAGATTTATTATAAACATATTCCATAAATATAGTTATATATATCATACCATATATGATTTCTTATAACCATTTATCACCTATTTGTAAATAATTATTAATTAAATCATCATTCCAGGTGATAACTGCTTCATTTTTCATGTATATTTTGTTTTAGTAGTTTTGGTCCTTGTAATTTGATTATGTTTCCATAGTATTAAAAATTTTAATCATGATATAAATATAATATATAGAGAACCATTATTTATGTACATGTACATTAAATTTATATTTCGAAATAATTAATACATGACACAAAGAGAACCCAAAGACCGTATTAGTTTAGTGTCTTTGGAAACTTGGAACATAATCTTATAACTTGGTGAAAGATCTTCAACATCTCCCATAAATATATTCCCATTTTTTCATTACTAAAACCTTTATTTATATCCTAGTTAAAAGAAAACATACAAAGGGTGAGCTTAAATTCTCAGTAAGGGTAAACATATAGCACGTAAAACAAACCATAAACTATTGAATTTAGAAACATGAACATAAAGTTTAAACATCAAAATCGTGAGTCTTGAAATAAATCTTGGAAGTACGTAAGTCATGGATCATAAATTAATATTAAACATGATATAATATAATGGTAATAAAACATGTAATTGTGGAAAACCATTAACCACATAATATGATTTTCATAGTAGCCAAGGCATTGCTGACTAGACCATCATAGTGGACGAAGTCCATTACTGAACCGGGTTTACTTGTTGTTCCAACCCTATATTACTGAATTGAATTTAATTAACATTAAGAACATGTATATATAATTAGATATAAATATTTAACTAATAAATTAGAGATAGAGATATGTCCCACCCATCTAATAATGATATCATTCTTACATGTTCCAAAAAACATAAATCATTCATCATAACATAACCAAAGAAATAAAATGGGTTTCTTAAATATCATTCTGTCACAAAATAATCCATATAGAAGACCATTCCATCATTAACATGATCAAATGATAGTAATAATAGGGATAAAAACATAACCCTTTTTAAAATCATCATCTTATATGGAAAATAATTTTGATAAATCACTTGAACTTAGTTCTTGAAGAAAATATCTTTTAATCGTCAAATACATTTTCTTTTCTCAAAATGCCTCACAATTTTAAAAGAAAAAAAAATTAGTTGAAAATAAACTTGAAATAGTGTAGAGTAATCTTTTTTGTAAATAAGTCATTGTGAAACTTTAATAATCCATTCATGTTGCATAAGTTAAACAAAAACATCCTCCTCGTACTTTTTCTGGAAAAGTCAAAAAAGTACCTCGTATGGTAAACAAAAGAAAGATTCCTTCCATACCACATAGTAAAAGTAAAAAATAGGTAAAAATGAAATTAAAAAAATATATAATCATAGTGATTTTTATGGAATTGTTTTTAAAAAACATGGATATGGATGATAAATATATCCCCAGTAAATATTTATGAATAAATAATCTACGATAAAAACGAGATTGAAAAATTTATCCCTTACCTTAGGTCCGATTTCTTATTTATGTGTTTGAAACTCATTTATAGTGGGTTAAAACATATTATTAACTTATAACATAACCATAATAATATTTATGATATCATATATGACTCAATTACAACTTTATATAACTCATTCATTTGTTAATTCCATGTTAAAGCAATGTTTTGGGTAATAATCGTTTTATTTATCGTACGTGTTTTGAATTTTTATTCTTGATATTATTACTTATATAATGATTTACTTAATTCCATAATGTAAAAAATTATTTATATATTATATATATTCATTATATAAATATATAAATATATATATAATATATAGATAAAATAAATGGAATACATCGTTCATGGAGACGGTAGGCCATACGTACGCACGAATGTTGTTTTTGTTTTCTTATTAAAATGAATGGAAGTAAGTAAATGAAATATATATATATACATAAATCAAGTAGTATTATTATTTCATATATTTTATTATTATTTATTATATATACTTTATAATCATTCTTGAATGGTTAACGTAGAGAAGGAATCTCATCGCGTCATGGAGACAGTAAGTTGTACGTACATACGAGTGACGATATCGTTCTGATAATTATTGAATTGTATTTAATTAAATGATGTATAATATATAAAAAATAGTTTCATGTTATAATAATCATATATAGTTATTATTTCCACCATTATACCCATCCTTGTAAGGCGGTGGTGAAAAACATATTACACCATGTTGTGGAGACGGTAAGTTGTACGTACGCAGGTGCGGTGATTTCGTTTTTCATAGGATGGATAAAAGGTGAAATAGGGTTGTTTCATATTTATAATAAAATATCATTATATGAGTGATAATTATGTTATTACTTTATAATGAAACAATAAAATACGAGTAAGTAGAAGAAGAAATAATTTTGAAAGAATTGGTAGAAGAGATTATCTCTTCCTCGACGTGCCTCATTTAAATTCCCTCTTAGGGAGCTAGAGTTGGTTTTTTGAGAAGACCAGAAACTCTATAACATATATATGGAAGTTGAGAAGATAAATTTTAATGGTTTGTAAGATCTTGAAGTCTCAAAGTAGAGTTAATAAGAGATGGAGGAGGTTCCCTTCTATAAGAGAGGAGAGGGGCACTTTAGGAAAGTCCAAAAATATTAATTTATTATAAATTTAATTTCAATTTAAAATGGTCTAAAACTTACTTAATTATATGATAAAGTTATTTTGGTTCTAATACCCATAATAAAATAATTTTTAGCCAAGTTTTGAATATTTTTTTATCCTTATCTTTTTTGTTTAACCCTTATTTTACCCTATGTAATCTTATCGTGATATCATGTTATTTACACATTATGGGTTAAGGTAATTACCATGTGATATAAAAAGACTCAAAAAAAGTTATTTATGACATATTTGGACTTATATTAACCATTTATATGAATATTAAATTTTTAGGAATTTAATATCATTTAATAAACTATTTTATTTTTTATATTATGAATTATGTCAATTTTGGACACTATTCATACTTGACTTTTTTTTTAAATTCATAACAACCTGATTCCTTAAAAACAAATGCATTAAATCATATATAATATGTTAATGTAATCCATAAAATTTTTGGATGGCATAAAAATATTCAAATTAAATTTATTTTAATATTTATAAATTTATTTATTTGAATCTTTCATTAATGAGGTAATCACTACATCATAATTGTGTCATAAATAAATATATTTATCTAATGTATAAAAATTCTAAATAAAATACCATGATATATGAAATATTATTTATCTTTATAATTAATATTTATAGACATAGATATTGGTTTTTTAACCCTATATTAAAATAGATTTAGTAAAAGATATATGTTTAGGTTAAAATTATCTTTACCTTAAATTAATTATTATAAAATGTCATTTTCACATCCAAGTGAATCCATGTGGTCCCAAAATCGACCCAAGGATACCCATGGTAATAAATATCTCATCCAATAGTTTTATTACATGTGTTATGGTAGTTTAATATTATTATAATATTATTTTTTACTCTTATTTACCAAATTTACCCTTTATCCATGGTAAATAAAATATTTACTGAAGTTACTATTCATAATGTACAAAAATAAAAGCTACATATTTACACAATTTGAAACTTATAATTACAAATATATAATCCATTTTTCCAAATTCAAAACACATAAGTTTCATTAATTAATTTTAAATTAATTCTGGATGTCAAAACGAAAAAGCAAGTTTTTAAGAAGTAATAACTATCGAAAGATTGACATGTATTTATGTCCAATTTAAAAGTGAAATTACTTCAATTGACCAAAATTAGATTAAAAGATACAAACATAATATAATTAAACTTTAAAACCAATTAAAAATATAATCTTACTATATAAATAAATTAGATGAAAAGGCAGTTTTGAATTAAAATGAAGTATTTCTCACTTTTCATTAAAATTTTAATTTTATAAGAAAAAATACCAAAAACTCAAAAAAAGTAAATTTTTATATTAAGATTCCAAATAAGTAGTTTATATTTTCAAATTTAACTTATTAAAGGGTCAAAATAGATTTAAAATGGGTGTGCCATTAAAAGGTGGTAAAACTGCATTTTTTTAAAAATACTGCTTTTATCCAAAAAATTGATTTTGTTCTCATATCATGTTCTATAAATTGTGTAAGATGAATTTTAATGTTATATAAAATTAAAAATGTGTTTAATACTATTCATAAAGGCTAGTTGTATAATATTTTAATAATATATAATTGTTTAGTGAAACTCGGTATTGCATACAATGCAAGCTATCGAGGAAGGTCGCTTTTGCTTGTAACACAAGCCAAGTCACTATTGCGTGTAGTGAAAACTTCTTTTGGTGTTTCATATAAAATAATCAAAAATTAGTTTACTTATACATTGAACAAAATCTATAATTAGTGTTGCATGAAATGAATTTTATTAAAAGAACTTGAAATTGTGTGTAACACAGGCCAAAAAGAGTGTTGCATATACTATTAGCTAAAACAATGTTGTGTATAGTTTAAGCTAATATTGTTGTTGCGTAAAACACAAGATACTAAATAAATTAAAAATAATATATCTCATAAAATCTTGGGGTGTTACATTCTTCCCCCCCCCCTTAAAATTAATTTCTCCCTCAAAATTCATCGGGGTTATAAATTGTTTTCTACTTGAAAGTTTCTTTCATGGAAAACCACATCATAAGAAGGGATACTAAAAATCATTTTAAAAATGAAAGTTAAAAACATAACGGTTACCCAAACTAACTCATCACTAGGTTATACATAGGAAAACATAGGTGGGAAGTGAAAACATGGATATGGAAGAGAAATATAACCATCAAGTTTTGATGGATAGTGATAGAAAATATGGTTTTGATAAAGTAAACTACTAAAAAGCCATAAATCTGCAATGATTTAAGGGACCATATGATTCTTTGGATAATAAGTTACTTGGATAACATTTTTTGTTTTCCAGATCCTTTTCCTAAAGTTGAATAATTTTTAATGAGAATAAATACTTTCATGATTTTGGTACAATATCACCATTATTCGTGCCTTGAACAATTTCCACTTCATCTATTAAAGAAAAGAAGTTGAATTTTTCAGTCATGAAGTGTTATCTTATCATGCAATAGAATGATAGGTCATTCTATCTATCTCAACAAAAAGGTTAAAATAGGTTATCGAATAAGCATAAGTCCACCTATTGTGAGATATTACATTAATATAATAAAATTAAAATGTAAAATAACTTATACTATCCATAAATGGATAACATTAAAATCCTTTAAAAAATATAAAACTTAGAAAGATGTTAACTAAATTGAGATAACATTTATCTCCCAAATCTCATAAGGTAGTTCTTGGTTGTCACATTCCAAACATGTGAATACCATAATCATGTATTCACTTGAAACATAAATTACCATAGAACCTTAGTGAAAACATGAATGTTGTCAAAAGTTAACTCTTTCCACATACCAAAATCACAAAAATTCTATATACTCAACCTAAGATATCACATTGTCCTTATATCAGTCATGATCTCATTAATACTATCAAACATCCCATTATCTCTTTAACCCTTTATTATGTGCATATAATGTGCCTTCCAAAAATATTTGAATAACCTTTCATGTTTACCGGTACCATTATGCATATATTTTCAAATAATTAAGGAAAAAAAATAAAGTAACAATCCTTAGATGTTTCTTTATTCTATTGTACCATTAAATTACTTATAAAACATTACTTTTCATAAAC
The DNA here is from genome assembly GCA_963277665.1 of Viscum album. NCBI lineage: Eukaryota > Viridiplantae > Streptophyta > Magnoliopsida > Santalales > Viscaceae > Viscum > Viscum album. The sequence goes on along the minus strand of OY728143.1, from coordinate 795,912,099 downwards.
ATGAAATCATTCCACTACCTTCTTAAACCATTGACTGAGCTTCATCATTTTATTCCTTAGAACTTCTTTCATCTCACATATCATTTGTAGTCTCTTCATCGTCAGGAACATAAATACTAACCATACGACCATGATGATTCTCTTCATGAGATTTTCCCCTAGGTAATTGATTTTCATAATGCTCGTACATTCTATATTTAAAACATTTAACTATCATTGATGTCTTAACAATACCATTATCCTTGTCCATTATGTTAACTGAACCTTTTCCTTTGAAATTTCTAGCTTTGTGTTATTCCTTTCTACACCCAAATAATCTTCCAGTTCCTTTGAAACATTATCCTTGATACCTTTTCCCACATGATTTACATGAGGAGAATAGAACTTTCTTTCCTCTATGATCATCATGAAAATCCATCTTTATCTTATTAGTTGGGTCAGGAAACTTACCAAAGTTGAGATTATTGATCATATTATGAGATTTATGATTAGGAATAATAACGATGTTCCACCTTCCAAATCCCATTTCATTTGGTTTATCATGAATAATATCATTACATTGTTCATCATATTATCCATTAACATGAATCCTCTTGTTTCCATCCATTTTCTAAAACCCAAAAAGAATAGTGTGAGAGGCTAAAATCATACTATGAAAACAACATAATCAAGGGGGTACTTTCAATATCTAGCATCTTATATTTAATCCTAGTTAATTCATGATTGTTATCATAATTCTTGTAATTTAACCTATACTTATACTTAACCTTAGGGAGATCCCAAGACATACCTTATAAATATCTCTAGGGGTCTCACTAAAGATTTCGCATCCCAGTTTCCAAAGGATGACTAAACCTTCACTCTGATAAAAACTGTAAAGACCCAATATTGACGTATATGGAAATTACATTTATTTTTTGGAATAATTAATACATGACACAAACATATGCCCAAATACCATGTTATTTTAGTGTCTTTATAAATAAAGAACATAATATTTTAACTTGATGAAAGATCTTCAACATCTCCCATAAAAATCTCCCCCTTTTGTTTTCCTACATAAAACCTTTCTTTATATCTTGGGGAAAATAAAACATAAAAAATGGTGAGATCAAATTCTCAGTAAGGGTAAACATGGAGGACATAAAACAAACCATAAACATTTTAACGCAAGAACATTAACATAAAGTTTAAACATCAAAATCGTGAGTCATGAAATAAATCTTGGAAGTACGTAAGGCATGGATCATAAAGGAACATTAACCATGATAGAATATCATGGGAATCAAACATGTAATTGTGTAAAACCATTAATCACATAATATAATTTCCATATTATCCAAGGCATTGCTTCCAATACCATCATAGTAGGTAATGTCCATTACTGAACTGGGTTTACTTATCGTTCCAGCCCAGTATTACTAAACTAGATTTACTTTTCATTCTATCCATATATATATCATTAGATATAAATCTTTACCCAATCCATTGGAGGGAGATATAGGTCCCACACATCTCATAATTAAATCATTCTTACTTGTTCCATAAAACATAAACCATTTATTATAACATGACCCAATAAATTAAATAGGTTTCTTAAATATCATTCCATCATAAAATAATCCATATAAAAGATCATTCCATCATTAACACAATAAAATAATATAAATACTAGAGATAAAAACATAAACCTATTTAAAATCATCATCTTAGTTGGAAAATAATTTTGAAAAAACACTTGAACATAGTTCTTGAGGAAAATATCCATTATTCTTCAAAAATGTTTTCTTTTCTCAAAATGTCACGAAATTTTAAAAGAAAAAAAATTAGTTGAAAATAAACTTGAAAGAGTGTATATGAATATTCATGTAAATATGTAATTATGAAACTGTAAAAATCCATCCATGTAGTATAAGTTAAACAAAAAAATTCTCCTCGTACTTTTGCCGGAAAAGTCAAAAAAGTACCTCATATGGTAAACAAAACAAAGATTCCTTCCATACCATGTAGTAAAAATAAAAAATGGGTAAAAATGAAATTAAAAAACATAGAATAATATTGAACATTTTATGGAAAAAAAATTAGGAAACATGGACATGGATGATAAATATATCACCAATAAATCTTTACGCATAAACAATTTCATATAAAAACAAGATTGGAAATGTTATCCCTTACCTTAGGTCTGATTTCTTCCGTATGTGTCCGAAAATACTTTATAGTGGTTTTAAACATATTATTAACTTGTAACATAACCATAATAATATTTATGATATCATATATTATTCACTTACGACTTTATATTACTCGTTCATTTGTCAATTCCATGTTAAATCAACGTTTTGGGTAATAATCATTTTACTTATCGTACATTTTTTGAATTTTTATTCTTGATATTATTAATTATATCATGATTTATTTAATTCCATAATGTAAAACATGATTTATATATTATATATATTCTTTATATAAATATATATATATATATATATATAATATATGGATAAAAGAAATGGAATACACCATTCATGGAGATGGTAGGTCGTACGTACGCATGAACGTTGTTTTTGTTCCCTTATTAAATTGAATGGAAGTAATTAAATGACATATATATATATATACATAAATATATTATTATTATTATTTCATATATTTAATTATTATTTATTATATATACTTTATAATCATTATTGAATGGTTAAAGTGGAGAAGGAATCTCATTGCGTCGTGGAGACGGTAAGTCGTATGAATGCATGAGGGACGATATCGTTCGCATAATTGTTGAATGGTATTGAAGTTTATGGTGTATAATATCTAATATTTAGTTTAATGTTATAAAAATCATATATATTTATTACTTCCACCATTATACCCATCCAATTAATGTGGTGGTGAAAAACAGATTACACCATAGTGTGGAGACGGTAAGTCATACGTACGCATGCACGGTGACTTTGTTTTTCAAAGGATGGATAGAAGGTTAAATAGGTTTGTTTCATATTTATAATAACACGTCATTATATGATTTATAATGATTTTATTACTTTATAATGAAACAAATAAATAATAGAAAGTAGAATAAGAAATAAATTTGAAACAATCGGTAGAAAAGATTACCTCTTCCTTGACGTGTCTCCTTTAAATTTCTTCTTAGGGCACTAGAGTAGGTATTTTGAGAAAACCAGAACCTTTATAAAAGTTATGAATTATTTTTTATCCTTATATTTTTGAGTTAACCCTTATTTTACCCTTCTTAATCTTACTGTTATGTCATGTTATTTACACATTGTGGGTTAATGTAATTATCATATCTTGTCAAAAGACCCACAAAACGTTATTTATGAAATATTTGTACTTATACTAACCATTTGGTTGAATCATATATTTTTAGAAATTTAATATCATTTAATAAACTATTTTATGTTTTAAGTTATGAATTATGTCAATTTTGGACACTATTCATACTTGACTTTTTTGAAAAAATCATAAAAACCTAATTCCTTCAAGAAAAAGGAATTAACTCATCCATAATATGTCAATGTAATCCATAAAAAAAATTTATGTCATAAAAATGTCCAAATTAAATTTATTTCAATATTTATAAATTCATTTATTTGAATCTTTCATTAATGAGGTAATCACTACATCATAATCGTGTCGTAAATAAATATATTTATCTAATGTATAAAAATTATAAATAAAATATTATGATGTAGTAAATATTTTTATCTTTATAATGAATATTTATAGACATATATATTAGTTATATAACCCTATATCAAAATCGATTTATTAAAAGATATATGTTTAGGTTTTAATTATCTTTACATTAAATTAATTATTATAAAATGTAATTTTCAAATCCAAGTGAATCCATGGGGTCCCAAAATCGACCCAAGGATGCCCATGGTCAGAAATATATCATCCAATAGTATTAGGACATGTGTTATGATAGTTTAATATTATTATAATATAAATATTTTACCCTTATTTACCATATTTACCCTTTAACCATGGTAAATAGAATATATACTGAAGTTACTATTCATAATGTCCAAAAAAAATATATCTATTTAAAAAAAATTAACCTTATGAATCCAAATATGGAATCCATTTTTTCAAATTCAAAATACATAAGTTTCAGTAATTAATTTAAAATTAATTATCGTTTTCAAAACCAAAAAGTGGGTTTTTAAGAAATAATAACTATCAAAAGATTAACATGTGTTTATTTCCAATTTAAAACTGAAATTACTTCAAATGAACAACATCAGATTAAATGATACAAACTAAATCCAATTAAACTTTAAAAAAAATTAAAAATATAATCTAACTATATAAATAAATTAGATTAAAAGGAAATTTTGAATTAAAATGCAGTATTTTTCACTATTCATTAAAATTTGAATTTTTTCAACAAAATACCAAAATTTCAGAAAAAGTAGATTTTTATATCCCGATTCCAAATAAGAATTTTTTATTGTCAAATTTAACTTATAAAAGTATCAAAAAATAGATTTAAAATCGGTGCACCATCGAAAGGCGGTAAAACTACATTTGTTGAAAAATAATTCTTTTATCCAAAAAATTGATTTTGTTCTCATATCATGTTATATAAAATGTGTAAGATGAATTATAATGTTATATAAAATTAAAATTTTGGTTAATACTATTCATAACAGATAGTTATATAATATTTTAATAATATATCGTTGTTTAGTGAAACTCGGTATTGCGTACAACGCAAGCTATTGAGGAAGGTCGCTCTTACGTGTAACGCATGCCAAGTCAGTGTTGCGTGTAGTGAAAACTTCCTTTGGTGTTTCCTATAATATAATCCAAATATAGTTCATTTATACATTGAAAAAAATTTATACTCAATTTTTCGGGAAATTAGTTTTATCAAAAGAACTTAAAATTGTGTGTAATACAAGCCAAGAATAGTGTTGCGTATATTGTAAGCTAATATGGTGTTGCGTATAATGCATGCTAATCTTGGGGTGGCATACAAAAAAAGACATAAAATAAATTAAAAATAATATATCTCCTAAAATCTTGGGGTGTTACATTATATGTATTCATTATATACATATTTATGTCCATCCATAAAAGTTATAGTTATAAAAATGAATTGAATTGTTCATAAAGATGGTATGTTATACATACGCATGAACGTTGTTTTTATTTTTCAAAATATGGAAAAAAAATTAATAATAATCTAACTTTAAAAATTTATTATTATATAACATAAATCATATATATTCATCAAATATATCTTTATTATCATCCATGTAAAATGGAAATAAAAAATGAATCACATCGCTTTTTGGGGTGGTAGTGCACACCTATACACGAGCGATGTCATCATTTTCTAAAATATTGGAAGGTAAAAAAGTAAATGTGATGTTATAATTAAAAACGTATAAATATTTCATAAATAAAATATATATATATATATATATTAAATCAATCATTATATCCAACCGTGAGAGGCAGTGGTGGAAAATAAATTACATGGGTTTACGAGGCGGTAGTTTGCCGTACACATGATCAATTGTTTCATCTACCATTTTATGGAAGGGGATATGAATATATTTTATTAAATTAACATAATAACATATAAATATAAGGAATATTTTTTTATCATTTTATAATTTCTGAAGAAGATTTTAAATATTTATAAGAATAAATAAAATGAAATCAAATGGTTAATAACTATAACTCTTCTTCGAACAACCTCTTTAGAATTATACCTAAAGTATTAATAGGATGGATTTATAATCAAAATAATATTCTAGGTAATGTTTATGGATGTAAGTAGATGATTTGGGTATTTATTGGCTGAAACCAGATGGGTTTTTAAGTGTTTATAGAAGATCATATGGGGTTTTTGTTTATTAATGGGGGAGAGGACACACTTAAAATATTTGAAAATAATAAAATATATTAATGTCTTATTCACATCATATAGATCTAAATTAGACTATTAAAGAATATTAGTTGATATAGTATGAAAATATAGTTGTAAAATAGAATTTAGACATGATTTTATGTCATTTTAACCCTTATCTCTTTAGTTTAACACCCCGGTAAACTTGTTTTAACCTTAACCATGGAAACATATTTTTAGTTAGTGTGCATCCCAAGAATTAACAATAAAGTTGGATGGGATGAAAATTCATGTTCATCCTTAAGATATTAAATCTATCCTTAGGGACAACAATGGTGAAAATATCAATGAACTAGTCTTGAGTAGGAACATATTCCAAATTAATGTATCTAGACTCTACCTTATATATAATGAAAAGATATTTGATTTTAATTTTCTTATACTTTTAGTGTTTCATCAGTTTTTTATAAAGGCATGTAACACTTGTGTTATCATAATGAATTTTGAGAGGTTTCTTAACTCTCACCCTCAAATAATCCAGCTGCTCCTTTATCCAAATCATTTAATTATGAGCATATTAGTAGATACATATAAAATATCTGTTGTACTTATTGTGACTAAGTTCTATATATTATAGTTCCAATTCACACATCAATATACTAAGAGAATAATTACACTTGAAGTATCATCATAATCACCTGCTAAATTAATATCTGTAAATATATAAAAATTAAAATTATTTGATTTCATATAAAGAATACCACAACTCATGGTCCCTATATAATATATCAAAACCATTTTCATATCCATAATATGTTACTCCTTTTTATCAGTTTGATATTTTTCACAAATACTTGCAACATAAAAAATATATGTTTTAGAAGTTGTGGAATGAAATTAGATGATAATAAATCTTATGAAATACCATTGATTTATACTCAAACCTTCATCATATTTGGTCAATTTAAGTCCCACTTAAATGTATGTAGATACTATATTTTATTCCTCCATCTCATACTTCTTAAAAAATTATCTATAATAAGTTTCTTATGATATAATGATAAAATTTTCTACTTTCATGACTTGTAATCCTACGAAATACATCATCTCACCTATAATGAACATCTCAAACTAACCCTTAATTTGTTAGAAATTTATTGAAAATAATTCTCCTAACCACCTTCAAAAAATGATATCATCAATATATATAATTACAATAAGTGTACCTATATTCATTTCTTTGATATACAGGTACTTGTCCACTTTTTATTTGATTAATTTCAACTCCTTCAAAAAGTGGTCTATCCTTAAATACTAGACCCTTGGGCCATATTTTAATTCATACAGATCCTTATTAAATTTTTATTCTTTTATGACATATTTATTAAGTATAAACTCATTAGGTTTCTTAATATACACATCTTATTCAATATTACCATTTAAAATTGAATAAATAACATCTATTTGATAAATTTCGTACTACATGTAGTCTACAATAAAAAAGTAACATACTGATAGCTTCCAATATTGTAATTAGAGAAAATTTATCTTTAAAATAAACACCTTAAATTTATAGTTCTCCCTTCATAAAATTCAGTATTTTTTCCTAATAACTTTTCCCTGATCATTCAAATTTTTTATGAAAACCTAAACAGTTCCAATGACATTTTTATCACTAGGTCACGGAACAATATATAATGTGGAATTATTTTCAATTTACACTATCACTTAATCTATATATTCAATATACTCATCAATATTGAATTGTTTTCTCACTTATTTAGGCTTAACATTATATATAAGTGAGTTATGATTTTTAAAAATAAATCTTCTTCTGGTTGGATTTGTTGAATGATCATTATATCTGATATTTATTATAGTATGTATAAGTACAAACTCTTATACAATGATATTACTTATATTCACATGATTATTTAACCTTTGGTACTTTTTTATCATTACTATTATCCTTCTCCTTATCACTAGTCTGATCTGACTCAATTTTAACTATATGGGGCTCAAATTTTCCTCGAATAGTTCTTTCTTCTCCAGAATTTGACTTAATATTTTTATATTCATTGTTAAAATCTTCCACATCTTGAGCATTTAAAATGAGATTATATTAAATAATTTTCACATCACTACATTCGAAAACTTTTTTCATCATCTTTTTCTAGTCACTTTATCCTTTCTCATTTGATAGATATCCCAAAAACATATATTCCTCATATTTTTCATCAAACTTTCCTAGATTTAACTTTTTGATTTTTAGTAAATAATGACTTCTAAAAACTATGAATCAGTCTACAATGGGATTAATTTTGTTCCAAAATTCATATTATTCCATGTTAAAATTAGATATTTGAAAACTTCTATTCTGAATATGAACTATTGTGCACACAGCTTCTCTGCAGTAAAATTTTATGATATCATATTTTTCTTAAATTTTTTCCCATCTCCACCAATATATAATTCTTTATTTTAGAAACTATATTTTTTTAGGAGTATATAGAGTTATTACTGATTCTTTAAACCATTTTTTTAGTATAGGGTTAAAAATCACTACTTTTAAATTCTTTCCCATTATCAAATCTAAATTTATTAATGCACACACCCAATTCTTTCTAAACTATTATTTTAAAGTTATGTAACATATTCACTTCCTCAAACTTGTGTTTTATAAAAATAAAACTTTTAATTCTTGTGTAATCATTAGTAAATGTGATTAAATATATATCACCTTGATTGAAATTGTTTCTCATGGGTCCACACAATTCTTAATGTATCAATTCAGGAGGTTCTATGGTCAAGACCACAACTTTGTTATACCTCCCTTGATGGATTTTACCTTTCTATATTTTTTCAAAAACATATTACCTTTCTATTTTAAGATAGGTAAAATTCATCGCCACATCACCCTTGTAAATATTTATCAATATTACTTCAAAAATATGAATCATTCATTTATTCCATAATTTATTTTCATCTTATGAACTCAAGTAGCATGAATCTTTTAAGTCTCTAATCTGAAAAATATTTACATTGGTTATTTAACCTAAATAAATAACCTTCTCAACTTTGATTATTTTAATAAAAAAAATAATTTCCCTGAAAATTACCTCATTACCATCATCACATAGTTGGATAACAATTAAAATATTATGTTCAATCACATGAATAAATTATATATCTTTTGATTTCAATTTTGGGGCCCAATTTCAGCTGTTCCAAAACCTTTAATATTTAGAGAGATTTCATTTCAAAAATAAACTACACCACCATAATGTTTTAAAAAAAATTAGGTGTCATTTTATCTATATTAATGTGTGATAAGATAAAATGGGAATCATGCATGAGTCCTCATTTTTTGTTTTCCTCCCCACTGGTTTATTTCTTCTAAAATATGTGTTGTTCTTCCTAAATTTTGGCCTTCTCTAAATTCTATTAAGAGAACTTTTATATCAAAAAACATAGTTTGTGTGTCCATAAGTCCTATATCTCCAGTAGTATCCCCTGAAACTAGATCTACTATAGAACTAATGAGTTTGTTCCTGAATTTTTTTTACTGTATAGATGAAATAACAACTTTAGTTTTCACTATTTTAAAAGAAAAATTATTATTCTAATTATTCTTAATAAACTTAGTTAAATTAATGTAACTATAGAGTCTTTTTTAGCCCATTTTTGTCTATATTGTGTGTATATCCTATATCTTTAGACAGTATAGATTTAATTTTTTTAGATTTAACAATTACAGAAATTACCTGACTATTCTCAAAACTTTTCTGATCATTCTATTATGAATTTTCCTTTACATAAAAAACATTTTCATAATAATTATTCATTTTACTAACAGTATTATTAGAATTAAGACACAATAATTTGACCTTTTTAAGCTATTAATTTTGATTTTCCATCTTCTTCTTTGATTATTATTGTACTCTTTCTTACTCAGCCACTTTCACCTTGAGAATATTGATCTCATCAATGTGCACATTTTATTTTCTATAAAACTAATATTTATCTTTCTTCAGACTATCAATTTATTTCTATAAGTTTTTAACCTCATTTTAGATCTTGGTGTTCCTTTCAAGGAATAATTCAAGTTCTATTCTTAACATGTGAATCATATAGGCTACATCCTCTTCCTCTTCTGTTTTACTGTGAGAGTTGTCTCCTTTACTTTCAATATGATCCATGAAGATAGTATATATTCTATCACATTCTTTTTATAATCCACTTATTAAATAATATTTTTTTCTTCCTCATAACTTTTCATTATTTTTTTCTTTTTATTTGACACCTTACTTCTTCCTTCATAAGATTTCTTATACCATCCACCTTCAATGGTCTGAAGACCTTCATTTTTTATTGATTTTTTGATAATCCACCTTTAAAGGGGTGATGTGGAACTCTTACAAGGCCCGTAGGTGTAAGTATTACATAGAGTGTATTACTTAAAGGAATTCACTACCTGTATGCTTCAAATATTAAATAAAACCCAGACTAACTACTTAGAACTGCTTCTCCCCAGCATCTTCATCGTGAAATCAGCTCTCCAACTTCACATGGTTGTTCAGGTAGGTTTTCTCGTGCATGTAGATGCTTTTTCCACTGGTAGGTGTCATACCCTCTCATTATTGGAATTCATTTTAGCTTCTTCTATGGTAAAAGATCTTTGCTTGTCCTTCTTCAGGAGCTTGTTCCTTGTAGGTTTTCTGGTTTGTATCTATACTTAAGGTGTCCTGAAGGCCTTGAGGTGGCTCGAATACCTTACTGACCTGAAGTCCTGGATGGCCTGAAGGCCTTAAAGAAATCTGGGATCAAATTGGTGGCCCGAAGGTCCAAATGGGGGAATAGTCTGAGCTGCTACAATGCCAAACAGTACCTGCTATAGTTCCCACTACAGTACCACATATAGTACTGCTACAGTGCTCAATACAGTACCTGCTACAGTACTGCTATAATGTCCCAGAAATATGCCTCTACTTGGATTTGATCTCGGGTCACTTGGATGCACTTAAGGAGTCCTCACCAGCCGGGTTGAGGCTCATGTGCCTTGTATCATCCACCATATTAACTTTTAGACATTCTTTAAAATTTCCCTTCATCTTATTTATCCTTATATTCCATTTTTTTCTTATTTCTTGGAAAAAAATTAGAAAAATTTCCAATCCTTCTATATCCACTGTATTTAAGAGGAATATTTCATTTATATTTACCGTTTCCTTTCTTTAGACTTTCATATATGAGATCCATAGGTTTCTTATCATTCTCGTCACTCTCATCATTGTTAGAGTTGGTTTATTAGGTCTAACTATTTTTAATTTGATTGTATGTATATTCGATGTATTGAATATTAATAAAAAATATTGTTACATTTTTTTTTTGGAATAACTCTAATGTAATAATATCATAGAGTATATGTTGCATTGATAAGTTCATAATAGTTGTCTGCTATGATGATAATTTTGATGTGATTTTAATATATTCTCAAATAATGTTTTGTGGTTTGATAATGTATTATGATGGGACACATAGTACATAGACTGATAGGTGTGAGCACTCGTAAAAAGATGAGGCTTCTTCTCATGAAGTTCACACTTGGTAATCTCTAAGATGACATATTCTGATAACAGACCCACTAATAGGAATAATGTATGTTGTTGTGTCATCATATATTCCTATCTACGAGCATATGTGATGGTCCTTATACATTAATATTATTATTAATGTATGTTATGACTCATGTACTTAGATGTATTTTGTAAACCATTATGATAATAATAAATGTACATGTTGGATACTTTGGGGGTGTCTCGAGTGACATGTCATTAATGAATAAGTTGAGGAAGGATTTGTCTCTTCCATATTTATGGAAGCTGATATATCATCCCTTTGATTTGAATTGAACTATCACATTAAATTATATGGTCATGGTGTAATGGTGTGTTTATTTCATAAAGTAAAAGAAAGACATATCAAGCATATAGGTTGGTGACACATATGTGCAACCTGCTTGATGAGATATTGTGACAAAGGGATTATAATACATAATGATCATTGGTATGTGGTTTTCGATGTTATGACATTAATTTCTTCCTATTGGATGCCTTAACCCATTGCTAGATAGTATTCTAGGACTTTAAGTAAGCCCCCTAATGCCAATGAGAAATAATCCTAGAGGGTTTCAAACTAAGTGTTTCAGTTGATCTTGATTAAATTATATTTGAGTTTAATTGATGGAATAAATATTATTATCAAGTTTAAGGAATAATTTTATTCAAGTTATTTTTATCACATAAACTAAATAAATAATTATTCACTAACTTTTAAACAAAATATTTATTTCATTTATCGAATATTTTAAAAAATATTTATCCATTAGATTATGAATAAAATATTTATTCGGTTCTTTAATAAATGATAGAGGAGTTTGAATGGGCCAAGACTGAGTCTGTTGAAAAATATTAATTAACAAGACCATTATATAATATTTGTTATTATGAAAGTTGGCATGCACCCCAAAATAATAATAATATAATTATTATTATGCAGAATAAGGTCTATTAAATGTAATAGATGTTATTTAATGGCCAGGTATGAAATTAAATAATATTTTATCTTAGATCCTAACTCTATAAATATATGAATATGTATATTTTATAGAGAGTCCAAAAATTGAGATTCAGAACTGTTTCACACAACGAATTTTCTCTCAACTCCACCATCACTCTCCCTCTTAAGAATAAGAAGTGAAAGAGATATTTATTCAATACCAAAGAATGAGTGATCAATAATGAACAATGGAATATATTCAATTCGTCGTGCTAGCATCCAAAGATTGAGTGGTGTTTCTTAGATATCTTATGAGTATGTGTGGATCACCACTAGAGGGATTCTATCCTTGGATCCTCATAAAGTAATAAAGGTAATCTAAAAGAGTCTTTTTGGATGATCAACATTCACTAATGAATAAATTTCCTAAACCCGGGTATTTTTTTATTCAAATATTAAATAAATTAATTGTAAATTTGGTGTAAAAGATCCTATCCCTTGGTTTTAAAAAATTATTATTAAAATAATTTTTAATATATCTTCGTCTTCTTCATACTTTCATTGGTCCCAAACCCATCAAGTGGTATCATTGTGTTCATGTTTAAATATATAATTATTTATTTTATTATTTATCTATGCACAATTATGGTTAAATTTTCATTTCATTTTATTCATTATTTAATATGATTTAAATTAACAAGTTATCGGCATATTTATCATGTTCAGTCAGTGTTTCATTTTCTTGAAGTTTTAAGAACAAATGAAGTACGACTAGAGATGTCATCAGGAAGTTCCAAATATTTGGCTGGTAAAACTGGGTTACATGGTGTGCAGCTGAAGCACACGTAGTATGCCCATGAAAATTATATCTAGATACACTAAGCAATTAATTACATGCTGTGATTTTATTGAACACCATATGTTGACTGGAACAAATGGCATAAGGAAAGTAGATACAGGGTGCGTAGCTAGCATGTACACACCATGTAGTCTAGTAAAGTTAACACACTAAAGCCCTAGACATGTGACTTGGATATAATACAATAAAGGTAAATGTCGTGTATCTAGGTGTACATGTCGTGTAGTCTCTCATTAGTGGAAAAAAAATAAAATTACATTAAATTTAAAAATTGAAGCATTATAACATTATTTTATTGATTGAAACATCATTGTTTTTTTTTAATTTTAATAATGGTTTTAAATAATTTGAAATACTCAATTAATTTATTTTAATTAATATGTCATTGTTGGTTCTTATATTTATTTTCCGTGAATTCCGTTAATGATGGGTATCTTCAAATAAGATCATACAATCACTGAGATGAAGGGAAATTAATTAATTAATTAATTAATGAGATCAAATTTATCTTAAATAATAAAACAATGAATGAATAAATGAATTCTATCCATTTAATTTTGCATATTTGTTACATTTATGACCATTCATGAGTTTGACCAAGACCTGTGTATGTGTTGGATGTTTTAATTTAATTTATTCCATGATTTTTCAATTATTTAATATTAAATTAAATGATGAACTATAAGTCATCCCTCCCTCAATTATTATGTAGGATCTATGTGTCTAAGTATATTTATTAAATCCCCTTTTAACCAATCCTTTGGTCCACCTCACTTGTGTGTAAGTAAAAAATATTTCTAATTAATGGAGCATCCTAAGGCATGTGAAGGTAGTTTAAGATGGAACCATAATGATTACATTCTAGGTGATATATAGGTGGGCATGTGGAATTTTGTAACTCATGCCAATACCCGCAATAGGATTTATTCTCCCTAGGTCAAAGGTTTTTTAAATTTCCTCCCATTAAATCAACCAATAGATAAAGATCATGAATAGGACCATTAATTAATTAATTATTTCTCTCTATGCAATTATTTATTTTATGGATGCAAGATTTTGATCACATAAATAAATGAATTAATGTTCAAAGACAAAAAATTAAATAAATCAATTATGCATGAATGTTTTATCCAGAATGGTTAATTAGTTAAGTAACATACACTTAATATTAACAAGACATGTAAAAGATAAAACATGATAAAATTTATGCATAATAAATTAAAATCCGTCAATTAAATATTAAGTCAGACTAAGACTTATATTAATTTATTGAGAATGAAACCATAGAACTAAGTTTAGTGCATGGCCAAAGTCTGGACACTCACTTTTATCAGCAAGTTATCATGCAAGTTATTGGTTGTCTTAACCAAAATTGAATTGAGTTTAACAGAAAAAGATTGTTTAAATAAAATTTAGAGGCATGTGTTGAGGAAATCCAAGTCAAAATTTCAGGATGGGTGAATCAACTCAATGGATCAAGGAGATGTAAGTCCATTGTTAGAGAGACTACCTACCTAATTACTTTATTACAATTTTCATAGAAAAATTCTAGATCATTAAGAAAAGTGATAGTGATCCTTGCCACTAGAATTTTAAAGAAACTAGAAATTATGATATCAATGATGAGGGATATTGAGACTAATTAAATTGTGAGATAATTAGTAAATAAATAAATAAACATTTAATTTTTTATATCTCACTTATTTTGTAATCACAAAAAGTACTAATAATATGCTCATTTTAATTGTATAATAAAATGAGAAGTTCATCATCCACATTGTCCCTATTATCAATATTGGAGAAAGATAGCCTACTAACTAAAAGTAACCTCCATGAGTGGTCTATATGCCTTTAGGTTGGGCTACCCCATAAATGAAAATATTACATGCTAGAATACTCAATGCATGATTCATCTCCTAAAGAGGCGAGTGATGAAGAGTTCATTGTCTATGAAAAACATTTGAGTGATGTGGTCAACATTCAATGTTTTATGACTTCATCGATGTCTAGGGAACTCATGAAATATCACGAAAACATGTAAGCGTATAGCTTCCTTAAACACCTCCATGGTCTTTACTAGGATAGAGTTATACAGGAACAATTTTTGATTTACAAGGTGTTATTTCAGAGAAAGCTTGGATAGGGTGTCCCATATCGGCCTCATTTAGTCAAGATCGTTGGATACATTGAGTGATTAGAGGTTACATGTTTTAAACTCCACAAAGAACTAGGCGCTAACTTCATTCTAGCATTATCCCCTATAAGATTATCCATATTTGTTGTGAATTTTAATATGAACAATATTGATAAGTATCTACCAGATCTTCTTACTGTTATTTTCCAAGTTGATAAGGATATGAAGTTCGAAAAACATGTCATCCTTATAGTGAACAAATGAAATGGTAAAGTGAAGAGATTTAATAAAAAAAGATTTATCACACCCTTCCAAGAAGATTAATATCAAGAGGAAATCAAGGGAATAGGATGTTGTCTATTTTGTAAGTGGAAATAAGGGCTACTGGAAGAAAATATATACCCAATCAAAGAAGCAAGGGGATTATTCAAGTGAATTTTCTATCAAGTGAAATTTATCTATTTCTACAAATTGGGTATTATATATGGATTTTGGTCCTCACATATGTATTCAAATATATGAACTAATTATATTCGGAAATATTGACTGAGGAAATGTAGATATTTGAGCATCTAACAAAGAAAAACTTACTACCATAGCTATTAGGGACTACCACTTTACATTTTCAATTGTAATTATCTTGGTTATAAAAGGGTTGTTATTAAGTTACTTAAATTACTAAAAAGATTATTAATATATCCAGACTTGATATAGATGGATTTATTTTCAAATTTGGGAATAAATGTTACGTATTTTATAAAGATAGCATTTTTTGTGTTAATACATGTTCAAATAATGGTCTTTATGTGTTATATTACATGAACCAAATAATGGAAATTGATAATGAAGTTACTTCACATGACTCATATCACAACCAACATTGGCATCACCGGCTAGGTCATGTGAATAAAAAGAGATTGATTAAATTACATCAAGATGGATATTTAGATTATTTTAAACTAAAACTTCTTGGTGTATGTCATGCATGTTTACAAAGAAAAATGACTAAAATCCTCATTTAGTGGGAAAGGTAAAAGGGGAAAATTTCTTCTTGAATTCGTTCATACAGATGTGTGTGGACCATTTCCTATTGAAGAAAGGGGTGGGTACTCATACTTCATAACATTTACTGATGATTTTAGTAGATATGGACATGTATACTTAATGAGGTATAAGTTAGATTGTTTTGATAAATTAAAGGAACATAATAATGAATTTGAGAACCATATTAGTAAGAATATTAAGAAACTTTACTCAGAATATAGTGGAGAATGTATTAATCAATAATTCATTGATTGTTTATCAGAGTTCAATATTTTATCCCAACTCAGTCCTCCTTATATGTATCAGTGTAATGTTTTAAGTGAAAGATGGAACTACACCTTGTTTCACATGGAGAGATCAATGATGAGTCATGTGAGTCTTCCATTATCCTTTTGGGGATACACATTACAAACAACAAAAAACATACTAAATTGAGTTTTAACTAAAGAAATAGACAATATACCATACCAAATATGGAATGGAAAGAAACATGTGTTGTCTTATTTACATGTGTGCGGTTGTTGAGTATTTGTTAAGGCCTCTTGAGGGAATAAGATTGCATTCCAAGGCACAAAGTGTATCTTTATAGGATATCCCAAAGAAACAAAGGGATACTACGTATACAATTATTTATAAAAAAATGGTGTGGTTGATAGACATCCCACATTTCATGAGAAGGATCTTATCTATAAAATATATAGTGGGAGAGAGATATAATTCTATTAATTCCATGTTCAAGAATAGGAACAAATTACACAAAGCCTTGTGGAAGATGAAGTTGTTCCAAATACACAATTACTGCAGAGGAGTACTAGAGAGGTTAGAGAATCATAAACGTAAGGTTTTCTAATTAGTGAGGATAGTAAATCATTATGAGTTGATAATAATGATCCTCTAACCTATAAGGAAACAATAGGTTTTATAGAAGTTTCCAAGTGCTAAGAGGCCATGAATTATGAATTTTAATCCACGTACCAAAACCATGTATGTATTTTGGTAGACCCTCTAGTAGATGTAAATCCCATTGGTTTCAAATGGGTATTCAATAACAAAATATAAATGGAAGGAAAAGTCAGTATCTATATAATGCAATTGGTTGCAAAAGCGTTTAAACAGCATCAAGTCATTGACTACGATAAAACATTTTCACTAGTTTCAATGATTAAATCCATCAGAATTCTACTTGTCATTACGGATTTCCATGATTATGAGATTTTGAAAATGGATGTCAAAACAGTTTTCCTTAAAGAGAACCTTCAGGAATATGTCTATATATGGTTTGTTATTTCAAAGTATTTCAACAAGGTATGCAAGTTTCAAATATCCATTTATGGATTAAAGAAATAATCTAGGTCATGGAATATTCATTTTGATGAGTCCATAACTGAATTTTGTTTTATAAGGAATGAATGCAAGTTGTGTGTCTATTAATGGTTTGGTGGGAGTGCAGTTATTTTTTTAATAGTATATAATGATGACATTTACTCATTGTAAATGAAATACTAGTCTATAATCTATTAAGTCATGGTTGAATAAACAATTCTCTATGAAGGACTTGGGTGAGGCAGCATATATTCTTGGGATCGAGATCCATCGGGATATATCCAAGAGGTTTCTTAGTATAAGTCAAAGTACATACATTGACAAGATACTGTAAAAATTTAGTATGAAACATTCCAAGAGGGTATTGTTTCCAGAGTCACCTATAATTCATATTTCTAGGAAAGTGTGTCCTCAAACACATGTGGAAAGAAACAGATTGAAAAGGATTCCATACAAATCATCGACTGGGTTAGTCATGTATACTATGCTATGTACTAGGATAGATTTCAACTATGCATTAAGTGTGGTAGGAAGATATCAAGCTTATCCAGATGACCACCATTGGATGAAAGTAAAGACTATCCTTAAGTATCTAAGGTGTACTAAGGATATGTTCTTGGTTTATGGCGGAGGTGATGAACTATTCATCATAGGATATGTAGATGCTAGTTTCCAAACTGATCAAGATGACATGAAGTCAAAAATAGGATATATCTTCACTTTGAATGGAGATGTTGTGTGTTGGAAGATCTCAAAGCAGGCTTTGGTTGCAGATTCTATAACATAGTATGATTATATTGAAGATTTTGAGGCTACTAAATAAATAGTATGGATGTGAAACTTCATCCAAGATCTTGATGTGGTATCTAGTAGTAAATAGCATAACACACTCTATTTTAATAATATTTAAGTGGTGGATCTTGGAAAATATCTAAGGTCGCATCAACAGATGAAGCACATACTTTGAAAGTATTATCTCTTGAGGTATTTTTCTCATAGGGGTGAAGTTGTAATGAGTAGTATTTCCATGTAGGAATACATGGAAGAACCCTTGACTAAATCCTTGACTCATCATAAACATGAATTTCACGTGAGGTCTAGTAGAATGATGTTTGTAAGCAGTTGGATCTAGTCTAAGTGGGAGTTTGTTAGAGTCAGTTTCCTAAGACCAACTATTTTTACTTTGATTACATGTAAATTAAATGTATTTAATAATAATAAAACTTCTTATTTCATATTGTTTTTTGTTCTCCATGAATCTAATGTAATAATTTCTTATAGTATACATCACATTGATAAGGTCATAATAGTTCCCCGCTATGATGAGAACACTGATGTGCTATGATGATATTCTCAAATATTGTTCTATGGTTGGATAACACACTATGATGGACACATGGTACATATACTCAAAGGAGTGAGTACTCATAAACATATGAGGCTTCTTCTCATGAAGTTCGCACTTGGTAATCTCCAATATGGGAGATTATGAGAACAGAACTGCCAGTAGGAATTCTGAATGTTTTGGTGACATTGTATATTCTTATCTACAAGCATGTGTGATGGTCCATAAACTTTATTATTATTATTAATTCATGTTACAACTCACATACTTATGAGTATTTCATAAATCTTGATGATAACAATTTGTGGAAAATTTGGATATGTTGGGTGTGTCATGAGTGACATGTCATTAATGAATAAGTTAAGGAAGGATTTTTCTTCTTCATATTTATGGAAGGTGATATCTTGAACCTCTAATTAGAATAGAACCATAACATTAAATTCTATGGCCATGGTGTAGAAACATTTTTGTTTTAGATAGTCGAAGAAAGGAATATTGACTATATAGGTTAATGACATGGATGTGCAACTTGCTTGATGAGATATTTTGGAAAAGTGATGATATTACACAGTGAGCATTCATATTTTTTTGTCAATATTGTGACATTAAGTTCTTTCTCTGGGGTGCCTTAACCTATTACTAAACAATAATCATGGACTTTTGGCAAGCCTGCCTAATTCCAATGAGAAAGAATCCTAGAGGGTCACACACTAAGTGTTTCCATCAATCTCAATTAAATTCTATTTGAATTTAATTAATGAAATAAATATTATTCTAAAGTCCAATGAATAATTTTATTCAATTTATATAGATCACATAAATTAAATACATATTTATTCTTTGGATTGTGAATAATTTGTTATTTTATTTATTGAATATTTTAATAAATATTTATTCCCTATATTGTGAATAAAATATTTATTTAAGAAGAAAATATTCATTTGGTTGTTCAATAAATACTAGAGGATTTTGAACAAACCAAGACTAAGTCTGGTGAAAAATATTAATTAACAAGAAAATTACATAAAATTTGTTATTGTACAAGTTGACGCACGCTAAAAAATAATAATAATATAATTATTATTATGTTTCATGGGTTTTATTAATCGTAATAAATTTTATTTAATGTTCGATATGAAATTAAATAATATTTTAACATAAATACTAACTCTATAAATATACGGCTATTTCTATTGTGTATAGAATTCAAAAATTGTGAGTTAGAATTATTGCACACAATTAATTCTATCTCAAATCCTCCATATCTCCCCTCTCAAGAATGAGAAGTGAAATAGAGCTTTCTTAAAGACTAAAGAATGAGCGATCAAGAAAGAACAATGCAAGAAATTCAATTCACCGCGCTAGCACCCATAGACCGAGTGGTGTTGCTTAGAGATCATAGGAGCACATGTGGATCACATTTAGAGGGATTATATCTTTGGGTCCTTATAGTTCAATGAAGGTAATTTGAAAGGGTATTTTTGGATGATCAGCATTCACTAAAAAAATTTCTAACCCCATGTATTTATTTCTTCAAATATTAAATAAATTAATTATAAATTTGATGTTCAAGATCCTTGATATTTGTTTTTAGTAATGATTATTAAAAGAAATTTTAATATATCTACATCTATTGTACACTTACTCTATGCCCCAAACCATCAATTATTTCCATCTGAGTCACTAGAGAGATCATCTTTCTTTTATTTGATCATTAATTTATTCATGGATTTATAATCCATATCTTCCTTCTCCTTTTTATTGAAAACTATAGCTTTTATCATATCATACTTCAGAATAGTGGTATACAACTCATCAAGGGATATCTCATGAATTTGTCCCAAATATGATATTTTTAAATTAAAAACATTTTTAAAATTCATTATAAACTTGTTAACCGCAGTTAAATAATCCATCTTATCTCTAAATACTCTTATATGACTAACAATTTCATCAACCCTTGTGAAAAATTAATCAACACTTTCATCCTCATACATTCTCACATATTTGAACTTAGCCCTCCAAATATTTAATTTTACTTCTTTGATATTGATGTTTCTTTTATACACATTCTCAAGTTTGTCCCACATTTGTTTAGATGTATTAAAACCAATTAATTTTGTATAAAATTTTCTAAAAAGAATGAAAATATATTATTTTTATCATTACTATCAATGTCACGGTTTCTCTTGTCATAAAATTTAATTTCTCTATCCTCTATAATCAAGGAAAATCCCACACTAATAACATCACTAAATTCTAAACTATGTGAGAGTAGATAACGTAGAATTTAGTTCTTTAAACCATGAAATTTGTTTTCATTTAAAAAGGGAACTCTCTGATTATTCATAGAACTATAACCTTCCATACCTAAACTTGGAAAGAGTAGGATCTTATGGGGTATCATAGCTCTAATACCACTTGAAGTTTCTGAATCAATCAATACACCACTAAGATGGGGTGAATGAGTGACACTTTTTAAAAATTATTTTCTTTAGTGAATTAAACCTATGTGTCTTATTAGTGTCGTGATCTAATCTTAAAATATATTCCTCAATCATATACAAGAAAAAAAATATCACACAACACATAAGAATTTTATAAGGTTTGGGTTCAATGTGAGAGCTTAATCCATGCTAGGTTGGGTTGGGTTTTGATACCTAGATAATCAATTATAAAATAGTGATTATATTAGAGTAGAATTGTTCACCCTTGACTCTTGATAATCTGTCTAATTACTAGTATAAAAGTAATGGCAGGTGGAATACTTTAAATTTTACAAAAACTATAGTTTGATGGTGTTTCTTACCCTGTATACCCCTGGGATGGTGGTGGAGGGGGGATGGAAGTGGTCTCAATTCGTGTTCTTTGTCAGTTCTATATTTTTCTTATCTTCTTCTCGGTTCCTTCCATATTCTACAGGTTTGGTGCTCCTTTTTGGTGATTTTTTTCTATCTCCATATTTTTTTTCTATTTTTTGTTTTGGTTGGTTTTTTTATGGAGAAGGAGGTTTGTTCCGGTGATCTTACGTTTGGTGAAGTGATTTTTTTGTTGGTTTTTTCTAATTTTCTGTTAATGGTTCCATGTTTTGATGGTGTATTACGGTATTTCTCTCCCTTGATAAAGAAGATGTAGTATTTTTCATGGTCCTCTTCTAAGGCCTCCATCCACTCAACTCTGCTTTTATATCTTGGTCTTGAACTCTATTCCCAATCTGTCTGGTGTGGTGATCTTGAAGGAGGTTTTGGGTTGTGTTTTTTGAGTGGCTTATGGTCCTCAGAAAGGAAATCAACATCTTCTTTTTCTATCATCGATGAATATTTTGAAGTCTATGATTTGCTATTATGATGCTTTACAGTGGCAGTGACGGTGTTCTATAGCGGTGTTATAAAGACAAAAATGGCGGTGTACCCATGCTGATGGAAGATGGAAGGTAAAGTGAATCTAGCTGACCCAAGTGACTCATGGATCGAGGCCCCCCAGGTTCAGTGTTTGTACGTTTGAATTTGTAATTTCATTTCGGATCTTCCATATTTGAAATCTTGTCTGATGTATATGGTTACTGCTCAACCTTAAAGTGGATATTTTGAAAATCAAAAAAATAGATTTTTCAATCAATCAGAGATGATTTCAAATAAATAATTTGAAATCCCATGAAAATTGGCCATGAACCTTGTCATTTAATATCAATAAAATTCTCATAAATCTTGACTTGAATCATGGATTCGACTAATCCCATGATATTTGAGATATGAAAGATCAAAAAAAATAATCATCACAATTAATTTATTCATGATGTATAAATTTTGAAAACTTATAAATCATTCCAATGCTCAGCATGATTTTTACGCAGCTCATAGTTATGAAGCACAATTCATGTTTGTGAAGTAGTACTTTATATTTTCACAGAACCTGCATGATGTTTATAAAGATATGTATAATAATCAATCTATTTTGTATTATGTTTACAAATCCTAAGTTAATAGAGTGACCACATGAATAAACAAATGATTATGCCTTGATGTCTACACATATTATGTCTAATGTTTACATGCAATGACTTAATGCATATGCATCATAATATGATGTATACATATAAATAAAAATGATGTTTATATACCATGGGACTTATCCACTTTCCCAAATTTACTTCAAATGACTTCAAGGTTGTCATAAATCAACTTATACCTTTACAAAACATCACCCAACCTCCATTGAATGATTTTTTCAGCACTTCCACATTAACATTAGTCTTTAAACATAAAGAACATCACAAACAATCATTACACTTGTTATTCCTACCAAGATTCTTAAATAATTCCACACAATAACTTCTAATAATACTATAAAATAGGTGTTTAATAGCACTATTATTTATCATCTCTAGAATAAAATGCTCATAAATGGCATATTTATCAGCACTAAAGAAAGCACTGATAAATTTAACCTTTTATTAGTACTTTTATTTTAGCATTGATAAAGGAAACATTTATCAGTGCTTTATTTTTAGTGCTGATAAAGGGTATCCTTTATCATCACTTTATTTTTAGCATTGATAAAGGGTACACTTTATTAGCACTGATAAATATTTCTTTCATCAATGCATTTTTAGAGCTGATAAAATGAAATAATTAAATAAATAAAAAATAAAAAGTGTGTTTATTAAAAAAAATTACAAATTTTATTAATTAAATAATTATTGATAAAAATGAATTGATTGATTATACATTATTAAATATTAAACATTTTTTTAATTAGATAATTATGATAATTAATGTTATTAAACTGTATATATTAAATATATAGATATATATTAATGTATATAAATATTATTTATATATTACAAAATATTTATGCACTTTACATTAAATTTTCATATATTTATTGAATAATGTTATATAATTAAAAATTAATATTAATTAAAAATATTGACTAATTGCATAGTACTCGCCATATAATTGAATGTCATTTGATTTTTCAATTTAATATAGATCAAATGTGTGTTATATTGATTTCACATATATGTAATTAATGCATTTTTATATACAATATGTACACACACTGGACTTATCCATTTTTTCAATATTTTTAAAGTGTACTTATAATGTTAATTTTTTCTATTTCACTCATTTTGTACACATATACATATACTCAAAATTATATATTCATTAATAATATTTAAAAAATATTTGTAAAAATTTATTTATAAATAAATATATTTATAAATGTACATTCACTATATTTATACAATTATATATTTATAATTATATATAAAAAATATTTTTTTAAAATTATTTTTATAATTATAAATAAATAATTATATATATTTAAATAATTATTGAATTTATAATATATTTTCTTAAATAATGAATATATTTACTATATTTTTATATTTATTTATATTTATTAAATATATACTTGTATAATTACATAAATATATATAATGATATAAATAATATTTTTTTAAAATGTTTCTATAATTATAAATAAATAATTATAAAATTATAATAAATATACTTAAAAAGGAATATATTTACTATATTTATATTTATATATATTTATTAAGTATTTATAAATATTTACAATTTTTTATTTATAATTATAATTATAAATCCTTTAACAGCGCTTATGTAATAAGCCCTGATAAAAGAATCATTATTAGCAATTTTTTGTGCAGATAAAGAAGAGGATTTATCACCACTAAACAAATTTCTGATAAAATGAACATTTATCAGCTTTATAAGTTTATCACTGATAAATAGTCCTTTTATTATCACTTATGTATTGATAAAAGGGCTCTTTATTACTACTTATTGGTAAGTGCTGATAAAAGTGTTCTGATCTATTTTAAAAACTCTAACTATTTGAAAACATATTATGATATAGAAGCTTTTCGTTGAATCCACCCATTTTCGGTGATCCTCCTTAGTGAATCGAAGGTCAAATCACACCACTCGACTCGCTCTGAACATCTCATCTAACATCTGAAGAGGGTCTCAGATCTTTTTTAACTTACCAAGGTAGGACTTCGATTTTATTTTTTTATTTTTGGTTTCATTTTTGACTTCTTTTTCTATGATTTGTTTAGGATCCATTATTTATGATCCTTTTTTTATGATTTTTTTGTGATCCGTTTTTTAAGGAACAATTTTTGGTTCATTGTATATATTGACAATTGATGTATGATCTGTTGTTTATATCTGAAATTGAACATTATATTTATTCATTGTTGTTTTACTACTATATTTTATATCTTCTTACTAAATAATTTTTTAATATATGTATGTAAATGTGTAGAAATTTTCATGTATATTCTTGTTTATTTACTACGTATTTGAGGCATATTGGCGGTTACCTAATGATTATATATATGCTGACAGCTTTCATAGACACCTCAATGGACATGCCACTTCATATGTTATTTGTTAGGAACCAAGTTAATAGAGTGATGTATGTTCTTCTATTAGTTATATGTATCATTGGATCTAGTTCCTTTTATAATTCACTATGGTCTTTAGCTTTCTTATGGAGTAGTTTCAAAGGGTTCATCCCTAGTTAAGCACATGATGTTTTATCACATCAAACCTTCACTTTTTCAATCATTATGGTGACTTTAGTTCATGTTATGTTAGAATATAAGGTTTTTATCTATTTGATATTTTCTATAGTCTATAAGTGAGTGAGTTTTTATACTGGTGTGACATGTATTTGTGTCTATATAGCTATTGCATCATTTATTTCCATAGTTTTTTTCTAATAGTTACACCTATATTGGGTAATGTTGACTTTTGTTCTCCATGTTCATTGATCTTAAGGGTCATGCTAGAATTTTGTTCTACCTATAGTAATAATTGTTTATATTTGGGGGGTTGTCATCTCCCATTTATGTTTTTTACACCCAAATTTTAAACCATCCTTTAGTGACTTTGAGGTGTGTTAGAGGTCATAAGATGATTTGACCTGGTGTTGTTTTGGTAATTCAGGCTAGGGTCATTACATTATCCATCTTCCAGTTTACACTTATAAAGTTTAGTGATAATATCATTTATTATATGCCTTTATATCCCTCTATTTTTTCAAATTCCAATGCCCTTATTATTGAATTTGGAATATCTAGGCACTCAGATATTCTAGTAGAAATGATCCATATTTCCCTTATTAGAATTATCTTTAACTTTCACATTTGACAATAAATAATTTATGTGTATTTATTTATATTTTGTATAAAATTAATCTTTTATGAACCCAATATGATGGATATGAACTGAAAATGGATGCACTCTAATCGTTTGACAAATGAATATGAAGATGGAGTTAAATAGTTCCTCAAGTTTGCAAGAGAGCATGTAGATGACCCCTCTAAAAACCTCTGTTAGTTTTTATGTTGTTGTTATTCAAGACAAATTAGTCCATAAGAGTTGGAAGAAAATTTTATTTCTCATGGAATATATCAAATATATTAATTTTGGACTAAACATGGGGAAATTTGAATGTGGACATCGATTGGGATGATACTACAGTTTATGAATCATTTTATTTAAATACCTTTATAAAAGATGATAGAGATCACTTGGAAGAAATGAAAATGGAAATTGAAGATGACCTTCATGATTGTCCAAAGTTATTTTAGGAGATAAATAGTACTTTCAATAAACCATTGTATATCGATTGTACTAAATACACAATATTGTTAGGTGTATTGAAGTTATATAATTTGAAAGCTGGAAATGGATGGAGTGACACTTGCTTTAGAAAACTACTTTGTCTTCTAAAATATATGCTACCAGAAGAAAATGAACTACCATGCCAAACATATGACGTTAAGAGAATTTTACTTTTAATTGGAATGATCTCTAAAAAATACATGCTAGTCCAAATGATTTCATATTATTTCTGTAGAGACCCAAAGCTTGACGTACATAGATATTACATTACTTTTGCGGAATACATAATACATAACAAAAACAGACACACAAGGACCGTAATAGTTTAGTGTCTTTGGAAACTTGGAACGTAATCTTCTAATCGTGGTGAAAAATCTTAAACATCTCCCATAAAGATCTTCCACTTTTTGTTTCCTTACCTAAAACCTTTCTTTTAATCCTGGGGGAAAATAAAACATAAAAAGGGTGAGCTCAAATGCTCATTAAGGGTAAGCATGGATAAAATAAAAAATACCATATACATTTGAACTTAAAAACATGAACATAATGTTTAAACATCAAAATCTTGAGCAACGACTTAAAACATGGAAGTACATAAGGCATAGATCATAATGGAACATAAATCATGATAACATAGTATGGGAATAAAACATGTAATTTTGGCATCCATTAAGCACATGTAATGATTTCCATAGTAGCCAAGGCATTGCTGCCAAGACCATCTTAGTGTACAAAGTCCCTTTCTGAATCGAGTTCACTCCTCGTTCCAGTCCTGTAATACTGAACCGGATTAACTAACCGTTCCAGCCATGTCTATCTCATGAGATATAAATCTTTACCCAATGAATTGGAGGGATATATAGGTCCCACCCATCTCATAACGAAATCATTCTAACTTGTGACACAAAATAATTATACATCATTCAAAATAACCCAACAAATAAAATGGGTTTCATAACCATCATCCCATCATCACATAATCCATATAAAAGAAATGGATATCATTTCATAGTAAGAAAAGTGAAACCATATAAATTATAGAGACTGTATACTTGAAACATACACATATGAAATAATTTCATCTTAGATGGAAAATGGTTTTGATAAAACACTTGAAATGAATTCTTGAGGAAAATATCATTTATTCTTCAAAATCATTTTCTTTTCACAAAATGTCATGCAATTTTAAAAGAAAAGGATTTTGTTGAAAATAGTCATGCAATATTTTGGAGGAAGCTTCGTGAAAATAATGCTTTATAAAACCGTAAAAATCCGTTCACGCCGTATAATTTAAAAATAACAATCTCCTCGTACTTTTGTCAGAAAAATCAAAAAGTACCTCATATGGTAAACAAAAGAAAGATTCCTTCCATATGATGTGGTAAAAGTAAGAAAAGGGTAAAAATGTATTAAACATACATGGAATGAAAGTAAACATTTTATGAAAACATTTTGAGAGCATATGGACATGGATAATAAACATAACCCCCAGTAAATACTTACGAGTAAACAATCTCGGATAAGAATGAGATTCGAATAATTATCCCTTACCTTAGGTCCGATATGCTTCGTACGTATCCGAACCTTCTGTATAATGATTTAAATAATGTCATTGACT
Source organism: Viscum album (assembly GCA_963277665.1). Taxonomy (NCBI): domain Eukaryota; kingdom Viridiplantae; phylum Streptophyta; class Magnoliopsida; order Santalales; family Viscaceae; genus Viscum; species Viscum album. Next base: position 795,883,664 of record OY728143.1, on the reverse strand, counting down.
TATTACAGATTCATATTCATTGTTATGATATCATATATGGTTCACTTATGACTTTATATTACTCGTTCTTTTGTAAATTCCATGTTAAAGAGTGTTTTGGGTAAAATCGTTTCATTTATCGTCCGTGTTTTGACTTGTAATTATTCATATGATTACTTAGATCATGATTACTTAATTCCTGAATATAAAACATGATTTAAATATAATATATATTCATAATATACATATATATAATAGATCGATAAATGGAAAGAAATACACTGTTCATGGAGACGGTAGGTCGTATGTACGCATGAACGTTGTTTTCGTTTCCTCATTGAATTGAATGGAATTAATTGGATGACAAACATATATATATATACATAAATCCAGTATCATTATTATTTCATATATTTCATGATTACTTATTACATATACTTTATAATCATTCATGACTGGTTAATCATTGAGAATGAATCTCATTGCGTCGTGGAGACGGTATTCCGTACGTACGCACGAGCGATGATATCATTCCCATGATCATGGAATTTTATTGGAGTGTATGTATACTATTACAAAATCAATATCACTTTACAATAATCATATATAGTTATTATTTACACCATTATACCCATCCAAGTAAGGTGGTGGTGGAAAATAGATTACACCATGGCGTGGAGACGGTATTCTGTACGTACGCACGCGTGGTGATTTTGTTTTCCATAGGATGGATATATGGTGAAATAGGGTTGTTTCAGACTTATAATAAAATATCAGTATATTAGTGATACTTATTTTATTACTTCATAATGAAACAACCTAAGAATAATAAGTGGAAGAAGAAATAAAGTTGAAAGAATCGGTAACGGATATTACCTCTTCTTTGAAGTGCCTCTTTGAGACCTCCTCTTAGGGAACTAAAATTGGTCTTTGAAGAAGACCAGGACCTCTAGGATGTTTCTAGGGAAGTGTAGAAGAGAATTTTTCAGGGGTTGGCCGAGCTTGAAGGTTCAAAGTGGTGTGAGGAAAAGAGGGAGGAGGTGCCCTTTTATAAGGGAGGAGAGGGGCACCTTTGGAATAACTAAAAATATTATTTTATTATAAAGTGATATTCGGTTTCTAATAGCTCCAAATTGATATATTTAGAAGCTAATGTGGGGATGGGTCGAAATCCTTTCATCCAATAGAATTTATACAAGTTTAGGTCATTATATTAACCTTATCTTTTAGTTTTAACTCTTAGTTAATTAGATTGACATTTACCATGTCACTTTTTATTTTTATATTATATAGTTAATAATTTACCATATACATCAAATCGACCCCCAAGTGGTCCATTAATGATAAAAATATCATGATATAAGTATCTTTTCCGAACCTTAGATTTTTAGGAATATAATAACAATTAATAATATAATATTTTTTTTAAAAACTATTTTATGTCAATTTTGACACTATTTGGTAATTGATTTTTTTGAAAATCATAACAGAATGATTAGTTCTAAAAAAGTTAATTAAATCAATACTAACATTTCATATTAACATATAAAATTATTATAATTCATAAAAAGTCTCAAATTACATTTATTTGGGAATTTATAACATCAATTATGTCAATATTTCATTAATAAGATAATTACTGCATCATCATTGTGTCATAAATAAATTAAATTATTTTAAGTCTAAAAATTAAAAATAAAATACCATTATGTACAAAATATTTTTAGCTTTCTAATGAATATTTATAGTCAAATTTATCTTATGTATAACCCTATATTAAAAATTATTTAGTTATTAAACTTTGATTTTAACTATTTTAACCCTTCTTTAAATAAATTAATAATAAATGTCCTAATCTAATCCAAGTGGGCCTAAATGGTCATATTTTATTCCTAAGGCTGTTTTGGGTCGAATTAAACTTGTCCAATAGAATTAGGACATGTGTTAGGGTAATAATAATATCATTTTTACCCTTAATTACCCTATTTACTTTTAACCGTGGTAAAAAAAGTAAAAAGTTACTATTCACCAAAAATTATTTTCATCTCATTGAACCACATTTTAGTCCTTGATATTAACCGTGTCTCTTGTATTTTCGAAATTCCACTCACAGAAGCGGTAAAATTAAGTTTTATGAAAAATTCAGTTTTTTTAACTACCACTTAGTGGTTTCACTATTCATCAAAAAATGAAAGTTTCGAGAAAAATACAAAAAAAAATAGGCCTAATCCATATTTGATATTATGAATTCAAAAATGATGTCTATTTTACCAAATTCCAAACGTATCAGTTTCATTAACTAATTTAAAAATTAATTCCCATCGTCAAAACAAATAGCGTGTTTTTAAGAGATAATAACTATCAAAAGATTGACACTTGTTTATGTCTGGTTTAAATGTGAAATTACATCCAATGACCAAAATTGTATTAAATTGTAAAAATATATTCTAAATATACTTTAAACCCACTCAAATTAATAATTTATCTCTATTAATTATTTCTATTAAAAAAATTGTTTTTAATTAAAATTTAGTAATTTTCACTATTCATCAGAATATGAAAGTTATCCGAAAAGTACCAAAATTTCACCCTAAGATAATTTCGATTTTCCGAATCCAAAAATGAAGTCCATTTTGAAAGATAAAATTTATAAAATTTCAAAAAGTGGGTATTATTATTCATAACGGCTAGTTCATAATAATATTATAATAATATCTCGTTTAGTGAAACTCAGTATTGCGTACAACACATGCTATCGAGGAAGGTCGTGATTGCGTGTAATGCAAGTCAAGTCAGGGATATGTGTTATGCAAGATCCTTTTGGTGTAGCGTACAACACAATATATTAATGAAATTAAAAAGAATATTTTTCATAAAATCTCGGGGTGTTACATTCTACCCCCCTTAAAATGAATTTCGCCCTCGAAATTCGTCAGGGATATAAATGGTTTACTACTCGAAGGTTTCTTTAATAGAAACCCACATCGTAAAAAGGAATACCAAAACTTGGCTTTAAAAAATAAAGTATGAAATGTAACGGCTACCCAAATTAACTCATCAATGGGTTTCCACGTAGGAGAACATAGGTGAAAATATGGATATGGAATAAAAATCTAACCATCAAGTTATGATGGAGAGTGGTAGAGAACATGGATATGAAAAATCCAACAATCACAAAGCCATAAATTTGTGACGATCTAAGGTACCATCTGATTCATCGGATATAAGAGCACTAGGACAACATTTTTGGTTTTCAAGATCATTTCCCTAAAGTTGATGAAATTGGAATTAGAAGAAATACTTTCGTGATTTTGGTACAATCTCACCGTTTGTCGTTCTTTGGACAATTTCCACTTCATCTCTTAAATAAATGAAGTTGAATTTGTCATTTGTGAAGTGTTAGCAGATCATGTGACAGAATGATGGGTCATTCCATCTGTCTCAAACAAAATGTTAGAAAAGTTATCAAAAAATACATAAGTCCATCTATAGTGAGATTAATCATATATGGTTCCTAAAATGGACTTATACTTCATATATCATACTGATTAATATAATAAAACTAGTTTCTACTAAACAAGGACTTCATGTAGGCCAGTGGTAGGCGATAAAGGCCAGTCGCACTTCGGTTGTGGATTTGATTCCCATAGCCTTGTCCGACACGATGGGTTGTTTCCCATCCTACAGGTTGTCCTTTTTCTAAAACTACATTACAATAACATCCCATCAATAATATTGAAAAAAACTTCTATCCTTAAACAATACTAACTTTTGTCCAACATAATCCATTCCAATCTTTAGGCTTATCCAAAATACTGCTGTCCAATCTCATATTATAGTGAAAACGATTACCAAAGAGTTCATATAACAAGCATGTTAATACCATCGTTGATCTCCATATATCATGAGATATGTCTTGTTGGTCACATTCCAAACATTCGAAGGCCTTAATCGTGTATTCTCTAGAAAAATAAATACCCATTGAATCTTAGTGAAAACATGAGTGTTGTCAAAAGTTAACTCTTTCCACATGCCAAAACCCCAAAATTCTATATACTCAAACCATGATATAACTATTTCCTTATATCAGTCATGAGCTCATGAATACCGTCAAACATTTCATTTTCTCCTTATCCCTTCATTATGCGCATATCATCTTTTTTCCAAAAATATCTCAATCACTTTCCATGGTTACCGGTACCATAAAATTATTGAAAACCCCAATAGACCAATACATAAATATTCCAATATTCCACGATACTATATACAACATTATTTTGGAATCCCATTACATAAAAACTTAATCATTCCACCACATCGTTGTCATATTCAACATCGCCAATAGTGATCGCATGTGACTTCCCTTTGTCCTTTGCCTTAAGTGGTTGCTCATTTCGATCATCACTAACCCTTCGATTAGGGAATTTATTAGCATAATGCCCCATTTCCTTGAACTTGAAGCATTGATGTTTTGGTGGTACGTTCTCTGCAGTCTTTTCTTTATTCACATCATTAGAAACCCTTTTTCTATTACTTCAACACTCAGCTGATCGATGACCTTCTTTTCCACACTTAAAACATTTTTCTAGTCCCTTTAAGACAATCTCCACCATGCTTCTTTCCACACTTTGAGCATAAGGAAACATTCATCTTCTTTTCACCATTATTCTGAGATTTCTCCTTGAACTCCATCTTTTGTTTCTTGTCAAAACTATGAGATGGATAAGTAACACCAACTTCCATTTCTACCTTTATAGCACAATGCACAATTTCTTCATAGCTACTAAAGTCTCTTATAGCTAATGACCTTCAAATATTTGGTTTTAAGCCACTAAAGAATCGATCAACTTTACTTTCAGGTTGGATGATAAATCTAGATGCATACCTTGCAAGCCTTGTAAAATTCGCTTCGTATACACTGATAGATTCATCATCCTTTTTCTTTAGTTCAAGAAACTCCTTCTCCATCTTTTTTTGAAGAATACGAGGGAAGTACATATTGAAAAATAAGTTCTTGAACTCGTCCCATTCCATGGACTCAATTTCATCTCTTCGCCTCGTATTCTTGATAAGATTCCACCATTGATCAGCTTCACCTTCCAAACGATATACTGCTAAGATGACTTTATCATGTTCAGAACATTGAAGAACTGAAAATATCTTTTTAGTGGTACTGATCCATTGTTCAGCAACAAGTGTATCAGAAGACCCACTGAAAGAAGGTGGACATTACCTCATGAAGGACTCAATAGAATATTGTTCCCTTCTCTGCTCATTTGGAAGTCCAGAATGATTCATATCTTGTGCAAGTATAGCAATAAGATTTTTCACTCCATCTCCCATAACATTTGTTTGTTCAGGAAGACAATCATTGCATTTTCCATTGCATTGATCAACACGGTTCCTTCGGGTTCCAGCCATCGTCTAAAACCCAAAAAGAATAGTGTGAGAGGTCAAAATCATGCTAGGGAAAACAACATAGTAAAGGGGGATTACCCTCAATATCTAACATCTTAGATTAAATTCTAATATCGTTAGCGCAATTATAGGACTATAACATATACATATACTTAACCTTAGGGACATCCCTAGACATACCTTAGAAATATCTCTAGGGATCTCACTAAAGTTTCCGCATCCTAGTTTCCAAAGGTTAACTAAACCTTTCCTCTGGTACCAATTTTAGAGACCCGAAGCTTGACGTACATAGATATTACATTACTTTTGCGGAATACATAATACATAACAAAAACAGACACACAAGGACCGTAATAGTTTAGTGTCTTTGGAAACTTGGAACATAATCTTCTAATCGTGGTGAAAGATCTTCAACATCTCCCATAAAGATCTTTCACTTTTTATTTCCTTACCTAAAACCTTTCTTTTAATCCTGGGGGAAAATAAAACATAAAAAGGGTGAGCTCAAATGCTCAGTAAGGGTAAGCATGGATAAAATAAAAAATACCATATACATTTGAACTTAAAAACATGAACATAATGTTTAAACATAAAAATCTTGAGCAACGACTTAAAAAATGGAAGTACATAAGGCATAGATCATAATGGAATATAAATCATGATAACATAGTATGGGAATAAAACATGTAATTTTGGAATCCATTAAGAACATGTAATTATTTCCATAGTAGCCAAGGCATTACTGCCAAGACCATCTTAGTGGACAAAGTCCCTTTCTGAATCGAGTTCACTCCTCGTTCCAGTCCTGTAATACTGAACTGGATTAACTTACCATTCCATCCACGTCTATCTCATGAGATATAAATCTTTACCCAATGAATTGGAGGGAGATATAGGTCCCACCCATATCATAATGAAATCATTCTTACTTGTGCCACAAAATAAATATACATCATTCAAAATAACACAACAAATAAAATGGGTTTCATAAACATCATCCCATCATCACATAATCCATATAAAAGAAATGGATATCATTTAAAAATAAGAAAAGTGAAACCATGTAAATCATAGAGACCTTATACTTGAAACATACACATATGAAATAATGTCATCTTAGATGGAAAATGGTTTTGATAAAACACTTGAAATGAATTCTTGAGGAAAATATCCTTTCTTCTTCAAAATCATTTTCTTTTCACAAAATGTCATGCAATTTTAAAAGAAAAGGATTTTGTTGAAAATTTTCATGAAATATTTTGGAGGAAGCTTCATGAAAATAATGCTTTATAAAACTGTAAAAATCCGTTCACGCCGTATAAGTTAAAAATAACAATCTCCTCATACTTTTGTCGGAAAAATCAAAAAGTACCTCCTATGGTAAACAAAAGAAAGATTCCTTCCATATGATGTGGTAATAGTAAGAAAAGGGTAAAAATGTCTTACACGTACATGGAAGGAAAGTAAACATTTTATAAAAACATTTTGAGAGCATATGGACATTGATAATAAACATAAACCCCAGTAAATACTTACGAGTAAACAATCTCGGATAAGAATGAGATTGGAATAATTATCCCTTACCTTAGGTCCGATATGATTATTACGTATCCGAACCTCCTGTATAATGATTTAAATAATTTCATTGACTTATTACAGAATCATATCTATTGTTATGATATCATATATGGTTCACTTATGACTTTATATTACCCGTTCTTTTGTAAATTCCATGTTAAAGAGTGTTTTGGGTAAAATCGTTTCATTTGTCGTCCGTGTTTTGACTTGTAATTATTCATATGATTACATAGATCATGATTACTTAATTACAGAATATAAAACATGATTTATATATAATATATATTCATAATATACATATATATAATAGATCAATAAATGGAAATAAATACACCGATCATGGAGACGGTAGGTCGTACGTACGCATGAACGTTGTTTTCGTTTCCTCATTCAATTGAATGTAATTAATTGGATGACATACATATATATATATACATAAATCCAGTATCATTATTATGTCATATATTTCATTATTACTTATTATATATACTTTATAATCATTCATGACTGTTTAATCATTGAGAATGAATCTCATCGCGTCGTGGAGATGGTATTCCGTACGTACGCACGAGCGATGATATCATTCCCATGATCGTGGAATTTTATTGGAGTGTATGTATACTATTACAGAATCAATATCACTTTACAATAATCATATATAGTTATTATTTACACCATTATACCCATCCAAGTAAGGTGGTGGTGGAAAATAGATTACACCACGGCGTGGAGACGGTATTCCGTACGTACGCACGCGTGGTGATTTCATTTTCCATAGGATGGATAGATGGTGAAATATGGTTGTTTCATACTTATAATAAAATATCAGTATATGAGTGATACTATTATTATTACTTCATAATGAAACAAACTAAGAAGAAGAAGAAGTGGAAGAAGAAATAAAGTTGAAAGAATCGGTAACGGACATTACCTCTTCTTTGAAGCGCCTCTTTGAGACCTCCTCTTAGGGCACTAAAATTGGTCTTTTAAGAAGACCAGGACCTCTAGGATGTTTCTAGGGAAGTTTATAAGAGAATTTTTCAGGGTTTGGACGAGCTTGAAGGCTCAAAGTGGTGTGAGGAAAAGAGGGGGGAGGTGCCCTTTTATAAGGGAGGAGAGGGGCACCTTTGGAATAACTAAAAATATTATTTTATTATAAAGTGATATTCGGTTTATAATAGCTCCAAATTGATATATTTCAAATCTAATGTGGGTATGGGTCGAAATAATTTCATCCAATAGAATTTATACAAGTTTAGGTCATTATATTAACCTTATCTTTTAGTGTTAACTCTTAGTTAATTAGATTGACATTTACCATGTCACTTTGTATTTTTATATTATATAGTTAATAAATTTATCATATACATCCAAGCGACCCCCAAGTGGTACATTAATGATAAAAATATAATTATATAAGTATCTTGGCCGAACATTATATTTTTAGGAATATAATAACAATTAATAATATAATATTTGTTTTAAAAACTATTTTATGTCAATTTTGACACTATTTGGTAGTTGATTTGTGTGAAAATCATAACAGAATGATTAGTTCAGAGAAAGTTAATTAAATCAATACTAACATGTCATATTAACATATAAAATTATTATAATTCATAAAAAGTCTCAAATTACATTTATTTGGGTATTTATAACATCAATTATGTCAATATTTCATTAATAAGATAATTACTGCATCATCATTGTGTCATAAATAAATTAAATTATTTTAAGTCTAAAAATTAAAAATAAAATACCATTATGTATTAAATCGTTTTATCTTTATAATTAATATTTATAGTCAAATTTAGCTTATGTATAACCCTATATTAAAAATGATTTATTTATCAAACTTTGATTTTAACTATTTTAACCCTTCTTTAAATAAATTAATAATAAATGTCCTAATCTAATTCAAGTGGGCCTAAATGGTCATATTTTATTCCTAAGGTTGTTTTGGGTCGAATTACACTTGTCCAATAGAATTAGGACATGTGTTAGGGTAATAATAATATCATTTTTGCCCTTAATTACCCTATTTACTTTTAACCGTGGTAAAAAAAAGTAAAAAGTTGCTATTCACCAAAAAATATTTTCATCTCATTGAACCAAATTTTATTCCTTGATATTAACCGTGTCTCTCGGATTTTTGAAATTCCACTCACAGAAGCGGTAAAATTAAGTTTTATGAAAAAATCAGTTTTTTTAACTACCACTTAGTGGTTTCACTATTCATCAAAAAATGAAAGTTTTCAGAAAAATACAAAAAAATTAGGCCTAAACCATATTTGATATTATGAATTCAAAAATGATGTCTATTTTACCAAATTCTAAACGTATCAGTTAAATTAACTAATTTAAAAATTAATTCCCATCGTCAAAACAAATAGCGTGTTTTTAAGAGATAATAACTATCAAAAGATTGACACTTGTTTATGTCTGGTTTAAATGTGAAATTACATCAAATGACCAACATTGTATTAAATTGTAAAAATATATTCTAAATATACTTTAAAACCACTCAAATTAATAATTTATCACTATTAATTATTTCGATTAAAAAAGTTGTTTTTAATTAAAATTTAGTAATTTTCAATATTCATCAGAATATGAAAGTTATCTGAAAAGTACCAAAATTTCACCCTAAGCTAATTTCGATATTCCGAATCCAAAAATGAAGTCCATTTTGAAATATAAAATTTATAAAATTTCAAAAAGTGGGTAGTACTATTCATAACGGCTAGTTCATAATAATATTATAATAATATCTCGTTTAGTGAAACTCGGTATTGCGTACTACACACGCTATCGACGAAGGTCATGATTACGTGTAATGCAAGTCAAGTCAGGGATGCGTGTTTTGCAAGCTCCTTTTGGTGTAGCGTACAACACAATACATTAATGAAATTAAAAAGAATATTTTTCATAAAATCTCGGGGTGTTACATTCTACCCCCCTTAAAATGAATTTCTCCCTCAAAATTCGTCAGGGATATAAATGGTTTACTACTCGAAATTTTCTTTAATAGAAACCCACATCGTAAAAAGGAATACCAAAACTTGTCTTTAAAAACTAAAGTATGAAACGTAACGGTTACCCAAATTAACTCATCACTAGGTTTCCACATAGGTGAACATAAGTGAAAATATGGATATGGAATAAAAATCTAACCATCAAGTTATGATGGAGAGTGGTAGAGAACATGGCTATGAAAAATCCAACAATCACAAAGCCATAAATTTGTGACGATCTAAGGTACCATCTGATTCATCGGATATAAGATCACTATGACAACATTTTTGGTTTTCAAGATCATTTCCCTAAAGTTGATGAAATTGGAATTAGAAGAAATACTTTCGTGATTTTGGTATAATCTCACCGTTTTTCATTCTTTGGACAATTTCCACTTCATCTCTTAAATAAATGAAGTTGAATTTTTCATTCTTTAAGTGTTAGCAGATCATGTGATAGAATGATGGGTCATTCCATCTGTCTCAAACAAAAGGTTAGAAAAGTTATCAAAAAAATACATAAGTCCATCTATAGTGAGATTAATCATATATGGTTCCAAAAATGGACTTATACTTCATATATCATACTGATTAATATAATAAAACTAGTTTCTACTAAACAAGGACTTCATGTAGGCCAGTGGTAGGCGATAAAGGCCAGTTGCACTTCGGTTGTGGGTTCGATTCCCATAGCCTTGTCCGATGCGATGGGTTGTCGCCCATCCTGCAGGTTGTCCTTTTTCTAAAACTACATTACAATAACATCCCATCAATAATATCGAAAAAAATTTCTATCCTTAAACAATACTAACTTATGTCCAACATAATCCATTCCAATCTTTAGGCTTATCCAAAATACTACTGTCCAATCTCATATTATAGTGAAAATGATTACCAAAGAGTTCATATAACAAGCATGTTAATACCATAATTGATCCCCATATATCATGAGATATTTCTTGTTGGTCACATTCCAAACATTCTAAGGCCTTAATCGTGTATTCTCTTGAAAAATAAATACCCATTGAATCTTAGTGAAAACATGAGTGTTGTCAAAAGTTAACTCTTTCCAAATACCAAAACCCCAAAATTCAATATACTCAAACCATGATATAACTATTTCCTTATATCAGTCATGAGCTCATGAATACTGTCAAACATTTCATTTTCTCCTTATCCCTTCATTATGCGCATATCATCTTTTTTCCAAAAATATCTCAATCACTTTCCATGGTTACCGGTACCATAAAATTATTGAAAACCCCAATAGACCAATACATAAATATTCCAATATTCCACAATACTATATATTACATTATTTTGGAATCCCATTACATAAACACTTAATCATTCCACCACATCATTGTCATATTCAACATTGCCAATAGTGATCGCATGTGACTTCCCTTTGTCCTTTTCCTTAAGTGGTTGCTCATGTCGATCATCACTAACCCTTCGATTAGGTCATTTATTATCATAATGCCCCATTTCCTTTCACTTGAAGAATTGAAGTGTTGGTGGTACGTTCTCTGCAGTCTTTTCTTTATTCACATCATTAGAAACCCTTTTTCTATTACTTCGACACTCAGCTACACGATGACCTTCTTTTCCACACTTAAAACATTTTCTAGTCCCTTTAAGACAATCTCCACCATGCTTCTTTCCACACTTTGAGCATAAGGAAACATTCATCTTCTTTTCACCATTATTCTGAGATTTCTCCTTGAACTCCATCTTTTGTTTCTTGTCAAAACTATGAGATGGATAAGTAAAACCAACTTCTATTTCTACCTTTATAGCACAACGCACAATTTCTTCATAGCTACTGAAGTCTCTTATAGCTAATGCCCTTCAAATATTTGGTTTTAAGCCACTAAATAATCGATCAACTTTACTTTCAGGTTGGATGATAAAGCCAGATGCATACCTTGCAAGCCTTGTAAAATTTGCTTCATATACACCGATAGATTCATCATCCTTTTGCTTTAGTTCAAGAAACTCCTTCTCCATCTTTGTTTGAAGAATACGGGGGAAGTACATATTGAAAAATAAGTTCTTGAACTCATCCCATTCCATGGACTCAATTTCATCTCTTAGCCTCGTATTCTTGATAAGATTCCACCATTGATCAGCTTCACCTTCCAAACGATATACTTCTAAGATGACTTTATCATGTTCAGAACATTGAAGAACTGAAAATATCTTTTCAGTGGTACTGATCCATTGTTCAGCAACAAGTGGATCAGAAGACCCACTGAAAGAAGGTGGACGTTGCCTCATGAAGGACTCAATAGAATATTGTTCCCTTCTCTACTCATTTGGAAGTCCAGAATGATTCATAGCTTGTGCAAGTATAGCAATAAGATTTTGCACTCCATATCCCATAACATTTGTTTGTCCAGAATGATTCATAGCTTGGAACGTAATCTTCTAATCGTGGTGAAAGATCTTAAACATCTCCCATAAAGATCTTCCACTTTTTTTTTCCTTACATAAAAACTTTATTTTATTCCAGGGGGGAAATAAAACATAAAAAGGGTGAGCTCAAATTCTCAGTAAGGGTAATCATGGATAAAATAAAAAATACCATATACATTTGAGCTTAAAAACATGAACATAATGTTTAAACATAAAAATCTTGAGCAACGACTTAAAACATGGAAGTACATAAGGCATAGATCATAATGGAACATAAATCATGATAACATAGTATGGGAATAAAACATGTAATTGTGGAATCCATTAAGCACATGTAATGATTTCCATAGTAGCCAAGGCATTGCTGCCAAGACCATCTTAGTGGACAAAGTCCCTTTCTGAATCGAGTTCACTCCTCGTTCCAGCCCTGTAATACTGAACCGGATTAACTTACCATTTCAGCCATGTCTGTCTCATGAGATATAAATCTTTACCCAATGAATTGTAGGGAGATATAGGTCCCACCCATCTCATAACGAAATCATTCTAACTTGTTCCACAAAATAAATATACATCATTCAAAATAACCCAAAAAATAAAATGGGTTTCATAACCATCATCCCATCATCACATAATCCATATAAAATAAATGGATATCATTTTATAGTAAGAAAAGTGAAACCATTTAAATTATATAGACTTTATACTTGAAATATACACATATGAAATAATGTCATCTTAGATGGAAAATGGTTTTGAAAAACACTTGAAATGATTTCTTGAGGAAAATATCATTTCTTCTTCAAAATCATTTTCTTTTCACAAAATGTCATGCAATTTTAAAATAAAAGGATTTTGTTGAAAATATTCATGCAATATTTTGGAGGAATCTTCATGAAAATAAGGCTTTGTAAAACCGTAAAAATCTGTTCACTCCGTATAAGTTAAAAATAACAATATCCTCGTACTTTTGTCAGAAAAATCAAAAAGTACCTCGTATGGTAAAAAAAAGAAAGATTCATTCCATACGATGTGGTAAAAGTAAGAAAAGGGTAAAAATGTCTTAAACATACATGGAAAGAAAAGTAAACATTTTATGAAAACATTTTGAGAGCATATGGACATGGATAATAAACATAACCCCCAGTAAATACTTACGAGTAAACAATCTCGGATAAGAATGAGATTCGAATAATTATCCCTTACCTTAGGTCCGATATGCTTCGTACGTATATGAACCTCATGTATAATGATTTAAATAATGTCATTTACTTATTACAGAATCATATTCATTGTTATGATATCATATATGGTTCACTTATGACTTTATATTACCCGTTCTTTTGTAAATTCCATGTTAAAGAGTGTTTTGGGTAAAATCGTTTCATTTGTCGTCCGTGTTTTGACTTGTAATTATTCATATGATTACTTAGATCATGATTACTTAATTCCTGAATATAAAACATTATTTACATATAATTTATATTCATAATATACATATATATAATAGATCGATAAATGGAAAGAAATACACCGTTCATGGAGACGGTAGGCCGTACGTACGCATGAACGTTGTTTTCGTTTCCTCATTTAATTGAATGGAATTAATTGGATGACATACATATATATATACATAAATCCAGTATCATTATTATGTCATATATTTCATGATTACTTATTATATATACTTTATAATCATTCATGACTGGTTAATCATTGAGAATGAATCTCATCGCGTCATGGAGACGGTATTCCGTACGTACGCACGAGCGATGATTTCATTCCCATGATCGTGGAATTTTATTTGAGTGTATGTATACTATTAAAGAATCAATATCACTTTACAATAATCATATATAGTTATTATTTACACCATTATACCCATCCAAGTAAGGTGGTGGTGGAAAATAGATTACACCATGGCGTGGAGACGGTATTCCGTACGTACGCACGCGTGGTGATTTCGTTTTCCATAGGATGGATAAATGGTGAAATAGGGTTGTTTCATACTTATAATAAAATATCAGTATATTAGTGATACTGATTTTATTACTTCATAATGAAACAACCTAAGAATAAGAAGTGGAAGAAGAAATAAAGTTGAAAGAATCGGTAACGGATATTACCTCTTCTTTGAAGTGCCTCTTTGAGACCTCCTCTTAGGGCACTAAAATTGGTCTTTTAAGAAGACCAGGAGCTCTAGGATGTTTCTAGGGAAGTGGAGAAGAGAATTTGGCAGGGGTTGGCCGAGATTGAATGTTCAAAGTGGTGTGAGGAAAAGAGGGAGGAGGTGCCCTTTTATAAGGAAGGAGAGGGGCACCTTTGGAATAACGAAAAATATTATTTTGTTATAAAGTGATATTTGGTTTCTAATAGCTCTAAATTGATATATTTAGAATCTAATGTGGGGATGGGTCGAAATCCTTTCATCCAATAGAATTTATACAAGTTTAGGTCATTATATTAACCTTATCTTTTAGTTTTAACTCTTAGTTAATTAGATTGACATTTACCATGTCACTTTTTATTTTTATATTATATAGTTAATAAATTTACCATATACATCTAAGCGACCCCCAAGTGGTCCATTAATGATAAAAATATCATGATATAACTATCTTGGCCGAACCTTAGATTTTTAGGAATATAATAACAATTAATAATATAATAGTTTTTTAAAAAACTATTTTATGTCAATTTTGACACTATTTGGTAATTGATTTTTGTGAAAATCATAACAGAATGATTAGTTCAAAAAAAGTTAATTAAATCAATACTAAAACGTCATATTAACATAGAAAATTATTATAATTCCTAAAAAGTCTCAAATTACATTTATTTGGGTATTTATAACATCAATTATGTCAATATTTCATTAATAAGATAATTATTGCATCATCATTGTGTCATAAATAAATTAAATTATTTTAAGTATAAAAATTAAAAATAAAATACCATTATGTAGGAAATCTTTTTATATTTCTAATGAATATTTATAGTCAAATTTATCTTATGTATAACCCTATATTAAAAATTATTTAGTTATTAAACTTTGATTTTAACTATTTTAACCCTTCTTTAAATAAATTAATAATAAATGTCCTAATCTAATCCAAGTGGGCATAAATGGTCATATTTTATTCCTAAGGTTGTTTTGGGTCGAATTAAACTTGTCCAATAGAATTAGGACATGTGTTAGGGTAATAATAATATCATTTTTACCCTTAATTATTCTATTTACTTTTAACCGTGGTAAAAAAAAGTAAAAAGTTACTATTCACCAAAAATTATTTTCATCTCATTGAACCACATTTTAGTCCTCGATATTAACCGTGTCTCTCGGATTTTCGACATTCCACTCACAGAAGCAGTAAAATTATGTTTTATGAAAAATTCAGTTTTTTTAACTACCACTTAGTGGTTTCACTATTCATCAAAAAATGAAAGTTTCCAGAAAAATTAAAAAAAATTAGGCCTAAGAGATATTTGATATTATGAATTCAAAAATGATGCCTATTTTACGAAATTCAAAACGTATCAGTTACATTAACTAATTTAAAAATTAATTCCCATCGTCAAAACAAATAGCGTGTTTTTAAGAGATAATAACTATCAAAAGATTGACACTTGTTCATGTCTGGTTTAAATATGAAATTACATCCAATGACCAAAATAGTATTAAATTGTAAAAATATATTCTAAATATACTTTAAAACTACTCAAATTAATAATTTATCACTATTAATTATTTCGATTAAAAAAGTTTTTTTTAATTAAAATTTAGTAATTTTCACTATTCATCAGAATATGAGAGTTATCCGAAAAGTTCCAAAATTTCACCCTAAGCTAATTTCGATATTCCAAATCCAAAAATGAAGTCCATTTTGAAAGATAAAATTTATAAAATTTCAAAAAGTGGGTATTACTATTCATAATGGCTAGTTCATAATAATATTATAATAATATCTCGTTTAGTGAAACTCGGTATTGCGTACCACACACTATCGAGGAAGGTCGTGATTGTGTGTAATGAAAGGCAAGTCAGGGATGCGTGTTGTGAAAGCTCCTTTTTGTGTAGCGTACAACAGAAGACATTAATGAAATTAAAAAGAATATTTTTCATAAAATCTCAGGGTGTTACAATTTCAAAAGGACCATGAATCACCCATCAAATACCCTAAGTGTGGCATAGATCGATACAAGAAAAATGAATCAAGTCCTTAAAAATACGTACGGTACTTTCCTATCATTACATAGTTTAGAAGACTATATGGATGTTAGGAAACCACAAGACAATTAACATGTCATACAGATACAAGAATTAAATATGAGAACCTATGTCATCCAGAAGATTCTTCTTAGTGGATGAGAATTGATTACGAGTTTCTTTAATTTGGAGATGATTTGAGAAAATTTCATCTTGAATTATCTACTAATAGAATAAATCCTTTTGGTGTACAGTGTAGTACTCACAGTAAATGGCCCATCATGTTTGTAAATTATAACTTTCTACCATTTTTATTCATAAATCAAAAATACATTATGTTTTCACTGCTTATATTTGTACCAAATCAACTTAGTAATGATATTGATGTCTATTTGGATCCATTGATTGAAGATATAAAATTGATGTGGGATACATGTTTTGTTTTGTAGAAGGTGAGTCACTCATCCCTTTTATTGGATAAAAAAAAAGTACAAGGGATGAGTAGAAATATTGAATACGATACAAAGATAGGAGATTAGCTCCCCCTAGATCTTGTACACGTGTTGTAATGAAAAGAGTATCTTCCACCACCTCGAGGATGTTGTCCTCTTTTCAATGATTTATCCAGTATCTATGGACCACCATCATCATCAAGAAATCCATAATTAATATTATCCATCATCTCAAGAGCTTTATCTTGAAGAATATTGCTTTGAATATCCTCCTCACTACTACTTGAATGATGTGGGATACATATGTTATAATGTATGATGCTCATAGAAGTGAATAATTCACTTTGGGGTCTATGTTTTATATAATTGTAAATTAATTCCCCACCTATGGAAATTTATCTAGCTATAGAATTAAAGGCATGTTGGGGTGTCCCATTTGTGAAAAAATGCACATACTCAGTTTGGTTGAAACATTATTCAAAGACTGTGTTTTTAGGAAATCAAATATTTTTACCTTGATGACATAAATACTGATCTTGGATGATAGCATTCGATGGGAATATCAAACAAGGTACAATATTATCTCCAACAACAAGTGATCAATTGTACAAAAAAGTAAAAAATATTGACATTGTTTTGGTAAAATATTTTTGAAAAACCTTACAAAATCATTTTATAAGAAGAGATAATTTTTCTTTGGATTACTTTATTGGAATTTTATGTTAGATATTTTCTTGATGTCATGCATGTAGAAAAAATTTATTTGACAGTTTTATTGGAACATTACTAAATGTTCCTAGAAAAATGAAATATGGCATCAAGGCTAGGTTGGACTGGATTGAAATGGGGATAAGGGAAGAGTTGGCACCAGTGAAGGGTAAAAGGAAGAATCTTCTTCCTCCAACAACTTACCCTCTATTTATATTGGAAAAATTGAAATTGTTCCTTTTCCTTACAAGTGTAAAAGTTTCATAAGGGTATTCATAAAATATCAAGAATTTTATGTCAATGAATAATTTTAAGTTACAAGGACTAAAATCACACGACTATTATGTTTTGATGCAAGATTTAATGTATGTTTCTTTCTATTTCATTCTACCTCAAAATGTATGACATACATTAAGCAGACTATGCATATTTTTCAAAGCCATATGTAGTAAAGTTTAAGATATGGAAAATTTTCTCATCATGGATATGAAGATTTCAATAATATTATGTGAATTAGAAATGTTCTTCTCGGCATCATTCTTTGACATAACGGTCCACCTGATGGTTCACTTGGTCATAGAAGTTCAACTATGTGGTCTTGTCCATTACATATGGATGTACCCCATTGAACGGTATATGAAGATTTTTAAAGGGTATGTGAAGAATCAAAGTCGTCCAGAAGGTTGTATTTTAGAAAGATATATTGTTGAAGAAACTATTGAATTTTGTATTGATAACCTATAATATGTTGAAAGAATCAGTCTCCCAAATTTTCATCACAACAAATGCCTAATGGACGAAGGGATTTTCAAAAGATAAGTTGTTAAAATTACCTTGATAGAGCAGGAGCAAGAACATCTTTACATATTACATAATAGTAAAGATGTTTATCCATACATTGAATCCCACAAAAAAAATTCTTAGAGATTTTAATCCATAAAGGGATGAAATATAGATATCAGATACACATAATCAATAGTTTTTAGAGATCAAATTTAAAAGAATTTATCTTAAAATCCGAATTCAGTTGCAGAATGAATTCAATGAATAGCCAGAGGACCAAATTAAAATGTTATATCTTACATCAAGTTTGTAATAAATGGTTATATGTTCTATGAAAAATAACATGATGACTTCAGTATGATGAAAAATCGTGGTGTTATGCTTGTGGCTACAGCAATTCACATATCTGGTTCCAAGGATAGAAATACAATTTATGAAAAACATGTCATATTTTGGCATTATCAAGTAGATATATTAGTTGAATTATACAAAATTACAATTGTTTCATTTAAGTTGCAAATGGGTTAACAATATCAATGGAGAAAAAGTTGATGAATGGGATTTTAAAAGGTGAATTATAGTGTAGAAGGGGAAAAAGATGAGACGTTCATAATGGAATCACAAAAAGTGCAAGTATTTTATGTCTCTGATCCAACAAACTAGAATTGGTCAATTTTTCTTCTAGCGACTAAAACAAATGTTGAGTCAGATGGAAATTTAATCAAGTATAAACCTTTAATTGGGACATCACAATCAATTCATGACATTCCAAATGTATAAAATGTCTTGTACATTAAAGGGGACTACAAATAGGGGAATTGGATTCTCAAAAGGGGAACTAACTCCTTCAAAGATTAAAAAAAATAGATTTCAATGAAAAGGTAAAAGTTTTTTTAAATATATTATGTTTTTCCTCATAGTATTACATATTCTATATAGTATTAACACAATCTAAATTAAATGTTTGACTACTCATGTTGACAATGTCTCCTACACATGATGATGTTACCAATCCCTCAGAAGAACAAAATATAATGAAGGAAACCCTTTGTATAGATATAAAGGTAATGTTACGATATACTTTCTCTATTTTACCAAAAAATTATATAATGGAACATTGATTTAATTTTAATTATTCCATTCAGTGTTTGTTTATTTTAGAATATTTATGTCCATGTGTAATTTCTCTTCAAGAAGATCAATGACGTCTTCTTTTCTCAATCATAGAGGTAATATTGATGTTTTCATAGTAAAATCATTGTTCATAGAATTAATATATTATTTCATATTTATGTTTAATTTATTTATTTTTAGTATTACTCACATAATAATTTTTTTCTTAAATGGATGGATTTTTTTTTTGAGTTGGGGTGCTCTGTCCAACTTTCATGCTCCTTCTCCCTTAAAACATTTTCACCCATACAGTGGTGCATTTATCAATTTCTTTAAAGTTACCTCCACTATCTTTACAAGAAGAGAAATACCACTTCCTCTTCTCAATTATAGAGTTAATCTTGATTTTTTCACATTAAAATCATGGTCTATAGAATTAATGTATTATTTCTTATGTATGTTTAATTTATTTATTTTTAGTATTACTCCCATAATAATTGTTTTCTTATAAAGTTGTGTTGTTTTTTTTGAGTTTGGATGCTCTATCCAAACTTCATGTTTCTTCTACCTTAAAACCTTTTCATCCTTGAAATGGTGTATTTATCACTTTCTTTCAAGTTACCTCAACTACCTTTATAGGAAGAGAAATGACACTACCTCTGCTTAATTTTAGAGGCAATCTTTATGTTTTCATAAAAAATAATGGTACATATAATTAATGTATTGTTTCATATATATTTTTAATTTATTTATTTTATTATTACTCACATAAAAATTGTTTTCTTATACAGGTGGGTTCTTTTGTTTAAGTTTCAGAGCTCTATCCATCTTTCATTTCTTTCTGCACCGAAACTTCTACAGACTTCTTTCACAAAACCTTTCACTCTTGTAGTGTTGAAATTTATCACTTTCATTCAAGTTCCCTCCACTACTCAATTATAGAGGAAATATTGATATTTTAATAGTAAAATCATTTTCCATAAAATTAATGTATTATTTCATATTTATGTTTAATTTATTTCTTCTTAGTATTACTCATAATAATTTTTTTCTTATACAGGTGGATTATTTTTTTCAAGTTGAGGTGGTTTGTTCGAAACTACTCATGAAATGTTGGATGTTAAAAAAATAAATTCATTAGAAATCATGGTAACATTGATAGTTAGTATTTTTTGAATGTATTTAATAATTTGTATTTATGTAATTCTATAAACCAATGTTTGAAATGTCAATAATATAGTTTTTTTCTGGTATTTGTGTTGTAAATTTCATTTCATTTAAATTCTATATTGGGACTTGTTTTTGTTGATATCTGATATGTTTTTGGTGTGTTTTTTTGGAGATGAAGTGTGTTGTTATAGCATATTGTAGTATGGCCCTTTATCATAACTTATAAAGGAACTAATAAATAGGACCTTTATCAATGCTTTTTAAAGTGCTGATAAAAAACACATTTATCAGTGCTTCTAAAAGCACCGATAAAAGGCCTTTATCAACACTTCTAAAATATATGATAAAAGTCTTTTATCATCAATTTCATAAGTGCTGATAAAAGTCCTAGTATTTTAATGTTTCTCATATTGTAAACACTTTTCTAGCACTGAGAAATGTTATTTCTAGCACTGTTAAATTCCAGTTTTGTATTAGTGAAAGATACAACTTCAAAAACCTATTTATAGATCTTAAATAATGTTAACAAAAAGTAAAAACAAATAACCACTTCATCAATAAATCCTAGGTTACTTAAAATATATGTCATAGTTTTCCACCAATATTTAATGGTGAAGACTATGAAAATTGGCATGATTGGATAAAGACTTTTGAAACCACTATTGGTGTGGTTCATTTTTTTATGATGATATAAAATTATAACATTATTCTAGTGAAATGGTTGATGGAATATACCAGAAGATGAAAATTACTCATTTTGAAACTCCCAAAGTTATTTAAAATTAAATATAAATGTTAATGGATGTTTATTATATGTTTTATTTTCTACCTGTTGATTTTATATCACAGATTCATTATGGATTTGTAATAGGTGTTAATGGGATTAGATATGTTGTTGGGGAGTTGTTAGATGATCACATGGTGGATAACATTACTGATATACTTCTGAAAGAGTGAGAATATAAGAGAAAAACAATATATGATACTAATCATATTACAAAGATCAATCTTGATGATATGATTAGTACAATAATACAATGTGATAATTAGTTAAAGAGAGATGCATGAAAAATAGGAAAGAATGAATGGGGGTAGATTTTGATTTTTCTTCTACTTATGAGAATATTACTTCTGATTTAGTTAATTTTGGAACTAAAATTCCTATTATTTCTACTTAAAAGAATAAATTTAAGAATTATTTAGAGATTAGTAATTATTAGGATAGTGGAGATGAACTAGTTTAACTTTTGTATATAATGAACAAGCCTTTTGGGAATAAGAAATTATTTATGATAATATAAAGGATCTAAAGGATGGTAATTAAAATAAAGACAATTCTGAAATGATTTGTTATGAATGAAATAATCAAATTCATATTAGGATAAACTATACAAGATTTAAAAGGAAGGAAATGAAATTTAATATATAATCTAAGAGTATCGAAAATAAAATATTGAAAACTTTGTACACTTAGAGTGAAAATAGTGGACACTATTTCCGATATTTCTTTAGAAGATAGTGATGGCAGTAAAAAAATGGGCTTTATAAAAACATTCCTAAGAATTATAAATATCTTATGGATAAGGAAAAGTGGATGAGTACTAGAAACTAAAATAATTTGTACATTGACAATGGTTATTCTTAACATATGATAGGATACAAGCCTGAATTTTAAAACTTGAAAGAGTTGAATGGTGGATGAGTAACATTTGGATAAAATACATTGGATAGAGTCATAAAAATTGATGATGTATATTTTTCTGTTAGAAATTTAATTTCTAATGTTTTATAAGTTTTATGACTTAGGAACAACCTTATTAGAATTAGTCAATTATACAATGGGGTTACCTTGTGAAATTCGGAAATGATAAATGTACTCTTTAAATTTTAGAAAGTAAATTTATTCTATCTATTTATAAGCATGAGAATTATATACTCTCTAGATTCAAATGATATTAAAGACTAAAATTTACCTTTTTGATGTGAAATGGAAGATTTATTAGAGATTTTTAATATAATAATAGGACATTGTAATGTTTAAACTTTAGATAAACCTTACAGGAAAGTTCATGTGAGGTATCTTTCAGATCTTATGTTTGACTTCTTCAAAATTTCCAATCCTTGTCAAATTGTTAAGAAACATAAGTCTAGCTTTAAAACAATTGATGAAATATCTAATTTTGGATCTTTATAGTTAGTGTGCATGAATTTATTTTGTTCTACAAAAACTATAAGCATTGGGGGGAAACACTTTATGTATGTCCTATTTGATGATTACATTGGATTTACTTGGGTCTATTTTCTCAAAAAAAGTTATAAGGCTTATTTTTTTTAAGTTTTCATGATTCTATTAAAAATGGGGGAAAATACCCTTGATTGATTTCTACTGTGATCATAGGGGTGATTTTTTTTTTATTTTTTTGAAAAATTATATATTAATAGATGTATTACACATAACTTCTCATCACCTATAATAACTAAACATGATGTTGTGGTTGAACCAAGAAATATAATTCTTTAGAAAATTAATCAAAATTTTCTAACTGAATATTCAACTTCTAAGAATTTTGGGATGAACCCATGATTTATAATTTTCAAACTATAAATCATGTTTTACTTTTCCTATTTATAAATAAAAATCCTTATGATTTGGGGAAAGAAATAAATCCAAAACACTCAAACTTCGGAGTCTCTGGGTGTTCAGTTTCTATTTTTAATTATAAAGATCCTCATCATAAATTTAACTCCATGGTTGATGAGGGTATATTTATTGTTTATCCTTCAACTAGTAATGCTTATAAATATTTCAAAAAATAAACTAATATTAATGGGGAAATAGTTTATGTGAAATTTGATGAAACTTCTCCTTTTTTTCATGTAGCATTGCATCCAAGTAATTTTTTTCATGTTCTTTTGGACAATGTGCCTAAGACTCCAATTCCACAAATTATTCTCCTCTTTCATGATTAACTGCATGATTTTTAAACTTCAACCAATTGAAAATGATTGCCTAATATTTTTTAAACATCATAAAACACTCGATTATCTTTCTAAATTTTCACCAAAAATTATTCTCTACTAAAAATTACTTTTTAACTCATGAATAAGTTTCAAAAAACCAAGAATATTATACTTCAAACCATCCCCTTGGATAAATTAATCTATGATTTCAACCTCTTCTCACCAATTTTATTCCACCTCACTCACTTTATCTTGATATAACTATCATTCCTTAATGTAAAAGATCCTTTTCTTCACATTTAAAATCATTTTAATAGCTTTAAAAATATTATCATATCTTATGAATAACTATTTTCTAAAATCCATGAAAACATTTTCTAAGATACCTTCAATTAAACATCCACATTATAAGCAAATTATTTTTGATTATTATTCTTTTTAGGATTTTAAGTGTCCTTCATACTCAATTGGGAAAGAGATATAGTGAAAAAATATTTATCCACATGACCTAGTTGGTTTT
The DNA here is from genome assembly GCA_963277665.1 of Viscum album. Classification (NCBI taxonomy): domain Eukaryota; kingdom Viridiplantae; phylum Streptophyta; class Magnoliopsida; order Santalales; family Viscaceae; genus Viscum; species Viscum album. The sequence goes on along the minus strand of OY728143.1, from coordinate 795,859,343 downwards.
GTTTTAGTGTGACTGAGTAGATGAATTCTATAGTAGGGAGTAACCATATATGGAATCAATCATTTTGGGTCTCTATGTAAGGATATTTAAGAATCGATGGATGTGTTTAGAACTGTCACAATTTGTTGAGGGTGATATCAGTGGGGTGCTTATGTTTTGGTTGATTTTGGTCAGAGTTGTGGCCAGAGACAACTCAGGGATGAGTTTTTCTATGTTGGGGAGGTTGCGAAATCTGGAGTATTTTGGTGACGTAATTTGGGTCTCCATTTTTTCATATTATGTGTGATTTGGTGTTTTGAGTTATCAAAGGATCGATGAATACCTAGGGGTATGTTTTGGGAATATATCCCTGATATGGGACATATTTCCTTGGAGAGAGATGACATCAGGTACTTGGTTGGTTGGTATTGGGTATCTAGTTTTCCCAGCAGGGATGGGGGTTGTTTTGTGAGGTTCACTTACCACCAGGTGGAATTGGGATGCGCACTTGGTGGCTAGAGGGTACCCGGTGGGAGGGTATTGGGTACCTAGTTCCCCTCTACCTAGTTATTTTAATTTTTTTATTAATTAATCAATATGGTTTTATTTTTATTAAATGAGGGGTGTTCTAATTTATTGTCCAAGTCAGGAATCTTATCCCTATATCTCTATTTTCTCATTATCCTCTCACTCCCAAGTTCTATATATTCACCTTTCTTGGGTCATTCTCTAAGTCATCTGTCGTGGGGATTCATCACAGGTAAGGAAGGACATCCTATTTATCTATTTCTAATTTCTTCATAATTAAAATATATTTCAATAAAAATATTCTTTTTTAGGTTTTTTCTATGGATTTCATATTTCTTCCTCCTGAGGATAAATTAAATCATCCAATTGGATAAGAAATATCTAGTCAGTATCAAGTAGGCAGTGCCTAGATACTTATTCTTTTTTATGTGTGTTTTTTCACTTTGAAATTTATTAGTGAGGTGGGGGATGTGTGATAGATAAGATAAAGGACTATTTAAGGTCTTTGAGGTATGATTGGGATGTCCTATGGGTTATATGGAGTGGGAGGTTGTGGCTTGGATTGATCTAGGTTAAGGAAATTCTTGTGGTGGTCGATGGACCAAAACTAGGGTGAGAAATTGTACTTGTTAATGCTTGTAATTATTTTTATGGTTATAACTAGGTGTATATGTGAATATTTGGTAGGATGTGATGGTGAGATATCATTCATCATTGATGGGGTGACTGAAGTTTATCTGGTCATTTTTTGTATGATTTTTTTGTTTCTGCTCATCATGGGGATGGGGCTATTGGGGTCAAGTGTACACATAGGGACCCATGGGATGGTTGTGAATATCAGTTTTTTGGTGAGATATTATATAGAAGTGTATCTTCAGGTGATTATGTTGATCATTGAACTAGTGGTGGGATACACCATATATGTTGGCCATGATAATTTTAGTGGCTAATTATGATCACCGATTGGGGGTGGGATGCTTGGCATGTATTATTTTATTAGATCTGTTGAGTAAACAATTGTGGTGAATGGTTGTTGGATCATGGTTCATTGATTCATCATACACTAAGAGGCCATGAGCGTGGATATAATGAGTTTTCCTGGATTATGTTGTAACTCAAGACACTCTTAGAGCAGGTGAATCTAGGTATTTCCATATTTAAACTTTTACACCTCTTTTATACCCCTTAAAATATAGTTCCCTTATTAGAAATAACACTATTCAACCTTTGATTAATTTCACAACTAAAAAACAGTCCTTCAACAGCAACGGTCTTTTATCAACGCTAGTAAAAAAACGCTGATAAAGATGCCCTTTATCAGTGCTAAAACAATTGCTAATAAAGGGTGCCTTTTATCAGTGCTTTTTTTAGCATTGATAAACAATAACCTTTATCAATGATTTTCTTTGGTGTTGATAAAGGGTGACCTTTATCAGTGCTTTATTTTTAGTGCTGATAAAAGATACCATTTATCATTGCTTTATTTTTTGCACTGATAAAGGGTACCCTTTATCAGCGCTTTATTTTTAGAACTCATAAACAGTATCCTTTCTTGGTTCTTTTTTAGCGTCGATAAAGGTCCCGAATAAAATCAAATAATTAAACAAATAAAAAGTAAAAATGAGTAAATTTAAAAACAAATATTTTAAAAAAATTATTAATTAAATAATTATTGATAAAAACAAATAAGTTAAATATACTATATATAAATTATAAATACTAATAAATAGTATATATTAAATATATAGACATGTAAAATTAATAAAATGCAATAATTAAATGAATAAAAATTAAAAATGAGTAAATTAAGAAAAATATTAAAAAAATTATTAATTAAATAATTATTGATAAAAATGAATAAATTTAACATATATATATATTATAAATCTTAATAAATATTATATATTAAATATTGATGTATATATGAATGTATATAATATTTCCTAAAATATGATTTATATAATACAAAATATTTAGGCTTTACATTAAATAAGTCATATATTTATTGAATAATGGTTTATAATCAAAAATTAATATGAATTAAGAATACTAACAAATTACATCAAGTAATGGACATAATTTAATTTCGTTTGTTTTTTCAATTTAACATATATCAAATGTGTTCTATATTTATTTCACATACATATACGTAATTAATGTATTTTTATATACAATGCACACACACAAATATTTACATAATTAATGAAATCTGATATAGAAACACATACACCTAATATTTATGTAATTCATTCAAATTTTAGAATTCATTTTAGAATTTCATTATAAAATGATACATTTAATATATTATGTCTTTAATCGGTAAATTTTATTTATTTACTTTTAATTTTATTACAGTAAGATATTAATTCATTTTGAGTTTTTTTAATTTTTTAATTTTTTAATAATTTAATCAATTTCTATTATTTATTTATATATATTTATTTACTATGTTTTAATATTTTCAACATGTATTCATATTTATTTCAATATATATCCATATTTCTTTTAATAATTTATATTTAATTAATAAAACTTATCCATGTTTTCAATATTTTTAAAGTGTACTCATTTTTAATTATTTAATTTCACTCATTTTTAACATGCATGCATTTAAGATTATATATTCATTAATAATGTTGTAAATATGTACCAATAAATATATTTATATATTTATTTTTATTTTATTTATAAATTTATATATAAATAATTATAAATAAATAAGTATTATTTTTCAAAAAAGAATCTATATAATTATAAATAATTAATTATATATATTTAAATAATTATAAATTTATAATAAATTTATTTAAATAATGAATATATTAACTATATTAATATTTATATTTAGATATATTTAATATATATATATACATAATTATATAAATATATACAATGATATAGATATATATATATATATTATTTTTTAAAAATATCTATATAATTATGTATCTAAATAATTATAAAATTATAATAAATATATCAAAATAATGAATATATTAACTATATTTATATTTATATCAAAATGTATATTTATATTTATATGTATATTTATATTTATATTTATATTTATATTTATATTTATATTTATATTTATATTTATATTTATATATGTTTATTAAATATAAATATATAATTATATAAATATATATAATGATGTAAATATATTTATAATTAAAAAATTATAATAAATATCTTTAAATAAGGAATATTTTTTCTATATTTATATTTATATATATTTATTTGTTAAATATATAGTCAGGTGCTTCTGCTTCTAATTCTGGATAAATATTTTTCGTAAAAATGTATTTATAATTATAAATAAACAATTATAAATATATTTATAAATAAATTTATAAATTTATATTTATTATATTTATAAAATTATATATTTATAATTATAAATAAAAAATATTTTTTAAAAAAAGTATTTATATAATTATAAATAAATAATTATGTATTTAAATAATTATAAAATTATAATAAATAAATATATAAAAATATAAATATATTTAAATTTTATATATATATATATAATTATAATTATAAATACTTTATGAGCACTAAAGTTTTAGCACTGATAAAGATTCATTTTATCAGCACTTTTTTAGCACTGAAAAAGATGTCTTTTATCAGCGCTTACTATTTTAGCACTAATAAAAGGGATATTTATTAGCACTTTTTTTGAATCGTTGATAAAAGTATCCCTGTTCTATTTAATAACCCTAACTGTGAATGAATCAGTCATGATTTCTCAAGCTATCTACGGAAGCCACCTCCTGTCGGCGCTCCTCCTCAACTAATCCAAGCTCAAATAAAGTCTCGAATGAATCCATGGCTTGAATCTAAGGCTTAAGAGAATCAAGGTTCAAAGAATATAATGCTCGAACGAAACTAGGATTTCTTGTGTGATATCTCTATTTCTCTCAACCGAATCAAAGTTTCAATCCATGGTTTGTTAATTTTTATCCTTCTCTTTACTCATTTATATTGTTTAACGAAATATTTTTGTGTTTTTTTATTCATTATCTCATGTTATTCATCATTCATCACTCATTTCCCTTCTGGAATGAATTTCTAATTGGGGGTTTCTGTGATTTTGGGTTTTTATTGACCCTTTAAGGTCTTTTCTTGCTTTCTTGTAGTATATTAAGACTTCCACGCACTGATTTCATCCATTTTGGTAGGTGTCTCCATTCACTTTCCATTAAACATGTAACCATGAATTCTTGCATCTTTTAAATCCATGTTTTTATCTAAATTAAATTAAATTAGAATTATCCATTATGGGGTTATGGATTTATAAGTGTTTTTCTTAAATTTTCATTAACATGAAAGGAGATTTTCTTAAGATTAAATGTTTTGAACTTCCTTCCATGGAAATAACGCACACAAAGTGTTTTTTAAAATGCCACTCGTGGTTTTTATTGAATAAATCTAAATATAATTTAATGATTTATTAATAATTATAATTAATTACCATTATATTTTGATCAAGGATTTCAACGAATTAGAGAGTGTCTGGCTATTTTTCAAGATGCTTTTTGCGTTAGCAAAAAACTTTGAACTACTATTTTATTTCTTTGTTTTCAATGTTTTGGATGGGTTTCAAGTGGAAAGTTTGATGTATTTTATCATATTTTCAAAGGCATTAAGCTATGTTTGATATTTTTTTCCCAATTAGATTAATATGTTGTGTTATATACACCCATGAAGTTAAGCCCCTTGTTGATTCATATGTGAAAATTTTTTGTTTTGATAATATTGATTGATCATGGGTCACCGATATTATTATATTGTTTATGTTATTATTATGGGGGTTTTTCATTAAAGGGTGTTCAAGGGTGTGAGTGAGTTTATGTTTTCTTAACTATTTAAAAAAATTATTGTATAGAGTTGTGTTATATTGTATTGTTCACCTCCACTTACATGTCATGAGAAACCTTGGGTAGCTTGGTAAAAGATCTAGGGATGAGTATTATACTAGTGTATGATCACTCTTTTCACTAAATAGTTTATTTTAAGTCTTTTATCCCAATTTATCTATTAATTTGTTCATAAATATCCCTTGATATATACTTTTATAACATATTTTCAAGGTTCTTACATGATTTTACATAAAGAATTATTATGGTGCCATTTTATAATAATTGTATCACATATCATGTCTAAAAGTAATATTTTTAGACTTTACATTACATATCAAACTATAATATTTTGACATTGCTTCTTCACTACCATAATTAATGTAAATAAGAGGCATTCGAATATTACATAACTTAAATTCTGTTAATAACTTTAAGATTCTTTTTTTCCATTTTACAATTTGTTAAAGTATGAAATTCTAACTCTAATGTCAAATATGAAATGCCTATTTATTTCCCACCCTAGAAATGAAACAATATCTAAGAGTAAATTTCCATCCAAATTAGGATTGATAATCACCCATGATGGTATTTCAACCTGAATTGGTGTATAATTAATGTAGTCAAGTAATCATTAAAAAATAAACTTGAATTTTTTATCCTTCATTAAGCATAAAAAGATTATAATTACACATTTCCAATGATCCACGATGCCATTAATAGAATATAAATTCATTTGACAAACCAAAAGTTTGATATTGGGTTTATTATATTATATTATATACATTAAAAAACAAATAGAAATAGAATGTTCATGTTGTGATATGACTATGTCTGTATTAATAAAAAACTTAACTCTAAATTCAAATGGAGTATTTTTATCTTTGAAACCAATAAGATCAAATATATTCAACATATTCACAGTATAATGAGACCGACATAAATTAAAACCCCCACTATTTATTTTTACTTTAATAATTAGTATGGTTTCTATTATTCTAATTTTATTCATTATTAATCATAACGGATAAATATTTCTTCATCTCATTATTACCAGTCATATTGTTTTTAAAAATTAATATGTCATAGACATAGATACACATAATTACTTATTATTATTTTATGAAGATTAAAAAAGTAAACCTATCAAAAATTGGTCGATTATCTTACTGGTGAATAAAACAATTGTTAGGTCAGATGGAAATTCATTTGAGGATGACCCTTTCATTGGGAGATCATAATCAGTTCATGATGATCCTAATGTAGACAAAGTCTTATATGTTAAATGGGAATATAGAGAGGGGATTTGGATTCTAGATAGAGGATCCAAATCCATAAAACCATTAAAAAAATAATAGAGTTTAATTAGAATATAAAATTGTTTTTTAATATACTATGTTTTCCTCACACTATTATCTATTCTCTACTGCATTAATATAATCTAAATTAAATTTTTGAATACCCATTCATAAAATACCTTCTTCACATGATGATATTACCAATACCATGGAAGAACATACTATAATGAAGGAAACCCTTTGGAAAGATGTAAAGGTAATGTTAAGGTATACTTTCTCTATTTTACAAAAAAAAATTATATAATGAAGCATTGATTTAATTTTAATTATTCCTTAAATAGTTCATTTATTTTAGAATATTTCTATCTATATTTTATTCCTTTCTGCACCAAAAATTCCATAGACTTCTTCTCCCTCAAAACCATTTCACCCCTATAGTGTTGGCATTTATCATTTTCCTTCATGTTCCCTCCACTTCCTTTAGAGGAAGAGAAATGACGTTGTTTATGCTCAATCATAGAGGAAATATTAATGCTTGCATAGTAAAATCATTGTCCATAGAATTAATGTATTATTTCATATTTATGTTTATTTTATTTATTTTTATTATTAATCACATAAGAATTATTTTCTTATATAGGTGCATTCTTTTATTCGATTTGGGGTGGTTTGTTCAGAGCTTCTCATACTCATGAGATACTGGACTTCGAGGATATAACTGAGATAATGACAATAAGTAAATGGGTCAATATTGTATATAACCATCATAAAAAGTTTAATTCATACTAATTATTTAATTAATTTCTTTATCATTTTATTTATTATTTATAAGTTAATTTAATTATCATTTTTATCTAATACTTATTCAGTTTTTTTCACATATCTTTTTGGAATTCATATTTTTCTTTTAACTATCTACAACAACCCAAAAAAGAGATAACATGTTTCTTTCTACAAATTTTACCATGATTTTCATTGCCTTTCTTTGTCAAACTACCAAAACTAAATATTGAGTTGATGTCCATAGACAAAAACCTTTTATTTTTTCCATATCCCTTGTTTTTTTGGTGATTTATCAGGATATAATGGGAACATCATCTTTTTTTACTCTTCTAGTTTTCAATAACACGAAGGGTTTTTTAGCTAAGAACATGGACTCAATATGCAGTGTTGGAATTTCGACAAAGAGATGAAATGGAAATCATGGTAACATTGTATTTTTATATTATTTTGATACGTTAGGAAAATGATCCATAATTCATTTGGGACATGTAGGAATAAACCTCACATAAATCTAACACATGGTGAAACTGATATGACTCCAAGTGCATCTTTTTATTTAAAATTGACATTAATTTTAGTAAAAAATACAACTTACGTACTCAAAACTGAGAAAAAGAATTTATATTTTTTTATAATTTAAGAAAATAATCCATCAGTAATTTTTGACATGTATGAATCATCCAAACCTCAATTTGATACATGGCATGCCCATTATGACTCAAATTTTCTGTTATTAGTATAAAATTGACATTTTAGTTCAAAAATTTTCACTCATTGAAAATCAAGAAAACATACTATGATTTTATTGATAATTTTTGAAAAATATTTGTAAGTAATTTTTGAAGTTTAGGAATTAGTCTAATGTCAAACTGAAACACTATGTGACCGGAATGACTCAAATAGCGTGTTTTTAGTATAAATGACATTTTAGTAAAAAAGATAAGTGACATACTAAAAACTGAGAAAAATATTCATATTGTTTTTTATAATTTAGGAAAATATCCATAAGTCATTTGGGACATGTAGGAATCAACCTCACCTCAATCTGATGCATGGTGTGACTGATATGACTTCAAGTGCATCTTTTTATTTAAAATTGACATCAATTTTAGAAAAAAAGTCAATTGATATATGAAAAATTGATTAAACTCATTAGGATTTTATTTATACTATAGTAAAATGGTACATGATTAATTTTTTATATTTAGGATTTATTCTCATCTCAATGTAATACACAATGTGGCCAATATGACTCAAAGTGTCTGTTATCAGTTTAAAATTGATATTTTAGTTCAAAAAGTTCCACTCACTAAAAACCAATAAAATGCACTCAGATTGTCTTTATAATTTAGTAAAATTATTTATAAGTAATTTTTTATATTTATGAATAATTCTCATATCAAACCAACACATTATGTGACCAGTATACCTCAAAGTGCATGTTTCAAGTTTAAAATGAAATTTTCATAAAAAAGACAAGTGATGTAATCAAAACTAAGTAAAGGGATTCAGATTATTTTGATACTTTTCGAAAATGATCCTCAATTAATTTAGGAAATTTATGAATCATCATCACCTCAATCTGACTCAAGGTGTGACCGATATTACTCCAAGTGCATCTTTTTAGTTAAAATTGACATACATTTTAGTAAAAAAGACAACTAACATTCTCAAAATAGATCAAATTCATTCATATTGTTTTTATAATTTATAAAAATGATACATTATTCTTTTTGGATGTTTCAAAATAATTTACAACTCAATATGATACATGATGTGCCAAGTATGACTCAAAGTGTCTGTTATTAGTTTAAAATTGACATTTCAATTCAAAAAGTATCACTCACAGAAAACTGAGAAAACATGCTCAGATTGTATTTATAATTTAATAAAATGATTAATAAGTCATTTTTGATATGTATAAATCATTATCACATCAAAAAAACACACAATGTGATCAGTATGACTCAAAGTGTGTGTTTCCAGTTTAAAATGATATTTTAGTAAAAAAGAAAAGTGATGTACTCAAAACCAATAAAACCCATTTTTATTAATTTTATACTTTATTAAAATGATACATAATCCATTTGGTATGTTTAGTAATTAGACTCACCTCAATCCAATGCATGGTGGGACTGATATGACTCAAAGTCTGTCTTTTTATTTAAATTTGACTTTTATTTTAGTAAAAAAGAAAACTATCATTCTCAAAACCAAGAAAACACATTCATATTGTTTTTATATGTTTATAAAACTATCCATAAGTCATTTTTTATGTTTGATAATCATCCTCACCTTAATCTGATACATGATGTTCTAGGCATGACTCAAAGTGTCTGTTATCAGTTTAAATTTGACATTTTAGTTCAAAACTTATCACTCACTAAAAAATAAGAAAACATGCATGGATTATCTTGATAATTTATAACAATTATTCATAAGTCACTTGTGACATATATAAATTAGTCTCATTTCAAACAGACACACTATGTGATCAGTATGACTCGAAGTGTGTTTTTCTAGTTTAAAATGACATTTTAGTAAAAAAGACAAGTGACGTGCTCAAAACCAAGAAAATTCATTTGGATTGTTTTAATAATTTATTAAAACAATCCATAAGTAATTTGAAACATTTTGGAATTATCCTAACCCCAATCCAATGCAGGGTGTGATCGAGATGACTACAAGTGCATATTTTTATTTAAAATTGACATTGATTTTAGTAAAAAGGAAAAATGATATACTCAAAACTAAGAAAATGAATTCAGATTGTTTGGATACTATAGAAAAAAAGATCTAAAATTCATTTTTTATATGTATGAATCATCCTCACCTCAATCAGATACACTGTTTTTTCAATATGACTCAAAGTTTTTATTATCAATTTAAAATTGACATTTTGGTTAAAAAAGTGTCACTCACTAAAAACAAATAAAACATACTAGGATTTTCTTGATAATTTATGATAATAATTCATAATTAATTTGTGATTTTTAGGAATCAATCACATATAAAACTGACACATGATGTGACCAGTATGCCACAAAGTGCATGTTTCCAATTTAATATGAAATTTTAATAAAAACGATAAGTGACATACTCAAAGTAAAGAAAAATCATTTTCATTGTTTTAATACTTTATTAAAATGATCTATAATTCATTTGGTATATTTAGGTATCATACACACCTCAATATAAATCCTGTTGTGATCGATATAACTCTAAGTGCGTCTTTTCAATATATAAGTTTCATTTTAGTTTAAAATGCACAACACATCATCCAATCCAAGAAAACGATCCTATATTTTTATCTCATCATTCTATCTGATATTAATTAATTAATTTCCTTATTATTTTTATATTATAATTATTTAGTTAATTTTCATAGAAATAATTCTTGATGATGAACAAGAAATGGTGTGACATCCAAGAATCAATCGTAACTTAATCTGATACACAATGTTTCTAGTAGGTCTCAAAGTTTAGTTTAAAATTAAAATTTTTTGTTTAATTTATTTAGTTATATTATTACTAACATGATTATTGTTTTTCTATATAGGTGCATTATTTTTCTCAAGAAAGGGTGGTTTTTTTGGCAATAGCATGAGACAGGGTTAGGGGAAAAATACAAAGGAACATTTATGTTTTTAAATGTATGTAATAATTTTTAATTACTCATGTAACTATATAAACCAATGTTTTAAATTTCTATAATATTTTGTTTTTTTGTTTTATTTGTGTTTTAAATTTTATTTCATTTAATTTCTGTATTGGTACTTGATTTTTCTACTTTATGGTGTTGTAGTGTGTTGTTACAACACACTATAGTATACCCCTATATCAGTGATTATAAATAAACTAATAAAGGGTTACTTTATTAAAACTTGTAGAAGTGATGATAAAATCCTAGGGATTTTAATCTTTCTCTGGTAGTTAGATCTTGTTTAGTGCTGATAAATGCCATTTTTATCATTATTAAAGGCATGTTTTGTAGTAGTGTTTCTCTTTATAAAATTCATACTCTTCAAATATCCTGTACATATGTAGAAATTAAAACTTGTAAAGGAACATAGGTTTTTCTTAGTTCACCTACATTAGGCTATACTCAAGTATAATTCACTCAATATTTTGTTATTATACAAAGGAATATAATATAACTCAATATTTTAGTGGATATAATATTTTTATGAAGTCACTCCTCATCATGACTCAAATTCCTATACAAATTTAGGTGAATTCACTCCTCCCAAAGTCTTAATACCTATATAATGGTCTAGAGAATATCTCACTGCATCCTAAGGGTCACTCCCTTCCCCTCTCCTACACACCTATCTAGAAGATATCAGTTTATAGACATTTTAGTCTCTTATTAGTTTATTTTCATGAAGGTTACTCTAAGTTTATCACTTGTAATATGAATCATAATTCTTAATGTGATACTTCAATTTATACTATGGTTTTCACCCAATTACATGGACATATATAATCAAAACCTTTATAGAAAATTTGAATCTTTTATATTTAAACAAACTTCACATAATGGTAAAAAAATATTCTCTAGATTGAACCATTCTAGCACAAGAATATCTTTAATGTATCTTGTATTACTTACTTCAGTAATTTGAACATATCCATTATTGTCCAAAAATATTATCTTCAATATATCCTTAATTATTAACAACACAATTTACTTAATTTAATATTAATTAAATCACATTTTATTGTCCACCTTCCCACTTATTCCTCCATAATATTATTGTGACTCTTTATTTTTCTCTCTCCCTTAATAAGATTACTTCTCCACTTTTTATCCCATTCATATCCTAAAATTTCTAGTTAGGATATTTTAATTTCAAATTCAAATTCAACAACCATCTACCTTGAACTTACACTCCTTTAAATCCATATCTTAGATCATCTTTAAGTGGATCTACACCAATGAACTTCATTTGGGATATTAAAGTTTGTTCCATAACTGAAAAATAGTTTTAAGGAGTTTCAAATCATTAAATTTGGTTGTAACCAATATTTTTTAAAATTTTATGACATGTCCTCTATTTGAAATGCACATGTCTATAATTTTATCAAACTAACCATGGATTGTTACTCCAATTACCATTGTATAGTGATTCTCCAAGAAAATATCCCTTTTAAAATGGCTTGCACCACATTTTTCTGTCTTTTTTTGCTTCAAATATAGAAAACATGATTCTTAAAATCTTTACCTCCATGAAATGGTGCCTCTACAAGAACCCATTTTGACTATAATTACGTAATTCTTCGATATATTATGTACAAACTTATAATTTCCAAGAAAAATCCAAAATAAAATCCAAAAGATCCCATTGTGGGCCTCCCAATTTTTTACAAGGATTTTGTAATCTCAATATATCCCCTACTATTGTACGACCCTTATAATGTCTATATTTAAATTTGATCATCATACACCATGGTCTTTACAATTCCTAATAAAATAGCATGCATGTTGTTTCAACATCTCTAGGTCTTCCATGATACTAGCTATTTCCAATTCAATAAAACTTTATCTACCATAGCGTGTCCAACATTTCCATTTCATACTAAATGTATTCCAAATTTAAATGGATTTAAAAAATCCCATAAATTTTCCATTTTATCCATTTCTTGATCCACCATGGTATATCCAAACTCACCACAACATTGTGATCTTCAAATAGTTAAAATTTTTAAGAATCTTGTAAACTTCCTTTACGACGTGAACATCCTTCCCATAGTGTTCTCATTATGAATAATATTTTATGATTGATATTGTATATAATAAACCATAGACATAATCATTAGCAACCATATTTATTATTTATAGTAAACCTTATTTAATAGCTTTGTTACTTTTACGTACTGAATTAATGACCCCTATACCTATAAGGAACAATTTTCTCCTTTTCCACATTTTAATGTCTCTTCCAATAATAAAAAAACATATGTATATATGGTATAGTTCAATGTTTTGTCTCATTTCATCCTCTTACTAGAATAAAAAGCTTATGTATATAAGAAGTGTTTTTTATATTCCAAATTTCATCCAAGTCTAAAAATATAAGAACATATTCCATTCTTACACTTTAAGAAAATATCAGGTAATTTTAGTTTACTTTTAAAACATATTTAGATCATCTTCTTAGAAAACTTTTGAAACATATAACTTTCAAACATCCAATTATTCAAAAAATTACAAATATCCAATTATTCTCTATCAAATCCTCTATTTATGGATTATGAAAAACATGGGGGTTTTATGTGTTAAATGGAAACCCAAAAATGTATAAAAAAACTAAAAAAAGTTATGACATAAAGGAATATTCATATCTATTCCAAAAAACCAAAAAATGTTAGAATTAATCTCTAATTTAAAACACTTATCAATAAGAAATTTATCCCACTTTATCTTGTCATAAATGAGATCATTGAAGAAAGAGTCTATCTTATCCCATATCCTAATATACTCATCCAAATTAATCTTACCACAATTAAACCCCTGGAGAGAAATATAATATTTATGGTTGATAAAATCCATTTTATTTTTATTAGTATTGACTTTATGTTTCCTTATATATATATATATTCTAAGTTTTCCTCTAGGAATTTAATTTGAATTACATCTTATGATATCTCCTACATGAATTGTATAATCAAATCCATTAATATTTATTGGTCAATTTCTTGTTTCTCCTTCCTTCTTATACTCTCTCCATTTTCTAACTAAAGTAGATTTATGGTAGTCTATCATACTCCCTTAGAAACCTATTTTAGAATAGGGTTCCCCTGATTATTCTCAAGCCTGGGTTCTATGGTTTTTTGATAGAATCTTTAATGTTAATAGATTACCTATCTAATCTTTTCATTATAGGTTTAGGTAAATGATAATATCCCATTCAACCTTTGGATTTCTTCCCTATAGTCATTGGATAATCTCCCACATCAAAGGTTCCATTATTCCATTTTTCATTCAAAATTGGTATTGTTATTATTATTTAAATTAATCTTCATTATCAAATGAGATCATTAAGGAGGTTTAATTACCCATTCCATATATAGAAGAGGTTTTTACTTCTATCATGTGAAGCCTTGCCAACTCATGGCCAATAACTAATCTTATAATCTATTCATTCTTCTTTCTCATCCTATACCAATAACCCATCAGTCCTAATTTTCATGTACTGAGTACTTCTCTCTTAATTCCTAAATGATTCCTATACTATAGGTTTGATTATGCTACCAACTTTGGGATTACTAAACATGCAGATGAAAGTATTACCTCTTTCCATGTCACAAAGGAAGAAAGTAGATCATTCCTATCCTCCAATATAGAAGGTTTTATATCCCAATACTTCACTATCTTAGTAGTTAAGTATATTTTAAACCAATTTGTAAATAAGGAAATTAAATCTAATTTTTTAATAAATTTACAAGAATTATTATATGTATGATGTTATCAATATCCACTTCCTCAATATCATATTGCAATATATGTTCCACCGATTGATTATCCTGATGATTTTTCACTATATTCCCAAGTCTCAATGCTTTAGAATTGGTTGGAAAATTCCCTTTATCACCAAAAAAATATTCCTGATGGATAAACCCCTACTTCTCCTTGATTTCCTTCCCTCATCTACATCCCTTCCATGAGGAAGATACAGTGAATCCTCCTAGGGATTCACTCTCTGAACTAATGGAGAATAAGACAAAAAAAATTAGTAGACAAACCATCCCTGATTCCATCAAGATATGAATCGAACACCTTAAAAAATATATCCTAGGTCAAGTACAAGAACCCAATTAGACCTTGATGGTAGACCTGATGAAGGTGGATAATCCAATTACAGGTATAAAAATAATCGCACTAGGACTCATACCCCACTGCCTAAAAATTATGGCATTACTCTTTCATCACAATCCATATTGACTCATCTAGAGGCTTCTAAATGTCATATTCAACACAAATTCGTGGTGTGATTGGGTGAAAGAGGGAGATCCCACTAGAAAAAAAACCCAGAAATATCCCTACAATATTTTCAAGAATTTTTACATTATTCTGATTTTGAAAGGGAAGAGGTAAACCACAAAAGAAGACCCAAATTATCAAGGCCGAGGGATCTCATTTCATATAGAAAGCATATTACTATCTAAATAGGGAACATGGGATATCATAAATTATATATATCACCTTGGACCAAGAAAAGAAGGTGTTTTCTTAATCTATGAACCATATTAGGATATTATTAGAATCTGAAAAACGTACAGTCACGTATTCCTTCATGCCCCAGGATCCATTGAAAAGTTGGTCAAAGGCATCAACTGACAGTTAATTCCTTCCAAAGTTGGCCACTAGTGAAGAATTAATGAGGATAAATGCTTCCATTAACTTTATAGGATATATTGATATCTTCATAATTACATGGTTAATTGAAGGTACCTTAGAGAATGAATAAATTATAGGAAATACCTATAGATAATTATGAACTATGAAGGGGAATAACTCTTTATAATGAGATTAGGAAGGAATAGAAGAGAGTCCCCCCTCCCCATGGTGGGGGGAGGGTTGTATAATCCTGCATCACCTCTAGGCTATGGAAACCCTAAAACAAGCCAAGGAAGGAGGTATGAAGGGAATCCATGAAGTAATGAAATATATCACTTATAATTATTCATCTTCTGAAAAATGATTCTATATACCTTTTTACTCCACATTTTTCAATAAAATGAAAAGGATTCATCTTCACCAAATACTGAATTACTTATTTACCATTTTTTATAAAAGTTAATGCGGTATCTCCACCATATTCACTCCCCCTTTTCTATAATATTCTTGAACTTGATTTTAAAGAAATATTATCATATTTTTACTACTCTAAAAGCGTTAATATTTAAATATACTATGCCTCTAATATATTCTATTTAAATATTCATAATATTTTACATCAATAAACCTCATGCTCTTTGTTCCACTTGAATAAAAAAAATCAAGATTTAGAGAGTTAGAACTATCCCCTTTGTAAACCCATGCTTTAAATATTTCTTAGAGAGACTTTTTCCTTAAAAACATTAATTTATCTCAATAATTTCTGAATATCATAAAAACCTTGATCTTTTTTCCACTATCCTTTTTTGAAAATTCAATTTCAAATCACTTTCACTTTAAACTATATTCATTTTAATAAATTCCAGTGAATAAATTTACCACTTTGAAAAGATTTATCAACAAATACTATAAGCCTACTAATTTTGGAATTGATATAGAAAATAAGACTTTGAGGATAATAACTTCAATGTTGTTGATTTCACTCACTTATTTCCATAAACTTATGCTACTTGAGATATAAATATCCTTAAAAAAACTTCATATCATATCAATCACACTTAAATAATATTTTCGATATATAATTAATAATTTACAAATTGTGTGAGTTATACCATATGTTGAACCAATGGATACCTATTTTTGTGATAAAATATTGATAAAAAATGATATTTATGATCTTCCTTTCTTCAAAGGGATTCTCCTTTCCTATATAAGTATGATCATCGTTAAATTTTCATCACTATCTATATTTAATTTATCTAGTTTTGGAAACTAAATATTATTAGAATATTCAATGTGGGGAAACCACTTTTTTGGTCATAATAATTTCTTCTCAACAACTTATAGTATCCTAGAAATCAACCAAATGATACAACATTGTTAGTTAAAAAATATAACATGTATTCATTCATGAACATAATTATTATCTCATCAAGTTTTTTGGATTCCATTTCATAGTCAATCACCACTTCATAAAGGCTCAATACCACATTTTGAATTCTAAAATTGGATTGAAATAATTTGGAAAATTTAGTTATGGTTTTAACACATGTTTTAATAAAAATTAGGCTTCATACCACCTGTACATCATTGGAATGTCATGTATAACCAGATTTAAGTTTTATTTTTCATTATAGATTATTGATATTTATTATTGATCATGTTTGTATTTACGCCACTTCAATTTATTCATAACTACTATGTATATCTATATTTTTCTATGTTCTCCTTTAGATCTATATTACCCCAATTATTATATTAGATTTTTATTTGAAATCTATAATAGTTGATTCCAACACCACTTCATGTGTTTTATCTACTCACAATGAAAGAAATCAACCTCAATTCATTCACCACCATTCAATACATATACCCTATGGGTTTTATCTCACACATAATATTACATCACTCCAATAATCAGATAAAAAGGTTAATTTCATGGAGAGAGGGGTACCACTAACATATTCATGTAGAGTAATAGGTTTGTTTTCATGAAACAACCCTTTTTTAATCTTTCTTGCAAATATTCTTAGCGGTATTTATTTCAATGATACCATTAATTCATTTTTCCTCATGATTCTATATTTTCTCACACTTATTCTCATTTAAATTCATGAACATTTATTATATAGTGATATTTTCAATGATTCCACCTATTAAAGATTCATTTATTTTCATATCATGATATCCTCTATCCATGATACATGTCTTTTCAGGTTCCTTCCTTTTCACATCTTAAAGAGATTCCTTTCTCTTTATATATTATTTTCTATGTATGAGGATGATTCCAATTTCTTCTTATTTTTCAAAAA
The DNA here is from genome assembly GCA_963277665.1 of Viscum album. Taxonomy (NCBI): domain Eukaryota; kingdom Viridiplantae; phylum Streptophyta; class Magnoliopsida; order Santalales; family Viscaceae; genus Viscum; species Viscum album. The sequence continues at coordinate 795,841,240 of OY728143.1, read as the reverse complement.
TTGGATATTTTGTTTCTATGAAGGTTATTATACCATAAAAAACTTTGATATCTGATACATATCCCTTTAACAGTATTTCTTATCTTTTATAAAACATATGAATCTTTTATTTAATGTAACAGATTATCTTTATATACAATCCTGATTTCTACTAGTTGTAGGAACAATGGTATTCCATCCCACAAATTCCATTCTACACATATTCATCAAATGAAATTGATGACCATAATAAAAAAAATACCTCCAATGGTGTAGTTTTAATCCATTTGTCTAGGAATAACCTTTCATCCAAATTTTTATCTTCTCTCTTTCAGTATTGATGACTTCTTTGTCTTTTCCATTCACAATAAGAATAAAACTTGGCATAATATTCATAAAAACATATTGTATGAATAGAAATCCCATAATAAATTCACATGTTGTCATATTTCTCTCTTAAGAACCACTTGTTTGATTCTACCACTTTCATCACATTTTTCATTGATTTCCTTGATTTTTCATTGGGAACTATTCTTATATATATATTTAAATTCACTAAAAGTTAGTTAATTTTATTGGATGATTGTGTACTAAACCTAAAACATGAATTTCCCACAATAGTTCATCTCTGAACTTTACGATACTCCTCAGGATTTCTCGTTGACTTTGAAAATCTATACTAAATTTTTTTATTTACTTTAACCGAGTCTTTAGAATTTTTCAACTTAACATCCATACCAAATCACTTCAAGTTGAAATAGTCTTGGTCATCAAATAATTATTTTACTTTATCATCGTATTACTTTTTTAGAAGCTCCACTTTATCCCCATTCCCTAATTATAAAGATTGTAAATACATTCAAATTATTTAATCCTTTTTCTTGTTATATATAAGTGACCATTACAAATTATTATGACTGATTTTAATGATCCTTCAACTAATTTACATTTTTATTCAAGAGTATGAACTAAGAATTTATCTATAACTTTATTCTTATAAGTCATTGAAAAATAAAGTATACGTATTCCTTGAACATATTTTTTGATGATATCCTTAGTATCCTTATTATAGTATCATTAAAATATTTTATGCTTTTAGCTAAATATTCATTATTTTTTCTCATGCTATTCCACAATTCCCTTTATTGAAAAAATGAACATCTATTATTTATCAATACTCTAATCTAATATATTTTATTCATTTTCTTCTCTAAATCCCCCAAAACTTTTTCTTTCCAATAATCATCTTCTGGGGGATCTTTGAAAGTCTTCCTTTTAAGTATAACAACTTCACCCTCAAGAGTCTCAATTATCTCCTTTTGTCTCCAAAAAAATTACTTATATTTATGATCACCTTGGTTTTTTCATCTATATTTTGATTCAAATCAATACTTAATTATAATTCTTCATGAATTGTATCTTGGTCTTCAACTACTTGTCTAAGCTCAGATGATTCGGCCTCATGTTATTCAATATAATTATAAGACTCTTTCAAAAATCATCCAATCTTATGGTTATTATTTATTTAAATATATAATTCTTCAATAGAGACCTCAAGCTCAACATAAAGTTCAACAACTCCCTCTATTTCATTATCATCTTGAACTATCATCTTACCCTTTTGAGATATGGAAGACATATAAATTCAATTACATAAATTTAAGATTCGACTTCAATGAATATAACCTCTATGATTTGATACCAATTTTTATAACTTGAGACACCCATAGATTAAGGGTGAATTAGGATATTACTATATTTAATCTTTTACACATCTGATCATTCCCATCAGATCATGTTCCCATTTTAGAAAGAACACTATTCAACCTTTTATTACTTTTTATTTATAAAATTCATCCTCGTCAAATATCCTGCACATATAAAGAAATTGAAAAATGTGGGGACGCCTATATTTTACTTGTTTTACCCACAATTTGATACATTCAAGGAGAATATACTGAGAATTATGTTGGAATACCAAACATCTACTATAAATCGTTATTTTAGTGGATATAATATTTAAGTTAAGTCACTACTCATCAAGACTCACTTAATGTACAAATCAGGTGAATTAATTTCTCATAAAGGAAAATTTTATTTATAATGTTTTAGGGACTAAATCACTACCTCAAGAGGGTTACTCTCTTATCCTTCTTTATGAATTCATCTAAAAGATATCAGTTTATAGACTTTTTGGTATCTTCTCAATTTATTGACATGAAGGTCACACCAACTTCAATAGTTGAAATTTATATTATAATTCCTAATGTGATGCTCCAATGTATACTATTTATTGTACCCAATTATATTGAAATATATTTTCAACTCCATGTAAGAAGAGTTAAATATTCTATCTTCAAAAAAAACTTCACATAGTAACAAAAAAATATTCTCAGAATCGAATAAGTTTACCATGGGAATTATATTCAATTTATTATGACTTTCTTATTATTGAAAACTGGAATATCCATGATGTTCCACAAATATTATATAACACCCCAAAGTTTGAAAAAAAAATTAATATTTAATTCATGAAACACTGAGTCCCTATGAAACAACACTTCATTATAACATATCCATTAAACATAATTTTGCTGCTTTTCTATTTTGAATTATGAAAACTGACATACATCATTGCGTTCAGTAAGTTATTTAGAGTCTGGTAGAATTAACATAATTTTTTTTTGATAGTAACATTCCCTTATGAATAGTACCTTATCCTTATTAATAGTAACTTGACCCTTATGAATATAAATATAACCTTATGATTAGTAATTTGACCTTTATTAATAGTAAGGTGCCCCTATGAATAGTAATTTTATTCTTATGAATAGTAATGTACCCTTATGAATAGTAACATGACCCTTATGAATAGTAATGTACCCTTATGAATAGTAATATCACCCATGTAAGTATAAATATAATTTGGGCACCTTATTAATGAGAGTGAATATTTTAAAAACTAATAATTAAGTGTTGGTATTTTTGTGAGCAATAAATATTTAATAAAAAATTTGTAATTAAAAAATTGATTTAAAAGAAAATTAATTTTTCATAAAATGTATTCATAAATTAATATTTTTCCTTTCCCTATGATTTTGGGGTAATTTAATAAAACCATAGTTAAATTTTCAGGGCATTACAAAATCATTTTCAGTTTTAAAACTGTATTTTATGAGTAAATGATAATTTTATTTAAAAATTAAATTTCACATGTTTATAAAATAATTTTGATAAAATAGAGTCCATAGTTGGATTCTACACATCAAAAAATAGTTATGGTTAATTTTTGGGATTTTTCTAACATATTTGAAATTTTAGAGAATAGTAAAATACGGTAATTACGGTATAAATACATTATAGGTTAAATACACTATTCACTACATTATGGATGATGTAAGCAACCATTGGATAGAAATAACATGCACATATTACTATTTTTGGTCACTGAATCGTCGTTATTTCTTGTATTATGGAAAAATAATAAACTAATGATTAAAATATTAAGAAAACCCTCCTCCCCTCCACTATAAAAACCATCCAGACTCCCCTCTTCTATTCATTCCTCTCAAGCCTTGTTTCATGCCTAAATTCTGCTAAAATATCTCCCAAATATCCCCCCCCCCTCCATTTCCATAATCCCTTGGTCTCCTCAAAAGACCAAATCATCTCCCCTTAAGAGGATCTCAAGGAAGATTATTTCAAGGGGTAAATTCCTCTTTTCAATTCTTTTACTTTCTTTTCAAGTTCCTTTGTTTTATTTTCTATCCTTAACTCTCCTCATCCAAATTTTATGATAACTCCAGTACCTTACATTTATTGGAATTCTTTTTTTATGATTTAATAATTTATTATCATCTCCCCTTTACCATTCTTTAATACTAGAAATGAAAACACCATCTGAGATGTGTTAAGTTATCACATTCAATCACGACGGGTTTTCAATTTCTATTATCATATTCAATTCTGGTCTAAAAAATTTTTTATGGTTGAACCAGAATATAATATTTGTATTATAACTTATTTATGGTTCTAGAATATTTTTTTTACACATTATATTAATTTATAAATCAAAATGATTTCGTTGTGATCAAAAAACTGCCAATTAACCCAAACAATTATCATTAAATTTTTATATAATGATTCATCTTCACTCCCAATAACAAAATAAATTTTATAAACATTTAACCTCCTAGTTGTTCACTAATAAAATGAAACTTCTGTTCTGGAAAACCATTCTCATTCTGCATGTTTATCCGTATATGAATATAAGCAAAGCAATTATGAAAACAAAGGAAGAAAATGCTCCCAAACAATGAAATTGAATCTCTTACCCATCAAAAGTCCATGAATGAACCTAATAAGGTTATACTAAATAAATTAAATTTATATTAGGTTATTTAATTATTAATTATTTAACCTAAATTTGATTATTCAGTTCATTAATATCAAGTGAGTAACACCTTCAAACGTAAGGTGAGGGTTTCTTCATCTCACTTCCATTTTTTGAGAGATATTCTATATTCACTACTCTTACTTGTCTGTGTTGTATATATACTTACCTTTGATGTTTAATATCATTAATATATTTATTTTTATGATATTAAATTTATTATTTGATGATTATTAATTTTTTGTCATACGATTCAATTGCTTACAAAGTTGTAAGAATTTTCTACCCAAACCTCTATTTTCATTTCGGTTTCTCTTATTCTCTACTCATCTCAATGAAATTTTTATTTATTCTTATGTACTAATCAAAAATTATGTGTGAATTTTATATATATTTTTACCAATCATAATCCTTATATATTTTATGGGTAGTTACATGTTTTAAAGTAATAATTCAAAAATTCATCCAAAATGCAAGCCTGGTTCAAGGAACTTCTTGAATTCTTATCTATTTTTAAGTTCACTATATAATATGTATTCATCCATATTTAAATTTCTAAAATCACAAATTTTATCATGAAAAAACTATTTGGGTTCATTTCTGGTGTTATTAAAGCAAACATTCCTTTTCTCTTTAAAAACTCTTTAATGAATTCCTTAAACCACACTCAAATGTTTTAATTCTAAAGCTTCTTTAAAAATACAATTTACATGATTTCACTTAATAGGGACATAATTTATGCCTAAAATGTAATATAAATGTCCTTACCTTTTCTTTTCTAGTATATACATGTTTAAAACTATATTTATTACAAATACAAATGTTTTTTCAAAAGAACTCTTCCTTCAAATGTAAAATGGATTTTTCTCACCTCACTTTAACTTTTATGTGATATATGCCTTGTTCACCACTTATTCCTTGCATTTGGTTTATGTACTACCAATTGGTATATCATATAAATAGTATCTTTATTCTCATGATATTCTAAGGGATTTTGATATGAATGTTACAAGGTGGTATGGGACACTTTGGAATGTTTAAGGATTATTTCCTCAAGAATCTTTCAATGGTATCATTTAAAAGTATCTTTATGTATGTCAAAATCCTCTGATGAATATTGTATTTCATAGAGTTTTATCTATTATTATATAATCTACCATATTGTATTGAATGTTTTATGATTATTTTGACTATGTATGTTCTATCTTAAAACCATTCAACAATTTACTCTGAATGGATAGTGTTAATGCTTAATGTTCGGAGAAAGTTATTAACATTTCATATGTTAGTTTCAATATGAATGTATTTGTTGTATATGTTTATCCCCATTCATAATATAAATTCATTGGACTTATTAAGTTTTTTGTGGGGCCCTCTATATCCCCTCGATTCATCAGTAGGTCTCATGCGACAAATGATGGTCTTGGCACGAGGCCTTAACAAAATGGATATTTATGGTCTTAGCACCAGGCCTTGATGGTATGGTTATGATGTCCCTTGGTATACATTCCCTCATTATGAAACTAGTCATTGAAATTTCATGTGGTTAATCAAATAGTAGAATACCCATGATTATGTTTTTTATGGCACTATTTTTTCAACTCTTATTCATGTCATGTTATGCTCAAGTTTATTATTGAAGGAGTGTGTTTTTTGTTATTCACCATGCCTAATTTTCATTATTATGATATCTTACACTGTATTTCTTACCCTTACTAAGCATTTGAGATCACCCATTTCTTATGTTTCATTTTCTCATGACATGAAGAAGTTTTTTATGAATTAATTTTAGGGATAATCTAAGGGTTTTGGATGTACCAATGGAATTTATATATTATATTTCATTTCAAATTGTAATGTTGAACTCATTTATGTATCTGGTTTTCCAAAACTACTAAACTAATCAGTCCTTTGGGATTTGATTCTTTTTAATCATGTCAATGTATTAAAATAATGCATCGACTTCGGGCAATTGGGTTTGAGGTGTTATAGTTGGTATGAGAGGAAGTTTAGTCGAAAACATGGAAACTAGATTTCGAAAATGTAGATTGGGGAATAGAACCCTAATATTGACTTTGAGGGTAAACATGCAAGAATACCATGTTATTTTGATAAGTAAGATATTATGTGGATCTTTATATAAAATACATTCCTATATACATACTATAAGTGGACGTGGTTCTGGAGCAGATGTACCTAGGAGTAACAACTCTGAGAAGGAGTTTCAGGATTGACCCGGGGTATCCTGGTACACGAAAATGGGACTTACTATACACCTAGATTGACACTCCCAGGGGATATGCTTTGGATAAATCACATTTTCATTGCAATACATTATGAAGGATTTATGCCCCTAAAGTATCCAAAGTATATAGTTCAAGGATTTTTTATGCATAAATTTATGTTATGTACTATGCCATATTTAGATTTATATAGAGTTCATAATTTTATGAGCTAATAAAGTATATGGAATTGATTATAAATGGATCCAAGCAAAAGGAATGAGAACTTCACCAATGAATGTGATGAAAAGAGTATTAATGATGATATCTCCTATGATATTAAGCCATCATTTCAAAGGAGGATAGTCTCCCAAGTATCCCCATCATATGAAAAAATAGTATCTTGTGTTAACAATACATGTAAAATAATATATGAGTCCTATGGATTTGAAGGTATGTAAGAGAAGAAGAGGACGATAGAGAAAAAGATGGATAAAAGGGAAGAAGGGAAAGAAGAGTTTTCCCACATGTGAAAACTAATGAAAGAATCACCCTGGTAAATGCTTAAAGGGAATGGGAGTTTGTTATAAGTGTGGAGAAAAAGGACACTAATTTTGTGATTTCAAGGGTAATAAAAATGTTTCCAATGTACAATGATTCAACTGCAAGGAGATGGGACACTATGCGAATCAATGTCCCAAGCTTTAAAGGAATATTCCCCAAATGATGTTACTGGATAATGATCAAGTCGTGATACTACCACATATGAAGTGGAATGATTAATATGACTTGTCAATAATCTTTACATTTGATTATTTTATCAACAATGTACTAGTTATAGGAATTATGGAATATATGAGGATTGTACTACAATACTTTTTCATTAGTTATTTGAGGTCGTACGATGAATTGTACCAGGTATAAGTGACTCTGTAGAAAGTTAATATCTTGGGAAAGTATATGGTTGAGGGAAATACAACCCTAAATATATTCTTGATATTGAGATAATGATTAAGAATAGATTGATTTAGATAAGCACTGACTACCTTGAAATTGATTATTGACTTTTTGAAAAGCAGTCTATGATATCATCAATAAAATTTACTACACTTTTGGATTTAAGGAATATATCCAATAACATGTATCTTACTTAAGGAATATAGAAGAATGCATTTTTCTAATATGGTTTTATGGTAATTCGATATATTACCATATTTTAAGTGGATACATGATCAAGTTATTCACATGTTTAGAATGTAAAAATTTTGAGCTGGTTCATGTTGATTAAAGGATAATGATAATTTCATCTTGTAAATTCAGTGACATTCTTTCTAAAGTGTTGGGTCATTATATTTTGTAAAGTTTAACAATTGGGAATGTTTTAAGTTGATCATTGAATGAGGTTTTCTAGTTTAATGTATTACTTCACCACATCATGCAACCTGTGCTTAGTGATGAAAGTATAGTTTGTTCAAGGCACAAAGAATAATATTGTTTTTAGGAAATATAAATGTATATTTTCCTATAAAGTGAAATAATTCCTCAACTCTAGGAAAAGGGTCAAAAAAAATTCTTGTTATAAATTTTTCTGTGATATCAATGAACTTTTTCATAACTGTAGTTTCTGGTTTTGTGGTAATCAACTTTTATCTGAACATGATATCTATCACTTTCCATCAGAATATGATGGTTAGATTATTATTTCATTCCCATATTATCACTTCATATAAATTTCATCTTATTCAAATTCCTTGTAATGTGGTGATCTCTGCATTTTCCTTTCCCTCCTCTTAAGAAGGTACTTTATTTTTTATGTGGGTTTTCCACAAGGGAATTTTGAAGTATCAACCATTAACTTGAAAAGTGAAATTTAAAATTGCGAGGATGAAATTTAATAAAATAGGGGAGAATATAACACCCCAATGTTTTAAAAATAAATTAATATTCAATTCATGAAACACTAAGTCCCTACGAAACAACACTTTGTTATAACATATCCATTAAACATAATTTTGTTACTTTTCTGTTTTGAATTTCAAAAAACTGACATACATTGTTGCATTCAGAAAGTTATTTAGATATTTACATCATTAAGTTAATTTTTGGTGGATAGTAACATTCCCTTATGAATAGTAACCTACCCTTATAAATAGTTACTTGGCCCTTATGAATAGTAATGTACCCTTATGATTAGTAAGTTGACCCTTACAAATAGTAATGTGCCCTTATTCCTAGTAACATAACCCTTAGGAATAGTAATGTACCCTTATGAATAGTAACATGACCCTTATGAATAGTAATGTGCCCTTATAAATATTAATATTAACCATGTAAGTATAAATAAAATTTGGGCACCTTATAAATAAGAGTGAATATTTTAAAAATTAATAATTAAGTGTTGGTATTTTTATAAGCAATAAATATTTAATTTAAATTTTATAATTAATAAATTGATTTAAAATAAAATTAATTTTTAATAAAATACATCCTTAAATAAATATTTTTCATTTACCTATGATTTTGGGGTAATTTAAGAAAACCATAGTTAATTTTTCAGGGCATTACAAAATTAGTTTTAGTTTTAAAATTGTATTTTATGAGTAAATGATAATATTATTTAAAAATTAAATTTTTCATATTTATAAAATTATATTGATAAAATGGAGTCCATATTTTTATTATACACGTTAGAAAATATTTTGGGTGTTTTTTTGGGATTTTTCTAAAATATTTAAATTTTTAGTGAATAGTAAAATACAAAAATTACGATATAAATACATTATAGGTTAAATACACTATTCCTTTCATCATGGATGATGTAAGAAACCATTGTTTCTAAATAAAATGCAAATATTACTATTTTTGTTTGTAGAATCATCACTATTTCTTTTCTTATAGAAAAATAATAAACTAATGATTAAAATATTAAGAAAACTCTCCTCCCCTTCACTATAAAACCCACCCACACTCCCCTCTTCTCTTCACTCCTCTCAAGCCTTTTTCATTGCCAAAATTCTGCTAAAATATCTCCCCAAGATCCTCCCCCACATCCATAATCCCTTGGTATCCCTAAAATACTAAATCCTTTAATATTAAGAGGCTCTCAAGGAAGATTAATTCAAGAGGTAAATTCCTCTTTTCAATTATTTTACTTTCTTTTCAACTTCCTTTGTTTTATTTTCTATCCTTACCTATCATAATCCAAATTTTATGAAAACTCCAATACATTAAATGTACTGGAATTTTTTTTTATGATGTAATAAGTTATTATCATATCTCCTTTACCCTTCTTTTATACAAGAAATGAAAACACCATCTGAGATGTGTTAATTTATCACATTCAAGGACGATGGATTTTCAATTTCTATTACCGTCTTCAATTCTATTCATGAAACCATTTTTATGGTTGAAAACAACTATAATATATGTATTATAACTTATGTATGGTTCTGGAATCTTTTTTTTACACATGATATTAATTTATAAATCAAAATGAGTTCATTGTGATCAAAAACCGCTATTAACCCAAACAATTATCATTAAAGTTTTATATAATAATCAATATTCACTCTCAATAAACAAATTAACTTTATAACCATGTAAAATTATTTTTTTCAATAATAAAATACAACTTATATTCTTTAAAACCATTCTTATTCTACATTTTTATCCGTACATGAATATAAGTAAATAGATCAGGAAAACCAAGGAAGAAAACGCTCCCAAACATTAAAATTGAATCTCTTAACCCATCAAAAGGACATGAATGAACCTAATAAGGTTATAATAAATCAATTAAATGTATATAATTTTATTTAATTATTAATTAATGAACCTAAATTTTATTATTCATGTCATTAATATCAAGTGAGAAACACCTTCAGGCGTAAGGTAAGGGTTTCTTCATCTCACTTCCATTTTTGTAAGATATTCTGTATTCACTACTATTACTTGTGTATGGGGTATGTATACTAACCTTTGATGTTTCATATCATGAATCTATTTATTTTAATGATATTAAATGTATCATTTGAGTATTATTAATTTTGGGGCATATGATTCAATTGATTACAACATTGTGAGAATTTTCTACCCGAACCTCCATTTTCATTCAGGTTGCTCTTATTCTCTACTCACCTCAATGAAATTATTATTTATTATTATGTGATCCTCATAAATTATGTGTGAATGTTATATATATTTTTATAAATCATAATCCTTCTATATTTTATGAGGAGTTACATGTTTTGAAAAAATCATTCAAAAATTCTTCCGAAATTCAAACTCGATTCAAGAAACTTCTCGAATTCTTACCTATTTTTAAGTTCACTATATAATATGTTTTAAGTAATATTTATCTTTAAAAATCACAAATTTTAACATTAAATATATATTTTGGTTCATTTTTTGTGTTATAAAATCAATCATTCCTTTTCTCTTTAAAAACTCTTTAATGAATTCCTTAAATCGCACTCAAATGTTTTAATTCTAAAGCTTCTTTAAAAACACTTTTTACATGATTTCACTTCAGTGAGACATCATTTATGCCTAAAATTTAATATAAATGTTCTTAACTTTTATTTTTTTGGATATACATTTTTAAAACCAGATTTATGACCAATAAAAATGATTTTCCAAAAGAACTCTTCTTTCCAAAGTAAAATGAATTTTTTTCACCTCATTTTAACTTTTATGATATATATGCCTTGTTCATCACTTATTCCTTGCATGTGGTGTATGTACTACCCCTTGGTATATCATATCAATATTATCCTTATTTTAATTATATTCTAAGGTATTGTGATTTGAATTTTTCAAGGTGGTATGGGACGCTTTGGAATGTTTAAGGATTATTTCCTCAATAATTTTTCAATGGTCTCATTTAAAAGTATCTTTATTTATGTCAACATCCTTTGATGAATCATTTATTTCACAGAAGTTTATCTCCTATGATATCATTTATCATATTTTATTGTATATTTTATGATTATTTTGACTATGGATGTGCTACCTTAAAACTATTCAACAATTTAATCTGAATGGATAGTGCTAACGCTTAATGTTCAGGAAAAGATATTTACATTCCATATGTTAGTTTCAAAATTAATGTATTTGTTATTTATTTTTATCCCAATTCATAAGAGGAATACATTGAAATTAGTAACTGTTATATGGGATCTGTTATATCCCCTCAATGCATTGTTAGGTCTCATGAGACGAACTGTGGTCTTTGCACGAGGCCTTGAAAAAATGGATATTTATGGTCTTGGAACGAGGAATTAAAGTTCTGGTTATGACATCTCACATTATGCATTATCTCGTTATGAAACTAGTGATTGAAAGTTCATATGGTTATTTTACTATTATAATACCCATGATTATGTTTTTATGGAATTATTTGTTCAGCTCTTATTTATGCCATGTTATGATCAAGTTTATTTTTAAAGGAATGTGTTTTTTGTTATTCATCATGCCTAATTTTCATGTTTATTATATCTTATATTATATTTATTACCATTACTAAGCATTTGAGCTCACCCCTTTCTTATGTTTCATTTTCTCAGGACATGAAGAAGTTTTATGAATGACCTGCAGGGATAATCTAAGGGTTGTGGATGTACTAATGGACTTTATATATTTTATTTCATTTTAGGTTGTAATATTGAACTCATGTATGTATCTGGTTTTCCAAAACAACAAAACTAATTGGCCCTTTGGGATTGTATTCCTTGTAATAATTCCAATGTATTAAAATAACGCACTGCCTCCATGCAACTGGGGTTAAGGTGTTACATATTATCTTTAATATATCCTCAATCATTAACAACACCATATTCTTAATTTGGATATTAAACAAATCCCATGTTATTAACCACCTTTATAGTTATTCCTTTATCTTCTTTTATGTCTCTCTAATTTTAACTCTCCCATGACCATAATAGTTCTCCAAATTTTATATGAGTCAACTCCCTCTATTTTCAGTTATGAGATTTGAATTTTATATTCAAATTAAAACAATTAACTAGATTGAAGTTCATCTCCTTCAAAACAATCTCCCATATCATCTTTTAATAGTTCTACACTATTGAACTCTATTTGAGTTGTTGAAGTTCTTTCTATAATCATTAAATTCTTAAAGGAGTGCCAAATCAAAAAATATGGACATAGACTCTAGTTTTTCAAACTCCATGGTGTGTCATATATTTGAAATACCTATGCTTTGCACCATATCAGACTAACCACTATGTGTTACTCCAATTACCATGGTATAGTGTTTCTCTAGGAAAATTCCCTTCAAAATGACTTACTCCAAGATCACCTACCCATTTTTTCATCAACTCCATAAAACCTAATACTTGGAAGGTTTACCTCAATGAAATGGTGTTTCTATAAGAACCTATTTTGGCTACCCTTACATAGTCCTCAAAAACATTGACAACTCTTAAATTAAGAATTTTAATTTTAAAAAAATATCCAAAACATCTTACAAAATAACCATCTTGGGATTTATTATTTTTTTTATAAGGATTTTTTAATAATAATATGGCCACTACTATGGAATGGACCTCATCACATTTATATTTCAATTCAATTTTCATACACCATACTCTTCATAACACCAAGTGAAACAAAATTCATGTCATTTAAAAATTATATGTTTTCTTCAATAATTGATGATTCAACTTCTCTAAAATCCCATTTACCACAGTGTATCTAGTATGAAAATCTCATACAAAAAATATTACATATATAAATGGATTCTAAAATTCCCATAAAATCTCAACACTATCCATTTCTTAATCCCATGTGGAATATCAATACTCACTATGGTGTGGTGATATTTAAATAGAAAAAACCACTAAGATTAAACTAAATTTTCTTTACAGTGTGAACATGATTTCCATGGAATGTGCATTATCAATCATATTTTATGATTGTTAATATATATCTTAGCCCGTGGTTTGTATATTTTTTAATCATATTTTATGATTGATTGTAACCCTTATAGAATATATTTCTTACTTTTACATGCTAAATTGATAACCCTTAAGTATATTGGGAGTGACATCTTCCTTTACTTTATTTCAATGGATCTTGCCAGAATATTTTTTTTACATATAAAAGATATAATTCAACACTTTTCCATATTCCAACCTCTTCCCATAATAAAAACCTTATGTATATAGGAAATGTTTTTTCCTTTTCCATATTTCAACCTAATAAATAACTTCAAGAATATATTTCATACTTATAATTTAAAAACAACTTTTGGATATAAAATTAAAACTTCTAATTTAATTTTAGAACATATTTAGCTAATCTTACAAGATAACTTAAAAACATATAAATTTTTAACTTCCAATTATTCAAAAACTTCCATACTTCAAATTACTCATATTCTAGACTAACTTTTAACTTCCAACATTTAGTTATATTCTTATGATTGATAATAAACCCTTATCATAACTTCTAGGTTTTGGAATTATAAAACATACATCATTAATCAACCTTCCCTAATTGTCAAAAATTACAACATATAACTAATTTTTAGTAACATATTATGAGATTAGGGGGATGAATTGTTCTCCCTTGTGGAATGTTCAAACTAGGGGTACATTTTCCTATTTTGGAACTGGTCAAAGCTGATAGGTCTCCTCCTCATTGATGGTCAAGCACAAGGTGGATCAGATTCATTTAATTTCTATTTCTCATATATTTCAATTTTTATTCACTTATATGCATGTGGATATTATCTTGGGACACCACTTTTAGTGACTTACTGAGTTTGTAATCACACCCTACACAGACCCTCGAGGACATATGAAGACTTAATATCTCATGACATTGGAAAATGAAAGGGACTCATAACTAGATAATAGTGGCTAGAATATGGTGGATGTTCAAGTGGATAGTGATGATTTTTGAAATGGATCAAGTGGATCCTTAGTTTTTCATCGATGTTCTTCCCTTTTATAAACTTTAGATATGCATGTATATGGTCATCCCACAGGTGACCCGGGTTCCATTTTCAAGACTCACATGACATTGTAGATACTTATTTTTGTATAACATTTTATTTTTTCAGTTATATGATTCATGTTATATCATATTAATTATTTATTATTATTACTGATTTTGGTGTGTTTGGTTTCCCTCATAAAACGGTATAGTCTCTCCAAGATTACACCCTAAACCCTCACCATTAGTCAGAAGCATTAGGTATATTTGGAGGCATGAATGAGGTATATGTTACATTGGTTTGAACACAGTGGATGGTACATAGGTTAGGGACCCTATATTTTTTACCATTTTGAAATTTTAATTGGTGTTATTTTTATAAACCAAAATCATTAAATGTTTTTATATTTTAAATTGTATATTATACATTTTTATATATTTTTTAGACTTACCAATTTTAGTGATTTTTACATCAAATTTTACATTTTATGGTGAAATATATTTTGAGAAACTTATTTTAGAGATAATAAAATTCACTTCCTTATTTTTTATTTTATTGTTACCTTTGCATTCCTTAAATATAAGACCTAATTTTAACATAAAAATTATTATTTTACATTTTATTCACATATCAAAACTTCTTAAATCTTCAACCACCATTTCAATTTTCATTATGATTTATTTATCTTCTTGAACTAATTTTTCAAATTTTAACTTGAAATTATCTTTAAATCTTTTAGAATCCAAAAAAATATATTATGTGATTTCAAATTAATTATCTTTTGATAAATACTTCTCTTAAATACCTATATTGTTTCTTCTCTTATTCAATAGAAAACTTAAATATCTCTATTTCCTTCAATAAATCAAACTCATTTTTAGTAAAAATATCATCATAATTATTTGATAATTGTGATGATTTCAACAAATTATTCTTCTTCTTTTAATTTTTTTTGGAAATTTATTTTAGTTTCCCATGTTAGAATTTAATTTTTTGTTAATATGTATTATTACCTTGATTATGATAAGGTGTTAATATATGTTATTAGTGGTGAAAAATAATTTAACAACCCAGCCTCCAAAAACCCGAAGTCGGTAGTTATATTACATTATTGGTATAGAATACAAGAGTTTCCATAGGATTCAATAACTCAATAGTCATGTAATACTAAATGCATACATACATTACATTTGAAAACATAAGATACAATATTAAAAATTACCAGAACATTATTATACCTTCCATTATATTCTTGAAAATTACTTATAGTTCTCCTCTAGGTTTCCCAGGGAAATGAAAACAAATAAGGGTGAGGTAATATGCTCGGTAAGGAGTAGCATACAGCAGAATATATCATAACATAAACATGGAATAATTTATATCTAGGAATAAAAAAAATCCATAATCATATAAATATAAGAGCATTCTATATCCATGATAGTAAATGAAAATATGGATAACAATAATAATTGTTCTCATACTAATGGAATACATAATTACATACTTCAAATAATGTTGTCAGGTTCTTGTTTCAAGACAATATATTGATGTGGGAAGAGGTATACACTAAAATCCAAGCTATTTTTTCTTATGATACTTATTGATTCATCAAGTTATAATATAATTTCAATCCCCACCCATTACCATATTAGGTTTAATTCATTTACCATAAGAGTTAACAAGACCATTAATGTCATTTCCTATGAAACCTCAGGATGAATAAAAACATAGCTATTCATATGATGATAAATAAAAAATAAATAATTTCCCATTAAATAAAATCATTTTTATATATAGGAGAACATATCTTAATCAACTAAGATAATATGGAGTATCTTAAAAGTAACAGGAAGTACCCTTATCAAAGGAACATAGTGGAGAGGGTAATTTCAATGTGTTGGGTTATCCATGGAAGATAGTAATTGGTTTTAATAGTTTTCATTGGAAGGGGACCAAGGAAATGGTGGAAAAATCTTTCATCATGTTTTATAAAGATCATGTGAATATTCCAAATCATATCCTCTGTGAGTGTCAAGACAGGTGTGAAGTCTTAGTCCCACTCATTGTGTATTAAAGTGATGATTGAGTTAATGCTTAACCAACCCTCTTCGAGGTGATTACCTCTAGGTTAATATATTACATAGAAACATAAAATTTCTAGTATCTATATAGGGATGTATTTTCTATAAAAAAACACAATTTTACTTTACCAAAAATTGGGATGATTTTTCCACCATGTAAAAGATTGAGTTTTACAACAATTTTGGTAACTCTTGAATCAAAAGAATATGAGAGAGAGATAATAAAATTGAACCATGAATACTTTTAAATTAATTATTTATAATTTAGAAGGTCTTCTATGGAAATTTATTCTCCACCCAAAATTAAATAATTCATGAATATACCATGAGTCCTAATGAATGAAATTTGAGATAAAAAACCCCCACTTATGGATTGGGTAGCATTTCAATAAAAACCTCTTGAAAGATAGGGTTTTAAATTGATCTTAAAATAACATGAATAAAAGTAATTTCATGATATAAAATTTCAAATAGGTATTATATACACCATATAAAGAAAATTGGGTGCCTAATACAAAACATATCTCAAATAGAGGAATTTGAGACAAAAAAATATTTACCTCTTATCATGACTTCCCTGAATGTAATTTAACCTTGTATATCACAAAAATATATATATCAATCACTTAACATAGAACCTTAATAATTTCAATTTTCATTTATACTCTTCATATATATCCCTTCTCTATAGTAATTCTAGTTATTTTATTTATTTTCACTGCATCGGGTGTCTATAGTTTTGATCGTTTGTACTAGTTTCATAAAAACAGTGTTTTTATTTATTATTATCCCAAAGTACATCATTCCTAGATAATATAACGTACTATAATAGACTAATTTTATAAATTTATAATTATACTATCTCATTACTTTAGTGTTTTAGTTATGTTTCCTAAAAGTGGAATCAATGTTAACTTATTTTGGTAATTTTAGCGATCAAAGATGATATTTCAATAATAAGTTAAATAAATAATATAAAAATTCAATAGCCAAGAAAAAAATTATATTTTATTATTTAATTTTAATATTATTATTATTTAATTTCTCATAGCAATATATGATAGAGTTTTATAGCACTTTTCAAGTTGGTGGCTAAACCAACCCCGATATGAACATATTATAATTAGTGGATGATTACGACTATAAAAGTGGTTTCTTTTGTACATAATATCATTATTAAAATAAAATAATTTTATTATTTAGATAAATTTAATTTTTTTGATTAATATTTAAATATTTTCTAATAAATAAGAAATAAACTAGGTGAAAAACAGGATACATTACTTCATGGAGGTGGTAGTCGACACAACACACGATTAAAGTTATTATTTCTTGAAGAATGAAAGGAAATTAAGTTATACGATAATTTCACATTTTAAAATCATATTTATATTATATATATCATATTCATTCATCAATATAATCATTAAAACCAACCATGAGAGGCAATATAAAAAAATGGAAGATGTCGATTTGTGGAAGTGATAGTCCATGCACACGCACTAACGATGCTTTTATTTTTTCCTTAATAGATAGAGAGGAAAAATGGTTTTTAAATTAATATAACATTTAATTATAAAAATAATACTTATTTATTTATATTTTTATATATTTAACAGTATAATAATATGAATATTAAGAATAAAATAATAAGAATAAATGGATACTCGCATTGGGAACTTGAATTTTTTATAGGTATTATCCTTTGAAATGAAGGGATTATTTTAATTAATGGTCATGAAGGGATTTTTTAAATGGGAGAAGGTTCTAGGAAAATAAAATTCACATATTTTAAATTATAAATTATAAGATAATGTGAGTATTGAAGTGGTGGGGATGCTACTATTTTATAAGTTAAGATAAGGGAAGCTTTGTGAGTAACCCTTACATTTTCAAAAATGTAAAGTTACTATTAAAGGTTCAATGGAAAAAATGAAAAAAAGAGGATACAAAAGTGATATTATAAATAAACTCACATAAACCACTCATTTTTTATAAAACTTTAAGTTTTTAGTGCATTTTATTTTAACTTTTTAACTTTTTCCATAATTTTATTTTATACTGGTAATTAATTTTTAACTATGGTAAGTAATTTTATTGAAAAAAAATTAGGATTAAAATTTTTATCTAATTTTATCCTTCTAATTTAAAATTTTAAAATAATTTTATCAAATAAAATTTCTTAAGGTGTGAAAATTTTATTTTTAAATAGACACCCTTAATCATGTAAAAATAGTTTTTAGAAAAATAAAATTTTAAACATTAAATTTATATATAAGATAAAATTATCTTGGATACAGATTTAAAAGAAATAAATTGATTTATTAAAAAAATGGTATTAGTATTTAAATTCAATCCAAAATCTAAACTCACTTTAAAAATAATTAATTCAAATAAAAGAAAAAAATGGTTTTTATTAACGAAGCATTTTACTTTAGTTCTAAAAATTGTTTGAATAAGTTTTCTAAGTTAAAATAACATTTTGAAATGAATACTTTTATCCCTTAAATTTATATTTGATCACTTTAAAGGTTTTTTAAACTTCTAGGCCATACTTATATTATTATAGAGTCATAAAAATAACAAGTTTTTGGAAAACCCTATTTATTTACTAAAAAACAACCTTTTTAGAAAAAGATAATAAATTCTTACTAAGATAATTTTGATATAATGATTTCAAAATTGAAGTTAATTATTAAATTTAAAATACTAAAATTTAAATCATAAATTAATTCATGAAGAAATGATATTTAGATTTTTTGTTATGCAATGGTTTTATGATTTATCATTTACCAGTTATAGTAGCGTAACGGGTATTATATCCCCCCAATTTAAATAATTTCAGCCTTAAAAATTTTTATGTGTCATATAATAAAAAACTACAGGTATTTCCTCCTCATAGATTATTCAGGCCCCCTATGTTACCTCCTCTAGTTGGTTATTTCTCCAAAGGAATTTTACCAGATGAGTTTTCTGATTCCATAACACTTTTCCTCCAATGTCAAGAATATGGAAAGGAACTTAATTATAAGACAAGTCAGGTTATAAATTTATTCCATCATATGTGAGAAAGTGTGTGGGATTTGGAATGTATTTCCTCAATAATGAAACATGGAAGACATCATGTACTTTATAAATATTGTGTGACATATCCAATCTATAAGGTATAACTCTAATTATTTCTAGTATTTAAAAAGGCTAAATATATCTAGATCTTAACTTCCCCTTTTTATCAAATCTTAAATCTCCCTTTAATAGGGAAACATTCAATAATACATAATCTCCAACTTGAAATTCCATGACTTTATTTTGATTTTCATAATAGCTCTTTTTTCAGCCCTGGGCTACTTTAATATGATCCTGAATAGTCTATACTTTAACAGTCATATCCTCTACAAACTCTAGGATAACTAATCATATTTCTTTAACTTTTTCCAAATAGGTTAGAGTATGAAACCGATTCCCATATAATTCTTCATATTTTTTCATCTAGATGCTCATATAGAAACTATTATTTTATGAAAAATACACCAAAGGTGGATACTTATCCCACATACCTTGGAAGTGAATATAGCATGACCTCATTATGACTTCAAAATTTTGGACAGTACTTTAATACTTCCCATCAATTTGGGGATGATTGGTGGTTCTTAAATGTTTCTCAATGTTGAGAGACCTTTGAAAACTCTTCCAAAATTTCAATTTGAACTAATGGTCATGATTAGATATAATTGATATAGGTTATCCATGAATCCTTATGATTTCATTGATATAGAGCTGTAAAATTCACTCATTATTCCTTGGAGTCTTTAGGAGTCTCGTGAAAAAGTTCATTATAATATTGTCCCACTTCCATATAGGTATAGAAAGTGGTTCACGACTCTCTTATGATATTTTCTTTTAGTATTTAACTGCTGGTATACTAAGAATCTAGCCACATATACCCAATTTTTTAATTCATATCATCCCACTAGAACTTTTCTCTTAAATACCTATACATATTTTTGTTAATAAGGTTTATAAAGAAATTTTAGCTATGTGATTCATCTAAAAGTTCCCTTTTCAACTCTGGTATGAATATAACACATAACCTCTTCCCAAACCTTAAACACTCCCTATAAATATATGAATCCTATCAATTTCCCATCATTTAATGATTTAATCTTACTTTTTAAGTGCTCACCATACTACTAATACTTCTCTATTTTTCTAGAAAGGATGGTTTAGAAATTTCATGGAAAAGGAAAGACGTATCCCCTTACCTAAAAATCACATATCCATCTTTACTATATATCATTATATAGTATCCTTTTTAATAATCACCATGGTTATAACTCTATGGTATCTCCTACTCAATACATCAGATGCCTTTTTTTCCTTCCTAGGGAGATGGTGTATCGAGCAATCATAGTCCTCGAGTAGTTTAAATCAACTTATATGACTCATTTTGAGATCATTCTAAGAGAATATATACTTAAAAATCTTGTGTTATGTATATATATCACATATCTCACCATAGAGGTAATGTATCCATATTAAAAAAAGATTATGGATGATAATACAAATTCCTGAGTTGGATAGATCTATTCATATATTTTCAATTTCCATGATTCAGAGACAATCTCCCTATCATTCTACAAAAGGACACAATAAATTACTTTATTTCATGAATTACTATATATTAAAAATCCTTCCTTACCTGATGGTATATTCAATAATAGTGAATTAATCAGTCTCCTCTTCAGTTCTTCAAAATTTTCCTCACATTACCTTGACCATGTGAATTTCACCCCTTTATATGTTCACATAGTTAAAGGTTTGACCAACTTGGTTAAATCTTGAACGAACCTCTGATAGTAACCTCCAAAACCCAAGAAACTTCTATAACAACCCATACTTGATGTACATTGACATTACATCACTTTTTTAGAATACTTAATACACAACACAAATACACACCGAATGACCATATTAGTTTAGTGCCTTTGGGAACATGGAACACATTCTTCTAATTTAGTGAAATATCTTCAAAATATCCCATAAATATATTCCCCATTATTACCCCTAACTAAAACTTTTATTTATAACCTGGGGAAAAGAAAACATAAGAAAAAGGGTGATTTCATATGCTTAGTAAGGGTAAAAAATGGATACATGTAAACATAACCATGAGAATAATGGTATGATAACTTGATCAAGAAAATAAAATATCATAACCTGTATATCAAAGATCATGAACATGAATCATGACATAAAGACTAGAATTTCATAAAACATGATTCATGAGAAAATAAATAACATGAGTCATGGAAGCATAAAATAGGAATAAAACATTGAATTTTGGAATACACATAAGCATAAAATAATGTTTTCCATAGTAGTCAAGGCATTGCTAACAAGGCTATCTTGGTAGTATGGGTTCACTTCACATATCATATTGGTAGTCATGGTTCACTCCCATAACCATCTTGGTAGTCATGGTTCACTTCCATAACCATATTGGAGGACAAGGTCCTTCATGTCTATCTCATGAGATATAAATCTTTACTCAATGCATCAGAGGGAGATATTGGTCACACCCATATCACAATGAAGTCATACATACATGCTCCACAAGATCATAAACAATAATATCATAACCAATAAAATGGAATGGGTTTTATAAACATATAATCATATAATAACCTATGAAAAATAGATAGGTTTCACAATTATTTCATCTAAAGAATAACCCATGAAAATAATGGGGTTTCTTAGCCATAATTCAATCAAAATATAAACCATTCAGAGAAATAATATGAATGGTATTCTTGAACTATAACAAAGTATGTCATCATAGGTGGGGAAGGATTTTTTAAAGATCACTTAGAACATGAATTTTCCTTAAAATGTTTTTTAAAACATAAAAAATTTCAAACCCATTTACTTTTAAAACACCTTGATAACATATAGTAGAATCCTGAAAATAATTTGAAATATTTCTTGAGGAAAATATCCTTTCTTTATTGAAATAGTTTTGTTTTCTTAAAATTCGACACAATTTTAAAAGAAATTTTTTTTTTTGAAAATAACCTTTTAATATTTTAGGGGAAGCTTCAAGGTAATAATGCATCATGAAAGCATAAAAAAATTTCATGCCTTATAAGTTATAAAAACATTATTCTTGTACTTTTTCTAGAAAGGTCAAAAAGTACATCATTTGGAAAAAGAAAGAAAGATTCCTTTCAAAGTGAGAATTAAAAATTCAAAAGTAGGTAAAAATGACTTTAAACATACATATGATAGTATTAAAACATTTATATAAAACATGTACATGGATAAATATTCCCCAATGAATACTTAAAACGAAACAATCCCAAATATGGAAGAGATTGTGAAATCAATACTCATCACTTTATAATCTATAGAATCTTATGCCCCATGTAAGAATAAAAATTATAATAATTTTTAAATATCATAATATTCTGGATAAAATTCACAAAAGACATTCATGGGTAGTATATACACCACATAGAAGAAAAAAGTAGTGTATGAGTCATGTGTCTCACATAAATAAAGGTAAGACAAAAATCCCCATACATTGTGTCTTGAATCTCTTCGTACTTGAACAAGCTTCCTATATAATGAATATAAGTTTATTATAAATATTTTACAGAAGAATATTATTATATATAATACCATATATGTTTTGATTATGACCATATATTACCCACATGTTAACTATCCTATGTTAAGGTTTCACTTCTGGTAATATTCTCTTTGTTCTTCGCATGTGTCTTAATTTGTTATATCATTGGTCCTTATTCTTATATCATGATTCAATAATTTAAATCATGATATAAATATCATGTATATCCATTATATGTATACTATAATAATCTATATCATAATGAAGTGCAAAATGGAATACACCGTTCATGGAGACGTTAAGTTGTATGTACGCATGAACATTGTTTCCGTTTTAATTTATCATATTGAAAGAAAGTATGTAAATAAAATATATATATATATATTTATATATATATAAACCTTATTCTAGTATAATTATTATATCATATATATCATATAAGTACAATAAACCCATCCTTAATACATTTCAAGTTGTGTGTGAACGAGTCACATCGCTATGAGGGGGTGGTAGTCCACACTTCATCAAACGAGATTATCATATTAACACCAAATGTAAAGTAAAAAGTTATGTATTGTAAAAATTAATTAAAAAGATTAAATACATAATAAATATTATATTTAACGTATATATATATATTGTCCATCATAATGTCCACCATGATTGGTGGTAAAGGAAAAAATGAACAATCATCATTTCATGAGGTAGTAGTTCTCCGTACACAGAAATAGTATGTTCAATATCCATTATATGGAGGCGTGTGTAAGTGTAGGTAGAAAACTTTGCATAAAAAATCCTAGTATATTTAGGATACTGTTTTTTTCATAAAATAATGGAATAAACAGTGTGTAGAGGGTAGATAAGGAAAATTAAAAAATGAGCTTGAGAGAAGACGTTACCTCTTAACTAGGTAACTCCTTTTGGTTTGTGCCCAAAGGCTTTCTTGAGTTTCCTTATACCCATGGGAAGGATTATAGGAGTAAGGGAGGGAATTTTGGATCTTATTTGAGCATATTTTGGGTGATCTAAGTGGCTTGAGCGATGTGAATAAAAGATAATGAGAGGTTCCTTTTATAAGAGGGAGGAGAGGCACTTTAAAAAACTCCAAAACTATTAATTTATTAAAAATTGATTTTCGATTTCAAATAGATAAAAAGTGAGTTGTTTAAAATTTTAGATAAGGTTGGGTCTAAATTCCCTAAAAAAAATTAATTTTTGACATGTTTAGGTCACAAAATGAACCTTATCTTTTGGATTTAACCCTTAGTTAAACAATTTAACTCTTACCGTGACGACTTGTGTTTTTACACTACATGGTTAATATAGTTACTATAAAATTCCAAAAGAACCAAAATTGGAAAATTTATGACTTATTTAACATTATCATAGTTATATGGAATAAATATAGATTTTTAATAATTTTTTATCGTTTAATAAAATATTATTTATTTTAAAATCTCATTTATTTCAATTTTGACATTATTTATTACTTGACTATTTATAAAATCTTAAAAACTTTATTTATTAAAATGAAATAAATTAAATAGTCCCTAACATTTTTTATTCATCCAAAAAATTCATGGATGGCATCAAATAACTCAAATTACATTTATTTTAATATTATTAATATCATTTATTTGATTCTTCCTTTAATAAATCTGTTACTACATCATTATAGTGTCATAATTAAATTTAATTATTTAATGTATAAAAACTATAAATAAATTATATTTATGTGTATAAATGTCTTATATTGATAATGAATATTTATAGTTGAATTTATCTTATGTATAACCCTATATTAAAATTTATTTATTTATTAAAATTTGAATATGACATTTCTAAACCTTCTTTAAATAAAATATAATAAATGTCCTAATCTAACATAAGTGTCTTAAAAATGATCATATTTTTGACCAAGGGTTGATTTGGGTCTAAAAACACTTATCCAATGAAATTAGGACAAGTTTTAGGGTAATTTTTTATTATTATAATATTATTTTGTTACATTTAATTACCCTATTTACCTTTAACCGTGGGAAATAAAATTCAAAAATTACGATACATTAGAAATTATTTTGATCATATTAGTCCAAATTTTTCATACTGATTACAACCATGTATGACCATTTTTTGAAATTCAATTCACAAAAGCGGTAAAATTACATTTAAGGCTAATCTTAAAAATGTGGCTAGAAGACGGGTAAGAGACGTTCAAAAGTTCAATAATTTTTTATATCTAATTATATTATAAAAAAATATTCCAATGAAATATATTGGATTAATATATTTATTATTTATCTATTGGGACTTTAAAATTAATTTAATTTAAAATAATTATTTAAATGAAAAGTCGGTTCTTAACTACAATGCATTATTTTTCACTATTCATCGAAAATTGAAACTTTTCAAAAAAATACCAAAAAAACACCCTAAGACAATTTTGATATTATAAATTCAAAAATAATAATTATTTTATCAAAATAAATTTATATGAGTGTCTAAAATTAATTTTATTATTTTTTATAGGATATGAAAAGCAGTTCATTTGAGAAAATAGTTGTTTTAAACATATAGATACTTTACCTAAAATTATATTTTTCATTATCAAAACCATTATAACTAATATTTAAAAAGTATTTATTAATATTCATATTACAGTTGTAACGACTAGGTTATAACTATCTTATTTAAGTAATTATAATATTAATGTGTCGTTTCATAGAAACTCGGTGTTGCGTGTACTGCAAGCTTCCTTTGGTGTTGTGTATAACATAATACTAACATAGTGCTATAATATAGTAAACAAAACCAATATTTAGTGTTTCATGAAGTGAAAATATCAAAATATTAAATTAATTTGAAAAAAAATCACAAAATTTTGGGGTGTGACATTCTACCCCCTTAAAATGAATTTCAGCCTCAAAATTCGTATGGGTTATCTAAGGTTTAATAGTTGAAAATCCATTCATATAGTCCCACATCGTAAAAAATTATTAAAACTTACTTTTAAAAAGGAAAGTTAGAAACATAACGGTTACCCAAGGTAACTCATAAATAGGTTTCCACATAGGTGAAGATTTGGGCATGGAGGGAAAATGTAAATAATCATAGAGATTGATAAAGATCAATGATCACAAGAAAGTGGGTGATCGAGAGAAATTTAACAATAACCAAACCATAATCTAAAGAATCGTGAAAGAGTTCATTGATATCATCAAAAATGATGATAATAGGACACCCTTTTACATCACAATTATTTTCCCAATGTTGAACAATTTTCAAGAGAATATATAATTACATGATTTAAGTATAACTTCCCCCTTTTGTTTTCCTAGATAAATTTAGTCTTTATCTCATATTATAATAAATGAAGTTGAATTTTTCATTCCTAAAGTGTTAGCAGATCATGAGATGCATAAATAGAATGATGGGTCATTCCATCTATCTTTATCACAACAAAAAGGTTATCACAAGTTATCAAATATAAATAAATCCACCTTTAGTGAGATAATACTATAATATCACAAAATCATATTAAGTTTAACATAAAAATTCTATAAATAGATAAGCCACAATCCTTCTAAAAGCTGAAAATCTAAAACATTAGAACGAAGTCTGCTAAATCAGCCTAAAATTTATCTCCCATATATCATAAGGCAGTTCATGGTTCTAACATTCTAAACAAGTGAATAACTTAATCATTAATTCTCTTAAAACATGGAAATAACCTGAATTTCCATACATACTTATTGAAAACATTCATGTTTCCTTATTCTTAAGTCCAAAAATATGTAAACTTCATCTATGATAACATAACCCATATGTTAATAAATCCTTAATTAGTTCCATGGTAACTAGTTTCTTCCGATTTGATTATTCATATCCAGCATATCTTTATCCAAATATCATTGTCTCAACATCAGGCTCATATTAAGGGTTATCCTTCCCTTAATCATGTTTTTTCAGAAAATATAAGATTATTACCTAAATCACTATTCACAGTTACCAATACCATTCAACATATTTTCTTAAATACCTAATTAAAAACTACAGTGGATCAATCCATATATGTTTCATTATTCCTTAATACCATAATAGTAATTCTACAAAAAAAATCTTGAATTCCACTACATAAACTCTCAATCATTCCACAACTTTGTGGTCATACTCCATATCTCCAATAGTGATCGTATGAGATTTCCTTTTCCTTTATCCTTAAGAGTTTTCTTACATCGATCATCATCACTAAACATTGGGTTTGGGCACTGGTTAACATAATTCCCATCTTCCTTGAACTTATAGCAATGAAGTGGGGGATGTGCACTATGTGCGGCTTTCTCTCCATTCACATTGTTAGCTAACTTATTCCCACCACTTTGACACACAAATGCCTGATTACCTTCCTTTCCCAACCCAAAAAATTTATTAGACCCCTTAAGAAAATTTCCTCCATGTTTCCTTCCACACTTTGAGAATAAATAAAATCTAATCATATTTTCTCCATAGTTTTTAGTGTTTCTTTTGAATTCTATCCTTGTTTTCTAATAATAACCATGAGATAGATGAGTAACTTCAATATACCTTTTTTAAGAAGAATATGAGGAAGGTACATAATGAAAAATAAGTTCATTAACTCGTTCCGGTCCATGGATTCAATATTATCTTGTTTCCTCATATTCTTGATAAAGTTTTACCATAGATTCACTTTACCTTCCAAGTGATAAGTCCCCAACTTAACTTTTTCACGTTTTGAACAGCAGAGATTGAAAAAAATATTTTAAATGGTACAAATCCATTTCTCAGCAACTAGTGGATTAGTTATTCTACTAAAAAAATGTGTATGTTTACTTAAAAAGGATTCAAGAGAACAATGTTCCCTTTTTTGGTTATTTGGAATCCTGCTAGGATTCATGGTTTGATATGGCTTTTTGGTCATAGAAACAAGATTATGTATTCCATCTCCCATAACATTCAATTAATTAGGAGGAAAATCATTAAATTTTCCATCACATACATCGTTAACATGGTTCCTTTTGGTTCTAACCATTAAATAAAACCAAAAGAATAGAGTAAGAAATAGTTATAATAATAAGGAACCACATAATCATGAAAAGTCACTTATAAGATGTCTAAATTATGAAACCTTATTTAATCAATGACACCTTAGGTTCACCGTAGTTTATTTATAGCCAACTTCTATTTAAATCCTTCATAATGGTTCATAAAGAGTTTTTGAATTTCAAAACCATATCCCCCAGGAGTGTCAAACCAGGTGTTTAGAAAGGCTCGTTGTCATGTACCAGGTTATGATCGATTCATGCCCAACTCACCTTGTCAGATTTGTTACTTCTATGTACATATGTTCTAGATCCATATCCACTTGTAGTATCTAGAAAGGTATATAATTCTATGAAACCACTTACTCTATCATTTACCAAAATTCCAAGACATTTTTCTTATCATTAAATCACCCTTAGACTTATCCTTAGTGGCGTCCCTAGACATATCCTTATAAATATCCCTTGGGATCTCACTAAGGTTTTATCGTCCTAGTTTCCAAAGGTTGACTAAAATTTTCCTTTAATACCAACTATAATAACCCAACCTTGACATACATTGAAATTACGTCACTTTTGTGGAATAATTAATAAATAATACAAATACACACTAAAAGACCATATTAGTTCAGTGAATTTGGAAACATGTAACACATTCTTCTAATTTGGTGAAAGATCTTAAAAATCTCCAATAAATATCTTCTACTTTTTTACCCCTAACTAAAAAATTTATTTATAACCCGGGGAAAAGAAAACATAAGAAAAAGGCTAATATTATATGCTTGGAAAGGGTAAATAATGGATACATGTAAAAATAATAATGAGAATAAGGGTATGAGAATATGATCGTGAAAATAGAAGATCATACACTGCATATCAAAGATCATAAACATGAATCATGGCATAAATTCTAGAAGTTCATATGAAATAAATAATATGAGTCATGGAAGCATAAAATAGGAATAAAACATTGAATTTTGGCAGACACATAATCATAAAATAATTATTTTCATAGTAGTCAAGGCATTACTTCTAAGACTATCTTGGTACTATGGGTTCACTTCCCATATTATCTTGGTAGTCATAGTTTACTCCCATAATCATCTTGGTAGTCATGGTTCACTTCTGTAACCTTCTTAGTGTAAAAGGTCCTTCATGTCTATCTCATGAGATATAAATATTTACCCGATGCATCAAAGGGAGATATAGGTCACACCCATATCATAATTAAATCATACATACAAGTTCTACAAAATCATAAACAATCATATAATAACCCATAAAATGGAATGGGTGTTATAAAAATATAATCATATAATAACCTATGAAAATATATAGGTTTCATTATCATTTCATCTAAATCATAACCTGTGAAAAGAAGGGGTTTCTTAAACATCATGTCATCAAAACATAAACCATTCAGAGAAATAATATGAATGGCATTATTGAACTATAACAAAGTATGTCATCATAGGTGAGGAATTATTTTGAAAGATCACTTGGAATATAAATTTTCCTTAAAAATACCTTTTAAAAACATAAAATTAAATTAAAAACCCTTTTATTTTAAACCACTTTGAAAACACATAAAATAATCATGAAAATCATTTAAAACAGTTCTTGAGGGAAATATCCTTTCTTTGTTGAAATAGTTTTCTTTTCTTGAAATGCAGCACAATTTTAAAAGAAAACATTTTATTTGAAAATAAACATGTAATCTAGTAGGGGAAGCTTCAAGGTAATAAGGCATCATGAAAGTGTAAAAATATGTTAATTATATATAAGATATAAAAACATTATACTCATACTTTCACGGGAAAAGTCAAATAGTGTCGCGTTTGGAAAATAAAAGAAAGATTCCTTTCAAATCATGAATTAAAAATTCAAAAGTGGCTAAAAAATACTGTAAATATTCATAGGAAAATAGTAAAATATTTTATGAAAATATTTTTAGGAAAAATGTAAATTGATGATAAATATTCCCAAATGAATACTTAAAACAAATCAATCCCTAATATGGAAGAGATTTTGAAATCAATACTCATCACTTTATAATTAATATAATCATATGCCCCATGTAAGAAAGAAAATTATAATAATATGTAAATATAATAATATTATATATAATAATAATAAAATAAATTCATGGTCATTATATACACCATGTATTAGAAACAAGTAGTGTATGAGGCATGTGTCTCACAAAAATGAAGGTGAGATAAAAATCCCCTTACCTTGTGTCTTGACTCTTTTCGTACTCGAACAATATTATTGTATAATAAATATAAGTTTATTATAAATATTTTACAGAATCATATTATTATATCTAATACCACATATTTTTTGATTATTACCATATATTACCCTCTTTTTAACAATCCTATGTTAATATTTCACTTCGGGCAATATTTGCTTTGTTTTTCACATGTGTCTTAATTTGTTATATCGTTGGTCCTTAAAATTATATCATGATTCCAGAATGTAAATAATGATATAAATATCATTTATATCTAGTATATTTATATTATAATAATCTATATCATAAACAATTACAAAATGGAATACATCATTCATGGAGTTGGTAAGTCGTACGTACGCATGAACATTGTTTTCGATTTAATTGTCATATTGAAAGAAAGTATGTAAAAGAAATATGTATATATATGTATGTATGTATATATATCTATATATATATATATAATTATTTCAATAAAATTACTATATCATATATACCATATAATTTCACTAAACCAATCATTAATACATTCCATGTGGTGTGTGAACGAATCACATCGCTTTGAGGGCATGGTAGTCAACATTTCCTCAAACGAGATTATCGTGTTAACACCAAATATAAAGTAAAAAGGTATGTGTTTTAAAAAGGAATATAAAATCTTAAAGACATAATAAATATTATATATAACATATATAGATAGATTTTACATCATAATGGGCACCATAATAGGTGGTAAAGGAAAAATGAACAATCATCGTTTCGTGAGGCAGTAGTTTGTCGTACACAGAAATAGTATGTTTGATATCTATTAGATGGAGGTTTGTGTAAGTGTAGGTTGAAAACTTTACATAAAAACATCCAATTATATTTGGGATACTTTTTTTCATTAAATAATGGAATAAAGATAGTTTAAAGGGTAGAGAAGTAAAAGTAAGAAAGGATCTTGAGAGAAGACATTACCTCTTAATCGGGTAACTCCTTTTGGTTTGTGCCAAAAGACTTACTTGAGTTTACTTTTTCCTAGGTAAAGTCTTATAGGAGGAAGGTAGGGAAGTTGAGAGATTATCTGAGCATAGTTTTGGTGAGACAAGGGGCTTGAGTGGTGTGAAGGTTCCCTTTTATAAGAGGGAGGAGGGGCACTTTAGGAAACTCCAAAGGTATTAATTTATTATAAATTTATTTTTGATTTAAAATGGATAAAAATTTAGTTATTTAAAATTTGAGATTATTATGGGTATAAATCCCTTAAAAAAATTAATTTTGGACAATTTTATATCATAAAATGAACCTTTTCTTTTGGCTTTAACCTTTAGTTAAACAATTTAACTCTTACCATGACAACTTGTGTTTTTACACTATAGGGTTAATATAGTTACTATAAAATTCCAAAAGAACCCCAATTAGATAATTTATGACATATTCAACATTATCCTTGTTATTTGGCCTAAATTTATATTTTTTATAATTTTTTATCATTTAATAAATTATTATTTATTTTAAAATCTCATTTATGTCAGTTTTGACACTATTTATTACTTGACTTTTTATAAAATACTAAAAACTTTATTCCTTCAAAAAACTAAATTAAAGAATCCCTAACATGTCATAGGAATCCAAAAAAATCTTTTATGACATCAAATAGCTCAAATGATATTTTTTTTAATATTATTAATATCAATTATTTGAATCTTCCTTTAATAAATCTATTACTATATCATTATTAGGTCACAATTAAATTTTATTATTTAATGTATAAGAATTATAAATAAATTATCATGATATAGATAAATTTCTTATCTTTATAATGAATAATTATAGTTGAATTTACCTTATGTATAACCCTATATTAAAATTTATTTATTTATTAAATTTTGAATATGATATTTTTAACTCTTCTTTAAATAAAATATAATAAATATTAAAATCTAACACAAGTGGCTTAAAAGGGGTCATATTTTTTACCTAAGGTTGATTTGAGTCGAAAAAAATTATCCAATGAAATTAGGAAAAGTTTTAGGGTAATTTTATATTATTATAATATTATTTTTTTACCTTTAATTGCCCTATTTACCTTTAACCGTGATAAATAAAATTCAAAAGTTACTATTCACCAAAAAATTATTTTGATCCTATTAGGCCAAATTTTTCATACTGATTATAATCATGTATATTTGTTTTTTGAAATTTAATTCATAGAAGAGATAAAATTATGTTTACTGCTAATCTTGAAAATGTGGCTAGAAGGTGGGTAAAAGAGAAGTTCAAGAGTTCAATAATTTTTTATATCTAATTATATTATAAAAATGATTTCAATTACCTATATCAGATTAATATATGTATTATCTATCTATTTTGACTTTCTGGCTTTAAAATAAATTTAAATTAAAATAATTATTTAAATCAAAATTTGGTTTTTAACTACAATGTTGTGTTTTTCACTATTCATCAAAAATTGAAACTTTTCTAAAAAATACCAGAAAATCACCCTAAGATAATTTTGATATTATGGATTCAAAAATAATTTTCATTTTATCAAAACCAATTTCTATGAGTGTCTAAAATTAATTTTATTATTTTTCATAGAAGGACATGAAAAGTGGTTCATTTGAGAAAATAAAAATTTAAACATATAAAGACTTTATCTAAAATTATATTTTTCATTATAAAAACAATTATAACTAATATTTAAAAATTATTTATTACTATTAATATTACAAGTTTAATGGATAGGTTATAAATATCTTATTTAAACAATTATAATAGTAAATTATTTTTCATAGAAACTCGGTATCGCGTGTAACACAAGCCAAGTCAGTGTTGCATTTAGTGTAAGATTCCCTTGGTATTACATATAACATAATCCATACATAGTGATATTATATAGTAAAAAAATCAATATTCAGTGTAGCGTAAAGTCAAAATATCAAAATATTAAATTAATTCAAAAAAATCACAAAATCTTAGGGTGTTACAACTTTAGATATTGGTTATGTTCATCAGTGTAGGTCATTCCTTTAATACCTTTGTCTTTGGAGGTTCAATAGATATTCCATACTTGAACACAATATTACCAAGAAAGGAAACTATATTTACCTAAAATTCACACTTACTATATTTCCTATATAATTCTTTTTTTCTAAGGGTATCTATAAATATTTACTAATGAATCACATACTCTTCATAGATCTTAGAGTATATCAAGATATCATCAGTGAATACAACCAAAAAGTTATCTATATGATAATTTAATACTATATTCACCAGATCCATAAATATAAAAGGTTCATTAGTTAACCCAAAATGTATTACCATAAAATAAAAATTTACATACCCTTTTCAAAATATTTTTCTTTGGTATATCATCCTTCTTCACCTTTAGATAATGATAACCATAGCGAAAATAAAACTTCAAAAAATATTGATCACCTTAAATTTGATCAAATAAGACATCAATGTGTGGTAAAGGATACTTATTCTTTATATTAATGGTATTTATCTCTCTATAATCAATACACAGTCTCATAGAACCATCCTTTTTTTCATAAATAAAATAGGGTCTCCCTATAGTGAAACACTAGGGTGTGTAAATAACTTATCATACAAATCATATAGTTTCCTCTCTAACTACACCAAATAAAAAAGATATATTCTATAGGGAGTTTTAAATATAGTCCTTGCATCAAGAATGAGTTCAATAGAGAACTCAAATTCACACATTGGTGGATGTCCAGGTAATTATTCTGGGAAAACATCAATTATTTTTTATACCATGGGTAAAACCTCAATTCTTCGGATATTTTTCTTATCGATAGATCATGCTTGAACCTTGTCTCTTACCATAATTTCATTAAGTAGAGTTACTCTGGGAGTATCCTTACATGATTTAGATGATGAAATTTCCCCTTTAAAAATAATAGATTCCATGTAATAACCCAGAACTCTATCAATGAAACTTCCCTTCTTATGTTTATTTCATATAGTATAGATCATATAAAATCACTTATAGAACACAATACAAAAAATATAAATGAATAATGAATAAAATAATACGTATTTTTAGAAGTTAAGGAACCTATACTGATGAAATATTACCATTCCCTTAGGAATAGTAATATGGCCCTTATGAATACTAAACCGGAAAATAGAATAGTAAACTCACTAATTAAAGTATAAATAAAATTTTACCATCTTATAAATGAAATTATGATATAATTATATCACAATGTAAGTGTAACATCCCAAGTAAATGAAGAATAATATATTTTTATACTTATTAATATTTTTGAATTAAATATTAATTTTACTTTAAAAGGTTTTCTATGTTCGATAGCATACCCGATACGCAACAACGGGTTTCTTTGGAATCTTACGTTGCACACTAATAATATAATATTATTATTTTAAATGGTAGTTAACTCATAGTCGGTGTATTGGCGGGAATTAATGAAACTAACTACAATATGATTATATGTGACTGTTAAATGTATTTACATTATCTAATAAAAAGTTAGAGGCTTAAAATGTGAATGAATCTAATTTTAAGCATAATTTACATTAAAAGGTTGATTTATCACCTTTTAATGTAGAACCCTCTTTAAATATAGTTTTGTTCACTTTAATACATTCTAATTGACCAAATAAAATCCTTCTTTATAATGGGGACATCAAATTTTACTTTGGGTAATTTTTTGGTATTTTTCTGATAAAGTTCATTTTTTAATGAATAGTGAAAAATATTGTATTTTAATTCAAAAGTGCCTTTTAATATAATTTATTTATATGGTTAGATTATATTTTTAGTTGTTTTTAAAGTGTAATTAAAATATATTTTACCATTTAATTCAATGTTGGTCATTGTAATTAATTTCACTTTGAAATTGGATATAAACAAGTATCAATTTTTTGATAGTTATTGTTTCTTAAAAACACGCTATTTGTTTTAACAACGGGAATTAATTTTAAAATTAATTAATGCCACTTCTATGTTTTAAATTTGGAAAAATATACATCATTTTTTGATTTGGAATATCAAATAATGCTTAGGCTGAATTTTTTGTATTTTTCTGAAAAACTTCAATTTTTGATGAATAGTTAAACTACTTAGTGGTAGTTAAAAAAACTGACTTTTTCATTTAAATGGAATTTTACCACTTCTGTGGATTGAATTTCAAAAATCCGATATACATGGTTGTTATCAAAAAGTAAAATGTGGTTCATTAAGATGAAAATAATTTTTGGTGAATAGTAACTTTTGACTTTTATTTACTGCGGTTGAAGGTAAATAGGACAATTCAAGGTTAAAAGAATATTATAATAATTCAAAATTACCTTAACACTTGTCCAAACATTATTTTTTGAGTCATTAACGACCATGGGTATCTTTGGGCCGATTTTGGGACCCCTTTGATCCACTTGGAAGTGATAATGACAATTTAGATTAATTAACTTTAAGTAAAGACAAAATTGACATTAACAAAAATATTTTAGTAATTAATTTTTATATGGTTTTATATAAGTCCTATTTTAGACTATAAATACTCATTGGAAAGATAAAATGATTTCATACATGATCTTATTTGTTTATAATTTTTAGACAACAAATAAATTATATTATTTATGACATAATAATGATACAATGTTTACCTCATTAATAAATCATTTAAATAAATAAGATTATAATGATTAAAATATTATCCAAAACATGTCAAATTATGATTGGATTATTTTATTTCGACCATGAGTAATCTTATATTCATCTTTAATGATTTTTTGGACCATTAGAAACCTAATATCATTATATTATAAAATAATAGTTTCACACTTTCCTAAAAAGCCCCTCCTCCCCCTTATAAAAGGAGACCACTTCTAACCAATTCCTCACACATATCAAGACATTTGGCTCATCCAAACTCTGCCCAATTAAGCTCCCTACATCCCTCTTCTCTCCCTAGAAGCCTTACCTTAGTCAGAAGGCACTTCAAGAAGTCATTTTGGTTCAAACCAAAGGAGTTACCCAAATTAAAGGTAACGGTTTCGCTTAAATTATTTTCATTTATTTTACTTCTACAACCCCTAAACTCTTTTTATTTATTTATTTTGTAACAACACCAGTATCATAAATATACTAGGATTTTGTTATAATAATTATTCTAACTACACTTACACACACCTCCATCTAATGGATGAAGAACATAATGTTTTTGTGGATGGAAAACTAACGCCTCATGAAACGATGATTGTTCAATTACATATTACCACCTCTCATGGTGGCCATTATAATGGAACTGTATTTATATATGATATATATTATGTTTATGATTTCATTATTCTTCTGTAATTCCCAATTATATTAAGCCTTTATGGTTTCCATAGTGGGTAAATACGATAATCTCATTTGAGGAAGTGCGGACTACCGCCCCCTTAAAGTGATATGACTCATTAATGCCTTATGTGGGATGTATAAAGGATAGATTTAATGATATTATATATGATATTATATTTTAATTATAATATACCTATGTATCATTATGTTTTAATTCTATTAAAATAATAAATAGAAATGAAAGTAGCGTTCATGTGTACGTACGGCTTACCGTCTCCATGAATGGTGCATTTAATTTCTTACCTCCAAATGTTATGTACTATTATAAATACATGTATATACTGAATATATATGATATATATGATATTTAAATCATGAATATAATTATGGATATAATGTAATATTTACCACATGTACAACTTGTAAATATAAGGTGTTCATTTTTTACTCAAGTACCAAATATCAACAAAATTAATGTTATTAACTTAAATGATTACATGATGTTTATAACATGGTAATAAGTTATCTAAAAGGATTAATAAACTTGAAAAAGTTTATTAAGAAATTAGAAATTAACTTTATTTTATTATTAAGGATATTAAAGAATGATCGAGTCAAGTCGGACGCGAGGTAAGGGATCTGACCTCTCTCTTTTCTTTTCTTTTCTTTTTTTCATCATCATAAGTACTCTCTTTTATGTCATTTCATTTATGCTCCATGTTCTTATGTTGGAGGATGTTCTTTTATATTCACAATACTATAATTTTTATTTTCATATGATTATAGACCCTCTCTTACTCTCATAAATTCATTTTAATAATTTTTAAGTGGCGTCATTAGGTTGCCGAATTTTTTGTAAGGGGTTTCATATCTCACTATTAATTCTGTGAGATTTCCATTGTTCACCACTTATTTATTGCATGTGTTGTATTGTGTACTGACTTTTGATGTATATTATCATGATTATAATTATATCCATGGTATTATGTGATTAATTTGGTGGTTATTAACTTTGGGTCATACAACTCGATTGATTACAACGTGGTAAGGGGTTTTCATCTCACTTTTTATCCCCATGAGATACATGCTATATTTGCCACTACTTTCTTTTGTGTGGTGTATGTACTGACCATGATTGTAATATTTGTGTAATATACTTTCATTTATGAGTATATACATCTTCATTGTATGATCCTTCTTTCATGTGGCATATGTTTTGTAAGTTACCAAATCGGTAAGGGAACCTTTCACCCTCCTCTTTTTAAAATAATTCTTTATGTTATGTCTTTTAATTTACATCTTATTATGTTGGAAAATATTCTTATATATCCTTATTGATGTCAACTTTATTTCCAAGTTATGAGATACCATTTTTATCTCATCAACTCATTTTCTTAATTTTAAAGAGACGTCGTTAGGCTGTCAATTTTTTACAGGGGAACTTCTTAACCCAATTTCGATTCTTTGGGTTCAACTTGTACTTATTGAATATGTCATCCTATGAATATGTGTGAATGAACTATGATTGTTTTACACTTAATATCCACTTATATTGGGTGTATTTATATTTTTTACACATAATTATGAGATTGATTTATCCTTAATTTAAGGATACCATCTTTATAAAGGATTTCATCTCAATTTACATTTCCATTGAGACTTAATTTTTGTTATGCACCAATTCCCTCTTATATGGGGTATATACTGTGCTTTTACATATTATATCATGAATCTCTTTATTCTCATGATATTATAAAGTTCTGATTAAATGTTATTCCTCAATTATTTTTATTCAAGCGTCTCTCATTTTGTTAAAAACTCTTTAACTAAAATATCGTTTTAAATGTTTTAAAGATTTATTCTTCTAAATCTTTATCATTAATTTCCATGTTTTAAAAATGGTTTTAAGGATTTATTTATATGGACATTATTGTTTTAAAATGTTAATTCCTTTAAAATTTTCAAAGTGGTATGGGATACTTTGATTCAAAAATCTTTTTTTAAATGGTTTTTGAAAATGGATTGATTATTTCAATAGCTTGAAATTACTTCTTGTGATTGAAAATGAAATGTTATTAGTGAAATGTTTATATTTGCAATATTTTATGTGTTATGATGGTACTTGGACATTTGACAGGTGGTTACGTGATAAACCATATGACGGGTGGTGCCGTGAATACCAGGATGGGTGGTTATGTTATAACCTCCAATGCATTGGGTATGGAAGTCGGTCGTATGGATATTCCATTTAGTGATATGTGTGGAAGTCGACGGTATGGTTATTCCATTTATGTATGTTTATGTCCCAAGTTACCTTTATATGTTATGTATTATTTATATGGGTTTTATGGTAATCTTTTGGTTACAAAAGGGTAAGTAATGATCTTTTATTCAGTGTAGAGTATTTACTACTTCATAAAGGTGAAAATTATTACTTATGTTAAAGTATTCATGGTTTACTTGTTTTTTTGAAAAACTAACAGTTTTACTTCTTTGTGTATCCCTTACTGAGATTTTTATGCTCATCCCAAGTTTTTGAAATGTTTTTCACATGACATAATGTGGAATAGGGTTAAGGATGGGATCAAGGAAAATTCATGCTATCTTAAACATGGAACTAGACATGACTCTTTTTTTTCAAGAGTCTATGTTTTTTAAAAAAAAAATGGATACTAGGTGGAAGTGTCTACTTTGTAATTTTTTTGAAATGTAATAGTTATGGCCTAATTATCTAAAACTATAAACCTTAAAAGATCCTCAATTTGAATTATTCATTTAATTCAATATTATGTAATGTTTAAGGCTGGGTCCTAATAGTAAGTAAATGAATATTTTAAAAATTAATTTTTAAGTGTGGATATTTTTATAAGTCATAAATATTTAATTAAAATTTTATAATTAAGAAAATTATTTAAAAGAAAATTAGTTTTCATAAAATGGATTCATAAATCAATATTTTTTTTCTTATTATTTTATAATAATTTAATGAGACCTTAGTTAATTTTTAAGAGTGTTATAAAATCAATTTTAAATTTAAAATCTGTATTTTTCAAGTAAATAGTGATTTTATTTAAAAATTAAATTTCACATATTTAGAAAATTATTTTAATAAAATGGATTACATTTTTTAAATTCGACTTGTCTAAAAATAGTTATGGTGAATTTTTGGTATTTTTCTAAAATACTTTATTTTTTTTAATAGTGATATACGGGAATTTATGGCACTTAAATTATAATCCAAATACATGAGTTAAAAGTATTATGCATGATGCAAGAACACAAATATAGAACTATTCATAATAATTTTAATATATTTTATTATAATGCTCAAACTATTCATAATCTTGAGCCAAAATAATAAACTAATGATTAAAATATTCAAAAATCGCCCCTCCTCCACTATAAAAACCACCACCACCCTCTCTTCTCTTCACTCCTATAAGCCATGAAGCTTGTCAAATTTTTACCCAAATATTATTCCCTAGTATCTACCCACATACAATATCTCTTATTATTATAAAAAGACCAAAACCCCTTTCTTTAAGAAGGTTCTCAGGGAGGATATTTCAAGAGGTAAACCCTCTTCCTTTTTCATTTAATTTCTTTCAATTTATTTTCTTTTCGTAGTCTCTCCTCACCTCATTTGTCCAAATTTTCATGATAAATCTAGTATAATATATATATAATGTAATTATATCTTGTTTATTTAACATCCATTATCAATCTCCTTACTCTCTCTATTTTATTTAAAAAAATGAAATCATCATCCAAGACGTCTAGATTTACAACCTTCATGGATGATGAACTTTGTTATTTAATTTATCCTCAAAGTATGGTCATGAAAAAATTTTATGGTTGAACCAGATTATAAAATATTTCTTATGTAATGGTTTTTAACCATTATATATACATAATACTGATTCATACGACAAAACTAGTTCAAGATGATCAAAATACTACTGTAATAATCTAAACGATTATCACTAATGTTTTCTATAATAAATCATATTCATACCATGTAACCATATGATATATATAAACATTTACTCTTCTATATGTTTATTATTATCATACAAATTCAATTATGTATAATTATATCCATTCCACATGAACTTCCATACTTATATACAAGTATTCCAATCATGAAAACCAAGGAAACGAGTTCTCCCGAGCGATAAATTTTTATCTTATAACTCATAAAAAAGGTCATAAGTGAAATTAATAAAATTATAATAAATAAAATAAATATTTAAAAGGTTCTTAATTAATTAATTAATGGATTTAATTTGATTATTCGGGGCATTAAGGTCAAGCGCATAACTCATTCGGACATAAGGTAAGGGTTTTCTACCCAAACCTCCATTTTCTTTTAGGTTAAACTTTTTCCTTATTCAACCTAATGAAATTAGTAATTATTATTATTTAATACTCCTAATTTATGTTTTAATGTTCTATATATATGTACCAATCATAATTCATCTTTATTTTATGGGTAGTTACATGTTTTAAAATGATCTTTTTCAAATTCTTTCTCATAAACAAGCCTAATTCAAGGGAACTTCTTCAATTCTTACCTATTTTCTAGTGCACTATATAATCTATTTTAAGCAACAACTATTTTTATAAAATCATTAATTTTATTATAAAAAATAATCTTTTTCACTTCTGGTTTTATACAATTATTTTTTCAAAATAACTCTTCTTTGCAAAGTAAAAGAGTATTTCACTCAAGAATTACTCGATGATTTTATAAGATTATTTTCATCTGTTTCATCACTCTTGTTGATTATTACATTTAATTGGGATTAATATTTTATGATATAATATACCATATTTTAATTAATGGTTTATAATTAGTTTGGTTATGGATGTTATATCTTGATTCCATTCACCATATTACTTCATATGGTTAGTGTTTATGTTTAATGATTGGGGAAATTATTTATATTTCATATGTTAGTTTCAATATGAATGTATATGTTGATTATATTTCACCTCTATCATAATATTAATTAATTAGACTTATTAAGTGTTGGGTGGGGCACACTATAGCCCCTCAGTGCATCGTTAGGTCTCATGAGACAAACTAGTTTGAGTTTTTACCCATTTGTGTAAGGTCTTGGCATGAGGCCTTAAAGGTATAGTTATGATGTCTTGCATTATGCGTTCCATCATTATGAAATTATTAAATGATAGTTCATGTGATTTTTTGAATACTATAATATCCATGGTTATGTTTTATTATGGAATTATTTATTCATTTTTTATTCCTTCCATGTTATGCTCAAGATTATATTTTAATGGAATGTTTAATTTTATTTATTCAATGTGCCTTATTTTTTATGCTTATGCAGTTTTACATACCCTTAATGAGCACCTGGTCTCACCCCTTTATTATGTTTTAATTTTTCACATGATGTGAATAAGTATATTATGAATGACTTGTAGGGATAATCTAGGATTTGTAGATGTTTCCAATGTAATTTTTATGTTGTATTTCCTTTCAAAGTTATAATGGAGAACTTTTGTGTGTATATTTTTTTCCAAAGATACTAAACTATTTGGCCCTTTTGGATGCTTATTCCTTGTTTATGTGACATTATAATAAAATAAGGAACCCAATCTAGGAAACTGGGGTTGGGGTATTTACATTTGGTATCAAAGGAAGTTTAGTAAAAACCTTGGAAACTAGATATAGAAAATGTAGATTAGTGAAAAAAACCCTAAGATAGACTTTGGGGATAAGGATACAAGAACATCCGAGAATTTTGGTAAGTTATAGATTATGTGGACCTTATTATAAAATGAATCACTATCTGAATACTATAAGTGGACGTGGTTCTGGAATAGATGTACCTAGGAGTAGCAACTCCAACAAGGTGTTTCGGGCCTCACTCAGGGTAACCTGGTACAAAACAACGGACCTTATTGTGCACCTGGTTTGACAATATTGTGGG
Organism: Viscum album; assembly: GCA_963277665.1. Lineage (NCBI taxonomy): Eukaryota > Viridiplantae > Streptophyta > Magnoliopsida > Santalales > Viscaceae > Viscum > Viscum album. The sequence continues at coordinate 795,798,402 of OY728143.1, read as the reverse complement.
GTATGCTTAGGATAATTCACATTTTATTTACAACCATTATGAAGGATTTAAATGTAAATATGTCCCTAAAGAAACCATTCTTATGATTATGGAATTATACATACATAAAATTTCAATTTATGTTAAGTATTTTTCTAGTTCGAAATTATACATTATGATTTATAACCTAATTTAGTGTATGCCATAATTTAGAAATGCAACCTAGTGGAATTAATGAGAACCACATGGATTTTTGTATCCCATATAGGGATTTCCCTCCTATACAAGATAATGATGTTGGTTCTGGATCTGTGACTGATATTGAGAAACTTATAACTATATTGGGATAACTAACTCAGGTTATGAACAATAACCTTACCCATATGAAGCATCCTGATCCACAACATGGAGGAGAAATGTTAGACCACTTTATGTGACAACAACCACCATAATTCAATGGGACTAAAAACCTATTCATAATAGAGCAGTGAATAAGTTCCTTAGAGAAGATATTCCTTGCTTTGGGAAATAATGAAAGGGAGAAGGTTTTCATGGTAGTGTATTGTCTACTGAGATATTTTGATTAATGGTGGTCATTGATTCAAAAGACAAAGGGGGAGGAAGATATTGAAAATATATAACGGAGGGATTTTAAGGAAATTTTCTAGAAAAATATTTTCCTCATGAATAGTGACCAGATATGGAGAGGCAATTCCTTAGTCTAAGACAGAAAGAGGATGAAAATGTTGCAAAGTATGAATCCAACTTTACAAGGTTATCAAGGCATTTTGTAGACTACATACATAATCCAAGGAGGAATATTGATCGATTATTTTATGGTTCAAAACCATTCCTCTAAAGGGAACAGGTCTCTCAGAATTTCTCATCAGATGAAGATATAGTCTCATGTGCTATCAAGACAGAAAATGAATTCTCTAAGTTATATGAATTCAAAGAAAAGAAAGAGAATAAGAGGGATGTTGAACACTTTATAAAAGTAAATAAGGAAATGTTTAATAAGGGAAGAGTTGACTTTCCACCCTATAGTAATTGTGGGAAGAAACACTCTGGTACTTCCCTGAAGGTAATGGGTATTTGTTACAAGTGTGGAGAAGGCCACCAATCTCATGATTGTAGGGGAAAGAAAGAATCTACCAATGTTTAATGTTATAATTGTAAATATATGGTACATTATGCACATTAATGTCCTAATTGTCTAGGAAAATTTTCCCAAATAAGTCCAAGGGAGAAAGGCCAAGCTTATGTGGTTATAACTGCTGAGGTTGAAGTTCCTAACGATGTGGTGGAAGGTACTTTAATAATTTCATCAAACTTAGCCAATGCTTTATTTGATTATAGATTATCACATTCCTTTATATCTTCCTAGTTTTATAATAAAATTATATATTTCTAATTTGATTTAGTAAAGTATTTTTCATTCAAAACTCCTAAGAGAATTATCATTGCAACAAAGATGTGTCGATTAGTCCCACTTATGACACATAAAAATCATTTAGTTACAGACCTTATCATCATACCCATGTTTTACTTTGATATAATTCTTTCTATGAATTGGATTTCAAATTATGATGTGAAGATATATTACAATAAGAAATAGATTAAAATTTTTGAGAATGATAAAGATTCCCCTATCTTTAGAGCAGAAACCCCACCATGTAATTCTTACCTAGATCTACCCTCAGTAGACCTACTGAATTTAACTCTTGGGGAGTAAGAGAATGAAAAATATATGGGTGAGGAAATAAATTTTAAAATAGAGGATGTACCTATTGTGAAATAATATGTTGATATATTTCTAGATGATTTAACTGGACATCCTCCAAAGTGGGAAATTGAGTTTTCTATTGATTTAATTCCTGGTGCAAGGCCTATATCAAATTCCCCTTATAGAATGGACACAGTGGAATTATTAGATCTAAAGAAACAACTAGAGGAGTTGAGTAGTAAGGGGTTTATTTACCCTAGTGTTTCTCTATGGGGTTCTCCTATTCTTTTCATTGGGAAGAAATATGGATCTATGAGGTTATGCATTAACTACAGGGAGATATATACTATTATGATAAAGAAAAATTATCCTCTTCCTCACATTGATGATTTATTTGATAAAATTAACATAGCCCAATATTTTTTAAATATTGACCATCGATCTGGATATCATCAGTTGTGTGTGAGGAAAGAATATATTCCAAAGACAGCATTTTGAACCAGGTATAGGCATTATGAGTTTACAGTAATTCTTTTTAGACTGACTAATTCACCCTCTATTTTCATGAATCTAATGAATATATTTTTCAAGGAATATCTTGGTGACTTTATAGTGGTATTTATTGATGATATCTTGGTATACTTCAAAATCTACGAAGATAATGAAAATCACTTGCGCATTATTCTAAAGACTCTTAGAAGAAACGAGTTATATATGAAGTTTAGAAAGAGTGAATTCTGGTTTCAAATGGTTTCTTTTCTTGGTCATATTGTCTCTAAGGATCATATCTTAGTTTATCCTATGAAAACAAAGGTAGTTCAATAATTGCCTACACTAATGAACATAATTGAGGTACGTAGTTTTATTGGTTTAGCAGGTTATTATCGACATTTCATTCAAAACTTCGACTGATTAGCTAACCCATTAACCAAGCTCACTAGTAAAGGGATTAAGTTTGTATGGAAAAAATAATGTGAAGAATGTTTTGAAGAATTGAAGAGGATATTAGTGAATACTCTGATCCTAACTCTACTATCGAGAAATGGTGGATTTATGATTTATAGTGATGCATCAAAGAAGGGACTTGGATGTGTCATTATGCAGAATGATAGAGTTATTACCGATGCATCAAGGCAGTTAAAAACTCATGAATAAAACTATCCAACTCATGACCTTGAGTTAGAAGCTGTAATATTTACTCTCAAGATATAGAGGCACTATCTTTATGGAAAAATGTGTGAGATATATATAGATCACCAGAGCTTGAAATATATATTATAACAGAAAGAAATAAACATGAGGAAAATTAGATTACTGGAACTACTCAAGGATTCTGATTCTTCAAAACACTGTCACCCAGGAAAGGCAAATAAGGTAGTTGATGCATTAAGCAGGAAGGATCATGGAGTTCTAAACAAAATGAGGATCAACAAGGATCTTATGTTCATGGATATAGTAAATATGGATATGGTAATTATTAAATATGGTGAAATATCATCGCCTTTTCAATTGGTTTCCCAACCATCTTTATTGGAACAAATTAAAATTTATCAATATGATGATGAGAATCATTAAAAGAAAATTAAATTTGTGAATGAGGGGAAGTTTCTATACTTTATGTGTGAAGATGGAATTCTAAAATTTGTGAGGAGGCTATGTGTTCCCTCTATCCCTGAGCTAAAAAGGGAGTTATTGGATGATGCCCATAGTTAAAATTTCTCTATACACCATGGTAGCACTAAGATTTATAGAGATTTAAAGGAAGATTTCTGGTGGGACAACATGAAGTGGGAAATTACTGATTATGTATTAAGATGTTTATTTTGTCAACAGGTGAAGGCTGAAAGACAACATCCTAGAAGATTCATGCAACCTATACCTATTACTACATGGAAATTGGATGATATCACCATGGATTTTATCACTAGACTACCCAAAACTCTAAGAAATAATGATGCAATATGGGTAATTCTTGATCGAAAAACCAAATCTGCACATTTCCTCAGTATAAGGGAGGATTTCCCACTAGATCACCTTACATGACTCTATATTAATAAAGTTTTAAGACTTAATATAACACCTCTCTCAATTTTTTCTGATCATGATCCATGATTTAATTTGTAATTATGGAAATTTCTTAAAAAATATTTGAATACTGAGCTTCATTTGAGAACTTCTTATCACCCTCAAACTGACGAGTAGTCAGAAAGGATGATTCATACTTTAGAAGACATGTTGAGATCATGATCACTTGATTTTGAAGTTATGTGGGATCAGTATTTACCCCCGGTGGAGTTTTCCTATAATAATAGTTTCCATTCTATTATTCAAGCGGAACCATATTAAACATTGTATGGAAAAATATACCATTCACCAACATGTTGGGATGAAGTTGGTGAAAAGAAACTCGTAGGCCCAGATCTTATGGAGTAAACAATAGCTAAGGTAAATACTATTCAAACCCATATCAAATAATATAAAAGCAGGAAAAATAACTATTCCAATAATTGAAGGAAGGATCTAGAATTTCAAGTGGTGGATCATGTTTTCTTGAAATTATCTCCATGGAAGGGTGTTATAATATTTGGGAAGAAAGGGACATTGAGCCCCGGTTAAATTTTACCTTTTGAAATCCTAGAGAGAATTGGAGTTATGGCTTATCATTTGGAAATTCCTCCTAGAATTTATAAAGTACACAGTGTGTTACACATCTCTTTTTTAAGGAAATACAAGTAAGACCCAACACATGTACTCGCTTCTAAAGGAATAGATCTGGAAGCTTATTTATCTTATTGTGAAGATCCTATCCGGATTATGGACACTAAGGAACATTTGTTGAGAAATCATACAATTTATCTAGTAAATTTGATTTTGAAAATCATAAAATTGAAGATCCGATGTGGGATCCTGAGGAACTTATGATGAAGAACTATCCAAATCTTTTTAAGGGGTGATAGTCTAAAAATTTCATGGAAGGAATTTTTGTAGGAGGGGATAATATAACATACTGGAACTCTATTAATGAAATTTCTCTTATTATGTTTATTTAATATAGTATAGATCATATGAAATCACTTATAAAACACAATATAAACATCATAAATGAAGAATAAATGAAATAATAGGTATTTCTAGAAGTTAAGAAACCTATACCAATGAAATAATAGCATGCCATTAGGAATAGTAATGTGAACCTTATAAATAGAAAACTGACCAATATAATAGTAACCTAAACAATGAAAGTATAAATAAAATTTGGCTATCTTATAAATGAAATTATGATATAATTATATCATAGTGTACGTAAATGAATATTTTAAAAATTGATATTTAAGTGTGAGTATTTTTATAAGTCATAAATATTTAATTAAAATTTTATAATTAATAAAATTAATTAAAAGAAAATTCATTTTCAGAAAATGGATTCATAAATCAACATTTTTTTCTTATTATTTTAGGATAATTTAATGATACCTTAGTTAGTTTTTCAGAGTGTTATAAATCAGTGTTAAAGATAAAATCTGTATTTTTCAAGTAAATAATGATTTTATTTAAAAAATAAGTTTCACATATTTAGAAAATTATTTTTATAAAATGGATTCCATTTTTTAATTATACATGTCAAAAAATAGTTATGGTAAATTTTTGGGATTTTTCTAAAATACTTGAATTTTTTGTACAATTTGTGGTATTTGAATTATAATCCAAATACATGAGTTAAGTACATAATGCATGGTATAAGCACAAAAATCTCAAAATATACTTAATTATATTAATATATTTGATGAAAATTCTCAAACTATTCATAGTCTTGAGACAAAAATAATAAACTAATGATTAAAATATTCAAAAATCACCCCTCTCTTCCACTATAAAAACCACCCCCATCCCCTCTTCTCCTCACTCCTCTAAACCTTGAATATTGTGAAAGTTATACCCAAATACTCTTTCATAGTCTCTCCCCATGTATAGTAGATCTTGGTCTTATCAAAAGACCAAAACCCATTTCCTTAAGAATGTTCTCAAGGAGGATATTTCAAGAGGTAAACCCTCTTCCTTTTTCATTTAATTTATTTCAATTTATTTTATTTTCTTAGTCTCTCCTCACCTCCTCTATCCAAATGATCATGATAAATCCTATATAATCTATATAGTGTAATTATATCATGCTTATTGAACATCCATTATCAGTATCCTTACTCTCTCTCTATTTTATTTAAAAAAACGAAATCGTCATCCGGGAGGTGCTGATTTACAACCTTCATGGATGGAGAACTTTCATTATTTAATTTATCCTTCAAGTATGATCATGAAACCATTTTTATGGGTGAACCAGATTATAAAATATGTCTTATTTAATGTTATGTAACCAATATATATACATAATAATAATTCATATGGAAAAATTAGTTCGAGGTGATCAAAATACCGCCATAATAATCAAAATGATTATCACGAATGTTTTATCTAATAAATCATATTCATACCATGTAACCATGTGATATATATAAACATTTACTCTTATTTATGTTAATTAGTATCATAAAAATTCAATTCTATAAAATTATATCCATTCCACATGAACTTCCATACTAATATACAGGTATACCAATTGTGAAAACCAAGGAAACAAACGCTCCCGAGCGATAAATTTGTATCTTATAACTCATTAAAATTCCATAAATGAAATTAATAAAATTATAATAAATAAAATAAATATATAAAAGGTTCTTAATTAATTAATTATTGTATTTAATTTTATTATCTAGGACATTAAGTTCAAGTGCATAACTCATTCGGACATAAGGTAAGGGTTTTCTACCTGAACCTCCATTTTCTTTTCGGTTACTCTTTTTCCCTATTTACCCCAATTAAATTCTTAATTATTATTATTTAATAATCATAAATTATTTTTTAATGTTCTATATATATGTACCAATCATAATTATTCTTTCTTTATGGGGAGTTACATGTTTTAAAAGTATCATTTTCAAATTCTTCCTGATAAACAGGCCAGTTTCAAGGGAACTTCTCATATTCTTACCTATTTTCAAGTGCACTCTATAATATATTTTAAAACACCATTATTTTTATAAAATAATTAATTTTATTATAAAAAAACAGTTTTATTTTACTTATTGTTTTTATGCAAATATTTTTTCAAAAGAAATCTTCTTTGCAAAGTAAAAGATTATTTCACTCAAGAATTAATCGATGATTTTATAAGAGTATTTTCATCCATTTAAACACTATTATATTATTATGATTAATTGGGATTAATATTTTATGATATCATCTACCATATTTTAATGAATGGTTTATGATTTGTTTGACTATAGATGTGCTATCTTAATTCCATTCACCATATTACTCCTAATGGTTAGTGTTTATGTTTAATGATTAAGGAAGTTATTTTCATTTCATATGTTAGTTTCAATATGAATATATATGTTTATTATGTTTCACACCAATTATAATAGGAATTAATTTGAGTTAGTAAGTGTCTGGTGGGGCCCTCTATATCCCCTCAGTGAATCGATAGGTCTCATGAGACAAACTAGTTTGGGTTTTTACCTTTTTATGCATGGTCTTGGCATGAGGCCTTAAAGATTTGGTTATGATGCCCCGCATTATGCATTCCCTCATTATGAAACTAGTAAGTGATAGTCCTTGTGATTTTTCTACTTGTATAATATCCTTGGTTATGTTTTATTATGGAATTATTTATTCATTTTTTATTCCTACCATATTATGTTGAAGATTATGTTTTAATGGAATGTGTACTTTTATTTGTTCACCATGCATTATTATTTATACTTCCACTATTTTACTTACCCTTAATGAGCACCTGATCTCACCCCTTTTTTATGTTTTATTTTTTCTTAGGATGCGAAGAAGTATATTATGAATGACTTGTAGGGATAATATAGGAGTTTTTGATGTTTCCAATGGAATTTTATTATTATATTTTCTTTCAAAGTTATAATGTTGAACTTATGTGTGTATCTTGTTTTCCAATGCTACTAAACTATTCGGTCCTTATGGATGCATCTTCTTTGTTTATGTTCCACTGTAATAAAATAAGGAATCGACTCTAGGAAACTGGGGTTGTGGTATTTACATTCCACCCCACATTCATGAATAATAATCTCCTTATGTTGTAAATAATTTTTTACATTATACTTTTAAATACAATATATACCAAGGATCATATAAAGTTATCCATTTGTATAATTACCAATATTTAAAATATATTACATCCATGCATAATAATTTTAACATCCTAACAAATCTTTATTATGATAATATTTCAATTCAATTCCTTAATTAATAAATCCCTTACTAGGTTGGTAGGGAAATATTTTATGTTTTTGTAAAACCCAAAACATATAAAAGAGTATGAAGATACAAAATCAAATCAAAGATTATAAAACAATTATTCTAAAATAAAGGTACCTTCCACCATATAATTAGTAACATTAACTTCAGTTGTGGTAATCACATAAGCTTAGTCGTTCTACCTTAGACTTTTTTAATGTAAATTTCCTTTATATTTGGTAATTGGTTCACATAATGTCCCTTATCTTTACAATTAAATCATTGAACATTAATATATTATGCCTTTCCTTTTCATTCATGATCTTGATGGAATTTTTCTTAATACTTGTAACAAATTCATGTTCCCTTCATACAATCCCCAAGGTGTTTATTCCCATAGTTATAATATGTGGTAAATCCCATCGTTTATTTCTTCCCCTTTGTTATATTATTCTTCCCATGATGCTTAGTCAGACTCTTCTTCTCCTAATTCCCCTTGAATATATAAGTCCTTGAGAACTCTTTTTCTATCTTAGTGGTGCTTGAGACTATATCCTTATACGATGAAAAGGTTTGAGAGACCAATTCCCTTCAAAGTCTTGGATTTAACCCATTAAATAAATAATCAATATTTCTTTTTAGTCTATGAAAATAGTTCATAGCTTTCCAATATAACCTTATAAAATTATCCTCATACTCAGCATAATTTTCCTCCTACTTTTTTCTAATATTTATGAACTACCTTTACATTTATTCTATTTACTCATGTTTAAAGTTTTTATCATAGAATACTTTCTTAAAAGTTACCCATTCCATACACTTTATGTCATCTTTATCTTTAGTTTTTTGAATTAATGACCACCATTGATCTATATATCCCTTAAAAAATAGGCTTCCATTATTAATTTTTTATTTTCACTACTAACTAATGTGAGAAAGATATTCTCTATAGACTTGATCCGCTACTCAGATACCAATAGATTAGTAGTTCCACTGAATTCTAGATGTTGTTGTTGCATGAACTAGTCTAAAATACTTACACCATGTTTTGGGTCAGTAGGTCATTCTATTTGGGTGATTTAATTTTCATAACCTAGGTCAACTTCACTAATATAGTTATGATCTGATTAGTTGCAACTACAACTTCATTGAATTTTTCAGGTGAAACATCCCTGTATTGACTACAAGTGTTCATACAATTGACATTCCTCCAGTTAGTTTCCATCTTTCTACAATGTAATACACGTAATTGGATCATGATATTAAATTATAAAATAAAATTCCTATTAAATTTATTGTGTGTTCCCTATAAATATTTATGGTTTTTACATAATCCAAGTACTATCTAACTAGTTTCTTCTAAATCTAGTCTCCAAGGTTCATATTAAACTTGCTCTGATACAAACTATAACAAATTAGACACTAAAAATATGGAGCTAGTAGTTATATTAAATTGCTGGTACAAAATGAAATATTTTCTACAAGATCCAATAGATTGTTAGTCTTATAATACTAAATACATACATACATTAAAAATTAATACATAAGATAAAAAATGAACAAATTGATTGAATATTATTATCCCATCCATCATATTCTTGAAAATTACACATAGTTCTCATCTAGTTATCTTAGAAAAAGTAAAAAAATAAGGTTGATCTCATATGCTCAGTAAAAAGTATCATACAGTTAATTATATCATAATATAAACATATAATAAGTGATAAGGTGGGATTAAATAATCAATATAAATCCATAATCAACTGAAACTAAGGGCATGCTATATCCATGACAGTGAATGAAAACATGGAAAAACAAAAATATTTTATCCCATAGTGATGGAATTCGTAATATCGAACATAGAAACGTGTTTTCAAGGCCTTGTTCCAAGAAACTATTCTGATATGGGAAGAGTTATACACCAAAACCCAAGTTATTTTTTTCTCATGAGACATATGGATGCATCGAGGGGGTATATAATTCTGAGCCTCGCCCTTCACCTGATTAAGTAAAATGCATTCACTATAAGATTCAACAAGACCTTTCATACCATTCCCTAAGGAACCTATATTTTAATAAAGATATGTATATCCATATAATGAGAAATATGGAAAACAAATACGTCTCCACTCAATAGAATAATTTTGATGTCTAGGATAACATCCCTTAATCAACTTAGAATATGTGGGTTATTATCAATGTAACGGGATGTATCCTTATCAAATAAATATAGTGGAAAGGGTACATTAAATGTGATGGTCTATCCATGGAAGATATTAACCAAGGAAATGTTCGGAAAAATATTTCATCATGGTTCATAAATACCATGTGAATATTCCAAAGCATGTCCCTTGGTAGTGTCTATCTAGGTGTGCAGTCTTAGGCCCGCTCATTATGAATCAGAAAGATGATCGATCCAATACTAAAACAACCCTTTTGGGGTAATTAACCCTAGTTGAATCTCTACCACAACCATATCCACTTTCTATTATCCATATTGGGATATATTCTCTAGAAAACTATACACACTTTTAATTTACTAAAATTTGGGATGATTTTTCCACAATTGAAAAGATTGATCTTTACAACGGTTTTTGTAACTCTTTAATTAAAGAAATGTAAGGGAGGGATTAAAATATAGAATTATGAATCCATTAAAATTCCTGAGGTATATGGTAAAAATTATTCCAGGGAACTATATACAACACACAAAAAGAAATAAGTGGTAAATATAGCATGAGTACCAAATAATGAAATTTGAGATGAAAAACCACGTTTATGGCTTAGGTTTCAATTCATAAAAAAACTCTTGAAAGAGAGTGTTTCAAATTTATCTTTAAATCTAATGAATAAAAATAATTTCATGATATAATATCTCACATAGGTAGTATATAAAACATATAAATAAAATTAGGTTCATAATAAAAAACATGTCTCAAAGAGAGAAATTTGAGACAAAAAATCCATACATCTTGTCATGACTTCCACAAATGTACTTTAACCTATTATGTCAAAAACATAGATATATTAATCAATTAATTATGAACATTATTCATATCCATTTTAAATAATAATCCTCATATAAATTCATATTCTATATGAATTTTAGTTAGTTTTCTTATTTTCCCCACATCAGGTGTTGATTTATAATTCTATTATCTCATTCCATTAGTGTTTTAGTTATGTTGTGTGAAAATTGAATCAGTGTTAACTTATTTTGGTAATTTTGGTGATTGAATATGATATTTAAATAATAAGTTAAATAAGTAATATAATTATTACAAAATCATTAAAATTTATTATTTTCTTATTAAGTTTTAATAAAATTATTATTTAATTTCCAATAGTAATTCATGATGGAGTTTTATATCATTATTCAAGTAGGTGGTTAAACTGACCCAAACGTGAACATACTATAATTAATGGTTGATTCTGATTATGGAAGTGGTTTATTTTGGACATAATATCATTATTACTAGAGAATAATTATATTTTTAAATAATTTTAATTTGGTGATTCATATTTAAATAGGTTTTAATAAATAAGAAAGAAACTAGGTGAAAATGAGTTATGTTACATAGTGGAGACGGTACTCAACACAATGCACGGTTAAATTTTTTATTTCTCAAAGAATGAGATTTAATTATGGTATATGATAATTTAATATTTAATAGTTATATTTATATTATAAATATTATATTTATTCATCAATCCCATCATTAAAACCAACCATTATAGTTGGTTCAATAAAACAGAAGAGGTTGATTCGTGGAGGTGGTAATCTGCACCCACGCACTAACAATGCTTTTGTTTTGTTTTTCTTAATGGATGGAGAAGAATAAATAATGGTTGTTTCATTATATTAATAAAATATCATTATAATAATTATAATTATTTAATTATATTGGTATGGATATAATAGGTTGGGAAGTGGAATATTCAAAATAAAATACTAAGAATAAGTGGATACTCATGTTGGGGACTTGGATTTTCTCTAGGTATTCTCCTTTGAAATGAAGGTCTTGTGATAACTAATGGTGAACAAAGTATTTTTTATATTTAATAATTTTTTATGTGAAAATTATTATATTTTAATGGCTAAACTCAAAGGGAATGTGAGTCTTGAAGTGGTGGGGATATTACACTTTTGTAAGTTAAGAGATGGGTAGTTTTGGGAGTAACCCTTACATTTTCAATAATGTAAAGTTACTATTCAAGGTTCAATGAAAAAATGGAAAAAATATGAGGGGAAAGTGATTTTAGATATAAATGCACACCATACACTATTTTTTTAAGACAACCTTAATTGTTTTAAGTCTTTTTCTTTGAACTTTTTAACTTCTATCCTAATTTACTTTTTCCATGGTAATTACTTTTTAACCATGGTAATTAATTTTAATGAAAAAAATTAAGATTGACCCTTTTACCTAATTTATCTTTATGATTTTAAATTTTAAAATAATTTTACCAAATAAAATTTAAAATGGTTTGAAAAGTTAGTTTTCAAATAGACACACTTAATCACATAAAAACAGTATTTAGAAAAATAATGTTTTAAGATTTAAATTTATATATAAGATAAATTTATCTTATATACTAAATTTAATCTCATAAATTGATTTATTATAAAACAAATAACATTTATGATGATTTTAATTCAATCCCTAAGAGAAATTCACCTTGAAAATGCTTGATTCAAAGAAAATGTATATAATGGTTTTTATTAAAGTAACATTTAACTTTAGTTTTGAAAATATTTGGAAAAGATTTTATAAGTTCAAATAATATTTTAAAACTCATAATTATATTCCTTAAATTCATATTTTATCACTAAAAAGGTTTTTTTAACTTATAGGTCATTCTTATATAGTCATACAAATTACAAGTTTCTTGAAAACTGTAGTTTTGACTAAAAATCAACCTTTTCAGAAAAACTAAAAAAATCGTACTAAGATAATTTTTATGTGATGAATTCAAAATGTATTTAATTTGGTCAATTTAAAATTCTAAAATTTATCTTTTAAAAAAATCATGAATAAAGACACTTTATAGTTCACATTGTGTAATGGTTTTGGGATGTAGCACTTACCTACTATAGTAGTGTCTTGGGTATTACAAAGATGTTAAAGCTACTTCCAAAATTAATACAAAAAGTACTGAATAAGTTTCTACCATTATATATGGAAAACATGGAAGAATTATTTTTGGGTTATTTATTTAAGAACTTGTTAAGATAGATTCAGGAAACCTTAAATTATGGTGATTATTGCATTGATCTTCAAGAAAAAGACAAGTGTTTATGGGTTATGAAACATTATCTAAATTTTTTTAAAAGTTATTGAAGATATATCCAAATTATAGGATCAAAAGAATTTATATTAAATGGTATAGTCTATATTTAAAATTAAATTGAACCATCCAAGTGTTTTTATATATAGAAAAAACTGTATTGACTATTTAGATATACTTTGATGAAGTCTTGTAAGTGTTGAGAATGTCCTAAGTAAGACTGAAAATATTTTAATATTAATTGATAGATATATATAATTTCAAGTAGCTACATAAAGTTAACATGATAAATATATAAAGGTAAACCACTATCTACGTAAAGGTGCCCTAAAAACTCATACCTGTGTAAAAGTAAAACAGAAGTTGTGCAATGGTAATTGAAAAATTATACTACCTACATAAAGGTAAGTGGGTATCTATGTAAAGGTCATATTGAATAACATGAGTTAGGTAAAGGTCCACTTGACCTATATAAATGTATCCCTGAAATTATCTAGGATACATAAAGGTAAGTTTCAAATCCAGTTGCTTCCTAGAGGTAACACTGAAAAACATGCATTGCATAAAGGTTGTCTAAACCTATGTAAAGGTAGTTTAGACATAATTAAGGGTAACTCACAGAACCTGAAGGTTACTAAAAGGTCATCCAAACCTATGTAAGGGTTATTATAAAATATTTAAGTCTATGTAAAGTTCATCCTGGCCTACATAAAGGTAATCTTCTAGTTTCAAGAAGTTGTGTTAAGGTGTATTAAGTTTCCATAAATTCATTTTTGATGAAGAAGAGATTAATATTTTAGATGTTGTCTTCAAGATGGGATTTAGTGCTATATATATCATGATAATTCTAATTAATCATAACTCTAAATAAGATTTAAGGATAAATAGGATGATATGATCATCATCCAAAATATCTATGAGTTTTAAATAAAAAATTTAAAACTCAATATCTTGATCAAAAATGAAGAAAATATTCAGAAAATGTTATTATGATGTTATTTATGGATAAAAATATTATAATCAATAAAATTATCATAATACAATATGATATTGAATATTATTTAACAAAGTAAGATGAAATAATTCAAGATTATCCATGCTAAACAAATTTACCCACACCACAGTGAATAATGTGGTGTATGAAAAATGGGAAGAAGATTCATTCCATGCCATAATGTATTTTCTATGGCTATTTTGGTGAGTATTTAAGGTGAATTTACACCCTATGAATGAAAAAATTCTTTATTTTTCATAATACACCATATAAGTGTTTGTTTCAAGGAAGATGATTACCTCTTGGAAACGGTGACTCACTCTACGTCATAGGCTATGTCGTGGTGTTGCATAATCCATGCACAACTGATTTAAAAAAAATAAAGATACATGTTTAGTGTAAATGATTAGGTTGAAGATATTCAAATACTATATGAGAAAATAATACCAACACTTTATTTTATTTCAATGAATATAAAATTTGAGTTTAAATGAGATTTAATACCTAAGGATCGGGAGTATTCTATCTACCACAAATCAAGGAAATATTCACATGGAAACATGAATATATATTTGTAAAAAAATTAGTTAAAATATGAGGATAACCTACTAATATTTCAATATAACTAAAATATGAATATTATGGGAATAATATTCACTATATGATTCATCCTATGTGGATGTATAATCTACAGGAGAAAGAAAAGGTTTGTGTGAAGAACTCTTGAGGTTGTAAATCATGATATTTTGAAAATATTAGAGAGAAATTGATACTAATTTCAAGATAACATTTGGTGTGTATCTAAGAATAATAACCTAGTATAGTCATGAGAGAAACTTTTCATTTAATAATTAAGATAAGAGATATAGAGTATGATGCAGATTCTATTGTTCATCATGTGCCTCAAGAATCTTAGAATATATAAGATCCACTATGATTCCAAATTTCAGTGAGAATAAGTGTAAAATAAGAATAATTTTCATGATGGTGTTTTCATAATATCCTAGTAGTTTAATACCTTTTATAAGGTTCATTGGGGGCCTTTGAAGAACTCAATTCTTGATATAGAGACTGATCTATGTTAGACCGCGTGAATTTTGTGAGATGTTGAATCACATGGTGGTATTCCATGTAATCATGATGTGTGGTTATTAAATGGGGTGATATTCACTTGGGGACTTGGATTATACCATCCCTAACCTTCTGTGAAACTTTCACTACACTTGTAATCACTTAAAATTAAAGTGATAATAAAATACGTGTACTCAATAAAGTCAAAGATGGTAGGGAGTAGGTTTTTCAAGAGGGGGTGTACCTTGTAAAAACCTTATAAGTTTATGTTTATTTTATATTCCTATATTACATACCAAGTTTAGGTTCACATTCACACCAATAAGATTCATACCTATTAATAAAGACATATGTTTGAGAGTGAATATGGGATAATCTAAGAAGAAAAGTAAAATCAGTAAAAAGTGACACCTGATTCACCCCTTACCTCTCAGGTGCCTACCTGGTCCACAGAGATCTAGAATTGGTATCATAGTGAATCTAGGTTTTCCTCCAATTGGATATAAACATGTACCCTTTATTTTTATAATCACTACATGAAGTTTATATTTGAAGAAAATTTTGAAGAGCATCATATGAGGAAAATAGAATCCATCACTATTAATGATATTGTAAAAGTATCCTATAATACCTTAATAAATAGTAAGAAAAGAGAAGTAATAAAATTTATTTAAATATCAAAAGAAAAGAAAGATCAAAAATGACTTGAAACTTTTCAAAGTGTTAAGTGTTCATCCAAAAAATCTTTTGTATGTTATCCTTTTGAAGAAACAAGTTCTAGAGTGGATAGTATAAATTGGATGAGTTTATCAAAATTATTGAATAATTTTACTCTCATTTTGAAAGTTATTTCAAGAATTTTTTGATTGATGTAGTCCCATATATACTTGTTTTGTCAAATAACTTCTTGATTAAAATGCTTGGATAGAAAGATAAGTAGGTAAAATGGGAGATGCACTAAGTAGAAAATTCAAAAGGTATAATGATCTCATAGACCTTATTGATGCCAAATAAGAATTGATGACACTTTTCAAAGAACATTTGTCACTAAATGAAGAAAAAATTCAATTATATGTCTGTGATAATTTATTAATAGAAATATTATTTATAGAAGTAATCCATGCATTAATGAAATTATATAAGACCTCTATAAATATAAAATATGAATAGTTTGATGTTAAAATAAGGAAAATAAAAGAGCTTGATAACTCTCTATAGGAATCAATAAAAATTCGTGAATATTTTATTAAAATGATGAATATGGAATGGAAATACAAGATGATGTTAGTTGATAATGAAAAATATTCTCTCAACATGAAGTGTCTCAAATATGAAGTGAAATTGAGAAATCAGGAATCCACACAAGATGAACCTTCCCAAATGGATGAAAGAAATTTTATTTCCATAAAAACTCTTAGTTATGGATATGTTCCAAAATGGACCCATACCAGTGGTAAAAAATAATTTGAGATCATCTAGATAAGTATCTACTTTAAACCTTTTAAAGGTCCTTGTTTTAGTAATTCTGGTTGCATGAATTTTGTCTTACATGCTAGTGTAGGTTCAAAGTTGAAATCTAGATAAATAAGGGTGAATAAAGAAAATATTTTAATTACAAAAACACATTCAATGTGGATGTTAACATATCCAAAAATAGTGTATCCCTACAAAAAACTTAAAATAATGGTAATGTTGCTCAAAACCAACAAAAGTCTAAATCTAGCTAGCTTATAGCTGAAGGTAAAATAAGAAGGTTTTTAGGATATTATTGGAGATTATGTAATGTTGGAAATAATTCTACTAAAAGTTATCACAACATGTCAATCAGATAATATTATTAAAGGTCACAATTCTAGAAAGTAAAGATAAATCAAAGATAATGCAAGCTGTTCAAAACAGAATTCATAGAAAAATAAAACAATTTGTCCACCATGAAAATATTTTAATCCCTTGATAATTTATATGATTTTTTAGCATTAATAATAATTGTTATTATGATTTATGGTATGTAACAGTTTAGAAAAAAAATGTTGTTTAAAATAAAATACCATAATAGATGTATAAAAAATAAAAGAAGATTGATGATACTTCCTTGGGTAAAATACAGATTAGTAAAGTCAAGATAACTACTCCCAAGAATCCAAACATGAAGAAAGTATTAGATTATATCAAGGATATATGGAAAAGATGATTCTATCATGGAAGGAAGGACCATAATATAGACCAATACAAACAAGACATCGAAATCAAAATTAAAATATTCAATACAAATTTAAGAAAAGAATCAATTCAATAGAGGTATAAGAAAATTAGTTTAGTTGAGACAGCCTGTAAGAGGAAGTAAAGTAGTTGACCAAAAAGGGTAACATAAAGATGTATAAGAAACCATGTTGAAACTTCAGAGAAGATTAATATATTAAGGAGCTCCTGGATAATTGTGTAGATCAATTGAATATGGTTAGAAAGATCAAAAAAATCATAATTAAGTGTAAAGGATAAAGGAAAGTAGGTTATTCCACATGAAGAGATGGAATTTCATGATTGGTTATCTAAGAAGGGTGAAATTAAGAGTGAAGAGAATATGTTTGGATGGTAAAAAAATCTAGAAATGATATAATAGATTTCATTAATCTTATACTAGATCAATAATAAATGATAAAGAGGATTGAAAACTAAGTAAAAGTAGAAATTACTAAAAATTATTTTCAATAAAGGTTAAGGATCCTAATCCACTCAAATGAAATTTTTAAGAAGTGAAGAAGTCTATGTTTTTTAAAGAACCTAAAAATTTGAAAATTAAAGGGAATATAATAATGAATATCTCTCGATACTTTAGTGCTTCAAATAAAAGAGTCATTGGTTTTAGATTAAATTATTGGCTCTTCTACTCTTGTTAAAAGAGATTATGAAACACCCCCTCCTAATTCCCCTGTATTATTTATGTATATTAATATATATATATATATAATTGGTGGAAATAAAAAAGTTTTATTTGGATGAGGTTTTCACTAATGCATAATAAGAAATTATTTCACATCTTAAAACATGTTCATTACCCCAATGAAGGAATGAGGAGTGCATCCCTTGAGGAAGACAAAATATAAAAAAGAGCTATCAAAATATCAAACTGTTTTTAATATATAAGTCTAAAAATCCCTACAAATAATTTAAGGTTGAGGTATTCCAATCACACTTTTCACCCTTATTTTTATTTTATAAAATATGTTTACAAAGGAGGAGTCTTTAGTGATGTGTTTGGAAAGAAAAAAGGTGAGTTATTTACCATTAACATGAAATTTTTTGAAATTTTTTTTTGAATTTCGGTTTAATATACATATTTTTTATAAATATATTAAACAACCCATTAATTTAGAAGTATATAAAGTTGTATCACATACATGGTAGTTTAGGGGAAGTCTTGCTGTCTTGGTGAAATCTATCTTGTTTTCTACACTGGGTTAGCCCAAGTTGACATAGAATAGATTAAATAAAGTCTCTTAGCTAAGCTTTGTGTGGTTATATACTTATCTCATAAGATAATATAGTAGTAATTAATATTTAAAGGGACATAATAAGTTGTTATGGAGTTTCATTTTCTCAAAGAATAATAAGGAACAGATGAGTGAGGTACACCCCTACATTACCCTTTGAATTTTTTATCAATATGGGAATAATAAAATGTATTGTCATGAAAACATATTGAATTAAATTTAATTTAATGGTATTACCAAATAAATACAACGGGTGGTTGAAGTTCCCATGTTGTAATTGTATTTTTTGACAATAAGGATGATTAACTTGATAATGATATTATGCCAATATATGTTGTTTGTGGTGGATAAGATGTTAAAGAAAATTCTATTTTAAATGGAAAATAGATTTGAGGATTTGATTCTGTTATGTATATAGAATATGGAAGAATAAAGTTGGAGGTGTTAATTGAAGATCATTTTGAGATATATTCAATAAACCTTAAATTGTGATGAATTTTTCACTAATCTAAAAGAAAAATACATGT
Organism: Viscum album; assembly: GCA_963277665.1. Taxonomy (NCBI): domain Eukaryota; kingdom Viridiplantae; phylum Streptophyta; class Magnoliopsida; order Santalales; family Viscaceae; genus Viscum; species Viscum album. Next base: position 795,779,007 of record OY728143.1, on the reverse strand, counting down.
GTTGATGGGTGATGAAACACTATCTATAACGTGTTGTAAATGTGATTGAAGAAATTTCTAAATGATGAGATCAAAATACTTGAGTTTAAATGGTAGAGGACATATTGAAAGTTGAGTAGAAAAATCTAAGGATTTTTGTATATGGGTGCTACTATGTTGAATGTTTAAACACACTTAGATGAAGTATTGGATGTGTTGAAAAGGAACTAAGTAAGTATGATAAGGTTATGGTATGGATTGAGAGATATCTAGAATTTCAAGAATCTTTGTAATGATAACATGATATCTATATAAATGTAAACCTCTGGTTACATAAATTTACTTTAAATACTAGTACCTTTATAAAGATAAAACTACATTTGTGTATGGTTCATCAAAAAACTATACTACCTATGTAAATGTGAGTGAGTACCTATGTGAATATCACATTTAATAGCATGAGTTGTGTAATGGTAAACTTGACTAGTGTAAAGGTATCCCTGAAATCATTTATGCTTCATAAAGGAAATCCTAAAATCCTGGAGTGATTTAAAGTTAACACTAAAAAACTTGAGTTGTGTAAAGTTAGTCTAAACCTACAGAAAGTTAGTTTAAGATTAAAAAATGGTAACTTATAGAACATGAAGGATATATAAAGGTCATTCAAACCCACATAAGGGTAATGAGTAAAGTTTAGAGGCTCTATAAAGGTTATCCTAACTCGTGTAAAGGTAATCTTATAGTTTCAATAAGTTTTATAAAGGTATGTTGAGTTTCCAAAAATTCATTTATGATGAAAAATAGATTAATAATTTAGATGATGATTTCAAGCCCAGATTTAGTGTTTATAAATCATAATCATTCTAATGAATCATGAATCTAGATAAGATCGAAGGAGAAAGAGGATGAGATTATAATTGTTCAATAAAGTTGTGAGTTTCAAATGGAATATTTAAAACTCAATATCTAGATCATAAATGAAGAAAAAATTCAGATGATATTGTACATATGTTCCTTATGGATTCAAATATTATGACTGATCAAATGATAATAATACAAGTTTAAATTGAATATGATCCATCCAAAAAGGATTTCAAAATTTGAGATGTTTTACACTAAAAAATCCATGCTATAGTGAATTTAGTCATGCGTGAAAAATGGGAAGAAGATTCACACCATGACATTATGTATTTTTGTGGTTGTTTTAGTGAGTGTTTAAGGTTATTTTATTCATTATGAATGAAAAATATATTCATGTTGGGTACTAAACTTTATTAGTGGTCATTTCATGAAAAATAATTATCTATGAGAAATGGAGGCTCCCTCTATGTCGTAGGCTATACTAAGGTGCTTCATAATTCATGAAAATGTGATTTAAAAGAATTAAATTCATGAGATTAGTAGAGATTATGAGGTTATTAATATTAAAATACCATGTGAGAAAATAAGACATAATCTTTAATATATTTCAATGAAGATAAATTTTGAGTATAAATGATATTGAATACTGAAGGATCAAGAAGATTAAATTTTCCAAAAATCATGGGAATATTCATGTGCAAACCTGAATATATATTTGTAGGAAATGAGTTCAAATATGAGGATAATATTATGATATTTTATAATAACTTAAATAAGAATATTATGGAAATAATATTCACTGTATGATTCATGATATCCTATGAATATATATAATCTATACTAGAAAGATAAAGTTTTTGTGAAGAACTATTAAGGCTATAATTATTGTGATTTTAAAATCCAAAGAGAGAACCTGATATTGATTTAAAGATAAAATTTGGTGCTTATAAAAGAAGAAAAATATAATTTATTCAATATATCACTTTTGAATTTAATAATAAAGAGAATAGAGATAGAGATACAGAGAGACTAATATAGTTTTTATTGTTAAATATGTGCATCAAGACTAGAAGATAGAAGAACCATTGTGATTCCAAATTGAAGTGAAATAGAATAGATAATAAGGCCAACATGAATAAAGTTGTCTTGATCAGATCATAAAATTTGAAGACCTTTTCAAATGTTTGTGGATAACACTTGAATAACTCCACTCTGGTTATAGATACTGAATTATGCAAGACAGCGTGAATCGATAGTGATGTTGGATCACATGGTGGGGTGTTGAGTATGCATGGTGTGAGGATATGAAATGGTTTTACATTTACTTAGGTACTTTTATAATACCATATTGATGCTTGTATGTTACTTATACTTCACTTTTAATCACTTCAAATTAAAGTGATAATAAAATATGTGTACTCAACAATGTCAAAAATGGAAAGGAGCTAGTTTTTCAAGATGACATGAACCTCGTTAAAACCTTAAGTATTGTTATTATTTTATATTCATATATTAAATTACAAGTTTAAGGTCTCATTCTCACTAATAAAATCCATACCTATTAACTAATACATAGTTTCAAGAGTAGAGAGGGGATAATTTAAGAAGAAAAGTAAACTTGGTAAAAAGTGACACATGATTCACCCCCCCCCCCATAGGTGTCTGAATGGTTTACCGGGCTCTATAGTATTCCTTTAATCCATGTTTTATCATGAACTCCATTATATTCTCATTAACTTCATCGTTATTACTATTATCATAATCACTTGAAAAATATTTTTCATTTACCTTATAAATTATCATTTTCTCTTCTTGTTCATAATAAGTATCACCCTTACATTTCTATCATCACTTTCTTCTTCCTCCAAATTATGTAGGAAATTTATTTTTATTAATTTAAAATATTTTCTTTCATTTAATATTGAAATAATCTTTAACTTGTTGAATTTATTTTGTTTTCACCTTTAAAACATTCAAAAAGAAATCATCTTCTTTATCATTTTCATCTTAATTCAATTTAAGAATATTTTTTAAAAAGTATCTAATCAAAACATAATTTAAACACTTAAAAAGTAAATTTCCCTAATGATTATTATTTACTTTTTTAATATTTCTTGATATAAGTGATAAATACTTGTTAAACATAAAATTTTCAACTTCTTTTGAGTTTTAATTTTCTTCAACATCAACCACTTTTTTTGTTTTTTTGTTCATTATAGCCTTCAAAGCTATTTCTTTCTATACTTTTTATTTATTCTTCACTATGGTACCATTTCTCATTTCATATATAATCAAGAAACTCTAAAAATCATCTAACAGATATAAATACAAATCATGATATTTTTGATTTGATTCCTTTTCATCAAACCTATCAGGTTACATTAGATGTATCTTATTAACAAATATTTATCTTTTAATGTCTCTCTAGCACCTTTAAAAGAGTTTATAATCTCATTTTCCTTGGTGAATGACTAATAGTGGAAATGTCAAAAACATCTAAATTTGAAGATAACAAACATTGAAACATCTTATCATTCCATAAATTTTGATTCTTCTAATTGAATATAGTAAGTCCCTTATATGAATTGAGATTATATTAAACATAAGAAACACCAAATTTAATAGCTCAGTAATTCTTCAATCTGTATTCTTCTAGAAATTTCAACATCTTATAACAACCAATAGTATTTTAAGGCTATTTGGTGTAACGATCCATACTTTTATCAATGGAATTTTCATTCTTATAATTATTTCATAAAACACATGCATCACATAGAGAACCCAATAAAAACATTATTATTATAAATTAAGAATAAAATAAGTGATATTTGTGTGGCGTCGCTGTCATCAGAGGTGCCTTGATTCTCCCTGCTATCTTCGGCTCTCCGGGGTGCATGATTTGGTCTCTGGTGTGTGCTTCCGAGCTGCCATGTATGGATCCAGGCCTTGAGAGGCGCTTCCTGTTCGTGCGGATCGGATCTCTCTTCAGCGATGCTTCTGCTTCCACGGGTGTTTGGAGTTGGCTATGGATGGTGGTTGGGCTATTTTTCGGTGGTAGTTCTGGCGACCGGTGAAGTTTCAAGGAGCACGGGGTCTGTTCGGGCCCTACATGTGGTGATGGATTTTTCTGATTTGCAGGTGGTGCGAGTGTTTCTTTTTCATGGTTTGTTCTAAAGGTGGTTAGTGCAGCCAAACTATATTTTATGGAATTGTCTCTAGAGGAGGATTCAGAGGTGATCGTTCCTCATTGCAGAGTTTTTTGGATTTGTTTGTTTGAGATGGTATGGCATTTTTCATCGGATCGGGCATGTGCTTTGACACAGGACACTTGTTTTCCGAATTACCTTGCAACGGTGGATGCTTTATCATGATCAAATGTTGGGAGGGTAAGCTCTATATTATTAGTCTAGTTTTACACTTTACCTTCAAGTTGTGTATGTCCTATGTCCTTGATGTCTAGGTTCCCCCTTATTCCCTTAAAAGGGGGTCTATCTTTATAATAAAAATTTTGAAGGCTTTCAGGTCGTTGGATGGAAAGGGTCAAAAAATCGATTATAATATTAAAATCAGTATTTTTTTAATAAATGATAATTTTATATAAAAAATAAATTTCTCATAATTATAAAATTATTTTCATAAAATATAGTCTATTTTATAAATATACACATTTAAAAATGGTTAGGGTGAATTTTAGGGATTTTTCTAAAATAGTTGAATTTTTTGTGAATATTGAAATACCGAAATTTATGATATAAGCTAAATACATGAATTTTTAGGTCATGGATGATGTATGGATGATTTAAGCACCATTATCTCAAAAATAATTCTCTAGTTACTATATTTAGTTTTTAGAATTAATACTATTTATATTCGTGATCCAAACTAATAAACAAATGGATAAAATAATCAAAAAACGCCCTTCTCCTCCCCTATAAATACCACTCATTTCCACCACTTCTCCTCACACCTTATAAGCCTCGTAGCTTGTCTAAATTCTTCCCAATTATATACAAAATCGTATTCCACACTTCCAAGATCTATTGTTCTCAAAAAAAAGACCAAATCCAAGTACCTTAAGGAGGTTCTCAAGGAGACAACATTCAAGAGGTAAAATCCTCAATCCTTCTCTTTTAATTTATTTTCCTTTCTTATCCTCTCTTCACCTCCCCTTATCCAAAGTGGAATGATAACAATAGTATCATTTATATACTTCAATTTTATTGTTTTAATGGAATATCCATCATCAAATCTCTTCTCTTCTCCTTTTATTCTAAAAAATGAAAACAACGTTCGTGAAGTGTCGATTCACCGGCTTCGTAGATGATGAGTTTTCATTTTCTATTAGTGCCTTCAAGGATGGTCATAAAAGAATTATTATTTTCAAACCAGATTTTAATATTAATATTATAATTTTTTTAATATTCTAGAACTAATTTATAAATATAATATTTAATAAAATGAAATTATTTCGTGATAAATGGAAAATAGTCAAAATAAACTAAAAATTTATCATTAATGTTTTATCAAATGAATCATCCTCATATCATAAAAAATGATATATTATACAATTTAATCTTATGTAATTTCATTAATAACACATAATTTAACTTATGTATAATTATTCTCATTTTACAAGAATTTTCATATTTATATACAAGTAAACATACCATGAATCCATAAAAATAAACGCTCCTAAAATAATGAAATTGAACAATATAACTCATCAAAATGAACATAAATGAACTTAATAAAATTATAATAAATCTAGTACTTGTATAAAATGTTCTTAATTAAGTAATTAATGAATATAATTTTATTATCTAGGATACTTAGTGCAAGTGCATAACTCTTTTGAACATAAGGTGAGGGGATTCTCGAACTCAACTCCCTTTATTTGGGTTATACCTCTTTCATTCCAAATTTCAGAATAGATATTCTTTTAATATTCATTAAATGTAATTTCATCGTTCCACATTTTATTTTTTAGGATATACATGTTTTCAAATGGGTTTTTTTTAAATTATAAAGATTTTCAAAAGGAACTCTTCTTTCCAAAACACATCTTGACTCCTCTTGAGATTGTTTCTTCTTCACTCATGAATAATAATTATTATACCAAATATGTTTTTTCCTTTTTCTTTTGGGAACCCAAAATTTTATTCATGAATTTATAATTTATGAAATTATTATGAAACTCATTCCTTTCCATGTTTTATTTTACGGCTACGATTGTTATACGTTCTATATGGAATGCATTATTATGTAAATGTTATGATGTGATAGGTGGTCTTGGAATTATATATCCCTCCAATGCATTGGGTAATGTGATGTTTCTCATGAGATAATGTGTATTATGCATGAACATGATGCAATATTTGTTCATAATTATAATGTTATGATTATGCACATATGTTATGCATGAACATGATGCTTGATTTGTTCACAACTATGTGTGGTATTTAACCACTAAGACATGATGTTTCATTTTTATGCATTACCATATTCCATGAATTTATCCAAAGTTTCTATTATGGTGTTGATAATGATCCAATTATTTTTTTATGATGATGATGACTATTCTCAATCATGTTATATTGTTTCATGACCCTTCTTCATCCTCTTAATATGATTTTAAATCACCTTATTATTCGATATATATCCTCAATTGACTATATATAAAAAAATAATGTGAGATTTATAACAATAAAAAATAATATTTTAAATAAATTTTTTATGTTTTATTGTGCACAAGTTAGGTATGTTCCTAATTTATCCAATACACTAAACCTTTGGATCCTGGTTTTGTAATGTTAATATGTTTTTTATCTTTAAAATGATGTAATGTTCATGTAAGCAAAATCAGGGTCTCTATATTTGGTATCAGATCAAGGTTTAGTTAATTTTGGGAAGTAGGATTATAGAAATTTTTTGAAATACCTAAGGATAAGACTAAGTATATGTAAAAATCCAAGAAGCTTTGTTTTAGAAAAATGCTAAACATAGGTATCCCATAAGATATGACTTTAGAGTTAATTTTGTAAAAGAATAATTTATTTATTCATGATTTTATGACTTAGATTTTGTTAAAACCTTTTCTATTTTAAAAAATGGCGGTAACCTAGATAAACCATACCAATAACTCATATGAGGGACAATGTAATGATTTTCTGAATGACATCCCCAATGCCATGGGAGGTGGCATTTAAAACTTTAAGGAGTTTCTTACCCAACTGTATCAGGCTATGAAAAATAACCTAAACCAAGTAAAATGTCTAACTTAACCTAAGAAGGTGAAACTGGTAATTGAGTCCTTTATACGGCAATGACTATTGACATTTAGTAGATCTTCTGATCCACTTATTGCAGAACAGTGGGTTAACTCAATAGATAATATATTTTCTATTATCCACTATTCTTAGAAGGAAAAGGTGACTCTGGTTGTTTATCATATAGATGGAGAGGCTAATCAATGGTGGGTGTTGATAAAGAACACCAAACCGAATTATTAAATAGAAGATATTGAGTAGGAATATTTTATGAAAATATTTCTTAACAAGTATTTCCCTTGAAGTATTCATACAAATATGGAGGTAGAATTCATAGAGTTAAATCAAAATGAAGGTGAATCTGTCACGGCTTACAAATAAAACTTCTCAAGTCTTTCAAGATATTCCTCAGGTTTTTTATAAAAAAAATTATAAGAAAATAGATAGATTCTTTAGTGGTTTAAAACCATGCCTTCAAAAGTCTCTATCTATTCGAGACTTTGGGAGTTATGAATAAGTGGTTTGATGTGATCTCAAAATTGATATGAAGTTCATAGAATGATCCCATGGTTATGGAGATAAGAAGATAAGAATGGAGTTTCATGTTGATTGTTCAAATGAAAAAGGAGGAAAGAGGATCCAACCACCCATGTTTCAAAAATGTGGGAAGAAGCATTATGGGAATTGCCTCAAGGGGATGGGGATATTCTTCAAGTGAAGGAGAGAATGTCATAAAGCCCATGAATTTTGAAAAGACATAAATAATATGGCCAACATGATGGATTAAAGGAGGGAACCTTCTAATGTACCACCTATGGTTTAATGCTTCAAATGTAGGGAGCAAGGGAACTATGCAAGCTAGTGCACTAAACCTCAAGTCCTGGAGTGTTATTACTGTCATTATCCACAAAATCCAAAGGAGCAAAGAAAAACTTTTATCATCATTATTGATGAAGTGGAGCAAGAAAATGAAGTCATGCAAGGTACAATTCCTATTCACTCAAGAATGGGAAAAAAGGCTTATTTAATTCTAGTTCTATGCATTCCTTTATATCCTGAAAGTTTTATAGAACAATTGAATCAAATCCTGGATACTTTGAAGTATAGATATCCATAAAAACACATAGTGGTTCAATAATTGTAACCAAAGTGTTGGACTCTTATCATATTGTTTTATGTGGGAATATTCTTCCATAGAATCTCGTAATACTTCCCTTGGTGGAATCTGATGCTATGTTGGGCATAGATTAGCTCTTGTTATATAGAGCACACATCAACTATTGGGAAAAGGAAATATATTTTCATATTTCAAACCATCCCATGCTCCTATAAAAATTCAAGGAAGATCATGAATCTCCTTTTAATAATCCCTCAATGGTTTAGGTGTTGATACCCTATGAAGAAACATATCTATACCAAATGGTTGTGTTGAAGGAAAGCAATGAACTTGAGGAAATGCCCATTGTGAGGGAATACACTAATGTATTTCTCAACGAGTTACCCGGACTTCCCATAAATTTTGAGGTATATTTATCAATATAAATTATACTTGGGGACACTCCTATCTAAAAATTTTCCTACATGATGGACTCTATAAAACTGGAGGAGTTAAAGAAGCGATTTCAAGATCATTTGGACAAAGGGTTCATACACCCTAGTGTATCACCTTGGGGTGCTCTAGTACACTTTTTAAAGAAAAAATATGGATCAATGTGGTTGTGTATCGACTAATAAGAGCTCAATAAGATCTCCATAAAGAACAAGTATCATATTTCAAGGATTTGTGACTTGTTCAATCAACTATGGGGAGATCATTAATTCTTAAAGGTGGATCTTCGTTTTGGATATCATTGTAACAAACCAAACTTTTATCAATGAAATTTCTCCATTCTTGTAGTAATTTCATAATCACATAAAATAACATTAGGAAACACAATGCCACATAATTCTTAAATGAACTACTATGTGACCTTTAAAACAAAAAATTTCCACTTCTATGATTTGAATTTTGAAAATCTGACATACATGGTTGCGATCAGTAAGATTTTTGGAGTCCAATAGGACAAACTTAATTTTTGGTGAATAGTAAAAAACCCTTATGAATATTAATGTTACCCTAATGAATATTAATATAACCCTTATGAATATTAAATCATCCAAGTGAATAGGAACCTTACCAATGATAGTATAAATAAAATTTATCCATCCTATAAGTGACAATATGATATAATTACAATATAGTGTTCGTATTTTTGTAAGTCATGAATATTTAATGATTAATTTAGTAATTTAAAAGAAAAATTATTTTCATAAAATTTATTCATAAACTATTATGTTGATGTCTTATGATTATATGATAATTTTATGAGACCTTAATTAATTTTTCAAAGTGTTAGAAAAATAGTTTTTAATTTTAAAATTTGTATTTTTCAAGTAAATTATGATTTTAATTAAAATTTAAATTAATAATATTTAGAAAATTATTTTCATAAAATGGAGTTAATTTTTTAATTCTACATGTTGAAAAAATTTTAGGGTTAATTTTTTTTATTTTTCTAAAATACTTGAATTTTTTGGTAAATAGTGAAATTCTATAATTTACAAAATATGATAAATAAATGATTTTTTGCATCATGATTGAGTCATGGATGATCTAAATGGATATTGGTTCGAACTCACATGAACTTATTACTATTTTTAGTCACAATAATACTCACTATTTCTTGTCTTGTGGAGAAATAATAAATTAATGAATATAATATTGAGAAAACCCCTCTCCCCTACACTATAAATACCACCCCTCACAACCTCATTTCCTCACACCTATAAAGCTTAAAGACTTGTCTAAATTCAGACCAAACATATTCCCTATCCTCTACCCCATGTCCAAGAGATTTTGGTATCATCAAAAGACCAAGACTAGGTTCCTTAAGGAGGATCTCAAGAGGATGATTCAAGAGGTAATTCCTCTCTCTCTTTTCTTTCAATTTCCTTTCAAATTTCATTTCTTTTCTTCTCTTATCATCAAGTTATCATATACAAAATTCATGATAACCCTATTATTATTGATATAATGTTATTATATCATTTTAATGGAATATTATTAATTATACTCCCCCCTCTCTCTCTTTGTTTATAAAAATGAAATTGTTTCCCGTGATGTGTTGATTTACTTACACCATGGGTGATGCACTTCAATTTTCCTTCAAATCCTTCAAGGATGTCAATAAAAAATTAAATGTTTTAAAAAATATTTTAATATTTATTTTTTAACCCCTTTTATTTTCTAGAAACAACTTTTATACATAATACTAAATGGTAAAACAAAACATGTTCATTGTGATCCAAAAACCACCCAAATTAACTTAAAACGATCATCATTAAATTTTATCTAATGATTACTCCATATGATATATAACCAAATTTATTATAATATAATTTAAACTTATTTAAGATTATTAATAACATTTAATTTAAATTCTAGGTGTTTATCCATGTTCTACGGGAACTTCCTTTCATGTGTACAAGTGAACCGTTCATGAAAATTAAGAAAAAGAACACTCCCGAACAATGAATTTAAACTCTATAACTCATACAAAGGACCATAAAAGAAATTAATAAAACCATAATGAACCATATTAATGTATAAAATGTTCTTTAATTCTTAATTAATTAATATAATGGCATTATACAAGATATTAAAGTGAAGAAATTGTTCGGATACAAGGTAAGGGGAATTCTTGAACCCAACTTTCTTTCTTATGGTTTTCCCTATTTCACTCCATTTTCAGTATGGTTATTCCTTAAAAAATTATTCATCATAATATTCCATTTTTGGGATATACATATTTTACATTAGAGTTTATTTCAAACACAATTTTTTTCAAAATAACTCTTCTTTTAAAAACACACCTTTTACTTCCCACTCAAGGTTGATGGTGCTTGTATCAAGTATGTTATTTCCCCTTTCATTTACAAACCCAAATTTTATGAATGTATGATTTATGAAGTGAAACCAATTCCTTTCCATGGATTTTTTTTATTTTCAATATTAATATATGTTATATGTGGCATGCATGATAATGTTAACGTTATGATGTGATGGGTGCGCCCAGAACTATATAGCGCAATGTTGATGTTATGATGTGAAAGGTGCACCTAGAATTATATAGTGCTTCAATGTATTGGATAATGTTATTAATATCATGAGTTAAAGTGAAATATGTGTGAACATGATTCTATATTGTTTCAAAAATATGTGTGGTAGTTAACCACTAAGACATAAGGTTTCATTTTATGCATTGCCACTTTTCAAAACTTTTATTAATTATTCATATCATGATTATGATCATATTCCTATGTTATGATGATAATGATTATGTTCATCCCATTTATATTGTTTCATGTTATTATCTATTCTCTTACTAGGATTTTATCTCACCCTTTTTGATGTATTTTCTCAGGTGAATACTTATACTAAGGAGAATTCAAGAGCCAATAAGAAGCTAGAAAAGAAGAAATTAAATAAATGTTTATTTTTTGTGTTGTAAATTTTATATATAGTACAAGTTTTCACAAGACACTAAACCTTTGGATCCTCAAGGTGTAATTTTTTAATGTTTTTTATCATTAAAATGATGTAAAATTAATGTAATAAAATCAGGGTCGCTATAGTTGGTATCAGAGGCACAGTTTAGTTAATTTGAGAATTATGATTATAGAACCTTAGTAAAAAAACTGGTATGAGAATAAGTATATGTAAGAACACAAAAGATTTTCTAAACATAGGTATCCCATAATATATGCTTTTAGTGTTAATTTCACAAAGGAATAACTTATTTATTAATGAATTTTTGACTTATTTTTGTTCTAACCTTTTCTATTTTAGAAAATGGTGGGAACCAGGAGAAACTATACCAACAACCCGTGTGAGGGACAATGCATCAATTTCCGGAACGAAATCCCCAATGCTTTAATAGGTGGAATTCAAAACTTCATGGAGATGATTACCCAATTGTCTCAGGTTATGAATAATAACCAGAATAATGTGGAACATCCTCCTTCACCTAATAGGGATAAACTGGCTATCGAGTGTTTTATGAGGTAATAACCAATGACGTTTAGTGGATCTTCTGATACACTAGTTGCAGAATAGTGGGTCACCTCGATTGAGAAGAACTTTTATGTTCTTAACTATTCTGATATGGAGAAGGTGACTCTAGTCATTTATCATCTCGATTGATAGGTGACCAATAGTGGGCCTTGAATAAGAACACCAAGACGAGGGATAAAATTAAAGAAATAGAGTGGGAATACTTTAAGATAATGTTTCTTAACAAGTATTTCCCATGAACTCTTCATACAAATATAGAGACAGAATTCATAGAGATAAAGATAAAGGATGAAGAATTTTTCATGGTCTATGAATTGAATTTCACAAGGCTTGAAAGGTACACTTTGTGATTTTTTATCAACAATGATATAAAAATTGATTGATTCTATAGTGTATTAAAACCACACCTTCAGAAGGCTTTTGAAATTAGAGACTTTGGAGGTTATGAAGAAGTTTTTCGATTTGCTCTCAAAGGGGAGGTAGAGTTTTTTGAATGGTCCTAAGGCTATGGTGATAGGAAACAAAATATGGAGTTTCATGTCAGAGGATCTAATGAGAAGAGTGGAAAGAAAACTCAACCACCAAGATGTCAAAAATGTGGGAATAAGCATCATGGGAATTGCCTCAAAGGGATAGGGAAATGCTTCAAGTGTGGGAGATAAGGACACCAAGCTAAATAGTGTCGAAAATACATGATAAGTCAAGAAAATGCAGTGGAGGAAAGGAGAGCACCAACCATGGTACATTGCTACAACTATAGGGAGCAATGTAAATATGCAAGATAGTGCACTAAACTTCGATCCCTTGAGGGTAATCAGCATAATCAATCACCAAAGCCAAAGGATCAAGTGAAGGCTTATTCCATCACTACTACAGAAGTTGATAAAGAAAATGAAGTCATACAAGGTACACTTCCTATTCACTCAGGAATGGAAAAGGTCTTATTTGATTTTGGTTCTACGCATTTCTTTATATCTCACAAGTTTTATAGAAATATAGAATTGAAGCCCCAAAACCTTGAAGTGTAGATATCTATAAAAACACTAAGTGGTGCAATCATTACAACCCAGGTGTTGGGCTCTTCTATTATTGGCGTATGTGGGAATATTATTCCAGATAATCTCATGATACTTCCCTTGGTGTAATTCTACATGATAATGGGAATGGATTGGATCTTGTTATATAGAGCACGTATCAACTGTTGAGAAAAGTAAATATCTTTTCATATTCTGAACCATCCCATGCTCCTCTACAAATTCAAGTAAGATCATGAATCTTTTTTGAAAAATCATTCAATGGCATGGGTTTTTATTCCCTGTGAAGTGGAATACCTCTCTCAAATGGTTAATTTTAAGTAAATTTTCAACCTATAGGAAATTCCCATCTTGAGGGAATATGGTGATGTATTTCCTAAATAGTTACCTGGAATTCCCCCAGATCGTGAGGTATAGTTCTCCATAGAACTTATACCCAGAGCTACTCCTATCTCAAAGTGTCCATATAGGATGGATTCTATTTAACTAGAGGAGTTAAAGAAGTATTTGTAAGAGAATTTGGAAAAAGGATTCATACTCCCTAGTGCATCACCTTGGGGTGCGCTAGAGCTCTTTGTGAAGAAGAAGGATGGAATAATGCGGTTGTGTATCGATTATCAGGAACTCAAAAAGATCACTATAAAGAAAAAGTATCCTCTTACAAGGATTAATGAATTATTCAATCATTTGAGAGGATATTAGTACTTCTCAAATGTGGATATCCATTATGGATGTCATCAACTAAAGGTGAAGAAAAAAGATATTCAGAAGACTGCCTTCCATACAAGGTATGGGCACTATGAGTTTCTGGTGATTCCCTTCAAACTTACTAATTCCCCTGTAATCTTCATGGATTTGATGAATAGAGTATTTAGACATTACCTTGAAAAAATTATGGTAGTGTTTATTGATAATATTATCATCTACTCCAAGAGAAAGGAGGAACATTAAGAACATCTAGAACTTTTTTGGTGACATTGATAAAGGATAAGTCGTACGCCAATTTCAGAAAGTGTGAATTTTGGATGAAGTAAATCATGTTCTTGGTACATGTGATCACAAGTGAGGTAATTTATATCGATCCTTCAAAAAAAGGTGATTGAGGGATGGACCAACCCCTCTAGTTTCACAAAAATCTATAGTTTTCTTAGATTAGCTGGGTACTGCCTATGTTTTTTTGAGAAATTTCACATCATTGTCAAACCCTCTAAGTTAATAAGGAAAGGGGTAAAGTATGCATGGGTGGAAGAATGTGAGGAAAACTTTAAGGAGATAAAGAGAAGTCTTATCACTACACTTGTACTCACATTACTGAAAAGTGGATAAAGTTGTGTGATATACAATGATGCTTCGATGAAATTCATTTGTTGTGTACTCATGAAAAATTATAATGTGATGGAATACACCTCACAGTAGTTTAAGATCCCTAAGCAGAACTACCGGACACATGATCTAGAGCTAGAAGCTGGGATTTTTTCCTTGAAAACCCAGCGGCACAACCTCTATGGTGAGAAGTACAACATATATACAGATCACAAGAGTCTAAAGTATATATTCACACAAAAGGATCTCAACATGCATCAAAGGAGATGGTTAGAGCTAATCAAATACAATGATTTCTCTATTCACTATCATCCTGGAAAGGCGAACAAGGTAGCTGATGCTCTAAGCAGAAAAGAACCTGCTACTCTATCCATGATGCAGATTGAGAAAGACCCTATCTTCATAGATATGAAAAAGGCATGTTAGCCTCATCCCAATTGGTGAGGACTCCTTAAGTGCGTCTAGGTGACCCGAGATCAAATCCAAGTGGAGACATGATTTTTCTGGGGGTATTGTAGCAGAACTGTAGTAGTACTGTAGTAGTTAATGTAGTAGTGTTTATAGCAGGTATTGTAGCAGGTACTGTAGCTGGACTGTAGCAGGTAATGTTTGGCACTTTAGTAGCTGGGAATATTCCCCCATTTGGGCCTTTGGGTCACTAATTTGGTCTCTAGGTCCTTTAAGGCCTTCGGGTCACCCAGCCCTTCAGGTCAGTAGGGCCTTCGGGCCACCTCAAGGCCTTTAGGTCACCTTAAGGCCTTTGGGTCACCTTAAGTGTAGATTTAAACCAGACAACCTACAAGGAACAAGTTCTAGAAGGAGGATGACAAAGGGGCATTCACCATTGCAGAAGCTAAACAGATTTCAAGAATGAGAGGGTATGGCACCTGCCATTGGTACAAGACTATGCCTTCATGGGAAAGCCTAGTCGAATAGCCATGTAAATGTGGAGAGATAATTTCATGATGAAGATGCTAGGGAGGAGCAGTTCCAAGTAGTTAGTCTAGGTTGTATGTAATGTTTGAAGCATACGGGTAATGAATTCTTCTAAGGCCTACAGGATATGTAATACTTAAGCCTATGGGCCTTGTAAGGGTTTCACCTCACCCCTTGAAAGGTGGATTGTAAAAATCAATAAAAATGAAGGCCTTCAGACCATTAGAGGATCGATATGAAAAGAATGGATTTGGAAATCATAATGGTTGGGAATACATCCTACCTTTCCCAAATAGTTTCCCAACCATATATCCAAGAGAAGATTAAGGAGGAAAAAAAGGATGATCTGGAGTTACAAAAGATGATGAATTCAGTAAAATAAAGTATGCTTCAAGGGTTCTATATGATGATGATGGTGTGATTCAATTTGGAATGTGGCTTTGTGTACCTTCATCACCTAAGATAAAGAAGGATCTATTGGATAATGCACATAGCTCAACTTTCTCTATCCATCTCGGTAGCACCAAGATGTACTGAGATCTCCAAGAACACTTCTAGTGGGATAACATGAAGAAGGATATTATGGAATATATCTCAAGGTGCTTTATATGTCAGCAAGTTAAAGTAGAGTGAAAAAAGTCTAATGGGATAGTGCAACCATTGCATATACCCATGTGGAAATGGGAGAATGTCACTATAGACTTTGTCACGGGACTCCTAAATACATCCAAAGGAAATAATGTGATATGGGTTATGGTAGAGTAACTCACCAAGACTACCCACTTTATCGCTATTTGGGAAGATCGCTCTCTTGAACAAATTGCAAAGATATGTGTGAATGAAGTGGTGAGACTGCATGAGGTTCCACTCTCGATTGTCTATGATTGTGATCCAAGGTTCACATCTAAATTCTTGAGGAGTCTCTAATATGCTTTGAGTACTGAATTAAATTTCAACATGGTCTATCACCCTCAAACTGATAGCCAATCTGAAAGGACTATTCAAATGCTCGAAGATATAATAAGATCATGCTCTTTAAAATTCAAAGGTAGATGGGATTATCATCTTCTATTGGTTGAGTTCTCATACAACAATAGCTTCCACTCGAGTATCCATATGGCTTTATATGAAGCTATGTATTAAAATTGATGTATAACTACAACCTGTTGGGATGAAGTTGGAGAAATAAATCTACTTGGACATGATATTTAGCAAGAGATGATAGAGAAGGTTCAAGTCATCCAACAACATATCAAATTTTCTCATAGTCGAAAAAAATCTATGATGACAACCGTCAAAGGGAATTAGAGTTCAATGTTGGAGATAAATTCTTCCTTCAAATATCACCATGGAAGAGATTCATGTGGTTTTTAAAGAAAGGGAAGTTAATCCCAAGGTACATTGGTCCCTTTGAAATCCTTGACTGCATAGGATTAGTGGCCTATAGGATTACACTTCCACCGAATATGGCTTAGTTTCATGATGTATTTCACATATCACTTCTGGGGAAGTGCATACCAGATCCCTCACATGTACTGAACTCAGAGGTGGTACAGTTGTAAGATGGTCTCTCTTATGAGGAGCAGCCGGTAAAGATTCTAGACCAGAGTGATAAGGTTCTACACAACAAGACAAACCACCTTGTCTAAGTGTTATAGAGTAACCATAATTATAAAGAAGTAACTTGGGAACTAGAGGATGAGATGAAGGATAAGTACCCTTACTTGTTTATGTAAAATGAAATTTTAATGCTGAATTTTTAAAAGGGAGGAAGAATATAACAACCCAAACTTTTATCAGTATAATTTCTCCCTTCTTGTAGTAATTTCATAATCACATAAATCACATTAGGAAACACAATGCCATGTCATTCTTAAATGAAATACTATGTGACCTTTAAAACATAAATTTTCCACTTCTGTGATTTTAATTTCAAAAATCTGACATACACAGTTGCGATCAGTAAGATGTTTGGAGTCCTATGGGACAAACTTAATTTTTTGTGAATAATAACATACCCTTATGAATAGTAATGTTACCCTTATGAATAGTAATATGACCCTTATGAATATTAAATCATCCAAGTGAATAAGAACCTTACCAATGATAGTGTAAATAAAATTTATCCATCCTATAAGTGACAATATGATATAATTACATTATAGTGTTTTTATTTTTGTAAGTTATGAATATTTAATGATTAATTTAATAATTAAAAAGAAAATTTATTTTCATAAAATGTATTCATAAACTAGTATTTATATTTCTTATGATTATATGATAATTTTATGAGACCATAATTAATTTTTTGAAGTGTTAGAAAAATAGTTTTTAATTTTAAAAATTTTATTTTTCAAGTAAATTATGATTTTAATTAAAAACTAAATTAATCATATTTAGAAAATTATTTTCATAAAATGGAGTTAATTTTTTAATTCTGCACATAAAAAATGGTTATGGTGAATTTTTGGTATTTTTCTGAAATACTTGAATTTTGTGAATAGTGAAATTCAATAATTTACAAAATATGCTAAATAAATGAATTTATGCATCACGCTTAGGTCATGGATGATTTAAATGGCCACCAGTTCGAACTCACATAAACTTATTACTATTTTTAATCACAATAATCCTTGCTATTTATTGTATTGTGGAGAAATAATAAATTAATGAATATAATATTGAGAAAACCCCTCTTCCCTCCACTATAAATACCACCCCACATAACCTCATTTCCTCACACCTCTCAAGATTTAATCCTTATATAAATTCTATCCAAACCTCTTACTTATCCCCTCCCTCACATCTAGGAGATCTTGGTCTCATTAAAAGACCAAGCCTAGGTTTTTTAAGGATGATCTCAAGAGGAGGATTCAAGAGGTAATTCCTCTCTCTCTTTTCTTTCAAATTTCAGTTATTTTCTTCTCTTATCCTCGACTTCTCTTATACAAATTTCATGATAACTCAAATATGATTGATATAATATTATTATATCATGTTAATTGAAGATTATTCATTATACTCTTTCCTCTCTCTCTTTATTTATAAAAATGAAATCGATGCCCGTGATGTGTTAATTTACCTACATCTTGGGTGATGCACTTACATTTTCCTTCAAATCCTTAAAGGATATCAATAAAACCATTAAATTGTTAAAAACAGATTTTAATATTTTTTTAACCCCATTTATGTTCTATAAACAACTTTTATACATAATACTAAATGATAAAACAAAACATGTTCATTGTGATCAAAAACCCGACCAAATTAACTTAAAACGATCATTAAATTTTATCTAATGATTCCTGCACATGGTATATAAAAAAAATAATTATAAGATCATTTAAACTTATATAAGATCATTAATAAAATTTAATAGAAATTTGGGGTTTTTATCCATGTTCTACATGAACTTCCATTCATGTGTACAAGTGAACCGTTCATGAAAACTAAGAAAAAAACACTCCAGAACAATAAATTTAAACTCTATAACTTGTCCAAAGGCCCATAAAAGAACTTAATGAAACCATAATGAACTGTATTCATGTATAAAAGGTTATTTAATTATTAATTAATTAATCTAATTTCATTAAATAGTACATTAAAGTGAGTAAAGCATTTGGATACAAGGTATGGGGAATTCTTGAACTCAACTTTCTTTCTTCGGGTTTTCCCTCTTTCACTCCATTTTCAGTATGTTTATTCCTTAAAAATAATTTATTCATCATTATATTACCTTTTATAGGATATAAATTTTTCCATTGGAGTTTATTTCAAACATAGTGTTTTCCAAAATAACTCCCCTTTCAAAAACATACCTTTTATTTCTCACTCAAGGTTGATGGTGCTTGTATCAAGTATGTTATTCCCTCTTTCATTTGGGAACCCAAAGTTTTTGAATGTATGATTTATGATGTGAAACCCATTCCTTTACATGGGTTGTTTTATGTTTAATATTGATATACGTTCTATGTTTTAGGCATGATAATGTTATCATTATGATGTGACGGGTGCATCTGAAATTATATAGCGCAATGTTGATGTTATGATGTGAAGGGTGTGTCTGGAATTATATAGCAGTCCAATTCATTGGGTAATATGATTAATATAATGAGTTAAATTTAAATATGCATGAACATTATGCCATATTTATTCACAAATATGTGTGGTAGTTAACTACTAATACATAAGGTTTCATTTTATGTATTTCTACTTTTCGAGCCTTTTATTAATTTTTTCTATCATGATTATGATCCTATGACTATGTTATGATGATAATGATTATCTCATGCCATGTTATATTATTTCATGTTATTATATATCCTCTTAATGGGATTTTAGCTCACCCTTTTTTATCTATATCCTCAGGTGACTACTTGTACTAAAGAGAATTCAAGAGCCAATAAGAAGCTAGAGAATAAGAAATTAAATAAATTTTTGGGTTTTGTGTTGTAAATGTTATGTATGGTCCTAGTTTTCCCATGTTACTAAACCTTAGGATCATCAAGGTGTAATGTTTTAATATTTTTTATCATTAAAATTATGTAAAATTAATGTAAGAAAAGAAGGGTTTCTATAATCATCAACTAAAGGTGAAGAAGGAAGATGTTCAAAAGACTAATTTCCATATAAGGTATGGGCACTATGAGTTCCTAGTGATTCCCTTTAGACTTAATAATTCCCCTTAAATATTTATGGATTTGGTGAATAGATTCTATAGATACTACCATGAAAAATTCATGGTAGTGTTTATTGATGATATTATCATCTACTTTAAGATCAAGGAGGAACATGAAGAACATACAAGGATTGTGTTTGAGATATTAAGGAGGATAAATTTTATTCCAAGTTCAAAAGGTGTGAATTTTGTATGCAATAAGTCACATTATTGTGATATGTGATCACATGTGAGGTAATTTTTGTGGACCCTTTAAAAAAAGGCAATTGAGGAATGGACCAGACCCACTCTGTATTTTTCTTAGCTTAGAAGGGTACTGCCGACGTTTTGTGAGAAATTTTTCACGATTATATAGCTCTCTAACTAAGTTAACATAGAAAGGGGTAAATTATGTTTGGATGGAATAATGGAAGGAAATCTTAAAGGATCTCAAGAAGAAGCTAATCACTGCACCTATACTCACCCAACCAGCAAGTGGAGAAAGTTTTGTGATATAGAGTGATGATTCAAAGAAAGTTTTAGGTTGTGTAATCATGAAAAATGATAAAGTGATGGCCTATAACTCATAGTAGTTGAATATCCATGAGGATAACTACCCGATGCATGATCTGGAGCTAGCAGTTATGATATTTTCCTTGAAAAAAATTTAGCACTACCCCTATGGTGAGAATTGTGACATATATACCGATAATAAGAGTATAAAGTATATATTTACACAAAAGGATCTCAACATGTGTCAAAGGAGATGGTTAGAGCTAATCAAGGACTATGATTTCTCTATTCATTATCATATGGTAAATGCGAACAAGGTAGATGATGCTCTTAGAAGAAAAGAACCAGCTACTTTATCCATGGTGAAAATTGAGAAATACCCCATATCCATAGATATATAAAGGATGGATTTCGAAATCATAACAGAAAGGAATACATCCCACATTACCCAAATGATTTTCCAACCATCTATCCAAGATAAGATCAAGGAGGCACAAAGGGATGATATTGAGCTACAAAAGGAGGCAAAGGGGGTAAAGTAATGGAAGCTATAAGAGTTCCATATCAATGATGATGGTGTGATTCGATTTAGAACAAGGTTTTGTGTGCCTTCATCACCTAAGATGAAGAAGGAGCTATTGGATAATGTATATATATCATCTTTCTCCATCCATCCTAGAAGTACCAAGATGTATCATGATATTAGAGAACACTTATGGTGTAATAACATAAATAATGATATTGTAGAGTATATATCAAGGTGTTTGGTATGTCAGCAAGTTAAATAAAGAAGATAGAAGTACAAAGGGATGATACAACCATTGCCTATATCCATGTGGAAATGGGAGAGAATCACTATGGAATTTTTCACTATTCTCTAGAAGATATCCAAAGGAAGCAATGAAATATGGGTTTTGGTGGATCAAATCACCAAGACTTCCCACTTCATTTCTATTCGGTGAGATTTCTTGCTTGAACAGATTTCCAAGATATATGTGAAGTAAGTGGTGAGGCTGCATGGGGTTCCACTTTTGATCATCTATGATCATGATCCAAAGTTCAAATATAAATTATGGAAAAGTCTTTAACATTCTTTGAGTACTAAATTTTATTTCAGAATGACCTATCACCCCCAAATGGAAGGCTAATATGAAAGGACTATTCATACCCTTGAGGATATGCTAACAACCTGCTCAATGGAATTCAAAGAGGATGGGATCATCATATCCCATCGGTTGAGTTATCATACAACAATAGCTTCCACTTGAGTATTCAAATGTCTCTATATGAATCTATATATGGTAAGTAATGTAGAGATCCAACTTGTTAGTATGAATTTGGTGAATTAAAGCTAATTGGACCTAATCTTGTATAATAGATGACCGAGAAGGTTCAAGAAATATAACAAAACATAAAAGCTGCTCAGAGTCGGAAGAAGTGTTATGCTGAAAATCATCTAAGGGATTTGGAGTTTTAAGTTGGAGACAAATTTTTCCTTCAAATATCACCATGGAAGAGATTCATATGGTTTGTAAAGAAAGGGAAGTTTAGACCAAGGTACATTGGCCCCTTCGAGATCCTTGATTGTATAGAAGTAGTGACCTATCGACTTGAACTTACATCAACCATGTCTCAAGTGCATGATGTATTCCATGTATCCCTCCCAAGGTAGTACATACCAGATCCCTCACATGTACTAAACTCAGAGGTGGTATAGTTGTAAGATGATCTCTCTTATGAGGAGCAGCAGGTAAAGATTTTGGACCGTAGAGATAAGGTTATACGCAACAAGACCGCCCACCTGTTCAAGGTACTATGGAGAAAGAATAAGTATAAAAAGGTGATATGGGAACTTGAGGAAGTGATGAAGGAGAATTACCCTCTCTTGTTTTCACCTTAGCATGTAAAATGAAATTATGAGCATGAAATTTCAAAAGGGGCGAAGAATGTAACGACCCATACTTTTATCAATTAAATTTTCATTCTAATAATTAAGTCATAAAACACATTCATCGTATAGATAACCCAATAAAAACATTATTCTCAAAAATTAAGAATAAAATAAGTGATATTTATAGAAAATAAGGAACCTATACTAATGGAATAGTAATATAGCTATTGGAATAGTAATATGACCATTAGGAAAATTAATCTAAACATTAGAATAGTAACCTCACCTATGAAAGAATAAATAAAATTTAGGTATCCTATAAATGAAAATGTGATATATTTATATCATGGTATATGTAAATAAATGTTTTAAAATGATAAATTAAGTGTTGGAATTTTTATAAAACATAAATGAATATTCATAATTTTGTAATTAATATAATGATTTAAAATAAAATTTAGTTTCATAAAATAGATTCATAAATTAATATTATGTTGTATTATAATTATAATATAATTTTATGACACCTTAATTAATTTTTAAAAGGGTAAAAAAATTGATCATAATATTAAAATCGATATTTTTCAAATAAATAATGATTTTATATAAAAAATAAATTTATTATATTTATAAAATGCTTTTCATAAAATTGAGTCCATTTTTAAAATCTACATGTTGAAAAATGAATAGGGTTGATTTTTTGTATTTTTTTAAAATAGTTGAATTTTGTGAATAGTGAAATACATAAATTTATGATATAAGCTAAATACATGAATTTTTTAGTTATGGATGATGTATGGATGATGTAAGAAACAAAGTAATAAAAAAATAAATAAAATAATCAAAAAACACCCCTCACCACCTATTCTCCTCAAAACTTCTAAGCCTATTAGCTTGTCTAAATTCTACCCAATTCTATCCCCAAGCCTCTAACCCAGTTCCAAGAGCTTCTGGTCTCAAAAAAATACCAAATCCAAGTGTCTTAATATGGTTGTAAAGAAGACAACATTCAAGAGATAAAATCTTCAATCCTTCTCTTTTAATTTATTTTCTTATCCTCTCATCACCCCTTATCCAAAGTGGAATGATAACTATAGTATCATATATATACTTTAATGTTATTTTGTTAATTTAATATTGATCATATAATCTCTTCTCTCCTTTTTTTTCTAAAAAATTAAAACATCGTCTGTGATGTGTTGATTCACCACCTTCATGGACGATGAGTTTTCATTTTACATTATCGTCTTCAAGTCTGGTCATAAAACCATTATTAATTTTAAAATAGATTTTAAGATGCGTATTATAACTTTTTTATTATTCTAGAACTAATTTATAAACATTATATTTAATTATATGAAATTATTTTATGATGGATGGAAAAACCGCCAAAATAGACTAAAAATTTACCATTAATGTTTTATTAAATGAATCATCCTCATATTATAAAAACAAATGATATATGAGACCATTTAAACATCTTAAATTTCATTAATAACAATTAATTTCACTTATGTATAATTATTCTCATTTTAAAATAACTTCCATAATTATATACAAGTAAATCGACCATGAAACCATAACAATGAACGCTCCCAAAATGATGAATTTAAGCACTATAACTCATCAAAATGACCATAAATGAACTTAATAAAATTATTATAAATAAAATACATGTATAATATGTTATTAATTAAGTAATTAATGAATCTAATTTAATTATCCATGATATTAAGTGTAGGTACAAAATACTTTCAGACATAATGTAACAGGATTCTCAAACCCAACTCCCTTTATTTGGATTATACCTCTTTAATGCCAAATTTCAGTATGGATATTCCTTTAATGTTCCTTAAATATAATTTCATTGTTCTCCCCTTTTATTTTTGAGGATATACATGTTTTAAATATGTTTTTATGAAAAATATAAATATTTTCCAAAAGAACTCTTCTTTCCAAAACACATCTTGACTCCTCCTAATATTGTTTTTTCTTCACTCAAGAATAATTATTATTATACCAAATATGTTTTTCCCTTTTTCTTTTGGGAACCCAAAAGTTTATTCATGAATGTATGATTTATGAAATTCTTATGAAACTCATTCCTTTCCATGGGTTATTTTATGACTACGATTGTTATATGTTCTATATGGCATGCATGATTATGTAAATGTTATGATGTGATGGGTGGGTCTAGAATTATATATACCTCCAATTCATTGGGTATTGTGATATATATTATGAGATAATGTGTATTATGTATGAACATGAAATCATCTTTTTTCACAATGATTATGTTATGATTATACACATATGTTATGACTGAACATGATGCTAACTTTTTCACACCTATGTGTGTTATTTGACTACTAAGACATGATGTTTCATTTTTATGCATTGCCACATTCCATGACTTTATCCAATTTTTACCTTATGATTTTGTCAATGATCCCATACTTATTTTATGATGATTATTATTATGCTCACTCATGTTATATTATTTCATGTCCCTTATTCATCCTCTTACAGGGCTTTTAGCTCACCCCTTTGTTTTATTTATATCCTCAGGTGACTACATGTACTAAGGATAATGTGAGATTTAGAAGGATAAATAAGAAGATTTTAAATAAATGTTTATGTTTTATTATTCACAAGTTATGTATGTGCCTAATTTTCCCAAGACACTAAACTTTTGTATCCAAGTTTTGTAATGCTAATATGTTATTTATCTTTAAAATGATGTAATAGTCATGTAAGAAAAAGTAGGGTCACTATATTTGGACTATGTTATGGCACTAAATGAGGAGGACCTATGTAAGATCAAAATAAACCAATAGAGGGTGGGGGTAAATCAGTGTATTCCTATCACATATTGGCTTTAGGTGTGATTTTTTTTAGCTTTGATAAGGTTCTTTTTGGGTTCAGGATGTGTTGGTGAGTTCCCAATGTATTAAAAGGGGTTTTATAATTTATTAATGAAAAAAGGATATACCATACCAAGGACCAAGACATTTAAATCCTAGTAAGCACCTTTTTACTATGGGAAGGAATAACATGCCCACCACAGGGCATGGTATCAACCATGGGGCATGAGGAGCCTCTGTGTGCACCACATCTAGTTTGGTCTCCACGACACCATAGTTCAGGGAATGGTGAGTCCAAATGGAAAAAAAATCACAACATCATATTTAACCCACATTTTGGGATCCTAGGTGTAGTGTGATCAAGACTACCACTGGCATGGTAAATTCCCACCACACCATGGTGTTAACAATTTCAGAATTTTGAATGGCTGAATCAGCTGCCTGGTCTTTCAGATAGGGGGTTATGCCCATTAATGGGGGTACATTTATTAATTAAGAGATGAGTTTTATTGAATTTTTAAATGATATTACCTATATTAAACTATTATTATTCATTTCCTTTCAATGGTTATCAATTCAGAAGGATTCCTAGGTCTATTTTGGATGACATTTGCTTTATTAAACTTTTACCTTGGTCCTTGGGTTGCTTCTGTTGTAATTTTTATTGTACGAATAATCTAGGGGTATGTGGTTACTCTTTCCCTCTGATAATCTGGATATCATGGAATTATGGATTCATAAAAAAATTGGTCTAGGTCTCTTTCTTATATCCTAATATATTTCTTTCTCATAGTTTGTGGATCCCATGAAATTGTTGGACATACCAAGTGCTTTGAGGTGGGTGGTTTCATATAATACCTTTGTCTTATGAACTATTTACTCTTACTCTTTTTAAATCAGTTTTTAAATTATTAAAGGAATGATTTAGGATTTGTTAAAATGTGCATGTTTTTCTATTTATATAAAATGGAATTATCCCTTGGTTTTGATGATGAAAAGTGATTTCAAATTATGTTGTGTTTTGATGAAAAGTGATTTCAATTCATGTGGTGTTTTAATGAAAAATGATTTCTAAGCATGTTTTATTTTGATGAAAAGTGGTTTTCAAAGCATGGTTTGTGAAATTAAATATCCTCCATAGATAGGTGATGAATTTTTATCTCTTTAAAATAATTATCCTTGGTATAGGAAGAGCACAAGATAACTTAGGGTACTTAGATGGGGGATGGAATTTGGATAAGCACGCTAAGCATGTCATGTTTTAATTGCAAAGGAAATACAATTAAAACTATAATTAAACTATGTATTTCATGAAACTATTAGAAGGTTCACTTAACAGGGTATTCTTCTATCCATTTATGTGATTATTGAACAAGGGACTTTAGTGCACATTAATCATTATCATTCACTGAGGTGTGAATATCCTTGCTAGCCCAAACCTAATCTACCTAAGGAATCAATTTTCATGTTGTTGTTATTGGTGAAATGGTTGTTTATTTATTCCTGTATATTTAAAATGTTTTAAATTCCTTGTAAAATTTTGAATAATTTTAAAAGAAAATGGTTTCTTTAAATGTTCTTTGAAAATTGGTCTCTTTAAAATTCTTTTGTGGGTTTTATAAAAAGGTTGAATTTCCATGTTTTGATAAAAATTGTGGAAATTTATTCTATTTATTTGTTTTTATTAAATGAGAAAAAAAATTATATTATAAATATTTCTTATGAAACACTTAGTGGGATTCTACTAGGATTGTTTTCCCATGCCCTATATATACCTTTGGGTGTGTTTAGATCATGTTTTATCTGACACGGGTAAAGGAAAGGAATCTCATGGAGGTGGAGGGTATCCATGATAGTGGGGTGTGGGAATTTGGTGGTTACATGGTTTACATGAAGATGGGTTGTCTATCATTTTGAATATTTGGGTTTACCTATTCTAGTTTGGCATATGTTTCTCCTCATACTTGTTTTGATTATTCTGTTGTTTTGACTCTTTATTGTCATGCTCACCTTCTTTAATATATGCCATTATTGTTACCCTTGGTTTTTATTTTATGGGAAAATTCATTCCCAAAGGTAGTTCTTCCTTCCCAGGAGAATTTCTCCATCCCATGGGGATTAGGAATTCCCTTCATGACTTGCCACGGGCCTGCTAAGGTATCTATTTTAGGGATGATTTAGGTTAATTCATGAAAAAATGGTATCAAAAATGGTTTTATTTTGTGATCTTATTTTCATGATATTTTTTAATAGACATGATATAGGATTTTCAATACTTAATGGGTAGTTTATGAGTGAGTTTCTATCCATCTCTAAACATAATTATGATTAAATCACCAGGGAATTTTGGGAAGTGTGTCTCTCATGTTAAGTCTTGATCTTATCTCAGCTCTTTGACTGTGTTATCTTAATCAAACTAGGATTTATCTTTGTCCAATAGTCTATTTTATTTATTTTATATAGTATCATTCCCCACATAATACTACCTAGAGTTGATCATGAGGGTGTTATAGATTTCATTCTATGAGGAAACCCTCTAATTGATTATAATCTTATAGAAGTAGTGGTTTCAACAGTCCATTACATGGACCAAGATTTTTTCCTTGCCTCGACTCAAGTAAGAGAGGTAAAACCAAGAACTAGAGGATATAAAGATCTATTCTAAGATTTTCTATATCGTAAACCACTATCCTTATAAGGGATGAATGATCCATAGGAAACAAAATATTGGTTGGGATCAAATGAATTTTCAATATTATGGGAACTCTAGATTATGTTAAGGTAAAGTGTACTACCTTTAAGCCTAAGGGCCTAAGTAGGATATGGTGGGATGCAGTGGTTCAAGAAAATAAGTATGAAGGATTGAATTGGAAATACTTCAAGAGCAACTTCCTCTAAAAATTATTCCTAGAATTAATTATAATGGAAAAAATCCATTGGAGTTTCTTATCTTTCATCTAGGTGATCAAAAATTGATTGAGTATTCTAACTATTTTTCTAAGCTGGTCCATTTTTCTTATGAGGTGGTGTCGAATGAAAATCTAAAGGATCATAGGTTTTGAATAGTCTTGTAAGAAAATTTATTTTTTAAAATATTCATTTTGAAACTAAACACCTATTCATAGGTGGTAGATAGAGATTTTATGGAAGAAATTAACCAGGAAAGAAAGTTGGGATTGGTTGGAATTAATTTTCCACCTATTGGTAGTTTCAGTGGCTCATAGGAGAGTAAGAGGATGTAGAGAAAGACTCATAAATGTGGTGGTAGTCACAATTAGTATCAGGCTTAGTCCACACCTTTAGTAGTTTCTAGTAGTGTTCCTTTGACTTGTTGCCATTGTGGCTAGACAAGGAACATGAAACATTTTTTCCCACACCTTTGAAAGTTTTCAATTCATGTGGAAACCAATGACACTTATAGAAATTTTTTCAGGATCTTTCTACTCCTCATTATGGCTCAATTTCTTCATCTATTAAAGGATCTAAAATGAAATTAGATTCTTCAACCTCAATAGGGTTCTATCAAAAAGCCTCTGTAATGAATCAATTATACACATTAGAAGAGTATTTAATGGATGGTGATTCGGGTCCTTCAATAATGAAAGGTAATATCTTTATTACTTCATCTTTAGCGACTTATCTATTTGATATCGTTGCCTCTCGTTCTTTTTTATCAACATCAATTATGAATAATTTAAAACTTCTGATGGAACTCATACGTTATAAAATGGTGCTAGTGATGCCTCTTGGGAATAAGAGGGAGAAGGGTTTTTTATGTCCCTCATGTTATTTATCAATGTACAAAGTTGAGTTATTTTTGGATTTCCTAGTACTTTACTTAGACCTCTTTAGAATTATTATTAGTATGGATTGGTTAATTTCCCATAAAGTGAAAATTGATTGTTACCATTGGAGAGTGTCATTTATTACCTTCGATGGAAACTCCTGGGTGTTTTGGGGAGATTGGGACCTGAGGACTAGTTGAGAAAGAAATCATTTATCAATGTTTGGAAGATTTATATCCTCTTTCTTGGTTGAACATAGATATGATCCCTCTATTTGAGATATTCCTTTAGTGGTCAAGGAATTTCTCGAGTTGTTTTTTGATGGATTTTCTAGTTTTTCACTAGAAAGAGAGGTAGAATTATAGATTGATTTAGTACATGGAAGTAAATTGATAGATATTCCTTTTTATTTCATGGCACAAGATGAATTAAAAATTTTGAATATTTAATTGGATTATTTGATAGTGAAAGGTTTTATTTATCCTAGTATATCACCTTGGGTATCCCCTATTCTTTTTTCAAGAAGGATGATTAAAATCTTCATCTTTTCACCAATTATCAGAAGCTTAACCATGAAATGATTAATAATATGTACCCTTTACCCCATTCTGATGACTTTTTTGAACATTTTAAAGGAGAAAAGTGGTTTTCAAAAATCAAACTTCGGTTTGGATATCACCTGCTCAGGGTTAAAGAGGCAGGTATTTCAATGAACACTTTCAAGTGCAGGTATGGCCAGTTTGAATATATTATGATGTCATTTGTCCTAACTAATTATCATGTGGTTTTCATGGATATTATTAATTAAATATTCAACCAATACCTTGATTCCTCTTTCATGGTGTTTGTGTATGATATTTGGATTTATTCGAGATCTGGGGAAGATCATGAGATTCACCTAGAATCTATTTTGAGATTCTTGAGATACCACTATCAATTTTCTAAATTATATAAATTCTATTTCTAGATTCATGAAGTTGTGTTCCTAGTATATGTGGTTTTAGAACAAGTCATCTCAGTTTATCCTAAGAAGTTGAAAGTTGTCATGTCTTAGGAAGAGTCATAGAACATATTTTAGATTCAAATATCCTTAGATTTTGTAGGATATTATTGATGGTTTATGAAGGATTTATCATAAATTACATTACTGTTGACTAGTATTAGATGAAAAGGGATGAAATTCATATGAGATTCTAAGTTTTATAACTCCTTTGATGAATTGAAATCACGTTTAACCTTAGATCTTATCTTGATCTTTCTAGAATCCAGATGGGGATATTTAGTTTATTATGATGCCTCAAGTGTAGGCTTGGGATGTGTTTTAATATAGGGAGATTATGTGGTGGAATAATATTCTCTTCAGCTTCAGCCTCATGGGAAAAATTACCCCACCCATGACCTTGAACTCGCAGTAGTTATGCACAATCTTAAGTATTAGTTGCATTACATCTTCAAGGAAAGGTTTATAGTTTATTCTGAACATAAGAGCTTAAGTTAAAACTTTTCACATAATGAATTGATCCTTAAGTATAGGAGATGGACATAGTACCTTCAGACCATTTACTTTTATATCGCATACACCTAGGGAAATGAGAATGTTGTTGCTAATTCTCTCAGTAGGAAAATTCCATCTCAATATATAATGGAGTCAAAGAATGAATGGTAAATAATGGGACTCTTTTCTCAGATACACCTGGATGTAATGAAAGAAGAGTATGGTATTGTTTTAGCTAGCGTGTAGCTAATATCATCTCTTCTTGAGTCAATTATTTAGAAGCAGCAATGAGATGGTGAGTTTAGGAGTATCAGAAATTCTTTATAGAGTGGGGATACCATCAATGAGTAATCTCTCTCTTTAGAAGATGTTATCTTCTTTAAAAGATGGTATGTTATCCCAATATTCGTGAAAAGGGTTGTGATGTAGGATTTTAATTGCTCTCAATGGGGTGTTCACCCAGGCACTATTAAGATGTTCTATGACATGAAATGTTAGTTCTGGTGGCCATGTATACAGTTTGGAATAGCTAATTTTGTGTCTCATTACTTTACTTGTAAGAAAATCAAGGTTGAGCACCAAAATTATTCAGGTTTGCTTCAGTATCTACCTATTCCAGTGTGTAAGTGGGATGAGGTGTCCATGAATTTCATTTTGGGACTACCATATACTCCCCAAGGAAATAATTCTATTTAAGTGATGATTGGTTGGTTAACTTAGTCCTCTCATTTAATTCTAATTTAGGATGCCAACAAGGTTGAGGATTTGTAAAAGTTGTACATGTAGGAAATCAGGAGGGTTCATGGGGTTTTGTCTGCTATTATCTCAGATAGGGATCCCTATTTTATATATCATTTTTTGGAAGGCCACTAGGAGGTGATAAGTTAAAAATTCAAGTTAAGAATGACTTACAATCCTCAGATAGACGAACAGATGAAGTGAGTAGTTTATATTTTAGAGGATATGATATGCACTTGTGTCTTGGACTTTGGATCCTCTTGGGATAACCTTTTGGGACTATTTGAGTTTTATCATATAAATAGTTACCATTCATCTATTAAAATGGATCCCTTTGAGGATCTCTATGGTCACCCTTGAAAATAACCTCTTTGTTGGTCCAAGGTGGGTGAATCTTCTCTTGTTGGACCAAGCCTTATTCAGGAGACATCAGCAGAGGCTTAGGTTATACATTGATGGTTGAATTTTTAGAGTTCTTATAAATCTTGTGTAGATCATCACATCATCCTTTGGAATTATCTATTGGATACCAAGTTTCTTTAAAGTATCACCTCATTTGGGTCACCTTCGGTTTGGAAATAGAGGAAGTTGACCCCCAAGATACATAGGACCTTTTGAGATCATTAAGAAGGTGGTAAAGGTGGATTATAGATTATATCTCTCATCTCAGTTTACTTTAATCCATGAGATTTTCCATGTATATCATCTTAAAAGGTATCATCCGGACCCCTATCATGATCTAAACAGGGAAGGAATTGATTTGGAATAGGACATGTTAGTATTTGAACTTCTAGTTCATATTGTTGATTCTTAGGAGAATATATTGTATTGGAAGCATATTCCATTAATTTTTGTGTTATGGAATCATAGAATAGATTCCCATGATACATTGGAATGAGAATCACTAATGAGGGAGTAATAAACTAATCTCTTTATGGAACAACCTTCTTCAACCTGACTTTTTGGGGATAGAATGTGCTATAGTGGGGATATTTTCACATCAAGACTTTAGGTACGAATTGTTTTTGATCTTTGACATGGTTATTTTTGGTTTGGGATGTGTTTTTTGTTCCATGGTGTCTTAAAAGGGGTTTTGACATATCTCGATGAAAATGGGATAGACCATTTTTTGGTCCAATCCATTTAATGCCTGGGAAGTGCCTATGTATAACACGAAGGACCAATTCACCCAGTGCAGGGCGCGGTCTCTGAAGCATCCCAATAATTTACAAGTAAATTTAGCTTTTAATGCATGAAACACTGAGTCTCTATGAAACAAAACTTTGTTATACCCTAGCCAATGAACATAATTTTTTCACTTATGAGATTTGAATTTCAAAAAACTGACATACACAGTTGCGATCAGTGATATATTTAGAGTCTGATATGATCAACTTACATTTCTGGGGAACAGTAACTTGACCTTATTAATAGTAATATACCCTTATGAATATTAACCTCACCCATGTAAGTAAAAATAAAATGTAGGCACCATATAAATGAGAGTGAATATTTTAAAAATTAATAAGTAAGTATTGGTATTTTTGTAAGTAATAAATATTTAATTAAAATTTTAAATTAATAAATTAATAAAATTCATTGTTATAAAATTTATTCCTAAATAAATATTTTTTTTCCTATTATTTTAGGATAATTTTATGTGACCTCAGTTAATTTCTGAAAGTATAATAAAATTAGTTTTAAATTTATAATTTGTATTTTTCAAGTAAATAATGATTTTGTTTAAAAATAAAATTTCTCTTATTTATAAAATTATTTTGATAAAATGGAGTTCATTTTTTTAATTCTACATGTTGAAAATGGTTAGGGTTAATTTTTGGGTTTTTTCTGAAATACTTTAATTTTTTGGTAAATAGTGAAATTCGATAATTTACAAAATATGCTAAATAAATGAATGTATGCATCATGCTTGAGTAATGAATGATGTAAATGGCCATTGTTTCAAACTCACATGAAATTATTACTATTTTTTCACAATAATAAATATTATTTCTTGTCTTGAGTAAAATAATAAAATAATGAATAAGATATTCAAAAATCACTCCTCTCCTCCACAATAAAAACCACCACTCACTCCCACTTCTCTTCACTTTTATAAGCCTTGAATATTCTCAATTATCTACCCAAATACTCTTCCCTAGTCCCTCCCTATTTCCAAAAGCCCTTGGCCTTTCCAAAATATCAAAACTCTTTCCCTTAAGGAGGTTCTAAAGGAGGTTATTTCCAGAGGTAAATCCTCTTCTGTTTTCATTTAATTTAATTTCAATTTATCTTCTTTTCTATTCTCTCCTAACCTCCTCTATCCAATTGATCATGATAAATCTAGTATAATCTATATAATTGAATTATACCATTTTAATGTAATAACCTTTATCAATATCTTTACTCTTCCTCTTTTATTTTATAAACAAAATCATCATCTGGGAGGTGCCAATTTACAACCTTCATGGATGATGAAGTTTCGTTCTTAAAATTATTCTTCAAATCTGTTCATGAAACCATTTTAATGATTGATAAAGATTTTAAAATTTATAATATAACAATTTTTATGTTCTATAAGTAACATATTTACATAATACTAAATGATAAAATAAAATGAGTTCGTTATGATCAATAACCACCATAATAATCTAAACGATTATCACTAAATGTATTATCTAATGATTCATCCTCATAATATGTAACCAAATGATATATATAACCATTTTCACTTATGGATATTCATTAATAACATTTAATTACAATTTTGTATAATTATACCAATTTTAAATGAACTCCATTACTTATAATCAAGCGATCTGATCGTGAAATCAAGGAAATGAACACTCTGAAACGATGGAATTCAATCATATAACTTATCAATAAGGCCATAAATAAACTTAATAAAACTATAATGAATAAAATAAATTTATATAAGGTTTTTAATCAATTAATTAATGGATTTAATTTTATTATCTAGGAAATTAAGGTCAAGTGCAGAACACGTTTATACATAAGGTAAGAGCTGTCTACCCGAACCTCCATTTTCATTCAGGTTACTATTATTCTCTACTTACCTCAATGAAATTATTATTTATTATTATTTACTCCTTATAAATTCTGTTTTAATTTTATATATATCTGTACCAACCATAATCCTTATTTATTTTTTGGGGAGTTACATTTTTTAAAAGGATCTTTAAAAAATCTTCCCGATAAACAAGCTCGATTCAAGGGAACTTCTCAAATTCTTACCTATTTTCAAGTACACTCTATAATCTATTTTAATAAAACATTATTTTTATAAAACCAATCATTTAATAATATAAAAATTACCTTAGTTTATTTCTGGTTTTATGTAAAGATTTTTCCAAAAGAACTCTTCTTTTCAAAGTAAAAGTGTATTTCTCTCAAAAATCCCTCAATGATTTTATTAGAGTATTTTTGTCTATTTCATAACCTCTATTGAATTTTATGTCTTATTGAGATTAATATCTTATGTTTATAATCTACCATATTGTATTAAATTTTTATGATTAGTTTGATTGTGGATGTTCTATCTTGATAAAATTCATCATACTACTCAGAATGGTTAGTGTTTATGTGCAAAGATTGGGGAAATTTATTTCATATGTTCATGTTGTTTATGTTTAGCCCCTTTCATATGAGGAATTAATTGTACTTAAAAAGTTATTGGTGGTGCCCATTATAGCCCCCCGATACATCGGTAGGTCTCATGAAACAAAATAGAATAGGGTTTTGGCCGAGGTCTTACCCTAGTATTTTCAGACGTCTTGGTCAAGTCCTTAAAAATATGTTTTAGATATATGGAATTAATAATTCCCTCATTATGGTATTAGTAATTGATAAATCATGTGATTATTAGACTAGTAGAATATCAATGGTTATGTTTCATTCTCTTATGATCATTTATATGGCCTTATTTAATCATCTTTCATTCTTACCATATTATGCTCAAGTATATTTTTAAAGGAATGTGTTTTTTTAGTTGTTCACCATGCCTAGTGTTTATTTTTATGATAACTTCCACTATATCACTTTCCATTTCTAAGAATCTAAGCTCACCCCTTTCTTATGTTTTATTTTCCCCAGGTTGTAAAGATGAATATTATGAATGACTTGTTGGGATTATCTAGGA
Organism: Viscum album; assembly: GCA_963277665.1. NCBI lineage: Eukaryota > Viridiplantae > Streptophyta > Magnoliopsida > Santalales > Viscaceae > Viscum > Viscum album. The sequence goes on along the minus strand of OY728143.1, from coordinate 795,743,393 downwards.
GTCATAGATATTTCTAATGGAATTTATATTATATGTTTTATTTAAAGTTGTAATGTTGAACTTATGATTGTATCTTGTCTTCTAAAACTGCTAAAATATTTATTCCTTTGGAATATGAATTTCTTGTAATAATTCCAATGTAATTCAATAATGCACCGGATCAGGGAAACTGTGGTCAGGGTGTTATAGTTGATATCATATAAAGTTTAGTAGAAAACTTAGAAACTAGATTTAGAAAATATAGATCAAGGAACAAAACCCTAAGATAGACTTTGAGGTTAAGCAAACAAGAACATACTAAAATTTTTGTAAGGAAGAGATTATGAGAATATTTCTATAAAATACATCCCTATCTATATACTACAAGTGGGCATGGTTCTGGCACAGATGTACCTAGGTGTAATAACTCCTACAAGGTGCTTCGGGATTGATTTGGGGTAACCTGGTACATGACAATGGGCCTTACTGTGCACCTAGTTTGACCCTCTTAGGGGATATGCTTAGGATAATTCACATCTTCTTTACAAGACATTATGAAGGATTTAAATTTAAATACTTCCTAAAAGAAACCATGCTTATGATTATGAAATTAGACATGCATAAAATTTCAATTTATGTTAAGTGTTTTTCTAGTTCAAAATTATACATTATGATTCATAACCTAATTTTGTGTATGTTGTTATTTAGAAATGGATCCTAGTATAAGGAATGAAAACTACATGAACACACATATACCATGTAGGGATTTACCTCCTATGAAAAATAATGTTGTTGGTTCTAAAGCTACGACTAGTACTGAGCAACTTATAATTATACTGGGATAGTTGACTCAGGTTATGAACAATAACCTTATCCGTATGGAGAACCCTGAACCAAAATGTAGAGGAGTGATTTTTGATTGCTTTATGAAACAACATCATCCATCATTTAATGGGACTATGAACACATTCATAGTAGAGCAGTGGATAAGTTCCTTATAAAATATATTTCTTTCTTTGGGAAGTAACGAAAGGGGGAAAGTTGTTATCGTAGTTTATCATTTATCGGGAGATGTTGATCAATGGTGGTAACTAATTAAAAAAGAGGATGAGAATGTTGCCAAGTATGAATCCAATTTTACGAGGATAGTAAGGCATTCTATGGACTACATACGTAATCCAATTATCAATATTGATCAATTATTTTATAGTTTAAAACCATTCATCCAAAGGTCACTAGTTTCCTAAACTTTCTCATCATACAAAGATATAGTCTCATGTGCAATAAAAAGAGAGAAATAATTATCTAAGTCTTATGACTTTAAAGGAATGCTAGATAATAATAGGGTTGTTTAACACTCTAGAAAATGAAATAAGTAAAAGGGAAAGAAGTTAAGAATTGATTTTCCATCTTATGATAATTGTGGGAAGAAACACCCTGGTACTTGCCTGAAGGGTATGGGTGTTTGTTACAAGTGTGGAGGAAAAGGACACAAATCTCTTGATTGTAAGGGAAATAAAAAATCCACCAATTTTAAATTCTAAAACTTCAAAGATATGGGAAATTATTCAAATGAATGTTTTAATCATCAAGGAAACATTCCTCAAATAATGCCAAGGGATAAAGGCCAAGCTTATACGATCACAACTGCTGAGGTTAAATTTCCTAATGATGTGGTGGAAGGTACTTTAATCATTTCCTAAAACTTATCCAATCCTTTATTTGATTATGAATCATCCCATTCTTTTAATTCTTCCTAGTTTTTCAAGAAAATTATACATTTACGATTTGATTTAATAAAAGAGTTGTGAGTCAAAACTTCTAAGGGAATTATCATTGAAACAAAGATGTGTTGATCAGTCCCCCTTATGACACATAAATGTTCTTTAGTTACTGACCTTATCATCATACCCATGATTTAATTTGATATAATTCTTGGTATTAATTGTCTTTCAAGTTATGATGTGAAAATATATTGCAATAAGAAGGAATTTACAATTTTTGAGAATGATATGGAATCCCTTATCCTTATAGTAGAAACCTCATCATTTGATTCTTATCTAGATCCACCCCTAGTAGATATACTAAATAAAATTATTGGGGAGGGAGATAAAACAATATCTATGGGTGAGGAAAGAAATATTAAAATTGTGGATGTACCTATTGTGAAAGAATACATTGATGTATTTCTAGAGGATTTACCTGGACATCCTTCGGAGCAGGAAATTAAGTTTTCTATTGATTTAATTCATAGTGAAAGGTCTATATAAAATACCCCTTATATAATAGACACAATATAATTGGTAGAACTGAAGAAACAATTATATTAATTTAGTGATAAAGAATTTATACACCCTAGTGTTTCTCCATGGGGAGATCATGTTCTTTTTGTTAAGAAGAAAGATGGATCTATGAGGTTGTGCATTGACTATATGGAGTTATTGGATGATGCATGTATCTCAAATTTCTCTATATACCATGGTATAACTAAAATGTATATAGATTTGAAGGAACATTTCTGGTGGGATAACATGAAGCCGGAAATTACTGATTATGTATCAAGATGTTTAGTCTGTCAACAAGTGAAGGCCAAACGACATCATCCTGGAGGATTCATGAAACCTATAACTATTCCTACATAGAAATGGGATGACATAACCATGGATTTTGTAACTATATTACCAAAAACTCCAAGAAAGAATGATGCAATATGGGTAATTATTGATCGACTTATGAAATCTGCACATTTCCTCACTATAAGGGAGGATTTTCCACTAGAGAGTCTTACAAAACTCTATATCAATGAAGTTGTGAGGCTTCATGGAGCACCTATCTCAATTGTTTCTAATCATGATCCATGATTCACATCTAAATTCTATAAAAGTCTTCAAAAAACTTTGGATACTGAACTTTATTTGAGTACTGATTATCACCCTCAAACTGACGGGAAATCAGAAAGGATGATTCAAATATTAGAAGACATGTTGAGATCATGTTCACTTGACTTTCAAGGTATGTGGGATCGGTATTTACCTTTAGTTGAGTTTTCCTATAATAATAGTTTCCATTCAATTATTCAAATGGAACCATATGAAGCATTGTATGGAAAGAGATGTCGTACACCGACATGTTGGGATGAAGTTGGTGAAAGGAAGATTATGGGCCCAGAGCTTGTAGAGAAAATAATAGAAAAGTTAAATACTATTCAAAACCATATCAAAGCATCTCAAAGTAGGAAAAAGAATTATTCTTATAATCAAAGGAAGGATTTGGAATTTCAAGTGGTGTATCATATTTTCTTAAAAGTATCTCCATGGAAGGGTTTTATATGATTTGGGAAGAAAGGGAAAATGAACCACAAGTACATTAGCCCTTTTGAAATTCTAGAGAGAATTGGATTCGTGGATTATCATTTGGAAATGTCACATAGCCTGTCTAAAGTACATGATGTGTTCCATGTCTCATTGTTGAGAAAGTACCTGTCAGACCCAACGCATGTCCTCACTTCTAAAGGTATAGAATTGGAACTTTACTAATCTTACTATGAGGAGACTATCTGGATTCTAGATACTAAAGAATAGGTGTTGAGTTATTAGATGACTCAATTGGTAAATTTAATTTGGAAAAAACATAAAATTTAAGAGGCAACATGGTATCCTGAGAAAATTATGATGAATAACTACCCAAATCTTTTTATAAGGTAAACATTCTGGTAATTTCAAGGATGAATTTTTTGTAAGGGGGGAGAATGTGGCATCCCAAGAATTTAAAAATAAATTTAATGTTGAATTCATGAAACACTGAGCCTATATGAAACAATATTTTGTTATAACCTATCTAATAAACATAATTTTTTCGCTTCTGAGATTTGAATTTTGAAAAACTGAAAAACACACTTGCGATCAGTGAGATATTTAGAGTCTGATATGATCAACTTACATTTTTGTGAATAGTAACTTACCCTTATGAATAGTAATGTACTCTTATGAATATTAAGCTCACCCATGTAAGTAAAAATAAAATTCAGGCACTATATAAATGAGAGTGAATATTTTAAAAATTAACAATTAAGTGTTTGTATTTTTGTAAGTAATAAATATTTAATTACAATTTTAAATTAATAAATTAATAAAATTAATTTTCATAAAATGTATTCCTAAATAAATATTTTGTTTTCCAATTATTTTAGGATAATTTTATGAGACCTTGGTTAATTTTTGAAAGTATTATAAAATCAGTTTTAAATTTACAATATGTATTTTTCAAGAAAATAATGATTTTATTTAAAAATTAAATTTCTCTTATTTAGAAAATTATTTTGATAAAATGGAGTTCATTTTTTTAATTATAAATGTCGAAAAATGGTTAGGTTTAATTTTTTGGATTTTTCTAAAATACTTGATTTTTGTGAATAGTGAAATTTGATAATTTACGAAATTTGCTAAATAAATGAATTTATGCATCATTCTTGAGTCATGGATAATGTAAATGGCCATTGTTTTGAACTCACATGCACTTATTACTATTTTTTTCACAATAATCAACACTTTATTATCTTGATCAAAATAATAAAATAATGAATAAGATATTCAAAAATCACTCCTCTCCTCCTCTATAAAAAACACCCCTCACTCCCTCTTCCCTTCACTCCTACAAGCCTTAAATTTTCTCAATGATATACCCAAATACTCTTCCTTAGTCCCTCCCCACATCTATAAGTCCTTGTTCTTTCTAAAATACCAAAACCCTATCCCTTAAGGTGGTTCTCAAGGAGGTTATTTCAAGAGGTAAATCCTCTTCTGTTTTCATTTAATTTCATTTCAATTTATCTTATTTTTTTATTCTCTCCTAACCTCCTCTATACAATTGATTATTATAACTACACTATCATATATATACCATAATTATATTATGTTAATTTAATAACCATTATCAATCTCATTACTCTCACTCTTTTATTTAATAAATGAAATCATCATCTGGGAGGTGCCAATTTACAACCTTCATGGACGACGAAGTTTCATTCTTCAAATTATTCTTCAAAGATGTTAATGAAACCATTTTAATGGTTGATAAAAATTTTAAAATTTATAAAATAACCCTTTTTATGTTCTGGAAGTAATATATTTATATAATACTAAATGATAAAATAAAATGAGTTCGTTATGATCAATAATCATCGTAATAATCTAAACGATTATCACTAAATGTATTATCTAATGATTCATCCTCATAATATTTAACCAAATGATATATATAACCATTTAAACTTATGTATTTTCATTAATAACATTTAATTCCAATTCTGGATAATTATACCAATTTTAAATGAACTTCATTACTTATAATCAAGCAAACCGATCATGAAATCAAAGAAACGAACACTCCTGAACAACGGAATTCAATCATATAACTTATCAATAAGGCCATAAATGAAATTAATAAAAATATAATGAATAAAATAAATTTAGATAAGGTTATTAATTAATTAATTAATGTATTTAATTTGATTATCTATGAAGTTAAGGTCAAGTGTAGAACACATTTAGACATAAGGTAAGGGTTTTCTACCCAAACCTCTATTTTCTTTCGTGTTACTCTTATTCTCTACATACCTCAAGGAAATTATTATTTATTCTTATTTAATCCTCATAAATTCTGTTTTAATGTTCTATATATGTTTATGAACCAGAATATTTCTTTATTTTATGGGTATTTACATATTTTAAAAGGATCATTCAAAAATTATTCCCGATAAACAAGTCTGATTCAAGGGAACTTTTCAAATTCTTACCTATTTTCAAGTACACTATATAATATTTTTTAAGCCACCATTATTTTTTCTAAAACCAATCATTTCATCGTGAAAAAACTAACTTAGTTAATTTTTGGTTTTATGCAAATATTTTTTCAAAAGAACTCTTCTTTTCAAAGTAAAAGTGTATTTCTCTCAAAAATTCCTCGATGATTTTATTAGAGTATTTTTGTCTATTTCAACACCTATATTTAATTTTATGTATTATTGAGGTTTATATCTTATGCTTATCATCTACCATATTTTATTAAATGGTTTATGATTAGTTTGAATGTAGATGTTCTATCTTGATACCATTCACCATACTACTCAGAATGGTTAGTGTTTATATGTAAAGATTGGAAAAAGTTATTTCATATATTCATGTTGTTTATGTTTAGACCCTTTCATATGAGGAATTAATTGGACTTAAAAATTGATGAGTGGGGCCCACTATATCCCCTCAATGCATTGGTAGTTCTCATGAGACAAAATAGAATTGGGTTTTGGCTGAGGATTTACCCTAGTATTTTCAAACGTCTTGGTCGAGGCCTTAAAAATATGTTTGAGATGTCTATAATTATGAATTACCTCATTATGGTATTAGAAATTGATAAATCATGTGATTATTTGATTAGTAAAATATAAATGGTTATGTTTCATTCTCTTATGATCATTTATATAGCATTATTTAATCAGCTTTCATTCCTTACATATTATTCTCAAGTATATTTTTAAAGGCATGTGTTTTTTTAGTTGTTCACCATGGGTAGTGTTTATTTTTATGATAACTTTTGTTGTATTACTTACCCTTACTGGGTTTCTTTGATCACCCCTTTCTTATGTTTTATTTTCCCCAGGTTTTGGAGATGAATATTATGAATGACTTGTAGGGGTTATCTAGGATTCATAGATGTTTCCAATGGAATTGTTATTATATATTTCATTTGAATTCTTAATGTTGAACTTATGATTGTATCTTGTCTTACAAAACTTCTAAACTATTCATTCCTTCAGAATACGACTTTCTTGTAATCATACCAATGTAATTAAATAATGCACTGACGCTAGGAAACTGGGGTTGGGGCATTACGGTCTCAGGCGTGGGGCATGAGGAGCCTCCCTATGCACCATGACCAATTCAGTCCCCCCCCCCACATCGTGTTTCAAGGATCAATGAGTCCAAAATGGATAGTATTTATAAACCATCCTATATTCAATCAATGTGTCAAGATCCTAGGTATGGTGTGATTGAGACCACTACCAGTGTGGAAAATTCCCACCAAACTGTGGTGTTGGCAGTTTCATAATTTTGAAGGATTGAATCATCCATCTAGTTTTTTGGAGGGGAATTACACCCATTAATGGGAGTGAATGAAATCATTAAGAGATAGGTTTTAATTCATTTTTACTCTTTTATCACTGTCTTAAACCCCTAGTATTCATTCCCTTTTTAGGGTTATTAATTCAGACAGATTCCAAGGTGTATTTTGGATGACCTCTGCTTCATTAAGATTTTGCCTCAGTCCTTGGATCTCTTCTATTGGAGTTCTTATTTTGCAATCAGTATAGAGGTAAGTGGTTATTATTTCCCTTTATTTATCTAGATATTATTTAATTGGAGATTCATAACTTGGGTCTGTTAGTATAGGGATCTTTCTTATCTCCCTAGAGATCTCTTTCTCATAGCTTGTGGATCATGTACAATCGTTGGAAATACTAAGTGTTTTGTGGTGGTTGGTTTCATATAAAACCTTTTTCTTATGATCTATGAATGATTTCTTGTTTTAAATCGGTTTTAAAATTATTAGAGTTGTGATTTATGATTTATTGAAATGTACATTTTGGGCTATTTGTATGAAATGAAATTTTCCCTTGTTTTTGTTGATGAAAAGTGATTTTAAATCATGTTGTGTATTGATGAAAAGTGATTTCAATGCATGTAGTGTTTTAATGAAAATTTATTTCCAATCATGTTTTATTTTAATGAAATATGGTTTAGAAATCATGTTTTTTGAAATTAATTATCCTCCAAGGGTAGGCAATGAATGTTGATTTCTTTGAAATAATTTTCCTCAGTATAGGTGGATCACATGGGAACCTAGGGTACTTGGGAGGGGTGGAATTAGGACAAGAATGATAGGCATGGTATGTTTTTCTTAGAAAGGGTATATGGTTACAAATCTAAATAAACTATTGGTTCCATGACACTGCTAGGGGGTTTACTCATTAGGGTGTTTTTCTGTCCCTTTTGTGATTATAGGCCTAGGGACTTATGGTGTGCACTAGTCATGACCGTTCACTAAGGTGTGAGGATCCTAGGTAGCCTGGACCTAAACTACCCAAGGACTCAGTTTCTATGTTGTTTCTCTTAGTGAAATGGTTTCTTATTTATGCTTGGATATTTTAAATTATTGAAATTCCTTGTAACATTTTGAATGCTTTGAAGGTAAAATGGTTTCTTTAAATGTTCTTTGAAAATTTTACCCATTGGAAAGCTTTTGTGAACAGTTTAAAATGGTGAATTTCCATGTTTCTATAAAAATAATGAAAATTTATTTTAGGCCTTTGTTTGTGTTAAATGATCACAATTAGTTTATCTTATAAATATTTCTTATGAAACTCTCGGTGGGATCCTACTAGGATTATTTTCTCACATCCTACACATACCTTTGGGTGTGTGTAGATCTTATTTTATATGACATAGGTAAAATCATAGTGACTTGTGGAGGTAGGAGGTATCCATGATAGCAAGGTTTGGGTGTTTAGTGGTGGCATGGTTCACATGGATATGGGTTGTCTATCATTTTGAGTATTTGGGTTTTCCTATTTTGGTTTGTCACATGTTTTTTCTTGGACACATTTTGATTCATATGATGTTTGAATCTTTATTGGCATATTAACCTTCTTTTATATATGCCATTTTTTCCCATGGTTCTTATTTTGTGTTAAAATTCATTCCCAAAGGTAGTTCTTGATGCCCTAGTGTATGTATCTAACCTCTGGGGTTCGGGAATGCCCTTTGGGACTTGCATCAAACCAGATCGGGTTTTTAGTTCAGGGATTATTCAGGTCAGAATGTGATAACTCATTTTCACACTTCTCAAATTTTATGAACAACATTATTTAAAATTCCTTTATTAATCAAATAAAATGACTAGTTTTGTTTTTGTTCTTCTTTCTTATAAGTGGAAGTAAACCCAATTAAATAGTATTCAACACTAAATATTTACATGGTTTTTCATTTGATATGAATGACTACATCCTTGGCATTATTTGAAATATTCAATGGTCAAATGATTCACTAGTATAATCCTATGAATCTAAACAAGTAGGGAGTTTTTTAAACCTATGATATAATACAATTCCCACAACTTCAATGAGTTCTCACACACATGTATAATGATTTAATCAAATAAAAAAAAGGTGTCCTTGATTTTTTTTAATCATGAACAATTATAGAAGAAGATTCAAAAAAGATAAAACACTATTTGAATAAGTTGAATGATGTTAGTCACCTTTTCATAATTTCATCAACTCCTTAAGTACTGAATTTTCTGATATTAGTAGACATTCACTCAATATGATGATCCCGGTACTTCTGTCACTATAATTTTGAGTTGTCCTAAATAAAATAAAACATGTAGATCTTCATAAAATGATGACATATTCAGAATACCAGTGCTTTAAACATGGTAGTCTTCACACTCTTCATTGAGTCTCTTTAATATCTAGTTTGAGTAATGTCACATCAAAAATTGAATCAACAATGTTTTACAAGAATTTATTTTCCTTTTAGTATGTGATAAAGTTTTTCTCCTCCTTTATACTCACTTTTCCCACATTAATCATGTCTAAACACAAGTCTCTAAATTTTCACACACTTTCCTTTTTTATTTTTGAATTTCAAATTCAAAAATGATCAACTAATTTCATCCTCTATAAAAACACCTTTGAATTTTAATTTTTATCTTCACATCAGCCTTCAATATATTATAAAAGTGTATAAGACATGTAGGGTCGAGTCTAAGTGAGTCAATGTGATAAATGTCAAGTCATGTTATCATAAAACAAAAAAATGAGTGTTTTTTAAAAAAAACACTAGAACTCTACTACACACTATCGAAAATCATGAGGTCAGCAACAATTGGAAACCATCCTATTGTCTTGTTAATTGGATATTTGGTTAATGGCCACTAGAACTCCAATGATATTCCATAATATGTTTTGTCTTCTTTTTTTATCACTAGAACTCCAATACAATCCATTGGAACTCTATTACATGGTATGTTTTATCAATTGCCCTAACCATTGAAACTTTGATATTGTGACATCAAAACATTAGTGGTTTAACAAAAAAAATGTTTTTCACTTCACTTCCTCTTATTTCGGTTTTCATTTTTAAATGCTTCTTCATTCATCTCTTGGATTTATCACCAAAACATTTTCAATATACCAATAATCTTATTTTCATTTTCTTGATCTATTGTTAACAATGAAAGACAACCAAAATATCATCTACTTGAGTAAAAAAAGCATAATTGAATACAAATCTTCTACCTTTAACTAGATCGTTTTCAATCATCAGACATTACATTTTCCGACTTCTTCAATATGGCCTGACAATCGCTGTATTAGTCAACTTAAAAAAACAATTCACCCTATTTTTGTTTTGTGCGTTTGTTTATTAAAATTATTTTATAAAATACATCCTTACTATATAATATGATTTTATTAAATATATCTTTGACCACCCCTTTTGAAATCACTGATAAAACATGTGTTGATAAAAAGTAGTCTGGATTATAGTGCTAATAAAGTGTTGTTTTCGAAAAAAATAAGGGATAATGATGACTTGAATATCTAATGGAAAATAGGGATTGGGAGAGGAAATCAGAGGTGACAAATAACATGATGCCAAAGAAGAGCATGGTATATCTGAACAATGTCTAGGGTATATGAAAAATACAAAGCAAATGATCTTCAACAACCATGATAAAGACGTATTAAATCTCAATATGAAATTTTGAATATATATATATATATATCTGTGTGTGTGTGTGTGTATAATCAAAGTTATAAGTAAATTATAATCTTTATTGAAGATATTAGATATTGTGAAGAAAATCTAAATATCATTTTTTGGATCTGGATTTAGTTCTTTGAATATTGATGTAAATGGGTTTCTTGTCGTTCATCCCATAGAGAAGAAGTGTTTTTAGGTGACACTAAGATATAAATATCTCTTTAGGGTTTCATTGAGGGTCGAGACATAAAATTTTCAATGAGATATTTTCTTAGTGTTAAAAAAATAGTGATAAAAGCACAAATAAAATCAACACTTTTTAAAAATAATTTCTTTCCCGTTGGACTTCTCAGACTGGGTTTTTTTTATTTATGGGTTTTAAAAAAATTATCGAAAAGGGATACAGTTTGAAAAAAATTTAAAAATGGGTCTCCAGATGCATGAACCTCGTTCATGCATCTTCAGCGCTGAGAGATGCCTGAACGGGGTTCACACATCCTTCATCCCATCTTCAAAGGACGCATGAACCTCGTTCACGCATCTCTCTGTGCCGAAGATGAGTGAACAGGGTTCTCGCATCCTTCGAAGAAGAGATGAAGGATGCGTGAACCTCGTTCACACATCCGGCTGAGAAAATCTATAAAAGGGGTCCCCCCCTAATTTATTCTTCTCCTCTGGATTTTGCTGTGAAGTCCTGTACAATTCCTTTCTCAACAAATTTTTGCTTCTTTGAAGAAGGTAAAATTTCTATTAAAATTTTAAATTGTTTAATTGTGTTTATTTATTTCATTTGTATGATTTATTTATTTGATTTGTGATATGTAGAAACAAGTTTTTGTGTGTATGGTTTATTTTATTTCATATGTATTAATGTGTAAATTAGTGTCTTTTGTATGATTTAATTTATGAATGATGTGTTTGTTGTATGAATTTGTATTGAATGTTTAGGAAAATTAATTATGTCATGTCTAAAATGTTGTATGAATTCATATTGAATGTTTATAAAAATTAAATATGTTATAAAAATGTTATTTTGAAAGTAATATTAATTTAAATTATAATATTTTATACACTAGTAATATAATTTGTGAATAGTATATTAGTTATATGTATCATAATTAAATTTATTAGATGACTGATCTTGAGATGACCGACCGATGCATAATTTAAATTGCATGTCTTGTTTTGTGAATGTTGTTATTTAATTTGTAATAATTGTATTTATTTTTCTATATTGATGACATGTGATTCATCTTTGACTAAGTATGTAAGGACCTGTGTGTCCACTTAAAAAAAGTTATGTATTTCATACCCCTATACCCCCTCACATGCATGTGAGTAAATTTTTAATTAAAAGGCAATCAACAAGAGGCATTCCTGAAGAGGTGTCCTTGAAGAGGCATTCGAGAACAAGCATTCAACATGAGGCGTTGTTGTTTGAAAGGAGACGGATGGTTGCTGAAATATTTGATAATAGAGACTCCATGAGTCTACTCATAGGTTTTTGTTAGTTTATCAAATAATGATAAACTAATCATAAGTCTCAGGATCAAGTCATGATTATTTATTCATAAGTAATTAAAATATATAACGTTATATTAAATAATGTAAAATATTGATGCATTATATAATATTTTATTAATTATTTTTTTATAGGTAATAATGTTTGTGAAAATATATTGCAATGGTGAGACCATTTATACGGAGTAGGGATTTAGCTATAGTGTGCCACCTGTCATAGTGGTAAATCTTCATGGTTGTATGACATTGGATGCAGTTCATAATAAGATTTATAATCAGTTAAAATTGAGGGTCGATCAATCCATTTCTTCAATCACATATCGACATATACAACATCTTGAATGTTTCTGGAAAACCGAGTACCCTTTGGTCGATGATGATGATTGGATGGATGCATCTTCCATATTTAGACAGTAGTGTGCTAATGGTTTGATGGAGTTATATGTGGTGATTTCTGATATATATGTGGTGCAACTGACTACTACAGAACCATGTTTTGTGAGCTCTGTAGAAGTTAGTCCTTCACATCAGTCTTTTGCATTGCCTTCTTCTCATATTACTCCAGTAGTAGAAGCAAATTATGAAAAATATGATCAAAATTTAGAAGGAAATGTTGATGACATCCCTTTGTGTGCTGATATAGTGAATGAAAGTTTATCTAAGGAAGAAGAATTTGGGGAGCCATCAGGAGATGATGTGGGTGAGGGTGATGTGGGGAATGAACCTTCTGAGGTTCCTTTGAGAGATGTGGGTGAGGGTGATGTGGGCAATGAACCTTCTGAGGTTCCTTTGAGAGACAGACATCCATGAAATCCACCGTTTAGTGGTAATCATCCTTCAGTATTGAGTTCCTTAGTTAAAAAATGTCTCATGAACAACATTTTGATTGGGATGTCATTACACCAGCTTCTGAATTCCCTAGCATTATAGGGAATAGGTCTGCATCAAATGATAACACCATCTATGTCGGGCAGGAGTTTGAAAGTAAATCGGCCATGAAAAATTTGATAAAGCAATATCACATTGAGCAACATTTCACATTTGTGGTTGATGAGTCAAAGAAGACAAAATATATCATTCGTTGTGAAAAATATGGGCCAGAATGTAAATTTCGATTAAGGTTGATATTTGATAATTTTTTTGCATCTTGGAGGATAACCAAATTAGAAGGGTCACACACTTGTGTTCATCTAAGCTTGTCGTGGGATAACTCTTCCCTTGATTCAGAGTTTATATCAAATGTTATTTGTGAGATGATACGAACATGTCAGGATGTTCCCATTTCCCTTGTTCAGGAAAGAATTCAACAGTTGTATAACTATAAGATATCATATACCAAAGCATGGAATGAAAAACAGAAGGCAATTGTAAAAGTTTATGGTGATTGGGATGAATCGTATATTATGTTGCCACAACTTATGGAATTGTTGTCTCTCAACAATCATATTGTTTATCAGTTGGACATTGTTGAGTATGTATCCACCAATCACTGAGTTGATCGAACAAAGGTGAAGTTCAATAGGGTTTTTTGGGCATTCAGGCTATGCATTGTTGTCTTTCCCTATTTTAAACAATTTATTCAAGTCGATGGCACTTTCCTGTATAGAAATTATACAGGTGTTCTACTCATTGCTGCCACACAGGATGGTAATCATGTTCCGCTGCCACTTGCTTTTTCTATTGTTGAAAAGGAGAATTTTGAATGTTGGAGCTAGTTTTTGGCATGTGTACGTGTTCATGTCACACAAAACCATGGTGTGTCTCTGATATCTGATCGTCATCGAGTGATTATAGAGGTTGTGGTTAGTGATGGGGTTTCATGGACTGAGTTGAATGCATATCATTGTTATTGAATTAGACATATTTCAAGTAATGTGCATAAGCATTTCAGAGATGATGCCATAAAGAAGGTGATCCTCAAGTTGGGTATATTTTTCTAAACTTATTTTTTAAAAACAAAATTTATTCTCCATTTTAATACATTATTCTCTTATAGTTTTAGCATATGATCCCCAACAAGAAATGTTTGATCGATGCCTTGAAGATATCTGAACTACTAATGAAGATGTGTATGAATATATGATGTAGATTTCGAAGCAAAAAATGGTCATTAGCATGTGATGGTGACAGAAGATATGGCCATGTGACCACTAATATAGTGGAGTGCATAAATGGGGTCCTCAAGGGTGTGCAAACTTCCGATCACAGGGTTAGTGCAAGAGACATTTTATAGATGTGTTCACTACTTTGTTGATCGGTCCCAAAAGTTCTATCAGAGGATGGAAAACGGAATTCATTTTACATAGTATTTCCAAAGTGATATTGATTTGATACTGAATCAGGCTTCAAGGTGGATTGTCCTAGCCTTTGACAGGGAAAATATAAGCTTTCAGGTAAGATTGTGCTACGACCGGTCTACATGCACTAGTGGTCGAGTGTTTGTAGTGTTGTTAGATAACAGATACTATGATTGCAGCAACTTTCAGGCATTTAGATATCCATGTGCACATGTTATCGCAGCTTGTGCTTTAGTAAATATATCATGGGAGCCATATGTTGACCTAGTGTATCACTTGAGCACTTAAGTTAATTGTTATAATGCAGCTTGGATGTCAGTGGGTGACTTTCATTCTATCTTATTGCCTGCTGATCAGCCGACCATCATCCCTAATATTTCCAAATTTCATAATTTGGTTTTGTTTTCATTTATGATTTTTTCAATGTCTATCATTTTTAAATTATTGGCTTCATACTACTAGGTTACGGCCCTAAGGAAGACCAAAATCAAGTCAACTCATAAATGAAATGGATTGGCCTCAGTAATGAGGAGGGAGAATATGATGCAGTATTTGTCACGCAGAAGGACATACTCATAAGAGATGTCCCCAAGTGGTAGCACAGAGCTCCACATCACGTCATCCATGATTGAGTTTGTGTATTGTATCACGAATATGTATTTTTGTTTTGTATGTGGAAGTTTCAGTATTGAATCCTTATATTTCTGACTTTCTCTATTTCTAACATGTTTCAATTTTGGTTTGTCTCGTTTTTTGATTCTCTAATAAACAATTTTGTAACACTCAAACTATTCAAAAAAACAACATAGAATGAAAATGAATATATCATGCTTCCACGTGTAACAAAGACAGTAATCCACACACACAAAATCAAGTATAAATTGAAAATATTAACACAATCATTTTTCATTTGATTGTTCTAGATTTATTTAAATAAAAGTTTCGAATTTTTATTGAACCTCTCATACCACATGCACCAATGCATACTAACTTGAGATTATATGAGAAAAAACAACATATCACTGATACTATCCATATGATTATAATCCCTATGCATTCAAGTATCTTATGGCCCACACAAAAGAACTAGCTCATAAAATCCCACATGCAATGCTTAGAACACCTCTATAGGTTTTAATTAATGAAGACCTCATAAATAATGAATCTCAAAATTAGGTAATAGGGTCCTTTATTTATTGTGGGGATTGGTCAAGTAATAAAAACACTAATCCGCACACAACAAATCAAGTATAAATCGAAAATATTAACACAATCATTTTTCATTTGATTGTTCTAGATTTATTTAAATAACAGTTGAAAATTTTTATTGAATTCACTGTAATAAAGTAACGATGATATCATTTGTGCATATGACAGATTTTCCATTGCTCGCATCTCAAGCTACTCATGTATCACGACTACTTTTAGAGGGAGTGCCTCCATTGAGTGTACACAAATCTCACCATTTCCATCATACCGCACCACCTCCTGCTATCATCCCTCATCTCCATTGTGTTGGATTCTATGGCATAGTGATGTGCGACTTCACCTTTCTTGATCATCAACTCATTGCTGCTCTTGTAGATAGATGGAGGCCAGAGTCACATACATTCCATTTTAGAGAGGGGGAGATGACTATTACCCTACAGGATGTTGCCATTATGTTAGGTCTCCCCATCGATGGTGCGGCTCTGACTGGCCGAGTTGGAGCAGATTTGGCGGATCTTGTTCATAGACTACTGGGCATAGAGGTTCCTGATGATGGAAAGACCATCGTTGGTGGTAGATTATGCATGCCTTGGTTAGACCAACACTTCACACAGTTAGCAGAGGATGCTGATGAGATCATCGTGCTGCGATTTGCACGTGCATATATTTTGAGGCTGATCGGTGACACGATTTTTGTTGATCACTCCACTACTTTTGTACATTTGATGTATTTATCTTTTTGGAGGATTTGGACGAGGCAGGCCGGTATAACTGGGGGTCTGGTTGTCTAGCATATATATACAGGGCGCTATGTAGCGCATGTCGCATCGATAAGATGCAGATCATGGAATGCATGGTTCTTCTACAGATGTGGGTATGGGAGCACATCCCTCGTTTAGCTCCACATGCTCGTGTGCCATTACCAGTAGATATTGTAGTAGAGGCTCCACGTGGACGTTGGTATGTTATTCCTTCCTTATACTGTCTAACTTAATTATATATCTTTCTATTATGAAATGTAAATATAACAATATTATTTACAGGTGGAGTCAGACACATCGACATTCAGATTCCCCTAGACATGACGTCCACGCCTACAGACTTATGTTAGACAGCATTCGACCACACGATGTAAGTGGTTATTATTTATATTGTTAAATCGTTATTCTTTACTATACATGTATTCATTTATTAATTGATTATTTATTTTTTCTTTCAGATTTTATGGATATCATATACAGATGTTATTATCCAGAGTCTTCCACCGTACTGTACGGCGATGCTTGTTATCGGCTCCTGCATGGTTCCATTGATTCATTTTCATATAATCAAGTGGCATCAGACCGATAGAGTTATGAGGCAGTTCGGATTCTTTCAGCCTGTTCCTAACCCGCTCAGTCAGTTAGATTCACTGTATTCCCTGAAGATGTCAGGGAAGAGAGATTTTGATTGGAGGAGATATCATGCCAGATATATTGATTTGTGGGACAGACGACAGGACTTCCAGTTATGATGGGTGGGGACAGTGTGTTTTCATTTGGTGGATCAGATGGATTGCGCAGCTTGGTACTACAGGTCCCCGGTTAGATTTTTGACACGACACGGATGAGGCTTTCATGAGCTGGTATACATAGTTTCTTCCCCAATTCAGTAGAATGTTTATTCATATTACTTAATAATGTATTTTTTTTCTTAGGATGCTCGTATCTATCGTATATTTCACATGTCTGATCCAGTAGAGCACACCGTATTTGACCCAGCATATTTTCACACTCTTGTATCATAGTTGCTTCCTTCGATGGACGAGATTTATCATGACGTTTTCTTTGATCCACCACATGCTGATGAGGCTGCGGAGCCTGCTGAGGCTCATATAGATGTATTAGGGGGTGACGACCTTGTTATGGATCTTACTATTTCACATGAGGAGGATGTTCAGCTTGATCAGTCTGATGTTGGTCTTCCACAGGAGGAGTGTATTAGGCATGATCAGTCATATGCTCCTCCGACTCCTCTGGCTCAGCCACAAGTAGATACAGACGTTGACTGGGTTGACCTGAATTCTTTATTACAGACATCCACAGCACAACAGTCATCTTCTTTCCATATTGGTGAGAGTTCCAGGCAGCCTCCACTATCATTAGATGCAGGACAGGGTGCAGACGGTGAGACTGTACATCCATCGCATGTCACACAGAAAGATGTGGAGGTGGCTGCTGAGGATGATATGCAGCGTACGTCAGAGTGCAGACAGAGACGGACACAGCGTGGACGCGTCCAGTATACATCAGGTTGTGGGACAGAGGAGCATTTACGCCAGAGGTGTAGATTAGGTTGATTTTTGATTTACGATACATTATGTATGTGCATTATTATTGTCATTTATAGAGTTTTACTTTTTTTAATAAGTGTTTTACTGTTATCAAATTATCTTCCAAAATTAATAATTTCTATATGGTATTCATTAATAAATATTAATACTCTGGATGAAAAGATCTGTGAACATCAAGAAATCTTGACAAATATTATTGATCTTAATGATTTCAATCTAAAAATCATGGAACATGATTCTTCGTTTAAAAAAATTAAATTGCATG
Organism: Viscum album; assembly: GCA_963277665.1. Classification (NCBI taxonomy): domain Eukaryota; kingdom Viridiplantae; phylum Streptophyta; class Magnoliopsida; order Santalales; family Viscaceae; genus Viscum; species Viscum album. The sequence continues at coordinate 795,724,970 of OY728143.1, read as the reverse complement.
AAGAAGAATTTCAATGAATAATGAATAATTGTGAAGAGTAGATGATTACTGTTGTACCCCACACTCTTTGATTTTCATGATCACAATCACTTTTATATGTGTCTAACATTGTTTGAAGTGTTTTTGATTGAAAGGCACAAGGTTGCCAAGAAGTTGGCCCAAGAATGGACATCAAATGGACTGAAATTCAGTCCACCGGCCAACCGGTGTGATAGCACCGGCCAGCCGGTGGAACTGGCAGAGGCATTGCCCACTGCCAGGTTCCACCGGTCGACCGGTGGCTCTGTCACCGGTCGACCTGTGGCACCCAGCCCAAATAGTATTTGCTACTGTCTTGCCACCGGCCAGCCGGTGGCTCCCCACCGGTCGACCTGTGGCACCCAGCCCAAATAGTGTTTGCTACTGTCTTGCCACCGGCCAGCCGGTGGCTCCTCCACCGGTCGACCGGTAGAGCCTGGATCTAGACTCTTCTTCTCTACCAAGGCACCGGCCAGCCGGTGGAGCTGTACCGGCCAACCGGTAGCCCAGTCAAACTAGCCGTTGGCTTTGACCAGTCAACCTTCTTTTGGCCTCCAACGGCTCCGAGGACTTCTCCAACGGCTCCAAAGCCCTCCAACGGATACTTGAAGGTTCCTAGCCTATAAATAAAGGCCTAGGAAGCCCCGGAACTTCACCCAAGCCACCGGAACTATACGGAAGCCCACGGACACCTTGTTGATCATTCGGCGTACCTCCGGCGACTTCCTTCAAGGGAACCCCAATAGCTCCAACATCTTCCACATCCAAGGAGCCCCCTCAAGAAGCTTGGGAAAGCACGCTACATCAACTCCATCATCCAATTGGCGCCCAAGTCTTCCCAATCACGGTTTTTCGTGTTTTATTTATTTTGAGCTTAACTTTGAGTTTGTGCCTACAAACTCCCAATTTTCTCATCCCCTCTTTTCTTTGGGTTTCACATCACCACTAAGGTGTGACAAGGTTGCCAAGCTTTCCTTTAAATAGCTTGAGACATAGGTGAGCTATCCTTCACCTGTAAGAAGGATAGTGGGTTCTTGCTAAACCATCAAAAGCAAGTGGGTTCTTGCTTAACCATCAAAAGCAAGCTGTAATAGGTCCTAGTGCTACCTCAAAGCCTAGTGGGTTTCTTGCTAAAACCATTGAAAAGCAAGCGGTAGGAATCTCTCAACGGTTGAGTTGGGAGCGGAGACGTAGGCCGGGTTTTTGGCCGAACTCCGTTATCAATTTCTTGTGTGATTGCCTCTTTTATTTCCGCTGCATTTCTACTTTGATTTTAATTTGTTTATCAATTTTTAAAAGGCAATTCACCCCCCCTCTTTCCATCTTTTCCTTGTTTTCTTCCGCCCAACAATTGGTATCAGAGGGAAATTTGTGTAATGCCCTAACCGGTTACAAATTTTAAGATCCATTAAGATGGCATCAACCTCTTTCGCCCCCGAAGGCTTTTCTTTGGGTCGGGCTCCATTTTTTGATGGGACCGACTACAATTATTGGAAAACCCGCATGACTACTTTCCTTAGGAGCATAGGATATCCCATATACAAAATTGTCATGCAAGGTTACATTTTGTCTACCCCCGACGAATCCAAATGGACCCAAGCCGACATTAGAAATTTTGAGCTTGATGGCAAAGCCATGAACGCTCTCCATTGCGGCCTAGATAGAAATGAGTTCAATCGAGTGTCTACTTGCACCTCCTCACATGAAATTTGGAAACTTTTAGAAGTAACTCATGAGGGCACTAATAAAGTCAAAGACACTAGATTGGATATGTATAGGCAAGATTTTGAGTCATTTTCAATGCATCCAAATGAGTCTATTTCCGATATGTTTACTCGCTTTACTGACGTGTGCAATGGTAGAAAGTCTCTTGGAGATAATATTTCAGCTGAAGCAATGGTGAAGAAGATCCTATGGGTCCTTCCGAGCTCATGGGCACCAAAGGTGACGGCGATCCAAGAAGCTAAGGACGTCAAAAATATGCCGGTGGAAGAGCTCATCGGATCTCTCATGACTTATGAGATCACGATGAGGAGGCAAGCTCAAAAGGAGGGCACACCAATCAAGACACCAAAGAACATTGCCCTCAAGGTACAAAAAGAAGTAAGCTCCTCCTCATCCTCATCTTCCTCATCTACTTCATCTTCAAGCGGCGACTCGGAAATGGAGAATCTCGCCCGCCAAATGCACAAATTTATGAAGAAGCATAAGAAGAAGAAATCCCGCAAGCATCGAAAGAAAGAACCCACCGCAAGATCCGAGCCCAAGGTAAAATGCTACGGGTGCGGCGAAAAGGGCCATTACAAGCCCGATTGCCCACTCAACAAGAAACGGGCCAAGGAAAAAGGAAAGAAGAAGGTCCTCAAGGCGACATGGAGTGACACCTCCTCATCATCATCCTCCTCCTCCTCCTCGAGCGACAACGGTACAAAATGCCTAATGGCATTCCATGAGGTAACTTCTTCCGATTCCTCCTCCTCTTGTTCTTCAAATTCAAATTCTTTAAATCATCTTTCTTATGAAGAACTCTCACACGCTAGAGATCAATTGGAAAAAGGTTTTCATACTTTATCGTCAAAATTTGTTTCTTTGAAAAAGAATTTCAAAAAACTCTCTTCCGAAAAAGAACAACTTCTTAAAGAGAAGGAAGAGTTGACCCTTAAAATCCAAAATTTTCCGAATGTTGATTCCATGGAATCAACCATCAAAGACCTAAGGGAGACCTTAGCCAAGTTCACCCAAGGGGAACAAAATTTGAACAATCTCCTAGGTTCCCAACGAATTTCTAGGACCACTCAAGGACTTGGCTATACCAACCAAGCCTCCTCCTCCCATGCACCCACTGTTTTTGTAAGGGGGAGCTCTAGCTTTAAATTTTGTAATTATTGTAAAAAACCCGGGCACCTTATTTATGAATGTAATTGTAAAAATGCCCGGTACGGCCAACCCAAGTCTTTTTTCTATTCCGACGAATTCTATAGGAGAAGACCCGCTATGAGACAAGTGTGGATTGAAAAATTCCTTCTAGCGAGTCTCTCCGGGCCTAAAATTGTCTCTTTTCAAAATCCCTTTCCCCGGTGATTTATTGTTTTTATTTAGGGGGAGTTAGGTTTGTTTAAGCTTTTTGTTTCAATTCAAACCTTCAATTTCAACTCTTGGTATCAAATTTTCGATTCATTTTTCAATTTAAATTTTCAATTCATTTTTGATTCAAAACTCTCAATTTCAAAAATTTCATTTGGTTTCAAATTTCAAATCTCAATTGGTTTTTGATTCAAAACTTTCAATTCAAACTGTTATTCAAATTTTCATTTCAATTTCAAAAATTTCAATTGATTTAAAATTCTCATATCTAGTTTTTCAAACCCTTTCCCTCAATCAAGTTTTATGCCCCACGCTATTTTGATAATCACAAAGGGGGAGAAATTTCTTGATTGGTTGGGGGAGAATCTTTTCTCTCATGCTTAGTATTTATTTTCAATTTATCTTTTAAAGCATGCCTTTCATTTAAGTTTTTACATTGCTTAGATAAGTGATTGTGATCATCAAAATAGGGGGAGATTGTTGTACCCCACACTCTTTGATTTTCATGATCACAATCACTTTTATATGTGTCTAACATTGTTTGAAGTGTTTTTGATTGAAAGGCACAAGGTTGCCAAGAAGTTGGCCCAAGAATGGACATCAAATGGACTGAAATTCAGTCCACCGGCCAACCGGTGTGATAGCACCGGCCAGCCGGTGGAACTGGCAGAGGCATTGCCCACTGCCAGGTTCCACCGGTCGACCGGTGGCTCTGTCACCGGTCGACCTGTGGCACCCAGCCCAAATAGTATTTGCTACTGTCTTGCCACCGGCCAGCCGGTGGCTCCCCACCGGTCGACCTGTGGCACCCAGCCCAAATAGTGTTTGCTACTGTCTTGCCACCGGCCAGCCGGTGGCTCCTCCACCGGTCGACCGGTAGAGCCTGGATCTAGACTCTTCTTCTCTACCAAGGCACCGGCCAGCCGGTGGAGCTGTACCGGCCAACCGGTAGCCCAGTCAAACTAGCCGTTGGCTTTGACCAGTCAACCTTCTTTTGGCCTCCAACGGCTCCGAGGACTTCTCCAACGGCTCCAAAGCCCTCCAACGGATACTTGAAGGTTCCTAGCCTATAAATAAAGGCCTAGGAAGCCCCGGAACTTCACCCAAGCCACCGGAACTATACGGAAGCCCACGGACACCTTGTTGATCATTCGGCGTACCTCCGGCGACTTCCTTCAAGGGAACCCCAATAGCTCCAACATCTTCCACATCCAAGGAGCCCCCTCAAGAAGCTTGGGAAAGCACGCTACATCAACTCCATCATCCAATTGGCGCCCAAGTCTTCCCAATCACGGTTTTTCGTGTTTTATTTATTTTGAGCTTAACTTTGAGTTTGTGCCTACAAACTCCCAATTTTCTCATCCCCTCTTTTCTTTGGGTTTCACATCACCACTAAGGTGTGACAAGGTTGCCAAGCTTTCCTTTAAATAGCTTGAGACATAGGTGAGCTATCCTTCACCTGTAAGAAGGATAGTGGGTTCTTGCTAAACCATCAAAAGCAAGTGGGTTCTTGCTTAACCATCAAAAGCAAGCTGTAATAGGCCCTAGTGCTACCTCAAAGCCTAGTGGGTTTCTTGCTAAAACCATTGAAAAGCAAGCGGTAGGAATCTCTCAACGGTTGAGTTGGGAGCGGAGACGTAGGCCGGGTTTTTGGCCGAACTCCGTTATCAATTTCTTGTGTGATTGCCTCTTTTATTTCCGCTGCATTTCTACTTTGATTTTAATTTGTTTATCAATTTTTAAAAGGCAATTCACCCCCCTCTTGCCATCTTTTCCTTCAAGGGAACCCCAATAGCTCCAACATCTTCCACATCCAAGGAGCCCCCTCAAGAAGCTTGGGAAAGCACGCTACATCAACTCCATCATCCAATTGGCGCCCAAGTCTTCCCAATCACGGTTTTTCGTGTTTTATTTATTTTGAGCTTAACTTTGAGTTTGTGCCTACAAACTCCCAATTTTCTCATCCCCTCTTTTCTTTGGGTTTCACATCACCACTAAGGTGTGACAAGGTTGCCAAGCTTTCCTTTAAATAGCTTGAGACATAGGTGAGCTATCCTTCACCTGTAAGAAGGATAGTGGGTTCTTGCTAAACCATCAAAAGCAAGTGGGTTCTTGCTTAACCATCAAAAGCAAGCTGTAATAGGTCCTAGTGCTACCTCAAAGCCTAGTGGGTTTCTTGCTAAAACCATTGAAAAGCAAGCGGTAGGAATCTCTCAACGGTTGAGTTGGGAGCGGAGACGTAGGCCGGGTTTTTGGCCGAACTCCGTTATCAATTTCTTGTGTGATTGCCTCTTTTATTTCCGCTGCATTTCTACTTTGATTTTAATTTGTTTATCAATTTTTAAAAGGCAATTCACCCCCCCTCTTGCCATCTTTTCCTTGTTTTCTTCCGCCCAACAATTACGATTAAAGATAAAAAAACACAATATGGGATGTATGGAATTAGAAGTTCATTTGGCCAATTTTGAGAAAATACATATTCAAACTTTATAAAAGGACACATGTTCTGCTGGTACACAATCTTCACTAGAGCATTTTACTGTTAAAATACCTCCATCATGTGATAAAATTATGGACATTATGAAAAAGATTGATTTCAGATTTTTCTAAAATAAGAAACAATCCTTAAGGGGGTTAAGAATGTGTTAGCATATCTAAGAATAAGTATTGAAAAAGATCATCCTTGGTGAGGTTATATAAGATTTCAAAACTGATGTTCACGAGTGTTTCTCTTTAGGGGGAGGTAAATGAAGAAATATTAAATTACTGCCAGAATTAATATATCAATTAGAATCAAATCCAATTAATGAAGAACATTCAGGAAGATGATGCTATTGAAAGATAAATGTTTTTCTAAATCTCTCTTCCTTTGTTGAGAGAAAAAAATACTGAATAGAAATGGGTTGTAATTGAATTAATCAAATACATAAGAAATTTTTGCTTCTAAAAAAATGATGATTTTTTTTTAACTTTTCTGTAGGATGCGTGAACGGGGTTCACGCATCCTTTATCGAATCTGCGCAGGATGCATGAATCTCATTCACGCATCTCTCCGCGTCCAAGATTCGTGAACGGGGTTCACGTGTTTGGAGACTTATTTTTAAAAAAAAATCAAACTCTATCCCTTTTCCATAAAAAAAAAATCAAAACCCATAAATAAATAAATAAATAAATAAATAAACCCTCTTTGGTAAAGTGTCTTCCGGATTTTGAGGGCTCTCTTTTAATGCAACGGGTTGGCTGGTTTCCCTCTTGGTTTTTGGCTCTGTCTTGGTTGACGGTTGCGCTCTTAACTCTTTACTTTGGATGGTATGAATTTGTTCAAAAGAAAATGTTTTTTTTTTCTTATATTTTTTGTAATCGTAATTATTTAATGATTATCTGGCAAGTCACGGCCTGTCTCCTTGATTGTATAAATGGAGCTGAAAACTGACTATCTAATTAACCGTTACGACAACTGTCTTTCAAACCCCGCCCTCCGATCCCTCCAAAAGGAGGAGGACCACTCCACAGTACAGCCTTCTGCCATCGCCAGCACCAGACCCACCTCCATCCCTGTAAATTCATTCTTTTCGTAATAAAAATACAACTTCTTTTTTTCTTCCTTGTATTCAATCCTCCCTTGTTCCCTTCACCCAATAGCCCTTCTCCCCGTCCAGGACGATGCTCAGAAACGGACCGGGCCGGGCGGTTCTGGGGACGCCCGCACCCTCCAAGTGGGACGACGCCCAGAAATGGCTGGCTGGGCTGTCCAGGAAAGGCGGGGAGGGGCGGCGCCACCTCCCCGTCTCCAAGCCCAGAAACTCCAACGCCGACGACACCAGGCTGATCGCCCCGGCGGAGAGGGAGGGCAAAGAGGAGACCAAGAACGTGGACTTCGAGGAGTCGTTGTGGCGGATCAGCCGGCCGGCGCCGGGCTCCGCCGACGCCGCCACGCAGTCGATCTGCGTGAGGGATATGGGGACGGAGATGACCCCGAACGCCAGCCAGGGCCCTTCCAGGACGGCCACCCCGGTTCGAGCCGGGACTCCCGTGGCCCGGAGCCCAATCTCGTCGGGCTCCGCCACCCCGCACGCCGAAGGGTATCACTGTATCACCGTGCTGACGCCGGCGGCGTGCGCGGGGGAGGAACCGGCCGGTCGGTGGGCGGCGGAGACCGAACAGCAGGAGAGCTCCGGCCCGCTGGAGAGGCGGGCGAAGGCGTGGGACGAGGCGGAGCGCGCGAAGAGCATGGCGAGGTGATGCGTTATGCAGCTGCCCTCTCTCTCCTCCCTTCTGACTGTCCGCTTCTTCTTCTTGCAGGTTTAAGCGCGAAGAGGTGAAGATAGAGGCGTGGGAGAATAATGAGAGGAGGAAGGCTGAGATGGAGATGAAGAGGGTAGAGGTAGATCCGCAGTCCCTTCGATGTGCCTCGCCGTGAATTAATCTCAAAATCTGGTGTTTACTTGTTCCCGGTGCAGGCGACGGCGGAGAAACTGAAGTCGAGGGCGGAAGCGCGCCGGGAAAACAAGCTTGCGGCGACGCGGAGGACGGCGGAGGAGAGGCGGGCGAGGGCGGAGGCGAAACTGGACAAGATGGCGGCGAAGACGGCGGAGAGGGCGGATTGTATTAGGAGGACAGGCCAGTTGCCCTCTTCCTTCCCATTCAAGCTGCCTTCGCTTTGTGGCTAGTCTGTTCCTTCTCTGAACGTTGTAAATTATATTATGGACGCTTTTGGTAGCACCATGTAAAATTCTACATTTGCTGATCCAACCGTTATAAAATATTTATCTAATAAAATAGTAAATTAAACAATATATACACACATATATGATATGAAAACAACTTTTATGTGGATGTGTGGAACCGGTACAGTTTCAATTGCACCAATACAAGGATTCAAACCAATAAAAATGAAACCATCTGTATTCAAAATTCAAATACAAAAACAACAACAACAAAAAACCTCGACACGTACGCGACACCATCATGTCATCACGCACACCTCAAATCACATGTCTGGAAGAGACCCGTGACACTACTATATAATCGACAATATACAACACTACCATTTATCAATGCTAAGACAAAAACGTTGATAAAGACGAAACTTTTTAAATTTAATGATAAAAGCGCACCATTTGGCGGTGTTTTTTTTAGGGTGTGCCCTTTATTAATGCTAAAACACTTGTTTTTAGCACTGACAAAAAATGAACCTCATAAAAAAATCATATATTAATTGTATTTTTTAAAAATGGTTTATATAATACTAAATATGTATTTATAAATGGTTTATAAAATAAGTATATTAATTAAAAATCGAATAATTAGTATATAGTAATTGACATGTAATAACATTTTAGTGACAAAAAAAATTAATAAATTAATTTATCTTTCAAGGTATTTTGGAAATAAGATTTCAACTTCAAACGACCATATCCTTTGATCCAAGTGTTCATTTAGACTCTAATCAAAGCCTGCAAAACAATCTACAACATGTTGAGTAGGAGGAATCCCAATTACGATTTTTTCTCGATCAAAAAAGACCCAAAAGGTCTCTAAAATTGAGTTTTTTGCTCGGATCACTACCACAGATCTGGCTTTATCCAATACCATCTTTTATCAATGTTAAAAAAATCTGATAAATGGGGTCCTTTTATCAGCGCTAAAAAAACGATGATAAGTGTAACCCTTTATTATCGCTTTTTTAGCATTGACAAATGGTTCTTTTAACAACACTTTTATTAACGGTGCTAAAAGGTATATTTCATAGGAAAAAAAGTTGTATGTCATTAAAAAATTATATTAATATATAAATATATTTATATTGGTATAAATATAATATATTTTATAAAAAATGATTTATATAATACAAAATATGTAATCACAATTAATATATAAGATATTTAGTGGAAAATGGTTTATAAAATAATTAAAAAAATATTATTAATTAAAATTTTGGTAATTATTATTGAGTAATATTCATTTGATAACAATTAGAAGATAAAAAAAGCAATAAATTAATAAACAATTTAAAATAAGTTGAAACCAAGAGTCGAACTTCAAGCGGTCATAACTTTTGATCAAACTGTTCATTTGAGCTCTACCACATATCAAATCAAAACTTGCAAAAAAAATTATGCTACAATGATCGGGGAAACCCCGATCATCATTGTTTTGGATTCAACAGGCCTGGAAGGTCTCTACAATCGAGTTTTTTGTCAAGGTACCCTCATTTTTTTAACATTTGATGGAATTTCATCCTCATTTAACAGAGTCTTCTTATCATTTTGTGATGCAAACTCAATTTATTTTAAGTCTTACACTCATAAGGATGTTATGATGTTCAAATTTTATCATTTTTCACAATGTACTGTTATTTACAATTAAATATGTACACATATATACATATTTGTAAATATTTGCACATAAAAAAATAATTTTATAAATAAATATGTAAACATATTTACACATAAAATTTATTTATAAATATATAAGTCGTATCTAAATAAAAAACAATATCCATTTTTATTATTTAAAATAAAAAGTATGAATATTTATATATCTACACTACCACAAAAACTGGTTTTCGCAACGCTACCTTTTAACAGTGCTAAAAAAACACTGATAAAGGGGATGTCTTTATCATCGCTAAAAAAAGCGTTGTTTAAAGTGTCCTTTTATCAACGCTTTTTTTAACGCTGGTTCAGGTACCCTATTTATCATCTCTTTTTTAGTACTGTTAAAGGTGACTCCTTTATCATCATTTTTTTAGTAGCGCTGATAAATGAGAGTTTTTAATGCTGATAAAGGGTATATTTCAAAAAAAAATCATTGAAAATAATATATTGATATATAAATATATAAATATATTTATATTGATATAAATATAATATATATATTTTAAATATGTTTTAGATAAGTATAAATAAACATTTACACTTAATATATAAGATATGTAGTGAAAATGGTTTATAAAATAATACAAAATATGTAATCACAATTAATATATAAGATATTTAGTGGAAAATGGTTTATAAAATAATTAAAAAAATATTATTAATTAAAATTTTGGTAATTATTACTGAGTAATATTCATTTGATAACAATTAGAAGATAAAAAAATCAATAAATTAATAAACAATTTAAAATAAGTTGAAACCAAGAGTCGAACTTCAAGCGGTCATAACTTTTGATCAGACTGTTCATTTGAGTTCTGCCGCATATCAAATCAAAACTTGCAAAAAAAATTATGCTACAATGATCGGGGAAACCCCGATCATCATTGTTTTGGATTCAAAAAAGGCCTGGAAGGTCTCTACAATCGAGTTTTTTGTCAAGGTACCCCCATTTTTTTAACATTTGATGGAATTTCATCCTCATTTAACAGAGTCTTATCATTTTTTGATGCAGACTCAATTTATTTTAAGTCTTACACTCATAAGGATGTTATGATGTTCAAATTTTATCATTTTTCACAATGTACTGTTATTTGCAGTTAAATATGTACACTGGCTGTCGATTATTTTTTTTTATTAAGAAAACACTTTTGTGGAAAAAGTGAGAAACCAAAAGTTCAACAAAGCAGCCAAACAAACCCAAAAAAACACCAGAAAGAGCAGAAACTACCACATACACGCAACAACAACACCACCATCCCTAAGCTGGACACTCGGCGATCCCATGCAAGCATGGTCCCTCCCGATGTTGCCATCCCTCCGAATCAGTCATGTCCCGAATGACCTGCCAAGGAAATGGTAGAGTGCTCTAGCCCGATGAGGAAGCCCCGACTGCACTTCCCAAGTCAAACTGGGGGCGAAGCCTCATAAGAAAAGGAAATGTTACCAAAACACAACCTTAGCCTATTATTGCCTTCTTCCCTGTAGAGATTCCAATGTATTATCCATACCTTAGCCCCATGATCTTCTCCAATAACGTCTTCCAAATAGTTCGCCATTTTGTCCCAAGTGCGAATATATTCCTCTTTGCTGATTTTCTTGTCATTGAAGCCTCTCATTAATATCAAGTCTTGCTTGTCAATCCACTTTGCCTGTTCGTGATCGACTTCCACTCTTACCGCCCTTCCCATCATGTGAGCCTCTTCCTGTGGAATGTCCACATACAGGAACTCCTCGACCATATCCTCCTCGGAACTAAGGATGGGTTCCTTTCTAGTCTCTATCTTCCCCGTAGAAATATCCATTTCATCTATGTTCCCCTTGCTTAAAGCCTGGTTCACCACATTGGACATTGTCACCGGTAGTTTCTTCACAGAGCGGGTCTCCAATGGAGGGGGAAGCAAGGAGTAATCTTTTTTCCCCTTCCTCTTTTTACAACTCATACTATTCTTCTGAGTTGGAACCCCCTCAATCACCTGATCCGATGCGGCCATGTTGACTCCCTCCGAATCAGCCACACCACCACCAGACTGTCTAGCCATCATTCCGTGGGAAACACCACCATTAGTTATATCACCGTCGTTCTGTTGATGGCAAGGTATTGGCTCATCTTCCCCAGCATGGTGCACTACAACATCTGGATTTTCCAGTAAAGCAAAACGGTTTGGGGAACAAGGAATAACCTCCTCCACCCCAAACTTAATCAGACTTGTTGAGGTGTTCTGGTCTGGCATTTCAGGCTCACCCAAGCCCCGCTGGAGCTCAAGTCCCCTACCCATATACTGGAGATTACATACACCATTCATGTCCCGGACCTGTATATTGATTGCAGCATCAAGGCTCAGTTCATTCTGCTTGCCATTCTCCCGGTTGGCCGATCCAGAAACCTCTGGAGGGGTAGGCACCACAGCCCCTGATATGGTCTCCTTTCTCCCAGATTCATTCACTTCCACCTGTACTCCTACAACTGGAACATCTATCTCCCCAGACAGCACCCCCTGAACCTCAGCTCAATGTCCCCAACTGGTTTGGAGGGAGCGTGACAGACTTGAGGCCTGCCTGCAGGTGAAGACTGATCGTTGCCTTTCTCGGCACCAACGGTGACCACTTCTCCTTCCGAGGGAACACCCGCTGGTACATCTGGAACATCAAAACTTCCACCACCCCTGAGCCTCCTTCGACAGCCATTTTCATCATGGCCCTGTTTGTGACAAAAGGAGCAGAAAGGGATCCAGGATTCATAGACTATTGATTGAGCGTACCTGTACTCTTCTTCAATTACAATCCAGACAAGCTCTGGAGGCACTCTTGCAAGGTCCATTTCCACGCAAATTCTAGCCGAAAAGGGGTGAGACATGGAAGCTGTTCTTTGATCACTGCATACAAAACGCCCTATCGAGTTGCCTATTGATCTCAATAATCCAATATTCTGAAATGGCAGAGGAAGTCCAGGCAATTGAATCCAGATTGCCGTGTAAGACGAGTCACGTTTCATGTGCGCCTCAAAGGACCAACGCAGTAAGTGGAATTGGAGGCCACAGAAAGGAATCCTCTTTCGTGACCAAGCCATTCCCAAATCTTCCTCATCCGCAAATAAAATAAGGAATTGACGCGGTACTAGTATACTTACAAGCGCACGGTGTTTCAAACCCCACTCCGTATTGATTGATTTGTCGAAGTGCTCCACCAGCGGTCGCCGCTTCGTAAACCTCACGATTAGCGCCGAGGAAAGTAAAGCTGAAGCTTCATGGAATTACTTCACTGAGACCGGAACAATAGGTTGACCTGAAACGCACCCAGGTACCTTCGGAGCAACGTCAATTGCGGGGAGGAAGAAACCCGCGTCCGGCGAGGGACCAAAGCAATCCCTACCTCGCGGTCGCGCAACTCCTGAGGCATGAGTTTGAGACGAAGGCCCCTCCCCACTGGTTTTCGCAGCGCTACCCTTTAACAGTGCTAAAAAAACACTGATAAAGGGGATGTCTTTATCATCGCTAAAAAAAGCGTTGTTAAAAGTGCCATTTTATCAACGCTTTTTTTAACGCTGATTCAGGTACCCTATTTATCATCTCTTTTTTTAGTACTGTTAAAGGTGACTCATTTATCATCATTTTTTAGTAGCGCTGATAAATGAGAGTTTTTATCAACGTTTTTTTATTAATGCTGATAAAGGGTATATTTCAAAAAAAATCATTGAAAATAATATTTTGATATATAAATATATAAATATATTGATATTGATATAAATATAATATATATATTTTAAATATGTTTTAGATAAGTATAAACAAACATTTACACTTAATATATAAGATATGTAGTGAAAATGACTTATAAAGTATTTTAAAAAATATTATTAATTAATAATTCGCTAATTATCATCGAGTAATAATCATTTAATCACAATTTAAAGACACAAAAAATCAAAAAATCAATAAAATATATAAAATAAGTTGAAAACGTAATTCAAACTTCAAACAACCATAACTTTTGATTCCAATGTCTGTTTGAGCTCTACCACATATCAAATTGAAGCATGCGACAAGCTCTACACGTTGAAGACAAAAGAAATCATTCTGTCCCATTTTTTCGGGGCCAAAAAAGGCCCAGAAAACCTCAGACCGAGTTTTTAGTCGGGATATCCAGTTTTTTAACATTCGATGAAATTTCATCCTCGTTTCAGGGGGTCTTTTTACCCTTTTTCAGTGATGGATGAATTTATTATGAGGGATCACATTCATATTGATATTATGGTTTTAAAATTTTATCGTTTTTCACAATGTAATGGTATTTATAATCAAATATATAACTATATATACATATTTTTATATATATTCACACATAAAAAATTTAATTTTATAAATAAATAATTAAACATATTTACATATAAAATATATTTCTCAATATATAAGCATTATCTAAATAAATAAATAATATCTATTTTATTTAAAATACAAATATATGCATATTTATATACCTATATAATGTGTGTGTGCATATTTGTGTCTGTATTAACAAACTAATATATATTATCTATATATTCTAAACATATGTATATACATATTAATATATAATATTTGTAAATATATATAAATATGTATAATTATACTTACAGTTACACATACAATATATATACATGTGTGTATGTATGTCGTATATATGTATTTATTTATTTATAAACAAAAAAAACATATTTTATAAATGTATTTAAAACTGATCTTATAAATATATATTAATATAAGAATAAATATACAAATATATAAATATATAGAGATATAAATATATAAATATAACTAAATATGTATATATATATATATATTAATATACTAATAAATATAACTATATATATATATAAATAAATAAATATATCCTTAAATGGAGAGCAAAACAACATGGAAGAGTGGTAAAGGGTCCATGCGTGCAGGGGAGAGGTCTCGAGTTTGAATCTCAGGGGAAGTAGGGATGCAAGCGCAGGTTGGTGAAGTTGGTGCTAGTGTTGTTAAAGGGTTGGGGTGGGGTTGGGGCGTGCAGGGGTGGGGTTGGGGTGGGGTTGGGGCGTGCAGGGGTGGTAGGGCGTGCGTGCAGGGTGCTTCAATAGTGCTGTTGAAGGGGGGTCAAGCGCTGTTAAAACCCCGCTCCGATTTGCCAAAGATTTTTAATTTTTTTAGTTTTTTTAAATTTTATCAGCGCTTACGCGCACGGGGGTTGGTGAAGGGGGTGCTAATGTTGTTAAAGGGTTGGGGGTGGTAGGGCGTGCGGGCGTGCGGGGGTTGGTGAAAGGGGGTGCTAGTGTTGTTAAAGTGTTGGGGGTGGGGGTGGAGCGTGCGAGGGTGGTAGGGCGTGCAGGCGGGGTGCTTCAATAGTGTTGTTGAAGGGGGGTTAAGCGATGTTAAAACCCCCCCTCCGATTTGCAGAAGATTTTTAATTTTTTTAAACTTTTATCAGCGCTTGTGCGCGCGTGGGTTGGTGAAGGGGGGGGGGGGTGCTAGTGTTGTTAAAGGGTTGGGGGTGTGGTGGAGTGTGCGGGGGTGGTAGGGCGTGTGGGTGTGGTGCTTCAATAGCGCTATTGACGGGAGGGGGGGGGGGTCAAGCGCAGTTAAACCCCCCCTCCGATTTGCACAAGATTTTATTTTTTATTTTTTTTAACTTTTATCAGCGCTTGCACGCACGCAGGTTGGTGAAGGGGGGGGGGGGGGGTGCTAGTGTTGTTAAAGGGTTGGGGGTGGGGCTGGAGCGTGCAAGGGTGGTAGGGCGTGTGAGCAGGGTGTTAAAACCCCCCTCCGATTTTCCAAAGTTTTTTTTTAATTTTTTTTAGTTTTTTTTAACTTTTATCATCGCTTGCGCGCACGGGGGTTGGTGATGGGGGGTGCTAGTGTTGTTAAAGGTCCCAGATTTTTCCATGTATTATCTTAATATTACATGGGAATTAATTCGAGACCAGACTCTGAGACGACGTGTAGTTCCGAGGCCCGGTGAGCCCGGAACAAGTGTTTGAATTTAATTTAATAATTAAATAACGCGCGCGTGCAGTTTTCCTGAAAAAGTGGAATAACTCCCGAGAAAGTGCTCGAATCAAAAATCCGATGGCACCGTTGTGTTCAGAGCAGCGAGTTTACCCTAGAAGAGACCTAACATCGGCCGGTGGAGGTTGATGGTGAAATCTGGTTTTTGGACGCAATCGTAATAAAATATTTAATTAAAATATTTTATTTAGATCATTGTTGCAACGAAATCTTTTATTTCTTTTAAATAGAGATTTCGCAGGGAGGGTCGGGGTTACAATTCTCATAACTCTGATTTTCTCTGGAGAGCTCTAGAGAAGACCTCACAACGCGGCGACGACGTTCTTGACGATTTTCGCCGGCGACGACGACGCAGCGACCAGATCATCACCGACGAACGCCGCGGGATCCAGGTAGGATGTTTTGCTTTTGTTTTTCTTCCTCGTTTTTGATTCTCACGACGAACGCGGACTAATCCACGAATAGATTAGCCCGCAGATCGATCGTTCTTGCGGGATGGGATTTTGCGGGAATCGTGGGGATTTGATTCTTGAAATTGTTTGGTTTCGTTCAACCTTCTAACGATGACGGACCAAGATCGACACGAACATCGATCGAGGTTCGTCCCCCTCATTTTTGTTGTGTTCTTCTTCCCCAAATTCTCGCGTTCTTCGCTGCATTCTACGCGTTCTTCACGGGGACATGAACGACGGATCGTTGCACACCCGTTTGTGTGATGAAACGATCCCAAATTGAAGATCTGGCGTCGGTACAACCCTACGGAGGTGCGGCTGTGGTAGCGACGGACGGATCGAAGCGGACTGGAAGATATCGTTCTTCGAACGATTTCTGCATGGGTGCCCGAAATCGGAATTCGGAGCCGATCGAAGGCTCAAAACCCACGGATTCGGCATCACGATGTCGAGGTGACCCTTGATCTTGAGTTTCGCAGCAAACGGACTAGAGAAACGTGATCCAGAAGATCGGACGAAGCGCGAGGAAGAAGATGACGTTTCTGGAAATTTCCCGACTACACGCCGTGTAGTATGGGCTACACGGCGTGTGTTCATCGGCAGACCACCTGGCGTGTACTCCAGGAGTACACAGATACGGGTTGGGTACACGGCCAAGGACACGCCGTGTATACCCCTCCTCGGCCAGACCCAGCCAGATACACGGGATACCCCATGTACTGGTACATGGGGCAGGCGACACGGACACGAACAAAGGCTGTGTACGGGCACGTGGCCAGCGTACACGGAGCGAGCCCTAGGTGCTCGGACACGGCGTGTGTTTATTCTACACGCTGTGTAATTGCTTTCTATCCGACAAGCCGAATGACACATGCCATTTACACGGGCAGTACCCGGGGTCAAGGAACACAACGTGTACTTTTTCTACACACCGTGTAGTTTAGTTTTACATAGCCTGGACGGATGACACGGGCCGTTTACATAGGCAGTACCCAGGGTCAAGGAACACGGCGTGTAACCATACTACACGCCGTGTAACCTTTTTCTTCATGGCTTGAGCCACTTGTTTTCTGTGACTTGGACTAGTTCTTAGGGTTCGTACCCTTGGTCTTTTCCCTGAAGGTTCTGGTATCATTTCCTTTCTACAGGAGTATGATCCCTTCAGTAGGACTTCCTGAATAGAGTTGTTGGAATCCCCTCTATGAGACTTGGATCCGGATCCTCTATTCATTCCTAGAACCCTAGATAGAGTTCTTGGTATCGACGTGACCAACTTTACCCGGGTGTCGATCCTCTGCTTAGCGGATTAGCTCATACTGAGTTGTCTGAATCACCCCATGACTTGGTTGTGATCCTCATCTGAGCATCATGTTCTCAAGTACTTGTGGAGTGTGTTCTCCCGGAACGAGTACTTCGTATCTCTCTCTTCATACCTAGGAGTGTGTTCTCCCAGGTGTATTCTTAGTGGAATCTTCGAGTTGGATCCTAGTGGTGGGTTTCGTGATAGTCGATCGTGTATGAGTATATCTGGATATTCTTGTTATATGTTCGGTAGAAATATACTGTGTAGAGATGACTGTATCTTTATTTGTGGTATTTCTCTTGTTGTATTTCCTTTGTGGTTTTGGGGTGTCCTACTGGGTATTGTTATACTCACCCCTGCATGGGCTTTGCCAGCACGTGTCGTGTCTTGTGCAGACGAGCGAGCCTTTGACAGGATTCTAGGTGGACCAGGACCAGACGGTGCTCAGTGAGATCAGGCGGGCCGAGGTGTGTTCCTACGGCTACAGATTGCAGTCCCAGTACCTTTCCTTACAGGTTGGACTTTGTTACAGACTTTCTTTTGGTGGGCTTGTACTTTTGGCCCAAGGTTTTACACTTGCTGTACTTTACTTCCTGTTGTACTCTGTTGGTTGAGATTTTTAGTGTATGCATGCATTTCCATTTTTAGTAGTTTTTACTTTTCAGCTTTGTGGGTTGGAGATGTGTGTGCGTGTGTACAAGTTTATAGGCAATGCCTCCCATGTTAGTAGCATGCCTACTCGGTGCTAGTCACCATCCCCTGGCCTATTGGAGGCGGGCTTGGGGAGTTTCGGCTCGGGCCCCACTGGGACGGGTCGTGACAGAGTGGTATCAGAGGTGGTCGGTTCTACCTTAGGACCGAGAGTCTGTGAGTTGGTTTGGGGCAGCAGTGTTAAGTGTTTCGAGTTCGGATTTCATGCCAGGGACCCCAGTGTTGGTGCGGGCGGCCGACGTATCCATACACCAGGACTCAGATAACTTTCTTTTCGACTCGGAACATGAGAACACTAGTTTCAAGGGAAAATAATGGTACATGCATCATATAGGAATGGGTTGTGGTTTCCATGTCCTTCTTGAGTCATCTCTCTAGATATACTCACTGACTGAGATACATCTTGTTTCTTTAACAGGATGCCTCCACGACGCGCACCCGCTAGGATACAGTAGCTCGATCACGATGATGACCCCCTCAGTGAAGAAGCTTCGATACAGGGACCAGATCCCCCACTTTTACCACCAGGTGGTGTGCCAGTTATCCCACCACCTGTGGAGCAGTGTTTAGTGCATGCGATACCAGTAGAGGAGGAGCGCAGGCTGAGCGCACTCCATGAGTTTCAGAGATAGATACCCCTCAGGTTTCAAGGTGAGCCTGACCCTCAGGCAGCAGAGGACTGTCTTGAGGTAGTGGCTAGAGTCTTCCGTTTGGTCAGGACACCAGCAGACCAGATGGTGATCCTGGCAGCGAGCCTTCTGTAGGGCTTGACAGGACGATGGTGGAGTTTGGTTATCCAGACCCACGATGAGGCGACACTTTCATGGTCGGAGTTTGAGCGTCTCTTCAGAGAGGAGTTTTCACCAGTTACCCTGAGAGCAGTACGCATACAGGAGCTTATTCAGCTCCAGCAGGGAACCATGACGGTGGCTGACTATTCATCAAGGTTTACCGACCTCTCGCGGTACTCTATGGATATGGTCAGAGATCAGTACTTCAGAGCTAGGACTTTTGAGCGAGGCTTGTGAAGAGATATCTGAGCTGGCATCATCCCTATGAGCATTCCTACTTATGCTGGGGTGCTCGAGCGGGCTTTGGTGGTCGAGAGCTTCTTCACAGAGCAGAGATAGCCGGCAGATCTCAGTAGTGGGCGAGCTGGAACAGAGACCTCGACAGCAGGGAGCCGATTTCAGGGACCCAGGTGTGGGAGATGTTTTTAGAGGAGATCCCAGGACAGGGGATCTGCCGTAAAGGGTTCACAGGGTGCATCCAGCCAGCCTCGAGAGAGGCGATGCTACTCATGTGATGGCAGGGGACATCTCGCTCGAGATTGTCTGACCCGCCGTACTACTGACACAGGAGCAGTGGATGGACCACCGAGGCAGAGGCAACGTGTGGAGCAAATAGATCTGTGGGGCAGCGGAAGTGGTAGAGGAGATGGGAGAGCAGTTGGAGGTGGTCGGCGTTTTGACTCTTTGCCACCACTACCCCCAGGAGGTCCACCCCAGACCCAGGGAGCTGGTGGATAGAGGTAGGGACAGCTACAGACGACAGAGGCTTATAACCCAGGTACTCCCGGAATGATTATAGGTACTATATGTGTCTTTTCTACTTTGGATTCCGTATTGATAGACATAGTTTCTAGTCATTCCTTTATGGATGCTTATCTTGTTCGAGACCTTGAGATTCCAGTTGAGACGTTGACTCGACCCTTACTCTTAGAAACACCGACTGAAGAAGATTTAGAGATCACACACCTCTGTAGACAGTGTGACCTGACCCTTGGAGGTGAGAGTTTCAGTTGGAACCTCTTGGTGGTAGCATCGAGGCCTTACAATGTCATTCTTGGTATGAATTGGCTATCCACAGTTCATGCCCATATTGACTGTTTTAGGCGAAGGGTGCGGTGTGTCCGCAGTGATGGAATGAGGTTCTCTTTTGTCGGTGAAAGAGAGACCTAGGCAGCGCAGGATGGACTCGTGCATAGGAGGGCACAACCGATTTCACATCAGTTGGCTAGACTAGCCCTTGGCGCAACAGATGTTACGAGTTTCTAGTTTACAGCGGTGGTGGATGAGTACGAGGATGTCTTTCCGAAGGATATCCCCGGGCTACCTCCCCGTCGAGAGATAGATTTCTGCATTGAGTTGCAACCCGAGACGACACTGATATCAGAATCAGCATATCGGATGGCTCCTCTAGAGCTTCGTGAGCTGAGAGTGCAGCTGGATGACTTGCAGAAGAAGGGCTTTGTGAGACCCAACGTTTCACCCTGGGCGGCCCTAGTGCTGTTTGCCAAGAAGGCAGACGGGAGCTTGAGGCTATGTGTTGATTACCAGCACTTGAATCAGGTGACCGTGAAGAATCGGTATCCACTACCGAGGATTGCTGACCTCTTCGACCAGTTGAGAGGGGCATGGTGGTTCTCGAAGGTTGATCTACGATCAGGCTATCACCAGTTGTGAGTACGGGATGAGGATATACTGAAGACGGATTTCCAATGTCGCTACAGTCACTATGAATACTTGGTGATGCCCTTCGGCATGACGAACGCCCCAGTAGTGTTCATGGGACTCATGAACCGGATCTTTCAGCCCTACCTAGACCGGTTTGTAGTGGTCTTCATCGACAATATCCTTGTGTACTCTGCATCTGAGGAGGAGCACGCGAGACACCTAAGGATGGTTCTGGACACACTCTGAGAGCACCAGTTGTATGGGAAACTCTCGAAGTGTCAGTTCTGGTTACATGAGGTCCATTTTCTGGGACACGTTATCTTGGAAAATGGTGTAGCAGTGGACCCAACCAAGGTGGAGGCAGTGCTAGCATGGGAGCCACCCCGGAGCATGACGGAGGTGCAGAGTTTCCTTAGGTTGGCAAGATACTATCGGAGATTCATCCTTGATTTCTCCAGGATTGCAGCACCCATGGCAGCTTTGACCCGAAAGGGACAACCTTTCATATGGACCGAGAGATGCCAGCAGGCTTTCCAGTAGTTGAGACAGAGTCTAACGAGCGCCCCAATCTTGAGATTACTGGAGGAGGGTGTCGAGTACGTAGTGTTCTATAACGCATCAAGAACCGAGATTGATTTTGTCCTGATGCAGAGGCAAGTAGTGATTGCCTATGGCTCACGTCAGTTGAGGCCACACAAGCAGAACTACGTGACCCATGATCTTGAGTTGGCAGCAGTAGTATTCGTATTGAAGATGTGGTGACACTGCCTGATGGGAGAGCGGTTTACCATCTACTCTGATCACAAGAGTCTCAGATATATCTTTTCTAAAAAGGATCTGAATTTGAGACAGAGGCGATGGCTTGAGTTCCTCTAGGATTACGACTTTGAGATCGTTTATACTCCTGGTAAGGGGAACTTAGTGGCAGATGCTCTTAGCAGAAAATCCAGTTCGCAGTTGCTGGATGAGGCGACGGGGCAATTGGCCTCTTTGTAGTTATCCTTCGTGGATGGAGATGAGGGAGATTACCTTCAGTAGATGGTTGTTACCCATCCACTCTTATAGCGAGTCAGGGAAGTATAGCTCAAGGATGCTAGTTATGAGACTCTACATGCTCATATATCCACAGGTGATACTGTTGATGGATATTCAAAAGGTAAGGAGCACGTTGTTCTTTTCAGAGGGCGCACGGTAGTACCGGTGACGTTGCGGGAGGAGGTCCTGAGGGAGTTTCATACATCCCCTTTGTTGGTACATCCTGGAGTGGAAAAGATGTACCAGGATCTCTGACGACAGTTCTGGTGGTCAGGCATGAAGAAGGCAGTAGCAGAGTTCGTTTCTCAATGCCTCACATGCCAGCAGGTGAAGACTGAGCACCAGGTTCCAGCGGGATTAGCTCACCCCTGGAAGTCCCAGAGTGTAAGTGGGATGTAATATTGATGGAATTCATGATAGGCTTACCACGAATGTCCAAGGGGCGTGATTCCATCTGGGTGATCGTTGACCGACTCACCAAGTCGTCCCACTTCTTAGCTATCAGGGAGCAGAGTTCCGTAGAGAGCTTGGGACGTCTCTACGTGCAGGAGATAGTTCAGCTTCATGGCATCCCCTTGACTATATTCTCAGACCGAGATTCCCGCTTCACATCCTGGTTGTGGAAGGGATTGAAAGAGGCTTTTGGGACTCAGCTACGCTTGAGTACTGCGTTTCATCCCCAGACAGATGGTTATACGGAGAGGACCATTCAGGTTCTGGAGGATATGTTGCGAGCCTGTATCTTGGACTTTGGTCGCAGTTGGGAGGACCACCTACCACTGGTGGAGTTTACGTACAACAACAGCTACCACTCCACCATTGGTATGGAACCGTTCGAGGCTTTGTACGGGAGACCCTGCCGATCACCGCTTTGCAAGAACGACCCTAGAGAGTCAGCACTCATGGGTCCAGAGTTAGTGTGAGATACCAAAGAGAAGGTGTAGGTCATCCGAGAGTGGATGAAGACTGCACAGAGCCGACATAAGTCTTATGCTGATAGGCGACGGAGACCTCTGGAGTTCTAAGAGGGAGACCACGTCTTTCTTCGGGTCTCACCTCGATGAGGGTTGCAGAGATTTGGCCAAGGTGGCAAGCTATCTCCAAGTTTTGTTGGACCTTTTCAGATTCTGAGTAGAGTTGGCGAGGTGGCGTATCTCTTGGATCTACCTCCTCAGATAGACCAGGTACACAACGTCTTCCATTTGTCACAGCTACAAAGGTACGCGCATGATCCATCGCACGTTATCGACTGGGGCGAGCTGGACATTGATGATGGAGCGACCTTTACAGAGTACCCAGTGGAGATCGAGGATCGGAAGGAGAAGATCCTTCGTGGGTGAGTTATTCCCTTGGTGCATGTCTGGTGGCAGCACATGAATCTCCAGGAGAGCACGTGGGAGCGGGAGGCTCAGATTCACGTGCAGTACCCACATCTTTTTGAGTATCCCTTAAGGTGGGTGTGATGTAATGTCCCGGATTTTTCCATGTATTATCTTAATATTATATGGGAATTAATTCGAGACCAGGCTCTGAGATGGCGTGCAGTTTCGAGGCCCGGTGAGCCCGGAACAAGTGTTTGAATTTAATTTAATAATTAAATAACGCGCGCGTGCGGTTTTCCTGAAAAAGTGGAATAACTCCCGATAATGTGCTCGGATCAAAAATCTGATGGCACCGTTGCGTTCAGAGTAGTGGGTTTACCCTAGAAGACACCTAACATCGACCGACATAGGTTGGTGGTGAAATCTGGTTTTTGGACGCAACCGTAATAAAATATTAATTAAAATATTTTATTTAGATCCTTGTTGCAACAAAATCATTTATTTCTTTTAAATAGAGATTTCACAGGTATGGTTAGGGTTACAATTCCCATAAATCTGATTTTCTCTAGAGAGCTCTAGAGAAGACCTCCCGACGCGGCGACGACGTTCTTGACGATTTTCGCCGGCGACGACGACGCAGCGACCGGATCATCGCCAACGAACGCCACAGGATCCAGGTAGGATGTTTTGCTTTTGTTTTTCTTCCCCTTTTTTGATTCTCACGATGAAGGCGGACTAATCCATGA
Source organism: Viscum album (assembly GCA_963277665.1). Taxonomy (NCBI): domain Eukaryota; kingdom Viridiplantae; phylum Streptophyta; class Magnoliopsida; order Santalales; family Viscaceae; genus Viscum; species Viscum album. Next base: position 795,701,443 of record OY728143.1, on the reverse strand, counting down.
ACAGATTAGCCTGCAGATCGATCGTTATTGTGGGATGGGATTTTGCAGGAATCGTGGGGATTTGATTCTTGAAATTGTTTGGTTTTGTTCAACCTCCTAACGGTGACAGACGAAGATCGACACAAACATCAATTGAGGTTCGTCCCTCTCATTTTTGTTGTGTTCTTCTTCCCCAAATTCTCACGTTATTCGCTGCGTTCTACGTGTTCTTCGCGGGGATATGAACGAAGGATCGTTTCACACCCGTTGTGCGATGCAACAATCCCAAATTGAAGATCTGGCATCAGTAAAACCCTACGGAGGTGTGGCTGTGGTAGCGACGAATGGATCGAAGCGGATTGGAAGATATCGTTCTTCTAACGATTTCCGCATGGGTGCCCAGAATCGGAATTCAGAGCCGATCGAAGGCCCGAAACCCACGGATTCGACATCATGACATCGAGGCGACCCTTGATATTGAGTTTCGCGACAAACAAACCAAAGAAACGCGATCCGGAAGATCGGCCGAAGCATGAGGAAGAAGACGACGTTTCTGGAAATTTCCCGACTACACGCCGTGTAGTATGGGCTACACGACATGTGTTCGTCGGCATACCACATGGCGTATACTCTGGGAGTACACAGACACGGGTTGGGTACACGGACAAGGACACGCCGTGTATACCCCTCCCCAGCCAGACCCGACCAGATACACGGGATACCCCATGTACTGGTACACGGGCAAGCGACACAGACACAGACAGAGGCCATGTACGGGAACATGGCCAGCGTACACGGAGCGAGCCCCAGGTGCTCGGACACGGCGTGTGTTTATTCTACACGCCATGTAATTTCTTTCTATCCAACAAGCCGAATGACACGGTCTGTTTACACAGGAAGTACCCGGGGTCAAGGAACACAGTGTGTACTTTTTCTACACACCGTGTATTTTGGTTTTACACAGCCTGGATGGATGACACGGGATGTTTACACGGGTAGTACCTGGGGTCAAGGAACACGGCGTGTAACCGCACTACATTCCGTGTAACCTTTTCTTCATGGCTTGAGCCACTTGTTTTCTGTGACTTGGACTAGTTCTTAGGGTTTGTACCCTTGGTCTTTTCCCTGAAGGTTCTGGTATCATTTCCTTTCTACAGAAGTATGATCCCTTCAGCAGGAATTTCTGAATAGAGTTTTTGGAATCCCCTCTATGAGACTTGGAGCTGGATCCTCTATTCATTCCTAGAACCCTAGGTAGAGTTCTTGGTATCGACGTGACCAACTTTGCCCGGGCGCCGATCCTCTTCTTAGCGGATTAGCTCAGACTGAGTTGTCGGAATCACCCCATGACTTGGTTGTGATCCACATATGAGCATCATGTTCTCAATTACTTATGGAGTGTGTTCTCCCGGAATGAGTACTTCGTATCTCTCTCTTCAGAACTAGGAGTGTGTTTTCTCGGGTGTATGCTTAGTGGAATCTTCGAGCTGGATCCTAGTGGTGGGTTTCATGATAGTCGATCGTGTATGTGTATATCTGGATATTCTTGTTATATGTTCGGTAGACATATACTGTGTAGAGCTGACTGTATCTTTCTTTATGGTATTTCCCTTGTTGTATTTCCTTTGTGGTTTCGAGGTGTCCTACTAGGTATTGTTATACTCACCCCTGCATGGGCTTTGCCTGCACGTGTCATGTCCTGTGCAGACGAGCGAGCCTTTGACAGGATTCTAGGTGGACCAGGACCGGGCGATGCTCAGTGAGATCAGGCGGGCCGAGGTGTGTTCCTACGACTACAGATTGAAGTCCTAGTACCTTTCCTTACAGGTTGGACTTTGTTACAGACTTTCTTTTGGCGGGCTTGTACTTTTGGCCTAGGGTTTTACAATTTCTGTACTTTACTTCATGCCGTACTCTGTTGGTTGATATTTTTAGTGTATGCATGCATTTCCATTTTTAGTAGTTTTTACTTTTCAGATTTGTGGGCTTGGAGATGTGTGTGCATGTGTACAAGTTTATAGGAAATTCCTCCCATGTTAGTAGCATGCCTACTTGGTGCTAGTCACCATCCCCTGTCCTGTTGGAGGCGGGCTTGGGGAGTTGCGGCTCGGGCCCCACTGGGACGGGTCGTGACAGGTAGGGTGTGCGGGCACACGGTGTAACATCTCAACCCGACTTACCATTCAACCCGGTAGCCGGACCGGTCGCTACATGGCCTCAAGCGCATCTCCCCAAACTCCAGAGGCTGCCGACTAGCAGCGAGGGCCTAGGTGAGTCCGTGAGGAGACTATGCCCTCATTACCAAAGTATCACAACGGAATTACAAACATACAATAGCAGAAGAAGGTAACCAGTAAACAACACATAGACAGCAGAAATAGATAACCAATATAAGTATTTGATATATATAGGATGGTGAAAGTCAATACAATACAGTACAAGTATACAAAATACCAAAAAGAAACCAAAATGTATCCCATGTCGCATCGCAAGCCTCAGCTTGGGCCCGTGCACTCCTACCCCGAAAAGCAAGTCAAGTACCTGTACTAGGGCGTTTTCCCTTATCACTACCCAAAATCATATAATCTGCTTGGGTCCAAAAACATGACCCAAACAGGGTGTGAGACTAAATCCCAGTAGGCAACCACCAAAGATCCGTGCTAATCTGTCAGTGAATATATAAAACAGGCAGTGTAATATGGAAAGCAGTAAATAAGGAAACTAGCAAGACCAAACCAAGCTTGTTCTTTGGCTTGATGTCGCTTCAAGTATCCATTCCATTCATTAATCACTTCATTCATGTGTTCAAACCATTCCTTGATCCCGTTCCTGGAATGCTCAATTCGGAAACCAGGCATCACTTAGGGTAAAAATCCACCAACACCCTACAAGCCCGTTCTGACGAACCTCCTAGGTACCCAGCCTCGCTCTAGGTGCGTTATAGTCTGTCATCTGAGCCTGTCCCCGAGATCCTGTAAATAAGATCCAGGTATCGCCCATGACACATCATGCCCTGTTGAGTCCGTCCATGGAATCTCACACTGGATCCATGATTCACTTGGCATTTCAGTAACAAGTCTCGTATGAGTCCATCCATGGCAACTCACATTGGTTCCACGGTTCACCCATGACTTTATTTCACATTTAAAACAGCTGAAAAGCATTTAACTCATGTGGGCTAGCAATTCAATAATTAGCATACAAGGGTCAAGGGGAAAAACTCCATCCCATACCTGAAACCATTTCAATTAAAATTTCATTCTATTTCAATTCCATTCATATTCAATTTCCATTTTTAACAAACCATAAGGGAAAGAAAAGGCATGCCTCATAGGCATCCTGGGTCAAAAATCCATAGAAGAGCTATTCAAGGCAACACACCCAAGGGGTAGTTCCTATCCAAGGTGTACAACCTAACTCAAGAACATTCCATCCTATTCGGATTACCTACAACATTCTAGGTAATAACAGGGTTAAATTCCAAGTTCAAATGACACCCCAAAAGTGAGTGCGCGGCACTCCGGCATATATAAACAGCTTGACAATCAGCGAAAAGCATGATACCACCTACCTTAGGCTCGTACTAGATAGTTCGTCCAGTATCAGACTTTTATTCGTCCTGGTTTAGAAGAAATCTGAAGAATAGACTAAGAATGAGAAAATAGGGCATATGAGACTTAATCCAATCCGCATTCATTATAACCAGAAGAATCAAGAAAGATTAAAAAGGAATTGAGGACTTACCGTTTCAGATCCAACAAGATGAATGGTGTTTGAAATGGAGATCGGACGGAGAAACAGGATCAAATCCCTCCGTAGTCTCCTTGAGAGTTTTCCCAGGCATCTCCCCCTGCTGTGCGGTTGAAGAGGGATAGGTTAGGTTTAGGTTTTATAAAAATTCAATTAATTTAATTAAAAATTAATTAAATTTCAAAACATAGCAGGTCGCATGGTTTACCCGCACGGCCTAACAAACCATAATAAGACCGTGCAGACCTTCCTGGAAGGCAAGGGGCAACCACACGGTTTCCTCAAACCGTTCGCAGGCCGTGCTCCAGCCTCTGCCAAGCTTGCACCAAGGCACACGGTTTACCCAGACCGTCCGCAGACCGTGCGTAAACCGTGTGTGAGGCCATTTCTAGCCTAAAACTTCGTTCCAGGCTCCGTACAAGCCCTTGACACCTCCGTAACTCCCTCGGTCAAGTTAGGCATCCACATTAGGCCTCAACAAAACAGTTAATCTGAAAAGAAAAAGGATCCGTACCTCATACGAAAACCCGGGTTCTTACAATCTCCCCCCTTTATAGCAATTTGTCCCCGAATTGCTCTCAGAAGGGTGGTCAAGATTCGTCTGCGAACAACTCTGGCCATTGAGCACGTACGTCGGCCTCCCACTCCCAAGTCTCATCCTGTAAATGACCGTGCTTCCATAACAACCATACTTGAGGAACTGACCAGCCTTGGAGAACCTTCGTGCTCCTATCAACGATACGAATCAGATGCTCCTCAAAGGATGCATCTACCTGAAGCTCGACCTCCTTAGGCTGGAAGGTATGAGACGGGTCTGAATAGCATCACCATAACTGAGAAACATGGAACACGTCATGCATGGCTCGGTACCTCTGAGGTAACTGAAACCGATAGGCTATCGGCCCAACCCTCTCCAAAATCTCAAAAGTCCCAACAAATCTCAGCGATAAATTACCCTATCTTCTGATCCTCCTATGTCCCAGCCTTAGTGAAACACGCAAGAAAACCTGATCCCCAACCTCAAACTCTAGGGGTTGTCTGCGGCGATCAACATATGACTTCTGACGAGACTATGCGGTAGCCATCCGCTTCTGTATCAACTGGACCTGCTTCGAAGTCTCCTGAACAAGATGCGGTCCTAGTAAAGCTGCCTCACCTACCTATAACCAGCATAGGGGTGATCGACATTGCCTACCATATAAATCCTCGTATGGTTCCATCTGTATAGTCACCTGATAACTGTTGTTATAGGAAAACTCAACCAGGGGAATATACCTCTCCCACGAGCCCCCAAAATCCAGGACGCATGCTCGCAGCATGTCCTCAAACACTTGTATCGTACGCTCTAACTGGCCATTAGTCTGAGGGTGGTATGCTATGCTTAGAAGCACTTGTGTACCCAGTGCCCTCTGAAAACTCTTCCAGAAGTGTAATGTAAAACGAACATCCCTATTTGAAACAATGGTGCGAGGGACCCCGTGGAGTCGTACTATCTCCCAGATATACAACCTTCCCAGCTCATCCACACTGAAGGTCTCCTTGATTGGAAAGAAATGAGAAACCTTCATGAGCCTATCAACCACAACCCACACATCATCGTTACCTCGAGGTGACCTCAGAAAACCTGTCACGAATTCCATCACAACATTATCCCATTTCCACTCCGGGATAGGTAACTTCTGTAAAAACCCAGCTGGCCGCTGGTGTTCCACCTTCACCTGCTGATAGGTGGAACATCTTGTGATAAAACTAGACACTTCCCTCTTCATACCCGACCACTAGTACTGTCAGCGCAAGTCACGATACATCTTAGTGACTCTGGGATGAACTTCCCAAATTGAAGTATGAAACTCCCGCATCAGCTCCTCTCTAATATCCACTGGAACCCATACACGTCCATGGATATTAAGAACTTCATCCTCACCTATAGTCCAACCAGGAGGAGAATCCTCACCTAACACACCTTCTTGTAGAATAAGGCCTTCCGAATCTGATAGCTATCTCATCCTTACTCTGTCCAGGAGGGTAGAAGTCACAGCTAAAGACGATAGAAAATACTGCTCTCAGCTATTCTGCATATCAAGATGCATCTCAGAGAACAAGGACATAAGCTTCCATTCATTTCTAGCCTGTTGCACTGCCTGTATTTGAGTCCTCCTACTCAATGCACCGGCCACTACATTGCCCTTACCAGGCGTATAAGAAATCTTGAAATCAAAGCACTGTAGGTACTCCACCCACCGTCGCTGCCTAAGATTCAGATCACATTGAGTAAAGATATATTTGAGGCTCTTGTGGTCTGTGTACACCACAAAATGATCTCCCAATAAATAGTGTCTCCAACATCACATCACATGAACAACTGCTGCTAGCTCAAGATCGTGCGTTGGATAATTCCTCTCATGTGGCCTTAGCTGCCGAGATCCGTACACCACGACTCTGTCTCCCTGCATCAACACTGCACCCAGCCCAATACCTGATGCGTCACAATAGACCATGTAACTCTTGCCCTGTTCTGGCAGTATTAGGATTGGTGTAGATGTCAACCTTCCTTTCAGCTCCTAAAAGGCCGCTTCACAAGAATCTGTCCATACAAATTTCACGCCCTTCTTAGTCAGGCCTGTCAACGACGCTGCTAAGCATGAGAAATCCTATATGAAACGACAATAATAACCAGAAAGACCCAAGAAACTCAATATTTCAAAGAAATTCTTGGGATGTTCCCAAGAAACCACATCTCTAACCTTCTCTGGGTCTACAGACACTCCTGTCTCAGAGATAACATGGCCCAAGAAGTGAATCTAATCCATCCAAAAGTGTCACTTAGTAAGTTTTGCATATAGCTGATGCTCTCTTAGTGTATTTAGGACGATCTCAAGATGATTAGAATGGTTGTTTCGATTTCGAGAATACACCAAAATATAATCCACGAAAACCACGACGAACGAGTCCAATTAAGGATGGAACACATGATTCATCAAAGCCATGAAAACCGCTGGCGCGTTTGTGAGACCGAACGACATAACCAGATATTCATATAAACCATACCTGCTACGAAAAGCTATACGAGGTATGTATGCAGGTCGAACACACACATGGTGATACCCTGACCTCAAATCAATTTTTGAGAACACCCTAGCACCTCGAATCTGATCAAACATGTCATCTATCTACGATAAGGGATATCGGTTTTTAACCGTCAGTTGGTTCAACTTCTGATATTCCACACACATCCTAAGAGTATCGTCCGCCTTTTTCGCAAAAAGGACCGGCGAACCCCACAGAGAAGTACTGGGTCGAATAAACCCCTTTGCCTCCAAACCTTCAAGATGTTTCTTGAGCTCTTGCAACTTCGTTGTAGCCATCCTGTAAGGAGGAATGGATACTGGTGCAGCTCCTGGCACTAGCTCAATGGAGAATTCCACCCCTCTCTCAGGAGGTAAACCTAAAAAGTCATCAGGAAAAACATCCCTAAAGCGCTCAACCACTGGAGGAAGATCCATCTGACTTACTCCCTGATCATCCAGAAACAAACTAGCGATCTAGGTTGTCATCCCGTCCATCCCACGCTTCTCTGGTCCAGCTCAGCTTGCCTGGAGATTCCACTCGACCTTAAGAGTATACACTGCACCCTCGGGTGATGTGAAAATCACCCTCCAGCGGTAACAATCAACATAGGCTCAGTAAGCTACTAGCCAGTACATATTGAGAATGACATCAAAACCTGTCATTTTGAGAACATAAAGATCCCAGACAAAGTGAAACCCTCCAACCTCAAGGGGGCACCCTATGCACTAGCATACAAGTTCTTCCCTAACTCCTAGTGGTGTGTCTAGCGTCAAGACGCCATCAGAAGACAACACAACTACCCCAAGTCTTTTCACTAAAGGCATAGATATAAAACTGTGTGATGAACCTATATCAAAGAGGGAAGATGAAATAACAGATGGTACTAAGATCGTACCTCTCACCGTAGACAGTCCCGCTCCCTGATCCTCAGAAGTAGGCTGCACTTCATACATCTGGCCTGAACCACGACCCTGTGATACAACCTCACTACCCGGAACTAGCCCACTCTGACATCTCGGTGTACCATGTGCCTGGCTACCTCTGCCGCGACCACTACCTCATCCTGATCGGCCAGTCACACCCCAACTCCCCGTCTGATGAGAAGCTGCCGAACCTGCTCCTACATATGGAGTCGGTGCGGACCCTCTATCGCTGGCTGCTGGTGAAAAAGTTCTGCAGAAATTTTGAAGATCACCCATCTTTCCACATGATCGGCACTCGACTGGGTCCCTTGGACACTATGGCTTCGTGTGTCCCAGCCTATTGCACCGGTAGCACCTCATAATGCTAACCGAAGATAGGTTCTGACTGCTAGAATCACCGTGTGGAAGCTCCAGACGACGCTTCCTACTAACAGTCACTACAATACCTGATATTGATGCCGATCTGCTCTGGATCGCATCTCCAGCCTCTCTCAGGTTACGTTCTGTGATTAGCTCCTAGTTCAAAATTTTAGAAATGGTATTCAACCCGAAGATATTTACCTGAGATTGAATGTCATATCTCAGACCATCCTCAAAACGCCTGACCCTCGACAGCTCATCGCCCATCAGGATAGGTGCGAAGTGCTGAAGCTCAGTAAAACGGGCCGAGTATTACATCACTGGTAATGCGCCCTGTTCCAGACACAAGAACTCCCAGGCTCGATCGACCCTCAAAGTCTCGGGATAAAAGAAATCATAGAAGGTCGTATGAAACTCTATCCAATCCATATTCTGATGACGACCCGACTGGGTGATCACGTCCCACCACCTCTTGGAGGAATCATGCAGCATGTATGTAGCGATCTTGACCCTCCTCTCTGGAGGAGTCTCCAAATTCTCAAAGATAGCTAGTATCGCCTCTAACCAGGACTCTGGAGCCTGTGGTCTGCCATCCACTGAAAAAGTAGGTGGATGCTACTACTGAAACTCACGCGTCAACTCTGCCATAGTCGGGGCAGGTCGTGGTGCTCCCTGAATAGTCTACATAAAATGCAACAAGTTCTCATGGAACTGTGCCTCAACAACTATGTCCAGCAGAACCGCTGGTGCCGCAGCTAGCACAACTGGAGTTTCCTCTAGTAGCCCATGGCCTAATATCTCAGGAACGTGGTCGTCACCGCCCTCCCGATGTACGACTGGAGGTCACCGTGGTAGCATGACTCTGCAATGCCAAACACATGCCCAAGTTCAATATTTTTAACGATATTTGAAACTCACAAGCACAAGAACCAAGACAGGACAGGTCAAGACCTTCATAAAAACCACGTCAACCCACATCCTGCTTCTAAAGCCAAGACTGCATAAGGAATAGCCACCAAAAACCACTAGAGTTACTACCTCTTTCCCACTCAGAAGCTGGGTCTAGGTCATGCTCTATTTTCAACATTCACTATTTTAACATACCTTTGTTCAAAAGCTTTAACCAATGGTCCACCAAGTTCCGATCCCTAAGGTCCCATAACACCTCATGAATCAAAATTTTATGCCCATATAACCATGCAATGCAATTTCATTTAGCATTTACATCCCATTGGTGTGTCATTTCCCAATCCATAAGGTCCCATACACCTTATGAATTGAAATATGACGTTACTCTTCATTCATTGCACCCAATCTAAAACAGCATTAGGCACACCTATTAATCAACTATCAAAACAGCATGGAATAGCTATCACAACACCTATCACAACAATATGCAGTATCTAATGCATCCTAGATATCATGGAATAATGAATGACATGTGATTCATAATAAGGTGCCTATATGATGCATGAGATGGAAAACCCTCATCTCATCGGGTTGAAACGAAATAGAACCCAAAATAATATCAATAGTATCAGAAAAACCATGTGTGTAACCCAACGGTGAAATCAGAACAACTGTAACAATCAAAACCAGAAACACAATTCCATACGAGGAAACTTGGCTTTTCCCTGTATGCGGGTTTGCAACTCCCGTGCAAATTTTATTACCAAAGTCCCTTCCCTTACTACTCCTATATATAATCACCAAATAGTAAGTCAAATCAGAAAAGGAAATCCCTTTGATACCACTTTGTAATGTCCCAACTCGACTTACCATTCAACCCGGTAGCCGGATCGGTCGCCACATGGCCTCAAGCGCATCTCCCCAAATTCCAGAGGCTGCCGACTAGTAGCGAGGGCCTAGGTGAGTCCATGGGGAGACTATTCCCTCATTACCAAAGTATCATAGCGGAATTACAAACATACAATAGCAGAAGAAGGTAACCAGTAAACAACACATAGACAGCAGAAATAGATAACCAATAGAAGGATCTGATATATATAGGATGGTGAAAGTCAATACAACACAATACAAGTATACAAAATACCAAAATGAAACCAAAATGTATCCCCTGTCACATCATAAGCCTCAGCTTGGTCCCGTGCACTCCTACTCCGAGCAGCAAGTCAAGTACCTGTACTAGGGTGTTTTCCCTTCTCACTACCTGAAATCATATAATCTGCTTGGGTCCAAAAACATGACCCAAAAAGGGTGTGAGACTAAATCCCAATAGGCAACCACCAAAGATCCATGCTAATCTGTCAGTGAATATATAAAACAGGCAGTGTAATATGGAAAGAAATAAACAAGGAAACTAGCAAGACCGACCCAAGCTTGTGCTTTGGCTTGACGTCGCTTCAAGTATCCATTCCATTCATTAATCACTTCATTCATGTGTTCAAACCATTCCTTGAGCCCGTTCCTGGAATGCTCAATTCAGAAACCAGACATCGCTCAGGGAGAAAATCCACCGACACCCTACAAGCCCGTTCCGGTGAACCTCCTAGGTACCCAGCCTCGCTTTAGGTATGGTATAGTCCTTCATCTGAGCCCGTCCTTGGGATCCTATAAATAAGATTTGGGTATCGCCTATGACACATCATGCCCTGTTGATTCCATCCATGGAATCTCACACTGGATCCGTGATTCACTCGTCATTTCAGTAACAAGTCTCGTATGAGTCCGTCCATGGCAACTCACATTGGTTCCATGGTTCACCCATGACTTTGTTTCACATTTAAAACAACTCAAAATCATTTAAATCATGTGGGCTAGAAATTCAAGAATTAGCATACAAGGGTCAAGGGGCAAAACTCCATCCCATACCTGAAACCATTTCAATTACAATTTCATTCTATTGCAATTCCATTCATATTCAATTTACATTTTTGACAACCCACAAGGGAAAGAAAAGGCATGCCTCATAGGAATCCTGGGTCAAAAATCCATAGAAGAGCCATTCAAGGCAATACACCCAAGGGGTGGTTCCTATCCAAGGTGTACAACCTAACTCAAGCACATTCAATCCTATTTGGATTACCTACAACATGCTAGGTAATAACAGGGTTAAATTCCAAGTTCAAGCGACACCCCAAAAGTGGGCACACGACACTTTGACATATATAAACAGCTTGACAATGAACGAAAATCATGATACCACCTACCTTAGGCTCATACTAGATAGCTCGCCCAGTATCATGCTCTGATTTATCCTGGTTTGGAAGAAATATGAAGAACATACGAAGAATGAGAAAATAGGGCATATGAGCCTTAATCCAATCCACGTTCGTTATAACTAGAAGAATCGAGAAAGATTAAAAAGGAATTGAGGACTTATCGTTGTGGATCCAACAAGACGAACAGAGTTTGAAACGGAGATCAGACAGAGAAACAGGATCAAATCCCTCCGTAGTCTCCTTGAGAGTTCTCCCAGGCGCCTCCCTCTACTATGTGGTTGAAGAGGGATAGGTTAGGTTTAGGTTTTATAAAAATTTAATTAATTTAATTAAAAATTAATTAAATTTAAAAACAAAGAAGGTCGCACGGTTTACCCGAAGAGCCTAACAAACCGTGCGGACCTTCTTGGAAGACAAGGGGCAACCGCACGGTTTCCTCAAACCGTGAACAGGCCGTGCTCCAGCCTCTGCCAAGCCTGCACCAAGGTGCACAGTTTACCCAGGCCATGAGCAGGCCTTGCGCAAATCAAGTTCCAAGCCATTTGCATCCTAAAACTTCATTCCAAGATCCATACAAGCCCCTGACACCTCCGTAACTCCCTCGATCAAGTTAGGCGTCCACATTAGGCCTCAACAAAATAGCTAAACTGAAAAGAAAAAGGATCCGTACCTCATACAAAAACCTGGGTTCTTACACACGGGGGTTGGTGAACGGGGGTTCTAGAGTTTTTAAAGGGTTGTAGGTGGGGGTGGAGCATGCAGGGGTGGTAGGGAGTGTAGGCGGGGTGCTTCAATAGTGCTGTTGAAGGAGGGTCAAGCACTGTTAAACCCCCCTCCAATTTTCAGAAGATTTTTTTTTAACTTTTATCAGCGCTTGCGCACATGGGGGTTGGTGAAGGGGGGTGATAGTGTTGTTAAAGGGTTGGGGGTGGGGGTGGAGTGTGCGAGTGTGGTGCTTCAATAGCACTATTGAAGGGGGGGGGGTCAAGCGCAGTTAAACCCCCCCTTCTATTTGCATAAGATTTTTTTATTTTTTATTTTTATTTTTTTAACTTTTATCAGCGCTTGCGTGCACGCAGGTTGGTGAAGGGGGGGGGGGGGTTCTAGTGTTGTTAAAGGGTTGGGGGTGGGGATGGAGCATTCAAGGGTGGTAGGGTGTGCGGGCGGGGTGCTTCAATAGCGCTGTTGAAGGGGGGGTCAAGCACTGTTAAAACCCCCCTCTGATTTGCATAAGATTTTTTATTTTTTTTAATTTTTTTAACTTTTATAAGCATTTTTTTAGAACTGATAAAAGGGACCCCTTTTAATAGTGTCTCGATTATCAGTGCTTTTTTAGCAGTGATAAAGTCCTTTTTTTAGCGCTGATAAAACCCTATTTTGTGGTTGTGCTATATAATGTGTGTGTATTTGTGTGTGTATGTATTTAAAAACAATTATATACTATCTATATATTCTAATATATGTATATAAATATAAATATATAATATATGTAAATAAATATAAATATGTATAATTATATTTATACGCACACACACATAAAGCCCCCTTAGATTTGCAGAATATTTTTTATTTTTTATTTAATTTTTTTAACATTTATCAGTGTTTGCGTGCGCGGGGGTTGGTGAAGGGGGGTTCTAGTGCTGTTAAAGGGTTGGGAGTGGGGTTGTAGCATGCAGGGGTGGTAGGGCGTGCGGGCGGGGTGCTTCAATAGGACTGTTGAAGGGGGGTCAAGCGCTGTTAAAACCCCCCTATGATTTGCAGAAGATTTTTTATTTTTTTTAACTTTTTTAACTTTTACAAGCACTTTTTTTAGCGCTAATTAAAGGAACCTCCTTTTAATAATGCCTCAATTATCAATGATTTTTAGCACTAATAAAGGCTTTTTTTAGCATTGATAAAACTATGTTTTGAGGTTGTTCTATATAATGTGTGTGTATTTTTGTGTGTCTGTATTTAAAAACAGATATATATTATTTATATATTCTAATATTTGTATATAAATATTAATATATAATATATGTAAATAAATATAAATATGTATAATTATATTTATACACACACACATAAAACATATTTTATAAATGTATTTAAATATAATCACACACACACTCACACACACACACACACTCACACACACATATATATATGGATACTTAATGTAACAAAATATATATAAATATATTGATATATCATAAATTAAAGAACAAAGCAATATAGAGCAATTACAAAGGTGCATACCCGTGAGGGGGAGGTCTCAGGTTTGAATATAGATGAAGGTAGGGGAACGCGCGGCTGTGCAATAGGTGCTCTAGCATTGTTAAAAGGGCAGGGGCCTCCTCGAGACGGTCGTTTCGGTATATCGCACTCAAGGTTTCGGAATACTTTGAGTTCGGCCGGGTTGGTTCGTTCACGAAACCAACCGGGCCTTCGGAGCGGAAACGCTCATATCTTGAGCTACGGACATCCTATTGACGTGCCGTCAGCTTTGTTGTGTTCCTCTTAGTGAGACGGTTCTTTTGGCATGCTCCGCCCGAGGTTTGGACGCAGGTGGAGTACGGTCGGGTTGGTTTTGCCTTAAAAACCAACCGGGCCCCGGGGACGAAAATACCAATAACTCTCAGACCGGGCGTCCGATCGACGCGCTGTCTGTTGCGTTGAGTTCCTGTTGACGATACGGAAATTTTGGATACATCAACTCTGGACTTTGTGACAGTTGATGTATCAGCCTCTCGGCTCGTGGAGCGGACCCTCCGAACGATCTTGCTGTGTGCGGGAACCCTAGTGCTGGCTGCGACTGTTACTGTTACTGCTACTGCTACTGTGACTGCGACGACGACAGTACAGAGATCCTATGTGGATTCGACGACGACGACTTCAGCACTCAGCGATCCTACGTGGATCAGTGCTACAGGTCCTGTGTGGGCCCGATCCTCTGTGGGTCCGATCCTGTGTGGGTCTTTGCGCTCAGCGGTCCTGTGTGAACCAGCGCCTACAGGTCCTACGTGGGCCCGATCCTGTGTGGGTCTTTTGCGGGGGTTAGTTACCTATCGATCCTTCGTGGGTCCGACGACTTAGATGGATCAGAGATCATCTTTATCGTCCTTTGAAGAAGTATACCTGTGTGAGCTGAATCCTGTTGCTTTCCTGTGTGGATTGTGTTGTGCTATCCTGTGTGGATTATGTTTTGCTTTCCTGTGTGGAATACGTTTACTTTCCTGTGTGGACTGAGTTGTACTTGGGCTCGGAGGTTGGAGCGTATTTGAAATTGATGACTTAGGTATATGTATGGGCATATACCTAAGCAGTTTAAGTTGTTACTTCGTAATTGTACCTTTCTTCGTGGTTTATCCTTTGTGGATTTGAGAGACCTTCAGGGGTCTCGAGGTCCCTACTGAGTAGATTATACTCACCCCTGCACGGGATTTGCCCACACTACGTTGTGTTGGTTGCAGACGACGGACAACGTTGATCTTAGCCGAGGCTTGCAGAGCAAGACGGTACCCGGAGGTGGACCACTGGGCGGGACGTACTCGGAGAGGACGGCGGGACTCGTGGAGCAGTGGAGCTATCTGTACCCACCCTTCAGGTGGGATTTCCAGTGGACATCCCGGTGTAGTGGCTTTTACTTTTCAGTTGCAGTTTTCCCTTTCGAGTTGTACTTTACTTTCAGTTTGGGTTTGTATACTGGCCCATTTACTTTTCCGCACTTTCAGTTGTACTCTGTTTTTACTTAGTGTTTACTTTCCGCTTGCTTACTCTGTGGTGTTTGTTTACTTTACAAAGGCAATGCCTACCCTTTTTACCGAGATTTACGCCTTGGTGCTAGTCGCCAGCCCCTGGCCTATGGAAGGCGGGCTTGGGGTAGTCACGGCACGGACCCCGAGGGCGGGTCGTGACAAATTGGTATCAGAGGAGTTCGGTTCTACCACGAACTCTGATCTTTTCTATGCGAAGCAATAATGTTTAGCGTATTGAGTGTGGTTATCAGTCCAGGGAGTCCAGTGTTGGTGCGGCGGCCGACGTATCCGTACACCAAGACCCTGACTTCTGATTTCCGACTTAATGCACGAAAACATTGATTGCGTGTGTGTTTCAAAGTTTTCTTTGTGATTACTTATATCAGCTCACCAGGTATACTGTTCTGACCGTGGCGCACCTGTTTCCTTTTCAGGATGGCCCCACGACGGCAGCCAGCTAGGGTTCTGAGAGTCGAGCGTGACGACAGCCCACCGAGCGACGAGGCCTCGGTGTAGGGCCCTTTGTCAGCAGTGGCACCAGCGGTAGCTCTACCCGCCGAGCCCCCGATGCTTCCAGCACCAGCCGCTGACGATGCACGTCGCCTCAGCGCACTGCATGAGTTTCAGCGCCAGCGACCGCCCAGGTTTCGCGGGGAGACGGATCCCCAGGCAGCAGAGGACTGGCTGGAGGCGGTGGTACGAGTGTTTAGGCTAGTAAGGACACCAGCAGACCTCATGGTGATCCTCGTTGCGAGCCTACTACACGCAGCAGCAGGACGATGGTGGAGCTTGATGCTCCAGGTGCACGATGAGGCATCTCTACTTTGGACGGACTTTGAGAGCATCTTCCGCTCGGAGTTCGTCCCAGCCACCCTTCGTGCGGTGCGTATCCAGGAGCTTCTTCAGCTGCGGCAGGGCAGCATGACGGTCGCTCAGTACTCAGCGAGATTTACCGATCTCTCGCGCTACTCGACCGACATGGTACGGGACCCATTCTTTCGGGCCCGGACCTTCGAGCAGGGTTTGAGACACGAGATCAGGGCATCGCTGATCTCCCTCAGCATACCGAATCAGACAGGAGTACTGGAGCGGGCTCTTCTGATCGAGAGCTTCCTTACTGAGTCTACACCAGCGCAGCGACCCACCGCAGGGCGGCACGTGGCAGAGTCATCTGCAGCAGGCAGTCGACGGATGACTCAGGGGTCCAGACAGACCAGACCTTCGGGCAGACGACCTCAGGGAACTAGCTCAGCAGTGCGGGGCACACAACGAGGAGCCAGTCTTTCGAGAGGCAGACAGTGCTACTCGTGCGGTGGGCAGGGCCACATGGCTCATGACTGCCCGACCCGCCATGCCGAGGAGCAGCAGACAGTTGAGGGACCACCGAGGCAGAGGCAGAGGGTCGACCGTGGCGGTCCGCAGGGAGGAGGCGGACGAGGCAGAGGAGCTGGACGAGCAGCCGGTGGTGGGCGACGCTTTGAGGCTCTGCCACCACCACCACCTGGAGGTCCACCCCGACCACAGGGAGCTGGCGGGCAGAGACAGGCACAGCTCCAGGCAGCAGAGGCCTACAACCACGGCGCACCCGAGATGATTCGAGGTACTATCTGTGTCTATTCCACCCTTGCTGCAGTTCTTATAGACACAGGAGCGAGTCACTCTTTCATAGCCGCTGTCCTTGTTCGGAGCTCGGAGATTCCGACAGAGCTGTTGGATCGATCCTTACGGCTAGAGACTCCTACAGGAGCAGACTCGACGATTACTCACTGGTGCCGGCAGTGTGAGCTTACTCTAGGAGGCGAGATCTTCGGCTGGGATCTTCTTGTAGCAGCGTCGAGGCCTTACGACGTCATCTTGGGCATGGATTGGCTATCTACGGTCCATGCGCATATTGACTGTTTTAGGTGCAAGGTGCGATGTGTACGCACCGACGGGAGCAGGTTCACCTTCACCGGCGAGAAGGGAGCCTTAGCAGCACAGGATGGAATTCCGCGGAGGATAGGACAACCCATTACTCATAAGTTAGCTAGCCTCATCCTTGGAGCAGTTGACGTGCGGAGTCCTGGTTTTCCTGCAGTGGTGGATCAGTTTGCGGACGTTTTTCCCGACGACGTTCCAGGGCTACCTCCTCGCAGAGAGGTAGACTTTTATATTGACTTGTACCCCGGGATAGCCCCGATATCCACTCCAGCATATCGGATGGCCCCCGCTGAGCTTCGAGAGCTACGGGTACAGTTGGAGGACTTGCAGGGAAAGGGGTTCATCCGACCCAGTGTTTCACCCTGGGCTTCCCCGATTTTGTTCGCCAAGAAGGCAGATGGGAGCTTGCGTCTTTGTGTTGACTATCGTCGCCTGAACCAGGTGACAGTGAGGAACAAGTATCCGCTACCGAGGATTGATGACCTCTTCGATCAGCTTAAGAGAGCACGATGGTTCTCGAAGATAGACCTCAGGTCAGGCTATCATCAGCTCAGAGTCAGAGACGAGGATGTGCAGAAGACAGCCTTCAGATGTCGGTATGGCCACTATGAGTTTTTGGTTATGCCTTTCGGTGTAACCAATGCTCCAGTAGTGTTCATGGATCTCATGAACAGGATCTTTCAGCCATACCTCGATCGGTTTGTCGTGGTCTTCATCGACGACATTCTGATTTACTCTTCG
This sequence comes from Viscum album, assembly GCA_963277665.1. Lineage (NCBI taxonomy): Eukaryota > Viridiplantae > Streptophyta > Magnoliopsida > Santalales > Viscaceae > Viscum > Viscum album. Next base: position 795,683,782 of record OY728143.1, on the reverse strand, counting down.
ACAGAGGAGGAGCACGCCTATCACTTGAGAGTTATACTAGACACACTCCGAGAGCACCGGCTTTATGGTAAGCTCTCGAAGTGCCAGTTCTGGATACGTGAGGTCCACTTCTTGGGACACGTTATCTCTGAGGCGGGAGTTGCAGTGGATCCCGCAAAGATTGAGGCTGTGTTAGCATGGGAGCCACCCAGGAGCGTGACTAAGGTTCGGAGTTTCTTGGGACTAGCTGGATACTATCAGAGATTCATGCCAGAATTCTCAAGAGTTGCGGCACCACTCACAGCTTTGACAAAGAAGGGGAAACCCTTCGTATGGTCAGACAGATGTCAGCAGAGCTTCCAGGAGCTGAGACAGAGATTGACCAGCGCACCTATCTTGAGGTTTCCTGAGGAGGGAGTAGGGTACGTAGTTTACTGCGATGCATCAGGGACCGGACTCGGATGTGTTCTGATGCAGGAGCGGGCAGTGATCGCCTATGGATCACGTCAGTTGAGGCCGCATGAGCAGAACTACGCTACCCATGACCTGGAGTTAGCAGCAGTGGTCTTCGCTCTGAAGACATGGTGACACTATCTGATGGGCGAGCGCTTTATAGTCTTTTCTGATCATCAGAGTCTCAGGTATATCTTCTCTCAGAAGGACCTGAACCTGAGACAGCGGCGATGGCTCGAGTTCCTCCAGGACTATGACTTTGAGATAGTCTATACTCCTAGGAAGGGGAACGTAGTAGCCGATGCCCTCAGCAAGAGGACGGGCATTCAGCTACTAGAGGAGGCGACAGAGCAGCTAGCCTCTTTACAGATATCCTTCGTGGATAGAGATGGAGCAGCCTTCCTCCAGTCTCTCACAGTCACCCCTCCACTACTGCAGCGGGTCAGAGAGGCACAGCTTGAGGACGCTGACTGTGAGACACGGCGTGCACAGATATCCTCGGGACATGCACCTGATGGTTTCTCCCTTGGAGCAGAGCACGACATCCTTTTTAGAGGACGTACCATGGTACCAGTCGCTTTGCGAGAGGAAGTGCTGAGAGAGTTTCACACTTCTCCTTTGGCGGTACATCCTGGAGTGGCGAAGATGTACCAGGACCTCAGACGACAGCACTGGTGGCCGGGCATGAAGAAGGCAGTAGCAGAGTTCGTTTCTCGATGCCTCACCTGACAGCAGGTGAAGGCAGAGCATCAGGTACCAGCGGGCTTGGTACAGCCCTTGGAGGTTCCGGAGTGGAAGTGGGACGACATATCTATGGACTTCGTGACTAGACTTCCACGCACTTCCAGAGGTCACGACTCCATCTGGGTGATTGTTGACCGACTCACCAAGTCGGCACACTTCTTACCCATCAGAGAGCAGGGCTCAGTGGAGAGCTTGGGACGTCTCTACGTTCAGGAGATTGTGAGGATCCACGGTGTGCCATCATCTATCGTCTCCGATCGAGATGCTCGCTTTACTTCCCGGGTTTGGAAGGGGTTACAGGAGGCGTTCGGGACGCAGCTACGTCTGAGCACAACCTTTCACCCTCAGACGGATGGTCAGACGGAGAGGACCATTCAGACTCTCGAGGACATGCTCCGCGCATGTGTCCTTGACTTTGGTCGTAGCTGGGAGGACCACCTACCCTTGGTGGAGTTTGCGTACAACAACAGCTACCACTCCACCATCGGGATGGCACCGTACGAGGCATTGTACGGCCGACCTTGTAGATCACCTTTATGCTGGACAGACCCTAGAGAGTCAGCACTGGTGGGACCGGAGATGGTCCAGGCCACGACAGAGAAGGTCCAGGTCATCCAGGAGCGGATGAGGACAGCACAGAGCCGGCAGAAGTCATACACTGACAGGAGGCGGAGGCCACTAGAGTTCGAGGATGGCGACCACGTCTTCTTGCGGGTCTCACCTCGACGTGGTATTCGGAGATTTGGCCGAGGCGGAAAGTTATCTCCGTGCTTCATCGGACCCTTCCAGGTCCTCAGAAGGATTGGTGAGGTGGCTTATCGCCTGGCTCTGCCACCTCAGTTGCACCGGGTGCACGATGTCTTCCACATATCTCAGCTGAGGAGATACGTGCACGACCCGACGCACATCATTGACCATGGGGAGCTTGATGTTGACGATGGGGTGACTTTTACGGAGGTCCCGGTGGAGATAGAGGATCGACAGGAGCGGGTCCTGCGTGGGCGATCGATTCCTCTTGTGCGCATCAGATGGCAGCACGGGAATCTCCAGGAGAGCACATGGGAGCGGGAGGCTCAGATGCGTGCTCAGTACCCTCTTTTGTTTACCTAGTTTTTGATGTATCTTTACGGGGACGTAAAGCCCTGAGGTGGGAGTAATGTAAAGACCCGTAAAATTCAAGGGAAATTTTTTCTTAATTTTCTTTAGAATTTTACAAGAGCGTGGTTTCAGACGGCACCTGATTCCGAGGCCCGGAGTGCCCGGAATCAATTTCCGAAGTTTGGCTCGGGTACGTTCAGTGAACGAACGAGCGGGAATTTCTAACTTTTTATCCGGTGCTCGGAATTGAAATCCGAGGGCACCGATGAACTCGCAGCGCCGATATTCGCTTAAGGAGACCTTTTCCGAGGTTGCGTTTATTTCGGGATGAGAGTTAGTTTTTGGGAGTTTAGAATAAGTTAAATAAAAATTGTGGATTACATATTTTTATTTAAACTTATTAGTTAACTTCTCTTAAAGGAAGTTAGGGGTGGGACCCACACCCACTTAACCTCCCTTGAGAGGATTAAGTGTGGTGGGGCCCACACGAACCCTAAACTTTTCATCTTCTCCCAACTCCCTTAACCCCTCTTTAAATGACATGAGTTATTTAATTTTGGAGTTATTATTTTTGAATTTCAAACCTTTGAAATTCTTTTGTTAAGTTTGTGAATAAAATAAGCTCTTATCTTATTTTGTTGCATTAGAACTCTTTAGCCATCTTGAGAGCTTTTGAGAGTTTTTCTTTCTTCTTCACACTTTGACGAAGAACGCTCAAGCTTGACGAAGAACGCTCAAGCTCCGACGAAGAACGCCGCTCCTCTCTTCTTCGTCTTCCGTGTCAACGAAAGGGAACGCCGCTTCCTCCTCGGACTCCCTTCGTCGGCATACGAAGATTCGCCAACGACGTACCTCTTCGTCATCGGTTTTGACGAACGACTACCGCGACGCCCGACCTCCGCGACGTTGTCTTCCGCGGGACGTTGACAAATCTTCGAACTTATACCCAAGGTAGGGGTTGTTGTTATTTGTTTATTTATTTATCCTTGTTCGTGGTTCTTGCATGACTAACGTAAGGATTTTAAGTTGTGTTATCATTTAACGTGAGGGGGCCGGACTGCATGAACATGGCCGAACCCCCTCCATCGTTCTTGTTGATTTATCTTGCGGGTGGAAACAAGGTGGCATGGTGCCGTCGCACCACGCGGATAATCGTATGTTTATATTGCGCGGCGCCGTCGCGCCGCGCCGTGGAAGAATCATCAAGAACGCGACACCGTCGCGCCGCGTCAAGGGGAATCGGAGGCGCGGTGGAGGGGCACGGTGCCGTCGCACCGCGCCGGACGACAAACACCGCGGCCGGTTCCGGGCCGCGGCGGGACGAGAAGACCGGCGGCCGGGCCGCCGGCATCGGAAGCCGGAAAGGGGACCGGATTTTCCGGTCCCGTTGGAGAAAACCGGCCGGCAGTTGGCCGGCCGGAAGGTCAAAAGGCGGGGGAAATAAATTCCCCCTGCCAGCTTAAAAAACCCCCCTCATTTATGAGGGGGGTGGTTTCCTTTGGGGGGGCAGGCGGCCCCCCGGTTTTTCCACGAAGCAGGCCCCCAGGAGGGGGGCCGTTGTTGACACAAGGGCGCGGCATAATGCCGCGCCGCCTTTCCAAGAAGCGGGGAGCTTTTCCCCCCCGCGCGCTGCCTCCATGCGGTGCTAGGCCGCCGCGTCGCCGGCCGGCCGGCCGGGCCGGGTCGGACCCGGGTCGGGTCGACCCGGTTCGGGCCGACCCAGGGGGGGTCGGGTCGGGTCGGCCCGGACCCAGATCCCCCCGTTTCGAATCAGTTTCGGTCTTTTGGCCATAACTTGAGCCACAGACCTCCGATTTACGAACTGTCTACGGCAACGCGATCCTTGGATCGAGACGGTCGTTTCGGTATATCGCACTCAAGGTTTCGGAATACTTTGAGTTCGGCCGGGTTGGTTCGTTCACGAAACCAACCGGGCCTTCGGAGCGGAAACGCTCATATCTTGAGCTACGGACGTCCGATTGACGTGCCGTCAGCTTTGTTGTGTTCCTCTTAGTGAGACGGTTCTTTTGGCATGCTCCGCCCGAGGTTTGGACACAGGTGGAGTACAGTCGGGTTGGTTTTGCCTTAAAAACCAACCGGGCCCCGGGGACGAAAATGCCAATAACTCTCAGACCGGGCGTCCGATCGACGCGCCGTCTGTTGCGTTGAGTTCCTGTTGACGATACAGAGCTTTTGGATACATCAACTCTGGACTTTGTGACAGTTGATGTATCAGCCTCTCGGCTCGTGGAGCGGACCCTCCGAACGAGCTTGCTGTGTGCGGGAACCCTAGTGCTGGCTGCGACTGTTACTGCTACTGCTACTGCTACTGTGACTGCGACGACGACAGTACAGAGATCCTGTGGGGATTCGACGACGACGACTTCAGCACTCAGCGATCCTACGTGGATCAGTGCTACAGGTCCTGTGTGGGCCTGATCCTGTGTGGGTCCGATCCTGTGTGGGTCTTTGCGCTCAGCGGTCCTGTGTGAACCAGCGCCTACAGGTCCTACGTGGGCCCGATCTTGTGTGGGTATTTTGCGGGGGTTAGTTACCTATCGATCCTTTGTGGGTCCGACGACTTAGATGGATCAGAGATCATCTTTATCGTCCTTTGAAGAAGTATACCTGTGTGAGCTGAATCCTGTTGCTTTCCTGTGTGGATTGTGTTGTGCTATCCTGTGTGGATTACGTTTTGCTTTCCTGTGTGGAATACATTTACTTTCCTGTGTGGACTGAGTTGTACTTGGGCTCGGAGGTTGGAGCGTATTTGAAATTGATGACTTAGGTATATGTATGGGCATATACCTAAGCAGTGTCGGTTGTTACTTCGTAATTGTACCTTTCTTCGTGGTTTATCCTTTGTGGATTTGAGAGACCTTCAGGGGTCTCAGGGTCCCTACTGAGTAGCTTATACTCACCCCTGCACGGGCTTTGCCCGCACTACGTTGTGTTGGTTGCAGATGACGGACATCGTTGATCTTAGCCGAGGCTTGCAGAGCAGGACGGTACCCGGAGGTGGACCACTGGGCGGGACGTACTCGGAGAGGACGGCGGGACCCGTGGAGCAGTGGAGCTATCTGTACCCACCCTTCAGGTGGGATTTCCAGTGGACAGCCCGGTGTAGCGGCTTTTACTTTTCAGTTGTTGTTTTCCCTTTCGAGTTGTACTTTACTTTCAGTTTGGGTTTGTATACTGGCCCATTTACTTTTCCGCACTTTCAGTTGTACTCTATTTTTACTTAGTGTTTACTTTCCGCTTGCTTACTCTGTGGTGTTTGTTTACTTTACAAAGGCAATGCCTTCCCTTTTTACCGGGATTTATGCCTTGGTGCTAGTCGCCAGCCCCTGGCCTATGGAAGGCGGGCTTGGGGTAGTCACGGCACGGACCCCGAGGGCGGGTCGTGACAAATCAAGTGGGAACAATTTTTCTCAAATGAATAGGATCAAATAACCAAAACAAAGCACATAACATAATCCAATAATAACTGAACATTAATAAATACATAACCAAATCTGAATTATACAACAACGAAACAAAAATGAAAACTACAACAAACTGAAACCAACTGGAACCCGACCAGATCTCCGTGTGACATCTTGGTCACCACCAATCATAAGACCAACCTGCCCCAAAGGCAACCCAAACCAGAAACCTGAACCTGCAAAACATCTCAGTTCTACCAATGCCGAGTGTCACAAGTAGGGAATGAGAATAAAAATCTTAGTAGGTAAGCACCACATAGTCTATACATTTCCTTTCCAGAAATATTCCATAAACACTAGTTTGAAATACATTTAGAAAAATAGGGTTTTATCATTTTAATGAACCAAACACAACTTTCCCTTTTTTTAAAGCAACATGCACCATTTTCCTCTTTTTTAAACAGATTTCCATTTTTAAAATATAGTTTGAAATCCCATTACCAAAAGAAGAAACCAAACCCGGTGATAAAACATTTAGGCTGAAAATAAAGGGAACAATAAAAGCATACAGGAACTAATAGATTAAGTAATTTAGGTGCAACAAAGTAGAACAAAACATAGAGGTAGATAATCATAGACATTTCCTAAACATCTTTATAAGAAATCCCTATACGTAATCTATTCAAAACTCACCTACCAGTGTATGGTGCAATACCATAGTCAATAACCAACTGGCTGCTCTGAACTAGCCTCACCAGTGGTACAACCCACTCGACCTCTCAACAAATCCAGGGGGTACCAACCTGTCTAAATGGGGTTGATAAGAAACCGTAACTCGGCCCTCTAGATGGTTCTCAAGAATCCCATGATAGTAGTACATGGAGAATGAAGAGGTCCTCACATGAGTGGCATGAACAAATAACCCACAGATGCCATTGTTCTTTCCTAGCCCAAACTCCAGCACCACCTATGTAATGACCCTATTATTAGTCAGACTACCATAGAGGTGCCCATCACATAGGCTTGAAAACCAATTCCCAAAACACTACAAAATTCCAACCGAGCCTTTACATTTTCAATTAAAATTCACTTTCCAAAACCATTTTTGAAACCAAGATGAAGACATGTAACATTCTTAAAAGGTTCCAAATGGGCCTTCATGTCATTTAGGAAACACATTTAGAAACCAATCTTAAAGTCATTTTGGAACCAAGGAACCATTTAGAAAACACTTAGGGGTTTTGAGGAAACATTTGAAAAGAATAGGTCTAAGGAATAAAGGGAAGAAGAGGGATTTATTTTTGAAATATGGGGTTTATGATGAATTTTTATAGAATTCATTATCATTTTTGTTCCTATCCATATGTGCACCCTGTGCATATATATATATATTACCACATCTAATGGAACACCTTATGAAATCTATAAAATAACAAAGGTTTCATTTTAAGAATCACAAAGAGCCTTGCAACCCATTTTAAGAATCCACATATATGCACCAAAACCACACACCAAGCTTAATTTCAAAATTTCACACAAAATCCAAATTTAGCCAAAACCAAAATCACACCACACACCTTTATAAAACATAAAAATCCATTTAAAAGGTCATAAGGCATTTTATCAAACACTTTACATATATATACACATAGGCATTCTCATAAAAATCATTTGGAGACCCATTTTCACCAAATACCCAACATGAAGAAACCAAAATTGTTCAAAAAAAACACATAAAAAGCATGATTAACACATTTTAAATTAAATTTAAGAAAACTCAAGAATCAATGGTATGTTTCGGAAATGAAAATAAGGGAAACACCTACCTCAATGGCGTGAAAATGCAATGAAACTTTAAGAGATAGAAGAACCAAGCCTGAAAAACAATATGCACACCCTAACATCAAAGAAACACAAGCCACACATTAAACCTAGTCTTTAGAGTTCAGCCAAGAGAGAACCCACCTAAGAGGAACCAAGAAAAAAGAGGAAGGAGGATAGAAGAGAAGGAAATAGACTAAGAAATCCAAAAGAACTAACCTTAAAAGCTTAGAGAAGCATCCATAGAGGGAGGAAAACCAAAGGATAGAGGATTAGGAAGTCCTCTCATGCGATTGGGTCGAGAAAAGGGGAGGAAAACATGAAATGGGTTAAAAATAGAGAGGGTAAAAAGAGTAATTTCTAACTTTTTAAGAACCTGGGAAAGTCACATGGTTTGTCCATATGATTTTCCAAACCTTGGGCTAACCATGTGCACACTACTCAAGAAGGGGGAAACCCGCACGGTCTGAACACATGGTTTGGAAAACCATGCAGCAACCATGAAACTCAGATCTATCATTTTGAAATATCCACCTCACATGCTTTCCGCATAGTTTCCTCTAACCGCGTGCAAGCCGTGCACCTGATCTCAAACACCTAAAATAAGCCACACAATTTCTCCTGATCCTCATATGATTTGACCAAAATTGGGCGCAAGTCATTCCATACAAATTGTGAAAGAAGGAATTGAACTATAAATTCCCTCATCCTCAACAGGTCGCACAGTACATCCTCAAACCATGCACAAAAACCATGTGCATGGCTAAAAATCTCCCAAAAACCTCCAAAATTAAAAAAATCTCACTGGAAACTCGACCCAAACCTCAATCAAAGGACCCAATACTAAGAAAAGAATAAAAGAAAAGAAAACCATGGTTGGGGTGTGAAAATTCTCCCCACCATAAAAACTTTTCGTCCCTATAAAGTCACTCGATCAGATGAGGAATAACTCCAGATCCCAAAATTGAACAAAGATGTACAAAACCATGGATCTCGATGTGACATTTTTTCTACACAAGTCACACCTAACGAAATATAGAGAAAAATACAACACAGGAGAAACCAAAAGTAAGAGGAAAAAGGTCTACCCACTATAAGATACCAACTTATGATGACAACACCGACACCAGGAACTCCCTACATGGACCAAAACCCCCAACACCAGGGGGTCCCAATGAGAGGAACCCAAAACCAAGCCTCGAGATGAAACACAATTCACCATTTCCATAAGATTCAAACATCTGAAAATAAAACAAAACCTAAAATCAAAATCTATCCATGATTGGATAACCACACAAACTTCATAAAATAGATCACAACCACAAAACTACAAGCAAAAAGGGGCCACTCAACCCTTAAAAAAATAATTCAAAACGAAGAAGGTTATAATAGAGAAACTAGAACTGTATTGCTCCAAAACTAGAGAAAAAGGATGGGGAAAGGTTTTACTCACCCCTAGTGAGTCCTGGCAGTGTGAATAGATTAATTTTGGGGCCTATGGATGGATCCCTAATTTCTTGAAGCATCTATTACCCTGTAATCAGAAGCTACCATCCTCTGGTCGAGACTTCCTCTTCTAGAAATGTTGCTTGCAGAACTTCTCTAGGTGACCCAAATGTCCACACCATCGAAAAGACTTAGGAGGAATAAAGTAAGACGACTTCAAATGCCTAAATTGGATACATTGGAAGCACACAAGTGACCAATCTGATGAACAAGAAGCAAAAAATAATTCTCAGAAATGAGTTCCTCTATAACACACCTTTCTCCAGATGGGGAAACTTCATGGGTTCCAAGAGGAACCAGATCACCAACTACTATAGTCTACACTCTGGGAGCTTCCTCAGCTAGAAACGCTTCATCTACAACCTTCCCAAACAAAAATTCTTGGGATGAGAAAACTCTCTCATTGATCTCTGAATGAAGACCCCAGAAAAAAAAGAGAACATTTAAAATGGTCCTCATATGCTATTTCTAGAGAAAAGAAAACCAACTCCTTAAAGTGGTCAACATAGGACTTCACTATCTATTAACCTTGTCAAACACCCAAAATATCTACCACTTTCCTCATATTCGCCTCCTCAAGTATAAACCATTAGATAAAATTGGTCTTGAAAACTTCCAATGACATCCCATCTTGCGACGATGCTAGGATGATCACCTTTCACTGATCCAAACCCGATCCCTCAAATGAACCCAAAACAGCTCACACCTTTACAACTTTAGAAGTTCCAAATGACCTAAATATACTTTTGAACTTCTCAAGACACATCACAACCTCTAACGGGCCTCGATCACCATGAAATATGGAAAACAATTGATAAGAAATTGATCCCACCACTCCAATGGGAGTTTGGGTACGACCAACAACTAGATGAGACTCGTTAGAAACGTTTAGGACATTTCTGGGTAGCATACTCTAAATCATAGAAGAACACAAGACTAAAATCAAAATCAAATAGATATTCAACCAAATAACATACCCATCCAAAACACCACACCAAAAAAACATCACTAGAAAACAAAACCAAAGATCCCCTTTAAAAATTACCATTTTTATTTCAAATTTTAAACCATTTTACTCCAAGTACACATTCTAAATAAAAAAATTCATTTTCAAATCCAATACAAATACAAAATCCCATTTTTCAAAATTATACCACATCCCAAAATCACTTTTATTTTTTGAAAATTCTTTTCCAAAAACCTATTTTCATTTAAAAATCCACTCACACCAACTAAAATCAAACCAAAATATAGATCACACAAAAAACTTGAAATAGAAAACTAGCGATCATGCATATCTCAACCACATGGCTTAGTAGACCATGCCCCATGTAATCACCAACAACTGGAAGTATCTTGAACTGTTCACTTAGGCTTCACATGGGTCGCTACTCCATGAAAGATCACCATATCATACAAGTTCACTTCCATTATCATTCCCCAAACCACAAATCCAAAAACTAAAACAAGGGACTCAATCCCCAAACTACCCCTAGAAACTCGAGGATTAGAATGAGAAAGAGTTTGAGATAGTCTTCCTATACCTACCTCTTGAGTCCTGAAAGTCCTATCTCCAACTACTCGAAACCCTATATAAAAAAGGGCATCTCTGATACCATTTTTTCACAAACTAGGCTAGGATTCCATCTGATCTGATATCCAAACCGCTCCACAACAAGGCCTGAGAGACATTCTTGATCCTCTTGGGCTAGAGACTAGCACCGAGCATCAAAGATAAATCAAGTGGGAACCATTTTTCCCAAACAACCCAGATCAAATAACCAAAACAGAGCACACATCACAATCAAATAATAACCAAACATCAATAAATACATACCCAAATATGAATAATAAAAAATTGAAACAAAATTAAAAACTATAACAAAATGAAACCAAATGGAACCCGACCAGATCACAATGTGACCTCTTGGTCACCACCAACCATAAGACCAACCTTCCCTAAAGGAAACCCAAACTAGACACCTAAACTTGCAAAAAATCTTGGGTCTACTAATGTCGAGTGTCACAATTATGGTGTGAGCATAAAAAAATTAGCAGGTAAACACCATAGAGTCTATAAAATTATTTTCCTGAATATTCCATAAAGACTAGTTTGAAATACATTTAGAAAATAGGGTTTTATAATTTTAAATAACTAAACATAGATTTCCATTTTTGTAAAGCAACATGCACTGATTTCCTCTTTTCAAAATAGATTTCCATTTTTAAAACCCAATATGAAAGCTCATTACCAAAAGAAGAAACCAAACCATGTGATAAAAAATTTAGGCTGAAAACAAAGGGATCGATTCAAGTAGGAAGGAACTAATAGAACAGGTAAATTAGTTGCAACAAATTAGAAAAGAACATACAAATAAATAATCATGGTAATTTCTTAAACATATCTAGAAGAAATCCCTGTATGTACATAATTTGGACTCACCTTCCAGCATATGGTGAAAATACATAGTAAATAACTTATTGGATGCTCTAAAAAAGAATCACTAGTGACACAACCCACCTAGGCTCTCAAAAAATCCATGGGATACCAACCAATATAATCATGTTCAGTAAGAAACCATTACTCGACCCTCTATATGATTCCCAAGAAACCCATGATTGTATTACATTGAGAATGAGGAGGTCCTCACACATGTGGAATGAACTAATAACCCACAGATTCCACTGTTATTTTTGTAAAGACCCGGAAATTTCAAGGAAATTTGTTTCTTAAATACTTTGTAATTTTACGAGTCTGCAGTTTCTGACAGCACTTGATTCTGAGGCCCAGTGTGCCCGGAATCAATTTCTGAAGTTTTGTTCGGGTGCGTTCAGTAAACGTACATGCAGGTTTTTCTATATTTTGAACCGGTGCTCGGAATTGAAATCTGAGGACACCATTGAACTTGCAGCACCAGTATTTTCTTAAGAGGACCTTTACTGCAGTTGCGTTTTATGCGGGTTGAGAGTTAATTTTAGGGGATTTAGAATAAAATAAATAAAATTGTAGCACACAATTTTATTTAAAGATGTTGGTTAATTCCTACAATGGGGAGTTAGGGGTGGGCCCCAAACCCACATAACCTCCCATGAGAGGAATTAGTGTGGTGGGCCTACACGAGCCCTATACCTTTCATCTTCATTTAACTCCCCATTAACACCCCCTCTATTTAATTTTTGACAACCCACGTAAAACCTTTGGACTTCCACTTAAATGTCGAGCCTCTCCATCTCCCATCCATTAATGTTGCCAACTCTAATGCCTTAATTAATTCAATTTACATTTTGAATTAATTTGAAAATAAATGGCAATGTTATATTATGGGAGGGCCTTATTATTATTTTGGATGGAAAATATTTTGGGGAGAACTCTTGAGAAATAAAAGAATAGGGTTCTTCTTTCGATGAAGAATCACCGAAGAACGACGATCATCTCCTTCTATCTTTGGCCAAGCCAAAGGAGAAGGAGCAACCTACAAGGAACGCCAACGACGTGCCATCCTCAGCTCCTTCTTCCCTGACGTCAATGAGTTGACGTCGTCTCCCCGCGACACCGTCTTCGGCGACACCAACTTCCATGACGCTCATATTCCGCGGCACAACGACGCGCGACGTCACTTACGAGGTAGAGGTTTGTACAATTTGAAGTGAATATTTTATACCCCGTTATTCATTGAGAATCATATTTTGTATTTGGATTTATGATACCGCCTAACGCGGAGGGCGTGGGCCGAACAAACATGGCCCGATGACCCTCCAATGTTTCCTGTTTTGGTTCGCAATAAATGCATTTTGGAAGAGGCAGCGACGAGAGATGGCGGCGGCCGCGCGCCGGCCGCGTGCGGAAGAACCGTGGCCCGCAACCGTGGGCCCCTCAGCCAAGGAAGAACCGACCAACTATAGCCGGCCGGACCGAAGAGACCGTGGCGCCATAAGGGGCTCCGCGCTGTGGAGGACCATGGCCCGTGCTCTGCGAGCCGCTTCGGCGGGCGAACCGGCTGGCTCGTCAGTCGGCCAGGTTAGAGAAGGCGCGACACCCGCAGGTGCCGCACGGTCCGCTTGCGCTGGATAAGCCGGCCGGCTTCGGCCGACCGGGAAGGAGGGCGGCACCGCCGGTTCGGGAGACCGGGGGGGGGGGGGGGGGGGCGCAGTGCTCTGCCGGCCAGGCCGGGCCGGGCCGCGCCCTTCCGGGCTGGGCCGCGCCCTTCCGGGCTGGGCCGCGCCCTTCCAGGCTAGGCCGCACCCTGCCGGGCTGGGCCGTACCCCCTCGGGTCAGGCCACGCCCCTCGGGCCAGACCATGCATTTCACCAGGCCGGTCCGACCCTCTTCCGGTTCGGACCCGCCAAATTGGGTCGGGCCGACCTGCCAGCCCACTAGGCTTAACGGGCTGGGCCTGTTTTCACTTAAACATGAATAACTTAAAGACCGCGCGTCCGATCAATGCGCTGTCTATGGAATTGGGACCCTTGCGACGAAGCGTTCATTTTGCGATACTCTAAGTGAGTTTTGGACAACTTTGGAAAACGTCCGGGTTTGGAATGAGCGTAATTCCAACCGGGCCCTTGGAACGAAAAAGCCAATATCTCTCAGACCGGGCGTCCAATTGACGCGTCGTCTGTCGCGTTGGGTTCCTTTTGATGAGATGGAATTTCAGGGTACATCAACTCGAGACTTTGTGATAGTTGATGTACCAAACCCTTGGCTCGAGGAGCGGACCCTCCCAGAATCGAGCGTGCTGTGTGCGTGAACCCTAGAGCTGGATGTGACTACGATGACTACGGTACTAGAATCCTCCGTGGGTTCGGCGACGATGACTACCATACTGGAATCCTCTGTGGGTTCGGCAACGATGACTATCGTACTGAAATCCTCTGTGGGTTCGACGGTGATGACTACTGTTCTTGTATCCTACGTGGGTCCGATAGTTTGACTTCTATTCTAGTATCCTATGTGGGTCCGACAGAGTAGCTGGTCAAGTATCCTACGTTGGTCCGACAGCTTAGCTGGTCTAGTATCCTACGTGGGTCCGACAGCTTAGATGAATCAGTGACTACATCTGATCATCTTTATCACTTTATGAAAGATGTATACCTGTGTGAGATGAGACTTGACTTTCAATCATTATCATTGATGTGATTGACTTCTTTCCTGTGTGGACTGGGTTGTTCTTGGGCTTGAGAGTTGGATCCGTACTGGGATTGACGACTTAGGTATATGTATGGGAATATACCTAACTAGATTTGGTTGATACTTAGTGATTGTATCTTTCCTTTATATTTTATCCTTCATGGATTCTGGGAGACCTTTGGGGGTCTCGGGGTCCCTACTGAGTATTGTTATACTCACCCCTACACGGGCTATGCCCGCACTATGTTGTGTTGTATGCTGACGACGGACATCACTGATCGTGGTAGAGACTTGTGGAGCTGGACGATACCCGGAGGTGGACCACTCGGTGGAACGTACATGGATCGGACGGACGAACCTGAGGTGTTGAGGAGACCATCTGTACCCACCCTTGAGGTCGGATTCCCGAAGGATGACTCAGTGGTTGCTGTTTTACTTTACTGCTGTTGTATTAGTTTTTCAGTTGTACTATACTTTACTGTTGGGCTTGTATTTCCGTCCCCTTTCCTTTTAGCACTTACTTTTGTACTCAGTTTTACTTAGTTCTTACTTCAGTTTCATACTCTGTTGTGTTTGTTTACTTTTATAAAGGCAATGCCTTCCCAGCTTAGGTATTTACGCATTTGGGGCTAGTCGCTATCCCCTGGTCTATGGAAGGCGGGCTTGGGGTAGTCACGACATAGGCCCCGAGGACAGGTCGTGACAATTTTCTATCCCAAACTCCGACACCACCTATTCGATGACCCTCTCCTCAGAGGGACTGCTATAGAGGTTCTCATCACACTTAGAAATTTTCAAATTTCCAACCTGACTGTCACACCACACAGGCTTAAAAACCAATTCCAAAAACACTTCAAGATTCCAATCAATCCTTTACATTTTCAATTCAATTTCACTTTCCAAAACCATTTTCAAAACCAAGACAAAGATATGTAAAATTATCAAAAGGTTCAAAATAGTCCTTCATGTCATTTAGGAAACACATTTAGAAACCACTATTTAAGTAATTTTGGAACCAAGGAACCATTTATAAAACACTTAGGGGTTTTTAGGAAACATTTGAAAAGAATAGGTCTAAGGAAGAGAGGGTAGAAGAGGGATAAAGTGTTTTAAAATATGGGGTTTAGGATAAATTTCTATAGAATCCATTATCATTTGTGTGCCTATCTATATGATCACCCCATTCACATATGGATATGCCCACATCCAATCACTCACTTTCTAAAAGCCATAAAATACCAAAGGTTTCAATTTAAGAATCACAAAGATCCTCGCAACCCATTTTAAGAATCCACACATAAGCAACAAAATCACACACCAAGATTGATTTCATAATTTCACACAAAATTCCAATTTAGCCCAAAAAAAATCACACCACACACCTTTTTAAAACACTAAAATCCATTTGAAAGGTCATTATGAATTTTATCAAACACTCTACATACATATAAACATAGGCATAATAATAAAAAACCTTTAGAAACCCATTTTCACCAAATACCCAACATGAAGACACCACAATTGTTCAAAAAAACACATAAAAAGCATGAATAAAACATTTTAGAAAAAAATTAGGAAAACTCAAGCATTGATACTATGTTTCAGAAATGAAAATAATGGAAACCCCTACCTTAATGGTATGAGAATGAAATAAAACTACAATAGAGGGAAGAACCAAGACCGAAAGACAATCCGCACAACCTAACATCAAATAAATACATGAAAAACATTAACCATAGTCTCTAGGGTTCATCCAAGAGATAAACCACTCAATAAGAACCAAGAAACAAGAGGAAGAAGATAATATAAGGAAATAGACCAAGAAATCCAAAGGAACTCACCTTAGAAGCTTAAAGAAGTATCCATGGAGGGATGAGAACCAAAGGAGTGGGGATTAGGACGTCCTATCATGCACCTCAGTCAAGAAAAGGGGAGGAAAACCTGAAATGGGTTAAAAAGAGGGAGGGTAAAAAGAGGAATTTCCAAATTTTTAAGAACCTGGGAAAATCACACGGTTTGGCCGCACAGTTTTCCAAACCATACACTAATCGTGCGCACATTACTGGAGAAGGGGGATACCCACATGGTATGGCTTCATATTTTAGGAAATAGTGCACCAACTATGAAACTTAGATCTATCATTTTGATAGATACACCCCACATACTTTCCACATGGTTTCCTCTAACCATGCGCAAGCTATGCACCTGAGATCAGATACAAAAAACAAGACACACGATTTCTCCTGGGCCTTTCACAGTTTGACCCAAACCATGAACCATATATTCCAGAAAAATCATTCAAGAAGGAATTGAACTAGAAGTTCCATTAGCCTCAATAGGCCATATGGCTCACCCACAAACCATGGACACAAACTATGAATAGGGACAAAACTCACCCAAAAACCTCTAAAACTTAAAAACTCTCATCGAAAAATCAACCTCAACCTCAACCAAGAGACCCAATACTAATAAAAAAATAAAATAAAAGAAAAAAACTGATCAAGGTGTGATATAAGAACCCTTATTTTATTCATTCTTCTCCTATGTATAGTTCCTATTCTCCCATGGAGATTTCCTTTGGCCTCAAAATTGTCTTTGAGGTAACTTACTCTTTAGGAATATGATCATACCATCGTTAATAATTTTGGAAGTATATTGGTAAGAGATTAAATCCAATTACTTATTTTCTAGAATTATCTTGACATCTTCGATGCTATCTTGGTGTGAGATAATATTCCCTATTTTCAGGGAATTTATTTGTTTCTCCATTTCCTCTCATTTTAGGCTGAATTGAAAGATGATACTGGATGAGTACTCCTCTACCACCATAAGTTAGGTGGTCTAGTAATTAACCCTCAAGTTTTGTTGCTTTATATTATGCATCATGTTGGCACATGCCGAATCTTCCATGCGTTTCCATAAAAATACACCTACCCTTTTTTTAACTTGTTATCCTTGATAGAAATGACCTCGTGCCTACTTATACTTATTGGATTAGATACCCATAGACTAATTACACCCCTTGAGGTGTGCCTATGGTATTTCCATTGATATTATAAATTCATATGTTACCAAACTATATCTTATGTGGTTTTGGATTGACTCCTAAATGTAATAATTGAAATGAATTAAATGGAAAGTGAGTGGTATGACCACATCACGTGATTTTACATAAACAATGGTTACAACATTGTTTAAGTGGAATGTTAATAAATTATAATGCCTATTTTACTGCATATACTTATGATACCCAGGCATGGAATCCCCAATACTTGTGGTACTTAGACATGACATCCCATTTAATTGTGTTTCTTGGGCATTGAGTCCCCTAAACTTGTGGTACTCGGGCGGGTTAGTGTCGCTACGTGGGGGAGGAATTGGGTGGCCGGTGGGCAGAAGAGACCAAACAACAGGAGAGATCTGGACTATTGGAGAGTCAGGCTAAGGAATGGGATGAGGCGGAGCGTGCGAAGAGCATGGCTAGGTGATGTGTTATGCAGCTTATCTCTTTCTCCTCCCTTCTGACTGACTGCTTCTTGGTGCAGTTTTATGTGTGAATAGGTAAAGATTGAGGCATGGGAGAATAATGAGAGGAGGAAAGATGAGATGTAGATGAATAGGGTAGAGGTAGATCCATAGTCCCTTCGATGCATCTCACTATGAATTAACCTCAAAATCTGGTTTTTATTCACTGTGTAGGTGATGGCGGAGAGAGTGAAGTCAAGGGAAGAGGAGAGGTGGGAAAACAAGCTTGATGAGACATGGAGGATGCTAGAGGAGATACAAGAAAGGGTGGAGGTAAAACTAAATAGTATGGTGGAGAAGACGGTGGAGAGGGAAGATTGTATTAGGAGGACATGCTAATGACCCTCTTCCTTCCCATTCAAGCTGCCTTCGCTTTATGGGTAGTATGTTCCCTCCTCTGAACATTGTAAATTATATCATGGACACTTTTGGTAACCGCTTATAAAATTCTACATTTTATAATTGAAGCGTTATAAAATATTTATCTTATAAAATAGTAAATTAAACAACACACAAACACACACATCAACACTTTCCTTTTGATTTTATGATATGAAAACCACTTTTATGTGGATGAGTGGAACTGGTACCGTTTTGATTGTAGCAATACAAGGATTCAAAAAAAAATGAAACCATAAAGCAAAACTCACATTAAAAATTTAAAATTCAAATACAAAAAAGACAAAACAAAACCTCGAATCGTGAGAAACATGTGTGTGACACCATCATGTCATCACGTACACCTCAAGTCACATGTCTGGAATATAACCATGATACTACTATAGAATCAATAATATCCAACACTACCATTTATCAATGTTATGAAAGAAACACTAATAAATAAAAATCTATTATCAACGCTAGTTAAAATCACTTATAAAAGGGCACCATTTGATAGTGTTTTTAGTGCTGATAAAGGTGCGCCCTTTATTAATGCTAAAAAAATTGTTTTTAACACAGATAAAAAATGAACTTAATAAAAAAATTATATCTTATAAAAAATCATATATTAATTATTTTTAAAAAAAATGATTTATATAATAAAAATATGTATTAACACTTAATATGTAACTGATTTAGTGAAAAATATTTTATAAAATAAGTAAAAAATAACATTAATTAAAAATTGACCAATTAGTATAGAGTAATAGACATTTAATAACATTTTCGAGACATAAAAAATTAATAAATTAATTTATCTTTCAAGATATTTTGAAAATAAGATTTCAACTTCAAACAACCATATCATTTGATCCAAATGTCTGTTTAGACTCTATGAGATGTCAAATCGAAGCCTACAAAAGAATCTAAAACATGTTGACTAGGAGGAATCCCGATCACTATTTTTTCTCAATCAAAAAATGACCAAAAGGCCTCTAAAATTGAGTTTTTTTGTTGGGATCACTACCAAATATTCAAATTTATTAAACATCACCTTTTATTAGTGCTAAAAAAGATCTGATAATGGGGGTACTTTTTTCAATGCTAAAAAAACACTGATAAATGTAACCCTTTATCAATGATTTTTTTAACATTGATAAATGATACTCTTAACAATGCTTTTATTAAAGGTGATAAAAGGTATATTTCATAGAAAAAGTTATATATCATTAAAAAATTTATATTAATATATAAATATATTTATATTAATATTAATATAATATATCTTATAAAATATGATTTATATAATATGAAATATGTAATGAAAATTAATATATAAGATATTTAGTGGAAATGGTTTATAAAATAATTAAAAAAATATTATTAATTAAAAATTTTCTAATTATTATCGATTAATAGTAATTTAATAACAATTTGAAGATAAAAAAACTGATAAATCAATAAACGATCTAAAATAATTGAAAACAAGAGTCGAACTTCAAACAACCATAACTTTTGATCAAGCTGTCCATTTGAGCACTATCACATATAAAATATAAACTTATGAAAATATCTATGCTACAATGATTGAGGAAACCCCGATCATCATTTTTTAGGTTAAAAATGGCCTAAAAGGCCTCTAAAACTATGTTTTTTTGTCAGGGTACCCCCATTTTTTAATATTTTATTGAATTTCATCCTCATTTAGGGGAGTATTATTATAATTTTTTTGGAGACTAAATTTATTTTCAAGTCTTACACTCATAAGGATGTTATGACGTTCAAATTTTATCATTTTTCATAATGTAATGTTATTTATAATTAAATATGTACACATATATACATATTTGTATATATTTATACATAAAAATTTAATTGTATAAATAAATATGTAAACATATTTACATATAAAATATCTTTATAAATATATAAACCATATTTAAATAAAAAAATATCCATTTTATTATTTAAAATAAAAAAGTACGAATATTTATATATCTATATAACGTGTGTGTGTATATTTGTGTGTGTCTATATTAAAAAATAGGTATATATTATCTATATATTCTAATATATGCATATAAATATTAATATATAATATATGTAAATAGATATAAACATGTATAACTATATTTATAGATACAAACACATATATATAAATATACATGTATACATGTATATATGTATATATTTCTAAACACATGCACACACAGAAAATATATTTTATAAATGTATTTAAAAATAATCATATAAATATATATATATATGGATACTAAATGTAATGAGATATATAGATATATCATAAATTAAAGAACAAAGTAACATAGAGTAGTGGAAAAGGTGAAGACGCATGAGGGGGAGGTCTCAGGTTTGAATATAGATGAAGGCAGGGGAGCACGTGGCTGTGAAACAAGCACTCTAGCACTATTAAAAGGGTAGGGGTCTCCTCTAGTGCTTCTAAAACCCTCCTATAGCACTAATAAAATGGTCGGGGGGGGGGGGGGTGTTAATCAAGTGCTGATAAAAGAGGGTGGTCACCACCTCTGAATTTATAGAAATAAACTATTTTTTTTACTTTTATCAGTGCTTTCTTTAGTACTAATAAAATCCACCTTTTATTAGCGTTTTTAACGCTGATTAAAAACCTCTTTTATCAGTTATTTTTTTAGTGTTGATAAAAATGGTCTTTATCAGTACTTTTTTTTCACTGATAAAAGGGATCCCTTTTAAGAACTCTTAGATTTACAGTGATTTTTTGAAGCCGATAAAATTGATTTCTAGTACTTTTTAAAGCGCTATATGTAGTAGTGAATACCCTAATTTTTGAATATTTGATGAAATTTTAACTTTGTTTAAGGGTGTGTTCTTATATTTTTTCAGTAGAGACTGAACTTATTCTTAGGGATTATATTCATCTATATATATTGGTATTAAAATTTTGTTGTTTTTCATAATGTAGTGTTATTTATAACTAAATATATACATACATACATACATACATATATATACATATTTGTCTATATTTACATATAAAAAATTAATTGTATAAATAAATATTTAAACATATTTACATGTAAAATATATTTTTAAATAGATAAATCATATAGAAATAATAATTATCCAATTTATTTTAAAAAATCCAACATTTTTAATTACATTATAAAAATGTATGGATATCTATATATACCTAAACAAACGTATATATATATGCATGTATTAATAAAAAAATTATATTTATGCATTTATTTTAATAATATATGTTTATATATATATTAAAATTAATATATATTGCAAAATATAAATACATATATATTAAATATCTCAATAAATGACAAGTAAATTCCTCTAGTCTAGTTGAATTGTATACTAGTTTTGTGTCTATATACATGTATGTATCTTTATACATTGCAACAAATATATATTAAAATATATATACATTCATATATATAGACACACACAATTATACAAATATATATAGATAGAGAGAATCACACGTTCACACACACATAAATGTATTTACTATAAATTTTTATTTTATAAATACATTATAAATAATTTATACATAAATATACAATTATATGTAAATATATAAATATATACTTAAATATATAATATGTAAATATGAAAATATATAAACATATTGTATAAATGTATTTAAAAATAATTATATAATTATATATAATTATACGAATAAATATACAAATAAATAAATGCAAGTATATATAAATAAATAGTTATATCATAAAATGTTGGTAAAAACAAGATTCAATAGTTGTAAGGGCGTTCATCCTGCAGGAAGGAGGTCACAAGTTTGAATCTTCATGGGTGTGAGATTATGTAAGGTTGGGGAATTAAGTAGAGAACTGATGGGGGATGCTTGATAAAAGGGTGGGGATGGTGGGGAGGGCAGAGGAGGGGTATTGAAGTTGGATTCTAGATTTCAAAAAAAAACTTTTTTAATTTTATCAGCTCTCAAAACCAGTGTTGATAAAAGGGACTGGTCACCTTCCAACCAAAACTTTATCACTACATGGAAACCATCAAGAATGTAGAACCACTATGAGCTGTAAATTCCAAGGAGAACACCAATGATGAAACATCACTCATCAAATTCCAATATAAATTTAGACTAAAACCACAGCAAACATGAACACCAAAATCCATGAATTCCCAGTGGGTGTTGGTGAGCACAAACCAAGAAATCAAAATAGGGAGATAACCAATCGGATAACCAAAATGGGACCAAGCTAGAAAGAAACATTGAAACACTAAAGAAGAACACTGATGAAAAACAACCGTAGATCTTCCACCATCCTGACCACCATCACAATCCCAAAATTCCCTTACTAGATTTGCAACAAACCAAAATAGAGATTTAAATGTTGGATCATGTTGTGTAACAACCCGTGATTTTCTATTTAGGCATGGATATTTACATTTTGGTAAAACCCTTGATAAGTTTTTTTTGTTTTGTCTCATACCTTGAAGCCATGCATTTAGGCCGGTTAGTTTATTTTTTTGGGAAGAAGGAAGTAGAGGGATGAAGTTGGGTGTAGGACCAAATTCACGACGTGAATGAAAATTTGAATGTGAATTTAATTCACGATGTGAATTGGTCAGGCCATACCCTGTTCACGATGTGAATTGGTTTTCCTAGGGAGAAAAAAACTCAAGATTTACATGATGTGAAAAATATTCACATGGTAAATATCTTGTGGAATTTTTCTAAAAAAGGGGAAGATGTCATGAACCAAGCTAGGCTACCATCTGACCTAACACCCAACCCGATCTGTGACAAGGCCTGAGAGGCATTCTCAATCCTCTCAGACTGAAGAATAACATTGGGAATCAAATATAAATCAAGTTTAAATGATTTTTACCAAATTAATATTATCAAATAACCAAAACAAAGCATGTTTAATAATCTAATAATAACTGAACATTAATAAATACTTAACCAAATCTGAATTCTAAAATAGTGAAACAAAAATGAAAACTATAACAAACTGAAACAAACTGGAACCCGACTAGATATCCATGTGACCTATTGGTCACCACTAAACATAAGACCAAATTTCCTCAAAGGAAACCCAAAATAGAAACATGAACCTTAAAAACATCTCGATTCTACCAACACTGAGTGGCTCAAATAGGGTGTGAGCATAACCAGCTTAGTAGGTAAGTGTAGGTTCCAAGCACATCAGAAGCGTAGGAGGGAGAATGCCCAACCTTTTTATATTTTCTATTATTAATGATCAATTTAAGATCTATGCGATGAAGAAAATTTTGATCCATGAAATTTAATCAAAGAACAAGAAAGGGATAGAAACCTAGAACCAAGAGATAAGAGATAAACACATGTTGTTTATAATTAATTTAATTAAATAAGAATTACCACCAAGGTTATTCTTTCTTCATTAATGTGTTCGGCCACAGATCTACAGTGCACTATTGTTTCATTGTAGAAATTAAGGGTATATTTCCTCTAGTGGTGATCCACATGTGTTTTTCGAGTCTCCGTACGTCGCTGAAGGAGTCTCTGGGTGCTAGCACAGAAGATCCTTGCGCTTTCATCGTCCACCTTCATTCGCCTTGAGAACCACTTCCAAAACATTCTCTTTGATTTGGTGGAGGAGGATCGATATCGTTCTTAAGAGAATTCTTGGACAAGGAATAACTCTCTAGTCTTGATAGGTTTTTCTCCAATCCGCTGTGCACAACAACTTTGGCTTGGCTAAATTTATGTGAAAATAAACATAATTGGGTATTTATATCTCTAGGGTTAAAGTAACATAATTGAAAAAGTGCCCTTATTTATTTTATTTATCCTAGTGAAACCCCATGTCAAATAATAATAGTATTATTATTATTATTTTTTGACATGTAATTTAACTTGCGAATTATAATTAAATATTATTTAATCAAATAATATTCAATATTATTATTTCTCACCAGACCCTTAAACTCAGTCTTCCAATCCTCTACAATATTTATTGGGCCTTGAATAATTTCTATTTATTTATTAAATAAATATCACTTCATCATTACCAAATAAATATATAAATATTATATTCAATAAATAAAAAATATATATTTATTATATATTCGACTCACAATATATTATATTGAATAACTAGTGACAAAATAAATGTGATCAAGAATACATGAATAATTATTAAACCATGACCGGGAATAATATTTATTAAACTTTTTAAATAATAAATAATATATTATTTAATTATGATACTGGATACACTTAGTGTGTGAACCACTAGGCCACCTTCTTAGTGGAATTAGGCGGAGCTACCTAAAGTCCAAGGTTAGCATCTAGCAACATGCTAAGACACCCATAGAGAAATAAGTTAATTCCACAACAACATGTCACCTCATATGAATGCTTATCATATAATATAATCCCTTTATCACAATATCTCTTATCGAGTAGGTTGTATTCCAGTCCCATTAACCTATATTCTTGATATCTCTTTGTTTGACTTTTTAGAAATATAACTTGCCTATAAAACACCATGACCATGGATTTATTTATGATATATCATTTCCATCAAAGGTACTGAGATATTAACTTCTATTAAAGAACATAATTGATAAATCCTTTCTCACATTATTCATTAATGCAATATTACTCATGACACACCCAATATATCATACCTCACCATGAACATCTATCGTTGCATTTTTCATTAATAAATCTATGTACGAGAATCATAATACTCATTAATAATAAAACTAAAGTCTAAAGATCAATATACACTTCTGTAGATAGGAACATCTAATGACACATAGAAATGTGGATTTCCTATTGGTGGGTCTCATTCTCATAATATCCTATTAGATATTACCAAGGGCGTATACCATGAGAAGGCACCTCAAAGTCTTATGAGTCTCCACCTCTGATAGCCTATATCATTTTTATCCCTCAAATGATATCATCTAGCTATAGAACATATATATTCAAGAATAGCGTCGTAGTAATTTTGGGTTCTCATCATAACAGGGAACTGCTATGACCTTTTAGTGTGGCAACCACTATTAGGATATTATCACATACTATTTTATACAGAAGAACAATCATGATGTGATAAAGAGTTTATTAATATTCAAAATTATAAATACAAGTTTATTATAAAGTAAAAATAAGTTGGTTCTAGGACACCAACTCTAACAGACTCCCACTTGCACTAGAGCCAACTACTAATGACCTTTAATCTGCTAGCTCTCACATGATACTCATGCTTTTCCTAATATAGAACTTTAGTTAAGGGGTTTTCCACGTTCTCTTCCGTGGGTACTCTGCTCACTACAACTTCACCCATATGATAAAAATTCCTCAAGATGTGATACTTTTAGAGTATGTTATTTTTTCATTGATGTGATATTGGATCTTTTTAAAGAGCCACGACTACAATATTATCACAATACAACATGATAGAGTCTTTACTATTAGGTACCACATCAATCTCTTGGATAAAGTTTTGAATCCAGAAGACTTCCTTGGCTGCATCAGAAGCCACTATATACTCGGACTCCACTGTAGTATCAACTACAACTGGCTTATTTGAACTCTTCCAGCACACATATCCTTCATTGAGACAGAAAACATATCCTGATTTCAACTTTAGATCATTTTTATCTGTCTATAAACCAGCATCAACATACCCTCCGATGAAAAGTTCCTCATCTCCTCCATACACTAACAAAATATCCTTAGTTATTCTCAGATACTTAAGGATAGTCTTAATAAGATTCTAATGATATTATCCTGGATCTTCTTGATATTTTCCTACCATGCTCAATGCGTAGGCAACATCAAGTCTAGTACATAACATGACATATATGATTGATATTATCGCTGAAGTGTATGAGATCCTACTCATTATCTCTTTCCCCTGTTGTGTCTGGGGACACATTTTCATAGAAAGATGTAAAACATGTAAAACTGGAACCAATCCCCTCTTAGATTGTTTCATACTAAATCTCTTTAGATTTTGGTCAATATATATACTTTTTATTAGTCCTAGTAGCCTCTTTTATCTATCATGAATGATATTGATCCCTAGAATGTAGGCTGCTTCACCTAAGTCCTTCATAGGTAAACACTTGTTCAAACAATCCTTAACTAACTATAAGACTCGTATTTCATTTCCAATAAGTAACATGTCATCAACATACACTACTATGATAATTAATGCATTACCATTAAACCCTTTGTAAATAAATGGATCATATTCATTCTTAATGAAACCAAATTTTCTTATGGATTCATCGAATCAAATATTCTATGACCTAGATGATCTCTTCAATCCATAAATGGATCTATAAAACTTTCAAACCCTTTTGAAATCACCTGGTGTCACAAACCCTTCTATTTGTGTCATATAGACATCTTCCTAAAGGTTCTTGTTAAGGAATAAAATTTTGACATCCATATGCCAAATCTCATTGTCATGGTAAGTTTTTTTGACAAGTATAATTATTATGGATTTAAACATGGAAACTAGAGAAAAGGTTTCACCATAATCAATACTGTAATACATTTTAAAACCTTTATCCACTAGCCTTGTTTTATAGGTACTTACTTTACCTTCCATGTCCAATTTTCTCTTGAAGAACCATTTACACCCAACAAGATTTAAATCAATTGGCGCATCGACCAAAACCTAAACTTGGTTTTGATACATGGAATCTATCTTAGAATTCATAGCTTCTAGCCATCTTGCAGATTTTGAGCTCTCTAATGCCTCCTTATAGGATAGAGGTTCATCATTGTATAATAATAACAAGTAACTATCCTCGGTGACTAGAAAATCATATCTCTCTGTCTCCCTTACCTATCTTACAATCCCACAAAATACTTGTGTTTTAGGAACTACTTCTTCCATAGGGACCTATGGAAACCATTACTGCACCAAATCCTGTGTATCTTGAGTATCAAAATTTTTAAATTAATTCTTTTTCCCACTATCATTTTTAAGGATGTACTCCCTCTCAAGAAATACGGCTTGTTTGACGACAATCATTTTTTTTATGATAGGTTGTATAGGTAGTATACCTTTGTTTCCCTGGAATACCCTATAAAGATACAACTTGTGTCCTAGGGTGATATTTTTTTGCATGAGAAAGCATTAACACATTCCCCGCAACCCCATACATGTGTATGCAACAAAACAGGTTTCTTTACACTCCATAACTCAAAGGGAATTCTATTTCTGCTTTAGTTGGTACTTGGTTTAATGTGCATGTCGTAGTTTGTAATTCATATCCCCAAAAGTATAATGAAAGATATGTATGACTCATCATCGACCTTAACATGTCCAAAAAGGTACAATTCCTTCTTTTACTAACACCATTCCAATATGGTGTATAAGGTGGAGTGAGTTGATATAGAATCCCAAACTCCCATAAAAAGTCGATGAACTCTTGGTTAAGATATTATCCACCACAATCTGATCAAAGATTATTTATCTTTTTACCAAGATGATTCTATACTTCATTCTTGAATTCCTTGAATTTCTTAAAGGGCTCAAAATTATACCCCATTAAGTAGATATAACCATATATACTCAAATCATGAGTAAAAGTTATGAAGTAAGAATATCCACCTCTAGTTTCCACTGGAAATGGTCCATACAGATCAGTGTGTACCAATCCTAAAAGCTATACAGACCTTTCACCCTATCCACAAAATGGTGGTTTATTCATTTTTCCTTGTAAAAGGCATGACATATATCAAGTGGTTTTAGCTCATATGAGTCTAAATAACCATCTTGATAGAGCTTTTTCAAACACTTCTTATTTACATGATCAAGATGGTGATGCCAAATTTGGGTGTTATATGAGTCATGTGAACTTGATTCATTATCAATTGATAACACTTTTTTTTCTTAATTTAATGTATACAGGCCATAATTTAAATATGCCATACCATAATATATGTTTTCCTTATAAAAGAAAGAAATTTTATTTCTGAACTTGAAAATAAACCCATCTGTATCTAAAATTGATACAGAAATTATGTTTTTGGTAATTGTAGGTAGATAATAATAATCACGTAAAACCAAAATCATTCCTATTGTCAATGAAAGGTGGTGGTAACCAATGGAAAGAGCAGATAGCCTCATACCATTGGTAGCTCGCAGATCTCTCCTCTAGAAATTTTCCAAAATCTACTTGGTTCCCACATTTGGATATATATATATATATATATATATGAGCACCAAAAGCTATATCTAATACCCAATGTATAGAAATGGAAAGATTGAACTCGATAATGAATGAACCTTTATCTTCCCCTTACTTTTGGGTTCATTTCCTCTTCTAGTGGCCTAGATTTCCAAAAGAAAACCATACTACCTCCTTTTCCTTGCCCTGCCTCTGGATCTTCTCCTTGGAAGGACAATACTCAGGAGCTTTAGAATGTTTATAGGTCTTGGTCCCCTTTGCCTTGTTCTTCCTTTTCTTATTCACCATAAGGACTACGGGTTTGTCACACACCATGTCCTTATCCACTTAGAGAATCAAGGTCAGAAGTTTTGATAGACTCTTCTCATTACTAATCATATTATAATTCACAATAAAACTAGAGAAGGTATTGGGTAGTGATGAAAGTATGATATCTTCATGCAATTCATCTGGGAATTTAATACCTAAGATGTCCAAGTGTTTAATGTAGCCAATAATCTTGACTACATGAGGCCCAACTGGCATAGACTCTCCAAGCTTAGTGGTAAACAAATCATTGGAGATATCAAACCTCTATTATATCACCTTCTCTTGATAGATACCTTGAAGGTGAGATATCATTCTATAGGCATCCATATCCTCATGTTGGTTCAAGATCTCACTGGACATGGATGAAAATATGAAGCACTAAACATATGTATCATCATTTAAATGTTTCTTATAGAGAGATAACTCTTCATCACTTGACTCAATTCTAAGTGCAACTGGTAAAGGTTCTTCCAACACATATAATTTCCTTTCATGGTTAAAGATGATGCATAAACACCTCTACCATTCCTAGAAATTCATTTTGGTGAGAAGGTTTTCCTTCTTGAGTATGGATTGTATTAATATGTTTGATGTCATTTTTTTAATACTATTTCTAAAAATAAGATAAGAATAGATTTAGTACTTTATCTGATAAATTTAGAAAAATAAATAAATATTATATTTATTAGTATTCCACTATTTTACCAAAAACCAATATCCCTCACCATTGGATTTTAAATATCCTTTTTCTTGAATATAATAGTGTTAAGGATCCATATTGACCCTCTAATTACCCCAACTTTGGTTGGTCAAAAAACTTGAAAGGTTTTAGGTAGGCATTCCAAATTCCAACTAAATTAACTCACAATTCCTTGATCCGTTGAGTGGACTCCCCAATAATGAAATCCTTTAATTGGATTTTATCAACCTTTATCTCCCAGTTACACCAAGTCCTTCTTTTTCAGTAAAACCTTGATATGAACCAAGTCAAGTTAACCCAAAACCGCATGTTAGAATTCCCCGATAATTGAAAGCACCCCAACTTTGGCTGGTTAAGCACATTGAACTATGGTTCGATTCTAACCAAATTAATGGAAGTCTATACTAACTTAATATTTTATTGAAGGATTTAATCCTTTATGTATAAATTTTAAATTATTATCTTTATCACATGCTTGTTAATATTAAGTGGGATTACTTAAGTGATTAATGATGTCTTTAGATAATATTTATGCATAAGAAAATTTATTTTAGTTCTATCTTACATGCTTTTTAATTCATTAATTATGTGATGATGACCAAACATCCATAATAAATAACCATGAAACTGACATAAATAAAATAAATGGTATAATCATGAGCTTATTCTAATGGTTAGTTTATCTAGTGGTTGATAAACTAACTGATGACCTATGGGAGAAACACCTTGAACTAATCCGAGGTTTATGTTTATAGATTTCCACCTATACACCTTTGTATATTTATTGGATTGGTTTTGCCTCAGTTCCTAACTTGAACCAACTCCACTAGCTTGATAGCTTCATCCATTGAATATGCTCTTACTCACATGCAGGTGAGGGTAAAAGGGGGTTTACATAAATGAAACCATGGGAACACAGACCCTACATATTAATGAGGAGAGAAGGAATACATGTCAACAATTTAACTTAATAATAAATTAAAACGAAACCAATCACATACAAAGGTCTGGTCTAGCTCAAGATCATCCACTAGCATGCAACAAATTATGCATTTAATAAAACTCACATTCCATTCTTAATCGTTCTTATTCAAGACAAATCATGCTCGAATCGATTAATTATTATATTTAATTAATCAATCCTTTTAATATTAATCCTTATATGAATGTCCTTGAGATTATCATCCGTTATAATTTTAAACAAAGTAAACAAATTCATTTAAAATAAACCTTGTACATAAATCTACCTTGGAGGCAACACGGTGAATACCTGTCCGATTCTACCCAACATTTATTATACTTGTATACTATTTTACTCTTGTGACATATAGCATACACAAATTATCATGTACTTTCATGATGTGTACTTCATGGATGATTACATGAATTACATGATTTTTCGGTCATTTTTTGTGGAGTAATAACTTGTTATACAAATCATACATGATATGAAGATATGAACATTACACAAATATTTATTAAATATTTAAATATTTATGTATATTAAAACCTATCACATGGCGTGTACTATCTTTATGACCACATGAAAGTAAAATAAATAAATAAATCTTGATAATCTAGTAAAAGTACACAACATGTAGATTTGATCTATACGACATGTACACTCTTCACCATATATCCAAAGCACATGCCTAGGGACTTAGCATGTGAGGTGTACTTCAGAAATCTTAGAGTACACGGTGTGTCCAGTGGGACACATGTCGTGTTGACTCCATGTTACACTATCACCAGTAGGGTAGGCCATGTATCAAATACATGGACCGACCCTGTCCTGAAGGGACTACATGCCATGTCTAATGGGCCACACGATGTGTAGTCTAGTTGACTATGCACCATTTAATCATGGTCAACACGTGACACACTAAATGGTGTAATTAATTTCCCAATCAACGCAAAATATCAAATTGATTTCCAAATCAATATTATTGCATTGAACGTGAATACACGATGTGTAATGCCAATTACATGATATATAGCATGGTGTTGTACGTCCAGGAATCTTGGCACCTCTGGATGAGTTCCTCAATTTCATTTTAATCATAAAATTAATTGCTTCTGTTAGATTTGTGAGAAACTATAGAGGAAGAAAAAAATCTCATAATTCAGATTAAAATAACAATTAAACTTGAATTGAAAAAACTAAATTATGAATTCATAATTCACCAACGAATCTAAATAATTATAAACAACTATGTGCCCAATCTGACACCACTTGTAGGTTCCGGGCGCATCAGAATCATGGGAGGGATGGTGCCCAATTTTTGTATCTTTTCCCTTATCAATGATCAATCCAAGATCTGTGTGATGATGAATGCCATGATCCAAAAAAATAAATCAAAGAAAAATAAAGGGATAGAAACCCATAACCAAGAGAGATGAGATCAACACATTAAGTTTATAATTAATTTAATTAAATAATAATTACCTCCAAGGTTATTCTTTCTTCGTTGATGCATCTGACCACAGATCTACATTACACCATCATTTCATTATAAAAATCAAGGGTATATTTCCTCTAGTGGTGATCCACATGTGTTCCAAGAATATCTAGATATCGCTAAAGGAGTTTCTGGGTGCTAGAATAGAATATCCTTACGCTTGCATCCTCCTCCTTCGATCGCCTTGAGAACCACTTCCAAAGCGTTCTCCTTGATCCGGTGGAGGAGGATCACTCTCATTCTTAAGAGCGTTCTTAGATAAGGAATAACTATCTAGGTTTGAGAGGTTTTTCTCCAATCCGCTGTGCACAAAAACTTTGGATTGGATAGAGTTATGAGAAAATAAACATAATTGGGTATTTATATTTCTAGGGTTATAATAAAATAATTGAAAAATTGTCCTTATTTATTTTATTAATCCTAGTGAAACCCCATGTCAAATAATAATAGTATTATTATTATTATTTCTTGACATGCGTTTTAACTTGTGAATTATAATTAAATATTATTTAATAAAATAATATTCAATATTATTATTTCTCATTGGTCCCTTAAACTTGATCCGCTAATCCTCCATAATATTTATTGAGCCTTGAATAATGTCTATTTATTTATTAAATAAATATCACTGCATCATTCGTCAATAAATATATAAATATTATATTCACTAAATAGAAAATAAATATTCCACTCACAATATATTCTATCAAATAACTAGTGACGAAATAAATGCGATCATGTATACATGAATAATTATTAAACCATGATCAGGAATAATATTTATTCAAATTTTTAAATAATAAATAATATATTATTTAACTGAGATACCCGATACACTCAATGTGCGACCCTCTAGGCCTCTTTATCAATGACATTAAGTGGAGTAGCCTAAAGTCCAAGGTTAACATCTAGAAAAATGCCAAGACACCCATAGAGAAAGAAGTTAATTCCACCAAGACATGTCACCTCATATGAATTCTTACTATGTAATATAATCCCTTTATCACAATATCTCTTATCGAGTAGGTTTCATGCTAATTCCATCAACCTATTTTCCCAATATCTCTTTCTTTTACTTTTTAGAAATATAACTTGTCTATAGAACACCATGGCCATGGATTTATTTAGGCTATATCATTTACATAAAAGGGACTAAGATATTAACTTCTGTTAAATAATAGAAGAGATAGATCCTTTATTTCATTATTCATTAATGTAATATTACTCGTGACACACCCAACATATCCTACCTCACTGTGAACATCTATTGTCACAATTTTCATCAATACATCTAAGTGCATGACTCATAATACTCATTAATAATAATCTCAAAGTCTAAGGACCATTACACATATCTGTAGATAGGAACATCCAATAACACATAGAAATGTGGATTTCCTACTAGCTAGTCTCATTCTCATAATATCCCATTGGATATTAACAAGGGCGTACACCATGAGAAGGTGACTCAAAGTCTTATGAGTCTCCAAACCTGATAACCCGTATCATTTGTGTCTCTAAAATGATATTGTCTAGATATAGAACATATATATTCAATAATTGTGTCGTATCACTTTGGGGTTCTCATAATAGCAGAGAACTGCTATTACCTTTTAGTGTGATAACCACTCTTAGGACATTATCACATACTCTGTTATGCAGAAGAACTATCATGATGTGATAATGAATTTATTAATATTCAAAACCACAAATACAATTTTATCATAAAGTATAAATAAGTTGGTTCTAGGGAACCAAATCCAATAGTAAGCACCACATATTCCATACAATCATTTTCCAAAAAAATTACATAAACACTAGTTTGAAATAAATTTAGAAAATAGGGTTTTATCATTTTAATGAACCAAACACAAATTTCCTTTTTTTAAAGCAACACTCCCTGATTTCCTATTTTCAAAAAAAATTTCCTTTTTTAAAACATAGTTTGAAATCCCATTACCAAAAGAAGAAACCAAACCAGGTGATAAAACATTTAGACTAAAAATAAAGGGAACAATACAATCATGTAGGAACTAATAGAAAAAGTAAATTAAGTGCGACAAAGTAGAAAAAACATAAAGATAGATAATCATGGACATTTCCTAAACATCTCTAGAAGCAATATCGGGACATACTAGGTTTAGAATCACCTGCCAGTGTATGGTGTAGATCTATAGTCAATAACCAAATGACTGATCTGAACTAGACTCACTAGTGGCACAAACCACCTAGCCTCTCAACAAATTCAGGTGGTACCAACCTGTCTAATTGAGGTCGATAAGAAACCATCACTCGACCCTCTAGATGGTACCCAAGAATCCCATGATAGTAGTACATGGAGAATGAGGAGGTCCTCACATGCATGGCATGAAAGAATAACCCATAAATGACACTGTTATTTCCTAGCCCACAATCTGACACCACCTATGTGATGACCCTCTCCTTGGAGGGACTACTATAGAGGTACCCATCACATAGTCTTGGAAACCAATTCTCAAAACACTACAAGATTCCAATCGATCCTTTACATTTTCAATTCAAATTCACTTTCTAAAACCATTTTTGAAACCAATATGAAGACATGTAACATTCTCAAAAGGTTCCAAATGAGCATTCATGTCATTTAGGAAACACATTTAGAAACCACTCTTCAAGTCATTTTTGGAACCAAGGAACCATTTAGAAAACACTTATGGGTTTGGAAGAAACATTTGAAAGTAAGAGTTACAAGGAATAGAGGTAAAAAGAGGGATAAAGCTTTTTGAAATATGGGGTTTAGGATAAATTTGTATAGAATTTATTATAATTTGTGTTCCTATCCATATGTGCACCCCATAAATATATGTATATGCCCACATCTAATAGAATAGTTTCTGAAATCCATAAAATAAAAAAGGTTTCAATTTAAGAATCCCAAAGAGCCTTGCAACCCATTTCAAGAATCCAAACATAAGCACGAAAACCACACACCAAACTTAATTTCAAAATTTCACACAAAATACCAATTTAACTAAGACCAAAATCACACTACACACCTTTCTAAAACGCCAAAATCCATTTGAAAGGTCATTAGGTATTTTATCAAACACTTTACATACATATACACATAGGCATAATCATAAAAATCATTTGGAGACCCATTTTCACCAAATTCCCAACATAAAGACACCATAGTTTTTCAAAAACACACACATAAAAAGCATGATTAACACATTTTAAAATAAATTTAATAAAACTCAAGTATAAATGGTATGTTTTGGAAATTAAAATAATGGAAACACTTACCTCAATGATGTGATAATGAAACAAAACTCCAAGAGAGGGAAGGACCAAGACTAAAAGACAATCCACACACCCTAACATCAAAGAAACAAAAGACACACATCAACCGTAGTCTCTAGGGTTTGGAAAAGAGAGAACCCACCCAAGAAAAACCAAGAAAAAAGAGGAAAGAGGAGAGAAGAGAAGGAAATAAACTAAAAAATACAAAGGAACTAATCTTAAAAGATCGGAGAAGCATCCATGGAGGGAGAATAACCAAATGAGAGGGGATTAGAAGGTCCTATCATGCGCTCGAGTCTAGAAAAGGGGAGAAAACATGAAATGGGTTAAAAAGAGGGAGGGAAAAAAGATGGATTTCCAAATTTTTAAGAACCTAGGCAAGTCACATGATTTGACCACATGATTTTCGAAACCATGTGCCAACCATG
Organism: Viscum album; assembly: GCA_963277665.1. NCBI lineage: Eukaryota > Viridiplantae > Streptophyta > Magnoliopsida > Santalales > Viscaceae > Viscum > Viscum album. The sequence goes on along the minus strand of OY728143.1, from coordinate 795,648,344 downwards.
CACACCATACTGGAGAAGGGGGAAACCCACATAGGCTGGCCATATGGTTTGGGAAACCATGCACCAACCACGCAACTCAGATCTATCATTTTTGACAGATCCACCTCACATGCTTACCACACATTTTTCTCTAACCATGCGCAAGTCGTGTACCTGATCCCAAATACCTAAAACAAGATGTATAGTTTCTTATATGCTTCATAAGATTTGACCCAAATCATGAATAAGCCACTCCATACAAACCTTACAATAAATAATTTAATTAGAAATTCCCTCATCCTTAATAGGTTTCATAGTTTACCCTCAAACCATGCACAAAAACCATCAATGGGGCCAAAACATACCCAAAAACCTCCAAAACTAAAAAAATCGCACCAAAAACTCAAACTGAACCTCAATAAAGAGACCCAATACCAAGAAAAGAATAAAATAAAAGAAAAACTATGGTTGGGGTGTGATAATTATCCTTATTATAAAAACATTCTTCCCCCAGAATGTCACCTGGTCGAATGAGGAATAAAGCTAGATCCCGAAACTGAACGAAGCCAAAAGAAACCATGGATCTCGATGTGACATTTTTTCTACACAAGTCACACTTAACCAGATATAGAGAAAACTACAATAAGGGAGAACCATAGGGAAGAGGAAAAAGGTCTACCCACCATAAGATACCAAATTATCACGATGACACATACATTAGGAACTCCCTACATGGACCAAAACCCCCAACACCAGGGGGTCCCAACAAGAGGAACCCAAAACCAAACTTCAGAACAAAACATAATTCATCATTTCCATAATAGACACACACATAAAAATTGAACAAAACCCAAAATCAAAACTGATCCATGATTGGATAATCACACAAGCTTTACAAAATAGAGCACAACCACACATCTACAATAAAAAGGGGCCATTGATCCGTTTTACAACAAAAAAGAAATTTCAAAATGAAGAAGGATATAATAGAGAAACTAGAACTGTCTTGCTCCAACACTAGAGACAAAAGCTAGGATAAGGTTTCCTACACACCTAGAGAGTCTTATCCTTGTGAAGAGCTTCACTATGGGGCCTATAAATAGAGCCCTGATTTCTTGAAGCATCTATTGTCCCATAGTCAGGAGATACCATCCTATAGTTGAGACTTACTCTTCTAGAAATGATCCTTGTAGAACTTCTCTAGGTGACCCAAATGGCCTCACCATTGATAAGACTTAGGAGGAATACGGTAATATGAATTCAAATTCCCAAACTGGACACACTAGAAGCACATGAGAAAATGGTATGATGAATGAGAAGCTGAATCCGATAATGGATACTTCTCAGAAATGGGTTCCTCTATCACACACCTCTCTCTAGATGGGGAACCTTCATAGGTGGAAAGAGGAACCATATCACCCACTTCTATAGTCTACAATCTAGGAGATACCTCATCTAGAAATGCTTCATGCATGACCTTCCCGAATAGAAATTCTAGGGATGAGAAAACTCCCTCATTGGTATTTGGATGAAGACCCCAAACAAAAATAGGATATTTCAACTGGTCCTCATATGCTATTTATAGAGAAAAGGAAACAAACTTATTGAAGTGGTTAACATAGGACTTCACTATCTATTGAACTTACTTAACACCCAAAATATCCACCACTTTCCCCACCTTCACCTCCTTAGGTATGAACCATCAGATAAAAGTGGTATTGAATACTTCCCATGAAATCCCATATTGTGTCGATGTTGGGATGATCACCTTCCACTGATCCAAACCTGGTCCCTCAAATAAAACCAAAATAGCTCACACCATTACAGCTTTAGAAGTTCCAAACAAACTTAAGATAACTTCAACTTTCTTAAGACACCCCAAAACGTCTAATAGGCCTCAATCACCACAATATATGGGAAAAAACTGAGAAGAACTTGATCCCACCACTCCACTAGGAGCCTGGGTTGAGCCAACAACTGGGTGAGACTCACCAGGAACTTTTAGGACCTTTTTGGGGGGCATAATCTGAATCACACAAGAACACAAGACCGAAATCAAAATCAAACTGAGATTTAACCAAAGAACATACCCAGCCAAAACACCACACCCAAAAACCATCAACATAAAACAAAACCAAAGATACCCTTTCAAAAGAACCATTTCTATTTTAAATTTCAAATGATTTACTCCAAGGAAACTTTCTAAATACCAAAACTCATTTTCAAATACAATCCAAACAAAAAATCCCATCTTTCAAAATAAAACCACATCCTAAAATCACTTTTATTTTTGAAAATTATTTTCCAAAAACGTATTTTCATTTAAAAATCCACTCACACCAACCAAAATAAAACCAAAATATATCTCACACCAAAACCTTAAAATATGGAACTAGTGGTCATGCATAGCCTGACCACATGGATTAACAGACCATGCCCTGTGTAAGCACCAACAAATAGAAGTACCATAAACTGTGCACTCACTACTATAAAATAAGCCTTTAATAGTGCTGACCTTTATCAGTGCTAAAACAAGAACTGATAAAGGGAACCTTTTATCAACACTTTTCTTCTAGCATTGATAAAATTCACCCTTTATCAGTACATTTTTATCACTGATAAAAGAAAACCTTTATTAATGCATCTTTTAGCACTAATAAAGGGTGTCCTTTATCATCGCTTTTTGTTTAGTGCTAACAAAAGAAACCCTTTATCGACACTTTATTTTTAGCCCCTATAAACGAATCCTTTATCAGCACTTTTTTAGCACTGATAAAAGTGGGAATAAAATTAAATAATTAAATAAATAAAAAATAAAAATGATTTTATTAAAATAATCTTAAATTTTTTATTAATTAAATAATTATTGAAAAAATGAATAAATTGATTATAATATAAATAAATTATAAATAGTATATATTAAATATATAGATATATGTAAAATAAAAATTCAACAAATAAAAATTAAAAATAAGTAAATCAAGAAAAATATTAAACATTTTATTAATTAAATAATTATTGATAATGTTAATAAATAGTATATATTAAATATACAAATACATATGAATGTATAAAAATATGATTCATATAATAAAAAATATTATTTATGATTTACATTAAATAGTAATATATTTAGTGAATAATGGTTTATAATTAAAAATTAATATGAATTAAAAATACTGACTGATTGCATCGAGTAATGGACATAATTGAATGTCGTTTTATTTTTCAATTTAACATAGATCAAATGTATTATATTGATTTCACATATGCATAATTAATGTATTTTTATATACATAACCATATACATATTTTTTTTTTGATAATTTAATCAATTTATATGATTTATTATATATATATATTTACCATGTTTTAATATTTTCAATATGTATTCATATTTATTTCAATATATATCCATTTTTTAATGATTTATATTAATCAAACTTATCCAAAATTTCAATATTATACTCATTTTTAATTAATCAATTTTACTCATTTTTAACATGCATGCACTTAAGATTAAATATTCAATAATAATGTTAAAAATACATTTGTAAAAAAAATATAAAAAATATATTTATAAATGTATATTTACTATTTTTATACAATTATAATTATAAATAAATAAATAATATTTTTTTAAAAAGTATTTATATAATTATAAATAAATAATTAAAAAATTATCATAAATTTATTTAAATAATGAATATATTTAATATATTTATATATATATATAAAAGTATATAAATATATATAATGAAATAAATATTATTTTTTAAAAAAGTATTTATATAATTATAATTAAATAATTATATATTCAAAGAATTATAAAATTCGTATTTTATAAAATGTATTATTATAAGTATTCTAGTTATATATAATAATTATACTTTTTTTAAAAAGTAGTATTTAAAAAAAAGTATTATAAGTATTTATCAGTGCTTTTTTAGTGGTGATAAAAATAGAGATTTATCAGCACTAAAAATTGCTCATAAATGTATATCTTTATCAACACTGATAATGATTCATTTTACTAGTGATTATTAACTGAGGACTGATAAAAGGTATATTTATCAGTATTTTTTGGAAGCTTTGAGAAAAGTTTATCGATCTATTTAATAACCTTAACCATCACAAACTAATTCATGATATTTGATGCTCTCTATAGAAGAGACTTGCTTCTGGTGATCCTCGTTGTCGAATCCAAGATGAAATCTAGGATAGAATCAAGGCTCCAACTATTCCAAGGCTTGAATCTAAGGCTTAAGCAATTCAAGGGTGGAATAAAACCAAGACTCGAATGAAATCTAGGTTTTTCGATATCTCTAATTTCCCTAAGTTATCCAATGAACCTTATCATCCCACATATGTGTATCCCAACAAGCCCAGTTGCACTATCCTATAATAAAACAACCCAAAATTCATTGTTTTTTATTTTGAATGAGATCTGAGATTCTTGAAGAAGCCTCTATTGTTTAGATTAAAACAAAGTTGAAAATATTTACACTTTCAATCTATATCTATATCCGGTTTGATCTCTACATAATTTTCTTATTTGTTTCTATTCTATAAATGTTAATGAGATTTTTTTTTATAAAAGTGGACCCAATAACATCTTTCTCATCAAGCTTCATGCTAAATGAATGAATAAAATATAATCCATTACTTTTTATTAGTTTGATATAAATTGGAGTCTTTATCAACAGTTTGGATTGGACTTACTCATTCTTTTAAGTGTTGCATATCCTTCTTTCATCTTACTAGTATTCTACACATAAATATTAGTGAGAGTGAGTGAGTTTTTTATACCTAGAATAATAAGAATAAATATTCTATAATCAAGTAAGGAAGATTATACATTTTATTTTTATATTAAAATTTTAATAGTAAAGATTTTTTTTATTCTAAGGATTTATTTTTAAGATGATATTTCTTTTAGAATTATAAGATTTGAAAGAGATTAATTGTTTATTTATTTTAACATAATTTATTTTTCAGAAGGGAATATATTTTCATATGTCAAATTTTTATTCTAAGAATTTTCTTATAAAATTTATATTTCATTCAAATTGTAATAATCATATTTGATTATTTATTTATTTGAATTACATTATTGTAAGTGATTACTTTTTCATTTTTTAAAGACTTATATTTTTTATCTAGGATTTCCCCTTTCACACCATCCATTCTTTATTTTGAGCCACTTTTCCATAGTCAATGAGTTTATTACTGAAAACCTACTTGGTTTTGATAACATTTATATCTTTCAAACTTGGAACAATTTACCATGTCATATTGTGATTATTTGGATCAATCTCCTCATGCATATATTTGATCCAACTATCATCCTTGTAACATCTCCAAATTATTTCGGTTCTACTTGAAAAAATGAGGTTTTTTGTAGAGTCTTACTCCTTCTAGTTTTCACTGAAACTTTCCAATCACCAATGAAATTATATTCATTGATTTCATCCTTTATTTTATTTCTTGCAGTTGATAAAAATATATCAATATTTGAAATTATAACCCACTCATTAATACTTCTTAAAAATCAATTTATTTCTTTCACTACACATCTAATAAACACTATGTAGTTTTTACTTTAATCTATCTAAAAAAGATCATTCTTTAACATCGAATTTTGGTTCCACCCTTAGGAATATCTGATTACCATCCATGTAATTCTCAAATATGGGAGGCATTTTCCCTTTTAGAGAACACAATGGAGTACATCTATCATCCTCATTAGTTTCATCTACCGAATAGTTATTATTCCAATTTGTTTCTTGGGACTCACCCCATCTCTTTTATGCTGCTTGTACTACTTTGAGAAGTAGTCATCATATGGATGACTACTACTTTGAGTATTTCAAGCAACATAGATGTATGTACACAAGATATTTAGGATGATTCCCAAAAAACAAAATAAAATGATAACTATTCGGAAGATGAGACAATGAGAATGAAAATTGTCTATAACTTTCACCTTTGGATGAATTCATAGGATAACACCTACCATTGTGGATTAATTCTTTTATTAAATTCAGTTACCCATTTTCTTAAAAGCATACTGAAATTATTTGAAACAATCAAATATTGATTTTCCCTTATTAGAATTATCTATAACTTCACCTTTGATAATGCATATCTTATGTGTATTTATTTATTTATTATAAAAAATGAATATTTTATGAACCCAATAGGATATATTTTCTTTCTCTTGTAAAATTAAAATCTTTAATCCAATGTGTCTTATTTTATCTTCATCCCCCTCACTCGTTGATTGATTGTTTGGTGAGATCTATTTTCATTTTTTTATCATCATTCTTTCTTTACTGTCAACATATCCCTATGGTTAATAATATCTTCATAGTAAAATCATTATCCTTATATTTAATGTATTGTTTCGTATTTATGTTTAATTTATTTTTTTAGTATTACTCATATAATAATTATTTTCATGTATAAGAGGATTCATTTGTTTTAGTTGGGTTGCTTTGCTTGAATATTCTCATTCTTGTGAAGGATTGGACTTCGATCCTACAACAAAGATAATGACAACAAAAAAATGCTTTAAGAATGTGTACAACCATCAGGAAAAGGTGATTTCCTAATACTTATTTAAATATTTTTTTTCATCATTTTATCTACTATTTGTAAGAAAATTTCTTTATCATTTTTATATAATAATTATTTAGTTTTTTCATAGATCTTCTGGGAAGTCATAATTTTCTTTCAACTATCTACAACAAGCCATAAAAGAGATAAAATGATTCTTTCTGCCAATGTAACCATGTTTTCCATTTTCACTCTCTTTTTTTTGTTGAACTTTCAGCACTACATATTGATTTGATGTTTTTATATGAAAAACATTTCCAAATTTTTAAAGACAAAATAGTTAAGGAATCTTATGTGCCCATTTTGGAGACTTCTCATGATATAATGGGCACATGGGCTTCCTTTGCTCTTCTGAATTTCAATAACAAGAAAGGTTTTTCAGCTAAGAACATCAAGTCAATATGAAATTTTGGAAGTTTGACATAGAAAGACAATGGAAACATGGTTACATTAGTATTTAGGATTTTTTTGAGACTTTAGGATGTGTAGGAATCAACCACACCTCAATCCGATACATAGTGTGACTGGTATGACTCCAAGTGATTCTTTTTATTTAAAATTTACATTAATTTTAGTAAAAAGGAAAAATGAAATAACCAAAACCAATAAAACATATTATTATTTTTATACTTCAGGGAATTGACCCATAAGTCATTTTGGATGTGTAAGAATCAGCCGCACCTCAATTCGATGAATAGTGAAACTACTATGACTCAATGTGTTCGTTATCAGTTTAAAATCGACAATTTAGTTCAAAACATGTCACTCATTGAAAATAAATAAAACACACTCATAATTTTTTGATAATTTAGGACATTAATTCATAAGTAATTTTTGACTTTTAGGAATCGGTCTCACATCAAACTGATACACGATGTGGTCAGTATGGGTCAAAGTGCATGTTTCCAATTTAAAATGACAATTTAGTAAAAAAAACAAGTGACATAATCAAAACTAAGAAAATTCATTTATATTTTTTTGATACTTTATTAAATAAATCCATAATTCAATTTTTACATGTAGAAATTAGCTGCACCTCAATCCTATGTACGGTGTGACCGGAATGACTCCAAGTGCATCTTTTTATTTAAAATTGACATCAATTTTAGTAAAAAGGGAAACTAACCTGTTAAAAACTAAGAAAATTAATTCATATTGTTTTTATAATTTATGTAAATTATCCATAAGGCATTTTTTAAGTGTAGTAATTATCCATACCTCAATCTGATACACGATGTGCCCGGTATAACTCAATGTGTCCATTATCAGTTTAAAATCGACAGTTCAGTTCAACAAATAGAACTCAATGAAAAGAAAAAAAGCTCTAAATTTCATTATAATTTATTAAATTTATTCATAATTAATTTTTGATTTTTAGGAATTGGTATCACCTTAAACCGATACATGATGTGATTGGTATGAGTAAAAGTGTGCGTTTCTAGTTTAAAATGACATTTTAGTAAAAAAGAAAAGTGATGTACTCAAAACTGAGTAAATGAATTAATATTTTTTTGATACTTTATTAAAAAGATATATAATTCATTTGGAGTGTTTATTAATTATACTCACCTCAATATAACACATGGTGTGATCGGTATTACTCCAAGTATATCTTTTTATTTAAATTTGGCATCAATTTTAATAAAAATGACAACTAACCTACTAAAAAAAACACATTTGAATTGTTTTTATACTTTAGTAAAAAGATCAATAAGTCATTTTTGATGTGTATTAATAAGACACACCTCAATCTGATGCACAGAATGACCATTATGACTCCAAGTGTGTATTTTTATTTAAAATTGACATCAATTTTATTAAAAAGGAAAACTGACCTACTCAAAATTGAGAAAACGCATTTTTATTATTTTGATACATTATAAAAACGATAAATAAGTAATTTTTGATATGTATGAATCATAATAACCTAAATTTAATTCATGGTGTGACCGATATGACTCAAAGTACTTATTTCTATTTAAAATTGACATTAATTTTAGAAAAATAGACAACTGACATACTCAAAACTGAGAAAAAATATTCAGATTATTTTGATACTTTAATAAAAAAATCCGTAGGTAATTTTTGACATTTAAGAATCATTTACACCTCAATTAGATACATGATGTTCCTAATATAACTCAATGTGTCTGTTATCAGTTTAAAATCAATATTTTACTTTAAAAAGTTTCACTCATTGAAAGATGAGAAAAGGCGCTTGGATTTTCTTGATAATTTAGGGAATCAATTTATAAATTATTTTTTATATGTAGGTGGTTTCATATCAAACCAATACACAATGTGATCCATATGATTAAAATTGTGTGTTTCAAGTTTAAAATGATATTTTAGTAAAAAAGACAAGTGACATACTCAAAACTGAGAAAACACATTCATTTTTTTGATACTTTAAAAAACCAAACCTTAAGTAATTTGGGATGTTTGTGAATTATTCCCACATCAATCAAATTCATGGTGTGACTGGTATGACTCTAAGTGCATCTTTATTTAAAATTGACATCAATTTTAGTAAAAAGGAAAAACTGACCAACTCAAAACCAAAAAACTCATTTAGATTATTTTGATACTTTATTAAAATGATCCATAATTCATTTTATACATGTTGGAATCATATTAACCTCAATTCTATGCACGATGTGATAGATATGACTCAAAGTGTGTCTTTTTATTTAAAATTGACATTATTTTTAGAAAAAAGGATAACTTAACTACTCAAAACTGAGAAAAAGAATTAATATTGTTTAAATACTTAAAAAAATGATCTATAAGTCATTTTTATGTGTAGGAATCAACCGTACCTCAATTCGGTACACAATGTTCTCGATATGATTCAATGTGTATGTTATCAGTTTAAAATCGACATTTTAGTTCAAAAAGTGCCACTCACTAAAAACTAAGAAAATGTGATCATATTTTCTTGATAATTTTTGAAATAAATTCATAAGTCTTTTGTGACATGAATGAATTGGTCTCACATCAAATAGATACATGATGTGATCAGTATGAGTCAAAGTACATGTTTTAATTTTAAAATGATATTTTAGTAAAAAATATAAGTGACATAATCAAAACTGAGAAAACACATTTATATTGTTTTTATACTTTAGGAAAATTATCTATAATTAATTTGGGGTATGTAAAAATCAGCCGTACCAAAATTCGACACACGATGTAACCGATATGACTCCAAGTGCATCTTTTTATTTAAATTTATCATCAATATTAGTAAAATGGACAACTAACCTACTCAAAATTGAGAAAACACATTCATATTGTTTTTATACTTTGAAAAAATTATCCATAAGTCATTTTTGACATGCATGGATCAACCAAAACTCAATCCAATATATGATGTGCCCTGTATGACTGAAAGTATCTGTTATCAGTTTAAAATTGATATTTTAGTTCAAAAAGTTCCACTCACTGAAAACTGATCAAACACACTTGTGTTTTCTTGATAATTTAATAAAATGATTCATATTTCATTTGTGACATGTAGTAATTGGTCTCACATCAAACCGATACACGATGTGATCAAAATGAGTCAAAGTGCATGTTTCCAGTTTAAAATGACATTTTAGTAAAAAAGTCGATTGAAATACTCAAAACTAAGAAAAAACATTTATATTATTTTTATAATTTATTAAAATGATCCATAAGTCCTTTGAGACATGTAGTAATCATCCACACCTCAATCCGACCCATGGTGTGATCGGTATGAATCAAATTGCGTATTTTTATTTAAAATTGACATCAATTTTAGTAAAATAAACAACTAACCTACTCAAAACTGATCAAAAACATTTAGATTGCATTTATACTTTAAAAAAACAATCCATAAGTCATTTCTGATGTGTTTTAATCATCCATACCTCAATTTGATACATGATGTTCCCAATATGACTCAAAGTGTCCATTTTTAGTTTAAAATTGACATTTTAGCTCAAAAAGTGTCACTCACTGAAAACCAATCAAACACACTTGGATCTTCTTGATAATTTATTAAATCAATTAAAAAGTAATTTATGATGTGTAGGAATTGGTTTCATGTAAAACCGATTCACGATGTGATCATAATGAGTCAAAAGTGCGTGTTTCTAGTTTAAGATGAAATTTTATTAAAAAAGAAAACTAACGTACTCAAAACTGATAAAACACATTCAGATTGTTTTGATACTTCAAGAAAATGATCCATAATTAATTTAAGACAATTTTTAATTAGTTACACCTCAATCCGATGCACGGTGTGACCGACATGACTCGAAGTGTGTCTTTTTATTTAAAATTGACATCAATTTTAGTAAAATCAACACTTTTTATTAATTTTTTTCTTTATATTATTACTAACATAAGAATTGTTTTCTTATAAATGTGTGTTATTTTTCTTAATTAGGTGTGGTTTTTTTGGCAATAGCATGAGTCAGGTTCATGATTAAAAGACAAAGGAATATTGATGTTTTTGAATGTATGTAATAATTTATATTTATTTAATTGTAGAAACCAATGTTTAAAATGTCTATAATATAGTGTTTTTTATTGTATTTGTGTTATAAATTTTATTTCATTTAAATTATGTATTGGGACCGGTTTTTGTTGATATCTGTTGTGTTTCAGGTGCTTCAGTGTGCTGTTACAACACATTGCACTGGTGCTGTAGTGTGCTATTGCAGCACACTGCAATATGGACCTTTATCAATGATTTTAAAAACATCAATAAATGTCACATTTTTTAGCTCTTTTAAAAGTTCATATAAAGGAAACATTTTTCTAGAGCTTTTAAAGGCACTGATAAAGGTACACTTTATCAATGCTTCTATAAGTACTGATAAAAGTCCCTTTATTAGATCTTTTATAAGCGCTAATAAAAGTCCAGGGCTTTTAATACCACCCAGGTAGTCATAAATTTTCTAGCATTGATAAAGTCCACTTCTAGCACTGTTAAAGGTCTATTTTGTAGTAGTGACTCAGGCTTCACATGGGTCGCTACTCCATGCAAGCTCACTATGTCATACCAGTTCACTTCCATTGACATTCCCCAAACCACAATTCCAAAAACTAAAATAAGATAATCAATCCCCAAACTACCCCTAGCAACTCAAGGATCATAATGAGAAAGATTTTGTAATTCTATTCCTGTACCTATTTCTCGATTCCCAAAAATCCTATCTCTAGCTACTTGATGCCCCAAATAACAAAGGGTTACTCTGGTACCATTTTTTCACAAACTAGGCCGGGCTTTCATCCTATCCAACACCCATCCCAATCCACAACAAGACCCGAGAGGAATTCCCGATCCTCCCGGGCTTGCGACTAGCACTTGGAATCAAAGATAAATCTAGTGGGAATGATTTTCCCAAACAGCTAGGATCAAATAACCAAAATAGAGAATGAATCACAATCCAATAATAATTGAACATCAATAAATACATAACCAAATTTTAATAATAAAAAATTAAAACAAAACTAAAAACTATAAAAAAATAAAACCAACTAGAACTCGACCAGATCTGAATGTGACCTCTTGGTCACCACCAACCATAAGACAAAACTTCCCCAAAGGAAACCTAAACCAAAAAACTAAACATGCAAAACAACTTGGGTCTACTGATTCTGATTAGAACAAGTAGGTTTTGAGTATAAACAAATTAGTAGGTAAACACGAGAGTCTATAAAATTCTTTTCTCAAAATAGTGCATAAAGACTAGTTTGAAATACATTTAGAAAACAGGGTTTTATCATTTCAAAGAACCAAACATATATTTCCAATTTTTAAATAAACACACACCACTTTCCTCTTTTTGAAATAGATTTCTCTTTTTAAAACCCATTATGAAACCCCATTACCAAAAGATGAAACTAAACCAGGAGATATAATATTTAGGCTAAAAATAAAGGGAATAATACAAGAAGGAAGAAGCTAAAAAATAGGCAAATCAGGTGCAGAAAATTAGAATAGAACGTATAAATAGATAATCATGAACATTTCCTAAAAATCTATAGAATAAATCCTTGGACATACCCAGTTTAGTCTCACCTACCAGCATATGGTGCAACTCCATAGTCAATAACCAACTAGATAGTCTAAAATAGCCTTACCGGTGGCACAACCCACCCAACATCTCAAAAAATCTAGGGTTAACAACCCATTTAATTAGGGTCGATAAGAAACCATCACTCGACCCTTTAGATGATTCCCAAGAAACCCATGATTGTGTTACATGGAGAATGAGGTGGTCCTCACACATGTGGCCTGAACTAATAACCCACAGATGCCACAATTCTTGCCTATCCCAAACTCGGACACCACCTATACGATGAACCTATCCTCGGAGGGACTACTATAGAGGTGTTGTTGGGAAAAAATACCCCAAGGTGTCCTCTCAGTATTTTTTGGGTGTGATTGTGTTTGTTAAAAAATATATATGACTATGAATGAGCATGGTTGGTGTTTGTTGAAAGCAGGTTTTTAAGGTAGTACAGTTTCCCGGTGTTTTCCAAATTTTTTGGCCTCAAAATCGAAAGTTTTTTTTTCAAAGGATGATTTCAGCATAGAGGTACACAATATGAAGACCAAAAGAAAAGTTCTTGGATTACAAAATTGGTACATGGAATGTTGAAGGAAATAAATAAAGGAAGGGAACTGCAAAGTGAAAGACCCAGACCACATATGAGAATGATTTGTGGGGAACAAACGGTTCATAGAGAAGGAATACAGTACATGAAAAGAATGTGGTATGAGGAAGGATCACAATACATGGAATTTATTGTTGTTTACATAAATGAGGCAGTAATTTTAGAAACCACAAAGGACGTAGTTTGTGAAAATGTGACGGTGATTTGGGCTACTGCAAAGGAGGAATGGTAGTACACGGACTACGTAGGATATAACGGTTTGCAGGTGAAGTGGTACTCAGTGAAGGTTTTACCACATTGAAGATTTGGTAAATCTTTTATTAGCATATTTTTTTGATATATTTGCCTATATATGGAGCACTAATCCCATAATTAAGGATGAGTGATTTTCGTAGGAAAACATCTTTGCTTCGAGAATTCGGCAAGTCCGAAGGTGGTTTGCGAGGAAGGATTCGATGAAGGGTGAAGTAGTTTGTGGAAGAAATTCCATAAAGGGATTTTTTTGAGGCACTAAATCCCAAATAAGAATAATTGGTTCACGAAAGAAGGAACTCCATAGGTGGTACGTGGAAGAAAAGGCAGGACATGGAAGCTGGGACAATATGTGAAGGCGGTAGGTGGAATCAGAGGAGAAGCGGTCTGTAAAGAAGATTCGTTTAAAAAAGTGGAGGCAGTATGTAGAAGAGGAAATCCACATATAATACCTACTACACAATATGATGAGGAAACAAGGTGGTATGCGGAGTAAGCTAGGTGGTTCATGGAGGACTCAAGGAAGCTTGCAAAATCTCAAAAATAGTTCATGAAAGCAATTTCCGCTAACCTAACAGTATTGAGAAAAGTAATTTTCATATATGGGTGAAAATGGACTTCAATATAGCATCCAATTATAGTTGAGGATGTGTGCTTTCATGAAAATGAAGGGACCTAAAAATTCATAAACTGTGAGTAGATCCCTTCCAAATACAGTTAGCGAAGGAAGAGGAATATAGTGATCTTTTCCACCCATAGTGATCTAGATAAAGATACATAGGGAGTGACCCTTGGGAATGCAGTAAACAGACCCTAAATCATGTAAAGTAAATGAGCCTCAGAATAAAAGTGATCTATCCCAAACCTTTTAATTGGAAGTGATCTTTAGTGTATTTGGTACATTGGAGCATCGCCATTGTATGCTCCTTGGAAGTAGCCTAGTGAGGGTGAACCAAGAAAAACTGCTTTTTCCTGTGCATTATTTCATTTATATTCATACATTTATACAAGAGAAAGAGATAAGTGTATTTTGTTTAATAATGAAACTAGATCTAAAGGGGTATTAGTTTTAATCTTTTATACCCTGATTCACCCCCCTCTCACAGTATTTGACCCAGTGGACCTAACAATTGGTATTGGAGGGAAAGGTTAAAAGTCAATGGTTCTATCTCAGTGGAATAAATATAGGTGGTTAATCATAAATGAATTCTAATATTCGATGGGAACAATTTTAAATTATGGAAGAATCATATGCAACACTACTTCCGATCCGTAGGAATGGATGTCTTCACAAAAACTATGTATGGAATATCAGTCGATATCAATAGTGTTGCTTTATCATAAGTTAAAAGAATAGAATTGGATGTTGATAATAAAGGGATAAATTCTTTAGGGGTATCCCTATCAAATGAAATTTATATGAAGGTGATGTTCTGTAAAACATCACATGCTATGTGGGAAAAACTGTTGAAAATCTACGAAGGAGATTCATAGGTTAGAGAGGAAAAGATGCAGGTTTTGTGAAAAAAGTATGAAGATATGAGAATGAACCCAAATGAATATGGTGATGCATTATTTGATAAGGTGAACATTGTAGTGGAAGATATTCATGGTCTTGGAGAAGTCATTTAATATATAAATATTGTGAAGCATATCTTGAGGAAACTTCCACATCGGTTTAATCCAAAAGTTTTAGTTTTGGAAGATAAATATCCAAAGGAGATGACATTGTATAACTTTCATAGTACCCTTATTGCATATGAAATGAGAAATGATGATAACAATGCTATAGAAAAGGGTAAGTACAAATAAGTGGTATTCAAGGCCATGAAGAAGATCTCTATTGAATATAGCTATGAGGAAGATGATTTAGATGATGTCATGTCATTTCTCTCTTCAAATATGAAAAGAGGAAGAAGAAATTTCAAAGGTAAAATTCCAATTGCATGCTTATGATGTGGAAAGATTGGACATTTTGCAATAAAGTTTCCTAAGAAGTTTGAAGATGAAAATGAAGACAATGATTAAATTCTCCAAAAGAAGTATTCATCCAATGTGAAAGGTAGGAGAAGTTCTAATAGAAAGTTATTCAAAAAGAAGAATCTACTTTCAAAATAAAATGAAAGTTTATAAGAATCTAAGGCATATAATTGGAAGACTGCAAGGATCATGAGGTAGATTCTTTGGTGGTGGTTGTTGGAAATCCTATATCAAAATAAGAAAATTAAAATGAAGAAGGAGAAGTTGAAGGAATAGTTGAACTTTAGATTAAATTAGAATATTATCATGAAGAAATATATGTTTGGAGATCTAAAACAATGAAAGATAACAAAGTGGTTTGTGATTCCAAACTCTATATGAAACAACGGGAAGAAGAGAAGTCTAAGATGAATGAAGAAATTTAAAAAATGAAGTCTTCAACACCAGAAAGCTCAGAAAAGGTGGTTGAGTACAAAATCAAAATTTAAGAATAGAAAATAGAGATCGATAGATTGATTTAAACTAGAAAAGATCAAATAAAATGTATCAAAGAAATTGAAGAGGAAGTCATCGGTCTATGAAGAAGTGTTACAGATCAAGAAAAATTGTTGACCTGCTAAACAACATAAGAAAAATAGATAACAAATGCACTAGAAAAGATAAAATTGGATCATATTTGTCTATTATAATAGAAGAAACAATCAAATAAAAATGATAAGGATAGTATGGGGCTTGATTGAAAATTGAAAATAGTAACGGTTGAAGTTAGACCAAAAGCACCCACTCCAAGAGTAAATATTGATTTGGGTATGAAGTAGAATCAAAAGATTCAAATAACCCAAGGGATAACCAGTGGTGTAGTATTTCTAGACAGGAATGTACCCCACATAAGATTGTATTATTGTGGAAATATAGGAAACTCAAAAAATGTTTGTTCCATAGAAAAGAGGTATAAAAGGGAACATGACCAACAAAGGCAATCATATAGTGATAAATTTTCTAGGTCATCATTTTATGGTCACTATTTCAAGTGTATAGGATTCAGACACATGGAAAGATATTTCTAATCAACAATATAGAGAAACGTTCCAAAGAAGACTGAGGTTGGTTATAAGCAGTAGTTAAATGTATAATCAAATGAGATGAAAATACAAAATTGATTTGCAGCTCTATATGTTGAAGTTGTTCTATTATATTTTGAGGAATGTCAAGAGTATCAATCCATATTGTGTATGAAGCCATAAATATGGATCAAAAATAAAATATCTGAGCAAGCAGTGGTTACATAAATTGGGTTCAAGGCATCAGATCGCATAGGGATATGGATCATTGATAGTGGATGCACCTAATATATGACAAGAAATAAGGATCTGGTGATCGGAATTAGGTACAGTAAATAAGGTATCATAAGGTTTGGAAATAATGAAGTGTTGAAAATTATTGGCTCTAGAAAAGAAAATTTTGGGGGAAAAGACTTGAGATGTGAAGATTTATTAGTTATTGAAGGTCTTAGTCACAACTTTTTAAGTGTAAGTAAATTGTGTGACTCATGACATGCCATAATATTTTACAAGAAATTATTTTTCATCAAGGAAAAATATGGGGTTGTTGTGTTTCAGGGAAAACATACAAAAGGGAATCTATACCTTGTGAGTGGAGAGGAAGATATGTGCTTTCTTTCTAAGGAAGAAGAAAATAAGTTGTGGGATAAGCATCTTGTCCACGTGAGCCAAACATCCTTGGAATATCTGGTGAAATATGACGCTACTCAAGATCTCCCTAGATTATCACGTGATCATACACATACGTTCGATGCCTACCAATAAGGGAAGATCATTCAAAATAAATATAAGGAAAAAGATAAAAGGTCAACAAGATTTCTTGAGTTGGTTCATATTTATGTGTGTGGACCAATATCACCAAGATATCTTGATGAGAGGAGATATTATGTTGTCTTCATTGATGATTATAGTAAAATGGCATGGGTGTAAATCATTACCCATAAGTATGATGTGTTCAGTTTCATTAGAAGATATCGATGGGAATTTAAAAATATGCCAGGTTAAAAAATCTAGAAGATCCGAAAAGATAATGGAATAGAGTTCACAAATACACAAGTGGAGTCTTATCTCGAGAAACATGGGATAAGGAATAAAGTTTCAATGGTAAGAAATCCACAACAGAATGGAGTATGTGAGAGAATAAATCATATTGTAAACAACATGAACAAAATAATTCTCATTGAGAAAGACCTTCTAGAGAAATTTTGGAAAGTAGGAGTGATGGTGGTAGTTTACACATCAAATAGAGTGTTACTATGTCCTAAATAAGAAAAGACTCTATATGAGCTATGGTATGGAAAAAATACATCATTGAAGTACTTTCAAATATTCATAAGAAGTGTTTTATTCTCAATAAGAAGAAACATAGAAAGTTTGAATCCCATGTAGATGAAGGGATATTTATTGGATTATCAAAGAAAATTAAAGCATATAAATGCCTCAATAAGAGTCTAGGAAAGATTTTTGAAAGACATGATGTAACCATAGTGGAGAATGAGCATAACCTTCAGAAAATACATGATCAGTCTTAGGAGGATAGTGATGAAGAAATAAGCAGATCATAGGATGCTCCAGTTCTAGAGGTTAATTCAGAAGAAGACTCATATGTTGAGAAAGATGAGCACAACTCAGTATCTACATAAAGACAGGAGAGAAGAGCTAAAATTGATAGACAAAACACAATTGGAGATCAGACAGCTCCAGTGCAGACAAGGAGGATAAAGACTACAAAAATTATCATACCTATCTCAGGTAGAGCCTAAATATTTTGATGAAGTAGCTGGTGATGAGAATTAGGTCCAGGATATGAATGAATAACTTGACCAAATTGAGAAAAATTAGACATGGGAGATTTTTTTGAGACCAACAGACAAGAATGTCATCGAGATGAAATGGTTCTTTCATAACAAAATGAATAAAGATGATGTGGTGATTCGAAACAAAGCACAAATAGTGTGAAAAGGGTACTTCCAGATAGAAGGAATCAATTTTGATGAAACATTTTTACCTATTGAAAGGCTAAAGACAATTAGATTATTCTTGGATATAATAGTGCATATAAAGTTTAAAGTGTTCCAGATGGATGTCAAGTTAGAATTTATAAATGGAATTATAGAAGAATATGTTTACATTGAGAATATAGATGGTTTTCTAATTCATGAAGATGAGAACATAGTTTGTCAGATGAATAAGGATTTATATGGTTTGAAGAAATCACCAAGAGCATGGTATTCAAGGCTAGATCAGTTTATGAAGAATATTGGTTTTCAGCATGGTGGTGTTGATTACAATCTATATTTCAACCATAACTGTAATCAAAGTATGATAGTGCTGGTATATGCTGATGACATAATATTTAGAGGATCAGATGAAGTGTAGTGTAGATAGTTTTCTGAATTTGTGAAATGTGAGTTTGAAATTTCAATGATTGGTGAGATGACGTTTTTCCTTGATTTACAGGTAACAAAAAGAAATAATGGAACAATAATTTCTCAATATAAATATTCAGAGGAGGTTTTGAGAAGATTTGGAATGGATAATTCCAAGGATATGACAACTCCAGCGGCTACCCAAATGAAATTTTCAAGGGATGATGAAAGTAATGCAAATAATATTACAGAATATAGGAAAATAATTGGTAGTCTACTATACTTGACATCGATGAGACCTGATATTTTTTTACACTTGTTAAGAGGAATGGTATCAAAGTAATCCCAAGGAAAGTCACATTATTGTAGTTAAAAGAATACTTCAGTATATCAAGGGAATTGTGGATTTTGATTTGCTATAGATTGAAAAATATTAGCAAGATTTATTAAGACATACAAATACAGATTGGGAGAGATCAGTAGATGACATGAAATCAATATAATGAGGTGCTATCTATCTTGGTGGGTTGTGTATTTATTGGATAATAATGAAAAAAAATTCATTTCATTGAGCATCATGGAAGCTGAGTATATTGCAGAAACTCAAGCATGTACGCAACTATTGTGGATGAAGTAATAGCTTGATGATATGGGAGTTCAAGTGAAGTATTTGATCAGAATCCATTGCAATAATTCAATTACTATAAGAAAAAGTCTAGTCAATTACTCAAGGAAAAATCATATTGAAATAAAATATCATTTTATCAAGGAGAAGGTTGATCAAGGGATTGTGAAGTTGGAGTATGTGCCTACAAAACAACAAGTTATATACATTCTGACAAAGTCCTTACCCAATGAAGCATTTAAAAGGCATAGATTGGCTCTAGAAGTCTAGCCAACTCCACAAGCTTGAAAAAGTGAGGATTTGGGACACCCCATATCCCTGTGGTATGGTGTATTTTTCTCTAATGTGCTAATATGTGTTCTTTACCCTATTACAGACCTCAAAGGAATGGCCTTTGGGTTTGTTGACAGGGGGGAGGGGAATTGTGGCTATATAAGGGAGAAAATGTCTTAGTAAATACACGGGGAGAAGTTGTTAAGTAGAGTAACAATAAAGGGGGATTTGAAGCTGTTAGGGGGAGCAATGATGTAGGGGGAGTATTAAATATGATGATTCTAGATGTGATCGATCAAAGGATACATATCACGATAGCTAAGGTTCATGATGAAAGGAGAGGAGTGGTGTTGGAATAGAATGGAGTGATTCATTGTTGAATTTTTCATTATACTATTGTTTCTTATGTCGAGCATGGATCATGTGGTCTTAGAGTATGTGTTGAGTAAATCCTTGATCACTATCTTAATCACAAGAAGCAAATACTGATAGAAAAAGTTAGAATAATCTTTAATGAGATATCAAATTATGAAAGTCTTATAAAAAAACCCAAAGGGGGAGATTATTGGGAAAGAATCACTCAAGGTGTCATCTCAGTATGTTTTGGGTGTGATTGTGTTTGTTGACAAAGACAGATGACCATGAATGAACATAATTGGTGTTTACCAAAAGTAGGTTTTTAAGGTGGCACAATTTCTCAGTATTTTCCAAATTTTTGGGCCTCAAAATCAGGAGTTTGGTTTTTGGAAAAGGATGATTTCAGCATAGAGGTACATAGTACATGGATCATAAATCACGGTTTTCAAATTGAAAAAGTGGTATGTAGAACATTTAAGGAAATTGGAAAAGGAAGGGAATTGTGAAGCATGAGACACAGATTTGTGGGGAGCAAACATTTTGCGACGCAGGTATGTGATATGCATAAGGCATGTAGTACTCAGAAGGCTTGCGGTATGTGGGATGGATTGTTGTTCATAAAAACAAGATGGTAATTTGAGAAACCATTAAGGGCGTCATTCATGAAAACGTGACAGTGATTTGGGCTACCGTGAAGGAGGAATGGAAGTACACAGACTATGTAGGATAGAACAGTTTGTGGGTGAAGTAGTATGTGGTGAAGGCTATACCAAATTAAAGATCTGGTAAATTTCAGTTTAGCAGATTTTTCAGATCTATTTTACTATATAAGTATTGCTTTATCCCATCATTAAGGATGATCAATTTTTATAAGAAAACATTTTTTCTATGGGTATTTGGCTAAGTCCAAATGTGGTTCATGAGGAAGGATTCCATGAAGGGTGAATTAGTTCATGGAAGTAATTTCGTGAAAGGATTTTGTGAGGCACTCAAGCTTGCAAAGGAAGAAGTGGTTCATGGAAGAAGAACTTTGTAGGTGGTACATAGAAGAAAAGGCATTATGTGAAAGCTAGAACATTATGCAGAGGTGATACGAGGAATTAGAGGAGAAGTGGTTAGCAAAGAAGATCAGTTCGCGGAAGCGAAGGCAGTACGCGGAAGAGGCAATCCACATATCATACTTGTTACATAGTATATGGTGGAATCAAGGTGGTATTTGGAGGAAGAAAGGTGGTATGTGGAGGAATCAAGGTGGTTCACAAAGGAATCAAGGAAGCTTGAAAAAGCTCAAAAATAGTTCATGAAAGAAATTTCTGCTAACCTAATAGTACGTGGAAAATTGAATTTCATCTATGAGTGAAAAAGGGACTTCAAAAGAGCATCTACCTGTAGTTTAGGATGTGTGATTTTATGAAAATTAAGGGGCCTACAAGTCCATAAACTGTGAGCGGATCTCTTACAAAGGCAGTGAGTTAAGGAAGAGGAATATAATGATCCTTTCCAATGATAGTGATACAGAGAAAGATACATAGGGATTGACCCTTGGGAATGTAGTGAGAAGACCTTAAATCTTGTAAAGTTATTTATCCTAGTCATAGAATTGATCTAGCTCGAACATTGTAATTGACAGTGAGCTTTAGTGGATTTGGTACATCAGAACATTGCCATTGTATGCTCTTTAGACTCATCCCAATGAGGGTGAACCAAGTAAAATCGCTATGTCCTATGCATGATTTCATTTCTATTCATACATTACTATGGGAGAAAGAGAGAAGTGTGTTTTGTTTAATGAAAAAACAAGATCCAAAGGGGTAAAAGTTTTAATCTTTCATACCATGATTCACCCCCCTCTCAGAGTATTTGACCTAGTGAACCTAATAGGTTCTAATCACACTTAGAGCATTTCAAAGTTCCAACCCAACTGTCACATCACACAGGCTTAAAAACCAATCCCCAAAACACTAAAATATGCCAACTGAGCCTTTACATTTTCGATTCAATTTCACTTTCCAAAACCATTTTCAAAACCAAGATGAAGAAATGTAAAATTATCAAAAGGTGTCAAAAAATACTTCATGTCATGTAGGTAACACATTTATAAACCACTCTTCAAGTCATTTTGGAACCAAGGAACCATTTAGAAAACACTTAGGGTTTTTGAGGAAACATTTGAAAAGAATAGGGCCAAGGAAGAGATGGGATAAGAGGGATAAAGTGTTTTAAAATATGGGGTTTAGGATTAATTTCTATAGAATTCATCATCATTTGTGTGCCTATATATATATATGAACCGCATTCACATATAGATATTCCCACATCCAATGGAACTCTTTTTGAAGGCCATAAAATACTAGAGGTTTCAATTTAAGAATCACAAATATCCTTGCAACCCATTTCAAGATTCCACACATAAGCAACAAAACCAAAAACCAAGCTTGATTTTAAAATTTCAGAAAATATTACAATTTAACCAAAAAACCAAATCACACCACACAACTTTATAAAACACAAAAATCCATTTTAAAGGTCATTAGTAATTTTATCAAATAGTCTACATACATATACACATAGTCAAAATCATAAAAAAAAATTTGAAAACCATTTCCACAAAATTCCCAACATAAAGAAACCATAATTGTTCAAAATACACGTCACAATCATGATTAACACATTTTATAAGCAATTTAGGAAAACTCATGCATCAATGGTATGTTTTGGAAAAATAATAATTGAAACACCTAACACAATGGTGTGAGAATGTAACAAAACTCCAAGAGAGGGAAGAACCAATCCTAAAAGAAAATACACACGCCCTAACATCAAATAAATACAATCCAAATATTAAATCTAGTCTATAGTATTCAAACAATAGAGAATACACTCAATAATAACTAATAAAAAATAGTAAATAAGAGATAATATAAGGAAATAAACCAATAAATCCAAATGAACTCAACTTAGAAGCTTGGAGAAGCATCCATGGAGGGAGGAGAACTAAAGGATAGGGGATTAGAAGGTCCTCTCATGTACCTAGGTCGAGAAAAGGGGAGTAAAACCTAAAATGGGTTAAAAAGAGTGAGGGTAAAAAGATTAATTTCTAACTTTTTAAGAACCTGGGAAAGTTTCATGGTTTGGACGCACGGTTTTCCAAACCATATGCTAACCATGCATACCCTACTGGAGAAGGGTGACACCCGCATGGGATAACTGCACAGTTTGGGAAACTATTCACCAACTATGCAACATAGATCTATCATTTTGACATATACACTCCACAAACTTGACAGATAGTTTTCTCTAACCATGCACATGCCGTGCACATGAGCTCATAAACCAAAAACAAGCCACACGATTTCTCCTAGGCCTCACACAATTTGACCCAAACCATGCACAAGACATGCCAAAAAATCATTCCAGAATTAATTGAACTATAAATGACGTTAGCCTCAATAGGTTGTATGGTTTAACCTCAAACCATGCACAAAAACCATTCATATTTGAAAAAATCACCCAAAACCATTAAGACTGAACAACTCTCATTGGAAAATTGACTCGAATCTCAATCAAGAGACCCAATATCAAGAAAAGAATAAAATAAAAGAAAAAACTTGGTTAGGGTGTGATAGAAGAACCCTTATTTTATTCATTATTATCATCTACATAGTGCCTCTCCTCCTATGAATCTTCCCTTTGGCCTCAAACTTGTCTTTGAGGTAACTTACTCACTTGGAATCCTATTTGACCATCTTTCATAATGTTGGAAGTAAATCGGTAATAGATTTGATCTGATTCCTTCTTTTATTAGTTTATCTTGACATCTTTGATGTTATCATGGTGTGAGATAATATTCATTATTTTATGGGAATTTGTTTGTTTTTCCATTTCCTCTCATTCCATGATGAATAAGAATTTGATACTGAACAATTACTCCTCTACCACCATAATGTAGGTGATATAGTAATTATCCCTAAATCCTTGTTACTTTATATTATGCGTCATGTTGTCACATGCCGAATATTCCATGTTTTGCCATAAAAATACACTTATCCTTTGTTTAACTTGTTATCCTTTATAGAAATGACATCGTGCCTCCTTATTCTTGTTGGATTACGTCCCCATAGACTAATTACACCCATTGAGGTGTGAATATGGTATTTCGCTTGATATTATAAATGTATATGTGACCAAACCATCTCTTATGTGGTTTTGTCTTGACTCCTAAATGTAATAAATTGAATAAATTAAATGGAAAGTGACTAATATGACCACATAACATGATTTTACATAAACAATGGTTACGCCCTTGTTAAGTGGAATTAATAAATTATATTCCCTATCTAACTGTATATACTTATGATACTAGGGAATGTAATCCCCTAAACTTGTGGTACTCAGGAATGGCGTCCCTTATACTTGTGCTACTCGGGCATGGAATCCCCTATACTTATGGTGATCGGTCATGGCGTCCCATATACTTGTGATACTCGAGCATGGAGTTACCTATACTTGTGGCACTCGGGAATGGACTCCCTATTGATATGATACTCAGGTATGAAATCCTCTATACTTTCGATACTCAAGCATGGAATCCCTATTGATATGATACTCAGGCATAGATTCCCCAATACTTATGATACTCCGGCATGACATCCCTATTGATATGATACTCAGACATGGAGTCCCATATACCTGTGATACCTGGGCATGCTGACCCTTATGATTCATGATACTTGGTCATGTCATCCCCTAATACTTTATGTGATTCTAGTGACTAAATAAGGATATATGAGTTATACCTCAGGTCTTGGATAACACTACATATATAAATATATAACTATAAAATTCATTACCTATATATCTCATATATATAAATACATGCATATACACTAATATGTATATGTTTTTTGTGATATCTATTCAGAGGATTCCCAGTATATAATGAATAAGTTAGTGTCATCCTGGTGTCCTTTAGGAATAAGATCCAACCCTTTTTAGTTTACATTATTTCTTTACCATTATTATATCTACACACTACTCATATTATATGCATGGGATGGATAGTTCTTGAAACCATTGGTGGTGGACTACTGATTATATCTCACACCCTATTTGGAACTCCATTTAGTACTCAGACAGACTTCATGGATGCAATTAGGGATACAGGTAAGTGCCTAGTTGTCAATGCTTGATTTTATATTAGCATGGGATCAGGGGAGCACAAGACTGAGCTATGGCTCATGATGCTATTTGGAGATATCCTTTTGGTCGTTCTAGTTCTTTTGATATACTTGTATATATGCCTGCTACCATGTTTTCATGTTCCTTTTTAGAGACATGACATTACATCATTTTTTATATGGTACTCAATATTGCTAATGATGACTGGTTAATTTATCTGGATGATCTATCTTTTGTTGTGAGTTGATATTATGCTTCCACTATTCATCCATTTATTAAAACAACATGTTACTCTAATCACGAGGGTATAGTCTCCCCACTATACCACATTGGACCCTCATTGATAGTCAGCAACCTATGACATATGGAGGGGGGGGGGGGGGGGGCGTTCTTGAGTATAAGTGACCAACCAGGTTTGGTTACATATGAGTGAACCAGGTCCGACACATTACAAATTGGTATTAGAGGTTTATTTTCTTTAATATATTATTTTGGGATGGTATAAAGGAGACTTGGATGTGTTGGAATTTTTTAATGAGACTATTCTTGGGATAAGCTAACCCATGTATAGAGAAAATCCAAATTACCAAGTATAAGAATTACTATTTTGGATTTTTCTTATTACAATAGTTTTTATTTCACTATTGGGTGACACACGTGATTTGTGATGGTAATTATTATGATTTAAGATTCCATTTTACCCTTGTTATAATATGTTAAGGAAGTCTTGACACATGCATCATCATTGATATATAGGGATTCACATGTCATGCATTATTCCTTGCCATATAACTGCATATCATTTATTGTATTGCCTATAATTGCTATGAGTGCTTTGAATTCTATATATACATTTGTAATTGTGCTAAAATTTATTTCAAATGAATGAGAAACATAATTGTTTACATAAAGTTCCTGCATCAAACTAAAATGTTTTCCTACATAGCTTGATGTTGACACCTAAAGTAGTTAATTATGGCATGTTGGGTCATGGACTATTGGTCACATGGGATAGAACATGTTTATGGATATGATTAAATGGATTATTTATTTCAAATTATAAACTGTATGGGAATTTATAAAATAGGAATAGAGATCTATGTAATTAAACCATTAAAAATATTACTATATAAATAAGTATGAGCTTAAATGAATTTCAATTATAAAATGAAATGGTCACCATTAAATGAGGATTCCAATTGAAATTTAAAGGGTGTTTTACTTTATAAATTACAATTGAAACTATGTATACTAGGACCCCTGACATATATTAGAAGGCTTGACCCTAACTCAATCTGATTAGTGGGAATTAAGAAGTATCTCTTGCATTTCTTATGATATGCACATCGCTCAGATCTGGCTTTAGGAGTAGATAAAGGGGTGTGAATTTTATATAGAAAGGATTTTTTACTTGTTACTTTCTTATAAATATGGATTATGATATTATCAAATACTATCTAAGGTGTGTGATTGAAATTTATAGAGGTATTTCACCATGACGTCCTTGAGTTGTGCATTATGAGGGTGGTGAAGACCATGCTCTGGAGGTGGTGGGACCTAAGCCACCAGTGTTACCTCCAGTAGTGCCACCTATGACACCTCATATTATACCTAACTTGGGAATAGATTCCTAGTTTTTAGAAGGATTCCAATGTCTTATGCAGACTATACAGGGATCCCCATGAATTTCCCCTGATATGATAGAGTTTACATGAGAATTTCAATAACAACATCCACCCATGTTTTTGAGGGATAGAATCCCTCAGGCTGCAAAATCATAACTGGAGGTCATTTTGACTATCTTTGAGCATTTTGAGATACCTCCGAATAGGAGAGTGAATCTATTTATGTATATTCTTTGAAATTCTACCAAGTGATGGTGGGATGTTATTACCTAGACAGATCGTCACTGAGGTATGGCCTGGGATGGTTTTCAGAAAGTCTTCCATGACCATTTCTTTCTTCAAATGCTAAAAGTGGACTAGGATAGAGAGTTTATACATCTATAATAGGGTAATATATCCATGATATATTGTTCTGATTTATTCACAGAGCTCTGCACTTCACACCAACTCTTACTGGTGATGGGTTATTGATAGAGAGACATTTTGAGGATGGACTCATATACACACTATCCGATCTCAGATAAATTTCTTTCATTTGAAAACTATTTTGGAAATAGTTAATAAGGACCTCATAATTGAGTGAAACCTAATGGAAGATGACAGTGTGGAATAGGGTGGTTTAGAACTAGGATAGTGAAGTGGTTTGACTAGCAGCTAAAAACTTCTCTTTGAGACTGCAAACTGGAGCAACGTCAGCCAAATGAAACCCACTAATGGTTATGTGGTTTGTCACCAATGTAGAAATCCAGGTCATAAGAAGTACTAGTGTCCCAGATACCCTATTGAGTGCTGAGGCTATGGTAGGTTAGTGCACATTCAGTGTTTTTGCAGGACCATCCCATTTGTGCCTAGTGGGAGAGAATCCATATCAGCTTCACCTTTAGAAGAAGGATTAGTAGCACCTCACCAAGTATGCAGTTGGAGTAATACCATCCATTTAGGAAGATGAGGTGGTGAAGGCTAAGGTATCCAAAATTTATATGCACAATTCCAGTAGGGTGGACCTTCTTAGGGTAGTCTGGTTGTATCTTAGGGTCGCACATCTGTCTATATCTATGCATTACAACCTTTAATAGAGGATAAGAACATTGGTTCATCTACAGTTCAAGGTACTATTCTAGTACCCTCTAATATCATATATACATTATTTAATATATGTGATTCACATTATTTTATCTTTGTGGATATTGTATAATTCCTTAGTCTTGATATTAAGCATTTGTATGGAATGATGAAACTTGATACTTCATTGGGAATCTGATCAAAAAGTTTATTCTAGAGCATGGAATTTCCCCTTGAGGTGTCCAATTATCATTTCTTATGGGACCTCTTCATCCTCCAGATGACAGGCTTTGATATCATTCTCAGGATGAATTATTTGTTCCCCTATCATGCTTATGTGGACTGTTATCTCCGTATAGTATCATTTATATCACCAGAGAGAGATAGTTATCTTTACAAGGGTGAATGGGATGTCTAGGAAATTAGGGCCATACCATAGCATCATGGGATGGGTGGAGTGAAAACCTAGATTACTAGTATTTATATATAGGATTAGGGAATACATTAGACTAATTTCCCTCTTATAGTAGACCATTTCAGGGATTTCATCCTTGATGAATTTTACATACTAACTCATAAGATATAGGTATATTTTTCTATCAATATAGTTCCAAGGGATGAATTAGTATCCATCCCTCCTTATAGGATGGCTAATACTGAGTTATAAGAGCTCAAAAGGAATCTATAATATTTGAACGCTAAGGGTTTTATACAACCCTATACTTTAACACGGGGTTCACCTATCCTTTTAACAAAAAAAGGTGGATGGTACCCTCAAAATTTTCATGGATTATCATTGATTGAAATATCTTATTATTAAGAACTAGTATCCACTACCTCATATTGGTGACCTCTTTGATGAGATTCGAGGATAAAGGGTTTTCTCCAAGACCAATTTGAGGTTAGGCTATCATTAGGTGTGAGTCAAACATTCAGACATACCTTGTATAACATTCCATAATAGGTATAGTATTTATGAGTATCTTATTATGCCATTATGAATTATGAATATGCCAGTTATTTTCATGGATTTGATGAATTAGGTTTTCCACCCATATCTAGATTCATTTGTGGTAGTCTTCATGGATGATATCTTAGTGAATTCTCATACTTGAAACAACCATGTAAAATATCTTGAGATCATTAAGAATACACTAAGAGATCCCTATATTTATTCTAAGCTCATTAAATGAAACTTTTGGATCGAAAATGTTTACTTCCTAGGTTATATTATTTCAAAGGAAGAAGTGTCTATTAACCAAGAGAAGGTGAGTGCCATGGTTTCCTGGGAGAAACCCAAGAACGACTTTGAAATATGGAGTTTCTTAGGGATGGATGACCATCAAAAGAGCTTTATTGAGGAATTTTCATGACTAGAAGCACCTATTATGAGATTGACTAAGAAGGTTTTGAAATTCATGTGGTTAGAAGTCTGTGATACATTCTTTCAAGAGCTAAAAAGGAGACTGACTTTAACACCGATCCTGATTCTTCTAGAGTTGGGTAGCAGCTATATATTATATTATGATGCATCATGTATCAAGATAGGATTAGTTATGATGTAGTGAGATCAAGTAATGAAATATGATTCTCATCAGTTGAGACCACATGAGAGGAATTACCTGATGCACAATTTTGAGTTGGTAGCTATGGTTCATGCCTTACGTTGTTGGAGGCATTATTTTCTTAGAGATAATTTTTTAGTTTATAATGACCACAAAATTATCATGTATGTATTTACACAACATGATTTAAATCTCATACCGAGGTGGTGGGTTAAATACCTACAATCCTTAAATTTTGATATTTCTTACACACCTGGAAATGGAAATGTTGTAGAAAATTATTTAAGATGGAGGACTCAGACACAGATAGTTTAGGAAGCCATTAGTGAGTGGAAGCTTATGTTTCTATTGTGTGAGATGTATTTATAGGTACATTAACATCACAAACAACCTACCGTTATAGATTTAGCAATGACCTCTACACTTCTAGAGAGAGTGAATAAGGTAGTTATCATATCATGAGATCTTAGTCCTAAGAGAGAGTGTTTTAGGTTAGGACCTATTGCCAGGTAGAATCATTAATGAGGATGAGGTCTTGAACATCCATGGAAGCATTTAGGATCTAAAAACATATGGGAGGAACTGTTGCAAGAGTCTCATACTTATACTTAGGTAGTACACCTTAGGCTTACAAAGATGTACCATGACCTACGTCAGAAATATTGGTTTCCTATTATGAAAATGGATATACCTAGTTTTGTTAATTGGTGTTCCATTTACTAGAAGTTGAAGGCAGAACACCAACAAACAATAGATTTTTTTGTATCCATTTCCTATTCCTGAGTGGAAATTGGATGAAATCACCATTGAATTTGTGACTATCTTACCAAGATCCCATAGAGGAAATTATGTAGTTTAGGTGATCCTTGACAGTCTCATGAATGTCTCTCACTTCTTACCAATTAAGGAGACCTTTTCAATGGATGTGATTAAAAGTCTCTATGTTTGATAGATTATCCAAATTCATGGAGTCCCATAGAAGATTGTATCAGACATGGATGCTCACTTTACTTATCGATTCATTAAATATATGTAGAGGGTGTTAGGTATATAGGTACTTTTGATTACAACATACCACCCTCAAACTGATAGGAAGTATGAGAAAACAATACAGGTGGTAGAGGACATGATTAGAACATGCGTCCTTGATTTCAGAGGTTCTTGGGAGAAACATATACATATATCTAAATTCAACTACAATAAAAAATTTCAAGAGATGATACATATGGATCCTTATGATTCCTTATATGGTAGGCTATGTAGATCACCTATGTGATGTTTAGAGGAAGGGGAGGAAGCACTACTTAGACTTCATCTTGTTTAGGATACTTCAGAGTAGGTAAAACTGATTAGGAGGTAAATAAATATGTCCCAGTATAGGAAGAAATCATATACCAACCATTTTTAATGACCTTAGAGTTTAAGGTTAGGGAATGATTATTCTTACGTGTTTCAACTAGACTGGGGAATCAATGGTTTAGGTGGAAAGGTAAGCTGTCACCTCGTTTTGTTGGAATTCTAATGTTTTAGAGAGGGTCAAACCTGTTGCTTATCAGATAAAACTCCCTTAGAGATAAAAATATATGCACGATGTGTTCCATGCCTCTCAGTTACATCATTATTATTCAGACATGAATATCAATTTTTAACATAAAGATATTGAGTTGTAGGTATATGCGATCTTTGAGGAGCATCCTATTCATATTATAGAACTGATCAAGAAGGCTCTCTGAGGTAGAATAGTCCCTCTAGTACGGGTGCTATGGAAACATGAAAAAGTTTAAGAAAAGACTTAGGAGAGAGGGGCTGATATGTGTGCTCAATGGACTATATTATTCTTAGATAATTCCTTACCACCCCTAGAAGACCAACTTGGGGATGAGTTTTCCTAAGTGGGGGAGGATGTAATAACCCAGACCTTTCTATTGAGATATGGATCTTTAAATTTTGTTTAAACCCTTGATAAATTTTATTTTTTGGCTTATACCTTAAAGCTGTTCCTTTAGGATGGTTAGTTAATTTGTGGGAAGAAGGGAGAAGAAGGATGAAGTTGGCCACATAACCAAATTCACAATGTGAATTTGATTCATGATGTGAAATAAATTCACAAAATCAATTCAATTCATGACATGAATTGGTCTGTCCATACCCCGTCAACAATGTGCATTGGTTTTTACCAGGAGGAAAAAACCCAAGATTTACACGGTGTGAAAAATATACACATCATGAATATCTCATGGCCTTTTTAAAAAGGTAAGGAACCCTTATTTTATTCATTATTATTTTTCACACAACACCTATCCTCCTGTGAATGTTTCATTTAGCCTCAACCTAGTATTTTTTATGAACCAAGACAGGGTTCCATCCAATTTGACACCCGAACTGGCCCATGGAATGTCCTAAAGGAAATTTATGATCCCTACAGGCTGGAAACTAGTGCTTGGGTATCAAAAAATGTACTTTTGGGAATGATTTCACCCATGATAAATAAATATAAAATTTTTCAAGAATAACACATCACACCAAGATCAATATCCAAAACCAAAAGAGATACAACAATTTCAAGTTAAAAATTTTATAACTTTAACCAAAACCAAAAATTCCATAATGGGGAGGGGATACCAACTACACAATGACCCAAAAACCTCCATGCAACAATAGGTCCATCACCCTCAAGCCACCTCCACCAACACTTGCAAGAGAATAACACTAGTAATCGGGTCCACCATTACCACCACAACATATCTTTCCTTTACCTGGATCAAACATAACAACGTCTGATCACACCCAAGGGTGTATGTAGAGTGTGATCCAAAGCCAAGTAGAATATCATCCAAAAACAAGGATTCAATACCAAAACATTATAAGAAAAATTACCATGCTAGTTTTAATAAAAAGGATGGAAACATTTTTAAGGAAACATTTTATGGAATACAATTTCAAAGAAGCATGATTTGAAAATTAATACAAGAGAAAAATACACCGTATGCCTATGGAATGCATAACATCATATGAGAAAAAAGCATAATCCCTCAAGGTACTTGTACTAGTGGGACCATAGGAACCTCGTATCTCGATGAAACATGGTATAGAAACCATAAACCACAACATCCTCATGCACGAGCCATTAGAGAGGAATACATCCAAAGTTCTAGTGATTTCCCATCATCATTATAATTTAGTTAGTGTTGTAGTGTCAATCCTTCTAGAAGAAACCTGGCCTCAGCCTCATCAATCCAACTATAATACTAGTCCTAGCCCACCCACCTAGATACCTCAGATTCCTTTTGAGCTCAATTTCCATTCACACGTCAAATAGATTACCAATTTAACATAAAAACATCAAGAATCATGAATATACATGATAAACCACCTTTTTTATAAGAAAAAAACCATTTCAAATCCATATGCACACTAAAACCATTTGGAAACACATTTTCACCACTTACACAATTTATGGAACACATTTAAGAATCACAATAAGGAAGTACAAATGAATCACAATCAATTTCTCTCAGAAAACCATATTTCAACCCATAAAAACCTTAAAATGTTTTGAGAACACATCTTTCACCACCCACATGACCCATAAAACACATTAAAGAAGCAAAGAAAGCATACCAAAATTATCAAATAATGTTAAAACATGGAATCACCTACCTCAAGCTTGAAAACTTCAGAAATATGGTAAAAAACCAAAACCACACAAAAAATAAACCCTATAAAGGAAAGATCTAACCATAAACATCAATATTTCATCCAATAACTCAAGACCAAACCCTCATTATTTTAACCAATCTGCTGAAAAAAGGAGAACTCAACAAGGGAAGAAGATGAACCCTAGAAGAAGAAAAAAATCAAGAGAAAATAGACTTACTTGATTATTCTTGAATACGCCACACTAAATCCATCGAAAAATTAAAGTCCAAGGAGGAAAAGAAGGATAAGAGGAGGATCCTAGGGCTATAAATCCTATATGGATCGAATTAGAGGTGGTTTGCGATTAAAATTTGGGTAGGGTATAAAGGTAATTAATCATTTTTAATAACCTGGATAGAATTAACAGTTATATTTAATAGTTTTACAAACTTTATAGAAACCATGTGGTCTCCTTAGTTTAAGAGGAAACCATCCACACTATTTCCTAGGGGAGGGAACACACTTGTGTAGCTAACCGTGTCGCCTAGACAGAGCCACTGTCTAGGGCACATAGTTTCTCCTGGTCAGGTGCATGGTTCCCCTAACTATGTGCCAACCACGCACCACATATTGTAGGGTCTAAAATACCATTTTCTCTAAAAACTCTTGAAATAAAAGGATAAATACAAGACAAAAAATAAACAAAAGAATACCTCAAAATAAACTCACAGATGTGAAAATTCTCTGCACCATGAAAACTTTATTCCCTCAAAAAGTCATCTTGAATTATGATTAGAGAATAATAATGGATACTGCTACTCAACCCAAGAATTCCACTACCAAGTCTCATTCTTATCATTACCATGCTACCAAAGAACTCAGAACAATAGTATGGACTTCCCCTAAATAAATTTATCCTAGGAATATACAATTTGTATTAGCTTCTCAAACATAGAAAAATCTGATGCCAGCTCCAATTCTTCCCATTTCATCACATGAGATGGTCTAGATTATACTTTTCCAGCTGTGAGACATGGAACACATCATGAATTGACGTCAAATGAGAAGGAAGATATAATCGGTATGCCACTTTACCAACTCTCTTGGTAATCTAAAAGTGTCCAACATACCTTATCATTAGTTTCCCATGCTTACCAAGATGACGGTGACCGAAACGAGGTGCTACTTTTAGAAAAACATGGTCAATGACTAAAAAATCCAAGTCTCGGTGCATCTAAGAAGCATAAAACTTATGGTTAATCTTCACTATCAATAAATACTACCTAATCAAATTGAATTTATCAAATGTTTCCTACACCAGGCTTGGTCCCAATAATGAGGTCTCACCCACCTCTGCCCAACACAAGGGATCCAACAAGGCCAACCATAAAGTGCCTCAAAGGGATCCATACTAGTTGAGGATTGATAACTATAGTTATAGGAAAAATAAATCATCACAAAATGGATATCCCATGAAACTCCAAAATACAACACACATTCCTAAAGCATGTCTTCCAATATTTGATTCATCCGCTCTGTCTGACCAGTGGTTTGAGGATGGTATATTGTACTCAACTTGACCTATGACCCCATTGCCTTCTGAAGGCCTTCCCAAATCTATGAGGTAAAATGTGGGTCCTTATCTAAAATTATATCCAACGACACACCATGAAGACTCACTATCTCTTGAACATACAACCGTCCCAATTCATCCACACTGGTTGAATCCCTAATCAGAATGAAATGGGTTGATTTGGTTAGATGGTCAATCACTACCCATATGAAATTTATTACATGAGGTGTATGAGGAAAGCCAATAATAAAATCCATGGAGACCTCATCCCACTTCCAAATAGGAATGGGTAATGGCTGAAGAAAACTGGAGGGTATCTGGTGCTCTACTTTAACTTGCTGACATATATAACACCGAGATACAAATTTATCTATATCCCACCTCATACTTGGACCCTAAAACTAATAAAGCACATCATAAAACATCTTGGTGGAATCAAGATGAATGAACCACTAAGACTAGTGTCTATCCTGCATCACCACATTTTTCAACGATAATGACACCATAAAGCGACCCTTGAAAAAGAAAACTCCCTTAGGAGACAACAACGACTCACAAAAAACCTCCCCACTATTTAGGAACTGCATAAAACATTTAAAATACTCATCAATAGGTTTATCTCATTGAATAAACTATATAAGGGAAGGTGTCAACTGAACACTGGCCAAGAACGCACTTCCACTATGCTTCCTAGTCTCTATATGCAACTGGGAAAAAAGCCCCATCAAATTATGCTCATCACTACACTCTTTTAAATCCCACATTGAAATTTTTATGCTCAAGGTGTTTTCTACCACATTAACTTTACCTAGGGTATAGAAGATATAAAAATTGAACCCCTTAAGGTAATCAACCAAAAAAATCTACCTTAGATTTAGATATTTCTGGGAGAATATGTAAGCCAAAATCTTATGATCAGAGTAGACCACAAACTTCTCCCCAAAAAGATAATGAAACCATATCTTTATAGAATGAATCACTGTTTCTAATTCTAGGTTTTGGGTTGGGTAATTATTTTAATGTGTTCAGAGTTAGTGAGAACCATATGCCACAACATGGTTATCCTGCATCATCACACACCCAATACACATACTTGAGAAATTATTGTAGACCACATATCCATTTCCATATTTTGGAAAAATAAAAACCATGTCTATGTTCAACCGATGCTTAAGATCCTCAAAATATGCTTGAAATTCTAACCTCCACTCAAAATACACAAATTTTCGAGTAATCACTGTCATGGGCGAAGCAAGCCAAGAGAAATCTCTAAAAAACTTCCTATAATACATTGCCAGACCCAAAAATCCGTTGATCTAAAAAACATTCTTCACCTACTCCCATGACATCACAACATTGACCTTCTCGAGATCCACTAAAAACCTCATTCTAAGATCACATGACCTAGAAACTTCACCTCCCTGATCTATAAGGTTTATTTAGAAAAAATTTCACAGGGAAAATGATCTCGAAGAGTTCCCAACACAATCCTCAAATTTCACTCATGCTCCTCCTCAATCCTAAAATAGAACAGGATGTCATCCAAAAATACCATGATAAAGGAGTCAAGATACTGGAAGAACACCCAGTTCATAAGCACCATAAATACATTTGAAGCATTTTCCCACCTAAAGGGAATGACCAAATACTCAAAATGGATGTAACTACTCCAGAAGGATATTTTTGGAACATCCGACTCTCTAACTCTGACTTGATGATATCCAAAATGAAAGTTGATCTTAGAGAACCACCTTGACCCCTTAAGATGATTAAAAAGGATATAAATATGTGGAATGGGTATTTAATCTTTATCATTAAATTATTCAACTTTTGATAATAATAAAAATAACCAGAGTGATCTATTGGCCTTCTTTAAAAACAGAATTGGGGTAACCCAAGGTGCGATGCTTGGGTGATTAAACCCTTTGGATTCCAAATTTCCTAGTTGTACCTTTAATTTTGTCAACTTGGTGGGGTCCATATTATATGAGAGAATAGATACTGGTTGTGTTCCTAGTTCCATGTAAATGGTGAACTCCACATCTCTCTTGGGTGGTAAACATGAGAAGTCATCTGGAAACACCACTAGAAACTCATCCACCATAGTAGGTAATCCACCCTCATAAATAATACCATAATCCTCTAACATGAGTGATGATATTTTTAAAAAAGACCACCCAACTCTGGAATTGGAGGTCTAGGACATCCTGACCAAGGATCTCATTCACCTTGTAAAACCTTGGTACTCCTATTAGGTTCCACAAAAATCACTCACTACTAATAATAGTAAATGTGCACCTAGAAATACACAATCTAATCCATACCAAGGATCACATAAAAGATATACATATCCAAAACCAAGAAATCCATTTCCATCTCAACACCTGACATGATGAGTGCAAAAGATAGACACCTGAAACCCTTCTCTTTATACTTACCAAGCGGTGTCACCAAATCCATCGCACTCGAAATAAGTTTAGTTGAAAATTTCATCACATTCATAATATAATAAGAAATAAAAGAAAAATAGGCATTAGTATCAAACAAGGTAAAAACCAAGAATGATGCAATAAGAATGGTACCTTGAATAGTCGCAGGTCCCGCATTATATTCTATTGTCACCTAATCTATAACATGAAGATGAATCATCTATACCTGATCCTAATAATGACTAATGATTTATGGTTCTACCTTAGGCTGACTCTTCCCTAAAAAAGATCCATCCCTACCACAACAACAACCAAATAAAGAAACCGCTGTCCTAGATGGCTATGATTAGGATGAAATCACTCTAGAGTCCATAAAACCTACTCCACCCAGATATGGAAGTGTAGATCTACAATTCTACTACAAATACCCCATATTTACACACTGATAGAAAGGTCTAGGTAGATCCAGACACATAAACTACATACTTCTTACCTTTACACACTAATGGAACAAGAGTGATCCAATTTCTGATGCCATGGAAAAATATATTCAGGAAGGATGGACTGAACTACCACCTCTCTTCTTCTCTTTCTCATCTTGCTTCTACTTATTCTAATAAGAATTACCACTACCTTTTCCCACTAATGAAACTGATCTAGAGAAACCAGTCTTTCCATTATGATTGATCTCCACCATAAAAGTATGATCAAACACCTTAGCATAATTCTTTAACTTGAACAATAAAACTTGGGATTGAATATCCAGTCGCAACCCCATTCCAAACTTTTAAGACTTAAGATTCTCATTGGAAACTACCTTGGGTGCAAACCAAACTAACTCAATTAAAAATTTAGAATAATCCATCATGGTCCAATCCCCCTAGTGAAGATTAAAAAACTCATAGGTCTTGGTGAAGTCCAAGGTCTCAGGGAAATATTGCTCATTGAAGATGACCTTGAAATTCTTCCAACCCATCTTCTCATGCTTCCCATCTTGAACCATTGAGTTACACCACATCCAGCTGGGACCTTATAATAAGAACGAAACATATTTCACTTTCACTACCTCAGGAGTGTCAATAAATCCAAACATCCTCTCTATCTTCTCAAGCCATTACTCTACTTCCTAGGGATCGATGCTACCTCAGAAGGAAGGAGGATTATTCTTGAGGAACTCCTGATATTTGTCCTTTCCATGACCTAGTTCATCTTCCTCAACATGAGCATGTCCAGATCCCACTCCCTAATACAAATATTGGATAGCCTGATCCATGTATTCCACTAGTCTCTGATCAACTAGTGAGGGAGAACTCTCTATGAACTCTTTTCCTGGTTACATATGAAGTATCTAAGAAGGAATATTGCTAAATTAAGAAAAAACCATAGTAAAAACCATATGTACACCATTATAAATTTTTTATCAACAAAAGAAAGTCCCAAATACTTACATAAATCAAAAAAATAACCATATAAAACTCAATAACAAGACCAAACCACTTCACCCCATCCTGGTGTCCATGCACAGTTTTCAGCCTATACGTCTCACCTGGGGAGAAGTCAAAAAAATACCAACATCCCATGGAGACTCAAGGCCCATTATGAGGTATTTTATCTAGACACCCCACTCACAACCAAAACCTCAAGCCCAAAAAATCCCAGCTTCAGTCTATCTAGACTTTTCGAAATATTGCGATCTAAAGAAAGAGAAAAAACCTAATTTGATTCCATTTTATCATGAACCAAGATGGGATTCTATCCAACCTGACACATGAACCATCCTG
This sequence comes from Viscum album, assembly GCA_963277665.1. Lineage (NCBI taxonomy): Eukaryota > Viridiplantae > Streptophyta > Magnoliopsida > Santalales > Viscaceae > Viscum > Viscum album. The sequence goes on along the minus strand of OY728143.1, from coordinate 795,609,324 downwards.
TGGCATGGCCCAAAGGGTATTAAAAATCCCCAAGGGCCAGAAACTAGTTTCCGAGTATTAACGATTCACTTTTTTGGAATGATTTCACCCATGATAAAAAACCATAAAATTTTTCAAGAATAACACATCACACCAAGATCAATATCCAAAACCAAGAGAGATACCACAATTTTAAGTTAAGCATTTTAAAAATTTAACCAAAACCAAAAATTTAAAAATGGGGAGGTGATACCAAATAAAAAAAGACCCAAAAACCTTAATGCAACAAGACTATCATCACCCTCAATCCACCTCCACCAACAACTCCAAGGGAAGAACACTAGAAACTGAGTCCACCATTACCACCATGACACATCTTGAATTTACCTATATTAAACATAATAAAGTTTACAAACACCCAAGTGTGTATGTAGGGTGTGATCCAAAACCCAGTAGGATATCACCCAAAAATAAGGATTCCATGCCAAAACATTATAAGAAAAATCACCATGCTAGTTTTTGAGAAAAAATTTAGAAACATTTTTAAGTAAATTTTTTATGGAAAACAATTTTAAAGAAGATTTCTTTGAAAATTAACACAAGATAAAAATCCATAGTATACCGATGGTATGCACAACATCACAAGATAAACATGAGTAATCCCTCAAGGTACTACCACTACTGGGACCATAGGAACCTCGTATCTCGGTTAAATATGGTATAAAAACCATAACCTATAACATCCTCATGCATGATCCACTATAGAGGAATACATAGAAAGTAATATTGGGTTCCTATCATCATCATAATTTATTTAGTGTTGTAGAATCAATCCTGCTAGAATAAACTGGGTCTGATCCCCACCAATCCAACTAGTGTACTAGTCCTAGTCCACCCACCAAGATACCCCCGATTCCCTTTGTGCTTAATTTCCATTCACATATCACATAGATCCCCACTTTAACATGAACACATTAACCATCATGAATATACATTAGAAACCACCATTTTTCATTGGAAAATCCTCTTCTGAATCTATACAGACACCAAAACCATTTGGAAACACATTTTTAACAACTTACACAATTTATAGAACTCATTTAAGAAGCACAACAAGGAAAAACACATGAATCAAAATAAATTTATCTTATAAAACCATATTTCAACCCATAATAACCTTGAAACCTTTTGAAAAAACATTTCTCACCACACACATAACCCATAGAACACATTCAAGAAGCAAATCGACCATATCAAAATTATCAAATAATGCTAAAACATGGAATTAACTACCTCAAGCTTGGAAACTTTAGAAATATAGTGTAAAAACACAACAATACCACAAATAAACTATATTAAGAAGATATCAAACCATAAAAATTAAATTTTCACCCAATAACTCAAGATCAAACCTTTATTAGGTTAACCAATCTGCTGGAAAAAGGAGAGCTCAATGAGGGAGGAAGACAAACCCTAGAATAAGGGAGTAATCAAGAGAAAATAGACTAACTTGATGATCCTTGAATATACCACACCAAATACACCCAAAAATTAAAGTTCAAGGAGTCCAAGAAGGAGATAAAGAGTCTCCTAGGGCTGAAAATGTCATATGGATCAAATTAGGGGTGGTTTTGGGTTAAAACCAGGGAAAGGTTAGAAAGGTAATTAATCATTTTTAATGACTTGGACAGGCCACATGGTAAACCCACATGGTTTTCCAAATAGTGTAGCAACCATATAGTCTCTTCCATCCAAGAGGAAACTACCTGCATGGTTTCCTATGGGAGGGAACATGCCCATGCGGCTAACCATACTATTTAGACAATGCCACTATTTAAGGCACACAATTTCTCCAAAGACAGTGCACAATTTCTCCTAACCATACTACAACCATGTGACACCTGTAATAGGATCCAAAAACTCCATTTTTCTCCAAAAAAAAACCCTATGAAAACAAGGGATAAATACAAGAAAAAAATAAACAAAGGAATAACTCAAAATAAAATCATGGATGTGATAGGATTTGAGGTAACTTCCTAATCTGGAATCTGATCAGACCACTATTTATCATGTTGGAAGTGTTTAGGTAAGAGATTTGACCCACTTCCTTCTTTTCTCAGTTTATCTAAACATATTTAGTGCTATTTTTGTGATATAATATGCCCTATTTTTAATGGATTTATTTGTTTCTATGTTTTTTCTCATTCTAGGTCAAATTGGAAGCCGATACTGGACACGTAATCCTCTACCGCCGTAAGGTATGTGGTCTAGTAATTATCCGTCAAGTATTGTTACTTTATATTATATGTTGTGTTTCTATATGCCAGATATTCTGTGTGTTGCCTTAAAAATACACTCTCCCTTTGTTTAACTTGTTATCCATGATAGAAAATACCTCATGTATCCTCATTCTCATTGGATTATGTCCCCATCAACTAATTACACACATTAAGGTGTGTCTATTGGATTTAACTTTATATTATAAATGTGTATGTGACCAAACCATCTCTTATGTGGTTTTGGATTGAATACTAAATGTAATTACTGGAATGAATTAAATGGAAAGTGAGTGGTATGACCATGTCATATGGTTTTACATAAAGAATGGTTAAACCCTTATTTAAGTAGAATGTTAATAAATTATAAATCCAATATGACTACATATACATGTGATACTCAAACATGGAGTCCCCTATACTTGTGGTACTCAGGCATGGAATCCCATATATTTGTGATACTTAAGCATGGAGTACCCCATACTTGTGGTACTCGATCATGTAATACCATATACTTGTGACACTCAGGCATGTAATCCAATATACTTGTGATACTCAAGCATGGTGTCCCTATTGATATAATACCTAGGCATGAATCCCCATATACTTGTGATACTCAGGTATGGAATCCCTATTTATATGATAATAGATCATGGAATCCCCTATACTTGTAATACTCAGGCATGTCGTCCCTATTGATATGATACTTGGAAATGGCGTCCTATATACATGTGATACTTGGTCATGGAAACCCTTATGATTCATGATACTTGATCATGGAGTACCCTACTGCTTTATGAGACTCTAGTGACTAGACAAGGATGCTTGAGTTATGTCTCAAGTCTTAGTTAGCACTATGTATATAAATATATGGATGTAAATGTCATTACATATATAGCACATATTTATAAATACATTCATATACACTGATATGTATATATTTATGGTAATATCTATTTAGAGGTTTCCTAACATGGGCTGAAGTAGATAGTGTCAGCTTGGTGTCCTTAAGGAACTAGAGTAGACCCTTTTTAGTTTACATTATTGATTTACCATTATTATATCTATATACTACTTGTATTATATGCATGATATGGATAGTTCTATAAACCGTTGGTGGTGGCATACAAAGAATATATCACACCCTATTCGGGCCACTATTTTTTACCTAGACAGAATTCATGGATACATGTGGGGTAGAGGAAAACACCCAGTTATCAATGCATGATTTGATTATAGCATGGGAGAAAGGGAGCATATGACTGATCTATACATATTGATGCTATCTAGAGATTGAATTTTGGTCTTTTTGGTTCTTTTGATATACTTTTATGTATGTTTCCCTGCTTCCATGTTTGTATATTCCTTTTTGTTTAGAGACACGACATTACATCATTTTGTATATGGTACTTGATATTGTTAAAAATGACTAGTTATTTTATTCGGATGATCTATATTCTATTGTTAGTTGATATTATTCTTTCACCATTCATCCATTTATTACATAATCATAAGGGTATAGTATTTCCACTATAACACATTGGACCCTCACTGCTAGTTAAAATCCTCTGACATATGGGGAGGCACACTTGAGTCCATGTGACCGACCGGGTTCAGTTACTTATAAGTGAACTGGGTCTGATACGTTACAATTTATCAGAGTATAGGTGGGGGAAATGAGAATAGATTTCACAACATCACTATAGATATTTCCTTTATAAGTGCTCAAAATGGGCATTGGAAGTGATATAAAATCATTGATGTGACAAGTACACTGTTATAGATTTCTCTTTATTAAGTGCTACCTTTTTTTAGGGCTAAAAAAAATCACTTACAAAGGGTGTATTTTATCAACGCTAAAAAAAACACTAAAAAAGGGTGCATTTTATCAGTGCTAATAAAATGAACCCTTTGTCAGTGCATTTTTTAGCATTGAAAAATAACTCTCTTTATCAAGGATTTTTATTAGTGTTGATATATTCACCCTTTTTCAGCACTTTTCTTAGCATTGATAAAAGTCACATTTCTTAAAAAATCATTTATGTGTTATTAAATAGCATATTATAGAAAATAAATATACTTATACAAGTATATAGAATATTTTTTCTTCAATATTATTTATATAATACTAAATATGTATTTAATCTTAATATATAATTTATTTCGTGATTTTTTTATAAAAACCATTTAAAAATAATATTAATTAATGATGTTCTAATTAGTATTGAGTAATAGAAATTTAATAAAGATTTTATTATTGAAAAAACTAATAAAAAAAATTAATTTCTTATTATAAGTTGAAAAAAAGACTTAAACTTAAGACTACCACAACTTGTGATCTGAGTTCACATTTAGGCTCTACGAGATATCAAATGGAATCTTGTGAAAATATCTATGTTATTTAGATTGAGGAGACCTTGGTCCCTGTTTTTTCTCATTTAAAAAAGGATCAAAAGACTTATAAAATTGAGTTTTTAGTTGGGATACCATAATTTTTGAATATTCAATAGAATTTAAGCTTCTCTTAAGAGGTGTTTATTATCGTTCTTTTATAGAGACTGAATTTAGTCCCTGAGATTACATTCAAATGGATGTTATGCTGTTGAAATTTTAAAGGTTTTCATATTGAAGTGTTATTTATAACTTAATATATACATATATATATATACACATATTTTAAATATATATATATATAAAAATATAATTATATAAATAAATATTTAAACATATTTACATTTAAAATTACTTTTTAAATATATAAACCATGTGGAATTAAATATTGTTTATCCATTTTATTTAATATAAAAATTTATCCATTTAATTTACCTTATAAAAATGCATGCATATATGTATACCCATACAAGTGTATACATAATGTTTATATATAAATATTAATGGGTTTAGAATGAGTCTAATAAAAATTATTAGAAGCTTCAAAAGTGATTTAAACACTTGTTCGAGGATTTCCCATGAAAGATAAATGAAACTGCATAACTGTAATAAAGAAATATTTCAAATGGTGTAACTTACACTAAAGATCATCTGAAACCTTCAATATTCATATGATATTCTTGATAAAGATAAATAAGGGAAGCCAAAAGACATCCCTTCTTTGTGGTGTATACATGGGATAACTGAATCATATGTTGAACATGAAAGATTCTTCTTTATTCCATGATGTGCTAACAACTCTGTATACAAAGGAAGAATAAGAAGAGCTCTATGGATATCTGAGAGTTTAATCCAAGAATAATGGTCGAACATTCATAACAATTCCATCACATGGTAGTGTTAATATAGCTACAGAGACACTCCTTGGGTAGACACATTTACTCATTCATTATAACACCTGAGTAAATTTTTCATCCAACTCATGAAAATATTACATGAATAAATAAAACCCCTGGGAATTGAATTTAATGAAATGGTTTCCTTAAATTATAGGTTTGATGGAGAACATTTTGGGAATCTAACACACATTGAATAATATAACCAAATTCATACAAATAATAATTTTTATGAAAGTAGATATACAATATATATATATATAATCTTATATATGTCATATATATAAAGATTTAAGGAATATTAAAATCAATATCTCACTTGCACTAAATCCTAAAAGACTTTGTGCTATTTCATCTTTAATTATATCATATAAAACAGCTTATGAAATCACGTCAAAAACTAATTTTGGATATCTTCTAAAACAATTTTGGAAAACTATCATTAACTTCACCTTTTATAACATCATATGAAATACCTTATGAATACACATCCAAAACACTTTTGGATTAACTCTAAAAAACTTTTAGAGTATCTCTATGATTCAAAATCAATCCCCATTCAGTTAACCACAAAGTGTGACCCTACGGGACATTATAGCATTGGAAACACATATGAATCTATGGATCCATATATGTATGAAAAGAGAGGCCTTTAACAAATCTTCAATACTACTCAGTCTATAAAGGGATTTGGAATGATCTTCATCTAACACATGTATCTCCATACACGTTTCCACCAATATTAATCATATTCAAATGTGCATTCTAATATTTTCCCTTTGTCCAAGGTATTGTATGGCCATGGGAAATGAAACATGTCAATCTCATATAGCCAACTCATATGTTCTAAAATCTTAGAGTGTAGACTGACCTGATCGATGAATACATCACATGTTATTCATCCTTTTGGATAATCACATCACATGTAACTTATCTAGATAGATATACAATATTTATGTGTGGTTATACACTCCCACAGTCTATCTCAACTGAGGTTTAATATGTCATACTCATCATATGATAGGAAAAATATCATCTTGTTTAAGCTCCAACTGAAGACATGATCAACAACATACACAATCACCCTCATATTAGCTATGTTAATATGTAGACTTGAATAAGTAGGGTATCAAAGTATGTAAGTTCTCATGCTAGGTATCTTGACAACCTTAGGTAATGGGGACTCAAATATGATTCATGCACCCCTAGCATACTGAAGACAACTGTATGACATTCCATAACTTAGTAGTCTATATAGTGCATATAAATAAACATATTATTTTTTGAGCCTCATGAGAATATTTTGTATCTTTATACGTGAATCCTACTAATGATAAAAATAACATTTCATCATAACCTATAATAATACATGATGAACATCGACCAAGGATAAACTCAATGTGATATTTTGAGAAGTTAGTTATCATTATACTTCATGAAATGTATATCTATATATATATATTTATGTAGAAAATATGAAATAATGATAAAATGGAGGTTTACTTTAATATGATACATTTTAAAATTCTTAAACTCTTATATAATATTTAACAAAAAATAAAATAAGAACTGGTTTATAATATCTAATATGATAAACTGCCAGATCAACCTTATGTTTTCTAACTCATTACATCATAAGTAATTCATGTCACATATCTATGTGTACATCTAATAAAATTCTCCCACTAAATTATTTATATAGAAACATCTATGAAGTAATATAATTTGAATAATGGTGAGATTTAGGAATCATATTCCTAAATATTGAACTCTTTAAACATATTTAAACTTCTTAACTTCATAAAATCAAATATTACGATGTCAAATTTTGTTTTCTACTTATAAATTTTTAAGTTTATCATCATCATCCTTTAAACTCTATTACTTTAAATTTTTTCCTTGAAATAATTTAACTACTTACATTATTGTTCAAAAGTACTCCTAAAATCTCTTAGGATAAAGTGAAAAACCCATTAATACGATATCTAAAATTAAATTTTACATTTCTCTTTATCACCATTCCTTAAACTCATTTAGGATATCAACTTGAATTCAATTTTCATTTTGTCATGTACAATACTTCAAGAAATAGTGATATCCACTTTCTAAATAGTAATTAAATACAACTCTTTAGTTTTTTTCTTATCATCACATATCCTAAACTCTTTTAGGATAATGAGCGAAAAAACATTAATCTTAGACTGGTATAATCCTTTAGAAAATAGTGATAGTAAATTTCAAAATGATAAATAAATGTAAAACTTTTATATTTTTATTTACCGTCAAACATCTTAAAATCACTAAGACATTGAGTGGAAATCACATTAAATTTAGATTTTTGTAAACCTTTATTTGTTAAATTTGAAACGTTTAAGACGAAAAATATTCCCACTAGACTATTAGACATTATATTATTTCCAAAACATATTTCTAAGATACATAATCCATTTATGCTTAGAAATATCAGTTTTTCCTTTTTATTAAGAAAATTTAAGAAATAAACTATTTTTTCCATATCATATATGATATTATATGTATTTTGAAAATTATCATTTGAAAATAAGACTTTGTTAAAATATACCACTGATGGATGGCATGAACACATTTCCTCATATTTTTAAAAATATTTAGATAAACATTTTATCATGGATAGATATTTTTTCATCCATATATTCTTCTCAAAATATGTTATAGATATTAATGAATTATAAACCATGTGTATACATTTTATCATCACATACTTGTTCATAAAAACTCTTTGTTATATAAAATCTTCTCTTATCACATAATAGATGTGAGATGAAGGTACACATATTTTACTTAGATTCATTTGAGCTTGATAAAATCCATTACATTCAAATACTAAATGTCGTAACTATTTAATTCAACACATGAATATAAACTAAAAGCTCAATCAATTATTCCTTTTAATTTTTAACTCTTTTATATTTAAAATAATTTTTAAAATATAAATTTGATATCACATACCCTTAAAAATTGAAGAATTAATTTCTATAACATACATAATTGACATGGAAATTCCATGGAGTTTCATAAACTCCTTTCAATATATTTTTTATAATAAAATCATATTGAATTATCACTCTTCATTCTTAACAACCTTAGTTTTTAATAACCATGATTGTATTATTAAAGAAAAATTATTGAACTTTTCAACTAACTCTTCTTCTTATGGATTGAAATTTTACCTACATGTACTTTCTATATAGTACTTTAGAACCTAGACATAATTTTCCTAGTTCATTTATATTCCCAAAACATTGAGAATATCAAGTAAAATTTATTTGAATTCAATCATATTGTAATAAAATTTTAATATATGATAATATGATAAATTACCTAACTATAAAATACATCATTATTTTCCCCTTAAATAATGTTATAAAATTAAACAAATCATAAAATGTGTCTATTAAAACCCCCCATCTCATTTTACTTAAACAAACAATGTTTATAGGATCTTATCAAGAGGTAAATGAGATAAAAACACACATATTATGAAAGTTTTATCAAATATTTGTGTATCCATGTTATCAATGAAGAAAATCATTTTTTATCACTTAAAATAAAACCTCAAGCTTCAATTATTTTCATATTTTGAACTTATTTTATCTTTAAAACACTTTATAAAACATATAATTTATATCATATATCTTTTAGAATATTATAATTTATTTCTATAACCATTAAAGTTTTAAATAAATCCTTAGTCACATAGATTCATCAACATATTCAATTAAATTGAATATAATTTGAAAAACCTAATCATTGATTATATGAGACTAAAATTATTTAAATCATTGATGTACCAAACTATATTTAGTACTTGAGTGGATACTAAGATTCCTTTGGTAAATTTTCATATAATGACTTTGAAATGTTCAATGAATCACTCTATACTTCCATAAGAATCTAGATTCACTTGTTGAAAAATTTCAACACTTGGTTATTATGGAAGTAACTATCTTAACATAGAGAATTTTTCTTAAGAACATTTCTTAAATCACCAATATTTCATATGAACTATTCTTGATTTACCTATCATAAGAGCATATTTTGTTAAAATTATCATTTTCAAGGATTAATCTAAAAGTTTAGATTGATGATGATAATGATATTATCTATAATAGAAGGTTTGTTTACACGAGTATCAATTATTATTAACTATTTAAAATGGAATTTTGTTTAATGGGATCCCATTAGAATGATAACCCCATTTGTGCATCATATCTATTATATTTCACTAATTAATGAGTCTACTATAGAATTTATCTCTAAAATTATTTATTATGGCAAGGAATCATCCCAATCATATCATATATTACTCTTGGATAGACTAGAAAATAACTCTTTATCTAATCCATCATATGGATAAATTCAACTATATTCCTCTGGAAACCTAATCCTATTAGGGCCTCCTGGCTAGTGTGACCCAACACAAACACCAATAATAATCTAAAAAAAGAAAATCCAAGGCAACCCAGTTATGGAACGAACTACCCAATCAAGATTTAGTGAAAAAAGTACTTTTTTACCTTACATAAGACAATCCAAGGGCACACAGCTATGGAACGACCTTCTCAGTTGGATGATTGAGGTCTTGGAAAGTGACATTTTGGAAGTAATTTAACACTTAGTATTTGAAGGTGATTTTAATCTCACCATATTATCTCATGTTCTTCCATTTATGTACAAATGTTTCTAGTGATTTTAGTTTGGAATCATTTTTATCCACCAAATCAATATTTTCAAACCATATTGATGTGTAACTATTTACTTATACAAGCCATAGGTTTATGTTGCTCACCCAAAAATAAAAGTAAAAAAATATTCATACACATAAAAATTAATTATATGAATAAGGTACATGAACACTTCATGTAAAGTCATATAGTTATATAATATTGAAAATCTTTATATGAGTAAGCCTTGAGCAACAAATATTTAACCCCATTCACTAACCTAGACAAGGCATAAACCTCGAGGTAGGTATGTATTCCAACCCCAAGTCCCGATACCCGAGGATACTTTACTCAAGTGTGAATTAGATTTATAATAATTCAAACACATAATATTCACAAACTATGAACATATAATAACTTAAAGATAATAACTCCAAAAAAAAAACTGATGTCATAGTGGATGAAAAAATAAATTGATAATTTTACTTTGCATGTAATGAAAGGATCTATCTAGAAGTAGTTTAAAAATTAATCTAAAGAATATACAATATTCAAATTTCTAATTTTTTTTATTAATCATGAATATATAAGGTAATAAACCTTAAATATATAAACAATTCAAATATTTAAACATGAGACAAACCTTTATTAATAATTAATAAACAAAATCTAACTATAAAACCTTTTATAATTTCAACTTTAACATTACAGACATTGCATAATTTTTAATAAATTTTTTTTATATTCATTAAAATATGAACTCTTACATATTTATCATTATATAGAATTTATATTTTAAATATATGATATTATATGAATTATAAACTATTTATAATTCAATTCCTATTATCTAAACATTTTATATACTCTAAATTTCATATACTTAATCATCACTTAAACCTTGATCATATCAATCATCAATTTTTTTATGCGGATTTAATAATATCCAAATAATTCCACCTTTTTATTTTAAACAATTAAAAATAACTAATAATGAACAATTCATAATTTAAGTATAAACATTTTATATTTTGGGAATATTTCATAATTTATAAATTATTTCTTATGATTTATAAATAAATACTTTTTTTATAGAACATAAGTTATTATATATAATTTTTTAAAATTTATTTTAAATATTAATATTTAATATTTAAGTAATATTTAATAATAAATGTTTCGTAAAAATTTATTCATTAATTATAAACTCTTTATAATTAATTAATTAATAACCCTTTTATTCATTAAAAAATGTCCTAAAAATACCTTTTAAAATAATTTATAAATATTTTATAAACCATTTGAATCATTATACATGTTAAAATTTATTTTAATAATTTTTATGTTTACCCTAGGTAGGAATCATTTCCGTTGTAAAGGTAAGTATAGTTACCTTTATGCAAACCTTCTACATACATGTAACCCAGAAAAATAAAAAAACAAAAAGGTATAACCACCATGACCATTACATAGTACCATTATGTAATGGTAAACTATATTTTACTTTTACATAGACCCATATGCGTAAGGGTGCAGTGGTATAACCCTTATGCAAACTAATCCACATAAGGGTATTTTAAAATGACCCACATGAATTTTTTTTCGGTATAATGGTAGATCTAGATGACCCTTACACAGACCATTATGTATAAGGGTAAGTCAGGATGACCCTTACACAAACCACTCTTTGTAAGGGTAAGTCTAGATAACCCTTATGAAGAATTATTCTATGTAATAGTAACCCAAGAGGAACCTTATGAAAAACACTTCCATGTAAGGGAAAACCATTAATAAACTTATGTAAAATGCTTCTATATAAGGGTTATCCTGAATTAACCTTATACAAAACTCTTTTTCATAAGGGTAATAATTTTTACTCGAATTTCTAGAAAATGAAAACACAACTCTATTTTTTTTGGTTTCTTCTTCATTTCAATGCAAGATTTCACAAATATAAAACATAACCTCCCTATGATACCACTAAAAGATTTTGAATGATTATAATAACAATTATAAAAAGATTTGGAAGATATCTAAACACTTGTATGAGGATCTACCAAGAAAGATAAATGAAATTGAATATAAAGCTAAAATGAATAAATACTATAAATGGAATACCTTACACCGAATAACATATTTAACCTTTAATATTCATCTGATATTATTGATAAAGATCACTAAAGGAAACCAAAATACACCCCTATCTACGGTGTATCTACATGATTAATGAATCATATATTGTACGTGCATGATTCCCATTTCTTCTATGATGTGCTAGAATCTTGGTATACAAATAAAGAATAAGAAGAGAGATATGTGTATCTGGGAGTTTCATACAAGCATAATGGAAGAACACTCACAACACTTATATCACATGGTAGTGATTATATAATATTTAAGGATTCTCCTTGGGCCATCACATTTACTCATGCTGTCACGAACCGAATCAATCGCCACCAAAAATGGCACCAAACCCAGCCCGTGACAAGGCCCGAAGGGCGTTCCCGAACCCCATGGGCTGGCACAAGTGCCTGGGTATCATAAAATTAAAATTGGGAACGATTTACCCGAGTTTATAAACATAAAACAACAAAAGAATCCAATAAAACAAATATGGATTTTTCAAACCAAACAATCTTTTACAAAAATTCAGAATTGAATTACATAGCTTAAAACAACTCAAAAAGACTATACCAAAGGTAAAAAACCAAATAAGGACAGCCCAAGAACCGTCATTTCAAGGGGCACCGCCCTCAAGCCATCTCCACAAGACTTCACCACCAAGGACCTGCTAGAAAACCGAACCACTGGAACAAAAAAACTGTACCCAACCTGCGACAAGAAAAATAACCAAGTCTACTTACACACAAGGGTGTAAGTAGGGTGTGATCCAATGCCCAGTAGGATACCACCACTAAGAGATTCCATGTGATAAACATTTAAAGATGAAAAGTATGCAAGTTTCCAAAAACATGAAAAGCTAGTTACAATTTCTAAAAGATGAAACTTTGAATAAAAATAGTTTTCACGTGGGCTATCATTAAGAATCAACACTTTTAAAAATAATGTCAAAACTACTTAATTTTCCAGCCAACTATACTGTATGCCGACGGTAAGTACAAAGTAAATAATGAGCACGAGAAATAGGAAATAACCCCTAGGCACTAGCTCGTTCTGGGTCCCAGGTACCTCGTATCTCGGTGAGAGTAACCACCACAATATCCGTTCTCGTGCACGATACACTAGTAGGGAACATACCCATAACCTAGTGGTCCCCAATCATCATCATCATAGTTTAGTTAGAGTTGTAAGCATCAATCTTGCTAAGTGAAACTGAGGCCAAACCCCACAGATTCACTAGCATACTAGTACATGTCCACCCACCTAGATACCCAGGTTTTCCCTTTGTGCTCAAACAAGTTCAACAAACCAAGAAATATACTTTTCACATGAAAATACACTTCCAAATCACACATTATCCAAACATCCCCATGCACATCACACAAGTCACAAATTTAACTTTTCATTCAAATTCATTTTTAAATCAAACTCACACCAAAATAGCCCACAACACTTTTTTCATAACTTTCACAATCCAACACATCCTTTAACAATTTTATGAAGTCCCTAAAAATATGATAAACATCACATAACAAAACTATTAACATTTAAAATGGTTCATTTGAAATTATAAACAATCCAAAATAGTTTTCCAATATGGTTTCACCTCTTACATAAATCATTAAACCACTCAAAACTTTCATAAAACAATTCTAAATAGTGCACCAAATATTTCAAAATAAAACCCATTTCAAAACCATATTTCAAGGACAAAATCACATCAATAAAAATTAAAAACAGAATTTGAAGCCCCAAAAACATTTATTAAACAACGCCCATGTGTTATACAAACACCTCAAACAATAGTACAAAAGATCCACATGAAACGCACACGTTTTCAAAATCACTTTCAAGAAGTACAATAATGTTTTACACCTTAAAACCTTAAAAAACCCTCTTTAATACCCAGTGGCACATCAATACCCAACCATATCATAAATTTTATCCCAAACAAGATTTATTAAACAAAATTCATATGTTATAAAACAATCCCAAACAATACCCAAATGGTTGCACATGAAAACACCGAATTTTAAGCTAAAATGAAACTATAAAAACAAATGATTTACCAAATCCAACATAAACAGTTCACGCACCACACACATCATATTTGGAACATGAATAATAAGTAATTCAAGCAAACTAACTCATCTAGAAATGTTTACCCATGGAATCACCTACTGAATGTGTCGAAACCCTAAAATATTGGGGTGAAACATCAACCGCACGACTGCTGCACCTCAAGGAAGTTAAAATAAACCTAAAACCTCAATATTTCACCCCAAATAAAGTAATTTAGAACCTAGGCACGAACCCTAACTTCTGTAATTTTTATAATTCAAGAATTAGGGAAGAAACCCTAAGAAATTTGAAAGAGGAAAGAAATAGACTCACTTACTTGAAGTATCCTGAATTAATCACTCCAAAAACAATAGTTTCTGAAATTGAAAACAGAAAAAATTAATGGGTTTTTCGAACAAGATATAGAAGGTAATTTAGAAACTGGAATGGAGGGAAAATATTAAAAATTGAGAGAGTTAAGAAGGGATGAAGTTACCTCTTCAATTCTGTCCGATTTGAGACATCCTATGAAGTTCAGCCCTAATTAGAGATTTAAAAGGGCTCCAAGGAGGGGGGGAAAAGCAATGGGAGCGCGCCTGGATTTATTAGGGTCTAGAGGGAAGTGGAATCACCTAAAAATCCATTATATTTAATAAGATATTAAAAAATTAAAGAAATATTTTAAAACTGGAAAATGGGCTTTCAGGTTGGCCCAATTCTTAAATAAAAACCCAAATCCTCCATGATTATGGATTTATAAAGGATCCAAATTTAAATTTTGGTGTTAATAGGTCAGAGGAGACCATTTAGGAATTGTAATGGGTGAAAAATATTAAAAAATGAAAATGTTATCAAAGAAACAAAATTTATTTTTAAATCTGGAATTGGGCTCACGGTTTGGCCCAATTCATAAAAACTCATCTATTCCTCCATAAAACCTTTGTAAACCCTCCAAAAAAAATCATGAATGGAAAATAAATTAAATTTAACTTCAAAATAACTCATTTATATGAAAATTCTCCCCACCATGAAAACTTTACATCCCCGGAAAGCTACGGAAAGGCCAAATACGAAAACCAAACCAAACTGATAAACCAAGATGTACTCCCTTTCCAGGTTTCGCCCCCAAAGGCCAAAACACCTCCAGTGATCAATTAAGAAAGGAATAATTTACAACAAAAACATACACCACTTTCCTGAAACAATCAATCACATTCATGCTTTATCCCAAAGGAAAAATCCTCAAACACTATCCGAACAAGACTCAAGCAATTCACTCAAACGAACAACAACATCGAACAAGGTTACACATACCTTGCTATAACTAAACCATTGGGTACTATCCAATCTCAATAGTTACCCAAGTAAGATTTAGGTATCTTGATAGATCTGAATGAGACTACCTACCGCCAAGCCATGACTATGGATAAGTCTGAGTTACTGGTATGGGGGAACAAAAATAACCTCCCCACCATAAGAGACAACCTATATTTTTTTTCCGGGAAAGAATCAGGACACTAACAGGGGGAGGCCTGAATGGACTCCCCAGTACAAAGGGTATAATTAATCAGAAATTTACAAAAGAACTTATATAAGACTCATAGTGTGTCTCCACACCATAAGAACCAACCATCTTAAACGACCGGCGTGAGTTGACATGAAAAGACCCCAAAATTAAGGAGTTGGGACGGTCTCACGGTTAGTCTGCACAGTTTGGAAAACTGTGCGATACTATGTGGATCCTTATATCTACATGGTTATTTTTTTGTTCATGGTTATAACTAACCATGTGAAAACCGTGTGCTCAATTTGTCTAGCCAAATTTCCAACCATTCTCCAAAGACTCAATGGAAACCAAAGGGGGAGGGAATAACATTGTGTGATGACATGGGTACAAGACCCTCAACCGATTTCCACCGAACGGGAACAACAGAAGAAATATGATGACACCATAGGTTTAAACTCTTCTTATATTTCATACTGAGGATAGGAATTTTTAAAAGGGTTTAAATGACACTAGGGTTTTCCCTGACTACGCGCCGGCTTCTCTCCGGGACCTATGGCTGGATCTCAAAATATTGAAGCATCTTCGACCTCACAGTTAGGCTGTGGAAACCCCTATATGGATCTTCTTCTTTCGATGCCACAAACAACAACAACGCATATCCTGATGGGTTCATCAAGACATAAAACACTCCATAACTCACTTTACCAAAACCAGACATTTCACTAAAACAAGGGATCAGAAGAAGTACACACATCGCACCTTGTTTCTTTGGGTGAGAAACAACAGAAGGGCAGGACACGTATAAACACCTTCCTCTAAGATAGAGGATTTTATGCTTTTCCCAAGGGATACATACTCCCAACATAACAGAGAACCTATGAGGATTGTGTGACCTTCACCTTTATAGTCAAAAGAGCACACAACATCACAATGCGTCACCAAACATGACCCTTGAGATTGATAGAAACAATACATGGAGCAGGACCATATTCCAAGTCCCTAAACAACAGACAAGTCCAAAAAGTGGACACAATATCCTATCAGGACCAAAATATCAAAATTTGTGGTTTAATAATAACTCTTGCTTCAAGGAAACTATGAAGAACCCAACGACCCTCTTAGACACCATCATGACACTCATCAACAGTAACAACCAAAGAACACTTCCACCTTCGATAAATCAGGAAACTTAAGAAACTAAGGTCTCTTTCAACCTTCCACAAGCACTATCCCACTACAAGAGGATCCACAAATCAGAGAAATTAATGGGTGTAGACTCAATAAAAAAATGTTCGATAAAATATTCCTTATATTGATCAACTGGAGGATTTTCTAATGGCGAAACAATATGGGTTGCACTTCAGTTGTTCATTAACCCTTAATGGGGGCGTACCTTATCCAATGAGTGAACCCAAGGACCCAACCAAGCTGGTCCATTGGTCAAAAAATGCCACAAACCAGATCCAAACACATGAAGGGAACCATCGTAAAGGCAACCCAATTTTTTTTTTCAAAAGAGACCACTAACCGTCCCTACAACACAGATTACCAACCAAACACAAACCCAAAACACAGTTCAAACAGAAGGGGTTCTTGAACTCAAAACATCCCACAACATCAACATTTTCAAAAACCCATAATACAGACCATACCAAACTATTCATCAAGACATCATGTTTTTCTTTAAAACAAATTCTTTGAAAACAAACAGTTTAGCAGTAATCGTATCCACCAATGGTACCCCATGGGCCTCACACATGCATGTTTTTGTGCCACACCAGGCACCCTCCTCATATCCATCCCGGTATTCATCCAGTCATTCCATAAACCATCCATCATCCCATATAACCCCATGCATGTGGTCACTCATGGAAATACCAAAGGTTAAAACAAATATTCTTTCCACTTTTCAAAACCAAAACGGTCAACCAACCCAACCTTTTTCTCAAAACTGCTAACAATGAGATCAAAATCCGAATTCACATCTTACAAAACATTTCATAAGGACAAAACCATTTAGAAAAGAAATCAATTTAAAGTTATTCACATCAATTTCAAAACATCTCATCCCATTAAAACACCCTTTAATTGTTTAGAAAACTATATTGGAAACACTTTTGAAAACCAACTTCAATATGGTTCCGGCTTTCAAAAGAGGTGTGAGCATACTATTTTCCATTTCAAAACAATTATGAAAATTCAGTTCCACCATTTCATAAATCAAAACATTCCATATTTATTTGAAAATCATTTCACAAAAACTTTAAACTTCTTAAAACCAAGTCACTTTAAAACCAAAGTTCCATGATTTAAAAACTAAAGCACAAAACAATGTGAGAGGAAACTAGTTTCAGTGGGTGACTTGGAAATATGGTTGGAAACCATATTCCAATCACTTCACCATCATAGAGAGTGTTCTAGGGAATATCCCTGGCTCCACATGGCTTGCCAGACCCTGCAAGCTCACTGAGACCATTAACCCAACTCTCTTTTCATTTCCCCTAATCATCATCAGACCAAGAAAACCAAAAGACATAGATAAATCCCAACTTCCCCTGGAAACTTGAATCCCATCATGAGGTGTGGTGATCAGCCACACTACTCATAAAAAAATTCCAAGTCCCGACAATCATAAATCCAGACTATCCCAACTGTTCCCCAAATAACAAGACCCAAAGAGAGCGGACCACCTCTGATACTATTTTGTCACGAACCGAATCGATCGCCACCAAAAATGGCACCAAACCCATCTTGTGACAAGGCCCGAAGAGCGTTCCCGATCCCCACAGGCTGGCACAAGTGCCTGGGTATCATAAAATGAAAATTGGGAACGATTTACCCGAGTTTATAAACATAAAACAACAAAAGAATCCAATGAAACAAATCTGGATTTTTCAAACCAAACAATCTTTTATTAAACAAAATTCATATGTTATAAAACAATCCCAAACAATACCCAAATGGTTTCACATGAAAACACCGAATTTTAAGCTAAAATGAAACTATAAAAACAAATGATTTACCAAATCCAACATAAACAGTTAACGCACCACACACAGCATATTAGGAACATTAATAATAAGTAATTCAAGCAAACTAACTCATCTATAAATGTTTACACATGGAATCACCTACCGAATGTGTCGAAACCCTAAAATATTGGGGCGAAACATCAACCGTACGACCGTTGCACCTCAAGGAAGTTAAAAGAAACCTAAAACCTCAATATTTCACCCCAAATACAGTAATTTAGAACCTAGGCATGAACCCTAACTTCTGGAATTTTTATAATTCAAGAATTAGGGAAGAAACCCTAAGCAATTTGAAAGAGGAAAGAAATAGACTCACTTACTTGAAGTATCCTGAATTAATCACTCCAAAAACAATAGTTTCTGAAATTGAAAACATCCAAAATTCAGGGGTTGTTCGAAAAAGATATAGGAGGTAATTTAGGAACTGGAATGGAGGGAAAATAGTAAGAATTGAGAGAGTTAAGAAGGGATGGAGTTACCTCTTCAATTCTGGCCGATTTGAGACATCCTATGAAGTTCATCCCTAATTCTCGATTTCAAAGAGCTCCAAGGAGGGGGGGGGGAAAGCAATGGGAGCGCGCCTGGGTTTCTTAGGGTCGAGAGGGAGGTGGAATCACCGAAAAATCCATTATATTTAATAAGATATTAAAAAATTAAAGAAACATTTTAAAACTGGAAAATGGGCTTTCGGGTTGGCCCAATTCTTAAATAAAAACTCAAATCCTCCATGATTATGGATTTATAAAGGCTCCCAATTTAAATTTTGGTGTTAATAGGTCATAGGAGACCATTTAGGAATTGTAATGGGTGAAAAATATTAAAAAATGAAAAAGTTATAAAAGAAACAATATTTATTTTTAAATCTGGAATTGGGCTCACGGTTTGGCCAAATTCATAAAAACTCATTTATTCCTCCATAAAACCTTTGAAAACCCTCCAAAACAAATCATTAATGGAAAATAAGTGAAATTTAACTTCAAAATAAGTCATGTATATGACACATGCCTTGTAACACATGAGTAAATAGATCAACCAACTCATTCAACTCTTTCATGAACAAATAAAACTCTCACACATTTAATTTTATAAAAAAGTTTCCTTAAAAGATACATTTGGTGGAGTATATTTTGGGTGTCCAAAGCACATATAATAATGTACCAAAATGTATGAAAATCATAAATTCATGCAAGCAGATATATATGTTATATGTATATCAGCTTATATATATCATTTTTAAAAATATTTAGGAAACATTCCCTTCAAACATGTGTGTGTGTGTCAATAAACAAATATACATATTTATGTTCATATTATATATATATATGAATAATTATATATAATATATTTAAATAAATATAAATATATATTACACACACAAATGAACACACACACACACACACATAAACTCTCTCACACACACAAACATATATTTTATAAATGT
Organism: Viscum album; assembly: GCA_963277665.1. NCBI lineage: Eukaryota > Viridiplantae > Streptophyta > Magnoliopsida > Santalales > Viscaceae > Viscum > Viscum album. The sequence goes on along the minus strand of OY728143.1, from coordinate 795,588,917 downwards.
ATTTAAAAATAATTATATAAATATATATAAATATATGGATGAAAAAATATGTATGTAAATATATAAATAATTATAAATATCATAAAATATAGAATAAAATAATATATATTTGTGGTAATGGTGTTTTCTTTCCACATGAAGGCCTCGGGTTTGAATCTAGGCATGTGGAGGTGATCAAAGAGGAGTAATAGTTGAGTGATAATGAGGGGGGGGGGTGCTGAAAAAGAACTACTATAGAAACCATAAAATTAAATACTCAAAATGGGCCTTGTCAACATTAAAAAAGATTTTATGTGATAAATGAATTTAAAAGTTAGTCACTTTTATCCTCATCTTTTTAATGCTGAAAAACACATCCTTTATTAGTGCTTTTTTTAACACTGATAAAACTAGAAAACATATCTTTTTAAAATATTTAGGTATTCCCGCTCATGCCACACCTCTCTTTTATCAGTGATTCCCTCCATTTTTAGCACTCTCCTACTAGGACCCACTTCTTCTCATGCATGAATCCCACCAGCCCCCTATCAGTGCTTGCCCATTTTTTAGTACTCAACCTATTTCCATGCTCCTTTCTCACCCCCATATGTCTGAATTTGAACTTGAGACCTTCATGTGCAATGAGAATGCCTTTACCACTAGTATATCTTGTTCTTTTTCTATATTTTATGATATTTCTATTTATCTATATATATTTACATACATTTTTATCCATATAATTATATGTATATATATATATATTTTCAAATTAATTTATAAAATATATGTTTTTGTGTGTGTGTATTTGTGTGTGTTTATATATATATATATATTTATAAATATGTTTATGTGTGTGTATATATATAATTTATTTATATTTATTTAAATATATTATATATTAATCTTCATTTTCATATATTAGAATATACACATAAATATATATATTTTTTATCACACACACACACACACACATAAATATTATTATATACATTTGTATATATATACATATATTGATGAATTTTTATATGGTAAATATAATGGTTAGATATTATTTTTTATAACATTGATAATATTTATTTACATATGGTTTATATATTTAAAAACATATTTTACATGTAAATATGTTTAAATATTTATTTATACAATTAAATTTATATATGTAGATATGTGAATATATATATATATATATTTTAAATTTATAAATAAAACTTCAATATGAAAAAAATTTAAATTTCAACACTATAATATCCATATAAATATAATATCTAGGAATAAATTTATTCTATACCAAAAAATATAATAATACCCTCTTAAATGAAGTTGAAATTACATCGAATGTTCAAAAATTAAGGCATCTCTACCAAAAACACAGTTTTAAAGGCATTTTGGGCCTTTTTTAACGAAGAAAAAAAAACCTAGAATCCCTTAGTCCAAAAAATTTAGATCTCTTCAAAGTCTCTGATTTGAAATCTTGTGGACCCCAAATAGACTCTTGGTTCAAAAGTTATAGACATTTTAAGTTCAAGTGCTGTTTTCAAGTTATCTTGAGAGATTAATTAATTTATTAATTTTTTTATCACTAAAATGTTCTTAAATGTCTATTACTCGATAATAATTATAAAAAATATTAATTAATATAATTTTTTTAATTATTTTATAAACCATTTTCACTAAATATATTATATATTGAGTGTAAATATGTATCGCCCCGACCTGTCTCACTATATGATCAGTAACCAAACCGGTTCACCATGTGACATTAGGCGTACCTCACTGTAAGATAGAGGATTCCGACTAAGAGCATGGTTCTAAGGTGGTACTATGGGGAGACTATACCCCATGTATAAAAGTATTAATCGTAACAGAAATAAATAAAATATCAAATATAACCATCACATCAAAGTGTGAAAATAGATAAATAGACTAAACAAACTATAATAAAATGAAATGAATTCATATAGGCATATAGACTAATCACCCACCAGTTTGACCACATATACAAGGTAATCGATCAAATAAAATAAAATCAATGTCTCTACCAAAATTCTGAGCCATAATTCATCCCAAGCTCTATGTAATATCTGAGCTACCCCACTCGATCAACCCAGACCTCTGCCCATCCTATGCTTGTAACCAACTGAGAGTCTTCTCAGGTACCCAAGTGCCATGGTAGCCTAAGTATGGTGTGAGTGCATAACTCAGTAGGGAACCACTGATGTAGTCTTGTACTAAAACAATATTTTAGTGATATGTTCATGTGACATTCTCAACTAAAAATGTTAAATAACTATAGTAAAATAAATAAATGATAAACCACTATAGATACTTAGCTTTGGGACACCTATCAACCATACCTACATTGGCTAGTTCTAGGGTGTCTCTAAGAACATCTGAATGGATCCATGGCCAGATCCATACATCCTGAGCATCTCTAAAAAATTCAATATAATAAATGTATTAAAGATGATTCTAGGGTGTCATAGAAATCACTAAATTATAACATACCCCAAGTCACCATACCCAATGACTAGATCCCAGGAATCCTGGTCATCCCAGTCAGGTATGAATATTGTCACCAGGCTTGATTGGTTGGATCCTAGGGTCAAACTTGGAATCTCATAACAATAATCATCATAAAAATAATAATAATGATCACAACAACCAAGCATGAATGGAAGGATCCAAGATATACTAGGAATCCAAGAGGTCAGTGGAATCTAGGGAGTCCCATATATACCCGAGGTTGAATCCCAAAATCCTAGGCGTTCATCATGTGGATCAACATCCAGATCTTAGGATGCCTGTCGAGTGTCTATGGTGACATCATCATGTCCAAGTTGTATCACATCTATATCACACGATCCCTATAAACGGATCATAGGAATCAACTTTTTGTGTCCACCATGTCACCATAATATCATATAATGATTATAATCCAGATCCTAGGAAGCACATTTTGGCATCCACATCATACCATCATTGCATCAGGCTCATATGTTGGGTCTTAGGAAGAATGTCTGGGAATCTATCACTACATCAAAATTAAATTAGTAAAATCATAAACAAGTCAGGGGTTATACGAATGCCTTCACCCACCACCATTATCCATAACCCCCTAGTATCACATGTTCAATGCATGTTTTAAGGTGATATTCATTACCCTCTCTACCCAAGCCCATAACACACCAACTCAAGGTCAGTTAGTCACCAGGGCACCCACTGGGTCCCCAAGGTCAAAACCAAGTCAGTCACCCCTCTTGGGGTCCTTAACACTTATTAAACCATGAGAGTCAACAATCATAAATTAGTGACATAACTTCCCTTACCAATGTCATAATCAAGGCACAACCTCATCAGAAAACCATGGTATACCCCATAGGTAACCCACTGAAGGGATGTGGTAAATCCCATCTCGAAATATATAATCACTCAAGGTTGGGAACTCTCCCAACCCATATTAAAAATCCAAGAAGCATACACATGTCTCATGGTTCTCACATGGCATATTTGGGCTACTCCATTCAAGTAATTCCACACCTCTACATGGAGGTGTCCAATGGATCTTATATAAGGACACTAGGTCACACTCCCCCTGGTCACACCCCTCAAGGGTTCAAATGTCACAAGACATACCAAAGAACTCAAAATATTTTCCATTAGTGACCTTGTCAAATATACATTGCAAAAAGACAAAATTTCCTCGACACCTATTTCCCTATGTCACAAGGAATTTCATTTTATTTAGAAATTCTAGTTTAAATTAACAATTCAATTAATTAAACAAGAAGGCCAATGAGCTCAGAAAAATTATGACACATCACATGCATCATAATTACTCACATTAATCCATATGGAATATACCAAGGACCACTTAAATTTTTAGAATCCATTTACCTTTATTTAATTGCTTGAAAAGGCCTTCGGGCCACTGATCCTCTAGGGCACCTCAGGCCTTCGGGTTATGGGATTTTGGGCCACTAGGACATGAAGTAGTATGGCTAGACCACAGAGGAGAAGGAACTAAAATATGTATCAGAGTAAGTCCGATCCACTAGAGCATAGATAGCTATATTGGAAGGAAAATAGGATATGACAATCTCTATTGATATTATGCAGCTCTATATGGGTCAATTCTAAATGATCTTCTATGCGAGGTGGTGAGTTAGGCACCTTTAATGAAGTATATGTTAGGGATGGGTCATTTCAGTGTAGTTGGATATTTGGACCTTCAGGGTTATTTATTGAGCCTTATGCATCTGGGCCTATAGTTCATGTAAGGGTTCCCTGTTAACCAAGTAAAAAAATGGGATTATGGAAAAAATAAATAAAAATATAAGGCCTTTGGGCCATTCAGCTATCCATAGCCCAATTTTTTTTCATAGCCTCATCCAAACCCATACAAGCCCATCCATACTCCACCAACCATCAATGACTCACCCGAGGGCCTAACTTAATCCAAACAACCCACATTAATTAGTCATAAAATTTATAATTAATTAACCAATTTAATTATAAAGAGTTATAATCACTGAAATCTCACCCGTAGTCCTCAATGTACTAAAACATGACAAAAAATACTTAGTAGGCATATTGAAGATCCATGACATCACCATAGGTAAAATATTTAACAAAAATCACTGATTCCATAAGAATTCAAGCTTAATTATAAAGAAAAACCACATAACAATTCATAGTTTGATGCAATTTTATTGAATCAATGAGTGACATCACTCAGATATCATCTTAGGATGTCCCCTTTATAGGAAGTTTAAAACCCCATGATAGTCACCCTATTCTACCATGATACTATGGAATTGACACCAAAACCCTAAATTGAAGAAGATGAAATTAGAAAAGGGTGGAAGTGAGGAAGATCGATGATCATCGAAGGATATAACACACCTAAAACCACCGAATAATCACCACAAAAATGAACAACATAGTAGGATAACCAATGAGTATAAGGGGAGGGGGTCATCTAGTCCATGCGCATGTGAGAGGAGGAGAAAAGGGGGTTCCCCTTATAGGGTTAAAATGGTAAAAATCCATCTTTAACGAGCCACATGATTTTTCTGCCCAATTTTTCAAACCATGTGCCAACTGTGCAGTAGGAACTATCTAAGTGAACTCTTCTTGCACCATTGTCTTGCACAATTTTCCAAACCATGCACCAACTGTGTAAATTATCACTTCCTTGGTCTACAACATTTTTCATGGTTTGTCTATATCCATGCACAAACCATGCGCTGATCTCTATGTTTAAATCAAGAAACACATTCTCCCTTGAAATTAACATGGTTTCCTCAAAACCATGTGATAAATATTCCAAAAAACCATGCAGTATAAAAATTGAACAGAAGCTCCCCCTATACATGGTTACCTTCATGGTTTGATCTAAACCATGTGATCCAAACTGTACACCCATTTTAAAGTTCCCCAAAACCTCTAAAACTTACCCAAATATCCTGAGACTCACCCAAGAACTCAAGGAATCCATTGGGATTCAAACCATGTAAAAAAAAAAATTAATTTAAAATGACCAAACTCTCATAATTCCATTCCAAATCCTAGTTAAAAATAGAACTTTTCCACCCACTCAAAAAAAAAAATTCCTTCAAGAATTTTCAGCCCATATAAATGAGGGATCTTAAAATATCCCCAACATAGCACTTTTTATCTCTGATAAGTCTCATTGAGACTTTTAGCATTAGTACCGACTCTCTTGGGTTACTAATTTTCATTAAAATGATAGTGTTCTATACATGAATTCAAAATGATTTTTTGAATAATATCTATAAAATCATGGTGATCAAATCACCTAAAACTGACACAACACTCTCATTAATTATTGAAACACTGAGTTGGTTCTTTCCCATTCCTGTCTATCTAGATACACCCACATTTCATCATCAAATTGATCATATGGTCTATGGTTCTCCCTAATATAGAATTTAGCTTATAATAGCCAGTTCTGATTCCATGACACATCCAACATAAAAATTTTCCATCGAAACATGATCTTAGAAGACCGCTGACCTACTCAGAATGATTCCCAAATCATTGTAGCCAAAAATACATGAGAATTATTTTCAAAATTCGGTCCCCACCTTCATTTACAAATACCAAGCTAGATTGGATGTACCTTCAACATCCATTCAAATAGGATAATTCCATATTTTTCTCGAAAAGCACCATCCAATTCTTAAGAAATACCTTTTATATAAAAAATGACATATGTTATGTGGTATTTATCTCACCATATCTATTTCCATGTAAAATAACTTGCTGAAACTCTTCTAGTTGACCTACAATGAAATGCTTGGATACACTCATCGGCGTGTCATTCAATTACCCGATATTGATGTATTTAATCCTGGTGGCATCCCATTATCACTTCGACACATTCCCTAAAGTCTCAACCTAAATTATGATGTGATTATATGGAAAAATCCTACACCGAACAAATCCTCCATCATGCTCCATACATGAGCACCGATGTGTTCCCAATATAATCACGTTTGAACCATCTCAAAATTAACCTAAACCCAAATCCAATGATAAGAAAATATCCAACAATATTTTTAAATTCAAACATATAATTCAACAAAGAATCCATATGAATTTGAATGTATTTTATCATGGCCATAAAAAATCCACAACATCCATATAACCACCAGTACCATTCACCCATAACCCTTAAATATGAGGGTTGTATTTCTTGTGACTAACATATTAGTGCCCACTATAGTATCATACTTTTGATCATACTACTAAACCCAAATCCTTTTCATTACAACCCATGCCCCATCCATTATTGAACATAATGACTTGCATGTCCATGATTTCTAAAAAATAAGTGCTTACTAGAAGTATCAATTTAATTCCCTTTACAAGCTCATGGAAATGTCACCCAATAAAACTACCAAATTCAAATTCACAAAGAGGTTCATTCCCTAAAAAAACATTATGGTGAATGTTCCACCATATTACCTCCCTTATTGATCCTTAAGTGTGACACTTGATGGATCCCATAACACACATGTGTCACTCTTCCCTATCCACGTTCATCAAATTCTCAAGATACCAGGACTAAAATCATCCAAATAAACCCTATCAGTCATCAAACTTATCACTACTATCATTTAATTTAAAATTATGCGAGTTTTATATCATTTAATGGGGATAAAAATTCCTCCTGACATGTCAATTCCATTTAGCCAGAGTTCCCACAACACTCATCTTAAAAATCAATCATATCTCCTATGATAAAAATAAACACACACTTAGTCCCCCATAAAGTGCTATTACAAGTCACAAGAGTCCACCCTCACTCTCACCATGGTATTGAAGTTCACCAAAGTAAATAGGGCCAGGTACCCGTATGATCTTTCCCTTTCAAAGCGAGTCTCACTACCATGACACTTTAAGTGCCTCACCTTCTAAAGTGATATAACTCAAGGTTCTTATCATATAAAGTGTATTAATTAAACACCATGCCTAAACCATATGATTAATAGAACCTTATATTAATTGAACTTAAAATCTAGAAAATCATGATGATTTACACCGCTAAGGGACTAATAAACCTAGGCTAATACCTCTTGTGGGATACCCTCAATCAATAAAAAGGACCTGACTCCCAAAACATGAATTCATATCATGAGTAATCTAGGTCCTCCCACTTATCCCAAAAGTCAAGTCTCACATAGGTCACAACCCATAGAATATCCCATCAAACAACATAAAACATTCCAAAATACCCATCTTAGGTTCGAATATACATCATAGGAATCACATGACAAAACCAGCATCCACCAAGCATAGGTTCTCATCAACCATCCACCTATGATAATTCTATCTTGAGAACCACAGCTCATTAGTAAATTCTATCACATCCAACAAAAATTTCCTAGATGATCTATACTAAAACAATCCATAGTCACTGGTTCAGTTTAGTATAATTCCATTCCAAGATAATTGGAAAAACACCATAAATGTAGTGACTGAAACTTTAAGAAACTGAATTAAAAGGATAAAGACCCACATGTGGGTGGGTGGGGGGGGGGTGGGGGTTATTATAAAGGCATAAAATCCATTTATTAACTACTAAGGGAACTCTATGTCCCATACACCAAGGGAATTCATTGTCATGAGCATCTCACTATAGATCTACATAACCTTACATTAGAAGGAAATGCATATACAGGTTGGCCTAGCTGAGTAGAATGACACCAAGTACTTATATGAGAAAATGCCTCATGAGATTTTTCCAACACTTTAAACAACTGATCCTCTTATCAGTGATACAAATAACACATATTAAGGCATACATGTCATGTGGATCTTTCATACCTAATCATGATACATGTGATACCTCATACCTCTATAGTATAAGATCTAAAATCCAATAATTGTCTTCTTGGAAATGGTCCAAGAAATAAAAATACAAAGAGAAAACCATAAAACAGAAACACCAAGTGTGTCACATGAGGTTAAAACCACATCAATCGTAACATGAAAAACCTAGAACATCTATCCCATGCCTAATAACCCAGAATTCCTACCGAAACAATTGTTTATGATGCACTAACCTAATATCCATTATAATATCTGACAAATTCATATATCTATTGGATAATATATCCCAAATAGAAATAAAAAATAAAAATATCTTAGATACCACTTTTAACTGCCTAATCTGGATCACTCTATGAAAATTAACTGGATCACTATTTTCCCTCAAGAGTGCCTCCCTGTACACCAGAGGATTTCAACTAGTATCAGAGGTCTAAGTTGGTACTATGGGAGAGATCCCCCTATATAAAAGTATCAATCATAGAAAAAATAAAAAATATCAAACATAACTATCAAAAAAGAGTGATTAAATAAATAAATTTACTTAATATACTATAATAAAATGAAATTATATCATATAAGCACAACGACTTATCACCCACCGAGACGGCCACATATAAAAGGCAAGAAAGGAAATAAAATAAAATTAACATGACTTCTAAAACTTTGATCCATAATCCATCCCAATATCCATGTACTCACTAAGCTATCCTGCTTGATCAATTCTAGGACTTTTCCCAACTCATTCCTACAACCAAGTGCAGGTTTGCTCAGGTACCCAAGTTCCATGGAGGCCTGAGTATGGTGTGAGTAAATTACTCATTAGGGAACCACCAACATGATTCTGTACTAGACCAAAAAATCAGTGATACATGCATGTGAAATACTCAACTAGAGATAATAAGTAAATATAGGAAAATAAATTAATGATAAACCACCGTCAATCCTTAGGTCGAGGACCCCTATTGACCACAACTACTTCGACTAGTGGTAGGGTGTCTCTAAGAACGTCACAATGACCACACAAACCATATGAATATTAAATCCTAGTGTGTAACCCATATATCCCCAATAATTTGGACTAACAACCCAAAAATCATAATGAATGACTCCATGGAAGGATCCCATGAATTTGGGGCATCTATCTAACTTTAATATAATAAGTGGATTGAAGACGATTCTTGGGTGTCCCTGGAAGTCAATGAATCATAACATACCCAACATAAATATACCAAATGGAAAGATCACAATAATCTTGGGAATCTTGATTAGGTATAAGTAATGTCATTAGGTTTGACTGTCTAGATGCTAAGGGTGACCTAGGTCTCTCATAACAATAATCATCATAAAAATAATAATAGAGATCACTATCCCTAATCCTGAATGGCTAGATCCTTGATGTAATATGCATCCTAGGGATATGTGGAATCAAGGGAATCCCATATAGACCTGAATTCGAATCCCGATGTCCCAAGAATTATTCACGCGACTCAATATCCAGATCCTAGGATACACGTTGGGAATCCATGGAGACATCATTGTGTACAAGTCATATCATATAAATATCACATGAGTCCCAAAGTTAGATCCCAAGAAGAACCTCTAGGAATACACCATTTCACCATCATATCATATAAGTCTCATAATTTAGATCCCATAAAGCACCTTTGGGCATCCTCACAATACCATCTTCACATCATGACCATAGGATGGGTCCCAAGATGCATGTATAGGCATATATTGTTGCATTAAAATTAAATAAGTGAAATCATAAACAAGTTAGGGGTTGGATTAATTCCTACACACATCACCATTATCCATAGACCCTTGGGTTCACATGTTTGGTGATGATTATAATGTGAAACCTATTACCATCTCTACCCTAGCCCATAATGCACCCTCTCAAGGTCGAGAAGTCACCAGGGCACCCATCGGGTTCCTGAGGTTAAAACAATGGTAGCCACCCATTAACACAAACTTCTTACTTATTAAATTATCATGGTCAAAACATATCACTTAGGGGTAAAACTTATCTTACTAAGTTCATAATCAAGGCATGACCTCATAGGCCAACTGGGGTATACCACCTAGGAAACCCATTGAAGGGATGGGATAAAGACTATCTTGAACTCCATGGTCAGTCAAGGTCATGAAATCTCCCAACCCATATTAACAAGATAAACATATCCTATATGACTCAAGGTCCTCACATGGATTATTTGGGTTGCTCCATTCAAGTCAGCCCATACCTCTACATCGAGGAGGCCAAGGGATCCTACACAAGGCCACTAGGTCACACTCCCCTCAGTCACACCCCTAAAGGGTTCAAATGTCATAGGTCATACCAAAAAAATAATGACATCAACTATTAGTAACCGAGGAAACCATACATTTAAAAAATATAACATGGCCTCTAAACCTTATTCACTATATCTTAAGGTTTTTGATTTTATTTAGAAATTTTAATTTTAATTAAAAATTTAATTAATTAAACAAGAATTTCAAAACCCTTAAGGATGTGATGAAAAATTACATGAATCATAATTATTAAGATTAAGACACAAAGAAAGTACTGAGGAGAACATTCCTTTTTAGAAGCCATTTAACCTTTATTTCATAGATCAAAAACTTATTCCTAGTCTAATCTAAACTCATCCAATCCTGTCCATACTCCACCATACATCGAAAAATCACCAAAGGATCTAACTCAATACAAAAAATCCCACATTACTTAATTATAACATTCATAATTAATTAACCAATTAAATTATAAAGAGTAATAGTTTCTTAAATTAAAGTGGAAGTCCTTATCATGTTGGAACTATTACCAACAACCTATGAGAAGTCCACAACAATCACTAATATCACCACTAGTAAAATCCCTAACAAATATCATCAATTCAAAAATCATTTAAACTTAATTTTAAATAAATACCACATAAAAATTTTCAACAAGAATACCCTTTTTTGAATCAATTAGTGGTGGAATCCAGATGGTGTCTTGGGGAATCCCCTCACTAGAAAAACAAAAGCCCCATGAGAATCAGCTAATTCCACCACGCTCTAGTAGAATATACATAGAAAACCTAAATCAAAGAAGGTAGAATTAGAAAATAATTGATGGGAGGAAGAGTGAGGAAAACCATATGTTAGAACTCACTTCAATCCAACAAATAATTTCAATAAAAAATACCAATATGGGAGGAGAACCAAGGAGGAAGAGGGGTGAGGGTCAGATGGACTGTACATGTGTGAGAGGAGGAGAAAAGGGGGATGCCCCCTTTTATTTTAACAAGGGTAAAATGGTAAAAATACATATTTAATGATATATATAGTTTGGACACATGGTTTCACAAATCAAGTAGTAAGTAATATCTAATATAATTCCTCTCCCATGGTTGGTTCATATAATTTTTCAAATAGTGTGCCAACCGTGTGAACTCACCCTACCTTGTTTTATAAATTTTCACGTGGTTTTTCTATAAATATGTGAAAATTGTGTACCAAAATCCATGTACAAATCAAGCCATACAATTTAACCAAAAGTTTTCTTAGTTTTCTCAAAACTTTACACTAATAGTTCCTGATAACTGTATGGTATATAAATTGAACTGAAAGAACCCCTATATAAGGGTACCCACACTATTTGATCTTAACCATGTAAAAAAACCATGAACCCTTTTGAAGTTCCCCAAACATCCTAAACCAAGCATAAAACCATGTCCAAAAAAATTAATTTAAAATTTTAAAACTATTATAATTCTATTTTGATGTTTGGTTCAAAATTAGGCCCCAATAACTCAAAACCTCAAGTCCCTTTAGGAATTTTGATCCGTAAAGACACGAGCTATTAAGAAATACTTATTTAGTATTATATAAATCATATTTAAACAAATATTATTTATATATATATCAATAGAAATATGTTTTTTATATTAAAATATTATATTTAATAATTTTTTATGAAGGTCCCTTTTATCAGAGCTAAAAAGCACTATAATAATAGTGGTATTTATTAGTGATAAAAAAGTAGGGATTAGGAGGCCTTTTATAAGTGATAAAAAATCCCTTAAATTGGTGTATTTTATTAATTCTAAAAAATATAATTGAAAAAAGGTAACACTTAATAAGAAAAAATCTATAGTAGTGAAGGGGTTGTTGGCGGGAGCCACACAAGAGCAACAATAGAGGTTAGAAGGAAAGTAATGATAGGGGTTAAGCACTAATGATGTGAGGGTGAGGTAGAAGGGGGTTGATGTGGGAATTATTGAAATACCTAAATATTTGAAAAACTATTTTATTGTTTTATCAGTGCTAATAAAATGCTGATAATGGCCCTTTTTCAACGTTAAAAAAAGAATTGATTAAGGTGGTGTTTTTCAATGCTTTCTATAGTGCTGATAAAAGTGACTAGATTTAGGTACTCATCTCATGCCTACCCCTCCTAATTGTGTATAAAATACCCCCTCTTTATCCGTGTTACCCCCTCCTTACTCAGCCACACATGCCTAGATTCAAACATGGGACCTCTATATGCAAATAGAACACCATTACCATTATTTTATCTTATTTTATTCTATATTTTATAATATATATATATATCTATATTCACATACATATTATATATATATATATATATATTTATATATATTAATATAATTATTTTTGAATACATTTAAAAAATATAAGTTTTTTTGTGTGTGTATTTATGCGTGTGCCTGTTTATATATATATATATATTTATTTATAGACATGTTCATGTGTATATGTATAATTTTTATATTTATTTTTATTCTAATATATTATATATTAATATTTATTTACACATATTAGAATATATATTAGAATATGTATCCATTTGTTAATAAACACACACAGACACATATTTATATATACATTTATATAGGCATATACATATTCATACATTTTTATAAGGTAAAAAAGGATAAATTTTTATTTTAGATAAAATAGATAATTATATTTTTATTTACATATGAATTTTATATATAAAAATATATTTTTTATGTGAATATGTTTAAATATTTATTTATACAATTAATTTTTTATATGTAAATACATAAAATTGTGAATATATATGTATATATTTAATTATAAATAAAACTATAATATGAAAATGATAAAATTTGAATACCATAATATCCATAAGAATGTAATACTAAGGAAGAAATTTATTCTTCATTGAAAAAAGACAATAAGTGCATCCTAAACAAAGCTGAAATTCCACTGGCTGTTTAAAAATTTGGGTTTCCTAACTAAAAAAATTAGTTTTGGAGGTCTTCTGAGATTTTTATACTGAAAAAGGACCTTGGTATCACTTTTTTAGATGAAATAGATCTATTTATAATATTTTATGTTACATATTATGGTTCCCAAATAGACATTGGATCAAAAGTTATGACCATTTAAAGTTCAAACCCCCTTTTCTAATTTTCATAAGATCATAATCAATTTATTAGTTTTTTATATCATGAAATTATTGTTAAATGTGTATCACTTGATATTAATTAGAAAATTATTAATTGATATTAATTTTTAATCAATTTATATACCATTTTTCTCTAAATATATTATATATCAGGTGTAAATATATATTTAGTATTATATAAATCATATTTAAGAAATATATATATGTATATATATATATCAATAGAAATATATTTTTATATTAAAATATGACTTTTAATAATGTATATATTTTTTATTTTATCAATGTTAAGAAAAGAGTTGATAAAGGCATCCCGTTATTAGTACTAAAAAAAGTGGTGATAAAGGGCACCCTTTATCAGGTCTAAAAAAGCACTAATAAAGGATGACCTTTATCAGAACTAAAAAAAGTATTGATAAATTTTTACCTTTATTAATTCTATTTTATTGATAAAAATGCCCTTTTATTATATCTTTTTTAAGTTTTGATTAAAGTGTAGTGCTGCATAAGTGTGACTTTGTAGTAGTGCTAGAGAAACATACCGAAGAAGAAGATGACACTGCACACAACCAACAACACTATACCAAACCACCATGAAAATAGTTGCACCAGAACAATGTTGGGGTTTGGCATGATAAGTTAATTAGCAAGAGAAGTGATAGAAGGTTAATAGACCCTTGACTGAGGAATCCCTACAAACCATCACCAAAGACCAGAAGAACCTGAGACAAGCTGAAACTAAGAAATGGGGTAGGAGGACCCTAAACAATCATCAAGATATAAAGACAAGGGACCATGTTTGGTGACAAGAAGGAATCACTACTGAAGAACTATTCAAAGAAACCTGAGAGGGGATGAAGGAGACAGTGAGAGAGTGAGGTGACACACACGCTCGTGCACGCACAAACACACACACACACACACACACACACACTTTTGGTTTTTCAATTTCACATATCTCATTATAGTTCACACACACACATACACACACACACAATCACACACATTTGGATCTAGATAATAATATATATAGCTAGAAATATATAACTATCAATATAAATTTACACTAAAATGAAAGAATATATTTAATTTAATTAAATGAATTAAGAAATTGAATTGTTATTATAAAAAATTAATTATATAGAAATTTTTATATTTAAAATTATCAATATTATTATTGTATATATGTCATCATTTATAATAATAATTATGGTTATTCAAATATAATTAATGTAATTTTTTAAATAAATATACATGTGTGTGTTTTAATAATATATTTATATATGTATGTATTAGTAATTTATATATTTTTTAAAATTTTAAAATTTAAATATAAAATAAACGTATAAAATATTTTTTTAAATATAATTGATAACAAATTTAATATATATTTAAATTGTTAAAATGTATTGAAAATATTTTTATATTTAAATATAACACAATTATAATATTTATAAAAATAATTATACATTTTTATTTAGTGTAAAATATTTATTCATATATATAATTAATATTTTTTTGGAATTATAAATAATAATATTTAAATAATATTTATAATTATTAATATTTTTTTTATAAATAATAATAATATTATATATATAAATATAATCAGTAATTATTAATAGTTATATAACTACTGGCATCCCCATAGTAAATTTGAAGTCTTGGATTTATTGGAAACCAGAGCGATGATGAAATATTGGATTTTTTTCAACCAATAGTGACTATTAATGTTAATCTTATTATAAAACAATAAAGTATGTTCCAATTACATATTTAAGTGAAAGATGGCAGTGGAAAAGTATGGAGAGTTATTTGGAGCTGTCAAGTATTATAATGAAGAAGGACGAGTATACTTGAGGATGAATAAGTGAATGTGAAGGGTTGGACTATATTTTTTCTTAGAAAATATGGAATTGTAGAAAACTTGGATGCATTTGAAGAAAGATAAAGGCGTTTTGTAAAGTATTCTGGAATAATTTTGGATAAAGGTTTAGTTTCGAGTAGAATTCTGTGATTTTGGAAAACTCTCTAAATACATATGGTACTTTGGAAATGTTGAGTATAGAATTGAAAATTCCTGGGTGTCTCTTTGTGTTCATAAGAGTCATATAGGCCACACTATAATATTTAGTAAAGGCATGGATTATGTGAGAGTAACTTCATCTAAAGTGTAAAAAAAAAAAGAAAACTCCAGGAGAGGCCTCACCTGATATATGTAAAAGTAACTGGGACACAGACTCAGAGAAACGAAAAAGGAATAAGGTCTCCTATTAAACATAAGAGTAAAATATAGAAGTTTCAAATAAATTCAATAAATGAATCAAATGTATAAGGTTCATCATCCAAAACATAAGAATCATTTTTCCATAATATTGAAAATATGGAAAAGGTATAAAATACATATGTTCCCTTTTCACAAATCAATGAAAATATATATGAATCATCTTTATGACTCAAAGTAAATACATGTGAGTCATTTTCATAACCCAAGGTATATATAAGAGTCACTTTTGGTTCATGGATCTGATGTAAAAATTCCATTCCCTTAGCTATTTTATAGTGAAGGGTAAGCCTATAAAAATTTATAAAATGTTTTATTATTCATAAAATATGATTAATTGGCCTGTCATCTTCAATATTCCTTTAGGTATTTATTCAAAGAGTTATAAATAGAGAAAATATTGGTATATCTCAAAGAATATTGAATCATGAATTGTGATGAGATTATATTAAACACCTTGATCTCCATTTAAAAATGGAAAGATGTGTATTTTTTGGATATGGTATTTATAAAATAACAAGATTATTTGGTTAACACTTAATATTGGAAAAAACTATTTTTTACATGATGGAATGAATACCAAGGGATGAAATTATTCCATTTATTTTTTCAAGTTTCCATATTTTTAATATGTAAAATATATCAGATGATATTATAGTAAGTTAAATAAAAAATCTATGTGGATTTAATAGATATGGTATTTTACTAAGAATTATGATGTATTTCATGGTGTCACCCCATGATCTAGATAATGAAATATAGTTCACACCATAAATGGAAGTGTAACACTATGGATTTTTCCATGGATTTAAGAGATTTGATTCAACTTTTTAGTAGGAGCTGAACATCACACTGTGATGATAGTTCTCATACCAATAAGAATACTTGTCAGTATGTTTCATTATTTTAATTTTTTATCTTTTAGGAAGAAAAAAATGGTACTCAATCATGGAGTTTGAATCTAATTTAAATAAGTATATTGGATATATTTTCATTGTGTAATCATGAAGACTTTAATAACTTTATGAAAGGTGATGAGAAGAATCCCTCTTGAAAGTGAGAGAATGTATTTTTGGAATTCTAGTTTTATGATGATATCGATCTTAATAATAATTTAATATTTCCTTTGTGAAAAATAAGAATAATATTGTTATATATGATAATGTGATAGATTTATTCTATAAAATAAAAAGAGAGAAAATAAAGATGATGGAAACTCATTGAATATCATTCTAAAGAAGAATGATGGTTTTTCATAATGACTCATGGAAAGGGGTAAATTCTATTCATAGAGATATTCATAAAAATCATGTTAATAAGTAGTAATAGGATATCAAAGAACACAATCTATATTCGATTCAAGAACAATAGTAAAGTTTTTTTATTGGATTTCATTCTAAAGTAATTTTCCTTTACGGATCAATGAGAAAAAAGAGAGGAGTGAGGGGAGTAGTACTTGGGAAGTAATGAGCTATCACCAAATATTATAACATGAGTGACCCTAGTCATATACTAAACCCAATACCGAAAAAATGAGTTTTTTTATTCTAGTGCATCAACAAATTGTCAATTTATTACTCCTTTAATTATCCAAGTATGGGTGAACCAAGTAAAAATCCTTATATCCTATATGCTTGATTGTTTATGTTATGCATGACATAATCAGTGTGTGTGGGTTAAGAATAATTGAGAAATATTTTTAAAGGGATTAATACTAGAGATGAATAATATTAGAATCATCATCATCTAAGGAAGAACTAAAGGGTGAACTTACTAATATGAAATTAAGATCATATAGGGAAGTGAATGTTTAAGGGAAAATGTTCATGTTAGAAAATTTTCATGCCTGGATTCACCCCCCTCAAGGAATTTCTCACATGAATCCCTTATGGGGACTAATAATTTGTATTAATTAATAAGTTTCTTTTATTAATTTTATAGTCTTCTTAAAAGATCTGATTGATTTTTTAAGTTAAGTTTCATTTTACCTTATATTCTTCTAGAGACATAGAAAAATGAAATAATTTAAAAGGGGAAAATAATTCCAAAGATATCCATGTCAGTTCTCTAATAATTAAGGCATAGAAGTTGAAAATCCTAAGCAAGAGACTAGTTGAAGTAGCTACTGATATGAGGGAAAATAATAAATCCCAGGTTGAGTAATTATAAGTGATGTCTTCAAATGTGTAGAAGTTTAAATATGGTTCAAAGGAGAAGGTTTTTGGATCAAAATAGTTTAAAAACATAAATGGAAATATAGATGAACTTACTGTACACATGATAGATTTGTTCAAGGATAAAAAACGTTTGCAATAAGATAAGGTAAGCCTTAAGGATTCCATCCCTCAGATGAAACCTAGATAAAGAAGTAAAGTGATAGGTTGGATAAAAATTTACAACCATTTTAGGACATGATGACTAAGAGGTAGATGATCAAGTAATATATGAATTATTATATTGATACAAAAATAAAAAAAGATAATAAAAAAGAATAAGTGATGATCTTGGTCAAAAATCAATTGAAAAAATCAAGTACTAAGGGTATGCCAATTTTAAAAGATTATTTACACATTCTGTTTGATTATCCTTTGACATGTGATAGTGATATTAAGAAAAATTATTCCATATCTAGGGAGAATCATGAAAGAATTATTATGTCACAATGAACATGTTCTATTGGAAAACTCAACCTTTTTCTATGAGTTACCCCATAAAGGTATGAGATAACGAGAACCATGGGAATTCCCAAGTAAAGAAAAAATCTCTGAAAGTACTGAAAATAGACTCCGTAATGCCTCTATAAAAAGTATGGATAAATATATGAGTTCCAAAAGGCATGGAGGAATTTTATTTTATTATAGAATGCATGGACATATTTCCAGATTTTATATAAATAATTAGAATATATATCTTTTTGGGAAGTTGATATAAAGGTTGATTTTTTTACCTACCATCACAAAAAATCTATGGATTTAATTCCCATTATTCTTACCATGATAATCATGTATTAGTAGAAATATCATGAGAATTTTAGATGGAATTAAAGGGAAAAATGATATGTATTCAATGAAAAATCTATTATTTCAAGAAATTTATTTTAGGGGTATGTTGAGGAAGATTAGAATGTTGAAAGTAATTTGAAAAGCATTTACAAATATACCGCTGAAAAAAATGTCTTAGAAATAAAATAAGAATATTTTGAAAAGAGAGAAAATCCAAATTCTTATAAATATATAAAATCTCATGTTAAATAAGTATCCCATAGAAATATTTGTGTTAATAATCCTAAAATTTCTTATTAGGATAAATAAGGAAATAATTAGTTTTGGAGAAGAAATGACCGACCTATAACATGTCAAGAGACCCTTATTGGTAAGAGTACCTAAGGAAGAATATATTGTTATTTGGTCCATAAAGAAAGCATCAAACCATGGAAAATGATGTAAAGATAAATTCTATAAAAAAATTCATTTATGTAGATAGAATCAAATTTAAGGATAAATGAAAAATGGTGGTCCATAATAATTCACCACCTTCTACAACTTGAGGAAAGTGAAATATACCCTTTCAAAATATATTTAAATGATATTATCTATTATTCAAGTGTTATGTTTTTAGTATATATATGATCTATGGGGATATTGAATCAAATATTAAAATGATATTGTGATATGTTTTGAAGTTTCTATTGAGGATTGGAGTAGTGAAAGTGATATCATGCTAAATATGGAATTAAAAGAAATTGGTATAACTTGATGCATCATACCAGTAACCACTGGTATCTTAATTGTTATCAAGTTTGAATTAATGTGATGGTGTTTCAAAAAAATATATTAATTTATATTAGATATTGATTTTTTAAATATTTTTTTGGAGAAGTAACAAAAAAAAATGGTTTTCATGATTTATTTTTTATACTTAATGTGATTTCATCTCAAAATTTTATGGGGATCAAAGGCTCCTAGATATTTTAATTTCATTCCAAATATTAATTCTATCTTAAATGGTTAAACTGAAACATTCCAGGGGTTTTTTAAGAAATAGATCAAAATGTGGTATCCCCATCAACAAAGGAAAGACACCTAGTTAATAAAGGTAGTAATTTGTGTTAATAATTATTATCAATCTTCAAAATTGATATCAAAATTGGTGTATAATGCAAATTTGAAAAGGATAAATCAAATATGAATCACACACTATGTAATTAATATTTATTCACTAATGGTTTTGTTAAATCTCTTTTGAGTTAATAGGATGAGTTCCTTGGTAGGAGTTGAAAAATGTGACTCCATGTAACAAGTGGAAGTAGGTGAGTGAAATAGATAACAAAATTATTATTAGCTTAATCTCTTATTTCCAACACTAGTTATATGTCTATAGGATTTTAGGTTTTTTTAATAGATAATTTTTATGTGGTAGGATTACTCATTAAAATTATTTCATAATGAAACCACAGTTGAAGGATTTTCTCAAGCATGAATGGAAAAGATTAAATAATGGGTGAAAACTGAAGAATAAAGTTTTAAATTATTATTGTCATAATTTTTTTTATAAGTGGTGGATCTTAGTATCTCAAATATCATGTAAGGAAAATAGATAAATGTGGATAAGATTTATTATTATCCCCAAGAATTTAACAATTCTAATAAATAAGATGACTTTCATATAAATAGTGTTTTTAACAAGTGATATTTCCTTTAACATTATGAAAATTTTTATCCATTGTTAAAGTGGAAAAACTGTCAAGTGACATACCCAAGCATCTTATAATAGGTATAAAATTAATATAGGCTTGTGTTATTTGATATTAGGAAGAAATATAGTGAGTGATAATATAGTCGAATTGTTGGACCCTTTTTTCCCAAGGTAAATCATTTCAAAGATTATACATGAGTTTCTTTTGGAGTTTTTTTTATTTTGGATTTTATGTAAAATGAGGAGTATGAATCCACATTAATATATAAATCTTCCCAACCCTAAAATGGGGAGTGGTAAGTGGGGGATATTGAGCATCGTGATCATGTGAAGGAATTTTTTATTCATAAAAGTGTTTCTAACAAATCCAAAAGTGGGGATTATTAGATCAAAGGATTTTTATGTTTTTATAAGTTCATGAATTTTAACTCACTTCTCTATGGAAGACAAGTATTTTATAAAATGCCTTATAGGATCTTTATAAAACAATTTGATTATTTAATAGGTTATTTGATTCTCAAATGGTTTACAATGAAGAGAACTTGGTTTTAAAGAAATGTTTACAAACTAAGTGTGTGTTCGACTACATAAAAAACTTTGTTTGTGATGCTTGAATTACCTGAGTTTCATTGATGATATTTATATGATATTCTTTTAAAATAGTATTTTATAACATAGGTTCTTAGAATATATTTAGAAATCTTTGTTATAACTTAATAAAGGGGTATTCTTTATATAAATATACCCTTGATTCATTCCCCTTTTATTATTTAGGTAATGGTTAAGGTAATAGAAATTGCCTCGGTTGAGGGACATGTTTGTTAAAATTTTATTATATGTTATTATTGAGAAAATGGATACTTTTTTAGAAGGGTCTCAGTGGTGAGGGTGTTTTATTATTATTTTCATTCATATATGTATGTGTTTTAATATATATATATATATATTTCTCACATCTATTTCATGTCATAGGAAACAAGAGGTAGCTAATTGGGAAATATTGGTATAATTAATACACTAAACCATAATCTATTTTTTCTATAGTGGACCTAGGTATGAAATATGTTACTCACATAATAGTTTTCCTCTCCATTAGACCAAGTTAGGGTAAAACTGAGTGTTAGTTAGTGAATCACATAAGGTTCCATTATGATTGATTTTTTATTTTTGTTGTCTTATATTATCTTCAAGGATCCTAGGGGTTCCTATGATTACTAGTTCTTGATCATATTATGAGGATTGTGATTCCTCTATTTATATGATAGTTTAATTATTATTATTTTGTTTTGATCCTTCACTATTGTTGTTGTGGTTATTATAATTGATATTTATTACAATCAATGTTTCCTTTTAATATTATAAATTAATCCAACATGCATCTTAATTATTTAAAATAAATGGGTTTATAAAAGTTTTTAATTTCACTCTATTTTTCCTATGCATGGGTATTTTCAAAGTAATGCTTTAAATTTTTTTCATATATCAAATCCTCCATTTTCTTTTAATTCTTAATGGATCATTTTTATTTTGAAATATGTAACCTTAATGTGTTGAATGAACTAGTTTCAAATGATTATAACATGTTATTAGTTTTCAATAAAAGTGAAAATATTATATTTATAGATTTATTTTAAACTAACATGAAATAGATTTACATTTAAAGTTTAATAATGGCGTGTGGAGAGGATAAATATAGGGAATTTTGGATGATTCATATTATATGATAAGTTTAGAATTTTATACTTGGTTATAGAATATAAAATTTGGGATTCTGGTTTAGGTATGGTGATAGCTCTAAGAAAACAAGTATTTTCTTAACACATGGATATGGGTATCTATAATCATGTTTTATTTAAATATATACCGCTTCTGATTTATTATTCCACACTATAAATTTTTCAATATCCTTACTTTTTCATTATCTTGGAGTTGTATTTAAAGATTTGTTTTATTGATCTTGGGACTTATTGTTTGTGCTTTTTAAGTTTCATTTATTTGTCATGAGTTATGTTTAATTGTGACTTATTTGCATATGTTCATTTATAGAACTACTTATTTCTTGTTTTCATAATTATATAACTTAAAAAATGGCAATTTCATACTTCTGGGAGGAAGTAACCTTTTATTATTATTGTTTTATCAGGATAAATCATTCTCAAATATGTAAGTTTTGATGCCCTAGCACTAGTTTCTAATCCATGGTGATCAGGAACATGCTTCAGGTCATGTCACGACCCGACTTGGGTACCTGAATCATGGGTATATTGGGTTGGTTCATGAAATTGTTGTATATAATTATTTTACGGGTAAAGGTTTTTAAATAATAATTCCATGATTTTTTAGTGTATTTTCAAGAAGTAATCTCTTTTTAGAATGGAAAATATTTTATTCGAATTGTTATTTAAGTTTAGTTAGTTTTGATGAGAGGAATTTTATTTTTGGGTCTTTAAGGATCTATTTTCTTTTCATTTTAATTTAAAAGGTAGTTATTTTCATAGTTTATTTATTGAGTTGGTTAATAATGGATTTGGGATTAATTTTGTGTTGATTTAATTGATTTTTAAAACTTTTGGTTATTAAAAATGTGTTTTCTTGGTATGTTTTTTATATGGAAGTGCTAATTTTATAATGTTTGATGGTTATATGTTGGTTTGAGTTGCACATGGATTCAAAACTTATAATTCAAGTTTGATCCATGTGTAGTATTTTAAAATAGGCATATTGATATTTTTTTGATGATGTTTTCATACTAATAGTGAACCAAGTAAGGTATTTAATATTACATTGATCATTACCAATGAAAACTCTTATAATCCTAAATAAATGATAAGACATGACATAAAAGAGTTTATGACATATAGATATAAAATTAAAAGTTATTTATCTAATTTTTTTATATATTTTAAACTTAGTTTATAAAATAAAAAAAATGTTTACAAAAAAAAAAGTTTCCATATCATGTTTGGGTCTACCATGTTTCCCATATTTAAAGAGAAGAAAAATTGAAAATTTATATCATTACTATATAAATGAAATAAATTTAGTTTGTGGTGGAAAATGCATTTTAAATAAAACATTTTAAAGAAATAAATTACCCATAGTTATGGATTCACTAATAAGAATAATTTTTTTAATTATCTATTTAAAACCAATCCCCTACTCAAATATTTAAGAAGACAAAAACCATTAGTATTTATAAAGTTTTACATTTCTTTTAAGAAAGAAATATAGTTAATAAAATCTAATAGCTTTAAGAGAAAATCACTATTTTTAACTTGGTCAAACCAAGCCATTATACCATCATTGATACAATCCTTAACCAAGGTTAATGTAACAAGATAGAATTTTATCAGTGTAATTTACATTATTATAATTATATCATGTATTATAAAGCACATACATCACATAAAGAAACAAAAAAACCATCATTATTATAAATGAATAATGATAAATTATTTATAAAATAAACCCATAAGATTGAAAAATATTACAGTGGGACAATAAATAGAAAATAGGAGAATAATAATAAGATAATTTGGATCTGGTCGATCCACCATAATGACCACACTCACAAACAAATCTGTAGAAATAAAATATAAGTTTTGTAATAAAATATTCATTTTGATGATGAAAGTCTATATAAACTTGAATAGGAAATATAAGTGAATAAATAACGAATGGAATAATAGGTATTTATGGGATGTAGTGAACCCATATATCCATTATATATATGACCGTTGGAATAGTTACCTAACCACTGGAAGAGTAATATTTCATTTAGAAATAGTAATGTAACCGTTAGAATAATAACCTCACCTATGGAAGTGTAAAATAATATTTAGGTATCATATAAAATGAAAATGTAATATATTTAAACCATGGAATAATAAAATAAATGTTTTAAAAATGATAAGTTAAGTGTTTGTATTTTTATAAAACATAAATGTTTTAATCATATTTTTATAATAAATTTAATGAATTAAAATAAATATTATTTAACATATTTCACAGGTGGTGGGTTGGGCCTAGGACATGTGTGGTGTGGAAACCACCTATACCTCATTACCCAATGAAACGTTTTCCCTATAGGTGTGACCTAGTGGCTGTGTCCTATGGCAGTGTTTGGGAGGTCTTGGTTTTGACCCTCCCCATGTAAAATTAAAGAGGTTTTCATTTGTTTATTCCCCCTCCCCTAACTGATGTAACATAAAATAAATTTTATTTACATAAAATGGATTTATAAATTAATATTAAGTTGTATTATGATGATAAGACAATTTTATGATGCCATAAATAAAATTTCAAAGGGTCATAAAATCTATTATAATATTAAAATAGTTATTTTTCAAATAATGATAATTTAATTTAAAAATTAAATTTATCATATTTAGAAAATTATTTTCATAAATAGATTCCATTTTTGAAAATTACAAGTCAAAAAATATTGAGGGTGAATTTTTTGTATTTTACTAAAATAGTTGAATTTTTAATAAATAGTGAAATATGGTAATTTATGGTATTTAACATTATAAGCCAAATACATCAATTTTTGAGTCATGTATGATGTAAGAACCCATTATTTCAAAATAAAATTCAAAATTTACTATATATAGTCACAATAATAAATGCTATTGAGAGTCATGAGAAAAAATAATAAACTGATGAAAATAATAATAAAACACACATCCCCTCCACTCATAAATAGCACCCCTTCCCCTCACACTTTATAATAATTGAATCTTGAATAATCTATACCAAAACATCTCCTATCCACTCTCCCCAGATTCAAGTTCTCTTATTCTCACATAAAGACCAATTCTAAGTCCCTTAAGGGGTCCTTCAAGGAGGTGACATTCAAGAGGTAACATTCTCAAACTACCTATTTTTAATTTCTTTTATTATTCTACCTTATCCTCACTTAATTCATACATAAAATAATAAAAATTATATTATAATTTATAAAATTTAATTTTATATTTATAATGGAATATATTATATTCATACCTTTTCTCATCTCCTCTTATTCAAAGAAACAAAACCATTGTCCAAATTATAGCGATTAACCGTCTCCGTGGATAATGAGTTTTCATTTTCCACTACTGCTTTTAAGGATGGTCATAAAACTATTTTTATGGTTGAAATAATATTAAAATAAGTTTATTATATCTTATTTCATGCTATGGAACTAATATATAAACATAATGTTAAATAAAATGAAATTAGTTCGTGATGGTCGATAAAACCACCTAAATGAACTAATCACACAACGAAAATGTTTGTACTCAATGAACCATAACCATGTTAGAATTAAATTAATATATAGGACCATTTATACATATATAATTGAATAAATAAAATTTAATTTCACTTATGGATAAGTATTTCCATTTGAAAAGAACATCCATAATTAAACACAATTGAACTGACCATGAAACTATGAAATGAAAGCTCCAAAAATGATGTAACTGATATTTATAACTAATCAAAATGTCCATAAATGAGCTTAATAAAATTATAATAAATAAAATATATTTTTAAAATTTTATTAATTAATTAATTAATTTATCTAATTTTATTATCTATGATATTAAGTGCATGTTCATAACACATTCAGACATAAAGTAATGGATCTCTCTGAACCACCATATTTCCTTTTAGTAATGATTTATATCTCTTTAAATCATTTTATCTATTCATTATTCTTATATAAGTTTCCTATATTATGTAAATATGTTCAAAACATATATATATATCTCAATTCATCTTTATTTTATGGGTAAATACATTTTTAAAAGGACCCCATATCAATTCATCTTAATAAGAAAAATCGATTGAAGGGAACTTCTCTGTTTCTTACTCATTTTACAAGTACACTCCATAAATGTTATAAGATACACATAATTTATAAAATAACTCATTTTATTTATTTAAAACTATTATATTTTATTTATGGTTTTATGGAAATAATTATTCATTTATCCTCTTTAAGGACACTTCATTCTTTTCCCCAAAACTATGCTTAAGTGGAACATTTCTAAAGTTACATTGCCAATATTTTTCATGTTTTTACTTCAGTTGGATTTTATTATTCATGAAAATTTCTTATATTTCCTTTATTAATTTACAAGAATAATTTAAATCCATTCTTTCATGTATACCATTATGATACACCCTTTGGTTTTATCTTATGACATGATTATGAAACCAATTTCTTTCTATGGGTAAACCTTATGATTATTTCTTATGTTTGATTTATTTATGTAGAAAACGTATGAATTTACATGTTATGATGGGTGTTCCTAGATATTTATCCATTTAATTGGGTAATTTTTAGTCTCATGTGTCGTTATGTATGTGATTAGGGAGTAAACCTAATCCATTATGGGATTCTATCCACCATGTGATATCATCTTGGTACATATCCTTGACTCATGTTTATGTAATGGTATTTTTTTCTACCACATAAATATATTTTTATGTTCATATGATTAAATTATCTATATTATATGAATCTATATGTTTATTCATGATCCATTCCTTTTATGTTATCACGTTATTCCTTCTGACTCATGTTTTATTCTTCGTTTCCATGTTTATTCCCTTATTGAGATTTTTTGGTCATCGATTTTTTATATGTATTTCCCAAGTTATCCTATGAAGTTTTAGGATCTAAAAGGGAGTTAGGAAATAATTATTTATATTAATAAGAATAATTATTTTTATAGTTTCATGTTTTCTAATTATGTACCCATTTTTCCAAATATACTAGGATTTTCGATCCTTAGTTTGTATTTGATGGATAATTATGATTAAAATCATATAATAATATGTGTAAAAGGCTAGGGTTTCTATAGTTGGTATCATAGGATGTCATATTTTTTTAGATATTAGGTCTATAAAACTTTATTAAGAACCCTAGGGATAATTCTATCCCCATGGATAACCTATATTGAAATATAGGGAATCATAAGTTAGGGTATACTTTTCATTTATATGTTTATACTTTTATGTTCATAGTTGGATTTTTATTTAATAATTAGATATGTATTAAATTCCCCACTAATTTTTTCAGTAAATAAATGTAAATAATAGAACCTATTATAATAATAATTGTGATAGTAAATGGGGAAATTTCCCTATTTAGATGCAAAAACTGATGGGAATGGGAGCTCAAAAATTTATGATAATACTGGATAAACTAGATCAAGTTATGAATAATAACTTTAGTCATGTGTAACACCCTGCTTCTCCTAATAAATATCAAGTTGTGTTCAAATAATTTATGTGAAAAAGTCCTCCTACCTTTAGTGGATATTATAATCCCCTTGTCATGGAATAATGGATTTAATCTATTGAGAATATATTCTCTATCATTAGGTACTAAGAAGAAGAGAAAGTCATGCTGGTGGTCTATAGTTTTGAAGGTAAAGATGATCAGTGGTGGAAAATGATCAAGAAAACAAAGTCTAAATAGGTAATTTATTCCATTAAATGGGAAGGATTTAATAAATATTTTCAATTAACATTTTATATGAACTCTCTGTCTTAGGATATAAAGGGAGTTCCTTAGACTAAATAAAAAAGAAGATGATTTTATTGAATTTTATGAGGAAAACTTAAAAAATCTTCAATGATATGACTATATCTTTATCATGAACACTAAAATTAAGGTAGATCACTTATTTTGTCAATTAAATACAATTTTATGAAAATCCTTAGCGATTCAAGACTTCAACAGCAATGATAAGATTGTTTGTTATTCCCTTAGGATTTAGATAGAGATTAGAGACTCTAAATGATCTTGTGGTCTCAGAGAAAAAAAAGGAAAATTGATTTTAATATGGGAGGACCAATAGATAAATCCCATAAAGGTAGGAAAACCCAATATCCCACGTGTCATAAGTGTGGGAAGAAGCATTTCGGAAACTGTCTAAAGGGAATTGAGAGATGCTTCAAATGTGGAAAAGAGGGGAATCAGGATAATCATTATTAAAGGTATATAAAGAATCCAACTAATTTGGAAGAATAAAAAAAGTTTCATATCAACAATCAACCTATAGTAAAATGTTTCAACTTTAAAAAACACATACATTATGTGAGAGAATGACCTAAGCCAAGGGTTGTTAGAGACAATCAATGATAAAAACCTCCCATAAATCAAGGAAGGATATATTATATCACAATAGATGAGGTGTATAATGAAAATTATGCGGTGATAGGTATGATGATTATTCATTCAATAATTTAAAATATACATTTTTTATTCTTGTTCTATACATTATTTCATATCTTACAAGTTTAGTATAATAATTCTAACACCACCTTAAAATATGAAGGTTGAGTTATCAGTGAGAATAAAAAATGGGGAAATTATCACATGTAAAGTATATAACTCCTCCATGATCAATGTTTATGGACTAAATATCCCAGAAAAATCTAATCTTATTTCATTTGGTGGAGTTTGATGCTATATTGGGCATGGATTGGCTATGTTTATATAAATATAACATCAAATCTTTGTAAGGGGAGATCACTCTTCACATCATGATGAATCCTCCAATTATTTACAAATATATGAAGAAGGTTTAATATCCTTTGGAATATTCTTCTCAATCATGGATACTATTGACTTATGATCATGATTGAAGACATTCCCATTATAAGGGACTACACTGACGTGTTCCCTAAAGAACTGCCTAATCTTCCTCTTGTTTGAGAGGTTGAGTTCTTAACAGAACTTATACTTGGATCTATTCCCATATCAAATACTCCTCATTGGATAGTCACTATTGAGTTAGAATAACTAAATAATCAGATACAAGAGAATATGTACAAGAGTTTTATATGACTATGTACTTCACTATGGGGTGTGTCATTCCTCTTCATCAAGAATGAGGATGGATAAATACACCTCTAAATTGATTATTATGTGCTAACAAAAATCATGATAATAAAAAATTATTCTCTACCATAGATAGATGACTTGTTTGATCATCTATATGGGGATAAGTATTTATATAAGGTGGATCTTCAAGTGTGATATCACCAATTAATGGTGAAGAAGGAAGATATTCCCAAGAATACCTTTCTAATGAGGTACAAACACTATGATTTCATAATGATGCCCTTCAGATTGACTGATGCTCCAGAAATTTTCATAGACTTGATGATTATAGTCTTTAGATATTATCTCGACAAATTTATGGATGAATTTATATATGATATTTTGATATAATCCAAGAGTAAGGAGGAGAATGATGAGCATTTTAATACCATTCTAAATACTTTGAGAGGGGAGAAACTATATTCAAAGTACAATATATGTGAGTTATAGATAGAGGAAGTATCTTTATTAGGGCATGTTATCACTAGAAAAGGGATATCTATAGCCCCTTTTAAGACAAAGGAAATTGAGGAGTGGCCTAGACCAGTATCTGTAACAGAGATTAGTAGTTTCCTTGGTCTAGTTGGGTAATACTGATGATTTGTGAGGAACTTCTCAAGATTTAAAAAACCACTAACCAAGATTTCTCAGAAGGGATTAATTTTTTTCAAAACAATGAATGTGAATACTACTTCAAGGAATTGAATATGGGGCTTATCACTACACCAGCACATACACTACCCATAAGTGGAGAATTATTCATGGTATACATCAATGCATAAAAAAAGTTCTTAGGCTGTGTAATGATGAAAAATGATAAAGATATAACCTATGCCTCTAGGTAGATTAAAGTTCACGAGAAAAACTATCCCATGTATGATATGGAGTTGGAAGCTATGATCTATGCATTGAGAATCTAGAGCCATTATCTATATGGGGATTAATGTAAGATATAGAATGATAACAAGTGACTTAAATATATATTCACATAGAATAAGATTAATATATTCTAGTGAAGATGGTTAAATTTCATCAAGGATTATGACTGCTCAACCCACTACCATCTTTTTAAAGAAAATAAAGTGATAGATGCTCTAAGTAGAAATGATCCTTCAAATTTATCAATAATGATAATTGAAAAGGATCCAATCTTATTATAATTGAAATTGATGGATATGTGAATCATTACGGAAGAAACATTATTATTAATTTATCAAATGATTACCCAACCATCCATTTTAGAGAAGATAAATAATGCTCAAATAGATGATGTAGAGAATGAAAAGAAGGTTAATTCTTTCAAAAATTGGAAATCCATAGAATTCAAAATTGATGAAGAAGGATTCATAAGATTTGGGTCATAAAAATTTGTACCATCAAATATTGAGATAAATAGGGGGATTTTTAATAATGCACATAACTTGACCTTCTCCACCTACTTAGGGAACACAACGATGTATCAAGATCTATGAGAGCACTATTGGTGGGAAAATATAAAGATGGTTATAGTTGAATCTACAACAACGTTCCTAGTATGTCAACAAGTGAAGGTTGAAAGGAAAAAGTATTAGGGGATGATGAAACCATTACCCATACTTACATGGAAATGATAAAACATCACCATGTACTTTTTCACTAGACTTTTGAAGACATACATTGGAAATAATTCCATATGGGTTGTTATGGATCATATTATAAAGACTAATCACTTTATTGAAATTTGACAAGACTTCTCACTCAATCAACTTGCATGGATATACAACATAGAAGTGGTGAGGATAAATGGAGTACCATTATCGATTGTATCTGATTAACATCCAATATTTACCTCCAAGTTCTGGAAAAGTCTCAAACTTGCCATAAACAATGAGAGAAAATTAAATATGAATTATCACCCCCAGACCGATGGTCATTCTGATAAAAGTATTAATTGTAGTTTCTGGGCGCAGCGGAAGCACGTTGGTGGGTTTGCCCAACTTTAATTTTAGGGTTAAACAATGTTCAATATGAGATCCGTCATGATATAAAATGCCGGATCTTCAAAATAGAATGAAGAACGAAAAAGAAAAGAAGAGTCCCGGAACCATAGAGATATGATCATCATATGTTGGTTATAATTAATTTAATTAATTCAAAAGAATTACCTTGGTGAAATTCTTCCTTCGTTGATGTCTCCAGTCATGATCCTGTGATCCGTCGTTGCGTCGTAGAATCCAAGTGTAGGATTCCTCTAGTGGTGATCCACACGTGTGCCACGTATCTTCGGACGTCGCCGAAGGGATCTCTAGGTGCTAGCACGGAAGAACCTTTGCTTGTGATGTCCGCCTTCGACCGCCTTGATCCGGTGGAGGATCTCGCTCTCGTAACTTGAGGGCATTCTTGGTGGAAAGGGAATTCTCTCTTGGCTTGAGAGTATTTTCAAATCCGTTGTGCACAACAATGGATCTATTAAGCGTTGGGGTTGCGAGGATATTTATAATCGGGTTTGAGGTTAATAGAGTTATGACAATAAATAAACACGTTACACATTTTATTTATTTCATTAACTCTTATTGAAAACCCCCATGTCGAATTATTAATTCCTTGACATGCGCCCATGATGATTATAATAAATATCATTTAATAAAACAATATTAAATCTTCAAAATCCCAACTAGAAAAACTACACGGCGTGTAATAATTAATACACGGCATGTACTTGTTTTTCCATAAAACTACACGGCATGTATATTTAATATACATGGCATGTACTTTTATTTTCCATTTATATCCACCATATTTATTAGACCTTGAGTAATGGCTATTTATTTCTTAAATAAATATAACTGCATCACTTGATAATAAATATTATTTCATCCACAATATATTCTTTCGAATAACTAGTGTCGAAATAAATGCGACCAGGCATCCTTAAATAATTATTAAACCACAGTCGGTAATAATCTTTATTTAACTTATTAAATTAATATTTAACTGAGATACATGGACACACTTAGTGTGTGACCCTCTAGGCCTCTTTCTCAGTGGCATTAGGCGGAGCCCGTCTAAAGTCCAAGGTTAACGTCTAGCAACATGCCAAGGCACCCATAGAGAAAGAAGTTAACGCCGCAATGATGTGTCACCTCCTACAAATGCTTACCGTGTAATATAATCCCTTTGTCATGATATCTCTAATCAAGTGGGTTGCATGCTAGTGCCATCAACCCATGTACTCCATTATTCTTTCTTTTACTTCCTAGAATCAAACTCTCCCATACTTTACCATGGTCATGGATTTATTTAGGCTATATCAATTCCATCAAAGGGCCTGAGATATCTACTTCCGTTATGGAATAGAAGGGAAAAATCCTTTCTCACATTATCTATTAATGTAGTATTCCTCATGACGCACCCAACATATCCTACCTCACAGCGAACAATGTGTCGTCACAGTTTTCATCAATGCATCTAAGTGCGTGAGTTGTAATACCCATTAATAATAATCTTAAAGTCTAAGGACCAATACACACGTCCGCAGATAGGAACATCCAATGACATTATGACATGTGTATTTTCTACTGGCGGGTCACGTTCTCATAATATCCTCCTGGATATTATCAAGGGCACACACCATGAGAAGGTGCCTCAAAGTTTTATGAGTCCTCACCCCTAATGACCTGTATTATTTGTGTCCCTCAAATAATATCATCCGACCATAGAACATATATTCAAGAACAATGTTATTGCACTTTTGGGTTCTCATCATAGCAGGGATCCACTATGACCCTTTAATGCAACAGCTGTCCTAAGGACATTATCACATGCATTGTCACACAAAAGAACAATCAAGATGTGATAAGGCTTTTATTAATGAATAAAGTAAAAGTAGTTGGTTTTAGACCACCAACTCTAACTGACTCCCACTTGGACCAGAGCCAACTGCTAACAACCTTTAACCCGCTAGCTCTCACATGATATTCATGCTTCTGCTGAGATAGGCCTTTAGTCATGGGGTCCACCACGTTCTCTTCCATGGACACTCTGCTCACAACAACTTCACCCCTCAGATAGAAATCCCTCAAGAGGTGATACTTCCAGAATATGTGCTTTGTCCGTTGATGTGACCTTGGTTCTTTTGAAAGAGCCACCGCTGCAGTATTATCACAATTTAATGTAATGGGATCTTTACTACTATGCACCACATAAAGATCCTGGACAAAGTTCTGAATCCAGATAGCTTCCTTGGCTACATCAGAAGCCGCTATATACTCAAACTCCGCTGTAGAATCGGCGACAACTGGCTGCTTTGAACTCTTCCAGCTCACAGCTCCTCCATTGAGACAAAAAACATATCCATATTGTGACTTTAGATCATTCTGATCTGTCTAAAAACCAGCATCAGCATACCCTCTGATGAAAATCTCCTTGTCTCCTCCATACACCAGGAACATATCCTTAGTTATTCTCAGATACTTAAGGATAGTCTTAACAGTAGTCCAATGCTGTTCCCTTGGATCTTCTTGATATCTGCCTACCATGCTCAGTGCATAGGCAACATCAAGGCTGGTACATAACATGGCATACATGATGGATCCTATAGCCGAGGTGTATGGGATCTTTCTCATCCTATCTTTCTCTTGTTGTGTCTGAGGACACATTTTCTTAGAAAGATGTAAGCCATGTGACACTGGAACCAATCCTCTCTTGGATTGTTCCATACTAAATCTCTTTAGTATCTGGTCAATGTATGTACCCTGACTTAGTACAAGCAGCCTCTTGGATCTATCACGAATGATCTTGATCCCTAGAATGTAGGTTGCTTCACCTAAATCTTTCATGGAGAAGCATTTGTTAAACCAGTCCTTTACTGAATGTAAGGCTAGTATGTCATTTCCAATAAGCAATATGTCATCAACATATACTACTAGGATAACGACCGCATTACCATTAAAACGCTTATAAACACATGGCTCACATTCGTTCTTAATGAAACCAAATTCCTTTATGGCTTCATCAAATCGAATGTTCCATGACCTGGATGCTTTCTTCAATCCATAAATGGATTTCTGCAACTTGAAAACCCATTTGGCTTCACCTGGTGTCACAAACCCTTCTGGTTGTGTCATATAGACATCTTCCTAAAGGTTCCCATTAAGGAATTCTATTTTTACATCCATCTGCCAAATATCATAGTCATGGTAAGCCGCTATGGCAAGTATGATTCTTATGGATTTAAACATGGAAACTAGCGAGAAGGTTTCATCATAGTCAATTCCTTGACGCTGTCTGAATCTTTTAGCCACTAGACTTGCTTTATAGGTTCTAACTTGACCTTCCATGTCCATCTTTATCTTGAATACCCATTTGTATCCAACAGGTTTTACATCAACTGGCTCATCGACCAGAACCCATAATTGGTTCTGATACATGGAATCCATCTCAGAATTCATAGATTCTATCCATCTGGCAGCTTCTGAGCTTTCTACTGATTCCTTGTAGGATATAGGCTCATCATTTTCCAACAATAATGATTCACTATCCTCGGTGACTAGGAAACCAAATCTCTCTGGTTCCCTTACCTCTCTTGAGCTCCTACGCAGTACTTGTGTTTTTGGAACCACTTCCACGGGGACCTGTGGAACTTGTTCCTGTACCAACTCTTGTGTATCTTGAGCATCAACTTCGTCGAAGTCAATCTTTCTCCCACTATCCTTTTTGAGGATGTTATCCCTCTCAAGAAAGACAACTTGTCTGGCAATAATCACTTTCCTATCCTGAGGGTTATATAGGTAATATCCTTTCATTTCCTTGGGATATCCTATAAAGATACACTTCGTGACCTGGGGTGCTAGTTTGTTTCCTGAGAAGACCTTAACAAACGCCTCACATCCCCATACACGTGTATGTGACAAAATGGGTTTCTTTCCATTCCATAACTCGGAGGGAATTCCATTTTCCGCCTTAGTTGGTACTCGGTTTAATGTGTATGCTGTAGTTTGTAATGCATATACCCAAAAGGATAATGGAAGATCTGCATGACTCATCATCGACCACACCATGTCCAACAAGGTGCAGTTCCTCCTTTCACTAACACCATTCCACTGTGGTGTATAAGGAGGATTGAGCTGAGATAGAATCCCAGACTCCCGTAGAATATCGATGAACTCTTGGTTCAGATATTCTCCACCTCGATCTGATCAAAGCTTCTTTATCTTCTTACCAAGATGATTCTCTACTTCATTCTTGAATTCCTCAAATTTCTCTAAGGACTCTGGCTTATACCTCATTAAGTAGACATAGCCATATCTACTCAAATCATCAGTAAAAGTAATGAAGTAAGAATATCCAACTCTAGATTCTACTGGAAATGGTCCACACACATCCGTGTATACCAATACTAGAAGCTCTGTGACCCTTTCAACCTATCCACCAAAAGGAGGCTTGGTCATTTTTCCTTGTAAACAAGTGTGACATCTATTAAGTGGTTTTAGCTCAGTAGAGTCTACATAACCATCTTGACAGAGCTTTGTAAAGCGCTTCTAGTTTACATGACCAAGGTGGTGATGCCACAACTGGGTGATGTATGAGTCATGTGAGTTTGTTTCATTATCAATTGACAACACTTGGTTTTCGTAATTTAATACATACAAACCATTATTTAAAGTTCCATACCATAACATATGTTGTTCTTATAAAAGAGACAACCCTTATTTCCAAACTTGAAAACAAATCCATCCATATCCAAACAAGATATAGAAATTATGTTCTTGGTAACACTAGGCACAAAATAACAGTTTTTTAAAACCAAAATCATGTCATTTGGAAATGAGGGGTGATAGTTTCCAATAGCCAACGCAGCCGGCCTTGCGCCATTGGCAGCTCGAAGATCCACCTCTCTTGGCGATCTTTCTAAATCTACTTGGTTCCTGCATTTGAATACATATGTGAGCCCCAGATGCTGTATCTAATACCCAATGTGTAGAAATAGAAAGATTGCACTCGATAACGAACACACCTTTATCATCTCCATGCTTCTGGGTGCAGTTCCTCTTCCAGTGGCCTTGCTTGCCACATGAAAAACACACTGCCTTCCATTCCTTGCCCTGCCTTTGGATCTTCCCCTTCTTGGAGGGACGGTGCTCGGAAGCTTCAGACTGTTTATAAGTCTTTGGCCCCTTTGCCTTGTACTTCCTTTTCTTGTTCACCATAAGGACCACGAGTTTGTCACGCCCCATGTCCTTATCTACCTGGAGAATCAAGGTCAGAAGCTCTGATAAAATCTTCTCATTGCCGCTCATATTATAATTGACAATGAATCCAGAGAAGGTCTTGGGAAGTGATGATAGGATGAGATCTATATGTAACTCATCCAGAAATTTAATCCCTAAGAGGTCCAGGCGTTCAATGTATCCAATAAGATTGACTACATGAGGCCCAGCTGGCGCAGACTCTCCAAGCTTAGTTGTAAACAAAGCATTGGAGATATCATACCTCTCCTGTCTCACCTTCTCTTGGTAGAGATCCTTAAGGTGAGACATCATGCTATACGCGTCCATGTTTTCATGTTGCTTCAAGAGCTCATTGGACATGGCCGATAGTATGAAACACTGGACATCTGTGGCATCATCCATGTGTTTCATATAGAGAGATAATTCCTCATCACTAGCCTCTTTCCCAGGTGCAACAGGAATAGGCTCTTCCAGCACATACAATTTCCTTTTGTGGCGAAGGATTACGCGTAAACGCCTCTTCCACTCTTGGAAATTGGTGCCGGTGGGAAGGTTTTTTCTCTCGAGTATGGTGCGCAATGATATGTTTGAAGTCATTTTCTTGTCGTTTCTAAAAATTAAGATGAGCAAAGGTTTAGTACTTTATTACAAAACTGAGACAAATAAATAAATTAATACTTATTAGTCTCCCACTATTTTATTGAAATACAATAGCCCTCACCATTGATTTCAGAATATTCTGTTGCCTGAGTATTCTAGTTGCAAGGGTCCATATTTCCCTTCGCATTACCCCAACTAGGGTTGGTCAATCAACTTGACGGGTTTTAGGTAGGCATTCCAAATGCCAACTTCATTAACTCGCAGCTCCTTGATCCGCTGAGTGGACTCCCCAATCCTGAAATCCTTTTATTTTGGATTTCCTCAACCTTTGCCTCTTGGTCACATTAAGTCCTGCTATGGAAGTCAACCGTTAATGCGAACCAAGTCAATTCAACCCAAAACCTTGAATTAGAATTCCCCGATAATTGAAAGCACCCCAACTAGGGTTGGTCAAGCACTTTGAACTATGGTTCGATTCTAACCAAGATTATGGAAGGCTATACCGACTTAATATTTCTTTTGAGAGATTTTATCCTTATACATAAATTTCCATTTTATTATCTTTGATTACATGCTTGTTAATATTAAGTGGGATATACTTAAGTGATTAACCATGTCTAAGATAATATTTACGTATAAGCCGGTTTTATTTTAGTTACATCTTGCATGCTCGTTTAACTCATTAATTGTGTGATCATGATAACACAACCATAATAAATAAACCATGCAACTTACAGAAATAAAATAAATGGTATGATCATGAGATTTTTTCTATTGGTTAGTTTATCTAGCGGTTGATAAACTAACCCAAGACCTAGGGAAAAAACACCTTGAACCTTGTTGGTTCGTGTTTAAAGCCTTCCACCTGTCCACCTTTGTATCTCCTTGGATTGGTTTCATCTTGGATCCTGACTTGAGTTGCATCCACTATATTGGGAGCTTCATCCATTATATATGCATTTATCTCACATACAGGTGAGGGGTAAAAAGGGTTTTTTACATAAAAGAGTCCTTGGGCACGCAGGCCCTACATATTAATGAGGAGAAGGCTCGCAGGCCAAAAAATTTAATTTAAATAAATAAATTAAAGAAACCATTCACATACAAAGGTCTCGGTCTAGCTCATGATCATCCATACATGAAACTATATTTACACATAAATAAAATTAGCATTCAATTCTTTAATCGTTCTTGTTTAAGATAAATCACGCTTGAATCAATTAATTATCTTTAATTAATTAATCCTTTTATCTTAAACCCTTTTCTGAACTTACTTGAGATTCTCATCCATCATAATTTTAAACAAATAAATTCATTTAAAATTATCTTTGTACATAACTTGTACCTTGGAGGCAACCCGGTGAATTCCCATTTATTTACGTAGATGTTAAATTAAACACATATATATAAAACACCTATCACGTGTTGTGCCTCAGCTTTACGCCTGCACCATGGTACACGTATCAAGGGTTTGTATAATATAATAATAAATTTTAATAAATATGTATAATTTGGTTGAGTACACGGTGTGTAGTTCCGACTACACGATGTGTAATTTTCTTCACCATCCATCCAAAGTACACACCCAGGGACAGGGCATGTAAATGTACTTCGGAAATTTTCGGAGTAACGACGTGTTATTTTGGACACATGCCGTGTAGTTATCGTGTTACATGGTTTCCAACCGGGCAAGACGTGTACGAGGTACATGGACCAACCCTAACCCGAAGGTACCGCATGTCGTGTTCATTGGACCACATGACATGTAATCTGGAAACTGTGTGCCACCTGTTTTTGGTCAACACATGGTGTCTTAAAATCTTAGAAAGAATCCAATACACGACCTGATTTGGCGGACCAGTAAATACATTGAACCTAGACTACACGACGTGTACTTCTGAATACATGCCGTGTATTCTGGTGTTGTATAGCCAGAAACGTTTTTCTTCTCCAGATGAGTTCCTCTATTTTATTTTGATCAAAATTAAAAAAAAATTAGTTTCTATGAGGTGAACGAGAAACGAGGGAGGAGGAACAGATCTCGACATTCAGATTTACAGAACGATTAAACATGAATTGAAATAACTAAATTATTAAATGCGTAAATCACCAACGAAAAACTAAATAATTATAATCAACGATATGACCCCTTTGATACCACTTATAGGTTTCGGGCGCAGCGGAAGCGCATTGGTGGGTTTTCCTAACTTTAATTTTAGCATTAAACAACGTTCAATCTGAGATCCGTCACGAAATAAAATGCCGGATCTTCAGAATAGAACGAAGAACAAAAAAGAAAAGAAGAGTCCCAGAACCATAGATATAGGATCATCATATGTTGGTTATAATTAATTTAATTAATTCACAAGAATTACCTTGGTGGAATTCTTCCTTCTTTGATGTCTTCGGTCACGATCCTGTGATCCGTCGTTGCGTCGTAGAATCCAAGTGTAGGATTCCTCTAGCGGTGATCCACACGTGTGCCATGTATCTCCAGATGTCGCCGAAGGGATCTCCGGGTGCTAGCACAAAAGAACCTTCACTTGCGATGTCTGCCTTCGACCGCCTTGATCCAGTGGAGGATCTCGCTCTCGTAACTTGAGCGCATTATTGGTGGAAAGGGAATTCTCTCTTGGATTGAGAGTATTTTCAAATCCGTTGTGCACAACAATGGCTCTATTAAGTGTTGGGGTTGCGAGGATATTTATAATCGGGTTTGAGGTTAATAGAGTTATGACAATAAATAAACGCGTTATACGTTTTATTTATTTCATTAACTCTTATTGAAAACCCCCATCTCGAATTATTAATTCCTTGACATTCACCCATGCTGATTATAATAAATATCATTTAATAAAACAATATTAAATCCTCAAAATACCAACTGGAAAAACTACACGGTGTGTAATAATTAATACACGGCGTGTACTTGTTTTCCATAAAACTACACGGCGTGTATATTTAATATACACGACATGTACTTTTATTTTCCATTTATCTCCACCATATTTATTAGACCTTGAGTAATGGATATTTATTTCTTAAATAAATATAACTGCATCAGTCGCTAATAAATATTATTTTGTCCACAATATATTCTTTCGAATAACTAGTGTCGAAATAAATGCGACCAGGAATCCTTAAATAATTATTAAACCACAGTCGAGAATAATCTTTATTTAACTTGTTAAATTAATATTTAACTGAGATACATGGACACACTTAGTGTGTGACCCTCTAGGCCTATTTCTTAGTGGAATTAGGCAGAGCCCCCCTAAAGTCCAAGGTTAACGTCTAGAAACACGCCAAGACACCCATAGAGAAAGAAGTTAATGCTGCAATGACGTGTCACCTCCTACGAACGCTTACCATGTAATATAATCCCTTTGTCATGATATCTCTAATCAAGTGGGTTGCATGCTAGTGCCATCAACCCATGTACTCAATTATTCTTTCTTTGACTTCCTGGAATCGAACTCGCCCATACCTTACCATGGCCATGGATTTATTTAGGCTATATCAATTTCATCAAAGGGCCTGAGTATATACTTTCTTTATGAAACAGAAGGGACAAATCCTTTCTCGCATTATCTATTAATGCAGTATTACTCGTGACGCACCCAACATATCCTACCTCGCTGCGAACAGTGTGTCGTCACAGTTTTCGTCAATACATCTAAGTGCGCGAGTTGTAATACCCATTAATAATAATCTTAAAGTCTAAGGACCAATACACACGTCCGCAGATAGGAACATCCAATGAAACTACGACATGTGAATTTCCTACTGGTGGGTCTCGTTCTCATAATATACTCCTAGATATTACCAAGGGCGCACACCATGAGAAGGTGCCTCAAAGTTTTATGAGTCCTCACCCCTAATGACCTGTACTATTTGTTTCCCTCAAATAATATCATCCGGCCATAGAACATATATTCAAGAATAGTTTTATGGAATTTCTAGGTTCTCATCATAGAAGGGATCTGTTATGACCCTTTAATTCAACAGCTATCCTTAGGACATTATCACATGGATTGTCACGCAGAAGAACAATCAAGATGTGATAAGGCTTTTATTAATGAATAAAGTACAAAGTAGTTGGTTCTAGACCAAAAAATCTAACATTAATATATTTGAAGATATATTGAGAGCATTCTCGATG
This sequence comes from Viscum album, assembly GCA_963277665.1. Classification (NCBI taxonomy): domain Eukaryota; kingdom Viridiplantae; phylum Streptophyta; class Magnoliopsida; order Santalales; family Viscaceae; genus Viscum; species Viscum album. The sequence continues at coordinate 795,547,304 of OY728143.1, read as the reverse complement.
GACTTTAAAGTAGTATGAGACCTACATATTCCTTTAGTTGAATTATATTACAACAATAGTTTCCAATAAAGTATCCAAATGGATCGGTATAAACATATTTATAGGAAAAGATGTATAACACATGTATGAGGGGATGAAGTTGGTGAATGTAAGTTACTGATACCTAAAATGGTCATGGAGATGGTAGAAAAGGTAAAGTCCATTCAGCAGTACATCTGGGCTATCAAAAATAAATAGAAAATCTATGGTAAAAATTGTAAAAAATACAAAGAGTTTGAGATTAGAGATATGGTATTCATTCACATATATATGTGGAAGGAGTCATGAGATTTGGGAATAAGGGGAAGCTATGTATTAGGTATATTTCCCCCTTTTTTATTCTTGATCACGTTGGAGTCATAGCCTATCGACTAGAACTTACACCAACTATGTCTCATATACATGATGTATTCCATATATAACTCTTGAAGATATACATACCAGATCCCTCACATGTACTAAATTTAGAGGTTTCATGGATTTGAAATGATCTCTCTTATGAGGAGTAAGCAATGAAGATCTTAGATTGTATAGATTAAGTTCTAAGAAACAAGAGAACTCACCTGGTAAAAGTGCTTTGGAGGAACCATAAATATGAAGAGGCGACATGGGAACTAGAGAAAGTAATGAAGGAGAAGTATCCTCACCTGTTTTCAACTTAGTATGTAAAATGAAATTTCAATGTAGAAATTTCATAAGGGGGTAAGAATGTAACAACCTATAATTCTATTAAAGAAATTTCCACTCTTAAAATTATGTCATTTAATATAAATAATATACATCACATAGAGAAACCAAAAAAAATATTATTATAAATGATGAATGATGAATTAGTTAGAAAATAAACCAATAATAATGCCAAATATTATAGTGGGATAATAAATAGAAAATAAGAGAATAAGAACAGGATAATTTGGATATTCTCAATCCATCAGAATGACCACACTCACAAACAAAGATATAGAAATAAAACATAATGTTTGTAATAAAATATTCATTTTGAAGATGAGAGTATATATAAACTTTAATCAGAAATAAATGTGAATGAAGAATTAATGAAATAATATCTATTTATAGGAAGTAGTGAACCTATATGACCATTAAAAATTGGACCGTTGGAATAGTAATCTGACTGTTAAAATAGTAAGATGATAATTAGAATAGTAATATGATCGTTAAGAATAGTAATATAACAATTAGAATAGTAAACACACCTATGTAAGTGTAAAATAATATTTAGGTATCATATAAAATTAAAATTTAATATATTTAAACCCTAGTATAAGAAAATAAATGTTTTTAAAATGATAAATTAAGTTTTTGTATTTATATAAAACATAAATTTTTAGTCACACTTTTATAATAAATTTAATGAATTAAAATAAATTTTATTTACATAAAATGGATTTATAAATTAATATTAAGTTTTATTATAATGATAATATTTTTTTTGAGATCATAAATACTTTTTAAATGGGTCATAAAATCAATTATGATATTAAAATTGGTATTTTTTAAATTATGAGGATTTTATTTAAAAATTTAATTTATCATATTAAGAAAAATATTTTCATAAAATGGATTAAATTTTTGAAATATACATATCTAAAAATAGTTAAAGTTAATAGTGAAATATGATAATTTACAGAATTTAACATTATACGAAAAATATATGAATTTCTGAGTCATGGATGATGTAATAACCAATTAGTTCTAAATAACATTCACCATTTATTATATATAGTCAGAATAATAAATAATATTGATATTATTTTTCCAAAATAATACACTAATGAATATATTAATAAAAAACACCCCTCTCATACCCTTATAAATACCACTCCTCACCACCCCTTATCCTCACATATTATAAGCCTTAAAGATTAAAAAATATCTACCAAACTATATTCTACCCAGTATAATCATGTACAAGTGGTTCTGGTTTCATCAAAGTACCAATTCCAGGTCCCTTAAGGGGTCCTTCAAGGTGGTTATATTCAAGAGGTGACATTCTCAAACAACCTCTTATAATTTCTTTTATTCTTCTACCTTCTCCTACCATCATTAATATATAAAATCATAATAATTCCAGTATCATGTATATAATATAATCTTATATTTATAATTTAATATTTTTTATCCATCCATTTTCTAATCTCCTATTTTTCAAAGAAATGAAACGAGTGTATAAATTATGGTGGTTAACTATCTCCGTGGATAATGAGTTTTCATTTTATATTACCACATTCAAGATGGTCATACAACTATTGTTATATTTAATTTTTTTTAATAAGTATATTATAACTTATTTCATCTTATATAACTAATATATAGATATAATATTAAAAAATGAAACTAGTTTGTGATGGTTGGTAAAATGGCCTAAATGAATTAATGACACAACGATAATGTTTTTACTTAAAGAATCATAACCATGTTAGAAACAAATGATATATGGGAAAATTTATACTTATTTAAGTGAATTAATATCATTTTATTTCACTTATATAGTAGTATTACCATTTGAAAAGAACATCCATAATTATACACAAGTGAACCAACCGTGAAACCATGAAACACACGCTCCCAAAATGATGAATTTGATCTTTATAACTCATAGAAATGGATATAAATGAACTTAATAAAATTATAATAAATAAAATATATATGTAAAAGGTTATGAATTAAGTAATTAAGAAATATAATTTGATTATCCAGGACACTAAGTGAAAGTAAAAAACACATTCAAACACAAGGCAAGGGATCTCTCTAAAACTACATATTTCCTTTGGATAACACTTTATCTCTATTTAAAAAATATTATCTCTTCATTATTATTATATAAATATCCTATATTATTTATATATGTTCTATAAATATATATCTATATCAATTCAACTTTTTTTTTCTGAGTAAATAAAAATTTTAAACGGTTCATTTCTCAATTCCTCTCGATAAGAAAACCCAATTTAAGGGAACTTCTCTATTTCTTACCCATTTTTCATATAAACTCCATAAATGTTTTAATCCACCTATATTTTATAAAATAACTCATTTTATTCATGTAAAAATATGTTATTTCATTTCTACTTTCATGTAAATAATTTTTCCTTGATACTCTTTAAGGACTCTTCATTATTTCCCCTAAAACTATGCTTAAGATGCACATTTCTAAAGTCACATTGCCATTAGTTTTAATGCTTTAACTTTAGTTGTATTTCATTATTCATGATATATTATTATATTTCCTTTATTAATGCCCAAGAATAATATAAATTTATTATTTCATGGATACCATTATGATACACCTTTTGGTTTTTCCTTATAACATAATTACGAAACCCATTTATTTCCATGGGTAACCCTTATGGTTATTTATTATATTTGATTTATTTATGTGAAACACATATGCATGTACATGATATTATGGGTGATACTAGATAGAGCTCCAATGTATTGGGTAGTATTTAATCCCACGAGATGCTATTTATGGGATTAGAGAGTAACCTAATCCATTATGGGACTCTGTCCACCATGTGATATCATCTTGGTAGTTAGCCTTGAATCATGTTTATGTCATGATATATGTTCCTTAAAAATTACTATATTTCCATGTTCATATGATTCCATGCTCTATATATTATTCCTCTATTTGTTTAGTCATATGTTATTCCTTTTATGTTATCATTTTATGCCTTCTGACTCTTATTTTATACTTTATTTAAATGTTTATTCCCTTACCGGGCATTTTAGGTCATCCATTTTATCTATTTAATCCCATGGTTATATTATGAATTTTTAGGAGATCAAATGGAGTTTGGATATCATTATGTATATTAATAAAAAGTTTTTATTATATATTCATGTTTTCTAATTATATACCTAGTCTTTCAAAGACACTAGTCTTTTCGATCCTTGATTTGTATTTTATGGATAATTATGCTTAAAATAATTTAATAAAATGGTTAAAAGGATAGGGTTTATATAGTTAAGTATTGTTCATTGACTTATAATTTATTCAAATTTTAGTGGAAAGAAATGACTTAGTTTATAATGAATAATTATGTACAAAAAGACATGATTAACTAAGGTATATTCATAGCATTTAAATTATATATTTGTAAACTAAATTCAGGTTTACTAAAAAGACTCATGATAAAAAAAAATAAGAATCAAATATTAATTTACTTTATTGAAAAAAGGGTTAAGACATGTAATTTTTTTATACTTAATCAAAATAAAGTTAAGGGATATAACCTGAACATGTGAAAAATCATTCCTTTATATATATTAAAACCATTTGGAGCATTGTGACATTTCTAAGAATGAAAATATATAAATGGAAGCATATAAGAAATTAAATAACACAATAACACACATGGATTTCATGGAACATATAATTCTAAAATAGGAAAACATGATTAATGGCCATAAAAATAGAAACCATGAATAAAAAAATAATTTAAATAAGTTATTTATGGCCAAAAATACTTTAAAAAATTCTAAAATTCATCTAATAACATGAAATGATATAATAACGAACCAATATAAAAAATTTTATAACATGATGAAATTTAGTTATTCAAATTAAAAATTAACATAAAAAAATAACTTTACAAGAAAACAATTATTCATAATCTAATAAATCATGTTTTTAAAGAAATCAAGTATAAATAAAAAACCATCACATAGTGTAAAACCCCAACATGTTAAAGGGTTTAAAGACTAAATGTTTCTTAACATATCACCAAGGTTAAAATTTATTTTTGTGAGCCTACTTGATTTGAACTCCAAATTTATAGAGGTTTTTATTACATTAGTTATCAGGATGGGTGACCACTTGGGAAGTTTCCCAAGGTGTGTGTGAGTGAGGGAAAAAACACTAGAAAGAACTTATGTTGGCATGCGGGGAAAATAATTAGTTTTATAGACTGTTTGGATATGTGGGTGTCGATATTGAGGGGATAACACATGTATATGGGGAAATTGTTGTGCATACTGAGCCTAGTTGTTACATTGTTATCAAATGAGGAAGCCACTCAGAAGTGCAGTGGTACTACATCAGTTGAGATATCAGATTCACAATGAGGATGTTGTTCTCTCGGGGGGGGGGGTGTTTATGTAACACCATAGAATGTTAAAGGGTTAAGAAACTAAATGTTATGACCCTTGTCAACATGGTGAAACTATATTTTTAAGAGCCTACTTGATTAGAATTCCATAGTTAAACAGGTTTGTCTTGGAGTGGTGATCAGGATGGGTTCCCAAGGAGTGTGCGGGTGAGGAAAAAACACTCTAGAAAGAGCATGTGTTGGATTTTGGGGATAATAATTAGTATGATGACCCGTTCAAGCATGTTGGTAGGACCTAGAGTGGGAAAAACTTGTGTCTGCTGGAAAACTGGGGTGATATCTTAAGAGGAACCCAACCTAAGTTTAGTGAAACTTCTTAGGTTGGGATATAGGGTCCACAATGAGGCTTTTTTTACACTGGGGGGGGGTGGTGAATTTAATACCCCATAATGTTAATGTTTTAAAAGGTTAAATGTCACTACACATTTCAACAAGGTGCACCTTTATTTTTGGGAGCTTATCAGATTAGAACTCTAAATTTAAAGAGGTTTTTCCTGGAGTAGTGATTAGGACGAGTGAACTTCAGGGAAGTTTACCAAGGTGTGTAAGTGAGGAAAAATCACATTGAAAATAACATGTGTTGACTTTTAGGAAAAATCATTAGTCTGATGACCCATTTGGGCATGAGGGTGGACCCTTGTGAGTGAGAAACACATGTATGTGGGGAAACTAGGGTTCCTATGGGGATTTAATTAATAATTACATATAATATAATTCATATCACATTGTTTCTTATGGTTATTCACATAGTTATAACCGAACCTACTCCTAACCATGTACCCTTACTGGGGTTTCGAAGAGATTTGGATGGTTTGTCCACATGGTTTGAAAAATTGTTAACCAACCCTACAAATCCACTAGGACTATAGGATAAGGGTGCATGGTTTAGCATTACAGTTTGAAAAACCACATTCCAACCATGTGATCCTCATAGTACCATGCTTTAGGGTTTGAGGGGGAGGATACATGGTTTTAAACAACCATTTCCCCCCCTCTAGAGCACCAAAATAAGGCACATGGTTTCTTAGACTGATCTATACTATTTTCCCTAATGGTGTTCCAATCGCGCACAACCCGAGAAACTTAAAAAATCATCCAAAAAACTCCATAAATAACCCAAACTAAGATATAAAAAAAAGATGGTAAAAAACAATGAATAAAATTACTTGAAAAATGGTAACATGATTTTATACATAGGTTCATGTAAAATTATATTTTAAACCTTTAACATTAAGTATCATAATATTATTAAAAAATAACCCTTTGAAATCCCAATATTTTGTTAAATCAAGTAGGTTATACTAAAAATATTATATATGGATGTATTATAATTTATAATTATATTTTTTTATACTGATACTTTATATAATTTACACATATAAACAATGAAACATCATATACATAATTTATGTGTATTTAATTATTTATTATTTACTATGAATATTTTTAACCAAATAGAATGGATATGAAAAAATGGGTGTATTCCAATTGTATTACAAAAAAATATGAGGATGGGGTTAAAGATTTCATCAAGTTTTCAATAAAGTGTGGAAATAACCCTTATCAAATCATTTATCTATGTTTACATTGTTTTTATTCAAGATGATTTTTTCTAGATGAGTTAGAAGAAATGTTAATATATCATAAAATAGATTGAAGTTATAAATTTTAAACTAAACATGAGGAAGAACTAAATATAGCTAGTGACTAGGATAACTCTATGCTTTATGTATTTTATGATATGAGTATAATTATAAAAGATGATGGAAATCATATTGAGAAAATGAAAACAATGGTTGAAGATGACCTTCATGATTTTATAAATCTATTTGAGAAGTTAAAGATCAATGAAAATTTGTCATTATATATTGGTTATACTAAATATAAAATATTTTCAGTTGTACTGTAGCTATATAATTTTAAATTTGGAAATGGATGGAGTGACACAATCTTTAAAGAACTAATTTCTCTCGTGAATGATTTGTTACCATAAGATAATGGGTTCCCTATTAAACATATGATGGTAAACAAATGTTATGTTCAATGGGTATGATATTTAAAAGAATACATTCATATATAAATGATTTTATATTATTTAAAAATGACCATTAATCACTTAAAAAATTCCCTAAATGTGGTGTGAATTGATTCAAGAAAGATAAATAAAATATTTTAAAATATATATGTTATATTCCAATCATTAAACGGTTTGAAAATCTATATTAATATGAGGTAATTATAAGGAAAGTTAAATGGAATATAGATATTATAATTCATGATAGGAAAATTAATCACCTTTTAGACTCTGCTTAGTGATAGAAGATTGATCATGAGTATCCTGAATTTGGAAAAAATATGAGAAACCTTATTCTTTTTCTATAAATATACGAAATGAATCTTTTTTCTATTCAAAGTATAATTAATATAACATAGAAAAATATTTTTGATAAATTATAAATTTTCATCATGGTTATTCATGAAGTGAAAGTACATTATGTTGTATCAACTTATATTAGTACTAAAACAAACTGGTAATGATATTGATGTTTATTTGGTTTTATTGATCAAAGATCTAAAATTGATATTGAATTTAGGTCTTATATTGTATGATTATAAAAAAATGAAGTGTTCACATTGATATTCACATTGTTCTATAATATAAATGGATTTATTGATAATAGAAATTTTTATGGATATAATATTAAAGGAATATCAGGGTATCACATTTATGAAGAAGGTATACACTTAGGTTGAAACATTCCTTAAAGATAGTGTTTCTAGGTTGTCATAGTTTTTTATCTTAATGGAATAAATACTAATCTTGGAAAACATAATTCTATGGAAATTAAAAATAAGGTATAATAATTTATCTATTGATAAGTGATGAACATTTTGAGAAATTAAAGGATATTATTGTCATTTTGAGAAAACCATTTTAAAAATAATTATGAATTACCATATTAGAATTATTTTCATGATTTTTTTTATTGATTACACACATGTAGGAAAAAATATATATGATAGTTACATTGGTATGTTTCAAAATTTACCTGAAAAGAAAAAATATGTCATTAAGTTTTAGTCTGACATGATTGATATGAGGATATGGGAAGAGTTTGACAACATAATTTTCTTCCCCCAATGACTTACACTCTTTCTAGGTAAGGGAGATTTCTATTTTAAAACATCCTTAATACTATAACGGTTCTAGGGCAGTATTAATCAAATATTAAGAATACCATGTTTATGACCAACTTAAAGTTAAAGCTATAAAAATAACATGACTATCATGTTTTGATACAAAATTTGATGCATGTGGATTTTCATTTCATTCTAAATAAAAATTTCTGAAACAAATTACCATGGATTTGTTTCCTTTTCAAATCTATATTTAGAAAAGTTACATACCAGATAAAGTTTCCAACTATACAAAAAAATTGTTGTCATATTATATGAATTAGAGATATTCTTCCCATAATTATTCTTTGATATAATGGTTAACTTGGTGGTACACTTGGTTGAAGAGATCCAATTATGTGGTATTATACATTACAGATGAATATACCCCATTGAATGGTATATGAAAATATTGAAAGGATATATAGAAAATAAAATTTTACCCAAAGGTTTTATAGAAGCAAGATATATTTATGAGTAATTAATTGAATTCTATACCAAATACCTTTCTGATGTGAAAAAAATTGGTCTCCCAAAATATCATCATAGTTGGAACCTTGTGGGTAAAGGAACTTCTAGAAGGGATGTTTTTAATGATACCATTATAGAGTGAAAATAAGATCAAATTTACAATTCATATAATAGAATTGAGGTTGTGACATATGTTTATGATGTCATGTTTTTTATTTATTTCAAAATTCTTATGCTACCTTTATGTTATCATTCTATATCATGCCACATTGTTCAAGATTATGATTCCCACCCCTCTTATATTACCTTGAAATGAATCTTGGATCACATGTACTAATTTACCTTATGTTATGATTTGTTTATTCCCTTACTAGGATTTATAGATAACCCATTCCACTCTTAGGATTTGTTTATCCCACACATTTTTAAAAGATATATGGAATATAAGAGCATGTTATGGAGTTTTTAAATGGTGTATCTATATTTATTTTGAATTATTTTATGATATATAACCAATTAACCAAAGAAAATAGGCCTAAAAATCTTCTAGGGTTGTATTAAGTGTATCTTTATGTAAGGTGTAATAAAATATGGGCTGTCATTGTTGGTATTAGAGAAAATTCTTGTTATTTTTGTGGTTTAGGATTATAAAACTCAAGTGAAATCCTTAGGGATAAGACTAAATCAAAGAAAAACACCCTATTTTTTTTTTAATGTATAGAGTAATTAGTTTCTAAGAAAATACTTCCCTATCAGGATACTATAAGTGGATATGGCTCTGACATAATTTTACCTAGGGGAAATAACCTAAAAAAGGGAACATTGAGTAGGACTTGATTTTAACTTGGTTCATGAAAATGGGACTTGATTCACACCTGTTTTGGAACTATTAGGGAATATTATTTAGTAAATTCACAATATCCTTATGAACCATTTTTAAGGGAAAAAATTCCCATAAGATTTTATGTTTGGAAATAGATCATGGATAATTTAGATGGAAACATAGAAATTTATATGTTAAATAATATATATCATTTATTAATTATCCATTTAATGTTCATGGTTTCCTATTTATGTATTTAATAGTTAAAAAAATTCTCACCCATAATTTTCCATTTATTTCTAGTCAATGTCCGAAAATATGAGGAATTGGTTCAAAAACTAATGTAAGGTGTAATATGATGACTACCCAAATGAGATGTCCAAAAATATGGGAGTAGGAGTCATGAAATTCATGATAATAATTTCTCAATTGAATCAGGCTTTGAATAGAAATTTTAATTAGTAGGAACATAAAAATACCTTTAAGAAAGAGAAAATTTTAATTGAGACCTTTATGTGACAAAGGTCACAGAATATCAGTTGATCTTCTAAACCCTTAATCATAGAGAAATGGATCAAATTCATTGAAATGATCTTCCCCGTCCTTCAATGATTTGAGAAGGAGAAGGTCATGCCGACTATTTATCATTTGGATGTATAATCTAATCATTGGTAGACATTGGTAAAAATATGAATCCTGAGGAGGATATTGAAGAAATGGAGTGGAAGGAAATCATATTTTTTTAAAAAAATATTTCCCTTGAAATCGATGAATTAAAATAGAGAGGTATTTCCATAGCCTCAATAAAATAATGACGAATCCCTTGATTTGTATAATGAAATCTTTACAATAATTTCATCACATGCATATGAATTTTTCATCTCCCATGAAAGTAAAGTACATCGGTTATTTTGTGGGCTAAATCAGATTATATGAGAAGATTAGGAAATCTAATACTTCGAAAAATATGAGGAAATTGTCTGATGTTCTATCAAATTAAAAATGGAGATCGATTAATCTTAGGGGTTTCACAGGTCAGGTGATAAGAAGTGGAGAATGTATTTTAATTGTAACGGTGTAGTGGAAAAATATTATGGGGTTAATAAAGTCCATCATTACAATTGTATTAAGTGTGGTAAGAATCATACCAAAATTTTCCTAAATAGGAATAGGAAATGATTTAGGCGTGGGATGGAAGGGAACCATGCTATAGATTTCCAACAGGAGAAAATCGCCAATGTGATGAAAGAAAGGAATACTCTAGTAAACCCTCAGCTTATAATCCAATGTTTAAATAGTAAGGATCATGGAACATATGTGATTCAATTACCGAATATGAGGGGTTTTTATGATAATTGACGATACAAACATCCATGTATTAGAGAGAAATGGTTATTCCATCATAACTGCTGAGGTGGATCTGGATAAATAAGCGGTGGCATGTATGCCTAAATGGCCTGACGACCTTCATTTTTATTGATAACCCCCCTTTCAAGGGATGAGGGGGAACCCTTAAAAGACCCATAGGCTCAGAGATTACATGACCCCACTACCACAAAAACAGTATTTCACAGCGCCAACCTTTATCAACGCTAACGAAAAAGCACTGATAAAGGGGGGTTCCTTTATCAGCGCTTAAAAAAGTGCTGATAAAGGGTCCTTTTATCAGTGCTAAAAAAAGCGCTGATAAAATCACCCCTTTATCAGCGCTGATAAAGGGACCCCCTTTATCAGCGCTTTTATAGTAGCACTGATAAAGGGGGGCCTTTATCAGTGCTTTTAAAAGCGCTGATAAAGGGTCGACTTCAAAAAAAATTAATTAAAAATAATATATTAATATATAAATATATAAATAAAGTTATATTGATATAAATATAATATATAATTTTTAAATATATTTTAGATAAGTATAAATATACATTTACACTTAATATACTTAATATATAAGATATTTAGTGAAAATGCCTTATAAAAAAATTAAAAAAATATATTTAATTAATAATTTGCTAATTATTATAGAGTAGTAGATATTTAATAACAATTTGAAGATTAAAAAATAAAAATATTAAAAAAAGATCCAAAATATGTTGAAAACGCAACTTGAACTTCAAACGGCCATAACTTTGGATCCGGCTATCCGTTTGAACTCTACCACATATCAAATCGAAGCCTATGATGATCTTTACGTCCTTGTGACCGGGGGAACCCCGTTCAAGGTTTTTTTGAGGCCAAAAGGCCCAGAAGGCCTCCAAAACTGAGTTTTTATCCGGGGTACCCCGATTTTTAACATTTTGTGGATTTTCAGCCTCATTTAAGGGGGTATTATTGGATTTTTTTGGTGGGGACTGAATTTATTCGAAGTTATTACATTCATATTGATATTATGTCTTTGAAATTTCATCGTTTTTTATAATTCACTTCTATTTATAATCAAATATATTAAAATATATACATATTTTTTATATATTCACACATAAAAATTTAATTATAAATATAAATAATAAAATATATTTACATGTAAAATATATTAGCTTTATCTAAATAATAACTAATATCCATTTTATTTAAAATACAAATATATTAATATTTATATACCTATATATTAATCTAACTATATATATATATATTAATATTACTATAAATATATATATTAATATCACTATAAATATATATATTAATATCACTATATATATATATATTAATATAACTATATATATATATATATATATTTATTAATATAAATATATATTACTATCCAAATAAATATAACTATATATATATATATATAAATAGAGATATATATTAATATAACTATATATATTAATATGACTATATATATATTAATATAAATATATATTACCATACGAATAAATATAACTAAATATATATATATATTAATATAACTATATATATATATTATAATATAACTATATATATATTATAATATAACTGTACATTACTATACGAAAAAATATAACTAAATATATAAATATATATATAGAGAGATATCCTGAATTGGAAAACAAATCAAAATAGAGGAGTGGTAAGGGCTTAGGCGCGTAGGGGGGAGGTCTCGAGTTCAAATCCTAGTGGAGTCAGGGGTGCGCGCGCATGGGGGAATATCGGAGAAAGCGTTGTTAAAGGGTGGAGGGGGTGCGTGGGGCGCTATAGGGGCGGAAAAGAGCTGTAAAGGGGGGGGGGGGTTCAAGCGCTATAAAAGACCCCCCAATTGGAATTTTTTTATTTTTTTACCTTTTATCAGTGCTTTTAAAAAAGCACTGATAAAAGGGGACCTTTATCAGTGCTAAAACGAAAGCGCTAATAAAGGGGTCTTTTATCAGTGCTAAAACAAAGCGCTGATAAAGGACCCTTTTATCAGCGCTTTGTTTTAGCGCTGATAAAGGGGGTCTTTATCAGCAATTTTTGGAGCGCTGATAAAGGGGACCCCCCTTTATCTTCACCGGCTTTAACATCACTTTTCTAGCATTGTTAAAGGCCATTTTTAGCGCTGATAAAAGCCGTATTTGTAGTAGTGCCCATAGGATTTAGAAGATTACATTACCCGAAGGTCTTAGGGAATTGAACCAGAAAATCTACAAGGAAATGCCCCTCCGCACTATCTACATCATGATAGTAGCTCTCCACCATTGCATGATCGTATGGCTAGGATTCCTGTGCAAGCACAAGCTGGTCCTGATGGCATAGCCATACCCTCTCATTCTGAAAAATCCATTTGGTTCTACTCTGGTGAGTGCACCTATTCTGAATCCTCTTCTGGGGCTGCTCCTTTTTTTGTATAGTCTATATGGGGAAACTACATGTGGCTCGAAGGCCTTGAGGTGGCCCGATGGCTTTAAAGGTGGATCGAAAGCCCTATTGACCCGAAAGCCTGGGTGGCCCGAAATCCTTAAGGACTCCAAGCCCAAACTGGTGGCCCAAGGTGAATAGTTCCAGCTGCTACAACACCAAACATTACCTGCTACAGTAACTGCTACAGTACTGTACAGTGTACAATACTGCTATAGTACTACTACAGGGCATGTTATAGTACCTGCTACAGTCCAGAAATTTGCCTATACCTGGTTTTTAACCTGAGTCTCGTGGATGCACTTAAAGATACCTCACCAACTGGGATGAGGCTCATGTTCCCTACCAATTTATGGTGGTATGTATGATAGTTATTCATTCAAGGATAGAAAACATTCTATTTTATTCTAGTTATATAAATTCCTTCATATTAAACAAGTTTAGTATAACCATTAAAACACCACCTCAAAACATGGAAGTCGAGTTATCAGGGAAGATATAAAATTGGACAATTTTTTGTATCCGAAGCATATAACTCATCCCCTATCCAAATTTTTGGGGTTAATTTCCTAAAAATACTTGTGATACTCCCCTCAATGAAATTCGAAACTATTATTTCCATGGATTAGAGTTACTTATATAGATCCAATATAAATTACTAAGAAAAGAAATTTAACATCTGTTTCACAAATCAACATCTTATTCTATTAAAGTTCAAGGAGGAGGATGAATCTTATTTGGTTCCAAAATCTCAAGCATGGATATTATTTCCTTGTGAGAAAGTTTATCTAGCCCAAATGATTAAGACTAAATAAAAGACCATCCTTGATGACATGATCATTTAAAGGGAATTCATTGATGTGTTTCCTGAATAATATCTTGGTCTTCCTCTAACCATGAGGTTGAGTTCTCAATAATTATCATACTTGGATATTTTTTGATATCAAAGACACTATATAGAATGGTCCTTGTTGAACTTGAGGAGCTAAAGAAACAATTATAGGATAGTTTTTTAAAAGGGTTTATATGACCAAGTGCTTCACTATGGGGTGAACCGATCCTCTTCATCAAGAAGAAGGATGGGTCAATACACATCTACATTTATTATTGTGGTCTTAACTAGAACCTGATAAAGAATAAGTATCCTTTTTCACATATTAATGAATTGTTTGATCAGCTATGTGGATCCCATTACTTCTCTAATGTGGATGTTCATTCAGGATATTATTAAGTAAAGGAGAATAAGGAGGATATCTAAAAGACAACTTTTCATACAAGGTATAAGGACTATGAGTTTATATTGTTTCCATTTGGACTCACTAATGCTCTAACATTTTTAAGGATTTAATGAATATAGTCTTGAGGTATTACCATAAAAAATTTATGGTAGTATTTATAGATAATATTCTTATCTACTACAAAATAATGGAGTAACATGAGGAGTATTTAAATACTATACTGAAGACCTTACATAAGAAAAATTTATATTTAATGTATAGTAAATGTGAGGTTTGGTTGGAGAAAGTAACTTTATTTGGGTACATTATCACTAAAAAAGGGATATATTTGGATCTATAAAAAATAGAGACAATTGAAGGATGTCCCATACAAATATCGATGACTAAAATATATAGTTTTCTTGGATTATCTGGGTACAATCACTGATTTATGAGAAATTTTCACAATTTTCAAGCCTACCAACCAAGATTAATCGGAAGGGATTTCATTTTTTATAGACTTATGAATGAAAAGAATGGTTTAAAGAGTAATAATCTAATCACTACACCTATACTCACATTACCCACTAGTGGGGAAGGATTTATGGTCTACAATTATGTGACAAAAAAGGTATTGGGTTGTGTAGTCACTCAAGATGACAACATGATATCCTATAACTCCCACTAATTACAGTTCTGTAAGAATGAATATCCAACACATGATCTATTATTGATAGCAATTATTTTTTCATTGAATATTTGGGGACATTATATCTGTGGAGAAAAGTGTGACATATATATGATTCATAAAATCTATAAGTATATATTCACACAAAAGGATATTAATATAATCCAATAAAGGTTGTGAGAGATGATTAATTATTATCATTATTCAATCAATTACCATTCTAAGAATAAAAAAAAGTGGCAGATGATTTTAGTATAAAGGATTATAAAACCCTATCCATGATGGGGATTGAAAGGAATCCAATATTCTTGAACATGAAAAGGATGAATATGGGAATAATAAAAGTATCTTCATCATACATTTCTAAAATAAATTCTCAAACATATATTATTGAGAGGATAAATGAGTTTTATAAAGATGATGAATTGCTATAGAATAATGTAGTGAATATACAAGAGATAAACTTTGCTGAAGATGGAGTAATATGGTTTAGAACCCGAATATGTGTCCCATCAAAACTAGAACTGAAGATGGAACTTCTGGACGATGAACATTGATCATCCTTCTTTATTACCATAGAAAGAACTAATATATATAGAGATTTGAAGCAAAACATTGAGTGGGATATCATGAAGAGGGAGATTGAAATGTTTTTTTATTGATACTTGGTATGCTAGAATGTAAAGAAACAATGATATAACTATAAGTGTATGATGAAAAAATAGTTCCCATAACAATACATAAATGGGAAAAAATAACCATTGATCTCTAGTAGGACTCCCCAGAACACCTAAAGGAAATAATTCCACATGGGTGGTAGCTGATCACCTTACAAAGTTGACACATCTCATTTCCATCAGGGAAGATTTATCTATTGACTAACTCACTAAGATATACATAAGGGAAGTGGAAAGACTGTATGGAGTTATATTCTCTATTGTATCTGATTGAGATCTAAGGTTTACCTTGAGGTTTTGGAGAAGCCTTTATAAAGTGTTGGAAATAGAACTGAGCTTCAACAATTCTTATCACCCTTATATGTATGGTCAATCTGAAAAGAAAATTCAAACCCTATGGGATATTTGGAGATCATGTTCAATGGATTTCCATGGTTATTGGGAACAACACCCTCCCCTAGACGAGTTGTCATATAAAAATAGTTTCCATTATATAATTTTAATGAAACCTTATGAGGCTCTATATGGAATGAGGTTTTAGACTCCGACATGATGTGATAAAGTTAGAGAGTAGAGGATAATGAGACCTGATCTCATATAATAAATGGAATATAAGGTTTAAACCATTCCAAATTACATGAAATCCATGAAAAGTTGATAGAAAGCCTATTTAGACAATCGTCAACAAAACCTGGAGTTTGAGGTATGTGATAAAGTTTTATTTTATATATCACTATGGAATAAAGTCATGAGGTTTGGGAAGAAGGGAAATATTCTTGCTTGATAAATTGACCCATTTTAGATCCTTGATCACATCAAAGTGGAGGCCTGCAACTAGAACTCCCCCTAACCTATCTCAAGTACATGATGTATTCCATGTATCCCCCTTTAGGAAGTAAGTACCTGACTCTTCACATGTAATAAATCTAGAGGTGGTACCATTGGAGAATGATATTTTATATGGGGAGTAGCTGGTGAATATCTAAGATCACGGAGACAAGTTTTTACAAAACAAGACAACTCAGTTGGTCAAAGTGTTGTGGCAGAACCATATCTTTGAGGAAGCGACATGGGAACTAAAAGAGATGGTGAAATTGAACTACCCACATCTTTTTTAGTGTGTGAAATGAAAATTTTGAGAGATTTTTTTGAAGGGGGAAATAATGTAATGAACCAAAATTTTTTATATGAAATATCCTTTTTAAATGAGTAAATTCCTTATTAAGAATTAAAGTTAGAGAAAACACATGCACTAATTTGGTTATTTTGGACTGTTATAAGTTATATCATATTAGATTTAAAATATTTTTAAGAATAATAAACATTAATAATATATCTATTATACAGTGATCATATGATTAATATATATTAAGGGTTATGATAAAATCCAATTGACACAAGAAAGAAAGTGATGACCTCATCTAGTAAGTACGTACCCTATGAATCCCATTTATTAGAGCTTCTCAGGGAGACATAATCACTTGAATTTTCCTTTGACCAAGAAAAATTTGTGTTTCAATAACTAATGCATAAACTAAATTGTTTACGGGAGAATTTCATGCTCATAGAGATCATGGAATAAACCATGTTTGCTGACCCACCCCAAGAAAATCTCACCATCTCACACCTTAACCTTAATGAAATCACTGGTAAAATAAAGGGATATGAATCTAGACTATTATAGTATAAATTTTTACATTACATTTTTAATAAAATAATGATTATATTTCTTCCCTTTTTATTATTAATTTTTAAATGATTAAATAATTAGTTTGATAAAAATTTTATTTTAATATGATGAAACCCAAACTGTATTTTTGAAAAATATATAGTTTCCTTTAAAACAATCATTTTGGCGAATTAAATAATTTTCGAAAAAAATTTAATTTTAATAAAATATTATTATTTAATAATATTTATTAAATATACCTGATAATCTAATTTTATGAATTAAAATGTAATTTTTATAACGGTCAGAAAGCTGTTATTATCAAAAAACCAATATTTTTCAATAAATAAGGATTTTTTTTAAATTTAAATTATCATATTTATAGAATTATTTTGATTAAATAATATCACTTTTGAAATCAGAACATTTAAATTATCTAATGGTGAATTTTTCATAATTTTATTAGACACTTGAATTTTTGGGTAAAAAATTAAATACGGTATAACTATATATTGTGTAATGTTACATCATAATGACACAAAAGTGATTTAATATATTCCATAAAAGGTATACATGAACAAATATATATTTAAAATTTAAATTATTCTATTTATGATAATATTTTATCAATTTTTTAAATCCTTGATGAATCCTCCAAAACCTATATTATATTTTAAGGTTTTAAAATCAATTATTTTTAAACATGAATCAGTTCTGCATCACCATGAGAATTATTTTAATGTGTTTGTTTCATAGACCTATAAAATACTGAAAAAATCATCTTTTATAAAAACCATGGGAAAAAACATGATAAGGGTTTTGGTTTTTACTACTTTATCATAGAGTCCAAATCCTAAGTTTGAAAATTAATAAATAATTCTCCTCAATTTTGATATATAAAACCACCCAATATTCCATTATTCTTCACTCAAAAATATTTTATAATTAATTTAATCTTACATTCACTCTATATATCTAACCCAAGGTTCCCTCAATCTCTTAATAATCTCCTAAAAATATTTTAGAAGTGCCCTCTCAAGGTAAGGGATCATCTCCTTCTCCTCTTTATTCAAGCACCTTCTTTAAGTCATGCCTTTTGATTTACAATTTTTCACATTGGGATATGTTTTTACACAAACCTATTAATTTACTTAATATTCACAATTAATGAGATACCACTTTCAATCTCATTCACCCCTCTTATAAACCTTTATATACACCTGTTATGCTACCAAAATTATCCTATGAATTTCCATGCCAAACATTAGTGAATACCTGTCTCCATTTCCACTCAAGGGTATTCACATATTTATGCATATCCTTTATTGTTTTTGGATTTAAATTTATGTAAACTTATCTTCTTAATATTTGGGTTAAAATTTATGAAATATATCCTTATGTTGTACGATCTATGTGGGCCCCTTATGCTTGTACATGATATGAAAGTGATGGGTGGGATTGTAATTATATAGCCCTCCAATGCATTGGGTAATGTTTTTATCTCATGATATGTCATTTATGGTGCACATAAAGTTATAAAATCACACAATGTAATGTTTTATTGGAATTTATCCTTGAATTATGTTTACAAGGCCATGTTTTATGTTGCTACCACATTCCTATGTTTTCTTTATGTTATGATGCTATATAATGACCCATTGTTCAATATTATAATCCTCACCCCACTCATGTTACCTTGACATGAATCTTTTCTCACATGTATGAATTTACCTTACACTATTATTTTTCTATTCCTTTACTATGATTTATAGATCACCCCTTTTTTATATATGTCCCCAGGTTATCCCATGCACTTTTAGAAGCTCCATATAATATATTCCTAGGTTTTGAAAATTTTAATTAATATTCTTGTATTTATTTATGAATTTGTTATGATATATACCTAATTACCCAAAGAAACTATGACTCATGATCTTCTAGGGTTTTATTTATTTAATTTTTATATAATAAATCATGAATTGAGGTGTATTAGAATATGGGTTGTCATACGAAGAGATCTTATTAATACCTAAAGTGTAATGGAAAACCATATCACTCTAATATCATAAAAATATATTATAATTTTTTTCAATTAAATATTCCTTTTTTTATTTAGGAATCATTAGATGCTCATTTTTATCAATTTAGATACTCCAAATATATACTTTTTGTATCAAATTCAGGGATATCCAACAAATCGACCATAAGTGAGTTCCATTATGAATTGTAATAAACTACATTAAAAATCATAAAATGAACACAAAATTATATGTTTTATATTATGTTTTAATAATATTTTTTTATGATAGGGTTGTGTTTATTTATCATTAAAACCAAGGTTTGAGGATTGAAAAATCACATAATAAACCAACAATTTTTTATAATTGGATATGTATTAGGGTATACATAATAATTTTTCACTATAAAAACATCTATAAAAAATTATTTAATTTTAATAATGTTTCTATGTGTTTGAAAAAAAAGTAATTTAATTGATTATGGTAAATAAATTTTTAAATTTATGAAAGATATTATATTTCATCCATAAATTAGATAACCAAAGTGGTATTTATATATATAAATATAATTTAATTTAAAATATTTATTATCTATTTGTTCATTTATATTTTTCTATCATTATAAGAAATTTCAAAAATCCACATATTAAAACGAGGAAATATATATATATTTTATGAATGTTTGGGAAGTTTAAAAGGTGTCATAATGTTTAGAGACACCATGGATAGGTGGTTTACTATGAATTTTTTAATGTTTTTTACTTATTAGATATCTTGATAATGTGGGATATCTAATTCTTATTTAGTTAATTTTATTATTTTTTTATGTTAGAGTTTTAGAGAGATACTTTAGAATAAAAGTGTTTCTATATTTTTAGGGATAAGACATAATAAATATATGGTGTGTTTTTTTAATAATGTATTATATAATAATGTAGTGGATGTGAAATTTGGATTCTATGCTATTTTAAAATTTGATCATTTTTTTATAATTATGCTATTTTTTGAAATGTGATAGAGTTATTAATACAGATGTATCTCATAACATTAAAATTTAATGGATAAAATAGAGATATTATTTTGGGTTTCTTTTTTATTACAAGATTCCTTTGAAATTTAAGTGTAAGTTTGATAGAACGATTATTAAAACATGTATTCTATATGGAAGTGAGCATTGAACTTTGATGAGAAACCTTTTAAAAAATATTTTTAGAAAAAATGAAGATGTTTATATGGGCATGTGGTAATACTAATATTAATAAAATTATAAATTAATGTAATTGAGAGAAAATTAGAGTAGATCCAATTGAATATATGATGATTTGGACTATATTAAGATGGTTTGGATATGTTTTAAGAATAGCTAGAGATGTACCTATTACATGGTAAGATTAATGAAAATTTTACTTATTAAAAGGAGTAGTGGTAGACCTAAATGAAAACTTTAGTTTAAAACACATGTATCATACTCAAAACCAAGGAAAAATACTCAGATTGTCTTAATACTCTAGGAAAATTATATTCGAGTCATTTGTGATTCACTATAAAAGTGTCATTTTAGTTCATAATGAACATCACATACTCAAAAATAAGAAAATGAACCTGGATTATCTTTGTACTTTATAATTTTTTTTATAATTCATTTGTGACATGTAAGAATTAATATCTAATTAATCAAACACATGGTGTAACAAGTATGAATAAAAGTGCCATTTTTCTATTTCAAAAGGAAAATTTAGTTCAAAACAAATTTCAAATACCCAAAACCAAGAAAACGTGCTCATATTGTCGTGATACTTCATGAAAAATATTGATAATTCTTTTTTGACATATAAAAAATTACCTATTTTCAATCCAACACATGATGCGTTCAGTATGACTAAATGTGTGTGTTTTCATTTAAAAGTGACATTTTATTTCAAAATAGTGATCACATATTAAAAATAAATAAAATTAACTTGTATTATATTTATAATTTAGTAAAAATATAAAAAATTAAATTTTGATATGTAGGAAATAACCACACATTAATATGACACATTCCTTGGCCGGTATGACCAAAAGTGTGTGTTTTAATTTAAAAGTTACATTTTAGTTAAAACCATTAGTATCATACCCAAAACTGAGAAAACAACCTTTTATTATATTTATAATTTAAAAAAAATGATATATAATTAATTTTTTATGTGTAGGAATTAAGAACACATCAATATAACACACATCATGTTTGGTATGACTAAAAGTACATGTTTTCATTTAAAAGAGTCATTTTAGTTCAAAATGTGCATCACATGATCAAAACTAAGAAAAAATACCATATTTTCTTGTGAATTTATAAAAAATAACAACTATTAATTTACGACATTTAGGAATTAAACTCACATCAATCTGATACATGATGTGGTTGGTATGACTAAAAGTATGTGTTATAATTTAAAAGTGTCATTTTAGTTTAAAACGTGCATCATAAACTGAAAATAGTGAAAATGAACTTAGATTATATTGATACTTTTAAAAAAATATCTATTATTTATTTAATTTTGTGTAGGAATTAAACCTATATTAATATAATAAATAATGTGTCTAATATAATTGTAAGTGTTTATTTTCTTTTAAAAGAAACATTTGAGTTTAAAACAAGCATCACATAATCAAAACCATGTAAAAAAACATGAATTGTCTTTATATTTTTTGAAAATGATTAATAATTCATTTATGATTTGTATAAATTTACCTCACTTTAATCCAACACATAGTGTGGCTGATATGATTGAAAGTGCATGTTGTCTTCTAAAAGAAAAATTTTAGTTCAAACGCACATTAAATATTCAAAACCAAGAAAACACACTATAATTTTTATGATACTTTTGGAAAATTACTAATTATTCATTTTTTATATGTATAAATTTACTTCAAATAAATCTAATATATGGTCTGAAAGGTATAACTGAAAATGTGGGTGTTTCAACTTAAAAATAGAATTTTAGTTTAAAACACGATTCACATAGTTAAAATAGAGAAAATACATTTATATTGTTGTGATAGTTTAAGAAAATTATTTTTTATCTATTTTTTTCTATATAGTAATTAAATGAACATCAATTCGATACACAGTGTGACCGATATGACTGAAAGTGTGTCATATATTCAAAATAGATAAAATGTGCTGGGAGTGTCATATTACATTGTAATATATTTTATTTATGCATTATGTTATCATTTTTTATTTATGTATTATGTTTTATTATTCTTGTTTTCCTTTTTATTTATTTTTTATTTACATATTATTTTATCATATTTATGTTTTATCAATTTCTTTATATAATTATAAAATATAATTACTTTTAATTATATAAACATGATTCTTTTATTCAAGCAAGGGGTGGTGTGTTTGACAAGTGATAACATGATAAATATCTATTAGAAGGGGGTCTTAAGGGTAATAGAATATAGGTCCACCCGATCTCCTATGTGTTGGATTGTTTTTGTGTTGGTTCAAAATTTTAAATTTTTTTAATAAATTATACATAGAAATTTAATTTTAATGTATTAAAAATATTTTTAATGTAATATTTTTAATTTTAATTTATTGTAATGTAATTTTTTTAAATTTATTTTTAATTTATTTTTAATTTATTTTGTTTTATTAATTTGGATATTATAGTGTGCTATTTATGTAGCAGCATGCTACTGTGATTGTATACTTTTATCACCAATAAATCTAAAACTAATAAAAAAATGACTTTATTTGTTCTTTATTCATCACTAATAGTATAATACCTTGATATTTTAATAGAACATTATGTTCGATAGGGTACATGACACACAATATAGAGCTTTAACAACTGTGAAATATTATTATTTAAATATGATCGTTATAACCCAAATATTAAATTGGATGATACAAATTGGATTAACTAAATTATATATATATATATATAGTTACTAATTAATACACACATATTCATTGATTCTTAGGAAACAATCACTCAATTTTTAGTAAAGTCATTTTTTTCATTAAAAATTATATTTTCTTCAACAATGGTATTTATTAATTTTTTGAGAGAATATTATAATTAATTTCTACCACTTTTAGAAATTTTATTTGATAAAAAGGATATATTTTTTTAAACTATCATATCAAAATTTTCTTAGGGTGAAATTTTGAAATTTTTCTGAAAAGATGGATTTTTTAGTGAACACTGAAAAAAACAGATATTATAGAAAACATTATTTCCTTTTCTTGTATTTTAAAAGTCCCATATTGTTTTGAATTGGTTTTAATATTTAATTATTTCATTTTAATTAAACATAATACAATTTATGTCATTGGAGTAAACATTATGCTTAATTTTGGTATAAAAACATTTTTATACTTAAAATATTTTTTTTCTAGAAATATGCTTTTTATCACTCTTTGAGGGTTTATTTTAAAAGTAATTTATTCCAATTATAGGTTTTGAATATGATAAAATATATTCCATATTTGGAATCTTCATGTTCAAATTTGGTTAATAGTTCAACTTTATTTTTGGTCATAATGAATAGTAACCTTGGTAAAAATGTTATCACCACGGTAACGATAAAACAAACCTAACAAGGTTATACCTATTAAATAATGATTAAAAATAATACACACCCTTTACTATATTTCATTTTATGATTTTAATTCAAAAAAACCCTTATAATATTTTACAATAATCCATTTTCCATTTTTCTTTGATAAATACCGTTATATTATCTTAAGTAAAGGAATATCCCAAAATGTATCTTTATTGATTTTAATGTTTATAATATTTTGTGATAGGGATAAAAATAATTTATGAATGGTTTTAAAAAGATATTTTTAATATGAATAATTTTTTTATGATGGTATTTGTTTTAATTTTTAGCGAGGAAATAATTTCTATAAATTCTTACATGGCACTAACACAATGCTTCTTCTAGAAGTAGAAAAATCAAATAAATATTTTTAAAAACTTGTAAAGTAATATTTTTTTGGTGAGTTATGGTGATCTATTAATTTTTTTGATAAATATAATATATTATTGATGTGTTAAAATTTTATATTTATACCAAATTACTGTCTTGATATTTCTTAAGTAAAATTATGTAAATAGTCCTAAAAATGACTTTTATGGTATTTTATATTAAATAATATTTTACTAAATGATTTAAAATTCATAAAAATCTTATATTTTTCCAATTTAATTATTTATGATAAATAATATAAATCATTTTCCACTTATGGTTCACTTGTTCTTTTTCATTAAATTTCTTGACCCCTAAAGAGTAAAAAAACTTTGATATTATGGTAATCGTCAAAGAGGTTAATAAGGGATAAACAATTACCTAACCATAAATATTTTTTTATGTTATAGTATTTAAACCCATACTCACCCCATATTCTAAATATATCATTTTGTTTCAACTTGAACATGAAAATTAATTTATTTTTATTTAGTGATTTAAGTAATTCTATGGGCACCCCTCCCCTCATTTATAAAAGGACACCACCCCTCCTCTTCCTTATACTTATTGAGCCACTTATCTTATACTATCCAAGACAAAACCCTTATGAAATTCATTATCTACATTATATATCATATTTTCATCTTAAAATACCATCCCTAGGGTCATTAAGAAGTGATGAAAAGGAGATTCTTTAAAGAAGAGGTAATCACCTCAACCATATGTTTTCAATTTAATTATTCTTATACCTCATTTAATTATATCCTAAACATTAAAATATAATAACATAAGTATCTTAAATATAATTATATTTTATTATGTTTATGGGATAACCTTTATCTGTCTCCTTTTCCCTCAAATGAGAAATAAAGCCTTCATTGATGTGTAATGCCCCGAACCTAGTTACCTAGAGTCGGTGCATTATTACATAACATTGGTATGATCACAAGGGATCAAATCCCGAAAGACCAATCAGTTTAGTATCCTTGGATGTAATAGATACATATATAATTTTTATATTACATATAAAATTAAAAACAACAACAAAATTGTCTTCTTTGAACACATTCATATCCCTTAGACTATCCCTACAGGTCAGTCATAATATACTTTTTACAACTTGGAAAAAATAAAACATAGAAGGGGTGAGTTCAGATTCTCAGTAAGGATAACAATATAGAGAAAAATTTCATAAATAAGCATAAAAATTTAAGGCAATTTATAAGACTAAAACATAAACCTTTTAAACTTAAACTTCAGCATAATATGGAAAATATAAATCAAAAAATACCATTTACTTATTCACATGGATATTATTCTAGTTGAATAATCACATGCAATATCAATATCCAATTTCATATTAATGGAATGCATAATGCCAGACTTCATAACCACATAGTCAAGGCCTCATGCCAAGACTAAAAATAAGAGTTTGTCAAGGCCTTGTTCCAAGACACTAGTTTGTCTCATGAGGCCTACCGATGCATCGAGGAGCTATAGGAGGCTCCTCCCATCACTTACTAAGTCCAATGCATTCCTCATATGAAAAGGTTGAAACATAACATAAAAATTCGCATTAAAAATAACATATGAAATTTTAATACCTTAACCTTAAACAATGAATGGTATAAAAATAAAACATCTACATTCAAACATATCAAAAAACCATAAGTACAATATGGAAGATTTGTTTCTGAATAAATCAACTTCAAACAAGTGTAAAATCCATCAAAGGATGTTGACATAGATGAAATAAAAACTATTTGAGAGAAATATATCTTTATATTTTGAAATAATTTAAAAGTCACATAATTATAAAATAAAACTTTTATTTTAAAAAATATTCTAATAAGCTTTTAAGGTAAGGTTATAAGATGTTATAATGGCGGAAAATATCCACACCCACCATATAAGTTAAAAAAGACATTTTTACCTTAATTTGTCGAAAAAGTCATATAGTACCTTATTTGGAAAATGACAGAAAGATTAATTTATAAATTTTTTATAAAAATTCAAAAAAGGGTATAAATTAATTTAACCCATAGTCTAGGAAATAGTAAAAATGTTTTGAAATACATTTTTAAGAAACACAGATGTGGATGATAAAGAGGTCCTAGTAGATACTCACGTATAAACAACCTCGAATAATAAAGAGATTGTAAAATTAACTCTTACCTTATACTTTTACTTGATAAAGGTTATGTTAACCTCCTGTATAATAGTTAAATCATTGTTATTAAATTATAAAAGAACCAAATACATAAATATGATATTATATATGATCTTCTAATATTGCTTTGTTAATAATATTTCAGTAGTATAATTGTTTTAGATGTTAACTGGTTCATTTTTCTTTATATGTTTTGTTACATAAGTAATGTTTTTTATGGATAGGATGTATTTTATTCAGATAAATAATGATATTATGTTCTTAAACATTATTTTTAATCATAAAATGAAAATTAATCTTGAATGGTTACGATGGGAAATGAATCTCATCGTGTTCGTGGAGACGGTAATCCATACGTACGCACGAGCGACAATATCATTCAATTGAAGGTGAAATAGTATGTAATTGGATGGTATATCATATATAAATAATCCTTAACATGTTATATTTATTATTTACATCAGTTATACTCATTATTATACCCATCCAAATAATGAAGTGTTTGAATAACAAACTACACCACGTCGTGGAGATGGTAAGCCGTACATACGCACGTATGGTGACTTTTCATTCATAGGATGGATATAATAATGAATATGGTTGTAACATATTTATAATAACATCATATTATGTATAAGTTACTATAGTTATTATTTTGGTGTGGCAACAAAAAGAAAGAGGAAGTGGAAGAAGAAAATAACTTTGAAAGAGTTAGTGAAATTATTACCTCTTCTTCGGGTGTTTCCTTTTGAGTTGATCCAAAGAGATCCTTAGGTAGGCCTTATTATCAAATTAAAGCCCCTAGGTCAAAGTTAGGGTATTTGGGAGGATATTTGAGCAGGGGTTGTCTAAGACAAATGGCTTTTGAGGTGTGAGTTTGAGAGAAGGGGAAGTACCCTTTTATAAGAGAGGTGAGGGTCACTTTAAGAAAAGCTTAAAATATTATTTTATTATACAATCATATTCGGTTTATAATGTCTCCAAAATTATTTATTTCGAGTATAAGGTGGTTATGGGTCAAAAACCACTCAACAAATAGGTTTTAGATAGGTTTAGGTCACTATATTAACCTTATCTTTTAGATCTAACTCTTAGTTAAATAGTTTAACTTTTACCATGTATTCTTGTATTATTATATTATATGGTTAATAATCTTACTATAAAATGACAATATAACCCCAAGTGGTTCATTAATGACATAAATATTATTATATAAGTCCTTTTTCCAAACCTTATATTTTTAGTATTACTATATCATTTAATAATATATTATTTGTTTTAAAAACTCATTTATTTCAATTTTGACACTATTTAGTAATTGATTTTTGTGGAAGTCATAAAAGCATGATTAATTAGAAAAAAATTAATTTAATAAACCCTAACATGTCATGTTAATCTATAAAATTAGTTTAATGCATCAAAAGTCTCAATTTACATTTATTTGGACATTTATAACATCATTTATTTTAACCTTTCATTAAAAAGGTAATAACTGCATCATCATTGTGTCATAAAAAAATTTAGTTATTTAATGTCTAAAAATTATAAATAAAGTTCTATTATGTATTAAATCGTTTTATCATTATAATTAATATTTATATTAGAATTTATCTTATGTATAACCCTATATTAAAAATGGTTTAGTTATTAAACTTCGAATTTAACACTTTTAACTCTTCTTTAAATAAAATAATAAAAAATGGATCAATCTAATATAACTGGATCAAAAGGATAATATTTTATTCATAAGGTTTATTTTGGTTGAAATAAACTTTTCCAATATAATTAGGACATGTTTTATGGTAATTGTAATATCATTTTTACCTTTAATTACCCTATTTTATTTTAACTGTGGTAAATAAAAGTCAAAAGTTACTATTCACCAAAAAATATTTTCATCTTATTGAACCACATTTTACTTATTGATATAAACCATGTCTCTCAGATTTTTGAAATTTAATTGAGAGAAGCTGTAAAATTACGTTTTATGCAAATTTGCTAACGTGCCAAGAAGGTGGGTAAAAGACAGAAAAAAGTTCAATAAAATTTAATATATCCAATTTTATTTTAAAATGACTCGAATGAATTACATTTAACTAATATAGGTATTATTTATCTTTTTTTTACTTAAAATAAATTTAAATAAAAAAAATAATTATTTAAATAAAAAGTCAGTTTTAAACAATAACGTAGTGTTTTTCACTATTCATCAAAAATTGAAAGTTTTTAGAAAAATACAAAAAATTCACCCTAAGATAATTTTGATATTCCAAATCCAAAAATTAAGTCCATTTTGAAAAATAAAATTTATAAAATTTCAAAAAGTGGGTATTACGATTCATAATGGCAGTTTGATTGGTCGTTGTGTGTTAAAACTCCATGTTACGTACAAAGCAAACTAATGCATTATGAAAAGGGAAACATACTGTGGAATCTTGGGGTGTTACATTCTATCCTAATTCAAATAATTTTATTCTTGAAATTTCTAGAATATTACTACATAAAAAGATTTGGGTGGTTCTTCATTATAAGTTCCTTGGGTTCCCACATTGCCTCTTCCATCTTATGGTTTCTCCATAGAACTTTTACCAGATGAGTCACCCAGTTTCTCAACACTAGTTCTCTGGTATCAAGAATTCAGATAGGCTCTTCACAATAAGACAGGTCAGGTTCAAGTTCTATTTATTCATAGGTGAGTACATGCATTGGGTCAGGCATGTATTTTCCCAACAGTGATACATGGAACACATCATGAACTCTAGAGAGTCTTGGCGGCATTGCTCAATGATATGCTACGACTCTAATTTGTTCTAAAATTTCAAAAGGTCCGGTGTACCTGAGACTTAATTTTCCCTTCTTATCGAATCGTACAACACCCTTCTATAGAGACACCTTCAAGAAAACATTATCACCTACTTGAAATTCCAAATCCTTCCTTCAGTTATCGGCATATTTCTTTTTCCTAATTTGAGTTGATTTAATGTGGGTTTGGGTAATCTTCACATTTTACATTGTTTCCTCAACAAGTTCTGAGTCTAAGAGTTTTCTTTCACCAACATCATCCCAAAAAGTTGGTGTGTGACATATTTTTCCATATAACGCTTTATATGGTTCCATCTGAATACTTGAATGGAAGCTATTTTAATAGGAAAATTGTACCAGAGGTAAATAATGATCCCACATACCTTGAAAGTCAAGTGAGAAAGATCTCAACATGTCTTATAAGCTCTGAATAGTTTATTCTGATTGTCCATAATTTTGAGGGTGGTAGGTAGTGCTCAAACGAAGTTCAGTATCCAGGGATTTCTGAATCAATAATCTTGATGTAAAATGGGGACCATGATCAGAAAAAATTGATAGGGGTACTCCATGAAGTCTTACAACTTCATTAATATATAGTCTTTCTAAACATTCAAGTGGTAAATCTTCTCTTATACCATGAAAATGTGCTGACTTGGTAAGACGATCAACAATGACCCATATTTCATCATTCCTTCTAGGAGTATTTGGTAGCCCCATGAAAAAGTGCATCGTAATATCATCCCATTTCCACTTAGGTATGGGAAGAGGTTGCATGTCTCCTCCAGGATGTTGTCTTCTAGACTTAACCTGTTGACAAACCATACATCTTGACACATAATCAGCAATCTCCCTCTTCATGTTGTCCCACCAAAAATTTTCCTTCAAATCTCTGTACATCTTAGTGCTACTAGGTTGTATATAGAAATTAGAGCTATGAGCATCATCCAACAATTACCTTTTTAGATCAGGTATATCAGGAACACAAAGTCTCTTCCCAAATTTCAAAATTCCATCTTCACATACAAAGATGATCAATCTCCCATCGTTCATAGCTTTAATTTTCTTTTGAAAATCCTCATCATTATTATAACAAATTTTTATCCTTTCTAGTAAATATGGTTTGGAATCAATTTGAAAAAAGTATCGATGTTTCACATTCCATGATTATTCCCATTTCCATGTTTACTAGATCCATGAACATAGTATCTCTTCCAACTCTCATCTTGTTCAAAACTCCCTGATCCTTTCTACTCAAAGCATATGCCACCTTATTTTCCTTCCTCAAGTGGTAGTTTATAGTGGAATCATAATCCTTGAGTAGTTCAGGCCATCGTCTTTGCCTCATGTTGAGTTATTTTTGTGAGAAAATATACTTGAAACTCTTGTGATCAGAATATATCTCACATTTTTGACCATAGAGATAGTTTCTCCATATATTCAAAGAAAATATTACAGCTTCTAACTCAAGATTATGAGTGGGATAGTTTTGTTCATGAATTTTTAGCTGTTGTGATGCATATACAATACCTCTATCATTCTGCATAATGAAACAACCAAGTATTTTCTTTGAAGCATCATTATAAATAACAAACCCATCATTCCCTGATGGTAGAGTCAATATAAGAGCATTGACTAATCTTCTATTCAGTTCTTCAAAACATTCTTCACACTCTTTTTTCCAAACCAATATAACCCCTTTACGTGTGAGCTTGGTTAATGGGTTATCCAATCAGGAAAAATTCTGGATGAAATTTCGATAATAACCTGCTAAACAAATAAAACTATGTACCTCAGTTATACTCATTGGTGCTAGACATTCTTGTATTTCTCTTGTCTGAGAACGATTAAAAGAGATTCCATCCTTAGAGACAATATGACCATGAAAATAAATTTCCTGAAGCCAAAATTCACACTTTCTAAAATTCCCATATAATTCATTTATTCTGAGGGTTTTCAGAATAGTGCACAAATTATTTTCATGATATTCATAGATTTTTTAGTATACCAAGATATCATCAATAAATACCCCTACAAAGTCATCAAGATATTCCTTGAAAACTCTATTCATTAGATACATGAAAACAGAGGGTGCATTAGTTAGTTCAAAAGGCATTAATGTAAAATCATAATGCCCGTACCTGGTTTGAAATGTTGTTTTCGGAATGTCTTCCTTCTTCACACACAACTGATGATATCAAGATCAAAGTTCAATCATTGAAAAATATTGAGCTCTATGAAGTTGGTTGAATAAATCATCAATGCGAGGTAGGGGATACTTGTTCTTTATTGTTATAACATTGATCTCCCGGTAGCCAATGAAAAACATCATAGATCCATCTTTCATCTTAACAAAAAGAACAGGGGCTCCCCATGAAGAAAAAATAGGGTGAATAAATTCTTTATTACTCAATTCCTCTAGTTATTTCTTTAGTTCCAATAATTCCACAGTGGCCATTTTTTTTGACACTTTCGCCGAGGCGCATGCATCCATCACGCAGAGGACGCGTGGCTGTTGCCCCGCATTCCCGCTTTCCAAAGGCAGGCGGCATCCAATACTTATTTAGGGACATCTTCTCCTTGATCTAAAGAGGATGATGTAATGTCGGTTCTTCCTTTCGTGGATTCTTCCTCAGAGCTCGTCACCTAGTTCGGGTCTCCCTTATAGATTTAAGACGTAGTTCGTGAAACTCTTCCCAGCACCATATCTTCATGGACACCAGTTAATTACACTGATTCTGTGAGGATGTCCAAGGATTCTGGTCAGGGAAGCAACCTTCGGTTAGGAGAGTAATCACGTTGGGCACCACATGCGTGTCTTGACACTGGGGTATTGGCATGTCTGTCGTTTTCCCCTTATTATAAGGCTTGTCGAGGGCGTGGAATCTCAAGGCATCCCACATCAGATGCGGGGACTCATATGCCATGGGCATGTATCTGGGGTTTTACTCAGCTTCCTATGTTTAACAATGGGTATTCCAAAAGTTTAACATCCAACATAGATGGATCAGACTGATCGGAACACTGATTAGAGTGGATCAGATTGAGGAACCCCTGGAGGGAACACCGATATCGGAGCCAAAACGTGGGTGGACTCCTGAATGATTTGGAGGGGAATGAGGTGGCATGATCTCATCGGGATGTGGCAGCCCGGGTAAGAATCAGGATGGACAATGGTTTTGGGCTTGAGACTCGAAGAGACTTCCTACGTATCCCCATGGAAGTCCGCGTAGTTCGATGAAATGATGGGACACCTAAGGAGGCGACCCGTGAGAACGGACACCTGGATGGGACCCAGAGGAAGTGAAACCTCCGGGTTAGGGCATGAGCTTCTTGAGACACATAGGCTCGAGGGATAGGTCAGGATGAGACATGAGTGATGGGATTCAACTTCATGGAGGATTACTACGTATCCCCGTGGCGGGGAATCAAAGACCACGTAGTTTAGATGGAAAATATAATTTAACATCATGTGGGACGGGGGCGAACCAACATGGAGGGGGGTCAGAACGACCGGGTGGTGGGATTGAACCTCGTGGAGGCTTCCTACGTACCATGCCTTGACTTGGATCAAAGTACCCATAGTTCGGGATGGATTGGGGAATACACTCTGAGGCGGACCAAGGTGTTTGAGTCGGTGAACCGATGTGAATAGGGACCTGGGGTCCAGGTGGGTGTTGGGGATTGAACCACATGGAGGCTTCATATGTACCATGCCTTGAAATGGATCAAAGTCCCCGTAGTTCGGGATGGATTGGGGATTACACTCTGAGGCATCCAAAGGTGGTGGATTGGGGCTTACTCTCTGAGGGGGCCCAAGGTGATGGATTGGGGCTTACACTTTGAGGCGGCCCAAGGTGATGGGTTGGGGCTTACACTTTGAGGTGGCCTAAGGTGGTTGGTTGGAGCTTACACTTTGAGGTGTACCAAGGTTTTGGATTGGGGCTTACACTCTGAGGCGGCCCAAGGTGATGGGTTGGGGCTTACACTATGAGGTGGCCCAAGATGGTGGATTGGGGCTTACACTCTAAGGCGGCCCAAGGTGATGGGTTGGGGCTTACACTCTCAGGAGGCCCAAGGTGGTTGGTTGGGGCTTACACTCTGAGGCAGCCCAAGGTGGTGGGGCTTGAACCTCTCGGTGGATTCCTATGTACCATGCCTTGACATGGATCAAATTACCCATAGTTCAGGAAGGGCATGTAGTTTAACGTCATGCATGTAACATCCCCAAATGATACAGGGTTAAATGGCTAAATGATATGACTCATGTCAACAAGGTGCACCTTCCTTTTCGGGAGCCTACCTGATTAGAACTCCACAGTTAAGCGTGCTTGGCATGAAGTAGTGATCAGGATGGGTGACCTTCTGGGAAGTTTCCCAGGGTGTGTGTGAGTGAGGACAAAGCGCACTGTGGAAAGGACATGTGTTGGCCTGTGGGGACTATCATTAGTCAGATGACCCGTTCAGGCATGTGGGTGGACCCTGGGGTGGACCCTGGGGTGGGCCCCACGTGTCTGCGGGGGAAACAGGGGGTACCTAGTGGGAAAGGACCCGACGGCCATGTTAAGGCGCGGTGTCTGTGCTGTCACGGGGACCCAGTTGTCACATTTGGTATCAGAGGAGGAACCTAGCCTTAAGTGTGCGGTGCACTACCTCAGTTGAGATGTAAGGCCCACAACGAGGGCGTTGTGCCCTAAAGGGGGGGTGATTGTAACATCCCCAAATGATACAGGGTTAAATGGCTAAATGATATGACTTATGTCAACAAGGTGCACCTTCCTTTTCGAGAGCCTACCTGATTAGAACTCCACAGTTAAGCGTGCTTGGCATGGAGTAGTGATCAGGATGGGTGACCTTCTGGGAAGTTTCCCAGGGTGTGTGTGAGTGAGGACAAATCACACTGTGGAAAGGACATGTGTTGGCCTGTAGGGACTATCATTAGTCAGATGACCCGTTCAGGCATGTGGGTGGACCCTGGGGTGGGCCCCACGTGTCTGCGGGGGCAACTGGGGGTACCTGGTGGGCAATGACCCGACGACCATGTTAAGGTGGGGTGTCTGTGCTGTCACGGGGACCCAGTTGTCACAATGCTGGACGGGGGTGATGTCATAGTTGATGCTTACTCTAATCCCACCTGAGTCATGCTCGGTGTAAGAAACAAGAGGCAGTAAAGGCCTGACGACCACGTCATTAAAGGTGCATCTGTAGGAAGTGGAGAGGGGCTTACGCTCTGAGTCGGACTAAGAAGTCGAGGCTTATGTATGGTTAGCAGCCTAGGAAGTCGGGGCTTACTCCAGGATGGATGCCCATGGTGATAAAGCGCAACGAGAGAGGGATTTGGGACAAAATAAAGGAGGAGCCCCGTTTCCGATCATGCCCTCCACTGGCCTTAGGGACCAAGATGAAAGGAGGATAAAGGGTGCTGCCTCCTACAAGGAAGACTAGGGGATTACACCAAGGTGTATGCCCTTCCCCACAGATAAATGCTACTCTGATAAGGAGGATATCATCCCCTGTGAGGGGTGATCCCATCCCCGTGGAGACAGGTGGGCGTGGAGAATGTCCAAGGTGGGGGGAACCTGCGTGCAAGGCACGGGGAAAAGTCATAGTTTAACGTCATGTGCTGAGGATGATGGTGCTTGGTAGTTTAATGTCCTGTAGCTCGGATGATGTGGGTTTAGTCTGCACCCCTAGGACTTAAATAATCGGTACCCTCTGCTTCTTGTGGGAGGGAAGGTATCAGCAACGCCATAGCAAGGGGGTGTCGTGGAGCGAACCATCGAGGGGTCCACGTTAGTGTGGCTATGCGAAGAATTAATAGCTGTTTGCATGACTATGTGAAGAAGCATGAGGCAAATCAATGAAATGGGCGGTATCGTCCAAGGGACTTTGAAGTTACTTCGTACAAGGCTAGAAGGTCGCATGGAAAAACGGTGCATGAAGTGGATGCACGGGGCGTGAGAGTCACCCGCGAATGGCATCCATAAGGTGGGAATCAGGAACTCTCCCAAAGTGGCGCCCAGGGAGCACCGATTTGGGGGGTCCCAGGGAATTTTGCGCAACCTTTGAGGATTGCGCGTGAAATAATAGACCTGAGGAAAAACACCGGGCTGGTGTGAAATCAGTGATGCTTGCGTGTAATCAGGGATGAGGTTTTTCACGTGACTAGAAGAATTGTGCACAAGAAGTATAAGTTGCGCGAAAGTGGGAGAGGCTGCGCGCAAGGACAGGGGTGCACGCAATTTGGAGGGATTACATGCAATTGGCAGGGTGTGCGCGTAATGGAAGGCATTGCGTGCAATTGGCTGACCTGCGTGCAATGGAAGGGATTGCGTGCAAGGGGCGGACCCTAAAGGGATTGGAATTTAGTCTAATCCATGGGGATCTCACGCAAAGGCAGACCCCGGGGTGACTTGGCGTGAAAAGAACCATATCTGAAGGCCATCTTTGTGCGCGCGGAAAGCCGATTTTGTGCACGAGAGCCAGTTTGAATTCTGCAGTCCCGAAATGGAAGGGGTCACCTTATATTTATAGATGCCCGGGGGTGCAAAAAACTGCTCGACATGAAATAATTTCACGCCAATGTCGTTAGCGTGAAATGTCAACCAAACGGGGCATGGCGTAAAATTATTTCACACTTTGGAAGAGGCCTCTTCGTGAAACCCGGAACTTTCTGCACAGGACATATTTTTTTCACGTGCCTAAGAATTTATTTTGCGCAGCCCCTTCGGGCCCCCGAGTCTGAATATTAATTCGCTTTGTCGTTTGGAAACCTTCTTCATCACTTGAGCACTTTTCAGAGTCTACAAATGCGCCCCCTCAGAATTGGATCGGTGATTGGTCTCAACGATGGTCAGATTCCAATGGAAACACTGAAATGCAAGGCTCTGTGGGGCCATTGCGCACTTCTAACCAGAGCAGTGCGAAAAACTGGGTCGGAGCACGTACTCATTTTTTCATTTGGTTTAACGCATTCAACCACAATCCTGGAGTAAACATCAATCCATTCCTAAGCTCTCACGGGTTTCACCCGATGTGAGAAACAAGGGGTGCTCGTACTATCACTTCATTTGATCGTGGGAGCGTTAACCAAGATTTGGGCATTCAAAATTCAAATCCGGATTTCCGAGGAGAAGAGGGAGGCCCAATCAAAGGAAGAGGACCTTAGAACAATCGATTTATCATCTTCTCAATGTGATCTAGCACATGATTGGGGAAATTCCAGGGGCATTGGAATCAATTCGAACAGAGGGGAATGAAAAATGTTAATCACATTACCCAAATTCGGAACACTATGGGAGGGGTGTGGCAATAAAGGATGACTATTGATTGTGTTCGAAACACAACATCCCTATTGCGTTAGCCTGGAATGGGGTCAAAAAATAAGGGTAGACTGCTGACCATGTTCGCAACATGGGACCTAACTAAAATATCATCCATCAGTCTTCCAGAACATTGACCCAAGAGAGCAGGCGGGCCATAGGTCAAGCATCCATACTGTTAGGGGGTCCCTTCAAATGTGATCAGTCTTCTGGAATGTTGGCCCAGGATAGCAGGCAGACCATAGGTCGAGCATCCATACTATTAGGGGGTCCCTTCAGACGTGAAAGAGGATGAGGATTCAAATAAAGGGGCACGCAAAGCGTGGAAAGTGAAGTGGTGGTTTGTTTGAACAGGATCCAACACTCCCAAAATTACACCACCGTGGTGGAAACACATTAGGTGGGCACATTAATCTAATCATGGATCATCCCTACTTTTAGACATGACCTCTTTGGGGAGATAACTATTGCTTCCCAATATCATTATGGGGCATCCCAAACTTGTTCAGGGCCAATGCTGTAGTTACACAACTTCTCCGGGGGTCAGGCCAAGGGGCCGACGGTGGGGAAGGATGGGATTTGTGATTCCCAGGGTTGGACCCAAGATGAAATGTCTGGGCATTTCTACGTATCCCATAAGTATGGGAATCAATCCACATGTAGTTCTGGAAGGGGTCTTAGTTTAGGGTCTTAGAACTCGGACCAGGGACCAGTAAGGAATGCAGGGGACACATGGTAAAGTGTTTATGAAACCTGATGTGAATGAGGACATGAGTCCAGATTACCATGTTTTCCTTGGGGAAGTGTTTAGATCAAGGGACTGAACACAAAAGTTTGGATGGGCCCATGGGGAAGTGCCCAGGCATTCCTACATATCTCATGAGAATGATAATGAAGCCACACGTAGTTCTGGAAGGCAGCATGGTAAGGTACCAGTGTAGAGGATGAAAGGGGAGTGCGGGTCTGACCCTCGCACCAAAATAAGCAGTATTTGATGTATATTGTTTGTCCTTTAAGGTTAATGAGTGTTTTTTGTGAAGCAACAGGCCTAAAGTATAAATTCCTGGCATTGCCACAAGAATCAAGCCGTATATAGGCGTTGTCAAATGGGAAGGTGGGTGCCCGATACCCAATGTGATGTCCTCTATGATAAGGTCATCAAAATGCAGTACCGTTTTTTGTCATGTGGATGGGATGATACCATCATAGTTTATGGTCATGTGATTGGACCAAATAGTACAGTTTAAGGTCGTATGGCTTAGACCTTAAGGAATGCGCATGACGCGATAAAGCATACCCAAGGAGCTAGCTTCCAGCTGAGAGCCAAAGGATAAGGGGCTGGAGGAGATGTCTTCCAGCTGAGCTGGACCTGATATGAAATTTACGTGTGATCCCACATGTCTCATGAGGATGAGGATCAAGCTGCACATTGCTCTTAGAGAAGATCCTAGTTTATGGTCTTAGTGCTCGGGTCACGAGAGCCCCGAGGGACACAGTATTGCGGCTTTGTCCTCCTGACGTGAGGAGGTGCACTGAGGGATAGTGCCAAGAGTGTTGAGATTCCCCCTAGACATGATGGGGTGGAACACAATGTGAATCATGTAACCAAAATTCAAATCCTGAAGGGGATGTCGTGATGACAGAGGATTACTGCTAACCATGTTCGCAACACAGTATCCTATCGCGTTAGCCTAAAATGGGGACAAACAAATGATCATCGAACGATGAACATGTTCATAACTCGGGATTTGTATCAATTTGTTGTATGAAACCCTCGAGGGCATTGGCCCGTGATGGTAGGAGAGCCCTTTGGCCTAGTATCCATGCCATTTTTGGGGGTACCTTCTGGTGTGAAAGATATTGGGGGCCCAAATGTAGGGGAACATGAAGCTTGGAAAGTGGATGTAAACTTGCCCCAGTTGAATCCGAAACTCCAGGTCCTAGATCAGAGTACTCTTAGAAACATCGGAGACCCACTGCAAAGGGTCAAGGAGATCAACTTGAGAGCGGCCAAGAGATGGTGGATTCCCAGGAGAAGGGGGGCATGATGCCAAAAACCCAACGTGAAGAAGGGTATGATCCTGTACCCCACCTATATATCCCCCTCATGGAGAGGAACATGCCAAGGGGCCTAGGTTACTGGGAGATCGGGGGATATCTAATATATGGGGCTGGACCCGAAATCTAAATGTTCAGGAGGTCCTACGTATCCCATAAGGATGAGAATCAATCCGCACGTAGTTCTTAAAGATATAGTTTGATGTCATGCAGGACGAAATACAGTTTAACGTCATGCAGGGCAAAATATAGTTTAACATCATGTGGGACGAACGTATAGTTTAACGTCATGAGGGACGGTGTAGAGTTTAACGTCATGCGGGATGATATAAAGTTTAATGTCATGCAGGATGAGCATGAAATTTAACATCATGTAGGACCGACAGTTTAAGGTCATGTGAGATCGTAATCCAGTTTAAGGTCATGGGAGACCCTGGAAGGGTCAGGAAAAGTATTTTTTAAGGAACTTGGCATTGGTGGGAGGAGTAATACGCTCACCATCCATAGTCACCAGGGAGTATGTACCATTGGGATAAACCTTATGAACAATGAAAGGTCCTTCCCATTTGGGCTCCAACTTGGTTGGTTTCCTGTTGGGGATCATTGGTGCTCTGAGGTCTAGTACCAAGTCACCCTGTAGGAAAGAGCGGAGGTGAACCTTATTGTTGAAAGCTCGATCCATCCTGATATGATGCCTTTTTAGGTTGTGTGAGGCAGGAATCCTATTCTCGTCCAGTTCTTCCAATTTAGCTAGATAGATTTTAGCCACTCTATCCAGCACTTGCTGGTCATAGACCGCTGTGCGCAATGAGGGAAATTGAATCTCGATGGGCAGGATGAACTTAGTTCCATACACTAGGGAATATGGGGTCACCTGGGTGGAATTATGAGTCGTATTCCGATAGGCCCAGAGGGCGTTGGGGATATTATCCGGCCAACTCATCTTGTTCTGATCAACCATTTTATTCAGAATGTTAGAGAGGGTTTTATTGAACGCCTCAATCTATCCATTTTCTTGCACGTGATAGTGGGAGGTATGGTTAGAGCGGATGTTGTACTTGGCGTAAAACTTTTTCAACTAGGATGCTTGAAATTTGGTGCCATTATCGGTGAGGATAGCGTGAGGAACCGCAAACCGATGGATGATATTGGAACTCATGAAGTCCACGATAGAATGGGCCATGACTTCCTTGAGTGAAATTGCCTCTGCCCACTTAGAAAATAAATCTGTAGCGGTCAGAATGAATCGGCATTGGCGAGCCGTTGCTGGTGGGTATGGTCCTACGACATCTAACCCCCAAACTACAAAGGTCCAAGAGTACTTGGTAGTGTGGAGAGGCTCTGGTGGATGATGCACAAATTTACCTTGAACTTGGCATGTATGGCATCTCTTAGTGAACTCGATGCAGTCGTGGATCACGGAGGACCAAAAATACCCCAATCTCTGGATCTGGTGTGACAGTTTTGGACCATCCTGATGGGAACCGTAGGAACCAGTGTGAACCTATTGCAAGACCTATAGAATCTCAACTACTTGGATATAATAGAGGAGAACACCATCAAACCGGCATTTATAGAGGATATTCTCAAGATTGGTACCACTCTAGAGGGTAAACTACAGTGCGCGACATCGGATTTGCTCGCGCTCATCCTGGTCTGACGGAAGGTGACCATTTTGGAGATACTCAATAAAAGGATCTCTCCAATCGGGAGTCGCTTAAACCACTGCATCTGAAGAACCTGGGGTTCCTGACGTGGAAGCTTCGGCGTTAAGATGGATTACCCACAGGCCATCGTCATCCTCTGGGGTGATGGGAGCAATGAATCTCTGATGTTCCACATGTATAATCAGATCATCCTTCTCGGGCTCTAAAAGTGATGTTGCTAAGCTGGCCAAAGAATCCGCTTGACCATTCTGTGACCGAGGGACATGGGTAACCTACTGTTGAGAAGGGAACCTGGACATTAGCTGGAGAGTGTGTTCTAACAACGGTACGTGCTATGGTTTCCTGACAACATAGTCACCATTGACTTGATTAATAACTATCTTGGAGTCCCCTTTCACATGAAAATGGGACACGTTGATCTCAGGGTCTAGCTCGAGGCTAGTGATAAGAGCCTGATACTCTGCCTCGTTATTAGTGAAGCCTTCTGACAGTAGTAATGATTATGGCAGAACGACCTGTGCTGGGGTAATAAGGATGATACCTAGGTCTACTCTGTTGATCCCAGGATCATTGAGCCTTCTACCAGTAGGGCTCCAGGAGGCACCATAAAAGTGAATTTTCCAACATGGAACAACTTGATCGATCGAGAGGATCACCTCATCGGGAAAATCCATGTTTAGGGACTGATCCGCGGAGGTTGGATGGGCAGCTAGAAATTCTTCCAATGCCTGCCCCTTAATATCCTTCTAAGGCATGAACTTGATTTCAAACTACTGGAGGATTACCATCCACCGTGCTTGTCGGCCAGTCAACATGGAACGGCTCATGATTTACTTCAACGGGTCTACTTGAGAGACCATATGTACCTCATGGTGATGTAGGTAATGTCACAATTTTTGTACGGTGAATACGAGTGTAAGTCAGCTCTTCTCGATGGGGGAGTACCAGGTCTCTGTATCGAGGATCATGTGGCCGAGGTAGTAGAGGCTGTTCTCTATCCCTTCATTGTTCTTCTAGGCGAGAAGGGCGCCGAGAGATCGTTCCAGGGCAGTGACATAGAGAATCAGCGGCCTTCTAGAGATGAGTGGCATCAAGACCGAAGTCCAGAGCACATATTTCTTGATTTCCTCAAAGGAGATCTAGCACTCTTCATTCCATTCATAGGCGGGGCCTTTCTTCATGAGCCGAGAAAAGGGATTACAATTGCCAGCCAGATTCGCAATGAATCGGCGTGTGTAGGCTAAGTGGCCTTGGAAACCTTGAAGCTCCCGAATATTACTCGGGGGAGGAATCTGGATGATGGCCTTGATCTTCTTTGAGTCGATCTCAATGCCCCAGTACCTAACAACAAATCTAAGGAACTTTCCAGAGGTGACCCCAAAAGCACACTTCAACAGGTTCATCTTTAGGTGGTGGGAATAGAGGAAGCCGAACACTTTCTCATGATCCTTGAGATGGTCCTGGCGCTGGTGAGATTTGACTACCAAATCATCCACATAGCACTCCACTAATGTACCTAGGATTTGCTTGAATATGCGATGCATGGCATGCTGATAGGTGGAACCTGCATTCTTCAGGCCGAAGGGCATAACCTGGTAACATAAAGTACCCTAGGGCGCCCTGAAAGCAGTTGAATCTTCATCCTCGGGGGCCATCAGGATATGATTATATCTAGAGTAACCATCCATGAAAGATAGGTCCTGGAATCCAGACTTAGCATCAATCAACAATTCTGTCACTGGAAGGGGAAAATAATCCTTTGGACAATGGTGGTTGAGATCTCAGAAGTCAATACAGACTTTGATCTGTTCGTTCTTCTTCCTAACTGGTACAATGTTGTCCAGCCACTTGGGGTACTAGACCTCCTTAATGAAGTTGGCCCTGATGATCTTGTCAACCTCGGCCTCGACCATGGAACCATGAGACGGGTGCATATTTCTGGGAGTTTGTTTGATCCCACGATGATTTGTCAGGAGACCGAGGCGGTGGACGGCTACCTAAGGATCTAGTCCCGACATCTCGTTGTAACTCCTGGTGAATACATCACGATGCTGTTTAAAGAATCCCATGTACCACTGCTGCTCCTCAAGGGATATATCGGCACTGATCAATGTGGGTTTTGGGTCTACCTCGCTTATGAGATTCACCTATACCAACTCATCGACCATGGTAGAGACACCTTCCTCAAAGGCAGGGGGCGTCCTCCATATCCTCTTCTTCACTTGCGGAGGAGGGATTCCCAGTGGGTGAGGCTTTCCCAGGGTCAGAAGAACCTGACGGGAGGCTGGTACTAGCCTGGACAGTAGTGGAAAACATATCAGGGGATTCACGATTCATTGAGACCATATCGATGAAGGCAGTTGATCCAATCCCATCTGGCCTTTGGCCCAAGGGGCCACACTTGATGATATCAAGGTAGTAGTGGCGCGTTGGCTTGAGCTGGTTAATACCATCCCGACAAAACAAAAACATATGACGTACTTCCGTTTCCATGTGGCAGGCATCCCAATACTGTACGGGGGTAGGAGGTTCTGGGATCACCTGAGCTTGGTTTGTGTAGGAGTACAAGGTGATTTTTCTTCGTCACT
Source organism: Viscum album (assembly GCA_963277665.1). NCBI lineage: Eukaryota > Viridiplantae > Streptophyta > Magnoliopsida > Santalales > Viscaceae > Viscum > Viscum album. The sequence continues at coordinate 795,504,011 of OY728143.1, read as the reverse complement.
TAGACTCAGGAATATGTCTTCCTCTTGTACCAGATACAACAAAGAATTTCCCCATGTTGGGGGTCGTGGCCTCTAATCGATGGATTGGGAAGACATAGGCATCATCCAAACCTGCCCAAGGGTCGGTCGTAGCGGTGACATGCTCAACTCCACTTGCCTGGACTTGCTTATCCTTGCTCTTGTAATAGTCAGCGTCTAGATAACGGGCTTCAAAAGAGGCGAAGGGAGTTTCATCACCTTGGAGTATGCCTACTCGACCATTTAGGGATTACTTGAGGCACTGGTGATATGATGAGGGGACTGCCGCATGTAGGTGGAGCCATGGCCTGCCCATTAATGCATTGTACGTGGTGTCCCGGGAGACAACTATGAACTCGGTGTTGGAAAATAGGCCACCGAACTGGGTCTTCAGACGGATCTTGCCAACCAGGGTCTGTTCTGTCCTTTCATATCCCTGGATCCTTAGATTGGAGGGAGTCAAATCATCTTCAGATAACCCTAGCTTTCACAACGTCCGTGTCGGGATAAGGTTGATCCTGGAGCCGGTGTCAACAAGACAATGATGAACCTCCACGCCGTTGAATTGGTCAGTGATATACAGTGGGCGGATGTTCCCCTATATGGGGGAGACTTCATCCTCTCCAGATAATGAAATAATGGCCTGACATTCGACATTCTCAACTGTTTCGGCATGGAAATCTTCTGCAGCTACTATCTCCATCTCAAACTGGAGGGGGCTACTTAAAGCCTCGATGAGTTCTTTGCGCATATCTGGAAACAAGCTAAGGGATTCATGGATGGAAAGCCTTGATGTGATACTGGAGAGGTAATTGAGAACATCATACTTCTGTGACAGGCTCAAACTTATGATTTTAGGGAGCTTCTCTGTGATGGAAGTCATGGCGGGCCCTGCCGGCCGGACTGGCGGCTGACTGGTACTGAGAATATCCTGTTGCCCACTAGTCGAAGCCTGGAGATTAGCTGTTGAATGAGGACCAGACGACTGAGATTGTCCTGTAGTGGGGCAACGCTAGTCACGGCATGGCCGAAATGGTTTTACCTGATCTAGTAGCACAAACGGTGGTGGAGCTGGACCTGTCGACACCGGATGAATAGGCCGCACGTGCTGAGTTCTACACTGGGCTTGCTGTCTGGTCTCAGCGACATGCACAAACTAGCTGGGGGTGCCAAATAGCATGCCCCAACGACCCATATGGTCGTGGCTCTACCGAATTTGGCATCGGCTGGGGACATTGGGGATGTTCGCCTGGCGCTCCACCTCGCCGGGAGTTATATAGGGGTTTACCAACTCAACGGTGTTAACTGAATAATACCCTTGACTATCACTTGAAGAATAATCCACCACTAGGTAGATTCTGGGGGGAATCCCCATATCTGAAGGCATAAAGTCACCAAGAGTGCAGGACGAAGATGACATTGGTGGGGCGCATTGCTTTTTCTTGCACTGCTGATGATTGCTCTTCTGGGAAGAGGGTGGCTGAGATGATGACGTAGAAGTGGTGGCCGAAGCTTCTGAAGGCTCCAGATGATTCAGGCATGCACACATAATGCCATGGGCGCGGGAGACCATCTTGCGAGCCATCCAGTCATTATACCTATGGGACCCGCAGTCAGAAACCTACTGCCACTCGCCTTCACCGTCGCTACTGCAATATAACCTCACAAAGACACCTGCCACTTGTGCCGGGTCCGGGCCCAACCTGACTATGTTGTTGTAAATCTGGTCTTGGAGCTAGTCCTTGAACATATAGCACTGTTTGATGGTGTTCCCCAGGATCCAGTGATTGGGGTAGTAGTTGGGGTGATCTGTGAGATGCACCTCTTCCAGCTTTTGGCACTTGGGAAGTCGTACAATCCTATACTCTAAGACACTGCAGAATTAACCGGGGACCTGATCCTCGTCGAATAAGTAGGTCCGATTCCTTTTGTCTGAAAAGGGGGCTCTAGGAGGCTAACCCTGACGGGGGGGGGGGGGGGAGCCTACCGAGGAGGCAGAACTTGATTATCTCGCCTAGGCGGCGACACGTTACGCGGAGGCACCTATTGATTTTGAGGTGGTCACTGCTAGGATGGAAACCGTGCCTGTGGTGGTGGACCTATGTGGGTATATAGAGCTGGCTCCACTGGTATCAATTCTAGCTGCCTAGGGGCCTCTACATGGGCCATCGTGGTGGGCTCAGCTCTGGCAGCCCTCTTTGATGGGATTGTATGGGGCATCGGATGTGCCTGGATGGCCTGTTGCAGGGCTTCTTCGAGGCACTGTCCCTTATACCAGAAGTCTCGAAACCCTCCGGGATAGTTCTGAGTGATCAGGGAGGGAACCAGTTCCATCTTGACATTCCCCACCCACATCGTCAGTAATTTATCCTAAGTCAGTGGCATGTCAAGGGAGTATGTGAGCCCCTTCCACCGGGAGACAAAGTCTGTGACTCTCTCATCAGGCCCTTGTTTTCACTTGAAGCGGTCTGCGATGTTCGTTTTCTGGGTGGTAGAGCTGAACTGGTAATGGAACTTCCTGCGAAGGTCCTCCCAGCAAGTCACGGATCCGACGGGGTGCTGGATGTACCAGACGAATGTAGGCCCCTCCAATGTCTGAACAAAAAAACAGAGCTTGGCGGCCTCCTACTGCGTTGGGGTCCCTATCATAGGCCCACACCTTGAGTTAAAGTGGGCCAGGTGCTGCGGCGGGTCCCCCGTCCCGTTAAAGGGGGAGTAGGTGGGGTTTCCGAATCCCATAGGTGCTGGTATGTCATCCACCCATGCTAGATATGGCTTCCCATTAGGTGGGATGGCCACCTGACACGTTTCTAGAGCCTCTAGGCAGACAATTAGTGCTGCTATTGGATCTTCTAGGAGGGGGTCCCTGTCTTGATGGGGATCCCGAACCACGAGTGTGTTTCCGGACTCTTCAATGTGATATACAAGCTCAGTGTCTCATGGAGAGGCTGGTGGAGGGACCCTTGGGGAATCCAGAGGAGCCTAAGCAGGGTTCCTAGGATTGTCGTTTTGTTTAGGAGGGTTTGGCGAGACATACCGCGCTCTCTTGCCATGAGCTCCAGATTCCGCCCTGTCAGTGAATGTGGCATGATCAGGGTTGCCTGGGAGAATCTCACCGAGGGGTAGTTGTTCCTGTCCCTGCTGCCCCGGCCTAGGATCACCGTAGCCGGGTCGTCGCTCTGCAATGCATTCAACCAGAAGTACATCAACCAACCTCTTTTGATCAGCAAGTTGCTGGCACAGTGTGGCCTTCTCAAGGTCCTCTTCCGCCTTCTGCACTGAGGCAGATGGGTCGGAGTGCTTGGAAGCTCCGACATTCTCTTTTCCCTTACTGACATTCCAGTTCATAACTAGTGCCTCAGTGGGCTGAGGGAGACCTTGGAGGTTCCTCTGATGATGATTAACCCTCCCTGATGGGTACAGTAGTGGTGGAACATCCTCAGGGAGGATGTTCCCATCGAGAAATTCCATCTCTTTTTCCCCTCCCGACAGATCAGTCATGTTGACCACAACCCTTCTCGGGGGATTTTCCTGAATGTCGCATAGCGATTCGGGCTACCGGTGAATTGAACTGAAGAGGAAGGTAGCGTACTGTCCCCAGCAACAGACTTGCGCATGGGGGATAGCTTCTTCAATAACTCTGTGGAGTACTTGGAAACTCTGAACACATTGATGTTGGAGGGCCCCGTGATGACCAGGTGACTCGGGGTGCTGGACCACAGGGAGTGTGGGTAGATCAACCAGACGACATTGTTCAACGATGTCTTCAAGTTTCTCTTGGCTCCTAGGATAAGTCACTCACCAGTGGCGAAGACATAAGTGAGTCACCCAGAGGGTCTGGCGGAAACATTCAAACTCCTCCGAGGTGAGCGATTCTAGCGTACCAAAATTTGGTCCTGTGACCTGCCAAAACTTCTCGGGGAAGTGGCCCGCTACGAGGATAGTCCAGAAGCTCCTCAGCTCAGATCCATGGTCTGATCTTTGATTTCCCCACTAGTTAACTGGGGGTGGATGAGGAACTGGCAGTGGCGTTGAGGCAGGCCGTGGGGCTGGTGGGCTGACCGACAGAGAATACATCGAGCGGGCTGATTGGTAGTCGAATCTTGGGTTGTCCTTTGAGGAATGTAGTGACCTGGATGCTATATCGCGATAGGATGGACTGAAGAACAAAGCTCCCGATACAGCATATATGTCTGCCGAGGGTGGGCTATGACACGACTCTCCTGCCATTAACCCCCAAAATAGCTCTCTGTAGCCTCTATCCGAGACAGAGGGCACTTCCGGAGATGTCGATAGAGACTGCGCGGTCGGTCCTTGGGGATATGCCAAGTTATCGTCCTCCTGGATATACCTTCGTAGGTAAACAGGGATCCTGTGGATCTCGCATTCTTGGAGTACGAGGCTGATGCGCCTCATTCCTGCCCCAACCCTTGACTCGGAGGATGGATGAGAGGGCTCTTGCGATGAGTTGCACTCCGCTTCGGAGTCTGAGAAGCCGACTGGTTTGATTCATGTCTGGCCTTCCCTAGAATTCCTCTTGCGGCGGTGATGACCCGCCTTCCTACCCCTGGGTGGCTCCCCAAGACAGGGCTGATTTCCGACATGGGGTCCTCCGGCCACACTGGTGCTGGGGTGGAGAGGGTTTCCACTCGAGAAAGATGGGGTGCAAGGAGCACCAGGACAAATGTCGAAAGGGACATAGGGAGGACCTTAGTGCTGGGTGTTGGTGAAGTGAAGTTGTCCTCCACCTCTCTGACCACTGGGGTGAGGAGGAACTTCGCCGATTTCCATGACTACATGAGGATGAACTCCATGCTGGAAAGTGACCAGACATGCACTGTCTCCATTCCCGCGGTTTGCAGCAGGGGGAGTGACCCCGTACCTAGTGTAGTGAGCGCGAAAGAGACCCCCATATGGAGTGTTGCTGTCATGGGGGAGACCCTTTCTTGGGTTAAAGGTGGCACGGGGTAGACCTCCAGGCCGAGGATGGAAACAGGGAGGGCCCACACCTTCCGTAGTGGTGGTATAGAGTAGGCCTCCACACTAAACGACATTGTCGCGGATTGGTCCGTAGTGGCCATCGCCTGTGCCGGCGACCAGGAGAGTCAACCCAGCCTGCCTATGGGGCGGTTGGGGCCTTGATCCAGGCCGGGCGTATAACTGACCCTGCTCAACATATGCCATGAATTGAGGATATGAGTCAGCGGTGGCTCGGGCCACAGTAGTCGCTGACGTTAATGCCTCATGGCAGGCGCCCTATTCCATTTGTGCCCGACGCTGGCGTTAGGTCAGATGAACTAGAGCCGGTGGTGCAGGCACATGGCTTACCTGCTCCTTGGCTCGGGGAACTGGACGACGACATTGACGCTGCCTAGTGGGAGCCCTCGACGGTAGTCCTTGAAGCAGGACTCCGATTGGGCCAATCCAGATATCCCTTACCTCGTCGGCGTAGGGGATGGAGTTGTCAAGGTGTTTCGGGGACAAGCACTCGAAATGATTGAATATTGGGGTGGTGATCAGAAACTCCCTGTGCGGACCTCAGGGGCGATGTTGATGGCAAGGCGTGCTGCCTCAAGATCCAAGCGGGCCATCTCCCTGGTGGGGATGACCCTCTCCTCCCCGTACCTGCGTACAAGGTCATTAATTACCCTTCAATGCATAATTTCCGATTGGGAGAGGGGGCGTGGGCGCCCAACAATCATGGAGGTCTAAGCCATCAAAGAAGAGGCAGAACTGTGCGGGGTAGCCGCTTCAATATTGCCCCCACCCCTACGCCGGTGGGCAGGTGATCGGGCTTCGGATGCAACAACTTGGTTCCTAAAAGCAGGGAGATGAACTCATTAACACTGCTAGAAAAAGAAATCGACAACCATTGACCCAATTCCATTCCGTCTTCCATGGATGGTAAGAGGGATCCATGCTGACAACGTCACAGAACAGAATGCTCAACGTCCCGACTGTCCCAACATTTGGAAAGTTTCACATCAGGCCCACTGCTTGCTTGGGGACCTGGTGCCAGGTGACTAGATCTGATGACAAACTAATCCATTGGTGCCTCAAACACTACTAGTCTCCATGATGAGGAGAAGATATTCACATCGGGTTCACCATTTCTATTTCCGATGCTTTCGCTGGGGCACGCGCATCCGTCATGCAGAGGACGCGCGGCTGTTGCCCCGCATTCCCGCTTTCCAAAGGCGGGAGACATCCGATCCTTATTCAGGTATGTATGCTCCTTGATCAAAACAAGATGATGGGATGTCGGTTCTTCCTTCCATGGATTCCTCCTCGGAGCTCGCCACCTAGTCCGAGTCTCCCTCATAGATTTAAGACATAGTTTGTGAAACTCTTCCTGGCACCATATCATCATGGACACCAGTTAATTACACTGCTTCTGTCAGGACGTTCCAAGGAGTCCGGTCAGGGAAGCAACCTTCGGTTAGAAGAGTAGTCACATTAGGCACCACTAACATGTCTTGACGCTGGGGCATTGGCATGTATGTCTTCTGTCTCTTATTATAGGGCTTCTCGAGGGCGCGGAATCCCGAGGCATACCACATCGGACGCAAGGAATCATATGCCATGGGCATGTATCTGAGGTTTTCCTTAGCTTCGTATGTTTAACACAGGGTATGCCGCAAGTTTAACATCCAGCGGAGACGGATCCGATTGATCAGAACACTAATTAGAGTGGATCAAATTGAGGAAACCCCTGGAGGGAACACCGATATCTGAGCCAACACGTGGGTGGCTTCCCGAATGCTGTGGAGGGGAATGAGGTGGCATGATCTCACCGGGATGTGGCAGCTCAGGTAAGAATCAGGATGGGTGATGGTTTTGGGTTTGATCCTCAAAGATACTTCCTATATATCCCCATGGTGGGGAATCAAAGTCCACGTAGTTTGATGAAACAGTGGGACACCTGAGGAGGTGACCCGTGAGAATGGACGCATGGATGTGACCCAGAGGAAGTGGAACCTCTGGGTTAGGGAATGAGCTTCCCGAGACACATAGGCTCGAGGGATAGGTCTGGATGAGACACAAGTGATGGGTTTGAACCTCTAGAGGCTTCCTACGTATCCCCGTGGCGGGGAATCAAAGACCATGTAGTTCAGATGGTGAATACAGTTTAACGTCATGCGGGACGGGGGAGAACCGATGTTAAGGGGGGTCAGAACAACTGGGTGGCGGGCTTGAACCATGTGTAGGCTTCCTACGTACCATGCCTTGACATGGATCAAAGTCCCCATAGTTCGGGATGGATTGAGCCTTACACTCTGAGGCGGCCCAAGGTGTTTAAGTCAGTGAACCGACGTGAATAGGGACCTAGGGTCCAGGTGGGTGTTGGGGCTTAAACCTCATGGAGAATTCCTACGTACCATGCATTGACATGGATCAAAGTCCCCGTACTTCGGGATGGAATGGGTCTTACACTCTGAGGAGGCCCAAAGTGGTGGATTGGGGCTTACACTCTGAGGCATCACAAGGTGATGGATTAGGGATTACAATCTAAGGCGGCCCAAGGTGATAGGTTGAGGCTTACACTCTGAGGCGGCCTAAGGTGGTTGGTTGGGGCTTACACTCTAAGGCGGCCCAAGGTTGTGGATTGGGGCTTATAGTCTGAGGTGACCCAAGGTGATGGGTTGGGGATTACACTTTGAGGCGGCCCAAGATGGTGGATTGGGGCTTACACTCTGAGGTGGCCCAAGGTGATGGGTTGGAGCTTACACTCTGAGGCAGCCCAAGGTGGTTGGTTGGGGATTACACTATGAGGCAGCCCAAGGTGATGGGGCTTGAACCTTGTAGAGGCTTCCTACGTACCATGCCTTGACATGGATCAAAGTCCCCGTAGTTCGGGAAGGGCATGCAGTTTAATGTCATTCAGGATGGGGGCAATGTTAGGGTCGATGATTTCTCTAAGACCACATGAGTAATGCTTGGTGTGAGAAACAAGAGGCAGCAAAGGCTTGATGACCACATCATGAAAGGTGCATCCGTGGGAAGTGGAGAGGGGCTTATGCTCTGAGGCGGGCCAATAAGTCAGGGCTTATGCATGGTTAGTAGCCCGGGAAGTCGGGGCTTACTTGAGATGGACCATGGCGAAAAAGCGCAGCGAGAGAGGGATTTGGGACTGAAGAAAGGAGGATCCCCATTCCTTATGACGCCCTCCGCTGACCTTGAGGACTAAAGATGAAAGGAGGATCAAGGGTGATGCCTCCTGTAAGGAAGACTAGGGGCTTACACCAAGGTGGCTGCCCTTACCCACGGACAAATGCCACTTCGATATGAGGATATCATCCCCTGTGAGGGGTGATCCCATCCTCGTGGAGATGGGTGGGTGTGGAGAATGTCTAAGGCAAGGGGACCCTGCGTGCGAGGCATAGGGCCGGGTCACAGTTTAACGTCATGTGATGAGGATGATGGTGCTAGGAAATTTAAAACCCTGCAGCTCGGACGAGGTGGGTTTTCTCCACACCCCTAGGACTTACATAACCGATACCCTCTACTCCTTGTGGGAGGGAAGGTATCAGCAACGCTGTAGCAAGGGGGTGTTGCGAAGCGAACCATCGAGGGGTCCACATTATCATGGATATGCGAAGAAGAAATATCCATTAGCGTGCCTATGCAAATAAGCATGAGGAAAAGAAATGCGACGGCCGGTATCATCCAAGGGACTTTGAAGTTACTTCGTACGAACCTAGAAGGTCGCACGGAAAAACGGTGCATGATGTGGACACACGGGGTGTGAGAGACACCCGCGAATGGCATCCATAAAGAGGGCATCAGACGCTCGTGTGAGGGGGAATCCGAGGAGCACCAAGGTGGGGGGTCCTGGGGAATTTCATGCAACTTTTGAGGATTGCGCGTGAAATAATAGAGCTGTGTGAAAAACACCGGGCTGGCACGAAATAGGTGATGCTTGTGCGTAATTGGGGCTGAGGTTTTGCGCGTGACTAGAAGAATTGCGCGCAAGAATTATGAATTTCATGCAAGTGGGAGAGGTTGCGCGCAAGGAAAGGGGTGTGAACAATTTGGAGGGATTACACACAATTGGCAGGGTGTGCATGTAATGGAAGGCATTGCATGCAATTGGCCGGCCTGCGTGCAATGGAAGGTATTTCACGCAATGGGAGGACCCCGAAGGGATTGAAATTCAGTCTAAGCCATGGGGATCTCAAGCGAAGGCGGACCCCAGAGTGACTTGGCATGAAAAGAACCATACCTGAAGGCCATCTTTGCGTGCGTGGAAAGCCGATTTCACGCACGAGAGCCGATTCAAATTCTTCATCCCCGAAATAGAAGGGGGTCGCCTTCTATTTATAGGCACCCGGGGGCACAGAAAACCACACGATGCGAAATAATTGCGCGCTGAGGTCGGCGGCGCGAAATGTCAACCACGTGGGGTGTGGCATGAAATTATTTCGTGCCTGGGCCAAGGCCTCTTTGTGAAACCCAGAACTTTACGCACATGACACATTTTTTCATGCACCTAGGAATTTATTTCACGCGGCCCTTCTGGGCTTCCCAGACGGGGTCCCCATGTCCGACTATGACTTCGCTTTGTCATTTGGAAACCTTCTTCAGCACTTGATCACTTTTCAGCATCTACACCATTCTATAAGGGGTATTTGATATGGTCCTTGAACTTGGAATTAAATCAACAGAACACACAATTTCTCATTCTAGAGGATGTCTATGTAAATCCTATGGAAACACATCAACATATTATTTTACAATAGGTACATCTTCTATTTGAACATTATTTTCATCACCCTTATTTATTTCATTATCTTTCTCCACAATAATTAAATTTAGTAGAGCTACTGGGGGTGGATCTAGATAAGAATCAGATGATGAAGTTTCTGCCTCAAAGATAAGGTACTCCTTATCATCATCGAAAATTGTAACCTCCTTATTCTTACAATAAATTTTTGCATCGTATTCTGAAATCCAATCCATTCCAAGGATTATATTAAATTCAATCATGGGTATGATGATTATATCAGCAAATAAAGAACATTTATATTCCCTAATGGGAACTGATTCAAAAAACTTTATTGGAATGATACTTCCCTTAAGAGTTTTGACTGACAACTCCCATTCCCTTCAGGAAAGTACCAGGGTGTTTCTTCCCACATTTACCACAGTACATATATTCTACTTTGCCCTTCTTCCCCTTAATTCAATTTCCAGAGTGTTTAACAGATCTCTTCTTCTCTTATTTTGATTTAAAGTCGTAAGACTTAGATAATTTCTTTTCTGTCTTGATTTCACATGAGGTAATATATTCGTATGATGAGAATGATTGTAAGACTAATTATCGATGGAGAAATGGTTTTAAACCATAAAATAATCAATCAATATTACTCCTTGGGTTATGTATATAATATGCTGCATGCCTTTCTAACCTTGTAATGTTAGCCTTATACTTTGCGACATTCTCATCCTCCTTTTGTCTCAGACTCAAAAATTGTCTTTCCATATCTGCTCGATGGTCACAAGGAAATTATTTTTTCCAATAAAATCTCTTTATACTCCCTCCATTCCATATTTTATACTTCTTCATCCTCCTTTGTGTTTTGAATTAATGAACACTATTGATCTGCATCTCCCATGAGGCGATAAACGACCATGACAACTTTTTCCCTTTCACTGATCCTCAAAGCATGAAGTATTTTCTCTAAGGAACTTACCCATTTCTCAAATAAAAATGTATTTGTATTCCCATTTAAATTTGGTGGTTGTTGCCTCATTAATTGATCGAACATTGATCCTACGCACTGTAAATCAGGGTGCTCCATACGACTAAGGTTATTATTCATAACCTGAGTGAGTTTTCCTTGTATGGCGATGATATGATCAATACTAGTTTCATCACTAGCTCCACTATAATTATCTTGATTAGGAGGTCAATACCTACATGGATTACGTTCGTTGATACAGTTTCTATTCCTTCCACTATGCGCTATTTCTAAAAAATCTATTACACTAGATTAGTTTATAAATTACAATACATAATTCCAAACTTTTAAAACACTTAACATAAATTGAACAATTTATGGATATAATCAATAATCATAAAAATGTTTTCCTTAAGGAGTTATATACTCATAAATCCTTCATAATGGGTTGTAAAGAAAATGTGAATTATCCTAAGCATATCCCCTAGGAGTGTTGTAACCAAGAGTGCAACTAGGCCCGTTGTCATGTACCAGGATACCCCGGGTTAAGCCTGAAACTCCTTGTCAGAGTTTTTATGACTAGGTACATCTGTTCTAGAGCCGCTTCTACCTTCTTTTATCCAGAAAGAAATGTATTTCTTGGAAAATAAACAAAATATCTACATTAAGAAAATTCTAGGAAGTTCTTCTATACTAATCCTTGAAGTCTATCTTAGGGAAATGTTCTCTAATCAGAGTTTTCCTAAATCTAGCTTCCAAGGTTCGAAATAAACTTCCTCTGATACCAAATGTAATGCCCCGACCCTAGTTACCTAGATTATATGCATTATTACATAACATTGGCATGATAACAAGGGATTAACTCCTAAAAGACCGATCAGTTTAGTATCCTTGGAAGTAACAGATACATACATAAGTTTTACATTAAATATAAAATGAAAAAAACAACATTGTCTCCTTTGAACACATTAATATACCTTAGAATATCCATGCAGGTTAGTCATAATATACTTCTTCGCAACCTGGAAAAAATAAAACATATAAGGGGTGATTTCAGATGCTCATTAAGGATAACAATATAGTGGAAACTTTAATAAATAAGTATAAACATTTAAGGTAATGTATAAGAATAAAACATAAGACTTTTAAACTTAAACTTCAGCATAATATGGAAAATATAAATCAAATAATTCCACTTACTTTTTCACATGGATATTCTACTAGTCAAATAATCACATGCAATATCAATAGCTAATTTTATATTGATGGAATGCATAATTCTAGACTTCATAACCACATAGTCAAGTACTCATGCCAAGACTAAAAATAAGATTTTTTCAAGGCCTTATTCCAAGACACTAGTTTGTCTCATGAGACCTACTGATGCATCGAGGTGCTATAGTGAGCTCCACCCATCACTTACTATGTCCAATGCATTCCTCATATGAAAAGGTTGAAACATAACATAAACATTCGTATTAAAACTAGCATACGAAATGTTAATACATTAACCATAAACCATGAATGGTATAAAAATAACACATCCATAGTCAAAAATATCAAAAAACTTTCAATACAATATATAAGATTTGTATATTAATAAATCAACTTCAAAAAAGTGTAAAATCCATCAAAGGATGTTGACATAGATGAAATCAAAACTATTTGAGAGAAATATATCTTTCAATTTTGAAATCATTTAAAAGTCACATAATTATAAAAGAAAACATTTATTTTGAGAATATTCTTATAATCTTGTAAGGGAATCTTCAAAGATGTTATAACAGCAGAAAATATCTGCACCTACCATATAAGTTAAAAAATACATTCTTACCTTAATTTGTCGAAAAGGTCATAAAGTACCTTGTTTGGAAAACGATGGAAATATTCCTTTATAAAAATTATATAAAAATTAAAACAAGGGTATAAATGAATTTAACCTATAGTATAATAAATAGTAAAAATGTTTTGAAATACATTTTTAAGAAACACAAATGTGGATGATAAATAGGTCCCAGTAGATACTCACATATAAACAACCTCAGATAATAAAGAGATTGTAAAATTAACCCTTACCTTATACTTTTCCTTGATCAAGGGTATGTTAAACTCTTATATAATAATCATTTTTGTTAAATTATACAAGAACCAAATACATAAATATGATATCATATATGATTTTCTAATATTGCTTTGTTAATAATATTTCAGTAGTATCACTGTTTTGGATGTTAAATGATTCATTTTCACTTATATGTTTTGTTATGTAAGTAATGATTATTATGAACAAGATGTATTTTATTCATATACATAATGATATTAAGTTCTTAAAAATTATTTTTAATCATAAAATGAAATGTATTCTTGAATGGTTATAATGGGGAATGAATCTCGTCGCGTTCGTGGAGACGGTAATCTGTACATATGCACGAACGAAAATATCATTAAATTGAAGGTGAAATATTATGTAATTGGATGGTATATAATATATACATAATACTTAAAATGTTATATTTATTATCTACATTAGTTATACTCATTATTATACCCATCCAAATAATGAAGTGTTTGAATAACAAACTACACCACGATGTGGAGACAGTAATCCGTTCGTACACACGTATGGTGACTTTTCATTCATAGGATGGATAGAATAATGAATATGGTTGTACCATATTTATAATAACATAAAAATATGTATAAGGTACTGGAATTTTTATTTTGGTATGGAAACAACAAAAAATAGGATGTGGATGAAGAAAAGAACTTTGAAAGAGGTGGTGATATTATTACCTCTTCTTCGGGTGTTTTCTTTTGAGTTGATCAAAAGGGATCCTTAGGTTGTATTTATGATCAAAGTAAGGCCTCTAGGTCTAAGGGGGGATATTTGTGAGTATATTTGAGTAGTGTGTATCCGATCCAAATGGATTTGGAGGTGTGATTTTGAGAGAAGGAAAAGTACCCTTTTATAAGAGAGGTGAGGGTCACTTTAGGAAAAGCATGAAATATTATTTTATTATACAATCATATTTGGTTTATAATGGATCCAAAATGATATATTTATAGGATAATGTTGGGATGGGTCTAAAAACTATCAACCAATAGGTTTTAGATAGGTTTAGGTCACTATATTAACCTTATTTTTAGATTTAACTCTTAGTTAAATAGTTTAACTTTTACCATGTATACTTGTATTATTATATTATATGGTTAATAATCTCACTATAAAATGACAAGAGAACCCAAAGTGGTTAATTAATGATATATATATTATTATATAAGTACTTTTTTATAAACTTATATTTTTAGGATTATTATTTCATTTAATAATATAGTATTTGTTTTAAAAACTCATTTATGTCAATTTTGACACTATTTAGTAATTGATTTTTTTGGAAGTCATAACAACATGATTACTTGAAAAACAATTCATTGAATCAAGAATAACATGTTTTATTAATATATAAAATTAGTTTAATGCATAAAAAGTCTCAATTTTCATTTATTTGGATATTTATAACACCAATTATTTTAACCTTTCATTAAAAAGGTAATTACTACATCATCATTATGTCATAAATAAATTTAATTATTTAATGTCTAAAATTTATAAATAAAATAGAATTATCTAGTAAATATTTTTATATTTATAATAAATATTTATAGTCAAATTTATTGTATGTATAACCCTATATTAAAAATGGTTTAGTTATTAAACTTTGAATTTAACACTTTTAACACTTCTTTAAATAAAATAATAAAAAATGGCTTAATCTAATCCAAATGTACCAAAAGAATAAAATTTTATTCATAAGGTTTATTTTGGTTGAAATGAACTTATCCAATAGAATTAGGACACGTATTTGGATAATTATAATATCATTTTTACCTTTAATTACCCTATTTACTTTTAACCGTGGTAAATAAAAGTAAGAAGTTACTATTCATCATAAAATATTTTCATTTTATTAAACCAAATTTTACTTACTGATATCAACCGTGTCTCTCAGATTTTTGAAATTCAATTCATATAAGCTGTAAAATTTTGTTTTATGCAAATTTACTAACGTGCCTAGAAGGTGAGTAAAAGAGAGTAAAAAGTTCAATAAAATTTTATATATCTAATTTTATTATAAAATGACTTTAATGAATTACATTGAACTAATATAGGTATTATATATCTATTTTAGAAAAAATTAATTTAAATAAAATAAATAATTATTTAAATAAATAGTCGGTTTTAAACAATAACATAGTATTTTTCACTATTCATCAAAAATTGAAAGTTTTCAGAAAAATACCAAAAATTAACCCTAAGATAATTTTAATATTTCGAATCCAAAAATAAAGTTAATATTGAAAAATAAAATTTATAAAATTTCAAAAAGTGGGTATTACTATTTATAACAGCTAGTTTGATCAGTCATGGTGTGTTAAAACTCCATGTTGTGTACAACGCAAGCTATTGCATTATTCAAAGGGAAACGCATTGTGGAAGCTTGAGGTGTTAAATCGTGTGTACATCCAGACTATCGCCTCACAAACTATTGTATTTAATTTATCATAAATTTCTTTAATGAATGGTTATTATGATGGATTTAATGTATATATATGATGTTAAATATATAATTTTTTATTTTGAAAATATTATATTTCACCTATATTCATACCATTCCAATATTTAAAAATATAATTATCATAGGTGGGTTCGTATGGGCTGTCCTCTCCATATAACAATGTACTTCATTTTTTCAAAACATTACTCCCATGTATTGTCATAGGGATGGATTTAATTAAGTTATTTGTTTTTTATAACATCATAATTATTCTATAAAGATAATATATTACTTAAATTCCTACCTTTCAACCCATTAAACGAATGATAACTTTGCTCGTGCGTACGTGCAGACTACCAACTCTAAAAATCGATGTGATTTTTTTTCACATAAAACATTCAGGGATGATTATAAAATTATATTTAATGTATAAAATAATAATTATATAATTATTTATATTCTTCATATGTTGTAACCATGATCCCTTTGACTATGGTCTAACTATAAATGTTGTTTTGAAATTATAAACTGAACATCCTCAAAACACCCAATGTGAACTTAACCGATAAGTAATTAATTATTTAAATGAAATAAATGGTCTAATGATAAATTATTAAACTTGGTAAGTTTTATTTATCAAGTAAATTATTAATTAAATTTTATTATATAGGTGTTAAAGGACATACAAACCACTTTTGGACACAAGGTAAATGGTTTCTTTACTCAATTTATTTTCTTTGAGTTATAACACTTCTTCATCGAATTTTTCATTCCATGATTATGTGTGAATTGATATATAATTTTTTTATAATATATTTATATTTTTTTTATTTATATTAATGTATGTATACTTGTTAACTTCATGTATTAATTTCATAATATTTTCAAGGGTTTTCTTTGTTTAAATCTCATTTTCTTGTGACATGTTTCATATCACGCACATGGGAGGTGTATGTGGGAGGCCTTAGCCTATTGTACCTATAAGCACGCACCCACATAAACCTGCATGAAATAGTGTAGAGATATATAAAAACTGAAAATAAAATCATGCATACATCTATACCAACCAGAGTATAGTAGAATTGAAGAAGGGAAAATACAGGCCTACCAAAAGAAAACTACAAAAGCATCCAACCTACCCAGATGAGGGGAATAAATGTCAAACTCCCACTAGTAAGATTCATAATATGACTCTAGAAAAAAACCTGGTTAGTCCAGCTACTATGCTCTTCCTGATCCGAGTCTAACTAGGACTCCGTCGAAGGACCTATAGTCTACACAAGATGCAACATGCGTGGGAAAAACCCAAGCAGGGGTGAGTATAAAAATACTCAGTAGGTGCCCCAAAACCCAAACCAAAAATGGAGTAACTGATAGGCACCAGTTAAGTCGACCCAACCTGAGAGAACCCAAACGAGAGAGAAAATATACCTCGAGGCCATCCTTGGCTAAACGAAACTAGTCAACTCAACGTCCCTAGCATGTCAAAGAAATGACACATGACACACGGACTCCCAAAACACACCTAGATATACTCAACTTCAATTCTCATGGTCCTGACCAAATACTATCCATGATAGCCAACTCGAGGGCCCAACACAACGGTATCATAAGGTACTGACCTCATAGACTCCTAGATGCTTCTACTCGAGGCTCGAAGGTAGAATCATGCCTCATAGAACACACAAAGATCCTATCCATCCCTTATGGCATGAAGAACAAGAGGGAAAAAGGGTCGACAACTCATAATAGATGATCCATCCTTACCATAACCAAAGGAACTCAATCTAGAGATGCCACTCAATTGAGAAAACTAACTAATGAAACAACTCAGACAACCCTCATGATACCTATCCACAAGGTCTTGCTCGATGGACATTGTCACGGAATATGTCACCCAATGACTAAACTAACTCAAACTCCCCAGGTAGGGGATCCCACCTAGGATCCACTAGGGGTCACTATAGCTAGAAACACTAATCACAGAAAGGGGTATCATGCGAAAAATTGAATAGGAAACAACCTGAATAGAATAGGATCAACTCCCATGTAGAGTTGGTCACACCGATTCCAACTATGCTGAGGAAACATCAAAAAGAAGGACTAGGGGGACTCACTCAACCTCGTCGGTTGAAACATCATGGTAGATTATAGAAGAAAGAAAACAATAATGATACTCAGCTAGGGGGTCAGTACCCAGGGCTCACTGAGGCCCGATCCCCTACTGAAACAACCTTCTATATAGAGGATATATGCTCAAGTAAATATTTATGACACTGATACCAACCTTACCAGGGAAAACGTAAGGATGTGAGGATCATACTGGGCCTCTTGGGGCGATACGTGCTCCAAATCCTCTAAGTATACTATCAAAGTGGACTGAGAAAACTCACTCTATAAAATATAAACTTGAACCCGCTCCCTAACACGGTAGGGGAGTACCACTATGAGAAATGTGAACCCACTCCCTAACACGGTAGGGGAGTACCACTACACTGTATGCAAGAAAAGCAGCCGAAGTGGGGTTACAATCCAGCTAAGAGGATGTGATACTAAAATCCCTTATATAGAAAGGAATTGGGGGGACCACTTAACCCTGTCAGTTGAAACATCTCCATTAGAGACTATGGAGACCCACTCAACCCATCCAGTCTAAACAACATGTACAAGGACCAGTAGGAGCCACTCAACCTTGACGTTCGACATCACTAACCTAAGAGACCAACACAAAAATTCTATAACATTGTAACTCTTAGGCCCAAAATGTGGCCACCATGATTTTCTATATAGAAAACTACTCAGAATAGGCTACTCACATGCCTGAATTTGAGCTACGAAAGAGGAGATAAGGGTGGAAGAAGAGATCAAAATGATCCTCAAGGAAAACCTCCTTCTGAGCCAAATTTCCTAAAAACCCTTATAAATAACCTCTACAAGTCAAAATGATCCCACCATTGTGATCTACACAGAAAAACACTTAGAATTGACTACTCACGGGCCCAAATCCGACTTCTAGGGAAAAAAATACCCAAAACCTCTAAGCTGGAAAAAGTACATGGCATGTAATTTGGAGTACACATTGTTTACTCTAATCCATCCCCCTAGACATGAAATTTTACATGGACATAGAAACATGGGGTCTACCTATGTAAAAGTACACGACCCGTACTATTCCAAAGTCATAATAGTTTTTATTCTTTTTCACAAGGCCAGACACACAGACATGTGCCACTACACAGTGTGTACCACTAAATAGTCCTTCTTCCCTAAACATGAAGAACACATGTCATGTGTGACTGGTTTACACAACGTTTCAATGGGAAAATTCGATGAGATTTTCCTACAAAAAGGCCAGATCACCCCTGTTCACCCTAAAACACACAGATCGACCCATCATGGGCCCCTAGATATTGTCTATGGGCTCTATAACCTTAAAACAATTCAAAAAATGGGGATCAAGACTAAAACAAAAAACCACCTACCTCAAGGGTGAAAATCCAAATATTCGGGTGCATATATGTGCTCCAAAGATACTGCTACATGATCTAGGAGCGATCATAGTCAAGATCCAAGTCCAACTGCTCCTTGTTTCGATGATTCAACCTTCAGGTCATTCATTTCCAAAGAGGGAGAGGGGAGATGCTTTAGATTTTTCATGCACACAAGGAGGAGGTGAGGGGAGAGAGATATTTGTTTTAATTTTTTTAAAAAGAATATCATCTTAACACCCCAACCCGACTCGCCTTTGACCCATCAATCGACGCCAACAAAGTTTATGTCACGCTTAGGGAAAATGTGATATTATGAACTCAACCTCAGTCTCAGAAATCTGATATGAGAATCCGGTCATGAGTTAACAATGTTTCAAAGAAAACTGTTCATGGGTTATAAAATATATTTAATATCACCGTGATGAGGCTCACTGAACCTTGGTTTCCTATGTCAAGTTAATGCCTGTCTTCAGAAATATTCTTAGGAATATTACAAATTTTGATAGGGAAAACCCTAAGTGGCAACATCCTCCCCATCTTAAGGATTTTCTTCCCTGAAAAGAAAAAGCTTATAGACATGGGAAAGGACCTGAGCGCTTTACTCAGACTCCCTCACCAGTGAGCTCACCAGAGGTTCCTATTCTATAACAAACAAGCAACAAGAATAACCACAACACTAGAAATAAAAGACAGGGTTTAGAAACATTAGAGGTAGACTGGTGCCCAAGTTAACACTCTGAACCCTCAATGAGATCCAACCGAACTTAATACCTCATAACCGAACACACATGGCCACCCTCATCAGTCTAAAACCACCCCGAATGCACCCCAAAAGGCCTAAAACAAACTCTGAATGGTTTGTTCCAACACCAACATGACCCCAAGGAAAGGGCCACCTCGGCACCCCATATCTCCATGTGAATGGTGCGAACACCTAACCTCAGAACATTGATGCACTCTACACCATTAGGAAAGTCCATTGCGAACACGCTCAATTGATATCCCATCATGTGAGACCTTGAAAAAAAAACCTCAACACCTCAAAAAAAAACTCTACCTCAAGGAGAACAAATAGGGTCACCCAAGTGTACACACTAGGTCTTAGAAGCCCTAGTGAAACTATTGAAAACACCAGAATCCAACCTCAAACTCATAGGTCGAAAGAACTCATCCACCACACCTCGACACTATACACTTTGGGCATTACTGAATCACCCACACAATTTTATATCATACCTAAAGGATGCATCTTAGTGGGGGAAGTGTCCATCCTTCCTACGAATTCAAAGCCACAATTTACTACACAATAAACTACTCGAGCATCCCGCATACAATCTGAAACTAATCATGTGAGGGAACTAATGAAAAACAAAGGCCTACCCATACACTCACACTGGGTCTTACCGGTCACACCGACTACCAATATGCTGCCAAGCCTCAGGCACACAAGTCAAAGGGACTCAACCACTGAACCTGGATACTGTTCACTTTGGGCGATACTAACTTGACCATACAGTTTTCATTACATCCCAAAAACACATCTCAATGAGGGATGGATCCCTCTTCCTCATGTAGTCGAAGCTACATCAAAAGAACCCAACATAGGGTCATACCAACACCCTAAAAAACCCTGATCAAGAAACGAAAAGGAAAGAGTACTTACTAGCAGTGTCTAAAAACCCTACTACAAAAATTAAAAAGGACAAAGAGCCTACCTCTATTCATATGCTTCTCGATGAACCTCACTGAAACTACTTCCACTACCAAGATGGTTCAAAAACTTTCCCTCCCTCAGCATAATGGAGGTACAAACAACATATTGCAAGATGTACCCATTTTTCACAAGTGTAACAGCATCTCTCCAGCTGTTGAACAAAACCCTAGATCAAAACCTGAGTATGGGTACATGTATTCCTCTGACGATGGTTCCTCCTGTGTTGCGTGCATGCTAGCTACAGGTCCAACTTGACCTATAACTTGGGGGAACTTTGTCTCTGAAGCTTGTGATACATGTGTGACCCTATCTAACTAGCATCCAACACCAATAGATCCATCCAAAGCTTGATCTAACAGGCTGAATCCACCTAAACCCTTAGAGGTGGGTCAATGTGCTTCTCAATGGGTGGTGGCTCCTACAATGGTATAAATAGAGGAGAACCTACCTAATGTCTAGGCCCCTTCAAGGAAACCTCATCACTCATCAGGTAATACCCTAAACCTATTGGTGGGAACCTCGAAGTTTGTTGTCATGAAAATATTCTGAAAACAATTCCAAGACGGACCACTGTCAAATAGTATATCCAGTGAGCTGTCTCAATAAGGATAGGGAAAACCCAAAACCTAGTCCTATATGATGCATGTATCATTATTTCCCTACGAATAGTTCCCTAATGTACCGAGTTGAAAGGTAGGTTATCAGAGTCCTAGTGAATGGATATGTCAGCTGCCTGTACCAACACTAGAGTCCCTATCCTGAAAGGCGAACTTGAAACATCCCAACACTGATGCAATGAAACCCAAAGCAAGCTCAAGACTGTGGTCTGAAATTGGAATAAGCCGCATCTATTACCACTCTGTTATAACCTAAACCAATGTGGATCATAGTCAAACTCCCGTCAGTAAGATAAGCTATAAAGCTCCATCAAAAACCATGGTCAGTCCAGCTACTACACTCTACATTCTCTGGGTCCAACTAGGACTCCATCAAAGGACCTGTGATCTGCACAATATGTAACATGTTCGGGAAAATCCCATGCAAGGGTGAGTATAAAAATGCTCAGTAGCCACACCAATAACCCAAACCAAATAGGGAGTAACTTAAAGGCATCAATTAACTTGACCCAGCCTGATGGAACCTAAATGAGAGAGAAACTCCATCTCCAGATCATCCTCAGTTAAAAACAACTAGTCAGCTCGAAATCCATAGCATATCAAAGAAATGAAACATGCCATGGGGAATCCTAGAACACACTAAGATATACTTTGATCCAGGTCTGGTATCGACTAAAGACAGTCCAAAATAGTCAACTTTAGGGTCCAATACAATAATCACAACAGTCTCATGTGGTACCGACCTCATAGAATCCTGTAGGCTCCTACTCAAGGCTCAATGGTAGAATCCCACCTCATAGCACACACAAATAACCTATAGATCCCTAATGGAATGAAGAACAAGAGGACATGGTAATAGAAAACTCATAATCAACGAGCCATCATCTCTATACCCAAAGGCACTCAATCGAGAGATGACACTCAATCGAGAAAATTAACTAATGAAACAACTCAACCAAACCTCACGATACCTATCCATGAGGGCAAACTTGAAGGATAGCGTCATAGAATTAGTCACCCAATGACTAAAATAACTCCAAATTCTTAGGTAGGGGATCCCACCCATGATCCACTGGGGGTCACCCTAGGTAGAAACACTGATCACAAAAAGGGGTATCACACAACAACTCGAATATGGAATAACCTATCCTGGAGAGGATCAATGCTCGTATAGAGTTGGTCACACTGATTCTGACTATGTCGACGAAACATTATGAAGGACTGGGGGGACTCACTTAACCCTATTGGTCGAAATGCTATGGTAGATCATGGAAGGAAAAAATGCATCTCGATACTCAGCTAGGGTGCAAGCATCCAGGGCTCACTGGGACCCATCCCATACTGGAACAACCTTCTCAATAGAGGATCGATTCCTAGGTAAATATTAGTCACACCGATACCAACCCTAACGGGGAAAATATAAGGATGTGAGGATCATTTCGGTCCTCTCGAGGTGATATGTGCTCTAAATCCATTGAGTCTTCTATCTAAGTGGATTGAGAAAACTCACTCGAGAAAATGGAAATGTGAACCGACTCTTTAACATGGCAGGGGATTACCACTCCAAGAAACATGAACCCGCTCCAAAAAACAGTAGGGGTGAAACACTATGCTGTATGTATGCAAAGTAGCTGAAGAGGGGTCACCGTCAAGATTAGAGGACATGATACCAAAAACCCTCATAGTGAAATAACTAGGGGCCCACTCAACCCTTCAGGTTGAAGCATCGCCATCATAAACTAGAAGGACCCACTCAACCCAGCCAGTCTAAACAAAAAAAATAAGAACCAGGGGGACCCACTCAACCCTATTGGTCAGTGTTGCTAACCCTAGAGACCCATACAATGATGACTACACACTGCAACTCTTAGTCTCAAACCATGGCCACCATCATGTTCTACACAAAACAATCCTCAGGACCTACTACTCGTAGGCTTGAATTCGAGCTATAAAGGAGGAGATATGGGAGGTAGAAGAGCTCAAGAAGATCCTCAAGGAAAACCTCATTCTAAGAAAAATTTCCCAAAAACCATTCTAAATACCTCTATAAGTTGAAAGTATCCCACCATTTCGATCTACATAGAAACATTCCTAGAATAGACTACTCCCAAGCCCAAATCTGACTTCGAGGGCACAAAATTCCTGAAAACACTAAGCTGGAAAAAGTACATTGTGCGTAATTTGGAGTACATGGCATGTACTCTAATCCCTCCTCCTGGAAATGTACTTTTACATTTCCATAACAACACAGGGTCTACCTGTGTAAAATTACACAACATATACTATTCATAAACAACTATTCCATTATCTTTTTTCACAAGGCTAGACACAGGACCAGGTACTACTGCAAAACATACACTTTGAGTACATAGTGTATACCACTAAATAGTCCTTATTACTAGGATGGGAAGAACATAGGACATGTCTGACTAGTTTACACACCATGTGGATGGGAAAATCTAACAATATTTCCCTACAAACAGCCCAGATCACCCCAATTCACCCCAAAACAAATATATCATCCCATCAGGGGTCCCTAGTAGTTGTCTAAGGGATCTATAACCTTAAAAAATATATAAAAAGGGGGATCATGACTAAAAAACAACACTACGTACCTCAAGGGTAAAACACATAATATTTCAGTGTAGATCCGTGCTTTGAAGCTACTTCTGCATGATCTGGGAGCGATCATAGTCAAGATCCGAGTCCAACAACACCTCGTTTTGATGATTTAGCCTCCGGGTCATTCATCACCAAAGAGGGAGAGTGGAGTGGATTCGGTTCCTGCATGCGCACAAGGGTGAGGCGAGGGGATAGGGATATTAGTTTAAATTTTATTAAAGCAAATATCAACTTAACACCTCAGTCTGAATTGCCTCCGACCCATCACCTAGTGCCGATAAAGTTTATGTCAAGTCTTGGTTAAACATGAAAATATAAACTCAAACACATTCTAAAAAATCCAATCCGATACACTAATCATGTGTTAACGAAAATTCAATCAAAAAATATTCATGGTTGATAAAATATATTTAATATATTTAATATCACTACACTGAGGCTCACCGACCCTCGGTTTCTTTTGTCGACTTAGAGCCTGGCTTAGGAAATATTCTTAGGAATATTTCAACGTCTGATAGGGAGAAAACCTATTAGATATATTATTTTTGGGTTTTATATGTTTATATTCCATTTCTTCAATTATTGGATCAAGAATCAAAAATTATGTTACATGTATAGTATTTTATTTTAAAATAATACACAATTACAAAATTCACCTGTGACCATGGTTTGTAACTATGGTTGTAGACCAAAAAACCATGGCATCTAGAGCCATTGTAATATCCATGGTTTACATTTTGAAAATAGGTTATCTATTTCTGTGGTTTAAACCATGTCTATTTATTTATATATCCATGGTTTAACTATGTAAATTGGAGCCTAAGACCAAATGTATAACAATGGAAGTAGGTCCCCTATAGACATTATTTAAACCATTGATATTACTTGATATAACCATGGTTTAACTATGGAAATTGGTTCATAAGAACATGTTTAAAACTATGGAAGTAGGTCCTCTATAACCATGATTTTCACCATGGATATTTCTTGATACAGACACGGTTAAACCATGAAAATTGGAATATACCTCCATTTTTAAGATTGTGGCTATATCCTCAATATTCTATAAAAAAATATTACCCTAACCACCTAACTGAACCTATAAATTCTATAGGTTACAATAGAACATAAGAAGCCATAAAAAAACACCAGGTGAACAAAAAACATTATAGAATATTCAAAATTAAAACAAAATTCCAACTGACAAGCATAGATTAATGTTTCCTTTAAGTTATCATTCCCATATTTGGTAGATCATTAGTTTAACCATCATAAATAGAAAATAAAACCAGCTAAAGTGAAAATAATATAAATCATATTAAATTATAAAATATCTAGATAAGTGGGGAAAAAGTAACACACTACCTCAAGCAACAAAATTGTTTTCCTTCAACTCCTTCACCTTAGGGGCTACAATTGGCTCCGATAAATCAATATCTTGGGTAATAAACTGAAACTTATCCTCATATAGAAATGTCTTCTCATTATAGTCATTATCAAAGAAAACTGGAGGGACCTCATAAATCTTAACATGGGGATTTTCAGGATCCTTCACAAGAAGATATTTTCCATGAAGAAACTGATATGTGGGTAAATTATAATGAAATGAATTAATAGAATGAAATATAGTTCATTAAATGTATATCTAGTATAATTTTTTATAAAATAGTTGGTAGTGAAATATGTACAGCTGAGTAAACATACATCATTAGTATATTTCAGAAGTCAATTGTCCATGAACTTACATCATAATAAACCACCTATAAGGAAATAATGGGTGAAGAAGTGATATATAATGACTTTTTATATGTATGTGATTAGTGTTTCAATGGAAATAAAGATAAATTGACTATTTATACTATATAACACCATATCTTTTTATGGAGGATTTTGGTTTTTAAATTATAAAAATATATGATTTGTTGAATATTGTCTGTAATAAAGACAACCTTGAAAGTATTTTTTTACATGATCATCATCAATTTCAAATGTTATATTTTGAGATTTCAATACCAATATTTATTGTTTTTTATTTGAAAAAAATCATCTCAGTTGGAAACCCAAAATCATCGTTTTCCTACATCATAGAGATTTACCTTTGTTAGACATTTTACAAAATTTTGAATATAATATAAAAGATATAAGAGAGTTACCTGATTGAGAGTATCTTTAATACCTAATTCTATTTTTTATATGAATTTCATGACCCATTTCCCCAAAAAAAGTGATGGATATAGATCCACTACCATCACTAATTAACAGGTACACTCGAGTTTTAGAAAAATAAATATTGCAGTTTATCTAGCATGATATTTTTGACAACAATTCTATATATTTGAATAGAACCTAACAATAATTAAATATAATATAGAACATAAATCATCTAAGCATCAAAAACATATTGCGATTCAAACCTCTTGAATGAGTAAATAAATATCATTGGGAATTATTAATTTTTAAGAAACAAATAATCCCTAAATTTAAAAGTATAAATTTATTAAATTTTGAAGTTAATTGTAAAGATGATTAAGTTTTTGTTGACTGTTATAAATATCAAAAAGTTTTTTATTCTTTTTAAACCAGTAATGAAGTGTATTGAGATTCAAGCTAATTATTTTGGGTTCAAGCTAGAGCCTATGCTATTTTTATCGAATCTTGAAAGTAGTGAATGAGATGTTCCAATATGAAAGTTCTGTTGATGTATTTTTAATATAGTCATGATATTTTTTTAATCTTGGTATTTTATTGGAAATATTTTTTAAATAAGACACTCGAGGATTTGTAACTTTTCATAATGTATATCCATCTAAGAAAGGGAGAGAATGAGAAGAAAATAAGGGTGTTTTTCTAATACTCATAGAGAAAAGTTATTGAGGAAAATAAATAGAGGAATATGGGGGAACAACCTTGTGAGATGTTGGATATGAGAATATTTAGAGGATCATGGGTGACTTTAATGATATATCTTGATATTTACATTTATTTTAATATAAAATAACCCTAAAAAAGTGAGGAATCCTGTATAGAAATTTTTTAGAACCTCTCAAGAAAAATATATGTGGTACTATAGAGGTATGAAGTGATATGTTTTGAGAATTTATGAAAAATGGTGAATTAAGAAAAACTATTCGAGCTCTAAAGGAAGAACAGAACCTGATACTGAAGTGGAAATTTTAACCTTTTGTGTAGTAAAGGAGAATAATAAAGGAAGAATATAACTACCAATATTAGATTAGATAATGTGATATAAATTATAATGAATAAAAAAATAACCAATGATATTTATTATTATAGAGGTCCAAGATTTAGGAAGAATAAGAAATAAAATAAGGGTGACCATCATGAAATCCTAATTAATATTTATTAGTTTTAGATATACTTGTGTGAGTATATTCTATAAAAAAATTATAACTAATATCTAGAAGTTTGGATTAAATAGAGAATAGGTTGAATGTAATTATTCCTAAAGATATTTTTGAATTCAAAGAATCTGTGTGTGAAAGTATATCATATCAACTAATATAGTTAAATGTTGTGCTTACTGAGATCAACTCTAATATGGTTAGAGTTTTTTCTTATAACATGTAGTGAGAAGGTAAATATTATAGTGGTATGATAAAAATTGTAAATATAGTTGGATTTTATTTAGGTGTGTGATGCACCATTGGTTAGGAAGATAAATTTTCACAAAACTTGTAATTTATGATAATTTTATTATTATAGATCAAGACAAATAATCCTTCACAATAAGGAGTAGGTTTCACACATCAGGTCTGAACTTTTTAAAAACACATGTTTCACACATTTTTGATTTTCTACACTAGATGTGGGTTATATGATTGGTAAATTAAAAAATGTATCCACTAGTGTCTTTACAGATGACATGGGTTTGTAAACTAAATGTGGTAATATATAAAGGGAATATTTTTAATTTAGAAAAATTAAGAAACACTTGATTCAACCTCAATAAGTCATTTTAACAGGCCTTAAGAGTATTTGACAAGGTTATAGTCTCCCCAATGTTGATCATAGGCTTATAATTCAAGTTGATAATCTATAGAATATAGGAAGGCACACTAGAGGTCTTACCATATACTAGATCTAGTTATGGAACATGAAATGTAATGTTAAAATAATCACCCAAAGATATATCTAATTGTATATTTTCAAATGAATCATGGATATAATTTTGTGATCTATTATAGGATGGGACTATAATTTAATTTATTGATCTTTGAAAGTTGGTTATCTAATGAGGATGTTAAAAAATAAATATTCTAGATAAAAGATAAAAGATACATTCATTAAGTGGATATACATGAAGACAAAATCCATATGGAAATAATATAAATAGTGTAAATTATATGTAGAATAAAAAAAGGATTCTATAATTTCTAAAAGAAAAAATTTAAATAATTATTAAGAGTTTCATTGAATTAAAAATTTTATTCATAAACTTTAGTACAACCCATGTGTAAATGTAAATATGTTATTGAAAATGTTTTATTATATTTGTACCTATTGAATTAAAAAAATTGAATTTATTAAGAATATTCCATGCTAAATAAATCCTATTTTTTTTTATTAATATGTCAATAATGATTAGTAGTTAAGATAAATATATTATTACATGCATGTAACATACCTAATAGAATATGAAGAACTTGGTTTACATTTTAAAAATAAGTTACTCTGATGAGCAACCTGTAGTTGATCTTTATCATCAAAGTTTAGTAACAAATTTTTTAGCAAGAAAAATATAATTTCATTAATAGATAAATAATGATTCAATTTCACAAATTATTCATATATGAATAATTTAATACTTTATGAGGAAGATTTTAAGGGTTCTTAAGGCTGAATTGTTTTCTATATAAGGATCACACTGACTATTTAATATTCATTTTGACTCCTAAATTGAAAATTAACAAAGACATATAAAATTCATAAGGATCCTTACATTTATGCAGGGATACCTATATCTGTATAAGGATCAACACTTGGAGAGTACATTTAGTAGTCTGTAGAGTAAAAAAAAATGAGTTTCTAAATTAATATTTTGAAGTAGAAATCATAATTGAGGATACTAATTTTTTTCCTAGGATCAAAAATTCATGATGATATGTGTATCCACGATTCAATAAATAATTTGAATAAGATTAAATGGGAAGAATAGAGGGGATAACTGCTCTAAAAATTCTATGATTTTTAAATGAGAATATTTTAAAATCAATAGTGGTGATCAAAATTATTGAATTTCATAGAACTAAATATATTTATTCTTGTGTTTTTCTTCATAGTTATTAAGATAAAAAAATTAATTATAATTCTAGTTTTTTGAGGTAGAAAAATGATCTTCAATCTAAGAATAAAATCATCCATGATAAATTTTAAATTGAGAAAATGAATGAAGATGAAATGAGGTACTTATTGAATTAATGAATCTAGAAATGAAGCGTGATTATGAATGTATTGGACATAAATGTTTTAAATACCAAAAAATAAATTATTATTCAAGATGAATGATTTGAGTGGGATAATATCAAGACACGATGAAATATGTGAAATAAATAAAATAAGTATTAAGTTATTTCATATACTGTCACACTATGAAATAAATATTCCACACAATAACAATTATGTATGTTTTTATACAGGTTTGGAGAATGTTTTATTTTAGATATTTATATTTCATTTTTTAGATGAATAAAAGGCTAATACTACTTGGATAATATCTGGAAGATTTATTTGTATGAGAATGAAAATGAGAAAAAAGGAAATTTTTATTTATTTTATTTTTCTTGAGACATCCAATGATTTTTTTTAAAATATATGGATGATAATGGGGGTAAAAGTTAGGGAAGGTGGTTATTTTATCCTTAACCTATAATCGGGAAGTAATTACATTTATTTAAATTTAAAAAGTTACTAAAAAATATTGTGTTACTCATACAGAATATATCAAGGTAGTGAGGAAAATTAGATAAGATAGCCTCTTGAGAGAATGATTTTTTACTAAGAGAAAATATAGATCTCTCAATGAAGAAGATAAGAAAATTTTAATGACTCTATTATTATCATTGGATTGAGAATACAATGAATCATTACTAGGCCTTATTCTATATTCCCAATATGCCAAAGGATGGAAATAAATGATGAAGGGATTCAAATGCAAGTGGGGGTTGATTTTCCCTTTAATAATAAAACCATTAACTCAAACCCCCCCCCCCCCCCCCCAAAACCTCTATATATGATGCATGAGAAAATGAAATAAAACTCAACAATTACATTCATATCAAACCACTCCAAAGTGTGAAAAAATGGAAGACCAAGAAACTATCAAAGTACATAGCAGAAAAACAACTAAAGACTCCAAGAAGATGAAAAGACTCCATGCTCCACAATCTCCAAGCTCCAACATCACCCTACAATCCAAGTATCATGATGTGGTGCTAAACACATGTGATAATTTACCTTTACCCATGTATCAGAAGATAACATCTACAAAAGCACCATAGTTTCAAAGTAGGGGTGAGTATAAAACTTTGTAGGTTTTCCCCAATGACTTCCCTACTCATTACACCAGGATATAAATGTTAGAAAAGTTTATGTAAAATAGTTTATGTAATTTTTTTTCTCAAAATAGTTTATAACTAAATATAAAAAAGTTCTAAAACCATTTATAACCAAATGTAAACAAGTGATATTAAAACCAATTTTCCAGAAATTCATATTCCAATAAAACAACCCAACAAGGCTTTAAAACCATTTATTGTTGACATTTTGTCATAAACTTTCTATTCCACTTAATCACACATCTTACCATGAATGCTTCGTTATGATAGTTCCATACTCATGAGATGTTTCTCATTGATCTACCAAGACATTACAAGGTAATTATATCCTATGTTCTATTACACCTTTGGCACTGAGCACAAGGTCATATTTAAACCAAGACCTTGAAATGAAATATAAACACCCATAAGTATTATGCCAAAACCATTTCAACCATATCAATAAAGCTATTCTTTTTTTTGAATTCCATTTAAACAAGACAATTCCAAACACCCATTTCATTTCAATAACATTAGTCCTTTTATTAAACACCCTTTGATAAAATCCATTTATCATCATTCCATAAAAATTCCATTTTAAAAATCCAAATTTTAAAATCAAGAATCAAACACTTTATTCAAAAGCAATAATTTTTTATATTTTCCATAACCATTACCAAAGAGGGTTTCTAGCCATCATAAAGCAACCAATTCACAATAAAATCCAAACAGAGTAATAAATTTGAAACCATGCCATTCATTTCCACTAATAAGAGTTTAGAGTGAAGCCAAATACCTCAATGGTTTTAATAAAAACCAAAATTGATGAATAACATTGATGCAACTGGGTAAGAATTCCACAAAACCGCCTTAGATCTCTTCTTCTATCATGATCAAGAAAAAATTTCATCATATTTCACATCCAGAATCTTATATATAACCATAAAAGGTGTATATATAAGAAATCAAAAGGAGTGGAGAAGTATATCTAAGTATATCTAAGAAAACGTGACAAGAACGATGAAGAATGGCACTTACTGCAAGAATTGTGTTTGAAAACAGCAAGGGAGGGCTTCAAATTGATTTGAAATCACTTGGGAGAGGTTTTGATACATTTAATAGAGAAGAATACCAAGTTAGTGCCACTTAGGAGAAATAAAAATGGATTTATATGAAAAAGTGAGATCCTGTCTTTTAGGATCTAGATTTGACTATGCACATGGTTAGATCACATGATTAGACAAACCGTGCTCTAACCGTTCATTACCTACTGCCTTAAGGGAACCCTTTAAATGATTCCTTGCATGAAACCCCTAATGGTTCACCCAACATATTGAAGCTACTACATCAAAACCTTTACTTTTCATGGTTTCTCCAGGTATTTCTGCACGGTTTAGACAAACCATGCATAGCCCGTGCACATCCCCTTTCCCCCAAAACATATCAAAAGTTCACCCAACTCTCCCATTTTTCACTCTTACACTTTATAAAAATAAAAATCACAATGTAAGGGTTAAATTAAAAAAACTAGGGGTACTAAAAACATGATCCCATACTGAGGAATATATATCACATAGGTATCAAAAAATAATAAGAAATAAGTAGAATAAGAAGAAGTAGAAGCAGAATAATAAGAAGAGATTGTCACTATAACTTGTTTCTATGGTACACCGCTTTACAGAAATTTTATAAAGTGAATAAGAATAAAAAAATTTGTAGAGAAAAAAATAATGATTTTTCCCTTCTTATTTTTGTTTTAATACTTTTTTCATTGGAGTTAACAGGTTTCTAAAATCAAAATAGCTTAAGTTGAGTGAATCGAATAAATAGTTTTTAAATAATAACTTAGATAAAGGCTATCTAGAAGTGCCTAATTTTCCTACTATTTTGTATGAATATTAAATATAAATCAAATAATATGTTAGAAAGATAAATAATATTAGATATTTAGATTCAACGACATCCTAAGATAGATTTGTGATATACTTCAATTTGTTAGAACTTATCAAATACTTGTGGGATTCCAACAAGAAAAAAAAATAATGTCATTAATAGATAATACATGATTCAATTACAAATATTATTCATATTTTAATATAATGGTTTTTTTTCATACATAACTATCTATATTTTCATGTTAAGAATGTTGGTATATTATAAATTGAATTTCAGTATGTGAAACTGTAATATAATCCAATACATGCATAATGTTAAAAAATTTATATTATAATATATGATAATATGTTTTTATTTTATTACTTCTATAATAATAATCACATTCATAAGCACTATAAAAATAATTTTTTATATATTATAGTATATTTGTAAGCATAAGAAATCGTATGCACTAAAAACATGAAAATGTGTATTATTTAAGTTTTGGCATTTTTATTTGTGTAATAATGACCTTAAACAAAATTATATGTATGTAAATAATAAAGTTTATTTATAAGAATAAACTAAAGGAAATTAATTTGTTTTGATTCATATATTATTGTATTTTTAAAGTACTTTTTATATTATATTATTTGAAATTTTATATATATTGTAGTATTTGTATATGCATGGATGTAAAAATAATCATTGGCATTAACACTGTTAATTTGACAATGTGATTCAATTGTATCAGGTGTTTAAGAATAAGCATAAAAATATATACTATCAACTTCAAAGTGTGTGTTTTTAGTAATTGTATATGGATTAACATGATTATAGGTATAGGCATGAGCATATGTATGTATGTATTCAATATTTGTATAAGTATAAGCATAAAAAATGAAGAAGTAATTGTTTGGAAATATATATTATAGTATTACAATATTATTATATTAAAATTTAAGAATAAGTATAAGAACTATAAAAATGTATATCTTTTAATATTTTTTGGGATGCATAAATTATAGTATTTTTAAAATTATGAATCTTTTAGTATTTTTGTAAGAATAAGTTGGATCATAAAAAATTAAGAATGAATTTTTTTTATGAAAGTATTTGTATTAGTATAAAAATTAGTATTTGAATAAACATAAGAATATTTATAAAGATATATATATGTTAGTTGTTATGTATTACAGACCTTCTATATTTTAGAATTCTAAAATATGTATGTATTGAGAGATTTTTATATTAAAATTATCAGTTTATTTACTATGCTTTATATCATCCTAATGTGTTACTTTTTCTTATCATTTTTTGGTTATGAAGAAATTTTATTGAAGGATTATAAAATTTATAGTCATATATGTAAATGTAGAATACATTACATAGAAAGGAACAAACATATATGAGAATGTATAGTGTTTCCATAGATGAAGGTATACAATAGAGGTAATATTATTGAAAAATACATTCCATATATGGATGTAAACACATTATGAACAATTTTTGAAATAAATGAATTAAATATAAATCCTAGTTGTAAACCATAAGGGTTCTATCCAGTCTAGATATCTAAACTCATGAATTATACAATTCAAATGTTGTTACATGATGATCCAATAAGTTCATTCACCTAGTAAGAATTAAAGTAATTTTGTTTAATGAACTCACATTGAATGATACAAAAACGAATAAGAAATAAAAATACGGACAAATTTTATGACTATCCCTGGAAAATAATATTTCTAGGGAACTAAAGTAACAAATATTTTTAAATAAAAGACTACTAGGATATAAATCCAATTTTTAGAAACATTGTAATAGAAACCATATAAATGCTATTAATTTTAATATAATTCTATGATGTTTGGATGTTTAGGAGTCAATAACTAATTATCATGATTAAGACACCATGTAACAATAAATGACATGAAAATAAATATCAAATAGAAAGAGTAAAATTGAGACTAGTTTGAAGATAAAACACTATATTTAGAATGTTTCTGTTGTCTAGATAATTTAATTTACCATTAGCATCATGTCATTCAAAATTGAACATGATAATAGGAAAGGGATGAAGTAATAAATGAAATACATTCTATGTATTACATTAAAAAAATTTAAATGGATAAAGACATGAAAAAAAACATTAGAAATGTAGTTATGATATCCAACAATGTAAAAAAAAATATATTTTGAAATTAAAAAAATAATAATCCAATTTTAACATTAGTATTAATTGTTAACGTAAACACAACATTTAGCTATGTTTGTTACCACAAAAACTCATGGTATATGACCATAAAGTATTTATTACTATATTTAATTAAATAAAGAAAATACCAACCCTAAATATGGATTTAGATATAAAATATGACATATGAAAATGATTCCTAGTTAACAATGTTAAATGACCACCAAAACATTAGGTTAATGATAAAAAAGAATTTGGTATTGTGTTTATGAGATTAGTTTTATGAAAAGAAATATTTAAATTCCATTTTAGCTCTTATTGTGGTATAAATAATTCTAAAATATGAGCCTCTTAACTCATCACTCATCAGAATGCACCATAGAAAAAAATATTGATTATATAGTGAATTGGGAAACAAGTAATTATTAATTATCTATTTGAATAGTTGAAAACACATGGAAGATTATATTAATGTTTCTAAACATGTATACTAACTACTATCTACATTGTGTATCTCATGATAAAGAAATTGAAAATTTTAATTGTAAAATAAAAAAATGTATACGGTATTGAATACAATACCAAAAATGAAGTCCTTGTTGGAATGTTAGAAATATAAAATGATAAATAAATTAATAAATATAATATATAAAATCCAAAAATTATTCTGAATGAAAACATTTCATAATTTTTTTTAAAGTATTTATATTGATAGTGATTGGAAAGTAAACTTACATTAACAAAACTTTTTTTCTATATAGATTCAATTGTTTAGTGGAATCACATAACATGGAATTTAAAGATGGTCTAATTGGAAAAAATATGGGGAGTAGAATGTATAAATAAAACCAATAACCAAGAGATTCATAGATAAGTAATGGATTGGAATTCAAAGATATGACTCATTGATATTAGTATTTCTCAACTGTGAAGTAAACAATGGAAGGAGGGAAATCATACCTATGATGCTGAGGAAGACTCATTATTGTAAAAAATATAGAACATTGAAATGAATTATATGAATCATGAGAAGCTGTTTAGAATAATTTTATAATATTTTGTAAAATATAGAATGAAATTTATAATTTTTTAGATGGGGTTTATAAAAAGAAATAATTTAATTTTTAGCTCTTAGTATGGTATAAATAATTCTAAAATCTTAATGACTAAAATAATTAGAATACACCATAGAAAAAATATTGAATATAAATTTAATTGATAAATAAATAATTATTAATCATTTCATTGAGTAGTGAGAAACACATGGAAGAATATTTAAATTTTTTGTAAACATGTCCTTAAATGTGTATCTCAGGACAAGTAAATTAACATTTTTAACACCAAAATAAACAAACGTATAGTGTATATTTGAAATGATAAATAAATTAATAAATATAATATATGAAATAAAATATTATAGTGAAGGAAGAGATTTCATATTTTCCCTATTGAGGTATTCATATGGATGGTGATTAGAAGAAAACTCACCTCAGCAGACCTGTCATGATTTAGAGATTTTGTTGTGAAATTAAATCAAATAATATGGAATCTATTAATGGTTTAGTTGAAACAAGTATAGAAATAATACCTGTTATGTGGATGAATACTCACTGTTGTAAGGAAAATCTAAAACATTATAAGGAATTATAAAAATTATTCGAATTTGAGTCAAACCATTTTATATGATTTTGTAACATTCATCCCCTTTCTTTAGAAAAATTTACCAATGTCTCTATTTCTCCAACTTGAAACATAATTTTTATGCAATGATATGAAAAAGACTTACCAAAAAAATTTAGGAAGAAAATCAAACTTTCACATTCTTAATGAGAACTCATAAATCATGACAACAATCAAATTAAATAAAGTGTTAATATCTTAGCACCTCACTAGTTGTACACGAACAACCGCTTACAATTTTATAATTCCCTTGAGGACTCCAAGAAAACTATGTGAATTTAGAAAATAAAACACTTACATCATTATAAAAATATTTAAATAGTCAAATGTACTCAATAAAGATGTTTTGTTTGGATAAAAATCAGATGAAACAAACAAAAATAGCAACACTGATTTAATTTAACGGGAAATTATTTACAAAAGAGTTGAATATTGGATGGTTTTTTCTAAAAAAATCAAAATCACTAATTTCCAATACACTGAAAACAATGAAATATAAATTAAATAATGGAATCTAACTTAAAAAATAATCAAAATCACATGATATTCCTTTTTTCCTTATAAATTATGTCAAGTACACACCATTTTTTTTCATTTTATACCTGAAAACATAATAGTTGTCCAATTATTTGATAGGAATCTATACTTAAAATGAAAAGAGAATATTAAAGAAATAAGATAAAATATTTCAAACATGAAAATAGACATAATAAAATTGAAATTGATAAAAAATATTTTTAATGGTCAAAGGAATATAATTACCGAAAAATTAATATTTCATGACTAATCTGGAAAATTTCCCCAAAGATTATCGATGAGCACCATCCATTAACAACAAATAAAACAAAAACTAATCTGAAAACACAAACAAAGAGGTGAGGATAGTGTAAGTCAATATCTACTAAATCAATGGATCTTTGTGAGTGGGTTCTGAGGTAAATGGGATAGAGTTTGGGTGAGATTACACATTAGAAAGTATAGAGAAGCATCAAATATATTTAGAGGATATAAATTCAGGTATTAATTGATAAACCAAGATAATTGTGTGGATTAGATAACTAGATAATGATGATGTATCAATAAATGAATATTAGAGAGATATTTATATCAAAAGAAATGTCCAAATTTGTTCTTTCCCACTAAGGGTGACAATATGGGAGAAATTTAGAACGTAATGTGAGTTCAATTCCAACCATGATTTGGATGTTTTGAGAAGGATCTAGTGGAAGATGACATGATCCAGTTTAAATTTGTAAAAGAGAAACCCTAGGATGATTAAATGAGATAGGATCCTGAAATAAATAAGGTTTATTATTGAGAGATGGTTCGAGATGTCTTTAAATTCATAGATGAAAACTTTGATGGGGTATAAAAACCAAGAGGAATAGGAAGAGTTGGAGCTATAAGCATAAAGGAAGGTATTTGAAAATAGTGTCGAGGAGTTTGAAAATTGAATAGATAAGCAGGGAGGAGGTAGAAGTAGGAGGAAGAGGAGGGAGTTGAAGGTGGAGACAGGGAGGAGGCTTGAAGCTAGAGGTAGAGGAGGGGGAAGGGATGCAGAGGTAATGGTGGGTAGGAGGTTGTAAGGAAGAGGTAGAAGAGGAGGCAAAAGGCTAAGGTGGCAAAGAGAGGAGGCCAGAGGAGGAGGATCATTGTGAGAAGATCTCTGGAGGCTGGGCAGTGTTATTCGATAGAATTGTGAAGGTGGTTCGATCACGAGAGATAAGTTGGAGGGATCGACAAAGAGGGTTGAAATTGTATTCCTATTTCTATAGTTTCAAATAAACTATGGCACTAGATAACCTATTACCATATTTCTAATAAACCACGGAAATAGGTGTGTGTCAATTGGGTTTTTTCTAGTTTTGTTAATTAATTTTTTTTGATGTTTTATTTTCAATTTTTTTCTTTCCGTGTCCATATTTTATTTAAAATTATTTAAATAAAGTACTTTATAATTATCCACTGATTAAGTAAATTCATTTTTATCCATTATTGACTTTCTATATTTTTTTAAAAGGAACATTCTTATCTTTCTCTAAATGAGGTACTTTTTTACCAAAGGTGTAAACCTAATCATCATTTTAAATTATACCATATGAATTAATTTTTTCTACCATAATGACTAACTTTTTTTTGTTCATTCCTTTACAAGTTTCCCTATTCATTTACAAGAAAATTCTTTCTCCTAATATTTTTGGAATTTTTTAGATTTTAAATAATTGATTTCAAAATAAAAAGGGTATTTTATGTAAGAAATGTTCCAGTGATCTTTTAAAGGTTACTCATTTATAACAAAATCCATTTAAGTTTCACTGAGGATATTCTCTTTTCTATAGATGTTTTTTGATTTCCATTAAACACTTATTTTCCTTGGATATATCAAGTTATAAAGGAATGAAAGATATTGTAAAAATATTGATGGTGAAAATGAATGCTTTCATGTATTATATTAATTTATATTACTTGTATATTATTGAATATGATGGGTGAGAATGATATATCTCATGATGAAGGTTGATCCCAATATATCTCTCTAATACATTGAATAATGTTTATAGTCACTAATGGAAAGAAGGAGGGAGTTAACTGGGGAGGTTTTACATATTGATTTAACTAGGATCTAGTTATTTCTAACATGAGTGAACAAAGGTGATGAATATAATGTTTTAGGATACCAACACATTTTCAATATTTTTGCTATAACTTTTTAATCGTTACATTGATCCAAATTTTCATCACATGAATCATAATTATTGATTCCTATGGTGCTTTCCTATATTAAATCTTTATTCAATGTCACATGTTTAATGATATGTGTTTTTATTAGGCTGAATTATCTTATATAGTGCTCATGAACATTAAATATTTTCTCATATACTTATTATCATATTGTTCTCACAAAAGATATTCAGTTTTTAATGTATATGTTCAACATTACTGAGAATTTTTTCTTATCCTTCTTATATTTTTCCCATTTTATGAAGAAATATGTTAAGTAAGATATTTATATAAGGGATTCGTGTGGGTGATGATGAATACATAATGTGGAATAAGAAAATATATGTATAGTCGGAAATATTCTCACTTAAATATATGGGTATTATTATGTGTGAGTTTTTCTTAATTATATAAAACTATAAACCTGAATAGTTTATGGGTATGTAAGTTATCCAATATTTTTGTTTCATGTTGTATGTTTTTGATGGATAACACTGAGTCATATTTATCGATATCAATTCAAAAAATTTAATGATTATGTTTTTATATCCACACCTCGGAGTGAGGGTTTGGATTTGTTATAGTTTGTATTAGAGTAGATTTTAAATAAATTTGGTGATTTAAATATTTTCATGTGAGGTTAACTTAAGAGTTATAGTTACCGTCATGTGTTAATAAGTTTAAGGTTGATCATAATTTCAAAGAAAAAGATACCCTTTTCTAGGTTTTAAGTGATCAGATTTTAATACGATTAATGATATTTTTGGATATGTTTTATTGGACAGAGGTACAAGTAACCCTTAGGCGAATCATGCGATTTAACATGAAGGATTACATCAGAAGAATGATATTACATTTTTTGATATGGAAAGATAAAAGGTATCATATAACCTTTGAATTTAAGACATTCTTTATTATCATGGTTATTTAGGTTAATTTGGATATTGGGATATATATTTATTTAACTATCTATGTTTAACCTTTGGTTTTATTGTGGAAATTTTGGATTTAAATATATGATTTCTTCTTATGAAGGTTTATTAATTTTAGATAGTACATTATGCAATGATAATAATTTTAGATTTAGTAAATATAGGTGGATTATATTTATATCCATTTCTAGATCCTGTGATCTATTAAAATACTATTCTTTTGGAACAAGGAAGATTCATTATGGATAATCATCGCTTTGAATATGGGATGAGATAGATGTAATTATTTTTAAATATGAAACCAAAGGATGAAATTATGTTTATGGATTTGAAGAAAATCAAGTATATTTTCTCATATTCTCTACCTTAATGGTAAAATGATCCATCAGATTTAAAGAAATATATTTAAAATAAAAGCATTTCCCTTTCTTACAATCATTTATAATGAATTGATATCCTTTTCACCCCTCATCAGTATATGATTTTGTAGTTATTGAATTTATCATGATTATTAAATTTCTTATGATCAATATTATCTATCAATATATATAATTATTTGGACATTAATTTTCCCCACCATGTTCTTATTTTTATATCCCACAAATATTCTCCTATTTGGGAACCTAGTTATATGGTTTTCTAGTTGAACTTCATTTTTATTTTTACCTATTTTCAAAAGGAAGTTATATTATTACTTTTTTATAATGTTAGTTTAAAAAAAATGTATTTTCAAATAATAATCCTTTGATTACATATCTTAATATAAATTTTATAAGATAAAATTTATTAATGCAGTGGATAATATAATATCCTGAGATTTTAAAAGAACACTTTGTTTGATAGTGTACATGACACACAACATCAAGATTTAATGAATGTGAAATATTATTATTTATATATGGCTATTATAAAATAGATGTTGAATTAGTGGATATTAATATGAGTAACTACATTATGAAATATATACAAATTTCCTATTAATATAAATATATTGATTAATTATTTGGAAATAAGGACTCAATTTTTGGTAACTTTTTTATGCTTCAAAGATATGTTTTATTCAATAACACTTTTATTGATTTTTGTGAGTGAATATTATAAATAATTTATACTCATTTTCAAAATTTTATTTTATAAAATAGATATAATTTTTGAATTTATAAAATCAAAATTACTTTAGGGTGAAATTTTGGGTTTTTACTAAAATGTGTTTTTCATTGAATAATAAAAAATACCGATATTATAGAAAACCATATTTTCATTTCAAGTACTTTAAAACTACCATTTTTTTGATTTTTTTAAATTTATTTTATTTATTTTTATTAAACATAATCCAATTATTGTCATTAGAAT
Source organism: Viscum album (assembly GCA_963277665.1). Lineage (NCBI taxonomy): Eukaryota > Viridiplantae > Streptophyta > Magnoliopsida > Santalales > Viscaceae > Viscum > Viscum album. Next base: position 795,462,999 of record OY728143.1, on the reverse strand, counting down.
CATAATTATGCTTAATTTTAGTATAAAAACATTTTTATACATAAAATTCATTTTTATGGAAACCCTTTTTTTTATCGCATTTGTGTGTTTCTTTTAAAATTAATTTATGAAACTCATAGAGATTGAATTTGATAAAATGAATTCAAAATTTTGAATCATAATTACCAAATTTGGTATGTAGTTCAACTTTATTTTTGTTCATAATTAATAGTAACGTTAGTAAAATTGTTGTCACCACGATAAGGGTAAAATTGATAGAAAAAGATTAAAACTATGAAATAATACTTAAAAAATCATCCATGAACTTTATTATATTTCATTTTATGAGTTTAATTTAACCACCCAATTCAAACATTCTAAAAAATGGCATTTTTTGTGCCATTTGTCTTAATGAATACCTTTATATTATTTTTTGTAAAAGTAAATTCCAAAATGCCTCTTTCTTGGTTTTAATATTTATATTATTTTGTGATAAGGATAAAGAGTTATTATAAAAGGTTATAAAAGTTTATTTTTAATGTTAAAAAGTTTTTTATTATATTAATTTAGTTTTAATTTTTAGTATAAAATAATTACCTCAAATACATACGCAATACTGACATAATGTTTGTGTAATCAGTAGGAAAATCAAGTAAATAATTTTAGAAAAATAAAAAGTTATATTTTTTGTGTATTTTATGGTGTTACAATTTTTTAAATAAATATAATGTATTATTTTTGTGTTAAATGTTTAAATTCTAACTACATTTCTATCTTTAAATTTTTAAATTCAAATTATGTAAATAGTCTGGAAAACGACTTTAATGGTAGTTTATATAAAACAATATATTATTAAATGATCTAATATTCATAAAAATATTTTCTTTGGACAAGTTAATGTGATATGGTATAGAAAATAAACCATTTTTTACTAATGGGCACTTTTTTATTTTGTAGTAACTTTCTTAACCCCTAAAGAGTAAATAAATATTGATATTATTGTAATCAACAAAATGGTTAATGAGAGTGGGGGGGGGGGGTTAAAACTAAAATATAAGGGTTAAAACATCATCTAAACTTTTCTAAATTTTGTTTGATGATATTATTTAGACTCATCCACATTCATATTGAAAATATATCATTTTTTCCACTTTAACATGAAAATTAATTTATAATGATTTAATACGTTAGGTAATTCAATGGGTGACCCTCCCCTCACTTATACAAGGACACCACCAATCTTCTATTAATTACAATTATTGAGCCAATTAGTTTAATAAAAACCTATAAAAATATCTTCTTAACTTCTTTATATATATTATAGGGGTGATAGTCTTCTAAAAATTATAACAACCCTAAACCCACATTTATGGATCTGATACTAAAAACATAAACTTTAAATTTATAGATTTGATATATATGAATGTAACCCTATTTTTTCCATCCAAAAATCACAACTCCAAAGGATATATTGGATCAATTACATACCCAAGGACATTTTAGGTTTATATTTTTAGATAATTAGGACAATCTATTACATAAAAAATATTCATGACTTTAAGAGAGCGTCATTACAAATATACCAAACTTTTCATATTCCATATTAAGACATCATCATCAACCATATGAAAACATTGCATACATAATTAATTTAACATAATTGTTCATAACCTAGGGAAAATGAAACATAATAATGGTGAGATAAAATGGTTTTTAAAGGTAAACATAATAATTAAAAATTGATTTTCATCTATGAGGATAAGATGATCATAATGGTATGATGAAATAATCAATGTGAATGAGCATAATATAAGATAAATCACATCCATAAATACTATATCAATAAACATGTGTCATGTAATTAATATTTAACCAATAAAATAGTTATAGGAATCAATAATGACGAGCCATGTGATGTCAATATTTATCAAAGGAATCATTAAAAACCCATAGGACTCATAAATAAAATGTGTGGGTATCTTGTAACATTATCTTCATAGAACCCTTAAAAATTGAGTAACCATGTGGCCTATTTACAATATAATTATTTGGAGAATATAATAAATACCCAATGTATTAGAGAGCTATATTAGGGATCACCCATCAAAACATGAGATATAATGGGGATGAATCCATCATATCATGAGTTATAATGGGGATCAACAAATAATACATTGAGCTATAATGGAGGATCAATCAATTGTATAAGATGTATTAGGCTCAACCATGAGCAATAATGGGGTTAAATCTTTCTTAAAAAAATTACCAGAACCATAACACAGATAACTTCTATAGATCTTTCATCACATTATAAAAATCATATAAAAATTCATTATTCCTTTCCTAACTTGGTTAACATGTGGAAGTATAATGAGTTCCATGACAATATATTTGAATCAATCATAATACATCTAGAGAAATAACGAGGCTGATATCATTAAAAAATATCACCAGTGGAGAATATATAATGACCAAATATTGATGTACATGGACATTAAATTACTTTTCCAGAATACTTAATACATTACACAAATAGACTCCCAAAGACCGTATTAGTTAGTGTCTTTGGAAACTTGAAACATAATCTTCTAACTTGGTGATAGATCTTCAACATCTCCTATAATGATCTTCCCCTTTTGTTATCCTACCAAAAACCTTTCCTTATATCCTGGGGAGAAGAAAACATAAAATGGGGTGAGATCAGATGCTCAGTAAGGGTAATAAAACAACACATGAACATAATAATTTTAAAAAATAACTTTTTAAAGTCATACCATGTATAACATGTATCAACATTACGAGTCATGGAATATATCTTGATAATTCATAAGGCATAAATCATAAAGGAATCATGAACCATGCGAAAATAACATTGATGTATAACATGGAATTTTGGAAAACAAATAAGCACAAAATATTATTTTCATAGTAGCCAAGGAATTCCTACTAAGAGCCTTATAGTGGAAAAATTCCATTACTGAAATGAGTTTACTCACCGTTCCATCCACGTATTACTGAACCAGATTTACTTGTCGTTCCAAACCTGTATTACTGAATGAAATATACTTTCCATTATAGTCATGTCTATCTCATGAGATATAAATATTTATCCAATTACTTGGAGAGAGATATAGTTACCACCCATCTCATAATTAAATAATTATTACATGTTCCACAAAACATAAACCATTCACCATAGCATAACCCAAGGCACAAAAAGGGTTTCTTAAACTTCATTCCATCATAACATAATCCATATAAGATAAATCAATTTAATAAAAATAATTCCATAATAAACACAATAAAATAAAATTAATAATAATGATATAAATATAAACCTATTCCATATTAGATGGAAAATAATTTTGATAAAACACTTGAGCTGAATTCCTGAGGAAAATATCCTTTCTTCTTTAAAATCGTTCCCCCTTCTTAAAATGCCACAAAATTTTAGAAAAAATAATTTTATTTGAAAATAACCTTATAATATTATAGGGGAATCTTCAAGGAAATATGGAATTATAAAATCATAAAAATCCATAAATTCTATACAAGTTAAAAAAACATTCTTGTCGTACTTTTTCTAGAAAATTCAAAACGTACCTCATACCCAAAATGACAAAAGATTTCATTCATACCAATGTGTAAAAATTAACTAATGGGTAAAATTGAATTTAAAAAATTATATAATGACATAAAGAATATTTTGAAAAACATATTTAGGAAATTTGTACATGGATGATAAATATTCCCTAGTAAATACTTACAAATAAACAATCTCGGATAAAAATAATATTTGCAAAGTTTTCCTTTACCAATTTATAATCAGTTGAATCGTAGCCTCATGAAATAAAGAAAATTATATTAATATTTAAATATCATAACCTTCATAATAATAATAATAATAAAATTCATGGGTAGCATAAACACCACACAAAATAATTAGATGGTGTATAAGGCATATGTCCCATAGAAATAAAAGTGAGAAAAAATAATCCCTTACCTTAGGTTCGATATGATTTGTATGTATCCGAACATCCTATATAATTATTTCAATAATGTTATTGACCTATTCCTGAAGCATATTTTTTTAGGATATCATATATGATCATATTATCATCATTTGTTAGTAACATTTCATTGTTACTCATTATTTGGTTGTTAACTACTTTATGTTCTTATGTATGTTTTGTCGGATTATTTCTGGTTATCCTTCTTAGGTCATAGTTATATCATTAGAAAATGACGTTAACATAATATATACCATATTTATTCATTCTTTACATTTAAATAATCATTCTTTAATGAAGATCATGTAGAATGAATAACAGTGCATTGTGGAGACGGTAAGACGTACTTACACACGAGCGACGATATCCTTTGAATAGTTGTTGAATGGTTTTGAAGTGGATGGTGTATAAAATTTGAGAATCAATATAATGTTATAATAATAATATATAGTTATTACTTCCATAATTATACCCATCCAAGTAAGGTGGTGGTGAAAAACAGAGTACACCACTGCGTGGAGATGGTAAGCCGTACGTACGCACGCGGGGTGATTTCATTTTTCGTAATATGTATAGAAGGTGGAATTTAGTTGTTTAATAATTATAATAACATCTAAGTATATAAATGATACTATATTTATTACATTATAATGAAAGAAATAATGAAGTTTAAGTTTAAGAAGAATAAAAAGATTGAAAGAATCGGTAGAGGAGATTACCTCTTCTTTGACGTGCTCCATTTAGATCTCCACTTGATGGAACTAGAGTTGAACTTTTGAGAATAAAAATACCTCTATAATATTACTAAGGAAGTTGGTAAGAGATATTTTTAGGGTATTAATTAACTTGAAGGCTTAATGAGTTGTGGATAAATGAGGGAGGAGGTGTCCTTTTATAATTGGGGTGAGGGACACTTTTGGAATTTCTGAAGCTATTAATTTATAAATATCTGAAAATCTATCCAAATACCCCAAGAAATGAGATATATTAGAATCTAAGATATTTTAATATTTAAATATCATCAAAAAATTAATTTTAGACATGTTTTTATTTCAATTTAAACATTATCATTTTAAATAACTATTAGTTATTCTATTTAATTTTAATGAAGATAACAAATGTTTCAATATTAAAAAGGTGAAATATTTACTTATTTGATTTAAATTATACCATAAATGAATAATATAAAACCTTTTAGAACATTTAATAATTATTATATATTTTTAAAATTGTTTAATTATTTTTAAATAATTTTATAAATCATTATTTTAACAAAATATCAATTGTGTTAATTTTGACACTATTAATTTTATGGATTTTTAGATTTATAAAGATAAGGTGTTATCATAAAAAATATATTTTATTATATTCATAATGGTCAAGTTCATCTATAAAATTCATTGGAAAAATTAATTATCCAAAATTATATTTATTTTAATATTTTTAATAACATTAATTTGATATCTCCATTACTAAAATAATCACTACATCAATATTGCGTAATTATTTAATATACTTATTTGTAGAATAAAATTTTAATAAAATACTATGATGAATATAAATTTAATATATTTCATAACAATACATGCAATAAAATATAAATTTTGGAAAATTTAACATTAAAAATGTTAAAGTTAATAAAGTATGAATGCGAAAACTTTAACATCACATTAAATAAAATAAAATAACTATCATATTCTCTTCTATAAATCCCAAAATGGTCACTTTGTATACCATTGGATGATTATGGTCTAGATATACTTGACCAATATGATTTTTTCATGTGTTTATGCTTTTTTATGATTATTATTATTTTAATTAAAAATGTTTTATGGATTTCAAATCAATTAATTAATTTTTACATCATCAAAGTATAATACTTTAAGGTAATTATTAATTTTATAAAAATTAAAAATAAATTAACATGATATAGGTAATTGTTTTATAATTCTATGGACTATTTATTTTTGAAGATTTCACCTGGTTATACCTATATTAAAATTATTATACTTATAAGAAATGTGAGTTTTACATTTTGTCACTTTCATTGGTTTTATTAATATCTATGTCATTTTCATTGTCAAGTGGACCTTAAATGAGTAAGGTTAGAATATAATATGTTAAGGGTATAATTTTATTCATTATATAGTATTTTGGTATGTTTTAGGATCATTTTATTCTCCTTATCATATTATTTGTTACACTAATTTACCTGATTTACCTTTTATCACGTTAAATAAAAATTACCGTAATTTTTATTCATAATTTCAAAAAATAAATAAACGTAACCTATTAAAATAATTTATACCCAATAATTAAAAATGTGGAATCCATTTTTAAAAATTAAATACACATAAGTTTCATTAATTAATTTAAAATTAATTCCTGTTGTCAAAACCCAAAAGTGGGTTTTTAAGAAGTATAAACTATCAAATGATTGGCATGAATTTATGTCCAACTTAAATGTGAAATTACTTGAAATGACCAAAATTGGATTAAATTATAAAAAAATAATCCAATTACACTTTTAAACTAATTAAAAATATATTTTAACTATATAAATAAATTAGATGAAAAGGCAGTTTTGAATTTAAATATAGTATTTTCACTATTCATTAAAATATGAATTATATTAGAAAAATACCAAAAATTAAAAGAAAGTAAATGTTTATGTCCCAATTCCAAATAATAAGCTTATTTTTTCAAATAGAATATATAAAAGTGTTAAAAACTAGATTTAAAATGGGTGTGCTATTAAAAGACGGCAAAATTGTATTTTTTTTTGAAAAATACTTCTTTTATCCGAAAAATTGAATTTGTACTTATATCATGTATAGAAAATACATAATATTATTTTAAATGTTATATAAAATTAAAAATATGGTTAATACTATTCATAATGGCTAGTTCATATCCCATTAAATAATAATATTTTAGTAATATATTTTTGTTTAGTGAAACTTGGTATTGCGTACAATGAAAGCTATTGAGGAAGGTCAATTTTTCATGTAACACATGAAAATAATAGTGTTGCATATAATTCAAGCTAATACAGTGTTGCATATAGAGCAAGCTAATATTTTTGTAGCATACAATACAAGATATCAAAGAAATTATCTCATAAAATCTCAAGGTGTTACATTATACCCACCCTTAAAATGAATTTCACCCTAGAAATTAGTCTTGGTTATAAATGGATAAATAATTGATAGTTTCTTTTATTGAAAGACACATATTAAAAAGGAATACTAATACTTCATATTAAAAATTAAAGTTATAAACATAATGGTTACCCAAAGTAACTCATCACTGAGTTTCCACATAAGAGAATATAGGTGGGAAGTGAAAACATGGATATGGAAGAAAAATAAAACCATCAAGTTATGATGGATAGTGATAGAGAATAAGTTTTAGAAAAATTTAACTAATAGAAATCCATAAATCAGAGATGATTTATGGGAATATCTTATTCATTAGATAAAAGGTACTAAGATGACATTTTTAGTTTTCAAGATACTCTTCCTAAAGTTGAAATTTTTTTCTTGAGAATAAATACTTACTTGATTTTGGTACAATTTCACCATTTTTAGTTCCTTGAAAAATTTACACTTCATCTCTAATTTAAATAAATGAAGTTGAATTTTTTATTCTTGAAGTGTTATGAGATCTTGAGATAGAATGATAGGTCTTTCCATCTGTCTTGACAAAAATTTTAGCACGTGTAATCAAATATGCATAAAGCCACCTATAGTGAGATAATAAATTAAACAAACAAAGTCAAACTAGAATATAACTTATACTATAGATAACATTACAATCCTTCCAAAAATATAAAATATAAATCTTTTGAAATAGGTGAACTAAATTGACTTAACATTTATCTCCCATATCTCATAAGGTAGTCGTTTATTGTCACATTACAAACATATGAATACCTTAATCATATATTCTCTTGAAACATGATTATAACATACTATAGAACTTTTGTGAAAAAATTTATTCTATCAAAATTAACTCTTTCCACAAAAAAAAAAATACAAAAAAATCTGTATACTCAAACCATGACATCACTTTGTCCTTATATCGTTCATGAGGTCATTAATACTATCAAACATCTTATTATCTCCATATACCTTCATTATGCACATATCATGTGATTTTGAAAAATATTTCAACCACTTTTCATGGTTACTGATATCATATACTTATGGTAAACCACAATGTACCAATACCTAGATATTCCAATATTTTATAATACTATAAAAGATATTCTACATCACTATTTTGGAATCCCATTACATAAATACTTAATCATTCTACCACTTCATTGTCATACTCAATATCTCCAATAGTTATCACATGTGATTTTCCTTTATCTTTGACCTTAAGAGGTTGTTGAGGTAGATAATATTTCATAACCCTTGGATTAGGGCATTAGTCAACATAATTCCCCATTTCCTTGCACTTGTATCATTGAAGTTTGGGTGGGGCATTCTCTATATTTTTTTCCCTATTCACATCATTAGAAAACTTTTTTCCCATTAATTTAGCACTAAAATTCTCAATGAAATTATTTTGCACACTTCTATCACCTTTAAGATAATCTCCACCATTCTTCGTTCCACACTTTGAACATAAGGAAACATTCATCTTCTTTTCACCATTATATTAATATTTTCCCTTGAACTTTATCTTTTGTTTCTTGTCAAAACCCTGAGATTGATATATAACACCCACTTCCATTTCTACCTTGATTTCACAATTCACAATTTCTTCATAGATACTAATGTCTCTTATAGCTAATTCCCTTTGTTGACTTGGTTTTAAGCCATTGAATAATTGATAAACTTTACTTTTAGGTTGGATGATAAATATAGAAGCATACCTTGAAAGTCTTGTATAATTTTCCTTGTATGTACCAGCAGATTCATCATCCTTTTGATTAAGCTTAGGGAGATAATTTTCCATCTTTTTTAGAATAATACGTGGAAATTACTTATTGAAAAATAAGTTCTTGAACTTATCCCATTCCATGGGTTAAATTTCATCTTACTGCCTTGTATTCTCGATTAGATTCCACCACTTTCTTGCTTTTCCTTCTAAATGATAAATAACCAAAATGAATTTTTCATGTTCCGAACTCTGAAGGATGGAAAATATATTTTCAATGGTACTTATCCATTTTTAATAAACAAGTGGATCAAAATATCTACTAAAATAAGGTGGATGTTGGCTCATGAAGGACTCAACAGAATATTGTTCCCTTCTCTACTCATTTGGAAGTCTAGAATGATTCATAGCTTTTTTAAGTATAGAAACAATATTTTTTATTCTATATCTCATAAAAATTTGGTTTTTTAGGAGTAGAATCATTTCATTTCCTAGTGCATTGATCATTAACATGGTTCTTTCTGGTTCTATCCATTATATAAAACCTAAAAAGAATAGCGTGAGAGGCAAAAATCATACTTGGAAAACAACATAATTAAGGGGGAGTAGTTTCAATATATAACATATTAGGTTTAATACTAAGTTATTCATGATCATTTCTATAATTATAGGACTATAATACATAGTTATACTTACCCTTAGGGATATCCATAGACATACCGTAGAAATATATCTAGGGATCTCACTAAAGTTTTCGCATACTAGTTTCCAAAGGTTAACTAAACCTTTAATCGAATACCAACTATAATGACCTAATATTGAAGTAAATGGACATGAAATTACTTTTTCAGAATACTTAATACATGAGGCAAAAAGATTCCCAAAAACCATATTAGTTAGTGTCTTTAGAAAAATAGAACAAAATCTTCTAACTTGGTGAAAGATCTTCAACATCTCCCATAAAGATCTTCCCCTTTTGTTTTCCTACCTAAAACCTTTATTTATATCCCAAGGAGAGGTAAAAATAAAAATGGGTGAGCTTAGATGACCAGTAAGGGTAGAAAAAAAACACATGAACGTAATAATTTAAAAACATAACTTTTGAAAATCATACCATGTATAACATGTATCAACCTTACGAGTCATGGGATATATCTTGGTAATTCATAAGGCATAAATCATTAAGGAATCATGAACCATGAGAAAATATCATTGAAATAAAACATGGAATTATGGAAAAAATATTCACATTATATGATTTCCATAGTATCCAAGTCATTACTTCCAAGACCCTAATAGTGGACAAAGTCCATTACTGAACCACGTTTACTTGTCGTTTCAGCCATGTATTACTGAACTGGATTTACTTGCAATTCCAACCTTATATTACTAAATAAAATTTACTTGAAATTCCAGCCATTTCTATATCAGGAGATATTAATCTTTACGCAATGCATTTGTTGGAGATATAGGTACCACCCATATTATAATGAAATCATTATTACATGTGCCAAAAAACACAAACCATTCACCATAGCATAACCCAAAGAACAAAAAAATGGGTTTCTTAAACATCAATCCATCATAAGACAATCCATATAAGATAAATGAATTTAATAAAATTATTTCCCTAATAAAAAAAATCAAATCAAAGTAATAATAGGGATAGAAACATAAACCAATGTCATCTTAGATGGAAAATAATTTTGATAAAACACTTGAGCTTAATTCCTAAGGAAAATATTTTTTCTTCTTCAAAAGAATTTTACTTACTCAAAATTCCACACAATTTTAGAAGAAATAATTTTAGGTGAATATAAACTTGTAATATTATAGGGGATGATTCAAGGAAATAACACATTATAATAGCGTAAAAATCCGTTCATGCCGTATAATTTAAAAGAAAACATTCTCCTCATACCTTTGCTGGAAAAGTCAAAAAGTACCTCATACCAAAAATGAAAAAATATTCCATTCATACCATTTAGTAAAAATTAAATAATTGGTAAAATTGAATTTAAAAAATTATAGAAGAATATAAATAATATTTTTAAATACATATTTAGGAAACATGAATGTGGATGATAAATATACCCCAGTAAATACTTACAAATATATAATCTGAGATAAAAACGAGATTTGCAAAGTTATCCCTTACCTATAATTAGTCGAATCATATGTCTCAAAAAATAAAGAAAATTATATTAAAATTTAAATATCATAACCTTCATAATAATAATAATAAAAACATTCATGGGTAACATGAACACCATAAAAAATAATTAGATGGTGTATAAGACATATGTCCCATAGAAATAAAAGTGGGACAAAATAATCCCTTACCTTAGGTATGATATGTTTCATATGTATCCAAACCTCATGAATAGTGATTTAAATAATGTTATTTACTTCTTATATAATCCTAGTCATTTTTATTATATCATATATGATCATATTATCATCGTTTATTAGTAATATTTTACCGTTACTCGTTATTTGGGTGTCAAGTGCTTTATGTTCGTATTCATGTTTTGTCGAATAAGTTCTAGTTCTCCTTATTAGGTTATATATATATCATTAGAAAATTATATTAACAAAATAAATACCATATTTATTCCTTTTTTACATTTATATAATCATTCTTTAATGAAGATCATGTAGAATGAATCACATTGCATCATGGAGATAGTATGCCGTACGTACGCATAAGTGATGATATCATTTGAAAAGTTATTGAATGGTTTTGAATTGGATGATGTATAAAATTTCAGAATCAATATCATGTTATAATAATCATATATAGTTATTACTTACATCATTATACCCATCCAAGTAAGGTGGTGGTGAGATGCAGAGTACACCACGACGTGGAGATGGTAAGTCGTATGTATGCACGCGTGGTGATTTCATTTTTCATAAGATGGATAGAATGTGTAATATAGTTGTTTTATAATTATAATAACATCTCAGTATATAAATTATATTTTATTTATTAATTTATAATTATAATAATATTTAAGTGGAAGCAGAAGTAGAAAAAAAATATTGAAATAATCGGTAGTGAAGATTACCTCTTCTTTGACATGCTCCCTTTAGATCTCCTCTTAATGGAACTAGAGCTGGTATTTTGGGAATAGAAAAACCTCTAGAATGTAACTAGTGAATTTTAGAAGAGAAATGGACAGATTATAGACAAAATTTAAGGTTTAATGATTTGTGGATAAATGAGGTATGAGGTGTCCTTTTGTAATTGGGGTGAGGGAGACTTTTGGAGTTTTTGGAACTATTAATTTTTAATAATTTTAAAATCAATCAAAATACCTCCAAAATGAGATACATTATAAGATAAGATATTATAATATTTAAATACCATAAAATAATAAAATTTATACAATTTTTTATTTCAATTGAAACATTATCATTTTAATTAACAATTAGTTATTCTATCTAATTTTAATTAAGATAACAAATGTTTCAATATTAAAAGGGTTCATTATTTACTTATTTGATTTAAATTATATCATAAATGAAAAATTTAAAAGATTTTAGACCATGTAATAATAATTTTATATTTTTAAAATTGTTTTATGATTTTTAAATAATTTTATAAAACATTATTTTAATGAAATATCAATTGTGTCAATTTTGACACTATTCATTTCATGGATTTTTATAAATATCAAGATAATGTGTTTTCCTAGAAAAAATATTTTATTATATCCCTAATGGGTCAAGTTAATCTATAAAATTAATTGAATAAATTAAATATTCAAATTATATTTATTTTTATATTTTTAATAACATTTATTTGATATCTTCATTAATAAAATAATCATTACATCAATATTGTGTAATTATGAAATATATTTATTTCCAGAATAAAAATTTGAAATAAAATACTATGATGAACGAAAATTTACTATATTTTATAAGAATATATTTAGTAGAATATATCATTTGGAAGATCCAACATTAAAAAAGTTATACTTATTAAAGTATGAATGTCATAACTTTAACATCACTTTAAATAAAATAAAATAAATGTCATAATATCTTCTATAAAGATCCAAATGGTAAATTGCTCGGAAATTTTATTCTTATGATAGATATATAATCTACAAATTTGATTTGGTCATGTTTTTAGGTCTTTTTTAAGGTTATTAGTATTTTAATAAAAAATGTTTTATGGATTTATCATATTTTAATTAATTTTTACATCATCAAAGTGTAATACTTTAAGGTAATTATTAATTTCATAAAAATTAAAAATAAATTACCATGAGTTAAGTAATTATTTTATATTTATATGTAATATTTATGTTCTAGGATATCACCTGGTTATCCATATATTAAAATTATTATACTTATAAGAAATGCCAGTTTGACATTTTGTCACATTTTTATTGGTTTTATTAATATCTATGTCATTTTCATTGTCTAGTGACCCTAAAATGACTAAGTTTCAAAAATTATATGTTAAGGGTATAATTGTATTCATCCAATATGATTTTTCTAGTTTTTAGGATCAATTTATTATCCTTATCATATTATTTGTTAAACTAATTTACCAGATTTACCTTTAACCGCATTAAATAAAAATTACCGTAGTTACTGTTCATAATTTCAAAAAATAAATAAAATTAAAGAATTAAAATAATTTGACCCACTGATTCAAAATATGGAATCCATTTTTTGAAATTAAATTTACAGAAGTTTCATTAATTAATTTAAAATTAATTCCCATTGTCAAGACCAGAAAGCAGGTTTTTAAGAAGTAAAAACTATCAAAAGATTGACATGCGTTTATGTCCAATTTAAATGTGAAATAACTTGAAATGAACAATATTGGATTAAATGATAAAAAAATAATCTAATTTAATTTTAAACCAATTAAAAAGATAATCTAACTATATAATTAAATTAGATGAAAAGGCAGTTTTAAATTAAAATGCAGTATTTTTCACTATTCATTAAAATATAAAATTTATCAGAAAATACCAAAAATTCAAAAAATGTAAATTTTGATGTCCCTATTCTAAATAAGTTTTTTGTTTTGTCAAATATAATATATAAAAGTGCTAAAAATTAGATTTAAATTGGGTGTGCTGTTAAAAGGCTCCAAAAATGCATTTTTTTTGAAAAATAATTCTTTTATCCGAAAATTTAAATTTGTTCTTATATAATGTCTAGGAAATAAATAAGATGAATTTTAATGTCATATAAAATTAAAAATGTGTTTAATAACATTCATAACGACTAGTTTATATCCCATTAAATAATAGCGATTTAATAATATATCATTGTTTAGTGAAACTCAGTATTACGTACAACAAAAGCTATTTCGGTAGGTCGCTCTTACATGCAACGAAAGCCAAAAATAGTGTTGTGTATACTGAAATCTAATACAATGTTTCCTATAGAGTAATATAATATTGGTGTAGCGTATAACACAATACATCAAAGATAATATCTCATGAAATCTTGGGGTGTTACAACATAAGTAAAATCAAGGGATTTTCAGGTTGATTCTTCTAAATACCATAAAAGATCATTAAAAACATTATTGAGTAAAATGAATATGTCAATTTGAAAACCACTTTTAAATACTAATTTTTTTAAAAATATTATGAAAATCCTTTTCTATGAAAATAACCTTGGAAAAAAAAGTAAAATTCAAGAAAAATAATGTACATTATGGTTTGAAAATACATTCATGTTTTAAACATTAAAATAAACATTATTTTTAGACTTTTTATAAAGGGTGTCAAAAGTGACCCATTTGGAGAACGTTAAAAAATTTACTTTTTGATTTTTTTTCAAACAAGGTAAATTATCATTTATAATATATTTAGGAAATAATTTATGTTTAGAAATTAAATTTTTTGATTTTTTTTTAAAACGTGAATATCGAAGATAAATATTTCTGATCTAAATAAAGATACAAGACCAGTATCACTTAAAAAGAACTTTCTTGGTGTTTCATTAACCAATAAGAAAGGAAATTGAATATAAAAATGTAAAAAATATTTATAAATAGTGGATAATAAAATATATTTAGTTAAAGACAATTATATCACATGATTTTTCTCTAAAGGATCATTGAACATAAATAATCCCTAAAAGGAAGGACATTGTAAAATAAATCCTTTTCCACTTTGTTAACTATTCAATTGTAAGACCCATGAAATAATAACTATAAATAAAACTTTAATTATCATTAAAAAAATGATATTAATGATATAACATGTCAAAGGGGTAGTATATACATCTCAAAAAATAATATTAGTGTAAATCATTAAATGCATGTCCCAAAGAAATTAAATTTGAGATGAATAACCCATACAAAGATCATATCACGGAATTAAGAGTTCATAAATGGAGATATTTTTTATAAAAAATTTAAATATAACAAAACAAGTAAAAATAAAACATAATATAATTAGATTTTATTTGGAACATAACCACGGTATATTAAAAACAATGAAGATGTAATATAACCTAATGAAAAGAAATTGAGTTATGAAACCTGTTACCACTTGGAAACTTTCATTTCAAATCCCTTTGGATGAAATAATTAAAATTAAAGCTTAAAATACCATGAATTATGAATTATTAATGATATAACACATAAAAGGGTCAGTATATACACCATATAAAAGAAATTAGGAGCATAATAAAAATATATTCTTCAATAAAGGAAATCTGAGACAAAATCCCTTACTACTTTGGTAATCTCTATTCCAAAACCAAATTAAATATAGAACCTAATATATATTCATAAATACAAATAATTTTTATTAAAATAATCATAAAATATATTCATGTGTCTATATATACCACATATAAAAAATAATTAGGGAATATGACATTTTTCTCAAAGAAATAAAAGTGAGACAGGAGATCCTTACCTTGAGTCCAAAATTTCCAAGTATGAACTTTAACTCATGTATTAAAAAAATACTATAAAATATTTTATTTCTTAAGAAGATTTTATATGTTTAATACCATATACATAAATCATTTATTTTATTATTTTTTAATGACATATTTAAATACATAATCAGTTAAGTCCACGTCAGGTTTGAGGATGTTCAATCTATATTTTCCACACAACATCTGTATGTTGACCATGGTCAAAGAGGTTATTATTCCATCATCTATAGAATAATTATCATAAAATAATTATCATAAAATAATTATCATTTTTATATGTCAATTATTATTTTAAAACTAACCATGAATAATGGTTATGAAAATTGAACTATGCTACAATCATGGAGACGACAAGTAGTAAGTACACATGAGCAACATTTCCATTTTTCAACGATCATAATGGAAAGAAGGTACACATTATTTAATATTTAAATAATTATAATAATATCATAAATATCATATTAATTATTTAAATACAATTACATATTTCATCCATGTGATGTGGCGATTAAAAATAAATCACATCGCTTTATGGAGGCGATTGTCTTCATGTACACATAAATAACGATATCATCATTCAATGAATGGAAAGGTAATAAAATATATGATATATAATATTTTCTCAATGATAAATATTTAATGAATATAACATATAAAAATTAATTACATTATTATAACCATCCATGGGATGTGATTATGGAAAATAAATTACATCAGTTCGCGAGTCGGTAGTCTGATGTGCACACTAATGATAGTTCTGTTTCCCATTTTATGGAATAAGAGATGGATATAGGTTATACAATTAACATAATAACATATAAGTATAATATATATATTTATTTTATTATATCATAACATTTTAATTATATTTTAAGTTGGTGGAAGAAGTAATAAAACAAAATTCTCAATTAAGAATGACACCCCCTCTTCGGATGACCTCTTTAGGTTTCAACAAAAATACTTACTAAGATAGTCTTATAATCACAAAAGGCTTCTAGGATGTGTTGATGTAAGTGGGCAAGGTATTTTTTCAGTTATTATCTAAACCAAAAGGATTTTTATGTGTGAAATGGAGAAGAGAGTGGGTGATCCTTTATAAGAGGGGGAGAAGACACACATGGAATTTTTGAAAAGAAAACATTATACCCACTTTTTAAACATGAAAAAAGGATAAAAATTGACAATTATAGTGTATTATATAGTATAAAATTTAAATATGTATATAAAATAGTTTTTAGAAAATTATTTAGGTCATTTTAACTCTTATATTTTTAGTTTAACCCCCAGTAGTCTCGTTTTAACGTTAACCGTGATCAAAGTTTTTTTTACTATTTTCACTATTTATTATGGTAAAAAATTAAGTTGAACTTATTATTTAATATAAAAAATGATGAATAAATTTTTTTAATCTATTTTATAAAATTAAATTAATATAAGTTTTAAAATATAATTCAAAATAAAACCCAAAGGGTTAACAAAAAAATGGGTTTTCAAGAAATGTATTTTTCAATCCTAAGATGATCTTATATTAAATTTATCACAAACAATCATAATTATATGAATATAAATTCAATATTTATAGATATATATTATATATATTTTTAAATCATTTCAAATTAGAGGCTATTGTAATTAATTAAAATGAAGAAACGATACAGGCTTTAAAACATTTTTCATAAAAATGCGTTTTAAGCTTAAACATAAACTTATAATAAAATATGTTAAAAAGATGATTAAAATGTAATTAATTGGATTAAATTCAATTAAAGAATAATTTTTTTTACTTTAAATCAAATTTAAATCATAATAGGACTTTAAAATTACTTAATATATTGAAAATAAATGACAGTTTTACAAAAATTGTAATTTTTCACTATTTAATTGAAAAATCAATATTCTCTATTTTTTTTTAAAATTTAACCCTAAATTAATTTTGATATGATAATTTCAAAAGAAATGTTAATTTTAGAAAATAAATATTCTAAAATATCTAGAAATTTTTTATAATCTATTTTTAAAATGCAATAAAAAACATTTTTGAAGAAAACATATTTTTGATGAATAAAATGAAATTACTAAAAATTGATTGATTATTTACTAAGTATTTAGATAAAATTTTATATTGAGTATAATATTTATATATATATTTCTTAAAGTAGTTAATCCTATTTATACCCACCAATTTAATATTTATTTCATAATGATCATATATTTAGCGAGTTGTTTGAGCTTAGTGTTGCTTGTCATATATATTATCGAAAAAAATTTTCTTCTTATAAAATATTAGGGTGTTACATTCTCCCCTTTAATAAATTTTATCTTTAAAATTTTAACTTTATATCTATAATATAATGTTTTATATATGAAAATAACTTTCTTTAATCCTCACATTTTAAAAAGGGCTTATGAAACTTCCTCTTGATAAGAGAGAAAAGGAAACATGAAGGTCACCTAGAATAACACATAACTAGGTTTCCAAGTACCTAAAAATTAGTGGGAAGTGAGAATATAGATATGGATAAAATAATAATTCCCAAATAATGATGGATAGTGATATAGATCATTGATGACAAGAAAGTGAATGATCATGATAAACTCAACAACCACAAAACCATAAACCAAATAGGTGTGAAAAAGACCATCAATTTCATCATAAATAATTGTTATAAGACAACATTTTTGTTTCACTATCATTTTCCTAGAGTTGATGGATTACTTTACTATATAAAAAAATAATCATGAAGAAATATACTTACTTGAAAAGTATAATTTCATCCTTTAATCAAATTCCACCATAATCTCGTCTTTTTTATAAATGATGAGCATTCAAGAAGAATTTTTTAGTCGTGAAACACTTATATCAAATTATAATGGATCACATAATCCAAAAAAGGATAAACTAGTTTCCTTATATCTTTATAAATTAACCAATACCAAACTGTTAGAATAAGAAAATATATTTTCCAAAATAAATCAACCTTCATACAAAGAAAAACTAGTTTAACCTCCAAAATACAACAGTTATACCCAAAATTTAATCTAAATAATTCCATAAATAAATAAACCTATATAAAAAATAACCTAAATAACCTCAAAATTAATGTGTTTTTAACCTAAAAGGTTATCTCATATTTTTCATCTTATATGAAAAAATTATAGTGATATTTTTCTAAAATAACATCAATCACTTAGTTACAAAACCACTTTTCAATCCCATAGCCGTTTATATGATAAAAAATGTGTTCCGAGAATTACCTCAATATCCCTGATCATAAAAACTATAAAGTTTATAAATATCTTACAACTTATGTTCACAAAATTTAATGTCATACTTCACATTAAAAAAAATATTTATATATACTTAAACCCAATATAACTTCTCTAAGAATTTCACTAATCACTTTAAGATCTCATCACTTAAAACCTAAAAGGGGCATCTGCGGATTTAAGCTTATGATAAATATTAATCTCATAAACCCATGATGGTTTCCTTATCACTTAAGATCACATCACAAGATAAAATCCAAATCTAAAAAGTTATCTAAACCCTACTCTGATACCAACTATGACAACCCTGAACCCATACATTCATATCAGTTTCAAAAAAAATAAAATTTACATTTCTAGCTTTGATACTGATGAATGTACCCCAATTTTTTCCAATCAAAACTTACAAAATCAGAATCATATTTTGGATCACTTACATACCAAATGACTTTAGTGGTATAGAGTTTTTGATAGTTAGGATAATATATTATATAAATAATATCCTTAACTTCAAGAGAGTATCATTTCTACTATTCTAATCTTTTTATATTCCATATCAAGACATAATCACCATCCATATAAAAAACTTGTATAAATAATTCATTTAACATCAATATTTATAACCCATAGAAAATGAAACAAAATAAGGGCGAGCTCAAAAAATCAGTAAGGGTTAACATAAGCATTAAAAATTATATGTCATTAGGGAGAATAAGATAAGAATAAGGGTATTATGATATAATCAAAGTGAATGAAAATAATAGAAGAGAACTCAAACCCATCAAACATGGATCAATAAACATGTGACATGACATAAATCTTTAACAAAGAAAAGAGTCATAGGAATCAATAATAACAACCTATATGATATTAATATTAATCATAGGAATCATTAAAAACCCATCGAAAGAATAAATAAAATGCATGGATATCTTGGAACATTTACTTTATAGAACCCTTAAAAATTGGAATAACTATGTGGTTAACTAAAAATATAATTATCTAGATAACATAATCAATACCCAATGCATTAGAGTTTTATAATAAGACTCACCCATTATATCATTAGCTGTAAGTGGGATCAAATCATTATATCTTTAGATAAAATGGGGCTCAAACTAATACTCCATGACCCTAGAAGCTCAGATATAGTGTATTATTTTATTACATTAGCATGGATTACAAGGAATCCAATCCTGAAGGACCGATCATTTTAGAAGAATTGGAAGTCTAGATTACATAAATGATACCCATAATACATTGGGGAAAAAGAAATAGAAACCTTATACATAATAAAAATATATAAACAATATCCTTAAAAATTCATTTAAAGGATTCCTCTTCATAACATGGGTAAAGAAAACATAATAAGGGTGAGATAAAATGCTCTGTAAGGGTATATAAGGAGACACAATAATGAATCAATAGAAAAAAATAAACATGGAAAGGTAAATAATAGATAAAAAATTCCATTTAATCAATAAACTGAGATTTATTTGTATCTATATATTTTATCATATGAAAATATCATTGTTAATAATAATAATAACTAAAATACCTATGAAGGAAATTCTTAATTGTTGGACTTCATGTTAAAGGCACATGAAAACATATACTGACAAGACCTTTCACAAGATGGTTTAAAAAAATAGGTGAAAACCCCTTTAATTTGTGAAACTAATTTGTATCATGAGAACCTATCAATGCATCAAGGGGATATTTAATGTATGGGCCCCACCAGTCATTGTAAGTCCAAAGCATTCCTCTTATTGAGTAATCAATTTAATTGATAATTAATATGCCCTATAAAATATCCATATTAAATAAATAATACATATTTATCAATAATTCCTCAGTTGAGTATAATTAACAAAAAGGGTTGTTGATGTTGATAAATGGAAATATTATTGAAATATCATTAAAAATATTCTTGAGTAAAATAATATTTAAACATTCCAAAGTGTCCCATACCACTTTGAAGCATTTCAATCATAACTCACAAGAAGTAATAACAATAAATAAAACTTATAATATCATAAAAATAAGGAACTTATTTATGTAACATGTAAAAAGTTGGTATATACACTATATAAAATAAAAAAGGTGCATAACATTACAATATGCCTTAATGAAATGAAATTGAGACCAAATCCATTACCTTGTATTTCCTTTTGGGTGATTATCCTTTAAACTAAAGTATAATGGTTTTAAGAGTGTTAATAATTTATTAAAGAACCATATTAAAATTTATGATATCACATATGATCTTTTTGTAATATCTTATTACCAATTTGTTTCCATTTTTTCGTTATTTTCAATATATCAGGTGTTAATTGTCTAGTTTCTTGAGTAAATTTTGATATGTTATTTGTTGTTCCAATTACTAAGATCATTATTTAATCATATCCATAATGTGAAACATTATTTAAATATCATATATATTTACTGTATAAATATTTATAATAATCTATAAAATTTGGAGATTGTAAATAAAATCCACCTTTCATGGAGACAGTAGGTCGTACGTAGGCATGAATGATACTTTAATTTTTTTCCATATTAAAAGAATGTAAATTAAATGATATATATGTGTATTATATTTCTAGAATCATATATATATATATATGTCATATTAATCACATATTTTTATGAAAACCATCATTTATACATTTTATGCATAGTGTTAATGAATTACATCGCTTTGAGGAGGTGGTAGTCCACACTTCCATAAATGATGTTATCATATTTATAAAAAATATAAAGAATAAAGTTATGTGTTATAAAATAATTAAATAATAATAAATACATAATAAAAATCATATATAACATATATAAATAGAATTTCCATCATAATTCTGAACCATGAAATGTGGTAAAAGAAAAATGAACAATCATCATTTAATGAAGCAGTAATTTGCCGTACACATAAACAGAATGTTCATTACCCATTAGAGGGAATTTTGTGTAAGTGTAGGTTTAAACCTTAACATAAAAAAATTTCAGTATATTTAGGATACTGGTGTTATTATATAAGCATGAAATAATAAGAAATTAAGTAGTGGGAAAAGAAATGAAACTAAAGTGATCATTGAAGAACGTTACCTCTTATTTGGGTAACTCCTTTTGATTTAAAATAAAATACTTCCTTAGTTTTATTTATTCACAAATTAAGGCTTATAAAATTTGGGTATTGAATTTGGGAGATTGTTTGGGTTAGTTGGTTGAGATAGAAGGCTCAAAGTGGCGTGAGGAAGTGAGGGAGGGGGTTCCCTTTTTTAATTGAGGTGATGGGCACTTTTTGAAACTCTAGAACTATTAAAATATAATAGGGACATTCTTTAAAAAAGAGTTTTAAATATCCTATAAATGAGATTTTTAAGACATTATAGATTAAATATTATCAAATTTATTATTATTTAACATTTCTGTGATTTTTAAATAATTTAATAAGATATTAATTCAATAAAATATCATTATTTTCAAATTTGATACTATTATTTTAATTTGATTTTAAATTCATCAATAAAAAGTATAAATTCAAATTAAATGATTTAAAACATATATAATATATCCGATTAATCTATAAAACTAATCATAAACATTAAATAATCACAAATATATCAAAATTAATACTTTTAAATTAAATTATTTTACTTTTCGGTTAATTAAATAAATATTATTTTAGTATTGAAAAAGAATTTAAAGTAATTATACACTTTATAAAAATTCAAAATAAAATTAAATTATGAAAAAAATTTCATTAAGATCAAAATAGAAATTTAGGTTCATTCACATCCGAGTTTTTCCTTATGTGAAAACATAAAATATATTAAATACAAAGAGAGTGACATTTTTGTATCTATCTTTGACTTAAATAATATATAAGTTATTTTCTATAAAAGTGTCCATTAAACAACCCAAATTAGATAATAAAGTGATAATGGTATAATTATATTCATCTTATAATTTTTTGAGACATTATTATTATTATTTTAATCATCATCGTTTTGTTTTAACCATTAATTCTCCCCTCTAACTCTTAGCGTGATATCATGTATTTTATACATTAAGGGTTAATTTAATTACTATAAAATTATAAACAACCACTAAATGAGTCATTTATAATATTTTGACACTTATCCCAATTATTTTTATGAATTTTAGAATTTTATATATTTTATATCATTTAATGAAATATTATTTATTTTAAAATGTCAATAATACCAATTTTGACACTATTCATTATTTTGTCTTATACAATAGTCAAAACAATAAGATAAATTCAATCCAAGGCTTATAAAACATTAACAACAAGCCAAATTTATTAATAAAATTAGTGTATGACATTACATCTCTCAAATTATACTTATTTTAATATTTTTAATTTCATTTAGTTGATTATTCATTTAATTAATTAATTACTACATCATCATTGTGTCACCATTTAATTAAATTATTTATTTCATAGAAATTATAAATAAATTAAAGTAATGAATATAAATTTTTTTATATTTAAAATGAATATTTATAGTCAAATATATTCTCTAAATAACCATATATAAAAATACAATACTGTTTAAAAACAAGAGTTTGACATATTAGACTTTGCTTAGAATAACTTACTACAAATGATTTTAAGTCATAAAAGTTCCTTCAAGAGGTCATAAAATCAGCCTAAGGATTCTTTTGGTTGAAACTCACTCATAAAATAAAATTAAGACAAGTGTTAGGGTAATTTTATTATACTTATAATAATATTTTTACCCTTAATTACTTGATTTACCCTTAACCATGGTAATTAAAATATTACTAAATTTTCAATCCATACTCCCAAAAAATAAAATAAAACTATTTACATAATATTTAATCTATGATTAAAAATGTAGAATATATTTTTTATGATTCAAAAACCATAATTTTTTGTAATTAATTTAAAATTAATCCCATTGACAGAATGAGAAAACGAGTTATTAAAGTGAAAATGTACAAACGTTTATAATGTTTTTATACCCGTATTCAATTTAAAATTAAATAAAATGACATATATTGTATTAAATGATATGAAAATTATCTAATTATATATAAAAAAAAATCAAAAATCTAATTCAAAACTATAAATTATTTAGACGAAAAAGCTATTTTTAATAGAAATACAATATTTTATCACTATTCATCAAAACATGAAACTTATCAAAAAATATAAAAAATACAAAAAAAGTAAATATTTATATTTATATTTAAAATAATAAGTTTATTTTGTTAAATATAATATATAAAATTGTCAAAAAATTAATTTAAAATAGGTTCTCCATCAAAAGGCGGTAAAAATGCCTTTATTAAAATATAGGTTTTTGTGTGTAGTATTGGGTTTGTTCCTATATTTTTCCTATCAAATTTATTCAATGAATGTATATTTTTTTGATTGAATATGTAAAATAAATATTTCATTAATATCATTCACTAATAGTAATTCATTTATTTTATTAGGATAAAATGATTTTATGAGCATAAAAATAGTTTTTATAAAAAACATTCAAATTTTATTCAATTGTTTCTTATATTCTTTTCTAATTAATTTTTAACCAATAAATTTAACATATATTTTCAAAAGTTAATTAATACTATTAATAACTTCTAACTTAATGAATAGGTTATATCTTTTGGTATTAAATAATAATATTTTAATAATATATTATTGTTCGATAAAACTAGGCCTTGTGTTCGACACGGTCCAACTCATTGTTGTGTGCAGAATATGCTTAACATGGTGTTGTTTATAAAGAAATCTTGAAAAAAAATTAAATATATTCAAAAATGAAAATATTGTAAGGTCTTGGGGTGTTACACAACTTGTAATATCTTAATATATAATGGGGCTCAACCCATCGTATATGTTGTATCATGCCCATCTGTGAGATATAATGGGATTCAACCCTTTGTAAAACAGTTTCAAGAACTATTACATAAATAAAGTAAATATATCTTTCATAACATCATGAAACTCATAGAAACATCCTTCATTCCTTTCATAACTTTATTAACCCATAAATGGAACAAGTTCCATGGTAATCTCTTTCAAATAAGAATAATACATCTAGAGAAAGATTGAGGATGGTATCATTACAAAATATCCCTAGGTTATTATAGGAAACATCAGGGGTTATTGAGTTTAATTAATAGAAATACCATTAAAAGGTCATTAAAAACATTTTTTACCAATGTAATATTTTTTAATTTAAAAATAAATTTTAAAAACTAAAAATTCAAAAAATATTTTGAAAATACTTTTCATTTCAAATAAAATTGAAAAAATATAAATGAAACTTCAAATAAAATAATGGAAATGACGATTGGAAAATATGTTTATGTCATAAATGTTAAAATAAACATTGTTTTCAAACATTTTATAAAGGGAGTCAAAAGTGACCCACTTTGAAAATGTTAAGAAATTTAATTTTTAAAACCTTTTAAAATAAGATTAAAGATCATGTAAAATAGGTTTAGGAAATCATTTATGTTTATAAAATAACATTTTTGAAAAGATTTCAGAAAACCAAGATATGGAAGAGGATGATTCATGATCTAAAAAAGTATAATTTCTTTGTCACTTTGTTATCTTTTGAATCATAATATACATGAAATAATAACTTCAAATGAATCTTTATGTATCATGAAAATAAGTAGATTCCTGATATAACATGTTAATGGGGTAGTATATAAACCTCATAAAATAATACAAGTTCATATTATTGAACATATGACATAAGGGAACAGAAGTTGAGAAGAATTATTCCTATAAAGATCATATCAATAAATTGAGAGTTAATCAATTGAGAGATTATGTGTAAAAAACTTAAATACAAAAAAAGTGGAAATAAAAAATAATAAAATTAGATTTTATTTCACTCACAATCATATCATATCAAAGACCACAAGGAAGTAATATAACCCAACGAAAAGAAATTGAGTTATGAAACCCATTACCACTTGGTAAATTTCATGTCAAATATCCTCTAATGAAATAATTAAAATTTAAAATTTTGATACCAATATTTATGAATTATTCATGATATAACATTTAAATTAATAATTATATAAACCATATAAAAACATTTGGTTCATGACAATGAAATATACCTTAATGAAGGAAATTTGAGACGAAATCCCTTACTGCTTTAGTAATCTATGGATCAAAACCTCATGAAATATAGAATATAATATGGATTAATAATTCCCAATAATTTTCATGAAATTAATAATAAAATACATTAAATGGTCATATGTACACTATAAAATTAAAATAATGGGTGAATACAATATATGTCTCAAAGAAATAAAAGTGAGATGAGAAACCCTTACCATGAGTCCATAATTTCCTTGCAAGTCCTTTAACTACTATATAATAAAATAATATAAATTATTTTATTTATTAATAAACTTTTAAAGGTTTAATACCTTCTAATTAAATCATTTATTTTATTTATTTTTAATGAAATACTTAAACACTTAATCAGTTAATTCCATATCGGGTGTTTTGAGGACGTTATATCCATATTTTCCAAATAGCTTCGGTATATTGACCATGATCGAAGGGGAAATTATTCAATCATCTATAGAATAATAATAATGTATTTATTATAATTTTTATAAATTAATTATTCTTTAAAAACAAACCATGAATAAAGTTTATAAAAAATGAAATATGTTAAAATTATGGAGATAGTAGGTCGGACGTACGCATGAGAAATGATTCATTTTTCAAAGATCATTATGGAAATAAAGTAAGTATTATTTTCTCATTACAAGATATAATAATATTTTATATATCATATTATATCTTGAAATATACTTATATATTTCATCCATGTAATGTTGTGATGAAAAATGAATCACATCTCTTCATGGAGGTGGTAGTCCACATGTACGCATGAACGACATTGACATTATTCAATGAATGGAAATGTAGAAATATATATGATATTATGTATTTTAATAATGATAAATATGTCATTAATATCATATATAAAACTAAATTTCTTCATTATAACCATACATGAGTGTTGATGATGGAAAATGAATCACATCGGTTTGAGAGGTGGTAGTCATCCATATACACGAACGACAATTTCATTTCCCATTTGAAGGAAGAAGAGACGAATGTAGGTTATGTAATTAATATAAAATAATATTATTTTATGATAGATAATAAGGTATTTATATGATCATGATTTATGAATATTTTAATGAGTTTTAAGAACAAATAAAAGAAAACACTCGCTTAAGAATGATACCTCTTTTTCAAATAACCCCTTTAGGTTTTCACCAAAATCCTTCATAAAGGGGTTTTATAATCAATGAAGGGTTATAGGACATGGTTATGGAAGTGAAAAATATATTTGGGAAGGTATTGGCTGAAAAAAATTCTTTTTAAGTGTGAAGTGGGGAGGATTGGGGGTGGACTTTTTTACGTGGGGGAGAGGACACACTTGGAATTTTTGAAAAGAAAAAGTTATACGCACATTTTACAAATTCCAAAATTCTCAAAATTGGACCATTATTTAAATTTAGATGATATAAGGTCTTAATATTACAATGAAATAGATTTTTGAAAAATTTAATGTCATTTTAACTCTTAACATTTTGTTTAACCCATAGGTAAACTCATTTTAACCAACAACACAGTAATGATTTTTACTATTTTCACTATTCATTATAAAAAAATTAAGTTGAAGTTATTATATAATATAAATAATTAATATTCTAAATTTGAAATAAATATTAACAAATTAAAATAAAATAAGTGGAAAAATTTTATTTAAAATAAAACCTGAAGACGCAATGAAAAAGCGGGTTTTCAAGAAATGTATTTTTTAGGTATAAGATGATATTATATTAACTTTATGGATAGTGATAATAATTATGTGAATTTAAATTAATATATATATATAATATAAATTTTATTTAAATAATTTTACCTTATGGGTTATTTTAGATAATTAAAATTTATAAACATTATGCATTTTAAAAGAGTTTTTAGAAAAATTTATTTTTCAGCCTAAAGATAAACTTATTCTAAAATCCATTATAAAGACAATTAAAATGTAATTAATTGGATTAAATATAAATAAATAATACTTATTAAAGTTGGAATCAAATTTAAATTATATCGGGACTTTAAAATTACTTAATTTATTCAAGATAATTGATAGTTTCACAAAAATTAGTATTTTTTACTATTCACTTGAAAAAATTATATTTTTTGAAAAATCCCAAACTTTCACCATAAATTAATTTTTATATGCTTAATTAAAAAATTATGTTTATTTTTTTAATAAATTTTCTAAAATTTATTGAAATTAATCATAAACTTTTCACACAAATGCAATAAAAATCATTTTTTTAAGAAATAATATTTTTGCTAAACAAAATGACATCATGAACCAAACTTCCTCAGAACACCAAATGTGAACTTAACCGATTGAGTAATTAATTATTACTTTAAAATAAATTAAATAAATTGTTTAATGATAAAGTAATCAACATTTTAATTTTTCTTAAATAATTAAATAATTAGTGTAATTTTATTACGCAGGAGTTAAAATACATATATAGAAAGTTTGGAATCATGGTAAGAGGTTTCTTAACTTAATTTCCATTCATTGATTTATTACACTAATTCATTGAATTTTATTTTCCCTGATAATGTGTGAATTGAACTATAAATTTTTTATGATATATTTCCAATTTAATGTGTGGATTTAAATATGTTCACTTAATCACTTGATAGATTAATGTTATGATATTTTTAAGGGTTTTCTTTATCCTAATATCATTTTATTAAGACACGTTTCATATCAATCATTGTGATTTCTTTATATGATTTAATTAATAACCCATGAATTAATTTTAACATATCATTTTATGTAATTTGTGGTATTTATAGATTCATATCATATTCTTGATTTTAAAGTATTTTTATTCAAAAGTTACCAAAGTGGTAAAGACTTTTTGTTACAATATCATTTATTTTCAAGATTATTTATGTTCAAGGTTTAATTTTTGGAAATTTTATGATATTATTCTCTTAAACCCCATCACTTTTATTCTCCTCTAGTTTTTTTGAATTTATGTGTTTATATTCTATTTTTTCTATTTTTGGATCAAAAACCAATAAGTAAGTTACATGTAAGAGATTTTCTTTTAAAATATTAGCTAAAATATTTTTCATTTCCTTTTTAAGAATTTTTATTAAATATAAATATTTTATTAAAAATGTTTTTAAGAATGTTTTTATAATTATTAAATAATTGTTTAAATTCATTTTTACCCTTTTTTGAATTTTTATAAAACAATTAAATGGAATTTTCTTATCTTTTCTCGAACAAGGAACCTTTAACAAAGGTGTGAACATAATCAATGTTTTAACTTATACCACATGAAGGAATATTTTTTGACATCATGAATAATATTTAGTATAATTATTCCTTTAAAAGTTTTCATTTACATTTCCAAATAATTTTTCCAAATATTTTAGTATTTTTTAGATTTTAAATAAGTGATTTCAAAATAAAAATGGTATTTTCCTAAATAAAGGTTTTAGTGATATTTTAATTTTATTTTAATCTATTAAAAAATCCATTAATTCTACTTATATTTCACTAGTTATATTCTCTACTAATACTATCCACCTCTTTTAACTAGATGTTTTATGATTTTCATGAAACTCATTTCTTTTCCATGAGTAAATAATGTTGTAAAGGAATGGAAATTGCTGTTAAATGAGTGATGATAAAAATGAAAGCTTCCATGTGTTTTATTCATGTATGGTAAATGGATATTATTGATGATGATGGGTGAGACCAATACAACTTATATGACGAGTGAGACCATTATATATCTATAATTCATTAGGTAATGCTCTTTATTTTTAATGGAAATAAGGGGATTTAACAAGGGAGGTTTCAACTTAGGATTTAAATAGGCTATAATTATTATTAAAACAAGTGAACACATGTGGGGAAGATAATGTTCCAAGATACAAACACATTTTCTCTTTGATTTCTATGATTTTTTAATAGTTCTTTTTATCAAAATTGAAAACACGTGGCTTATGATTATTTATTCTTATGATTCTTATATTCGTTAAATATTTAGTCCATGTTAGATGTTTAATAATATTGGTTTTGATAGGTAAGAGTGATCTTATTTAATAATCATGCACTTTGAAAATGTTCTAATTCCATTACAATTATCTTATACTCCCTAAAGATATTTAATTATTAATGCCTGTGTTTACCCTTACTGAACATTTGAGCTAACCCAAATTATGTTTATTTCCCACAAGTTACAAATAAATATATTAAGTAAGATATATATAGAAGGGTTTAATGTGGATGATGATGAAGAAATAATGTGGAATAAAAAATTCTAAGTGTTTTGGCAAAAAATTATCACTTAAATACATGGGAATTGTTATGTAAGAGTATTTCCTAATTATAAAAAACTCAAAACCTAAGAGGTTCTAAGTTATATAATAGATCCAATATTTCCTTTTAATTTTGTATGTTTTTGATGGATTAAATTGGGTTATGTTTATTAGTATAAAATACATATATGTAATGATTATGTTTTTAGAATTGAATCCAGGAATGCGGGTTTGTGGTCGTTATAGATAAAATATCTCAGATTTTACCAGTGCTGACAACATCAATTATTTTTTAATGTTGATAAATCTAAATTTCAATATTAATAAAATGTGATTTTTTAGTGTAACCTAACACAAATCGATAAAATCAATTACAATATCAACAACATACTCAAAATTTTTCATAAGTAATAAATCTAGTATCAAAACAAACTACTAAAAACCTAAATTCATATATATAACCAAATGCATCACCCAACCCCATAATTTTGAGTCACAACATCAAATATTTTGTCCAGTAAATTAAAAAATAAAAATTAACCAATGTAAATAAATATTATCAATATAATATTTTAAAATAATAATAATAATATGAAATATATAATATTCTACAATTAGGTTGAAAAATAAAAAAGTCTCCAAATAATTAGAAAATCTGCAAACATAATTACTACTCTGAAATCATAATAAAAAATCCTATACACCTCTACAAAGTACCTAAAAATTATTGAAATTCCTAACTAGATAGATATGGATGAAACATGAAACATATAATAATGGATAATTAAATTGAAAAATAAAAAATTTCCAAAAGTCATTAAAAGAAATATAAATATAATTACTAAACCAAGAACATACAAACAACACTTATACATATTTGAAAATACCTGCAAACTATTGAAATTAATAAAAAAAGAGGTTAATAAAAACAACTAATGTCCTAACTAAGTATAGATGCATAATAAAAAACCAAATACATTACTCTATAAATTTGAAAGTTTATAAGACATACATACTGATATCCAAATTTTCTTCCTCAATCATGTGATTTCTCCCTGATGCACTCATTTTACTGATGATAATTATTACCCATGTCTGGAGTCTATAATTATAATTATATCTAGTTAGTACTATATTAGAAAAATATTTTAAAAAATTATATATAATTATAATTACAAACCTATGTGACATGGAAAACACATGGCGATGATCCTGCTTGGATGCCCTACTCATTCACCCTATTCAATAACATTTTTTACTAGGGGGTTAAACTGAAGATATATGGATTAAAATGGACTAAATATTTTTATAAATCCTATTTATATCCATATTTAGACCTTATCATATATAGTCTTCATAAATGGTACGATTTTGATCCATTTATAATGAGTAAGACATTAATATATATTAATATTTTTAAAAATTCCAAGTATGTCCTCTCCCCAACTTATAAAAGGTTACCCCCACTCCTCTCATATCCACACTTCAAGAGATTTTTTCAGCCAATAACTACCCAAATACCTTAATTACATCCATAAATATGTTCTATAGTCCCATTTTTGATCATAAAACTAACTTATAAAGTATTTAGGAATAAACCTAAAGATGTTTTCTAAAGAAGAGGTATAGTTCTTAACCGAGAGTTTTTGTTTTATTTTATTTTATTCCTTATTACAATATTATTCAAATATAATGACCTAATAAAAAAATTAAATATATTTTTATGTTTTTATATTAATTAAATAACCTATATACATCTCTTTATTATATCAAATGGAAAATGAGACCATCGCTCGTGTGTACGACAAACTACCACCCCACAAACCAATGTAATTAATTTTCCATCATCACCTCTCAAAGATGGATATAATGATTGATTTAATATATAAATATTATATTCATAAAATATTTATTATTTTCTAAATATAATATATAATTTATTTTCTCACCCTTCTATCCATTAAAAAATGATAATTTCGTTCCTGCTTATGTGTGGATTACCACCTCCACAAAGCGATGTGATTCGTTTTTTACTGACCACATCACCTGGATACTATATATAAGTGAATCTAAAGAAAAAATATTTTATTTCTTATATAATTATCATTATATACATATAAAATAATACTTACCTTATTTATATTGTAAAGACCTGTAAATTTCAAGGATTTGTTTTTAATTCTTTGGGATTTTTACGAGTACATAGTTTCTGACGGTGCTTGATTTCGAGGCCCGGTGTGCCCAGAATCAATTTCTGAAGTTTAGCTCAGGTACGTTCAATGAACGAATGAGCGGGTTTTTCTAACTTTTTAACCGGTGCTCGGAATTAAAATCTGAGGGCATCGATGAATCCGCAGCGCCGAGATTCGCTTAGGCGAAGCTTAACTTCAACCAACAAGGTTCATACGAAAAAGATAAGTTTTTAGACTTTCAGAAAAAGAATTATATATAATAAAATAACTATAAGTTATTTTATTCTTTTTCTTCCACTGTTGAGCGGCAGTTGGCGGAATCGCAGTGTAATGAAAATCAATAAATAAGGGCCATTTAATGACTCGTCCCTTTGGTTGTGTAACAAAAATACCCATATGTTTAATAGGTTCATTAATTAAGGTACATTAATGAACCATAATAATGAACACAACGTGAGGATTAATTATTTTATTAATCACACCTTTGGAAAACGAATTGGAAAACCGTAGGAGGAAGCTCTGAAGAAACGCCGACGATGCTAGCCTCCAACAAAGAACGACGAAGAACGCCGGTTCCTCAGAGATTGACGACGCGCCACCAAACCTCTTCCCCGCATCCAAAAAGGAGACGTTGCTTCCTCCTCGGTGCGCCATGACGACGCCCACCATCCTCTTCTTCGCGACGCCATGTACCACGACACCGAAGATCATCTTTCTTGTTGAGGTAGGGGTTTTGGTTTATATTTCTTTATGTGATTTACACCCTCAGCATGATGTATAATTGTTGGGAGTTGTTTGAACCACTAACGCGGTGGGTGCGGACCAACAAACAAGTCCGAACCCACCGCTTTTCTGTTCTTGATGCGCGGAATGTTGGGAAATGATGAAATGGGACCGAAACGGTATTTTAAGGCCATCGCAGTAAAGAGCAGGTCCCGAGACGACCGCAGGTGCAGACGGGAGCAGGAACGGACCACCGAAATGACTCCGGTGGCCTGCAGACATCTTTGGAGGCGGCGCACTGGCGCGTCGCCAGCAGGAGCCGACATGGCTGAAGCCGCGGTGGCAGGGGACAGGATCCCACATCCGCATGGGATCCGGAGGAGACGCTGCTCCCGCCTCGTCCGTGGAGCCCAAAGGAAGGGGGGACTGCGTCCCCCCTGCTCGGCAGCTGGCCGAGCCAGCGCACCCCCCCCGGCCGGGCCGGGCGGGTCGCGCGGACCGGGGCAGGCCACTCCCATCTAGGCCGGGCCACGCCCTACTAGGCCCGACCTAGACTCGGGTCGGGTCGACCCGGTTCAGGCCGACCCGGGGGGGGGGGGGTGTCGGGTCGAACCGGGCCCAGACCCCCCATTTCAGACCAATTTCGGTCTTTTGCCCATAACTTGCGCTACAGACCTCCGATCGATGAACTGTCAGTTGGGTATGAATCCTAGGATCCACACGGTCGTTTCAGAATTTTACACTCAAGGTTTTGGAAAATTTGGGTTATGACCGGGTTGGTTCGAACCCGAAACCAACCGGGCCCTTGGAGCGGAAACGCTTATATCTCAAGGACCAGACATCCGATTGACGTGCCATCAATTGTGTTCAGATCCTTTTGTCGAGACGGTCCTTTTGGCTTACTCCTATTGAGGTTTGGATGCATCTAGAGTATGGTTATGTTGGTTTTAGCTTTAAAACCAACCAGGCCCCTGGAACAAAATAGCCAATAACTCTCAGACCGGGCGTCCGATTGACGCACTGTCTATCGCGTTGGGTTTCTTTTGATGAGGCAGAACTATGGGATACATCAATACTAGACTTCATGATAGTTGATGTGTCGGCTCTCTTTTGCTCGAAGAGCGGACCCTCCCAGAATCGAGCATGCTGTGTGCGGGAACCCTAGAGGCGGCTGCGACTGCATCAACTTCTGTACTGGAATCCTCCGTGGGTTCGACAGCGACGACGACTGTACTTGGATCATACGTGGGTGCAGCAGCGATGAATACCATACTGGAATCCCCCATGGGTTCGACGACGATGACTACTATTCTTGTATCCTATGTGGGTCCAATAGTATTGACCTCTATACTTGTATTCTATGTGGGTCCGACAGAGTAGCTGGTCTTGTTTCCTATGTGGGTCCGACAGCTTAGCTGGTCTTGTATCCTATGTGGGTCTGACAGCTTAGATGAATCAGTGGATACATCTAATCATCTCTATCTCCTTACGAAGTGTATACCTATGTGAGATGAGTCTTGATTCTCAATCATTATCATTGTTGTGGTTGACTTGCTTTCCTGTGTGGATTGGGTTGTGCTTTCCTGTGTGGACTGAGTTGTGCTTTCCTATGTGGAATAGTTTGTGCTTGGGCTTGGGAGCTATAGCCGAACGGTAATAGATGACTTAGGTATATGTATGGGCATATACCTAAGTAGTGTCATTAATACTTCATGATTGTATCTTTCCTTTGTGGTTTATCCTTCGTGGATTCTGAGAGATCTTCAAGGGGTCTCAGGGTCCCTACTAAGTATCGTATACTCACCCCTGAATGGGATATGAACACACTACATTGTGTTGGTTGCAGATGACGGACAAAAATGATCGAGGTGGAGGCTTATGGAGATGGACGGTACCCGGAGGTAGACCACTTAGCGGGATGTACACGGAGCAGACGGTCGGACCCGAGGAGCTGAGGGGACCATCTGTACCCACTCTTTAGGTGGGGTCTCCGGAGGACGACTCAGTGCTGCTGTTTTACTTAATACTGTTTTACTTTCCATTCAGTTGTACTATACTTTCAGTTGTGTTTGTATACTGGCCCACTTACTTTTTTTCAGCACTTACCTTGTACTCATTTTTACTTAGTGCTTACTTCACTTGCGTACTCTGTGGTGTTTGTTTACTCTTTAAAGGAAATGCCTTACCTTATTTGGAATTTAAGCCTTTGGTTCTAGTCTCCATCCCCTGGCCTATGGAAGGCGGGCTTGGGCTAGTCACGGTATGGGCCCCGAGGACGGGTCATGAGAAATTGGTATTTGAGGAGTCTGTTTTACCGAATAACTCTGGACTCTGATATTTTCTTCTCTGTGGAGCAATAATGTTTAGAGTAATGAGTGTGGTTATCAGTACAGGGAGTCCAGTGTTGGTGCGACGGTCGATGTATCCATTCACCAGGACCCTGACTTCTGATTTTGACTCTGTGCACGAAAACATTGATTGCATGTGTGTTTCAAAAGTTTTATTTGTGATTAATTTGTGTCAGCTCACAAGGTATACTGTATTAACCATGGCACACCTGTTTCTTTTCAGGATGACCCCACGATGGAAGCCAGCTAGGGTTCCAAGATTTGTGCGAGACGGCAGCCCACCGAGCGATGAGGCCTTGGTAGAGGGCCCCATTACAGTGGAGGCATCAGTGGTACCTCTACCCGCCGAGCCACCGATGATACCAGCCCCAGCAGCGGAGAGTGCACGCCGCTTGAGCACGTCGCACGAGTTTCATAGGAAGAGGCTGCCCAGGTTCCACGGAGAGACGGATCCTAAAGCAGCCGAGGATTGGGTAGAGGCTATCGTCAGAGTCTTAAGATTGGTAGGGACACCAGCAGACCTCATGGTGATCCTTATCACGAGTCTCCTGCACGCAGTAGCAGGTAGATGGTGGATACTGATGATCTAGGTGAACGATGAGGCATCTATACTATGGACGGACTTCGAGAGCCTCTTCCGCTCGGAGTTTGTTGCAGTCACCCTCCGTGCGGTGCACATCCAGGAGTTACTGCAGCTGCGGCATGGCAGCATGTTAATGGCCCAATACTCGGCAAGATTTACCGACCTCTTGTGCTACTCCACAGACATGGTACGAGACCCATTCATCCAGGCCCAAACATTTGAGCAGGGGCTGAGACATGAGATCAGAGCTTCGACGATTCCACTCAGTATCCCGACCCATGCGGGGGTGCTGGAGCGAGCCCTACTAGTGGAGAGCATTATCACCGAGTAGCCGTCAGCAGCGAGACCCACCACAGGACGACACCGAGCGAAGTCCTCTGTAGCTGGTAGTCGAAAAATGATGTAGGGTTTCAAGTGGACCAGGCCAACTGGTGGGCAAACTCAGGATTCAGGTTCGGCTGTACGGGGCACACGACACAGATCCAGCCTTCTGAGGAGCAGACAATGTTATTCATGCGGCGGGCAGGGCCACATGGATCATGACTGCCCGAACCTCCATGTAGACAAGAAACAGACAGTGGAGGGACTTCCCAGGCAGAGGTAGAGGTTTGACTGTGGCTGTCCGTAGGGAGAAGGCAGTCGAGGCGGAGGATCTGGCCGAGCAGCAGGTGGTGGACGACGCTTCGAGGCTCTACCACCACCACCCCCAGGAGGTCCACCCCGACCACAGGGAGCTAGAGGGAAGAGGCATGCTCATCTCTAGGAAGCGGAGGCTTATGACCATGGCGCACCCAAGATGATTTGAGGTACTATCTGTGTCTACTCCACCCTTTATGTAGTTCTTATAGACACAGGTGCGAGTCATTCTTTTATTTCAACTGCCCTTGTTTGGAGCTCGGAGATTATGACGGAGCCGTTGGCTCGATCCTTGTGGCTAGACTCCTACGGGAGCAGACTCGACGAATAAACACTAGTTCCGGTAGTGTGAGCTTACTCTAGGAGGTGAGAGCTTTGGCTGGGATCTTCTTGTAGCGGCGTCGAGGCCTTAAGACGTCATCTTGGGTATGGACTAGTTATCTACAGTCCATGCTTAGATCGACTGTATTATGCGCAAGGTGCGGTGTGTCCGCACAGATGGGACCATTTTCACCTTCACTGGAGAAAAGGGAACCTTCATAGAACAGGATGGACTCACGCATTGGAGAGGGTATCCGATCACACATCAGTTTTCTAGTCTCATCCTCGGAGCAGTTGACGTGTAGAGTCTGAGTTTTCCTGTAGTGGTGGATCAGTATGCGGACGTTTTTCCTGAATATGTTTCAAGACTACCTCCTCGTAGAGAGGTATATTTCTATATATACATGTACCCCAGGACATCACCGATATCCACTCCAGCATATCGGATGGCTCCCGTCGAGCTTCATGAGCTGCGGGTACAGCTGGAGGACTTATACGGGAAAGGTTTCATCCAACCCAGTGTTTCACCCTGGGCTTCTCTAGTCCTATTCGCTAAGAAGGTGGATGAGGGCTTGCGACTGTGTGTTGATTACCGTCGCCTGAACCAGGTGACCGTGAGGAATAGGTATCCACTTCCAAGTATTGACAACCTCTTTGACCAGCTCAAGGGAGCATGTTGGTTCTCGAAGATAGACCTCAGGTCAGGCTATCATCAGCTCCGAGTTTGGGACGAGGATGTGCAGAAGACGACCTTCAGGTGTTGGTACAACCACTATGAGTTCTTGTTCATGCCCTTCTATGTGACCAATGCTCCAGCAGTGTTCATGAGTCTCATTAATAGGATCTCCCAGCCCTACCTCGATCAGTTTTTCATAGTCTTCATTGATGACATACTGATTTACTCGACGACTGAGGAGGAGCATGCCTACCACCTACGGATTGTACTGGATACACTCCGAGAGCACCAGATTTATGGTAATCTCTCGAAGTGCCATTTCTGGCTTCGAGAGGTTCACTTCTTGGGGCACATCATCTCATAGGTTGGAGTTGTAGTGGATCCCGCGAAGGTCAAGGCGGTACTTTCTTGGGAGCCACCTAGGAGCGTAACGAAGGTGCGGAGTTTCCTAGGTATGGCTGGATACAATCAGAGATTTGTTCCAGACTTCTCCAGAGTTGTAGCACCTCTTTCATCTTTGATGAAGAAGGGGAAACCCTTCGTGTGGTCAGACAGATGTCAGCAGAGCTTCCAGGAGCTGAGGCGGAGATTGACTAGTGCACCCATCTTGAGGCTACCAGAGGAGGGCGTAGGGTATGCAGTTTACTGCGACGCATCGGGGAATGGACTTGGGTTTGTCCTCATGAAGGAGCGAGCAGTGATCGCTTACGGTTCACTGCAGTTGAGGCAGCATGAGTAGAACTACGCTACCCATTACCTAGAGTTGGCAGCAATGGTCTTTGCCTTGAAGATGTGGCGGCACTATCTGATGGGCAAGCGCTTTACAGTCTACTCTAACCACCAGAGTATGATGTAAATATTCTCACAGAAGGACCTGATCCTGAGATAGTGGTGATGGCTCAAGTTCCTCCAGGATTATGACTTTGAGATAGTATATAATCCTGGGAAGGGGAACGTAGTAGATGATGCTCTCAATAAGAGGTCGGGAATCCAACTAATTGGAGAGGAGACAGAGCAGTTAACCAGTTTGCAGATATCCTTCGTAGATAGTGATGGGGTATCCTATCTTCAGTCCCTGACAGTCACTCCTCCACTACTTCAGCGGGTCATAGAGGCACAACGTGGGGATGTGGACTGTGAGACGCGACGTGCATAGATATCCTCAGGACAGGCACCTGATGGATTTTCTGTAGGAGGAGAGCACATCATCCTTTTGAGGGGATGTACCATGGTACCAGTTGCATTGTAGGAGAATGTGCTAAGGGAGTTCCACACTTACCCTCTAGAAGTACATCATGGAGTACCAAAGATGTATCAGGACCTCAGACAACAGTACTGGTGGCCGAGTATGAAGAAGGCTATGGCAGAGTTCGTTTCTCGATGCCTCACTTGCCAGCAAGTGAAGGCGGAGCACCAGGTACCAACAAGCTTGGTACATCCCTTAGAGGTCCCGGAGTGGAAGTGGGATGGGATATCTATGGATTTAGTGACGGGGCTTCCACGTACTGCCAGTGGACACGACTCCATCTGGGTGATCGTAGACCAACTCACCAAGTCGGCCCACTTTCTACCTATCAGAGAACAGGGCTCAGTGGAGAGCATGAGGCATCTCTACGTTCAGGAGATCGTATGGCTTCATGGTGTACCATCGACTATCATCTCCAATAGAGATGCTCTATTTACTTCCCGGATTTGGAAGGGGTTGCAGGAGGTGTTTGGGACACAGCTACGCCTGAGCACCACCTTTCACCCACAGACAGATGGTCAGACGGAGAGGACCATTCAGACTCTCGAGGACATGCTCCGTGCATGTGTCCTTGACTTTGGTCATAGCTAGGAGGATCACCTACCCTTGGTGGAGTTTTTGTACAAAAAAAAACTACCACTCCACCATCGGGATGACACCATATGAGGCCTTGTACGACCTACCTTGCAGATCACCTCTGTGCTGGACAGACCCTGGGGAGTCAGCACTTGTAGGACCAGAGATAGTCCAGGCCACGACGGAGAAGGTGCATATCATCCAGGAGCAGATGAGGACTACTCAGTGCCGACACAAGTCCTATGCTGACCGGAGTTGGAGACCACTGAGTTCGAGGATGGAGACCATGTTTTCTTACAGGTCTCAGCTCGACGTTGATTACGGAGATTTGTCCGGGGCAGATTTTGTGGAGGTCCTAGTGAAGATCGAGGATCGACAAGATCGGGTCCTACGTGGATGGTCGATTCTTCTAGTGCGTGTCAGGTGGCAGAACGAGAAACTCCAAGAGAGCACATGGGAGTGGGAGGCTCAGATGCGTGCTCAGTACCCTCATTTGTTTCCCTAGTCTATGATGTAGCTTTACGAGGACGTAAATCCCCGAGGTGGGAGTAATGTAAAGACCCAGAAATTTCAATGGAATTTTTTTTAAATTCTTTGGGATTTTTACGATTATGTAGTTTCTGAAACCCTTGATTCCAAGGCCTGGTGTGCCTAAAATAAATTTATGAAGTTTAGCTCGGGTACGTTCAATGAACAAACGAGTGGGTTTTTCTAACTTTTGAACCGATGCTCGGAATTAAAATCCGAGGTCATCGAGGAATCCACACCGCCAGGATTCCCTTAGGCGAAGCTTAACTTCAACCAACAAGGGTCAGATGAAAAATATAAGTTTTTAGACTTTCAGAAAAAGAATTATATATAATAAAACAACTATAAGTTATTTTATTCTTTTTCTTCCACCGTTGAGCGGCAGTTGGCGGAATCGCAGTGTAACGACGATCAATAAATAAGGGCCATTTAATGACTCGTCCCTTTGGTTGTGTAATAGAAACACCCATATGTTTAATAGGTTCATTAATTAAGGTAAATTAATGAACCATAATAATGAACACAACATGAGGATTAATTCTTTTATTAATCACCCCTTTGGAAAATGTATTGGCAAACCATGGGAGGAAGCTCTAACGAAATGACGACGACACCACCCTCCGACGAAGCATGACGAAGAACGCCAGTTCCTCAGAGATTGACGATGTGCCACCAAACCTCTTCCCCGCGGCTAGAATGGAGACGCCGATTCATCCTCAGAGAACACCGACGATTCCCACGATCCTCTTCTCCGCGACGCCGAGTACCTCGACGCCGTCAATCATCTTCCTTATTGAGGTAGGGGTTTTGGTTTATATTTCTTTACGTGATTTATACCCTCGACATGATTTATAATTGTTGGGAGTTGTGTGAACCACTAAAACGGTGGGTGAGGACCAACAAACAAGTCCGAAACCACCTCTTTTATGTTCTTGATGCGTGAAACATTGGGCGACGACGAAACGGGAATGCAGCGGCGTTTGAAGGCCGTCACAGTAAAGATCGGGTCCCGAGACAATCGCAGGAACAGACGAGAGGAAGAACAGACCACGAGAATGAATCCGGTGGCCTATGGACATCTTCAGCGGCTGAAGCCGCGGTGGCAGGGGACCGGATCCTGAGGACACGTGGGATCCGGAGGAGATGCGATGCCCGCCGCATCCGCGGAGCGCAAAGGAAGGGGGGACCGCGTCCCCCCCGTGCTCGGCTACTGGCCTAGCCAGCGCACCCCCCCCCATCCGGGCCGGGGCGGGTTGCACGGACCAGGCTGGGCCACTCCCATCTAGGACGGGACGTGCCCTTCTGGGCCAGACCCAGACCCGGGTAAGGTCGTCCCAGTTCGGGCTGACCCAGGGGGGGTTGGTCCGAGTCGGACCAGGCCCAGACCCCTCTATTTCAGACCACTTTCGGGCTTTTGCCCATAACTTGTGCTACGGACCTCCGATCGACGCACCTTCAGTTGCATATGAATCCTCGAATCGAGACAGTCATTTCAGTATGTTACAATCAAGGGTTTTTCAAATTTTGGGTTCGGACGGGTTCGTTCAAACCCGAAACCAACCGGGCCCTTGGAGTGGAAACGCTTATATCTCAAGGACCAGACATCCGATTGATGTTCTATCTATTGAGTTGGGATCCTTTTATCAATATTTTACTTTTGGATTACTCCGATTGAGGTTTGGATGTAGCTGGAGTTCAGTTGGGTAGGTTTTAGCTTTAAAACCTACCGGGCCCCTAGAGCGAAATAGCCAATAACTCTCAGACCGGGCATCCGATTGACGCACCGTCTGTTGTGTTGGGTTTCTTTTGATGAGTCAGAACTTTGGGATACATCAAATCTAGACTTCGTGATAGTTGATGTATCATCTCTCTTTTGCTCGAGGAGTGGACCCTCCCGGAATCGAGAATGTTGTGTGCGGGAACCCTAGAGCTGGCTGCGATTACATTGACTTCTGTACCGGAATCCTCTGTGGGTTCGACAATGACGACGACTGTAATTGGATCCTCCGTGGGTTCGACAACAATGACTACCGTATTGGAATCATCCATGGGTTCGACAATGATGACTGCTGTTCTTGTATCCTATGTGGGTCCGCCAGTATTGACCTCTGTACCTCTATCCTGTGTGGGTCCGACAGAGTAGCTGGTCTTGTATCCTGTGTGGGTCGGACATCTTAGCTGGTCTTGTATCCTATGTGGGTCTGACAACTTAGATGAATTAGTGGCTACATCTGATCATATCTATCGCATTACAAAGTATATACCTATGTGAGATGAGTCTTGATTCTAAATAATTGTCATTGATGTGGTTGACTTGCTTTCCTGTGTGGATTGGGTTGTGCTTTCTTGAGTGGACTGGGTTGTGCTTTCCTATGTGGACTGGGTGTTTCTTGGGCTAGGGAGCTATAATTGAATGGTAACAGATGAATTAGGTATATGTATGGACATATACCTAAGTAGTGTTGTTGATACTTCATGATTGTATCTTTCCTTTGTGGTTTATCCTTTTTAGACTCTAAGAGACCTTCAGGGGGTCTCAGGGTCCCTACTGAGTATCGTATACTCACCCCTGCACGGGCTATGCCCGCACTACATTGTGTTGGTTGCAGACGATAGAAAACACTGATCGAGGTGGAGGCTTGTAGAGCTGGATGGTACCCAGAGGTGAACCACTTGGCGGGACATACATGGAGCGGACGATCAGACCCGAGGAGGTGAGGGGACCATATGTACCCACCCTTCAGGTGGGGTCTCCGGAGGACGACTCGGTGATGCTTTTTTACTTACTGCTGTTGTAATTTCCATTTAGTTGTACTGTACTTTCAGTTGGGTTTGTATACTGACCGACTTACTTTTTTTTCAGCACTTACCTTGTACTCAGTTTTACTTAGTGCTTACTTCACTTGCGTACTCTGTGGTGTTTGTTAACTCTTTAAAGGCAATGCCTTCCCTTATTTGGAATTTATGCCTTTGGTGCTAGTCGCTAGACCCTGGCCTATGGAAGGTAGGCTTGGGGTAGTCACGGTACGGGCCCCGAGGACGGGTCGTGACATATATTATGTTCGTTGAAAAATAAAAATGTTACCAATGCTACGTACGACCTACTACCTCATTGATTGTAGCATAAATCATTTTTAATAAAAATATTTTACTATTAATTTTAATATTATAATTAATATATAAAAATGTTAACAATTTAATGAATATTATTGTAGATGTTATTGAATAAA
Source organism: Viscum album (assembly GCA_963277665.1). NCBI lineage: Eukaryota > Viridiplantae > Streptophyta > Magnoliopsida > Santalales > Viscaceae > Viscum > Viscum album. Next base: position 795,419,436 of record OY728143.1, on the reverse strand, counting down.
TACAACTCTGCCCATATAAAACTTACCAAATTCATTTTGGATATATGAGCCAAATACTATTAAAACATCTGCCATGAACTTAATAGATTAAGTAATTGTATATAACATGGAAATAAATAAAATAAACGTAATAATAAACATGAAAAATGTTCTTAATAAAGTAAATAATTAACACAATTTTCTTATTCAGTAAGATAAATAATGTATGTGATGAGTTAGACTCGAGGCAAGGGACACTTTACTTTAAAAACCTCATTTTAATTGTTTTAAAGTTTTATTTTCTAAATATTTTTCATCCTTGTAAATATTATTAAAATATTTTATGGATGTATTTATATTCACATAAATTAATTGTAAATTATATTTTATATCCTCTTTGACTTTATTTCAACTGGTTTAAAAAGTAATCTTTTTACATATATTATGCTGAACGTTTTGACAAAAAAGAAAAAGGAATTTTCTATTTTAACATATAAATCATTAATTATTTTTACCATCATTGTAAAAAATATTTGATGATTGGATTAATTTACAATATTTTTATGATTTATTAAATGAAAAAACCCCTTTTACTATATTCTATATATTTTCAAAAAAAGTTTTAAATGGAATGGATATTTTAATATTTAGAAATGTTTTTCATATGGGTACAAAAAATATTTTTATAAGAATGCATGATTTCATGTGTTATGATTATATTATGGTTCTTGGGAATTTCATATAATAATGAGTGATCATGATATATCTCATGATTATGGGTGATTCTAATACATCTCATGATGATAGGTGAGCCTAATATAGCTCTTTAATGCATTGGGTGAAGAAACAAAGTTAACCGATTCAGTTTCCCCTAAGATATTATTGTAATTTAATGAGTAGGTTATTTCATTTGTAATGGTGACTATAAGAGTGATATTAAAATTTTTTCCCAATTTACCTATGTGATTTATGTATTCTTTCTATAGGGTTTTATAAAAATATTATAATTTCACAAGGTAAGTTAACGAGATTAAGTTTTAAAGGAAATTTTATGCTATATCTTAAGGGTTAAATGTATAACTTTTTATGAAACTTTTTTCCATGATTGAAAATAAGGATTTATGATTTTTTTAATATTTCCATTAATAAATATTATGAAATGATTTGTTAAATCCTTTAGGTAGAGAATTTGATTTATTAGGTAAGAAAATATTTATTTTAAGCTCAATGTTTTTTTGAGAAAGTTTAATCATTATGAGTATCCATGTACTTATTAGTTTATTTATTTCTTTTTATACGTATCTTATTGAGATTTTTATGCTCATACCATATTTTCATATGTTTTTCATAGGGTTTAAGGATGAATAAAGATAAGGAAAGGTCAAGATGATATTTTTGAATACATTTCATGAAAAGAAAACTTATTATATCTTAAAGGCCATGTATTATGAAAAAATGGATACTGAGTGGAAGTGTAAAATTTATGATGTAATTTTAATTTATGTAAGGGTGATGACCTAATTATATAAAAATACAAACCTAAAATATCTTAGGGAATGAAAGAAAATGAATTCTTGTATAAAGAATCAATTTTATGGAATCTTTGAGGCTAGGTATTTATAACTAGTATTAGCGAAATGGTTTAGATAATTTTAGAGGTTAGGAAAATGGAAGTAAAATCCCTTAAGAGATTATAATTTATGATTTTCATGACATAGAATTAAAATTTTATGATTTTCTTTTACTTAAACTATGACTGTTCAGAATTTTATTCCCTAGAGGAAACAAGGAAGATGAAGTAGGTAAGAACTAAGAGGGAAATTGTAAGGGCCAAAATCCTTCTAGTTTGTACCTTTTTGTGTTTTCCAAGTCAGTACTATGCGGTGGAGGTTTAAATTAAGTTCAGTGGTGTTTTTTAGTTAGAGTATAGAACTAGAGGAAATTCATGATGTGAAAGGTATCTCATATTGTGAATATACAATTTATGGATTCCGTGGGAGTTTGGTTCACAACCTAAATAAGAGTATGTAGCTTGTGTGAGGGTGGTTTGTGGGGTGCATTTATAATGTGTATGGAATTCGTGGTGTGTATAGAATTCATGATGTAAATGGGTTGGGTTTTTTTTATTTTTGAATCTGACCATAAAAACTCACATTGTGAACACAAGATTCAGAACATAAATTAATTTGTGGTTGGATTATTTTAGGGGATTCATTTGTTAGTGGATGTTAAATTCATTATACTCTCAATGTGAATTACCCATTATTATTGTGAATCTCCACCTAGTAGTGCAACTATAATACCCATATTTACCTCATTTTCTATTGAACGTTATGTTTTTATCCTAACCTCTATGTGGATAAAGGAAATATGTCAATGTGTTTTAGAATCATTTTGATATAGATTAATAAAAAACTACTCGTGTTCTATCCATGGTGACCTGAGGTGATTTCTCCCTCATTTTCTTGTGGTTTCTTCTCAGAATAGTCTAGTTTCTTCCTATTATTATTTTCGTGCTATGAAATTTTATCTCTATTGTTCTTATAGAGTTTCTTTGATTTTTATTGGAATGTTTGTGGTGTAACATTCTTAGAGGGGTGTAGTATTCTTAAGGGATAAGTGATTAGAGATCTGCATTGTTTATCTATCCTCATTGAGGAAAATTAAAATCCTTGAGGTATAAGATGCATTTATTATATTTTAATTTACATGAAATCATAAAGTAATCAGGATTTATCTATTTGGGTGATTGTGGAATTAACCATAATAAAGATTAATATGAATTAATAAAAGAAATTGTTTATGTTTGTAGTGATCCTATGTCTTTCACTAGAATAAAAATTTGCCTCTTGTTTCACTAGATAGTGTGTTATTTATATTTATTCTTATTGTAATGTTTTTAAACTTCTTTTTAGTAGTTTAATCATATAATAACGATATAGGAAAGTAAAGCTATTAATTGTTCATTGGATATAGAATTTAAGGAGTCATGCTTAATTAATCCATTGATTTTTATAATTTGATTGAAATCAAATGATTCTTAATTAATGTTTAATTAAATTATTATTCTAAATGCCAGTGGAAATGGATAATGAACATGAATCAATAATTATTATTTTTAATATTTTCTTGAGATATTTTTTTAAATAATATAATTTATTTAAATATATTGTGCCTTAGGTTACCCATAGTTGTAACATGAATTAAATGAATTTTTTAAACCATCATATAATGAAAACTGTTTGTTTGATAAAGATAAATGTTTGGGGGTCAAGAGATCCTATTTTATTTTAAAGGTTATATGTCTTTTTTGTGAGACCTAGATTCCATATTGACTTTTGTAACAACCCAATGTTTTCAATGGAAATTACCTTCTTATAAATATTTCATAAAATCCCATGAAAACAAAACATAATGAACTACTAAGTTCTAAGTGACTTTTAAACATAAGTTTGTCACTTCTGTGTTTGGAATTTTGAAAATCTGACATACACGGCTGCAATCAGTAAGTTATTTGGAGTTTGATAAGAAAAACTTAATTTTTGGTGAATAGTAACCTACCCTTATGAATAGTAACATACCCTTATGAATAGTGATATGACCTAATGAATAGTAACCTTACTGATGATAATAAATAAACATTATTCAAGTTAAAGTATGATGTACCTATATTTTAGAATAAGTAAACGAATGTTTTAAAACTGGTTTTTGATAATAAATTATTGATTTTAATTAAATGTTACAATAATAATATTTAGAAAATTATTTTTCAAAAAATGTACTTCATTTTTGGATTCTAAACGTCAAAAAATGGTTAGGGTGAATTTTTGGGATTCTTCTAAAATACTTGAATTTTTGATGAATAGTGAAATACCATAATTTACAAAATAGGCTAAATAAGCTAATTATAGAGTCATGTATGATGTTCTGCTGATGTGACCCCACTTGGTTTAGGATCACATGATAAAATTACTATTATTGGTCAAATAATACTTACTATTACTTGTCTTTTTGGGAAGTAATAAATTAATGAATTTTATATTGAGAAATACCCTCTCTCTTGCGCTATAAACCACACCTCACTTCCTCTTCTCTTCACTCCTCTCAAACCTTTTGCCTTTCCAATATTCTTCCCAAATCACTCCCCAAGATCCCCCCATGTCCAAAATCTTCTAGCCTCTTCGAAATACCAAATCCTCTCCCCTTAAGAGGTTCTCAAAGGAAGAAGTCTCAAGAGGTAAATCCCTCTTTCTAATTCCTTCATTTATTTTAAGTTCTTTCCTTTTTGTTTCTTTCCTCACCTCCCTTAACCAAAATAGTATGATAAACCTAGTAATATACATGTATTGAGATGTTTTCATGCCAATGGGATATTTCATTATCTTCTCTTCTTTCCCCACCTTTTATTTGAAAGAAATGAAAGCACCGTTTGAGATGTGCTAATTTAGCACATTCAAGGACAACAGTTTATCAATTTTTATTATAATATTTAATTCTAGTCATGAAACCATTTGTGTTTTGGTTGAACTAGATTATTATATATGTAATATATCATATTTTTAATTCTGTAATCCTCTTGTACAAATGGTATTAAGTTATAAAGCAAAACATGTTCTTTGTAATCAAACCCACCGATTAACAAAAACGGTTGTCACTATAGTATATAATAGTTAGACTAAAATCTAAGTAAAAAAATTAAATTTAAAACCATGTAATCTCTTGGATGTTCAAAAATAGCATATAACTTCATTTTTGGAAAACCACTTTTATCTTTCATGTTTATCCGAACTTGAATATAAGTGAACCGATCTTTTAAAACCAAGTAAACAAACAAGCCCAAACAATGAAATTGAATCTTACAACTAATCAAGAAGGCCTTGAAAGAACTAAAAAGGGTCTTAATAAATATATTACTTATATAATAGTTTTTGTAATTATTAATTAATAAGCCTATTTTTTTATTCAGGTCTTTAATAACAAGTGGAGAACACCAATGGATTTAAGGTAAGAGATCCTCTCCATTTCTCTCTTAATCAAGATTGTCCTCTGGGCTATGCTTTTTTTTGTGTAATACCAAATGATGGGGTATGTTTTTGCACCTCCCCCATACTTCCCTAATGTTTCATAAGTTATGATAAACCCATTATCTTTCTCATCAATCCCAATTAGTTACACATGATACGATGCCAATAAACCGTAATGAATTCTACCCGAACTTCCTTTATTCTTTCAGGTTGCTCTATATTTCTTTTTACCAAAATATAGTTGTCTTTTCATTTTATGTAAAACTTATAAATTATGTTTATATTCTCCAAAATCATGTTCCATTATCCACATCTCATTCTCTTTCAAGGATACACATGCTTTTAAGTGAATCCCTCCTCGATACTTCCCAATAAGCACACTCGTTTTAAGGGAACTTCCCAAAATTTCCCCCCATTTAAAGTAAAATCTATCCTTTGTATTAAGACACAATTGTATTTATAAAACCATTATTTTATTATTAAAAACTTCTTCTTTCACTTCTAGTTTTATATAAAATATTTTCCCCTTTTCTATTTTTAAATCTCTATAGTATATTTTCTTAAAACCATACAAAAATGTTTTAATGCTAATGTTTCCCAAATACGTTTTCTTATAGGTTGTAACTTCTGTTTGAAACCACTTACCATGTTATATTCTTATTTTACCTTATGAATGTCCATGTCTGTTCTTATCCCTTCCTTTCATGGACACTTTCATGATACGCCCATTGGGTATGATTTATGTCATGGCTGTGGTACCCGATTCTTTCCATGGGTACCCTTATGTTTATGAATTGTTGATTATGTATGATTATTTCTGTGGTAAGATTATTTATGTGGTAATAATATTTATGAAAATTTTGAGGTGGGTGCGCCTAGATAGCACTCCAATGCATTGGGTAAGGTTAAGTCTCATGAGATGCGATGTGAAACGGGATTGGTAGTTAGCCTTGACCCATACTAAAATGTGAAATGGGATTGGTGGTTAGCCTTGACCCATACCAAAGAAATGTTTTATGAATCTACCACATTTATATGATTCCATGTTTATATGATCCCATGCTTATATGATATGATTTTACATGTTCCATTATTTGGATATCATTATTTCATGTCCCCTAACTCATGTGCTTGAGATGTACCCTTATGTTCATTCCCTTACTGGGATTGTTAGCACATCCCTTTGTTCATGTGTTCCCCATGGTACCATATGCAGTTTTTAGGGCTCAAATGAAGTTAGGATCTCTTTATGGAGATTAAATAAAGAAGTGTTTTTAGCCCCATGTTTTACGTTATATGTACCTAGTCTTCCAAGACGCTAGACTTAACGATCCTTGGCTTGTAATCTGATGTATAATTATGATTTAAATCATGTAATGATACATGAAAAGGGTTGGGTCACTATAGTTGGTATCATAGGATAGTCTAGTTACTCTTGGAGATTAGTAATAGAGCTCATTAGTGAGAAACTTAAGGATTAGACTAAGTTTAAGAAAATAGTCCTAAATTTTGGTGAGTATAGAGTAAGTGGTTTATCAAGAAAATACATCTCTGTCTGGATACGATCAGGTAGAGGTGGCTCTGGAACAAATGTACCTAGGAGTGAAAACTCTGATAAGGAGTTTCGGTCTTAACCTAGGGTATCCTAGTACATGACAATGGGCCTTGCTTCGCTCTTAGTTATGACACTCCTTGGAGATATGATTTAGTAGATTCACGAGCTTAGTACAAACCATTATTAAAGGAAAAAATCCCATAAGAATATAATTTTAGAAATAGATTGAGGATAACCTGTATATAAACCTAAGGAATCCCAAGTTAGGATATACTTCTTCTTTATAAGTTTATCCTTTTATCTTAAAAGTTTTTTTTATGCTCAATAGATAAGTATTCGAGACCTCTAATTTTACGTTCGTTTTCTTAGTAATGGCAGGAAATAGAAGAACATGTTCCAACAACCAATGTGATAAGAAATTTGAAGATTTCCCTTATGAAATGTCTGCTATGATAGGATCAGGTGATCGAAGAATCGTGAGAATACTTGCTCAGCTGGATCGAGTTATGAATAATAACTTGAATCAGGTGGAACGCCCTCCTCCTCCAAGGAAAGAGAAAGTTTCTATGGAATCATTCTATGTGGAAAATGCCTCCCATGTTTAGTGGATCTTCTGATCCCCTACTCGCTAAAAAATGGATTAACTCCATTGAAAAGATATTATCTATCCTCTAGTGCTCCGAAGAAGAGAAGGTTGTACTAGTAGTCTATCGTTTTGATGGGGAAGCTAATCAGTGGTGGAAACTGATCAAGAATAAAAAGTCCCAAGAGGAAATTGATTCCATGGATTGGGAGGAATTAAAGAGAATGTTTTTCAAAAAAATATTTTCCTAGAACCCTCCATCTCAAGATGGAAAGTGATTTCCTTGAACTCAAGTATAAGGAAGATGATTCCATCAGGGAATATGAAGCAAAATTTACCAGGCTTTCAAGGTACGCCTCTATCTTTTTCATGAACACTGAAAGCAAGGTGGATCACTTCTTTAGTAGACTAAAGCCATGTCTACAAAAAGCGTTGATGATTCTAGACTTCAACAGTTATGAGAAGATTATTCATTGTGCCCTCAAGGTTGAAATGGATATTGTAGACTCTAAGTGGTCTCATGGGCCCAGTGAAAAGAAGTGGAAAATGCAGAACAACATGGGTGGTTCATCAAAAAAATCCAATGATGGAAAGAATCCTGACTTTCACCCTTGAAAAAATTGTGGGAAGAAGCATCCTGGTAACTTTCTAAAGGGAACCAAGAATTGCTTCAAATGTGAAATGTTTGGTCATATGGCCAAGAACTACCACTGAGATATGAAGAATCCCACCAATGCAGATGAATAAATAAAGGTTCAAGTCAACACTCAGCCTACAGTGTAGTGTTACAACTGTAAGGAGCATAGTAATTATGTGAACAATTTCCCTAAGACGAGGGTTGTTATAGGCAATCAACAATAGAATCCAAGGAAACAAGTAAGGGATTATTCTATCACGGCTGCTAAGGTGGAGATGAACAAAGATGTGGTGATAGTTGTGCTAGTGATTCATTCAAGAAGAGAAAACATACTATTTTATTCTAGTTCTACTCATTCTTTTACATGTTGAAAGTTTAGAAGAACTATTCAAACACCACCTCAATATTTGGAGGAAAAGTTATCTGTGAGAATAGAAAATGGGAAAATTATTATATCCGTGGTTTATAACTCCTCCCTGGTTAATGTTTTTGGACTGAACCTCCCAAAAAATCTCTTCATTCTTCCTTAAGTAGAGTTCGACTCTATATTGGGCATCGATTTACTATCTTTATACAAATCCAACATCAACTGTCAGGAAAGGGAGATCACTTTTCACATCCCAAAGCATACTCTGAGTCTTTTGAAGTGTAAGGAGGAAGATGAATCTACTTTAGAATATTCGTCTCATATTTGGATATTATTGCCTTATGAGCAAGCATATCTTGCTCAAATGATTGAGACAAAGGAGAGAATCATTCTTGAAGGCATGCCCATTATGAGGGATTACACTGATATATTCCCTAATGAGTTTCCTGGTCTTCCTCCTAACTGAAATGTTGAGTTCTCAATTGAACTTATCCATGGATCTCTGGCTATATCAGATACGCCTTACAAAATGGCCACCGTAGTGCTGTAAGAGCTGAAGAAGAAGTTACAAGATAATATAGAGAAGGGTTTTATATGCCCGAGTGCTTCACTGTGGGGTGCGCCAGTCCTATTTGTCAAGATGAAAGATGGATCAATGCGCCTCTTAATTGATTATCATTAGCTCAATAAAATCATGATTAAGAACAAGTATCCCCTTCCATGGATAGATGACTTGTTTGATCAGCTTCGTGGGGCCAATTATTTCTCTAAGGTGGACCTTTGGTTGGGATATCACCAACTAAAGGTGAGGAAGGAAGAAATTCCCAAGGTTGCCTATCGAATGAGGTATGGAAACTATGAGTTCATAGTGATACCCTTCAGACTCACTAATGCTCCAGAAATTTTCATGGATTTAATGAATAGAGTCTTTATAGATTACCTCGAAATATTTGTGGTAGTCTTCATTGATGATATTATGATATACTCCAAGAGTAAGGAGGAACAGGAGGAGCATTTGAAAAATGTGTTAAAGACTTTGCAAAGGGAGAAGTTGTATGAAAAGTACAGTAAATATGAGTTTCGGATGGAGTAAGTATCATTCTTGGGGCATGTTATCACCCATAAAGGGATATTCGTGGACCCTTCCAAGACAAAGGCAATCGAAGAGTGGACTGGGCCAAATTCTGTAATGGATATCCACAGCATTTTTGGTTTAGTTGTGTATTATAAACAATTTGTAAAAACTTCTAATGATTTTCAAACCCAATGACCATGCTAACACGGAAGGGAGTAAAGTTTTCCTAGATATAGGAATGTGAATAATGTTTCAAGGAGTTGAAAAAGAGGCTTATCACCGCGCCAATACTCACAACACCTATAAGTAGAGAACTCTTTACGGTGTATAGTGATTCTTATAAGAAGGTATTAGGCTGTGTGCTAATGCAAAATGATAAAGTGATAGCCTATGCCTCAAGGCAGATAAAAATCCATTAGCAAAACAATCCAACGCATGATCTGGAGTTGGCGGATGTGATCTTTTCCTTGAAAATATGGTTGCATTATCTCTATGGGGAGAAGTGTGAGATATATACTAACCAAAAGTGCCTCAAATATACATTCAAGTAAAAAGATCTGAAAATGTGACAGATAATATGGATAGAGCTCATTAGAGATTATGACAACTCAATACACTACCATCTCGGTAAGGTAAAAAAGGTGGCTGATGGTCTAAATTGAAAGGGTCCTGCATCGTTATCAATGATGAGAATTAAAAAGGATACAATATTCTTATATTTGAAAAGATGGACATGGAAATCATTAAAGAAGGAACATCATCAATCCTTTCGCAAATGATTACTCAACCATCCCTCCTGGATAAAATAAATGGTTCTTAAAGAAAAGATGTGGAAATTCAGAAAAGGGTGGAATCTGTTAAAAATGGGAAATCCTCCAATTTCAAAATTGATGAGGAAGGAGTTGTAATATTTGGGTCAAAATTATGTGTACCAACCGATCCATATATAAAGAAGGATCTATTTAATGATGCACATAGCTCAACCTTCTCTATCCACCTAGGGAGCACAAAGATGTATCGAGATCTATGAGAAAAATTTTGGTGGGACAATATGAAATGAGAGATTGCTGAATATACGTCAAAGTTCCTAGTATGTCAGGAAGTGAAGGCTGAGAGAAAAAAGTCGAAGGGGATGATGCAACCACTACCCATACCAGCATGGAAGTGGGAGAAAATTACCATAGACTTTGTCATTGGACTTCCAAGGACATCCATAGGAAACAATGCTATATGGGTTATTGTGGATTGTCTTACAAAGGAAGATCACTTTATCATGATTCAAGAGGAAATATCATTGGACCAACTTGCGTGGATTTACATAAAATAAGTGGTAAGGATGCATGGAGTACCCTTATCTATTGTATCCGATCGTGATATGAGATTCACCTCGAAGTTTTGGAAAAGTCTCTGACATGCTGTAAGCACTGAACTGAACTTCAGTACGACCTATCATCCTCAAAATGATGGCCAATCTGAGTGGACTATTTAGACATTGGAAGACATATTAAGAGCATGTTATATGGAATTCAAAGGTGTATGGGAACAACATCTTCCACTAGTTGAATTCTCCTACAACAATAGTTTCTACTCGAATATCTGAATGGCATGATATGAAGCCCTTTATGGGAAAAGGTATAGAACACCGGTGTGTTGGGATGAAGTCAGTGAGAATAAGCAGCTAGGACATGAAATAGTCGAAGAAATGACAGAGAAGGTGAAAACTATTCTACAACATATTATGCTAGCCCAAATTCAACAAAAGAGTTATGCAGATAACTGTCAATTAGAACTTGATTTCAAAGTCATAGACATGGTATTTAGACACATATCTACGTGGAATAAGGTCATGAGGTTTAGAAATAAATGGAATCTAAGTCCCGGTACATCGGCCCACTCTAGATCCTTGATCAAGTAGGAGTTGTGGCCTATCGACTGACACTTCCACCTACCATGTCGAAAGTACATAATGTATTTCATGAATCCCTCCTAAGGAGGTACAAACGAGACCATTCTCATGTACTCTCTTCATAGGTGGTACAGTTGGAGGATGATCTTTCCTATTAGGAGTAGCCAGTGAAGATCTTGGATTATAGAGACAAAGTTCTATGCAATAAGACTACTCATCTGGTCAAGGTGCTATGGTGAAACTATAAGTACTAAGAGGCAACATGGGAATTGGAGGAAGTAATGAAGGAAAAATACCCACACCAATTTTTTTCTTAGAATGTAAAACAAAATTTCAAGGGTGATATTTCATACGGGGGGAAGAATGTAATGAACCAATGTTTCTCAATGAAAATTCCCTTCTTATAAATATTTCATAAAATCACATGAAAACACAACATAATGAACTACTAAATTCTAAGTGACTTTTAAACATAAGTTTGTCACTTCAATCTTTGGAATTTCGAAAATCTGACATACAGGGTTGCAACCAGTAAGTTATTTGGAGTTCGATAAGAAAAACTTAATTTTTGGTGAATAGTAACCTACACTTATGAATAGTAACCTACACTTATGAATAGTGATATAACCTAATGAATAGTAACCTTGCCTATGACAATATATAAATATTATTCTTGTTAAATTATGATGTACATATATTTTAGAATAAGTAAATAAATGTTTTAAAATAAGTTTTTGATAATAAATTATGATATTAATTAAATATTTAAATAATAATATTTAGAAAATTATTTTTAAAAAATGGACTTAATATTTGGATTCTACACATTGAAAAATGAATAGGGTGAATTTTTGGGATATTTATGAAATACTTGAATTTTTGATGAATAGTGAAATACCATAATTTACAAAATAAGCTAAATAAGCTAATTATGAAGTCATGTATGATGTTCTTCTGATATAAGACCACTTGGTTCGGGATCACATGATAAAATTACTATTCTTGGTCAATGAAGAATTAGTATTCCTTGTCTTATGGGGAAATAATAAATTAATGAATTTTATTTTGAAAAATCTCATCTCTCTTCCACAATAACCCCCCTCACTCCCTCTTCTCTTCACTCCTCTCAAGCCTTATGACTTACCAATATTCTTCTCATATCTCTCCCCAAGATCCTCCCCCACGTCCAAAATCTCCTATCATCTTCAAAATACCAAAACCTCTCCCCTTAAGAGATTCTAAAAGGAGGAAGTCTCAAGAGGTAAATTCCTCTTTCCAATTCATTCATTTCTTTTAAGTTCTTCTCATTTTGTTTCTTTCCTCACCTACCTTAACCCAAATAGTATGATAAATCTAGTAACATAAATGTACTGGAATGTTTTCATTCTAATGATATATTTCATTATTTTCTCTTGTTTCCCCACCTTTTATTTGAAAGAAATGAAAGCATCGTTTGAGATGTGCTAATTTAGCACATTCAAGGACAACAGTTTATCAATTTCTATTATAATATTTAGTTTTGGTCATTTAACCATTTGTGTTATGGTTGAACCAGATTATTATATATGTAATATATCCTATTTTTAGTTCTTTAATCCTTTTTTAGAAATGGTATTAAGTTATAAAGAAAAACATGTTCTTTGTAATCAAACCCACCGATTAACAAAAACTGTTGTCACTACGGTTTTATATAATAGTTCAACTTTAATACAAGTAAAAAAATTAAATTTAAAACCATTTAATCTCTTGTATGTTCACTAATATCATATAGATTCATTTCTAGAAATCCACTTCCATATTTCATGTTTATCCGAACTTGAATATAAGTGAATCAATATTTTAAAACCAAGTAAACAAAAGAGCCCGAACAATGAAATTGAACCTTACAACTAATCAAGAAGTTCTTTAATGAACTAAAAAGGGTTAAAATAAATCAATTACATATATAATAGGTTATGGAATTATTAATTAATAATCCTAATTTTTTTATTAAGTTCTTTAATAACAAGTGGAGAACACCAACAGATTTATGGTAAGGATCCTCTCCATTTCTCTCATAATCAAGATTGTCCTTTAGGCTATGATTTTTATGTGTAATTACAAATGATGGGGTATGTTTTCGAGCCTCCCAATACATCCATAATGTTTTATAAGTGATGATAAACCCCTTATCTCTCTCATCAAGCCCACTTAGTTACACCTGATACCATTCCAATAAACCGTAATGAATTCTACCCAAACTTCTTTTATTCCTTCGGGTTTCTATATCTCTATTTTTACCAAAATGTAGTTGTCTTTTCATTTTATTTAAAACTTATAAATTATGTTAGTATTCTCCAAAATCATGTTCCGATATCCATCTCTCATTCTCTTTTGGGGATAGACATGCTTTTACATGAATCCCTCCTCGATACTTCCCAATAAGCACACTCATTTTAAGGGAACTTCCCAAATTTTTACCCCATTTAAAGTACAATCTCTTCTCTATTTTAAGATAAAATTGTCTTTATAAAATCTGTAATTTTATTATGAAAAGAATTTTGATTCACTTCTTTTTTTATATAAAATATTTTTCCTTTTCTATTTTGAAATCTTTATAGTATTTTTTCTTAAAACCACACAAAAATGTTTTAATGCAAATATTTCTCAAATACTATTTCTTATAGGTTGTCACTTATGTTTGACACCACTTACCATGTTATATTACTATTTTACCTTATGAACTTCCATGTGTGTTCTTATCCCTTCCTCTCATGGACACTTTCATGATACCCCTATTGGTTATGATTTATGTCATGGTTGTGGTACCCAATTCTTTCCATGGGTACCCTTATGTTTATGAATGGTTGATTATATATGATTATTTATGTTGTAAGATTATTTATGTGGAAATAATATTCATGAATATATTGAGGTGGGTGCATCGAGATAGTGCTTCAAGGAATTGGGTATGGTTAAGTCTCATGAGATGCGATATGAAACGGGATTGGCAGTTAGCCTTGACCTGTACTAAAATGGGAAATGGGATTGGTAGTTAGCCTAGTCCCGTACCAAAGAAATGTTTTATGATTCTACCAACTTTATATGATTCCATGTCTATATGATCCCATGCTTATATGATATGATTTTATATGTTCCATGCTTTGGATATCATTATTTCATGCCTCCTAACTCATGTGCCTGAGATGTACCCTTATGTTCATTCCCTTACTGGGCTTTTTAGCTCATCCCTTTGTTTATGTGTTCCCCCAGGTACCCTAAGTAGATGTAAGGGCTCAAAAGAAGTTATGAGATCTTTATGGAGATTAAATAAAGAAGTGTTTTTTTAGCCCCATGCTTTAAATTAAATGTACCTACTCTTCCAAGACACTAGAATTAACCATCATTATCTTGTACTCTAATGTAAAATTATGCTTAAAATCATGTAATGATATATGAAAAAGGCTTGGGTCTCTATAAAATTGTTTTTTTCTTTCCACCTTTCACGTTTCTCCGAATTTGGGCCTTTCTATATGTAGTTATATGAGTCAAGGATGGGTATTGGTTGATGAGATATGGGCAAGGGAGTCATATATTTTTTGAATTAGTTGAAACCTATGATGACAAGATTCATAGTGATATTCATGTTGGTGTTGGGGATGACACTGATATTGAAGGAAAGAGTTGAATTCAATATTTCTCATTGTTGTTCTGAAATATAGGATACTTTCTTCTTAATGTTCTTCTTAAGGTCTAAATAATTGAGTTGGTTTTTTCTAGTAATCATTTCCCCATAACTTGAGGTAGAGAGTTATTGTTGGTTATGCATATTGTATTTATGGAATCATAGGATGTTTCCTAGAGTACATGGAATTATATAATAATAATGTTTAATAAAATTTTTAACCCTTGGGGTTGGTGATTTCTATAATGATAAAAGTTGTTAATGTTGAGAAACTATGGAATAAATTGGATTATTACTAGAGGGAATGTATTTATCTTTGAGGATTAATGGAATTAAATGGAATAATTTCAACAAATGAATTAATTAATATAAAGTGAAATGTTATAAAAAAAGAAATAAATTAAGGAAATTATTCTTGAATGATTATGTTATTATAGGATAATTAGTTCTTAGCGGTGAAAATCGGGTGTCTGAGGGAAAATATTTTCAAATAATCTTAAAAATAGGTTAATGAACTTAGTGTGGTTGTGAGATATATTTTATATCATGTATGTCTTATGATTTTATACTCAAACCCAAACATTTTTGTAGGGAAGCTATCTCCTAGTATAATATTGGAGGGTTTTTCCTCAATATCCAGGTTGTCGAGGAATTGATGGCTATCTACCCTCTCTAGTCCCATTATCTTCTCTTGGTAGTATTATATTCTAGTATAATTGGTGGTTATCTTTCCCTATATATGTGTGTAGAGGTATTTAATGGATTGTTGTTATTTCACCCACATGTATCTATGGGTATAATATCTTAATTATTATTATAGGTATGACACGTATGGGTTGTGATGGATTAAGGCACATTACTCAACTTATAGACTATGGTGGATCTCAAAAACTACTTGGTTACTATATAGATATTTGGAATGTGATTATGAGATGATTTGATACATGATATGCATGTTATGATACTTTATACCAAGTGTCTTTGGGGAAGATTCTTTCATTTTGAGAGAGATGTATTAGGACATATGATGTTGGGGTAGAGTGGAAAACCAATGAATAGGTTGTAAATGGGTACCCATGTTTTTTCACTATATTAAATGATCTATTTTATGGATTATTTGGTGAGATATGTCCATAGTGAGTTGAGGAACTTAGTATACCCATTTAGGTGATGAGTTAGTTTCACTTGTTGTTCATTGGGATTTGTTATTCTTTGTTTATATCTTGAATGAGAGGCTCTGGTGAGGATCCTACTAAGTAATACTATTATTATAACTTATAAACTATTATTCATTCTAGTTGGAGCAGTTTTGATATTGGGTAGGATATTAGTAGCTCGTGGTTGTCCAGGAGCTTTTTGGTCTTCATATTATTTGACAAGTTTATCTTTTGGTACTTATAGTTTCCTTTTCAGTTGTACTAGTTTTTTATGACATTATAAGAATGTAATTTGGATTATTTTATTTATTTTATCTTGATTAGTACTTTTATTGGTGTAATTGTCTTATCATATCTCTTATGTTCTCTTAGAGGGTAATTCAAACCATTTGTATGTATGATATACCCCCCACTTCTTGTCATCGCCAACCCATGGAAAATTGTAGGTGGGAATCATGAATCATTATATCCATTCTCTAATTTTCGACCTAGGAGGGGTACCTTTGGGGGGGGGGGGGGTCATGAAAGAGTGGTATCTTAGGTTTAGGTTGAGTGATAGGATGATGTTTGGAGTTATGAACATGTGAAAATACATGGGTTGGTAGAGAAATGTTGTCTGCTGAGTTTAGCAGGAAATGTAAATAAGGGAGACAGGATGAGACATGTATTTATCCCCATATGATTCCATGAAGATACAATTATGTTTAATAAGAATACAAAGATAAATGATACTAGTTTTGGGGTGGAGTCCTTGGAAAGGATCACACATCATTCCTTTTTGAATGTGTGTTTCAAATAGGCAAACCTTGAGATTAGGTTAAATCTTAGATAAATAAAATAACTAATTAATCTCTAATATTTTGTATTCCATGTTTAGAAGTATTTAACCATTTTTTCTTTTATAGTTATGGATCTGGGTTGATGTCCCTATAATATTCTCACAGAGGATGTTAAGTAGGACATCCCAATAGGTCCCAGAGAGTAGAGGTCAGTGATGAAGACACATGGAGAAGGAAGTGATAACTTTCAGTTTGATCGAGGATTAGAAGGAGAATTGGGTTTAAATGGTAGTGATGATACTATGTGGAGATGTGAGGCAACAATATATCTTGTCCCTTTGGGACCATCAAGAGTCAGATGTCTCATGGGTGAATATTTGGTACCAGTTTTAATAAGAGTTTCTTTCTTCGACTGTGAAGTCGACCATTCACCAGGAGCTGTATACCCTTTGGAATAAGATTTTTAGTGTGCGAGAGTTTGATATCCATTTTTATACCCTTCTCCATTATGAATTGAACCTATTTTCAGATTATAAGTCTAGTGAAAGAAATTTTGAGGAATCCTTACATCATAAGATCCGGTTATAGGTCACCCCGTTTATGTTACCACCATACCTTAAGGTGATTGTGAGAGTTGAGGTTATTGAGATGATATTGACAAGAACCAAATATTTATGAGAGCGGAGTCCTTAGGACTCACCATTAAGTAGATCTATGGTTTAGAGTTCCCAATTTATAGGATAGAAGAGTTTTCAGAAAGCTGAGTGTAGGTTACAACCATGATTATCTTGTTTCTATAGGGGTTTTATATCTCTTGCCTTTTCTAGGGGACCATAAATATGTTGTTGTTATGTAGGATAATTTAATTAGTGGGAAGAGTACTTGAAATTTCTTAGAAAGTAGCATGCACTAAGTGTTCCAGTTCATGTTCCTTTATTGAGGTTGTTTCTTTTGAGGTAGTAGTAGTTGGATGCTCCAACATGAGATCAAGAGACAGAATATGATGTGAATAGAGGATAACCCTAAGATTCTCCTCATCCTCATATAGAATAGTGTGACTATGGATGTGGTCATCATCAGGGTAAGATAAGACATAGACGAGGTCGTGGCTATTTTCATGCTCTGTTGTTTCCAATGTTAGGTGATCTAGACGTCATTTGAGGTATCCTTTTATTGTTTACTACTTGGGTGCATGCCATGTTTGATCTAGGAGCTACACAATCCTTCATATAACCTAACCAAGTACATGATTTGGAACATTAGGTTATGATACTTCTAGTTACCTTGGCATTGACTACACTATTTAGAGTCTATGATTATTTTTATGAAGTAGAGTATGTGATCTAGTTAGGAGGAAATAATGCTCTTAGGGAGACATCCTATGTCTATGAATATAACCATAAAAAATAATCTTTGATATGGACTTAAATTATTCAGTACAGGCTATTATATATTTCATAATGAGGTAGATTATATTCTATGATGCTGACAGAGAGTCTTCTGTGTTCGTTGGTGAGTGTGACTATCAAATGTGTCTGAGGCATGTTTCATCCTTGGCTTCCTTGATAGATGATCTAATGATGAGTTTGTCAAAGGTTTATCTGATGATGTTTCATAGTGTTTTGGAAGAATACCCTTCTATTTTTTCCCAAGGAGTATGTAGCATTACTCCCTCTATGAGAGATCAAGTTTCAAATAGAGCTATATTCTGGTGCTTCTTTGATCTCAATGTCTCCATAGAGGATGATGCTTATGAGTTGAGAGAGCTGTGATCATAGATCAATGATCTATTATAGTGAGGTTGTTTTTGAATTAGTGTGTAACCTTGGAGTGTGCCAGTTTTATTCAAAAGACAAATGATGATAGTTTTGAGAATTATATCTATTACTTTCACTTGAATTAGGTGATAATGAAGAACTATTATCCTCTTCTATGGATTAATGATTTATTTGATCAACTGAAAGGATCTAGTTGGTTATTGAAGATCGATATATGGTTAGGATATTATCGGTTTCAAGTAAAGGATGAGGATGTTTTGAATACATCTTTCTAATGTCGATTTGGGAATTATGAGTTTTTTGTGATTAATGATTCAAACTTGTTAGTGGGTTTGATGAATGTAGTGTTTAGATAATTTCAGGATTAGTTTTTAGAGGTTTTTATTAATGATATCCTTATGTAATTCATGTCTGAAGAAGAGTTTTCAGAGCATCTCCATGCCATTTTGTAAGTTCTTTATTGTCCATAGATGTTTAGGAATCTATCAAAGTGTGAGTTTTAGGCTCGTGATTTTCTATCATTGGGCATGTCATGTCCCAATAAGAAGTATATTTAGATCCTTTGAATATTGAGTTAGTCTTTTCTGGGACAACCCCTAAGACAGCTATAGAGACATAGAGTTTCTTTGGTTTTTAATGCTATCATATGATGTTTACAACCAATTTATCTGGGTTATGACTCCTTTGATTTCCTTGAACAGAAAGTATTATGCGTTCTTGTGGACCGATTAGTGTCTAGAATCTTTTGAGTATCTGGAGAAGAAGTTGGTTAGTGTTCTAATTCTCATTCGTCCATAAGAGGGAGTTTATTTTTGATATTTTTTTGATTATCCATGTCTCATTTTGGGATGTGTTTTGATGTAGTAGAGATAAATTTTTTCCTAAGGGTCTTTGTAGTTACTTGCCTTTGAGCATAACTATGCCACCCATGATCTCGAATTGGAAGCAGGCATGCCTTCCTTAATGTTATGGTGACATTACCTCATCGATGAGTGTTTGTGGTTTTTACCAATCATAAGAGCCCCAGTTATGAATTCTTCTAGAATTAAATGGACTTGTGATATTGAAAGTGTATAAAATTATTATAGGATTATGAGTTTATTATTTCATATAAACTAGTAAAGGGTAATTATATAGTTGATGAACTGATCAAGAATTTACATAAGGATTTCCTGAACGAATCAAGAGATTTCTTGAGATTTATTGAAGAGATCTCTATGATGTATCTTGATATGGGAGAGGCTAGTGGCATAGGTTTTATTTTTCAGATAACAGGGCAGTCATACTTGGTGTAGTAGGTAGAGCAGTCGCAACTGAGGTATTCTAAGTTGAAGGTATGGAGAGACATAGTTGTTTATAGTGATTCCCTTGATGGTTGATAAGAGGATAAACAACACTGGGTGTTATTCCATGTGATTCTTTTAATCCCATTAGTGATGCATGAGGCGGTCCTCCATGAGTTCCATAGATCACCATTGTTGGTACATATTGGCATGAAAATGATAAAATGAACTATAAGGGGTAGCTTTGGTGTTCTAGTTTGAAGCATAGAGTTTCATAATTTGTGTCTTGATGCTTTGAATTGTAGATGGTGAAGGCTGAGCACTCTTTTCCTTGTGGTTTTCTACAACAGTTATAAGTTCCTCAATGGAAGTGGGAGGACATCTCGATGGACTTAATTAATGGTCTAACTTGAGATCAATGAGGATTTGAAGATATATGGGTGATATTGGACCTCTTTATCAAATCAACCAACTATTTAGAAATCAAAGAGCAATGATCAGTTGATTTTTTTCGAGGTAGTTCCTAGAGGAGGTGGTAAGACTCCTTATGGTCCCGAGGATAATTATCTATGATCATGATCCTTATTTTACCTCTAGGGTGTGGAGAGGTATCTGGTATGGTTTTGGATCTCATTTAAGCCTAAGTAATTATTTTCATCTATAGGTGGATATCTTGACAGAGAAAAATATCTAGAATCTTGAAGACATGTTGCGTTCTTATGTCCTAGATTTTGGAGGATTGAGGATGAGGAACCTTTCTTTTTTTAGTTTTCTTATAACAATATTTTTCATTCCGCCATTGGAATGGAACCATTTTTTTCAACCTTTAAATTATTAGTTATATGGACTGGGGTCAGGGAGTCAGAAATTATAAAGCTAAGACAATTAAATAACATGAAAATGATTGTTAAGGTGATTCATGAACGGATAAAGGAATAACATGATAATCTAAAGTCCTATAATGATCACATGATGAGACATTTAGATTAATACATTAGAGAGATTAAGTGTTTCTGAAGGTGAATCCTCATCATGGAAAATGATGTTTCAGTAATTGGAACAACCTTTATCCATAGTTTATTGGCCCTTTTGATGTGTTGGTTTATGTAGGATCTATAGAGTATCTGATAAAACTCCCCCCCATAGATAGCCCAGATACATGAAGGCACCCATGAGTTTCAGATCTACAATTATATTCATGATGATTACCATGTAATTAATGGGTTCAAGAATGAGATTGACAATGAAGCAACCTATTATAAGTGACAGGTAGAGATCCAGGAACACCAGGAGAAGGTATTGTGTGTGTATACTATTCCCTTAGTTTGTGTCTTGTGGAGATATAATGGCATAGAGGAGAGTTCCTGGGAACGTGATTCGAAGATGCATGCTCAGTATCCTGATATGTTTGATGTTTATCTCTTTTATTTTAGTTACCACTATAATAAAAATGTGTAATTGTGATGGGGAAGGAACCCATCTCAAATATTCCTATATAATCAATTATTTTTAATGAAAAATCCACCCCCATCATAAATAAATTTGGCAGTCTTGCATGCCTGGTTGTCCTGCGAGGAATATTTGTGACAGATAATAAAATATATTATAAAAAAGAGATCCAAAATTATATTTACTGAAGGATAATTAAATCCATTTTAAAAAAAGATAGAAAATTATCTTTAGTGATGAAATAAAATCCAACACTATTAAAAAATAATTATAAACATGTGGTCCCCTTTCTACTCCTCTCTTCTTTCTACTCTGATTCTCTACTTCACTCTCATCATACAACCCTCAGAAGGCACCTCCCATTGATTTTCCATTGCAACTAATTTCATGGATATTTTGGTTCTAGTCTTGCAGGTACGAACTCATATTCTATCATATTTTCTTATTTTTTCAACTTCCTATTCAATCTTGCTGAAATTAGTTTGGTGAAACCCAAGGTTGTAAAATTTACCCAATTTATATTATTTTTTTGGTATTTAGGGTAACTAGAACTTTATTATTTCTATTTGGGTGTCCATCGACTCTACATGATTTGATTTCAATTGATTTTATGTATTTTCCTCATTGTTTAACGATTAGATTTAATAGATTTTCTTTTTTGGTATGTAGGGTTAATGAATGTTTTTTATTTTATTTTTAGAAATATGATTATTACAAAAATTATTTTGGGATGTATGCTTTTTTAAAAGTTTATATAAATCTATTTAATTAGTAAGTTATATTTCATGCTTATGGTGGAATAATTTTTGATAAATTATGATAATGCTTGGATTATTTCTGCAATGTTAAACCATATTTGATTATTATATTATGATTGGTTTTAAGTTATTTAAAAAAATGTGAATATATTTTTGTAAACATTTCAATATATATATATATATATATATATATATTAACATGTTAATACACATATATAAATGTTAGAAAAAACATGTAAGATTTTATATATATATATATATATGTTTTTATGTATGTATATATATTTGATATATTTATTTGTTTAAAAAACATTTTAAAAAACATTATATATATATATATATATTTGGTTAATAAATCATGTAATATATATATATATATATATATATATTGACATGTGAATATACATATAAAAACGTTAACAAAAACATGTAAGATATTTGATATATATATATATGTATGTATATATGTATGTATGTATATATTTATGTATGTATAGATTTGATATGTATATTTTTTTTAAAAATGGGAAAAATATATTTGATGTATATATATTTTATTAAGAAATAATGTCATATATATATATATATTTAAATATATATATTTACACGTGAATATATATATAAACTTTTAAAAAAATGTGTACGAATTTTGATATATATATGCATGTATATACAGATTTGATATGTATATTTTTAAAAAATGTGTAAAATATTTTTTATGTATATGTTTTTAATTAATAAATCATGTAATATATATATATATTAACATGTAAATATACATTTATAAACATTTAAAAAAATGTGTCAGGTTTTTGATATATATATATATAAATATAAATATATATGTTCATATAAATTTGATATGTATATTTTTTTAAAAAAAATTTAAAAATATATTTGATTAATAAATCATGTAACACACACACAAACACAGATACCATCGTGTGTGATTTTACCAAACTTACAACATGGAAAAATGATATATCATACCTAGGGTAAAACCTACATCCTGGACCAAACAGTGGACTTTGATTTCTCATATGATACATTGTTCAGAAGATACTTATTTTTTTGTAAAAAATTATAATGAAAATATTAAATTAATTAACCTTATGTGTGACGTTACTAAAAACCGGACACACAAAAATGTTATGTTGTGTCTAGGGTAAACCCCATATCTTGAACCTAATGATGATCTTCGATTTCTCATATGATATATCATTTCAATGATTATTCAATTTATTTTGTAAAAAATTATAATAAAAATATTTAATGAATTACCCTCACATGTGATGTTTCCAAAAATTTGACACATACAAATGTTATATCGCACCTAGGGTATACCCCACATCCCAACACTAACGGTGGTATCATATTTCTCATATGAGACACTTTTTGTGAGATATTGTATTATTTTTGTAATATTACATGCATGTGATATAATATATCTAATATTTTTATTCTATCTACACCGAGACTTTATGGGCCCCCTAATCTTGTGCTAACTTAGAACCTTACTCTGAAGATATTCTATAGAATATTCAAAGGTGTTAAAATGTAATAATAATTTATAATTAGTCCCAATGAGTAATAATTATCCTTAAATATGTTGTTTTTTAGATAACTATGGGCTTAGGAAGTAGAAAAAATTTATATTATGTGATCTTGATTGGATAAATCATCAAAAAAATCCCAATAGATCTGGTATTCATTAACTATGTTGATAAATTTATATCATTTTCTTTATCAAATTCAAAATTTGTTTCTCAAGGGATAATTAAATTTCACTTTAATAAATGTGATCTTAGGAGATTCAAAATGTTTTACAATATTAGACTTCATCTACTGTATTTTTTTTTGGAAAAATCATATTTTTTATTATCAATATGGTGAATGAAATTCAATAGAAAATAATTTTTTTTGGTTATGGATCAATCATTTCTGAATTTAGTACATGAGGTTGCTATTTCATTTATTCAAAAATAAAAAACACATAATGATATTCTTAATATTGAATCAGAACCTTCTTATTTTTATAATATCTTGAAATCTACTGAGGTGGAATTATATTCAGGATACCAAATAAGAAAAATTAAATATATTAATTTTTTTGTCTATTAAATAATATTTTATAATGTAATATATTTTATTTAATAAAATATTATATTTGGTAAAATATTTTTGGCTGATAAAAATAATATACCTTTTAGTTTCTATAAAAGTAAAAGGATGGTCCATAATTTGGGTTTTAGTTATCATAATATCCATGCATTTTCAAATGACCGCATATAATATTATTGTGATTATTAATCATTATTTAATTTTACAAAATGTATAGAATCAAAGTATATAGAGGAAAACCAAGGAAAGTCCAAATTTCCTATGAAACAGTTGAGACATTTTACAATTACCCTTCGTTTACAACATTTATTTATGTATCACAACACAAATTTATTAATGACATGCCATGAATCAAATATTTCTATCAGTAAAATCTTAAATCATCTATGTGTTGGTGATTCATGGAAAAACTTCGATTAGATGCATCATTCTCTTTCTTTAAAACCTCATAAAATTTTGTCGAGTCTTTCTTCTAATGGTTTTTCTCATTTTGGTACTTATAACTGTCAATATTCTTATTGTCTAATTTTCATAACCCCATAAAACATACCACTTTGGATGTGGATGAAGGAACCATATATAAATATTTTACTATTAATTCCAAGACATCCAAAGAATATTATCAGTTTTTATTTGAATCCACTAATTGATGACTTAATTTCATTATCAAACAATGATGTAACTACATTTGATATAATTTTAGATTGTAATTTTAACCTAAAGGTTTCATTAATGTAGACTATAGTTGAATTTAAGATGTATTTTATGTTATATGTATGGAGTATACATGGTCTAAAATCATTTATATACAGCATAGTAGAGAACAAAGTGTTTATGATTTGTAATGGGATAAAGATTATTTATTTTAACTATTATTAGTTTTTTCTTCCCATGGATCAAACCTTTTGAAGGATTAGAAATAATTCAAAATAGGTAGAATTTAAATAGATGAATCTCTAGTATTGATTTTAGGCATTCTGGTAAAATCTATCATCTCTACATTAACTCTTATTACTTTTGGACCAACCATAAATGAATGAAACCTAAATGGTTTTGGAAGATATCATAATTATATCAAACAAAGTATTTTTTGGGACCTTCCATATTGATATAATTTTTTGGATCATTATATATTATATGTAATGAATACAGAGAATATTTTATTTTATAATATATTTTATACTATGTTGGACACACACAAAAAGACCAAAGATAATGTAATGGCATAGTTATATCTTGCCCATATTTTTTATATCCTGAAGTTGAATTATTTTAAGATGAAAGATCACATAAATTATTGAATCCAAAATAATATTATGCAATTTTAAAGGATTTGATTTATTATTCTATCAATGTATTAGATATTTGAGGTTACTAGATGGTTATTCTTCTAATTTTTCTCATTTCTTCAGATATAGACATATTACCGGGTTAAAAAGACATGAATTCCATGTAATAATGGAAATATTTAAACCTTTTAGTCTTAGAGGGGTATTAAATTTTCTAATATGTGATGTATTTATCAAAATATAGTATTGATTATGAGATATTTGTACATAAAAATAAGATAATGATGCATTGATTTTTCTATAAGAATATGTAGTTTTAATTTAATGTAAACTGAAGAAAATATTCCCACCAGCCTTTTTTGACTTAATGAAACATTTAATATTTATTTTTCTATATGAAGCTAAATATAGAGGGATGGTACAATTCTTATGTATATACCCATTTTAGATATGTATGTAAAAACTAAATAATAAATTACTTAACAAAGCATCAATTGAAGGATCAATTGTAGAAGTGTACTTATAGAAGGGAATTTAAAATTTCTTGTCTTATTATTTTCAATCAGAATATTATTAAAAACATAATCACATGGGTTTCAATGAGGAAAATGTTTATTATGTCGTAGACCATAAATTATAATTTTTTAATCAGAAAAATCTTGGTTTTGGTGGCTATTGTGAATGATGGATTTCAGATAGATAACTACACATAGATCATACATATGTTTTGATAAATTGTAAAGAAATGACATGATTTGTGTTGTAAGTACTAATTTTTAATTTTTAATTTTTTTATAATAGATACAATTATTTAAAAAACTTGTTGGTAGACTATATAATGACCATATCGAAAAATAATTTTTAAAATTTACCAATGCTTCTTTTTAAGAACGTTATCAAATAAATTTTGTATATTGATTTCAAAGACTAGTAAATTAAGTTGTTTTTGATGGAACATTAAATAAATTTTATAAGGATATCAATTATTTATAATTTTTATTGTTTTTATAATAAAAAACATGAAAGTAAAATTGATAGTAAATTTTATGTGCTGAAAAAACCTCAATGGAAATTGGTAAAATGCTATATTGGGTATGTGGTTAATGGATTTTTATTCCATACATGAATATATAGTGAATCAAAGAAATCAATGATTAGTGGTTTTTGTTTGAAATGATATCATCATAAAAAAAGTGAAAATTTTATTTTATGGTATAAAGGATGAAATAATTGAGTTATGTTATTTGAGACAAAATTATGTAAAAATGTTTAAATTCTATTGGTTTGACACTGATTGAGGGTTGTGAGTTCACCCACGACATGGAGTTGTTGAAATTAAATATATCAGTATTATTACATTAAATGAATAATTTATGTTAGAAAATCAATCACATCAGGTTTGTTATGAAAATTAATATGATGTTTTGAGAGATTTTAATGAATGATGGAGTGTAATAAACACAAAGTATCATGACAATCAGATTCATGAAAATGAAAATGGTTCTATGGAAGTACAATATATTAACTTTTTTTCAAGAAACACCCCTAAATATATCTCTTACCAAATGATATATAAATATCAATGATGAAACACCCCATTTAAGGGTCAATAATATTGATAATGTTAATGAAATAAAAAGGGACGATGAAACTAAAAGTTTTATGGAAGTTGGAGACGATTAAGATAAAGATGAAGACATTTTCCTCAACGAAGATAAGGAATAATATGGAAAATGATGCATTATATTTAGATATGTTTTTTATATTTGATATTTGTATTAAAAATTATTTAGATGTATGATTTTTTTTCATATAGATGGACCAAATGATCAATTCTTTTCCTTCCATAATTCCATTTATTATTAATTTTTTATGTTTGATATCTATATTAACAATTAATGATAGGTAATAATATTATATTATTAATAGTATTTATTAGTTTTTTTATATTTTATATCTATATTAACAAATATCCATTAGTAAGATTATTATATTATGGTATTTATTTTTAGGTAATTATTATATTATGGTATTTATTATTTTTTAATATTTGATATTTCTATTAACAATTATTTGCAGGTAATATTTTTATATTCAGGTATTTAATAGTTTTTGATATTCTATATCTATATTATTTTTTTTTCTTGTAATATTTTTTTTTAGTTGGATGAAGATTATCCTAATGATCTATTTCATTCTATTTATAATGCCAGACTTCCAGATGATGAGCTAGATTCATCTGATCTGTAGGATGTTATGCTTATTATGACGGGGAATTACCCAGCTCGATTGATGATTCAGAACCTGTTCTAAAGATAATTTCATATCTTGATTTTGATCTTCATTTATAGATATATGTTAAATTTTTTAAAGTATTTATTTTATATTTTGTTTTTTTATTAATTTTGGTAATAATATTTTGATTATTTGTTTTTATTTGATCATTTTTTCAAATTTAGCTATTAGGATGGCTAGTTAAATTCTATGAGATTATTTTTCTATTCCATGGGTGTTTGGAGATCAGGTTCACAATGCTCCTCATTAGTATATGTTCAACCAATGGATTGTATATTATTAAATAATATATTTTATTTTATATTTATTTAATTAGAAACATGTTATTTTTAATTTTCTTGTATAATTTAGGGTCTCTGATTGATGATAGTCCAAGAGATCATATCTAGGAGGCATGAGATATTTTTATATGTGAACTATTTCATCAGTTTTTACACAAAATAAGAAAGTGAGCCATGGATAAATATTCTATTTATATTTTTGACTAGTCTCGCTTCTCCCGTCAACCTAACTATATCTCAGATCAGGTATTAAATGGATTATGTTCCTAATATATTGGAGATACTTTTAGGATGAGTTCATCATCTAGGATTTATAACTAGGGGAGGCATGAGTTCACACATAGGGTTTGGAGTTATACATTTAGTACACATCAATGACATGTGGTGAGTAATATTATTTTTTAATTTACATATACTTTAAATGTATAATGTTTATTATATTATACAAGATGCTACTGACCCCTCTATTATAGAGTTTAAAGTTTATAATAATATTTAAATAAATCCTTATATAGGAAAAATTTTCAGTGACAAATAAAATCAAATTATGGTCAGTATTGTTTTTAAAATTTTACTAATATTAATATTTTTTTCCTACTTTCTAATTATATTTAAAAGACACATATGAGATTGTGAATTCTCTTCTATGAGAGAGTCAAGATGAGAGTGAAGATGATTCCACTTGTGAGTCAGGTTTTGATGAGTGGGCTTGGATATGGGTGACTATGGATGGTGTTGAGAATGATCGGGTGACTGGTATTGGGTCATGAATAACACCTACTAGTTATTATGGTACATCTCCAATTTCATCGGTCAACTTGAATACTTCTATTACCGAGTCATCATCATTCATTTCATAGTATGTGGAGATATTGAGATCTTATGATGAGATGATGTAACAGATGAAAAGAGAGAGAGAGGGAGGAGGAGCGTGATTAGTAGTGTGAGATAGATGAAAAAATGTTGGAGTATATATGATGACTTGCACTTGGTGTTGGTATGGAATTCCCTCTGCATGATCCTTGGAGTAATCCTCCTCAACCTGATACCAATTGATGATCAAATATTTTTATGAATATTATTTAATTTTGGATGATAAATATATTGTGTGAAATTATGTTATAATTTTATGATTTTTTATTATATTTTATTTATTTGTGTTGAAAATTCTTATTTTTAATTTTTTTAATTTTTAATTTAATTAAAGACTATGAAATTGTAAATTATTACTGTATCCAACATATGTTTTTAAAATATTAATGAAAGTATTTTTAAAATATTACTATTATGTCACAAATAAAGTTTATTTGCAATGGATCATTGTAAAACACTCTAATTGTGACATCGTTTACAAAGGTACACCATTAGTATTGGTTTCCCATTGAAAAATCTCATTAGTGATGGAAATCCATCACTAATATCCCACTAAAAAAGCATAAAACTCCAATAGTGGATGCTTATTTTTAGTTGTTGAACTTTATCTGGTTTAAGGGATGGTTTCCCCTTTTTTATGCTTTGTTTGTGTCACTTCTCTTGTTTGAGAGGTATCTTTCTTAGAAGAATGTTTTTATCCAGATGTTAGTGTTTATTAGTTTTGTGTTTTGTTAATTTGAATGAGGTTTTTGATATCCTATGATAGAAAGATTTTTGAGAGGTATCTCTTGGGATGATTATTTGAATGACTACCTTTTCTATGTTTTTCTTTGGGTTTTGTTTAAATTTTCATGGATGAAAATTTTTTGATAGGAATTTGGTGTATGTTTAACACCCTATGATTTTATAAAATATATTTTTTAAATATATTTAATATTTTTGATATCTTAAGAAAAACATTGTTCGGATTGAATTATACTCAACACTACCTTTGGATTATTTTACAAACAACACCACATTTAGCTTGCATTACATGAAATAATAAGTTTCTTTGAAATCGTGCATGACACACTACACCAAAGTTCATTAAACTATGAAATAATATTACTTTAAAAATGAAAACATAAACCTACCCATTAAATAGATATGTATCAATAATATTAACCACATTATGAAATATATATATAAATGTCCTATTCAATATAAATTTATTTATAAATTCTTAGTAAACAATCAATCAGTTTTTGGTAATGTAATTATATTCATCAAAAATATGTTTTCTTCAAAAATTACTTTCATGAGAAAATATTATACTTAATTTATAGAGATTTTATAAAATTTATTTGAGGAAATGAAATTAATTTTTTGAATCATCATTTTGAAATTAACTTATGGAAAAATTTTGGGATTTTTTTTGGAAAATATGATTTTTCAGTGAATATTGAAAAATACTATTTTTTTATAAAACTACCATTATTTTAAATAAATTAAGAAATTTAAATTAAAAAATATGTTTAAAAGTAACATATGTATTATTTATTAAATTTTAATCCAGTTAATTTCTTTTTAATAAACTTGATATTTGATTTTAGTTAAGTTTATTGTTTGGTTTAAAATTTTTTTTTTCTGAAAACTATTTTAAAGTGCATAATGTTTATCCATATTAATTAATCCTTTAAAAGGAATGTTTTAAATAAAATATATGGATTATATATAAATAAATTTAATTTATATTCATATAATCATTAATATTATATATAGAGTGAATCTAAAACCATCTTGCATTTGAAAACAAATAGGCTTCTCTAAAACCCTCTTTTTTATCATATCTTTGGGTTTTGTTTTAAATTTAATTTTTTCAAAATTTATAAAATTTATGTTGAAAAGAAAATTAATTTTTAAAATAATCATTTTAATATTATATTATGGAGAAAGTTTTATAATTTTATGAGAATATAATTTTTTTGATGAATAGTGAAAAATACTCAATTTTTATTGAAAAATATATTTTTGTTTAACTTATTTATAAAGTTAAATTATATCTTACATAGGTTTTAAACTAAAATTAGTTCAATAATACATCAATTAATCCAATTTAGGTCATTGGAATAAATTTAATATCAAATTTAGATTTAAAAACTTTATAAATGTTTGAACATTTTCTCTTTAAAAACCTGCTTTCTCATCATGTCTATGGGATTAATTGTAAAATAAATTTTGATAATTAAATAATTGTAATTTTAATAAAATTGATTCATTATTTGGAATAATAATAATTTATATTATATAATAAGTTCAAATTATTTTTTGACCAAAATGAATAGTTAAAACACAAAAAATATTTTTAGGGGTTGAGGTAAAAATAGTTTTACCAGGGGTTAAACTGAAAAGATAAGGGTTAAAAATAACACAAGAATTTTAAAAAACACATTATATTGAAATATATCAATGATATACATTATATTATTTATAATTTTCCATTCTTGGAACCTTGGGACATGAAAAAAATGTCGGTGGAATTCATTCTTTTAGAAAATTACAAGTGTACCACTCACCTCACTTATAAAAGGACACCTATTATCCTCTGTAATTAACTCAATAAAACCCTTTTGTTTCAGCAAATAACTACTCAAATAACTACCCAAATTCACTACTCTAATCCTAGAAAAATTATTTTTGACATAAATCCATCCAAGGAAGTATTTTGCTGCATACCTAAGGAGGATACCCAAAGAAGAGGCAACATTCATCAATGAGAGATTTTGTTTTATCTCTTCCTCCAACTATAATAGAGATAATATTTTCATAATTACTCATATGTTTTTAAATCATTTTAAACATCTAAAATTTTCAATTTGAGATTATTTGGATTAATTTTTTATTTCTGGTGATTTTTGGGCTCAAATGTAAAAATTACTTAATTCAAGAATTTTAAAAGATTTTTATCACAAGGGTATTTTAGGAATAAAATTTAAAATATTATTCTAATTTTAGTTATTATTTTTCTTGGTATTTATTTATTTATAGTTTTATATTTGTATTCTAGACCAAGAGAAGATTCAAACATCTAGGGCTTAAAAAATTCAATCAAGTTTCAAAATTGTTTAGGTAGAAAACAGGGAACCACATACAGAAATAAAAAATAACTCAAGATAAAATTATCTAATTGAGGTTATTACACATGAATTTGAAAGATTAATCACATGGAGTTATGAAATCATAAATGTGTCCATTAAAAAATTTACATTGAAGGAATATTTTTGGAATTCACTTAAAAAAAAGTCTTACTTAGTATTTATTCCATAACATCCTCTAAATGTGTCCAATTAATGTGAAATTTGGAACGAAGATAAGAAATTTAATTTGGAACAACCTATAATAAGGTCCCTTTAGGTGATTTGAAGATATGGTGGAAAAATATGAGTTGTGTTATATAAGATAGATTATGGAGGGAATGCTGCTGCACCTATTTCTTTTCTTAATTTTTTTTATTTTTTTACTTTAGTTTTCATTTAAATATAAGTTAAATTTAGTTTAATTTTAATATAATATAATTAATTAATATATTTGTTTCCATCTTATTCACCCTTCATTTTCTTCCATTCTTATTATTCTTTTCTTTTCTTCTTATCATCTTACCGCTGTGCACTCTTATACTCATGATTTTGAGTAACTGAACTGAAGAATATCCCAAGTGAGTAATCTGGTAATTGAAACCAAGTGCATGTTTTTGTTATACTTTGACTTAATTATAATGATAATTTATTGTGACTGTAATCATCACTGTGGTGGTCTAAAGTTTAACTTCTTGATCTCTCACCATTTTCCCTCAATTGGGGAGGTGAATAGAGGATGTTCTTGGTGATCACTAAGTACATATTGAATTGAAAACCAGGGTATATTGAGGCATGCACACATATGATAGAGTGTGTTCACTGAGTATATTTGAATATTTCCAATGAATATTATCCCTAAAAATTATATTCAGAGAACATCCTTTCTTCTCTAATTCCATTCAGTTTAGCATCACAAGGTAATTTAGAATTGAATTTCAGTTTTAACTTATTTTTTTCATTTCATTTATTTTATTAAATTCTGTTGCTTTCATACAACATAAAACAAAAAAAATAATTATTTCCTAGGTGAATTATATTATTTATGTGAACAAATTGAGAAAGATCCCCAAGAGAGACATCTATAGTCATCCTCTATGCCGCATTAATAAAACATAAAATTTTCTTTTTTACACACACCATGATAGGAGTGCATCAAATTTAGCGCTGTTGTTGGAGATCCAATCAGTAGTATACTAATTTTTTCTATTTTTATATTTTAAATATCTTTTTAGTTTTTTATTAAAAAAACTATAAAATTTTCTTTTTTCCATGATGTATCCGAACTATAATTATTCTACATGGGAAGATTAATCGTATGTGAAATATCAAGAAAAGGAAGTTGATTACATTGATCTAAATGATTGCGTGAAAAAGATGAGTGATACTCTGGATGACTTTGGGAGAAAATGGAAATAACATTTGACTATATTCATGCATTGATGGATCATCTAGTACCTTATCCACATGTGGAAGATCAATAAGATTTGAATGTATTATTGAAAAGGTGTGAGGAACAACCTGATCTCCCTAATGAAGAATAACCACTAGAGCTTCCCAATTTTAGTGAAGAAAATAAAGAGATTTAGGAAACACATTAAGAGAATCAAAAACTCTACCATTTTATGAATCATATCCAAGATGACCATGATAATCTAGAGTGGACTCATGATGAGGAAGACTTACTTTATAAGATATGTGTGAGAGATCAACAAGACCTGGATGAATTCTGGAATGGGTATGAGGTACGACATGATCTCCCAAATAAATATAAATTAGAATATCTAGAAACATTTCATGTCACTATATCCATGAAATAGGAGGAAACCACCCATGTGGTGGAATTTGAAGAAAGGTGGAAGAGGCCAACTACGTACTTCCTTGCACTAAGACTCACCTTTAAAAGCCACTCACCACTAAAGCAGCGATTGAACCAGATTAGGGAGATGATCTTATTTTAAATTAGTTTTTTGATCATATTCAATCCGATTGGATTATTACTCTTTATTGTTTTTAATTTTCATATTTGGTCAATTCTTTCCATGCCTTAGAGGAAGATGAAGAATCTGAGCATGCACCTATTGAGGAACACATAGATCTCCCTAATTTTGATAAACATACATTTGAGGAAGGAAAAGAAGAAATATTAGTAGTTGAGATTAAGAAAATCAAGACAGAGGCTGATCATTATGAAAGGGAGAATATTTTTTATTATTAAAATTCAAATTCTCTTCATGTCGAAATACCTACTTACTTTTTCTTTGATCAGTAAATTCGTTCAACCCATGTTGAGTTATGACTGGAAGAATAAAAGTAGGTTGAACAAGTAGCTACCAAAGAAGAGGATGATCTATACTTCATCCTACCTCTAATGAAAGCTGTAATTAATTTTTACGGGGATGTAACTAGTATACACTATCCATGGATCATTTCTCACCACCAGAAAAGAAGCACATGTTGGGAAAATCCACATGTGGTTGTTCATGTCCAAAAAGATTCACCCACCATCTGATTATGGATAACCGCTAGTACTTCCCTTTTGGAGGTAGTAAAAGAATCCAGGACCCACTAGGAGATCATACCAAGATTTATCATTACATTCTTTCAAGGAATTTATATTTAATTTCTTATGATTATTCCAACATGAAACCAACCCTCTCTTATCTTTTAAATCTTAAATGACATGATCATTGCTATTAATTGAGTAATTCTATTTTATAGGACCATTATGGAATAAAGAAGGCCTAAAAATTGGAGTAAGAAGACTAAGATTCATTTAAAAATAGAGTTCAATTTTAGTGTTTATCTTTTTAAACTCAATAATTTTTTCTATGAGAATATTTTTTGTGCTTTTAACTAGAAAATACATTCCCATACTTAAATTATAGCTTTACTTGACTTATCTAGGATACATGAGTTTTTTTAGAATCCTGTGATACCATGTTTTAGATTTCAATGATAATGAAATTGAATGATTAGTATGAAGAATTGGATTATTAAAATGATGTATGGATAATAAAATGAGGAATCATGACTTGAGGGAATTAATTGATTCATATAAATTAAATTTCAATAAAATATTTCATTCTTTGAATTTCTGAAACTCATTTGAATTCATTTTTTCTTATTAATAATTCCTTGATTGATTGTACGAAACCATATTTCCTATTACCAAAAGGATTTGTAGACCAATTACTTTCTATTTTTCTTGAGAATATTTCTTAAGTAATCTTGGGACATGTCATCTACCAGATATTTCATTGTAACTTGTAAAATCATTAACTGTGCAAAAACACATTGAAAATGATTGAGTCATATTTTGATAAACAAATTCATCTTAAAATACCACCTTTTCATCAATCATTATTTTTTCCATAGAGACCATTAATTACCTTTATAGGACGAGACATGTTTCAAGACATATTTATACATTCCTACCCTCCTCTAAGTATTTTCAGGATATTTTAAAATTTAAGTGTAGGGGTGAAGGGATTCATAGTGGAAGGGATGAAACACATTATAAGGAAAAATTGCGGGGGTTATTATTGTGGGAAATTAAGTTTGTTGATCCATTCATGATACTTCATTGTTCTCCCCTTAAGTGATCTGTAAAAAGATATCACCAGTGAGATGTAATTCCCACCCCTAGATATCTAGATATAGAAATCATTCCCAACATAAGTCATAGGTGTGAGATTACATTTCCAACCACCTAGATAATGAAAAAGGGGACATAATCCTGATCCCATAGAGAATTTATAGAGATCCTCATCATATGAAAAATATAGGAGATCACAGTAATCCTCCATAATCCACAGGTCTAGGGGAGCACAATCATCCTCTATAGACTAGAAGAAAGTGATAGAATAATCATCTACTGATAACCCCAAGTTGAGGGGAGAGTAATAATCCTCATTTATCCCATCAGCCGAGGAGAGTGTAATCATCCTCATCATATATTAATCATATGAGAGAAAAATAATCCTCATCACTCAGGAGAGTTAAATCATCAATGAGTATCATTACTAGGGAGGTCATGACTGTATATCATAATTATAGGCTCAAAAACTGGATCCCAGGTAGAACTTATGGAAATATCAATAATCTAATAATAAAATATATAGGATCAATAACCAAGTATTTGGTAGTACCTCTATGTATAAAAATAAATATAAGAAATAACATGGATCAAAAGATGGATCCTAGGAAGAAATTCAGAGTATTTCAAAGAAAAAGAAAGATGCCTCGTGTCAGGCTCAATGACAAAAAAACTAGTAAGAACCTCTTATAATCACCACTGTATCAATAATAAACAAGTAAAAGTATAAAAAAGTGTGAGGGTGTCCAAACACCTAACCCACTACTACTGCCAAAACCACCTAATATTACATGTTCAACATGAGTTCTTAAGTGAAACCTGCTACCATCTCTACCCAAATCTGACATACTAGATCAGGTTTGGTCAACCAAAATAGAACCTACTAGGCCTATCAAGTAAAACACTTAGAGGCATAATTCTTGGGATCTTAGAGGTCTACACACAAGTGAAGGCATCCTACTTGGGATCCTTATTTGAAAATGTAGAAGGAGGGATCCGATATTGGATCCTCTAATGACTAGAAAAAATAGGCTTTCTAAATGAGATCCTCATATTAATATAAAGGGAAGGGATACTATGAGGGATTAACTAGGACAGTATGTAAGAAAAGTAATCCCATAAGGGACCCTTGGTAATAAGAAAAAGAATGATTTATCCTATATAAGATCATCCCGTTCGAAGCATAAGCAGAGGAATCCTACAAGGGATCCTCAGAAGCAATTGGTCTCAGGAACTCTTTGTCCAGAAGGGAAAATACCACCTAGGAGATGTAATCAATGTAATGGATACTAATTTATTAGTAAAGAGAGATAGGTAATGGATTATATTAGATGAAGGGTCTCATTCTTAAGAGATATCTAATTTTTATTATTAGAGGAAGAACCTCTCTCTTTTGGTAGAATCCCCAAAACACACATTAGGAGTTCTCAAATCACTCCAAGGGTTTCACTATCATTATCTACATGGAAATCAAATAAAAATTGAATCATATTATTTCCAATTCTGATTCTGGAAAAAAATACACGGAACATCCTAAAATGGTTGCAAAGGGGCAATAGACGATGTGTCTTCTCAAGTACACAACGTGTACTACCAAATCCCCACCTATGTGTGGACTCTAGCCGAACTTGACTTGTAAATGGCCAAGCACACAATGTTTAAGAGGGGTAAATGGCATTTACCTAATATAGGGTAGCTTCCAGTATAGAATCCCCCCTTTTTATTACATAACTTTTCATTACATTTTCCATACAGAGGATCATTAAAGTCTAGTGTCTTGGAAATCACGAACAATAAAACTTGAATACAACATAAAAAATTCTTATAATATACTTTTAAGGCTTCATTATAAGTTCATCCTACGTAAAAATACTTCATCTGATATCCTGGAGACATACATCAAGGTAAAGGGTGAGCAAAAGGCTCAGTAAGGAAAACAAGTGAAACAATTGACATATTATCTTGAGAAATATTAATAAGAACATGATAAAGTCATAAAGGCATGAGAAATGGAAGAATAGAAATTTCATAACAAAAATAACATGAATCATAACTTGAATATGTGTCTACAACATTTCATTTAGACATTCATGAACCAATCACCAAGGTTTATCCCTGAGGTATCATAAACATTACCAAGGTTATTCTCCAAGGTATCATGAAACTTCTCATCTCTAGAGATTAATTCTTTACCCAATACATTGGATAGCTATCAGGGAACACCCTTAATATTTCTTTAATTTCATGTGATCCACATAGATCATAATAAGACATTTCATAAATAACCCATAAAGAATAAAAGAAATGGGTTTCATTTCAAAATCATGACATTTTAAAAGTTCTAAAAAAAGATCATTATATCATTTATAACCCATGGAAAGGGAGTGAGGGTTATATGTATGTCCATTCCAGAATAAAATATATCCTTTTTACATATTTTTAAACACCCATAGAAACGAAATAGGTCTGGGTATTCACATAAATAAATAAGATAATTTCTTTAGAAAAAGAGATAGAAATTTTGAGACAAAATTTCTGCAGCATAACAGATATATAACATGATTTTAGAAAATAATAATGTCATGAACCATCCTTGGGGCCCATGTCGTGACTACCCCAAGCCCGCCTTCCATAGGCTAGGGGTTGGCAACTAGCACCAAAGGCATAATCCCTATAAAAAGGTAAGGTGTTTCCTTTTAACCTGTATCACACACACAGCCTGAACACAAGAAGCAGAGTACGCAACTGGAAGTAAACACTAAGTAAAACTGTATAAAAAATAAAGTGCTGAAAGGAAAGGGGCTGGAAATACAAGACCAACAGTAAAGTACAACAAATCTAAAGCTAGTACAACTTCAAAAAGGTAAACAACAACTACTGAGTCATACTTCAGGGATCCCAACTGAAGGGTGGGTACAGATGGACTCCTCAGCACCCCATTCCCATCTGTCCTCTCCGTGTACGTCTCGCTAAGTGGTCCACCTCTAGGTACCATCCAGCTCTACAAATCTCTTCCTAGATCAGTGCTATCCATTGTCTGCAACCAATACAATGATGTGCGGGCATAACCTGTGCAGGGGTGAGTATAACGATACTCAGTAGGGACCCCGAGACCTCTGAAGGTCTCCCAGATTCCACGAAGGAAAACCAAAGAAGTAAGATACAATCACGAAGTTTCAACCAACCCTACTTAGGTATATGCCCATACATATACCTAAGTTACGAGTCATTGTACGACTCCAACTCTCGAGCCCAAGCACAACCCAGTCCACACAGGAAGTAAAGTCAATCACATCGATGATAATGATTGAAAGACAAGACTCAGCTCACAAAGGTATACATCTTTCTTAGAGAGATAGAGATGATCCGATATAGTCATTGATTCATCTAAGCTGTCAGACTCACACAGGATACAAGACGAGCTAAGCTGTCAGACCCACATAGGATACATGACCGGCTATTCTGTCAGACCGACACAGGATACGGGAACAAAGGTCCGAACTGTCGAACCCATGGAGGATCCCGGTACAGTAGTTATCGCTATCGAACCCACAAGTATTTTGGTATAGTAGTTATCTCTGTCAAACCCACGCAGGATTCCGGTACAGTAGTCGTCGTATTCACACCCACGTATGATTCCGGTATAGTAGTCGTCGCAGTCGGCTCTAGGGTTACCATACACAGCACGCTTGATTTCGAGAGGGCCTTCTCCTCAAGTCAAGTGTCGATACATCAACTAACATAAAGTCTCGAGTTGATATATACCATAGTTCCGTCTCATCAAAAGGAACACAACGCGGCAGACGAAGCGTTAATCAGATGCCCGTTCTGAGAGTTATTGACATTTCCATTCTAGGGGCCCAGTTGGATTTACACTCGATCCAAACACAACCATTCTCCAAATTTGTCCAAAACTCACTTAGAGTATCGCAAAAGGACTGCTTCGTTGCGGTGGTCCTAGTGTGGTAGACGACGCATCCTTCGAACGCGCGGTCTCAAAGATATCCGCATTTAAGCGAAGTAGGGCCTGACCCATCAAGTCCAGTGGGCTGGAGGGTCAGCCCGACTCGGATTGGTGGATCCGACGCGGCTAGGGGGTCGGCCCGTCCCGGTGGGGCTCGGCCCACCCAAGGACCCTGCCCATGCTGTGGGCCGGTTCGATTCACCCCGTAGTGCCAAGTGGCACCACCCCTCCTACCTGGCTGGCCGGTTCTACCCGGCGTGTGCGGCCTACATAGCGGGCCGCAGTTCTCTCCCACACGGCGCCGAGCAGCGCCGCAGTCCTTCAGCTCGGCCGACAGGTGACCGACCAGTTTGCCCACTGAGTAGCCCGCGGTAACGATCCGTGTCTCCTCCGCGCGGCACCTGCATGTGCCGGGGTCCACTAGCCCGGCCGGCAGTAGCCGGCCGGTTCTTCAGCTCGAGCAGCCCATAGATGCGGGCTGAAGTTT
Organism: Viscum album; assembly: GCA_963277665.1. NCBI lineage: Eukaryota > Viridiplantae > Streptophyta > Magnoliopsida > Santalales > Viscaceae > Viscum > Viscum album. The sequence goes on along the minus strand of OY728143.1, from coordinate 795,379,421 downwards.
TCCCCCACGTAGCCGGCACGCGGCTGCCGCCTCCAGTCGCCACCACCTCTGGTCGACGTCGAATCTGGTCACCGCTGCCTCTTCCGACCACCACAGCCTCCATGGTCATGTCCTCCTTCCTCCGGCGTGGTGCAACAGCACCGTTCCCTACCGGCTCTGCCTCCATTGTCAGCGTAAACAATAATCAACAGAGGGTCTTCAGGCCGTGTTCGTTAGGCCCGTGCCCTCCGTGTTAGGTGATAACATTTTGGCCACCATCATTCCAATATAACTGTCGAAGTTCATGGATATAATTCTTACGTAAAAAGAAATAATCCAAATTCCTTCTACCTCACTTGTCGTTCATCGTTGACTAAGTCGCGGAAATCGGGCGTCGTTCCACTGACGTTGGAAAAGAAGAAGCTAAGGATGACGTCATCGTTCTTCTTTGATGATGCTTCCTTTTCCATATTCCGCTAGAAGAAGGAAGAAGATTTCCAAGGAAAGAGTCGAAGAAGAAATCTAGCGTTCTTCGTGTTCTTCGTTGGGAGAGTTTTAATCCTCCCAAGACCTCAAATTCCACCAAAGGAGAAAGCCAACCAAATAATAACAGGGTGTCTTATTATTTTGTTTTTGGCACGTAAATTCAAAAAGGAGAAATAAATATCCCTTAATAAATTCATACGCGTCGGCGAAATTAATTGGGATGCACTTGGGTACAATTAATTGGCATGCACATTGGCATAATTAATTGGAACGCGCGTTGGCACAATTAATTGGCACGCGCATTGGCACAATTAATTGGCACGCGCGTTGGCACAATTAATTGGCACGTGCGTTGGAAAAATTAATTGGCACACGCGTTGGAAGAATTAATTGTGCGGAGGAGGTCAAAGGATCTCCCCCACTAATGAGGGAGAGTGGAGAGGTCTCAACATTAAGGAGAGAGAGTAGTGGCTTTAATAAATTCAAGGTGAGTTGAGTGGTTTGGTGTTCATGTGGGCCCCACCACACATTATCCTCAAATGGGAGGTTATGTGGGGGGTGGGCCCCACCTCCAACTTCCCTTTGGATAAAATAACCACCACATAAAAATAAAATCATGTCACAGATAATTTAATTTAATTTATTAAGAATCCCAAAAATTAACTTCCACTCCCGTTAAAACGAAACTGCGGTAAAGGTATCCTTAAGAAAATACCAACGCTACGAGTTCATCAGTGTCCTCATACTTCAATTCCAAGCACTGGTTCAAAAGATATAAAATCTCACACATACGTTTACTGAACGTACCTAAAAAAAACTGTAGAAATTGATTCTAAACACACTGGGCCTCAGAATCAGGAGCCATCAGAAACTGAGGACTCGTAAAATTCCCATGTATTTAAGAAAAAAAATTTCCACAAGATTTATGGGTATTCACATTCTCCCAACTTCAGGGATTTATGTCCCCGTAGACTACAACACAAACTAAGGAAACAAATGGGGGTACTGTGCATGCATCTGAGCCTCCTGCTCCCATGTGCTCTCCTGGAGGTTCCCGTGCTGCCAGCGAATGCACACCATAGGAATTGACTGCCCATGTAGTACCCTCTCTGGTCGATCCTAAATCTCCACTAGAACCTCCATGAAAGTTTCCTCGTTATCGATGTACAGCTCCCCATGGTTGATGAAGTGGGACGGGTCGTGCACGTATCTCCTCAGTTGTGATACGTGGAAGACGTCGTTCACTCGATGCAACTGAGGTGGATGGGCCAAGCGGTAAGAAACCTCACCTACCCTGATGAGGACCTGAAAAAGTCCGATTAATTGCGGAGATAACTTTCCGCTGCGGCCAAATCTCCATAGACCTTGTCGAGGTGAGACCCGTAATAAGACATGGTCTCCATCCTCGAACTCCAGTGGTCTCCTTATCCTATCAGCATAGGACTTCTGTCTACTCTGTGCAGTCTTCATCCTCTCCTGGATGATCTGAACCTTCTCCGTCGTAGCCTGGACCATCTCTGGTCCTACAAGTGTTGATTCCCCTGGTTCAGTCCAGTACATAGGTGATCTGCAAGGTCGGCCATATAACGCCTCGTAAGGTTCCACCTCGATGGTGGAGTGGTAGACGTTGTTGTACGAAAACTTCACCAAGGGTAAGTGATTATCCCAACTGCAACCAAAGTTGAAGACGCATGCACAGATCATGTCCTCGAGAGTCTGAATGGTCCTCTCAGTCTGACCATCTATATAAGTATGGAAGGCAATGCTCATGCGAAGCTGCATCCCGAAAGCCTCCTACAAACCCTTCCATAGCTGAGAAGTGAAACATGCATCTCGGTCGAAAACGATCGTCGATGAAACACCATAAAGCCGTACGATCTCCTATAAGAAGAGGCGTCCCAAGCTCTCTACTAAGCCCTGCTCTCTGATCTGTAGGAAGTGGGCCGACTTGGTGAGTCAGTCGACAATCACCCAGATAGAGTTGTGTTCTCTGGATGCACGTGGAAGCCCTGTCACAAAATCCATGGATATCCCATCCCACATTCACTCTGGGACCCTTAAGGGATGAACCAGGCCTGCTGAAACCTGGTGCCCCACCTTCACTTGCATATAAGTGAGGCATCTCGAGAAAAACTCTGCTACTGCCTTCTTCATACCCGACCACCAATGCTGTCATCTGGGGTCCTGATAAATCTTCTCTACTCTTGGATGTACCACTAGAGGGGAAGAGTGGAACACCCTCAACACCTCCTCCTGTAGTGAAAATGGTACCACAGTACATCCTCTGAAGAGAATGACGTTCTCCCCACCTTCAGAAAATCCATCAAGTGCCTACCCTGAGTATATATGAGCACATTGCATCTCACAGTCAACGTCTCTACATTATGCCTCTTTGACTCGCTGAAGAAGTGGAGGAGGGACTGTGAGAGACTGAAGAAAGGCTACTCCATCTCGATCCACAAAGGATATATGCAACGCGGCTAGCTGCTCTATCGCCTCTCCTAGCAGCTGAATTCCCGATCTTCTACTGAGAGCATCTGCTACAATTTTCCCCTTCCCAGGAGTATAGACTATCTCAAAGTCATAGTCCTAGAGAAAATCGAGCCATCACCGCTGTCTCAGGTTCAGGTCCTTCTGTGAGAAGATGTACCTGAGACTCTGGTGGTCAGAGTAGACCGTAAAACATTCACCCATTAGATAGTGTTGCTAAATATTCAAGGCGAAGACCACTGCTGCTAACTCCAGGTCATGGGTAGTGTAGTTCTGCTCATGCTATCTCAAATACCGCGAAACATAAGCGATCCCTGCTCACTCTTGCATCAGGACACACCCAAGCCTGGTCCCTGAAGTGTTGCAGTAAAATACGTACCCTACGCCCTCCTCCCGTAGCCTCAATATGGGCACACTGGTCAACCTCTGCCTCAGCTCATGAAAGCTCTTCTAGCATCTATCGGACCACACGAAGGGTTTAACCTTATTTTTCATTGCTGAAAGAGGTGCTTTAACTCTAGAGAAGTCTGGCACAAATCTCCGATAGTACCCAGCCATACCTAGAAAACTTTGAACCTCTGTCAGACTCCGGGGTGGCTCCCAAGAAAGCACTGCCTCAATCTTCACTGGATCCACTGCAAATCCAGTCTCCGAGATGACATGTCCCAAGAAGTGAACCTCTCAAATCCAGAACTAGAACTTCGAGATCTTACCATAAAGCTGGTGCTCTCGGAGTGTGTCCAGTACTACCCGCAAATGGTAGGCGTGCTCCTCCTCAATAGTCGAGTAAATCAGTATGTCGTCGATGAAGACTATGACAAAGAGATCAAGGTAAGGCTGGAAAATCTTGTTCATGAGACTCGTGAAAACTTTTGGATCATTAGTTATGCTGAAGGGTATAACCAAGAACTCATAGTGGCCATACCGACACCTGAAGGCCGTTTTCTGCACATCCTCGTCTTGAAATCTGAGCTGGTGATAACCTGACCTAAGGTCTATCTTCAAGAACCATCGTTCTCCCTTGAGCTGATCAAAGAGGCCGTCAATCCTCGAAAGTGGGTACTTATTCTTCACGGTCACCGGATTCAGGCGATGGTAGTCGACACATAGTCTCAAGCTCCCATCCACCTTCTTGGAAAACAAAATTAGAGATGCCCAGGGTGAAACACTGGGTCAGATAAATACCTTCCCCTGCAAGTCCTCCAGCTGTACCCGTATCTCACGAAGCTCAGTGGGAGCCATCCGATATGTTTGAGTAGATATCAGTGTTGTCCCGGGGTACAGGTCAATGTAGAAGTCTACCTCTCTTTGAGGAAGTAGTCCTGGAACGTCGTCAATAAAAACAACCGTGTACTGATCCACCACAACAGGAAAACTTAGACTCCACACATCAACCTCTCTGAGGATGAGACTAGACAACTGATATGTGATTGGTTGCCCCCTCCTCTGCGTAAGTCCATCCAGTGCTACTAAGGCTCCCTTCTCACCGATGAAGGTGAACCTGGTCCCATCCATGCGGATACACCACACTTTTTGCCTAATACAGGAAATCTGAGCATGGACTGTAGATAATGAGTCCATACCCATGATGACGTCATAAGGCCTCGACGCCTCTACAAGAAGATCCCAGCCAAATCTCTCACCTCCTAGAGTAAGGTCACACTACCGAAACCAGTGCACAATCGCCGAGTATGCTCCCATAAGTGTCTCTATCTGTAAGGATCAATCCAACGACAACTTCAGAATATCCAAGATCCGAATGAGGGCAGTGGAAATTAAAGAATGTCTTGCACCAGTGTCTATAAGTACTGCATAAAGGGTGGAGTAGAAACAGATAGTACCTTGAATCATCTCAGGTGCGCCGTGGTCATAGGCCTCAATTCCCTGGAGCTGAGCCCACCTCTATCCGCAAGCTCCCTGTGGTCAGGGTGGACCTCCTGGTGGTGGTGGTGGTAGTGGCTTAGAATTTCATCCACCACCCACTGCTTGGCCAGCTCCTCTGCCACGTCCGCCTACTCCCGGCGGACCACCACGGTCGATCCTCTGCCTCTGCCTAGGAGGTCCCTCTACTATCTGCTGCTCATATGCATGGCTGGTCGGGCAGTCATGAGCCATGTGGCCCTGCCCACCACATGCATAACACTTCCTACTCCTCTTATAGCTGGATCTGTATCGTGTGCCCCACACAATCGAGCCTGTATCCTGGGGTCTCCCACCTGATGGCCTGGTCATCTTGGACCTCTACGTTAACTGTCTACTTCCAAATGCAGAAGACTCTTCTACGTGTCATCCTGTGGTGGGTCTCGCCACTGGTGACTGCTGAGTGAAAAAACTCTCCACTAGAAGGGATCGCTCCAGCTCCCCCGCCTGTGTCAGAATGCGGAGGGGAATCGTCGAATCCCTGATCTCATGCCTGAGTCCCTGCTCGAAGTTCTGGTCTCTGAAGAACGGGTCCCATACCATATCCGTGGAGTAGCGCGAGAGGTCTGTGAACCTCGCTGAGGACTAAGCTACTGTCATGCTACCATACTGAAGATGAAGTAAATCCTGAATCCGCACCGCATGATGTGTGGCTAGAGCAGACTTCGAGAAAAAGAGACTCTCGAAGTTTTTCTAGAGCAATGATGCCTCGTCATGCACTAGGAGCATCAGGCTCCACCATCTACGTACTTCTGTATTCAGCAGACTTGCGAAATGGATCACTATGAGGTTGGATGGTGTCCCTACCAATCTAAAAACTCTCACAACAGCCTCCAGCCAATCCTCAGCTACCTGTGGGTTCGTCTCTCCCTGAAACCTAGGAGGTATTTGGCATTGGAACTCGTGAAACTCACTCAGGCGGCGTGCACTCTCTACTGCTGTAGCTGGTGGTATCGGTGGCCTAGCGGGTAGTGGTACCGCTGGTACCTCCGTTGTGATGGGACCTTGCACCGAGGCCTAGTCATTCGGTGGGCTACCATCTCATACGAAACTCGAAACCCTACGCCTTCATTGTGCCATACTAAAAAGAAACAGTTGCGCCAAGGTTAAAACTATATACCCAGTGAGCTGACACAAAGTAATCATGAAGAAAACTTTTTCAAAGGAAACACACACGCAATCATTGTTTTCATGCACTGAGTCAGAGATTAGAAGTTAGAGTCCTAATGTATGGATACGTCGCCCGCCGCACCAACATCAGTTTCACTAAAATGATAACTATACCCAAAAAACATAACACTATTTCCCTTAAAAGAATCATATTCTAAGTTCTACGGTAGAACTGACTCCTCTAATACCAATTTGTCATGACCCGTCCTCGGGGCCCGTGTTGTGACTACCCCAAGCCCGCCTTCCATAGGTTAGGGGTTGGAGACTAGCACCAAAGACATAATCCCTATAAATGGGAAGGCATTTTATTTTAACCTGTATCACACACACAACCTGAACGCAAGCAGCAGAGTACACAAATTGAAGTAAACACTAAGTAAAACTTTATACAAAAGAAAGTGCTGAAAGGAAAGGGGACGAAAATACAAGACCAACAGTAAAGTACAACAACTATAAAGATAGTACAACTGAATAAAGGTAAAAAAAAACTACTGAGTCATCCTCTAGGGATCCCACCTAAAGGGTGGGTACAGATGGACTCCTCATCATCCCTGGCCCGTCTGTTCGCTCTGTGTATGTCTTGCCAAGTGGTCCACCTCTGGGTAGTATCCAGCTCTACAACTCTTTGCCTGGATCAGTGCTGTCCGTCATGTGCAAGAAACAAAATGATGTGCAGGCATAGCCCATGCAGGGGTGAGTATAACGATACTCAGTAGGGACCCCGAGACCCCGAAAGGTCTCCCAGAATGCACGATGGAAAACCACAGAAGTAAGATACACTCATGAAGTGTCAACCAACCCTACTTAGTTATATTCCCATACATATACCTAAGTTACCGGTCATAGTCCGGCTCCAATGCTCGAACCCAAGCACAACCCAGTCCACATAGGAAGTGAAGTCAATCACATCGATGATAATGACTAAAAGACAAGACTCAGATCACATAGGTATATATCTTTCGTAGAGTGATAGAGATGATCAGATGTGGCCACTAATTCATCTAAGCTGTTTGACCCACACATGATACAGGAACAGCTAAGCTATCATACCCACTCAGGATACAGTGCCAGCTACTCTGTCACACCCATATAGGATATAGGAAAAGAGGTCAGAACTATCGAACCCATAGAGGATCCTGGTACCGTAGTCATCGCTGTCGAACCCACGGAAGATTTCGATACAATAGTTATCATTGTAGAACCCACGTAGGATTTCGGTACAGTAGTAGTCGCAGTCGAACCCACATAGGATTCCAGTATAGTAGTCGTCATAGCCAGCTCTAGGGTTCTTGCACACAGCACACTCAATTCCAAGGGGGTCCACTCCTAGAGTCAAGTGTTGATACATCAACTAACACAAAGTATCGAGTTGATGTATCCCATAGTTTCATCTCATCAAAATGAATGCAACGCGATAGATGACACATCAATTGGATGCCTGCTCTGAAAGTTATTGGAATTTCCGTTCTAGGGGCACATTTTGATTTATGCTCGATCCAAACCCGACCATTTTCCAAATTTGTCCAAAACTCACTTAGAGTATCGAAAAAGGACCACTTCGTCGCGGAGGTCCAAGTGCTGCATATGGTACATCGTTCAGACGCATGGTCTGGATGATATTCGCATTTAAGCTAAGTCGGGCATGACCCATCAAGCCCAGTGGGCTGGCGGGTCGGCCTAACCCGGCTCGGTGGGTCCAACCCGGCTGGGGGGGTCGGCCTGGCCTGATGGGGCACGACCCACCCGTGGACCCGGCCCGCGCTGCGGGCCGTTTCGGTTTGCCTGGCGGTGCCAAGTGGTGCTGCCCCTCCTGCCCAGCCGGCCGTAGCTGGCCGGTTCTGCCCGGCTCGTGCAGCCTGCATAATTGGCCGCGGTTCTCTTCCACGTGTCGCCAAGCGGCGCTGCGGTCCTTCAGGCCGGCCGGCAGGTGGCCGGCCAGTCCGCCCACCGAGCATCTTGTAGTTGCGGGCCGCGTCTCCTCCGCGCGGCACCTGCAGGTGCCGTGGTCCACCAGCCCGACCGATAGTACCAGGCCGATTATTCAGCTCGAGTGGCCCGAGTATGGGGGCTACGGTTTTCCCCCACGTGGCTGTTGCGCGGCCACCACCTCCGGTCTCCAGCACTTCCGTTCACCATCCAATCCAGTCGCCGCCTTCTCTTCCAATCGCCATGACCTGCATGGCCGCAACCTCCTTCCTCCGGCGCGGTGTGACGACACCGTGCCCTACCGGCTCCGCCTCTATTGTCAACGCAAACAAGAATCAACGGAGGGTCATCGGGCCATGTTCGTTCGGCCCGCGCCCTCCGCATTAGGTGATAACATTTTGGCCACCATCATTCTTAAATAAACATCAAAGTTTGTGGATATAATTCTTACATAAAAATAAATAATCCAAATTCCCCCTACCTCGCTTGTCATTCTTCGTTGACAAAGTTGTGGAAAGCGGGCGTCATTCCATTGATGTCGGAAAAGAAGAAGCCGAGGATGAAATCGGCGTTCTTCGTTGATGACGCTTCCTTTTCCTTGCTCCACTAGAATAAGGTAGAAGACGTCCGATGAAGGAGTCAAAGAAGAAATCCAGCGTTCTTCACGTTCTTCTTTGGGAGAGTTTTAATCCTCCCTAGCCCTCAAGTTCCACCGATGGGGAATGCCAACCAAATAATAATAGGGTGTCTTATTATTTTATTGTTGGAACATAAATTCAAAAAGGAGAAAGAAACTTCCCTTAAGAAATTCACGCGTGTCAGCGAAATTAATTGGGACGGGCTTGGGCACAATTAATTGGCAGGCGCGTTGGCACGTGCATTGGCACAATTAATTGGCACGCACGTTGGCACAATTAATTGGCACGCGCGTTGGCACAATTAATTGGCACGCGCGTTGGCACAATTAATTGACACGCGCATTGGCACAATTAATTGTGTGGAGGAGGTCAAAGGCTCTCCCTCATTAATGAGGGATAGTGGAGAGGTCTCAACATTAAGGAGAGAGAGTAGTGGCTTTATTAAATTCAAGGGGAGTTGAGGGGTTTGGTGTTTGTGTGGGCCCCACCACACATTATCCTCACATGGGAGGTTATGTGGGGGGTGGGCCCCATGTACAACTTCCCTTTGGATAAAATAACCACCACATAAAAATAAAATTATGTCACACATAATTTTATTTAATTTATTAAGAATCCCAATAATTAACTTCCACTCCCGTTAAAACGCAACTGCGGTAATGGTCTCCATAATGAATACCGGCACTGCGAGTTCATCAGTGTCCTCAGATTTCAATTTCGAGCACCAGTTCAAAAGATATAAAATCTCACACGTATTTTTACTGAACATACCCGAAAAAAACTTCAGAAATTGATTCTGGGCACACCGGGCCTCGGAAACAGGCACCGTCAGAAACTGCGGACTCGTAAAATTTCTATATATTTAAGAGAAAAAAATTTCCACAAGATTTCTGGGTCTTTAAAAATAAAAATCGAGGGTAAAAGGGTAACCCACTCATAAATAACTCATATTAAAATATAAATATAGAATAACATGGAGATAAGAAAATGGTATGGATATTTGAATGACATACCACAAAAAAAGGAAACTTGAAAGGAAAGAGAAGATGCGATTTCTTTTATGAGAAATTCGTCAGCCTAACAACGTCACTTAAAAATTAAGAAAAAAAATTGATGAGAGAAGAAAGGGTATCTCAACAATTAGACATGAAATGGACAGAACGGAGAACATATAAGAGCATGCCCTCAACATGAAGAGATGGAAATGAGAAGACAAAACATAAGGAAGTCACGACTTAAAAAGATGAGGGTGAATGGATCTCTTACCTTGAAGAGTAACATTGAATGCTTGAAGGTTAGGATCTTGGGTGGCTTGATGGCACCTTTAGAGAACTCCTTGGGAGGTAAGGAGACCAGAACTTCGTTGATGATGACTTTGAAATGAAATTAATGAGGGAAATGGCTTGGTATTTATAGGAAAAGTGAGTGAATTAATAATTAATTTCCAAGGGACACCTCATCGGTGGTATTTGAAAAACCATGGGTTTCCCATGGTATTTTCCCATGGTATTGGCCACTTGGGACACCTCATAGCACATATCATTATTCATAAGTCAACCCAAAAGCTAACATCATTATTACATCATAAATGATGTCATTAAACACCCGAAACTCAAAACTGCATATTTACTATTCACCAAAAATTCAACTGTTTCAGAAAAAACCAAAAAATTCACCCTAACCTAATATATATTCTCTAAATTCAAAAATTAAGTCCATTTTATAAAAATAATTCTCTAAATATTTTTAATTTAATTTTTAAATAAAATCATTTTTTATTCCAAAAATAAAACTTTAAAACTATAACTGATTTTGTAACACCTTAAAAAAGTAATCAAGGTCCCATAAAAATATCCTATACCCATAAGACAATAAAGTAAAAATGTATGATTAAATTTTATAAAAATACATTTCCATTTTAAATTATTAAATTAATTATAAAATTGTAAATAAAATATTTATGGCATACAAAAATACCAAAACTTAAACTACGATCATTTTTTCACTCTTAAGATTTATAAAATGTATTTATACATTCATGGGTGAAGTTTCTATTTTTGGTCAAATTAATATTCATTACTATTCATATGGGTATGTTACTATTCCTACTTTACTATTCACTAAAAACCAAGTTGATCTTATTAGACTTTAAATTTCTCACTGATCACAACTATTGAAGACCATTTTTTGAAAATCATTTCACATTATCAATAGTTTAAAATACCATTTTTCCCTAAATTCATCAATAATATGCATCCTATATTTATCCGGATATTATAAATTGAAAAAGTTGTCCATAATAAGAAAGAAAATTTTATTTATATAAAAGGATTACACAAATCAACTAAGGTCTCGCTACATAGCCCCTTATAACACCAGCATAAGACCTAAGTGTAAGGTTTGATATGGTGATATAATCACGGGGTGGCTTAGACAACATTGCCCGAGTGGTGATTTCTATTAGCTTGAACTTCTCCCTTAGGAGATTCCGTTCAAGATTCATACGTTGAAGTTCGGCTTGGGATTGGTCCAGAGCAAAGCTCAGTGATGCTACCTCCTTCCCAAGCTCCGATAAATGGGATTCATATGGATCGAGTCTACTGGATGAGTCCATTCAATCTTCTTTCTGTATTAATTAACCAAGATAACCGTATTAAAAAAACACAATGTTAAGATTATAGTTTCCAACCGTCATATTGACCATCGGTCATATTGACCAATGGTCATATAACAGATGAAACCCAGCGGTCTCATTTTAATTATACCCACTTCATTAATTAAAGTATATAGTTTTGTTAAGTATAAAATAAAATAACACACAAAATTAAGAAACAAATATAATTAAAAATTTCAGGTCGTTACATTCTTCCCCCTTTAAGAAATTTCATCCCCGAAATTTTATCTCGTATCCTCTGATGGGAAAAGGTGTGGGTACTTCTGTCTCATGGACTCCTCTGGTTCCCACGTGGCTTCTTCATATTTGTGGTTCCTCCACAACACCTTAACAAGGTGGGTAGTCTTGTTGTGTAGAACCTTGTCTCTACGATCCAAGATCTCTACTGGCTGCTCCTCATAAGAGAGGTCATGTTTCAGTTGTACCACCTCTGAATATAGTACATGTGAAGGGTCAGGTATGTACTTCCTCAAGAGGGATATGTGGAAGACATCCTGAACTTGGGCTTGATATGGAGGAAGTGAAACCCGATAGGACACTTCTCCCACACGATCAAGGATTTCATAGGGACCAATGTACCTAGGGATGAGCTTCTATTTCTTACCAAACCTCATGAATCTCTTCCACAGTGAAATCCGAAGAAATACTTTGTCACCAACATCAAACTCCAAGTCCCTTAGACGGTTGTCGGCATAGCTCTTTTGCCGAATATGAGCAGCCTTAATGAGTTGTTGGATGAAATGGACCTTTTCTGTCATCTCTTGCACGAGATCAGGCCCAAGAATATTTCTCTCACTAGCTTAATCCCAACAAGTATGAGTTCTAAATCACTTCCCATATAGAGATTCATATGGTTCAATTTGAATGCTTGAGTGGAAGATGTTTTTGTAAGAGAACTCAAATAAAGAGAGATGTTGATCCCATCCACATTTAAATTCCATTGAGAAAGTTCTCAGCATGTCCTCGAGTGTTTGAATAGTCCTTTTAGATTGCCCATCAGTTTGGGGCTGATAGGCCATACTAAAATTCAATTCAGTGCTCATAGCTTGTTGAACACATGTCCAAAATTTTGATGTGAACCTTGGATCACGATCAGATACGATAGAAAGTGGAACTCCATGCAGCCTTACCACTTCCTTCACATAAATCATGGAAAGTTGATTAAGAGAGAAATCTTCCCGAATGGAGATAAAATGGACAATCTTGGTGAGACAGTCCACAATAATCCATATCACATTATTTTCTTTGGACATTCTCGGGATACCAGTGAAAGAGTCCACAGTGATATTGTCCCACTTCCATGCTGGTATGGGTAGTGGTTGCAATAACCCTTTAGGAAGTTGTCACTCCGCCTTCACTTGCTGACATACCAGGAACCTTAACGTGTAGTCAGAAATCTAACTTTTCATATTATCCCACCAATAATGATCACGACGGTCCCTATAAATTTTCATGCTACTAGTATGTATGAAGAAATTAGAGCTCTGAGCTTCATCCATCAGCTCCTTCTTTATTTCCGGAATAGATGGAACACATAGTCTTGTATGAAATTTCAGTACACCATCTTGATCAGTATTGAATTCAGGAAACTTCCCATCCTTCACATCCTCAAGCTTCTTCTGTAACAAAGGATATTCTTTCTGAGATTTCTTGATATTCTCTAGTAATGATGGTTGAGAAATCATTTAGATTAGGGTTGATGATATCCCATCCCTAATAATTCCCATGTCTAGTTTTCCTAGATCATTGATCAGAGGATCTCTTTGAATCCTTATCATGGAAAGAACAACTGGGTCTTTCCTGCTTAATGCATCATCAACTTTGTTTGCTCTTCTGGGATGATAATGAATTGAATAATAATAGTCTTTAAGAAGTTCCAACAATTTCCTTTTTCTCATGTTCAATTCCTTTTGTGTGAAAATATACTTCAAACTTTGATGGTATGTGTATATATCACATTTCTCCCCATAAAGATAGTGCCTCCATATCTTCAGAGTAAAAACGACCACAGCTAGTTCCAGATCATGCATAGGATAGTTATGCTCATGAGTCTTCAAATGTCGAGATGCATAAGTAATGAACTTGTCATTTTTCATGAGGACACACCCAAGCCCTTTCATAGATGCATCGCTAAAAATAATGAATCCTTCTCCACTTTAGGGAAGAGTTAACACAGGTGAAGTAAACAATCTCTTCTTCAGCTCTTGGAAACATTCATCACACTCCTTTGTCCAGATGAACTTGACCCCTTTTCGAGTTAACTTGGTTAATGGATTAGAATGTCATGAAAAGTTTTTCACAAACCTCCTATAATATCCTAGTAATCCAAGGAAACTACGAATATCAGTTATTGTTGTAGGCTGAGGCCACTCCTCTACAACTTTTGTCTTTTTAGGGTCAACTGTGATTCCTTTTTTGGTAACAATGTTCCATAAGAAAGAAACTTTTTGTAACCAGAATTCACATTTACCGAACTTTCCAAAATGTCTCTCCTTCTGTAGAGTTTGAAAAATAACCCTCAGATGATCCTCATTATCCTCATAAATTTTGGAATATATCAGAATATCATCAATAAAAACCACCAAAAAGTTATCAAGGTAGTCTTTTAAATACTCTATTCATCAAATCCATAAAAATAGTAGGTGCATTAGTCAGTCCAAAAGGCATAACAATAAACTCATAATGCCCATATCTTGATCTGAAGGTAGTTTTTGGAATATCTTCTTTCTTCACCCTCAATTGATGATAACCAGATCTAATATCAATCTTAGCGAAGAATTGAGCCCCACGAAGTTGGTCAAATAAGTCATCAATTCTTGGAAGATGGTATTTGTTCTTTAATGTGGTCCCATTCAGTTTTCTATAATTAATGCATAGCCGCATCGATCCATTCTTCTTATTCTTCACAAATAGAATTGGTTCTCCCCAAGGAGACACACTTGGGAAGATAAACCCCTTCTCCAAAAGATCTTGGACTTGTTTCTTTAATTCCTCCAGCTCCACATTTGACATCCTATATGGGGTCGTTGATCTTGGATGAGATCCAGGTACGATTTCAATGGAGAACTCTACCTCTCTTTCTGGGGGAGGTCCAAATAACTCCTCAGGAAATACATCATTGTATTCCTGGACATTGGGTACATTTTCTATCCTCAAACTATCATTTCCTTCTTCTTCTTCATCGATCAATTCCATAAAGAAGGATATAGAAGGTTTTTCTAGACAAAGATCAGTTTTATATATCTCTCCTTGGAAGAAAACTATAGGTTTTCCATTCAAGACTACTGAGATTTTCTTACTTCTACATTTGATATTAGCATTATACTTTGAGATCCAGTCCATCCCTAGTATAATGTCAAATTCTAGCATGGGAATTACTACTAGATTTGTGATAATATTGTTCTCACCAAAGTAAATACTAGAGTTTCTAAACACTGATGATTCTTCGATAATCTCACCAGGAGTCCTGAATGATAACTCTACTTTTTGGAAATTAGGGGTTGATTCTAAATTTTTTGCAAACTTGGAGGAAATAAAAGAATGTGTAGGAAATTAATCAAACAAATTACTTACTATATTTGAGAGAACAACAGGAGTACCTTCTACCATATCATTTGGAGCTTCAACTTTAGCTGTCGTGATAAAAAAACATGACCTTGCTCCCTTGGACTTTGCTGAGGCTGATGGTGGCTCCCCTGCATTGCCTCAAATTTGGAAAGTGATAGGAAAAATTCCCAAGTTGTCTACACTTAAATCATTGTACATTAGGTAGGGCCTGCACAATCTTCCCCTTGTTGTTAGTGTTTGGAATTTGAGGTTTCACCTCACTATGACATTTCCTCGCAATATGACCATCTCTTCCACACTTGTAGCATTTCCCGCTCCTGAGCAGGCAGTTCCCCGAATTATTATTCCTACATTTATTACACGCGGGACATTGCACTTGATTTCCTCCTCTTCCTTGATCAAATCTCCTCCCTAAGCTTGGATCCATTGATCTATTTTTGTCGTTGGATTTATGAGACTAATGCGTCTCACCAAACTCTAGTTCAACTTTCATCACACTTCGCACGATCTCCTCATAGCTGTCATAATCTTAGTTGGCTAGATTCTTCCACAGATGAGGTCTCAGTCCACCGAAGAATCTATCAACCTTTCCATTTGGGTCCATGACAAAGATAGAGGTGTAACGTGAAATCCTTGTGAAGTTCATCTCATAGCTTCCCACAAATTCATTCTCCTTCTACTTCAGCTCGAGAAACTCCTTCTGCATTCTTGTTCTCATAGAACGAGGGAAATACTTATTGAAGAAGACCCCTTTGAACTCTTCCCACCCCATAGCTTCAACCTCCACTCTTTGACTTGTGTTTTTAATCAGCTCCCACCACTGATCATCTTCTCCTTCTAAACGATAAACAACTAGGGTGACCTTCTCTTGCTCTGAACAATGGAGAACAAAAAAGATCTTCTCGATAGAGCTGATCCACTGCTCATAAATCAATGGGTCAGTTGATCCAATGAAGGTTGGTGGTCTTTGATGCATAAAGGACTCAACAGAATGTTTTTCTCTTCACGGTGAGATCAGTCTCTCTACTTGATTAAAGTTATTTCCCATAACTTGAGTCAGTTGGTTTATCATTCACATGAATGTTTCCATTTCAGCTTCCATCGGAGGGCTATCAACGCATGGTCCTTTGTGGTCACCATTTACATGGTTCCCCCTATTGCACTCCATTTCTAAAAGAATAAAACCTTAATGAGAAACTTATTTCCTTTATGAATCTTTTAACTATAAAGGATTTATGTCTTAAAACTTCTTTAAACAACTACATTTCTCTATAAATTTTTCATAATGATTCATAAAAAGGTAATGATTAACCAAACATATCCCCTGGGAGTGTTGTAACCAAGAGTCAACAAGCCTCATTGTCATGCACCAGTTCCCATTTGAGTCTAGCTCAAAGCGGTGTTTTCGGGTTTTACCCCTATGTACATCTGTTCCAGAGCCAGCTCTACTTTCTCGTCTCCAGACAGGGATGTATTTTTTTGATAAACCACGTACTTAATACTCACCAAAATACCAGGAAGTTTTCTTATATTTAAAATTTTCTATAGTATTATTCCTAAAGATTTTATAGCCTAATTTCTATAAATAAATAAACTATCCTCTGGTACCAACTATGGCATCCCACCTTTTTATTACATAACTTTTCATTACATTTTACATACAAAGGATCTTTAAAGTCTAGTGTCTTGGAAATCAAGAAAAATAAAACTTAAATACAACATAAAATATTCTTCTAATCCAATTTTAAGGATTCATTATAAGTTCATCCCACGTATAACTACTTCATATCATATCCTAGAGACATACATCAAGGTAAAGGGTGAGTAGAAGGCTTAGTAAGGAAAACAAGTGAAACAATTGACATATGATCTTGAGAAATATTAATAAGAACATGATAAAAGTCATAAAGGTATGAGAAATAGAAGAATATGAATTTCATAACAAAAACAACGTGAATCATAACTTGAATATGTGGCTACAACATTTCATTTATATATTCATGAACATATCACCATGTTTTATCCCCAAGGTGTCATAAAAATTACCAAGGTTATTCACCAAGGTATCGTGAAACTTGTCATCTCTAGAGATTAATTCTTTACCGAATGCATTGGAGTGCTATCAGGGCACACCCTTAATATGTTTTTACTTTCGTGTGATTCACATATATCATAATCAAACATTTCATAAATAACCCATAGAGAATAAAAGAAATGGGTTTCTTTTCAAAATCATGATGTTTTAGAAGTTCTAAAAAAATAAGATCATTATATCATTTATAACCCATGGAAAGGGAGTGAGGGTTATATGTATATCCATTCAAGAATAAAATATATCATTTTTAAATACTTATGAACCCCCATATAAACGAAATAGGTCTGGGTATTCACATAAATAAATAAGATAATTTGTTGAGAAAAAGAGATATAAATTTTGAGATGAAATTTCTGCAGCATAACGACTATATAACATGGTTTTAGAAAATAATTACAAGAGAGGGTACAAGGGTAACCCACTCATAAATAACTCATATTAAAATATAAATACATAATATCATGGAGATAAGAAAATGGTATGGATATTTGATGACATACTACAAAAAAATGAAACTTGAAAGGAAAGAGAAGATGCGATTTCTTTTATGAGAAATTCGGTAGCCTAACGACGTCACTTAAAAATTCCTAAAAACAATTGATGAGATAGGAAAGGGTCTATCAACAATTAGACATGAAATGGATAGAAATGAGAACATATAAGAACATACCCTCAACATAAAGATATGGAAATGAGAAGACACAACATAAGGAAGTAATGACTTAAAAAGAGGAGGGTGAAAGGATCCCTTACCTTGAAGAGTAACTTTTAAAGCTTGAAGGATGGGACCTTGGGAAGATTTAGGGTACCTTGGGAGGAATAATTGGGAGGTAAGGGGACCGGAACTCCTTTGAGGATGATTTTTAATGAAATTAATGAGGGAAATGGCATGGTATTTATAGGAAAAGTGAGTGAATAAATTATTAATTTCCATGGGACACCTCATCAGTGGTATTTGAAAAACCATGGGTTTTACCATGGTATTTTCCCATGGTATTGGCCACTTGGGACAAATAATATCATATCTCACTATTAATAATTTTACCAGAAATATTGCATCATTATTACATCATAAATGATGTCATTAAACACCCGAAACTCAAAACTGCATTTTTACTATTCACTAAAAATTCAACTGTTTCAGAAAAAACCCAAAACATCACCCTAACCTAATATCGATGCTGTGAATTCAAAAATGAATTCCATTTTATAAAAATAATTTACTAAATATTTTTAATTTCATTTTTAAATAAAATCATTATTTATTCCAAAAATACTACTTTAAAACTATAACTCATTTTGTAACACCTTAAAAAAGTAATCAAGGTTCCATAAAAATATCGTATACCCATTAGAAAATAAAGTAACAATTTATGATTAAATTTAATGAAAATAAATTTCCATTTTAAATTATTAAATTAATTATAAAATTTTAAATAAAATATTTATGGCGTACAAAAATACCAAAACCTAAAATCTGATCATTTTTTCACTTTGAAGATGTCTAAAATGTATTTATACATTCATGGGTGAAGTTTCTATTTTTTGGTCAAATTACTGTTCATTAATATTCATATGGGTATGTTTCTATTCCTACTTTAATATTCACTAAAAACCAAGTTGATCTTATTTGACTCTAAATTTTTTACTGATCACAACTGTAGAAGACCATTTTTTGAAAATCATTTCACATTATTAATAGTTTAAAATACATTTTTTCCTAAATTCATCAATAATACACATCCTATATTTATCCAGATATTAGAAATTGAAAACATTTTCCATAATAAGAAAGAAAAATTTATTTATATAAAAGGATTACACAAAGAAACTAAGGTCTCATTACATACCCCCTTATAACACCAGCATAGGACATAAGTGTAAGGTGTGCTATGGTGATAGAATCTTGGGGTGGCTCGAAAAACATTGTCCGAGTGGTGATTTCTATCGGCTTGAACTTCTCCCTTAGGAAATTCTGTTCAAGCTTCATACGTCGAAGTTTGGCTTGGGCTTGGTCCAGAGCAAAGCCTAGTGATTCTACCTCCTTCCCAAGCTCCGACAAATGGGCTTTATATGGATCGAGTCTACTGGATGAGGCCATTAAATATTCTTTTAGTATTAATTAACCAAGATAACCATATTTATAAAAATACAACATTAAGATTATAGTTTCCAACAGTCATGTTGACCAACAGTCATATTGACCAACTGTCATATAACAGTCGAAACCCAATGGTCTCATTTTAATTATACCCACTTCATTAATTAAAGGATATAGTTTTTTTAAGTATAAAATAAAATAACACACAAAATTAAGAAAAAAATATAATTAAAATGTTCGGGTTGTTACATCCTTTTCCACTCACTTTTCATAAGCATGTAAACATGATATCTGTGTACCTATACATGGCATGTGACCTACATAGTGTCAGGTAGTATACTGCACACAACATGTGCTTCTGCCACAGACAACCTGACTATGTACTCGACTACCTTCCTAAGACCTAGTACATGGTGTGTAAAGCCCATGAACATTGTGTACTTTTTAAAAGTCATCTTACCTAAATAGGAATAACACATGGCATGTGTTCCCTGTACCACACATCATATAAACTTGTTTTTCCAAGGGGAAAACCCTCAAATCTCCCCTAAATACTCATTTTCACCCCAAAAGTAGTAGATTGACCCTAAAGGGGTCTTAAAAAAGTATAATAGTTTTTTAAATATTGATAATGATTAAACAAACATTATGTTCAAAATAACTTAAAAACATCATACATTTGGGAGGAATCCATGAAATTTTACCCATTTCCAGGGTTAATGATTGCCACACGACGATCCATCACATCTCGAGCTCTGTAGAGGTACCTCCCTCTCCTGATATCCCTCACCCTATATCTATGTCCCTTTATCTCTTTGATCATGGTTGAGAAGATCCCAAGGGGGTGTACACACGAATCTAGTGGAGAATAAGGAAAATAAAAGAGGAAAAAATAAATAAAAAGAAATTAAAAGAAAAAAGAAAAGGAAAATGAGCCCAACCTCCAAGCCCAAAATGAGTTTATGCCGCACCTAAAAAAATATCCATTTCAAACTCAACAGAAGAGAAATAAACTCAATTTTAAACTTGGTTCAAAAGATATTATCAAATGAACTTACATGAATAAATTAATATTTAATTTATTAAATATTAAATATTAATTATTCTGCTTAAATTCAAATGGCTCAGAAATGTAATAAAATAATATCCGAAGATAAAAGACCTATTTCGGGACTAATGGAGTGGTCATAAGAATTATCCAAGATCCTTTTTTAGGAGAAGAATAACATTTCCCCTTATAAGTATCCGAAATAAAAAATTCAAAATTCTTCTCCAAACTCCAGTCTGATAAAACATGGGTCCTTAAAATATTCTAACCATAAACCTTATCATCCCCAAGAATCCCAATGTTAAGACTAGAAACCACACTCTCAACCTAATAATCTAAAAAAAGCTATTTTTACTCTCTAACAACCTGTCTCATATCATCGACAATTTTCTCTTACATATAAGGCATTTAAATACAACTGATTTGTTACTCCTCACCATGGGAATACCCTTATTGTCTTCTCAAAACAAAACTTATGAGCTGAACGACCCATGAAAATGGTGAAAATCCACTAAAAATGAGGGTCACCACCCTCAATTGGCCAATGGTGGTCTCCCCACCATATGGATTACCTTATGGCACTCTATAAGTGTAACCAAAAAAGGTTTTCCTTCCTCAAAATAGGTAATAACATTTAAAAGAAATAAGCTTGGTGTTGGAATGATACTCTCTTAGCATACTAAGGTATATGTCAAGATAAAGCATGATCGTCTCTAACTGGAAGTAAAATAATACTATACCGAAATGTGTGTACTGATATCTCTGAGCCATTCACAAAAAACAATATAGTCTTACCTTTAACCAACAGCTGACACCATGTCTCCCAAAAATGTGTGTCTAGGTCTAAACATGGGTGAACAACCTTATGGACCATGATTTTTCTCTGATTTCACCTCTACCATGGGGGGACATTCGACATTTAACAATAACTCCTAGGAAACGAAGCCTCAGAAACGTTTTGAAAACATATGTACTCATATTTTACATGGACACTCACCAATTTTTGATTGAATGGTAACACACGTAACTAGCGTGTACCTTTAAAACCCAACTCACACTTCAATGATTCATCCAACACAAGGCTAAGATAACCATACTACATGGAAAAATAGAACTATTAATTTAGAAGCTCCCTTGGAATTCCTCTTCAAAAGAAAGAATCTCACATATTCCATGATTTATTCCAGGAACGCCTGTCACCCAGCTTCATTCTAGTCATGAGCATTTACCCATTCTTAAAATGCATTAAGAATAGAAGAAACATTTATTGACTAAGATAGGAAGCTGGAAATTGTTTCCATGTCGAATCCAATCTCAAAAAAGAAGATCCCTAGGTTCTTCATCAAAACCTAAAGTCATCAACATGAATATACCAAAAAACAATCAATCACTTACTGTTCCTCTATAAAAAAAGATAATAACAAGATCAATGCCTAAAAAGGCATTTATAAACTCTGGAAAACCTCACTAATTGGTTTCACTCGATGAAAATGAATGCTGACATACAAGGTTCTGAGTAAAAACTAAGGGCCTCCAGGTCTCCCACCAATCCCTATAGATCAAGTATAATAAAAGGACCCATGTTATGACCACCTAACACAAAATATATCACCTTTATAAGGGAGGTAAAGATCACAATGATCTATAAGGGTCAAAACCGATCACACAACCCACAAGGTGCTGATCCTCCCCAAGAATCCTCATAAGGAACTACTCCATGGAGGTCACGATACCAACATTGAAGTGATACTAAATTGACACTCATCAATAATTTTCATACAGTAATACCACCAAGAGGTCAATTTTGTGAGAAATTTCCTGTTACTTATTGAAATCGTACTCAGTGATCCAAATAGATAACAACAAATGAAGGTTGGTTAAGTTTAATTTCATTCAAATCTATGCAGGGAAACACTATATTTATTATTACTGACACTTTCAGTAACTGAACATGAGAAACAACACCTTACAAGGGGTATACCACATGGGTATCATGTTACTTATCAACCTACTAGGGTCATTGCACCTACCATGCATGATGAATGAGTCATCAACCTCAGCACAAATCACGTCCACATAGATTCACATAACCTATCATCAGAACTAAATATATATATAAAAGTAGGATAAATTGAGTATAATTTCTCCAAAAAACTATTCAAGAAAACATAATTATGATGTCTTTTACACTTTAAACAATTTTCATCTATATTTAGTGAGAATCAAAAACTAGCATGCCTATACGATGTGAATCTTATGTGCCAAATATTATGCATGTGAAGCCTCTTTAATTTATTGTCCAAGAGTCAAAATCCACCCATGAACTCTTTATAATAGTCCAAGATCTAGAAATACACAATAAATTATTACATCCACACAAGATGTGCATCGCTCAGAAAAAAATCATATACAACTATAACATCACATATCATAACAAAAATCCTATAGCCCTAGAAATAAAGACTTCAAAACAGAACAAATGTTCTTGATACACTAGTTCGATATCCATCACAAGTTCCAACACATTCATGTTACTTATATATACTATATCCAAAATTGTAAATCCAAGGAAAGGAATAGCTCTGATACCACTTTGCAACTTCCCAGCTCAGATGCCACTAAAAGAGTGCCCCTAGCTGATTGGTTATGAGGCCTCGAGTATGCCTCCCAATATGCTTGAGGCTACTAACTAGTAGTGAGGGCCTTGTGTGTGATAGTGGGGAGAAAATGACATCATATCACAGTAATAAAACAATATAAATATCCAAGTACCATACACACCAACAAAGAAAAAGAGTGTGTAAACAAGAAATAAACTGAAATAGACCATGCTATAATAATAAATAAAAAATATATAAAATCCCAAACAACTATGTCATATATACAACACTAGTCACCCACTGGGCCAAACACATAGATACTAGAATACAAAATAAAATTAAATAAAAATACATTGGTATACTACAAACTCTAATCTAGACCACATGATCAGTATCGATGACACTGCCGAACTACACCAGCCTGATCAGAAGAACCACATGTGTAGCTTCCGTTCAATCATGCAACATCGAGCCTAATCCCAATCCACCATGAAACTGTTTTCAACTTGAAATGTAGACATAAGGTCTACAAATACAGCAAGGTGCATGTGTAGGGGTGATGAATTATTTTAGTAGGATACCCCAATGATGAACCTATAAAATATTCTACCATAAGTTCATGGTCATACAATATGATCATCCAAGACGAGACACAACTAAAAAGATAATTATAACAAATAACGTGAAACCACAATCAAACCTTGATTGTGTACTGCCGATCAACTCGGTGAAGTGATATCACAAATATCCATATTTATTTAGGCATATAGTTATATCCCCATACCTATACATATATACATAAATATCTATATACATGAGTAAGGTGAATGAAATAACTTAAAACATATAGTAATGGATCCTTGGGTCCGTAATCCTGATAGACTAGACATCCTCTAGAAGGGTATTAAGATATAAATTATGCCACTCCATTCGTGTATCATTGAGTGGATCTTTGGGTCCATAATCCTAATTTAAATATACCTTTTTTAACATCATAGGAAATTTCTCTGAGTAATCTATGTCACCATAGGGGTATACTCATCCTAACCCTAGGTTCACCCATACTTGCCACTAATCCTTATAAAGAAGGTTTCTAGGGAATTAAATCTAGACATCCTATAAATGGTCACTGATCTAGACACCATGCTACTCATTCCATGTAAATATTGTCCTATGTCTAATCCCTAGATCCCAATCTGTAGGTGTTCATGACATTGTGACCAAAATAAACCCTAATGGTTTGAACCTTAGGTGATATGTAAGGAGATATCACTGGTTAGACATCATGCACACCTCTTGAGATCCAAATGCAGTCATCATTTCCAACATAAATCATTGTTGTAAGACACCATGATCAACCACCATGATATAAAAAAAGGGCTCACAATCCTAATCCTAGATAGAAAGTCTAGATATCCTCATTATATGACATCTTTAGAAGAGCATAGTCATACTCCATAATCCATAGGTCAAGGAGAGTGTAATCATCCATTATAAACCATAATTTGTAGAGAATTTTATCATCCACTGAAAACCCTGGGTTCAGGAGAGAATAATTGTACTTATTTAACCCATGTTATGAGAAGATCATATTCATCATAATTATATATCAATTATAGGAGAGAGGAATCATTCTCATGTCCCGGGATAGATAAATCATCCATGAGTATTACTACCGGGGACACTATGCTCGTATATCATAATGATATTCTCAATAGATAGAGCCTAGTAAACAACTATGAAAATACCAATAATCTAATAATTTAATATACTAGCTAAACAACTAGATCCTAGGTAGTACCTCTTGTTAAAAAATAAATATAAAAATTAACATGTCTCAGAAGATAGATCCTAGATTGAACATTTGGCATCCCAAAGATGCAGAAAGATGTCCAACATCAGGCTCAACAACCACCTACCAGAAATCACCTTTGGTAATCACCACTACATTAGTAATAAACAAGTGAAAGTATAATAAAAATAGAGAGGGTGGATAAACCCCCAACCAAAAACTTCAACTATAACCACCTGGGCTTACAAGTTTGACATGGATTCTAAGGTGACACCTGCTACCATCTCTACCAAAACCCAACATACTAGCTCAAGGTCGATCAAACAATGGGGCACCCACTGGGTCCCTCAAGTAAAACACTAAGAGGCATCCTACAGGAGATCCTCAAGGCCCAAAAATAATAAAAGAAACCCTAACTGGGATCCCTATCGAAAAATGTAGTATGAGGGATCTTACATTAGATCCTCTAATAGTAAGAAAACCATGGAATTCTATACAGGATCCTGAAAATGATATATAGGTATGGGATCCTATAATGGATTACCTTGGTAAGCATGTAAGAAAATGAATCCCATAAGGTACCACTAATAACATTAAGTAGGTAGAGACATCCAATATAAGATCCTCTAGTTCGAATCATAACGAGATGAATCCTATAATTGATCCTTGGAAGAAAATCATCTCATAAACACTTAGGCTAGAAGGGAACAACTCACCCGGGAGATTCCCTCAAAGGAAGAGATATTGATGAATCATTTAAGAATGATAGATCCTATTTTATCATAGATCGATGGTCTCACTCTCTAGAGACAACTAAATTCTATTACCAGAGTAAGAACCTCTCTATTTAGGTAGAAGCCCCAAAAAACAATTAGGAGTTCTCAAATCACTCATTGGGATTCACCATTGAACTCTACATGAAAATCTACTCATAATGGGAACATCTTATGTCAGATTATGATTCTAGAAAAAAGACATGAAAAACCCTAAAAGGGTTGCAAAGGGGAAGTACACGGTGTGTCTCCCTGAGTACATAGTGTGTTCTTCCAAATCCTCACCTGGGAGTGTACTCTGGTCGGGCTCAGCATGTAAACACCCAAGTACATGATGTGTAAGATGTTTACATGACATGTACCCTACATGGGGTAACTACCCATGTCCCTCACCTGGCATGGCCATTTAAATTCCAAGGATATGTACAAATACACTATGTGTGACCTACATGGGGTCTCATTGTGTACTCCACACGACATGTTCCCCTTAAACGGGAAGCCCAGCCGGGTACTCGACTACACGAACAAGACCAAGTACACGGTTTGTAATGATTATACAAGGTGTGAAATTCATAAAATTCATCTTCCCTAAATAGTAAGTACACATGGAATGTTTTACCTCAACCACATGTCATGTACATGGGTTTTTCCAAACAGAAAACCCTAAAAGCACCATAAAACCCCCATTTTCACCACGAAAGTAGTCTATCAACCCTCAAGGGGTAATAAGAAAGAATAATAGGGATTTAAAACGTGAAAATATATAAAATATTAGGATTTTTGGAAAAAATTTAAAACATCATACATTTGGGAGGAATCCATTGAAGCTTCTCCCAGTTCCACGGTCCACAGTTGTTTCACGATGACTTGACATGTCCTGAGATCCATAGAGGTACCCACCTCTCTCCATATATCTCTTTATCTCTCCATATACCTTTCTATATTTTTCCATACTAAATAATATCCCATAAGAGCATATTAGAGAATCTAGGGGAGAAGGAAGAAAAGAAAAAGGGAAAAATAAATAAAAATAAAAGAAAAGGAAAAAGTGCCTCACTCGGCCCTGATGCCCAAATTGTGTTTATGCCTAGCCTATGAAAAATTATGTATTATAGATTCAATGGACGATATGGAATCTAAATGAAATTATCCATTCAAAATATATTACTAAATGAACCTATGATAACAAATTAATATTTAATTTATTAAATATTAATTATTCCACTAAAATTTGAACAACTTATAAATCTAACAAACTTTTATCCCAGGGTAAACACTATATTCATGGGAAAAGAAAGTGGTCATAAAAATTATCTGAGATCATATTGTAGGTGGAAAATACCATTTCAACCCTTAAAATGATATGAATTAAAAAATTAAAAAATTATGCACAAAACACTAGTTTGAAAAAACAAGGGACCTTACAATCTCCCTACCATAATCCTTCACATCCCTAAGAATCCTGGTGGTAAGAATAACATCCATGCTATCAACTAAAGCATCTTAAAAAACAAGCTATTTTGACTATAAAAGGAACATTCTTATAACATCAACAACTATCTCTCATAGGGAAGACATTTAAATATGAATAGTCAGGCGCTCCCCACCATAGGAATACCCTTATCCTTATCTCAAAACCAAACCTCTAAGCCCGACAGCCCACAAAAAACACCAAAAATCAACTAAAAATGAGGTTCACCACTCTAAAATGTCCAATAGTGCATTACCCACCATATGAATTACCTTATATCGCTCCTCGAGCACAACCTCAATAAGTTTCCTTCCTCAAACTAGGTAAGTACATTTAAAAGAAAGAATATAATCATAAGGATGACATTACCTTAGTATACTTAGGATGATTTCTAGATGGAGAATGATTATCTCTAACTTGTACTACACTAATATTCTACCGAAAGGCATGTACAACTCTCTATGACCCATGATCATAACAAACAAGATACTCTTTTCTTTAACCAACACCCAACACTATGTCTCCCGAAAAAGCTTTTATAGATCCAAACATGGGTCGACTAATTTAAAACACCCAATTTATCTCCAATGTCACCTCAACCATGGAAGGAATATTTTCATTTAACTAAAAATCCTAAGAAACTAAGACCAAAAAAAATTTCCTGAATAAAACCATTATTGGATCACCCATGACTACTCACTGATTTATGATTGAATGGTACTACACATAATCAATGTCTACCTTTACCACTAGACTCATACTCCGTTGAGTCATCCAACCCAAGGATATACTGACCATGCTACATGGAACTCCATGCACTTTAATTCAGAATCTCCCTTAGAAATCCTCTTCAGAATAGGGACCCTCAAATGTGCCATGATTTATTCCACGACCACCCCTCACCCTATATTGTTCTAGTCACAAACTTCTACCTACACTCTCACTACATTATATATAGTAGAAAAACTGATCAACTAGTCTAGGCACCTGAACAATCATTTCTTGTCAAAGGTAGTCTTGAAAAACAAGCACCATAGGCGTTTCATCAAAACCTGAAGGCAACAAGATGACTATAACACAAAAACACAAGCAACTAGAATACCTTAATCCCAAAATGATATTGAAACCAATATCACTACCCAAAAAAGGCATTTATACACTCAGTTCAATCTAACTAAGGAGTTTACCAAGATAAAAAAGAACACCAACCTATAAGGGGATTAGTAGAAAATAAGGTCTTCTAGGTCTCCCATGTTTCCCTACAGATCAATTCCCAAAACTAGGTCATAAAGTATAACCACCTATCCTAAAAGATCTAAACTCTAAAATGGAGGTAATGATAACAACCATACAAGGGTCAAACCTGTTAATATGAACTACAAGGGCCTGATCCTCACTAAGAATCATAAAAAGGAACTCCTCCTTGGAGGTGTTTATACCAACACAAAAGAGATAATGAACTCACACTCACCAGGAATCACATACAATAATACACCCTAAAAGTCTAGTTCAGGAGAAACATCTTGGTATATATTAGAATCGTACTCAGCGATCCGACTAGATAACCACAAATAAAGGTTTGTTAAGTAGAATGTCATTCTAATCTATATAGGAAAACACTATATATATTATTTCTAACACTTTAAATAACCATAACTGAGAAAAAACACTTTAAGTGGTATAACACACAATTATTAAATGCTATATCATCGTACTAGGGTCACTACACCTCCAGTGCATGAGGATTGAGTCATCTGCCTCACCACCAAATTTCTCGATGCAGATCCACACAACTTATCATCAAAAAGAAATATATATATACTAGTTGGATTATTTGAGTATAATTTCACCACAAATCTATATAGGAAAACACCATTTAGGTTTTTGTTGACACTTTAAACAATTAGCTTATGTTTTCAATAATAATCAAACACTAGAAGGCCTATATGATGTGGATCCTATGTGCCGAATATGATGCATGAGATTCCTACTAAATTTTCCATCCAAGATTAAAAATCCACCATTAACCTCTTTCCAATAGGTTAGGATCCATAAATCAATAATAAATCATAAAATCCACACAACATGTGTGTCAATCAAGGGAAAAATCATATAAACTGTAATATCAAAGATCAAAATAGAAATCCCAAACCCCTAATAATGAGGACCTCTTACCAGAATAAATTTTCTCAATGCACCAGTCTAATATACATTAAAGGTTTTGATGCATTATTATTACTCCCGCCAACCATATCCGAAATAGTAAATCAAAGTAAAGTAACTACTCTGATACCACTTTCTGATGTGCCTACCAAGATGCCACTAAAATAGTGCTCCGATCCGGATGGTCATGAGACCTCAAGAGTGCCCCCATATGTTAGATGATACCTACTAGCAGTGAGGGCCTAGGGTGTGATTCTGGGGAAACTATTTCCTTATATTAGATTAGGGAAACAACAAAAATAGCTAAGTATCACACAAATCTATAAATAAACATAGTGAGTATGTAGTAAATAAACTAAAATAGAACATGATGTAATAATAAATGAAAAATATATAAAATACTTAACAACTATTTCATTCAAACGACACTAGACACGCACTGTACTGACCACAAAAATACATAAATATAGAAGAAAATAAAATAAAACTGCCCTATAATACTAATAACTTTGATCTTGACCACATACCTAGTATCCTAGACACTATCAAACTGAACCAGCCCAAGCAGAAGAACCACATAATCTTCTCCCACTCGATCATGAAACACTGGGCTTCAGTCCAATCCACCATGAAACTATGATCAATCAAATAATGAGATATGATTTCAATTTTCACAATGAGGTTCACGTCTAGGGGTGAAAAATAATCTCAGTAGGGAACCCCATGGATGAAGATATAAAATATGCTTCCACAAGTTCATGCTCATGAAATATTCTCAGCCTAACCGAGACAAAACTAAAAATATAAACAAAAAAATAATATGAAACCACAGTTTAACCCCGAGTCTATACTCTTGATCAAATTGGTGAGGTGATATAATAGATATCTATATTTATATGTGTATATATGTATAGTACCATACTTATACATATATACATAAATATGTATATTCATGAGTAAGGTGAATGAAAGAATGTAAAACCAATAGAAGTCGATCGTTGGGTCCGTAATATAGATTGCCTGGACATCCTATGCAAGGGAATTGAGTTAGATGTCATGCCACTCAATACATGTATCATTAAGTCGATCTCTATTCTATAATACCAATAGACATATACCTTCTTTTTTCAATTCTGGAAATGTCACTAAGTAAGCTACATTACCATAGGGGGACACTCGTCCTAACCCTGGGTTCACCCGTACTCACCTCCAATCACTATAAATAAGGATTCAAAGGAAGTACATATGGACATAATATAAATAGTTACTAAGCTAGGTTCCATGCTACTAATTCCATGTAAATCTAGTCCAATGTATTATCCCTAAGTCCTAGAGAGTTGGCAGACACAACATTGCAACTCAGATGAACCCTAAGGGACTTACCCTTAGGAAATTTGTAATGATAGAACAATGGTGAGATGTCATTACCACCCCGTGAGATATATATGTGGATGTCATGCCCAACTTAAGTCATAGGTGTGAGAATCCACTCTCAAACACCCTGATAAAGATAAAGGGCTCATAATCCCGATCCCATAGAGAATATACGGAGATCCAAATAATATAAAAAATTGATGAGAGTATAGTCATCCTCTATAAGCCATAGGTCAAGGAGAGTGTAATCATCCCCTGTATAACAAAATTCGAGGAGAGAGTAATCATCCACTAATTACCACAGGTTGAAGAGAGTGTTATCATCCTCATTTAACCCATGAGCTGAGGAGAGTGTAATCATCCTCATCATAGATCAATTATATGAGAGCAAAATAATCGTCATCACTTATGAGAGAAGAATCACCCACGGGTATTATTACTAGGGACTCCATACCCATATATCATAATCATAGGTTCCACAACCGAATTCTAGGAAGAACCTTTGGAAATCCAAATAATATAGTAATCAAATATATAGGCTCAAAAACAAGATCCTATGTAGTTCCTATGGTTATAAAAGGAAATATAAGAAATAATATTGATCAAAATTTGGATCCTAAGAAGAAAATATGAGAATCCCAAATAGAAAGAAAGAAACCTCATGTCAGGCTCAACAATCTCCAACCAAGAATCCCCAATGGTAGTTTTTGATACATCAATAATAAACATATGAAAATATAAACAATAGTGATGGTGGAAAAATTACTAACCCACTACTACTACCATAGCCACCTAGGCTTATAAGTTTAGAATGGGCTCTAAGGTGACAACCGTTACCATCTCCACCCAAACCAGAAATACCAGATCAATGTTGGTCAAACAATGAGGAACCCATTGGGTCTCTAAAGTCAAAAAAGGAGAGGTATTCAACATGGGATCCTTAACATTCACACACAAGTTAAGGAATCCTACTTGGGATGTTTATCAGAAAAGGTAGAAGGATGGATCCTTTAATGGTAAGAAAATAGTGGCATCCTACATATGATCCATGGAATGATATTCTGGTTAGTGATCCTACAAGGGATTTTTAGGTCATCATTTAATCATAGTCATCCCATAAGAGACCCTTATAAATAGTAATAAGATAGAGACATCCTATATAGGATCCTCTAGGTCAAAGAATAACTAGATAAATCCTACATGCGATCCTCATAAGCAACTGGTCTCACAACCTCTTATGCTAGAAGGGAACACATCAGTAAGGATAAGTCCTAAAAGGGTTGTCTAATAATGCATTAGTTAAAAGATATAGCTCATGGAACATCTCATATTAAGGGCCTCACTCTCAGGAGACATGTAAATTAAACTATGGGAGGAAAAACCTCTCTATTTAGTTAGAATCCCCAAAACACCCTTTACGAGTTCTCAAATTACTAGTAGGGTTTCACCATCCTGATATATATATAAATTTACTTATAATGGACTTATATTATATCAAATTATTAGTCTAGAAACAAGAAATGGAAATCCCTAAACGGTAGCAAAGGGGCAGTACACAGTGTGTCTCCCCGAGTACACGAAATGTACTCCCAAAGCCCCACATGGGCATGTACTCTGGCTAGAATCACTGTGTAAACACCCAAGTACACATTGTGCAAGAAGAGTTTATGTCCTATACCCTACCTGGGGTACCTTCCCATGTATCTCACCTAACCTGGCCATGTACCTCTACACGGTGCGTAACCTATACGAGTTCTGGTGATGTACTAGACACAACATGTGCCCCTTACATGGGCAACATGTCTGGGTACTCAACTAAATGGACAAGACCCAGTATAAAATGTATACTTTTTAAAATTCATCCACCCCAAGTAGTAATAAAAAATGGTATGCGTTCCCCTAACCAAATGTTGTGTACCTGAGTCTTCCCGAATGGAAAACACTCGAATGGACATGAAACCCCCCGTTTCACCCCAAAAGTATTAGATCAACCCTCAAGGTGTCTTAAGAAAGAATAATAGTTATTTAAACCTCAAAAACAATTAAACTATTGGGATTTATCTCAAAACTTAAAAATGAACAATCTTTGGGTGGAATTCTCCGAAGCTACTCCCATTTTCACAATCCACGGTTGTTGGTCGACGATCCAGCGCATCCTATTTTCCACGGAGGTACCTCCCTCTCCCCCCCTCTCCCTTTTTCTATAGTGAATGATATCCCAATAGGGTGTATTTGAGAATCCATATGAGAATGAAGAAAATAAATGAGGGAGAAAAGAAAGAAAAAAAAGACAAAAAAGAAAAGGAAAAGGGGCCCGACCGACTCTGGTGCCCAACATGAGTTTATACCCTACCTTGGTAAAACTCTCCATTATTGAATAAAAAAGGAGATATAATCTCAATAATACTATATCTTCAAAATATATCTTTGAAAAAACCTGTGTGAACAAATTAATATTTAATTCATTAAATATTAAATATTAATTATTTTACTAAAATTCAAATGGCTTAGAAATATAAAAATCTATTATCCTAGGGTAAAAACTATATCACATGACAAATATAGGGGTAAGAAAATTTATCCAAGATTGTATTCTAGGGGGAAAAGTCCACTTTACCCTTTACAATCATTAGAAAGAAAATATTCAAATATCTGCTCAAAAATCCAGTCTAAAAAAATGGGACATTACAATTTTATTTGTAAACATAAAGTAATCATGATTTATCTGATTGGGTGATAGTGGGATTTACCTTAATAAATAATAAATCAAATTAATAAAAGAAATTAGTTATGGATGAAGTGATCGTATGGTTTTCACCATGATAACAATTTACCTCTAATTTAGCTAGATAGTAATCAATCTATGTTTATTCATGATACAATTTTTATTATTCTCGGTTTTATCATGTTAACATACTAATAATGGATGAATAATGTAAAGATAATATTTTTTGGTGGGTTAAATAATTTAAAAAGTCATGTTTAATGAATCCGTTGATTCTTATAGTTTGATAAAAATCAAATGATTCTTATTCACTCTTAAATAAATTATTCTTCAATATTTTAATACAAATTCCTAAATAAATTGATGCTAGAATTAT
Source organism: Viscum album (assembly GCA_963277665.1). Taxonomy (NCBI): domain Eukaryota; kingdom Viridiplantae; phylum Streptophyta; class Magnoliopsida; order Santalales; family Viscaceae; genus Viscum; species Viscum album. Next base: position 795,346,053 of record OY728143.1, on the reverse strand, counting down.
TATTTTAAATATTTGCTGGAGGGAATTTTTAAATAATTTAATTACTTAAAATAGTTGATTCCTTAGGTTACCCAAAGTTCTGACATGAAATAAATGAATTGGTTAAACTGAGATAGAATGAAAAAATATTGTTTGATAATAATAAATGTTTGGGAATGAGTGATCCTATTTTCATATAAAGGATAGATACCTTATTTTTAGGTCCCAGATTCACTATTTTTTTATCATTATCTACCTTCTATGTTGCTATAGATGTGATCCTTGTTATGTGATATGATGTGAGTCTAGGATGGCTATTAGCTGAAGAGATATATATGAGGGAGGCCTGGTGTTATGGTAGTAGTTGAAACCTATAATAGAGAGATGCATTCCAATATACATAATGGTTTTAGGGATAAAACTGAGATCGATGGAATAATTTGAAGTTGGTAATTCCTATTGTTGTTCTAAAAGAGATGATTTTTTATTAATGTTCTTCTTAAGGTCTGGATAGCTAAGTTTCTTGTTTCTACATTCCTTTCCCCATTATAGGAGGCATCTAGTTGTTCTTGGTTATACATATCCTTTTTATGGTAGATTATGATGTTTTCTAAAGTCCCTATAATTATGGAATAATATTAATGTTTAGTAAATGTTTTAACCCAAAGGGTTGGTGTTTTTTAGATTGATAAAGGTTTTTAATCTTGAGAAATGGTGGAATCAGTTGGATTATGCATATATGGCTTCGAATTTACTTTGAGGACTCATGGAGCTTAATGGAATGATTTTAATTAATGAACAAATTAATGTAATGTAAAATGTTATAAGAAAATAAAGAAATTAATGAAAGTCATATTAAATTCTTTTGAACTTATAGGAAACCTTGTGCTTAGTGGTGTCCATTAGATATATGAGAGATGATATTTATAGATGATACTACAAATAGAATAGTTACCTTAGTATGGTTGTGAGATATAGTTTATATCCTTCATGTTTTAGGATTTCATAAACTACCCCACCCACATCGGTAAGAAAAATGACACTCATTAGACTAAGGGAGGGTGTTTTCCTAAATTTCTTCATTGAAGAGGAACAAATGGTTAACTACCCCCGCTATCCAAAATCTATTTTCTTGGTAGTGTTATGTACTTGTATGCACAATGGTTATCTTTTCCCATATATAAATATATATATAGAGGGATGCAACAGATTATGTTTATTTTATACACATGTATCTTTAGGTATATAATCATAAGGATTATTATAGGTATGAAATGTATGGGGTATGATAGATTTAAGAAATTTACATGACAATGGGATGTGGGTGCTCACAAAAACTACTCAGTTACTATCTCATGATGTGTTAGGGGATTATGATATGTTTTAATACACAAGATCGATGTTATGATACTTTTGACCATGGGTCTTTGGGATGGATTCTTTTGGTGAGATATGGATCAAGACATATAAAATTAAGAAAGAGCAACAAACTAGTGAGGAATTGGAAGTTGGGTACCCACATTTTTTTATTATATTAAATAATCTCTAGTATTCATTACTTGGTAGAATATACCCATGGTGAGGTTAGGAACTTGGCATACCTGTTTAGCTTATGAGTTAGTTTCACTTATTATTCAATGGGTTTTAAAATTATTTCTTTATCTTTTGTATGAGAGGCTCTGAGGAGGATCCTATAGAGTATTCATATTATGTTCAAAATATATATTTATAAACTATTTTTCAGGTTAGTAGGATAAGGTTGGATATGGAGGTGGGTATTACTAGCTCATGGTTGTTCGGAAGTTGTTTGAGCTTTGTGGTTGCTTCCAAGTTTATCTTTTAGTACTTGTAGTTTACTATTTAGTACTACTAGTTTATATGAAATTACATACATGCACTTAGGATTTTTTTTCATTTATCTTGATCATGAGTTTTATTGTAATTCTTGTCTTATCTCTCATTCCTCATGTTCTCTTAGTGGGTAATGCCTCCAATTTATTTTTATAATATACCCTCAGTTCTTATTGAAACGACCCAAAATTTTATCAATGGATTTTACCTTCTAATAATTATTTTATTGAGTATAAATTACATATATCATATATAGAAACCAAAAAACCCTTTTTACATGATAATGTATTTTAATGAAGTCCAATGGAATATCTGTAATGGTCAGAATGTTTATTTTTCTATGAAAGTGATAAATTTCAATAAATTGATATATTTATTTAAAAGTTTAAATTCTCATATTTAGTGAATTTTTTTTATAAAATAAAACTCTTTTTTTATTAATCACATAAAAATTATATTAGGTAATTTTTTTTTGTAATTATAAAAAAATGATTTTTGAGTTAAAAAGTGAATATTTTATTTTTACATAAATTATATAAAATAAATATTATATGATCATTGTTAAAAGTTTATTAACCCTTATTATTGATCAAATTTTATTTATGTAATGAAATAATACATAATTTTTTACATTTTTAATCAAATTCCTATCATTTCTGAAAAACAATGATTTCAACCTAAAAAAATGTTTTTATGAGTCAGACCGATATAACATTAGATATTTTTTTAAAACTTTTAGAAATTGAATCAAGAAAAATTAATTCCATTTTTTTAATCATAAGGTAAAAATTATGTAGTAATTACATATTCAAATTAATTCATAAAACATTTTCTGTGGTAAAAAAGAATGCTACCACGATATAAGTTAAATAATGTAGTGGGTTAAAGTTAAAAAGTAAAATCTTAAAATAACTAAAAAATACAAAATTAAATGGTTGTTTCATGTGTTTCTAGAACCAAAAAGTACATTAAAACATCAATTATATTCAATATTCATGGAAATTAATTCCACTCAAATGTGGTTAGATTTATATATAAAATAATTAGTATTTAATTAGGTAACCCCACTCCTCCTCAAGTATAAATACCACCCTCACCATCCCATTTCACATAAAAAGTCTTTAAAATATTAAAATATCTACCAATACCTATCCTCCCCAATATACACCCTTATAAGTTCTTATGGTGTCACCCAAATACCATTTCTAAGGTCTTTAATGGATCCTTCCAAGAGGTGATATTCAAGAGGCAATTTTCTCAAAACCCCTCTCTTAATTTATTTTCTTATTCTACTTTATTATCATATCCTTCATCAATAAAAGAATTATAACTCCAAAATCATTTATATATTTTATTTTTATGTTTTTAATGGAATATCGTGTACCCATCCATTTTATTACCTCCTCTTATCCAAAGAAACGAAACCATTGTCCAAGTTATGCTAGTTAACCACCTCTATGAATAATTATTTTGTTTGGTTTCCATTTCCACCTTCATGGATGGTCATTAAATTATTATTATGGTTAAATAAGGTTTTAATATTTATATTATAACCTATTTCATGTTTTTGAATTTACATATAAACATAATATTAAATAAAACGAAACTAGTTTTTGACGGTTGAAAAACCGCCAAAATAAACTAATCAATTATCGTTAACATTTTATAAAATGAAACCTGATAATGTAAGAAATAAAAATGAGTTATGGTACCATTTATACTTATTTATGTTACATAATACAATTTAATTACAATTCTATAGTTTTATTTCCATTTTAAATTAAAATTCATAATTATACACAAATGAACTGATCACGAAACCATGAAACAAACACATCCAAAACAATGAAAATAATAAAATATTATGAATAAATGGGTGGTAATATATTATAAAAGTATCATATAAGGTAATATAAATATTATTATTGTTATATAATGAATTAATGGAATTATTTTAACCATTATACATGAGTTTTTTACATGTTTCAAGGATGTCAAACCCAAAGTAAGGGTTTCTCATCTCAAGTTTATTTCTATGAGATATATTCCTTATTCACCACTTATTTACTTGTGTGGTGTATATAAACTTCAATTTGTTATATCATATCATTAATATCATTATCTACAAGTTATTAAACGTACCATTTTATAATAATTACTTTTATGGGGTATACGATTCAGCTGATTACACAGTGGTAAGGGATTTCTTAACCCAATTTCCATTCTTTGGGTTAAAATTCAGCTTCTTGATTTTGTCAAGATAATATTATGCTTGAATTGAATTTTTAATACATTATATTTTATTTACACCTTTTTATGTAAATTTATATCAAAAACACATAATATATTCATTTTATTAATTCTTTATTCAATGATATGATCTCTCTGAACCACCATATTTCCTTTGGGTTACAATTTCTCTCTCTTTGACTCAATTTATTCCGTAATTATTCATTAATAATTCTACTATATTCTATGTATATGTACCAAAAAATATGTATGTTTATGAATTCATCACTATTTTATGGGTAATTACGCATTCTATAAGGATCCTTGGTCAATTGCTCTTAATAAATAAAACTAATTAAGAGAAACTTATTTGTTTCTTATCAATTTTCAAGTGAACTCCATAAAATGTTTTAAACCAAAAATATTTTTCAAAATCATTAATTTTATCATTAAGACCCATTTTTGTTCATTTATGATTTTATTAAATAAATTATTTATTTATTCTCTTTAAATAATCTTTATTATTTTATCTAAAACCGCTCTTCGGAGTCCCATTTCTAACCACTATTTTCATATTTTCAATCCAGTTGGACATCATTTTTTATCTATTGTTTACCTAATGAATGTCCAGGATTATTATAATCCCTTACTTAATGGATAGCTTTTTTATATTACCATTTTTTAGGATTCAGGACAATATTAGAATACCCATTTCATTCATTCGGTAACCCATATGATTATTCCTTAAGTTTGATTATTTATGTGGAACACATATGCATGGGAATGTTATAATGGGTGAACCCATATAGTGATCCAATGCATCAGGTATTGTTTTAGTCTCAAGAGACATCATGTAAAGTATTAGGGAGTAAACCTAACCCCTAAAGGGAATCTTTACACCATGTTATATAGTCTTGGTAGTTAGCCTTGACTCCTGTTTGTGTCATGATATATGTCGCCGAAACTTTCCAATATTTCCATGGTTATATGATTCTATGTTCTATATGTGATTTTTCCATATTTATATTCATAATCTTTGCTCATATTTTTTCATGTTATGTTTTATAACTCATATTCTATATTTTAATCCCATGTTTATTCCCTTAATAGGTTTTTATATCATCCCCTTTTTCTATGTATTACCTAGCTTATCCTATACAGCTATAGAAGATTATTGGAAGTGAGAGCCCATAATAGAGATGAATAAAAAGTTTTTTAATTCTATTTTAATGTTTTTAATAATGTAACTTGTCCTTAAAGGATTATAGACTTTCTATACTTGGTTTGTATTATAGAGATAAATATACTTAAAACCATTTAATAATATATGTAAAAAGAGTGGGTTGTTATAGTTGGTATCAGAGGATGATCTAGTTATTTTTAGGGATGACGACTAGAAAACATTATTAATAACCCTAGGGATAATTCCATCACCATGGATAACCTATATTTAAACCCAGGGAATCAAAAGTGAGGATATAATTTTAATTTATAATTTTATCCTTCTATGTTCAAAGTCTCATTTCTATATGATTATTACCTAATTATTTAATCCCCTTAATTTTATTTTTCTTTTCAAGCTGATGGCTGAAAATAGGAGAACATCTCAGTATTATAAAAAAATCCATTAACCACAGTTTTTTTTGAAAAATTTGGGTATTGTTATTGGATTAAAACCTATACCCATGGTTTTTGGGAAACCATGGGTATATGTTGTAAATTGTCACCTATACCCACATTTTTTAAAAATAGTGGGTATATGATTTTTTTCAAGACCATTACCAATATTTTTTGAAAAAAACATGGGTATAGGTTTTTTAAAGACCTATACCCATGGTTCTTAGAAAATTTGGGGTTATAGGTCTTTCCTATACCCATGGTTTTCCAAAACCATGGTTATAACTTTATCGTATTATGGTAGGGAAAACATTATTTTTACAGGACCAAAAACAAATTTCATGGGAATACCTATCACCACTACTTTCTACATATATCCATGATTTAGATATATATATATATATATGTAAATATATATTTATATAAATATAATTCAATTTGGTGTAGTGGTTTGGTGCGGGAATTATATACATGTGGTCCAGGGTTTGAAACCCATAGTTGGTGATTTTTCAAAACCTATACCCACAGTTTTGAAACTGTGGGTATAGGATGAATGGCATGGTGGCATACAACTATTCCCACTGTTTTGAAACCATGGGTATAAAATTTTCAAACCATGGGTATAGATTAAGGCTATACCAATAGTTAAACTCCCTATAGTTCCAAAAACCATGGGTATAGTCTATAACTACAGTTAAATGGGCTATACCCATGGTTCACAATTGTGTGTATCAATGCCTTTTCCAGTTGTGTGTTCCAAAAACCAATGTGATAGTCAATGTGATGATTTCCTTGATGATGTGCCAAATTAGGAAGGAACAAGATCTCAAAAGTTCATGACATCAATATATCAAGTGAATCAAGTTATGAATAGTAAATAAAATCTAGTGTAATTCCCTCCTTATCCTAAATAAGATAATTTTGAGGTTGAATACTCTATGTGACAAAGGCCTCCTATTTTAAGTGGACATTCAGACCCCATCATTGTGGAAAATTGTATTAACTCCATTGAGAAGATATTATCGATCCAACAATGATTAGAAGATGATAATGTTGTATTGGTGATCTATCATTTTAATGGGGAGGTTGATCAATGGAGGACACTGATAAAAAACACATATTCTATGGAGAAAATTTATTCCATGGAATGGGAAGCATTGAAAAAGATATTTTTAAATAAATATTTTCCATGAGATACCCATCCTAATATGGAGAAATATTTCCTCTATCTAAAGTAAAAGTAAGATAAGTCTATCAGAGCATATAATGAAAAATTCACAATGATTTCATGGTATGATTTTTATTTTTCCATGAGCACTGAAATTAAGGTGGACCAATTATTTAGTGATTTAAAACCAAGTCTATGAAAATAATTAGAAGTTTGAACCATTTATAGTTATAAAGAGATTATTAGTTATTCCCTTAAAGTTGATATAGAGATAGGTGATTCGAATTGGTCTCTTGGGACTGGTGACAAGAAAGTTAAGATGAAATTCCTTTTAGAAAGGCCAATAAAAAATTTTATGAAGGAAATAAAACCCAACATCCCACTTGTCAAAAGCGTGAGAAGAAGAATCTTGGAAATTGAATAAGGGGAAAAATGAGATTGAAGTGTGGAAAATAGGGGCACCATACTAAGAAATTCTTAAGTGAAATGAAGAAACACACTAATTAGGTAGTATAAATTATGTTTCAAATTAAAACTATACCTACTGTGTAGTGCTTTAAGTGCAAGGAACACATACACTATGTGACCCAATTACCTAATCCAAGAGTTGTATTGGAAAATCTATGACATAAACCTCCAAGGGAGAAAGGAAAAACATATTCTATCACTACTTATGGAGTAGAGCCTAATTTTAGTTCCCTTAAATTATAATGTATGAATATCATATTTAATAACATGTATGACACACAACACCAATTGCGTAAGGGAATATAATATCCCAAGACTTTATAATATATTTACTATTTAAAATAAATTAAATCTGTGATATATATTGTAATGAATGAAATAATGAGTTACTATTCATCACACGCAACATAAATTTTAGATTTCTCTTTATGTAACACTAAGGTTAACTTTTTTTACATGAAATAATGACTTTTTTCAATGTCTTGCGTGACACGCAAGACCGAGTTTTACCAAACAAAAGTATATTATTAAAATATTATTACTTAATATAACAATATATAACCAAGATGTTAATTTTTTTGTTATGAATAGTATTAACTAACTTATGATAATATATTTTTTACAAAAATTTAAGATTAATTCATTGGTAACTAATAAATTAGAAATTAAAAAATAAACCAATTGAATATAAAAGAGATATTTTTATTTTTGTAGGAATTTTATCCTAATAAATTAAATTAATTATTAATAATATATATATATATATATATATTATTCAATAAATTTTTTTTTATATTCATACAATATAATTGACAAGAATTGGATAATAATGAATCCAATTTTTCAATTAAAAATTGTATTTTTCTAAAAAGACAGAGTTTCCACCTTTCAATTTAGAACCTAATTTAAATATAATTGTTTTGAAATTTTATAAATTTTATATGTCAAAATAGAATTTATTATTTAAATAGGAATGTAAAAATTATCTTAGGGTGAATTGTTTCTATTTTTCTAAAGCATTTCATTTTTATGATGAATAGTAAAAAATACAGAATTTTAAAGTCGAAACTATTTTTTCATTTTAAAAAGTTATAAGGTAAAATTATATTTTTGATTAGTTTTAAATATTAATTAGATAAATTATAAATATATTAATAAAAATTTGTTTATTGGAATCAATATGACTGTGAAATTGGATATAAAAACTTATAAAACTTTTGAACATTTTACATTAAAACCTGCATTGTCGTCCTATCTGCAAGATCAATTTTAAATTAATGTCTTCAACTTATGTGATTGGAATTTAGAAAAAAATATTATATATTTGGAATACTAATAATTTATAACTTATATTAAGTTTAAATTATATTTTTACAAAAAATTCTAGTGAAAGTGAATAAAAATAATTACAGTGATTAGGAGAGAAATTAGCTTAATGATTTACTAAACCTTAAACTTAAGGGAAAAAATGACCTATAAACATGTGAAAAATAAATTTTATAGCCATATTTATACCAAATATTCCATTTTATTAAATTTAGTTATTTATTTTAGGCACATTATGTAAGGGAGATGTCTAAATACTGTCTAACTTTTTATATTTACAAGCATTCCACTCCTCCTCTACCATAAAAAGACACTCAACCCTCCTACTTATTCAAACCTCTCAATCCCTTTGGGTCATCTGAAACCAGAAAAAATAATCTCCCAAATTCCCAAATCTCATCCTAGAGGCCTCAACTTGGGCATAAATCAAACCAAACAATCCCTTTGGTGAAAACCAAAAGGAGTTACCTGAAAAAGAGGCAACACTCTTCAATGTGCATTAATGTTTTATTTGTTTCTCCACCCATTGATTTATTATTATTACATGATTATATAATCAAATAAATATCCTAAAAATACTTAAATTTAGTGTTTGACCTATACATACACACACTTCTTTCAAATGGGTAACAAACTTACCATTCATGTACGATGAATTGCCGCCTCGCGAAACGATGTTGTTCATTTTTCTTCACCACATCTCATGGTTTGTCATTACGATGGAATGATGTTTTTATATGATATATATGATATTTATATTGTATTAATACTTCTTAATTTTTTATATAACCCATACAATCATGCTTTCCATTTTGTGTAAATATGATAACATTGTTTGTGGAAGTGTGGACTACTGCCTCCTCAAAGTGATATGATTCATTCATGCTATACATGGAATGTATAAAGGATGATTTTAATAAAAATATGTTTCATATATTGAATAAATATTATATTTTAATTATAATATAAATATATGTATCATTTTTATCATTATTTTAAATACAACAAATAAATGGATGTAACGATCATTCATACGTACGACCTACCATCTCCATGAACGGTGCATTTCATTTTCAATATTGAAATATTATGGATTACTATAAATAAATATATAATTAAAATATATAACATTTAAATAATTTTTTATATTCCATATATTATTAAATCATGATCTATATAATAGGAACAAAAATAACAAGTTAGAACATTCTCGACAAACTAGGCAATTAACACCAAAAGTAGTGAAAATAATGAAAGATTATTAACAAATTGGTAATAAGATATTAAAGGAAGTTAATATATGATATTATAAATATGATTATTATTCTTTTAAAAGTTAATAAGATGATTAAATCCATTATAAATTATGATAAATTACTTTTAATCAAAAGGAAATGCAAGTTAAGGGATTTTTATCTCACTTTTCACATATGTGAGATAAATTTCATATTCACCACTTAATTATTTTGTGTAGTGTATATATTGACCCTTTTGATATATCATATAATTAATTATTTTAACTGAATGGTATTTAAAATTTTCATTTTATTATAATTATTTATGGGGTTCCCAATTCAAATGTTATCACAATTGCAAGGGACTTCATCTAGATTTCTATTCTTTAAAGAATTCTTTACTATTGTGCACATAATATATTACATATGGTGTACATAATAACACAATGAGATGTAATTTAATGATTCATCCATTCTTAATTATATTTTGAATTTTAATTTTAATTATTTCATCTAAGTGTATTTACACTTTAAGTTACCCAAGTGGTAATGAAATTCCATACCCAATTCCTTTTCATTAGGATATATTACTTCCTCATTTTTATTAACATTATTTTATTATGTGTATAACTATTTTGACCATATATTGATTTATTTTAACATATATTATGTCTATTTATAGTTTATACACAAAATTGATTAATTGGTTGAGTCTGGATTCAATGTTATGGTCTTTTCAAGGGTTTACTTCGCAATCTCATTTTATTCAGGATTGTTTTCACTTGAATTTCCATTAGACGTAATTATTGGATAATTTTTTAATAAATATTTTAATTTTATTCAACTATATTTATTAATAATATTTTTCAAGTAATAGTACAATTTTTCTACTCTTTGGTACTTAATTGTTTTTAGAAAACTCGATAACATTTCTCTTTTAGCCAGAGAACCTGTTTTCGTCTAAAGACCCTGATTTCTAAAAATATTTTCCAAAATATTTTAACCTTTCTAAAATGAATTATTAAATACATTTTTATCATTTTTTATAAATGTTTTCAAAGTAATCTTCTTATCACTTTCCAAACAAAACACTTTTCTAACCTTTTCAACTTGAAAAATAAATATTCTTTTTTACCTTGTAAAACTTGCACGAAATTACCCACCACCATTATTTTGAAGCTTCATTTTCTTTTTTAAAATGTTTAATTTTAAATAAAATGTTTTTAAAATTTATTTCCAAATAAAAGGATTTCAAAATATTTTTCTAAATAAAAATTCTATTTCATTAAGAATGTTTTTAAAATATCATTTTATAATATTTCCATTCATCAATGAAAACAACCCTTTATTTTTACTCCACTTGGGATACGTTGTATTGATACCATACTTATTATTCCACTAGATTGTTTTTGATTTATTTTTCAAATTATAGCTTTTAAATTCACTTCCTTCATTCAATTTTTATACTCCTTGAAATATTCACTTTACTACGATCCTTGAACATTGAATTTCCAATAATTATCCACATCAGTTATCATAGATATTTTCATTTCCAAAAACTTATAAATTTTTTACATATGTTATTTAATTTGATAGTTATTTTATTTACTGCAGAAATATTGATATATCTGTATCTTTAGGCAATAAAAATATTTGATAAGGCATAATTTTCAGGAATTAAATTGATTAATCGATATATTAGGAATAATCTGGACAACTAAAACATTGGTTGAAAACCATTTAAAGTAATCCCCTCGATTCATTGGTAATCTCGAGAGACAAAATTAGTTGGTGAAAAACCCTTCATGTTTTTTTCAAACAGAATAGATAGGTTTGTACCCATATATTTAAATGGTATTTTGAATGGTCTTGACAATAGTATGATAAACCGTCTTGTGAAAGGTCTTGATGGTAAAGGTAATGTGTTCCCAAGAAACATGATTTTCAATAATTAATAATTTCCTTAATTAAGTATTCATCTATTATTATCTGGAATATTTTTCTTTGAAATCATCTTTGGATTCATTTCATTCTCAGTTCATTGATTAAATTCCACGTGTATTAGTCATTTTCCTTTCCATATGGATTATGCCTTATCCAGTTATTTTAATGGAAATTGTTTCTATTTATTACCATACTATATTGTTTATCTATTAATTTTTTAATTATATGGAATGTGTGTTCAGTTATTAGATTTCCATATTAATTATTCTCATTGATTCATTATTCCTTCCACTATATTTTACCCTTATTGAGAATTTGAGATTATGCTTATTTGTTTCCTTCCCCAGGAATTCATAGAGTGTACGAAGATAGATATGAAAGGATACATTAGATGTAATAAAGTTATCCTCTAAGAATAAAATAATTAAGGTTATAATTAGTGTATTCGTTTTAATACAAGAATTATATATATATCTAGTTTACCAAGACTAATAAACTCTTTGGTCTATCGGAATTTGATACATTGTAATCATGAAAATTTAATGCTAGTAGACCCTATCTACATACTTTTGGGGCCGAGTCACTACCTCAAAAATGAAAAAGTGACATGTATGCTAGTCATTCATTCAAGAATAGTGAACAAACTATTTGATTATGTTTCTATGCATTCTTTTATATCTTTCAAGTTTTGCATAACTATTCAAACACCACCTAAAATATGGAATTTTATTTATCTATGAAAAAAATGGGGAAATATTTTCATCTAAAATATATATATTCTTCTCAGTTAGTGTTTGTGCATTAAACCTATCAGCGAATCTATTCTTACTTCCTTTGGTAGAGTTTGATGATATATTAGGAATTCATTATAAATATTTATACAAATCAAAAATAAAATTCCAAGAGAGGCATATCACTCTTCACACCCCAAGGCATCCTCAAATTCTGTAGAAGTGTAAGGAAGAGGATGAATTTTCTTTAGAATCATAAACTAAACTATGGATATTATTGAATTATGAGAAAGAATATCCAGCTAAAATGATTGAGACAAAGGAGATGATTATGCTTGAAGACATGAACATTGTAAGGGACTACACTGATGTGTTCCTTGAATAATTTACTGATCATTCTAATGACTAATAGGTTGAGTTCTCAAGTAAAATTATACCTAGATATCATCCCATATCAATGAAACATTATAGAATATACACCATTGATTTGAAAGAGTTGAATACGTAGTTACAAGAGAATCTAGATAAGGGTTTCATACACGTGATTGCTTCACCACAGGGTGTGCCAGTTCACTTAATTAAAATGAAGGATGGATCAATGAACCTATTCATTGATTATCATGAGCTCAAAAAAATTATGGTAAAGAACAAGTATCTCCTTCCATTGATAGATAACCTATTTTATCAACTGATTTGGGACAAGTATCTCTCTAATGTGGAACATCAATTGGGATATAACCAATTAAAGTTGTAGAAGTAATATATTCCCCGGAATACCTTTCAAATGAGGTATGGAAACTATGAGTTCATAGTGATTCCCTTTGGACTCACTAACACTAAAACAATATTCAATGACTTTATAAATAGATTCTTTAGAGATTTCCTCAAAAAATTTATTTTAGTCTTTATAAATGATATTCTTATATACTCTAAGAGAAAGGAGGAGAATGAGGAGCATTATAATACTGTACTAAAGACTTCGAAACGGGAGAAAATATATGAAAAGTACAGAAAATGTGAGTTATCTATAGTGGAATTATCATTATTGGGATATGTTATTACCAATAATTGGATATCTATGGAACCTTCTAAGATAATGGAAATTGAGGAATGGCCCATACTAACATCTATAACAGAGATATGCAGTTTCTTTGGTCTAGATTGGAATTATATAAGATTTGTGAATATTTTTTTTCACAATTTTTAGACCCACTAACCAATATGGATTGAAGGTGAGTAATGTTTATCTAGACCAGTGGATATGAAGACTACTTCAAATTGTTAAAAGTGAGGCTTATCACTTCACTAGTAGTTATACTACCCAGAAGTGGGTAACTTTATGTGGTATAAACCAATTCATCAAAGAAGGGGTTAGGATGTGTACTGATGAAAAATGAAAAATTAATAGTTTAATCCTTAAGGAAGGTAAAATTTCATGAGAAAAACTATCCGATCCATGATCTAGAGTTAGTGTCTATGATATTTACATTGAAAATATGACAATATTATCTCTATGGGGAGAAGTGTGAGTTATATACTTATCAAAAGAGCATAAAATATATACTCACATAGAAGGAGATTAATGTACACCAACAAAGATGGATAGAGATCATCAAGATTTATGATTTTTCAATCCTATACAATCCTGGAAAAGCAAATAAAGTGGAAAATTCTCTAAGTGGTAGGATCCCGAAACTTTAAGAATGATGATAATTGAGATGGATACAATATTATTATACCTACAAAGGTTGTATATGGGGATAATAAAGGAAGGTATATCATCAATAATTTATAAAATTCTTTTATAACCATCCTTTTATATAATATAAGGGATACACACAAATACGATGTGGATATTTAAAAGAAGGTGGAAACTATCAAAAATAAGAAATCCTAGGAGTTAAAAATTGATGAGGAGGGAGTCATAAGTTCTGGTCGTACCTATGTTTTACATTAAATCTGAATATAAATAGGGATATTTTTAATGATTCACATATCTCAACCTTCACAATCCACCTTGGGAGAACAAAGATGCATCATGATATTTGAGATCACTATTAGTGGGATGAAATTTAGAAGGAGAGCACATAATATACATCAAAGTTCCTGGTATTTCAGAAAGTGGAGGTTAGAAGTAGAAAGTATAAGGGATGAACAAAACATTACGCATAACTACATGGAAATGAAAAAACATCACAATAGAATTTGTAGCTGGACTTCTAAAGACATCTAGAAGAAATAATATTATATTGGTTACTGCAGATTTTCTTATAAATTCATCTCACTTTATTATGATTATATATGTATTCTCTATTGATAAACTTGCATGAATATACATCTGGGAAGTTGTGAGGATACATGGAGTACCATTATAAATTATATCTGATCAAGATCCCAGATTTAACTCCACGTTTTGGAAATGTCTCCAATATTCTCAAAACACTGAGATGAAGTTCAATACAACTTATCTACCCTAGACTAATGGATATTCTGAGTGAACTATTCAGATGTTGGAAGATATTTTGAGAGAATGCTCGATGGAATAAAAACGAGGGTGAAACTAATATCTTCCTCTGTTTAATTTCTATTACAATAATAGTTTTCAATTATTCATCCAAATGGACCTATATAAAGAGCTTTATGGTAAAATATACTGAATACCCACATGCTGGGATGATGTTGGTGAAGGAAAGCTGTTGGGACATGAAATGGTCAAAGAAATGGTAGAAAAGGTAAGAACATTCAACAACACATCAAGGTTTCCCAAAGTCAAAATAATATCTACAATGATAATCATTTTCATTACCTAGAGTTTAAGGTTAGAGATAAGGAATTACTCTACATATCTTTATGGAAGAGAATGATGATATTTTGGAAGAAGGGAAAGCTATGTCATAGGTACATTGACCCCTTTGATATTCTTGATCACATTGGAGTTGTATCATATCAAATATAACTTCAACTAACCATGTTTCAAGTACATGATGTATTCCAAAAATCCCTCTTTATTAAGTACTTACTATATCCCTCACATATACTGAATTCAGAGGTGGTACAATTGGAAAATGATATCTCTTATGAGGAGTAGTTCGTGAAGATATTGGAATGTTGAGATAAAGTTCCATTTAACATGACCACACACCTAGTTAAATTACTATGGATAAACCATAAATATTAGGAGGCAACATGGGAACCAAATGAAGTGTTTATTGAGTACCCTAACCTATTTTCACCTTAGTTTGTAAAACAAAATATTTAGGGAGACATTTCATAAGGGGAATAATGTAATGATCCAAAATATTATCAACGGAATTTCCATTCCTATAATTATTTTAGTGATTATAAATCTCATATATTACATATATAAACCAAAAAACTCCTTTTTAAATGATAATATATATAAACAAAGTCCTAAGTAATTTTTATAATGGTAAATGTTTATTTTTCTATGAAATTCCTAAATTTAAATAAATAGGGAGATTTATTTAAAAGTTTAAATTAAAAAATTTATAGGGTGTTTTTAGAAAATAATATTCATTTTTACCATGAACATTAAAATTATATTGGTGTTATTTTTTAGGAATTTTCTAAAAAAATTTATTTTTTGGGTTAAAAAATGAAAATACAATTTTTACATAACTCTTATGAAATAATTATTTTATGATAATTATTTAAAGATTATTAAATATTATTATTGATAAAAATTTATTTAGGGAATTAAATAATACATAAGGTGTTACATTTAGAAACACATACCTAGAATCATTGAAAAACCATGATTTTAACCTAAAAAATTGTTTTTATGAGTTACATGGATGTTACATTAGAATTAATTTTTACCACTTTTAGAAATTTAATCAATAAAAATGGATTCAATATTTTTAATTATAATTTAAAAATTAGTTATTAAGGTAATTTTCATTTTTAGACATTAAAAAGTTACTTAGGTAAAAACGTTACCATGGTATAAGTTAAATAATGTAGCAGGTTAAAGTTAAATGGTAAAAGATTAAAATGAATAAAAAATAAAATATTAAATGGTTTTTTATATTTTAATAGAGCCTAACTATACTTTGAAACATTAATTATCATCAAAATTCATGGAAATTAATTCCACCATAATGTGGTTGGATTTATATATAAAATAATCATTATTTAATCACTTAAACCCACCCACCTCAAGTGTAAATACCACCCAAAACCACCCCATTTATCCACACAAGACTTGAAGCTCCTAAAATATCCTTCAAAACCTATAATAACCACTATAACCACTTATAAGTTATTCTGGTATCACCCAAATATGATTTTCAAAGTCTTTAAGGGATTTTCAAGGAGGTGATGTTCAAGAGGTATTTTTCTCAAAACAGCTCTCTTAATTTCTTTTCTTCTTCTACAATCTTATCAAATCCCTTATCTATCAAGGAATACTATCTCAATAATCCATTATATAAAGTGATTTTATGTTTATAATTTAATATCTTATATCCATCCCATTTGTTACCTCCTCTTATTCAAAGAAACAAAATTATTGTCCAAGTTATGTCTGTTAATCACCTTCGTGAATAATTATTTAGTTAATTTTTCATTACCACCTTCATGGATGGTAATAATTGTATTATTATAGTTAAATAAGATTTCAATAGCTATATTATAACCAATTTAATGTTCTATAACTAACATATAGACATAATATTAAATAAAAAACTAGTCTGTGATGGTCGAAAAAACTACCAAAATAAACTAATCACTTATCATCAACATTTTATCCAATTAATCAAACTCATATATGAAATAAAAATGATTTATAAGAAAATTTAAATTTATATATGTTTATTAATACAATTTCATTCAACTTATTTATTTTTTTATTTGGAAAATAAAATCCATAATTATAGACAACTGAACTGATCAAGAAACCATGAAACAAACATATCCAAAACAATGAAAACAATGAAATATTATTAATAAATGTGTGGTAATATGTTATAAAAGTATAATATAAGGTATTATAAACATTATAATAGTTATAAAATTAATTAATTACACTATTTAATCCATTATTCAAGTTTTTTAACACACTTTAATGAAGTCAGAACTGAGGTAAGGGTTTCTCATCTCACTTTTACATATGTGATATATTTTCATTATCCACTATTTATTTATCTTGTGTGGTTTATACATAATAAAATTTGATATATAATATCATTAATATCAATATTTTCATGGTATTAAATTTTTTATTTGATAATAATTATTTTATAGGGCATACGATTCAACTGATTACACAGTGGTAAGATATTTCTTAATCCAATTTTCATTCTTTCAGTTAAACTTATACTTATTGATTTTGTAAATGTATGATTATGTGTAAATTTAATTTTTAATATATTATGTTTTTTCCACTTTTTATGTTTATTTACATCAAATAAACATAATTTATTTATTTAATTGATGCCCACTTCAATGATATGATCTCTTAGAATCCCCATATTTTCTTTTGGTAACTCGTTCCATCTCATTACCTAAATTAATTCCCTCATTATTCCTTTATAATTATGATATTTTATAATTATATATTCCAATATTATGTATTTTTCTCAATTTTTCATTATTTTTTGGGGAATAACACATTCTATAAGGCTCCATTGTTAATTACTCTTGATAAACAAACCTGATTAAAGGAAACTTATATGTTTCTTACCTATTTTTATGTGCACTCCATATATTGTTTTTAACCAAAAATATTTTTATAAAATCACTAATTTTATCATGAAATCGTATTTTATATCAATTATTGTTTTATTAATGAAATATTGCCTTTATAATTTTAAATAATATTTATTATTTTCCCTAAAACCACACTTAAGTGTCACATTTATAATAACTTTTCATGTTTTCAATTTAGTTAGACATCATTATTTATTTATTATTTAACTTATGAATTTCCAAGAATTAATTAGTCCCTTATTTCATGTATTCATTTTTATATTCTTTTTGGTTATGCTTCGTGAAAATATTACAATACCCATTTCATTATATGGGGAACCCTTATGATTATTCCTTATGTTTGATTCTTTATGTGGAACACATATACATAAGCATGTTATAATGGGTGTTCCTAGATAGTGTCCAAATCATTAGGAAATGTTTTAGTTTACTGATACATTATTTATTAGATTATGGATTAAACCTAATCCCTCGGGGGACTATGTATACCATGTTACATAATCTTTGTAGTCTTCCTTGGCTCATATTTGTGTCTTGTTACATGTCACTACCAATTTACTATTTTTCCAGGATTATATGATTACATGTTCTAAAATTTATGTTTCTATATGTATATTCATCATCCATTCTTATATGTTATCATGTTATGTTTTCTAACTCATATTCTATGCTTTAATCCCATTTTTATTCTCTTAATTGGCATTTTAGATGATCTCTTTTGTCTATATTTTCCCTAGGTTATCATATGCTGTTATAGAAGATTAATAGAAGTGAGGAGACCATAATAGAGATTAATAAAAAGTTTTTTTATTCTAGTTTTATGTTTTATAATAATTTACATAGTCTTCCAAAGACACTAGTCATTTCAATCTTTTTTTACAGGGATAAATATTCTTAAAACCATGTAATAATATGTGTAAAAATCATTGGTCGATGTACTTATCACTAACCCATGGCATATTGAAGGTGTTCTTTGTGTTTCAGTATCTCCCTTATCTCATTTATTACCCAATATGGGAACCTTTTGGGGGAATGGGTAGTGGAAACAATATCCTTCCAAATCAAAAACTAGGATTTTTTTTGAATTGTAACTAAATAGTTTTTTACTATGATGGATTTGTTGATACATTCTATAAATTGGGGTGACAACCATGCTAGAGAGTTACCAAATCTATAAGATAGGATCATGTATATAGTGGATCATTTTATGATACAACACCCTCTATAATTTAGTGGATATTGTGAATCATTGGTGGATGAGGTATGGATTAAATATTTGGAAAAGATATTAAAAGCCTTGGGTAATTAGGATCATCCAAAGGTAACCCTTTCAATTTACCATTTTGAAGGTGAAGTTGATCAATGATGGGCAACAGTTAAGAATAATATTAAAATATAAGATATTGACTCTATGGAATGGGATATATTTATGAATATTTTCCTTGATAAGTATTTTGATAAGGTTTTCCAATTTTGGATGGAAAATAAAAATATATAATTAAGGGAAAATGGGAAGATTCAATGGCTACATATGAATAAAACTTCAGCAAATTAGAATGGCGTATGAAAAATTTTATCTAGGATATTGATAGTAAAATTAAGCTATTTTATTATGGAATAAATTCAATTCATATAATATCTTTGACCTCTCACAAATTTTAAATTTATGTGAAAGTTATTCAATATACAAAGAAGGTGGAGATGGAGTTTTCTTATGATGGATTGTTTTATGAAAATAAGAAGTAAAAGAGGTATGGATGGTAAAAAAATGGGAAGGATCCATCAAAGAAACATGATGGTATGAAAATCAATTTATCTGTTTGTGATAGGTGTGGTAAAAATAACGCTATGAAATGTTTTATGAAAAATATAAAGTAATTCTGATGTGGTAAGATTAGAGATATGTACAGTGATTGAAAAGAAAAATATATTGGTATTGGTAAGATCAATTTTGATAAAGAGGTACTAAAGTGTTTTAAATTTAATGAGATGGGTCATGATATGGACACATGTCTAAAGAAGATCAGAAATGATGGTAAGTGGTAGGACAATATATATAATGGTGTGGTGAAATCATTTTCCACTATTTGTGTGAATTTTGGGACAACGAATAAAGAGGTATCATATATATTACTTGTTTATTTAGATTAATATAATGAGTTGTTTGATTCTAGGTCTACAAATTATTTCATTTCTGAAAAATATTTTGGTAAAAATTCAATTTTCAACTTAATAAATAAATTAAATACTTTTGGTAAAATCATATCGGTGTAGTATTAAGACAATATGAATTTATAAAGATCTTACTATTATAATATCTGGAAGATTTTTCACTATAAACCATGTTTTTCTTGAAAATTATAGAATGTGATTTTATTTTGGGTATAGATTAGATTTAATCTTATCATGCTATGATAGATTTCAATGACAAAGAATTTATTTTCTGAAATTATTTTATTTTTCTACATAAAAATTAACCCACAACTTTGATAAAAAATTAAGAAGTCTAAAACATGTTGAGAGATGTAAATGAAACTTATCTTTCTAATATTGTTGAAAATAAGGGAACTATTCAGATTAATGATGTTTTGATTATAAATTAATATCTTGATGACTTTATTAATGAGTTACCTATTATTATACATGATCAGGATATTGAGTTTAAAATAGAATTAGTTTTCGTTACTAATCTTATTTCAAAACTCCCTCATCGAATGGATGATGTAGAAAGCATAGAATTGAAAAATATGTTTTAGGCATTTCTTGATAAATTTTTTATTTATCCTAGAACAACACCATGGTATGAATCTATTTTTTTATAAAAATAAATATGGTTCCATGAGACATCACATTGATTATAGATAGTTGAATAAAATCACTATTAAGAATATTTATCTTTCTCCTCATATTGATGACTTGTTAGATTGAAACGATGGAGCTTATTATTTTTTGAAGGTTCATCTTAGGTCTGGTTACCATCAGTTGAAAATTAATGAAAATAACTTCCCTAAGAATTTTTTTTGTACATGGTATGAGTGTTATGATTTTATGTATATTACATTTTTATTAATCAATTCTCTAGCTGTATTGATAGATCTTAAAAATATAGTTTTCCATGAATATTTGGATAAATTTTTTGTCGTGTTTATTGATGATATTTTGGTTTAGTCAAAAATATATTTTGATCTTGAAAAACATATAAGAATTATTATAAAATTTTTAAAAGAGAATAAGTTATATGTAGAATTTAGTAAATGTGTTTTTTGTGTTTACAAAAGATTTAATTTAATAGATATATCATAAATAAATATTACATAACTGTTGATCATGCGAAAAATAAAGTGGTTGATGAAAGAAAATAACTAAAATGTTACTAAAATTGACAGTTTTCTTATATTAATAGGATATTACCAGGAATTTATTGAAAACATTACATAGTTATCTATCCCACTAACCGTGTTAAGATCAAAAGAAGTTAGGTTTATCTAGAAAATGGAATGTAATGAATATTTCCAGGAATTGAAAATAATATAAGTGAATGAACTTGTTTTGGCCCTGCCATCGAGAAATGGTGTCTTTGTTATCAACATTGATGCTTCATTAAAGGGATTGAGTTGTGTTTTATTTAAGAATGATTTGGTAATTTCTTTTGCGTTAAGTCAATTAAAACCTCATGAGAAATATTATTCAACACATGACCTTGATCTATCGACTATAGTGTTTTCGTTAAAAATTTAAAGACATCATTTATATGAAGAAAAGTGTGGATTATATATTGATAATAAAAATTTGAAGCGTATATTCACTCAGAAAAAGTTAAATATGAGACAAAGGAGATATATGGAATTGATAAAGGATTATGACTAAATGAATCTTTTTCATCTAGGAAAGGTAAATGGAGCAACTGATTATTTGAGTCAGAAATACAATAATATATTAAATATTCTAAGTCTTGAAGATTATACTTTAGTTAATGACTTTATGAATGTTGAAATAGAAAATTTTCATTCAAGATCTCCCTATATTTCATTTCAAGTGTCAGTGAAATTGTATTTTTCAGATATAATTAGGAAAGATTAGAAGCAGGATTGAGTTTTTTAAGAAAAGTTAAAACCAATTAAGAAGGGAATGCTTCAAATTTTTTGATAAACAAGATGTTTTTATATTTATAAAAATATTATCTATTTCATGTGACCCCCATTTGAGGAAATAACTATTCAGATAGGTTCAAAGATCTCTATTTTTTATTCATCATAGCAGTATAAAAATGTAAAGATACCCTTAGAAACATTTTTGGTGGTAAGGAGGAATGATATTGTTGAACTTACCATGAAATGTTTTAATTTTCAGTAGATTAAATAATAATGAAAATTTATAGAGGGGTTGTTTCATAATTTTCTAGTTTTTGAGTGGAAATGGGAAAATATATCTATGGATTTCATGGTGGTGTTAACAAATATATCTCAAGTTAATAATGAATTTTTGGGTTATTTTTTATCATTTAAATAAATATTATTATTTTCCTTCATATTTGACATAATATGTATTAGGATAATATTTATTAAATTATGTTTAAGATACAATTAGATTATATAGATCCCATATCTATATTGTATCTGACCATGAACATATATTTATCTCTTATTTTTTGAAAAGTCTTTAGAAGTTAGTGGGTACAAAATTAAACTTTAGTAAAACCATTAATCATAAATATGACGGATAGTCAGAGAGAAAAATTCATTCTTCAGAATATATTCCTTGATATTTTTAAATTTATTTTTAGGGAATTTGGGATAAACATATGAATTTATTTGATATTTATTATAATACTTTTTTTCATTCTAGTATACAGATGAAAATTTTGAGAAATTACTTAGAAAGCAGTGTCAGTCTTTAGATTTTTTGGATTAAGTAGATAAAGTGGTTTTTTTAGGACCATAATTAGTAAAAGAAATGGTTGGTAATTTAAATATGATTCGACAACACATGAGGATGAATCAAAGAAGGCAGAAACGGTATGCAGTTAACCGGAGGAAATTTATTTATTTTGCGGTATGTGATCTTGTTTTTCTTAAAGTATCTCCATGTAATATTGTGATTTGTTTAAAAAAAATGGAAGGTTAAGTTTGTGGGTCATTAGAATATATGAATTTATAGAGATAGTTGGATTAGTTTCCCATTTAGTGTTTTTTCCTTTGATTTTATCTCAGGTACATGAAATATTTAATGTTTTATGGTTAATAAAATTTGTTACAAATGCATATGATGTTTTGTTCCATGAAGTATTTTAGTTAGAAAAAAATATTTATTCTGAGGAAAATAGAGTATAGATTCATTATCAGAGTGATAATGTGTTGTCGAATAAATTTATTTATCAGGTTGTGTTTTTTCTTGGAAAAACCATATAGTTAAAGAAGCAACATGAGAATCATAAAATTTTATGAAGGAAAAATTCCCCCACTTTCTTAAGTAATGAATACAATTATGAGGCCCTAATTTAAAAAATGTAGAAGAATGTTAAAACCTAGGTAATGTTAAGGTAAATTATTTTCATTTCCTATTAATATTCATTAATTTATTTTATGGAATTACATTAATTATAATAATATTAGGTAATTTTTCTATCAAAAGGAAAAATGCTTTACTTCTAACCAAATTTGTTATTCATGAATTATGTGGTTTATTTTCTAAATTATAGAACTTTTTCTAGAAAAAAATAAAATCATTTTTCAATTTATCATGTCAAAATTATCTTATGATTATTCATTTCTAATTTTCTAAAATGTTTTATTTTTCAATAATTAGTGAAAAATTCTAATTTTTATTCAAAACGGTCTTTTTGTTTCAAGAAATAAGAAGATTACATTTTATTTTAAAATGGTTTCAAAGAAATATTAATTAAATTTATTTTATTTTTCCAATTATGGTATTTTTAAAGAATTTTATACTTGAATTTGTGATAAAAAATCTTTGTACTTAAAAAAGAATTTTTTTGGAATGCCATTTTTCTACACAATTTTTGGGTTTAATTTAAAACATAATTTGGGAAAATATATAAATTAGATTTAAGAAAATGTGTTTAATATTTTTAATCATAATTATTAATATTATTTAGTAATTCCAAGTTAATTTTTGGTCATAATGAATATTAAAAACATTAAAAACACGTTACCATCATTAAGGTTAAAATCAGTTTACCAGGGCTTAAATTAAAGAGTTGAGGGTTTAAATTCCCTAAAAACTTGTATAAATAATATTTTTTAGTCATATTTAGAAAATATCTCATATATTTTGTTTTATATTTTCCATTTTTGTCCATTTTACATGAATAATATGTTAATATATTTTAATATTTTGGAAAATTCTAAGATTGTCCTCTACCCCACTAATAAAAGGACACCTCTATCATCTCCAATACACAATTAAAGAGACATTTGGTTTAGAAAATACTTTCCCAAATACCTTCTTTATATTCCTAAACACTTTCAAGAGTTCTTTGTTTGATAAAAAAACTAACCTAGGAAGGCTTTAAGTAAAAACCTAAAGAGGTTTTCTGCAGAATAGTTATCGTTCTCAACCCAACATTTTTGTTTTATTTCTTTTTATAAGTTTTTAAAATCTTCTCAAAACATAAATAAATAATAACACCATTATATTAAATATACTGATATATTTTTATGTTAATAAAATTTCCTATATCTATCTCTTTCTTCCATCAAATGGGAAATGAAACCATCATTCATGGATACGAAAAACTAATGCCTCACGAACCGATGAAATTATTTTTTAATATCTTCCCCTCATGGATTGATATAATGATGGATTCAATATATAAAAATTTTATTCATGACAAAGTTAAAATTATATAAATATAATATATTATCTATTTTATTGTATTTTGATCCATTAAAAAATATAATGTTGTTCATGCGTATGGGTGAATTACCATCTCCCCGAAGCGATGTGATTTGTTTTTCATGACCACATCATTGGGATTTTATATATAATTTATTTAAAGAAAAAATATGTTATAATAATAATAATGATTATATAAAATAATGATTATATTCTTTCAATCATGTTTTTTGAAAATGGAAACGTTACTCATGCATACGCACAACCTACTGTCTCCATGATTATAACATATTATTTTTTCATAACCATATTTAATGGTGGATTTTAAAAATATAATTAATGTATAAAAATAATTATAATTTCATGATTTTTATTTTTTAGATGATTTAATTGTGAGGAATTTTATTATAGTCAAATTATCAAAGTCGTTTTGGATATACAAGAAGAATATCATCAAAACATCAGATGCGAACTTAATTGATTATGTAATTATATCTAACATGGTAATAAATAAAATAAAAGGAATAATAAACTTGAAAATTTTTCTTAAGAAATTAAATAATTAACAAAATTTTATTTTTTAGTAAGATAAAGGAAGTACATGACGAGTCATACTCGAGGTAAGGGACACTTTACCTTAAAAACTTCATTTTAAAAGTTTTTTTGATTTATTTTATAAATATTTTTCTTCTGAGTGAATATTCATAAAATTATATTAGGGATGTATTTATATTGAAATAAATTAATTAATAATTATAGTTTATGTCCCTTTTTACTTTATATTAATAGTTTTTGAAATGATTGTACTACATATTTTATACAAAACATTTTGAAAAAAAGGAAAAATGAATGTTCTATTTTAACATATACAACATCAATGATTTTTACCATCATCTTAACCATTATTTGATATTTTTATTGCTTTAAAATATTTCATGTTTTATTTAATGAAAAACTCTCCTCACATATTTTCTATATATCTACAAATATGGTTTTAAATGGAATGATTATTTAAATATCCAGAAATGTTATTCTTATGAGCGAAAAATAGTTTTTTATATGTATGCAAGATTTCAAGTGTTATGATTAAGTAATGGTTATTAGAATTTTTTTATGATTATGGGTGAGACAAATATATATCATGAATATGGGTTATTCCAATATAGACTATGATGATAGGCACACCCAATATAGATCTTCAATACATTAGGTAAAGGGACACAGTTAACTTGTTATGTTCATCCTAAGAGATTATTAGAATTTACCTGGTAGGTTATTTAATTTGTAATGGTGATTATAAGAGTGATACGAAAATTATTTCACATTTTATCTAAATAATATATCTATGGTTTTTATGGGGTTTTATAGAAATTTTATTATTTTTCAATGTAATAAAATGAGATTAAGTTTTAAAGGGACGTTTATGTTGCATCTTAAGGGTGAAATGTATATCTTTTTTTTGAAAACGATTTGATGAGTTTTTCAAGAGTTAATATAATCCTTTATGAGTTTTATTTTTTTAGGATTATTATGAAAAGTTTGTTGGAAATATTTTGTAGATAAGTTGATTTATTGGTAAAGGAATTTTTTATTTTGTGCTCAAAGTTTATTTTGAAAACGAAAAATATTTATGAGTTTTCATACTCTAACGAGTTTCTTAATTTCTTTTTATATGAAACTTATTAAGATTTTTATTCGCATCATACATTTACAAAATGTTTTTCATAGGGTTTAAGTATTATTAAGAACAAGGATGAGGTCAAGATGATTTTTTTTAAAATATGTCACTAAAAGAAGAATTATTATATCTTAAATTTTTTGTAATGGTGATAACCTAATTATCTTAAAATATAAAACTAAAATATCTCTAGGAATGAAAGAAAATCAATTCTTAGCCAAAGAATCAATTTTAAAGAGTGTTTAAGGTTGGTTCATTTTAATTAATTACATTAGTGGGAAAATTAAAAATACATATAATCATATCTGTAACCTATGAAAATTATTCTTAGTGAGCTGCTGTTAGAGTTGATTCCCTATAACTAACTAAATTGTAATTTTTATTTACTATATATTTAATATTTTAAATTTAAATAAATACATTATAAAATTATTATTATTTTTTTATAAAACATCAATTTGATAGATTCCTTAGAATATCAATCACAATAAAAGGTCAAAATAATTCTCCGATATGATGAGAAACATGAATTATTGAGAATAAATTCTTAAATAGTTGGTCTATGGGTGAATTAAATAATCTAATTGGGAATAGATGATACATTATACAAGGTGTAAAAGTATCATAATATATTTATACTTCTTCTCAGGAAGTTTTCATTTGATAATATATAAGAGAGGTGGTTATAAAAACAATAACTCCCATAAGAATTCCACATGTTATCTGGGTCATTATATATTTCTATCTATAAATGTGGATATTTTCCCTTAGACCTGAGATAATTATTAATGAATATCATGAGTCATTTACTTTTATGTATTGATGAAAACCATGGTGAAATATTCTTGTGATGATTTATGATATATTAGCTACTTCACGAGTGACATGGCATTAATGAATAACTCAAGAGAAAGGATGTGTCCCTTATAATTTATTATAAATTGATATCTATGGACATTTTATTGAAATGGAACTACCTAATAAATCCATATACGTGGTAGGATATCATCATGTACATTTTATAAATTTATCGAAATATATATCAAGAATATAGGGTAATGATATGTATGATGCAATACACTTGATAAGACGCCTTGAAAAAGAGATTATATTAGATAGTGAGAATTCTTATAAGGTTGTTGTCATTATGACATTAACACTATTATCAATTGGTTATTTTATGTGTTAATAAATGCTAACTTTGGGATTTAGGAAAGTTCTGCCTAATTCCATCAATAAAGTGTCTTAGAGGGCCGCACACTAAATATATCAATAACCTTAGTTAAATTAAATATGATTTTATTATTAGAATTGAATATTATTATACATTTAGGATAATTAATATTTATTTTGGTTATGTCGATCAAATATATTAAGTCACTAGTTATTTGATAGAATCATTATATGAGTTGAATACTTAATCTATATTTAATCCCTTATTTGGTGAATATAATATTTATTTATTTATTAAATGAATAATTATTTGACATTTATTTATTTAAGTAAATAATAATTATTCCTCATTCAATAAATAATAAGAAGGAATTATGGACTAAGTTAATGGTCTGGTGGAAATTATATATTAAATATCTTTTAAATAAATATTTATTGGTCTTAGAGAAAGCTGGGTATGTCGGAGAACATGCTATTAGGAAACAACGAATAAACCCTAATATTGGTCATCTATATTTTATGGAAATAATAATTGGGTATAAAAGTTTTCTAGATCATAGTGACTCAAAAGATTTAGTGTGCATAAAACCAAGGAGATATCATCACCAAGGTCTCATTGCGATCTCATTCTTAAATGTAGAAGTTTTGATCGACATTTATTTCTTGTTGGAAATTTTTTCAACCACAGAACCTTCATCCTATTCTATATAAAGATCGTGGAAGCTATCAGATTTGTGTCTTTTTCAAGTGCGACTACTCAATTTATCTCATGTAGTTTTTTGATGAGCATCTGAAAATGACTTCTATTTGCTTGAAAAGAATTTTGTGGTCCTTTGGTGGATTTTCCATGAATGTTTTTAAATAGTCCACATATTTTATCGTTAATTTTGAGCATCCTATTTCCCCTAGTTGTATTGGGTTACTTAGTTTTCCATTTCACCTTTTTAAATAGAAATCCATCTTTTCAATTTCTAGATTAATTATACAACCTCTAAAAAAATATTTTTCCACTAAAATTTTTTATCGTCCTTTTATCTCTAGATTTTGTGATGAAATTGATATATCACACCTATACCTTCACAAATTTGGAAAAAAATGATGATTCTATTCTTTATAATAATTTATTTAAAAAACTCTTCCATCTTATTTCAAAAAATGCTTCATAATTGGTCATGCAACAAGGGATTGTGGAAACATGATTTTTTTCTTCTAGAATACCTACACATTATAATTCAATTTGTGTTAAAAAAGGAGAGAATAATGGAATGGTAGTTTTTCCCTCTGGTTGTCCTGGGGATCATGTTGTTAGGGATGCTAATCAGAATATGGATGGAACCTCAAAAAAAAACATATCTCTCATGTAAAATCCTTTAGATTTGTGGATGCTGTTTATAATGAATTTGTCCATTAATGAAAAAAGTGAATATTGACAAGCGAAATTCATCAATTTTTTTACCAAAAGTTTTGTACAACAAATATAATAATAGGAAAAACATGTCCACTCTGATTTTACTGAATAATTACATGATAATTATAGGAAAGGTTTTCAAATTAAGGAGGATTAATTGAATTCAACTGTGAGAAAATGTAAAAAAGAAATGGTTAGCTGAGATAGTATCATTAATACAAATACCAAGAAGACTTTAAAATGTAAATATTATTCTAATATAAAAAGGAAAATTATCACTAGATCCACATGGCCCTCAAGGATTGAAAAGAAATACATTCCCCATAACCTATTCTTATTGAGTTCCTTTCTAATTATAAAGGTATAAATTGTGATGATGAATTTGATTATATTGTGATGGAATCATATCAAGTCAAGGAGGATTTGGGGGAAGAATTGGATTCCTGGTTATATGAAAAAGATACAGTTGTTTATCATAGATACAAATCTTGTGAAATTTCTACATAGACTTACCTTCAAATTACAAAACAAATGTTTATTAATATGGTGGATGAATATAAAAGAAATCACAATTTCAATTGTAGGGACATTATATGGAAATTATTATTTCTTATTTTATCCTTTTTGAAGATGGATTACTTGTATTTATTTTTGTTTAGTTGTCTGGTGGCTTTTCTATTTTATCCAGGATGTTGTTTTCTGAGTTTTTTCTTATGGTTGCTAAATGGATGTTGGTTTGGTTTTGTTGAATTTATAGTTATTTACAGTTTGTGGATGTTTTGGATTGTTTCTGTATACATTTTAGGTGTATTTTTTTAATAATAGTGATTTGACATTAAATAATAAGATGTTGGGATCTTGAGTATAATACAAGTTTATTGTTGTTATTGGTTTTTAGTGTTTTTTATACTCCTAAGGTTGGAGGTTGTTTGTTTGTTTTGGTTCAATTTTCTATCTGTTGTTTATGATTTTCCGGGTGAGTTGTGAATTTAATATGAAGTAATGCTTTTGTTTGATTAGGAACCGATGGGAAGTTGTTTTTGGAAATGACATCCGATTTTTGGAAATTGTGGAATCATGTACTTCACTCTGATAATTTTTTTTGAAATCCCTGTTAATGATATTCTGAAAGGGAACCTGGTGCTAATATTGACCCATTCTTGGTTTTACGATCCTTGGATATTCTTTTGAAAATATTACTTGGACCATTGAATTTTGTGACATGAATGAACTTTTACCACCTGTCTTTACTCATTCATAACTCATGATCTATTATCTAGTGAGAGACATTATCCGTTGATAGTTGATATTGGATAAGATGTTCTTAGTCTATTAGAGTGATTACATTTTATTATTTCTTCCCTTCCTTTTATACTATAGGTGATATAATTTCATGTTCTTTTTTGAGATAGAATGTATATATTTAATATGGTTTATAGATTATGGATCTTCAAGTGTTGAGGGATATACACTCTTTAAGATGAACAAGTCCTTCTTAGTTTTTATTTTGTTGTACATGTTTCTTATCTATATTTTCCATTTTCAATTTCCAAACGGTGTAAGCCCATTAAACTTCATGTGTTCCCTATAACTTTTGTTTCCTTTAATGATATTTTTAGAGACATAGGTTGGGTGACCAAATCATATCTCACTTTTTTTTAAAAAAATTAAATAAATATTTATTTATCTAATTAGAAAATTATATTTATTTTATCCGTAGGTGTACACATAATAAGAAAATAAAACTAAAAATAATAGTAATACTATACATGGGGTTAATTAAGGATTGCGTAAATGGTTAAGGGACTATATTAAATTACCAATTCTTAACATAACTTTGTAAATACATAGTTATGTAATTTTTCTAGTAAGTCATAAGAGACATTAATGTGTTCCAAAAAAACATCTCTAGATAATTCTTTCAAACCTAAAGATAAATTACTCTTGAAGGCTATTACAAATGGAGATCACTAATCATACTCCACCATCTGTATTATGTGAGAGAACTAGAATAAATCCATTAAGTCCCAAAGGAATTATCACTTCAATAATTTTATAATGAAACTATCATTAAAATCATCCATACTAGAACCCATAGGTTTCTACGAGGATGTTCCAATATTCATGGAGGATGCATGGATCATCGATAGATGGATTCAATCATCATATCCTTTATCGCAATGATGGGAAAACAAGAATAGGTCAACTAATTTTTCAAACAAGAAAAAATTTCCAACAGATCAATTCTTTGTCAATATAAATTAATTATATATTCTATATTAATGATCCTAACTTTAATTCTTCCAAATATATTTTGATTTAGTTATAAAGAGTTTTATGATGAAGGTGAAATGAAGTAAATTATTGGGCATGCACTCAACTGCTTCCAATGCTCCCTAGAATATTCAAGTTCTATTTGAGTGATCACATATTAAATTATAACTATTTATTTATTGTTGATTGATATATACACTTATTTTTGTATTCACTTTATAGGTTGTCTGTTATTAAAATTTTAATTAAATATATTTTGTTCATTTGAATTCATATGAAGAAGAAAAATTGATGAAAAAATAAAGAAAATTTGAAGATCCCTTCTAAATGTGAAAATAGTTATATCTAGAAAACATGTGATTATAGTTTATGTAACTAAAAGGTATACGTCATGTACCCATATTCACCACACAGGGTAAAATAAGTGGTAAATGTAACATGCCATGTAGAGTAGTATGTGGTTTCATTACTAACTATGTTTTTACAAAAAAAATAGAATATTATTTTAGGGATTTTAATTTGTGTTGTCATACATGGTTAACGCAATGAAATTCACAGAAACTATGCGGTCAATGTACATAACATTTATTTATTACATAGTATATAAGGACTTAAAGATTAGTAACACTTGGAAAATGGGATTACACTATTTTTATCTGCAATAATCTCCATATAACCCATAAAAGTTTAAATGGATTACGCACTGGGTCATAGGGAGTGTATCATAAACTACAAAAAAAGTAATACACGATGTGTAATGGACTATACACACCATGTTATGTACACCCGTTTACATAGAGTACACACCAAGCCAGAATGTACAATGCATAATTCAATCACATGGAAATAAAATCAATTCATATAATAAATTTAACAACATGTACTTTATCAAGTTTACATACTACGTGACAAGGTTTAAATAATATTAAATTCCAAATTATTTTTTGCATTAATTTTGAAACTACATGCTGTGCATGGTCATAATATATGTATTGTAATTTTCTATCATTAAAATTGGTGCACACCATGTATATTAATGCATGTTCATGTCTCATTAATGATGAGTGTACTACTTGAATTTACATATGGATCTATATACCCTTTAATTAATCACATTGGCAAACACGTAAATATTAAATTTATGTTTTACTATATTTTAATTACCTATGACCACTCAAATTAATAAAATTTTGTTCAATGTAAGATTTTAACTCAATTAATGAATCACATCCAAAAGGTGAATATTATGAATGTATTTGGGTAAAGGAAAACAAATTACTCAAGATGTGAATTTTTTTATTCTTGGGTTCTATCTTTTCAATTTTATCAATTATTAGAATCTACACACACACTCATGAAGGTGAAAGTGTGAGGGAAGAGGAAAACTTAATGAAATCAAAAAAAATTCCAAGTTATGTAATAAATAATGAGGATTGTTTCTTCTAGTTTTATTAGGATAATTGCAACATAATATTTTTAAAGATATAAATGAAGAAAAATAGATAAAAACAAGGTAATTCAATTACTTTCCCAAGATTATATGAAATGTTCTATAGATTACAACAAGGAACACGCATAGATTGAACACTAAGGGGTTTAGAAGTAAATAGGGGTAAAAAGAAGAAAATAGATGAATAAATCTATCAATGTCAACTCAAACTTACTCTAAGATTTTCCAACCCTGCAAATAATCCATTAAGTGATTTTAATATAAAATATTTCAAGTTAGATCCATGAAAATCCAAGAGTTTATGAGTAAAAGTTAGATGTTAATGACATATTTTCCACACAATTAATATGACTTTTTGAATAATATAAATATGTTTATTTACCAAGAAATTCAATAGATCATTTGATATTAGAGTCTTCTATTCAATTTTGTAATAATCCTAATTACATATTTTTAGCCTGAGTTATGGCCCAATCATAATAGGTGGGTCCAATATACCCCACCCATGTTTTCTTCACTTTGTGGGACTTCACTAGGCCTCTTTTTCTTAGATCTAGCCTTTTTTACAATTAGATTAATTGAATTCCAAACACCATATAATCTTAAAAAAAGGAATCTTGAATTTTTGATAATTTTAATGAATGTTTTGTTAGAAATAGTAAACATGTATCAAATTGAGTTATTATGAAAAAATTTAAAATTTCATAATTTTTCCCAAAAAACCTCTTAATAATATAAATTTTATTTATTAAATGAATAAAAATGTGATTATAAAAATCATAAAATATATAAATAAATATCCCTCATAAAATCCCCACACTTAATTTTTTCACTCTTGGTAAAAAATCATACATATAAATCAAGCTTCACACATGAAATAAAAGTTGTACAATTTACAGGATTATTTTCAAAGATAAATTCATAATGTCTCCTTTATTAAATCAAATTTCCTATCATTATTCTTATGGAATATTCTAATTTTTTAATATTTGTTCATTCACTCATGAAACATGTCACAACCTACATCACGATCAATTAATCACCTACAAAGTGTGAAATTTATAAGATGTTTTCCTCATCTTAAAACCATGAAAGTCATACAATATGAATAGTTAAATACTAAATCTTCACAAAAGATAAAAATAATATTAAACCAATCATAAGGATGTTCAATAAATTCTGTTGGGGATTAGGGTTGGTGTAACAAACCAACCTAGTCTACCCCTAATTCAAACAACTAATCTAGTGTGTGGCAGGGCCTGAAGGGTATTATAAATCCTCATAGCCTAGAAACAAGAGATATGGCATCAAAATAAACCCAATGGGAATGATTTCACGTAGATAAATAATATTGATTATATATTATATCTTTTTCTAAAAATATGAAATGGTATGTTCATACATTGAAAGTACATGCATACACACAATAAATAATTCCATATAGAAATAATACCAAATAAGACATTAATAAAATTAATATCTTACTAAAAATAAGTACAAATTGAACAAGATACAAAAAACAAATAATGTTGATTTGGCTAATACATCTATGAAATAAAATAAAATCCATAATACCAAGTACTATATCATCAGGACTCCATGGTCACTCTCTATATACCACACAAACTCTCAATCAGTGATCCGAAATATGAATTTTACTTGCATAAAATATACTCACTCTAAAGGCATTGATTGGTATATGTAGGGTGTGATAATAAGAATATAGTAGGATTTCTCCAAAGAAACTATTATTTTACTTTTTCAAAACATTTCGCAAACATTAGTCTAAAATAAATTATTGTAAAACATTATTAAAACAAATGCTTGAGCGTTTCCCACATTCCTTTTTTAGAAAACAAAATAGCACTTAAAATCAAATCACTGAACATTATATTTAAGAATCATTTTAAAAAATCTATTTTCTAGAATTATCTCCAATTAATTCCTTGAAAATGTTTGATTGGAATGGCTATGATGAATACACAAGGGTGGGGGTAAATTATGTCATTTTAAAAATATTTACAAATCTAAAATGTTCATCTTGAAATGAAGAGATCCTTTCTTTATCTCTTATAGGTAAGAGAGTAATGGAAATAAATAAAGGAAAGGAACACAATGATGTGTAGTGTTTTAGGTCACAAAAATCCCATATTCCACAACACCAATGCTCTACTACATGAGTTTGGTGTTTTTCACTAGTAGGTCCTCTTATTCGGAGACCTCTACAACTGTGTACAGGTAGTTGAAACCTTACAAGTACTTTACATGGCTTTATTGTTCTTTTAAAGGGAAATCAAAATATCCACAACTGAGTCTTAGAATATGACACTCCACCATGACTGAGTCTGAGTTGCTGATACTCCAAAAAAATATAGATGATATGAAGTTTGTTGTTAAATGGGTTTAGTTCATAGTTACAGTAGAAAATTACAGATATAGGTGATCTCGAATAATATTCATTAGTAGAAAAAAAGAATATTATGTGTCACACAAGATTCTTTTTTATTATTCAAATAGCCGAAAATATATTAGACAATGTTGTGTAAGCTTTTTTTTCTTTACACCCCGAGTGAATAAGGATGTATAAACAATATTTCTCTCTTCTTCAGAATGATGAGTAGAAGAATATTTCATCACTTTATTTTCATTATATTTTTCACATCTCTAATCTTATTTGTATATTTTCTTTTCCTATAAGAGAGATATATATATAGGGAGTACATATCCAGAAATAAATAAATCATTAATATTCATTCAGATACTCAAAGTAAATAGATTTAAAAACCTTCATAAATTTCCCAAGAATAACGTAGCATTGTTGGCTTCTTCCTGCAGAATAAATCTCTAATAAAAGCATTCAATATAAGTGGAATAAATCTTTTGATAAAATATCCATAATAATAGTAGTGTTGAATGATGTAAAACTCATATTTAAAAACATTAAATCCTATTTAAACTTATTCAGAATAGTTTTAGAAAACTATCAACACAATATAAATGTAAATTCAAATATTTGAATTTGAATAACCATGTGTCCTTCGACTATGCTAGAAAAATGACATTAGAATAGTCTATCTATTTTTATCTCTAAATACTAGGCCAAAATATTTTCAATATCTTAAACTATAATCCTTTATATTTATTATAATTCATCAAACTAATAAACTATAGTAATAATTCTAGATAAAAACACAACCCCTTAAAATTCAAAGAACTATATAAAATAGTGTATTGTAAACTGCTTAAACTCTATGCTCCGCTGTTGGTATATTTCACCTTTTAAATATTTATACCTTCCTAACGTGCAGCAGATATATGATTTTATCCTTGTAGAAACTATATCTATTTACAGTTGTGAATATAAGGTAGATTAATATTATCAAACTCATCAAGATGTGGTGAGGTAAGGATATTATTCAACTTGATCATGTTCATGATCATGCTCCATCATCATTGAAGAGTTATCATTAAATTGAAAATATTTTTAGACTATTTTATAATGATAAATCTATAATTTTATCCTTTACATGACGTTGAAAATAAACTTCCTGCATGTAGAATTTCATCATGGAAACATGGTGGAAACACAACTTCAGTTTCCATCTTGAAACAATGGATCTAAACCGTCATTTTTTCAGCACATAATAGGTCAGCATTTCAGAAAGTGTTGAATCCACATGAATATAACTTTATAAAATATATAATAGGTTATGTGAAAGAAAAATTTCCAATAACCACTCTAAAATATCATTACATAGTAGGTCATGATTCTATATTTTTGATGTAGAAGTATGTAGTGAATTAAATCCCTTTGGATGCAATGTTTCATCTTATAAATATATGCACAATAGGCTTAGTTTGATTTTTCTAAAAAATAATCCAAGGAAGAATTAAAAAAGTAGTTCTCATTCTGCTTATAACATAGGGTTCAAGAACATAGTGTTCATGAAAATATGGTTCATGAATGTAGGGTTCATGTAAAGTAGTGTTCATGAATGTAGAGTTCATTAAAAATATTGTGTAGGGTTCATTACCATTGTATGGTAGATAAAACATACCTTTGTATTATAATTAGGGTTGAAAACATATGGTTGTTCAAAAATTTGGGTTTAATTAACCATAATTTTGTATTGCACTATTCTGAAAGTAGGGATGCACTATTGAGAAAGTAGGGTTCATAAAACCGGACAAATTTCATATAGATACAAATGATTTTTTTGAGAACTTTATCAATAGATTATTCTTCTTTAATAGAATACATATAATTATAAAATATTAATATATTATAACATATCAACAATCAAATCAATCTGAATTCAAAATTTCTTGATATATTTGAAAAAAAGAAGCAATAACATTCTGAAAAAATGTAGTTCTGAAAAATCATTGGAGTACTTTAGACAATTTATTCACCATCCAAATGACATTTTTAGATATCAATAAAAACTGATGAAATTAATATACACTTATTTTATTTCCATACAACTTGTTTTGAGTGAATACAATATCTATATAACTTGAAGTAAATAAAATAGTGTAGCTTTTCAAATATGTTCACTATAGGGTTATGAAACTGCTGCAACAACATCAGTGATTTTTTGGAGTATGAAAAAAACAATTTAGTAATTCTTAATAAATTACTAAAGTTTAGATAAATCTATTATCTATAAAATGGAATAAGGATCACATTAATTATTTAATTGGTGATTTATATATCACAAAAATATAGAGTCAACATTAATTTGAAAACAATAATGTCACTTGAATAGCTTGTAATTTCTTTAGTAAATTTTTGGACCATCAAAATAGCTCATTTGGCTTTCAACATTAATAGATGAAATGAAGAGACTATTTTTATATTTCTAATGAAATAAATTCCATATGATTTTAATCAATATTTATTAAAATATAAAAAAATAGTTATAGATATTAAATCTCAAAACACTTGAATAAATTATCAAAAAATAAGGAATGATGGGTTGAAGTAATTATAAAACTAAACCAAGATGGGAATAGAAATGAGCCACTCAAAATTATACCCCTATTTGATAATTACAAAACCCTTACTCTCTACCATACCTACCACTTTTATAAGGATCAAAATTATGAGTTCTTGATTATATTAATTAAGATAATATATTCACCCCTTCTTATAAAGAATGAGAATTTAAAATTTAAGTAGAGTATCTAAAATGTTTAAAAATTGAAATAAAAAATTTTATACCCTTTTTAATATATTAATATGATGAGTTATTGAAAATTATGTTATTAATACATGTATTTATATAAACTCCCTCTAAATTCAAGCTTTCTTCAAAAAGATAAACTAATATAATCAAGGATCCATGAAAGCATATATAATATTATTCAATGAATAACTACGGTTTTTAATAATTTTATAATACCATTTAATTCATGAATTAATAATAAATCATTTAAACCCATGCTAAATATTTAAAATAACTCCACTTAAGACATAACATAATTATAAAAGATATTCAAGGAATTAACTAAAATATGTTCATTGAATTTTAAGTAAAAGAAAAAAATTTCAATGAATTTAAAATAGTGGATTTAAAATTACCATTTTCACATGTTATAAATGATCAAACTAATTTAACATAATAATATAATAATTTATCACATACAATAATAGATTAATTTTTCACATGCAACTAATTAAAGTAGTAAGACATTAAAAACATGCTTACTCTCAAGATAACAATTTATATAAAATCATAAGGGTAAGATAGATGATCATTGGTTAAAATAATAATTTCAAATATTAATTAAATTTAATGGTTCCAAATCTATGAAATTTGAAATAATCCCTTGATTTAATAGTTCCAAATCTATTAAATTTTTATTTAAAAGAATAATAAATAGAAATATAATATATTTCAATAATTTTCAAGCATCCACTTTATGATGTAACGATAAATTCCATTAAAACATACCTAAAAAATATCGAATACAAGTGCCTTTTGGTACCCATATGCTTTTGGGTCTGTAAGTGTAAGCAACTAATGATTTAGGTAACCAAATAAGTTTATTTTAAGAAAAACATTTATAATTAGTGATAGATAATTATTTCAAATAATGAATATTCTTGATGACATAAAATTGAGGTTTTATAAAATAATTGTCATTATCATAATGCCAATTAATACCACAATAAAAACATTAAACAATGGATATTTTTTTTTCTGTTTGAACCAGGATCAAAATAATTCTTATATCATTTCGTATTTTCTCCATTACTACCAATACCAAGATTTCCTTTATGGATTTTGTTTTTACTGACAATTTTATTGAAATAATTCGCTCCATTAATAACTTTACGAGAAGCATTCTTTAATGTTTCAACTTTATCCAATAGTTCTTTAATTTTAGTTTTAAATATATTATGAGAAATTTTGGAAGCATTTGATCTTAAATTATTATTATATTTTGAAAAAAAAAATCATTTTCAATGGAAATAGAATCTTAAGATTTTCAAATTTTCTATTCTCTTTATTTAAGGATTCAAATTTTTCTTGAAGCATAAAATAAATTTTATCACACTCATCTGGAGAAAAATTTTCTAAATAAGAATTTGCATAGTTAGAAGACTGTAACTCATTATCATGAGCCATATGACTTATATTTACCTTTGGATTTTTATCCTTAGCTTTATAGTTTATAGTAGATTCATTTCATGAAACCAATTGACTATAATCATAAAATTCATCCTTGGAAACATTGAGTGAAAAATTACCATCTTTGAAAGAAATATTATTTTTAGTTTATTCTTTTATCTTATCTTTTCACATCTCAATCAACTCCTTTAATGCCTGACTTGTTTTTAAAATTGGATTTTCTAGGGAATCATCATCATTGCCAACTTTCTTCTATTTGTCAAATTCTTTATAAGAAACTATGATTTCTTGCCACATCTCATAGGTAGTATAACATTTATAAACATGATTAAATTCACCAAGACCAAGTCTACATATGATATCATTCATAGCTCCCAAATTAATATCATATAAATCTTCCCTCACATCATACCACTTTTTTGGTTCTCTAGGGATTTCACAAGTTTTGATAGTTTTTATATATACTTTGAAAACAAGATTCTTAAAATATATAGTCATGGGACTTTTACCACATCCATAATTATGGCCATTAAAGTAAGGAACACATATCATTGACATACCTTCTCTAAGATCAACCATTTATATTTGTCTTCTTCTAAATAATTAACTCGGGTTTGTTAGATCCAAATAAAATATTTAATATTCCCAAAGAGTCCAACTTTGGATATTATGTATTAGGTGTTAGATAGAAACAAAATGATATTCATGGATTTTTAAAAAGTTAAAATTGTTATAGAGAACTTCCTCTGATTCTACTTGTTTGTATTGAGTAGAAACAGATTTATGGAATAATAAATATCTCAAATATATTCTAACCTTTGATACTATTTTTTTGGGTCAGAATGGCTATGATGAAGACTTGGGGGGTGGGGTAAATTTTTTTCATTTTAAAAATATTGACAATAGTAAAGTGTCCCTATTGAAATGAAGTAATCCTTTCCTTCTCTCTTATAGTTGATCGACCAGTAAAAATAAATAATAAAAAATAATACAACTATGTGTTGTAGTTAAAGGCACAAAAATACACTAGTTCACACTACCAATGCTTTACTCTAAGAGCATGGTGATTTTCACAAGTAGGTCCTCTTATCTAGAGACCTCTAAAACTGAGTACAGGTTTTCGAAACCTTACAAGACATTTAAAGGGCCTTCTAGTTCTTTTATAGGGAACAAAAATATCCATAGATCAGTTCAAGAAGCTGAAACTCCACCATGACTGATCCTGAGCAGTTGATAATCCCATTAGAAATATATAAGACAAAGTTTGTTGTGAAATAGGTTTAGCTCACTGTTACAACATAAACTGACTGATACAAATGATCTTTAATAATGTACAAAAACAACAGAAAAATAATCTTCAATTTCACATGAGATTTTTTCTTATTCTTTAAAAAACCAAAAATATATTAAACAATTTTGCACAGGCTTCATTCTTCTTTACACCAAGAGAGAATAATGATATATAGAGAATATTTCTATCTTCTTCAAAATGATGAGTAGTAGAATATTAAAAAACTTTATCTTCATCATAGTTTTCACATATTCTCTTTTTTTTATATATTTTAACTTCCTAAAAGATAAAGTTATATGTATATAGGTAATAAATATCATCCAATAACTAAATCATTCCTCTTCCTTTAGATACATAAAATAAATAGAGTAAACAAATCAATGAATGTACCATGAATAGTGTATCACTGTTAGCTTCTTCTTATAGAATTAATCTCTAATAAAATAATTCAATATAAGATGAGTAAATCTTATGATAGAATCTATAAAATAATAGTACTGTAGGATTATTTAATTGTCTCATTTAAATGAATTCAAACCTATTTAAACGTAGTCAAAACAATTCCTAAAATCTACCAGCACAATCAGAATGTAAATTCAAATATTTTAATTTGAATAACCATTTGTCCTTTTCACTTTGCTGGAAAAATGACATTAGAATAAACTGGTCATTTCCCTCTCCAAATACTAGACCAAAATCTTGGAAATCTCTTCAACTATAATCCTTTAGATTTATTAGAATTTATCTAACAAATAAACCACTGGAAGAATTCTAGTTAAAATGAAGCACTTTAAAATATGAAGAACCATGTAGAATAGATAACCATAAATTGCTTAAACTTCATGCTCTACTTTCTTTATATTTCAGATTTTAAATATTTATACCATCCAAACCTGTAGTAGATGTATGCTTTTCTCCTTGTAAAACCATATCCAGTTATGGTTTTTAATAAAAGGTAGTTAAGCACGATAAGAATTAGTAAGATGTAGCGAGTTAAGGATATTCTCCATATTGAGGCATATAAGATTTCACCTTCAATTTTCCTTATTTTCAGAATATTTTATCATGATAAATATATGATGTGATCCTTTTCATGATGCAAAAATACTCTAATCATGTATAATTTCATCATGTAAATATAGAGGAAAAACAAATTCAGTTTCCAGATTGAAACAATGGATCTAAAACTTCATTTTTATAGCACATAAAAGATCATCATTTCAGTAGGTGTTGTATCGACATAAAAAGAAGTTGATGAAATATATAGAATGTTATGTACAAGAAATATCTCTAATAAACACTCTAAAGGATTATTTCATAGTATATCATGATTTTATATTTTTAATATAGAATTATTTGGTGTATTTAATCTATTTGGATGCAATGTTTCAGCTTCTAAAGATATTAAAATTAGACTTAATATAATTTTTAAGAAAAATAACCCAAGGAAATAATAGAAAATTAGGGTACATTCTTCTTGAAATGTGGGGTTCAATAATTTGGGGTTCATGAAAGTAGGGTTCATGAATTTAGGGTTTATTAAAAGTAGGGTTCATGAATGTAGGGTTCATTACCAATGTATGGTACATGAACCATACTTATTTTTATAAAAATTATAGTTATAAACATGTAATTGTTCACAAACATAGTGTTGATTGACCATGATTTTTCATTTAACTATTATGAAAGTAGGGTTGCATTGTTCAGAAAGTAGGCTTCAGAAAACTGGACAACTTTCATGTAGATACTTAAATGATTTTTAGATCCCTTTACAAGTATATTCTTCTTTTGTCCTAGAATACTGACATCATCCTTGTCACAAGGATGGTCAAGTTTACATTTATAGAACCCAAGATATAGCACAGTGGGTAACCTCAGGGTCTATCTCAATGAAGTAGTGTTGAATGTCTAAGTGCCCATTCTGAAAAATATTTGTGTGTTTTTTAATATTTTTAAAACAAAATTCTAAATAAAAGAAAAAATTGTTGAAAAACACAACAAGTTGAAAAATAGTGAATGAATAGAAGTAATATAAAAGAAGAAAAACACCATGAAAGGAAGATAGAAAAACAGACACAACACAAGGACAAAAACACACATAACAAGTGAATG
This sequence comes from Viscum album, assembly GCA_963277665.1. NCBI lineage: Eukaryota > Viridiplantae > Streptophyta > Magnoliopsida > Santalales > Viscaceae > Viscum > Viscum album. Next base: position 795,302,896 of record OY728143.1, on the reverse strand, counting down.
AGAGTAAGACATAGAAGACATAAGTAAGTGAGAAAAAGGCCAAGACCTAGGTCACTCTACTAGTGACTCCCTATCATAGATCCATTTAAAATTAAACCAAAAACTCACAACTTATCTCAGTGAATGGATGATGTATCAGATCATACACCTCCCATTCCAAAAATGTAAACACTCAATCACCGAAGTTCTTCAATGATTGACCATTATTCTATATTCCAATTTCAATTCCCTAACAAACTCTTTCTAGAATAAAATTATCACAAGACATGATTTTTTTTAAGATCATCACATTTCATAACCTATTTCAATTTCTTATTTTGAGTAATCAAGAAAGGTAGGGGTGAATAAACGACACAATAGATTAGAAAATAGATCTGGCCTAAGGATGTGCTCGCGTGCACCCCAATTCACTTTCATGATTTATTAAGGCTAAAAAAGAAGATAGTGATCAAATTTATTCTAGGATCTCCAGATCACTTCAGGTTTCATAACCTGGATCTGGCCTCGTAAATTAGGTTTCTATTTTTAGAGATTTGAGATCACAAAACTAAATAAAGAGAAAAAAAATGAAACTTCATAATTCAAACTAACATCAAAATTATATTAAAAATAGAGCATCACATATATTAACAGACACAAAAATGAAAATGAAAATGAAAATAGAGAGTGATAGGATGAAGATGGAGAGAGAGGAACAAGTTCCCCATATCTGATGTTGAAGAAGGTTTCCAGTTCGGGAGATATGAAAAGATGGTGTGGTAGTTCTAGGGGTGATAATTAGTAGATCAATGAAGGGGAGGATGAATAATCGACACAGTAGAGGTGGTAGTATCGGTGACTCACATGGAGTTGTTGAGTTAGGAGGATGTAAGTGACTTGAGTCACTAACATGTAGTATGGACGCGAGTTAGACATGGACATGAGGTGCGTTAGTGAGAATGCATTGGTGAGATGAATGAGGGTGAGTAGTGTCAGTAGAAGAACAATGGGGGGGGGTATCGATGTTGGTGGTATGATGTCTCACCAACACAGAGGGAGTTGGGCTCTCAGTGTGTGGTGGGTTGGTGATATGGGAGTGACTGGCATGAAAAAGGGGTGTCGATGAGACAGAGAGATAAAAAAGTGCATCGATGAGATCAGCGAGTGGGGTGTGCGTCAGTGAGTTAAGGCGTTGGTGAGACATCTATGTCGGGGATACATCTACATTGGTGAGACATCTCACCAATAGATTTTGTTGGTGTCACGTTCACAACACGTAAACCAGTTTAAAAAAATAAATTAAACAAAATAAATTAATAAATTAATAAAGCCAATACTAAATAAATTAATTAATAAACTAACTAAATAAAAAATAAAATTTAAATCATTTAACAACAAAATAAAATTAAATGGGGTTTGAAATTAACTTTAACAACAACATTAGTTAAATCCATTCACAGTGTTTAATTAATTATCTAATAAAAAAAATAAAGAATCAATAAAATAAAAGAACTAAATTAAAATTAATTAATAAAAAACTTAAAGTATTAAATTAAATTATTAACATTAACATTATTTTTTAAAGAATTAAAAACTAAAGTGAAAATTAAAAATAAATAATTAATGAACCAAACATTATATTATTGAAATGAAGACTATTATATTGAAAATTAATTACAAAAATAATCAATAAATTCAAATAATTAATAAAATAATTAATAAATATATATATATTTTAAAACAAAATACATGAGATACTAAATAAATAACATATTAACATTAACAGAAAAACAGAGAGTAGAAGCAGAATGAATGAACTAATTTTTTAAAAATTATTTAAGATGACAAAAATAATCAATAAAGTACATAATTAACACTAAATCATATTTTACACAATAATTTACAAAAAACAATAATTGTAAATTATTTTAAAAAATACAACATTTTGAAATTAAAAAGTCAATAAAAATATAAAAATGATGTGGAAAAGATATTTAAAACCGAGCCACAAAATATATATATAATTATAAAATATTAATATCTTTCTAATAAATCAAGAATCAAAATCAATATGACTTCTTCAAATCCTGATATCTTTTTAAAAAAGAAGCAATCACATTCTCAGAAAACTACAATTCTAAAAAATCACCATAGAATTTCAAATAATTTGATCAATATCCAAATGACCTTTTTAGACTTATATGTAAATTGATGAAAAAAGATAACCTTCTTGGATATAAATAACACTAGATTTCAAGTGATTCCAATTTCTGTAGAACTTGTAGTAAATCAAATACCCTATGTTTTCAAATATTTTCAATATAGTGTTGTGAAACTTCTATAGCAAATTCATGGATTTTTTGAGTACCGATTTTTTTTAAGACTTCCTCCTAAAATAGTTAATTTCAGATAAATCTTATAGATATACAACAGTATATGGATCACAAGAATCAGTTCACTATAGCTTGAGATATCATCAAAATTCCGAAGTGAGTTTAATATAAAAACTACAATGTCACTTGAACAACTTGTAACTTCTTCAGTGAATTTTTGCACCATCAAGAAAAATGAATTGGCTTTCGGCATTATCAGATCAAATTAAGATAATATTTTTATCTTTCCAAAAAATTAAATTCCTTATAATTTTGATAAATATTTCTTTTGGTGTCAAATAAATACACTAATATACTAAATATGAAACACTTAAATTTTTTTTATAAAACAAAGAATGATGGGTTGAAGTAATTTTCAAAACTAAACTAAGATTATACTGGTAAGGATCCACTCAATAGAAAAATATAGTGAAGTAAAACCTATCCTAAGAAACCGTAATTCCTCCAAGTTATAACTAAACAAAAATAATAATCAAAGAGTAGGAAACTCTTAAACATGATCAAAATATCCATAAACCAGTAACTAGAATCAATAAATAATGACTAAAAAAAGATAATTTTTTTAGTCAGCCATGAAGAGAGACAGAAAAATATCATGCCTTATTCTCAGTAATAATATAAAAAATAAACTAATAACATAAATCATTATAGTAAGAAATGAGACAATGTAATGTTCATATAATTATGAGAATGTTCTATACATATAGTGATAAAATCATATAAACACTAAAGTTGAATCATCTTCTACTCTATTTTTCCATTACTATCTTTAACCAACTGGTTCAAACTCAACTAAAATAACTGGTGGTGCCCTTGTAGTCAGTAATGGTGAAAATATTGAGGTTACAAGTCAATTTCATCTAGGAAAGTATGACAACCATCTCTCGATCTCTCACAAAAAATGCCTAAGATTACCATGATATTAGAAATATATGGAGAGGATGAGTGTCAAATCAGACAAAAACTAGTAAAAGAATTCATGGTAGACCATTCAAAAGCTTAACCACAATACACCCTCTCACACAACCATCTCAATAAATCCACCATTAAAACTCATAGAAATAATAAAATAAAAATACCCAATAATCAAACTCATTCCCACATAAATCAATGGGGATCTAGTATATATGGTTACTCATTTGGTAAAATCTATTTACATAAACTTACTTCAAAGATTTAGTTTTTTAAACTAATAATTTGTGTTCCTAAATCATCCTGAAATAAAATTTCCAAAACAATATAATTTTGAAATTTTCTTTCTATGTGATTAATTGACTTCAATTCTAAAACTAATAGTTATAAATATGTTTATGTCTGTATATATAAAACTTATTTAAAAACTTATTTTGAAATAAAGAGACATTTGAAAAAATATTTGAAGTAAAAGATAAAACCCTTTAATTAAATCCAAAAAATCTCATTGAAACTATAAATATATAGGTTATAACATAAATAAAAAATCAAAAAACACCATAACAAAAATATTCCTTAAAAAATTCAAAAAAATCCAATACAAATCTTAAATTCTATTGAATAAAAGTATCAAGAAATAAATCCAGTTATGCTAATAAAATATTCCATAGGAAACCAAATAAAATTTAAAATTACCCATTAGAATACCCACCCCATTTGAGAATAACTTTTAATCATTTAAATAAGAAATTAACATAAATAATTGAAATTAAATAGGTTTAATAAAAATGGAATAATCACATGGATTATAAATAAAAAGGGAAAACATGGGAAAATTTACCTTAAATCATTTGTGGATGAAGTAAAACCTTTAAGAACACTGATAAGAAATCCTAAAGATAAATTTACACACAGTAAGAAACAAATACAAAAGGAAGTAGCACTGAATGAAAATTAGGGGTTAGGAAACATCAAATTATAATAAGAGGAAAGGGAAAATAAGATAAGAAGGGATAGAAGATATAAAATTTGGATAAATCCTTGAATACATTTCCAAAATAAAATAAGAAGAACCAAAATAGAAGAAGATAGGTAAGGGGGAGGTCTCATGGTACTCCCCTTCATCAAACACTATAGTAATAGGGAAAGAGAAGATGTGATGATGGTTTAATTTGAGTGGATAAGGATAAAATTTTTACCATTTTAAAATTTCTAGGTAGATCACACTTTTGTTTCATGGTTTACCAAATCATGCACCAACCATGTACCCCTCACTCAACACATTGGGTGATGTTGCAAAGTTTAGCCTCTTGGTTTGAAAAACTAAGAAAAAAATATAAGACTGGATAAACTAGAAATTATATACAATCACATACATCCTTTAAATATTTATCACTAACTTTGTTCTTATAATGTGATAGGAAAAATGTATTAAAATTCTAAAAAATTCCCAAATATGAAGACTGAGAAATGATGGAAAAAATTAAGGAGCAATAATTAGATAAATAAATAATATAATTTGATGATGAGGTGTGACAATTATCCACACCATAATACTTTCTTCGCCTATAAATTACCTATATTTCTAATGAAATGTTTAATATAAAAGAGAATATGGAATAAAGAAGAAGATGAAAAACCAAACTAGGAATGGAATGAATCCCCATGAAATTAATAAAAAATAAGAACCAAATATATGGAATAAAACATATAATAATATCATTATTGGAAAATGTTCTAATTTCATGTCATTTAATTGGTATCCCCACCATATTTTTTTTCCACTTATAAGGGTGGGCTAAATGCGACCAATGGTCGTAAAGAAAACACTATGAAGCACCACCACATCTTTCAAATAAGGAAAACCAAAATAGATCACCAAGCCTATTAACCATCCATAATTCCATAAAAATAAATATGAGTGTCCCAAAAATAGTACAAATATAAGAATTTCCTATACCTAAACTTAGATCAAGAAACATTAAAAAAACTCATGGAAATAAGGGAGGCTAAGAGAGGAGTTAACTCAAAGGTGATCGATTGGATCACCACCGAGATCCAAACCAAGTTAAAGTACCCTTTGATTATTTTTCAAACCTAAAAAATAAATGGAGATGACCCACACAACTATAAATATGTTAATACTTTGGGGTTATCTAATATGAGGTCTTGTAATGCCCTAGTTGACTACACTAATGGCACATAGGAGACCACTTCTTTATTGGAGTAATGGAGGAAGAAAAGGAATATTCTCCCAAGAAATTATGATTTCCTAACCTAGTTTCATCCCTCACACACTTCTAACACTATGTTGAACCCTCATTGACATTGGAAAAAATAGAGTCACCACCCATGTTGGGTTAACCCCTACAGAAAAACTTCACCATCATGTCTTTATTGACCACATACTCAGTTGAAGCCATATCAAAAAGGGGTTTCCTAGAACCAAGGAATTATAAAATAACATGGAAAAAAGATGAATATTTTGTGATTCCATGAAAAAAAACCTCCAAAGAAAATGGATCAACTAGTTGAAATAGGTGACATACCCCTTCACCAATTGGTAACTCTACTAGAGGTTCATAATCTCTATCTTCCTCAACACATTCACCTTTAAAGTAAATTTCTACTGATTGAATGTGTTCTCAAATAATTCCCAATATTTAATATTCATTAAATGAAGTAGAATGAAAATCCACTATTGTTCATGACTCTGTCCCTAAAATAATTATGAGACGATATTTAATCTCGAGGCTTTTGGAGTTTTTAGAGAATTTAAGATTTTTTTCAGTTATCACTAGCCACTACATAGCCTCTTAAAGTCCTTGGTCACCATGTAAGATGAGAAAAATAATAATAAGAGTTTGTCTTTACCACTTTAACCTAATTTTGGGTAGGGAAAATAATTGTAAGAAACACATTTGAGCCTTCAGAGACACTAAACTAAGGAACATCCCATGATACAAACCTTATATGAATCCTCATGACCATTCTTGGAGGAATAATCTAAATAATTAAATTAAGAAAACTATTAATCAAAATATATACATTATATCATACTAAAATCAAATGATAACCTTTTTAATCAACCAGAAACACCCTTTGAAATATTTCTCATAATTAAAAATTAAAAATTTTACTTTTAAAGTTCATTTAAAAACCATGAAACTTCAACTAAAAAAAGTCTTAAATCAAAATTTCAATATTAAATTTATTTCAAAATTCAAAAAATCTATTTTTTAAAATAATCTCAAGAAAATTATTTTTATATTTTTAAAACTACGTTTTTACCTTTTTTATATAGATTTCTTGCTATAAAATTTGAAAAAAAAATCAAACCCATTGAAATTAGTAAACTATTAAACTTTTTATAATCCATTTAAAATAAAAACATTTCTTATTAAGCATAAATACAAAAGAACAAAGAAATCAAAAGTAAAAATTAAATGGGGGTATTTGTTGTGCATAATTTGGTCGCATCATTTGAAATATCTTGTACCAACCTGCAGTAGGCCACTAAGAGCCTTACAGAACCATTCAGACATACCCCACATGGATTATAAAGACATGTATTAAAACTGGGGGCCTCTAGTTCATATCCCATTTTCACCCCAAATATAAAAAAACACAGACAAAACTTATAAAAAATCACATGAATCAAACACTATCAATTCAAATCAAATTTCAATAATAAGAATTAAAAATGAAGCTCAAAATCAGGGATCTTATCATAACATCTCATTGAAACTAATGCCTCATCATGAGTGATTTTAATTAGGAACCTACCCATGAAGAACATTTTGAGTCCCAAATATTCTACCTACCATCTACAAGATATATCAAATATCAAGGATGGTTGAAAAACCTAGGCACTCTTATGAAACTAGGCACAGATAAGATTTTTTCATGAATCAAACCGAGAAACCCTTGATACAGGAACCCAATATAGTCCATGGAAAGGCCTGTAGATAATTATTAATACCCACATTTTTTAAACAAGTGTAAGGGAATAAAAATATAATAATTGAGAATTATTTTTCCTAGATAAATAATATCCATCTTGTAGTGTAATTGTACCAAGAATCCAACATGGCATGTCCATACATTGGATGTCCATGAATAAACATCATAAGTTATTTATATATAGAAATCTAATGAAGCAATACATGACTAAAGTAAACCTCTAAATCCAAATAAGTATAAACTAAACAAAATATGTAACAAAAGAAGGCCGAATTAGGCAATAAATTTATGAAAAAATGAAAAAAAAGTATTAGGTACTATATCCTTATAACTAAAATGTCACTCTTTATCTACCACACTCTTGATTCATGAGTGATACAAATCCAGAACCTGAAGCTAAAAGAAATCCACTCAATCTAATCGATGATATATGCAGAGTGTGATTATTAGTATCCCAATAGGATTTCAAAAAATATTCCATACTTTTACTTATTAAAAACATTTTAGAAAAAATAGTTTGAAATAAAATATTTTAAAATAAGAATTATAACACTTTAAGTAAAAAAAATCATGAGCCTTACTCAATTTAATTTTATTAAAAAACCAAACAGTGCCTAAAATGAAAATATAAAACCTCTCCTTTAAAAACCTTATTTTAAAGTCCATTTATCCAAAATGTTATCCTATCCACCTCTTTAAAAATAAATTTAAATAAAACCCATCCCAAATAACCATGAATCTTTAAATATATAATTAAATAACAGAAATAATCAAAGAAAAGGTAACTTAACAAAAAAGATAAAAAAATAATAACCTAGTTGTAGGTGTCAATAAATAACCACTAAACAAAAGATAATTTTTAAATCAACCTTGAAGAGGCAAAAATAAATAGTATACAACAATTAATGTAATAATTTAACCAATAAATTAAGAGAAAATATAGTAAGGTGACATGATATAATGTATATAATCATGGATAAATTCAAAACATCCAGTGAGATGAATCAATATGTATTTGGGTTGAATCTTATGCCGAACTAGAAATTTATTCCTTGTCTATAATGATCCCTCTTACTCTCAACTAGCTTCACCGGTGGAACCATTTTTTCAATACAAGTATGAAGTTAGTGGATACAAGTATGTCTCATCATGGAAATTATAGAATCCATATATTGACCTCTTAATACAAATTCACAATTTTATAATATTAATATAAATACATAGTGAATAAAGATGTGTGTCATATCAGATACACACCCATAATAGAATATAAGGAAAAATGTTCCAAATAACAACCTCAACCCATGCTCAGATACACCATTATTACAAAATCCACCATTATATCTCATAGAAACAATAATAATTAACACATTCAATAATCAATATCATTACAAAATAAATCCATGGGGCTTTAGTGAATAGGTTATCTCATTTATGAAAATCCATTTACATAAAGTGCTAACCAGGCCTTGAATTTTGATACTACTAATACATTTTTCCAAAAATCTTCTTGAAAATCAATTTCTAAAAGAATAACATTTTGAATTATCCTTTATAAGTTCCAAATAGGAATTTTTTAAACTAATAGTTATATATATATATATATTTGTGTCTGTGTGTATATTTATGCCTTGCCTAAAAACCTATTTTGAAATCAAGTGACATTTGAAAAAACATATGAAACAAGGATAAACCCTTTCTTTAAATAAAAACATTCACATAGATTCCATGAAAAATAGGGAACACGACCATTAAAAAATTAAAAAAACATCATAAAAAGTAAAATCATTAAATAATAAAAAAATCATAATACATATGTTAAAGTATATTGAAAATACAGTCCCAAGCAATAATCCACAATTTACTCTTTAAATTATCTATGTGAAACTAACTAAATGTTAAAAACATCCTTTTGAATACCCATCAAATTTGATAAATCCTTTTTACCATTTAAATAAGAACTTATATTACATAATTTAAAAAAAATACTTTGATAAGAACTCAAGCCTCACTTGGATTATAAATAAAATGGGAAAACTGGTAGTACCTTCCTCAAATCAAGTGAGTATGAAGAGAAACCTTCAGAAAAAAGTGATGAAATCTTGAATATGAATCTATAAATCCAATGAACAAAATAAATAAGGAATGAGAATAAAAAGCCACATAGTGAAAGACCAACATCAACCCCTAGAATGTGGAAAGGAAGAAATAATAAAAGGTAGGGATGAAAGAGAGAAAGAAGTCCAAAACATATAATATATCACTAAAATTGATGAATAAGAGAAAATATTAAAATGGGTAGGAACAATAAATGTCTCCTATTTATTCCATTGATTAATCCCCACATGAATGGGGAATATAAATTTGAAATTAGGGTTTTATTTGAGAGGTTTATGGAAGACTTTTCACCATTTATAAAATTATGGGTAGATCACACTGTTATAATAGGAGTTAACAAATCGCGTGCCTATAGTGAACCAAATTTATATTACTTGACTATTAGTTCATTTTAAGGAAAAATTACATTATAATAATACATTAAAGTATCAAAATGGTTAGTATATTTTGATAATTGGGTTCATACATCACTTGTAAAGAGTAAAACATAAACATTATTCAAATACTTCTTCTTTATCCTCATAAAAGTTACCATCTTCTCCTTACCATCAACATGTCATAAGCATGTAATCATCATAATAATCATTATAAAATCATTTTAGAATGGAATGAAATGTGATGTATTCATAATAATGTAAAATCATAACATAATAGTTAAATACCACACATAGTTGTGAACAATGCTATCCTTAAGTTCATGCATAACATTTATGCATAAATAAAAACATCATAATTGTGAAAACATATAGAATAATGTTTATGAATAATACACATAATATCCCAATATATATAAAATTGTTCAATGAAATAGATTGATATATAAATATAGGTTGACCTATCACATCATTAAATGCTCATGATCAAGCATGCCACCTAGAAAGAGAACATATAAAAAATGTAGTCATGAAATGAAACCATGGAAATTATTGAGTTTCATAGAGATTTAATAAAAAATTCATTAACCAATAACCTTTGTCTTTAAAAAATTAATATAGAAGATTATATTTTTTTTTATAAAATTTCATCAATCTTGAGTGGAGAAGAAACATCTCAAGAGGAGTCACTACGATGTTGTGGAAAATAAATTCATTTTGAAAAATATTTTAAATTATCTTATAAATAATTTTAACAAGGAATAAATACATATATACCTTGAAAAAAGGTAAATAATAGTTAAAAAACATTTTATGGAAATTAGAGCAACACAAATACTAAAAATAATTTAAAATATTACATAACCCAAAAAAGAAATTGTTGGGTTTGAGAATCCCCTTACCTTAAATCTTGTTATGTTTCATATTGTTCACACCATCTATATAATAAACTTATGATTGTTAAAACATGAAACTAGAAGTGAATTATATTCATTGTTTTCAATACTTTCCAATTATAATTGTTGGATTCTATTTTATAATACTCAATGTTAAATGTGAATTGTTTTCATGTCTGGTTTTTATTAAAAAAACCCATTTTCTTAGATTTCATTATTTTTGTTCAGTTTAATATATACATTAGTAAAACCAATTTTAGAATCTTAATATAAATATAATTTAATATTTATATATTATATATAATTAATTCTAGACATCAATAAAGGTGATTGTTATCACAGAGTTGTCAATGCCCTCATAGCCGATTAATCGACCGATGACGAGGCATTATACAAAGAGGAGGAAAGGAAGTATAATAAATACATATTTCATAAATATAATTATTTTAGAATACTAAAATCATTAATATAATGTTCAAATAATAATTAATTAATTTTATAAGGTTTGTGTTTGAAAATAATAGAGAAAATTAGAAAGAGAAGAATAAAATGAGATAAAAAGTTGATGAAACCTTACTGTCTTATCGATGCTCAAAATTTTCACGCCATTAAAATACTTGAAAAAATGAAGTTGAATTAGTCCAAAATATTCCTATAGATTATAAGGGGATTAATTGAGGTAATTGGGGTAGATATTTGTCTTTGGTGAGTGAGGGATAATTTTTTTCCAAGGGGAGGTAGAGGGGCTATTTATACTTGAGGAGAGGGGTATGTTTGAATTAAATTATTGAACAAAATATGATAGCTTTCACAAACATTGTAATAGTGATATTATTGAAAAATTATGTCATATTTGAATAAAATTAAATTATTTTAGTAATTTTTTTATCATTCCAAAACTACATTCTTTTGTTTATTTAAAAAAAAAGTCAAAAACGACAAATTCTTATTTAAATCGAATACTTTATCATTTTAAACATTAGAAAAAAATTATTAGTTTTGAAATTTTATTTTTATGATTTATTTAACTTCTAAAATATGTTTTTGGTCAATAATAAAATTATAGAATTTATTTTTTTCATTATTAAATCATGAATGATGTTAATTTAAAACACACTTGTTATAAATGAATGGTGTTTTTACTAGTCACATAAAAAGTACTGTTTTCTTATAGAGCTGCCAAAAAATGAAACATATAAAATTATAATGTGATGATTCTAAATATGAAATTTATTTTGTCAAAATAATTTTCTAACAAAGGAAGTTTAAATTATTAATTTAAAAATTATGTTTTCCATGAAATGAATTAAAATACAATTTATTAATAAAGTTCTTATAATTTCATAGAGTTTTTTATATTAATAAATATTTTATTGAATAAATATATTTATATTGTTTAAAATTTCTTATTTTAATGATTATTTTCATGAATGTTTTCTATTTTGAGGTCGGTTACCATTCCAATGGTCATGTTACTAATCATAACATACATTTAATTATTCTTAATGGACATGTTATTATTCCAATAGAAATATTACTATTAAAACAATCATATTACCTCATATAAATACTCTTTAGTTCCTTTATTTTTTATTCAAATCAAATCCCATCAAGGTTATAAATTTTTCATTTATAAGATATCAGTTGGAACAATAATGTTTTGTATTTTGTGTAGTTTTATTCATTGTTGTGATGATTCTAGGGGATCAAGATTATAAAAATTTCTCTATTCTTATAATTGTATTTTTTGTAATTTTATTTATCCATTGAAATATTTTCAATTTTTATGGATATATTTAATCTAAAAATATAATATTCTCATTTAATAAAATAAAGTATATATGTTTCATTTTTTTTAAATATTATATATCTAAGTATGAAAATAATTATTTGTTTTAAAGGAATTTTAAATACATATAAAATTTTTGGGTGTTAAATTATTCCCCCTTTAGAAAATGTTCCCCAAAATTTCAAATCATATCCTTACATGATATTTGGGGAGAGTAATTATATTTTATTTCCTCCTCATGTTCCCATGTTGCTTCTTCATACTTTTGAATGCAATAATAAAATTTATTAAGGTGAGTTGTATTGTTTTGTTGACCTTTATCTCTACAATCCATGATCTTCAATGGGTTCTCCTTATAAGAGAGTTCATGATTCAGTTTTACGGACTCAGAATTCAATAAATTTTAGGTATCGAGTATGTACTTCATTGAAGTGATATGGGGAACACATAATGAACTTTGGTGATGATTTGTGGATGTTCTAGCTGATAGACTAGTGGTCCAATGAATTCATTGATATCAAAGGGGATAACGTACCTAATTCTATGCCTTCCCTTGTTTCCAATCCACATGAATCTATTACTTGGTGATATTCTATGAAACACCTTTTCTTTAACATTAAACTCCAAGTCCATTCAATTGTTTTTAGCATAATTATTCTTCCAACTTTAAGAACCATTTATATATAGTTGGATGGATTGAACCTTCTCATTAATTTCTTAGAAAAGGTAATTTACCATTATCTTCACTTGAGAAAATTAATCCAAACATGCAGGATTTCTACATCACTTCCCATATAGAACTTCAATGGGGTTATTTGAATACTCAAGGGCAAGCTGTTGTTGTATAATAACTCAATAAAAGGGATATGATGATCCCATACTCCTTTAAATTTGATTGTATAGGATCTTAGAATGAAATTGAATGTATGAATGGTCCTTTCGTATTGGACATCTATTTTGGTGTGATAAGGCATACTAAATACCAATTCACTATTCAAATCCTGTTGGAGAATTCTCTAAAATTTATAGGTTAACCTTGGATCCTAATCAATGATAATAAAAAGTGGCTCCCCATGTTGTATCACCAATTTATTTATGTATATCTCAGTATGTTGGTCAAGGGGTAAAACTTTCTGAATAGTGAGGAAGTGATAAGTCCTGGTGAGTCAATCCACCATAACCCATATCACATTACTTCATTTAGATGTCTTCAAGAGACCATTGAGAAAGTCTACATTGATGTTCCAACACTTACTTATTAGTTTGGTAAATTTATGCATCATCCTCTTAGAATTATATCACTCTAATTTAACTTAATGACATACTACGAACTTTGAGGTGTAATCAACAAATCCTTCCTAATTTTATCCAACTAGTAGTATTCTAGGAGACCGTGGAACATCTTGGTACATCTAGGATAGATGAATAAAGATGATATTTTTACATTATCTAATAACTCTTTATTTATCTCATGTAGTGGAGGCACACTAATTATAGTTCCAAACTAAATGAAAAAATATTTATCGATGTTGAATTTATGAAAATTAAATTCTTTTATTGATAACACCATCTTTTGAATATACAAGTAATCCCTCAATTCCTCCTTAATATTCTATTTGGTAGATGGTTAGTAAATCCTTTGGGAATGGTAGGATGGATTCCCTACCATTATGATTTATAGATCTATACTTTTCATATCTATTAAGATACAATATTTCTCAATCTGCATCATGGATAATATAGAAGGTTCTTTTCTGCTAAGAGAATCAGCTACCTTATGTTTTGTTTTAGGATGATAGTTAGTAGAGAAGTCTTAGTCCTTGATCATCTCTAACCATCATCATTAATACATATTGATCTATTTTTTTATGAGTATATAATTTAGAATCTTTTTGTTTATATACATTTAACAATTCATACTATAGAGGTAGTGCTTAAAAATATTTAATTGAAAGTTTACCGAAGCTAACTCTAGTTCATGAGTCTGGAAGTTTCTCCCATGGATCTTTAATTTTATTAAGGAATAATATATCCATTTACCATTTTTCTTGAGTGTTCCACCCATCCATTCTTTAAAGAATCACTATGTAGAATAAACCCTTTTATACTTGATTTTAGTGTGAGTAAAATTGTAGTGATTAGTCACTTATGGATCTCATTAAATCTCTCCTCACATTATTCCATTCATACATACTTTACCCCTTTCTCTGTCAACTAATTTAGTGGGTTATAAAAGAGTTTTAAATTTCTCATAAATCGTCTTTAGTAACTAGATAATAAAAGAAAAATATGAATCTATGTGAAAGTAGTGGGTAGGTTACATTCTTCTATTACCTTTATCTTAGAATGGTCCACATAAATTCCTTCACTTGTTATCATGTTCACCAAGAATGTGACTTGTTCCATCCATAAGTCACACTTTTTGAACATAGAATATATTTTATCCTTTATTAATGCATCGAAAACAATCCTTGGATACTCTTAATGTTAATCCTTTATCTTTTATTAAATGATAATGTCATCAATAAATACAACCAAATTTTTTTCAATGTAGTTTCTAAATATTCTATTCATCAAATCCATGAATATTTTAGGTTCATTAGTAAGTCTAAAGGGAATAACTATAAAATAATAGTGTCCATAATTTTTACTAATGTTTTTATGAATATTTTCCTTATTCACCTTTAGCTAATGATATCCAAAATAAAGATCAACCATTGGGAATTATTTATCTCTTTGAAGTTGATTGAAAAAGTCATATATCATTGTTAGAGGATACTTGTTATTTATGGAAATCTTGTTGAGTTTTTGATAATAAATTCACAAATGCATAGATAAATATTTTTTTATTGACAGAGAGTATTTTAGAACCCTAGGTTGATTATCTAGGGTGTATGAACCCTTTATCCGAATTATCTTACAACTATTTATTTAACTCCCATTTTATTAGGTCAATTACATAAGGTAGTTTGGATATAGTAGTGGTTACATGTATAAGATCTATTGATAAATCTTCTTTATTATTTGGAGGAACACTGGGAAAATCTTCCAAAAATATATCATTATATTCCCTTATATTGGAGATTTCCTCAAGTTTGGTTATTTTCATTGGAATAACAATTTGATAAATCTATTCTACTTTGTTGGGTATCAACACCCACATAATTGAGGGATTTTCTAAAGGTTATTCATGATTCTCCTTTCCTATGTATAGGATCAGGGATGTTTTACAATATAGAAATATATTTCATTTGTTTGGTAGATGATGTGAGATCTATATAACAATATCCAATCCATTCCTAGTATGGATTCTAATTTCAAGAAGAAAAATATTATGAGATTTGATGGAATAATCTTCCCACAGATACTAACAATATAAGAGTCTAAAACTTGGGTTACAATGATCACACACTATTTATTTTTATTGAAATATATATACTTTAACTTATTTAGGATGTTATTAAATAGTTATAGAACAATTATTGGATATAAATGAGTGTGAATAACCAGAATTAAATAGAACTTTTTCCATTCTTGAGTGAATATGAAGTGTACCTTGTAAGAATTCATTTTAATTTTCAACCTAAGTGGTGGTAATGGAATAAGCTTTATCATTACCCCAGGCCTTAGTGGTTGTTGTATTTTTTTACCCTCAAGGAGTATTAATTTAGTTAAATGGCTTCCATTGTTCCCTTTCTACTTATAGTTAAATCTTTTAACCATGGGTGGTTTAATAAGAGGTTCCTTAATTTCATATATTATGTTGGATTACTTGTTTATTTTAATTATACATTAATGAGAATGGTGGTCTTCTATCCCACACATAAATCATTTATATATCCCTTTGTGTCAATTTTGAGGATTCTTATTTCCATTTATTTGACATATGGGTGTTTGTATATTCTTTACTCCTATTACATTTAACCCCCATGATTAAAAATATATTCTTCTATTCTAATATCCATAAACTTGGGATCAATATCCACATTACATATATACATTGTGAGAACATTGAAATAATTCTTTATAACTCCTAAAATATCAAATAGTAAGATTATTTTAAAGATATGGTGTTAAACCCCTAAAACTCAACTTATTTTACCTTTTTTTATTACAAAACCTTAGAAACATCTTATAAGTCTTATGAAAATTTCCATGTACACCATGAGAAATTCAATGTCTTTTTTCTTAATCTCGATAAATTCAATCTCCATATTTCTTATTTGAGTCTGAGGTAAATAAATGTAAAAAAATATCTTCATAAAATCTCTCCACTCTAATTCTTCCATTTCATATTTTGAGATTTGTTTTCCTTATCCATGCGACCATTGATCAGCCTCTCCATCTAAATAATAGAAAAATAGAGTTAATTTCTCCTTCTCAGAATAGTGAAGAATAGAAAATATATTCACTATTTAGTTAACCCACATTTTAATGACATATTGACCAAAATATCAGCTAAACATCAGTGGTCATTGGCACATAATGGATTTAATAGTTAGTTTACCTTTCTTGTATGATGGAATATATTTAAAAAGGTTTATTTTATTTTGAATATCTTAATATTACTATGTAAACATCACCATGATTTTTTAACTCCACCTATCATTGCATTGGGAATTTCATTTGGATAGTTGGTGCATTGTCCATTACACATGTTGTTGTTATAGTTTATCCTTGTCTCAACCATTTTATTAAATATAAAGGGTTTAAAAAACAATTAAGTCCATAAAGAATGAAAAACTAATTTATTCCCATGTGAGAATCAATTAAAAAATAATATCTCATGCTATTCCTAATTTTAGCGTACACTTCTTCTCAAATGATGATTCAAAGATCATGTACTTTGATTTTATTATACCTTTAAGAGGAATAATTACTCTAGATATGTATCCATCATAATTGTCTATATAGATCTTTTGATTAACCAAATCATATCCCCTATGATTATCAAATAGGATATATTGCAAGGCCTCTTTTCTGTGCACAAGGTAAAAGTAAATTTAATACCTAATGATACCTTTTTGGGTCATTACCCTTAGGTACATATATTCCAGATCCATATCCACTTTTAGTATCCAAAAATGAATTCCATTTTTTTTAAATTGGATTCTCTTATACTATACCAGAACTTTAATATGTTTCCCAAAAAACTGAGATTTAACCATAGGGTTTTCACAAATTGTTTCTAGTCCAAATTCCAAAATTAACTAAATTATAAGTTTGATACAAATTATAGCCACCCAAATTTTTTTAAAATGAAAATTACATCATTTTTAATATAAATAAAAAAATATAAATTGATTTAATTATTTAAAGGTTTTTTAATGGAAAATTAGGTTTATACATCACTTTTAGGTAATACAATATAAACATTATTCAAATATTTCTGATTTATCCTCTTAAAATCTCTCATATTGTCCTTAGTACATAAAATATCAAGAAGATATATATAAAATAAATGGATGAGATAAAATCCCATTATGGGGATGAATACCAAAGAAGGAATAATAGAAAATAATAAATAGCACAAGGGTGAGAATAATCATAATCATCATCATATCATAAGCATGTGATCGTATTCATAAGTAAGGGGGAGTCATTTGAAAATGTGTGAAATGAAAAATATTCCCAATAATTAAAAATCATAACACAGTGTAAAAATACAACAAATATTTGTGAACGAAACTATCCTAATGTTTTCACATAATAAATGTACAAAAACTATGACATCATAATAGTGAATAGAGCTATAATCATGGTCATGAATAATATTCATAATCTCTTGATATATATCACATTACCTAATGCATTGGAGGGATATGTTATTTTGAGACCACCTGTTTGATCCTGAAATTATCATGTTCATTAAATCCATATAGAAAGTGAAAATATAACAATTTTAGTCATGAAATAAGGAAGATAAGAAAAAAATGAAAGAAAAGGTTAATGAATCCTTACCCTCTTATTGTTTTTTCTTATTCTCTAAATCACTAAAATACTTTAATTCTTAGAGTTTAGTGACTCAAAAACATACTTATGTATTATAATGGGATTAAAGGAGAGAATTTGGGTAGATATTTATCTTTTAATATGAGGTATAAAGGGTTTTCCAAGGGGATGGTTAGGGGTACATATACTTGGTGAGAGGGGTATTATTGACATAAAATATCTAATAAAATATAATTTCCATTTTAAGCATTAGGGTAGTGATATTATTGAAATTTTAAGTCATATTTGATTAAAATAATATTATTTTAGTACTTTAAATGATTTTGAAAATAAAATTACTTATTTTAATAAAAAGGAAAGTAAAAAATGATTAATTTTTATTTTAAAATAACACTTTATCATTTTAGGATTTGGAAACGAACTTTTTAGTTTTTGAATTTAAATTTATCAAATTATTTAACTTATTAAATATTTTTTAGGTTGATCATAATATTATATAATTTATTATTTAATTATTACATCATAAATGATGTAATTTATAACATATTGATTATAAAGATTTTATATTTTAACTACTAACATAAAAATTGATGTATTTTAGAAGGTTACAAAAAACAATACTCAGAAAGTTTTTACGTGCAATTTCTAAAAATGAAATTCAATTTTTAAAAATAAAATTTCTAACTTATGTATTTTTAATTATTAACATAAAAATTATGATTTGTATGATACACATTAAAAAAAATTTATTAAAAAAAATTATTATAATTTTTTTTAATCTTGATATTTATTTTATGGTATAAAAATATTTAAATTTTCTTAAATTACTCAAGATAAATATTATTAACAAAAAAATTTACTATTTAAGGTTTGGTTACTATTCCAATAATTAGGGTACTATTCCTAATGGTCAGGTTAATACTCCCAACGGATATGTTACAATTCCAATAGTTAGGTTACTATTCCATTAGTCGTATTACCACTTATAAAAACATTTAATTCATTTATTTTTCATTTCCTTAAAATCCTATTATGGTTATACATTTTTCTGTTCAAAAATATCGATTAGATTACAAATTTTATACATTCATTTACAATGTTTTTCATCACTATGATAATTGTAGGTCATCAAGATGATCCACATTTTCTTACTAATATAATTTTATTCTTTTATTTTTATTTACCCATTGTAATATTTTTGATTCTTATAGACATATTTATACTGTAAAAAAAATATTATAATTTAATGAATTAAACAATTATGTATTTCATATGTTTAATATGCATTATATACCTAATTATAGAAATAAATATTTATTCATAAGAAAATTTCGATATATATAAAAGGTTAGGATGTTATAATGCCAACCATGTACACCTCTCTGGACATATAGGAAGATGATTAATATTTTGGACACACGGTTTGGCAAAAATTATGCCAAATGTGTGAATGGATCTTCTAAAAACTACAGACCCCCCCACACCCTTAGTATGGTTAACAATTACCATGTGCTAACTAGGCCATAAGAAACATCTCTTAAAATTCCAAAAAAATAACTATAAAATGACCAAGAAATGAAGGAAAAAATAAGTGTCAATAAATAGATAAATAAATAATGGAAAGTGTGGTCATGGTGTGAGAGTTGGTGGGTTTATATGAAAAACATAAGGCCTCAAAAAGTTTTTTATCCTATATCGCATTTCTCAATAGATAATTAAAATATATGGAATATTCCTCACTCAATGTACCAAAAAAAATTACCCAACACAACCCCCATTATCAAATCTATGTCCATAAGTCATATCAAATAAAATATTAAGAAAATTTATTCATATTTTTTATTTCATTTTTTTTGACTTTTACTATTTTTATATACAAATATATCCAAATTATTTTATTAAAAATAGAATTGTATGATAATAAAATGTATTGAATTAAAAATGTCTCATGTTATCTTTTTTATTATGGTCATGAGTTATATATATGAGGGTAATAAAAAATTAAATACTATTCTATATTTTTCACCTTTAATTTTTTAAGGGGAGTTAAATTAATTACAATGAAATATACACAACTTATTTACCATACATCATATAAAAAAACTACCACATTCTCAGATAATGTAAATCATCCCCAATATAACATATGAAATATCCCAATTCCCCCACACTTATTTTGAATATAAATCATGAAATAAAAAAATATAAAGTGAAATTAGAGAAAATTAACTTATAGTGTGGCTAAAATATATTGGATTTTGTGGATACTAGAGCCATAATAAAAGATAATGTAAAGTCAGGTCTCAAAAGTTGAAAAAATAAGTGCTCAATATGGAATAATCAACTTAATCCCACTAGAACATTTACTTGTTCTCAATTTTTTTTGATAAATAATAAAACCAAGTTCTAGATTAAAAAAACATAAGTTCACTCATTAATGATGGGTACTAGGAAGTGTATCATAAAATTAGTTTAGATTACTTATTGAGATAAAGAAATTAATATCGGTCTGTGAAAATTAGGCATGAGTGTTAAAAATACATCATACTCGTAAGAATATTTTAAATATTTAAAAACATGAAAATGATTCCATATGAACACTCATTTGAATTTTAATTAAAAAAATCAAGGAATTTCATCACAAGTGACTCAAAATGGTTAAATAATTTTATATATTTAATTTTATCTCAAATGTGTTTTTTAAAAACCCAAAAAAATAAGGAAAATAGATGAAAAATGAAAACACAAAAAAAATTTAACCTACAAACCTAGAAAGCCCCCCAACATTTAATTAATTTTCAAACCTATGAAAATTCAATTTTTGATTATAATGTGATTTAATTTATAATATAGACAACAAAATAAGGTTTTATGGAAAGGTATATAATGGCCCAGAACTCTCTGACCAAATCCTCTTTAAAAATATGGTGTTTGAGTTATTCCGAGAGGTCAAGGTGACTTATACAAAACACCTTTCCAATTTTCCCTTTCAGTGAATAGTAGCATCGGTGACCCTCGGTGAACAGTTCCAATGGCAGACAGTTGAGAAGAGTGCATCAGTAACCTTATGTGAATAGTGTTTTCAGAACGGTGAGGTTCCAACAATGAGGTTTCAACGGTGAGGTTCATGAAAAGTGTTTCCAGAATGGTGAGGTTACAACGGTGAAGTTTCAGTGGTGAGGTTCATGAATAGTGTTTCTAGAATGGTGAGGTTCCAATGATGAGGTTTCAATGGTGAAGTTCATGAACAGTGTTTCCCGAACAGTGAGCTTCCAATGGTGAGGTTCATGAACAGTGTTTCCAAAACAGTCAGGTTCCAACAGTGAGGTTTCAACGGTGAGGTTCATGAATAGTGTTTTCAAAATAGCGAGGTTCTAACGGTGAGGTTTCAACAGTGAGGTTCATGAACAGTGTTTCCATAATGGTGAGGTTCCAATGGCGGGGTTTCAACAGTGAGGTTCAGGAATAGTGTTTCTAGAACGGTGGGGTTCCAATAGTAAGGTTTCAATGGAGAGGTTCATGAACAATGTTTCTAGAATAGCGAGGTTCCAACAGTGAGGTTTCAATGGTGAGGTTCATGAATAGTGTTTCTAGAATAGTGAGGTTTTAACGGTGAGGTTTCAACAGTGAGGTTTATGAACAATGTTTTTCCTTTTCCAAATTTCGATTTCATGAACAGTGTTTCCAGCTTCCTATAGTTTCTCCCCTTTGATGTTTCCTTTGACGTAAAATGCATTTAAATCCTCATTTTAAGGACTCCAAGGCCGATTCAAAGGCCATAAATCCTATATTAATTATTCCTATGGATCAAGATGTTTTTACTTGGTCAAACCACGTAGTTTAATGAAATCCTCTTTTAATGGGAAATTAAGCGCATCTTAAACTTTCGCTTTATTAAATCTTCTAAAGGGATGGGATATCTTCTTGCTTTATTCTTTCTCCTTTTTCTCAGGTGTGAGACACTCGAACATCCCATTATTTCTCATAGGAGTTGCACAATCAAACTTTCCTCCTCGGATTTGTTCTGCTCTATTTTGGTGAATCCAAGTTATATCGATCAATCTTCGATATTAGGTATGTTTTATCGTCATTATTTTGGGGTTGATATTCTCTTGTTTCTCCTTTCCATGTTATTTCATGTAATCTCCATGCTTCTAATGAAGTTTTCTTTGGTTTTGGTTGGTACGGTTGTACTGTGGCATCCTCGGGTTGATGTAGTTGTCAGGAGAGGAGGATCGTGACCCATTGTGTGGATTTTGCTCGTATAAAGAACATCAAGAACTGTTTGAGGTAGGGGATTCACTACTTCTCTCTTATTTTACATGCATCTCTATTTTTAGAATTTTTTATCCCACTGGATCACAATATAATTGAACAAATAAATATTTGAACCGGATAAACAAATTGATATCGGTCGTATGTTATTGCCACTTGTTTTTCTAGATAGTGTGATATCAATGATTTTTGTGTTTATCATTTCGTTGTTGAATGAAAATTGGTAATGAACGTAAAGCCAGAATTAATTGATAATTTTTTGGTTAAAGATAAAGTGGCATATAAATTAATCAAGTTCTTCTTGTTTTAATTTGATGTTAATCAAAATGGTGCAGTAAGCATGTTTAATTATTTATGACAGCTTACTGATTAGGTTTCCCAAATTTGAAACCTAAGAATAATAACCAGTTAATATAAGATGGATTAAAGATCCAGTTGATCGATAAAAGATAACTCCTTGTAGGGTTCTGAGTTACCATATTGGTTGTTAAAGGGCCAAGAGATCAACTGTTAAAATGTTTGTTTTCCTACTACTTGTGTTATGATGTAATCCTGGATGCCTGTTGTGATATGTGGGGGCATGGATGCCTTTTTGTTTTCGCAGCAGATGACGCCTAGAGTGGTGAAATGCATCGGTTTATGCATGTGGCTATCAGAGAGTACACCGAGGATGATGGAAAGGGATGGATTTGATTGTTGGATGCTTGTTGTTTCTTATTGGTTGATTATCTTCTTTACTTTTCCCCACTGCTCAAGGCAGCTGGTCTTTCTTACCCTTCTTCTGAAAGAGGTGAAGACATGTGGGGTAAGCCACGTGCTTTCCGTGTTTAGCTTCCTAAGGGAGGATGGGTCTACGCTCTTGTTATAGGCGGCAAAGGCTCGACAGGTATTACATCTACTCGCTGTGTTGAGCCCCTTGTGTTTAGTATCATAGAATGTTTTTCTAGAATGCCTAGGAATATGGGAAATTAATTCTATAATGAATAATTGAATAAATGATGTTATCCCTTTGGGTTGGAGTTGCTGGAACATAATGATGAGGTTATAAATTTAAAAGGACATTGTACGTTAGGTGTGATGCTAATGAAATTTATTGTGGAATTGGTACTGGATAATTAATGTTTAAATAATTAATTAACGTAAAGTGAAACTGATAAAAAGGGAATGAAATAATGTATTAAAGCTCTTTGAATGACCATGTGATTATAGGATACTTAGTCTTAGAAGTAGTAGCCAGATCTTGAGAGATTCTAGCTGAAGCTGATTCTAAGACTAGGTTATTCTCATAGTGTAGTTGTGAGATAGAGTATATCCTATAATATTTGTGTTTATATATGCTACTCCACCCTGTCAGTAAGGGAAACTGACACCCTAGGGATTCTGAGCACTGGGGGGGGGGGGGTTTCCCCAAAATTCTGGTGGGAGGATGATTGACTGACTACACCCATTAGCCCCACTCTCTTCTCTTGGTAGTTGCTTGTGCTGGTAGGCATAACAGTTAGTTTTTCCCATATATGTGTGTAGAGGGCTGTAATGGCTTGTGGTTATTCACACACATATATTCTGGATATAGTTTCCTATGGACTACTATAGGTGTAACATGTATAGGCTGTGATGGCTTGAGGATCCTTACTCAGTGTATGGGCTGTAATGGCTTGAGGTATAATACCTGACATATGATACACGTTATGTCGGATGGGGTGGCTCCTAGAAACTACCTAGTTACTTTATTTCGTAGACATGGTGGTTTTTTTGCATGAGGTGTATGTTGTGGTGCTTCACCCAGGTGTCTGTGGGAAATCCTTTTTGGAGAGAGATTCTTAGGACGTGTGGCATTGGGGAAAAGAAACAAACCATTGGGGAAGTAGTAGTGGGGTACCCTTGATATTCTTTACTATATGGTATATTCTTGTATGAATTACTTGGTAAGAGTATCCATGGTGAGGTTGGGAACTTAGTATACCTGTTTAGGTGACGGGTTAGTTTTATTTGTTGTTCACTAGGCTTTAGCATTCTTTCTTTAATTTTTCACGAGAGTCTTCAGGGAGGATCCTACTGAGTATACTGTTATACTCACCCTATGTATATATAAACAAGTTTTTAGGTCACTTGTAGTAGGTTGGCGATCAAGCTGGTTTCTATGATCTTGTGGTTGCAGGAGCTGTTCGGGCTTGTGGTTGTTACTATTTTTTACTTTCTTTTTGGTAGTTAATGTTTTTCCCTTCTAGTTGTAGTACTTTTTCATGAAATTACATATGCACACTTGGGTTTTCCTTTATATTTTAGTTCTGAGTTGGAGTTGGTTGGTGTCTATCTTGTCTCTCTCTTCCACATGTGTTCTCTTAGAGGGTAATGCCTCCCATTTGCGTGTTTACTATACCCTCAGTGATAGTTTCCAACCCGGGGCTTACTGGAGGTAGGACTCAGGGGTCATTATTTCCCTTCTCACATTTCCGGCCCAGGAGGGGTACACTTTGTGGGGAGGGGGTCGTGAAAGATTGGTATCAGAGGGAGGTTGAGGGATAGGATGGAGTTTGGAGTTAGGCACATTTGATGTTGCATGGGTGTAGGGAAACAGTTTCATTCATGTTTAGCAAGTGATGTAAACACTGGAGACTGGATGAGACATAGGTGTTTAGGGCCTCCTATGATATGATGTATAGACCTATAAGTTTACAATGGAGACTAAATGAGGTGATACTAGTTTCAGGGTAGAGACCTAGGAAAGGATCATGAATTATTCTTCTTTGTGCCAATTTTTGAATGGGTAGACGTTGGGATAAGTTAATGTAAAATAAATAAAAGAAAAAAATTAATTAATTAATTTTGAGTCTTCTATATTCCAAGTTTAGGATCCCTAACTATTTTTAATTTTATAGGTATGGCTCTAAGTCAACGTCCTCGTCTGGACTACATAGAATATTTTCAGCAGGTTGTTCTAGAAGATCATTGTAGGGTAGAGGTTAACGATGACTACACTTAGAGGAAGACACTCCGAGAGTTTCAGCGCCAGAGTCTACAGAAGTATGAGGGCTCCATTTCAGATGCAGTCACGAAAGATCATTGGGTGTCCTTGGTTGTAAAGATTCTGCATAGAGCATTGAGGAAGTGGTTTTTCTTATTCCTTGCGGATCACGAGGAGTCATCTATCTCATGGGAGGAGTTGTGAGACAAGTTTAGAGTCGAGTTTCTTTCTTCGACTGCGAAGGCGTCCAGTCGCCAGGAGATTCTTACCCTTCGACAGGGGAGCTCTAGTGTGCGGGAGTTTTGAATCCATTTCAGGAACCTTTCACAATATTATTTTGACCTATTTCCAGATGAGGAGGCCAAGGGGAGGCATTTTGAGGAGGCTTTGTGTCTAGAGATCCAGCGCCATGTCACCCCATTTATGCTGAAGACATATCTTGAGGTACTGGCGAGGGCATAGGTTGTCGAGAGGACTTTGTCCAGGACCAGATCATCACAATAGGGGAATCGTCATGATTCCTCACGAAGCAGAGATGTGGTTTGGGGTTCCAAGCTTTTAGGGCAGAAGAGTTTCCATTCAGCTGGGGGTAGGTCCCAACCGTTCACATCTCGTTTCTCCAGAGGCATCAGCTCTTAGGCCTATGTGAATGGATCAAGTGCTTGTTTTTTCTTGTGGTGGTTGAGGTCATCAGAAGCAGGAGTTCCCGACCCTTCAGAGTAGTCATCGTGCACCAGGTGCCCCGCTCTAGGTTCATCTGTTGAAGCAGTTCCAATTGAGGTAGCAGCATCAGGTTCCACTAGCTATAGATCCACAGAGGGTAGATGGGGCGAGAAGGGGACTACCCCATGATGATCCTCATCCTCAGATAGCAGAGCACAGCCGTGGTGGTGGTCTTTATTAGGGTCAGAGAGTCTATGGAGGAGGTCGTGGTAAGATTAATTCTCTAGCGTTTCTAGCTCCAGGTGAGCCAGACGTCGTTCGAGGTACCCTTTTCTAGGTTTCTACCTTGGTGTATTACTTGTTTGATTCTGGAGCGACACACTCCTTCATATCACCAACCATTTTTCATGCTTTGGGACTTGAGGTAGAGAGGCTTCTAGTGCCCTTGGTGTTGACTACGCCAGTTGGAGGTCGATCTGACTTGTTTGAAGTATATAGAAACTATGAGCTAGTGTTGGGGAAGCACCGCTCTTGGGGAGATTTCCTATGTTAATGAATACAACCATATGACGTCATCCTTGTCATGGATTGATTGTATTTAGTATAGGCTATCGTGGATTTCTTTCGAAATCAGGTCTCTTTATTCGATGTGGTTGGAGATTTGGTGGAGTTTTTTGGTGAGTGAGATCCTCAGATGGGTTATAGGAACATTTCATCCTTGTCATCCATGATGGTTGAGATGTTGTTGAGTTCTTCAGAGGTTCAACAGTTAATGTTTCCTAGGGTCGTAGAAGAGTACCCTGATGTTTTTCCAGAATAGGTTGTGGCATTACCCCCTCGACAAGAGATCGAGTATGGGATCGAGCTACAACAAAAATCATCTCCTATCTATATATATCCATATCAGATAGACACTTTTGAGTTATGAGAGATACACATATATCTTGATGGTCTGTTACAGTGCGGTTTTGTTTTGCCAAGTGTGTCACCATGGGGTGTACGAGTTTTGTTCATGAAGAAGGCTGACGGCAGTTTGAGGTTGTGTGTCCATTATCATCGCTTAATCAAAGTGACAATAAAGAAATGCTATCCTCTTCCACAGATTGATGATTTATTTGATCAACTGAAGGGTGCAAGTTAGTTCTCAAAGATCAACTTCTAGTCAGAATATCACCAGATGTGTGTGAATAATGAGGATATCCCGAAGACTGCTTTCTGTTATCATTATGAGATTTATGAGTTCGTTGTAATGCCTTTCGGTTTGAAAAATGCTCGAGCTGTGTTCATGGGATTGATGAATTCTTTATTCCATGAGTTCCTGGACAAGTTTTTGGTAGTTTTCATCGATGACATGCTTGTGTACTCTTCATCTGAGGAGGAGAATACAGAGCATCTACACTCTATTTTGGGAGTTATTTGTAAACATCAACTGTTTGGGAAGTTGTCGAAGTGTGATTTTTGGGCTCGAGAAGTATGTTTCTTGGGGAATGTTGTGTCCCAGTAGGGATTAGTTTTGCATCCATCAAAGATAGAAGCATTTCTGTCTTGGGAATCCCCCAAGGCAGTGTCAGAGGTGCGAAGTTTCCTTGGTCTCATAGGCAACTACAGGAGGTTCGTAGCCGATTTCTCCTGAGTTTTGACTCCTCTAATAGCTTTGATTAGGAAGGGTTAGGCATTCATATGGATTGATCAGTGTCAGGAATATTTCTATTATCTAAAGGAGAAGTTTTTAAGTGCTACAGTTCTATTCTTCCAACTGAGGGAGTTCAGTTTGATGTTTTCTAGGATGCTTCACATTTAGGGATAGGCTGTGTTCTGATGCAGAAAAGATCAGTTGTTTCTTATGGGTCTCAGCAGTTACGTACCCACGAATGTAACTATGCCACTCATGATCTTGATTTGGCATCCGTGGTGTTTTCTCAGAAGTTGTGGAGACATTACCCCATTGGTGAGCATTTTGTGGTTTTCACCAATCATAAGAGTTTGAGGTATGTTTTCCCCAAGCATGACTTGAAATTATGACAACATTGGTAGATGTAGTTCTTACAGGAATATGACTTCGAGATATCATATACATCTAGAAAGTGGAATGTTGTAGCTGATGCGCTGAGTTAAAAGTCACGTAGTGATGCTGTATGTGAATCTGGTGATTCCTGGAGAGTAATGGAAGAATTTTCAGCATTACATATTGATATGGGAGAAGTTGGGGGTAGAGGTTGTCTTTTTTAGATGATGGTGCAATCATCTTTAGTGGAGAAGGTGGAAGAGTAACAGTTGGAGGATTTAGAGGTGGAGGTCTGGAGAGACCAAGTTGTTTGTTGTGAGGCCCCTAATGGGTTGTCTGAGGATGAACAACACCGAGTGTTATATCACAAAAGGCTTTTATTTCCTTTGATAATGCGCGAGATGGTTCTCAGAGAGTTTCATAGTTCTCCTTTAGCAGTGCATCCTGGTGTGACAAAGATGTACCTAGCCTTGAAGAGCCAGTTTTTGTGGCTTGGGATGAAGCATTGATTTGCGGAGTTTGTGTCTCGATGTTTGGTCTGCCAAAGGGTGAAGGCCAACACAGTGTTCACAGTGGTATGCTACAACCATTAGATATTCCTCAGTGGAAGTGGGAGGACATCTCAATGGACTTTGTTACTGGTTTTCCTCAATCTCTAGGAGGACATGATTCTATTTGGGTGGTAGTGGATCACTTAATAATATCATCCCACTTTATAGCAATCAAGGAGTCGAGATCAGTGGAAGTTTTTTCAAGTCAGTATCTAGAGGAGGTGGTGAGACTTAATGGATTCCCTAGGACGATAATTTATGATTTTGATCCTCATTTTACCTCCAGGGTGTGGACTAGTCTCCAACATGCTTTCAGTTCTCAACTACACCATAGTACTGCTTTTTATCCTCAAACAGATGGTTAGACAGAGCGAACCATCTAGAATCTTGAAGACATGTTACGCTCTTATGTCCTAGATTTTGGAGGTTCATGGATGAGGAACGTACCCTTGGTGGAGATCTCTTAGAATAATAGTTTTCACTCCACCATTGGTATGGAACCATTTGAAGCCTTATATAGACGACCTTAACATTTTCTGTTGTGATGGACTAGGGTTGGAGATTTAGCAATTCTCGGATCAGAACTAGTGTAGAATACAACAGAGATGGTTCAGGTGATTTGTGAGAGGATGAAGATAGTCCAATATCATCAGAAATCATATGCTTATCAAAGGAGGAGACCCTTAGTGTATAATGTTGGGGATCATGTGTTTCTAAAAGTGACCCTCCATCGTGAGCAGTGAAGGTTTGGTCGTGGGAGTAAGCTTTCTCCATGCTTTGTTGGGCCTTTCAAGGTGTTAGATCATGTTATAGATGTGGCGTATCGAGTAGCACTTACCCAACATATGAGTCATATACATGATGTTTTCCATGTATCATAGCTCCATCGTTATCTTCAGGATGACTCTCACGTCATTGATTGGGAAAAGATCGATGTTGATGATGATGCAACCTTTGAGGAGAGACCAATGGAGATCTAAGAACGCAAGGGGAAGGTGTTGCACGAGTTTTCTATCCCCTTGGTTCATGTCTTGTGGCCACACAGTGGCATGGAGGAGAGTTCCTGGGAACATGAGTTACAAATACCTACTCAGTACCAAATGTTGCTTGATGTTTAACTCTCTTCATTTATAGATGTAGCCTTTGTGGTTATAAACCTTTCATGTTTATGATATGGCTTCCTTTTGTTGGTTTTGTGGCTTGCTCTCTTTTTAGAGGTATCTCGATGGGTGGCTGTTCAGACCCTATTTTGTTTTCACTTTAGGTGGGTTTTGAATTTTCGGGGACAAGAATGTTTTGAGAGGTATTTGATGTAATGGCCCAGACCTCTCTGAACCATTATTTTGTGAAAATATGGTGTTTGAGGTGTTTTGGGATGTCAAGGTGAACTATCCCCAACACTTTGACAATTTTCCATTTCTATGAACAGTAGCATCGGTGACCCTCAATGAACAGTTCCAACAGTATACAGTTGAGAACAGTGCATCAGTAACCTTCTATGAATAGTGTTTCCAGAATGGTGAGGTTCCAACAACGAGGTTTCAACGGTGAGGTTCATGAATAGTGTTTCCAGAACGATGAGGTTCTAATGGTGAGGTTTCAATAGCTAGGTTCATGAATAGTGTTTCCATAATGGTGAGGTTCCAATAGTGAGGTTCATGAATAGTGCCTCCAGAACAGTGAGGTTCCAACAGGGAGGTTCATAAACAGTGTTTCCAGAACAATGAGGTTCCAGCGATGAGGTTTCAATGGCGTGGTTCATAACAAATGTTTCCAGAATCGTGAGGTTTTAACGGGGAGGTTTTAATGGTGAGGTTCATGAACAATGTTTTTAGAATGGTGTGGTTCCAACGGTGAGGTTTCAATAGTTAGGTTCATGAATAGTGTTTCCAGAACGGTGAGGTTCCAACGGAGAGGTTTCAACAGTGAGGTTCATGAACAATTTTTCTAGAATAGTGAGGTTCCAATGGTAAGGTTTAAACGGTGAGGTTCATAAACAGTGTTTCCAAAATGGTGAGGTTCTAACGATGAGGTTTCAATAGTGAGGTTCATGAACACAGTTTTTCCTTTTCCAAATTTCGAGTTCATGAACTATGTTTCCAGCATCCTATAGTTTCACCCCTTTGATGTTTCCTTTGATATAAAATGCATTTAAATCCTCGTTTTAAGCACTCTAAGGCTGATTCAAAATCCATAAATCCTATATTAATTATTCCTATGGCTCAGGATGTTTTTACTTGGTCAAATCGCTCGGTTTAGTGCAATTCTCTTTTAATGGGAAATTAATCGTATCTTAAATCGTCGCTCTATTAAATCTTCTAAAGGGATGGGATATATTCCTCTCTAATTCTTTCTCCCTATTCTCAGGTGTGAGACATTCAAACATCCCATTACTTCTCATAGGAGTTTCACAATTAAACTTTCTTCCTCGGATTAGTTCCACTCAGTTTTGATGGAACCAAATGTATCGATCAATATTCGATATAAGGTATGTTTTAGCATCATTATTTTGGAGTTCATATTCTCCTGTTTCTAATTTCCATATTATAGAATGTAATATACATTCTTCTAATGGTGTTTTCTTGGGTTTTAGTTGGTGCGGTCGTACAGTGGCAGCCTTGGGTGGATGCAGTTGTCGCGAGAGGAGGATCATGACCCGTTGTGTGGACTGTGCTCATATAAAGAACATCAAGAACTATTTGAGGTAAGGGATTTATTACTTCACTCTTCTTTTGCGTGAAAATATATTCTAAGAATGTTTTATCCCACTGGATCACAATGGAATTGACATAATAAATATTTAAACCGGATAAAAAAATTTATATCAGTCATATGTTATTACCTCTTTTTTTGATAGATTGTGCGATATCAATGCTTTCTATGTTTATCATTTCGTCCTTGATGAAAATTGGTAAAGAACATAAATTTATAATTAATTTATAATGGTTTGACTAAAGATAAAGAGGCATATAAATGAATCTATTTCTTCTTGTTGTAATTAGATGTTAATCAAAATGGTGTAGTAAGCATGATTAATTATTTGTGATAGCTTACGGATTAGGTATCCCAAATTTGGAACCTAAGAATAATAATCAGTTAATATAATATGGATTAAAGAACCGGTTGATCGATAAAAGATAACTCCTTGTTGGGTTCTGAGTTACCCTATTGTTTGTTAAAGGGCCAAGAGCCCAACTGTTAAAATCTTTGTTTTCATGCTGCTTTTTTTGTGATGTGAGCCTGGATGGATGTTGTGATATGTGGGGGAATGTAGGCATTTTGTTTTTGGCAACAGATAACACCTAGAGTGGTGAGATGCATCAGTTTATGCATGTGGGTGTTGGGGAGGACACCAGGGATGATGGAACGAGATAGATCTGATTGTTGGATGCTTTCTGTTTCTTATTGGTTGATTATCTACTTTACTTTTCCCCACTTCTCAAGGCGGCTGGTCTTGCTTACCCTTCTTCCGAAAGAGGCGAGGACACATAGTGTATGCCACGTGCTTTCCGTTTTTAGCTTCTCAAGGGAGGGTGGGTCTACGCTCTTACTATAGGTGACAAAGACTCGACAGGTAGTACACCTACTCACTGTGTTAATCCCCTTGTGTTTAGTAGCATAAAATGTTTTTCTAGAATGCCTGGGAATATGGGAATATAATTATGTAATGAATAATTGAATAAATGATGTTGACCCTTTAGATTGGATTTGTTGGAACATAATTATGAGGTTGTAATTTTAAAAGGACAGTGTACTTTGGGTGTGATGCTAATGAATTTTAATGTGGAATTGGTACTGGCTAATTAATGTTTAAATAATTAATTAATGTAAAGTGAAACTGATAAAAAGGGAATAAAATAATGTCTTAAAGCTCTTTAAATGGTTGTGTGCTTATAGGATACCTAGTCTTAGAAGTAGAAGCCATATTTTAAGAGACGTTAGCTACAATTGAGTCTAAGACTAGGTTATGCCCATAGAGTGGTTTTGAGATATAGTATATCCTGTACTTTTTGTGTTTCTATAGGTTACTCCACCCTATCAGTATAGGCAACTAACACCCAGGGGATTCTGAGCCCTCGGGGGGGGGGGGGGGGGGGGTGTTTTCCCCAAAATTCTGGTGGGAGGATGAATGGAAGACTACCCCTTTGGACCCAATCTCTTCTATTGGGAGTTACTTGTGATGGTAGGCACAACAGTTAGTTTTCCCCATATATGTGTGTAGAGGGATGTAATGTCTTATGGTTATTCATAAACATATATTCTGGATATAGTTTTCTATGGACTACTATAGGTGTAATGTGTATAGGATGTGATGGCTTGAGGATCCTTGCTCGATGTATGGGATGTAATGACATGAGGTATAATACCCAATGTATGATACACATTATGTGGGATATGGTGGATCCAGGAAACTACTTGGTTATTTTCTTGCATGGACGTGGTGGTTTTGTTGCACGAGGTGCATGTTGTGGTGCTTTGCCTAGGTGTCTGCGGGAAATCCTTTTTGGAGAGAGATGCTTAGGATGTGCGACGTTGGGACAAAGAGGAAAACTAGTGGGGAAGTAGTAGTGGGGTACCCTTGATATTATTTACTATATGATATATTATTGTATGCATTACTTGGTGAGAGTAGCCATGGTGAGGTTGAGAACTTAGTATACCTGTTTAGGTGACTAGTTAGTTTCACTTGTTGTTCACTGTGGTTTAGCATGCTTTATTTAATTTTGAACGAGAGGATTTGGAGAGGATCATAATGAGTATATTGTTATACTCACCCTATGTATATATAAACTATTTTTCAGGTCACTTGGAGCAGGTTGGAGATCAAGCTGGTTTCTACTAGCTTACGGTTGCAGGAGCTGTTCAAGCTTGTGGTTGCTGCTATTTTTACATTCTTTTGGGTACTTGTAGTTTTCCCTTCCAGTTGTATTATTTTTTCATGACATTACATTTGTGAACTTGAGTTTTCTATTATATTTCAGTTTGGATTTGGAGTTTGTTGGTGTCTATCTTGTCTCTCTCTTCAGTATGTGTTCTCTTAGAGGGTAATGCCTCCCATTTTTGTATTTATTATACCCTCAGTGCTAGTCACCAACCCGGGTACTACTGGAGGCCAGACTCAGGGGTCGTTATCTCCCTTCTCACATTTCCGTCCCAGGAGGGGTACACTTTGTGGGGAGGGGGTCATGACAAGGTAACTCTTAGTGATCTCATTTATACGTTTCATGATGCATAGAAAATTACGCCACAACTTTATCTATAAAGTCATTATTATTGTTATTAAACCATTTATCATTAACTATGAATCATATATTCAAGTTTTCATTATTGATGTTCACCACATCATAAGAAATAATATGAGAAAAATATTTCAGAATAACCAATCAGAATGAATATTACTATGAATTATCTTTAGCTTTGAATTATATAAGAGGAATTTCTCTCCCACATTGACTACCTTTTTTGTAATCATCTTTTCATGTGTCACCTTTTTCTTATCTTCATATATTAATGAATGTTCATTGAAAATTATATTTAATCTCAAAAATATCATAAATATATAGATCCTAGTGAATACCTATATCTGAAATATTCATGTTTCATTTTTTGATGGCCCAACACCCATGATTATCAACCAAAAATAAAAGGTGAAAAGATTTACCAAACCCCAATAAAAATAAATACACACCAATGGGAGTTTTATAAGAAATATAGAATTCCAAAAATGCATAACCTACTCAAGTACTCTGATCTTTACTATTAAGTTGGCCCATTTTCCAATATTTTTTTAACCTTTATATTAAAAACTTCTGCCTTTCCATTAAATTATTGATTCTATAGTGTAGAATAATGATGTGAAATTCCATAATGGATTAAAAGATATTTCATTCTCTCATTTAAATAGTTATACCCTTGGTGATTGATAATACATCATGGTAAAAAAAACCCTATAAAATATCAAACTCATTAACAACTTTAGAGTCATTAGTCTATGTTTTCTTTTTGTCCTCCCATTTAAATATAAAATCAACTATGAAAAGAATATATAGAATTCCAAAAAAAGTAGGATAAGGACCCATGAATTCAATACCACAAAAATTAAGTATCTCATAGAAAATCAAAGCTTTTGAAGAATATTATTCTTCTTAGAGATATCGATAATAAATTACAATAATACACACGACATAAAAATTGACAATCATATTGAAATAATTTTGGTGAATAAATACCCAATTCTAGAAATTTTCATGAAGTTATTTGGGGAATAAGTTAACCCCTATATATATGAGTGTGGTAGAATGTAAGGATTGATATGAAGTCATGGTTGAGTACACATTTTAGTATGATTTTTTATTAAATATCTTTCTCAAATAGGGATCATCCTAAAAGTAATACCTAAATTCACTCATAATCCAATTCATTTGAGGTTTAATAAATCGTGAATGTGCCTATGAGGTAACCATAAAGTTAAAAAAATTAGAAAACTATGAGATGGTATCATGAATAATTCAAAAGTACTCAACATGGAAGGTTTCCAAAATTTGTGACTTATTATATTAGTAGAAATCGAGTTCAATGAGTATATGACTAATATAGTTGGAAACTAAATTTTATGATCCATGTTTTTCCTGAATTTCAACATCAATTAATTTAAGTAGGATTATCCATCAAATAAGGAATAGTTAATCATTGAGCTTCTTCAACGAATATTTAATTATAGCATGATCCGAATACACCACCACTTTAGATAGAAAGAGATGTAAATGGATTTTCTCCAAAGAGTACCCCCAAGGTAAATAATTGTTTTTTAGTTTTGGTGTAGTTAGTTTGTTCTAGGTCTAGATTTTGAGATGCATATGAAATCTCATGAGTGATGAGATATATCAATTGTGAACGGAAATTTCCAACACCACAGTTAGAGGAATCACACATGATTTTAATGTATATATCCCACTATTCTGGTTGGATTTTTGGTGGTGAAGTGAGAAACATTTCCAATCCATAAAATTAAATTTTACTATCTGCATCAAAACAAAGTTCACAAATTTTTTAAAAGTTTTTACATGGGGGTATAATTTTACTAAGAAATTTAACAAATCAACAATGAAAACGAAGATGTCCCAAAAAGGATCACACACCCATAATGCAATTTAGTTAGGTTAGTGAAGAAATAGTATCAATTTTTACTTATCAACCTAGATACCCTCTCTATAAATAACATGACAAAAAATAGTTATCTACTCTTAACAAAATTATATCTTTTATAATTTAAAACAATATTATTATCAATACATCGATGAATCATAGAATTAAGATTATGACAACATTCAATAAAATAGTAAAAATAAATTATTAAATGATCCCTAAAAACATCGATGTAATTCTCTACGTAATGTAAAAATATATTAACAATGAAATTATGGAAAGAACCCATAGAATTAAATAAGTTGAATGGAATCCTCGTTTATATAAATGTGTTAAATGGGTATGAAAATGTGGTCTTTTCTCAATCCTCATTGTATATATGTATCTAGAGGTCTTTAGAGAATTCATCAAGGAATAAGTAATAAGACTTACTATAATGACTCAAATTTTTATAAATGAAATTTCCTTATTAATGAATAATTGACTTATTAAGTAATGTAGTTATAGAAAAAAAATTCACTATACTTCATTTTTTATTTGGGAAATTTATAAAATACAACCATAATATTGTGATTGGCATATAATTCCATTAATAATCATATCTTTTATTAATATAGTTGGTGTGTAGTGACCATTATGATTAGTATATAGTAACAGTTATGTTAAAGTCTAACTATTACAGAATGAATAAGTGATAGAATCGACCAGTAGAATCATACCTTATAAGGTCTATTTATCAAATATTATAAGATAGATGACATCACTAGGATTTTCTATTGAATATTTACAAGCTGAGAATGAAGAACTAAAACATGAAAAATGCCATTTACAGGAGGAGATAAAATGTAACAAGATTACGAACAAAACTATTTTTTTTGAACCACCCCAAGTATGTACCGACATAACACACCATAAAGGTTATTTTCATGAAATATTACTTTTATATATTATTTGTTTAAATATAAATGATAATATAATTTATTGAAGTCCAATGTAATTTTGATAAGGGTCTGAAAGAGGTTAGTGTCGTAAAAACTAGTAGTTTCCAATAAATATTAATTTTTATTTAGAATTTTAAATTATTATATTTAAAATATTAATTTTTAAAAATAAATATTATTTTTTAAATAAACATATCAAAATTTTGAAAAGGATAATTTTTCAGAATTTTATGAGACAATCAAATTTTTTGTTACAAAAAATTAAGATAAATATAAGGTATGTATTATTAGATCATACTATCCCAAAATTGTCATAATAAATACTATAAAGGTAATACCCAAAAAAATATACTTCCCATTTAAAATAATTTGTTTTTATGTTATTTTATTAATTTTTCATTCAAATAATGAATCATCCCAATGAAATGTTATATTTTATGGTTTAAAAAAAATATTATTTATGAACCCGACTCACTTTAACATCATCAATGGTTTTATTTAAAAGATTTTGGTTCTTAAAAATAATAAAATAATTAAATCCATTTCATTTTATAAAAAAACATGGGTGAAAACCATGATAAGTTTTTTGGTTTTTATTATTTTAACACTTAGGGTCCCAAACATATGTTTTGAAATAAATAAAGAATTACCATAATTTTTTTATAAATACCCACCCAAGCACCCATTAATATTCATAGAAAACACAATTCTAATGAAGTTACCATCCCTAACCCTCTCTAAATCCATATAAAGGTGTTTTCAGGCTCTTATGTATCTCCTCTCAAGCTTCTAGAGGAACCCTCTTATGGTAAGTGATTCTCTTCCTCCTCTTTATTCAATAACATTATTTATATTTTTTATAATTATTTCCAACTATCCATGTTTTCATATGTTTTTATGAATTTATTTATTATCTGTATGATCCTCATGTAATAATATACCACCTTTAACTCTCATTAAATCTTCACATGGATAATTATATACACCTTTTATGCTGCTAAAATTATACTCATAATTTCCATTAAAAACATTTCTATTAAAAACATTATCCCAATTTCCACTCATGTTTATTCACCTAGATATTAAAATTCTTCATTTATTGGGGAATTCCATATATATAACCCACACTTCTTAATCATGGTATTAAAATCAATGAAATGCATTATTATTTTTTATGATTTAGGTGGCACACAAATGCATGTTCATCGTGCGAATGTGGAAGGTGGGACCAAAATTATATATCCCTTCAATGCATCTGGTATTATTTTTATCACATGATATGCATTTTATGGTGCATGAGAGGTTAGACTAGTCACACCATTTTATGATGTCTCTAGGGTTAGCCCTGACTTATGCTTTTGATGTATTGTTTTATGTTGTTTCCATATCTCTATGTTTCCTTGATGTTATCATATTATATAATCCTTATATGTTCATGTTTATGATTATCACCCTTTTATTTCAACTTTATATGCCTATTGACTTAAATGTATTACTTGTATCATGTTATTATTTGATTATTCTGTTACTTGGATTTATATCTCACCCCTTTCTTATATTTGTCTCTAGGTTATCCATGTCATTTTAGAAGATTAGTGAAATTTAAGAGAATGATAGGAAACTTTTAATAATATCATTATATATATATATAAATATTTCAATTTATTGTGATATTATCAAATTACCCATATACACTAGAACTCACATTATTTTGAGATTGTAATATGTGCATCTTTATGTAATAAATCATGAAATAAATTGTATAAAAGATATAGTTTTTCAATAGTTAGTATCAGAGAATGGTCTAGTTATTTTTGGGAATTAATATAAAAAAACTTAGTGAAATCCTTAGTGATAAGACTAAATATATGGAAATATTGCTAAATTTTTCCTAATGTTTGGAGTGATTGGTTTTCTACAAAAATAAATCCATGTTTGGATAGTATAAAGTGTGTGTGGTTATAGAACTGATGTACCACTACAAAAAAAGTAAATTAGTGACGTTTTTATTTTCATTAGAGATGTCTTAAAATGTCTCGTATTCGTTAAATGATGTTTTAGGAAAACCCTAGTAAATTGTTTTTTAAAATTCATATTTTTACCATAGTTTTTTTAAATAAAAAATATTTTTAGTCAATTTTCCCCCCACACACCACTCACCCATTCACCCTAACCCACACTTGACTAGATCACCCATAATCCCATTTTCCCTACCTTTAATGTGACCATTGATCACCCTGGAAATAACCATCACATGGTTAGAGGCAAGAAAAAAATTCTCCACCTCAAGAACTCGAACCATGCACCTTCATATTCACACCCGACGCCCTGACCAACTCAGCTATTAAATTTTTAAAATTATAATTTTATTATGTTATATATATATAAATAGATTTTAGTATTTATATAATAAATAATATATATATATATATTGATATACACACATATATATTTATATTATATATATATGTTTATATCTTATATTTATAGATA
Organism: Viscum album; assembly: GCA_963277665.1. Taxonomy (NCBI): domain Eukaryota; kingdom Viridiplantae; phylum Streptophyta; class Magnoliopsida; order Santalales; family Viscaceae; genus Viscum; species Viscum album. The sequence goes on along the minus strand of OY728143.1, from coordinate 795,263,481 downwards.
TATGTGTGTGTTTATGTCTTGTTATATATATGTATATACTTTATATATAAGTTTAAATTAAATATATGTTTATGTTTTATATTATATATATATATTATGTTTATATTATATATATCTGTTTAAATTTTATGTTTATTTATTTGTTTGTGTTATATATATATGTTTATTATATATATATATTTGTTTTTATATATATGTATACTTGTTATAGATATTGTATGTTTAAATTAATACAGATGTGTTTATGTATATATATGTGTGTGTGTGTGTGTGTGTATAAATATATATGTGTATGTATACACATATATAATTATATATATATATATATAATTACCAATGTTTTAAAACACTGGTAAAAATGTCACTAAAAAAGCCATGTTTTCTTAAATACATGACTAAATTTAATATATTTATATATATATTTATATATATATAAATATATGTATATATATATGTATATATTTATATATATGTTTTTGTGTGTGTGTCTATATATATATATACAAATATATATTTATATATATATGTTTATATATATATATATATTAATATATATATCTAAATATATATTTAATGATGTTTCCTAAAAAACATTTCTAATTAAGTGATGTTTTCTTAAAAACATGGATAAATTAACAACATTTATAGAAAAACAACATCCCTAATTTAGAAAAATTTTCTAAAAACTTCACTAATTTAGCAATGTTTTTTTAAAAATGGCACTAAATTAACAAAATTTTCAAGGAACATCACTAAATCCCTATTTTTTATTTTCTACCTAGGTGTAGTAGCTCTAAAAGGGATCATTGGGTATTAAATTGACAAGTACTTTATTTAAGATAGAGTGTTCTATGATTACACACCTATCCAAATAATCTTGAGGGATATGATTTGGTTAATCATGTGATTTTTAGAAACCCTTATGAAGGGAACATAGATGCTTATGAAATATGATGTAAGGAAATAAACCAAGGATAATTTATATTAAAACCATGAATTTCATAGGCTAAGGAATAAATTTTTATTTTTAGCTTATCCCATCAATGTTCACAGTTTCCCATTATAAGTTTAATAGTTTTTAAATTATCAAACCTAAGTCTATTTTGGATGAAATAAATGATTAAAAATAGAATAAAATAGTGAAAGGTAGTCTCATCCTCTATTCAAAAAATTTAAATGTCTTATTTGGCTACAATTCTATGCATTCTTTTATATCATGCAAGTTTAAGAGAACTATTCAAACACAACCTCAAAAAATAGAAGTCGAGTTATCCATGAGGATAGATGTTGGGTGAATTATTGTATCCCAATCATATAACTTCTCCAAAATCATTATTTTTTATATAAATTTCCAAGATAACCTTGTGATACTCCCTATAGATTAACTTGATTCTATTATGGGTATGGAGTAATTTTCTTTGTATAGGGCCAACATAAATTTTTGGGAGAAGGAAATCTCCCTTCATATCTCAAATATCCCTCTTATTCCATAATAGTGAAAGAATATGGATAAATATCCTTTGGAATTATTATATTATGCATGTATATTTTTTATTTATGATCAAATGTATATATCAAAATTGATTTGGACTAAGGAAAATATCATCCTTGATGTGATTCATATTATAAGTGAATACAATGATGTGTTTTCCTAAGAATTTCCAAGTCTTCCTCAAAGACAAGAGTCTGAGTTCTAAATAGAACCTATACCTAGAGATTTTCTAATATCTATGACTCTTTATATAATATCCACTATTGAACTTGAAGACCTAAAGAAGAAACAATAGGAGAATCAAGATAAAGGGTTCATGTGCCCTAGTGCTTCACCATGAGGTGCATTAGCCTTATCTTCTAGAAGAAGTATGGGTTAATGTGCCTCTTAATTTACTATTGTGAGCTCAACAAGATCATGATAAAGAAAAAGTATCCTCTACCTAATATTGGTAGCTTTTTTATCAGCTACATGTATACCAATACTTCTTGATATTGGATCTTTAGTAGTGAAATTATCAAGTAAAGGTGAAGAAGGATGATATTTCCACAAATAATTTTTGTATAATGCATTGGCACTATGATTTCATAGTGATTCCATTTGATTAAAAATTAAACTTTTTATTCATCAAACACTTTTAAGTGAAAAGTGAGAAACCTAAGTTCAACCACAAAAGGAAATAACATAATCATTAAAGTACAATTTAAGGCTACCAGAGTTAAACTCCCTAAACAATTTCCAAGAGATATTGTTTACGAGAGTGTTTGGATAATCCATTATAAGATCTTATAATAAACATTTCATCTTTTCCCATGACTAGATGTACTCTTCAAGGCTTATCTTCCCATTATTTAATCAACCAACAATGATCCGGTACTTCTTTTAAATCTAGGTTTATTTATCCTCATTGAGAGTCAACCTTAAAGATATCCCTATCATTTTAGCGTATTTTTATTTAGAAACATTGAGATATATAACCTCTTCGACTAATTCATCTTCTGAGCTCTTGTGAAATTTTATGTATTGCTCAAGTGCATCAGCTTTCTTCCACTGGCGGTCCATCTACTTGGATTTCTTCACTAACCAAGTCTCCATTGGAGGAGGCAATGAAGAGCAATCCTTCCTCTCACGGATTCCCTTCTGTCCATCCATATAGGCTCTAACTTGGTCACTTTCAAAGTCCTGAACCATAACATCAATATATTAATGATAGATAGTATGTTGAACATATGAGGTGAGGCTACCCTCTTATTTAGAATCCCCCAAATGCAGCCCTCACCCCATAAGAGTATCCTCATCGTCAATAGTGTGAACCTCATTCACCTTAACTGCTTGGAGGCTAACAAGGGGTTTTAAATCAGTTCATTGTGAGACTAAACTATCTGAAGGGACCTTCCTAATATCCATAATCCCTCCCTCTAATTCTTGTCATGAGTCATCAACCTCAAGACAGTTTAAACAATTTCAAAATATAACTTTTAGAGTGGTTCTTTCTGGACACACCCCACCTATTTCTTTTACCCAACCCATATTGTCTTCCATGTGTGTAGGTTCCTTCACATTTTTGTCACATACATCCTACCTCATCCATTATCCCCATTTATATTTTTCACTCCCATTGTAACCTCCTTAGGTGCCTCTATAGTTTCACTCTCCTTTGTCTCGTTGACTCAATAACACCACTACCTCTAAGATCCTCCTTCAATTTATGGAAAATGATAGAAACTTTCAGATCATGGGGCACTGACTGAGCCTCCAAATTTTAATGATCATACTTAAAAGGCATGATGAAAGTTGTATTATCAGACAATACAGTGACCACCAACCCCTACCTCTTGTGGATCCAAAATTGTGATCTACGATTGACTACCATGCCAGGGGATGAAAACAAATTTAATAAGTTTCTTTAGGATGGCATATTGAACAGTAATATATCTGTTGTCTTGGAATTTACCATTGTTTCCCAATGACACGCCCATCTTTTGGGAAGAATCAATCCCATCCCAGGGTTCACCATGAGCAGACTTGGCACAAGTGCCCACACCGTTCAAAATATCGTACTGTCTATATCCACACCTACAAGTCTCTGATGAGTGTCCCAAACACTTTGTAATCAGAACAAAAATCAACCCATGATTCGTACACCACCTCCTACCTACATCAAAATTCCTTTATAACAGTGATCCAAATAAATTAAGACGACTTTCTTGAAACATCAATTTCGACACACATGCAGTGGTTAACAGTGTGGCGCCCAATTTTGGTTCAACTATCATAACAAAAGAACCAACCTATGAGGTTCCCAAGAATCTTAATAATGGAATGATTTTGAAGTGGAAGGTATAGTTTTGAGAAACTCACCCAGATCTCCACCAGAGGTGGGTCCCTCTTGATGTGAAAATAGTAATTCCAATGATGAAGGTAGAAGCAGGACCCGAAGAAGCTACGTGGCGTGTGAGACCATCCTTGTATCAAATTTTCCTCTAATGTGAAGCGAATAATGAAGTTAATGTTTTCCATCAAACCAATTTTAGATCCAGATCATCAAAAATTAATGAATCAAAGGTTTCCACCGAAGGCCTTCACTACGAAAATCTAGCAACCACAGTCCGATTAAGGGGCACTAAGGATTTATTAAACTCCACAATCGATAAAGTAAGGTTCAGAAATACTTCATATAGATCTAAAACGTTTGTTTATAGGGAGAATTTTGGGAATGGTAGAATAATCTTGGGTTTGGAGAATGGGAAAATTATACATTCCACTCCCTTGAAGGAAGACAAAGTTTCCTCCTCCGCTGTTTGGGGAAGGACCGACACAGTTTTCGCCACAGTCACGAAGCAGGTGAAGGAACATGAGTAGCATTTGGATGATGTACTAAAGACCTTGAAAAAAGAGAATTTATATGTGAATTAAATTAAATGGATTTTCTAAATGGAGAAAGAAACATTACTTGGGAATTTTATCACTAGCAAAGGGATACCTACAGATCATTCAAAGAAAGAGAAAATTTAAGGATGGTCCACACTAATATTTCTTATAGAGATCCATAGTTTCTCTGGATAAACTAGGTACTATGATTGATTCTTGAGAAAAGTTTCATTATTATGAATCCCACTAACCAAGATAATGAAGAAGGGTTTGATGTTTTTCTGGATTGATGAATGCGAGGAGATATTTAGATATTTAAATAAGATTATAGTCACTGCACCAATTCTCATATAATCTACTAGAGGTTAAGGATATTTGATCTATATAAATGTTTCCAAAAAGGTATTGGGTTGTGTATTTCATATTACTTCAACCAATTAAATATAAATGAGAATAACAACCCAATGCATGGTCTAGAATTAGGTAAAGTTATATTCACATTGAATATTTGGTAAAATTATCTCTATGGGGAAATATGAGGCATGTATATGGATCATAAAAGCTACAGGTATATATTTACATAATGGGAGATCAATATGGGATAATGAATGTTATTAGGGATGATTGAATATTATGATTTTTTATTCCATTACCATCTTGCGAAGGAGAATAAAGGGGAAGATTCTCTGAGACAAAAGGATTCTAAAAACCTATTAAGGATGAGGATTTAAAAGGGGTACAATCTTCTTGGAAATCTAAATAATGGACATCAGAATCCTAAATGAAACATTATGATATATTTATAAAATAAATTCTCAATCATCTATTATTGATAGGATCAAGGTGTACTGGAAAGATAATGAGAAGCTACAGAGGAAGGTAGCAAATATTCCAGAGTTCAATTTTTTGGAAGATGGAGTTATAAATTTTGGAACTAGGATACATGTCCCATAAAAACCAAAAATAAAGTGGGAAATTTTTTATGATGCACATAGATCATATTTATAAATTCATCAAGGATTTACTAAGATTTATATAGATATAAATAAAAACTTCCCATGGGATAATATAAATAGGTGGATTGCAGAATTTATATCTCTAGGATTGGTATTCCAACAAGTCAATGATAAATGATTTAAGTGTAAGGGTAGGATGAAACCATTTCCAAAACCATATTTTAATTTGGAAACAATATATATTCATTTAATCATAGGAATCCTTGGGATATCTAAAGGTAATTTCACTATTTGGGTGGTAGTCAATCACCTTACAAAAATAAGAACTTTTAATTTATATCATGAAATACTTATATCTTGAAATATTTTCCAAGATTCACATAAGAGAAGTTATAAGACTATATTTAGTAATAGTCTCCATTTTATCTATTTGAGATATGAGGTTTACCTCAAGGATTTTGAGAATCCTTTAGTAAGTATTAGATACATAGCTTCATCTCCATACTACTTATCACCCTCAGAAGAATTTTCAATCTAAGAGAACCATCCATACTCAAGAGTATATGATGAGATATTATTAAATGATATTCCAAGGATATTGGTTTCAAAACCACCCCATTATAGAATTATCATATAACTGATACATTAATTATAGAATTAAAATGGAACCTTATGAGTCTTTTTATGGGAAGAGGATTTAGAATCCCATTTTCTAGGATGAAGTTAGAGGGAGGAAATTTATGGGAATTGAGATCATACAAGAGATAAAATATATGTTTAAAACCATTAAATATCATATAAAATCCATGAAAAGTAAACAAAAATTCTATTAATACCATTATCAATGAGACATAGAGTTTGAAGTCAAAGATAAAGTGTTTCTTCAAATTTCACCATGGGAAAAAGTCATGAGGTTTTAGAAGAAGGGAAATATTATTCTTAGATATTCTATTCCCTTTAGATATTTTATGGAACCAGATCTTTGGATTATAGACTAGAAATTCCACCCAACCAATCTCAATTATATGATGTGTTCCATATGTTCAGGTTGAGGAAGTAGAGACCATGCTCTTTAGATATACTGAATATAGTGGTGGTACCATTGGAAAAAAAATCACTCATATAAGGAGAAGTGGATGAAGATCTTAAATAAAAGTTACAATGTTCCATGAGACTGGACAACACACCATGTAAAAGTACTATAGAAATTTTTTTAGGATGCAACATGGGAATCAGATGAGGTAGTGGAATAGAGGTCACTTAATTTGTTTTATTATAAAAAATGAAACTTTGAGGATTAAATTTTTGAATGGGGTAAGAAAGTGACTTCAAAAAAAATTTATAAATGAATTAAGTATAAGGCCCCAGCCTTAAACCTTACTTAAAATTGAATTAAATGAATAATTCACATTGAGGACCTTTTCAGGTTTAGAGTTTTAGAGAATTAGGACATAACTATTACATCTCAACAGATTACAAAGTAGTCTCTTCTACTAAATTTCCATAAAATAAAAATTATTAAAAAGAAACATGTCTAGTTTCATGTTTTAGGTAGCATGACTTTACCTCGATCCCATCCTTGACCCTATTCCATGATAAGTCCTATGAAAAACATTTCAAAAACTTGGGATGAGCCTAAAAACTCAGTAAGGGATACACAAAGAATAAAAACTGTTAGTTTATCAAAACAAATAGTAAACCATGTATACTTTATCAAGGTAATACTTTTCACCTTTATGAAGTAGTAAAAACTCTTCACTGAATAAAAAATCATTACTTACCATTTTGTAACCAAAGTATTACCATAAAACCCATATAAAGAACACATAACATATATAAAGGTAACTTGGGACATAAACATACTTAAGTGGAATAACCATACGGTCGACTCCCACATATATCACTTAATGGAATAGCCATACGGCCAATTTCCATACATACTTAATGGAATATCCATACGGCCGACTTCCATACCCAATGCATTGGAGGTTATAACGTAACCACCCGTCCTGGTATTCACGGCACCACCCGTCATATGGTTTATAACGTAACCACCCATTAAAATGTCCAAGTACCAATATAAAATCATAAAACATAAAACCAATATAAAGGAATGATAAAATTTCCACATTTCAATCATAATATATCATAAATATATTGACATAATAGAATCCTTTTTCAAAACCATTTTCAATACCAAAATACATAAAAGAGTATATGGTATTTATTTTATTCTAAAAACATTACGTCTTGTTGAGAAAGCCAAAGACCAAATAATACTCGCAGCGGCGGAAAAGGTCGTTGTCGCCGCGTATGTTAAAAGAAACATTCCTTTTTGTCATTTTGTAAAACGCTTCGTAGAAAAAGATTCCTTTTGTATAAAAGTAAAAATGAAAAGGGGTTTATACACCGTATAAAAGAAAGTTGTGTATAAAACGAAATATGCCTCAATGAAAGGAGATTGAGACGAAGTCCCTTACCTTGGGTCCGACTTGACTCGATCGTTCTTTAACGTCCTGAATAATAAACTTGAGTTAATTTATACTTGATTAAGAACCTTTTTAATGTTCATTATTCCTTTTATATCACATATTGCCATGTTATAAACATTATGTAACCATTTAAGTTAATAATGTTTGTTTTGTCGATATTTGGTTCTTAAGTCGAAAGTGGACTTCTTACAATTACATGTTGTTCGTGTGGTCAAAGGTTCTTTATATCCAGAATGACATTCCTGATTTGGATATCATATATATCATATATATCCAGCATATACATGTAATTATAATATTACATAATCATTTCGAGGTAAGAAATGAAGTACACCGTTCATGGAGACGGTAAGCCGTACGTACGCATGAACGATACTTTCATTTCTTTCTCATATTAATGGAATTAAAATTAAATGAGAGGTATGTATATTTTACTTCCAGAATTATATTCATCATTTAGATGTATCATTCATTATATATATCCATTATATACATATACTTTTAATAGTACATTACATTTGGGGATAAGAAATGAAATGCACCGTTCATGGAGACGGTAAGCCGTACGTACGCATGAACGCTACTTTCATTTCTATCTCATACTTTAATGGAAAGAAATAATAATGATATAGAGGTATATTATAATTCCATTATAACATCATATATAATAACTTTAAATCCATCCTTTACACATCCCACATATGGCATTAACGAATCACATCACTTTGAGGGGGCGGTAGTCCGCACTTCCTTAAATGAAGATATCGTGTTTACCCACAATGGAAACCATAAAGGTATTCCCAAAATGAAAAATAAAGAAGATTAAAGAAACAAATAAACATATTATATATCATATATAAAAATAGTGACATCATAATGGCCACCTTTGAAGGTGTTAAATGAGTATTGAACAATCATCGTTTCGGGAGGCTGAATTTCGCCATCCACGGAAACCGTATGTTCTTTAACCATTTGATGTAGTTGTGAGAGAGTGTAGCTCGAATAAATCTTATAACAACATCCTAGTATATTGAAGATACTGGTGTTGTTACAAAAGAAGTAAATAAAAAGAGTTTAGGGGGTTGGAGAAACAAAATAAAACAAATGAACAAGAGAGAATGAATTACCTTTAAAAGTGTAACTCCTTTTAATTTGAGCCTAAAGGCTTCATTTGAAATGATTCTTCCCAAAGGGAATCCTCTAGGATGAGGAGAGGAATGTGGAGAGAGTAATTGGGCAGGGTTTGGCCGATCCAAGGGCTTGAGGAGTGTGTGAAATGAGGTATAGGTGGGGGCCTTTTATAAGAGGAGAGGAGGGGCACTTTTAGAAAGTAAAGAAATATTACTTTATTTTAAAATGTGTTTCGGTTTTAAAAGGCCCCACATTGATATAATTCGTGGATAAGGTGATAAGGGTTCGAAATCAACCCATCCAATAAGTTTTGGACATTTGTAGTTCATAGATTTTACATTATCTTTCCATTTTATTTAAATCGTCAAATAATGATGTCATCGCTGCATCATTATTATGTCATAAATAATTTAATTTATTTAATGTCTAAAAATTATAAAAAAACTACTATGATGTAGGAAATCTTTTTATCTTTCTAATGACTATTTATAATCAAAAATATGATCTTTATAACCCCATATAAAAATTATTTTCGTAAAACATATTATGTTTGTGTCATTTTTACTTTTACATTAAATAAAAAGTTATTTATGTCATTTCCCAACCAAAGTGTCTCCATGGAGTCCCCAAGTTGACCCATGGCTTGTCTTGGTCGGCCATGACACAACCAATAATGTTGGGACATGTGTCTAGGTCATTTTATATTATTAAAGCATTATTTATACCTTAAACTACCCTAATTACAACTAATCGCGATTAAGAACTTAATAAGTTACTATTCATCAAAAAATTATTTTTATCCCATTGAACCACATTTTACTTCTTAATGACAACCATGTATGTCGGATTTTTGAAATTCAAAACACAATGATGGCAAAATTTCATTTAAACGGAAAATCAGTCTTTATAAGTACCACTTAGTGGTTTCACTATTCATCAAAAATTGAAGTTTTTCAGAAAATTACCAAAAATTCACCCTAAGCTATATTTGATATCCCGAATTCAAAAATGAAGTATATTTTACAAAATTCAAAACATATAAGTCACATTAATTAATTTAATAATTAATTCCCGCTGTCAGAGCAAATAGTGTGTTTTTATGAAACAATAAGTATCAAAAGATTGATACTAGTTTAAGTCTGATTTCAAAGTGAAATTAATTCCAACGACCAATATTGGATTTAATGGTAAAAATATATTATAATTTCACATTAAAACCAATTCAAAAGATAATCTAATCATATAAATAAATTATATTAAAAAGAGGTTTTGAATTAAAATACAACATTTTACACTATTCATTAAAAAAAGAACTTTATCAGAAAAATACCAAAAATTTACACAAAGTAAAATTTAATGTCCCGATTCTAAAGAAGAGTTTTATTTGGTCCAAAAGAATGTATAAGAGTGATCAAAACTATATTTAATGACAGTACTCCATCAAAAGGCGATAAGTGAACCTTTAGTGAAAACTAGGGCATATACGCCTAAAATTGAATTCTTTCTGTATTTTAAGCCTTTATCTTTTATTGGATAAATGTAAAATCATTTAAAAACATATATAATCATATTTTAGTTATTTATATCCATTCCCTCCAATACAACGGCTACATGTTAACTACCATTTAAAATAATATTATTTTATTATTAGAGTGCAATGTAAGATTCCCAAGAAACTCGTTGTTGCGTGTTGGGTACGCCATCGAGCATAGCGTCCCCTTTAAAGTCATATCAATATTTTATTCACAAATATGGATAAATATAAAGATGAAATATTCTTTATTTACCTGGGGTGTTACATTAAGAAATACCTTATTAAGAAATGTAGTTATAGAAAACACATGAACTATATTTAATTTGTTATTTTAGACCGTAATAGAATAAAAAAATAATTTTATAATCAGATTAAATGAACTTTAGGCATCATTAACGTTGTTAATATTATTTTTGTACGGTGGCTATTAATATTAGTATATATTAAGGGTTATGATAAAGTCTAATTGACACAGGGGGAAGAAGTGATAGCCATGACCAGTAGGGTCATACCTTGTGAATCATATTTATCAAATATTCAGAGAGAGATGGAATCACTATTATTTTTCCTAGACCAAGCCCTAGATTAGATTCAACAAATGAAAACTGATCAAGAAGATTTAAGAGAGAATTTCAGGCTTATAGATATCATGGTTCAAACCAAATTCATCGAACCACCCAAAGAAAGTACAACTATCACACACCTTACCCTTAAGGCATATGATAATGAAATAAGGGGTTATATAACTATACCATAATAGTATGATTTTTTATTTTTTATTTTTAATAAAATAATGAATATATTTATCCCTTTTCTTATATATATATATATATGAGTATGTAACTATTTTGATAAAATTAGAAATTGATACAAAGTAACCAACATTATATTTTTTCAAAAATATATAATTTCAATTAAAATAATTCATAGATAAATTCAATAATTTTTAAATAATTTTTTTAATGAAATATTATTATTAAATCATAATAAGTTACATATAAATGATAATATAATTTAATGAAGTGTAATTTAATTTTTATAAGGGTCAAAAAGTGGTTAGTGTCGTAAAAACTAGTATATTACTGAAAATAAGGATTTTTTTATTAGAAGTGTAAGTTATAATATTTATAAAATTATATTGGTAAAATAATATTACTTTTTAAATCATTATATAAAAATTACCAAATAGTTATTTTTCATAATTTTCTCAGAGAGTCAATTTTTTGAGTAAAAATTAGATATGGTATATATATAGGGTATGTATTATTACATCATAATATCCCAAAATTTATGTAATAAATACTATTAATTTCATCCACATACATTAATTTAATTCCCCTTTAAAATAATATATTTTTGAAGTTATTTTATTAATTTTACAAACATATAATGAATCCTCCAAAACCTATATCTTTTTAATGTTTTAAATTCAATTCTCTATAAACATGAATCACTTCCAAATAATTAATGGTATTATTATATATAGTAACATTTTTATCCTAAGAAAATATTTAAACCATTCATCTTTGTTAAAAAAGGGAAAATTGTGTGAAAGATTAAGATTTTTTATTAATTTATCACTGATATTCAATTTTTTTTAGAAATTAATAAATAATTTACCTTTATTTTTAAAAACATACCATCCAACATACCATTAATTATCACTAAACAACTCATTGATCATTAATTTACTCTATATATCCCTCTCAAAAATACCTCCCAATGTGTTTCCAAGCTCTTAAGAAGGTCCTTCCAAGCTTTTAGAAGCTCCCACCCAAGGAAAGTGATTCTCTTCCTCCTCTTTATTTAAGTACATTATTAATATTATTCCTTTTTGTTTACAATTTTCCAAGATTTAATGTGTTTTTTTCCGATTTATATTTATTCTAATTAATTGGTGATTAGAGACCACATTTCCCTCTCATTAAACCTATTTGTTAATCATTATGTACATCGGTTATGCTACCAAAATTATACTATTATTGTTAATGCCAAAACATTTTATTGTGAATACCCATCCTAATTTCCATTCACGGCTATTCTCCTAGATATGCCTATCATTAATTTATTTTAGACGTACACATATGTAACCCATACTCCTTAATCATAGTATTAAAAATAATAGAAGGCATTGTTATGTTATATAATCTACATGGAAAACAATTTCATTTATATGACATGAATGTGATGTGTGGGTTGAGAATTATATAGCCCTCCAATGAATTGTGTAATATTTTCATCTTATGAGATACCATGTGTGGTTCATGGGAAGTGTTGGTCAGAGTGGACACTCAAGAGGGGGGTAAATTGAGTTCCAATTAAAATTTCTCTTAAAATATTGTCTAGTTAAAATCCCCCGATTTATAAAATAAGTTAAACTATAGTGAATTTATATAGATTGTAAATGTTCACTTAGCTTCTCAAAGATTGATTAAGTCTCAGTTAATTTAACCACAAGATCAAACTAACTTTTGAAGCTAACCTATTTATTTACAATAAGTGTAAACACTTTCTAATTTAACTATCAAAGTAGCTTCAAAATAGTTTTGAATTTCAATGTAATAGCAGCGGAATAAATAAGATATATGTAGTGTACTTTAAACTTAAATAAAATATGCACAATAGATATAACAAGAGGTTCAGTCTCAAGTCGAGACTTAGTCCTCTTAAATATATATAAATTTGATCCACACCCTGGATCGAGGTTAACAACAGTTTTATAAAACTATCCAGGCCATGTAGGGACCTCTACCGCTGTTCTTTGTGGGAGACAAAAAAAAAGACCAGGTCACACAAGGACCTCTTCCACAGTTGACATGGGAAAATAGAAGTAAAGAGAATTTGAGTGAGGATTTTGATATCCCCCAGTTCAGTGCAGAAGACAGTGTGTGTAAATATATACAAAGTAGACCACACTGCTCGAAAGTTAATAAATAAATCACGTAGAGAAGATAGATGAGAGTTTAGAAATATCTAGTGATAATCAATGTAGCTCTGGACTCGTTGGATTCAGTAGGAATGCTTCTGAGCCTTTATCTGGATTTCTGTTGAAAAGCAAAGTGTCGTAGTTTATATTGTCTTCTTCAGAAGTGAGAAAGATCTCTTGATTTGTTTCGTGTTCTTCAGCAGTATTGGATTGCACTCATGAGAGTTCTTTTTCGGTCTTGCAATCTCCTTCTTGTTCAGGATAGTTCTTCTTGTTCAGCACAGTGCACTCAGATGTATTTATTTTCTTCATATTGTTGCTTGTTGCTTTTTTTACTTCTTACGTGTTCCTTGTTCCTTGCATGTGTACTGCATCTCAGTCTTTCTTATATTCCACGAGTTCTGGCAGTAGGAATGATTCCATTTTCATAGGTACGAGATACGGTTTCCTGACATGCCAACAACTATCATTAAATAACATTAATTGCATTAAAAACAAAAAATATGACCATTGGAATTATTTAAATAATATTGACAAAAACTTAAGAAACTGTGTCATAGTGATTATGGAAACGGTGTCTTCTTCACGGTATGTGGTTCACGGTATGAGCTTCACGGCATGTGGTTCATGGTATGAGCTTCACGGTGTGAGATTCATGGTGTGTGCTTCACGGTGAGTCCTTCACGGTGTCTGGTCATGGTGTCAGGTCACGGTGTCTGGGTCATGGTGAGTCCTTCATGGTTAGTCCTTCACGGTGTCTGGTCATGGTGTCTGGTCACTGTGTCTCCATACTTGGAAAAATATCTGTATTTGCACTAAGACAATGATATGCAGAATATGGATTAAGTTTAATCATTATAGAGTAAGAGAATGTGAATCATAAATATAAAGGTGTGATAATATATGTGAGAATTGTGATCATGCATAAGACTTGTAAATAATAAAGAGAGTAATTAACATCCATAAGCTTTGTTATTATAAAAACATGATGTGTAGCTATTATTGAGATTAAAGAGAATTAGCAAGATGTGCAATGAAGATCGAGATTAATTAATAGTAAAGAGATTTGTGATCATTAAAACATTATTAACACATTAGGAGTCCAACAATCTCCCCCTTTTTGATGATCACAAATAATATAATGGTAGAATATAAAAGACATGTAAAATTACAGTAACTAGCATAGCAAAAACATTATAGAACTGGTACTTGTAGTTGTTCTCCCCCATTTATACTATTATAGAACTGACACTTGTAGTTGTTCTGCCCCTTTTTGGACTATCAAAAAGTAGAGATAGTGAAATGAAACATTGCATTTGGTATTAAACAAAGGGTTCAGAATTCAATAAAACATGAATCAACAAAAAACATCCCATCAAAAAAATAGTCCTTGAACTCTTCAGGGATCCATCTTGTCTTTGCCTTTATCAGCAGCAGGAGCTGGTGCTGAAGTAGAAGAAGGCAGAGATGCGGTAGACAACGAGGGTAAGGGTAGACCTTCAAACATAGATGGAGCCAATGTAGGAGCTGTAGAAGATATAGGTTGTGGTTGGTCAAGAATGACTGGTCAGATCTGAGAAAGATCTTGACTAACTGTCATGGAAGTTGAGGCTAAGGCAGGTAGTCTAGGTTTAAGGGGTGCAGCAGCTGGAACAACTATAGCAGTACTCTACACATGAAGATACAGCTTCAAAATATTGATGAAATCAGTAATTATTTCACCACCATACTGCATAGCCTTTTCAAAATCATCCTTATTATCCAGAAATATATCCAACAATCTGGTGAACTCTGAAAGTTTCTGAACCTGAGCTTTAAAAGCTTCAGTCACCGGAGGGATTCTCAAATTTTCCACAAGGTATCTAAAGTGATATGTCATATCACTTTTAGAGAAAATCTGGGAAAGATAAAAATCTATTTTCTTGGAGATCTCTTGTTGAGAATCATTGGCTATATTAGAATGAATCCTAACCAAGTCCAATTCTCTACCACTGTTCTTAATCACTTCTGAAAAAGAAGATAGATCCAAGCCACTGAAGGCATTCTGAAATTCTTCCTTTATAATGGATCTCATCATAGAATCATCCAAAGAAGGTGTTGAGGTCTAACCAGAAACAGGTGAAGCCTTGACAGCTTCGGTTAGAACTTTGAGCTATTTCAGAACTTTTTGCAGACATCCAGTGTATTCATCTGTAAGCTTATACAGATTTTCCACAAGCTCTCTCATGCGTTCCAGCATCTTGGTGTGCCTTTTTCTAATATTTTCATCAAAAGATATTAGGTATGGATGAACACGAGACACAATCTCCCTAGGAAGGAGGGAATCAGAAGACTCATGAGAAACAACAACAAGAGCAGGGGTAGAAACAGGAGCAGGCTCTGATCTCAAAGATAACTCATTCTGAAGACTTGCTACCATACTTTTCAGATTTTCAACATCAGCACTCAGCAAGTTATTCTCTACTCTGACTTCTTGAATTTATCATATCATCCTTGGTTGAATATGCAAGATAATATTTTCCAATAGAATTGATGCATCTTCTTGACTTAACCGAGTCATTGGGTGAGGTTGAGTGGAGACAATTTTCTCAACTCCAGCTAACAAAGTCTCTCCAAAAACTTTCAGATCATCATTGGTCATAAAGGAGTGAAGCTCAGGTAAGGATGCAGGTAAAGGTAAATGATCAGATTCTGGTTGAGGTTCAGAGTCATATTTAGACTCAGATTCTGATTTAGATTGAGGTTGAGGCTCTGGTTCTGGTTCTGAATTAGCTAAGAACTTCAGTTGAAATAGAGAAGAAAGATCCATTCCAGTTGCAGTTAGTTGCTGTGACTCATTCACATCATAAAATCTTGGGAACTCATACTGAGAGTGCATAGAAAAAGTGATAGAAGGTTGAGAAGCTTCAGTAGATCCAGCTTCCATAATATCAAGATTTTGAGGTTCCTCCCCCTCAACTTGTGCTTCCCTTCCAGATTCTTGAGGTTCAGGAACGTGGACAAGATCCACAGGATCATCCCTAATCTCTTCAGAAAACTCATGCCTTTCCATCTGAAAGGCAATTTCCATTCTTTCTTCAGTAGATAGAATAATCTTAGGAACCGATTGATCCACTGGATAAGCTTTCAGACTTGCTTCTTTCTCAACAGAAGGAGTCTCTTCATCAAGATATGCCTCTAAGGATGCTTGCTGTTCTGAAACAGGAAAAACCAATTTCCTTGCAGCATTGGGATGAGATTCTTCCCCATGAAAAACAACTGAAGGATCCTTAGTCCTTTCCTTTTCAACAACAACTTACTCTCCTTGAGGTATTTCAGCAGGGATAACAATAGGGACAACAACCCTTTCCTCTTCAACCGGAACTGTTTCCATTGGAGGTATTACATGATCTTCTCTAGGTGGTACTTCAGCTGTTACTTCTTCTTGTTCTTCTTCTTCTAAATACTTAGCCACTTCATCTGGTTCCAAACCAGGATCAACTAGGTTCTTAGGCCTTCTTGGATAGTCAACAGGATTACACTTTTTATACAGTTTATCACTATCCTTAACCCATTTTTTCTTCCAAGGATTCCAGCTTATCTTCATCCTTCTGATGATAGGCATGTATAGGTAGAAATCAAGGTCCTCTAACTTTTCTTCATTCGGTCCAACCATCCCTTTTGCAACTAACATAGCTGAAATCATCCTTGAGTAAAACAGGGAGGTGGATTTGGAAGTTACTTTGATCAGCTCACAAATATGGTTGATAACATACTTACACAGATTACTCTTATGGCCATTCTTCAACAGGTGAATCAGGAACACATCCTGATACTTCATCAGAGCAAAATCCCATTTTCTTGGACTAACCAAATTCTGAACAAACTTGAACAGAAGTCTTTTCACCCCATATAGTTCAGCACCTATGGCCCTTCACTTTGTGCCATTTCCAGTTAGACTTTCCAAAGCAGTCTCCAGGTCAAAGATGTCGGTTGTTGGAGGAGGGTCTCTCTGGTAATCTTCACAAATTCCTTCATGTGGAATTATTAGGCATGCAACCCACAACCTTGAAGAGAAAGAGCACTTATGACCATCAATCCAGCTGTTCACCATAAGGCATTCTCCAAACTCAAAAGAAAACTTCACATACTGATAGAATTGAGATACGAGCCTAGGGTAAATAGGTCTATTATATCCAGTTAACCATTCAAGCCATCCTTTTTCTCTTAAAACTTTCAAAACTAAAGATCTGATAGACAGCAGCCATTCAAGGAAAACCTCTTTTTCAGGTACAACTGTACGACTTACTAGGTTCGGGTTTAGAGGTCCTTCAGGAGCTATCCTCGGTATCCTCTTTTGTTTCTTAGAGAGCCGCTTCTCAGACGAGTGTGAGGATGAATGCTTCGTCCTTGGAATTCACTAAATGTTCGGGCATGAGGGAAGAGAAGGTTCAGGAGAGAGTTCGGGTTAGGAATCGAATGAAACCCTTATGTTTTATCATTTGGGAATGTCAAACGTCATAAAAACAAAAATGCGGGAAATCAAATAGCGGTGAAATAAAAATTACCGCGATACGGGTTAAAATAAAAATAAACATAATTCTCACGGTGAGACAGAAAACTAGTCATCATGGTGAGACAGTTTATAGTCATCACACTGAGATAGTGAGCATTTTATATAGTCACGGTGAGACAATGAGTTGTCAGACCATGAGCATAAAACAGTAACTTAGAAATAGTAAGTATGAAAACTTAAAGTAAGGTATAATAAAGTATTAAATATTAAAATCAGTAAGATATTCATTTATGATTAATCATACCAAGATTATTTATGATGTAGTATAATCTTTCAGAATTTAATGGTTTAGTGAATATATCAGCAAGTTTATATTCAGTACCAATGAATTCCAAAGTGATATAACCTTTTTGATAATGATCCCTCAAAAAGTGATGTCTTACATCAATATGTTTTGTCCTAGAATGAGAAACAAGATTCTTAGAAATATTAATAGCACTTATGTTGTCACAATTTATTGAGACATGTCTAAATTGATATCCATAGTATAGTAATGTGTGTTTCATCCACAAAATTTGTGCACAACAACTTCCAGTAGCTATGTATTCATCTTCTGCAGTTGATAATGCAACATAATTTTTTTTCTTACTACACCATGACACAAGTGACTTGACTAAAAGGTGACATGTTCTAGAGGTGATTTTTATATCTATCTTACATCCAGCCAAGTCAACATCAGAATAACTAACTAATTCAAATGATTGTCCTTTTGGATAAAACAGTCCTAAATTGGGAGTATGCTTGAGGTATTTGAAAATTGTCTTTACAGCATTTAAATGTGACTCTTTAGGGTTTGCTTGAAAACAAGAACACATACACACACTAAACATAATATCATGATGACTAGTAGTCAGGTAGAGTAGACTTCCAATCATTCCTCTCTAAGTGGTTTGATCAACAGATTTTCCATTTTCATCAAGATCCATCTTACATGTGGTACTCATAGGAGTGTCACTACTTTTTGTGCTCTCTAATCCAAAACGTTTTAAAAGATTTATAGTATATTTACTTTGAGTTAAAATAATTCCATCATCATTTTGATAGATTTGAAAACCAAGAAAGAATTTAAGTTCACCCATTAAACTCATTTCAAATTCATTTTGCATCATTTTAGATAAATAAGTACATAATGTAGTTTTTGAAGATCCAAAAATACTATCATCTACATAAATTTGTACAACTAAAAAATCTTTAGAAATTCGTTTTATAAACAGAGTAGAATCAACTATTCCTTTTGTAAAACATTTAGAAATTAGAAAAGTACTTAATCTATCATACCAAGCTCTTGGAGCTTTCTTTAAACCATATAAAGCTTTTGATAGTTTGAAAATATGATTTTGAAAATGAGGGTTTAAAAATCTAGGTTGTTGTTCAACAAAAACATCCTTAGCAATATATCCATTTAAGAATGCAGTCTTGACATCCATTTGATATA
Organism: Viscum album; assembly: GCA_963277665.1. Lineage (NCBI taxonomy): Eukaryota > Viridiplantae > Streptophyta > Magnoliopsida > Santalales > Viscaceae > Viscum > Viscum album. The sequence goes on along the minus strand of OY728143.1, from coordinate 795,244,089 downwards.
GTTTGAAATTTAGATGTGCAGCATAAGCAAGTAAAATCCTAATAGCTTCTAATCTGGATACTGGAGCAAAAGTCTCCTCATAGTCAATACCTTCTTCTTGACTATAGCCTTGTGAAACTAGTCTAGCTTTATTTCTTACTATGTTTCCGGATTCATCCACTTTATTTCTAAACACCCATTTTGTGCCTATTGTGAAAGTGTCCTTAGGTATTTCAACAAGATTCCAAACTTTATTTATTTCAAACTGATTGAGTTCTTCTTGCATAGAAATTACCCAAAATTCATCATTAATGGCATCATCAATGGTTTTAGGTTCAAGCTGTGACAAGAAGGCTTTATGTTCAACCTGATTTCTAAGAGAAGCTCTAGTCAGTGTCCCTCTATCAAGATTTCCTACAACAGCATCTAAAGGATGATTCTTTAGGATTCTAGTTTATCTAGTAAAGGTCGGACTAGAAACTTCAGGTTCACCAACAGGTTGGGAATCAACAGAAGCAGGTTCTGGAAAATTTCCAGAACTGGTTGTCTTTATAGTAGGTTCATTTGATTTTTCATTAAGGTTTAGAACAGATAAATCTTCTTCAATATTTTCAAGAGAGGTTTTCGGCTCATGTGGACCACTTTCATCAAACTTGATGTGAATAGATTCTTCCACACACTTGGTTATTTTATTGAAAACTCTATAGGCCTTACTAGAAATAGAGTAACCTAGGAAAATTCTTTCATCACTCTTGGATGCAAACTTTTCAAGAATATCTTTGGTATTAAGAATAAAGACTTTGTAGCCAAAGACTCTAAAGTGGTTAACCTTAGGTTTCCTGTGGTTCTATAATTCATAAGGGGTCCTCTTAAGAACATGTCTGATCAAGAATCTATTAATAATATAACAAACTGTATTTATAGCTTCATCCCAAAAATAAACAGGCAGGTCATATTCATTAAGCATGGTTATGACAACTTCTTGCAGGGTTCTATTCCTCCTTTCTACTACACCATTTTGCTGAGGTGTCTTAGGGGCAGAAAAGTTATGACTATAGACATTGTGTGAGAAATAGGATTCAAATTCATGATTCTCAAAATCACGGCCATGATCACTTCTTAGAGTTTTAGTCTTAAGTCCACTAAGGTTCTTTACAGATTTGGAGTATTTAGCAAAGTAAGAACAAGATTCACTTTTGTGAGATAAGAAGTATACCCAAGTATATCTAGAAAAGTCATCTACTAAGACATAGACATAGTGCTTCCCATTTAAGCTAGAAATTCCAGATGGTCTAAACAAATCCATGTGAACCAACTCGAGAGGCTGAGAAGTTGAAACTTCTTTCTTTGGTTTGAAAGAGATTTTGTGTTGCTTTTCCTTTTGACAGGAATTACAAACTTTTTCATTTGGAAACTCAAGTTTGGGTAGGTCTCTCACTAAGTTCTTCCTAGTAAGTTTTCTAAGTGAGTGTATATTGCAATGTCCTAATCTTCTGTGCCAAAGCCAAGACTCTTTATAAAAATCATTTAAACAAGTAATATTTTGCATGGATAAAGAATTTAAATCAACATCATAAACATTTTCATTTCGCAGGGAAAAAATACTAAATCATTTTTAGAATTAAAAACATTGCAAGAATCATTTTAAAATTTAACATTAAAACCATCATCACATAACTGAGAAATACTTAATCGATTATATTTAAGTCCATCAACGAATAAAACATTAGAAATTAATACTGAGTCAGTGTAACGAATCTGGCCTAAGCCGATGATTTTCCATTTAGAATTATCACCAAAGGTGACAAAGCCTCCATCAATTATGACTAAGCTTTTAAAGCATGAGAAGTCTCCTGACATATGTCTTGAACATCCACTGTCCAAGTACCAAGCCTTCCTATAAGATCTCTTTAATCAGGTTTCCTAAAAAACAGATTTAGATAAGAAATGATTTTGGTACCCAGATCTTCTTGGGTCCAGACAGGTTAGCAATCAAAGCTTTCAGTACCCAAATTTGTCTTATGGGTCTCATAAAATTTGTAGAATCAACAGATTTTGAAAGATAAAACTTATTAGATCCGTAACTATGAATATAACTAGTTGGAGCATATAAATGTCCAGAACTAGAACTAGCAGTATTCTGTCCAGATTTAGGAATAAATCTATTCTTAGTAAACTATCTCTATCCAGGTTTGTAGCCTATTCCTGTCGTTTATTTTGGTGCAACTTGCTTTCCTAGCATTTGAGTTAGTGTTTACTTTCCATTTGTGAATTTCTCTAAATCCTTTCTGAGTTTCTCATTAGAAATTTTCAGTTCGGTGTTCTCCTTTAACAGTTGAGAATTTTTCCCTTTTTCAATAGTAAGTTCAGTTTTAAAAGTAGTAGTGAGAGCATGCTATTTCTTAAATGATTTGTATTTATCCTGAAGTTCATTGAATGTATCTTCCAGCATATTACAATTTTCAAACAATTCCTCACTAGTCATGTTTTCATAATCAGAATCAGATTCTGCACTATCTTCAGAATAATAAGAATTTAAAGCAGGAGTATCTAAGATTACCTCAGATGTGTTTGTCATAAAAAAAATGTTTGCCTTATTTCTGGTTTCAGTCTCAGAAGCTTCAGATTCACTGGAGCTATCCTCAGAAGCACTCCAAGTAGCCTTCATAGCCTTTTTGTACTTACTATCCTTGTAATCATATTTCTTCTTGAATTTGAGCTTTGGCCAGTATGCTTTAATATGTCCTTTTCTTTTGCATTCATAAAAAACAACTTCATCACTTTTATCTGCCTTTTTCTAATCTTTCTTCCAAGGTCCCTTATTGTCATACTTTCCTTTGTAATTTGATTTTATGAAGAATTTCTTCTTCCTATAAAATTTTTTACACCTTATGGCTATCTGATCCATTTCAGTATCACTATCAGAGTCTGAATTTTCATTGGTTGAACGGTCAGTAGGTAGTTAAGCTTTATCTTTGTCCTTGCTCTTTGAAATAGTAGTCTTGAAAGCCACTGATTTCCTCTTATGTTCATCATATTCCTCTTTATTCACCTTGAGTTCTTCCTCATAGATCATAAGCTAACCAATGAGTTCTTTGACAGGTAGAGCAGCAATGTCACATGACTCTCTGATTGAAACAGATGTGCCTCTCCATTGGTCTGGTAAACATCTCAGAATCCTCATAATTTGTTCCTTTGCTGGAACAGCCTTTCCAAGTGAATTCATTGTATTGACTATCTCATTAAACCTGAGATACATATCAGAAATGGATTCATCAGTCTTCATTTTAAAATTATCATATTTAATAGTATAAGTATTTAATCTCATTTCTTTAACATTGTTTGTTCCTTCATGAGAAACACCCAAAGTATCCCAAATTTCAAAAGCAGTTTTACAAGAAGAAATTTTGTTACACTCTTCATCTCCTAAAGTACAGTACAGGGCATTCATGGCTTTGCAATTATTATTGTAAGAAGTCTTTGTAGGTTCATCCCAAGTGGATCTAGCAGTAGTGGGAAGTTTATATTCTGATTCTATGGCAGTCCAAATATCAAAACCTATGCTTTCTAAATGAATTTTCATTTTAAGTTTCCACTGATCATAGTTTCTACCATTGAAGAAAGGTGTCCTATTAGTAGCAGCACCCTCTAGTCTATTATCCATAACTAGATTTTAGAAAGATAATTAAAGAGATAAAAATTTAAAACTAATAGAAATTTAATATCTTTAAAGATGCAACTAAAATCACATTTGAAAAACAGAGTATTTCCAAAAACTTTGAACAAAAACTAATCCTCTGATACCAAATGTTTTTCGGAGTGGACACTCAAGAGGGGGGTGAATTGAGTTCCAATTAAAATTTCTGTTAAAATATTGTCTAGTTAAAATCCCCCGATTTATAAAATTAGTTAATCTGTAGTGAATTTATACATATTGTAAATGTTCACTTAGCTTCTCAAAGATTGATTAAGTCTCGGTTAATTTAACCACAAGATCAAACTAACTTTTGAAGCTAACCTATTGATTTACAATAAGTTTAAACACTTGCTAATTTAACTATCAAAGTAGCTTCAAAATATATTTGTATTTCAAAGTAATAGCAGCGGAATAAATAAGATATATGTAGTATACTTTAAACTTAAATAAAAGATGCACAACAGATATAACAAGAGGTTCAATCTCAAGCCGAGACTTAGTCCTCTTAAATATATATAAATTTGATCCACACCATGGATCAGGGTTAACAACAGTTTTACAAAACTGTCCTGGCCACGCAGGGACCTCTACCACTGTTCTTCGTGGGAGACAAAACAAAGACCAGGTCACACAAGGACCTCTTCCACAGTTGATGTGGGTAAATAGAAGTAAATATAATTTGAGTGAGGATTTTGATATCCTCCAGTTCAGTGCAGGAGACAGTGTGTGTAAAGATATACAGAGTAGACCACACTGCTCGAAAGTTAATAAATAAATCACATAGAGAAGATAGATGAGAGTTTAGAAAGATCTAGTGATTATCAATGTAGCTTTGGACTCATTGGATTTAGCAGGAATGCTTCTGAGTCCTTCTCTGGTTTTTCTGTTAAAAAAAAGTGTGTCTTAGTTCAGCTTGTCTTCTTTAGGACTGAGAAATATCTATTGATTCGCCATGTGTTCTTTAGCAGTATTGGATTCAACTCATGAGAGTTCTTTTTTGGTCTTGCAATCTCCTTCTTGTTCAGGATTGTCCTTCTTTTTTAGCACAATTCACTCGGATGTACGTATGTTCTTCGTGTTGTTGCTTGTTGCTTTTTTACTTCTTATGTGTTCCTTGTTCCTTGCAAGTGTACTGCATCTCAGTCTTTCTTATATTACACGAGTTCTGGCAGTAGGAATGATTCCCTTTTAATAGGTACGAGATACAGTTTCCTGACATTCCAACAACTATCATTAAATAACATTAATTGCATTTAAAACAACAAATATGACCTTTAGAATTATTTAAATAATATTGACAAAAATTTAAGAATCAGTGTCACAATGATTATGGAAACGGTGTCTTCTTCACGGTATGTGGTTCACAGTATGAGCTTCACAGTGTGTGGTTCACGGTATGAGCTTCACGGTGTGAGATTCACGGTGTGCGCTTCACGGTGAGTCCTTCACGGTGTCTGGTCACGGTGTCTGGGTCACGGTGAGTCCTTCACAGTGAGTCCTTCACGGTGTCTGCTCACGGTGTCTGGTCACGGTGTCTGCATACTTGGAAAAATATCTATATTTGGACTAAGACAGTGATATGAAGAATATGGATTAAGGTTAATCATTAGAGAGTAAGAGAATGTGAATCATAAATATAAAGGTTTGATAATATATGTGAGAATTGTGATCATGCATAAGACTTGTAAATAATAAAGAGAGTAATTAACATCCATAAGCTTTGTTATTATAAAAACATGATGTGTAGCTATTATTGAGATTGAAGGGCATTAGCAAGATGTGCAATGAAGATCGATATTAATTAACAGTAAAGATATTTGTGATCATTAAAACCTGATTAACACATGAGGAGTCAAACAGGAAGTTATCCTAAGTACACTATATTGTGATGTATCTATGGTTATCCTTGACATATGCTTATGATGTCATGTTTTATTTTTCTGCCATATCCATATATTACCTTGATGTAATCTTCTTATATAATGCATTAATGTCCATGTTTATGATTCTCACACTTTTATGCACCATGATATGTCCCTTGACTTGTATGTATTACTTTCATCATTTTATTCATTTATTATTCATTCACCACAATTTATAGCTCAGCACATTCTTATGTATGCTTACAGGTTATCCCATATAGTTTTAAAAGATCAATGGAATTTAAAGGAATATTATGAAATTTTTAATAATGTTGTCTTATCTATATTTCAAGTTATTGTGATATTCATATAATTACCAAGGGATAATATACCTCTTGATATGTTGGTATTTTAGAATGTGTATCTTTTTTTAATAAATCATGAAATACAGTGTTTAAAAGATATGGGTTATCATACACACCTTCCATCCTTTCAAACAATTTTTCAAAAAATGGTAATAGAAATGGACCTTTTGACTAAAATGGTTAATATTATGGTATTATATGAAGACTCTCCCCCTATTTTTACCCTATTTGGAACCATTTAATTTTTATAAATATGAAAAACCTTATAACCAGTCTTTTTTGGTATATTTTTTAATAGAATAACCCATATTAGAGAATGGGTATATTTTCAAAACTTCAATTTTTTTTTTCTGATATCCTTTTTGACAACATAAAGTAGGGTGGGATTTAGTGGAGGTTGTGGCTACCTTACTATTTTTTCCTTATCCTAAAGGTGAGTTCTATGGATTCATACAGATGGGATAAAACTAAGGGTATGAGACAATTTTCTTATAATAAATTTTTTACACTCTCTCAAAAGGTCAAGTTTTTTTATTTTATGATATGGATAGATGTTATTGTAAATAATGATTTGTAATTGGTCAAAACTATAACACCCTGATATTTAATGAGAATAATATTTTTTTATGACTTATATTATACGCAACATCAAAGGAATCTTTCACTGCACACAACACTAACTTGGCTTGCATTTCACGCAATCGCGACCTTCCTCGATAACGTGTGTAGTACGCAATACCTAGTTTCACTAAAAAACTATATATTATTATAATATTATAAAATATATGATATGAATAGTATTAACTAAAATTTGAATTTTATAAAATTAGTATTCATCTTATAAATTTTCTATAACATGGTATAAGAACTAAATATTTTTTTTTGGTAAAACAATTATTTTTCAAAAAATGCAGTTTTTCCTCCTTTTGATGGCGCACCCACATTAAATATAGTTTTTGACATGTTTATAAGTTAAATTTGACAAAATAAAATTCTTCTTTGGAATCAGGATATAAAAATTTACTTTGGATAAATTTTTCCTATTATTCTGGTAACTTTCATATTTTGATGAATAGTAAAAACACGCTATATTTTAATTAAAAAAAACTTTTTTCATCGCAATAATTTATATGGTTAAATTATAATATTGAATTATTTTAAAGTATAAATAGAATATATTTTTACCATTTAATATAATATATCTCATTATCATTAATTTTACATTGAATTCATAGATAAAAACATTTAAATCTTTGACAATGTTTTAACTTTTAAAACCCATTTGCTTAACAACGAGATTAATTTTAAATTAATTACTGCAGCTTATGTGTTGTGAATTTTGAAAAATTGATTCCATATTTGGATTCAGTGGTTCCAAATTATTTTAATAGGTTAATTTTATTTTTTTGATATTATGAATTGTAACTATGGTTATTTTTATTTATTGCAGTTAAAGGTAAATCTGGTAATTAAGGGTAAAAATAAGATTATAAAATTATCCTAACACTTTCCAAAATACTATTGGATGAATAATAGTCGACCCATATCACCTAAGGCTCGGACTAGATTCATTTCGTGGAATTTTTACCATGAAATAATATAATTGTTATTAAAACAAAATTGACAACATGTCACTCTCTAAAATCTGATAAGTGTAATAATTTTAATTTAGTGATAAATATCATAAAACTTCGCATATAAATAGTATCTATAAAGATAAAAAAATTATATACATCATATGAATTTATTTATAATTTTTAGGGATTAAATAATTATCATTAATTATGACCTAATAGTGATGTTGAAATTATTTAATTGATTTAAATATCAAATAAATGATTTTAAAAGTATAAAAATAAATAATATATGAACTATTTAATGTGATTCACTAATTTTTTAGATAAATATGACATGTTATGAATCTATTAAATTTTTTATTTCGAACATATCTTCTGTGTATATTTTATTTAAATACAAATTAATGAATAGTGTCAAAATTGACACTATTGTTATTTTATAAACATTATATATTATAAAATTGTTTAAAAATCACAAAAATATTTAAAAATTATAAATTAAAATTAATATGGTATAAAATGTAATAAAGTATACAATTATGGACAATTCACAACATATAAGTAATTATAAATAATTATTTAAAATTAAGAATTTTATTACAAAAAATAAAATTAAATAGATTAAATAAGGATAAATCATGTTGATAATGTTTAAAATAAATTACCCAACTTGTCTAAATTTTATTGGTTGATTATATTACAACCTTATATCATCTAATATTAGGATTTGAGTCATTTTTGGTGGTTTTTAAGTGGGGTTGGAATTTATTATAAATTAATATTTCTTATAATTCCAAAGGTCCCCTTCTCCTCCCTTATAAAAGGGCACCTCCTCCCTCTTCTCCTCAAATCACATTGAGCCTTCAATCTCGACCAAATCCTGAAAATTTCTCTTATCCACTTCCCTAGTAATATTCTAGAGGTTCTTGTCTTCTTCAAAGACCAATTTTAATGCCCTAAGAGGAGGTTTCAAAGAGGCTTGTTGAAGTAGAGGTAATATCCGTTACCAATTCTTTCAAATTTATTTATTCTTATACTTCTTCTTCTTTAGTTGTTTCATTATTAAGTAATAACATCAGTATCACTCATATACTTATATGTTATTATAAATATAAAACAACCCTATTTCACCTTCTATCCATCCTACAGAAAATGAAATCACCGTGCGTGCGTATGTACAGAATACCGTCTCCACGCCGTGGTGTAATCTGTTTTCCATCACCACCTTACTTGGATGGGTATAATGGTGTAAAGAATAACTATATATGATTATTTTAAAGTGATACTGATTCTGAAATAGTATACATACACTCCAATACAATTCCACGATCATGGGAACTATATCATCGCTCGTGCGTATGTATGGCCTACCGTCTCCATGATGTGATGCAACCCATTCTACATGATCTTCATTGAATAATGATTATATTAATGAATTTAATGATTAAATATGATATATATTACACTAATACCATTTTGTAAATGATTTATCTATAACCTAAAAAGATGAATAAGAATTTATTCGATAAAACACGCATAAGAAAAAAAAGCAATAAACACCCGAATAACGAGTAGCATTGAAATATTACTAATAAGAAGCTAAGAATATGACCATATATGATATCATAACAATGGGAATTATTCTTGAATAATTCAATAACAATATTTAAATCATTATACAGGAGGTTCGGACACGTATGAAGCAAATTGGACCTAAGGTAAGGGAAAATCTCGCAATCTCATTTTTATCCGAGATTGTTTATACTTCAGAATTTACTGGGGAATATTTATCATCCACATCCATGTTTCCTAAATATTTAATATTATTTCTATCCTCATACAATTTCTTAAATCCAATTTTACCCATTGGTGAGTTTTTAGTGAAATATATGAAAGGAATCTTTTGTCGTTTTTAGTACGAGGTACTTTTTGACTTTTCTGGCCAAAGTACGAGAAGAATGTTTTTCTTTAACTTATATGGCATGAATGTATTTTTAGAAAATTATTTATATGAATCTTCATTTACATGTTTTAAGGTTTATTTTTAATCAACTTCTTTTAGTTTATAATTGTATGACATTTTAAGAAATGAAAAATGTTTTTGAAGTAGAAAGAAAATTTTCCTCAAGAATGGAGTTCAAGTGTTTCATCAAAATATTTTTCCATCTAAGATATTATAAGGTTCTGTTTCTATCCAAATTTTTACCTTTATTTAATTATGTTATGATGGAATTAATTTTATAATGTCCTTATATGGATTATGTTATGATGACATGATGTTTAAGAATCCCATTTTTATTACATGGGTTATGATATGATGTATGATTTTATGATCTTGTGGCACACATAAGAATGGTATCATTATGAGATTGTTGGGACCTATATCTCCCTCTAATTCATTAGGTAAAGATTTATATCACATGAGATAGACATGGCTGGAATGACAGGTTAATCCAGTTCAGTGACATAGGACTGAAACGAGGGGTGAACTCGCTTCCGAAATGGACTTTGTCCGCTAAGATAGTCTTGGAAATGAGTCTTGACTACTAAGAAATTATTCTCTATGATTATGTGTGTATGCCAAAAAGTTTCATATTATTATTATTGGTGTTACATTTCACTGCTATGATTTATCCCATGTTATGAAATTATGATCTCTTTTGCAGGTTAAGATTTCCAAAATGTTATGTTCTTATGAATATGATTTGATTGATATTTCTTTTGTTTACCCTTACTAATAATTTGAGCTCACACTTTTGTATGTTTTCTTTTCCCCACGTTAGGAAGAAGTGTATTAAGTAAGATATGCCAAAAGGGACTCAAGATATGATAAAATAAAAGGGAGACAACATAGATGATTTATGAACCAGTTGTTTATGTTTCCCAATTTCTAAAGACACTACCTATACGGTCCTTTCATGGTTTTGTTGTTTGTTGTAATAATTCTGCTTCAATTTTGAAGTAAAAAAATGTATGTAAAGTATGTGTCATTATAAAAACCCTCAATGAATGCATATTTTATGTTACATTTAAGTGGTTTTAATTCAAGATATGGTGAGTTTAGAAATGAAGGTAATCAATTTATGGAAATAATATCATATTTAACATCTATCCACTCATCGTTTCTGTTGGTAGTGGGAAACATAATATAGTAATAATAGAACCATCAATTGTTTTAAAACGCCTATGATGTAATAAATAATCAATATAATTACATGCATGCATTTTTTCAACACAAATACAGTAATATATTGATGAATCCTCTCCCAAAATACAAAAAGAGAAGAAAAATGAGAAAATGGATCATAATATGAATTTGGAATTCTATAATTCTTGAGGAACACAACAATATTGTAAACGAAAATGGTGGAAGTTTCTTCTAGGGTGTGTTTCACTACATGTAGAGTTATAAAATTCAAAATATAACCACCAAATTCTATAAATCGGGTTCCATTATTGACATTGGTTATTATATTATTAGATTTCAGAAACACATAACAATAATTCATGGGGCGTGTACTTGTATTTGATTATCATATATTTTAAGTACATATAATTCTATGGGGAATACTAATCCATTCACTTTCACTAACACATCCTATAATACACTAGTTAATAATATCATACTTTAATTTACCAATTGAACTATGATTCTAATGGGATTCCATTCTCTATCATAAAAAGTATTAAAACTTTAATGAGGCAAAAAATGAGTTGAAGAACAAGAATCCATGATATGATATTTCTCCTCAATTTTACTCTCCCATACACTCAAAGTTATCAGTGGCTGGTAATATTCCCCTTAAGTATCATTGCATATCTATTAATTTTTTTGATTGTGTCAAGAAAATGGATTCTAACTTTAATTTTTTTAAATTCATCAAGAATTTATTTATAAATTCCATTTTATATAGATTTCATAGAGGGTTTGATCTTTGGAATATAGAAGAGGTTAATTTTTAATTCATGGGTGCATTCATGACCACTTTTCTACTATTTTCATTTTTTTATTTTTATTTTATTAATTTTAGGATTGATAAGGGGAGATTTCATGAATGGGTATTACCTCAGGGGTGGATTTATCATCACTATAATCATTGGGTGGATAAATATTTTTACTGCTATAATGTGTAATATAACCTAAATTACATTTTCCTTTGGGATTGATAAGTGGTTAAGAATGAATTTTTCAATGAACTTGCATCTTTATCTCACCAACGATGTTAGAAAATTATACAATTTGTGTCAACAAGTCTTGAATTAATGATTAAGTGGGTTTTTGGAATTTGAAGTTCTAGAATACCACTTTATTTACTCTATATTTGATAAATGGTTTGAGCATAGTAAGTTGTAGTGGTTAATTTCTAAGAGGCTGAAGATGAGGATTATGACCATTACAATAGTTGTACCAGGACTGTTTAAGGTTGCTTGAGTTACACCCTTATTAGTATTTTTGGCATCCATTCCATCTAGGGTTATGATTTTTCATGTATTTAACTTGAGTCAATATGATTTTTTATTGAAATGGAATCTCTATAAAACCTAATGTGCAAGACTCAAATTAATCCATATCTGATAATTTCCATGAGAACAACCCATTTTTTGAAAAATTATATGCATTGAATAAAGTTTAGTGTCTAATTTCCATTAAATTATGAAAATATTTTCTTCATAAAGACCTTTAGTGAATGTTATTGATCATATAACAAATTACAATTCATTTTGAGCAATATTGGATATTAGATAGCGAGAGGAACTAAGAGTTTTGTTAAATGGGGCACCACCAACTGTAGTATATATCATTCTGTGATACATGAGGAAAAGTTCCTCATAGAATTATTGTATTAAGAGTTGGTCACTAATCTAGTAGTGATGGAAAATTTTCCAAAATATTTTAAATCTATCCCAATATTCATGTAGTGCCTCTCTTTATTCTTTCATAATTCCACATGTTTCACTCATAATATATGTAGTATGATAGGATGGAAAATAATTCTATAGGAAGAGGTTTTTAATGTCTGTCCAATGTTCTATAGTGGTTGGTTGGTAATAGAACAATATTTGGCTATACCATTGGGGGAAAAGGGTAAATCCAAATGTTAAATAAGGGACATGGTGAAAATCTAGGGTCTCATTGTGGATCACGCAATATGAAAGTCCTTTAGGATTTTACATGGTTCCTCATTAAGAAGGCCATGAAATTTAGGGAGGAGATGAATATGACTAAACCTAAGTTAAAATTTGGAAACCTATTGAGGATATTATATGTACACAGGTAGGAACTATACATTTAGGGTAGTCAATTTTTTTAAGGTGATACTATTTTCTTCCCTTATATTATTTTTGTGATTAAGTACCCTTTCCATTTTTTTATAAACACCATTAGGTTATTTGAAAATAATTTATCCTACCAAGATATTTTCTCTTCTTTAGAAGCTATATTTTCTGAGTAAATTGTTTTTTCTTGAATGTGGTCTATTTGAAGTAACTTACCTTTAGATGACCCAGTCATGGAAAGAATAATGAAAACATAAAAATAAATATTTTTAGTTTACTATACAATAATTAACATATAAAAAAATATAAATTAAGTAAATAATAAGTAGAATAAATGAATTAAAAAAAATGAAATAAGGGAAAGGAAAGAGAGAGGAAAAGGTGAAAATGGGAAAAATTCACAAAAAAGGTGACCAAAATGATAAATTTTTATAATAATAGTTTCTATCTCACTAATTGAGTATTATTTAGAAGGGTTTTTAAGAATTTTATGAAAATTTTGAGCTCAATGATAACATGACGAGATCAAGTTGGTATACTCAAACTGGGTTGAATCCTTACTATCAACCAATGAAGAAGGAGAATGAGAAAAAATATGGAAGAAGATAAATTAAAAAAAGTATCAATACAAAATAAACAAAGAAAATATTCTCTTATAAATATGTTAAAATTTTAAGTGTTTGGTTAAACACATAAAAATTTAATTTAATTTCTTCTATATTTTATAATATAGAATATCCTTGGTCATTTTATATATATTAAATGGATAAATTAATTAAATACTATTATCACTTGTAAAATTAGAAAATGATAAACATGTTTTTTATGAAATTAGGAAAATATGAAACTAGTTTACTAAATGAGAGACTTATTAGAGAAATAATGATAATCCAAGGTGAGTGTCTCTTGATTCTTCACCTGCATTTCTCTAAAGGGTGTAGTATGGATCCTTGATTCCTTTATTTATAGCAATTTGAAACCATAAATTTAGGTGTTTTATTACTTGGTTTACACCTTATATTTTATCAATCAATTATATTTATTATCAGTGATTTCTCAAAATCAATAAAATTATATTGGATATTAGATCTAAATTGAATCAAGGAATTATATCAACAATTTGATTGTGATGAATAGATTTGAGTATTTGCTAAAAAAAATTTGAATATCCAAACTAGAAGATTCATGATTGAAAAATTATAGATTTCATCAACCAACATAATCTATAAGTACACACATAAATGAGAAAGGGTGAAAGAAGAGGCAAATGTGCTTAAATTATCACATGATCCGAATTATTCATGGAAGAATAAGGATTTGTGTTACTTTGATTTGGGTATGATCATAATTATGTAAAAAAATAATAAAATAAAAATTAATTACAATATAAAAATAAAAAAAATCCAATTACCTTCTAATGATTACACACAATGATATCTGAATTACAATCAGAGGCAACCCCTGAAATGATCACTAAGTGGTTTAATAGTACATCGGGGTAGGGAAAAATGGATGAATAAATCTATAAATATTAACTCAAACCTACCCATAAATGTTATAACTATTGAAATAATCCATTATGTTATTTTAATAATATTTTTTGGAAGCTATATCCTTCAATAGTTAAGAGTCTGTGGTTGTAGTTGAGCTATTTATGGAAGAATTTTCCACCCAATTAATGAGACTAAATGACCAATTTAAATGAACTCATTTGATATTAAATTATATATATATGTGGGTTTTTAATTTAGATATCCATATAATATAGAATAAACATAATTTTATCCTCTTAGACCGAGTTAAGGTCTGATCAACGTATTTGGTTCCAATCTATATCACGTAGATTTCCATAACTTTGCATACTACCATTGGGACTCTTATGCTTGGATCCAACCTTTAGTAATGTTTTATTAATTTAATACCTATGTATATAGAATCCTATAAAAAGTATTTTTCTTAATTATTTATAATTTGAATGAATGTTATTATAGAAATAGTTAAATAATTTAAAATTTGGGTATTATGGAAAAAGTTCCAATTATTTGATTTTGGATCAAAGTACTTTAAACATCAAAATTTATTCATTAAATGACTAAAATGTTTTGAGATATATGATAAAATCTATGAGTAAATTTCACTCCTCCAAAATTACATGAAATTACATGTACGTTACATATCATGTGAGTGTAAAATACACAACACGGATCAGACCAATGTTGGGTAGTTTAGATGGGCACAATTTATGTTTCCAATAAGTGCATGTTGTGTACTTAATTAATTTTCAATAAATTTAATTTAATTGTTCAAAATTATAGATGATGGGGATCTCCAATATTTTTTATATGGAATATTAAAATAAATTAATTAATGAATTAATAAGATAGGTAATTTATCAATAAAGGTAATTTATCTTAATAATGAATGAAAAGAAATGAATGCAAGGATGTTTCTAAAATGTGTACTCATTTATTACATGAATGATCATGAGTTTGGATAGAAAATGTCTTTGTTAGTATTTTATTTAATGTTACAATTATTGTATGTGTTTATTATGTGATAGAAATTTTATTAAATTAAATATAATGTCTTGTGAGTCATCCCACCCACTTTTATTATATAGGACCTACATATCCATGAATTATTTTATAGAACCAAATACCTTGGTTATCCTCATATAAATATGAGTAAAACAAGAAAATGATAACACACTATGTAAAAGAGGTGGTTAAAAACCCATGTTGAGGAGAAACAAAATAGGCAATTATATTAGTTCTAGATGGAATTATGCAACTCAAATTGAGGATAGTTCAAGGAGTTATTCCTTTAGGTAAATGGGCCAATTTATTATTCATTTGAAAAACTAACTAGTAGTAAAATTAGATGGTCATGTAAAATATTTATTTTGTGTTACAATTCATGTTTATTTATTTATGTGATGTATGTTCTTTTGTTATAGTGGAGCACTAGGGGGTGAATTGAGTATCCAATAAAAATTTCTATTTAAAAAATATTTAAAAGTAATTCTACCAATTATGAAAAACAACCCAGTTAACTAAAATCATATAAATATATAGTTTTATATGTTCAAAATTTTTCTCAAAGACTTGATCACAACATAGTTAATTTATTTTTATCAAAATAAATTTAACTTTTGAAAATGTATAATCATATTAAACACAATATATAGGACATTGGTTAAAGAAACCTATCAAATTATTTTTTTATAAAGAGTTTTGAGAAGATTGGTTAATTTTTAGAAAATATAAGAAAAACCTAAATAACACCAAACATAAATAAAGACAATAGGTTAAGTCTCAATATGAGACCTAATCCTCTCCAATAAATCATCACACACTCACTAGAAATTATACATACAATAAAATCATCCACAAAATGAATTGTTTTTTACATACAATTATACACAAGTAGTCCATTCTACATGTGACGTCCTAAACCCAGTTACCTCTGAATAGTGCCCAGAGCCCAGCGGGACAGATGGACTTAAGTACATATCCCCTAATTTCAGAGGCCATTGACTAGAATTTTGGGATTTAGGTGTGTCTGTGTAGAGACTATGACCTCATTATTAGAGCAAAGAATAGTGGATAGGTAATAATAGATAAATAGCAGAAGCATAAGTAAGAATATGAAAAAAATAGAAATATACACTATAAAAATATACCAGTAACTTGCATACTAAAAAAAGATATAAACATCCAAGTAACAATAATAAATTAATAACTAGAAACTAAATAATATAAAAAATGAGATAATGTATTAAATGTATCTATAAAGTAGGAAAAAATTGATAGAAGTAGTGGGAATCTAGAATATACATGCTATTTAAAAGAATAAAAAAAGGTAAAACTATATTCATGTATCTGACGCTCATGCCCTATCATTTTATACCATAATCCAATCAAAAAATCATGGGATAAGTCACACATCCATAAGAAGACTCTTTCCCGTATCTACACCAGAATGTATATAGTTTTCCCTTATACCATTGGCGGTCCAAATATGGTTTGAGATAAAATTAATTGGCCACCACAAAAAACATCTGTAAATACCTAGTCTATGTGTTCAATATGGTAGTGTGTGGATATAATAATTTAAATTAGTGGTAATAACTGTAAATGGATAGGATTTGGTTCCTGTAGGAAAATAGGTTGACACTACCTGCTTCGGACCATGCCCGAATATCTCTGAACTGGTATCAAGGGATGCAATGCCCATTATGCCAGTAGTAAGGGATTCTATGCCCATTATAACAATAGTTTTTGATTTATTCCCTGATATAATATAACAGGGTCATCATTCCAAGTATCATAGAATAGGGAAGCTATGCCCAATATCATAGATTATGGATTCCATGACTACTATCATAATTATAAGGGATTCCATGCATGTGTCACATTTGAAGAAGGGTATCCATGCCCGTATCACATTTATTAGGGATTTCATTCCAGTATATATAACATTAGAATAAGGGATTCCATGCATATATATATATACAACATTCGCAGAGGGGGTGACATTCCCATATATATATATATATATCATTAGCAGAGGAGACGCCATGACCGTAAATACAACATTAGTAGAGGGGGTTCCATACCCGTATATATAACATTAGTATATGGGAATAAATTACCGTATAATATAAATAATAAGGGTCATAATTCCCATATAAAAGTATAAAACTTACATAAGGGTCATCCTACCCCTTTACCATAATTAAAAAGGAATTCCATGCCCATATAATTAATATTTTATTTATAGTCAAATTAGATTTACAAATTATTAAATTTAATTCTGACAAAGGAATAACCATTGTTCCATTTAAGAATAATTGAATTGGTCATACCACTCACAAAAATTCAATTCATTTAATTTTATGAGATTTATATATGCTACAACACCATTTATATCTATTTCATTTAATATCACCTGTTAAAAGAATAAAGAAACACTCCAATAGTTTATTTGGATATACACACATGAAGCCAATTAGTCATGTAGTAGGGAACACCAAAAGAGATGTATCACTTAAAGGTGGATGATATCAATGATTATTTAGGTTTTAACAAGTCATTTGGTACCAATAAAGATACCAATTCAAAGAAGATACAATTTAAGGAAATTCACGGTGAAATCGGCATATGGAAAATCAGTATATATTATAAAACATAAATAATTAATGGGATATATAGTAGACCACATACCATATACCCACAGTTCTTTCCTCATCTAGTATCATCCCTTAGTTTGGCCTAGATCGGAGGAAAATAAAATAATTTTTGAATGCCACGAAAATATGGAATAAGATTCTATACTAAAATAATAGAAAATATATGAAGAGAAATAGAGAATGGAATAAAAAGAATGAATTAACCACTAGAATGCTTCCAATGTGATATAAGGATATGAAATCATAGGTTGCATTGGAAAACGGGAGAAAATTATAGCTTAGAGATCCATGGGGGGATCCTACATGACAAAGAGGGAGGAGTGAGGCTCTATATGAAAAATAGAGGCCTTGACTATTTTTTTAAAAACTAATATGGAATTTACATGAAGTGTAGATTACTTACACATCATGTAAAGATCAGGGTCTTTATTTTGGAAAAAAACCTTACATGATGTGAACCGGTCTTCCTAGGACATTACATGTCTTGTATTGGATACACATCATGTATCCCAATTACACTACATGTAATTGGAATACAACAGTCTACTGCCCTCCCGACTCTTCCATTCCAAAACACTACCCAACAAACCTAATTTCTAAATTCAAGGATTTTATATAAAAAATAACACAAACAAGAGGTTAAAGAAGAAATTGAAATGATCTATACATGAGTGAAAAACCAGGTTCTTATAGTCTCCCCCTTAAAGTAACTCATCCTTGAGTTATCTTCCATGAGTGAAAAAACTTCTTCTAAGAACAACTCACTGAGCATGAACATCAGCCTCCTTCTCCCAAGTATCACCCTATACCTGGTCGTGCTCCTATAGAAACCATACTAAATGGATAGAATAGCCTGGAAGAGCCTTCATGCTCCAGTCAATGATATATATAAGACACTCATCAGAAGAAGAATAAGCAACCTTATCAACATCTTGAAGATCAAAAGTATGATACAGATCAAAATGATAACATAAAATCTATGAAATATGGAAGATGTCATTAATGGAATGGTACCTTTGAGTTAATAGAAATCGATAGGCTAGCAGCTCGATTCTCTACAAGATCTTAAAGGGACTAACAAAATGAAGTGATAATTTACCATTCCTCTATATCAATATATTCCCAATTCTTGGTGATATATGTAGGAAAACATAATCCCCAACCTCAAAATCACGTGGTCATCGATGATGGTCATAAAAATATTTCTTCCTAAACTAAATGGCATACATATGCTTACTGATCAAATGAACCTACTCTAAATTTTCTTGAATGAGATGAGGATCCACTAGCACTGCCTCTCCTACGTCTAACCAGCATAGGGGTGAACAACATGGTCTACCATATAGGGCCTCATAAGGTACCATTTGTACAGTTCCTAAAAGATATTATTATAGGTTAAATTGAAGATAGGGATATTCTTCTACCAAAAAACACCTAAATCAAGGGCTCATTATTAAATCTTTTCCTCTAGAACCTTTTTAGTCCATTCTAACTAGCCATCAATCTGAGGTGAAAAGATGTGCTCAAAATAACCTTTGTAACCAGAGCCTTCTTCAACCCCTATTTGAACCTCTATGTAAAATGATAATCCCAATCTAAAATGATAGTATGAGGGACCCTGTGTATTCATATGACCCCATACACATACAATATTCCCATCTCATCAACTAAGAAATTATACCAAATAGGAAGGAAGTGGGATACTTTTATCAATCGATCCATGACTACCCAAAATGCATCTCTACCTCGAGGTGACCTAGGTAAGATGAAAAAAAATCAAGTGAAAAACCCACCATTTCCATTATATAATAGGTAATGGATGTAATATGATAAAATGTTTCTAGTGTTCCTATTTCCCCTATAGATAGGTGGGACCCCTAGTGATAAAATCCACTATTTGATGATTCAACGTTGGATACCATTATTGTGGTTTCATACCATGATACATCTTGGAAAGTCCTAGGTGACCATACCATTATGAATCATGTTATTCATAAATTATCTCCTCTCTCATTTATGTGGGAACCCAAATATTCCTATGTATATGCATGATGTCATCATCCTCAATAGTCCAATCTAGTGGCATGTACTCACCAGTAATAGTACGTCGTAGAACCAAGACCTTAGGATCTGAAAACTAGCTCATATTCAATTTATCCAAAAGTGAATAGGACACTAATAATGATCCAAGAACAAACTTTCCATGATGGTCTTGAAGTTATATGTGCATCTCAGAAAATAGATCCATAAGATGCCCCTCCCTACAAGCCTTTTAAACTGCCTGTGTCTGAGTCCTCCTGCTCAGAGCATTAGAAACTAAATTACCATTAGAAGGAATATAAGTAATCTTGAAATTAAAGGACTGTAGATATTCAACCCATATTTACATCCAAAGATTTAAGTATTACTATGGAAATATATTCTTGATTTATTTAGTCTGTGAACACCAAAAATTGTTATCTTAGCATGTAATTTTTCCAACAACGCAAGGCATGTACAATAGCGTTTATATTGAGATCGTGAGTTAGGTAATTTCTCTCCTGAGTACTCAGCTGTTGAGAACCATGTGCAAAGACTCTATCATCCGGCATCAACACTGCTCCTAGGACAATACTTGATACATCAAAGAACACTATAGATCTTGTGACCTACTCTGGAGAAATTAGAATAAGTATCATGTTAATCCTTGATTTCAGCTCTTGAAAGGAATTATTGCATGCTTCTAACCACAAAAACATCAAAAAAGTCTTTGTAAGACTACTAAGAGCTGCAATAAGGTGAGAGAAGGAATGTATAAAATTCATGTAGTAACCAACTAGCCCAAGAAACTCCATTTATTTAAGATGTTATTAAGATGTTCCCACGTAACCATTATTATCACCTTCTCTAGGTTAAATTAAACTCCTACCTTTGAGATAATATGACCTATGAAGTGGACCTTATCAATATAGAAGTGACATTTACTAATATTAACATACAATTTATGCTCTCTTATTTTGTTCAAAATGAACTCAAGATGAGTGTAATGGTTACTTCGAGTATGATAATACACAAATATTTCATCTAAGAATACTCTGAAAAAGTAATATTGATAGGAATGGAAAAACCTATTTATCAAATCCATGAATATTAAAGGTTCATTAATATGAAAAAAACATCACAATATACTTATATAATACATACCGACTATGGAAAGTCGTATGTGGAATATCTGAAGGCTTGAGTCAAACTGGATGATAACCCGTTCTCAATTCAATATTCGAGAATACCCTCAAACATATGATATGTTCAAAGAGATCATCTATATGAGGTAAGGGATAATGACTTTTAATTGTAAGATGTTTTGATTTATTGTAATATGCGCAAAGACTTAGGGTTTTGTCCCCCCATATTTACAAAAAGGATCGGAGAACCCCAATGATAAGTACTAGGCCTTATAAAATTTTTGGCCTTTAAACCTTCTAGCTGCATCATCATCTCATAAAACATAGTAGTATCCATACTATAAGGAGGAATGGATACTGGTGTAGCTCCAAGAACTAGCTTTATAATAAATGTTACCCCTCTCTCAGTAGGTGGTCATCCTGAAAATTCACTGGGGAACACATCCCTGAATTGATTGACTACATTAGGGAATTCTGTTTGATGTATTCCAAGATTCTTTAAAAAAGGGATAGCAATCTGGGTAGTGCATCCACCTAGACTAAGATTCTTTGGTCTATCTCCACCCACCTGGACATCATACTCACCCTGGTGAACAAAAGTGCCACCCTCTGGTGATATAAACGACACCCGACAATGATAACAATCCACATAGGCATTATAGGGTACCAACTAGTCCATCTAAAGAAAAAAATAAATGTAGAACATCTCAAGAATGAAGAGTTTCCATATGAAAAAATGGATGTTGAACTCAAGTGGATAATACTTTCACTGGGGTATATTCTTATAACATATACCCAAAGGTGTATCAACCACCCTAACACTATAAGAGAACCCAACATGAAGTCTCAAGCTCTCCACAATAGGAATATATATGAAGGAATGGGATTCACCTATTTAGTATAAGGTAGAAACAATATTAGAGGCTATTAGAACAATACCTAGAAAAATATATGGCTCGATGTCCTGCTCCTCTATTATAGGTATCATTGAATAAATCTAGCATGATCGACATCCCTGTGAAACAACCCAACTAACGAGAGCAGGTCTACTCTGCTGGCGCTATATATATGAAGCCATTCTATCATGGCCACAACATTTTCCTTTTCATGTATGGCTACTATTAATCCAGACACATATATATAAAGGAGATATTAAAATCTTTCTAAAGGTGGATGTAGCATGGATCCTCTCTTTCTCCGCATAGATGGGAAGGTCCTGTAGAATCACTATATAATCCCAAATATTTTTCATCCTTAGCATTGGATGAGGTCCTTGGGGTACTGGGAATCTTGTGACTATGTTTTTCACACTGGTGAGGTACTATTTAATTATCATCAGGTGTCACCATGTTGAAGTTTCTCATACACACAGTCTCAAAGTGTCACTTTAGAACGCTAGTCAAACCACTACTCCATCGAGGTTCTGAACCACCCTGGCTCATACCATATTATCTATTTAGGTTCTTCTTGGTGATAAGGGCTTGTTAACTATATTATATATTATATTCAACCAAACAAATTTACCTCATAATTAATAATATTCCTCAGTGCATCCGAAAATTATCTCTCTTTTACTAGCGCATCAAAAATATAGATAAGAATAAAGCACTAAAACTCTATAAAATTAGTTGAATAGTCCATAAATTTCATAGAACCCTATTGAAGGTTCATGAAATCCATGGAACTATTAGACCTTAGTGTCTCAGGGAAGAAATAGTAAAATAATATTAACTGGAAGTCCCTCTACGTTGATTACCGATAATTCCCTACATGATTTAGAATATCGCTCAAGCATTTGCAGAATCCATGAAGCATATAAGTAACGAGGTTCACTGTCCTTTTATTATTTATCTCTAGATTATTGAATAATGACATAAATTCTTTGATCTATATTTCTATAGCTCGCGGTCCACTATCCATCTAGAAAATTGGTTGATGTTGCTCCTGGAACTACTAAGTCAACTCTCTCATCTAAGGGGAAGAGTTCTAAGATCCATGTAAGGTTTGCATAAGATTCCATTTTTTTTCAAAACTAGGTATAATATCTTATGTTTAGAATAGGAAGAGGTGACTTCGGAGGCACTGCATAAGGTATAAATAACACCTCAGGGCCCACCACCTCCGAAGCATGGTCGTCGCTTCCCTCCTGGAATACGACCATAGAATGTTGTGGTGGAATTGTTCAACAATTTCCAAAACCTTTATCAGATAATATTGGATAAAAACACAATCCCCTGTTGTAGATATAGAATAGGTACAAATACTTTCTTTGTAATAGTCACACCCCCCTTCTAGCTCAAAGAGTCAAGTCTGGGTGACAAGACCCTTGATATAGAATTTAAGAGATGCTGCCTACTTTCCACTACTAAGGTTAGGACCGGGTCAACTCTGTGATATTTTTCAATTCAATTTCATTTTAAATTTATAATTACATTTCAATATAAATGGTTTAACCAAATGGATCAAAACATAAGTTTCATAAGGGCCTACACACCGTAGGAACTGAAATTTGGTTTCCATTCAATTCATACCATAACATGTTTCAATCCATGCGACCAATGGCCCATGACTCAATATACCATAGTTAACTACTTTGGGTTGCTGCTATACCCAAAGTAGGAAAAAATGACTAGGTTATGTCAATAACTCTAAGTACCAACTATGTTTTTATTAATACCCTACAATAATCGTTTGATAATTCTAATTCTATTTATAATAGTCAATCACTCATGGAAATCACATGCATTAAAATCAACAAAATTCTTATATATGGCATGGAATATTCGTGGAATGTGAATTTCCTATAAGGTGCCTAAAATAATGCAAGCTAAATTCTTCCTTGACCTCATCGTATAGATCTAAGGTTAAGAGATAAACCACAATTATAATAACAATAACCATAAAATAGCATGTTTATATGCTAAAAATTGAATAAAATAAACAGTAATAAGCATAATACAGAACAACAAAAATTCCCATCCATGTAAATTTGGACTTTCTTTGTACACAGACTAGCTACTCCCAGTCAATAATCACTAAAAAACTCAAAAACCTTTGTAATATCCTATGCATTGAGTAAAAATATTAAGTTAAGAAAATAATCCTCTGATACCACTATGTGACATCCTGGATCCGGTTTACACTGAACGGTGCCCCGTGCCCGGTGGAAAAAATGGCCTTAACTGCATCTCTTAAGACTCTAGAGGATTTATACTAGTAGAGAGGGAAGAGGGTGTATTTTTGGAGATATTATTCCCTCGTTACGAGATTGGTGCAAAATGGATAGGTAATAACAGATAAATAGCAAAAGCATAAGTAAGCATATAGCACTGTAGATATAGACACTATAACACTATAATAGTATCCCGCCGTAATAGAAGAAGATATAAACATCAAAGTAACAATAATAATCTAATTACCAGAAACTAACTCATATAAAAATTTATTATAATGTATTTCATGTATTTATAAATCTAGAAAACATAGATACAACAATCATGCACTAGTACTATACGTGCTATATAAAAGAATCCAAAAGGGAAAAATCTACCCAAGAATCCAGAGCTCCTTCCTGTTAATCTTCTACGATGCTTCCATCCTAAGTCATATCAGAAGTCATGTATCCATAATATAACAATTTACCTTATCTAAAACTACAAGGATGTTGTCTACCTGAGTACCATTGGTAGCTCAGATAGGCTGTGAGATAAACTTAGTAGGCCACCACCAATGATGTCTATAAATGTCCAGTCTGTGTGTATAATATGGAAGTGTGAAAATATAATAATGAAAATTAGTAACAATAACTGTAAATGGGTCAGATATAGTTCCTGAAGGAATCCTGGCTGACACTTCCTACTTCGGCCTATGCCTGAATATCTCTGAATAAGTATCAAGGGACACAATGCCCGATATCATAATAGTAAGGGACCCCATTCCCAGTATCACAATAGTAAGGGGATCCATGCTTGATATCATATAATTGTTTATTAATTCCCAACATCAAAGAATATGGACTCCATGAACTGTATCATATAATAGGTATGTTCTTCCCAGTAGCACAGAACATGGTCTCCATGCCCAAATATCATATTTATGAGGGATAACATGACCATGTTAAATTTTGAGAAGGTTCACTATGCCCATATAACATATTTTGTGGATGTCATTCCCATATATATAACATTAGTAGAAGGTATTCCAATCCCATATATATAACATTAGAAGAGCGTATTCCATGCCCATATATATAACATTAGAAGAGGAGACACCATACACCTATATATATATCAATATCATAGGGGACACCATTCCCATATAATATCAAGAAGAATGGTCATCATTGCTATATAAAATTATATAACTTTCACAAGGGTTATCATTCCTATTTACCATAATTTACAAGGGTCACCATGCACATATAGTTAATATTTTATTAATAGTCAAATAGGATTCCCGACTATGGATATTTCATTTTAATAAGGGAGTAACCATTATTCCATTTAAAAATAAGTGTTATGGAATTGATAGTCACTAATATTCAATTCAATCCATTATAAGAGTGTTATCCAGGATACATCACTATTTCTATCCTTTTCATTTGATATCACTAGTTATAAGCAAGACCAAAGACTCCAATAGGTGTTTTGGCTATACCTGCATGAAGCTAATTAGGCATGTTGGAGGGAACACCTAAAGGGATGGATCACTATAAGGTGGAATATATCAATGAATATTTGGGTGCTAACAAGTTATTTGGTACAAATAAGGGATACCAATCCATAGAAGATACAATTTAAGGAAACACATGGTGAAACCGGCATGTGAGACATCAAAAAATATTATAAAACATCAAGAATTAATGGGGGAAGACTATACCACATAAAGTATACATATATTAATTTACTCGTATAGTTTCATCCAATATTTTAGTTTAGATCAGAATTAAACAGAAGAACAGAAGAATACCCGGAAAATATGAATACAAGACTACACCAAAATATCGAAAAATATAGGAAGAGAAATGGAGAACAGTGCCAAAGGACCTAATCACATACCAGAGCACTTAAAGAATTATATATAGATCGGAATTGTAGATTGGGTCATAAAGCGAGATCAAATCCTATCTTAGAGATTTTTGGGGTGATCCTTCATGGGAGCGAGGGAGGGGTGAGGGTCTGTCCAAAAAATAGAGGCCCCTGCACTTTATTAAAAAACTACATGGGAAATTATATGATGTATAAATTATTTATAGGCAATATAAATCTTGGGGGTCTCCACTTTTGGAAATAACACATACATGACATGAAATTTTCTTCCCAATACATTACACATCATTTATTGGATACACATGGTGTATCCCAATTACACATTATGTAATTGACATACATCTAGACTAAAACCCTCCTACCTATCCCTTTATAAAAACATACCAACCATACTTAGACATTTATTTAAGGGTATTAAAAAAGAACATAAATAAGTTCTTAAAGAAAAAATTAGAAGGATCCATACATGAGTGAAAAACTAGGTTCTTAAACTACACACAACCTCTTTCAAAATTAGTTAGGGGATAGAAGTTGTAAAAGGAAGATAGATGGAGTATCATATTACTATCTAATACAATACATGGTATTTTTATCAACTAATAAAAAAATAAATAATGAAAAACTAAATTATAAATAAAATAGAGATGATGTAAGAAAGAATATGAAAGTGCCTATATAGTTCTTCTTTATGTGATCAAGAATGATATTATTAGGAATTATATTAATATCCTATAATATTTTCTTCAAATCTAACCTTAATGTTACTTAAAATGTTCTTCATAAGGTTTTTTTGATGAAAAATGGAGTGTCATATGTATTACTAAAAAATCCTATATATTTTCCTAAAGTACATTGAAATACACTCATCAAGTCAGCAGAAGAAAAAAGTAATTGACCAAACATTGTGAAAGAGGAGCTCCTGGGATTTTATATGTTGAAAATATATAATTATCCATTTTATGAGAATAATAAAATAAAATAAATCCTCATTATAGAGGAAAATATAGAAAGAATAAGTTTGTGTTCAATTTAGGTGAGTATCCATTTTATGAACATCTTTCTTAATTCCAAAAATCAATGGATAACATTAAATTCCATAAACTAGCCCTTGTAATAAATAATTTGAATTTAATTATATAAAGGCAAGAAAAAAAATTAATTGGAGGTATTGGTTCTATATAGAGGAAGAATATATCTACTAGTGGTAGTGCTTTCATTTGGATGTGGTATATCTCTACTAGTTGTAGCAAAAGAAAAAATAGCATGAGAGTAGCATTCAATATCTAACAGAATAAAACTAAGAATGGAAGTAGAAAAATATGACTAGTTGTAATATAATACAACTAGTAGTAGAGTAAATATCATTACGGTATAAATCTTTAACTGAAGGTAGCACACTTTTTTTGGCAGTAGAACATATGTAATAGTGGTATCACATTTTGTATTGGAGGCAGAAAAAGTCTACTAGTGTTAGGATAACTCTTCTAATAGTAGTATATGTCAAGTAGCTGTAGAAGTATTCTTTGAATGGTAGAACAAGTCCATTAAAAGTAGAATAATTTTACTAATAGTAGAAAAATATAACCAGCCATTCTAGTCTCCAACTATAGGTATCAAGATCATTACTAGAAGTAGCTAAAGTCTTTCAATGGTAGTACAACATAACTAGTGGTAGCAGGCTATAACTGGTGGTTGGTGAAATTTTAATGGTGATAGAAAATTTGAATTAGATTAATTTTATATAAATTTATTAATTGTGAAGATTCTATAATTCAAAACATATATAATTATTAATAAAGTAAACATTATTTTTGAGTATTAAAATAAAGAATTGTTGGATAGTTCCAACAATCTCCCCCTTTTATTGATAAGAAAACATGGTTGAAAATTAAATATAAAAATTTGGGATTTCATGTAAGTACAAAGATTAAAATAAATATAACAAGAATAATAAAAATCAAGAACAGTTCAATAAAATCAGAACATAAATATCAGATCATAATCATTAGGCACAATATCCACCTTTTGGGATAATTAAAAAGCAAAAAAGAAAAGAGAATGTAGAAGATGAAAGATAAATGAAAAAAGTAATTATTTGGCATTAATATTAAATTAAAATAATTATATCAAAATAAAAAATCCATATCATATACCAGTCATACTTTGAGTCATCCTCATTATGAAGGGATTTTGGATCAACTGAGGAATTACCTTTTCTAGTAAAAAATGTTTTAGGAGTAGGAGCACAGGGAGGTACAAGAGGCCTCAACACAATACTATATGCAACATGCATTTAAGGTATGACTTCTTTGATAATAGTAATATAAAAAGGACTAAAAAAATTAAGGCAGTGTTAAGTGGTTTCAAAATAGGTGCAAAGACTAAGTCTATCAAAGGGACAATAGGAGGACCAATCACTAAAATACTAGAAGTGTATAGAAAAGGATCCATCAAATCTAAAAACTGTGCAATGATTCTACCACCATGATCCATTATCCTAGTGAATTTAAACTTTCATCCATAAAAACCATTTAAAATGGGAATAACTACTTAAACAAAGTCAATTATTCCTATAATACCCTAGTAACATGATGTAACCTTTCATTCTCATAAAGAAACATGAAAAGATAATTGAGCTCCATTTTGGTAATTTTTTGAAAGG
This sequence comes from Viscum album, assembly GCA_963277665.1. NCBI lineage: Eukaryota > Viridiplantae > Streptophyta > Magnoliopsida > Santalales > Viscaceae > Viscum > Viscum album. The sequence continues at coordinate 795,215,267 of OY728143.1, read as the reverse complement.
TAATACATTAAGGATTTTTTATTGTCTCCATATCATTTCTAGATTTATTAAAACGTTATATAATAAGAATATAGATATTCTCATCATGAGACTTGATCTGGAAATACTCATCCTAGTGAGAAGTAGAAGAATAATCTAACACATTCTGTAGCTATTCCTGATCAATAATTTTGATTAGATGAACATCAAAACTGGAAGGCATAAAAGTATGAGGAGCTATACTAGAAGAGGCTCTAATAGTAGAAAGAGATGAAAATATTTTAATAACTGAAATATATATTTGTTTCAAGTTTAATATCATGTGTTGAAAATTATAATTTATAACACTAATCTTCCCAAACAACTTTTTTCTTTCCACTCCCAAATTTCCTATTTTTAGAAACAACTTAGGCTAAAGATGTTTCAAAACTAATGAATCAAAAAATTATATCCCATTTTTTGATAGAATTATCATGGAAAGTAAAAGACCTAATAAAACCACCAATATCATTCAAAATATATAACTTAAATGTATCCATGTTACCTAGAGTCTGGAAAATAGTCTAAGGATAAAGAGGAGAAGGTGAATACCTCTCCTATCCAGGAGAAGGAACATTCTCATGACAAGCTACCACACCAGGTATTGGATCTGAAACTTTTGATTCCTCATATCAGCTAGGAACCACTAAAAGAAGAGTTTCAAGAATATATACCGAGGATATTCTTCCAACTAAAGATCCCATAGGATCCACTTAAGAAATTGAAGTTCCACCATGCTCTGGTGGACTTCCTCTATCATTTCCTTAATCATCAGAATCGAAATAAGTTAATACAAGAATAAATTTCCCTAGGGACTTCTTCCCCTTACATTGGGCATCCTTAGCATCTAAATCCACTAAATCATTCTCTACTAGGATTCTAACAACTTTAATGATTGAAAAAATATAGAATTTACTATCCAAATATCCACTGATAGTTCTATAAATATAAAAAATATTCAAAAAGGGAATGGTTTCTCCATCATAATATTCTCCATAAAGATCATAAAAAGAGTCATCAGATAACAAAAAGATATCCCATGGACTCTCTAAAAAAAGTATTCAAATTGAGCACCATTTTAAATCTCAAAATATGATATTTAATCATCTTCCAATAGACTTTCCTTAGATGGTCATGAATCTATAGAATCAAGGGGTCATTATGAAACATTTTGGCTTAGTAATATATTTGGATCACTCCATAATTCATCAGAGAAGGATATATATTCTTCTCATTCTTCAACCAAAATGTCCACCTCAACTTCATAATGATCTCCAACCACCTCTTCATCAAAATAATAAACCATAACCTCATCTAGATCTAAGTCAGGATCAATCAAATCTCTCTACCTCGATGGATTCTTCACTGAGCCGAAATTCTCATAAAGTTTGTCACTATAGACCACACAAATTTTCAAACCAAGGATTCTAATTAACTTTTTTATTTCTTCAAGTTTCTTGTATCATAAAAAAATAACTTGAAAAAGTACGTTTTCTTTTCCATCAGCAATAATACCTCTTTCTTTTAAAATAAAAAAAATCATATGGAGATAATCAAGAGAATTAGAACTAAAATAATCTTTCAGAACTCCATCTTAATCACCATGATATATCAAAACAGGTTTATATTTTCCCATATTTTCATAAGATAATGTATAAAAATATCATGATACCTTATCATATTGAAATCCCCCTTCCCAACATACAACATATATTGGATAAATTAGAAAATAATTTTATATTCTCGATCTAGTTATGCTAGAACTGGACTTTTTACAATATCATCCCCTGTAAGACTTTGAAAGAAATATTAACTTTTTTTGCGATTAGAGGTATAATAACCTTGGTAGTCCTAATATATTCCATTTTAAGGAACTATTATGAACTTTTCCTATTAATTTTAAGCTAATATTAGTTGATTCTCATATCCCAAAATCCAAATGAAATCTTTCTTATCCAAAAACTCAAACTCGACATAGATATAAAAATCATCAACCTATATTATATAGAATGTTATGTTTTTTTCTAATAACTATGAATCAAACCCCTTATCTTGAATAAATTTTCAAACTAGTGGTTTGCTTGAATCCAACCAAGAAACATAAATTTACTTCTTATAATCTATTACACATGATGAGAGAAGAGTATTTTGAAGCTCTAATGGTCAACATGACTCATATTTTGATTTCTTTTTTTGTCATGACTCATCTAGAGAACTAGAAGTATGATTTATCTTCACCATTATAATATATATGTGAGGACTGATTATGTAGGTCAAAGGTCAAGGTTCAGGAGAGAAATGAAGAAAATGTTTGAAAGGGCATGTTTGAGAGATGTTTGCTTCAAAATATTGATAGGGGTTTTATTATTTAGGGAATAAGACTAACATTAAATATAAAAATATTTTATTTCAAGTAATATTAGGATCTTGAGAGTTAATAAAAAAATTAAAAGTGGTAGATAAGTATCACAAAAGTGTTTCTACTGTAGTGGTAGCATCCAATGGTAGCGTCGGATGGAAGAAACCACAAATATCTTTTAAGGACATAATATGATGGTATTACTCAATGGAATTACTCTATGGTAGTATGTGAATGGTAGTAAGACAATTATAGAAATATAATGGTAGTACAAATGGTATCATCCAAATGTTTGAATAAAATTGTAGTACCTAATGGAATCACCTGAATTTTGACTTAACTCTACCAAAAAATAAATTAATTAAAGAAATAAAAGTATTAATTTGAATTTATCATTCCAATATCATTTATTATATATATTATTATATCATTATTTAAAGGATTTTTAAAAATTTCCACAATATGATTTTCAATACCAATGAATTCAATAGTTATATAGCCTTTTTTAAAATGGTCTCTTTGAAATTGATGTCATATATTCATGTGTTTTGTCCTAGAATAATATTCATGTTTTTTAGAAATATATATAGCACTTTAATATTCATAATTAATAGAGATATGTCCAAAAAATATCCATAGTGTAGTAATGGGTGTTTCATTTATAAAACATATACTCATCAACGACCTAAAATTATGTTCTCAGCTTCAACAATGCACAATATAAAACAATTATTCTTTTTTTAATTTAGAATGAAACTAGATACTTTCCAAAAAACTGACATGTTCTAGTCAAATTTTTTCTATCTAATTTATATTCACTCAAAAAATTTAGATTTGAATGACTAACTAATTCAGTGGTTTTTCCTCTAGAGTAAAATAATCCTAAATTAGTTGAATTATTTAGCTGTTTATAAGTCATTTAAGTAGTGTTCAAAGGAGATTACATGATATTTTATTATAAATGAGAACACATACACATAATAGACATATTATAAGGCTGAATTGCTATTAAGTAATGTAATCTCCCAATTATACATCTATAAATGGGTTAGGCATATTGTTTCCTAGTTTCATCAATATCTAATTTATCACTTACTTTTGATCTATCCATGACAAAACATTTCAAAATATCCTTATTGTATTTACTTTAATTTAAAATGATTCCTTTGTTATTTTGAAATATATGAAAACCAAAGAAGAATTTTAAATCACCCATTAAACTCATTTGAAGTTCATTCTGCATCATTTTTTGAAAATTTCAAACACAAGGAGTTTTTGGATATTCCAAAAACAATATTATTGAAATATATTTAGACTACCCAAAATTTTCAAAAATCCTTTTTATAAATAATATTGGATTATATTTCCCCTTTGAAAATTATTCAGAAATAATGAATGTGTTTTTACTATCATACCAAGATCTTGGAGATTTATTTAAAACATATAAAGATTTTTTTTTGAAAACTTGATTTTGAAAATGAGGATTTTAAAATATAGGGGGTTGTTTGAACAAAACATTCTCAATAATATAAAAATTATGAAAATTATTCTTTAAACCCTTTTGATAAAGTTTGAATTTAAAATACGCTTCATAAACAAGAAATATTCTAATAGCCTCATGTATAGATACTGAAGTAAAGGTTTCCTCATTCTCAATACCATATTCTTGATTATATCCACATGAAACCATTCTAGCTTTATTTCTTACTATGGTTTCAGACTCATCAACCTTGTACCTAAAAACCAATTTAGTTCCATTGGGTTGGTATTCATTATTTCTTTCCAGTAGTTACCATACTCCATTAGTTTAAATCTAATTTTACTCTCCTTTTATATCGATAATCCAAAATTTATCATTGATACCTTTATTGATATTTTTAATTTAAATTAATGACAAGAAGTATTAATGTTAATACTAGTTTATAAGATAATCTATAGTCTAAGTACCTCTATTTATATCTCAAATAATAGCATCTATAGGATGGTCTCTATGTGTTCTAATGAATCTAGGGACATAATTTATTGGTACTTCATTTTATTCTCATATTTCTGGTTCAAACAATTCCTCGATGTTGAGAGATTTATCTACCATTTATTTTATAGGGATATCACTAATCTTGGTTGATATATTGATATCCAATTTAGAAAATCCATCATCAATATTTTATAAAAAAGTTTTAGGAACATGTAGATATGTTTCATAAAATTTTACATGTATTGATTATTCTACAAATTTGGTTTTATTATTAAACACCCTATATGATTTACTAAAGGTTGAATAACTAAGGAAAATTCCTTCCTCACTTTTGGATGAAAATTTATCTAAACTCACTTTTTTTGTGGAGAATAAAGACCTTGAAACCAAAATCTCTATAGTAATTAAAAATTGGGTTTTCTATATTCTATAAATCATATTGAGTCTTATTAAAATGTTGTATAATAAGAACCCTTTTTATGATATATTAGGATATATTTATAGATTCAACCCAAATATATATAGGTATGTCATATTCATCAAGCATGTTTTTAAAAATATCTTGAAAATTCTAATTCGTTCATTCAGCTACTCAATTTTTATATGGAGTCCTAAGAGAATAGTAGTTTTGATTATAGACCTATTGTGAGCATAAAGTCTCAATTTCTTGATTTTCAAACTGATGGATATGATCACTCTTTAAGGTCTTAATAGCAATCCCACTAATGTTTTCAACTGATATTTCATATTTTTCAAAATGGGAACAAGCTTCCATTTTCTTGATCTAAAAAGTGTACATAATTAAATATATAAAATTAATCTACAATAACATTGGTATAATTCTTCCCACCTTGGATATAAACTCTAGAATATCCAAAATAATTCATGGGAATAAACTATATGAATTGAGAAGTTTAAACTTTTTTCACTGGTTTGAAAGAAATATTATTCCATTTCACATTTTGAAAGTGGTTAAATAAATTATAATTTATGAAATATAGTTTATATATATCCTCAACTAAACATTTCCTAGTTATATTTATAATAGTGTTAGGGTTGTAGTGGCATATTCTACCATTATATATCCGAGATTAATTATGAAAGGCACTGATATAATTTTTTAGAGAAAATAATAAATCTAAATCAACTAAAAAATAGTATCATTGCCTAAATCACTAAAATATATCGAATAATTATAATCCTATATTTTCAAGTATTATTATTTTAAATAAAATGACAACTGTCCTCACATAATTGTGAGATAATAAGAAAATTATATTTTGAACCAACAAAAAACAAAAAAAACAATTTAGCTACCCTATTTTCTTTAAATGATTTATTTTTCCGGAGAATTTTTTTGTTATATTATATTATAAAAAATAAAATCTCTTTAAAAATGATAAATACATTAGTTAGGAAATAAACCAATGAAAATGAAAAAAAGTACAACTGAAATAAAAATATAAAATATAAAATAAAAAATAAGAAAAAATAGATCACTCTAATCCGTTGGAATCATCTTCCCCATGGAAAACACTATATAAATGAAAAAAAATATTATTAAACCAATCCAAATATAAGAATATGAAAATAAATAACCATGGGAGGAATTTTATTTAATATCGAATGAAATAATGATGTGGTACTCATTAAGTATAAATGGAAATGTGACCATTGGGATTTTACCATTATAATACTGTTGATAAAATATTATTTTTAGTCAATATAAACATTGGAAAATTTGATCATTTAAAACAATACCCATTTATAATAATTATAATGTTATAATTAGTATTTATAATTAGTAATGAAAAATTATAATTAATGTATAAAGGAGAAGAAATGACCTCAACTAGTAGACTAATTCAGTATGAATCCCATTTATGAGAACTGAGGAGGGAGGTAGCATCACTAGGTTTCAACCTTAACCAAGACAAATTAGAGCATGAAAAAGTGAATCTAGAATGAAATATAATATGGGAGTTGTTCAAGTTAGTGGAAATTACCACTTGATTGATGTTAGATGATCCACCCTAGGAATTTATCACTATCACACACCTTACCCATAGGTCAGATGTGGGTGTTATTAGGGTTTCGTTTTGAGGACGTAGTTACTTAAAGTGTTATTCCTTTGAATAAGTAATTTTTTTTTATTTTGTAAAATACATTTTAGGAATAGTTTTTCTTAATAAAAAAATATGTTTAATTGAGATGAATTTGAAAAATTTATTCTTGACACACAAATTGTAATTTTTAGAAAAGATATAATTTTTCATAATAAACTAAATTTCTCACAATAATATTTATTTTAATGAAATAGTTGTTGAAAAACACTTTTATTTAAATATAAAAGATAAAATAATTTTTTTAGTCCCTATAAAATTTTTAAGTTCCAGGAATGTGGGTATACTTTACAACATACTTTTTTTTAATAAATAAGGGATTTTTATGTTTAAAGTTAAAATTATCATATTTAGAGGGTTATTATGACAAAATAAACAAAATTTTTGAAATTATCATGGAAATATTAGTTTAGGGCGAATTTATGAGAATTTCAAAAATAATCTATTTTTCCATGAATAATAATAATATAGTTTGGGGCTTTCAGAATGTTTAATGAATTAATAATTATTTCATAATGATGTAATAATTAATAAACCACAATTAAAAATCTAAAATATGTTATTTTATTATTATATATTATTTTAATATATTTTAATCAATTTATGAACTGATAATGGACATTACAATGTCTAAAATGGATACTTTGACTTTAAATTTATTACTTTGTGGAAAATTTAATTTTTTCATGTAAAAAGAAGTAATAAATTTATTTTTTCAGTTATGGTGGTTTAAAATAATATAAAATGTGTCCCAAATGTCTAAAAAATAGAAAAAAAACATAGGAAAGCCAATGGTTTTTCATTTTTCACAACCTAGATTTCCAAGGCCTACATTTGGAAATTATTAAACAAATCCTCCAATTTTCTATAAATATCCACCCATTTATCCATTTCTATTCACTTATAATCCATCATCCCTAAAGATCAAGTTTTTTTTCCTCCCATGCATTCCCCAAAATGTGTGCTCAATCCCCCAGGGTTCTATTCCTCAAGATTTAGGATTAACCTTCAAGGTAATGGAATTATCATTCCATTCTCTTCAATTCAAGAACCTATTTTTTATATATGTCTGTAAATGTTGTGGTTAATCTCTTTTATTATCCTTTTTATCATATACTTACTAAAAAATATGATTTATTAATGTAATATCCTTTTCCCCTATCATTTTTCCTTTCCCTAAAACCACATTTTATACCCCTCATGATACCAAATTCACTTCTCTAATATCCCTATCTACATAGAAATTCTATGTTATTTCTTTTTATATATACCCAAACTAATTAACTTTCTATGGTTATTCACCTCTATGTAAAATTAATTTATTTTATTCCGAGATTAGCACACAAGAAACCCACATTCCCTTTTCATGGGATAAAAATGGCACGATGATCATGTCTTTAAGCACTTTTGAAACACAAAATTTTTGATAAAAAATACTTTCTTTATTCTCTATGGGTTATTAATGAAATGATTTATTATGATCTATGTATATCACATTAATTATTACAAATGAAGGGTGTGACTTGATAGCATTCTAATTCATTAGGTAAAGAATTTAATATCAAGAGATGACATGTTTTAGGATACCTTAGTAATTTTCATTATTGAAACCTTTGTGAAAAATCTTGGTGATATGACTATTAATGTCTCATTTAAATGTTGTGACACATTTATATATTATTAATTGTGTTCTTTTTATTATGATATGCATCACGATTTATTTTTCTAGCTATATTTTTATGCCTCATATTCATATTAACATTCCTCAATATCACATTATAAATGTTTTCCTTTTCTTATTACCTTACTTGGCCTCATTATTACTCATTTCCTTTTATGTATGTCCTTAGGTTGTGAGATGGATAAAATGTGACATACGATAAAACCATGAATAATACTTCAAAGTGTAATAGAATATTTTTTTATGTTTTAATGTATTATGTAGATTTTTTCCATGAAACTAAACTTTAAAAGATCTTATTTTTGTAACATGTAATCTAAATGTGGGATTCCATAGTTGGTATCAAAGTAAGGTTTAGTTATTTTTGTAAATTAGGAATATAAATCTATATTATTAACCATATAGAAAATACTTAATATAGTAAAACATCCTAGTATTGTAGTGAATTATTAAGTAAGTGTATTGTGAGAAAATAAATCCCCATATAGATACAAAAAAAGTGGATTTGGCTTGGGAATAGATGTATCTTGCGGTGACACATGAAAATATCACATTGGTTTAGAGTCAACTGAGAACCAGGGTACGAAAATGGGAATTTCTTCACTATTGGTCTGACAATATTGGGGGATATGTTTGGTTAATCACAAGATTCTTATGAACCATTATAAAGGATATATAGAAAATATAATTTTTATTAAGTAATTACATATTTAAACATGATAATTTAAGAAAAAAATTCCTTTATAATTATAATATTATTAAATGAAGCATATTTCCCACTAAGGTTTTATTATTTTACAAAAATGGTTGAAAATAAGAGGATCCACGTAGATGCTGAGGGTTAAGGACGATGCACTTATGGACCTCCGATGGAATCAATAATAGAAAACATTACGAGGATGTTGAATCAAATATATCAGGTTATGAATAATAAATTAAATCAAGTTGTGTGGCCAGATTCACCTTGGAGGGAACAACTTATCGTTGAGTCCTTCATACATCAAAAAACACATTATTTTAGTGGATATAATGACCCATTGATTTATAAAAAATAGAGTAGATCTATAAAAAAGATCTCATTTTTACTCTGATATTCCTATAAATAGATATTCACCTTGGAATTATATAGCTCATAAGGAGAAGATGATTAGTGATGAACACTGATTAAAAAAAATCCCAGAAGGGAGATCGATGCTATGAAGTAGGAAGATTTTAAGGGTATATTTTTTGATGATTATTTTCCCCATTAAATGAGAAAAAGATGGAAAAGGAATTTTTTAAGATGAAGTTGAAGGAAAGTTAATAGGTGGGAATCTATAAGTATAAATTTACATGACTTGGTCCTTACACCTCTAGATTTTCTATGGAACCAAAAAGAAATGTTGATATATTATTCAGTAGGGTAAGACCCCATATATGGAGGTATTTCCCAAATAAATACTATGAAATATATGAGGAAATATTGCATAGTGATATGAAGTTTGATTTGGTGTTTAGAGAGACGTAGTGGTCACATAGATTGAATGAAAAGAAGAGACCAATGGATTGAAATGCAGGGAGGAACATTGAACACGAAAGAGGATGAAAGAAAGTGTAAATTTCCACATGAAACAAATGTGGGAAGAAACATTTGGGGAAATATTTATCGGGACTGGAAAATTTTGTAGTTGTGGAAGAGATGTCAATATATCTTGGAACAATTCAACTTATCAACACTAATTACAAATAGAAGATAGTGTAGGACCAGGATGAAGTTCAATGCTTCAAGAATGGATAACTTGGTAACTTTTCCAATCAATTTCAAAATTAGAATATAATGGAGGGAAATCATTATCACCATCATCATATACCAAGGGAGAATGTTCAGGAATTTTCTATCATGATGACTGAAGTAGAGACTCCATATGATGTTGTGGTAGGTACACTCAATGTTCTCTCAATGCTAATAAGTACATTGTCTGATTGTGGTTATATGAATTCCTTTATTTCCTCCATGTTTTCAAAGAATATAGAATCAATACTATAGCTACTAGAAGCATGTTTATCATTCAAGGATTTTTGAGGGATTATCCAAGCATCAATAGTGTATAGAAATTATTGTATTGACTTTGGTGATCAAATTCTCTTCACAAATGAAGTAGTCATTCCCATAGTGTAATTAAACACTATAATAAGTATGTAATAGCTCTCAAAGTATAATTCTAAGATCAACTAAAAAATCAAGGAAATATTCATATTCAGTAATGAAAAATATACATTTATTTTCAAAGGAGAGATATTCTTCCCTTATCTTTGTCTAGAAGCACCACTGTTAGACTTCTTTATAGAGATGATCAGTGAAGAGGAAGAAGTAATTTAAAGTATAAGAATAGAAAATGTCTTCATAGTTTATGAATACAATAAGCTATTTCCTATAGAGTTACCTAGACCTCTACTATAAAGAGAGGTATAGTTCTCTAATGAACTAATTCTTAAATCCAAGCTGATATGAAAGACCCCATATAAAATGAAAAATGTGGATCTAGGGGAATTAAATAAAAAAATTAAAATCTTTTAGAGAAGGGATTTATCTAACAAAGTGTGTCTCCATGGGGAGAAAATATTTTCTTTGTGAAGAAGAATGGTTGGTAAATGAGGATATGAATTTATTGTAGAGAACTTAATGGTATCACAGTAAGGAAGAAGTACACTCTCCTCAGGATTGATTTTTTATTTAACCAGTTTCATGGGGATCAATTATTCTCTAATATTGATGTTTGATTTGGTTATCATGCATTAAGGGTGAAGAAAGAAGATATTTTTTAAAAAATTAATTCTTATCAAGATATGATCATAATTAGTATTTTTTTATTCCCTTTGGATTGATTAATGATATTTTGATATATTAAAAAATTAGTTTGGAGAATGAGGATCATATAAGGGTTATATTTGAAACTCTGAGAATGAAGAGGATATTTATAAAATTCAGAAAATGTTAATATTGGTTACATTATGTTTCTTTTTTGGGTAACATTTTAACCAATGAAGAAATACACGTTGACCCTTCCATGAAAAAGGATATGGTGGAGTTGTCTCATTATACAACATCAACTAAGATTTGTATTTTCTATGGTATATAAATATATTATATAATGCTTATGAAAAAAAATTTATTACATAACATATATCAAAGAAGGATTTTGTATTTTTAGTGATGCATCTCTAAAAGGGATTGGGTGAATCCTCATGAAAAACAACAAGGTTATTTATTATGAATATTATAAGTTAAATAAAAATGAGTAGGCTTATCAAATGTATGACCCAAATATAGTTTCAATTACTTTTTATATGAAGATATAGAGGCACTATATTTTTGTGGAGAAATATGATATATACAAAAACCACCAAAGTTTTTAGTATATATTCCCACAGAAGGAATTGAAAATGATACAAATGAGATGGTTGGAAATTATTAAAGACAAAGAATGTTATATTAATTATCACCATGGAAGAGTAAACAAAGTTTCTAATGCATTAAGTAGGAAAGATCCTATTGTGCTGGAAATGAAAAGGATTTAAGGATATCCATTGTTCAACAAACTAGTAAGGTTGGACATGTGAATCATGAGGGAAGGGATATCATCAATCCTATATAAAATAATTTCTTAACCATAATTACTAGATAAGATCATGAAAGATTAAAGAGAAGATCCTTTTTGACAATATAAGATAAAGAATGTGTAGATTGAGAAGTTTGATGAGTTAAATATTGATAAAGAAGGTGTACTGAATTTTTGCAAAAGGCTATGTTCCCCTTCTATTCTTGAGATAAGTAAATAAATAATAGATGAAGATCATATCACTACAATCTCTATATATCATGAAAGCACTAAAATTTATAGGAACCTTCTTGATTAGTATTGGTGGTATAATATGAAAAGAGAGATTGATGACAACACTACAAGTTTCTTGGTGTGATAACAAGTGGAGGTAGAGTTACAACTTTCTAAAGGAGTTTTGTAACTACTACCCATGCCAACATAGAAAGTGGAAAATATCACTATGGAATTTTTCATTGGTCTCTAATGAAATTCTATTGGAAACAATTTTATATGGGTTATATGGGACCAAATCACAATGATTTTCCATTTTATCACTATTAGAGAAGATTTCTCTCTTGACTAACTTGCTTTGATATATGTAAAGGATGTAGTGAGGATGTATGGGGTGACACTTTCAATCCTTTCTGATAATGATCCAATATTTACATCCAAATTATAGAGAACACTTTAACATGAACTAAATACGGAATTGAATTTCTGTATGGCCTATCACCCCGAAAATTATAACCAATCTAAAAGAACTATTTAGACATTAAAATACATGTTGATAACCTGGTTAATGGAATATAAAGGTGTATAGGATCAACACCTCCCATTAGTTTATTTCTCATAAAATAATATATTCCACTCAAGTATTCAAATTGGACCCTATAAATATCTATATGGGAAGCTATGTAGAACTCCTAAATGTTTAGATATAGTTTGGGAGAGAAATCTTCTAGGTCATCATCTTGTGCTAGAGAAGACAGAAATGGTTCATGCCATCCAAAAACATATTAAACTTTCTCATAGGTGATAGAAGATCTATGATAAAAACCATCAAAGGGACTTGGGGTTTGATGTTAGAGATAATTTTTTCTTTCAAATATCACCATTAAAGTGAGTCAAATGATTTTGGAAGAAGGGTACACTTATCCCTAGTTACATTGACACCTATGTAATCCTCGATCACATAGAATAAATTCCCTATCATATTTCACCTCCACCAATTCTCGATAAATTTCACGATGTATTCCTTGTAATTATCTTAATGAAGTCATACCTGATACCTCATATGTACTGAATCCATATGTGGAACAACTGGAACATGACCTCTCTTATGAGGAGCAGTTGGTGGAGATTTGTACTATAGAGATAATTTTCTACAAAAAAAGACTACTGACCTTGTCAATGTGTTTTAGAGAAACCATAAAAACGATGAATTGATGTTCGAATAAGATGGGACAATGGAGAATAAGTATCCTCACCATTTTACAACAAATAATATGACTTGAAATTTGAGGATGAAATTTCTAAAGTAGAAAGAATGTAATGACCCTATTTTTTTAAATGGTATTTGTTTCCTAAGAAAATGTGTGTTGTATTATATTATTTATAAAAAACATATCTAATTAATAATTATAAGCACATTAATCAGATAATAAACCAATGAAAATTTCAAACATTGTAACCGGAAAAAATATAAAATAGAAAATAAAAATAGGAAAACATGGATTACTCCAATCTATTAGAGTCATCGCCCCCACAACCAATGCTATTGAAATAAAAAAATATTATTAAAATTATAAAATAAAAATATATATCCTTGACAGGAATTATTGTTAATATTGAATGAAATAATGAAGTGGTATCTATAGAGTGTAAAAGGAAATGTGACCATTGGGATTTGACCATTACAAGACCATTGGTCAATATAACCATTTGAAAATTTTACAATTGTGAAATATACCCATTTTTAATAATTAAAATGTTATTATTAGTGTTTATATATAGTAATAAAAACGGATAATTAATATAGAAAGAATAATTATTGGGTTTAACAAGTATATTAATGTCATATGAATCTCATTGGTTAGAACATGGTAGGGAGGTAACATCAATGGGGTTTACACATTAGCATGCCAAAGGTGAGCTTCAAAAATTGAATCTAAAACGAAATATCTAATGGGATAAGTTTAAGTTAGATGAAATTTACAATCATTTGATGTGATCTGTGCCACCCCATGAATATATCCCCATCGTACACCTTACCCTTAGGTCATATGCAAGTGTTACAAGGGGTTACATGTCCAATACTTAGTTACTTAAAGTGCAATTCATTTGAATAAATAATATTTTTATTCCATAAATTTCATTTTAGGAATATTTTTTCTTAATAAAATATATGTTTCATTGAGACAAAATTGATTAATTGACTTTTTAGACACAAATTGCACTTTTTAGAAAAGATATAAATTTTTATAATACACTGATGTTTTGTGAATAATATTTATTATAATAAAATAGTATGTTAAAAACACTATTTTATAAATATAAATGATAAAAAAAATTATTTCATAGAAAATTTTTAAGTGGTAGATTTTTGAATATTCTATAAAACCCACTATTTTTTAATAAATAAGGATTATTATGTTTAAAAGTTAAAATTACTATATTTATAGAATTATTCTTATAAAATAAATTCCATTTTTTAAATCATAATGTCTAAATTTTTTTTGGTCAAATTTATGAAAATTGTCTAAAATACTTTATTTTTTCATGAATAGTGAAAATATAGTTTGGGGTTTTGAATATGTTTAATAAAATTATAATTATATAACAATGATGTAATAAATAATTAACCATAATCTACGACAAAAAATATTTTATTTTATTTATATCTATTTTTTATTATATTTTAATCAAATTTCAATCCTATAAGTGACTTTCCAAAGTCTAAAATGGAATATTTGAATTTATAAATATTACTTTGTGAAAAATATAAATTTCCATGCCAAAAGAAGTAATAAAAAATATTATTTAGATTTTTTGGATTAAAATAACATAAAATGTGTCCCAAATGTCTAAAACCATGGGAAAAACATGTGTAAGATAATGGTTTTTAATTTTCCACAACCTTGATTTCCAAGGCCTATATTTGGAAATTATTAATCAAATCATCCAATTTTGCTATAAATTTACAAAACGTTATCCATTTACATTCACTCCAAATCCATAATTCATGAATTTATTGTGTTTTCTACTTCTAAGGAGTCCCCCAAACATTTCCTCAATCCCCCAAGGTTCCATTACTCAAAATTTAGTAGTAACCATTCAAGGTAAGCAAATTATCCTTCCTTTATCTTTAATTCAAGAACATATTTTTTATATATGTCTTATAATTGTTATGGTTACTCATTTCTATTTATATTTTGATCATACCCATACATGAAAATTATATTTTATAATTGTGATTCCCTTTTTCCATCTCATTGTACCATTTTTTATAACCACATTCTATACCCATCATGCTGCAAAATTTACTTCTCAAATTTATCACTCTAATTAAGAAATTTTATTTTACATTATTTTTTAAAATTTTAATTAGATGTAAAAATTATTTATTTTATATTTTTACTTACACAAAGAAACCCACATTCCCTTTTCTTGGGATAAAAATGTCCTTATGATCATGTCTTTAAGTACTTTTCAAACACTATGATTTTGATAAGAAACCCCTTATTTATTCTCCACGGGTTATTAATGAAATGTTTTATTATGATATTTTTGGATAATATTAGTTAATACATAATAAGGGTATTCCATAATAGTTCTCCAATTAATTTGGTAAAGGATTTTATCTCTATAGTTTACATGTTTTATGATACCTTGATTAATAACCTTATTAATTTTCATTTATGAAACCTTAGTGAAAAAGCTTGGAGCTATCCTTAATAATTTATCATTAATTATTATATCCACATTTCTATGTTATGAATCATGTTATTTTTTATGATGTGCCTCATGATCTCTTTTTTAACCTATATTGTTATGCCTCATGTTCTATTTGATATTCCTCATGATCACATTCTAAATGTTTCCCCTTTCTCATTCCCTTACCAGGCCTCACACTCTGTCCTTTCATTTGATTTATATCCTAATGCTATGTGATACTATAAATATAACTTAGTATGAACCAATGAAGAGTCATTTCTAGTGGATTAAAATAATTTTTTTTTGTTTTCAAGTATTATGTACCTTTTTTCAAGGAAACTACACTTTAAAAGATTCTCTTTTTTAACACGCAATGAAAAGTTGTGTAATAAAAAGGAGGGATGTAATAATTTGTATCAAAGGTTGTTTTATTTAGTTGTGGGAAATAGTAATATAAGTACTTAGTATAAACCCTAAAGAAAATTTTAAATATAGGAATACATATTAGTTTTTTAGTGAAGTATTAAGTAAGTGGTTTCCGAGAAAATAATTCCTTATCCAGATACAAATAAGTGTATGTGGATCTAGAACATATGTATCTAGGGATAAAATCTATAAATAGTGCATTGATATAGACTTTATCAAAAATTAGTAATTGATAATGGGACTTTATTCACTCATATTTTGACACTCTCAGGGGTTATGTTTAGTTAATTTTAACCTTATTATGAACCATTATGAAGGATATATATAAAATTAAATTGTTGTTAAAAAATAACATATTAAAATATGATATTTTAAGACATAAAATTCTTTTAGAATTATAATATCCTTAAAATAATCAAGTTTCTCACTATGGTTTTATTCTTTTATAAAAAATGCAGGAAATACGAGGAACGTCGTAAATAATGAAGGCAATGGACATTACACTGATGGATCTTTGATAAAAGATGTAATTGAAAATTTAATTAGTATAATGAATCAAATATCTCAACTTATGAACAATAACATGAATTAAGTTGAGGATCCTAATTCCCCTTGAAGGGAACAACCTTTCTTTTAGTCCTTTAGTCATCATTGACCACCATATTTAAGTGGATATAACAACCCATTGATTGCTGAAAAATAGATTATATATATAGAAAATATCATTCCTATACTCATATTTTCATTGAAATATAATTTCCCTCTAGTAGTATACCACTTTGAAGGAGAATCTGGTCAGAGGTAGAAATAGGAAACTAAGAAGGTAGAATGATGATATAGAGTAGGAAGAGTTTAGGGGATTCTATTTTAATAAATATTTTCCCAATAGATATAAAAAAATGGAGAGGGAATTCCATGAATTTAAGAATAAGGAAAACGAATCAGCAGGAATCTATGAAATGAACTTTAGAAGACATTCTTATTACACCTCTATGTTTTTTATGGAATTTAATGGAAAGGTGGATAGATTATTTGGTGGACTAAGACCCCATTTATGAAGGAATTTTAAAAATAAAGACTATGAATGGTATGCGGAGATAGTGTGGAGTGTTTTGAAGGTTGATTTGGAGTTTATAGAAACACTTTGGTCACTTAGGTCAAATGAAAATAAGAGAGATAGGGATCCACACAAAGGTAGGAACTTTTAACAAGGAATAGGAGGAAAGAAAGTGAAAATTTTCACTTAAAACAAATTTGGGAAGAATCAATAACGAAAATACTTGATCATGAGTAAAGAATTCTATAGGTGTAGAAGAGATGAACGTATATCTAGGAACTACCTTAGTGAGGTGAAGCCTCAGCTTCTAAAAAATAATGAAAAAGGAAAGATAATATAGACCCAACCTAATGTTCAATGCATAAAGTGTGGAAAGCATTGGAAATTTTATAATTAATTTCCAAATTAGAATTTTATGAAATGAAATCACAATAAAAATCAACATAAAACATGGGATAAATGTTGGGAATTTTCTATCATGATGGTTGAAGTAGAGGTTTCAAATGATGCGTTAGTAGGTACTCTCATTGTTATCTAAATTCTAGCAACTACTTTGTTAGATTTTGCTTCTATACATTCCTTATATCTTCCGAGTTTTCATTTAATATAGAATGAATAATCAGACAGTTAAAAGTAGGGTTATCTGTAAAGTCTCTTATATGGATTATCCAAGAATCAATAGTGTATAGAAATTATAGTATTTAGTTTAGAGAGCACTATCTCATCGAAAATATAGTAGTAATTCCCATGGTGTAATTATAAACTATACTTGGGATGGTCTATCTCTAAAAGTATAATGATAAGATCAAATATAAAGACCAAGGAAATTTTCATTTTATTGTAGGGAAAACCAACAATTAATTTCAAAGGAGAGATATCTTACCATGATATTTGTCTAGAAGGGCCTCCCTAAGCCTTGTTTCAGGAGATCATTGGTGAAGTGGAAGAAGTAAATGAAAGTATAAGAATTAAAAATTTCCCCATCATTCAAAAATACATAAAATTACTTCCTAAGAAGTTATATGGACCTCCTCTAGAAAGAGCTATATAGTTATCCATTGAACTCATACCTGGATCAAATCCGATATCAAAAACCCTATATATAATATAAAATGTAGAGCTAGAACAATTAAAGGAAAAATTCAAGATCTTTAGTAGAAGGGATTTATTCAAACAAGTGGGTCTCCTTGTGGAGCACCTTTTCTCTTTACGAAGAAGAAGGATGGATCAATGCAGCTATGAATAGATTATAGACAACTTAATGGGATCACAATAAATAGAATGTACCCACTCCAAATGAATGATGATTCATTTGACCAGCTTTCTAGGGTTCAATTATTCTCCAAGATTGATGTTAGATCCTTTTATCATCAATTGAGGGAGAATAAATAAGATATTCTAAAAACTGCATTCCAATCAGGATATTAGAATTAGGATTTTGTTGTTATAACCATCAACTTGAATAATTATTCTTTTATATTTATGAATATTATTAATAGAGTCTTTAAGGACTACGTTTATAATTTTTTGGCAGTTTTTCTTGATGATGTTCTAATATTTTCCAAAATTCCTGAAGAGGATGAGAATCATATAAGGGTTATATTTAAAACATTGAGGAAGGAGATGCTACTTAGAAAACTCAAAAAATGTGAATTTTGGTTAAGAAAAGTTTCTTTATTAGGGTAAATTGTAACCAATGTTGGAATAATAGTTGACCCTTCCAATAAAAAGGTTGTGTAGGAGTGGACTCATCCTAGAATAATAACTAATATTTGTAGTTTCGTTGATTTATTTTGATATTATAGGATTTTTTGAAAAAAATTTCTAAATTGGTAATCCACTAACCAAGTTAAATTTAAAATAAGCTATGTTATTCTTCAAAAAGGAGTGTGAAAAACATTTTGAAGAACTGAAGAAGATATTGATTACTATACTTATGTTAACTCCACCCTCTATCAGAAAAGGTTTTGTTATTTTTAGTGATGAATCCCTGAAAGGGCTTGGGTTCATCCACATAAAAAATGAAAACATGATTTCTTATGCATCTCGATATTCAAAGCCTCATAAATAGAATTATCTAATGCATGACCTAGATATACCTATGATTTATTTTCTCTAATGATATGGAGGAACTATCTTTATGGAGAGAAATATGATATATACATAGACTATCAATGTTTATAGTATATATTCGCAGAGAATAAATTTAACATGATAAAAGGGAGATGGGTGGAACTTCTTAAGTACTATGACTATTCAATTCTTTATTACCCTAGAATAGAAAACAAATTCATTGATGCATTATTAGGAAGAGACCCCATTGTGCTGGAAATGATGAGGATTCAAGGAGATCCATTTATTAAGAATATAATACGGTTGGACATCGTAATCACGAGGTAGTGTACATCACCAATCCTATTATAAATTTTTTCTCAACCATAATTACTACAAAATATAAAGAAATATAAAAGAGAATATTCTTTGTTACAATAGAATATATCGGCTGTGAAGAATGGGATGTTTCTTTAGTTCAATATTGATCAAGAAGGTGTATTGGAATTTCGTACAAGGCTATGGGTCCCTTATATTCTAGAGATAAATTAATAACTTATATATGAATCTCATAGATCTAAATTCTCCATACATCCTAGAAGCACTAAAATGTATAGGTACATTCGTGGTTATTGTTAATGGGTTAATATGAAAAGGGATATTTCTCACTACACTACTAGGTGATTTGTGTGTCAACAAGTGAAGGAGGAGTGACAAATTTCTAAAGTGGAATTGAAATCACTACCCACACCAACATTGAAGTGGGAAAACATTAATATGGTAATTTTTATTAGTCTTATAAAAAAATTCAATGGAAATAATGTGATATCGTTTATAGTGGACCAACTCATAAAGACATCCCGTTTTATCACTATTTGGGAATATTTCTCTCTTGAACAACTTGCAAAGATATATGAAAATAAAGTAGTGAGAATTCATGGGGAGCCACCTTCTATAATTATTTATCATGATCCGCAGTTCACATCGAAACTCTGGATAAGTCTTTAACATGATCTGAATATTGAATTGAATTTAAATAAGACCAATCACCCACAAACTGATGACCAATCTAAAAAAACTATTCACACACTAGAGGAAATTAGGAGAACATGCTCAAGGGAATTTAAAGGTGGATGGGATAAAAAAATCCCACAAGTTGAGTTCTCATAAAACAAGAAATTACACTCCAGTATTCAAATATAATCCTATGAATCTCTATCTGGAAAGCGATGTATAAATCATACATGTTGGGATGAAGTTGGAGAGAGAAAGATCCTTTGGCTGAGTATTGTGTAGAAGATGATAGAAAAGGTTCACGCCATAAAAATATATAAAAGATACTCAGAGCTGTCATAAGAGCTATTCTGACAACCATCAAATTGAATTGGATTTTGATGTTGGTGATAATGTTTTCCTTTTAATATCACAATTTAAGAGATTTATTTGGTTTGGGAAGAATGGTAAGCTTAGATCAAGATACATCAGCCCTTATTAAATCCTATACCGCATAGTAGTTATGGAATATAGGATTTCACTTCCAATGAATATATCTCAAGTTTATGATGTATTTCACATATCTCTCTTAAGGATGTTTTTACTTGATCCCTTGCTTGTATTGTATCTGAAGGTGGTACAACTATAATATGAACTGTCTTATGAGAAGCATCCAGTGTAGATCTTGGACCGTAGAGAAAAATTTATACACAAAAGACTACCCACTTTTTCAAAGTGTTTAGTAGGAAATATAAATATTAATAAGTGAACTGATAACTAGAGGGGAAAATGAAGAATAAGTACCCTCACCTTTTTGAAACAAAAAATATGAGTTGAAATTTCAGGATGAAACTTCTAAAGGGGAGAAGAATGTAACAACCCATTTTTTTAAAATGATATCTATTTCCTAATAAAATGTGTGATATATTATATCATACACATCAAAAACATATATTTTTAATAATGATCCATAAATTAGTCATCCAAGAAACAAATTAAAAATCTAAACATTAAAAAAATACAAAATAGAAAATCCAAAATGGGAAAATATGGATCACTATAATCCATTAAAACCATTACCCCCCAAAACCAAATCTATATAAATTAAAAAATATTAATAAAACTATAAACATCTTAGAAAATGTAAATATATATATTTGGGATGAATTGTAGTGAATATTGAATGAAATAGTGAGGTGTTATTGATAGAGTATGAAAGGAAATGTGGCTGTTAGTATTTGAATATTATAAGTACATTGGTCCAATATGGCTATCAATCAATATATACATTGGAAAATTTGACCATTGAGAAGTATAAACATTAGTAAAAAAAACTAATGTTATATTTAGTTTTTTAATTATTAATGATACATGATAATTAATGAAGAAAGAAGAACAGATGGCATCAATCAGTAGAGTCTTACCGTACGAAGCCCATTTGTTAGAACTTTGGAGGGAGGTATCATTAGTGAGTTTCACTATTTTAAAATCCCAAGGAAAGCATCAATAAGTGAATCTATAATTAAATATCCATTTGGAGAAGTTCAAGTTGGTAGAAATTACCACTTGGTCGATGTTAGCCAAGTCATCCCATGAATCTATCACCATCACACACCTAACCCTCAGGTTGTATGCATGTGTTATAAGGGGTTATGTTTCCAGGACATAGTTACAAAAAGTGTTATTCCTTTGAATAAATATATTTTTATTCAATCAATTCCATTTTAAGAATAATTTTTCTTAATAAAATATATATTTAATTGAGATGAATTCAATAAATTGATTTTTCAGACCCAAATTGTACTTTTGATAAAAGATGCAAATTTTTATAATAAACTATAGTTTTGTTGAAAATATTCCTTTCAATGGAATTTTACATTAAAAATTATCTTATTTAAATATAAATGAAAAAATAATTTTATTATGCCCTAGAAAATTTTTATGTGTTAAATATTTTATTGTGCCTTATAAACCACTATTTTATTAATAAATAAGGATTTTTTATGTTTAAAAGCTAAAATTATTATATTTAAAGAATTATATTGATTATATAAACACCATTATTTAAATTATCATGTCAAAATTAGGTTAGAGTTAATTTATGATAATTTTCTAAAATACTGTGTTTTTTCATGAATAGTAAAAATACAATTTGCGGTTTTCGGTATATTTAATGAATTCTTAATCATGTAATAATGATGTAATAATTCATTAACCACATTTAATGACCTAAAATATGTTTTTTTATTAATATAAATTAATTTAATTGATTTTTATAATTTCTAATCCTATTAGTGACCTTCCAAAGTCTAAAATGGAAACTTTAACTTTAAAAATATTACTTTGTAGTAACTTTACTTTTCCATGCATAAATAAGTAATAAAAACTTTTTTTAGTTATGGTGGATTAAAATAGCATAATATTTTTCCCAGATGTCTAAAACCATGGGAAAGAACCTTGGGTAAGTAAATGTTTTTTCATTTTCCACAACCTAGATTTAGAAGACCTATATTTGAATTTATTAAACAAAGTATCCCCTGTTTCTATAAATACCCACCCATTTATCCATTTAATTTCATTACCAATCCATACTATACTAATTTATGGTGTTTTTTCTTCCTAAAGAGTTCCTAAAAGTTTTCCTCAGTCCCCCAAGGTTGAATTCTTCAATATTTTGGAGTAACCCTTCAAGGTAAGGGAATTATCCTGCCTTTATCTTCATTTTAAGAACCTATTTTTTATATATGTAATCTAAATTTTATGGTTAGTCTCTTTTATTACTCTTTTCCTCATTTCATTACTAAAAAATTATGTTTTATTAATTTTCTACCCTTACCCCCTCTCAATTTACCCATTTATAAAAGCACGATTTATACCCATCTTGATGCCAAAGTCACCTCTCAAATTTCTCTATTAACTTAAGAAATTATCTTTTATTTTATTTTTTAATATACCCAATTATCTTTATTTTCCAATGTTATTCACATATATTTGAAGCTTATTTATTTTATTCAATGATTTACACACAAGAAACTCACATTACCTTTTCATGGGAAAAAATGACATGACGATCATGTCTTTAATCAGGTTTGAAACACTTTGATTTTGATAAAAAAACCAATTATTTATTCTCCATTGGTTATTAATAAAATGTATGACTATGATATATGTGGCTTAAATTAGTTAATACATATTAATGGATCACATTGATAGTGATCTAATGCATTGGGTAAATAATTTAATCTCCATAGATGACATGTTTTATGATACCTTAGTGAATAACCACGACAATTTTCATTTATGAAACCTTAGTGAAAAAGCATGTTGATATTCTTATGAATAGCTCACTTAAAAATTATAGACTCATTTAAATGTTATGAATCTTGTTATTTTTATTATTATGTGACTTATGATATATTGTTCAAGCTATATTATTATGCCTCAATTTCTTATTGATATTTCTCTTAATCATATGCTAAAATTTTCCCCATGCTTAATCCCTTAATAGTCCTCATGCTCATCCTTTTACATTGATGTATGTCTTCAGGTTACGAGATAAAGAAAATTTAATTTAGTATTAACCCATGAATATTAATTTCAGGTTTATTAGATGAAAGTTTTATGTTTTCATGTATTATGTAACTTTTTTTCAAGATACTATACTTTAAAATATCATCTATTTGTAACATTTAATTAAAAGTTATATAATAAAAAGAAAAGATTCCAATAATTTATAAATTAAAAAATAATTATAATTATTTATTTGACCAATTCAAATTATTTATGCTTTAGTGTGTTCACCAAATATTATATGGACACCATCCACCTTTATAATGCTCTTATAAATTGAGTAGTATCTAGTCATGTGTCAAAAATATCCACTATCGAGATACCATAAATCCATAATGGTACTCTTAAAGAATGTTTCTTGTAATAAGTTTAAAAAATCAATGATTTTGGTAACCACACTTTCTTGGTTCTAGATAAGTTATGGATAATATATTTTAGAATCCAATGTTGATAACCATTGTTACCATAAACAAGATTAAGTTTTTGTGAAATAAACACATTATTAGGTCTATAATAATATAATTTTTTACACGACTAGAAGATATTGATCTAGGAATAAAATTATTTTTCTAAATTATCCTTTGACTAGGATTGTACTAAACCCTATTTATTTACTTCAGCGTGTTAGTTTTACCAAGAATCTAGTTAAAGGTTTCTCTTCCATTTATAAACCTTTCAAGATAATTTTTAAGATTGTCAATTGATATTTTCAAATCATTTTTCTCCCTTAACAAAGAATATATAGTTTGTTTTCATTTGATAAATCAGATTTAATACATGACTACATAGCATATCATTTCTTTAAGTTATTGTATTTTTTTTAAGCTCATTATAGGTCTCTTCCTACATATTGCAATATTAAAAAAGACATTCACTAAACACATCAATTTCATTATGGTATTCATTTTCATGGATATAAAAAAAATGAGATGACGAGGTTGGAATAATTTTATTACCTCATATGATTTTACATGAAGAAAATATTTGACCTTTTATTATTGTCTTTCTTTATTGAATCATATTCATTATAATTATCCTTAGAGGCACTCCAGGTCCCCTTTATATAACTCTTATGAATTTTTACTCTATCCTTATAAATTTTATTATACTTTAATTTTATACATTCATCTTGGATATTCCATTTCTATTTTACTCATAGAAGATTAATTCTCCAGGTTGATTTCCCTTGTTCGAAAATACCCTTTTTTCATATCTTCCTTTATATTTTGATTTATTAAAGAATTTATTCTTCTCGTTGAATTTCATTAATATTATGGCATTATGATACATCGCCTTATCAATATTATAAGGTGAATCATCCGCATTTGAGATATTTCAATTGATCTCATCATTCATCTATGACTCAGAAGTTTTGAAAGTGACCTTTTGATTTTTTGATTCATCATCCTCACTATTCACTTTCAAGTATTTCTCATAAAACCTTAATTTTCTGATCACCTCCTTCATGGGAAGTTTTATTATATCACATGACACTTTAATGGAAATAGAAGTTCATCTCCATTAATCTGGTAACCATCATAGGATTGTCATCACTTGGTCATTTTCTTCTATTTTCCATGAATGTTCATGCGTCGTACTATTGATCCCAAGGTACATTTCAGAATATGATTCATTATTGTCAATTTTAAAGGTATAATAAATAATAATATAAGTATTTAGGTATATTTATTTAACATTTAATGTTCCTCCATGTTATACACATGTGTATCCAAAATTTTCAAAGTTGTAGAACAAGTAGATATTCTATTAAACTCATCTCATCCTAAAGAACAATATAAGACACTGATAACATTAATATTAAAAATATAATACATGTTAGTAGAACCGCTCTAATAAGATCTAGCTGTTTAGGTTTTTTATATTTAACCTTTATTACTTTCTAAATATCAATTCCAATTCAGTCAACATGTCTTTTCATTTTAATCTTCCATTGATCATATTTAGTACCATTAAAAAAAGGAGGTTTGTTAGTGGAAGTCCTCTAAAGTTTATTGTTATATATATTGATTGAAATTTAGAATAATATTTGAATATTTTGGGTAAAAAATTTATCATTGTTAAGTCTAGAGAAGAAAGAAATAAAATACCATTTGAAACTAATTGTTTTTTGGAGTGGAGTACTCATGAGGGGAGTGAATTGATTATCCAATGAAATTTTTTGTTTAATATTTATTTAAAAAAATTCCCTCAATTTATAAAAATAGTTTGTTAACTAAAATAGTATAAATATATAATTTTATATTTTAAAAATGGTTCTCAAAGTCTTGATTAGAAACTATTTATTTTAAAAAAAAATCATTTTATCTTTTCATGCAAGTATAATCAAATAAAACACAATATATAAAACATTTATTAAATATAACTATTAAATGTTTTTTTTCTAATTTTTTTTATATGATTATTTAATCTTAAAATAGTATAAGATAAAACTGAATTAAAAAAATTAGAAATAAATTCAATAGGTTTTGTTTCAATTCAAGACCCCATCTTATCCACCTAACAGTCACCCACTTCCATGAAAATGTAATAAATAATAAACCTATCTAAAACGAGGATTTGTGGGATAAATGTTATAAAATAAATGCGGAGAGAGTATCCGAGTAATTTCCATTTCAATACATGAGATTATGATCAAGGGATATATAAAAAAAGTAATCATAACTTTAATATAAAAAATAGAGAATGAGTACGAAATAATGTAAAAGTGTTTCTATAGTTATTCATTTTTTGATTAGTTAATAGATGATCATGAATGATCTTATTATTTTAATAGGTTTTATTTAAATCTATCCATGATGTAACTTCAAACATTCTTTATAAGGTTTATAATTTTTCATGAAAAAAACTTCTTCCTATGAAGCCATGGATAATCCTAAATATTTTAAAAAAGGACACCAAAGTAAACCCATACGTTCAGTTTTAGAAGAATAAATTGAAACAATTTAGGAATTATGAGTTCCTTTTTTTATATATTTTTAGAAAACCCAATAATCCATTTCAGGATAATAATAAAATCAGATAAATCCTCATTCTGGTAGAAAATATAGAATACATGATTTTGTCATTAATGATGTTGAGTAGTCATTTTAATAAGAATCATTCATAAACCCTCAAATCTATGGCTTGAATGAAATTATATAAAGTATCCATTGGAAAAAATAATTTTAATTTCATTTCAAATAGGCATGAAAACTAAAATTGATTTGTGGTAGTGGTTCCTTTTGTTAGTAGTCAATATCTAATGATGGTAGTAGTT
The DNA here is from genome assembly GCA_963277665.1 of Viscum album. Taxonomy (NCBI): domain Eukaryota; kingdom Viridiplantae; phylum Streptophyta; class Magnoliopsida; order Santalales; family Viscaceae; genus Viscum; species Viscum album. The sequence goes on along the minus strand of OY728143.1, from coordinate 795,188,222 downwards.
TTATCTGGATAAAGAAGATCCATAATAAAATTAGTAGTAGTTGAACTATTATGGAAGTAGAATACATAAAATAATATAAGAATTATAAGACTAACCATAGAAAAACATGTCCAATAGTAGAAGACTCTAACTAGTAGTAGTGAAATCATCCTAGTGGTAAAAAAATTCAACTAACAATAGCTCCCTTGTTCTGGTGGAAGCCTATATTTATGACCAATAAATGTTTTTGAACTATGTGTATCATAATTGTACTAGTGTTAGGACGTATTTTATGATGTTATAATATCACAAATAGTGGTAGAAAAAATATTTGAATGGTAGAAAAAGTCCACTGGTGGTAGTAGACTTTAACTAGTGGTATAGAAATATGAATAGTTGTAGAAGCCTCTAAATAGTGGTAGTACAATCTTCACTGAAATTAACAGAAGTCTTCCAGAGTTATAAGAGGAGAATTGATGGAAGAAATCTAGAACTAAAGGTAGGAGAACTTATACTTCTTGTTGAAACTTGGAATTCGATAAATTTTATGTAGATATAAAAATTGGAAATATTCAATCATTCAACACATATATAGTTAGTAATAAAGTAAACATTATTTATAGGAGATAAAACAAGTAATTTCTTGGTTGATCTAAAATTTTTGTAAAAATGATCACATAAAATTAAAAGATAAAAAAGAATGAAAGATAAAATAAAATAAATATATAATGTATAAATTATTTTATCAAGATATAGATAATTAATTATGTAAAATAAATATAATATTAACAAGTATATAAAATTATATAATAAAATATTTTTTCCTAAAAAAAATTTCATCAAGGAAAATATTATTTCATCACATCCTTCCATTAATTGAGTTGATATGGAACCAAAGTCAAAAGTTTTTTTCCAGAAAAGTCTTAGTGCTTTCAATTATTGAATAGTTTTAACTAAACTTTTCAGTAGAATTAACCTAATTCAAATCAAGGGTTGACTGCACGATAAAGACATGGTGCAATATGGAGGCAAGTATTGAGTAAGCATAAGTCCAAGAATTTTGGAATAGAAATTCTACTCAACGGACTAATGACTTGTTAGATAATATAATTAGTAATATAGAACTACATGAAAACATTTAAATAACTTGTCATATGCAAGTCTAGGTCATGAGATGTGAAATATAGATTATTCCCACTAGAATATACATGTAATTGGATATTTTGAATCTAATGGTGAGAGATTTTGGAATTTAATAAAATAGTTGGAGGATAATAAATAAAATTTATTACATCATATTTTTTTAATCATAGTAATATACTAAAATATTCTTTTACTCAATGTATAAAATGGAAGGAGAAACAATGAGAACACTATGGGAATTTTTAGAAAAATCTCATATTCTCACGTGAATAAATTTCTAAGGGTGGTACAATCATTTATTAACTATAATACTATAATAATATTTTTTTGGGAATATTCAATTCCTTATAATCCACCTCTATAAGTGAGATATGGTTGAAAGGATTCCAACATGAGATACATGGATGATGCTTCCAAATTCTATTGCATAATGATGAAAACAATTACTAGAGATCTAAAGATAAATCATAAAGACATGGATGAATATACCAAGATATATCATCTGATATCTCTTAAAAAGTATAAAGAGAGGATTTTGATAAATGAGTTTGTCACTACACTATACCAGTGAAAAATGTGAGATGATAACCTAATTGGTGACCTTGCCTTCAAAACATTGAAGTAAATTGATTAGTTTTAGAACTTGGGCTTTGATATGGATAATAAATATCTTATTAATCTCATACTATAACCATTATCATATAAATAATCCATATTTTTCAAGAACAATAGGATAAATAGTGTAACACCCAATGATTTTAAAAAGAAAACTATGTTTGATAGTGTGTATGTCATGAAGCAATGAGCCTAAATGAACTATAATATATTATTATTTAAATATGACCATCGCAACATGGACATTAAATTTTTTGGTATGAATAAGATTGACTAATTTTTAAAATATATGTATAATGTTCCTAGTCAATAAAAATTTATCAGTTAATTATTATTAAATAATCATTTAATTTATCATAAAGTTATTTTTTGTTTCAAAAATATGTTTCCTTCAAGAATAATTTTATTGAATTTTTAGGTGTAATTTCAAATTAAAATTGGGCCAATTATTTGAATTAAATATTGAAAATTGAATTAAATATTTGGAATGGGGAGATCCAGATTTTGTAAAATAGGCCGTTTTATTTTTTTTGTTATGAATAGTAATCATAATAATTAATTTTCACCACAGTAGGGTAGATCAACTAATTAAGGTTAAAAATAATATGATAAATACTAAATTTTTACACTAAAATTTTTATTTATATTATTTTATGAGTGTATTTTGGCCATTTCCATACATGCCTCAAATATATGGCTACTTGGTTCCATATTTCTTTTATTTTGAACTTTATAATATTTAAGTTAATAATAAATATAAAAATTCCACTTTCTTATATTTAATTTCTAAAATATTTTGTGAAAAAGGAAAAAAAATTAATTTCAATACTAAATATTTATAAGAAAGATAATTTTTTTTATCATGATAGATTATTTTTAATTTTTTGAGGTGAAATAATTATGTAAAATTCTTATGAAATGCAAAAAATTCATTTATTCAATAAATATAACAAGGAAGTAATTTTTATAAAAAGTTAAAAGCAGTATAATTTTAATTAATTATTAGGACCCATTATTTTTTTTGATAAAAATATGATAATATAATGGTGTGAATGGATTTAATTATAATTCCATTATTTTCATGTTTCTTTCAATGTTAAACTAAATTAATAGTTCTAAAATTGACATTAATAATTTATAATAAGTAATGTTTTATTGAATGGTTTAAAATTAATAAAATTCATATATTTGGATAAGTTCTTTTTATATGTTTTAAAATATAAAATATTGTCTATTTAAGAACCAATTATCCTTTTAAATTAACTATACTAACCCAAAATAGTAAAAACCATGTAATCATGGTAATTTAAAAGAAGGGTAAATGAGGGTTAAAATAAAGATATAAGGGTAAAATAATAATCTAAATAGGTTAAAAATTTTATATGGTATTATTTTGACCCATAATCATCTTATCATCGAATTATATCTGTTTAGATCCAAATTTTCATGAAAATTAATTTATGTTAATTTAATGTTTTAATAAATTCTAAATTTCACCCACCATTCTTTTATAAAAGAAAAAATCCTCTCATATTTTCTTAGAACATAAAAACCTTTTGGTTTAGAAAATACCTAACCAAATACCCTACTGAAATACCTCACCTCATTTTAGATGTCTTATTTTTTGTGGAATACAATTCTTATAGGGATTAAGGTGCAAAAAAAGGCTATTGTTCTAATATTAGGTATAACTTTTAACTTACCATTTAAGTGATATTTCTTCTTCCAAATCCTTCAAATATTCTTTTAACAAATAGATATAATAAAAAAAATTGTATTTTATACTAATATTTCATTATGTTAATTGGAAAACCAACATCTATATCTTCTTCTATAAGTCCCTAGCCTTAAAAATTACATAATCTTATGTTAAGTCAAGAATTCGACATTGAGGACCTTTTTAGGTTTATATTTTTAGAGAAATAGGATATAACTATTACATTACATGTCAAAAAATTACAATGTAGACACATTTTCTCTATACAATTATTTTTCACAATAATAAAACTACATAAAATAAAACAATAATTCTTTTCTTGATATAAATCTTCTTGAAATTTTCCTTTCTCTTACCCTCCTTATACCCCGTGAAAAACATTTAAAAAACTTTGTAGAACCAAAAAAACTTATCAAGGGTTATAAAATAAGGAAAGAAAACAGTAGTCCACCAATTAATTTAAATCAATGAATACATACTTTTCACTCACATGACATATGATCTTTAATATACCTCATAAAATCATAAGATTTATGAATAACCCATTGAAATCATAAAGGCAACTTGTGGCATCTATAACATACTTACATTTTAGCTTTCACAACTACATAGAGAGTTGCATTTAGAATACCCATAATAATATATTCCCTAAATCGCTTAGGAGAATCATTAACGTTTACCTCTATCACATTACCTAAATCATTGGAGAGCTATCTCGGGCTCACCTACCCTTAGTTTATCATAGAACCACCCATATATGTAAACAATTCCCAAGAACCATAACATATTCATAACAAATAAAACAATCATAAAGGAAAGATAACATTTCCACTTTTCAATCACAACAAATCATTTAAAGATATTGAAATAATCTAAGCATTATCAAAACCATTTTCAATACCAAAATATGTAAAATAGTTATATGGTATTTATTTTACTTTTAAAAATATTACATATTGTTGAGGAATACAAATATAAAATAATGCTCGTAGTATTGGAAATGTCTTTGTCACCCCATACATTAAAAAGAAGCATTCCCTATGTCATTTAGTAAAATTATTTATAAAATAAAATATTCCTGTCACTAGTGGAATTTCATATTTTTTTCAATGGGATATTTACGACGGGATCGTGTTTCAAAAACTCTTTTGCAATGGGGTCCCATTGGAAATATACTATTGCAGAAAATGGCATTGCAACTAGTATTTTTTGTGATGGGCCCGACGCAAAAAAATACTATTTTTTATGTGAAAACTTCCTGTCACAAATAGATCTCTAATTAAAAACATTACATATACTAGAACCTGTTACGATGGGCCCATTGCAAACAGCAGTTGGGACGGGTCCGTTGTCCCATCACAAATAGTTATCTATTTATATATGTTATATATACAGAAACCTTTTACGACAGGCCCACCACAAATAAGTTTTAATATATATATATATATATATATATATATATATATATATAATCTATTTGTGACGGGGTCCCGTTGAAAAAGGTTGCATTGAAAATACATAATAAAATAAAAATAATAATTAAATTATGATTAATGAAAAAAATTAATATTAATAAAATAATAAAAAATTAAAAAATATTAAAATTATCAATATATGCAAAAAATATTAAAAAATTGTAAAATATTATTATTATTATTATAGTAAAATAATCAAACATTAAAAAATATAATACTAATAATAAATAATAAAATAGTAAAATATTAAAAATAAAAAAAAATTAAATTATGCAATATTTGCACAAATATAAAAGGAAAAACTATAAATAGTTCATATTACAACAAATGTTGAATTCAAATGTTTTTAAAAGAACAAAAAAAACACTGGGGGGGATAGTCTTCTGGAGGAGCAGGAGGAGATGGTGGAAAAACTCTATCCCTAAACAATGAGTCAGACGGCGCATGCACTCCATCTGCTCGTGTTTCTACTACTACCATTGATGCATCTCATCGTCATGCTGCTACTGCTGCTGCTATTGCTACTGACACATCTCTTCCTACTGATTCTACAAACTCTCTATAAGCTCAGTTTGAGCTCAAAAATACTCTTGATATTGTGATCCAAAATATGATGTCTCTCCACAAGATCCTCTCGAGTTGGATGCCAACATCGCAACATTACCATAAAAAGTCTCAGGAGTCAAATGAGTGTCGATACCAACTACTTCTCCCTTTTCGAAGGCATACTGGGTCACCTGCATCAATGATGCCTGATCGATATGGTGGGCACTAGTCTGATCAGCTATCTTGGCCTAACTCTCAGCATGTGTCTGATAGGCCGCGGCCTCATATGACTCCTTCAATTCCAATTTGAAACTAAAACAGTGAAAATATTATATGTAGTTAATTTTAAAACTGAAAAAGAAATAATACTAACCACAATCTGACGCTGACAATCACCTCTAATATTTCCAGTGGCTAGATCATTATACATTCTCCGGTAAATGTTGTACTCTGTAATATTGGGATTCTTGACTGCCTATATGAATATAAAATAAACTGTTTATATTTAATGTTATAAAAATATATTTAAAAAACATACTTACCATATGCTCTCTATGCGTACTAATTGTAGGACTACCAGCTCGATATGTCACCTCCTATCTCCCCCGGTTCTGCTAGCCCAATGAAGATCTCCTTTGAAATCCCCCACTCAAATAGTGTGAACATAATCCATCCAAAATGTGAGATAAAATGTACTCTGGTCGGTTGTCTCTACATGACTCATGAAATACTATGACTCCTGCTTTCTTAATGGTTTTCCTTCGCAAAATTGTGCAAAAACTGATGGAAATGATCACGTATAGACACCTCCCATGCCTTGTGGATAGTTTCACACATGCTATCATTAATGAGATACCATAAAATCTACAAATTATTTATAATATCAAGTTATTACTAAGATAAATTTCGAAATAAATATTATTTATTTATGTACCAACCAATGATTGAACATTCCAAGCTGGACATCAACAAGAATCAGTTTTCATGTGATCCATGGCTGAGAAAAATAATTGCACAAGATAGCACTCCCCTGTCCAATAAATACATGCACAAAACTGTGAAAAAAGAACAAACAATAAAAAAATTAGTATATAAATAAATTAATGAAATCTAACTAAAATACACAGGTTACCATACCTCTGCATTAATGGATTGAAGCCAAGATCTATACGTCACTCGAGGATAGGGTTCAGAATCATCTGTCTCACCAGACTGAGACCCCTCCATGTACCCCCCTGAACATTGAGTAGTCTGAGGGTCAGATGATCCCAAATCATCCTCATATAAAGGAAGATCAGCCTCTTCCAACTCACAAAATAGATCAGGGTCCATCTAAAACACAAAATGATTGTTTTTAGTAGATAGTTGAAAATAACTATTATATATAGATATATATTAGTTACGATTATAACCAGTATTTAGCTGTGTCAATGTTCACCTTCATCATCATCTTCATATCTGACGATGTCAATGTCTTCATATTCATCATCGACATCATCAATATCCATATGAGTTTCAGTGTCATCATCTCTTTCCATTTAAAATTCATTTGTAACATCAGTAACATCTTCTTCACCATCAACCCTTAATTGTGGGGTGTCATTATCTATATTCACATCTATTTGTGATAAAGATGTATTTTGAGTAGTCTCTTGAAAAATTTCAATTTCGTGTACTTCATCATAACCACATTCAGTTTCAGTAAACTGATTTTCCTGAGATTTCAATTTTTTTCTCTCCACCAATCACTCTGGTCTCTTGAAGTAGCATAGTACATTGCATAATATATTTTATGTGGTTGTTGAGCGAGTAAAAATAGATCATTTACTGTAATAATACTTTTATATTTAATATCGACGATTCCATGAATCTAATGAACATGCAAGACTCTCTCAGTATCCAACCACTGACATTTAAACATTGTTATGTAATTTTTCCCTAGATAAAACAGTTCAATAATTTAATCTAGCATGCCGTAAAAGTTAACATAAGTTTCTCTATGATGAGATACTGTCAAGAAAACTCCACTGGTCATTGTTTTTTATTCCTCATATGCACATGTATGAAATCAAAACAATTCAAAACATATGAAATATAAGATTTAACCATTTTGGATGGTGGGTTACTTAATATACACAGTCGCATATCAATTTAATCAGCATATTGAGACACCTAAAATTTTTTAAAACAATTATAAATATAATAAATAATAAACTAAATTGATATGTTAAACCATCAATAATTCATGAACGAAGGATTTTTTTTTCGGAGTTCGGTGGGGTTCATTATCTGAAATCCATCGTTCATGAACTCCACCGAAGACAAGATCTAGATGATTAAAAACTGATAATTGATTATCCATTTCATCCTCAATATTCCCCTCATTCTGTCCCATACAGTTATGTTTTTAGGGATATTCAGATTCAAAATAATGAGAGAAGAAAAAAAGAAATTTCCTCTTGAAAATAAGCTTCAGCAATTGAGCCTTCCACTGATGATTTGATAAGTACTTTTTTCTTCAATTTCTGAATGTATATATTGAATGGGTATATCCATCGAAACTATATCGTACCTCCACATTTAACTTCATGTGAAAAATGTAATTTCAGGTGTTCCATTGAGTCAAATAAAGCTGATTGGAAGATTTTTTTGAGTTTACATATAATTACAACAACATCTTCTTCCAGTTTTCTTAGTGCATAATAATCTGTTGTTATCGCACAAATGTCTCAAAAAAATATTATATGTATGTTATCTAATCTCAAATCACAGAATTCAACAAACCTATAAATCCAATCAGCACAAGTTTTCCATAATAACATTACAATCATGACTTTTTAATCCGTTAATATGAACATTCTTAACACATCTGCCCAAATTGGAAGCATAGCCATATAGGAGTCTCAAATATGCAGTCCACTAACAACATAATAAGAAAATCTCTTTGAATAGTGTACAATATGATTTTGGCTTTATTAACCTCTTTGATCTGACATTTTGAAATAGTTCAAGTCCCGATCGTCTGCAAATTTGGGCAAGATCTAATTGTGCCTTTAAATTATCTTTGTTCTTTCCTGGGGTATCCAAAACAGTGTGAAATAAATTATTAGAAACTTTTTTCTCAATATTAATGACATTTAATATGTGGTGGACCAACAAATCAAACCAATATGGAAGATACCAAAAAATGCTCCGTTTTAACCATTTATGTTCTTTCGTAAATCCATGAATTTGCTGTTGGTTTACCGTTGACCCAAATATGATAGGAGGTAATGAAAATAAAACTGATTTTAACTCTATACCTGAGATCATTTTTGGAGGTTCATCCCTTTCAATTTTTCTTTTTTTTTGAAATGAGATTTGTTTCTCTAAAAAGGATGATCGGTAGGAAGAAATCAATGATGATAGTCAAAATAGAAAGGTCTTTTTCCATTGATGAGCATAAAGTCTTTATTTCCTTTCTTATAGTAAGGAAATGATTTAAGACCATGTGTAATCTATCCAGAAAACATGCCATATTCTGGGAAGTCACTAATCATCCACATCAATGCAGCATTTTATATAAAATTTTGTTTTGTTGCAACATCATATGCACTAACACCATTATTTCACAATGAATTTAAATCATCAATCAGTAGTTTCAAATAAACATCAATATTCTTTGTTGGATGTCCTATGACTAATAAGGTCAAAAATATATAGAGCTCCTTCATCAACATTCATGGAGGTAAATTGTACTGAGTTATAATGACATGCAAACATGAATACTGCCTACCATAAGAACCAAACAGACAAAAACCATTAGTAGAAAGACCCAATCACATGTTTCAGGATTTCAAAGAAAAAGATAGATGTAGTCAGTCAAAATGCTTCTATAAATCACCATCATATGGATGATTCAATCATTTATCAACTGGAATCTTGGTTTTGTGCCATGACATCATTGACATTGTTTTCTAAGACATAAATAAAAGTTTCAACCTGGGTCTAAGGGGGAAATATCTCAACTGTTTTATAGGAAGTGATCCAGACATCCCTAGTCGAGGTTCCTTATAGCTCAACTATCCACATGTGGGACAACTATCCAATGAATCATTTTCACCAGAATATAAGATACAATCATTTTCACATGCATGAATCTTCCGATAAATAAGGCCTAGATTATGAACCAGCCTCTTTCTCTCATAGTAATTTTCAGGAAACACATTTCCTTCAGGTAACTATGTTTTAACCATTGAAAATATCTAATCAAAATAGTTGTTTGAAATTGCATTATCTGATTTAATAGACATAAATTTTTCAACCGCTTCTAATTTTCTTATCTTGAAACCAGGATATAATGCATCCTTATTAGACCTTAAATTCTCATAAAATTCGGATGGGGCCAACTCAGGAGTTAAATCAATATCATACTGAGTTTCATTTTCTTGAACAGCTAGACCTACAACATCATGTACTAAATTTTCAAACCGTGATGGATCCAGAATCAAGTTATTATTATCTTCTCTACATCTTCATTCCTCTTGTTGATACCAAAAAACAAAATATGGTTTAAAACCAAACCACATGAGATGTATCCCAACCTTTTCAAATGTGTCAAATGTTCTAAGAGCGCATTTTTTACAAGGGCACTTAATTGTTCCTTCTGAAACAAATTCTAGTTTTTTTGGTGCAAATGATAAGAAAACTTAAACACCCTCAATATATACAAGATTTAAACCAGAACCGTTTGGATTTATGTGCTGATTTATCAAAGTTCAATCATCTAAAAAGGACTGTTGTCGACTTCCTTGTTCTATATTTTTCTACACAATAAAAAATCATTTCTGTTTTTGAATAGTTTGAAATTAGAAAAACACTATACAAAAAAGAAGACAAATAAATATAACTACTTCTTAATAATTTCCATTAGTTAAGGGGGACACAATTTCTAGTGGATTGATGACTACTTTTTTGTCTCATGGCTCATTTACATGTAACTTTATGACACTGAAATCACAACAAAGAATCTTCTTGGAGATACGCATATTCATTCTCGTTCATATAAGTATGTATAAGTGTACCTCCAATAAGATTTTTCATTATGATTTTTGTGTGAGAAAGATGCAAGTAAATGAGCTGTCAGAAAAAAGAGCCACTTTTTGTTGATGAATCATCTTCTTACAACTGTCACCACCTTGAAACATTATAAAAAATGTTATCCTATGAATGAATATTTAAACTCATGCACACAATATTGGATATATATACGTAGAAGCACACTTTTCATAATGTTTTGAGTTGGTGACAGGTGAAAGGAGAAAGGACATCGAGTAAAAGGAGTGTCGTCAATCCACTCGAAATTGTGCCAAGTTATTACAAGTTACTACAAATGATTTTATTCCTAATTATTTCTAATTATTTCTAATTATTCCTAATTATTATTAATTATTACTAATTATTACTAATTATTACTAATTGTTACTAATTGTTACTAATTATTACTAATTATTACTAATTATTACTAATTATTACTAATTATTACTAATTATTACTAATTATTAGTATTATTACTAATTATTACTAATTATTACTAATTATTCCTTATTATTACTAATTATTACTAATTAATACTAATTATTACTAATTACTACTAATTATTACTAATTATTACTAATTATTTTAATTAGTACTAATTATTTCTAATTATTTCTAATTATTGCTAATTATTACTAATTATTACTAATTATTCCTAATTATTAGTGATTATTATTTATTATTAATAATTAATAATAATTATTACTAATTATTAGTAATTTATTACTAATTATTAGTAATTTATTACTAATTATTAGTGATTTATTACTAATTATTAGTAATTTATTACTAATTACTCGTATTTATTACTAATTATTAGTAATTTATTACTAATTATAGGTATTTATTACGAATTATTAGTATTTATTGCAAATTTTTATTATTTATTACTAATTATTACTAATTATTACTAATTATTACTAATTGTTACTAATTATTAATAAATTTTACTAATTCTTACTAATTATTACCAATTATTAATAATTATTACTAATTATTAGTATTTATTACAAATTATTACTAATTATTACTAATTATCACTAATTATTACTAATTATTACAAATTATTAGTATTTATTACTAATTATTACTAATTATTACTAATTATTACTCATTATTAATAATTATTACTAATTATTACTAATTATTACCAATTATTTGTATTTATTACTAATCAGTAATAATTATTACTAACTATTAGTATTTATTACTAATTATTACTAATTATTATAATTTTTTACTATTTATTACTAATTATTAGTAATTATTACTAATTAATACTACTTATCACTAGTTTTTACTAATTATTACTAATTATTCCTTATTATTCTTATTTATTACTCATTATTACTAATTATTACTAATTACACCCAATTATTACTAATTATTACTAATTATTACTAATTATTCCAAATTATTTCTAATTATAACTTGTTATTCCTAATTATTCAAAATTATTACTAATTATTAGCAATTATTACTAATTATTAGTAATTATTACTAATTATTAGTAATCATTAATAATTATTACTAATTATTATTAATTATTACTAATTATTACTAATTATTACTAATTATTACTAATTATTAATAATTATTATTAATTAATCTTAATTATTACTAATTAATCCTAATTTTTACTAATTATTACTAATTATTACTAATTATTACTAATTGTTACTAATTATTTCTAATTTTTACAAATTATTACTAATTATTACTTTATTACTATTTATTACTAATTATTAGTATTTATTATTAATTATTACTTATTATTACAAATTAATACTATTTATAACTAATTATTCCTATTTATTACTAATTATTACAATTTGTTACTAATTATTGATATTTATTACTATTTGTTACTAATTATTACTAATTATTTCTAATTATTACTATTCATCACTAATTATTACTAATTATTACTATTTATTACTAATTATTACTATTTATTTCTAACTATTACTAATTATTACTATTTATTACTAATTATTATTAATTATTACTATTTATTAATAATTATTACTATTTATTGCTATTTATTACTAATTATTACTAATTATTACTATTCATTACTAATTATTACTATTTATTACTAAATCTTACTATTTATTACTAAATATTACTAATCATTTCTATTTATTACTAATTATTACTAATTATTACTCTTTATTACTATTTATTACTAATTATTACTATTTATTACTAATTTCTACTATTTATTTCTAATTATTATTAATTATTACCAATTATTACCAATTATTAGTATTTGTTATTATTTATTACTATTTATAACTAATTATTACTAATAATTATGTGTAAATATTAATACTAATTATTAGTATTTTTTACTACCAATTATTAGTAATTTCTACTAATTATTACTAATTACTACTCATTAATACTAATTAGCACTAATTACTACTAATTAGTACTAGTTACTACTGATTACTACTAATTACTACTTGTTACTACTAATTAGTACTAATTACTTTAATTAGTACCAATTACTTCCAATTATTAATAATTATTACTATTTATTATTAATTATTACTAATTATTACTAATTATTACTGATTATTACTAATTATTACTAGTTATTACTAATTATTACTAATTATTACTAATTATTACTATTTATTTCTAATTATTTCCAATTATAACTATTTAGTTCTATTTATGACTATTTATTAGTATTTATTACTGTTTATTAGTATTTATTACATTTTTTTAGTATTTATTACTAATTATGTAAGAACCCGGTTTTTTCTGTGAAAGACTTTGGAATATTCTTGATGATATTCCAGAGCAGTGCCTTCAGAGGGCGTGTGATTTCGAGCCCCGGAGTGGCCGAAATTAAATTTTCAGTGCGTTCACACTGGAAATGCAAAATAAATGGGATAACTCCTAAACGGAGTTCTGGATCAGAGATCCGAGTGTACGGATGGGTCCGGAATGTGGTGTTTACCCTAGGGACGACATAAAACATGTCGGCGCAGGATGTTTGGACCCCTCGCCCGCTTCTGGAACGTTAAACGGATTAATTAATTAATTAATTAATTCGTTTATTGTTGAAACTCGAATATCTCTTAAACGGTGGCTCAGAATGGAAAACCGAGGGCACCGTTGAGTTCGGAGCATGCCGTTTACCCTAGGAGGGGTGTAAGTTTCGCGGGCGCAGCCCGTTTGTGAAAAAATGGCCCTAGGGGCGTTTTCGTAATTTAGCGGCTTCGGACGTTAAATTTTATAAATTTTGAACGGGGTCTCGGATTAAAATTCCGAGACTACCGTTGTGCTCGAGAGGTCGTGTTTACCCTCGGGGAGGCTTAACCTCGACCCCATTGGGGGTTTCAGATGCGGGACTTTTCGGAGGTTTTAAATTAATTAAAACATTAATTAATTTATTTAAACCCTCCCCCTCCCCCTTCTCCCTTGTTCTCCCCTGGCGAAGCCTCCCTCAAGGCAGCCTTCAAGCTCCCTCCCCTCCTCCACTCTGGCAAGGCGACGACACGACGACGGATCGTTCGTGAAGCTTTGGGCGAAGCCCAGCGAGGTAGGAGGTCTTTGTTTGCGTTTTAATTTCTGAACCATCTTTAAACTTCAAATATATGTGTCGATTGTCGTTCGATCGTCGAATCAAAGCCCATAAACGCGTAGTAGATTTTATTCTCTCTCCATCGCTTGTTTCGGTTTATAAAACCGAGTTCCGAGGACCCCGCAAACGTCCGCCGAAGTTTGCGTATTTTTGAAGGTTCCGGCGGTTCTCGGTTCTCCGGCGAGGTCCAGCGGCAGTGCGGCAGGGGCTCAGGCGGCGGCGCGCAGCGGCTCCAGGCGCGAGCAGCGTTCGGCAGCGGCTGGGTTTGTGGCAAGGCAAGGGCGGCCGGGGGTTTCGGTGTCGGCTGGGGCTCGCGGACGGCGAGCGGCGTCAGGCGGCTTCGGAGGAGCCGGGTGCGGCCGGCGGCAGGTCGGGGACGAGGCGGCCGCGGCGCGGCTTCGGCCTGTCGCCCTCAGCAGAGGAACCCAAGGCACCATGCCTCGGGCGTGCGACGTGGACAAGGACCCGCCGAACGCGGGTCCTGTGGGAGAAGAAGAAGACCGGCCGTCTGGCCGGTCTGCTGGGAAGAACCGGGCCCGAGGGGTCCGGTGCGATGGGAGTGAGCAGCGGCCAGCGGGCCGCGACGGTCTGGACCGGGCCGGCGGTCTGGACCGGTCCGGACCGGCCCCTTTGGGCCCCTTGGATTTCGGGGGGCCATATATATCAAACGGCGCGTCCGTTTGACGCGCCGTCTGCAGCGATGAGTTCGTATCGACGAGGCGCTCTCTTTAAGTTGTGTTTCGGGACATTTGGATTCCGTGCCCGAAGACGGGTGACCCGAGAGCTTTAATTTACTAGTATTAATTTATTATTAAAGTTGCGACGGACGTGGCTCGCGAGCCAGACGTCCGTTTGACGCGCCGTCGGAGGCGATGTGGCCCTGAGGCTGAGACGATCCTTCCAATGTGGTTCGGAACCTTTGCAGGTTGGTTTCGTTGCTCTGCGGCGCGAAACACAATGTGAATAATTAATTAATTAATTAATTAATTATTCTTGCGTCAGACCTAACTCCCACTTGGGATGTCTGATTGATGCACCGTCAGTGGCAGCATGATCCCAGTTCTCGTCCGGACCTTTTGAGGATCTTTCCAAAGCGTTCGGGTTGGAGACGAGGTGCAGGCCCCACGGGGCCTAGTTTGCACGTATTACGGTGAAACACTACTTTTTCACCCGACATCCGTTTGGGGTGTTTGAGTATTCAATTATGGGTGTTTTTCCGAGGGGATTGCAATGGTGAAATCCGCCCGCCCTAATTCGGCACAATGGTGCGGGGCCCACGAGGGCCGTTTGGGCGTCAACAGTGATTTTCCATCCTTATCACCGGGCGACCGTTTTGGACAAGTGAGTAGTCCATCTTGTGTGCTTTTTCGAGAGGATCGTAACAGTGTGATCCGTTCGTTGAGTTTTGGGACCGGGTTTCAGGTCCCACGTGGCACCGCTCGTGTGCGGTGCGCCGGAATGCATCTTTTTCTCCGGATATCCTTTGCACTCATGTGAGTAGTGCTTTTGACGTGTTTTCTCGAGAGGATCGCAATGGTGCGACGCGCCTGACTTTTTTCGGGGCCGAGGCTCGGGATCACGGGACGCCGTTCGGGTGTGAGGCGGTGTTGGTGACATGTTCCGTCGGATATCCATTGGAGTCGAGTAAGTAGTCGATCTCGCGTGCTTTTCCGCGAGGATTACAACAGTGTAAACCGTTTGGTTGTGCGGAGCCTCTTGCGCGATCTTATTGAATGTGGATCATGAGAGGTGATCCGGTGGCGGTTCGTCCTACCTTGTTTGTAGTGGACCCTTGGCGTGTGATCGTGCACTCTTGGGAGAGTGATATAAATGGTTCATGAGATGTGGTTGGCCATTCATGGGCCTTTGAGGTGGAGTTGTTACGTCACGCCTTCGCGTTGACGTTGGGTGTCGTGTACACGATAGCCCTTGTGCTGGAGACGTGGTATACTCTGGGAGTATACGAGAGCTCTTGGAGGTACGTGTGGTTCGTACCTGAGATGTTCATGTACTTGGTTGGGGTTGACTTGGGGCCACATGTAGTATGGGCCCCATGTGCGTGCCGTGTTCTGCTTTGCATGCTTTGTCCTCTCGCGGCATAGAGGGTCCATCTGTGCCCGTTTGTTTGACTAGCAGGGTTGAGTGGTCTCCGCCTGGTTTCATTCGCGATGGATTTTCCGGTAGCGGTGCTAGTGACACCCAGTGCTTGAGGAGACGCTGCACCTCTTTTGGGAGAGTTGTTCTGGAGTTGGGTAGTTGCGCGACACCCACTCCGTGTTTGGTTGGCCAGTGTTGTACCCTCCTGTAGAGATGGCCTGAGCAGTTCTGAGTTTTACCCTCCAGCGAGGCTGTGAAGTGGGTTACCTATCAACTTCCTCGGTCTTACCCTCCAGCAAGGCTGGGCAGTGGGTTTCTCACTGACTTCTAGGGTTTACCCTCCAGCAGAGACTGGACAGTGGGTCACCCGACGCACTTAGGGTCTACCCTCCAGCAGAAACTATGCAGTGGGTCACCCGACGACCTCTTAGGGCCTACCCTCCAGCAGGGCTGGGCAGTGGGTCTCTCGTTGTCTAGTTCCAGGTCTACCCTACAACGGGGCTGGGCAGTGGGTCGGCTGTCGACTTATTCCAGGTCTACCCTCCAGCGGGGCTGTGCAGTGGGTCGCCTGATGATGTATTAAGGTCTACCCTCCAGCGGGGCTGGGAAGTGGGTCGCCTGATGATGTATTAAGGTCTACCCTCCCACGGGGCTGGGCAGTGGGTCACCGGATGATGTGTTATGGTTTACCCTCTAGCAGGGCTGGGGAGTGGGTCGCCTGATGATGTATTAGGGTTTACCCTCCTGCAGGGCTGGGCAGTGGGTCACCCGATATCTGGTTATGAATTTCCCTTCAGTAGGGCTGGGTAGTGGGACACCTGTTGGCATTCCAGACTCAGTCCTATCGACTAGGCCAGTATGTGGCTTTCCTCCGTGATTACCGGAGCGGGACCCTTGGTTATACGGGTCAGTGTTGTGACGGCTTGACTTTGAGGAGACCTCTCGACTGCAGGGCAGTGACGAGGTGTGGTTTTACTTTCCCTAGAACTATCAAGTACGAGGGGCACTTTCCCCACCGATATGCGTTCTTGCGACGCGATCTAAAACTGTGCGGGCGAGTTAGTGCCGCCCAAAGCGGATAGTGTCAAAGTGCGATGATTGAGCCCCTTGGCTTGTGGTTCGGGGAAGATGTGCGGGATGCTGGGCATCTATGGAGTTTACTTCTGGGGATGTTGGCTACTCTTTTCTTGGGCTGAGCTACAGGACGGAGATCCCCTTATGATCTTGTTCGGGCTTCTTGAAAGAGCATATATATGTATATACCTTGTTTTTGAGTACCCACCCTTGGGTTTTGGCTACTCTCCTTCCGGGAGAGGAGAAGACACGCGGGGTATGCCACGTGCTTTCCGTGTCTAGATTCTTGTGGTTGGATGAGTCTACTCTCCTGCCATAGGTAGCAAAGACTCGATGAGAAGTTCATCTTCTCACCATTTCCAGCTCCTTGTGTCTGGACGAGTCTACCTTCTTTCCTCTTGTTGGGTTGAGCTGGACTCTCTACTGTTACTCTACTTCACTCCTTTTCATACTCCTCTACTTTTTCTGTTCTCTCTACTGCTCACCCTTCGGTACCTCCTTTGTTGCTCCCTCGATCCTTCGAGGTATCCTACTGAGTATTTTTTATACTCACCCCTACTTGGGCTTTTGCCGCACTTGGTGTGCCCTTGCAGACAACGGATAGGTGGAGCGTGACTAAAGTGGAGCGTAGGAGCTTTGGATCTTGGACCGCGTGTGGTGGTCGGAGTCGGGTTCCAGGTGGGAGACCCGTCAGCTGTTTCTTTTTGTTTACCTTTTTTCGGGTTGTGGCACTTTTTGGTTGGGCGCGTGTTTTTCCCCTTTTCATTTCAGCTTGTACCCTATACTATTTAGAGGTCGATGCACTCTTATGGTTTATTTATAGCAGTTTCCCTTTACTTTTCTTTATACTATGCACTTTTTCATTGAGTGTGCTGCGTGTGGGTGTGTACAGGTGCTTAGGAAAAGGCCTCCCCGAGTTGTTGTGCCTTTGGCGCTGGTCGCCAACCCTTGGCCTATGGAGGCTGGCTTGGGGTAGTTGCGGCTCAAGCCCGAGGAGGGTAGGGTTGCGACAAAGTGGTATCAGAGGTGGTTCGTTCCTTGGGACACTGTTCGGACGTCCCTAAAATAAAAGGAATTGGTTGGGATATAGGGAAATAGTGTTAATGTGTCTCGGGACGGCTCTCAGGCCAGGGAGTCCAGTGATGGTGCGGCGGCCGACGTATCCATTCACCACGACCCTGATAACCCACTTGTCGACTCGACATGCTAAGACACTTGTTGTAGGGAAAATTTGGTTTGTGCATCACATAGGACTAAGTTTTGACTGTCCTTCTTGAGCCATCTCCCCATCGTTGTTGTTGTTGTTGGTATATACATATATGCTCATCTGACCGCGACACTCCTTGATAATATTCAGGATGTTTCCGTGAAGACATCCAGCCAGGATACCATCTTTGGGTGCATGGCGACGACCCTGTGAGCTACAAGGCCACAGTCCAGGACCCATCATGCGAGCCCCTTTCTCCGGGTGGCCCGGTAGCAGCACCCCCACCTGTTCAGCAGCAGGCAGTTTCAGCAGAGCAGGCTGAGCTTGAGCACAGGTTGAGCACGCTCCGTGAGTTCCAGTGCTAGAGACTGCTTAGGTTCAGTGGTGATCCAGACCCTCAGGTAGCAGAGGGTTGGCTAGAGATAGTGGTTCACCTTTTCAGGCTTGTGCAGACGCCGACAGATTAGAGAGTGGCTTTGGCAGCCACCCTTTTTCGTGGAGCATCTCGGCGTTGGTGGAGTCTGGTGACTCAGTTTATTAAAAAGTCATCGCTTTCTTTGGATTACTTTCAGTTGTTGTTTCGTGAGGATTTTTTCCCTCCTTCTTTCCCTCCTTTCGGATTCAGGAGATCCTGCAGTCTCAGCAGGGAGGGATGACGGTGGCCGAGTACGCGGCTAGTTTTGCAGACTGTGCACGCTTTTACCCAGAAATGGTCCATGAAGACAACATCCGAGCGCAGAAGTTTGAGCAGGGTCTCCGCCAAGAGATTCGTGTTGTCTTAGTACCGTTCGGCGTTTCCACATATGTCGGGGTGCTAGAGCAGGCGTTGGTGAAAAAGAGCTTCCTGTCACGTTTTGCGGTTGGTAGTGGCAGAGGGCATGACAGAGCCGAGACGTCTGTCGTAGTTAGTAGGCGCCGGAGGACAGGACCTCGATGCAGGTCGCCTTCCCACTGCCGGTTTCGGAGATGTGGTCATATACCACTGTGGAGAAAAGGCGCATGGCCTCAGCTGATGATGCCCTTCCGTGAGTGGATCCCGGGCCATGGTCGTACACCACAGTGGCGTCAGAGGGCACCAGGGCAGCCCAGAGAGCATCGGTGTTATGCTTGTGACGGGCGAGGTCACTTGGCACGAGACTATCTGACCCAAGTTGTCGGGAGCTTCGGGTAGGCAGCAGGCGCAACACCACGGCATAGGCAGCGCCGTGATCGGAGTAGTGGCCAGAGAGGTGGTGCTAGCAGAGGAGCGGGAGGAGCTGGATGTGGGGGACGACGTTACAATATCTCCCCATCACCACTAGGTGGTCCATGTCAGGCTCTGGGAGCTGACAGTTGGGACAGAGGACAACCGCGAGCTTTGGATGTCTATTATCCTGCAGAGCATGAGGTGATAAGAGGTACGCTCTACAGCTCTTTTATCTTTTTGTAGTAGAATTGTTAGACTCTGTGTGTGTACTCCTATCCTCCCTTCTCCTTGTTTGAGGTGTTACTAGGGTGACGCAGGGCATCGGTGTAACCCTGTGTTGTTAAGGAAAAAGGCGTGAGACCTTTTCCTTTAGTCGATGGTGTTTAATCCTTCACTCTCCGAGCGTGTAAGAGAGTCTTGATTGCGAGACATCGACTGTGGAATCATGCATGACCAGATATCCTCGGGTGTTTCACCATATGGATCTTCTGAAGGAGGGAATCACCGGGCCATCTTCCAGGTGCGGGCGGTGATTTTAGTCACGGCGTGCGACGTAGAATTTTGACCGTGGAGGTGAGCTACCCCTGAGGGCCTTCGGGCCATTTGAGACCGTGCCAAGGGATGACGAGGTATCCTGCCACCTTGCCCTAACCCCAAAGTCTGGAGTGGGTGAACGACATCGTCAAGGGCCGACCTCGCGTGAATGGATCAATCCTTTGGTCTGTGTGCGGTGACGCAGAGCTGTGCGTGGGTTCTTCAGGGTATGGGAAATCCAATTGTGGGCTTAGTACCCTGTGTTGCTCCCTAGTTTTGATTTTCGGGGACAAAAATCTTGAAGGAGGAAATGATGTAAGAACCCGGTTTTTTCTGTGAAAGACTTTGGAATGTTCTTGATGATATTCCAGAGCAGCGCCTTCAGACGGCGTGCGATTCCGAGCCCCGGAGTGGTCGGAATTAAATTTTCAGTGCCTTCACACTGGAAACGCCAAATAAATGCGATAACTCCTAAACGGAGTTCCGGATCAGATATCCGAGTGTACGGATGGGTCCGGAATAGGGTTTTTACCCTAGGGACGACATAAAACATGTCGGCGCGGGAC
Organism: Viscum album; assembly: GCA_963277665.1. NCBI lineage: Eukaryota > Viridiplantae > Streptophyta > Magnoliopsida > Santalales > Viscaceae > Viscum > Viscum album. The sequence goes on along the minus strand of OY728143.1, from coordinate 795,167,409 downwards.
GTTTGGACCCCTCGCCCGCTTCTGGAACGTTAAACGGATTAATTAATTAATTAATTAATTCGTTTAGTGTTGAAACTCGAATATCTATTAAACGGTGGCTCAGATTGGAAAACCGAGGGCACCTTTGAGTTCGGAGTGTGCCGTTTACCCTAGGAGGGGTGTAAGTTTCACGGGCGCGGCCCGTTTGTGAAAAAATGGCCCCAGGGGCGTTTTCGTAATTTAGCGGCTTCAGACGTTAAATTTTATAACTTTTGAATGGGGTCTCGGATTAAAATTCTGAGACCGCCGTTGTGCTCGATAGGTGGTGTTTACCCTCGGGGAGGCTTAACCTCGACCCCGTCGGGGTTTCAGATGCAGGTCTTTTCGGGGGTTTTAAATTAATTAAAACATTAATTAATTTATTTAAACCCTCCCCCTCCCCCTTCTCCCTTGTTCTCCCCTGGAGAAGCCTCCCTCAAGGAATCCCTCAAGCTCCCTCCCCTCCTCCAATCTGGCAAGTCTACGACGCGGTGGCGGATCGTTCGTGAAGCTTCGGGCGAAGCCCAGCGAGGTAGGAGGTCTTTGTTTGTGTTTTAATTTCCAAACCATCATTAAACCTCAATTATATGTGTCGATTGTCATTCAATCATCGAATCAAAGCCCATAAACGCGTAGTAGATTTTATTCTCTCTCCATATCTTGTTTCGGTTTGTGAAATCGAGTTCCGAGGACCCCGCAGACGTCCGCAGAAGTTTTCTTGTTTTTGAATGTTCTGGCGGTTCTGTGTTCTCCGACGAGGTCCAGTGGCGGTGCGGCAGGGGCTCAGGCGGAACCGCGCGGTGGCTTCTGGCACGGGCGACGTTCGGCAGTGGCTAGGTTCGTGGCAAGGTGAGGGTGGCCGGGGGCTTCGGTGTCAGTCGGGGCTCGCGGACGGCGAGCGGCATCAGGTGGCTTCGGAGGAACCGGGTGCGGCCAGCGGCAGGTCGGGGACGAGGCGGCCGCGGCGCGACTTCGTCCCGGCGACCTCAGCAGAGGAACCCGAGGCACCGCGCCTCGGGCGTGTGGCGTGGACAAGGACCCGCCGAACGCGGGTCCTGCAGGAGAAGAAGAAGACCGGCCGTCTGGACGGTCTGCTGGGAAGAACCGGACCCGAGGGGTCCGGTGCGATGGGAGTGAGCCGCGGCCAGCGGGCCGGCGGTCTGGACCGGTCCGGACCGGCCCCTTTGGTCCCCTTTCATTTCGGGGGGCCATATCTTTCAAAGGGCGCGTCTGTTTGACGCGCCGTCTACGACGATGAGTTTGTATCGACGAGGCGCTCTCTTTAAGTTGTGTTTCGGGACTTTTGGATTCCGTTCTCGAAGACAGGTGACCTGAGAGCTTTAATTTACTAGTATTAATTTATTATTAAAGTTGTGACGGACGTGGCACGCGAGCCAGACGTCCATTTGATGCACTGTCAGAGGCACTATGGGCCTGAGGCTGATATGGTCCTTCCAATGTGGTTCGGGACCTTTGCTGGTTGGTTTCGTTGCTCTGCGGCATGAAACACAATGTGAATAATTAATTAATTAATTAATTATTCTTGCGTCGGACCTAACTCCCACTTGGGATGTCCGATTGACGCACCGTCAGTGGAAGCATGATCCCAGTCCTCGTGCGGAACTTTTGAGGATCTTTCCAAAGCGTTCGGGTTGGAGACGAGGTGCGGGCCCCACGGGGCCTAGTTTGTATGTATTACGGTGAAACACTACTTTTTCACCCGACATCTGTTTGGGGCATTTGAGTATTCGATTATGGGTGTTTTTCCGAGGGGATTGCAATGGTGCAATCTGCCCGCCCTAATTCGGCACGATGGTGCGGGGCCCACGAGGGCCGTTTGGGCGTCAACGGTGATTTTCCATCCTTATCACCGGGCGACCGTTTTGGGCAAGTGAGTACTCCATCTTGTGTGCTTTTTCGAGAGGATCGCAAAGGTGCAATCCGTTCGTTGAGTTTCAGGACCGGGTTGCGGGTCCCACATGGCACCGCTCGTGTGCGGTGTGCCGGAATGCATCTTTTTCTCCGGATATCCGTTGCACTCATGTGAGTAGTGCTTTTGACGTGTTTTCCCGAGGGGATTGCAATGGTGTGATGTGCCCGACTGTTTTTGGGGCCGAGGCTCGGGATCACGGGACGCCGTTCGGGCGTGAGGCGGTGTTGGTGACCTTTTCCGTCGGATATCCGTTGGAGGCGAGTAAGTAGTCGATCTTGCGTGCTTTTCCGCGAGGATTACAACGGTGTAATCCGTTTGGTTGTGCGGAGCCTCTTGCACGATCTTATTGAATGTGGAGCATGAGAGGTGCTCCGGTGGCGGTTCATCCTACCTTGTTTGTAGCGGACCCTTGGCGTGTGATCGCGCACTCTTGGGAGAGTTATATAAATGGTTCACGAGATGTGGTTGGCAGTGCCTGGGCCTTTGAGGTGGAGTTGTTACGTCACACCTTCGCGTTGACGTTGGGTGCCGTGTGCATGATAGCCCTTGGGTTGGAGACATGGTATACTCTGGGAGTATACGAGAGCGCTTGGAGGTACGTGTGGTTCGTACCAGAGACGTTTGTGCACTTGGTTGGGGTTGACTTGGGGCCACATGTACTATGGGTCCCATGTGCGTGTCGTGTTCTTCTTTGCGTGCTTTGTCCTCTCGCGGCGTAGAGGGTCCCTCTGTGCCTGTTTGTTTGACCAGCAGGGTTGAGTGGTCTCCCCTAGTTTCATTCACGATGGATTGGCCGGTAGCAGTGCTAGTGACACCCAGTGCTGGAGCAGACGCTGCACCTCTTTTGGGAGTGTTGTTCTGGAGTTGGGTGGTTGCGTGACACCCACTCCATGTTCGGTTGGCCAGTGTTGTACCCTCCTGTAGAGATGGTCAGAGCAGTTCTGAGTTTTACCCTCCAGTGGGGCTGGGCAGTGGGTTACTCATCGACTTCCTCGGGCTCACCCTCCAGTAAGGCTGGGCAGTGGGTTGCTCACTGACTTCTAGGGTTTACCCTCCAGCAGAGACTGGGCAGTGGGTCACCCGACGCACTTAGGGTCCACCCTCCAGCAGAGACTGGGCAGTGGGTCACCCGACGCACTTAGGGTCTACCCTTCAGTAGAGACTGGGTAGTGGGTCACCCGACAACCTCTTAGGGTCTACCCTCCAACAGGGCTGGGCAGTGGGTCGCCCGTCGTCTAGTTCGAGGTCTACCCTCCAGCGGGGCTAGGCAGTGGGTCGCCTGATTATGTATTAAGGTCTACCCTCCAGTGGGGCTGGGCAGTGGGTCGCCTGATGATGTATTAAGGTCTACCCTCTAGCAGGGATGGGCAGTGGGTCACCGGATGATGTGTTATGGTTTACCCTCCAGCAGGGCTGGGCAGTGGGTCGCCTGATGATGTATTAGGGTTTACCCTCCAGCAGGGCTGGGTAGTGGGTCACCCGATATCTGGTTATGAATTTCCCTCCAGCAGGGCTGGGTAGTGGAACACCTGTTGGCATTCCAGACTCATTCCTCTCGACTAGGCTAGTCTGTGGCTTTCCTCCGTGATTACCGGAGCGGGACCCTTGGTTATACGGGTCAGTGTTGTGACATCTTGACTTTGAGGAGACCTCTCGACTGCAGGGCAGTGACGAGGTGTGGTTTGACTTTCCCTAGAACTCTCAAGTACGAGGGGTGCTTTCCCCACCGAGACGCGTTCTTGTGACGCGATCTAAAACCGTGCGGGCGAGTCAGTGCCGCCCAAAGTGGATAGTGTCAAAGTATAGTGATTGAGCCCCTTGGCTAGCGGTTCGGGGCAGATGTGCGGGATGCTAGGCATCGATGGAGTTTACTTCTGGGACTGTTGGCTACTCTTTTCTTGGGCTGATCTATGGGACGGAGATCCCGTTACAATCTTGTTCAGGCTTCTTGACAGAGTATATATATGTATATACCTTGTTTTCAAGTACCCACTCTTGGGTTTTGGCTACTCTCCTTCCGGGAGAGGCGAAGACGCGCGGGGTATGCCACGTGCTTTCCATGTCTAGCTTCTCGTGGTTGGATGAGTCTACTCTCCGACCATAGGTAGCGAAGACTCGATGAGAAGTTCATCTTCTCACCGTTTCCATCTCCTTGTGTCTGGACGAGTCTACCTTCTTTCCTCTTGTTGGGTTGAGTTGGACTCTCTACTGTTACTCTACCGCACTCCTTGTTGTACTCCTCTACTTTTTCTGTTCTCTCTACTGCTCACCCTTCGGTACCTCTTTTGTTTCTCCCTCGAGCCTTCGGGGTATCCTACTGAGTATTTTTTATACTCACCCCTGCTTGGGCTTTTCCCGCACTTGGTGTGCCCTTGCAGACGACGGACAGGTGGAGCATGACTTCAGTGGAGCGTTGGAGCTTGGGAGCTTGGACCGCATGCGGTGGTCAGAGTCGGGTTCCAGGTGGGAGACCCGTCAGCTGTTTCTTTTTTTTTACTTGTTGTCAGGTTGGGGTACTTTTTGGTTGGGCACGTGTTTTTCCCCTTTTCTTTTCAGCTTGTACCCTGTACTATTTAGAGGTTGATGCACTCTTGTGGTTTATTTATAGCAGTTGACCTTTACTTTTCTTTTTTACTCTGCACTTTTGAATTGAGTGTGCTGCGTGTGGGTGTGTACAGGTGCTTAGGAAAAGGCCTCCCCGAGTTTTTGTACCTTCGGCGCTGGTCGCCAGCCCCTGGCCTTTGGAGGCGGGCTTGGGGTAGCTGCGGCTCAATCCCAGGTGGGGTCGGGTCGTGACAAATTATTAGTATTTATTACTAATTATTAGTATTTATTTCTAATTATTAGTATTTATTAATAATTCTTAGTATTTATTACTAATTGTAAATATTTATTACTATTTTTCCTAATTATTACTATTTTTCCAAATTATTACTAATTAGTGTTAATTACTATTAATTACTACAAAAGACAGCTACTAATTACAAATTAATGTTAATTATTTATATACATTACTTATTATTGTTAATAATTATTAATTATTAAGAATTTATAAGAATTAGTAATTATAATTTAATTTTATTACTACAAATAAACACTGATGACAAAGAAATTAAAATCTATCTTAATTACAACTAATCAACGATAAATAAAATTATAATAAAGAAATGAAATAAATACTAAATTTAATAAAACATAAATACCTTTAAACTTGATATCTTATAATTGCAGACGGCTTCACAACTTTTTCGTAAAAAAAATAACTCTGAAAAATTTTCACCCTAAAATTGGAGTATAGAGAAGCAGAGAAAGAAGGAATTGAGGAGGCGGAAAGAAAAAACGGATGTGAGGGTATATATTGGTTTGATTTGTTGCAACGAGACTATTTGCGACGGGATTCCCATTGAAAATAGTATTTTATTGGGACGGGTCTCTTCGTAAATACATTCGGCCGAATTAATTACTATTGGCGGTTATAAGGTTATTTACGATGGTGTCATCACAAAAAGTAACCTACCGACACACTATTTGCAACGAGACAACAACCCGTCGTAAATAGGTTTTTATCATCGCTGGTTATTTGCAACGGGACCTATCACAAATAAACCTATGGGGGTCGAACTATTTACGACAAGGGATCCCCCATGGCAACTAGTGTTTACCGCCTCCTGGTATTTGCGACGGGCGGTGCCTACCCGTCGCAAATAGTTAGTTATTTGCGACAGTTTGAATTTCCTGTCGCAAACAACCACTTCGATGGACTATTTTCGATGGAATTTATTCTCATCGCAAAAACTAGTTTTTCTCGTAGTGTTTTGAATGAAGTGAAAAGTTAAAGGTGTTTAAAAAATGTATAAGATGAAGTCGTGGATAAATCAAAATGTGCCTCTATGAAAAGAGATTGAGACAGAGTTCTTTACCTTGAGCCCAAATCATCGCGTATGTTCCTTATTCTTCTTGAATAATAAAATTAAGTTAATTTCTACTTATTTCAGAACCATTTTAATTTATATTACTCCTTTTATATAACTTATTACCACGTTATAATCATTACATAATTATTTAAGCTAATATCAGTCGTTTTGTTGATATTCTGTATTTGAGTCAAAAATAAAGTTCTTATAATTACAAATTGTCCATGTGGTCAAAATTCTACTATCTCTAGAATGATATTCATGATTTAAATATCATATATAGCCACTGTATATATGTATTTATAATAGTACATAACATTTGGTGATAAGAAATGAAATGCACCATTCATGGAGACGGTAAACTGAACGTACAATGAACACTACTTTCATTTATTTTTCATATTTAATGGAATGAAAATTAAGTGATACATAGGTATATTATAAGTTCAGTATAATATCATATTTTATATATGTTACATATGTTCATTAAATCAATCCTTTATACATTCCATGAAAGGCATGAATGAGTCATATCACTTTGAGGGGGAGGTAGTTCACACTTTCATAAATGAAATTATTGTATTTACATATTTTGGAAAGCATAGAGGTATGATTTAAATAAAAAAAATAGAAGCATAATGAAAATATAAATATAATATATATCATAAATAAATACAGTTCCATCATAATGGACACCATGATAGGTGGTAGGGGGAAAATGAACAATAATCGCTTCGTGAGGCAGTAGTTTTCCATCCACATAAACAATATATTCATATCCATTAGATGGAGGTGTGTGTAAGTTTAGTTTGAATCCTTCTCATAACAACATAATAATATATTGAGGATACTGTTGTTGTTATGTAATCAAAGAATAATAATTGAATAGGGAGAGGAGAAGTAAAATAATGGATATGAACTTTAGGGAAGGAGCTACCTCTTAAAACGTGTAACTCCCTTTGATTTGAGCCAAAATACATTCTTGAATTTAATTATTCCTAAGGTTCGGAATCTTGGAGGAAGATAGGGATGTTGGGAGAATATATTTTCGGAGTTTGGATGAGCCAGGGGGCTTGAGAGGTGTGATTAAATGGGTAGGGTTGATTCCCTTTTATAAGAGGGAGGACGGGCACTTTAGGAACGTCTTGAAGTATTATTTTATTTTTAAATGATTTTTTGGTTTCAAATGGTCCCAAAGTTATTTATTTCAAATATAATATGTTTTTGGGTCAAAAAAATACAACCAATATGTTTTAGACAAGTATATGTCACAAATATAACCTTATCTTTTAGCTTTAACCCTTATTTAACAAGTTTAAGTGTTACAATGTCTTCTTGTATATTTATACTATAAAGTTAATATTGTTACTATAAAATTCCAACAGAACCACAAGTTATTAATTAATGAAATCTTAAAAATTAACTAAGTCATTTGGGAAAATATTATTTTTTTGGAATATTATATCATTTAATAAATTAGTATTTGTTTTGAAAACTCATTTATGTTAAGTTTTATACTATTCATATCATGATTTTTAAAACAATCCATAAAAACATTATTATTTATAGAAAACATCATTAATTAAAATATAACAAGTCATAAACATCCAAAAAATTCATGGATGGCATAAAAGGTTTTAAAATAAATTTATTTTAATATTTATAATCTCATTATTTAAATTATTAATTAATATGGTAATAACTACATCATCATTTTTCCATAAATATATTTATTTATTTGATTTCAAAAAAGTATAAATAAAATACCCTGATGTAGGAAATATGTTTAGATTTCTAATTAATATTTATATTTGAAGAGATCACTTATATAACCCCATATAAAAATTCTTTTAGTAAAAAAGGAATGTTTATGTTATATTTTTCATTACATTAAATTAATTCTTATAAAATGTCATTTTCACATAAAAGTGGCTCCATGGGGTCCCAAAATCATCCCAAGGATGGAAATGGTTGGAAATATCTCATAAAATAGTACTAGGACATGTTTAGGGTATTTTAATATAATAATAATAATATTTTTTTACCCTTATTTTCCAGATTTACCTTTTCACCATGATAAATAAAATAATTACTGAAGTTACTATTCATAACTTCTGAAAATAAAATATACCTATTTACACAATTTGGAACTCTTGATTACAAATATGGAATCCATTTTTCCAAAATAAAAACACAGATGTTTCAAAAATTAATTTAAAATTAATCCCCTTTGTCAAAACCAAAAAGCGTGTTTTTAAGAAGTAAAAACTATCAAAATATTAACATGTGTTTATGTACAATTTCCAAGTGAAATTACCTCCAATGACCTACATTGGATTAAATGATAAAAATATAATCCAATTATACATTAAAACTAATTAAAATTACAATCTAACTATATAAATAAATTAGTTGAAAAGGTACTTTTACTTAAAATGTGGTAATTTTCACAATTCATTAAAAAAATAAATTTATTAGAAAATTACAAAAAAATTATCCAAACTAAATTTTGATGTCTCAATTATATAGAAGAAGCTTATTTTTTCTAATAAAACATATAAATGTGACAAAAACTAGATTTAGAAAGCGTTCTCTATCAAATGGCCGTAAAATGGCATTTTAAAAATATTAGTGTATTTCATGCTTAAAATCAAATTCATTGTTAGTTTAAGCCTCTAAAATTTATTTGATAAATGTAAAGACATTTAAAAAACAAGTATAATCATATTGTAGTAATTTATTTTTATTCTCGCCAATATAATGACCAGGTGTTACCTACCATTTAAAATAATAATATTTTTATATTATTTTTCGGCATAACTCAATGTTGTGTACAACATAAGATTTTAAAGAAACCCTTTGTTGCGTGTTGAGTATCCTATTAGACAAAGCATCCCCTTTAATTTGAAAATAATATAATATTCATAAATTATAATAGAAATTAAAAAGTATTATTCTATAAATATCTGGGTTGTGACATCCTTCCCCTCTTTGGGGAATTGCGTCCCCACAACTTTATTCACTTATCAAATAAGTGGGGGTATTTATTCGGCATTGCATTTTCAGATTCTCATGTTTCCTCTTCAACCATATGGGTTTTCCATAAAAAAATTTACCTGATTAATTACCTTATTCCACAACATTTTCTCTCTTCGATTAAGAATACAGTCTGTTTGTTCCTCATAAGAAAGATTCTCTTCAACCAAACTACCTATGGACTCAAAATATGAGATGGATCTGGAATATACTTTCTCAACATTGAAATATGAAAACAATTGTGTACCTGGGATAAAAGTGGAGGTAAAACCACTCTATAGGAAACTGATCCAACTTTATCTATAATTCCATAAGGTCAAATGAACCTCGGACTCAGCTTTCCCTTCTTTCCAAAACACATCACACTTTTCCATGGAGAAAACATTGATAAAGACATGATCAACTACCTTGAAAGAAATATACTTTCTATGGTTATCAGTATAACTTTTCTGCTGGATCTGAGTAGTTCTGTTGTGTTTCTTAATCAACTGATCTTTTTCTGCCATCTCTTCTACCAATTTTGGTCCCATCAACTTCCATTCACCAACTTAATCCCAAAAAGCTATAGTTCTAAACTGCTTTCCTTATAATGCCTCAAATGGTTCCATCTATATACTGGAATGAAAATTGTTATTATAAGAAGACTCAACCAAAGAAAGATGTTGGTCCCAAATTACTTAGTAATCCATTGAAGAAGCAGGAAGCATATCTTCCTATGTCTGAATTGTTCATTCTGACTGCCCATCGGATTATGGATGAAAAGATATAATAAAATTTAAACAAGAACCCAATTACTTCTGAAGGCCCTTCCAAAAGGTAGAAGTGAACTTGGGATCATGGTCAGATAAAATAGAGAGGGGAAATCCATGTAACCTGACTATCTCTTTAATATATAATCAAGAAAGTTGATCTAGGGATATATTATCTCTAATAGGAAGGAAATGAATAGATTTAGTCAATCTATCAACAATAATCTAGATTGCATTATTACCTCGAGAAGTCTTTGACAATCCCACTAGGAAATCCATGGACACATTTTCTGATTTACATTATGGCATTGGCAGAGGATGAAGCACCCCTTTCGGTAATTTCCTGTCTATTTTAACCAGTTGAAAAATCTAACATCTCATGGTAAATTTGGCAATATCTATTTTCATTCCATCCCACCTGTAATACTCTCAATGATATCCTTACATTTTAGTACTTCCAGGATGAACTGAAAATGGAGAACAATGAGCTTCACAAAGAAACTCTTTATTCAACTGTGAATCACAAGGTGCACATAACATCCATCCAAACCTCAAAACAAAATATTTATCAATATTAAATTTAGGTAACATACCCTTCCAAACCAATTCTATATTTTTCTACAAATCACTGTCTTCTTTCTGCACTTTCATTATTTGGTCTTTAGAGACGATTTAACTGCCGCTTAAAACAAAAAGGTGGAATTACCTACACCAAAAAATTCCAATCAAAAATCCATCAAATCAAAAACTGAAGGATATCATTCCAAATGTAGCATGATTAATTTAGAATTTCTATTTTGAATAAAAGCATCATCCACTTTATTTTCCTTTCCTGGATGGTAAAGGATCATGCAATAATAATCCTTGATTAATTTTATCCATCTCCTCTGTTTCATGTTTAATTATTTATGAGTGAATATATACTTAAATTTTTTTTGATAAATATATATTTCACACTTTACTCCATAAAAATTATGCCTCCAAATTTTTAATAAAAAACAATAGTAGCTAATTTTAAATCATGTGTAGGGTAATTTAACTCATGAGGTTTCAACTGACGGGAAGCATAAGAAATTACCTAATCATTATGCGTAATAACAAAACCAAGTCCTTTCAATGAAGCATAACTATGGAAAAAATTTCACCAATTCTAGAATGTATTTCTAAAAAGAGATCATTCACTAATCTTCTTTTCAATTCCTGAAAATATTCGTCACATTCATTTGTCCCGATGAACTTAATATCTTTTTGATCTAACTTAGTTAGTTGGCTAGATAACCATGAATTTTTTTAAAAAAACCTCCTATAATAATCTTCTAAACCATGAAATCTATGAATCTTGATTATATTTGTGGGTCTTGGTCAATCTTTAACAAATTTGGTTTTAGAAGGATCAACTGTTATGCCATATTTAGAAACAATGTGACCAAGGAATGAAATTTGTTGTAACCAAAACTCACACATTCTAAATTTCCCATGAAGCTTCTTTTCTTTTATGGTTTTCAAGAAAACACTTAAATTAATTTTATGATCCTCTTTACTTTTAGAATATACCATAATATCATCAATAAACACAACAAAAAACGTATCCAAGAACTCATGGAAAATTCTACTCATATGATCCATGAATATATGAGGTGCATTGGTTAACCCAAAAGTTATAACTAAAAATTCATAATGGGCATATCTAGTACATTACATATTCTTCTAAATGTCTTCTTCAGTTACTTTCAACTGATGGTACCCCAACCTCATGTCGATCTTTGAAAAATACTGATCTCCCTGGAGCTGATAAAACAAATCATCAATATGAGGAAAATGGTACATGTTATTAATAGTTTTTTTATTCAAGAATCTATAATCAATGAAAAGTCTCATTGAACAATATTTCTTTTTAACAAACAAGACAAGATCACCCCATGGTGAGGTGCTAGGTTGAATGAAACCTTTATCTAATAACTCTTGAAATTTATTCTTTAACTATAAAGTTCAATTTGAACCAATCGATATTGGGGGTTTGAAATTGTTTTAGCATTAGGAACTAAGTAGACTATAAATTCAACTTTCCAATCAGGTATTATACCATGGAACTCCTCATAAAAAACATCAAGATACTCATTTACCACTAAAATGTCATTAACTTGAATAGTTACTTTATTTTCAACAATATATACAAGGTAATATTCATTTCCATCTTTTACTAGTTTCTCAAATTCCTGATATGTTATCAAAATTAAGGGTTTATTCTTGTACAAAAACTGAAATTCTTTCTGGAAAGTAACCTCTTTATCTCTTCAGTGAATATTAACATGATAAATAGAAATCCAATCCATACCCAAAATAACACCAAACTCTACTAGAGGAAAAAAAGTTTTTCAGGTAGATTCTTCTTGTACAAAAATATAAGAAGGTTCTTATAATATAATTTTTTTCAACATTTCCTCTAATTGTTTTTTCCACAAGGTGAGGATTCATATCTTGATATGGAATTAAAAATTTAGTAGAAAATTTCTCAAAAATGAAAGAATGTGTAGACCCTGAGTCAAAAAACACATTGTATAACCTGAATAAAAAACAATGTACCTGACACTACTTTATTTGATAGACTAACATCTCCAAAAGTAGTTGCAAAGGATTCACCACCCCTTTCTGCTTGTAGTTAGGCTGCTTTCCTTCATTTTAGTTCTTCATTTGATACTAATTTCCATAATGTCACATTTCATTGAACTTAGAACATTTTACAGATTGTAAATTAGATTTTGTCTTAACATTACCCTGATCTTTTTCACTAAAATTACGATCCTTATGTCCCATTTTACCACATCAGAAGAATATATCATAATTCAAAAGTCATAACCCAATGTTATTTTTTCCAAAATTTTTACAAATTGTAAACATAATTTTATTACCATAAGTTATTTTTGAAGAGTTCTTCCCTTTTTTCTACCACCTTAACCTCTTATTATGTTGTTTTTAAAAGAACACCTGATCATCGACAAAATCCATTTCCACCCTCTCAGCACATCAAACATGTTTTTCAAAAATGTTAACTCACAAGAAGCTAAAGAACTTAGATACTTTGTCTTTATTCCTGAGTAACAATGAATGATTTTAATATCAAGATCTCATATAAAATTTGAAGCATACCTTTCTAGTCGAGTGAATTTTGATTGATAAGTAGCCACTGAGTCATCTTCCTGGCTCAATTCCAAGAATTGTTTTTCCATCCTAAGGTGAACCACCTTAGGAAAGTATTTCTCAAGAAATGTAACTTTGAATTCATCTTAATAAAGATCATCAATATCCTCACTATCCCTAATATTTTTAACCATCGACCACCACTGATCGACTTCACCTTCAAAATGGTAAAAAAAACCTTTTGATGTTCTGAACACCCCATGACATCGATTTTTTTCCTGTTCTTTAATTCACCATTTAGATAAAACAAGGTCATATGATCCTCTAAATGATGGGGGATGTTTCCTTATGAAGTGATCCACTTTGGACATGTTAATTTGTGGTTTATATGACTGATCTTGTGCATGGATACCACCAACATTTATAACTTGAGTAAACTGTTCCATCACTGCAACAAACTATTTAGTTCCGATTTCCACTATCTCAGGTTAATGATTTGGAATGTTGTTTTCATCTTGATGTTATCCCATTATAACTGCCCTGTTTCCTCTGTGGAAAACTATTTTGATCACAAAAATATCTTAGGCGAAGAAACATGGTAATATTCAAATGCTATATCATTTCAATCTTACTATAAATTAATTTATGGATATTAATTTAACAGTATCATAACTCCTAATGTTTTCCAAACTAACCTCTGATACCAACTATAAGGCCATAGCCTTAAAAATTACATAATCTTGAGTTAAGTCAAGAATTAGACATTAATGATTTTTTTAGGTTTAGAGTTTTTGAGAATTAGGATTCCACTATTCATTACATCTCAAAAAATTACAAGGTATACACTTTTACTCTATCATTTTTTTCACAATAATAAAAATACTAAAAATAAAACAAGAACTATTTTCTAGATATAAATATTCTGGAATTATTCCATTCTCTTACCCTTCCTTATACCCTGTAATAAATATTTCAAAATCTTAGGTTGAGCATAAAAAGATCTGTAAGGGTAATAAAATAAAGAAATAAATCATTAATCCATCAATACATATAAATCCATGAAACCATAATTTTCACTAATAAACATAATCTCTTTAACATACCCCATGAAATCATAAGATTTATGAATAACACACAAAAATCATAAATTATAAAGGTAACTTGTGGAATCCATAACATACATACATTGTAGCTTTCACATATACATAGAGAGGTACGTTCGGAATACCCATCACAGTATATTCCCTAAATCTCTTAGGAGAAAGATTAACGTTTACCTTCATCACATTACCCAATGAATTAGAGAGATACCTCAGGCTCACACACCCTTTTTTTAATCATCGAAACACCCATATATGTAAATAAATCCCAAGAACCATAACATATTCGTAACACATAAAACATGAATAAAGGAAAGATAATATTTACACATTGAAATCACAATATATCATTTCAAGATATTTACATAATAAATTCTTTATAAAAACCATTTTCAATACAAAAAATACATAAAAATGGTTTATGGTATTTATTTTCATTTTAAAAACATTACATCTTCTTAGGGAATCCAAATATCAAATAATGGTCGCGATAGTGGAATGGTCATTGTCACTGCGTATGTTAAAAAGAAATATTCCCTTTTTTGTTTAGTAAAACACTTCATAAAAAAGAATCATTTTAAACGAAATTAAAATTCAAAGGGATTTATACACCGTATAAAAGAAATTCATGTATAAACTAAAATGTGCCTTAATAAAAGGAGATTTAGATGAAGCCACTTACCTTGAGTCTGACTCATCACGTATGTTCTTTTTTATTTCTGAATAATAAACTCAAGTTAATTTCTTATTACTTTGGAACCTTTTTCAGTTTTATTATTCCCTTTATATCCCTTATTACCATGTTATAAACATTACATAATTATTTAATTTAATATTGGTCTTTTTGTCGATATTCGGTACTTGAGTCCAAAAATAAACTTGTTATAATTACAAATTATCCATTCGGTCCAAATTCCATTATCTCCAGAATTATATTCATGATTTAAATATCATATATACCCAGTATATATATATATATATATATATTTATAATAGTACATAACATTTGGTGATAATAGATGAAATTCACCATTTATGGAGATGGTAAGCCATACTTATGCATGATCGCTACTTTCATTTATTTTTCATATTTAAAGGAATGAAAACTAAATGATACATAAGTATATTTTAATTCCAGTATAATATCATATTTTATATACATTACATAATTTTAGTAAATACATCCTTTATACAGTCCGTGTATGGCATGGATGAGTCATATCACTTTGTTGGGGTGATAGTCCAAACTTCCTCAAATAAAATTTTCATATTTACACTTTATGGAAAGCATAGAGGTATGATTTAAATAAAAAATAGAAGAATATAAAAAATATAAATATATTTTATATCATATATAAATATATCTCCATCATAATTTCCACCATGAGAGGTGGTAGGGGAAAATTGAACAATCATCGTTTTGTGAGGCAGTAGTTCGCCGTCCAGAGAAATAATATCTTTATATCCATTAGATAGAGGTGTGTGTAAGTGTAGTTCAAATACTTATCATAAAAAAATCCTAGTATATTTAGGATAAGATTTTTTTTGTAATCCAATAATAAGAATAGAATAGGGAGTGAGGAAATAAAATAATGGAAAGAAACTTTAGAGAAAACACTACCTCTTAAAACGTGCAACTCCCTTTGATTTGAGCTGAATGGATTTGTTGAATTGACTTAAGCACAAGGTAAGGATTCTAAGAGGAAGATAAGGATGTTGAGATCTTATTTTGATAGTTTTTGGATGATCCATGGGGATTTAGAGGTTTGATTAAATGGGTGGGGGTGATTTCCTTTTATAAGAGGGAGTAGGGGCACTTTAGTAATGTTTTGAAGTATTATTTAATTATAAAATGATTTTTCGGTTTCAAATTGTCCCAAAGTAATTTATTTCAAATATAATATTCTTTTGGGACGAATACTCTCAAAAAATAGGTTTTATACAAGTCTCTAGCACAAATTTAACCTTATCTTTTAGCTTTAACCCTTAGTTAACTAATTTAACTCTTACCATGTCTTCATGTATATTCATACTATATGGTTAATATAGTTACTATAAAATGCACATAGAACATTAAGTGGTTCATTAATTAAATTTTCAACATTATTTAAGTCCTTTTACAAATTTTATATTTTAGGACTATTATATCATTTAATAAAATAATATTTCTTTTAAAAACTCATTTATGTCAATTTTTATACTCTCCATATCATGACATTTTAAAAAATCCATCAAAAATTGATTATTTCAAAAAAACATCATTAATTAAAATAAAACATGTCATAATCATCCATAAAATTCTTGTATAGAATAAAAAGTTCTAAAATAAATTTATTTAAATATTTATAATCTCATTTATTTAAATCATTCATTAATAAGGTTATCACTATATCATCCTTCTGTAAGAAATATATTTATTTATTTGATGTAAAAAAGTATAAATAAAATACCATGATGTTGGAAATATTTTTATATTTCTAATGAATATTTATAGCCGAAGCGATCACTTATATAACCCCATATAAAAATTGTTTTAGTAATGAAGACATTTTTATGTTATATTTTTCTTTACTTTAAATTAATTCTTATAAAATGTCATTTTCACATAAAAGTAGCTCCATGGGGTCCAAAAATAGACCCAAGGATTCCCATTGTTGGAAATATATCATCCAATAATATTAAGAAACGGGTTATGGTAGTTTAATATTTTTATAATGTTATTGTTTACCTTTATTTACCAGATTTTCCCTTTAACTGTGGTAAATAAAATAATTACTAAAGTTACTATTCATAATGTTTAAAATAAAAGGTAACTATTTACACAATTTTGACTTCCTGATTCCAAATATGGAATGCATTTTTATAAATTTAAAGCACAAAAGTTACAGAAGTTAATTTAATATTAATTCCTGTTGTCAAAACCAAAATGCGTGTTTTTACAAAGTAAAAACTACCAAAAGATTGACATGTGGTTATGTGCACTTTCAAAGTGAATTACTTACAATGATCAAAGTATGATTAAATGATACAAATATTATCAAATTAAAATTTAAAACAAATTTAAATTAAAATATATCTAAATAAATAAATTTGATGAAATGGCATTTTTGACTTAAAATGTGGTATTTTTCACTATTCGTTAAAAAAATGAACTTTATCATAAAATTTCCAGAAATTTATCTTAAGTGAAATATTATTTCCCTATTCTATCGAATAATTTTATTTTTTCAAATAGAACTTATAAATGTGATATAAACTAGATTTAAAAAGGGATTTCTATTAAAAGGAGATAAAACTACCTTTTAAAAATATTAGAGTATTTCATTCTTAAAATATGATTCATTCTTATTTTAAGCCTCTAAAATTTATCAGATAAATTTAAAGACCTTTAAAAAACATTTATAGTCATATTTTAGTTAGTTCTGTTTATTCCCACTGTAACACCTCGAGATTTTATGAAACATATTCTTTTAATTTCATTAATTTATTGTGTTGTATTCTACACCAAGATTATCTTGCGCTATACGCAACACTGTATTAGCTTGCAGTATACGCAACACTTTTCTTGGCTCTTGTTACACACAATTTCAAGTTCATTTGATAGAAGTTATTCTACGGAACATTGAGTGTATATATATATATATATATTCAATGTATAAATAAAATATGGTTGGATTCTGTTATACGCAACAACAAAGGAGTTGTTCACTACACGCAACCCTGATTCGGCTTGCATTACACACAATCACGACCTTCCTCGATAGCGTGTGTTGTACGCAATACCGGGTTTTACTAAACAACGATATATTATTATAATATTGTTATGAAGTAGACGTTATGAATAGTGTTAACTAAATTTTTTAATTTTATAACATTATTATTCATCTTACACATTTCTAGAACATGGTATAAGAACAAAATAAATTTTTCGGGTAAAATAAGTATTTTTCAAAAAATGCAGTTTTGCCGCCTTTTCATGGTGCACCCACTTTAAATCTAGTTTTTGACATGTTTATAAGTTCAATTTGACAAAATAAAATTCTTCTTTTGAATAAGGATATAAAAATTTACATTAGATAATGTTTTGATATTTTTCTGATAACTTTCATATTTTAATGAATAGTAAAAACACGCTATATTTTAATTAAAAAAAACTTTTTTCATCGTAATATATTATGTGGTAAAATTATAATATTGAATGGTTTTAATGTATAAATAGAATATATTTTTACCATTTAATATAATGTATGTTATTAGCATTGATTTTACCTTGAATTCGTAGGTTAAATCAATTCAATCTTTTGCAATGTTTTAAAGAAAAACCCGTTTTCTTTCGACAACGGGATTAATTTTAATTTAATTTATGCATCTTTTGTGTATTGAATTTGGAAAAATGGATTCCATATTTGGAATCAGTGGGTCCAAATTATTTTAACAAGCAACTTTTTATTTTTGGGCATTGTGAATAGTAACTACGGTAAATTTTATTTACTATATTTAAAGGTAAATAGGGTAATTAAGGGTAAATATAAGATTATAAAATTACCCTAACACTTGGAAAAATACTATTTTATGGCTAAAAGTATACCCATATAACCTAAGGGTCGGATTAGATTCAATTTATGGACTTTTTTCCATGAAAATAATTTAGTTATTATTAAAACCAAAGAATGTGATAACATGTCACTTTCTTAAATCTTATAAGTATAATAATTTTAATTTAGTGAAACACTTCATGTAACTTCGAACATGAATAGTATCCAGGAAGATAATACAATTATCTACATCATAGGAATTTATTAAGGATTTTTAGGGATTAAATAATTACCATTTATTATGACACAAAGATGATGCAGTAATTGTCTTATTAATGAAATATTGACATAATTGATGTTATAAATGCCCAAATAAATGTAATTTGAGACTTTTTATGACTTAAATTAATTTTATAGGTTAATATGACATGTTATTGTTGATATACATAACTTTTTTCGAACTTATCATTCTGTTATGAATTTCATAAAAATCTTGTACCAAATAGTGTCAAAATTGACATAAATTAGTTTTTAAAACAAATATTATATTATTAATTGTTATTTAATTCCTAAAAATCTAAGGTTCGGCCAAATGACTTATATAAGGATAGATGTATTAATAATAAACAACTTGGGGTTCTTCTGGCTTGTTATGGTATGTTTATTAACCATATGTGTCAGAAAACAAAAAGACACGGTAAAAGTTAAATTATTTAACTTAGAGTTAAATCTAATTGATAAGGTTAAAATAATAACCTAAACTTGTCTAAATCCTATTGGATGAGAGGATTTCGACCCATCCCCACGTTATCTTCGAAATAAGACCCTTTTTAACCATTATAAGACGAATTTTACCTTAATTTAAAATAATATTTTGAGATTTTCCTAAGGTGCCCCTCTCCTCCCTTATAAAAGGGCACCTCATCCCTCTCTTCCTCACACAACTTTGAGCCTTCAAGCTCGGAAAAAACCTGCCAAATTCTCTTCTCCACTTCCCTAGAAACATCTTAGAGGTTCTGGTCTTCCTCAAAGACCAATTTTAGTGCCCTAAGAGGAGGTCTCAAAGAGGCGCTTCAAAGAAGAGGTAATTTCCGTTACCGATTCTTTCACCTTTATTTCTTCTTCCACTTCTTCTTCTTAGGTAGTTTCATTATGAAGTAATAACATAAGTATCACTCATATTCTGATATGTTATTATAAGTATGAAACAATCCTATTTCACCATCTATCCATCCTACGGAAAACGAAATCACCGCGCGTGCGTACGTACGGAATACCGTCTCCACGCCATGCTGAAATCTATTTTACACCACCACCTTACTTGGATGGGTATAATGGTGTAAATAATAACTATATATTATTATTTTAAAGTGATATTGATTCTTAAATAGTATACATACACTCCAATACAGTCCCACAATCATGAGAACGATATCATCGCTCGTGCGTACGTACGGACTACCGTCTCCACGACGCGATGAGATTCATTCTCCACATTAACCATTCATGACTGATTATAAAGTATATATAATGAATAATAATGAAATATATGACATGTTAAATCTACTGGATTTATGTATATATATATATGTATGTCATCTACTGACTTCCATTCAAGACAATAAGGAAAGGAAAACAGCGTTCATGCGTACGTACAAACTACCGTCTCCATGAACGGTGTGTTTCATTTTATTTATTTATCTATTATATATATATATATACTTAATATATATGATATATAAATCATGTTTTATATTCTGGAAGTAAGTAAATCATTATATAAGTAACATTAATGTCAAGAACAACAAGTCCAAACACCTACGATAAATGAAACGATTTTACGAAAAACGCTTCTTTAACATGGAATTTACAAAAGAACGGGTAATATAAAGTCATAAGTGAACCATATATGATATGATAACAATGAATATGATTCTGTAATAAGTTAATGACATTATTTAAATCATTATACAGGAGGTTACGATACGTACAAAGCATATCAGACATAAGGTAAGGGAAATATCACAATCTCATTTTTATCCGAGATTGTTTATTCGTAAGTATTTACTGGGGTGTATTTTATCATCCACATCCATGTTTCATCAATATGTAATATTATTTCCATCCACCTACAATTTTTTAAATCCAATTTTACCCTTCGGTGAGTTTTTATTAAAATAAATGAAAGGAATCTTTTGTCGTTTTTTGTACGAGGCACTTTTTGACTTTTCCGACAAAAGTACGAAGAATGTTTTTTTTAAATTATACGACATGAATGGATTTTTCAAAAATTATTTCCAAGAAGAATACTTTACAAGTTTTCAAGTTTATTTTTTATCAACTTTTTTTAGTTTAAAGTTGTATGACATTTTAAGAAAGGAAAAATGTTTTTGAAGAAGAAATGATATTTTCCTCAAGAATGGAGTTCAAGTGTTTTATCAAAATTATTTTCCATCTAAGATAATATAGGGTCTTGTTTATATCCATATTCTTACATTGATTTTATTATGTTGTTATGGAATTATTTTTATGAATTCCTTTATCTTATATGAATTGTTTTATGATGTCATGATGTTTAAGAATCCCATTTTTATTACATGGGTTATGAAATGATGTATGATTTATGATTTTGTGTCACACATAAGAATGGTATCATTATGAGATGGGTGGGACCTATATCTACCTCCAATGCATTGGGTAAAGATTTTATATCTCATGAGATAGACATGGCTGGATTGGTATGTTATACCGGTTCAGTGAAACAGGACGGAAACGAGGGTGACTCGGTTCAGAAATGGACTTTGTCCACTAAGATAGTATTGGAAATGAGTCTTGACTAATAAGAAATGATTCTTTATGATTATGTGTGTATGCCACATGGTTTCATGTTATAAGTTATGATTATTGGGATTTCATTTCACTACTATGAATTATCCCATGTTATGAAATTATGCTCTCTTTTGCAGGTTAAGTTTCCAAAATGTTATGTTCTTATGAATATGATGTGATTGATATTTATTTTGTTTACCCTTACTGAGCATTTGAGCTCACCATTTTATGTTTTCTTTTCCCCAGGATATGAATATAGGTTTTAGGTAAAAAAAGAAGATCTTTATGGGAGATGTTGAAGATCTTTCACCACGACTAGAAGATTATATTCCGAGATTCCAAGGACACTAAACTATTACGATCCTTGTGTGTGTGTTTTTGTTATGTACTAAGTATTTTGCAAAAGTAATGTAATTTCCATGTACATCAAGCTTCGGGTCTCTACTGTTGGTATCAGAGGGAAGGTTTAGTAAACCTTTGGAAACTAGGATGCGAAAACGTTAGTGAGATCCGTAGAGATATTTCTAAGGTATGTCTAGGGATGCCCCTAAGGATAAGTATACGTATAGGATATAATCCTAGAACTATGGTAACGATATTAGATTAAACAAAAGATGTTATATATTGAAGTTACTCCCCCTTTATTATGATTTTTTCCTCTCACACTATTCTTTTTGTTTTTTAGAAAATGGTTGGAAAAAAGGTGATTCACGATAATGGAGGATATGATGGACAATGGAATGATATTCTTCATGAGCAACCAAATGAAATGAGATTTGGAAGTCCGAACATCATTATTATTCCGAATCAGCAATCTCATAATATGATCAATAAAGTAAAATTTGGTAAGTTTCCTGACTCAGCTAACAAGAGAAAGATGGAATTTCATGATGATCATAGAGGAACGAAAGTTAAATTTCCCCTATGTAAATCATGTGGGAAGAGGCACCAAGGAGAATGTTTCAAAGGAACTGGAAGATGCTTTGGGTGTGGAAAAGAAGGACACAAAGCTAGTAAGTGCAAAGGAAAAGGTTTAGTTAACACCAGGGATGAGGATAATGGTATTGCTACGACATCAACAATGGTTAAATGTTTTAAATGTGGAATGTACGGGCATTATGCAAAGCAATGCCCTAAGGGAAAGTCTCACGAAGAGAATCAGTACAGCCGTATGGGTAGTATTTATGTTGATGATGATAAAGAGACTACAAATGATATGTGAGATGAAAGAATTGTTGAAGCTCGGTCAATGGTTTAAGAAGGTAGTTGAATGATTACATGTTTATCAAGTGTAAAGAATCTCATGGTACTATGGAATAAAGAGACATCTAAGGATTGTTACATTGTTGTCTTTCCTTGAGTTTTGAAAGTGTGTGATTAATGCTACCAGTATCCATGAAAGGTTATTCAGATATTTTTGGAATGAAGATGATATGCGCATAATCAAGGGATAAGGAGAAAATTAAATATTTGATAGTATTCATGAGCTCATGACTGATATAAGGAGAAGGTTATATCATGGTTTGAGTATATAGAATTTTTGGATTTTGGTATGTGGAAAGAGTTAACTTTTGACAGCATTCATGTTTTCACTAAGGTTTAATGGGTATTCATTTTTCATGATAATACATCATTAAGGTATTCACATCATTGGAATGTGACCAATAAGATATATGGGGGATAAATGATGGTATTCACATGCTTGGTTGACGACATTTCAAGTAATCATTTTCTTTAAACTATGAGCTTGGACCGAAGTATTTTAGATATGCCTAAATATTGGAATGGATTATGTTGGACATAAGTTAGTATTGTTTAAGGATAAAACTTTTTTTGATATTGTTGATGGGATGTTATAGTAATATAGCTTTAGAAAAAGGACAACCTGCAGGACGGGCGACAGCCCATCGCGTCGGACAAGGTTGTGGGAATCGAACCCACAACCAAAGTGCGACTGACCTTTATCGCCTACCACTGGCCTACAGGAAGTCCCTGTTTAGTAGAAACTAGTTTTATTTTATTAAGCGGTATGATATATGAAGTATAAGTTCATTTATGGAATCGTATATGATTAACCTCACCAAAGATGGACTTATGTATATTTGATAACTATTGCTAAACATTTGTTTGAAACAGATGGAATGACCCATCATTCTATCACATGATCTGTTAACACTTCACGAATAACAAATTCAACTTCATTTCTTTAAGAGATGAAGTGGAAATTGTTCAATGTACGAACAACAGTGAGATTGTACCAAAATCATGCATGTATTTATTTTAATTCATCAACTTTAGGGAAATGATCTTGAAAACCAAAAATGTTGTCCTAGTTCCCTTATATCCAATGAATCAGATGGTACCTTAGATCATCACAAATCAATAGCTTTGTGATTGTTAGATTTTTCATAGCCATGTTCTCTACCACTCTTCATCAGAACATGATGGTTAGATTTTTCTTCCATATCCATATTTTCACCTATGTTCTCCTACGTGGAAACCCAGTGATGAGTTAATTTGGGTAACCGTTACATTTCATACTTTAGTATTTAAAATCCATGTTTTGTTATTCCTTTTTACGATGTGGGTTTCTATTAAACAAACTTTCGAGTAGTAAACCATTTATAACCCCGACGAATTTCGAGGGCGAAATTCATTTTAAGGGGGGTAGAATGTAACACCCCGAGATTTTATGAAAAATATTCTTTTAATTTCATTAATGTCTTGTGTTGTATTCTACCCCAAGATTATCTTGCGCTATACGCAACACTGTATTAGCTTGCAGTATACGCAACACTTTTCTTGGCTCTTGTTACACACAATTTCAAGTTCGTTTGATAGAAGTTATTCTACGGAACATTGAGTATATATATATATATATATTCAATGTATAAATAAAATATGGTTGGATTCTGTTATATGCAACAACAAAGGAGTTGTGCACTACACGCAACCCTGACTCGGCTTGCATTACACGCAATCGCGACCTTCCTCGATAGCGTGTGTTGTACGCAATACCGGGTTTTACTGAACAACGATATATTATTATAATATTGTTATGAACTAGCCTTTATGAATAGTGTTAACTAAATTTTGAATTTTATAACATTATTATTCATCTTACACATTTCTAGAACATGGTATAAGAACAAAATAATTTTTTCATGTAAAATAAGTATTTTTAAAAAAATGGAGTTTTGCCGTCTTTTGATGGCGCACCCACTTTAAATCTAGTTTTTGACATGTTTATAAGTTCAATTTGACAAATAAAAATTCTTCTTTTGAATCAGGATATAAAAATTTACATTAGATAAGGTTTTGGTATTTTTTCCGATAACTTTCATATTTTAATGAATAGTAAAAACACGCTATATTTTAATTAAAAACAACTTTTTTCATCGTAATATCTTATGTGGTTAAATTATAATATTGAATGTTTTTAAAGTATAAATTGAATATATTTTTACCATTTAATATAATGTATGTTATTATCATTGATTTTACCTTGAATTCGTAGGTTAAATCAATTCAATCTTTTGCAATGTTTTAAAGAAAAACCTGTTTTCTTTCGACAACGGGATTAATTTTAATTTAATTTCTGCATATTTTGTGTATTGAATTTGGAAAAATGGATTCTATATTTGGAATCAGTGGGTCCAAATTATGTTAATAAGCAACTTTTTATTTTTGGGCATTCTGAATAGTAACTACGGTAAATTTTATTTACTATATTTAAAGGTAAATAGGGTAATTAAGGGTAAATATAAGATTATAAAATTATCGTAAAACATGGAAAAATCCTATTGGATGGCTAAAAGTAGACCCATATAACCTAAGGGTCGTATTAGATTCATTTTATGGACTTTTTCCATGAAAATAATTTAGTTATTATTAAAACCAAAGAATGTGACAACATGTCACTTTCTTAAATCGTATAAGTATAATAATTTTCATTTAGTGAAACACTTCATGAAACTTCAAACATGAATAGTCTCTAGGAATCTAATACAATTATCGAAATCATAGGAATTTATTTAGAATTTTTAGAGATTAAATAATTATCATTTATTATGATCCAAATATGATGCAGTAATTGTCTTATTAATGAAATATTGACATAATTGATGTTATAAATGCCCAAATAAATGTAATTTGAGACTTTTTATGACTTACATTAATTTTATAGGTTAATATGACATGTTATTGTTGATATAAGTAACTTGCTTCGAACTTATCATTCTATTATGAATTTCATAAAAATCATGTACCAAATAGTGTCAAAATTGACATAAATTATTTTTTAAAACAAATATTATATTATTAATTGTTATTTAATTCATAAAAATCTACGGTTCGGCCAAATGACTAAGATAAGGATAGATATATTAATAATAAACAACTTGGGGTTCTTTTGGCTTGTTATGGTAAGTGTATTAACCATATGTGTAAGAAAACAAAAAGACACGGTAAAAGTTAAATTATTTAACTTAGAGTTAAATCTAACTGATAAGGTTAAAATAATAAACTAAACTTGTATAAATCCTATTGTATGAGAGTATTGAGACCCATCCCCACTTTATCTTCTAAATAAGACCCCTTTGAACCATTATAAACCGAATTTGACCTTAATGTAAAATAATATTTTGAGATTTTCCTAAGGTGCCCCTCTCCTCCCTTATAAAAGGGCACCTCCTCCCTCTCTTCCTCACACAACATTGAGCCTTCAAGATCGGCCAAACCCTGAAAAATTCTCTTCTCCACTTCCCTAGAAACATCCTAGAGGTTCTGGTCTTCCTCAAATACCAATTTTAGTGCCCTAATAGGAGGTCTCAAAGAGGCGCTTCAAAGAAGAGGTAATTTCCGTTACCGATTCTTTCACCTTTATTTCTTCTTCCACTTCTTATTCTTAGGTTGTTTAATTATGAATTAATAACATCATTATCACTCATATACTGATATGTTATTATAAGTATTAAACAATCCTATTTCACCATCTATCCATCCTACGGAAAACGAAATCACCGCGCGTGCGTACGTACGGAATACCGTCTCCACGCCGTGGTGAAATCTATTTTCCACCACCACCTTACTTGGATGGGTATAATGGTGTAAATAATAAATATATATTATTATTTTAAAGTGATATTGATTCTTAAATAGTATACATACACTCCAATACAGTCCCACGATCATGAGAACGATATCATCGCTCGTGCGTACGTACGGACTACCGTCTCCACGATGCGATGAGATTCATTCTCCACATTAACCATTCATGAATGATTATAAAGTATATATAATGAATAAAAATGAAATATATGACATGTTAAATCTACTGGATTTATGTATATATATATATATTTATGTCATCTACTTAATTCCATTCAAGACAATAAGGAAAGGAAAACAGCGATCATGCGTACGTACGGACTACCGTCCCCATGAACGGTGTGTTTCATTTCATTTATTTATCTATTATATATATATATATATATATATATACTGAATATATATAATATATAAATCATGTTTTATATTCTGGAAGTAAGTAAATCATGATATAAGTAATATTAATGTCAAGAACAACAAGTCCGAACATGTACGATAAATGAAACGATTTTATGCAAAACGCTTCTTTAACATGGAATTTACAAAAGAACGGGTAATATAAAGTCATAAGTGAACCATATATGATATCATAACAATTAATATGATTCTGTAATAAGTTAATGACATTATTTAAATCATTATACAAGAGGTTCGGATACGTACAAAGCATATCGGACATAAGGTAAGGGAAATATCCCAATCTCATTTTTATCCGAGATTGTTTATTCGTAAGTATTTACTAGGGTGTATTTTATCATCCACATACATGTTTCATAAATATTTAATGTTATTTACATCCACCTACAATTGTTTAAATCCAATTTTACCCTTCGGTGAGTTTTTAGTAAAAGAAATGAAAGGAATCTTTTGTCGTTTTTTATACGAGGCACTTTTTGACTTTTCCGACAAAAGTACGAAGAATGTTTTTTTTAAATTATACGACATGAATGGATTTTTCAAACATTATTTCCAAGAAGCATCCTTTACAAGTTTTCAATTTTATTTTTAATCAACTTCTTTTAGTTTAAAGTTGTATGACATTTTGAGAAAGGAAAAATGTTTTTGAAGAAGAAAGGATATTTTCCTCAAGAATGGAGTTCAAGTGTTTTATCAAAATTATTTTCCATATAATATAATATAGGGTCTTTTTTATATCCCTATTCTTACATTGATTTGATTATGTTGTGATTGAATTATTTTTATGAATTCCTTTATCTTATATGAATTGTTTTATGATGTCATGATGTTTAAGAATCCCATTTTTATTACATGGGTTATGAAATGATGTATGATTTATGATTTTGTGGCACACATAAGAATGGTATCATTATGAGATGGGTGGGACCTATATCTCCCTCAAATTAATTGGGTAAAGATTTTATATCTCATGAGATAGACATGTCTGGAACGGTAGGTTATACCAGTTCAGTGAAACAGGACTGAAACGAGGGTGACTCGGTTCAGAAATGGACTTTGTCCACTGAGATAGTCTTGGAAATGAGTCTTGACTAATAAGAAATGATTCTTTATGATTATGTGTGTATGCCACAAAGTTTCATGTTATAAGTTAAGATTATTGGGATTTTATTTCAGTACTTTGATTTATCCCATGTTATGAAATTATGCTCTCTTTTACAGGTTAAGATTTCCAAAATGTTATGTTCTTATGAATATGATGTGATTGATATTTATTTTGTTTACCCTTACTGAGCATTTGAGCTCACCCTTTTATGTTTTATTTTCCCCAAGATATAAATAAAGGTTTTAGGTAAAAAAAAGAAGATCTTTATGGGAGATATTGAAGATCTTTCACCACGACTAGAAGATTATATTCCGAGTTTCCAAAGATACTAAACTATTACGATCCTTGTGTGTGTGTTTTTGTTATGTACTAAGTATTCTGAAAAAGTAATGTAATGTCCATGTACGTCAAGCTTCGGGTCTCTACACCCACCAATACAATGGCTAGGTGTTAACTACCATTTAAAATAATAATAATATTATATTATTTTTTAGTATAACTTAATGTTGTGTGCAATGTAAGATTTCAAAGAAACCCGTTGTAGCGTGTTAAGTATGTTAATAGAAAAAGCATCCACTTTATTGTGAAAATAATATCTTACTCATAAATTTTAATAGAAATTAAAATGCATTATTCAATAAATAAATGGGTTGTTACATCTTCTATCCAATGGGGGTGAAACCCCAATTTTTGTGTACAACAGAATACCGTGTCGCGAACTGATGTAATCTATTTTACATCAACTCCTCTCAAAAATATTTATTATAATATATTTAATGTATCTATATGTTGCTCATGAAACATTTATCATTGAAAATAGATAAAATTTCTTCTACTTTCTTACATTTATATCCCTTGAAAAATGGTAACGTCATTCATGAGTACGTGTGGACTACCAGCTCCACGAATTGATATGATTCATTTTTCATTACCACATCACATGGATAGTATATGTAACTATATTTAAAGAAATATCATTATATTTATGATATAATAATCATTTTTTAAACATCAAATAATACTAACCTTCTTTCAATAAGATCTTTGAAAAATAGAGACGTTACTCATGCGCACATATTACCCACTGTATCCATGATTGTAAAGTAGATAATTTTTCTTAATTGTATTTATTGGTTAGTTTTAAAAGAAAAATTTATGTATAAAAATTATAATTATCTATTTATTATTATTATTTAAATGATGAAATAAGGATATATTTGATCATAGTCAACCTACTAAATTCATTTTGGGAATATGAGATAAATATCATCAAAACATCTGACATAAACATAATATATTAAGTAATTATATATAACATAGAAAATAAATGGAATAAAAAACATAAAAAATTTCTTAATAAATCAAATAATTTAAATAATTTCATTATTCCTTTAGATAAGGGATACTGATTATGATTCAGGCTTGAGGTAAGGGAGTTTTTTTTTAAAAAACCATCTTTTAATGTTTCCCTTCTAAATATTTTTATCCCATTTCCATGTTATTATTAATTTTTAAATAATCTGTTTATTTATTAATCTATAGAAAATAAATTTCATTTTTTACCATACGTTACTTTTCCAAAATGTTTTTAAAATGAAAATTTTTAATGTTTTATGTAAGGTACACTTTCAACACATTGTTTTAATATTTTAAACATTTATTTTACAAATAATTTCCTTCCATATAGATATTATTAAAATTATTTTATGGATATACTTATATGGACATAAAAGAAAAATAAAGTACATTTTATTTCAGTTTCAATGTTTTTTAGATATGGATCTTTTTTGGAACATTTTTACATTCATTAAAAAAGGAAAAAAGAATGTTTTATTTTAACGTATACAACATGATAGAATTTTTCAACCATTAGAAAAATTATTTGATATTTTGATTTCTTTATAATATTACTTGTTTCTCAAAATAAAAAAACTTTTTCCTTTATTTCTAAGTATTTTAGAAAAGTTTTATGAATGGTATGCTAATTTTTTATCTGGAAATGTTTTTCTTAAGGGTGAAAGGGGTCTCACTAAACCACCCTCTTCTATTGGTAATCATTATTCTATCTATCAATCAATTTATCTCCCACTTTAATGTTATGAAATTATTATAAATTTTGTATATATATCTCTCAAGTATATAACAAAATTATTCTCCCTTACTTTAATGGGCTAATATATTCTTTATGATAATTTATCAAATGAATTCTTAAAGAATTATATTTTTTTATGATATGAGGAAAGATTATGAAACCCATTTTCTTTTTGTTGATAATTCTTATGTTTGTGCCCTATAATGGATTTCTTTTTTGTGGTAGAAATAATCATGAACATTTTATGATGGGTGCACCCAGATAGTAGTCCAATGCATTGAGTAAAGAATTTGTCTCTTGAGACATTATGTATGATACTAGGTTGTAAACCTAACACATTATGGGACTCTCTCCACTATGTGATGTTGTATTGGAAATTAGTCTTGAATTATTCTTATGTCATGTTTTTTATTTATAAAAATTATAATACTTTTCCATAATCTTATGATATAATGTCTCATATCTTTAAATGTATTATTTTTAAAAATTATATAGAATTAATTTGAGACCAGGTACTGAGATTATGTGTGATTTTGAGGACTAATATAGCCAGAATACATGTTGGAATAATATGAAAATATTAAATATCATAGACACAGATTTTTTAAGAAAAAGTGGAATAACTTATAAACGGGTTCCCATATCAGAAATATGAGGGCACCGTTGCGTTCATAGTAATTTCTTTACCCTAGGAAAGGCCTAACATTGGTCGGTGTATTCTGGTTGTGAAAAGTTGTTTTTAAACAATTTAACAAATAAAAAAAATTGAATATTTGTTTCATTATTCCTGTTTCATCAACAAAGCAACAAAATGATGGTTTATTTTAAAATAAACCATGATTCGGTAATTCAGGTTTATAATCATAAACCTAGAATTCTCTGGAGGATCTAGAGAGGAACCTGGATGATTCCCCTGACGACAAACAATGAGAAATCTTGGATCAGATATTGACATGCACCATTCTTGAAAGATCTCATCAATAGTGACGATTTGATAACTGATATTATTCAATGAGAGATCCAATCCTCATGTTATGTGTTGTTATCTGGATTTCATTCCCTATTTTTATAATCAGTGATGAATGTGGATCAACCAATGAACATGTTGACCTGTAGATTGTTTGTTCTTGTGGGATGAGTTTTATTTGTGGGAACTGTCGGGGTTTGTTGTAGATATTATTTTGTTATCATTTCTTGACTATTCTTACATTAATAGATCGAGGTCTGAATAAACAATGTCCGTGGTTTGTTATTTGGGTTGTTCTTTGTGCCTTTTCTCTGCTGTTATATTCTTCGTGTTCTTCGTTCTTTGTGGTTTATGAATGAATGATCATTAATGCTTCGATCCATGGAAAATCAATCATCAATAGAAGATCCAACATCAAGGAGTCCTAGTGGATGTATAAAAATGATGGAAAATGATGAATTGAAGTGATTTGGGAGATATCGTTCTTCAAAAGATTTATGAGTAGCTAATCAGAATCAGATTTTGAATCCGATTGAAGACCCAAAACACTCTGATTTGTTATTTCAATGATGAGGTGACCTTGGTATTTAGGTTTCAAGGAGAACAAATCACTAAAATGAGATCAGATCATCAACCAAGGCATGAAGATGAAGAAGAAAAGTTTCCGAAAAATCACAATCAACATGGTGTGTATCTAGTGGTTACATGATGTGTGTACCCCACTCGGTAGTGGATAGGGTTTTGGGAGTTAGTTAAATATCACATGGCTTGTGACCCTATCAGACAGTGTGTGTGCCCTTCTCGGAGACTCTGCGTGTATCTGAGGAATGGGTTGACACCATGTACTAGAACACAACCAATGTACATAGGTGGATCCTAGATGGAAGGAAAAAATGTGTGACCCTTCTACATGGTTTGTACCCATATTTACATGACATGTTCTAAAGGAACTAGACTGTTGTATAAAGGTAGTACCCAGGGTCAAGGGGCATGATGTGTGACCCCAATACACGCCTTGTACCCTTTTATACATGGCTTGAATATATTTTCCACCATATCTTAGAAAAGTTTCATTAAGTTTTGTTCCCTTGATCCTTTCCCTAAAGGTTGATGCATATCATTTCCTACACGTAGGATTATGATCCCTCCAACAGAACATTATTGATAGAGTTTTTGGAATCCCATCCATGAGGCCCAGAGAAGGAACGTCTATTCATTATTCATGTTCTTGGTAGAGTCCTTGGTATAAAAATGACCAAATTCAATTGGGTCTGATCCTCTAATTTATTGGTTAATCCAGATGGTGTTGTTGGTATCAACCCATGCCCCTGGCTGTGATCCTCATCCGTGGTAATGTATCTCTCTTTAGATATATCTCCATATATATCTCACAAGGGTTTTCGATGAAAAATACTGGTATGAGAGACATTACCAGTGCTATCAGACTCAGAAGTGTGTTCCCCCAGATGGGTGCTTCATGGAATCTTAAGACGGAGTTCCTAGTGTGGGTCTGTGATAGTTGTGACTTACCTCTAGACTGTGTGAATTTTTTTGAGTATATCTGGACATTCTTGTTATATGTGTTGTAGATATATACACTGTAGAGATGACTGTAAATTTACTTTGTGTATTTATTTGGGGTTTCAGGGTGTCCTGCTGAGTATTTTTATTCTCATCCATACACTGGATTTGGATGCATGTGCTATGTATTGTGAAGATGAGAAACCTTTTGATAGAGTCTAGGGTGGACCAGGGGTGGACAATGACTTTTGAATTTAGGAAGGCCGAGGTGTTTCTACAGATACAAGTTTCATTCCCAATACCTATTTTTTTATTGGTTGGACTTTCTAGATTACAGACTCTTTCTTTTGGTGGGCTTGTATTCTAGCCTAGTTTAATTTACTACACTTTACATTCGGTCATACTCTATTGGTTCGGATGGTGGAATGAATGCATTTTTCTCTTATTGGATTATAAATTTCCATCATTTGTTGTCTTGGAGATGTGTGTGTTTATACACATATATAGGAAACTCCTACCATGTTAGTGATATGCATACTTGGATCTAGTCACCAGCCACTAGCCTACTAGATGCAGGCATGGGGAGTCACAACACGTGCCCCACTAGGAGGGGTCATTAAAGACTGGTATCAATGGTTTTGGTTCTACCTAAGGATAATGAGTTCGTGAGTTTGGTTTGGGGATACAATGTTAAGTGTTTCGAGTTCAGATATCAGGACAGAGACTCTAGGGTTGGTGTGGGCAGCCGACGTATCAATACACTGGGACTTTGATAACCTGATTTTCGAGTTGGTGTATAAGAACAGTGGTTTTGGGGAAAATAATGGTACATTCATCATATAAAAATGGGTTTTGGTTCCATTTCCTTCTTGGGTCGGTGCTCTAGATATACTCATTGACCATGGTACATATTGTTTTCTTACAATATGCCCTTGAGACACATTCCAACTAGGATTCAGCATCCTGATCATTAGGATGACCCCCTCACTGATGAGGATTCAAAAAATGGACTCGTTCCCTAGACGCCACTTCTAGGTGGTGCACCAACTGTCCTAGAACCTATGGATTAGTACGCGGTACCCACAGTACCAGGAAATGAGGAGCATCAACTGAGCACGCTTCATGAGTTTTAGGGATAGAGACCCCTCAGGTTCCGGGGCGAGCCCCAACCTCAGGTGGCTAAGGACTGGATTGATATCATGACTCGAGTTTTCCACCTAGTCCAAACACTATCAGATCAAATGTTGTTCCTTGTGGTGATCATTCTATATATCTCAGTAAGTAGATAGTGGAGTTTTTCTATCCATACTCATGACAATGCGAATTTTTTGCGGATAAAGCTAGAACATATCTTTAGAGAGGATTTATCCCCAGTTACTCTGAGATCTGTGCACATACAAGATCTTCCTTAGCTATGGTAGGGTAGTTTTATAGAGAATTATTATTTATCGAGGTTCACCAAACTTTCCAGGAACTCAATGGATATGGTTTGAGATCATTACTTTTGGGATCGGTCCTTTGAGAGAGGTATGGATAGAGAAATTTGAGCTAGAGTTATCTCGTAATTAATTTAAATGTATTTTGGGGTGCTTGAGTGAACTTTGGTGGTTGAATGATTCTTGGATGCGCAGGTACTGTTAGTTATAGTCATCAGTGTACAGGAAGGTGCAGAGACCTTGGTAGTAGGGATCCAACAATAATATCAGGGATCCGAACGTGGGAGATATTTCTAGAGAAGGTACCAAGATGTATGATCTATAGTTCAGGGCTCACAGGGTGTGTCCAGTCATTGTAGAGAGAGGCAGTTTTATTCATGTGATGACAGGGGACATCTCAGTCAAGACTGTCCAACCCACCACACTACTGAAAGGGAAATAATGGATGTACGACCGATGCAGATACAATGACAAGAGAAGGCAGATCCGCAAGTCAGTGGATGTGTAAGAGGATATGGGAGAGAAGTAGGAGGTGGTCATAGTTTTGAATTATCATCACCACCAGCCATAAGTGGTCTATATCTGACTTAAGGAGTTGGAGTACATGGGTGGGGACAACTGCATGTGGTTGTGACATTTGAACTAGGGGCTCTTAGAATGATTCTAGGTATGATCTGTGTCTTTTCTATGTTAGATATAGTACCGATAGACATAGGTTCTAGTTATTAATTTCCCACCACATGTATTTTTTGAGACATACAGATACAGGTTGAACCTTTAACTCGATGCTTACACATAGAGACACCCACTAGATCAGACTCAGTGATCACAAATATATAACAATAGTGTGACCCAACCTTTGGAGGTGATAGTTTCAGTTGGAACCTCTTGGTGGAAATGTTAAGTCCTTAATATTTCATTCTTGGTATGGATTGTTTATCCACTATTCATGCCTAGATCGACTATTTTAGGAAAAGGGTACGATGTTTCCACAACGATGGAAAGACGTTTTCCTTTTTTGGTGAATGGAAAACCTAGGAAACACAAGATGAACTCATGCATAGGATGGTTTACCTACCCTCTGAGAGATACATTTTTTCATTGACTTACAACCTGGGATGACACCAACATCAACACCAACATATCAGATGGATCCCATAGAGCTTCACAATATGAGGGTTCTATTAGAAGACTTGCAGAGAAAGGGATTTGTGGGTCCCAATGTTTCACCCTGGGCAGCCCCAATTTTTCTTTCCAAAAAGGAAGACGGGGGATTGAGTTTGTGTGAGTACAACCATCATTTTAACTAGGTGAACGTGAAGAACATGTATACACTACTAATTATCAATGACCACATTGATCTGTTTAAAGGGGAATGATTGTTCTAGAAGGTTGACCTTTAGTTAGGCAATCACCAAATATGAGTAATGGATGATGATATACCAAATATGACAATCAAATTTTGTTACAGTCACTATGATTACTTGGTCATTCCCTTTTTCATGAAAAATGCTTCAACAGTGTTCATGGGACTCATTAACCAGATCTTCAATCCTCACCAAGATTGGTTTTTTGTAGTCTTCATCAATTATATCCTTGTGTACTTGGTGTCCAAGGAGGATCACACAAGGAACTTGAGGATGGTTTTGGACTCACTCTATGTACACTAGATTTATGGGAAAATCTCTATGTTACAATTCTGTATTTAGTCATTCCACTTTCTAGGACATGTTATCTTAGTGGATGGAGTGAAAGTTGACCCAACCAAGGTGGAGGCAGTGTTAGCATGAGATCCACCTAGGTGTGTGATTGATCTATAAATATTCATTGGTCTAGTAGGTTATTACTAAATATTCAGACTTTATTTCTCTAGGATATCAGCACATATGAAAACATTGAATCAAAATGGGAATCCTTTCATGTGGACAGAGAAGTGTCAGCAGGCTTTCCAGCAGTTGAGGTATAGTTTGACGAGTTCTCCAATACTGAGATCATGGGAGGTGGTTTTTGAGTACGTAGTGTTCTACGATGAATTAGAGATCAGAATTGGGTTTTTCATGATATATAGGACAATATTTATTTCATATAGTTCATTCCAGTTGATTCCACATGAGAAGAGCTACACAACCCACGATCTTGAGTTGCTAGCAGTAGTCTTCTAATTGAAGATGTGGTGACCCTACCTGATAGGAGAGCGATTTATTTTCAACTCTGAGCACAAGAGGCTCAAGTTCATATTCTCTCAAAAGGATCTGACCTTGAGACAAAGGCAATTTATATAGTTCCTCTAGGACTATGATTTTGAGATTATCAATACTCCTAGAATGGGGAACATGGTAGAAGATACTCTCAGTTAGAGATCTATTTCGAAGTTGCTGAATGAGGCATCTGAGTAGTTGGCCTCAACTGGGATTGCAGAGATTTTTATAGAGAATCAATTTATCTCCAAGGTTTATTGGCCCTTTTTAGATACTACATAGAGTTTGTGATGTGGTGTAAAAATTGGATTTACCCCCAGAGTTATACATGGAATACGATGTCTTTCATGTGTTCCAGTTTAAAAGATACATGTATAATCCATCACACATCATTGACTGGGGTGAAAATGAAATCGATGATGGAGAAAATTTTTATGAGTTTCCATTGGAGATCAAGAATCAAAAGGAGAGGATCCTTTATGGGCGAGCAATCCCTTTAGTGTGTGTTCTGTGGAAGTATAGAAATCGCTAGGAGATCACAAGCATGAGGCTTAGATTCATGCATATTATCCACATGTTTTTATAGATTTTTTTTGCTTTTCAGAGATGTAAATCCCCAATGTGGGTAGAATTTAATGTCTCTTATTTTCCATGTATTATTTGTAAATATTATATGGAATTAATTTGAGACTAGTCACTGAGACGTTGTCTGATTCAAAGGCCCGATGTGTCTAGAATAAATGTTTTAATAATATTAAAATATTAAATAGCTCATACACACAGTTTTTTTAGAAAAGTGGAATAACTTATAAATCGGTGCCCAAATAAGAAATCCTAGGGCACTGTTGAGTTCAGAGAAGCAGATTTACCCTCGGTGAGGCCCAACATCAGCCGAAATTAGTCGACTGTTAAAATTAGTTTTTAGATGTTATAATGAATAAAATAAATTGATTATTTATTTAATTTCTTTTTTTTTTGTTGATGCAGTGACACCAAGATAATTTATTTTAAAATAAAATTAGTGGAAGGGATTTAGGGTTAGCCTAATAACCTAGAATTACTTGGAGTCTTTGGAGAGGAACCTGTATGATTCCCACGACGACAAACAATGAAAGAACTTGGATCAGAGATCGAGAAACACCATTCTTGATAAATCTCTCCAATGGTGACAATGCAGAAACTGACCTTCTTCTGTTAGAAATCCAATCCCTAGGTAGGGCGTTGTTATTGTGAATTATTTCCCCATTTTTAAAATCAACAAAGAATGTCGATCTAGCAATGAACAGGTTGACCCGTGGATTGGTTTTTTTGGGAACTATCAGGGTTTGATTGTAACACCCCAAGATTTCATAGTGTGTTATTTCTTCAAAATAATTCAATAACTTGCACTACACGCAACACTGAGTTCAATTGCACCATGACTTACCAAAAAAAAAAGCCATTAAAAGAGGTCATGAATAGTATTAACTAAATTTTAAACTTTATATAATCCTTATAATTTTAGAATCCATATTATGAGTTTCTTAGTCATAATGCAAGAACAGATTCATTTTCAGTATTGCACTTTTATCAACTTTTGATAGTGAAACCTTTTTAAATACAATATTTTAAACTTTTTGACTAAATGGAGACATCAAAAAATTTAAAATGAAACATCCCAAGCTTCCACGGTACGCTTTCCTTTGAATAAAACAGTAGCGTGTGTTGTACGCAACTTCGAGTTCTAACACACCGTAACCAATCAAACTAGCTGTTATGAATAGTAATACCTACTTTTTGAAATTATATATATTTTATATTTTAAAATGGACTTCATTTTTGGATTCAGAATATCAAATTTATCCTAAGGTGAAATTTTGGTACTTTTCGGATAACTTTCATATTTTGATGAATAGTGGAAATTACTAAATTTTAATTAAAAACAACTTTTTTAATCAAAATAATTAATAGTGATAAATTATGAATTTGAGTGGTTTTAAAGTATATTTAGAATATATTTTTACTATTTAATATAATGTTGGTCATTGGACATAATTTTACAATTAAACCGAACATAAACAAGTGTCAATCTTTTGATAGTTATTATCTCTTAAAAACACGCTTTTTGTTTTGACAACGGGAATTAATTTTAAATTAATTTCTGCCACTTCTGTGTTTTGAATTTAGGAAAATGGATTCCATATTTGGAATCAGGATGTTCAAATTGTGTAAATAGGTAACTTTTATTTTTAGACATTTTGAATAATTACTGCGGTAAATATTTTATTTACCATGGTTAAGGGTAAATCCGGTAAATAAGGGTTAAAAAATAATATTATAATAATACTAAATTACCCTAAAACGTGTCTTAACACTATTGGTTGATACATGGTCGACCATTGGCATCTTTGTGTCAATTTTGGGACCCCATGGATCCACTTGTAAGTGATAATGACACTTTATTTTAATTAAGTCAAAATGAATACAAAAATGACACAAGCATATATCTTTTAGCAAAACAATTGTTACATAGGGTTATATAAGTTGGATTTTAGATTATAAATATTCATTAGAAATATAAAAAGATTTCCTACATAATGATATTTTATTTATAATTTTTAGACATTAAATAATTTATTTTATTTATGACACAATGATGATGCAGTAATTACTATAATAGTGAAAAATTAAAATAATTGATATTATAAATACCCAAATAAATATAATATGAAACTTTTAATGAATTAAACTAATTCTCTAGGATAATATGATATATTAGGATTGATTTAATTGACTTTTTTCGGAGTAATCAATCTGTTATGAGATTCACAAAAATCAACTATTGAATAGTGTCAAAATTGACATAAAAGAGTTCTTAAAACAAATATTATATTATTAATTGATATTAAATTCCTAAAAATCTAAGGTTCGGCCAAGAGACTTATATCAGGATAGGTTCATCATTAATGGACCACTTGTGGGTCGCTTGGATGTATATAGTAAGTTTATTAACCATATTATATAAAAATACAAAGAGACATTGTAAAAGTGAAACTAATTAACTTAGAGTTAATACTTAAAGATAAGGTTAATATAAGTACCCAAACCTATCTAAATTCTATTGGTTGAGTGGTTTTCGACCTATACCCACCTTAAACTTTGAATAATCAACTTTGGAGCCTTTAGAAACCGAATATGAATTTATTATAAATTAATATTTCTAGCTTTTCCAAAGGTGCCCCTCACCCCACTTATAAAAGGGCACTCCTCCTTCTCATTTCTTCACACCTTAAAAGCCTTTTGGTTCGGCCAAACTCTACCCAAATACTCTCCCAACATCCCTCAATACAACCTAGAGGCCTTAGTTTGATCAGAAAGCCAATCTAAGGAGCCCTTTTGATCAAATCAAAAGGAAGAACCCGAAGAAGAGGAGGTTAACCTACCCCAACCAAGGAAAAGTACAAGGTAAGGGTTATTTCACAATCTCTTCCTTATCCGAGGTTGTTTATACGTAATAATCTACTGGGATATCTTTATCATCCACATCCATGTTTCTTAAAAATGTATTTCAAAACATTTTTTACTATTTACAAGAATATGGGTTAAAGTCATTTATACCCTTGTTTGACTTTTTATAAGAGGTTTATAAAGGAATCTTTCCGTCGTTTTCAAAACAAGGTCCTTTTTAACCTTTTCGACAGAATTGAGGTAAGAATGTTTTTTTTAACTTATACGGCGGGTGCGGTTATTTTACGCCGTTATAAAATCGTCAAAGCTTTCCTTACAAGCTTACAAGAATATTTTCAAGAAAATGTTTTATTTTATATGGCTCTTAAATGATTTCAAAAATAGAAAGAGATATTTCTCTAAAAAGTGTTTTGATTTCATCTATGTCAACATCCTTTAATGGATTTTACGCTTATTTGAAGTTGATTTATTATAATACAAAACTTCTATATTGTATTGAAGGTTTTGTGATATTTTTGACTGTGGATGTTCTATTTTATACCATTCATAGTTTATGGTGAAACTATTGACATTTCGTATGCTAGTTTTAATCCGAATGATTATGTTATATTTCAAACTTTTCTTCAGATGAATGTGCTAAACAAGTATGTTCCGGGTTGGGGACCGGTAAAAGTAAGCCCTCCAGGTTGGGGACTGGTAAAAGTAAGCCCTCCAGGTTGGGGACTGGTTAAAGTAAGCCCTCCAGGTTAGGGACTGGTAAAAGTATGCCCTCCGGGTTGGTGTCCGGTTATTAGAGGCACTCCGGGTTGGTGTCCGGTTATTAGAGGCACTCCGGGTTGGTGTCCGGTTATTAGAGGCACTCCGGGTTGGGTTCCGGTTAGAAGTAACCCCTAGGTCTTTGGATGAGGCCTAGACAAAGAAATTAACGTTTAGCATTATGCATTCCAACATTATGAAAATGGTTATTGATATTGCATGTGATTATTCGATTAGTAGAATATCCATGTGAACAAGTAAATGGCATTATTTCATTTTACTTTTGCCATACTATGTTGAAGTTCAATTTTAAAAGGCTTTTGTTTTAGTAATTCATTGCCTTAAATGTTTATGCTTATTTTGAATGTTCCCCTATATTGTTATCCTTACTGGGCATTTGAGCTCACCCCTTTTTTATGTTTTATTTTTCCCAGGTAGTGAAGAAGTAAATTATGATTGACTTGCAGGGATATTATGGGTTTATAGTGTGGATGTTGGAAACATTATGTTGTTGTATTAGTTTTTCATTTTATGATGTAATGTAAAACTTATGAATATATCTAGTGTTTCCAAGGCTACTAAACTAATCGGTCTTTCGGGATTTGATCTTTCTTGTGATCATGCCAATGTTACGAAGTAATGCACCGACTCTGGGTAGCTGGGGTCGGGGTGTTACAGTTGGTATCAGAGGAAGTTTAGTACAAACCTTGGAAACTAGATTTAGATAAACTCTGATTAGAGCACGTAGACCTAAGATGAACTTTGAGGATTAGTATAGAAGAACTTCCTAGAATTTTGGTATTGTAGAGATTTTGTGAGTTTTCCAAGCAATACATCCCTGTCTGGATACGAGCAGGTAGAGGCGGCTCTGGCACAGATGTACCTAGGGGTAAAACCCGAAAACACCGCTTTGAGCTAGACTCGAACGGGAACTGGTGCACGACAACGGGCCTTGCTGCACTCTTGGTTACGACACTCCCGGGGGATATGCTTAGGATAACTCTCATTTTCTTTACAAATCATTATGAAGGGTTTATGAGTATATACTTCCTCAAAGAAAACATTTTTATGATTATGGATTATATCCATAAATAGTTCAATTTATGTTAAGTGTTTTATAAGTATGGGATTATGTGTTTTGATTCATAAACTGATCTAGTTTATGCCATGGTATAGAAATGGCGCCCAGTAGAAGGAATGAGAACTCCAGAAATGCACATGATCCAAAGAGAAGGAAGGATCATATCTTTCATGGTCTTAAGCTATAATTTATAAGAGAAATAGTCTCCCATGTATTATCATCATATGAAGAAATAATATCATGTGTTGATAAGATAAGTAAAGAGTTTACTGAGTCCTATGGCTTTGAAGGGAAGCAAGAGAATAAAAGGATGGAAGAGAGAAAAATGGATAAAGGGAAGAGGGAAAAGAAGAATTTTCCCATATGTGGTAACTGTGGAAAGAAACACCCTGGAAATTGCCTGAAAGGAATGGGAGTTTGTTATAAGTGTGGAGGAAAAGGGCACAAAGTACATGACTGCAAGGGTAAGAAAATGGTTTCAAATGTACAATGCTTCATTTGCAAGGAGTTTGGACACTACGCGAACCTATGTCCCAGTCATCAGACTATGCCACAAATGATGCTATTGGATAATAATCAAGTTATGATACTACCACAGATGAAGAAGAATGATTAGAGTTCTTATGTTGATTATGTCAATTGAGTGTTGTATCAACAATGTACTTGTTATAATAATTATGGAGTATATAAGGATTGTACTGCAGTAGTATTTCATTAAGGACTTGAGATTGTGTGGAACAAAGAAAAGTGACTCAATATCAGGATAAATTTTTGGAAAATATATGGTTGAGAGAATGATAAATCATAATATAGTTCTGATACTGAGATAGTGATTTTGGAATAATATGTGATTATTTTGGATAAATTATATTGGATATTCTTGACTACCTTGGAACTGATTAATGATTTGTATATTCCATCATTGTTGGGGTTTTAAACATTTTTGGATTAATGAAGTATATCCAGCATTCTATATGGAATAAGGGATCATGAATGTAATCAATAAGGAATATGGTAATACATGATGAAGGTATTTATATGCTATTACGGGGTAAAAAGGATCTATATTATGTTTACCTTCCTTATAAATGTTGGACTGTGAGTTTGGATAGAATTATTTTGGATAGTTCTTATTTGGATTATTTTGGATTGCCATAAAAGGACAACCCGGAGGTCGGGCAGCAACCCGTCGCGTCCGGCAAGGCTGCGAGACTTGAACCGGCAACCGAAGGGCGACAAGGGTGTATCACCTACCACTGGCCCACGAGATGTCCTGGATTAAATATTGTAGTTTTTTTTAAAAATATCTGGTAGATGAATTATAAATTCATTTATTTTGGAACCCTGTACGAATAGTATAAATAGAAAAAAAAAATTACATTCTATTATCTTTTAGAGTGAAAGATGAGTTTTTGGTAGAAATTTATTAATGGATAAAACTCTAATTATAAAGTAAGTATATCTCCTTATGATCTTAGCCAATCTCATAAATAAATTCCACAACATTAATAAAAGAAACATAGAACAAAAATGTCGTCCTAGATGGTACCTTAAATCATCACAAATTTATGGCTTTGGGATTTTTGGCCTTTTCATAGCCATGTTCTCTACCACTCTCTATCAGATAATTGATGGTTAGATTTCTCTTCCATATCCATATTTTCCTACATGGAACCCTAGTATGTGTTATTTTCAGTAATTTTCATACTTTCCACTCTTTATTTTAAATAGAGGCCTCATTAATTCATTTTTCAATGTGGGATTCCAACTAAGATACTTTGAAACGTCAAAAATGTTTTATCCTAATACCCTATGTTTTATTGAACCGATGGTATTTCAAATCATCATAGATTGATGAATTTAAGGACCTCAATTTTACAATTGTTTGTGATTGATGACCTCAATCACTACCTATAAATATTTACGTTTTTCCTCCGATTATATGTCTCTAATTTCCACCAATGTTCTCCTAATCGAGATCATAATTTGGTGGTGACCCTTTGATTTCTCTTTTCCTCATATTAAGACTAAATTTTAGTAACCCAATTTCCGAGGTGGGTTTTCCCACAAATATATTTTCTACTTTCAACCTTTTAGTTTTGAAGAACAATTTCAAATTGCGAGGACGCAATTTATTGAAGGAGGGGAGAATGTAACACCCCAAGATTTCATAGTGTGTTATTTCTTCAAAATAATTCAATAACTTGCACTACACGCAACACTGAGTTCAATTGCACCATGACTTACCAAAAAAAAAGCCATTAAAAGAGGTCATGAATAGTATTAACTAA
This sequence comes from Viscum album, assembly GCA_963277665.1. Taxonomy (NCBI): domain Eukaryota; kingdom Viridiplantae; phylum Streptophyta; class Magnoliopsida; order Santalales; family Viscaceae; genus Viscum; species Viscum album. The sequence goes on along the minus strand of OY728143.1, from coordinate 795,123,737 downwards.
ATTTTAAACTTTATATAATCCTTATAATTTTAGAATCCATATTATGAGTTTCTTAGTCATAATGCAAGAACAGATTCATTTTCAGTATTGCACTTTTATCAACTTTTGATAGTGAAACCTTTTTAAATACAATATTTTAAACTTTTTGACTAAATGGAGACATCAAAAAATTTAAAATGAAACATCCCAAGCTTCCACGGTACGCTTTCCTTTGAATAAAACAGTAGCGTGTGTTGTACGCAACTTCGAGTTCTAACACACCGTAACCAATCAAACTAGCTGTTATGAATAGTAATACCTACTTTTTGAAATTATATATATTTTATATTTTAAAATGGACTTCATTTTTGGATTCAGAATATCAAATTTAGCCTAAGGTGAAATTTTGGTACTTTTCGGATAACTTTCATATTTTGATGAATAGTGGAAATTACTAAATTTTAATTAAAAACAACTTTTTTAATCAAAATAATTAATAGTGATAAATTATGAATTTGAGTGGTTTTAAAGTATATTTAGAATATATTTTTACTATTTAATATAATGTTGGTCATTGGACATAATTTTACAATTAAACCGAACATAAACAAGTGTCAATCTTTTGATAGTTATTATCTCTTAAAAACACGCTTTTTGTTTTGACAACGGGAATTAATTTTAAATTAATTTCTGCAACTTATGTGTTTTGAATTTAGGAAAATGGATTCCATATTTGGAATCAGGATGTTCAAATTGTGTAAATAGGTAACTTTTATTTTTAGACATTTTGAATAATTACTGCGGTAAATATTTTATTTACCATGGTTAAGGGTAAATCCGGTAAATAAGGGTTAACAAATAATATTATAATAATACTAAATTACCCTAAAACGTGTCTTAACACTATTGGTTGATACATGGTCGACCATTGGCATCTTTGTGTCAATTTTGGGACCCCATGGATCCACTTGTAAGTGATAATGACACTTTATTTTAATTAAGTCAAAATGAATACAAAAATGACACAAGCATATATCTTTTAGAAAAACAATTGTTACATAGGGTTATATAAGTTAGATTTTAGATTATAAATATTCATTAGAAAGATAAAAAGATTTCCTACATAATTATATTTTATCTATAATTTTTAGACATTAAATAATTTATTTTATTTATGACACAATGATGATGCAGTAATTACTATAATAGTGAAAAATTAAAATAATTGATATTATAAATACCCAAATAAATATAATATGAAACTTTTAATGAATTAAACTAATTCTCTAGGATAATATTATATATTAGGATTGATTTAATTGACTTTTTTCGAAGTAATCAATCTGTTATGAGTTTCACAAAAATCAACTATTGAATAGTGTCAAAATTGACATAAAAGAGTTCTTAAAACAAATATTATATTATTAATTGATATTAAATTCCTAAAAATCTAAGGTTCGGCCAAGAGACTTATATCAGGATAGGTTCATCATTAATGGACCACTTGTGGGTCTCTTGGATGTATATAGTAAGTTTATTAACCATATTATATAAAAATACAAAGAGACATTGTAAAAGTGAAACTAATTAACTTAGAGTTAATACTTAAAGATAAGGTTAATATAAGTACCCAAACCTGTCTAAATTCTATTGGTTGAGTGGTTTTCGACCTATCCCCACCTTAACCTTTGAATAATCAACTTTGGAGCCTTTAGAAACCGAATATGAATTTATTATAAATTAATATTTCTAGCTTTTCCAAAGGTGCCCCTCACCCCACTTATAAAAGGGCACTCCTCCTTCTCATTTCTTCACACCTTAAAAGCCTTTTGGTTCGGCCAAACTCTACCCAAATACTCTCCCAACATCCCTCAATACAACCTAGAGGCCTTAGTTTGATCAGAAAGCCAATCTAAGGAGCCCTTTTGATCAAATCAAAAGGAAGAACCCGAAGAAGAGGAGGTTAACCTACCCCAACCAAGGAAAAGTACAAGGTAAGGGTTATTTCACAATCTCTTCCTTATCCGAGGTTGTTTATACGTAATAATCTACTGGGATATCTTTATCATTCACATCCATGTTTCTTAAAAATGTATTTCAAAACATTTTTTACTATTTACAAGAATATGGGTTAAAGTCATTTATACCCTTGTTTGACTTTTTATAAGAGGTTTATAAAGGAATCTTTCCGTCGTTTTCAAAACAAGGTCCTTTTTAACCTTTTCGACAGAATTGAGGTAAGAATGTTTTTTTTAACTTATACGGCGGGTGCGGTTATTTTACGCCGTTATAAAATCGTCAAAGCTTTCCTTACAAGCTTACAAGAATATTTTCAAGAAAATGTTTTATTTTATATGGCTCTTAAATGATTTCAAAAATAGAAAGAGATATTTCTCTAAAAAGTGTTTTGATTTCATCTATGTCAACATCCTTTAATGGATTTTACGCTTATTTGAAGTTGATTTATTATAATACAAAACTTCTATATTGTATTGAAGGTTTTGTGATATTTTTGACTGTGGATGTGCTATTTTATACCATTCATAGTTTATGGTGAAACTATTGACATTTGGTATGCTAGTTTTAATCCGAATGATTATGTTATATTTCAAACTTTTCTTCAGATGAATGTGCTAAACAAGTATGTTCCAGGTTGGGGACCGGTAAAAGTAAGCCCTCCAGGTTGGGGACTGGTAAAAGTAAGCCCTCCAGGTTGGGGACTGGTTAAAGTAAGCCCTCCAGGTTAGGGACTGGTAAAAGTATGCCCTCCGGGTTGGTGTCCGGTTATTAGAGGCACTCCGGGTTGGTGTCCGGTTATTAGAGGCACTCCGGGTTGGTGTCCGGTTATTAGAGGCACTCCGGGTTGGGTTCCGGTTAGAAGTAACCCCTAGGTCTTGGGATGAGGCCTAGACAAAGAAATTAACGTTTAGCATTATGCATTCCAACATTATGAAAATGGTTATTGATATTGCATGTGATTATTCGATTAGTAGAATATCCATGTGAAAAAGTAAATGGCATTATTTCATTTTACTTTTGCCATACTATGTTGAAGTTCAATTTTAAAAGGCTTTTGTTTTAGTAATTCATTGCCTTAAATGTTTATGCTTATTTTGAATGTTCCCCTATATTGTTATCCTTACTGGGCATTTGAGCTCACCCCTTTTTTATGTTTTATTTTTCCCAGGTAGTGAAGAAGTAAATTATGATTGACTTGCAGGGATATTATGGGTTTATAGTGTGGACGTTGGAAACATTATGTTGTTGTATTAGTTTTTCATTTTATGATGTAATGTAAAACTTATGAATATATCTAGTGTTTCCAAGGCTACTAAACTAATCGGTCTTTCGGGATTTGATCTTTCTTGTGATCATGCCAATGTTACGAAGTAATGCACCGACTCTGGGTAGCTGGGGTCGGGGTGTTACATTGATTTAGATATTATTTTGTTTTTATTTCTTAATTATTCTTATGGGAACGAATTGAGTCTAGAAAAAATAATGACTGTGGTTTATTACTTGTGTTGTTCTTTGTGCCTTTTCTCCCTAGTTATATTCTTCACATTCTTCGTTATTCTACGTTTAGGAATGATTGATCAATGTGTCTTTTATCCTTATCACAAGATCCAAAATTGGTGATCTGGTATCAGTTTGACCTAGGGATGTATGCCGATGATGGGGATGGATGAATCGAAGAAATTCAAGATATATCATTCTTCAGATGATTTATGAGATGATTAGAATCAGATTTTGGAGATTATTGGAGGCCCAAAACTAAACAATTCATTATTATGATGATGAGGTGACCTCGTATTTGTAGTTTTATAGTGAAAAGATTACCAATATGAGATCAGAACGTCAACTGAGGTGCACAATAAATAACAACAGTTTCTATAAAATCAAGATCAACATATCATGTAACCCGAGGTTACATGGTGTGTGGCCCCCACTCAGTGGTGGTTAGGGTGTCTTGAGTTAATTAACGACCACATGGTGTGTGGCCCTGTCACATAGTGTGTAGGCCCTTCTTAGAGACTCAGCATGTATCTCATGAGATACACTGACATGGGGTGGAGTACACAGGTTTCGTACACGGTGTCTAACCCACCACATATATTGGACCAGAACGGTTACATGGGTTACCATATGTACGGGTACATGGGTATGAAGACATGGGTTGACATGGTGTGATGGCACATGGCTAGAGTATATGGATGGTTCCCAGTTGGAAGGACATAATGTGTGAACCTTCTGCACAACATGGACCCATATTCTACATGAAATGTTCTAAATAACATGGGTCATTGTACACGAGGTTAAGGGAAATGTCTGGTGACTCTACTATAGATCATGTATCCCTTTCTACATGGATTTAATCTATTTTCTACTGTATATTGAACAAGTTTTTTTAGGGTTTGTGGTAGTTATCCTTTCCCCAAAGGTTGATGTGTATCATTTCCTACTCATAGGAGTATGATCCCTTCAGCGGGACATTTTGAATAGGGTGGTTGGAAATACCTTTGAGAGGTCCAGAGATGGAACCTCTATTCATTCTTCATTCTCTATATAGAGTCCTTGGTATTTACATGACCAACTTCACCAGGTGTCGATCATATACTTATCAGATTAATCTAGATGGAGTTGTTGGTATCACACCATGACCCTAGTTTTGAACCTCATATGTTGTATCATATCTATATTTAGATATATAAGGGTATCTCTATCATGATAGTTTTTGAAAAATGTTAATTCTTGGATGGATGACACCAGTGCTATCAGACTCAAGGGTGTGTTCTCCCAGATGGGTGTTTCATGAAATCTTCAGACCGAGTTCCTAGTGTGGGTATGCAGTTGTTGTTACTTTTCTCTAGAATATGTGTCTTAATTTGAGTATATTTGGATATTATTGTGATATGTGTTGTAGCCATATACTATATAAAGATGGTTATATCTTTCCTTTATGTATTGCTTTGTGGTTTTCGAGTGTCCTACTATGTATTGTTATAATCACCCCTGTAAAATATTTCCCACACATGTCATGTCTTGTTCAGACAAGTGACCTTTTCAAAGAGTCCAAGGTAGACCTGGAACAGATAGATAGTTGTGATTTCATTAAGGAAGAGGTATTACTATGGCTCAATTAGTATTCATAGTACCTATTTTGTTAACAGGTTCTACTTTGTAGTTTACAGACTCTTTCTTTTGGTGGGATTATATTCTGGCCCAGTTAACATTACTGCACTTTACTTCCTGTCATACTCTATTGGTTGGGATAATGGTATGCATGAATTTGTTTCTTAGAGGTTTTTATATTTCAGCATTTGTGGTCATTGAGATGTGTGCGTGCATACAGGTACATTGGCAATTCCTCCCATGTTAGTGATATGCCTACTCGGTGCTAGTCACCAGCCCATGGCCTATTGAAGGTGGGATTGGGGAGTCACGACACTGGACCCCACTGAGAGGAATCATGACACATGATACCATATTATTTATGTTATTCACCCATGAAATTACTCATGGGATTAAGTATAAAGGAAATTATATGTTACTTTCTAAGGGTGAAATATAAATTTTTTTTGAAAATTTTTCCATAAGTTTTCCATTATAATAAATAAACCTATATGTTTTTTATTTTTACATTAATATTTTATATGAAATATTTTATGAAAATATTTTGGCAAAAAAGCTTATTTTTTGGGCAATAATATGTTTATTTTGAGCCTTAATTTCAATTTTTATAAATACAAATCTTGTATAATTATTCATGAACTATCAAGTTTCATTATTTGTTTTATATATACCATATTAAGTTCCATGTTCTCATCCAAAATTTTAAAATTATTTTTAATTGGTTTCACGGATGATTAGGGACACGGATGAGGTCAAAATAGAAATTGATAAGATATGCTCTGAAAAGAAAACTTTTTATATCATAAATGTTTTGTTTTATAATGAAAATGGATACAAAGTAGAAGTTTCCAATTTATGATTTAATATTTATATATGTAATGGTGATGGAATAATTATGTAAAACTATAAAACATAAATGTCATCAAATATATGAAAAATAATTATTTAATTAGAACTATAGATTTTGTAATGTTTAAGGTTAGTACCTTATTGATTATATCAGTGAAAAGATTTAGATAAATTTGGAGATTAATATTTTTTTTCTTGTGTGGTTAAACTAAGTGTTATGGATACCATCATAGGTTTATAAGTTTATATTTAATCACAATTTAAAATTCTCAAACACCCCTTTTGAGATTTTAAGTGGTGGGAATCTAGGATTATTAGGAGTACTTTATGATACATTTAGGTTAATATAACCATCAGGGTTAGTATGTGTTTTAGTGAAAAGTTATTTGAGGAAGAATTCAATTACATTATATAGAAATAAGTTCAAAGGTATTAATAAAATTTAGGCTTTATATGATCTTTGAAATTGTGGTCATTATTGGTTATTAGAATTTGGGATCATTAATTGTATAGAAAACCATGATATTGAAAAGTGAATTAGTTATTAAGTGATTAATGTTATTTAAGAAGAAGCTCAATATATTCAGAAACTTACATGATTAAGGTAAAAAAAATATTATGAGACTTTATTTGAGGAATAATAGTTGAATTATCTTATAGAATCATATATTATTCTAATGTGGGGTTCTGGTGATAGAGGTTATTTATGTAAATGATTAGCATATTTTAATGATAATATGAGTATGGATTATAAATTTTTGGTATATGAATTTATGAAGGACAAATTTTTATTGGTGATAAATGTAAAATTAATCTATGAAGAATACGTGATCAAATATTTATGATTTTTGGGATTCAAACATGATTAGGTATATTTTGAAGAATTTTGAGGTTAAAAATTTATCAAATGAACTATGTTGAGATTTGGGTGTTATTTTTTATGCTTTAGAGATTAGGGTTGTATTTATTCATATGAAGGTTTATTATTTTGTGAGTTTAAATATCTTGTACTAACAATTTGGTTTTTGTCAATGTATAATGTAAGGAGGAATAACTTGTTATTTTTTAGGGATTATGTGATCCATTAGAATTTTATTTTAGTCTTTTATGCATGAAAAAATTATCTTCAATTCTCATTGCTTGGAGAAAAAGACGAGATTGTTGAGGAATTTTAATAAATGACGAAACTGTACTTTTCATGCAAATATATTTCAATAATTTATTCTTATAGATGCTAAAGGAATCCATTAAATCAAAAAATAATGTATTGAAACAAAAAATTTATTCTATTACCTTCATTTCCGATGAATAAATGATTCCACACCTATTTTATTTATGGGTTTATGGTCATTAACTCTCTCATGATCAATAAATTGTTTGTGATCAATGTTATATATCACTCCTCATCATCATTTTGATATTTTGTTTCTTAAATATAATTATTTTCACTTCCCACGGATGTTCGACTATTTGGAAACCAAATTATTTGATGTCCTTTGTATAACATTTCCCCTCTTTTCAAGAGGAAGTTTTATGAAACCTTTTTACATTATGGGATTTCAACCAATGAAATTTCATATGTCACACCCATGTTTACCAAGACCACAATCAAATTGTAAGGATCCAATTTATTAATGGTGGAATAATGTAACACCCTAATATTTTAAAAATGAGAACTATGATTGATAACATATACAACACGTAATAGGGAGCCTAAATGAACCATGAAATATTATTATTTAAATATGACCATTATAATTTAGAAATTATATTGGTGGGTATTAATATGATTAATCTAATTATAAAATATATTTATAAATGTTATATTAAATACAATTTTATTGATTAATTCTTTGGGAATAATCATTTATATTTATGGTAAAGTCATTTTATGGGTCAAAAATATATTTTCGTCAAAAATAATTTTTATTTTTTTATTTGAGGATAATAAAATTAATTTCTACCAATTTTTAAAATCTTATTTTTAAAAAATTGTATCATTTTAGAAATTGGCACATAAAAATTAGCTTATGGTGAAATGTTGGGATTTTCTAAAATGATTAATTTTTCAATGAGTAGTGAGAATACATATTTTTTATAACGACCCATACTTTACATACATTGTTAATACTTCGAAATTGAAGCACACTTATTACAACATATGACAAAACCACAAAGGACCGTATAGGTATAGTGTCTTTAGAAACTGGGAAACATAAACAACTGGTTCATAAATCTTCTACAGTGTCTCCCATTTATTTCATCATATCTAGGGTCCCTTTTAGCATATTCTACTTAATATCCATATTCCTGACCTGGGGAAAAGAAAACATAAAAGGGTGAGCTCAAATGCTCAGCAAGGGCAAATAAAGGAAATAAAAATCATATCATATCTTTATGAAAATCAAAACCTGCAAAAAGAGATCATAATATCTTAACATGGAATAAATCATAGAAGTGAAAATGAGATCCCCATAATCATAACATAAAACTTGAAACTTTACACATAATCATGGAAAATCATTTCTTGTTAGTCATGACTCATTGCCAAGACTATCTTAGTGGACAAAGTCCCTTTCTGAACCGAGTTCACTCCTCGTTTCAGTCCTGTATCACTGAACCGAAATAACCTTCCGTTCCAGCCATGTCTATCTCATGAGATATAAAATCTTTACCCAATGCATTGGAGGGAGATATAGGTCCCACCCATCTTATAATGAATCCTTTCTTATGTGTGCCACATAATCATAAAACATACATCATCGCATAACACATGAAACAAAAATGGGATTCTTGAAACATCATGACATCATAAATCAATTCATATAAGATAAAGGAATTCATAAAAATAATTCCATCACAACATGATCAAATCAATGTAATAATAGGGATAAAAACATAACCCTTTATTATCTTAGATGGAAAATAATTTTGAAAATCACTTGAACTCCATTCTTGAGGAAAATATCCTTTCTTCTTCAAAAACATTTTTCCTTTCATAACATGTCATACAACTTTAAAATAAAAGAAGTTGATTAAAAATAAACTTAAAAACTTGTAAAGGAAGCTTCTTGGAAACAATTTTTTAAAAATCCATTCATGTCGTATAAGTTAAAAAAACATTCTTCGTACTTTTGTCGGAAAAGTCAAAAAGTACCTCGTACGGAAAAACGACAAAAGATTCCTTTCATATTCTTTACTAAAAACTCACCTAAGGGTAAAATTGGATTTAAACTATTGAAAGTGGATGGAAACAATATTTCATATTGAGGTAACATGGATGTGGATGATAAAATACACCCCAGTAAATACTTACGAATAAACAATCTCGGATAAAAATGAGATTGTGATATTTCCCTTACCTTAGGTCCGATTAGCTTTGTACGTGTCCGAAGCTCCTGTATAATGGTTTAAATAATGTTATTGACTTATTCCAGAATCATACATATTTATATGATATCATATATGGTCATATTATTATCTTCTTGTTAGTAATATTTCATTGTTACTTGTTACTCGGGTCTTTATAACTTTTTGTTCTTATGCGTGTTTTGTCGAATAAATTCTTATTCTTATCTTTAGGTTATAGATAATTCATTTCCAGAATGGTATTAGTGTATTATATACCATATTCATTCATTCAATTCATTTATATAATCATTATGAAATGAAGATCATGTAGAACGAGTTGCATCACATCGTGGAGACGGTATTCCGTACGTACGCACGAGTGATGATATCATTCCTATGATCGTGGAATTGTATTGGAGTATATATATATTATTTCAGTATCAATATTACTTCATAATAATCATATTTAGTTACTCATTACACCATTATAACCATCCTTGTAAGGTGATGGTGGAAAATAGATTACACCACGGTGTGGAGACGGTATTCCGTACGTACGCACGCGTGGTGATTTCATTTTTCCGTAGGATGGATAGAAGGTGAAATAGGGTTGTTTCATATTTATAATAACATATCAGTATGTAATTAATACTGATGTTATTACTTTATCATGAAACAACTAAAGAAGAAGAAGTTGAAGAAGAAAGAAATTGAAAAGATCGATAATGGATATTACCTCTTCTTTGGAACGCCTCTTTGAATCCTCCACTTAAGGAACTAAGATTGGTCTTTGGAGAAGACCAGGACCTCTAGGATTATTCTAGGGAAGTGGAGAGGAGAAAATGGCAGGGGTTGGCCGAGCTTGAGTGCTCAATTTGGTGTGAGGAGGAGGGGGAGGAGGTGCCCTTTTATAAGGGAGGAGAGGGGCACCTTAGGAATATCTCAAAATATTATTTTATATTAAAGTCAAAATCGGTTTATAATGGTTCCAAAGGGTCTTATTTCGAAGATAAAGTGGGGAAGGGTCGAAATCATATCAACCAATAGGATTTATACAAGTTCAGGGTATTATTTTAACCTTATCAATTAGATTTAACTCTAAGTTAAATAATTTAACTTTTACCATGTCTTTTTGTTTTCTTTCACTATATGGTTAATACACTTACTATAACATGCCAAACGAACCCCAAATTGTTTATTATTAAAATATATATCCTTATCTAAGTCATTTGGCCGAACCTTAGATTTTTAGGAATAAAATAACAATTAATAATATAATATTTGATTTAAAAACTATTTTGTGTCAATTTTGGCACTATTTGATATATGATTTTTGTGAAAGTCATAAAAGAATTATATGTTCGAACCAAGTTGATTAAATCAACATTAATATATCATAGTAACCTATAAAATTAGTTGAATTCATAAAAAGTCTCAAATTACATTTATTTTGGTGTTTATAACATCAATTATGTCAATATTTCATTAATAAGATAATTACTGCATCATCTTTGTGTCATAAATAAATTACATTATTTGATGTCTAAAAATTACAAATAAAATATCATCATGTAGGAAATCTTTTTAGATTTCTAATGAATATTTACAATTGAATTTATCTTATGTATAACCCCATATTAAAAATGATTTACTTATTAAACTTTGATTTTAACTATTTTAACCCTTCTTTAAATAAATTAATAATAAATGTCCTAATCTAATCCAAGTGGGCCTAAATGGTCATATTTTATTCCTAAGTTTGTTTTTGGTCGAATTACACTTGTCCAATAGAATTAGGACATGTGTTAGGGTAATATTAATATCATATTTACCCTTAGTTACCCTATTTACTATTAACCGCGGTAAAAAAAAGTAAAAAGTTACTATTCACCAAAACATTATTTTCATCTCATTGAACCACATTTTAGTCCTTGATATTAACCGTGTCTCTCGGATTTTCGAAATTCCAATCACAGAAGCGGTAAAATTAAGTTTTATGCAAAATTCTATTTTTTAACCTACCACTTAGTGGTTTCACTATTCATCAAAAATTGAAAATTTTCAGAAAAATACCAAAATTTCACCCTAGGCTAATTTCGATATTCTGAGTCCAAAAATGAAGTCCATTTTGAAAAATAAAATTTATAAAATTCCAAAAAGTGGTTATTACTATTCATAACGGCTAGTTTTAATAGCATAATGTTGTTTAGTGAAACTCGGTATTGCGTACGACACAAGCTATCGAGGAAGGTCGCGATTGCGTGTAAAGCAAGCCAAGCAAGTGTTGTATAGAAAAAGATTCCTTTGATGATTTATATAACATAAAAGTCTCGGGTGTTACATTCTACCCCCCTTAAAAAGAATTTCTCCCTCGAAATTCGTCACTTTGCAACAAACAGATGAGGATACTTCTCCCTCATCATATCCTCAAGCTCCCATGTAGCTTCTTCAAGTTGGTGGTTTCTCCATAAAACTTTCACCAAGCGAGTGGTCTTGTTTCGTAGGACTTTTTCGCTACGATCCAGAATCTCTATCGGCTGTTCTTCATAAGAAAGATCTTGCTCCAGCGGTACAACTTCTGAGCTGAGTACATGTGAAGGATCTGGTATGTACTTTCTCAGGAGAGATACATGGAACACATCGTGAACTTGAGAGAGATTCGGTGGAAGCGCCAATCGGTAAGCTACCTTCCCAACACGATCCAGTATTTCTAAAGGACCGATATATCTAGGGCTCAACTTCCCCTTCTTTCCAAATCTCATAACCCTCTTCCAGGGAGATATTCGTAAGAACACTTTATCACCCACTTCAAACTCTAGGTCTTTTCTTCGGTTGTCGGCATAGCTTTTCTGTCGACTCTGAGCTGCTCTTATGTGTTGTTGAATAGATCTGACCTTTTCTGCCATTTCATCAACGAGATCAGGTCCTAATAGCTTTCTTTCCCCAACTTCATCCCAGCAAGTTGGAGTCCTGCATTTCTTTCCATAGAGAGCTTCATAAGGATCCATTTGAATACTGGAGTGAAAGCTATTATTATAAGAAAATTCCACCAAAGGTAGGTGTTGATCCCAACCTCCTTTGAATTCCATAGAGCAAGCTCTCAACATATCTTCTAGGGTTTGAATTGTTCTCTCAGACTGACCGTCTGTCTGGGGATGATAAGCAGTGCTGAAACTCAACTCTGTATCCAGAGTATGCTGAAGACTTCGCCAGAACTTCGAGGTAAATCTCGGATCTCGATCAGATATAATAGAAAGTGGTACTCCATGCAATCTTACCACTTCCTTTACATATATCCTGGCAAGCTGATCTAGAGAGAAATCCTCTCTAATAGGAATGAAGTGTGCAGACTTTGTGAGACGATCAACTATGACCCAGATAGCATTATTGCCTTTGGATGTTTTAGGAAGTCCTGTGACAAAGTCCATAGTGATGTTTTCCCATTTCCATTCGGGTATGGGTAATGGTTGTAACATCCCCTTAGACTTCTGTCTCTCAGCTTTAACTTGTTGACAAACCAAGCATCGAGAGACATATTCAGCAACATCTCTTTTCATGCCATCCCACCAGAAGTACTCTTTCAGGTCCCTATACATCTTCATGCTTCCAGGATGAATAGAGAATGAAGAACTATGAGCCTCATCCAGCAGCTCTTTCTTTAATTCGGGGATGGGAGGAACACAAACCCGATTCCTGAACTTTATTATCCCATCACAATCAAGGTTGAATTCAGGAACATTTCTCACCTTCTTTTGTAACTCGACATCTTCTTTCTGTGCCTCTTTAATCTTCACATGTATAGATGGTTGAACATTCATTTGAGAAAGATAAGATTTTTCCCCTTCCATTATAATTCCAAGATCCATCCTTTGTAAATCCATAAATATTGGATCTTTTGTGATCCTCGTCATGGATAAACTAGCATGGTCTTGTCGACTTAATGCATCTGCCACCTTGTTTGCTTTCCCAGGGTGGTAATGGATTGAGCAGTCATAATCCTTAATCAGCTCCAACCATCTTTTTTGACGCATATTCAACTCCTTTTGTGTGAAAATATACTTTAAACTTTTATGATCAGTATAAATATCACACCTTTCACCATAAAGGTAATGCCTCCAAATCTTTAATGCAAAGATTACCGCAGCCAACTCCAAATCATGTGTTGGGTAATTTTGCTCATGGATTTTCAACTGTCGTGAGGCATAAGCTATCACCATATCATTTTGCATAAGAACACACCCCAATCCCTTCTTGGATGCATCACTGTAGATCACAAACCTTTCTCCACTACAAGGCAGTGTGAGCACAGGTGTACTGGATAACCTTCTTTTCAACTCCTTGAAATTCTCTTCACATTCCTCTGTCCAGACAAACTTAACTCCTTTCCGAGTCAACTTGGTGATTGGATTAGATAATCGTGAAAAATCTTTTACAAAACGTCGATAATATCCAGCCAAACCAAGAAAACTTCGGATCTCAGTTACTGTGGTTGGTCTCGACCATCTTTCGATAACCTCTGTTTTTGCTGGATCCACAGATATCCCCTCTTTTGAGATTATGTGACCCAAAAATGCAACTTTTTGAAGCCAAAATTCACACTTGGTAAATTTGGCATAAAGCTTCTCCTTTCTCAGGGTCTTCAATATAATTCTCAAGTGATCTTCATGCTCTTCCTTGCTATTTGAATAGACAAGAATATCATCTATAAAGACTACCACAAATTGATCAAGATAGTCTCTAAAGACTCTATTCATTAGATCCATGAAGATAGCAGGGGCATTAGTAAGACCAAATGGCATCACTATAAATTCATAGTGTCCATACCTTGTACGGAAAGCCGTTTTTGGTATATCCTCCCTTTTGACCCTTAATTGATGATACCCTGAACGAAGATCAATCTTGGAAAAGTATTGAGCTCCGCGTAGTTGGTCAAATAAGTCATCAATGCGTGGGAGAGGATATTTGTTCTTGATAGTGATCTTGTTAAGTTCTCGATAATCAATGCAGAGTCTCATTGATCCATCTTTCTTCTTAACAAATAGAATAGGTGCTCCCCAAGGTGACGCACTAGGGCGTATGAATCCCTTATCAAGATTCTCTTGGAGTTGCTTCTTCAATTCCTGCAACTCAATTGGGGCCATTCTATAAGGTGTCTTTGAAATAGGCAAAGCACCCGGTACGAGTTCTATTGAAAACTCAACTTCACGATTTGGTGGAAGACCCGGTAATTCCTCCGGAAAGACATCATCAAACTCCCTTACAATGGGCATATTCTTAATCGTGAGTTTCTCACCAACCATTTGAGATAAATAACCTTCATTTAGTGGGATCAATACCCATAAGATGGAAGAAATTTCCACTGGAAGGTTATGTTCATCCTTGCATTGGTATACGATCGTAGATTGATCTGGAGTATGAAATGTGACTTCCCTTCTTTGGCAATTGATATGAGCTCCATGTAGAGAAAGCCAATCCATGCCAAGAATCACATCAAATTCCACTAAAGGAAGGATCACAAGATTTGCAGGAAGCACTTTCCCACAAACTTCGATCGGAGAAGAATTATAAACTTTTGATGCGATTGATGTGCCATTAGGTGTTGTCACAGCTAACTCAACATCTAATTGTTGAGGTAGTACGGTGATACCCTTAGAAAAGTCTTCAGAAATAAAAGAGTGGGTGGATCCAGAATCAAATAAAACATTTTCTACTTTAGAGTGGATGGTAAGTGTACCTTTCACCACATCGTTATCGTACTCCACATCGCTGATAGAAATTGCATGTGACTTTCCTTTGTCTTTAGCATTAAGATTTTGTTGACGTCGACCATCATCATCAACCCTTGGATTTGGGAATTGATTGGCATAATGCCCCATCTCCTTGCACTTGAAACATTGAAGTGTAGTAGGTTCATTCTGTGTATCCCTTCCTTTGTTTGCATCATTAGACATCTTCTTCCCATTATCACGGCATTCAAATGCCCGATGACCTTCCTTTCCACATTTAAAACATTTACTTGTCCCTTTAAGACAACTCCCTCCATGTTTCTTTCCACACTTTGAGCATAAGGGAAAGTTCATCTTCTTTTCCGTGTGCTCTTTAGATTTTTCTTTGAATTCCATCTTCCTCTTCTTATCAAACCCATGTGACTGATGGGTTACTCCAATCTCCATCTCAACTTTGAGAGCACATCGAACGATTTCCTCGTAGCTGTTGAAGTCCCTTATGGCTAACGCCCTTCGAAGACTTGGTTTTAAGCCACTAAAGAATCGATCGATCTTACTCTCAGGTTGGATAATAATACCAGAAGCGTACCTTGCAAGTCTTGTAAAATTTGCTTCATAGGTACTAACAGATTCATCATCCCTTTGCTTCAGTTCAAGGAACTCTTTCTCCATCTTTGTTCGGAGAATACGAGGGAAGTACTTATTGAAAAATAAGTTCTTGAACTCGTCCCATTCCATAGACTCAATTTCATCCCTTTGCCTCGTATTCTTAACAAGATTCCACCATTGATCAGCATCTCCTTCCAAACGGTACACTGCTAGGATGACTTTATCATGTTCAGAACATTGAAGAACTGAAAATATCTTTTCAGTAGTACTAATCCATTATTCAGCAACTAATGGATCAGTAGACCCGCTGAAAGAAGGTGGACGCTGCCTCATGAAGGATTCAACAGAATGTTGCTCCCTCCTTTGTTCGTTTGGAAATCCTGCATGATTCATAGCTTGAGAAAGTTGTGTGAGCATGGCTACAAGATTTTGCATTCCAGCTCCCATATCGTTTGGTTGCTCAGGGGGACAATCATTGCATTTCCCATCGCATTCCGCATTAACACGGTTCCTTCGGGTTCCAGCCATTGACTAAAACCAAGAAGAATAGTGTGAGCAACACTAATTATAATAGGAAACCACATAATTCAAGAATAAAATTTTCATGCTTATGGTCTTATCCTAGGTTATTCAAGGCCATTTCTAAAACACTAAGATTGTGTACTATGCTTAGACTTATCCTTAGGGTTCTTACTAAGGCTTTCACATCCTAGTTTCCAAAGGTTGACTATACCTTTCCTCTGATACCAACTATAACGACCCATACTTTACATACATTGTTAATACTTCGAAATTGAAGCACACTTATTACAACATATGACAAAACCACAAAGGACCGTATAGGTATAGTGTCTTTAGAAACTGGGAAACATAAACAATTGGTTCATAAATCTTCTACAGTGTCTCCCATTTATTTCATCATATCTAGGGTCCCTTTTAGCATATTCTACTTAATATCCATCTTCCTGACCTGGGGAAAAGAAAACATAAAAGGGTGAGCTCAAATGCTCAGCAAGGGCAAATAAAGAAAATAAAAATCATATCATATCTTTATGAAAATCAAAACCTGCAAAAGAGATCATAATATCTTAACATGGAATAAATCATAGAAGTGAAAATGAGATCCCCATAATCATAACATAAAACTTGAAACTTTGTGGCATGCACACATAATCATGGAAAATCATTTCTTGTTAGTCATGACTCATTGCCAAGACTATCTTAGTGGACAAAGTCCCTTTCTGAACCGAGTTCACTCCTCGTTTCAGTCCTGTATCACTGAACTGAAATAACCTTCCGTTCCAGCCATGTCTATCTCATGAGATATAAAATCTTTACCCAATGCATTGGAGGGAGATATAGGTCCCACCCATCTTATAATGAATCCTTTCTTATGTGTGCCACATAATCATAAAACATACATCATCGCATAACACATGAAACAAAAATGGGATTCTTGAAACATCATGACATCATAAATCAATTCATATAAGATAAAGGAATTCATAAAAATAATTCCATCACAACATGATCAAATCAATGTAATAATAGGGATAAAAACAGAACCCTTTATTATCTTAGATGGAAAATAATTTTGAAAATCACTTGAACTCCATTCTTGAGGAAAATATCCTTTCTTCTTCAAAAACATTTTTCCTTTCATAACATGTCATACAACTTTAAAATAAAAGAAGTTGATTAAAAATAAACTTAAAAACTTGTAAAGGAAGCTTCTTGGAAACAATGTTTTAAAAATCCATTCATGCCGTATAAGTTAAAAAAAACATTCTTCGTACTTTTGTCGGAAAAGTCAAAAAGTACCTCGTACGGAAAAACGACAAAAGATTCCTTTCATATTCTTTACTAAAAACTCACCTAAGGGTAAAATTGGATTTAAACTATTGCAAGTGGATGGAAACAATATTTCATATTGAGGGAACATGGATGTGGATGATAAAATACACCCCAGTAAATACTTACGAATAAACAATCTCGGATAAAAATGAGATTGTGATATTTCCCTTACCTTAGGTCCGATTAGCTTTGTACGTGTCCGAAGCTCCTGTATAATGGTTTAAATAATGTTATTGACTTATTCCAGAATCATACATATTTATATGATATCATATATGGTCATATTATTAGCTTCTTGTTAGTAATATTTCATTGTTACTTGTTACTCGGGTCTTTATAACTTTTTGTTCTTATGCGTGTTTTGTCGAATAAATTCTTATTCTTATCATTAGGTTATAGATAATTCATTTCCAGAATGGTATTAGTGTATTATATACCATATTCATTCATTCAATTCATTTATATAATCATTATGAAATGAAGATCATGTAGACCGAGTCGCATCACATCGTGGAGACGGTATTCCGTACGTACGCACGAGTGATGATATCATTCCTATGATCGTGGAATTGTATTGGAGTATATATATATTATTTCAGTATCAATATTACTTCATAATAATTATATTTAGTTACTCATTAAACCATTATAACCATTCTTGTAAGGTGATGGTCGAAAATAGATTACACCACGGCGTGGAGACGGTATTCCGTACGTACGCACGCGTGGTGATTTCATTTTTCCGTAGGATGGATAGAAGGTGAAATAGGGTTGTTTCATATTTATAATAACATATCAGTATGTAAGTAATACTGATGTTATTACTTTATCATGAAACAACTAAAGAAGAAGAAGTTGAAGAAGAAATAAATTGAAAAGATCGGTAATGGATATTACCTCTTCTTTGGAACGCCTCTTTGAATCCTCCACTTAAGGAACTAAGATTGGTCTTTGGAGAAGACCAGGACCTCTAGGATTATTCTAGGGAAGTGGAGAGGAGAAAATGGCAGGGGTTGGCCGAGCTTGAGTGCTCAATTTGGTGTGAGGAGGAGGGGGAGGAGGTGCCCTTTTATAAGGGAGGAGAGGGGCACCTTAGGAGTATCTCAAAATATTATTTTATATTAAAGTCAAAATCGGTTTATAATGGTTCCAAAGGGTCTTATTTCGAAGATAAAGTGGGGAAGGGTCGAAATCCTATCAACCAATAGGATTTATACAAGTTTAGGGTATTATTTTAACCTTATCAATTAGATTTAACTCTAAGTTAAATAATTTAACTTTTACCATGTCTTTTTGTTTTCTTTCACTATATGGTTAATACACTTACTATAACATGCCAAACGAACCCCAAATTGTTTATTATTAAAATATATATCCTTATCTAAGTCATTTGGCCGAACCTTAGATTTTTATGAATAAAATAACAATTAATAATATAATATTTTATTTAAAAACTATTTTGTGTCAATTTTGACACTATTTGATATATTATTTTTGTGAAAGTCATAAAAGAATTATATGTTCAAACCAAGTTGATTAAATCAACATTAATATATCATAGTAACCTATAAAATTAGTTGAATTCATAAAAAGTCTCAAATTACATTTATTTTGGTGTTTATAACATCAATTATGTCAATATTTCATTAATAAGATAATTACTGCATCATCTTTGTGTCATAAATAAATTACATTATTTGATGTCTAAAAATTAAAAATAAAATATCATCATGTAGGAAATCTTTTTATATTTCTAATGAATATTTACAATTGAATTTATCTTATGTATAACCCCATATTAAAAATGATTTACTTATTAAACTTTGATTTTAACTATTTTAACCCTTCTTTAAATAAATTAATAATAAATGTCCTAATCTAATCCAAGTGGGCCTAAATGGTCATATTTTATTCCTAAGTTTGTTTTTGGTCGAATTACACTTGTCCAATAGAATCAGGACATGTGTTAGGGTAATATTAATATCATATTTACCCTTAGTTACCCTATTTACTATTAACCGCGGTAAAAAAAAGTAAAAAGTTACTATTCGCCAAAAAATTATTTTCATCTCATTGAACCACATTTTAGTCCTTGATATTAACCGTGTCTCTCGGATTTTCGAAATTCCAATCACAGAAGCGGTAAAATTATGTTTTATGCAAAATTCTATTTTTTAACCTACCACTTAGTGGTTTCACTATTCATCAAAAATTGAAAGTTTTCAGAAAAATACCAAAATTTCACCCTAGGCTAATTTCGATATTCTGAGTCCAAAAATGAAGTCCATTTTGAAAAATAAAATTTATAAAATTCCAAAAAGTGGTTATTACTATTCATAACGGCTAGTTTTAATAGCATAATGTTGTTTAGTGAAACTCGGTATTGCGTACGACGCAAGCTATCGAGGAAGGTCGCGATTGCGTGTAAAGAAAGCCAAGCAAGTGTTGTATAGAAAAAGATTCCTTTGATGATTTATATAACATAAAAGTCTCGGGTGTTACATTTTTGTTGAAAACATTATATTATTTTAAAGTGTTTTAAAATTAATGTTCTATTTTACATTAGTTTTAAAATTTAATTAGTTCATTATTATATAATATAACCAAGAAATGTTAATTTTAATGAAATTTATACTTCAAATTGGTATAAAAACATTTCTAACTAAAAAAGGAATTTTTATCTTCCAGAAGTTAACCTCCCCTTTCACAATGATCTAGAGGACGAAGCACACAAGCATCTCAAGGTGGAAGATCATACACCACTCCAAACATGATGGAAGGTATCCAAGAAAACCAAATGTCCCCTAAATAATACCATAACATGACCTACAAAATGAAGCACACAGAGTGTCTCCCGAAATAATATCCCAAGCCAGCCGACATTTCATGCCATAAATGGCCTAAGAAAGATCACGAAGCCCCAATCTCCCTTTGTCCATGGTCATTTCTATATGAGACCTGGAATCCCAATTATATGATCACACTTGGTTGGATTCCCACAAAAATGAGGTTATAATTTTCTCCATCCACATAATGACCCCTTTGGGAGGTTTGATTAGCAAAAACAAATGCATCATAATTGAGGCTAGAATAATGTTAACCAAAGACACCCTCCCTCTAAATGACAGTAAATTTTTTTTCCAATTGGAGACACACCTCAGAAGCCGATTCATAATATCATCAAAATGTTGCTTCAAAATGTATCCAGGTGGTTACATGGTGTTGAGAACGAGGCCATAGAATTTAACGTTCATGTAGTGATATTTTCTTTAGTGTGATGTACCATACGGAAGGTGCACAACCACACCCGGCTGGGAGCCACATGTTCTCTCTTGTTTCTTCAGATGAAACTAAGGAACCTGATATTCAAGTTTGGATTTATAATTAAGGGTATATAGTGTTCGTTGAGGATATGAAACATCCTAATCATTTCTTGTGGGCCGAGAAGAGTGGTGAGTCACTGGATTAAGTGGATGACCCGTCTTGGTGATTTGAAACTCAATGTGTATGGGTCCATTATGGGTGGGATAATGAGAGGTGGTGTGATGCCACAGGACCCATGAGGTTCGTTCCTAGGGGTTTTCAGTGATTTCTATGGACCCAATTATTCCTTGGGTGTAGAGGTGTAGAATATTCTCTCCGGTATGATGATATGTAGGAAACATGGTCTCCAGGTGGCTGAGGTGGAGTACATCTCTGGTGTTTTGGTGAGGTACATCTAGGGGATCCATTCAGTGCAATGGGTGATGAATTATCTCATTCGTAGATGCATTTTGGAGACTAACCTCTGACATTTTGGTCATCATACTTGGAGGGAGGAAAATTTTGCTGCTGATTCTCTCACTCGTATGGGTATCACAGAAGGGGAGATGGTTATTTTTGATAGCTTGGGTTCTCTCCCTATATAATTTAAGGTTTTAATTCAAGGGGATTTACTTATATTACATCAATTCCATCCACATATAAGGTACCATTTTGTCCTTGAACTCTTTTAGGTTAAAAAAATTAATCTTCATCCTAAAAAAAGAGTTTTTATGATAAAACCCTTTTCATTTTATTTTGCGGGATTAATTTTAAAAAAAAAATTATACTTTGTGAATATAATTTTTAAAAATGGATTAAATATTTTGAATCATGTGGTTGAAATTTGGAAAATGTATTCTCTTAATTTCATGCCATTATAAATAGTAACCATAGTAAATAATTATCATTTTTGTTCTTGTAAATTAGGTAATTAAGCTTAAAAATAATATCATAAGGGACCAAAATTGACTTGTAAGCATGAATTTATCTTATTAAATGAGTGGGTTTTATCTATTTCTATATTATTGTCTAACATATGGCCACTTGGTGGATTATATCTTTGATTTTCATCTTTATAATATTTAATTAAAATAAAAACGAAAAAAATGTCACTTTCTTACTTTTAATTTATAAAATATTTTTTGATAAAGAAAAATAAAAAACTGGTTTGTTCTGAAATGTTTATTTTAAATATAAATAGTTTTTAATAAAAATATTTTATTTTAATTATTTATGGATGAAATAATTATCCTAAATATTTACTCAACAAAAACACATCATTTATCCAATTAATATAAAAATATAATAAATTTGTGTAAGATGTTAAAAGTAATATAATTTGAATTAATTTTTGCATCCCATGAAATTTTTATATAATAATGACATATTATAGAGATTTTAATGTATTATATTTGAAGTCCATTTTTTCATAATTTTTTTCAAAGTCAAATTAAATGAATAGTTTCAGAATTGACATTAATGATATTTTATAATAAAAAATATTTTATTAATTGGTTTAAAATTATAAAAAGTCATATTGTCAATAATGCGGTAGATATATGTTTTTAAATACCAAATTTTTTATATTTATGGTCTAATTTTCCTTTTATAGTAACTATAATGACCCCTAAATATTACGAACATCGTAATTTCTGTAATTGGTAAAAAAGGTTAACTAGAGATAGATTAAAGATATAAGATTAATAACCTAATATGAACTTGTCCATAATTTTTTGGATGATATTATTTTAACCCATCCTATTCATAAATTTTAATTATATTAGTTTGGAGTATTTTTTCCATGAAAATTAATCTATATTAATTTAACATTTTATAAAATTCCAGAAGTTCCCCTCCTCACTCTTATAAAAAGGAACCCCCTCTCATATTTTCATCACACATAATAAAACATTTTGGTTCAAAAAATACCTAAAACATACTTTCCTAGCATCGATCCATAATTCTAAATGTATTGGTTTAGGATGAATTCCAATATTATTGGGGTTAAGGTGTACAATAAATGAGATTATTCGAAGAAGAGGTATAACTTTTAACTAAATGTTTTAGATCTGTTTATTTTTCCGCATTGTTAAAAATTACTCAACAATGCTGATATAATAACATTAGTATATCCCATATAACAAGATTTTATTATGTTGGTTTTAAGAACATGGAATTTTTTTTTACAGATTCTAGTGATTTTATACTAGAATTCACATCTTTTCTAAAAGATCATTTAGTCTTAAAGTTTTGTAGAATTATTTCAAAAATCTTACCTAAAAATCCAGTATATTAAAATGTGGAAAAATCTAATCAATATCCATTTTTACCATAATATAAAACATAAAAAACTTAACATGTTTTCTTTTCATGAAAAATCTTCACAAATTTCAACTTTACTTATTCTTTTCCTTTACCCATCATTAAAATCTGTGGAAAAAATATTAAAAACATGAGATGAGTAGAAAAATCTCTCTAAGGGGTAAAAATAAAATAAATCCATTATCCCTATGAAAAACATGAAAACCAATTAAAAACATTTTATTAAAAACATTCTATTTTAATTGTAAGAGTGTCATGTTTCTTTAACAAAAATCATTTATCATACCTTTTGAAAACAAATGATTTCTATGAAAACACAATAGAAAGAATAAAAATTTCATGTAAGTTCCTTGAGACATATTCTTCATATAAGCCATATAATATTCTTAGAAATTTAAATAACCATATGAATGAATTTCAATATAATTATCTAGTGGACATAATCATTAGCCAAAACATTGTAGAGCCATAAATAGGATCACCCATCATATCATGAGCAAACAATTGTCTCAAGACACTATATATCATGATATATTGGGGATCAATGCATCATATATTAAGATATAATGGGGCTTAACCCTTTATATAATATGTATTAGGCTCACCTAATATCATAAAAAATTCAAAAGACCATATCATGCACAAATCTTTATAATCTTGGACCTTATCAGCATAAAACCCAAGAAAAAACTTATAAACTAATATGAAAAAGTTTTTTAAATATCAACATATCATTTTATTTTAAAATCCCATTTTTAATACCAAAATATAAAAAAATGAAATAAGGTTTTTTAATGAAAGATGAAATATTTTAAAGGATGAAAATAAAATAAAATAACTATTATGGAAGTGGGAAAAATAATAGTCACCGTATATGTTAAAAAAAATCATTTTCTTTGTATTTTGTATTGAAATTAAAACTTACAATGATAAGATTAATTTTTGGAAACCCCTTTAAAAATTAATACGAGACATAAAAATTTCCTTTATAATTATAAAAAATTGTACTCATATAATAGTTTTAAAAACATTGACATGGAAGAGAATGAGTTGAATGGGAAACCTTGAAAGAATATTTTTAAAGAAATTAAATTACATTAAATATTAAAAATATTTTACTTTTAACAGCATTATAAAAAAGGTAAATATGGTAAAAACGACCTTTAGAATCCATTTAAGAAAAAAATAAAACTTTTCTTCCGTCATTTAGAATAATATGGACATATAAGAGAAGTATTAGTAAAATAAATCTTTAAAACATTTAAAATGAGGTTTTAAGTTAAAGTTCCCATTACCTTGAGTCTGACTTATCACATATATTATTTATCTTGTTGAATAATAAATTTATGTCAATTATTTACATTATTAATAAAAATTTTATCTTTATTATTCTTTTTATTCTATCCCTTATTATTTTATACGTAATTAGTTAATCAGTTAAGTTCACTTCAAAAGATTTGATAGCGTTTGGATTATATGTTAAAAAGGAATTTGGTAGGTTGAATATGGTCAAAGACGTCATTATAATATTATCAATATAATAATATTAGTGTAATAATTATCATTTTTATACATAAATTATACTTTTAAAACCAATCAAGAAAAATGTTTATAAAAAATATACTACATTATAATCATTGAGATGGTAGGCCGTACTTACGCATGAGTAACATTTTTATTTTTCAATGATCATTATAAAAAGAAGGTAAGAAATATTTTATATTCCCAAAATTATGATAATTTCATAAAAACCATATTTTTTCCGCAAATATTCTTATATATATCCTCCATGATCTATTAATATAAAAAACTTAATCTCATCACTTCGAAGAGGTGATAGTCTACAAATATACACGAATGACATCATGCATTTTCAGTGAATGGAAAGGTGAGAAATAATATGATATATTATCTTAATAT
The DNA here is from genome assembly GCA_963277665.1 of Viscum album. Classification (NCBI taxonomy): domain Eukaryota; kingdom Viridiplantae; phylum Streptophyta; class Magnoliopsida; order Santalales; family Viscaceae; genus Viscum; species Viscum album. Next base: position 795,098,691 of record OY728143.1, on the reverse strand, counting down.
AATGATAAATATTTCATTAATATAATTTATTAACATTAATTCCTTCATTATGATCATTTTTGAGAGTCAATGAGGGAACAAAATTGCATCGATTCATGAGGCGCTAGCCCTCCATACACAATAATCATGATTTCATTTCCATTTTCATGAACTAGGTGATAAATTTAGGGTTTTGAATTAACATAATAACATATATGTATATTGGATATTATTATCTTACGATATCATTAGGATTGAAGAATATTTTAATGTGGTGGAATAAGAAACAAAATAGAAATGCTTGGTTAAGGAGGATACCTCTTCTTCAGACTACCACTTTAGGATTAAGCCTAAAGTCCTTACAAATTGACTTTATGATCAATAAAATGCCTCATGGAAATGGGTAGTGAAGTAAATTAGGTATTTGTGAATTTATTTTTTGAACCATATGTATTTGAAGGTATGAAGCAGATACAAAAGGGGATGGACTTTTATTAGCGGGGAAGAGGACAAAATTTTAATTGTTTTAAAAATAAATGTTTTACCCATGATTTACACAAGAAAAATGGAATAAAAATGAAAAATTATAAGAAATTATATGATATAAGATCTAAATATTTCCATAAAATAGTTTTTATAACAGTTTTATGTCATTTTGAACCATAAATTTTAATTTAACTAGGGTAAACTCATTACAACCTTAACTACGGTAAATGAGTTTTTCACTTTTCACTATTCATTATAATTAAAAAAATAAATTTAAGGTATTATAGAATATAATTTATTATAATTTAAAATATTTAAACCATTTTACAAAATTTAGTTTGTGTAATTTTTATAATTTAATTTAAAATTAATCTGACAGATGTAGTGGAAAAGTTGTTTTTAAGAAATGAATTTTTCAAGAAGAGGATTATTTTTTATTATTTTTATGGCTAGAAAAAATATTTATAATAATTATAATTAATATATATATATAATATAAATTTCATTTAAATAATTCCTCATTAGGGGTTGTTTTTATTATTTTAAATCAAGAAACATTATGCACCTTAGAAGAGTTTTTAGAAAAAAGATTTTTTAAACTGAAAAATAATATTATACTAAAATACAGTAAAAAAATGATTAAAATAAAAAAAATTGGATTAATTATAGATGAATAATAATTATTTTACTTAAAATAAAACCCTAAATAATAATTTTAATCTTACATTACTTAATTTATTGAAAATAAATGATAGTTTTACAAAAATTGACTTTTTTCACAATTCACTGAAAAATAAATATTTTTCTGAAAAATACCAAAATTCTACCCCATGTATATTTTGATATAATGAAATATAAATTTAAATTAATTTTATAAAATTAAAATTCAATAATTTAGAAACAAATCTTTTAAATAAAAACTTCTATGAAAAGAGTTTATTAAAAAAAAATTATAAATTTATTAATATTTTTTAATCAATATAACTATCTAATTCAAGAATAAAAATAAACTTGAAAATTATTTATTCAATAAAAACCTAGGTTTTTAAATTCTTCTTCCATTTTTGATATTTCATCTTCACAATTTTATTTAATTATTAAACAAGTGGGGGATATCTTTCCATTGGACCATTTTTAAATTATCATGTTGCTTCTTCAACAATATTGTTTTCCATAAAATATTGACATTTTTTATCATCATATTAAATTATAATTTATCTATAATTTTGGAATATATATTTTCCATTCCTCAACATAAATATTCTCTTCCAATTAAGCTACTTCAAGGCTCAAAACATGAGATGAATATGACACATATTTCCTTAACATTAAAACATGAAATATAAAGGGTATATAGTATAAAATATAAGTAAAAGAGAATTTATTAGAAACAAATTAGAATTTATCTTGGATTTAATATTTTTTAATGAACTACATATTTGTCTTACATTTTTTATTGAAATTCATAATACTTTTCCATGGAGATACTTTGAGAAAGACATCATCACCTTATAAGGCCCCGACCTTAAAACATTACTTAATCTTTATTTAACTCAAGAATTAACATTGAGAATAATTTAGGTTTAGATTTTTAGATAATTATTCCATAACTATTATAATACATCTCAAATATTACAAATTAGATATTTCCACTGAGTATACATTTTTTTCAGAAATATAAACTTTTAAAAGAAAATAAGAATTCTTTTCTTGATATAAATATTCTTGAATTATTTCTTTCTCTTAGAATTCTTTATACCCAATAAAATTTTTTTCAAAAAATTAGGATGAGAAAAAAAAGATAAATAAGGGTTAAAAAATAAATAAAGAAAACATTAGTCCATCAATACATATAAAACATAAGCTCTTTAACATATCTCATGAAATCATAAGATTCAGGAATAACACATAGAAATCGTAAATCATGAAGGTAACTTGTGTCATCCATATCATAATTACATTTTAGCTTTCATAGAAACATAAAGAGTTACATTTGGAATACACGTCACAATATATTTAATTAATATCATATGAGAAACATTAAAGTTTACCTCCATGACATTACCCAATGCATTAGATAGCTATCTTCGGCTCACCTACCTTAGGTTTATCACAAAACCACCCGTATATGTAAAAAATGTCCAAGAACCATAACATAATCATAACACATGAACAATAATAAAGGAAAGATAAGATTTAGATATTTAAATCACAATATAAAATTTCAAAATATTGACATAATCAATCTATTATCAAAACCATTTCAATACCATTCTACGTAAAAAGAGTATATGGTATTTATTTTCCTTTTAAAAATATTACGTCTTGTTAAGGAATCCAAATATCAAACAATGCTCATGGAGAAGAAGAGGTCATTGTCACCACATATGTTAAAAAGACACATTATTTTTTTCATCTAGTAAAATTCTAGGTAGAAATAAATATTCCCTTAGAATGAAATTATAAGTCAAAGGGGTTTATAAACTGTATAAAGGAATGTTGTATGACTCAATGAAAGGATATTGAGATGAAGTCCCTTACCTTGTGTCTGACTTGACTCGTTCGTTCTTTAATTTCCTAAATAATAAACATAAGTTAATTTATAATTTATTCAGAACCATTTTAAATTTTATTATTATTTTTAACACTTATTACCTTACTATAACAATTAGTTAATTATTTGAGTTCACATCAGACATTTTCTTGATGTTTGGAACTTGAGTTAAAAATGAACTTGTTATAATTATAAATTGTCCATGTGGTCAAAATTATATTATATCAAAAATTATATACATTATTTAGATATCATATATATAATATATATCCAATATATATGTATTTATAATACTCCATATCATTTGAATATAAGAAATGGAAAGCAACGTTCATGGAGACACTAAGATGTACATACGCATGAACACTACTTTCTTTTTTTCATATTTAAATGAATGAAAACTAAATGATAAATACGTATATTATAATTCTAGTATAATATATATGGTATTATGTTATATAATTTCATTAATTATATCCTTTATACGTTTCATGTATAGAATGAACGAGTCATATCACTTTGAGGGGGCGGTAGTCCGCACTTCCTCAAATGAAATTATCGTATTTATACAACATGAAAAGAATAAAGGTATGTTCTAAATAAAAATTACAGAATCATATAGATAAAAAAATATTATATATAAGTACAGTTCCATTATAATGGTCACCATGAGAGGTGGTAGGAGAATATGGAACAATATTCCTTTTGTGAGGCAACAGTTCACCGTCCATAGAAATCGTATGTTCTATACCCATTAGATGGAGTTGTGCGTAAGTGCTATTTGAATCCTTATCATAAATACATACTAGTATATTTATTACACTGGTTTTTTATTTAATAAAAAAAAGAATAAGGTGTGAATAAGTAGAATAATGGAAAGGAATTTTAGAGAAGACAACACCTCTTAAAACGCTTAACTCTCTTCGATTTGAGCCAAAAGGCTTTCTTGATTTTCCTTATACCTAGGGGAAATATTATAGGAGGAATAAGGGGATATTTGGAGCTTCTTGAACTAGACTTTGTATGATCCAATGATATTTATAGGTGTGTGTAATGGGTTTGAGTTGGTTGCCTTTTATAAGAGGGAGGAGGGGCACTTTAGGAATGTTTGAAAATATTTTTTTATTATAAAACGTTTTTAGGTTTAAAATGATCCAAAACTCATTAAATGAAAAGATAATATGGATAAAATTTGAAATAAAATCATCCAATAATAGTTGGACATGTTTTAGATATCTTTTAATCCATATCTTGATTATTTAACCCTTTTTTTCTATTAACGTTTTATCAAGAATTTAACACTTTGAGAATCCAAATAGTTACCAAAAAATGAAAATATCACAGTAAAGTGTTATTAATTAATTTTTAGACTTGTCATAACTATTTTTAAAAATATTATATTTTTTTTAATTTTATAATATTTAATAAAATATTTTATATTTTAAAATACGAATTATGTCAATTTAGACACTATTCATATCACGACATTTAAAAATATATAAAAAGTTGATTGATTCGAAAAAATTTCATTAATATAAAGATAACATGTAATTATAATCAATAAAATTTGTGGATGACATCAAAATAAACAAATTACATTTATTTGAACATTTATAATATCATTTATTTGAATCCTTTATTAATGAAGCAATAAATGCATCATCATTGTGTCATAATTAAATTTATTTATTTAAGGTTTAAAAATTATAAATAAAATAAGATGATTTAGTAAATAATATTAGATTTATAATGACCATTTATAGTAAAAATATCACTTATATAACCCCATAATTTTTTTATTAAAAGATATATGTTTATGTTACATTTTCCTTAACATTAAATTAATTTTTATAAAATGTCATTTTCACTTAAAAGTGGAACATGGGATCCCAAAATCGACTCAAGGATTCCAATGGTCATAAATGTATCATAAAATAGGATTAAGAAACTGGTTAGGGTTGTTTAATATTATTATAATATGATATTTGACCCTTATTTACCAAATTTACCCTTTAACCATGGTAAATAAAATATTTACTTAAGTTGTTATTCATAATGTATAAAAATAAAAGTTACCTAGTTAAATAATTTGGACCTCCTTATTACAAATATTGAATCCATTTTTCCAAATTAAAAACCCAGAAGTTACAGAAATTAATTTAAAATTAATTCCCGTTGTCAAAACCAAAAAGCGTGTTTTTAAGAAATAATAACTATCAAAAGATTGACATGTGTTTATATTTAATTAAAAATTGAAATTACTTCCAATGAACAAAATTGGATTAAATGGTAAATATATAATACAATTATACTTTAAAACCAATTAAAAAGATAATCTAACCATATAAATAAATCATATGAAAAGACAGTTTTGACTTAAAATGAAGTATTTTCACTATTCATTAAAAAAATTAACTTTATCATAAAAATACCAAATACTTAACCAAAGTAAATTCTTCTGTCCTGATTCAAAATAAGAAGATTAATTTTTCAAATAGAACATATAAAAGTGAAAAAACTTAATTTTAAAAGGGTACACCATCAAAAGGTGGTAAAACTACCTTTTAAAAATATTAGAGTATTTAAGATTAAAATTGGATTAATTCCAATTTTAGGCCATTAAATTTTAATAGATAAATGTAAAAACATGTTCAATCATAATATGGTTAGTTTTTTTCATTCCTTCAAATACAATGACTAGGTGTTAACTTCCATTTAAAATAATAATATTATATTATTATTATTTTTCTTAGTATGACTCAACCTTGTGCGCAACATAAGATTTAGAGGAAACCCATTATTTCATGTCGAGTATGACATAAAACATAGAATCCCCTTTGAAGTAAAATTAATTTTTAAATCACAAATATCAATAAATTTGTAAATTTCATATTATTTGTTTACCTGGGATGTTACATCACCATCCTCGAGATAAATATATTTCCTCTAGTTATCCATATCACTTTTCTTACTAATCTGATCCATCCTCAAATATTGATAAATCATATATATCTTCTCATCCATTTCCTCTACCAGCACTAGTCCCATCAACTTCCTTTCTCCTAGTTCATGCCAAAAAGATAGTGTCTGACACCACTTTCCAAAAAATGCCTTAAATGGTTCCATCTGTATACTCGAATGGAAGATATGTTTATAAGAAAAATCAACCATGGAATGAGGTTAATCTTAGATTCCATGGTAATACATGAAATGAGAAAAAATCATGTCTTCCATGTTCTGAATCATCTAATCAGAATTTATATTAGACTAATGATGAAAATCCGTAATGAAATTTAATTTAGTAGTGATCTACTTTTGAAGTCCTTTATAATAATTAAAAGTGAAGCTTGGTTCAAAGTATAATATAATAGAGAAATGATCTTTATATAACTTGAATTTTTCATTTAGATATATTTGAGAAATATAATATAATGACATATTTTCTTTAATAGAAATACAATATGTAGATTTAGTTAATCAATTAAAAATAACCCAATTCACATTGTTACTTCGCGTTTTCCTTGGAAATCCTAACATGAGATCCATGGATATATTTTCCAATTTTTACTATAGCACTATAAATACATACACATTTCCTTTGGTAAGTGTCATTTTTTACATAGCCAATTGAAAAGTCAAAAATTTCATGGAAAAGTATGAAATATCTCTTTACCCTCCATCCCATTAGTAATAATCTTGAAGGTCTATGTACATCTTAGTGTTTCCAGGATGATTGTAAAATGGGTAACTATGAGCTTCACTCAACAATTCTCCCTTCAAATATGGATCACAAGGAACACATAATATCTTTTTAAAACTCAAAAAAAATTCTTCGTTAACATGAAATTTAGAAGACTAACCTATATTATCCAACCTTAAATTTTTTATAAAACATGATCCTACACATGGTAATGATTTATTATTTCTAAAAGATATAATTATGATGAAACCTGAGAAAAACAAAAAGAGGTTCCTGCATCCACAACTTATAGAAAAAAATTCATCAAATCATTAAATAAAGGTTCATATTCTAGATATAACCAGTATAATGTAGCATTATTTTTTTCATTCAATGCATCCGTTACTTTGTTTTATTTTATATGATAATGATAAATCATGCATTCATAATCCTTTATAAGTTCTAACTTTATTTTCTTTCTAATGTAAAAGTATTGTGATTAGTATATATTTCATAAATGATTACTTTACATTTTTAAATCAAAAAAACCAAAAAAACTAATTCTAGATAATGAATTGGATAATTTAACCCGTGAGAATTTAATTATTATGATGGATAAGAAATTACTTGATCATTCTACATTCGGACACAACCAAGTCCCTTAAAAAAGAATCGATGTAGATGAGAAATTTTCTATTCTAGAGGGTTGGTCCAAAACTGCATATTTCACCGATAGTATTTTTAGTTCCTATATCAATCATCATACTTTTTTATGTAGATAAATTTAACTCCTTTTAGAAAAAAACTTAGTTAGTGGAAAGGAAAAATGAGAAACGTTTTCAACAAACTGTCACTGATAACACACTATTCCAACAAAAGTATGAATCTATGTGGTATTATTAGGTCTTTTATATTACTTAAAATATTTATTTATAATATGATCAATAATAATTCAATATTTATAAAAAATATTTTAAAGGAAGTAATTTTTTTCAATGAAAATTGACACTTAATATTTTTTCAATATTGTTTATTTTCATTCAATGTTTAAAAAACAATATTTAGGTGTATTTCATATTCCAACAGACCTTTATAATATAGAAAAATATCATCAAAAAAATAACTTATGTATGAAATATTGAAAAACATTGTTCATAATGTCCAAAAATATAGCTGGGTCACTGGAAACCCCAAAGGTAATATCTACAATCTCATAATGCCCATATATAGTCAAAAAATTTATCTTTATAAAAAATTTCAACTTCAAATTCATTTAATAGTACCCCAAACTGATATTAATCTTCAAATAATATTGTTCTCTATAGATCTGGTAAAAACATTATCGATATAGGGAAATGGTACTTATTCCTAAAAGGGATGTTATTAAAATCTCTATAATAAATGAAAATCCTCATGAAACCATATTTTTTTTACAAATAAAATTATATCACCCCATATTGAAGTACCAGGTCAAATGAAACCATTAACTAGGAACTTTTTCATCTAATTTTTTTCACTTAAGACATTTCATAAGGGGGTTTTGAAATTGGATAAGAATAATGTGATAAGTAAAATATAAATTCAACCTCTGAATTAGAAATAACACATAGTAAATCATCAGTTAAAACATCCATGTATTTTTTCACTACGAGAACATTACTAATTTTATATGTTTTATTTTTTTCAAAAATATGAGAAAGGTAATTTTCACATTCATCTATAACCAATTTATAAGCTTCTTAGTATGTTATCATTATTTTTAAAACACTAAATAAAACATTATTAGCTGTTTATTCTATCTTAGAATGATAAACAAAATACCAATTAATATCCAAAATGATATCAAAATAAATTATATGATGTTCAACAATATTTTAACAATAGAACATACCATTATTTATAATAGGGAGAATTTAATAAATCCTAGTTCCTTTAATACTTACACCGAGATTTTTCACCAAAAGATATATCTTCTTCTAATTTGGTCGTATTACTATTTTAATTAATAATTTATAACAAATAAAAGAATGTAAAGTCCAAGCCTCAAATAGGCCCTTGAAATAATTTGAATAAAAAAGTAAAAAACCATTAAACACTTTGTTTTGTGTTCTATCATAAACTATAATAGTTGAAAAATATTTTTACACACCATTATTTCTCCAATAACGATTATTCCCATTCCGTGTGACTAACATCACTACCATATTATCCTAATGACCAAACTTTTTATAATTAAATAATCTCACCAATAGCTTCTTATGAGTTATATGATCATTTTCCATCCACTCATGAGCCAAATGTCTAAAATTTTCAAATTTGAAATACTTCCCAAAATTTACAATACAATTCCCAAGATTCTTTTTACCACACTTATCTTAATATTGGAAGTTAATTTTCTTAAATTTTGATTTCTTTGATAAATTAATCCACATTTACTACCATATGAAACTTTTTTTTAAATAGTGCATGATCATCGGTGAAGACCATTTATTCTTTTTCTAAATACCAAAAAAGTTCTCATAAATTTTGAATTCATGGTAAGATAATGGCCCTTAATATCTTAGTTTCAACTCAGAGTAAAACCTATTAATCTTTCTACTAAGATTCTAGATAAAATCATGTATATACCTGGAAAATCTTGTAAATGTTTATTTATATGTTCTAACTAACTATTAAACATTTTTATTTATTTTAAATAATTGATTATCCATTCATAGTCAAAAAAATTTATGGAAATATTTATCTATAAATAATATTCTTACATATTTCCCATTCCATTCAATAAATATTAGGTCTCTATTTTGTATTCTTAACCAAGACCACTATCAATTAGACTCACCTTAAAAAATATAAATGAACAAGGTTACCTTTTAATGTTCCAACCATGCCATAAGTTCAAATATATTTTCTATTGTATAGATACATCACTCAACTACAGCTGGATCAGAATATATACTGAATGGTGGATGGTGTTGTCTCATAAAATGCTCCACCATCATCATGTTCCTCTATAAAAGTTCTATAATATAACTAAGATGGACACCACCACTATTGATATCTTGTTTCAACTGATACATCATAGTAACAAACTTCTCAGTTAAAATTCCAACAATATCAAGATATTAATTTTGAAGGATATTTTCCTCTCAGTTCCTTTCTACGAAAACATCTATGTTTCATCTGTGGAAAAACATTATAAACAAACTTAGTTTAGATGAATCAACATTTTAAACTTCAAATTATATAACATGATAATAATATATTAAAATGTTATACAAGTATTAAGTTCCATTATACTAACCTCTAAATTTATTAAAAAACTTCTTTGATACTAACTATATGTGTCCGGTGTTAAAAATTACATATTATAGTTACTTTACACTAGAATTCACATTCTTTTCCTAAATATCATTCAAGTTTTTTGTTTTAGAGATTAGTTTGTAACTCTTAAATAAAAATCCCATGTATTACAAAGTGGGAACTTCTAATTATTATACATTTTCCACATAATATTACAATTTTAAAATTATAAAATTCATTTTTCATGAAAAAAATGCATGACTTTGTACTTGACTTCTTTTTTTCATTAAACCATTCTAAAACCCTATGAAAAAGATTTTAAAAATATGGTATAAGAACAAAAATTCCATCGATGGAAAAAAATAAGAAATACATTAGTCGAGTGAGAAAAATAGAAACTAATAAAAAAAATTTCTTAAACAATTACCTTTAAATCTACAAGGGTATTAAGTTTAATTAAATAAAATCTTTTATCTTATCTTTCGAAAACATATTTTTCAATAAAAACCAATCAAAAATAAAAAAATACATGTAGGTTCCTTTAGAATTAATCTTTATAGATACCTTATAGAACCATTAAAATTTTGATTAACTATAAAAATGAATTCCCCTATAATTCTATAAAGGGAATAATCATTACCCAATAAATTTTAGTATCACTATAGGTCTCACATGTCATATCGTGAGCTAAAACAAGGCTCATCACATCATATGTTGAGCTATAATGGGGTTACAAAAATCAAATATTTATCTATAATTGTTATAAACCCATCATATAATCATTATTTTCCTCAATTATTATCATAAAAAATGTATAAGGACTATACCATAAAATGTTTTTAAATATTTCACCTTCTGAACTCAAAACCCTTTGAAAATTCTTTTAAACCCATTTTCGAATCTATTTCAGATATCAAAAAACACTTTTTTAAAAAACATTTTAAATAAACAAAATACCCTGAAAAAGTGAAATATGGGTTTTCTGGGAATGAAAGATGAATATTTGTAATAGAATCCAAACTTCAAATAATAGTTATGGTAGTAGGAAAAGTAATTTTTCTTGTATATGTAAAAATTGAACATTTTTTTAAATAATGTCAATAATTCTATAAAACTATTAATTTTTTAAAATCCTTGAAAAAAGTCAATGGATATATAAACATGTCCTTTATATTTCTTTTATGTCCTTGAAATGTTATTAATAAAATAATTCTAAAAACATGGACATGGAAAATAATGATTGAATTATAAACTTTAAAATAATATTTTTAAAATAAAATACCTTACATTAAATCTTAAAAAATTATTTTTTAAACCATTGTAAAGAAATTGAAATATGGTAAAAATTAAATTTATAAAAAATTTAAAAATAAATAACAATTTTCTAGAAAACAATAGAAGAACAAGGACATGAAAGTGAAACATTTAGAAAATAAATATATAAAAAATTTTAAATGGGGTTTTATGTTAAAGCGTCCCTTACATTGAGTCTGATATGTAATGTAAGTTATTTATATTAATAAATAGTAAAAATACAATAATTATTTATTTATATAGGAATATTTTTCAATTTTTTTAATCATTTAATTTTATCTTTTATTATACTATACATAATTATTTAATCATTTAATCTCACTTTGGAAGTTTTTAGGGTATTTGGCTTATACGTAAACGACTTCTATTGGATTACTATGGTTGAAGAGGTCATTATTCCATACTATATAAAATAAAAATAGTTAAATAATTATAATTTTTATGCTTCAATTATACTTTTAAAACCAATAATTAATTATTGTTATGAGCAATGGTAATCATTATGATCAGGGAGATGGTAAGTCATACGTACACATGTGAACATTTCTATTTTTCAATGATCATTATGGAAAGAAAGTAAATAATATTTTATCAACCTAGAATGAAAATTATTCCATAAATAAAATAATCATTCTTTAAATATACTTATATGTATCATCCATGCGATGTGTCGTTGAAAAAAAGAATCATGTCGCCTCGTGGAGGTGGTAGTCCACATGTAATCGCGAATGACGTTATAATTTTTCAATGAGTGGAAATGTAATAGAGAAAATAGAATATTATCTTTAAATAATGATAAATATATCATAAATATAATATATAAATACTAATTCTACCATTATAACTAGTCATGAAAGGTGATGATAAAAAATGAATTATATCATTTTGTGAGGCGGTAGTCCTCCGTACACACAAAGGATTGTTTTTCCCATTTGATAAGACAAAATATGGGTTTATGTTATAAAAATAACATAATAAAATTTTATTATATGGGAAATATATTTTTTTTATAGGAACATGGTTGAAGAATATTTTAAGGATTTTACGAAAAAAAAGAAAAAATGGTCTGTTAAGAATGATACCTCTTCTTTAGGCCACCTTTATTGTATTAAACTTAAAGCCTTCCATGATTGTATTTATGATAAAACCAAGGAAAACAGGTAATCGGGAGGAAATTAAGGAGGGTATTTGGGTAGGTATTTTCTAAACCAAAAGTATTTGAATATGTGAAGAGTATAGGATAGGGGTGGCCTTTAATAATCAAGGTAGAATATACACTAGGAATTTTTAAAAAGATATACATATAACCTTGTTTTACACTTGAGAAAATGATCCATAATAAATAATTATAGATAAATAGATTATATAAGGTATAAATATTCCCATAAAATATATTTCAGAAATTTTTAGGTCATTTTATCCCATTTATATTTAGTTTAACCCCCGATAAACCCATTTTAACCTTAATTGTGGTAAAATATCATTACTGTTTAACTATTCATTATAATAAAAAATAATGTTGATAATTTTTTATAAAATAAAGTTTTATTTTAAAAAATATTTTTTCAATTTTACCAAATTAAATTCACATAATATGGGGAACTTAATTTGAAATTATACATATAAATGTGATGAAAAAACATTTTTCTTAAGAAATGTATTTTTCTACAAAAAGATGAATTTGTATTAACTCGATGACTAATAATAATAATCACAGGAAGTTAAATTCTTATTTATTGATATAAAATTTAAATACTTCACTTAAATAATTCCTCATTAGGGGTATTTTAACTAGTTAATGTTGAGAAATATTATGCACTATGAAAACAATTTTCAAAAAAATACATTATAAACCCAAAAACAAACATATAATAAAATACAGTATAATGATGATTCAAATGTAATTAATTTGACTAAATATAAATAAATAATTATTATTTAACTTGAAATAAAACTCAAGGAATAATTATAATCTTTAATTACTTAATTTATTGAATATAGATGACTATTTAAAAAAATAGTATTTCACGATATTCACTAAAAAAACAATATTTTAAAAAAAACTCATAATTTCACCCAAAGTGTATTTTTATATGATTATTTAAAAAATAAAATTCATTATATCTAATTAAAATAATATAATATACAAATTATAATTTTTAATAAAACTTTCTATGAAAACATTTTAATAAAACTATTTCTTTTTTCATTTTAAAAATAACTCAATATTTTTAAAATTAATATAATAATCTAATTCATGAATAAAAATAAAAATGAAAATGAATTATTAAATTATTATATGGGTTGCTAAATAAATGGAATACAGTAAAACTGTATCCTCTTTCATCAACTGGGAAGCGAAACTATTATTCATGTGTGCGGCAGCCTACCGCCTCAAAAACAGATATATATCATTTTCCATCATAACCTATAAAGTATATTTATAATTATGGGTTTTATTTGTATATACACACACACATATATATATATATATATTATCATATAATTTATTATGTTTCCATCCATTGAAAAATAATAATGTCTTTCTTGTGTACATGGATTATAACATTTACGAAGCGATGTGATTAAATTTTCGTTAATGTATCAAAGTGATTCTATATATAATAGTATTTAAAGAAATAATATGTTATTAATCAAGAAATTATAAATATATAAAGATAAAATAATACTTTACTTCATTCCACCATGCTCATTAAAAATGTAAATGTTTCTCATGATTACATATGACCCACGATCTCCATAATTATAAAAAAATTCATTTTCATAAAAATATTTCATGGTTGTCTTAAAATATATAATTAAGGAATAAATATTATTATTATTTCATGATTATTATTCTGGAGATGATTAATTAATAATCAATTTGACCGTAGTCAACCTACCAAATTCATTTTGGACACATAATCCGAGTATCATCAAAACATCCTATGTGAAAAAAAAATAGATTAAGTAATTGTATATAATATGGCACATAAATGGAAGAATAAAAATTCAAAAATTTTATTACTAAATTAAATAATTAAAAAAAGTATATTATTCAGGATGATAAGTAACACTCGTGATGATTCAAGATCATGGTAAGGGAAAAACTATCTTATAAAGTTTTCCTTGAATATCTTTTTCTTCCATGTCAATGTTTTTATAAATGTATGTAGATAGTTTTTATTTATGCTTAAATGGATGATAATGGTAATTTATGAAAATATTTTAACTTGTTTACATTTTTTAAATTAAATCATTTTGAGGTTTTACAGAAGGGACACTTTACATTAAATGCCTAGTATTATCTATTTAAAACATTTATTTTTGTAAATATTTTTCTTCCAAGAACATATTATTAAAATTATTTTATAGATTTATTTATATGGAAATAAAATAATGGTAAAAGAAAATTTTATATCTCTTTAAAATATTTTAAAAATGTAATATTTTTATTTAACATTTTTAATTTCTTTAAAAAATAAAAAATTAATTTTTTATCTTAACATATACATAAATAAGAAATTTTCCCTCTACCATAACCATTATTTTATATTTGAGTTAATTTTTAAGAATCCTAATTTTATTAAAATTAAAACCCTATTTTATATTATTATATTTACTTTCAAAAATAATTTAAATGGAATGAATATTTTGATATCTAGAAATGTTTTTCTTATGGGTGTTTGAGATCTTTCTAAACCACATTTTTCATTAGGTTTTGACCATTATATCTCTAAATGAATTTCTATATATATTTAATGTTATTGAACACTTATAAATTATATATAAATTTATCTCACATATATACCTAGCTTATTATCCATTCCTTTTAAGGGGCAACACATGCCTTTTGATCATTTCTCAGTTTCCTTCTTCAATAATTCTTTTTTGATTATGATATGGGGAAATATTATGCAAAACATTTTCTTTACATGTTTATATCTCATGTTTAGATAATCTAATTGATTTATTTTTATAGAACACAGAATCATGATCATGTTATGATGGGTGCACCCATATATTTCTATAATGCATTGTGTAATTATTTTTTTCTCCTAAAATGTTATGTATGGGATTAGGGAGTAATCATAATCATCGTTGGGACTATATCCACCATATGTGTTTACTTGTTAGTTATCATTGATATATTATTATATAATGTTTTATGCTTGTTCCACATTTACTTTTTTCCATGATATTATGACACCATATTCTTTATGATATTCTACCCTATGATTACCGATGATAATATGTTTAAAATAAAGTATATGGTACTTCATAAGGGTGAAAGATATAAATATTTTTAAAAAATTATTTAATTATTTTTTCTTGATTGAAAAGGGACATATATACTTTTAAATTTTTCATTTAATATATATATTTTTAATATTTTATGAGGATATATGGGAATAAATTTTGACTTCATGTGTAATAAAATGTTTATATTTAGTCAATAACTTAATTTTGAAAAAGATAATTCTTGTATAAGTATAAAATAAATTGTTACTTTATTTATTTTTATATAACCATTATTGTATTTTTCCCATTTTACATTTTAAAAAGTTTTTCATAGGGTTTTAAGGATATACCGGGATAAGAATGAGGTTAATATGAAAACTATGAAGATATTTCATGAAAATAAAACTTATTATATAATAAATTTATTATTTTAGGGAAAAATAGATATTAAGTAAAAGTTCATAGTTTTTGATTTAATATTTATTTATATAAGGGTGATGCCACAATCATCTAAAACTCAAAACCATAAATATACTTAAATGTAAGAAAATAAATTATTTTCTTAAAACTCAAGAATTTGTATTGTTTAAGGCTGGGTCCTTACAAATACATGGAGAATCCACTTAGGAATATTTTAAATATTCTTATCCATGTTGAAAAGGAGTGGTGGAAACATGGATCTTCACCCCTTCTAATGAAAATATTAAAAGTCCATGTTAAAAATTACTTGACCAGTTAAAATTCAGTTGTGTTTTCACATAGTTCTATAAAGAGAAAAAGGTTCCATAATAAATTCAAAGTATATGATTTTTTTCTTCTCATGTGGAAAAAAATTTCATTGGAAGATAAAATATTTTGAATATAGTAAGAAGTTATAAATTAAATCTAGTTCTTTTAAATTTAACATTATGTATAATGTTTTTGTTTTACTTCATGGGAATTTTTATTCAAATACAAGAACCAATGATGCTTAAAAACATTTTACGAAGTACAATGACATCACAAAAGATGATTAAGGTTGATTCCTAGGTCATATAATAGGTGGTAATAATTTCTATTTTTCCAATTGAAATATTCTACTCAAACATTTATTTTTTATTGAGTATTAGAAAAAAAATTATATCGATGAAATTTTAATACAATAGGAAAATATTTCATTATTTAATGACCTTTTATTTTAATGTTTAATAATATAATAATAGTATAGTAAAACGTGAATCACTAATATCAAATATCGATAATTAATGATGAATATAAAATGTAAGACTCATACCCAATTATGGAATAATAAATCTCTATACTGGTTAAGAAAACTTTTGAAAAAAATTTAGGACACAAAGATTCTATATTTAGTTCATCTTGAATTTGTGAACTAATCTAATGCGAAAATTTAGGTAAATTCAAATACATTATAATAATAATTTATTAAATTTTAGTAATTCTTAGTGGATAAATAAATTCCCTTGGTAATAATATAAAAGACTCTCCATATTTGTTTATCAGTGTATGTCTTAAAAATATAACTCTTTAATCATTTTAATGTAGTGTGGAGGTTTTATCACAATCACATTACCTTATTCAAATAAAATATGTGATAGTAGTACTTGGTAGATCGATAATGATAATTATTTGTATTTCGAGTATTCTGTTGTCTTTCAAACATGTTCTGAAAATAATATTATAAAAACTGACCATATTCCAATTAAATTGACCAATGGATATAATATATTTTAAGAAAAAATGGGATTTTATTATGTAATAGTCTTAGGTGTTTTATGGGAACCATTTGTTTAAAAATGGATAAGATAAACAAATAAATCAAATTAAAAAAATGAAATCTCATATAAATATCCTATTATAACTAAAAATAACAACATCCCCATGATAGAAATATATTATTCAAATCTTACTATACTTCTATGAGGGAAGACTCTATCTTTTGAGATAGTGGGAGAAGTCTAGGATTTAATTAATTCTTCACTATAAATGCATATAACATATCATATGAACAATAAACTCCACAATATCTTACGTGTGGAACTATTCAAGAGACATACACTAATTAAAACAGATTTTAAAAAATGTTTTCTTTATTTTTAAAATCAATTATTTATTAACATCGTTGTAAGTGATGTAGTAAATAATTTTTTTACATCATTTCTTTTAATCAAAAGAAAAAAAACCAAATTTTGGTTATTATAAACACCATTTTTGAAAAAACCATTAAATATATAAAATTTATGGTTTTTACATCAGTTATTTAATAACCAATGAAAAATATACTTTTTAAATCATTTATTTAAATAAAAAATGTAAAAAAATATTTTTTAAAATTTAATATCAAATTATAGTATACCAGACCTATAAACCAGAGAAAACCTAAAAAATAATGAGAAGAAAACCAGTATAAAATAACGATATTGATTCAATTTCCTAAAAAATATAGACATATAGATATTGTTTTTTAAGAAGTTGGTACCTTAGTCAAAGAACAAGACATAATTTATTGAAAATGAAAAATCAGGTTACATGAGTCTAAAAGTTAGAATCTATTTACAATGTTTATCATAAAATGGGGGAAAATCACCAGGCTAATCACCCTGCCAAATAATATCCTGGTTAACCCCCTTGTTGGAGAGACCATCTACAACCATATTGGCTTCACGAAAAGCATGAGTGACAATGTTGTTGATCTCCGAAAGCGAAGATAAGCAGCGCATCCAATGTGTAGTAAGCAGCTATACATGATGCTTCACATCCTTCTAGAGGTCATGAAAAATAGTGGTTGAGTCAATTTCAATCCAAATATTTATCTAGCCCTTTTTCATGGCAATGTCAACAGCACGAATTACACCCATCATCTCTGCTTCCTGCAATGAGGCAGTACCACAACTACAATAAAATCATCCGTGACACTAACCCTGGTAGTCTCTGAAAATGGAACCACATCCCACAGGACAAGGGTTGCCTTTAGAGGACCCATCAACATTCACTTTTATCCATCCTGAAATTGGTTCTTTCTAGAAAACATCAAATGTGAACCTCAGTTGTTTGTAAATACCATCAATCTGAAGATGGTGAAGGATCTCAAAATCTCTAACGGTGTTACCATAATATTCTTTCTGAAGAGAGTCAATATCTCAAATCACAATGAGAATTTGGGTCCGACCTGCATTAAGATTGAAGGAGTGATTGTTGGGTATAATAAAATTTCTATCTTACCACATCACACAGATAAGCTCAGCGATAGTAGCTAAGAAGAGGTTCTTGATTTATTGTGAGCAATCGAGATACACACATCTTTTTAATTGGGCATTGATAGTATCGAGAAAAACCCATATTTAGTAAAAAATGTCAGTAATAAAAATCCAAAGTGCAGACACCGTAGCACAAGATAGAAACAGGTGGTTAGTATCTTCTCGATGTTGATGAAAAAAATGACACTTTGACAGAATTTGGATCCCAAAAGTTTGGATACATACCTCCGTTCTGATACAATTGTGTGCAATATGCCAGACAATCGCGAGTCTTGAGGGTTTAATCCAAGGTTTGACATAGGATTTCAACCAATGGAAGTTAAAATAAGAGTTTGAAAAATTGAACCTATAGAAACTTTTGGATTCAAGGACACCATTGTGGGCAGGCTCCCATATAAAAAATCATCAATGCTAGAGTAGGAATAAGTGTCTATAATCTGAGTTATGTTTTCAGGATGATTAAAGCTATGAGATTGAATAACAACTTCAATAGTGCAATTAGTGTTTTCATAGAGAGAATTAGGAAAAATCAAAGAGACGAGAGGGGCACCGATCCAATTTTCCAACCAAAAATTCATTGAGGAGTCAGTGTTAACCATCCATCTAGAGTTGTTCATTATGTTGTCAAAAGATTTCCTGATGGAAGACCAGATGGAGGAGTTAATATAGTTCCGGTTGCCATTATTTAGTTTTATGAAGAATATTTTTTTATGGAAGGAAAAAGAGCTTGTGTTGTTGGGGATAAACATCCAAACGAGTCTGGATTGAAGGGAATCATTGATAAGATTTAGATATTTTATATCAAGACCACCATTCTCTAAAGGTTTGTTGTAAGTGGACCATGGGGTGGTAACAAGATTTCTATCAAGAATACAGCCTATCTAAATAATGTTTTAGATGTAAATATTAATTTTTTTAAGGAGACCATGAGGCCATTTTTACACAATCTGGGAATAGACCATTTTGGAGATGATAATAGACATCACCAGGCAGATTCTACCAGCCATAGAGAGGGATTTACGCTTCCAAGAGGAAAATTGATTGGTGACCGGATCAACCACATTGAAAAAATAAATGGATTTATGTCTTCCCTAGAAGATAGGTACTCCAAGATAGGTAAAAGGGAACTAACCCTCTTTGATCCCTAGATAATTAATAATTGTGTTTTTCCTAGTAGAAGGGAAATTTTTACCGAAGAAAACAAAATATTTGTTCCATCTTATAGCTTGACGAGAGATTCCTTCGTAATGAGACAAAGAATATTTTAATATTTGAATGTTCCTTTTATCACCTTGTAAAAACATAATGATGTCATGTATATATAAAAGATTAGTGGTAATAATTAAGTTTATGTTAGCCTAAATGGGTTTAAGTTTTTTTTGATCAAAAACATGAGTGATTAATCTGCTTAAATAATATTCTGCAATAGAAAAAAGGATGGAAAATAAAGAATCACCCTATATAACCCCCATTGTGTATTAAAATAACCTTTTGGGGAACCATTGATAAGGATAGAGATTTCCGTTGATTTAAAAAGGTGGTTGATCCTACCGATGAAAGTATCATTAAAACCGAAATCTTGTAGAACTTTGAAGAAGAGACTCCAATAACTGGTATCAAAGGCTTTCCTAATATCAAGTTTAATAGAAATATTTCCCCCTCTATTGGTTTTGTTTAAAGTGTTAGTACACTCTGAAGCAAGAAAGATGCAGTCTTGAATAATCCTGCCCTTGATAAAACCAAATTGATTCTAAGAAATAATTTTGTTACATATATCAGTAAGTCTATTATAAAGGAGTTTAGTTAAGATTTTTTTAATGGAATTAATATGAGAAATATATCGGAAGAGATGTATTTCAGAGGCATTGTCCACTTTTGGGATTAGAGTGAGAAATTGAGAATTTAGACCATGGGGAAGGATACCATTAGAAAATAAAAATTTTACAAGTTTGCAAACATCAATGTGTATGTCCTCCCAATGGCGTTGGAAAGAACCATTATTAAAGCCATCCGAAACCGTAGCACTATCATGGTTAAAACAAAAAATAGTGTTTTTGATTTCATTATCCAAAGGGATGCTTAATAGATAGGCATTTTACTCCTCATTTACAATGATCAGAATGAAATCAGGAAGAAGATACTTGTTAATAGCTATGCCATTGAAAATATTCCCAAATTAGGTGACAACATGACTATCAATAGCATCTTTAGAGTCTAAAAGGGTATCTTAATCCCTAAGTATGGAAATATGTTTGAAGTTTTTTTGATCCTTTGTAGAGAGTTGTAGAACTTTGTATTTCTATCATCATCCAAGAGCCATTTGGTTTTGAAAATTTGCATATGCAAGTTGTCTTGAAGAATCAGAAGAGAATTCACTTTCATTGAGGTGTTAATTTTTTGGTTGGGGATCCAAAGAAAAATCAGAGCTAGTGGTAGTGCTTAAATATATGGATAATCTCATTCTCAAGAGTGGAAATGTCTTTGTCCAGTTGTTTGGATTTAGAACTACACCACCCCTTGAGGCACTGTTTGTGGTGATGTAACTTGGTGATGTAGGAAAAAGCATCATTAAGATGATTCATAGAATTCTAGCATTTATTTATAATGTTTGAACATTCTTGATCACCATACCAAGCATTATTAAATCTATAGGGGCGGATGGGTTTTTGATTTTTGATGAGAAGACTGACAAGGATAGGATGATGGTTATAGTTGAGCTTAGGTAACGTTGTTCTAGAGATGGCATCCCAATTGTCCAGAGTAGTCATGTTTGTGAAATCCCTATTCAGTTTACTAACAAAAACCAGGTTGTAGTGTCTTCTATACCATGTGAATTAGGCACTAGTGAGGTTAATTTCAATAAGATTACAATATTAAATAGAGGCTCTAAATTATTTAGAAGATATGGATGAGTGAGCCGGACCAATTATTTCACTAGAGGAAAGAATCAAATTAAAGTTACTGGTCACAAACCAGGGGTCATTGATGTTATTAGATAAGATATAAAGGTCATTACAAAAAAGTCTTCATCCTGGTATCTATCCTTAGAATATATCAATCTAAAATAAATATGTGTGCCATCAAGAGACAAATCCCAAGTAAATCTTTGATCCATGATTTTGAAGGCATTTATATTTTTCAATGAAATATGATAAAAGAGCCAAAGAGATTCTACCGCCATTCCATCTTTATAAGAACATAAAAATTATAACCATAAGGAAAAATATGATTAAATTTTAGAGTGAAATTGATATTAGGTTTTACAGTAGAATTTTTTTTTGGTTTATGAGTCGTAATAAATCTCTTGAGAACAGTAAAAGTGGCAGGGGTTGTAATGACCTGATAGTTCAAAAATAAAATATTCATTTTAACCTATTTTAATGGATATGAACCCCATTCTATGATTCACCCGATCCTTTGTTCCTCATTGAACATATGGAATTTTGAGAGGAGGTCCGAATGGATTTATTTCCCTAATTTCTCACAAGATAAACAGAAGATGTACTAGTAGCACCTGTATTAGTAATTTTAGTGCTGGAAGATTCATTAGTAATATTCTTATTAGATTGAGAGTTCTTACCAGTGACACCATCCAAGGGAGCCATGTGTGCGGAAGAGTCCAAAGAAGGAGGCCGCATGATTTCTTCCATCATTTGAGAAGCATCCAAAGGAGGGAAATTTAATTTTTTAGAGGGATAGCCAGAATGTGAAAATTGGGCCATAGCCATGTGCTCTTCCATCACAGGTTGGTCATCTGAAGGGACTATATAAATCTCTTCATAGTGTTATTTAATATTAACATGGTGCACCAATCCCTCAGTTTGTGCTTCTCAAATGAAAGAGCCAAAGTTGCAAAGCTACTGCCATCCGAGGAATGTCCATTTGGTTTTGGATTTGCAGGAGTATCCTGCTGAAAAACAGGAGATGGGTCCTTGAAAATCCCAGAATCATGTCCAGAATTACCTCCACTAGGTGGCCCTATAGGGACAGAAGAATAAAGTCCATGGTCAGAGAAATTTATGCCACAAACATCATATGGAGAAATGGGAACTTGAGTCTGGACACAAGAATCCATGACATGTTTTTCAATATACTCAAGAATAATCTGCTTAGCAAAAGGAATCTCTTCTTCTTCAATGAGATCATCCCATGTGGGACCCGAAGTGTCTCCCAAAATGGTTTCCTTCTTAACTGAAACCTCTAATTTTTTTCTGGAAGGCTCAGGTTTCACAGAAGAATTTTTTTTCCATATTTATCTTCCTAACTTCGGTCCAACCATCATCCTTTGTCTGGGATGCTTGATTCTTCATAACACAACATTGTAAAATGGAGTGGCCAAGAATTTTGCAGATTTCACAGAATGGTGGTATGTGCTCAAACTCATACCAATCCTCTATTTTGTAGTCTTTTGCACTGAAATTGATAGCGTACGGGAGTTTGGAATCAAGATCAACTTCAACCATAGCCCATGCATACAGCCAAAGCTCCACAATCAATGTTCACTGGTCAATTTTGAGGGGAGTGCCTAGGCAAGAAACAATGTCATTCAGTATTTTGGGGTGCCAAAAACCCATCTTAGTCTATGTAGGCGAACCCAAATTTGAGCCATGTTTTTCCGAGAGGTATAAGGATTAAATACGATATTCCATTCGGAAAGTCTAAGAACATCGAGTTTGAGCTGTAGGTTTCCTTATAAATTGTGTTCAAATTATATAAATTTTAAAATATTATTTTTATACTTAAAACTCAATATTAAAGAAATATATAAAAAACCAAAACAAACATGATTTTTTTCATTTCTATCATAATAAATTTATTTCTCTTACACTCTAAGGGAGAGGGTCTTAAAAAGTTACAAATTGAAAGGAAATTACTCCAAATGGATTCTCAATATAATTATTTTATAAAAAAAATAAGTATTTAATATTTTTAACCTTATTGAATCTTAAACTAGATGAATTGTAATTAATTTGTAAAGAAATATTATAGTATAATATCAACATATGAGAATAACTTTTTGAAAATGAAATTTATGTTTCAAAACTTGTTTTAAATTGAAAATAATTTTTTAGGTATATGATAATAATAATAATTTCGAATTAATTCACCTCTGTGCACACATATTTTATCTTCATAGACCTATATCAATTTGACTAGTTTTAGTAGGCCCATTCCCTGTTTAAAAATGATATTTATGAAATAAAATAAAATTTTTTAGAATATATTTGAAATCAAATAATCATGCTTACCTCTCAAATACTTCTTGAAAGATTGTTTTCACATCACCATGTATGTAGTATTACCGGTATGATTTAATTTATTTTTGACAAAAATCATACAATTTCCATTGAATACTTATATATAGAAATATAATTTGAGTGATATTTACTTAAGCGAAGTAATAATATTTGAAATCTATGTTTCATACCCATCAAGATAAACAAACATCAAAAAATGAATTAAATTATTATGAAATATATTAGAAACATATTGTAATACCAACTGTTTTTATGAATTATTTTTTTAAAATAAATTAATTTTTTGATAGCTTGTGTTACATAAAATACCGATTTTACCTTGTTTTACCCGCAAAACTGAGTTTTTACAAAGCCATGATATGTTATTAAAATTATTATTTGAACGTAACCATTATAATATAGTTGTTAAACATAGTCATATGCATAGTAATAAATAAATTTTAAAATATAGTTTATTTTTTTTATAAAAATAAAAATTAATGATAATAAATGTACTTTATTTTTGGTAATGTGATTATATTTTTTGAAAATAATATTTTCTCAAAAATAAGGTTTTTTATTTATTTCTATGAAAAATATTAAAAATAAATTTTCAAACATTTAGAAAATTAATTGGATTAAAAAAATTCATTTTCAAACTATCATGTCAAAATTATCTTAGGGTGAATTTTTTATTTTAATAAAATGAATAATTCTTTGATGAATAGTAAAAAATACTAAATTTTATTTAAAATTTCCTTTTCTTTTAAAGATTTTATAAGGGTCATTATTTTTTTAAAATTGGTTAAAAATAACATTAACAAAATTATATATCAATAAAATCAATTTAGTTCATTTGAATCATTTTTATATTTAATTTTAATATAATTTTTTTAATGTTTTGAACATTTTTCTCTTTGGAAAATTGGTTTCTCTTACATCTGTGGGTTTAATTTTAAATGAAAATTTTTAAATTCTATAAATGGAATTTGGAAGAATGGATTTTATATTTGTAGTCAGTATAATTTATTTTATCTAGTAATTTTAACTTTAATATTTCTCCATAGTGAATTGTAAAAAATGTAAAAAATATTTATTGTAGTTAAGGTAAAAATGGGTCTACCAATTAGGGGGTGTTATACTAAGTAGATAAGGGTTATAAATCAGAAAAACAAAACTTGTAAAAAACCCATGGTATGGACATATTTATGATTTATATATTGTGATATCTATAATTTTTCATTTTGGAGCCTTGTGTCATGAAAAAAACATGGGTACACCTTCTTTTTTGAAACAATAACAAAATATCAAAATTACAGCAACATTCTGCACCTAAATATTCATAAATTGTTTAAAAACTATAACTACATGCAACAAAACTCCACCAAAAATATAAACCGATTCTCCCCCTATTCACACTTAAAAATCATTGTGATAAAAAAATAACTACCAAAATTAATTTTATATTTACCCCATTATATTCTAGAATATTTATTTTGGTCAGAAATCCAACCTAAGATGCATGTGGTGCAAACTAAAATAAGTTTTCTGAAGATGTGTTAACATCCCAAACTGAGCATTTTTTTATTTCTTCCTAGAAATAATTAAATTGTTATTAAAATATATTTATTTAGTAAACTCAGTATCTTATATATACTAAAATATTTTATGTTATGTTCATGACCTAAAACCATATCATCTGATATCAAATTAGATAAAAAATAATCATTTCTGTGTACAACACACTACCGCCTCAGAAATCGATGTTATTCGTTTTCCAGAAACTCCTTAAACAGCTGGATATAATTATGGAATGAATTTTTATATATGATATTTGTGATATTATTATACGTATTTAATTATTATATCATATATACCTTTATACTATCTATTCTATGGGAATAAGATAACGTCGATCGTGTGTAAGACATACTACATCCTTGTGAAGTGATGTGATTCATTAAAAATTTATATGGAAGGTAATAAGAAGGAGTTTAAATGAAATATTAGATATAAAAAATTATTCTTTTATTGTAATATATTACTTACCCTTTCTTTCTTTCCATCCATATAAAAAACAAAAATAACTTTTATGCAAATGTATTTCCTAACATTTCTATAAATGGTGTATTTTATTTTCAATCTCAAACAATTAGGGAATAATTTAAAAACATATATACTGAATATATATATGATATTTATATCATATTATATTTTTTTGAGATTATGTAACCATGATTAATTTAATATGATAAAAAATAAAAAATAAAAACATATATGAATAACAAAAAAATGATTGCCCAAAATGTAACTTTAACATGGATTTTTTAATAAACATGTAATAAAAGATCATAATTAAATCATATATGGTACTATATAAATATTTAGGGTCATTTAATTGATGTATAATAAATATATATTTATTATAAAATAGATTTGATAGTGTATAATGGATGTTGAGACATAAGGTAAGGGGTTTTCATCTCACTTTAATATCCATGATATACATAACATATTAACCACCTATTTATTATACATGGTGTATATAATATTTATGAATTTCTTTTATATTTATTCTCATGAAAATTCTGGGGATTTATATATCAATTTTATGGTCTATCATTCACAGGGTTTACGTCTTAAAAGATACCCATGCGGTAAGGGATTTCAGTCTCAATTTTCTTTTTTTAACATTTATGTCATGTTATAAACCTATCATATTTTTTGATGTCTATATATAGCCGTATTTAAATGTAATATCATTTATTTATTTATTTTCATGATATTTTATGTTTAATTTAATTTATTATTTCAATGGGATTATGATTCAATGTTAGTAAAGTGATAAGATTTTTCTGATGCTATCTCATCATTTATCAATATTGTTTATGATTATATATTTAACTATTAATTATTATTATAAATCTACCACAAAACTCATGGATAATATTCTCATCTAGTTATTCCATGATAATACAAGTTTTCCTTTTATTTTCTTATCCTTATATATTCAAGAGACCCGAATAATGTTTTTATGAAAAATCAATCTTATTTCTCTTTTTTATCGAAAAAACGTTTTCTTCCAAAATCATGTATTCTAAAAATTATTTCCATAATCTTTTTAACATTATAAAAATGATATAATAATTAAAATTTTACCCATGTTTTACTTTTTATAAATTTTTTTGAAAGCAACGTTCATGTCGTTTTCCAAACAAAGCATTCTTTTATGTTATAAAAAATATAAAAGTAATCTTCGTTTTAATGAGTACATCAGAATTATTATTTTTGGATGATTCATTTATATTTTTTTGATGATTTTGTTCAATGAAAATAATTTTCATAATTTTTTATGCTTTAACAATTTTTTTTTCAAAGCTGGTTAGATATTTACCTCAAGAAATGTCTTAAATGATTTTTAAATCTTCCTTTATATGTTTAGAAATTTATTCTAAAAGAAATTGATTTGAAAAATATGTTATCAAATTTTAAATTTAAATATTTATTTATAAAGATAATTTACTCTCATCAAGGAATGATTAAAATTATTTTTAACATATTTATCCTATGTTACAATGTTTATTATCAAATAAATGGATTTCCAAAATGTTTTATAGAATTTCAGTTCTAATAAATGGTTTTAAATGAAAATTTATTCTCCTTAAAAAATTTATTAAATGCTATTTCAAAATAAATTTCTATTTATGTTGACATCTGTTGATGTTACTTATTCCATACTTGATATATGTAACTAAGATATTGTTCTTATTCATTATCCAAATGGGTTTTCATTCTGATTCCATAGTGTTTATAAATCCGTTTTCCATTCCATAGTTTACACCTTGAGGAAATAATTATGAAACCAACTTATTTTCTTGGGTTTTTTAGGATAAAATGATGAAATGATTATGAAACCAATCTATTTACTATATATAATTATATTATATTTTTTAATCCCATTTCTTTCCATGGGTTATGATATACTTAATGTTCTATGATCGTGTAGAATACATACATATTATTTTCATTATATGATGATAGAGAATACTACCACACTATGATGAATTAGGTAAATATGTACATCTCATGACATTACCTTTACTAGAATATGTAGTTAACCCAATTAAATAAGGGACTTAATATGCTATTATAGTTTTGGAGTGAACCTTGACTACTATGATGGATTAAGGAGTGAACCCATTAAACTATGATATCATTGGTAGTGATACATTACTACTACAAAAATGATATCTTTTTATTATGTGAATTCCAAAATTCTATGTCTCATGAATATGTTATTATCTCTTAGGTCATGTTCTTTGTTTAGATTTTGATTCATTTCTTATGATCTTCCAGTATTTATTCAGTGAATCAAGATTATGATATTTAATTTGTAGGGCATGGTTTCCAAATGTTATTATAATGTTATTGAACACTTAAGCTAATGGTAACCTTATGTATCTCCCTTTTTTACCCATATGGAGAATCTGATCTCACCCTTTCTTATGTTTCCTTTCCCCATGTTAGAAAGAAATGCTTTATGTTTGATATTTTAAAGAAGGGTTCAATTTATGATGAACATAGTGGGAGATGACATAGATATCTTATGGACTAGTTATTTATGTTTCCAAGTTTCCAAAAGAACTATAAATTTATGATCCTCAGGCTTGTGTTTAAGCGATGTAATGAAAATTCATTTAAAGAGATGTAATATCTATGTATCAATATCTCAGGTTTTTATAATTGTTATATGAGGATAGGTTTTGTTAACCATTGGAACCTAGGATGAAAAAAAATTATTGTTATATCTATAGACATGTATAAGGATAAATCTATAGATGAGTCAAAGTATTGAAAATATCTTGTAATTTTGGTAATTTATAGGAAATTTGGTTTCTAATAAATTAAATCTCTGTCAAGATACTACAAGTGGATGTGGCTCTATCACATAGGTACATAGGTGTAATAACTTAGAACAGGGAGCATTAAGCTAGACTCTATCATCACCTGGTGCATGAAAAAAAATACTTATTCTATACATGGTTTGACCCTCTTGGGTTAATGCTTTAGAAATTTACAAACACTTTATAAACCATCAAAGAGGATTTAAATAAATGGTGAAGATAATAACATTTTATAAACACAAGGTGTCATATATAAAAAAAGAAGGTGTTATTATTGAAACATCTTATAAGTGATTTTTCATCATTATGTGGTTCCCCACTATGGCTATTATTGTTTACCCTATGATTTATGGTTTTATTAAATGGTTAGAACATGAAGTAACCATGTTGACTTTAAGTCTGACAAACAATTCAATTATTTTCCTTATGCGCTTCCAAATGTAATGGGATTTAGACTAAAAAATATCATTGCTATCCTGAGACAACTTTCCATAGCCACAAATCATGTTGAACTCTAAAATGGTACTACTACAAAATAGGCGTTCAACAACATTGACCTTTATAAGTACTTACTTTTAGTACTGATAAAAGTCCCCCTTTATCAGCATACTTTCTAGCACCCATAAAGGGTTCCCTTTATTAGTGATGTATTTTTAGTTCCCATAAAGGGATCCTTTATCAGTACTTTTTAGTGCTGATAAAAGTCCTAATAAAATGAACTAATTAAATAAAAAATATGAAATATTTTATTAAAAATTATTAATAAATTATTAACTAAATAATTATTGATAAAAATGAGCAAATTGATTATACTATATATAAATTATAAATACTAATAAAAAATGTAATAAATTTATTGATATATAAAAAATGAAAATGGAACAAATAATAATTTAAAAATATGTATATTGAGAAAAATGTTGAATATTTTATTAATTAAATAATTACTGATAATGTTAATAAATATATATATATAATATATAGATATCTATATATTAATGTATATAAATGTGATTTATATAATACAAAATATTTATGCTTTACATTAAATAGTAATATAATTTGTAAATAACGATTTATAATTAAAAATTGATATGAATTAAAAATATTATATAATTGCATTATGTAATAGAAGTAATTGAATGTCATTTGATTTTTTAATTTAACATATATCAATTGTAATATATAGATTTCACATATATGTATTTAATGCATTTTTATATACAATACACACACAAAAATATGTTTTTCGGAAATATAATCATTTTCTATTATTTATTACATATATATATTTATTATGTTTTAATATTTTCAATATGTATTCATATTTATTTTAATATATATCCATTTTTTAATTTTATATATTTAATTAATCAAACTTAGTTATTTTGTCAATATTGTTAAAGTGTAGTCATTTTAATATTTTCTATTTCATTCATTTTTAAAATGCATGCACTAAAAATTAAATATTTATTAAAAATGTTAAAAATATATTTGTTAAAAATTATTTATAAATAAGTATATTTATAAATGTAATTTTTTAATATATTTATAAATTTTTATATTTACAATTATAAATAAATAAATATAATTTTTCAAAAAAATATTTTTATAATTATATATATTTAAATTATTATAAAGTATATATATTTAAATAATGAATATATTTACTATATTTATATTTATATATATTTTTTAGATAAAAAATAAATATAAATAAATATAAATATATAATGATATAAATATTATTTTTTTAAAACAATTATTTATATATTTATAAATAAATAATTATACATTTAAATAATTGTAAAATTATTATATACATATTTTAATAAAAAAAAATATTTAAGATATTTATAATTATATATATTTATTAAATATATATAATTATACAAATATATTTACAATTTTTTAATTATAATTATAACAATAAAACCATTATCAATGATAGATTATTTAGCACTGATAAAAGGAATATTTATCATCACCTTTTTAGTGCTAATAAAGATAGAGATTTATCTTTTTCTTTTTTAGTGCTGATAAAATCCATCTTTATGAGTACTAAAACTTTAACATTGATAAAATATTTCTTTATTAGTGATTTTTAGCATTGATGAAGCTACATATTTATAAGGTCTAAAAAACACTAATAAAGATGTATTTTATTGATGATAATTAATCTAGCACTGATAAAAGTGATCTTTATCAGCACTTTTTTGGAAGTGTTGATAAAGTGTCCTGGTCTATTTAAATTACCTCTAACCAGTCATGAACTCATCAAGATCTCCAAATATTTCTGTGGAATCCCCCTATAGTCGGTTCTCCTCCTTGGTGAATCGAAGCTCGAATCATGGTTTGAATTAAGCCTTGAACACTTTCAAGGCTCAAATCCAACAATCGAATAGTTCAAGGGTTAAATAAATATAAGGGTCAAACATTTTTCAGGATTTCGATATATTTACTTTCTTTGAGATGATTAACATCTTCAATCCAAGGTATCTTATTTTCTCCTTATGCTCCCCACTCATTGATTGATTTTTTATAAGATCTATTTTTCATTTTATCACCATTATTGATTTACTATTGGCATATCCCTTTGGTCAAAAAAGTTTATTAGAGATGTTTGGTTGAAAAAAGATAGGTCTATCTTTCCTTTCACTCCCCACCTTCTACCCTTATCAATTCTATGCAACTCTCCCATCCAAATTCCTTTGAAATAAGTAACTATTTATTTCAGAGTCTAAAAATTCCATTAGAATCAAGGTTCAATAATTATGAAACTTAATTAGACTCTATAACCAAGAAGGAATGCATTCATTATTATGCGTCACATTTTTTCAGCAATGCCCATTTAGTCGATGATAAAGATATTTAGATTATATGG
Source organism: Viscum album (assembly GCA_963277665.1). Lineage (NCBI taxonomy): Eukaryota > Viridiplantae > Streptophyta > Magnoliopsida > Santalales > Viscaceae > Viscum > Viscum album. The sequence goes on along the minus strand of OY728143.1, from coordinate 795,066,855 downwards.
AAGGGTATTGAAAAAGATGATATTTCATATGAATGTTACTTGAACTTAAAAGATTTAAGACACACACCAATTTATGGATGAAAATAATTTATGTTGTTCAGTTGGATGAAGTAGAATTTAACACCTGGTTGGCGAATGAAAATTGAAAAATAACTCTAGGTTCCACGATTTTGGATAGAGTAAAATATATGTTTTTTATATAGACACACACATGTATATTTTTAATAAATAAATATATATATAATATATAAATATATTATAAAAATAAATTATGAATTAATATAATATATTAATACAAATATATATTATACAAATATATCATACAAATATATTATAGAAAAATATTATGAAAATATACTATGAAAATATATAATACAATTATATTATAAAAATATATATATTATAAAAATATGGTATACATATATTTTACACAAATTTATATGTATACAATAAAAAAAGAAAAAAATATAATATATATATATATTATTTATATATAAAAAATAAAAAAATAAATATTAAATATTCATATCTTATAAAAATAGTTTTTGAAAATATATATATTATCCAAACACACACATATATTATATTATGAAAATATATAAAATAAAAATATATATTATAAAAAAAGATATATATTTCACAGATAAAAATTATTATATATATATATATATATATATTTCACATTACAAAAAATATATATTATACAAATATATATTTATATTATGTTCAACTGCCAATGACCGCTCACACACGCTACAAGAAACTGTAAAAAAACCTGTCGGCCTTGGGACATTACCCCACGACCATGCCCCAAACACCATCCAACCCTCACCACCCCATCCCACCATGGGGGGTTTATAAAAATATATATTAAACAAGTATATTATAAAAATATAGTATAAAACTATTTTATACAAATTTATTCCAATAAGGTTATTTCAATGGTATAAATTCATCATCCAATTTTATTTATGAAGATCCATCTCACTTAGAAACACTTTTTTTATCCGCGGGTCATATCCCATTTAAAATTAAACCTATATATCTTCCATAATTACAATTATTTATTTCATTTTGACTAAAATTTTATACTATGTGTAAAAAATCAATATAGAACCCATATTGGCCATGGAAATAAAATTTTCTTATGAAGAATACTCATCGTCGTCTTAAAAATAATTCTTATTTTCATCCTGTTTAGACATAACTCTTGAATCAATTTATCATCTATGAATTTTGTGATATTTAAAAACTTTATCATTATTAGGTATATTCTTTTCCTAAAATTATTTTTTACATTACTTATCTATTTTTAAATAAAATTATAAATTTTAGATGTTGAAAAATATTTGATATACAATTAATATTACATTTAATAATTCCTTAGGTTGTAACATCACTTGATACAAAAAATTAACGTTGGTTATCAAATTATATATATGTTGGAACAAATATTAGAAATTATATTTAGGTATTCATCATTTTTGGTCAACATGTATTGGCCCCACTCTTATGAATCTATGACTACAATCCATGTATATAAAAAATTATTTATGCTCCAAAATATCACCTCAATAGTACAAAAGTTATTAATAAGTTCCAATGGTGTAATTATAACAATTACGATGCATTACCCCTTTTATAGGACACAATGAAATATAATTTTCATCCTCATCAACTCTATCTTGTAAAAAGTTATTATTTTATTTTTTTTCCTTGAGAATCATCCTCCATCTATCTTATATTTCTTTCACTACTTTGATAATTATTCTTTCCATTTATGAATACTTCTTAGAGTATTTAATGAAACATAGGTGCATGTCCACAAATGATGGAGGATGCATTTCAAACAACAAAAATATAATAGGAGATGAGTTGATGAGAATAATAGTTGTCTATAACATTTACTGTGAGATCACAATTAGTTCATTTCGGTTCTAATGTAAAAAATTTATTATACATTAGAGGGAAACACCAAGAGGGAATTTTGATTCTGAATAGTGTAACCAAATCCCTAAAACCTTTAAAAACATAAATGGTGTTCAATGATATGGTAAAATTTTATTTTAATATTTGATGTTTTTCATGATAACATTATATGTTCTCTATTGTATTAACAAAATCTAAATTAAATGTTTGACTATACATGAAAAAAATTTATTCTTAACATGATGAAGTTACCAATAAATTGGAAGAAAAAACTATAATGAAGGAATCAATTTTTGAAAGATTTAAAGGTAATTTTTTGATATAATTTTTTATTTTACTAAAAAATTATATAATGAATCATTTATTTAATTTTCATTATTATTTATAGATATTATTTTATTTTAGAAGTTTTATTTTCTATATTCAATTTTTTATAGCCCAAAAATTCCATGTATTTCTTCTCCCTCAAAACCTTTTAACCTCTATAGTGTTGTATTTATCACTTTCATTCAAGTTCCCTCTACTCCCTTTAATGGAATAGGAACAACGCTTCCTCTGCTCAATAAAAAGGTAATCTTGATGTTTGTAGATTTCTTTTTTTATTATTACTCACATAATAATTGTTTTATTACACTAGTTGATTATTTTATTCATATTGGGGTGGTATTTTCTTATTTCAAGACATTATTCACCAAAACATCCATAAACTTATTCTCCCTAAAAAAAAAATCCCCCCTACAGTGTTTGAATTTATCACATTCCTTTAAGTTCCCTCCATTTCTCAAATAGAGAGGTAATCTTGATGTTTTCATATTAAAATCATTATCTATAGATTTAATGTATTGTTTCATATTTATAATTAATTTTTATTTTATTTTTAGTATTAATTTTATAATCATTTTCATTCTTGTATAGGTGTATTTTTTTTTCATGTTGGAGTGGTTTGTCTGATGCTTATAATTCTCATGAAGAATTGTACTTAAATATTGCAATTGATATAATGACAATAAGGAAATGTGTGAAAAATTAATACAACCATAATGAAAAGTTGAATTCATACTACTTATTTCATTAATTTTTAAATAATTTTATCTTCTATTTGTATGTTAATTTCCATATCTTTTTATATAAAAATTACTTTTATTTGTTCATATATTTTTTGGGATGTCATATTTGTATTAAAAATATCTATAAGAATCCAAAAAAGAGAAAAAATGTTTCTTTCTAGTAATTTCTCCATGATTTCCATTTATCTTTCTTTTCAATATAGAGATTCCAACACTGCATATTGATTTATTTTTCATAGATGAAACAAATTTCTCATTATTAAAATATAGAGTATTAGAGGAAGATCATATTCCCAATATGGTGACTTCCCATTATTTAATTGACATATGAGCTTTATGTAGTCTTCTAGATTTTAACAATGAGAAAGGATTTTCTGCCAAGAACATTGAGTCAATATATAATATTTTAAATTTGATAATTAAAGGAAATGAAAATCATGGTAACATTGGAATTTAGGATTACTTTGAGACTTTGGGATATGTAGGAATCAACCACACCTCAATCTGACACATGGTGTGATCAATATGACTAAAAGTGCTTCTTTTTATTTAAAATTCACATTAATTTTTGAATAATGGATAAATGACATAATCAAAAAAGATAATACATATTTTAATTATTTATAAACTTTATTAAAATGATCCATAAGTCATTTTTCCATATATAAATCCATTTCACCACAATCCAACACAAGTTATGATCGTTATAACTCAAAGTACATCATTTTATTTAAGATTGAAATCAATTTAAGTAAAAGGTTAAATTGGCCTAATCAAAACAAATAAAAAACATTTTTTTATTTTAATAATTTAGGGAAAGGATCCATAACTCATTTGTGAAGTGTAGGAATCAACCTCACCTCAATTTGATACACGATGTGCATGATATGACTAAACGAGTCTATTATCAATTTAAAATTGTTAGTTTAGTTAAAAAAGTTCCACCCACTAAAAACTGAGAAAACACTCTCATATTTTCATGATAATTTTTATATCAATTCATAAGTAATTGTTTATGTGTAGGAATTTGTTTTAAGTAAAACTGATACAAGATTTGATTGGTAAGAGTCAAAGTGCGTGTTTCCATTTTAAAATGACATTTTAGTAAAAAAGAAAAGTGACATACTCCAAACTAATAAAACACATTCAGGTTATTTTTATAGTTTATGAATATGATCCGTATGTAATTTTTGACAAGTAGTAATCAACCACACCTCAATCCGATACACAATGTTCCTAGTATAGCTTAATGTGTTCATTATCAGTTTGAAATCGATATTTTATTTCAAAAAGTGTCACAAACTGAAAACTAAGAAATTGTTCTCAGATTTTCTTGGTAATTTTAGAAATCAATTAAAAAGGAATTTTTAATGTGTAGGAATAAGTATTATGTCAAACTAAAACATGATATTATCGATATGAGTCAAATTGTTTGTTTCTTGTTTAAAATGACATTTTAGAAAAAATGAAAAGTGACATAATCAAAACCAAGAAAACACATTCAAATTATTTATATAATTTATAAAAAATTTCCATATGTCATTTGGGTTGTGTATAAATCAAATGATCCTCATTATTATGCATGGTGTGACCGTTATGAATCCATGTGGGTCTTTTTTATTTATAATTTACATAGATTTTAGTTAAAAGGAAAACTGACCTACTCAAAACTAAGAAAACATATTCATATTTTTTTTGAAACTTTAGGAAAACAATCCAAAATTCATTTGGGACAGGTAGGAATCATCTGTACCTAAATCTTCCACATAGTAGGAATGATATGAATCTAAGTGCATCTTTTTATTTAATGTTGACATCAATTTTAGTAAAAAGGGAAACTGGACTACTCAAAATAAGGAAAACACATTTATATTATTTTTATAATTTAGTGAAACAATTTATATGTAATTTGTGATATGTATGAATCATCAACACCTCAATTCAATATATAGTGTGACAGGTATTACTAAATGTGTCCCTTATCTGTTTAAAATTGATAGTTTATGTCACGACCCGTCCTCGGGGCACGTGCCGTGACTACCCCAAGCCCGCCTTCCATAGACCAGGGGCTAGCGACTAGCACCAAGGCGTAAATCCCAGTAAAAAGGGAAGGCATTTCCTTTGTAAAGTAAACAAACACCACAGAGCAAGCAAGCAGTAGAAGTAAAATACTATGTAAAAACTAAGTACAACAGTAACTGCGGAAAGTAAGTGGCCCAATATACAAACCCAAACTGAAAGTAAAGTACAAATGGAAGGGAAAACATCAACTAAAAGTAAAGACGAAACGCCGAGCTGTCCACTGGAAATATCACCTGAAGGGTGGGTACAGATAGCCTCCACTACACCTCGGGTCCAGCCGACCACTCTGAGTACGTCCCACCCAGTGGTCCACCTCCAGGTACCGTCCTGCTCCACAAGCCTCAACCACGATCAGCACTGTCCGTCGTTTACACCCAACACAATGTAGTGCGGGCATAGCCCGTGTAGGGGTGAGTATAAGCTACTCAGTAGGGACCCCGAGACCCTCGAAGGTCTCCCAGAATCGACAAAGGATAAACCACAAAGGAAAGATACAATCACAAAGTAACAACTGACACTGCTTAGGTATATGCCCATACATATACCTAAGTCATCAATTCTCGTTCGACTCCAACATCCGAGCCCAAGTACAACCCAATCCACACAGAAAAGAAAAACGTAAATCCACACAGGATAGAACAACACAATCCACAAAGGAAATCAAAATAGGATTCAGTTCACACAGGTACACTTCTTTGCATGACGATAGAGATGATCAGGTATTTCCACTGATTCATCTAAGTCGTCAGACCCACAAAGGATCGATAGGTACTAACCCCCGCAATGACCCACAAAGGATCTGATCCACACAGGATCGATAGGTAACTAACCCCCGCAATGACCCACAATGGATCTGACCCACACAGGATCGATAGGTAACTAACCCCCGCAATGACCCATAAAGGATCTGACCCACACAGGATCGATAGGTAACTAACCCCCTCAAAGACCCACACAGGATCGGACCCACACAGGATCTGTAGGCGCTGTCCCACACAAGATCGGACCCACACAGGAACTGTAGCACTGACCCACGTAGGATCGTTGAGTGCTGTATTCATCGCCGTCGAATCCACTGAGGATCTCTGCACAGTCGTCGTCGTCGCAGTCGCAAATGCAGCCATCTCTAGGGTTCCCGCACACAGCAAGCTCGTTCAGGAGGGTCCGCTCCACCAGCCGAGAGGCAGATACATCAACTGACACATAGTACATAGTTGATGTATCCAAAAGTTCCGTATCGTCAACAGGAACTCAAGGTCGCAGACGGCGCGTCAATCGGACTCCTGGTCTGAGAGTTATTGTCTTTTTCGTCCGAGGGGCCCGGTTGGTTTTTAAGGCAAAACCAACCCGATTGTAATCTACCTGCATCCAAACCTCATGCGGAGTAAGAAAAAAGATTCGTCTCACTTAGAGGAATCCAACAAAGTCGACGACACGTCAATCGGACGTCCGTAGGTCAAGATATGAGCGTTTCCGCTCCGAGGGCCCGGTTGGTTTCGTGTACGAACCAACCCGGCCAAACCCAAAGTATTCCGAAACCTTGAGTGCGATATACCGAAACGACCATCTCAATCCAAGGATCGCATCGTCGCTGACGGTATGTCGATCGAAGGCCCGTAGCTCAAGATACGGGCAAAAGACCGAAAAGGTCCGAAAACGGGGGGGTCTAGGCCCGGACCGACCCGGCCCAACCCCCCCTGGGTCGACCTGACCCGGGTCTGGGTCTGACCCGGCTGGGCATGACCCAGCCTGGAATAGGCGTGACCCAGCCCAGCTGGCGCGGGCGCGGCCTGACCGCCATGGGACAGCTCGGCCGGTTATGGCCGAGCGGCGCGGGGGGCGTGTTGCCCCCGCGTGAGAGTACCGCGGCCCCGCGTGGGGCCGCCCTTTATCAGTAGGCACGGCAGCCAGCCACATCCTGTCTCTCGCCTGACCCGCGCAGTCGCGGGTCTGCCGGCCGCCGCCGCGGCTTTAGCCGCGGCGGTTCTCCTCGGTGGCGTGTCGGGCGGCGCCGCCGGCGCCACCATGCCGACGGTTTGCTCCGCGGACCACCGGGTGAGTTCTGGTGGTCGGAAATCCTTTCTGTCTTCACCAAAAGTCCTCCCGGGGTCCATCCTTCACTGCGAGGACCCCGCATCGCCCATGCGGCCTTATTGGTCAACGTCCGCCGTTTCGCACACCAAGAACAAAAGGGGCGGTGGGTTCAGACTTGTTCGTTAGTCCGCACCCACCGCGTTAGTAGTTTAAAAGTCTCACAAAAATTTAATAATGAAACTCCGCTGGCATAAAATCAAAAAGATTTAATAAAACAAACCCCTACCTCGTTGTTGTCGTCGGACGTGAGTTCTTCGCGGGATTGACCGTCGCGGAAGAAGAGGATTGTCACGTCACGGAAGGGCGTCGCGTCGTCGCGGTATATGGAGTCGCGTCGACGATCTCCAAGGGTTTAAGAAAATACACAGATTTAATTTCACGAATTAAATCCATATTAAGGATAAAATCCACAAAGTAATTTAAAAATATTTGTATTCCCCTACCACAATCGGTGTTGATTGAAGATTTTCGTGGGGAAGGATCACCGTAGAAGAACGTCGGGGAGGAGAATCGTCGGCGTCGCGGTACACGGCATCGCGTCGTCGATCTCCAAGGGTTCAACGTTTCTTCGTTGCCTTTCGTCGAAGGCCGGTGTTCTTCACGTTCTTCACGAAGGAGGATGAAGATACAATTTCTCCAAATCCTCTCAACAAACCACACCCAAGAAGAAAGTGTGTTGGTCTTATTTTATTATTATCCCAACATTTTGAAAACATGTTAAGAAACGAACCATTAATTAAGTGAATTAATGGTAATGACTTAACTGTCCATTTAATAGGAGCGTTTAAGAGTTTTAGAAAATGCACCAATTGACTTTCATTAAAGAGGAGTTTTCGCGGGTGCGTTACTTAGGGGAAAATAAACGGTGGGGCTCGTGTGGGCCCCATTTCACAAATATCCTACTAGAGGGTAGGATATTTTGGGTTCCACCCTATCCGCTTCAACTTAGATTAAGTAGCTTTAAGTGTCTTTAAGTGGCTTTAAGTGAAATAAAATAAAGTTGTCGCACCACATTATTTTATTTTATTCACTTAACCCCAAAAAATTAAAAACCACACCCGAGAAAACACAACTCCGAAAGAGGCGTTTCTATGAAAATACCGGCATTGTGATTCCATCGGTGCCCTCAGAATTCGATTCTGAGCATCGGTTCAAAAGTTAGAAAAACCCGCTCGTTCGTTCACTGAACATACCCGAGCCAAAACTTCGGAAAATGATTCTGGGCACACCGGGCCTCGGAATCACGTGCCGTCAAAAACTGCGTTCTTGTAAAATTCCAAAGAAAATTAAGAAAAAAATTTCCTTGAATTTTACGGGTCTTTACATCACTCACACCTCAGGGATTTACGTCTCCGTAAAGATACATCATAAACTAGGGAAACAAATGTGGGTACTGAGCACGCATCTGAGCCTCCCGCTCCCAAGTGCTCTTCTGGAGGTTCCCATGCTGCCATCTAATGCGCACAAGAGGAATCGATCATCCACGTAGGACCCGCACTTTTCGATCCTCTATCTCCACCGGGACCTCCGCAAAAGTCACCCCATCATCAACGTCTAGCTCCCCATGGTCAATGATATGTGTCGGGTCGTGCATGTATCTTCTCAGCTGAGATACGTGGAAAACGTCGTGCACCCGGTGCAACTGAGGTGGTAGAGCCAGGCGATAAGCCACCTCGCCAATCCTGCTGAGGACCTGGAATGGTCCGATGAAGCGTGGAGACAACTTTCCGCCTCGACCAATTCTCCGTAAACCACGTCGAGGTGAGACACGTAAGAAGACGTGGTCACCATCCTCAACCTCTAGTGGCCTCCGCCTCCTATCAGCATAAGACTTCTGCCGGCTCTGAGCTATCCCCATCCGCTCCTGGATGACTTGGACCTTCTCTGTCATGGCCCGGACCATCTCTGGTCCCACAAGTGCTGACTCTGCAGGGTCTGTCCAACACAAAGGAGATCTGCAAGGTTGGTCGTACAACGCCTCGTATGGTGCCATCCCGATGGTGGAGTGGTTGCTGCTGTTGTATGCAAAATCCACCAAGGGTAGGTGGTCCTCCCAGCTGCGACCAAAGTCGAGGACACATGCACAGAGCATGTCCTCGAGAGTCTAAATGGTCCTCTCTGTCTGACCATCCGTCTGAGGTTGAAAGGCGGTGCTCAGACGTAGCTGCGTCCCGAACGCCTCCTGTAACCCCTTCCAAAGCCGGGAAGTAAAGAGAGCATCTCGATCGGAGACGATAGATGATGGCACACTGTGAAGCCGTACAATCTATTGAACGTAGAGATATCCCAAGCTCTGCACTGAGCCCCTCTCTATGATGGGTAAGAAGTGAGCCGACTTGGTGACTCGGTCGACAATCACCCAAATGGAGTCGTGACCTCTGGAAGTGCGTGGAAGTCCAGTCACGAAGTCCATAGATATCCTGTCCCACTTCCACTCCGGGACCTCCAAGGTTTGTACCAAACCTGCTGGTAACTGGTGCTCTGACTTCACCTGCTGGCAGCTGAGGCATCGAGAAATGAACTCTGCCACAACCTTCTTCATGCCCAACCACCAGTGCTGTCGTCTGAGATCCTGGTACATCTTTGCCACTCCAGGAAGTACCGCCAAAGGAGATGTGTGAAACTCCCTCAGCACCTCCTCCTGTAAAGCAACTGGTACCAAGGTATGTCCTCTGAAAAGGACGTCGTGCTCTGTTCCAAAGGAGAAACCATCAGGTGCCTGTCCTGAGGATATCTGTGTACACCGTGTCTCATAGTCAGCGTACCTACACTATGCCAGTCTGACCCGCTGTAATAGTGGAGGAGAGACTGTGAGTGACTGAAGGAAAGATGCTCCATCTCTATCCACAAAGGATATCCGCAAAGCGGTTAGCTGATCTGTCGCCTCCTCAAGTAGCTGAATTCCTATCCTCCTGCTGAGAGCATCGGCTACCACATTCCCCTTCCCAAGAGTATAGACTATCTCAAAGTCGTAGTCCTGGAGGAACTCGAGCCATCGCCGCTGTCTCAGGTTTAGGTCCTTCTGAGAGAAGATGTACCTGAGACTCTGATGGTCAAGAAAGACTGTAAAGTGCTCGCCCATCAGATAGTGTCGCTATGTCTTCAGAGCGAAGACCACTACTGCTAACTCCAGGTCATGGGTAGCGTAGTTCTTCTCATGCAGCCTCAACTGACGTGATCCATAGGCGATCATTGCCCACTCCTGCATCAGGACACATCCGATTCCGGTCCCTGATGCATCACAGTAGACTACGTACCCTACTCCCTCCTCAGGAAACCTCAAGATAGGGGCACTGGTCAATCTCCGTCTCAGCTCCTAGAAGCTCTTCTGACATCTATCTGACCAGACAAAGGGTTTCCCCTTCTTCGTAAGAGCTGAGAGTGGTTCCAAAACTCTAAATAAGTCTGGAACAAATCTCCGATAGTATCCAGCTAGTCCCAAGAAACTCATCACCTCCATCACGCTCTTGGGTGGCTCCCAAGCTAGCACTACCTAGATCTTCGAAGGATCCACTACAACTCCCGCCTCAGAGATGACGTGTCCCAAGAAGTGGACCTCACGTATCCAGAACTAACACTTTGAGAGCTTTCCATAAAGTTGGTGCTCTCAGAGTGTGTCTAGTACAACCCGTAAGTGGTAGGCGTGCTCCTCCTCAGTCGTCGAGTATATAAAAATGTCTTCAATGAAGACCACAAAAAATAGATCAAGGTATGGCCGAATGATCCTATTCATGAGGCCCATGAACACTTCCAGAGCATTGGTTACGCCGAAAGGCATAACCAAGAACTCATAGTTGACATACCGACATCTGAAGGCCGTCTTCTGCACGTCCTCGTCCCGAACTCTAAGCTGATGATAGCCTGACCTGAGGTCTATCTTCGAGAACCACCGTGCTCCCTTGAGCTGATCGAAGAGGTCATCAATCCTCGGTAGTGAATACTTGTTCCTCACTTTCACCTGGTTCAGGTGAAGATAGTCGACAAAAAGTCGCAAGCTCCCGTCCACCTTCTTGGCGAACAATATCGGGGAAGCCCAGGGTGAAACACTGGGTCAGATGAAACCCTTGACCTGCAAGTCCTCCAACTGTACCTGTAGCTCTCGAAGCTCAGCGGGGGCCATCCGATATGCTGGAGTTGATATCGGGGCTGTCCCGAGGCACAGGTCAATATAAAAGTCTACCTCTCTGCGAGGAGGTAGTCCTGGAACGTCGTCGGAAAAGACGTCCGCATACTGATCCACCACTGCAGGAAAACTAGGACTCTGCACGTCAACTGCTCCTCGGATGAGGCTAGCCAACTGATGAGTGATGGGCTGTCCTCTCCTCTGCGGACGTCCATCCTGTGCTGCGAAGGCTCCCTTCTCGCCGGTGAAGGTGAACCTGCTCCCGTCAGTGAATACACATCGCACGTTGCGCCTAATACAGTCAATCTGTGCATGGAATGTAGATAACCAATCCATGACCAAGATGACATCGTAAGGCCTCGACGCCGCTACAAGAAGATCCCAGCCGAAGCTCTCGCCTCCTAGAGTAAGCTCACACTGTTGACACCAGTCTGTAATCATCGAGTCTGCTCCCGTAGGAGTCTCTAGCTGTAAGGATCGAGCCAAAGGCTCTGTCGGAATCTCTGAGCTCCGAACAAGGGCAGCGGCTATGAAAGAGTGAATCCCTCCTGTGTCTATAAGAACTACAGCAAGGGTGGAATAGACACAGATAGTACCTCGAATCATCTTAGGCGCGCTGTGGTCATAGGCCTCCGCTGCCTGGAGCTGTGCCTGTCTCTGCCCGCCAGCTCCCTGTGGCCGGGGTGGACCTCCTAGTGGTTGTGGTGGTAGAGCCTCAAAGCGTCGCCCACCACCTACTGCTCGGCCAGATCCTCTGCCTCATCCTCCTCCTCCATGCGGACCGCCACGGTCGACCCTCTTCCTCTGCCTGGGTGGCCCCTCAACCATCTGCTGCTCCTCGGCACGGTGGGTCGGGAAGTCACGAGCCATGTGGCCCTGCCCACTGCATGTGTAGCACTTCCTACCTCTCGAAAGAATGGCTTCGTGCTGTGTGCCCCACACAGCTGAGCCAGTGTCCTGAGGTCATCTGCCTGAGGGCCTGGTCTGCCTGGACCTACGAGTCATCTGTCGACTGCCTGTTGCCGAAGACTCTGCTACGTTCCGCCCCGCGGTTGGTCTCGCTGCTGATGAAGGCTCATCAAGGAAGATCTCGATCAAAAGGGCTCACTCCAGTACTCCTGCATGAGTCAGAATGCTGAGGGAGATGAGTGATTCCCTGATCTCATGTCTCAATCCTTGCTCAATGGTCCGGGCCCGGAAGAATGTGTCTCGTACCATGTCTGTCGAGTAGCACGAGAGATCAGTAAATCTTGTCGAGTAGTGGGCGACCGTCAAGCTGCCCAATCACAGCTGAAGAAGATCCTCGATGTGCACCACACGGAGGGTGGCTGGGATGAACTCTGAGCGGAATAGGCTCTCAAAGTCTGTAGAGAGAAGAGATGCATCATCGTGCACCTAGAGCATCAAGCTCTACCATCGTCCCACTGCCGCGTGCAGTAGGCTCGCTGTGAGGATCACCATGAGGTCTGTTGGTGTCCTCACTAACCGGAAAACTCGCACCACTGCCTCCAGCCAGTCCTCGGCTTCCTGAGGGTCTGTCTCCTTGCGGAACCTGGGCGGTCGCTGGCGCTGTAACTCATGCAGTGCACTAAGGCCACATGCATCGTCAGCGGCTAGGGCTGGAAGCATCGGTGGCTCGGCGGGTAGAGGTACCGCCGGTGCCTCAGTTGTCAAAGCACCCTGTACTGAAGCCTCGTCACTCGGCGGGTTGTCGTCACGTACAACTCTCAGAACCCTAGATGGCTGCTGTCGTGGGGCCATCCTGAAAAAGAAATAGGTGCGCCACGGTCAGAACAATATACCTGGTGAGCTGACACAAAGTAATCACAAAGAAAACTTGAAACACACATGCAATCAATGTTTTCTTGTATTAAGTCGGAAATCAGAAGTCGGGGTTCAGGTGTACGGATATGTCGGCCGCCGCACCAACACTGGACTCCCTAAACTGATAACCACACCCAATACGCTTAACATTATTGCTTCACATAGAAAAAGATCAGAGTCCCAAGTTCTACGGTAGAACCGAACTCCTCTGATACGAATTTGTCACGACCTGTCCTCGGGGCCCGTGTCGTGACTACCCCAAGCCCGCCTTCCATAGGCCAGGGGCTGGCGACTAGCACCAAGGCGTAAATATCGGTAAAAAGAGAAGTAATTTTCTTTGTAAAGTAAACAAACACCACAGAGCAAGCAAGCAATAGAAGTAAAATACTAAGTAAAAACTGAGTACAACAGTAAGTGCAGAAAGTAAGTGGGCCAATATACAAACCCAAACTAAAATTAAAGTACAACTGGAAGGGAAAAAATCAACTGAAAGTAAAGCCGCAACGCCGAGCTGTCCACTGGAAATCCCACATTTAGGGTGGGTACAGATAGACTCCACTGCTCCTCGGGTCTAGCCGACCGCTCCGAGTACATCCCGCCCAGTGGTCCACCTCCAGGTACTGTTTTGCTCTGCAGGCCTCAACCACGATCAGTTATGTCTGTCGTCTGCAACCAACACAACATAGTGCGGGCATAGCCCGTGCAGGGGTGAGTATAAGCTACTCAGTAGGGACCCCGAGACCCCTGAAGGTCTTCCAGAATCCACAAAGGATAAACCACAAAGGAAAGATACAATCACGAAGTAACAATCGACACTGCTTAGGTATATGACCATACATATACCTAAGTCATCAATTCTTGTTCAGCTCCAACATCCGAGCCCAAGTACAACCCAGTCCACACAGGAAAGAAAAATGTAAATCCACACAGGATAGCACAACACAATCCACAAAGTAAATCAAAACAGGATTCAGCTCACACAGGTACACTTTTTTGCATGAAAATAGATATGATCATGTATTTCCACTGATTCATCTAAGTCGTCGGACCCACAAAGGTTCGATAGGTACAAACCCCCGCAATGACCCACAAAGGATCTGACCCACACAGGATCGATTGGTAACTAACCCCCGCAATGACCCACAAAGGATCTGACCCACACAGGATCGATATGTAACTAACCCCCGCAATGATCCACAAAGGATCTGACCCACACATGATCGATAGGTAACTAACCCCCGCAAAGACCCACACAGGATCAGACCCACACAGGATCTGTAGGCGCTGGCCCACACAGGACCGGTGAGCACTGAACAACACAGGATCGGACCCACACAGGATCTGTAGCACTGACCCAAGTAGGATCGCTGAGTGCTGTAGTCGTCGCCGTCGAATCCACTGAGGATCTCTTCACAGTTGTCGTCGTCGTAGTCACAAACGAAGCCAGCTCTAGGGTTACCGCACACCGAAAGCTCGTTCAGGAGGGTCCGCTCCACGAGCCAAGAGGCTGATACATCAACTGACACATAGTCTAGAGTTGATGTATCCAAAAGTTCCATATCGTCAACAGGAACTCAACTTCACATACAACACGTCAATCGGACGCCCGGTCCATGAGTTATTCGCCTTTTCGTCACAGGGGCCCAGTTGGTTTTTAAGGCAAAACCTACCCGACCATACTCCACCTACGTCCAAACCTTGGGCGGAGTAAGCCAAAAGATTTGTCTCACTTATAAGAATCCAACAAAGTCGACGACACGTTAATCGGACGTCCGTAGCTCAAGATATGAGCGTTTTCCGCCTCGAAGGCCCGGATGGTTTCGTGTACGAACCAACCCGGCCAAACCCAAAGTATTCTGAAACCTTGAGTGCGATATACCAAAACGACTATCTAGATCCAAGGATCGCATCGCCGCTAACGGTACGTCGATTGGAGGCCCGTAGCTCAAGATACGGGGAAAAGAACGAAAAGGTCTGAAAACGGGTGTCTGGGCCCGGACCGACCTGACCCAACCCCCCTGGGTCGGCCCGAATTGGGCCGACCCGACCCAGGTCTGGGTCTGACCCAGCTGGTCGTGACCCGGCCCATCCAGGGTGGCCCGGCCCGACCTGGGCGCGACCCGACTCAGCCGGTGCGGGCGCGGCCCGACCGCCAGAGGACGGCTCGGCCGGTTACGGCCGAGCGGCGCGGGGGGCGTGCCGCTCCCGCGTGAGAGTACCGCGGCCCCGCGTGGGGCCGCCCTTTGTCAGCAGACATGGTAGCCGGCCGCGTCCCATCTCTCGCCGGACCTGCATGGTCGTGGGTCTGCCGGCCGCCGCCGCGGCTGAAGCCGCGGCGGTTCTCCTCAGCGGTGCACCGGGCGCCGCCGCCTTCCGCCGCCGTGCCGGCGTGGTGCGCCGGCGGTTTGATCCGCGGACCGCTGGGTGAGTTCCAGTGGTCGGAAATCCTTGATTTCTTCACCAAAAGTCCTCACGGGGCCCGTCCTTCACTGCGGGGACCCCGCATCACCCGTGCGGCCTGCTTGGTCGACGTCCGCCGTTTCGCACACCAAGAACAAAAGGGCAGGTGGGTTCAGACTTGTTCGTTAGTCTGAACCCACCACGTTAGTGGTTTAAAATTCTAACAAAAATTTAATAATGAAACTCCACGGGCATAAAATCACAAAGATTTAATAAAAAAATCCCTACCTCGTCGTTGTCGCCGGACGTGAGTTCTTCGCGGGATTGACCGTCACGGAAGAAGAGGATCGTCGCGTCACGGAAGGGCATCGCTTCGTCGTGGTATACGGCGTCGCGTCGATGATCTTCTAGGGTTTAAGAAAACACACATATTTAATTTCACGAATTAAATCAATGTTAAGGATAAAATCCACAAAGGAATTTAAAAAGATCCGTATTCCCCTACCTCAATCGGTGTTGATCAAAGATTGTTGTGGGGAAGGATCTCCGCAAAAGAACGTCGGGGAGGAGAATCGTCGACGTCGCGGTACACGGCGTCGTGTCGTCGATCTTCGAGGGTTTGACGTTATTCGTCACCTTTCATCGAAGGCCGGCGTTCTTCGTGTTCTTCACGTTCTTCGCGTTCTTCGCAAAGGAGAATGAAGATACAGTTTCTCCAAATCCTCTCAACAAACCACACCCAAGAAGAAAGTGTATTGGTCTTATTTTATTATTATGCCAACAGTTTGAAAACATGTCAAGAAACGAACCATTAATTCGGTGAATTAATGGTAATGACTTAACTGTCCATTTAATAGGAGCATTTAAGAGTTTCATAAAATGCACCAGTTGACTTTCATTAAAGAAGAGTTTTCGCGGGTGCGTTACTTAGGGGAAAAGAAACGGTGGGTCTCGTGCGGGCCCCACCTCACAAATATCCTACCTAGAGGGTAGGATATTTTGGGTTCCACCCTATCCGCTTCAACTTAGATTAAGTAGCTTTAAGTGGCTTTAAGTGGCTTTAAGTGAAATAAAATAAAGTTGTCGCACCACTTTATTTTATTTTATTCACTTAACCCCAAAAAATTAAAAACCACACCCGAGAAAACGCAACTCCGAAAGAGGCGTTTTTAAGCAAATATTGGGGCTGCGATTCCATCAGTTCCCTCAGAATTAGATTCCAAGCACCGGTTCAAAAGTTAGAAAAACCCGCTCGTTGGTTCACTGAACGTACCCAAGCCAAAACTTCGGAAAACGATTCTGGGCACACCAGGCCTCGGAATCACGTGCCGTCAGAAACTGCATTCTTGTAAAATTCCAAAGAAAATTAAGAAAAAAATTTCCTTAAATTTTACGGGTCATTACAGTTTATTTAGAAATTTTCACTCACTGAAAACTGAGAAAACAATATCAGATATTATTGATAATTTAATACATTAATTCATAAGTCATTTTTGATGGGAATTAATGTTTCTTACATAAAACTAATACACTACGTGATCGGTATGAGTTAAAGTATGTGTTTTGAGTTTAAAATTGAAGTTTTAGTAAAAATACCAGCGATGTAATAAAAACCAATAAAACATATAAAGATTGTTTTGATACTATAATAAAAACTATATAAGTAATTTGGGACATGTATGAATAAACCTAACCTGAATTCGATGCATGATGTGACTGGTACAACTCCATGTGCATCTTTTTATTTAAAATTGACACCAATTCTAGTAGAAAGGACAACTGACCTACTCAAAACCATGAAAACACATTTATATTGTTTTTATACTTTATGAAAATGATATATAATTCATTTGGGAAATTTATGAATAAACTCAACTCAATCCAACTAATAGTGTGATAGTTATGAATCCAAGTGTATGTTTTTGTTTAAAAATGACATCAATTTTAGTAAAAAGGACATTTAACCTACTCAAAACTAATGAAACAAATTTATATCGTTTTTATAGTTTGGGTAAAAGATACTTAAGTAATTTTTGACATGTAAGAATCATCCTCACTTAAATATTACCCATGGTGTTACTGGTATGGATCAAAGTGCATCTTTTTATTTAAAATTTACATCAATTTTAGTAAAAAGGAAAATTGTGCTACTCAAAACTGAGTAAACACATTCATATTGTTTTTACACTCTATAAAAATGATTCATAAGTGATTTTGGTTGTTTATAAATCAATTGTACCTTGATCCAATGCATTGTGTGACCAGTATGAATCCAAGTGTGCATTTGTATTTAAAATTCACATCCATTTTGAGTAAAAATGTCTAAAAGCATTCTAAAAACTAAGAAAACACAATCAAATTGATTTTATAATTTCAAAAAATTATCCATAAGACATCTTACATGTGTATTAATAATCCACATGTCAATCTGATACACGTTGTGAACGGTATGACTCCAAGTGAGTCTTTTCAATATATAAATTTCTTTTTAGTTTAAAACACGCATCACATCACCAAACTGAGAAAATGAGCCTATATTTTTTTTCTCATCATTATATTTTGTTTTATATAATAAATTTTATTATCATTTTTATATTACAATTTTTTATTCAATTTTCATAGAGATATATATTAATGATGAACAGGAAATGATGTGACATGAAAGAATCAACCGCAAGTGAATCTGATACACAATGTTCATTGTATGACTCAATATTTAGTTTAAAATCAACACTTAATGTAAAATTATTTCTTTATATTACTAATAAAATAATTATTTTTTTCTTATATAGGAGTTTTCTTTTCTTTATAAGGGGTTCAGATCAAAATACAATGGAACAATGCTATTTTTGAATATATGTAATAAATTATGCTTGTGTAATTGTATGAACCAATGTTTGAAGTGTCTGTAATATAGTGTTTTATCCTTGTATTTGAGTTTTAAATTTTCTGTCATATAAACTATGTATTGGTACTTGATCATTCAGATTTTTTTGGAGTTTTTGGGATAATGGTGTTCTATTATAGAACACCACACTCGTGTTGTAGTGTGTTGTTGTAGCACACTACAACTTCCCCTTTATTAGTGCTTTTAGAAGTGCTAATAAATTATTCCTTTATTATAACTTTTTTAATCATTGATAATGGAAATATTTATCAATTATTTTAAAAGTTATGATAAAAGAAGAATGCTTTTAATATTTATCAGGTAGTCAATGCTTCTCTAGAATTGATAAATACAAATTTTAGCACTATTAAAGGCATATTTTGTAGTAGTGTGAGTAAAGGAGGGAACACCATTCTGCTGAGTCCTTTATGACATAACATCAAATTTCTGTTAGTCGATCCAATGATCCACTAGTTTTTGAGAAATGTATTAGTACCAGTTTAATGATATTTTCAATTCTTCAATGTTTGAAACATTAAAATGTAATTTTGAAGATCCATCATTTGGAAGGATAAGTATATAAATTGTGTATTCCCATCCAAAATATAATGGGACATGGTGAAATTGAATCCATGGATTTGTAATTTTTTTGGAATAATTAAATTGTTATAGTTTGTGCCTCACAAAATTGAAATATTGTGAGAAAATTTACCCAAATAATGATTTAGAGTTAGTTGAGATAATATTAGAATTAAGGATATGGAGGCATTATAATTATAGAAAAATGTGTGATATATATAATGAAGAAAGATATTTATGGTATATATTTGTACTTAAGGAGTTTAATATTCACTAGAAATGATGGTTAGAGATGATTTATAATTATGGATACTCAATCCATTACCACCCAGGGAAAGAAAACAAGGTTGCTGATGACATGAGTCGAAAGGATCATCCTAGTTTTCCATGAAGAGGATAAAAAAAGTCTTGTTTTATTTTTATTTTCAAATAATAGAGATGGATATATGGGAAAATGGGGAGAAATATTATGATGTTCAATTAAATATTCAAAAATCTATCTCAGTAGAGATTAAAGTGGTTCAGAAGAAATATATAGAGTTGAAAAATAAGCATGGAATGTATTTGAGTTTAATCTTGATCATTATGGAATTATATGGTTTATGACCTATTTATGTGTTCTATATATACCATATTTGGAGAAGGAGTTATTAGAGGAAGCTCATAGTTCTTCATTATTTATTCATAATAGAGTTATGATTATTTATATAGATTTGAAATAATATTTCCGGTGGGATAATATGTAGATTGAAATTTCCATGTTTATATCATGTTACTTCATATATAATCAAGTTAAGGTTGAGAGAAAAATATCTAAGGGGATGTTACATCAATTTTCTATATCCAAATAGAATTGAGAAAACATTGTCATCGATTTTATCAGCAGACACCCCAAAATATCTAAAAGGAATAATGATATATGGGTTGTAATCAATTTCCTTTTAAAGATTCAAAACTAATTTCTATTAAATAATAATTATATCTTGATTAGATTTATATAATATACATTAAGAAAGTGGAAATGTTGCATGGAGTACCACATTCCATTATATTTGATTTGAATCCAAGGATTACTTCAATGTTTTGGTGAAGTTTTAAATAGGATCTAGATGTAGAGTTAAGTTTTAACACTATGTATCATCCTTGGAAAAATCATCAGCCAGAGAGAATAATTAAAATGCTAGAAGATATACTAAGATATTATTATATGTATTTAAAATATGCTAGGGATCAACACCATCCTCTAGTTGAGTTTTTATACAAAAATATATTTCAATAAAGAATTCAGATGAATCATTATAAATCCCTATATGGAAAGAAGTGTATAGTTTCAACATAATGGAATTAAGTTAAAGAAATAAAGCTCTTGTAACCTCAGATAGCTGAAGAAATTGTAGATATAATTAGATAAATTCAACAATGCATCAAGGCACCTCAGAGGAAGTAGAAACATTATGCATACAATTAAAGGTGTGATCTATAAATTTATGTTAGTCTTAACGTGTTTTTAAGAATTTTTCTATAGAATAAGTTAATGTGAATTGGGAAGAAAAGGAAACTAAGCCCTAGGTATATCGTCCCCTTTGAAATTCTTGATCATATTGGGACAACATCCTATTAGATGGCGCTTCCACCAAACCTCTATGAATTCAACAATGTGTTCCAAGAAAATCTCTAGAGGAAGTACATACATGACCCATCACATGCAAAGAACTCATAGGTCAAACCATCAGAGAAGGACCTTTATTACGAGGAAAAACTGATGGAGATTCTGGATCATGTAGATAAATTTCTATAAAACAATACCATTCACCTGGTTAATGCTTTTTGGTGAAACGACCATTTTGAAGAAGTTATGTGGGTGCCATAGGAATTTATTAGAAAAAATTATCCTCTTTTTTTTGTATCAGAGTTATGAATTTCAAGAGAGAAATTGATTTTAAGGGAATAGAATGTAATACCTTAAGTTTTCTGATTTTTTCTGAATAAATTAAAACTTTTCGATATCTAATGTTACACACAACCTCAAGTTTAGCTTGCGTTATAAGCAACCTTGAGTTTTAACAATGTTTTGATATCTTATTAATATTATTATATAAACATGACCATCATAACCTAGAATTTAAAATTATAGATTTGAATAGTAATAACTAATTTTAAAATATTATCTATAATCATATTATATGAGGAAATCAAATTGTAAAAAAATGTACTTATTTTTATATAAATTCTTTCTATGTTTGGAAAATACCATTTCCTAAAAAAATCTATTATTTTTTTGAAAAATAATATATTTTTTCACTTTAAGAAAATTAATTTTCTAAAGTAAACATGAATTTTAAAATAATACTATTAAAATTATCTTTCGGTGATTTTTTTTTGATTTTTCTAAAAATATTAATTTTCTAATGAATAGTGGAAATACTAGTTTTTATTGGAAACAACCATTTCATTTCAAGTATTTATATGGTTAATTTTTAAATTTAAAATATGTTTAAAATTAAAATTACCTAAATAATATATAAATTAACCAATTTAATTTATGGAAATCATTTCCATATTTAATTTTTATATAAAAACTATTTTTACAACAAAACATTTTTCTCTTTAGAAACCTGCACTTTCATCACATCTATTTGTTTAATTTTAAATTAAAATATTTCAACTTATATAAATTGAATTTTTGAAATTATATTTCATATATATAATCAGAATAATATATATTATCTAATAAATTTGGAATTGTATTTATTATAATGAATATAAAATCAATTAAAAAATGTTTACGACAGTTAAGGTAAAAATTTGTTCACCGGGGGGGGGGGTTAAAATTGAAATTAAATTGTTAAAAATAATCCAAATTTTTTAAAAAACCCATTTATTGGATATATTTATATATTATATCTTTTATTATATATAATTTTCAATTTGTTTCTTGGTGGAATGAGAAAAACATGTTTAGACATTTTTCTATTCATAAATTTTAAGTGTGTCACTCACTTAACCTATAAAAGGCCACCCATTATATTATCACATTAAAAAATATAAAAGATTTTTTTTAGAAATAAACTTAAAAAAAACTTTTTTAATTCCCCAATACCATCATAGAGTCCTTATTTTGGTCACAAATCGATCCTATCAGGCCTTTTGGTGTATACCAAAAGAAGTTTTCCGAAGAAGAGGTACCGACCCAAACCGAGCATTTTAATTTTTTCTTCCTAAAAATTGTCAATTATTGTTAAACAATAATTATATAATACCCTAATTATATTGAATATGTTGACATGCTTTTATAATATGGTAATTACCTACGACTCTCTTATCTTCCATCCAATGGGATATGAAATCATCGTTCGTGTGTACGTTATATTACCTTCTAATGAAATGATGTTATTTTTTTTCCATCACCACCTATTACAGATGGATATAATGATTAATTGAATATTTATAAATTATATTTATGATATTATTCTTCTTCTGGAATTTTTATATCACATATACCTTTATACTTTCTAATTTGTATGAATACGATAATGTCGCTCGTGTGTGTAACGTTATGCCACCTTGTGAAGTGATGTGATTTGTTCATATTTTACATGGAAGATAATACGGAATGTTTTAATTAAAATATGTGGAATATATGACATAAAATTACACTTTAATATTTATATTTTAATTTCATATCTTTCTTTCCTTCCATCATGAAAATGGGAACAACGTTTATGCATACGTATGGCCTACCATCTCCACAAATGGTGTATTTCATTTTCTATATCTCACTCTAAGGGAATAAAATTTAAATAAATATAATAAATATATATGATATTTATAGAAATTTTAAAATTTTGGAGATGTTTTAACCATGATAAAATTAATAGGGCCGAAAATAAAAAATAAAAATATACATGAAAAACAGAGAAATTATTTATTGAGATGTGAATTTAACATGGAATTGTTAATATATAGGTAATAAATGGTCATAAGTAAACAATATATGGTATTACATGTATATATATATATATAAATTTTTCTATAATATATTCATATTAAACTAATATTTTTTTGATGGTTTGCACTTGTATTATGGAAGTCGATACTTAAGGTAAGAGAATTTCATCTCACTTTTATATCGTTGAGATACGTTCCATATTCAAAAGAAGTTACTTATATGTGGTGTATATACTATCCATGAATTTATTTTATAGCTATTATCATTAAATAATGGTTATTTTTATATCCATTTTTGGATATCTCTTTCATAGGGGTTACAATCTAAAAGCTTCCCAAGGGTTAAGGTATTTTTATGTCAATTTTCCTTCTTGAATAAATATGTCATGTTATGAACCTATCTTCTTTATTGAGGTATATATACATACCCCATCACATATAATATCATGAATTTATTTATTCATATCATATTTTAATTTTCATTTAATTTTATATTTCTTTGGGTCTTATGATTCAACATTTCAAAAGTGGTAAGAGTTTTATAATAGAATCTCATAGTTTATCGTGATTGATTATGATTAGTTTCCTAAGTTTAAATCTTATGATACATCTGTTAATAAAATATTTAATTTTAGTCTACTATTTTTATGTTATGAGAATAAAATTTCCCTTTCATCCTTCTCTCATTAAGTACTCGTGAAATCAAATTAATATTTTTAAGAAAAAAATAACATTTTTTCTCACATAGGTCGAGAACACTTTTTCTTCCAAAAACCAAGTTTTATAATTTTTTCCAAAAATGTTTTTAACATTATATTAATTATTTTTAACGATATTATTAACCATGTTTTTCAATTTTCAATTTCTTTTGAAAGGAATCATTATTCTATTTTATAAATAATACCTATTGGGATTATCGAAAATGTAAAAAGAATATATGTTTTAACTTGTATGACATGAACAAAAGATACCACCATCAAGAAGATTATTTTATTTGAAGACTAATTTATAGGTTTTCCTGGTTATTTTAAAATAAAATGATTTTAAAAATATTTTATGTTTAAAAATGTGTTTCATAAATTGGAAAGTATATTTTACTCAAGTTACTTTTAATTTTTTTTTAAATATTCGTTTATAATTTTCAATGTTTAATTTCAAAGAAAATTATTTCAAAAAAGTTTTATGAATTTTTATTTTTAAAAAGTGATTTTCAAATAAAATTTATTCTCATTGATAATCTTTTTAAATTATTCTCAATTGTACGTTTATATGTCTCAGGGTTTATTTTCAAAGATTTTGATTTCAAAAATGTTTTAGTAATTTTTAGTTTAAACAAGTTATTTTAAAATAAAACTTATTGTCCTCAATAAATGTATTAAGAGATCTATCAAAATAAGTTTACATGAAAGATGACAACTGTTAACGTTACCTATGCCTTTCCGGGGATATCATGTGAGGATAATATTTTTATTCCTTCTATGAATAGTTTTTTTCTTATAATAGATTTATGTTTATAAAACCTATTTATCTTTCACAGGTTACACCATGATGAAATCATTATAAAATATACTTATTTTAGTAGTTTATGAAAATATGGAATGATTATGAAACCTGAATATTTTCCATAGGTTATGATTTGATGAAAGTTTTATGAAACCCATTTCATTTCATGGGTTATCATATGATGAATGTTTTACGATCTTGTGGCATACACACATATGATTTTCATTACGTGATGTTTGGGACCTATATATCCCTCTAATGGATTTGGTAATTATTTATATCTCATGAGATAGATTGGAATGGAATAGGGAGTGAACCAGTTCAATAGTGTACTTTGTTTGATATAATGATATTGGGAGTGAACCATGACTAGAATTATGGTTTGAGGTGCGAACCTATTCAACTATGATAGCCTTGTTAGTGATCCATGAATACTATTGAAATTATTTTCTATGATTATGTGTATGCCAAAAATATAGATATTTTGCCTATGTTATTATATTGTGGCCCATGTTGTCTAATTTCCTTTTGATCCAAATCTTATAAACTACCAAACATTATGCAATGAATCAAGATTATAATCTTTTTTATGCTGTATAATATTTTAAAATGTTATTCTCATGCTCTCATACACATATGTTCATGTTACTATAACACATCTCTCTTTTTAACCTTAATGTGCATCATAGTGATGATATAGTTCAAAAAGAAATGTATTTTATTTGATATGTCTAAATTGGTTCATAGTTATAAAGAATATAGATATAGATGATATAGCTCAATTATGGACTAGTTGTTTATGGGTCCATTTTTCCAAAGGCACTATGCATTTACGATCCTCAGTCACATGTTTGTGTAATGTAATGAATAATCATATAAAAATAACTAATATCTAGTTATGAAATACCTAGTTCACTACATATATACCATTAATTTTTCATCATTCATTGTATTCATTATTATAGAAATAATTTACTGATCTCAGAATCCATACACTGATGGAATATCACATGAAATATAATGTGTGTAAATATAACTAATGAAAAATAATTATAATTAATAAGTTAGGTCAATAAAATTGATATAATTGAAATAAATATAAAAATAAACATCATAGAAAAGACTTTCACGCTGGTGATTCTCTATATATTTCCAGTTATAAGATCTATGTTACATATGTTACAAATAATCACAATCAAATCATGCTAAAAAACTTCAACATCCATTGCAATCTCATAATCCTCAGGTAACATAAATTAATATGATGATAATTTAGAAATCCCAAAGAAAAGTGTATAATTTAAAGTCAAATGTGCCTTAGTGTGTGTTCTCTTTTTATAAAGGAAGCATTTAGCATTTATGTATTCATATAAATATAAATATATAAATATATAAATATGTTTAAAAACATTTAAAAATATATGACAGAAAGTATATAATCATTGATTTCATCAATGATTAGTTGTTGGACAAGTTTAGATGGCCAATGACAAAAAATTCAAAAAAAAAATTCCAACTGTAGAAGCCTCATATCTAAGGAATGGTAATCTAGATGGTGAATATATAATATCCTATACCATTACCCTGAGATGATGCATCTCTATCTAATTATGTTTGTTGTTATCCTTAATAAAATATATTATCTCATATGCTAAAATATGATATTTGGGTTGATCAATAGATAACTCATAGTAGATGGGAAGCAATGGAGGAGGGGTGTTGGAGTAGGATATGCAAGCAAAGTTGGAGGAGTGAGATATGATTCCATAGGTAGTAGAGTGGGATATAAAACTGGAAAATGTCTCTATATGACATTAATTAATGACTTTGAGAAATATCTATTCCTCACCTCCATCGTCTTACCCTTCTCATGAAATTTATCTTCCAATGAATCTAGATTTTTTCCTTTATATACATCATCCATTTAGGGTGTTGAATAATGAATAAACAATTTTTTTGATAGACCCATATCATATAATCCTACACTTATTTAGTGATTGATCTTTCCTAATACAGTAGCTAAAATATCCCTCTTACCCTTATGTGTTAATGTCCCCAACGTTTTATGCTTTTCAAGGGCTTCCTATATAAAATATTTGCAAATTTTATTAGTGAATTACAAAATATATATAGTTAAAATATATAATAAATATATATTTACAATATTATCGTCTAAAACCATCACATATTCTATATGTTATGTTCCATTTTTGGGCATCCAAACCCTATTCCATTTTTAATTTATATTTTGGGGGATGGAGGGTCAATCTTCGCTGAGCACGATGACTTGACTCTCATCTTTTGAAAATTGTCATCCACCATTTAAACTTCCAACAATTGATACCCTCTATGAATTAAATCATGATGTTATATGATTTTGGATGGAATATACACATGATATCTCCTCATATATTATTAATTAATGATAAAAAACATTTATATAATTTTTTAATGATTCACTATGGAAAAAACAGGCTTGTGCGATGGGCTCTTTGCGACGGGATTAATTCTCGTCACAAATAGTCCATCCCAGAGGTTATTTATGACGGGGGGTTCGGCCCATCACAAATAAATTGTTATTTGCGATGGGATTTGAGGTCCCGTCGCAAAAGGTATTGCATGCTTTGGAGCAGATTGCGCGTCAAAGCGCGAGACAGTTAGTTGCGACGAGAAAATCACCTCGTCTCAAATCGTTCGTCGGTCAGAGGGTATTTGAGACGGTCCCGTCACAAAAAGCGGTGGTGGTAAAGGATTTTTTGCGATGTGATGTTGTACCATCGCGAAAAGTGTGTTGGCATGACACTTTTTGCGACGGGTTCTATCTCCAATACCAACAGCGGTAAATGAGTCTGTTGTGACGGGATGTTGTCCCCTCGAAAAGGTGTGTCGGCAGGGCACTTTTGGCAATGAGTTCTGTCACAAATACCTTTTTAACCACTGACTGAAATTAATGTGGGAAAAGGTATTTGCGACGTGTATCCCATCACAAATAGTCAGGTCGCAACTAATCTAACCTATATATACCACCGTCCGTTTTTCTTTCTCTTCACCTGAATTCTTATTTCCTCTCTCTCTTTAAACTCTATTTTTTGAGTGAGAATTTCCCTGAATTAGTTTTTTTACAGAGAAGTTTAGAAGTCGTTTGCATCAATAAGAGATCATGTATAAAGGTATTTATATTTTATTTAATTTAGTATTTTTTTAATTTTTTATGTTAATATTAATTATTGTTGATTAGTTGTAATTAAATTAGATTAAAATTGTTCTGTTATCAGTATTTATTTGTAATAATAAATTGAAATTATTAGTACAAATTCTTAATAATTAGTAATAATTAGTAATAATTAGTAATAATTAGTAATAATTAGTAATAATTAGTAATAATTAGTAATAATTAGTAATAATTAATAATTATTAATGAAAACTAGTATTGTATATGAATAATTACACGTAATTAGTAATTAGTAGTTGTAAATAGTTGTTATTAATATCAATTAATGCCAATTAGTAATAGTTATGTTTAATTAGTAATAATTACGGGTAATTTGTAATAAATTACAAGAAATTAGTTATAATTACATGTAATTAGTGATAATTTTGTGTAATTATTAATAAATAGTAATAATTAGTAATAAATAGGAATAATTAGTAATAAATCGGAATAATTAGTAATAAATTGGAATAATTAGTGATAAATAAGGATAATTAGTAATAAATAGGAATAATTAGTAATAAATAGGAATAATTAGTAATAAATAGGAATAATTTGCCATTAATAGGAATAATTAGGAATAAATAAAAAAATTAGGAATAAATAGGAATAATTAGAAATAAATTGGAATGAATAGGAATAATTTGCAATAAATAGAAATAAATAGGAATAATTAGGAATATATAGGAATAAATAAGAAAAATTAGCAATAAATATGAATAAATAACAATAATTAGTAATAAATTGGAATAATTAAGAATAAATAGCAATAATTAGTAATAAATAGGAATAAATAGGAATAAATAAGAATATAGTGAAATAAATAAGAATAAATAGGAATAAATAGTAATAAATAGGAACAATTAGTAATAAATAGGAATAATTAGTAACAAATAGAAATAAATAGGAATAAATTGTAATAATTAGAAATAAATAAGAATAAATAGTAATAAATAGAAATAAATAGGAATAAATAGGAATAATTAGTAATAAATAGGAATAAATAGCAATAATTAGGAATAAGTAAAAAATAAATTAGAATAAATAGAAACAAATAGGAATACATTAGAATAAATAGGAATAAATAACAATAAATAGAAGGTCTTAGGTTCAAGTCTAGGATGGCTCAACTGCGCTAGGTAAAGAATAAGCATCATATGATGACTCCTTCATGCATGCTCCACTTATCAGGGGGATATAGCTCAGCTGTAATTAATAATAATAATTATTAATTAGTAATAATTGGTAATAATTAGTAATAATTAGTAATAACTAGAAATAATTAGTATAAATTAGTAATAATTAGTAATAATTAGTAATAACTAGTAATAGTTAGTAATAATTAGTAAGAATCAGTTAGAATTAGTAAGAATTAGTAAACATTAGTAATAATTAGTAAGAATTAGTAAGAATTAGAATGAATTAGTTATAATTAGTAAGAATTAGTAACAATTAGTAACAATTAGTAATAATTAGTAAAAATTAGTAACAATTAGTAAGAATTATTAACAAATTAGTTATTAGCAACAATTAATAACAATTAGTAACAATTAGTAACAATCAGTAAGTAGTAATTAGTAAGAATTAGCAAGTAGTAATTATTAACAATTAGTAAGTAGTAATTAGTTACAATTGGTAAGTTGTAAGTAACAATTAAGAATTAGTAAGTAACAATTAGGAATTAGTATGTAATAATTTGTAATTAGTAATTAACAATAAGTAATTAGTAAGAATTAGTAACAATTAGTAATAATTAGTAACAATTATGAACAATTAGAAAAAAAAATTGTAATAAATTGTAATAACATGTAAATACTTGGCATAATTTTCAGTGGATTGACGAAACTCATTTTTATCAAAGAATCTTCTCCTTTTATCTTTCACCGACTCAAAATATTATGAAAAGTTTGCTTCTATGAATGTATATCCAATATCGTATTCCCGAGTTTGAATATGCATTCATAGGACCACATTTTTTATAATGTGTTCAGGTGATGAAAATTCTAAGAGGACGATTCATCAATGAAAAGGGGGCTCTTTTGTCCGGCGGCTCATTTACATGCAACTTTCTCACACAGAAATCACAATGAAGAATTTGCACGAGAATGAATATGTGTATCTCCGAGCAAATTATTCATTGTGATTTCTGTGTGAGAATGTTGCAAGTAAATGAGTTGTCAGAAAAAAGAGTAGTCGTCAATCCACTGGAAATTGTGTCGATCGTAAGTAATGGTAATGATTAAGAATTACTTTTAATTATTTATCCTTCATTTCATATAGTGTTTTTATAATGTTAAATTATTAAAAAATAGTAATGATATTATATTTTTTAGAAAAATATAGAACAAATAAGTCAACAACTATCATTATTAGATGATCACGCTTGGATAAATCAGCATAGAAATCCAAATGGGTCTGGTTTAAATATTGTAAATATTTAGGGTGTTGAGTCTTTTTTATCATTTGCATCATCCAAACCAAAATATGTTTTAGAATCCATAACAAAGTTTCCTTGTAAAAAATGTGTTCTGAGAACGTTTGACACCTTTGAAAAGGTTGGGGGACATCTCTTGCGGTTTGGTTTTCAACAAGATTAAGTTTTTTGGTATCAACAAGGTGAAGAGCATTCCAGAGAAGATACTAATAACTTGATTTTGAATCCATCGCAGTTTCAATATTTACTACATGATGTTGCAGGTCCATCTGTTCAGAAAACTGAAAGTCAAGATGATATTGATTTAACTCCTGAGTAGGCACCATCAAAATTTTATGAGTTGTTGTGGTCTGCTGAGGATGAATTATATCCTAGTTTCATGATAAGAAAATTAGAAGTGGTTGCAAAATTTATGGCTATTAAATCAGATTATGAAATATCAAAAAACCTTTTTGATCAGATATTTTCTTTGGATAAAACACTGTTACCTAAAGGAAATATGTTGCCTTCAAATTACTATGAGAGAAAGAGGTTGGTTCGTAATCTGGGCCTTAGTTATCGAAATATTCATGCATGTCCAAATGATTGCATCTTATATTCTAGTTAAAATGATTCATTGGATAGTTGTCCCACATGTGGAAAGTAGAGGTATAAAGAAGCTCAACCAGGGATGTTTGGATCGATTCTAGTAAAACAGTTGAGATATCTCCCTCGTACATCTAGGTTGCAGCGTTTATTTGTGTCTCAGAAAACAACTTCAATGATGTCATGTAACAAAACTAATATTTCAACTAAAAAATGATAGAATCATCCATCTAATGGAGATTCATGGATATATTTTGATCATCTGCATCTAACTTTTTCTTTAGAAGCTCGAAAGGTGCGATTGGATATTTCTACTGATGATTTCTATCCATTTGGTTCTTATGGTAGTTATTATTCATGTTGGCCTGTCTTTATAACTCCGTAGCATTTACCTCCATGGATGTTGATGAAGGATCCCTATATATTCATGACCTTTTTAATCCATGGACATTCGAAAAATAATATTGATGTTTATTTAAAACCATTGATTGATGAGTTAAATGCATTGTGGAGTGATGGTGTTAGTACATATGATGTTGCTATGAAAAAAAATCATATTAAAAACTGCATTGTTGTTGATGATTAGTGACTTTAAGAGACATGACATGTTATCTTCCTAGAGTACACATAGTCCAAAATCATGTCCTTACTGTATAAAAGACAAAAAAGTCTTTATGCTCGTCAATGAAAAAAACTTGCTATTTTGACTGTCATTGCAGATTTCTTCCAACCGATCACCCTTTTCGGAGGAACAAATCTCATTTCAGAAAATGTACAATTGAAAGGGATGAACCTAAAAAATGATCTCATGTACAGAGTTAAAAT
Source organism: Viscum album (assembly GCA_963277665.1). Lineage (NCBI taxonomy): Eukaryota > Viridiplantae > Streptophyta > Magnoliopsida > Santalales > Viscaceae > Viscum > Viscum album. Next base: position 795,035,364 of record OY728143.1, on the reverse strand, counting down.
TAGTTTTATTTTCATTAACTCCCATCATATTTGGTCCAATAACAAACCAACATAAAATTCATGGCTTTGGGAAAGAACATAATTGGTTAAAATGGAGCAATTTTGTGATCTTCTATATTGGTTTGATTTGTTGGTCCACCACATATAAGATTTCATGCATATTGAGAAGAATTATTTTGATAATTTATTTCATACAGCTTTGGATACACCATGTAAGACCAAAGATACTATAAAGCACGATTAGATCTTGCCCAAATTTGTTGGCGACCAGAAAATGAACTATTTGAAAATGTTAGATCATAGAGGTTAATAAAGCCAAAAGAATCTTATACACTGTCTAAAGAGAGTCGCTTATTATTTTGTTAGTGTATTGTATATTTGAGACTTTCTAGTGGTTATGCTTCCAATTTGGGTAGACGTGTTAAGAATATTTATATTTCCGGATTAAAAAGTCATGATTGTCATGTTATAATGGAAAGACATATGCCTATTAGATTCATAGGTTTGTTGAATTATATGATTTGGGATTCTATAAAAGGCATATCGAATTTTTTTTGAGATATTTGTGCAGTGACAACAGACTATGATGTGCTAATAAAACGAGACGAAGATGTTGCTGTAATTATGTGTAAACTGTAAAAAATCTTTCTGCATACTTTCTTTGACTCAATGGATCATTTGATATTAAATATTTCACATGAAGATAAATGTGGATGTCCAGTATAGTTTCAATGGATATACCTGTTCGAGATATGCATGCAGAAATTGAAGAAAAATGTACGTAAAAAAGCATCAGTTGAAGGATCGATTGTTGAAGCTTATTTTCAAGAGAAAATTGATTTTTTTTCTACTCTCATTATTTTGAATATGAATATCCCTAAAAACAAAATCACATGAGAAAAAATGAGGGGAATTTTATTGACGAAATGGACAATGAATTATCAGTTTCTAATCATCTAAATCTTGGCTTCGGTGGAGTTCATGAACGATGGATTTTAGATGATGAACATCACAGAACTCATACATATGTTCTGATCAATTATGAAGAAATGACATCATTTATACTGTGATTACTTCAATCACTTATTCTATAGTTTAAGTTATAGTATGTAAAATTATTTTATTCGTAGGTTATATGATAATCATATCAAAAAAACAACTTCCCCAAATTACATCAGCTGCTTTTGAAGAACGTAGAATTTTTTTTCTCAATGGTTTCAAAATTTGGTAACATAAATTATTGATGGTTTAATATTAATTCGGTTTATTATTTATTATATTGATAATTGTTTTACAAATTTTTAGGTTTCTCAATATGCTGATAAAATTTATAAGTGACTGTGTATATTGAGTAACCCACCATCCAAAATGGTTAAAACTGATAATGCATATATGGTGAATGGTTTTAGATTTCATACATGTGCATATGGGGAATCAAAAAAAACAATGAATAGTGGAGTTTGCTTGAGATGATTGTATCATAGAGAAACTGATGTTGACTTTTATGGCATTATTGATGAAATTATTGAGCCGTGTTATCTAGGAAAGAATTACATAATGATGTTTAAATTCCAGTGGTTGGATACTGAGAGAGGCTTGCATGTTTATCTAACTCATTGAATCATCGATATTAAATAAAAGAGTTTTCTTACAGTAAATGAACCATTTTTCTGGCTTAACAGGGACATCAAATTTATTACACAAAGTATTGTGCTACATCAAGAGACTTGAGTGATTGGTGGAGCATAATAAAAATGAAATATCAAGAAAATTAGTTAACTCAAATTGAATGTGGTTCCACTGAAGTGAAATGAAATGAATTTTTTCAAGAGGCTTCAAAAAATCCATCCTTTTCACAAAGTGACGTGAATATCGATGATGACACCCCACAATTAAGGATCAATGATGACGAAGATGTTAATGATGTTACAAATGAATTTCAAATGACATGAGATGATGAAACTGAAACTCATGTGTATATTAATGATGCTGAGGAGGAGGATGAAGACATCGAAAATGAAAGATATGGAGATGAGGATAAAGATGGATAATAACACAATAAAATTCTACTTATAATCATAACAAATATATATCTATATATAATAGTTATTTTCAACTATCTGCTAACAACAATAATTTTGTATTTCAGATGGACCATGATCTATTTCTTGAGTTGTAGGAGGCTGAGCTACCTTTGGATGAAATGGATTTTGGATCATCTAACCCTCAGCCTACTGGTGGTTCAGGGGGTACGTAGAGGGGGCACAGTCTTGCGCGACTGATGATTCCTGACCCTATCTCCGAGTGACGTCCTTATCTTGGCTTTGATCCATGCAAACATAGGTTTGATAATCTGTATATATTAGTTATATTTTATTAATTTATTTGTAAATATACTAATTGTTTGATTATTTATTCATTTCTCATAGTTTTGCACAAGTAGCTATTGGACAGGGGATCGCTATCTTCCGCAACTATTTTTCTCAGCCGTGGATCACGTGGGAACATATTCCCGTTGATGTGCAGCTCGACATTTTAAATCATTGGCCGGTACGTAAATAAATATTATTTATTTTAAAATTTGTTTTATTAATAACTTGATATTATAAATTATTTGTAGGGTTTATGGTATCTCATCAAAGATAGAATGCGTGACGCAATCCACATGGCATGGAAGGTGTCTATGTGTGATTGTTTCCGTCATTGTTTGCATAATTTGAGAAGAACGACCATTAAGAAAGTAGGAGTGATAGAATTTGATGATTTGTGTAGAGCCCACTGACTAGAGTATATTTCATCTCATGTTTGGGATGGATTATGTTTACATTGGTTGGGTGATGGATCTTAGAGGAGATCTTCAGTGGGTCGGCCGAACTGGGGGAGACAGGAGGTGACACATCGAGCTGGTTGCCGTACATTCCGTATGCATAGAGAGAAACTGGTAAGTATATTTTTTAAATATTATATATAACCTTAAATATAGATAGTTTATTTTATATTTCTGTATATATTCGAGCATCTCGATATTAATGAGTAAGACATTTATCAGAGGATATACAATGATCCAGACACTGAAGAGATTAGAGGTGATCGCCAGTGTCAGATTGTGGTTTGTATTTTTTTTTTCAGTTTAACAATTAACTGCATATAATATTTTCACAATTTTAATTTGAAATTGGAATTGAAGGATTCATATGAGGCTGCGACCTCTTAGACACAGGCTGAGTATCAGGATGAGACGACTAATCAATCCAGTGCTCACCATTTTGCTGAGGCGGCATGGATACATGCGACTCTATATGTCTTTGAGAAGGGACGAGTAGTTGGTATCAACTATAATTTAACTCCTGGTACTTATTATGGTATTGTTGTGATGTCGGCGTCCAGCTTGAGTGGAGATCATGGAGAGGCATCATCTTCTACCTCACAGTATCAGGTGAAGTTGTGAACTCAGACTGAGCTTATACAGAGTTTGCAAAAGCAACATAAAAAGATGTGTCAGCGGCAGTAGCAACATCAGCAACAACATGAGGTGGAGATGCATCGATAACAGCAGCAGTAACAGTAGAATCACGAGACGATGGAGTACATGCGCCGTCTGACTCGTAGTTTAGGGATGGAGTTCCCTCCAACATCTCATACAAATCCTCCACCTCCTCCAGAAGATGACCCCTCTGAGTGATTTTTTTATGTTAAAAACATTTGAATTCAAGATTTGTTGTAATATGAACTATATACAGTTTATGTCTTATATTGGTGCAAATATTGCATAATTTAATTTTTTAATTGTTATTATTTTATTATTTATTATTAATATTATATTTTTTAATATTTTTTAATTTTAATAATAATAATATTTTATGATTTTTTTATATTTTTTGCTAAATATTGAGAAATTTAATATTTTTTTATTTTTTTATTTTAATAATATTAATATTAATCTTTATTTAATCATAATTTTATTAAATATATTTATTTAGTATTATATTTTAAATTGTTTATTTATTTTACTAATAATAATAATATTTGATGATTTTTTATATTTTTTTGAGATTATTGAGAATTTTAATATATATTTTTTTATTTTAATAATAATAATATAATTTTTTTATTAATCATAATTTTATAAAATATATATTTTTATTATGTTTCGTAATTGCGATGAGACCTTTTGCGATAGGCTCCCATCACAAATAGTTGAGATATAAATTTTTAAAAAAAGTATTCGCGATGGGCCCGTCACAAAAGATTTATATATATATATATATATATAATATATATAACCGGAGACTTATTTGTGACGGGAAAGTTCCCTTTCGCAAATACTATTTGCGACGGGCCCATTGCAAAAGGTTTATTTATATATAATGTATATATTCAAAGACTTATTTGTGATGGGAAACTTTCCCATCGTAAATAGCCCGTCGCAAATACCTCTAATTCGAGTGGTGATTATATAGAAAAATTGAAGAAGTTGATATTGTACTTATAAAAGAATATTCTTTATGTCCATATTCAGTAAATTATTTATTTTATCTTTATCTATAAAATCATATATATCGTATGGATTTTCATTTTTTTCTTATGAAAAAAATGAAATTTGAAGTTAGGGTTGACTTAAAATTCCTCTATCTCCTGGAAGCTAAAGATAAATATTTCCCCCAAAAATTATTAATTTCAAGTAAATCATATTCCATCAAAATGGGAAAGAAAAAAATAAACTATATGAATTAAAAAAAATTTCATATTAAACAAAATAACAATAAATGAGCTCAAAAAATGGTCCCCTATAGTATAAATCTTTTTATATTTTTAGAACATATCCTATTAGAAATGAATGTTTTTTACTTTCAATTGATATTTCATAGAAATAAAAGACTAAAATTGTTTCAAATTTATACCCATTGGATTACGATTACCCTCAAGCATGATAAATATCCTCTGGTCTTAGCTATGAGATTATGATAATATAGGTTAATATGTGATACCAAATTTAACAACCCTGTAATCCTTCTCTTTCAATGTAGAAGTAAAAGGCTTCTATATAAAGTAATGAGGGTGATCCTCAAAAAAAATATGTATAGGGTCCTCCCTAGAAGGTCAAGGAGAGTCAGCTATTTAATATAACATTTTCCTATAAACCAAAAAAACAAAAAATTACTAAATCGTTATATTGATTTAATATTATATATAAAAATAAATAGAAATTTACTAATGATCTATAAAATTAATGTAAACAACTTTTGATTCAATTACATTAATAAAGATAAATTATATAACAAAAAACACTGACAATATTTATGGGGCATGAAATGATATAGAAAGATGTATTTTTTAAAAGATATTACAGATCCAACTATTTTATATAACATTAAATAACAATGATAAAATGAATCAAATAAAAAAATGTAAATACATAGACCCTTTATCATATTTGTAGAGTATTTAACATGAATACTAATGAAATACTCACAAAAATCACTAGACATGAGACAATAAAAATAGAAGAAAAAAATTTAAGTAAAAATTTATACAAATCCAATAGTTACATATACAAATGAATAATTGGAGAATAGTAAAAAAACAAACATAAAAATAATTTATCATATCAGTTAAAATATGTTACTTATGTAAAAATATTAAATTTAAAATTGTATATGAATTTTGATAAAAATTTCGAAAAGTAAAAAATGAATTAAATATATGTTACCTATAATATTAAAATTTTACTGAAAGAATATTTTATTGTATTCCATCATTTCTGGAACACCCATAGAATTTACAAATAGATTTAACACAGAATGCATGAAACACTGAGTATCTACAAAACTCTAATTTTTAATAACCTAGCCGAGTAAAAATAAAATTTGCACCTCATTGATTTGAATTTTGAAAAACTAACATTCAATGTTATATTCAATAAGATGTATAGTGTCTTATGAGCCAAACATAAATTTTGGTGAATAGTAACATACCCTTAAGAATAGTAACAAATATTAATGAATAGTAATGAATAGAAATGAATAGTAAATTGGCAAAAAATAGTAACATCACCCACTAATATATAAAAAAAATTAGATATCTTAAAAGTGAAAATGATCATATTATAAGTATTGGTATTTTTGTATGTCATAAATATTTTATTTAAAAAAATATGATTAATTTAATAATTTAAAAAGGAAATTTATTTTAATAAAATTTAATCATAATTTTTTACTTTATTATCTTGTGGTTATAAGATATTTTTATGGTTCCATGATTAATCTCTCAATGTGTTATAAAACGAGTTATAGTTTTAAAGTTGTTTTTTGAAATAAATAATGATTTTATTTAAAAATTAAATTAAAAATAATTAGAAAATTAATTTCAAAAAATGATTTTAATTTTTGAATTCTACACGTTGAAAAATGGTTTGGGTGAATTTTGTGATTTTTCTGAATTTCTCAAATTTTTGATGAATAGTGAAATTAGTAAGATACCGAATATACAAATTATCTATTAAATATACTATTTATAATATCATGAGTGATTTAAGGCCCCTTTTTTATAACTCACATGCACTTATAACTATTAGGGGTCACATAAAAACACTATTGGTAGTATTGAGGAAAATAATAGAATAATAAAAAAATATTCCAAATTTACTCCTCTCTTCTACTATAAACCCCCCTTACTCCCTCTTCTCTTCACTCCCCAAATACTTGAAGCTACTAAAAGTTATTCACAAATAACCTCCCCTCATCACTACCAATATTCAAGAGGCTCTTGGTCTTTCCAAAATAATAAAACTCGTTCCATTAAAGAGATTCTCCAAGAGGTGGATTCAAGAGGTAAATTCATCTTTTCGTATCTTTTATTTCAATTTCTCTTTTATGTGGTATGTAATTCAAGTTCTAATACCATGTTCTTATTCCCATTTTATTCAACTAAAATAAATTTTTATGACAATTCTATTAATGGGTGACCACTGTTCCCTATTTTTTTTTAATGTTTTCTAAATCCATTTAAAATAGCAATTATGCTATTGAATTTTCGTCTCAAAATCCCTTTTTTTCAGAACTCTTATTATATTATTATATTTTAATTTAAATTGTATTTTTATGAGATATGTAATTATATATTCACCTTACTATATATATTATTTAATAATTATGATATACATTTTTTTCTCTCATAAATATATTTTATGAATTTTCACGTGACGTTGTTAGACTGCTAGATTTTTGTAAGGGATTTCTCATCTTTTCTTTAATTTGGTGTTCCATTCTTTTTATTACCTCTATTACTTTATTCCAAATGTTGTGATTAATCTAGTATCTTATGTGCACTATAATGGTTTCATGATAAAAAAATTCTTTTTCATCTTCTCTTCTTTCCCATTTTTTTATACTAAGAATGAAAACACCATTCGAGATGTGCTAATTTACCACATTTGAGGATGATGGGTTTTCAATTTATATTACAATATTTAAATCTGGTCATTAAAAAATTATTATGGTTGAAAAAAACTAAAATATATGTATTATTTCTTATCTATGGTTCTGAAATCTTTTTGTACGCATGCTTTTGATTTATAAAGAAAATGAGTTTAGGGTGTTCAAAAACTGCCAATTAACCCAAACAGTTATCATTAAATAATTAATAAATTGATTCATATTAAATCCAATTAACCAAATGGAATTTACAACCATGTAACCTTATATATTTTAACTAATAACAATTAACTTTAATTATGGACAAAAATTCTCATTTCACACGATTCTATGTTCATATATACAAGTATACTGATCATGAAACAAAAGGACCCGAACAATGAAATTGAAACTCTTAACCCACAAAAAATCCATGAATGAACTTAATAAGGTTATAATAAATAAATTAAATGTAGAATAGGTTATGGAAATATTAATTAATTTATTTAATTTTGTTATCTAGGACACTACGACCAAGTGAAGATCACTATGAGACTTAAGGTAATAGTTTTTCACTCGAACCTCCATTTTCATTCGGGTTACTTTTATTGTCTACATACCACAATGAAGTTATTATGTATTATTATTTAATTATTATAAATTATTTATGAGTGTTCTATATGTTTTTACAAACCAGAATACAACTTTATTTTATGGGGAGTCACACATTTTAAAAGAGAACCTTCAAAATTATTTTCATAAATACAAGTTCAATTCAAGGAACTTCTCAGATTATTTCCTATTTTGAAGTTCACAATATAATATTTTTTATGAAATATTTATCTTTTTAATGTCACACATTTTACTATAAAAAAAGTTATTTTGGTTTATTTCTGGTTTTATGAATGAAAATATGACTTTGCACTTTAAAATATATTTAATGAGTTTCTTAATCCACAATGAAATGTTTTAATTCTAAAGCTTATTTAAAAAAACAATTTACACGGCTTAAGTTCAGTGGGACATAACTTGTGAATAAAATTTAATATCAATTCCATTCCATGTTATTTTCTTGGATACAAGTGTTTAAAACTTGGTTTATGAAAAATACGAATGATTTTTCAAATGGACTCTTCTTTCCAAAGTAAAATGGATTTTTCTCATCTCACTTTAACTTTTATGAGATATACACCTTGTTCACTACGTATTCCTTGAATGTGGTGTATTTACTACCCTTTGGTATGTCATACCAAGAGTCTCTTTATTCTCAGAACATTTTAAGGGATTATTATTTTAATATTTCAAGGTGGTATGAGACACTTTAGAATGTTTAAGGATTATTTCCTCAAGAACATTTCAATGGTATCTTTTAAATGTTTATTATTTATGTAAACCTACTTGTTGAATCTTGTAATTAAATGAGGTTTGTCTCCTATGATATTAACCACCATGTTTTATTGAATGGATTATGATTAGCTTGACATTGGATATGCTATCTTGAAACCATTCACAAATTAACTATGAATGATTAGTGTTTGTGCTTAATGTTCAGGGAAGGTTATTTAAATTTCATATATTAGTTTCAATATGAATTAAATATTGATGATGTTTATCCCCATTCATATGAGGAATGCGTTGGAATCATTATGTGATGTGTGGGGCCCACTATATCACCTTGACGAATCAATAGGTCTAATGATAAAAATAGACGTGGACTTGGCCGAGGCCTTTCCCAATTTGATATATTGTTTTGGTTAAGGCCTTAATAATTTTTAGACGTATTGGTTGAGGCCCTGAAGGTAGGTTTTAGAGTGTCTTGCGTATTCATTTCCCTCATTATGAAGATAGTAATTGAATGATCATGTGGTTATTCGACAAGTAAAATACCCATAGTTATGTTTTATTAGCGCATTATTTACTCAACTAATATTCCTTCCATAATGTATTCAAGTTTATTATTTGTAGAGGCATGTGTTTTAAATTATTCAAAATCGCTATTGTTGATTTTTATGATATCTTCCATTTTATTTCTTACCCTTACTGAGCATTTGAGATCACCCCTTTCATATGTTTCATTTTATGAGGACATGAAGAAGTTTTTTGATTGACCTACAAGGATAATCATAGAGTGGTGTATGTTCCCAATAAAACTTATAAGTTGTATTTATTTACAAGTTGTAATGTTAAACTCATGTATGTATTTGGATTTCCAAAATAAATAAACTACTCAGTCCTTCAGGATTTGATTCATTATAATCATGACAATGTTTTAAAATAGTACACTGGCTCTAAGCTTCTAGACTTTGGGCATTATAGTTGGTATCAAAAAAGGATTGGAAGAAAACTTGGGAACTAGATTTAGAAAACATAGATTAGGGAACAAACCCAAAGATAGTCTATGAGGATAAACATACAAGAACATACTAGAATCTTGGTATGGAATAGATTAGGTGGATCTTCTTGGAAAATGAATACCTATCTTGATAATACAAGTGGAATTGGTTCTCACACATATGTACCTAGGGGTGAAAACATTGACAAGGAGTTTGGTGCTTGACCCAGGGTATCCTGGTACACGACAATGAGCCTTACTGCGCACCTGGTTTGAAACTCCAATGGGGATATGATTTGGATAATTCAAATTTTATTTACCCACCATCATGAAAGATTTATTACCCCCCAAGTAACCATTGTACATGATTTTAGGATTTACGATGCATAAATTTATGCTTTATGTTATACCTTGTTTAGAGTCATAGAGAGTTCATAATGTTACCAGCTAATATATAGTATGGAATTGATTATAAATGGAACCTTTTAGAAGGAATGAAAACTCCACCAATTCACATGATGTAAAGAGTAATAAGGATCATATCTCTAATGGTCACAACCATAATTTCAAATAAAGATTATCTCCCAAGTATCCTCATCATAAGAAGAAATAGTATCATGTGTTAAAAATGTATTTAAATACTTCCCTGATACCTATGGCTTTAATGGGAATAAAAATAAGAAGAGGATGGACGAGAAAAACATGTATAATAGGAAGAAGGGAAATATGTATTTTCCCACATGTGATAATTGTGGAACGAAAGACCTAGGTATATGATTTAGAGTAAAAGGAGTTTGCTTCAAGTGTGGAGAAAAATGCCACCATGATCATAATTGAAAGACAACGAAAAAATCTTCCTATATTCCCTACTTAAACTATAACGATATGGGGAACTATACAAATGAATGTCCCAAGAATCATGGAAATATAGCTCTGAAAAAGAAAATGGGTCAAGGTCAAGCTTCTGATGTTACTATGGTTGAAGTAGAATAAAAAATTTATTTACATTTTTGGATTCAAGAACTATGTTATGATATTATCATTATAAGATTTATAAGATATATAAGGATTGTACTACAATACTCTTTCATTAAATATTTTTAGTCGTATGATGAATGGTTCAAAGTAATAGTGATTCAGAAAAAATTTAAACTTTATAGAAAAAAATATGATTGAGGGAAAGACAACCCTTAATATATATATCTGATGTTTAGATAATGATGATGAAATTATTGATTTGGATAAACACTGACTACATTGGAACCAATTAATGACTTGTCTAGAAGAGGTTAATGAATTCATCGATGAAGTTTACAACACTTTTGGATTTAAGGAATATATCCAATAACATGTATCTTAATTAATTATTATGGAAGAGTTAATGTTTCCAATCTGGTTTTTATGGAAATTCAAGTTATTACCATATTTCAAGAGAATACATGATGATTTTTTTTACATGTTTGGAGATGGAATTTTAGATATGGTTCTTGTTGATTAAAGGCTCATGATATTTTCATCATGGAAATTTAGATACCTTCATTATAATGTGTTGAATCATTATATTTTTGAATTTTAAGCATTTACGAAATGGTTTAATTTGATTATTGTATAGGGTTTTAGAGTTTAATGTCACTACAAGATGGTTTGATTATTCTTCTAGGACCATGTTGTCAAATTATAATGCATTGTTTTGTAGTAATAGATCCATTTCCCTTTCCTCTTATTAATATGTATTTTATCCATATTCTTGATGTGGGTATCCCACAAGGGAATTTTCGTGTATCAACCATTCAAATTCGAAGTTCAATTTCAAATTTCAAGGACTAAAGTTTTTTAGGGAGGGGTTAATGTAACACCCCAATAATTTACAAATAGATTTAATACAGAATTCATGAAACACAGAGTCTCTACAAACACAAATTCATTATAACCTATCCAAGTAAAGATAATTTTTCCATCTCTGTGATTGGAATTTCAAAAAACTAACATACACAGTTGCATTCATTAATATATTTAGAGTCTCATAAGACAAACTGAATTTTTGGAGAATAGTAACACACCCTTATGAATAGTAATGAATAGTAAATTGGCCAAAGAATTTAAACATCACCCATTAAGGTATAAAAAATTTTAGAAATCATAAAAGTGAAAAAATGATCATAGTATAAGTATTGGTATTTTTGTATGTCATTTATATTTTAATAAAAAAATTGTGATTAATTCAATAATTTAAAATGGAAATTTATTTTCATAAAATTTTATCATAAATTGTTACTTTATTTTTTTATTGTTATAAGAAAATTTTATGGGTCCTTGATTAATTTCACAATGTTTTATAAAACAATTTATAGTTTAAAAGTTGATATTTGGAATAAATTATGGTTTTATTAAAAAATAATATTAAAAATAATAATAAAATTAATTATAAAAAATGTATTTCATTTTTTAATTTCACACGTTGAAAAATGGTTAGGGTGAATTATATTTATTTTCCTGAAATACATGAATTTTTGATTAATAGTGATACACTGTGAGATACAGTATATACAAATTATTAATTAATACACTATTTATGACTGAATGAGTTATGTATTAAAATTTGGTTTGAACTCAAATATATGTATCACTATTAGGTGTCACATAAAAACACTATATGTTGTCTTTATGTAAATAATAAAATAATGAATAAAATATTCAAAATTCATTCCTCTCCTCCAATATAACCCCATCACCCCCTCTTCTCCTCACTCCTCTAAGCCTGGAATCTTCTCAATTTTATGCCCAAATAAACTCCCCTAGTATCTCCCCACGTTGAATAAGATCTTGGTCTTTCCAAAAGACTAAAACCCCTTCCCTTAAAGAGATTCTCAAGGAGGTGGATTCAAGATGTAAATTCCACCATTTATTTCTTTTATTTTATGTTCTCTTTCATGTGGTATTTATTTCATGTTTTCATACCGTGTTCTTATTTCAATTTTATTCTATCCCAATACAGTTTTATTATCCTTTTATAAATGTTTGACCCCTTTCCCCTCTCTTTTTAATGTTTTCTAAAACCATGTTGCATAGCCGTTATACTGAATAATTTTCGTCTCAAAATCTCTCCTTTTCAACACTCTTATTATGTTATTATATTGTATTTTCAATTGTCTTATTTTGGGATATGTAATTTCATATTCCCCTAACTATATATATTATGTAATAATTATGTGATACCCTTTTTCTCTCATCAATATATTTTATAAATTTTTATGTGACATCGTTAGGCTGCCGCATTTTCGTAAGGGATTTCTCAACTTTTCTTTTATTTTGAGTTCCATTATTTTTCATTCCTCTCCTCCATTATTCCAAATGTGCCGATGAATCCAATATCTTACATGTACTGAAATTATTTAATGATAAAGGAATAAATTTTCATCATCTATACTTTCCAATTATTTTATACTAAGAATGAAAACACCATCCGAGATGTGCCAATTTACCACATTAAGTGACGATGGGTTTTCAATTTATATTACCTTCTTAAATTATGATCATAAAACCATTATTATGGTTGAAATATACTATAATATATATATTATATCTCATCTATGGTTATGGAATCTTTTTTGACACATGGTTTTGATTTATAATGCAAATGAGTTAGGGGTGTTCAATAATTGCCAATTAACCCAAACGATTATCAGTAAATAATTTATATAATGATTCATCTTCACTCTATGTAACCAAATGAAATTTAAAACCATGTAACCATATATATGTTCACTAATAACAAGTAACATCAATTATGGACAAAAATCATCATTTTACATGATTCACTATTCATGTATACTAGTATACCGATCATGAAATCAACAGACCCGAACATTGAATTTGAACATCTTATCCCATTAAAAATGACATGAATAAACTTAATAAGGTTATAATAAATCAATTAAATGTATAAGAGGTTATGGAAATATTAATTAATTAATTTAATTTGGTTATCCATGATACTTAGACCAAGTCAAAAGCACCATCAGACTAAGGTAAGGGTTTTTCACCCGAACCTCCATCTTCATTCAGGTTACTTTTATTGCCTACGTAACTCAATAAAGTTATTACTTATTCTTATGTAATCCTTAAAAATTATTTGTGAGTGTTCTATATATTTTTACCTACCAGAATCCAAATTTATTTTATGGGGAGTCACACATTTTAAAAGGGAACTTTCAAAATTCTTTCCTGAAATACAAGCTCGATTCAAGGAACTTCATGGAATCTTAGCTATTTTGATGTTCACCCTATAATATATTTTAAGCCATATTTATCTTTATAATGTCACTAATTTTACTATGAAAAATATATTTTTGGTTCATTACTGGTTTTATGAAAGAAAACATGCCTTTGCGCTTTAAAATATCTTTAATGAATTTATTAAATCACACTAAAATATTTTAATTCTAAAGCTTCTTTAAAAACACTTTTTACACAGATTCACTTCAATGGGACATAACTTGTGCCTTAATTGTCATATCCGTGTCCTTACCTTTTATTTTTTGGGATAAAAATGTTTCAATCTAGGTTTATGAAAACTATAAATTATTTTCCAAAAGAACTATTCTTTCAAAAGTTAAATGGTTTTTTCTCATCTCAAAATAACTTTTATGAGATACAAGACTTGTTATATACTTATTCCTTGCATGTTGTGTATATAATTTCTTTTTTATACCATACCAAGAGTCTCCTTATTCTCATGATATTATAAGGGATTAAGATTTGAATATTTAAAGGTGGTATGGGACACATTGGAATGTTTAAGGATTATTTCCTCAAGAAAGTTTCAATAGTATCATTTAAATTTATATTATCTAGGTCATCATCCTTGTCGAGTCTTGTAATATATAGAGTTTTATCTCTCATAATATCATCCAGCATATTCCATTGAATAGTTTATGATTATTTTGACTGTGGAGGTGTTATCTTAAAACCATTCACCAATTTACATTGAATGGTTAGTGTTTGTGCTTAATGTTCGAGGAATTTTATTAAATTTCATATATTAGTTTCAGTGAGAATGTATATGTTGTTTATATTTATCCCCATTCATATGAGGAACACATTTTACTAATTATGTGATGGGTGGGGCCTGCTACAACCCCTTGATTCATCGGTAGGTCTCATGAGAAAAATAGATGGGGACTTGGCTGAGGCCTTTCCCAATTTGATATATAGTTTTGGCTATGGACTTAATCATTTTTAGACGTCTTGGATTAGGCCTTAAAGGTTTCTTTTAGAATGTCTGGCATATAAATTATCCTTATTATGATGTTAGTAATTGAATTTTTATGTTGTTATTTAACTAGTATAACACACATGGCAATGTTTTATTATGCCATTATTTACTCAGCTAATATTCCTTCCTTAACGTGTTCAAGTTTATTATTGGTAGAGGAATGTGTTTTCAATTATTCAACATGAATATTGTTGATGTTTTTGATATCTTCTGCTATATTTCTTACCCTTTCTGGGCATTTGAGACCACACCTTTCTTATGTTTCATTTTATCAGGACATGAAGATGTTTTTTTGATTGACCTAGAAGGATAATATTAGAGTGGTGGATGTTACCAATAAAACTTATATGTTGTATTTATTTTCAAGTTGTAATGTTGAACATATGTATCCATATGGATTTCCAAAACTACAAAACTACTTGGTGATTCTGTATTTGATTCCTTGTAATCATTCCAATGTATTCAAATAATGCACCTGATCTAGGCTTCTAGGGTTGGGCCGTTATAGTTGGTATCAAAGGAGGTTTGGTAGAAAAATTGGAAACTAGATTTAGAAAACATTGATTAGGGAACTAACCCCTAAGATAGTCTATGAAGATAAACATACAAGAACATCCTGGAATCTTGTTAAGGAATATATTATGTGGATCCTACTAGAAAATACATCCTTATCTAGATACTACAGGTGGATGTGGTTCTAAAACAAATGTACCTAGGAGTGAAAACTCTGACAAGGAGTTCCAGGCTTGACCCAAGGCATCCTAGTACATGACTAGAGGACTTACTTCACACCTAGTTTGAAACTCCCTAGGGATATTCTTAGGTTACTCACATTTAGTTACCCACCATTATGAAGGATTTATGACCCCCAATTAACAAAAGTATATGGTTCTAGGATTTACAATGCATAAATTTATGCTTTGTGATATACCATGTTTCGATTAATAGAGAGTTCATAATGTTACCAGCTAATATATAGTATGGAATTGAATAGAAATGTATCATAGAAGAAGGAATGAGAACTCCACCAATGCACGTGATGTGAAGAGTAAAAAGGATCATATCTCTAATGGTCTCAAGCCGTAATTTCAAAGGAAGATTCTCTCCCAAATATACTCATCCTTTAAGGAAAAAGTATCATGTGTTGAAAAGGTATTTATAGATTTCTCTAAGTCCTATGGCTTTGATGGGAAGTAAAAGAAGAATATTATGGCATGAAAAAACATGGATAATGGGAAGAAGGGAAAGCTGTATTTTCCAACACATAAAAATTGCGGAAAGAAACACCTAGGTATATGCTTGAGAATAAAAGGATTTTGCTACATGTTTGGAAAAAAATGCGACCGTGATCATAATTGAATGAAAAGGAAATAATCATCCTATATTTCATGCTGAAACTATAAAGATATGGGGAACTGAAGAAATGAATTTCCCAAGCATCATGGAAAGATAGATCTAAAAAAGAAAATAGATCAAGGTGAAGATTATAATGTTACTATGGTTGAAGTAGAACAAATAATGTATTTATGTTTTCGGATTCAAGAACTATGTTAGGATATTCTTTTTATAAGAATTATGAGATATATAAGGATTGAACTATGATACTATTTCATTAAGGATTTTTCTTCGTATGATTAATGGTATAAAGGAAAAGTGATTCATAAGAAATTTAATCTTTTTAGAAAAAAAATATGATTGAGGGAAAGAAATCCCTTAATATTTATATATATGATTTTGAGATAATGATGATGAAATTATTGATTCAGATAAATTCTAACTACCTTGGAACTGATTATTGACTTGCCGAGAAGTGTTCTATGCTATCATAGATGGAGTTTAAAATATATTTGGATTTAAGGAATATATCCAATAACATGTATATTACATAAGTAATATAGAAGAATTATTGTTTCCAATATGGTTTTATAGTAATTCATGTTATTACCATATTTCAAGAGAATACATGATGATGTTATTCGCATGTTTGGAGTGTGATTTTTAAAGATGCTTCTTGTTGATTAAGGGTTAATGATATTTTCATCATGTAAATTTAAAGACCTTCATTATAATGTGATGAATCATTATATTTTTGAATTTTAAACATTTAAAAAATAGTGTATGTTTATCATTGTATGGGGTTTTAGAGTTTAATGTTAATACATGATGGTTTGAATATTCTTCCAGGACCATGTTGTAAGGACCCGACCCCAGTTGCCCGGAGTCAGTGCCTTATTTGATTATGTTGGCATACATAAAAGGAATATGAATCCCGAAGGACAAAGTAGTTTAGTATTATTAGAAACAAGATACATACATAAGTTCAACTTTACATATGGGAAGGAAAAACAACACTAATTTATTCCACTAGAAACATCACATCTTTTAGATTATGCTTGAAAGTCATTCATAAACTACTTATTCATGCCCCAAGAAAATGAAACATATGAAAGGGGTGAGCTCAAATTCTTAGTAAGATTAAGCAATACAGCAGAGGATAATATAAACATTATACATGTTGAATAATTGAAAACACATTCCTTTAATAAAAAACTTGAACACATTATGGTAGAAATATGAGATGAATAAATAATTCCATAAAAAACATAATAATGGGTATTCTACTAGTCGAATAACCACATGAAATATCAATAGATGAACTCATAATAATGGAATGCATAATTCCAGACATTTTGAAACATTTTTTCAAGGCCTCGGCCAAGACGTCTAATGATTAAGGCCTCGGCCAAAATCCATATCACATTGGGAAAGGCCTCGGCCAATTCCTCGTCTGGTTGTCTCATGAGACCTACCGATGCATCAAGGGGCTATAGAGGGCCCCACCCATCACATAATAAGTACAATGAATTCCTCATATGAGTAGGGATAAACATAAACAACAAATACATTACTATTGAAACTATCATATGAAATGTAACTAACTTTCCCCAATTATTTAACATAACATACTAACCATTCTGAAAAATATGGTGAATGGTTTTAGGATAGATCATCCAAAAAAGTGTTTTTCATAAACCATTAAATAAAATATCGTAGATGACTTAATAAATTGTTAAACCCAATAATACCATTGAATCAACAAGAGTGTTGAATGAGATGAAAACACTCTTATAAAATCATTAATCAATTCTGGAGATAAATACTCTTTTATTTTGAAAAGAAGAGTTATTTTTGGGAAAATCATTGTATAAAACCAGAAGTGAGGTAAGATAGAATTTTCATAATAATATGAGTGATTTTATAACGATAAAGGTTTCCAAAAAAACATATTATAGAGTGCCCTTGAAAATTGGTAATAATTTAAGAAATTCCCTTGAATCGGGCTTGTATTTTTGAAACAATTTTGAAAGTTCCTTTTAAAACATGTAACTATACATAAAATAAGGAAGGGTTCTGGTTTGTACACATATATATGATACTTAAACAGAATATATGATGAGTACATAACAGTACATAATAATTTCATTGAGGTAATCAGACAATGAAAGTATCCCGAATGAAAATGAATGTTCTGGTGGAAAAACTCTTACCTTAACCCCAAACGTGTTCCGCTCTTGTACTTAAGCTCCTGGAATATGAAATTATAATTTTTAATAACATAATTCAGAACATATTAGGCATGTATTTAGTTTACCATAATTCTGGTTAGTTTATTTATGTCTTTATTGACAAGTCATTGTATTGAGTTTCGTCGTTCTAGAGTGTTCATTTCCTTTATTTTCATATTCGGTTCACTTGATTCTATGTAATGAAGTGGAATGGATGAAAATCTCCAGAATTGAAAGTAAATATTATTTATGAACATACAGAATTGTTAATGACCATTTCAATCATTTTCTTAAATGGAATGAGGATGAATCAATAGATGACCACCACTTCGATTATTCAGCGGTATTTAGAATATTATGAAATTGTTTTGTCATATAACTTAATTATATGTACATATTCTGGTTTATGAATATTAATTAGGTTATAAAACATAAATTTTAGTCTGTTTAAACCATGAATATTGTTTCATGACCAATAAGAAAGAATAAATTGAAGAAAGAAACTTCGTCGTCCACGAAGGTTATAAATCGGAACCTCATTGATGTCGATTTCGTTTATAAAATAAAAGGGAGGGAGTAAGAATATTTTCCATTAACATGATATAAATTCAGTATATAGATTTTACTAGAGTTATCATGATAATTTGGACATAGGAGGTTAGGATATGGTAACAAAAGAAGATAAATTGAAATTAAACCAAATGAAAAAGAAGGGCACTTTACCTCTTGAAATAACCTCCTTGAGAAACTCTTTAAGGGAAGGGGTTTTGGCCTTTTGGAAAGAACAAAATCTTGTTGGACGTGTGGAGAGACCAGGGAAGGGTAATTGGGAAGAACTTTGAGGAGCTTCAAGGCATAGAGGAGTGAAGGGAAGAGGGAGTGGTGAGGGGTTTTTATAGTGGAGGAGAGGAGTAAATTTTGAAGATTTAATTCATTATTTTATTATTTCCCTCCAGACAACCAATAGTGTGATTTCATGTGACCTCTAATAGTAATAATGGAATGTGAGTTCGAACCAAGTGTTCTTACAACATCTTTGCATAACCTATGATGTAGTAAATCGTGTATTTAGCATTTATCATATTTTATCATATTTCACTATTCATAAAAAATTCTAGAATTTCAGAAAAATCCCAAAAATTCACCCCTACCATTTTTCGACATGTAGAATTCAAAAGTAAAATCCAATTTTCAAAAATAATTTTCTAAATATTACTAATTTAACTTTTAATTAAAAGCATACTTAATTCAAAAATTAACAATTCTAATTCTAAAACTACTTCTTTTTCACAATGAAAAAATTACCAAGATGTTATTATCTTCTAGCCTTAAGAAAATAAAATAATATTAAAATTAACTATTCATTAGGGTCATATAACTATTCATATTACTATTCATAAGGGTATGTTACTATTCACTAAAAAAATCAAGTTTGTTCTATCAGACTCCAAATGACTTACAGAACACAACTCTAGATGACCATTTTTAGAAATTAAAAACATAGAAGAGGAAAAGTTGTGTTTTAATGGCTATATTATAATTTTCATTCTATATTTATTTTCAAAACCTTGGGGTGTTACATTCTCCCCTCCTTACAAAATGTTCATCCTCGAAATTCACAGAATATTACCTAAAATGATTCGGGAATGTCTTTATCATAAACTCCTCAGGCTCCCATGTTGCTTCCTCTATCTTATGGTTCCTCCATAGATCCTTCACCAGACGAGTCATCCGATTTCTCAATACTTGTTCTCTAGTATCAAGAATCTTGATAGGCTCCTCACAATAAGATAGATCAGGCTCATGTTCTACTTCTTCCTAAGTGAGTACATGTGTTGGGTCTGGCATGTAATTTTTTAACATTGACACATGGAACACATTGTGAACCTTGGAGAGACTTGGAGGCATTTCAAAACGGTATGCTACAACTCCAATTCGGTCCAGAACTTCATATGGTCCGATGTACCTGGGACTTAATTTTCCCTTCTTACCAAATCGTATAATACCCTTCCATGGAGATACCTTTACGAAAATGTGATCACCTTCTTGAAATTCCAAATCCTTCCTCTGGTTATCAATATAGCTCTTTTTCCTACTTTGATCTATTTTGATATGGTTCTGGATAATCTTCAGCTTTTCCATTGTTTCTTTAACAAGTTCTGGGCCCACGAGCTTTCTTTCCCCAACATCATCCCAGCAAGTTGGTGTACGACATCGCCTCCCATATAATGCTTCATAGGGAACCATCTATATACTTGAATGGAAACTATTGTGGTAGGAAAATTCTACGAGAGGTAAATACTGATCCCACGTGCCTTGAAAATCATGTGAACAAGACCTCAAAATGTGTTTCAATGTTTGAATAGTCCATTCTGATTTTCCAACAGTTTGTGAGAGGTAGGCAGTGCTCAAATGAACATCAGTATCTAGGGACTTCTGAAGACTTTTCCAGAATATTGATGTAAAACATGGATTTCGATCATAAAAAATTTATAGGGGTACTCCATGAAGTCTCAAAACTTCATTAATATATAGTCTCGCTAGACATTCAAGTGGTAGATCTTCTCTTATAGCCAGAAAATGTGCTGACTTGGTAAGACGATCAACAATGACCCATATTTTATCGTCCCTTCTAGGAGTCTATGGTAGTCCCATGGCAAAGTCCATCGTGATATTATCCCATTTCCTCTCAGGTATGGGAAGAGGTTGCAATACTCTTCCAGGCTGTTGCCTTCTAACTTTAACTTCTTGAAAAACCATACATCTTGACACAAAATAAGAAATATCCCTCTACAAGTTTTCCCACCAAAAATGTTCCTTCAAATCTCTATACATCTTAGTGCTACCAAGGTGTATAGATAAATTGGAACTATGAGCATCATCCAAAAATTCCTTTTTTAGATTAGGTATATCAGGAACACAAAGTCTCTTCCCAAATTTCAAAATTCCATCTTCATATACGAAGTCACTCAATCTTCCATCATTAACAGCTTTAATCTTGTTTTGAAACTCCTCATCATCAGCCTGAGAACTTTTAATCCTTTCTAGAAAAGATGGTTTGGAAACCATTTGAAAAAGTATTGATGTTTCGCATTCCATGGTTATTCCCATATCCATCTTTACTAGATCCATGAAAATATGATCTCTTTAAACTCTCATCTTGTTCAAAACTCCATGATCCTTTCTAATCAAGGCACCTGCCACCTTATTTCCCTTCCCCGTGTGGTAGTGTATCTTGCAATCATAATCCTTGAGTAGTTCAAGCCCTCCCTTTTGATTCATGTTGAGTTCTTTCTATGAGAAAATATACTTCAAACTCTTGTGATCAGTATAAATCTCACATTTTTCACCATAGTGATAATGTCTCCATATCTTCAAAGCAATTATTATAGAAGCTAACTCAAGATCATGAGTAAGATAGTTTTGCTCATGAATTTTTAGCTGTCATGATGCATAAGCAATAACCCTATCATTTTTCATAAGGACACAGCCAAGTCCTTTCTTTGAAGCATCACTATAAATGACAAACCCATCATTCCCCAATGGTAGAGTCAATATAGGAGCATTGAATAATCTTCTCTTCAGTTCTTAGAAACATTCATCACAATATTTTGTCTAAACAAATTTAACCCATTTACGTGTGAGTTTCGTTAGCAGGTTAGCCAGTCTGGAAAAATTATGCACGAAACGCTGATAATAACCTACTGAGGCAATAAAACTACATACCTCAGTTATGTTTGTTGGTGTGGGACAGTCCTTAATTTCCTTTGTCTTTGCAGGATCAACTAGGAATCTGTCTATAGAAATGATATGGCCAAGAAAAGAAATCTCCTGATGCTAGAATTCACATTTGCTAAACTTACCATATAATTCATGTCTTCTAAGAGTCTTCAGGATAATGTGAAAGTGATTTTCATGTTCTTCCCAGATTTTGGAGTATACCAAGATATCATCAATAAATACCACTAAAAAATCATCAAGATATTTCTTGAAAACTCTGTTCATTAGATCCATGAAGACAAAGGGTGCATTAGTCAATCCAAAAGGCATTAATGTAAACTCGCAATGCCCATACCTGGTCCGAAATGATGTCTTTGGAATATCTTCCTTCCTCACATGCAAATGATGATATCTGGATCGAAGATCAATCTCTTAAAAATATTGAGCTCCATGACATTGGTCAAATAAATCATCAATGTGGGGAAGGGGATACTTGTTCTTTATTGTTATAGCATTGATCTCCCTGTAGTCGATACATAAACTCATAGATCTATCTTTCTTCTTAATAAAAAGGACAGGGGCTCCCCATGGAGAAACACTAGGGTGAATAAGTCACTTATTACTCAATTCCTCTAGTTGTTTCTTTAGTTCCACTAATTCCACAGTGGACATTCTATAAGGGGTCATTGATATGGGGCTTGAACCAGGGATTAAATCAATGGAAAACTCAATTTATCATTCTGGAGGATGTCCAGGTAAATCTTCTGGAAACACATCAACATATTATCTCACAATAGGTACATCCTCTATTTGAACATTCCTTTCCTCACCTACAGTTATTTCATTCTCTTCCTCCCTAATAATTGAATTTAGTTGAGCTACGAGGGGTGGATCTAGATAAGAATCATGTGATGACGATTCTGCTCTAAAGATAAGGTTTTCTTTATCATCGTCATTAAAAATCGTAACCTCCTTCTTCTTACAATAAATGTTTTCATCGTGGTCCGAGAGCCAATCCATTCCGAGGATTATATCAAATTAAATCATGGGTATGACTATGAGATCAGCATATGAAGAAAATTTATATGCCCTAATGGGAACTAATTCACAAAACTTTGTAGCAATGATACTTCCCTTAAGAGTCACTACTGGAAATCCAGCCTTTCCCAACGGTTCCAAACCGTTGGGAAAGGCTGAAGAACCGTTGGTATAAGTTATACCAACGGTTCAGAAAACCGTGGGGAATTAAGCCGTTGGGAAAGGCTTTTCCCAACGGTTTACACAAAACCGTTGGGATATATGAGAAAAAATCAGCCTTTCCCAACGGTTTGGCCCGTTGGGAAATCAGCTTAAATTTTCTTTCCCAATGGTTTACAAACCGTTGGTAAAAACAACTATTATATGGGTATTCCCAACGGTTTTAAACCGTTGGGATAGGCCGTTTTTACCAACGGTTCCTTGAACCGTTGGTAAAAACAGCTCAATAGAGCCTATACCAACGGTTTTCAAACCGTTGGCATAGGCTTTGCTGTGAAAATTGCACAGCAGCCTGCAATTTGCACAGCAGGTCTCGTTTTTGGCCATTCACCCTCGGTTTAAATTCAATTTTCAATCCAATTATGCCATCGTTTTCAATTCATTTTTCAATCCAATTATTGTACCTGTAACACATATAATGCATACATAACAAACCAACACATACAAATAATGAAAACCAACCAACCAACACATATAATGCATCCTGAAAATATACTCATCCATAATTAAATTAGAATTCATAACATAATTATAAACATACATAATTCATTTAGAATTAATTTTAAAATTTAGATGACAATCATATGTGGAATCCGGAATTCAATTCATAATTTGATTGGTTTTTCATATACCATATATTTTTAATAGAAATGATATCCATTTTAAACAAAATACATAAATCTGGAATGATACCGGTCACACCGTGCCTCGGATTGAGGCGAGATTAACTCGTACATGTCACAAATGAATCATTGATCGTTGTCCTAAAGTATCAACATATTCCGAAATCGTTTGGTCGGTTTTGCGTATGTCAGTTGTTTTTTTCACTTAAAATGAAGTGTTTTTTAAATAAAAGAGAGACACTTTGAATGGTGTCGGCCACACCGAGTCTCGTATTGAGGCGGGGTTAACTCGTACACATCTCAAATGACCCATGGATTGTTGTGCTAAAATATAAACACAATCAGAATGCGTTTGGTTGGTTTTCCGTATGAATTTAAAATGTAGTCCATTTTAAAGAAAAGAGATACACTTAGAGTGGTCTCGGCCAAACCGCGACTCGGATTGAGGCGTGGTTGATCGTACACATAACATATGACCCATGAATCGTTGTCCTAAATTTTCAACAGATTCCGAATGCGTTTGGTCAGTTTTTCATATGTCAGTTGTTTATTTCACTTATAATCTTGTCCATTTTAAACAAAAGAGACACAGTCAGAGTGGTACCGGCCACACCACGTCTCGGATTTAGACGGGGTTGACTCTTACACGTCTCAAATGACCCATGGATCATTTTCCTAACGTATCGACACAATCCGAATACGTTTGGTCGGTTTTCCGTATGCCAGTTGATGTTTTTCACTTAAAATGACGTCCTTTTGAAACAAAAGATGGACACTATGAGTGGTGCCGACCACACCGCGTCTCCAATTGAGGCGGGGTTGATTCGTACACGTCACATATGACCCATGGATTGTTCTCCTAAAGTTTAAATGGAAACCGAATGCGTTTGGTTGGTTTTCCGTATGTACTTAAAATGTTGTCCATTTTAAACAAAAGAGTGACACTTAGACTAATCTTGACCACACCGCGACTCGGATTCATCCCAGGTTGGCTCGTACATGTCACATATGACCCATGGATCATTTTGATAAATTATCAAAAGATTACGAATGCGTTTGGTCGGTTTTGTGTATGTCAGTTGTTCTTTTCATTTATAATCATGTCCATTTTAAACAAAAGAGACAGAGTTAGAGTGGTGTCGGCCACACCGCGTCTCGGATTAAGACGGGGTTGACTTTTACACATCACATATGACTCATGGATTGTTGTGCTAAAGTATCGATAGAATCCGAATGCGTTTGGTCGTTCTTCCGTATGTCAGTTGATGCCTTTCACTTAAAATGACGTCCTTTTGAAACAAAAGACGGACACTTTGAGTGGTGTCAGCCGCACCGCATGTCGGATTGAAGCAGGGATGATTCGTACACGTCACATATGACCCATGGATCGTTCTCCTAAAGTTTCAACGGAAACCGAATCTGTTTGGTCATTTTTCCGTATGTACTTAAAATGGTGTCCATTTTAAACAAAAGAGAGTCACTTAGACTTATCCTGGCCACACCGCGACTTAGATTCATCCCGGGTTGGCTTGTACACGTCACATATGACCCATGGATTGTTGGGATAAATTATCAACAGATTCGTAATGTGTTTGGTCGGTTTTCCGTATGTCATTTGATGCTTTTCACCTAAAATGACGTCCTTTTGAAACAAAAGACGGACACTTTGAGTGGTTCTGGATACACCACGTCTCCGGATTGATCTGAAACCACCGTGCAACATTCTAATTATTATTCGTGACGTGTACACGCAGACGGCACGTCAATCGGACGTGCGGTTTGCGCGGTACGACTCAATATTCGTGTTTTAAGTGATGCGCGCGCTTCGTAAACGCGCGTGAGGGGGGTCCAAATGGGCGGAACGAAGTCTGAATGGCCTGAAATCAGACGAAAAATACAGGAGAGTGATTTATGAAGTGGTCAAGTAGACGGCACGTCAATCGGACGTGCCGTGTACCCGCGGTGACCGACAACGGAGTTCTGGTGTCAGAAACGGCCAAAACGGGCGTCCAACGGTCAAATTCAAAGCGGACGACCTCAGATTGAGCTGAAACCACCGTGAAACATTCTAATTATTATTCGTGATGTGTACGCGCAGACGACACGTCAATCGGACGTGCGGTTTGCGCAGTACGACTCAATATTCGTATTTTAAGTGATGCACGCGCTTCGTAAGCGCGCGTGAGGGGGGTCCAAACGGGCCGAACGAAGTCGGAATGGCCTGAAATCAGACGAAAAATATGGGTGAGTGATTTCTGAAGTGGTCGAGCAGACGGCACGTCAATCGGACGTGCCGTGTGACCGCGGTGACCAACAACGCAGTTCTGGTGTCATAAACGGCCAAAACGGGCGTCCAACTGTCAAATTCATAGCGGACGACCTCAGATTGAGCTGAAACCACCGTGCAACATTCTAATTATTATTCTTAACGTGTACGCGCAGACGTCACGTCAATCGGATGTGAGGTTTGCGCGGT
The DNA here is from genome assembly GCA_963277665.1 of Viscum album. Lineage (NCBI taxonomy): Eukaryota > Viridiplantae > Streptophyta > Magnoliopsida > Santalales > Viscaceae > Viscum > Viscum album. The sequence continues at coordinate 795,008,703 of OY728143.1, read as the reverse complement.
ACGGCTCAATATTTGTATTTTAAGTGATGCACGCGCTTCGTAAACGCGCGTGAGGGGGGTCCAAGGGGGAGGGGGGGTTGTCCAGGGTCCAAGAATGAGGGGGGTTGTTCAGGTAGTTTACAAACACACAACCACTAAAAGATAACAACATCCATAAAAACAGACAATATATAAAAATAACTCAACTCCAATACTATACTACGAGTCTAGATAAAACCAACAACTAGAATAGATTAAACATCAAATCTCAAGTAAAAAATGTAACGGATCAATATTTCCCACATCAGCATCACCATCACCATCATCATCATCATCATCGCCCTCGTCATCGCCCTCCTCATCGTCCTCACCCTCCACAGCGCCTTCCTCCTCGCCTTCGCCCTCCTCCTCGCCCTCCTCATCTCCCTCCTCTTCCGCATCAGACTGCTCGCCATCATCATCTTCAAGCTGGACATCGGCCTGACCACCACTGGAACTGCCACCTGGTGCACCATATATAGAATGTATCGACGACATGTATTCATCAATCGCTGGGCTGGCCTCTGCTGGAAGTGTTGGACGTAGAACTTCAATAAATTTCATAAATGCATTGTTTGCCCTAGCAGACTGTTCTGTCGTCTTTGTGGCCCTTTTCTCAGCCTGTTCTGTCTGTGCCCTAACTTGCTGCAGCTCGGTGGCACTAAAACTCATACCTGAGGCAGGCCAATACCTCTTCGGGGCTATCCTAGGTCGACAGCGTATTCTTCCAGAATGATCCTCTCCCAACACCTGATGTAAGTGATCAGATGGCCCAAAATTGTCTGCTTCTTGGGCATCGAGGGCCTCTAAAGCATCCTGTTAAAAATATAAATATATTATTAAGTTACGAAATAGATATTAAAATATAAAATCAACAGATTAAAACTTAAAATCTGCTACTGAGTCACTTCGTTGACAGCACTTCCATCCTTTTTTCGTCTACTCGAGCAAAACAGTTTTGCTCGAGGCACACGTCCTTCAATATTTTGTACTTGCCTCTACAATGACATTAAAAACAAAAGTTATATAAAGACTTCAGCAAATAATTAAATAATTGAGGAAACAAAAGAAAATGTAAGTCGTAAAGAAAACTTATAAACAATTGTCATACCTGCTGCCTCTCATGATCCGGCATCGTCGTGCGTCCTAGTGTATGGAGGTATTTTTTTGCATCAATGTTTTTTTTTATTTTTTCCAGATGATTCCTAAATAAAATTCGATAATGCAAAGGATAATATTAATGCAAAACTTGAAAGTTATTATTTAAATACCTCAAATGTAATTCATACCTTAAATTGGGTACTCGTCCAATGAGTAATCATCTGACGATACTGCTCTATAGGACAATCATCCACGACTGGTACTGCCTCTAACTCAGTGCCAACTCTAGCACGCCAGCCAATATACAGCTCATGCTTTTAGGCTCTCCAAAGCTCGCCTAAATCCTTTAGACGTTCCAGTCATGAACCCTCACCATCAGGAAAATTAAATCGAAGATGAAATGAAAATATTAATTTATATAAATACAAAAAAAATCATGGAATTAAATACAACAGATTTTTTTATCCATATCTCTGCCCAAGCTCTATCTTTGACCTCATGTGGAAAATTTCTCCATGACAGCGGGCTGACGGGAATGATGTCAGAGTATTTGGCAAGCGTCGCCATAAAACTCCGACATTGCTGCCCTGTTTTCTCAACCATCTGATTGTCTTCATTATATTCCACCATAAACTGTGTGCGACGGTTCCACACCGAACGCATGCGTGTACGGCCCCACCCCCGCCTCCTGTCAGTAGATGTATCTGTAATGAAAGAAAAACAAATATTTTATCAAAACATGTTATAATGAAAATAAATATTGCTATAAAAATTTGTTAGGGTTTTATAAATATACCTGCGCTAGTCTGATCAATGAGTGGCACCGGATCCACAGAACCTGATGGAACACCCTCTGGTGGAACAGGAGTCGAAGACGATGGAATATAAAAGCTCAGAGAGACAGAAGTAGAAGGAAAAGAAGATGGAACAGCTGTATGACCTGATGCTGACTGGGGAGTGGGAATCATCATGGGATGTGAAAATGATGGGGCAAAAGATGCAGAAGGTAGCGAAAACATGAGAGGTCTAAATATCCCGTGTGTCCCTAACGACACACCAGGATCAGAATGTGGGAAGGCTGAAATGTCAGTGGGAGGGGCAGGGTCTAGTCGGGCACGCGCAGCTCTACGTCCACCTCTGGTACGAACCCTCCTCGTACCACCGGCCTGAGTACTAGGACCAGTACTAGGATCCTCGTCGAATAACTGTCGACGTAATGGTGGATCCTACAAAAAAGTTTACAAAAATAATTAATCACATGACATTATATATTCTGTATATATATATATATATATATTTGAAATAAAGTACTCACTGTAGGCACTAATGGTGGAATGCCCATCTCCTCCATCCGACGATTGTTCTCCGCCATTTTTTTTCTTCGTCTCTCTTCAATTGGCTTCATTTCCTGCATTGGAAAACAAATATGTAATTAATTAGAAAAAGAAAATTAATGTGTAAACCAAAAAACTTAATATATGAGGGAATGAGGGGATTCATTGGTAATTTAGCTATCAATTGTTTTAGAAGAGCTTGAATAAATTTAATAAAACATACAAGTTGTAATGTTCACCAAGTTAGAAATATTGTTTGATTTGGTTTGAATACAGTTCAATTCCAAATTAGAAAATGCAATTCAAATAAAACAGCAACCAATAAACATTGAAAATTCACATAACGGTCAAGTCAGCTAAAACAAATTTGTGATCAATACTAAATAAATATGAATATTACCAACCTTAACAACCCAACTCGAGGTAACCCAAAAGAATTGAGAACATGGATGAATGATTCTATATATTTCCAACCACAACTTCAGGTTCCCAATCAACTCTGAAAATTGAGCTATTGGAGTCATCAAAAGAAATAAATGGATTGGTTCCAATGGAAATAGGGACAGTGTCAATTCCGTCATCAGCATCATCAAAAATATGTCTTGGAATTAATTCAACTATGACACCAAATTCAGGTTGAAGTTGATCTTTGACATAAAAAACATGTTTAGCCATTGATGCCAACACATATGGTTCTTCGGTTGCAAGAGTGCGGGTCATATTAATTACTCGAAATCCACAATCATGAATAAATGTGCCATGTCTCGTCATCGAATCAAACCAATGGCATTTCATCATTGTGACTCGTCCATGAGAGTAATAATCCAATATTATTATTTTCTCAACGACTCCATAATAACCCACATTTTCAAGTCGCGGTCTACTATCTGATGCACTGGCATAACAATCTGTTGTGGCAGTAACCATAATACCATCATGTTGTGTTCTCATGTTTTTGGCTCGTTCAGTGACAATAAATCTGTACCCATTGATAACAATTGATTTACAGTCACGAACCACGGTATTAGGACCAAAAGCCAAAGCTCTTATTTCCTCAGAGACAGATTCAGCAGAAAAACTCAATACCTACAATATAAATGACAGTTAAACTTAAGTAAATATTGAAATAATTAATTTAAACAGTAATATTTTTACCTTCAATTTTAACCAAGAAGAAAACTCTTTGCTATGAAAAGTCTCTCTCCTTCTCAAAGATAAAGAACGATGCTTCCTATTTATCATTGTTTTATGTTCCCTGTAGATAAAAAAATATGAATAGTTTAACAGATATATATGTAAGATATACATATTCAATTTTGTTACCTGATATAGTCATCGAACAAATCACAGTTGAACAAAACTGTGCGATGTGCCATCTCCCGCTCTTCATGGCTTAATGTCTTCAATGTATATGATCCAGGAATTCCTCCTGTTTGAGGAAGTGATGGAAAACTGGGTTCAATTTGCTCATATTGTTCTTCTTCATTTCTCATTGGTCTGTTCATTCTTGTAGTAAGATCAGACTAATACATGGAACAGAAATCCATACATTCTTGAGCTAAGTAACTGTTCACGATAGAACCTTCGGGATGATTCTTGTTTCGAACATAAGACTTTAATGTGAACATATTTCTTTCAGTTGGATACATCCAATGAAAAGAAACAGGTCCTCCGAGAAGTATTTCAGTTGGAATATGGACAGTCAGATGTAGCATGCATGTGAAAAATGATGGGGGAAATATTTTCTCCAACTCACAGAAAATTAATGGGGCATCTGTCAACATTTTTTGCAAGAAATACTTGGACAACTTCTTAGCACAAAGATCTCTAAAAAATGGCACAACCGAATAACACCCACCCTTACATTATTGGACAAAAGATGACGGATTGCTATTGGAAGCAACTCATGCAGTAGAACGTGATAATCATGAGTCTTCAAAGATTTTAGCTTCAACTCTCTTCTGTTGACCCGTTTAGATATGTTGCTTGAATAGCCATCAGGAACTTTAATAGTCTCTAATACTTCCAAAAGTTGTTTTTTTTCAGTAGGTGTCATCACATAAGAAGCACATGGAAGTTGCCATTTATTTTCACTGATACGCACAGGATGCAATTCTGGTCTGATGCCCCAATCCACCAAGTCACGTCGAGATCGTAAATCATCTTTTGTCTTCCCCTTGACATTTAGAAGAACTGAAAGCAACATTTCACATATATTCTTTTCAATATGCATTACGTCTAAGCAATGACGTAGCAAATTGGTTGACCAATAAGGCAAATCAAAAAAGATACTCCTCTTCCTCCAATTGTAACAGGTTTCTGTGGAAACATTCTTTCTCTTTCCAGATTTCATTTGACCCTTCCCAAACGAAAAACTGAAATCTTTCAATTCATTAAGCACATTAGTTCCAGACATATGCTGAGGTGGATCATCGGTCTCTATAGTATTATCAAATCTTTGACGATTCATTCTATATGGATGATCCTTTGGCAAAAATCGTCGATGTCCTATAAAACTGAAACTACAATGATGTTTCAGTCTTCTAGATCGTGTATTCTTCATACAAACTGGACATGATAGTTTTCCCTTCATGATCCATCCAGACATCATTGCATAAGCCGGAAAATCATTGATCGTCCACATAAGCGCAGCATGCATCTGAAATATGTCTTTCGAACATGCATCGTATGTGCGCACACCCACATCCCAAAGAAGTTTCAACTCTTTTATTAAAGGTTGCATGTATACATAAATATCAATGCCGGGATTAGAAGGACCAGATATGAGTATACTCATGAAAATGAAAGATTTTTTCATACACAACCATGGGGGAAGATTATAAATGTGTATAAAAACTGGCCATGTGCTGTGCGAAGTAAGCATCTTCCCAAACGGATTAAAACTGTCACATGAAAGACCCAGCCTCACATTACGCACGTCAGCTGCAAAATCAGGATGTCGAGCATCAAATCTCTTCCATGCAAATCCATCTGCAGGATGAACCAACTCATCATTAGTCTTCTTTCTCTCAGTATCATGCCATCTCATTTTTATTGATATGTCATCAGACATAAAAAGATTCTGGAGTCTGGGGATCAATGGAAATTGCCACATTACTTTCTGTGGAACGCGGGATGGTGTTCCATTAGATTTTGACTTCCAGCGGGATGTGCCACATTTTATACATTCATTTCGTTCAGCGGTTTCTTCCCAGAATAAAATGCAATCTTTCGGGCAAGCATGAATTTTGTTTCTGGAAAATCCAAGTTCTTCAACTAACTTCCATGCCATATAGTGGTTTGAGGGAATATCTGTATCATCTGGAAGTAAATCCTTCAAGAGGCTAAGAATGTAATCGATTGCTATATTAGAAATCCCATACATAGTTTTTCCATGAAACAATTAGATTAAAAATTCCAGCTTTTTCATTTTATCACATTGTCGATATACTGGAGTCGTGGCAGCATCATTCAATTTTTTCACCCTATCAATATCATCATTTTCACTAGATGCATCAGTTGTCCTCATATCAACGTCTTCTTGAGTCGAAATCCTTTCTTTTTCATGATGACAAATAAACGGAAACCGATCATCTAACAAATTCTCCATTCCATTCCTTTCATTTCGATCATCACCAATTTGATATTTCATTTTCTCCCCATTGTGATACCACACAAAGTAGTTTGCTTGAAAACCATTTTTGGTTATGTGGTAGCTGACTTCTTCACGACTCACCCCCGTGGACAACCCACCCTCGTGGACAGCCCCGCCCACCCCCGTGGACAACCCACCCACCCCCGTGGACACCCCCTACCCCCTAGACATCCCAACCACCCCCGTGGACAGCCCACCCACCCCCCTCGACACCCCTTCTCTCTATGGACAGCCCCCCACCCCCTTGGATAGAACGCCCACAACCCTGGACACCCCTACCCCCTGTGGTCAGTGTTGTACCCCTCTCTCTTGGATTTTAATGATCACAATCACTCTCATCGTGTTCTAACTTGTTTTCAAGTTTTTTTGATGATAGGAAAAAGTTTGCCAAAGAGTTGGCCCAAGAAGACTGGAAAAGGACTCTCTGAGTCCACCGGCCAACCGGTGGATTTCCACCGGCCAGCCGGTGGTCTCTGGCAGAAGCAATGCTCTCTGCCAGGTTCCACCAGTCAGCCGGTACCTGACCACCGGCCGGCCGGTGGAACCAGACAGTAGGCCTTGCCCACTGCCAGGTGGCACCGGCCAGCCGGTGGAACCAGACAGAGAGCTTGCTCTCTGTCTGGACCACCGGCCAGCTGGTGGAACCCAGACAGAGAGCTCTGCCTTCTGTCTGGAGCACCGGCCAGCCGGTGGCCAAGCACCGGTCAGCCGGTAAGCCCAGTCAAACTAGCCCTTGGGCTTTGACCATACTTGCCCACTTGACCCCCAACAGCTCCGAAAGCCCTCCAACGGCCATATTGAAGTATTTGGGGATATTTCTCCTATAAATAGATGAGGATGGATGCCGGGAACAAACCCCCGATACATTGGAATGATATTTTGATCCCTTGAAGCTCCAACGACAAATCTCTAAGGCTACTTGTGATCCATTTCCATCCTTGAAGCTTGGGCTGCCTCTACATCAACTACTCTCACACTCTTGGCGCTCAAGGCTTCCTCTAGTTTGTTATAATTTATTTATTTCAATTGTTTAGTTCTTCATTGGGTTTGTATTAAAACAAACCATCCTTTTCTTCCTCACTTTCATTTTGGGTTTCTTGCTACAACCTATGGACAGCCCCCCACCCCCTTGGATAGCCCGCCCACCCCCCTAGACACCCCTACCCCCCGTGGCCAGCCCACCCACCCCCCCTCGACAGCCCGCCCACCCCTCCTTGACAGCCCGGCCACCCCCGTGGACAGCCCGTCCACTCTTGTGGACAACCCGCCCACCCCCGTACCCCCCTGGACACCCCGTACCCCCCTGGATAGCCCCGCCCACCCTCCCAAACAGCCCACACCCCCTCCCCTGCAACCCCACCACCACCACCTAGACATACCACCCCCCTGGACACCCCACACACCCCTCCCCCACCAGGACACCCCACCCAGACCCCCAGGAAAGCCCACACCCCCTAGACAGCACCGCCCACCCCGTAGACAGCCTTTCCCACCCCCGTGGACACCCCTGCCCACCCCCGTGGACAACCCACCCACCCCCGTGGACACCCCCTACCCCCACAATCCATTATCCAAAACATATCAAATTGGTTTGAACACAATGCATAATTCCCACAATCCATTATCCAAAACATGTAAACGTCCCAACTCTGATTTACATGTTTTGAACACTCTCCTTCCAAACATAGAATACAAAAACATTAAAGAAGTCTTCACAAACACAAACAATATCTTATTTAGATATTAATTTCAATAATCAATTAAACCACCAACATCTGGAAAAATCTATTCATTAAAACAACTACAACAATATGGTTGAGATCAAATTTTACCTATTCGTATGGGGTGTACCTCTTGGGATGGGGGGTGCTGGTGTTCGGATTCGTGAGAGCACCTGAGCGAATAGATTAGGGCTCTGTCCGAATGGGGAGAGGAGATCTCGATCTGCAATTTGGGGGAAACCTTTGCCAACGGTTTATAAAAACCGTTGGCAAAGGCACACATTTCCCAACGGTTCACTGGAACCGTTGGGAAATGTGTGATTTCAGCACCCTTTCCCAACGGTTCCAATGAACCGTTGGAAAAGGGTCCACCGAAATTCTATTTTCCAACGGTTTTCTTAAACCGTTGGCAAAGGCTCACTATACCAACGGTTTAAGCAAACCGTTGGTATACTGCCGTTGGGAAAAGACTAAATTCCAGTAGTGAGTTTTTACTGACAACTCGCTTCTTAAATCAAATTGGAAATATCTAATTTTCTTAGAAAACTGGGAAGATATGAAACAATGCGATGATATAGAATCAAATAAAGCATTGGATAAGCTTGAGGAAACAATTAAAGTACCTGCCACCACGTCATTAGGAACTTCAACCTCTGCAGTTGTGATTGTATAAGCTTGTTCGTGATCCCTTGGCCTTTTCTGTTCCATATTTCCTCAACGTTTTGGACAATCATTAGTATATGGACCAATCTTATGACAATTATAGCATCGAAAATCATTGGCTTCCTTCTTTCCTTTGCAATCACCAGTAAGATGGACTTTCTGACCACATTTGTAGCATACTCCTTTTCCTTTTAAGCACGCACCAGGGTGTTCCTTCCACAATTGTCACATGGTGTAAATTCAACTCTTCCCTTCTTCCTTATTTCCTTATTTCCTTTCCCAGGGTTTTCAGTAGCCATCTTCTTTTCTTGCTTTCCCTTAAAGTCATAAGTCTTAGAGAATTATTTTTCTATCTTGATGGTACATGAAACTATATCCTCATATGATGAAAAAATTTGGGAGACCAGTGCCCGCTAGAGGAATGGCTTTAGGCCATCAAAAAATCGATCAATTTTTCTTCTTGAGTTTCATATATAGTCCCCAACATGTCTTTCTAATCTTGTAAAGTTAGCTTCGTACCTTTCAGCATTATCATCTTCCTTCTACCTCATATTCAATAATTTTCTCTCCATATCTTCTCACTACTCACGAAGGAAATATTTTTCTAAGAATATTTCTTTAAAATCCCTCCATTCAATCTCTTCTATCCCTTCCTCCTCCATTGTGTTTTGGATTAAGGACCACCACTGATCCGCATATCCCGATTAACGATAGGCTTCCATGACAACCTTCTCTCTTTCATTACATCCCAAGGTGAGAAATATCTTCTCAAGGGAACATATCCACTAATATGCGGAAAACGGGTTTTGTAGTCCCCTTGAATGATTAAGTCTGTTGTCGCATAAAGCGATCTAGCATGGCTCCCCCACATGGTGGATCCAGATGCTCCATACGGGTAAGGTTATTATTCATAACCTGAGTAAGTTTTCCCAGTATAGTTATGAGTTTCTCATCACCAGTCACATCATAAGATCCAACATCATTTTCTTGCATTGGAGGAAAATATCTATATGGGACACGTGCATTCGTACGATTTCCATTCCGTCCACTAGTCACCATATCTAGATAATGGAATACACTATATTAGGTTATGAATCATAATGTATAATCTTATCATAACAAAATACATAGGAAAAATTGAGATCCTACGAATGGGTAATCCCATATTCACAAATATGGTTTCTTTGAGGAATATTTTACATTTCAATCCTTCATAATGGCTTACAATGAAAATGTGAATTTTCCTAAGCATATCCCCTAGGAGTATAATAACCAAGTGTGCAGCAAGGCCAGTTGTCGTTCACTAGTTCCCGTTCGAGTCTAGCTCAAAGCAGTGTTTTTGGGTTTTACCCCTAGATACATTTGTGCCAAATCCGTCTCTACCTACTCGTATCCAGACAAGGATGTATTACTTTAAATATCCACATAATCTATTCCTTACCAAAATACAAGTACATTATTATATGTATATCCTTAAATACTAACATAGGGACTCTTCCCTAAATCTACATTTTCTAAATACAGTTTCCAAGTATTCTACTAAACTTCCTCTGATACAAACTGTAAGGACCCGACTCCAGTTGCTGGAGTCGGTGCCTTATTTGATTACGTTGGCATACATACAAGGAATACGAATATTGAAGGACCAAGTAGTTTAGTATTATTGGAAACAAGATATATACATAAGTTAAACTTTACATATGGAAAGTAAAAACAACACTAATTTATTCCACTAGAAACATCACGTCTCCTAGATTATGCTTGAAAGTCATTCATAAATTACTTCTTCATGCCCTGAGAAAATGAAACATAATAAAGGGGTGAGCTTAAACACTCAATAAGAGTAATAAATACAGTGGAAGAAAATATAAACATTAGACATGGTGAATAATTGAAAACACATGCCTTTATAATAAACATGAACACATTATGGAAGAAATATGAGATGAATAAATAATGCCATAAAAAACATAATCATGGGTATTGTACTAGTCTAATAAACACATGAAATATCAATATATGAACTCATAATGATGGAATGCATAATTCTAGACATTCTGAAACATTTTGTCAAGGCCTCGACCAAGACGTCTAATGATAAAGGCCTCGGCCAAAATCCATATCACATTGGGAAAGGCCTTGGCCAATTCGTCGTCTAGTTGTCTCATGAGACCTACTGATGCATCGAGGGGCTATATCAGGCCCCACTCGTCACATAATAAGTCCAATGCATTCCACATATGAGTGCGGATAATCATAAACCACAAATACATTCATATTGAAACTATCATATGAAATGTAACTAACTTTCCCCAATTATTGAACATAAAATACTAACCATTCGGAATAATATGGTGAATGGTTTTAGGATAGATCATCCAAAACAGAGTTAGTCATAAACCATTAAATCTAATATGGTATATGACTTAATAAATGATTAAACCCAATAATACCGTGGAATCAACAAGAGTGTTGAATTAGACGAAAATTCTCTTATAAAATCATTAAGCAATTATTGAGATAAATACTCTTTTATTTTGAAATGAATAGTTATTTTGGAAAAATCTTTGTATAAAACCAGAAGTGAGGTAAGATAGTATTTCCTTAATAAAATGAGTGATTTCATAAAGATAAATTTTTCCAATAAAAAACAGATTATAGAGTGCCCTTGATAATAGGTAAGAATTTAAGAAATTCCTTTGAATCGGGCTTGTATTTTTGAAACAATTTTGAATGTTACTTTTAAAACATGTAACTATACATAAAATAAAGAAGGGTTATGGTTTTTACACATATATATGATTCTCACACAGAATATATGATTAGTACATAACAATACATAATAATTTCATTTAGGTAATTATACAATGAAAGTATCCCGAATGAAAATGGAAGTTCGGGTGGAAAAACCCTTACATAACCCCAAACGCATTCGGCTCTTGTACTTAAGCTCCTGGAATATGAAATTATACTTGTTAATAACTTATTTCGGAACCTATTAGACATGTATTTAGTTTACCATAATTATGGTTAGTTCATTTATGTCTTTATTGACAAGTTATTGTTTTGAATTTCGTCATTCTGGAGTGTTCGTTTCCTTTATTTTCATATTCAGCTCACTTGCTTCTAGGTAATGAAGTGGAATGGATGTAAATCTCCAGAATAGAAATTAAATATTATTTATGAATTTCCAGAATTGTTAATGTCCATTTCTATCATTTGGTTACATGGAATGATGATGAATCATTAGATGACCTTCACTTCGATTATTCAGTGGTTTTTGGAATATTATGAACTAGATTTGTCATATAACTTAATTATATGTACTTATTATGGTTCCTGGATATTAATTAGGTTAAAACACATATATTATAGTCTGGTTCAACCATGAATATTGTTTCATGACCAGTAAGGAAGAATAAATTGGAGAATGAAACTTCGTTGTCCATGAAAGTTATAAATCGGACCCTCATGGATGTCGATTTCATTTATAAAATAAATGGGGGGGAGTAAGAATATTTTCCATTAACATGATATAAATCTATTATATAGATGTTAATGGAGTTATCATGATCATTTGGATATAGAAAGAGAGGAGAGGATAACAAAAGAAGATAAATTGAAATGAAACCAAATGAAAAATAGGGGTACTTTACCTCTTGAAATAACCTCCTTGAGAAAATCCTTAAGGGAAGGGGTTTTGGTCTTTTGGAAAGACCAAAAGCATCATGGACGTGGGGAGATACTAGGGAAGGCTAATTGGGAATAACTTTGAGGAGATTCAAGGCTTAGAGGAGTGAAGAGAAGAGGGAGTGGTGAGGGGTTTTTTATAGTGGAGGAGAGGAGTAAATTTTGAATATTTAATTCATTATTTTATTATTTCCCTCAAGACAACCAATAGTGTGGTTTGATGTGACCCCTAATAGTAATAATTTTATGTGATTTAGAACCAAGTGTGATTACATCATCTTTGCATCACCTATGATGCAGAAAATCATGTATTTAGCATTTATCGTATTTTATCGTATTTTACTATACATAAAAAATTCTATAATTTCCGTGAAATCCCAAAAATTCACCCCTACCATTTTTCAACGTGTAGAATTCAAAAGTGAAATCCAATTTTCAAAAATAATTTTCTCAATATCATTAATTTAACTTTTAAATAAAAGCATACTAAATTCAAAAATTAGTAGATCTAATTCTACAACTACTTCTTTATCACAATGAAAAATTAACCAAGATGTTATTATCTTCTAGCCTTAAGAAAATAAAATAATAATAAAGTTTACTATTAATTAGGGTCATATTACTATTCATATTTCTATTCATAAGGGTATGTTACTATTCACTAAAAAATCAATTTTGTTCTATCAGACTCCAAATGACTTACTGAACACAACTCTAGATGACCATTTTTTGAAATTCAAAACATAGAAGAGGAAAAGTTTTGTTTTAATGGCTATATTACAATTTTCATTCTATATTTATTTTGAAACCCTTGGGGTGTAACATTATCCCCTCCATACAAATATTTCATCCTTGAAATTCAGAAAATATTACCTAAAAAGATTTGGGTATGTCTTTAACATAAACCCCTCAGGCTCCCATGTTGCTTCCTCCATCTTATAGTTCCTCCATTGAACCTTCATAAGATGAGTCATCCGATTTCTCAATACTTTTTCTCTAGTATCAAGAATCTTGATAGGCTCCTCATAATAAGATAGATCGGGCTCAAGTTTTATTTTTCATAAGTGAGTACATGTGTTGGGTCTGGCATGTACTTTCTTAACATTGACACATGGAACACATTGTGAACCTTGGAGAGACTTGGCGGCATTGCCAAAAGGTAAGCTACAGATCCAATTCGGTCCAAAATTTCAAAAGGTCCAATGTACTTGGGACTTAATTTTCCCTTCTTACCGAATCGTATAATACCCTTCTAGGGAGATACCTTTAAGAAAACGTGATCACCTTCTTGAAATTCCAAATACTTCCTTCAGTTATCAGCATAGATCTTTTGCCTACTTTGAGCTATTTTGATATGGTTCTGGATAATTTTCACAATTTCCATTGTTTCTTCAACAGGTTATAGGCCCACGAGCTTTCTTTCACTAACATAATCCCAGCTAGTTGGTGTACGACATCGCCTCCCATATAATGCTTCATATGGTGCCATTTGTATACTTGAATGGAAGATATTGTTGTAGGAAAATTCTATAATAGGTAAATACTGATCCCATATGCCTTGAAAATCAAGTGAACAAGACCTCAACATGTCTTCAAATGTTTGAATAGTCAGTTCTGATTGTCCATCAATTTGTGGGTGGTAGGAAGTGATCAAATGAAGATCAGTATCTAGGGAATTCTGAAGACTTTTCCAGAATCTTGATGTAAAACATGGATCATGATCAGAAACAATCAATAGGGGTACTCCATGAAGTCTCATAACTTCATTAATATATAGTCTTGATAGACGTTTAAATGGTATATCTTCTCTTATAGCAAGAAATTGTGCTAACTTGGTAAGAAGATCAACAATGACCATATTTCATCATTCCTTCTAGGAGTCTTTGGTAGTCCAATGAAATAGTCCATCGTGATATTATCCCATTTCCACTTCGGTGTGGGAAGAGGATGCAATACTCCTCCTAGATGTTGCCTTCCAGCTTTTACTTGTTGAAAAACCATACATCTTGGCACAAAAGCAGCAATCTCCCTCTTCATGTTGTCCCACCAAAAATGTTCCTTCAAATCTCTATACATCTTAGTGCTACTAGGGTGTATTGAGAAATTGGAACTATGAGCATCATCTAAAAATTCCCTTTTTAGATCAGGTATATCAGGAACACAATGTCTCCTCCCAAATTTAAAAATTCCATCTTCATATATGAAGTCACTTAATATCCCATCATTTAAATCTTTAATCTTCTTTTGAAACTCCTCATCATCAGCCTGAGAACTTTTTATCATTTCTAGTAAAGATGGTTTGGAAAACATTTGAAAAATCATTGATGTTTCGCATTCCATGGTTATTCCCATATCCATCTTTACTAGATCCATGAAAATAAGATCTCTTTCAACTCTCATCTCGTTCAAAACTCAATGATCCTTTCTACTAAAGGCATCTACCACCTTATTTTACTTCCCTGGGTGGTAGTGTATCGTGCAATCATAATCCTTAAGTAGTTCATGCCGTCTCCTTTGCCTCATGTTGAGTTCTTTCTGTGAGAAAATATACTTCAAACTCTTGTGATCAGTATAAATCTCACATTTTTCTCCATAGATATAATATCTCAATATATTCAAAGAAAATATTACAGCAGCTAACTCAAGATCATGAGTAGGATAATTTTTCTCATGATTTTTTATCTGTCGTGATGCATAAGCAATAACCCTATCATTTTGCATAAGGACGCAACGAAGTCCATTATTTGAAGCATCACTATAAATGACAAACCCATCATTCCCCAATGATAGATTCAATATCGTAGAATTGACTAATCTTCACTTAATTCGAAACATTCTTCACAATCATTTGTCCAATCAAATTTAACCCCTTTACGTGTGAGCTTCATTAGCGGGTTAGCCAGTTTGGAAAAATTCTGCACGAAACACCGATAATAATCTGCTAAGCCAATAAAATTGTGTACCTCATTTATGTTTGTTGGCATGGGAAAATCTTGAATTTCCTTTGTCTTTGCAGGATCAACTAGGATTCCATCCTTAGAAATGATATGGCCAAGAAAGGAAATCTCTTGAAGCCAGAATTCAGACATGCTAAACTTCCCATAAAATTCATGTCTTCTAAGAGTCTTCAGGATAATGCGCAAGTGATTTTCATGTTCTTCACAGATTTTAGAGTATACCAAGATATCACTAATAAATACCACTACAAAATAATCGAGATATTCCTCGAAAACACTGTTCATTATATCCATGAAGACAGAGGGTGCATTAGTGAATCCAAAAGGCATTACTGTAAACTTGTAATGCCCATACCTGGTCCCAAATGCTGTCTTTAGAATATCATCCTTCCTCACATGCAACTGATGATATCCAGATCAAATATCAATCTTTGAAAATTATTGATCTCCATGCAGTTGGTCAAATAAATCATCAATGCGAGGTAGGGGATACTTGTTCTTTATTGTTATAACATTGATCTACCTGTAGTTGATACATAACCTCATAGACCAGTCATTCTTCTTAACAAAAAGGACAAGGTCTCCCCATAGATAAACACTTGGGAGAATAAATCCCTTGTTACTCAATTCCTCTAGCTGTTTCTTTAGTTCCAATAATTCCACTGTGGCCATTCTATAAGGGGTCTTCGATATGGGTCTTGAACTAGAAATTAAATCAATGGAAAACTAAATTTTTCATTCTAGAGGATGTCCAGGTAAATCTTTTGGAAACACATCAACATATTCTCTCACAATAGGTACATACTCCTTTTGAACATTCCTTTCCTCGCCCAAAATTATTTCATTATCTTCCTCCCCAATAATTGAATTTAGTTGAGCTACTGGGTGTGGATCTAGATAAGAATTAGGTGATGATGATTCTGCTCTAAAGAGAAGGTGTTCTTTATCATCATCATTAAAAATTGTAACGTCCTTCTTCTTACAAGAAATTTTTGCATCATGGTCCGAGAGCCAATCCATTCTGAGGATTATATAAAATTGAATCATGGGTATGACGATGAGATCAGCAGAAAAAGAACATTTATATGCCCTAATGGGAACTGATTCAAAGATCTTTGTAGCAATGATACTTCCCTTAGGAGTTTTGACTGAAAAATCCCTTGTTTAATCAAATTGGAAATATCTAATTTTCTTAGGAAACTGGGAAGATATGAAACAATGCAATGATCTAGAATCAAATAAAGTATTGGATAATCTTGAGGAAACAATTAAAGTACCTTTCACCACGTCATTTGGAACTTCAACCTCTGTAGTTGTGATTGCATAAGTTTTTCCCTGATCCCTTGCCCTTTTCTGTTGCATATTTCCTTGATGTTTTGGAAAATCATTAGCATAGTGCCCCATCTCCAGACAATTATAGCATCGAACATCATTGGATTCCTTCTTTCCTTTTCAATAACCAGCAAGATGGAATTTCTGACCACATTTGTAGAATGCTCTTTTTCTTTTTAAGCACACACCAGGGTGTTTCCTTCCATAATTGTCACATAGTGGAAATTCAACTCTTCCATTCTTCCCTGTTTCCTTATTTCCTTTCCCAGGGTTTTCATCAGCCCTATTCTTTTCTTGCTTTCCCATAATGTCATAAGACTTAGAGAATTATTTTTCTATCTATATGTCACATGAAACTATATCCTCATATGATGAAAATCTTTGGGAGACCAGTTCCTGCTGGAGGAATGGATTTAGGCCATCAAAAAATCGATCATTTTTTCTCCTTGGATTTCGTATGCAGTCCACAACATGTCTTGCTAATCTTGTGAAGTTAGCTCCGTACCTTGAAACATTATCATCTTCCTTATGCCTCATATTCAAGAATTTTCTCTCCATATCTGCTCGATGCACATGAGGGAAATATTTTTCTAAGAATATTTCATTAAAATACATATATTCCATCTCTTTTATCTCTTACTCCTCCTTTGTGTTTTAGAATAAGGACCACCACTGATCTGAATCTCATGATAGACGATAGAATGGCATGACAACCTTCTCTCTTTCATTACATCCCATGGCGTGAAATATCTTCTCAAGGGAACATATCCACTACTCTGCTGCAAATGGGTTTGTAGTCTCGGTGAATGATGGAGGCTGTTGTCGCAGACAACGATCTAGCATGGATCCTCCATGTGGTGGATCCGGATGCTCCATACATGTAAGGTTATTTATCATAACCTGATTAAGTTGTCCTAGTATAGTTATGAGTTTCTCAGTTCCAGTCACAACATAAGATCCAACATCATTATCTTGCGTCGGAAGAAAATCTTTACAGGGGACACGTGCATACGTGTGATTTCCATTCCGTCCACTAGGCGCCATGTCACGACCCGTCCTCGGGGCCCGTGCCGTGACTACCCCAAGCCCGCCTTTCATAGGCCAGGGGCTGATGACTAGCACCAAGGCGTAAATCCCAACAAAAAGGGAAGGCATTGCCTTTGAAAAGTAAACAAGCACCACAGAGTAAGCAAGCGGAATGGTAAACACTAAGTAAAAACGGTACAAGCTGTGCTGAAAGTAAAAGGGACCGGAAATACAAGCCCAACTGTAAAGTACAACTGAAAGGGGAAAACAGCAACTGAAAGGAAAAACTGCAGCGTCGAGCCGTCCTCTGAAGGTCCCACCTGAAGGGTGGGTACAGATAGCCTCCACAGCTCCTCGGTCCAGCTGTCCGCTCTGAGTACGCCCTGCCCAGTGGTCCACCTCCAGGTACCGTCCAGCTCTGCACGCCTCCACCTCGATCAGCGCTACCCGTCGTCTGCAACCAACACCATGAAGTGCGGGCAAAACCCGTGCAGGGATGAGTATAAGCTACTCAGTAGGTACCCCGAGACCCCCGAAGGTCTCCTGAAATCCACAAAGGATAATCCACAAGGAAAGATACAATCACGAAGTAACATCTGAC
Organism: Viscum album; assembly: GCA_963277665.1. Lineage (NCBI taxonomy): Eukaryota > Viridiplantae > Streptophyta > Magnoliopsida > Santalales > Viscaceae > Viscum > Viscum album. Next base: position 794,990,605 of record OY728143.1, on the reverse strand, counting down.
ACGGCTTAGGTATATGCCCATACATATACCTAAGTCATCAATTCCCATTCGTCTCCAACGTCCGAGCCCAAGCACAACCCAGTCCACACAAGAAAGCAACGTATACCCACACAGGATAGCACAACGCAATCCACAAAGGAGAGTAAATAGTAAATCCACACGGATAGCTCAACACAATCCACAAAGGAGAGTAAACAGTAAATCCACACAGGATTTCTCAACACAATCCACAAAGCAGAGTAACACAAGATTCAGCTCACACATGTATACTTCTTCGGATGACGATAAAGATGATCACTGAACCATCTAAGTCGTCGGACCCACGAAGGATCGATAGGTACTAACCCCGCAGTGACCCACAAAGGATCGGACCCACACAGGATCGGGCCCACCCAGGACCGGGCCCACGCAGGACCTGTAGGCGTTGGCTCACACAGAACCGCTGAGTGCTGACCCACATAGGATCGGACCCACACAGGATCGGTAGCACTGATCCACGTAGGATCGCTGAGTGCAGTAGTCGTCGCAGTCCGCTGAGGATCCCTGTACAGTCGTCGCCGCAGTCCACTGAGGATCTCTGCACGGTCGGCGTCGGAGTCCACTGAGGATCTCTGCATAGTCATCACCGCAGTCCACTGAGGATCTATGCACGGTCGTCGTCGGAGTCCACGGAGGATCTCTGCACAGTCATCGCTGTCGAAGAAGCAGTCGCAGCCAGCACTAGGGTTCCCGCACACAGCGAGCTCGTTCGGGAGGGTCCGCTCCACGAGCCGAGAGGCTGATACATCAACTGACACAAAGTCCGAAGTTGATGTATCCAAAAGTTCCGTATCGCCAACAGGAACTCAACGTCGCAGATTTCGCGTCAATCGGACGCCCGGTCTGAGAATTATTGGCTTTTTCGTCCCAGGGGCCCGGTTGGTTTTTAAGGCAAAACCAACCCGACCGTACTCTACCTACGTCCAAACCTCGGGCGGAGTGAGCCAAAAGATCCGTCTCACTTAGAGGAATTCAACGAAGCTGACGGCACGTCAATCGGACGCCCGTGGCTCACGATATGAGTGTTTCCGCTCCGAAGGCCCGGTTGGTTTCGTGTACGAACCAATTCGGCCGAACTCAAAGTGTTCCGAAACACTAAGTGCGATATACCGAAACGACCGTCTCGATCCAAGTATCGCGTTTCCGCTGACGGCGAGTTGTTTGGATGCCCGTAGCTCAAGATACTACCATTTGAACGAAGACCGCCCAAAGACGGGGGGGTCCGGCCCGACCCCCCCCCCCCCCCCCCCTGGGGGTCGTCCGTACCGGGTCGACCCGACCCGGTCCGACCCGGTCCGGTCCGGCCAGGGCACGGCCCTGCCGGTCGGACCGGCCTTGCCCGGTTCGGCCGAGCGGCCGAACGGCCAGGCGCCGCGGGGCGCTACCCACGTGGCCTGGAGGCGCCGCGGCCCCCCGCGTGGGGCCGCGCTGAGTCAAGGACGCGGCTTCAGCCGCGTCCGAAGGCACCGGACCCGCGCGGCCGCGGGTTCCGCCGTCACCGCGGCTTCAGCCGCGGCGCGCCGGGGCGCCGCGGTTCCCAGCTGCTGGCGCCACCGGAGTGTTCTGCGGGCCATTGGGATCGCTCTGGTGGTCCGATTTAGTTCCCGTCTGCGCCGCTGCTCCTCCCGGGACTCGTTCTTTACTGCGGGATCGTCAAACATCTGTTGCAGCACGTTCCGTCGTCGCCCGACAAATCCGCACAAAAACGAAGAACGACAGAGGGTCGTCGGGCCGTGTTCGTTTGGCCCGCACCCTCCGCGTTAGATATAAACAACAGAAGGAATTAATGTTCAACACATGAACACATATCCGAAACAATTTTTAATGAAATAAAATTGTTTCATAAAACGGGTTCCTCATTTGAACGGAAACAACAATTTTAATGAATTTAAAATTGTTCACAAAACCCGTTCTTTAACTTTTTAAAGAAACAATTACGGGAATATAAAAAGGGGTAAATTCCAAAAAATAACTCCCTACCTCGTTGGTCGTCGCGCGTGAGCGTTCTTCGCGGAATTGCTCGTCGCGGAAGAGGGGGATCGTCGCATCGTCGCGGGAAGGCGTCGCGTCGTCGCGGAATCCGGCGTTGAGTCGGCGAGCTCAACGGACCAAGAACAACAGATTTAAATTATAAATAATTAAATCTGTGTTTCGTTTAAAACCAAAAAGAACCTTTAGAGGAAACCCGAAATCACTCACCTCAAACGGTTGGTGATCGGAGATCGGGGCAGGGAAGAACGTCTCGGATGGGAGCGTCGTCGATTTCCGGGTTTGGCATTCTTCGCGTTCTTCGCATTCTTCGTGTTATTCGCGTTCTTCGCGTTCTTCGCAAAGGATAAGAAGATACAAGGGTCCTCTCAAATCCTCTCAACGCGCAAATAACCAGAGGTCGTGCGTTGACCTTATTTTATTATTACGCCAACGAATTTGAAAACTGGTTAAGAAACGATTGAATTAATTCATTGAATTAATTCGACGAAAGAAACTGCCCATTTAATTCACGAAATAAACCGCCCAATTAAATGGTCTGTTAAGATTTTAAGAAACGCGTCAGTTGACTTTCATAATGACGGGTTTTCGCGGGTGCGTTTCTTAGCGGAAAGAAACGACGGGGATCGTGAGGGCCCCACCTCACAAATATCCTACCAAGGGGGTAGGATATTTCTGGATAGTATCCTATCTGGTTCAACTCAGTTCAAGCCGCCTTTAAGTGGCTTCAAGTGGCTTCCAATTGGCTTAAGTGAAATAAAATAAAGTTGTCGCAAAATTATTTTATTTCTTAACTTTAAGCCCGAAAATTAAAAACCACACCCGAGATAACGCAACTCCAGAAGAGGCGTTTCTAAGAGAATATCGGCGCTGCGATTTCATCAGTGCCCTCAGAATTCGATTTCGGGCACCGGTTCAAAAGTTAGAAAAACCCGCTCGTCCGTTCACTGAACGTACCCGAGCCAAACTTCGGAAAATGATTCCGGGCACACCGGGCCTCGGAATCAGGTGCCGTCAGAAACTGCGCTCTTGTAAAATTCCATAGAAAATTAAGAAAAAAAATTTCCTTGAATTTTACGGTTATTTACACGCCATATCTAGATAATGGAATACACTATATTAGGTTATGAATAATAATGTATAATCTTAACATAACAAAATAAATAGGAAAAATTGAGATCCTACGAATGGGTAATCCCATATTCACAAATATGGTTTCTTTGGGGAATATTTTACATTTAAATCCTTCATAATGGATTGTAAAGAAAATGTAAATTATCCTAAGCATATCCCCCGGGAGTGTCTTAACCAAGAGTGCAACAAGGCCCATTTTAAAGTACCAGTTCCCATTCAAGTCTAGCTCAGAGCGGTGTTTTCGGGTTTTGCCCATAGACAGATCTGTGCCAGAGCCACCTCTACCTGCTCGTATCTAGATGGGGATGTATTTTTTGAACGATCCACATAATCTATTTTTTACCAAAATACCAGGACAATATTGTATGTATATCCTCAAAGACTAACATAGGGACTCTTCTCTATTTCTACGTTTTCTAAATCTAGTTTCCAAGTATTCTACTAAACTTCCACTGATACCAACTGTAAGGACCCGACCCCAGTTGCTCGGAGTCAGTGCCTTATTTGATTACGTTGGCATACATACATGGAATAAAAATCCCGATGGACCAAGTAGTTTAGTATTATTGGAAACAAGATACATACATAAGTTAAACTTTACATATGTAAAGGAAAAACAACACTAATTTATTCCACTAAAATCATCACGTCTCTTAGATTATGCTTGCAAGTCATTAATAAATTACATCTTCATGCCCTGAGAAAATGAAACATAAGAAAGTGGTGAGCTCAAATGCTCAGTAAGAGTATGAAATACAGAGTAAGATTATATAAAAATTACTCATGGTAAATAATTTAAAACACATTCCTTTAATAATAAACATGAACAAATTAGGGCAGAAATATGAGATGAATAAATAATGACCTAAAAAACATAATCATGGGTATTCTACTAGTCGAATAACCACATGAAATATAAATAGATGAACTCATAATGATGGAATTCATAATGTCGGGAATTCTGAAACACTTTTTCATGTTCTGGGCCAAGACATCTAAAGATTAATGCCTCGACCAAAATCCATATCACATTGGGAAAGGCCTCGGCCAATTCCACATCTAGTTGTCTCATGAGACCTACCGATGCATCGAGGGGATATAGAAGGACCCAACCGCCACATAATAAGTCCAATGCATTCCTCATATGAGAGGGGATAAAAATAAATAACCAATACATTCATATTGAAACTATCATATGAAATGTAACTAACTTTCCTCAATTATTGAACATAAAATTCTAACCATTCAGAATAATATGGTGAATGGTTTTAAGATAGATCATACACAACAGAGTTTGTCATAAACCATTAAATCAAATATGGTAGATGAATTAATAAATGATTAAACCCAATAATACCATGGAATCAACAAGAGTGTTGAATTAGACGAAATCGCTCTTATAAAATCATTAAGAAATTCTTGAGATAAATACTCTTTAATTTTGAAAAGAAGAGTTATTTTGGAAAAATCTTTGTATAAGACCAGAAGTGACGTAAGATAGTATTTTCATAAGAAAATGAGTGATTTTATAATGATAAAAGTTAATAAAAATGCTGATTATAGAGTGCCCTTGAAAATAGGTAAGAATTTAAGAAATTCCCTTGAATCGGGCTTGTATATTTGAAACAATTTTAAAAGTTCCTTTTAAAACATATAAATATACATAAAATAAGGAAGGGTTCTGGTTTGTACACATATATATGATACTCAAGTAGAATATATTATGATTACATAACAATACATAATAATTTCATTGAGGTAATTAGACAATGAATGTATCCCGAATGAAAATGGAAGTTCGGGTGAAGAAACCATTACCTTAACCCCAAACGTGTTCCGCTCCTGTACTTAAGCTCCTGGAATATAAAATTATACTCATTAATATATTATTTCAGAACCTATTATACATGTATTTAGTTTACCATAATTCTGGTTAGTTTATTTATGTCTTTATTGACAAGTTATTGTATTAAATTTTGTCATTCTGGAGTGTTCGTTTCCTTTATTTTCATATTCAGATTACTTGCTTCTAAGTAATGATATGGAATGGATGTAAATATCCAGAATTAAAATTAAATATTATTTATGAACATCCAGAATTTTTAATATCCATTTATATCATTTGGTTACATGGAATGAGGATGAATCATTAGATGACCACCACTTCGATTATTCGGCGGTATTTGGAATATTATGAAGTAGTTTTGTCATATAACTTAATTATATGTACATATTCTGGTTCTTGAATATTAATTAGGTTATGAAACATATATTATAGTATTTTTTCAACCATTAATATGGTTTCATGACTAGTATGGAAGAATAAATTGAAGAACTAAACTTCTTTGTCGATGAAGGTTATAAATCGGAACCTCATGGATGTCGATTTCGTTTATAAAATAAAAGGGAGGGAGTAAGAATATTTTCCATTCACATGATATAAATCTAGTATATAGATGTTACTAGAGTTATCATGATCATTTGGATAGAGGAGGTGAGTATAGGATAACAAAAGAAGATAAATTGAAATGAAACCAAATGAAAAAGGGTACTTTACCTCTTGAAATAACCTCCTTGAGAAACTCTTTAAGGGAAGGGGTTTTGGCCTTTTGGAAATACCAAAAGCTTCTTGGACGTGGGGAGAGACTAGGGAAGGGTAATTGGGCATAACTTTGAGGAGATTAAAGGCTTAAAAGAGTGAAGAGAAGAGGGAGTGGTGAGGGGTTTTTATAGTGGAGGAGAGGAGTAAATTTTGAATATTTAATTCATTATTTTATTATTTCCCTCAAGACAACTAATAGTGTGGTTTCATGTGACCCCTAATAGTAATAATGGCATATTAGTTCGAACCAAGTGGGCTTACATCATCTTTTCATCATCTATGATGCTGTAAATCAAGTATTTAGCATTTATCCTATATTATCGTATTTTACTATTCATAAAAAATTCTAGAATTTCAGAAAAATCCAAAAAATTCACCCCTACCATTTTTCGACATGTAGAATTAAAAAGTGAAATCCATTTTTCAAAATTAATATTCTATATATTATTAATTTAACTTTTAAATAAATTCATACTTAATTAAAAAATTAACAGTTCTAATTCTACAACTACTTCTTTATCACAATGAAAAATTAACCAAGATGTTATTATCTTCTAGCCTTAAGAAAATAAAATAATAATAAAATTTCCTCTTAATTAGGGTCATATTACTATTCATATTACTATTCATAAGGGTCTGTTACTATTCACTAAAAAAATCAAGTTTGTTCTATCAGACTCCAAATGACTTACTGAACACAACTCTAGATGACCATTTTTTGAAATTTTAAACATAGAAGAGGAAAATTTGTGTTTTAATGGCTATATTATAATTTTCATTATAAATTTATTTTCAAAACCTTGGGGTGTTACACATGTTGTCCAATTATAATGTGTTGTTTTTTAGTAACTGATGCATTTTCCTTTCCTATTATTAATAGTATATTTTAACCAAATCTTGATGTGGGTTTCCCACAAGTGAATTTCAAGTATCAACCATTCAATTTCGAAGTTCAATTTCAAATTTTGTGGAAGAAAGTTTTGTAGGGAGGGGATAATGTAACACCCCAAGAATTAACAAATAGATTTAATATAGAATGCATGAAACACTGAGTCACTACAAAACACAAATTTTTTATAACTTATCCAAGAAAACCAAAATTTTCCTCCTCTATGATTTGAATTTTGAAAAACTAACATACACGGTTTCATTCATTAAGATATTTTGAGTCTAATAAGACAAATTTAATTTATTTGGGAATAGTAACATAACCTTATGAATAGTAACATACACTTATTAATAGTAATGATTTGTAAATCTTCCAAAAAAATAAAAACTTCATCCATGAATGTATAAAAACGATTTAGACATCTTAAAAGTGAAAAAACGTTCATAGTATAAGTATTGGTATTTTTGTATATCATAAATATTTTAATTACAAAATTATGATTAATTTAATAATTTAAAATGGTAGTGTATTTGCATAAAATGTAATCATTAATTGTTACTTTTTTGTCACATTGTTTAAGATAATTTTATGGTACCTTGATTAATTTCTCAGTGTGTTATATAATAAGTTATATTTTTAAAGTTGTTTTTTGAATAAATTGTGCTTTTATTTAAAAATTAAATTAAAAATAATTACAAAATTAATTTCAAAAAATGGATATAATTTTTTAATTCTATACTTTGAAAATGGTTAGGGTGAATTATTGGGATGTTTCTGGAATACTTAAATTATTGATGAATAGTGAAATACATAAGATACCGTATTTACAAATTTTCATTTAAATACACTATTTATGACATCATGAGTGATGTATGTCCACTTTTTTCAAAATAACATGAAAATATAACTATTTGGAGTCACATAAAACAACAGTATTGGTTGTCTTGATGAAAAAATAAATTAATGAATAAATTTTTTAAAATTCACTCATCATCTCCACTATAACCCCCATCAATCCCTCTTCTCCTCACTTCTATAATCCTTGAATCTACTCAAAGATACAAAAAAATACCCTCTACTAATCACTCCACACTTTCAATAATCTTTCTATCTTTAAAAAAGACTAAAACCCCTTCCTTTTAAGATATTCTCAAGGAGGTGGATTCAAGAGGTAAATTCGTCTATTCATTTCTTTTAATTCAAGTTCTCTTTTATGTGGTATGCATTTAATGTTTTCATAAAATATTCCTATTTACATTTTATTATGTTACAATAATATTTAATGAACCTTATATTAGTGGGTGAATCCTTTCCCCACTATTTTTAATGTTTTCGAAAACCATGTTGCATAGCTCTTATGTTGCAGAATTTTTGTCTCAAAATTTCTATTTTTCAAGCACTCTTATTATGTTATTATCTTTTAATTTCAGTTTTCTGATTTTGGGATTGGTAATTCCATATTCCACTTACTGTATATATTTTTTAATTATTATTATATACCCATTTTCTAACATCAATATATTTTATGAATTTTTAAGTGACACCGTTAGGCTTCAGATTTTCATAAGGGATTTATCAACTTTTCTTTTTTTTAGTTACTTTATTTTATTTACTCTAATCATTTATTAAAAATTTTGTGATTAATACAGTATCCTACATGTAATGGAATTTTTTCATGATAAGGGAATAATTTTTCATCATCCCTTCTTTCACATTCCTTTATACTAGGAATGAAAACACCATTCGAGATGACCTAGTTTATCACATTCAAGGATTATGGGTTTTCAATTTACATTACCATATTCAATTATGATCATAAAAATATTATTATTATTGAACCATAAAATAATATATGTATTGTGTCTCATCCATGGTTCTGTAATCTTTTTGTGCACATGGTTTTGATTTATAAAGCAAATGAGTTCAGGGAGTTCAAAAACTTCCAATTAACCCAAACAGTTATCATTATTTAATTTATATTATGATTCATCTAAAATCCAAGTAAAAAAAGGAAATTTACAACCATTTAACCTTATATATTTTCAATATCAACATATAACTTCCATTCTAGTCAACAATCTTCATTTTACATGATTCCCTATTTTTGTATACAAGTATACCGATCATCAAACAAACAGACCCGAACAATAAAATTGAACTTATTAACCCATAAAAAGCCATGAATGAACATAATAATATTATAATAAATAAATTATATGTTTAAGAAGTTATAGAAATATTAATTAATAAATTTTATTTGGTTATCTAAGACACTAAGACCATGTGAAGAACACCATCAGGCTTAAGGAAAGGGGTTTCCACCCAAACCACCATTTTCATTCGGGTTACTTTTATTGTCTAATTTCCTGAATAATGTTCTTATGTATTATTATGTACTACTTATAAATTATGTGTGAGTGTCATATATATGTTAACCACCGATAATCCAACTTTATTTTATGGGGAGTCACACATTTTAAAAGGGAACATTCAAAATTCTTTTCCTAAATACAAGCTTGCTTCGAAGATCTTCTCAGATTCTTACTTATTTTTGAATTCACCCTATAATATTTTTTGAGCCATATTTATCTTTATAAAGAAACAAATTTTACAATGAAAAATATATTTTAGTTAATTTCTTGTTTTATGAAAGAAAACATGCCTTTGCGCTTTAAAACCTCTTCAATGAATTTCTTAAACTAGACTAAAATTTTTTAATTCTTAAGCTTCTTTAAAAACAGGTTTTACATGGCTTCACTTCAATGGGACATCACTAGTGCCTCAAATATAATATCAATGTCCTTTCCTTTTATTTTTTGGGATATAAATTTTTAAAACTAGGTTTATGAAAAATAAAGATGATTTTCCAAAAGAAGTCTTCTTTCCAAAGTAAAATGGATTTTTTATCATATCACTTTATCTTTTATGAGATATACAACTTGTTCACTACTTATTCCTTTCATGTGGTGTTTGTACTTCCCTTTAATTATATCACACCAAGAGTCTTCTTATTCTCATGATATTCTGTGGGATTATGATTTGAGTATTTCCAGGTTGTATGGGACACTTTGGAATGTTTAAGGATTATTTCCTCACAAAATTTTCAGTGGTATCATTTAAATATATATCATATATGTCAAAAAACATGTTGAATAATGTAATTAATAGAATTTTATCTCTTATGATATCATCCACCATCATTTATTGAATGGTTGCTGATTAATTTTAATGTGGATGTGCTATCATAAAACCATTCACAAATTTACTCCGAATAGTTTTTGTTTATGCTTAATATTTGGGGGAATGTTATTTAAATTTCATATATTAGTTTCAATATGAATTTATTTGTTGTTTATGTTGAATCCCATTAATATTAGTAATGCATTGGACTTATTATGTGATTGGTGGGTCCCATTATAGCCCATCGATGCATCAGTAGGTATCATGAGACAAGTAAATGTGGACTTGGTTGAGGCCTTTCCCTATTTGATATATGGTTTTGGCCGAGGCCTTAATCATTTTTAGACATATTAGCCGAGGCCCTAACGATATGTTTTATAATTTCTGGCATATTTTTTTTTATTATTATGATGCTAGTAATTTGATTTTCAGGTATTTATTTGACTAGTTGAATACCCATGGTTATGTTTTATCAAGGCATTATTTACTCATCTAATATTCCTTCCTTAATGTGTTCAAGTTTTTTATTTGTGGAGGAATGTGTTTTAAATTATTTAACATGCTTAATGTGGATATTTATGATATCTTCTGCTGTATTTCTTACCCTTACTGAGCATTTGATCTCACCCCTTTCTTATGTTCCATTTTCTCAGGACCTGAAGAAGTTTTTTTTATGATTGACCTACATGGATATTCTTCGAGTGGTTGATGTTCCCCATAAAAAATATATGTTGTATTTATTTTCAAGTTGTATTTTTGACCTTATTTATGTATCTTGATTTCAAAAAAAAACTAAACTACTCGGTCCTTTAGGATTTGATTCCTTGTAATCATGCCAATGTATTAAAATAATGCACTAGCTCTAGGCTTTTAGGGTTGGGGTGTTACACTTTTGATCATTATATAGGGTATAAAACATGTCTATTTTCCAGTCATCAATATCATATATTAATATCTCCTTGTAAGTATGTATCTCACAAAATTCATCTTCATCATGAAGTTTTTATCACTGAACACTATTGTTTTCCATAAAAAATCACAGACTACTAAACATCTGATGGACTGAGTATATATATTTTTTGTATGTGTTTCCATGATGAAAATAACATATGTGTTTTAAAATATATTTAGATTTACTATTTTTATCCCAAATTTATAACGTTTAAATGATTTATACTAAAAATACATTTATATATGAACACAGAAACAAAAAAATTGAATATAATAAATCTCATATATTTCTTCAATAATTCCATATTATGAACATTACCTAGAGATTGTGTTTTTTTTATATTTTTCACCAAAAATGGATTTCTTTAACAAACACTAATAGAATACAATTTTGAAATGTATTTATGTTGTTTTGTTCTTTGGATTAAAATGTAGATCCTTTAGTGGAACACTAAAATTATGATATCAAATTTAAACATAGCCCACCCACTAACCATATCACTGTTTTTAATGCATCTGATCTACCGTGAATGATCTCTTTAAACTATGGAAAATGTTTTTTTATTCTCATTCAATACCCACACATTTCTCTTCTTTACATAACATTATTCTAACATGTTGATATGTGCTATTATATATAGTTGAGCATCATCTACATTATTTGATGTGTATAAAGTTCTTTATTTATTTTTTTAACATGTAAAATATTTTAACTTAGATCCATAGATCCCCTTTCCAAAAAGATAATTTTTTCATGGTGAGATGTAGGAAACCCAATGTGCTTCACTCTAGATAAGAATTCTGTAAAAAAGCTCTACAACATCATTGAATTTAACCTTCTCAACAATGGAGGATTCTAGTTGATAATGATTCTAAATATTTATCATAAAAACATTGATATAATTTTGAAAAATATACATCCAATATAGAAATATGGGACACAAAGTATTTCTTTCTAACACTAAATGTGCAAAATCCCCGCCCAACCCCTTGACTTGGATTGGGTTGGAGGGGCTACTAAACTTAGGTGAAATCACATAGACACCTTGGGTTAGAAATATAATCATTCTCTGTACCTAAACCTTGGTGGATAATTGGACCTTTATTAATAAGATAACCTATCATGGCCAAAATTAGCAACAACCAAATATATGATGCAATAAGAATAAACCATAAAAATTAATAAAATATAAGAAAACCAACATCTTCAAAGTAATAAAATAAGAAATTAATGAAAATAAATACAAAGACTCCAAAGTAGTAAAGAATCTATCACTAATGTGGAACCATTGTAGACCATAAAAAACATAATTTGAGCTCCTTCTATGATAACTATGATAAGAAAAATCAATGGACTCTTCTAGAAAAGTCAAGGACCTACCTCTTCCAAGAGTCATGGAAAACAAGGTCTTTATATGAAACCAAGTGAATATTCAGGGGTTGAGTAATCATACCCACTAGAAAATCACTAAGATAATTACCCACATGAAACTAACACTACTACAAAAATGGCATATATCAGCGCTCAAAACGGGCTTTAACAGTGCTAAAAAAGCGTTGTAAATATCAGCGCTAATATAGGGGGGGTCTCTTTTATCAGCGCTCTGAAAAGCGCAGATAAAGGCCCCTTTTATCAGTGCTAAAAATCACTGATAAAAGACCTGTTTATCAACCCTTTTAGTGCTAATAAAAGGAAACTTTATCAGTGCTTTTAAAAAGCGCTGATAAAAGTAAAAAGAATAAAAAATAATTAAATAATGCAGGGAGAGTTTTTTACGGCGCCTGACCCCCCATTATCAGCGCTAGGTGGTCTTCCGCACACTGCCCTTCTCGCACATCCTCACATGCGCACACCCAGTTGCTTCCACCCGAACTCGAACCCGCAACCTCCCCCTTCTGTGGCTTCACCTTTTCCACTAATCTATTTCATTTTTTCTCTATTTAATGATATATCAATTTATATATATATATATATATAGTTATATTTATTTGTATATTGATATAGATTTATATTAATATAAATATTTTTATTCATATATTAGTATATATATATATATATATTAATTTGAATATTAAAATATATATATATATATATATAATTTTTTATCTGTATATTTATTTGTATATTAATATATACTTTTAAGTTTTGTTTTTAATACATCTATGAAATATGTTTTTATGTTTGTTTATAAATAAATAAATAAATAAATATATACATGTATACAACACACACACACACAGACACACACACACATAGACACATATATATTTATGAATAAATACATATATATGTGTATTTGAAAATCCATAGAATGTTTAAATGATAATAACATATAATATAGAAGCTCCTTTCAAATCCATAACCAGTCAAATTGAATAAAATAAAAAAATATTTGATATGATATGTGGTATAGGGCTAACAGACATCCGAGTCAGAAGTTATACCTATTTGAATGTTAACAAATCGGTGTATCCATAATAAAACCCCAGTTTTGGAGGAATTTTGGGAATTTTGTTGGCCTCATAAAATGTGAGAGAAGCTATTCTTGGGTCACCAACGCTTAGAGCTCGTCGCATGCTTCTATTTGATATACTGTAGAGCTCAAACGGACACCCAGAGAAAAAGTTATGGCCATTTGAAGTTTTAGTTACATTTTTAACTTATTTTAGATCATTTAGTTATTATTTTGATTTTTTGGGTCATCAAATTTTTATTAAATGATTTTTAATCAATAATAATTAGAAAATTAGTAATTAATAATATTTTTTAAATATTTTAAATCCATTTTAACTAAATTTCTTATATATTAAATTTAATAGTCTATTTATACGCATCTAAAACATATTTAAAAAATATATATTATATTTATATATATATAAATATAATTATATAACAATAATTTATTTTTCATGATTTTATTTATGGCATAAAATTTAAACATAGTAGGAAAAAAGCACTGATAAATCCCCCCTTTATAAGCGCTACTAAAAAAAGCGCTGATAAAGGCCCCCTTTATCAACGATTTTTTTAGCGCTGATAAAAGGGAAGCGCTTCCCTTTCCTATTTTTGTAGTATTGTAAGATAATAAATTAGCTATCTCACAAGATTATAAAAAATATAGAAAGAATATCCCAGGTAGTAAATAATTTTCACAATGTTAAATAAATCGTATAAAATTTTTTCTGAAAAGAAATATTTCCAAATATGATTTCTGATTTTTAATTTCTATAATAAAATCAGGAAATTCTAATTTGGAATAGTGAACCCATGTTCTCAAACTCACAAACACATTCACATACATAGTTTAGAACTCTCTATACTCGTATGGGGTGAGTTCTCCACTCACCATGTCATCGCTTTGTGGCCGAATTTCATGGTGGTATATCCAGCTAGGATCTATCCCAAGTTTACATTATTTGACAGTGGTACACCTGATCATGATTTATCCTACATGATCATAAAAACACTCAACCCTTCCTTTTAAATAAAAAAAGCCAAAAACCATATTTCATTGAAAAATCAATTTAGTCAATTTATCAAACACATTGTAGGAGAAACCCACAACAAAATTCCAAGAACTAACCAGCAAAAGAAAAACCAATATAGTTTTGAGAGGGTAATTTATTTCAAAATAATAAGAGAGTTATATAATGAAACCTAGGATTCTTCAAATTCCAATAAAATACAAAATATGGAAAACAAATTTATGTCAAATACATTCAATGTAAAAAAAACTCTTGCAAATCCATATATAAACAAGTTTCCTTCATTTCCTATTTGATTTCAAAAGGATAACACTCAAACATTCATTGAAGGAAACTTCTAGACACCAAATATTACTTAAAATATAGTAGAAAAAACCTTAGATTCAAAAGGAAGAGAAATAATATAATATGGACAATAAATTTTACCAATATTTATAAACAAGATAGAAATAACCAATTTTTTGATGTGAAAATTGAATTAATATCACGAATCTTTGAGAGGCTAGATACTTTGAAATTCATATCACCTCAGTGTAAAATTTTAAAAAATTGTTCATGTCCTTAACACCCCTTCATGTCATGAATGGATCTACCAAGAAAAATATTCACGCCCTAAATCAATTCCATATACTTTTCACAAAAACCATTGATATTGTGAATAACTATTCATAGCATGGAATATTTCCTATAGACATATTTTAGTTTGCATTATTTTTTTCAAATAAAACTCATCTATAAATTTATGTTTGCCACCCCAGTCATGAAATATGTATCATACAATGGTGTAATACCTCAAATTGTGGGTTCAACATTATCCCTACCATCTTAAAATTCCATCCATGGAATGATGGAGGTATTTTGTGACTTTGAAAATATCAAGCAATTGCCTCATCATAAACTTCTCTTTTTCCCAAGTTTCTCTCTGAACATGGACATTATACTATAATATCCATGATAAATGTATAAATTTTCTCATATAATATTCTATTGTATATACACAAAACAAATTGGCACATGAATAAACATATCATACATATCAAGTGTAATATGGTCCATGACTTGGATCTGGGTGATACTTCTACAGTTGAGAAATTTGAAAGTTATTATGGAAAATACTAAAGCTTCATGGTACTGTTAACCAATATGAAACAATTACAATCCATTAGATAATATCAAATGATCCAACATTCCATGGATCCAATCTCTTTTTGTATCCATCATTGATGGCCAAATCTCATTGACACTTTCAAGATGATGTTATCACTCACATTAAAAGACAACAATCAACAAAAATAGTCCGCATATGATTTTTATTGGCTATGAGATGTATCCATATACTTATATATCATTTAGATCATCCCCATAATATCATGGTAAATAGTAGGTCCAATTTTGGATGCATGTCCTCTCTCTAACCAATATAGTGGACTACAAAAATGATGACCATATAATGCATCGAACATGGCATTATATTTTTTTTACTAGAACCTATTATTATAGGAGAATTCCACCAAAGGCATATAAACTTCCTTTAGGTCCCCAAATTACAAGACATGAGGTCTAATAATATATTTCAGCATCTAAACTGAGGGATCTAATATTCCATCCATTTATGGATTATATTACCTGATCATGGTCAATTGAGTTCTATGCGCATATTGTAATGATCTCCAGAATTGAGAAGTTAATCAAGGATTTATATTATTGATAATGAAAACCAAATTCCATTTAATAAGTACACTTATCAAATATATATCTTTTCCAAATTCTATACCATGTGGTAATCTTTGATTGATAGAATGTGTTCTGACATTCAGATTCGATCCACAATCACCCAAATAGTATCGCTCTTTAATTGTTTCCTCAATAGATCTGTGCTAACATCGATGGAAATATATTTAAAATTATATATAGGTATTGAAATAGATTATATCATACTATCCAGTCATTTATTTTGAGCATTTACCTATTAAAAATTTATACATTTTATAACATAATAAGAAATATTTCATTTCATAACTGACCACCATAAATGATATTTCATCACCTTGTACATTTTATGAAAACAAGGATGAATACCTCATTTAGAATGGTGATATGATAAAATAATATATTACAGTATATTTGAGGGACTATAATTATATTATTCAAGTGTAACAATGATTTTTCATCCCCTATCCATCCATCAGAGTTATCCCACTATTTTGGTTTGACCTAATGGTGACACATCCATGATCTTTTATTTGAGCCTATTTTTCACAATATATCAAGTGAGGAACATGAATAACTAAGAAGAAAAATTTATTCTAATATTTTATGGCATAGTTCAAATGCATGTTAATGATAATTATTGTCAGCTTCCAATGGTCTTCAGGTCCATTTAAGAATTCATTATAAGACTTTTAGCTTAGGGAATCTTCCACTGAATTAACATTCCTAATATTATACACCAATTGCAAATGAATCATTTATTGATACTCTATCCATAATCATTTAATCAAGTTCTTGTCTCATTTTTAGTAGATATATTTTAAAATTTTATAATTATTGAAGACTTTAAATATTTCTCCAATGAGGTAGTGAAGCCAATAATTTAATGAATGTAAAACCGTAGCTAATTCCAGGTCATTCTTTGGATAATTATTAACATGAGTTCAAAAATTCCTCAAACCATAAACAAAGACCCGATCTACCTACATGAGAAAACAACTGATATTAGATCTAGACGTGTTATAATATACCACATAGACACGATCTAGTTCTAAAAATATTTATATTGGTACCGAGGTTTGATTATATTTAAGTCCAAGAAAACATTTCTGACAGTAATCATTCAATGTGAATGGAAAAACCTTTTTGGTCATAGAATCCATATGATAAGAAATAATTGGGAAACCCTGAAAAAATAGATGATAATATACTATTAATCCAAGAAAACTACATATATTGAAGATGTTTTTAGTGTCTTCCAATAGATGGATACTTCATTATTATCGAGGCTAACTGATATTCCCTCATAAGAAATGATGCACCCAATACAATGGACTTGTTGTATCCAGAAGTCACACTTTGAAAACATAAAATATAATTGGTAATTATGAAATATTCTTTATACTATTTGTATGTGATCCCCATGATCATTCGTACAGTAAAAATACACTAAAATATCATCAATAAATATGATATATAAAGGCTCAAGGTATACAAAAAAGATACAATCACGAAGGACATGAATATTTTAGGTGAATCAGTGAGACCAAAGGGCATAATTGCATATTCCTAATGACCATAAAAACATTTCAATAATATTTTTAGAATATTATTAAAACCCTAATTTTTGGTAATTTTTTAATTTTTTTATATTAATTAATTTTTGTTTATGTTTTGCAATGCACCGAGTCAAACACTCTGTTCCCATAGCACTGACTTGGCAAACATTACATGCAACACCGTGTCTTTCCAAACAAAAATATATTATTAATATATTATATTAACATATAACATAGACATTAAGTTAGAACTTATTATTATCACTAACTAACTTATTAAATATTATGGTTTACACAAATATAAAATGAATTCATTAGTTACAATGAACCAATTTAATATAAAAGGAATATTTTTATAGAAAACTGTTTTTATGTTCATAAAGCCAGTTTATCCAAATAAATTAAATTAATTACAGTTCATGAGTGAAATTAAGTTAATATATATAATATATATTTAATAAAATATTATTTATATTAATCCAATAGATTCAACAGGCATAAGATAATAACAAACACAATTTTACGCTTAAAAGCCTATTTTTTATAAGGTAGTTTTACCACATTTTAAATCCAATTTTTGGAACCTTTATATATTTAATATGTAAAAATAAACTTTATTTTTTGAATATAAACATAAAAATTAGGTTAGGATTAATTTTTGGTATTATTTTTGTAAGGTTTCATTTTTCAATGAACATTTAAAAATACTGGATTTTAATTCAAAACTAACTTTTTTTATAAAATTTATTTATAAGGATAATTTTTATTTTAAATTGGTTTAAAATTTTAATTAGATAATATTTTTATCAATAAATCTAGTTGAGGTCCTTGAAATATATTTCATTTTGATATCTTCTATAAAAAATAACAAACTTTTTGAATGTTTTTATAAAAAAACCCATATTTCCAACCAAAATGTGAGATTAAATTTAAATTAATTTATTCCACTTCTATATTTGGAATTTTTAAAAATTTAAACCATATTTGGAATTAGAATAATTTATTATTTATAATAAGTTCAACTTATTCTTTGACCAAAAATGATAGTGATGTAATTAAAATTAACTACAATGATTAAAGTTAAATTATGCGTAATAATGGACTAAACCATAACATTAAGGCCCAAGATGACCGATAAAATTTTAATAAAGACATTTTATGGACATTTAAGACAATATCCTATATTTTATTTACTTTTTACCGTTATTTAATCACTTTATATTAATAAAACATGGATGGGCTTCCTTTAATTTTAAATATTACAAGAGTGTCACCCCTCCTTCATTATAAAAGACCTCACATCATCCCATTTCCTCACACCTATCAAGCCACTTCATCTCAACCAAAATATGTAAAAATAACTCCCTAAATTCTCCAATATTTATATTGATGCCTTCCTTTTTTTTCAAAAATTAATCTACGAAATCCTTTTGGCACAAGCCAAACGGAGTTACCCGATTAAGAGGTAACACCCTCCCTCAAACTCCTTTATTTTATTTTCTTTCTCCACTCCATCAAATATTCTTATTAAATTCTAGTATAACAACATGATTATCCTAAATATACTATTATTTTGTTATTTTTAGGATTATACCTACACTTAAACACACACCTATTTACTGGGCAATGAACATAATGTTTACATTTACTGTGGACTACCGCTTCAATAAATGATGATTATTAATTTTTCTTTTACCACCTATCATGGGGGAAATAATGATGAATTTTATATATATATTTTATATATAATATTATTACACCTTTAATATTATTTAATTATTTTGCAATATATATCTTTTTTACTTTCTATTTAGTGTAAATACGATAATTTCATTTTACGAAGTGTGGACTACTGCCCACTCAAAGCGACGTGAACCATTCTTACACTACATAGAATGTATTAAGGATGTATTTAGTGAATAAATATGATATATATGATATAATAATTATAATTTAATTATTATATATATACTTTTATATACATTTATATGTCTTTCACTTTTTTTCAACTTGACAATTAAACAAAAATAGCGTTTATCTGTATGTACAGCTTGTCGTCTCTATGAACGGTGTATTCTATTTCATAATTCAAAATTATATGGATTATTATAATAAAAATATACATAAAAGAAAATATATTTAAATCATGGATTAAATTATTTAAATCTTGATATAAATATAAGGATAAAAGATGTTACAAATTAAGATACATGAGAAAAACAAATAAGATATTACCCAAAGGGAAACCTTAAGATAATATTTTTAATAAGAGGGTAATATAAATCCATCATGAAAACATATACATTATTAGAAGTAATAATATGGTTATGAGATATATTTATAACAAATTTATATTTATGATAAAATAGGTTTGTATGAGTATGAAGAGAGTGAAGACGTAAGGTAAACTAATTTCATCTCACTCTTTATTTCTATGAGACACATGCCATATTCACCACTAAATTTCTTTGTAGTTTATATAAATACCATGAATTTATTATAATCCTATTATTCATAAATATATATTTTTTTTTCATATCCATTATATGATCTTTATTCAATAGGGTTTATGTTCTTAAAAATCGTTTTTAATAGTCTTTTATAAGTTTTTAAGGAAAAAAGTTTGGAAATGGTCTGCAAGATTATATATAGGTTTCAAGGAAAATGGTTTTGAGAATGTTTTAAATATTACTTTATATATTTTGAAGTATATTTAAAAATAAATAAAATTCAAATGGTTCTATGTTTAAAAATACTTTTTTCAAAAAATAGAGTATATTTTCTATAAGATTTTTTTAAAATATGTTTCAAAATTGTTTCCCATATAAGATAACATCCATTGGTGTTACTGTAACGACCCAAATTTTCATTAATGGAAAATCCCTCTTGATCCAGTTAAATGTTTCTTTATGTTTTTATAAGATGTCAACTTCTTTAAGTTTTACGTTAAGATTTGTGACCGTTACTTTTATAGCCATTGAACAGTGATCATCTGGGTAGTTTAAATATAAGGCTTTAACGAACCAATTTTTCTACTCAGACAAAGGAAGTGATGGCCTCATCCAGTAGAATTGCCCCTTACGAAGCCCATTTGTCAGAGCTCGGTAAAGAGGTGGCATCTTTGGGCTTTGCCCTTGACCAAGCCCAAGCTGAGCTTCATCAAGTCAAGCTCGAACGTGATCGTCTACGGGAAAAATGGAAGTTGATAGAGATTACCACTCGAGCGATGTTATCCGAGCAGCCCCAAGAGTCTGTCACCATCGCGCACCTTACCCTTAGGTCTTATGCGGCTATTTTAAGGGGTTATGTAACAAATAAGTAGAACCATGTTCATGTACATTATTTTTTTTATATATAATAATGAATATAATTTCTAGTCATTTTTGATACATTGTAATTAGTTTTTAAAGTACAAATGGTGTTTTTAGTTATTATTTAATTAAGAATTATATTTTATTAAATTAGAGGATTTTTGAATTAAATAATATTTTAATAAAATATTATTATTAATATTAAATTAATTGTCATTAAATATAAATGATCTTATAATTTTATGAATGCAATTAAAATGTTTATTAAGGTTTGAAACCCATTTCTGTCAAAACCCGTGAATTTCTTTATAAATGTCGGTTTTTATTTTAAAAGTGAAAATTCACATATTTAGAAAATTATTTAGATAAAATAAATATTATTTTTGGAATCAGGACGTCGAAATTATCCAACGGTGAATTTTTCATAATTTTCTGAGACAGTCCAATTTTTGGGTAAAAATTAAATACCTTTTAAATATATAATGTGTTTTATGACATCATAATGACCCAATGGTGATGTAATAAAATACCATAATCCTTAGGTTCGGCCAATATATGTTTTATCATTAAAATAATTAGGTTTTGGGTTTGTTTGACTCACTTTTCAAAGCATTAATGGAGCCCTCAAGACTTATTCAACACTTTGCCTTTTTAAATTAATTTCCATGGGAGTGTGACTCACCTCCACATAAGCAACCCTAATTTTTTAATAAGTTCGGACCTTGGCCTTGTAAAATATTGTTTTCCTCTCTCCTTTTCCAGAAACCATGGGCAAATACCATGGGATGGTTTGTGGTTTGGATTATTTTAATATAAGGGGTCCCAAACCTAAATAATAAAGAATTCTCTCACCTTTCCTATATAAACCCACCCAAGCTCCCACTTCCTCCTCACCCAAATCCCTTGAAGTTCGTCCAACCTCTGCCCTACTCTCTCTAGAATCCTCTCAAGGTGCCCCAAGCTCCCAAGAAGCCTCTCACAAGCCTCTCTCTAGCCTTTGGAAGCACACTTCCAAGTAAGGGTTTTTCTTCCTTTCTCATTTTTGTCAATTTTCTTTAAGTTGTATTGCCCTTTTAATTTCATTTATGAATGTTGGGGTATGGTTTTGCACCTCTACCATACTTCCCTCTTATTGTTTGAATGATGGGAGACCCCTTTCTCTCTCATTAAATGCCTCCCATGTACACCCGTTACTATGCTGAAATACCGAAAGGAACCTTTTTCTTCTCTTTTATATTCAAGCAATACGTTTGTATCATGAATCTAAATTCCTTTTTAATTGTTGGGACATGTATCTATATGACCTTCTTACTGTCCATTACATGTAAATATGATGAGGAACCCCTTTCTCTCTCATCAGCCTTTTTATGAATTCTTATGTCACGCCGTTACGCTGCCGAAATCACACCGATTTTCTAAGCCAATATCATTGTGTAGTGAATACCATGCCCATTTCTCCATCAAGGGTATTCACCTTTATGCACATTTACTTATTGATTGTAAAGTTTCATGTATGAATTCCACATTCCTTTATCGTGGAATAAATGATTATGTTTTATGAATCCATGTTTTATGATCCATGTGGCACACTTATGCATGAAATGAAATGTTTAAGAAGGGTGCGCCCTGATAGCGCTCCAATGCATTGGGTAAAGTATAGTATCATGATACGTCATGTGCAATGAGTGTTGACTCATGCTAATTCAAGTGCAACGAGGGTTTACTCGTGCTTCAAGTGCAATGAGGGTTTACTCATGCTCCATGTGCAATGAGCCTTGGCTCATGCTAATTCAATGTTAAGTGTTGTTGCCACATTTCCATGTTATGATTATCATGCTTTATCATGCCTTTATGTTCATGTCTCTCTTATGCTCTATTGATATGCCTATTTCCTAACATGTATTTTACTCCTCATGTTATTCATTGTGTACTCCCTTACTGGGCTTTATAGCTCACCCTTTTCTTATGCATGTCCTCAGGTTATCCCATGCAATGCTAAGTACGAAGGATTGTAGTGGTCATGTAAAGGAAGTTTTCAATAAGGATGTTGTATTTCATGTTTAAATTTTTTATGTAATGATCCTAAGCCCCAAAGACACTAAACCTCTCGATCTTCTTTGTTGTATCAAGTGAAGTTTTATGTAATAAAGCATGTTTAAGTTGTAATAAAAAGCAGGGTTGTCACAGTTGGTATCAGAGGATAGGTTTAGTTATTTTTGGGATTAGGAAACCCTAGTAAGACCTTAGATACAAGACTAAGAATAATAAAAACTCCCCTAAGTTTTGGTAAGTACTAAGTAAGTGGTTTATCAAACAAATACATCCCTGTCTGGATACGAGCAGGTAGAGGCGGCTCTGGCACAGATGTATCCTAGGGGTAAAACCCGAAAACACCGCTTTGAGCTAGACTCGAACGAGAACTGGTGCACGACAACGGGCCTTGCTGCACTCTTGGTTACGACACTCCCGGGGGATATGTTTTGATAAATTCACAATCTTAGTATGAACCCTTATTAAGGGAAAAATGCCCCTAAGAATATATGTTAGAAGGAAGATCATGAAAAGCCTGGATTGAATGCTATAGACTCATGAGTTAAAGAGATTAAAGTTTATTTATAAGTCATCAACTTTTGTCTTTGGATTACCCTTTATGTGTTACCCCTAACTTTCCTTTTATTCCAGCCAATGGCCGGTAATAGGAGAACTCGGGCTAACAACCGTTGTGAAGATCAGTGCGATGATTGTACTAATGATATGCCCAATCCGATGGGAGCGGGAATCGCGAACTTTGTCACGCTTCTCTCTCAGCTAACTCAAGTTTTGAATAGAAACACTGGTCAAGAGGAACGTTCAAACCCCCCTAAGAAAGAACAAGTCGCTATTGAAAGCTTCATGAGACAAAGGCCTCCTACGTTTAGTGGATCATCCGATCCCACGATTGCTGAACAATGGATCAACTCCATTGAAAAGATATTCTCCATCCTCCAATGCTCTGAAAAAGAGAAAGTCCTCCTGGCGACTTATCGTATGGAGGGTGAAGCTGATCAATGGTGGACATTGATCAAAAATACGAAGCCTGAGGAGGAGATCGAGGCTTTGGAATGGAAGGTATTCCGGAAGATGTTTTTCGATAAATATTTTCCACGCACCCTCCGTCTTAAGATGGAAAGGGACTTCCTTTCCCTCAAGCAGAAAGATGAGGAATCTGTGGGAGCGTACGAGGCAAACTTCACAAGGCTTGCACGATACGCTTCCGGCTTTGTCGTTACCCCCGAATGCAAGGTTGACCGCTTCTTTGGTGGGCTGAAGCCTAGCTTGCGGAAAGCTTTAGCGATCCGTGACTTCGACAGCTATGAGGAAATTGTCCGATGTGCCCTAAAGGTTGAAATGGAGATCGGAGAATCACAGGGGTATCATGGGGACAAGAAGCGGAAGGTGGACTTCAATGCTGGTGGTCCGATGGATAAATCCAACGGCGCTAAGAAATTCCAGCACCCCACTTGCCAAAAGTGTGGAAAGAAGCACCCTGGAAATTGCCTTAGGGGGACAAGAAAATGCTTCAAGTGTGGAAGAGAAGGGCACCTAGCTGTTAACTGTCAGCAAGAAGGACCCGCGGCTGCGACGGAGGGGAGGAACGCTCCGTTCGAACCTCAACGCGTTGTTCAATGCTTCAAATGCAAAGAACCGGGTCATTTTGCGAATCAGTGCCCTAATCCAAGGGTTATCGGAGGCAATCAACAACCTCCAAGACAGCAAGGAAGAGCTTTTGCCATCACTTCTGCCGAAGTGAACCCCGACAACGAAGTGGTGACAAGTACGCTAGTTATTCATTCAAGAATAGCGAACGTACTTTTTGATTCAGGTTCTACGCATTCTTTTATATCTCAAAAGTTTAGAAGAACAATCCCTGCACCACCACAAATCCTGGAAGTAAAGATGTCAGTGAGTACGGCAAATGGGGCAATCATTGCATCCCATGAGTATAAGTCCTCCCCTGTTATAATCAGTGGATTGAATTTCCCAGCGAACCTCGTCATACTCCCTTTGGTGGAATTTGATGCAATTCTTGGCATGGATTGGCTTTCCTTATATAGAGCCAACATAAATTGCCGGGAGAGGGAAATCACACTCCATATGGAGAATCGACCCCCGATTCTTTACAAGTGTCAGGAGGAAGATGAATCTCATTTAGCTCCATCATCTCAAGCATGGATATTACTGCCTTATGAGCACGCATATCTGGCTCAGATGATTGAGTCCAAGGAAGAAACCACCCTTGAAGAAATGCCTATTGTGAGGGAATTCGCTGAAGTATTTCCCAAGGAACTTCCTGTTCTTCCTCCAAGAAGAGATGTTGAGTTCTCAATTGAACTTATACCTGGGGCGCTACCAATATCCAAGACTCCATATAGAATGGCTGTGGTTGAGCTTGAAGAACTGAAGAAACAACTACAGGAGAATCTGGATAAAGGGTTTATACGCCCAAGTGCATCACCATGGGGTGCACCAGTCCTCTTCGTCAAGAAGAAGGATGGGTCAATGCGGCTTTGCATCGATTATCGTGAACTTAACAAAATCACGATAAAGAACAAGTATCCTCTCCCAAGAATCGATGACTTGTTTGATCAGCTGCGTGGAGCACAATACTTCTCCAAGGTCGACTTGCGGTCGGGATATTATCAAGTAAGGGTGAAGAAGGAAGATATCCCCAAGACTGCTTTTCGTACAAGGTACGGGCACTATGAATTCATAGTAATGCCTTTTGGACTCACCAATGCTCCAGCAATATTCATGGACTTGATGAATAGAGTCTTTAGAGATTACCTAGATAAATTTGTGGTAGTCTTTATAGATGATATTCTAATATACTCCAAAACCAAGGAGGACCATGAGGAGCATTTAAGAACTGTACTGGAGACTTTGCGCAAGGAGAAGCTCTATGCCAAGTACAGCAAGTGTGAGTTCTGGTTGAAGGAGGTCTCATTCTTGGGCCATATCATCACAAGCAATGGGATATCTGTGGACCCCTCCAAAACAGATGCAATTGAGGGATGGCCGAGGCCAACATCGGTAACTGATATCCGTAGCTTCTTGGGGTTAGCTGGATATTATCGACGATTTGTGAGAAACTTCTCACGATTGTCCAACCCTCTTACCAAGCTAACTCGAAAGGGAGTAAAGTTTGCTTGGAGTGATGAATGCGAAGAAAGCTTCAAGGAGTTGAAAAGGAGACTTATCACTGCACCTGTGCTCACTTTACCCACAAGTGGGGAGCTTTTTGTGGTATTCAGTGATGCTTCGAAGAAGGGCTTAGGATGTGTGCTGATGCAGAATGATAAAGTGATATCCTATGCCTCAAGACAGTTGAAAATCCATGAGCGAAACTATCCAACGCATGATCTGGAGTTGGCGGCGGTGATCTTTGCCTTGAAAATCTGGCGGCATTATCTCTATGGAGAGAAATGTGAGATATATACTGACCACAAGAGTCTTAAATATATATTCACACAGAAAGAGCTTAATATGCGCCAGAGAAGATGGATAGAGCTCATAAAGGATTATGATTGTTCAATACATTACCACCCTGGGAAGGCGAACAAGGTGGCGGATGCCCTAAGTAGAAAGGATCCAGCAATTCTATCAATGATGAGAATTGAGAAGGATCCAATCTTCTTAGACTTGATGAAGATGGACGTGGGAATCATAAAGAAGGGAACATCATCAATCCTTTCACAAATGATTTCTCAACCATCTCTTTTGGAAAGGTTAAAGGATGCTCAAAAGGATGATGCGAGAATCCAAGAAAAAGTGGAAGCTATCAAAAAGGGAAAATCCTCAGAGTTTAATGTTAATGAAGAAGGAATTGTGCGGTTTGGGAAAAGACTATGTGTCCCATCAAGTTCGGAGATGAAGAAGGAACTTTTGGATGATGCACATAGTTCAAATTTCTCTATTCACCCAGGGAGCACAAAGATGTATCGAGATCTCCGAGAAAACTTTTGGTGGGATAATATGAAGAAGGAGATCGCCGAATATACATCAAAGTGCCTGGTGTGTCAGCAAGTGAAGGCAGAGAGGCAGAAGTCTAAGGGGATGATGCAACCATTGCCCATACCAGAATGGAAATGGGAGAACATCACCATGGACTTCGTCACTGGACTTCCAAGGACATCCAAAAGCAACAATGCAATCTGGGTTATTGTGGATCGTCTTACAAAGACTGCACACTTCATTGCTATTCGAGAGGATTTTTCTTTGGATCAACTGGCACGAATATATATCAGGGAAGTGGTACGGTTGCATGGAGTACCAATGTCTATTGTGTCGGACCGAGATCCAAGATTTACCTCTAAGTTTTGGAAGAGTCTTCAACATGCTCTGAATACTGAACTGAACTTCAGTACGGCCTATCATCCTCAAACTGATGGCCAATCCGAGCGGACTATCCAAACACTTGAGGATATGTTGAGAGCGTGCTCAATGGACTTTAAAGGAGGATGGGATCAACATCTTCCTCTAGTTGAGTTCTCTTATAATAATAGTTTCCACTCGAGCATCCAAATGGCACCATATGAAGCCCTGTATGGGAAAAGGTGTAGAACACCGGCATGTTGGGATGAGGTCGGTGAACGTAAGCTGCTTGGACCAGAAATGGTCGAAGAAATGGTGGAGAAGGTGAAAACCATTCAGCAGCATATCAAGGCAGCCCAAAGTCGACAGAAGAGTTATGCAGATAATCGTCGACGAGACCTTGAGTTTAAAGTCGGAGACATGGTGTTTTTACGCATATCTCCGTGGAAGAAGGTCATGAGGTTTGGAAAGAAAGGGAAGTTATGTCCAAGGTACATCGGCCCCTTCGAGATTCTTGATCGTGTTGGGGCTGTGGCCTATCGACTAGCACTTCCACCTACTATGGCCAAGGTGCATGATGTCTTCCATGTATCCCTCTTAAGGAAGTACATACCAGACCCTTCACATGTACTCTCTTCTGAGGTGGTACAATTAGAAGATGATCTTTCTTATGAGGAGCAACCAGTGAAGATCTTGGATCGTAGAGAAAAAGTTCTACGAAATAAGACAATGCCCCTCGTCAAGGTGTTGTGGAGAAACCACAAGTTTGAAGAAGCAACTTGGGAGTCGGAGGATATGATGAAGCTAAGTTACCCACATTTGTTTTAGTGTGGGGAAAGGAAAATTTCGAGGGCGAAATTTCTTAAGGGGGGAATGTTGTAACGACCCAAATTTTCATTAATGGAAAATCCCTCTTGATCCAGTTAAATGTTTCTTTATGTTTTTATAAGATGTCAACTTCTTTAAGTTTTACGTTAAGATTTGTGACCGTTACTTTTATAGCCGTTGAACAGTGATCATCTGGGTAGTTTAAATATAAGGCTTTAACGAACCAATTTTTCTACTCAGACAAAGGAAGCGATGGCCTCATCCAGTAGAATTTCCCCTTACGAAGCCCATTTGTCGGAGCTCGGTAAAGAGGTGGCGTCTTTGGGCTTTGCCCTTGACCAAGCCCAAGCTGAGCTTCATCAAGTCAAGCTCGAACGTGATCGTCTACGGGAAAAATGGAAGTTGATAGAGATTACCACTCGAGCGATGTTATCTGAGCAGCCCCAAGAGTCTGTCACCATCGCGCACCTTACCCTTAGGTCTTATGCGGCTATTTTAAGGGGTTATGTAACAAATAAGTAGAACCATGTTCATGTACATTATTTTTTTTATATATAATAATGAATATAATTTCTAGTCATTTTTGATACATTGTAATTAGTTTTTAAAGTACAAATGGTGTTTTTAGTTATTATTTAATTAAGAATTATATTTTATTAAATTAGAGGATTTTTGAATTAAATAATATTTTAATAAAATATTATTATTAATATTAAATTAATTGTCATTAAATATAAATGATCTTATAATTTTATGAATGCAATTAAAATGTTTATTAAGGTTTGAAACCCATTTCTGTCAAAACCCGTGAATTTCTTTATAAATGTCGGTTTTTATTTTAAAAGTGAAAATTCACATATTTAGAAAATTATTTAGATAAAATAAATATTATTTTTGGAATCAGGACGTCGAAATTATCCAACGGTGAATTTTTCATAATTTTCTGAGACAGTCCAATTTTTGGGTAAAAATTAAATACCTTTTAAATATATAATGTGTTTTATGACATCATAATGACCCAATGGTGATGTAATAAAATACCATAATCCTTAGGTTCGGCCAATATATGTTTTATCATTAAAATAATTAGGTTTTGGGTTTGTTTGACTCACTTTTCAAAGCATTAATGGAGCCCTCAAGACTTATTCAACACTTTGCCTTTTTAAATTAATTTCCATGGGAGTGTGACTCACCTCCACATAAGCAACCCTAATTTTTTAATAAGTTCGGACCTTGGCCTTGTAAAATATTGTTTTCCTCTCTCCTTTTCCAGAAACCATGGTCAAATACCATGGGATGGTTTGTGGTTTGGATTATTTTAATATAAGGGGTCCCAAACCTAAATAATAAAGAATTCTTTCACCTTTCCTATATAAACCCACCCAAGCTCCCACTTCCTCCTCACCCAAATCCCTTGAAGTTCGTCCAACCTCTGCCCTACTCTCTCTAGAATCCTATCAAGGTGCCCCAAGCTCCCAAGAAGCCTCTCACAAGCCTCTCTCTAGCCTTTGGAAGCACACTTCCAAGTAAGGGTTTTTCTTCCTTTCTCATTTTTGTCAATTTTCTTTAAGTTGTATTGCCCTTTTAATTTCATTTATGAATGTTGGGGTATGGTTTCTCACCTCTCCCATACTTCCCTCTTATTGTTTGAATGATGGGAGACCCCTTTCTCTCTCATTAAATGCCTCCCATGTACACCCGTTACTATGCCGAAATACCGAAAGGAACCTTTTTCTTCTCTTTTATATTCAAGCAATACTTTTGTATCATGAATCTAAATTCCTTTTTAATTGTTGGGACATGTATCTATATGACCTTCTTACTGTCCATTACATGTAAATATGATGAGGAACCCCTTTCTCTCTCATCAGCCTTTTTATGAATTCTTATGTCACGCCGTTACGCTGCCGAAATCACACCGATTTTCTAAGCCAATATCATTGTGTAGTGAATACCATGCCCATTTCTCCATCAAGGGTATTCACCTTTATGCACATTTACTTATTGATTGTAAAGTTTCATGTATGAATTCCACATTCCTTTATCGTGGAATAAATGATTATGTTTTATGAATCCATGTTTTATGATCCATGTGGCACACTTATGCATGAAATGAAATGTTTAAGAAGGGTGCGCCCTGATAGCGCTCCAATGCATTGGGTAAAGTATAGTATCATGATACGTCATGTGCAATGAGTGTTGACTCATGCTAATTCAAGTGCAACGAGGGTTTACTCGTGCTTCAAGTGCAATGAGGGTTTACTCATTCTCCATGTGCAATGAGCCTTGGCTCATGCTAATTCAATGTTAAGTGTTGTTGCCACATTTCCATGTTATGATTATCATGCTTTATCATGCCTTTATGTTCATGTCTCTCTTATGCTCTATTGATATGCCTATTGCCTAACATGTATTGTACTCCTCATGTTATTCATTGTGTACTCCCTTACTGGGCTTTATAGCTCACCCTTTTCTTATGCATGTCCTCAGGTTATCCCATGCAATGCTAAGTACGAAGGATTGTAGTGGTCATGTAAAGGAAGTTTTCAATAAGGATGTTTTATTTCATGTTTAAAGTTTTTATGTAATGATCCTAAGCCCCAAAGACACTAAACCTCTCGATCTTCTTTGTTGTATCAAGTGAAGTTTTATGTAATAAAGCATGTTTAAGTTGTAATAAAAAGCAGGGTTGTCACAGTTACTCATGACTTTATTTTAAATGATATAAATAACCCATTAATATTATATCTTTGAATAGTTTATTCCTTATGTCATGGTATTTATGATACCTTTCCCTATTTCACGGTTATATGTTTATGAAATCTGTTTCCCTTTCCCGGGTTATGCTTATGATGAAATGATTACGAAACTTGTATCTTCTACCACATGTTATGATATGATTACATGTTTGTGATACCCATTTCATTTCATGGA
Organism: Viscum album; assembly: GCA_963277665.1. Lineage (NCBI taxonomy): Eukaryota > Viridiplantae > Streptophyta > Magnoliopsida > Santalales > Viscaceae > Viscum > Viscum album. Next base: position 794,959,642 of record OY728143.1, on the reverse strand, counting down.
TAATGATATGTTTTTTTTAAGATTTTATGTCCAATGTATGTATGATTTCATTATGAGATGGGTAAGAACTACATCTCTCTCCAATGCATTGGTTAAAGATTTATATCTCATGAGATAGACTAAGATGGTCATGGGAGTGAACATTGACTACTAATATGGGCATGTGAGTGAAAGATGACTTCCAATATGGTATGAGGAGTGAACACATACTAATAATATGGAAATGTTAGTGAACCATGAATACCAAGATGGCATGGGTAGTGAACCCATACTACTATCATGGTCTTGGAAGCGATGCCTTGTATATTGTTTAAATCATATTATATGCTTATGTGTATGCCAAAATTCGATATTTTATTTCTTTGTTATGATTTCATGCTTTATTTTATCTTTTACCATATGATTCATGTCTTATGAAATGTCAATTTTTATTCCACGATTCTTATTTATAATCTTTTATATTCATGGTATGACCTTTTAATGTTATGATCACGTCGTCATACCCCTATGATCATGTTTATGTTTACATGTTTCCATCATTTTACCCATACTGAGCATCTGAGCTCACCCCATTTTATGTTTTATTTCCCCCATGATATGATGATACATATTTTGTTTGATGTGTATAATAATAGTTCTAGTCAAGAAGAACCTAGTGGGAGAGAATGAAACTCACTTATATTCTATTGTTTTTGTATCCTTTTTTCCAAAGGAACTAGACCAGTAGGGACATTGGGTGTCTCTTTGTATTATGTTTTATGTATTGTGAAAAATTGATTTAATGATAATGTATGTCAATCCTGGGTCATTATACATATTTCATGCAATAACATAATATAAAATGGAATTAATTCAAAATTAAAAACAAAACTTATAAATAAACTCACTAACCCTTATGATCCATATTAACACCCAGGGTTATCCATTCATGATACGATATGTTGCCTGATATAGTTTTCCATACCCACCATCAATTCTAAATGAATTACAATTCTAAGGACTAATAAAATATAGTTCATATCTATCCTAAGGAGGATTCTCCTTCTAAGGGTAAAATATATACTTCATGTACTAATGGACCCAGTGCGAATTCCCAAACAAGGGCCACTTACATGATTAGTAGACTCAGGCTCCCTGTTAATTCCTAGGATATGAATGATTTATCATTTAAAATATCAATATAAATATATAAAATGAATAAAAAATTAACAAACATCCAAACATTTTTAATATATTTCATTTTGGTTAACTTATACAAATTCCCAATTATCATCCCTTTTATTCCATTATACCATGTTTCCATTTTACTAATCAATTATTTAATGACCCAAACTCAGTTAACCTAGAGACGAAGTATTCTTTTTGTACATTGTCATAGATACTTGAAATATAATCCTAAATGACCGATCAACTTAGTAGCCTTATAGAAAGAGATACATACATGATACCCATTTTATATTAGTAATTAAATATAAATCATAAAAAATTAAACCTTCATCATCCTTGAAACTCATTAAAATATTTCCTCTTCTCGACCAGGGTAAAGGAAGAAAAATAAGGCTGATCTCAAATTCTCATTAATGGTTATGTATATTGGAATATACCATCATTAAATAAGGAATAATCAATATATCAAGGCAGGTAACTGAAAAAAACTACCATTTAATCAATAACGTGAGTATGAAGGTTTAATCAATGGGTAGGTATACACCAAGACCCAATTTAATTTTTCTAATTGATTTGGTTCCTGAGGTAGATTTATGCATCAAGGATCTATCTATAACTGATCCCCACCTGTCACTAGATGTTCAATTCATTCTTCATATGTTCAATAATCAATTCAATTTTTTCCCTGTTTAATCAAATAACTTTCCTCGTAAAAACCATATGTAATAATGATATACAGTTTATCAAATAATTATATACATGATACATAGAATATATATATTTAAGATAAATTTAATTTCAAATTATCATAAGAAAGTGAATGTTTCAAGAGATATTAAATGGCCACAAAATTAATGGGTGGTAATAAATGTTTTGTGATGAATTCATGTCTTTAAGAGGATAAGAGAAAATATAAGTGATCAATTTAAATATTATTTCTTAGAATCATAATCATTGTAAAATAATTGAAAAAATATAGAGGATTCTAATTATCATAAAATGGTTAGAGTGATGAGAATGTTCTTTAATGTTGTATATGTTAAAAACATTACATTTGAATTTTTATAAATAAATGTAAAAATGATCCTTTTTGAAAACATTATAAAGATTTTGTTAAAAAATTATAATGTCAAGGTTAAAATAATTTTTAATTAATTTATCATTTGAGTTATAAGTAGTAATTTTGTAAAATAATTGAAAAAAAATATAGACATTGAAGAAAAATATATTCAATTAAAAGAGAAATAAAACAGATGTTTTCTTTTAAAAAATTATTTTCCTGATTCATGTTCCAAAGATAGGAAAAATTGTATGAAAATATGGAAAATACATAAATATCTATAGGATAAAAAAATATGTATTTTAGGATACATTGATTATAACGTTCCTTCAAAAAAATTAAGGAAATCCTAAAAAATTGAGATTGTAAAATAAATCCTTACATATTTGATAAATTTTAAATTGTAATCCCTTGAAAGAATAAACATAAATTGAAATTTGAGTCATAATGAATTGTTAGGTATTCGTGTCAAGTATATCAAAGGGGTAGTATATACACCACATAAAAGTAAATTGGTTTATAATATCAAAATTGTCTCAATAGACTGAAAATTGAGAAGAAATCCCTTACAACATAGTTCCCTTTAGATGAACATGAATTAAACTCTTATATATTGGTTTTAAACATGTTATTAATAAATACTTGAACCGTATTTATATTTATAATATCATATATTATCCTTTTATAACTTATTATCACCAATTATTTAACAATATTTCATTATTACCATTTTTTCTGGTGTTAACTACATTACTTTATTTTTAATGTTTTGTCACTAAATATAACAGACCAACCCGAGTCAAATAGACTATCCACTTGAGCTAGATCAATAGGGTGATTTATAAAAAAGATAAAGGGATTAAATTCTTGAATATAACCAAAATAATACATACAATCACATTACAACATAGAAGAAAAATGTACAACCAGATCCATACAAATGAATCCATACATGCTAACCAAGAAAGTATAAATCAAACAAGACCAACATGTCTCCATGGGACCAAATTCCACCTCTAAACCATCCCATATTTAATTATGTGAATAAAAGATAATCAATAATTCTACAAGATACCCTTTCCTTTACCTATATACTACAATAAAACATCTACAACTGCCCAATAGAAAAAGTATTTTGGGAGCACAAATCCTGGTAGGATACAACCGTAGAGTCTATATAAGGTCTAATATTAATAATTCAATAGTTATTGCTTTTAAAATAATAACAGTTTTACAAATCATTTTCAAATATCAAAACCAGTTTGTAAATAATTTTCCTTTGGTTTTTCATAAAATCATTTCACATCCATAAATCTATGAAACTGACAAGTAGAAGTGATAAAATAAGGAAGAATATCGGCACCCATAATGTAATAATGTAAACAAACATCCATGACATAAAAAATCTTGTGAAACCCTATGGTACAAACTTTTCTGGAAAACACATGAGAAACAATCCATGATTAAATCCTTCATACGAGAAACAACTATAAATGAAAAAGAACAATGTATTGGGACCTAGCCTATGGGAATACATACTTGACATAATGGATCCTAAACCAAGAATAATAATATTATCAACCAGTATTTATTACTTATGTAGTCTATAGATAACCTGAAAGCAACCCCTAGTGGTTCCACACACACTAGGTTCACCCATGTCCCTTTCCCGATAATCCCAAGGTTACCAATGAGCCATTATAAATAAATCATTTCAAAACTATGCACAAAATTTATAACAGATTTTCAAATCCAATCCAATCCACTTTAGTGTTTGAAAATACATTTCCAAATAAAAACCACAATTCAATAATTTAATTAAACACTTTGTGTGAAAAAACCTATTTTTAAAGGAAAACCCATTTATTAAAAATTATTATTCCATGAAATCCCTTGAAACTGAAAATAAGTTAAATTAAATAAATAAATAAAAATTCAATAATGATAAGAATTTCATATAATTAACCCTTTTTATAGAAACACATGACTCAAAATGGAGGTAGAACACTTATCATTCTATAACGGTGGTAGATAAAGATTAAATTGGGTACTCACGATCCTTGATCCACAAGAAAAAACATCAATACTCCATCAAATCCCTTAGATCTATAATACAAAACCCCTTTATGTTCTAAATTATGGGAGGAAAATAGATCTAATGTGGATCTACAAATATTAGGAGAAACTAGATAAAATACACAATATACCTCGATGCGATCCACCAAGAATAGAGTAATGACACCAAGCATTCATGGGGAGAGACCTCTAAAGTTTTGTGGAATGTTTATTATGAGAGAATATGGGAGTAGGGGTTTATTAGGCTAAAATAATAGGGTAAAAGGTGTGAAATTAATTCTTTATAAGATTTTAGAGGGAGGTCTCAGGGTTTCCTTGAGGAGGCGGTATAGTTAAACTAAATATATGAATTAACCAGGTACACATATTATCCATTTTTTTGGGTCACATATTTTGAAATGAGGCCACATTTTAAGCTAACCGTGTTCCTTGAACTTGTGAAACACCAAGAAGAACACCAGACCATTCGTGGTTCCATGGGAATGTCACCCAGCTTTTATAACTATGAGAAATACCATTATAAACTCACAGAGGCATACTGCATAGTTACTGAAAGGTTAAACTAATTGTGCACCTTAATCAAACCCCTTTCATATTTTTCAAAATTTCCTCCGTTTACAATTTAGAGACTTAGAATTAACAAACACAGATATTACATCATTTTATATTAATATTCCACACATTACAAAAATACATGCTTGAGGACCGTACAAGTTTTGTTTCATTAAAAACATAGAACCTATTCATATAATTTGGTGAAATATATTCAAAATACCCTATAAATACATTTCCCTAATTTAATGATACTAAATAATTTCTTCATGACATTTGGAAAGGAAACGTAACAAATGGGTGATACCAGATGCTCAGTAAGGGTAAAAAGGGAGATATATAATCATTACATGAGAATAAGGGTATGAGAACATGATCGTATCAATATTAGAGTGGGCCCTACATATCAAAGATCATAAACATAAATAATGGAATAAATATTAGAAGTTCATAAAAGATAAATTATAAGGGAATCAAATAAAATGAGTCATGAGATCATAACATTGGCATAAGATACATAATTTTGGCGTACACATCAACATACAAAATTGTGAACATGTGAAAATAGAAACACGATAAATCACTAAGTTAAGGATAGAGAATCATTCCCTTGTATAAAATTATGTAGATAAAACAATTTCAACACATATAATTTTGAACATGTCATCATATTTACATGTAAAAAACATTCCCTAGAAGTCAAGTATCATTGTCAAAACTTATTAGGGCACTTCATAGGGATTTCAACTACTAGGAATGACACGCCACCATCCCCAATCTTATTCATTTTCTAATAAGGGATCAAGTCTCCCCATCTCCACATAGTGGATCTTATTTCACCATCTTATCATAGCGAATCAGGACACACTTGTTTCCGATTTTCGATTAGGACACACTTGTGTACCATAGTGGATCTAGCCCATTGACTTGTTTCCCATCATTATCTCATGAGATATAAATCTTAACCAAAATCATTGGCGGGATATATAATTCTCACCCATCACATAATAAAATTAAACATACATATTCCACATCTTAATAAAATAATCATCATATCTTAACCCAAAATATATATTGGTTTTATAAACATCATATCATTGACCATGAAATGAAATGGGTATTATAAAAATTTTATAATATCATTAACTATTGAAAAGATATAGGTTTCATAATTATTTCATCATAGCATAACCCATGAAAATAAGTAGGTTTGAAAGTCATATAACCCATAGAATAGAAACATTTGTCATAAATAACATTCCACAAAACATAAACCATTCAAGAAATAATAAAAATGGTATTATTGGATCATATCCCATGTAAATCATAAAAAATAAAAAACCATGTCATCTTATATGGATAATGATTTTGAAAGATCACATGGGATATTACTTACAGAAAATAACCATCCTTTAAAAATAACTTTATAAAACTATTTAAAAAAAATTATTTTCTTATTAATAAATATTTAAAACATTTCTAAAGGGAAAATAAAATATCCTATTTAAAAATTATTTTTAAAAGGTAAATCATTTTTAAAATATTTTTTATTTCATAATATTTTGAAAACATATGAAGTAATCTTTAAAGAAATTTTAAAATATTTTTTTTTGAAAAGACATTAAAAACATACAAAGAAATCTTGAAAAAAAATTTAAAAACCTTTTTTATTTGAAAACTAATTTAAAAAAAATAAATTCGTTGAATATTATGAATTTGTTTTCCTAAAAAAATAACCCATTTAACTTGAAAGGGAAGATTCAAGGAAATGATTACAAAGGTGACTGGTAAGTCCGTACATTTCAGTCAATCCTTTTTCACCATAAAAAGGATAAAAACATTTGTTGATCAGAAAACAGGAAAGATATTAATATTAAAGACATTTTATTAAAAAGGATTAACATGGGTAATAATTTATTTTAAAAATCATAGTAAAACATTTTGAAATATTTTTTTTACAAAAAATGGATTTGTGAATAAATAAATTTTGGAGTGAAGAGAGAAGTAAAGTCACATTTTGTTAAATTTTGTTTCTTAATTATGTTAAGTATCAAAGTGTGACAAAATGGTACCATTACAATTATATAACATGAATAGAAATATTAAAAGATAATTATTGGTATTTATTGTGGTATGGATCATAATACTTCATCAATGGATTCATAAACATAAAAAATCAAGATAAGAGATGAGATTTTGACAATAAACTTTTACCACTTCGAAACATTGAATCAAAATCCCCATGAAAGAATAAATTTACATGAAGAATGAAATATCAATAAAATAATTACATTAATGGGATAACATTTTAAAGGGATGTATATAAACCATATAGAAAAATATATGTTCATAAAATGAAATGTATCTCATAGAAGGAAAATTGATGAAAATTTACTATTCAAATTTGGTATATTTGACCCATAAACAGAATTAAATAAAGATCATAAAATTAATATGTAAATACCCATAAATTTTATTATAATAATCCAATAACAAATTAATTGTAACACCCTAAAATTTTATGAGAAATATATATATATGCCTTATGTTATATGCAACACCAAAGGAAGCTTTCACTACACGCAACACTGGCTTGGCTTGCGTTTCACGCAAGATGAACCTTCCTCGATAGCGTGAGTTGTACGCAATACCGAGTTTCAATAAACAAGGATATACTATTATGAACTAGAAATTATCAATAGTATTGACTATATTTTGAATTTTATTACATAATAATTCATATTACATATATATAGAAGATGGAATGAGAACAAAATAAATTTTGCGGGTTAAATAAGTATTTTTTTTAAATGCAGTTTTGTCGCCTTTTGATGGCACACCCACTTAAAATCTATTTTTTGAAATTTTTAAAAGTTAAATTTGAAAAAAATAAACTTATTCATTTCAATAAGGATATAAAAATTATCTTTGGATAATTGTTTAATATTTTTATGTTAACTTTCATATTTTGATGAATAGTAAAAAATGTTAAATTTTAATTAAAAACAACTTTTTTCATTAAGATAATTTATATGGTTAAATTATAATATTGAATGGTATTAAATTATAAATATAATATATTTTAACTATTTAATATTATTTATGTCATTATCATTAATTTTACATTGAATTCATAGGTAAAAATATTTCAATCTTTTGCAATGTTTTAACTTGTAAAACCCGTTTTCTCAACAGTGAGATTAATGTTGAATTAAATACCGAAACTTCTGTGTTTTGAATTTTCAAAAATGTATTCAATATTTGGAATCATTAAGTATAAATTATTCTAATAGTATACTTTTTATTTTTATACATTATGAATAGTAACTACTGTAAATTTTATTTGCTACAGTAAAAGGTAAATCGAGGAATTGAGGGTAAAAATAAGATTATAAAATTACCCTAAAAACTTAAAAAATTATATTTGATGAATAAATGTTGACCCATATCACATAACAGTTTGAATAGAATCTTTCCATGAACTTTTGAGCATGAAAATGATGTAATTATTATTAAAACCAAAGAAAGTGACAACATGTCACTCTCTTATATCTTATAAGTGTAATAATTTTAATTTAGTGATAAACTTCATAAAACATCGAACATAAATAGTCACAAGAAAGATAATCAAAATATCTAAATCATGTGAATTTATTTAAAATTTTTAGGGATTAAATAATTATCATTAATGGTGACACAATAGTGATGTAGAAATTAATTTATTGATTAAAATATAAAATAAATGGTTTTAAAAATATTAAAATAAATATTATATGAACTATTTAATGTGCTCCACGAATTTATAAGATTAATATTACATGTTAGGGATCTATTAAATATTTTTTTTCGAATATATATTTTTTTTTTATTTTATTTAAATTAAAGTAATTGAATAGTGTCAAAATTGACACTATTGATATTTTATAAAAATAACATATTATTAAATTGTTTATAAATCACAAAAATATTTAAAAATTATAAATTGAAATTTATATGGTCTAAAATGTCATAACGTATCCAATTATGGAGAATTTAGAACACATAAGTAACTATTTATAACAATTTTAAATTTATAATATTATTACCACAAATAAAATAGATTAAACAAGGATAAATCAAGTTGATAAGGTTTAAAAGAAATTCTCAACATGTCTAAATTTTTTTTTCTTATGATATTACAACCCTATATCATCTCATATTCTAATTTCCATCATTTTGGAAGTTTTTAAGTGGGATTTGGTTTTATTATAAATTAATATTTTATAGGTTTCCAAAAGTACTCGTCTTCTCTCTTATAAAGGGGCACCTCATCCCTCTCTTATTCACAACTTTTTGAGCCTTCAAGATCGGACAAAACCTATCCATTTCTCTTCTACGCTTCACTAGAAACATACTATTGGTCCTGGTCTTCTCTAAAGACCAACTTTAGTGCCCTAATAGAAGGTTTAGAAGAGGCGCGTCAAAGAAGAGGTAATATCTATTACCGATTCGTTCAAATTTATTTCTTCTTATACTTATTCTTATTTATTAGTTTCATTATAAAGTAATATCATATATATCACTAATATACTAATATGTTATTATAAATACAAAACAACCCCATTTCACATTCTATCTGTCCTATGGAAAATGAAATCACCGTCCATGCGTAAGTATGGAATTCTGTCGCCATGTCATGGTGTAATCTGTTTTCCACCACCACCTTACATGGATGGGTATAATGGTGTAAAGAATAACTACATATAGTTATTATAACATGATACTAATTCTAAAATATTCTATCATCCACTCTAATACCATTCAATAATTATGGGAACGATATCGTCGCTCGTGCGTACGTACATCTTATCGTCTCCACGATGTGATGAGATTCGTTCTACATGATCTTCACTAAACCATGATTATATAAATGAATTTAAAGAATAAATATGATATATATTATAATAATAAAATTATATAGATGATTAACTATAACTTAAAATGAGGAATATGAACCTATCCGACAAAACATACTTATGAAAATAAAGCAGTTAATACCCAAACAACGAGTAACAATGAAATGTTACTATTGAACAGATGAAAATATGTTCATGAATGTTATCATAATGATAATTATGATTCTTTAATAGATTCATAACACTATTCAAATCATTATACAGGAGGTTCGGATACACATGAATCATATTGGACCTAAGGTAAGGGATAATTATTCCAATCTCGTTCTTCACCGAGATTGTTTATTCATAAGTATTTACTGGGGTTGTATCTATCAACAATGTCCATGTTTTCTAAAAATGTTTTCATGTTTGTTTAAAGTAATTTTTACCCATTTTTTACTTTTACTACATGGTATGTAATGAATCCTTCTTTTTTTTACCATACGAGGAACTTTTTTACTTTTTCGGAAAAAGTACGAGGAGAATGTTTTTGTAACTTATATGGCATGAATGTATTTTTACAGTTTCATAACGCATTATTTCCATGAATATTATTATGAAATATTTCATGATTATTTTCAATAAAAACTCATTTATTTTAAAATTTTATTCATTTTGAGAAAAGAAAATGATTTTGAAGAAGAAAGGATATTTTCCTCAAAAACCGAGTTCAAGTTTTTTATCAAAATTATTTTCCATAAAAGATGATATAGGGTTAGGTTTCTATCCCTATTATTACATTGATTTTATTATGTTATGATGGAATAATTTTTATGACATCCTTTATCTTATATTTATTATGTTATGATGGCATGATGTTTAAGAATCCCATTTTTATTACATAGGTTTTTCTATGATGTATGATATATGATTTTGTGGCACACATAAGAATGGTTTCATTATGATATGGGTGGGACCTATATCTCCCTACAATTCCATGGGTAAATATTTATATCTCATGATATGGAGAAGATGGAACAACAAGTTAATCTGGTTTAGTGATATAGGACTGAAATGAGGAGTGAACTCGGATCAGTAACGGACATTGTCCACTATGATGGTCCTGGAAATGAGTTCTGACTAATATGAAATGATTTTCTATGATTATGTGTGTATTCCACAAATCTTCATGTCTTATGTTATGATTATTGGAGTTACATTTCTCTTCTATGACTTATCCCATATCAGGATATTATGATCTCTTTTGCGGGATAAGATTTTCAAATTTTTATGTTCTTATGAATATGATATGATTGATATTTCCTTTGTTTTCTCTTACTGTGAATTTGAGCTAACCCTTTGAGTGTTTTCTTTTCCCTAAGTATTTAGTAAGGATATTAAGTAGGATTTTCCAAAATGAACTCTAAATATGATGAAATAAATTGGAAACAATGTAGATGATTTATAAACCAGTTGTTTATGTTTACTAGTTTCTAAAGACACTATACCAATATGGTCCTATAATGATTTTGTTATATGTTGTAATAGATATGCTTCAATTCTAAAGTAATAACAATGTATGTAAATTATGGGTCACTATAGTTGGTATAAGTGGAATGGTATAGTCAAAATTTGGAAACTAGGATGTGAAAGCCTTAGTAAGAACCCTAGGGATATGTCTAAGAATATGATAAAATATTAGTGTTTTAGAAATGTCCATGAATAACCTATGATAAGTCCTAAATTGTGAAATTTTATTCATGATTATTTGTTTTTCCTATTATGATTAGTTTTTCTCACACTATGCTTCTTGGTTTTAGTCAATTGTTGGAACCCGAAGGAACCATGTTAATTCTGAATGCAATGGGAAATGAAATGATTGCCCCCTGGAGCAACCAAACGATATGGGAGCTGGAATGAAAAATCTTGTATCCATGCTCACACAACTTTCTCAATCTATGAATCATGCATGCCTTCCAAACAAGCAATGTAAAGAGAAAAATTCTGTTGAATCCTTCATGAGGTAGCGTCCACCTTCATTCAGCGGTTCTTCTAATCCATTAGTGGCTGAACAATGGATTAGTACCAATAAAAAGATATTTTTATTCCTATAATGTTTTGAACATGATAAAGTCATCGTAGCAGTACATCATTTAGAAGGTGATGTTGATCAATGGTGGAATCTTGTCATTAATATATGGCAAAGGGATGAAGTTGATTCCATGGAATGGGATGAGTTCAAGAACATATTTTTCAATAAGTACTTCCCTCATATTCTTCCAACAAATATGGAGAAGGAGTTTCTTTAACTGAAGAAAAAGGATGATGAATCTGTCGGTACCTATGAAGAAAAGTTTACAAAACCTACAAGGTACACTTTTGGGATTATTATCCAACCTGAGAGTAAGGTCGATCGATTGTTTAGTGGATTAAAACCAATTCTCTGAAGGACATTAGCCAAAAGGGACTTCAATAGCTACGAGGAAATTGATTGATGTTTTCTCAAGGTTGAGATAGAGATTGATGTAACCCACCAGTTATATGGGATTGATGGGAAGAGGAAAATGGAATTCAAAGGAAAATCTAAATACCAAACTGAAAAGAAGATGAGTTTTCCTTTATTCTAAAAGTGTGGAAAGTAACATGGAAGGAATTGTCTTAATGGGACAATAATATGTTTTTTGTGTGGAAAATAAGGTCATTGGGAAATTGAATGTCGAAGTAATGGGAAGAAGATTTCTAATGATGCGAACAAAGAAAGGGATACACAGAATGCACCTTTTACAATTCAATGTTACAAGTGAAAGGAAATGGGGAATTATGCTAATCAATTCCCTAATCCAAGAGTTATGGATGATGATCGACGTCAACACACTTTTAAGGCCAAAGAAAAAGGAAAGTCACATGCAATTACTTTCTTCAATTTGGAGTATGATAATGAAGTGGTGAAAGGTACACTTACCATCCACTCTAAAGTAGTAAATGTTTTATTTGATTCTAGATCCACCCACTCTTTTATTTCTGAAGAACTTTCTAAGGGTATCACCATATTAGCTCAACAATTAGATATTAGGTTAGTTGTGACAACTCGTATTGGCACAACAGTCACACGAAAAGTTTACAATTCTTCACCGATTGATGTTTTTGGGAAGGTTCTTCGAACAAATCTTGTGATCCTTCATATTGTGGAATTAGATGTGATTCCTGGAATGGAATGGATTTCTTTATATGGATCTCATATCAATTGTTAAATAAGGGAAGTCACATTTCATATTCAAGATCAATCTATGACCATCTATCGATGAAAGGATGAATATAACCTTCAAGTGGAAATTTCTTCCATCTCATGGGTCTTGATTCAAATAAATGAAGGTTATTTATCTCAAATGGTTGGAGAGAAACTCACAATTAAGAATATGCCCATTATACGAGAGTTTGATGATGTCTTTCTAGAGGAATTTCTTGGTCTTTCACCAAATCGTGAAGTTGAGTTTTCAAAAGAACCCAGACCGGGTGCTATGCCTATTTCCAAGACACCTTATAAAATGGTGCCAATTAAGTTGAAAGAATTGAATAAGCAACTCCAAGAGAATATTGATAAGGGATTCATATTCCCTAGTGTATCACCTTGGGGAGCACCTGCTCTATTTCTTAAAAAGAAAGATGGATCAATGCGACTCTGCATTTATTATTGAGAACATAACAAGATCACTATCAAGAACAAATATCCTCTCCCACACATTGATAACTTATTTGACCAACTAAGCAGAGCTCAATACCTTTCCAAGATTGATCTTCATTCAGGTTATCATCAATTAATGGTCAGAAAGGAAGATATACCAAAGAGGTCTTTCCGTGAAAGGCATGGACATTATGAATTTATAGTGTTGCCATTTGGTCTTACTAATGCCCCTTCTATCTTCATGGGTCTAATGAATAGAATATTTAGAGACTATCTTGATCAGTTTGTGGTAGTCTTTATAGATGATTGTATATTCAAAGAGAAAGGAAGAACATGAATATTACTTGAGAATTGTATTGAAGACCCTAAGAAAGGATAATATTTATGCCAAATTTACCAAGTGTGAATTTTGGCTTCAAAAAGTTTTATTTTTGGGTCACATAATCTCAAAAGATGGGATATCTGTGGATCCAGTAAAAACAGAGGTTATCGAAAGATGGTCGAGACCAACAACAGTAACTAAGATCCAATGTTTTCTTGGTTTGGTTGGATATTATCGGCGTTTTGTGAATGATTTTTAATGTTTATCTAATCCACTCACCAGGATGACTCGGAAAGGAGTTAAGTTCATTTGGACAGAGGAGTGTGAAGAGAATTTCAGGGAGTTAAAAAGAAGGTTATCCAGTGCACATATGCTCACACTACCTTGTAGTGGAGAAAGGTTTGTAATTTATAGTGATTTATCCAAGAAGGGATTGGGGTGTGTTCCCATGAAAAATGATATGGTGATAGCTTATGCCTCATGACAGTTGGAAATCCATGAGTAGTATTACCCAACTCATGATTTAGAGTTAGCCGTGGTAATATTTGCATTAAAAATATGGAGACATTATATTTATGGTGAAAGGTGTGATATTTATACTGATTATAAAAGTTTAAAGTATATTTTCACACAAAAAGAGATGAATATGTGCCAGGGAAGATGGTTGGAGATGATTAAGGATTACGCCTTCTTAATTTATTACTACCTTGGGAAAGAAAATAGGGTGGCAGATGCACTAAGTCGACGAGACCATTCTAGCTTATCCATGATGAGGATCACAAAAGATATAATATTTATGGATTTACAAAGGATGGATCTTTGAATTTTAATGAAAGGGGAGATGTCTTATCTTTCTCAAATGAATGTTCAACCATCTATACAAGTGAAGATTAAAGAGGCACAAAAGGAGGATGTTAGGCTACAAAAGAAGCTGAGAAATGTTCCTTGATTCAACCTTGATTGTGATGGGATAATAAGGTTCATGAACCATGTCTGTATTCCTCCCATAAAAGAATTAAATAAGGAGCAGCTGGATGAGGCTCATAGTTCTTCATTCTCTATTCATCGTGGAAGTACAAAGATGTACATGAACCTAAAAGAGTACTTTTGGGGGGATGTCATGAAAAGACATATAGCCGAATATGTCTCTCGATGCTTGGTTTGTTAGTAAGTTAAATATGAGAGACATAAGTCTAAGGGGATGTTACAACCATTACCCATAACCGATTGGAAATGGGAAAACATCACTATTGACATTTTCATCAGACTTCCCAAAACATTCAAGAGAAATAATTCTATCTAGGTTATAGTGGATCGTCTTATGAAGTTGGAGCACTTCATTTCTATTAGAGAAGATTTATATATTGATCATCTTGACATGATATATGTAAATAAAGTGGTAGGATTTCATGGAGTACCACTTTCCATTATATATGATCTGGATCCAAGGTTTACCTCGAAGTTCTGACAAAGTCTTTAGCATGATCTAGATACAGTGTTATGTTCCAGCACTGCCCATCATCCTCAGACAAACGGTCAGTCTGAGAGGAAAATTCAAACTTTGGAAGACACGTTGAGAGCTTTCTCTAAGGATTTCAAAGGTGGTTGGGATCAACACCTAACTTTTGTGGAATTTTCTTATAATAATAGCTTTCACCCCAGTATTCAGAGGGCTCTTTATGAAGCTCTCTATGGAAAGAAATTCAGAACTCCAACATGTTGGGATGAAGTTGGAGAAAGAAATCTATTAGGACCTGATCTTGTTGATGAGATGGTATAAAAGGTCAGATCTATTAAAAAACACATAAGAGGGGTTAATATTTGACAAAAACGTTATGCCGACAACCAAATAAAAGACCTAGTGTTTTAAGTGGGTGATAAAGTGTTCTTACGAATATCTCCCTGGAATAGAGTAATGAGATTTGGAAAGAAGAGAAAGCTAAGCCCCAGGTATATCGGTCCTTTCGAAATACTGGATCGTGTTGGGATGGTAGCTTACCGATTTACACTTCCACCAAATATCTCTCAAGTTCATGATGTGTTCCATGTATCTTTTCTTAGAAAGTACATATTCGATCCTTCACATATAATAAGCTCAGAAGTTGTACCGTTGGAGCAATATCTTTCTTATGAAGTACACCCAATAAAGATTCTGGATCGTAGAAAAAATGTTCTATGAAACAAGACCACTTGTTTGGTTAAAGTTTAATGTAGGAACCACCAAATATATAAAGCTATATGGGAACTTGACGATATGATGAGGGAGAGGTGTCTTCATCTGTTTGTTACGAACTGACGAAAATTGAGGACGAAATTCATTTTAAGGGGGGGGGGGGTAGAATGTAACACTATGAGATTTTATGAGAAATATATATTTTTTATTTCATATGTTATATGTAACAAAAAAGGAATCTTTCACTACACGCAACACTGGCTTGGATTGCGTTACATGCAAGAGCAACCTTCCTCGATTGCTTGAGCTGTACGCAATACCGAGTTTCACTAAACAACGATATACTGTTATGAACTAGCCGTTATGAAAATTATTAACTAAATTTTTAATTATATTACTTAATAATTCATCTTACACATATTCTAGAACATGGTATGAGAACATAGTAAAATTTTCAGGTAAAATAAATATTTTTACAAAAAAGCAGTTTTGCCGCCTTTTGATGGTGCACCCACTTTAAATCTATTTTTTGAAATGTTTATAAGTTCAATTTGACAAAATAAACTTATTAATTTCAATAAGGATATAAAAATTAACTTCGGATAATTTTTTAATATTTTGCTGTTAACTTTCATATTTTCATGAAAAGTAAAAAGACGCTAAATTTTAATTAAAAACAACTTTTTTCATCAAGATAATTTATATTGTTAAATTATAATTTTGAATGGATTTAAAGTATAAATAGAATATATTTTTACCAGTTAATATTATTTATATCATTATCATTAATTTTACATTGAATTCATAAGTAAAAATATATCAATCTTTTGCAATGTTTTAACTTTTAAAACCCGTTTTCTCAACAGCGGGATTAATTTTAAATTAAATAATGCAACTTATATGTTTTGAATTTTGAAAAATGGATTCCTTATTTGGAATTAGTAGGTCCAAATTATGATAATATACAATTTTTTATTTTTAGACATTATGAATAGTAACTACGGTAAATTTTATTAACTATAGTTAAAGGTAAATAGGGTAATTAAGGGTAAAAATAAGATTATAAAATTACCCTAACAACTGAAAAAATTATATTGGATGAATAAAAGTCGACTCATATCACCTATGTGTCAGAATAGATTCATTTCATGGGATTTTGACCATGAAAATGATTTAATTATTATTAAAACCAAAGAAAGTGACAACATGTCAATCTTTATATCTTATAAGTGTAATAATTTTAATTTAGAGATAATATTAATAAAAGTTATAAAATAAATAGTCACCAGAAAGATAATTAAATTATATACATCATGTGAATTTATTTAGAATTTTTAAGGATTAAATAATTATCATTAATGGTGACACAATAATGATGCAGAAATTATTTTATTGATTGAAATATCAAATAAATGGTTTTAAAAATATTAAAATAAATATTATATGAACTATTTAATGTTCTCCAATAATTTTTAAGATTAATATTACATTTTAGTTATATATTAAATATTTTTGTTTGAATATATCTTTTGTGTGGATTTTATTTATATTCAAATAATTGAATAGTTTTAAAAATGACACTATAGACAATTTATAAAAATAACATATTATTAAATTGTTTAAAAATCACAAAAATATTTGAAAATTATTAATTGAAAATTAAATGGTCTAAAATTTCATAAAGTATCCAATTATGGACAATTCACAACAAATAATTATTTATTTATAACAATTTAAAATTTAGAATATTATTAACACAAATAAAATAGATTAAATAAGGGTAAATCATGTTTATAAGGTTTAAAATTAATTATAATCATGTCTAAATTTGATTATATGATGAGATTACAACCCTATATCATCTCATATTCTAATTTGAGTCATTTGGGTAGTTTTTATGTGGGGTTTGGGTTTATTATAAATTAATATTTTAAAGGTTTTCAAAAGTGCCCCTCTCCTCTCTTATAAAAGGGAACCTCCTCCCTCTCCTCTTCACAACATTTTGAGACTTAAAGCTCTTCCAAACCCTATCCATTTCTCTTCTACAATTCCATAGAAAGACACTAGAGGTCCTGGTCCTTTTTAGATACCATCTTTAGTTCCCTATGTGGAGGTTTAGAAGAGGCGCTTCAGAGAAGAGGTAATATCCTTTACCGATTCTTTCAAATTTATTTTTTCTTCTACTTCCTCTTCTTTATTTGTTTCATTATAAAGTAATAACATCAGTATCACTTATATAATGATATTTTATTATAAATATGAAACAACCCTATTTCACCTTCTATCCATCCTATGGAAAACAAAATCATCGCCCGTGCATACGTACGAAATACCGTCTCCACACCATTATGTAATCTGTTTTCGACCACCACCTTACTTGCTTGGGTATAATGGTGTAAAGAATTAATATATATGGATATTATAACATGATAATAATTCTGAGATATTCTATCATCCACTCCAATACTATTCAATAATTAGGGGAACAATATCGTCCCTTGTGCGTACGTACGGCTTACCGTCTCCACGGTTCGATGAGATTCGTTCTATATTATCTTCAGTAAAACATGATTATATAAATGAATTGAATGAATAAATCTGATATATATTATACTAATACGATTATGTAAATGATATAACTATAACCTAAAAAGAGGAATATGAACTTATCCGTCAAAACATACGTATGAAAATAAAGTAGTTAATACCCAAACAACGAGTAACAATGAAATGTTACTAAAAACGGAAGAAAATAGGACAATAAATGTTATCATAAAAATAATTATGATTCTTTAATAGATCCGTAACACTATTTAAATAATTATACAGGAGGTTCATATACACATGAAGCATATTGGACCTCAGGTAAGGGATAATTATTCCAATCTCATTCTTAACAAAGATTGTTTATTCGTAAGTATTTTCTGGTGTTATATTTATCATCCATGTCCATGTTTTATAAAAATGTTTTCATTTATGATTAAAGTAATTTTTCCCCATTTTTGAATTTTAGTACGTGGTATTTAAGGAATCATTAATTTGTTTACCATACGAGGAACTTTTTGACTTTTTTCAGCAAAAGTACGAGGATAATGTTTTTTAAACTTATACGGCATGAATGGATTTTTACGGTTTCATAGCGCTTTATTTCCATAAATATTCCTACGAAATATTTCATGATTATTTTCAACAAAAATCCATTTCTTTTAAAATTTTATGTCATTTTGAGAAAAGAAAAATATTTTGAAGAAGAAAGGTTATATTCCTCAAGAACTGAGTTCAAGTGTTTTATCAAAATTATTTTCCATCTAAGATGATATAGGGTTAGGTTTCTATCCCTATTATTACATTGATTTGATTATGTTATGATGGAATTATTTTTATGAAGTACTTTATCTTATATGGATTATGTTATGATGGAATGATGTTTAAGAATCCCATTTTTATTACATGGGTTATGCTATGATATATGATTTATGATTTTGTGGAACACATAAGAATGGTTTCATTAAGAGATGGCTGAGACCTATATCTCCCTCCAATAAATTAGGTAAAGATTTATATCTCATGAGTTAACATGGATGGAACGACGAGTTAATCCAGTTTAGTGATGCAGGACTGGAATAAGAAGTGAACTCGGTTCAATAATGGACTTTGTCCGCTATGATGGTCTTGGAAATGAGTCTTGATTAATAAGAAATGATTTTCTATGATTATGTGTGTATTCCACAATGTTTCATGTCTTGTGTTATGATTATTGGGATTATATTTCACTACTATGACTTATCCCTTTTCATGATATTATGATCTCTTTTGCTGGATAATACTTTTAAATTGTTATGTTCTTATGAATATGATATGATTTATATTTCATTTGTTTGCCCTTACTAAGCATTTCAGCTCACCCTTTGTATGTTTTATTTCCCTAGGTTAGGAAGAAGGGTATTAAGTAGGATATTTCAAAAGGGACTATAGATATGATGAAATAAATGGGAGACAATGTAGATAATTTATGAATCAGTTGTTTATGTTTCTCAGTTTCTAAAGACACTATACCTATACGGTTCTATCATGGTTTTGTTATATGTTGTAATAAATATTCTTCAATTATAAAGTAATAAAAATGTATGTATATTATGGGTTGCTATATTAGTGGTCTTTATATACACAATACAAAATAAATGAGTGGTGAATAAGACATTTTTCTCATATAATTAAAAGTGAGATGAGATAACCCATACCTTAAGCCTTGACACTCCTCATACATGTTCAACCTCTTATATAATAGGTATAATTTTATTATAAATATACCACATAACAATATTATTATATATCATATCATTTATCATTTTATTATTACTTTATATTACATATTTATTAACAATTTCATGTTAATGTTTCATTTTGGGTAATATCCGCTTTGTTTTTTCATATATGTTTTGACTTGTAATTCTTGATCCTTGGACTATGAATATTATTTAATAATTTAAATAATTTAATCCACGATTTAAATATAATATATATTCTGTATATACGTTTTTATAATAATATATAATGTATAGTTATATGAAAAAGAAGACACTGTTCATGGAGAGTAGGCTGTATGTACACATGAATATTGTTTCTGTTTTATTATCTTATTGATAGAAGGATAGAAAATTACATTATATATATATTATCATTAAAGTATAATTATTATTTTTTATATCATATAATTCTTATAAACCCATCCTTAATACATTCTATGTATGGTGTGAACCAATCACGTCACTATGAGGAGGCGATAGTCCACACATCCACAAATGAAGTTATCATATTTACACATAATGGAAAGAATGAGTGTATATTTTATATAATAATTAAATAATTATAAAGACATCATAAATATCAAATATATCATATAAAAAAATATGTCTATCATAATTCCCACACATGATAGGTGGTAAAGGAAAAACAAATGACATCATTTAATGAGGTGGTAGTCCATCATACACATGAAATGTAAATTCAATACCAATTTAACGGAAGTGTGTATAGGTGTAGGTATAACCGTTATAAAAATATAAAAATATATTTAGGATAAAGTTTTTATTATAAAATCACTTAATAATAATAATTTAATGTATAGAGAAAGAAATAAAACATAAATGGTTGTTGATGAAAGTTACCACTTTCCGTGTAACTCATTTTCGTTTTCACCAAATGGATTCCTTTCAGGGATTTATTCAAAGATTGAGGAATTTAATTAGAGGGTAGGGACTTTGAGATATTATTTAAGAATAGTTTTGATGATCCAAAGTGGATATAGAGGCATGAAGAAGGGGAAAAATGAATGCCCTTTTATAGAGGAGGAGTGTCACGACCCGTCCTCGGGGCCCGTGCCGGGACTACCCCAAGCCCGCCTTCCAAAGGCCTGGGGTTGGAGACTAGAACCAAGGCGTAAATCCCGGTAAAAAGGGAAGGAATTGCCTTTGTAAAGTAAACAAGCACCACAGAGTAAGAAAGAGGAAGAAGTAAACACTAAGTAAAAACCGGTACAATAGTATGTGCGGAAGTAAGTGGGCCAGAATACATTCCCAAACTGGAAGTAAAGTACAACTCAAAAAGGGAAAACAACAACTGAAAAGAAAAATCCGCAGCATCGAGTCGTCCTCTAGAAGTCCCACCTGAAGGGTGGGTACATATAGCATCCACTGCTCCTCGGGTCCAGCCGACCGCTCCGAGTACGTCCCACACAGTGGTCCACCTCCAGGTACCGTCCTGCTCCGCAAGCCTCCACCACGATCAGCGTTGTCTGTCGTCTACAACCAACACAACGTAGTGCGGGCATAGCCCGTGAAGGGGTGAGTATAAGCTACTCAGTAGGGACCCTAAGACCCCCGAAGGTCTCCCATAATCCACAAAGGATAATCCAAAAAGGAAAGATACAATCACGAAGTAACATTCGACACTGCTTAGGTATATGCCCATACATATACCTAAGTCATCAATTCCCGTTCGGCTCCAACATCCGAGCCCAAGCACAACCCAGTCCACACAGGAAAGAAAAATGTAAATCCACACAGGATAGCACAAAACCATCCACAAAGGAAAGCAAAACGAAGTTTCAGCTCACACAGGTATACTTCTTCGAATGACGATAGAGATGATCACTGATCCATCTAAGTCGTCGGACCCACAAAGGATCGATATGTACTAACCCCCGCAACGACCCACAAAGGATTTGACCCACAAAGGATCGATAGGTAACTAACCCCCGCAAAGACCCACACAGGATCAGACCCACATAGGATCTGTAGCCGCTGGCCCACACAGGATCGCTGAGCGCTGACCCACACAGGATCGGACCCACACAGGATCAGACCCACACAGGATCAGACCCACACAGAATCGGTAACACTGACCCACAAAGGATCGCTGAGTGTTGTAGTCATCGCCGTCGAATCCACTGAGGATCTCTGCATAGTCGTCGTCGTCAGAGTAGCAGTCGCAACCAGCTCTAGGGTTCCCGCACACATCAAACTCGTTTGAGAGGGTCCGCTCCACGAGCCGAGAGGCTGATACATCAAATGACACACAATCCAGAGTTGATGTATCCAAAAGTTCCGTATCGCCAACAGGAACTCAACGTCGCAGACGGCGCGTCAATCGGACGCCCGGTCTGAGAGTTATTGGCTTTTTCGTCCCAGGGGCCCGGTTGGTTTTTAAGGAAAAACCAACCTGACCGTACTCCACCTGCGTCCAAACCTCGGGCGGAGTAATCCAAAAGATTCATCTCACTTAGAGGAATTAAACAAAGGCGACGACACGTCAATCGGACGTCCGAAGCTCAAGATATGAGTGTTTCCGCTCCGAGGGCCCGGTTGGATTCGTGTACGAACCAACCTAGCCGAACCCAAAGTATTCCAAAACCCTAAGTGTGAGATACTGAAACGACAGTCTCGATCCAAGGATCGCATCTATGCTGACAGCGCGTCATTCGGAGGACCGTAGCTCAAGTTATGAGCAAAAGACCGAAAAGGTCCGGAAACGGGGGGTCTGGGCCCGGACCGACCCGGCCCGGCCTGGGTGCGACCCGGCCAGCGGGGCGGCTCGGCTCGGCTCAGCCGAGCGGCCGAGCAAGGGGAGCCGCGGGGCGTGCTTCCCCAGTGGGAAGAGGAGTCGCGGCCCCGCGTGGGGCCGCGCTCGGTCAGCGGACGCGGCTCTGCCGTGTCCCGTGTCTCGCCGGACCCGCGCGGTCACGGGTCTGGTCGGCCGCCGCCGCCGCAGCTTCAGCCGCGGCGGCTCCATCCGGCGGTGTGCTGATGGATTCCGCGGGCCACCGGAGTTGCTTCGGTGGTCCGATTCTATTCCCGTCTACGCCGTAGCTCGTCCCGGGTCCCGTTCTTCACTGTGGAATCAACAAATCGTCTCTGCAGCATGTTTTGTCATCATCCTCCGTTCCGCCCACCAAGAAACAAAGGGCGGTGGGTTCGGACTTTTTTGTTGGTCCGCACCCACCTCGTTAGCGGTTTGAAACAAGACCATAAATCCCAGTAATTGTTAAACCACGTCCCGCAATAATAATCTTTCCTTGGATGATACAAGCATAGGTAAATGAAATCATTTTCAAAATGACCCCTACCTCGTCGTAGTCGTCAGATGAGTTCTTCACAGAATTGACCGTCGCAGTAGAAGATGATCGTCACGTCGCGGAAGGGCGTCGCGTCGTCGCGGTATACGGCGTCGCGTCGACAATCTCAGAGGGGTAAAGGAAACACACGGATTTAATTTACACGAAGTAAATCCATGTCAAGTATAAAATCCACAAAGGAATTTAAAAGATTCGTAAACTCCTACCTCAAACGGATGTTCGAAGATTTGTCACGGAAGAAGGAACGTCGTAGAAGAACGTCGCAGGAGGAAAATCGTTCGCGTGACGGAACACGGTGTCACGTCGTCGATCTCCGAGGGTTCAGCATTCTTTGTCGCCTTTCATCGAAGGCCGGCGTTCTTCGCGTTCTTCGTGTTCTTCACGTTCTTCACGTTCTTTGCGTTCTTCGCGAAGGAGGATAAAGGACTTAAGGTTTCTGACGAATCCTCTCAACGAACAACACTCAAGAAGAAAAGTGTTGGTCTTACTTTATTAACATGCCAACAAAATGAAAACAAAAATTCTAAGTTAAGTAACAAACCATTAATTTGATGAATTAATGGTATGAATTAACTGCCCAATTAAAAAGAGCATTTAATAGTTTAAGAAACGCCCCATTTGACTTCATTAAAAAGGGTTTTTGTGGGTGTGTTACTTAGCGGAAAAGAAACGGTGGGGCTCATGCGGGCCCCACCTCACAAATATCCTACCAAGAGGGTAGGATATTTTGAATTGCATCCTATCCACTTCAACTCATCTTAAGTAGCTTTAAGCGGCTTTAAGTGAAATAAAATAAAGTTTGTCGTACCACATTATTTTATTTCTTAACTTAAAGTCCAAAAATTAAAAACCACACCCGAGAAAACGCAACTCCGGAAGAGGCGTTTCTAAGAAAATATCGGTGCTGCAATTCTATAGGTTCCTTCAGAATTTGATCCCGAGAACCGGTTCAAATGTTAGAAAAACCCTCTTGTTCATTCACTCAACGTACCCGATCCAAACTTCGGAAAATGATTTCGGGCACACCGGGCCTTGGAATCAGGTGCCGTCAGAAACTGCGTTCTTGTAAAATTACAAAGAAAATTAAGAAAAAAAATTTTATTGAAATTTACGGGTCTTTACATCACTCCCACCTCAGGGCTTTACATCCCCGTAAAGATACATCATAAGCTAGGGAAACAAATGTGGGTACTGAGCACGCATCTGAGCCTCCCACTCCCAAGTGCTCTCCTGGAGGTTCATGTGCTGCCATCTGATGCGCACTAGAGGAATCAACCGTCCACGTAGGACCCGCTCATGTCGATCCTCGATCTCCACCGGGACCTCCGCAAAAGTCCCCCCTCCATCAACGTCTAGCTACCCATGGTCAATGATGTGCATCGGGTCGTGCACGTATCTCCTCAGCTGAGATACGTGGCAGACGTCGTGCACCCGGTGCAACTGAGGTGGTAGAGCCAGGCGATAAGCCACCTCGCTGATCCTGCTGAGGACCTGGAATGGTCTGATGAAGCGTGGAGACAACTTTCGGCCTCAGCCAAATCTCCGTAATCCACGTCGAGGTGAGACACGCAAGAAGATGTGGTCGCGATCCTCAAACTCTAGTGGACTACGCCTCCTGTCAGCATAAGACTTCTGCCAGCTCTGAGCTGTCCTCATCCGCTCCTGGATGACCTGGATGTTATCTTTCGTGGCCCAGACCATCTCTGGTCACACAAGTGCTGACTCCCCAGGGTCTGTCCAGCACAAAGGATACCTGCAAGGTCTGTCATACAACACCTCGTATGGTGCCATCCCGATGGTGGAGTGGTAGCTGTTGTTGTATGCTAACTACACCAAGGGTAGGTGGTCCTCCCAGCTACGGCCAAAGCCGAGGACACATGCACGGAGCATGTTCTCGAGAGTCTGAATGGTCCTCTCCGTCTGACCATCCGTCTGAGGGTGAAAGGTGGTGCTCAGACGTAATCGAGTCCCGAATGCCTCCTGAAGCCCCTTCCAAAGCCGGGAAGTAAAGCGAGCATCTCGTTCAGAGACGATAGATGATGGCACACCGTGAAGCCATACAATCTCATGAACGTAGAGACGCCCCAAGCTCTCCACTGATCCCTGCTCTCTGATGGGTAAGAATTGAGCCGACTTGGTGAGTCGGTCGACAATCACCCAAATGGAGTCGTGACCTCTGGAAGTGCGTGGAAGTCCAGTCATGAAGTCTATAGATATCCCGTCCCACTTCCACTCCGGGACCTCCAAGGGCTATACCAAGCCTACTGGTACATGGTGCTCTGCCTTCACCTGCTGGCAGGTGAGGCATCGTGAAATAAACTCTGCCATAGCCTTCTTCATGCCCGGCCACCAGTGCTATCGTCT
This sequence comes from Viscum album, assembly GCA_963277665.1. NCBI lineage: Eukaryota > Viridiplantae > Streptophyta > Magnoliopsida > Santalales > Viscaceae > Viscum > Viscum album. The sequence continues at coordinate 794,933,736 of OY728143.1, read as the reverse complement.
GAGATCCTGGTACATCTTCGCCACTCCAGGATGTACCGCAAAAGGGGAAGTGTGAAACTCTCTCAGCACCTCCTCCTGTAAGGCAACTGGTACCAAGGTACGTCATCTGAAATGGAGATCATGCTCTGCTCCAAAGGAGAAACCATCAGGTGCCTATCCTGAGGATATCTGTGCACGCCGTGTCTCACAGTCAGTGTCCCCATGTTGTGCCTCCCTGACCCGCTGCAGTAGTGGAGGGGTGATTGTGAGAGACTGAAGGAAGGCTGCTCCATCTCTATCCACGAAGGATATCTGCAATACGGCTAGCTGCTCTGTCGCCTCCTCGAGTAGCTGAATGCCCGTACTCCTGCTGAGAGCATCAGATACCACGTTCCCCTTCCCAGGAGTATAGACTAATTCAAAGTCATAGTCTTGGAGGAACTCGAGCCATCGCCGCTGTCTCAGGTTCAGGTCCTTCTGAGAGAAGATGTAAATGAGACTCTGATGGTCAGAGAAGACTGTAAAGCGCTCGCCCATCAGATAGTGTCGCCATGTCTTCAGAGCGAAGACCACTGCTACTAACTCCAGGTCATGGGTAGTGTAGTTCTGATCATGCGGCCTCAACTGACATGATCCATAGGAGATCACTGCCCGCTCCTGCATCAGGACACATCCAAGTCCGGTCCCTGATGCATCACAGTAGACTACATACCCTACTCCCTCCTCAGGCAACCTCAAGATAGGTGCGCTGTTCAATCTCTATCTCAGGTTCTGGAAGCTCTGCTGACATCTGTCTGACCACACAACGGGTTTCCCCTTCTTCATAAGAGTTTAGAGTGGTGGCTCAACTTTGGAGAAGTCTGGCAAAAATCTCCTATAGTATCCAGCTAGTCCCAAGAAACTCCGTACCTCCGTCACGCTCTTGGGTGGCTCCCAAGCTAGAACTGCCTCGATCTTCGCAGGATCCACTGCAACTCCCACCTCATAGATGACGTGTCCCAAGAAGTGGACCTCATGTATCCAGAACTGACACTTCAAGAGCTTTCAATAAAGCTGGTGCTCTCGGAGTGTGTCCAGTACAACTCGCAAGTGGTAGGCGTGCTCCTCCTCAGTCGTCGAGTATATCAAAATGTCGTCGATGAAGACTATGACAAATCGATTGAGGTATGGCTGACATATCTTGTTCATGAGGCCCATGAACACTGCTAGATCATTGGTTATGCCGAATTGCATAACCAAGAACTCATAGTGGCCATACCGACATCTGAAGTCCATCTTATGCACGTCCTCGTCCCAAACTCTGAGCTGATGATAGCCTGACCCGAGGTCTATCTTCGAGAACCACCGTGCTCCCTTGAGCTGATCAAAGAGGTCATCAATCCTCGGTAGTGGATACTTGTTCCTCACTATCACCTGGTTCAGGCGACGATAGTTGACACACAGTCGCAAGTTACCGTCCGCCTTCTGGGCGAACAATATCGGGGAAGCCCAGCATGAAACACTGGGTCAGATGAATCCCTTGCCCTGCAATTCCTCTAACTGTACCCGTAGCTCTCCAAGCTCAGCGGGGGCCATCCGATATGCTGGAGTGGATATCGGGGCTGTCCCGGGGTACAGATCAATATAAAATTCTACCTCTCTTTGAGGAGGTAGTCCTGGAACGTCGTCGGGAAAGACGTCCACATACTGATCCACCACTGCAGGAAACCTAGGACTCCGCACGTCAACTGCTCCTAGGATGAGGCTAGCCAACTGATGAGTGATGGGCTATCCTCTCCTCTGCGGAAGTCCATCCTGTGCTGCGAAGGCTCCCTTCTCGCCGGTGAAGGTGAACCTGCTCCCGTCGGTGCGTACATATCGCACATTGCGCCTAATACAGTCAATCTGAGCATGGACGGTAGATAGCCAATCCATGCCCAAGATGACATCGTAAGGCCTTGACGCCGCTACAAGAAGATCCCAGCCGAAGCTCTCGCCTCCTAGAGTAAGCTCACACTACCGGCACCAGTGCTTAATCATCGAGTCTACTCCCGTAGGAGTCTCTAGTCGTAAGGATCTAGCCAACGGCTCTGTCGGAATCTCCGAGCTCCAAACAAGGGCAGCGACTATGAAAGAGTGAATCGCTCCTGTGTCTATAAGAACTGTAGCAAGGGTGGAATAGAAACAGATAGTACCTCGAATAATATCGAGCGCGTCGTGGTCGTAGGCCTCCGCTGCCTGGAGTTATGCCTGTCTCTGCCCACTAGCTCCCTGTGGCCGGGGTGGACCTCTTGGTGGTGGTGGTGGTAGAGCCTCAAAGCGTCGCCCACCACCTGCTGCTCGGCCATCTCCTCTGCCTTGTCCGCCTCCTCCCTGTAGACCGCCACGGTCGACCCTATGCCTCTGCCTTGGTGGCCCCTCAACTTTCTGCTGCTCCTCGGCACAGTGGGTCGGGCAGTCACGAGCCATGTGGCCCTGCCCGCCGCATGTGTAGCACTGCCTGCCTCTCGAAAGACTGGCTCCACGCTGTGTGCCCCGCACTACTGAGCCAGTGTCCTGAGGCCATCTGTGTGAGGGTCTGGTCTGCCTGGACCCCTGAGTCATCCGTCGACTGCCTGCCGCAGAAGACTCTGCTACGTGCCGCCCTGCGGTAGGTCTCGCTGCTGATGAAGGCTCAACAAGCAATCTCTCGATCAAAAGGGCTCGCTCCAGTACTCCTGCCTGAGTCGGAATGCTGAGGGAGATCAGCGATGCCCTGATCTCATGTTTCAATCCCTTCTAAAATGTCCGGGCCCAGAAGAACGGGTCCCGTACCATGTCTGTTGAGTAGCGCGTGAGATCGGTAAATCTCGCTGAGTACTGGGCGACCGTCAAGCTGCCCTGCCGCAGCTGAAGAAGCTCCTGGATGCGCACTGCATGGAGGGTGGCTGGGACGAACTCCGAGCGGAAGAGGCTCTCAAAGTCTGTCCAGAGAAGAGATGCCTCATCGTGTAGCATCAAGCTCCACCATCGGCCCGCTGCTGCCTGCTGTAGGCTCGCTGCGAGGATAACCATGAGGTCTGCTGGTGTCCTCACTAACCGAAAAACTCGTACAACTGCCTCTAGCCAGTCCTCGGCTGCCTGGGGGTCCGTCTCCCCGTGGAACCTGGGCGGTCGCTGGTGCTGGAACTCATGCAGTGCACTAAGGCGACATGCATCGTCAGCGGCTGGTGCTGGAAGCATCGGTGGCTCGGCGGGTAGAGATACCGTCGGTGCCTCTACTGTCAAAGGGCCCTACACCGAGGCCTCGTCGCTCGGTGGGCTGTCGTCATGCACAACTCTCAGAACCCTAGCTGGCTACCATCGTGGGGCCATCCTGTAAAGGGAACAGGTGCGCCACGGTCAGAATAGTATACCTGGTGAGCTGACACAAAGTAATCACAAAGAAAACATTAAACACACATGCAATCAATGTTTTCGTGCATTAAGTCGGAAATCAGAAGTTAGGGTCCTGGTGTACCGATACGTCGGCTGCCGCACCAACACTGGACTCCCTGGACTGATAACCACACCCAATACGCTAAACACTACTGCTTCACATAGAAGACAGATTAGAGTCTGCGGTAGAACCGAAACCCTCTGATACCAATTTGTCACGACCCGTCCTCGGGGCATGTGCCGTGACTACCCCAAGCCCGCCTTCCAAAGGCCAGGGGCTGTCGACTAGCACCAAGGCGTAAATCCTGGTAAAAAGGGAAGGCATTGCCTTTGTAAAGTAAACAAGCACCACAGAGTAAGCAAGCGGAAGAATTAAACACTAAGTAAAAACTGGTACAACAGTAAGTGCAGAAGTAAGTGGGCCAGAATACAAACCCAAACTAGAAGTAAAGTACAACACAAAAAGGGAAAACAACAACTGAAAAGAAAAAATCCACAGCATCGAGCCATCCTCTGGAAGTCCCACCTGAAGGGTGGGTACAAATAGCCTCCACTGCTCCTCGGGTCCAGCCGACCGCTCCGAGTACGTCCCACCCAGTGGTCCACCTCCAGGTACCATCCTGCTCTGCAAGCCTCCACCACGATCAGCGTTGTCTGTCGTCTGCAACCAACACAACGTAGTACGGGCATAGCTCGTGCGGGGGTGAGTATAAGCTACTCAGTAGGGACCCCGAGACCCCCGAAGGTCTCCCAGAATCCACAAAGGATAATCCACAAAGGAAAGAATCAATCACGATGTAACATCCGACACTGCTTAGGTATATGCCCATACATATACCTAAGTCATCAATTCCCGTTCGGCTCCAACATCCGAGCCCAAGCACAACCCAGTCCACACAGGAAAGCAAAACGTAAATCCACACAGGATAACACAACACAATCCACAAAGGAAAGAAAAATGGAGTTTCAGCTCACACAGGTATACTTCTTCGAATGATGATAGAGATGATCACTGATCCATCTAAGTCGTCGGACCCACAAAGGATCGATAGGTGCTAACCCCCGCAATGACCCACAAAGGATCTGACCCACAAAAGATCGATAGGTAACTAACCCCCGCAAAGACCCACACATGATCGGACCCACACAGGATCTGTAGGCACTGGCCCACACAGGACCACTGAGCTCTGACCCACACAAGATCAGACCCACACAGAATCGGTAGCACTGACCCACAAAAGATCACTGAGTGTTGTAGTCGTCTCCGTCGAATCCACTGAGGATCTATGCACAGCCGTCGTCGTCACAGTAGCAGTCACAGCCAGCTCTAGGGTTCCCGCACATAGCAAGCTCGTTTGGGAGGGTCCGCTCCACGAGTCGAGAGGCTGATACATCAACTGACACATAGTCTAGATTTGATGTATCCAAAAGTTCCGTATCGCCAATAGGAACTCAACGTCGCAGACGACGCGTCAATCGGACGCCCGGTCTGAGAGTTATTGGCTTTTTCGTCCTAGGGGCCCGGTTGGGGTTTAAGGCAAAACCAACCCGACCGTACTCCACCTGCGTCCAAACCTTGGGCGGAGTAAGCCAAAAGATTCGTCTCACTTAGAGGAATTCAACAAAGTCGACGACACGTCAATCGGATGTCCGAAGCTCAAGAGATGAGTGTTTCCACTCCGAGGGCCCGGTTGGTTTCGTGTACAAACCAACCCGGCCGAACTCAAAGTATTACGAAACCTTGAGTGTGATATAGCGAAACGACCATCTCGATCCAAGGATCGCATCGCCGGTGACGGCGCGACGTTCAGAGGGGCGTAGCTCATGTTATGAGAAAAATACCGAAAAGGTCCGGAAACGGGGGATCTGGGCCCGGACGGACCCGGCCCGACCCCCTGGGTCGGCCCGAACTGGGTCGGACCCGGTTGGGTGCGACCCGGCCCGGCCTGGGTACGACCCAGCCGGCGGGTCGGCTCGGATCGGCTCGGCCGAGCGTCGGATCAAGGGGAGCCGCGGGGCGTGCTGCCCCCACGGGAAGAGGAGCCGCGACCCCGCGTGGGGCCGCGCTTGGTCAGCGGACGTGGCTCTTCCGCGTCCCATGTCTCGCCGGACCCGCGCGGTCGTGGGTCTGGTCGGCCACCGCCACCGCGGCTTCAGCCGCTGCGGCTCCATCCGGCGGTGCGCCGGGGCTCCGCCGCCTCCGGCCGCCGACACCACCGCACCGGCGACCCGCGTCGCTAGTGGATTCCGCGGGCCATCGGAGTTGCTCCGGTGGTCCGATTTTATTCCCGTCTACGTCGTAGCTCGTCTCGGGTCCCGTTCTTCACTGCAGAATCAACAAATCGTCTTTTTGGCATGTTTTGTCGTCGTCCGCCGTTCCGCCCACCATGAAACAAAGGGCGGTGGGTTCGGACTTGTTCGTTGGTCCGCACCCACCGCATTAGCGGTTTGAAACAAGACCATGAATCCCCGAAATTGTTAAACCACGTCCCACAATAATAATCTTGCCTTGGAGGAAACAAGCATAGGTAAAAGAAATAATTTTCAAAATGACCCCTACCTCGTCATAGTCATCGGACGAGTTCTTCGCGGAATTGACAGTCGCGATAGAAGATGATCGTCGCGTCGCGGAAGGGCGTCAGGTCGTCGCGGTATATGGAATCGCGTCGACGATCTCCGAGGGGTAAAGAAAACACACGGATTTAATTTACACGAATTAAATCCATGTCAAGTATAAAATCCACAAAGGAATTTAAAAGACTCGTAAACTCCTACCTCAAACGGATGTTCGAATATTTGTCGCGGAAGAAGGAACGTCGCAGAAGAACGTCGCAGGAGGAAAATCGTTGGTGTCGCGGAACACGGTGTCGCATCGTCGATCTCCGAGGGTTCGGCGTTCTTTGTCTCCTTTCTTCGAAGGTCGTCGTTCTTCGTGTTCTTTGCGTTCTTCACATTCTTCGCGTTCTTCGCGAAGGAAGATGAAGGACTTAAGGTTTCTGACAAATCCTCTCAAAGAAAAACACTCATGAAGAAAAGTGTTGGTCTTACTTTATTAACATGCCAACAAAATGAAAACGAAAATTCTAAGTTAAGTAACGAACCATTAATTTGATGAATTAATGGTATGAATTAACTGCCTAATTAAAAAAAGCATTTAATAGTTTAAGAAACGCCCCAATTGACTTCATTAAAAAGGGTTTTCGTGGGTGTGTTACTTAGCGGAAAAGAAACAGTGGGGATCGTGCGGGCCCCACCTCACAAATATCCTACCAAGTGGGTAGGATATTTTGAATTGCACCCTATCCACTTCAACTCAGCTTAAGCAGCTTTAAGTGGCTTTAAGCGTCTTTAAGTGAAATAAAATAAAGTTTATCGTACCACATTATTTTATTTCTTAACTTAAAGTCCAAAAATTAAAAACCACACCCGAGCAAACGCAACTCCGGAAGAGACGCTTCTAAGAAAATACCGATGCTGCGATTCCAACGGTGCCCTTGGAATTTGATCCGAAGAACCGGTTCAAATGTTAGAAAAACTCGCTCGTTCGTTCACTGAACGTACCCGAGCCAAAATTCGGAAAATGATTCCGGGCACACCGGGCCTCGGAATCAGGTGCCGTCAGAAAATACATTCTTGTAAAATTCCAAAGAAAATTAAGAAAAAAAATTCCTTGAAATTTACGGGTCTTTACAAGGAGAACTAACATTATTGTAAATACCGAAAATGTAAACACTATTGGGAGGTCTCCCTTACCTAAAATTATTCCAAAATGAAAATTTAATTGATTAATTGGAAATTATGGCCTATAAAAACCTCTTACAAACAAAAATTACAACATTTTTATAAATTTTCCATTAATTTAGAAGTTTCCCGACTTTTATCATTTTGTTTTTTTATTAAGGTAACTTATTTTATAAACTAAATAATATAATCATTAAGAATAAATTAAAGTTACCTTTATTATAAAATACATATCAATATAATTATAAACATGATATAGAATATATAACAAAAATAATTCTCATATGTGTTGGAAATTAATTTTAAAATGACTGTATGTAATTCACACAAACACTACTTTAACCTGAACCATGATAAGAAAGTGTATACTATTTAATAGTCAATTTGTTCAACATAAATGATAAATTGATCCCTTAATAGACAATATTTTTTATTTATTCACATTTAAGAATTATTTTGAATAATATAAGATTTTTAAATCATTTAATAAAATATCATTTATTTCATTTAATTATTATCTCAATATTTATTGTGTTGGCATTTCTTAAGCATTTAAGGTAATTATATCATATCTAAAAATTAAATGTAAATTATTATGATAAAAATAAAAATTTAATCTTCGAAAATAATATTTATAACCAAAACTATGAAGCTTATTCCATACTCAAATTCTTTATAAGTGTTAAAGTGATGGAATACACATTTTTTTTATTTTTCTTACTTGACATATTATATAGGGTACATTCATGGAATAATATCCCAATAACTCATCCAAATCAATACTAAGGTGGTGAGGGTATAAATATGTCCATAAAATTGGACTTGGACATGTTTTGTGTCATCTACACACCTTATATGCTTAGTTTAATCATTAAGTAAGCTAGTTTTAAGCTTAAACACAGTAATTAATATTAATTACTTTCACTAATATTTTTTGTAAAAAAATTAAGTTAATCATACTTGGAAAAAAATTTCATACTGATTCAAAATAATTATATCCATTTTCCAAATTCAATTCACAAAAGTGGCTAAAATTAATTTAAAATTAATGCTACAGACGTTCTGAGACAACAGGTTTTTAGGAAGACAAGTTCAAATGATTGAAATGTTTCTATGTTGAAATTGAATACATTTACATAAATTATTTGGATTGATAAATAATAGAACTAATTATTCTTTAAAAACAAATTAAAATATAATTTAACTATTTAAATATATTAGACAAAATGATGTTTTTAATTAAAATTTAATATTTTCACTATTCATCAAAAAATGATATTTTTTTAAAATAAAATAATAAAATTAATACTAATTTAATTTTGAAATTATGAATTAAAGAAATGAAGTTTATTTTTATAAAATTATACTTCTAAAATTTTATAAAGTTAATTTTATTACTGTTCATAGAATGAAATAAAAAACAGTTCTTTTAGGAAAATAGTATACTCAATCATATAATGAATTTACAAAAAAATATTTTTTATTATTAATATGTTTTATTTATAAAATATAATAATAAATAATATTTAAAAATGTGTTATTTCTACTCATTTTAATAAGTTTAACATTTATTCCATAACTATCTTATTTAAATAATTATAATAATAAAATCATGATTCGTAGAAAGTCATTGTTCCCAATAATGCAAGCCATGTATGTGTTGAATATAGCACATTCTTATCATGTTATAGAATATAACTAATGATTAATGGTTCTAGGTAAAATTAAAGAGCACTTTTGTTCTAAAATATATATATTCTGGAAAACATGAAACGAAAAACATCACAAATTTGTAATTAATTTGCAAAAATAAAATACACCAAATCCCAGGGTGTTACATTATAACCCCATTAAAATTAACTTAACCCTAAAAATTCATCTCGATTATCAACGGTTTAATTATTGAAAGTTTCTTTCATAGAGACCCATATTGTAAAAACTTCCTTTGAAATGGGAAAGTAGAAACTGTAATGGTTACCCAATATAATTTATAACTAGGTTTCCACACAAGAGAATTTAGTTTGGGAGTAAATATTGGAAAAAAAGAAAGTGTAAATAATTATAGAGAGTGATAAATTTCTGTTTCATCGGGATTTCTTAGTGTGGACCGGAACCTGCTCATTGCATTACCATTGCAACTTTTCCCTGAAACTCCCAATGGTTCCCCCATCTGTAACTGGGTAGATACATACTTTCCAAAGGCCAACTGTCATCTGGGTTTTCAGGCCTAGTGACTCTTGGGGACTCACATTGGTCAAGAGGATGAGAGGTCAGGCTCATCTCACACATTTTGGTGGAATTGATGCCTACTATGGGACTCTCTTTTAGATTTAAGACATATTCATCAATTTATTCCTAATTCAGATCTAGTGCGGGTTACCCTAACCAAATTTCTATTAGTTAACTCTCATTTATGTGTGATAGACTAGGATCTCTTTTGTGAATCCATCTGTATGTATATGAGGTTATTCATCATTTTCAAGTAATGATCGGTCGCTTATATGCTAAAACCAAAAGACCAAGTGTTTCAAGCCATGATCCCTTTTATAAAGGCAGTTGATATTCTGAGGATGGGATTGATCCATTTTGAGGCATCCTATAGATCGTGGTCATTATAGGAATCAAAAACCTTGTATTTTAGTTGATTCATGAAACTTAGCATCATGTGGTGTGAAACAATATGGGGGTGTCAAGACACCAAATATTTGAGCTCGAGTCTGGAATAGAAATCTTATGTGTTATAGTTATGGAGAGAATCAGATTCATCCTATTACGACCGTTGTTAGGGCTTACAAAGCAAGGCTTCTATAGTGAATGTGTATTTGATGCATAATGAAGTTATCGTTGCATCCCCCTAAGCCTATATGAGCCATGCTCGGTGTGAGAAAAACAATGTGGAGTGCATGATCAGACTCATAGAATATGGATTAGGGACCTGATTATTGGGTCGGTCCTCAGAGTGTTTGATATAGTGATCATGCCTTTTAGTAGGTGTCATATGTATCCTAGTTATTGGCGGAATCAAATTCCTTGTAGTTCTCTTGGAGATTTTGGGGCATATGCACTAAGGCTGCCCTAGTGAATAGATGTTTGATGCCTAATGTGATGTTTATTGCATCCCCCTATGCCCACAAGATCCATTCTCATTGTGAGAAACATAGAGGAGCGCATGATCATCCTCAGGGTGTTTCAATATTGCATCTGCATTTTGGTGTTGTCCTTGTGGTGTTTGAAATGGAGCTGGGGCCATTTAGGATAAATCCTAAGTATCCTAGTTATTGTTGAAATTGTGGGTTCCCCAGAACCAAATATTTCATACATCTTATTACCATATAATATATAAAATTATATATATATATATATATGATTTATTATTAATATTATAGTGTATATATTTCTTCATCCACTATATAATGGTAATGTCCATAGAAATATTGTCATGTTGAGAAGTTATAGCAGATCCCAGGCAATAATGAGAACCTTGAGACACTATGTCATTAATTTTAAATATATGTTCTATGTTCTAGATACAGATTACTAACTGGGAATAGTAGATGTTTGACTATCATGTTTTGGGGGCTTATAAGCATTGAGACATCTTCACATGAAGTTCTCACTTGGTGATCTCTAGTAGTGAGATAAGGAGGACATAACCGTTAATATGAACACCACAAGTTTTGGGTGTCGTTGGTTGTTCCTACCTTTGTACATGTGTATTGGTCTCCTGACTTTAGATCATTACCGGTGTGTAGCATTTAATTTCGTACTTTCATGCAAGGAAAAAATCATGGTATTTAAATCGTGGCATGTTATCTTATGATGGGTGTGTAGTTAGTGGTACGACATTGGTTGAATGGTCAAGAAAGGTTTTGTCACTTCCAAGATTAGGAAGTTGTATGTGTCAGGCCTGATTGATCAGGATAGTGATACCTTTATAAGTCTTTGGAAAAATTAGTGGAAATGAAAATCCATCCAGATAGATCAACAAATAATATAGTAAGAAAAAGGATGATGACATAAGTGTACATCCTACATTATGAGATATTTAATGACAAAGATATTATAGTACACAGTCAGTGTTCATAGGTTGGTTGTCATTTATTTGACAATCCTTATCTATTTAGGGGCTATGATGTGTTGCTATAATCTGCTCTTGGTCTGTGAATTTTATTCCCTACAATCGAGATAAGGGCCTAGAGGGTCACAAACAATAGCGTATTCAAAAATCCTCTCTATTCAGTTGAATAGGTATATGGACATGGTGGGGCCGACCATGGGGTCAGAGTGTTGTCCAATTTATCGATCACTGATAAATTAAATAAATTCATATATACATGTTATGGATATTTCAGATTGAAATTATATAATTTATTTATAAGTGCAGTAAATATGAGATACTCTTAATTGATCGCATATACGATTTGATCTCAGGTTCTAAAATTTTATTTTATCCTGTTGAACCGAACATGTTTTGATCGGTTCATCAGAATTAATCTTAATTGTGAAAATTATAATTTTATAGGTTAATAATTTTCATAATAATTCTATTATTATAATAATATTTTTTTATTATAATAATAAATTATTATTTTATTATATTAATTTTATTATATTAATTTTATTATTATTAAATTTAAAGGCTATTTATCTTTTAGAGTGATTTGTTTGTGGAAAAGGACACAGAAAAAATGGGCAAAGGGGGTGTGGAATTGATTGATTTAAAAGGGATAAGACATCTAATTTTAAAAATAAACAAATAAAAGACAAGGATTAGGGAGGCGCATTAAAGTTGAAAAAAAAGGAAAAGGGGGCTGCGCAGACCCCATGGTGGCTTCCTCTGTATGCGTACAACGCCCGCAGTAACACACCACCAGACGTCGGCACTGCCCTATGCCAGATTCCCTTATCCATGGCCACCTACCACCGCCTCCGGAGCCCAGCGCCCCTCTCATCTGCAACAGCCCGCCGCCTTTCACCCACCTCACTGACTATCTGCGCTGCACGCCGCACCCATTCACCCTCGCGCTACCTATCCCCTATATAGGCTGGACACAGAACTGCCCCGTCTCGCTGCAAACCGGTGGCTCTGGCCTCCTCCACCACACACGACACACCAACCAGACGCCAGTGCCACAATATTCAACCTGCAGGCCTCCACCGCTCTAGTGCTGCTCTGGACAGTTCTCGGTCGGATACCACCCTAGAATTTTTCCATTCCTCCCAACACCGTCAAGGGCTCGTGGAACGCTACCCCAGGTTCCCTCTGCAGCCTTTTCTCAAAGCGGTGCCACCGCCCCGCTCTTCCGATTAGGTGAAGCCACCGTGTGGCCCAAGCCGCCATAGGGCCCAAGTGACCGCCTGAAACCTCCCTACAGTGACGTACTCCCACCAAGCATCCACCCCCATCCCATTCACGCTGGCTCATGAAGATGACACTATATCCCACCTATGGTTATCTCTTGGTGAATGTAACCCCTGACACCATTTTCAGGTTCTGCTTTGCCTCAAAACCAGACCAAGTTGATCTTCCTAACCATGTTTGGGTATGGATGAACCTTGGTTGCCCAGTTAAGCCAAACACGGGCAATACCCGACCTGTTACGGGTATACACAGGTTCAGCGTGACTCGCGACTGGCCAACTCAAGGTTCCGAGACTCAAGTATTAATTTCAATTAATATAATTAATTACTTTAATTAAGAAATTTAAATTAAATTAATTAATATATTAATTGTGGATGAAAATAAATAAATTTTAATACCGAGATGAAAATTAATTCAATTTTATTAATAAATTGAATAAAATAAAATAAATTTAATTTTGATATTGAAATTGAATTAATTATTGGACCTATAATTAATAAAATTATTTGAATTATTAATTTAATTTAATTTAATTTATAACCCTCATAAATAAATAATTCAATTTAATTTTATCATGCATTTTTTAATTTACCCACCTAATGATGTTGAGCACTGACCAATGCATGTTGCTTTTATTTATTTAATTATTTTTACTGCATGCGATGATTGTAATTAATTAAATAGATGGTCTACACATTGTCTTTATTTTCAGTTAAAATGTATAAGAGCCTCTGCTCCCAATTTTTTCCTGATGTAAACTTATCCCATTAGTTCCCCTCACGTGTGCACGAGTATTATTTTCACTTTGGACGAAGATAGGGAACGAAATGGACCTCACCAAGATGAGGTAGTGCATGTTGATCAAGACGATGCAAGATGACACATGGATCTCACAAAGATAAGGCAGCACTCCAAGATGTGACATGGACCCCACCTAGACAAGGTGATGCTCTAGATTACAAGAGGACATACAAATGGGGGCATGCTATATTATGAGTCAAGCTTCGACTCATGTATGATGCCTTTAGGTCATTTAGAAGCTCAGGATCAATTGGGTAATATTTTAACTTTATTCACATATTTATTATTTTATGAATTTAAAACAATGTGAGAAATAAATAAAATAATAATTAAAAAATGCAGAAATAAGCGACGTGTGTTTTTCTATTAATGTTCAGTTGTGAGTGCGACAACATAGATGAACAATATTAATAGAAATGGATCACATTCGTCGATAGAAAATAACAAAACCCTTAAATAAATATTAAGTCATAATTACCTTCCATAGTTCATGTTTGAAAAAAACTGGGTGTTTGGGGTGTCAGTCCTTCCATAACTAGGGGTGCCTCTTACTAATAGGGAGTTCTTATTTGGGTGGTGGGATGACTTAACTAAAATTACAGTAATGAAATAGCCATATCTAGCTTGTTTTAATTTTAGCAACAAGTGGTTTATAAATTATATTATGATTTTAGAAGCTGGGAATTCACTCAACAGATCATGGAATCACGAGTTAATGCGGTTGGCCAACCAAAATCCTACATTGGACCCTCTATGTAATGGTGTAGCCATATCTTGTAGACTATGAGGGTGGTTCATAGATCCTTTAAACTAGAATAATCAAATGATAGAGTATTCTGATTATATTACAGAGGTTCCTAGAATTTGATAAATTAGTGAGAGACATTTAATGATTAAATTAATAGATAATGTCACATTAATTAATCTGTATAAAATGTACTTATTTGGTAAATTTTATTTGTAGAGAATGAAAAGTAACACCACAAGTAAAAACTAAGATAAACATTGGAAAAATTTAATGTCCAAACTTGCACTAATTTCAAATATAGTATAGACACTCACACATAATATTACTATATCTGAAATTCAAGGTGCTAGTGTCCCAACTTGTTAAGCCACCTTAGGAAGCGATTGTGTAAAATTTATTACAGGAGACTCATGAATTAGGAATATGATAGTTTCTTCATAATTATATCATCAATTTATGATGTTATTAGTGGTCCCTACATCATGAAATGCATGGTGTTCCATGTAGAATCATCTCCAAGAAGTTTGTGAGGAGGAAGTGAAGCATGATTTGAATGCGATGATTGCACTCAGTTTGTGTAAAGTGAAAGTAATTTCAACAATATTTCATGCCATACTATTCTTATACCTTTTACATAACATTACTCTTGTTTTTTTAAAGATACAAACGGTATAGAGTAATTCATTCATTACCATTAACGTATGATTCTCCATGTAATAAAAATATTAAAGATAACACCATCTTTTGTTCTTATAGAGGATAAATTGAAAGACATGCGAAAATGCCTATAGAAAGTTATGAAAAAGGCACCATTGTAATTTCCTTAAAATAAAAGAGTTTGGTTATTTAAATAGAGGTTATTTGTATCACGTATTGAAATACATTTATGGAAGTTTAAAAATGAGATGAACTGAAATACAATAAATAAGTAATCTCTTCTCGTTCAGGTATATTCATCAATATATTTTAATGTTTCTAACACAATTTTTGGGTATTAAATAAAATATGTCAATAAAAAATGTGATTTTAAATACAACAACTTAGTAAGTATAGGAACATTATAAAAATTAATGTGTCTTCTCCAAGAAGTTGAGAAAGGGTAATTCCTAAGTCAGCGGTGATAAACACATAACTTCTGATTCCCAAGAAAATGATTTAAGTTGAACAAGTTGTTGCGTATAATCAAAACATTTAACTCACTTTACCTTTTAACATAATGAGACATAATTCCATGTTTGGAATGAATGTTTTTTGTGGTGTCACATAAACAATAAATTGTTCGGGCATACATGAATCATCGACAATAAATGATGAATATAAAATTGTAAGACATATCCAGTTGTGGAAAGAGAATTCATTGTCAAGTAAAACTAAATTGGACATTAGGAATATACCTAGTATTTTATTTAGGCATGGCATAACTAAACACAATTGGTATTATTGACATCCTTAGTTTAGACGAAGAAACCTTTATAAATAAAGGTAAGCCACAAAGCTTCTAGGGATTATTCAAAAAGAGAGTGTGGACTATTCTAAAATAATGTTAGAGGTAAAGATACTTCATAAGATTCCTTTAAGTTTTTAAGGAATTAAATAGTGAAGTATATGCATGGTCATAAGATATGAGTTACTTCATGCCAACATGCTGATGAATATCTTGACCAAACATTCATCGATCAATATAACATTGTGTGTAGTAATTCATAAATGCATGTTACCTTATCTACATCATGATATTGATGTTCATAAGGATGATTGATTATGAGTATAAAATATTAACATTGATAAAAAAACTTTTAGCATGGAGTAATTTCTAAATTCACATTTTATATTTTAGTGTTATGATGTATGGTGTATAAATGTTGCAAGTGGCATAAACATCCATTATATTTTATGACGTGCTTTACAAATAACGGCATAAACCCATAGCCAATATGCCAACTAAAATGAGAAATGGATATCATACAAGTCATAGTATGATGAAAATCCATTATGTCATATGACATGTGTTAAATTTGAAAAGCATTTGTTAAGGAAAACAAAAAAATATTCATCAAGCTAAACACACGGTACATCTAGAGTAAATATCCTATAAGTTTCATAGGATATTATATAAATCTCTAATATAAAAAAGACATGTTCAAGTGATAGAATACATATCTATAAATAGGGTGAACATCTCTATTAGAGATAGTGGGTGCGAGATTGACTTTGGTTTAGTCAATGATTTAGACGCACAAATGGTTGGAATAGAAAAAATTTCCCCAAGTACATGTGGAATAAGAATGTTCCAGTGACACTTACTGCATAGGAAAAATAAAACCCTGGTGATGGTTTTATATTCATTGAGTCCAGTGATAAATTATTCATTGAGAATAATAAATCCTATAAGTAAGCAGTATATGGAAATTATCTAAGGCTGGTAAGACAATTAAAAATTCAGTAATGGATTACATGTATCAAAGTGAAAAGGGGCTTATAAATTGAATAATTCAGGGGGTATTCAAATGAGATGATACATGGATAGTACACGATTATAACTAATAAGGCTCAATTGGTTATACCATGTAGGTATTCCTAAATCTATTTGAATTTTACTTGTCATATCTAAACTTATAAGACCATTAAATTGGTCATTGGATGTCTTGATCATTATTCATGGAAGGTGTGTATATAACGAAACCAGAAATGGATGATGACACCATCAAATGTATATAAATGTTGCATTTTACTAAAATACTGTTTTAGATTAATGTAAGCGAGAATATCTTAGAGAATTAATTTCAAATGAATCTTTGCCTTGTGTCTACCAACGGTTTGTGGGAGCGCCATAGTTTTCAAGAGGAATATGTTCGGAAACATATTGAAAACATATATTGATCTTATAGTTAGATAAGATCAAGATAGAAGTGATTCTCCAGTGATTGAATTAATGTAGTAAACTAAGTTCTATGGAGATGGATAAATTGAAGTAGATATAATTGTTTCTTGGACCTAGTCAATCGTTTATGAAGTGACACTGTATTGGAAAAATAAAAGTTGTAACAATTCAAGTTCAGAATTTTTGTCAATGTCACAAGGATTAATCTCTCTAGGTTGACATGTTTGAGGCATGGGAAGAGATTAATTTTGTAATTTGAGTTCCATATGATCCATCGATGGACCAATCACGTATGTCATAATATGTACAATAATTGATAATGCTATGATATACTTTATAGAAGGAAGGTATAAATTATATCCAAGATCACTGTATGTGATGCAGTAGAACTATCATCTTGTACTTCGGCTCAAAAAACTGATATGTAACTGGCATGTGGAGAAGAAGGATACTAGTAATTGTTGGACACAAACTAGTTTTCATTAGATCAATTTGATTTAGTATCATATTTAAGCTAAGGCGATGAGTGAGTCAAGCTCATAAAAGTTAGTGGTATCCATACCTACAGATACTAAGTATATTGTAGCTTCTATGGAAGCTAAGAAGAAGTTATCAATCCCAATGATTTGTTCTAGTTCTTGGAATTGAACCTAGTGAGAAACGATTTATCGTAATGTAATTTATGACATTCTTACTAGCCAAGGTGTCATGTTATGACAATGGAAAAAAGGGATATGCTCAGGGATACCTTATCTTGAGAGGTTTTACTCAAGGAGATGAGGATGCATACACTAGATATTCCATGTGGTGAAAACATGGAAAGACCAATAGTTAAATCCATCACTCAGCAGAAGCATGATCTTTATCATGTGTGTAGCTAACAGGCTTGTTAGAAATTTGTATCTAGTGAGAGTGGGAGTGTATAAATAGTGGGTTCCCTAGACCCAACTATGTTGTAATTTGGATTACCATACCATGTATACAGTTAGTTATACATGATGTCTCATTACCATTATAGCGTAGATATTTCTTCATCCACTATATAATGGTAATTTCTATAGATTAATTGTCGTTTCGAGAGGTTATAACAGATCCTAGGATATAATGAGAACCTCTAGATACTATGAAATTAATCTCAAATTTATGTTCGATGGTCTATATAAGGATTACTTACTGGACACAATAGATGTTTAACTATCAGGTGTTGGGGGATCATAAACATTGATACTTCTTTTCATTAATTTCTCACTTGGTGATCTTTAATAGTGAGATCATGAGGACATATCTGCTAATTGGAAAACGACATGTTTTCAGTGTCATTGGTTGTTACTATATAAAGAAATGTGTATTGGTCTCATGACTTGTGATCATTACCATTGTGTACTCTTTGATTTCATATTTTGATGCAAGGAAAAAAACATGGTATTGCAATTTTGGCGAGTTACCTTGTATTGGGTGTGTTGGTGGTGGTATGACATTGGTTAAATGGTCAAGAAAGGATTTTTCACTTCCATGTTTAGTATGTTTTATATCTCAGGACTGGTTGATTGGGATGATGCTACCTTTATAAGTCTTTGGTGAGAGCAGTTAAAAGGAAAATCCATCCAGATAGATCAACAAATAATAAAGCAAGAAAAATGACAATGACACAAGTGTGCATCTTGATTTATGATATATTTAATGACAAAGAGATTATAGTACACAGTTAGTGTTCATAGGTTGGTTGTCGTTTCTATGACAATCCTTATCTCTTTAGGGGCCATAAAGGGTTTCTAGATCCTGATCTTGGTCTATGCATTTTATTTACTGCTATTGAGATAAAGTCTTATAGGGTCAAACACAATAGAATTTTCAAGAATCCCCACTATTCAGTTGAATAGGTATATGGACATTAAGGGACCCACCATAGGGTTCGAGTATTGTCCAAGTTATCAATCAACAATGAATTAAATAAATCCATTAATATTCAAGTTATGAATATTTGGGATTGGATTTATTTAATATATTTACAAGTATAGTAAATATGAGATACTATTAATCAAATGAATATTATATTAACATTCAAAGTTCATTTAATATTAAGAGGGACATTGATTTGAGTTGAAGGTCTCAGTTTTTATAACACAATATTTTTTTAATATATTACAAGTGTGTGATAAAATAATAAATAATATTGACACAGTTTAGTTCGTGAAAATTAATTATTTAGTGAATGTTAAAATAAATAGGGGTTAGGGAACCCAATAGATTATTTATAAAACCCACTATAAATAAAGGAGGAGGATCTCTCTTGTGTGGCTATTATAACTTTTCATTCATTTCATGGAATGAAAAAATAGAGCCCATATCTCCTGCCACTACCTAGAGAGATAAAATGTTGACCCAAGAGCATGGATCAGGATCTTCCTCAAGCATCGAAGGGATATCAATCCATTAATTTTCGGGACATCTATGACATCGTTGTATCACCAAGATAGCACTTGGAATTCAACGATAAATGTTCTAACAGATATTTGAAGCATATGTGGACAATCTAGAGCGATCCTTCTATGGATTTTCAGGAAACGATCGCCAGCGATGATTTGTAGTCGAGTGCACCTTCAGATCTGTAATGGTATACTTTTTAGTTTAATTATGTGATTTTTATAATTTACTTGAGATCCTCAGACATTAATGGGGCTCAGATCATCTAGGTCAACCAGTAACTTCGATTCACCAACGAATTGTTTTTAAAATCCATGGCCCACTGGCTTCCTCTACATGCCCCAAAACCTATCAGTTATTGGGGGAATTAAAGTCCTCATAGTTCTATTGTATATGATGGGGTTTACACATTGAGGCCGACCTAGTGAATATGATTTCTTCTATAGAAGGTGACACATGATCCTACTGGCATACCTTAGAGGTCATCACATGACCTGGCTCGACACATGTGGAGGGTTCCATGAGAGTCATGATAGTGTGATCTGAGGGGTGTCATGTATCTTGGCTGACACCTCAGGAGGACATTGATGGACCATGGTGACATGTCCAGAGGGTGTCACATGTCATGGATGATACCTCGGGGGAACAAAACTGGACATGGCTAACATGTCCAGAGGGTACACCATTAGAGTTGGATTGTAATGTACATATGTGTCCTCGAGACTCGAGTAACATGAGTGGGCGCTATTATATGAGTCAGGTGGTATGAATTTAAGACATCGCTAGTCCTGGGTGATGAACCCAAAGGGTTCAAATGATCCAATTGGTGTCTATGAAGGGTCTGAAATACTTGTTTCAACCTGTTTGGAGCATTCTTCATATCCTAGATGACATGTCTATGTGATACCATAAGATTTGGGTGGCACGAATTTGTACTATCAAGTATTTTTGATTGACATATGAAAAGCATGAAGAGTTTCACAATAATTTCTTCCTCTTGGATTTTCGACATCAAATCATGGTTTTCCCCTTTTGTTGCGAGTTCCATGGTTCATTTTAGTGTCATTTTGTTTGGGTCTCACGTGATCTGAAGGTCATGAAGTATGGTTTTCGCACATCTCACCAGAAGTCCATCGCGTGATATATTATTGATCATGTGGAGGTCTTTATACCTGGTGCATGACTGCTCTGGCAGTCCACCGGTGTATTACAGGTTGAAAGTCAACTGGTCACGTGATCACATGTGAAGAAACTCAGAGATTGAGCTCCGATATGCATAGCGCCGGCCTTGGTCCAAACTTCTATCATATGATCATCCAACCAATGAACCAACAAAAAAACCATTTTTCTATGTTTGAGTAGATAATTTATTGGCCTAACCATCTGTTTACTTTTTGATTTGTGTGAGGAATCTAGTTCATGTCCAGAAGAGAGTCGATGTAGGGTCGGGAATTATGCAGTTTCACGAGTCTCAATAGTGGATTGCATCAAGGGTTACACCTTATTTTCATCAGTTGCATTTCCATCATCCTTTATCGGATTATTGGAAACTATTGAGGACTTGGGCTTTGAATGACTTCCATGTCATTATGTTAACATGTACAAGGGTATTTGAGAAATAAAAATTACTATTAGAAGGCATTTGTGATTCCTTGTATGGCTTGTCTTAGGGTATTGTAGGACCACACTGAGGGTGATCTTAGTGCATCGCTTGCCATTCGGTAATTGAAAAACCTACTTCCCTTGTCCTTTCCTATCTCCTTAATTTTAGGTGATGAAGGTTGGGGGTCATGTGAAATTGTACATATGGAATTGAGGGTATTTATTCTATTTTGGGGACTTGTCTCATGACCAGTATGGCATGTATGGTGAGCGAGAATTTTGTGGAAAAGTCCTCAAGCCAAAGGGCTTCTACGAGGCAAGGCGGGAATGTCATTGAGGACTTGTGGTGCTGCGCGAGTCATCAGGGGAACATCACATGACTTTTAATGTCCGCAGACCCCTCTCACTTCCACCTTTTCAATCTCCTTCATTTTATTTAAAAAAGGACTTCAGTCATGTGTGATTTCATGATAGATGTATGGGTTTTATGCCCAATTTTTGGGAGATGTATCGCTTGACCAATATGGGTCATGTAGAGATCATGCGAGAATGAATGGTACAATTCTGTATGCATATCTTTAGAGCATCGTGGTGTTGTCTGGATTCATGTATGGGATTTTTAGAATCTAGTTTGACAAAGTAAAGGGACATCACAAGGCAAGGCGGTCATGATGCCGAGGCCTCACGGTGTCCTGTGGATCACTCTACGTGCTCATCACATGTCTTTTGGTAACTGTGGACACCAATTAACTCCTCCCTTTTATCCACTTTGTTTTATGTGACAAGGGTTCATAGGTATGTGATTTTTCTCGAGTAATATATTTGTTTTTAATCCATTTTCCCATGGTTTTTCACAAGTACAATGTGGATCATATGAGTTTGCATAGGTATTGTGGGAAAAACCATTCATCTTTCCTTAGATAATTGCTTAATTTAATGGAGGTTTCCATGTTGTGTGGTTAAAGAGCCAAAGGGGTTTTGCAAGGAACACCAGATAAATCTTGGTTCATCACACATCATCAGGGTTGTGCCACATGTCCTTTAGCGACTGCGAGCCCCTCTCGCCTCCTCCAAGCTATCTCCTTTGTTATTTTTGATGAAGGCTTAAAGGTCTCACAAGATGGATTGGATATCATCTGGAGATTTTATTCTTCCCCATGTTGATTTGGTGCACGATGTATATGACCACAATGGATCTCTTCATTAAAATGTGGCTTCCCCTGATTTTCCTAGGATTCTGGATTTTTTTTCATGTACTTTCCATTGACAAACTGGGCTTCCTAGGGGATGCTCCTCCAATGGTCACTGTTCGACCACGAGTGAATAAGGGTTCTCATTGAGGAAGGGTCTTCATAACTTGATGTGGGTTAGGCACCTTTCATAGAGACTTCAAACAATCTTTTTGTGATCATGCAATCATAACTCTTCAATCATCCTCTTCTTCCTTACTCTTGTGGGGAAAATAATATCCATGTTCAGATGTTTCATTCTTTGTGGTTTTTCTTATGTGTATTTGGAAGGAATCAATAAATCCCCCCCCCTCATGAGAGATGTCCAAGGGGATAAGGACTCGGTCCTAAGGATGACTAAATTCTTACTAGAGTCCCTGGTGGTGTTGAAAACTTGTGCCCTTGGGTGAAATTCAGTATACCGGGTGTCCTTGGGTATTCCTCAAACCACCTATATATTGGGGGAGGTGGGTGGATGACATTTCATTCGAGTAGGAGATATGTACTGACTGATGAGTTCTTTGGATATCCTCAGAGAGCATCTCATACTTGATAGGGCTATATATAGAGATTCATGACAACTATCTCATGCTTTTTTAGGGTCTTTTAGCTTGGACCTTATGTTTCTTTATTTTAGGTTATTTTAGCTAGGGCCTTCTATTTATTTAGTTTAGGGTCTATTATCTTAGACGTTCTGTTTCTTTAGTTTTGGGTCTCTTTTCTTAGACCTTCTATTGATTTAGTTTAGGGTATTTTAGCTCAGACCTTTTGTTGCTTTAGTTTAGAGTGTTTTAGCTCAGAACTT
Source organism: Viscum album (assembly GCA_963277665.1). Taxonomy (NCBI): domain Eukaryota; kingdom Viridiplantae; phylum Streptophyta; class Magnoliopsida; order Santalales; family Viscaceae; genus Viscum; species Viscum album. The sequence continues at coordinate 794,910,768 of OY728143.1, read as the reverse complement.
CTATTAATTTAGTTTAGGGTCTATTAGCTCAGACCTTCTATTGCTTTAGTTTAGGGTCTTTTACCTCATACATTCTATTAAATTAGTTTAAGGTCTCTTAGCTCAGACCTTCGGTTGCTTTAGTTTATGGTCTTTTAGATCAGAGCTTTTGTTTCTTTAGTTTAGGGTCTTTTAAATCGGAGCTTCTGCTACTTTAGTTTACGGTCTATTAGATTAGATAATCATGGAATATGGGGATGGAAGGAAAAAATGACTCAAAACACTATGGGTTGTTGTGTTCCTCCTTGGGGACGTCAAGTTCACATGAATTAGAAATCACTTTACACCGAGACAAGATGTATCTGGTTGGTGGGTCTGAGACCTCGCATCAATATCATAGACAAGAATAGAGACCACTTTTCTTATTCATGGATAGTGATAGGTTTTTTATGACCTGAGACACTTGAGACATGAAATGTGGAACATGGATTGAGGTTCTTAAAAAGAAGATGGAAGCAATCAGTTATCTGGTTGGACAGGGTATGGCACTTGTGGTCCTTTGATAAGGAGGGGTGATGGATGATGACCCAAATAGTTTATCATAAACTAGTAGGGACATACTTCCAAGATGTTTAATGTCATTTGGTAAGGATGAACTTCCATTAAGTTTAATGTCACATGATAAGGATGTGAGAACCGACGTGAAAGGTGGTAATGTTGTGCTTGGACCCCAAGACGAGGACTTAGGAATCACTGCATATCCCATAGTAATGAGAATCAAACCACACATAGTTCTTGAAATATTAAATAAAAATAATGGTATTTGGTAAGGAAGAAGGCAACCCATCATTAACTGATAGTAAAATTCATCTCATGTGTAGTTTAACATCATGAGGTAAGGATTTGAGAACCAACGTGAAAGGCAGTAATATTGCAGTTGGGCCCAAGAGTGAGAACTTGGGCATCTCTACATATCCCATAGGAATGATAATCAAGAAACACATAGTTATTGGAATATTACATGTAGTTTGACATTGTTTAGTAAAGAGTATGGTAACCCATCATGAATTGGTGGGGACATTCATCTCCGGTGTTGTCTAACTTCATGCAACAAGGATGTGAGAACAGACGCGAAAGGCATTAATATTTTGGTTGGGACTAAGGGTGAGAACATGGCCCTCAGTATGTATATCATGGGAGTGATAAAAAATCCACACATAGTTCTTGAAGGACCATGTAGTTTTTCATTATGCTGCAAGGACTTACTTCTATACAGTTTATCGTCATGTGGCAAGGACAATGTGGTATAGTGTAATATCATGTTACATGAACATATGCAGTTAAGATAGGGTCATTTGATTCAGATTGTATGTGGGGTTCATTGATGGAGATTCACAATACGATGACATAAAGAGACCCAATATGAATAAAGTCCAAAGAGGTGTCAGCCACACCATACATCTTTCAGAGAGAACTCAATACGATGGGGGAAAAAAGGTTATACCCATGGCTGGGCCCGATGAAATATTTTTTTGGGCGTCACTACGTATCTCATGAGGTTGAGAATCAAGACACATGATGTTTTAAATGTTCCATGTAGTTTAATGTCAAGCAGTCAGAGTGTACATGCAGTTTAACATCAAACAGTAAGGACGAAGTATCACCCATAGTGAGAAGAAGAGAATCATATGGCTAGGCCTAGAAGTAGGGGTCCAAGCATCACTATGTATCCTATTATAAAAGGGATCAATCCATATGTAGTTATTATAATTCATTGTGGTTTAACATTTTGCAGTAAGGATGAAGATATTCCATTCAGTTTAACATCATGCAATGAGGAAGAAGGTGAACCAACATGAAGATGATGGAATAGATAAGGTCCATGAAACATTAGGCTTGAATCCCAAGAAGGTTTCCTACGTACCCCAGCTGGTTGGGAATCAAATTCGATTAAGTTCATGGAAAAGGAGGTACTCTACCTATGTATGGATCATACATATAGGTGGGTATTATCCCCTATTGATAGTTTCATTTGGGCGTAGGATTGGAGATTAAGGCATCTCTGTGAAACTCTTGGGAGTGGGAATCAAGCTTCACATAGTAATTAGAATTCCATCCAGTTTAAATTCATGTGGTAAGGAGAAAGTTAGGGGGATGAGGTCCTGAAGGGTATGTGAATGGTGTGATAAAGAAAACCAGACATAAATGAAGACCAAATATATATACATTATGCTATACATCCTTGAAAGGGGATCAGGACATGATGATGAAAAGAATGAAGGATTTGTGGTACTTGGGGTTGTACCCGAGGATTAAATGCCCAGTCATTCCTACATATCTTTTAAGGGTGGGAATCAATCCACACATAGTTCTAAAATAACCTTGAAGTTTAACATCATGTGCAAAGGATGAATTCCCATGCAGTTTAGCATCATGCGGTAATGATGTGGGTCACCTAATGTGAGTGGGGATGGATTTCATAGGTCTGTGTAGTTTGATGTTATGAGGTAAGGTTATTGTCCATGTAGTTTAATTTATTGTGGAAAGGATATTTAATCACCCGAAATCAAAGGAATACAATCATTGGGATTGGTCTTGAAATAGGGGTTCAAGAATTACTGATAAGAATCAAGCCATACCTAGTTCATTGGATGCTGGTGCGGTAGGAGACCGAAACCAGTAATGTTTTTCCTCCTTTACAGTTTTATGTCATGCAGGGGGACTTCAACCATTATGGTTAACATCATGTGGCGAGGAATCATTGCATACAACTTACCTCATTGTACATAGGATGATAATTAGCCCATCCCGAGATTTCATACCTTGTTTTGTGTTGGAAAACCCTTACCAGAATTCTTAAACTCATGCGAACTTTGCGTGGTACGAGAAACAAGGACTGATAAGGGTCCCTTTCACTATTTAGAGTCATGGAGGAGAGGATGGGAGTATTGTATGTTGGGTAGTGTATGGGACAACATGTATTATCAAGGAATCCATACGTACCCCATTGGAAATGAAAATCAAGTTGTATGTAGTTCTGGGGGGCCATGTAGTTTAACTTCATGAAGTGAGGATGTTCTTGTACAATTTATCATCTGGTGTGAGACATTCCATGAAGTTTAAATTCATGCCACAAAATATTCTTATGGTACTTACACCATCATGGATTCTTTATTGTTGGTGATTATGAAATGTATTTATTGAGAAATATCACATTAGTGGGTGGTGTGAAACACTCCCCCATCCATGGTGTCCAGTGGATAGGATCCATTATGATAGACCTTATGTCTGATGTAATGCCCATACCACATGGGTTCTAACTTTAGGGGATACTTTCCTGTTATCATTAGGGTTAAATGTAGGATCGAAATATAGTATGAGATGCTCAAAATACAAGAGGGGGGGGGGGTGAATTGTATACTTTAAAAATTTATTTGGAACCTTTAAAGTTAGTTAAGAATAACTATGTTTTCCTTAAGTAAAGGAAAAGGCTAAGTTTTAACAAAGTTAAACTAGGCAAATTCACAACACCTCTAAAACCGAACTAAACTTGGAAAGTGATTCCAAAATTAGGTTCCGGAAATATGGTTCCGTAATTTGAAACCTAACAAACGTTACAATATGAGATTATACATTAAAGCGTATAAAATCTAAATTAATCAGAGTAAGTAAGGAAGTATAAGAAAGTTATACTTTCCTTAAGATACAAATTACAGCGGAAATAAAACAAGTAGTTAAACTACAAGTAACAAGATAATAGTCTTTTAACCCAAAGAGAAGGGTATCCAACAACCTTGGATAAAGGTCCCTTGAGTTATACTTTCAAGCAAGTCTGTCTTACCCACACCAGGGTATGCCCTCGATACGAAGATCAGAGTCTCTGTCTTTCTATCCCCGCAAGCCCTTAACTTCAAGGTAGTTGGCAACCTCTGTCTACCTCAGCAAGGAAGTCCTCGAACTTCAAGGTAGTCGGCACCTCTGTCTTCCTATCCCCGGAAGCCCTCGAATGTAATCACCAACATTCGGAGTCGCACGAAGCTTTGAGATTTAATAAGAGCCTCTCTCTCTAGAAATCACTTCAAGCAAAATTTTCAGCCTTTCAGCACTTTCATCAGCTATCAGCCATCAACTATCAGCCCCGAGCTTTTTCAAATGAGCTCCTATTTATAGGTAAGGTCGGCTCCTTCTCCAACGGTCATATTTTACTTAAATATCGGAGGGACCTGTACACGTGTCACTTAGACAACGGTTAGTTTAAAACAAAACGGACGACATCGTTTTATAACAAAACAAATGTAACAGAATGTACGACATCGTTTTAAACTCTAACATAAAGGATCGGAATGAAAACTTTGGAGTGAAGGTTCAAAGTGAATAAATTCAGAGTGTATAAAACAAAGATAATCAGATTCTGTTTAATAGGTGAATTCGGAATGAGAATTCGGAATGAGAATTCGTCATCTGAATTCGTAATGAGAATTCATCATCAGAATTCGTAATGAGAATTCGAAATGGGATTTGTTCATTAGAATTCGTAATGAGAATTCTTCTTCAGAATTCGTAATGAGAATTCGGAATGGGATTTCTTCATTAGAATTCTTAATGAGAATTCTTCTTCAGAATTCGTAATGAGAATTCGGAATGGGATTTCTTCATTAGAATTCGTAATGAGAATTATTCTTTAGAATTCGTAATGAGAATTCGGAATGGGATTTCTTCATTAGAATTCGTAATGAGAATTCTTCTTCAGAATTCGTATCCTGAATCTGGAATAGAACTTAATCAGAGTTCATATCCGGAATTCGGAATGAAACTTCCTTATAGTTCTTGTCCAGAATCCGAATCCTAAAACAGAATGCTTTATATCAAAGTTTCAACGATTCTGAGAAAATGAATCCGAATCTCATACTTAAGAAAAATATGGATGAAAATATGATAAGGATATTTTTTCTTATAAAAGCGATTTTCCTTAAGAAAGCAATTTTCCTTATAAAAACAATTTTCCTTATAAAAGCAATTTTTCTTTATAAAAGCAATTTTCTTTATAAAAGCAATTTTCCTTATAAAAGAAATTTTCTTAAAGATAAGGTGTTTGTGATTTTCAAAACAAGAAGGAATGGAAAAGTCATAAGGAAAACCTTATTGACTCAACAATCTCCCCCTTTTTGGAAAGCACAAACATCCTTACGAATGAAAAAAAAATTCTAAGAAGAAAGAAACATATTAATGCTTATCTCCCTTGTTTTAAGGATATAGATGAATACGACTAACTCCCCCTTAGGCTTTGAAACTCTAAGGATCGTATTCATATTTTCGTAGTGACATTTCATAAGAAGGTCTTCTTTAAGAAAAACTCCCCCTTAAACAAACTCTTTTTAGAGTTCTTTTTACTTGGGTATTTTTTCGTTCTCCCCCTTTGATAAACTCTTATTAGAGTTCTTCTTTTTCTTAAGGATCTTTTTCCTTCTCCCCCTTTGTGATTTTCAAAAAGAATTGGAGGTAATGGAAAAAAATAACAAAGTACCTGAAATATTAGTAATGATAACAATGGAAACGAGATACATTATTTTCATTAGATTTAGAATGTCAGCAACAAAGAAATACAACAAAAAGATCGGATTAGGTTATTTCGGATCTTTCTCCTTCGACATGAGCCCCTTAAGAATCGTCTTGATCTTCTTTAAGTCTTTATGATCTTCTTCAGCTTGCTTCTCTAAGACGACTATTCTTGCGGACTGAGCTTCAATTTTTTCTTCCTGGGCTTTCAGCTTTTCTTCCTGAGCTTTGATCTTCTCTTCCTGAGCCTTCATCCTTTCTTCAAAATCGATCCGATGATCCCTTTCAAATTTCCAATTCTGAGAAATAGAATTCAGCTTGCCATTCAGATCCCTGACTTCTTGGATCCGGAAGTTCTTTTCTTCAGTCAGCTTTTCTTCAAAGGAGGAAGTCAGCTCGTTTATCTTCTTGTCCTCTGTCTCAAAGGCATCTTTAACATTTTCTTGAAACTCATCAAGCAACCTCATTTCTTCCACATTCTTCTTCGACCAGCTTGTCATCCTCTTGCAAGATCTTTTATGGGCTTCGTAACCAACAAAGAATGTTTTGAACTGAGCTTCAATCTCAACGCACTTATCCATAACCATAGATACAGAGTCGGTTTTCTGATTCAACGCATGTTGGAGCATCTGAAATCTTGAGTCAATACTGGAAAAGGTCGGAATGGTTCCCACCAACTTCTTTAAGGACTGAACAACAAAGTCATGCCCCAACGATGATGACTCCGAATATGAAATCTTGCTTGGAGATTTTTCTTCCTCAATAATCTCCAACTTACTTTTAGAAGAACTACCAGCTTCCTTTCTCTTCCTTTCTCCTGAGCTCAAAGTATCAGCAAAAATTTGCTTCCCCTTATCTTTTTTCGGAATGGAGTCCTGTTCCGGAGTTCTCTTCTCACTGTCAGAAACTTGAACGACATTATCTTCCTCATCAGCAACTTCCTGAATACCTTACTCTACGTTTTTCATCTGAGAAATATCATGTAAAAGTTGTTCTTCTTCTCCATGATAGGCAAATTCTTCTTCTCCTTTATCTTCTTCTATTGCTGGAGTAACTAACTTCGAAGATTCAGCTTCTGAAGTCCGGAGTGATAAGTGTTCCGAAGGTGTTCCCTTGTAATCATCTACTTGTTTCAGCACATCTCCGGTTTCACCACTTCCTTCAGCACCCTCTTCTATTTGTTCCACTTGCTCAACTTCCTCAGAATTGTTAGCAACAGCCTCTTCCGGAGCAGCGAAATTCCTTCCTGGAGTCTCAGGTAGAGATTCCAGGGAGAAAGATCTCGGAACTGGAATAGTTGCTGAAACCATTTCATTGAACTTTAACAAGGCCTGAGCTACCTCAACCTCAGACATCTTCTTCTTGAGCTTCTTTTGCTTTGCTTGCCTTTCAAGCTCATCAGCAGTTTTCTCCTTCAAAGCCTTAGCCTCCGCAGGGTCCATTCCGAACTGCGGATCCCCTTCTTTCCTTTTCTCTTTATCAGCTCTCCACTTTGAAACAACTTCATCAGGATAGGCTTTCTTCTTCTTAGGATTTGGAGGTGCGGAATGGACTTCCTTAGACATAGGATTTTCTTCTTGTACTTCCACTTCTTTCGGCTTTCTCTTCCTTACTGGCTTAGATGATTCCGGATCAGCAACTTTCGGAGCCACTTCTTCTTGAATAGGTAGATCAATAAACTTTCCAGACTTCTTGTCAAAAGCTACATTAATTCTTTTAAGAGTGCCATCGCTGACCAACATGATCTTGCAAACTCTCGGCTTAGATTTGCAAGCCTCCTTGACAGACTCAAGGCACCGAACAATCAACTTGGAGAGGATTGCTGGATACATAATAATCTGGGCTCTCATATTCCCCTTCTTCAAATTTTCAATATTAAGAAGAATATGCTTCATCAAGTTAAACTTCCTTAGATTTATCAGGAAATCTAAGATATAGATCTCACTCTTCTTCAATCTATCTTTATCACCTTTCCTCGGTACGATAAGTCCTTGCACCCATAACTCCAGAATCCGGAAGTTTGTAGATAGACTTGCAATCTTCGGAGCCTTGTCATCATCCAGTCTGAGAGTTTCTAATGCTTTTTCCTTGTTGAAACTACCCTTGGAATCCGGCAACACATACGAAATAAACTCGGCTTCTCCTTCATAGGATAGCCCTACCAAGCTTGCAGCCTTGGTGTGAGAAAGTTTGTAAGTCTTACCATAAGACTTAAAAGAGAACTTCTCCCTATTATCTTCCTTGAAGAAAGCAACTGACTCATAAAACTCGACAAGTAAATCTGAGTACACTTCATCTTGGTTCCTGGTTTTTGATACCGCAACATCTTTCCATCCATACAACTTGATATTCTTTGAAATGATAGAATCGTAGTTGCTGAAGAAAGTCGGATGGACTAATCATTCTCTGTAAACTAACCACTGAGAAATAGGCTTAGTGGATGACATTTCTTGAGATGCTAACTCCGCAGACATTCGGATCTGAAATTCTCTGAGAAGTTCGGAATGGAGAAGACTGAAGTTCGGAACGGCCTTAAATCAGAGAGACAGAGCTTCAGGACGCGAGAGCTTTGAGATCGATGTGGGACGAGAAATTTGGGTCCCCTTTATATAGGCAACGAGATGACGGTTCACATTCCATAGTTGATCTAACAGTTGGAATGAGCTGTGATCAGATCTGACGGTTGAAAGCTTGAATCCGATCTTTTTGAGGTTTTATTAAAACGAAGAATTAAGAAAACTATAATCCGAAAACATAATACAAGAAAATGCCAGCAAGTAAAATATGACTAAGAAAACATGAGTAAGGAAATCATACCTTTCGGATTGGCCTAGGAGGATTATTCGTAATGGCTGATTTCTCAAAGATTTTACTATGAAAAATAAACTTAGTACGAAAAAACTCATTACAAAAAACGCAGTACGAAAAACAAACTTAAGAAGAAAAACAGTACGAAGAACTTAGTACGAAGAAATACATTACGAAAAATTTTAGTACGAAAAACAACTGGTACAAAAATATCTGGTTATGAAACTGCCAGTACGTAAATTTTCATTCTGGAAATTTCCAATACGAATACTTCCATTCCAGAAGTGTTCTGTACGAGAATGTCCAATTTGGAAAATTTTAGTTCCAGAAGTTCCATTCCGGAAATATTCGTTCCGAAAAGTTTGAAAACAAATTTTGAAAAACTTTTTTAAACAAACAAACAAATGTACTCCCCCTATGAAAAGAAGTTTATTACTATAAGGAGACTTTTTCAACAGAAAGTTAATTAAGAAAGATTACCTTATGGTTATCATTCCTACCTTCTGTTTAATATATTCAAGTCTATCAGAAGGCAAAGATTTTGTGAAAATATCAGCAAGTTGATCTTGCGTTCCGATAAACTGAAGAATAATATCTCATTTTGTTTTGATAATCTTTTCAAAATAGCTTTTGTTACCAGTCATGTGTCGGGAACATCCACTATCCATGTACCATGTATTTTTGCTGGTACTTTCTTTATTTTCCTGAAATCAAGAAGAAAATTAGACTTTCGGAATCCAAACTTGTTTGGATCCGAGATTTCCAGACAATAAAATTTTAGGTACCCACATTTTCTTAGAAAAGTAAGCGTTGTGAAATCCTAGAGATTGGGTTTTGTTTAAGGAACAACTTTTTGCCCAGTGACCTCCACATTGACATTTAGTACAAAATGGGGCACTTTGAGGAACAAAATAATTGTTACTGAAAACTGGTTTTGCATGGGTATAACCAAATCCAGATTTATTTCTTAAAGGTCGTATTTGAGAATACATCTTATCAAAATTTTCCTTACCATGGGTAAAGTTTGATAAAAACTTCTTTAAGGAAAAAAATTTCGGACTTGAGTTTTACAACCAAGTTTTTATCCTCAAAATCATTAGTTTTTGAACTAGAGTTAGGCTCGAAAACATTTTTATTAGAAATTACTTTTTCTAACTCTTTAGAAAGTTTGTTCTTCTCAGAACTTACTTCCTCAAGATTTTTTGAAATATTTTCAAAATCAGCATTTTTCTTATCAAGATCATTAGAAAGATCTGATATCTCTTTTGTAAGAATAGAATTCCTAGAATTTGCCTTATCAAGTTTTTTGTTGAGTTTGGAATTCTCAATCTCAAGAAGTTCAGCAAACCTAGAGACTTCTTCATAAGTAGGTAAAGTATTTTCCTCATCAGAAGATGATTCTTCATCAGAAGAGTTATAATACTTACTATCCTTAGGATTTAAAGAAACATTGTTTAGAGATTCATCATTTCGTACCTTAGCCAAAAGACAATGATTATCAATAGGTAATCTGGCTATAAGACCAATATTCTTCTGTCCTGAAGATTCATAATCAGAAGATTCATCTGAAGAGTCACCACCACTGGCACTCCAGGTGTCATTAGCTTTCAGAACATTCTTAGCTTTAGCTTTATAATACTTCTTCCTGTTCTTGTCTGAATGTCTTTCCTTCCTTTCTTTCTTTTTGAGCATAGGGCAATCTGGTCTAATATGTCCAGCTCTTTTACATTCATAACAAGTAACTTCTCCTTCTTTCTTATCTTTCCTGTCCTTTTTCTTATACTTGGATTGAAAGTTTCTCTGCCCAGCTATCTTGTTCATCCTTCGAGCAAGATTGGCTAATTCATTTTTTGAGACTTCACTCTCACTAGATTCGGATTGAAAAATGACTTTCATAGACTTGGATCTAGTAACTCTCTCAGGAGTCTTAGCTTTCATTTGATTCGACGTTGTAGTAAAAGCAACAGTACCATTTCCATTCTTCTTCTTGATGTTGTTAGCATCTCTCTTCATTCTAGTTTCATGTTGTAGAAGAGTTCCAAATAATTCATCAAGAGTAATTTGAGTTACCTTCCTTTTTTCATCTATAGATGTTCTCTTGGATTCCCACTCATTGGGCATAATATCAATTATCTTGTCTACAAGATCTTCATCATCTAAACCATTCTCTCCCATAGATTGTAGACTGTTGACGATAGTCATAAATCTTTGTTGAACTTTACAGATAGGTTCTCCATAAGGAAAATTGAAGCCATGATATTCAGCTCTAAGCATATCTCTTCTAGTCTCAATCACTTTAGAAGTCCCAAAGTGTGTAACCTATAACTTCTTCCATATACAGTTAGCTGCTTCACAAGAAGAAATTTGGCTATATATATTTCTAGTCATTGAACATAGTAAAGTATTGCGTACCTTATAGTTGAGTTGATATTCTTGCTTTTCCTGTTTAGTAAAGGTTCTGACTTCCTTGTCAGGAATTTTATAATCACCAGTAAGCATGAAAATGTTGTCTACTCCAGTATTGATAACAAAAGTCTTCATACAATCTCTCCAGTATTCATAGTCATTACCATAAAATATAGGTGGTCTTGTAGGATTTAGATTGTCAATAGATCCAACATTAATTCCTGCCATACTAGAAATAACTTTGCACACAAACTTGTTAGTAGCAAAAGATTCGTAATAACAAAGTTCAGAATGGAAAAAGTTCGGAATGGAAAAATTCGGAATGACAAAGTTCGGAAGGATAAAGTGAGCAAGAAAAACTTGTATGTGAGTACAAGTATTTCAGTAACCGGATCTAATACCAAATGTAAGATTGGTATAGAGTAAGAGGTTTCCAACCTCTGATACCAATTGTAGGATCGAAATATAGTATGAGATGCTCAAAATACAAGAGGGTGGGGGTGAATTGTATACTTTAAAAATTTCTTTGGAACCTTTAAAGTTAGTTAAGAATAACTATGTTTTCCTTAAGTAAAGGAAAAGGCTAAGTTTTAACAAAGTTAAACTAGGCAAATTCACAACACCTCTAACACCGAACTAAACTTGGAAAGTGATTCCAAAAGTAGGTTCCGGAAATATGGTTCCAGAATTTGAAACCTAACAAAAGTTACAATATGAGATTCTACCTTAAAGCGTATAGAATCTAAATTAATCAGAGTAAGTAAGGAAGTATAAGAAAGTTATACTTTCCTTAAGATACAAATTGCAGCGGAAATAAAACAAGTAGTTAAACTACAAGTAACAAGATAATAGTCTTTTAACCCAAAGAGAAGGGTATCCAACAACCTTGGATAAAGGTCCCTTGATTTATACTTTCAAGCAAGTCTGTCTTACCCACACCAGGGTAAGCCCTCGATACGAAGATCGGAGTCTCTGTCTTGCTATCCCCGCAAGCCCTCAACTTCAAGGTAGTTGGCAACCTCTGTCTTCCTCAGCAAGGAAGCCCTCGAACTTCAAGGTAGTCGGCACCTCTGTCTTCCTATCCCCGGAAGCCCTCGAATGTAATCACCAACATTCGGAGTCGCACGAAGCTTTGAGAGTTAATAAGAGCCTCTCTCTCTAGAAATCACTTTAAGCAAATTTTTCAGCCTTTCAGCACTTTCATCATCTATCAGCCATCAACTATCAGCCCCGAGCTTTTTCAAATGAGCTCCTATTTATAGGTAAGGTCGGCTCCTTCTCCAACGGTCATATTTTCCTTAAAGATCGGAGGGACATGTACACGTGTCACTTAGACAACGGTTAGTTTAAAATAAAACGGACGACATCGTTTTATAACAAAACAAATGTAACAGAATGTACGACATCGTTTTAAACTCTAACATAAAGGATCGGAATGAAAACTTCGGAGTGAAGGTTCGCAGTGAATAAATTCAGAGTGTATAAAAAAAGATAATCAGATTCTGTTTAATAGGTGAATTCGGAATGAGAATTCGGAATGAGAATTCGTCATCTGAATTCGTAATGAGAATTCATCATCAGAATTCGTAATGAGAATTCGAAATGGGATTTCTTCATTAGAATTCGTAATGAGAATTCTTCTTCAGAATTCGTAATGAGAATTCGGAATGGGATTTCTTCATTAAAATTCATAATGAGAATTCTTCTTCAGAATTCGTAATGAGAATTCGGAATGGGATTTCTTCATTAGAATTCGTAATGATAATTCTTCTTCAGAATTCGTAATGAGAATTCGGAATGGGATTTCTTCATTAGAATTCGTAATGAGAATTATTCTTCAGAATTCGTATCCTGAATCTGGAATAGAACTTAGTCAGAGTTCATATCCGGAATTTGGAATGAAACTTCCTTATAGTTCTTGTCCAGAATCCGAATCCTAAAACAGAATGCTTTATATCAAAGTTTCATCGATTCCGAGAAAATGAATCCGAATCTCATACTTAAGAAAAATATGGATGAAAATATGATAAGGATATTTTTTCTTATAAAAGCGATTTTCCTTAAGAAAGCAATTTTCCTTATAAAAACAATTTTCCTTATAAAAGCAATTTTCCTTATAAAATCAATTTTCCTTATAAAAGCAATTTTATTAAAGATAAGGTGTTTGTGATTTTCAAAACAAGAAGGAATGGAAATGTCATAAGGAAAACCTTATTGACTCGACATTAAAAGATCTAGCATGATTCTCTCTCAGGGAATGAACAGAGGAAAGCATTTTTATTGAATTCTCGTTCTATTTGGTTCTGGTTGATCTAAAGTTTGTGTACTGTGCACAACCTATTATCATCTTTCCATTATAACCCATCCATCCATTTATGTGCGCATTCATCATATGAGATTAGCCCCTATATGACTATTTAATGTTTGGGCAGCTGTACCTCTATGGGTAGCACTGCCTTGATCCCATACAAAAAATGAGTATGGCATCTCTTGTGTAGTATTATGTGTGGTGGTACGGTAGGCCCCTAAAGTATGAAGGATTTTTTCTGGCCAATACTTCTTATCCGTGTTCACTATCTTCTGGAGTGTGCTCGATATAGTCGTACTGAATTCCTATATCTATCCATTTTCCACTACATCATAGTGAGATGAGTGATTGGATGGGATGCCATCATCTTGGTATATCTACTTCAACTACATCAAACAGAAGTTGGTGCCATTATCCGTCAATATGGTGTGAGGGAATCCAACCCTGGTGATGATATAAGACATTATGATGTTGATGATATTCTTTGTTCTAAATTAATTGAGGGGAATCACCTCATCCCATTTATAGAATAAGTCAGTGTCATTAAGGATGTAGTTGAACTAATTTTCCGAGGTTGGGGGATATGTCTCCAAAACATCCATCCCCAAAATGAATAATGGTTAGGAGTATTTGGATTTATGTTGTAATTATTAGGGTTGATGGATGATGTTTTCATGAATCAGTCATGTATGAAATTTTATGGTGAATTCCACACAGTCTTGTATCATAGATCTCTAGTGATACCTGATACTTTTGATCTAGTGGGAGAGCCTAGTTCCAAATTGGTGAGAACCACATGATTCTATATTGAATTCTTCCAGAATGGCGAGGATTTCTCCTTCTACTATTCACCCTACGAGAATTCCATCAAAACCACAGGTGTATATGATTTTCTGATCATTTGGAAAATACTTCAACGGGAAGTTTATTGCCAAAAGCTATATTCTTTACTTTCTGGTGTGATCCATCAGGAGAGTTCCATCCTAAAGATAGCTGATTATTGGCTCCATCCACCCAGAGGAGGTCCCTGGTTCGTTGCAATCTAGGGTGATGCTAACCAGATTGATCTCTTTCATATCACATAAACAAATCGATGAGACCACTCATCGATGTGTTATGAATAATGTTTTCTCCTCATAATCTGGGTCTTTCAAGACTATCGCTACATTATCTAGTGCATCTGCATGATCATTCTGTGATTGGGGGATATAATGGAATGTTGGCTCAAAGGGTAATTCTTCCATTAGTCCACTGACATAGCCATTAAGGGGGGTTCATTCTTCCTTCTTGATGTAATAGTTTATGTTGATCTATGTTATCACCAGTTTTGTGTCCCTTTTGATGTTTAGGTAGGCTACATAAAGCTGTAAAGACATTTCCATCCCAAAAATGAGGGCTTGGTACTCAACCTCATTGTCCGTGCATCCTTCGAGTTGTGAGAAAGAGTAGGTCAAAACTGCTTTGTCTAAAGAGACAAATATAACCCCTAGGCCAACCCATTTGATCTTCAAGATTTATATTCTTTTGAATGTAGGAATCCAGGAGATGGTATAAAAATATATATCCCATGTTTGGGGAGTGTCCGGGGCATAAAATTCCTCTTCATCTGGGAGTCTGGTGTCGTACAATGTATTATCTATAGTTGGATGTGCTTCTAGGAAGTCAGCTAGGGATTTCTCTTTTACTGACATTTTTTACATGAACTGGATGAAATAATGTTGTAGAATGAATGACCATCGATACTATAACCCAATTAATATAGGGTGACCAAGGATATAGTTGAGTCTGTTGATACTGGAGACAAGGTGGACCACGTGGTGCTGCAGGTAATGCCTTTTCTTTTTCACTGTGAAAATGAGTGAAAGTCAGTTTTTTTCAATATCATAATATCTGGTATTAGCACCTAACATAGTTCACATGAGGTAGTAAAGACTATTCTATTTCCCTGTGTCATTTTTATGTGCATGCATGGTGCCTAGTGAGCAATCCATGGCGGCCACATATATGATGAGTGGCCTCCATTCCACTAGATGCATCAAAACTGAAGGGCATATCCGATACTGCTTTAGATTTTCAAAATATTTTTTACACTCATCTTTTCATTGGTGGGCGACCCCCTTCTTCATTATCCTCATGAAGGGGAGGGATTTTCTAGCCAGGTTGGCTATGAATCTTCAAATGCAGGCTCGGTTCTATTGGATCTACCTTAGTTATTTATTTTCCTAGGGAAAAAATTGATAGGATAACACCAGTCTTCTCTACATTTTCCTCTATACAATAGTGGCATACCACAAAATTGAGGTATTTACTTGATGTTACCCCAAAAGTAAACTTTAGTAGATTCACCTTTAGACAATGCTATCGCAGCTTGTGGAAGATTTCTCGGAGATCATTGTAGTGATCACATCACTGTCATGATTTGATGACCAAGTTATAGACATAACATTCAATTATCCTTCCCAATATAAAAATAAATATTTGATACCTGGTGCTCTGATATATGGTGTCGGAATTCTTTAATCTAATAGGAATAACCTGGTAGTATAAGTTCATGTGGGGTTCCTTGAAGGTCGTGGCTTCTTCATTCTCGGGGGCCATTTTTATTTGATTGTACCCTGAGTACCCATCCATGAAGAAAAGGGTTTATAAGCCAACAATTTCATCATTCAAGAGTTCTATGATCATAAATGGGTTGATATCCTTCGGGAAATGCCGATTGTGGTCTCTGATATCATTGCAGACCCTAATATTTTAGTTCTTTTTCTTGATTGGGATGATATTATAAATCCATTTCATGTACATCATTTCTTAGAAAAAGATGGATTTGATTAGCTTGTTAAATTCTGCCTCCAATTTTATAGCATGAGAGGGGTGGATTCTCCTGACAGCCTTCTTGCAACCCCGATGCTCTTCGGGTAGTCTGAAATTATGTGTTGCCACATTTGGATTCAATCTGATCAATTCTGTATAGTTCCAATTAAAAACATATTGATACTTCTTCTAGAATGTGATATACATATCCTACTCTTCAAGAGGAATGGTGGAGCTAATCATTGTTGGTTGTGGGTCTTCTTATTTCCCTATGTTTATCTAAAAATGGTCATCTATTGTGGTGGAAACACCATCCTCGAAGGCTGTAGGGGTGTTATTGAGATCATACTCATCTTCTTTCATATCGGATCCTATAGGGACAATTTCAAAAGAGGATGATAGTTTGGGGCCCCCTCTATCACTATCATGGTGAGGGAGATTATCAGAGGATATATCATTAACTTTTATCATCAGAGTATTGGTAGATAGATGCTCGATACGGTTGTTTTTTATTATAGTAGAGTCCCAACCCTTTGGGAATAGGTTTTATTTTTTAACCATGTTTATGGGGAGCACATAATCCTCATTGAGCATGCTCTATGAATTTACAAGGGCATTCCCTAAAACATTGGGGTCGACAGCCCGTATAACATCATATACCATCATATGTTTGCATCCCTTCTTATTGAATTCTTCTTCAACATGTATGTATCTGCAAGTCTCGAAGGAGGAATTGTCACCTTTAAGTATTACAACATTTCAATTAATGGGGTAATTCAAAAATTTATGGAATGTTGATGGTATTAATGACTATCTATGGAGCTGGGTCCTCCCAATAAAGACATTATATTTAGTTTATTGATGGATGAGCATGAACTCGACATCAGACGTGAGCTCTTAAAATTGGGTCTTGATAAAACACTATTTTGTTGAATATTTTATTGATAATAAATGATATAATTTCCTCACATTATGTTAAATATTTTTATTTATAAAATATTTGGGATTTGATCATTCATTTGAAAATTTGGTGAAATTTCCAGTTCTACCCTTAATAGTGCACTGTAGTATTTCGAAGATAATTTTTTTTATATTTATTATTTGAATTTGAAATTATGTAATAGTGTTCCTAACATAATTTTCTAAAACTTTCATTCGGGACACTAGAGCTAAAGAGTGCATTTGGATGGAGTAAATGGTCCATTAATCCAATGGTGGGCTGGACTCGGCAGAATGGACATGGGTTCTGTATTTGGACCATATATTCATCCTCAGGGCTTGGATTGAGCCCAATGTTTGTGGAAAGCTCGGGGACATGATTGGGCACAAATAATAATTTTGGAAGGCCGGTCAATTCATGCGTTTTGGAGGTCAAATGGGCGGTGAAAGTTGGAATAAAATATTTGGACGAATTTCCACATTCACACTTGAAACCACTTGTATCCTCTCCTCCCCTACCCTCTATAAATTGGATTTTCTCTCATTTTGAGGGTTTGGGACATGAATTAAGATATTGGAGGTAGATGAGAATTTGTTTCACCCAAATTCTCCAACCATTATAAGAGGGGTAGCTCATGAAGCAAGGACCCCCTCATCGAAGCCTTCTTCTTCTCCTTCACGTTGTAATGATTTTGTTTGTGTAACAAACTTCTTTGTTATTCTTTTATTTCTTCTCTTTTCTTCTTTTTTGATTAAATTTATTCTTCTCTTAATATTACTCTTTGGTTTGGAATTATTTAGTAGAAGCGTTATTGGGTTATACCCATTATAAACCTTTGCAAATGCAAAATGCTTCTACGATGATTACACCACCCATGTAATAGTAGTTCATTTTATTAATCGATCAACCTATATCATTCTTCATTAATTTATTTTGAATCAATGAGATACTTTAATTAACATAATATGATCCATGAATTGTGTTTTTAAATTAAAAGAAACTAAGAAAGCAATTGAACAATTAATACAAAACACGCGAGGTCGGGATTTTGTGAAAATTGTGAGAGTGCGATCTTAATCGGTAATACAAGACCTCACAGGATAAATTTGTAGAGTTCAAATATATTCCCTAAACACAATTCATACTCATTTCTAGAATAGATATGTGATCTAATTAACCACTGACCATAAGCTATCCTTAGAACAATAATCAAAGCAGGGTGCTGCGATTGCGTGTTCCGAAGATAGCCTAGGGTTTAAGTAATTTCATCTTTGTGGTTAAGTTAACTCTCGTAGGGTTTGAGGGATAAAAAATTAAAGGATCATAATTAAGTGGATATTGATTTAAATTATAATTATTAATAAGTGAATGAATAGGTAGATTTTGATCTATTATTCCTTTTAAAATAGATTTCTAAAAAAACATCTTCTTATTGTGTCATTTTAATCGAAATTCATTTCAAAACTAAAAATAAAAAAATATACAATCTTCTTCCAGAAAACTTCTTCTAGATTCATAAACTATAACAAACCCCAATCTTTAAAGTAGTGTTTTTATTATCTTTTCTTTTATTTTTTTAGAATACCTTTAATAAGTTGTTAAATTCACTTCCTCCTTTGAGAGACGACCTTGGTCAGCCACTCTGCTGCACCTATGTACCCCAAAACCACACTAATCATTTGAGGGTGTGCACGACAGCTCTCTTTCAAATTGGTACCGTTTCCAGGGAGGCAAGTACTTTATTCAACCATTTAGAGGTATATCTTTTATTTTTCATTTTATTATTTTCTTCACCTCTCTCTTTCATCTTTCCCCTTTCTCAAGTTTTCATTTTTTTCATCCTCTTCTTTTCTTTTTGGACCATCAACTCAAAATTCTCATTTTATTTTACTATGGTCCACTTTATTTCTTTTAATTTTTATTTGATTTATGACACAAACTAATCCCAAATATCACTTAGATATTGACCTTGAGATTGAACGTAGCCTTAGGGCTCGAATCAGACATTCTCAGTCTGCGGGAAGTTTCAATATTCAACCAGTTGGTGAACTCCTCTCTTCTGGAAACATTGAAATTGTAAGCTATTCAAATTCAAACATAAAAGAGGAAACAATGGCTGGATATAATGGAAATGAACATAATAGAACCATTCGAGAATTGGCTACAACAGATATTAACTATCAACTAAATTGTATTGCATACCCAAATCTCGAATCAGACTTTGAACTAAAATTTGGGTTAATTCACTTACTTCCAAAGTTTCATGGCCTCTCTGATCACAATAAAAATTTGGAATAATTTAATGTGGTTTTCTCAAATTTAAAACCATGAAATGTTTCTGAAGATCAAATCAAATTAATAGAATTCCCATTCTCACTTGATGGAGCTGCAAAAGATTGGATGTATTATTTGCATCCTGACGATGTAACATGTTGGAATGATTTGAAACGAATTTTCTTGAAAAGATTTTTTCCAGCATCAAGGACCACATCCTTCTGAAAGGAGATATCAGGGATCAAGCAATAAGAAGGTGAGTCAATGTATGCGTACTGGGATCGATTCAAGAAGTTGTTTGCAATCTGCCCAAATCACCAAATCAGTGAGCAACTACTCATCCAGTACTTCTATGAAAGACTCACACCTATGGAGAGAAGCATGGTGGTTTCCGCGGATGGAGGAGCATTGGTGGACAAGACACCAGTATCCGGACGTGCATTGATCGAAAAGATGGCCCAAAACTGCCAACAATTCAGCGATAGAGGTACACCACATGTCAGGGGAGTACATCAGGTATGTCCTTCTTCTCCGGAAAGTCATTTGATTGATACAAAGTTGGAATAATTGACCACTATGGTGAGGCAGATTTCTTTGGCTCAAAAGACATCCCAACCCCCTCCTTCATGGACTTGTGGCATTTTCACTGATACAAGCCATCCAACTGACTATTGCCCCCAACTACAAGAAACAGAAGATTGTGGAGTAGTATTCCCAAGGAGACCATTTCAGCAGCAACAACAACCATATCCCAAAAAGAAGTTTGATTCATTTTTTCCAACATACAACCAAGGGTGGAAAGATCAACCAGACATGAGGTATGGCTCTGGACAACAACAAAGGCCACCCTTTCAACAAAACTTCCAGTAGCCTCCGCCTTACCAGCAGGTTTTCCAACAACCCCAAAGGAGATTTGAAGCCCTAGCATCAGCAAGCCAACAGCAAGGGAATCCCCCACCCAAGGTAGATTCTAACACTGATGACCTTTTGAAGAAAATTGTTCTTAATCAACAGAATGAGCTAATGAGTCAAGGTTCGGAGCTGAGGGAGTTGAAGACTTAAATGAGCCGGATTGCCACCGCCCTCCATGAACATGTAAGTTAGAATTCCAGAAATCTACCTTCCTAACCCACTCCAAATCCAATGGGGAATGTTAGTGCTATCACATTGAGATGTGGGAAGAAAATTAACGATACATCTATACCTACCATTCCACCATGATTCACCTCAAATCCGGAGAAGCCACATTCCAAACCAACTAATGAGAAATCCAAGGAGAAATATAAAGGTAAGAAAAAGATTGATGATGTTCCTCCTAAACTCCTTCCTTTTCCCAACAGGGTTGTTCAAACCAAGAAGATGGATGAAGAAAAAATGAAAAAGGAGGTTTTGGATACATTCAAGTGTGTGGAGATCAACATTCCTCTACTTGAATCCATTAAGAAAATTCCAAGGTATGAAAAATTCTTAAAATAACTTTGTACCAATCGAAGAGGGCTCAAGGGAAATGAGAGGATCAACCTTGGAAGGAATGTCTCAACACTCATTACACCAACTCTAGCAATGCCAAAAAAGTTCAAGGATCTTGGGACATTCACCATACCATGTACCATAGGGGAGTTTCACTTCTCTGATGCTCCTTGTGATTTAGGAGCTTCAATAAATGTGATGCCTCACTCTGTATTCTCTTCATTACAGGTTGGTGAGTTGAAGCCGACGAGAGTGGTGGTGCAACTGGAGAATAGAGCTACGACATATCCAGCAGGAGTTCTTGAGGATGTACTTGTCCGGGTAAGAGACATGATCTTTCCAGCGGATTTCTATGTTCTTAACATGGAGGATGATTATGTAAGTTATCATGACCCCATTATTTTAGGTAGGCCCTTCCTCAAAACTGCAAAAACTATCATAAATGTCAATGAGGGTACACTTTCCATGGAATTTGTGGATGAATTTGTGATATTTAATGTTATGGATTCCATGAAGTACCCCTCATAGGATAATTCTGCATTTGTTATCTCCCATTTTAAACCACAAAGTAAACACACCATAGAATTTGATTGTCCTATGATTAGGGAGATTATGAGTATTGGTTCTAGTTTGATGTCTAATATTACTTCCACACCCATTTCTAAGGAACAAGACTCTCTAAGAATTGATTTTGAAATGGAATCATATTCTTATTTTGATCATGTGAACTCTAATTATGACATAGATGTTGAGTATGCTGACGGATTTGATGCATTATTTTCTAATTGTGATGATTTTTATTCTGATACTAATCTTCATCGTGTAGATATGTCCGTTGCATCAATTTCTCCATCTATACATCACCCCCTACATTGGAACTCAAGCCATTGCCCACAAACCTTAAATATGCATACCTGCTGAGTGGTGATAGATTACCTGTTATCATTTCTAACAATCTCTCTTTTGAACATGAAGAAAAACTTTTGAATCTTTTGAGAGATAACATTAGGTAAATTGGTTGGACATTGGCAGACATATCAGGTATTATCCCATCAATTTGCATGCATAGTATTCTCTTGGAGGATGGGGCTAAACCGGTGAGGCAACCACAAAGGAGACTCAATCCAACCCTTCTGGAGGTTGTTAAAAAAGAGGTTGAAAAATTGCTTGAGGCAAATATAATTTACCCTATTTCTGACTCATAATTGGTTAGCCCTATCCAGGTTGTACCTAAGAAAACTGGTGTTACTATTGTTAAAAATGAGAAAGATGAGTTAGTTCCAATGAGGGTACAAAACTGTTGGCGTGTGTGTATTGATTATAGGAAACTAAATCAT
The DNA here is from genome assembly GCA_963277665.1 of Viscum album. NCBI lineage: Eukaryota > Viridiplantae > Streptophyta > Magnoliopsida > Santalales > Viscaceae > Viscum > Viscum album. The sequence goes on along the minus strand of OY728143.1, from coordinate 794,888,879 downwards.
TCCACTCGCAAAGACCATTTCACCCTCCCATTTATTGATCAGATGCTTGAGAGACTAGGTGGGAAGACACACTATTGTTTCTTGGATGGATTTTTGGGCTATTTTCAGGTTCCCATTGCAGCAGAGAACCAGGAGAAGACGACATTCACCTGCCCATTCGGTACCTTTGCTTATCGAAGGATGCCATTTCGACTTTGCAATGCCCCAGGTACCTTCCAGAGATGCATGGTGAGTATTTTCTCAGATTTCATTGTGACCTACATGGAGGTATTTATGGATGATTTTACAGTTTATGGGTCCTCATTTGATGAATGTCTCTCTAGTTTGGGTGATGTGTTGCATCGTTGTATTGAGAAGAATCTGGTCTTAAATTTTAAGAAATGTCATTTCATGGTCGAAAAGGGAATTGTCTTAGGTCATATAGTCTCACAACATGGCATTGACGTTGATAAATCTGAGGTAGACATTATTTCATCCCTACCATATCCTACATGTGTGCATAATGTTCGATCATTCCTTGGACATGCTGGATTTTATCGACGCTTCATCAGAGATTTTAGTAAGATTGCCCTACCCTTATCTCAATTGCTTCAAAAAGATATTGACTCCAATTTTGATGATTCATGTAGGGTATCATTTGATGAGCTGAAGAAGTTTCTAACCACTCCACCAATCATACAGCCCCCACGGTGGGACCTTCCATTTGAGTTTATGTGTGACGCCTCCAACTTCGCGGTTGGAGCTGTCTTATCTCAGAGGGTGTAAGGATGTTCACATGTGATCACCTATGCATCAAGGACACTGGATTCAGCCCAATAAAACTACACAACCACGGAAAAGGCATTTCTTGCTGTCATATTTGCTTTAGATAAATTCCGTTCATATTTATTGGGCTCTAAAGTAGTTGTTTTTTCTGACCATGCAGCTTTGAGGTACCTCCTGAAGAAGCCAGATGCAAAGCCACTACTTATCCGTTGGATGCTCCTTCTTCAAGAGTTTGACCTTTAGATAAAGGACAAGAAGGGGTCAGAAGATTTGGTGGCGAACCACATGAGTAGGCTTACATACACACTAGAGGATGACACCTTGGACCATGTACCACTTCAGGACACTTTTCCCGATGAGCATCTTTATTCCATCTCAGGTATGCATCCTTGGTATGCTGATTTAGTGAACTACATTGTTTCCTTTGAAATCCCTGCAAATTTAAAGAAACATAATGTCCAAAAATTAAAAAGTGAGTCTAGGTTTTATGTGTGGGATGATCCTTACCTCTGGCGCATGTGTAGTGACCAAGTCATTAAGAGGTGTGTTCTCGATCATAAGTTTGAGTCTGTTTTGAATTTCTGTCATACACTTTCTTGTGGTGGACACTTTGGACCCCAACGGATAGCTAGGAAGGTTTTGGACTCTGGATTATATTGGCCTAGATTATTCCATGATGCCCATGTGTTTTGTAAGTCATGCTTTCGTTGCCAACACACTGGGAACATTTCTAAGAAACATGAGATGCCCCAACAACCCATATTATTCTGTGAGATTTTTGATGTATGGGGCATTGATTTTAGGGTTCCTTTTCCTAGTTCATTTGACTTTTTGTATATTTTGTTTGTTGTTGATTATGTGAGTAAATGGGTGGAGGCCAAGGCCACCAGGACTGCCGATTCTCATGTTGAAGTGGATTTTGTCAAGGCTCAAATTTTCTGCATGTTTTGAGTACCAAAGGCTATCATCACTGACCAAGGGACACACTTTTGAAATAGGAATTTTGCTTCCCTCCTTCAAAATTATGGGCTGACACACAAAACATCAACACCATACCACCCCCAAACAAATGTCCAGGCTGAGGTTTCAAATCGTGAGATGAAACAAATCTTGGAGAAAATAGTGCATCCAAATAGGAAATATTGGAGCAAGCACTTGGATGATGCATTGTGGGCTTATAGGATAGCATAAAATACCCCCATTGTTATGTCCCCATTTCGGATTGTTTTTGGGAAATCATGTCATCTCCTAGTGGACGTTGAGCATCGGGCATATTGGGCTATAAAGAAATGCAACATGGATTTGGCCCAAGCTGTAATCCAAAGGAAGTTGCAAATTCAAGAGCATGAGGAGATTCGACTGTCATCATATGAGAACTCAAGGCTTTACAAGGAAATATAAAAAGCATCTCATGACAAAATGATCCAACAAAGGTAGTTTCATGTTTGAGAGAAAGTCCTTCTCTATAGTTCATGACTAAAGCTAATGCCTGGTAAGTTGTGTTCCAGATGGTTAGGTCCTTATGTTGTGACTAATGTTTTTCCTTATGATGCAGTAGAGATCACACAAGAGGACACTGGAAGGAGATTTACAGTCAATGGGAAACGTTTGAAGAGATACATTGAGGGACTTCCTACTGATGCAAGGTATTTTATCACAATACATGACCCCATTATCACTTGAGCACATGAGGCTGTTCCTAACCCTTTCAATTTTATATTATTTGTCCTATTAAAAAATTATGCATTTCATGTGCATATATCATCTCATGGGATCACATTGAGGACAATGAAATATTTTAAGTGTGGGGGAGGAAACCTTTTAGTTTAGTAATTTCAATTGTTTTCCTTTTTCAAAAAAAAAAACAAAAAAATAGTGTGTTTTTCAAATTTTGTGTGTTTATTTTTCAATTTTCGTTGTGTATTTGAAATTTTTTAAATGAAATGATTCTCATCACAATTTTGAAATTCATATCAATGAGTGAAAAAATTTATCCCAATAAACTAAGCATAAATGAATGCTGAAATGACTTTGTTTCAAGATCAAATATTTAGTAATTTCATGAAAAGTACACTGAATTTTGAATCCCATGCCACATCTCACTGTCTTTATATTTGAAATCACTTTCCTGTGAGGCTTCTGAACCATTATTTTCATATTCCTTACATTCACCTCACTTCTTGAGAGAACCAAACTATGCTTGATTTAACCAGAATTTGATCTATTCCTGGAAAAAAATCAGGGTTTAAGGTACTTATGTTTAAATGATTGAAGCCTTTGTTTGGAATTAAAGCCCCAATTTCAAAGAATCCTTTTTTATAATGGCCTACCTTGAATATTTATTCCATATATCCCTTATAATCCATGCACAGCCTGTTAGGTTAGCCACATTACAAGCTAATTTTCCCTATCCAACCAACTCTTGAAGTGAAATTGCATAATCTAGTTGAGCTTAAGTGTGGGAGAATCTATCTTGTGTTGTGCCACCACATTCTGTGATACTTTGGGTGGAAAATTAAATTCTGAAGAGATGTGTTTGCTGCTGAAGAAATTCATTATATTGAAAGCCATACCTTTTCTGGAGCTTTCATGACAAGTGAAGCTGTGCCGTTTCTGGAGCTTCTAATTGAGGTGGAAAGCTGTACCCATCTAGAGCTTTCAAGAAAATCATGTTTGAGAAGATTGAAATTTTTGATGCTGAAATGATGAATGGTGTAAACCTTTCATGAATTTTCCTGATGATGGAGCTGAATTGATACTATGGGGATTGAGGAGAAGACCATATTTATGTGAAAATTAGATTAATGCAATTTTACTTCAAAAAGAGTCAAGCCCTCCTCATTTAGCCTCAAAATGTTTCACATCTAAATCCTACCAACTGAAAGCCACAAAGCAACCCTGAAAAGTCCTCATGATAAACATACATCCATGACTCACATCAAGTGGCGATGCAGGAATTTATCAAGCCTATGGTGACCTTTATATGAGTTTGGATGAGAAAGACATTGCAAAAAAATGACATTTGTGTGATAAGAGAAAATTCAAGTGAGGTAAGTGTTTTGTGCATGGGAGGATAAATAAAGTGCAAATATATTGAATGATATAAATTAAGAATTTGAAATAATGGTTTTTTATGAGGCATGATATCTTTTGTTTCTTGGTATGTAATTGTTTGATCTCAAAGATATGTGTTTTAAAATTGGTTTTGATTTGATATTGATGTTTACTTGATATGAGATTTTGCTCAGGAGTGCAAAAGGGTAAGTGTGGGGGAGTTGATAAAACACTATTTTGTTGAATATTTTGTTGATAATAAATGAAATAATTTCCTCACATTGTTTTAAATATGTTTATTTATAAAATATTTGGGATTTGATCATTCATTTGAAAATTTGGTGAAAATTTTAGTTCTACCCTTAATAGTGCACTGTAGTATTTCGAAGATAAATATTTTTATATTTATTATTTGAATTTTCAATTTTGTAACAGTGTTCCTAACTTAATGTTCTAAATCTTTCATTCAGGACACTAGAGCTAAAGAGTGCATTTGGATGGAGTAAAAGGGCCATTAATCCAATGGTGGTCTGGACTCAGCAGAATGGAAATGAGTTCTGTATTTGGGCCATATATTCTTTATCAAGGCTTGGACGGAGCCCAAATTTTGAGGAAAGATCTGGGACATGATTGGGCAGAAATCATACTTCTTGAAGGCCGGTCAATTCACGCGTTTTTCGAGGTCAAATGGGCGGTTCATGTTGGAATAAAATATTTGTCCGAATTTCCACATTCACACTTGAAACCACTTGTAACCTCTCCTCTCCTACCCTCTATAAAATGGAGTTTTTCTCATTTGGAGGGGTTGGGATGTGCATTAGGATATTGGAAGGAGAGGAGAATTTTTTTCACTCAAATTATCCAACCATTGTAAGAGGGGTATCTCTTGAAGTAAGGATCCCCTCATCAAAGCCTTCTTCTTCTCCTTCACGTTGTATTGATTTTGTTTGTGTAAAAAACTTCTTTGTTCTTCTTTTATTTTTCTCTTTTATTCTGTTTTGTTTAAATTTCTTCTTCTCTTAATCTTCCTCTTTGGTCTGGAAGTCTTGAGTAGAAGCATTATTGGGTTTTACCCATTTTAAACCTTTGCACATGCAAAATGCTTCTACGATAATTACCCCATCCATGAAAGAGTAGTTTTTTTAGTAATCGATCGACCTCTATCATTCTTCATTAATTTATTTTGAATTAATGAGCTACTGTAATTCACATAATATTAACCATGAATTTTGTTTTTTAATTACATGAAACTAATCAAGCAATTGAACAATTAATACAAAACACGCAAGGTCGAGATTTTGTGAAAATTGTGAGAGCGCAATATTAATCGGTAATACAAGACCACACGGGATAAATTTGTAGAGTTCAAATATAATCCCCAAACACAATTCATCCTCATTTCCAGAATGGATATGTGCTCTAATTAACCACTGACCATAAGCTATCCTTATAACAACAATCAAAGCAGGGTGTTGCGATTGCGTGTTCCGAAGCTAGCATAGGGTTTAAGTAAATTCATCTTTGTGGTTAAGTTAACTCTCGTAGGGTTAGAGGGATAAAAAATTAAATGATCATAATTAAGTGGATATTGATTTAAATGATAATGATTAATATGTGAATGAAGTGGTAGAGTTAGATCGATTATGCCTTTTAAAATAGATTTCTAAAAAAACATCTTCCTGTTGTATCATTTTAATCGAAATTCATTTCAAAACTAAAAACAAAAAATATAAAATCTTCTTATAGCAAACTTTTCCTAGATTTATAAACTATAAAAAACCCCAATACTTTAAAGTAGTGTTTTTATTCCCTTTTCTTTTATTTTTTATAATACCTTTAATAAGTTGTTAAATTCAGTTCCTACTTTGAGAGACGACCTTGGTCAGCCAGTCTAATGCACCTAAGTACCCCAAAATCACACTAATCATTTGAGGTCACCCACGACAACACTCTTTTAGGTATCTTGCTTAATATTTTCATGAGGCCTTTTATCATTCTTATCATACCCTCTAAGGGTAATCTTTTTAGTGGATAAGTCCCCTTATCCAGACCCAAAACTTTGGAGGTTTCGGGATGGGATGAGATTCATCTCAGATCCATTGTCGATCAACGTGCTATGGGTATTGTTGTTATTGAGTGTTCCTAAGATGTACAAGGGTTTGATGTGTCCCTGGATAGAATCATTGTGATCTAGATCTTTAAATGAGATGGAAACATGAAATCTTTTAGAAATGGTCTCCATTCTATTGACCTAGGCCAAAACAACTTTTGTTTCAAATTCTTATGGGATTTGGAGGGCCTAAAAAATTTACTCCCTAGGTTCTCTCATAAGTATAAGCTTAAAAAGGATTGAGAGCTTGGTTGGTGTCACTGCTAAATGTTTCATAACATTATACATTTGTTCCAAAGATCTTTACTTCTTAACATGGTAATTATTTTGAGTATGAAGCTCAAAAGTTGGAGTAGATGAGGTTGACGGACCTAGGGCTTGCACCGAGGTTGAGGGAATATCAGCTACTAGTGGAATAGGTTTTTCCGACCTTCACCATTTCCTAGGTTAGTCTGGTTGAACCCTCATTATGTAGTCTTTTAGGAAAATTGGGTGCAGGAAATTATTAGAGGGCTCTGAGTGTCCACCCTACTTCCTTTCAACCAGCTAGAGTGCATGCCTTTGAGGCTCAACTGCATATGTGTGGGGATATGACTAGTATACTAACTCCATTCGTATCCATGAAATCCCCTGTTTCCTTGGATTTTGTTCATGAGGCCACCCATTCACCTTTTATATGAGGGATAAATGTATTTAGGGGTGTAATAATCATCAAATAAGGGGTTTGTCAAGGGTATCAAGTTGACAGAACTGAATATGAGCTCTTCGCCTAAGGAGGATTCTGTTGGGCGGGGCAGTGCTCTTACCACAAATCTTCTAGGGAATAAATCTTCAAGAGTTATAGTCTACTTTGGAGTGGAATTCGACTCTTCCTATTCATTTTTTTCCTACATTCGGTGGTCTTGTCCACCCTTGGGAGGTACATCATACTTCTCTATTTTTTGTTGTAGAGATGTTGTGCATTTTCACAACTATGTACTCAGGGCGCCATTAGATCAGTAAATTTTTTTACAAGTCATCCAACTATATATATTTTGTTCTTTCCTAGTAGGAACATTCTTCCATCCTTCCTATTTATCTGACCGGGAAATGGTTATGCAAGCAACTTGTTCTGGAGGACCTTCTAATGGAACCTGTCTAGTGTCAACCATGCCCGGAAGGATGTCCTTAAAGATGAAATAGTTCTAGATATCATGAAACATTAATCTATGGAAGGGGAAGTATTCATGAAGATCAGTGAGGTTGACTTCATTAGGATTCCTAGGATAATTAAGCATGATAAGGTTGTTTTCCATGGCTGCCAAGATGTAGCCTGAGACTTTCTCATTTTTGATGGAGTACAATTTGTTCATTGGTTCCTAAAATCATTGGTTATTCTGGTTTCCCTATTCTTTTTGTCGAGGGTGATTCTGTGGATTCCTTTATTCAGAAGGAGGTGTTGGGTAGTTCATCGCTTTCTTTGGTGGATGGACCGACATGGACATAAGGGTGAAAACGATATCTTCCACTCTCCTTGGATTCATTCCTTGTACTATGGGCATGGGCCAAGACTTGGACTAAGTTTGTTGAATATACTCTTCAAGTTTCTGTGCTATTTCAACAAACTATATGAATCCACCTAGATATTTGATATGGAATAGGGGTGTGTATATATCATCCATAAAATTTTCATAACCGAGTTCCAATAGTTTTTCTAGCAAGAGAGTGATGCTGAGTGAATAGGTTATACACATTCACCTTGCTATGAAGTCAGACACCCTTTAATTCATACACTTAATGTAGTTCATTAGTTGGATGATCATTGTAATCCTTAGTATCGAGATGAATTGGTAAAAGAACTCAGGATGAGGGTCTTTCCATTGCATGATAACTCATGTTAGCAAATTGTTATACCTGAAAAGGATGGCCCTATTAATGTTTATATGAAACACCTCAGATTGGTCATCTCATGCTGACCTCAAGGGCCCCTCATTGTCTGACATTGTTACATGAACTGTGTGATATTCTACTTCAGATCACATTCACCATTGATGGTGGAAAAGGTAGGATTTTTTATGTTGGGTGGATACAGGGTATCATCTACCCCCTTGGGATATGGATTCTTCTCAAGCTGCACTAGCATGAGTCTCCCTTCATTGGCTTCTATCCGAGTAGACAGGGATTCAATGGAAGTTAGAAATTCTAAAGGCACTATTTTTTGAGCTTCCTCTCATCCATATAGAGCAGGTGTGGGAAGATAACATGGTCCAACCTTTATATTCCGATGATCCTCTATTTTTCCTATGACCAAGGAGTTACCTTAGAGAAGGAGAGGCTTCCACCATAGTGGGGGAAGTCCTAATGATTCCTGAATTCCTTATTTTTATGGATGGATTTTCTAGACCTAAATCCAATATGATATTTAGACATTTCTCTAGTTGGTGGATCAACCATAGGAGGGAGAATATTCAACTTTGAATGGAGATGGCACCCAATGGGAATATTTCCCATGTGTATCTTCTCATTGAGCTACCTGAGACCTCATATTTCACTCTCATATTGAGAAAATTATTCCTCCAAATAATTCAACCTTTGTGTAGTCACTTTTCTACCTTTATCATGAGAGATGTTTCACCAATGAGGGGGAAATTCATTATTTGGTGGTTCCAAATTCTAGAGCCTTCTTTGATTCTAGGTGCGTGCAACCTCATTTGGTGAGATCAAATCACCATCCTCTTAGGGTATGTTATCCCTTTTGTGACCATCTACATCCAAATCTTGATCCACTTCCACCATGTTAACATTAAAAATGGTAATGAGGCATATCAGGAAATGGTGGTTATTCCATTTCTTTCCACAAGGAAATCATGTTCTTTAAGGATTTCATTAGGGTCATTGTTTGAACCATTGGCCTTATTGGGCTGTTTTGGCTTGTGACCCTGGCGTGGCCTTATTGGTTTCACCATACACACATCTCATATTTGTTTATGAATTATGAAATAGATTTATTTTCCTACAAGGATTGTTTAATGAGCGCCAACAAATAGGGGCTTGTCTTGTAGTGGGAGGAACTAGTGGGACGTTGACCATTGATATATTCCTCCCAACCTAGAGAATAATGATACCATATCTAGGGATGATAATGATAAAAATACCCCAATCCCTATGGGATAGGGTTTATATGGGGCTATCATTATTCATGAATATGTGGTTATCCCCAACCCATTGGGGTTCAGATGACCTGGAATCGCTACTGATGCCTCCCATCCCTTTTTAGGGGATAATGAATTTAATGACCTGGATTAAGATATAAATTACCCCAGCCCTATGGGTTGGGGAATATCCAGGATGGATTCAAGAAAATATTGAATTTTCTTAGGAAAAAATTACATGCGGGGTGAAGGCATTGGAAAATTTTATCATGGTCCAGGGGGCTAAGTCCGTTCTTAGACGAACGCTATGGAAGCTGCTACTATAGTATCCGTGATGCATCACATTTGTTCTTGCACAAGATCTGGGTGCGATGGCAGACCATGATGATAATTGTTACTTGTGAGTAGTTGTCCAGGTGATCACAACATTAATCTCCGTGTTTGGGATGTCATTCTATTATCTTAAGGTGTCATGTTTGAAGTTTTGTTAGCTATCCACTCTCCCTGTTTGTGAGGTATATGCTTTGTTGGAGAGGGGGTATTCTATTGCAGAAACTAGAAAGACTGAGCATTTCATAGTCCCCTGACCTCAACGAAGGTTATAACATTAGAGGATGCTATATCTGAGTGTCTCTTCTATTCTAGGGGAGCAGCAGAGTGTAACTCTCTATACTGTCCCCATACTCGAATTCAGATTCCTGATGTGGCTTCAGAGATCAGTTGCCAAAGTGTCATGATGTATTGGTTGAATGTGTGTTATAAATTTTCACTTTTCATGTCTAGTTTTGCATCTCGACATGTATATAATAGCTAGGTCGAGCTCGATAAAAAATATCTTGATGGTCAAAAGGTGACCCTCATATCCTAGATAAGGGATATTGTGATCATTCATCCACTGATGAGTATCCCACATATTATGGTGTAGATAAAGAATTCAATCCTTTTCTACCCCATTGGTGATCTCATAGATAGAAGTAGCGAGGGGCCAGAACATGACAGGGGGGTTGTTTCCTGCTAAGTCATTCCATATGTCGATGTCAGCCTCTTATTCATCAGACATACATGCCTATATTTGGTCTGACCATGGAATATGACTCTGATGGTGTGCTACTGACGGGAGTGGAGTGTGGATGGATGCTGATGGGGAACTATATATAGTTGACCATATTATTTCATGAAACTCGCTATATTAAGGTGTTAGTGTTTGGTTCACCTCTCTATATGGAGGTTTCTAGCCAAATGTAAAACAGCCTTTCCTAGGGGAAATATCATTATGGGGAGATTGACCATGGTGGATGTCAGGAGAAGAGTCCCTACAATCCATCTCTACATTACCACGATGAGGAATATTGTGGTAATGAACATATATTGATTTTTATTTGATAGAAGAGTCGACATACCATTTTGGTGTTGAGAGTATTTCTTGAACAACCTCAAGGACACTAGCATTAAGTTTATTAAATATATGAGTCATGTTCTGCATCATGGTTGGAGTATGCCTACCTGACTTTCATGGTTGTGCAGGGATATGGGCCTACAATACGGTGGTTCTTGTAATTTTTATATATTCTCCTTGTGCTGTGGGGATATGAGACAACAACTAAGGAGAAATTAGAATCTATTTATAAGTTGCATCGTTGTCGAAAGGGATAGAATCGTGTCCAATGGTGTGTAACACACTCACTTGGCGAGCCCCAGTCAAGACACGGGTATGGGACCGATCTTGAGACTTTGGGATATGACAATGGTCTTTGTTGGAATGAGTATGAGACTACCCCGAAGTTTATGCCTATCTCACCTGGTTGGCCTCAGTTGGATCAGGAATTTAATCCTAGTCTGAATATGCATTCCCTACCAGAATATGCCGACAGACCTCTAGAATGGGAGAAGCAATATGAGCCTCCTCCTGTATTTCCTTGGAATGATGATGACCCAATTATTCATTAGTGGAACTAGGAATACACACCTTCCTTCAGTGATATGATGGATTATTCCAAGTAGATTCATTAAAAGAAATATGAGACTATCCCAAGGCTTCTTCCACTCTCACTAGGTTAGCCTTATCTAGAATAGGGATATGGGCCCGACCCTAGGCCTCCGAATTATGCTGCAGGACTTCTTTGATAGGCAAGTTCCCATGTCCCAAGGAATTTACTACTCTCACATGTTTGGACCTGGTTGAAATGGGATTATGATCCTGGTCTGATGCCTTTACCTTCATCTGGATATACCAATAATCATCCCGACTGGGATAAAGAATGTGATCTTGATTTGTTACAACCACCTGGTCATGATGATCAGAGTGTTGAGTCATCCTAGTTAGAGATAAGAGTATGTGCATATCCCTTGATGTAATTCCCTGATCCCAATTACCCAGAATCAGTGCATTATTACATAAAATTGTCATGATTAAAGGAATAATGTCATGAATGACCGATCGGTTTAGTAGACTTGGAAGTACCAGATACATACATAAGTTTTACATTACATCATGAAAAAAAACACAACATTATTTCCCTTTTGATCACTCTTATATCCCTTATCCTATTTCTATAGTTAAAATGTAATATACTTCATTGCATCCTGGAAAAAATAAAACATTAGAAAGGGGTGAGTTCAAATGCTCAGTAAGGATAACTATATAGTGAAAACTATCATAAATAAGAACAAACATTTAAGGAAATGTATAAGACTAGAACACAAGGTTTTTAAACTTAAACTTAGACATAATATACCAAAGATAAAACAATAATTACATTTACTTATTCACATGGATATTCTACTAGTCCAATGAACACACTTAATATCAATGGACTATTTCATAATGATGGAATGCGTAATTCCAGACTTAATGACCACATAGTCAAGGCCTTGTGCCATGACTACAAATAAGATTTTGTCGAGGCCTTGTGCCAAGACACTAGTTTGTCTCATGAGACCTACCAATGCATCGAGGAGATATAATGGTCTCTACTCATTATTTACTATGTCCAATGCATTCTTCATATGAAAGGGTGAAATAAAATCTAATCATTAGTATTAAAACTAGAATAAAAAATGTCAATACTTTAACCATAAACCATGAATTGTATAAAAATAGAACATCCACATTCAAGAATAACTCATTCAATACAATATGGAAGATTGTATTATAGTAAATTAACCTCAATCGAGAATAATGAAGGATATCGACATAGATGAAAATAATCATCAAAACTATTTGAGATAAATATCCCCCTTTTTCTTGAAAACATAAAAAAGTATCACTATTTTTCCAGAAGCTGTTTAAAATAGATTTTAGAATAAAAGTGTCCTATAAAAATTTGAAACTTTTAAATGGAAATTTAAATTTAAAACATTATTTTCAATATAAATAAATCCTAAAAACCATTTTTAATACATAGACATTAATGTGAAATATTTAGAAGAATTAATTTTTAAAACATTTAAAATGATATTTTAGTGAGAGTTCCAAACCAAATGGGAGATGCCTGAATTCAAACCATTGAGGTAATAAAAACATAATAGTATCATGAGAGAAAATATATTAATGATATATTATTTCAGGGTACAATATATACAAAAAATAAAAGTGAATTGGCACATAACAAAAAATAAGTCTCAATGGAATGTATGTTGAGATGAATTCCCTTATAAAGATCGTATCCTAAGGCTAAGGATAAATCAATGAAATAATTATGTTTTAAAAATATAAATACACTAAATATAATTGGATATTCAGTGTAGAACAATCATAGGACATTCACACATATTGTATTAACAACCACACCATTGACTTGGATGTTTAACTCAATGAATGGAAATTGATTTAAGATTACTCTTATCAAGTGCATATCGATGAATTGAGAATTTTTCAATTGAGTGATTATGTGTATCAAAATAATAACCACACAAAGGGTTGTGGAAATTACTACATAAATAAATAAATAGTGATTGCACACATAATATTGGATTAAAATAATTAATGACATTTGCGTAAAACCCAATGAGTAGAAATCAAAATTAGAAATTCCCTTACCGATTTTGTGACTTACGAAACATAAACCCCATGAATGAAGGATAATACAATGAAGATGTAAATACCCATAAATTAATGTATATTACATAAGGAATTCAATCATGGGTAGTACATATACCACACAAAAGAAAATAGTGGCAATATAACATGAATCACACAGAAATAATAAGTGAGATGAAAACCCCTTACCATGTCGTAATCAATTGAGTCGTATGATCAAAAGTTTAAAACCACCAAATTAATCACAGAATACCATGAATAAAAAGAGAATCATTACACTATATATCAAATGTCCGTACACAATACACCAAATGCAATAAATAAGTGGCGAACAATGGAAATATCAAGGAATTAAAAGTGAGATAAGAAACCCCTTACCTTGTACTTTTCCTTAGTATAGGGTAGGTTAACCTCTTATATAATTGTGAAATCATTGTTATTATAATATAAAATAACCACATACATAAATATGATATCATATATGATCATATAATATTTCTTTGTTAATAATATTTCTGTAGTATCATCATTTCGGGTGTTAACTAATTCATTTTCCTTAATATGCTTGGTTACATAAGACCTGTTTGTTATGGATATGATGTATTTGTTTCATATAAAGAATTATAGTATGTTCATAAAAATTATTTTTAATCATAAAATGAAAATTATTCTTGAATCATTACAATGAGGAATGAATCTCATCACGTTCGTGGAGACGGTAATCCGTACGTACGCACGAGCGAAAATATCATTATATTGATTGTGAAATCATTTGTAATTAGATGGTATATCATATATAAAGAATCACTATCATGTTATACATATTATTTACATCAGTTATACTCATAATTATACCCATCCAAATAATGAAGTGTTTGAATAACAAACTACACCGTGATGTGGAGACAGTAAGGCGTACGTACGCACGTACGATGAATTTTTCATTTATAGGATGGATAGAATAACGAATATGGTTGTACCATATTTATAATAACATCTTAGTATGAATAAATTAATGGAGTTATTATTTTGGTATGGAAACAAAAAAAAAGAAAGAGGAGGTGGAAGAAGTAAAGAACTTGAAAGAGGGTGGTGAAAATATTACCTCTTCCTTGAGTCTTTCCTTTTGAGTTGATCAAAAGGGCTCATTTACATGGATTTATGATCAAAATAAGGACTCTAAGTTTATGTGAGGTACATTGGGAGGATATTTGGGCCGATTTTGGTCAATCCAAATGGCTTCAGAGGTGTGAAATTAAGAGAAGGGTAAGTACTTTTTTATAAGAGAGGTGAGGGTTACTTTAGGAAAACCTTGAAATATTATTTTATAATAAAAATAATTTTCGGTTTCTAATGGCTCCAAAATGATTTATTTAGAATATAAGGTATTTATGTGTGGAGAAAATTTCAACAAATAAGTTCTAGAAAAGTCTTGGTTTCAATTTTGACAATATATTTTAGATTTAACTCTTAATTAAATAGTTTATCTTTAACCGTGTCTTCTTGTATTCTTACACTATATGGTTAATATAAATACTCTAAACATATAAAATACATATATAATATTATTTAAGGAAATTTTACAAACTTTAGATTTTTAGGAATATTATATCAAAAAATAATATAGTATTTTTTTGAAAACTTATTTATGTCAATTTTGACATTATTTAGTATTTTGTTTTTGTGAAAATCATAAAAACATAATTACTTCGAAATAAAATTATTTAATCAACCCTAAGAAGTCATATTAACCTATAAAATTAGTTTAATTTATCAAAAGTCTCAAAATATATTTATTTGGATATTTATAATATCCATTATTTTAATATTTCATTAATAAGGTAATTATTGCATCATCATGATATCATAAATAAATTAAATTATTTAATGTATAAAAATTATAAATAAAATATCTTTATATAAAAAATCATTTTATATTTTTAATGAATATTTATAGGAAAAATTATCTTACGTATAACCCTATATTAAGAATGGTTTCGTTATTAAACATTGAATTTAACTCTTTTAACTCTTCTTTAAATAAATTATTAATTAATGTCCTAATATAATAAAAGTGGACAAAAGAAGATCATATTTTATTCATATGGTTGTTTTTGGTCTAATGACACTTATAAAATAAAATTATGACATGTGTTAGGGTAATTATAATATCATTTTTACCCTTAATTAACTTATTTACTTTTAACCATGGAAAATAAAAGTGAAGAGTTACTATTCACCAAATTTTTTTTTCATCTTATTGAACCACATTTTAATTATTAATGTCAACTGTGTCTCTCGAATTTTTGAAATTCGAATCACATAAGCGGTAAAATCACGTTTTATGCAAATTTGCAAATGCTCTTAGAAGGTGGGTAAATGACGGTAAAAAGTTCAATAAAATTTTATACATATAGTTTTATTATAAAATGAATCCATTGAATTACATTGAACTTATATAGGTATTATATATCTATTTTGACTTAAAATAAATTAAAAATAAATAAATAATTATTTAAATAAAAAAGACAGTTTTAAACTATAACGCTGTGTTTTTCACTAATAATAAAAAATTGAATGTTTTCAGAAAAATACCAAAAATTCACCCTAAGATAATTCTCATATTAAGAATTAAAAAATGAATTATATTTTTATTGAATTAAAAACATTGATGTTTAATTAATTAATTTAAAATTAATTCCCATTGTCAAAACCAAAAAGAGGGTTTTTAAAAAGTTAAAACTATCAAAATATTAACAAGTGTTTGTGTCAAATTTAGTTGTGAAATTACTTATAAGAACTACATTGTATTAAATTATGAGAACATAATCTAATTATAATTAAAAACCCTTCAAATTCATAATTTTACCCTATAAATTATTTCTATTAAAAAATTTGTTTTCGATTAAAATTTAGTAATTTTCAGTATTCATCAAAATATGAAAGTTATGAGAAAAGTTCCAAAATTTTATTCAAAATATATTTTTATGTCCCGATTATAAAGAAGAATTTAATTTCATTAAATTAAATATATAAAAGTGTCAAATATTGGTTTTAAAAATTCTTTTCCATTAGAAGGTGGTAAAATTGTATTTTTTGAAAAATTATTCTTTTATCGGAAAAATTAATATGTTCTTATATAATGTCTAAGAAACACATGATATGGGTTCTAAGATTATATGAAGTGTATAAAATTTAAAATTCAGTTAATACTATTCATAACCGCTTTTGAAAGAGTAGTTTGGTAAGTCATGGTGCACTCAAACGCTGTGTTGTGCATAGCGCAATCTATGGAATTACTTTAAGGAAATTAATTTACTATTAAATCCTAGGGTGTAACATTCTTCCCCATTTTGGAAATTTCTTCCTTGAAATTTTAAAATTAGGCTTGGGGACTTCATTGAAATTACCACATCAAAAAAAGAGTCAATAAAACTATCACATTAAAAGAATGAAAGAGAAGTACAAAGGTCACCTGAGATTAACCCATACTTGGATTCCTTGTAAGAAAACAAGGATATATGAGATAAAATAAGTGTCATGTTTTGATGGAGAGTGATAGAAAACATAATTAATAGAAATTTAATAACAAGAAAACCACAAACTTGTGAAGAGATAAACAGTCATTAGATTCCCAGTAAGAAAATCAAATAGACATCGTTTTTTTGTTTTAAGTTCCATTTCATAAAGTTGAGGAATTTATTTATGTGATTGACTAAGAAAACAAAGAGATATACTTACTTTTTAAGTATAGTCTCATCATTTAATAAATCATTACCACTAACTCATATTTTTTTTCAAATGATGAGTATTCAAGATGACTTGGTCACACCTGAAGTGCTAGAATTAACTTGTAGAGAATAAAATGATCCAAAAAGAATAAACTATATATTTACATTGTCTTTAGAGATTAACCAAATCCAAAATAGTTATTATAAGATCATATGATCCCCAAAAAGGATAATCCTTTAGAGAAATAAATGATAATCTGAATTTCTAAAATTAAACCAACAATACCAAAAGTTCAATAAATAAAATTCAATAAAAAACTGTCCTTAAAATTATTCAATATAATCCAAACTAATATTGAAAACCAAAAACATAGAATAATTTGATTACATTGTCTTCCATGTTAAATTGTATCTCTAATTGACATCTACTACTCTGAAAGTCACATACTAAAAGTAATTAAACAAATCACATATTCTCTATGATAGGTTAATCATTTCCATAAATAACCCAAATCTCTATAAATCCACAGATAAAACATAGATAAAAAATACACCTTTACTCCTCAAATTATATCTCATAGTATTGTATTTTCCTTAGGCATATAGTGTTCCCAATAGAGTAAACGTCTTCCAAAATAACATTTATCACTTAATCCCCAAATAATTTTTCTATACTAAGGATATCCATTTGATAGGACATAAGATCCCAAATCAACTTATTAATTATTAATAAAATAATTTAACTAAAAATAATTAGTCACACTAACCAAGGACTTCAGGTTGTCCAATGGTATGCGATAAATCATAATCGCACTCTGTTTGTGGGTTCAATTCCTGCTTCTTTGTCTAACGTGACTGGTTGTCACATGGTCTCTATGTTGTCATTTTTCAAAAACTATATTTTATTACATCCCCAGAATGATAAAAAATATTCAAAATAATCATAACATTTGTTCACCCTAAATGTTATCTCATACCTCACATTTTCATCCCAAAATTTAATAACATGTAATTTCTTCAAATTCAAGGATCATATAAACCCAAATGGTTATTTATAACTATAATATAAAATACAATTCTTCCTAAAATAGCATTTTCACATAACAAACTACATGTTTACACATTTAAGAGAAAATTATTCCCATGTAATCCCATCAACAAAGAGAACTAATACTTTTAAACATTTTTTCATCCATTTATTTCCACATAGGTTCTTCCTTGACCAAGAGGTTATCCTAAATAATAGGGAATTCACTCGCATAATTCCCAGGTCACCTATATTTATGGAAAATTACTGTGAATGGATTCTGGGGATCATTTTAATTTTATTACATAATACTCTTCATTTTTCCTCGGTGATTCTTTAATTTATATCCTTGTTTCCTAAACATAAAGCATTTTTTGCTCCATTGATACACTTTACTAGGTGTCTCGTTCCACATTTCATGCATGATGTAAATTGAGCTTTCTTTTCTCCATGATCTCTATTGCTGGAGCTCTTATCATTCACCGCCTTTATCTTCTTTGTTGACTCTAGGAGATGGTTAATATATATGTTGTTGATAATATTTTTGGAAAACTGATTTAGCATGAACACGATTCCTTTACACCTATCAAAAATCCATTTCGTTTCCCATTTCCACTGTTGTTCCCAACTTGTACATCATTTTCAATGTTACTATGACTTCCTTTGAATCCATCAATTGAATAACACAAGAAAGCATAATGTGAGTCATAAAATTATTTAGAGAATATCATAACACCTTATTTCAATATAAATCACCTTAGGATTAACCATGTTTTTTTATTCTCATCTTATATTAAAAAAATCAGATCGGTTTGTAAAGAAAATTTGAATTATCCTAAGCATATCCCCCAGGAGTGTTGTAACCAAGAGTGTAGCAATGCCCATTGTCATATACCAGGATACCCCGGGTCAAGAAAAAAAATCCTTGTCAGAGTTTTCACTCCTAGGTACATCTGTGCCAGAGCCACCTCTACCTACTAATATCAAGATAGGGATGTATTTCTTGGAAAAACCTACATAATATTTACATTACCAAAATCTTTGGATGTTTTTCTATATTTATACTCATTGTCTATCTTATGGCAGTGTTTCCTAATCAGAGTTTTTTTTAAATCTATCTTCCATGTTTTGTACTAAGCTTCCTCTGATACCAACTGGAATTCCCCGACCCTAGTTACCAAGAATCGATGCATTATTACATAACATTTTCATGATACAAGGAATCATGTCCCAAAATACCCATCAGTTTGGTAGCCTTGGAAGTACTAGATACATACATAAGTTTTACATTACATCATTGAATAAAAAACAACATTGTGTCCCCTTTGAACACTCTTATATCACTTAGTATATTGCTGCAGGTTAATGATAATTTACTTCTTTGCATCCTGGGAAAAATAAAACATAAGAAAGGGGTGAGCATAGATGCTTAGTAAGAATAAAAACATAGCGTAAACTGTCATACATTTTAACAAACATTTAAGGCAATGTATAAGACTAGAACACAAGATTTTTAAACATAACCCACAACATAATATGTAAAAGATAAATCAAATAAAACCATTTACTTATTCACATGGATATTCTACTAGTCGTATAATCACATGTAATATCAATAGCCAATTTCTTAATGATGGAATGCATACTGCCAGACTTCATAACCACACAGTCAAGGCCTTGTTCCAAGACTACAAATAAGATTTTGTCAAGGACTTCTGCCAAGACACTAGTCTGTCTCATGAGACCTACCAATTCATCAAGGAGCAATATCGGGCTCCACCAATCAATTACTAAGTCCGATGCATTCCTCATATGAAAGGTTTAAATATAATCTAAACATTAATATTAAAACTAGCATACAAAATGTCAATACTTTAACCATAAACCATGAATGGTATAAAAATTGGACATCTAGAGTCAAACATAACTCATTCAATACAATATGGAAGATTGTATTATAATAAATTAACATCAATCGAGAATAATGAAGGATATTTACATAGATGAAAATAATCATCAAAACTATTTGAAAGAAATACTCTTTTTTCTTGAAAACATTTAAAAGTATCACCATCTATCTAGAAGCTGTTTAAAATAAACTATTGAATCGAAGTGTCCCATAACACTATGAAACTTTTAAAAGGAATTTTAATTTTAAAACATTAATGTCCATATAAATAAATCCTTAAACCAATTTTTAAAACATGGACATTAATGAGAATGATTTAGAAGAATAAATTTTTAAAAAATTTAAAATGATATTTTAGTTAGAAGTCCTAACGAAATGAGAGACACTTGAATAAAAATATTTGACATAATATTAAAATAATAATTGTAATGTCCTGGACCTCTCCGGTCCATTACTTTGTGAAAAGTTTGGGTTAGGAAGATGCCATTTTAGTTTCATGGGAGAAGGATTTAATTGATGGAAGAGAAGGAGTAATTATAAGATAATAATGGGTGTCAATAATAATAATTATTAATGATAATGATGGTGACCCGTTGATGAAATTTAAAGAGGATTTATTACTATTAAATAATAATGGTAATTGTGGATTTTAGTGTGTGATTAATTAAGTGTAATGGTTTTAATATAATATGAGAATAACCATGGTCAACTAATTTAATGGGATTAAATTAGAACATTAATGATGGGTGTTATTATTATTAATTTTATAAATAATATCTTTGAAGTGATAAAGGAGGTAGGGCATGAGGGAATGGAGTAATGGCTAAGGGGAGGCGCCACTTTTTGTGGAGTGGGAGAAGAAATCTTGAATGAAAAAGTTAGATTGAAGAGAGAATGTGAAAATTAAATGGGAAGTAATAAAAGAAAAAGAAAAGGAAATCAATTAAGGTGAAAGGGAGTGTGTCACACCAATTTGGAGAGAGTGGTGCGTGACCTTTGGTATTTGAAATAAATCAATTAAAAAAATTATAATATAATAATCATATTATTGTTTTTTTTGTTAAAACACTTTTTTGACCGTAACTTTTTCGTGCGACCTCAGTTTTACGAACCATCAACGGCAGTGTGACCCTGACATCGAGACAAAAATTATGAGTCCAATATGGGATGTCTTTTTTTTGGGTTTTTGGATAGGGTCCCCGAAGCGCTAAAAAAATAATAGATTTAATATTATTATTAAATATTCAACCCACCATAACTCCTGCATGCGACGTTTGATTGACTTCTTGTCAGTGGAAATGTGATCCTATCATTAATACAATCGATTCAAGTCTAATGTGAAATATTAAATTATGGTTCGTGGCTTGGGTCCACAAAACACCAAATAATAATAATAATATTTTGGGATCTGGCATCCAACATATCTCCCTCATAAGGTGTTGGAATGGAGAACCGTCTGTGACGTTGGAAAACTAAAATTAAGACGGACGATTCAAAGACCATAAATACTATATTAATTATTACTTTGGCTCAGGATGTTTTTACTCTGTCAAACTGTGTGGGTTAATGCGATCCTCTTTTAATAAAGAATTAAGCGTATCTTAAACTGTCGCCCCATTAAATCCTCAAAAGGGACAAGATATCATCCACCCTAGATCTTCCTCTTTGTTGTCAGCTATGAGATGCTAGAACCTTTCAGTACTTCCTGTAAGATTTGTACAATCAAACTTTACTCCTCGGATCGGTTCCACTCTATTTTGATGCAACCGATCTGTATCAATCAATCCTCAAAATAAGGTATGTTTTATAGTCATTCCTTTAGGATCATCATCTCCTATTTATCCCTACCATATTAAAGAATGTAATCTCCATCCTTCTAATGGGGTTTTTATTGGGGTTTGGCTGGTGCGGTAGTTCCGTGGCATCCTGGGGTGGATGTAATTGGCACAAGAGGAGGATCGCGACCCGTTGTGTGGATAAATAACCTCAAAAACTCTTCAAGGTAGGGGATTCATTGCTTCTCTTTTATTTTATGTGAAACTATATTGTTAGCATGTTTAATCCCACAGGATGAAAATGGAATTGACATAATAAATATTTTATCCAGATAAATAAATTGATATCGATCGCATGTTATTGCCTCATGTTTTTTTAGATAGTGTGATATCTATGCTTGCTTTGATTTTCTGTTCGTTATTGATTGAAATTGGTAGTGAACTTAAATTGGGATTAATTGATAATTTCTTGACTAAAGATAAAGATGCATGCAAATGAATATGGTTCTCATTCTAATTTGATGTTAATAAAATTAGTGTAGTAAGCATGTTTATATATTTATGACAACTTAATGGTTAGGTTTCTAAAATTTGGAACCTATGAATAATAAATCGGTTAACCCAAGATGGATTAAAGAAATGATTGTTTGATAATTCCTTAAAGAGGTCTGAGTTACCCTCATGATTGTTAAAGTTAAAAGTGCCAAATTAAATGTGGTGTTTGTTTTCCTGCTGTTTGTGGTGTGATGTGATCTTGGGTGGCTCTTGTGATATGTGGGGTCATGGAGGATTTGTTTGGAAGAAAATGATGCCTAGAGTGGAAATACGCATCAGTTTATGCATGTGGGTGTCAGGGAGGACTCCTGGGATGATGGAATGGAGTGGATGCGATTGTTGGATGCTTGGTAATTTTGATTTGTTGTTTATCTACTTTACTTTTCTCCACTACTCAAGGAATCTTTTCATGCTTACCCTTCTCCTAAAAGAGGCGAAGACACCCAGGGTATGCAACGTGCTTTCTGTGATTAGATTTTCAAGAGGGAATGGGTCTACGCTATTGCAATAGGCAGAAAAGACTCGACGAGTAGTATATCTACCCACGAGGTTCAGCCCCCTTGTGTTTAGTATCACAGAATGCTTTTCTGGAATGACTGATAATATGGTAAAGTACTTCTATAATGAATATTTGAATAAATGAAGTTAACCTATGGGATGGAGATGCTGGAACATAATGATGAGTATTTTCTTAAGGAACAGTTGAATTTGGGTGAGATGATAACAAAATTTTAATGTGGAATTGTTCATGGTTAATTAATGTTTAAAGAATTAATTAAAGTACATTGGAACTGATAAAAAGGGAATTATGTAATCTAATAAATCTCTTTAAATGGTTGTGTGCTTATAGGATACCTAGTCTTAGAAGTAGAAGCCCGAATTCTGAGAGACATTAGCTGCAGTTGTGTCTAAGACTAGGTAATGCCCATAGTGTGGTTGTGAGTTATAATGTATCCTTTACTTTTGGTGTTTCTATACGCTACGCCATCCTGTCAGTAAGGTCAACTGGCACCCCGTGGATTCTGAGCCCTAGGGGTGGGGGGGGGGGGGAGGGGGTGTTTTCCCCAACAATTTGGTGGGAAGACGAATGGCTGACTACCCCCATTGGCCCCACTCTCTTATCTTGATAGTTACTAGTGCTGATAGGAACATTGGATAGTTTTCCCTATATATGTGTGTAGAGGGTTGTAATGTCTTATGGTTATTCACACACATATATTCTAGATATAGTTTTCTATGTACTACTATAGGTGTAATGTGTGTAGGCTGCGATGGCTTGAGGATCTTTCCTCGGTGTATGGGCTGTAATGGATTGAGTTATAATACCTGACATATGATACACGTTATGCGAGCTGTGGTGGCTCTCGGAAACTACCTGGTTACTTTTGGTTGTGAGGATGGTGTGGTGCTTCGCCCAGGAGTCTGCAGGCAAGCCTTTGTGCAGTACGAGGGGCATATTCTGGTGGTTTTCCTAGGTGTCTGTGGGAAAGCCTTTTTAGAGAGAAATGATTAGGACATGCAATGCTGGGGAAAAGCGGAAAACCAGTGGGGAAGTAGTAGCGGGGTACCCTTGATGTTATTTATTGTATAATATAATCTTGTACGTGTTACTTGTTGAGAGTATCCATGGTGAGGTTGGGAACTTAGTATACCTGTTTAGGTGATAAGTTAGTTTCACTTGTTATTCACGGTGCTTTAGCATGCTCTCTTTACTTTCACATGAGAGGCTTCAGGGAGGATCCTACTGAGTATACTATTATACTCATCCTATGAATATGTAAAAAAATTTCTAGGTCACTTGGAGCAGGTTGGAGATCAAGCTGGTTTCTACTAGCTTTTAGTTGTAGGAGTTGTTCAGGATTGTGGTTGGTGTTGTTTTTACTTTATTTTGGGTACTTGTATTTTTTCCATTCCAGTTGTAGTACTTTTGCATGAAATTTCAAATATGAACATGGGTTTCCTTTATATTCCAATTCTGAGATGGAGTTGATAGGTTTCTATCTTATCTCTCTCTTCCGCATGTGTTCTCTTAGAGGGTAATGCCTCCCATTTGTGTGTTTATTATACTCTCGGTGATAGTCGCCAACCCGGGGCCTACTGGTGGCGGTACTCAGGGGTCATTATCTCCCTTCTCACATTGCCGGCCTAGGAGGGGTATACTTTGTGGGGAGGGGGCCATGACAGAGTGTTATCAGTGGTCTAGTTCAGGGATAGGATGGAGTTTAGAGTTAGGCACATGTGAGGTTGCATGTGTGGGTACGACAATAGTGTCATTCATGTTTATCAAGAGAGGTAAACACTAAATACCGGCTAATACATAGGTGTTTAGGGTCCCCTATGATCTGATGTATGAACCTTTATGTTCAGAATGGCTACTAAACAAGGTGATACTATTTTTTGGGTAGAGACCTAGGAAAGGATCATGCATCATTCTTCTTTGTGAATGTTTTTGAATGGGTAGACCTTGGGGTAGGTTAACCTAAAATGAATGAAATAAAACAATAAATTAATTAATGTTGAGTCTTCCATATTCCATGCTTAGTAACTCTAATGATTTTTATTTTATAGGTATGTCTCCAAGTCGACGTCGTCATCATGTTTGTATAGAAAATGTCCAGCAGGGTGTTCCAACAGATCACTACAGGGTAGAGGTTGGCGATGACGACACTTGGAGGAAGAAACTCCGAGAGTTTCAGTGCCTGATTCTACAGAAGTATGAGAGCTCTATTTCAGATGTAGTCACAGAATACTGGTTAGAGGAGGCCGAGATCAGCTTTAGTTCGATTCATGATTGGAAGGAGAACTGGGTGCCCATGGTTGTGATGATGATACGTGGAGCAGCGAGGCAGTGGTGGTTCCTGTTCCTCGGGGATCGTGAGGAGTCAGCCATATAATGGGAGGAGTTCCGAGATAGGTTCAGAGTCGAGTTTCTCTCTTCAACTGTGAAGGTGTCCAGTCACCAGGAGATTCTTACCCTTCGACAGGGGAGCTCCAGTGTTCAAGAGTTTGGAATCCGTTTCAGGAACCTTTTACAATATTCTTCGGACCTGTTACCAGATGAGGAGGCCAGTGCGAGGCATTTTAGGGAGGCTTTGCATCTAGAGATCTAGCGCCATGTCACCCCATTTATGTTGAAAACATATCTTGAGGTACTGGAGTGGGAAGAGGTTGTCAAGATGACTTTTTCTAGGACTTTATCATCACAAGAAGGGAATCATCATGATTCCTCACAAAGTAGAGCTGTGGTCCGGGGTTCTCGGTTTTCAGGGCAGAAGAGATTCCATTCAACCGGGGGTAGGTCCCAGCCCTTCACATCTTGTTTCTCCAGAGGCAGAAACTCTTAGGCCTATGCCAATGGACCAAGAGCCTATTTTTCTTATGTTGGTCATGGCCATCATCTGCGGGAGTGCCCGATCTTTCAGTGTGGTCATCGTGCACCGGGCGCTACGCTCACGGTTCCTCCGTTGGGGCAGTTCTAGCCGAGGCAGTAGAAGCCAGTTTCACCAGCTTTAGATTAGCAGAGGGTATATGGGGTAGGTAGAGGACATCCCCATGACGCTCCTCATCATCAGAGAGTAGAGATAGACCATGGTGGTGGTCATAATCAGGGTCAGAGTGGTCATGGAGGAGGTCTTGGTCAGCTTCATACTCTAGATTTGCTAGCTCCAGGTGAGCCAGACGTCGTTCGAGGTACCCTTTGCTGGTTTTATACCATGGTGCATTCCTTGTTTGATTCAGGAGTGACACACTCCTTCATATCACCTATCCTTTTCTATTCATTGGGACTTGAGGTAGAGAGGCTTCCAGTGCCCTTGGCGTTCACTACGCCATTTGGAGGTCGAGCTGACTTGTTTGAAGTATGTAGAGACTATGAGATAGTTTTGGGGAAACACCGCTCTTGGGGAGATTTCCTATGTTTACGAATACTACCATATGATGTCATCTTTGGCATGTATTGGTTGTATTTGGTGCAGGCTATCGTGGATTGATTCTGGAAAATGGTCATTTCCAGTGGTGCGGATGGAGAGAAAGTGGTGTTTGTTGGTGAGCGAGACCCTCAGATGGGTCATAGGCATGTTCCATACTTATCATCCATGATGGCTGAGTTGATGCTGAGTTATTTATAGGTTCATCGGTTGGTGTTTCCATGGGTCATAGAGGAGTATCCTGATATCTTTCCAGAAGTGGTTGTAGCATTACCCCCTTGATGAGAGATCGAGTTCGGGATCGAGCTACAACTAGGAGGGTCTCCTATCTCTATGTCTCCATATAGGATGGACCCTTATGAGTTACGAGAGCTACGTATACAGCTTGATGGTCTGTTGCAGTGTGGTATTGTTCGGCCAAGTGTGTCACCATGGGGTGCACCAGTTTTGTTCGTGAAGAAGGCTGACGACAGTTTGCGGTTGTGTGTCGATTATCGTCGCTCAAAAGAATTGACAATAAAGAATCGCTATCCTATTACGTGAATTAATGATTTATTCGATCAACTGAAGGGTGCAAGTTGGTTCTCAACGATTTACTTGAGGTTATGATATCATCAGATGCATGTGAAGAATGATGATATTCCGAAGACTGGTTTCCGTTGTCATCATTGGAATTATGAGTTCATTGTAATGACATTTGGCATGACAAATCCTCTAGATATATAAATGGGATTGATAAATTCTATATTCCGTGAGTTCCGGGACAAATTCATTGTAGTCTTCATCATCAACATCCTTGTGTACTTCATATCTGAAGAGGAGCATGCAGAGCATCTAGGAGCCATTTTGGGAGTTCTTCACCAACATCAGCTGTACGGGAAGTTGTCAAAGTGTGAGTTTTGGGCTCAAGAAGTCCGTTTCACGGGGCATGTTTTTTCCAATAGGGACCAGCTATGGATCCATTGAAGGTAGAAGCAGTTGTGTCTTTGTAATCCCCCAAGATAGTGTCAGAGGTGCGAAGATTCCTTGGTCTCGCATGCTACTATAGGAGGATCATAGCCAATTTCTCACGAGTTGCGACTCCTCTGACAGCTTTGACTAGGAAGGATCAGGAATTCATATGGACTGATTAGTGTTAGGCTGCATTCAAGTATCTAAAGGAGAAGTTAGTAAGTGCTCCAGTCCTCTGTCTTCCAGCTGAGGGAGTCCAGTTTGATGATTTTTGTGATGCTTCACATTTGGGGTTAGGTTGTGTTCTCATGCAGTAGAGGTCAGTTTTCTCATATGGGTCTCAGGAGTTGCATCCCCATGAACGCAACTATTCCACCAATTATCTTGAGTGGGTAGTCGTGGTGTTTGCTCTGAAGTTGTGGAGAAATTACCTCATTGGTGAGTGCTTTGTGGTTTTCACTGATCAAAAGAGTTTGAGGTATGTTTTCTCTCTGTGTGACTTGACTTATGACAACATCAGTGGATGGAGTTCTTAGAGGAATATGACTTCAAAATATCTTATAAACCTAGAAAATGGAATGTTGTAGTTGATGCGCTGCTACGAAAGTCACGTAGTGATGTTGTGCATAAATCCAGAGATTCATGGAGAGTAATGGATGAATTGTCAGCATTTCATCTTGATATGGGAGAATTTGGGGGTAGAGTTTGTCTTTTTCAGATAACAGTACAGTAATCCCTGGTGCATAAGGTGGTAGAGTCTAAATTGGGAGATCTAGAGGTGGAGGTTTGGAGAGACCGAGTTTTTTGTGGTGAGGCCCCTGATGGTTGGTCATAGGACCAACAACACTGAGTATTGTATCATGGAAGTCTTTTTGTTCCCTTGACAATGCAAGAGACTGTTATCCGAGAGTTCCATAGTTTGCCCTTAGAAGTACATATTGGGGTGACAAAGATGTATTGATCCTTGAAGAGTCACTTTTGGTGGCCTGGGATGAAGCATGCAGTTGCAGAGTTTGTGTCTCGATGTTTAGTCTGCCAAAAGGTGAAGGATGAACATTGTGTTCTTGGTGGGCTTCTCGAGCCATTAGATATTCCTCGATGGAAGTGGGAGGACATCTCAATAGACTTTGTTACAGGTTTACCTCAAGATCCTAGGGGAAATGATTCTATTTGGGTCAAAGTGGATCATTTGACAAAATTGGCTCACTTCATAGCGATCAAAGAGTCGAGCTCAGTGGATGTTTTGTCAATGTAGTATCTAGAGGAGGTGGTGAGGCTTCATGGAGTCCCTAGGAGGATCATTTATGATCGAGATCCTCATTTTACCTCCGGGGTGTGGAGGGGTCTCCAACATTCTTTTGGTTCTCAACTATGCCTTAGCACTGCTTTTCACCCTCAAACGGATGGTCAGACAGAGCGAACCATCCAGACTCTTGATGTCATGTTACGCTTATGTGTTCTTGATTTTGGAGGTTCATGGATGAGGAACTTACCCTTCGTGGAGTTCTCTTAAAATAATATTTTTCACTCCACCATCGTTACGACAACATTTGATGCATTTTATGGCCGGCCTTGCCGTTCTCCATTGTGTTTGACTGGGGTCGGACAGTCAACAATTATTGGATCAGAACTAGTGCAGAATACAACAGAGATGGTTCAGGTGAGTCTTGAGAGGATGAAGACAGGACAAGATCATCAGAAATCATATGCGGATCAAAGGAGGATACCCTTGGAGTTTAATATTGGGGATCATGTGTTTCTGAATGTGATTCTACGTCGTGGTAAATGAAGGTTTGGTCATGGAATTAAGCTCTCTCCCCAGTTTGTTGGGCCTTTTAGGGTGTTAACTGATGTTGGAGCTGTGGTGTATCGAGTAGCACTTTTCCCACAGACGAGTCAGATACATGATGTTTTCCATGTATCACAGCTCTGTCTTTATCTTCATGATGACTCCTACATTATCGATTGGGGAGAGATTGATGTTGATGATGATGAAACCATTGAGAAGCGACTTATAGAGATCCCAGACCACAAGGAGAAGGTGATGTGCAGGCGTTCTATCCCCTTAGTTCGTGTCTTGTGGCGACACGGTGGCATGGAGGAGAGTACCTAGGAACATGAGTCATAGATACATTCTTAGTACCCAGAGTTGTTTGATTCTTAACTCTTTTCATGTAATGATGTTCCCTTTTTGGTTATACCTTTCTTGTTTTATTTATGAATTTCTTTTGTTGCTTTTGTGGCTTTCTCTCTTTTGAGAGGTATCTCAATGGGTGGTTGTTCGGACCCCATTTCTTTTTTTGTCTCTTTAGGTTGGTTTTGAATTCTTGGGAACGAGAATGTTTTGAGAGGTATCTAATGAAATGGAATGAACCTCTCCGGTGCATTACTTTGTGAAAATTTTGGGTTAGGAATATTCTTTGTGAGTTTCGTGGGAGAAGGATTTAATTGATGGGAGAGAAGGAGTAATTATAAGATAATAACGAGTGTCAATAATAATAATAATAATTATTAATGATAATGATGGCGACCCGTTGACAAAATTGAAAGAGGATTTATTACTGTAAAATAATAATGTCAATGGTGGATTTTAGTGTGTGATTAATTAAATGGAATGGTTTTAATTTAATATGAGAATAACCATGGTCAACTAATTTAATGGGATTAAATTTGAACATTAATGATGGGTTTTATTATTATTAATTTTATTAATAATCACTTTGAAGTGACAAAGGAGTTGAGGCGTGAGGGCATAGAGTAATGGCCAATGGGAGGCGCCACTTTTGGTGGAGTGGGAGAGGAAATCTTGAATGGAAAAGTTAGATTGGAGGGAGAATGTGAGAATTAAATGGGAAGTAATAAAAGAAAAAGAAAAGGAAATCAATTAAGGTGAAAGGGAGTGAGGCGCAAACAATTGGAGAGAGTGGTGTGTGACCTTGGGTATTTAAAATAAATCAATTAAAAAATAATAATATAATAATAATATTATTGTTTTTGTTGATAAGACACTTTTTCGATTGTAACTTCTTCGTGTGACCTCGACTTTACGAACCGTCATTGGTAGTGTGACCCTAAATTCGAGACGAAAATTATGAGTTCCATATTGGATATTTTTTTGGGGTTTTGGATCGGGTACCCGAAGCACTCGGAAAATAATAGATTTAATATTATTATTAAATCTTCGACCCGCCATAACTCCGGTATGCGATGTCCGATTGACTTCTTGTCAATGGAGAAGTGATCCTGTCATTAATACAATAGATTCAAGTATAATGTGTAATATTAACTTATGGTTTGTGGCTCGGGTCCACGAAACACCCAATAATAATAATAATAATATTACGGGATCTTGCATCCAACATATCTCCCTCATACGGTATTGGAATGGTGAACCGTCTATGACGTTGAAACCCTAAAACTAAGACAGATGATTCAAAGACCATAAGTCCTATATTAATTATTCTGATGGCTCGAGATGTTTGTACTCGGTCAAACCATGTGGGTTAATGCGATCCTCTTTTAACATGGAATTAAGAATATCTTAAACTGTCGCCCCATTAAATCTTCAAAAGGGACAAAATATCATCCTCCCTTGATCTTCCTCTTTGTTCTTGGCTATGAGATTCTAGAACCTTTCAATCATTCCCGTATGAGTTGCACAATCAATCTTTACTCCTTGGATTGGTTCCACTCTATTTTGATGAAACTGAGCTGTATTGATCAATCCTTGAAATAAGGTATGTTTTATAGTCGTTCCATTGGGATCATCTTCTCCTATTTCTACCTACCATATTAAAGCATGTAATCTCCATGCTTATAATTGGGTTTATCTTGGGGTTTGGCTACTGCGGTTGTTCCTTTGCATCCTCAGGTGGATGCAGTTGGCACAAGAGGAGGATCGTGACCCGTTGTCTGGATAAAGAACGCCAAGAACACTTCAAGGTAAAGGATTCATTGCTTCTCTTTTATTTTATGTGCAACTGTATTGTTAGCATGTTTAATCCCACCAGATGAAAATGGAATTGACATAATAAATATTTTAACTGGATAAATAAATTGATATCGATCACATGTTATTACCTCATGTTTTATCTAGATAATGTGATATCTATGATTTCTTTGCTTTTCGATTCATTATTGATGGAAACTGGTAATGAATGTAAATTGGGATTAATTGATAATTGTTTGGATAAAGATAAAGAGGCATATAAATAAATCTGGTTCTCATTCAAATTTGATGTTAATCAAATTAGTGAAGTAAGCAAGTTTATTTATTTATGATTACTTAGTGGTAATGTTTCCCAAATTTGGAACCTATGAATAATAAATCGGTTAACCAAAGATGGATTAAAGAACTGATTATTTGATAATTCCTTAAATGGTTCTGAGTTACCCTCTTGATTGTTAAAGGTCAAAGTGCCTAATTAAATGTGGTGTTTTTTTCCTGATGTTTGTGTTGTGATGTGATCTTGGGTGGCTGTTGTGATATGTGAGGGCATGGAGGCTTTTGATTGTGGCAGCAGATGACTACTAGAGTGGTGAGATGCATCGGATTATTCATGTGGGTGTCAAGGAGGACACCAGGGATGATGGAATGGAGTGGAAGCGATTGTTGGATGCTTGGTAATTTTGATTTGTTGTTTATATGATTTACTTTTCCCCATTTCTCAAGGAATCTGCTCATGTTTACCCTTCTCCCAAAAGAGGCGAAGACACGCGGGGTATGCCATGTGCTTTCTGTGTTTATATTTTCAAGGTGGAATGGGTCTACACTCTTGCAATAGGTGAAAAAGACTCTACGTGTAGTACATCTACTCACCGGGTTTATCCCCATTGTGTTTAGTAGCATAGAATGCTTTTCTAGAATGCCTGGGAATATGGGAAAGTAATTCTATAATGAATATTTGAATAAATGGTGTTAACCCATGGGGATGGAGATGCTTGAATATAATGATGAGGTTGTAATTTTGGAAGCAACAGTTCACTTTGGGTATGATACTAACGAAATTTTAATGTGTACTTGTTCATGGTTAATTAATGTTTAAATAATTAATTAACATATAGTTGAACTTATAAAAATGGAATGATGTAATATAATAATTCTCTTTAAATGGTTGTATTCTTATAGGATACCTAGTCTTAGAAGTAGTAGCCTGGAGTCTGAGAGACGTTAGCTGCATTTTTGTCTAAGACTAGGTAATGCCCATAGTGTGGTTGGGAGTTATAATATATCCTGTACTTGTTGTGTTTCTATACACTACTCCACTCTGTTAGTAAGGGAAATTGACACCCTAGGGATTCTAAGCCCTAGGTGGGTGGGGGGGGGGGGGTTCCCCAACATTCTTGTGGGAGGACGAATGGCTGACTACCCCCTTTGGCCCCGCTCTCTTCTCATGGTAGTTACTTGTGCCGATAGGCACATTGGTTAGTTTTACCCATATATGTGTGTAGAGGGCTATGATGGATTGTGGTTATTCACACACATATATTCTAGATATAGTTTTCTATGTACTACTATTGGTGTAACGTGTGTAGGATGTGATGGCTTGAGGATCCTTACTCGGTGTATGGGCTGTAATGGCTTGAGGTATAATACCCGACGTATGATACATGTTATGTGAGATGTGGTGGATCCAAGAAAATACCTGGTTACTTTTGGTTGTGAGGATGGTGTGGTGATTCGCCCAGGTGTTTGAGGGAAAGCCTATGTGGAGCCTGCAATGCATATTGTGGTGCTTCTGCCAGGTCTCTGCGGGAAATCCTTTTTGGAGGGAGATGCTTAGGACATGCGATGTTGGGGAAAAGCGAAAAACCAGTGGGGAAGTAGTAGTGGGGTTCCCTTGATATTCTTTATTATATGATATATTATTGTATGCATTACTTCGTGAGAGTAGCCATGGTGAGGTTGGGAACTTAGTATACATGTTTAGGTGACAAGTTAGTTTCACTTGTTGTTCACTGTGCTTTTGCATGCCCTCTTTACTTTTTCACGAGAGGCTTCGGGGAGGATCCTACTGAGTATAATATTATACTCACCCTATGTATATATAAACAGTTTTATAGATCACCTGGAGCAGGTTGGAGATCAAGCTGGTTTCTACTAGCTTGGAGTTGCAGGAGCTATTCGGGCTTGTGGTTACTGCTGTTTTTACTTTATTTTGGGTACTTGTAGTTTTTCCCTTCCAGTTGTGGTACTTTTTCCTGAAATTTCATATATGAACATGGGTTTCCTTTATATTCCAATTATGAGATGGATTTGATTGGTGTCTATCTTATATCTCTCTTCCACATGTGTTCTCTAAGAGGGTAATGCCTCCCATTTGTGTGTTTATTATACCATCAGTGCTAGTCGCCAACCCGGGGCCTACTAGAGGCAGGACTCGGGGGTCATTATCTCCCTTCTCACATTTCCAGACCTGGAGGGGTACACTTTGTGGGGAGGGGGTCATGAAAATAATATCATGAAAATAAATGGATTTATGATATATTATGCCAAACTACTATATATACACCAAATAAAATTTAATTGAAGCATAACAACAAAGAAGTCTCAATGGAATGTAAGTTGAGATGAAATCCCTTATAAATATCATATCCTTTTTTTTAAGGATATATAAATGAAATAATTATGTGTGAAAAATATAAATGCACTAAATATGATTGGATATTAACGATAACATAATAAGAGGACATTCACACATAATCTTGTGTCAACAACACCAATGAATTGGATGTTTAACTCAATGAATGAAAATTGAGATAATATTACTTTTATCAAGTTCATATCGATGACTTGAGAATTTATAAATGGAGTGATTATGTGTATCAAAAGATTAACCTCACAAACGGGAGTGGAAATTACTACATAAATAAATAAATAGTGTTTTCACAGATAATTTGGAGTAAAATAATCAATAAAGTTTGCGAAAAACCAAATGATAGGAAATTGAAATTAGAAATTCCCTTTATGATTGGTGACTTACAAAACATACACCCCATGAAATATGGATCATAAAATGAAGATGTAAATACCCATAATTTAATATATATTACACAAGGAACAAAATCATGGGATGTACATAGACAACACAAAATGAAACAGTGGCAATATAGCATAAATCTCACGGAAATAAGAAGTGGGATGAAAAACCCTTACCATGTTGTAATCAATCAAGTCATAAGAAAAAAATTTAATAACCACAAAATTAATCACATAATACAATGAATATAAAGGGAATTATGATAATATATATCCAATTATATTACCCAATACACCACATGCAATAAATAAGTGGCGAACAATGGAAACATTATAGGATTAAAAGTGGGATAAGAAACCCCTTACCTTGTACTATTCCATAGTATAGGGTAGGTTAAACTCATTTATAATTCTGAAATAATTGTAATAAAATTATAAAATAACCAAATACAGAAATATGAAATCATATAGGATCTTTTAGTATTGATTTGTTAATAATATTTCAGTAGTATCATCATTTCAAGTGTTAACTGATTTGTTTTCCTTTATATGCTTGATTAAATTAGCCATGTTTGTTATGGATATGATGTATTTGATTCATATACAGAATGATATTACTTTAATAAACATTATTTTTAATCATAAAATGAAAATTATTCATGAATTATTATGATGGGGAATGAATCTCATCACGTTCGTGGAGAGGGTAATCCGTACGTATGCACGAACGACAAAATCATTATATTGATGGAGAAATCATATTTAATTGGATTTTGTATAATATATAAATTATCATTATCATTTTATATTTATTATTTACATTAGTTATACTCATTATTATACCCATCCAAAAAATAAAGTGTTTGAATAACAAACTACACCGCGGCGTGGAGATAGTAAGCCATACTTACGCACGTATGGTGACTTTGTCATTTATATGATGGATAGTGTAATGAATATGGTTATACCATATTTATAATAACATCATAGTTTTTAAAATGTACTGGAGTTATTATTTTTGTATGGGAAAAAAATAAAGAGGAAGTGGAAGAAGAAAAGAACTTGAAAGAGGGTGGTGAAATTATTACCTCTTCCTTGGGTGTTTCATTTTGAGTTGATCAAAAGGGATGCTTTGGATAGCTTTATGATCAATTTAATGAATCTAGGTTTATGTGAGGGAAGTTGGTAGGATATTTGGGCAGGTTATGGCTGAGGCCAATGGCTTTTGAGGTGTAAATAAAGAGAAGGGTATGAACCCTTTTATAAGAGAGGTGAGGGTCACATTAGGAAAATCTTGAAATATTATTTTATAATAAAATCATTTTCCATTTATAATGGCTCCAAAATGATTTATTTCGAAGCTAAGGTGGGTATGTGTTAGAAACCTCTCAACCAATAGGTTTTAGACAAGTCTAGCTTACCATTATAAACTTATCATTTTGATTTAAATATTTGTTAAGTAGTTTAACTTTTATTGTGTCTTCTTGTATTCTTACACTATATGGTTAATAAACATACTCTAATCTTCTAAGATAACCTAAAGTGGTTCATTAATGACATATATTATATTATTTAATCCCTTTAGTAGAACCATATATTTTTATAAATATTATATCAACCAATAATAAAGTACTTGTTTTAAAAAAATCATATATGTGAGTTTTGACATTATTTAATATTTGGTTTTTCTGAAACTCCTAAGAGAATGATTACTTAGACAAATGTATCTAATCAACCCTAAAATGTCATATTAGCCTATAAAATTAGGGGAATTCATAAAAATTCTCAAATTAAATTTATTTGGATGTTTATAATATCAATTATTTCAATCTTTCATTAATAAGGTAATTGTTGCATCATCATTGTGTCATACATAAATTTAATTATTTAATGTATAAAAATTATAAATAAAATAAAATCATGTAGGAAATATTCATATATTTATAATGAATATTTATAGTCTAATTTAACTTATGTATAACCCTATATTAAAAATAATTTAATTTTTAAACATTGAATTTAACTATTTTAACTCTTCTCTAAATAAAACAATAATAAATGTTCTAATCTAATCCATGTGGACCAAAAAAGATCATATTTTATTCATAAGTTTTTTTTGTTCTAATTAAACTTATCCAATAAAATTAGGACATGTGTGAGGGTAATTATAATATCAATTGTACCCTTAATTACCCTATTTACTTTTAACCGTGATAAATAAAAGTCAAAAGTTTCTATTCAAAAAAAAATTATTTTAATCTTATTGAACCACATTTTAATTACTAATGTCAATCCTTGTCTCTCAGATTTTATAAAAAGAACTCATTAAAGTGGTAAAATTATGTTTTCTGCAAATTTGCATATGCTCCTAGAAGGTGGGTAAAAGGCGGTAAAGTGTTCAATAAAATTTTATACATAAAATTTTATTATAAAATGACTCCAATGAAATAAATTGAACTTATATAGGTATTATATAATTTTTTTAATTAAAATAAATTTAAATTAAATAAATAATTATTTAAATAAAAATTTGGTTTTAAACTATAACGCAGTGTTTTCACTATTCATAAAAAATTTAATGTTTTCAGAAAAATACCAAAAAACCACCCTAAGATATTTTTGATATTCTTTATTTAAAAATTAATTCTATTTTATCAAATTAAAATCATAAAGGTGTAATTATTTAATTTAAAATTATTTCCCATTGTCGAAACTGAAAAGTGGGTTTTTAAAAAGAAAAAACTATCAAAAGATTGACATGTGTTTATGTCAAATTTAAATGTCAAATTACTTATAATTACATACATTGTATTAAATGATAAAAATATAATGTAATTATACTTCAAACCATTCAAAATAATAATTTATCCCTATAAATTATTTCAATTAAAA
Organism: Viscum album; assembly: GCA_963277665.1. NCBI lineage: Eukaryota > Viridiplantae > Streptophyta > Magnoliopsida > Santalales > Viscaceae > Viscum > Viscum album. Next base: position 794,852,035 of record OY728143.1, on the reverse strand, counting down.
ATTATTTTTCATTTAAAATTTAGTATTTTTCAATATTCATCAAAATATGAAATTTATCAGAAAAGTACCCAAAATTTATTCAAAATAAATTTTTATGTCATGATTCTAAAGAAGAATTTAATTTCATTAAATTGAATATATAAAAGTGTCAAATATTGGTTTTAAAAAGAGTTCTCCATTAGAAGGTGGTGAAATTGCACTTTGAAAAATACTTCTTTTATCTGAAAAAATAATTTGTTTTTATATTATGTCTATGAAACACATAATATGGATTATAAAATTATATGGTGTATTTAAAATTCAAAATTCAGATAATAATATTCCTAACTGCTTTTGAACTGCTAGTTTGGTATGTCATGGTGTGCTCAAACTCAGTGTTGTGTGTAGTGAAATCTATTGAATTGCTTTAAAGGAAAAAAATTACTTTGAAATATTGGGGTGTTACACTCGATCTGAAATAGTGGTAGAATATTCTAGTGTATTTCTTCAACTATAGCTAAAATATATTGGAATTTTGACAAAGTGTGTGTAGGGATATAATCCCCACATTTTTTGTCTACATGACCTTTATATAGATATCTTCTATTGAAGTGGGGATGTTCCCCTACATTTTCCCTCGATGTTCTATTTAGATATCTCGATGGGATTTTTGCATGGGGGTAGGAGTACGGGCCTCCCCCATGTTTGTTGTGGGAATGTTCCCATATACTAGTTCTCATCAAGTAATGATTTGAGCCTACAAGATAATCCCTTCCAAATTATGATGGCAGGAATTGTCTACATCAGTGTGGGTATTATCCCTTTTTGGGTTATCCAACATATTCTTCCTATAATGAGTCTTCCTCAGCAGAAACCATGAATAGGTGTTTGAGGAGGCTGTTCATTGGGAGGTACCATCAGCAAGCATCTGATAGGTACCTGAATGATTATTTTGGAAAAATTGATTAGCAGGCACCCTCTTTGGCGATTCCTGAACCATGGGGATGCTAGACCTGGACCCCTGATCCACCATCTTCAGGTATATAAGGTGGGGTTTGTTATACTTTGGGGATAATCACCAAAGTAATTAGTCATTGAGATGGGGCCACCAGTTTTAAGGCAACCTTCGTCGAATGAAATGTATTCACTAGCTGAAATGCTTTTTGAAGAGAAGATTCTATTGTCGTGATTTTAACATATCAGTGGCACTCTTGAATCATTATGTTTTCCCCCTACTGTAAAAGCCGTTTGGAAGGAAAAGCCATTTTACGATTCTTAGGGATCACAGTGGTAGATGTAGTACCAGAAGGAGTGCTGGAAGATGAAGAAATTATCTTGGATAAATAGTCTAAAAATATGTAGACAATAAGTAACAAGGACAAAAATCAGTCTTATATAAATGTCATAATACTGCTCAATCATTTATGGATGGTCAACACAATTTTCTTGTATTTCATTTCTGGCCATTATGCCCTCATGTACTTGTCAGCATGAGGATGAACATATAGGAATCCTAGTTTATGATAGTCTTATTGATTGGTTTCTATATGGTTTAAAAATAAAAGTGGCCTAAGTGGCCCACGTAGAGCTTAGCGGTGTTGTTTTCTTACAAGGGGTAAGAAACATGGTTTAATGGATTATAACCCAATTAAATGTTATTAGAGGGATTCAAATCAGATTCATTATTTTTTCACCTATAGAGATAAAAGGAATGATCCAAAAGATTATAACCTGATCATTTTGTTATTTAAGAGATTCTTGTTTTCTTAACCTTTTTGTTTTGTAGGGATTTTGTGTAATGGAATGGATTTATCTAATTTCATAACCACCTCTCTAGGGATCCCCCATCCGTAGATGGGTATATACCAATTTTCTAAAGGTCATATGTTGTCTGGTTTTTTAGGCCCATTGACTCTTGGGGACTCACATTTTTCTAAGGGATGGGAGGTTGGAATCATTTCACCCTTTTGGTGGGAATTCATTCCTACTATGGGGCTCTATTACAGATTTAAGACAGGTTTGTGAATCTCTTCCTAATCCCGATGTAGGAACGGTTACCATAACAAAAGGGTTGTGGGTTAACACTCTTTTATGTGTGACATACTGAAATCTCCTTTGTGAATCCATCTATATGTATGTCAGGTTATTCATCATTTTCCCACAATGAGTGGATAATTATATGTTGAAACCATATGACCAATTGTTCCGGGATATGTACCCTTTTATGGTGGAAGTTTATATTCTGAGGATGGGATTGATCCATTATGAGGCATCCTACATATCTAGGTAATTGTAGGGATCAAAACACACATTTTTCTATTGATCTATTCAATTTAAAATCATGTAGTAAGGACTAATATGGGGGTTATTTAGATAGAAAATATTTGATCTAGATTATGGAAGAGACATCCTATGTATCCTGGTAATGGAAGGAATCTGATTTATCATATTTTGGTCTATGTTGGGTCTTACACACTGATTCCACCATGCTGAATCAGTATTTTATGCCAAATGAGGTGTTTGTTTCATCACCATAATCCCACAAGATCCTTAATAATTGTGAAAAACTTGGGGGAGTGCATGATTAGACACATGACATATAGATATGGGACCTACGTATTGGGGTGGTCCTTGAATTGTTTGATATGGAGATCATACCTTTAAGGAGGCTTCCTACGTATCTGAGTTATGGAATGAATCCAATTTCTCAAAGTTCTCTCAATGATGTTGGTGATTTCACAATAAGTTTTTATTGATAAATAGGTGTTTTATGCTTACAATGGTGTTCATTACATCCCCCTAATCCCACATGAGTCATGCTCGTTTTGAGAAACAAAGGGGAGTTCATGATCATCCACTTGGCATATGGATATGGGATCTGCATATTGGGGAAGTACTTTGGGTGTTCGATATGGAGCTCAAGACGTTAAGGAGAAAACCTACGTATCCCTGTTATAGAGGGAATATTTGTCCTCATAGTTCTCTTTGTGATGTTGGGGCTTACACACTGAGTCTACCTTGGGGAATAATACATCATATATGGAAGGTGTCGCATCATCCTATTGACATACCCTATATGTCATCATATAACCTGGATTGACACATATGGACGATTTTGTGAGAGTCATGGTATCATAATCTGAAGGGTGACGTGTGTCTTGGATGACACCTTGGAAGGACATCGCAGGACCACACCGACATGTCCAGAGGGTGTCACTTGTCTTAGATGACACCTTAAGGGAACATCGTGGGACTAGACTGACATGTCCAGTTGGTACACCATGAGACTTGTATTATCATTGCGACACCCTGAGATTTAAAAATATTTTTTTACTAGAATAAATTTTTTTTGGAATTATTTATTCACAATGCTAAACTTACGCTACATACGACACTGAATTAACTTGTGTTCCACACAAGACGATGTTTTGCAACCATTTAACGGGGAAATTATTATGAAACGATATTTTGAAACTATTTGGGAATTTTATTTTTTAAAATAATCATCATTTTTAATTCATAATGATAAAATTATATTATTGTGAATTTTTGGTATTTTCTAAGAATCTTAATTTTTTGATAAATCATGAAAATTACTACAATTTAGTTAAAAACAAACTTTTTGTGTATATAATTATCAATGATAAATTATATTTTATATATTTTTGTGTCACATTATATCAATTATAGATATATTTATACAATTAATTTTGTTAGAGTCAATTTTACTTCCAAATTTAATATAAAACATAACAAACTTCATGAACATGTTTCTACTATAAAAACAAGTTATTTCACCCCATCTATGGGATTATGGTTAATCTTAATTTTCCCACTTCTTAGATTAGAATGTTAAAAATCTGATATAAAAATATGAAATTAGTATGATATTTTTGGTCTAATAATATCAACTTAATTTTTTGGCCAAAATTATTAGAGAATGTTATTAAGATTATTTACGTTGATTAAATAATGATTAAGCTTAATAAAGGAATAACTCTTAATATTAAGGACCAAAATGACTAGGAAACTTGACCAATATCCTTTTGGATGTGAATAATTTGACCATGTACCCACTTGGATCGATATATATGGTTATTGTGATATTATTAAATTAAATTTCCCTATATAAAAGGGTATGTATGGAAAAAAGACAAAAAGGGAACATCCATTACCTTTAACATTTATAAAACAATGAGATAAGTAAAAAATTATATATTTTCGGTCATGTGAATCCTTTTGTAAGATATATATTTTATTGTTATTATAATAAAATATCAATAATTTTTAGAGTTGGTTTATGTAGTTAAAATTATTAAGAAACATCAATATAGTGATTACTTAGTTAATAATTAACTAAAATAAATGATACTATAAATATTAAAAGTGAAGTTAATTGATTGAATTATTGTATTTAATATTTATTTTGTATATTCATATATCATGTTACACACTTTCAGACCTAATATATTTTAATTCCAAATAAGAGTTATATTTTAAAATTAACATTAAATAAATGATGTCAAAAATGACATTATTGTTATTTTACATTAAATGATTATTACTAAATTAATTAAAATTAATAAAATACTAAATTCATAAAAATTATTTGAATGTGTTAGTAAATATTAAATATTATGTATTAATGGATGAATTAAAATTTTATAATTAACATATTGACCTGTATACTATAAAAATGTTTTCAACAGAGTCCGGGTTCAAGCAGCGTTTTAACACACCATATGCACTTGTTTTAAAATTAATTTCCCAAAAACATAGTAATTTTATTCTATAAATTATATATAATATTAATAATTATTTGGATCTATATTTTATAATAAATCAATGATTAATATAGTCTAAATAGTTAAAATAATTCTATTACAAAACTATATGCTTTAATAAAATCCAAAATGATAAAATTGGGGAATCATAGAATTTACGGTACCAAATTAGTAAAATGCACTTATTTTTGTTTGTATGATATTTTCATCTACCATTATCTTACTTTAATACATTATTTTTATATTTTTGAGGAACTTTAGGTAATATAGACCACCCATTATTGAATACCATTTAGTATTTACAAAAGTGCCACTCCCCCTTCCCTATAAAAGGCCACCACCTCTCCCCATTCCTAACAACTCTAAAAACAGACAAGTTCAAAAAATACCTTCCCAAATATCCTCAAAACATCCCTCCCATATATCTATAATTATCACTTTGGGTAGAAATATTTCAATTAATTCGTTTTGGTATAAACCAAAGGAAGTTACCTGATTAAGAGGTAACACCTTCTCTCATGATTTCTAATTTCATTTCCATTTCCACTCCCTATAGTATTCTTATTCTAAAATTACATAAAAAATCATCCTAAATATACTATTATTTTGTTATGATAAATTTTCCATCTACAATTATGCACACCTCTATCTAATGGGTAAGGAACATACTGTTTATGTGTACGGTGAAATACATCATCAAGAAATGATTATTGTTCAATTTTTCCCTACCACCTCACATGGTGGCCATTATGATGGACACTCTATTTATAATATATATATATACATATATATATTTTATTTATGATTTCTTATTATTTAGTAATTTTTAATCAGAACATACTTTTATGCTATCCATGTTGAGTAAATATGATAATTTCATTTGAAGAAGTGTGGACTTCTACCCAATCAAAGCAATATGACTCGTTCATGCCATACCATGAATGTATAATAGACGGTCTTAAGAAAACTATGTAAAATATATAGTATAAATATGATACTAAAATTATAATATAAATATGTACCATTTAGTTTAATTCTTTTAATACAATGAAGAAATGAAATTAGCGTTCATGCGTACGTACGACCTACCATCTCCATGAACGATGCATTTCATTTCTAATCTCCAAATAATATGGACAATTATAAATATATATTTAATAAATATATAAGATAATTTAGTCATGTTTTAAATTATGGATACTATGAAACCATGATATATTTAATAAGAACAACAAATAAAAAGTCAAAATTTATTAGAGAAAACAAGACAATTAACACCCAGAATTGTTAAAATAAGGAAAAAGTGTTGACAAACGGGTAGTAAAATTTTATTAAAAGTTAATATATGTTATTATAAACATGATTTTGGTAATGTTATTTGTATGTAACATATATTAAACCAATATATAGTAGGTTTAAGACCACACAACAAGAAGACTACGGTAAGGGATTTCGTCTCAACTTACTTACCATTGAGACTTATGTCTGTTATGAACCAATTTACTATTATTTGGTGTATATAAATCCCCTTGAAATGTAATAACATGAATATAATTATTATCATAATTTTATAATTTTCATTTAATTCATGTTGAATTATGAGTTAAATGTATCAATGTGGTATGGGACAAATTGGAATGTTTAAATATTATTTTTCCCTAAGATTGTTTTAAAGTCGTCAACCATTGTTGTTAATTATCCTTCTTTGAGGTATTATTGATAAATATATATATTATATTCAATATGGATACATTTTTAAGGCACATTTTTCATACTTATGAGAAATTATTTGGAATGGTACAACATGGGTGGGGCTTTGTTAAAGATATCCCCTAGATGCTTCAGTAGTATCAAGAGACGAATCATTTGTCCAATCAGATTGGTTTTTGCCATAAATTATATAATCCGTTTTAGGAATAGACTTTACAGTAAAGGTAAAGTGTAACTAGAAAACATGGTGTTCAATAATGATTCATTACCCTCATTTATATTTATACATTATTCATACATGAGATTTTTCATCTACATATCTATAGATGCATTTCTTTTTCATGATTCTGATATAATTCATCCATGAGATTCTGCGTTGACATATATATAGATACATTTAATTTTTATTTCATTGATTATATGACATGTGTTTCAATTTCCTATATTTTCATCTTGATATTTCCATATCTAGTTATTTGAATAGAATGTGTTATCAGGTATTCAACATTCCATGTTAATTTATTCCTATTGATTCATTATTGATTTCTCATTGCTTACCCTTACTGATCATTTGAGATCAACCTTATTATGTTTCCTTCCCTAGGTTAAGAAGAATAGATATTTGAATAAGCATTCATAGATGTATTTTATTTCAGTTATTGTGTATAATCTTTTTACAATGTATTATTGGTGTCATGTATATAATTTGGATGTCCATGACTGGTAAACTGAATAGTCCTTGATGATTTATTTCTTTTTAGTAATTCCAATGTAATGTAATAATGAACCGACTCAAGTATTCTAAGGTCAGGGAGTTACAGTTGGTATCAAAGGAAGTTTGGAAACAACCATGTAAACAAGATTTAGAATATTTATGTTAGGGAAAAGAAACCTAAGATAGACTATGAGGATAAGTGTAGAAGAACATCTTAGAATTATAGTTGAGTAAATATTACTTTCTAATTCCTGAAAATAAATCCCTATCTCGATACTACTAGAGGACATGGTCTTGGCACATATGTACCTAGGAGTAACAACTCTTAAAAGGTGTTCCGAGTTGACTTACGGTAAACTGGTACAAGAAAACATGCCTTACTATGCACCTGGTTTGACACTCCTGGGGGATATACGTAGGATTGTTCAGAATTTATTTACCAACCATTATGAAGTATTTAGAAGTAAATATTTCTTCAAAGTAGAGAAATTTTATAGTTTTAGGGATTTATTATGTATAAATTTATTTTATGCGTTACAGAATATTTAGAGTTATACAAAGATCATAACCTTATAATCTAATCCAGTATATTCCATTATTTATAAATGATGCATAATAAAAGTAATGAGAACTCCACGAGTGCATGTGATGTAAAGGGTAATAAGAATCATGTCCCCCATCGTCTTAATCCATCGTTTCTATGTGTTATAGTCTCCCAAGTACTCTTATAATACGAGGAAACAGTATCATGTGTTAACAAGATATGTGAAAAGTTCAATGAGTCCTATGAATTTGTAAGGAATAAGAGGGTGGTAAAGAAAAAGATAGATAAAGGGAATAAGAGAAAGAAGGATTTCCAAAATTTGATAACTGTGGAAAGAATCACCCTGTTAAATTCTTGAAGGTAATGGGAGTTTTTTATATGTTCAAAGAAAAATGGAAAAAAGTTCATGATTGAAATGGTATGAAAAAGGTTTCAAATGTTCAATGATTCTACTCCAATGAGAAGAGAAACTAAGGAGATCAATGTACCATGATTCAAAAGAATATACCCCAAATACTGCTATTTGATAGTGATGAAGTAATGATACTACTCTAGATGAAGAGGAATAAGCAATATTCATGGTAAATAATTTTTCCATTTGAATTTGTTATCATCAATGTACTGGTTGTAAGAATTATGGGATATACGAGGATTGTACTGAAATAATTTTTCATTAAGGATTTGAGATCATATGTTGAATGATACGAAGAAAATTTATTCAATAGAATGTTACGCTCTTCAAAACAGTTAGTTAGGGGAAATACAACCCTTAATTTGTTCCTAATGTTGATATAAGGATGAAGAAATTATTTATTTCGATAAGTGGTGATTACCTTGAAACTTATTAATGATGTGTCGAAAAGTGGTCTATGGTATCATTGAAGGAGTTGACAACACATTTGGAATTAAGGAATATATCCAATAACATGATCCTTTTTAAAGGAATATGAAAGAATGCATGTTTCCAATAATGTTTTATTCTGAATTGATTGATTTCCATATTTCAAAAAGATACATGATGATGTTATTGACATAATTGGAAGTTGAAAATTTAGAAATACTTCATATTTATTAAAGGATAATGATAAGTTCACTTTGAAAAATTCAATGACCTTCATTGAGATGTGATTGGATCATAATGAGCTAGAAAATTTAACCATTTATAAAATGGATTATTATTATCATTGGATGGGATTTTAGAGGGTAATTTATTACTTCACTATATTTTGTATCATGTGGTAAGAGACAAAGTATAAATAGTTCAAGGCGTAATCAAAGGATACGATTACTTTTATAGAAACGTATATTCATATATATTCTTATGGAGTGAATGAATTCCATAACTATATAAAAAATGATCTTGAAAACAAAAAGTTTGTCCCATTATCATCATTTTTGATGATATCAATCACCTTTATTTAGACATATAGTTTATGGTTTTGGGGTCAACAAATTTCATCTATACATGTTCTCTAGCACTCTCCATTAGAACTTGATGGTTAGATTTTTGTTCTATACCCATGTTTCTATTTCGCACCTATATTCTCCTATTAGATAACCTAGATATGTGACAATTGTACTTTCCTTTCTCTCTTATTAAGAATATGTGGTATTAAACTTTTTTACGATGTGGGTCTGTCAACAATATTTTATTTTAAATCCATTGTTTTCTTAGATCATGTTAAAATTGAGAGGAAACAATTTAATTAAGGAGAGTTTAATGTGACACCCTAATAATTTAAAATATTTTGTTTTAGAATAAATATATTTTTGTTTTTGGAATTCTCAATACACAATGTTAAACTTACACAACATACGACACTGAATTAACTAGCGTTACATGAAAGATTGAGTTTTCCACCTTTTAATGGATAACATATATTAAAACTAATATTTGAAACTTTTAGGAAATTTAATTTTAAAAATAAACACCATTTTTGAATTTATAATGTCTAAATAGTATTATGGTGAATTTTTGGGATTTTTATGAGAAACATCGTTTTTTGATGAATAGTGAAAATTACAGTAATTTAGTTGAAAACATCCTTTTAATGTAAATAATTATTACTGTGAAATTATATTTTATATTTATATTAGAGTAAAACTTTATCAATTATACATATATTTATACAATATGTTTTTTAGAATCAATTTTACTTTCAAATTGAATATGAAAACTTCACAAACTTTTGAACGTTTTTCTACTATAAAAAGTCGTTATTTCACCCCATCTACAGGATTGTCGTTAATCACAATTTTCTAAATTTTGTGATTATGATTTTGAAAATCAACATAAAAGGATTTATTTACTATGATTTTTGTGTTCTATTAAGATAAAATTATTTTTTTTGACAAAAAATTAGTAGTGAATGTGATTAAGATTAATTGTGTTGATTATGGCATGATTAAGCTTAATAAGGGACTAAACATTAATATTAATGACCAAAATGATTTGGAAACATTCCCTAAATCCTTTTTCTTATAGTAATTTAAATATTTATCCAATGGTTTCTAAATATATCGTTATTTTGATATTATTAAATGGAAGTTCTCTATATAAAAGGATAAGTAAGGAAAAAGATAAAAAGGGAACTTTCCAAACCTTTAACATTTATAAAAATTTTAGATATGTAAAAAACGAAACATTTTATATTATAAACACCCTTTTGTAATATATATGGGATATTTTTATGATAATAAATTACCAATAATTTTTAGAGATGGTTTAAGTACCTAAAATTCTTACAAAATGCCAATATAGTTATTTTTTAGTTAATAATTTACTAAAATAAATGATACAATAAATATTAAAAGTGATGTTAATTGATTGAATTATTGTCTTTATTTATTTTTTTAAATTAATATATCAGTTTAAAAAAATTTAAACCTAATTTATTTTAATTCCAATATAATATTTATATTTTAAAATTTACATTAAATAAAGAATGTCAAAATTGACATTATTGTCATTTTATAATATCTGAATATTATTAAATGATTTAAAATTAATAAAAAACCTATATTTGGCCAAGTTATTTTTTAGAACTAATAAATATTTAAAATGGTATATTAATGGACCAATTAATTTTTTATAACTACCATATTGACCCATATACTGTAAAAATGTTGGTAACACGATCCGGGTTCAAGCAGCATTTTAGCATGTCATATGTGCTTGTTTAAAAATTAATTTCAAAAAAAAAAAAATTTATTCAATAAATTATATATAATATTAATAATTATTTGGATCTATATTTTTTTTACTAAATATCACTTTAATATAGTCTTAATGGTTAAATTAATTATATTATAAAACTAGATGCTTTACCAAAAACCAAAATGATAAAATTGGGCAATCATAGAAGTTAAGGAACCAAATTATTGAAATGCACATATTTTACTACGGATGAGGTTTTCCTAGAAATTGGTCCTTATTTACTCCATTATTTGTACATAATGTATTATCATTAGGTAAGATAGACCAGCTATTATTGAACACCATTTGGTATTTACAAAAGTGCCATTCTCCCTTCCCAATAAAAGGCTACCACCTCTCCCCATTTCCAATAGCTCTAAAATGACCTATGAGGAGAAAAGATATACATAAAAACCTCCCAACATACCCCTAGACATGTAATTATCCATTTGGACATATATCATTCTTATAAATTCTTTTGGTATAAACTAAAATAAGTTATCCGATTAAGAGGTAACACCTTCTCTCATGATTTCTAATTTCATTTCCATTAACCACTCCCTATAATCATTATATTCTATGATTACATAAAAAATATTTTCCTCAATATACTATTTTGGTTTAATGATAAGGTTTAAAACTACATTTACACACACCTTCATCTAATGGGAAATGAACATACTGTTTCAGTGTACAACAAAATACAGCCTCACGAAATGATGATTGTTCAATTCTTCCCTAGCACCTCTCATGGTGACTATTATGATAGAAAATATATTTATATAAGATATATATGTTATTTTTATGTCTTATTATTCTATAATTTGTATTTCGAACAAACCTTTATGCTATCAAATTTTTGTAGTTATGATAATTTGGTGGTAGGAAGTGTGGACTACCACCCCCATAAAGAGATATTACTCATTCTTGACATACATGGAATGTGTAATAGATGTTGATAATAATACTATGTAAAATATATAATATAAATATGATAATAGAATTATAATATATATATATATCGATTTGTTTTAATTATTTTAATATAATAAAGAGATGTATGTAGCGTTCATGCGTACATATGACCTACCACCTCCATGAACGATGCACTTCATTTCTAATATCCAAATATTATAGACTATTATAAATATATATGTACTAAATATATAAGATAATTTTGTGTTTTTTAACATTCTGGATATGATTAAACCATGATATATTTAATAATAACACCAAATAAAAATTCAAAATGTAGTTGAGAAAACTATGTAATTATCACATGAAGTAGTTAAAATAATGTGAAAATGTTAACAAAAAGGTAATAAAATATTCTATAAAGATAATATATGGTATTATAAGCATGAGTGTGGTTCTAGTATTAGTATGTAACATATTTTAAACAACTATATAAGAGGTTAAAGACCACACTACATGAGTAATGTTATGGTAATGGATGTTGTCTCAATTTACTTACCATGGAGACTTATGTTTGTTATGCACCAATTCATTATTATTTTGTGTATATACTTTCCCCTGACATTCCATACAATGAATATAATTATTCTCACAATTTTATAAGTTTCTTTTAATTCATTGTGAATTATTATTTAAATGTTTTTTTTGGTATGGGACACATTATAATGTTTAAATATTATTTTTCCTCATGATGGTTTTAATGTCAATAACCCTTATTGTAAATTATCCTTCCTTGATGTATTATTGATAAATTTGTATCTTATATTCAATATGGATACATTTTCTTAAGGAACATTGTTTATGAATATGAGAAATGCTTTGTAGTTGCACGACATTGGCGAGGCCCTGTTATAGATAGCCCCTCGATGCATCTGAAGTCTCATGAGATGAATCAGTTGTCCAATTAGATGTGTTTTTACCCAATATTTTGTATTCCATCTTATGAAAGGTCTTGAAGGTAAAGGTAACATTTACCTAGGAAACTTGAAGTCAAATAATTAAGCATAACTGTCATTTATATTCAGTTATAATTCATTGATGATATTTTGAGTCAACATATCTAGGGATGCTTTTCATTTTTATGATTCAGATATCATTCATCCATGAGATATTGAATCGACATATCTCCGGATACATTTCATTTTCAGTTCATTCTTTAAATTTAATGTGTTTCAGTTTCATAACATTCCATATTGATATTACCTTATCTGGTTATTTTAATGGCATCTGTTATCATATATTCAAATTTCCATGTTAATTTATTACTATTGATTCATTATTTCTTCCGCATTGCTTACCCTTACAGAGAATTTGAGCTCACCCTTATTATGATTCTTTCCCCAGGTTATAAAGAAGAGATCTTTAAATAAGAATTTATAGATGTAGTTTATTTCAGTTCTTATGGAACATGTTTTATTTTGTTTCCAAATGTATTTATGGGTACCATGTATATAATATGGATTTTCAATACTATTAAACTGATGAGTCCTTCTAGATTTGTTTCCTTGTAATAATTCTTATCTAATGTAATAATCTACTGGCTCTGAGCATTTTGGGTCCGGGAATTACAATCATGTCCAGATGTGTTTATGGGACTCGACTGATATGAGTGGGTACAGTTATATGATTCATGTGGGTCTTCTTGAGGAAGTCTCTAGTCTAGGGTGACGAACCATGAGTGTTTGTAGGATCCAAGTGGTGTCTGTGAAGGGTATGCAAGACTTGTCCTGATATGTCCATATTATCTTGCATATCCTGGATGAGATGTCAAAGGGGGTTTTCAAGGTCCAGGTTGTATGAATTTGTAATGTTTCATTTCCATGATTGAAACATTCAAAGCTCACAGAGCTCACTGATCATGTCTTATAGTTGGGTTTTCCACATTGAATCCTGTTATTTTTCACATGTGTTTCTAGTGACTTGGTTCGGTTCAGTGTAAGATTTTTTTCATGTTGCATGATCTAAAGGACATACGATATGGTTTTCAAATGTCTCACCAGAAGACCTTTATATTATATTTTATTTTTTACAGAAAGGGATTTATGCCTAGGACATGATTGCTATGGTGGTCCACTAGTGTATTAAATCAAATAAAGTCAACTAGTTGTGTGATTGAATGTGTGCAGAAGCCCAATGTTTGAGCGCCAATGCGCATAGTGGCGGTATAGGTCCAAAAATCTAGCATTCGATCTGCCAACCAACAAATGAACCAAATGAACCATTTCTCTGACTTATAGTACCAGATTTATTGGTGTATCCATCTGTGTACTTTCTGGTGTGTGCATGGAATCTGGTGTGAGTCCAGGATGGACTCAACATAGGGTCTGGAATTATAGAGTTTCATGAGTCTTTGTAGTGGACCACGTCAAGTGTGCTTCCAAATGTTCAGTGACTACAAGTCCTTCCATCCATTATCGTATTGTTGTCGACTATTGAGGACTTTCACTTTGAATGAAATCCATCTATTCAAATTGAAATTTCCAAGGGTAATCGAGAAATCAAATTAACTAACAGAAGACATTCGCAAGTCCTTAGATGAATTGTCTCAGGGGATCGTGGGACCACACTAAGGGTGTGCTGGGCGGAGAAGATTCCCTTGGGTGATCACGAACCCTTTTCTCATTATCTTTTAATATGTAATTATTTTTATGTGATGAAGGCCGAGAGTCACCTAAGATTTTACATATTTTATTTAGGGTATTCCCCATAATTTTTTGAGATGTGTCACATAACCAGTATGGGTCTTATGGTAAACGAGAATTTGGTTGACAAGTCCTCGAGCTAGAGGGAATCTTTTGTAAAGGAGAGCATGTCACTGATGAATTGTGGTGCAGTATAGGTTGTCAGGGGTGCGCCACATGTCTTTCAGTGACCACAAACCCCTCTTGCTTTCCCATTTTCTAACTCCTTTGTTTTAATTCAGAAAGGTATGAGGTCATGCAGGATTTTATGGTCAATATATGAGACTTGTTCATGATTTTTGGATGACATCTCACTCTAACAACATGAGGCATATAGATATTATCTGAGCATGTTGGGGAAGAGTATGTTAGTCTATCTTAAGAGCTCTGTGGAGTTGTCTGGATGCATGTGAAGGCTTCCGAGCGGCGAGGTTGACAAGATGAAGGGACATTTTTAGGAAAGACGACCATGAATCTAAGGCCTTTTGGTGTATCACTAATTGTTTGATGCGTGGGTCGAATGTCCTTGAATGACTACAAACACCACTCTCCTCCACCATTTTGACCCCATTTGTTTTACGTGATAGGGGTTGGGATATATGCATGTTTTCTGAAGTAATATCTCTGTTTTATACATGATTTTCCAGTGTTTTCTTTCATAACCAATGTGGATCATATGGGATTGCACAATTATTGGGGGAAAAACGATTCATTTTTCTTTAGAGTGCCTCAAATTTATCCAAAGGCTTCCATGTGGCACAGTTGTCAAGTCGAAGGGGTTTCGTGAGGTGCACTAGAAAGGTCATGGTGCATTGCATGTATTTAGGGGCACACCACATGTCATTCCATGACCACAAGACCCTTTTGTCTCTTCATTGTTAGATCCTTCATTATTCTTGATGAAGGCTCAAAGGTCTCATGAGATGGCATGGACATAATCTAGGGATTATATTTTTCCCAATGATGATTTTGTGTATGATCAGTGTAACCACCATGGGTCTCTTCCTTGAAATGTCGCATCCCTTGATTATATAAGGATACTAGATGATTTGTGAGGTACTTTCCAATTAAAACCCATCTGGCTAGGGGGATTCTCATCTAGCTGTCACCATTCGACCACTAGTGAACAAGGATGCTCATTGAGGAGGGATCTACAGGACATTCCATTGGTTAGGAACCTTATGTGGAGACTTTGTGTGAGATTGAAATGGGCATGAAATCATGAGTGTTTAACCATCCTATTATTACTATTTCTCATGGCTAAAATAATATCCACATTCAAATGTTTCTTCCTTTGTGGTTTTATTGGTGCTTATTTGGGAGGCGTTAATAATATCATTAATCACCAACAAGTGAATGATCAATGTAATGTTAAAGGCCTCAGACCCCAAATCAATGATGATTTATAGTACCATCAGTTTAATAGAATCGATGGTATTAGGATAAATATTTTTTATTATCCTTTTCCTTGATTTGATGAATTATTTTACTATCTAAGAACATTAGTGAATATACTTATTTCATTTCATTCATTTTATATACACAATATTACCTTTTGGGTTGTGTGTTGACCAATTTCTACTTCATCTCTTATTAAAAATAAATTGAAGGTGAAATTTTTATCCCTAAAGAACTAACATATCATAAAATCTATAGGTATAATGATAAGTCATTCTATTTATCTTTAGTTAGTATCACAAAAAAGTTTAGAACATTATGTACAATATGAATAAATCATTATATGATGTGATAATACTTGAATCTCTAAAACCACAACCAAATTTTAACATAAACCATTACAAAAATGGTTAACCATATAACCCTTCTAAATGATAAAAGTCAAATATATAAGGTCACTAAATTTCTAAAAAAAAGCATAGCATTGATCCCCCATATAAAATAAATTATATCATGTTTTTCAAATAGAAAATATGTTAATACCTTCATCTTGTATTGTCTAGACACGTGGTAATAACATTATTTTCAATATATCCTATTAGAAAACATGCATGATTCATTATTAAAAAGAATACTAGATATATTCCTTAAATCCATGATGTTGTAAACATCATGCATGATAATATAGAACACTTTTTCACCAAATAAATAATTAGTTCTATGGTAATCATTACTATCCAATTGCGTTTATCAATATTCATCTCTTTATACAAGCTAAACACCATTTTTTCATCATCAGATACTCAAAAAGTGTTACATTCCCTTAATAAAAATATAAACTTTCCATTAAATAACTTTTCTAGGTCATTAACACCATTCAAAACATAATTTTAAATCCTTAATTAAAAACATATACTTTTTAAATCATATAACATAATTCTATAATTTCTATACTTATACACTTCAATCATCCAATTTTATTGTTAAATAAATAATTAGGCTTTATCATATTATTTTTAATACAAATTTACCATAATTTTAATATTAATAAATTCATAAGGTTACACAACATCAATTTAATCATGTAATAAATATTGTTAGAACATAATCTACATTTTACATTCCCCTCGTGGTCTCTTTACCTTCACCAGTTTAATGAATACTCATTACAACTTTTTATTTACATCATAAGATTTCCACTTAAGACATTGATTTTCATAATTACCATAGCTTCCACATCTGAAATATTCAATGTTAACCAATATATTTCTAGTTCCTGTTATTGACTAAGAAAAACAATCATAGTGTGAGAAACACATATCATTTATGAAATCCACATGATAATGAAAAATTATATATTGGATGAATAAATCATTAAACCCACTCTTACATATATGGAACTTTAGGATTATCCTTAGAGACATACCTAAACAGATCTTTATAAATACCCTTATGCATCTCAATAAAATTTTATCATCCTACTTTCCAAAGGATGACTAAACCATTCCTTTGATACCAACTATAGCGACCCGGGATTAACATACATTGATATTACATAATTTTAGATGAATATTTATCAAATTAAAAAAATAAATGCTCTAGGATGATAATATTTTAGGTTATTTTTGAACATGGAACCCGTTATTCAAATTTGGTTAGAGATCTTCAATATCTCCTATAAATTCCTTCCCCTTTAGTACTCCTACATAAAACCTTTCTTCATAACTTGGGGAAAGGAAACATAAGAAAGTGGGGAGATCTGATGCTCACTAAGGGTAAACAAGGGAGATATGTTACTAAAACATGAGAATATGGGTATGATAATATGGTCGTATCTTTATAAGATCTTACCATGAAAATAAAATATCATAAAAATGAATAATGGACTAAGGATTCGCAAATCATAAGACATGAATTACAAGGATATCAAAGAACATGAGTCATGAGAGCTTGAAATTTTGATAGGATGTTGACTTGTGGAATAAACATAAACTTATAACATTGTGAACATGTCCCAATAGAAAAAGGTTAACTCATTTAGATAAGTGTATGAAATCAGTCCTAATATAAACTTATGGGTAAGAAGCAGGGTCCATGCATAATATTATGAAAATGTAACCAGGTTCATGTATAAAAATAATTCTCTAGAATTCAAGGACTATTCCCAAAACTTTTTAGGGGATTTTATGGGGACTACACCTACATGACAGGACATATCACCATCCACAGTCGCAAATCTTTCTTTATAAGGGATAAGGTTTTCCTATCTTCCCATAGTGGATTGGGTTTACCCATCTTCCCATAGTGAACCGGGATAGATATATTTTCCATTTTTGATCAGGACACACCAGTTTTCCTTGGATGATCAAGACCATTGACTTTTTCTCATCATTATCTCATGATATATAAATATTTACCAATTAAATTAGAGGGATTTATAGGTCCCACGTGTTATATTAATAAATTATATATACAAATACTCTATGATAATAAAACATTCATCATATCATGAACCATAGAAAGAGATGGGTTTCATAACCATAATATTAGAAACAATGAAATCAAATGGTTATATAAAATGATTCATTATATCATTACATATGAAAAATATAATGGTTTCACCACCATTTCATAAAAAAATAACCTGTGATAAGAAGCAGTTTTAAAAATCATATAACCCAGAGAAGATAAATGGATGTCATAATCATCATTCCATCAAAACATAAACCATTTAAGAAAGAATATAAATGAAATTCTTGGATTGTATACCTTGAAAATAATAAACTGTTACAAATTATGTCATCTTATATGGGTAAAGATTTTGAAATATCACAAAGAACATTTCCTAATGAGCATATCTTTTATTTGAATATCCTTTTCATAAAACATTAAAAAAATCATTTTCTTATAATGAAATATTTATAACATTTCTTAATTGAAAATATATTTTATTCTTTTAAAAACACTATTTTAAAAGAGAAATATTTTAAAAAATATTTTTCATTGAAAATAGTTTTAGAAAAATATAGAGGAATTGTGATTTTTTTAAAACCCATTTCTTTAAAAATAATTTGAAAAAATATAATGAAATATTGAAATATTTTTTAAAACACTTTTTAATTGAAAACATTTTTTATTTATAAATAAATTTAAAAACAATGAATTTATGGAATATTAGGAAAATTTCTTTAGAAAAACATGTAAACATGACAATGAATCTTCAAGGAAATGACAGTCACAAAGGTGGGTAAGTCCGTACATGCCGAACATTATTTTCTAACCATGAATTGATTAGAAAAGTACCTTTATCGGAAAATGCCATGGTGATTCCTTTTAAAAAAATTATTAAAAAGGAATAACATACATAAAAATTTATTTAAATAATAATTTTAAAATATTTTGGAAATTGTTTTATAAAAAAGTGTTGGTGAATTAAAAAAAAATTCGGACTAAAGCGAGAAATAAAGTCGAATTTCCTAAAAACACTTTATTAATTTTCTTAAGTACCAAAGAATAAAAAATGGTACCATTACATGTATATAACAGGAATAACTAGATTAGAATAAAATTTAATTTATTTTTTGAGAGATGGATCATAATATTTCAACAATGGTATCATAATCATAGACAATCCCGATAAGCAATGAGATTGTAGTAATACACTGTTACCACTCTGGTTACATTGAATTATAATACCCTTGAAATTATAACTTTAAATAAAGCTTAATATATCCTGAAAAGAAATATATTATTTATATAACATTTCAAAGGTTAGTATATACACCTCATAGTAAAATATAGGTTAATAACAATGCATGTATCTCAAAGAAGAAAATTTGATACAAAATTACATTACCAATTTTGTAACTTTAGAACCATAAAATCAATGAAATGAATAACATGGAATGGAAAATTAAATACCGTTATATTTATATATAAGAATCATAGAAATAAATTCATGGGAATTATGTACACCACACAAAAGAAAAGAGTGATGAGTAAGGTTTAAGTCTCACAAAAGTAAAAGTGATTTAAGAAAACCATTACTTTAATCACGCCATTCCTCATACACGTTTAACATCCTATATACTATGTATATGTTTATTATACATATAACAAATAACGATATTTTTATATATCCTACTATATATGATTTTATTATTACTTTATATTAATCTTTTATCAACAGTTTCCTGTTAATGTTACATTTCAGGTATTATACTCTGTTTTTCATATATGTTTTTCTATACACACGAAGGGTAAATTCATTACCCATTTAATAGAAGTGTGAACAGGTAAATGTATAAAACATATAATAATATAATATATGTTTATTTATGGTACTTTTTTTATTATATAACATGGAATAAGAATAATTTAATAGATGGGGCAAGAAAGAAAACATAAATGGACATTGAATAATGTTACCTCTTTTTCTGGAAACTCCTTTTGGTTTTCACCAAAGGAATTCATTAGTTAAATTTATGACCAATGTGAGGACTCCAGTGTTTTAGGAGAGAATTTTTGAGATTATTTGGGCTATTAATTGTCATGGTATAGTGTTTTAAGAGGTGTGAGTAATGGGAAGAGTGGATGTTATTTTATAATGGCAGAGTGACATTCTTATAAATACAGAATTGTAAACACTATGGGGAGGTCTCTTTTACCTTATGTGATTCTATAATGGAAAATTAATTTAGTAAAGAGTAATTATGGTTGAAAAAAATCCTCCACCAACAAAAATAAGAGCATTTTTAAAATTTTATTCCTTAACTTCTATGTTTCCATACATTTAACATTTTTTTAATTTTGTAACTAGTTTTCTAACCTAAATAGTTCAAAAAATGAAGAATGAATGAAAGTTAGATTTATTAGAAAAAAATATACAAACTGAATTATAAATATGATAACTAATTTTTAGTAAAAATAAACCATATGTGTGTTATAAAATTAATTTTAAAACAAGTTAATTTAACGTGAAAAATCACTACTTTTACCTAAACTATAACATAAATTTTTAACTATTTAATGGTCAATATGTTCATTAGAAATTATCATTTGGTCCATCGATAGACTGTAGTTTATATTTATTAACACTAAAAAATCAGTTGTAAGAATATAATATTTTTTTTGGTAATTTTAAATCATTTAATAAAATATCATTTATTTTATTTAATTATTTTTTTAATATTCCATGCGTTGGTGTTTCTTAAGAGATTTGTCTAATTATATCATCTCTAGAAATTAAATATAAATTATTATGATAAACATTAGTCTCTTATCTTCCACTATAATATTTATAACCAAACCTATGTAGCTTCTTCCATACTTTAAATATTTATAAGAGTTAAAGGCACCGAAAGTTCCTTTTTATCATTTTCATTACTTAACATATCATATAGGTCACATTCATGGAATTATATCCAAATAACTCATAAATATTATTTATAAGGTGGCGAGGGTCAAAATATATCTATCCAATGGGGGTTGGAAATGTGTTGGTTCATTTATAAACCTTTTATTCTTAGTTTAATCATTCAATAAGATTCTTTTTTACATTAATCAATGTAATTAATTTTAATAACTTTCACTAATATTTTTCATAAAAATAATATAGGTGATCTTATTAGCACAAAAACTTCATTCTGATTTTGAATATGTATATTCTTACTAGATCCTATGATATGTTATTTATATCTTGTGATATAAATACTTAAAAATGAGGTTAATTATAGTTAAAAAAACAAAGTTTAAAAGAATTAATCATATAAATACACAAAACACTTTATGTATTATAATCAGACATAGACCTCGGTCTCATTAACAAATTTACCAAATCATAATTATTTACAATATGATAAAATCCGAATAATAAAATTAGTATCATGAGAGATCTGATTAATCAGAGTATGTATCATATTCAAAGTGAAAATGATAAAACAAACAATATAGAAAGACGAATAATATATTTTACATTCCATTCCATGTAAAACTGAATAAATAATTATAAAAAAAATAAATTAAATATCTAAAAAATGTATGAATGACATACAATCTATTACTAAAATGATAAATCTTATAACCTCAAGATAAAGGTACTCAATAACATTATTTAAAGGTATCCCCTATTTTATATTTATAGTAAATCTTGTCTTTCCTATGCAAGGGAATCCCTCGACATAATGATTTGAATTTATTTTATCTCCATATACCCATATTTCATTTATATTGTGATCATATTTTCCATGTCTACCTATCCTCAGTATCCCTCGATCTCAGGGATCCGATTCTCTGTCTTACTGTCCTCAAAATCAATTGATCATTATGATGATTGGACATAGATTACAAATGAAATGGCTCATAAAGATACAACCCTAAAAACATTCATTAGAACTAAAAAAATATAAACAATTTCAAAGACTAAGAAAAAGATGTTCACACTTATAAATCTTTAGATATCTGACACAAATGATAAATTTCAAAAATATAATATTTTCAAACTCATCAAATGACTTCATAATTATTTTAATTACTCCAATATACATATTGATCTTCAAAAAATCATATTTATCTGAGGTGTTTCAAATAACTTAGACACTTGGCACTTGACAACTCATCGTATCTGCATGCACAATTTCATATTGATTTACATCATTAATGTGAAATATATTTTCCTTACATTAGTAAAAAGTATTCAGAATATGATTATAAATTTAATTCATTATGATGGAATTTATTAACTAATTTAATATAATTATCTTTATGAGTGAGTCAGATTTTTATCAGTACCTACATTATTCTAACTTTCACAACTTTTGTTAGTACAAAGGGCATGACCAAATTTTGACTTTTGGAATAATAATGGTGAGCCCGATTTATCGGACACAAACTCATTATAATTATCATAATGAAGAATGTAAAGACTATATTTTTAATAATTATGAACTTATTCTAAATATGGTAAAAGTTAATTCTTTATACGAACACATTCTAAAACACTTGTAATTTAAATAGTTTTTAAAAATGTTATAATAAAGTGTTACAGATTTCCAAAACTAAACAAATGGAAAATTAATATATATAACTTCTCACGCAACAATCTCCTCCTTTTTCGAAATCATGAAACCAAAACTTATATGAAATAATATATTTAAAAAACATATAGCCCATGTCCTTTAAAAAACATAATATTGAGATTTAATCATTAAATCTTAATTTCCATAGAGTATACAACTCTTCTAAATATGATGGAGAGTACAATTTTTTGAATATGGTGAACTCCCCCTTAGGATAATATCTCCATATAAGGATAACCATCTCCCACTTAGTATAAAAATTTCCACTTTATCATAATTTCTACCCCTTTGATAAGAATTAACCCATTGATAAACATTTCTATCCCTTTGTATAAAAATCCCCCACATTGTAATTTTAAAAAAGAATGGTAAATTTTTGGAGTAACCTGAAATGTTAGAGAAAGAAAAATAATATATATAAAAATATAATTATTTAACTAATAATCCAAAAAATATAAAGGAACATTCATCCAATATGTGTTGGAAAATATTCATAGAAATCCTAATGGGATGAGAAAGTAATTCATTCATATATTGAAAATGAAAAAAAATTCCAAGAAAAATATATCTAGAGTTACATAGTAAAATTTATTAACCATTCTTCATCATGTTTTTTCAAAAAGGATTTAATCTTATTGAAATCATGTCAGTCCTTCCCTAGATTTTCAACCTTATTTTATTGAATCTAAATTTTATTCGGAAATTCATTATTTTGAGTCCACAATATGTTGATTTTATCTTTATAATATTTGAGTCATGTCAACTCCAACTATATATATCAGATCTCCCATTTTAGAGAATCTACTTCTTCGGTATGACTATATGTTTTATCCATGAAGTGTTCCACAAACTTGACCCTTTCATCCTTTTATTTTTATAAATGATTGAAGGAATCTACTGACTTATTCATAATATTTTTTATATATTAAAAATTCTTATAATGTAAATTGTAATTAGTATCAACATTATGAGACCATCATACCATTTTATTAAAGATTTTTTGTAAGTTAGAGAGATTTATTGAATAAATTTCCACCGAGTTTAATGAAAAACAAATTTATCTGCTAATTTCTTTATTGAATAAAATTTTTCATTAAAAACATTTGGAATATGTTGGGACCAAGATTCACTGCTTAGGAAAAGATTTATGGTTCCTTCTAACCTTTTCATAGAATGAACTATATAATCAATTCCTTGAAGATCAATAGTCTCTACCAAATCAAACTAATCATTTTGAATATCAGATGGGGTAAAGCTTCTCAATCAGACTTTTTCTTTCTTGAATTTCTTATTTTAATATTTTGTAATAATCTTCTCATCTGATATTTCAATTATAAAAAAATAATTTCCATCAAATTTTTGTTTATAATTTTTATCATTTTCATCTTTTATGGATGATTCTTGTGTTTTTTATTCTCATGATTCTTCTTTTTAAGAAAATAAATATTTATTTTCATTTTCAGTCTTGGGAGGAATGTGAGATGATAATGATTCATATGATTTATTATCGGATTTTGTGTTTTCATTATCATATCCCTATTCATTGTTCTTATCTTTATATACATCCACTACATGTTATTCATTCTCATCACATTACACTTTATTCTCTTCCTCTTCCTCTTCATTAAATTCTTCTTTAATTTCTGTGTATTCAACATATTCTTATTCTTCTCCTTATTAACCATTTTTTCCTCAATATCCTTTTTTTTATTTCATTATCTTTCTTATAAACCTCTTCATCAATATACTTATTTTTTGTATCCTCAATCTAACTTATTGTTCTCAAATTGGATTTCCGGGTTGTATCCAGTTCTATAATTTTTCTTGAGTAAGGGGTACCAATTCTTCAATAATTACTTTACCCTTTCCTATATCAACTACAGAAGGAATTTAAATATTAGCTATTTCTATTTCATGAAATACTAATCTATCTTCTGGATTAACTTGATTGGTCTAAGAAGTTAGTTGGTTAACCATCTCATAATCTCTTTCCACACCTTTTAAAAGAGTTTCACAAAGATGTGCTTTTGTAATTTTTTTCTTTAGATTTTTCTTCTTTTCAGATTATTAAAATGTATAAGTAGTACAACTAATTAATTCCTTGTCCTTAGTAGGTTCAAGACTAAACTGAATGATCCTGGTTTCTTTTATTCTTTATTTTTTATCCACTCCTCATACAATTCATCTGAAACGTTCTTTTGTTTATTATCTTTATTTGGTGGAGAGGTTTCATCCTCATTATTCTTTTTATTTTTATTATTATATAGATTCATTGAATTTCCTAATTCTAAAGAGGAACCACAATACTTCTCAACAATTTTTTTTATAATTTTTAGAAAATAAAATCTCATCATATTCATTGTTTCTTTACTAATGAAGAAAATCTTTTTCCTCATCAGATTTGATTTGTTTACAATCTTTAAGTACTTAATGCACTCAATTAGTAATTTTCATATCATAGTTAAAAAAATGATGATCTTTCACTTGATATAGCTAGTATTTATGTTTTCTATGGTAAGAAAGGTGAATCCTATATGATTTATCTTCCTTGTGTTCACTAAATAATCTTATATGAAGACATCAAAAACATTGATAAAATCATTATATACTTTTCTCGGTATAAGAAACAATTAAATCCATAGAGTGACTATGTAATTTTCTAGTGTCAGATGGGTAAACCTTATAACTTTTTTTAATTATAAAAAATATAATATCCATCCTTATTTCTACTGAACATACCTAGATCTTCAGGTAGCTTGTGTGAGAGACAAAAAGCATCCCCCTTATAAGAGTAATCCTACCAGACTCACATCTAAACTATATGATAGATTGTATATCATTACATTCATAGTAAAGTAATTTTTTTCAATTCCAACATTCATGAAAAATTTAACAGAGTTATAAAAATCCCAAACAAGATCTGGGTAGTAGAGATTAAAATCGTTGTCAAATTTCTCAAAACTTATGGATTGTCAGCTGGAAAAAACTACAATTTTTCATAAAGTAGAATCTTATTTCACAAAAAAAATATTTTTATACTAACTATTCCATGAAAAAATTTCAGTTATTAAAATCTATAATAGATTCCATTGAATCAAAACTGAATCTTATGAATCATTCATAAAGATAAAATTTTAGACTGGGCAACTTGAATGCAACAACAACTCGGGAACAAAAGAAGAGGAAAACTGATGTGGGAAAGTGGGTGGGGTCCCCTTTATAAAGGAATCCTGGGTGTTAGTTAAAATTCTGAAATAAACACCATTGTTTAGAGGGAAGAATTTATGATATGAAGGTTAAAAATTATTCAAAAGAATGATTTATATAAATTTTTAACTCTTGAGTTTTTAAAAAATTTATCGGATTGTGTATGAATCCTATTTGGAAAAACATTAGAATTTTGAAAAGAAAAATAATTTTTTTATAAAAACTAATATTATAACTACATAAATAGTGAAATAAATATTGTAATTATATAATTTAATAACTAAAAAGATTAGATAAATACATTTTGTAGTGAAGAGTTACATCAGTATGAATAACTTGTTTTTCTAAGGTTTTTAAGGTATCTAGATTGATAATGTTTAAAGAAGACTATATATGATAGTTTTATTATGAAAAATAATTACAAAACTATAATTTAGAAATAAAATTATGATTTTTTTGATATAATACATAAATTAATAGTTTTTATAGATAAATATTGATTACAATGGATCTTTATTATGATTTTTTTAAATCATAATATTTTTTAAGAATGTTTGAGTATGTTATTTTTTATATATTTTTCACTCTAGTTTTTATATTAATATTCTGAATATAGAAATTTAAAAAGGAAATATGAGTCTAGAAAAATCATTATGATAAAAATTTTAAAATAACTAAAATATATAAAAAAATAAATGTTTTGAAAAACAAAAAATATATGTACCCCCTATGAAATTGAGAAACTTAATGTAATGAGATGGGTAAAAAAGAATTAAATATGAATGAGTAATGTACATTGATTATTCCTAGCTTTTATTTAAGATATTAAAATTTATTATCAGGTAGATGTTTTAATAAAAATGTTAGCAAGTTGATGTTGTGTTCCAATTAATTGGAAAATGATATGTCCATTATGTGTGTGATCGGTGTATTATATCAATGTTCTTATCATGTTATTGATGTTCTGAGTTTTTACTTAAAATAATGGACCTAGAATTATCTCAAAGTATTTGTGTTTTAGAGTCTCTTAAGTTATAGTCAGTGAGTGTGTGTTGCATCCAAATCACTTGATCAAAACAACTTTTAGCTACCTCATATTCAACTTCAGTAGTTGAATGTTATATTGAATTTTGTTTCTTACATGACCAAGAAAATATTTAATCTCCCAATAATTTACATGTTATTAATGTTCTTTTCTTATCCATTCTACAACCACCAAAGTCATAATCCGATTTTTTAACTCAAAAACATTTCCAGAATAATGGAAAAGTCTAAAATCAATTGTTTCTCTTTAGATAAAAACATTTTCTATATTTTAAAATGGGATTATTCTTGATTTTATTGATATATTTTACATATTCAAACATAAAACATAATATCTATAAAACTAATAGTTATGTAAAGTAAACTTTTCATCATACCAATAAAATTATTTTGATCAAATGGTTCCCCAAACCCATCAAGATCTAGAGTATTTGAGCTACTAATGGGAGTAGTAATAAATTTAGTATTTTCATATGAAAGTTTATTAAGAATATATTTTATATACTTATATTCATATATAAAATTTTCATCTAGTTTTTGGGAAATTTGAAAAGAAAGAAAATATGTAAACTCACCCATCATTCTCATTTAAAACTCATATTTCATAAGACTGACAAAGGAATATGTTAAATATTTTTTAGTTTATTAAAATATAATTTCATCAACATAACTATGTAAAATCATTATTTTTGAAATTTTATTATAAAAAGTACTGGATTTGGATATCATTTTAATTTTATTGTAATAAAAATCATGTTAACCTATCATACCTAGATATAGGGGATTGTTTATGTCCAAATCAATATTTTGTATTTTTTTAAATGTATTCATGATGTATTTTGTTTCTAAAACCTGGGTTTTTTCTAAAAAAAATTTCATCCTAAACATATCTATTAATAATAACACTTCACATCCATTTGAAAATGTTTAAATTTAAATAATATTTAAAAGTCTCCTATAATACGAAGAGATTCAAATCTAGCTATTATTTTATAGGTTTATTCATTTTCCATGCCTTTTTTACATCCCTCAGAATCTTGTGTATTTTTTTTATAAAAATAATTACATTTTAATCACATTTTTTCTAGAAACCCATTTTACTCCAATTGTTGTAGTTTCTTTAGGATCTTCAACTAATGTCCAGACTCTATTACTTTAAAAATCATTGATCTCCTGTTGCATGATGTTAATCAAATCCTCATAACCAAAGTCCTCATCAGGATTATTAAGTTCAAATTGGGATAGTAAAGCAATATGATTAATTTATTTACCTAAGAAACATCTATATCTAACTAGTCGATCAATATCACCAATGATAGTTTCACTGGGATTATTCCTATGAAACTACTGACTTCACATTTTTTGAAAATTATATTCCTCAACCTATGGTTAAAAATCTTCATGAGGAATATGTTTCGAGACATTTTTTTGATATATTTCCTTAGGAAAATAATTTTCCAACAATGTTTGAAAACCAGTTTTAGAAATCACAATATAAAGTTATAGGTTGTCGTTGTTTAAAAACCAAAGGTCCAGTTTAATCAAACACAAAATTCCCTATTTCCTCAATATTAATTTTTTTAATTTAAAACACTATATCCATAAAATTAGTTGAATAACTCAAAAAATATTCCCTAATTTTATTTGGGTTAATATTTATTTAAGTTATATTTTGTATTCAAGATGAATAATTTATAGCCAAAAAATTGAAAGCAAGAAACTTTTTATTTTCTTTATGTCCACAACTCATAAAGAGTTTTATTAAGAAATGGTATGATTAAAAAATCAATTTATAGTATATGAGGAGTTACTAATCACTTCATCACAAAAATGTTTTGAAACTATGTATTCACCAGTATGGTACATGTTATTTCATAAAGAATTATATTTCTTCATTCAACTACACCATTTTTATAGGAGTTCATGGAGATTAAAATTTATTTTCCATAACATTATTACTACGAAGGTTTCATAATTCTGTTTTTCATGTTCTCTAAAATGATCACTACAAATAGTTATAAAGGGAAGGTTTTTCTCATTTTTGAACTCAGTAATAAGAGTTTTAAATTAAAAAATGATTTTGATATGTTTATTAGAAAATAAACCCAAGTATATCTATTGTAATTGTTAATTAAAAAATATATATAGTATTTACCCCCAATACTTCCAGTTTATGTAGGACCAAATAAGTCCATGTGCACTAACAGTAAATCATTAGAAGCTAAGACTTCACAAATATGTTTGAAAAAAACTTATATTTCTTACCTTATTGTCAAGGGTCAAAAAATTTTGAATTATAAAACCTAAGTTACAATAGAACCATAAAAGTTTTTTCTTAGTCAACTTAGATATGTTTATATTTTCATAATAACCTAACATATTATCACATAACCAATATTGATATTTCATTTTATTAATGTGATGTAAGTTGTGGATCCTAATGTCTTCTAATTTAAGTATATAAGCATTCTGATGTTTATGGGTAGAAAGAATAATTTTATCAATGGAACTATGTACGAAACACATAATATTTCTAAAGTTCACAAGGTAACCTTCAATATATAATTGACTTGTGTTTATAATTTTTTTTCTTAATACCTTTAAAAATTAGACAAATCTAAAATTAAATCTTTACCTAGAAGAATAATGATATTTATTTCTATAATCTCTCATTGATAATTGTCTCTAAATGCAGCTTTTAAACCTTTAATCTTGATGATATTTTTGAAAAATTATTTTTTACGCATAATTTTCTTAGAACATCCACTATCCATGTACGATGAATTATTTTAGTTTGTTCTATCTTTATTATATTTAAAACATAAACATTAGATTTTTGACACCCAAACCTTATTGGGTTTGGTAATTTTTGAATATCTAACATTAATATTTTAAATTTGTTTTAAAAAATAATCATTTTAAAAACATAATTATTGAAACTAGTTTAATGAAAAATTTACAATGTCTACCACTTTTTCATTTAGTGAAAAGGGTGCACTTTTTTGGAAGAAAAAAATCGTTAATGAAAGAATGTTTTTTATTAGATTAACCCATTATAGAACTAGTAACCTAAGGTCTGATATTTTTAAACATATTATTAAAATTTTCCTTCCCTAAGGTAAAATTCGATAAAATTTACATTAAAGAATAAATTTTTGAATTTTTTAACAACTAAATTCTTATCCTTGTCAGTAATATTCTTAGAAAATCATTAATTAATACTAGTTTTTAAAAACAAATTACTATAAATTACATTTTTGGAATCATTAAAAATAGTTTATTTTTCAGAATTAGTTTCATTAATATCTACAGAGATAATTGATAATAAAATTTTCAAAACACTTATTATTGAATCAGCCTTAGAATGATTTTTCTTTGAATTATCATGTTTTTTTAGAAATTTCATAATTCCCATTTTCTAAAAGTTATTCAAAATGAGAAATTTTTCATAAGCATCAGTATTATTATTTAATAAGTAAGATTATTCATCGGAAGATGTAGAATTATTATTATATATATAATTATCATTTAAATTCAGTTTGGTAAGGTTTTTAGGTATTTACCTTAGACATGAAACATTGATTAACAAAGTTACTTTTCCAAAAAATACACAGCTTCCTCTATTCCGAAAATTAATTCTAAAATTAATCATCAAAAGTTTCACTACCATTGGCACTATACGTGTCATAAACTTTTAGAAATATCATTCCATTGGATTATTATTACTTTTTGGAATTACTTTTGAAATATGTTCTTTTATGTCTTTTCTCTCTAGATTCAGGAAATCTGATTTGATGTATCTGACTTTCTTACATTTATAAAAATTAACTTCATCTTTCGTATCAATTATATACTTATGACGTTTCTAGTATCGGTATTGAAAATATTTTTTACCAACTATCTTGTTTGTCTTTATGGAAAAGTATTCAAACACATTTTTAGGTTTTTTCATAAAAATATAATCGGATTGAACCAAAAATTTCTTCTCTCTTGGATATTTATCAACTTTTTTAGCTGACTGGACTTTAGGAGGTAAGTTAGACGTTGTAGCAATGAAAACACCACCATTTTTCATTTTTTATTTTTCAGCATCTCTTTTGTGTCTACCCATATAATTCATTAGAGTCCCAATTATATCATATGAAGTAAGGTTATTTATCATTATTATTTCACCTATTTCTATTATATTATATTCCCATTCATTAGTTATGATATCAATGATCTTTCCCACAATAATTTCACCATCAAGACCATTTTCACAAGTGTCTTGTAAAAAATTTATGATGTTCATGAGCCTCTAGTTCAATATAGAAATAGGTTCTCATGCCAAGAAATAAAATTCATGATAATCTTATCTTAATATAGCTCTATGAATTTTTATGAACATTGATGTTCCTAAATGTTTAACTTTATGCTTTTTCCAGATACTATATACAACTTCACAAGATGATATTTAACTATAAATTGTTATTTTCATAGAACATAACAAATCATTCCTTAATCTGTAGTTTAATTGATATTTATATTTTTCTAGATGAGTAGTGGTTGTGACTTATTTATTAATAATTTTATAATCTCTAGTCATCATAACAAAGAAAACAACTATAGTTTTAATAAAAACATTCTTCATTACATCTCTCTAATACTCATAGTCGACACTATCAATTATAGGTGGTCTGTTGGGATTTGAATTATCTTGGGATTCTACATTATGACCTACTTTATTTAAAAAGAAAATTGAAATGCCTGGATCGGTTGTGATCACTGAGAGGGGAGGGGTGAATCAGTGATAACTTTTTGTTTTTATGAATCTTTCGATTATCAATTCAACCTCTGCAGCTGGTTAAAGCCTAGATCTACTCTTTTAGTGGTGCAGTAATAATGAGAGCACAGAACACAGAGATTTACAAGGTTCGGTACAAAGACCTACTCCTTGTCGTGTTGGTTACACCCCCCAACACGGATTCTTTACTATGCCAAAAAATGATTACACAATAATTGGTTATACCCCCCAATTACAAGTTGGTTAAACCCCCCAACTCCACAGCATCATCTTCATCATGGCTCCACTTCACTTCTTCAAAGGTGTTGTTCAAAACTTCAAGTAGCTTCAACAGTCTTCAAAAGATCTCGTTGGTCTTGCTCACCAAAAACCAATCACTTAGAATGATCAGTTCTTTTGCATTCACACACTTAAGTGTGTACTCCTCTTCTTCTTATGGTTTGTCACTCTTTTTCACTTCTGCACACATACACAACTCATTTTGAATGTACTCAAATGGGTACAAGCCGAACCTCGGCCTCTTCCTTTCTTTGCACACTCACAAGCCTCGGGCTCTTCACTTCACACACACTCAAGGTGTGTTCTTCACCTTGCACACAAGGTGCAAGCCTCCTCACTTTCTAAGCACACTCATGAAAGCCTACGACCTTCTTCCTTCATTGCACACACAAAGGCTACGACCTTGGGTTCTCTTGAATGCAAAAGGCTACGGCCTTTCCTTCCCTTCTTGCACACACACCCGAATATGTCCTCTTCTCCTCTTCTTCAAAGCGTGCAAGGTATACTTGGGTGCACAAGGCAGCGCACAAGGTCCTCGGGTGTGCAAGGTGCAACACCTCGGGCGCGCAGGGTGTCAAGCACCTCGTCCACACAAGCTCCTCCTTCCGCGCAAGTTTGCGGGCAGTGAGGGCTCCTTCTGCCGCGCGAGTACGCGGGCAGGGACCTCCTTCAGAGCCTCGGGTGGCTCTGGAACTTCAGCCGCGCAAGTGGTTTTTGCGCGGTGGCTTCAAAACTTCGCGAGGCACATACGGCACTCACGAGACTTCAAGTTTTCAACAGATCAGCAAGCTCTCCTCGAGGGCTAGGCCTCATTTTTATAGGCAAAGGAGAGGCGGTTCAATCCGCGTGATATAACTTCAAACTCCCGAATATCTCGGGTTTTCAAGATTTCCAAAATCTTGTTTCTCCTCTGTTTCACGCGGCTTCCCTCTTCTGTTATTTTTCTCTTCATGCATGATTCGTTGATCGTGTGCATGGCCTTTTTTAAACCCAATCCATGCAAAGCATCAACACCGAATGGCCTCGCACCTTCGGTTGCTTCGGCCGAACTTCAAATTCTCCTCTCGTTGTATGCAAGCCCACTTTTAAGCATGGATAGGTTCAGTGCGTCGAGACGATCCCAATGGACTCTTCGGCTTGATCGGATATGGCCGGATACTCGATTTGGCTTGCTCTGAGGGCGCCTGGTTCGTTGGTGGCTGCGGGAATGCACGGGGAGGCCTCGACATGGCTCAAGGAAGGAGACGCCTCGCAGGCCGTTGGATCAGATCTTTGGACGGCCTGGATCTGATCGCGAATGGCGTGATTAGATGAGCGGCTCGGATCGTCCGAGAGATCAGATGGATGGCCACGATTTGCTCCGCGGAGAAAATTGCGTGTCCCACATTGAAACGGCGCACTGTTTTGCCGCGGCTTATCAACCTAGCGCTCCCTCTCAACGCATAGTTGTACTTTCCCCTCCACGGTGCCGCCCCGCACCGTGTTCTCCCTGCGGGCGCGCTCTGCGCCCACTCTGCTTCCTGCGGGCGCGCGCTCTGGTGCCCACTATGCATCCTCGAGCGCGCTCCTCGCGCTCACGCTGTGCGGGCTTCATCACCGCGTGGCCTCGGGGCTTATACACGACCCCGGCCTCTCTCGGGCTGGCCCCATGGGATCCCCTTGGGCGTGGTGACCTAGTCCCACATGTGCCTTGGGTTGAACCCTTAAGGCTGGCCCTTGGTGGCTAATTTTTTTCTTGAATATACACTAAGTGTACAAAGTACTTAAGTGTAAAATGCCAAATGCCACTTCTTCCTTCTTCATTTTTCTTCTTCATTAGAATTCCTCTATCCTCCTCACATATACTCAATACATAGAATGTGGAATTCCCGAAGGGTCTTCTTCATCAACCGAGCTCCTGAATCAAAGAATCTTCAATGTTCTTCATTGATCCAATCAGAGATCAATTGGATCTTCTTCTAATTCACATGCACTAAGTGTTAGTGCATGGACTTCATTAATCCACTTCATCCACTTAGAAGTTGTGGATGGATCCCATTCAACTCCTCATGCATTTTCTTAACAATGCATGGTCTTCTAACATTGTTGTGACATTGTATCATCAGGATACAAGTTCTTTGAAATTAAAGACCAGTTCAACAATCGTCAGATATAATGATGATGTTCCATCATCATCCATTCTTCAAGTGGTGTAACTTAGTATCATCTTGATACAAGTATTGAAACATTAAGATCAGTTCTACAATCGTCTGATATAATGATGCTCCATCATCATTCATTCTTCAAGATGTACTTCATCAGATGGCACACAAAGACAAGTTATTGACAACAAATGCAATCACTTCACTTGGGCACAACAAAAATATAAAAATTATTTTCTACAAATACACGTTAGTGGATAATAGTTTATAAAAAAATTATAACAAAATTAACAAATATGCAATAGTAAAAAACTAAAAACCTCAACATGTATCGCAGAGAACATAACCTCCTCTGATACCAATTTATGGATCATATGATATGATCATTATAGTTTTATATGTCTATAATTACAATATTAGAGGTGAATATAAGATTAAAAACATAGTTTAAAATAATTAATCTAAATAATATAGAAACCTCTATAAGGGGTATTGTTATACTTGGCCCTTAGTTCTTTCAACAAAGATAGAAAATTGTAATTAATTAGAATATGATTAAATAAGAGTAATATAATCAGTATCATGAAAGATATAATTATTCAGAGTGTATATCATAATTAGAATTAATTAAATAAAACAAATAGAATAGAAAGACGAATATGATGTTTCCCATTCTATTCTAAGTACACAAAAATAAAGAAATTATAAATAACATGTAACACAATAGCTAACAAATGTAAGAACAACATAAAAGGTATTATTAGAAAGATAACTCTTTTAATCATAAGATAAATTTAATCAATAAATATAACTAATTGAATCCCATGTTTTATACGTAAAGTAAAGTCTTTTTTTCCACTACAAGGAAAACCCTTGATGCGATTATTGGAACAAATCTATCTTCTTATCTGTAGAATCCCTCGATATGATGATCAGATTTTCTCTGTATACATATATGTAGTATCCCTCAACCTAATGAATTAGATTCATTATCTTCCTTCCCATGAAATCCCTCTATCATTATTATGATGAGACATAGATTACAAAATCAAATGTTCAGAAGGATACAACTCATGTAAGGTTTTCTTATAACTAAAAAACTCTAAATAATTACAAAGAATAAGAATAATACTTTAACCCTTATAAATCATTACAGAACAAAAAAAATGAGAAGTTGCAAAAAAGTAACTTCTTTAAACTCTTATAATGACTTGGTATTTATTTTCATTCTTCTAACGCTCATCTTGATCTCCCAACTGTCATATATCTCAATGGTTGTTGCAATGTCTTGGAAACCTAGAACATTACATCTCATTGTAACTGAATGTCTGACATCATATTGATTTAATTGATTATAGTGTAAAGGATGGTCCTTACATTAGAAACATGCCTCTAGAATATGATTAAAATCATAAGTAAATATGGTGTAATTTTTTAACTCTTTAAATATAATTATCTTTATGAGTTAGTCTTATTTTTATCAATAACAGTATTAGTCCAAATATCAAGAATTTTGTATCTATAAAAGAAATGAAAAAAGTCGGACTTCTTAAATGATAAGCGCGAGTCTTATTTTTCATACACATAATCATTATTATGATCATAATGAAGAATGCAGAACTTATATTCACAATATATAGGAAAATATTCTATGTATGTTAGAAGATAATGTTTTCTAAAAATAACATTCTAAAGCACAAGGAATATAAAAAGTCAATAAACATCTCTTAATTTAGTGTCTATGATTTCAAAAACTAATGCAATGGAAAACAAAGAAGTAGACAATCTAACTAAACTAATATTTTTTTCCAAATTCAATTCAAAGAGTTGGCTAAAATTAATTCAAAATTTATCCCATATATGTTGCGAAACATTGGGTTTTAAGGAGAAATGCTCAATAGTTTGGAATATTTATATATCCAAATTAAATATGAAATTAAGTAAATTATCCTAAATTAGATTTATTTATATATAACTGTTATAATTATATATTAGAAAAAAAATAAAATATAATTTAACTATATAAATAAAATAGATGAAAATGCAATTTTTAATTACCATTTATCATTTTTCACTATTTTTCAAAAAAAGGTGTTTTTCAAAAAAATCCCTAAAATTAATCCTAAGATAATTTTGAAATTATGAATTAAAAAATTAATTTAATTTTATCAAACTCATATTATAAAAATTTCTATTGTTAATTTTATTATTATTCATAGAAGGACATACAAAGTAATTATTTGAAGATAATAGTATTTTAAAACACAAAATGACATTACTAAAAATTATTTTTTTACCATTATGTTTTATTTATATAAAAACATTAAAAATAAAATTTAAAAATCAGTTGTTACTATTCATGTAACTATGTTTAATGTCTATGTTTTATCTATCTCATTTTAATAATTATAATAATAAAATTTTGTTTCATAGAAACTCAGTGTTTCATATAATGCAAGACAAGTCAGTGTTTCACGATGTGAAATATTATCCTTGTGTAACATATAATAGAATATTATCTTGTATTTGGGTACAATAAAATAATAACTTGGGGATAACACAAGCTATATTCAGTGTTGCGTGAAACAGTAATCATAAAAATGTTTAAATTAATTTTAAGTTTTGTTACACAGTCCCTTGTTACTACATTTATCCTCTAATCCAATGAATCATCCCGACCCAAAATGATAAAAACCAATTATCAATTATGCAGTATCTATGACCCAAAAGGGCATCACACCAAAGTTTTGAATATTATGAATAGGATATAGATGCATCATCTACAGAATGATATTAATGTTATAACTACTAAATTTATTCAATAAATACATGTTTATAATCATTTTTAAAATTTGAACATGTAAAATGTATCACATCTTTTTGTGGAGATGATAGGTCACACACATGCACCAGTGATGCTATAATTTAATTAATGGTTTAATGGTTAAGGAATAAGATGAAATATTAAATTTTATAGAATAATTATTATTTCATAAGTATCATATATATTAATTGCTTCCATCATTATTACTATCCATGTGAGTTAGTGAAAGAAAAAAATTGCATCAGTTGGGGAGGTTATGGTTTTCTGTAGACACAAACAATGGTTTTGTTTCCAATTTTGATATAGAAGGTGATGGATAAATATTATTACATTAACTTAAGAACAACTAATTATATGTTATATAATTGTGTTATTATAATTAAATTTGAATCACACAATTTATGGTGGAAAAATTAGGAGGAAAAAGAAAGAAAGAGCATAGTAAAGATGGTTACCTTCGCTAAGAAAAATGTATTATGGATATATTATTATTAAACATAGGGTTGGTATTTTGGGAATAAAAGTATAACTATAAAATTTATATGGATTTTTAAGAGATATTTTTTATGGTTTTGTTAACATAAATGGCTGACGATGTGTGAAGAATTGAGGTGAGGAGGTTCGCTTTAATAATTGAGGTGTGTCACACACATGATTTTTTTCAATGTTTTAAATTAATTTCCAGTATATTTCTAGAATGAATGGATCCAAAACTGATCATATTAAAAAGTGATAATTTTTAGGTATAAATATAACCATTCAAGGGGGTTTTAATAATTACTTATCTAATTAAAACCATGATCTTTTTAGGTTAACACTTCCGTAATCCTGATTTAACCATAACAGTGGTGACCATTTTTTTTAATATTATTTAAAACCGAGAATGAAAGTTGACTTATAAAAAATATTAACATTATTATTAAAAATATGGAATAAAATTTTATAAAATTCGATTAAAAAAATTAGAATAATTTAATTTAAAAATAATCCCGAAATATGTTTTGAAATATTCTTTTTCATGAAATAAACTTCCCAATCATAATACGAGCTTACATTAACTATATAACTAGTAATAATCATTATATAGATTTAAATTAATTAATTTATATATGTAGTCTATATATTTCATTTAAATAATTTATTATTAAATATTATTATAATAATTAATGTTTAAATAAATTATGGTTTAAAAAAGAAGTTTCCTGAAAAATATCCCTTTTTACTCTAAATGATATCATCTTTATTTATATAAAATTGATAGTAAATACATGGTAAATTATATATAATATAACATATGATTATAAATTAAGGGATGAGTGGTTATATACTACATTTTCAATTCATCATAAAATCTTATTTATAATGGATTTTTTTTTAAAAAAACTCATTCTAGGCTTATTTTGGCCAAGTAATTTGAAAATTGATATTTATTATACAAAATTATAATTCTTATGCCATGAAATATTAAAATGTTAATTTTATTATCATACTATTAGAATATAAAATTAAATTACTATAATTTAAACATGGGTGTTACATTCTTCTCTCCTTTTAAAAATTTATCTTTGAAATTCTCCTTAGTTTCACTTTTTAAAAACATGATGTCGGTTCTTCTTCAAAAATTCCTCTAGTTCCCATGTTACTTCCTCTATTTTATGATATATCTATAATACCTTTACCACTGAAGTCATATTATTCACCAACACTTGCTCTCTAGTGTGAGTAATCAGGATGGGATCTTTAGAGTAAGATTGATCAGGTTACAATTCAATTTATTTTGAAGTTACAACATGCGTTGGGTCTGACATGTACTTCCATAACATTGAGATTTGGAATATATCATTTTCTTTAGAGAGGAATAGTGAAATTTCCAAATGGTAGGACATATATGCAATTCTTTCCATAATCGCAAAAGGTCATATGTACCTGATGAACATTTTTACATTTATATCGAACATTATAACACCCTTCCATGGAGATCATTTCAATAAAACAAGTTCTCCCACTTGAAACTACAAATAATTTCTTTAGTTATCAACATCAATTATTTTCCTCCTTTGAGATTCATTAATATAAGTTTAAATAGTGTTTAACAATTTAATTTTATCCACAACATTTTCTGGTCCTATAAGAATCCCTTCACTAAATTCAACCCAAAATATTGGAGAATGAAGTCTCTTCATATATAGTGACTAATATAATACCATTTGAATACTAAAATAGAAGATATTATTATAGGAGGAGTCCCCCAAAGGTATATAATGATACCACATACCACGAAATTCACATGATTTGGAACCAAAAAAGGTATTCTAATGTATCAATAGTACGAAAGCTTTCCATTAGTTTGGGGATGATTTTAAATGTTGAAATAAAGCTCAATATCAAGACCCTTCTAAAGACATTTCCATAATTTTAAAGAAAATCATGGATCAAATTCTGAAACAATAGAAGTATATTTTCCATTTATTCTTACAACTTCCTTAATATAGATCCATGTTCACTCAACTATAAAAAGTTTCTCTTATAGGTAAAAATTGTGCATATTTGTTTTCTCACGGTCTGTAATAACCCATATTACATAATTATTCTAGGTTTATTTTGCAATCAAGGGATCAATTTAATATAAAATTTATTTTATTTCCATATAGTAATAGGTAGTGGTTGCATGGATCCTATAAGATGCTATCTATAATCCTTCATATGTTGACTAAGTAATAATGTTGACACATAATCAATAATTTCCCACTTCATATTGTCCCACAAAAAATATTCCTTCAAATCCCTATATATCGTTGTACTACCATGGTGTATAATGATATTAAAGAAATGAGAATACTAAAATAATTATATTTTTTTCTCAGGTATTAGTAGAATACATATGACATTTAAAAATTTCAAAATTCTTTATTAAAACACCATGTTATTCAATTTTCCATCTTTCATGGATTTAATTTTCTTTCGAATAATCTCATCAACAGGATAATAACATTTTACATTTTCTAATAATGATGAGTTGGAAATAATTTAAAAAATTAGTTATCTTCACATTTATTAACAACTACCGTATTAATATATATTATATACATGAAAATAGGATCCCTTTTAATCCTTATTTTTTTTCAGAACTCCATGATCATTCATGCTTATTGCATCTTCTAACATATTTCCCATCCATGGGTGGTAGTTTATTGAGAAATCATAATTCTTGAGTAGTTTGAACCATTTTCATTACCTCATGTTGACCTATTTATGTGAAAAATTGTATTTTAGGCTTTAATGGTATGTTTATATCTCATATCATTCACTATAGTGATAAAATATCCATGTAAAGAACCAACCTAGAAACCCTTCCAAAATTATACCCGATATAAATCTCCATATACTCAAAGGGAGTTCAAGATCCCCATGGACTGGAGACTAGAACTCAGAAATTAAAAAAAAACCTAAGGGAATTATTTCTCTAATAATGAAGAAACACCAGGGAATATATATATATATAACATAGATAAATAGTGTAAGAGATACATATATTTTATAACTCAAATAAGACAACGAAAAATGATACAAATGAAAGTAGTTAGAAAAAAACAAAGAGAAAGTATATTAATCAATGGGAAACCAAATAGGAATGAAACTACTCAATGTGATAATTTGGGAAAACTCCCACCTTTCCACAACCAGCTACCCAGACTCAGTTGATTGAAAACCTCTCCACCTCACTGCGACACCTTTCATCTCATTTCATAGAAAGACATACCAAGGTATTTCCACGATTGGAGAGGTATGCATGGTGTGATATAATAGGCTAAGTAGGGCCCCACCTAGGTGTTCCATGATAATTATCTATATAATAATCTGAACATGATCAAAATTAAATAAAATAAGCCATGATAAGAATTTTATATTTTTTATACCTGCACCATAGGAAAAACTATGTAATCTATTCTTCCAAATTTTCAAATAAATCCATGTAAAACAGTTTCAAATAATTTAATATAAATATATCAATGTAGATATATCAAATCAAAAAAAAGTATCACAAATCATATCAAATCTATAAAAGTACAAGAAAAAAATAGTACAAGCCAAATACACATGTCACATCACGCCAAAGATCCACACGTTTTAGCATAGCTAGGACACTCATACCGCCAAACAAAACAATCACACGCACATCAGGACCCTAGATATATGCATATAATCTACTTAGAATAGGAAAACCATAGAA
The DNA here is from genome assembly GCA_963277665.1 of Viscum album. Taxonomy (NCBI): domain Eukaryota; kingdom Viridiplantae; phylum Streptophyta; class Magnoliopsida; order Santalales; family Viscaceae; genus Viscum; species Viscum album. Next base: position 794,810,468 of record OY728143.1, on the reverse strand, counting down.
AGGGAACCATTTAATAGTTTTTATCATGTCTTTAGAACAATTGTCCTCTGGAACATGAGAACACCCCATGAGTGAACCTACCAATAGTATCAACCAAAAATTCAGATTGCTAAACCATCCACCTATGTTCGAAGGGATTAATATGTTCTATATTTACAAACAAATTCATCAAAATCATTTTTTGAAAACTATTTCTGAAATACATTTCATATATCATTGAAAATACCTTTTATTTTACCAAAATAAGGTAAAACCAATATTTTATCAAAAAATTGTTTTCCACAGACAAAAATCCATTAATAAATCATGAATTTTTATCAAAAATACAATTTATGAAAACCATAACAATGAATTTCATCCAAAATTGGATAAATATGGAATAACCTACCTCAAACGTGGGTCACACACACTTATAATGGCATCCACTAACTAGGAAGAACACAATAAAGAAAATTGAGGCCCTAAAATCAATCCAAAAATCAAATAATTAATTTAATTTTGAAAAAATGGTCATAGAAGAGGATAGATCATGAAATACCTCAAATAAATCTCACTCCACAGTAAAACCAATATAATTTTTCTCCTCTAGATAAATAAAACACAATTGATCAAGATATATGAAACGCAAGCACAATGGATATTAAATTCTTCATGAAGTAATCCAGATGGGGAAGAGGTCTTTAAAATGGCATGAGAGAGGTCTTTGGTTGAGAGAAAATATCCTATGATTGAATGAAATAAGAATTCACTCATACGACACCGTAAAAGAACTATCTATAATATTTACATGGCATGTAACCCTATTTTATATCAGATAATCCTTGAAGCTCAATTATGTTGAGAAAATCATCGATATTCTATAAAAACCCAACTTTTATCATTACCTGATGTGAACTAGATGCACAATGTGTAATCCTTTCAGACACTGTACTAGACTCATAGATTCTTCCCAACTAACATTACTAGGCATGTAATCCCATTACCTAGTGTGTATTTTTTCCATAGACTTGAAAAAGTCCAGTTTTCTACAAAAAACTCCAACTACCATAGACATTCTATGAACATTAGGAGAACTCTAAAAAAACATCAAAATGTTTGTACAAAGACTCCATTAAATCATAAAAACATACATACAACAAATTTTGGTCATTTCCCATAGAAAACACTCCCCATAATTGGGATTCCCAAGACAAACCCAAATAAAAATGGAAAATGATTAAAGGTAACAAAAATACCTGAATGCAGGTAACAGATGTCCCAAACTCGACACTATAAGAGTTTCCATCCACTAGAAGTCATGTTGAATAATTAATTCTAGAAAATAAGTGAGGCCGCTACTCCCTTATAAATGACATGCCTTCCTAAGTCTCATGAAAATATGATCCATTCCACCATAACACCCTGACAAGAAAAATTGACCTCCAATGTAAGAATTTCACTTGAGTGCCAATGATCTCTAATTTCTACACCATAATATAAACACATGGATGTAACTAAATATCTTCCCAAATTAAAATATGAGAGGGATCATGATGGTATTTCTTAAGCTAGAATAAGTGAAAAACATCAAGAATTCCTATTAATTAAATGAAAAATTATTATTGATAAGAACCTTTTCCAAGCTTGTTTGTGACCTCAAAAGGTCAAAAATTTCTTAGATCCAACTTTACCAGTTTTCCTAGTAAACTATGACCAAACTAAGGATAAAATTTCAAGAAAATATAGTCACCTATGTAAATCTCCAAAGGAAAATTCCACTGATCCACATAAAATTAATTCTATCTCTATATTATTACTAGACAATAAGTTATATACGAAAATCATCCCAGATAGATCCTTAACAAGACTCTGTCCCAATAAAAAGGCTTCACTGACCACTACCCAAAAAAGATGTGATAAGCATGAGTGACCATACAAATCCTTTAAAAGATAAATTTTGATGAAATACTAAAAAATATTGTTATAATAAAACTCAATCAGTCCTAGATGGATATATTAAGATCCATCAAAATAAAGATATATGTAAAAAGCATATCCTATAGTATTTGAATCACACGCTCTATTTGACTGACTTTCTAGTTATTTTATGTCATACACATACTAACTGAGGTCCCAATGTACTCTTGAAGAATCCACTAGAACCCCAAAGTAAACATAGTATCCTAGTCTAAAAAATGTTAGATCAAACCCCATATAACCTTACAATCTTCTAAAATACAAATTACCCAGATATTTAACTTTTGTTTTGTCCTTTATTTGAATGAAATGGGCTAACTTAGTCAACTAATAAAACAACACCTATATAAAATTCCTCCATTAGGGATTTTGTGTTACTCCAACAACAAATTCCATGGCACCTAATCCCAATTTCAAAAGGACACTAGAAGAGACTAGAGTAATACATAAGGTTTTAGATTTTATTCCTTTATCTGTTGGCATGTGTAACAGTGGGATACATAATCAGTGATGTCACACTTCATACCCATCCTCCAGAATTTTTATCTCATGTCATAATGAATCTTATTAGTTCCCAAATTAATAGCCCATAAATTACTATGATAATAAAAAAACCAGGATCCTCATAGATGTTGGGATGAAAAAATTATCCCCAAAATAGAATATATCATCTTAAGGGAGAGACTAACTAGAATAAAGGGTTTCCCAAATTTCTCTAAACTCACTAACCTACTACTAATTATATAGAATAGACTCAATGGTTTATCATGAAAAATAGAAACAGGTTAGAATAACACCTAAAACATCCTCTTGATCATCATGTTTCAATGGAGTAAAGAGTCCCAAAAGGTTCCACCCATCATTCAATTCCAAAACAACCTACAATGGTACATTCCTATTGGGATAATATTCAATGAAATACCCCTTCCCCAAGGTATAAGTGATATCAAAATCAAACATATTAATTAATTACAAAAACCACAAATTTTTTAGTTTGTTTTAATTCTACGAAAAGATATGGATCAAACTCTTATGGTCAAAAAAGGAAGAACCTCTCCCCAAAAATAATGTTCCCCCAAATCAAAAAATAAATCATAACCTTGAGTAGATCTAAATTTTGAGTGGGGTAGTTATTCACGTGTGGTCAAAGATGAGGAGATCTTTAATCCACCACACGATCATTCTGCATAAGCATGAATGCCAAACTAGAGCTAGAAGAATCACAAAAAACCATATACCCTTTATCAGGCTTAGGTAATACCATAATAAGTGCGGATGCCTAATGTAATTTGAACCCATTTAAAGAAGAATTAAAATTTTCATCCACTCTGAATTTAACCATTTTAGTAGTAATATTAGTCAAAGATTATACTAATTTTGAGAAATCCTTGACTAACCATAAGTAGAATATAGTATGAAAAAGGAAGCTATAAATCTAAAGAGAAATATATGGTTCTTCATATGTGAAGATAACTTTCACCATATCAGGACTAACTTATAATCCATGATGAGAAATCATGTTCCATAAGAAATTCCCTTCTAGGATCAAAAAATCATATTATAAAATATTTCCATACAAATTTCCACACCTTATGATTTTTATAACCAAACCGAAAGGATGATCACGCTCACTCTTGAATCTCAAATATTGAAAAATATCATCCACAAACACTAAAAAATGTGTCTATATACTGATGTAATATCTGATTCATCTAATCCATGAAAACTCCATGATCCTTACACAGACCAAGAAACATTTCTATATATTTTTAATGGCCATTCCTACACCCAAAAGATGTCATTAGTACATCATACACTCAAACTATGAGATGATGATAAACCGACTAAAGACCAATATACAAATAAAATTTCCCCTTTAACTGATCAAATCAATCAACAACATGAGGAAAATGATACTTGTTTCTAAAAGTCATTAAGTTTAAATTTAGATAATCCACACATAATCTAAGTGAATTGTCTCCCTTATTAGAAAATATCGCTGGGGATGCCCAAGGAAAAATAAAAGGAAAAAAACTGTCACCATCAGGTTTTACAACTGATTCTTGAGCTCTATTGACTCCATTGGATACATATGATATGAAGGTACTAAAATTAGTAGTGTATCAATCATCTATTCAATAATAAACTTTACCGGAATCTCTGGAAGACGACTAGAGATATCATCTAAGATAATATTAAAAAATCATGAAAAATAGTGAGAGGATTAAAAATATAAGAAATGTTATCCAGATCAACTACAAAGCCAAAAACAAACTCCTCAGTTCTGGGTAGAAAGGTCCTACATGACCCGACATTAGATCCCACTCTCCCTGAAACACCCATGATACCCATAGGCTGTACAAAATGAGGCATACCAATGATAAAAATAATCACCACCATGATGAGAAATAAGTTGATCTCTTTGGATGATGATGTCAAATAGACCCAGATTGAGAATGAGAAAATCCCAAAATTAATCTCAGTCAAATATCGATAGCACAGAAGAAGGAAAATGAAATCCTCAATATTTCCTCTTTTTAAGAGTTCATGAAAAATCTATAACAAATGGAATTGGATCTATTGTATGTTTAATCATATCAAAAATATGACTTGATATAAATGAGTGGGAAGCACTCGAATGAAATAAATAAATCACTAATAAAAAATGAAATATAGGTGGAAGCTATTGTTGTCACTAGACCCGCAACTACCTGGAATAGATACTCATCTACTAGGTGAATGTTATTCACCCCAAAGTCTTGTGGATGTATCCGTTTAGTAATTGAAGCATCTAACTATTCCATAATATCATTTGGAGGTGATGGACCCTGACCATATCAAGGTGTAGACATATTCTTATAGGAAAAAACCATATGACTATAAAACCAACAATTTTTTCACATATTTACAGTTTTAGGACAAGAATAGTGAGTGTGTTTGGACTTTCCACTTTGATAGAAAGTAATATGTACACTACTATCTGTAACTGAGATTGTAATGGAATCCTAGAATTGAGAGACACCTAATCCACTCATTTGATCCGGCCACATCCCCTTTTTCCATTTCATTCACCAAAATCATCCATTAGGTGGAGAAGAAGGGGGAAAACAAAAATTTCACTCTATATTCTGATTACTTATCATAGATATATCTACCGTCTCTACATAGGTATAATTCATCAGTATAAATACCTGTGATCTGATATCTAATCACAAGCCCTAAAGGTACTTCTAGGATTTAAACAAGTTATTATTTACTACATCTAGAGAAAAACAAACCTTATTAGAAAGCCAATTTTTGTACGTTGATATTGATTTCTCTCCATGATAAAAATAGAGGAACTCCAAAGACTACACTATCATTAGTGACTATAGAAAAAACTTTTAGAAGAAGAGTGTCTTGAAATGTAACTTCCCAAACATTTATTAATGGAATATCACCCTTATTATAAAAATTATATTTATTTTTAATCACATAAAATAAAATAGAGAACACAAACTATATAAATAAAGAATGAATGAAATAAGAGGTGTTTCAAAAAATTAAGGATTCTTTACAAATGGAATAGTAACTTGACATTTGGAATATTAACATGACCCTTATGAATATAAATAATCCAATAGAATAAAAACTAACCCTTTAAAAGTTCCAATAAAATTTAGACATCTTATGAATGAAAATATGATATATTTATTTCATGACATATGTAAATAAATTTTATAAAAATGATAAATTAAGTGTTAGTATTTTTGTATGTCATAAATATATAATTTCCATTTTATAAAAAATATAATAATTTAAAATAAATTACATTTACATAAAATTTATTAATAAATTTAATATTTTTTCTTTTAATGATAAGGCAATTTTAGGAGACCATAATTAAATTTTGAATGTGTTAGCAAATCAGTATTAATTTTAAAATCTGTATTTTTTTGAGTAAGTTATGATTTTAATTTAAATTTAAATTTGTCATATTTGGAAAGTTATTTTCAAAAAATGGACTTCATTTTTTGAATTATACACATTGAAAAATGTTTAGGTTGATTTTTTTAGTGTTTTTTCTGAAATACATTATTTTTTGTTAAATAGTGAAATACAGTAATTTAGGGTATTTAAATTATAATCCAAATACATGAATTAAAAACATAATTCATGATGTAAGAACCATAATATCGAATTATCCTTCTATATTTATTTTTTTAGTCATGGAGTCATCACTATTTTTTATCTTGTGAATGAATAAAAAACTATTGAATAAAATAATGTGAAAACACCCCTCTCCAATATAAATACCACTCCTCACCAACTCTTTTCCTCAGATCATTAGATCTTTGAAACATCTCAAATTTATACTCAAGTTACTTTCCAAGCCCCTACCCCATGTCCAAGAGTCTTTTTTCTCATCAAAACACCAAATCATTTTCTCTATGGTGGTTTCCAAGGAGGTGGGATTTAAGAGGTAAAGCCCTCTTACTTTTTCATTTAATTTTTATTTATTTTCTTATTCTCTACTCACATCCTATATCTAAATGTTCATGATAACTCTAATATATTTTATATAATATAATTATATCTTTTTAATGGATTTTGTATCATTATAATCTTTTCTCTCTGACTCTTTTATTATAAAATTGAAATCATCGAACTTGATGTGTCCATTTTCTCACATCATGGAAGATGTTATTTCATTTTACTTTAACACCTTAAATAATGTTCATAAATACACTATAATAATTGGAAAATAATTTAATATATATTTTAAAACCCTTTATATATTTTGTAACTAAAATATTTTAATTATACTAAATGATAAAATAAACAAGTTTGTTGTGATTGAAAACCACCAAAATTAACCCAATCGATTATCACTATCTATTTATCTAATGATTCATATACATGAAATTTAAACAAATGATATATATACCCATATAAAAATATATATTTTCATTAATAAAAAATATTTTCAATTTTGGATAATTCTATACATTCTACATACACCTACATTAACATATTCAAGTAAACCAATCATGAAAACGAAGAAAATAAACACTCCCAAATGATGAAATAAATAAATAAAAATCATATAAAATCCCATAATTGAAATTAATAAATCTATAATAAATCAAATGAATTTATAATAGTATCTATATTGTTTAATTAATTCATTTAATTTTTTTATCTAGGCTATTTAAATGAAGATAGTGTTCAGACATTAGGTAAAGGGAATTATCGAACCCCACTCTCTTCCTTTTTGTTTTCTCTCCTTCACCCCATTTTCGTCATGGATGTTATATTAATGTTTATTAATTATAATTTCTTTATCCTTAAATTTTTTATTTCTGGATATACATGATACCAATCAGATTTTATTACAAAATAAAATAGTTTTCCCAAAGAACTCTTCCTTCTAAAATTACTTGTTTTACTTTTCTTGATTTTGTTTCTTGTTCACTCAAGATGGATGATTCTTACACCAATTATCTTATTACCTTTTCAGTTTGAGAACCCATGTTTTATCCATAAAATTATTCTTTATGAAACCCATTTAGATCCCATTTTTTATTTTAAGCTTGGGATTAATATATGTTCAATGTGGCATGCATTATAATATAAATGTTATGATGCGACGGGTGCACACTGAATTATATAGCACTACAATGCACTGGTATATATGTTATATCTCATGATATAAAGTTATTTATTCATGATTTTTGACTAATAGTACATGATGTTTCATTTTTATTGATTTCCACATTCCATGCCATTATCTAATGCTACCTATCATGATTATGGTCCTTTGCCTCTGATATGATGAAAATGATGATGCTCACGCAATGTAGTACTGATTCATGTTCTTATATATAATTTTATTGGGATTTTAGATCAAAAATATCTTATATATATTTAATTAGTTGATTACTTTTACTAAGGAGAGCATGAGGGAAACAAAGAATATAGAGAACAAGGAATTAAATAAATGTTTAGTTTTAATTTTGTAAAAGTTATGTATGGTCCTATTTTTCCAAATACACTTAAACTATGGATCCTGGTTGAGTAATTATTTTATGTGGTTTTTCTTTAAAAAGATGTAATAAGATATGTATGAAAATAGGGTCTTTATAGTTTTTTTTTCAGATCATGGTTTAGTTAATTTGGGAATTTGGATAAGAGAACCTAAGTGAAAACACTCAGAATAAGACTATGTATAAGTAGTCACCCAAGAAGCATTATTTTAGAAAAATTCAAAACATAGAGATCCCATAAGAAATTAATTTAAACTTAATTATACAAAGTAAAATATTATTGTTTTCTTTATTATTGACTTATGTTTGGTTATAATGTTCTCTATTTTAGAAAATGGTGGGAACCAGGAAAATACATGCCAAAAAATCATTTGATGGAAAATACAACAATTTCCCAAATGAAATCCCTAATTCTTTGGGAGATGGAGTTTAAAATTTCTTGGATATTCATACCCATATATCTAATGTTATGAACAATAACCAGAATAATGTGGAATGTCCACCTTTTCCTAAGAGGGATCAAATGTCCGTCAAGTGTTTTATGTGGAAATGACCACATATGTTTAGTGGATCTTAAGATCCAATGGTCTAAGAATAGTGGGTAAAAATAATTGAGAATATATTTTCTTTTCTTCATTGTACTGAGTCAGAGAAGGTGACTCTGACTATTTACCATTTAAAAGGAGAGGGCGATCAATGAGGGTCTTTGATTTAGAACACTAATACATAGGATGAAATTGAAGATATGGTGTGGGTAGATTTTAAGAAAATGTTTCTTATGAAGTATTTACCTATACCTCTTCATGCAGATATGGAGAGAGAATTCATAGGGATGATGAAAAAGGAAGGTGAATATGTGGTGGCCTTGGAAGAAAATTTCACAAGTCTTTTAAGGTACTAATTGGGTTTTGTCATAAAAAATGATAACAAAAATGATATATTCTTTAATAGATTAAAACAACACCTTATAAAGTATTTAATAATTTAAGACGTTGTGAGATATAAAGAAGTTTTTTGATGTCCTATAAAAGTGGATATTGACTATGGAGAGTGGTCCCATGGTGATGGGGATAAGAAACAAAAGATGGAGTTTCAAACATGGGGATCTAATGAAAATGGTTGAATGATATCCCAACCACCCACATGTGAAAAATGTGTGAAGAAGTATCATAGGAACTATCTTAAAGGGATAAGGATACTATATAAGTGTGGGAGAGAAGGGCACAAAAAACAAGAATGTTAAAGATACAAATAGAATCAATCCAATACAATGGAAGAAATGGGAGCCACACTCATGGTCCAATGACACAACTATAGGGAGCAAGGGAACTATGAAAGACAATGCACTAAACCCTATGTCCTCGAGGTTAATCAGTGTCACCAACTACCAAATCCAAAGAAACATAGGAAGGATAATTCCATCACTACTACTGAATCGAATTAAGAAAACAATGTCGTAAAAGGCATAATTATTATTCACTCAAGAATGGAAAAATTAATATTTTATTCTATTTTATGTATGAATTTATATCTACAATGTTTTCAAGAACTATTGATTAAAATCCCTAAAAAAATTGCGGTAGATATAGTTTTTAAAACACCAAGTGGTGAAATAATTTTAGCCCTAGTGTTTGACTCTTCTTTTATTGATGTATATAGAAAGACAATTCAAGTGAATCTCATGATATTTACCTTGGTGGAATGCTATGGTATAATGATAATGGATTGGATCTTGTTATATAGAGAACATATAAAATTTCAGGGGAAAAAATATCTTTCTATTTTATAAACCATCCCATGGTACTCTAAAAATTTATGTTAGGTCATGAATCTCATTTGGAAAATCAATCAACAGTGTGGGAATTGTTTCACAATAAATAAGCATACCTTTATCAAATGGTGACATCAAAGGAAGGAATCAACCTAGGAGAAATTTACATTGTGGGGGAATACATTAATATATTTATAGAAGAGTTTCCCAGACTTCCCCCAAATCATGAGGAAGAGTTATCAATAGAAATCATACCCAGAGCTACACAAATCTCAAAATTTCCATATAGGATGACCCTTATCCAACTAGAGGAGTTAAAGATGTAGCATAACTCTAATGATCACCAGAAATAAAAAATATCATCTTATTGGTATTGATTACTTGTTCGTTCAGTTTTGGGGAAATCAGTACTTTTAATTGTGTGGTGGAGGAACCATAAGCTTGAATAAGTGACTTGGTGACAGGATGAGGTGATGAAGGGGAATAACCCTCACCAGTTTATATAAAAATAATATTTCAAAGGAGAAATTTTTAAAGGGGGAAAATGTAATGACCCAGATTCTTATTCATGGAATTTCATCCGTCTTATAATATTTTAATATATTATAAATCACATAAACCCAAATATAAAACACAATAAAAACTTTATAGATGAATAATTAATGAAATACATGTTTTTTCTAGAAATTAAGGAACCTATTAAAATGGAATAGTAACTTGACCTTTATAATAGTCACATCAGCATTATGAATAGTAAACCATCCAATAGAATAATTAAATAACATTTGAAATTTCAAATAAAATTTACATATCTTCTGAATTAAAATATTATTTCTTTATTTCATGGAATAAGAAAATAAATGTTTTAAAAATGATAAATTTTGTCTTGGTATTTTTGTAAGTAATTTATATTTAATTACAATATTATAATTAATTTAATAAATTAAAATAAAATATATTTTCATAAAATTTATTCATAAATTAATATTTTGTTGTCTTATAATTATAATATTATTTTATGAGACCTTAATTAAAATTTCAATGTTTTAGAAAATTAGTTTTAATTTTAAAATCAATATTTTTTTGAGTAAATGATGATTTTAATTAAAAATTAAATTTCTCATATTTTAAAAATTATATTCATAATATGGAGTTTATTTTTGTATTGTACATGTTGAAAAATGGTTGGTGTAAATTTTTTGTAATTTTGGGAAATACTCGATTTTTTTGGTGAATAGGGATATACGGTATTTGTGGTACTTAAATTATAATCCAAATAAATGAATTAAAAACATCATTAATGATGTATTAATCATAGTATATAATTATAATTCTATATTTACTATATTTTTTCATGTAGTAATCAGTATTTCTTTTCCTGAAGAAAAATAATAATATAAGAAACAGAATAATGAAAAACACCCCTCTCCTCCACCATAAATACCACCCCTCACCACCTTATTTCCCTACACCACTAAAGATTTGAGACTTGATGAAATTATGATGAATTATCTTTACAATAAACTCTCCCATGACTAAGAGTCCTTGGTCTCATAAAAATACCAATATCTTTTCCCCAATGAGGTTGTCAAGGAGGGAATTAAGTGGTAATATTTGCTACCTTTTTCTTATAATTTCTTTTAATTTATTTTCATTTTCTTATTCAAACATCAACCCATCTACCAAAATGTCAAAAATTACTCAATTATATTATATATACTATAATTATATCATGTTAATGGTACATCCATCATCAAAGTTCTTTCTATCTCTCTTTTATTCTAAAAGTGAAATCATTTCCCGCGATGTGTAAATTTACCAACATCGTGGATGGTGCATTTTCATTTTCCATTAACACCATATATTAACTTCATAAAAACACTATAATGGATTTTAAATAATATAAAAAATATTTTATAACCCTTTTATGTTTTTCAACTAAAATATTTACATAATAATAAATCATAAAACAAATCGATTTTTTTTTTGTGATCTAAAATCACCCAAATTAATCTAAATGATTATTATTAATTATTTATATAATTATTAATCCTGATTACATTAAAAAATGATATTTATAAAAATATAACCCTCTGGATGTTCATTAATAACATATATGTTCAATTCTGTAGAATTATACCCATTCTACATATACCTTTGTACTCTATTCATGTAAATCCATCATGAAAAAAAATAAATAAACACTCCCAAATGATGAAATTAAAGTATTTAACTCATGAAAAATCACGTAAATGAATTTAAAAAAACTAAAATGAATCCAATTAATGTATAAAAGGTTCAATAATTTTTATGTATTGAATTTAATTTTATTATCTATGATATTAAGGAGAAGAGAGCATTCATGCATAAGGTAAGTGGAATTATCGGACCCTACTATCTTCATTTGGGTTTTATCTTCTTCACCCCATTTTAATTATGGATGATAAATTATTGTTCCTTAAATATAATTTTTTATCCTTCCCTTTTTATTTTCTGGATATACATTCTTCTATACTGATTTAATGGTAAAAGAAAATATTTTTTTTTCCAAAACCACACTTTCTTCGAAAAACACATGTTTTAATTCTCTTGATTTTGTTTCTTCATAACTAAAAATGGATACTTCTTATAAAAAGTATGTTATTCCATTTTTATTCTGGGATCCCTAATTTTTATCCCTGAAAGGTTTCATTATGAAACCCATTTCCTTTCTATGAGTTATTTTATGTCCAAGGTTTATATATGTTCAAATGGCATGCAAGATAATGAAAATGTTATGATATGGTGGGGAAACTGGAATTATATAGCACTCTAATTAATTGTGAAATGTTATGTATCTCATGAGATAAATTTATTTATTTTTGATAATTTCCCACTATGTCATGGTGCTTCATTTTTTTCATTTCCACATTCCATGCCATTATCTAATGCTTCCTCTCAAGATTATGACTCTATGCCTATATTATGAAGACAATGATCATGCTCACCCCATATTATATTGATTCATGTTATGATATATCATATTACTGGGATTTTATCTCATCCCATTCATTGATGTATATCCTCAGGAAATTTCTTATACTAAAAAGAACAAGAGGGAAAATAAGAATCCTGAGAAGAAGGAATTAAATAAATATTTACATTTTATTTTGTAAATGATACATACGGACTGAATTTTCCCAAGACACTAATCCTTTGGATCCTAGTAGCATATTTCATTTTTGTTTTTTTGTTTTTAAAATTATGTAAAAATATATGTAAGAAAATTAGGGTCGCTATATGGAACCCATCAATTAAAAGACCATGTTATTGTCAAACAGTACCATGGAATCCCACTATCACTTATTAGGAAACCGAAGTCTGAACACTAAACCCTTTTCATTGACACTCGCAAGTGTATACAAGTAGTTAAATATCTAATCAATATTTTCATGTCATCTCTATAGCTCTTGAGGTTCATTCGTATCCATAAAGGATGGTGGATTCTAAATCAAGAACTCATGTAATTAATCCCTATCTCCTCAATATCATGGTGGACCCTAAACAACTATGTTCTATATAACGTCTCGGTTCCGAAATCCTCCTAGAGGTGCTCTATACCCAGTTGGTAACATGGCCTTAAGAATCATTCCCCAAATTCCAGAGGATGCTGACTAGCAGCGAGGGCCTTGGGTGTGATAGTGTGGAACTTGTGCCCTCATTGGAAGAGTAACACAACAAAAGTGAACAAATGGATAAAATAGAAGCAGTAATAATCCATAAAAAAGAGAACAATGAAAGACTTGAATTAATAAACTGGATCACACATATATATAAATGATTCATAATTCATATGTCTAGGAAACAAATCAAACAAATCACAATACTAGAAAACAATACAATAATAAGCCAAAGTACAAAAGAAAATATATAAACAACTCCTCATCATCGCAAGGATCAGTTTGGTCCCATGCTATCCGTCTCTATAGTAAATCAAGTATCTGAATTAGAAGGGTGATTTAAATTATCTATAACTATAGAAATATAATCTGTTTGGGACCAATAGCATGTCTTAAATAGGGTGTGAGACGAAATCCCAGTAGGCAACCACCACAAGATTTGTGCCTAACAGTCAGTGAATATATGGCAGGTAATGAGTAAATGGAAGGAGGGATCAAGAATGTACTCAGTAGTAAAAAATCCACAGTTTCAATGCATTCAATTTCATATATCAGGCAACAGCTAACCAATGAAGGTAAACACAAACTGGTAACCCTCAAGGATGTACTCACAGCCCATCCCCTCTGGTCCTACCTAGCTACAAAAGAAAGCATCTAAACACAAATGGTATCACTCCGGGATGTACTCACATCCAATCCCCTCTTGTCCTACATAGAAACACAAGAAACCCTCTTGGCAGCACACTCAGTCAAACCCCTCCGGTTCCGCTTAAGGATTGACTCCCTGAGGAATCACTCGCCATCAATTCCTCCAATAGTCTCGTATCGGTAAGTAAAGGTTCCCTAGGGAAGAACTTACATCACATTCCCCCTGTGGTCTACATTGAGGAACTACACACACTCTGAGTAAGCACTTACATCAATTCCGCATGTGGACTTTCGTCTTAAGAAAAAATGGACACTCTTGAGAATCCCTTCTGCCCATTCTCCCTAAGGTCAACTACACCAAGTTCTCACAGCTCTATTTAAGTCAGGCAAGCATAGAAGCACGTATCGACCAAAGTAACCCTCATGAAATACTTGGCTAAATAGTTTATAGCATAACAACATGTCAGAACAATAGTCACACTATGCTACAAAACTAGGCATGAGAAAACCGGCAGCCTAATTGGATAAATAGTACCAAAAGGTCATAAAAACATGCATGGGAAAACACCTCCAAAGAATAGAAATTTAAACTATTCACACTCAATTAACCTCTACTCAATCACACAATCATGACAGGCAATTAACAGGGATAAAATTGTAAACACACAATACCCCATTCAAGGGTATTGAAACAATTTGCACATAAAACTCAAAAAATTTCAACAGAAAGACACAAAACACATACCTCGGTGTTGGGATATCACTATGCCTAAAACTCAAGCCTTGTATCACCCAAGAACACTGTAGATCTAAAATAATTTCTAAAAAGTTCAACCGAGGATAACTTCATAAAGAATAGGAATCATGAAATGAAACTCTAGAAGAAGGAAGATCTTACCGAGGCTATCCTAATACAATCGACGATGGTCGAATCGGAGATCCGATGCTCGGTCTGGGGCTCGGAGGAAGATCATGACTGAACCCTCACTCTTGGACGAACCAACCTTGAAGGAGGTGTTTTGGTCCGTCATATGTGACCCCAGTGCGTTTAATGAAACAAAAAGTATTTAAACGGTGTGTACTTTATAAGTACACGACATGTACTTGCCTTCACCGGTCCCTGCATTAAGCAGTCTCTAGGTCACCACACATAGTCGTGTGCATGGCCGCTACACAGCCCACACCCAGCTACCCGCGGTAACCGAGTGCACGACATGTACTCATAAAGTACACGGTGTGTACTTAAGAAATTTCAAAAAATTCATTCTTTTCACAAAAACACCATAAAGAGGATAACATTCCAGAAAAGAAGATCTGGGTTTTTACAAACTTTCCCCTCTTAAGGAAATCCTTCCCCAAATTTCCCTAGCAAGGTGGCTTAGAAGAAGAATCCCTGAACATCTCCGGACAATGCGATCGTACGTCTGCCTCCCTCTCCCAAGTCTCTTCTTATACTCGCCTGTGCTGCCATAGCACTCATACCCAAGGAACAGATGGACCATAGAGAACCTTATTACTTCGATCAATAATCTAGATAGGATGCTCCTCAAAAGATGCATCCACTTCCAACTCAACCTCCTCTGGTTGGAAGACATGAGAGGATTCAGAGAAGTAACGTCGAAGCTGAGAAACATGGAAGACGTCTTGCATAGATCGGTAGATCTGAGGGAACTACAACCGATAAGAAACAATCCCAACTCTCTCCATCACCTCAAATGGCCCGACGTACCTCGGTGAAGGATTACCCTGTCTCCTAATCCTTCTGTTTTCCAACCTTGATGTGACACGTAGGAAAACCTGATCCCCGACCTCGATCTCCAGAGGTCGTCTTTGCTGATCATCATAAGACTTCTTTTGAGACCATGCGGTAGCTATCCTCTTCTGAATCAACTCTATCTGCTCTGTTGTCTCGTGAACAAGACGTGGTCCCAACATAGCTGCCTCTCCTTCCTCCAGTCAACATAACAGTGATCGGCAATGCCTACTGTACAAATCCTCATAAGGTGCCATCTGAATAGTTTCTTGAAAACTATTATTATAGGTAAACTACACAAGAGGTATATTCTTCTCCCAAAAACCTCCAAAATATAGGATGCATGCACGCAACATGCCTTCAAGAACCTGAATCGTATGCTCAGGCTGGCCATATTTTGGGAGATGGAAAGCTATACTCAAATGTAAATTTGTCCCCAAAGCTTTATGAAGCCCCTGCCAGACCCGAGAAGTATAGCGGTCATTCCTGTCTGAATCTATGGAGTTTGGAACCCCATGTAGACGTAAAATCTCTCGGATGTATAACCATCCCAACTCATCAACACTAAAGGTATACTTGATGGGAAATAAGTGAGAAACCTTCATGAGTCTTTCAATGACAACCCAAACAACATCATTCCTTCATGGTGACCTTGGAATACCTATCACGGAATTCATCGCGACATCATTCCACTTCCACTCAAAAATGAGTAACTACTGCAGAAGACTAGCTGGTCGCAGATGCCCCGCCTTCACCTGCCAACAGGTGGAACACCTCATAACAAAACCAGCAACACCTCTCCCCATACCTAGCCACCAATACTGAAAATTTAGATCACTATATATTTTGGTGACACCAGGATGAACTTCTTAAACTGTGGAATGAAATTCTAGGATCATCTCCTCACGTATGTCTGCTGGCACCCATACGCGCCCTTTGAAATGCAAGATCTCATCCTCGCCTATGGTTTATCTAGGAATAGGGTCCTCTCCTAAGATGCTTTTCTATTAGACTAGTCCTTCAGAATCTGATAGCTGCCCCACTTACAATCAATCAAGAAGAGTAGAGGTAACAACCATAGAAGGAAGAAAATTCTACCCATGTCTGTCATGCACCTTCAAATTCATCTAAGATAATAGAGTCATAAGCTTCCACTCACTACTGGCCTCCTGAACTGCCTGTATAGGAGTCCTCCTGCTAAGCGCATCAGCCACTGCGTTTCCTTTCTGAGGTGTATAGGCATGCTCAATGTCAAAGGATCGAACGAACTCAACCCACCATCGCTATCTCAAATTCAATTCACACCAAGTGAAGATATTATTGAGACTCCTATGGTCCGTGAAGACCAAAAAAATGCTCTCCCAAAAGGTAATGTCTCTTATAGCACAAGGCATGAACAAAAATAGGCAACTCGAAATTGTGCCTCAGGTAATTCCTCTCATGTGGCTTCAACTACCAAGACCCATACGCGATGACTCCTGCCTGCATAAGCACAACCCCCAACCTGATACCTGAAGCATCACAGTAAATTGTATATCTCTTCCCCAGATCTGGAAATACTAGTATCAATGCTGAAGTCAACCTCCCTTTCAGCTTATGAAGGGCCGACTCACAAGATTATACCCATAAGTACATTACACCACTCTTATCCAGGATCATCAGTGGCGCTACTATGCATGAAAAGTCATCTATGAAATGTCTGTAGTATCCAACAATCCCTAGAAAACCCCACACCTCAAAGTCGTTTTTTGGTTACTTCCAGGAAACTACAACTCTCAATTTCTTTGGGTCTACTGATACTCCTATCTCCGAGACAACATGAACTAAGAATTGAATATGGTCAATCCAAAAGTGGCATTTTGACAGCTTAGCATATAACTAATTCTCTCTCAGTGTACTCAAAGTTATCTCAAAATGGGTAGCATGGTCGTGTAGAGTGTGAGAGTACACCAAGATATCATCCACAAGGACCACAACAAAATAATCCAAGTATGTATGGAACACTCATTTCATTAGTGCCATGAAAACCGTAGGCTTGTTCGTGAGATCAAATGACCTAACCATATACTCATATAGACTATACCTATTCCGAAAGGCTATATGAGGTATATTAGATGGTCTAATGCACAACTGATGATAACCGGATCTCATGTCAATCTCTGAGAACACCTGGTCTCCTCGAAGCTAATCAAAGAGAACATCAATCCTCAGAAAGGGATATTGGTTCTTGGTCGTCAACTGATTCAACTTCTAATAATCTACACAAAGTTTGAGGGTACCATCTACCTTATTGGAAAATAGGAGAGGTGAACCCCAAGGAGAAGTACTGGGTCAGATGAAACCCTTTTCCCGCTACTCCTCCAACTACTTCTTGAGCTCTTATAAGTCTGGGGTATCCATCCTATAAGGAGGAATGAACATTGGTGCCACTCCTAGAATGAGCTCAATAGAAAATTATACCCCTCTTTCTTGAGGAAAACCTAAAAATTCCTCTAGAAAGACATCCCAGAAACGATCCACCATTTGAGGAAAGTGTAACTGTGAAGTCCCCTGGTCATCCAGATATAGACTAGCAATCTGGGTTGTAACTCCTCCCAACCCATAATGATCGGGTCCCACTCTGCTCTCCTGGACATCCCATTCACCCTTATGAAGAAACAATCAACCTTCTGGTGATGCGAAACTCACCATACGGTGGTAGTAATTGACGACTGCTTGGAAGGGAACCAACCAGTCAATTCCAAAAATAACATCATAGCCTGTCATCTCTAGGACATAGAGGTCCCAAAAGAAGTGACAACCACCAAAATCTATAGGTATATCCTTACACTGAAGCACACTATCCATTCTAGTCCCCAAAGAAGTGTCCAATGTCAAGATATCAGCAGAATAAAAGATACATAGCCCAAAAATCTCCACAATAGAAACAAATATAAAGCTATGGGAAGCCCCTGTATAAAAAAAAGCAGAAAATAAAACCGAGGAAACTAATATCGTACCTCGAACAATAGAAGGTCAGGAATCCAAATCCTACTGGGTTTGATCCACTTAAAAAGTATGGCATGTACCACGACCTTGTGACCCTACCTGACCACTCTAAGTTGATCTGCACAGATGTCGTTGAAAACCGGGCAACTGTCTACCATGACCACAACCTCCACCCAGGCATGAACGGCCGGAAAAACTCTATTTCCCAGACTGGTGAGAAATTGGTGGTGCTGTTCCAGAACAAGGAGTCATAGAAGAACCACAGTCACTAGATTCTTGTGAGAATATATGACAGAAGAGTTTTAGATGTCCTATCTTGCCGCAAGATCAGCACTCCACCATGTCTTTATGGCAATGTGGTGTTTCATGACCACTATTCCCACACTTGTAGTACACCACTTGGTTACCAGAAGATATCTCTCGCCTCCTTGGATCTCTACCTTTAGACTCCCTACATCACTTCCTACTGTCAGTAGGAGGGATACTAACTCTAGATGCCGAGCCGCCCAGGCTCAGAACTCCAGAATCCCTCAGATTGCACTCAGTGATCAGTTCCTGGTTGATGATTGATGTGATGGAAGTCAACCTGAATATGTTTACCTACGATCAGATGTCATTCACTATACCATACTCAAACTTACTTTCCAGGAATAACTCATCACCTCCTAGAATAGGCTTGAAGCGCTGTATCTTAGTGAAGCGAGAAGAATACTCAATGGCGGAAAAAGTACAATTATACAAACTCATAAACTCTCCGGCTCAATCGACCCTCAAGGTCTCTAGGTAGAAGTAGTCGTAGAAGTAATGATGAAACTCATCCCAAGCCACTACCTACTGGCATCCAGCCTATGAGATCACATCCCACCATCTATTTGAGGAATCCCATAGCATATAGGTAGCGAGATTCACCCTCCTCTATGGAGGCGTCTCCAGATGCTCGAAAATAGAAAGCATGGCTCCTAGCCAGGACTCTACATCCTGGGGTCCTCCTTCTCCTGTGAAAGTGGGAGGATGCTGCTACTGAAAGACCGACATTAACTCTTCCATAGACGCGGTAGGATGTGGTACCCCACAGAAGTTCTACATGAACCTAATAAAGGCTTCCCTGACCTCTACATCAAAAACTGCGTCTGGTATAATAGTTGGTGCGAAGACTGGTACAACTGGAGGATCTGCAGGTAGTCACTGATCATTTATATCCGGTGTCTGGTCACTACCTGGAAACTGGCATACAAATGGAGGATGTCTTGGTGGAATGACTCTTCATGGTCAATGAACACCTTAGAACAAAATTATCATGTACTATAAACTAGAAGCGTAAGAAAGGGAATAAAAAATAGAAAACATTCAAGTTTTAAAAAACCTGGATACACGACATGTATAATCACTAACCAATATGTTCTCTTAAGCCTTTCACATGAGCATGTACTTCTGCCGGAACTGGTTGTATAACACCCCAAACACACGACGTGTTGTCCTTACCCACAATGTGTACATGAATTCACTTCCCCTACCCAAGTATTTCTACATGGCTAAGCCATACAGTTATCCTTAGAACTAGATTACACAACATGTTTATTCCAGATACACTGTGTAATAGATGAGATTCACTGACCTGTGTTGTTCGTGACATGACCAGATACTCGGATGACACTACACGACGTGTTCCAGATGAACACGACATGTACTAAAAAGGATAACACCAACCTGTGTAATTAGTTACATGGCCGGAATCCATGTTTACAATTCACGGTGTGTTTAAAACAGACACGGTGCGTATAACAACATATTTTTCTATCCGTGTTGTTAGTCGCATGGGCAGACACAGGGTCTTCACAACACATCCTGTACAACCTGTATATGGCATGTTCCCTCAAGAATTTCCTTATCCCATGTCTCTGCCCACATGGCCTATGACATGGTATGAGACTGCATGGCGTGTACATAAGTTACATGACATGTACTTAAGAAAAACAGTTTCTTCGTGAATAGAAGAACACATGAAATGTAGTCAAAACTACAAGATGTTTACTCTAGGTTTTTCAAGACAGTAATCCTTAAAAACTACCCCAGAGCCCATAAAAATAATGAAATGAACACCGAAGTTCCAAATTCTGATACATGAGTGCCCATACTCCTTGAAATTCAAATATTGACATCTTATATATGTTATAAACAAGGGTAACAGGGCAATTATCCACCAAATTCTGGTACATGAGGGCCCATAACACCTCAAGAACCAAAGTTTGGCATTCATTCAAACAGAACCTTACAGAAACAATACCCTATCAAACAACTTGTATTTATTTCAAGGCATCTATCATAACTTCATGATAATCTTTCACACCACCTATCACAACAATATGAAATATCTAATGCACCCTAGATGTCAAGGAAAGAATGCATAACATGTGATCCCTAGAAAGTGCCTATAGGATGCATTATATGGAATAGCCTCATCTCATCAGGTTGCGATAGAAATAAAACCTCAATAAAATTAACAATAACATCACAATACATGTGAGTCCCCTAATGGTCAAAATCAAATCAACTATAAAATAGAAAAACCAGGAAATTGAAATACGAGGTAAATTTGGATTTTCCCTGTACACAGGTTAGATACTCCCGAGAAAAACTTATTACCATGACCTTATTCCATCATGTCCCTATCTATAGGCTCAAAATAGTAATTCAATGAAAAAAACTCCTCCGATACCACTTTGTAATGTCTTCATTCCTGAAGCCGCCCAGAGGTGCCACGTACCCTGTTGGTCACATGGCCTCAAGTGCATTTCCCTAAAGGCCAGAGGTTTCCGACTAGTAGTGAGGGACGTGGGTGTTGTAGTGGGGAAACTATGCCTTTATTGACAGAGTAACATAGCAGAAGTAAACAAATGGAAAAAATGGAACCAGTAATAAGCCATATAAAAGTGAGCATCGAAAGACTGTAAATAATAAACTATATCACACACATATATAGATGATGCATGATATATATGTATAGTATAATATCCAAAAAAATCAAATTGCTAGAATAAAAAACAATACTAACCTAAAGTACAAAATAAAACTGATAAACCACTCCTCAGCATCAGAAGCCTAAGATTGGTTCCATGCTCTCCATCTCCATAGCTGATCAAGTACCTGATGTAGAAGGGCACTTGCCCTTATTTATACCAGCAGAAATTTAATCAATTTGGCCCAAAAATCATGGCCCAAAAACGGCGTGAGACTAAATTCCAGTAGGATACCACCACAAGATCTGGTCCCAATAGTCACTGAATATATGTTAGGTCACGAGTAAAAGGAAGCAGGGAACAAGGAAGTACATAACAGTAAACAATCTACAGTTTCATTGCATTTAATTTAATATATCAAGCAACAGATATCCAAAGCTGGTAAACACAAATAGGTAACCCTGTGGGAAGTACTCATAGTGAATCCCCTATGGTCCTACCTTCAAACACATGCAAGCAGCAAAACACAAAAGGTAACCCTCTGGGAAGTACTCACAACCTATACCCTCTGGTCCTACCAAGCATCACAAGCATCCCTCTGGGCAGTACACTCAGTCTAACCCCTCTGGTTCAGCTTAAGCTTATACTCTCTGAGTAATAACTCATCGTCAATTACTCCTATAGTCTCATATCGGTAACTAAAGGTGCTCTGGGGTAGAACTTATGTCACATTACCCCTATGGCCCGCGTCGAGGAACTAAAGACACTCTAAGGGAGAACATATAGGAATTCCCCCAGTGGTATCGCATTCTAAGAAATAACACACTCTGGAGAGGCCCTTCCGTCCATTCTCCCTATGTTCTACTACACCAGGTTCTCACAGCCCTCTGTAAGTAAAGCAAGCATAGCAGCGCATATCAGCCAAAGTAAACCTCAAGAACTACTTGGCTAAATAGTCTACAGAACAACATCATGTTAGAACAACAGTCACACTATCCAACAATACTAGGCATGGGAAAAATAAGGCAGCCTTAAATGCTAAATAGTACCAAAAGGACATAACCAAAACATGCATGGGATAAAACCACCAAAGCATAGAAATTTACCCTATTCACATTCAATTAACCTCTACTCAAGCACACAATAATGGAATTCAATTAATAAGGCTAAAATAGTAAACACGCAATACCCCGTTCATGGGTATTGGACAAGTTTGCACATTAAACTCAAAGTCATTCAATAGAAAGGCGCAAACCACCTACCTCGATGTTTGGTGATTTATATATGTGAACCTCGAGCCATTAATCACCCAAGAACAAAATAGATCAATAGAAAATGTCTAAAATGTTCAACCGAGGATAAATTGAGAAAGAAGAGGAATCAGGAAACAAAGCTCTATACGAAGGAAGAGCATACCGAGGCAATACCAATGCAATCGATGGTGGTTGTATCGGAGATCGTATGCAAAGTCGGGGGTTCAGAGGAAGACCACCGCCAAACCCTCACTCTCAGATGAACCCAACCATGAAAGAGGTGTTTTTTTCCGTCAGACGCAACCGCAGTGCGTCTAATGAAAAAAAATAAAGTACACGGTGAGTAATTGCCTTCACCAGCTCCCGCATTAAGCGGTCTCTAGGTCACCACACATGGCTATCTGCATGGCCGCTACACGACCAGCACTCGGCAACCTGCGGTAACTGAGTACATGACATGTACTCATAAAGTACACGACATGTACTTAAGAAATTTCTAGAAACTCCTCTTTTTCTCAAAAACACCAAAAAAATGAAAACATGCCTTAAAAGAAGATCCAGGTTCTTACATTCTAGAATTGTGGTACATTATAGCTGATATCACAAAAATTCCCCTTTATATACTTGATAATAATTTTATATATAGGATTATTTTCCTAAGAATAATCTATTGGTTTCTCCGAAGGAACCCTTGGAGCATATCTTATAGTCATACTAATACACACAAAAATAGTAGAAACAATTATAAAACACAATAAAATTAGTTCAATCCAAAAATCCATAGGAAAAAACTCATATTTAGATCATGGACTCAAAACTGGTGACACACATCCCAACATATAGTTGTAACTTGAGTCTCATCACTGAAAGATATTTCCATGCACTCACCACAACCTACCTATCATGTCCTGAAAATTATATATCTATTCTACCAAATATAAAAATAAATGTAATCCTGAGTTAAAACCATATTTAATATCAAAATATGATGAAACTAACCCTAAAACCTGAACCAAATTTACACAAACCGGAATTACGTTCCCAATCGCCCTAGGCTAGAGGCTATCACCAAGTCATAAAACAATAAATAGAGGGAACATTTTTACTAAAACTAAAACAATAACCTGGAACACACACAAAAAGATATATATATATATATAATAAAGATAAACAACAACAATTATATATATATATATATATATTTCATAACTAAAAGAAGATATCAGGAAACGATCCAACTCAAAGCAGTTAGAAAAATAGAAATGCTAACGTCCAATCATCAAAGGACAACCAAACATTAAACTAAATAATCGATGCATTAGAAGGAGAAAACTCCCACCATCTCAACACCGTCTACCAAAAATCTTATGAAAGGAAACCTCATTGCCTCACTTTGGCATCTTTCCTTTCCTTGCATCAAATGACATAGAAAGGCCTACAGACCCCCAAAGGGGTACATAGGTTGTGAGAAAACCTGTTCAGTAGTATCCCACCCTGGGTTTTGATAAAAAGTCTCAAAACTATAATTTTATTATGTTCAACATTATATAAAACTAGGCATGATAAATAGTTGACATATTTTATATCAAAAGAATGGGAAAAAGTTTTATATTTAATTTTCCCACATTCCTATAAAATTGCAAGTAAAAACATTTCAAATAATTTCTTATACTTATAAAGAAGTAGATATATCATATCAAACCAAATCATGTATCACATATTACATATAATTAATGGATGTGGATGCTAACATAGGGTAATATAAAAGCATAGGTCACATCACACCAATGATCAATACAGGAATGGATTGTTAGCACACTCATACAAAAACAAAGAAAACCTATCCCATAGATATAAACATCAAATATTAGAAGAAAATCAACTCCCAAAAAAGTGAACATCCCAACACTGAATATCAAATCCCTATTAAGATAGGTCTAGGGAGTTAGAGAACACCCCATTAGTGAACCCACTGAAAATATCAATGCAAAAGTAGTTTTTCTAAACCTTATAAAGATGTACCCAAGAATTCCCTTTTGATCTATTTTAAAAACCAATTAATCAAATGAATTATTTGAAAATTATTTCAAAATTCCATTTCACAGTTCTCTAAAAATAATATTTACTTTACCAAAACATAGGGACACTAATATTTTATCAAAAAATAATTTTCCATATAGAAAATACATCAATAAATCAAGGGATTTATTTTACAATTTTTTTTCAAAATTAGGGAAGTATAGTTCATTCAACGTATACTAGATATGGAACAACCTACCTCAAACAAAAAGTCACACACACTAACAATGTGATGAAACAACAAGGAAGAAAACAAGGATGAAAAATGACGCTATAGAATCAATCCACAAATCTCAAAAAATATTCAATTTAGAAAAAAGAGTTGGTATTGAGGATAAATCTCAACATACATCAATGAACTAGATAAGCTCACCACAACCAACACAATGGTGAGCCTCTAGATGAAGAGTGCCCAATAGATTCGGAGAGATGAAACCCAAACTCAATGGAGATAATCACTGAACAGAAGGATCCATATGGAGTTGTGGTCTCCGAAATTGCCAACGAGTGATCCTTGGCTGAGAGAAAATATCTCACAGATGAATGAAATAATAAACCACTCATACGGTTCACTAAAATCACTACTCATGAGACTGACATTGTGTGTAAAATCATCATATGTCGAGTAATCCAGGAATATCAACTGCATCAAAAAACCTGTTACCTTTGTACAAAAACCCAAATTTTACCACGACATGATGTGAAACCAATATATAGTGTGATATCCTTTTATAATATATACTAGAATTATTGTAACACCCCAGGATTTCATAATACTTTATCTCATTAAAGTAATTCAGTAGCTTTCGCCACAAGCAACCCCGAGTTCGAAGGCACCAAAACTTACCAAAATAACTGTTTTAAAAGAATTTATGAATTGTATTAACTGAATTTTGAATTTTATATACTCCAGAAAATTTTAAAATTCATAATATGTGTTTTCAGACATAATATAAAAACAAATCCAAATTTTTAGATAAAAGAAGTTTTTTAAAAAAAATGAAAATTTCCGCCTTTAAATAGAAAACACTTTTTAAATCCAATATTTGACACTTTTATATATTCAATTTTCTAAAATAAATTTATTTTCTAGAAGCAGGACATAAAAATTTAGTTTGTATTTTTTTGTGTTTTTTTCTGATAACTTTCATATTTTGATGAATAGAGAAAAATATTAAATTTTAATTGAAAAAACTTTTTAATCAAAATAATTTATATTGTTAAATTATATATTTGAAATGATTTGAAGTAAAAATAGACTATATTTTTATCATTTAATCCAATTTTGGTTATTGGAATTTATTTTACATTTAAATTGGACATAAATACATATCAATCTAATGATAGTTTTTACTTCTGAAAAACTTTCTTTCTAGTTTTGAAAACGGGAATAAATTTTAAATTAATTAATGATACATCTAGTTTTTTTATTTGATAAAATATAAATCATTTTTGAATTAATAATATCAAAATTATCTTAGGGTGAATTTTCGGTATTTTTCTGAAAACATTCTATTTCTGATGAATAGTTAGAAATACTGCATAGCACATAAAAACAAATATTTCCATTTATATATTTATTTTTAATTAAAAATTTATCTGATAATAGATACATAATACATATATTAGTACAATTTAAGTCATTGAAGTTATTTCATAATAATATTAGATATATAAAATATTATTGAAACATTTTAACGTATTTTTTCCAACCTTCTAGTCACATTTACCCACTTTTTAGGCACATTTGAAAATTTGCATAAAATGTAATTTTACCACTTCTATGGATTGAATTCCAAAAATCTGAGAGACCTGATTGAAATTAATAAGTAAAATATTGTTAAATAGGATGGAAATAATTTTTGGGGAACAGTTACATTTGAATTTTGTTTACCACGGTTAATAGTAAATAATGTAATTAAAGATAAAAATAATATTAAAATTACACCAAAACATGTCCCAATTATATTGGATAAGATTATTTCAAACAAAATCATCCTTAGGAAAAAAATAAGATCCTTTTGATCCATTAGGGTATGATTAAGGCATTTATTATATTTTATTTAAGGAAGAGTTAAAAGTGTTAAATTCAAAGATTAATAACTAAACCATTTTTAATACAGGGTTATGTAGGACCCCGAGACACCCTGAGAGGGGAGGGGTGAATCAGGGTGGCAACTTTTTCTTCTTAAAGTTGTGGATCTTGTTCCCACGTTGGTAGGAACTACTTAAACCTGTATGATGGATATGATCAGAAATTAAACATTCACATGCAGAGACAGATGACACAGCTATTTTTACTTGGTTCACCACTGAGGGCTACGTCCAAGGAGTATACGCCGACAGGTTGCCGGTCGTACCTAAATCCACTATGCTTCACTAGCTGTGGATACAAATGTTCGGGTACAGACACTCTGTCCCAGGCTCACTGCCTTTACAATTGTTCAGGGATAGCTCACTGCATCCCTCGGGTCACTCCCGTTGACTCCCCCTGGCTCACTGCCGTTGGTGAAGTCTCACTCAGTTTATAGACGTGAAGGTCTCTTCAATAGATATGCATTGAAGTCTTTGTCTCCTGTTCAGCATGAGACTTTGCTTGCATCAGAGTCCTGAGTTGATTCTCTTTTGAAATCAATATTCTACTTCAGTGCAATACCTGAATTCACTAAATCTCCTTCTCTTCCTTCAATTCCCAGTTCTGACACCTGAGTGTATCGATATATTTCTCTCTCTGTGCAGATCAGATTTTGGTTGCACGATCGTTCTTCTTCTCTTCGCAAAGCATATTTGAGAGTGCTAAGCACCTGTCAAAAGGCCTGCGGGACCCCCAAATTTTCCGCGCACCCTTCCCGGGGGCTTGCGCGTAAAATTTAAACCTTGCGCATAAAAATAACTTTTGTCGCGTAAAAGGCTTTTCCCGCTACTCTTCTTTTTCGCGCAAAACTTCCCTTTTTCGCGCAACGCCTTCTTTTTCGCGCAACCCTCTGTACCTTAATTTTTCCGTGCGCCGGAGCTCAGGATTTGTCTAAGTGTCGAGCCTCTCAGAATGAGAGGGGTTCACCTCATATTTATAGACGTTTTTGATCCTGCGCGTAAAACCCCCCTTCTTGCGCACATCCAACTTTACGCGCACCAGTTCGATTTTCCGCGCACATGGTGCGAACATCTCTGATTTTTCGCGCGCCTCTTGCCTTTGCCGATTTTCTGTATTTCTGATTCGATATGCTGATTGCACGAAAAATTCACCCAGCTTTTCTGCGCACAACATTTTTCGCGCACATTTCTGGTTTTTCGCGCACAACTGTAGTTTTTCGCTCAGCCCATGCCTTTACCATTTTACAACGTTCTGATTCTGAAACACTGTTTGCGCGAAAAACTTCGCTCCACTCATTTCGCGCATCCCGCTGTTTTTCGCGCCTAACTTATGTATTTCGCGCAAGCCTCTTATATTTCGCGCACCACTTCCTTTTTGTGCGAACCTCCTTTTGCAGACAATCCATGTCTTCATTTTCCGATTTTGAGGCCCAAAAATTTGGCAAACACTGGGAAATAGCGCCACCTTGTATCTGCTCTTTTTGTACCGCCTCCAGATCATCCATTCCTTTGTCGACGTTCTCTGACAAAACATGGATCATTAACCACATCCCTCGAACTCGACCTGCCTCCATAGAAACTCTTTTGCCAACAAATTTTTATGTCGTTTGTTTGCTTTATCGACAAGGACGATCACCTCAACAGCGCTTCATCTTGGTGATCTGTATACTTCAGCAACTATTCTGCTTTTATCACAACCTCCACTATTGTGATATGTAGTCTTTGAAGGAACAACTTTAGCATCATCATCTTCTATGACAATGTGATGTTCATTACTATCTCAGAAGTCCAATCTTTGCACATTGTCTTCTTCATCAACCGGTATGATGTACTTCATGCAAACCGATTCAATTCGTCAGGAAGTCTCTTGCATGGTTCTCATGCAATCATGAGTAATTGCATGGACTTCATCCAAAGACCTCATTCTTCTTTAATCATCCTTGGATGGATTATACCTCACATTATGCATTGTTGTAAACAATGTATCACCTTTGACACATGTTCTTTGAACTTCCGATCAGTACAACAATCGTCTGAATCACCACTCCTCTACTTCATCGGAGTACTTCATGATCTTCTTCATTTTGATATTCCATTGACAACTATTGACAACAAATACAAACCTATACACAACGTGGTTCCAACAATCTCCCCCTTTGTATTTTGTTGTCAATACCTTAAACATCTTTTGAAATGAATCCGTCAATGTCAAAATGAGAATCTTCTGCATTTCACTTTCTCTCCCCCTTATTGACAAGAAATACAAAGCGCATTGTAGGGAGGGTATCAATCCTCACTTAAGCAAAGTTTCATTAATCATTTCACTCTAAGTCTACTTGAGCAGTGCTCGATGTAGAAAACAAGAGGATTTGATTAAGTCAACAAGGCTGTCCATTATCCACAAATCATGATACCAACATGAGATGAGAACTCATGTATCTTGTCTTCAAGGGTTTACCACTTTTATTTCAGGCTTAAGAAAAATCACTATGATAGAGAAAAACCAACCTGAAACTCCTGCACTCACTTCAGCAAATAGATCAAAAACATTCAAGTGCAATCGATATGATAAGTGACCTTGGGGAACTTCCATTCTCTTTATGTCACTGATCAATACAGTTACTCCCCCTTTGTAAAATAATCTTTGATCTGAGTAACCAAGGGATAGTGATTGAGAAATGACATACCTTCTTCATTGGTGTGTTCATCAAGAAATTCACAGAATAACTGCTTTTGAGTCCACCTGGAGTTGATATTGATTGAAACAGTGATTATGGAAGCTTCTTCATTTTTCTCCCCCTCAAGGGAAACACTCCTCATCATCTTCATCAAGAGTGATCCTTCATCATCATAATCCTTGAATATCAATTGAAGAATCCACTAAGGATGGAAACTTCTTCAGCTTCGCTATCAAGAGTTGACAGCATTCACTACTTCTCAGGTTCTCCCCCTGAGAGTATTCTTCACCTTCAATTCCCTGCATTGTTAGCACAAATACAATACACAAATGATTACGGGAATAAGGTGGATCATCCTTGCTTCATCAGCAAGACCTGCATGGTTGAGGTTCTTTTCTCAACCATGTTCCTTTGTTCGCTCCAGTCTTCATGCCTACACACTTAAACATATGTTCCGACATCTGTTGGTGTGGAATGGCTCTGTTCACATTCTCTTCTGCTTTGTGAGGAGAATTGTTCTGCTTAGCAGCCATCATGAATGATAGATTCTTACTTCTCTTCAGGACTGCTTCTTGCTCTGGTATTAAGGTTAGGCAATCTTTTGCAATGTGACCAGATTTCTTGCATCTCTCACACAGAACTTCTTTGACACGAGTGCTTCTCTTTGTTTGCAATCTCTCAACCACCATGTCTTCATCATGTGAAAGTTTTCCTTTTCCTTTATCACCAGCCCTAGCCTTTTCATCTTCAAGTTTTCTCATTCGTTTCAAATCTTCTGGCCAGATGACCAATATGTCATGTGGAACTTTTGCAGCTGGTTTAGGTCTTCCACATGGGTTCATCTGAGATTCATCCCACTTAGTGTTTCTTTTGGATGAATGACCCTTCAATTTCATGGATCTAAAATCCTGGGTCTTCTCAGCTTGCCTACTTGATATCTTCTTGGGGAGTGATGTGTTCACCATATTCTTCTGATTTCTTCCCAAGGTACTTTCTTCATACTTAGATGGATTGTGTGGTCTTCTGTTCTTATCAGCTCTGGATATCTGTTGACCTAGGCATGCACCATTCTTATGACCACTGTCGTTGCATACATCACAGATGTTATCAAGCATTCCAAATCTGTTTGCTGTAAATAGATGCTTCTGGACCTGTGGATGTTGCTTCTTCTTCTCTGCCTTCCTCCCCTTTGATATAGGCTTTCCCTGTGCTTTTCCATGAAAGGGATTATAAAAACAATCCAGTGCACAGTGCCCAAATCTATTGCAGCACCAACATTGGCCCACAAATCTTTTCTTCTTTGTTTCTTCAGTATTAAGTTGTTGGGCCATATGCTTAATCGTTTGTGCTCTATTTGAGGAAGAAGCTTCCTCCTTTTTCTTACTATCCACCCTAGTCATGGTGGTAGGTTTATTCTTCTCACCTATCCTCATCCATGCTTGTTTAGAGCTTTTCTTACCACCTACACTGATTGTCGGAGTGTATTTAGAAACATGAGTACAAGATGGTCTGGATGGTACCTTCACTTTCTCAGTTGCCTGTGATAGATCAATGAGCGAAGTCATGATCTTCTTATCACATGTTGGAGGTCTTTTGACAATAGAATCCTCTATCGAGCATTGAGTACCGGAAGCAACTGATTCTTGATGTGGATAATCAAGAGTTGTCATAATCTTCTTGTCACATGTTGGAGGCATTTCAGCTTTAGACTCCTCCAATGAACATTGAGTGCAAGCATCACTCATTTCATTCTTTTGTGAAGTCTCAATATGTGTGTTCTCAATCTTGGTCAATTGAGCTTCCAATTTTTGACCCACAATA
Source organism: Viscum album (assembly GCA_963277665.1). Classification (NCBI taxonomy): domain Eukaryota; kingdom Viridiplantae; phylum Streptophyta; class Magnoliopsida; order Santalales; family Viscaceae; genus Viscum; species Viscum album. The sequence continues at coordinate 794,778,785 of OY728143.1, read as the reverse complement.
TTGAGGATGATCTTCTGATCTTCAATCGTGATCATCTTCTCTTCACAATTCTTCTTCAACCTTTCAACCTCATCTTCATGCATCTTAACTTTGTTTTGTAACAAAGAGTCAAGTTACATGAATTTAATGGAAGTTTCTTCCAGACAAAAATTCTTGACTTCATTGTTCTTCTTCAGCTCAGCTTCAAGTGCATGGATTCTTTCTTTTAAATTCTTATTGACTTCCTCTTCTTCTTCAAATACTTTCACCCATTTGATGAGCTTCATACTTTCCATAACTTTTATTTCCAACCCTTTTTCTATACTGTTAGCTTCCCTTTCTAATCGATTGATCTCAACCTGCATAGATTGGAATAGGCTAAAAATAATAGCAACCCTTTCTTCTGGAATATCATGCAGATATGTTCTGAGTTTTTCCTGAAAGCCCGAATTAGGGGTATCATCCTTTCCTCTGGATGAGTTCTGAGTCACCTTCTTGATACTTTCCAAGCCTAATGTTTCTTCATTATTGGAATGGAATGGAGAACAAGACACTATATCTTCTTTGGATGTGGGGGAATTCTTCATCATCTTCTTCTCTTTCTTTTTCCAATTTGTCAAAGTCTTGGTGGATATAGATTTCTGCTCAGAAATGACTGCGTCATTATCAAGAATGCTCTTCATTGTTGACTCTAGGAAAGAAACTCAAATCCTCTTCTCAATAGAATTATTGGAGAATATCCAACATACCTTAACCTTTCCCTCTGATACCACTTGTAGGACCCCGGGACACCCTGAGAGGGGAGGGGTGAATCAGGGTGGCAACTTTTTCTTCTTAAAGTTGTGGATCTTGTTCCCACGTTGGAAGGAACTACTTAAACCTGTATGATGGATATGATCAGCAATTAAACATTCACATGCAGAGACAGATGACACAGCTATTTTTACTTGGTTCACCACTGAGGGATACGTCCAAGGAGTATACGCCGACAGGTTGCCGGTCGTACCTAAATCCACTATGCTTCACTAGCTGCGGATACAAATGTTCGGGTACAGACACTCTGTCCCAGGCTCACTGCCTTTACAATTGTTCAGGGATAGCTCACTGCATCCCTCGGGTCACTCCCGTTGACTCCCCCTGGCTCACTGCCGTTGGTGAAGTCTCACTCAGTTTATAGACGTGAAGGTCTCTTCAATAGATATGCATTGAAGTCTTTGTCTCCTGTTCAGCATGAGACTTTGCTTGCATCAGAGTCCTGAGTTGATGCTCTTTTGAAATCAATATTCTACTTCAGTGCAATACCTGAATGAACTAAATCTCCTTCTCTTCCTTCAATTCCCAGTTCTGACACCTGAGTGTATCGATATATTTCTCTCTCTGTGAAGATCAGATTTTGGTTGCACGATCGTTCTTCTTCTCTTCGCAAAGCAGATTTGAGAGTGCTAAGCACCTGTCAAAAGGCCTGCGGGACCCCCAAATTTTCCGCGCACCCTTCCCGGGGGCTTGAGCGTAAAATTCAAACCTTGCGTGTAAAAATAACTTTTGTCGCGTAAAAGGCTTTTCGCGCTACTCTTCTTTTTCGCGCAACGCCTTCTTTTTCGCGCAACCCTCTGTACCTTAATTTTTCCGCGCGCCGGAGCTCAGGATTTGTCTAAGTGTCAAGCCTCTCAGAATGAGAGGGGTTCACCTCATATTTATAGACGTTTTTGATCCTGTGCGTAAAACCCCCCTTCTTGCGGACAACCAACTTTACGCGCACCAGTTCGATTTTCCGCGCACATGGTGCGAACATCTCTGATTTTTCGCGCGCCTCTTGCCTTTGCCGATTTTCTGTATTTCTGATTCGATACGCTGATTGCGCGAAAAATTCACCCAGCTTTTCTGCGCACAACATTTTTTGCGCACATTTCTGGTTTTTCGCCCACAGCTCTATTTTTTCGCGCAGCCCATGCCTTTACCATTTTACAACGTTCTGATTCTGAAACACTGTTTGCTCGAAAAACTTCGCTCCACTCATTTCGCGCATCCCGCTGTTTTTCGCGCCTAACTTATGTATTTCGCGCAAGCCTCTTATATTTCGCACACCACTTCCTTTTTGTGCGAACCTCCTTTTGCAGACAATCCAAGTCTTCATTTTCCGATTTTGAGGCCCAAAAATTTGGCAAACACTGGGAAATAGCGCCACCTTGTATCTGCTCTTTTTGTACCGCCTCTAGATCAACCATTCCTTTTTCGACGTTCTCTAACAAAACATGGATCATTAACCACATCCCTCGAACTCGACCTGCCTCCATAGAAACTCTTTTGCCAACAAATTTTTATGTTGTTTGTTTGCTTTGTCGACAAGGACGATCACCTCAACAGCGCTTCATCTTGGTGATCTGTATACTTCAGCAACTCTTCTGCTTTTATCACAACCTCCACTATTGTGATATGTAGTCTTTGAAGGAACAGATTTAGCATCATCATCTTCTATGACAATGTGATGTTCATGACTATCTCAGAAGTCCAATCTTTGCACATTGTCTTCTTCATCAACCGGTATGATGTACTTCATGCAAACCGATTCAATTCGTCAGGAAGTCTCTTGCATGGTTCTCATGAAATCATGAGTAATTGCATGGACTTAATCCAAAGACCTCATTCTTCTTTAATCATCCTTGGATGGATTATACCTCACATTCTGCATTGTTGTAAACAATGTATCACCTTTGACACATGTTCTTTGAACTTCCGATCAGTACAACAATCGTCTGAATCACCACTCCTCTACTTCATCGGAGTACTTCATGATCTCCTTCATTTTGATATTCCATTGACAACTATTGACAACAAATAAAAACCTATACACAACGTGGTTCCAACAGGTTACACATAAGATAAATTCTACTACAAACATTCATTAAAATCTAAAAATATTTCCAACATCATAGTATTTTATTTATAATTTTTATAAATTAAATAATTAATGTTATTTATGATATAATGATGAAGAATTAATTAACTTATTAATTAAAGATTAAAATAATTGATATTATAAATATCAAAATAAATGTAAATTGAGACTTTTGATGTCATCCACGAACTTTCTAGGTGAATATGACATGTTTGGGTTGTTTTAATTTTTTTTTTGAAGTAATCAACTTGTTACGACTTTCACAAAAACCAAATACTAAATAGTGCCAAAATTTACATAAATGATTTTTTAAAAAAAATACTATATTATTGAATGAAACAATATTCCTAAAAATCTATGGTTTGGACTAAGGAATTATATAATAATATTAATGTTATTAATTAACTACATTAGGTTCTCTTGAAATTTTGTTGTATGTTATTTAACTATGTATTATAATAATACAATAAAACACAATAAAAGTTAAACTATTTAACAAAGTGTTAAATCTAAAATATAGGTTTAATATGGTGACCCACACTTGTCTAAAACCTATCGGTTGAGGGGATTTTTACCCATACCTACCTTATTCCTAAAATAAATCCATTCGGAGCTATTAATTCATCAATCTCATTATTATCCAAGAGTTATTATGTGTAAGTATTTATTAGGACATTTTTATAATCCATGTCCATGATTCATGAATTTTTTTTTTCAAAATGAATATTTTAAGGTTTTGTGGATGGGACTCTTAATCAAGATCATCATTTTAAATGTATTAATGATTTATTTTTCTAAATATTTTTAATTAATTTCAATTATTTAAAAACGATTTTGAGCATTTATTTATATGTAAATTTCTGTTTGAAAATGTTAATTACATTCAAAATGTTCAAAGTGGTATGTGACAATTTGATTCAAAAATATATTTTATAAAACATCCTTTATAAATGCATGACTTTTAAGTGATTTCAAAAAATGTGACATTTCTCTAAAATAGTTTTACTAATCATTTTCAACTATGTCAACATCCTTGACTGGATACTATTATTGATTGAGGTTGATTTATTATAATACGATATTCCATATTGTATTGAATGAGTTATGATATATTTGAATATGAATGTTCTATTTTTATACCATTCATGAATTATGGGTAAAGTGTTGACATTTTGTATCCTAGTTTAAATATTAATATTTATGTTATGATTCAATATTTTTATATGAAGAATGAATTGGATTTGTTAAGTGATGGGTGGAGCCTATTATAGCTCCTCAATGCATCGGTAGGTCTCATGGGACAAAACAGTGTCTTGGCACAAGATATTGAATAAATCTTATTTGTATTCCTGGCACGATCTCTTGACTATGTGGTTATGAGGTCCGACATTATGCATTCCATCATTATAAAATTATCGATTGATATTACATGTGATTATTCAACTAGTAAAATATCCATGTGAAAAAGTAAATTTCATTATTTGATTTATCTTTTCAATATTATACTATAGTTTATGTTTAATGGGATTGGGGTTAAATTTTATACCTTGTCATAAAAGTTTATGGTTATTTATGATATCTTTTTCTAAATTTTTTATCTTTACTAAGCATCTGAGCTCACCCCTTTATTATGTTTTATTATCCCAAGATGCCAAGATGTATACTATGATTTATATGCCGGTTTATTCTAAGGTAATAATGGAATTCTCAAATGATTTTTTAGAATATGTTTTATGTTAGAATTTGTAATGTAATGTTTATATATATAATCTATTTTCCAAGACTGCTAAACTAATCGGTCCTTTGGGAATTTATTGCTTGCAATCATGCCAATGTATTAAAATAATGCACCAACACTAGGTAACTGGGGTCATGTAATTACAGTTGGTATCAGAGGAAGTTTAGCAACAACCTTGGAAATAGATTTAGATAAAATATGATTTTGAAACATTACCCTAAGACATAATTTGAGCATTAATATAGAAGAAATTCCTATAATGTTGTTAATGTAGATATTTTGTGATTTTTCAAACCAATAAATCCCTATATGGATACAAGCAGGTAGAGGCGGCTCTGGAATTGATGTATCTAGGGGTAAAACCTAAAAACACTGCTTTGACCTAGAATCGAATGAGAATTGGTGCACAAAAATGTGCCTTACTGCACGCTTGGTTACGACACTCCCATAAGATATGCTTAAAATAATTCACATTTTCTTTAAAAACCATTTTGACGGATTTATGAGTAAATATGTTAGCAAATAAACCATTTTTATGCTTATGATACTAGATGTGTGAAAATCTTCAATTAATGTTGAGGATTTTTCTAGTTTTTGGATTATAAATTATGAAACGATCTAACCAAGTGTATGTCACCATTTAGAAATGGCGCCCAGTAGAAGGAATGAGTACTCTAGAAGTACGCATGTTCTAAAGAGTAAAAAGGATCATATATTTAATGGTCTTTAGCCGATATTTATATGGGAAATAATCTCCTTTGTATTTTCATCAAATTAATAAATATTATCGTGTGTTTATAATATAAGTAAAGAATTTTCTGAGTCATATGGAATTGAAGGGAAGCCCGAGAAGAAGAGGATAATAGATAAACAGATGGGTAAAGGGAAGAAGGGAAAGAAATATTTTCGCAGATGTGATAACTATGGAAAGAATCACCCTGAGAAGTGATTGAATGAAATGGGAGTTTGTTATAAGTGTGTAGAAATATGACACCAAGTTCGTGATTTTAATTGTAAGAAAATGGTTTCAAATGTACATTGGTTCATCTGCAAGGAGTTGAGACACTACGCGAATCAATTTCCCAATCATGCTATTATACCCCAAATGATGTTATTAGAGAATAATCATGTTTTGATACTACCACAGATGAAGAAGCATGATTAGTTTTCTTCTATTTTTATTAAATAATTGTGTCATTTTAATACAATATATAAGAATTATAAATTATATAAGTATTTTATTGCATTAAATTTTCATTAAGGATTTGAGATTTTATGGTACCAAGTAAAGTGACACAGTTTCAAGTTAAACATTTTTGGAAAATATATGGTTGGGGGAAATATAACCCTTAATATGTTTCTGAAATTGAGAAAACGATTTCGGAATAAGATATAATTGAGTTGGATAAAGTATATTGGATATTATTGACTACCTTGGAACTAATTAATAATTTTTTATTCCATCATTTTGGGAGTTCACAACAATTTTCGATTCAAAGAGTATATTCAGTATTCTATAATAAATAAGGGAGAATGAACATAATCAATAATGTTTTATGGAAATTCAGGGTGTTACCAAGTTTTAAGAGAATACATGATGAAGGTATTCACTTGTTATTACGTGGTAAAATAAATCTTCATTATGTTTACCTTCCTTATAAATTTTGGACTGTGAGTTTTGACAAAAGTATTTTAGATAATACTAATGGTTAGAGTGAATTTGGTTTGACATTGGATACTATTGTTTATGGTTAAAAAATTTATTAACACAATTTTTGGTTTGTTATAAAAAAGGTAACCCAGAGGTTGAGTGACAACCCATCACATCCGGCAAGGCCGTGAGACTTGAACCCACAACCGAAGGGAAACAAGGGGGAATCACCTACCACGAGCTTACACGATTTTTTAGTTTGTATAATATTGTTTTTTAAAATGATCTAATAGATGAATTATAAATTCATTATTTTTGTAACCCTATACAATTTGGATAAATATATAAATATTATATTCTATTATCTTTTGGAGTGAAACATAAGTTTGTGGTAGAAGTTTGTTGAAGGATGGAACTCTACTTGTCACTTATTTTTTTCTCTCATTCTATGAAGAAATTAATTCTTAAACATTATGAAATGGATCATAAATCCAAAAATTTGTTATCATAATACCTTATGTTTTGTTAAACCGATGATATTTATATCATCATAAATTTATGGCTTTGAGGCCCTCAATATTTCATTTATTTTTCACTTGTTTGTGATTGATGGCCTCAATCACTACCTAAAAATATTTACATTTTCCCTAAAATTATGAGTCTCAAATTCCCACCCATGTTATTCAATTCAAAATCCTAATTTGGTGGTGACATTTTCAATTCCCTTTCCCTCTTATTAAGACTAAATTTTAATAACCCGATTTCCCATGTGGGTTTTCCACAAAGGTATTTTATATTATCAATCATTAATTTTCTTAGAACAATTTCAAATTCCTAGGAAGAAATTTATTGAAGGATGGGATAATGTAACACCCTAGTATTTCATAATATGTTATCTTTTTAAAGTAATTCAATAGCTTGCGCCACACAAAACACAATGTTCGAATGCACCACGACTTACCAAATTACCCATTTAAAAAGCAGTTATGAACAGTATTAAGTGTATTTTGAATTTTATATACTCCATATAATTTTAACATACATATTATGAATTATTAAACATAATATAAGAACAAGTCCAATTTTTGAGACAAAAGAAGTGTTTTTTTTAAAAAAAATTCAATTTTACCACTTTTTAATGGAGAACCCTTTTTAAATCCAATATTTCACACTTTTATAAATTTAATTTGAAAAAATAAAATTTTTATTTAGAAGTGGGATATAAAAATTTATTTTGGATAAATTTTTGCTATTTTTTTGATAACATTCATATTTTGATGAATAGTAAAAAATACTAAATTTTAATTGAAAACAACTTTTTTTTAATCAAAATAATTTATATTGTTAAAGTATAATTTTTTTTCGTTATTAAGTATAATTAGATTATATTTTTGTCATTTAATCAAATTTTTTCCATTGGAAGTAATTTTACATTTGAATTAGACATTAATACATATCACTTTTTTGATATTTTTTTTCTTCATAAAACCCGGTTTTCTGGTTTTGACAAAAAGAATTAATTTTAAATTAATTCATGAAATGTCTATGTTTTGAATTTTGTATAATTTACATAATTATTTAATTTGTAATATCCAAATTATTTTAGGGTAAATTATTGGTATTTTTTGAAAACATTCAATTTTTGATGAATAGTGAAAATACTGCACAGCACATAAAAACCAACTTTTTCATTTAAAGAATTATTTTTAATTAAAAATTTATATTAAAATAGATACATAATATATATATTAGTACAATTTATGTCATTGGAGTAATTTTATAATAATATTTGATATATAAAATTTTATTTAACAATTATAACGTACTTTTACCCACCTTCTAGGAACATTTACCCACTTTCTAAGAACATATAAAAATTTTCATAAAATATAATTTTAACACTTCTGTTATTTGAATTTCAAAAATCTGAGAGACAAGGTTTACATCAGTAAGTAAAATGTGGTTCAATAAGACAGAAATAATTTCTGGTGAATAGTAACTATTGAATTTTATTTATCGCAGTTATACGTAGATAAGGTAATTAAAGATAAATATAATATTAAAATTACCTCAAAACATGTCCTAATTCTACCGTATAAGTGTATTTCATCAAAAATTAACCTTAAGAGATAATTAAGATCCTTTTGATACATTTGGGTTAGATTAAGACATTTATTATATTTTAATTAAGGAAGAGTTAGAAGTGTTCAATTCAATGATTAATAACAAAATAATTTTCAATATAGGTCTGCACATAAAATAAATTCGACTATAAATATTCTTTATAAATATAAAAATATTTTCTACCTCATGGTTTTTTATTTATAATTTTTATACATTAATTAATTAATGTTATTTATGACACAATGATGAAGTAGTAATTATCTTATTAATGAAAGATTAAAATAATTTATATTATATATATCAAAATAAATGTAAATTTATACTTTTGATGCCATAATCAAATTTTCTATGTTAATATGAACTTATTGGGTTTATTTAATGTATTTTTTTCGAAGTAATCTACTTGTTATGACTGTCAAAAACTCCGAATACTAAATACTGTCAAAATTAACATAAGTGAGTTTAAAAATAAATACTATATTATTAAATGATATAAAATTACTAAAAATATAATGCTCTACCAATGTAATTATATAATTATAGATATGTTTTTAATTAAACAATTAATGTTTTATTGTAATTTTATACTATGTTTATTAACCATGTATTATAATTATACAAGAAGACACGACAAAAGTTAACCTATTTAACTTTGGGTAAAATCAAAAGATACGGTTAATATAGTGACCTAAAATTTTCTAAAACCTATTTTTGAGAGTATTTTGACCCATAATTACTTTATTCTATAAATAAATCTATTTTGAGCTATTATAAACCTAAAACAATTTTAGAGTAAATAAATATTTGAAGATTTTTCTAAAGAACCCCTCACCTCTCTTATAAAATGGTACTTCCCCTCCTCTTAAATTGAAACCTCCAAAGCCATTTGGACTAGACAAACCCTAATAAAATCATCTCCCAGAGAACCTTAATTCATCAAAGAGGCCTTAATTTGATCTGAAATACTTCCTAAAGAGACCATTTGTTAAAATCCAAAGGAAGCAACCCGAATAAGAGGTAATTATTTCATCATGTTTTTCAAAGTTCTTTTCTTCTTCCACTTCCTCTTTATTTGTTGTTTGCATAAAAAAATTATAACTACAATACCTCCTACATACTGTGATTTTATTATAAATATGGTACAACCATATTAATTATTCTATCCGTACTATGAATGAAAATGTCAGTATACGGGTGTACGTACGGCTTACCATCTATACGTCATAATGTAGTTTGTTATTCAACACTTGATTATATGGATGGGTTTAATAATGAGTATAATTGATGTAAATAATAAATATAACATGTTAATTATTCCTTATATATAATATACCCTCCAATTACATAAAATTTCACCATCAATAGAATGACAACATCCCTCGTGCATGCGTACAACTTACCGTCTCCAATATGCGATGAGATTCATTTTCACGTTCACCATTCAACAATGATTATAAATATATTTATTATTAATAAGTTTGTAATATATGACATAATAATTCTATTAGATATATATATATATATATATATATATATTCACATATATGTCATTCACTTACTTCCGTTCAATACGATATGAAAACAGAAACGATGTTTATGTGTACGTTCAGCCTACTATCTCCTTAAATAGTTTTTTCCATTTCATATATCTATCAATTATAAATAATTATATTCTAAATATATATAATACATAATTATTTTATATTCTGGAATAAAATACATCCTGATATAAGTTATACAATCTAGAATAACAAGTTAAAACATGTCTGCTAAAGAAAGCAATTATTAACTGAAATGTTATTTTAATATTGGAATTATTTTTAAATGGTTAGTATAAACCCATAAATGAATCAAGTATGATGTCATAAATATGAATATGGTTTTGTTATAATTTAATTACCTACTATGGTCATTATTCATGAGGTTAAATGTACCCTCAACCAAAGGAAAGTACAAAGTAAGGGTTAATTCTTCAATCTCATGATTATATGAGATTGTTTACGTGTAAGTATTTACTGGGACATTTTTATCATCCATGTCCATGTTTCATAAAAATGTTTTCAGAATTTATATTTTATGGTTTTTTTGAAGGGACTTTTTTTACAAGATCATCATTTTAAATTTTTTAATGAGTTGTTTTTCTAAATCTTTTTAATTAATGTCCATGTTTAAAAAATTATTTTAAATTTATTTATATAGACATGTTTGTTTGAAAATTTTAATTATTTTCAAATATTTCAAAGTGGTATGTGAAAATTTGACTCGAAAATCTATTTTAAATGACTTCATTTATAAATGTGTGTCTTTTAATTGATTTCACAAAAGGGACATTTCTCCCAAAGAGTTTAACTAAGCATTTTCAACTATTTCAACATCATTTACTGGATACTATTCTTGATTGAGGTTGATTTATTATAATAAAATCTCCCATATTTTATTGAATGAGATATGATATGTTAGAATTTAGATGTTCTATTTTTATATCATTCATGGTTTGTGGTAAAAGTATTGACATTTCGTATGCTAGTTTTAATATTAATGTTTATGTTACATTTCAACATTTTCATATAAGGAATGCATTGGACTTAGTAAGTGACGGATGGAGCTTGCTATAGATCCTCGATGCATCTGTATGTCTCATGATACAAAATAGTGTCTCAGGAAAAGGCCTTAACAAAATATTATTTGTAGTCTTGGCACGGGGCCTTGACTTTGTGGTTATGATGTCCGACATTATGCATTCCATCATTATAGAATTAGGTATTGATATTATTTGTGATTATTCGAGTAGTAGAATATCCATGTAAATATGAAAATGAAATTATTTGATTTATCTTTTCCTTATTATACTGTAGTTTTTGTTTAATGGGATTGTGTTTCAATTTTATACATTAACATAAAAGTTTATTATTATTTATGATAGCTTCCGCTATATTGTTTATCCTTACTGAGCATCTAAGCTCACCCCTTTCTTATATTTTATATTCCCAGGATTCTAAGAACTATATTATTATATATATGCATGTTTAATAAAAGGGAATAATATCCTTCTCAAAGGATTATTTATGATAAGTTTTATGTTATAAATTGTAATGTATGGTTCATGTATGTAATTTATTGTCCAGGACTGCTAAACTGATCAGTCCTTTGGGATTTAATTCCTTGAAATCATTCCAATGAATTAAAATAATGCACCGACTCTAGGTAAATGGGGTTGGGGTGTTACACTCATGTTTTCTTCCTAATAAAAATTACATGACATGTAATATGATTACATGACATGTAATATGATTACTTGTCATGTATATATCCTAAAAATTATAAAAAGTCTCATTTTATGTAGAAAACTCTGAACCACCCTAGAAATTATCCAAACATGGGGAGAACTATGAAAAACCTTCAACATTTTTATACATACACTCCTTTAATCCAAACATACACACAACTCTAAATGTTAGGTTATTTTCCTGAGGAAACACTCTTTATACTTAGTAGACCCTAGACGAACCCAAATAAAAATGGAAGATGAATAATGATAAGGCAAATACCTGAAAGTTTGTAATGGGATGTTACACTCCATATATTCAACTATAGATCATGGGTTTCATATTTCTGTTATTGTATCTTAATCAACATTGATTCATAGGAAATAAATTTATCATTTTGTACATGGATAAAACTATGTCCTTTCTTCAACGAATCATTATATATCACAAATAGATCATTTTATATTGGTTGAGTCAAAATAACATCATTAAAAATTTCTTTCCTAAATTATTCAAAATATTCTTTAAATTCCTTTTTTCATATGAAAATAAACATTTTATATATTAACATGGTAAATTTGTCATCCAATCAACAATTTCTTTGAACCAATCAAGGATAATAACCTACCAAACCAACAAAACTGCATACCTCAACTATGTTCATTTTCATGAGATTCTTTTAAGGACTTTTTCTTCAACGGATTAACTAAGATTCCATAATTAAAAACAATATGGCCATGAAAAGAGACTTTCTGAATACAAAATTCACACATGTTTGTTTTCCTATAAAATTATTTTTTTCTAAGAGTCTTATGAATGATCCATAAGTTTTTGTCATGGTAATAATATAATTTATACAACACCATGATATCATCAATAAAAGTCATAAAATTTCATAAATATATTCTTTGAATACTCTATTATTTATATATATAAAAACATATGATGCATAAATCAATCTAAATGGAATCAATGGAACCATTTAATGTCTATACATCATTAAAAATTTTGTATTATGAATATATTTCTACTTGAATGAAAATTTATGACACCAAAAATGAAGTTAAACAATTGAAAAATATTTAGTATACTAAAGTTGAGTGAAGAAGTCAATAATGATAGGTATATGGTACTTTTTCTTTTTCATAATAGTATTGATTTAACTATAATCAATGCACAACATCATAAATCTATCTATATTACTAATTAATAGATAAAAAGATACCAAATTTCAATCAATAGGGTCTATAAATCCATTATTACACAAATACTATAGTTATTCCTTCAAATTAAAAAATTAAATAGTGGCCATTCTATAGAGAGTCTTTAATACTGGTTTTCATCATGTTTTATATCAATGGAAAGCTCACCTTCATTCTCTGGTGGATATCTAAGAAATTCATTAGGAAATACATCAATGAATTATTTTACAGTTGGAACATACTAAACATGAATTTACCTTTTACATCAATAGGTTGTGTCTACAAATCATTCCCAATTTTCTCTTTTAGAAGATCTACTAGAGGATAATCTAGACTTGAATGAGATGATAGTGCCTCTAATATAAATATAAAAAAATTCCACATCTTCATCATGAATCATAATTTATTTTTCTTTGTAATACTTTTTATCATATTTTGATATATAGTATATAAAAAGGATTATATAAAAGGAAACCATAGTTATAATAATATATTATAAATTTTTTCTATTTTATGCTTCATAATGGAAACTACCTAACACATTAATATAGAATTGATATTTACACTAGGTGTTTTTAATGGAAAATACATCTTAAGGTATAAAGGAAATATCTAATTCTCTTGGGAAACATGGACGTTTTAAAAGAATAAATGTAACTATAATAAAAAAATATATTAGATAAATTTGAATATATGATTAAATTACATTCAACTACATGTTTAAGAACATCAACCTCAATAGTTGTGATTTCTTAATCATGGAATTCTACCCTTAACCACTTATGTGGTATGTTCCATTGTTTCTTGGGACATTAGTTTTAATAATTCCTCATTTATTTATTTTTGAATCACTATATAGTAGTGTTCTCATTCTTTAACTTCTATTCATTATCCAGATGACCCTTATCTATATAGTTGTAAAAAATCTCATTCCCTTTATGAATTTTCCATGATGTTGTTTCCACAATATCCACACGAAGAAAATTTTTTCTTCTAATTCTTATTCTATGAAACATTCCCTTTTTATCAATGTTTTTATGAAATATTGTTCTCTTGATTTAAAATTAATATATAGGATATATAAAATTTTTCACTTTTTTTATGGTTCAAAAAAATATTTCGTCATATGATGAAGAAGTTGTAGAAACCAGGGCCCTTTGGAGACATGTCTTAAGACCTTCAAAAAATCAGTCAATGTATCTTTATATATTACGTATGTAATCAATATAATATTTCTCTAGTATTTTAAATTTATCTTCAAACCTCAGGATGTTTTTACATTTTCATCAAAATGATGCACATTATCTTCATTTTATTTCATTACTGATGAGTGAAATATTTATCAATCAATATTACATTTAAAGATCTCAATTCGATGTGATATGTTTAGTCATCCTCTAAATTATTTTGTATTAATAAATACCATTGATAAGTATCATATTTGAGATAATATATTTCTATTATAAAATGTTCCCTTTCATCACATCGTAATGCTAGAAATATTATTTCAAGGAACATTATCCATTTCTCAGCTACCACTAGATTAGTTGTTACACTAAATTATGGGGGATTATTACACATGAAATGATTCAATATAGTTAAATAAAGCCATGAAACATCATGTTTTTCCATATGTGAAAGGTTATTAGTTATTGTGTGGGTTATCTTCCCAAATATGGGCATGATCTGGTCATCTTCCACACCAATTGTATTGGCTAACATAGTATGGAAAATTCTACATTGTCTATTAGAATTGGTACAATTATTTTTTTCAGGATCCATTTAAAATAAATGGAATGTAAGGAATTAGTTATTTTTGAATTTTATATTATAATATATAATTAAAAATATGGTGCTACTATTAATATTAATTGAAAATATATGCATTATTATTATCAGAATAAAAAACATGTTTTTTGGGATATGTTTGAATCAGGAATATATTTTCAAATATATTAGAGTGGTTTATAACTAAAAAGTGATTTAACCATGAAATATACGCTAGTAGTGTCAAACCATGTGTGAATGAAGCGTCCATTCACTATACCAAATTTTGAGGGATGAGATATACTTAACCAACTCTTCTCAATGTTATTACCACTAGATGCATCTGTGCTAAATCCAAGTCCACTTATAGTATCCAGATAAGGACTTGTTTCTATTAAAACTACATATTAAATGCATTATAATTTTTTTTTCATATTATTATATAATTAAACATATCCTCAACTTCTTTCATAGGGTTATTCTCTCAAATATATGATTTACTAAATATAGTTCCCAACATTTCACCCAAACTTCCTCAGATACCAAATTTAATAACCCCGACCCAAGTAACCCAAATACAGTTCCTTCTCAATTATATTGGAATAAATACAAGGGATTTAATCCCAATAGTCTGACCAGTATATCATTCTTAAATAAATAGATATATAAATTACACCAGTTTTACATTGGGAGTAAAATATAAAAATATAAAATTAAATGTTCAACATCTTTGAAAACAATTCAATGATTTTTCATTCAGAAGGTAGGTAAAGGATAAAAAACGGATGAGTTAAAATTTTTAGTAAGGGTTATGTACAATGGAAAAAACCATGAGTAAGTATTCAATTGTCATTATAGTAAGGTAGGTTACTGAAAACACATGCTATTTGTTTAATAACATGAGTTTGAAATGAATCCTGGGATAATATTAATGTAATAATATCATGTTTAATAATGATAGAATTATCAATAAATGAAATCCATAATATTTAATATCATTATCTCAAACATCATTTTATCTATAAAATTAATACCTTGTACCAAGAAAGATTAATAGATAGGTATGTTTATACCAAAAAACCATTTAATTTGTCTATCTACTATATCTCAAGAGACATGTTGGTGCATCAAGGTGCTATCTATAACATGGCCTCACCCATTATTGCACGTAAAATTTATTACTCATATATTTAATGAACAATAAAATTCATAGAAATATTCATTATCAATAAATATCTATATTATTTAAATAATATTTATTTTTAATGATTTCATTAGTTAATCAAATAACATTCATTATAAAACACTATATGTAGAAATGGTATTTCATTTGGGAAATAATCATAACCATGATGAAAATTATATTTATATTCAATATAAATTTAATGTATAATGATCATATTTAAGTGAATATTTCTTCATAAAGTTTACAACCAAAATAATTAATGAGAAGTAATAAATGTTTTTTAATAAATTAATGTCTTTTGAAGGGTAAAATAAATAGAAGAATAAAATAAAAAAATTTATTTACAAAATTTATTTATAAAATAATTTAAAACATTTAAAATAATATAAATATACTAAAACAGTTATGGTGGAAGATAACTCCATTAACATCATATACATTAATTAAATTTTGAGTGGAATTTTTGTAATGAAATTTAAAAATAAATTGTGGTAAAAATTAAAAATATTCCATTAAAACCATTTTAAAATTAAATGACAACTAAAATTTTCCATAGAAATTAATTTTTTTAATAAAAATAACTATTTTAAAAACATTTTGAAAAAAATATGGTCATGGAAGAAAAAATTATCTGATTAAAAGAAAAAAAAATATATTTTTATTTTAAACATTTTCCCTTCATTCTTGTTAAAAATAGAGAAAACATTTGAATAAAATATATAGACTCATTACATATCAAGAGTATTATAAAAGATATTTATTTTATGAAGGATTTATTATAACATTCCTTCAATAAAAAGTAATGAAATAAAAAATAATAAAAAATGAGAATATAAAATAAATCCTTACCTATTTGGTAACTTTTAAACTATGAAATTTGAAAGAATAAAAGTTAATTAATATATTAGCCATTATTAATATATATTTATTGTTTTTAAGTATATCATAGTTTTATTATATATACCACATAAAAGTAAATATGTGCCTAATATCAAATAAGTCTTAATGGAATTCATATTCAGATGAAATTCTTTACATCACACATTAATTTATCTGAACATGACATATACTCCTATATAATGGCTTAAAATAGGTAATTAACTGATAAAGTAACCATATTCATATTTATTATACCATTTATGATTCAATTATAACATCTTATCACCTATTTGTTAAAAATATTTCATCTTTACAGTTGTTTTGGGAGTTAACTACATCATTTTCTCATGCATATTTGGTTATGAAAGGTATAAATATTGTTAGTAAGATTTAATTACATCACTTCAAAAATTATTTTTTATTATAAATATCAAATATTTTTATTATATACATTTTTCAATCATTAAAGATATTTTTCCATAGAAAATTAATCACATAGCTTCGTAGAGATTGTAGGTCACACGTGCGCACATGCAACATTATCATTTCATCAATGGGTTAAAGAGTTAAAATTTTTATGATATATTAAATTTTCATAAATTATTATGATTTCAAAAGTATCATATATATATTCCTTATTTTCATCATTATAACTATCCATGTGATACAGTGACAGAAAACAAATTACATCGGTTCGCGAGATGGTAGTCCATCAAACACACGAGCTATAGTTTTGTTTCCAATTTAATGGAGAAAGTTGTTGTTAAATATATTTAAATAAATAATAATAATATCTTAGTATATGATATATAATTTTCTTAATATATTTTTATTATTAATATATGAATTAGGGTGGTAAAATAATAAGTAAAAAAGAAAAATCATGGTGAAGATGATTACCTTCACATCAAAAAATTCCATCGGATCTCTTATTAAGAGCGCTAGGGTTAGTATTTTTGAAATAAAAAATATATAAAAATTGGGTAAAAACTTTTGGGAGAGATTTTGGTCGGTTTTTTTTCTGATAAATTTCTTATGATGTGTCAAGAAGTGTGGGGTGGAGCTTCCCTTTTATAATTTAGGTGAGTTACAAACTTGTAATTTCTCAATGATTTAAAATAATGTCAAGTCCCTTTCATTGGAAAATAGAACAAAAATGGACCATATTATAATATTATCAGGGTAAGAATGAAATAAAAAAATCTTTATAGTTTTATAAGATTTTTGGTCATTTAAGCCCATATATTTTTAGGTTAAGTCCCTAGGTACACCTATTGTAACATTAATCATGGTACATTTTTTTATTATTTTTATTATATATTATGACAAAAAGTTACAATGTAACTTTTTTTTTAAATTTTGATACCAAATATGTATTCCATTTTATCAATTCCAATTCATAGATGTAGTCAAATTAAATTTAAAAAGTTACACAAAATGTATCAAAAACCCATTTTTCAAAATATATAATTTTCAATCCTACGATGATCTTACATTAAACATATGATAAGTAATAATAATTATATGTATATAAATTAAAATATTTAGATATATATTATATAAATTTCATTTAAATAATTTATCATTTATGATTATTTTAATTAACTACAATGCAAAGACACTAAGCTTTAAAAAAATTATTACATGAAAAATATCCATTTTTACCTCCAAATAGTCTTATATTTATTTATATAAAATAGATAGTCAATAAAAAATTTATTCTAAATATTATAAAATATTTTTATTGTTTTAATTTGTTCTTGGGAGTAAACTTACTTCAATCACACACACACATGACTAAAAGGAAGCTCATATCCCCCAAAGGGATAACCCACCCAACTATCTCTTTTTATTACATCATAGATTTGGCCCAAAGTCTTAGGGGTAATGTAGACAAATACATGGCCCGTAGGAAAAATTTTCTTGTCCCTAGGCCCATTCTGTGAGTAGTACTACTATAATAACCACACAGTACAATCGTTCCTACTACTATACTTCCCTCTAGTACTATAGTGTCATCAATGCTATACTGCCACCATTTCTACAATGCCACACTTGCTATAGTTCCTCCGTTATTACAGTGCCACTAAAGTACTACTACCATACCTACACCCAATGTATTTTGAACCCACATTTTTCTTATAGGTTTATGAGGTTCTTACCTCCATTTTATAAAATATTTTTATAAAGGAAAGGTCTAATAGTTAAATACTAAATTATCAAATATATATTAAATATTATTTCTTAGGAAAAATTTCAAAAAATATTTAATGGGTAATTTTAATCATGAATGATCCAAATTTTTATAAATCCTATAAAATTAAAATATTGGTTCAAAGAAATTATAAAATCTGAATTTTATTACAGTTTTATTAAAAAATAATGTTCACTTATGTTAATTAAATCTCCAATTATGAAAATTATTCTAAAATCCTAATTACCAATTTCATACCAATATTCCAAATATAATCCATCTATCAATTTAACCTAGAAATAGTAGCAATTCCAATTCACAATCCATTAATGGCCAATAACTAATTCACATGCTAAGAAAAGTACATATTTATTATTTCAACACCTCTGGTGATAAGGTCCACGTGGTTCCATCCAAGAGAAACCCATAATTATTCAATTTAATTAAAAGGATATATATTTGTACATTCGTGGATTCAAATTAAATTCCAGTATAGTCATACATATCAGGTGTCTAAAAGTCTAGGGCCTTATTCACCAAGAAAACAAATAAAATTTTAAGAAGGTATATGAATAATGATTTAAGATATACAAGTGATTTACATTTATTAATGTTCATGTTCTTGGAGTGAAGATGTGATCACAAATATTTTTCATACTAGAAAACCAAAGAAACATTAGGGAGATGTTTTAGACCACCGATCATAAAATTGGAAAATAATTAATCTAAAATCAAGTAGAAAAATCAATTCACAAAGACATTATTCCCTATGTAATGTTATATATCGACCAAATCAGGACTAGAAGAAGATGATTCTGGAAGAAACAAGAGGAATAATGAATCCCAATAAATACTTAATGATTATGGACATTTGAATCAATCAACATATAAAGGAACTAAGCAAAGGAACTAGATAATCCAAGGAATCCTTATAAAAACGTTAGGTCAAAGGAAGGGTATTAGGAAATTGATCAATGTTTGGGGGGATATGTTTCTTATCCTTTTTTAATTTACCTAGAATGGTGTAATTGGATAGCTGATGGGGCCTGTTAAATTTCATGCACCCCTAGAAACCCCACAAGATAGATGAAAAGTTTACTTTAGGGGAGCCTTCTTCTGGGATTCCACTGGTTGGCTCATTTGATTCTTATATCCTTACCTAGATACTACCCAATCCACTAGTTATATAGTAGAAGTACATCATTTTCCTTTGTAATATGCCACTTCTATCCTACACCCACTTTCTCCTCCAAGACCTTGATAATCTTTTCAACATTATTATAACAGGGTAAAAGTAAGTTTTAAAAAATTTAAATGGACTAATTATGAACATAAATATGAATGTACCTGGATAAAATATAAGGTCTTACATATTGTAATTCTGTGGTAGGAGGATTAAAATACACTGATGATTCTTCTCATAAAGTTCACCCTTGGTCACATCCAAGAAATATGTTTTTAATAACATAATCGATCATAAGAATTCCATGTTTTATATATGTCATTATATATTTCTATTTGTGGATGTGTGTGATGGTTTTTAGAATTGACATTATTATTAATGTAAATCTTGAGTCACATATGTCGATGTATTAATTAAAACCATGATGATATTTTCCCGTAGTGAGGAAACATACATTGGAATCACCATGAGTGATATGTTATTAACTAATAGGCTAAGAATGTATTTTTCCTTTTGATTTAATGGGTGTATATATATCATTATGTTTTATTAAAATGGAAATATATGATTAATTCATGTCCCTGGTTGGATATACATGTGTTCAATTTAAAATTTTGAGGAAAGATATATCATGCATAAAGGTTGATGATATATGTGATAAAACATACTTGATATGATATTATTTAAATGGGATTATATTACATGGTGAGCATTTTTATGATATGTTTTTCATTCTAATGTTAACACATTTCTCTATGGGTTCTTTGGTATGTTGTTGGATGCTAATCTTGGAATCTATGAATTTTTAGATTAATTCCATTTAGAAAGGGGCGTAGATGGCTAAAAACTATGTGTATCTAGAGTATTAATTAAATAGTATATGAATTACATAATTTAATAGACTATTATTCTATAGTTATTAAAATTAATATTTATATATTTTATGTGGATTTTATATATACAGACACCAATTATTTGAGAGGATATATATATTAGTTGAGTTTTAAATAAATATTTTTTCTTTAGTTAAGTGGATATAATATTTATTTATTTTTTTGGAAAAGGCATTAAGTGATATTTATTTATCATAATAATTTCATATAAATTATAGGCAAAAAAATATTAATGACGAAAAATTGAATGAGTTATTGTTCTAGTGGAAATGATATATTAAATATCATTTAAAAGATATTAATTAATTTATTTAGGAAATGATTGTTGTTTCAGACACAGGTGTTTCATATGTAAATAAAATAATAATGACAATAATTTTTATGGGATTTATGGTTCTTTGAGAATTAATTAATTCATCATGGGCTTGTGTGAAATTACCAATTTTAAACCATGATCAATAAATAATATTTTATTTTATTTTCTAGGGTTAGTGACCAGAGAAATCATTTCCCAAAATGAACCCTCTCTTAAAAATTCTCTCATCCCTAGAGATAAATTCATCTTGAATTTTATCAAGCATGAAATGATCTAATCTTCATCCCCCCTTTCAAGTCTAAAAGTGAACCAAAAAATATTTTTATGTCTCGAAGGAATTATTGTAACGATCAATGGTTATAGACACTAGGGTTAGAATTATATGTGCAAGAACCAATAGGTTTCTATTAAGATGTTATACAATTTGAAGAGAATTTTTGGATCACTTCTAGAGGGATTCTATCTCTAGACCCATTATCTCAATGAGGTATAGAAAAAGCTGAAAACTAATTTTTCAATAATGTTTTAAATTTATGTGAGGAAAAATCTATGTTATATAAATTAATTATAAATTATATGTGAAAGACCCTGTATTTGATTCTTATGGGGTTTTCTCATCTAGTTTTCATTATTTATCCAAAAACGTTGATATAAAAAAAATTATTTATTAATGAAATACCCCTCTCACTTCACCAGGAATCCTTCAACGAAGACCCATGATGTCATTTAATTAGTGTGCTAGATATACTCACACAAAAAATATACATGAAAACTTTAATAATGAATAAATCAATACAAATTACTATTAATATTATTAATAATAAAAATAAAAATATTTAATGTCGGATAACGGACATGTGTCAAGATCCTAGACAATGGAGGCGTCCCTATAATAAATGATTATTTGTGTTTGGATCAAAACATTATATAATTACAATTTACTGTAATATATAATAAATAAATCATTTTTTATTTTAAATATAATGAAATTAAATTTACCAACCATTTTTTGATCATTGAATTAATATTTCACTAATATTATTCATTAATCATAAAATATAACTCTTAGGAATAACATCCTAATGTCAAGGGTAATAAATAATGGTACTGAAAAAATCATATTTTACCTTTTATTGATAATCCTTCCATTACTTTTGAAACATATCTATACCAAAATTCTAGAAGTGATCTTGATAAGTTCATAGATTTCTATTTACATAATAAATACATGTCTTTATCATAAATTTGTTAAATAACAACATTATAATTTATATCACATTTATAACTTTATCATATACCATATTATGTCAAGTGTATCATATGGGAACACACTACAATCATATGTGGTGGGGGGGGGGGGCTATGGTGTTCTCAAACAATATCTTCTAATAGAGAGGCTAATGATGTTACACCTCTAATATATTTCTAATATTCCATTTATGAATACATTTTTAGGCTCCTAGATAGTTTGTTGAAGAAGAAATTTTTGAAATAGATTTTTTTATAAAACATTAATTCTAATTAAAAAAACATATATGTTCAAAAAATATTATAGAATATAAATGAAACAAGTTCATAATTAGTTTTATGAAATTTCTATTAATAAACCTACTATAATTTAAAAAAGACAAGTAGTCTAGTTGTGGGAGGGAGATATGGGAGTGGTAACCCTCTTATGTAAATTGAAATTAGAATCATATCTTCTCCAACAGGATGGGGTTCCCCAGGTGAATATTTGACTCCCCTACCCCCAGTTGGAATATCTACATGATAAAACAAAATATGTAATGATAAATTTTTATATTATAAATAGAATATTTCATTATTGTATATTATCATTATCACTTATATAGAGATACATATATTTATGTAAAACTGCATGATGGGGCGATCATTAATTATAGAGGATATTTGTCTTGGAAATTAAAATCATTCATTGTTCATGTGTGAACTCTCCTCATGCTATAGAAATATCTTCATAAAAAATGATAAAAAAAATGATGCCTTATAATTTAATGATATTAGTGTTGTCCTAGATTATGATGGAAAGAGGGGGGGGGGGGATTTTGTTTTAAAAAGAAAAACAATAAATTTAAATGATTCTAAAAAATACAAGTCAATATCAGGAAAGCATTCAAAATTACCCAATTAAAATGTATTACTAATTAAAATAGAGAGGCATTAGGAACAGTGGAAGAGTACATGCGTAAAATAAAAAATAAAAGTAAATGTTGAAAAGGGAGTTTCGAAATAATACATGAATATTCCCTACGTCCCCTCCCCAAATGAAGTATTGAGAGGTTTATATTAAACTCCATGATTTTAATGATGACCCAAGAATGAATGTTAAATAAAACCATTGGTTTTAGCAGAGAAAAACAACCAACCATAGAGACCCTACCTTTTGAATTGAAAATTTATAAACCAAGAGGACACATAATTTTTAATTGAAAAAATAATGAAACCAAAAATAAAAAAGGTGGAATAAGGGAGATAGTTTTCTTATGGGAAAATCAATTACAATCCAATATCTACTATCACTAAAATATAAAAATATGAAATAATTATAAGGATACGTAAGATAAAAACAATATAGACAAGTCGTTACAATGAAAAAGATAAAAAAAATTCATGAAAAGAAGATCAAATAATGAATAATGAAAAATAGATCAATATAGATTGTGGTGTTTGGTGATTGTCGGTGATCTTCATGAATTTAAAATTTCAAATATTGATTTATCAATTAGAAATGATGATAGAAACTAGATCTTCTTTGATAATGGATGATAAAAAATAATTATCTTTTGTTCTCTTAGAAGATCAAAGAGGAATCCTTGATCATTGATAGTTAGAAAGCGTTTCATTGGATTGAAACTTCATTTAAATGAAGATCTTTGACTCCCATGATCATTATTTATATTATTATTGGGTGATGGGATGGTCCAAGTTCAAGAAGGAACATTATTGTGTGGAGATGATCCCTTTTTACTAACATTCAATATACATTGGAAGATTCTGGAATGTATCCTCCTGCTTTCTAGTTTTCTTGGAATAGAAGCAAGCGACTTGGATTCTCTATTGACTGTCAAATTAGCCTCTAGTGGGTAGTCTGTTGAGTGATATTGTCTATGGGTTGTCTTAATTTCCCTACGGACCGACCGATGCACTTCTAGTAACTATTTAGTGCCTCAATACATTATTGTACCAGGAAAATTCCCTTTATGCCATCTTTCAACTCCACTTTAGGATGGTTTATTTCCTACCACTATAAGTTAAAAAAATAACTATAAACACACTAAAAACATACATGAAACAATTTAGGAAATCATTTGGTTCTTTTTTCATTAAAAACCCAACAAGAGGCAAAAATATCTCCCATTTTAATTAAAAACACATTTTATTTAATAAAAATAATAAATATGTGTAAGAATATAAAAAAGGATTTGGAAATTTTTTACGAATCAAAATATCACTATTTATTATTTGTCCATTAGAGGTGTAAACCATTGAAAAAGAATTCACCTTGAAGTTGAAACACTATCTGAACATAAATATATTCTGTTATCATTATATCTTTTTCTTATATCTCTAAAACTTCTTCTCCTTTGTGATTATTAAAAATAAACATACAAATAATGAGTATTTGATAAAAAATATTATCTGAAAATATTTCATGAAAACAATTTACATCAAACATAAAATAAAACATGATATACACATTATTTTGAAAACAACCTGTATAAAAAACATGCATAGCATTATCTGACTCTCCCATTAGAGAAGAAAGACACATTAAAGTAAGGGATATTAAAATAAGGGTTCATTAATATATATATATATATATATAAAATAAATTATACTCTAGAATCCATGTAGAAAATTACAAATAGGATTATGGTCCAAATAAGACAAGACATGAACAAAATATCCTTAAAAATAGAAACTTTTAAATACAACTATCCTTGAATCTTTGGAAAAGATATTTAAAAAATTTGAAAATATTTAAAATGATTAAGAGGATTATGCCATGAGATCGACATTTAAACATTACATTATTAACTAAATATTATAAAGATATCACATTTTTAGAAAAATATAAAACACAAAAAATTATTATATGAGGGAGTAAAATAAAAATAATTCATAAAATTATTCTTGGTATATGAAAAATTATATCTTATAAAAAATTGATTCATCCTATACTTTACATTATTTCCAAGTCTATGTTTTTTTGATAAATAAATCCTTAATTATTATAGAATAATATTTGATTACTTTATTTCATAACCACCATATGATATAAAAATATATCTTGGTGGCATAGACCTATAAGAGAATAAATAAAAACATTTAGTTCCTAGATGTAGGTTCTGATAGTGCTAACAGTAAATTATTTGTGTATTATAATGAATTCTGGTAAACAAATATTGACATGTAATGTTTTAGGGACTCAATTTTTTTAATGATATTTTCTATTGATAATATTAAAGGAAATATAAATATATTTACATATTCCATATCAATTATTTTTTAATCATATTAATAAACTAAATGTATTGTTTTATGAAAATAACTACAAAGAATATTTTTTAGAAATCCCTTTAATAAATGTAGTATTTTCAGTTTAAATCATATTATTTAAATAACAAAAACCATTGTAATTTTTTAATGGTTGTCGGGAAAGACGAATCATTTCAACACATTCATAACCATGGGCAAATTTTTGAAGAGTATTTTGGAGATAATTGATTTGGGTTTCTAAATTATCAATGTTGGGTTGATTTTTTAATTTCAAAACAAATCATTTTTTTCATAGAAAAATGATCCAATTCATTAATAATTGATTATTTTCCGTTATGATTTTTTTTGTCAATTCATGCAATGATTTTCATATTTAGAAAGGATTTCATTACCAAAATTCTCATGTTCATCTTTATTAAAATATCACGAATATGTGGATGAGTGAGAGGAAGGGGAATGATAAGGATATTGAGAAATAGAAAAGGCAACCTCTTCGCATTCCTTGTGATATTCCATGATACATTTAGGACTTGAGTCTCATGAGGGGGATAAGACCATAGGGTCACCACTTACAATATATGGTGAAACATTAATAGATTTATTTCCTTCATTACTTACTTTCAAATTCATTGTGTAGATTGGGAATTCCCCTCTAACATGACTCACCTTATGGAATTTATAGCAGGTCACTTATGACACGTTAATTTGATATTTCCTATTTTCAGTGTTGAAATATTCTTGCTGCTTATTTTATTCATTATCACAATGAATTATTGAATCTATGATTCATTATTAGATGAATCATCATCGTTATTAATAATTTTGAAGGACGTTTTTTAAATCTTTTCCATCATTTGTTTTTTTTTTCGCTTTTTTTTATCCTATCTCTTTGTAGTGATCTCATATTCCATGAGAGATTAGATAATATATCTAAACATTATTTTATTCACATTCTTTTCTTCTTGTATTTCCATCACATTGGGTTCACAATTTCATGGAATGACCTAAATCATATTTTTCATTAGGTTTTCTATATAAAAATCATCTCCAAGTTAATTTTTACAATTATAATTGTTATTAAATCTCTTAAAAATATAAATAATGGATTTTATTGTGTGCATTTATTTATTTTTATAAAATTTCATATTCATTTATAATGTAATATATTTGACCTATTTTGTTTCTTCATGTGTGGATTTTAGCAATTTCTATATTTTAAGAGTAATTTTATAAGAGGAAGAATGATTAAATTCATTTTGATTCAAAAAAATAAAATAAATCCTAGATTTCTTATTAGTTATATGTTTTTAATATCATTATGATCCCACTGATCACTAGGTTCATTAGTTAGAATATTTTCATTCATTAAAATTTTCAAAACATGGTAAATAATTCTTTTAATAATGTTTGTAATATGATTTTTCCAAAAGAAATAATAAGCAATCGGAAACAACCGAAAGGTACATTCCAAAAGTAAAAATGTAAGACACACTTTGGAAAATGAGTTTTCCAATAGCATATAAAGTTCCCTGATATATTCTCCATGAAATAAGTTTGGATGTAATTATATTTTACCCCTTAGTTTTAATTAATATCTAATAAAAAGTAACCATTATTTTTAGTTGACACTAAGAACCATAAAAAGGGGCTCTTTCTTTTTAATAGAAAATCATGAACCTAATATAAGAAATTTATTTTTAATAAAAAAAATAAATAATCAAAAAATGAGAAAGTGGAAGAATATATATAGTATGATTTTGGGAAAAAAAATTACAATCCAATATGCACTCTCACCAAAAATAAGAACATGGAAGAAGTCTAGAGTGAGAAAATAAAAAGGTGAAAACCAATGGGTTATGAAGAAAAATATATAATGTATTAAGAATGGAATATTAATGTGGGAAATATGAAAAAGATATTGATGAATATTGTTGGTGTTTGATGATTATTGATGATTTTCTGACGTTTAAAAATTATCTAATTAATGTTTAAAATTGCCAATGATGATGCACACTTGATCTTAATCGGTAAAGTATGAGAAACATTTGAACATTGATGATCTTTGAAGACTGGTGATGAATCCTTGAATACTGGTCAGGTAAATATTTTTATTGAATTAAGACTTCATTTAGATTAATATACATGTCTCGAAAGACTAATATTTATAACCATCTATAGTGAAATGGTGGTCTAAGGTCATACTGATAATTTAATGAGTCGAATAGAGCCCTTTTAAACAACAACCAATGCACCTTATTTGAATATTGAACATCACCAAATGTTAGGCACCTGTCACCACCATCAATCCTTTTTTCAATGAAGAGAATAAAGTGAAATTGAATATCCAATTACTAGAAAGTGAAACTCCATTGGGTAGTTGGTGAAGTGTTAAAGTCTATAGGTGAGTATGATTTCTCTATGATCTGGCCGGTTCACTCCTTGTGGCTAGTCAATACATAATAATCTAGTAGACTAGAAAATGGTTATTTAATTCCACTTTCAACTCTTATGTGGTCTAACAATGTTATTATCGATATAAATCAAAACAATAACTATAAATATACTAGAAAAATTATTTAAATAGTTTATAATGACAATATAGATTTTTTGATATTTAGAAAAACTACAAGGGTAAACCAAAATAATTTATATGTTTAAAATCAAGTATTATCATAGTAAGTGATAAATAATGTTTCAATATTTATTACAATCTACTTTATCCCCTTATAAATTCTCCCTCACCAAGTGTATATTATTATCATGTAGCATCACTATATTACCCTCATGTTTTTTCAATGAAAATTCATTAATACCTGGATCATCCTGATAAATTACACACACCCATCTTCTTAAAATCATTACAACAACATTTAGATTAGTATTTTTATGATCATTTAAAAATTAAATATTCTTAGACATTGTGGTCAATATGAACAACTAAATATTTATATGGTATACTCTTTATAATACATTATTGATGTTGCAAATGATAAAATGAAAATTATCAACTTTTATTCTGTTACTCAGATCCAACTAGTTTCACTTTAGGAAAAATTATTTCGATCAATAACTATATATAACATCATTAAAGTATTTAAATTGGACACAATATTATTATACATTAATATAATGATAATAAATGTATAAATTTGTTGTTTATTTATTATGAATTAAATCTGAATGTGAAATATAATCCCACTATTATACAAAATTGTATATCATTATATTATATACATAGGACCATTAGTAAGTTCGTTTAATTTATTTGATAAAATACTCTCACTTTATTGTATTATTACACCAGTCTAAATAAAAAACATATTAAACCATAATATAATGTTTTAGTGTGACAACTAGTTTCTTCTCAAGTGTTGGTTCTCCAGAAGTTAAATTACTAGAAATTTGACTTGGTTGAACTATATGGTTATAAGATCACTCTCACCATAGATTTCCATTTTATGGTCGCATGAATTATCTCATTATAAGATAAAAATTCAACCATTAATAGTTGTTAGAAAATGAAAAGGGGTGTTTTAGATTTATAAATTTATGGGAAAACACATTCCAAAGTATGGAGTGATGGAGATAAAACGGTACTTTTAGATTAACAAATATGTTTTTGAGGTACTATTAATGTGAAAAACTATTGTATTTTAAATGGGTTTCAATTAAAGTCATGTGAGGGTATTATAATGGTTGTTAGTAAATGAATTATGGATGATTTAGTAGAATGATATATAAGATTAACTTCCACATTAATCAGGACTAATTTGTAGTGAAAATATTATCTATTAGAAATCAGTGGATACCAATCTAATGGTGGGTCACCAATAGATATCTTAATGTGATGAAACTAGTTGACAAGATGGGACTTGTGATATTTGGGTGGTGTGGGAGAACATGTGCTGTGTTCTATAATTGATCACCAAATAGAGGAAGGAATTGGTTTTTGAATATGATGTTCATAGTGTAGTTGGTATGTATAAATATTAGAGAAGAGTAGAAGATGAAGTTAATGAAGGGGTTCAAGGAATTGGGTGGATATCCTCATCCTATAACTTATGGCTCAAAAAATAGAGTGAACCTTTTGTTGGAGTTTTTTTTGATATTGTTGGAAGGTATTTTTTTTATTAGTAGGGTTCCAAAACATGGCTACCAAGTAAGTTCAATGTTTTTTACCTAAATAAGGAGATGATGTTTTCTCCCATGGAAATAAGACAAATGGATGGACCACATTATCATTTTTACTGTAGTTTTTCTATTTGTTTTTCTTGTTCTTATTAATCAATTTTAATTATATTTAATAAAATATTTTTTTAAAAGGAAATCCAAGAGAATGGTATCAAAGGGTGTAATATCTATGAGGTTGTCGTGTGTGAAGTCCTCATTGTTCTAAACAAAAAATCTATCCGTGTCATGGAATATAGATTTTTTGGGAGGATTTATTTCATATTTGAGGTATTGAGGAAACATTAAATCATTTTAAATATGTATACATCATACCCAAATTTTGGTTCCCAATGCAGTCATGGCTCCTTATCCCCTACAATTATAATCAGCGATTGGGTTGTAGAAGAATATGGTGGTTTCCTTGTGAGAATTTTATCATGTCTCAAGAGAATATATTGGTTGGGTAATTCTGAAAAATTATATTTTATATTCTTAATATATTATATTTTTTAGATTCTAAGGGATACCATTGTTTACATAGGATAAAATTTCCATTGGGATGGTATGGTTGAGATGATAAATAGTGGAAGCTACTAATTTTGGAGTATGCTGATTAAGAAAATATTAAAGAAGCTTAAAGTTTCTTTGAAAGTGTTCCATCTAAAAGGGTGATTTTTATATAAATTAAATCCACTTTAAAAAGCACATGTTATCATCCAGAAAATGTTTTTTGTAAAATGGAACATGAACTAGAAAGATGTTTTTGTGGTAAAGGTAATGTCATTAACTATTAATTTTTTCAATTTTATAAAGTATAAGTTAGTGACATTGTCTGGTTCCCCAGTTAAGAATATATCATAGTGTAAGGGAAGGGATATTTTCAGAGTACTGTTGTGGATGAATGTTCTATTCCAGAAGGTATTTTTTTTAGATTTTACAAATATTATAAATATAAGTAGGTGGTGGTTATTATACTCCAAAATTCTCACCATCCATTGGAATTATGGTCTATTGAATCTGGTATTCTCATTACTGAATGTTTTTGTAAGCGGATAAAGTTTTTCTTTTAGGAGCATAAAATCATAGGATCACATTATATTATTTGAAAGGAGGGGGTTCTATCCTGAAAAGGGTATAAAAATGGTGAACAACATAGTCAAATTCTTATTGAACACAATGTTTCTGTTTGGTTAGAATACACAAGGGGTTCTATAAAATATTTTTCATATGGGGGATTCATGGTTAAGGAAAATATTGAATGTGCATAGGGATAAAATCATACATCTAGAAGAGAGAGGTTGTGACATGGGTTTTTTAATCCCTGAAATTTGTTTAGGGGTGAAAATCATTATTTTATAGAATACATGATGAAGCTAAGACATGTCTAGTATAAAATATATGTGGAGTGAATTATTTAAAAGTAAAACTAGGAGATCATGTTCAAGAAGGAAGAATCCCTATAAATAAAAATCTTGGTATGTTTTTCCTGTAGGATTCATTTCACTTTTTACCTTTATTAATGTGGAAATTACAAGAGTGCATGTATTGTTTTTATTATGTAAATGTTTAACGTATTTTATAACATTCACTAATAATAACTATGGTACAATGATTGGGACCAAATTATATTATGGTTAATGGGAGTTTGGATGTAGTATGAGTTTTAAATGATCTTCTCATAAATTTTCCCTTAGTTTTAGGAGACACAACCTAAACACTAGAAGGTTTTATGAAGTAGATGATGACTTCATTTTTTTAGGATCGTCTAGAAATACATAAATTTCATTAGTATAATGATTTATTATTCTATTATCAATGAAGTCTTTGATATGTCAACTATGGCCACATTGATGCTAGGAAAATGATAATCCTATATATAGGATGAATTTCATTGAAAGGATTCATAATAATATCAAAATGTATTCTATGATGGTGGGGGGGTTTCTTGAAGGATCCAAACTAGGAAAAAATACCATGGGAGAAGAGGAACATTTTTTATCAGTAACATTGAGAAATTGTTACCAATAGGTATTTGGTTTAATTAAGTGGGATTTTCTTAGTTTAGGGGATTACGAAATTTCCTGAGGTTACATTTCATATAATGGTGAGTTTTGTTGGTATAATTATAGTTAAATTCACTAAAATCTCTTAGATTATATAATCTTGGTCTCATTGTTTCATAAGAATGAGTTTCAAGACAAACCAGGACCATGTACATGAAATATATTATAACTAATAGATGGAAGGTAATAAATAGATTGTTCTCAATACAATTTTTATAAGGAATTCTATGTAGAACATTCATGTGGTTTCATGTTAGATAAAATAAAAATCATATCCCAAAAACAAGGGTGGAATTAATTTAGCGGGGCTTGGATAATCAGAAGCAAGGTGGAGAAATACGAAGAAAAAACCAAAGGTAGAATGAAAGATAATGTTCATAAGTTTACCAATATATTTTTTATAATCCCTATGAATAGTCTTTAATTAGGTTATTATTATAGTTAAACTGTGAAAATAATCTTAAAGTGAACCATTTTTGGTTTTTGATGTGGTAACTATTTTCTTTTTATGTATTGATTTTTATAGAGGTTATCTTCTCAGAAATTACACTTAGAAGAAAAAGATATGGAAAAGTTCAACTTCACCATGGATATATAGTTTCTAGTTAGTGGAAGTAGCTCAGGGGAGTAAGTAGTAGATTTGGGGACTAAGTGTGGGAATAATGATATATGGACATCAGGGTGACTTCATGTAAGAGAAGCCATATTCTAAAAAATGGAGTGGCATATATAGAAGGTAATATTAGGATGAATCATAGATATTTTAGGGGAGGTGGTAATGTGATGATGTTACAACTTGTATAATGTTTTCTTGTTGAAGTTATGTAATGGTTTATTGGATTTTTGGGGTAAATTAATTATGTATAAGACATCAAAATGATATGTAAAATTAAATTGAACTATCATATGGGTCATTGGTAATGTTAGGATAACATAATTGTGATTGATAATTACTATGAATAGTGGTGGATCCCCCATAATTTCTAGAAATAAGTGGAACTAGTTGAATGAAAAGGGCAAAAGATATCTGGATAGGGTGGGGAAACCTATTATATTTTCTATACTCAGGAACCAAATAGTGGATGTTATTTGTGCCAGAAGTTAGAAATTATTGTCTGGAAGGTAAGCTTATTAGATGGATCAGAGTATAATATGGGGTTTTAAAATAGGTTTATATATTAATATAAATATCTCGATTCTATCACTTTTGTTTCATCATAATGGGAGAGCTTTTGGTAGTAATATTTAGGGATAATTTTAAAGTAAATTATATTTTTAATCATTTTATGATTTTAGAACTTCATTCAAATATAATTCAGATATTTTTTATGAATGAATATTTTTCATTTTATTCAATGTATGTAGGAATAACATATATAAAAAATTATATTTTTTGTTTTTCATTTTTCCATTTTTATATTTAAGTATTGTTCTTCCCTTTATTTTCATAAGATCTCTTGAATGGATAAATCAGAGAACAAAACTAGAGAGTGGTAGATTAGTGTGGTTGCTGGGGTGTGAATCCTTCCCCATTTTGGACATTTATTTCATGTAGAAATGTAAAACCATATCATACTGGCTTTGAAATTATTGAGGGAATTTGAATATTTAAATTAGTGGATTATTTTTTAGATAACCTGGATGTGGGTTGGGAAACCACAGTTTTTAACTTCTATAAATGGTTTTTTGGATAATGGTCAAGGTTTGATTAATTCCTAGGGAGTTAATGAGGAGATTTGAGATGTTATGAGTGGTTGGGATGCTGGAAAATTGTATCATTATCCCATTCAAGACATTAAAACCCTATTCACGCTATCGAAATTTTGAATAGAGGAACATGGTCCCCCTTTCAGACTATTTTACAATGTGAATAAGAGGTTCACCCAATGAAATATGCGTTGGTTATTTTAGTTAAATAAAAAGGGTTCTTGTTCCCCTTTGTTTTTTTCATTGGAGCGTGAAGAGGGGGGGGGGACTAGCCTCCCATACCATCCCTTCTATTCCCCATGATGTGGGGTGATTTGACATGATATTCTACATATATTCTCTATATGTATCTCCATTTTCATCTTATTTATTATGTTTTTAGTAGATATCCCTAATGATTATCTGATTTTGGTTAGGTTTTAATGTATATTCGATTAGATCATAGTGGAATCATCCAAAATTATAGTGGATTTCATTTTTGGTGGTTATAGGAGGACCCAAGGTGATATCTACACACTATCTAAAGAAATTTTGTTGGAGGAAATCTACAACTCAATTATATTTAGGTTATTTGGTTAAATTAAATTATTTGTTTCAATAAACAAGGATCAAGTGACATGGTTTTTTGTTGGGATAGTGTATGTTGGTGTTATACATACATTATATGGATGGTTAATCATTGTTTTAGTTTGAAAATGGTACATTATTATTTCTTCAGTAGTTATGATTATTTTAATTAAATTGAATTATGAATAAAAATTTTATATAAAAAAAATTATAGTTTGTGACTCGAGGGAGGAGATTGGGAGTTGGTACGAGCTTGGGTCTGGTATTGATAATATTGGTCAATGTGATTCAAAGGATGGAGTGGGTGGTAATTACTTAAATGAGGTAGGATTTAACATTCATATAAGATCATATTCATATTTATTCATGATTATGTTAATTAATTAACATTTTCCACCAAAACATATGGAATGTGGAGTGGGATGTATTTTAATTTTAATGTTTTTGATAATAAATTAAATGATAATGGTAAATTTATAACCTAATAATATCGATATGATAAAGAAATAAAGTGTTGATATAGATAAAGTAATGAATTGATACATTTTATCCTTATTATATAGTTAATTTAAATAAATATTATGAATAAATGTGTAGTGGAAAGCATTTGAATCGAGTTTACGAAATTATGTGAATAGAAGTCAAACTATGAAATGTATAAAATATAAGAGGGAGTAAACACAGTTTGATAAAAGAGTTTGGTAATAACTCTATCTGATCCTCTATATCTACTCCCCTTAGGTTGAGTAGTTTATTTTATTTGTATACTAACCTTAGAGGTAATTAGGAAACCCATACATCACAATTATGGTTTGTGAGAACCATCGTGAGAATTTTTGTTATCTAAAGAACACATCCCACACTTTTACTATCTTGAGAACCCATTGAAGAAGGTGACGAGATGAGAGAGGTTTTCTCTGGAATACCCATTAGATATTTTCTCCATAATCTCTCAAATATATTGATACAAATAAGGATTAGTGGTTTAGGGATGATGTAACAACATATATACATTGATAATGATGAATAATTGAGGATAAACTCTTTGAGTTGGGAGTGAAACCACTAGAGTTGTTTTTCAATGAAGAGAAAACTAGAAACAAGGATTGGAAAATCATTATTAGAAACTCATGTATTATTCTTAAAAAATTCCTTGGTCTCTACTTATTTCATCCAAAAGGGATAAGAAGGCTCTGGAATTCATTTGGGGCATTGAATCCGAATAATACCATAATAACTATATTTTTAAAATTAATAAATTCATATAAGAGTAGTTGTCCCGATGCCAGCTGATACATGGTACACTTCATTAGGTAGTCATTTCACCACTTATATATGAAAATACTTTTAGAAATGGTACTAGTGAGTCGATAATCCTCCAAAATCTAGTTAATGATACTTATTGAACTTCGATAAATTGTTTCATAACAACTACATGGCTATTGGCACTCTACAAAATAGTCGATGGTCCTTTTACACATCAGGAGATCTACAACCATTGAACCACCTGACTGTTATTTTGTACCAGCTAGCTGGTACCCTGCACCACTAGGCCGGTGCTACCGGCATGTATCCAACCTCAAGTGGAACCTCATAAACATCCTTTTAATGTATTAAATGCATCTTACAACACGATTCATGGTTCTTAAGAGATGATAAATAATAGTTCAAATGCTTCACCATGTTTAATATGTTACATTATAATTCACTCTACGGTCTACATAAGTACCAATAAAGAAATGAATTGAAGTCTATATAAGGATTATAAAATTCAACCTGATAAAATATTATATATAAAGATATTTTTTGTGATCATGATAAAACCATGATTGAGAAAAATATACAAATATACCTCATTTTAATGATATAAAACACTCAACCTAATAATATATATTAGGATTAAATCAAGTGTGAATGATATAAAAATTTAATTAAAGATTAGAATATTAGATATTTCATTATTCTTAGGAATTAAATAGATAAAAAATTCCATAATTAAGTGAAAAAAATTTAACAAAAATATTCACAACCCCCCACTTTATGAAATAATTATGAAATAATAAATATAATTTTCTTTCAAAAAATCACAATTTTTTAATTCAACACATACCCCCCTTTGTGAAAACCCAAATTTTTTCGTAAATATAAAATATCCAGAAACATCACCCCTGTTGTGATTGTCTAAAATAAATTCATGTATATAAAGGATAAACATAAAAGGAAATATTTAATGTAAAACAACAAAGATTATTTAAAATATTTTTTTTAATTTTAAAATGCTGTTTCATGGAGAATAAAAATTATTTTTAAAAAAGTAAGTAAACTAAAATGATATAACAATATTTTTGAAAGAATAATTTAACTTTAAAACTCTCCCTTAATAGGTGGAATTTATAGATATAGATAATGAGATAGGAAATCTTTCAATAAATTTTTTTGAGAAAAAAATAATATTTAGAAGAGGAAGAAAAATGAATGATTAAAAAAAATTAAAAGGAAAACAAATTTAATGAAGAGAAAATGATATAGTAGAAAGGAAAATAAGAAACTGAAAATAAAGATAAGTAATAGAAAAGCAGAAAGAAAAAGGGAAGAATACAGTTTTATGTACCGTTTACAAGAAATTAATTTATTTTAATAAGGGTTTTACCTCAGTTAAAGGGTTTATTTATTTAATGATCATTCATAAAGTTAAATTTAATGAGAAAACATAAATTTATAGAATCCTTAAATTTTAATTTTTTATAAAGGTACCTCAAAAACATTATTAAAGAGTAAAATATATAGAAATATTTACTCATCATTGATATTAATTTATGAGTGGTAATAAAATATTTTGAAAATATAAGAAACCATAAGTAATTGAACAAAAAAAATTAAATATATTTGTATTATATAACTTGTTTTAATATTATAAAAAGTATTATCCTAGAAAATATGACGTTGAAATTTTAAAAATAAGAAAAAACATTCTTTTAAAAATAAAAAGTAATTTGAAAATTAAAGATCACTATTAAGGAAAACTTCTTAACTATGAGATATAAAGAACCACTTTAAATGATAAAAAAAAGTTATATAAAGGGAAAAAAACCATGTGAAAAAAATAAAAAAAATAATTTAAAAATAATTCTAAAAAATTGGGAATAATAAATTTTAAAAATATTACTCAAGATAACCATGTTCGAATGGAAATTATCACAAATGGACCATTCCTATGTCACATTTAATGAAATTCAAATGGTGTTGAGTAATGAGTCGTTTGAAAATATCAACGTGTTGATATTCTATCCTAACAAAATCCAATAATATATCACTATTTTATAAGATATCTCTAATGAAATGGTTGCAATGATCAATGTGTTAGTTAAGAATGTAATGGTATATATTTTTTGATATATTAAAAACACTGGTGTTATCACATCTAGGAGGGATATAGTTATATGTAATATTAAATTTTAGGAGTTGATGTCTCATCTATATTATATGGGTGAAATATCTCCCAGAGGATATATCTTCTTCGTCTACTATAGAATGAACAGAAAAATGTTTCGTTTAATTACTCCATGAGCTGAATAATTTTTCATATAGGTTGAATTTCCCACTTATACTTTCCATATCTAGTGGGGATCCTCCAAAATAAGCTACATAAAAACTAGTTAATTCAAAATAATTTTATTTTTGATAAAACAAAGAAAGACTTTTAGTACCTTATAAAACATGAATAATACTATTGAAATATTTATGATTAGATTCATTTGGATTTAATTTAAAATGATCATAGGGAAAAACATTGAACATGATGGTAGGCCATGTCTTATTAAGGAAATATTTAATACTAATAAAACTACAGAAAATATTATTATTGAATTTTATACCAACTTCACCCAACATTAGATTATAATTAATACTAATGGGTGTGATAATTTTCTTATCATGATCCATTCTGAATAACTTTAGGAGACAATTAGTGTATTTTACATTATAAAGAAAAATTAAACATTTTTCTTTGAGAAATTATAAAATTGGGAGAGAATTAGAGTTTACCGAGAATGTGAACCTCAAAATTATTTTTCATTAAATCAAAAAACTCAAAACAACAATGAATCCCAAAACTCACATCATAAATGTAAATTTGAAAGAGTAAAAGAATATTTAAGATATGTTTTATAAAAATAGTTGTATTATATTTCCCCATTTAAAAATAATAAAATAAAATAAAATCATATAAATTCTCATTCCTAGCCTGAGTGTAAAGTTTGGAACCATCAAGAGATTTTCTTGATTTGAAAACATGATTTAGAATAACAATATTCTAATAAAATGGTCGTTGTTCCATAAAAGTATTCATTTATAAGACCATTTATAAAGGAACTTTTTGTATGCATTTGAAAGAGTTTCAAATTATGTTAAGAGGAGAATGAAATCAAGATTATAATAGATTCTATCTTAGTGACAAATGATACAGTTTCATTATAATCTATCCCTTCATCTTAGTTTTATCTTTAGCTACTTGATGGACTTTACATAAAGTGATATTTGTAAGTTCATCTTTTTTATTCCTAATATCATGTTTAGAGCCTATGATGAGATGGTCATTAAGTATTTTAATAAAATAACAAACATCATTTTTACAGAATTTATTTAGTTCCAATTACAAGACAAGAACCATATTTTCATTCTTAAGTGCATTGTCAGGGTTTTAGGGTTATATATGGGAGAGAAAGGAAATATATTCAAGAAAATTTAGGACCAAAATTCTATTATGAGTTCCTAGTTTCAAATAATAAATTAATTTTACAAGAGTATGATATTTATATATTTATAGATGTAGGAAAATAATTCACTTGTGATTATTTTTCTTCTTCAACATCCTTAATTATGGAATGTTTATTTAAAAAATTACTTTCCAAAACATTTGGAGAAGAATATTTTGGAATGATTTCTTAAAAAAAACATGTATTTATTCTTCCAAAATTTTATTCTTTTATATAAGGACTATAGATATCATACTTGATTTGGAGTTTCTAGTAAAGATACCAACATAATATTTTGAATCAAATTTTACAAGATTATATTTAGAGATCAGAATTAAACATTTGAAACCAACATTTTTTAAATATACTATCTTAGTTTTTTAAATAATTTATAAGATATATTTTTTAAAAGGGATTATGATAATTTAATTAATGAGAAAACTTGTATTAGTTATGGAATCATCCTAAAAATGTTTTATTAAATTTAATTCATTTAAAATAGTTCAAAAAAATCATTGGATAGTTTTATTTCAACTCTCTACTAAGCCATTTTGTTATGGGGTTTGAGGAGAATAAAAATAATGATTATAAAATTAAGAAAAACATAAATCATTATATTAGTTTTTGTCAAAGTCTCCCCCATGATCATTGTATATATATAATTATATTAAAAACCTTTTCATTTTCAGCTTGTTTATAATACTAAGTGATTTCTTTGTGACATTTAGTTTTATAAGATAAGAAGTATGTCCAATTGATTGTCATAAATTCATCATCAATGAAAATATAAAGGATATACCTCCTAAAATTTAAACATGGTAATTTAAAAATAAACGAATTTATATTAATTCAAGTTATTTATTATAAGGAATTAATTTTATATATTTAAAATAGGATTTTTGTTTCTTAACATATTGGTTTTCTTAAAAATATGACATCTTGCAAATTCAGTTTTTGTTAATCTCATACTAGTTAATAATAGTTGCGTTTAAAAAGTGAGTGTCTACTATAGTGAACAATTAATATGTTCCAAATCCATGACTTAGTAACTTTTACACCCATGAATTTATTTTCTAGAAAAGTGAGGGATTTAAAATTTATTATCTAAATTTCATGAAAAATAGGAGTAGTAAATAATTATTTTCTCTTTTGTGGAAAATAATTTGTAACTTTTTTATAAAAAATTATTTTAAAACCCATATCACATAGTTTACTTATTATTAACAATTTTTTTCTAGAACCAATAAAAAATAATACATTTCCTATCAGAGATGATTTTGTATAACTGATGGTACCTTCACCGATTACCTTACACATAGAGTTTTCACCGAAGCTGAGATTAAAACCTCATAGTTTATATATTTTATTGAATCTATAGAGTTCACCGTAGATGTGTCTTGATAAACCTCTATATTGGTATCAAATATTCTCAGGTTTTTCTCAGATAAACCTTTTCCTAAAAAGTAAAATCACTATTGATTTTTTCACCCACATAGATCCATTGATGTTAACCAATAAAGATATTGGTATCCATATTTTTTTCAACATGAGTTATTTTTAGAATAATATGATAAAATATTAAATTATTTTGGTCTCCCATATCATGCATTCTTAAAATATAATATATAAATTAAATGTAAAATTAATTTATTATAATTTTAAAATATATATTTATAGAAACCATTGATAAAGTTGATTTTAATGTATTAATTGTGTTTATTTCATGATTTTACAAACCAATACCAAACCATTATTTTCTATGTTTTTGATTTCCCAATGTTTTTTTACTTTATCATCACCTTTAATGAATTATCAAAGATAAATTTTATATTATTTTTTTAAAGATTCAAGTTTAACAAAATTAGTTTGATTCTAAATTTCAATGGAAATTCTTGTTATTTGCTTGATGAGAATTTAATTTTCTTTTATAAGTTGTTCTTTATTATTAAGAAATTTCTTATAATTATTATAATGTTATTTATAAAATTATTAAATTTCATTAAACCATTTTAATTTAAATTATAGTGAATTATAGGTATTCATAATTTAGGTCACAAGAAGAGAAAGAGGAAGAAGAAGAAGAGGGGGAAGAAAAATGAGAAGATGTATAAGAGGAAGAAATAGGAAGAGGGGTGATGACCTTGATATGTTCGTTACCATGTTCTAAACACACTTATGACTTATTTAAGTTGAATATGTTTACTTTTTTTAATACTATGGAGTCATCACATTCACTCCATGGTGTATGTATTTGATCTTTATTACACTTTTCCTTATATTTAACATTATTATAGATATGTCATTTCAGTTTGATGTTACCCTTTTTCTTACATTCAAAAAAATTCACTTCCAATTTCAATTTTTGATTTACCTTTATGGATTAATTATTTTTGTTAAATAAAGTATTCCAATTCCCGGGATGTTTAGAATAATATTAAAATTCAACTAGGTCAGATTTATCATTGGTAGCTCTGAAGGAGATAGTTTTATTCATATCTGTGGCCTTACCGTCTTCATTTATAGATTTTCATATTCTTTTATTTTATATTCCATTAACGATATTATAAGTTCCTTAAAAACCATTTGTATTACATCCTTTACTTATTCTATAGAGGTGTCATTGGGTACTATATTTCATGGATGGACCCATAGTATCATTTTTAATTTGTTTTCTATATAAAAATCAAAACCAAGATACTTTATTCCTTGAAAATGTCTATAAATGGTGTAAGAATACAAATAATGGATTGATTAGGAAGTATATAAAACAATTAAATGTATTTCTTATACATGTATAATGTATTGTATTTATATTTTTTGGTTCCTTCATTGGTGAAATATTGATATTTACATTTTTAATGAGCCATTTTCCATGAAGAATCATGAATAAATTAATTATAATGAATTAAAACCTGTAAAAAATTATATATTTTTCATTAAGTTATTTTTTAAATATCATAATAGATCCATTTAACTTTAGGTTATTTTATTGGAATCTATTAATGGATTATCATCTTCTAATTGGGGTCAATAATTCTAAAAATAAAATATTACATATGATTTTTTAAATATTAACAGACCATTCTATAAAAAATAAGATCATGTAAATAAGAATTTATTTAATTATAAAAAGAATATCCTTTTAAATTTTTTAAGATCAATGAATTTTTCTCTGAAAACATGGTTTATGTTTTTTAAAAAATCATAATGAAAGTTCTGATAGAAATTTTTTTTCTCAATTGAGATGGGAATAGGGTTGGGGGAGGGTCAATTTCCCATTTCCTTTTTTAAAAAATATTAATGAAAAGGGAAAGTAAAATTCAAAACTAAACAATATTGTTATGAATAAGAAGTAATGTTATGATTTTAATATAAAACAGAATTTATAAATTCAATCCATGTTATAAAAATAATTTCAATAAATTTTTTGTAATTGAGTAATGTAGAAAACTATGGAATCATATTTATGAAATTATGTGTATCGATGTAGAATGATTAGTGGGTAAAACAAAGGCAAGAGAAAAAACAACTTGATAAAGGAGTTCATCAGTAGATCTATGTGACCCCATACTTCTCCCCCCTCAATATGATAAGTTTATTGTATTTATTTCTTAATATTTGGGTGATCATGAAATAAAATCCTAAAAATTATGATTTGTGAGGACTATCATGATATGCATCAGAAGACAAGGAACCCATCCCTCTCTTTTGTAGTAGTGAGAACCCATTGATGAATATGATGAAAAAAGGGTGGTTTTTCTTGAAAACATAGTACAATTATTCTCTATAATATCTCTTATATATATATAAACTATGGGTGAGTGATTAATAGTTGATATAGTATGAGCCATCTTTTTAGAATGATGGAGAATTGGAGACATACACTTTTTATTTTAGAGTGAAAATACAAGAGTTTCAATGTTGAAGAGAAACTTGAAACAAGGATTATAGAAACATTGTTGGTTACCAATGTGTTATAATTATGAAGGACATATGTTACTACTTATATCCTAAAAAAGTGATAAGAATATTTTTTATTTTATTGGTGGATTTATGATAAATATGACTGTAATTAAGATATTTTTACCAAAAATAAATTGAACCTCATACTAGCTATCCCAACACCACCATATACTATGTAGCCTTCACAAGGTAGCCGGTGGACTAGTTAAAGATGTCAGGGCTTCTAGAACTAGTATTATCAAGCCAATGATACTCTAACAACTATCCTGCGTGACTAATTGAACATGGATAACTTTTTCTTTCTCCACCGGCAAGATGGCAGTTTATCTATACATGCGGCATTATTCTTCTATGGGACATGTATACTAGTACCCTTCATTAGTTCTTCATGTATTCCTTCAAATTCAATTGAATCCTCCTTGAATAAATTCTAATTATTTCAATGAATCTTCAAACATATTTTCAAATTCTTAATACATGATTAATGATATTTCCATGAATTTAACAAGCTCAACATATCACTTTTGAATTAACATTAAGATCTTTATAAGGAAAATTAAATACATGACATGTTTTCAAGGTAAGAAGTATAAAATTCACATATATGAAAACATTAGATACAAAAGAGTGTGTTTTTACCACTAAAACACCATGATAGAGTGGAGAAAAAAATTCTACATGGGGTAAGATAGAATATATATAGATCAAGGTGAATGAGAAGAAGACATGGGATAAAGTGAGGTATCCTATTATCAAGTTAAGGTTTATTTGTCACTTGAGTATGTTAGAATAACTTGATGACTATGTCACTATTGAAAGATATTAAAACATGGGATGGTAAGAGACCTATGGTGGTAGTAGGATGCAAGAAAGAATAAGGGTAGAC
This sequence comes from Viscum album, assembly GCA_963277665.1. Taxonomy (NCBI): domain Eukaryota; kingdom Viridiplantae; phylum Streptophyta; class Magnoliopsida; order Santalales; family Viscaceae; genus Viscum; species Viscum album. The sequence continues at coordinate 794,734,880 of OY728143.1, read as the reverse complement.
TAGTATGGTTTTATTAGGCCTAGTTGGGTGAGTATGAGGGATTAGTACTAAAGAGACTAGTGAGATTTCCTTTTTTATCTTGATTGATTAGTGACATCTTGAAAAGTTGGTATGTGTCCTGATGGATTGTGTTAGAAAGATGATTTTTTTTTTCGATTGAATTGTGTGCAATGGATATGGTTTCCTTGATGCGATAGGCTAAGAGATCATCTTTGTAATATATAATGCATTAAATATATAGAGGTCATGGGTTTTCTTTTGGAGTTGGAATCAGGATGAAAAAGGTATTAGGGTATGGTGACTTTGGATGGTCCATGCATAGCGGGGCCAGAGGTTGTTAGGTAATTTTGTGAGGCTGAACCAGAATAGGAGGTTTGGGTTATATAATTCACTAAGCATTGATGCAACTATTGGGTGACTAAAAACAACCAATATCGATGATAATAAACCATGTTAGGTGTTGGAGGATTATTATACACAATTTTAGGTGATTTGAGACATGCTTTGTTGAGTGTATTGGTCTTGAATGACTGGAACCATTTAATTATCAAGAGAGTTTTGTAATGAATTGTGGCCCCAGGTGCTTATGAACTCCTCAGAATCCAAAAGGATGGATTAGTGTCATTGAACGGCCATAATTATATAAGGATGAGTTAGTTTACTTGAAAAATTACTAGGAGTCTATGGGTATGGTTTTATGGGATGGGGATTCCATATTACTTAGGGTACCCAGTCAAAGTGCATTCCAATGGTTGGGTTGGGTTAGCATAATGATTATACCCTGATAAGGGTCTTTGATCAAGGGCCTTGCCAACATGGATTGGGTCAGTATGATGGAACTACCCAATGTTTTTGGGGATGTGATGGTGTGCATGAATTAGTCCTAAAATTTCATAGTATTGGGTTGAGGACCACATTGCAGGGCTGGTTGTTGCATGATGTTATGAGACCGATGGACCAATTACTAAGTGAGAAGGCAGTGGGTCGAGATATAGAGGTATGTCCATTCCCAATGTCAGTGAATAGTGGGTAAATATTTTGATAACTCCCTACCTGAGAAATATGGTACAGGTTATGAATATATATGGTGGTACAAAATAAAGAGGTGTCTAGATGGATGCCGACATGGTGCCTAAGTAGGTATGATTAGGTGATTTCATGGCCTGGTAGCACATGGTTACCAAATATGTATGGAGTCATGTAGGAATGGTTAGAACACAACATCCAATATACTTGTGTGACATGTTTATTTCCCAACATGAATACATATATATGAAGTAATATTCTAGGGGAACATGGTGAGACTCTAATGAGTTATTTTTTTCAAACCCTACATGAGAACATTAGTGCATGTGAAGACCATATGTCTACTTTTAGGTTCAACATAGAATGTTTGGTGGATTTAGATAGTGAAGCTTGAGGTTATTTAGAGATAAGGTTTTTGGGGATAGAGGATGGTTGTAGGATCGATGTATGTTCATTGAAATTTTATTTTATTTATATTTGGGACCATTCCATTAGGTGATCAATTGCTTATTTTAAATGATGATATTCCATGTTTTAAAAGGAATTATTTATTAATTTATGAGTAATTTTATTTTTGTGACATATGTTTATGTTATTAAAATAATATTTTATGGATATGATTTTAGGGAATTTTCCCCCCATTGTTTGTATTAGACCGTCTCTAATAGTTATATGTCTTTAGTATACAAGATGGTGCACCTGAGGCCATGTAGTAACCCCTTTCCAAGAACTATTGAGTGGACCGAGTTGGTGTATAAATTTTTTTTATAATATATTTTGTTTTTTCTTATTATTTTTGTAGATAATAGATATGTAATCTAGGGGAACTAATGATATTGGGATGGACATCGAACCAGTGAGTCATGAACACCTTACTAGTGGGAAGTCCTGGTCACGAGACTGCATTTCTAGATTTTCATTGTTATGGTTGAAAGGTTTATTGAATATGAGGTATTTCTACGAGATATTATTTATGGGTTTTTTGGATATTATCCCATTATAATAAAGCTTTAGGTCATGAATCATACTTGGATATAGGACTGTAATGATATGTGCCTCATTGTATGTTATTGGACTTTCATACTAAGTATTATTTATTAAATGTGTCATCAAATTATATATTTTTTTACCATATAACATATTTGCATCGTGATACATTTCGAAACCATGATCTTTTCTCTGATTAGAGGTCATGTGGATCCTAGTGTAGGAGGTACTCAGATGGTGGGAATGCAATCACTTCAGTTAATGGATTTGTTGGGATCCTTAGTGGATAGGATGTGGTATTTTATACCTTAGTAATGAATGTATAATGGAATGTTATCCCAAGTATTTGATCCAAGTACTAGCATGGGTTTCCATGAGAATGATAGAACTCTATGGCTGATTTGGGGGTGAGTTATATTACTTAAAGTTTCATCCAAAACCTATATAGTATTTCATCATATAGTTTATTTGTGGAATTCAAGTTAATTAAATCACAAGATTGAAGAAAAGGAATTTAAAATTACTTCTTCCTTTGGAATATGAATCACTTGAAATATTTCAAGTATCAAGGTTGATGTTTGAGGGTTAAATTAGTTGGATTATTTGAATGGATGGATCTTGATATTTTATTTTTCCTAGCATAAAAAGAGAATGTGTAGAATCTTATGGTTTACCATAATACATGTGTTGATGGTGGTTGTGTGGTTGGCCTTGGAAGGGGTGAAGATCCATGATATATGGGTTGATACCAGTATACAAGATAGTCCTGGTTAGTGGGTTATCAAATTGAGCCTTATTTTATTGGGACACGAGTCATGGGGGTGTGAGTTTTTATCACCGCTAGGGTGAATGAGAGTGTGCATCCACAGTATTCGGGTGAGGCTGAATAGGATGGAGAGTGAGAACCTATGATAATTTTATTTAAGGATCAATTATCCATGGACTGAGAGAGTGATCATTGGTTATATTTTTTGGGAACATACACAATATCTATGGGTTTTACATTACTAGTTATGCACAGTGCTAGGGGATTGAGTTATAGATATGTGAACAAGATATGTGTGGGTCTATTGTGAACAATTGAATATTTTTATAGACTCATGTAGTGTATTGGTAGCAGTATTGTGTTGGTTTCGATTTTGGGTCACTATCAAAGTGAGGTGAACAATGTGTTAGAAAAATTTTGTATGTGTGAAAGCCTCAACTACGGAGAAATGAGAGATATCCCCCAGTGATAGGAGGTGATATCAAAATTGGATTGGGGTACCATGGTATTTCCCACCTATTTTGATTCCAATTCATGGACTATCATACAGGCATAGTGTTATAGGTTGATGGAAGTGAGTGTGGATCAGAAGAAGTGACACACATATGGTGTTGGGACTCATTGGTTTCAGTAGTCAAGGACTAGTATAAGGTATTCCATATGGCTAGAAGCATGCCATTTAATATTAGATTTTAAAATATGGGGGGGGGGTGGGGTGGGGTAGGAATTTGGATATCTTACTGTTCAATTTTTTTATTTAGTATGAGAGGGAAGAGCATGTCAACCCATTAAGTATGATGATGGATGGAGTTTAGTCCATGGAGTTCGACGTGAATTTTAGTGGGTGATTTTATGAATCATCCTATAGGGGGGGAATTTATAAGCTAAGAGAGAATTAAATACATTTCAAAAGGGTCATGGTGAGGAGTTACTAATTAGTATATACTCAACGTGACATCGGGGGGTGGTGAGGATACGATTGGATGATATTCAGTTCCCTAAACAAAATACCTGATTCAAAAATTAGATGTTTCTTTGGTTAAATTTCATGAATTGAAATTAATATTGATGAATTTATGGTTGGAACCATTCGTGATTCATTGGGTGATCTATGAGTTTTCATGATATTAAGGGGGTGAAACCATATTTCATCACATGGTTTATGGGGTGAATCCATTTTTTGTCACATATTTCATAGTTGGATCATGTGTTGAATCCGTTTTATGGATCTAGTTTGGAATAAAATACTTGGTAATGTATGGGACGTTGGTTTCATGTATTTGGGAATGACCGGGACCCTGTATGTGGTGGTCGTTGGTGAAAATTACAGGTTTGAGACATTTTTTATATTAAGGATGAGTTGGTGGGAGTGACTGAAAATTTTGGGAATTTTTTTCAAAGAATGACTTACTAGAACAATTTATTATGTTTGTACATGGTGAATGGTGAACCATTTATGGATCATCATGTGGGATGTGGTTTGCGGGTTGACAGACCATTGGAAACATGATTTTGGTAGTCGATACCTATTATGGGTTGAATCGCGTTTTGTAATAACCAATGAGAATACGTGAATTATGTTTTGAAGAACTATAATTCATAGAATAAATTATTTTAAGACACTAAGGTGTCTCAAAAGAAAAAATTCCATGTGGTTCCATATCATTTTCGGTATTTGTAGGAAGCGGGTGGCTAGACTAAAATGAATTATGCATCTATTGTTTTTAAGTTCCATACTGGAAGAGTGGTGGACATGTATCAATGGAAAAAGGTGAGTTATTGATGTGTTTATCACTATTATATGTTTGGATATGTGGTTTGATGATTACCATGACTACATATAGATAAATAGCATAGTGGTGGGTAGTTTGTAATGTTCCACATCATTACATGTTAGAAATTCCTATAGAATTTGTTTCTTTTATCTAATGGATAGGTTTTTAGAGTATCGGGAAATTTTTTTGGATCAAGGGGGTTTAGAAAATAACAAATTGTGGTTTTTAATGATATTAAAGGTTTTTTTGGATTCCCATCATGTCTTTATAGAGATCAATGAAGAGATAAGTGGTCAAGACATTGCATTATTACAACCACGAACCATTTATGATGTGAACTGTGAGTTTATGTTGTTAAAGTCTAATAATGAGGAAAAAGGGTACCCAAAAATATTGGTTCATAGTGTGGAGAAGGTTTTAATTCCTTGAAAGGGGTGTTAATAGTGATTTTTAATAACAATGGGTTTTGTACAACCTTTATTTTGGTCAATAGATCATGTTGGGGAGGGCCAAATTAGTCGATACTCCCCTCCATTCAATTTCCATTGAGGTGGGGTGGTTTTAATTTCCGTTAGCATGTTGTTAAATGATTTATGATTTTTTTGGATTTAATTGAATAATTAATTATTTAGGGTTTATGGCATGAAGGGGGAGATCAGGTGTTGGTATAATCTTGGGTGAGGCATGGACGTGATTGAACCAGGTGATGCGAGGTCTGCTGTGGGTGGTTACTCATTAATGAATGTATGCGGTCCCTTTAATACCATATCATATGCATGTTTATTTATGATTTTGTACCTTAATGTATGTTTCATGGCCTCTAGATCAATAGACAGGGATTAGGGTGTCAGAGAAGTGGTTATGGGAAGATGTGGGGTATTTTACACTCAAGGTAATTGATATTTGGAACCTGCGTAATTGGAATCACCTGAAGAATATGACTCAAAGGAGTTAGATTCATGTTTGGGATGAAAAAATACCCTGTGTGCTCCCAGGATGTGAGATGAAATGTGGTTAACCTAGGATCAATCTCATAGAGATAATTGGACAAGTATGAGAGGCTTAATCTAAGTGGGGTGGGTGAGAGGACCTTTTGTCTCACACTTAATGAGTGAAACCCTAAAGGTGGTGGTTTGAGTCTTGATGAACTTTAAGAGTAGTATAAGTCCATTGGGACTTGATAAGGTTTAACGGATAGGGTTTCCCTTGGGTGACAGGTTGAGGAATATCCATTGGGAGATGTGATACATGACCTATGTGTATAGGGATGTTCCGTGGGTTGTAGTATTAAGGGTTAAATGACATTGGTGGTTATTGTATAACTTGAGGTTTGGATCAGAGGAGACCTCATGTAGAAATGTCCCCAGTGGGTGATTGGAATGATCCAATATCTATTAATAAAGATAGTAACTGGTCTGGAGGACCTAGTGGATTCTCTGTCGGGTGAGTTGAGATGTGACGTGATGAGGGGATAGGTCTCTAGAAACTAGCATACTGGGATCGACTGGAGAGCTATGTGACTATTTGAATACATGTGTTCTTGTGACCTCTTAGTAGTCTGTTAGGATGTGTCAACGCAGTTATCCTTTTTATAGTTGGTGGGGATTGATTCATTTTCTTAATGACATTCCCATAGTTTGTGATGATGTGTAAGTGAGATGATTGATTTATATTTTTTTAGGTATTGGGTCATGTACCATACCATAAAGATCTTGGTTAAACCAAATGAACATTCTCAAATGAGGGTATTGGGTATAGGAAAATACTATAAATGACTTGGGTTAGTATGATCGATCTCTAGATAGTATGTCGGGATGGGTCTATGTGTGTAAATTAGAACATTCCTTGAAAAGGCTTGAATTAATGACCACCCTGTGGGATGGGTCATTCCATGATGTGATGAGACTGATAGACCCTTACTTGAGTGATAAGGAATTGGGTAGATACATAGATTTTGTATTTTACCTAGTGTCTCTAGGTTGTGGGTCAATTTTTTAGATAATTCCATGTACGATATTTTAGGGCAAGAGATGAGAATTGGTATGATGATGCACATTGAAAATGCGATTTGGTCATTTTTAACATTGTGCCTAAGAATGTATGATAACATGTGATGGTGATGAGGTTAGTACATAGTGACCTGATTCATGAAGGGCCAGGGTGGCCTAGTTAGTGCACAACATCCAAGGATATTATGTTTTATGTTTATTTTATATTATGTATAGACCTATATGACAGATTATACTCGGAGAATATGTTGAGAACATAATAAGATTTATTTCCTACATCCTAAATGGGAAACATTGTGTGTTTAGACATTATACCTTGTTTCAGGTTTATTTTGGAATGTATAGAGGATCATTCTTTAGAATCTGAAGAGTATTTAGACATATGGTGTGGGAGAGCTAGAGATGGATGTTGAGACATTTTATGTTTATTTTTTGTCTTATTTGTATTAAGAATCAACCTAATGGGTTTTAAGTATTATGTTTTGAATGAAATAATTGCATATTATATTAAAAGCCTTGTTTACTGATTTATTTACACTGTAATGATTTTAATTTTTGTTTTTTTATTTTCATTATATTGTATGGATATAATTTAAGTGAATAGTATACTTATTAAATGGATCAGTCCCTCACCACTAGCCAACCACCTCTGACATATGGTGAGTAATGCATCTGTCCATGTAGGGAACCCTGTCTAGTAACTATTGAGTGGATTCGTGTGGGGAATCATAGGTTACCTATCATTTGAAATATCTTTGGTGCCTTGTATCACTATTGAGGTTCCAAAGAAACCACCAATTTTATTAAATTTTGGTGCTTTTTTATTTACAGGTATCAGACATATATTGGAGTTTTTGATGTTGGAAAATTCAATATATGAAACATATGTGATATTATTTCATCCACAATTATATTATAATTCTATCAAATAATGTTTTAGAAAAATATTTTCATTATTTTTAAACCACTCATGGGGTTTCTCAAAGAATGATCATTGAATCTAATGACTAGTCTAATGAGGAAACTCTCTTAGAATCTCAACAATGTGTGTTATGATTTTAAATGAAACAGTCTATTACATATATATTTTTTCTAAAAAATATTAATATAAAAAATTAAATTATTTATTAATTAATAATATAATAGCTCAATGTAGAAATTTATTTCATCTTAAATAACCTATGATAGTGCACTAGGATATATTATGAATGTTATAAATGAATGATATTCCATATAAAGTTTAACCACTTTGAATCCATGTAATTTTGTTGAAAATGTTATTATGATCATCAAGATATATTGAAAAAATTTATTCACTCATCCATCATATATACCATTGAAATTGATGCCCCTAAACATGATTTATTATGAACAAGCCTCTTAAATGTATTCATGTACCTATAAATTGTGTACATACTTCTAAACATTATAGGTAAACCAATCTCTTCTTCATTGAATTAATGTACATTCAATTAGACTATCACATCTAAACAAACAAAGGCTGGAACGTTTTCATGATTTAATGATGTATGTATAATCTTATCTTGCATAACCCACAAATGAATAGATCAATAATTTAAAGAATATGGTTTCCTAATGATTTACTAATCTTAATAAATAGTTTAATAACATTATCTATAAAATAACTATGTATTGATATATGTAGTATCTGAATAAGTAGAATGTGATTGTCATGGATATTTAGTCCCTATATTGATTTTTTCATTACTGTTATCCCATATTAAAATATTTTAATAAAAACCATAAAATACCATAATTATTTATTTCAATGTATATGTTTTCATGTTTTTCATCCTTTATCATTATAAATTATACAACAAGAACATACCTATTATTTATACTAGAAAAATATTTATGTTAAGGTCTTATCAATCTAATTTATATAAATAAATTTATAACTTAATAATATATTTAGATTTTATCTTTACACTAGGAATCGACTAAAATACATTATTAGTCACAATTTTCTAATATGAAATACATCAAGGTTAATCCAAAATAAGTTATCTTTCTATTATTGTATCACTGAAAAATACTCTTCGTCATATAATTATGAATATTTGTTATTTTTACAGTATGGATTTATGGTATTGGAGGTGTAAAAAAATACTAAATGTTATAAATGGTGTATATTTTATCATGATTTAGTTATATTAACAACAAAACACCTATGAATTTTTATTGGTTAACTGTGTTCTATCATTAAATCAAATGACACATGATCATTTATGAACATATAAAATTCATGAATAAAATTTCTATGACCCATGTGCACGTATTTTTTCTATGTACTATTCATGTTTATTTCTAACTTCTATAAAAATGAAGGAAGAAAAGTTATATATTTTTACTCCACCCTCACATATTTTAATTATACAATAAATTGTTAATTTTCAAAATCAATGAATCCCAAAGTTAGTCTTTTTTTAGTTTCAATATCAAAAGTAATCATACCGTGAAACTATAATTAATTAAACTATTTGATCAAATGTTTGAAATAAACATTGATCATATCATTTGGTCCTCTTTCCCTGTTTAGAGGAGTATACAATAATAGAAAAGGTATCCTCATGAATAATCATATAATAAGATCATATGGACCAACACCACTATTGATATGTTATTGGTTTATTCAAACATTGATCTAAATAGATTATATTAATTAGCTACCAATTATATAATCATTCTGAATACCATGAGTGAACTCTAGGTTCCTCTTATCGTATTTCTTATATGTTGGGGATTCTACTGGGTTGGATAGTCTATAGATGACCTTATTCTTCTCTGCAATCCGTCACATCATCTTAAAATTTTTATATAATACTATTATTTTTTCAATCCTGATTTTATTGGAAAATAATTTAGTTGTTTCATGGAGATATTTTTTCCACTTTTAAGATATATAAATTATTTACTATGATGAGTTTTTTTTCCATCATACTTATAGCATGAGGAATTATAAATAATGAAATTATCCATATGATAAATATATTTTATAAAAAACATGTAATTATTTTAATTTTCATCCAATGTCTCATATATAAAACCATGAATTTTGTTAACTTTTGTAAATGGTAATAAGTCTCTAGAAGCATCACACCAATACATATGACCTTATGGAATGGTTGTAGTAAAATTATAAAAAACAAATTATTTATTTTATTAAGAGTATTCATGTGTAAAAATTACACTATAAATTAAAACATACTAAAATATGAGTATATTAGATAAATTTTTGTCTAGTAATCATTATGAATCTCAAAAAACATAAACACTTCCCCATCACCATCTAAATAGTTGTTACATTCATCTGATCCATCAATCCCCAATTCAATTTCATCATGTATGAACTATTATCCATGGTAATGTAACATAATTAATATAATTTTTTCCAATGTAGTATTCACCTTGATATTTGAAAAAGGTCTTTCTCAACTATATATACAACATAATTTTCTATTTTAGTCCAAATCTAACAATTTTTTAAGAAACCATTAAAAATTAAATGGTATTTCATAATTTTTCATTTGAAATATTATCTTTTTGAAAATTAAATATTAGGATGAACAATGTAATCATATTACAAAACATTCAGAAAATAGATGATTTTTAATACCCTACAATTCATATTTAAAAACACATATAGAAATAAAATACAACATTTATGGATGCCTAAAATTGAATAAAAAAATAAAATCAATAAAATTATGAATAATAAAAATAATTCATGATACGATTTTGATAGAAATAGAAGAAGTTATTTTAGAACATATATAAAATATGTATTTTTAAAAAATCTTATCACTTAAAATTAAAAATCATGTTAATTGAAATTAAATTATTATGTTTAATAATAATGTTATTTTTTCAACACATAAATTAAAAATCAAGATTTTAAATATAAAATATATTAATGAAATATCCCCAAACAATTCAACAAAGTTCACTAAAAATGTAAGACCTAAATAAAAATAATAAATCAGTTAATTTCAATAAGTATTTTGAAAAAAAATTCAATACCAATACAATATTTTTATAGTGATAAATAATCATCCAAAACATTAATCAATATTTAAACCAAAAATTTAAATTCAGTGTAGAAATTTAATGAATTAAAAAAATTTCTTTTCAATTTTTGAACTAGAAAATTTAATTAAATTCAAATCAGGAAAAGAAAATTTGTCCAAAAAATCATTGAAAAAAATAACTTTTAAAGTATAAAATGAATAAAATTTTAATAAATTTTAGTAATAAATTTATACCTAAATAAAAATAATATATCATATCATTAAATGAATTAGTTTTCTAAATAAAATCAATATTTTTACAACATTATCACATCAATCTATAATCATACCGACAACTAATTGAAATTTTAAATAGTAATTGGTTTTTTAGAGAATTAGATGAATAAAATAAAATCAATTTATATTAAGAACTAATAAAATAAAGAGAATAAAAATCCTAAAATAAAATTTAGTTTAAATATGTCAAACAAAAAAAACAGAATTAATTTTATAAGATAAACTTTCATCACATGTAGTGGTTGTGTGAGAGGTAGAGAAGAATTGTCTTAAAAAATTGATTAATAATTTAAAATTGATTAATATTTCTTGTCTGGGTAGATGTCTAATGTTGAGTCACCGATAGTAGGGGTGAAGTTAAGATGTGGTGGGTACATTGTTCCAAAGGTAGGTAAGTGCATATATGGGTGGATATGGAAGATGTGATACAAAGTTTATGGTTTTTGGTGGTATAATTTTGGGTATAAGGGAGAGAAGAGTGAAGTTGAAATTTTTGGTGGGGGTCAGAGGTTAGAATATGTCACTATTAATTATAGAGAGGAATAAGAAGGGTCTATATTATCATAGTTCATTGCATGGATTAAGTGGTAGTGGGGTGTAGGCATTATGAGTAGGCAACTGGGGATGGGGGTGAAAGATAATTGAAATAGCCAGCGAGGGATGGGGTGTAAGCGCTGAGAACTGGCACAATACATCATAGGGGAGAGTGACTATTATGAAGGGTGGGGGTGTTATGAGTAGTAGCAGGGAAGGGATTTATCATGATCTAAAATATGGAAAGTGGTTTTATTGGGGGAGACTGTCATTTTTTATAAATTTATACATAGTCTGTTATTTTCAATTGCTAATAGAATAATTTGTGACGTCCATTAGGCAATATATCTTATCCACCAATTCTGAAAGTTGATTTTATTGTAGTGTAAAAGGATCTTTGTAGGAAATGTGGGTAAAAACTTTTTCACTACTACAAGGAGGAAACAATTAAAAATCACTTCTTTTGAATAATGAATACATGAAATATTTCATTTTTGTGACCACAACAAGTTATCATTAGTGGGATATAATGAGCATGAAAAAAACGATTTTTGGAGTCTCTATTTTATCCTTGATAAAATAATTGGTGACGTAAATTTTGTAGTAAATAAAACTCTATATAATAAAAAATTCACACCATGTGTAAAGAAACCCATCTCTCAATTACGGTCTAGTGACCTTATGTTAGTTTTCCATAATGAATGCACAACATCTAGGGAACTAGTTTTGTTACGGTTTTTGGGGTGAGAGATATTTTGTGGAGGGTAGTGGGAGCCATTTGTAGAATTCTTGGGGATTGGTGGATAAAATGGATTTTTTAGAGTGAGTAAGTGTGTAAAATCATGTTTTTTAGGATTATATTCATCCATTTAGTGTTCATTTACTTCTAAAAATAAAGAATACCAAAATTCAAGTTATAAATAGAGATTACAACTCAAAAATACCACTAAAAATAATAAAAATTGAAGTTATATTTATTACTATTATTTAATGAATTGTCTACAAGGAAAGATTTATAATTTTATAGACATAATTTATTTCATTTATCATTTCCCACTTTGACCAATTAAGAGGGGATGGAAATCAACTTCTAGTTACTACTGCATTACCCATTGAAAGATGATGGTGTATTTTCCATGAAAATATAAATTAAGGGGTTGATATCATCCAATAAATTTTCAAATGTTTATATTGACATATCTCCACACATCATTACAATAAAGAAAATATTGATGTTCAAATATCTATAAGGATGCTCAAGTTTCTATAAAATCTGAATTTCTAAGAGTCAGTAACCTTCATTTGGAAATTTATTACTATTTTGGGTTAATCTTAATCATTTAAAAACCTTATTTTTAAAAATTATCTAAAGAAGGGATATTTTACCCTAATTTTCATTTCCTTTCAGTGAAAATATGAATTCATGATAATATTTAATGTCTTATTACAGAAATAATATAAAGGAATATTCTTATGTATATTCATATGATTATATAACAATATTATTATTTAAAACACCCATTTAACAAAATACATTTTTTTCTATATACATCACCTTTTTCATTGATAAGGCCAAAAATAACCATATATTTTAAATATAGCTCACATGTCCTTATTTAAGAGTGAATATATCACCAATAATTGAATTCTATATTTTATAATATCTTTAAAAACGCAAATTATAATATCATATAATATTGAACATTGATCCTCCATAACCTAACAAAATCATTTATATGTCTTTGATGTATTTCATGAAACTCTTCAATTTATTCAAATTCATTATTCTAGGATTCATCATGTACCAACTGACTTCTCCTACGAAAAGTGTAATTTATAGTCTAGTACAAACCATATTAAGCAATATACTCCACATTATTGATGCATATAGTATTAAAAAGATCTCCATCCTATTTAATTCATTGCTAGGAAATGTCAATGAAGATAATATGAAATTAATTGGATGTGGGGTAGAAATTGTATTACATACAAGAATGTTGACATTTTTTATGACTTTCACTAAGTAATTCTTATTTGATATCCAAATATTTCCATTACTAACATGTAAAAAAATTTATATCCCAAGAATCATGATTTATTATCCCATGTCCTTTATATCAAACTCACACACAAAACATTTCGTTTTATTATATGTTTGATAATGGTTTTTTTTGTGAAAAAATCATTTCTTCTACATACAATAAAATAATTTAGGATCTATATGGGATTTTCTAAGAAGGATTTATTTTTTTTTCACTCATTGATGATTTTTTTGAAGTTTTTGATAATTTTACTAAGTTTTATTTGAGTAAATTTGAAGTGTTTTGAATGTATAAAAAATGATTTGATGATTTTTTGATCAATTTTTTGATATTAATCATTTAAAGAATTTGGATACATACTTAATTACACGAGAATTTGTAATGTTCACCTTGTTTTTGTAAGTTTCATACAATTTGAAATTTTTTTGAATGGAATCCTTATATTTTTACACCATGATATTTGTATAGTAATTTACTAATCTTTTTACGGATAATAAATAACTTCCTAAGGTCTATCTTGTAGTTTTTAAGGTTTATATGTATCTTTATAAAGTTTAATAAAATATTTTAAGGTTCAACTTCACAAGGTTTCAAGATTTCATATGGTTCTTTTAAAAAATAATGTATGGTCAAGTAAGTTTATAGGGTTTATTTGAAAAAAATGAAATATTTATTTTACCTTATGATGTTATTGAATTTTATATTTTACTCCCTATAACATTTTATGGTTACCTTCAATCATGTTTTGTTCAAAAACATTATGATACATATGTGAAATTTGAGTTCTAAAAGGTTATTCCAAAATTTAAATCAAACGTTGTAATGTATTGATCTTAAAAAGTTCTAACATGAAAAATGATATTGTAATACTATAATTAAATTTTAAGGATTATCTTTATAATTGAAAATTATTATTAAATAAAATAAAAAGTATAAGAAACTATAAAAAATTAAATGGGATAAATTATAAAAAAATTGATTTCTAGAAATTAAGAGGGATTATTTTGTGTAATTGTGAAATTCATAAATTTTATACAATTGAATATTTTTTTATTCAAGATGAGTATTAAAAGTTTTTTTCCATGAAAATATGTGTGATGATGTGATAAAAAACTAAGGATCAAACAGAAGTTTTATAAGTGAAATATAGAGAGGATATCACTCCTAAAAATTTCTAGATTTTTGAGAATATTTTTTGAATCACTTTAAATAGTGATTTCAAACGAATAAATACAATATAATTTTATATATCAGCTAGAATGTAAAGGAGAATATTTATAATACCCCAATATTTTATTATAATATATTTTTTAAATAAATTTAATATTTTTAATATTTTTTGATACACACAACACTATTATTATCTTGTGTTTCACACTACAATTAGTATACCTTATGTTACATGCAACACCGAGATAAACAAAACAAGACACAATATTAAAAATTTATTATTTAATAATGTAGTTATCCCTAATACATTGGGATTCCATTCATGAATAGGATAAAATAAATTATGAAAATATATGGTTTACACATTTGTATAAAATGTATTCTTTGGTGAGCAATTAATTTGAAATGAAAACAAAAACTATTTGAAAATAATGGATCTGTTTTTTTGAAAAAATATTTTGGTTCAAACAATCGTATCTTACCACAATCAATTAAAAAAATACTTTTTTTGAATTATTTTTAAATAATATATATAATATAAATTAAATCAAATGATTAACATTCATCATATTTTTTTCTAGGAAATAGTTAATAATGAAGCCAATTTTATGCAGAAAACATTTTTTTTCAAAATAATAGTTTTTACACATTTTGGGCAGTTAAATTAAAAATACTTTTTGTAAAATTATGATAATATATTTGAAAAAATAATTTTATTATATGAAATTATCCTTTGACAATTATCTGAGGGTGAACTTTTGAGAATTTTATAGGAAGAATAATTTGTTGATAAATATTAAAAATACTGGTTTTTATTAAGATTTTGCATTTCTGTTAAATAATTCAAAAACATAAAAATTATTTTAATATGTTTTTGAAAATAAAAAATATTTCAATTTAAAATTAATTAATCCAATTTATTCAATTGTAAAAATTTTCTTATAGAATTTTGATATA
This sequence comes from Viscum album, assembly GCA_963277665.1. Lineage (NCBI taxonomy): Eukaryota > Viridiplantae > Streptophyta > Magnoliopsida > Santalales > Viscaceae > Viscum > Viscum album. The sequence continues at coordinate 794,719,289 of OY728143.1, read as the reverse complement.
TTGTTTTAAATTATAGAGCAATTTCTCTTTGAAAAACCGCTTTCTCATCGAGTCTATATGAATAATTTTAAATTAAAATTTTCCCATTTTAGGAATATATTTTATAAAAAATTATTAAATATTTTTAATTATAATAATTCATATTATATAATAATCCATCGTTATTTTTTATGTTTATGAATATTAAATTTTTTCGCCATGGTTAAGGTAAAAATTGGATTACTGTGGGATCATAATTAAAATAAAAGACATAAAAATTATCCAAATCATTTCTAAACCCCATTTAATTTATATATTTTTAATCTATATCTTTTTTTTTGTATTGGACTATTTTGGTTCCTTTTGAAATGGGAAAAACCTATGTACACCTTTATATTTTCCAAAATTTCAAGTGTGTCAGTCACATGAGTTATAAAAGGCCACCCCTATAATCTCATGTTCACACATTATAAACTCATTGGATTAGCTATGACCTCAAAAAATAAGTTACTTAATTCTATACCCTCATCCTAAAATACATGTTTTGGTTATAAATCCAATAAAGGATGCATTACTTTGAAAACCAAAAGTACTAGTCTAAAGATTCTATAACACCCCTAATAAACCATTTTATTTTATTTCTTCTTCAACCTACATAAATTATTATAAATAAATGATGATATAATAACCTCAGTATATTTAATATAATTATATATTATTATGTTAATATTTTGGCCTAAATAATTCCCATATTCCATAACATGGGATATTAAATCATCATTCATCTGTAACACAGATTATCGCCTCATGAACTGATGTAATTTGTTATCCATCACCACCTCTCTCAGTTAGATATAATTATTTATTTATTTTTTATATATTATATTTATAATATTATTGTACTTAATTAACTATTAAATCACATAAAACTTCTTACATTCCATTTCATGGGGATATGATAACGTAGTTCATGTGTATTACAGACTATTTCCTTGTGAAGCGATGTGATTTTTTCATGTACACTTTACATAGAAGGTAATAAAGTTATGTTTCAATAAATATATGTGACATATATTAAAAAAATTAATCTGTAATTTTAATATATCATTTTCCCTTATTTATTTATTTTCTTTACAAAATGGAAACATCGTTCATGTGTTCGTATAACTTACTATCTCTATGAGCGGCCTATTTCATTTTATATATCTAACTCTTATTGATTATGATAATTACAAATATACTGAATTTATATGATATTTGTATAATTTTTAACATCATTAATATTATGTAATAATTATCATAATAATAGGACAAAAAAATTGACAAATCAATCTATACATGAAAAACAAAGTGCCGATTAAGCGTAACATGATTTTAACACGGAATTAATGATAAAAGGGAAAGAAAATGTCCTATGTAAATCATATATATTATGATAAATATGATTTAAATTCTAAACTAGATTCATAATAAACATATATTTATTATATTATAGGGTTTTTTTGTACTAAGGATGTTGATACTTATGGTATGTGATTTCTAGTCTCTCTTTCATTTATTGGAGACTTATGAACATTCACATAACATTTATTTTTTTTGGTATATCTACATCCCATTTTAAATTTCATATCACAAATATTCATAATTTAATTATGTTTAATTTTTCATTAGATGTTATTATTTTTTGGGAATTATGATTCAAATGAAAACTAATGTGGTAAAGGAATGTTAATCTCACTTTTATATCTGTGGAATACATATCATATTCAAAACTTTTTTCTTATATATGGTGTTTATAGTCTCTGAGAATGTATTTTAGGTTAATATTAATTAATATAAGGGGTATTCACATAATCAATCTTGGATTTCACTTTCACAGAGCTGACAGTTCAAAAGATACCACAACGTTAATGGGTTTTGTCTCAATTTTCCTTCTTTGAGACACATGTCAGGTTATGCACCTATATTATAATGTGTTATGTATATAGAGACAATTTGACATGTAATAATTTTAATATATTTATTCTCATGATATTTTTTGATTCAATTAATGTTATGATTTCATGGGGATTATGATTCAATGTTACCAAAGTGGTCAATGTTTTATGATACAATTTCAATGTTAATTTTCAATAAAATTTTTAACTTTTTATTTTTGTAAATTTTTAGAGGTTAAAAAAGTTATTTGAAATCAAAAATATTATTTTCCAGAATAAATATTACAAGTTCTCACATAAAAGAATATTCCTTTAATATTACATATTTTTATGTTACTTATAATTTACTGGGGAAGATATATAATTATACCATCCTTATTGTTCCTCTATATGGTTTTTAATTATGATGTTAAAATGTTTATAAAACCCAATTCCTTTACAAGGATTAATATATATGTTGAATTATTTCTGTTATTATGGAAAAAATATGACTAGATTGTGATGAAATGTTGGTCTAGACCATAACTATATAAAATTATACAAAATCGGATAAATATCAGTGAACAAAGAGATAAATATGGTATGTGTGAATATGATTTCATATTAAAAATATTATGTGTGGACCTAGTTTTCACATCCATAATATTTTGTGTGGACCTAGTTTTCTCGACTATAAGATTATGAATAGACCCAAATTTCATGTCTATAATATTATTCATCAACCTTGGTTCATGTCTATAATTTCTGGAAGGGCCCAATTTTATATCCTTATATAAAAAAGGGTACTTGTTTCTGTTTAGAAATATTCAAAATGTTATAGGCTTATGTTTTTACCACATTCCTAATTCTATGTTATTCTCTTATGGATCATGTTTTATTAATAATTTATGATTAATGCCTTATAAACTACCATGTTTTATATAATTACTCATTATTATGATTTATTATATGTTGGTTAGTTTTTTCAAATGATTATCTCATGTTACCAATATGCTCAAGTTATACAAAAGTTATCCTTGACATCATTCTTTTTTTACACATAATGATCATTTAAGCTCACCATTTCTTATATTTTCTATCCCTAAGTTATGAAAAAATGTTTTAATAATTTATTTTATAATAAATGTAATATTTGGGGTGATCTTGGTTGTAGATGTTGACGATATTTCATAAAATAAGATGATTTTTCATCTAGTATCAAAAGAAACAATTCCTTTATAGTCTTCAGTCATTTATTTATACAATATATTGGAGATTCATTTATAAGGATGTAATTTCTATGTATAAAAAAATAGGTAATTATAGTTGGTATCATATGATTGGTTTATTCAATATTTTGAAATTTGGATTATAGAAATTTGTTGAAAACCCTGGAGACAAGTCTATGCAAAAGATAACATCCTAATTTATTTATAAGTAATAGATTACGTGGTTTTCCTAGTAATAAATCACTGCATGAATATTAAAACTGAATGTATATTAGGAAAAATAATTATACGGATTATAACACTAAAATTAGTTGGGTATATATATATCAACAATCATTATTGTGCACATTAATTATGAACTTGCCGCGCACCTTGTTTGACCCTCCAAGGGGATATGAATGAGTTAACAGAAATTTTCATTATGAAACATGATGAATAATTTTAATAGATTGTAACCATGAATGTAGTAGGTTAAAATTAAGGTGTTATAGATTGAAAATTATGTGTCAAAATTATTATATCCACTGAAATATTTTTCTTGATTTTATGATTTCAGAGTGTGACAATTATTGCTCACAGTTACTTTTTTTGGGTTTAGTCAATTGAGGGAACCCAATGTTATTTGGTTAACAATAAATATGATTCCTCATGGAATCGAATTACATAGGAGAAACTAAATGTTTTAGGAGTTGGGAAGACATTATTTGTGTCTATTCTCATTCAACTCTCTGAACATATGAATGAACACATTGGGTTTTCCGATCATACGAATGCACAAAGGAATGTGAAAAATGTCATTCAATATTTTCTGTGACAATTTCTACCCTCCATATTTTGGTAATATAGTCCACTAATTTCAATGAAATGAATTATAATGATTGAAAAGATATATTTTGTTATTTATTTCTCATTTCATGAATAATTTTTCCTGGATATTTAAAATTTTAAAGATGAAATAGATCAACGGTGAAATATTATTTAGAATATGGGTTAAGATAATGAAATTGAATTCATTTAATTGGATGAGTTTATGATTATAATTTTCATTAAGTACATCCCTTATATTCTATATAAAAAATGGATAAGGGATTAATTGAGTTTAAGAAGAATGATGAAGAATAAATTGGTATCTATGAGGTAATTTTTACAAGACTCTCTTGGTATGATCTAGTTTAACCACCATACCTAAAAACTTTTGATCAATTCTTTAGTGTTTTGAAACTATGTACTTAAAAGGTATCATCCATAAGGGTCTTTAGAAGATATGACAAAATTTTTCAATGTGAACTAAATGTGGAAATGGAAGATAGTAACCCTCATGGTTCTAGTTATATAAAAATTAAGATGAAGATTTATAAAAACTCCATTTCTATGTCATTTAGAGGAAGAAAAATTTTCAGCCTCATAAATTAAAAAATGAGGGAATGAGAACATAGGTGAATGACAGAAAGGAATGAGAATACGTTTAATGTGTGGGAATATTTGCCATCAATAAATATATTTTCAAAATGATGTGATTAGAATAGTAAATTAAATGAGTAGAGAGGGACCACAAAAGAAAAAAAGTGATATTTTATAGCTATAGAAGCCAACAGTTGGTTCATTATTCATATAAATTATCTAATCTAAGGGATAATGATGATAATAAGCCAAAAAAAAACCATTGATGTGAAAGGATAAATGGAGGGCTTGTAAAATCAGAGTTTCTGAGGTGATCCATGATAATTTGGGAACACTTATCTTCCACGCCTATAACTTTCTATCCTACGATCCACATAACTGGTTCCTCGAGAATATAGTTAAAATAGCCTAAAGAACACCTCCCCATACTCTAGAGGCTTCTAATTAGCAGTGAGGGTTTATTGTTATATAGTGGGTAGACTATACTCTAATATCATGTTGTCATGAAATATATTATAAATAAATAGAAAATATAAAAAATCATATATATATATATATGGAATAATATAAATGAAAATAATGAGTAATTTCGGGATTGTAAATAACCAAGAAACTGTAATATTAAACAAAATCCCAAAGGCCGAGTCATATACAATGATCTCATTCTATAATGATATTAAAAAATGGGAATCATGGGAAAATCATTTAAAACGCGCCAAATAAAAATAAAAAAAATGAAAAATACTACTCCACTCTTATCACTAGTACATTCTTACTCCGCTTTTCGCATTCTCTAAGATATATCAGTAATAAACCTGATATCTATAGTAGGGTTCTTTCCCTTATCCAAACCTATTGACATGTAATTTACTCAGGTACAAAAGGTATCCTGAGTAGGGTGTGATATAAAATTGTTAGGGACCACCAATGGTGCCATGAAATAATCCATCATGTGTACATAGGTATGAAGTGTGTGGGTAATAATGAATAATACACAATACTAAATAGATAAATCATAGTTGGCCCAAGATCCATTAGGAATCCTGGTCGCATCTACCTACTTCGACATAGGATGGATTATTTATAGTCAGTAACCACTTATATAGTAATCATATATATAAATAAATAAATAAATATATATATATATATATACTAATATCCACTAAGTACTTGAGGACATAAGTTGAAATATTCATGGATACAAGGTGCTATCTAGAAATTGAGTGCAACTCAGGGGTCCATAAAAATTTTAATGATCCTATAGGCTCTCTTAAAGTGTACATGCCCTATATATAATAGTAAATTTGAGAAATAATGAACATAATTCTAGACAGGTGGGGTCAGATGTCATTACCAACACCCAAAGAAAATTGACATGGAACATCATATATATTTTCCCACTAAATGAATAATGGCGAGAGACATCATGATCAACATCTGATATATGGGAGTGTGAAACTTCATGCTAAACTAGTACATTAATTTTCAATCCATATACAATATTTCTGGAATTTATATTCATAGTCAAGGAAAACCAATAAATTATATGGTGATTTAATCAACTAGGTAATTACATGCTAAGGGGAAATTCAATTTTCAACCCAAGAAAAACACTTATACAGTGTTTGGTCTATTTAAACAATTATACAAAGAGGAAATTAAATTTATCACACCTAAAGGGTTTGAAATCAAGAGGTCTATATCATCTAAAAACACACCAAGGGACCACATGAGTATAATAACATGATTTAATTGGTCTAAAAACAAAGAATGCATTTTCAGCAAATTCATTGTAATATTCATTGTGGGGTAAAATAATAGAGCTATGAAAAAGAAATAAATTTTAGAGGAAACATCTGACCCATTAAATTAGGTCCATAGATGACTCTTCATCCAATATCAATTTCATATTTTAGGTAGATCAGAATATAAATAAAGAAATTACTAATTCCCTGAAAATATGTTGGATTACTTTGCACTATAATAGCACAATATATAGAAATAATAACAATGAAAGTAAGCCATAGGATTATGGATCTTACCTCAATATATCCAATAGGGAAAACCTCATAGTCTAAGGAGGGACCCCTCATGGTTTATTCACATGGTTTTGTAATTCATGTGAAAAAACGTGATTTGGCTATGTCAAGATTTCTGAAATTTATTCATGGGAATGCAACTTGGATCACATGATTGATGAAAAACTGTGTGTCCTCATGTTGTGAAAAATATCTTATCCGGGTTAATCCATGTAGTTAGTACTAACTGTGTTCTAACCATGAGACCCACTAGGTTTTTTCATTTTATATAACTCCAGGCTCCAAATAATCCATGGACACTGATGGATCATGCTTCTTACTGTAGTGCACTTTTACCAAGGTAAACCAAACGATTCAAAAAAAAGAGTCGTACCTTTGGGAAATGTTGGCTCATTAAAACCTCCCATACTTAACGAAACTCATTATCAAGATGGAATTTTAAGGGTAAACAGAAAACATCATAGAAATGATCTGAAAACTAAGCTCGTATATTAAATTCTCACTCCCAGTTCTCATCATGTAATCAGTCGTGCTGCCATAGCACCCGTACTAAAAGAACTAACATGCATTGGAGTTTCATAACAATATAATCTACAATACACACTAGATACCCCATGAAGGAAGAATCCAAATCCTAATCAACCTAATTAGGTTGGAAAACGTGTGACCAGCCTTGATAATACTAGTTAATATGAGATATATGAAAGAAATCATACATAGAAAAGTATATATAAGTAAGTTATACCTAACAACCCATTGTCCAATCTACTTCACAACCTCAAAGTGTAAAATGAATCATGGATTAATATTACTGTAGCTTTATATATGTTAATGGCCCAACCAGGGTGAAACATGCCTAAAAACATGATCTTTGACCTCGAAATCATCAGGTCATTGGAATTTATTGTCCTATGACTCCAATCTGGACAACACTATCATAATGTGCTTTCTAATTAATTATATATACTCTATAGTCTCCTAGAAAAGAGACGATCCAAAAAGACCTACCTCCCCTACCCCAAACGAGCATTGAGATGATCGATAATTCCTACCATATAAGGTTTTATAAGGATTCATCTTTTGGGTATCCAAAAAGATATTAATATAAACATACTCAAAAAGGTGTTTGTGTTTCCCTCCAGAACTCCTCATGTGATGTACATAATAATGAAGCATTCCCCCTAACACCTGAATCATGTGCTCCACCTTTCCATTGGTATGAAGGTTATAGGCCTTATTCAGAAGGACCTTGGTATCCCAAACCTTATTCAACCCCTACAAGAACCAATACAAGAAGAAATAATCCATGTTATATATGATAGATCAAGTAGCTATATTACGATGTACAACCTCCCTGATGTATATACTCCCTATCCTATCTACCTATATGGTCTCTCACATAGGTATGAAGTGGGTGTACTACATCAAATTATTAGTTACTACCCAGTATGTATCATTTCCATGAGGTGATCTGGGTAAACATTTCGTGAAACATATAGAGACATTGTCCCATTTACACTTGGGAATAGACAATATCTACAAAGCTCATGCAAGTCAACAATGCATATCCTTCCCCTAAGTTTTATATATATTATTTCATTGAAGTCCCCCAATACTGGTGACATAAGTCTCAATACATCTTGCTAAAATTGAGATGCACCACCCAAGATGAGGCATGAGATTCTGGCATTAACTCTTCCTTATTATACGATGGGACCCAAAAATTCCAACAATAGAATAATGTCTCATCCTTATTCACAGTCCAATGAGAAGAAGAATCTTCATATATGATACATTCCGTTATATATAATCCTTCAGGGTATGAAGACTTTTTCATTGTCACACAATCAAGATGGATATAATTCATTACTATAGATGAGAGTATAGTCTATATGATCTTCATGAGCCTCAAAGTTAACTTCTCAGAGTAAATCCACGAGGTTCCACTTTCCTCTGGCCTAACGAACTACATGTTTCTATATATTACATCTCTGAACATCAACTATATAATTTCCTTTTCTTGGCTTATAAGAAATCTCAAAATTGAATGATTTCAGGTATTCAACACAGCTATACATCCTAAGAATCAAATCATGTACTATAATGATGTACACGAGGATTTTATGATCTGTGAAATCCAAAAAAACACTAAGTTAATAATGTATCTAATAGAGTGTAGCATGAAGAATATAGCTATATCAATTTCATGTATTAGGTAATTCTGCTTTTGAGGCCTGAACTGAAGAGAACTATATTTTACGACTCACTCATATTGCATCATAATAGCACATAGACCAACAAATGATGTGTCATTGTAAATTGTATATCTCATGCCCAGCTCTAGAAGAATAATGATTGATGAAGATGTAAATCTACCCTTCAAATACTAAAATTATTCTTCATAAACATCAACCTTATGAATTTCTCATAATTCTTATTCAAATTCAAATGAGGTGTTGCATGGCATGTGAAATCATAGATGAAGCATCTGTAATACACGTATGTACCTAAAAAATATCACATGTAAAATATATTATTGGGATACTCCTAAGAAACTACAATTATCACCTTTTGTAGGTCTAATGATACTATTGACTCCAAGGTTATGTGACCGAGAATGTGTACATTGTTGATCCAAAAGTTTCATTTGAAATCACAACATAAAGATGATGTTATATTAATGCATTCAACATGATCTCAAGATGGGCTTCATGGTCGTGTTAAAAAAGATAACACACTAAGATTTCGTCCATAAATAATACCATGATAGAATTTACATACAGGTGGAAAACCTGATTCATAAAATCCATAAATAATGTTACTGTTTTTGTGATACCGAAATTCATTACTAGGTACTCATAAAGACCATAATTTCTCATGAATGTTGTAAAAGTTATGTCGTAAGATCTAACATGCACCTTATAATTTTTAGACTAGAAATAAATCATTGAAACCACGCTCTTTCCTCAGTGATAGTGAAAGAGGTCATCTATTATATGGATTGGAAAATATTTATTCGTTGAAATCTTATTCAATCATCGGTAATCCACAAAAGGCCTGAGGTAATTTCCCGTATTATTAAAAAAAGAAACTAGTGAACCCCATGGGGAAGTTTTGGGGTGTATAAAGAATTTATCCTCCTGATCCTACAACTATTTATCGAGAACCAGATTCTCATTCGGTTTCATCCTATATGTATGAATGGACACAAATTACCCTCCTAGAACTATCTCAATAATGAATTCTACCTATCATTAGAGGTATCCCAGAAAATTACTTAGTGAAGTCTTCCCTTAAATAATCAACTATAAGAGGAAAAACAATTGGTCATGACCCCTAATCATCTAAGAGAAGGCTGGTAATCTGATCAGTCACTCTTACCATCCCCTAATTCTATGGTCTTTATATAGTCTATTAAATATCCCTTTCTCTCTTATGCACATGTCTGCCTCTCTCTAATGATGTAAAAATTACCCTCCGATGATAACATTAAATATGGGAATGATAGGGAATTAACTAGATCATCCTGTTAATAATATCAAACCTAGTCATGTAAAGGATAAAAATATTACATATGAAACTATATTCACATACGTCAAGGGGGAAATCATTACAATAAAAAATGCTATCTGATCGGATTTCTAATGGTGTTTTAGGCATCATCTCCCCATAGAAGTGGTCTATCTCATGGATGAGACTCTCCATTATTGTGTCATATATAAAAGTGTGTTATGCACATATATCAATAAATAAGACACTATATAATAGGCTAGTAGAATAGTACCTAAAAAATAGATAGTCTAGTACTCTGATCCTCTCACATAGGCTTCACTGCATGTAACTGGATTGTACCATTACCCTATGTCACAAACTGAATTTCTTGAGCTTGCCTAAATTACTAGAACTAATAATCATGAGGTTTAATTCCTCTAACTCGACCACCACATAGGCCTGAGTGACCAATCATATTCTAGCCTCTTTCTAAATGTGATACTATCAGACCTACTCTAGAATATGGGTTAGGTTTACATCCCTACTTTCTAGGAACAAATGAAAGGTAATATAGTAGTGCTGGACATTCCCTATCCTACCTCAACCATGAAATTCCACTAGATTCCATAAATTCTTTTGTTTCTCGTGTCCCAACCACACTCACTGATGACATATTTGAAAATAGTCAGTAAAAACCATAGGAATTATTCTACTCCATGAGAAACCTAATCACACAGGCTTTTACCACTTCAAGAAATAATGCTTGGTCTAGGTGCTGACCACCTTGACTTAGACCATTGAATTCCTTTATATTACTCATAGTAATGAAGGATGGGTTAACTATCTTAGATATATTCTTTATCATAAAAACATTAACCTATGATCAAATGGTATATACTAGCCCATCCTTGAATCACCTAATAGTCATATGATCATCGCTAGATAGAATCAGCATGTACCACTGTATCTCAGTAAAGTTTTTATAATAATCTATGACCAATATAGATCCCGACACAAGGTTCATAGACTCCTTATACTAGTCATCCTTTATAGTTTTTGGAAATAAGTAGTCACAAAAGATCATCTAGAAGTACGTCTAGAATATATATCCCTATATTGATCCTCCTAGGTAATAAATGTAACATCCAAAGTAAGTAATGAATAATATATATTCATATCTATGTATATTTATGAATTATATAGTGTTTTAAAGGCTTAAAATGAGAATAAATCCAATCCTTAGCATTGAATTCTCTAATATTTTTAAAAGATTATTTTACCGCCTTTTGATGGAGAACAATTTTTAAATCTATCTTTTTACAATTTTATAAGCTCTATTTTTCAAAATAAACTTATTTTTTATGATTGGTACATTGAAATTTACTTTGGATAATTTTTTTTTGTATTTTTCTAACAATGTTCATTTTTTTAATGAATAGTTAAAAATACTGCATTTTACATCAAAACTACATTTTCATCTAATTTAATTATATGGTTATATTATCTTTTTAATTGGTCTGAAGGTGTAATTAGAATATATGTTTACCATTAAATCCAATGGTATTTATTATAATTAATTTCACTTTGGAATTTGGCATAAACAAGTGCCAAACATTTCATAGATATTGTATAAAAAAACCCGCTATTTGTTTTGACAACGATAATTATTTTTAATTTAATTATTGTAATATCTATGTTTGGAATTTGGTCAAATGGATTCCATATTTGGAATCAGAAGGTCGAAATTATGTAATTAATACTTTTGTTTTTGGACATTATGAATAGTAACGACGGTAATTATCTTTAATTATCTTGATTAATTAGCAATCAGGTAGTTATGGATAATAAAATAATATCATAATAATAAAAAATGACCCCAAAATGTGTCCTAATGCAACTGGTTGTGTCATGGACGACCCTGGGATTCCTTGTGCCAAACTTTGGGACCCCATGGAATCTCCTTTGTGTGATAGTGACTTTTTATCTTTTTATTTTTTTAAAGAATGTTAAATATAACAAAGTATGTGTCACCCGAGTAAAAAGTTTTTAATTTTGTACACATAATTGATCTCTTGGAATATAAATAGTAATTGGAAAGCTAAAAATATTTCCTACATCATAGTTTTTTTTATAATTTTGAGACATTAAATAAATTAAATTATTTATGACATCATGATGATGTATCAATTACCTCATTAATGAACGATTTAAATAAAATGAAAAGATAATGTAAAATCTAAGACTTACACTTGTCAAAGACCTATTAGATGAGTATACTTCAAACACTTATCACCATATCCACGAAATATATCAATGTTGGAACTTTAAAATCCGAAAATCATTTTAATATAAAGTAACATTTTATAACATTCCAAGAGTGCCCCTCCTCTCCTCTTATAAAAGGCCCCCACCTCTACCTCCTTACCCACACTTATCAAGACATTGTCTAAGCCAAAATTTGATCATTTAATATCTTCACATACCTCTATTAATCATATAATCCTTACTTTAGGCATAATGCTATTCAAAAAACCCTTTTGGTTCAAACCAAGAGGAGTTACCACATTTAAAGGTGTAGTCTTCTCTAATGTTATTTTGTTTCATTTTTCTTCTCCAACCCCCTAAACTGTTTTTAATAATTTATTTTGTAACAACAGCAGTATATTCAATAAAATAGGATGTTGTTATATGATTTATTATATCTACACTTACACTCTCCTACATCTAATGGTTAAAGAACATACTGTTTCCGTGGATGGCGAATTTCTGCCTCACGAAACGATGATTGTTCAATATTTTTCTAACACCTAAAAATGTGGCCATTAAGATGTCACTATATTTATATATGATATACAATATGCTTATGTTTTCCTTAAGATTATGTATTTTTACATTTATGGCATACCTTTATGGTTTCCATTACCGGTAAACGTGATATCTTCATTTTAGGAAGTGCGGACTACCGCCCCCTCAATGTGATTTGATTCATTAATTCCATATATGGGAAGTATAAAGAATGGAATTAATGATATTATATATGATATTATACTGGAATTATAATATACCTTTATATATTTATGATTCCATTCCATAAAATATGAAATATAAATGAAAGCAGTGTTCAAGAGTACGTACGGCTTACCGTCTCCATGAACGGTGCATTTCATTTCATACCTCTAAATGTTATGTAATATTATAAATGCATGTATATACTGGATATATATGATATATATGATATCTTCATCATGAATATAATTTTGGATATAATGGATATTTTACCACATGAACAACATGTAATTATAAAGAGTTTGTTTTTGACTCAAGTACCAATCATCGACAAAACGACCATTATTAACTTAAATAATTACAGAGTGTTCATAACATGGTAATAATTGATATAAAAGAAATAATGAACATGAAAAAGGCTCTTAATAAAGTAGAAATTAACTCAAGCTTCTTATTCAGGACGCTAAGGAACGATCGAGTCAACTCGGACCTGAGGTATGGGACTTCGTCTCAATCTCCTTTCATTGAGGCATATTTTGTTTTATACACAACTTTATTTTATACGGTGTATAAAACACTTTGAATTTTATGCTTACTCAAAAGGAATATGTTTTTATGCGAAGTGTTTTACTAAACTACAAAAGGGAATGTTTTTGTCGTACGTATGAGGTGACAACGACTTATCTGCCACCGTGACCATTATTTGAGTTTCGGCTTCCTCTACAAGACATTACATTTTTTTAAATGAAAAATATATACCATGTTTTACTTTTCTTTTACTTTGGCATTGAAAAAGTTTTTGATATTGTTTTTATTATATCAATGTGTTGTATTGATATCTTGTGATTGAAATGTGGAAATGTTATTTTTCCTTTATGCATGTTTTATGTGATATGATTATGTTATGGTTCTTGGAAATTGATTATAAGGACGGGTGGTACCCTGATAAAATAAGGGCGGGTGAGCCTGATATAGCTCTCCAATGCATTGGGTAATGCGAAGGGGTTAAACATTAAGGTTTCTCTGAAGAGATTTAGGGAATATACTGTGATGGGTATTCCAAACGTAACCATGAGGGTTAATCCCTATGTAAGAATGTTATGAATTCCTCAAGTTACCTTTATGTCTTATGATTTCTATGATTTATTCATGATTTGATTATGTATGTTAAAATGATTATGTTTTATGAGTATATTATGATTTCATACATGGACTAATGTTTTCATTTCGTACTTTTATATCCCTTACTGAGCTTTTTATGCTCATCCCAAGTTTATAAAATGTTTTTCATAGGTCAAGGGAAAGGTACATGATGTGATGATAATTTCAAGGAAGTCTCCTGAAAGAATCCATGTTTTGTTTTAAATATGTTTCTGTTGATGGGAAAAAATGAATACTACCTTTTATACAACCACATTGTTTAAATGTGTAATGTAATTCATGATTTATAATCTAATTATCTAAAACTATAAACTCGAAAAGATCCTCAATGTGTATTATTGAAATAACTCAAGATTTTGTAATGTTTAAGGCCAGGGACTTATATTTGGTATCAGAGGTCATTTTAGATAACTTTAGGAATTATAATTATATTAAATCATTATCCAAATATATTTTTTTATGATCAAATTGAAATGATATAACATTTGAAGATTACCATGTTGCTTCATCTATAACATATTTTTTCAGAATGTTTTTCCACATAAGAAATAGGGAAGCAGTGCTAGGAAGGCATACATAAGGAAATGACCTTCCAAATGAGCATCCTAAGATGGTCGAAATTGGAACTGAACAGTTTGTTGCAGTAATGGAATAGTTGACTCAGGCGATAAATGGTGGTGGTATACATGCACTAGATCACCCAAATCAACCACAGAGGAACATGTCAGTGGTGGAACATATCATAAGGCAACACCCCCCATCATTTAGAGGATCATCTGACCCTATGATATCTGAGGGGTGGATTAAAGAACTGGAGAAGATATTCGATGTCATGGGGTGTTCAGACAATCAAAAGGTTAGTCTTCCTATTTACCATTTGGAGGGTGAAGCAGATCAATTGTGGTCGATGGTTAAAAATATCAGGGATGCTGATGAGGATGATGCTCTCGACTGGGATGAATTCAAAGGTATGATTCTTGAGAAGTATTTTCATAAGGCTATTCGACATAGGATAGAAAATAAATTCTTGGAATTGAGGCAAGAGGACGACTCAATGGCTGCTTATGAAGAGAGGTTCGCTCGATTGGCAAGGTATGCTCCAAATTTTATCTGAGACCTTGATAGTAAAATCAATCATTTTTACTCAGGATTAAAGCCAAATATCAAATGGCTTTAGCTTCTAGAGAGCTCAAGAGTTATTAAAATCTTGTTCGATGTGCTGAGAAGGTGGAAATGTAGTTTTCCTATGATCAAGTGTCCTATAACAACCAACAAAAGAAGAGACTGAGGTGGAAGGAGAAAGGGAAGAATTCTTCAAAAAGGACTGATGGTACAAAAACTAATTTTCTAGTTTGTGATAAATGTGGTAAAAGGCATGCTGGGGAATGTCTTCTGAATTCTGGAAAGTTCTAACGATGTGGTAAGATGGGACATAAGGCTTTTGATTGCACTGAAAAATATCAAGGTGATTGTAAGACCAAATTTGATTTACAGTTAGTGAAATGTTTTAAGTGCAATGAGATGGGTCACTATACAAACGAGTGTCTAATAAAGATCTTCAGTGATGGGAAACAGTTAGACTACAAGTAGAAAGGGGTGGTGAAATCCTTTTCAACAACTTCAGAAGATGTTGGGCCATCAAATGAAGTGGTATCAGGTAATTTGTTTGTTTTTTCAGATTATACCAGTGTGTTGTTTGATTTAGGGTCTACACATTCTTTTATCTATGAAAACTTTTCTAGTAAAATTGGAATACCATCTCAAGAAATGACTCCTAAACTTGTGGTAAAAACACCTAGGGGAAATTATTAAGCAAAATTTTTTTATAAGAATCTTCCTATCCTTATCCGTGGAAAGAACCTACTTGAAAACCTTATTATTTTACCTCTAGTAGAGTTTTATGTTATCCTGGGTATGGATTGGATCTCTGTTTACGATGAAAAGATTGATTATAGAGCTAGAGAAGTTTCTTTTTAGAAATACTTTCAGTTTGTGTACAAGAATGAACCCTTACTATTGATATCATATTACGAGGCTGAGAAACATGTAAAATATGGAAATGAATGTTACCTTGCACATATTGTTGAAAACAAATGAACTGTTCAGATTAATGATGTGCCAGTGGTAAATGAGTATCCTGATGTTTTTTCTGATGAGTTGCCTGGAATAGTACCTGATCGAGAAGTTGAATTTACTATTGACATAGTTCCCGATGCTAATCCAATTTCAAATCCCCTTATCGAATGGCTCAAATTGAACTTTTAGAGTTGAAGGAGAAATTGCAAGAAATATTAGAGAAAGGTTTCATTCGACCTAGCACATCACCATGTGGTGCTCCTGTTTTATTTGTTAAAAAGAAATATGGTTCAATGAGACATTGCATTGATTATAGATCCTTGAATAAAATCACTATTAAGAACAAATATCCTTTGCCTCTTATCGATGATTTGTTTGATCAGCTCTAGGGAGCTCAATATTTTTTCAAAGATTGATCTGAGATCGGGGTACCATCAGTTGAAGGTAAAGGAAGAAGATATTCTAAAGAACGTGTTTCGTACAAGATATGGCCATTATGAATTTGTAGTTATGCATTTTGGGATAACCAATGAACCTGCTGTATTCGTTTACCTTATGAATAGAATTTTCCATTAGTTCTTGGATAAGATTGTTGTTGTTTTCATTGATGATATTTTGGTGTTTTCTAAAAGTAAAGAGGAAAATGAAAGTCATTTAAGGGTTATTTTGAAAACCTTAAAAGAAAATAAATTTTATGGGAAATTCATCTAGTGTGAGTTTTGGTTGCAACAAATTTCATTCCTTGGTCACATTGTTTCTAAAGATGGGATAACTGTTGATCCCGCAAAAACAAAGGTTGTGGAAGAATGGACATGACCCACAAATGTAACCGATATTCGTAGTTTTTTTTGGTTTTCCAGGCTATTACCGAAGGTTTGTTAAAAACTTTTCATGGTTATCTAGTCCAATGACTAAGCTAACTCGGAAGGGTTTTATGTTTATCTAGAAAAAAGAATGTGATGATTGTCTTCAGGAACTGGAAAGAATATTGGTGAATGCTCCAGTTTTGGCACTACCTTCTAGGAATGGGTAGACTGTTATCTATAGTGATGCTTCATTGAAAGGACATGGTTGTGTCCTAATGCAGAATGATCAGGTAATTGATAATGCTTCATGTCATTTTAAAACTCATGAGGTAAATTACCCTACACATGATTTGGAATTAGCTGTTGTTGTTTTCTATTTAAAAATTTGGAGGCATCATTTGTATGGTGTAAGGTGTGAAATATATACTGATCACAAAAGATTAAAGTATATATATTCACTCAGAAAGAATTGAACATGAGGCAGAGGAGATGGCTAGAATTAATCAATGATTATGATTGTACAATTCATTATCATCTGGGAAAATAAAATGAAGTGGTTGATGCTTTGAGTCAAAGAAGTAATGCTTCATTAACAATGTTGTGTTTGGAACGTGATACTTTGGATAAGGATTTGACGAACATTGTCATAGGAGATGTTGGTGTAGGATGTCCTTATGTTTTGTTTCAGGTATCAGTGGAATCTTCTATATCATACATAATTAATAAAGAATAGAAGCAAGACAGTGAGTTGCAGAAAAAGGTAGAGCTGGTTCATAAGGGTAAGTTGCCTGAATTCAACATTGACAATGATTGTGTTTTGAGATTTGGGAAGAGATTGTGTGTGCCTTGTGATTCACAGTTGAAGATATAGTTGTTATGTGAAGCTCATAGTTCTCCGTTTTCAGTTCGTCCAGGCAGTACTAAGTTTTATAGATATCTTCAAGAGTATTACTGGTGGGACGGAATGAAAAGAGATATTGCTGATTTTACTGTGAAGTGTTTGAATTGTCAACAGGTTAGAGCAGAGAGGCGGTTACTGAATGGGATGATTTTCCTTTACCAGTGCCAAAATGGAAATGGGAGAATATATCCATGGAATTCGTTGTGGGATTGTTGAAGACACCTCGAGGTAATAATGCAATCTGGGTTATTGTTGATCGCTTGACTAAATATACTCATTTCCTTGCTATACGAGATAATTTTTCCCTAGATCAACTTTACTATTTTTATCTTAAAGAGATAGTCATGTTACATTGAGTTCCCCTTTCCATTGTATCTAATCATGATCACGGGTTTACTTCTAACTTTTGGAAATGCCTTCAGAAGTCGTTGGGTACTGAATTAAATGTTAGTACAGATTTTCATCCTCAATCAGAAGGCCAGTCAGAACAAACAATTCAGACTTTTGAGGATATGATACGTGCTTGTTCGATGGATTATCAGGGAAGTTGGGACCAACATCTTTCTTTGGTTGAGTTTTCTTATAATAACAGTTTTCATTCCAGTATACAGATGGCACCATTTGAGGCATTATATGGGAAGCGATGTCGAACTTCAGCTTTTATGGATGAAGTAGGTGAAAGGATGTTGATGGTACTAGAATTGGTAGAAGTTTTGGCAGAAAAAGTTCATATTATACAGATACACAAGATAACAACTCAGAGCAGGCAGAAAAGTTATGGAGACAATAGGAGGATGGATCTATCTTTTGAGGTAGGTGATCATGTTTTTCTCAAAGTATCACCATGGAAAGGTGTGATGCGATTTTGTAAGAAATGAAAGCCGATTCCAAAGTTCATTGGAACATACAACATTCTAGAGAGAGTTAGATCAGTTGCATACCATGTGGCTTTACCTCCGAGTTTAACTCAGGTATACAATTTTTTTCATGTTTCAATATTAAGAAAGTACATGCCAGATCCATCTCATTTTTTGAGTCCATAGGTATTTCAGCTGGAAGAGAATATATCTTATGAGGAACAACCAGTCCAGATTCTTGACCATAGGGAGAAAGTGTTATGGAGTAAGGTGATTCATCACGTAAAGATTTTGTTGAATACCACATGATTGAAGAGGCAACATGAGAATCTGAAAATGCAATTAGGGATAAATACCCCAACTTATTCGTTAAGTAAATAAATTGCGAGGACACAATTTTCTAAAGGAGGGAAGGATGTAACATCCCAAGTAAGTAATTAATAATATATATTATTATTTATATCTATTTAATAATTATATAGTGTTTTAAATGCTTAAATGAGAATAAAGTCAATCTTAAGCATTGAATTCTCTAATATTTTTAAAATATTGTTTTACGGCCTTTTGATGGCGAACCATTTTTAGATATATCTTTTTACAATTATATAAGCTATATTTGTGAAAATAAACTTATTATTTATTATTGGTACATTGAAATTTACTTTGGATAATTTTTTGGTATTTTTCTAATAATGTTAGTTTTTTTAATGAATAGTGGAAAATACTGCATTTTACATCAAAACTGCTTATTCATATAATTTAATTATATTTTTATATTATCGTTTTAAATGGTATTAAGGTGTAATTAGAATATATTTTTACCATTTAATCCAATGGTATTCATTATTATTAATTTCACTTTGGAATTGGGCATAAACAAGTGCCAAACTTTTCATAG
Organism: Viscum album; assembly: GCA_963277665.1. Taxonomy (NCBI): domain Eukaryota; kingdom Viridiplantae; phylum Streptophyta; class Magnoliopsida; order Santalales; family Viscaceae; genus Viscum; species Viscum album. The sequence continues at coordinate 794,699,528 of OY728143.1, read as the reverse complement.
ATATTGTTTCAAAAAAACCCGCTATTTGTTTTGACAACGAGAATTATTTTTAAATTAATTATTGCAATTTATATGTTTGAAATTTGGTCAAATGGATTCCATATTTGTAATATTAATGTCCAAATTATGTAATTATGACTCTTTTGTTTTTGGACATTATGAATAGTAACGACGGTAATTATCTTTAATTATGTTGATTAATTTGTAATCGTGTAGTTAATGATAATAAAATAATATCATAATAATAACAAATGACCCCAAAATGTGTCCTAATGATACTGGTTGTGTCATGGCAGACCATTATATTCCTTGTTCCAAACTTTCGGACCCCATGGAATCACTTATGTTTGATAGTGACTTTTTATCTTTTTATTTTTTAAAGAAAGTTAAATATAACAAAGTATGTATCACCCGAGTAAAACATTTTTAATTTTCCCTACATAAATTATCTCTTGGAATATAAATAGTCATTGGAAATATAAAAATATTTCATAGTTCATAGTATTTTTTTTTTAATTTTTAGACATTAAATAAATTAAATTATTTATGACATCATGATGATGCAGCGATTTCCTCATTAATGAACGATTTAAATAAAATGAAATGATAATGTAAAATATAATACTTAAACTTGTAAAAGACCTATTGGATGAGTATATTTCGAACCCTTATCACCTTATCCTCTAAATAAATCAATGTGGGGACTTTAAAATCCTAAACTCATTTTAATATAAAGAAACATTTTATAACATTCCAAGAGTGCCCCTCCGTTACTCTTATAAAAGGCCCCCACCTCTACCTCCTTACCCACACTTCTCAAGCCATTGGCTCGGCCAAACACTAATCATTTAATCTCTCCACATCCCTCTATTCATCCTAGAAGACTTACCTTAGTCATAATTCACTTCAAGAAACCCTTTTTGTTCAAACCAAGAGGAGTTACTCGATTTAAAGGTGAAGTCTTCTCTAATGTTCTTTTGTTTTATTTTGCTTCCCCAACCCCCTAAACTCATTCTATTCATTTATTTTGTCAACAGAACCAGTATATTTAATATACTAGGATGTTTTTATAATAATTATTAGATCTACACTTACACACTCCAACATCTAATGGTTAAAGAACATATTGTTTCTTTGGATGGCGAATTTCTGCCTCACGAAACGACGATTGTTCAATATTTTTCTAACACATTCAAAAGTGGCCATTAAGATGACACTATATTTATATATGATATATGATATTTTTATTTTTTCCTTAATCTTCTGTATTTTTACATTTATGGAATACCTTTATGATTTCCATTATGGGTAAATGCGATATCTTCATTTTAGGAAGTGCGGACTACCGCCCCCTCAAAGTGATTTGATTCATTAATTCCATATGTGGGACTTATAAAGGATGGAATTAATGATATTATATATGATATTATACTAGAATTATAATATACCTTTATATCATTATGATTCTATTCCATAAAATAGGAAATAGAAATGAAAGTAGCGTTCAAGGGTACGCACGGCTTACCGTCTCCATGAACGGTGCATTTCATTTCTTACCTCTAAATGTTATATAATATTTTAAATTCATGTATATACTGGACATATATGATATATATGATATCTACATCATGAATATAATTCTGGATATAATGGATATTTTACCACATGAACAACTTGTAATTATAAAGAGTATATTTTTGACTCAATAACCAATGATCGATAAAACGAACATTATTAACTTAAATAATTACATAGTCTTCATAACATGGTAGTAAGTGATATAAAATAAATAATTAACTTGAAAAAGGTTCATAAGAAAGTAGAAATTAACTCATGTTTATTATTCAGGACGTTAAAGAACGATCAGGTCAAGTGGGACCTGAGGTATGGGACTTCGTCTCAATCTCCTTTCATTGGGGCATATTTTGTTTTATACACAACTTTATTTTATACGGTGTATAAACCCCATTGACTTTAAAGTTTATTCAAAAAAAATATTTTTTATATGAAGCGTTTTACTAGAAGACAAAAGGGAATATTTTTTCATATGTATGCGGTGACAACGACTTCTCCACCGCCATGACCATTATTTGATTTTTGGCTTCCTCTACAAACCATATATTTTTTTAAATGATACATAAATATCATGTTTTAATTTTCATTTACATTGTTATTGGAAATGGTTTTGATAATGTTTTTTTATATCAATGTGTTTTGTTGATATCTTGTGATTGAAATGTGGAAATTTTATGTTTCCTTTATGCATGTTTTATGTGATATGATTATGTTATGGTTCTTGGGTATTTTTTATGAAGACGGGTGGTTCCGTGATAAACTAAGGGTGGGTGAGCCCGATATAGCTCTCCAATGAATTGGGTAACGCGAAGGGGTTAAACATTAAGTTTTCTCTGAAGAGATTTAGGGAATATACTGTGATGGGTATTCCAAATGTAATCATGAGGGTTACTCCCTATGTAAGAATGTTATGAATGCCTGAAGTTACCTTTATGTATTATGATTTCAATTATTTCTTCATGATTTGATGAGGTATGTTAAAATTCTTATGTTTTAAGAGTAAACTATGATTTCATACATGGAAAAATGTTTTCATTTCATACTTTTATATCCCTTACTAAGCTTTTTATGCTCATCCCAAGGTTTGGAAATTTTTTTCACAGGTCAAGGGAAAGGTACGTGATGTGATGATAGTGTCAAGGAAGTGTCATGAAAGAATCCATGTTTTGTTTTAAATATGTTTCCATGATGGGAAAAAATGAATACTATCTTTTATGTAACCACTTTGTTTAAATGTGGAATGTAATGCATGATTTATGATCTAATTCTCAAAAACTCTAAACCTGAAAAGATCCTCAACGTTTATGAATGAAATAAATCAAGATTAAGTAATGTATAAGGCCAAGGATTTATAATAAAAACCCACTAATACATGGAAGAATCATGTATCATATTAATAGAAAGATTGACTCTTCACTATGAAGGTATCTAATGATTCTCAATGATAAAAATCATGGCCTCCAAACATTTATTAGCATCATGAGGTATACCATCTCCTGAAAATACGGGATGATGCTACTACTTGAACTCTCAAGTCAATTATACCATAGATGGGTGTGACCAAGTAAAATATTACATATACTGCAACATACTGTGAAATCCTTATTGAAACTAAGTATTGATTTCCACATTAGGAATAACAGGTGGTGACATAGGTTAAACTATATGAGGGATCACTGAAGGGTTAGGGTCCACCACCTCTGGTGGATTGTCATCACCACCTTCCAGGCATGTGATTCAAGGATTTCATGGTGGTATGATTCTAAAATGAAAAATTCGCACCATAGAAGAAAAATTAGTAGTTAAAAGAATCAAATATAAATATCTAGGATAGGTACATAACCCTCAAATAGAAAAAATGACACCACTATACCTAATCCAAAATCAAGGTCTTGGTGATTAGAAAGACTATAAAATTCCATAATACCCATAAAAGACACCCCCATATACCCATTACTAAGTCCATGTTCGGGTCTAGGTCTCATATAAAATAATAGTGGTTCTGATATATGAATTTTTGATGGATATATATATATATGAAAATAGCCTTTATGTTACAATTGGCATCCCATTAAGAGGTAACCATTTTCATTTAAGGTTTATCATTCATCCACATTTTTATTCTTGTATATATTATACATATATATATGATGGTCCTAAAGAAGTAGGTCCAGAAACTAGAACATGGTATAATTGGATAATTTAGGTTCCATCACCAATATTTGTGGGATAAAACCATTTAGATTGATGTAGGAACATTAATTATCCCAATTATTTTATCCCTTCAAGAAATGTAAACACATTTTAGTAAAAATTATACCAGAACTAACTATATGAAACATGAAAATTCACACATAAGTATGACATTGGATGAAAAATTCATGGCATATTAGTCCTAATGTTCCTAAGATGATGAATGTAATGACCCGCCCTTATTTCATAGGGCATATGTATAAGAAATATAATTACAGTAAAACCAATAATAATAACATCTTAAGATGCGTGCATCACCAAACAGTGAAGTCATATCAATTGTAGTATGAATAATCAATAACTACAACATCCCATATTAGGTAATTTGGATTTTCCCTATATGTGGGTTAACTAAGCCCAAGAATATACTCATTACCAAATTACATTACTTACTTGTCTCCTATATAATACCTAGATATTAATAAAAAATGTAAAATAACACTTTGATATGACTTTGTAACATCACGACTCAAGATCCAATTAACAATTTCTCCAAGATGGTGGGTCACATTCCCTCAAGGGCGCCTCCCCATATTCCAGAGGCTATTGACTAGAATCAAGGGTCTAAGGTGGTATAGTGGGTGGACTATACCCTCATATCAGAGTGAAACAACATATATACTTTATAAATATACAATTGAAGAAGAATTTATATAGATATGGAACATTTGAAACGAATGTAATAAGTAAATGTGGAATCCTAAATAACCAATATACTATAATATTAGTCCAAATCCCAAAGGATGAGTCATATTAAATGATTTCATGGCATGCTAATATAAAAATGGGTATATAGGGGATACACATATACAAAATGATATAAAAAAATAAAAAACCCAAATAATGCTCCACTTGAATCACAAGAATACTCCAAGTCATCTGCTCCCATTATCTAAGCTGTATGAGTAATTTATCAAGCATCTACAGTAGAGCGATTTCCCTTATACATACATGCATACACGTAGTCTACTCGAGTACCAAAAGAATCTTGAGTAGGGTGTGAGATAAACTCAGTATTCCACCACCAATGGTGTCTAGAAATAATCCAGCTAGTGTACATAACTATGTAGTGTTCTAGCGTAAATGAATAATAAACAACGTTGAATTAATATATACGAATCAACTCGTGTTCCATTAGGACACCTGATAGGATCTTTCTAATTTAACATAGACAAGAGTATGTATGATCAGTAACCATATATATAGTAATCATATATATACATATATATATATATACACACACACATACTATATACACATATATTAACATTGTATGTGAGGACATAAGTATACATATATATGGATTCAAGTTGCTAGTAGGACTTGGGGGGTAACTCTTGCATCCATAACTAGTCAAACAATCCTATAGGGTCTATAAAATGGTATATGCCTTGTAACACCCCATTATTTCATAATAAGTTTAATGTTATTCAATAGCTTGCTCCGTACACAACACCGAGTTCGAGCGCACCACGACTTACCAAACTTTCCATTTAAAAAGTGGTTATGAATATTATAAACTACATTTTGAATTTTATATACTCCATATAATTTTGACTTATATATTTTTATTTTTGAAATTATATAAGAACAAATCTTATTTTCCAGATAAAACATATGTTTTTCAAAAATAAATGCAATTTTCCTCCTTTTAATGGAGAACCCTTTTTAAATCCAATATTTGACACTTTTATATATTAAATTGGAAAAATAAATTTCTTTAGAAGTGGGATATAAAAATTTAGTTTGGATAAATTTTTGGGGGTTTTCTGATAACTCTCATATTTTGATGAATAGAGAAAAATAAAAAATTTTCCTTGAAAACAACTTTTTAAATTAAAATAATTTATATAGTTAAATTGTACATTTTAACAGTTTTGAAGTATAATTAGATTATTATTTTTATCATTTAATATAATTTTTTTCATTTGATTTAATTTTTCAATTAAATTAGACCTAACCACATATCAATCTTTTGATAGTTTTTACTTCCCAAAAACTCACTTTTTGGTTTAACAATGGGAATTAATTTTAAATTAATTAATGAAACTTTTACCTTTTTAATTTGTTAAAATAGACATGATTTTTGAATTTGGAATATCAAAATTATCTATGGGCGGATATTTGGTATTTTTCTGGAAACATTCAATTTTTGATGAATAGAGAAAAACACTGGGTTATTGTTTAAACTGAATTTTATTGAAATAATAATAATTATTATTTAAATTTATTTTAAAGTCAAAATAGATATATATTAGATATCTTTTTTCAATGTAATTAATTTGAGTCCTTTGATAATAATATTAGATATATAAAATGTTATTGATATTTTTAACGTCTTTTACCCACCCTCTAGGGACGTTAGCAAATTAACATAAAACATAATTTTAACGCTTTTGATAATTAAATTTCAGAAATACGAGAGACACAGTTGACATCATTATGTAAAATGTGGATCAATAGGATGAAAATAATTTTGGGTGAATAGAAACTTTTGAATTTTATTTATCAAGGTTAAAAGTAAATAAAGTAATTAATGGTAAAAATAAAAAAGGAAGCACCCATAAAAGATGTAATAATTTCATCACATCTTTAAAAGTTCTTTTCTTCTACCACATACTCATTCTTTTTTGTTTCCATACCAAAATAATAAAATTAGTACCTTATACACACTATTAAGTTATTATAAATATGGTACAACAATATTCATTATTCTATCCATCCTATGAATGACAATGTTACCATATGTGTGTATGTACGACTTACCGTCTCCACTTTGTGGTGTAGTTTGTTATTCAACACTTCATTTTTTGGATGGGTATAATAATGATTATAATTGTTTTAAATAATAAATATAACATGTTAATTATTCTTTATATATGATTTATCATTCAATTACATAATATTTCACCATCAATAGAATGGTATTGTTGCTTGTGCGTACGTAAGGCTTACCGTCTCCATAATGTGATGAGATTCATCTTCAATAATCAAAATTAATTTTTTTTTATAAAAATATATATATTTCTTAAGTATGAGATATATGAAATAATATTTCTACTAGAATAATATAAATTTTTGGAGATCATTATATGTTGTTTACTTTCTTCTATAACTATATCATAAGAAAATAGAAAGGGTATTCATGCCTACGTACGAACAACCGTCTCCATGAATGATTTTTCCATTTCATATATTTATCTATTATAAATATTAATATTATGAATACATATGATACATAAATCATGTTTTATGTTATGGAAGTATTTAAATCATGGTCTATGTGATACAATCTAGAATAATATGTTAAAACACGTACAATAAAGAAAGCAATTATTCCCTGAAATGTTACTTTACCAAGGAAATTATTATTAAATGAGTAGTATAAAGTAATAAAGGAATCATATATGACATCATAAATATTAATATGGTTATGGTATAACTTAATATCATAATATGGTCATTATACATGATGTTAAGTATACCCTCAACTAAATAAAAGTACAAGGTAATGGTTAATTTCTCAATCTCATTATTATCCAAGATTGTTTCGGTGTATGTATTTACTGGGGAGTATTTATCATCCATGTACAATATTTATAAATTTTTTTTAAAAATGAATCTTATAAGGTTTCATATAATTTACTCTTTAACAAGATAATAATTTTAAATGTTTTAAGGATTCATTTTTCTAAATCTATTTAATTAATGTACATGTTTTCGAAATGATTTTAAGGATTTATTTATATGGACATGGTTATTTATGAATGTAAATTCCTTTCAATAGATTCAAAGTGGGGTGGGACACATTGATTCAAAAATCTCATTTAAATGAATTCCATTATAAATGTGTGACTTTTATCTGATTTCACAAAAAGGTATATTTCCCTCAATGAGTTTTAGCGATCATTTTTGACTATGCCAACTTCATTTACTGGATATTATTCTTGATTTATGTTAATTTATTATAATTAAATCTTCCATGATTTATTTAATGAGTTATGATTTGTTTCATTGTGGATGTGCTGTTTTTATACCATTCATGGGTTATGGTTAAAGTATTGACATTTCATATTCTAGTTTTAATATGAATGTTTATGTCATGTTTCAACCTTTTCAAATGAGGAATGTATTGGACTTAGTAAGTGACTAGTGGAGCCTGTTATAGCTCCTCGATGCATCGGTAGGACTCATGAGACAACCTAGTATCTTGGAAAAAGTCCTTGAAAAAATATTAATGGTAGTATTGGCACGTGGCCTTGACTACGTGGTCATGATGTTCGACATTATGCATTACATCATTATAAAATTAGCTATTGATATTAAATGTGATTATTCAACAAGTATAATATCCATGTCAATATTTAAATGGAATTATTTGATTTATATTTTCCTATTATTCTGAATATTAATTTTAAAATCTTGTGTGTTAGTCTTATACATTGACTTCAATGTTTATACTTATTTATGAATGTTTCTGCTATATTGTTATCCTTTCAGAGCCTCTGAGCTCACCCCATTCTATGTTAGATTTTTTCCAAGATTAAAATAAGTTTGATAATAATGATATGTAGGGTTAAGCTAGGGTAATAATGGAGTTCACACAAGATTATTTACTTTGTGTTTTATTTTAGAAATATATTGTAACTTTCATATCTGTAATATATTTTCCCAGACTTCTAAACTGATCGGTCATCTGGGACTCGATTCCATGTAATTGTGCTAATGTATTAAAAAAATTAAATGACTCTAGGTAACTGGGGTCAGGTGTTACAATTGGTATTAAAGTAATTTTATAAAAAACCTTGGAAATAGATTTAGATAATATCTGATTAGAAAACATTACGATATGATAGACTTTTAGGATTTGTATAGAAGAACATTTCATTTTTTTAGTAATGTAGATATTATGTGTATTTTATAAGAAATAAATTCTTTTCTAGATTCTATAAGTGGATGTGGTTCTGGCACAAATGTACCTAGGATTGAAAAATCTAACAAGGAGTTTTGGGGTTGACTTGAGGTATCCTAGTACACGACAAGGGTCCTTACTGCGTAACTAGTTTGACACTCATGGGGGATATGCTTAGGATAATTTACATTTTATTTACAAACTATTATGAAGTATTTATGAGTAAATATGCCACCAAAGAAACCTTTTTTATGATTATGAGACTATATGTGTGAAAATATTCATTTAATGTTGAGAACATTTCTAATTTTTGGATTATAAAATATGATATTATCTGACTTAGTATTTGTTGTCATTTAGAAATGGCGCCCTATGGAAGGAATGATAACACCGACAATACGCAAGTCCCAAAGAGTAATAAGGATCATATCTTTCATGTTTTTATGAAAAAAATTCAATTGGAAATTTCCCCCCATGTATTCTCATCATGTGTGGAAATTTTATCATGTGTTAATATGATATGTAATGAATTATCTCAGTCCTATGGATTTTATGGGAAGCCAATGAAAAAGAGGTTCGAAGAGATAAATATAGATAAAGGGAATAAGTGAATGAATGATTTTTCCATATGTGATAAATGTGGAAAGAATTACACTGGGAAGTTCTTGAAAGAACTGGGAGTTTTTTTATAAGTGTGGAGAAAAGGGTTATTAGGAAAAAGAATGCAAAGGGAATAAAGAAAAGACTAATATTCTGTGTTTCAACTCTAGTGAAATAGAGAATTATGAAAATAAATTTCTTAAGTATTAGGGAAATATAGATCATAATAATTAATGGTATCCAGGTCAGGAAAAATATGTTACTATAGTCGGCGTGGAATAATTAATGTATTTTTACTTCTGTATTGAATTATTTTTTCATTGGAAAAATTTATTAATAAAGTACAAGTTATAAAAATTATGGAGTATATAAAGATTGTACTACAGTACAATTTCATTAATGATTTGAGATTATATGGTATGAGGAAATGTGACTCAACATCATGTTAATATTTTTTGGAAAATACATGGTTTAAGGAATGATAATCCTTAATATGGTCTTGATACTGAGGTAGTTATTTTGGAATAAGAGATGGTTGATTTGGATAAATTATATTGAATATTCTTGACCACCATGAAACTGATTAATGGGTTTTTATTACATCATTATTGGAGTAATAAAAATTTTTGGATGTAAGGAATATATCTAGTGTTCTATGAAGAACAAGGGAGAATGAATATAATCAATAAGGTTTTATGGTAATATTGGGTGTTACCGTGTTTTAATATAATATGGGATGAAGTTACTCACATGTTTTTATGTAGAAAAAATAGATATTCATTATGTCATATTAACCTTCCTTATAAATTTTTGGACTATGATTTTGGAGACAAGTATTTTGGATAATTCTAAAGGTTTGAATTAATTAAGATGGATATTGGATACTTTGGTTTAAGGTTAAATCATTCCTAATATTTTTTTGAATTATTTTATAAAAAGGACAACCCAAAGGTTGGGCGACAACCCATCACGTCCAAAAATTCCGCAAGACATGAACCCGCAACTATAGGGTGACTAGGGTGAATCACTTACCACTAACCTATGTGATGTCCTGGTTTGTATAATGTAGTTTTTTCAAATTAAATGATAGATGAATTATAATTTAATTTTATTTAAAATGTATATGATTACTATAAATAGAATATTTTTGAGTTCTATTATATTTTGGAGTGAAAGATGAGTTTGTGGTAGAAATTAGTTAATGGGTGGAACACTACTTGTCGAGTTTTTATTTTTTATTCTATGAAGTAATTAATTCATTAACCTTAGGGAATGGATCTTAAAATGAAAAATGAGTTACCCTAAAACCTTATGTTTTGTTGAATCAATGATATTTAAATCATCATAGATTTATAGATTTAATTCCCTCAATATTCCATTTATTGTTCACTAATTTGTGATTGATGACCTCAATCACTACCTATAAATATTTAAGTTTTCTTCTAATTATGTTTCATTAATTGCCACCAATTTTCTCCTATTGGAAATCCTAATTTGTTGGTAACTTTTTCATTTCCCTTTCCCATTTATTAAAACTAATGTTAAGTAACCATATTTTCAATGTGGGTTTTCCACACAGATATTTTCGATTTTCTATCTTTTATTTTTGAAGAACAATTTCAAATTGTGAGGACACAATTTATTTAAGCAGGGGAGAATTAAACACCCCAGGATTTCAAAATACATTTAAAGTTATTTAATATCTTATGCCACACACAACCTTGAGTTTGAGTGCACCACGACTTACCAAACTAGTAGTTTAAAAAGCTGTTAAGAATAGTATTAACAAAATTTTGAATTTTATATACTCCATATAATTTTAACATCTATATTATTTGTTTCTCAGACATAATATAATAAAAAATCCAATTTTTTATATAAAATAAGTGTTTTAAAAAAAGAAAATTTATCACATTTTTATGGATATCCCTTTTTAAATCCATCACTTGACACTTTTATAAACTCAATTTGAAAAAATAAACTTTTTCTTTATAAGAGGTACATAAAAATTTAGTTCGGATAAAATTTCGGTGTTTTTCTGATAACTTTCATATTTTGATGAATAATGACAAATGCATAATTTTTATTGAAAACAAGTTATTTTAATTCAAATAATTTATATTGTTAAATTATAAATTTGAATGGTTCTGAAGTATAATTAGATTTTATTTTTATTATTTAATCCAATTTTGGTCATTGGATGTAATTTTACATTAAAATTGGACATAAACAGAGTCGATCTTTTGATAGTTTTTTACTTCTCAAAAACCCGCTTCTTGGTTCTAACAACAAGAATTAATTTTATATTAATTAAAGAAACATCAATGTCTTGAATTTGGTAAAATATAAATTATTTTTGAATTTGGAATATCAAAAACAGCTAGCATGAATTTTTGGTATTTTTCTGAAAACATTCAATTTTTGATGAATCGTGAAAACTACTGCATTATTGTTTAAACCGAATTTTATTTAAATAATTATTATTTTTATTTAACTTTATTTTAAAAATAAAATAGATAAATAATACCTATATTAGTTCAATTATATTCATTTGAGTCATTTTATAAAAATATTAGATGTATAAAATTTTATTGAACATTTTATCATCTTTTACCCACCTTCTAGGGAAGTAAGAAAATTTACATAAAACATAAGTCTACTACTTCTGTGAATTGAATTTAAAAAAATACAAGAGACATAGTTGACATCAGAAATTAAAATGTGGTTCAATATGATGAAAATATTTTTTGGTGAATAGTAACTTTTGAATTTTATTTAACACGATTAAAACTAAATATAGTAATTAACGGTAAAAATGATATTATAATTAACCTAACACATGTCTTAATTCTATTGGATAAGTTTATTTAGATCAAAATTGACCTAAGTAATTAAATATTATAATCTTTTATCCACTTCAATTAGATTAATGCATTTATTATTATTTTATTTAAAGAAGAGTCAAAAGTGTAAAAATCATGGTTTGTAACTAAGTCATTTATAATATAGGGTTATACATATGCAAATAATTTTTCAATTTTCTAATGGCCTGTTTGAGGGTAGCCGGTTCCCATGAGACCAGTTTAAGGGTTGCTGGTACCCATTATAGGACTTCTTCACTTCCACATCACCACATCAAAACATCAAATTGAAATTCAAACTTCAAATAACCCAAAACAAGATTCAACCAGGCATGCCACGATTCACATTTCAAAAGGAAGACATCAAAATTTCAAAAACACCACCTTCAACGCCTCAAGCCACGAACCTGCACCACCTCAGGCTTCGAACCACCATTAGACCTTGAGCCATGAGCCCTAAGACATGACCCTAAATCACGTGCCGACCTCGAAAAAAGGATCCGCTCGATTCTTGCGTCACCTCGATCCACGATAACCGGTGTGACTTCATACCTAACTGACGCCAGAGAGGAACCCTGGCGACTGTCAAAAACAATAACTGTTGGAGAAGCCGGTGAAGCCGTCAACCCGAGAACCTAGCCCTCATGGCACGCACCTGCCAATGAATCCTTCGTCGTCCCCTTCAAGATATCAACGAATCACATTGGCGAGAACCCCCCCATCATCGCCGCTGCAACTACCTTCAACACGACCATAAAAAAACAACATCGTCTACAACAACCGTGGGTAAGCATCACCACTATTCGCCATCACCACCGCAGAAGTCCCAAATCCAAAAATCGAAAGTAGAAACTAACTCAACCACAAATCTCATCACAATAAGAATCAATAAACCCTACTCAAAAGATTAAAACAAAGAAGAGAAGGAAGAGAAATACCCAAAAGAACCGGACAATAACCCCAATGAAAGGTGGACTTGTGAAAGAATTTTCTACATCAGTGTATTTTATTTATAATTTTTAGACATTACATATTTGAATTTATTTATGGGACAATGATGATGTAGTAATTACCTTATTAATGAATGATTAAAATAATTGGTATTATAAATATCCATATAAAAGTAAATTGAATTTTTTGAATAATTACACTAATATTATAGGTCAATATGATATGTTAGGATTTATTTAATGAATGTTTTTAATTAATAATGTTTTTTTGAATCTCACTAAAACCAAATACTAAATAGCGTCAAAATTGAAATAATTGAGTTTTCAAAAAAAATATTATATTATTAAATGATATAATATTCAGAAAAATCTAATGTTCAGAAAAAAGGATTATATAATGATATATATGTCCTTAAGGAACCACTTTATTTTCACTTGGAAATTTATAGTAGGTTTATTAACCATTAATTTTAATAATACAATAAGACATGACAAAAGTTAAACTATTTAACTAAGGGTTAAATATAAGAGATAAGGTTAATATGGTGACCTAAACTAGTCTAAAACCTATTAGTTGAGAATATTGAGACCAATCCCCAAATTATCCTAGAAAAAAAACCATTTGGAGACATTATAAACCGAAAATGATTTTATAATAAAATAATATTTTAAGCAGTTCTTAAAGATACCATCACCTCTCTTATAAATGGGTACTTCCCCTTCTCTCAAAATAACACCTCCAAATCCATTTGGATCAGCCAAACCCTACAAAAAAAATAATTGCAACTACCTTCACTTTAACCTAGAGTAATTAATTTGATCATAATCAAATCTTAGGAGAACTTTTGATCAAATCAAAATGGGAAGCACACGATGAATAGGTAATAATTTAATCACCTAATTGAATGTTCATTTCTTCTTCCAATTCCTCATTATCTGTAGATTCCAAACAAAAATATTAACTACAGTATCTTCTAAATACTTTGATTTTATTATAAATATGGTACAACCATATTTATTATTCTATCTTTCATATGAATGAACAAAGTCAGCGTACATGTGTATGTATGACTTATTGTCTCCACGTTGTAGTGTAGTTAGTTATTCAACACTGCATTTTTTGGATGGGGATAATAATGAGTGTAATTGATGTAAATAATAAATATAACATGTTAATGATTCTTTATATATGATATACCATACAATTACATACAATTTCATCATCAATAGAATGGTATTGTCACTCGTGCATATGTATTACTTACCATATCAATGATGCGATGAGATTCATCTTCAACGATCACCATTCATGAATTTTTATAAAAATATATATATTGATTAAGTATGAGATATATGAAATAATATTTCTTTTGGAATAATATATATTTATGTAGATAAATATATTTCATTTACTTACTTCAATAACTATATGATAAAAAAACAGAAACATCGTTCATGCGTACGTATGGACTACCGTCTCCATGAACGATGTTTTCATTTCATATATATATATCTATTATAAATATTTATATTCTTAATATATATTACATATATATATATATATATCATATTTTATATTATATAATTATGTAAATATTAATCTAATTGAAATGATCAAGAATAACAAGTTAAAACATGTACGATAAAGAAAGCAATTATTACCTGAAATATTAATTTAACATGGAAATTATTATTAAATGGGTTGAATAATGTAATAAATGAATAATATATGATTTCATAAATATTAATATGGTTCTGGTATTATTTAAAAATGTAATATGTTGATTATACAAGAGGTTAAATGTACCCTTGAAAAAAGGAAAGTACAAGGTAAAGGTTAATTCCTTAGTGTCATTATTATCCGAGATTGTTTATGTGTAAGTATTTACTGGGATATATTTATCATTCATGTCCATTATTCATAATTTTTTTTTCAAAAATAATCTTTAAAGGTTTCATGTAAGGTAATCCTTAACAATATCATCATTTTAATTATTTTAAAGATTCATTTTTTTAAATCTATTTAATTAATGTCAATGTTTTTAAAATGATTTTAAGTATTAATTTATATGGACATGGTTGTTTTAAAAATATTAATTCCTTTCAAAATTTTCAAATTGGAATAGGACAATTTAATTCAAAAATCTCTTCTAAATGACTTTATTTATAAATTTGTGACTTTTAAATGATTTCACAAAAAGGGATATTTCCCTTAAAAAGATTTACTGATCATTTTTCACTATGTCAAAATCATTTACTAGATATTATTCTTGATTGAGGTTGATTTATTATAATTAAATATTATATATTGTATTGAATATGTTATGATATGTTTGATTTTGGATGTGTTACTTTTATATCATTCATGGATTATGGTTAATGTATTGGTATTTCATATTCTAGTTTTAATACGAATGTTTATGTTATCTTTCAACCCTTTCGTATGAGGAATGCATTAGACTTAGTAAAGGATGGGTGGAACCTGATATAGCTCTTTAATGAATCAGTATGTCTCATGATACAAGCTAGTGTCTTAGCATAAGGCTTTGACATAATCTTATTTGTAGTATTGCCCTAAGACCTTAACTATGGGGTTATAATGTCTGGCATTATGCATTCCATCATTATGAAATTAGCTATTGATATTACATATGATTATTCGACTAGTAGTATATCCATGTGAATAAGTAAGTCGAATTATTTGATTTATATTTTCCATATTATACTGAATTTTATTATTAAAAGTCTTGTGTTTTAGTCTTATACATTGACTTTAATGTTTATGCTTATTTATGAATGTTTCGTCTATATAATTATACTTATTGAGCATATGGGCTCACCCCTTTATATGTTTAATTTTTCTCAGGATGCGAAGAAGTGTATCATGATTGATCTACAGGGTTAAGCTAGGGGAATACTTGCATTATCAAATGATTATTTATGTTATGTTTTATTTTAGAAATTATAATGTAACGTTCATATATGTAATCTGTTTTCCAAGACGATTAAACTAATCGTTCATTCGGTACTTGATTCCTTATAATCATTCCAATGTATTAAAATAATGAACTGGATCTGGGTAACTGGGGTCAAGGAATTACATGCCCAGAATATCATACTGAATGTGAGGCATCATGCCGATCATTTGATATAGGTGTGGTGACATTTCATTCCCAACATCAGAATCATGGGAAGGTGGAACATCATTCACATCACCCAAATAAAAGTATAATAGTGAGAGATACTAGGATCAACACCAGATGTAAGGGAGAGTGATATCTTTCTCAAAAATTCCATTAACCATAATTACATTGCCAATTTCATTTGAATAATAATAATAAAAATAAAAATAATAACTTGATGGATCACTACTTTAGCATAGTAAACAACAATCCTAATATATGACTGGGTGTCGTAGTTCATATAAACCATATAATAAAGAAGGTTTCAATTTGTTTATCATTTCCACCCATTTACATTTCATTTTATCATTAAATTTGATTAATTAAGGCGTGGAGATTAATAATCTTGTAAAAACAAGAACATAAAAGGTGATTTAATAGACTACGAAAATAAACATAAAGGGGAAATTCCATTAACAGTCCAAGATGGATTCTTAAAAGGATATTGGTAAACTAAAACAATTAAATTAAATAGGTAAATAAATTTATCAGACTAAAAGTGGTGGAAATGAAGAGGCTGAGATCCTACATTTACTTTGAAAGGGTCCAAGGGCATATAACAACATGATTCAATTTGTTTTTAAAAGAAATAACACAATTTAACGCAACATGAAACAATGGATGGTGTGCGGTATAGTTGTAGAGCTTTAAAAAACACACAACTATTAATGAAAAATACAAGAACACCTATCTTAGGGTGATAGAACACTCCACATACAATATAAGATTCTTATTTAAAGTAGACTATAAGAGGACAAAAGAAGGGGACAATGACCAGAAAATAAAGAGAATGAGCTTGCATAAAATTAGTGCAATATATAGAAATAAGAATGATGAAAAGGATAACGATCATTAAGGATCTTACCTCAAACAATCCAATTTGATTGAAAACGTTTCAATCAGACTTAGGGGGAGTGAATGGCATCAAATTCTTTTCCATGGAGGAGAATAGAGGATTCACATGATATAAATGTAGGTTTTTTGTCAACTAGAGAGAAAATAATAAAGGGTTTAGGTATTGAAAATAATTAGGCGGAGAATCATAAAATCACCAAAAAAATATGGTGTCACAAGGTTTGGCCACACGGTTGGCTAAAATATGCCCCGAACATATGCACATCACTATCTAAGGAGGGAAACTGCTCTTCTTATGAACACAGATTTCCAATCCACTACCAAATCATGGGATTGGGATCTACCAAGATGTCTAAAATATATGCAAGGGAATGATAATTAGCTCCTATGGTCGATGACAAACCATACAACCTCCGGGTGTACAAAAGATCCTAGTATAGTTAAGATTCATGGTAAGTAATAACTGTGTCATAACCATGAGTCTGACTCTATTTATCCATTTTTTAGAAAATAAGGCTCTCAAAAAATACCCAGATTCTCTTGGAACCTTTCGTAAAACGTAGTTCATGTTTACCAATAGACAAAAAAATTTAATCCATCAAAAAACTAGCTGGATCTTTAGAAAATATGGGTCATTAAGAAACCAATTTTTGGGATTCCATATTGATTTTTTTACGAATGATACTTACTAAAATAAAATTATTAATTGTTTATTAAAATTTTATGTGATTATGAGAATTGATTATCTCTATGTACATAGATTCCATATAAATTTCAAGATTTATTAAATCATATTTCATATTATGAACCATGTTATGATCGTATATCATTGCAATTATGAACCCAAAAATCCTAAAAAAAATTATTGGCTAATATAGGATATTATATAAGATTTAAGTAGGTGATTATATTTTGGAATCATATATGATTAATTGGGTGACTATTTCAGGAAATACATTTTATATTTTGTTAAAAAAAGATCACGGTATATACATTTTGGTCTAAGACTCTATGAGTGATTAAAACTATCTAAAGATAATTTTTAAGATGATTATGGAACGTTATGATATGAAATCTATATAATATTTGGGTTTTAGCATTATTTAAACATATTTATGAGTGCTATTAAGGTTTAAATTTCTTAAAATGAATTATTTCTTACTTTGGGTATCATTATTGATGTTTTGGAGATTAATGTATTATAATTATCCATATTAGATAAAATATTCTATTATTTTTTGTTTTTATGACCACTAGATTTAGAAGGAATGACTTACCTTTATTTTATGGGTTTTATTATATGATAAAAGTTAATTTTAGTGCATTTTCCATAGAATATACATCTTTAATATTCATTTCCAATAGTAATAGATGTAGTGGAAATTTATCGAAGAATAACTAAAGGATGAAATGAAATGTATTGAAATAAAGTAAGTACATTTTCGAATTTTTCTAATAATGAAAATAAATTAATCCCTAAACATTAGAAAACGGATAGTGAAATAATATTTTATATTCTTCCGTTTATTTCTGATGAATATATTTTATTTTTACCAAACACAAATTTATTTTTTTGTGGTCATTAAATTTCTCATGACCACATTCTATAACACTGTCTATTAGTCATTGGGTGTTACCTCAACGTCCATATTTTTTCATCCCAATATTTTTATCCTCTTTTGAAACCTATATTTTGGTTATTCTATATGACCTTCATATTTCTACTTCACTATTTTAAGCGGATTTTTTATTAACACTTTTCTGATGTGGATTTTAGAGAAATGAATTTTCAAATGTCAGCCCTTGACTAACAAGAAAAAGTAAAAAATTTAATTATTGAATGTTATTAAATGGGTTGTAATTTTCACCCAGATATTTTAGAATAATAACATTATGTTCGATTGCATATACAATGCGCAACACTAAGCTTAAACACCCCACAAAATATTAATATTTACATAGGACCTTTATATCCCCATTTTTAATTGAATGGTATGAATAGGAATAAACACAATATGAAATATATAATGCTCCTAAAAAATTAAAAATTATATATTTAATATTAGTAATTAACCATTCATATTTTCTTTAATGACTTATTATCTTCCAAAAATATGTTTCCTTCAAAAATATTTTTTATTTATTTTTATGAATAAATATTATATTTAATTTTTAATAATTTTATAATATATATTAGATAAAAAGAAATTAATTTTTTAAAATAAACAATGAAAATTAATCTTAGATTTATTTTATGATGATTTTATGAAAATATTTATTTTTTAATTAATAGTAATAAAATTCCAATTTTTATTTCTAACTTTATTTTTCTTTCAAAAATTCAAAAAGTAACATATTGTTTAATTTTTTTTTTAAAAAATTATTTATATTATAATATTTATAATCTAATTATTTACATTTTAATCAATTTTATGGTTGAATTTTGTATAAAAAAATTAATACATAAAAATCAATTTTTTTTAAAAAACAAATTTTCATAACATTAAATTTTTTCATCGTAAATTAATTTATAACACTTATTGGAATTGAATAATTAATAAAGTATTAAATATTTTTAATTCTAAGTCTTAAATTTGGTAAATTGGTAACATTTATTTTTATACAACATATTTTGTAACTGTTGTAATTTTTAGTCACCTCGGCAAGGGTAAAATAGGTAAGAGGGTAAACAATTGCGACATATCTTTAAAATTTCTATAAAAAATTACATTATCCTATTATATGTATTTATTTTATCAATTTACATTAATGTTTCAAGTATATGTTCAATTAGTTCCATATTTCAGTTATTATAAGCATTATATTAATTTTTGTAAAAAATAAAGTAACAAATGTCACACTCTCAACTTTAATGTCTCTAATATTTTATCATAAGGGTAAAAAGAGGTTATGTTAGGTTATTAAAATTTATTCTAAACATAATTTAATTTCATTTATTATAGTAATTTAGTTTTAATTTTTAGTGATTGAATTATTACCTGAAATGATTAAGAAACACCGACATAATATTTATTCAATCAGTATAAATATAAATTAAATGATTTTAAAAATATTAAAAGTAATAAAATTTTAATGTTATATTGTCTTCCATTAATTTTTTATATAATTATAACATATTATATATGTTTTTTTATTGAAATTAAATTTTTTTAATTTCATATTCAAAGTCAAATTATTTTAGTAGTTTCAAAAATGATATTTATAATATTTTAAAAAAAAATAATATTTTATTTAATTAATTAAAAATCATAAATACATTGATACGGTATAATTAGGTTGGTAAAATGTTTATATTATCTTCTATTTTACATTTATAATCCAATTATTACTTTAAAATTAAAATTATAACCCTTTATGTGTGAAAAAAGATATTATTACGGCTAATGACAACATAATTGAACTAAGGGGTTAAAACAAAAGATATTATTTAAAGAACCACGTAAACGAATCCGATTGTTTTGGGATAACGAGATTTAAACCATAACGTACATTATTGTTGAATATATGTCCATTTATAGTAATTTGGGTTTAGAATGACTTTATTACATTTTAATCTTTTATAAAATTCAAAATGTAACCCTTTTCTCACTATTATAAGGGTACCCATAATTTCTCTTCTTTACACCACATTAGTCCATCTAGCATGACCACAACCTAAAAACCTTATAAAATTAATTTTACATGAATTATTGGTAATGGTGTTCTTAGAAAACCTCTTCTAAGGGTCTGTAAGAAGGGATCTAAAGGACGACCACTATAGGAGAGGTAATCGCCCTACATGGCCTCTTCCAATTGGTTTCTGACTCTACCTCCTCTGAATAATTAATAATATTAATAAAATAAACACATTATTGTAATAAATATAATTAAAATTTATTATTATAATAAAATTACTTTTATTTACCCTCTTTTTTATCAAATGGGAAGTGAAATTATCGCTCATTTGTAAGTACAAGATACCTTCCCCACATAGCAATACAAGTCTTTTTCCATCACAAAAATTCATTGATGGTTATTGTAATGGGTTTAACATTTATATATGACATTGATAAAATAATTACACTTCCATGATAATAATATTATATATACCTATATCCCTTTCGATCTGTTAGAAATCGATAACGCCACTCATGTATACATCTGGATAACTACCTCTCTCAAGTGATGTGATTTGTTTTTCATTTATGATTTACATGGATGAAAATAAGGATAAATATAATGAATATTTTTTTATATGACTTAATAATAATTATATATTGGTTAATTACAATATATATTACTTTTATTATCCATTAAAATGTGAAAACAACCTTCATGTGTACGTATGTCCCACTATCTTCATATGAAATGCATTTCATTTTTCCATATATACTCGTTATAGATAAATAAAAATATATATATAATGAATATATATGACATTTATTTCATTATTAAAATTATTTATATGATGGTACCATTATTAAATAATAATAATTTGCACTACCCAAATAAAAATTACATAAATAATAAGTTATCACTCAGAATAGCGATTTTAAAAAATAATTATTAATAAATTGGTGATAACGTTTTATAAGTAAGTAATTTAGGAAATTTATATTTATATAATATATTTATAATGAATATATAATTATTATACAGGAGGATATAATGCCCATGAAGAAATATGACACAAGTGAAAAGGGATTTCCATCTCACTCTTATTTATATAAGTCAAATGATATATTCAAAAAATTTAGTCTTTTAGGAAGTTTATATACTACCCATGAATTGATTTTATTATTTTTATCATTAAAATAACTGTGATTTATGTATCTATATAATTTTCTCTCTTTCTTGTTTTTTGATTCGAAAGTCACTAAAGTGGTAATAGATTTATATTTCAATTCCATTTTAATTGGTATTATTTCTTTTGGAATTAATATATAGGAAATTATATAAAAATTATCTAATAAATAACATTAATTTTTCTTATTCCATAGTTATTTAAGAAATTTTAAATGTTATAGTAACACATTACTCTCAACACAACTTAAAATGATTGAGAAATTTTTTTGGACAAAAACATACATTATGTACTCTTCAGGTGGGAATAATTTTCTTTCATGTCCATGTTTTCATTGAAATATTTTCCAAATTTTTTTACTATTAATATCTAAATTTTTAGTGTCATTTGTTACCCATATTTTACTTTTTCTAAAAGTTATTCAAATTAAACTTCTTTTAATTTTCCAAAATTGGTTCTTTGAAATTGGTATAGAAATGTGAATGGAATATTTTTTTAATATACGTATCAAAAATAGAATTTCACATTATCATGAATGTTCAATGATTTAAAGATTACATTAAATGTTTTGAAGGTTCCTTTCCATGAAAATTTTTTCCTTGCTATTTTTTAAAAAAATTATATTTTAATGATGTCATTTCCATGTGAAACGAGTACTTTCCCTATGAAATATCCCAAGTGATATCATAAAGTGATTTTCATCTATGATGACATCATTTAATATTACCTATTATTTACAATGGAAATGATCCAATGGTTCCATACTTATTTTTTATTTGTATGTATTATTATTATGTTTTTGAAATTTTTATGAAAATTATTTCGTTTCAATGGATTGTGATATTTGATGAATGATTTATGAACTTTTGAAAAATATATTAAATTATTATGATTATGTTACGGGTGGGACCAAAATTATATATCCCTCCAACTAACTGGGTAAATATGGATGACTTCTGAGAAAAATATGTTATGCGTGAACCTAATTTCATCTTCAATATTTTATGCATTGAACTACATTTCATGTATATATGATTATACATGGGAGGGTTTTTCATGTCCATAACATTATGTCTTTACCAAGAATCATATCCATCTGTTTTTTCAAGGACCTAATGTTATATCCTTAACAAAACCAGTCATCCTATTTCTATTTGTATATGTTCATAGTTTTATATGATATTGTTTTTTCAACATTACTATGACATTGTTTTTGTATTATTGCTCGTGATCTTAGATTCCTTTATGATTAATGTCTTTTTCGATACCAATATTTATTTTAGTACTCTGGAATATAATCTATGATACTCAATTTATAGTTTTAAAATGTTAGGATCTTGTTTTTATACACTTATGCTCATTTTTTGCCCAGGTGACCATTGATATATCCATTTTTTCCAAACTGAGCATCTAATCATACTTATTCTTTTCATTCCTTTTAAATATTGTGAATAACGGGTTTATGTAGGGTATTTTTAAGGATAGTTCTATGTGGGAAGATCATTATGGGATATTTTTATGATCTTTCATGAAATAATAAGATTTTATATCGAGTGTTTGATGATCCTAAAACATTATAGTCCTTAAGTATGAATTTGTAAAATATAAATGGATATTCATATATTATGTTATAATATCTATGTATGAATTTTTTTTGGAATTATCTTTATGAATGAAATATTAAAGTTAAAGAATCTAAAATAAAAATACAGAGAAGTGAATTTTAATATATAAGGATGGAATGAGATGATAAAATTGATTTCTATATCACTAAAGTGAATTAAATAG
The DNA here is from genome assembly GCA_963277665.1 of Viscum album. NCBI lineage: Eukaryota > Viridiplantae > Streptophyta > Magnoliopsida > Santalales > Viscaceae > Viscum > Viscum album. The sequence continues at coordinate 794,675,748 of OY728143.1, read as the reverse complement.
TTGATGATATATATGAACATAGTAAAAAGATGGATGATTAAAAAAAATAAAAAACTTGTGACAAATATTCAATCTAGGTTTCCTCCAAAAATCTACATTTTGGAAGGTATAGAGGATCTCAATATTGATGAATTCCATAACATTATAATTACATATGAGACGATTAAATATTTATCATTCAAAAACAATGTCAATGAGTTATTAGATTTGAGACTTGGAGGAAACATTAAATCAAGGATGAAGATGCCTCAGATTCTTGTGATTATAATGATCAATGAAATATTATCTAGAATATATGGGAATCATTTCACTTTCCCCAAATAATTTCCGAAAAAGAAAAAAGAAAATATAAATAACTCACAGTAAATTTTTTCAAGAGTTGTGGTGTTTTAAACTTTTGTATAAAATATCAAATTCAAAACATTCTAATTATTACACTGATTATTAAAATGATATGCCTCAAATGAATAAATTGGCGAAATCGGAAGACATTCCAAAATATTTTGAGAATAAAAATGGGGTTCAATGAATAAAAATAATAATTATTATGGGAAAATATGAAGATTGCAATTTCTCTTCAAGTATTCCATTATAAAAATATGTTTTTAATAAATTCTTAAAACTCATTGATCATGCATTTAAACATGATTACTCCTCTATTTGTGAATTATAATAATGTGGGATAACAAGCATTGGGTACATAATGGAATGCAAACATGAATACTTTCTTAAAAAGAACACAAAACTAAAAATGGAATACAACTATAAGTTAAATTGGAATATAATGATAATGAAACAAATAAATTAATAACTAAAATATAAGTAACTTATATTGAGAAAAAAACATTAAGGTTAATGTTACTAAGTAAAAAAATATGGTGAAATATTATAATAAAAAACTAAACGTGAAGTGCAAATAATTGAACTATACAATATTAATGTGTTTAGAAGATAATAAAGTGTCAGATAAAATTAAATAAGACTTTAATAACTATTAGAAAGTCAAATATTAATAATATTATGTTTCTAATAAACATATAACAAAATTAATGTTTAAATAAATTCCTTTTTAAATTAAAGTAAATTTTTTTTAAATAGTGCAAGTTAAAATTCTGAAAATTAGAATGTTTGGTCCATGTAAAGTGATTATAAATTTTATACATCCTTGGAATATAATTATATATCAAGATGAATAAACTATGTATCATAAAACAATGGTTAAAATAAGGAAATAACACCAATTTTCAGAATTCTATTATTATTAATATGGCATATCAAACATTAGAGGATATTACAGGTGTTGTGTAATTTAGGGAAAAAATTTCAATCATGCAGAAAATATATGTCCTTTTAATGGAGTATTATTTAATTTTGGTGATCTTTACTAATAAGAAAAATAATCCTTGAACATTTGACCAGCCAAACTACTTTGTGTTGATATTAAGTTAGAATAAAAACACAAAATGGATTTTAATATCTTGATGAAATTTACTTAAGGTGTAAAAAATAGGGTCCTTGCAATTAAGAGTGTACGAACATTATCCCAAGGTAGTCTATACATGCTAAAAGGGAAACTATGTTTGGATAAATAAGGGAGAAATGTTCCTCATTATAAAATATGATTTCAAAACATGTGGGAATGGTAAAACATTTATTCTAAAAAGTGTATGGCCGTCAAATTTGTTCAGTGAATAAAAATTCTAAAGAAAATTAAAAATATGATTGTGGGGTAGTGAAATATCAAAATGACAGATCTATGAAAATTTGGGGAGCTGGAACTACCGAGACAGAGGATCAAAGGATAATATACTCTAATATAACCGATGTTTGAGGGATAAAAAACAATTTATTGAGTGTTCACCAATTATAAAATGAGTGAAATTGAGAATTTTTCTGGAAAATTCATATATTATAGGTAGATTAAAATATGGTAGATTCATCACCATTGATGGGAGAACATGTTGAGACCTATTACAAATTGGAGATAAAAATAATTATTTTTACATGATTTCCAAAGATGAGAGAAAATAATGAAATGAATGGATTGAAAATATAATCAAATAAATATAAGAAAATTTAAAATAATGGTGTGGTGAGATACCTACCAAAACTCATAAAGGAGATATATGGTGTTTGTGCATCATACAAGATGGGTTAAATGAGTTAAGGTACTCAAAAAATATTGGAAATTTATTTTATTAGGCAACTAAAACTAATTCATTATGATTTGCATGATCCTATGATGCATGTTTAGTCTGATGGTAATCTATATTGATTAAATTTTTTATGATCACACTAATATGACCAATTTTATGTCAATTAAACAAAATTCAAGAGGTCTTATAATGTTTAAAATCATCAAAAGATAGGTTGAAAAAGAATTTTGATTTTTCATAACAGGGTATGATCAGAGAAAGGTGAAGTGAATATTTATAAATATTTTTGAAAACTACTATGAAAATCATTGAATCAATAATAAATATAGTATAACATAAACATATAATAAAAATTGTGGAGTGGAAAGAAATAATAAATTTTTATTAGATATGGGTATAACAGTTCTAGATTAACACATGGTCAATAGAATTTTCTTGAGGTTAATATATATATTATTGTGCACATATTATATATGATTCAATTAAATCCTGAGGAACTCAAAAAAACTTATGATATTTTGAATAATTTTAATTCAATTTTGAATAAAATTAAAGCATGTTATAGTCATGATTTCATGAAAATAAAAAAATAAAAAATTGAGAAATGTTTAAGGGAAAGCTGATAAAAGAATATTCATGGGATGTATATCCAATAGTTGGTGCTAAAAATGCAAGAAAAATATTCTCATAAAGAAGATGAATTATATAAAGTGAATAATATTATGAATTAATATAAATTAAGTGATATATTTTATGTGGATTTAGAAAAATTTGGGGATGATAACATGCTAATTTTAGAAAAAATAAGAAAAAGTATAAACAAGAAATAAAAAAAATTTAGTTGAAGTTGATTATAAAAAAACCAGTGATAAATACAAAGAAAAAATAATATAAATCAAGGGATTGGATGTTTAAAATGAATGTTTATTTATAAAATATCATTGTAAATCATACAACTCCAGAGAAAAATATATTCACATTGACGATTGAAAATAAAACAGCTCTCATTTCATATATTAATCCAAAATCTAAGTGAGAAATAATTGATCACGTGGAATGGATTAATGTAACAGATGAAAAGATGGACTAAATTGAAAATAATTCCAATTAAAAAGGGTAGTATGATTTGAAAGAAAAAATTTTATTGGTACAAAGGGGGTTTCCATGAACAAATTAAATGAAAAGGTTGAGGTATCATGAAAAATGAGAATATTATATAAAAATACATTTATAGGTGTAAGTAATTGATTTTGAATATAATTTTGCACCAATGGGAAGCGTGTTGGAGATAATATTGTTTGTTATAGTGATAAATCATAGAAACTACAAATTATATTAAATAGGTGTGAAATCTGTATTTTTAAATGAAAATTAAAAAATATGAATCCATTATGAATTTTGATGAATTTATTATATTTAGAGATGGAAGCATAGTTTTGAGGATAAATAAGGAATTATTTATGCTAAAATTTGATCCTAAAACATGTTTCTAAATGTTATACATCTTTCTAAAAGAAATTAAATTCAAAAAATTATAGGATATAGAAAATTGAAAGATATGACATATTATACTCTAAATTTCACTTATTTTTTTGATGAAATGATATTTTTTGGTTAAAATGAGTTTCATTTTGTTTATTTTTTCATGAAAATGATGAATATACCATGCTGGGTGAAATGATTTATTTTTTGGGAATAAAAATTACACAAATAGATTATTAAAACTACATATCCAAAGAAAAATATGCTAACGAATTGGTACATAAATTTTACATGGATAATTATAAATAAGCCTCAATAAAAATATATCTTAGAACTAAACTGAGGAAATATGAGGTGAAATTAGTGTTAATTAGATGGATTTCAAAACAATTAGTGGAAATAAAATTTATCTAATTGCTTCAAAAAAATATACCATATATATAGTAACTCTTTATGAATGATATTAGAGTGATCCTATGGAGTCTTACATGTTGATAGTAAAAAATAATTCTTTGTTTTTTAAATGAAATTTGATTCATGGTTTTCTATAAAAAAGAAATATAGAATATAATCTATTAGGTTTCAAAGATGTATACAAGGAAAGAGATTAAATATATGTAAAATCTGTGTCTAGTGGAAATCTAATTTTGGAATAATTTTGTGTTTCTTGGTAGAATAAAAGGTAGATTTTAGTTTCCTTATTCATGGATGAGGTAGAATATTTAATAATAACTCGTATTTTACATATATAGTATTGATAAAAGTTTATTTATAAGATTTGAAAGTATAATTTTAATGTTCATTGAGTATTTATGATGATAATTATAGTTATATTTATCTACCCAAGAACTCCGTTCATCACTAAGGATAAAATAATATTAATGTAAAATTTTATTTATTTATTGAAAAGGTGATAAATAGTGAATTGAGGATAGAATATATGTATTTAAAGGACCATATTACTGATGTTTTTAGAAAATAAATTCTATGAGAGTAATTTAAATAACTATGGAAGACACTACATGTTTATCCTTTCCCTCTCACTTGAAAATGTGTATAAAATGTGCCTCTCCACAAGGATTTAGGTTATACATACAAAGGGGGAGAGATAATATTCTCACATTTTTCAAGGGAGGAGAGGTATAAATCGTTATCTATTTTTCTAATGGTTTTATTATTTCTTAAATGGGTAGAAAATGTGTATGAGTGGAATAATTGATATAAAGAACATCTAAATCACCTGGTTAAACATTGATTTTCATAGAGAGATAAAGTCACTAAAAAACAATTCTTTATTTGATAGTGTGGTTTCAAAACACTTTCCATGTGAGAAGAAATTTTATCTACTGATTTTTGGATGATAATTTTTCTGTATTGAAAATATTTTATAGAATGTTCAAACAAATCCAATAAAATTATTTTAAAAAATGATATACAATTACAGAGGAAGGTTTTATTTTCTATAATCAATGTATAAGAATTTATATATATTTTTATGAATTTTTTGAAGTGTTTTGAGTTGATTCTATGTTTTTGAGATATATATGATATGATTTGAGAAGTTCTAGATCAATTATATGATTTCTTTATTTTGATTAATTTGATAATGTGAGGAACTGTACAAGGCATTAAATGGTCCCACTAGTTTTAATAAAGTTGATAAAATTGGAAAATATGTAATATTAATCCTCATAAGGTTGTTTAATAAACATTTTATGACTAATTACTAATCATTGTATGTTTTATATATACATTTTTTAGGTTGATCTATGTTTTCATACTCTTAATCTAGAAGTTTATAAGGTCAAATGAAAATCTCTTAAGGATAAAATTTATAATGTTTCCTGAGTTTCTAATGTTTATTTAATAGAAATACGGTTCCTTGAGGTTTTAAGGTTCATTTATCCTTACATGTTTCCATATATCCACAATTTTTACAATAAAACACCATAATGTTATTTTTAGTAAGATAATATTCATAACCTTTTTAAAAAATAAGAAAATTTAGAATTTCAAATGGTACTTCCAAAAATTATATCAGGTGGTGTTATATAATTATTTTCAATTATTGAGACATAAAAAATGGTATTTTTATTCAATAAAATAATTGATAAGTATCTAGACTATTTAAAAGATATAAAAAAGTTATAAATACTATGAAATTAAATAAATTTGATATGTATAAATTCTAATGTTAATGTAATCTGAAAACTCAAAGGAATGATGTTGGGATATTTTGAAATTCATAAATCCTTTTAAATATAATATGGTGTGATTGAAGATGAGTATTAAAAGTGTTCCATCTTGATAAGATTTATCACACCATGAAGAAATTATTATGATGAATCCAATAGAATCTATTTTAGTGATGTTAAGGTATAATATCCAAACAATAATTTTTTGGAATTTAAAAATAATTTTATTTTTGAATTATTTTAATTAGAGATCACTACTGAATATGTACATGATAATTTTATTTTTAGCTAATATGATAATAAGGTTATTATTGGAATATTATTATACACAAACATTCAAACAATAATAGAATACTTGGATCCAATTTTAGTTTTCCAACATAATTACATGATTGAGAACCCATGTAAAGGATCCTGTAGTAGAATTTAGAAGTGAATGTTCTATAGAATATGAGCTGTAATTGTTGAAAATTTATTTAATTTAGATATATTAGAGAATTCTTAGTTAAGGGTATATTTTACATAATATTTTGTTTTATGTGAATGTTAAATGATATTTAGTAATATAGAAAATAGAGACTAAATATGAGTGATCAAGAGAGAGTGGAAAACATTATCTGACTGATTGAACATGGATTTGAGATTAGGTAGTAGATCATCAATCGAGTCTATATGATGTGATAATGATTGAAATATATTATTTGAACTTGTATAAGAGTTTAATACTTAACATTAATGGCTGAATTTTATGAAGTTAGGATAATACACTTGTCTATTTTTCTTGAAGTCTCAAGAGGAAGATCAACTACATTAGTGTAATAATTATAAGGCCCCAGCCTTAAACCATACTTAATCTTGAGTTATTACAAGATTACACGTTGAAGATCTTTTCAGGTTTAGAGTTTTAGAGAATTAGATCATAAAACATTCATTACATTCCACATATAAACAAAGTGGTTACATAAAGATAGTATTCTTCATTCCCATCAATGGAAACACATTTAAAATAAAACATGGATTATTTCTTGACACATCCTTGACTCTATCATCTTATCATGTACCTTTCCCTTGACCTGTGGAAAAAATTTCAAAAACATGGGATGAGCATAAAAACTCAGTATGGGTTATAAAAAACATGGAAAGGAAACATGAGTTCATATATACATAAGAATGAAATCATAATTTACCCATAAAACATAGGCACTTTAACATACCTCATAAAATCATGAATAAATCATAGAAATCATAAGACATAAAGGTAACTTGAGGCATTCATAACATTCTTACGTAGGGAGTAACCCTCTTGGTTACGTTTGGAATACCCATCACAGTATATTCCCTAAAATCTCTTCGGAGAAACCTTAACGTTTCACTCCTTCGCGTTACCCAATGAATTGGAGAGCTATATCGGGCTCACCCGCCCTTAGTTTATCACGGAACCACCCGTCTTCATAATAATGCCCAAGAACCATAACATAATCGTATCACATAAAACATGCATAAAAGAAAATATAACATTTCCACATTTCAATCACAAGATATCAGTACAACACAAACACATTGTAAAAACCATTTTCAATACCAAAATAAAAGAAAAGTAAAACATGGTATTTATTTCTCTTTTAAAAAGAAGGTATGGCTGGTAGAGGAAGCCGAAACTCAAATAACAGTCACGACGGCGGAGAAGTCATTGTCGCCGCATACGTACGACAAAAACATTCCCTTTTGTCGTTTAGTAAACGCTTCGTATAAAAAATATTCCTTTTGAATAAACGTAAAAGTCAAAGGGGTTTATACACCGTATAAAAGAAAGTTGTGTATAAAATAAAATATGCCTCAATGAAAGGAGATTGAGACGAAGTCCCATACCTCAAATCCGACTTGACCCGACCGTTCTTTAATCTCCTGAATAATAAACTTGAGTTAATCTCTACTTGATTAATAACCTTTTTCAAGTTCATTATTCCTTTTATACCATGTTATGGACATCATGTAATCATTTAAGTTAATAATGTTCATTTTGTCGGTATTTGGTTCTTAAGTCAAAAATAGACTTCTTACACTTACATGTTGTTAATTTGGTCAAAGGTTAATTATATCCAGAATGGTATTCATGATGTAGATATCATATATGTCATATATATCCAGTACATACATGCATTTATAATATTACATAATCATTTAGAGGTAAGAAATGAAATGCACCGTTCATGGAGACGGTAAGCCGTACGTACGCATGAACGCTACTTTCATTTCTATTTCGTATTTTATAGAACGGAATCATAATGATATAAAGGTATATTATATTACAGTATAATATCATATATAATATCATAGTTCCATCCTTTATATGTCCCACATATGGTATTTAACGAATCAAATCACTTTGAGGGGGCGGTAGTCCGCACTTCCTAAAATGAAGATATCGTGTTTACCCAAAATGGAAACCATAAAGGTATGCCCAAAATGAAAAAAACAGAAGCTTAAGGAAAACATAAACATATTATATATCATATATAAAAATAGTTACATCATAATGGCCACCTTTGAAGGTGTTAAATGAGTATTGAACAATCATCGTTTCAGGAGGCAGAATTTCGCCATCCACGGAAACCGTATGTTCTTTAACCATTTGATGTAGTTGTGTGAGAGTTTAGCTCAAATAAATCTTATAAAAACATCCTAGTATATTGAATATACTGGTGTTATTACAAAAGAAGTAAATAAAAAGAGTTTAGGGGGTTGGAGAAGCAAAATAAAACAAATGAACATGAGAGAAAGAATTACCTTTAAAAGTGTAACTCCTTTTGATTTGAGCCTAAAGGCTTCCTTTAAAAGGCTTATGCCCAAAGGGAATTCTCTAGGATGAGGAGAGGGATGTGGAGAGAGTAAATGGGCAGGGGTTGGCCGAGCCAAAGGCTTGAGGAGTGTGTGAAATGAGGTAGAGGTGGGGGCCTTTTATAAGAGGAGAGGAGGGGCACTTTTGGAAAGTAAAGAAATATTACTTTATTTGAAAATGTTTTTCGGCTTCAAAAGGTCCCACATTGATATAATTCGTGGATAAAGTGATAAGGGTTCTAAATCCACTCATCCAATTGGTTTTGGACATGTGTAGTTCATAGATTTTACATTATCTTTCCATTTTGTTTAAATCGTCAAATAATGATGTCATAGCTGCATCATTATTATGACATAAATAATTTAATTTATTTAATGTCTAAAAATCATAAAAAAATACTATGATGTAGGAAATATTTTTATCTTTCCAATTACTATTTATAATAAAAAATCTGATCTTTATAACCCCATGTAAAAATTGTTTTCGTAAAACATCTCTTGTTTGTGTCATTTTTACTTTAACATTTAATAAAAAGTTATTTATGTCATTTCCAAACCATAGTGTCTCCATGGGGTCCCCAAGTTGACCCATGGCTTGTCTTGGTCGGCCATGACACAAACAATAAGGTTGGGACATGTGTCTAGGTCATTTCCTATTATTAAAGCATTATTTATACCTTAAACTACCCTAATTACCACTAATCGCGATTAAGAACTTAATAAGTTACTATTCACCAAAAAATTATTATAATCTCATTGAACCACATTTTACTTATTAATGAAAACCATGTATGTCGGATTTTCAAAATTCAATACACATTAGTGGTAAAATTTCATTTAACTGAAAAATCAGTATGCTTGATTACCACTTAGTGGTTTCACTATTCATCAAAAATTGAAGTTTTTCAGAAAATTACCAAAAATTCACCCTAAGCTATACTTGATATTCCGAATTCAAAAATTAAGTCCATTTTACAAAATTCAAATCATATAAGTCACATTAATTAATTTAATAATTAATTCCCGCTGCCAGAGCAAATAGCGTGTTTTTACAAAACAATAAGTATCAAAAGATTGACACCAGTTTAAGTCTAATTTTAAAGTGAAATTGATTCCAATGACCACCATTTGATTAAATGGTAAAAATATATTCATATTACACATTAATACCAATTCAAAAGATAATCTAATCATATAAATCAATTAGATTAAAAATCAGTTTTGATGTAAAGTGCAGTATTTTTCACTATTCATTAAAAAATGAACATTGTTAGAAAAATACCAAAAACTCACACAAAGTAAATTTTGATGTCCCAATCATAAAGAATAAGTTTATTTTGACAAACATAGTTTAAAAAATTGTCAAAAGATAGATTCAAAAATGGTTTTCCATCAAAAGGCAGTAAAACAATCTTTTAAGAATATTAGTGTATTCCATGCATAAGATTGTATTTATTTTCATTTTAAGCCTCTATAACAATATCTTAATCATTAATAGACATAGATAAAAATATCTATTATTCATTACTTACTTGGGATGTTACATCCTTCCCCCCTTTAGAAAATTGTGTCCCCGCAATTTATTTACTTATCGAATAAATGGGGGTACTTGTCCCTCATTGCATTTTCAGATTCCCATGTTGCCTCTTCAATCATGTGGTTTTTCCACAAAACCTTTACCTTCTTAATCACCTTATTCCGTAACACTTGCTCCCTGTGGTCAAGAATCTGGACCGGTTGTTCCTCATAAGATAGGTTCTCTTCCAGCTTAACTACCTCTGGACTCAAAACATGAGATGGATCTGGCATATACTTTCTCAACATCGAAATGTGAAAACCATTGTGTACCTGAGATAAACTCGGAGGTAAAGCCACTCGGTATGCAACTGATCCAACTATCTCAAGAATTTTGTATGGTCCAATGAACCTTGGACTCAGCTTTCCTTTCTTACCAAATCTCATCACACTTTTCCAAGGAGAAACCTTGAGAAAAACATGATCACCTACCTCAAAAGATAGATCCTTCCTCCGGTTATCTGCGTAACTCTTCTTCCTGCTCTGAGCTGTTCTCATGTGTTTCTGAATCAGCTGAACTTTTTCTGCCATCTCTTCTACCAATTCTGGTCCCATCAACTTTTTTTCACCCACTTCATCCCAGAAAGCTGGAGTTCGACACCGCTTCCCATATAATGCCTGAAATGGTGCCATCTGTATACTAGAATGAAAACTGTTATTATATGAAAACTCAACCAAAGAAAGATGTTGGTCCCAACTTCCCTGATAATCCATAGAACAAGCTCGTATCATATCCTCCAATGTCTGAATTGTTCGTTCTGACTGCCCATCTGATTGAGGATGAAAAGCTGTACTAAAATTTAATTCAGTACCCAAAGACTTCTGAAGGCCTTTCCAAAAGTTAGAAGTAAACCTTAGATCACGATCCGATACAATGGAGAGAGGAACTCCATGTAACCTGACTATCTCTTTAAGATACAAACGGGAAAGTTGATCAAGAGAGAAAGTATCTCGTATAGCAAGGAAATGAGCAGATTTGGTCAAGCGATCAACAACAACCCAGATTGCATTATTACCTCGAGATGTTTTCGGTAATCCAACAACAAAGTCCATGGATATATTCTCCAATTTCCACTCTGGCACTGGTAAAGGCTGAAGCATCCCTTTCGGTAACTGCCGCTCTGCTTTAACTTGCTGACAAGTCAAACACTTCACAGTAAAATCAGCAATATCTCTTTTCATTCCATCCCACCAGTAATACTCCCTCAGATCTCTATACATCTTAGTACTGCCCGGATGAACTGAAAACAGAGAACTATGAGCTTCACATAACAACTCTCTCTTCAACTGTGAATCACAAGGCACACACAATCTCTCCCCAAATCTCAAAACGCAATCATTATCAATGTTTAATTCAGGCAACTTACCTTTCTGAACCAGCTGTACCTTTTTCTGCAACTCACTGTCTTGCTTCTGTGCTTGATTACTTCTATCTGATAGAGATGATCTCACTGATACCTGAAACAAAACAGAAGGACTTCCTGCACCAATAACTTCTATGCCAAAGTTCATCAAATCGTTAACCAAAGGATCACGTTCCAACCACAACATTGTTAATGAAGCATTACTTTTTCGACTCAAAGCATCAGCCACTTTATTTGCTTTTCCCGGATGGTAATGAATTGTACAATCATAATCCTTGATTAATTCCAGCCATCTCCTTTGTCTCATGTTTAACTCTTTCTGAGATAATATATACTTTAAACTTTTGTGATTGGTATATATTTCACACTTTACTCCATACAAATGATGCCTCCAAATTTTTAAAGCAAGAACAACAGCAGCTAGTTCCAAATCATGTGTAGGGTAATTTACCTCATGAGTTTTCAACTGTCGTGAAGCATAAGCAATTACCTGATCATTATGCATTAGGACGCAACCAAGTCCTTTCAATGAAGCATCACTGTATATAACAAACTCACCATTCCTGGAAGGTAGTGCCAAAACTGGAGCATTCACCAATCTTCTTTTCAATTCCTGAAAACAATCATCACATTATTTTGTCCAGATAAACTAAACACCCTTCCGAGTTAGCTTAGTCAATGGACTAGATAACCGTGAAAAATTTCTAACAAACCTTCGGTAATAGCCCGCCAAACCAAGGAAGCTACGAATCTCGGTTATATTTGTGGGTCTTGGCCATTCTTCCACAACTTTTGTTTTTGCAGGATCAACAGTTATTCCATCTTTAGAAACAATGTGACCAAGGAAAGAAATTTGTTGCAACCAAAACTCACACTTGCTGAATTTCCCATACAGTTTCTTTTCTTTTAAGGTTTGCAAGATAACCCTTAAATGTTTTTCATGCTCCTCTTTACTTTTAGAAAACACCAAAATATCATCAATGAAAACCACCACAAACTTATCCAAGAACTCATGGAAAATTCTATTCATTAAGTCCATGAATACAGCAGGTGCATTGGTTAGCCCAAAAGGCATTACTAAAAATTCATAATGGCCATATCTCGTACGGAACACGGTCTTCGGAATATCTGCCTCCTTTACCTTCAACTGATGGTACCCCGATCTCAAGTCAATCTTTGAAAAAAACTGAGCTCCCTGGAGCTGATCAAACAAATCATCGATATGAGGAAATGGATATTTGTTCTTAACAGTGATATTATTCGAGGCTCTATAATCAATGCAAAGTCTCATAGAACCATCTTTCTTTTTAACAAATAAAACAGGATCACCCCATGGTGATGTGCTAGGTCTAATGAAACCTTTCTCTAATAAATCTTGCAATTTATCCTTCAACTCTAAAAGTTCAATTTGTGCCATTCGATAAGGGGGTTTTGAAATTGGATTAGCATCAGGAACTAAGTCAACAGTAAACTCAACTTCCCGATCTGGTATTATTCCAGGCAACTCATTAGGAAAAACATCAGGATACTCATTTACCACTGGCACATCATTAATCTGAACAGTTCCTTTATTTTCAACGACGTGTGCAAGGTAACATTCATTTCCATCTTTTACAAGTTTCTCAGCCTCTTGAAATGTTATCAAAAGTAAGGGATCATTCCTGTAAACAAACTGAAAGTCTTTCTGAAAAGAAACTTCTTTAGCTCTACAGTCAATCTTAGCATGGTAAATAGAGAGACAATCCATACCCAGGATAACATCAAACTCTACTAGAGGTAGAACAATAAGGTTTGCAAGTAGGTTCTTTCCACAGATAAGGATAGGAAGATTCTTATAAATTATTTTTGCCTCAACATTCCCCCCAGGTGTTTTTACCAAAAGTTCAGGAGTCATTTCTTGAGATGGTATTCCCATTTTACTAGAAAAGGTTTCAGAGATGAAAGAATGTGTAGACCCTGAATCAAACAACACACTGGAATAATCTGAAAAAACAAAGTACCTGATACAACTTCATTTGATGGCCCGACATCTGCTGAAGTAGTTGCAAATGATTTCACCACCCCTTTCTGCTTGTAGTCTAACTGCTTCCCATCACTCAAGCTCTTTGTTGGACACTTGTTTTCATAGTGACCCATCTCATTGCACTTATAACATTTCACTAACTGTAAATCAAATTTGTTCTTACCTTCACCTTGATCCTTTTCAGTGCAATCACGAGCCTTATTTCCCATCTTACCACATCGGTAGCACTTCCCAGAATTCAGAAGTCATTCCCCAGCATGCCTTTTGCCACATTTATCACAAACTGGAAACTTAGTTCTCTTACCATCAGACTTTTTTGAAGAATTCTTACCTTTCTCCTGCCACCTCGGTCTCTTCTTCTGCTGGTTGTTATAGAAATCTTGGTCATCGGCAAACTCCATTTACACCTTCTCAGCACATCGAACAAGCTTTTCATAACTTTTAAACTCACGAGAAGCTAATTCCCTTCGATATTTTGGCTTTAATCCTGAGTAAAAATGATTGATTTTACTATCAAGGTCCCGGATAAAATTTGGAGCATACCTTGCCAATCGAGTGAACCTTTCTTCATAGGCAGCCACTGAGTCTTCCTCTTGCCTCAATTCCAAGAATTGCTTTTCCATCCTAAGTCGAATAGCCTTAGGAAAATACTTCTCAAGAAACATACCTTTGAATTCATCCCAGTCAAGTGCATCAATCTCATCGGCATCCCTGATATTTTTAACCATAGACCACCACTGATCTGCTTCACCCTCCAAACAGTAAATAGAAAGACTAACCTTTTTATTGTCTGAACACCCCATGACATCAAAAATCTTCTCCAGTGCTTTAATCCACCCTTCAGCTAGCACAGGGTCAGATGATCCTCTGAATGATGGTGGATGTTGCCTCATGAAATGTTCCACCACTAACATGTTCCTCTGCGGTTGGTCTGGCTGATCTCGTGTATGGATACCACCGCCATTTATCGCTTGAGTCAACTGCGCCATTACTGCAACAAACTGTTCAATTCCAATTCCGACCATTTCTGGATGCTGATTCAGAAGGTTATTTCCTTCTGTATGCCTTCCTAGCACTGCTTCCCTATTTCCTCTGCGGAAAACCATTCTGAACAAACATGTCTTAGATGAAGCAACATGGTAATATTTAAATGCTATATCACTTCAAAAAAATTATTTTGGATAATCATTTAATATAATTCCAACTCCTAAAGTTATCTAAACCGACCTCTGATACCAACTATAAGGCCCCATCCTTAAACCATACTTAATCTTGAGTTATTACAAGATTACACGTTGATGATCTTTTTAGGTTTAGTGTTTTAGAGAATTAGATCATAAAACTTGCATTACATTCCACATATAAACAAAGTGGTTACATAAAGATAGTATTCTTCATTCCCATCAATGGAAACACATTTAAAATAAAACATGGATTATTTCTTAACACATCCTTGACTCTATCATCTTATCATGTACCTTTCCCTTGACCTGTGAAAAACATTTCAAAAACTTGGGATGAGCATAAAAACTCTGTATGGGTTATAAAAAAACATGGAAAGGAAACATGAGTTCAAATATACATAAGAATGAAATCATACTTTACCCATAAAACATAGGCACTTTAACATACCTCATAAAATCATGAATAAATCATAGAAATCATAAGACATAAAGGTAACTTGAGGCATTCATAACATTCTTACGTAGGGAGTAACCCTATTGGTTACGTTTGGAATACCCATCACAGTATATTCCCTAAAATATCTTCGGAGAAACCTTAACATTTCACTCCTTCGCGTTACCCAATGCATTGGAGAGTTATTTTGGGCTCACCCGCCCGTAGTTTATCACGGAACCACCCGTCTTCATAATAATGCCCAAGAACCATAACATAATCGTATCACATAAAACATGCATAAAGGAAATATAACAGTTCCACATTTCAATCACAAGATATCAATACAACACAAACACATTGTGAAAACCATTTTCAATACCAAAATAAAATAAAAGTAAAACATGGTATTTATTTCTCTTTTAAAAAGAAGGTATGGCTTGTAGAGGAAGCCGAAACTCAAATAACGGTCACGACGGCGGAGAAGTCATTGTCGCCGCATACGTACGACAAAAACATTACCTTTTGTCATTTAGTAAACGGTTCGTATAAAAAAGATTCCTTTTGAATAAACATAAAAGTCCAAGGGGTTTATACACCGTATAAAAGAAAGTTGTGTATAAAATAAAATATGCCTCAATGAAAGGAGACTAAGACGAAGTGCCATACCTCGTATCCGACTTGACCCAACCGTTCTTTAATCTCCTGAATAATAAACTTGAGTTAATCTCTACTTTCTTAATAAACTTTTTCAAGTTCATTATTCCTTTTATACCATGTTATGGACATCATGTAATCATTTAAGTTAATAATGTTCATTTTGTCGGTATTTGGTTCTTAAGTCAAAAATAGACTTATTACACTTACATGTTGTTAATTTGGTCAAAGATTCATTATATACAGAATGGTATTCATGATTTAGATATCATATATGTCATATATATCCAGTATATACATTCATTTATAATATTACATAATCATTTAGAGGTAAGAAATGAAATGCACCGTTAATGGAGACGATAAGCCGTACGTACACATGAACGCTACTTTCATTTCTATTTCATATTTTATAGAACGGAATCATAATGATATAAAGGTATATTAAAATTCCAGTATAATATCATATATAATATCATAGTTCCATCCTTTATATGTCCCACATATGGTATTTAACGAATCAAATCACTTTGAGGGGGCGGTAGTCCGCACTTCCTAAAATGAAGATATCGTGTTTACCCATAATGGAAACCATAAAGGTATGCCCAAAATGAAAAAAACAGAAACTTAAGGAAAACATAAACATATTATATATCATATATAAAAATAGTGACATCATAATGGCCACCTTTGAAGGTGTTAAATGAGTATTGAACAATCATCGTTTCGGGGGGCAGAATTTCGCCATCCACGGAAACCGTATGTTCTTTAACCATTTTATGTAGTTGTGTGAGAGTGTAGCTCAAATAAATCTTATAACAACATCCTAGTATATTGAAGATACTGTTTTTGTTACAAAATAAGTAAATAAAAAGAGTTTAGGGGGTTGGAGAAGCAAAATAAAACAAATGAACATGAGAGAAAGAATTACCTTTAAAAGTGTAACTCCTTTTGATTTGAGAATAAAGGCTTCCTTTGAAAGGATTCTTCCCAAAGGGAATCCTCTAGGATGAGGAGAGGGATGTAGAGAGAGTAAATGGGCAGGGTTTGGCCGAGCCAAAGGCTTGAGGAGTGTGTGAAATGAGGTATAGGTGGGGGCCTTTTATAAGAGGAGAGGAGGGGCACTTTTGGAAAGTAAAGAAATATTACTTTATTTGAAAATGTTTTTCGGTTTCAAAAGGTCCCACATTGATATAATTCGTGGATAAGGTGATAAGGGTTCTAAATCAACTCATCCAATTGGTTTTGGACATGTGTAGTTCATAGATTATAGATTATCTTTCCATTTTATTTAAATCGTCAAATAATGATGTCATCACTGCATCATTATTATGTCATAAATAATTTAATTTATTTAATGTCTAAAAATCATAAAAAAAAAACTATGATGTAGGAAATCTTTTTATCTTTCCAATTACTATTTATAATCAAAAATCAGATCTTTATAACCCCATGTAAAAAGTGTTTTCGTAAAACATCTCTTGTTTGTGTCATTTTTACTTTAACATTTAATAAAAAGTTATTTATGTCATTTCCAAACCAAAGTGTCTCCATGGGGTCCCCAAGTTGACCCATGGCTTGTCTTGGTAGGCCATGACACAACCAATAAGGTTGGGACCTGTGTCTAGGTCATTTCCTATTATTAAAGCATTATTTATACCTTAAACTACCCTAATTACCACTAATCGCGATTAAGAACTTAATAAGTTACTATTCACCAAAAAATTATTATAATCTCATTGAACCACATTTTACTTCTTAATGACAACCATGTATGTCTGATTTTCAAAATTCAATACACATTAGTCGTAAACTTTCATTTAACTGAAAAATCATTTTGCTTGATTACCACTTAGTGGTTTCACTATTCATCAAAAATTAAAGTTTTTCAGAAAATTACCAAAAATTCACCCTAAGCTATATTTGATATTCCGAATTCAAAAATGAAGTCCATTTTACAAAATTAAAATCATATAAGTCACATTAATTAATTTAATAATTAATTCCCGCTGCCAGAGCAAATAGCGTGTTTTTACAAAACAATAAGTATCAAAAGATTGACACCAGTTTAAGTCTAATTTCAAAGTGAAATTGATTCCAATGACCACCATTTGATTAAATGGTAAAAATATATTCATATTACACATTAATACCAATTCAAAAGATAATCTAATCATATAAATCAATTAGATTAAAAAGCAGTTTTGTTGTAAAGTGAAGTATTTTTCACTATTCATTAAAAAAAGAACATTGTCAGAAAAATACCAAAAACTCACACAAAGTAAATTTTTATGTCCCAATGATAAAGAATAAGTTTATTTTGACAAACCTAGTTTATAAAATTGTCAAAATATAGATTCAAAAATGGTTTTCCATCAAAAGGCAGTAAAAAAATCTTTTAAGAATATTAGTGTATTCCATGCATAAGATTGTATTTATTTTCATTTTAAGCCTCTATAACACTATCTTAATCATTAATAGACATAGATAAAAATATCTATTATTCATTAATTACTTGGGATGTTACAATAATCCTATATTATATTGTGATCCAAGTCACCATTCTCTGGAGAACATGCATAAATTTGAGAGATAATTTTATTTCTAGAACAATATTTTATATGTGTTGGGAGACATTGTAGGTAAGAGATGATAACTCACTAATCCAATTATAATCTATCATAATATTATAGTAAAAAATTATAAATGGAACACTTCTAATCAAAATAAAGAGTTGGTATCAACATTGGGATCAATACATGAAATAAAATTCAAGAAGTTTACTATATTCATTTTTTATATAGTTAAGGATATGATATATATTATATTATATTTAATCCTAATATATTTCAATGGGTAATTTTATGTGAAAAAAATTTAAAATGAAACCATCACTGATTCCACTTCCCTTTTAAATAGAGAAAAATTTACTAGGAGTATCAATAATTATAAAATCATTATTACCTCAAACATACAAATATTCACAAGGATATAAAATAATTATGTTATATCCAGGTAATAAGAAATATAATCAAATTTTTTATACCAATAGTTTTGGTTTTACATAAGACCAAAAATTTATTTCTTCAACATTCAAACTAGTTCCTCTGTTGCTCATTATTTAAATCCTTATGGATGGTGTATATTGATTTATTCACCAAGGTAACCTTGGAAAATTTTTAATTTATATCTAGTATCCTTATATGTATAGTGTATGTAACATACATTTCTAGAAATACAAGAACAATCACCTTTATAGTTAAAGGAGAAAATATTTTAATGAAATGAATACATTCATTATGTGTTTATCCTTCGAAAACCTATCACATTTGATATATTTCCATATGGTTTTTTGCATATTTATTTTTCTTAATGAATCATATGTTTCTGTTGAAATTTATTCCATGAGGTAATCGAACAATATCCAATGTCTTATTTTAGGTAAGGGATTCAAGTTCCTTTAATTCTTTGAATGATTTTAGTAATTCAAAAAATATATCTTCCGCTTATTTGGTAAAAACAACATCTCTTAAAAGAATCATCAAAGGATCAATTAATGTACTTTATTCATTCTAGTGATATAACCTATTCTTTTTAAGCATCAAAATGGATCATGATTTAGATATGATTTATCCTCACCATCAATACTTTCAACTATAACCTAGGTTTACTACTCAAAAAAATCTATCAAAATGGTAAGGATTCCTTTTCAATCTGAGGAAGAAACATCTAACCATAAATAATCTTTAAACATCACTCAGTAATACAGAAATGTTTTTCTTCATGACTTTTGGATATACACGAAAATTTTATGAATATGGTTCAAATGAAACATGAGGATTCATCACTTCCAATTTATCCTTAAATCGGAGAATTAGATTACATTAATGGCAATGTATTCTAGTGAATGTGATGCATCCTAGGGTTAGGTTTCAACAAATGTAGTGTTCTCTTAGAGATGGTATTTCCAACTCTCCCATTCATAGTTTCATTTGTTATTAAGAAAATGTTTGGATTATTTTTTCTAGTGAATTAATTAATAGGATTCAATTAATAAACCCAAATATCAGTAACAATGTGATAAATGATTTTTATATTATTTAAATAAAGATTTTTGAGAATGAAAATTTTAAATGCATGGAGTTCCCTCCATTTAGAGTGACCGGTTTGTTTCAATTCATTCCAAACATTCTCTATTCATGATTATTTGTTAATATTTTTTTTGAATAATGCACTATCACATATTTTAAAGAATCGGGATCCTCATGTTAAAAATGTTCTTCCCTAGGCTTTTATAATCATGAAAAAGGTAGAGGATATTTTTTACTAATTTATTGATATCAATCTGGAATATAGTGAAGAGTAAAATATGGATTACACATTAGATTATAATTTATTATTTTATGTTCTTCATTTTAATACTAATTATATCAAGGATATATTAGGAATATATAGGTTTTCATAAGGATCCATGTTATTATTATGGACACTCAAAACCCTTTTGTGATATTAATGAGATCTTTAACAATAGATCAACATGTATAATTAAATTTTTATAATGATCTTGTGTATTCACACATCCACACATGATATTATGTCGTTAGGTAACGTAATATCAAGATCTCTACATGATGTTATATTTTGTTTCAATGTAATATGAGGTGCTCCAACTTTAGAATACGGTAAGAATTAACATAATTTCATGTAGTCACGAAAGGAATATTTATCAGAAAATATATCTTATTCGATCACCTTTTAATTATGTTATCAATATAATATTCATGATCTATATGTTAAAAACATGAATCCATAGGTTGTGTAATCCAATCATATGTAAGATAATTTTTTTCTACATTGGTGATCTCAATCATGTGTACAATGAATTGTAATATATGGAAAACACATGACTAAAATTTCACATGATTTATATTCTTCATTGTCACGTTGATTATTAAAAGGATAGATCATGCATATAAGGGTTTTATTCTAATGTAAAGTTCATAATATGGGAACTCAAAAACCCAATCAGTAGTATAATATCTATTTTATTCGATGATTATTTTTTCAATTTTTTTATTTTATGAAGAACTTGATTATCCCTAAGTATAATGGAATTCACAAGATGATATTATTTTATTAGAAAATATGATGTTATGTTTGTTATGTGAGGTTATTGTATGCAAAAACGTAATATGAGGTGATCCACATTAATATTATGTTCAGAGTAATAGTAACCTCATGGGATCCATGAAGATGCACTTAAAACATTACATATATTGGGTTGGAACCTTGGTGTTACGTTAATAATATAACTTAATATACACTATAACTCACTTTATGTTATGATGTTAACGTTATATGGAGTGTTATAGAGAATCATATATCATTGGATAATATATCATGTGTTACATGCTATGAAAATAGAGTATCATTTTTTGGGTGACATAGTATTACATTGAATCACATGTAATGTGTAGTACTAACTTGACCATATATTGAAAGACAATATAATGTGAGTTACTCTATTGAAATTATGTTTTCAGAAAATATAGTATAGAGTGTGGCATGAACCATGACACTACATTGTCTGCCCATTTAGTATGGTTCTCACATTTACAATATGTTAAGGGTTAATGTTTTTTCAAGTAATATTATAAAATAAAATCAATTTATTTTATTTTTTAATAAATTATATCTTTTAAATATTTTTAAATGATTTGTGTTTGGAATTTTAAAATGGGGAATTTCAAGCCTATATTTAATAGTAAAAGTTCATATTTTTATATAATGTTTTAATAAATAAATAATGTGTACAATTGTTTTTTAATTAATTTAATATTCATCTTTAGTAACTTTTTTTTTGAAATTTGAATATTGTGTAAAAAAAATTTATATGATTTATTTTTTCTTAGAGACATATCCCAATTTTAAATTATTGATACAACTTAATTAGATTTAGTTTTGATCTACCTTAACATTATATTGTTTTAAATGTTTTGATATATAAAATAGTTATTGTAAACAATTTGTCCATATTAGGTATTAGAGATATATTGAATTTAATTTTATCTTGATTAAAGTCTCCTATAGAGAGGGACTTGTGATAGAACTACCCAAAATTTTAATGGCCCATTCCTTATTCTAAAATGGTGAGGTGATGAGTATCTACCACTCTAGGAATAATAATATAGTGATTTAAAACCTCATATTACTATTTTATTTTATTGTAAAATTTCATGTACCCTTTGAATAAGATGCATTATGATATGTACAAATATATTTGGATTCTGGTTTTGGGTGGGTAATAAACTTTTATGTGCTGTGAAAATAAATACTTAGTAATGTATGTGAATAAATAAATTAATTTAAAGGAATAAAATTTCAATAAATAAATAGTTCTAATAATTCCAACACAAGGAAATAAAATATATGATATTGAATTTTATATGTGATTCAATGGGTTTAAAAAGAATGAGTTATTTATTAAATTTATATGAAATTTAATGAAAATCCATTAAATACTAAGAGTGTGATTTATTATAATATAGAACATGTTATTCCACTAATTATACAGTTAGTTATGTTTGGTCAAATAAGGGTTAACATGGATTATCTTATGTGAGGAATGGTGGAAATGTATGTCACTAAGTGTTAGGTAACCAAATCAGACCACAATATTTGGGTGACACATTGCTTCAAATCCCTAATAGTTTAGATACAAGAGGAACATAGTTGAGTTTCTTCTATATAATAGATCAAAGTTAATAGTTTCTTAATAAACTTTTTAATAATCATAACTAGTATGATTGGTATGTTTATCTACCCGAATAGCCGAGTAATTAAAGAAATGATTAATTTTCCCTAAATTTATTGAAATAAGGATCTTGTATCCTTAAATTTATATGATGTTTGTGGTTATTGTTATTAGTGTGATAGTATTTATTAAAAGTCTATAATGAAAATATAAAAAACATGATACACACCCTCTTAAAATTACTTCTTATTAATTATGGAATACTTCATGATAATTATTTTGAGATCATATATGGGTATTAACTATATAAATGTTATATACTTGAATCTAGTATTGAGAAGTTCTCTCAACGGGAAGTATTTTTGTCATCTATATGTGAATATTATATAAAACATATTCCTATAAATTTTAATCATTGGTATTGGATACTGGGTTTGTGTCACAAATTGGTGCTGAAGAACACAAAATCAAACATAATTGATAACAAAAATAGGCTAAATTTTATCTTCATGATGGTAATGGAGAAAGTGTTTCGAGATTAAAAATTGACATTTATGATATGAATTTTCCTTTTTGAGTATTCGTAGAATTAGTGAAGTATTATTATTTTAACATGATAAAAAAAATTTATTCCAATATCATATTTTTAAAGGATGTGATTTTCATTTATAAAATAGAATAATATTTTTTTATATATCAGAATGAAAATTTTTAAGGAATCAAGAATATAGTAAATGGTTTATATATTCCAGAAATGGGTAATCCTATATATAATGTTCATAATTATAAGGACATGGTATATCTCATCCCAAAAAACATTAGAAATGTATCCTTAGACATATAAATGAGAAAAAAATAAAAGACTCTGTATATATGGATTCGTAGACTCATTAGCCATTGAAAAAATTGATATAAAACACCTTATTTATTGGATGATATGACTATGATAAGTTTTAGTGTAAAATGTGAATGTGATAGTGTATTATTGGATATCATAAATTTTGATATATGTAGACAAATAAGAACAACCAAAAAACTAGTGGTTAAAGTAATTTGATAAGTTTACTGAAGACTTTAGACAATGTAGATAAATGTATTTGATGAAACATAAGTATGAAACCCTTGAAAAGATCAATGAGATATAGAATGATATATCAAATGAAAATGTAAAAATTATTATGATTCCTTAATCAAATTGTCTTGGTGAATAATATTCAAATAATTCATTGACTATAAGAAAAATTATAAACTTTTTCTATAAATCACTCCTCCTGGAACACCATACTGAAATCATGCTTCTGAGAGAAGGAATTATACATTGTTAGACATGAATCGATCAATAAAAACTAAGTGTGATATTTCAATTTAATTCTTGGGTTATGATATATATTTTTTCTACTCCTTGTTTATTGTATCCCATATAAAGAAGGAATAAAAACACCCTATGATATATATATGTGGAAACATCTAAAAATATATTTCATAAAGATGCAGGGTTTTGAAGCACTAATATGATGATTAGATTTTGATAATATGAACTAAAAAAATTTCTCATTGTTTAGTTATCCTAATGAAACTATGGTTTTTTATTTTTATAACCATTATGATCAATAAAATATTATAGACCATAATTTTTTATTCATTGATTAGGAATATAACAGTTATAGTGTCAGTGTGAGAAAATTTAAACATGGTGAAGTTTATTACCAATAAAGAAGATGTGTTCTTGAGATATAGGTTGAGCATGTTATAGAGAGTGTTTTGGAAGAAGAAATTAATCAAGTTATACAAGAACCTTAAATATGTAGTAGGATTCATGAAAAATCCAAGAGACTTATATTTCATGTGGAAAATGAAGAAGAAGTAACATTCATAAGAGATGATAATACTACCTAGAGTAATGCCATAGTGAGTTATTTTTTGGAAAAATAGTTAAAATCATGGAAATATGATGTTTAATACATGTTCATTATAAAATAATGGAAATTATTGAATGATTCATAAGGGGTAAGACCCATAGGTTGAATGTGGATTTTATATAGAAAAAAACATTGTTGGTAGACTGTATACCTATAAATCATTCCTCAAGGTGAACTGTTATAAAATAATTTATGATATCGAATATGAATAATACTTTCAAACAAAATTTAAAATAATTTTACTTCTGATTTTTCTTTCCATATAATCTTATTTTGAATATAAGACTTATCAAATTAAATTTAAAACCACATTTCTAAATGATAATTTAGCTGGGGATGACTATCTGATACATCTTAAAGGTGTCGATTTTTTTAATGAGTCTTATATTATATTTAGGTTGTAATGATCTATTTATTGGATGAAAAAAACTTCTTAAAGTTATAATATCCATTTTTATGTTTAAATAAAATAGTTTGGATTCATAAAAGAATGTTGATGATTCATGTGTATATAACTAAATTAGTGGGACTATTTTAGTGTTTTTTATATATAGACATATGTTATAATACATATAAAAATTTATATCTATACTCTTCATTCGGTGAAGATGTGGTTGGTTAAATTATTTCTAACAATTTAAATGAGTGAAGATTCATACATACTGGGTATGAAGATCTATAGAGATAGACCAAACAGGTTTCATGGAATTAGTAATGATACTTACTTTGGTAAAGTTCTAATAAATTTTATCATGGGAAACTCTAAGAATTTTTACTTTTCAATTTCATTTTACAAAAATATTATGAATATTTAGGATCATTATAAAGGATTATAATGGTTGGATATATATTCCTATAAATCCTTCATAGGATCTATTATGTAGGTCAGGTTTTGGACTCAACCTGATGTCACACAAACTCTTAGAATAACCAATCGATACCAGTATGATCGAAGTGTCAGTTGTAACCTATCAGATTTTCCATTAATTATATTTAAGTATTATATGTATTATTTTTGAGACCAAACACTTAGACAACATGTGATTTTGATGCTCGGTGTGTCTGAAACAATTTTTTTGAAAAATGTTAAAATAGTTAATACCACTGACACGTAGTTTTCCTAAAAAAATTGAATAAATCCTAAATGGAATCCCAGATCAGAAATACAAGGGAACCATTAAATTATGAATTGTGGTGTTACCTGACGAATGACCTAACATTGTTCGACATAGGTGATTTTTTAAAAATTTATCCTGGGTGTTTTAAATGAATAAAATTATTTATGAAAATTATTTTATTTGTTGACGCTGTGACGTAATGACATGTTTTCAATTTAAATGAATCCCTATGACATAGATATATTTGACTGGCCTAATCGCCCTAGAATTATTTGTAGACATTTGGAATAAACTTTTGGATATCCTCTCAAGAAGGTGATAACAAAACCTACGATCAAAGATCGACGAACACCGATTTTGAAGGATTTTTCAAATGATGACGACATGGAGACCGTTCTTCTTCAACATGCTACCCAAATCTTGGTATGATGTTGTTAATGATGATTCTACCCCATTATTAAATTCTTCAATGAATGAAAATCAATAAAAGAACATATTGATTTTCTGATCAATCACCTTGTTAGATGGGTTTATTTTCTGGGATTTAGGTGGAGAATTTCTTTTGGATAATGTGTCAATGGTTTCAGTTTTCATTTAAATAGAAAAATACATGATAAAAAAACATTGATTGGGGTTTATTATTATTGATTAATTGTGTTTTCATCCAATAATTCCATATTTTCCTAATGTTGTTATTAGTTTTCTGAGGATATCAAACTTCCCAATCACTCGATTGTTGTGTGCCCGATTCTGGGTTCAATGATCCTAGATCGTGGATGAGGGATCGACACGACGTGACGTAGGTGAGATGGTGATGGAGGTAGTGATATTTCACTAGGATAGTGGTCTGATGTTGATCCAGTGTGGCATCAGGACAAGGAAGATTCATCCACTCTGGGGGAGTGGGACAACGTAGGTCAATGTGGAGGCGGGGGTCCAGGAGGATGATGGTGGGGCTGTCAAAGGATGACAGTGGAGGTGAACCATAACAGGTAGCTTCCTGGGACTTCAGTGATGGACAAGGGAAGCCAGTGGGGTAGGAAGAGACAAACGTGGTGGAGGAGGACACGGAGGCACTGTAGTGTGTGATTTTGTGGTGAATGGAGAAGGCTGGACTATGTGGTCCAAGTTAGGAATATGGGCTAGGTAAGGTTATTGGGATGGGTTAAGTGGGTGGGTCGGGTCAGGCCTAGGGGCCAAGACTGTGGCCATGTCCGAACCCATTTCGAATTGAGGGAAACCATAGAGGATCCAGTTACGGTCGACCAAAACAATTGATCATGATCCATGGAAGCTCGAGCTTCCACGGGTGCAGCAACCGTGAAGCCAGACCAAGGAGTTCGATCGTGGTGGTTGATCGTGGCAGTCGTTTTGCAGTCATAGTTTACTCTCCAAATTTCCATTGTCATAACTCTTAAATGGAGCATCGAATCGACAAGATGTATATGGAACTGAGACACTAACATTATGGTAGTCATTTGGAGAGAAATTGTGGGCTTTTGGTTTGGACCAGCATAGGTTGAGTGTGTTCCATTGCTCCATTCCTTGAGTGTACAGTGCGACATTACATCTACATCACTGGACTGCAATCCCCTATAGAGGCCAATTCTCAAATGGAGTTATGTTTTCCCTCTGTGATATAGGAGTTTGATCGTCTATCATCCCTGGTAGTGTTTTTTAATTATCATTACATCCATGATAAGGGTGTTGATCATCTATCTAGTGGGACACGTCAGTATGGGTAGTGGAATCATTGTTATGTGATCTCCTATATATTGGGTTAATCCAAATTGGGTTCAAGGTGTACCCCATTTGTTCTAGGTGTGACCCTATCTTCGTTTATCATAGTATTCTCAGAAAAATGTGTTATATTTGGTTGGGGTCCAAATGATATAGAACTCTTTATTGAGTTTAATCGATGATATCATGGATCAAGGAGTGATTTCTCTTGAACAGTCATGTTTTAGCAGAATCCAATGGCAAGATGATTGTTATTACAACCTGCTGGTGTGGTGTCTCTCCTGAGTATATCTAGGTTTTCTATTATTATTGTATCTATTATACATCATAAATTGAGATGAATCTACTTAGTGATTCATGTTTAGTATTTCTGAGACGTCCAATAAAGTATTTTTATAATCACCCAAGAATATGATTTTCCCACACGCGTCATGTCTTGTGCAGACAGTGGACCTTTTGACGATGTCATAGATGGTCTGAGAGTGGGAGGATCATTACTAGAATTTGAAAGAATGAGTATTTTATCGGGAGTGTAAATTTGATGTAGTTCTCACCCTTGGAGTTGGATAGAATCTTTATAGATTCAGTTATAATTGTATACAGACTCCTTGTGATGGGATTTAATTTGGTACTGTTTTATTTTACATTACATCCTGTTATACTCTGGTTATGGGATCTTAGTTTTATGCATGCTTTATTTTAGTAATTTTACATTCCGGAAATTTGTGGCTTGGAGATGTGTGCCTGTGTACAGTTACTTTAGAAAAATTCCTCCCATTTGTGGAAAATGACAATTATGTACTAATAAACCACCTGTTTTTGATCAGAGGAGGGATTGAGATAGTCATCGAATGAGATCATATCAGATGGGTTGTGAAAGATGTGTATTATAGGGGGTCATATGTACTTTAGGATTGGTAATCTGTGAGGTTGGTTTGGGGAAACAATGTTATGTGTTGTGAGTTTTTATTTCTATACAGGGGCTCCAGTGTTGGTGTGGTGGGTGAAAAAGCCATACACTATGACTCTAAGAACCTACAATTTGACATTGGTACATTATAACAGTTGTCATAGGAAAAAATGGTACATGAATCAGATAGGAATGGTTGTGTCTTCCATGTCCATCCTAGGTAATCTCCCCTGAAATAATCTAGTTACCGTGGTAAATATTTGTTTATTTTATTATGGCTCTATGAAGGCATTCATTCATGATTCCACCACAAGATCCTGTGGATGATCCACTTAGGGATGAGGTATCAATATTGGGGCATGTACTAGAGATAGAACCTATATGTGGTTTACCAGCTTTACCACCACCCATCAACCAGGAACTACTATTAGTACTACCAGCTGAGGATGCATGTAGGCTAAGTGCTGTGCATGCAATTCATAGGCAAAGACCTCTCATGTTTTGGGTGAGTCATACACCTATATGGTTGAGGATTTTATAGAGACATTCACCCATTTTTTCAACTAGTGAGTATGCTTATCGACCAAATGGATTTCTTTGTCGTGAGTCTTATTCAAGGCTCTATGGGGTGATGATGGATCTTGCCAACTCAGCCACAGGACAATATAATAGTCTCCTGGATAGACATCAAGAGTCTCTTTAGGGGGAAGTTATATCTATCCATGTTGCGATTAGTGTGCATACATGATTTCTGCATTTGCAGCAAGGCAGTATGACTATTCAAGAGTATTGAGTGATGTTTATAGATCTTTTTCGCTACTCATTGGATATGCTACAGGACCAATTATTTAGGTCATAGACAATATAAAAGGTCTTGTGATATGACATCAAGGAATTATTGTAATCCCATTGCATTTCTAATTACATAGGGGTACTAGAGAGATACTTTCTAATGGAATGTTTTCTAGAAGAGAAAACACCTTTTGTGGGAGCTTATAGTGGGAACTTGTTTACTGAGAATTTGGTAGCATGTAGCCAATTGAAGTCATAAATATCTAAGTAGGTAATTATATTCTTGAGATGATCCGAGGACTTTGGGTTAGTAGTGTATAGCTCTAAAGGTAGCTCGAATTATCTATGGGATAAACGGTGTTTCTTATGTGATGGTTAGGGACATCTGGCATGAGATTTCCTGGCATGTATTAAATCTAAATGAGAGATGGTTGAGGGACCTCCCAGATTGAGGAAAATAAAAGATTTGGGGTGGTACATAGGGTGGAGGACATGGAAGATGGGAAGACATGGTAGAATTAGGTGGTTGGATTTTCTACCTATTACCACCACCACCCCCAGGTGATCCATGCAAAGCTCAAAGAGCTGCTGGGTAGGGACGAGGCTAGCTACAGTCTATGGAGGCATGTAAACCAGAGGATATAGGGATGATATGTGGTAAGATCTATGTTTTTTCCACCTTAGATAAATTTTTCACAGACATAGGTTCCATTCAATATTTTCATTCCCAAACTCTTGTTCGATACTCGAAGATTCCAGTTGAACCATTGACTCGAACCTTATGATAGGATACTTCAACAAGAGGATACTCGATGAGCACATAATAGTGAAAACAGTGTGATCTAAATCATGGAGGTGAAAGAATTAGTTGGGATCTCTTGGTAATGATGTTGAGTCCTTGAGACATCATTCTTGGTATGGGTTACTTATCCACATTTCATGCTAAGATTCACTATTTTTGGAAAATAGTGTTGTGTGTCCACAGTGATGGAACCAATTTTTCATTTTTTTGGTGACAGGGAAATCCAAGCAGTACAGGATGGAGTCACACATATGTTGGTACAGTTGATTACTCTATTGGATAGCCTCACTATCGGTGAAATGGATGATATGAGTCCTCATTTTCTTGCAGTGATGGCAGGGTTTAACGAAGTCATTCACAAAGATGTTCTAGGTTTACCTTCTCAATGAGTGATAGACATTTGAATTTATCTACACACAAGACTAAACCAATTTATACACCTGTATATTTGGTGGCTCCCATAGAGCTTTGTGAGCTTCGGGTAATACTGGTGGAATTGAAAAATAAGGGCTTTGTGATATCTAGTGTTTCAACCAAGGCATCCCCAGTGTTGTTTTCCATGAATTTAGATGGGATTTTGAGGTTATCTGTGGATTAGCAGTGCCTAAACGAGATGAAACAGAATAACAATTATCCACTACTAAGTATCAATGACCTCTTTAATCAGTTGAATGGGTTGTGATGGTTCTCAAAGATTAACCTCATATTAGGCTATCACCATCTGTGAGTACTGGATAAGGATAAACCAAAGACAAGATTAATTTGTCTTTACAGTAACATTGAGTATATGATGATGCCATTTGGTATGAAGAACTCCCCAACCATGTTCATGGTACACATGAACCCGATATTTCATCCTTACTTAGAACGGTTCGTTGTGGTATTCATCAACGTCATACTAGTATATCTAGCATCCGAGGAATAACATGTGATACAATTAAGGATAGGTATGGACATACTCTGAGAGAACCTACTTTACAAAAAGATCTTGAAGTGTTAGTTATATATTTGAGAGGTCCATTATATAGGACACATCATCTTAGAGGTTAGTTTAGTAGTGGATCCAACAAAATTTGAGGTAGTTCTTTCTTGGGAGACACCAAATAGTGATACTGAGGTGCGGAGTTTCCTTGGACTAGTAAGGTGTTATCTGTAAAGACCTGTAAAATTCAAGGGAAATTTTTTCTTAATTTTCTTTGGAATTTTACAAGGGCACGGTTTCTGACGGTACCTGATTCCGAGGCCCGGTGTGCCCGGAATCAATTTCCGAAGTTTGGCTCGGGTACGTTCAGTGAACGAACGAGCGGGTTTTTATAAATTTTGAACCGGTGCCCGAAATCGAATTCCGAGGGCACCGATTGAACCACAGCGCCGGTAATTGCTTAGGAACTCATGTTCCGGAGTTGCGTTTACACGAGTGTTGATAATAAAAATTGTGGAAGTTTATTTTATAATTACACTACAATTTTTATTATTTTACTCTAAGTGTTAGCTCTTGATGGAAGTTGGGTAACCACACAACCTCCCTTGGGAGGTTATGAGGGTGGTGGGTCCCACACGAACCCCACCTCTTCATATCATTTAAAACCCCCCTCAACTCCCACTTAATTTATGTTAACTTAAGTTATAACCTTTGACTTAAATATAACGAGTTTAATGAGGTGAGTTGTGTGTGGTTATTGAATTTCAAATTCTTGAAATTCAAATGTGTTGTTGTGTTAATAAAATAAGAAAGAGTCTTATTTTATTTTTGTTAGAGTTTTG
This sequence comes from Viscum album, assembly GCA_963277665.1. Classification (NCBI taxonomy): domain Eukaryota; kingdom Viridiplantae; phylum Streptophyta; class Magnoliopsida; order Santalales; family Viscaceae; genus Viscum; species Viscum album. The sequence goes on along the minus strand of OY728143.1, from coordinate 794,644,042 downwards.
TCTCCTTGGGAGAGTTGGGAAAGCATCTTCTTCTTCTTCATCTTCTTCAACCTCGATGAAGAACGTGAAGAACACCGTTCTTCAACGAAGAAATTCTCCGCCGAAGAAAACGGTTCTTCCGCGATGCCGTATCCACGACACGATGTTCTTCTTCCACGTCGTCTCTTCCGCGACGGTTTTCCGCGACAAAATCTCCATCAACGACTTCGAATCCTCGCTTCGCGACGTCGACGTTCTTTCCCCATGACGCCCGACCTCCGCGACGCTCGTCTTCCGCCGGTCATTGAAGAACTCCGTTCCTGAACCGAGGTAGGAGATTATTTGTTAATCTATTAAATTATTTCCGTTCTTGATTCTGGCATGTCGATCTTCGTGGTTAATCGACTAAATGTTATCGTTTAACGAGAGGGGGTCGGACCGCACAAACACGGCCTAACCCCCTCCTTTGTTCATGATTGTTTCTTTGTGAATGGAACTGGATGGCGTGGTGCCGTCACCCCACGCGGGAATCACACGACAAGTATTGCGCGGCACCGTCACGCCACGCCGTGGAAAGAAATTCAAGAACGTGACACTGTCGCGCCGCGTTGAAGGAAATCGAACGCGCCGCAGCCGGAGCGGGGCCGCGGCGGAGGGGCGCTGTGCCGTCTCACCGCACCGGACGGCAAGGGCCGCGGCCGGTTCCGGGCCGCGGCGGAGCATGGTGACCGGCGGTCAGCCGGGCCGCCGGTGTCGGAGCCGGAAAGGGACCGGCCACTGCCGGTCCCATTGAGGAGGAGCCGGCCGGCAAGGTCGGGCTACCCGGAAATGGGGAAAGCCGGGGGAATTAAATTCCCTCGGACAGCTTGAACGGCCCCCCATTATTGAGGGAGGGGGGTTACACAAGGGGGGCAGGCACCCCCGGTTTTTCCAATAGCTCGGCCGATGGCTGAGCTGGCAGCGTGCAGGGCGCGCTGCGCTGAGCCGGACCGGCGCCTGGCCGATCCGCCAGGCCGAGCCGAGCCCAGCCGCACTGGGCTGGGCCGCGCCCAGTCGGGCCGGGCCGTGCCGGGCCAGTCCGACCCTGTCTGGGGCGGGTCGACCCGGTTCGGGCCAGCCGGGGGGGTCTCGGGCCGGGTCGGCCCGGGCCCGAAACCCCCGATACCGAACTGTTTGTGTTCAAATTTCCATAACTTGGGCTACAGACCTCCAAACGACGCGCCGTCAGCGGAGATTCGATCCCTGGATCGAGATGCTCCTTTCGGTATATCGCACTCAAGGATTCGGAATACTTTGAGTTGGGCGGGGTTGGTTCGTACTCGAAACCAACCGGGCCCTCGGAGCGGAAACACTCATATCTTGAGCTACGGACGTCCGATTGACGTGCCGTCAGCTTTGTTGAGTTCCTCTTAGTGAGACAGATCTTTTGGCATACTCCTCCCGAGGTTTGGACACAGGTGGAGTACAGTCGGGTTGGTTTTTCCTTAAAAACCAACCAGGCCCCTGGAACGAAAAAGCCAATAACTCTCAGACCGGGCGTCCGATTGACGCGCCGTCTGTTGCGTTGAGTTCCTATTGACGATACGGAACGTTTGGATACATCAACTCTGGACTATGTGATAGTTGATGTATCAGCCTCTCGGCTCGTGGAGCGGACCCTCCCGAACGAGCTTGTTGTGTGCGGGAACCCTAGAGCTGGTTGCGACTGCTACTGTGACTGCGACGACGACTGTGCAGAGATCCTTAGTGGATTCGACGATGATGACTACAGCACTCAGTGATCATGTGTGGATCAGTGCTACCGATCTTGTGTGGGTCCGATCCTGTGTGGGTCAGCGCTCAGCGGTCCTGTGTGAACCAACGCCTATAGATCATGTGTGGGTCCGATCCTGTGTGGGTCTTTGCGGGGGTTAGTACCTATCGATCCTTTGTGGGTCCGACGACTTAGATGGATCAGTGATCATCTCTATCATCTTCGAAGATATATACCTGTGTGAGCTGAATCCAATTTGATTTCTTGTGTGGATTGTGTTGTGCCTTCTTGTGTGGATTACGTTTGCTTTCTTGTGTGGAATACGTATACTTTCCTGTGTGTACTGAGTTGTACTTGGGCTCGGAGGATGGAGCGTATTGGAATTGATGACTTAGGTATATGTATGGGCATATACCTAAGAAGTGTCGGTTGTTACTTCGTGTTTGTATCTTTCCTTTGTGTTTTATCCTTTGTGAATTTTGGGAGACCTTAGGGGGTCTCGGGGTCCCTACTGAGTAGCTTATACTCACCCCTGCACGGGCTATGCCCGCACTACGTTGTGTTGGTTGCAGATGACGGACAGCGTTGATCGTGGTTGAGGCTTGCAGAGCAGGATGGTACCTAGAGGTGGACCACTGGGCAGGACGTACTCAGAGTGGACGGCGGGACACGAGGAGCAGTGGAGCTATCTGTACCCACCCTTTAGGTGGGATTTCTAGTGGACAACTCGACGTAGTGACTTTACTTTACAGTTGCTGTTTTTCCCTTTCGAGTTGTACTTTACAGTTGGGCTTGTATTTCCAGCCCCTTTTACTTTCTGTACTTACTGTTGTACTCAGTTTTTACTTAGTGTTTACTTCTTCTGCTTGTACTCTGTGGTGCTTGTTTACTTTACAAGGGCAATGCCTTCCCTTTTTACCGGGATTTACGCCTTGGTGCTAGTCGCCAGCCCCTGGCCTATGGAAGGCGGGCTTGGGGTAGTCACGACACGGGCCCCGAGGACGGGTCGTGACAAATTGGTATCAGAGGAGTTCGGTTCTACCGCAAACTTTGATATTTTCTATGTAAAGCAATAGTGTTTAGCGTATTGAGTGTGGTTATCAGTCCAGGGAGTCCAGTGTTGGTGCGGCGGCCGACGTATCCGTACACCAGGACCCTGACTTCTGATTTCCGACTTAATGCACGAAAACATTGATTGCGTGTGTGTTTCAAGTTTTCTTTGTGATTACTTTGTATCAGCTCACCAGGTATACTGTTCTGACCGTGGCACACCTGTTTCCTTTTCTTGATGGCCCCACGACGGCAGCCAGCTAGGGTTCCGAGAGTCGAGCGTGACGACAACCCACTGAGCGATGAGGCCTCGGTGCAGGGCCCTTTGTCAGCAGTGGCACTGTCAGTAGCACTACCCGCCGAGCCACTGATACTTCCTGCACTAGCCGCTGACGATGCACGTCACCTCAGTGCACTGCATGAGTTTCAGCACCAGCGACCGCCCAGGTTTCGTCGGGAGACGGACCCCCAAGCAGCAGAGGACTGGCTGGAGGCAGTCGTACGAGTTTTCAGGCTAGTGAGGACACCAGCAGACCTCATGGTGATCCTCGCTGTGAGCCTACTGCACGCAGCAGCGGGACGATGGTGGAGATTGATGCTCCTGGTGCACGATGAGGCATCTCTACTTTTGACGGACTTTGAGAGCCTCTTCCGCTCAGAGTTCGTCCCAGCCACCCTCCGTGCGGTGCGCATTCAGGAGCTTCTTCAGCTGCGGCAGGGCAGCATGACGGTCGCTCAGTACTCGGCGAGATTTACCAATCTCTTGCGCTACTAGACCGACATGCTACGGGACCCATTCTTCCAGGCCCAGACCTATGAGCAGGGTTTGAGACATGAGATCAGGGCATCACTGATCTCCCTCATCATTCCGACTCAGACAGGATTACTGGAGCGGGCCCTTTTGATCGAGATCTTTCTTGCTGAGTCTAAACCAGCGCCGAGACCCACCGCAGGGTGGCACGTAGCAGAGTCTTCTGCAGCAGGCAGTCGATGGATGACTCAGGGGTCCAGGCAGACTAGACCCTCAGGCAGACGACCTTAGGACATAGGCTCAGTAGTGCGGGGAACACATCGTAGAGCCAGTCTTTCGAGAGGCAGACAATGTTACTTGTGCGGCGGGTAGGGCCACATGGCTCGTGACTGCCCGACCCGCCTTGACGAGGAGCAGCAGACGGTTGAGAGACCACCGAGTCAGAGGCAGGGGGTCGACCGTGGCGGTCCGCATGGAGGAGGCGGACGAGGCAGAGGAGCTGGCCGAGCAGCAGGTGGTGGGCGACGCTTTGAGGCTCTACCACCACCACCACCAGGAGGTCCACCCCGACCACAGGGAGCTGGCGGGTAGAGACAGGAACAACTCCAGGCAGCGGAGGCCTATGACCACGGCATGCCAGAGATGATTTTAGGTACTATCTCTGTCTATTCCACCCTTGTTGCAGTACTTGTAGACATAGGAGAGAGTCACTCTTTCATATCCGCTGCCCTTGTTCGGAGCTCGGAGATTCCGACAGAGCCATTGGCTCAATCCTTACGGCTAGTGTAACGCCCCGACCCCAGCTACCCAGAGTCGGTGCATTAATTACATAACATTGGCATGATCACAAGAAAGATCAAATCCCGAAAGACCGATTGGTTTAGTAGCCTTGGAAACACTAGATATATTCATAAGTTTTACATTACATCATAAAATGAAAAACTACTACAATAACATAATGTCTCCATAATCCACACTCATATCCCCACATAATATCCCTGCAGGTCATTCATAACCTACTTCTTCACTTCCTGGGAAAAATAAAACATTGAAAAGGGGTGAGCTCAAATGCCCAGTAAGGATAACAATATAGCGGAAACTTTTATAAATAAGAATAAACATTTAAGGCAATGCATTACTAAAACAAAAGCCTTTTAAAATTGAACTTCAACATGGTATGGCAAAAGTAAAATGAATTAATGCCATTTACTTATTCACATGGATATTCTACTAATCGAATAATCACATGAAAAAATCAATAACAACTTTCATAATGTTGGAATGCATAATGCCAGACTATCATAACCACATAGCCAAGGCCTCGTGCCAAGACTACAAATAAGATTTTGTCAAGGCCTTGTGCCAAGACACTAGTTTGTCTCATGAGACCTACCGATGCATCGAGGAGCTATAGCGGGCTCCACCCGTCACTTATTAAGTCCAATGCATTCCCATATGAAAAGGTTTAAACATAACATAAACATTCGTATTAAAACTAGCATACGAAATGTCAATACTTTCACAATAAACTATGAATGGTATAAAAATAGCCCATCCACAGTCAAACATATCACAAAACCTTCAATACAATATAGAAGTTTTGTATCATAATAAATCAACTTTAAATAATCTTAAAATCCATCAAAGGATGTTGACATAGATGAAATCAAAATTCTTTTTAAAGAAATATCTCCTTTTATTTTGAAATCATTTAAGATCCATATAAAATAAAACATTTTCTTTGAAAATATTCTTATAAGATTGTATGGGAAGCTTCGACGATTTTATAACGGCGGAAAATAACCGCACCCGCCGTATAAGTTTAAAAAAAACATTCTTACCTTAATTCTGTCGAAAAGGTTAAAAAGGACCTTGTTTTGAAAACGACCGAAAGATTCCTTTATAAACCACTTATAAAAGTCAAAAAGGGTATAAATGACTTTAACTCATATTCTAGTAAATAGTAAAAATGTTTTGAAATACATTTTTCGAAGAAACATGGATGTGGATGATAAAGAGATCCCAGTAGATTATTACGTATAATACAACCTCAGATAATGAAGAGATTGTGAAATAACCCTTACCTTGTACTTTTCCTTGGTTGTGGTAGGTTAACCTCCTGTATAATGGTGAAATAATTGTTATTAAATTATACAAGAATCATATACATTAATATGATATCATATATGATCTTTTAATATTGATTTGATAATAATATCTTAGTATTATCGTTGTTTCGGGTGTTAACTTACTTGTTTTCTTTCATATGTTTTGTTACGTAAGACATGTTTGTAAAGGATAGGTTGTATATTATTCATATCCAGAATGATATCAAGTCCTTAAACATCATTTTTAAATCATAAAATGATAATTACGCTTTAATGGTTACGATGGAGAATGAATCTCATCGCGTTCGTGGAGACGGTAGTCCGTACGTACGCACGAGCGAAAATATCATTCTTTTGATATTAAAATAATATATAAATGGATGGTATACAGAATCATTAACATGTTATATTTATTATTTACATGAGTTACACATCATTATTATACCCATCCAAATAATATTATATTGAATAACAATTACACCACGACGTGGAGACGGTAAGCCGTACGTACGCACGTATGGTGACATGTTATTCAAAGGGTGGATAGAATACTGAATATGATTGTACCATATTTATAATAACATCACAGTATATGTGAGATACTGGAGTTATTATTTCAGAATGGTAAGAACAAAGGAAGAAGAAGTGGAAGAAGAAATGAACTTAGAAAATGGTGGTGAAATCATTACCTCTTCTTCGGGTTCTTCCTTTTGATTTGATCAAAAGGGATCCTTAGGTTGGCTTTCTGATCAAACTAAGGCCTCTAGGTTGTATTGAGGGATGTTGGGAGAGTATTTGGGCAGAGTTTGGCTGAACCAAAAGGCTTTAGAGGTGTGAAGAAATGAGAAGGAGGAGTGCCCTTTTATAAGAGGGGTGAGGGGCACCTTTGGAAAAGATAGAAATATTAATTTATAATAAATTCATATTCGGTTTCTAATGGCTCCAAAGTTGACTATTCAAAGGTTAAGGTGGGGATAGGTCGAAAACCACTCAACCAATAGAATTTAGACAGGTTTGGGTACTTATATTAACCTTATCTTTAAGTATTAACTCTAAGTTAATTAGTTTCACTTTTACAATGTCTCTTTGTATTTTTATATAATATGGTTAATAAACTTACTATATACATCCAAGCGACCCCCAAGTGGTCCATTAATGATTAAACTATCATAATATAAGTCTGTTGGCCGAACCTTAGATTTTTAGGAATTTAATATCAATTAATAATATAATATTTGTTTTAAGAATTCTTTTATGTCAATTTTGACACTATTCATTAGTTGATTTTTGTGAAACTCATAACAGATTTATTACTTCGAACAAAGTCAATTAAATCAATACTAATATATCATATTATCCTAGAAAATTAGTTTAATTCATTAAAAGGTTCATATTATATTTATTTGGGTATTTATAATATCACTTATTTTAATTTTTCACTATTATAGTAATTACTGCATCATCATTGTGTCATAAATAAAATAACTTATTTAATGTCTAAAAATTATAAGTAAAATATCATTATGTAGGAAATCGTTTTAGCTTTCTAATGAATATTTATAATCGAAAATCAAACATGTATAACCCTATGTAAAAATTGTTCTTCTAAAAGATGTAAGCTTATGCCATTTTTATTTTTATTTTAACTTTATTAAAATAATGTGTCATTATCACTTACAAGTGGATCCATGGGGTCCCAAAATAGACCCCAAGATGCCCATGGTCGACCATGTATCAACCAATAGGGTTAAGACACGTTTTAGGGTAATTTAGTATTATTATAATATTGTTTTTTTAACCCTTATTTACCGGATTTACCCTTAACCATGGTAAATAAAATATTTACCGCAGTAATTATTCAAAATGTCTAAAAATAAAAGTTACCTATTTACACAATTTGAACATCCTGATTCCAAATATGGAATCCATTTTTCTAAATTCAAAACACAGAAGTGGCAGAAATTAATTTAAAATTAATTCCCGCTGTCAAAACAAAAAGCGTGTTTTTAAGAGATAATAACTACCAAAAGATTGACACTTGTTTATGTTCGGTTTAATTGTAAAATTATGTCCAATGACCAACATTATATTAAATAGTAAAAATATATTCTAAATATACTTTAAAACCACTCAAATTCATAATTTATCACTATTAATTATTTTGATTAAAAAAGTTGTTTTTAATTAAAATTTAGTAATTTTCACTATTCATCAAAATATGAAAGTTATCAGAAAAGTACCAAAATTTCACCTTAGGCTAAATTTGATATTCCGAATCCAAAAATGAAGTCCATTTTAAAATATAAAATATATATAATTTCAAAAAGTAGGTATTACTATTCATAACAGCTAGTTTGATTGGTTACGGTGTGTTAGAACTCGAAGTTGCGTACAACACACGCTACTGTTTAATTCAAAGGAAAGCGTACCGTGGATGCTTGGGATGTTTCATTTTAAATTTTTTTGATGTCTCCATTTAGTCAAAAAGTTTAAAATATTGTATTTAAAAAGGTTTCACTATCAAAAGTTGATAAAAGTGCAATACTGAAAATGAATCTGTTCTTGCATTATGACTAAGAAACTCATAATATGGATTCTAAAATTATAAGGATTAGATAAAGTTTAAAATTTAGTTAATACTATTCATGACCTCTTTTAATGGCTTTTTTTTGGCAATTCATGGTGCAATTGAACTCAGTGTTGCGTGTAGTGCAAGTTATTGAATTATTTTGAAGAAATAACACACTATGAAATCTTGGGGTGTTACATTCTCCCCTCCTTCAATAAATTGCGTCCTCGCAATTTGAAATTGTTCTTCAAAAATAAAAGGTTGAAAGTAGAAAATATATTTGTGGGAAAACCCACATCGGAAATTGGGTTACTAAAATTTAGTCTTAATATGTGGAAAAGAGAAATGAAACGGTCACCACCAAATTATGATCTTTATTAGGAGAACATTGGTGGCAATTAGAGACATATAATTGGAGGAAAAACGTAAATATTTATAGGTAGTGATTGAGGTCATCAATTACAAACAAGTATAAAATTGAGGTCCTTAAACTCATCAATCTATGATGATTTTAAGTACCATCGGTTCAACAAAATATAGGGTATTGGGATAACACATTTTTGACGTTTCAAAATATCTTAGTTGAAATCCCACATCAAAAAATGAATTAACGAGGCCTCTATAAAGAGTGGAAAGTATGAAGATTACCGAAAATAACACATACTGGGGTTCCATGTAGGAAAATATGGATATGGAAGAGAAATATAACCATCAATTATCTGATGGAGAGTGGTAGAGAACATGGCTATGAAAAGGACAACAATCCCAAAGCCATGAATTAGTGATGATTTAAGGTACCATCTAGGAAAACATTTTGTTCTAAGTTGCTTTTCTTAATATTGAGGAATTTATTTATGAGATTGGCTAAGATCATAAGGAGATATACTTACTTTATAATTATAGTTTTATCCATTAATAAATTTCTACCACAAACTCATCTTTCACTCTAAAAGATAATAGAATGTAAAAAAAAAATCTATTTACACTATTCGTATAGGGTTCCAAAATAAACGAATTTATAATTCATCTACATGATATTTTAATAAAAACAACATTATTTAATCCATCACATCTCATGGGCCAGTGGTAGGTGATACACTCTTGTCTCCCTTCGGTTGCGGGTTCAAGTCTTGCGGCCTTGCCGGACGCGACGGGTTGCCGCCCAACCTCCGGGTTTTCCTTTTATGGTAATCCAAAATAATCCAAACTAGAAATATCCAAAATACTTCTGTCCAAACTCGCAGTCCAACATTTATAAGGAAGGTAAAAATAATATAGATCCTTTTTACCCCACAATAGCATATGAATACCTTCATCTTGTATTCTTTTAATAAACTGAAACATCTTGAATTACCATATTCCTTATTGATTACATTCATGCTCCCCTATTCCATAAAGAATGCTGGATATACTTCATTAATCCAAAAATGTTTTAAACCCCAACAATGATGGAATATACAAATCATTAATCAGTTCCAAGGTAGTCAAGAATATCCAATATAATTTATCCAAAATAATCACATATTATTCCAAAATCACTACCTCAGTATCAGAACTATATTATGATTTATCATTCTCTCAACCATATATTTTCCAAAAATTTATCCTGATATTGAGTCACTTTTCTTTGTTCCACACAATCTCAAGTCCTTAATGAAATAGTACTGCAGTACAATCCTTATATACTCCATAATTATTATAACAAGTACATTGTTGATACAACACTCAATTGACATAATCAACATAAGAACTCTAATCATTCTTCTTCATCTGTGGTAGTATCATAACTTGATTATTATCCAATAGCATCATTTGTGGCATAGTCTGATGACTGGGACATAGGTTCGCGTAGTGTCCGAACTCCTTGCAAATGAAGCATTGTACATTTGAAACCATTTTCTTACCCTTGCAGTCATGTACTTTGTGCCCTTTTCCTCCACACTTATAACAAACTCCCATTCCTTTCAGGCAATTTCCAGGGTGTTTCTTTCCACAGTTACCACATATGGGAAAATTCTTCTTTTCCCTCTTCCCTTTATCCATTTTTCTCTCTTCCATCCTTTTATTCTCTTGCTTCCCTTCAAAGCCATAGGACTCAGTAAACTCTTTACTTATCTTATCAACACATGATATTATTTCTTCATATGATGATAATACATGGGAGACTATTTCTCTTATAAATTCTAGCTTAAGACCATGAAAGATATGATCCTTCCTTCTCTTTGGATCATGTGCATTTCTGGAGTTCTCATTCCTTCTACTGGGCGCCATTTCTATACCATGGCATAAACTAGATCAGTTTATGAATCAAAACACATAATCCCATACTTATAAAACACTTAACCTAAATTGAACTATTTATGGATATAATCCATAATCATAAAAATGTTTTCTTTGAGGAATTATATACTCATAAACCCTTCATAATGATTTGTAAAGAAAATGAGAGTTATCCTAAGCATATCCCCCGGGAGTGTCGTAACCAAGAGTGCAGCAAGGCCCGTTGTCGTGCACCAGTTCCCGTTCGAGTCTAGCTCAAAGCGGTGTTTTCGGGTTTTACCCCTAGGTACATCTGTGCCAGAGCCGCCTCTACCTGCTCGTATCCAGACAGGGATGTATTTCTTGGAAAACTCCCAAAATCTCTACAATACCAAAATTCTAGGAAGTTCTTCTATACTAATCCTCAAAGTTTATCTTAGGTCTACGTGCTCTAATCAGAGTTTATCTAAATCTAGCTTCCAAGGTTTGTACTAAACTTCCTCTGATACCAACTGTAACGCCCCGACCCCAGCTACCCAGAGTCGGTGCATTAATTACATAACATTGGCATGATCACAAGAAAGATCAAATCCCGAAAGACCGATTGGTTTAGTAGCCTTGGAAACACTAGATATATTCATAAGTTTTACATTACATCATAAAATGAAAAACTACTACAATAACATAATGTCTCCATAATCCACACTCATATCCCCACATAATATCCCTGCAGGTCATTCATAACCTACTTCTTCACTTCCTGGGAAAAATAAAACATTGAAAAGGGGTGAGCTCAAATGCCCAGTAAGGATAACAATATAGCGGAAACTTTTATAAATAAGAATAAACATTTAAGGCAATGCATTACTAAAACAAAAGCCTTTTAAAATTGAACTTCAACATGGTATGGCAAAAGTAAAATGAAATAATGCCATTTACTTATTCACATGGATATTCTACTAATCGAATAATCACATGCAAAAATCAGTAACCACTTTCATAATGTTGGAATGCATAATGCCAGACTATCATAACCACATAGCCAAGGCCTCGTGCCAAGACTACAAATAAGATTTTGTCAAGGCCTTGTGCCAAGACACTATTTTGTCTCATGAGACCTACCGATGCATCGAGGAGCTATAGCGGGCTCCACCCGTCACTTATTAAGTCCAATGCATTCCCATATGAAAAGGTTTAAACATAACATAAACATTCGTATTAAAACTAGCATACGAAATGTCAATACTTTCACAATAAACTATGAATGGTATAAAAATAGCACATCCACAGTCAAACATATCACAAAACCTTCAATACAATATAGAAGTTTTGTATCATAATAAATCAACTTCAAATAATCTTAAAATCCATCAAAGGATGTTGACATAGATGAAATCAAAATTCTTTTTAAAGAAATATCTCCTTTTATTTTGAAATCATTTAAGATCCATATAAAATAAAACATTTTCTTTGAAAATATTCTTATAAGATTGTATGGGAAGCTTCGACGATTTTATAACGGCGGAAAATAACCGCACCCGCCGTATAAGTTTAAAAAAAACATTCTTACCTTAATTCTGTCGAAAAGGTTAAAAAGGACCTTGTTTTGAAAACGACCGAAAGATTCCTTTATAAACCACTTATAAAAGTCAAAAAGGGTATAAATGACTTTAACTCATATTCTAGTAAATAGTAAAAATGTTTTGAAATACATTTTTCGAAGAAACATGGATGTGGATGATAAAGAGATCCCAGTAGATTATTACGTATAATACAACCTCGGATAATGAAGAGATTGTGAAATAACCCTTACCTTGTACTTTTCCTTGGTTGTGGTAGGTTAACCTCCTGTATAATGGTGAAATAATTGTTATTAAATTATACAAGAATCATATACATTAATATGATATCATATATGATCTTTTAATATTGATTTGATAATAATATCTTAGTATTATCGTTGTTTCGGGTGTTAACTTACTTGTTTTCTTTCATATGTTTTGTTACGTAAGACATGTTTGTAAAGGATAGGTTGTATATTATTCATATCCAGAATGATATCAAGTCCTTAAACATCATTTTTAAATCATAAAATGATAATTACGCTTTAATGGTTACGATGGAGAATGAATCTCATCGCGTTCGTGGAGACGGTAGTCCGTACGTACGCACGAGCGACAATATCATTCTTTTGATATTAAAATAATATATAAATGGATGGTATACAGAATCATTAACATGTTATATTTATTATTTACATGAGTTACACATCATTATTATACCCATCCAAATAATATTATATTGAATAACAATTACACCACGACGTGGAGACGGTAAGCCGTACGTACGCACGTATGGTGACATGTTATTCAAAGGGTGGATAGAATACTGAATATGATTGTACCATATTTATAATAACATCACAGTATATGTGAGATACTGGAGTTATTATTTCAGAATGGTAATAACAAAGGAAGAAGAAGTGGAAGAAGAAATGAACTTAGAAAAGGGTGGTGAAATCATTACCTCTTCTTCGGGTTCTTCCTTTTGATTTGATCAAAAGGGATCCTTAGGTTGGCTTTCTGATCAAACTAAGGCCTCTAGGTTGTATTGAGGGATGTTGGGAGAGTATTTGGGCAGAGTTTGGCCGAACCAAAAGGCTTTAGAGGTGTGAAGAAATGAGAAGGAGGAGTGCCCTTTTATAAGAGGGGTGAGGGGCACCTTTGGAAAAGATAGAAATATTAATTTATAATAAATTCATATTCGGTTTCTAATGGCTCCAAAGTTGACTATTAAAAGGTTAAGGTGGGGATAGGTCGAAAACCACTCAACCAATAGAATTTAGACAGGTTTGGGTACTTATATTAACCTTATCTTTAAGTATTAACTCTAAGTTAATTAGTTTCACTTTTACAATGTCTCTTTGTATTTTTATATAATATGGTTAATAAACTTACTATATACATCCAAGCGACCCCAAAGTGGTCCATTAATGATTAACCTATCATAATATAAGTCTCTTGGCCGAAACTTAGATTTTTAGGAATTTAATATCAATTAATAATATAATATTTGTTTTAAGAATTCTTTTATGTCAATTTTGACACTATTCATTAGTTGATTTTTGTGAAACTCATAACAGATTTATTACTTCGAACAAAGTCAATTAAATCAATCCTAATATTTCATATTATCCTAGAAAATTAGTTTAATTCATTAAAAGTTTCATATTATATTTATTTGGGTATTTATAATATCACTTATTTTAATTTTTCACTATTATAGTAATTACTGCATCATCATTGTGTCATAAATAAAATAAATTATTTAATGTCTAAAAATTATAAGTAAAATATCATTATGTAGGAAATCGTTTTATCTTTCTAATGAATATTTATAATCGAAACTCCAACATGTATAACCCTATGTAAAAATTGTTCTTCTAAAAGATGTAAGCTTATGCCATTTTTATTTTTATTTTAACTTTATTAAAATAATGTGTCATTATCACTTACAAGTGGATCCATGGGGTCCCAAAATAGACCCCAAGATGCCCATGGTCGACCATGTATCAACCAATAGGGTTAAGACACGTTTTAGGGTAATTTAGTATTATTATAATATTGTTTTTTTAACCCTTATTTACCGGATTTACCCTTAACCATGGTAAATAAAATATTTACCGCAGTAATTATTCAAAATGTCTAAAAATAAAAGTTACCTATTTACACAATTTGAACATCCTGATTCCAAATATGGAATCCATTTTTCTAAATTCAAAACACAGAAGTGGCAGAAATTAATTTAAAATTAATTCCCGCTGTCAAAACAAAAAGCGTGTTTTTAAGAGATAATAACTACCAAAAGATTGACACTTGTTTATGTTCGGTTTAATTGTAAAATTATGTCCAATGACCAACATTATATTAAATAGTAAAAATATATTCTAAATATACTTTAAAACCACTCAAATTCATAATTTATCACTATTAATTATTTTGATTAAAAAAGTTGTTTTTAATTAAAATTTAGTAATTTTCACTATTCATCAAAATATGAAAGTTATCAGAAAAGTACCAAAATTTCACCTTAGGCTAAATTTGATATTCCGAATCCAAAAATGAAGTCAATTTTAAAATATAAAATATATATAATTTCAAAAAGTAGGTATTACTATTCATAACAGCTAGTTTGATTGGTTACGGTGTGTTAGAACTCGAAGTTGCGTACAACACACGGTACTGTTTAATTCAAAGGAAAGCGTACCGTGGATGCTTGGGATGTTTCATTTTAAATTTTTTTGATGTCTCCATTTAGTCAAAAAGTTTAAAATATTGTATTTAAAAAGGTTTCACTATCAAAAGTTGATAAAAGTGCAATACTGAAAATGAATCTGTTCTTGCATTATGACTAAGAAACTCATAATATGGATTCTAAAATTATAAGGATTATATAAAGTTTAAAATTTAGTTAATACTATTCATGACCTCTTTTAATGGCTTTTTTTTGGCAATTCATGGTGCAATTGAACTCAGTGTTGCGTGTAGTGCAAGTTATTGAATTATTTTGAAGAAATAACACACTATGAAATCTTGGGGTGTTACATTCTATCCTCCTTCAATAAATTGCGTCCTCGCAATTTGAAATTGTTCTTCAAAAATAAAAGGTTGAAAGTAGAAAATATATTTGTGGGAAAACCCACATCGGAAATTGGGTTACTAAAATTTAGTCTTAATATGTGGAAAAGAGAAATGAAACGGTCACCACCAAATTATGATCTTTATTAGGAGAACATTGGTGGAAATTAGAGACATATAATTGGAGGAAAAACGTAAATATTTATAGGTAGTGATTGAGGTCATCAATCACAAACAAGTATAAAATTGAGGTCCTTAAACTCATCAATCTATGATGATTTGAAGTACCATCGGTTCAACAAAATATAGGGTATTGGGATAACACATTTTTGACGTTTCAAAATATCTTAGTTGAAATCCCACATCAAAAAATGAATTAACGAGGCCTCTATAAAGAGTGGAAAGTATGAAGATTACCGAAAATAACACATACTGGGGTTCCATGTAGGAAAATATGGATATGGAAGAGAAATATAACCATCAATTATCTGATGGAGAGTGGTAGAGAACATGGCTATGAAAAGGACAACAATCCCAAAGCCATGAATTAGTGATGATTTAAGGTACCATCTAGGAAAACATTTTGTTCTAAGTTGCTTTTCTTAATATTGAGGAATTTATTTATGAGATTGGCTAAGATCATAAGGAGATATACTTACTTTATAATTATAGTTTTATCCATTAATAAATTTCTACCACAAACTCATCTTTCACTCTAAAAGATAATAGAATGTAAAAAAAATTCTATTTACACTATTCGTATAGGGTTCCAAAATAAACGAATTTATAATTCATCTACATGATATTTTAATAAAAACAACATTATTTAATCCAGCACATCTCATGGGCCAGTGGTAGGTGATACACTCTTGTCTCCCTTCGGTTGCGGGTTCAAGTCTTGCGGCCTTGCCGGACGCGACGGGTTGCCGCCCAACCTCCGGGTTTTCCTTTTATGGTAATCCAAAATAATCCAAACTAGAAAAATATCCAAAATACTTCTGTCCAAACTCGCAGTCCAACATTTATAAGGAAGGTAAACATAATATAGATCCTTTTTACCCCACAATAGCATATGAATACCTTCATCTTGTATTCTTTTAATAAACTGAAACATCTTGAATTACCATATTCCTTATTGATTACATTCATGCTCCCCTATTCCATATAGAATTCTGGATATACTTCATTAATCCAAAAATGTTTTAAACCCCAACAATGATGGAATATACAAATCATTAATCAGTTCCAAGGTAGTCAAGAATATCCAATATAATTTATCCAAAATAATCACATATTATTCCAAAATCACTACCTCAGTATCAGAACTATATTATGATTTATCATTCTCTCAACCATATATTTTCCAAAAATTTATCCTGATATTGAGTCACTTTTATTTGTTCCACACAATCTCAAGTCCTTAATGAAATAGTACTGCAGTACAATCCTTATATACTCCATAATTATTATAACAAGTACATTGTTGATACAACACTCAATTGACATAATCAACATAAGAACTCTAATCATTCTTCTTCATCTGTGGTAGTATCATAACTTGATTATTATCCAATAGCATCATTTGTGGCATAGTCTTATGACTGGGACATAGGTTCGCGTAGTGTCCGAACTCCTTGCAAATGAAGCATTGTACATTTGAAACCATTTTCTTACCCTTGCAGTCATGTACTTTGTGCCCTTTTCCTCCACACTTATAACAAACTCCCATTCCTTTCAGGAAATTTCCAGGGTGTTTCTTTCCACAGTTACCACATATGGGAAAATTCTTCTTTTCCCTCTTCCCTTTATCCATTTTTCTCTCTTCCATCCTTTTATTCTCTTGCTTCCCTTCTTAGCCATAGGACTCAGTAAACTCTTTACTTATCTTATCAACACATGATATTATTTCTTCATATGATGATAATACATGGGAGACTATTTCTCTTATAAATTCTAGCTTAAGACCATGAAAGATATGATCCTTCCTTCTCTTTGGATCATGTGCATTTCTGGAGTTCTCATTCCTTCTACTGGGCGCCATTTCTATACCATGGCATAAACTAGATCAGTTTATGAATCAAAACACATAATCCCATACTTATAAAACACTTAACATAAATTGAACTATTTATGGATATAATCCATAATCATAAAAATGTTTTCTTTGAGGAATTATATACTCATAAACCCTTCATAATGATTTGTAAAGAAAATGAGAGTTATCCTAAGCATATCCCCCGGGAGTGTCGTAACCAAGAGTGCAGCAAGGCCCGTTGTCGTGCACCAGTTCCCGTTCGAGTCTAGCTCAAAGCGGTGTTTTCGGGTTTTACCCCTAGGTACATCTGTGCCAGAGCCGCCTCTACCTGCTTGTATCCAGACAGGGATGTATTGCTTGGAAAACTCCCAAAATCTCTACAATACCAAAATTCTAGGAAGTTCTTCTATACTAATCCTCAAAGTTTATCTTAGGTCTACGTGCTCTAATCAGAGTTTATCTAAATCTAGCTTCCAAGGTTTGTACTAAACTTCCTCTGATACCAACTGTAACGCCCCGACCCCAGCTACCCAGAGTCGGTGCATTAATTACATAACATTGGCATGATCACAAGAAAGATCAAATCCCGAAAGACCGATTGGTTTAGTAGCCTTGGAAACACTAGATATATTCATAAGTTTTACATTACATCATAAAATGAAAAACTACTACAATAACATAATGTCTCCATAATCCACACTCATATCCCCACATAATATCCCTGCAGGTCATTCATAACCTACTTCTTCACTTCCTGGGAAAAATAAAACATTGAAAAGGGGTGAGCTCAAATGCCAAGTAAGGATAACAATATAGCGGAAACTTTTATAAATAAGAATAAACATTTAAGGCAATGCATTACTAAAACAAAAGCCTTTTAAAATTGAACTTCAACATGGTATGGAAAAAGTAAAATGAAATAATGCCATTTACTTATTCACATGGATATTCTACTAATCGAATAATCACATGCAAAAATCAATAACCACTTTCATAATGTTGGAATGCATAATGCCAGACTATCATAACCACATAGCCAAGGCCTCGTGCCAAGACTACAAATAAGATTTTGTCAAGGCCTTGTGCCAAGACACTAGTTTGTCTCATGAGACCTACCGATGCATCGAGGAGCTATAGCGGGCTCCACCCGTCACTTATTAAGTCCAATGCATTCCCATATGAAAAGGTTTAAACATAACATAAACATTCGTATTAAAACTAGCATACGAAATGTCAATACTTTCACAATAAACTATGAATGGTATAAAAATAGAACATCCACAGTCAAACATATCACAAAACCTTCAATACAATATATAAGTTTTGTATCATAATAAATCAACTTCAAATAATCTTAAAATCCATCAAAGGATGTTGACATAGATGAAATCAAAATTCTTTTTAAAGAAATATCTCCTTTTATTTTGAAATCATTTAAGATCCATATAAAATAAAACATTTTCTTTGAAAATATTCTTATAAGATTGTATGGGAAGCTTCGACGATTTTATAACGGCGGAAAATAACCGCACCCGCCGTATAAGTTTAAAAAAAACATTCTTACCTTAATTCTGTCGAAAAGGTTAAAAAGGACCTTGTTTTGAAAACGACCGAAAGATTCCTTTATAAACCACTTATAAAAGTCAAAAAGGGTATAAATGACTTTAACTCATATTCTAGTAAATAGTAAAAATGTTTTGAAATACATTTTTCGAAGAAACATGGATGTGGATGATAAAGAGATCCCAGTAGATTATTACGTATAATACAACCTCGGATAATGAAGAGATTGTGAAATAACCCTTACCTTGTACTTTTCCTTGGTTGTGGTAGGTTAACC
This sequence comes from Viscum album, assembly GCA_963277665.1. Classification (NCBI taxonomy): domain Eukaryota; kingdom Viridiplantae; phylum Streptophyta; class Magnoliopsida; order Santalales; family Viscaceae; genus Viscum; species Viscum album. The sequence goes on along the minus strand of OY728143.1, from coordinate 794,625,061 downwards.
TCCTGTATAATGGTGAAATAATTGTTATTAAATTATACAAGAATCATATACATTAATATGATATCATATATGATCTTTTAATATTGATTTGATAATAATATCTTAGTATTATCGTTGTTTCGGGTGTTAACTTACTTGTTTTCTTTCATATGTTTTGTTACGTAAGACATGTTTGTAAAGGATAGGTTGTATATTATTCATATCCAGAATGATATCAAGTCCTTAAACATCATTTTTAAATCATAAAATGATAATTACGCTTTAATGGTTACGATGGAGAATGAATCTCATCGCGTTCGTGGAGACGGTAGTCCGTACGTACGCACGAGCGACAATATCATTCTTTTGCTATTAAAATAATATATAAATGGATGGTATACAGAATCATTAACATGTTATATTTATTATTTACATGAGTTACACATCATTATTATACTCATCCAAATAATATTATATTGAATAACAATTACACCACGACGTGGAGACGGTAAGCCGTACGTACGCACGTATGGTGACATGTTATTCAAAGGGTGGATAGAATACTGAATATGATTGTACCATATTTATAATAACATCACAGTATATGTGAGATACTGGAGTTATTATTTCAGAATGGTAAGAACAAAGGAAGAAGAAGTGGAAGAAGAAATGAACTTAGAAAAGGGTGGTGAAATCATTACCTCTTCTTCGGGTTCTTCCTTTTGATTTGATCAAAAGGGATCCTTAGGTTGGCTTTCTGATCAAACTAAGGCCTCTAGGTTGTATTGAGGGATGTTGGGAGAGTATTTGGGCAGAGTTTGGCCGATCCAAAAGGCTTTAGAGGTGTGAAGAAATGAGAAGGAGGAGTGCCCTTTTATAAGAGGGGTGAGGGGCACCATTGGAAAAGATAGAAATATTAATTTATAATAAATTCATATTCGGTTTCTAATGGCTCCAAAGTTGACTATTCAAAGGTTAAGGTGGGGATAGGTCGAAAACCACTCAACCAATAGAATTTAGACAGGTTTGGGTACTTATATTAACCTTATCTTTAAGTATTAACTCTAAGTTAATTAGTTTCACTTTTACAATGTCTCTTTGTATTTTTATATAATATGGTTCATAAACTTACTATATACATCCAAGAGACCCCCAAGTGGTCCATTAATGATTAACCTATCATAATATAAGTCTCTTGGCCGAACCTTAGATTTTTAGGAATTTAATATCAATTAATAATATAATATTTGTTTTAAGAATTCTTTTATGTCAATTTTGACACTATTCATTGGTTGATTTTTGTGAAACTCATAACAGATTTATTACTTCGAACAAAGTCAATTAAATCAATCCTAATATATCATATTATCCTAGAAAATTAGTTTAATTCATTAAAAGTTTCATATTATATTTATTTGGGTATTTATAATATCACTTATTTTAATTTTTCACTATTATAGTAATTACTGCATCATAATTGTGTCATAAATAAAATAACTTATTTAATGTCTAAAAATTATAAGTAAAATATCATTATGTAGGAAATCGTTTTAGCTTTCTAATGAATATTTATAATCGAAAATCCAACATGTATAACCCTATGTAAAAATTGTTCTTCTAAAAGATGTAAGCTTATGCCATTTTTATTTTTATTTTAACTTTATTAAAATAATGTGTCATTATCACTTACAAGTGGATCCATGGGGTCCCAAAATAGACCCCAAGATGCCCATGGTCGACCATGTATCAACCAATAGGGTTAAGACACGTTTTAGGGTAATTTAGTATTATTATAATATTGTTTTTTTAACCCTTATTTACCGGATTTACCCTTAACCATGGTAAATAAAATATTTACCGCAGTAATTATTCAAAATGTCTAAAAATAAAAGTTACCTATTTACACAATTTGAACATCCTGATTCCAAATATGGAATCCATTTTTCTAAATTCAAAACACAGAAGTGGCAGAAATTAATTTAAAATTAATTCCCGCTGTCAAAACAAAAAGCGTGTTTTTAAGAGATAATAACTACCAAAAGATTGACACTTGTTTATGTTCGGTTTAATTGTAAAATTATGTACAATGACCAACATTATATTAAATAGTAAAAATATATTCTAAATATACTTTAAAACCACTCAAATTCATAATTTATCACTATTAATTATTTTGATTAAAAAAGTTGTTTTTAATTAAAATTTAGTAATTTTCACTATTCATCAAAATATGAAAGTTATCAGAAAAGTACCAAAATTTCACCTTAGGCTAAATTTGATATTCCGAATCCAAAAATGAAGTCCATTTTAAAATATAAAATATATATAATTTCAAAAAGTAGGTATTACTATTCATAACAGCTAGTTTGATTGGTTACGGTGTGTTAGAACTCGAAGTTGCGTACAACACACGCTACTGTTTAATTCAAAGGAAAGCGTACCGTGGATGCTTGGGATGTTTCATTTTAAATTTTTTTGATGTCTCCATTTAGTCAAAAAGTTTAAAATATTGTATTTAAAAAGGTTTCACTATCAAAAGTTGATAAAAGTGCAATACTGAAAATGAATCTGTTCGTGCATTATGACTAAGAAACTCATAATATGGATTCTAAAATTATAAGGATTATATAAAGTTTAAAATTTAGTTAATACTATTCATGACCTCTTTTAATGGCTTTTTTTTGGCAATTCATGGTGCAATTGAACTCAGTGTTGCGTGTAGTGCAAGTTATTGAATTATTTTGAAGAAATAACACACTATGAAATCTTGGGGTGTTACAGCTAGAGACTCCTACATGAGCAGACTCGATGATTACGCACTGGTGCCGGCAGTGTGAGATTACTCTAGGAGGCGATAGCTTCAGCTAGGATCTTCTTGTAGCAGCGTCGAGGCCTTACGACGTCATCTTGGGAATGGATTGGTTATCTAAGGTCCATGCACAGATTGACTGTTTTAGGCGCAAGGTGCGATGTGTACGCACCGACGGGAGCAGGTTCACCTTCACTGGTGAGAAGGGAGCCTTTACAGCACAGGATTGACTTCCGCGGAGGGGAGGACATCCCATCACTCATCAGTTGGCTAGCCTCATCCTAGGAGCAGTTGAGGTGCAGAGTCCTGGTTTTCCTGTAGTGGTGGATTAGTTTGCAGATGTTTTTCCCGACGACGTTCCAGGGTTACCTCCTCGCAGAGAGGTAGACTTTTATATTGACCTGTACCCCCGGACAGCTCCGATATCGACTCCAGCATATCCGATGGCCCCCGCTGAGCTTCGAGAGATACAGGTATAGTTGGAGGACTTGCAGGGAAAGGGGTTCATCCGACCCAGTGTTTCACCCTGGGCTTCCCCGATTTTGTTCGCCAAGAAGACGGATGGGAGCTTGCGACTTTGTGTCGACTATCATCTCCTGAACTAGGTGACAGTGAGGAAAAAGTATCTGCTTCCGAGGATTGATGACCTCTTTGATCAGCTCAAGGGAGCACGGTGGTTTTCGAAGATAGACCTCAGGTCAGGCTATCATCAGCTCAGAGTTAGAGATGAGGACGTGCAGAAGACGGCCTTCAGATGTCGGTATGGCCACTATGAGTTCTTGGTTATGCCCATCGGCGTAACCAATGCTCCAGAAGTGTTCATGGCCCTCATGAATAGGATCATTCAGCCATACCTCGATCAATTTGTCGTGGTCTTCATTGACGACATTTTGATTTACTCGACAACTGAGGAGGAGCACGCCTACCACATACGGGTTGTACTAGACACACTCTGAGAGCACCAGATTTATGGTAAGCTCTCGAAGTGTCAGTTCTAGATATGTGAGGTCCACTTATTGGGACACGTCATCTCTGAGGCGGGAGTTTCAGTGGATTCTACGAAGATCAAGGCAGTGTTAGCTTGGGAGCCACCCATGAGCGTGACGGAGGTGCGGAGTTTCTTGGGACTAGCTGGATACTACCGGAGATTCATGCCGGATTTCTCCAGAGTTGCGGCACCACTCTCAACATTGACGAAGAAGGGGAAACCCTTCATGTGGTCAGACAGATGTCAGCAGAGCTTCCAGGAGCTGAGACATATATTGACCAGCGCACCTGTCTTGAGGTTTCCTGAGGAGGGAGTAGGGTACGTAGTCTACTGCGATGCATCAGGGATCGGACTCGGTTGCGTCCTGATGCAGGAGCGGGCAGTGATTGCCTGTGGATCACGTCATTTGAGGCCGCCTGAGCAGAACTACGCTACCCATGACCTAGAGTTAGCAGCATTGGTCTTCGTTCTGAAGACATGGCGACACTATCTGATGGGCGAGCACTTTACAGTCTTTTCTGATCATCAGAGTCTCAGGTATATCTTCTCGCAGAACGACCTGAACCTGAGATAGTGACGATGGCTTGAGTTCCTCCAGGACTATGAATTTTAGATGGTCTTTACTCCTGGGAAGGGGAATGTAGTAGTCGATGCCCTCAGCAGGAGGACGGGCATTCAGCTACTTGAGGAGGCGACGGAGAAGCTAGCCTCTTTGCAGATATCCTTCGTGGATAGAGATTGAGCAGCCTTCCTTCAGTCTCTCACAGTCACTCCTCCACTTCTACAGCGGGTCAGAGAGGCACAGCGTGGGGACACTGACTATGAGATGCGGCGTGCACAAATATCCTCAGGACAGAAACCTGATGGTTTTTCCTTTGGAGAATAGCACGACACCTTTTTCAGAGGACGTACCATGGTACCAGTCGATTTACGGGAGGAGGTGCTGAGAGAGTTTCACACTTCTCCTTTGGCGGTACATCCTGGAGTGGCGAAGATGTACCAAGATCTCAGACGACAGCACTGGTGGCCGGGCATGAAGAAGGATGTGGCAGAGTTCATTTCTCGATGCCTCACCTGCCAGCAGGAGAAGGCTGAGCACTAGGTACTAGTAGGCTTGGTACAACCCTTGGAGGCCCCGGAGTGGAAGTGGTACGAGATATCTATGGACTTCGTGACTGGACTTCCACGCACTTCCAGAGGTCACGACTCCATCTGGGTGATTGTCGACCGACTCACCAAGTCGGCTCACTTCTTACCCATCAGAGAGCAGGGCTCAGTGGAGAGCTTGGGACGACATTACGTTCAGGATATTGTGCGGCTTCATGGAGTGCCATCATCTATCATCTCCGATCGAGATGCTCGCTTTACTTCCCAGCTTTGGAAAGGGTTACAGGAGGCGTTCGGGACGAAGCTACGTTTGAGCATAGCCTTTCACCCTTAGACGGATGGTCAGACGAAGAGGACCATTCAGACTCTCGAGGACATGCTCCGCGCATGTGTCCTCGACTTTGGTCATAGCTGGGAGGACCACCTACCCTTGGTGGAGTTTGCGTACAACAACAACAACCACTCCACCATCAGGATGGCACCGTACGAGGCGTTGTATGGACGACCTTGTAGATCTCCTTTGTGCTGGACAGAACCTGGGGAGTCAACACTTGTGGGGCTGGAGATGGTCCAGGCAACGACAGAGAAGGTCCATGTCATCCAGGAGTGGATGAGGACAACTCAGAGACGGAAAAAGTCATACGCTGACAGGAGTCGGAGGCCACTAGAGTTCGAGGATGGCGACCACGTCTTCTTGCGTGTCTCACCTAGACATGGTATACAGAGATTTGGCCGAGGCGGAAAGTTATCTCCGCACTTCATCGGACCCTTCCAGGTCCTCAGCAGGATTGGAGAGGTGGCTTATCGCCTGGCTCTACCACCTCAGTTGCACCGGGTGCATGACGTCTTTCACGTATCTCAGCTGAGGAGATAGGTGCACGACCCGACACACATCATTGACCATGGGGGGCTTGACGTTGACGATGGGGCGACTTTTACGGAGGTCCCAGTGGAGATCGAGGATCAACAGGAGCGGGTCCTACGTGGATGGTCGATTCCTCTAGTGCGCATCATATGGCAGCACGAGAATCTCCAGGAGAGCACTTGGGAGCGGGAGTCTTAGATGCATTCTTAGTACCCTCATTTGTTTCCCTAATTTTGATGTATCTTTACTGGGACGTAAATCCCTGAGGTGGGAGTAATGTAAAGACCAGTATAATTCAAGGGAAATTTTTTCTTAATTTTCTTTGGAATTTTACAAGAGCGCAGTTTCTGACGGCACCTGATTCTGAGGCCCGGTGTGCCCGGAATCAATTTTCGAAGTTTGGCTCGGGTATGTTCAGTGAACGAACAAGCTGGTTTTTCTTACTTTTGAACCGGTGACCGTAATAGAATTCCAAGGGCACCGATGGAACCGCAGCGCCGATAATTGATTAGGTACTCCTGTTCCAGATTTGCGTTTACACGAGTGTTGATAATAAAAATTGTGGAAGTTTATTTTATAATTACACTACAATTTTTATTATTTTACTCTTAAGTGTTAGCTCGTGATGGAAGTTGGGTAACCACCCAACCTCCCTTGGGAGGTTATGAGGGTGGTGGGGTCCACATGAACCCCACCTCTTCATATCCTTTAAAACCCCCCTCAACTCCCACTTAATTTTTGTTAACTTAAGTTATAAACTATGAGTTAAATATAATGAGTTTAATGAGGTGAGTTGTGTGTGGTTATTGAATTTCAAATTCTTGAAATTCAACTGTGCTGTTGTGTTAATAAAATAAGAATGATTCTTATTTTATTTTTGTTACAGTTTTGTCTCCTTGGGAGAGTTGAGAAAGCATCTTCTTCTTCTTCATCTTCTTCAACCTCGACAAAGAACACGAAGAACACCGTTCTTCAACGAGGAACTTCTCCGCCGAAGAACACGGTTCTTCCGCGACGCCGTATCCGCAACGCGATGTTCTTCTTCTGCGTCATCTCTTCTGCGACGGTCTTCCGCGACGAAATCGCCGTCAACGACATCGAATCCTCACTTCGCGACGTCGACGTTATTTCCCCGTGACGCCCGACCTCCGCGACGCTCATCTTCCGTGGGTCATTGACGAACTCCGTTCCTGAACCGAGGTAGGGGATCATTTGTTAATCTACTAAATTATTTCCTTTCTTGATTCTGGCTTGTCGAACTTTGTGGTTAATCGACTAAATTTTATCGTTTAACGAGAGGGGGCCGGACCGCACAAACACGGCCTATCCCCCACCTTTGTTCATGATTGTTTCTTTGTGAATGGAACGGGATGGCGTGGTGCCGTCGCACCACGCGGGAATCACAAGGCAAGTATTCCGCAGCGCCGTCGTGCAACGCGGTGGAAAGAAATTCAAGAATGCGACGCCGTAGCGCCGCGTTGAAGGAAATAGAAGGCGCCGCGGCCAGAGCGGGGCCGCGATGGAGGGGTGCGGTGCCGTCACACCGCGCCGGACGACAAGAGTCGCGGCCGGTTCTGGGCCGTGGTGGAGCATGGTGACCGGCGGCCAGCCGGGCCGCCGGTGTCGGAGCCGAAAAGGGACTGGCCACTGCCGGTCCCGTTGAGGAGGAGCCGGCCGGAAATGGGGAAAGCCGAGGGAATTAAATTCCCCCGGCCAGCTTGAACAGCCCCCATTATTGAGGGGGGGGGGGGGGTTACACAAGGGGGGCAGGCGCCCCCTGTTTTTCCAACAGCTCGGCCGAAGGCCGAGCTGGCAGCGCGCTGGGCGTGCTGCGCTGAGCCAGACTGGCGCCTGGCCGGTCCGCCAGGCCGGGCCGAGCCTAGTCGGGCCGCGCCGGGCCGGGCCGACCCTGTCCGGGGCGGGTCGACCCGGTCCGGGCCAGCCGGGGGGGTCTCGGGCCGGGTCGGCCCGGGCCCGAAACCCCCGATACCGAACTGTTTGGGTTCAAATGTCCATAACTCGGGCTACGGACCTCCAAACGACGCGCCGTCAGCGGCGATGCGATCCTTGGATCGAGGCGGTGGTTTCGGTATATCGCACCCAAGGTTTAGGAATATTTTGAGTTCGTCCGGGTTGGTTCGTACTCGAAACCAACCGGGCCCTCGGAGCGGAAACACTCATATCTTGAGCTACGGACGTCTGATTTATGTGCCGTCAGCTTTGTTGAGTTCCTCTTAGTGAGAAAGATCTTTTGGAATACTCCGCCCGAGGTTTGGACGTAGGTGGAGTACAGTCGGGTTGGTTTTTCCTTAAAAACCAACCGGGCCCCTGGAACGAAAAAGCCAATAACTCTCAGACCGGGCGTCCGATTGATGCGCCGTCTGTTGTGTTGAGTTCCTGTTGACGATACAGAACTTTTGGATACTTCAACTCTAGACTATGTGACAGTTGATGTATCAGCCTCTCAGCTCGTGGAGCGGACCCTCCCAAACGAGCTTGCTGTGTGCAGGAACCCTAGAGCTGGCTGCGACTGCTACTGTGACTGCGACGACGACTGTGCCGAGATCCTTATTGGATTCGACGACGACGACTACAGCACTCAGCGATCCTGTGTGGATCGGTGCTACCGATCTTGTGTTGGTCCGATCCTGTGTGGGTCAGCGCTCAGTGGTCCTGTCTAAACCAGCGCCTACAGATCCTGTGTGGTTCTGATCCTGTGTGGGTCTTTGCGGGAGTTAGTACCTATCGATCCTTTGTGGGTCCGACGACTTAGATGGATCAGTGATCATCTCTATCGTCTTCGAAGATATATACCTGTGTGAGCTGAATCCTGTTTGCTTTCCTGTGTGGATTGTGTTGTGCTATCCTGTGTGGATTACGTTTGCTTTCCTGTGTGTAATACGTATATTTTCCTGTGTGGACTGAGTTGTACTTGGGCTCGGAGGTTGGAGCGTATTGGAATTGATGACTTAGGTATATGTATGAGCATATACCTAAGAAGTGTCGGTTGTTACTTTGTGTTTGTATATTTCCTTTTTGGTTTATCTTTTGTGGATTTTGGGAGACCTTCGGGGGTCTCGGGGTCCCTACTGAGTAGCTTATACTCACCCCTGCACGGGCTATGCCCGCAGTACGTTGTGTTGGTTGCAGACGACGGATAGCGTTGATCGTGGTTGAGGCTTGCAAAGCAGGATAGTACCTGGAGGTGGACCACTGGGTGGGACGTACTCGGAGCGGACGACAGGACCCGAGGAGCAGTGGAGCTATCTGTACCCACCCTTCAGGTGGGATTTCTAGTGGACAGCTCGGCGTAGCGGCATTACTTTACAGTTGCTGTTTTTCCCTTTCGAGTTGTACTTTACAGTTGGGCTTGTATTTCTGGCCCCTTTTACTTTCCGTACTTACTGTTGTACTCAGTTTTTACTTAGTGTTTACTTCTTCCGCTTGTACTCTGTGGTGCTTGTTTACTTTACAAAGGCAATGCCTTCCCTTTTTACCGGGATTTACGCCTTGGTTCTAGTCGCCAGCCCCTGGCCTATGGAAGGCGGGCTTGGGGTAGTCACGACACGGGCCCCGAGGACGGGCCGTGACATTATCCGAGGTTTTTAACTGAATTCTCTAGAGTGGAATCACCCTTGAGATCCTTGAAATGAATTTTTAATCCTTTAACATGGACAATTTTTTTTTCGTTTTTCATTAAAAGATGAGGATGTGGTTTACAAGTGTACCCATATTGTGGTTACAAGATGAAGGTTTTGAGTATGCGGTATACTACGATGAATAAGAAACTGACCTTGGTTGTTCCCAAATTCATAGGAAAGTGGTGATTTCCAATGTTTCTCACCAGTTGAGACCGAATGAGTAGAATTACTTTACACATGGTCTAGGGTTGGAAGTGGTAGTAATTACTTTGATGATGTGGTGACACTACTTAATGGATGAGTAGTTTGTTGTCTACGTTGATCACAAGAGTATCAGGTATATCTTCTCTCAAAAGAATTTAAATTTTAGACAAAGAGAATAAATAGGTATCCTCATGGGATAAAACATTGAAACCATCTATACTATGGGGAATGTGAATGTGGTGGAAGATTCACATAGCTGGAGATCTAGTTCGTAGTTTCTAAATGAGTTGTCAGAGCAGTTGGCCTTATTGTAGATATCCTATATTGACGGAGAAGGAACATCTTACCTACAGTTTACAGTTGTCTCCCCTCCACTCATATAGTGATTCAAATATGCACATCTTGGGGATACCAACTATGAGACCCTACATGTTCATATGCCCATAGGGAATTCCCCTTATGGAAATTCGAAAGGTGGGGAGAATTTCAATATTTTTAAAGGTGGCGGAGTTGTACCAGTGGCATTGCATGAGAAGGTTCTGAAAGATTTTCATACATCCCCATTGATAGTACATCATGGTGTAGTGAACATTTAAATTAACCATAGACATCGGTTTTGGTGCCTATGGATGATGGAATGAGTTATAGAGTTTGTTTCTTAATGCCTTACATGTCAACAAGTGAATGTTGGGCATCACGTTCTAGTCGGTTTATCTGAAAACCTTGAGGTTCCATAATGGATGTGGTATGGGATATATGTAGACATAATGATGGTATTATAATGTCAATAAAAGGGACAAAATGCCATCTAGTTGATCATTAAACAAATCCCCATGTCATCCCACATCCTAGCTTCCAGAGAGCAGAGTTCTATTGAGATGTTAGGATGCCTCTACGTGAAAGATATAGTTCAACTCCATGGAGGTCAATAGAAGTTTTTTATGATTTTGATACTATATTTACATCCTTGTTATGGAACATATTATAGGAGGCGTTTGGGCCCCATTTACGCTTGTGACCAAGGTTTCAACCATTGTCGGATGACCAGACTGTATGGACCATTTTGGTTCTGGAGGACATGCTAGAACCTTTCATGTTAGACTTTGGCCATAGTTGGTAGGATCACCTACCAATGGCGGAGTTTTCATACAATAAAAGCTACCATTACACTGTGGGTATGACACTGTTTGAGGCCCTGTATGGGAACCCCTGTAGAACATCACATTGCTGGACATAAATAGGAGTGTCCACACTCATTGGCCTAGAGTTGGTGAAAGATACAATAGAGAAGGTTCATATCAGCTAGGAGCTGGTGAAGACTACACATATCTGCCAAATGTCTTATGCTAATAAGAAAAATATGCCTTTAGAGTTTGATCAAGGTGACCATGTGATCAGTAAGGTTTCACCTCGATGGGGATTACAAACATTTTTGATAGGGAGGAAAGATATCGTCTAGGTTCATTGTCCCTTTACAGATTCTATGTAGATTTGATGAGGTGGCATACCACTTGGCTATATTTTTGTAGTCAGACTAGTTACACGACATCTTCCATGTGTGGCAACAAAGGAGGTACATGAATGAACTATATCATGTCATCGACTAGGGTGATCTGGGCATCAAGGATGAAGTGACTTTTTATGATTACCCAGTGGAGATAGAGGATCAACATGAGAGGACCCTTAATGGGTGATTGATCACTTTGTTGTGTGTTCGGTGGCAGCAAAAAAATCTATAGGAGAGAATTTGGGATAAGGAGGTTCAGATTCGTGCTCAGTAACTACATCTGCTGGAGTATCCCTTATTTTTGTTTTTTGGGGAAGTAATGCCCCAGGGTGGGTAGAATATAACATATCATATTTTCATTTTATTACATTTAGATATTATATGGATTATTATCATAACCAGGCATTAGGATGGTGTGTGGTTATGAGGCCAGGTGTGCTGGGAATATGTTTTTGAAAAATATTAAAATATTTAATAGAACCCAAAAACAGTTTTCCTGAAATAGTAGAATAACATCAAAATGGGTACCCATATTATAAATCTAAGGACACCGTTGAATTTTGAATTGTTGATTTACTCTAGGTATGGCCTGAAATTTTGCAGTGTGAATTGTTGGTGAAAAATTTAACATGTGTGTTTTAAATGAAATAAATAATTTACGAAAATTATTATATTTGTTGACACAACAATGCAACAACATGTTTTCACTTTATTGAATCCCTACGTCAGAGATACATGGTTAGAAACATAACATTGGACCTCTCTGGAGATAGTAGGAATAAACCTATAGAGATCGTCCTGAGTAGGTGATGAAGGAACCTTAGATTAGAGATTGATAGACACCAATATTTGAAGATATTGCCAACGACGACGGCATGATGTCCGCTCTTTGTTAGCGAGTGATTTGATTCGAGGAATGTTTTTTATTATGTGTATTCGTTCTCGTTCTTCAATTCTATGACAAGAACAAATCAATAAATGAATGGATTGATTTTTGTATTGATCATCTTGATGGATGGGTTTATTTACATGGATTTAATGGGATATTTTATTTTGGTTAATATATTGATGGTTGTAGATATTTATTCTTACAGAAATGAACCATAATCGACATAATAATAAATCGAGGTTAGTTTATCATTATTGGTTACTCTTCCCTACCCTAATTCATCCTTTCACCATGGGTTTTTTTTCATTGTATTGGGGTTCAAAACATCTCAATCTCTTGATAATTGTTCACCTGATTCGTGGAAAAATGATTTGCGATCACATATCAGGGATTAGAATGATGTGACAGAGGTTAGAAAACAATGGAAATTGTGTGATTTGGTCGAGATGATAGTCCGGTGTAGATCCAATGTGGAAGATGGCATTGTCTGTGGTGATGGATTTGGTCGGTCTAGGTGAGTTGGAAAACCATAATTAATTTGGAGGGGTAGGTCTTGGTGTCCGGTGGTGGGGCTGGATAGGGTGGCCAAAAGAGGAAGACCACAGAAGAAATCCATATGAAACTACAGTGGTAGACACGTGGAGTCTGCGGGGTCAGGGGAGGCGGATGTTGTGGCAGTGCCGCATGAGACGCGATGATCAGTAGAGCAGACCGGGTTAGGTGGGGTGGGTCAGGCAGAAGGTCCAGATGAGATTAGAGGGTTGGGTCGGGTTGGTGGATCAAAGTACACTGGTGGGCCAGACTGGACCCAGGTCGGATCTGGGGCAACTGAGGCAGAGCTGGTCACGATCGACCATGGCGGTTGACAATGATCCATGGAATCTTGAGCTACCATGGGTATAGTGACAACACAACTAGACTGTGGTGGTTGATCATAGTGGTTGGTTGATACGTAATGTGGATCGACCGTAGTAGTTAGTCTATGGGCACAATGACCACTCTTATTTCAAATGGTCATAACTCTAAAACAAATTTTCTAATCAATGGGCCATCTGTGGTGTTGAGACCCTAATGTTGAGAAAGTCATTTTCAAAACAATTGTGTGTTTTTAGTTTGTACTATTTTGGTTTGAGTGCATTCCCATGGTCATTTCTTCAAGTGTATAATGTGACATTACTTCCACATCACTAGATAATAATCCCCTATTGACGCCAAGTCTCAGATAAAGTTCCTCTATTAAAATAGTGTGTGGTCCACTATCATACCTAGTAGAGATTATTGAATTGGTGCAACCTCTTTGAGTAGGGAATTGAAATTGTATTATAGCGGTCCTCATCATTAGGATTTGTGATATCATTGGAATATGGTCCCCGATGTTGCGGATTGATCCAGATTTGATTAATGGTCCCCCGCATTAGATCAGGGTGTGACCCCCTCTCTGTTTATAAGTCATCTCAGACCAATGCATTCTCTTTGGGAAGATCCCAAATGTGCCCAACCTCTTCATCGAGTGTCTTTGATGTTATCATGGTTCGAGGAGTGAGTTCTACCATAACTAGATTTATTTGAGCATAATTTTTTGGCTCATATTTGATTATGACCCCCTAATGGCATAATGTCTCCCCAAAGAATATATGGGTTTTTTCATCTTATTGTATATGTTATATATCATGTAACGAGATAAATCTACTTGGTAATTCATGTTTAGTGTTTTATGGGTGTCCTACTACGTATTGTTATACTCACCCATACATGGGCTCTTCCCACACATGTTGTGTCTTGTGCAGATGGTGGCTTTTTTTATAGTGTCAAAGGATGACTACGAGAGGATGGAGCATATTTCGATTTGGGCATAAAAATGATTTTATTTGGAGTGAAACATTGGAATTGTCCTCTACCTTAGAGAAGGTTGGACACTATACAGTTTCAAAGGGATTTTTGTATAGACTCCTTGTGTTGGTATTTTATTCAGACATATTTACTTTTTCTTTACTTCATGTTGTACTTTGGTTCTGGGATCATCGTTGTTTGCATGGAATATTTATGATGTTTTAAATTTCATCATTTTGTGGATTGTAGATGTGTTATTGTATATAGGAAATTTATGAAAATTCCTTCCATTTGAAGAAATTTCCTACTCGGTGCTAGTCACCATCCCCTGGACTATAGAAGGTGGGCATAAGGAAGTGGCGGTTCGGGTCCCTCTTGGATGGGTTGTGACATGAGTCTCTAGATATATATATAAAACATCATAAAGTACTTGATAAGGACTAAGGATATGTTCTTGGTCATAGGAGTACGTGGACATATATTTTTAAGGGTCACACTAATCCTTGAATCCAATCCAATATAGATTATTTGATATTTCAACCTGGTTTTGTATTTTTCTATAATTTCGGAGCAATAACAAAGAATAATTCCAAAATATACACCATGAAAGACTAAAAACAGTCATAGGGTACATCCTTTCAAGAAATAATGTTATACAGGGTGTTCGAATCTTGAATTTCATCTTTGAACACGTGGTTGTTCTGATAATCAAGGAAGAAATAAATCTTTACTATCAAATAAATGAACACTATTACTATAGATAATGACACCCAATCCCACAACTAAACCAAACACATCCTTTTGAAATACATCTCATAAGAGATATTATTAGGAATGGTGATGTAAATATTTACTAGTTGACTAGAGAAACATATGTAGAATATCTATTAAAGAAACCATTACATTTACAACAACAAGAGGATCATATTACAACAATTGTTATATGATACATAAGTGATTTATGTAATTGATGTAAATCATTCATGATTTTATTAATAAACATGATTTATATTTATCATTCATTTATGTGTGAGAACGTTTCAATTTCTTGAACACTCAAATGATAATATCCCTCTAATGTGTGACTTTGATTTATACCTAATTTATGATAATCCTAAAGTATAATGCGTTTTTATTGTCTTTTAAACTTATAATGAAGAAAATATTGTACTCATTACAAAGGATTGTGTAGAGGATATAAAGAATAGATTCATCTAGTGATATGTAAAGGCATATTACTTGAACTGTACTAGCAAAATATATTTCATGGAATGTCATACAGTCATTGATAAACATATGGATGTAAAATAATTATCAATCCTTATTAATTTATGTATGAGAGAAATATAAAAAATAAAATTCATACATTTTTAACTTTGTATTCAAAACCATTTGGATTTTTTAATCAGGGGGCAGTTGGGTATGTTTTTTATTATCTCAATGGTTGGTACTTAACCAAGAAGGTATTTTGTCACTAATATGATGATTTAAGTCATATAGGATATTGATCAAATTACATTTAGGTAATACAAAAAAAATTTAATTGAGTCACATGTGATATGTTCAACTATTAATATATGTGTCTTGTGATTTAATCATCTATTGGATGAATGAAATGTTATGTATTCATCATCGTAGTCCATTTATATAAGAGAATATAGAAGGGAAGAGATGTCCTATAATAGAGTGACATGATCCATGTCTAGTATTCACTATATTTCATTAAAAATGGATTAAATAGTAACATAAATTATATATATGATATATCTTGTTATATACACGGTCATATATATATATATGATTATGTTTGATCGACATCCCACCAAACCCCTTAAATGGATGAGTAGCATTGATGCATTATTATAGGTCACTATTTAAATTAATATACGAAATAGATATTTCATATTCGAGGAAAATGATACTAGGATCTATAGGTTCACATAGATAGGCCTCAATATAAGGATATTGTTTTATAATTTGTTTCCCAAATTGAAGACATTTTGATAAACAGTGTACAAAAGAGAGAGGATAGATTCATAATGATTTCAAATGTTTGTCATAATGTCCATTTGGGACTTTAGAAAAAAATGGGAGATTTATTTATATTCTTTAAAAGGATATGCATATGAATTATATCATAAATGAAGATATATATTAGTTTTAATGCATCCATAAGTATGACGTCGAACATACACTGGTGGAAATGTAGACAGGTTCATGCGATGAATCCTAAAGATATTCCATTCCCAACATAGTGTGTACTTACCTATGAAATGACCTATTCAATACCACATGGATTTATTGATTTTGAACCAAATGGTTTTGTATATTTATGGTTTTTTTCTATTCATTGATGTTGTTTATTGAAACAAACCAACATGTAGTAACATATGTCAGACATGCTGATTCTCATTATTTAATGACTATCATCTAGAATGGCTTACATAAAGGGTTTTATTTAACATTATTATGTATGAATATGTTCTTGCAAAAAAATAGAAACTATATTTTTTCATGATTCTTCATTAATATTTGGTAAATTATGAATTAACACCTCTTTTTATGAATCTGGATTCTCACGTTATAAATACGGAACCTCATGAAAATATAATCCCTTCAAAGGTAAGGGTATTTTTCTACAAATTTAGTGATCTAAAAAAAGTATACAATGAATAGTAATATATATTACACATTATTTTAGTTATGTTTCATTTTTTTTCATTTTTTATATAGATTCTATTGTGGATATATTTGGTATATAAAGGTCTTCTTCAACTCCCATGTTCTTGATATAGACACCCAAAAAAATCCATGATTTCAAAAATGGTTTTATTGACTTAGTTGACGTGATAAATATATAATCCTCATTTTATGTTTAACATAGTATAACATGATATGTATATTTTATTTCCTCCAACTTTATCCCCATATAAAAAACCTTATTAATTTTTACCAATCCATTAATTATTAGTGTTGAACCTATTATCATCAAATTATCCCAATGTTAATATGTTCTACCTCAGGCCATTCACATTGAATACTCCTTGGATGGTTCAAACTATATCATCATGTAACATTAATTTGATCATACTGACTCTTATAATATTTAAGGTATAATAATTTCTCATGTATAAAGCCCTTCTTGGATAAATTAATACTTATCAAACCATTCCCTTATAGGAATCCTATTCCATGTTAATCCAAAGTCAATTATCCATGTGTCAATGGGTTTATTTGACCTCCAAATACTATCTCAAAATAACTAAATAGTATATATTTGTTTCCAAATGTAGTATCCATACCTCCTTGAGAATTCATTGCATCACTCTTCTTATTCCAATGGTCCTTGTTGACATGCCCCTTCATTCCAAAATTGTAAAAAGTGATATTCTTTTTACTGATTCTTGAATTGGACCTTCCATTATTATGGTGCCCACTATAGCTACATACTATTTACCTTCTACTCTATATAGATATAAAATGCTATTATAGTGAATTTGAGTATTTATCCTCCATGTTCTTGCACAAATTTTTTTACTTTATAAACTAAAATTTCATCTTTATATAAGACCACCATATCCCTAAATATATTATACGTTATATTGATTATTATTTGATTCTATAAATATTTCAAAATCTAGTGTAAAATCTTCATACACTCGTTATCTCATATTTCAAAACCCAGTCTCCCAAGATATGAAAATAGGGTATTCATGATGTTAATGTAATATGTCAATAATGATTACTTCACCATTGATGGAGAATATTAATTTATCTTTATAAAAAACTTTGTTTTGTAGTTATATAGCCTCATATATCTTCATTAGAGTATACCAAATTTTAATTACCATCATATTATCTATAATGATTGAAAAGACCATTTCATACATTGCGAAACAGATATTGGAAATAACATCATCTTCCCTGTTATTCCATTTATACTCTATACCCTCATTGATCTTTCACTAAATTTTTACAGGAAATTAAAAATATAGAAACACTTATTGCATCTTTAATTTCTATAGTTAAAAATTATACTCCTCAAATTTTTCCATCATTAATTTTTTCGTAATACAGAAATGACATTAGTGAACACCAACCGCTATTTCACAAATGTTTATTTAATAATCTCAATAAATATCTCATGATGTGAATGGTTGAGTCTCAATCACTGAGCATACTCATTTTAATGAGGTGGTGACACAAGCATCGAATAGGCCTATTGATGGAGGAAAGATGATGCATGAATGATGCTATATTGGGCCTTCAGGATATGTTATTCATAAAAATGATATTAGGCCTTCGTACTATGTAATGGGTATATCACTACCAAGATAGAAAGGGGTATTTAATTTCACAATAAAAAGTGGCATTGAACGAAACTTTTTAAAAAAAAGAGAATTAATAATACAAAATGTGAATATAAAAAAACCAAATCCTTTCTATGAATCCACTTGATGGACCCCAAAAGTAGTGTTTTATTAGTGCACTAATAATATCTAGATAAAATAAGTTTCAAAAATGAAGAAAATAAATTACAAAGATAAAACCTGGAAAACCCTAAAAATGGAAGGGGTAAAAAACTGTGAGCAAAACAAAAGGATTATTATGGGTAAAGTTGGTACTCATCCATTCACTATTATAAAGAGAAAACACTCACAATTTTTCACTCTTTAAGAATATAAAATCTCCTCAAAAATATCACTCAAAATAATAAATAAGATAAGATATGTTAAAGGAAATGATTAAATGAATAATCTAACCATGAAGAGAATTCCTTTTATATAATTTTTTTCATTCCCTACTCCTCTCAAATTATATCCAACTAGGTGGTTTTCCCACTCACCTTTAGAAACACTTAAAGTACTTAATAAATTATGGGGGTGATGCCATTAAAAAAAATCATGTGGCTATTATCATTATCATAGAAAATTCTAAAATTATCTGCTAAAACATTATTCCAATATAGCATAGATGGAAACTCCACCGGCATACTTATACTCAGTAAAATTTATACAAATCAATATAAAAGTTTATAATATTTCTACATGAGGTTTAATGCGTCTATTTTTTATTTTAATGTATAAAATTTACACTTAGAAAATGATAATCTTTAAAAAAACCACATCTCTCCTCATTTTACATAATTTAAATAATATTTTATTACATATATGTGTATATAATAGATCTTTTATTGATTAAATATTATATATTAGGTTAACTAATTTTTTAAAAAATATATTTCATAGTTGGAAATAATGATTAATTTAAAATATAAATTGAAATTTTATAACTTTTAAATTTTAAATGAATTTACATAAATAATAAAAATTAAATACATTAAATTGTGAAAAATATTTATGTAAATAAAATTCATGATTTATATATTTACCAATTAATATGATATATAAATTTTAGTATAACTTCTATATATATATATATATATATATCGAATTATATTTATTTATGTAAATATATTTTTAATTTATATATTATATATATAGTGAAATATATAAATACATTTTATATCAATAAAAATAGAATGTCTATGTGTATATATATATATATATATTAAAATTCAACATTAAGTTATAATATATATTTTAATGAATATTATTTTTTAATATAAAATTAATATTGAAATAAAAATATAATATACTTATATAAATATATGATTTTAAAAATATTTATATATATATTGATACATATAAGCTTATATATTTTAAAGCATATATAATTATATAAATATAAAATTATTCAATTTTATTTATTGATTTATTTTTCTAAAAATATATATTTATTATTAAAATTATATTATTATATTGATATATACATATACACAATAATTCTACACACACACATACATATATTGAAAAGCTCATATTTATATTTATATTTATTTATTTTTAATTTTTAGTGAAATATTAATAATATGTGATATTGTTTTTGTCCTATACATCAATCATGTTTTCCATTTGGAATAGTGAGTGAAATAAAGAATGGATAGGGGAAGCCTGAGTTCTATAGAATGTACAACTGAATTTGGTATTCTTTTGAGAAATATCGTAAGAACCTGTTGTGGAATATCAGTAGGAAATCTAGTCATATAACTAATCACTGTAGGTATAAGTGGCATATTGGTGAGGATCAAATGGAGGGACATCCTAGTCCCACGATGGAAAGGAATGTCTTAATGTAGGTGAAAAAAGATGTTTCCCCTGCTAATAATTCTCATGTTGTTGGAAACACTTCTGTTGATCTTTTCAAACATGGTTTCATAGAGGAGAATAATTTTGTGATATAAAAGGATCCTCATTGTGTTAGCCCCATAAAGGTCCGTGAAAAAGTGTCATTATAGGAGGATGATGCTTTTGGCCATCATAGTAGGGGGAGGACCCGATAGGACTTGTGATACAACTGATGGATCAAATGGGAGGACACATTATGTCATTAAATTATAACTGAAATATTATTGGAAGGAAATGGTTTTTTTGAGGAGGAGGCCCACATAAAGTGGAAAGATACTACTAAATTATAATTTTTCCATGAATTGAAGAATGATATTCTTGTTTCTTCCAAAATAAAGGGATAGACCAAGGTAACAAGTGATAATGGATTTCCAGTAGTCTTACCGAGAAGGTCAACGATCTATTAATTGTGCATCTACCAGACTCACCTATTTGGATGATTGAATATGATCAAGTGATCATTGCAGATCCTAATGATGGATAAGTGGAAAAGGAAACAATTGAGTATCAAATTATCTATCCATCAATCAAGAGAGGTGATGGTTTGTCTTTCCCACCTCACATTATTAATTTTATGAAAAATTCATATTGATAGAGAAAATATTTTAAATCATTTTATTCTGAATTTAATTTTTTTCATCCCATACTATTTTTATTTCTAGAGAAATTGTAAAATTTTATTGTTTTGGAAGTATTTTGAGCATAATTTCAAAAAAGACCTATTTTGGATTTTAATAGTTTTAATTTATTTTTGTGTTTTAGTCATAAAGTTTTCTTAAAAGATCCAAATTGAAAAGTCTTATTTTATAGGTTTTTTGTTTGATGGAATTAATTTTATCATTCCAGACCCAAAGATCAATTCACTAATTTAAGGCACAAATATCGGTGACAATTCTATCCATGAAAACTATGTGTAGATTTAGAGAATTTATTTTTTGGATTATATCTCTTAAAAAGAAGAACAAATTTTTTTCAAATTCAATATGTACAAATCATACATTGTGGTAAGGAATATTTTTTATCGTATCCATGCATGAAAAAATCAGTTTCATGGACATAAATGATTTGGAACTTGGTGCAATAGAATAAAACAATATTGTATTGGTGGATTAACAATCCTGAGTAAATCTGCCATAACATATTAATTTCTTAAACAATGAAGCTAAAATTTCATGACCAAAAATTGAAGAAATAAAAAATTCTCAAGAATAATAATTTTTCAAATTAAGAAATTTAACAAGTCATCCATGCATAACCTTTCGTAGAATATTTTTTAATCTTATTTTTTCACAACCCTCCCTATGAAAATTTGATGATTCTTCATTTCTTATGGATGGAAAAGCAGTGTCCATTTTGGGTATGTTTAGATTCTCATTTATGATGTAGTATATTTTTACACATTTAATTTACATTATTCTTCGTCATCATAACTCATTCTTTCCTTTTTACTTTTATGTATTTCTCCCATTGTATTCTCTTTTAACTCTATCAGAATGGGGAACTGTCATCGGCGTTTTTTTGTGGGAGAGAATGGTGGTTGATTGAGTTTCATTTCACTTCAATTAAATCTCTTTATTTAATTCTATGAATTTTGGTGGTGGTTAAATTGATTATGGTATGTGATTTTCCCATTTTCTCTACCACCACATTTTTATTCTCATTCAGCAATTTTCCTTCCCTTCACTATCTAAATCATTAGTATGATGGAGTATGGATAGAGTAGAAATGGACAGTGAAGAGACATTCCGACTAGATTTAGAAATATTTTTTCACTACATATAGAGATCATAGTTTTGGAGTAATAAAATTTCAAATTAGATGGTTTAGTGTAACAAATCTTGATCACTACATTGAATTGATATTGAGAATATTTTAAATCACAATGATATCAACCATTATTTTCTCCTAACAAATAATATGTTCCTTCTTTATTTCTAACATATTTTTATTCACATTTCACATAAATATAATAATATTTTATAAATTTTAACAATAATATTAATATTTTTTAGTTATATATTATTTCGAAAATAAATAGTGACCATATAATTCTGGTGTTGTGTTAGTTTTCTCCTTGAGAATATCCCTGTGTGTTCAATGTATTGAATGCATAAGAAAATAATCTATAAAATGGAGATATAAAACACATCCTCTACTATAAATTTGGAATTTTTTTCAGGTAGTCACAACAATTTCACAGGTTGTTTTTCATAAAAGAGTAAAAAAACAATAATTTCAAAAAATATATTAAGAAAAAATAATTCTTAATGATGTCATTCATTTAACATTTTTATTATTGGACTGAACAATATAAGGTGGATGAATAAAATCAAAAGGATTATATGAAACAAATTAAATTTTAAATACAAAAATTCAATATCCAAGCTAAAAGGGTTGAAGAATATATTCATTCACTAGTGTAGAAACCTGAACTAGAACCCGAACTAGAATCCAATGAAGCGGTGGAAGAAATTTCACCAATCACGTTTTTTTGTTAAAGAACTCGAGGTGGGTGAGAAGGAGATTCTAATGGAAATAATAACTGCATAAAACCCTTAACCATTGATTGAGGTGTTCCTTTAAGAAAACCTGTTAGCATATATATTATGGGAGATTAAATTTTTTTTGGAAGAACCCAGGAATCACATTGTTGAATATAACCTAAAATATTATCTTACCATCCTTTATAATGAAAATTCAGTACCTTTTACCTATCTCAATATTTGGAAGATGATAATGATGATTCACCTATTGAGATGGAGTTTCTAATTGTATTTATAGAATAGATCAATTTCTAAGATGACTTACATGAAAGGGAAGGGTTCTTTATTGATTCATCGTGTTTTAATCTTATTCAAACTGAATTGTTTTCTAACATCCCCTTTTATAAAATTTCTGATATGACACAAATGGAATAGGAATTCTATGTTAATGATGAGTCTATACATGTGGTGGGGGTTGATTAATAAGATATAGAGAAGCTACTGGTGGTGAAACTACCTCCTATACAACAACCTTTATATTATATAGGGGAGGATGACACTGAATCTCATAGGGAATACCCCTATTTTCATTTCCCATCTACCCTAGACCATAAATTCTATATTCGTTATTTCTTTGGGGTTGGCAATTTTATTATCTTCTTTTAGGCTATCTATTATTTTTGATCTCTCATGAACTCTAATTTTTTTTCATGTGTTCACTAGGGGAAAAATAGCCTTTTGTGTCAAGATAAATTACCATCGCAAATAGTCTCTCTAAGATGATATTTGTGACGGTGGGTTCGACCCATCGCAAATAACTAGTTATTTGTTACCGAATTGAGGGTTCTGTCACAAAAAGTAAAGCGTGGTTTGGCACGGCCTGCACGCCAAAGCGCTGGAACATTATTTGCGATGGGGGAATCCCCCAGTCGCAAAAAGTACATTAGTTGGAGGGTATTTGCAATGAGACCCGCCGCAAATATCGGCGGAGGTAAATGGGATTTTGCGACGGGATGTTGTCCTGTCACAAAAAGTGTATTGGTAGTAAACCTTTTGTGACGGGACCCGTCGCAAATACCCTTTTAGCCGCCAACATCAAATAATGTGGGCAAAGGTATTTGCGACGGGACCTATCGCAAATAGTTCTATATGCGATGGGATACCCATCACAAATTGTCATGTCGCAACTAATCTAACCTATATATACCCCATTTCGTTTTTCATTCTCTTCCTTTCAATTCTCATTTCCCCTCTCTCAAAACTCTATTTGTAGAGTGAAAATTTTTTCTGTGTTATTTTTTTCACGAAGTTGGGAAGTAATCTACATCAATAGGAGATCAAATTTAAAGGTATTTATATTTTATTTAATTTAGTATTTATTTCATTTTTTATATTAATTTTTATTATAGTTGACATATTGTAATTAAATTAGATTTAAATTGTTTTGTTATATGTAATTATTTGTAATAACAAATAGAAATTATTAGTACCAATTCTTAATAATTAGTAATAATTAATAATTAGGAAAGAAAATTAGTATTGTATATAAATAATTAGTGGGAATTTGAAATTTGTAGTTGTAAATTGTAGTTATTAATATCAATTAATTCTAATTAGTAATTGTTCTGGGTAATTAGTAATAATTACAGGTAATTAGTAATAATTAGGGTTAATTAATAATAATTAGGGGTAATTAGTAATAATTAGGGGTAATTCGTAATAATTAGGGTTAATTAGTAATAATTATTGGTAATTAGTAAAAATTGGGGGTAATTAGTAATAATTAGGGGTAATTAGTAATAATTAAGGGTAATTAGTAAAAAATAGGCGTAATTAGTAATAATTAGGGGTAATTAGTAATAATTAGGGGTAATTAGTAATAATTATTGTTAATTAGTAAAAATGAGGAATAAATAGTAATAAATAGTACTAAAGAAATAAATAGGAATAATTAATAATAAATAGGAATAATTAGTAATAAATATGAATATTTAGTAATAAATAGGAATAATTAGTAATAATTAGGAATAATTTGGAATAATTTGGAATAATTAGTAATTATTAAAAATAATTAGTAATAAACAGAAACAATTAGTAATAAATTGGAATAATTAGTAATAAATATGAATAATTAATAATAAATAGGAATGATTAGTAATAAATAGGAATAAACAGTGATATATAGGAATAAATTGTAATAAATAGGTATAATTTGTAATAAATAGGAATAATTAATAATAAATAGGAATAATTAGTAATAATTAGGAATAATTAAGAATAAATAGTAAATAAATAGTAATAAATAGTAATAAAT
Source organism: Viscum album (assembly GCA_963277665.1). Taxonomy (NCBI): domain Eukaryota; kingdom Viridiplantae; phylum Streptophyta; class Magnoliopsida; order Santalales; family Viscaceae; genus Viscum; species Viscum album. The sequence goes on along the minus strand of OY728143.1, from coordinate 794,600,197 downwards.
ATTAATAAATAGTAATAATTAATAATAATTAGTAAATATTTAGTAATAAATAGTAATGATTAGTAATGATTAGTAGTAAATAGTAATAAATAGTAATAATTAGTAACAATTATTAATAAATTGTAATAAATTGTATAAATTGTAATAAATTGTAAAAAATTGAATTACATTGTAATAACTAGTAATAATAATAATAATTAGTAATAATTAATAATAATTAGAAATAATTAGTAATAATTTGTAATAAATTGTAATAATTAGTAACAAATATTATTAAATTGCAATAAATAGTAAAAAATAGTAATAAATAGTAATAAATTGTAATAAATTGTAATAAAATTTAATAAATTGTAATAAATTGTAATAAATTGTAATAAATTATAATAAATTGTAATAAATAGTAATACATTGTACTAAAATAGTAATAAATTTTAATAAATTGTAATAAATTGTATTTAATTTTAATAAATTTTAATAAATTTCCATAAATTGTAATAAATTATTAGAAATTGCAATAAATTGCAATAAATTATAAAAAATTGTAATAATTAGTAATACATTGTAATAATTAGTAATAAATTTTAATAAATTATAATAATTGTAATATTTAGTAATAAATTGTAATAATTAGTAATAAATTGTAATAAATTGTAATAAATTGTAACAATTAGTTATAATTAGTATGAAATTGTAATAATTAGTAACAATTAATAAAAATTAGTAATAATTACTAATAATTAATAGTAATTAGTAATAATTAGTAATAATTAGTATAAATTAGTAATAATTAGTACTAAATTGTAACAATTAGTAACAATTAGTAATAAATTGTATCAATTAATATTATATTGTTACAATTAGTTATAAATTGTAACAATTAGTAATAAATTGTAATAATTAGTAACAATTATATATAATTAGTAAATATTAGTAAGAAATTGTATCACTTAGTAACAATTTGTAATAAATTGTAACATTTAGTAATAATTTGTAAGAAATAGTATCAATTAGGAATAAAATAAATTGTAATAAATTATAATAACATGTAGTAACTTGGCACAATTACCATTGGACTGGTGGTGCTCCTTTTGCTCGATGACTCTTCTCCTTTCAATTTTCAGCAACTCAGAACATTATGAAAAGTATGATTCTACGTTTTCATATCCAATCTCGTATGCACGATATTTTATATGCATTTAAAGGACCACATTTTCATAATGTGTTTAGGTGGTGACATTTGGAAGAAGATGATTCATTGATGAAAATGAGACTCTTTTGTCCGAAAACTCATTTAATTGCAATTTTTTCACACAGAAATCACAATGAAGAATCTGCTCAATGGTATGCATATTCATTCCTGTATGCCGTTAATCCACTAGAAATTGAGTCCCCCGTTAGTAATGGTAATTATTAATAAGTAGTTGTAATTATTTATCTTTTTTTATATAGTGTTTTAATAATTTCAAATTATTAAAAAACTGTAATGATTTTGTATTTTGTAGAAAAATATGGATCAAGGAAGTCGACCACAGTCATTATTAGATGATTACACTTGGATAAATCATTGTTAAAATACAAATAGTCTTGGTTTAAATCTGGTATATATTGAGGGTGTTGAAGCTTTCTTATCATTTGCATCATCAAAACCAGAATATGTTTCAGAATGCACAATAAATTTTCCTTATATAAAATGTTCTCTGAAAATGTTTGACACACTTGACAAGGTTGGGGGACATCTCTTGCGGTTTGGTTTTCATCCAAATTATGTTTTTTTTTGTATTAACACGGTGAACACAGTTCCAGAGAAGATACTAATAACTTGATTCTGGATCAATTATGGTTTCAAAATTTAGTACATGATGTTGCTGGTCCATATGTTCAACAAACTGAAACTCAATGTGATATATATTTAACTCATGATTTGTCATTGGATTGAAAATTTGAGACTTCCAGATGGTTATGCTTCCAATTTGGTAAAAGTTGTTAAGAATGGTTATATTACCAGATTAAAATTTCATGATTTTCATGTTATAATGGAAAGAATTAAGCTAATTAGATTCAAAGATTTGTATAATTCTATGATTTGGGATTCTATAATAGACATATCAAATTTTTTCTATACATTTGTGTATTGAAAACATACTAAGATGTGCTAAGAAAACCGGAAGAAGATATTGCTGTAATTATAAGTAAACTAGAAAAAAATCTTTTCCCCGTCTTTCTTTGAATCAATGGGACATTTGATATTACATTTTCTGCATGAAGATAAATGTTGAGGTCCAGTATCGTTTTGATGGATATACCCATTAGAGAGATGCATGCAGAAATTAAAGGAAAAAGTATGTAAAAAGGGACCAGTTAAAGGCTCAATTGCTGAATATTATTTCTAAGAGGAAATTTATTTTTACTACTCTCATTATTTTGAATCTCAATATCCCTCAAAACACAACCTCATGGGATGGAATGAGGGGAATGTTAATAATGAAATGGATAATCAATTATCAGTTTTCAATTAGCCAAATCTTGGATTCGGTAGAGTTCATGAACGATGGATTTCAGATGATGAACAACACAATGCTCATACATATGTTCTACTCAACTATGATGAAATGAAATCAGTTGTACTATGAGTGAATCTATCACTTATTATATAGGTTATGTTACTGTTTGTAAACTTATTTTATTTATAGGTTATATGATAATCATATTAAGAAAAAACTTCCACAAATTAAAGCTTCTTCTCTTGAAGAACGTAGATAATTTTTTTTCAATGGTTTCAAAAACTGGTGACATTAATTATTGATTGGTTAATATAAATTCTGTTTATTATTTATTATATTGATAATTGTTTTAAATTTTTTAGGTGTATCAACATACTGATAAAATTGATAAGAAACTGTGTATATTGAGTAACCCAACATCCAAAATGGGTAAATATTATCATGCATATGTGGTGAATGGTTTTCGATTTCATAAACATGCATATGAGGAATAAAAAAATGAACAGTGGAGTTTTCATGAGAGGATCACATCCCAGAGATACTGATGTTTACTTTTATGGAATTTTGGATGAAATTATTGAGATGTGTTATCTAGGACATAATTAAATAACAATGTTTAAATGTCGGTGGTTGGATAAAGAGAGAGGCATCCGTGTTCATCTGACTCCTAGAATCATCAATATTAAATATAAAAGTTTTCTTGCATTAAATGAACCATTTTTTACATGCTCAATAAGAACATAAAATTTATTATGAAAAGTACTGTGCTAATTCAGGAGACATGAGTGATTGGTGGAACATAATAAAAATTAAATATTGGGAAATTCAGTTTTCTCAAACTAAATGTGGTTTCACTAAAGTAGAAGGAATTGAAATTTTACAAGAGACTATTCAAAATCCTTCTTTTTCATAAAGAGATGAGAATATCGATAATGACAACAACAAATTAAGGACAGTTGGTGAAATGTTAATAATTTTACAAATGAATTTGAAATGATAAGATATTATGAAACTGAAACTCATATGGATATTTATGATGCTGAGGAAGAATCTGAAGGCATAGACATCTTCAGATATGAAGATGATGATGACGGTGAACATTGACACAATTAAATTCTAGTTATAATCATAACTACTATATAACTATATTTAATAGTTATTTTAAACTATCTACTAACAATAATCATTCTTTGTTTTAGATGGACCCTGATCTATTTCGCGAGTCGCAGGAGGCTGAGCAACCTTTAGATGTGGGAGATTTTGGATCATCTGACCCTCAGCCTACTGGCGGTTCACGGGGTAGGAGGAGGGGGCGTGGTCTTCCGCGACTGATAATTCCTTACCCTATGCTCGAGAGATTTCCATGTCTTGGCTTCGATCCACACACATTGAGGCATGGTAACATGTACATTCTAGTTAGATTTAATTAATTTATATATATACACTATTTTTTTATTCATTTTTTCTCTGTTTTTCACAAGTATTTATTGGACATGGGAGTGCTATATTGCACTATTATTTTTCTCTGCCATGGATCACATGGGAACAGAATCCCATTGATGTGCGGCACAACATGTTCAATCATTGGTTGATACATAAATAAATAATATTTATTTTGAAATTTATTTTATTAATATCATTATATTATAAATTATTTGTCGGGTTTGTGGTATCCCATCGATGATAGCATGTGTGACACTATCCACGCGGAATGGAAGGTGTCTATGAGTGAACGTTTCCATTAGTTTTTCATAATTTGAGAAGGAAGACCCTTAAGAAAGTAGTAGAGAAAGAATTTGATGTATGTTGTAGATCCCACTGACCAGAGTATATTTCATCTCACCATTGGGATGAATTATGTTTACACTGGTTGGGTGGTGGATTTTAGAGGAGATCTTCAGTGGGTTAGCAGAACCGAGGGAGACAGGAGGTAGTGCACCGAGCTGGTAGTGGTACATTCAGTACCCATAGAGAGCATCTGGTAAGTATATTTTTTACATATATTATATAACTTTAAATATAAATAGTTTATTATATATTTCTATAGGCAGTAAAGCATCCCGATATTATAGAGTACAATGTTTATCAGAGGATGTACAGTGATCCAGCCACTGGAGAGATTAGAGGTGATCGCCAATGTCAGATTGTGGTTAGTATTTTCTTTAGTATGATAATTAATTACAAATAATTTTTTCACAATTTTAATTTCAAATTGGAATTGAAGGAGTCATATGAGGCAACGACCTTTCAGACAATGGCTGAGATTCAGGAAGATACGAGTGATCAAACCAGTGCCCACTATTTTGATGAGGCGACATGGATGTAGGTGACTCAGTTTTTCTTTGAGAAGGGCCGATTAGTTGGTATCAGCTCTCATTTGACTCCCGGTACTTATAATGGTATTGTTGCGATGTCGACGTCCATCTCAAGAAGAGCTCGAGGAGAGGCATCATATTTTGCCTCACAGTATCAAAAGCAGTTGTGAACTCAAACTGAGCTTATAGAGAGTTTATAGAAGTAGCATGAAGAGATGCATCTGTAGCAGCCGCAATAGCAGGAGGAGGAGATGCATCGATGGCAGCAGCAACAGCATCACGAGCAGATTGATTATGTAATGACCTGGAAATTTCATGGAAATTTTTTTCTTAATTTTCTTTGGAATTTTACAAGAACGCAATTTCTGACGGTGCCTGATTCCGAGGCCCGGTGTGCCCGGAATTAATTTCCGAAGCTTGGCTCGGGTACGTTCAGTGAACGAGCGAGTGGGAATTTCAATCTTTTGAACCGGTGCTCGGAATTGAAATCTGATTGCACCGATGAACTCGTAACGCCGGTAATCGCTTAAGGGAACCTTTATCGTAGTTGCCTTTGTGCGGGAGAAGATGTTAATTTTTGGGGTTTAATTAAACAAAGTGAATAAAATTGTTAAATCAATTTTATTTCATATTAAGTTGTTAACTTCTCCCATGGGAAGTTGGTGGTGGGCCCACATCCATCCAACTTCCCATGTGTGGATATTTGAAAGGATGGGGCCCACATAAACCCCTCCCCACCTCTTCAAATTCCTTAACTTTCCTAACCCCTCTAAACCCCCCATTTAATCTCCCGTTAACTCTTGAACTTCTCCCCCTCTTAAGTGCATGCCAACACATTTTAAATTAATGAAGTTATTTGAATTTTGGAATTTTAAAAGCTTGGCATGTGTAAATAAAATAATGGGAGGGATTATTTTATTAGGTTTCTTGGTTAAGTGAGATTGGGAGCCTTGGAAGAAAAAGCTTAGGAAATCCTGAGTCCTTCTTTCTCTACGACGAAGAACACGAAGAACGTCTCTTCCGCCACTGAAGCACGACGACGCCATCTTCTTCATCGTTCTTCAACCGAGGCAAGGAAAGGGAAGCGAAGACCGTGACATCTCCAACGACCTTCATCCACGTCAAAGGAGAAGACGTCGCCTGCAAAGAACGTCGTCAACGACGACGTCACCTCCGAACGCTCGTCCACCAACGAAGAGTACCCTTCTTCCTTCCGACGCATGAGCGTGAGAATTGAGTGTGTGACGAACATGAAAATTGAGGAATCAATATCCGCCCTTTTCCAAGATCGTCAACGAACGACAATTACGAAGTAGGGGATTGTTGTTGTTTTATTTAATTATTTCCATTCTTGATTCTAGAATGTCGAACTTCGAGGATAACGAATAAATGTTTACGTTTAACGAGAGGGGGGCCGGACCGCACAAACACGGCCGAACCCCCCTCCTATGTTCATATTTGTTTCCTTGCGGATGGAACGGGATGGCGTGGTGCCATCGCACCACGCGGGAATCACACGGCAATTATTGCGCGGTGCCGTCGCGCCACGCCAAGGAATGAAATTCAAGAACGCGACGCCGTCACGCCGCGTCAAAAGAAATCGACGGCGCCGCGGCCGGAGCGGGGCCGCGGCGGAGGGGCGCGGTGCCATCGCACCGCGACGGACGACGAAGGCCGCAGCCGGTTCTGGGCCGCGGCGGAACAAGATGACCGGCGGCCAGCCGGCCGCCGGTGTCGGAATCCGGAAGGGGACGGGCCTTTGCCGGTCCCGTTGAGGAAGAACCGGCCGGCCAGGTCAGGCCGGCCGGAAGGGAGAAGAACCGGGGGAATTTAATTCCCCCGGCTAGCAAACCAGCCCCCCATAATGAGGGAGGGCTACGGGTTCTCAAGGGGGGGGGGGGGCTTTGCCCCCCCCCCCCCCCGCGCGCGGCGCACACGCGGCGCCCAGGCCGCGCCGCCGCGCCGGACCGCACCGGGTCAAATTTTTTGAGCCGGGCTGGGTCCTCGGGCCGGGTCGCCACCCGGGCCGGGCCGACCCGGTTCGGCCGACCCAGGGGGGGGGGGGGGTCGGGCCGGGCCCAGACCCCCCAGTTTCGGACCACTTTCGTTCAAATGCCCGTATCTTGGGCTACGAGCCTCCAAACGACTCGCCGTCAGTGGCAACGCGATCCTTGGATCGAGACGGTCGTTTCGGTATATTGCACTAAAGGTTTCAGAATTACTTTTAGTTCGGCCGGGTTGGTTCGTACATGAAACCAATCGGGCCCTCGGAGCGGAAACGCTCATATCTTGAGCTACGGACGTCCGATTGACGTGCCGTCAGCTTTGTTGAATTCCTCTAAGTGAGATGGATCTTTTGGCTTACTCCGCTCAAGGTTTGGATACCGTCGGAGTGTGGTCGGGTTGGTTAAACTTAAAAACCAACCGGGCCCCCGGAACGAGAAAGCCAATAACTTCCAGACCGGGCGTCCGATTGACGCGTCTTCTATTGCGTTGCGTTCCTATTGACGATATGGAACTTTTGGCATCCTTCACCTGAGATTTGGATGCAGTTGGATAGTGGCTGGGTTGGATTGCACCCGAAATCCAACCGGTCCCCTGGAATGGAAAAGCTGATACTTTTCTGACAGAACGTTCGTTTGACGAATCGTCAGCGGCGTTGGTGATATCGTTGAGAAACGGTCCCTATGAATATACCCTATGAGAGTTCGGGGTACAGTTGAGATACAACCGGGTTTGGTTCGCTCACGAAACCAACCGGGCCCCTGGGCCGAAAAGGCTAAAAACTCACAGATCGGGCGTCCGTTTGACACGCCGTCTGTTGCGTTGAGACCCTATGACGAGGCAGTCCATTGAGATACTTATTCGTGGGACTTTGAGATACTTGGAGTATCGACCTGTAGCTCGTGGAGCGGACCCTCCCAGTGACGAGCGTGCGGAGTACGGAGACCGTGTAGCTGGCTGAGACCTGACGACTGCTTGACCGACTTGACTTGGAGTGAGTCGACTAGCCCAGTGGATGGAGCACTCCTTTCTGAGGTGCATACACATGGCAGACGGAGCACTACCTGTGTGACAGTGCAGACCCGCGGTACTCGTCCGGAGAGTACCTCAGCAGGCTACTAGGGGGTGTGCACTACTGTGTTTGGGTGACATACCTCGGTGGGAAGCACTACTGTGTCTGGGAGGCTGACCCGCGGTACTCGACATGAGGAGTACTTCAGCAGTCTTTGGTTAGTGATCAGTACCTCGGATTCGTGACAGGACCACTGTACACTCCAGAGACGGGGCTCTTCAGCAGTTATGATTTTGATAATGAAAATCCTGGTTTGAGCTGAGACTTTTGACCTAGTGTTTAACTCATGATTGAGATGGGTCACTTGCTAACTTAGGTATATGTAAGGGCATATACCTGGGTAGTGGTTATCCGTTGATTTCACAATCCTTGTGTTTCCTCATGATTGAGATGGGTTACTTGATAACTTAGGTATATGTATGGGCATATACCTAAGTAAAAAGGTTATCTGTTGAGATCTTCATGGTGGTTATCCTTGTTGTTTTGGTGAGACCTTGAGGGTCTCGGGGTCCCTACTGAGTATCGTTATACTCATCCCTTCACGGGCTATGCATGCACCTCGTTGTGTTGGTTGCAGACGACGAGCAGTGATGACGGAGGGCGAGTGTTCGAGGACGAGTCGGTACCCGGAGGTGGACTACACGACGAGTCAGTTCCCGGAGGTGGACTACACGACGAGTCAGTACCCGAAGGTGGACTACACGACGAGACGACTCACAGAGGAGGTTGACGACCAGGAGCTGCGCTATCTTTACCTACCCTTCAGGTAGAACCCGAGGAGAACGACCAGGAGCTGCGCTATCTGTACCTACCCTTCAGGTAGGATCCGAGGAGGACGACCCAGGAGTTGCTTCCTACTTCCAGCTGTTTGTCTTTTTGTTGTTGTACCTTGTTCAGTTGTAGTCGTACTTTTTTTGGGTTTGTATTCTGGCCCATTTACTTTTCAGCATTTCTTTTGTACCTAGTGTTTTGCTTCCGCTTGTACTCTGTGGTGCTTGTTTTCTTTTACAAAGGCAATTCCTTCCCAGTTATCGGGATGTTACGCCTTTGGTGCTAGTCTCCAGCCCCTGGCCTATGGAAGGCGGGCTTGGGGTAGTCACGACACGGGCCCCGAGGACGGGTCGTGACAGATTACATGCAATGTCTGACTCATAGTTTAGGTAGGGAGTTTCCTCCACCATTTCCTACAGCTCCTCCACCTCCTCTGAAAGATGACCCCCAGTGGTTTCTTTATGTTAAAAACATTTGAATTCATGTTTTTTTAATATGAACTATTAAAAGTTTCTTTCTTTTATATTCGTGTGAATATTTCATAATTTAATTTTTTTTAATTTTTAATATTTTAATATTTAATATTTATTATTTTATGATATTTATAATATTTTTTTAGTTTAAAAATAGTAATAATAATATTTTTAGATTTTTTTATATTTATTTGTAAATATTTATAGTTTTATTAATTTTTTATTTTATTATTATAATAATATTATTATTATTAATTTTTCATTAATCATAATTTTATTAAATATATTTTTTAGTATTATATTTTTTAATGTTTTTCATTTTACTACTAATAATAGTAATAATAATATTTTGAAATTATTTATATTTTTTTGATAATATTGAGAATTTTAATATTTTTAATTTTTTTATAATTTTGAAAATATTAAGATTATTTTTTCATTATTCATAATTTTATTAAATATATATTTTTACTTTGTTTAGTATTTGCAATGGGACCTTTTGCGATGGGAGCCCGTCTCAAATAGTTTAAATATATATTTTTAAAAAACGTATTTGCGACGGGACGACTCGCTTGTCGCAAATACTATTTGTGATGGGCCTAACGCAAAAAGTTTTTATATATAATTTATATAATAAGAGACTTATTTGCAATGGGCCTATCATAAAAGTATTATTTATATATAATGTATATAATTAGTGATTTATTTGCGAATCCATTTTGTATAATGTGATATTTGCGACGGGACCCCGTCACTAAGGCATATTTGAGATGGGATCCCATCGCAATTAGCCTGTCTAAAATACCTCAAATTCCATTAGTGGGTGGTTCGTCACAAATAAACTACATCCACCATCTGATTAGGGAAAATCCACTTTAAGTACCTAACTAAGGGAAGTAAAAACCTATAACCCACTTGGTTTATAAACAATGAATTATCACATTATTTCCCCATTTTATTTATTTTTCTTTATTTCTCTTATTTTTTCATTTATTTCATTTAGATTTAAAGTTGTATAACCGAAGATCTTAACTTAAGTATTCCATTGAAAATAAATTAGGTTCTTTCTTTCATTTTATTTATTTTATTTAATACCCAATATAAATGAAATGTGTAAAAATTTATTGATCTTATTTGATAGAAAAAATTTTAAGTGATTGAATGTAACGCCCCGACCCCAGCTACCCAGAGTCGGTGCATTACTTCGTAACATTGGCATGATCACAAAAGATCAAGTCTCGAAAGACCGATTAGTTTAGTAGCCTTGGAAACACTAGATACATTCGTAAACGTTACATTACATCATAAAGTGAAAAACTACAATAACAAAGTCTCCATAGTCCACACTCATATCCTCTTCTGACTATCCCTGCAGGTCATTCATAAAATACTTCTTCACATCCTGGAAAATATTAAAACATTGAAAGGGGTGAGCTCAGATGCTCAGTAAGGATAACAATATTGCGGAAGCTTTCATAAATAAACATAAACATTTAAGGCAATGTATAACTAAAACAAAAGCCTTTTAAACTTTAACATCAACATAATATGGCAAAAGTAAAATGAGATAATGCCATTTACTTCTTCACATGGATATTCTACTGGTCGAATAATCACATGCAATATCAATAACCACTTTCATAATGATGGAATGCATAATGCCAGACTATCATAACCACGTAGTCAAGGCCTCGTGCCAAGACCACAAATAAGATTTTGTCAAGGCCTTGTGCCAAGACACTAGTTTGTCTCATGAGACCTGCCGATGCATCGAGGAGCTATAGCAGGCTCCACCCGTCACTTATTAAGTCCAATGCATTCCTCATATGAATAGGTTTAAACATATCATAAACCATAACATAATCATATCACATAAAACATGCATAAAGGAAACATAACATTTCCACATTTCAATCACAAGATATAAATACAACACATTGATATAATAAAAATGCTTTCAAAACCATTTTCAATACCAAAATAAAAGGAAGTTAAAACTTTGTATTTATTTTTCATTAAGAAAAATGATGGCTTGTAGAGGAAGCCGAATCTCAAATAATGGTCACGGCGGCGGAGAAGTCGTTGTCGCCGCATAAGTACGGAAGGAAAACATTCCCTTTTGTCGTTTAGCAAAACGCTTCGTATAAAAAAGATTCCTTTTGAATAAATGTAAAAGTCAAAGGGGTTTATACACCGTATAAAATAAAGTTGTGTATAAAACCAAGTATGCCTCAATGAAAGGAGATTGAGACGAAGTCCTTAAAAAGATCATTTTTAAAATAAAATAGATCTATTATGTGTATTCACTATAGGTACACATAAAGAAAGTAAAAATACAAAATAGGACATAATAACATCATGACATAATTTGAAAGTAGGAGATTAACCCAAAGAATGGAAGTTGGGTTAAGAAATTCCCTTACCTTGTGTCCGACTTGACTCAACCGTTCTTTAACCTCCTGAATAATAAACTAGAGTTAATATATACCTTATTAAGAACCATTCTCAATTTCATTATCCTTATTACATCACTTATTACAATGATATGATCATTATGTAATTATTTAAGTTAATAACGGTCGTTTTGTCGACCTTTGGTACTTGAGTCAAAAATAAACTTCTTATGATTACAAGTTGTTAATGTGGTGAAATATCCATTATATCCGGAATTATATTCATGATGTAGATATCATATATATCATATATACAGTATATACATTCATTCATAATGTCACGTAACATTTAGAGGTAAGAAATGAAATGCACCGTTCATGGAGACGGTAAGCCGTACGTACGCATGAACGCTACTTTCATTTCAATTTCATATTTAATGGAAGTAAATCATAATGATATAAATGTATAATATAATTCCAGTATAATATAGTGTATAATACCATTTACTCCATCCTTTATACATCCCACATATGGCATTTACGATTCAAATCACTTTGAGGGGGCGGTAGTCCGCACTTCCTAAAATGAAATTATCGCGTTTTACCCATAATGGAAATCATAAAGTATGCCATAAATGAGAAATACAGAAGCATAAGTAAAACAAAAACATATTATATATCATATATAAAAATAGTGACATCTTAATGGCCACCTTTGAAGGTGTTATATGAGTGTTGAACAATCATCGCTTCGTGAGGCAGAAATTCGCCATCCACAGAAACCGTATGTTCTTTAACCATTAGATGTAGGTGTGTGTAAGTGTAGCTCGAATACTTCTTATAACAACATCCTAGTATATTGAGGATACTGGTGTTGTTACAAAAGAAATGAATAAAAAGAGTTTAGGGGGTTGGAGAAGAAAAATAAAACAAAACAACATTATAAAAGACATTACCTCAAAATCGGGTAACTCTTTTTGATTTGAGCCAAAGGCTTCCTTGGGAAGAGTTCTGCCCAAAGTGAGGATTCTAGGAGTAAGAGAGGGATGTTGGGAGAGTATTTGGGCAGAGGTTGGCCGAGCCAAATGGCTTGAAGGTGTGAATAAGGTGGGAGAGGTGGGGGCCTTTTATAAGTGGAGAGGAGGGGCACTATTGGAAAGATTGAAATGTTACATTATTTCAAAATGCTTTTCGGATTCTAAAGGTCCCACATTTATATAATTCGAGGCTAAGGTGATAAGGTTTCGAAATCTCTTCATCCAATAGGCTTTGGACAAGTGTAAGCCTTGGATTTTGCATTATCTTCCCATTTTATTTAAATCGTTAAATAATGAGGTCATCGCCACATCATAATGATGTCATAAATAATTTAATTTATTTAATGTCTAAAAATTATAAAACAAATACTATGATGTAGGAAATCTTTTTAGCTTTTTAATGAATATTTATAGTCAAAATTTGGACTTGTTTAACCCTACCTAAAAATTGTTTTAGTAAAACAATTTATGTTAGTGTCATTTTCACTTTAACATTAAATAAAAAGTAATTTATGTTATTTCCCAACAAAAGTGGATCCATGGGGTCCCCAAGTTAGGCCATGGCTTGTCTTGGTCGGCCATGACACAACCAATGAGGTTGGGACATGTGTCTAGGTCATTTCATATTATTAAAGTATTATTTATACCTTAAACTACCCTAATTACCACTAATCGCGATTAAGAACTTAATAAGTTACTATTCACCAAAAAATTATTTTTATCCCATTGAACCACATTTTACTTCTTAATGACAACCATGTATGTCGGATTTTTGAAAATCAAATCACAGAAGTGGTAATATTTCATTTAAACGAAAAATCAGTTATTTAACAACCACTTAGTGGTTTCACTATTCATAAAAAATTGAAGTTTTTCAGAATAAGGCCAAAATTTCACCCTAAGCTATAATTGATATTACGAATTCAAAAATGATGTCTATTTTACAAAATTCCAAACATATTAGTTGCATTAATTAATTTTATAATTAATTCCCGCTGTCACAACAAATAGCGTGTTTTTTAGAAACAATTTATATCAAAAGATTGGCAATTGTTTATGTCCAATTTCAATGTTAAATTAATTCTAATGACCACCATTGGATAAAATGGTAAAAATATATTCTAATTATACTCTAAAACCACTCAATAGTATAATTTATCACTATGAATTATTTTGATTAAAAAAGTTGTTTTACGTATTTTTCACTATTCATAAAAATTTTGAAGTTCTCAGAAAATTACAAAAAATTCAACATAGGCTAATTTCAATATTAGGAATACAAAAATGAAGTCCATTTTGAAATATAAAATTTCTATAATTTTTAAAAAGTGGTTATTACTATTCATAACGGCTACTTTGATTTGTCGCGATGTTTTAGAACTCGAAGTTGCGTACAATGCAAGCAATTGCATTATTGAATGAGAAGCGTATCGTGGAAGCTCGGGGTGTTACATTCTCCCCTCCTTCAATAAATTGCGTCCTCGCAATTTGATATAAGAGGTTGAAAATAGAAAATACCTTTGTGGAAAACCCACATCATAAATAAGGTTAATAAAATTTAGCCTTAATAAGAGGGAAAATGGAAATAAGAAAGTCACCACCAAATTATGATCTCGATAAGGAGAACATTGGTGGCAATTAAAGACATATAATTGGAGGAAAAATGTAAATATTTGTAGGGAGTGGTTGAGGTCATCAATCACAATCAACTGTCAAATTGAGGGCCTCAAAGCCTTCAATCTATGTTGATTTAAAATATCATCAGTTCAACCAGACATAAGGTATTAGGATAACACATTTTTTGTTTTAATATCTCTTTACTAAAGTTTAAGAATTAATTTATTCATTGAATAAGAGATAGGTATATATATATTTATTCTTGACAATTAGAGTTTCAACCTTCAAATCATCTTTCACTCAAAAAGATAATAGAACTAAAAAAAATATTATACTTATCCTAATTGTATAAGGTTCCAAATGTTAACACATACCCTTTAAATTAGTAAAATTATTTGTAATAACCAGGGACTTCCTGTAGGCTAGTGGTAGGAAATAAAGGCCTGTCGCACTTTGATTGTGGGTTCGATTCCTACAGCTTTGTCCGACGCGACGGTTTATGCCCCACCCTGCAGGTTGTCCTTTTCCTAAAACTATAGTATTATAATACTCCAAAAATAATCTTCATCAATTTTTTAACCTTAAACCATACTATCCAAAGATCAACTTAATCCACTCCAACCATTATAGTTATCCAAAATAACTCTGTCCAGACTTTCTCTAAAATGTCCCTTAATTCCAAAATCAATTGTAGCATCAGATTCCCCATACAAAGAAAAGTTTCTCTTATTGTCACATACTAAAAATATGATTACCTTAATCATATTAAAACCTTACTGAAATCAAAAAGTACTGCAGTACAATCCTTATATAGATCACGTTATTCTAATAACCAGAATATAATCCATGAGTCCAAAAGCACCAATACATTAGTTATTCTGCTTCAACTGTAGTAATAGCATAAGATTGTCCTTGATACCTTGGCCTTTTCTGAGGTAAGTTTCCTTGACGCTTAGGACATTCATTTGCATAATGACCCATTTCTCTACAATTGTAGCATTCAACTTTGACAGCCTCTTTCTTTCCCTTGCAATCACGAGCCTGGTGACCCTTTTCTCCACATTTATAACAAACTCCCATTCCTTTTAGGCAAGTACCAGGGTGATTCTTCCCACAATTATCACATAATGGAAAATCCTTCTTTCCCTTTTTCCCTTTATCTGTCTCTTGTTCCACCGTTCTCTTCTTCTCTTGCTTTACTTTGTTGTCATAAGACTTAGAGAATTCCTTTTCTGTCTTGATAGCACACGAGACAATATCTTCGTATGATGAGAAGGATTGTGATACCAAAGCTCGACGGAGAAATGGTTTTAACCCATCAAAGAAACGATCAATCTTACTCCTTGGGTTACGTATGTAATCTGCAGCATACCTTGCTAACCTTGTAAAGTTAGCCTCATACTTTGCGACATTCTCATCCTCCTTCTGCCTCAGACTCAGAAATTGCCTTTCCATATCTGCTCGATGGTCACGAGGAAAGTATTTTTCTAAGAAAAGCTCTTTGAACTCCCTCCATTCCATATTCGATACGTCATCATCTTCCTTTGTGTTTCGAATCAGCGACCACCACTGATCGGCATCTCCAGTGAGGCGGTAAACTGCCATGACAACCTTCTCCCTTTCACTACTCCCCAAGGGATGGAATATTTTCTCTAAGGAATTTATCCATTGCTCAGCTACTATAGGATTTGTACTCCCATTAAAGGTTGGTGGTTGTTGCCTCATGAAACGATCTAGCATTGATCCTCCACGTTGCGGATCAGGGTGCTCCATACGAGTAAGGTTGTTATTCATAACCTGCGTGAGTTGTCCCAGTATGGTAATAAGTTGATCAGCACCAGTTGTATCTCCAGATCCACAATAATGATCTTGAGCAGGAGGGAAATCCCTACACGGAGTTCGTGCATTGATACAGTTTCCATTCCTTCTACTAGGCGCCATTTCTAAACAATGGCATAAACCAGATTAGTTTATGAATCAAAATACATAATTCCATACTTGTATAACACTTTACATAAATTGAACTATTTATGGATATAATCCATAATCATAAAAAGAAATGTTTTCTTTAAGGAAGTATATACTCCTAACCCTTCATAGTGGTTTGTATATAAAATGAGAATTATCCTAAGCATATCCCCCGGGAGTGTCGTAACCAAGAGTGCAGCAAGGCCCGTTGTCGTGCACCAGTTCCCGTTCGAGTCTAGCTCAAAGCGGTGTTTTCGGGTTTTACCCCTAGGTACATCTGTTCCAGAGCCGCCTCTACCTGCTCGTATCCAGACAGGGATGTATTGCTCGGAAAAGTCATAACATCTCCATAATACCAAAATTCTAGGAAGTTCTTCTATACTAATCCTCAAAGTCTATCTTTGGGCTATGTGCTCTAATCAGAGTTTATCTAAATCTAGCTTCCAAGGTTAGTACTAAACTTCCTCTGATACCAACTGTAACGCCCCGACCCCAGCTACCCAGAGTCGGTGCATTACTTCGTAACATTGGCATGATCACAAAAGATCAAGTCTCGAAAGACCGATTAGTTTAGTAGCCTTGGAAACACTAGATACATTCGTAAACGTTACATTACATCATAAAGTGAAAAACTACAATAACAAAGTCTCCATAGTCCACACTCATATCCTCTTCTGACTATCCCTGCAGGTCATTCATAAAATACTTCTTCACATCCTGGAAAATATTAAAACATTGAAAGGGGTGAGCTCAGATGCTCAGTAAGGATAACAATATTGCGGAAGCTTTCATAAATAAACATAAACATTTAAGGCAATGTATAACTAAAACAAAAGCCTTTTAAACTTTAACATCAACATAATATGGCAAAAGTAAAATGAGATAATGCCATTTACTTCTTCACATGGATATTCTACTGGTCGAATAATCACATGCAATATCAATAACCACTTTCATAATGATGGAATGCATAATGCCAGACTATCATAACCACGTAGTCAAGGCCTCGTGCCAAGACCACAAATAAGATTTTGTCAAGGCCTTGTGCCAAGACACTAGTTTGTCTCATGAGACCTGCCGATGCATCGAGGAGCTATAGCGGGCTCCACCCGTCACTTATTAAGTCCAATGCATTCCTCATATGAATAGGTTTAAACATATCATAAACCATAACATAATCATATCACATAAAACATGCATAAAGGAAACATAACATTTCCACATTTCAATCACAAGATATAAATACAACACATTGATATAATAAAAATTCTTTCAAAACCATTTTCAATACCAAAATAAAAGGAAGTTAAAACTTTGTATTTATTTTTCATTAAGAAAAATGATGGCTTGTAGAGGAAGCCGAATCTCAAATAATGGTCACGGCGGCGGAGAAGTCGTTGTCGCCGCATAAGTACGGAAGGAAAACATTCCCTTTTGTCGTTTAGCAAAACGCTTCGTATAAAAAAGATTCCTTTTGAATAAATGTAAAAGTCAAAGGGGTTTATACACCGTATAAAATAAAGTTGTGTATAAAACCAAGTATGCCTCAATGAAAGGAGATTGAGACGAAGTCCTTAAAAAGATCATTTTTAAAATAAAATAGATCTATTATGTGTATTCACTATAGGTACACATAAAGAAAGTAAAAATACAAAATAGTACATAATAACATCATGACATAATTTGAAAGTAGGAGATTAACCCAAAGAATGGAAGTTGGGTTAAGAAATTCCCTTACCTTGTGTTCGACTTGACTCAACCGTTCTTTAACCTCCTGAATAATAAACTAGAGTTAATATATACCTTATTAAGAACCATTCTCAATTTCAATATCCTTATTATATCACTTATTACAATGATATGATCATTATGTAATTATTTAAGTTAATAACGGTCGTTTTGTCGACCTTTGGTACTTGAGTCAAAAATAAACTTCTTATGATTACAAGTTGTTAATGTGGTGAAATATCCATTATATCCGGAATTATATTCATGATGTAGATATCATATATATCATATATACAGTATATACATTCATTCATAATGTCACGTAACATTTAGAGGTAAGAAATGAAATGCACCGTTCATGGAGACGGTAAACCGTACGTACGCATGAACGCTACTTTCATTTCAATTTCATATTTAATGGAAGTAAATCATAATGATATAAATGTATAATATAATTCCAGTATAATATAGTGTATAATACCATTTACTCCATCCTTTATACATCCCACATATGGCATTTACGATTCAAATCACTTTGAGGGGGCGGTAGTCCGCACTTCCTAAAATGAAATTATCGCGTTTTACCCATAATGGAAATCATAAAGTATGCCATAAATGAGAAATACAGAAGCATAAGTAAAACAAAAACATATTATATATCATATATAAAAATAGTGACATCTTAATGGCCACCTTTGAAGGTGTTATATGAGTGTTGAACAATCATCGCTTCGTGAGGCAGAAATTCGCCATCCACAGAAACCGTATGTTCTTTAACCATTAGATGTAGGTGTGTGTAAGTGTAGCTCGAATCCTTCTTATAACAACATCCTAGTATATTGAGGATACTGGTGTTGTTACAAAAGAAATGAATAAAAAGAGTTTAGGGGGTTGGATAAGAAAAATAAAACAAAACAACATTATAAAAGACATTACCTCAAAATCGGGTAACTCTTTTTGATTTGAGCCAAAGGCTTCCTTGGGAAGAGTTCTGCCCAAAGTGAGGATTCTAGGAGTAAGAGAGGGATGTTGGGAGAGTATTTGGGCAGAGGTTGGCCGAGCCAAATGGCTTGAAGGTGTGAATAAGGTGGGAGAGGTGGGGGCCTTTTATAAGTGGAGAGGAGGGGCACTATTGGAAAGATTGAAATGTTACATTATTTCAAAATGCTTTTCGGATTCTAAAGGTCCCACATTTATATAATTCTAGGCTAAGGTGATAAGGTTTCGAAATCTCTTCATCCAATAGGCTTTGGACAAGTGTAAGCCTTGGATTTTGCATTATCTTCTCATTTTATTTAAATCGTTAAATAATGAGGTCATCGCCACATCATAATGATGTCATAAATAATTTAATTTATTTAATATCTAAAAATTATAAAAAAAAATACTATGATGTAGGAAATCTTTTTAGCTTTCTAATGAATATTTATAGTCAAAATTTGGACTTGTGTAACCCTACCTAAAAATTGTTTTAGTAAAACAATTTATGTTAGTGTCATTTTCACTTTAACATTAAATAAAAAGTAATTTATGTTATTTCCCAACAAAAGTGGATCCATGGGGTCCCCAAGTTAGGCCATGGCTTGTCTTGGTCGGCCATGACACAACCAATGAGGTTGGGACATGTGTCTAGGTCATTTCATATTATTAAAGTATTATTTATACCTTAAACTACCCTAATTACCACTAATCGCGATTAAGAACTTAATAAGTTACTATTCACCAAAAAATTATTTTTATCCCATTGAACCACATTTTACTTCTTAATGACAACCATGTATGTCGGATTTTTGAAAATCAAATCACAGAAGTGGTAATATTTCATTTAAACGAAAAATCAGTTATTTAACAACCACTTAGTGGTTTCACTATTCATAAAAAATTGAAGTTTTTCAGAATAAGGCCAAAATTTCACCCTAAGCTATAATTGATATTACGAATTCAAAAATGATGTCTATTTTACAAAATTCCAAACATATTAGTTGCATTAATTAATTTTATAATTAATTCCCGCTGTCACAACAAATAGCATGTTTTTTAGAAACAATTTATATCAAAAGATTGGCAATTGTTTATGTCCAATTTCAATGTTAAATTAATTCTAATGACCACCATTGGATAAAATGGTAAAAATATATTCTAATTATACTCTAAAACCACTCAATAGTATAATTTATCACTATGAATTATTTTGATTAAAAAAGTTGTTTTACGTATTTTTCACTATTCATAAAAATTTTGAAGTTCTCAGAAAATTACAAAAAATTCAACATAGGCTAATTTCAATATTAGGAATACAAAAATGAAGTCCATTTTGAAATATAAAATTTCTATAATTTTTAAAAAGTGGTTATTACTATTCATAACGGCTACTTTGATTTGTCGCGATGTTTTAGAACTCGAAGTTGCGTACAATGCAAGCAATTGCATTATTGAATGAGAAGCGTATCGTGGAAGCTCGGGGTGTTACATTGAAATAAGTGCGGGGTAGAGATTCAGACCTATTTTTAGGAATTTTCTGTGTTCTTTCATTTTATGTTTCATGTATTTTATGAAATTTTTCAGGTTTTACATATCATTTTTTCTTGTGTTTTTAGGATTCATGAGCTAAATTGAAGACTTTTGAAAATTAATACCATCGTGATATTTTTGGACCATTTCTTAATTTTAATTTTGGAGGTATTAAATGAATTCTTAATGGATTTTCTATGATTTAAGATCATATCATTAGAATAATTTGGATTTTTTATGAAACTCATGTGCACTAGTACTATCCAAATTGAATATCCTTCCTAACTTGAGTGGTTTATAAGCCTATTTGACATATTATAACATTTCCGTTTTTATTGAGAGTATTGGAAATTTTTTTGTGATCTAGAAATTTTTGTTTTCACTATTTAGAAGCAGTTATAGTTCATTCCATGTGTTATGTATGATTAAGGCACCACTATAAAATCTGTTTTCGCATTCAATTCGTATTTTGTCCTACCTATTCATATGAACTTTTTTAAGTCAATATTATATATAAAATAAAATTTTATGAAACCGTATTATAATCCATTTATCCTTTTTAAACCTTCTCTAGAAGTTAAATACTTGATTAATTTTTAACTCAAGTGTCGGGGAGGGATAAGATGAGATGTGTTTTTCTTTCATAAAGAATCTATTAGAGATACATAAAAAGTGTTTCTATTTTTTTATTGATGGAGTGAAATAAATTTCATTATGGAAGGATGGATGGGTGAACAAAAATATCATAACACATTTTTTTGGGTGTTCCCCAAAATTTGAAGATTAAAATATGCCTCTCTTTTTCCCAAAAAAAAAAGATTCCGAAGGGAAATATATATCTAAATTCAAGATGAATCTATGATTCAATTGGGGGAAAGAGTGAAGGAATTCATTGATGATAATATTATAAGTGTTAAAATACTACAGAGTGGAAAAGGCGTCTATAGGTCATTCATTTTAGAGATGATTGAGGAGAACACTATTCTTGAGAGAAACTATTTTCAATAATTTTCTTCACATTACAAAAAAGCATCCTCATTCATCCACAAAAATTGTTATATTTAAAACATACCAACCAATGGGCTAAAAAAAATAAATCTAAAATACCTCATGATTGAATCATTTATGACTCTATAAAGTAGAGATACTAGGAGGATAAAAATCATATAGAGATCACACATATTCTTGAGAATGAGAAAATCTCAACATTGAAAATCCTAGAGTGTAGAGAGAAATATTTTTCTGGGGAGGTCGATATGACATGAATGTGAGTATTAAACTGATATTGAATGTAATTTTATTATTTTCTAGGAGTTACGATATTTTAATCCATGTATGGGTCATGATATTTTCCGTTGATAAGATAATTGAGTTGTGTTTCCATTTGTAATGCTCCGGATCCGGAAGCCACTCAATGGGTGACCCAAACCCAGTTGGTTACATAAACTCAAGCGCATTTCCCCAAATGCCAGAGGATGCCGAATAGCAGTGAGGGCCCAGGTCTGATAGTGGGGAAACTATGCCCTCATTTGTCAAAGTGTAGTGCATCAGAAAGGATATGTAATATACAACAATGGAAGCAGTAACAATATACAACTGAAATGGAAAACTGAAGTAAAGAAAACCAGAAGTCATATATATAAAGATTCATCATGTCACTAACTCTCTGAAAATAGCCAGAACATGATACACTACAATACAATACAATACAACTCAAAATACAATGTACAACCAAACAAAACGAAGTAGAGTAAACAGAGCCCAACATCATCACAAGACTAATCTCGGTCCCATGCTCTACTACTCCTCTACTACAATCATGTACCTATATAGGTACCCATGACAACATTGACACCTATAGAAATATAGTATATTTGGGATGAAGACATGACCCAAATAGAGTGTGAGAAATAAATCCAAGTAGAGACCCACCAAAGGTATGTTCCCAACTGTCAGGGAAAATGTGAAACAACAATGCACAATAGTAAATGCAATAAACTAAGAAGTACTCAAAAGAAACTAACTCTACAAGTTATATTGAAATCTTAATATTCAGTTATCTATACCAAGCCCATGATTTAACTTGGCAGGTATAACATATGAAATCACCATGGTGAATATTCATGATAACACTGTCTTCAGACATACAATCCTTACCCTCAGGTAATCAGAATCGAATCCCATCGGTGATTGCCCAGAGCCAAAATGAATATTTCCCACATTCATACGAGGTGTCTCCCATAGGCATAGTGTCTACTGCCCACAGGCATACGAAGAGTTACCCACAGGCTAAACAAACATTCCTCTCAGGCTATACAAGTAACCAGGACAATCCCAACATATATGCAAGCAATTATATACAATTACGCTCAATGAAATCTGAAGCATGCTAAAATTTATTATATACCCACAAGTATCCGGGCCAAACAGATTAACAGAGGAACGCACCCCTGGGGTGGTCCTGGATCCAAGAAATGATCCCAATCACCAGTTTTAACTTATAAAAATTTTATCTATGCAATTATAGATAACATTTGGCAAAGGCCACAACCACATGACACCCCCGGCATGGGTTTGTAGCACAACAGAAGAAAAATTCAACTCAATATTTGGAAATAAACACCAGAACACCTACCCCAATGGTCTATGATTGGTATATGTGAATAACACCTCCCGAATCATCCAATAAAAATGTAGATATGGGATAAATGTTCACTATTTAAAACTCAAATTACTTTCCCTCAGAAAAGAATTGCTAAGAAACACACTAGGAGAGGGAAGAACTCACTTGTGTGTTTCAATCGAGACCGTCAGAGAAGGATTCAGATTCCCACTGTGCATTCGAGAGATATTTGAAGCTCCAGCCTACTCTCCCAGCTCCAAAACGAACTCAAAGCCTCCTCTTCCAAATGAGGACACTACTGCCCATTTTACGTGAAAAAAACAAACTAAACGGTGTGTACTCTCAAGTACATGGCACGTACTTTTCATTTTTTAACTGTTCCACTGGAGGCTTCTTTCCACCATGACACTGTTAATCCATCGACATGAGTATACAACGTGTATTATTGATTACAAGTCATGTAATATCGCTATGCTAGCGGCTGCCTCCACTGCCTTACTGTTCACCTGCTGACTGATTACACAACATGTAAATACAATGTACATGGTGTGTAGTCAGTTTTTACAACCTTTATTGAGGAAAGTCCTACACGCCCTGTGTACTCATCCCATAGGTCCAAAGTACACAGCATGTGGAAATGTACTTGGCGTTTACCCACAAAATTTGGTATTTCCCCCAATTTTCCTTATTTTCATGAAAACACATAAGGAAAAGGGGAAATAAGAAAACAGTACATCAAAAATCAGAACCGGGTTCTTACAAACTTATCCCCTTAAAACAATTCATCCATGAATTTCCCTTCCAAGGGTGGTGAAGATTCAGCTATGAACAACTCTGGCCACTGAGCACATACATCGGTCTCCTGCTCCAAGGTTTCATCATGCACTCGGCATTTCTACCATAGAACCTGAATGAGAGGAACTGACCAACATCGTAGAACCTTCGTGCTTCAATCAACAATATGAATCAGATTCTCCTCAAAGGATGCATCGACCTGAAGCTCAACCTCCTTGGGCTGAAAAACGTGAGATGAGTTTGAATGATAACAGTGAAGCTGAGAGATATGGAAGACGTTGTTCATGACCCAATACATATTTGGTAACTACAACTGATAGGAAACTATCCTGACTCTCTCCAGAATCTCAAATGGCCTCACAATCCTCAGTGAAAGATTACCCTGTCTCCTAATCTGCCTGTGTCCCAACCTTGTTGAAACACACAAGAAAACTAGATCCCTGACCACAAACTCTAAGAATCGTTTTCAGTGATCAGCATAATATTTCTGACTAGACTGTGCAGTAGTCATCCACTTTTGAATCAACTAGATGATGTCAGAAATCTACCACAATAGGCATGGTCCCAGTAAAGCTGCCTCACCTGCCTCCATCCAGCACAAGGGTGATTGGAATGGCCTACCTTATAAAGCCTCGTATGGTTCCATCTCCATAGTTTCCTGAAAACTATTATTATAGGCAATCTCGAACATGGGTATATGCTTCCCCCATGAGACCCTAATGTCTAGGAGGCATGCACACAACATGTCCTCAAGCACCTGTTTCGTACACTATAACTGACCATCGGTCTGAGGGTGGGAAGCTATACTCAGAAGCACCTGTGTACCCAGTTCCCTCTGAAAACACTACCATAAACTAGATGTAATGTAGGTGTCCATATCTGAAATGACAGAATGAGGGAACCCATGAAGACGTACCACTTCTTAGATATACAACTTCCCGAGATCATCGACACCATAGGACTCCTTGATCTGCAAAAAGTGAGCTAACTTTGTATGCCTGTCTACAACAACCCACACGACATCACTGCCTCAAGGTGACCTCTGCAACCTGGTCATGAAATCCATAACGACATCATCCCATTTTCACACCAGAATGGGTAACTACTGTAACTGTCTGGATGGTCTCTTATACTCAGCCTTCACCTGCTAAAAGGTGGAACATATCGCAACAAAACCAGCTACCTCTCTCTTCATACCCGACCACCAATACTAATGTCTCAAGTCATGGTAAATTTTAGTAACTCCAGGATGTACTGCCCAAGCAGAAGTAGGAAGCTCCCGCATCAACTAATCACGTATGTCCCTTGAAACCCACACTCCTCCATGGACATGTAGTACTTCATCATCACCTATCGTCCATCCAGGAGGAGGGTCCTCACATGCCACCAACTCTCGTAGAATTAGTCCTTCTGATTCCGATAACTATATCATCCTCACTTTATCAAGGAGGGTAGAATTAACAACTAAGGATGGAAGATAGGTTTTAAACTGGATATCCTTCAACTCCAATTCATCTTAGAGAACAAAGCCATAAGCTGCCACTCCCCACTGGCCTCATCAACTACCTGTATCTGAGTCTTCCTTCTCAGTGCATCAGCAACTGTGTTACCCTTACCAGGTGTATAGGAAAGCTCAAAGTCGAAGGAATGAAGGTATTGAACCCATATTCACTATCTCAAATTCAGGTCACGATGGGTAAAGTTATACTTGAGACTTTTTTGGTCGGTGAAAAACACAAAATGCTCTCCCAAGAGATAATGTCTCCAATAGCGCAAGACATGAACAACTGCAGCCAACTCGAGGTCATGAGTCAGGTAATTCCTTTCATGTGGCCTCAACTAATGAGACCCATACACAACAACTCGATCGCCCAACATCAACATTGCACCCAGTCCAATACCCGATGCATCACAATAAACTGTATAGATCTCACCTTGCTTTGGAAGTATCATTATTGGTGCTAATGTCAACCTACCCTTCAGCTCCTGAAAGGATGTCTCACAAGCTTCTAACCAAACAAAATTCACACCCTTCTTAGTCAAAACCGTGAACTTCAATTCTAAGCGGGAGAAGTTTTATATAAAACACCTGTAGTAACCAGCCATCCCCAAGGAACTCTATATCTCAAACACATTCTTAGGATTCTCCCAGGAAAATACTGCTATAACTTTCTCTCAGTCTACTGCATATCTTGCCTCTGAGATGATATGAACCAGGAAGTGAATCTAGTCCATCTAAAAGTGGCATTTTGAGTGCTTAGCATATAACTGGTGATCTCTCAGTGTACTCAGTACTATCTCAAGATGGGTGGCATGGTCGTGTCGAGTGAGAGAGTACACCAAGATATCGTCCATGAAGACTACCAAAAAAAGAACCCAGATAAGGGTGGATCACATGATTCATCAGATCCATGGAAACTGCTGGCACGTTCGTGAGACCAAATGGCATAACCAAGTACTCATATAGACCATATCTGCCCCCGAAAAGCTGTAAGCGGTATGTCTGATAGTCTAACTTGTAACTAAAGATATCCTGATCTCAAGTCAATCTTCTAAAACACTTGTTCTCCATGAAGTTGATCAAAAATATCATCAATCCTTGGTAAGGGATACCGGTTCTTGACCATCAACAAGTTTAGCTTCTAATAATCCACATAATGTATGAGGGTATCATCTGCCTTCTTTGCAAAAAGGACCAGCGAACCCCAAGGAGAAGTACTGGGTCAGATGAAACCCCTTTCCTGTAACTCCTCTAACTGCCTCTTGAGCTGCTGCAACTCAGGTTTAGCCATCCTATAAGGACGAATGGACACCGGTGCTGCTCCTAGAACAAGATTAAAAAATAAATCCACCTATTGATCTGGAGGAAGACCTAAAAAGTCATCCGAGAAGACATCCCGGAAATGATAAAATACTGGAGGTAAATATTTCTGACATGTTCCTTGATCATCTAGATATAAGCTCGCAATTTGGACTGTCACCCCACCTCACCCACGATGCTCGAGTCCATCTCGGCTCACCTGGACATCCCATTTACCTTTGTATAGAAAATATCCACCATCTGATGATGTGAAACTCACCCTATGATGATAGAAATCCACACAGGCTCAAAATGGTACTGACCAGTACATCCTGAGAATGACATCATAAGCTGTCATCTCCAAGACATAGATGTCCCATAGGAAGTGACACCCACCAACCTCAATGGGTAACTTCCTGAACTGAAGCACACCTCTTGTTTTATCCCCCAACATAGTGTATAGCACCATAACATCAGAAAAAGAAGAAACACATAGCCCAAGTCTCTCCAGAATGGCCACAGATATAAAACAATGTGTATTACCCGTATCAAAAGGTACAGAAGACAAAAAAAAAGCTACTAGAATAGTACCTCTGACAGTTGAAGGTCCAAGATCCTGCTTATGTGGGGTCTATTGCACAGCATATGCCTACCCAGTGTCTCGGCCCTACGACACAGCCTAGCTACCCTAAGCTGACCCGCCTTGCTGCCTCTGAGATCCTGGTGTCTGGCTACCACAACCACGACCATCATCTCTTCATGCACACCCTGACGTATTCCAGTTCCCTGACTAGTAATAAGTTTTTGGTGCTACTCCCACACACAGAGTCTTCACAGAAGCCCTCTCACTAGCCACTGGTGGAAATTCCCTATAGAAATGTTGGAGATGATGCATCCTGCCACATCCTTGGCACTCCACTGGGTCACGTGGACACTGCGGTCTCTTATTCCCCTCTTTACCACACTGGTAGCACATGACCTTGCCACCTAAAGTATTCTTATGGATAGTACTACCACCATGAGAGAAGTCCATCTGCCTCTTTATCTTAATGGTATAAATTGTACCAGAATCTGTTATCGAACCATCCTAGCCCACACCACGATCTTCTCATAGGTTCCGCTCAGTAATCAGTGATAGGTTCACAATAGCATGCATAGTAGGAAACTTGGGAACATTCACCAGTGCTCAGATGTCATATCGAAGACCATCCTAAAATATTCTATCCCTTAACGTCTCGTCACCCACTAGAACAAGTGAAAACGGTGAATCATGGTGAAGTGAGCAGAATAATCCATCACTAACATGGAGCCTTGCTGAAGATTCATGAAATCTTGAGCTTGATCTTACTTCAGTGTCTCTTGGAAAAAACATTCATAGAAGCATTCCTGGAAATAATCCCATTCCATGTCACGATGATTCTCAGATTGGGTGGTAACATCCCACCACCTCTTGGTGGAATTAGGAAGAATGTATGTAGAGATCTTGAATTCCTCCCTGAAGGCATCTTCAAATGCTCTAATATCTTTTGAATCGAATCCATTCATGACTCCACAGCCTGTGGTCCACCATCCCCTGAAAACATAGGCGGATGCTGCTTCTGGTAGATACGTGTCATCTCTTCAATAGATTTTGCGGACTTCGGTGCTCCCTAGAAGGTCTGCATGAAGTGAATAAAGCCTTCACGGAACTGTTCCTCCAAGCCTGTGTCCGGCATAACGGCTGGCGCCGCATCTGGCATAGCTAGAGGTTCCATTGGTAGCCCATGGCCTATCTCCTCTGGAGTAAAATCATAGCCACTCTCTTGGATAACAACTGGTTTTCGTCTCTGCATCATGACTCTACAAGTTAAAACAGAAACCTTAGATTAGGATTAACAAAGACTGCAACTAGAAGACCAAGAAGGGAACATGAGAAAGAAAGCATTAAAGATTCCAAAAACTTGACTACAGGGCGTGTATAAATACTACACATTGTGTTATCACTGGCCATCACATGGGTGTGTACTCTGACGTAAACTGGCTATGTAACACCCCAAATACATGCCGTCTATTTCTGATTACATGGAATGTACCTGAATCCTTCTTCCATGCCCGAGTCCTTCTATACTGCTATGCCACACGGCTATCCTAAAAAAAAACTACATGGTGTGTCCCAGAGGCACACAGAGTGTATTCGACAAGCATTCACTAGTCCATATTGTTTGTGACACGGCCTGTGTACAAAGTTCACACTACAAGGAGTTTTCGAAAAAGACACAGAGTGTTTAAACAAGCCCTAGACTGACCCGTGTTTCTCACTACACGGGCAGATACACGGCTGACACTACATGGCATGTCCCATAGGCACACTGCGTGTACATGGTAAGGTCACACCGACCTGTGTTGTCAGTGACACGGTCGGGTACCTGGGTCAGACTACACAACATATTCAAGGTCGAGACGACGTGTATATCTTAAGGTTTTCTTCATCCGTGTTGTTAGTTACACGGGTGGACACAAAGTCATCATTACACGGCGTGTACAACCGATACACGACATGTTTTCCCCAAGCCATTCCCTACCCTATGTCCCCACCCTCATGGCCTATGACACTGAAAGAGACTACACGCCATGTACTGAGGGTACACAGTGTGTACTTGAATTTTTTCCATTTCTTCCAGAACAGAAGAACACACGACGTGTGTCCATAAAACCACATGGTGTGTATGTTGGGTTTTCCAGACAGTACGCCTCAGAAACTACTCTGGAACCCCAAAAAACACGGAACAAACACCTAAGTTCCAAATTCCGATCTATGATGGCCCATACTCCCCGAGAATCAAAGCATTCCATCTTATATATGTTATAACAAGAAAAATATGTTAATGATCCACCCAATTTTGGTCATTGAGGGCCCATACTCCTCAAGAACCAAGGTTTGGCGTCCATTGTATAAAAATATCACACAACAATACCCTATCAAATAACAGGTATTTATGAAAGAAGTTATCACAACAACATGCTTTTCTTACACATCTACTATCACAACAACATGCAATTTCTAATGCACCTACATGGAATAGAAGTAATGAATGACATGTGATTTCTAAAATGTGCCTAAATGATGCATGAGATGGAATTTCCCCATCTCATCAGGTTTAAACTAATTAGAACCCATGTATAAGATATAAACATCTCAATCATAAGTGCGTCACCCAATGGAGAAAATCAAAATAACCGTAAAATTGAAAAACCAGTAATAATTGCAATAATGAGGTAGATTGGATTTTCCTTGTAACTGGGTTAGATACTCCCAAGAATTGCTTATTAATAATTACCATCTCTGTCCTATCCTTGACTAAGGATCCAAACAGTAATTCAATGAAAAGAACAACCTTTGATACCACTTTTTAATGCCCCAGATCCAAAATCCACTCAACGGGTGCCCCAAACCCGGTTGGTCAGATGATCTCAAACACATTTACCCAAATTCT
Source organism: Viscum album (assembly GCA_963277665.1). NCBI lineage: Eukaryota > Viridiplantae > Streptophyta > Magnoliopsida > Santalales > Viscaceae > Viscum > Viscum album. Next base: position 794,570,116 of record OY728143.1, on the reverse strand, counting down.
AGAGGCTGTCGACTAGCAGAAAGGGCCCAGGACTGATGGTAGGGAAACTAGGGCCTCATTTTTCAAAGTGTAGCACAACGGAAAAGATACGTAACATACAATATCAGAAGCAGCAGCAATATACAACTGAAATGGACAACTGAAGTAAAGAGAACCAACAGTCATATATATAAATATGAATCATGTCCCTAACTCTATGAAAACATCCAAAACATGATACATTGAAATACAATACAATAGAACCCAAAATACAAGGTACTTCGAATCAAAATGAAGACGAGTAAAAAAATCGCAGTATCACAAGCCTATGCTCGGTCCCCTACTCTCCTACTCCACAGCTACAACATGTACCTGTATAGGGACCCTTTCCCCTATCAACACCTGCAGTAATATAGTCTGTTTGGGCCAAAGACATGACCCAAATAGGTTGTGAGAAATAAATCCCAGTAGGAACCCGCCAAAGGCATGTTCCCAACTGTCAGTGAAAATGTGCAACAGGAGTGCGCTGTAGAAAATGTAATAAACTAAGTAGCACTCAAAAGTAACTAACTCTACCTGTTATATTTCCATTATAATATTCATTTATCCATAACAATCATATGATTTATCTTTGTAGGTATAACATATGAAATCACCACGGTGAATATTCATGATAAAACATTCCTCAGACATACTATCCTTACCCTCAGGTAATCAGAATCGAAACCCACAGGTGATTTCCCACAGGAAAAACAAATATTTCCCACAGGAATACGAGGTGTCTCCCAGAGGTACAGAGTCTACTGCCCACAGGCATAAGAAGAGTTTCCCACAGGCTAAACAAATACTGCCCCCAGGATATACAAGTAACCGGGCCGACACCAACATATAAGCAATAAATTATATACAATTCATCTCAAGGTAATCCAAATCATGCTAAAATTCACGGTATACCCACATGTATCCTGTAAAAATGGCTAAACAGAGGAACAAACCCCCGAGGTGGTCCTGGATCCATGCAGTGATCCCAATCGGTAGTTTTAACTTATCAAAAGTTTATCTATGCAATTTTAGATAACATTAAGAAAAGTCCACAGCCACACGACACCCCATGAATTGATTTGTATCACAACGGTATAAAAATTCAACTCAATAGTTGGAAATAAACCCCAGACCACCTACGTTGATCGTCTCTGATCTGTATACGTGAAAGATGCATCCCGAATCGTCCAATAACGACGTAGATCTCAGATAAACGTTCACTCATTCAAACTCAAATAACTTTCCCTTAGTAAAGAATTGGTAAGAAACACACGATGAGAGGGAAGAACACACTCGTGAATTTCAATCAAGACTGTCAGAGAGGGATTCAGATTCCCGTTGTGCGGTCTGGAGATCTCCGAAGCTCAGGCCTCCTCTCCCGGCTCCAAAACAAACTCAATGCCTCCTCTTCCAAATGAGGAGGCTAATTCCCATTTTAAGTGAAAAAATGCACAACATGTAATCGCATGTACACAGAGTTTACTTTTTAGTTTTTAACTATTCCTCTGGTGGCTTCTTTCCACCAAATCACTATTCATCCATCGACATGAGTATACGGTGTGTATTCCTGATTACACGGTGTGTACTGTAACTCCACTGGCAGCTGCCTCCACCACCTTACTGCTCATCGGCCGACTAATTACATGGTTTGTAAATACAAAGTACACAACGTGTAGTTAGTTTTTACACCCTTCATTGCTGATAGGCCTACATGCCCTGTGTACTCATCCCACACGGCCAAAGTACATGGAGTGTGGAAAAGTACAGGACGTGTACCCACAAAATTTGGGAATTTTCCCTTTTTTCCTTATTTTATAAAAAACACTTAAGTAAAAGGGAAATGAAAAAACCCAAACCTCAAAAATAATAACTGGGTTATTACATCATTTATTCTATGGGATGTTTATTTGAGCTCGTATAATATGGTTTCCTAGGAGTGCAATGTTTAAGTGTGTGGGAATTGGAAGCTCAAATATTTTCTAATATTTTATTCTTAATTTCAATGTTTTTAATCCCACATAAGTGTTATTTCAAGGAAAATCATCACATTTTATGGTTTTTGATGTATTTAGAGCTTATGTGAGAAAATGACATGTTTTGGATTTTAACAGTCTTATTTTTTTTGGTTTTGACCACAAAATTTTCTTTACATATCCTAATTGAACAATTGTTATATTATAGGTTTCTATGATCAATGGGATTTATTTTATTCTTCAGGATGAAAAGATCAATCCACCATTTGAATGCTCAACTTCAGCTCATAATTCGAGCCGGAAAAACAATGCAATGGTATAGAGAAATTTATTATTCGAATTATATCACATAAATAGAAGAAAAAATTGAGCTCAAATTCACTATATAAAAATATGATATAAGGAGGAAGAGAATTTGTTAAGGTATGAACACATGAATAATTAATTTTCAAGGTTATAAATTTGTTAGAACTCAATGCATTAGAATATGAAAAGTCTATATGGGTAGTCCAAAAATACAGGGTAAATTGTCATAAAATATTCATTTCTTGTCCAATAAAGATAAAAATTCATTGTCTTGTAGAGGAAAAAAATAAAAATACATTATGGAGGGAAACATTTTCAAAATTTTCTATTTAATAGGTCGTATATATGTAAAAATTTGATGAATATTTTTTGGATAACTATCCCTATAAAAGTGGTTTTCATCTAATTTCAAGGGGTTGGAAAATATTATCCATTTTTTATAGTATTAAATTTAATTTTATGTTGTCGCATATTTTTTTATTCCCAATTTTTATTAGCATTCTTCTTTATACCTCATTATTCTATTTTTACTTGTTTGTGTTTCTACTACCTTATTATATTCTAAATCCATGAAAATAGAGAACTAACCCCGATGTTTGTTCGAGGGAGATAATGGTGATTGATTGCGTTTCATTTAACATCAATATAAATATTTATATTTCATTTTTGGAATTTTGGTGGTAGTTAAATTGATTATGGTGTGCGATTTCCCTATTTCTCTACCTCTGAGTGTTTATTAATATTCAAAAATCAGTTTACCTTTATTATCTAATCCATGCATATGATAGAGTATGGCTTTGGTAAAAATGGTTGGTGAAGATATATCATACACATCTGTAGAAATAATATTTCCCTGTATATATAGATCTTAGAGTTGGGGTAATAATTATTCAAATGAGAGGGTGTAGTGTGACCGATATTGCAAACAACGTTTAATTGATATTAAGAATATTTTAATGACCAATGATATCAACCATTTTGATATCCTATGAAAAAAATTATTCATAAGTTATTTTTAACATCATTTTGTTCAAATTTCACATATATATATATCAATATTTTATGCATATTTAAGATGAATATTTAGATTATTTAGTAATATATTATTTAAAAAATAAAATTTTATAATAGTGTTTTGGTGTTGTGTGTGTTGACTCTTTAAGACTTACCCTGGGTGTGCATTATATTACATGCCTAGGTAAATAATCTATTGACCAAGGATCTGTGAAAAAATCCTCATGCATCACATATGGCTCATTTAGTAAGGTCTAAAATGAGGAATGTGATATTTTATGAGAAAAATACTCCAAAATCATAGCTTTTGAGGACAAGGAAGGTGAGTGGCCCCTTAAATACCTCAGTATGGAAGAAAAATGTTTGGTTTTCTCACAGTTTGAAGTTATTTTTTCAAATATGGTGCCACATGATTTCAGTTCTAATTATTATTTGACAGTTCAAAAATTGTTATCCATTAATATTGAGGGTAAAACAATTTCAATCCCAAGATGAAATTTCTAGATTTATTTTAGCTATTCATGATTTTTTCCTCTCCAGAAGACTTTGAATAATCATCACATGATGAATATGAGGCTCCCCAAAGGAACAAGACATGGAAGAGAGGTGGACATCCAAAAGGTAGAGGGAGATTTCTTAGAAATATTTACTCTAGTGTGAGCATGTATTGATTTAAATTTTTTGTTTGATGTGGGAACCTATGTCTAGTTTGGCTTGCCACATTCGAGGTATGTTTTTTATTTTAGTAATAAATATATTTTTAAATATTTATAAAATTATAATAAATAATTTTAAATTATATATATTTATTATATTAATTATATTTAATGATTTAAATGTATATAATTATATACATATATTTATAAATATATTCAAATTTTTATAAATATATTTATTTATAATTATAATTATAAAATGTATATATATAAATAATTATTTATATATATAAATAATCAAATTTATATAAGTCAAAATGTTTCATTGTATATTTTAATACTTTGATTACAAAATGTGTATATAATTAAAATAAATATAATACAATAATAGTTAATTTAAACAATTAGATAATATATAAATGAATATATTTATTAAAATATATATTTATGTTGATATTAAATAAATTAAAATATAATTATAAGTATAACTGCTTGTATATGTGTGTATAAACATGTGTGTGCGTAGTTGTGTATGAGTACATATGGATGTGTGTAATTCATGTAAATGTTAAAAATTCACTTTTTTTATATTTTGGTAATTTATTTAATTTAATATATCCCTTTTTTATTATACGATAATTCATTAATAATTTTAAAAAGATACTTAATCATTTTGTAATATTTATTTATTCATGTATTTATTTACTATATACATGTAATATTTTCAATATGTTTTTAATTTATAGGAATACTATTTATTTGTTTTTATTTATTAATTATTAACCATTAGAATAGGATTGAAATTTATTTAATTAACCTATTTAAATGATTTTTATAATAATTTTTGTAATATATATATATATATATACATCTATTTTTATGAAAAAAACTATATATAAATTTATTAAAAGTATTATGAAATTAAAAATAATTAAATATTTAATGAAATATTTATAAAATTATAATAAATATATTTAAATAATAAATATATTCATTATATTTATAATTATATATAAATACTTTTTAAATATATTTATTTATAAATATAAATATAGATAAATAAATACAAAGTAAAATAATTTTAAATTTCAATAAATACATTTAAATAAAAAATATATTTAGTTTTTAAATTATATATTTATATATTAGGTGCTTTTGGGTAAAATTACCCTAAACACATTCACAACACACACACAATCCGAGAAGATAGGTTATAGCCTCTAACATGATAACCCACCAATCAAGCCTTATAAATTTAGTAGTCGACTGTAGGCCTAGTGGGAATATTGCCTATAACATGGACCGAAATCCCAGTAGAGTTTCATGTCATTGTTATCCTTTCTACATCACCAGAACTTTTTCATGTTTTCATCACCACCTACATGTATCATGTCTACATTACAATCCATATAGTACTGTAATGGTACTTTTTCCCCATATGGATTGAACCCAGTACTTCATGGATGCTGAGCAGGAGCCTTTAGCACTTGGGTACATGCTCGTTGGCATTATATGTTAAAAATTATATATAAATAAATTGTTATTATATTTATCTATTACTAAAATAATAAATATATACATGTTTTAATAATTATAAATTTATAGTATATATATTAAAATAATACATATAGTTTTTATATTTATAAACATATTTAGATAGATATATATATATTAATATAAATATAAAAGTTTTTATAAATATAGAAAAGCAGTGAGGGAGATGAAGTATAATTATATAAATATATATAAATATATATACATTTATAATTATGTAACTATATTTATAATGGAAAAGGTCCAAGAAGAAGGGAGGATCCTAACCATTTACTAAAAGAGACAGAAAAAAGGGAACAAGAAAGAAAGAAAAAAGATATAATCAAAAAAACAACATGCCCTCATCCCAAAAAGAAAAATCTTATTTTTAAAAATGGACTAATTCATTAATCATAATCATAATCATCATCATCAGTAGAAGTCTCCCACTCTAACTATGAGTTACCTTGACTGAATATCTCAATGGTCTTCTTCTTGGACCATTCTTGCTTTAGAGTGAACCAGATCTTTGAAGCCTTAGAGGATGACCTGATTGACACATTCCTCAACAGATTAGATTAATCCTTCAATGACAATCTTTTTTGAGGAATCAGATCTAAACATTATCTTATTACCATCATTAACTTGACATTTAATAAAAAAATATTTAATGAAAATAGGTTCATCGTTTCCCATGGATAGATGATGAGTGATATCAAAAAAGACCATTCTTTAGTCCTTTCACACACATAATTTGAGAAATTTTCCCATTTAGTAGACAATCAGGAAGAACTGAATCCTTTCTGAATCTCTTGATGATAATCAATGCTCTTCTAAACATCATATTTCCTAGACCCACCATCCTGTGAAAGTTTTTCCTAAAAGGGTTACTACCATTTGTTGCATAATACAACCTTTTTCATCAGTTTTTGAAGGAGAGTATCATATCCATGCACCTATATCCTCATTTATAGACTGTCCCACCTCAAAAGTGTGATTTCTTTCTGGCCTAGTAAATTTCATGCCAATCAAATTAGAACCACTAACTTATTTAATAGTTTCTGATGCAGTTTGTTGCTGTTTCAATTCAACACAAATATAAGTACAATCTCTTTCCCCTTACATATCTTTAGAACATGAGGGACTAGTATTGAAAACTTGTACACTGCACATTTAGTCTAGTTACTCAACTGGACTTTTACCCTATCCCCTTTTAAGAGAAGATTACTTGATGCCAATATAGTCTACATTATTTTTCAGTCCCTACCTTTTCAATTTCCTCCTACTTAAAGATACGGTATTCCATTATAATGAACAAAAAATAAAATAACATTTTTTTATGAAATTTATACTTTCTCTTTCCAATAATTTGACATTTTGAGAAGAAGTATCGTAGCTTTTCATATTCCATTTTTTGTCACTAATCATCATATAGTGCTAATAATATAATAATATTAATGAAGAATGATCTTAAGTCCACCTTCACCAATACCCTAGGAAAATAAACCAACTTGTAAACCTCAGTGGTCTTGTCCATTTTGATTGGAATTCCCATAGAAGTGGGTATATCAAATAGAATATTAGGGCTCTAGGGGATTCCATTTAGGAAATTGTTTTTGATCTAGCCATTATCCCTAGTATTTTTTTATAGAAAATGGATTGAAAAAGAACTCTCATTTTGGAAATCAAACCATACCAAGATTTAGGGAAATTGATTAGTTCCCATATTCTCTATGCTACAAATCATATGATGAAAAAATGTCGAGAGAAATATAATTCTCATTGGTATGCATTTCCAATATGAAAAACCCCATATATAATTAAGCTTCTAGACAAGATCCTCAATTTTCCAAAGCATTCCATGAACTTGTAGAAAATTCCATGAAATAATGGAATGCTAAAAAATATTTAACATTTCAAGAATAGATTTATTATTTTCAATCACATCGGAAGAATCACCTTTATTCAAATTTGGATCAATATATACATCTTTTAGATAAAAAACTACCTTCTATTGGAGTCTCATTCAATTTCCACCAAACCAAAAGGTTCTTTCACCTCAGTTGTAAAATTATCAGAATTATTTTATATAATTGATGAACTATATCACCCTACCACCGTATCATTAACTACTACACCAGGTCAATGAGGCAACCTCACTACCAACAAACCCACCTTGGGCTGACAAACTTCATTTGAATCAACCTCCATCACAATTATTTCATCCACCCCATCACCGTAGAATGAAAATCTATCACTTCTACCACCATTAAATATTGATGTGATCCTTCCACCATGACGTCCATATGATTTCGAATGTCACCATCTACCCTGAACTATAATGATGGTCTAGAGCTGATAATATAATTATATCTCTAAAAACCTCCGGATTCAATCTCCAACACTATAGATCGAAACATATTGAAGAAAATTAGAGAGTATTAGATCATTTAATTCTCCTATATATCCACCACTTCAGATCGAAGTAGATCAAAGAAATATCAATAAACACAATTCTCATAATAATCCCATATAGAGCTATACCACCACTCATGAATCAAGATTTCATGAAATGAGAGACATGCTGACACTGCCACCATTGTCTCTAGACCCTACTACTTCTACTAATCTAATTTATAGGGGAATCGATCACTATAATATAAGGTACTTGAGGATTTATCTTGTCAGTGCCTCCGATCATAGTATTTTTTAGTATTACATTGCATGTGGGCATCTTTATATATTCTCAACAAACCAAAAAAATATTCCAAATCCTTGTTGTATCTTGTCTGAGTAATAGTCTCATATCCTTTCACTTCTCCAACATATCCTTCTATTTACTCCCCCTTATTGAGGGAACACCCTATTACATCATGGTGAAAACATATTTTCCAAATTTTAAAAAGGTTATGACACGTACAAACTTCTAATGAATCATATTCATGTCTCATATGATAAATACAATATTCTTATATGAATCCTTTGTGGTTCCAAAATCTAGGGGGAAGATAATCGATTTTTCATTTTTTATGGGAATAGTGTTTTGTGATTTCTATTATGGGTTTCTTAGACTCTATTTTTGGTAGAGTTAGAACTCCCTCTTAGAAAGAAGTGACTTTTATATAGGTATACCCCATGCTTATCTCTTTAATTTTGGATCTATGAATTTATTTCTATTTTAATTCATGTTTTAGGCTTCTAATAAAAATATTAATTTCTTAGTGGAATCCATAAGGTCAAATAATTATTTTCAATTAGTTTCCAAATAATGTTAAAATTTTTTATATGGAAAAATTCTTGTTTTAATTTTATTTCAGTTTCATTTTTCCCCTTTTGTTCATTTAATTTTCAGAATAACTCTTATGAAATGTGTGCTAAAATTAAAATGGTGTTATGGTCTTCAAAAATAATTTTCAATTGGTTCTAAATTTTTACATGGAATTTCAAGTTATAAGTTAAATTAAAAGTGTTGATAATCTGTTTCATGTTTAGTTATGAATAAAATTTAATTTTATACAAATTTCATCTAAAATATTAAAATTGTTTTAATTTTATAATTTTATCATTTTATATGATTTTAAATTTATATAATTTTATAAATTTTATAGCATATTTAATTATACTAATATAATTTAATAACAATGTATTATGCTAAATCAGGTGACACACAATGGTTTGAAGTGCTCCTCCCCATATGACAGAGGCTTCTATTTAGTAGTTAGGGTCTAATAACGATAACGGAGAGACACACTACCCTATTTATCAAAGAAACACAACAACAGAAAAAATAACAAAAAAATTACCTAAATAACCACAATCAAAGTATAGAATAGAATAATACTAGATTCACATGAAGTCTAAAACAAGAATAAAATACACAAAACTAAAATAGTAGATTTTTCATGAAAGGTATGTGTCATGTGAGAAATGAAAAACAAAAAATAAGGTTAATGAGAACTCAAAGAAGTTCCCATCACAATGTCCAGTTCCCTCATCCATGCTACATCTAGACTCATCCATCTAAAATAGGGGTCATTCTCCATTTATGTCCTCAAAACATGAAATCTATTCGGGTACTGATCGGGAATCCCATGTAGGGTGTAAGAACATCTCAGAAGGCCATCACCAATGACGTTTTAAACAATATCAATCCAAAAAAAATTTATGATGTTTTATAAATAGTAATGTACAATTCATAAGTATATTATTTTCAAATTTCAATATTCCTAAATTAACTACAAAACTCTTGAGCTCACAATAACACCCATGTTACCAATACATACTTTTCTAAATTTCAGAATATAGAACATCCCCAATATATATCACATATCACATTAAAATGTTTATCACTTATCATTTCATTTCAATTCATATCATAATCATTTGAGAACCATAGTCCAACGCGAAACTCAAGGGCGTAAAACAACATGTATAATACCCTAAGGTTATTTGGTTCTTCTGTCCCTATATCATACTTCAATGTCACTATGGTATTTGGATCCTCATTCATTATCACATACTCTCTATCTCATATGGGTATTTAAATAATCAGTCTCTATCCTACACTATGTTTATCACGGATGGGTAGTTGGAGCCTCATTCGGTGTCCCACACTCATATATCAATCAATCACACATAAAACAAATATAATAACAAAATTCATAGTTAATCAAAATTTAACATTTTTATCAACATTACACATCATTGTAGACCACTACAATTTATCTACACAAATCATGGTTCCTCCATTAAATGACATGGAATAATATTAAAAATTCACTATTAAACCATTTTTCTTCATTTTAAAAAATAGTACATTAACCCATTATGATCAAGTAAAATCATCTATTGATTCCCATTTTCAATTAATTGGTAATAACATTATTTAACAAATTACACAATCCCAGTTTCCATAAATTAATCAATCACAACATTCCATTAATCAATCAAAACATTAGTTAATACAAATTCTAATTAATTCCAAAATAAAAATAGTCTATTAATTAATCAACAAATTAATTAATACAAATTCCACAAATTTTATAATCACAAACAAAAAAACTCCAGTTTCCCATATTCAACTCATTTCATAATCACATTGAAAATCAATGATATAAACCCATGATTTCTTAAATAATTTATTCGATTAATTTATTAAATTTGAAAATCCATTTTCAAGTGAACCAACTAATATTACATAACAAATACACAAAATTGAACTTTAAAAATACATTAATTGGATTTTGAACACCTATATCAATATCGTAGATGGTTACTCACCAAAAGTTTCTTAAATTGAAGTAGAATGACTAAGATCATGGTGAATAATAAGATCCATATCTAAAACCTTAATCCATTATCCAATAGATTAAATCTATAAAAACGTAGATATATATCCATTATCAAAAGAGAAAAAAAATCCCTTCAAGGTATAAGAGGCAGCTGGAAGAAATATGAGAAACCCATGAGAAACCAAAAGAGACGAGAATATCTTACCGAGGGAGGTGTAGATCTTTAATCTAGGAATTAATTTACTTTGAATGGAGGTCCAAAGGAATTGGTATCTGTCCACAGGCCTCAAAAATGAGATAAATCATTTAGGGTTGAATTAGGTTAATATTGGTGATGTCCAAGGTGTTCAGGAATTTTTAAACATATTTCAGGATTAATTAAACTCACACACATGGTTTCTTATATGTGGATCACTTTTTTAACCTATCTGTGGGCCTTAACCTTGTGCCTCACCGAGGGGCATCGACATTTACTTCTAAAAGGGAACATGGTTTGAAAAATAGTGGTCCAACCTTGCAAAACCCATTTTCTCAAGGGTGTTTGATTTGTTTGGTTGATAACATGATTTGGGAAAACTACACCTCAATTGAGCACTTCCACACCTCATTCCAAAGATCTGAAACATCACATATAAAACAACCAGGATTAAATCCACACAAGATATACTCAAAAAAGGAAAAAGAGAACCTATAAAAGAGCTTGAGATATTTCTAGAAAAGGTCGGGATCTTACAATCTACCCACCATACAATAGCTCATCAATGAGTTATACTCCCACGTATCTTTAAGATTAAGAGTAAATCTGATCAGGCATCTAATGTTAAATATCATCTTTTAACTAATATGTTTCATAAAAAAACATGTCCATGATGAAAAAATATAAAAACTACAAGTGCGTTCTTTCTTTACAAAACTCTATCACTGCGATCTAACACACGTATCATATTCTCCTCAAAGGACACATCAGTCTCAAGATCAATATTCCCCACACTGAAAATATGAGAAGAGTTTGGGTGATACTACCAAATTTGTGACACATGAACCATATCATGAGTACAACTATGCCTATGTTCAAGATACAATTGGTTCCACCAACCTGATGCCATCCACAACCTCAAATGGTCCAACAATCTTGGCCATCAACATGTCCTACCTATATATATTATGGGGAACCAATATAGTATAAAATCAAAGGAAAACATGATCAACCTCTATAAATTATAGGGGTCATATATTTTCATCATCATATTATATTTTTGTAATCTGATTAATATACATACAATTTTATACCTCCTAAATATTCTCGAATGTCTCTATCATGAGACTCCGTCCCGATAGCTATGAATCACTTCCATACATACAACGTAGTGGTGATATTCATGGATAACCATAAAATTATTTATATGGTTCCATCGATATTGTTCCTGGATAAATTGTTTTATAGAATAAATCCACAAAATCTATGTTCTTCTTAAAATACACACTAATGTCGAGTACACACAACCATTGAATATCCTCAAAACCTATATATTACATTATTTCTACCCATCTATCTATTGGTGTAATGTTGTACTCAGTGAAACCTGTGTACCATGATCCTTCTGCAAGATCTGATAGAAGGTATAAGTAAACGCAAGATATGTCATAAAAAATAATATCGTCACTGCATGTAGATGGGTTATCTCATTTATGTACAAGTCCCCCAACTACTCCAATTATAAAGTCTCTCATATAGGAAATAAATGTTTTAACTTTTTTATTCAATCCAAAACCATGAAAATCGAGTCATTCTTTCAAGGTGTCTTCAAGATACCCACAAAAAATTCCATGGCAATGTTTTCCCACTTCCATTCTTGAATGGAAATTTTTTATAGAAAACCACCAGGTCATTGATTCTCAGCCTTCACCTATTGATAGTTCATGAACCATGCTCTCTCATTTTTCATTCTAGGCTATCAAAACTATCATCACAGTTTATGGTACATTTTTCTCACACCTAGATGCACCTCCCTCTTCAAGGAATGAAATTCACACATCATCTTTTTATACATGATCTTAGGAATTATAACACAATTCCTTAAATAGATGATCTCAACCTCATATATTGTTGAATATGAAGTTTACACCCAAACTTTTTGAATTTCCCTCAAGAAAAAAATTTAAGATACTCTTACTACCAATCTCTATTCCGGCCCAAATGAAAAGACTCTATGAAAGCTGATATGAGAGTCATCTTTCTCTGGTCCTCTAGAGTCACAACACAAATCTCATCCTGTAAGGTCATTATCTTGCAAACAACAATGGACTTCTAAACTATCTGAGTTTGAGTTTTCCTACTCAAAGAGTTAGCCATATTGTTTCCCATTCTAGAAGTACATTCAATCTGAAAATCAAAATGTTTCATACAATAAACCCACCTCCATTGTTGAATATTCATTTCAAACTGGGAAAAGATATAATTTAATCTATTTAGATTTTTATACATGGTAAAATTCTCACCCAATAGATAATGATGACAATAAATAAAAGAATAAACCACTTTTTCAAACTCATGGAAAATTGTAGGGTAGTTCGGTTCATATATACTCAACTGGTAAGACCTATAAACCACAATGTGATCTCCCTGTATCAATAATACTCCAAGACCTATCCTAGATGAGTAAAAAAAAAAATTTATCCTCCTCACTAGGTTCTGGTTGGATCATGAATAGTGTCATTATCAACAACTACTTGAACTCAGAGAAATCATTCTCACGTGCTTCAGACCATTCAAAAATCCCCCATCTTGGTCAAGCCTGAAATAGGTGCTTCCAAGATTGAAAAGTCATGGATGACCCTCCAATAATAACCTGCTATGAAAAAAATATGGATATCAAATATTTTATTAGTATAATCTTACGAAACCAATTTTTAAACATTTCCTAGGTATAATATCATTCATTTTAGTTACATGATGTGGCCCGATATGTTTACCTAAATAATAAAAAACTGGAACATTGATATCTTGGAGTATAGATGATTCTCTATCAGTGTACTTAAGACGATTTCAATACGGTGAGAATTGTTTTTATGAGTCTTAGAGTACAACACATTTTAATCCCCAAACACAGTCACAAACTAATCTTGGTATGGATGGAATATGCTATTCATCAAGGCCATAAAAACTGCTGGTGGGTTCATTACCTCTAATGGAATATCAATGAATTCATAAATTACAAAACTACTTCGTATGATGTTCTCGGTATAATATAAGGACGATCAATCAACTAGTGATATCCCGAAATCAAGTCATTCTTCGGGAAGACACAATCTCCACTCAACTGGTTAAAAAAACTTCAATATTTGAAAGAGGATACTAGTTATTCAGTTTCATCTGGCTCAACTTCTAATAATCAACACATAACCGAAAACTCCTCTCATCTTTATTTTAAAACAAAACTATATAACCCCAAGGTGAAAAAAATGAATGGATAAACCCCTTTCCCATCAACTAGAATATTTGAGTATTTATCACTACAAGATCTAAATGATCCACTCAAAATAGTGTAATAGAAACATTATCATCCCCTAATATGAGATCAATTATAAAATAAAAATCTCTCTCATGTGACAGCCCTATGAAGTCCTCAGGAAAACATCCCGGGACATATCCACTACGGTTTTATGGAAACCATGCTTTAAAACATGATCATTCAGTAGCATACTTTCAACCTCTGCTGGGAGCTTCCACAGTTCATGATGAATTGGCCTTGTATGGACTTCCAAGATGTCCCATGCTTGATAGTAAAGATAAGTTTCACCCCCTTGAGACATAAAGTTCACTCACCTACAGTAAAAGTCTATATATGATCAATATGCTACTAAATATTCCATTCCCATAATTAGTTCATATCCTAACATATTAATGATGTAAAAATCCCAACTAAAATGATACCCACTAACATCGAGAGAACACCAATAACATAAATAAGTGTCTCTTGATTATACGTGTAACGATTTATCTATTGTCATTACCCCACTCAGAAAATCAACCACAAATCTCAAATTGTTGAAAAGTGTTATGGATATAAAATAATGAGAGAAACCCTAATAAAAAATGTCACTAGAAAGCATGGAATTTATAATACCAATACCTATAATCATCATTGGTACATTATTACCATCCACAGTTGTATGCTGAATTGCATGGAACTATCCTAAAATTATTCCATGTGATGTAGTCTATGTACCCGGAGATATACCACTCTAATAATACAAGTGATATTTATGAGAATCCCGAAATGCACTTCCCTTATTGCAACAACAAATATAAATCTAACTTTCAGACTAATATGGTGTTAATGATCCCATTCACATATTTTGGATCATCATAGCATCTCCATAACCACTCATATGTCATGGGTTCCTACAGAAACTTTGTAGATGTCCCATCCTGCTGTAAGCTTATCACTCTGTTCATGGTTAAGAACAATTTACAAGGAAGTGGCCAAACCTAGCGCACTAGTGTAGAATTACTTGGGTGAGATCCTAATTAACTGTTCTTTCCCACTATCCACTCTTCTATCCCAATATATTGTCATCATTATCATAGTGATGCTTCCACCCCTTAGAATACAAACATGTATATCATTTCGTATAAACCACTTTTCATTCACTAGAAGTATCCATCTGATTCCCCTCATATATGATAGTCTGATCCACAACTGTAGTGACCTTAATTAATCGAATAATGTTAACGTATGAATTAATCTCACACATAAGTCTATATGAATATGCGTTTCCATAGTTTTCTCAACAACTGGTAGTGCTATAAAAAGGAACTAAAGGTCAAAAAGTGACTAGAATAGTCTATCATGAAGATAATCCCTTTGGTAAATAAAATTAACTCAGCTTCTCGCTCATGTCTTAGTGTATCTTGATAAATGTGATCCATGTAATTTTCCTAAAATCCATTCCATTCCATGCCTTCTAGTTGACCAATCCAAGACTAGACATCCCACAAGTTCTTTGGTGATCCCCAGGACATGTGAGAAACCAAAATTACCAACTTCTCAATAGGAGTATCCATATGGTCATGTATAATATCGATGGAATAATTCCATAATTCAGCGGACACATTTTCACCCTCTCCCATGAATGTCAGAGTGTATTGTAAATGAAACTATAGTGTAAGGTCAAACATACTTTTCACAAAACACTATGGTGTTGTCTCTATAAATTTCACGAAGAAATAACTGTTATCACATAACACCTCTACGGATTCCTCACTTGGCACTATCAGTGCTTCATGTTCCACAACTGAAGGATGATTTCTAGCTATAAGCATCAGTCGTCTTATCAGTAATAATCATCTTGGAGGAAAATATCTACATTTACAAACACAGGTACCATAACACATTAAAAAACATCAACACATATAAGTAATTGTTAAATAAAAATATCCATAACAATTTATTCCCCTCACACCCTACCAAATGGTCTTGACTGAGGTTCTATAAATACCCTTAACCTCCCTACATGTTCGTCATGGTTAACAAGGGTAAACACATTCTAATTACTGAAGTTTCTAATTATAAACCCATTTTCATATTTTTCATCATTTTATAACAATAAAATCATATTAAACACCATTTTCAATTAAAGAACAAAAAATTTTCAAACATTTCAAATTCCACAAATTACCCAAAACCATTTTCTTTTTGTGCATTCTTAAAAAGATGCATTTCACATGATAATTATGATTTCGTAGAATGATTATTTCATACTCAAAAATCCTCAAATAAAAGGCCACAATTAAAATATTAGAAAATGTCAAAAATCACATCACACAATAAGTGCATCACTCAAGGTGAAAAAACATCCAAATACAACTACACACATCAATGAAAAGAATCCAACCCTAGGTACTTGGATTTTACCTTCATACATGGGTTAGATAGTACTATGAATTAGATCTTAATAATGGATAGAATCATCTTATTCCTTTTTATAACTTTACCATATATTATGGAAAAATAGATGAAAATGAAACTCCTTGGATAACAGACTTTAATTTACTATCCTGGGTGCCACACACTGGTGCCCTGAGCTGGTCGACCACATGACCTATAGTGTGCCTCTTCGTATGCCAAAGGTTGATGAATAGTAGCGATGGTCTTGTATCAAACCTGGGGAGACTATACCCTATTTATAAAAGCCGCAAAATAGTAGAAATAAATTACCTAAAGTCAACTAAATAACCACAATCAGAATAAAAAAACGATTAACACCAGTATCACATGATAACGAAAATAGGAATACAATATCCCAAAATAAATAGTAGATATGTCTTTCCAAATATGTCTCAAGTGTGAAATGGAAACTAAATATAAAGCCACTAAAAAATTCAAAAGGGTATTGAATCTATGTCACTACCCCTCATTCATGATCTATATTAACTCATCCATATTACAAAGGGCCCCCTTCTCTTTTCATGTCCTAAGAACATCAAGTCTATTTGTGTATTGATTAGGAATCCCAAGCAAGGTGTGAGTAAAACATAGTAGGCCACCACCAACAAATTCTAATATTATATCTAGTGAAAAAAAATGTATATAGTTGTATAAACAATAAATTAGAATGTATAAGTAAACAATTATAACATATCAATATTCTTATATTAACTATATAACTTCAAGGTTCACAATGGAACCCATACAACCAATACCTTCGTTGTCACATGTTTGAGTCTGAACCATCCCCATGGGATATCAAATATCACATTTCGATGGATATAATCTATCATTTCAATAAAATTTATATTTTGGATCATTGGAACCATAGTCCAAAGGAAAACTCATAGGCATAAAACATCGTGTCTAACACCCCATTAGTATTTGGAGCCTCAGTACATGTCCCACACCTAAATGTCACTTGGATATTTGTAGGCTCAATTCCTGTCATATAGTCTCTATCTCAAACAGGTATTGGAGAATCATTATCTGTCCGAGACCACATTAATAACATATGGGTATTTGGAGCATCAGTCTTTTCCCACACCACGTTTATTATATTTGGGTATTTTGAGCCTCATTAGATTTTCCACACTATTATATTAATAAATCACACTTACATCACTTATAATTACACCATTCAAGGATTTTAAACATTATCCCTTTTTATCAACACTACATATTGTTGTATACCATTACAATTTATCACAAGAAACATGGTTCCTCCATTTAATCACATGGATAATGTGAACAACTCACAACAAATCCATTTTTCCTCATTTAACCATACAAACCTTTAACCCATTATGCTCAAGTTTAATCTTCTATTAACTCCCATTGTCAATTAATTCATAATCACATTAA
This sequence comes from Viscum album, assembly GCA_963277665.1. Classification (NCBI taxonomy): domain Eukaryota; kingdom Viridiplantae; phylum Streptophyta; class Magnoliopsida; order Santalales; family Viscaceae; genus Viscum; species Viscum album. The sequence goes on along the minus strand of OY728143.1, from coordinate 794,551,967 downwards.
TTAAAAAAATAAATAGTTCTAATATCCATCAATTCCACAATCAATACATTACATTAATTAATCAAAAAACTAATTAATACAAATTCACATAAATTCCACAATAATGATATTCCATTAATTAATCAACCATGTATTTAATCAAAATTCCACCAATTTCATAATGAAAAATTTAGAAACTTAATTTTTCTATATTAAAATATTTTCTCAATCAAATGAAAAATCAATTAATTTATTCCATGATTCCGTAAATTAATAATTAAATTAATTTATTCAATTAAAAATTGAACTTTCAAGAGATAAAATTGAAATACCACCACACATACATGCCATAGAAATTTAATACTATGAGAATTGGATTTAGACAACATACCTCAAGATCATGGATAGAAACTCGCTAATAGAAATCCCCAATTGAAATGGAATGACCAAAATGATGAAGAATAATGAGATATAGATATAAAAATTATACCCATGATAAAAATAAAATGATCAAAACAACACTAGATCAATATCCTTTATCAACACATAATAACATCCAATAAATGTTAAGAGAAGCTTGAGAGAAGGATGAGAAACCAAATAGGATGACGATATCTTACTTGGAGAGGTTCATATCGTCAATACATGCATTGATTCACAAGTAACAGAGGTTGTAAGGCCTTGGAATCTATCTAAGAACCTCCAAAAATGATTGAAACCATTCAAGGTCTAATTAGGTCACGCATGAATAAATTATTAGGTGTACATGAAATTTAAAACAAATTTTTTGATTAATTAACCACACAAAATCAGTTCTATAAACATTAACCATGGTTTACCCTAACTATGCACTATAACTTTGTGTGCCGCCTATGGGAATCTCATGGTTACTCCTAAAAGGGAACACATTTTATAAAACCATGTGATAATCATAAAAACCCCACTAACTCATGCATGTATGGTTTTCTAGGTTGGGCGTATAGTTTGGGAAAATCGTGCAACAACCATATAATACCCCCACTTCCTCCCAATGTTCTCCAAATTCACCTGGAACAGAACCATGATAAAACCAAAACAAGATATACTCAAAAAATTAAAAGGAGTTCCTAAAAAAGTGATTGAGACAACTTCAAGAAGGGTTGTGATCTTACGGATTATTTTTATTATATATTTACAGTTTTATAGTTATAGTCAACTATAGCGTTACATAATTTTACAAATTTCATAGTATATAATAATTACATATATAGTTTAAATAAAAAATTCTATTTAATTATTTGATGATTTATTGTTTTATAGAGTTATTAATTAATATAAAATTATGGTTTTTTTCTATATAAATTATTATAATTTTATACATTCATAAATTTTACTTGTAAATATTATTAGTTTCCACTTTTATAAACTCACAATTATATATAATTATAAAAATTATGTATACTTTTATAAGATAAATGCACTTTTCTATAGGTATATACTTTTATGCATTTATAAATTCTTAAAACTATATATTTCTATATAATTTTATAATTTTATATATGTATGTAATTTTATAAACTAATATAAATATATATACATTTCTAATTTATATTTATATACATGTATAACTAATCAATTTATAAAAATACTAATACTTTTATACATTCAGAAATTTTATTTCTATAAATTATAATTTTATAATTTTATAATTTAGTAATACAGTTATTATTTATTCAACTAGTTCATTTGGATAATTAAGAGTTATTTTATTATATGAAATATTTTAAAGTTAAAATAATAACAGATAGAATTTGGATGTATGATTTTACTTGAATTTTGAATGAGTAACCAAATTAGATTCTATTTTTTTGGATTTATTGATGAATAATGTATCAAAGGGGGATGTTATTTTATATATTTTTACAATTTCATTTCTAGACCATGGTTTAATCATAAAGATGTATGTTTTCATATCACTATACTTTTATTTCAAAACAACTATGAGGTATGGAACCATAACATAAAAATAGTTCAATACCCACAAAATGTTTATATTCCTAAGAAGTGGTGTGGGAATGATATGATATTTGGTCAATTTTCATATCATTCACAATCTGAGTATGAACATAATGATATGAAATTCAAAGTTAGTGTTGAATGTGTTTTAAAATCAATAATAATTTATTTTTTATTTGTGAATCCATTATTATATTCAATCTTTATATTTTAAATTATTAAAATCTGCATCAAATAATATAGATTTTAATTATTTTTATATGTCAATTATTAAATTCAATAACTATATTTTGATTTATTTTTTACTATGTAAATGTGATTTTAACAGTAAATGATTGGGTTAAAAGTCAATAATTTCGATATTTATGTTGTTTCAGAATGAGGATTCTATTTTGGAATTCTATGATACATTAAATAAATTATCTTTTAAATTTCACATTTCCTTTAAAATGGTCTTTTCTGATTAGAAATTAATGTTTATATATTCAATAGTTTTATTAATATACTATACTCTATACAAGGGATGAGTGGAATCTATTTTTATAAATGCAGACATGTGTATGGAAAAAGGATGTTATCTATAATTATCTGATAATATTAACTTTTTGATACCTCCTAGATACAAGGAATATCACCTAAAATATAATATAGACTGATAATAACACCATATAAGGGGAATTTCACTAATTCTATATAACCCATAGGATATCAATTGTAACCTCACTCCTTGAAAAGGTGAATTAATTTTTAACCCCATTAAAACTCCTGAACCTACATTATGTACAACATCACCAACATGGTTTAAATTAGTGGAGACCTCCAAAACTACAACATCTATTATATTTTCTGTTAGCTTCTTAGATGATGATTTTGAGGAAAAAAGTGAATAATTACTATCATCCTCATCAGCTTCATCTCTAAAATAGTTGTTAAAGGATTTTATAACCTAAGACTTATCCCATATCTCTTCTAGACATGAACCATTGTTTCTCGAACTATTATGTGTAGTTTTCAACCAATACACGGCTCCTGTGATCATTTTGGATGAATTCATAGGATAACCCCAGTCACTAGATGAGTAATTATTTTTTTAAATTCAATTTCCCATTTCCTATTAACCATATTGAAATTTTTTGAAGAATTCAAATTTTGTATTCCAGTAATATGAAATTCCAATTTTTGTATTATTTTATTTTTCTAAATATTAATATTACTGGATCAAATAGGATCGATAATATTAGAGAATGGATGGAATAAAATATTATAACAAAATGGTATGAATAGTGTGTGATGGAGTTCATCAAATTTTTAAAAGATCATGCATAAGACCCTTATAAAAACATTTGTATGTGTTTGTGTTATTTTTATGAAAGTGTAATCTATCCAAGGGATTCAGATCAACACTTGATCTATAATGGAAAATATCTAAGTTATAAATAATGGAATAATCCTTCGGGAAAAGGGAATATATATAGTGACTAGGATAAAAAAACAACTTTTGGATTTTCTAATATGATTAAAAGTACTGAAAATAAAGAATATGGTATTGAGGATGTTATTATAAGTGTGAATGATGATAAAGATCATATTGAGGAATTGAAAATGACTGTTCAAGTTGAATTTCATGATTATCAAAAAAAATTATATGTTAAGTGTTGGAAAAGTTTTTATGGTGTGATAGCTGCACTAAATAAACAACACTGATAGCCATGCTGAATCATTATAATTTAAGTGATGGAAAATATTTTATTCCAGTTTTACTGAACCACATTCTCTCTTGATTTATATGCTCTTATATGACAATGCACTTCTTTTTTGAACATATGACACTAATTGAATTCAAAATTTGATGTGTATGATCCCTACAAGAATACATGATTTTGCAGATGAATTTATAGTGTTTCTAAAGGACCAAAAAATTTGTTAAATAATTCCCAATGTGTGGTGTTTCTCTATACAATAAAAATGAATCAAATCATATGAATTTTGAATGAAACATTATATTAATTCTAATGGTTAGGCACCTATATATAAGTGAGATGGTAAAATTCAAATGACATTGTACATAAATTCCAGAAATTGAGATAGGAAACAATTTCTACTAAAAATATATACTTAGTGGATGAGAATTCATAATTAATAACATAAATTTTGAAACAGGCCAAGAAACTTTCATCTTCAATTATCTTCAAATATAGTCAACGATTTTGGTTTTCAAAGAAGCACTCACAAAACATGGTTGGTTATGGTTGTAAATTATAACATTAAACCATGTATATCAATAAAAAAATATTTTATGTTATCTAATCATATATCAGGTACATTTCAACTAGGTAATGATATTGATGTTTATTTATCTCTATTAATCAAAAATTTCAAATTATGCAGGGATTCAGGTGTTACTTTTTGAGTTTCATATAGGAATTAGGATTTCATTTTGAGATACATATTTTACGGGATGATAAATTACTTTCTTCCTTATGGAAATATTTTAGGATATAACATTAAAGTAACTCAAGTGTGTCTCATTTGTGAAAACGTTACATGGTTAGAGTGTTTGGAACATTCATCAATTTCTATGTTTCTAGGACATCATATATTTCAATCCCAATGATATATGTATCTATTTTTTATGAAAAAATTTGATGTGTGATCATAAGAATGTACTTATCCATCTCAAATAACTGGGGATCAAATGTTGGAGAAATTAAAACATATGGAAACTACATTGGGTTAACCTTCTTCAAAAACCCTTATGAAAATCGGTTTTAAAAATAGATCGGATTGTTTAGTTACTAGAGAGGATTTCTCTGTGCATCAGACATTTTCCAAATATTATTCATGCTGAAAAAATAATGTGATAGAGTCATTATCATGTTACTAAATACACTCGAAGAATGGAAATAATTATGTCACAGTTGGACATGATTGATATGGGAGTATGTTCTGACTTGGTGCTAGTGAATTGTGAAAAAATATGTTTTCTTCCACTAGCTATTTACAATCATTATAGGAAGGAGGGATATTAACGTTTCTTCTTTATGAATGATGTAATGGTTTTAGATTATTATTCATCGAATAAAAAAATATCATGACAACGAATAATATGATGTTAAAGGGTCTAAAATCATATGATTGCTAGGTTTTAATACATGATCTAATTATTGTATATTTAGGATGAGTTTCTCCAAGAATGTACTTCAAACATTAACCTCATAACGCCCCCTGATCTGGAACTCTCTAACATATCTGGAAAAGGATGGATGAGAGACCCCAAGTGCACATCCTTTTATTCCAGAGGCTGCTGACTAGAAGCGATGGTTTGATAAGTATGGTTGGGAAACTATACCCATAGTTAGAGAGTTACTACACAATGGAATAATCAATAACAATAAATAAAACATAAATGTGTAAAGTAATTGAAACAACATTATATTGAGGAAAAACACAAAATAAAAATGAACTGAAAAATAAAATAAAATATAAATTAATAATGTAATGACGTACTATAATGCAACTTAATTTAATGATAGAAACAAAAAAGACTAGTACACTTATAAAAAGACATTGAAGTCCCTTATCCCAAGTCACCCATTGGTTCCACATCCAAACTCTATCACATCTAGTAATGATAATTAAAGAAAATATATTCCATTGATCTTTTACAGTACTTTATCCATATAATCTTCTCGGGTACCAAAAGACTACCCCGATTGGGTGTGATTATAACTTACTAGATTGACACCATCATGTCGAAATATATCCACTTCGATAAGAAGTGTATAAAATAATGAAATAAAGAAGATTTTTAATTAATTTTCCAATTATCCTATTACCACAAGAAACAATTTCATCCCCAATATCGAATATATTTGATCGTGTCAGACAACCATGCTAAACATAACAATATAACAATTGAAATATAACCTGCATCAGCACCATATTAGAATGCCTATAATCATGTCTTACAACCATGCCAACCATAACTTTCTAACCAAGGTTTACCTTAAAAAACTAGTTAAAACTTGTTATATAAGAATTTTAACACTTAATTTTTGAAGAGCCCTCTATATAAAAATTTCAACATTTCAACTCAGCCAAGCCACTATATCAATATTTTAGCATTTCAACTATGCCAAGGGCCACTATATGAACATTTCGACATCTCAATCCATCTATTCCCACAATATCATTATTTCAACATATCAACCAGGCTACTATCACTATATTATAATTTCAGCTTGTATCACTAAAAATAGACCACTATATAAGTATTCCAACATTTGAGAACAACACAACTAATAACATGAAGTATATCCAAATATCAAATAATATGTTCAGTGGTTAATTATGAAAATCACCATTTAATTTCCAATTACATATTTAATATATCAATTGGTGAAAAAAATAGAATGCCAATTATCTCAATAAAAAATACAATTCAAGTTGAATCTGTATCAATAAAACACCCATAATTCATTTCAGTATAAACAAGCATTAATATATTTAATAAATTCAATTATTTTCAAGGATTAGCTCAACCGAAGGGTATCCAGAAGCCATTTCAACCAAAAGGATCCAAAATAGGCTCGAATGAAATATAAAAATTCATCATTTAATTTATTTGGATCATAATATTTTGGCACAATATCTATATTTCAAATACTTTATAATTACTAAACCTTAGGTTTATGTTTTAAACCACTGGCCTTTTACCATTGATCGAACAATGCTTCTAATGGAAAATGCCGATGAGGATGAAGGTAAGGATGACCTTAAGAAAGACCCAATAATAAAATAGATCAAGGTAAAAAACAACAATTATCACGTTAAAAATATTACACAATTGTATCTAGATAATTAATGGAGAGAATAGGGAGCCAAAGAATAACCACTTACCTAGGAATCGATTGCACAAACGGGTCTTCCCGATGGGAGGATGGAATTCAAAAATCACCTGGAAGGTAACCAAAGGTCAAGAGAAGATTTCTACATGTGGGTGAATGAAAAAATAATCCGAAAATATAATTTAAAATAGAATATTGGTGAATTATACAATATGTAATATACATACACATCATGTAACTATTTTTAACTCTTTATGCAGAAAAACCAATAACCTCGACTGAATATTAAAATCACCAAAAACATACATAAAATTGAATCCATGAACATGATTTTTAAATGTTGTGTAGATGTGTTATAGTTTATTTTAATTATAAACACCCTAAACCCCCTATTAAACTTCTCAACATACCATGAAATAATGGTAACACCTGACCCATTTAAACCTAGACCCCATTAATTTGAAGAAAAACACATTTCCCAAAATATTAGGTCATCTTCCCAAATTATTCACTCTGTATCCTAACAAGACACATCCACCAAGGCTCAAAAAACCTCAATGAGGTATGTAATAAGAAAAATATGGAATCTTACAATCTACCCCTTCATATAAGTTCTCACACACGAGCTACTCAGAGCATCACTATAGGGATATTATTAAAAATGTCTTGGTAATGTTCTCACATATCAGACTCATTATACCAAGTATCCTCCTAAACATTCCCATTATTCCACTGAACATAAACCAAAAATATAGTCCAACACTAGAGATACTTCTCACTATAGTCCACAATCCATATCAAATGCCCCTATAAGGACACATCATCTCTAAGATCAATGTATGCTATATCTATCACATGAGTAGTGTATCGATAATATATCTGAATTTTTGACACGTGAAATATGTTATTAATGGAACTATAACATCATGGATGTGATAAAAGGTATGACACCTGCATTCCCTATATCAAATACTTGAAAAACCTGGGTGTTTCCTTTCTCTATATCCAGATATGGCTTTTCCCCAACCTAGGTGACATATGATAGGATACATGATTACCATCCATAAACTATAGGTAATATTTGATGGTGATCATAATATTTTTTCTATAGATTCATGGTCACCAAACCCTGTCTAATGAAATAAACTTATTCATAAATCCCATGCATGAGATTAGGCCCAAAAAGTGCTAATTATCCTTCCTCCAACCACAAAATAGGTGAATGAAATGACCTATCACACCAGGCCTTGAAAGTTATTTTGGGATTTATGTCTGGAATCTGTTATTATATGAATACTCCATGAGTGATGTATGCTTCTTTGATTAACTAAAGAAATCCAAAACATAGCCTCTCAACATATCCTATAGAACATGAATTATCCTATCAAAGAGAATATTAGTATGAGGATGATAAGTTGTACTCAAAATAATCTTTGATCCCATATAATTATAAATATCCATCCTGAAATGTTATGTGAAATAAGGATATATATCAGAAAAGATACTCCTCATAACACCATGTAGTAGAACTACCGCACACATGTAATTACTTCCTTGATCATCAACTCTGATAGTCACACTGATAAGAAATAAATGAGATACCTTCATCTGCCAATCCACAATCACCCATACGGTTTCTGATGTAATCCAGTCACAATTTATACAGTGAAATAATCCCATTTCCACTTAGGAAAAGGGAAAGTCTAAAAAGTCCCAACTGGGCTCTGATTATCAACATTCACCGGATGACAAGTAAAATTTTTTCCTTGAAATCCTTCTGACAACTTCATCATTCCTAACCACTACTACTATCTACAGAGATCATGATACATTTTTGCCAAACCAGGATATACCACCCAAATAGAAGCATGAAACTATTCCATCAGCAACCCACAAAACCTATTGGAACCTATATATGGCCATGAAAATGAATAGAATTTTCACTACCAAGTGATCAACTTGATGGAATCTACCCATCATATCTGTTTTCTCTCAAAACTAATCCCTACGAATCAGAAAAAATTTCAGTCTTAATTTGTTCCAAAAGCATGGGTCTAAAAGATGTTAAAGACATATCAACTCATCACTGAAACTCCAACACATCTAGATCCATGTCTGTAAAGTGGGCCACCACCCACCATTAGTCGGAAGAGTCCTACGAACCAATGAATATGTATACCAGATCCATGCATTGATGATTATCTTTCTCTTTCCTAGTCCATAATACAAATTAAATTCAAAATAATATAATAACATAACCCACCTTATATGGCGAAGGTTAATGTCCTGTTGAGAATAGATATACCAGAGGATCATGTTGTTCTTGTATACTAAAAACTCCACACCAATGAGATAATTCTTACACCCTATTAGTGAATGTACCACCACTAATAACATTATGTTATGAGTAACATAATTCCACTAATCTAGCATCAATTATCTGGATATATAAGCAACTTATTGATCCTCCAATATCAAAACGGCTCTGAGTCCAAATTCAGAAGAATCATAGTACACCATATATGTTTTTCTTGGAATACATAAAGTGAGAATATGAGATTAGGGAAGCATTCATTTATTCTCTTGAAAATATCTTTTTCAAGCATCTGACCATACAAACCTTACTTCCATTTTTGGTTATCCCTGACATCAATTCGGCAAAAAGGGAAAATTCGTGCATAATTCTATGATAATTACCTGCTAAACCAAAAAATCACTAAATCCAAAAAACATTCTTAAATTGTTAACATGATACTACAACTTCAACTTTATCTAGGTGTAGTGATTATCCTAACCCTAGGATGTCTTGGTCGAGAAGAGAAATTCATTAATCTAGAATCCTCATATTGTTAGCTTGTCGTAAAGCTGATGCTCTCTCAATGTACATAAGATGATGTCTTGATGATTGGCATGATGGTATAATCACTAGGAGTAAAAAACAATTTTTAAAAAAAACACCAAAAATTGATCCATGAAAGGATGAGATACACTATTCATCAAGATGAGAAATCTCACTAGTGCATTGGTAAAACTGAATGTCATCATGAAGAACTCATACAAGACATCCCTACTTCTAAAAGTAGTCTGAGGTATGTCTGATGGTCTCACCCACAACTAATGATATCATTATATCAAGTAAATATTGGAGAAGATATTATCACCTCTCAGCTAATCTAACAGATCATTGATGTGAGGAAGGGGATACTAGTTCTTGACCGTCATCTGGTTCAATCTCTAACAATCCCTATATAATCGTGAAGACCAATAACCCTTTTTGGAGAAGAGAACTGGAGAACCCCATATAGATGTACTTGGTCCTATGAAACCTATAGTTTCCAGATCTTTCAAATGAACTTTCAAATACCAAATCACTAATGGTTCCATTATATAAGGAATAATATAAAATGGCTCTAATCCTAACACCAATTTTTTCATGAATTCAATCCCTCACTAAGGTGGAAAAAAATTTATCTTTAAAAAACATACATCCTAATAATGGTCTATCACTCGAGGAAAACAATCCAACTGCATAACAAAATCATGAATAGAAAGACTGAATATAAAATCTACGAGGCAATCTAACCTGCCTTGAATAGGTCTTGGAAGACCAGCATGAAATTCCCAATAACTATGGTGTTAATAGATCCATCCTTTAGGATATTGGTAGGTTACCCTCTTAAGGTAATAGTCGATATGTTCCTGGTATAGAACTAACCATTCCATACTAAGAATCAAATCAAATAATGTCATTTCCATGACAAACATTTCCCAAATGATACGGTAACCACCAATCTCTAGAGAACAGAACTAAAAAAGTTCTATATTATCTGATTTCACCCCCAACTATAGGTTGAAAGTTAAAAAACCATATTTTATTTCCACATACAAGCCAAAAAAAATTCAAGAAATGTAGATATTAAGGAATGTGATGATCCTATATTAAAAAAATAAAACCAGGGTAGATGATACAAGAATGGTACATTTGATTGCAGACAATCCTACATCCACAATAGCCAGAGTTGTATAAATAACTAGAAACAATCCATACCCTCTTCTTTGGGATCTTTCATGACTCCCCTAGGATATATTCTTTTCATGTTACTTCCATTCCAACACTGGGGTACCATATCCACTTCATTGAATAGGATGTCCTGTAAAAGTTAGACACCTACATGAACTGAAATAGTTGATTCCATCACATACAATGTTACTTTTCATGTTCCCTTTCCTCTACACTGCTTCTGTATTCCACTACAAAACCTATTTAGGTGGCCCAATCTGTCGTAATAATGACACTCCATGTGAGGGAAGAAACAATGAGTTTGTTTGTGACCAATCGAACCACACTGATATCACTAAAAAGGAACAAAATCCTTAGATAGATTACCATTTCCTTGACTGATCTGACTACTATTTCCCTTGTAAATAAATATCATAGAGATTTCTTTTTTTTACAAGAAGAAGATCTCACATTTTTCCCGGCTTAAATTCTCTAGGTACTACTTTCTACATCTCTATGATTCCCTTTCATGATGAGTTATTTATTAATAATATCTACAAATATTCTCATATAAAACCTGTTCAAATGTGAGCTTATCTTATAGTGGAGACCATTCTAAAAACCACTTTCCCAATTGATCTCATCAACTGCCAATGATGGATCAAGGCACTACAGACTGTTGAAATGTCTAGAATAGTCTAGTAATGAAAATCCCTTATGTTTCAGATGAATGGACCCATGATCCATCTCATCCCTCAATCTATCTGGATAGAAATGGCCAAAGAATGTTATCTCTGAGTACTTCCATGTAAAATCCCCTTATTTCCCTTTCTGTTTCTAAATTTTCCACAAACACATGGTTGGTCCATGAACCATATACGAAGAAATATTAACCCTCATATCCATGGGTGTCTCGTGATGTAAAAATATTTTATAGAATGAATTGATCATGAAATCGGCTGCCTAGGGTCCTCTCTCTTTATTAAACATAGGAGGATACTACATTTGAAACCATATTTTCAAAATTGACATTGATGGTATGGTGTGAACAATATATCTTTCCATGCATCTCATGAACCTAAAGAAGCTACCATGATGATGGTCATCCAAATGATCCTTTGGAACTATAGAAAATATTGGTTCAGTTTCACTACAAGTGTTTAGATTACCACTCTCCAGACGCTCAACTCGAGCATGATGAGGATGTATTTTATTTACATGAAAAAAAAACGCCTAAGAAAACATGATATAACATCAAAATTATCAAATGGTGAAAAAAACAAAGAACCATTGACTTCTGGTTCCACTAAAAAACTCTTAAAAGTGTTTTATCTAGAAATAACAGTTCATTTACATTATTTCATTCAACAGATATCACAAATCAATGATCATCAAGAAAGTGTATATCACTTCCAAAGTTAAGATGTCCCTATCATGAACAATGCATTTTATTATATCTATAAGTGTGAATTATGATGCTTTAATACTCCTTGTGTTCCATACTGGTCAATGAATACAAATCTCAATAACCAATAATACCATAAAACAATCACCTCACGGAATTTGCAAATTATCCAAGGTGAAATAACATAAAATGTAACTAGAACACACTATAAACAACAATCCCATCATGGGGAACTCATGTTTTTCCATCATACATGGGTTAGATACTCCCATTAAATAGATCATTTCAAACTCTTGTCAAATACTATTATCGTTTTTACCGTTCCCAAATATTAATGAAATAGAATAGAAAACCTACTCCTTTGACACAACTTTATAATGTCCCCTGATGTGGCACTATCTTATGTGGAAAGAAAGGGTTGGTCACATGACCTCATGTTCACCACCCCATATTCCATAGGATTTCATATAGTAGTGTGGTTGTGGTAAGTACATTGATAAGAATATTCCTCCTATTTAGAGAGTTACAACACAATTGAATAATCAATAATGATGAATTAAATATCAACGTGTAGAAGTAAAGGAAACAAAATTATATGAGAGAAAAATAATCAATTAAAGCCATCTGAATCATCCAATAAATAATAAAGGAACAATGTAATGACATTATTAATTATAATTAAATTTCATGCAAGAAACAATACAAAATAAAGACTACCAGACTCGACAAAAGGATAAAAATTCCTTGGTATGAAATCCAACTTCGGACCCACCTCCAAACTCCATTCAATCTATTAAAATTATTAATAAATTGGAAGGTTATTTTACCTTGTCCAATCCTACAACCATATAATCTATTAGTGTACCAATTGGTGACCTGAATTCCACGCTATTATAACAATGTGGGTCGACACCATTGTGTATTAATATAACCAGCATGCCAACAAGTGTAAGCAACAATGTAATAAACAATAGTTTCAATTAATTAATAAATAAACATAATACCACTTGAATCTGATTCAGAACCATTATAAAATATATTTGATCATGTCTGAGAACCATTACATCAATGCCCATATAACCATGGTAAGATAACCTACCTCAGAACCATGCCAAAATGTCTCTCAACATGTCTAAAAACCATGTAAAACATAACCTTATTACCAAGGTATAACAAAAGAAATTTGTTCAAACCCACTATATTATCATTTTAGAATTTAATCGAGGACAAGCTCTTTATATAACAATTTCAACATTTCAACATGGCCAACCCCACAATATCATAATTTCATCATTTTAACTAGTCCACACCTTCTATATCAGAATCTCACCATCTCAACATGACCAAGACTTGTATATCAACATTTCAATATATCTAATGGGCCATTCCGACTATATTGAAATTTCAGCATGTATCATCGGTCATACCAACTATATATGGATTTCATTGATTAAACACAACAAAATTCTTAACAACAAAAATATCTCAAAATCAAAATCATATGGCTCAATGGTTAATAATTCCAATCACTATTTAACATTTCAAAATTCATATTTTATATATTAATTGGACAGAAAATATAACATTCCATATGTCTCAATAAAAAATACTATAAAAGGTGAATATGTATCAAAAACACACTAAAAATTCAAGTCATTCTAAAAACACATTAATACACTAAAAAATTCATTTATATTCATGGTTTTGATCACCTGAATGGTATCTACGAGTTGAGTCCAACCAAAAGGATCCAATAGGGAATATATGGAAATAATCAAATTCGTCATTTAATTTATCCGGCGCATGGTATATTGGAACACTTAAAATATTACACATTTGTGAAACTTATCAAACTGTGGGGTCAATTCTTAGATCCCCATCCTTTAACTACTAATCAAACTATTATTCCAATGGAAAACACTCACAAGGAAAAGGAGTGCATGATCAAAAGAAGGATCCTAGATAAAAACTGATCTAGGTAAAAACCCACAACATAGACAGTCAAAATAATACACGGAAATTTCTCGAGAATACTGTTATAGAAGAGGGTATCAATTTTGAACAACATACTTAGGGATCAATTACACAAATAGGATGATTGGATGGGAGTTTTGAACTCCAAAATTTCAAGGAAGGTTATATAATATTGAGAGAAGAGGGCTCCACACTAGAGAATAAACAAAATCAGCCACACAACATACATTAGCATAGATAGTTCAAGAATTGTGTGACCCATAATATAGTTACACATCATGTAATTATTTTTAATGTGATACACCAATAACCCCATCATCTTGGATGAATAATAAAATCACTCAAACCTTAAAAAACATGTAATCCATTTACACGATGCATAAATGTTTTGAAGATTGTTTTTCATACAATTATCCTTATAAATTAACTAAAACCCCTTTAAAAACTCAATAAATTGTAATAACCCATAGTATATTCTGACCTATATATACCTATATTCCATTAATTCAAACCCACATATATGCGTAAATATTAGATCATTTTCCCAAACATGGATCTCTATATCTTAACAAGACACGACCACCAAGTCTCAAAAAATGTTAAAAAAGGTAGGTACTTGGAAAAATATGGGATCTAACAAACTAAGAAATATTTACTTTTTTAAAACTATATGCATAAAAATTATAGAGTCGATGAAATTACAACTATTGAAAATGAAATTGTTGTCATATTATGTGAATTGGAAATGATCAACCCACCAGTACAGTTTGATAAGGTTGTTCACTGGTTGGTTCACATGGGGATAGAAATTTGACTATGTGGTTATTTTCATTATAAATAGATATACCCCATTTACCAGTATAGAAATTTTTTGAATGTGTATGTTGAAAATCAAAATTTTCTAGAGGGTTGTATTATAGAGAGATATATTGTTGAGGAAGCCATTGAATTCTATAGAGGCTACCTGGATGGTGTGGGGATAATTTGTGAGAACCTTGTTTTTATCCTTTTTATGGAAACTTTTTCTGTAACACCCCAAGCTTCCACGGTACACATCACTCTGAATAATACAGTAGCGTGTGTTGTACGCAACTTCGAGTTCTATCACACACCACAAACCAATCAAAGTAGTCGTTATGAATAGTAATACCTAATTTTTGAAATTTTATAAATTTTATCTTGCCAAATGGACTTTGTTTTTGGATTCAGTATATCGAAATTGGCCTATGTTGAATTTTTGGTATTTTTCTGAGAACTTCCAACTTGTTTTGAATAGTGAAAAATTCTTAAAAACAACTTTTTTAATCAAAATAATTTATAGTGATAAATTATACTATTGAGTATTTTTAAAGTATAATTAGAATATATTTTTAACATTTTATCCAATGGTGGTCATTAGAATTAATTTAACTTTGAAATTGGACAAAAACAATTGTCAATCTTTTGATATATATTATTTCTTAAAAACACGCTATTTGTTGTGACAACCGGAATTAGTTATAATATTAATTAATGCAACTTATATGTTTGTAATTTTGTAAAATAGAAATCATTTTTGAATTCGGAATATCAATTATAGCTTAGGGTGAAATTTTGGCATTGTTCTGAAAAACATCAATTTTTGATGAATAGTGAAACCACTAAGTGGTAGTTAAAAAACTGATTTTTCATTTAAATGAAACATTAAAACTTTTGTGATTTGATTTTCAAAAATCCGACGTACATTGTTTTCATTAGGAAGTAAAATGTGGTTCAATGGGATTAAAATAATTTTTTGGTGAATAGTAACTTTTCAGTTTAATTAAACGTGATTAAAGGTAATTAGTGAAATTTAAGGTAAAAATGATATTATAAAAATATGAAAATACCTTTACACTTGTCCTACCCCTATTGTACGTGTCATGGCTGACCAATAAAATCCATGGGTCACCTTGGGGACCTGATGGAGCCACTTTGGTAGGAAAATGACATTAAAAACTTTTTATTTAATGTTAAAATAAAAATGCCAGTATCATGATTTGTTTTACTAAAACAAATTTTAAATGGGGTTATACAAGACATATTTTTGACTATAAATATTCATTAGAAATCAAAAAATATTTCCTACATCATGATAGTTTTTTTATAATTTTTAAACATTAAATAAATAAAATTATTTATGACACCATGATGATGCATTGATTACCTCATTAATTAACGATTTAAATAAAATGAAAAGATAATGTAAAATCTAAGACTTACACTTGTCCAAAACCTATTGGATGAGTATATTTAGAACCCTTATCACCTCAAACTAGAAATATATAAGTGTGGGACCTTTAGAATCTGAATAATAATTTCATAATAAAGTAACATTTCAATCTTTCCAAGAGTGCCCATTCTCTCCTCTTATAAAAGGCCCCAACCACTACCACCTTACTCACCCCATCAAAGCCTTTTCGCTCGGCCAACCTCTGCCCAAATACTCTCTAAACTTCCCTCCCTTACTCCTAGACGCCTCACTTTTGGCAGAAGTCCTCCCAAGGATGTTTTTGGCTCAAATCAAAAAAAGTTACCCGATTTTAAGGTAATGACTTCTCTAATGTTGTTTTGTTTTATTTTTCTTCTCCAACCCCTTAAGCTCATTTTATTCCTTTATTTTGTAACAAAAATAGTATATAAAATATACTATTATGTTTTTATGATAAGTATTTTGTTTACACTTACACACACCTTCGTCTAATGGTTAAAGAACATACTCTTTCCGTGGGTGGCGAAATACTTCCTCACAAAACGATGATTGTTCAATATTCTTTTAACACCTCTAATGGTGGCCGTTTTGATGACAGTATTTTAATATATGATATATATATTATGTTTATGTTTTCCTTATGCTTCTGTATTTCTCATTTATGGCATACATTATGATTTCCATTATGGGTAAACGCGATAATTTAATTTCAGGAAGTGCGGACTACAGCCCCCTCAAAGTGATTTGAATCGTTAATGCCATATGTGGGATGTATAAAGGATGGAGTAAATGGTATTATACATTATATTATACTGGAATTATATTATACCTTTATATAATTATAACTTCATTCCATAAAATACTAAATTTAAATGAAAGTAGCGTTCATGCGTACGTACGGCTTACCGTCTCCATGAACGGTGAATTTCATTTCATACCTCTAAATGTTATATAATATTATAAATGAATTTATATACTGGATATATATTATGTATATGATATATACATCATGAATATAATTATGGATATAATGGATATATTACCACATGAACAAAGTGTAATTATAAGAAGTTTATTTTTGACTCAAGTACCTAAGATCGACAAAACGACCGTTATAAACTTAAATAATTACATAATGTTCATGACATGGTAATAAGTGATATAAAAGGAATAATGAACTTGAAAAAGGTTCTTAAGAAGGTATATATTAACTCTGGTTTATTTTTTAGGAGGTTAAAGAGCGGTCGAGTCAAGTCGTACATGAGGTAAGGGAATTTCTTAACCCAATTTCCATTCATTAGGTTACTATCCTACTTTCAAATTATGTCATGATATTATTATGTCATATCTTGTATTTGTATTTTCTTTATGTGTAATTATAGTAAATATACATAATAGATCTATTTTATTTTAAAAATGATCTTTGTAAGGACATCGTCTCAATCTCCTTTCATTGAGGCATATTTGGTTTTATACACAACTTTCATTTATACCGTGTATAAACCCCCTTTGACTTTTTCTTTTATTAAAAAGGAATCTTTTTATACGAAGAATTTTTACTAAATGACAAAAGGAATGTTTTTTCTTACGTATGCGGCGACAACGACTTCTCCGCCGCCGTGACTATTATTTGAGTTTCAGCTTCCTCTATAAGACATAAGTTTTTTTTAAAAAGAAAAATAAATACCATGTTTTACTTTTCTTTTATTTTGGTATTGAAAATGGTTTTGATAAATTTTTTATTATATCAATGTGTTTTATTGATATATTGTGATTGAAGTGTGGAAATCTTATTTCTCCTTTATGCATATTTTATGTGATACAATTATGTTATGGTTTATGATATGTTTAAACCTGTTCATATGAGGAATGCATTGGACTTAATAAGTGAAGGGTGGAGCCCACTATAGCTTCTCGATGCATCGGTAGGTCTCATGAGACAAACTAGTGTCTTGGCACGAGGCCTTAACAAAATCTTATTTGTGGTCTTGGCACGAGGCCTTGGCTACATGGTTATGATAGTCTGGCATTATGAATTCCATCATTATGAAAGTGGTTATTGATATTGCATGGGATTATTCGACTAGTATAATATCCATGTGAGTAAGTAAATGACATTATTCAATTTTATTTTTTCCATATAATGCAGAAGTTCAAGTTTAAAAATTAATTTTCATTAGTTATACATTGCCTTAAATGTTAATGTTTATTTATGAAAGATAATGCAATATTGTTATCCTTACTGAGCATCTGAGCTCACCCCTTTCAATGTTTTTATTTTTCCAGGATGTGAAGATGTATTTTAGGAATGACCTGCAGGGATAGTCTGAAGGGGATATGAGTGTGGAAAATGGATACTATGTTATTGTGATTTTTCACTTTATGATGTAATGTAAGACTTATGAATGTATCTAGTGTTTCCAGGATTAATAAACTAATCGGTCTTTCGAGACTTGATCTTTTGTGATCATGCCAATGTTACGCAATAACGCACCGACTCTGGGTATCTGGGGTCGGGGAATTACAGTTGGTATCAAAGGAAGTTTAGTACTAACCTTGGAAGCTAGATTTAGAAAAAATCTGATTGGTGCACATATCCCATAGATAGACTTTGAGGATTAGTATAGAAGAACTTTCTAGAATTTTGGTATTATAGAGATTTTGTGAGTTTTCCGAGCAATACATCCATGTCTGGATACGAGCAGGTAGAGGCGGCTCTGGCACAGATGTACCTAGGGGTAAAACCCGAAAAAACCGCTTTGAGCTAGACTCGAACGGGAACTGGTGCATGAAAACGGGCCTTGCTGCACTCTTGGTTACGACACTCCCGGGGGATATGCTTAGGATAATTCTCATTTTCATTACAAACCACTATGAAGGGTTATGAGTATATACTTCCTCAAAGAAAACATTTTTATGATTATGGATTATATCCATAAATAGTTCAATTTATGTTAAGTATTTTACAAGTATGGAATTATGTATTTTGATTCATAAACTAATATAGTATCTTCCATGGTTTAGAAATGGCGCCAAGTGGAAGGAATGGAAACCGTATCAATGCACGCACTCCGTGTAGGGATTTCCCTCCTGCTCAAGATACTTATTATGGATCTAGAGATAAAACTGGTCCTGATCTACTTATTACCATACTGGGACAACTCACTCAGGTTATGAATAATAACCTTACTCGTATGAAGCACCCTGATCCGCAACGTGGAGGATCAATGTTAGACCGCTTCATGAGGCAACAACCAACAACATTTAATGGGGGTACAAATCCATTAGTAGCTGAGCAATGGATAAACTCCTTAGAAAAAATATTTCATGCCTTGGGGAGTAGCGAAAGGGTGAAGGTTGTCATGGCAGTATACCACATCATTGGAGATACTGATCAATGGTGGTCGCTGATTCAAAACACAAAGGAAGATGATGTTGTATCAAATATGCAATGGAGAGAGTTCAAAGATGTTTTCGTAGAAAAATATTTTCCACATGACTATCGAGCAGTTATGGAAAGACAATTTCTGAGTCTGAGGAAGAATGAGGATGAGAATGTCTCAAATTATGAGGCTAACTTTACAAGGATAGTGAGGCATGTTGTAGATTATATACGTAACCCAAGAAGTAAGATTGATTGTTTGTTTCATGGGTTAAAATCATTTATCCGTCGAGCATTAGTCTTACAAACCTTCTCGTCATATGAAGATATTGTCTCGTGTGCTTTCAAGACGGAAAAGGAATTCTCTAAGTCTTATGACTTTTAAGAAAAGTCAGAAAATAAGAGATCTTCTGATCAATCTAGAATTGTAAATAAGGGGAAGAAGGGAAGAGTTGAATATCAATCCTGTAGTAAATGTGGAAAGAAAAACCCTGGTACTTTCTTGAAGGGAATGAGAGTCTGTTACAAGTGTAGTGAAAAAGGCCACCAAGCTCATGATTGAAAGGGAATGAAATTTACTATCAATGTGGAATGCTATAATTGTAGAGAGATGGGACATTATGCAAATGAATGTACTAAGCATCAGGGGAACTTACCTCAGAAGAGGCCAAGGGATCAAGGCCAAGCTTATGATATCACTACTGCCGAGGTTGAAGCTCCTAAAGACGTGGTGGTAGGTAATTTAATGGTTTCCTCAAGTTTAGAAAATGCATTATTTGATTCTGGATCATCGCATTGTTTCATATATTCACAGTTTTCTAATAAAAGTAGATATTTCCAATTTGATTTAACAAAAGAATTGTCAGTCAAAACTCCTAAGGGAAGTATTATTGCAACAATGTTTTGTGAATCAGTCCCCATTAGAGCACATAACTGTTCATTATCTGCTGATCTCATTGTCATACCTATGATTGAGTTTGATATATTCCTTGGTATGGATTTGATTTTGGACTATGATGCAAAGATTTATTGTAAGAAGAAGGAGGTTACGATTTTTGATGATGATGATAAGGAACACCTTATTTTTGGAGCAGAATCGTCACCACCTAATTCTTATTTAGATCCACCCCTAGTAGATCAACTAAATTAAATTATTGGGGAGGAAGATAATGAAATGACTGAGGGTGAGGAAAGTAATGTTCAAATAGAGGATGTACCTATTGTGAAAGAATATGAAGATATGTTTCCAGAAGACTTACCTGGACATCCTCCAGAACGAGAAGTTGAGTTTTCCATTGATTTAATTCCTGGATCAAGGCCTATATCAAAGACCCCTTATAGGATGGCCATCGTGGAATTAGTTGAACTAAATAAACAACTAGAGGAATTGAGTAATAAGGGATTTATTCGCCCTAGTGTTTCTCCACGGGGATCCCCTGCCCTTTTTGTTAAGAAAAAAGATGGATCTATGAGGTTGTTCATTGACTACAGGGAGATCAATGCTATAACAATAAAGAACAAGTTTCCCCTACCTCTCATTGATGATTTATTTTACCAATTTCATGGAGCTCGATAGTTTTCAATGATTGAACTTTGATCGGGATACCATCATTTGTGTGTGAAGAAGGAAGACATTCCGAAGATAGCATTTCGAACAAGGAACGGGCATTACGAGTTTACAGTAATGCCTTTTGGATTGACTAATGCACCCTCTGTATTCATGGATCTAATGAATAGAGTTTTCAAGGAATATATTGATGATTTTGTGGTGGTATTTATTGATGATATCTTGGTGTACTCCAAAAGCTATGAAGATCATCAAAATCACTTGCGCATTATCTTGCAGACTCTTTGTAACAGCCCAAGATTTTATAAAAAAACATTCTTTTTAATTTTATTAATGTCTTGTGTTGTAAGCTACACCAAAAGGAGCTTGCACAACACACATCCTTGACTTGACTTGCATTACACGCAATCACGACCTTCCTCGATAGCGTGTGTAGTACGCAATACCGAGTTTCACTAAACAACGATATGCTATAAAAATATTATTAAAACTAGCCGTTATGAATAGTAATAACCACTTTTTGGAATCCAGTAAATCTTATTTTTCAAAATGAACATTATTTTTGGATTTGGAGTATCGAATTTAGCCTAAGGTGAAATTTTGGTACTTTTCGGATAACTTTCATATTCTGATGAATAGTGAAAATTACTAAATTATAATTAAAAACAACTTTTTTAATCGAAATAATTAATAGTGATAAATTATTAATTTGAGTGGTTTTAAAGTATATTTAGAATATATTTTTACAATTTAATACAATGTTGGTCATTGGTTGTAATTTCAGATTTAAACCAGACATAAACAAATGTCAATCTTTTGATAGATATTGTTTCTTAAAAACACGCTATTTGTTTTAACAGCGGGATTTAATTATAAAATTAATTAATGCAACTTCTATGTTATGAATTTGGTAAAATAGACTTCATTTTTGAATTCGGAATATGAAATATAGCTTAGGATGAAATTTTGGCATTTTTCTGAAAACCTTCAATTTTTGATGAATAGTGAAACTACTAAGTGGTAGTTAAAAAACTGAATTTTGCATAAAACTTAATTTTACCGCTTCTGTGAATGGAATTTCGAAAATCCGACAGACACGGTTGATATCAGTAAGTAAAATGTGGTTCAATGAGATGAAAATAATTTTTGGTGAATAGTAACTTTTTACTTTTATTTACCACGGTTAAAAGTAAATAGGGTAATTAAGGGTAAGAATGATATAAATATTACCCTAACACATGTCCTAATTCTATTGGACAAGTGTATCTCGACCAAAAACAACCTTAAGTGTAAAATATTATCATTTAGGCCCACTTGGATTAGATTAGGACATTTATTATTATTTAATTCAAAGAAGAGTTAAAAGAGTTAAAATCAAAGTAT
The DNA here is from genome assembly GCA_963277665.1 of Viscum album. Classification (NCBI taxonomy): domain Eukaryota; kingdom Viridiplantae; phylum Streptophyta; class Magnoliopsida; order Santalales; family Viscaceae; genus Viscum; species Viscum album. The sequence continues at coordinate 794,529,205 of OY728143.1, read as the reverse complement.
ATTTACTAAAACATTTTTAATATAGGGTTGTACATAAGATAAATTCGATTGTAAATATTCATTAGAAATCTAAAACGATTTCCCACATGATGGTAGTTTATTTGTAATTTTTAGACATCAAATAATTTAATTTATTTATGACACAAAGATGATGCAGTAATTATCTTATTAATGAAATATTGACATAAATGATGTTATAAACACCAAAATAAATGTAATTTGAGACTTTTTATGCATTACACTAATTTTCTAGGTTACTATGATATATTAGTGTTGATTTAATCAACTTGTTTCGAACAAATAATTCTGTTATGACTTTCAGAAAAATCATGTATCAAATAGTGTCAAAATTGACACAAAATAGTTTTTAAATCAAATATTATATTATTAATTGTTCTTTTATTCCTAAAAATCTAAGGTTCGGCCAAATGACTTAGATAAGGATATATGTATTAATAATATACAATTTGGGGTTCTTTTGGCATGTTATAGTAAGTTTATTAACCATATAATGTAAGAAAACAAAAAGACACGGTAAAAGTTAAATTATTTAACTTAGAGTTAAATCTAATTGATAAGGTTAAAATAATACCCTAAACTTGTCTAAATCTTATTGGTGGATAGGATTTCGACCCATCCCCACTTTAGCTTCGAAATAAGACCCTTTGGAACCATTATAAACCGATTTTGACTTTAATATAAAATAATATTTTGAGATATTCCTAAGGTACCCCTCTCCTCCCTTATAAAAGGATACCTCCTCCCCCTCCTCCTCACACCAATTTGAGCACTCAAGCTCGGCCAACCCCTGCCAAAATCTCTTCTCCACTTCCCTAGAAACATCCTATAGGTTCTGGTCTTCCTCAAAGACCAATTCTAGTGCCCTAAGAGGAGGTCTCAAAGAGGCACTTCAAAGAAGAGGTAATTACCGTTACCAATTCTTTCATCTTTATTTCTTCTTCCACTTCTTCTTCTTAGGTTGTTTCATTATGAAGTAATAACATCAGTATCACTCATATACTGATATGTTATTATAAGTATGAAACAACCCTATTTCACCATCTATCCATCCTACGGAAAAAGAAATCACCGCGCGTGCGTACGTACGGAATACCGTCTCCACGCCGTGGTGTAATCTATTTTCCACCACCACCTTACATGGATGGGTATAATGGTGTAAAGAATAACTATACATAGTTATTACAACATCATATTGATTCTGATATATTTTATAATCCACTCCAATTCAATTCAATATTTATAGAAATGATATCATCGCTCGTGCGTACGTACGGACTACCGTCTCCACGACGCGATGAGATTCATTCTCCATGTTAACCATTTAAGAATGATTATAAAGTATATATAAGAAATAATAATGAAATATATGACATTATAAAGCTACTTGATTTATGTATATATATATGTATGTCATCTACTTACTTCCATTCAAGACAATAAGGAAAGGAAAACAGCGTTCATGCGTACGTACGGACTACCGTCTCCATGAACGGTGTTTTTCATTTCATTTATCTACCTATTATATATATATATATATACTGAATATATATGATATATAAATCATATTTTATATTCGGAAAGTGAGTAAATCATGATATAAGTAATAATTATATCAAGAACAACAAGTCAAAACACCTACGATAAATGAAACGATTTTACCCAAAACGCTTCTTTAACATGGAATTTACAAAAGAACGGGTAATATAATGTCATAAGTGAACCATATATGATATCATAACAATGAATATGATTCTGTAATAAGTCAATAACATGATTTAAATCATTATACAGGAGGTTCAGACACTTACAAAGCAAGTCGGACCTAAGGTAAGGGAAATATCACAATCTCATTTTTATCCGAGATTGTTTATTCGTAAGTATTTACTGGGGTGTATTTTATCATCCAAATCCATGTTTCATAAATATGTAATATTATTTCCATCCACCTACAATTGTTTAAACCCATTTTTACCCTTCGGTGAGTTTTTAGTAAAAGAAATGAAAGGAATCTTTTGTCATTTTTCGTACGAGGTACTTTTTGACTTTTCCGACAAAAGTACGAAGAATGTTTTTTTTAACTTATACGGAATAAATGGATTTTTAAAACATTATTTCCAAGAATATTCCTTTATAAGTTTTCAAGTTTATTTTTAATCAACTTATTTTAGTTTATAATTGTATGACATGTTAAGAAAAGAAAAGTGTTCTTGAAGTAGAAAGGATATTTTCCTCAAGAATAAAGTTCAAGTATTTTATCAAAATTATTTTCCATCTAAGATAATAAAAGGGTTCTGTTTTTATCCCTATTATTACATGGATTTGATTATGTTGTGATGGAAATATTTTTATGAATTCCTTTATCTTATATGAATTGTTTTATGATGTCATGATGTTTCAAGAATCCCATTTTAGTTACATGTGTTATGCGATGATGTATGGTTTATGATTATGTGGCACACATAAGAAAGGATTCATTATAAGATGGGTGGGACCTATATCTCCCTCCAATGCATTGGGTAAAGATTTTATATCTCATGAGATAGACATGGCTGGAATGTTAGGTTATACCGGTTCAGTGAAACAGGACTGAAACGAGGGTTACTCAATTCAGAAAGGGACTTTGTCCACTAAGATAGTCTTGGCAATGAGTCTTGACTAACAAGAAATGATTCTCTATGATTATGTGTGAATGCCACAAAGTTTCATGTTTTAAGTTATGATTATTGTGATTACATTTCACTGCCATGATTTATCCCATGTTATGAAATTATGCTCTCTTTTTCAGGTTAAGATTTCCAAAATGTTATGTTCTTTTGAATATGATGTGATTGATATTTCTGTTGTTTACCCTTACTGAGCATTTGAGCTCACCCTTTTATGTTTTCTTTTCCCCAGGATATAAAGAAAGGTTTTAGGTAAGAAAAAAAAGAAGATCTTTATGGGAGATGTTGAAGATCTTTCACCAGGATTAGAAGATTATATTCCGAGTTTCCAAAGACACTAAACTATTACGATCCTTGCGTGTGTGTTTTTGTTATGTACTAAGTATTCTGCAAATGTAATGTAATTTCAATGTACGTCAGGCTTCGGGTCTCTACAGTTGGTATCAGAGGGAGGTTTAGTCAACCTTTGGAAACTAGGATGCGAAAACGTTAGTGAGATCCCTAGAGATATTTATAAGGTATGTCTAGGGATGCCCCTGAGGATAAGTATACGTATAGGATATAGTCCTAGAACTATGGTAATGATCTTAGAATTTAACCTAAGATGTTAGATATTGAGGGTGCTCCCCCTTTACTATGTTGTTTTCCCTAGCATGATTTTTGCCTCTCACACTATTCTTTTGGGGTTTTAAACGATGGCTGGAACCCGAAGGAACCGTGTTGATCAATGCAATGGACAATGCAATGATTGCCCTCCTGAACAAACAAATGTTATGGGAGATGGAGTGCAAAATCTTATTGCTATACTTACACAAGCTATGAATCATTCTGGACTTCCAAATGAGCAGAGAAGGGAACAATATTCTATTGAGTCCTTCATGAGGCAACGTCCACCTTCTTTCAGTGGGTCTTCTGATCCACTTGTGGATGAACAATGGATCAGTACTACTGAAAAGATATTTTCAGTTCTTCAATGTTCTGAACATGATAAAGTCATCTTAGCAGTATATCGTTTGGAAGGTGAAGCTGATCAATGGTGGAATCTTATCAAGAATACGAGGCCAAGAGATGAAATTGAGTCCATGGAATGTGACGAGTTCAAGAACTTGTTTTTCAGTAAGTACTTCCCTCGTATTCTTCGAACAAATATGGAGAAAGAATTTCTTGAACTAAAGCAAAGGGACGATGAATCTGTTGGTACCTATGAAGCAAATTTTACAAGACTTGCAAGGTATGCTTCTGGAATTATCATCCAACCTGAATGTAAAGTTGATCGATTTTTCTGTGGCTTAAAACCAAGTCTTCGAAGGGCATTAGCTATAAGAGACTTCAGTAGCTATGAAGAAATTGTGCGTTGTGCTATCAAGGTAGAAATGGAAGTTGGTGTTACATATCCATCTCATGGTTTTGACAAGAAACGAAAGATGGAGTTCAAGGAGATATCTCAGAATAATGGTGAAAAGAAGATGAATGTTTCCTTATGCACAAAGTGTGGAAAGAAGCATGGTGGAGATTGTCTAAAAGAGACTAGAAAATGTTTTAAGTGTGGAAAAGAAGGTCATCGAGCAGCTGAGTGTCGAAGTAATGGAAAAAGGGTTTCTAATGATGTGAATAAAGCAAACACTGCAGAGAACGCACCGCCAACACTTCAATGCTTCAAGTGAAAGGAAATGGGGCATTATGCTAATAATTGCCCTAATCCAAGGGTTAGTGATGATCAACATGAGCAACCACTGAAGGCAAAGGACAAAGGGAAATCACATGCGATCACTATTGGCAATGTTGAATATGACAACGATGTGGTGGAATGATTAAGTGTTTATGTAATGGGATTCCAAAATAATGTTGTATCATTGAGTATTGCAATATTTATTGATGTGGTATTCAAAGTGATTGAGATATTTTTTGGAAATAAGATGATATGCGCATAATGAAGACGAGAAAATGAAATGTTTAATAGTATTCATGAGCTCATGATTGATATAAGGACTAAGTGATATCATGGTTTGAGTATATAGAATTTTGAGGATTTTGGTATGTGGAAAGTGTTAACTTTTAACTGCACTCATGTTTTCACTAAGGTATTCAAGAGAATACACGATTAAGGACTTTGAATGTTTGGAATGTGACCAACAAGACATATCTTATGATATGTGGGGATCAACGACAGTATTAAATCTCTGGTAATCGATGTCACTATATTATGAGAGTGGACTGCAGTATTATGTATAAGCCTAAAGATTAGACTGGATTATGTTGGACATAAGTTAGTATTGTTTAAGGATAGAAGATTTTCGATATTATTGATGGGATGTTATAGTAACGTAGTTTTAGAAAAAGGGACAACCTGCAGGATGGGCGACAGCCCATCGCTTCGGACAAGGCTGTAGGAATCGAACCCACAACCAAAGTGCGACTGGCCTTTATCGCCTACCACTGGCCTACAGGAAGTCCCTGTTTAGTAGAAACTAGTTTTATTATATTAAGCAGTATGATATATGAAGTATAAGTCCATTTTAGGAACTATATATGATTAATCTCACTATAGAATGACTTATGTATATTTAATAACTTTTGCTTACCTTTTGTTTGAGACAGATGGAATGACCCGTCATTCTATCACATGATCTGCTAACACTTCACGAATAACAAATTCAACTTCATTTATTTAAGAGATAAAGTAGAAATTGTTCAAGGCACAAACAACAGTGATATTGTATCAAAATAAAGTAAGTATTTATTCTAATTCAAATTTTCAACTTTAGGGAAATGATCTTGAAAACCAAAAATGTTTTCCTAGTGATCTTATACATGATGAATTAGATGGTACCTTAGATCGTCACAAATTTATGGATTTGTGATTACTGGATTTTCCATATCCATGTTATCTACCACTCTCCATCAGAACATGATGGTTAGATTTCTCTTCCATATCCATATTTTCACCTATGTGGAAACCCAGTGATTAGTTTATTTGGGTAATCGTTATATTTCATACTTTAGTTTTAAAGCCAAGTTTTGGTATTCCCTTTTACGATGTGGGTTTCTATTAAAGAAACTTTCAAATAGTAAACCATTTATAACCCTGACGAATTTCGAGGGCGAAATTCATTTTAAGGGGGGTAGAATGTAACAGCCCAAGATTTTATAAAAAAACATTCTTTTTAATTTTATTAATGTCTTGTGTTGTACGCTACACCAAAAGGAGCTTGCACAACACACATCCTTTACTTGACTTGCATTACACGCAATCGCGACCTTCCTCGATAGCGTGTGTAGTACGCAATACCGAGTTTCACTAAACAACGATATGCTATAAAAATATTATTAAAACTAGCCGTTATGAATAGTAATAACCACTTTTTGGAATCCAGTAAATCTTATTTTTCAAAATGAACTTTATTTTTGGATTCGGAGTATCGAATTTAGCCTAAGATGAAATTTTGGTACTTTTCGGATAACTTTCATATTCTGATGAATAGTGAAAGTTACTAAATTATAATTAAAAACAACTTTTTTAATCGAAATAATTAACAGTGATAAATTATTAATTTGAGTGGTTTTAAAGTATATTTAGAATATATTTTTACAATTTAATACAATGTTGGTCATTGTTTGTAATTTCAGATTTAAACCAGACATAAACAAATGTCAATCTTTTGATAGATATTGTTTCTTAAAAACACGCTATTTGTTTTAACAGCGGGATTTAATTATAAAATTAATTAATGCAACTTCTATGTTATGAATTTGGTAAAATAGACTTCATTTTTGAATTCGGAATATGAAATATAGCTTAGGATAAAATTTTGGCATTTTTCTGAAAACCTTCAATTTTTGATGAATAGTGAAACTACTAAGTGGTAGTTAAAAAACTGAATTTTGCATAAAACTTAATTTTACCGCTTCTGTGAATGGAATTTCGAAAATCCGACAGACACGGTTGATATCAGTAAGTAAAATGTGGTTCAATGAGATGAAAATAATTTTTGGTGAATAGTAACTTTTTACTTTTATTTACCACGGTTAAAAGTAAATAGGGTAATTAAGGGTAAGAATGATATAAATATTACCCTAACACATGTCCTAATTCTATTGGACAAGTGTATCTCGACCAAAAACAACCTTAAGTGTAAAATATTATCATTTAGGCCCACTTGGATTAGATTAGGACATTTATTATTATTTAATTCAAAGAAGAGTTAAAAGAGTTAAAATCAAAGTATATTTACTAAAACATTTTTAATATAGGGTTGTACATAAGATAAATTCGATTGTAAATATTCATTAGAAAGATAAAACGATTTCCCACATGATGGTAGTTTATTTGTAATTTTTAGACATCAAATAATTTAATTTATTTATGACACAAAGATGATGCAGTAATTATCTTATTAATGAAATATTGACATAAATGATGTTATAAACACCAAAATAAATGTAATGTGAGACTTGTTATGCATTCCACTAATTTTCTAGGTTACTATGATATATTAGTGTTGATTTAATCAACTTGGTTCGAACAAATAATTTTCTTATGACTTCCAGAAAAATCATGTATCAAATAGTGTCAAAATTGACACAAAATAGTTTTTAAATAAAATATTATATTATTAATTGTTATTTTATTCCTAAAAATCTAAGTTTCGGCCAAATGACTTAGATAAGGATATATGTATTAATAATATACAATTTGGGGTTCTTTTGGCATGTTATAGTAAGTTTATTAACCATATAATGTAAGAAAACAAAAAGACACGGTAAAAGTTAAATTATTTAACTTAGAGTTAAATCTAATTGATAAGGTTAAAATAATACCCTAAACTTGTCTAAATCTTATTGGTGGATAGGATTTCGACCCATACCCACTTTAGCTTCGAAATAAGACCCTTTGGAACCATTATAAACCGATTTTGACTTTAATATAAAATAATATTTTGAGATATTCCTAAGGTACCCCTCTCCTCCCTTATAAAAGGACACCTCCTCCCCCTCCTCCTCACACCAATTTGAGCACTCAAGCTCGGCCAACCCCTGCCAAAATCTCTTCTACACTTCCCTAGCAACATCCTATAGGTTCTGGTCTTCCTCAAAGACCAATTCTAGTGCCCTAAGAGGAGGTCTCAAAGAGGCACTTCAAAGAAGAGGTAATTACCGTTACCAATTCTTTCATCTTTATTTCTTCTTCCACTTCTTCTTCTTAGGTTGTTTCATTATGAAGTAATAACATCAGTATCACTCATATACTGATATGTTATTATAAGTATGAAACAACCCTATTTAACCATCTATCCATCCTACGGAAAAAGAAATCACCGCGCGTGCGTACGTACGGAATACCGTCTCCACGCCGTGGTGTAATCTATTTTCCACCACCACCTTACATGGATGGGTATAATGGTGTAAAGAATAACTATACATAGTTATTACAACATCATATTGATTCTGATATATTGTATAATCCACTCCAATTCAATTCAATATTTATAGAAATGATATCATCGCTCGTGCGTACGTACGGACTACCGTCTCCACGACGCGATGAGATTCATTCTCCATGTTAACCATTTAAGAATGATTATAAAGTATATATAAGAAATAATAATGAAATATATGACATTATAAAGCTACTTGATTTATGTATATATATATGTATGTCATCTACTTACTTCCATTCAAGACAATAAGGAAAGGAAAACAGCGTTCATGCGTACGTACGGACTACCGTCTCCATGAACGGTGTTTTTCATTTCATTTATCTACCTATTATATATATATATATACTGAATATATATGATATATAAATCATATTTTATATTCTGGAAGTGAGTAAATCATGATATAAGTAATAATTATGTCAAGAACAACAAGTCAAAACACCTACGATAAATGAAACGATTTTACCCAAAACGCTTCGTTAACATGGAATTTACAAAAGAACGGGTAATATAATGTCATAAGTGAACCATATATGATATCATAACAATGAATATGATTCTGTAATAAGTCAATAACATGATTTAAATCATTATACAGGAGGTTCGGACACTTACAAAGCAAGTCGGACCTAAGGTAAGGGAAATATCACAATCTCATTTTTATCCGAGATTGTTTATTCGTAAGTATTTACTGGGGTGTATTTTATCATCCACATCCATGTTTCATAAATATGTAATATTATTTCCATCCACCTACAATTGTTTAAACCCATTTTTACCCTTCGGTGAGTTTTTATTAAAAGAAATGAAAGGAATCTTTTGTCGTTTTTCGTACGAGGTACTTTTTGACTTTTCCGACAAAAGTACGAAGAATGTTTTTTTTAACTTATACGGAATAAATGGATTTTTAAAACATTATTTCCAAGAATATTCCTTTATAAGTTTTCAAGTTTATTTTTAATCAACTTATTTTAGTTTATAATTGTATGACATGTTAAGAAAAGAAAAGTGTTCTTGAAGTAGAAAGGATATTTTCCTCAAGAATAAAGTTCAAGTATTTTATCAAAATTATTTTCCATCTAAGATAATAAAAGGGTTCTGTTTTTATCCCTATTATTACATGGATTTGATTATGTTGTGATGGAAATATTTTTATGAATTCCTTTATCTTATATGAATTGTTTTATGATGTCATGATGTTTCAAGAATCCCATTTTAGTTACATGTGTTATGCGATGATGTATGGTTTATGATTATGTGGCACACATAAGAAAGGATTCATTATAAGATGGGTGGGACCTATATATCCCTCCAATGCATTGGGTAAAGATTTTATATCTCATGAGATAGACATGGCTGGAATGGTAGGTTATACCGGTTCAGTGAAACAGGACTGAAACGAGGGTTACTCGATTCAGAAAGGGACTTTGTCCACTAAGATAGTCTTGGCAATGAGTCTTGACTAACAAGAAATGATTCTCTATGATTATGTGTGAATGACACAAAGTTTCATGTTTTAAGTTATGATTATTGTGATTACATTTCACTGCCATGATTTATCCCATGTTATGAAATTATGCTCTCTTTTTCAGTTTAAGATTTCCAAAATGTTATGTTCTTTTGAATATGATGTGATTGATATTTCTGTTGTTTACCCTTACTGAGCATTTGAGCTCACCCTTTTATGTTTTCTTTTCCCCAGGATATAAAGAAAGGTTTTAGGTAAGAAAAAAAAAGAAGATCTTTATGGGAGATGTTGAAGATCTTTCACCAGGATTAGAAGATTATATTCTGAGTTTCCAAAGACACTAAACTATTACGATCCTTGCGTGTGTGTTTTTGTTATGTACTATGTATTCCGCAAATGTAATGTAATGTCAATGTACGTCAGGCTTCGGGTCTCTACACTCTTAGAAGGCATGATTTATATGGGAAGTTTAGCAAGTGTGAATTATGGATTCAGGAGATTTATTTTCTTGGCCATATTGTCTCTAAGGATGGAATTTCCATTGATCCTTTTAAGACCAAGGCAATCCAAGAATGTCCAGCACCGACGAGTATAACTGAGGTACACAACTTTATTGGTTTGGCAGGTTATTATCGATGTTTTGTTCAGAATTTTTCCCGATTGGCTAACCCATTGACGAAGCACAAACATAAAGGGTTTAAATTTGTATGGACAAAATACTGTGAAGAATGTATTGAAGAACTGAAGAGAAGATTGGTCAATGCTCCTATATTGACTCTACCGTCAGGGAATGATGGGTTCGTTATTTATTGTGATGCATCAATGAAAGGACTTGGTTGTGTCCTTATGCAGAATGATATGGTTATTGCCTATGGATCACGATAGCTAAAAATTCATGAGAAGAACTATCATACTCATGATCTCGAGTTAGCTGCTGCAATATTTGCCTTGAAGATATGGAGACATTATCTCTATGGTGAAAAATGTGAGATATATACCGATCACAAGAGTTTGAAATATATTTTCACACAAAAATAACTCAACATGAGGCAAAGGAGATGGCTTGATCTACTCAAGGATTATTATTGATCGATACACTACCACCCAGGGAAGGAAAATAAGGTTGCATATGCTTTGAGTAGAAAATATCATGGAGTTTTGAACATGATGAGAGTTGAAAGGGATCCAATTTTCATGGATCTAGTAAAGATGGATATGGGAATCACCATGGAGGGTGAAACATCAAAAAAAATTCAAATGGTTGCCAAAGCATATTTACTAGAAAGGTTAAAGTGTTCTCAGTCCAATGATGAAGAGTTGAAAAAGAATATTAAAGAAGTGAATGATGGGTGATTGAGTGAATTTGTGTATGAAGATGGAATTTTGAAATTTGGGAGGAAATTTTGTGTTCCCGATATACCTGATTTAAAGAGGGAATTGTTGGATGATTCTCATAGCTCCAATTTCTCTATACACCCTAAGAGCACCAAAATGTATAGAGATTTAAAGGGACATTTTTGGTAGGAAAACCTGAAGAGGGAGATTGCTGATTTTGTGTCAAGATGTATGGTTTTTCAACCAGTGAATGCTTGAAGGAAACTACCTGGTGGAGTATTGCAACCTCTTCCCATACCTGAGTGGAAATGGGATAATATTACGATGGATTTTTTCATGGGACTACCAAAGAATCCTAGAGAAAATGATGCAATATGGGTCATTGTTGATCGTCTCACGAAGTCAGCACATTTTCTTGCTATAAGGGAAGATCTACCACTTGAACGTCTAGCAAGACTGTATATTAATGAAGTTGTGAGTCTTCATGGAGTACCCCTGTCTATTGTCTCGAATTGTGATCCTCGTTTCACATCAAGATTCTGGAAAAGTATTCAGAAGGCCTTGGATACTGAACTTTGTTTGGGCACTGCTTACCACCCTCAAACAGATGGACAATCAGAAAGAACTATTCAAACCTTAGAAGACATGTTGAGATCATGCTCACTTGACTTTCAAGGAATGTGGGATAAATATTTACCTCTGGTATAATTTTCCTATAACAATAGCTTCCATTCAAGTATTCAGATGGCACCATATGAAGCGTTATACGGAAAGAGATGTCACACACCAAACTGTTGGTATGACATTGATGAAAGAAAACTTGTAGGCCCAGAACTGGTGGAGGAAATGATGGAAAAGGTGAAAGTAATCCAAAACCACATCAAAGTATCTCAAAGTAGGCAGAAGATCTATGCCGACAACCGAAGAAAGGATTTGGAATTTTAGGTAGGAGATCATGTTTTCTTGAAAGTATCTCCATGGAAGGGAGTTATACGTTTCAGTAAGAAGGGTAAATTCAGTCCCAGGTACATTGGACCCTTTGAAATTCTAGAATGAATTGGGGTTGTAGCTTACCGTTTGGCATTGCCGCCAAGTCTCTCCAAAGTTCATGATGTATTCCACGTATCATTGTTGAGAAAATACATGCCTCACCCAACGCATGTACTCACCTATGAGGAATTAGAACAGGAACCCGATCTGTCTTATTGTGAAGAGCCCATCAGGATTCTTGATACAAGAGAACAAGTGCTGAGAAACCGGACAACTTGTATGGTAAAGGTTCTATGGAGAAACCATAAGATGGAGGAGGCAACGTGGGAACCCGAGGAACTTATGATGAAGAATCACCCGAGTCTTTTTATATAGTGATATTATATGAAATTTTGAGGATGAAATTATTTTATGTAGGGGAGAATGTAACACCCCAAACTTCCACGGTACACATCTCTCTGAATAATACAGTAGCGTGTGTTGTATGAAACTTCATGTTCTAACACACACCACAACCAATCAAAGTATCCGTTATGAATAGTAATACCTAATTTTTGAAATTTTATAAATTTTATCTTTCCAAATGGACTTCGTTTTTGGATTCGGTATATCGAAATTGCCCTATGTTGAATTTTTGGTATTTTCTGAGAACTTCCAATTTGTTTTGAATAGTGAAAAATACTTAAAAAAACATTTTTAATAAAAATAATTTATAGTGATAAATTATACTATTGAGTGGTTTTAAAGTATAATTAAAATATATTTTTTACCATTTTATCCAATGGTGGTCATTAGAATTAATTTCACTTTGAAATTGGACAAAAACAATTGTCAATCTTTTGACATATATTTTTTCTTAAAAACACCCTATTTGTAGTGACAGCGGAAATTAATTATAAAATTAATTAATGCAACTTATATGTTTGGAATTTTGTAAAATAGACATCATTTTTGAATTTTGAATATCAATTATAGCTTAAGGTGAAATTATGGCATTGTTCTGAAAAACATCCATTTTTGATGAATAGTGAAACCACTAAGTGGTAGTTAAAAAACGGATTTTTCGTTTAAATGAAACATTACTACTTCTGTGATTTGATTTTCCAAAATCCGACATACATGGTTTTCATTAGGAAGTAAAATTTTGTACAATGGTATTAAAATAATTTTTTGGTGAATAGTATCTTTTAAGTTTAATTAAACGTGATTAAAGGTAATTAGTGAAATTTAAGGTAAAAATGATATTATAAAAATGTGAAAATACCTTTACACTAGTCCTACCCCTATTTTACTAGTCATGAACGACCACAAAAATCCATGGGTCAACTTGGGGACCCCATGGAGCCACTTTGGTAGGAAAATGACATTAAAAACTTTTTATTTAATGTTAAAATAAAAATGTCACAAACATGAGTTGTTTTACTAAAAAAAATTAAATGGGGTTATACAAGACATATTTTGGACTATAAATATTCATTAGAAATCTAAAAATATTTACTACATAATTATTTTTTTTATAATTTTTAAACATTAAATAAATAAAATTATTTATGACACCATGATGATGCAGTGATTACCTCATTAATTAACGATTTAAATAAAATGAAAAGATAATGTAAAATATAAGACTTACACTTGTCCAAAACCTATTGGATGAGTATATTTCGAACCCTTATCACCTTAACCTAGAAATATAAAAGTGTGGGACATTTATAATCCGAAAAAGATTTTCATAATAAAGTAACATTTCAATCTTTCCAAGAGTGCCCCTTCTCTCCTCTTATAAAAGGCCCCCACCACTACCACCTTACTCACACCTTCAAAGCCTTTTGGCTCGTCCAAAATCTACCCAAACACTCTATCAACTTCCCTCCCTTACTCCTAGAAGCCTCACGTTTTGGCAGAAGGCTTCCCAAGGAAGCCTTTGGCTCAAATCAAAAAGAGTTACCCGATTTTAAGGTAATGTCTTCTCTAATGTTGTTTTGTTTTATTTTGGTTCTCCAACCCCTTAAGCTCTTTTTATTCCTTTATTTTGTAACAACACAAGTATCTAAAATATACTAGGATGTTGTTATGATAAGTATTTGGTTTACACTTACACAAACCTTTGTCTAATGGTTAATGAACATACTGTTTCTATGGGTGGCGAAATACTGCCTCACGAAATGATGATTATTCAATATTCTTTAACACCTCTAATGGTGGCCATTTTTATGACACTATTTTAATATATGATATATATATGATGATTATGTTTTCATTATGCTTCTGTATTTCTCATTTATGGAATACTTTATGATTTCCATTATGGATAAACGCGATAATTTCATTTTAGGAAGTGCAGACTACATCCCCCTCAAAGTGATTTGAATCGTTAATGTGATATGCGGGATATATAATGGATGGAGTAAATGGTATTATACATTATATTATACTGGAATTATATTATAACTTTATATAATTATAAATTCATTCCAATAAATATGAAATATAAATGAAAGTAGCGTTCATGCGTACGTACGGCTTACCGTCTCCATGAACGGTGCATTTCATTTCTTACCACTAAATGTTATGTAATATTATAAATGAATGTATATAATGGATATATATGATGTATATGATATATATATCATGAATATAATTATGGATATAATGGATATATTACCACATGAACAATGTGTAATTATAAGAAGTTTATTTTTGACTAAAGTACCTAAGTTCGACAAAACGGACGTTATAAACATAAATAATTACATAATGTTCATCACATGGTAATAAGTGATATAAAAGGAATAATGAACTTGAAAAAGGTTCTTAAGAATGTAGAGATTAACTCTTGTTTATTATTCAGGAGGTTAAAGAGCGATCGAGTCCAGTTGGACACGAGGTAAGGGAATTTCTTAACCCAATTTCCATTCTTTGGGTTAATCTCCTACTTTCAAATTATGTCATGATATTGTTATGTCCTATCTTGTATTTGTACTTTATTTATGTGTACTTATAGTAAATACACATAATAGATCTATTTTATTTTAAAAATTATATTTGTAAGGACTTCGTCTCAATCTCCTTTCATTGAGGCATATTTGGTTTTATACTCAACCTTCATTTATACCGTGTATAAACCCCCTTTGACTTTTACTTTTATTCAAAGGGAATATTTTTATACGAAGCGTTTTTACTAAAATACAAAAGGAATGTTTTTTCTTACATATGCGGCGACAACGACTTCTCCGCCGCCGTGACTATTATTTGAGTTTCAGCTTCCTCTATAAGCCATAAGTTTTTTTAAAAAAGAAAAATAAATACCATGTTTTACTTTTCTTTTATTTTGGTATTGAAAATTGTTTTGATAAAGATTTTATTATATCAATGTGTTGTATTGATATCTTATGATAGAAGTGTGGAAATATTATGTTTCCTTTATGCGTATTTTATGTGATACAATTATGTTATGGTTTATGATATGTTTAAACCTGTTCATATGAGGAATGCATTGGACTTAATATGTGACTGGTGGAGCCCGCTATAGATCCTCGATGCATCGGTAGGTCTCATGAGACAAACTAGTGTCTTGGAACGAGGCCTTGACCAAATCTTATTTGTGGTCTTGGCACGAGTCCTTGGCTACGTGGTTATGATAGTCTGGAATTATGCCTTCCATCATTATGAAAGTGGTTATTGATATTTCATGGGATTATTCGACTAGTAGAATATCAATGCGAGTAAGTAAATGGAATTTTTCAATTTTATATTTTCCATATTATGCTGAAGTTAAAGTTTAAAAAGGATTTTGTTTTAGTTATACATTGCCTTAAATGTTAATGTTTATTTATGAAAGCTTCCGCTATATTGTTATCCTTACTGAGCATCTGAGCTCACCCCTTTCAATGTTTTAATTTTTCTAGGATGTGAAGAAGTATTTTAGGAATGAACTGCAGGGATAGTCTGAAGGGGATATGAGTGAGGAAAATGGAGACTATGTTATTGTGGTTTTTTACTTTATGATGTAATGTAAGACTTATGAATGTATCTAGTGTTTCCAAGACTACTAAACTAATCGGACTTTCGAGACTTGATATTTTGTGATCATGCCAATGTTACGCAACAACGCACCGACTCTGGGTAGCTGGGGTAGGGGCGTTACATTTTATATTCAGGTTAATAATATTTTATGGACTAATATGGATTACCTTAGAGGTTATAAAGGTTATGAAGGTGTTTGAGGCTTGTTAAAGGTCTGGAACCCGGACCAATAGAGAAATGCAATGGGCTGCAAAGTTAGTAGACACTATGACACCCATCTCGCATGGTCTCTCATAACTATATGGGGATGGTAAGAGAGCTATATAGGGTTCATAGTATCCCCAGAATGTGTTCTAGGGGTTACACACCCATGAAAAATTTAAATAGTTTTGTAGTAGTGCTGAATTTCTTAGTTGGTGCAAGGTTTCCCAAAATATGCAGCCAAACCATGTGGGTACCCTACTAATGGTGTGATCCAAGCATGTTTGGGGAGCGGTTTGACCAAAAAATTTGAAAATAATATTTGACCTCTAATTTTTTGAGAAAAATTAATGAAATTTACATAGTGAAATGTATGTTTTAAACCACTTCTCCTTTTCTCATTCCACCAGAAAACATCCCCCTTTTACCCTAATAGAGCTCAAAGGTACCCTCCAAGTCTTTGATATTGTTCCTTCATCCTATTTCTGATCGAATAATTGTGGGATTAATTGGATTCTTACTAGTAATATCTTTGATATTTTAGGGGGTTTCAACATTTTCCTTATTCTTTATGATAGTATTTTAATTTAGACTCATAGGTGCTATTTTTCGGATGTCGATTATGTCATGACCCCTCCAAATAGGGTACATACTACAAATCCCCAATCCAAAGTCCAACAGGTCTGAGGATTGTGACTAGAAAAGATTTGGACTATCAAATATATGGGAGACCATTGCATAATTACCTATTCACAAAGACCCACAAACACCACTATGCAAAAATTCATAGATATAAAATAATGGAAACTAAGATTCATGCACACAACTATCACATACTAGAATACAATAAAAGTATTGAAATTGTAAAAAGGGAAAAATACATTCCCACCAATGGAAAAATGTAAAAGCATCCAACCTACTCAAAAGGAGAGGAATGATATCAAATGATACTTCATGAAATCGCCTTCGCCCAACTCTAGTAAACACATTAGTTGGTCTAGATCACTAATCTATGACTACCTTAGGTCCTCTATAGACTTCATTGAATGTAATATCATCTTAACAAAACTCAAAATGTATGGGAAGCACCCGTGCAGGGGTGATTATAAAATTACTCAGTAGAAGACAAAAAATATTAAATGGAGAAACTAAAATGAAACAGTCTACCTAACCCACTTGATGGATGTTAATCAAAAGAGAAAAACATTCTCAAACAATACTCAACTATACTTTATTAGTCATCTTAGTCAATAATGGGTGTCAATAAAGACATGTTACAACACCAAAATGAATCTTAGAAACACCTAGATATACTCATCTCAGACTCCAACTCTCAAGTGGTCCCAACCCCATAACTAGCCATATGATTCTACTCAAGGCTCTAATGGTAACAAAATCCAGGAGAACAAACTCCACAAGATCATCCATCCAAGATAGAACCCACATGAGAGATACACTCCATCATGAAAAACATAGTTGATCAAGAAGTATTTCCGAGCACAAGAGGTCTTGTCCTTACTAACCTACACTATGTAAAAGGCTCTTAGGAACTGTAATGGAGAGGTTTTATCCTCACCATTACACTGTGTTGAGGAAACACTATACTATAACATGAACCACCTATATCCTATAAAATGAGGGATAATATAGGGAATATCTTATCACCACTACTCCATGGTCAAGGTAATAGTAGCTCCCAACTGACCAAAAATAGATTTTTTCATCCCTATATGGAGTGGAACACATTTCAGTGCATTGATGGAGAACCAACTCCTCACCAGGTTTCACACATAAACTGATGGAGGGGACCAATCCACCAATATATACTCAAAATTGGAGGGAGAGATAACCCTAATGGAGGACACAACCACCACAGCTGCTCTGATATAAGGGAGTACTTCTCCTTATATGAGGACCTACACTCTGGTTCAATAGGTGTGTATAACTCGAAGGATAGAGGAATCATACCTTGATACGATAAGGGTGTACCACTCTATCACCAAAAATACTATGGGGTACCGACACACTAATAGGATAAGGGAGTAATGACCCCATTCTAGAGGACTTTCTCCCTTATATGATGGGATAGTACCAAACCTACCATAACTACGTTTATGGAGGACCCGCTCCCTAGAACGACATGGGAGTTTCGAATCCACGGATAATAAACCTACATCATAACATGATAAGGGATTACCCACTCTCTATATACATTATCTCTGGAGCTCATACACACTAACACGATAGGGAAATTCCACCTCCATTTATAGGGGACCCACACCTTAGACTAATATTATTGTTACTACTCTATCTAGAGAACTAGTATGGAGGGATCACACCCTGGTTTGGTAGGAGATCACTGTTGAATTATGCAGATGATATGGAGAACCCACAACCTAATCCATTAGGAGAGTAACATCTTCTTAATAACTACACAAATATATAAAACTCATTCCCATGATGTGGGGTTTCCCATTCATACCATATCAGAGAGGTAAGGGAAAACTCCACCCTAATTCCATAGGAGAGTACAAATCCTAGCTTCCTTCTTTAAAAACCACACCAAACCACCACTTCGGTCAATAAATGTTACAAAATCCACTTTATAAAAACATGAAACCTCTAATCTCATAGTCATAAATAGAGGAATCCAACAAATTCTACATGTAATACTTCTGAAGATAGGATATTCACAAACATAAATTTCTATTCCTGATAAAGAGATATGAATGTTGGAAGATCTCAGTAAGATCTTCAAGGGGAACATGGAATGCACTGAGACCACAAAACATCTATCCCCCAGCCCCCATGATCCTTGATATTTATCCTCTCTACATGTTTTTCTAACCCATGTACTGGTACACAACATGTATAGCCCATACATAGTGTGTCCCAATTCACCCGGCCCTTAGAAGTGTTCCTCTTCCACGCGGCTTACAAAATGTGACCCTCACACACTATGGATCCTATTATACATAGCGTGATTAGGATAATGTGTCACTTATCCATGTAGTTTTACTATTATCCTTTCTGGAACCCAATGTCGATGTACTATTATAATGCATTCCCATGCCAAGTCCTCTAACCCCAAGGGGTGGGTCACTAAATGACGTGTAACCTTAATATACAACACATAATCCCCAAAAGTCGTCTTCTTTGAATAGAAAGGGTTAAATGGTGTTTATCTGTGTTCTATATTTTTTATGGATGGTAATATTTATTAGAAATTATCTCTTATATACCTGATTCACTATGAAACATGCCGATATACCTCGGCGATGTCTATATCATTTTTAATAGGGATCTAAAAACTTTAAAAAAGAAAAACAAAGGGGATTAGGAACCAAAAGAAAAATTGATTTCCAAAAGGATGAAACGCGAATGCTTCGGGTGTATAACAAAACTCAGATCTTGTTCCTCCTTAATCCGATGATAATGAACATAAAAAACTGAGATCGGGAGAAACTTATTGTGTTGATTCATCTCGTTTTCCATTGATCAGCAAAAGAGACGAGATGAATTTTAATATTGATTTGTGTGCACCAATCATTATGTAGAGTGTCAATTAGGTTTTTCTTTTAAATAAATTTTTATTTCATTAGTTTATTTTCCACAGAACTCATCATAACCTTGCCTCTAAAAAAATCCTCGAGTGGACAACATTAAGTCATGCTTAGGGAAAACACAATGTTTTATACCCATCCGTGACCCCATATTTTTTTATCAGAGACTCTACATTGGAGTTATTCTCATTCCAATGGAATCTATGTGAACATGAAAAAATATATTTATTATTTTTAAAATCACTTCTCTGAGGCTCTCTAGCCCCTAGATTCCTACACCGACTCTGCGCATGGCTTCAGAAATATTATCATAAATATTACAAATTAATATAGGTCAAACGTAAGAAACTAAATTCTCCCCAAATTCAATATATTTCATCCTAAAATAGTAACATCCTAGGAAGTGGGGATGAAACTGATCTCTCTACTAGAATTTTTACGCCATCAAGATCACCAGGTGTTTCCATACTACTTCCATGAATGAACTCAGGGGAACCACTAAGTCTAACCCACACCCATGTCCAGCTTTAACCAAGCCAACATCATTCAATTAATGGTAACATGTCCTTATATCTAGGATAGGTGGAAAATAACCAAGCACCATGATCCATATATAGTCATAGGGTCAAGAAGTAAACCACCTCACTAACCTAATAAAAATAGAAAAAATTCCATATTTCACATCCACCCCTATTTAAACTACACCACAACCTCCTTAAGCATCATATGTTCAATTTTAATGCCATGCTCATGAGGGTACCAATGAAAAAAATAGTAGAGTAGACTCTTCCACCCATGAAAATATTGACATAGAATGAACATGAAATACCCTATACATATTTTCCTCCCCTGGAAGGTGAGTAACTTAAAAAAAGACCGCCACACCAAAGAATTGAATCTCAACTCAGTATGGATGGTAGCCGACCAATCCAAATCGTAGAATCATCATAGTTTATAACAATGTCACTATGAAATGGTTCTAAGAAAGACTCTTCCTCTACTAGGGCTACCATGAAAAATTGGTCAATTAGAAAAACTCCCCATGAAAGGCATGGACATAACCCAACACACCATAAAAAAACCTCACCATGAACACAAATTTCTATGGAATTCATCTACCACACCTCAACACTTACCTATTGGGGAGGCACTGACATGCCTGTACAGTTTTGATCACGTCAAAAAACCCATCGTGGTGGTGGAAGGACGCCTCTATATCATGAATTTGAAGCTATGACAAAGAACACCAACACATGGCTACTCAGATACCTAGATTCACCCATGTTAAACATTGAACAACGTGAAAAAATAAAAGAGTAATCATAAAAGGGTCTAACAATTACTACTTAAAAATGTATAAGGTAAAAAGATCGTACCTCTATTCTTCCTCAGAGCTTTTGGGTCAAAGGACTCTTCAGCCTATAGGTGTCCTCACCCGCATCCTCTATCTCCCTGATCTTTTTTATTTGGAAAACCTATGGGTGGTGGTAGAAAAAACTCAGAATGACTACAACCAACTGAAACTCTCTCCCCCGTCTCCACCATGTCCTCTAATTACAGAATTTCTTACTCAAAATGCTACCTCAGCCTTGGAGACCCATCAACCGACTCCCTTTTATAATATTAGTGTGATGAAAAATCTCTTGAAAGACGTCCATGACCATCACAAGCATAAAACCACATATCCTATGGCTGGTATGAACCTCAGAGATGCTTCTGTACTACATGCCCATGTGCTTAAGAATGGTCATGGGTATGCATCGGGCATAATGATCTAATCATCGTACATCTACCAGCTATTGAAGATGCCTCATCCTCATAACCACCAATACAGGCCACATAAACCTATACCTCCATGATTAATCTCTATATTACTAAAGATTTATCTAATAACCCCACATAAGTGGTAAGGAACAACGATACCACACCTAATTTTATGTATTTATGATGACCATGCTCAAAGGGATGAACTATGATGAATGGGTCTTCAACCATATCTAGAGAGTAATGAGACTGGTCATTGAACCTTACTGATTTCTCCTCCACAGTCATGACACCATACCAAAGCTACAAATGATATTGTACTTGCATTGGACTCAAAATTTCTAGGTGAAACTATTCCCATAAGATTCGATCAAACTCCACCCAAATGATCTTCACCTCGCCAAGGGACTGTGTTACTAAACATTACTATCTTCAAACCAAATCATGAAGAAGGATATCCTCTATGACTAAAATCTAGTTGGGATGTGTCCTCACTAGGTGGAAAGCTTGTTTAACTACATTAATCTATTCATCCTAAATATGGGGGTCTAAATCATCCATATTCCTTAGACTTTGATGCCATTAGAACTCATTTAATGCACTCATCCAGAACCAATTTTGATCCTTCTCTGCAAGAACAATAGTATTCTAAATAGGTTGTGGCACAATCACCTTAACACTTCAAGGAAACACCTCAAAACTAGTGCCCTACACTGAATCCCCACCATGGTAAATAGATCCATTGGTTGTTTTAGTAACACTAGAACCTCTTGCCTGAAAACCAAACATGAAACACCCTAACACTATTTTTATGAAACCCAAACCAATATCAAAAAATTTAATTCCCAAATTAGGACCCTCTATGATACCACTATATCGTGACTCGAATCAATGGGGCTCGAGCCACAAATCCCCTATCCCACCTCTAACAGACCAAGGGATGTCAACTAGAACTGTGTAGAAATATCATAAATATGGGAGGAATTTGCCAATGTACCTTTATAAACAGACCCACAAACACCTCAATCAAATAGTAAAAAGATATGAAAATATGAAAACTAAAGTTCATGAATACAACTATCCCGAAATAGATTACAAGAAAAGTACTGAAAACATTAAAAAGGAAAAACCCGATCTCATTAAAGGAAAATTGTTAAATCATATAACCTAATTAGAAGGAGATGATCACTGTCAAGTGAAACTTATGAAAAGAACCACATCCAAACAATAGTAAACTTATCAGTCAGTCAATATAACTAAGTTTTATATCCTCAGATCCTCTATCTAATCGATCTAAATGAATGCAGTCTGCATAGTACACAACAAGTTTGGGGAATGTCCAAGTAGGGGTGAGTATAAAAATACTCATTAGGAGCCTCAAAACCCCAAGAGAAGAGGTAGGAACTAAATGTAAATAATATACTCGACCCTTCAAGAGGGAAGAAAATATAGAGAGAAAATACATTTAAAACCATCCTTGTCTATACACAACCAATCACCTCATTCAATATGTGGTATCATCCAAGACATGAGAAAACACCTTAAGGACACCTAGAAACACCCTGATATACTCATATTAGACTCCAAAAATCATAAGGTCCCAAATATAATGAAAACAACAATATTGTACTCTAGGATCTAATAGTAACCTAAAACATAATAATACACTCCACAAGATCAACCATAACAGTTGAAACTCACCCAACTGACACTCTCCAACTAGAACAACCCATAGGGTTCAGATCTGGTGCCTAGCACAAGTTGTCATAGCATTGTTAAATTATGACATGTAAATGTCTTTTGGGAAAATAAACTGAGATTCCCACTCTCCACTATACACAATTGAGGAAGCGCTACTCCAAACCATGAACCATGTTTTTAACTCCCACGATATCAAGTAAGTAACCATTAATTTATGTATTTTATTTTTGTAAAGTGTTTGGCTGCTGTTTGGGAGGGTTTGGAAACCATTTTCAATATTTTTCATGATTTTCTATAGGTTCACTATTTGAGAACAATTTTTGGAAACTGTGAAACCCCTATAGGAAATTGAGGAAACCCTACTCCAAACCATGATACATGTGTTTAACACCCACTATATCATGTATGTAATAATTAATTTATGTATTTTATTTTTGTAAAGTGTTTTGATGCTGTTTAGGGGGGGGGTTGGAAACCATATGGAATGTTTTTTGGGATTTTATATAGGTTTACGATTTGAGAATAATTTTTGGAACCCGTGAAACCCCTAAACAAAAAAATGAATAGTATACATATAGTAAGGTGAATGCGCATAGGTAAGGGAACACGGTTTTCAAACAGTGCATCTTCCTGGGTGAAAATTTGAAAATTTAGAAAATAGTATTTTGAATGGTTTTTTAAAAAAATTCTAATTGTTCGAGCCAAATGTGAGAGGTCAAACTTAAGGTAGAGGCCGGTGCACAATTACTGGATTGTTTTCCTAACTTTAGGAATAATCATGCAAGTTTTAAAAAAACAGAACCTAAAAAAGCGTATGATGTTGGGATTACGTTTTAACCCATATTGTTTTGTCCAAATCTACCCTAACGGGATATGTTTTTCTCCCAAAGGTTGTGTAATCCTTCCCCATTTAATTGGAAGTGATATAGTGGCATTCCTTGGTGCGTTGAATCCAAATTATCATGGTAAGTTATTGTTTTTGGATGTTTATAATGGGTTTTCTTAGATCTAATTATCTCCCTCTATTTCTTATATATAGTCCACTATGAATAGACCTATGTTTCTTTACTCCAATAATGGTTATATTTTATTTTATGGATAATAGTTATATATATCTAAGGTGGGTTTTCATAGATTTAGCTTGGTTTCATTGGCAATTTTCTTATCGTTCTTCATTTTACCAAATTTCCCATTGTATGTGGATTCACTATCAACTCCTATATTTAGAACATAAATGATTAGTTTGAAATTGGTTGATTTGATTGAAATTTATTGTGATTTTTTATAAAATGTATGGTAGAATCCTTTTTATTAATGGTTTTTGATTTTTTGGTGAAACTGTGGAATTGTGTAAGTGGTTATGCAAAGTGTGTTTTTCCCTTGATTTGAAATACTGATTTTAAAGTATATTCGTTAAATGTTATAATTGAAATGTTTTCAATAAAAGGATGATTTTATTGAATTTTATTTAATTGTTTTGTTTGAAAGGTTTCCAATAAAATAATGGTCTAATTAAAATCGATATATTCGAATGGGTTTTTTCCACAAAGGGTTGGTGTGTGTCTAGGTGCATTCACAATGGATAATGGTATGATATTTCCCCCATGAAATTGGTCTATTAAGTGATGTATTAGTAGAAGGATGATTCACCACTCATGAGTGTAGTGAGGTTCATGGTTGTATGAATGGTTAGATGTGTGGATACATGGAATGAAATTGATTATGCCAAAAAGGTAATTTTTGAAATGGTATTAGATCAATGTTTGGTTTCTTTCCTTGAAATATTTTTCATTATGGAAGAATATTTTGTTGTGAAACTTCATGGATTTGATATAAAATATTTTCAATTTTTTTATATAAACACTTTTATATAAATGCACGAACATGGTCTATTATAATAGTGTGGGTAGGGAAGTTATTCGGGGAAATCCTGCTGAGTTTCATTAGTCATCCCTACTTTGGAACATTGGTGATTTTGTATATACATTTTATTAGGAAAAAATAAAAGTAAACGTATCAAAATTCTTTAGATGTGCATAGTGATACTAGGAATATTTTTTGGAGTTGGAGAATAGGGAGTTTTGGGGATTTGGAATATTTTTTGGGTGTCTTTGGGTATTTTTGGTTTGGTCTGCCACTATGTACTTTGATGTTAGTTTTATGCCTCTATGGTACTCTTTTGTAGTTTGGTTTTGATATAAATATTATTTCTCTATTTATTTACATTTTCTTCATTTATTTGGTAGTGGTTATTTGGTAATTACATGAATGATTGTGTTATTTATTTTTCAAATGAAAATTAGTCCCCCATTAATTAATGAATCCCATGGAATTTATTTCTAGATATTGTTATCATGGGGAGATAACTTAAAGCCATGTAATGTCTTTCCTCCTTCTCAGGCCAATGAGGATGTGTAGGAAGTTACAATTGGTATTACCTTGTTTGGCATGTGACTAACATGTGTTCCCATGTTCTCTCCATCTTGTAGTTGAAATTAGTTATGGTATATTCCTTGTGTTGGGTTGGTAGAAAAGAGTATAATTTTCCAGACATGAAGTGTAGAGCACAAAATGATGTATCTGACCTTTTTATGTTGAAAATCATGTTACTAAAAAGTTGGGTACAAATGTTTTTTAGAGACAGTTGTAGCAATTGGAATCACATGTTCATGGGTATAGCCAATGAGAAGAACGCGACATGCATTATAGAAATGGATTCTCATTTAATGTCCATAATTAATTTTGAGTAATGATTTTGTGAAATTTGTTGATGTTTGAAAAATATTGAAATTGGTTTCAAATGTAACTTTTTTAAAGGATCATGGTTATGGTATTTGGAAAATGGTTTTATTTTCAAAAGTTGTTCAAATTTTCTTAAATTATATGAACATGGAAAATATTGATTTTGAAAATCAATATTGTGATATATTTGTTGTGATATAATTTTAAATTGATAAGCCTGAAGTTTCTATATAGTGATAAATATAGCATTTTTGTCTTTATATAACATTTCTCCTAGTAGTAGCTGTAGAAACCAACCGAAATAATTTTTTGAGAATGTGGTAGCACCCGAGCCACAGGTGAACCTACAATTGTTTCAAAGTATAGTAAAAGAATTTCATTATGTGGACAGAGGAAACATAAGGGATGGGTGAAGGTAAGTGGATCATTCTATCCTATTATAGAAATAGAATCCACCCATATTTTGGGGGGGGGGGGGAGGATTTATAACCAAATAAATAAGAGGTGTAGTAAAAAAGGATGAATCATATCTTTGGGTTCATTGGAACACAAAGAGAGTTTAATGTCAAATTGGAAATGTATATGCTGGAAGGTATTTCATGGTAATAGTTGGATTTTGTAGTTTATGATAAATATGAACAAGGCCTTTCATGGGATGATTTTTATTAATTGTTTAAAAAAAATTCAATCCTCACACATTCAAATTCAAATAATTATTAAATTATATGGATTGAATAAGGAATTTTTTTTCATGGAGTATGTGGATAAATTCATGAATTTAGTGCTCTTTGCACATGAATGTGTTGCTTGTGAGTCCTTGAATGAACAAACGATGAATTGGGGTTGAGGAAGTATATTCTCTTGAAGATTTTCATTCTCTTTATAATGAATTATACAGATATGGTTAATAGAGTGATGAAAGATAAAAGGGACATCTCAGAAGCTACATGTAGAGGGATCATGTTTATACATAAGGGAAATGGTGGTAATTCTAATGTTGGGAGAAAGTGGAAGGGGGAAAAATATTTCAAGGTAGTGGTATGTTTCAGAATCAAAAAATAGTATTGGTAAATATTCATTAAAAACAAAATAGCAAACTAAGATATTTCAAATGTGGTTCATATGACCACCCAATGACATAATGTATGAAACCGCCAAGAGAATTCCATAATTCCAATTAGACAGTGCATCATCAGTGTTATTGCCACAGTGCTCTAAGGTCGGGTGTTTGTGAAACTTCTCTTGTATTGAAGGAGTCAAATGCTTTTATGAGATGAGGGAAACAGAAAAATCCTCATCAACAGAAAAGAGCTAAAAATAGTGACTCTAGGAATTCCATAACTCCTCATCAACAAATATCTCAAAATGGAAATAAGGAAAAATGTGTGGTGAGTATATGGAGCTGAGAATGTGTTTGTGGATGATTAGTCTAGACCATCAACTCAGAGAAGTACTAATATTTTGAAACCTACCCTTATGAAATATTTTATTGATATGGGTGCATCCCAATCCATTATCTCTTATCATATAATTGATTTATGGGTTTAAATATTGAGTTGATTCCTTCTATGCTCAAAATTCAATCTTTTCTTGGTTAGAGAGAATATTTAAATTTTCTGTGTACAACATGTTTTATAAATGTTTATGTAGATGAGAAGATATGTGATTTCTATATGATTGAGATGGATGCATATGATATAATTTTGAGTATTGATTGGTTGACAACGTTCAAGGCTCACATTTACTATTATACCCGAAAGGTTGGTCTTACAACTGAAGATGGGAATGAGAATCTCTTTAGAGGAGAAAGAAATGTTAAAACATGTGAAATGGGCCTATTTGCACTAGAAAATGGAACGATCATGTTTTAATTGGAATATTTCACCTTATAATTGATCGAAAAGATAGAAGATGGTTTTTTTCAGTTGTTTCTGATCAATTTATAAATGTTTTTCCTGATAATTTATGAGGGTTACTAGCTATAATGTAATTGGAATTTATGATTGATCTCCTTCTAAGGACCAATCCCCTTTTACATTCCATCTTATTGGATAGAAACAATTGTATTAAGGTAATTGATAGTGTAGTTGGAAGAGTGGCAAGTAAAGGGTTCATTCAGCTAAGCATCTCTCTGTGGGAAGTAATGGTCTTATTTGTCAAAAAGTCAGATGGAACTATTTTCCTATGTGTGGATTATCATAAAAATAACTGTGTAATGATATAGAATATGTATCCACTTTCACACAATGTTGATATGTTTGATCAATTGAGGGATGCTCATTGGTTCTCCAATACTGACTTGTGATCAGGATATCACCAATTGTAGGTCAAGAGGTGGATATTCAAATGATAACATTCTAGAGGAGATATGAAAATTATGAGTATGTGGTTATGCCTTTGTGTCTTACAAATTCACCATATGTATTTATGTAATATATGTAATATATATTTTTGTGGTATCTAGATTCGTTTGTGGTATTTTTTTTGATGATATATTAGTGTATTCAAGGACAAGGGAGGATCATGAGAAACACATATAAAAAATGTTGGGAATCTTAAGGTATCATTAGTTGAATTCTAAACTAGAAATGTTTTATTTTTTGATAAAATGGGTATATTTCCTTGGCCATGTAATCTATGAAAACGTGAATATGTCGATCTATAAAATATAGAATCTGTTATCTATATAAAACCACCAAATAATTTCATTGAGATGCATAATATCCTTGGTCTAGCTAGTTGTTACTGATGCATTGTTCAAGATTATTCTTGACTAGCCTCACCTAATACATCATTGTAAAGAAGTTATTTACCATTATGTTATGACAAGTAATTTCCAAAAAAATTTCAAGAGCTTTAATTTCACCTAACATCTATAATAATGTTGATTTTTTTAATCGAGAAAATGGAAGGTATTGTGTTGTGATGCATCAATATCTGGTTTGGGATGTGTTCTCATAAAAGAATACCATGTTTCTGCATATAGATCATGGTAGTTATGAGTGCATGGGAAGAATAACCCAACACATGATTCAGATCTAGCATATG
This sequence comes from Viscum album, assembly GCA_963277665.1. Lineage (NCBI taxonomy): Eukaryota > Viridiplantae > Streptophyta > Magnoliopsida > Santalales > Viscaceae > Viscum > Viscum album. Next base: position 794,500,245 of record OY728143.1, on the reverse strand, counting down.
TAGTCTATTCATTGAAGGCTTGAAATCATCTCCTCTTTGGAGAAAGTTATGTTTATTTATGTATCATAAATGATTCAGACATATTTTATTACAAATTCATTTGAATCAATGATAGTGAAGTTGGATGGAGTATCTATAAATTTTTGACATTGACTTTATATATACACCGGGAAAGGGAAATTCATTGGTGTATTCATTATGAATAATGTCATATTCTATGTTGAAAAAATAATTTTCAAATTAATGGCTATTGGTATTGGTTCTTTTCGGCACACATTTGGAATGTGAAAATCGAGGTTCTATTGCATATTTCCTTATAGTTTTGTTAGATTATTATTCTGAAAATATGGTTTAATATGGACATACATCTGATTTAGAATGTATAGATTTGTGGCCAAAAATCAATGGTGGGGAGACCATTGAAGGATGGAAGATGGATGAGAGTTTAATGATGTTGTTTAGAAATTGGATGGTCATTGTAACGCCCCGACACCAATTACCTAGAGTCGGTGAAATATTACATAGCATTGGTATGATTATAAGGGATAAAGTCCCGGAAGACCGATCAGTTTAGCAGTCTTGGAAAATAGATTACATAAATGAATTTTACATTACACTTTCTAACATACAAAAAAACATAATCCTTTGAGAACTCCACTGTTCCCTTATCTTAACCCTGCATCTTAAAGATAAAAATATTCTTGGGATCCATGGAAAATAAAACAAAATAAACGGTAGAGATCAGATGCTCAGTAAGGGTATATAATTGAGCAAAAGATAACATGAACAATAGGAATGGTGAATAATTGAAAACACATGCCTTAACAAATAATAAACATGAAAACTTTATGGAAGAAATATGAGCTGAGTAAATAATTCCATAATAAAACTCAATCATGGGTATTCTACTAGTTGAATAACCACATAAACCATCAATATTATTTTCCTAATGATGGACTATATAATTCCAGAAATTCTAAAAAACATTTTTCCAAGGCCTCAACCAAGACGTATAAAAATGATTAAGGCGTCATACAAAACAATATATCAAATTGGGAAAGGCCTTGGAAAATTCCACGTATAATTTTCTCATGACACCAACCCACGCATCGAGGATTTATTGAAGGCTCCACCCATCACTTACTATGCCCAATACATTCCTCATATGAAATGGTTGAAACATAACATAAACATTCTTATTAGAACTAGCATACCATCCATCCAATTACTACGATTTTTATTCAAAATAAAGACCTAGAAACAAAAAAGGTCCCCCACCTATCCGGGTCAAAAATATTTTAATCCGAGGGAATCTCCCCTAATCAAGTTCACCCCCTCTAGTTTGAAAAGAGTAACATTAGAAAACCAAACCACCAGTTCCCTGGGAACTGCAATAGAATCCAAGTAATCCACCACTTTATTCCCTTCCTGCCAAGTATGGGTGACCATTACGTTGTTGTTCATGAGTTACTTACATTTTATGATACTATATGTAATCATCCATGGAATGCTACCACGCCCCTCCAAGGAATCATGCACAATCTTCGAGTCGGTTTCCAGGTTCACAATGGAAAGGCACCTCTAATTACATAGGTACAACCTAGAGAGGGCTGACAAAGCCTCTGTCCGAATAGAGATCCTCCTCCCATAGAATGTTGAGAAGGCCAAAAGCACACTCCCCATGTGGTCCCGCACAACCCCGCACCCCCCCTATATGTATAATGTCCAAATAACAAGAACTATCAATATTCTGAATATAACCATCCTCTAGGGGGATCCAGAGAATCCAATTCCCCTGCCCCTTGGATACCTGCTGTCTTGCTGCCAGCCTAGGGGACTGTAAAATCCGGAGCGAGGACACCTCAATACCAATATCCACAGGGTCCACTAGGTCAATCAACATGCACCTTATCCTCACCGCCACCATCCTCCATTTAGACTTGGTTCCCTCAAACCATGCACGGTTCCTTGCCTGCCAAAGTACCCAGCAGCCTGCACTGTAAATAATGGCATGGGCCTCAGCCTCTTTCAGGTTACCGTCGCATTCATGAAGCCACTGCTCCATAATCCACTCCAGGTTATCAGTATTTGACGAATATACTATATGCATGCCAATGAAACTCCACACCATATGTGACCAAACCCCCTTAATGAAAATATGATTCGTACTCTCCTCCCTCCATCTAGGACAACACTGGCATCATGAAGCTAGGCCGATGCCCAGCCTATTGATTCTCCCATCCGATGGGATAGAATTATTCAGGATTCACCAAGTCAGGAAGTTAAGATTGGTGGGGATACTCTTCCTCCATGCCCCTAGTTCTCATTATCCTGATGTTCCTAAGCCATAATGCTCTTACAGAATACATTAAGGTTGAACTTACCCATCATTGAAGGGGTGTACACGCACCTATACTTATCATGGATAAGAACAACTGATTCGAATACCTTCTACTATGAATCATCCAGAATCGATCTGAAAAATAGGGGATATGAACTAGCCTCACTGAAAGAGAACAAAGGGGCCAGGCACCCAGGGTAACCCCGCACTGATCCTACCCAGTTATGTTCCAAGAAACGAATCTTCCCCTCCCCAATAATCCATTGAGAATAAGGAAGATGCATTCTAGAAATGTTACAGACCACATCCCACAAAGGCGAACCCTTGGAAGGAAAGGAGTCATAGGAAGCTTTATACTTCTGAACCATGCTCCTCCCCCATAGCGTACCTCCCCCAATGATCTCCCATGAAATCTTCGCACGTAAACCATGAAACATGTCTGCCATGCTCCTGACGCCAATACCTCCATCACTGATCGGTCGAGCCATCTTCCCCCACGCCACCCATTGTGGCTTCCCCTCCAGCGAGGAATCCAAAATAAAACGAGCGATCACCCTGTCAATAGACCAATTGAACCCCTTGGGGATTCTAGTAGATTCCATTGCATGCATAGGGACAACAGATAGAACACTATTCACCAGCGTGATTCGGCCCCCAAATGATAAGAAGTGGCTTTCCCAGTCCAGAATGCAGCCCTTCATCTTGTTAACCACCTTATCAAAGTCCCTATCCCAGAGCCTTCCAGAGAAAACCAGAGTACCCAGGTACTCCATATGGAGAGACCAATTCCCAATTACTAGTTCTGAGTTCACCCAATCCACCCTTCCCACTCCACAAGAGTTTGCAATGAAAATAACTCTTTTCCCTACACACGATCTGTCCACTCCATTTTTTTACTCCTTCAGAATGTTATTGACCACACGAATAGATCTCCCCCTAGTATTCATAAAACTGATGGTATCATCCACATAAATTAGGTGGGATATGGATTGGATACCATGTCTCCTATATAAAGGCAATATTTCCCCCTTACTCACTCCTCTGTTCAAAAACCAGATGAGAATGTCCTGCATCAAAATGAAGATTCTCAGCGATATTGTATCTCCTTGCCTCAATCCACCAACCGACTTGAAAAAATCGTGTTATCTCCCAAGGAAAGACACCCCCAACCACGGTGAGCTATCACACCTGGAAATAATATCACAAGCCAAGTCGGAGAATCCCCTCTTCCCAAGAACCTTGTTGATGAAACCCCATTACATATGGTCATAAACCTTACACATATCATGCTTCACTGACACATTAGATCCCCTGGTCTTCATGTTCAGGTCCACAGTCAACTCTTTGTCCGACACCGTGGCCCCCTAAATCGACCTCTCATGCACTAACCTTTTTTCTCAATGGACACTCACAGAGGTAGAAAACTGGACACCCTTCTGTTAATAAAAGTTGCCAAAACATTGTAGGAAGAGTTACACAAACTGACCTGCTGGTAGTGGTTGACGGAAGAAGGATCCTTGGATTTCGGCCGCAGAACCATCGACGTCACAGCCCCAATCCGAGGAAGGACACCCCCATAGAAAAAATGCTGAATTGCAATAACCAATTCCCCTTTTACTAGATCCCAGAAACCTTTGTAAAAATACCCGATGAACCCATCCGGCCCAGCAATGCTATCCAGATTCAGCTACTACACGGCTGCCTGTACCTCCTCTTCCTCCGGAATGCCTTCCATCAAAACATTATATTGTATAGACACAAGGTTCATAATCACCTCCCATAATAGAGCATATCCGGAGGGGTACCCCCTAAAAAACCCTCGATCGGGCATGCTAAGAGATATTTAAAATGGTCCAGGTCCATTCCCCCAACCACGTCCTTATCGTCTGAGAAATAACTGTACTCCAAGGCCATGTTAGGCTTCACAACCCACCACCACTCTTTAATGCAAGCATGAATGTATGCTGAGTTCCTATCGACTTTCCTAAGACAACTCTCTCTAGACCGGCCCCTAGCTCTGTGCTCTTGAGAAAACACCAGCTTTTCGAAAAGATCCTTCTTCACCAAAAGTTCTTTGAACACATCTGCTTCCCAACGACCCTCTAAACTAGCTTCCATGTACTCAATGTCTTGTTTGATAGAATCCATATCCCAAACCCATGTAGGAATTGAGTTATCACACCCCACCAGAGCCTGTTTCAACCTCCCGAACATAGAGTGGAAGGTCACCCAAGAGTACCCCCCCTCGACGGCACACATCAGACCTGCAACACCCCCCGGTGGAAGTTCGGGTTACTCACCCACTGGTTGACAAACCTGAAGCATTCTTAGTGTACCTTTTTTCTAATGAAAGAGAGCAGGAGAAGCGAGTGTTCTGAGATACTCTGAGTAAGATGAAGAACCTTCAACACATTGAAACTCTCAATGACCTGCAGGTTTGCAAGCCACCTGTCCATCCTAATCTAGCACCGACTCTCCCCCATGTGATTTTTGAAATAGGTAAAGGGGTCACACGAGAAACCCACGCCCAAGATCCCCTTCCATGCCATACACTGAGAAAAAGAAAGGCATGCATGACACTGGAAGGCTCCCTGCCCCTTCTTTTCTTCAGGCCTCAAGACTGTGTTAAAATCTCATCCTACCAGTCAAACATATCACAAAACCTTAAATACAATATGGAAGATTTTATCATAATAAATAAACTTCAAATAAGTTTAAAATCCATCAAATGATGTTGACATAGATAAAAATGATTTTTAAAATAGTTTGAGAGAAATATCCCTTTTTCATGAAACCATTTAAAAGTCACACAATTTAGAATGGAAGAAATTTGAATACCTTTCGGAATCAAAGTGTCTCGTACCACTTTGAAACTTTTTAATGGAATTAACATTCTAAAAACATTCATGTCTGTATAAATAAATCCTTAAAAATCCATTTTGAAAGCATGGATATTAATGAGAATGATTTAGAAGAATAAATATTTAAAACATTTAAAATGATGTTTTAGTAAAAGAGTCCCTTAAAGAGTCCCATTGAAAACCCTTTTATGAAACATGGAAATGGATAATAAATATTTTCTAGTAAAAACATACCCATAAATAATCTTGAATAATAAGGACATTGAGGAATTAACCCTTACCTTGCACTTTCCTTTGGTCGAGGGTATGTTTAACCTCTTTTATAATGACCATACTATGTTATTAAATTATACCAAAAAAATATTAATATTTATTCTATCATAAAAGATTAATTTTTGACTTTATAATACCCATTTAATAATGATTTCCATGTTGAATTAACCTTATGGGTAATAATCTCTTTCTTTATCGTATGTGTTTTAACTTGTTATTTTTGATCATATCATTTAGATCACAATTTAAATAATACCAAAATATAATCCTTTATTTTTATATCATATATATTTTGAATATAAATATTTTTTATAGATGAATATAATAATTGGAAGGCACCGTTTATGGAGACGGTAGGCCGTACGTACGCATAAACGCTATTTCAATTTTCACATCGTATTGAACGGAAGTAAGTGAATAAGATATATGTAAGCACATACATACATATAAATATATATATATCTCCAATAGAATTATTATTTCTTATATTACATACTTATTAATAATATATATTTTTATAATCACTATTGAATGGTGAACATGGAAATGAATCAAATCGCGTCGTGGAGACGGTGATCTGTACGTACACACGAGCAACAATATCATTCTTTGAAATATTAAAATCATAAATAATTAGATATTATATCATATATACATAATCATTAACATGTTTTATTTATTATTTACATCAATTATACATCATTATTATACTCTTCCAATATAACAATCTATTGAATAACAACTACAACATGACATGGAGACGGTAAGCCTTACGTGCGCACATATGGTGACATGTCATTCATAGGATGGATAGAATAATGAATATGGTTGTTCCATATTTTTAATGAAATCAAAGTATATATAAGGTACTGGAGATATTATTTTGGTATGGTAATAACAAAGAATGAGTAAGTGGAAGAAGAAAAGAACATGAAAGAGGGTGGTGAAATCATTACCTCTTGTCCAGGTTCATTTTTTTATTTGATCAAAAGGGATCCATAAGATGGATTTATGACCAAAGAAAGGACTATAGGATGAAGGTAGGATATTTGAGGGTATATTAGGGCTGGTTTTGGATGAGCCAAATGGCTTTGTAGGTGTGAATTTGAGAGAAGGGGAAGTTCCCTTTTATAAGAGAGGTGAGCGCCCCTTTAGGAAAAGTTTGAAATATTATTTTATGATGAAATTATTTTCGGTTAATAATGGCTCAAAAATGATTTATTTAGATAATAAGGTGGTTATGGGTCGAAATTATCTCAACCAATAGGTTTTAGACAAGTTTATGTTACCATTTTACCCTTATCTTTTAGATTTAACTCTTAGATAAATACTTTAACTTTTACTGTCTCTTATTGTATTATTACACTATAGGGTCAATAAACATACTATAATCTTCCAAGAGAACCTCATGTGGTTCATTAATGACATATATAATATTATTTGAGTCCTTTGGCTGAACCGTAGATTTTTTAGAATATTATATCAACCAATAATATAGTATTTTTTTTAAAAATTTATTTATGTCAATTTTCAAACTATTTGGTATTTGGTTTTTGTGAAAGTCATCACAAATTTATTGTTTGAACATGATACATTGAGTCTAACCTAACATGTAATATACACCTAGAAAATTCATGGATGTCCTAATAACATTTAAATTTTATTTATTTTAATATTTATATTATCATTTATTGGATTCTTTCATTAATAAGGTAATTACTGATTCATCATTGTGTCAAAAATAAATTTAATTATTTAATTTCTAAAATTTATAAATAAAATACCATGATTTATGAAATATTTTTATCATTATAATGAATTTTCATAGTCGAATTTATATTGTGTGTAACCCTATATTAAAAATGGTCCAGTTATTAAATATTGATTTTAACTACTTTCACTCTTCTTTAAATAAAATAATGATAAATGTTCTAATATAATACAAGTAGAAATAAAGGATCATATGTTATTAATAAGGTTTTTTTGGTCGAATTACATTTATCCAATAGAATTAGGACATGTTTTAGGGTAATAATAATATCATTTTTACCCTTAATTACCCTATTACTTTTAACCATGGTAAATAAAAGTAAAACGTTACTAGCCAAATAAAATTATTTTCATTATATTAAACCACATTTTTCTTACTGATATCAACTATGTCGTTTGGAATTTTTAAACTCCACCCACAGAAGTGGTAAAATTATGTTTTATGCGAATTTGAAAATTCTCCTAGGAGGTGGGTAAAAGACGGTGAAAAGTTCAATAAAATTTTATATATCTAATACTATTAAAAAATGAATACAATGAATTAATTTGAACATATATAGGTATTATGCTTCTATTTTGACCTAGAATAAATTTAAATAAATTAAATAATTATTTAAGTGAAAAGCTGGTTTAAACCAATAACGGAGTGTTTTTCACTATTAATCAAAAATTAAATGTTTTCAGAAACATACTAAAAATTCACCCTAAGATAATTTTTATATTAAAAATTCAAAAATGAATTCTATTTTACCAAATTAAAAACATATAAATTGTATTTATTAATTTAAAATTAATTCCTATTGTCAAAACCAAAAGGCGTATTTTTAAGATATAATAACTACCAAAAGATTGACACATGTTTTTATCCAATTTCAATGTGAAATTATAACGAATGACCAACATTGGATTATATTTTAAAATAATAATCTAATTATACTTCCAAACCATTCATATTTACAGTTGAACACTATAAATTATTTTGATTAAAAAAGTTGTTTTCAGTTAAAATTTATTATTTTTCAGTATTCACCATAATATGATAGTTATTAGATCAACACCAAAAATTTATCAAGACTAAAATTTTATGTCTTTATTCTAAAGAAGATGTTTATTTTGCTTAATTTAATATATAAATGTTTCAAATATTGGATTTAAAAATTGTTCGCAATTAAAATATGGTAAAATTGCATTAAAAAATACTTCTTCTGTCTGAAAAAATGAATTTGTTCTTATATTATATCTAAGTAACTCATAAAGTGGATTCTAAAATTATAAGTATTATATAAAATTCATAATTCAGTTAATAATATTCATAACCACTTTTGAATGGCAATTTTGGTAAGTTGTGGTGCGCTTGAACTCAGTATTGTGTGTAGTGAATGTCATTTAATTACATTAGAGAAATAACGTACTATGAAATCATGGGGAATTAAATTCTCCCCTCTTTCAATAAATTACGTCCTCACAATTTTAAATTTTTATTATAAAATAAAAGGATAAAAATAGAAAAATGCCTTTCTAGAGAACCCACATCGAATATTGGGTTAATAAAATTTTTTCTTAACAAGGGGGAAAGGGAAATGATAAAAGTCACCAAAAAATTATGATCTCGATTAAGAGAACATTGGTGGAAATTAGAGACACGTAATTAGAGGTAAAATGTAAATATTCATAGGGAGTGATTGACGTCATCAATCACAATATATCATTTAAATATATTGACATAACAAATCCATTACAAAACCACATTCAATACCAAAATATGTAAAAAGTGTATATGGTGTTTATTTTCTTTTTTAAACATTTTGGCTTATTAAGGAAGCCAAAGATCAAGTAAAAATCATGGAGGAAGAATGGTCATTGTCACCGATTATGAAAAAAACATTCCTTTTTTTTCATTTATTAAAATGATTTGTAGAAAAATATTCCCATTGAAATGAAAAGTCAAAGGGTTTTATACACCGTATAAACATTTTTTGTTTAGAAATAAAAGGATGCCTCAATGAAAAGAGATTGAGATGGAGTCCCCTAACTAATGTTTAAGAATTAATTTAGTCATTTAATAATATGGAATATATATATATATATATATATAAACATGACAAGTAGAGTTACATCCCTTAACTAATTCCTACCACAAACTCATATTTCACTCCAAAAAATTTCAAAAAAATAATTTATTTATCCTAATCATATATGGTTCCAGAAATAATGAATTTATAATTCACCTATCTGACCTATAAAAAAGAACCTACATTATAAAATCCAGGAAAACACATAGGCTAGTGTTATGTGATTTACCCTCGTCGCCCTTCAGTTGTAGGTTCAAGTCTTGCGGCCTTGCCAGATGCGACTGGTTATCACCCGACCTCTGGGTTGTCCTTTTTATGACGATCCAAAAATTACCTTAACAATTGTATCCAATTTCAAACTTAATCCATTCCAACCTTTGGACTTATCCAATAAATTTCTTTCCAAACTCACAATCCAAAATTTATATGGAAGTTAAACATAATGAAGATCCATTTTTCCACGTAATTACATGTGAACACCTTCATCATGAATTCTTTTAAAACATGGTAATACACTGAATTATCATAAAACCTTACTGATTACATTCATTCTCCCTTATTATTTATAAAATACTAGATATATTCCTTATATCAAAAAATATTGAATATTCCAACAATGATGAAATAAACAAAATATTAACCAGTTCCAAGGGAGTCAAGAATATCCAATATAATTTTTCCAAATCAACCACCTCTTATTCCAAAATCACTATCTCATTATCCAGACCTTATTAAGGATTGCCTTTCCTTCAACCATGTAATTTCCAAAATGTGTATCTTACTATTATGTCACTTTTCATAGAACCATATAATCTCAAATCCTTAATAAAATAGCACTACAGTACAATCCTTATTTATCTCCATATTTCATATAACCATTATATTGATGATACAACACTCAAATGAAATAATTATATAATTTCAACATAAGAACACTAGTCATTCTTCCTAATATGAGGTAGTATCACTACTTTATTATTATCCAATAGAATCATTTGTGGTATACTCTGCTGACTGGGACATTGATTTGTGTAGTGTCCCAACACCTAGTAGATGAAGCATTTTACATTAGAAACCTTTTTCATACCCTTGAAATCACGTACTTGGCGTGATTTTTCTCCACACTTATAACAAACTCTGATACTCTTCATGAATTTACCACAGTGATACTTTCAACATTTATCACATATGGGAAAGTCCTTCGTTCCCATCTTCTCATTATGCATCTTTCTCTCTAGCATCCTTTTCTTCTCTTGCTTCCTTTCAAAGACATAGGACGCATAGAATTATTTACTTATATTATCCACAAATGATATTATTTCTTCATATGTTGAGAATACATGGGAGAATATTTAACTTTTAAATGTAGGATTAATACCATGAAAGATATGATCCTTCTTATTCTTTCGATCATACGTATTTCTAGAGTTCTCATTCCTTCTATTGGGCGCCAATTCTAAATAATGGCATACACTAGGTCAGTTTATGAATCGCAATGAATAATTCCAAACGTGTAAAATACCTAACATAAATTGAACAGTTTATGGATATAATCGATTATAATAAAATTGTTTTCATTGTGGAAATATTTACTCTTAAATCCTTCATAATGGATTTTAATGAAAATGTGAATTAGCCTAAGAATATCCCCCCAAAGTGTCGTAACAAAGAGTGCTGCAAAGCCCATTGTTGTGCACTAGTTCTTGTTCAAGTCTAAATAAAAGTGGTGTTTTTGGGTTTTACTGCAAGGTACATTTGTGCTAGAGTCTCCTCTACCTATTCATATCTAGACAGGGATGTATTTCTTAGAAAACTCACAAAATCTCGAAATTACCAAAATTGTAGGAAGATCTTATATCCTAATTCTCAAAGTCTAACGTAGGGTAATGTTATAAAATAAGAGTTTATATAAATATATTTACATGGTTGTTGCTAAAATTCCTCTGATACCAAATGTAACACCCCGACCCTTGTTACCTAGAGTCAGTGCATTATTACACAGCATTGGCATGATTACAAGGAATCATGTCCCAAAAGACCAATCAGTTTAGTAGTCTTGGAAAATATATTACATACATTAATGTTACATTACACTTTCTAACATACAAGAAAAAAAATAATCCTTTAAGAACGCCATTGTTCCCTTAGAATAATCATGCATCTCACAGATAAATCACTTCATGGGATCCATGAAAAATAAAACATAAGAAAGGGGTGAGCTCAGATGCTCAGTAAGGGAAAATAATTTAGCTGAAGATAAAATAAACAATAGTTATGGTGAATAATTGAAAACACACGCCTTTACAAATAATAAACATGATTACTTTATGTTAGAAATATGTGCTGAGTAAATAATTCCATAATAAAACATAGTCATGGGTATTCTACTAGTCTAATAACCACATGAACCATCAATATTATTTTCATAATGAGGGAATGTATAATGCCAGACATTCTGAAACATTTATTCATTGCCTCATCCAAGATGACTAAAAATGATTAAGGCCTCCTCAAAAACCATATATAAAATTTTGAAAGGCCACAACCAATTCCATGTATAATTTTTTCATGAGACTTTCTGATGCATCTAGGAGCTATAGCGGGATCCAAAAATCACTTACTATATCCAATACATTCCTTATATGAAAAGGTTGAAACATAACATAAAAATTCAAATTTGAACTAGCATACGAAATGTCAATACTTTAACTATAAACCATGAATGGTATAAAAATAACACATCCACAGTCAAACATAAAACAAATCCTTCAATACAATATAGAAGTTTTGTATCATAATAAATCAACTTCAAACAAGGTTAAAATCCATCAATGTATGTTGACATAGATGAAAATGATTTGTAAAACTCTTTGAGTGAAATACCCTTTTCATTAAAACATTTAAAAGTCACACAATTTAGAAAGGAATATTTTTAAAGACATTTTTGAGTCAAAGTTTCCCATACCACTTTGAAAATGTTTAATGGAATTAACATTTTAAAACATTCATGTTCATATAAATAAATCCTTAAAAACCCATTTTGAATGCATGGACATTAATGATAATGATTTAGAAGAATAAATATTTACAACATTTAAAATGATGTTTTAGTAAAAGAGTCCCTTAGAAGAATATCATTGAAAACTCTTTTATGAAACATTGACATGGTTAATAAATATTTCCATGTAAAAACATATCCATAAAAACTCTCGAATCATAATGAGATTGAGAAATTAACCCTTACCTTGCACCTTCCTTTGGTTGAGGGTACGTTTAACCTCCTATATAATGACCATAGTATGTTATTAAATTAAACTAGAACCAGAACTAAATTGAAAATTATTTTATCATAGATGATTCATTTATGAAATTACACTACCCATTTAATAATGATTTCCTTGTTAAATTAACATTTTGGGTAATAATCGCTTTCTTTATCGTATGTATTTTAACTTGTGATTCTTGATCGTATCATTTAGATCAATATTTAAATGATTACAGAATATAAACCATGATTTATATATCATATATATTTAGAATATAAATATTTATAATAAATGTATATATGAAATGTAAGGCACCGTTTATGGAGACGGTAGGCAGTACGTACGCATAAACGTTGTTTCCATTTCCACATCGTATTGAACGGAAGTACATGAATAAGATATATGTAAGTACATACATACATACAGATATATATATATATATATCTAGTAAAATTATTATTTAATATATTACATACTTATTAATAATATATATTTTCTATAATCATCGTTGAATGGTGAACATGGAAATGAATCTCATCATATCGTTGAGACGGTAGTCTGTACGTACGCACGAGCGACAATATCATTCTTTTGATATTAAAATCATATATAACTGGATTTTATATCATATATACAGAATCATTAACATGTTATATTTATTATTTACATCAATTATACATCATTATTATACCCATCCAATATAATACTATTTGAAAAACAACTACACCACGACGTGGAGACAGTAATCCATACATAAGCACATATAGTGACATGTCATTCATTGGATGGATAGAATAATGAATATGGTTGTGCCATATTTATAATAAAATCACATCATATATAAGGTACTATAGTTATTATTTTGGTATGGTAATTGTAACACCCCGACCCCAGTTACCCAGAGTCGGTGCATTATTACATAACATTGGCATGATCACAAGAAAGATCAAATCTCGAAAGAACGATTAGTTTAGTAGCCTTGGAGACACTAGATATATTCATAAAGTTTTACATTAAATAATAAAAATGAAAACTAAAACAACATAGTCTTCATGGTCTACACTCTTATCCCCTCATACTATCCCTGCAGCTCATTCATAAATTACTTCTTCACATCCTGGGAAAAATAAAACATAGAAAAGGGGTGAGCTAAAAATCTTAGTAAGGATAACAATATAGCGGAAACTTTCATAAATAAGAATAAAAATTTAGGGCAATGTATAGCTAAAACAAAATCCTTTTAAACTTGAACTTCAACATAGTATGGAAAAAATAAAATGAAATAATGTCATTTACTTATTCACATGGATATTCTACTAATCGAATAATCACATGCAATATCAATAACCACTTTCATAATGATAGAATGCATAATGCCAAACTATCATAACCACATAGCCAAGGCATCGTGCCAAGACTACAAATACGATTTTTCCAAGGCCTTGTGCCAAGAAACTAGTTAGTCTCATGAGACCTACCGATGCATCGATGAGCTATATTGGGCTCCACACGTCACATATTAAGTCCAATGCATTCCCATATGAAAAGGTTTAAACATAACATAAACATTAGTATTAAAACTAGAATATAAAATGTAAATACTTCATCCATAAACCATGAATGGTATAAAAAAATCACATCCACAGTCAAACATATCAAAAAACATTTAATACAATATAGAAGTTTTGTATAATAATAAATCAACTTCAAATAAGAGTAAAATCCATAAAAGGATGTTGAAATAGATGAAATCAAAACTCTTTTTAGAGAAATATCTCTTTCTATTTTGAAATAATTTAAGAGTCATAAATTTATAAAATAAAATAGTTTCTTTGAAAATATTCTTATAAGCATGTAAGGGAAGATTTGACGATTTTATAACGATGGAAAATAGCCAAACACACCGTATAAGTTAAAAAAACATTCTTACCTTAATTCTGTCGAAAAGGATAAAATGCACCTAGTTTGGAAAACGACGGAAAGATTCATTTATAAACCTCTTATAAAAAGTAAAAAAATGGTATAAATGACTTTAACCCATATTCTTGTATATAGTAAAAATGTTTTGAAATTAATTTTTAAGAAACATGGATGTGGATGATAAAGTGATCCCAGTAGATTATTACGTATAAACAACCTCGGATAATGAAGAGATTGGGAAATAAACCCTTACCTTGTAATTTTCAATGGTTGGGGGTAGGTTAACCTCCTTTATAATGGTGAAATAATTGTTATTGAACTATAAAAGAATCATGTACATTAATATGATATCATATATGATCTTTTAACATTGCTTTGTTAATAATATCTTAGAATTATCGTCGTTTCGAGTGTTAACTTACTCATTTTGTTTTATATGTTTTGTTACATAAGACGTGTTTTTCATGGATAGGTTGTATCTTATTAATATCAAGAATGATATTAAGTCCTTATACACTATTATTAATCATCAAATGAGAATTATACTTGAATGGATACGATGGGAAATGAATCTCTTCATGTTCGTGGGGACGGTAGTCCGTACGTACGCACGCGCGACAATATCATTATTTTGATATTAAATTAATATTTAATTGTATGGTATACCATAAATAAAGAATAATTAACATTTTTTATTTATTATTTACATGAATTACAAATCATTATTATACCCATCCAAATAATAATTTATTGAACAACAATTATACCACGACGTGGAGACGGTAAGCCGTACATACGCACATATGGTGACATGTTATTAAAAGTATGGATAGAATAATGAATATTATTATACCATATTTATAATAACATCACAGTATATATAAGATACTGGAGTTATTATTTTAGAATGTTAATAACAAATAAATAAGAAGTGGAAGAAGAAAGGAACTTGAAAAAAGGTGGTGAAATCATTACCACTTTTTCGGGATCTCCCTTTTGATTTGATCAAAGGGGCTCCTTAAGTTGGCTTTATGACTAAAGTAAGGCTTCTAGGATGAAGTGAGGGAAGTTTAGAGAGTATTTGGGAAGATTTTGGCCGAGCCAAATGGCTTTGAAGGTGTGAATTAATGAGAAGGGGGAGTGCCCTTTTATAAGAGGGGTGAGGGGAACCTTTGGAAAAAGCTAGAAATATTATTTTATAATAAATTCATATTTGGTTTATAATGGCTCCAATGTGAATTATTTAAAGTTTAAGGTGGGTATAGGTCAGAAACCACTAAAAATATATAATATAGATAGGTTTGGGTCATTATATTAACCTTATCGTTTAGTTTTAACTCTTAGTTAATTAGTTTGACACTTACCATGACACTTTGTATTTTTATATTATATATTTAATAGACATACTATATACATCCAAGAGACCCCCAAGTGGTCCATTAATGATACACCTATCATGATATAAGTCTCTTGGCCTAGCCTTAGATTTTTAGTAATTGAATATCAATTAATAATATAATATTTGTCTTAAAAACTCTTTTATGTCAATTTTGACACTATTTGGAAAATTGATATTTATGAAACTCATAACAGAATGATTACTTCCAAAAAAATTAATTAAATAATTCCTTACATGTCATATTAACTTATAAAATTAGTTTAATTCATAAAAATTCTCAAATTATATTAATGTTTGTATTTATAATATCAATTATTTTAATTTTTCACTATTATGGTAATTACTGCATCATCATTGTGTCATATATAAATTAACTTATCTACTGTATGAAAATTATAAATAAAATATAATTATGTAGGAAATATTTTTATATTTCTAATGAATATTTAAAATCTAATTTATCTTATGTTTAACACTATATTAAAAATGTTTTAGTAAATAAACCTTGATTTTAACTCTTTTAACTCTTCTTTGAATTAAATAATAACAAATGTCCTAATCTAATCCAAGTGGACCTAAATGATAATATTTTATTCCTAAGTTTGTTTTTGATTGAATTAAGCTTATCCAATAGAACTAAGACATGTGTTAGGGTAATATTAATATCATTTTTACCCGTAATAACCCTATTTACTTTTAACCGTGGTAAATAAAAGTAAAAAGTTACTATTCACCAAAAATTATTTTCATCTCAATGAACCAACTTTTAGTCCTTGATATTAACCATGTCTCTCCAATTTTCGAAATTCCACTCACAGCAGCGGTAAAATTATGTTTTATGAAAAATTATGTTTTTTTAACTACCACTTAGTGGTTTCACTATTCATCAAAAAATGAAGTTTTTCAGAAAAATACCAAAAATTCACCCTAGGCTAATTTCGATATTCTAAATCCAAAAATGAAGTCCATTTTGAAAAATAAAATTTATAAGTTTCAAAAAGTGGTTTTTACTATTCATAACGGCTAGTTTGATTGGTTGTGGTGTGTTAGAACTCGATGTTGCGTACAACACACACTATTGCATTATTCAAAGAGAAGCGTACCGTAAAAGTTGGGGGTGTTACATTCTACCCCCTCCTTCAAATAATTTCATCCTCCAAATTTCTAGAATACTACCGCATGAAAAGACTCGGGTGGTTCTTCATCATAAGTTCCTCGGGTTCCCACGTCGCCTCTTCCATCTTATGGTTTCTCCACAAGACATTTACCAGACGAGTCGTCCGGTTTCTCTGTACTTGTTCCCTTGTATCAAGAATCTTGATGGGATATTCGCAATAAGATAGATCAGTTTCTAGTTCTAATTCCTCATAGGTGACTACATGTGTTGGGTCAGGCATGTATTTCCTCAACAGAGATACGTGGAACACATCATGAACTTTGGAGAGACTTGGCGGCATTTCCAATCGGTAAGCTACAACCGCAATTCAATCTATAATTTCGAAAGGTCCGATGTACCCGGGAATCAATTTACCTTTCTTACCAAAATGTATGACTCCCTTCCATGGAGATACCTTCAGGAAAACATGATCACTAACTTGAAATTCAAAATCCTTTCTTCAATTATTGGTATAGCTCTTTTGCCTACTTTGAACTACTTTGATATGGTTTTGGATTACCTTCACCTTTCCCATCGTTTCCTCCACCAGTTCTGGGTCTACATGTTTTCATTCACCAACGTCACCCCAACAGGTTGGTTTGCGACATCTCTTTCCGTATAACGCTTTATATGGTGCCATCTGAATACTCGAATGGAAGCTATTGTTATAAGAAAATTATACCAGAGGTAAATATTGATCCCACATACCCTAAAAGAAAAGTGAGCAGGATCTCAACATATCTTCTAAGGTTTGAATAGTTCGTTCTGATTGTCCATCTGTTTGAGGGTGGTAGGTAGTGCTCAAATGAAGTTCAATATCCAATGATTTCTGAATAATTTTCCAAAATCATGAAGTAAAATGGGGATCACGATCAGAAACAATCGATAGGAGTACTCCATGAAGTCTCACAAATTCAGTAATATATAGTCTTTCTAGTCGTTCCAGCGGTAAATCTTCCCTTATAGCTAGAAAATGTGCTGACTTGGTATGGCGATCAACAATGAACCATATTGCATCGTTCCTTCTTGGAGTGTTTGGCAGCGCCATGACAAAGTCTATCATAATATTGTCCCATTTCCACTCCGATATGGGAAGAGGTTGCATGACTCCTCTAGGTTGTTGCCTTCCAGCTTTCACTTGTTGACAAACCATACATCTTGACACAAAATCATCAATCTCCCTCTTCATGTTTTCCCACCAAAAATGTTCCTTCAAATCTCTATACATTTTGGTGCTCCCAGGGTGTATAGAGAATTTGGAACTATGAGCATCATCCAGCAATACCCATTTTAGATCACGTATATCGGGAACACAAAGTCTCTTTCCGAATTTCAAAATTCCTTCTTCATACACATTGTCTGTCAATCTCCCATCATTCACAACTTTAATTTTCTTTTGAAATTCTTCATCTTCAGTCTGATAACTCTTAATCCTTTCTAGTAAAGATGGTTTGGAAACCATTTGAAAAGGCATTGATGTTTCACCATCCATGGTTATTCCCATGTCCATTTTCACTAGGTCCATGAAAATTGGATCCCTTTCAATTCTCATATTGTTCAAAACTGCATGATCTTTTCTGCTCAAAGCATCTCCCACCTTGTTTGCTTTCCCCGGGTGGTAGTGTATCGTACAATCATAATCCATGAGTAATTCAAGCAATCATCTTTGCCTCATTTTGAGTAATTTTTATGAGAAAATATACTTCAAACTCTTGTGATTAGTATAAATCTCAAATTTTTCACCACAGAGGCAGTGCCTCCACATCTTCAAAGAAAATGATCATAGCTTCTAACTCGAGATCATGAGTAGGATAGTTTTGTTCATGAATTTTCAATTGTCGTGATGCATAGGCAATGACCCTATCATTCTGCATAAGGACACAACCAAGTCTTTTCTTTGATTCATCACTATAAATAACGAACCCATCATTCCCCGATGGTAGAGTAAATATAGGAGAATTGAATAATCTTCTCTTCAGTTCTTCAAATAATTCTTCACACTCTTTTGTCCAAACAAATTTGACCCCTTTACTTATGAGCTTCGTTAATGGGTTTTCCAATCGAGAAAATTTCTGGACGAAACGTCGATAATTACCTGCCAAACCAATAAAACTACATAACTCAATTATACTCCTAGGTGCTATCAATTCTTGGATTGCCTTGGTATTAGAAGGATCAATAGAGATTCCATCTTTAGAGACAATATAGCCAAGAAAATAAATCTCCTCCATCCAAAATTCACACTTGCTAAACTTCCCATATAATTCATGTCTTCTCAGAGTCTTTAGGATAATGCACAAGTGATTTTCATGATCTTTTTAGCTTTTGGAGTATACCAAGATATATTCAATAAATACCACCAAAAATTCATCGAGATATTCATTGAAAACTCTTTTCATCAGATCCATGAATACAGAGGGTGCATTAGTCAATAAAAAAGGCATTACTGTAAACTCGTAATGCCCGTACCTGGTTCGAAATGCTATCTCCAGAATGTATTCCTTCTTCACAAACAATTGATGGTATCCAGATCGAAGGTCAATCTTTGAAAATTATTGATCTCCATGCAGTTGGTCAAATAAATCATCAATTCGTGGTAGGGGATACTTATTCTTTATTGTTGTAGAATTGATCTCCCTGTAGTTGATACATAACCTCATAGATCCATCTTTCTTTTTAACAAAAAGAACAGGGGATCCCCAAGGAGAAACACTATGGAGAATAAACACTAATTCTACATTGGCCATTCTATAAGGGGTATTCTATATAGGCCTTGATCCAGGAATTAAATCAATGGAAATCTAAACTTATCGTTCTGGAGGATGTTCAGGTAAATCCTTTGAAAACACATCTACATATACTTTCCCAATAGGTACATCCTCTATTTGAACATTCCTTTCCTCACCCACTGTAATTTCATCCTCTTCCTCCCCAATAATTGAATTTAGTTGAGCTAATGGGGGTGGATCTAGATAAGAATTAGGTGGTGACGATTATTCTCTAAAGATAAGGTGTTCCTTATCATCATCATCAAAAATTGTAACCTCCTTCTTCTTACAATAAATATTCACATCATGGTCCGAAATCCAATCCATACCGAGGAATATATGAAACTAAATCATAGGTATAACGATGAGATCAGTGGATAAAGAACATTTATGTGCTCTAATGGGGACTGATTCACAAAACTTTGTTGCAATGATACTTCCCTTAGGAATTTTAACTGACAACTCCATTGTTAAATAAAATTGGAAATATCTAATTTTCTTAGAAAACTGAGAATATATGAAACAATTTAATGATCCAGAATCAAGTAATGCATTTTCTAATCTTTAGGAAACCATTAAATTACCTACCACCACGTCTTTCGGAGCTTCTACCTCAACAGTAGTGATAATATAAGCTTGGCCTTGATCCCTTGGCCTTTTCTGAGGTGAGTTCCCTTGACACATAAGATATTCATTTACATCATGTCCCATCTACCTTCAATTGTAGCACTAAACATCGATAGCTTCCTTCTTCCCTTTGCAATCACGAGCTTGGTGGACTTTTTCACCACACTTGTAACAGACTCCTGTTCCCTTCAAGAAAGTACCAGGGTGTTTCTTCCCACATTTACCACAGGATGGATATTCAACATTTCCCTTCATCCCCTTATTTTAATTCCCAGATTGATCAGCAGATCTATTCTTCTCTTTCTTTTCTTTAAAGTCATAAGACTTAGAGAATTCCTTTTCTTTCTTGATAGAACATGATACAATGTCTTTGTACGATGAAAAGGATAGCGAGACTAATGATGGATGGAGAAATGGTTTCAACCCATCAAAGAAACGATCAATATTACTTCTTGGGTTACGTATATAATCTCCAAAATACCTTTCTAACCTTGTAAAGTTATCCTCATACTTTGCGACATTCTCATCCTCTTTTTGTCTCAGACTCGGAAATTGCCTTACCATATCTACTTGATGGTCACGAGGAAAGTATTTTTCTAAAAATATATCTTTGAACTCCCTCCATTCCATATTTGATACTTCATCATCTTCCTTCATGTTTTGAATCAATTACCACCATTGACCAGCATCTCCAGTGAGGCGGTAAACTGCCTTGATAACTTTTTCCCTTTCAATACTTCCCAAAGCCTGAAATATTTTCTCTAGGGAACTTATCCATTTCTCAGATACCAATGGATTTTTACTACCATTGAACGATGGTGGATGCTTCCTCATGAAGCGATCTAACATTGATCCTCCACGCTGTGGATCAGGGTGCTCCATACAGGTAAGGTTATTATTCATAACCTGAGTGAGTTATCCCATTATGGTGATTAGTTGATCGGCACCAGTTGCATCACCAGCTCCACTATAATTGTCTTGAGCAGGAGAGAAATCCCTACTTGGAGTGTGTGCATTGATATGGTTTCCATTTCTTCCACTAGGTTCCATTTCTAAACAATGGCATAAACTAGATCAGTTTATGAATCAACATACATAATTCCGTACTTATAAAACACTTAACATAAATTTAACTATTTATTGACATAATCCATAATCATAAAAATGTTTTCTTTGAGGAAGTATATACTCATAAACCCTTCATAATTATTTTTAAAGAAAATGAGAGTTATCCTAAGCATATCCCCGAGGAGTGTCGTAACCAAGAGTGCAACAAGGCCCGTTTTCATGCACGAATTCCCGTTCGAGTCTAGCTCAAAGCCGTGTATTTGGGTTTTACCCCTAGGTAAATTTGTGCCTGATCCGCCTCTACCTGCTCATATTCAGAGAGGGATGTATTGCTCAGAAAACTCACAAAATCTCTACAATACCAAAATTCTAGGAAATTCTTCTATACTAATCCTCAAAGTCCATCTTAAATCTATGTGCTCTAATCAGAGTTTTTCTAAATCTAGCTTCCAAGGTTTGAACTAAAATTCATCTAATACCAACTGTAATGCCCTGACCCTAGTAACCTAGATTCGGTTCATTATTACATAACATTTTCATGATCACAAGAAAGATCCAATCTCGAATGACTGATTAGTTTTGTATCCTTGGAAACACTAGATATGTTCATAAAGTTTTACATTACATCATAAAAATGAAAAATACAACAACATAGTCTCCATGGTATAAACTATTATCCCCTCATACTATCCCTGCAGGTCATTCATAAATTACTTCGTCACATCCTGGGAAAAATAAAACATAGAAAAGGGGTGAGCTCACATGCCCAGTAAAGATAACAATATAGCGGAAACATTCATAAATAATAATAAACATTTAAGGAAATGTATAGCTAAAACAAAAGCCTTTTAAACTTGAACTTCAAAATAGTATGGAAAAAATAAAATGAAATAATGCCATTTACATATTCACATGGATATTATACTAATCTAATAATCACATGCAATATCAATAACCACTTTCATAATGATAGAATGCATAATTCCGGACTATCATAACCAAGTAGCCAAGGCCTCGTGCCAAGACTACAAATAAGAGTTTTCCAAGGCCTTGTTCCAAGACACTAGTTTGTATCATTAGACCTACTGATGCATCGAGGAGCTATAGCGGGCTCCACCCATTACATATTAAGTCCAATGCATTCCCATATGAAAAGGTTTAAACATAACATAAACATTCGTACTAAAACTAGCATATGAAATGTAAATACTTCATCCATAAACGATGAATGGTATAAAAATAACACATCCACAGTCAAACATATCACAAAACCTTAAATACAATATAGAAGTTTTGTATCATAATAAATAAACTTCAAATAAGCGTAAAATCCATCAAAGGATGTTAACATAGATGAAATCAAAACTCTTTTTAGAGAAATATCTCTTTCTATTTTGAAATCATTTAAGAGTCATATATTTATAAATAAAACATTTTCTTTGAAAATATTATTATAAGCTTTTAAGGGAAGCTTTGAAGATTTTATAATGGAAGGAAATAGCCGCACCCACCGTATAAGTTAAAAAACATTCTTACCTTAATTCTGTTGAAGAGGTTAAAAAGAACCTTGTTTGGAAAACGACGGAAAGATTCCTTTATAAACCTCTTATAAAAAGTTAAACAAGGGTATAAATGACTTTAACCCATATTCTTTTAAATAGTAAAAATGTTTTGAAATACATTTTTAAGAAACATGGATGTGGATGATAAAGAGATCCTACTAGATTATTACGTATAAACAACCTCAGATAATGAAGAGATTGCGAAATAAAACCTTACCTTGTACTTTTCCTTCGTTGGGGGTAGGTTAACCTCCTATATAATGGTGAAGTAATTGTTATTGAATTATAAATGAATCATATACATTAATATGATATCATATATGATCTTTTAACATTTCTTTGTTAATAATATCTTAGAATTATCGTCGTTTCGGGTGTTAACATACTCGTTTTATTTTAAATGTTTTGTTACATAAGTCATGTTTTTCATGGATAGGTTGTATGTTATTCATACCCAGAATGATATGATGTCCTTAGATACTATTATTAATCATCAAATGAGAAATAAACTTGAATGGATACGATGGGGAATGAATCTCATCGCGTTCGTGGAGACGGTAGTCCGTACATACGCACGAGCGAAAATATCATTATTTTGATATTAAAATAATATATAAATGGATGTTATATCATATATACAGAATAATTAACATGTTATATTTATTTTTTACATGAATTACACATCATTATTATACCCATCCAAATAATAATTTATTGAATAACAATTATACCATGACGTGGAGACAGTAATCCGTACGTACGCAAGTATGGTGACATGTTATTCAAAGGATGGATAGGATAAAGAATATGATTGCACCATATTTATAATAACATCACAATATATATAAGATACTGGATTTATTATTTTAGAATGGAAATAAAAAATAAAGAAGAAGTGGAAGAAGAAAGGAACTTGAAAAAGGGTGGTGAAATCATTACCTCTTCTACGGGTTCTTCCTTTTGATTTGATCAAAAGGGCTCCTTAGGTTGGCTTTATGACTAGAGGAAGGCCTTTAGGATGAATTGAGGGAAGTTTAGAAAGTAGTTTTGCAGAGTTTGGCGGAGCCAAATGGCTTTGAAGGTGTCAATTAAAGAGAAGGGTGAGTTCCCTTTTATAAGAGGGGTGAGGGGCACCTTTGGAAAAAGCTAGAAATATTATTTTATAATAAATATATATTCGATTTCTAATTGCTCAAAATTGGATTATTTAAAGGTTAAGGAGGTTATAGGTCGAAAACCACTCAACCAATAGAATTTATACAGGTTTGAGTCATTATATTAACCTTATCTTTTGGTTTTAACTCTTAGTTAATTAGTTTGACACTTACCATGTCACTTTGTATTTTTATATTATATAGTTAATGAACGTACTATATACATCCAAGAGACCCCCAAGTGGTCGATAAATGATGCAAATATAATTATATAAGTCTCCTGGCCGAACCTTAGATTTTTAGCAATTGAATATCAATTAATAATATAATATTTGTTTTAAAAACTCTTTTATGTCAATTTTGAAACTATTTGATAAATTGATTTTTGTGAAACTCATAACAGAATTATTACTTCTAAAGAAGTTAATTAAATCATTACTAACATGTCATATTAACCTATAAAATTATTTTAATTCATAAAAAGTCTCAAATTATATTTATTTGGGTATTTCTAAAATCAATTATTTTAATTTGTTACTATTATGGTAATTACTGCATCATCATTTTGTCATAAATAAATTAAATTATCTAATGTCTAAAAATTATAAATAAAATAAAATTATGTAGTAAATATTTTTATCTTTCTAATGAATATTTACAATCGAATTTATCTTATGTTTATATGTATATTAAAAATGTTTTAGTAAATAAACTTTGATTTTAACTCTTTTAACTCTTCTTTGAATTAAATAATAATAAAGGTCCTAATACAATACAAGTAGACCTAAATGATAATTTTGTATTCCTAATGTTGATTTGGGTCGAATTAAACTTATCCAATAGAATTAAGACATGTTTTATGGTAATATTAATATCATTTTTACCCTTAATTACCCTATTTACTTTTAATTGTGGTAAATAAAAGTAAAAAGTTACTATTCACCAAAAATTATTTTCATCTCAATGAACCACTTTTTAATCCTTGATATTAACTTTTTCTCCCCGATTTACAAAACTCCACCCACAGAAGCGGTAAAATTAAGTTTTATGAAAAATTGAGTTTTTTAACTACCACTTAGTGGTTTCACTATTCATAAAAAAATGATGTTTTTCAAGAAAATAACAAAAATTCACCCTAGGCTAATTTCGATATTCTGAATCCAAAAATTAAGTCCATTTTGAAAAATAAAATTTAAAAATTTCAAAAAGTGGGTATTACTATTCATAACGGATAGTTTGATTGGTTGTGGTGTGTTAGAACTCGATGTTGCGTACAACACACGCTATTGCATTATTCAAATAGAAGCATACCATAGAAGCTTGGGGTGTTATAGTAATAAAAAAGAAAGAGTAAGTGGAAGAAGAAAAGAACTTGAAAGAGGGTGGGGAAATCATTGCCTCTTCTTCATGTTCTTCCTTTTGATTAGATCAAAAGGGCTCCATATATTAGATTTATGAACAATTTAAGGCCTCTAGGATTTGGTTAGGATAGTTTGGAGGATGTTTGGGTGGGTTTTGGCCGAGCTAAATGGCTTTGGAGGTGTGAATTTGAGAGAAGGGGAAGTGCCCTTTTATAAAAGAGGTGAGGGTTACTTTTGGAAAAGCTTGAAATATTATTTTATAATAAAATCATTTTCTGTTCATAATGGCTCAAAAATAATTTATTTCGAGGTTAAGGTGGTTATGGGTCTAAATTATCTCAACCAATAGGAATTGGAAAATTTTAGGTTAGCAGGTTAGCCTTATCTTTTAGATTTAACTCTTAGTTTAATATTTTTACTTTTACCATGTCTTATTGTATTCTTACTATATATTGGTAATAAACATACTCTAAACATCCAAGAAATCCTCAAGTGGTCCATTAATGAAATTTATAATATTATTTAATCCCTTTTTCTGAACCTTATATTTCTAGGAATATTATATCAACCAATAATATAGTATTTGTTTTATCAATTAATTTATGCTAATTTTGACACTATTTGGTATTTGTTTTCTGTGAAAGTCATCACAACATGATTGATCGAACATGATAAATTTAATCTACCCTAACATGCCATATTAAACTATAAAATTCTTGGATATCATAAAAACTTTGAAATTATATTTATTTTAATATTTATAATACCATTTATTTGATTCTTTCATTAATAAATTAATTATTTAATCATCATTGTGTCCTTAATAAATTTAATTATTTAATGTTTAAAAATTATAAATAAAATACCAATATTTAGGAAATCATTTTATATTTCTAATTAATATTTATAATTGAATTTATATTCTGCGTAACCCTATATTAAAAATGGTTTAGTTATTAAATATTGATTTTAACTCTTTTAACTCTTCTTTAAATAAAACAATAATAAATGTTCTAATCTAATCCAAGTGGACCTAAAGGATCATATTTTATTACTAAGGTTGTTTTTTTTCAAGTTATACTTATTCAATAGAATTAGGACATGTGTTAGGGTAATAATAATATCATTTTACTATTAATTACCCTATTTACTTTTAGACATGGTAAATAAAATTAAAAAGTTACTATTCACAAAAAAAATTATTTTCATCTTATTGAACAAAATGTTTTATACTGATATCAACCATGTCTCTCAAATTTTTTAAATCCCACTCATAGAAGCTGTAAAATCAAGTTTCATGCGAATTTGCAAATTCTCCAAGGAGGTGGGTAAAAGATAGTGAAAAGATCAATAAAATTTTATATATCTAATATTATTACAAAATGACTCCAATGAATTACATTGAACATATATAGGTATTATTTATCTATTTTGACCTATAATAAATTTAAATAAAATAAATAATTATTTAAATGAAAAGTCAGTTTTACCTAAAAACGCAATGTTTTCACTATTCATAAAAAATTGAATGTTTTCAGAAACATAGAAAAAATCACCAAACGGTAATTGTGATATTCAGAATTAAAAAATGAAGTCTATTTTACCAAATTCAAAACATGTAAATTTCATTTATTAATTTAAAATTAATTTCCATTGTCAAAACCAAAAAGCGTATTTTTAAGAAATAATAACTACCAAAAGGTTGACACTTGTTTATGTACAATTTCAAAGTGAAATTACTTCCATTGACCAAAATTGGATTTAATGGTAAAAAAATAATCTAATTAGACTTCCAATCCATTCATATGTATATTTGAACACTATGAATTATTTTGATTAAAAAAGATTTTTTCAGTTAAAATTTAGTATTTTTCACAATTCATCCAAATATGAAAGTTATCAGAAGAACACCAAAAATTTATCAAAACTAAATTTTTATGTCCCTATTCTAAAGAAGAAGTTTATTTTGTCAAATTTAATATATAAAATATTCAAATATTGGATTTAAAATAGTTTCTCTATTAAAAAGCCGTAAATTTTCATTTTTACAAAATACTTCTTTATTCGGAAAAAAATGTATTTGTTATTATATTATGTCTAAGAAACTCATAATATTGATTCTGATATAATAAGGATTATATAAAATTAAAAATTCAGTTAATAATATTCATAACCTATTTTGAATGGGTAGTCTGGTAAGTTGTGGTGCACTTGAACTCAGTGTTGTGTGCAGTGCAAATTATTGAATTACATTGAAGAAATAAAGTACTATAAAATCTGGGGGTGTTACAGTCATACCTATAGAATTTTAGGAAAAAATTCTTCATGCTTAGTACCATTCGAGATGGGATGTTAATCCTGAAAAAACAATATGTATAATGTGTTGAAAAAAATGATTTTTTGGGTTGGTATAAAAACAATAGTGGTCGAGTTTGTTTTGATATGGTTCAAATGTAAACAATTTAAGGAAGAGCATAAGCGACCAATAGGTTTGTTGCAGTGTTTACCCATTAAATTTTTGAAATGGGAGAAGATAGTTATGTATTTTATAATAGTTATCTAAAGAATGTTTTTGAAACACGATTCCATATGGTTAATTGTGGATCGGATCACAATGTATGTTTATTTATCCCTAATCATGAATATTATATATTGGAGGACTTGTCAAAAATAAATATACAAGAAGCGATAAAGAGTCTTGATATACCATTTTTGAATGTATAATAAAAATATTCGAGCTTTACATCTTGTTTCTAGAAATCCTTATAGAAATACCTTCGGACATAGTACAATATATCATACTCATAAAAATGAGAAATCTGAAAATATGATTCAATCATTGGAAGACATGTTGTAGATTTGTGTAATATATTTTGGTGGATCATGGGATGAGTATATACCATTGGTGGAGTTATCACATAATAAAAATTATCAAGGTTTGATACTTGTGGCTTCTTTTGAATCATTATATCGGTGAATGTTTTTCTCCACTTTTTTGGGTGGAATCAATTGAGACGTTAGTGGTTTAGTTGATAATTTTACAAGAAACAATGGAGATGATTAAATTGATCAAGAAATGGATGGGGATTGCTCAAATTAATTATAAATCATATGTGGATCATCATCAACAACCATTTTAATTAAAGTTTTGTGATAATGTGTTTTTGAGAATCTCTCTAATACCTGTAAATTATCGTTTTTGGAATTAGGTAAAGTTATATCCTCGATACATAAGCCCTTTTTGATACTAGAATGTGTTAGTGAGGTGCCACATCAGTTGGAATTTCCAACACAAATAACTGCTCCACATAATGTGTTGCATGTGACTCAGTTGAAATTGTATAATATTGTTCTTAACCATATGATTCTAAGGGACAACTTTGACCTAGATCAGGATGATTCATTAGTGCATGTTCATGTGTAGACTGTGGATATGCAAGATATTGTCTTGCATGGAAAAAGAATTGGTCTTGTGTGGGCTTGGTGGAAACATGGTCATATTTTTGAAGATACTTGGGAATGGGAGAAAGTGATGTTCATTAAATGGATGAAATTTTTTTAGGGAAATTTTTTTTCCCTGCTTTCTAATGATGGAAAATAAAATGTTGGGAAAAATTTATTGCCCCTGGTTTCAATTAAGTAACCCGTTGTTTATGAACATTGATATGTATAGAGTTTGGATGATGTCTGGGTGTGTTTGTGAACCTATTTTATTTTTTCGGGGATTTTATATAGGTGCATGATTTGGGAATGGTGTTCAGAAAACATGAAACTTTTATAAGAAATCATGCATAGTGATACATGGGGTTATGGGAACCCGCACATGTAGGTGCACAGTTGTTCCAAACAGCGAGGTTTCTTAGAAGACACCATGAAAATTCGGACAATGGGATTTTCATGGTTGTCATAGTAATTGTCTAACAAGGACATCCAATCATGTGAGGTTCCTTGTGAGGGAGAGGTCGGGGCATAGTTAGTGAACAATTGGCCTAACAATGCGTGGTTAAAAAAACTAGATCCTAAAAAACTAGATCTTGGCCAGTATTTGTTTTGACCCCTTGTTTTTTTCTCCAAAGTGAATCTAACTCAATATTTCTCCCTCATAATGGTTTTTTAACTCTTCCCCCATTGAATTGGTATAAATACCAAGGCATTCCAAGGTGAGTTAAGGCTTGATTCGTGGGTTAATTCATTGTTTATGGTAGTTTCTCATGGTTTTTGTTAAATCTTACTTTCTCTCTCTCTTGGTTCATCTTATCTTGTCCAATTTGAATAGATAATTATTTGTTATGAAAATAATGGTTATATTTTTCCTGGTTAATGATATGGGAAGTGATTTATGGTGGATTTTTGGAGATTCAACCTAGCTTTATTGGCATTTTTTTTTGTCTTTTGTCGTTTTTCCAAATTTCTCAAGGTAAGTGTCTTTAATCTAGAGTCCTCTATTTATAACATGATGTCTATGATTTAAATTTTTTTTTATTGAAATCAATTGTAAAACTTTTTTGAACATCTTTTTAGAACACTATTTAGTTATGGTTTGTGAGTTTTTGGTGAAATTGTTGAATTTTGGAAAGTGTTTGTGCAAAGTGCTCTATTTCCATGATTTAAAATGTTGATTTTTAAAAGTGTCATTGATGGGTTTTTGAAAAATGATATAATTGAAATGTTCTTAATAAAATTACGGGTTTATTGAAATGTATTGAAGTTTTTTTGGAAGGTTTTCAATAAAAAATAGTTTTATTGAAACGGGTGAACTGGTTGTTTTAGATGGGTCTTTGGAATAATGTGTTGGTGTGTGTTCATTTACATTCGGGATGGATATATGTATGAACTATTCCATATCAAAACGGATCATTAAGTGATCTCTTTGTGAAATGATTACCCTCCAGTCATGAGTATATGGTGGTCTAAGGTTTCATGCATAGTTGGAAGTGTGGATATGTGGAATGGAATGGATTATACAAAAATGCTATTTGAGAAAATGTTTTATAGAAATTAATGGTTTCTTTATTTGGAAAATATTTTATTATAGAAGAATATTTTAGTTTGATGTTTCTTGGATTTGATATAATCATTTCTCCACTATTTTATATAAACAATATTATATAAATGTGTTATCTTGTTTTATCCTAGTGGTGTGAGTAGAGAAGTCATTGGGGGAAATCCTGATGTGTTTCATCACTCATCCATTCTTTATAACATTGGTTCTTTTGAAGATATTGTTTATTGGGACATAGGAAATGTTAAAGTATCCAAATTTTTTAGTGGTACATCAGGATATCTTGAATATTTTCGGGAGTTGGAGCATAGAAAATGATGAGATCTTTAGAGTTTTGTTTTGGTGTAAATGGGGTTTGTTGGTTTATTCTTCAACTATGTACTTTTATGTTAGTTTTCATCCATTGTGGTACTATTTTAGTTTAGTTTGGTTTTAAATGGTATTTCTATGAGTTATTTTACAATGTTATCATGCATCATGTAGTGTTTATTTGGTTACTCCATGTTTGGTTTGGCATTTTATTGTAAAAGGGAAAATCATCCCCCATCTATTATTGAATCCCTTGAAATTTATTAGTAGACATTGTCATTTTGGTGAAGTCCCTTAAGGCCTAGCAATATATTTACTTTTTATTAATCCAATGTGGAGGGGTGAGATGTTATAAGTAATGTAGGAATGTTAAGTCCTCGACTTAAAATTAGTCAGTAGTTCTCTTGGACTTGGAGTTGAAATTCATTTGTTTCAATTATTTAATCTAGGTTAGAAGAAAGAGGTAGGATTATCATGAAATGAAATTTAGAACTTAAAAATTCATCTTTAACCATTTTATGGTAATCTTCATGTTACCATGATGTTGGGTATGTAAGTTTTTTGTAGACACCTATACGAATTGGAATATCATTGTCACTAGTTTAGCTAATGAGATGACAATGACATGAATTATATAAATAAATTCCCACCAAGAGTTCATATTTCATTTTGGGTAATGATTTGGTGCCACTTATTTATTTTTTAAAAATGATGAAATTGGTTTCCAATGTAATATTTTGAATGTTACATGGTTTTTCCATTTTTAAAATGATTTTTTAGAATAAAGTTTAAATTTTTATAAATTAATTGATCATAGAAAACATAGATTTTGGAAATCACTTTTTTGATAGTTATGATGCAATAGATTTTCAAAATATTAAGGCTTCAGTCGCCAGAGAGTGAGGATTATGGAATTTTTTGTATGCATAGTATATGGAACCTAGTAGGAATTGTAGAAACCAAATGGAAGACGTTACTTAGTATGTGGTTTCACCCGAGACATAGGTGAACCAATAAATATTTCAAAGTATATTCCAACATTCTTAGAGTGTGTGTAGAGAAAGTAGGAAGGATCAAGAAAGGAAATTGTATTATTATGTTCAGTTCCAAAAGAAGAATCCTACCATTTTTAGGCCAATTTGGAACCGAGGAAGGATAATGGGTAGCTAAATAAGAGGAATCTTAGCTTTGATTTCGTTGGAATACTAGGAGTGATGAAATTAAATAATTCAATTTACATGCTATAGGATCTTTCCCACCAATATTGGGACATTGTAATTTAGGCTAAATTGGACAAATGAATTTCATGGGACGATTATAAAGAATTGTTCAACAAAAAACTATATGCTCAGCTGTTCAGAATTCAAATAATGATAGACTTGTTCATCTATAAGTAGTAAAATATTTTTCTCATTTTTTATGTCATGAAATTCATGAATTTAGTGTCCTTTTCCCCTAAAGTTTTTGATATTGTGTCCTTGAAGGAACATATCATTGAATTGGGATATGGTATGAGAATTGCTTGTACAGTTCCATGGTTTTTATAACAGATTCTATAGAGATGGTTAATAGATAAAAATTAGTTGAATGTTACATCATCTGAGATATGGTTGGATGGAAAATGTTGGTATTTATAAGATATAGTGGGAACTCTAATGATGTGAGAAACCAGAAGAGGGAAACCTATTTCCAAGGAAGTGATATGGTTTAGAATAAAACAACATGATTTTTCTGCCTTCTTCAATAACCAATGATCCAGACTAGATGTTTCTACTGTGGTTTGTATGACCACATGAAGTGAAAATGTATGGTACCACCAAAACCATGCCACAATTTTAATTAAATGGGAAAACATTAGCACTATTGTCCTAGTGCTCTGAGGATGGATGTTTGGGACACTTCTTAGGCGTCGTGGGCTTTGTTTGCTTTGACAGGATGAGTAAAATAGAAAAATTATCATCATAAGAACAACGTTATCCACTATGATTCTAAAAATTATATGACTCCTCAGACAGGGAAATATCAATAGGGAAATAAGGAACAATGTTTGGGGAGTAGGAATTTAAATGTCAATGAGCTTGTGGTTGTGGATGATTAGTTTAGACCATCATCCATGAGAGGTATGATTATTTTTAATTATACTCTTATGAATGTTTTGTTTGATATATATTCATCCCAATCCTTTATCGGTTCTCATACTTTTGATGTTTTGGATTTAAATTTAGATATTATGTCTGTTATATTAAAACTGCAAACACTTATTGGTCAAAAAGAATGCCAAGCCTTTTTGTATGGAGAATGTTATATAAATGATTATAGAGTTGAGATGATATGGTATTTCTCTATTCTTGATATGGAATTCTATGATGGAATCTGGGGTATGTATATTAAGACAATGTTCATGGGTTACAGAGACTGTTATACTAGAAATGTGGGTTTTACTAATGAACATGACATCGAGCATCTATTTCAAGGAGAAAAAAAAATGTAATGGTAGTTGCAACGGGTTTGTTGGAACTAATATTTGAAACAATCTAGAACTAGTTAGTGGGTTTGACCTTATAATCAATGTAAGTGATCAATGATGACAGTTTTCCATCTACTGTTGATCTATTTCCCAATGTTTTACTAAGATTTTATCAGGGTCACCACAAATAAAGACAGTTGAGTTTATGATTAATATCTTTATGGGGAAAAGTCCTATTCCAAATTTTTTTATTAGATGAAATCAATATAATTAATGAAATTGAAAGTGCAGTTAGTTGAGATAGAATGAAAACAGTTCATTCAGCTGAGCACGTCTCTATGTGTAACACTAGTCTTGTATGTCAAAATGGATAATGGAACTCTTTGGATATATGTAGATTATCAGAATCTTAACCAAGTTATGATAAAATAACTCATATCCACATTCATGATTTGATTATCTATTTGATTAATTTAGGGGATCTTATTGGTTCTCAAAAATTGAATTTTGATTAGGATTTCACCAATTGAATGTTCATAAATTTGATATTCAAAAGATAGTTTTCATTAGAATATATGACAACTACGAGTATGTGGTTTTACCTTTACATCTTATAAATTCACCAGGAGCCTTTATGGAATTGATGAATGATATATTTTAGTTGTATTTTGATTATTTATTGGTGATGTTTGTTGAAATCATACTGGTGTATTCAAGGACATTGGAGGATCATGATCAACACTTTGTAACAATGTTTAAAATCTTAAGGGATCATTGGTTTTAGGAAAAACTATCAGAGTTTTATTTCTGGATATAAGAGGAACATTAACATGGCCATGTAATCTCTTAAAAAGGTGTTTATGTGGATCAAGATAATATAGAATATATTTTCTCTTGGAAAACTCCAAATAATATGTTTGATATACATATTTTTATTAGTCTATCTAGTTATTACCAACACTTTGATCATTATTTCTTATGACTGGCTTCACTTGTGGAAGAATTGACAAGGAATATTGTTCCATTATAGTAAAAAAATTTATGTATAATTCATTTAAAGAACTTATATTTTCCTTAAATTAGTACCAATATTTAATTTTCTGGAACTATTATAGGGATACCTGTTGTATTTTGATGTTTTAGGATCAGGGATGGGATGTGTTCTCAAAAAATGAGACCATATTGTTGAGTATGATTAAAGACAATTATGAGTTCATGATAATAATTACCTAACACAAGATATTTAGATATCTTTCATAGTCCATTAATTGAAGACTTAGTGTCATTACCACTTCAGAGTTAAATTGACAATGTTTACAGATCATAAGAGATCCAAACTTATTATCTCACAAAGAGATTTGAATCAGAGACAATGAAGTTGGATGTCATATCTTTGAATGTTTGAATTTGACTTGATTTATAAACTAGGAAAATTAAATTTAGTGGATGATTAATTATGTAGGTAGTCATATATTTTGTTGTAAAAACAAGCTTCATATGAGGATCCGTTGATATTGGTCATATCTGACATGCACTTGGAATGTGAAAACTGAGATAGAGATTCATCTTTATTTTCTTTTTTTATTTCTAATTTGGTAATTATGTTTAACGTGGAACATACATCAGTTGTATAATTCATGGAAATGAGTTAAAGACTCAATGGTGGAGAGACCATTGAGGGATAAAAGCTGGAGGAGAGTACAATGTCGTGGTCCAGAAATTAGATGGGCGTATCTATTGATTTTCTAGATCAAATTCTTTATACTCACTAAAATTCATGATGGGTAATTAATGTCGGAATAAACATTATTTATACGTCATTGAAATAATTATATGGGGCGGGGGAACCTAAAATGTTAGGCGGCTGATTTTTTTTCAATATTTTTAACTTCTTAACAATTTAAGGTAGAGAATCCTCAACCAGAATGTATATTGCAGTCTTTACCCATTCTAGTTTTGAAATGGGAGTATATAGAAATATATTTTGTAATATATATTACATTAAAGGATGGTAAACATGGTTCTATATGGTGGATAATGTATTGTCTCACAATGTTGGATCATTTAATCTCTATGTATAAATATCATATGGTAGAGTACATGTCAAATATATATATCAAATAAGTGGTAAAGCGGCATGACATACTTGTTTCATTAGTGTGAGATAGAGATCCAAGGTATAAATAATATTTTTAGAAATCCTTATTGAAATCCATTGGAACATTGTTGAATATGGGTATGGAATATCATCCTTAGACAGATTGGCAATCAAAAAGGTTGATACAAACATTGGAATACATGATGTGGGATTGTGTAATGGATTTTGATTGCACATGGGACGAGCATGTAACATTATTGGAGTTCTCATATGACAACAGTTATCAAGAATCAATACATATAGATCCTTTTTATGTGTTTTATGTTCTTCCATGTCATTCTCTACATTTTTTGGTGGAATCAAGTGAGACTTCACTACTAGGGCCAAGCATTGTCCACAAAACCATAGAGAAGATTATGTTTATTATGAAATGGATGGATAAAGAACATAGTCATTAGAAATCATATGTTGATCATCGATGAGGAAAATTTTAATTTGAGGTGAGTGATCCCGTGTTATTGAGAATCCCTCTAAGACATGGACATCATCACTTTGGGAAGCATGGAATGTTATATCCTTAATAAATAGGCCATTTTGAGACATTGGAACAAGTTGTTGTGGTGGAACATCAGTTGGAATTTTCACCATGGTTCAATGCAGTATATAATTTGTTTCTTGTATCTTAGTTGAAAAATTATTATCCAAATCTTGACCATGTGGTTTTATAGTATTACGTTGAACTACATCAAGATTCTTTGCTAGTGCAGCTTCCAGTGAAGATTGTAGACTAGCAAGAGAAAGTATTCTATGTAAAAAGCTCCGGTATGATGTGGGTTTTGTGAAAAAATGGTCAGAATTAGGAAAAGACTTGGGAATATTAATTATATTTCGTTGAGTAATGCCTCGAATACTTTCAGGTAAATAAGGGTTTTATACATTCTTGTAAAAAAGTGGCTAATGGGGGGTAGAATTTATCACCCCTGGTTTCAAGTATGTAACCCTTCATTTATGTTTTTTAGGTATGTAAAGTGGTTGGGTAAATTTTGGGATGGTTTAGAAAAAATTTATAATGATTTTTGAGATTTTATACAGGTTCATGGTTTGATCATGGTTTGTGGAAACTCAGACACTCTTACAAGAAACTGTGTATAGTGAGAGATGAGATAAAAGGAAGGTCTATGTGAAAGTTCACTATTTTTCCAAACTATGTGGCCACCTAGGGAAATCTATGCAAAGTGAAATAACGCTTTTTTGAATGGTTGAAACACGGTTTGTCTTACCATTTGAGACAAACATGTGAGAACCCTCTAGAGGGAGAGGATGGTGCATAGTTAGCACACATTTTGCCTAACCGTGTGATAGACCCTGCGTGATTAAATAAACTAGATTCTGAAAAAGTGGATCCACGTTGGGATTATGTTTTAACCCCTATTTCTCTTCCAAATACAACCTAACTCAATATTTCTCCCTCCAAAAAACTACGTAACCCTTTCCAATCGAATTAGATAAAATCCAGAGGCATTCCTAGGTTTGTTGAAGCCCAATTTTCATGGTAAGTCATTAATTGTGTTGTTTTCTAGTGTTTTTTGATAGATATACTTCTCTCTCTCTCCCTATATCTCTCTCTATCTCAATTTTATTGACCAATCCACTACAGATAGATCAAAGTTTTTTTATGACAATAACAATAATATGTGGACATATTGATGATATTAGAAGAGATATATGGTGTGTTTTATGAGATTCAACATGGTTTCATTGGTATTTTCATGTCTTTCATAATTTTTTCCAAATGCCCTGAGGTTGGTTGATTTACTCTCAACGTTATTTATATCATGAAGTATTAGTTTTTAATTGATTGTTTTGATTGAAATTGATTTTGAAAATTTTATGCAATACATGATAGAACAATCCTTAGAGATGGTATGAGAGTTTTTGGTGCCTTGTTGAATTATAGAAAGTCATTTTTCAATGTACTTTATTCCATTGATTTAATATGTTTATTTCAATATGTGTCTTTGTTGTATTCTTAGTAAATGATGTAAATAAAAATATTTCAATAAAAATATGTTTTTATTGAAATGTATTGAAATATTTTGTTAAAAAAGTTTTAAAGAATAGAAATTTTTTATTGAAAATGATGTAATGGTTATTTTGGAATGGGTTTTTGGTATAAAGGGTTGGTGTGTGTTCATATTCATTCGTAATGAATATGTGTGTGAAATTTCCCCCATTAAAATAATCCTTTAGGTGGTGACATGGTGAAAGTATTACACACCAATCGGGAGTATACAGATGAATTTGGATGATTTAATTGTTGGTTGTGTGGATATCTAGAATATAATGGATTGGGAAAAATGGAACTTTTGAAATGGTTTTAGACCATTGTTTGGTTTATTTTCTTGGAAACACTTTTTTATCGTAATCTATTTTGGTGTGAAACATCATGGATTTTATATAATCCATTTTTAATT
This sequence comes from Viscum album, assembly GCA_963277665.1. Classification (NCBI taxonomy): domain Eukaryota; kingdom Viridiplantae; phylum Streptophyta; class Magnoliopsida; order Santalales; family Viscaceae; genus Viscum; species Viscum album. The sequence continues at coordinate 794,462,297 of OY728143.1, read as the reverse complement.
GTTTTATATAACTTTTTTTATATAAATACACTAACATGTTCTCTACTACTGTTATGAGTAGGGGAGTAATTTGGATAAAGACTAATGATTTTGATTACTTCTCCCAGCTTTGCTACTATAGTGATTTTGTAGATACAACATATCTAGACCAAAACATAATGTGTCACACTTCGTATGTGGAGAATCATGATACTTGGGGTATATTGTGGATTTTCAACACATAACATGTTGGGATCTTTGGGGGATTGTTTTGGTGTCTTTGGGTTTATTTTTTCTTGTCTTCCTCTATATACTTTGATGTTAGTTTTCTTCCACTATAGTATGCTTTATACTTTGTTTTTGACATTAATGTTATTTATATGAGACTTTTTACATTTTTATCATGCATTATTTTTGTGTTTATTTTGTTATTCCATGTTTTGTGGGGTTGTTTTATTTTCAAATGGAAATTTGGCCTTCATCTGGTAATAAATCCCTTGACATTTATTTTCTGCCTTTGGGATATTGGGAATGTCATTTATGGGAAGTTCTATAGTTCCACAATCTCAAGACAATGAGGATGATAGGTATGTTAAAACATGAATCCACTCTAATAAGAGAGAACATAGTTACATGCACCTCAAAAAATCCTAGAAGTTGAAGGATTATTATCTCCTAACTATCTCATGAAACCATTGTCAGTCATGTATGGAGTGTACTATGCCTCAGTCTTTCTAGGGATCACTATGTCCTAACTTCGTTTCACACATAATTTATTTGAGGTATACACTCCCCATAATTGTACTAAATAAATGAGGGATCACTGAATCTGAAGGAGAACCCACTCTCCACTATTTATCAGAGAAAGGGGAGTAATACTCCGCAGGTGAGGAGTTGTTCCCTAGTTCGATAGGGGATTACAACTCTACAGATAGAGGACGCACACCCAGTTATGACTTGGGTGTACCAATCTATCACTAGAAATACAATGGGGGAACCATACTCAATCACAAATGGTTAGTACCGACCCCATGCTAGATCACATACTCCCTAGTTAGATAGAGGAGTAACCAGTCTATTAGAACTCCATATATGGAGTACCCATTCCCAATAAAGACAAAGGAGTTTTGACTCCAATGACAGAGGACTCACACCCTAACAGAATAGGGGACTTACCACTCTATCTATATGTCACATATTTAGAACTCTCACCCTGACATGGTTGGAGATTACCAAATCCGTGGACAGTGGACCTGCACCTTGGTCCAACATTTTAGTAACTACTATATCAAGACAACTATTATAGAGGGCATGCAACATTACATGGGATGGTATCTTGGTAAAAATATATGAACTATATAAAGAAATTTCTACCTAATCCATTAGGGGATTACCAACCCCATAAAAACAACCCTAATATATAGAAATGGTTATCATGAAATAATAAGTATCATCACTACAAAACCAGATTGGCAAGGGGAACCCACGCCCTGATGGGACAAGGTAGTACGGGTCCCAGAGTATCACATTACGATCCACAACTAAAACAACATCAGTCAAGCACCACTACAAAAGAGTATTGTTCAAAAAACTCCACATCATATCTCATAAGAAAAAATAGATTCCACCGTAACATTATATGTTGAAAACTACTCAAGATATGATACTCACAATCCAAATTCCATGTTCTAGAGAAGGAGATAGGGAATGCGGAAGATATCCAAGGGGTAAATGACGTGATCTAGGGTCCCCATAGTTATTGAACCCATCCTTGCACTAGACAATGTATCCTATAAACTCAATTTGAAAACCCAAGTTTGGTTACATAGTGTGTACATCCTATACACAGTGTGTCCCATTTCACACGGCCAAGGTAAGTGTTTATATTCCACATTTTTGGCCAACTGTGTCGATCAAACATTGTGAATCCCACATTACACAGTGTTTTCAGGATAAATGTCCTCATGGATTTGTAATTTTCCAATTCCCAAGTTTGTCACTCTATTTCATTGTACATTAGATGTGTTTCTTACATAACCATGTGATATTAAATGGATTTCCCAACCCATGTCCTCCAGCCATACAGTTTGGGTCACTACATGGCGTACTACCCTAGTAAATGACATGTAGTCCCTAAAAGTATTATTCCCCAAACTGGAATGGATACACATTGTGTCTCTATGGACTACAGACAATGTGGATGATAATTATAGTTTTTAATTACCTACAAAAACATTTGCCTCTCCCTAGTTCACCTAGAATCCTATATATTATCCTAGGATGGATCTCAAGAAATTGTAAAAAGGCTCTAAAACCTCAAAAAATGAAAATATAAGAGGATCAGAACTAAAACTAACAACGACCAACCTCAAGGGTGAAAGACATATGGGTTTGGTGCATAATGACATCCCAATCATGCTTATCCTCAATTTTATGAGGATTATCATTAAAAAATTATATCTCCAACAACTCATTGTGTTGATTCGACTCTTTTTTCATCACTTTACAAATTATGAGATGATAGGGATTATAATCTTAGGTTGTACGCATAATACATGATGGGGTGGTACAATTAGCTTATATTTTTAAATAAATATTCTTTTAATTACTAGGTCCACCACATAATGCCCTGCCAACTAACCTCTGACCGAAACTCCTGGAGCGGACAACTTTAGGTCGTACATAGGGAAAATATGACATTATTGACTCAAATATGGACAATGATTTTGGATCTTTGAATCTTATATGATTTTACTCATGTTCCAATAAAAATTTCATGCATATAAAAAAATTAAAAAATTTTAAATTCACTACTCTGAAGCTTTCTAGGGCTCGGATTCCCATGGGCACTCACTACTTGATATTGAAAATAATCTGAAAAAATATTCCAAAGTGTTCTAGGTCAAACCCAAGTCACTAAAATTTATTTCTTCATATTTATTCTATTATAATAAAAATTAATGTTTGATACTAGATGGGGAGAGTTTTATAGGATTGAGGTAGGTGTTTTGTGACTCATCCCTCATGTAATTCAATTTTTAAACTGTCATCATTATATGTACACCCATTTGATCAGGAGTTTCCTGTTTAATTCATATTCTACTCTGATAATCATTATGGTCTTATTATAAATCCATTTCTAAACATTTTTACCACAACGTTGAAGGTTGATACCCCAATGCTTTCCACCCCAACAATGGTGTTTCCAAAATAATGGCTTGGTGATGCATGTTTTTTTAACTACGACACTATTCAGGTGTGTTGATTGACCTTGATAATGGCAATACCCTTTAATTAAATGAATTTATGGATTGCTAATAGTTATAAGGTGAAGTTTCCACATATCCCTTAAACGTTAAGTGTATCAATATGATAAATTAATCTCATTTTTAAATGGAATGTATAATATATTTTTCACCAGGTGAAATTGAATAAAATTAAATGACTTGGTTTCATGTAAACAGAAAACCTTACCATGGTAAATAGAGGGAAGTAGAGTGATCCTAATTACCGATAAAGAATTTAAATTATTAAATGGTTGCATGTTGTTATTATACTATGTCTTGCAAATGAATGGTATGAAATGAACTAGAAGGACCTAAAAAATTAAATGAGTATTAAATGGACTATTTTATTAAATTAATAATGTTTAAGGTTCCTATTCCATTTTCACCTGATCATCTTTATAATAGTGATCATACTTTAGTCAGCCTTTGATTTTCTAGAAAATTCCTTTGAGAACTAATGGAATCCATTTTGGTTTAGGGATGACAGTTATCAAGGGTGAAAAGCACCTTGAAGCCTAGTTGTTGTCTACTAGTGGATTCCCCACATGATTTTGTAGGATCCCTTCAATATCATTCAGATATTATGATTCCATGGATACACTCCTTGGATCCATCTTGATGTATTAGGATATGTGGTGTAATGGATACATGCATTAGGCCTAGTTATTTCTTATCCCATTTTACCTTTAATTAGATTATTAGACTTAGTAATAATAATATTATAATGGAATTCCTTGGATGATTTCACTTGAATTACCTTCAAACACCATAGTCAGGCTAAAAATTATTATTATATTAGCTCGAACCCTAAGGTTATAGGATGCCTCATTTATTACATATGATCCTATTCATTATTATTGTCATCATAAAATATTTCTTGGATATTACCTTAGATCCTCTGTTATTATTACAATAATTATAATTATCATCATCCAAGATTTCTATCGTTGCCCCCTCTTGGTTTTTCCTCGATTAGGTACCCCTTATTCTCCCTTGGCCGGCTGTCCACAGCGGAGGCTCTCTTGGTTTAGTTCTCTCGGTGATGCACTTGATTTTTCCGTCCTTTTGTTCGACTCCCCTCTCAGGATAGGGTTTCACAACGGTGTAGGTGCCTAGAGAATGAGTCCCAGATTCCACGGGTTAAGGGAGTCATTTCTTCCTCGGATGCGGGCAATAGGTGGTTGGGTGTGGCCTTTGCAAGTTGTCTTGTTGGTGGTAATGAGATTTAGAAATAGATCTGGTTTTTGCCTGGGTCCTTTTCCGGTATTGTGGTAATAGTTTCTCTTCTTTCTTCATTCTTGCTTATAGATTCTATTTTTGTGGATTTGGGATGATGTTTTGTGGATGAATCTGGTGGTTTTGAACCAGTGTTGATGCTCTGGTGGAAGCAGGGATGAGATCACTGGTTTTTCATTTTAATATGAGATTCTCTGATTTTGTTTTTGGTTTTTAAATCAGCCAACTTGGGTGTCATTTACGGCCTTGGATGTCTTGGAGGGATGGCTGGTATGAAGATGGACGTCGACGATGAATGTGACGGTGGACGCCGGTAAAGATATACAACGGTCTGGTAGATGCAGATAAGTCTGAAATCGGGTGATGTATCAGTCGAGGCAGACCGTGGATCGATGCGGCGTTGGTCAGGCATGATGTGGGTCAAAGTTCGAGGTGTGATGCGTGGTTCGTAGATCGAGGCGTGGATGGTGGTGTTTTTTGAATTTTTGAAGGTGTTAATGATGTGGTTGTATTATGTGTGTTGTATGGGTACCGGAAACCCTTAAATCGGCTTTTAGAAAATGATAAAAAAATGGTTTACCGATCTGGTAATATCTGGGATCCTTTATTATCATAAACAATATATTGTCAGTGTTGTAACATCTATCATGACTTATCTATATAAACTATACTTTTATGATATAATTAAATGGACATAAATCTAGAGACATTTCTATCTAAGGATATAGTAGGGTTCAAGGTATTTATATTCATATATAGCTTTATATATATACATACACTTTTCATTTTATTTTCTCATAATGGGTTGGTATTGATGTCGTTGGTTATGGTGTGCTGAGATTTAACTCACACCCTATCCGGACCTACATTGGTACTTGATTATATTATATGTATGCATTCATTGATAAGGTTATGTGTCCCACTTTGGACACTTGATATTGACATCTTACTTTGTATGGAGCTTGGTATAACATTACCCATCTAGTGCTCGAAATGATGTAATGTTTTTGGAATCTTTTTTCTTCTTCAGTATTGCATGTTTTCCCTACATCCATGTATAATAGCATTCCTATTTTTTAATGACATGACATAAATTATCATAAGTTATTTTATATGATTTAGTTTCCATATTTGATTATTATTATTAGTTTCTTTATTTAATTATTCTTCTTATCTTCTTCCACTACAGCGGGTTACTGGTCATGTGCTTTAATGACTATTTCTTTTATTCCCTATTATAAATATGCTTCCACTCTTTATCTGTTATTATATATATTATATTCTACACTATGGTAATTAAAGAATAATACCCCCACAGACACACCCTAGTTGATCTCTGCTAGTCCGTAGCCTCTGGAATATGAGGAGGCACACTTAAGGCCATATAAACAACCCGGTTTAGGGGGACCTATGAGTGGAACTCGAGTTTGAGACATCACATAGTGGTATTGGGGGGAAGGGGTTCTTTAATTTATTTACCATTTTAGGAAAATAGACCAAATATTTTAAATGCTATTAAACTTGGTTGTTACCTATTCTTGGGTATTGCTAACCCGAATTAGGGGTAAATTCCTAGGTTCCTAATATAATAATTTTTTTCTATATTTTGACTAATACTATCGATATCGTTTCATAATGGGATGATGCATAAGAATTTTGAAGGTTATTATTATTATTTTGATTAATAATTTGATCTTATCCTTGGCTGATGATGTGAGGGAAAGCAAGCATCAGTCATGAATCATTACATAACGAATAATTCATATTCCATGCATATACCTTTCCATATAAGTGAATTTCACTTATTGAATTTTCCTATATTTCTTGTGATTATTGAGGGAGCCATGATTTTTATATGTGATTTTTTTTAACATATTATAATAGTGTAGTGGATTGGATATTTAATGTTAAAGCATCAATATTAATAGTGTTTTACTATATAGGTTTATATTATCATCTTAAATATTGATTTTTACACAAGTAAACTATGTACACATTGTTATATAAGATAATAATTTGATGTCATTGACTAATTTCTAGTTTCTAATCCAGGGGTGTATGGGCCCTCTGAGATTGAAATGGGAATTTTACTGAGTGGAGCCATCATATATGAACTATTACATTATGATACTAAATGTAGTCAAGTTTAAATAGAAATTAAATGGGATTCAATTTCAGTGATTAGGTGTATGGGCCCTGATTCACTAGGAATTACAGTCCATTTTAATCTAACATTGATATGAGTTTAGAAGAAATTGAAAAAATAAATGTAAATATTGAATTTCAAAATGAAAGTGTTGAAAATAATTTAAGAGGATAAGTATAGTTGATTATTAACCTACTTGAATCCCTGTAAATAAAAACATGTTCACTTACCAATACATGGACTTCTAAGTGGGTGGTTAGGGTAGTATGCCTTTGGTAGTGAGCCCTTACTCTTGTGATTTTCTTCCACTAGTTTATCCTTTTTTTCTCTCTAGTTCTAAGGTGTGTTCTATTAACTTTTAGATCTAATCCACCATAATATCCTCATATCATGTTCCCGAAGGGTGGAAGATACAAGACCCTAGAGATGTTTAGCCCTGAGGAGCCAATATTACCACCTGGAGTGCCACTTGAGGAACCAACTGCTATACCCAATTGTGGAACTGATTCTCATATTGATGAGAGTTTCCTATGTCTGATGCAGTCTATGAAGATGAACTAAACCTAATATGGATGATTTGACCCGTGAGTTCTAAAATAAGCATCTACAAACCTTTTTAGGGAATGACACTCCACATGCTACTGATTCTTGGATGTAGTCAACTCTTTCTATATTATATCATAAAAATATTCCTATAGAGTGGAGGATAAATATTTCCACCATCATTATTTGTGATTCATCCATGCAATTGTTGGATGTTATTACCTAGATGGATCATCATCATGGCAGAGTATAGGCTAATTTCCATACTTCCTTCTATGATAACTTAATCCCCATATGTTGACTACTTCATGATCTAGATATTTCATACATCTAGATCAATAAGCTAGGTTAGTCATGGATTATTTAGCTTGTTTTACTGAGTAATAGTTCTTTGTACATCTTATAGATGGTGATCAGTTATCACATACTAGTTTCTTTGAGGATGTACTTCAGTATCCCATCCATACTCAGGTGAAAATATTTCATCTACATACTTTCTTTGAAATTGTTAATCAGGCTCTTATAATTGAGAATATCCTAAGGGATGGTGATAGTACAAGGAATCAATGTTTAGTGCTGTGGTACGGTAGTAGTTCTTCCAGTATTAGTAAGTGTTACTTTATGATCTCTCTTTAGAGAAGTGGTAGTCATAGTAATCATATTTTCAGCTCCATTATTTTACATTGGTGTGTATTATAGGGTCATCTAGAGACTAAGTGTGACAGAGAACCTCTTGAGATACATTATTATCATCATATGGGTGATTTTAAATGATTATTTCATCTCTATCAATATGCTTCCAGTGGAAGTTACTCTGCACATGCTCCAACTTTAGGGGCAGGATCATTTATGTCATGACTGATAGGGAGTTGGAGTAGTGCTGATATGATTGGAAGAGGTGGAGGCTGTGACCATGGTATCTAGACTCCCAACGATTAGTTCTAGAAGAGCATTCAAACATAGGGTAGTCTAGCTATAGCATAGGGTCGTGCATCAGGTAGTTTCATGCTCTATAGTCGATACTCAAGGATAAGAGTTTAGAACCATCAACAGTAAAAGCTACGATTATAGTAGCATCAAATATTTTATCTTATTTATTCTATATAGGTTCTTCACACTATTTTATCTCTTTTTCAGAAATTTAAATTCTCATCCTAGAGACTCAATATTACTATGGCGTGATTGTCCTAGATATGTTTTTGTTTGAACAGTCTGAGGGCATAATCTAATGTAGGGACAACCCCTATGAGTTACGGAGTCACCCATTCCCATGGGACCTATTCCACCATAACAAGGCATTGTTCAATGTCATTCTCATAATGGCATGGTTGGGCACATACCACCCTTTTGTGGAATGCTATTGTCGTAGTGTAAGTTTTTATATCATTTGAAGGAATCAGTTACCTCCTCGAGGTTGACTTGGTTTTCTAGGCTAGTTGAGATGGACCAGAGGATCATGGAATTGATTGGTTGACTTATTATATTTATAGTATCTTAATTTAGGAGAAATATTTCACTAGGTAGATTATCCTCCCCTATTAGATCATTTCAAGGATGTCTTTCGGGAGGATTTTTTCTAGATTTACACTTGAGACAAAGGTAGAGATTATGATTGAGATTCTTTCTATGAGTAGTTCCAGTATACATTCCCCTATATAGGATGGAACCTAATAATACATAGGAGACCAAGATATAGTTGGAATATTTATTGACTAAAGGTTTTATCTAACCAAACACTACTTCATGGTGTTTACCCATGCTTTTCACAAGATGGAGATGAGACCCTTATGCTTTGTGTGGATTACATGTGGTTTGTCTAGATTATGGTTAAGAACTATATCCACTAACTCAAATATATGGTCTCTTTAGACATCTCTTAGGAGATATGGTATTCTCAAAGATCAACCTAATATCGAGTTATCATCAATTGCGATCCAAGTATTAAGGAATAAATCATATATATTTATTCCATATGTATGGTTTGTATGAGTATATCATTATTCCATTCATTCATACGAACACACCAACCATTTTAATGGATTTGATGATTTGGGTGTTCCATACCTATCTGGATTCTTTTGTGGTTATTTTTTGTATGACATCTCTGTGTCATCTCACACTCATTGTGACCATTCTAGACATTTTGAGATCATTTGGAACACATAGAGAGAGAATCATCTTTATACCAATCTTTCTTAGTGCCACTTCTGGATTAACAATGTTTTCTTCTAGGGTCATATTATCTTATAACCATGGGTATATGTTGACCCATAGAATGTGAGTGATATGGTTTCCTGGGAGCATATAAGAATGTGTTTAATATATTGAGATTCTTAGGGATAGATGAATATTATATATTTTTCATACTTGACTTACCATGAATTTCTTCAGCACTTACTAGTCTTACAAAGAATGATGTTAGGTTCTTATAGTCATAAGAGTGTGAAAATACTTTTATGATATAAAATGATGGCTTGTTTCAATAGCTATTCTGAATCTTCCAAAGATTGCCATAGGCCGCAATATTTTTTTTGATGCATCTCATACCATGAAAGGTTTAGTGATGAGGAATTATGATAAAGTCATTATGTATAGATATTAGATGTTGCGGCCTCATAAGAAGTAGTAACCAATTCCTGGCCTTGAGATAGAAATTTCTTTCTACGCCTTCCATTGTTGTAGACAATATATAACGGGTGATTTCTCTACTAGGTATATGGACAAAAAGTGCCTCAAATATATCTGGTCATAACATTACGTGATTATCAGAAAAAAAATATAGATCCAATATCTTTAGTACATAGATTTTGATCTTGGATATATTATTAGAAAGAGAAATTCAATAGTGGATGTGCTGATTTGGAAAACATAGACACATGTCCTATAGGAAGTCAACGATGAACAAAAATTGATGTCCCTTTTTTCTATGAAATATTTGAAGTTTCATGATTTTCACAAGTATTATTATCTCTTAGAAATGACAGTTACCTATTCAATAAATTATTGGTTAAACCATATGCAATTTTCAAATCCTAAAGGGTTGGTTTTTGGGGAGAGCATTTCAAGTGATGAACGTCCTCTAGATTAGACTGTAGATGGAGATTATTTCATCTATATTTATGGTTGTGTCTGGGTTCATATAGGTATGAGAGTTGAATTGATGTTTGAGTCCCACACAACTCAAATGGATGTTCATCCAGGCATCTCCAAGGTGTATCGAGATATGTGATACTAGTATTGTTGTCATCAGATAAAACATCATATATCAGGATTTTGAACTAGATATTCCAGATGTCATTAGGTGAAATCAGAGAACCAACAACCCCTAATATTGTTACAACTATTTTATGTCCCTAAAAGGAAATGTTAGCATGTTTCTATAGATTTTTCAGTTTTCTTACTGAGTCCCCATTGAGGAAGCGACACAGTTTGTTAAATCATGGATCGACTGATTAAAGTATCCCACTTCTTTCCTATCAAGTAGAATTTATCAATTTATGAGAATTGAACTCTGTATGTGTATGAGATCATATAAAAGAAAATGGTTGATTTTTAGTATCACAATAGATAGGGTTTTTGTTTCATATAGTGGTTCCAGATGGGGTTACAGAAGGCTATGGGTATAGAGGTGATCTTGAGCACAACCTTCCACTAATAGACCGATAGAAAATAGGAACAAAAAATACTAGTTTCTGATGATGTTATCTATGAATGAGTTTCTAATATCATAATTTCATAGGAGAATCTTATATTTGTCATCATAGTCACCTAAAATAATATATTTAATGAGATGGTTTATATGGATCCATTTGAGGTCTTGTATGGTAAGTCATTTTATTCACCACTATCCTGGTTAGAGGTAGGAGAGACATCACTATTAAGACATTTTCATTTTTAGGAGACATCAGAGTATGTTCATTAGATCTAGAATCATATTTCTACTTCTCAGTTTAAAAATAAATCTTATACGATCACCATCAAGGACCTATGGGGTTTGAGGACTATGATCATATTTTCTTGTGGGTATTTCATAGGATTGGGGACAAACAGATACATTGGAAAGGGAAGTTTTCATTGTGCATTTTTATTCCCTATGAGATTATAAATATTCTCGAGAAGGTACCCAATATTTTTTAGTTACCTCATAGGTACCATTCAATTAATGAAGTCTTCCAGATTTTATGGATTCGCTATTATCATTCCGATTATTCCCTTTATTTCAATCCCTAGGAGGTTGAGTTACATGCTGATACTTATTTTGAGGAGTACCCTATATGCATCATTGAATTGATAATGAAATCTATCTAAGGATTGTCTATCCCTTTAAATGGTTTTCTATAGTGTAAGAACCTGAATTTTCATTTTAGGTATGAATCTTGATTTCAGGCTATTTTTTAGGAAAATTGTGGAAATGGGGTTTTTTCTAAGTATGCACTGTGTACTTTTTTCTACATTTCATGTACCCAGTTTCCATGTACAACTGCTTACAAGCCGTGTAGTGGCTGAGTACTCGGTAGTATGGTGATCTGACAGACCGCTTATGTTAGGGGCTTGTTGAGGCTAACACACATCATGTATTTTTAATGACTATGATGTTTACATTTGTTTTTATATGATATATTGATGCAGTTTCATGTCGTATGTTCGTAAAAATATTATTCTACCTATGGTTTGTATAGGAGATCAACAAAATTACCAAAGAAATTTGATACACTCCCGATTCTCTCTCCAAGCTCCAATTGAGATATCATCGTGTGGGTTGGAATCCCAGTGGTGAGTTATCAAACCCCCTTGAGCCTTTCATTTGGATTCTTCCTCTCTTTTAAGTTATTCATGTTTGGTCTTTTTCACCTTTTTTTAGATCTTTGTTGATCTAGGATTATTCATGGGGCCATGTTCAAGTACATTAATCGTATAAATCGAGGTTGGTGGTTTGTGCCTTTCATTGTTCTTCTATGGATTATATATGCTAGAAGTGCCAAATACCCATGTTTGGGTATTACCTGATATGTAATTTAACCCTGTTTAATACATTATATGGTTTTCATTGAAAAGGGGTTGTTTCTTATGTATAAAGTTAGAAATTTTTTTTACAAGACACCCCATGGGTGTGTTTCCCTTGGTTGATATTTATGGTTGTTTGGTTTATGTCACCTTGATTCATACCATATTTTCTATTCCTTGGTTGACTAGGATGGGTTTTTTTTGATAATTTGATATTCTTATGTTGTGAATTTCAATTTATAAACAAAGAGTATGGTATTGTGGGAGCTTCCCAAAAGTGGTAGACAGTGAGCGCTACCCAAGTTGTCATCTAAAATTGATGGGATAGTATGTGAGGGATGCCATGGTGATCATTATAATATGATTCTATGTTGACCTCGGGGTATTGACTATGAGAGCTATCGAGGAGGTCATTTATAATTAACTTTTGCTACATTGACCCAGGATTATTGACTATGAGAGCTACCTAGAAGTTCGTTTATGATTTATTGATTCCATATTGACTTAGTGGTATTACCCGTGAGAGCTGCCTATGTGGTCGTTAGTAAATTATTATTTCTATTTTGGTCTAAAGGTGTTAGACCAAGATAGATTTCCTAGAGGTTTTTTATTTAATTAATTGATTCCATATTAGACCAGAGGGGTTAGACTATGAGAACTTTCCTAAAGGGTCGTTTGGGAATAGATGAATGATTTTGATGAGTCTGCCAATCCAAATCACAAGCTTGGACACAATTTTACTAGACTTTTTAGATGGCCTCCTGGGAAGTTTTTTTTGTTACTTTATACGTGTTATACAAATCTTAGGATACATCCCAAGTTTTAATAAATGTAATTGAAAACTATAGGATTGTTTAATTTTGAGTACATACTAGTTTTTTTCCTCATTCTTTCATATTACCTAGTATATATATTCACTGGTAGTGAGGGAAAAATATTTTTGTGGTTACCTACTAAGATTCATCACACACCCTATTTGATTCATGTTTCTGACCCAAACATTTTTTATGGTTACAGGTATAGATAAGGGAAAGCCCCCATCCTCATTAGTTACTTGATTGATGTTGTAGTTGGAGAGCATGAGACCATGTTGATGCTTGTGATGCTGTTAGAGTTTACTTTCATTTCTATACTATGGTTTCGATATTTTATTTCCATCATTGTGACTTTTTTGTCTTCCTTCCTAGACAGATGTTATGTGGATCGTATATATATATATATATATGCTCTAGTTGTTTCATTACTATCATCTTTCTATAGTTTACGTCTATTGTATGGTATTACTTCTTTTGATAATGTTTACTATGTTATTTCTATGTTGTATACTCTTCCAATGAGGGAATAGTTTCCCCATTATCAAACCTTCACCCTCACATCCAGTGAGCAACCTCTGGGATTTGGGTAAATGGACATGGGGTTATGTGACAAACAGACTTTAGGGAACTTTTGGGTGGCACCCAGATTTGGGTTCTTACAAAGTGGTATCAGAGGAGTTTTCCTTTTTGATTTTACATACTATTTAAAACCAATAGACTATGATTGGAAGGAATACGAAGTTGGTAAAAATCCTTGATCAGGATTAGATAACTCTTTTATAGGGAAATGCCATGTTACCTTTAATATTGCATTTTTTTCTTTTTTTGAATTTTTTATAGTTGATTTGACTTCACTTTTGAACGATTCAGATGTTTTGTGCTGTTAATATTTATATAACTGTGGTTTTATTTATATTTAAATCCATTGAGATGAGGGTATTCCATCTCATTCATCATATAATAACTTTTTAGAGATCACATTTCATGCATCCTTTTCATTACATTTAGGGTGCATTAATGATTTCATGTTGTTGTGATAGATGTTGTGGTAGATATGCATGTTTTTTTGATGGCTTCCATGATTGGAATAACTTATATTTTGATAGGATATTGGTATATGTAATGTTTCAATTGTATGGACTCCATGCTTTGGTCCCTATGGTGTTATGTGCCCACTTGGATCGAAATTTGGTGGATCATATTTGAACTGTAATTGAATTCGACTAAGATGATATAATGAATGATGCCAAACATTGAATCATGAAGAGTATGGGATCTCATAGATTGGATCATTAAATTATTTGATCATATTTTATGATTTTTTTGGGTTCTAGAGACGTTTTAGAGGTTTAATGTCTAGAAAACCCATAAAACATGGTGGGTGAGGTTATGAACACACACCATGTGTTCTTATGTTTTGTAAGAAATGAATTTTTTTAAGTACATTCTGTGTACTATAAGTGAACTCCGTGTTGTTGTTAACCATGTAACAGACTGTGTTAGTAGTGAAATAGGGTTGATAAACATTTGGTAGAATACATTGTGTTCTAGGAGTACACACTGTGTTGTAAAAGAACATTTATCTAGTTGTGTGACTAACGACACGGGTGGATGAATCTTGGGTTGTACATACCCGTGCATATATAAACCGTGTAATAATTGACCCTATATACAGCGATGTGAATAATGACATGGGTGGAAGGAACTTACGTGGTACACACCGTGTCTAGAGTGTGCACACCGGGTAGTGTTACATCAGAAGAGAACGATGTAGTTCAATAAATATAAATGAATTAGAGTAGGGGGAATATTAAAGTACGCACCGTGTCTTTGGAGGAATATATTGTTTGGATGGGGTGTCACATGACTAGGTTGGTAGAGGATCATTCCCATGTTAAAAGATTATAGGAACACGTTGTTTAGAGGTTATAACCCTATTCTATAAAACATGAATGGTTTAATTATCTCATTTTGTTCTTGAAATTATATGTTACAGTCCTTGATAATCTTGTACTGAGGTGTGTTCCTGAACTTGAAGAGTCATGCCACCAAGAAGTCCTCTGGTAGTACTCTAGGTACAAGGTGATGATCAGACAGTAGAAATGGTTGATTATGGACTACCAACAGATCATCCCGTCATGCCCGTCTTGGAACCAACTGTTATACTGGACACAGGTGCTAATGCATAGTTCCATGAAGGCTTTATGCAGATGACTAAAACATTTCAGGGAAAACCACATAATTCCCTGACTATGGAAGAGTTGATGTGGGTGTTATAGAATTAGTATCCTTAAACATTTTCAAATGATAGAGGACCACAGGCTGCCGAGACATGGTTGTAGGCCATGATTTCTATCTTTATGATTATGGAGATGACTCCTCGGAAGAGGTTTAAGCTCAAAACACACATGTTACATGATTCTACCAAGAGATGGTGGGATGTTATCTCAGAGGAAAATATTTATCTAGAAATGACTTGGGAAGAGTTTTAGAGTACATTATATAATTACTTCTACCATGAGATGTTGAGGTCCGATTGATCCCAAGAGTTCATGCATTTGGAGTAGGGCGCTCCTTCAGTGATGAGTTATTCTTTTTTCTTTTCAGAGCATCAGTTCTTCGCACATACTTTGGTAGGTGAAGAGTTATAAATGGCTCACTGATTTTGAGGATGGTCTCAAGTATGACATCCAATCATAAGTGAATGTTTTCATATTGACATAGGTGACTACTATAGTAAATCGGGCACTGATTACCGTGTGCAATCTGAGGTAGTTTAGATTAGTGATCTAGGGTGGTTTTATATCCAAGTACATTAATAATTCGAATGATAGTAGGAAGAACCATTGGGACTTTTCATTAGGTAGCTAGGTGGTATGATACTAGTGATGAAACATTTGGAAAACATGACCGCATTTCATGAAGGACCAAGTCGAGTGCTGATCTTGTAGAAAGATAGGCAATATGTCATGTTTTTATAGATTTTATCACCATCAGTGAGTGAGAATGGGTTTATTATGATCCTATGTTAAGGATATAGAAAACCATTTTCTCATCTGGAAGGGAGCTGGAGTTAATCTAGTCGTTCAGGATGTGGAGGTGGTTGCAGCCTTAGTAGTCAAATGTTAGGTTTTTCGTGACAATAGGGTGAATCAGATTAGGGTATCTAGGCATGGTCATAGGGCCACTGTACATGCCATATGTATGTGATGGAATAGATCTAAAATTATTAGGATCATGTACCCTAACCGGATATAGGAAAAATTCTAGTTGCCTCGGTTTTAGATTTTTCTATTTTTGATACAGTGGCATCCCACAGTTTTATATCTATTGACGTTGTGGAGAGCCTTGGGCTCTATATATTAACTTTGGATGATGTAATGATGCTAGAAACACCATTTGAGATTAGGAAGGCTAGTATAAATTAGTTAATGGTGATCCCTATTCAGTTTGGTGGGTGTCACATTGTGTGGGACCTCTATGTCTTAGAGATGACATGATACGATTTCATTTTTGGAATGGACTGGTTGGTCTCTTTTCAGGCCTTTGTAGACTATTATCGCTACAAGGGGAGTTTCACGTCACCATATGGGGGATCTTTTCTACAAAAGGGTGAATTTAATGTCTATAAGAGAAAATCTGGACCCAATCGTCATGGTATTGGTATAATTATAACTGAGATTCTTAGTTTATATATGGATAACCAGGGGACATCACAAATAGAGTTTCATCAATTGGTGGATAGTTTCAGCGATGTCTTTCCAGACGACTTTTCTAGTTTACCTCTAGAGCGGGAGGTGGATTTCTCTATAGACCTTGTTCCATGATTGGAACTAGTGTCTATTCCTTCTTATAGGATGGCTACACAAGAGTTACTAGAGCTCAAGAAGCTGTTAGTGGAGTTTCAATTAAAGGGTATCATCTGAACCAGTACTTCTCCTTGGGGTTTGCATCTATTTTTTACAAAGAAGGAGGATATTACACTCATAATTTATGCACATTATCAAAAGATGAAGTAGTTGATGATCAAGAAATGATATCCCATGCTAAGGATTGATGATCTCTTTGATCAACTACAAGGATCCCTGGTGTTCTCGAAAGTTCCCTTGAGATCCGGTTATCATCAATTGTGTGATAGACTAATAGATATACCTTTTATAGACTTTGAGAGTTGGTATGATCTATATGAGTATTTTGTTATGTCGTTCGGTCTCATGAATACACCAGAAGTTTTCATGGAAACTGATGAATCGAGTGTTCCATTATTACCTGGATTATTTTGGGGAAGTCTTCATGGATGATATCATTGTTTAATCTCACACTAATGATGAACATGCCATCCATATTGAGATCATATTGAGTACACTAAGAGAGCATTGGATATATGATAATATCTCAGTGTTCAACTTTTGGATGGACCATATTCACTTCTTTGGTCCTGTCATCTCAGAGATAAGAGTATCAGTAGACCCAAGGAAGGTGAGTGGTAGTTTTTTGTGAGCATCCAGAGAATTTCATTGAGGTACGAAGTATTCTGGGGCCATCTGGTTACTATATATGTTTTATTCAGGATTTCTCATTCTTAGAAGCACTAGTGACAAGAATAACTAATATGGATGTGGAGTACTTGTGGACATATTCCCACAATTCAGCCTTTTAGGAGCTGAAAGGGAGATTGACTTCAGCCATGATAATTATTTTTATGGAGTCGAGCAAGATTTAACCCATTTACTGTGATGAATCAAGTATCTAGTAGGGTGAAGTTCTTATTCATGGGGAAGGAGTCATTGCATATGTGTCTCATCAGTTGAGACCACAAGAGAGGAATTACCCGACACAAGATCTCGAGTTGGCTGTTGTTGTACATGCTTCAAACTGTTGGATAGAATATATTTTGGGAGAGCATTTTGGGATATACACTGACCAAAAAAACAAAATTATATCTTTAATCATCGTGATATTAATTTGAGAAAGCAATGGTGGGCTGAGTGCCTTATGTCTTTTGAATTTGTTTTTGCATACACACCTTGAAAAGGCAACATAATGGCTGATGTATTGACCAGAAGGACTAAGCTACATTCAGTCCAGGAGGCCAACAATGAGTTCCAGCTTATGGATTTTTTCTCTAAGATAAATTTGGAGGTTCATTACATACATGTGTAGAAATTTATTTTTCCTATACCTAATACCTATAATCTACTTGATTGAGTGGGAATGAGGCAACTATCAGTTTCGGAAGGACTAGTCCTATTGAAGAATGTGTTAGGAGAGGACCCTACATCGGGGTGGACCATAGTCTAGGATGTGGTATTTAATTATCATTGGTGTGTATGGGTTTCAAAATAAATTCCAGAGGAGTATATGGGAGATTTGAATGCCTCAGTATGGGAATATTGTCCTGGTGTAACCATGATGTATCGAGATTTTCATCTTCTGTATTGGTGGCTAGGTATGAAGAGTAATGCACTTAGTTTTTTCATGAGATGTTCTACCTATCAGTAGGTGATGGTGGAGCATCAGTGAATAACATAGATTTTACTGTAGCTACCCATTCCCTAGTCGAAGTGGAAGAATGTCATGATGGAATTTTTGATAGGTTTATCAATGTCACCTAGAGGGAATGTTGCGGTTTCAGTTTTTATTGACTGGATTAGAATGGTTTCACATTTCCTACTGATTAAGGAAACCTATAGTGGTGATGATCATGGAATGTTTTAGAGGAAATGCGTCGAGCATGAATCTTGGATATCAGTGTCTCTTTGGAGATACACATACCCCAAGTGGAGTTTTCCTACAATAATAGTTTTCGAGAAACGATATAGATGGAACCTTATGAGGCTTTTTATGGTAATCCATGATGATCACCACTATGTCAGATGGTGGTAGGAGAGGAAATTGTGCTAGGACCCCATATTGTCAATAAGACTATTGAGAAGGTCGAATTGATTTAGAAGAGGATGTATACTACACAGTCTAGGCAGAAATCTTATGTTGATCAACATAGATGACCTATGGACTTTGACATCGGATATC
This sequence comes from Viscum album, assembly GCA_963277665.1. Taxonomy (NCBI): domain Eukaryota; kingdom Viridiplantae; phylum Streptophyta; class Magnoliopsida; order Santalales; family Viscaceae; genus Viscum; species Viscum album. The sequence goes on along the minus strand of OY728143.1, from coordinate 794,443,254 downwards.
AGGTTTTCTTATTTTCACACTGAGGCTTGGACACAAGAGGATTAGGGGATATTGGAAGCTTTAATTGAGATACATTAGGCCGTTTTTTTGGAGAGAGTCGGGATGGGTTCCTTCCAGTTGTAGTTTCCTCAGAGGTATCATGATATGCACAATGTCATTAATTTATCTTAGCTACAACATTATTTTTCAGAGATTCCTCATGTTTTTCAACCTGAGGAGGTTGAGTTAGAGGTGGGTTCATCCTTCATGGAGAACCATATTTGGATTTTGGATTATAGCATAAATGTTTTTTTGTGGATGGTCTCTTCATGTAGTACGGATGCTATTGTAGCACCGATGAGTGTAGGATGTGACATGGGAGAGGGAGCCGATGTGAGATCACAGTGGCCAGAGTTGTTTGAGGATTCTTCTTTACCACCCCTATAAAGGAAATTTTATGATAAATTTCTTTAAGGGGGGATGTTTTTAAGAACCCATATCTTCATTTTAGGTATGGATCTTGATTTATGGTTGTTTAGACAAAAAATAAGAAAAGGGGGGCTTTCTATGTTCCTTCCATGTACTTTTGTGTAAATTCCATGTACCGAGCTATCATGTAAATCTGCATACTAGCCATGAAATTTCCATGTTAATGGTTGTGTGGTGACCTGGAAGACTGCTTAAATCATGGGCCAAATGAGGCGAATACACGGCGTATAGTTTCAATGAAAACATTTTGTACTTTTTTTATTTTATATATCAGTGAATGGTTGCGTCTTATGTTCGTAAACATTTCCTCCCCATGGTTCATACATGAGAGTGACATAATGGCTGAAGAACTTCGAGGCCCCCCTGATTCTCCATCTAAGATCCGATTGAGACAATATAAAGTGCGTTGGAACCCCATAGATTTTTTCTCAAATGCCATAGAGTGTTTTTATCCGATTATTCCTATCTCATGAGTTATTAAAGGTTGGGTGTTTTTACCTTTTTATATATCTATGATGCTCTAGACTGATTCAAGGGCCAACGTTCAAGTATATCGATCGAACTATATTGAGGTAGGTTGTTTTTTCCTTTTTTTTTGTATGTGGATTATATATGCTAAAAGTTCTACATACCAACGTTTGGGGTATTGCATGACTTGGAAATTTACCCAGTTTATCACTTTTTATGGTTTTTTTATCGAAAAGGGGATTCTTTCTTATTCATAAGGTTAGATACCATGTATACAAGACACCCCAAGGGTGTGTTTCCCTTGTTTGATAAATATGGTTGTTTTTTCTCGGTCTCCTTGAGGAATACCTTATTTTCCCTGCCCTGGTTGATTAAAATAGAGTTTTTCTAATTATATGAAATTATTGGGTTATGCATCACGATTGATGACCAAAGGGATAGAATTTTGAGGGATTCCCAAAGGGGTTAGACTTTAATAGCTTCCCAATTGTTCATTTGTAAATGTTTGGGTTAGACCGTGAGAGCTTCCCCAGTGATCAATATAATTTGATTCTATTTTGACCCTGGGGTATTGATTGTGAGAGCTATCTAGTAGGATGTTAATAATTACTTTATTCTATGTTATTTCATGAGTATTGACCATGAGAACTGCCCTAGAAGTTGTTTATAATTTATGGATTCCATGTTTACCTAGGGGTATTGACCGTGAGAGGTTCCAAAGAGGTCGTTAGTAAATAATTAGTGATATGAAGAAAAAAGGGGTTAGACCATGAGAGAATTCCCTGAGGGCCATTATTTAAAAAATTATTCCCATGAACGGCTAGAGGGGTTAGACTGTGAGAACATTCATAAAGGGTTGTTTGTTAATAGATGAATTATTAAGACAAGTTTTCCATGCCAAAGAACAAGCTTGGACATAGTTTTACCTGATTGATTAGATAGTCTCCTGATATATATGTTTTTTACTTTACACATGGGATATAAAGATTAGGATAGATCCTAAGGTTTACAAGATTCAATAGATTGAACAATAAATTTAAATGAATGTAATTGAAAACTATAGGATTGATTACTTTCGTGTACTTCCTCATTTATTTCTTCATTCTATCATATTATTGGTTATATGTATTCAATTACATTTAGACATAGATAATTTGGTGTTTTCCAAATATGACTCATCTCACACTTTGTTTGGGTCCTGTTTTGGACCCAAAAATATTATATGTTTGTAGGTATAGAGAAGGGAATGTGATCTTCCTCATCAAGTACATGATTTTTGTTGAAGATATTAAGCATGCGAACAAGATGAGGCTTGTGATGAAATTAGAGTTTAATTTATTTTAAATAATTTGGTTTCTATATTGTATTTCTGGCAGTGAGACCTGTTTGGATGTTTTCCAATACACATGTTACATGCATCATTTATATATATCCTTTAGTTATTTTTTTACTATCAGTCTTTCACTTTTTACTTCTGTTGTGTGGTATTACTATTTCTTCTATTTTTCACTATTTTATCTCCTCTATTTATACTCTGTCAATTAGATAATAGTTTCCTTATTTTTAAACATGGGCCACTAATTCTAGTCAAAAACCTCTGGCATTTGCGGAGGTGTTCTTGAGGTTATGTGATGAACTGGTTTCAGGGAACTTTTGGGTGGCACCTGGTTCCAGGTCATTAGATATGGTAGCACAAATGTGTACAAGATATGGTTTGTGATAAATATTCAATATATGTTCTCATTCACTAATATTGTTCATAGAATGTATTTCACCACCCTTAGAAGATGAACTTGGCAAAAAGTTTCTAGTTGGAAGGTTATAAGAGCTAGGTTTTTATCTCAGGTATGGATCCTTTTGCAATTTTTCCTAATTCACAGTTATAGACCTATTATGGATTCACTTAGAGGTCTGAAAGGTTTTGGGGGTGTCATCGGCCTGTTCGGAGCTTCAAAAACTGGACAGTGGAGAAAATAACTAGGCCACATGGTTTGTAGATATTAGTGACACATCCCACACAATCTCTTATAACTGTGCGAGGTTGGGGAGTGAACCAAGGAGGGAACACAGTTTCTCCTAACCATACACCAAGAAATACACACTCATGTTAAATATGTACAGTTTTTAAAATATCTGAATTGTATGGTTGGAGTAGGGTTTCTCAAACCATGTATCTAAAATGTGGGGGTACCCTTCTAATTTAGTGATCCTTGTATAGTTGGCACATGGTTTGTCCAACCATGAAACCAAATCATCTGACCCCAGATATTTTCATTAAATTTACTAAAATAACCCTAATGACTTATTTGTTTATCTTGTATTATCCTTCTCTAATTTAATCAGACAACCACCCCCCTTTTCCCCAACTGTATCTCCCAATAATCCTTATTTTAGTTTTTTATACTAATAATTCATCTTGTTTCTGATCAAAGTTCTATTGGTCTTGTTGGATTTCTCTTGGTATGCTATTTTATCCCATAGATTTGTTAATCAATTTCATTATCCTCAATGATTCTATTTTGATGCAAACCCATATGCTCTATTTTTGGGGAGTTGATATATTCTTTATATTTCATCCATTCTAGGACAAAATAAACTCTAATGCTAGATTCGAAGAGTGTTATTGGCTCATGGTAGTTGGTCCTTGAGTCATCCTACATGTATTCTCCATTTTATAATCATCCATCATTGTATGCATGCCAATTTCATCAAAAAAAATTCTATTTAATTCATAGTCTCTGCTTACAATCATTCTTCTTAAAATCTAGATAACCTGATATACACATTTGTGACACCATTTGTTGTGCTACCTCAATGTCTTCCACCCCATGTAGGGCGTTTACTGAATTATTCATTGGTGAACCATGTTGGATTACCCATGACATCATTCAGGTATGTGGCTTGACCTTGATAATGGAAATCCACTTTAATTAAATGAATCCATGGAATAAAAATTTCTATCTCGTGTAGTTTTCACTTTACCCCTCTATAGTAAGTGTTTCCATTTGATAACTAAATATCAATTGTATATAGAATGAATAATATACATCTCACCTGGAATATTTGAATTTGATTTAATTTATTGGTTTCTTTTCTATACCACAAATTTCGACAACTAATTGAAACCAGCGGAGCGATCCAAAATAATGAATAATAATTTAATGAATTTAAATGGTTTCATGTATTTGTTAAACAATGTCAAATTAATGAATTTTATATAATGAAGAAAAACAAATTATAAAATGGTATGTGTATTTCATGGAAAATTTAATTAAATGAATCAAGTATAAGGTGCTTCTTTCATATGGATTGATCATATTTTTTTGAATGATCATACAAGATATAGCCTTGGATTCCAGAGGGAATTGTTTGAGCACTCATGGATGCCATTCTGATTTAGGGATGCCAGTTTCCAAGGGTGAAAACCACCTTGGAACATAGTTCTTGGCTACTAGTGGATTTCTAGAATGATTTCGTATGATCCCATCATTATAATTTAGATATTAGGATTCCTTGGACATACTCCATGGATCCATCTTGACATATTATGACATGTGGTTCTAGGGATAAAATCATTGGGCCCAATCATTTCTTAACCCATTATACATTATACAAGATTCATGGACTCAATTAGAATCATATTATACTGTACTGTCTTGGGTGATGCCCCTTGGATCACAATCATGCACCTTAGCCGGGATGCAAATTATTACTAAGTTGGATTGACCCATAAGGTTATCAGATAACTTGGTTATTTCCTAGGATCAGAATCATCATTATTATAATCCGCCACGATACCTTAATTATTACCTCGGATCCTCTGTTATTTTTGTCATTATTATTGGATTCCTTGTGATATCAGTAATCCAATATTATCATTCACATGATATTGTTAGTGAGGTGACATGTTATATGACTTATCAAAAAAGAATGATATTAAATGGATTAATTAAATGGTCTTATATCTAGATACATTATCAGATAAGACTGAAGCCGATATTTACATTGATGTACTCCATTACCCACACACACACAGATACACACACACACACAGATAAATATATATATTAATAATGGAACACTATTCTATTTATAATCAAATATTGGGTTAGTGTAGACATTATTGTTGGTGGCCTAATGAGATTTATCTCACACCCTATCCAGGCCACCGATGGTACCCAGGATGATTATATGCATACATATGTTGATAACACAAAACATATTTCTTTGGACACCTTATTTTGACTAATATATTTGAATGGATCTTAATAGAAAATGGTGTTTCTAGTTCTCAAGATGATGTATTCTTTAAGGTTTGTTTCTAATTTTTTATATCATGTATTGTCTTCATCCATGTAAACCTATTTTATTGTTCTGTAGAGACGTCACATAAATCATAATTAAATTTTATATATGATTCATTTTATAACATAATGTATAATTATTAATTTCTTATGTTATTTATAATTCAAGTATTTTTCTACTAAGGTGGATTTCTAGTATAGTTGTATTGTGTTAGTTTCTATTCTGTGATCTATTACACAAGATTATTCTATTTAGGGGTTATTATAAATCTTATATGATATAACCTAGTCATGAGGGAATAGTCTTCCCATGGACACACCATAGTCCCTCACTGTTAATTGGAATAATAGACCATGGAGAGGTGAAATTGGGTCCATGTGGTCAACAAGTTTTGGGGCTCCTGTGAGTGCTATCTAGGGTTAGGATGTCACAAAATTGTTCTACCAAACTCTCATCACACTGTACAGATTGTGGGAAAATCAATTTCTGGAAAATATATTGTCACAATTAATATTACAGATCCGGATCAGGCCCACCATTACATTTTTCATAATATTTTATTGGTTTCCCAATATATTCAAACCCCTAAAGAAATTTTCAGAAATTATAATCCATCGAAGGATGAAATATTGATATAAAATACACATAATCAACAGTTTATAGGATGAATTTAAGACCATATTTTTAATGAGTAAGATGAAAATGTATATTTTTTTCAGAATTAATATTATGGATATCTTGATAAACATGTTTTCATGTGTTATCTTACAACAGTTATGTAATTAATATTTATAAGTAATATAAAAATTATCATTATGAATGTAGTTCTATGAAAAATAGTTGAGTTATACTTTTGGATTAAATGTTTCATGTATCTAGTACCAAGAATAGAAATCCAATTTTTGAAAATATTTCATACTTTGGCATCATCATACAATTATGGGAGTTGGATTTTAAAACATTCCACATTCCAATTTTTAATTACATTTCTTAATAACTTGAGTGGTGTTAAAATTGATGAATTAAGATTTTTCAAAGATGATTTCAGTAAGGATGAGGACAAATAAAAACTAATAATAATCGAATTGTTGGTATTAAAATTATTTTATGTTCCATATGCAAGGAACTGAAATTTTTCAATTGATCTATTATCGAACAAGACCACTAATGGGTTAAATGATATTTCAACTGAGGGTGACCCTCTATTTAGGACATCATAATAATTTCATGGTGGTACCAATGTAGAAAAGGTATTATATGTCATAGAATAACACAATGAAAGAATTTTCATACTGGATAGAGGGGAAAAATTCATTCATCTATAAAAAAATATTTTAATAATCATGTTTTATTTTTTTGGAGTATACATTTCATTACTTCATGTCATTTTGTATACACTATTTCATTTAAATATTTTAAATTAATTTTTGAATGACTATTATAGATAATGACTTCTGTATGTGTTGATTCTTCAAATCATGAGGAACAACATGTTTCTCATCCTACTACTGCTCAAAGTGAAGTAGAAAAATTAAATTCTACACATGTTGATGATAATAATCCATAGAATCAACATATTGATATTGTTGAACTATAGAAAATTGTTGGTGGTGAATTAAATATTTCATAGAAAAAAGGGGATTGTGATATCATGATGGAGGTAGAAAACAATTTTAAGGTGAAAAGAAAAGGCATAAAAGTCTAGATTAGATGGAATGCACACAACTAGCTTACTAACTCGAACAAGTCCATGATCAATAGTTTCATCGGGCTCGTCACTTAGCAACACGCGTCGATTGGTGTAGCTTCATTGGACTGTGCTATTCCCATGAATATTATGATAATTTTGGAATATATTAGGGAAACATTATAAAATCCTTTAATTATTGTAATAAAAAATTAAAATAACCAAACATTGACTTTCTCTTCATTGTTCATTATAGAGTGCCATTATAATATCGGTCTCCCATTAAAAATTTGTATTAATTATTACTAGAAATGATCACAAAGGATTTTGCACAATTATAACGAACTTTTATTAAAAATATTATGAATGGAAAATAAAATATCACCCATTGCATATGTATACACACCTGATAATACATAAAAAAGGGATTCATTTTCTGGTCGTCACACAAAGATAAATTTTCAGGTACATTTAGGATAATATTTTATTTTTAGAAAATAATTGTATTAATCACTTTGATTGAGAATTTATAAGTGCTGAAAATAATGAATGGGTAGAAAAACCAATGTACACCTACAATAATTTAAGGATGGGGTATGATTCACTTGAAAAAAAATTGTTTGTATTTTAAATATACAATAGTAATTTTATGTGACATGAAAAAAAAACATAATTATGTTCTTATTTTTATATGTAGATTGTTGAATATAAATATAAAGATACTTCCATCCCATGAAATTTGATATGAATAGAGATATATGGAAATAAATATCAGATACTAAGAGATAGAAACCCACAAAAGTGTGGTAAGAATTTGTAAGTAGGAAAAAATATTTTTTTCCTTAAATCACATTTATATAAAAATGATTACTTATTTTCCCACATGATATATCTAACTTAAACATAGGGATAATCAGTAGATGTACCAGATAGAAAATTAATATCAGTGGCTTGATGTTTCCAAAATAGAGTGTCCATTTCAAAGGTTCATGTTTTGAGGTTACATCGTGATCATATTTTTAGGAATGAAAAGAATAGTGGGATATATATAAAGTAATTGAAGTGATGGAGGATATATTAGCATACATTAAATACAAATTTCATTAGTAGTTTGAGATGATGGAAAAATTCTTAGAGGGAAATAAATGAGATCAAAAAACTCACAAACAACCTATATATGAAGATCATTCCCCAACCCCACAAACATTGTGGTGATACATTCCCCACAAAGTGTATTCTATGGTGAGGTAATAAATATTCTATTAATTTTTTCTATAAAATGTGAATAAGGAGACATTTATATCATTCTGGTACTAATATTATATAGGGGGAAAATGACTGTGATTTATATCTATCAACACTCACCCATCTTCTTATTATGATGGATACCCTTTTCAAAATTGAAGAAGAAACTCTACAGGAAATACAATTACAACATGTCATGTGAGAGTGGGGATTATATTTTCTCATGATTTGAGTTCCAAGCTATATGTCCCACCAGATTAAATAGATATTCACGGGTTGAGAAATCTATTGGGTCCTTCATAGTATTACAATTAGATCTTAACAAAACATGTTGTTAAAGAAGTATTCATTTCCAATTTTCTTTCTTACTAATACTTTAATATTTAATGAAAATTATTCTAAACCAATGAATTTTTTCATTCATAAAAAGGGAAGGGGTGAGATGTATGTTCAAATAATAACCATCTATATGATCAACTAACCAGGTAAGAATTTCATAGAAATAACCTTTACCCTACCCATTAAATATCCACATTTAATAACATTAAAGGTCTATGCAGATACAAAGTTACAAAGAGGCAGTAATTAAATATTTGATTTTCAAAAACAGTGTATGGAGTAGAAACTATAGAATTAATTACTATTTTTAATGTAATGTAAATCCTCTTTTATAAATGACTATTATTATCAAATTTAAATATATACATGAGTTGTTTTTTCATGATTTTCTCTTCCAATAGATTATCTAATATGTTAATAATGAATAAATAAAATTCATAATTTTTATTGAGTATTTACCCACCAAAAATGATGGGATTACCCAATTATCATAAATATGTACTCAGTTTTCCTTAGGTCACATAAAAGGACCAAATAGAAATGAAATAAAAAATTGATGAAATGGTGATAAAACTGGTCAAATCATCTGAAAGAAAACAGATGGTTGACAGACTCTTCTTAATACAAATGATGCAAGGGTAATGAAATATAATTTATTCATATCAAATGTATTTTCATGTTTATCATTATTAATTCTTTTTGTGTTTTTAGTCATTATCGGGTACACATTGCTATCAATTTTGATATTCTAAAGATTTATTTTTTGGATTCATTGGACGGATTCCCAAAAAATCGTCCACAAATGGTGATGTTTATAAATTTTTTATATAGTACATCCAATATTTTACAAAAAAATATTCATGTTATATACTTTATATTATCTTTTAATGAGATTTTTTAATGATAGGATGATGTTTATAAATCATGAAAATCATGCCATGAGTACAATAAGTGTTCATAATGAGTCATCCAACTTTGACAAGGGGATAAGTATTAGTGTATATTAAATAATATTGATCTATCAAAACATAGATAAAAAATTACAAATATTTCTTAAATTTTCTATAGTGTATGAAACAAACAAAAGTAAATTATTATGTTTATGAATTTTTAAAATTTATGAGTGATATGACATACCATCAATAAAGTTGAATCCATTAAGAGGTATTTTTTATGTTAACTATTATTTCATTAAAAATACTTATTAATCCTTTTTTTTATTTATATTTTTCCAATACTACTATAACTATCAAAATGAATTATATGCAGAAGACCAAATAGATTTGTTTAGAAATTAATGGGTAGCATACCTGATTTCAAAATGGACCAATATATCATGAATATTTGAGTTCTTACATCTTATTTACTTGGTTTTATCATCATTTTATCTACTTTTATAGTTCAATTTATTTTCATTTATGTCTTATTTTTATTTTGATAAATTTTATTGAGATCATAGAGAAATTTACTTTATCAACAATAATGATTTATTCCTGTACTATGATCATGCACTCAATCTCATACACAGAGTACCTGGTATGACTCAAATTGCATGGTTTTAGTTTAAAATTGATCATTTATTAATTTAGTATTTTATAGTAATGTTTAATTTTTTTCATTATAGTATTACTAACATGATACATTTTTTTCTTATACATGCAGATTCTTCTTCTCACATATGGGTGGTGTTTTTAAAGTTTATCGTGCATGTGTGAGACTAGTATTTGAGGCGGCAACTAATATAATGACAACAAAGAAGTGGTTCGACAATGCATACAAACATTATGAAACTTTTATTTCATACTAATTATTTAATTAATGTTTTAATCATTTTATATAATGTTTTTAAGTTAAAATCCTTATCCGTTTACCTAACACTTATTTAGTTTTAATGTATTTTTTGGGAATTCATATTTTACTTTCCACTAGCTACAATAATTCGAAAAGAGTAAACATGTTTGATTCTGAAGGTAGAGGAAACCCCATGCTACCTAAATCATAAAATCTTTTTAGGAGAATGGGGTTTCTCTTTCCTTATAATGGAACATCTTCCCTCTTTTTATTTTTATTTTTCAGATAGTTAAAATAAAAACACATATCACGTATTTAATCATACACATTACAATCTGATTCATAGTGTGCTCTGTTTGAATCATATTTGCTATTTCAGTTTATAATTTATATTTTAACTCAAAATACAAACTATATAATAAAATCTGATAAAAACATTAATATTGTTTTGATATGTTGGGAAATCAATCTATAATTCATTTGCGATTAGTAGGAATTAGCCGCAAAACACTCTGATGCATGTTGGGGTTGATAAATCCAAATGTATCTTTTAATTTAAAATGTACATTAGTTTTATTAAAAAGAACAAGTGACATAATAAAAAGTAGGAAAAACATTTTTATCATTCAGATTCTATAGAAAAATGATTCATAAGTCATTTTTGACAAGTCAGAATAAACGACACCTCAATCTGACAAAATGTGACATACATGACTCCATGTGTGTCTTATTTTTAAAAATGGAAACTAATTCTATTAAAAAGAACATGTGACATAGAATAAACCGAGAAACACATTCATATTTGTTTGATATATTAAGAAAATGATCAAATAAACATTTTTAACATGTAAAAATCATCTAAACTTTAATCCAATTCATGGCGTTACTCATATAACTCCATGTGTGTCTTTTATTTTAATATTGGGATTAATTTTGGTAATGAAAAAAATGATATGCTGAAAATTCAGAAAATTAATTCATAATACTACAATTCTTTGGAAAAATGATCCATATTTCATTTATGATTTTAAGGCATCAACCTCCCCCCATCCAACCCATGTTGTGGTTGATATAACTCCAATTGTGATTTTTTATTTAAAATTGACAATAGTTTTATTAAAAATAACAAGTAACATAAGGAAAATGAAGAAAAAACATTCATATTGTTTTGATACATTAGGAAAATGATACATATTTAATTTTTTTCTATATGAATTAACACCACCTCAATTCAATAGGAAGTTTGATCGATATGATTCGAATACTGTTTTTTATTTAAAATTAACAATAATTTAAGTAAAAAGAACACGTGCCATTCTGAAAAAAGAATAAAATAATTTAAATTGTTATTATAACTTTTGAAAAAATAGATAAATCATTTTTGACATTTATAAATGAACCAAACCTCTATTTTATGCATAGAAAGACCAATATGACTCCATGGGCGTCTTTTTTTTTTAAAATTGACTTTAATTTTATTAAAAGGAACATGTGACATATGAAAAAGAAAACAAATTTTTACTATTTTTATACTTTTGGAAAACAATTCATAAGGCATTTTCTATTTTTATAAATCAACCACACCTTAATTTGATAAATGGTGGGACCATTTTAACTCCATGTGTGACTTTTTATTTAAAATTGACATTAATTTTAGTAAAAATAACATCTGAAATACTAAAATCTATGAAAATAAATTCAGATTATTTTGATACATTAGGTAAACAATACCTATGTAATTTTTGATGTGTATGAATCAACTGAACCTCATTATGACACATGGTGTGATGGTTATGACTCAAAGAATTGGTTGTTAGTTTAAAAATGATAATCGATTACAAAATGTGTGTCACTCATTTAAAAATAAGAAAAAAACACTCTAATTGTCTTCATAATTTTGAAAATTTATTTATAAGATATTTTTTCATTTATCATATATAATCACATTAAAATTACACATGTTGTGACCGGTATAGGTCAAAGAATGTGTTTCCAGAATGTAATGAAATTTTTATAAAAAACAAATGTGACATACTCAAAATTTAGAAAACACATTTGTATTATTTTGATACTTTAGGAAAGTAATACATACGTCCTTTGTGACTTTTTGGGCTCATATTTATCTGAATATCGTTCATGGTGGATGTGAGATGACTCTAGACATGTCTTTTTATTTAAAATAGATATTAATTTTATTAAAAATCAAAACTATCATTTAGAAAAATAAGAAAAAACATTATTATTTTTATTTTATATTAAAAATAATGTTCCCTAAGTAATTTATTCTGTTTAGAAATCATCCTTACCTCAATAAAATGCATTATTTAACTATTATATTCCAATGTGTGTCTCTGTATTTAAAATTGATATCAATTTTACTAAAAATAACAAGTGAGAACTTAGAAACCAATTTAATGCATTAAAATTATTTTTATGCTTTAGAAAAATTCGCCATATATTTTTGGACATGTATTAGCCTCACCTCAATACTATGTTCAGTTTGATTGATATGATTGCAAGTGTTATTTTTTTTATTATAATTGTCATTAATTTTTGTAAACAAATATGTGACATATTGTAAACCAAGAAAACACATTGATATTTTTTTCATACTTTAGGAAAAAAAATCCATATCTCATTTTTGAACTGTATGAATCAACCAAACCATCATATGATTCAAATTGCAACTAGTAAAACACCACGATTGTCTAAATATTTAAAATTGACATCAATTTTAGTAAAAATAACAAGGGACATAATGTAAGATAGGGAAAACAATCATATTATTTTGATATAATAGGACAATGGTCAATACGTAATTTTTCATGTGTAGGATTCAATATCACCATAATATGATGCATGGTGTTACCGATATGAGTTAAAGTGTATATTATTTAAATTTATATTAATTTTAGTAAATAGAATAAGTGACATACTGAAAAATGAGAAAACACATTTAGATTGTTTTGAGACTTTTGAGACATGTAGGAATCAACCACACATAAATCTAATGCATTCTATTACTGGTATGAATCAAAGGGTCTATTATCAGTTTAAAATTAATATTCTTGTTGAAAATTTGTGTCACAGATTGAAAACCAAGAAAATTTCATCAGATTATCTTGATAATTTAGTACAATTACTCATAATCCATTTTTAAAATGTAGGATGTAGTATCATGTCAAACTGACTCATGATGTTACCAGTATTACTCAAAGTGTGTGTTTCATGTTTTAAATAGCATTTTCATAAAAAACACAAGTGAAATAATAAAATCCAAGAAAAAAAATTCAAATTATCATGATACTTTAGGTTGATGAACTGTAAGTATGTTTTTACATGTAGGAATTAGATGTACCTATGTCTGACGCACGGTATGACTGGTATGACTCCAATTGTGAATTTTTATTTAAAATTGATAATAATTTTAGTAAAAAGATGAAGTGATATTCTGAAACCAAGAAAAAATATTTATATTGTATTTATACTTTTGGAAAAAGTTCTGTATTTCATTTTTTTTGAAATAAAATGAACCTCTTTAAAATAAACAGTGTGACCAACATTACTCAATGTGTAAATTTTTATTTAATGTTGACATTTTATTAGTATATTCCTTCATATATATGAAATATGTATTTCTTATAGTATTTCTATCAAAAGATTTGTTATGTCATTAAACTGGATTCTTTTTATTGGGTTAGGGTGGGTTTTTTGGAAACATAAACCATGCTTGGGGTTTTTTGAGTGGGGGTCGTGGGTTCTATAAACAATAAAACAATAGTTTTTATTAATTGTTGTTGATAGTGATTGTATATGTAATTATCCAATAATTTGTTTGAAATGTATATAGTGGTATTTTTTTTTTGGTATTTATGGGGTATAATTTATTTTAATTAAATTATATATTTTCATACAGGTTATAGGTGTATTTTTTACAGAGTGTTGTTATTCAGACAACACAATACAGCTAGTTGGCCTTAAGGATCACTATTTTAATTATAATAAAGGCCCCCTTTATCTGCATTTTTTAGCACTGAAAAAGAGGCTCCCTAAATGGCACTGAGGATGATAATTTTTTAGCACTATTAAATCCTATTTTGAATTATATTAAATACATGATCTATAGTAGTGTGATATTTATAATTATCAGGCTTAGATCCTATTAGGATAGTGGGAGTTTAAGAAGAAGTTCTAAAATTTGAAAAATATCCATGCCCTGATTCAATATTAGTTAGAAAAACCTAAAAATATATATGTTTTTGTGTAAAATGTTAGTGTGTGTATAAATATATATCAAAATTAAAATATAATTTTAATATTAAATATATATATATGTTTTTTATTCTGGTGAAGGAATCATGGAAACTCTCAATCTTTACTTCCTTGAACTATGCCTCTAAATCCAGCTGCATGTGTTTGGGTTTCTAAACCTTCACAAGCATTCCACTAAAGGAGTGTGGTAAAATTGGGTTTCCAAAATAGGATTTGGTTCGGTTTCTGCTATGTTGGACCAAGCTTCCATGAATGTCCGGTTAGATGGATCTAATGTGACATAAGAAGGTGAGTTTAATATCCCAAGAGATAGTGTGCAGTGTGCTTAAATATATACCCCTTCTATAATTCATTATTCTGGAACTAAAACTACTATATATCGGTGCATGGGAAGCACCTTCTTTAATCAGTGATAAATGGAAAGTGTTGATAAAAGGGAAACCATTATCAACCATTTCAAAAATAACTCATAAATGTAACCTTTATCTTTCCCACAAAGTGGTGATAAATGTACCCCTTTATTTTTGGTTTTTTTAAACTAGTTCAAGATGGAAAGAATCACTCACTCTCTTCATTTTGAGATATTATTACCAGAAGATTCATCAAAATGGGTTCTAAATCCCCTATGGAGGTGAATCTGAATGTGGTTGTTGAATGACTATCGATGGGTAAGAAATTATTAGTTAATAGGATTGTTCTTCAAAGGGGAGATAAAACATTGAGATTAGAGGAGATACCTCATTGGGTTTCCATGATATGTGGGTTTTATGATTGAATGTGCATCGGTATTGTTCATGGATTCCTTCACTTATTTTTTCCCTCTGATGATTTAAAATAACAAGAATGATGTTTTATATATGTTTTTTTAATCCCGATACCCTTAACATTTAGGATTGGTGTCCTTATTTGAATTTTAGGAATGTTCATATTTCTTCATCATAGATCTAGATTAGGATTTTTTTTCCACAATTGAATCTAATGGAATCTAAAAATTCTCCATGACATTGCTATTATGATTGTAGTTCCGATTCGAATGGATAGGAAGTCTAAGAAGTTTCACTAGAGACATTATTCACTAACTCTCATTGAGTTTGACCATTGTACAACTATCATTCACATGGTATTGCTCTATAGTTTCTGTTATGGTTTGAACATACTTGTTGAATATGAGAAGTAACCTTATTATAGTGTCAGATTCTATGATGTTGGTCATTCATTTTAGAAATTTTGTCAATTGGTTTTCAGTGATATATGAAATGTTATTGCACATGTTGAGAAGGAGTGAAGGTTTCATTCTACAATAGATATTGTTTTATGGGACCGTAGAGGTGCACCTCCATGTTCATAGGTGGTAGGAGCTACAAAATTTAATGGGAATATTGATTCATCTATTAACATGAAAGGGGAAGTGTAGGAGGTGAATGCCACAACCTTCATTAAGGAGGTCATGTGCAAGAAGATGGATGTTGTTCTTATTCCTCTGACCTCAACTATTATTTCATATTGTCAGTCAGATTCTAAAGAAAATGTTGACTCTGAGATATGGAATGAATCCATTGTTAGGAGGAAAAGTCCAATCCAAATTGGTTGATGTAGATGGTTTTCAGCTTGTTCCTTGGAGTAAATAAAGTAATACATCACATGAAAGGTGAATGTATGATTTTGGATCATGTCAGACAGATACAAATATTGAACCATCATAGATGATCTGAGAAGAGCTGATGAGGAAATCATTCATTCCATCTTTTCTATAAGTGGCTTTTCAGGGTTACCATCCTGTAGATTTCCTCACTCCTAGTGGCTAAATAAAGGCGATTGTTGCTGGTGAGAACAACCAAACTACTCTACCAGACTCAGGTATAATTAAACATTCTTTACATGGAATTTCTAACCATTCAAATACTATGTATGGTTTCCATGATGAGATAGAAATGGTTTATTGACCTCTCTCTATTGAAACACAATCTCTTTAGATGAAGAGCATGTCTAATTTGAAGGATTCCACTTTGGATCATCCTTATTCTACTGAGAAAAATTCCATTAGTGGCGCTAAATCAAATGATGAATATTTTGATCCATTGAGAATAGATGATAGATGGAAATCTCCCAAATAATGGAAGAGTAGAAGTCACCCTATAAATTAAAGCCACCCCAGTAAATCGGAGTGGCACCCGAGGGAAGGGTGGTCAATATTAAAGAAGGTGGTTTATGATGATGATGTTTCTTTTTTTGACTTTTGCACACATTTCCACCCCTACCATCTCTATCAGTATACATTCACTTTTCAAATAAATTTTCTAGAGCATGAATTTTAATGCATCAGTTACAACGTTCCTAATAATTTTAATTTATATACAGTAATTAAAAAAAGGTTATAATTAATATAAATATGATATATTAAAAACTATTTTTTATTTTTAAATATATATATATATATATAATGTTTGAAAACAATTAATTATAATATTATAAATATATATATATATATAATTATAAAAATATTAAAATTATATATTTATTATCTTTATAATTATATATATATTAATAAAAAAATAAAAAAATAAAAAAATATTTATAATTATATATCCCGATGGTGCAAACCATGGGTTGTGAACTTGTGGTCTTGGAAGCATTATTAAGAAAAAAAATGTATAAGACAATGATATGCAACAAAAAGTATGAAAAATCACGCCATGAGAATAAAGAGAGAGAGAGAGTGGTGTGTGTAAATAACATTTAACTCCTATTACCCTGATCCATGAATTGCCACAACCTCGATGATGATAACCCCTATTCTATTTGGGATAAAACCAAGGACCGTCTCAGTCGTCTAGGATATTGGTGGCCCTTTCCTCGGACACACTTTATCCTTGATGCATGTTTAATCCCATGTCCAAATGTTATGCATCCTTATTTGAAGAACCACTTAAATCTGAATGACCATTCCCATAGTATACAAGATGGTCATGAGAGGCAGGAATACCCACCACAACATGTGGAGCGTTTAATATCAGCTCAAATGCAGTACATGTTTCCTCTAGAGTTGACTAATGACCATCCCCAACTTCATGCACCTACCTAGTGCCTTGTCCAAAGTTGTCAACAACATCATCGAGAGAACCTCTACAAAATTCTCCGAGGAAGCTCTTGAATGAGCCTCATGTCCACTATCTAGGTCTTTATTAACATTAATATTTTTATTGAATGGATTATATACAAACTATTTTAAATAAAAATCTTTCGTATAGTAATATTGAGCTTCCATGTTTCTCACCATTAATGATTTCCCACACATCAAGGAAGGGATAAATTTTAGTACCTATATAGAACTCCTAACAAGTTTAGTTTCATTTTTAATACCAGATATCAGGGGTAAAAACACCCCTTATTTTCAATGCCTCTTCTTTAGGACATCTAGATAAAGTTTATCAAAATTAGCTGATTTGGTTTATTTCAACCTAGAAAATAAATTCTGAGAAAACTTTCCTATTTATTTAGCATGAGATGAATTTATTTTACCAATTATAGAAATAGATAAATGATGAACTAGATCCACTAGAAAATTATTAATTGATTCAGGATTAGTCCTCGGAGGTAACTCATTCTGTTTCAAATGTGTAGACACCTTAGGGTTCCAATCAAGATCCTTACCACTAGCATGCTTGGATGTAGTGAAATTATTCATTTACAAGCTTATAAGTGAATCATTCCATTGTGAAATTGGATAGAAAAGTGAGGATTTATTGACATTAGTTTCATTAGAATTTAAATAAACATCACTAATCATATAAACAGAGTCATAGATGTTGTCATTATAAGATGATTAACCCCTTCCCATCCGCTACTCAAGCACTGTTGGATCATCCATCCCAACCATTTCATCATTTTTTACCAAATATGTAAACATTATAGTCTTGAGTTATAATTTTAACACCATTTATTATATCCCACTCAACGATTGATGACTCACCCTTGTGTGTTACAAAAGTGGTTGTATTCCCACTGCCTAACCTTGAGGAAAGTCCCCATGACCATATGTAGTGGGGATTCAAATTGAATATGTTTGCATTAGAGAATGCACAACCCCTATATGTACCACGTCATAAGAAAAAATATAAGATACATATTTCCCTTTATCAGTATCCCTTTTATAATCCAACATGAATTTTCTTTGGTTAATTAAACAACTATATTTTTTTTCAACTGGTACAAACCAAATTACTATGATATTCCTCTGTATAATGCCCAATATTGCTTCAAGACTTATAAATGTTCGAGGTATTCTCATATTTAATTTAAATATAAATTCTAAATTTAGAAGAAATAAAAATTACAGACTCAATCAAAGTTGATCAATGATCATTTTCAAATAATATCCTTGAATATTACCCACACTGAGTATACTAGTTCGCTTGATCAAATATGATTTGAATTCCAACAACTGAGGTAATGTACCAATGAATTTGGTAATTACAAAGAAAATATATAATCCAAGGGATTATAATCAAAGCATGTTTGATAGATGACCAAACCCTCATTAAACAAAAAGGGGCCCCAATCTTGAATCCTAAAGAGTCTAGGTTCCTGCAAGTTGGAACCGAACCCCCATGGTTTGGCCTTCAGATCAATAATTGGAAATACAATGTGATTAAACCAATTACCAATTAAATTTAGATGTCTTTAATTAAATCCCTAAATTTTAACAAGTTGAATATGTTGTTCTTCAAGATTCAAAGGAGTCACTTTCCGAAGAAGAAGAAAACGATAAATAATCGAGAACATTCATTCATCGAGATGATCTTCACGGATATTTGGATTGGATTCAACTATCTCAAGGGATAAATTTTTTTGTGAAATTATTTTGACTGGGATAAAATCCAGCCCTTAGATCTGGGAAGTGTCGTCAGTGTACACCCTTTTCAATTTCATTCACATCCCGATCCAAGGGAACTGATTCATCTCAACCAAATAACGAGTTATCCACCTTGCGATCAGAACCTGCCTTCCACAAAGGACCAACACATTCCTTCTTCATGTCGAAGAAACAATTGATGTTGGATGTCCTTAGGAATGACATATCTAATCCACATGAGTTTCTAGTGGGAGAGATCACCCTACATTGCAACCCAAAACCAGCAGTATATATATAATTATACAATTACATATATTTCTATAATTTTTTATTTATAATTATTATTATAAATAAATATATATTTAAATAATTATAAAATTATAATAAATTTTATTAAAAAAAATATATTTATTATAAATATAATTATATATAATTATATATAAATATATATATATATATATATATATAACTAAGTACACATATTTATAAATATTTTTATAAATATTTTTATTATAAATAAATAAATAAATAAATAAATATGTATATATATATATATATATATGTATATAATTATGTTGGTTAGAGTAGATTACTAAAGAGAGTGGTGAATTGATTATCTATAGAAATTTCTCTTTAAAATGTTTCTTAAAATGGTTTCCCAATAAAAATAAATAAAGCCCAGTCAATCTAGATATTATTGTTATAAAGGTTTGAATGTTCAAATTACCTCTCAGAAGATTGATTAATACATATTAATATCTTAATGAGTTATTGATATAACTTTTAAAGCTATTATAATAAGGAAAAAACAATTATAACTTCTATCCAAGAATAACTATCAAAGTAAATATAGTGATTTTTGAATTATATAGTAAAATAGATAAAGGATAAATTAAACAACACATCGGATAAAACAAGTAGTTATGTCTAAAGCCAAGACGTAATTCACACCACTTGGTGATCATCTTCAACCAAGCAATTTATATTACTAAACTTGATCCACACCCAAGATCGGGGTAAAGAAAAGAGCATAGAACAGTCTTGGTCACACGACCACTTCCACAGTTCTTCAGGGGTAAACTATCAGGTCATAGAGGGACCTCTTATACATTTATCTATGGGAGTAAAAAAGTGTAAAAAGATATAAGAGGAAGTATATCTTGTATCTTCAAGTTTAGGGCATGATATAGTTTGATTTTTTAGCACAACACGCACCCCTATATCTTGAAAGCTGAAAACAATACACAATAGAGAAAAAAAATGATGAGATAAGGTTAATAGTGCTATGGATGTTATTCTATGAAACTATGGACTTCTAGGATGAAAGAGATGCATGTATCAAGCCCTCTTGTGAGAAATCGAGTATCACAAGACTGGTGCTCTCGTTTCCAATTAGATCAAGATTGGGTTCATCGTGGAGTTGGTATTGAGAAGATGTTTTGGATCTAATTTGTGGTATTACAGCTTTTTGATTTGAGAATTATTTGTTTGTTCTTTCGATTTATTTTGGTGCGTTTATCAGTCCAATTTTCCAAATTTATTACTCTTCAGTTACACACTACAAAAATCTTGGTTCAGGGCGAACATTTTCATTTTATTCTTGGAGTGCATGTGTTGGAGTCGATAGGATGCATGTATCCTACACCTTGTACTTTGTATTGTAAGGTAAAATTTCTAAAAATAAATATTAATTATGTCAATGTTCTTAAAATACTCAAATATGATTGTTAGAAAATAATTGAAAAAGATAAAGTAGAATAAAGAACAGTGTCATAGTCTGTTTAGAAATAGTGTCACATGGAAACGGTGTCCCCACAAAATAGTGATCTCTTCTTTTCCATTGATTGGTGAGATAGTCATGATGGAACAATTTTATTTAGATCAGGATCCAGTGGCATAGATGCGGTGTTAGGATCATGGTGTCTTGTCCTCTTCCCAACATCGAATGGTGTCTTTGCAAGGAACCATTGTCACAAACATCATGAGATCTAAAACTCGTTACGGTGTCTAGGTCATGGTGTTTGGGTCACGGTTTCCAGGTCACTGTTTCAGGGTAATAGTTTCTAGGTCCTATTCTAGAAAACTAGAACTACTGGAAGACTCACGGTTTCTCAGACTTAGACAAATTTCAACATACAGAGTTAAGAAGTAATATTCAACGAATGAAGTAGAGTTAATCATTAATAAAATAAATCATTATAGACCAAACATAAATATAGTTTACAATAATAAGTTATGATTTATATGAATCATGATCCTGGGAAAATTTACTTTAATCATAATGAAACAAAGCATATCTAAAAATGATATGAGGTATATTAAACTAGAGTAACAATTCGTGATCATTAAAACATCATAAAATGATGAAGAGTCCCGCAATCTCCCCTTTTTATGATTAAAAATCATATGAGTGAGATATTTGTTCTTAGTTAGCTACCTATCCTTTAGTGTATGTGTCTCTACCCCTTTTGGGATTATCATAAATAGTAAAAAGGTAAATAATTGAATAGAAGATATGAGTTCACAGTGAATTTGATGGAGAAAGATGTGTCATTATAAGTAGTAGGCACCAAAAAGACAAAATATCCCTATAAAAAGATTGTTTTCACCATTCTTTATCACTTGTTGTCTTCTCTTTTCCCTTGGAAGTAGCATTAGGAGGATCCACAGGAGAAGAGGTAGAAGTTGAAGAAGAGAGTGAACCAACTGTCAGGGAATGAAGAGGGAGACCTTCACAAATAGAGGGTGCCAAGGTAGGTTTGGTGGATGGTCGAGGTTATTGTTGGTCATGGATAACTAGTATGATCTGACTTATAGCTTGAGATACTGGCATAGAGGTACATGAAAAATAAGAGGAAGAGGAAGGAGGCAAACTATGATGCAAGGTTGAAGTTATAAGAGCCAAAATAGCCGTGCTCTACAAATGAAGATAAGGCCTCAATAACTTGATGAAGTCATCAACAATATCACAACCATACTGTATCTCTTTCTCAAAATAATCTATGTTCTCTATGAACTAGACAAACAATGTTTTGAAATATTTCATCTTTTGAACTTTAGTTTTGAAATCTTGAGTGATAGGTGGTATTTTTAAATTCTCTACAAGTTACGTGAAATGGTTTTTCATATAAGGATTAGAGAATATCCTATTGAAGTAGAAATCCACTTGATTATTAATATCATCCTTAGGATCATTTGAATTATTTGAATGAATCCTTACCAAAATAAGGAATCTGTCACAATACTTGACAACCACAGATAGAATCTCCTTATCAAAGCCACTTAGCACAGATTGAAGTTCATCCTTAACAACAGTTCTGACCAGATCACTATCAAAGGGTTGAGATGACTATCTAGAGGCACTATAGGCTATAACAGCTAATGTGAGGGACTATAGTTGGTTTAAAAAATTCTATAGACATCCCTTATATTCATCATTCTATTTTCTAGACCAATAACAAGATTACACATATCATGAACTACCTTCTTGTTTCTCTCAGTCACCTAATCAGCTAAGAAAGTTACATTTGGTTGGATCAGAGAGGAAAATTCCTATGGAATCTGGCCACTAAAATCCTCAAAAGGATGATCAACATGTTATGGTCCTAATTTCAAAACATTCTATATATCTTCAACCATAGCTCAGAGAGAGTTCACTTCATCTCTCATTTTATTTTTATCAATGTTGACCTCTTGAATTTCATGAAACATTTTTTTATGAATCTGCCATATGATCTTTTCTAACAGTAGGGAAGCATATCTATCACTTAGGTTTATTACAGGAGTAGGTAGAGAGATCATGATATTTTGAACTCCATCCAATAATGTATCTCTAAAGGATTTCAGATCATACTGACACACAAAAATAAGATGTTCTTATGAAGGATCAGGAATAAGTGTTGAGATAGTCTCAGGTTCCTTTTCAAATATTACATCATGAGAAGATACTGGTTTCAATTGAAACATATAAGATTGGTCCATGCCTTTAACTGAGGCTTATTTAGTATCATTCACCTAAATGTACCTACAGAACTTATACAAGGTGTCCAATGTTATTTGATCAATAGGGTTAGGAATTTCAACACTTTCTAGACTAGGGTGCTGCTTCCCCTCAAATATTGTGTCTCTCATAGGACAAATTGATTTGGTTCATTGATCCATTTTCAAGATTTTATCTCAAATATCCTCACCCATTTCTTTTCAAGCCAACTTAAAGGCTTGCTCCATTCATTCCTTAGAAGAGAGGATAATATCAGGATCATCCTATTCCTCTAATTGTTCCTTTAAAGAAGTTTCTTAATCAAGAGAATTTTCTTCTTATAGATGCTCTTCTAGAAGAGCCTTTTTCCTTACATTAGAAAAAAACTATTCTATAGAAGCGGGTTCTTCTTCCAAATCAACAATTTCATTAGGATCAAGTACTTCCATCTCAACAATGTCTTGAGGAAAAAGTCCATTGTATTCCCGATATAAGGGAGTTTACCTTCAAGGTTCACCAACATCATATTTTTCTTCTCTAATAGGATAATAAAAAAATTCATCTGGTTCCAAACTAGGATCAAATATGTCCTTAGGTCTTGAAGAATGCTGAACCAGATTAAAATTTTCATTAAACCTTTCATTATCCCCCACCCAAGACTTTTTCCAAACTTTCCAATTAATTTTAATTATTTTGACTGTAAACATTGAGATATAGAGTTCACAGTCAAATATGACATATTAATTTGGTCTAAACATTCCATTAGAAAACATCATATTAGATATTAAACATGAGTAGAACATGGAGGAATAGTTTGAGGTTTCCTTAATCAACACACACATATGACGTGTAACAATCGTTCAAAGGTTAATCTTGTGTCCACTATTCATTAAATATATAAAAAATTCATCCGAGTAATTGAGTGTTGAAAAATATACTTCTCATGGACTAATTAGATTCTAAATAAACATAAACCACAATTTTGTTTCATCATCTATCTCAACAACAATAGATCTTCTCTTTATTTTATTTCTAGTCAAGCTTCCTAAGGATTCTTCTAAAACAATGATATCACTGGGAGGAGGAGGTCCTCTCTAAAAGTGCTCAAACAATTCCGTCATGAGTATCCATTGGAAAGTATCCCATATCCTCAAAGAAAAGGTACATCTTTGGCCCTTGATCCATCTTCTTACAACAAAATCATTTTCTGTATTGAAAGAGAATTTATCAAACTGATAGAACTGAGCAACTAGATTTGGGTAAATCGTCTTGTTCTTTTTTTTAAAGAAGGCCATCAATCCCTGCTCTTTTAGTACATTCAGAAATAAATAATTACGTGAAATCAACCACTTAGGGAAGATTTTATTTTTTTGTACTTATATCCTATTAACAATATTTATATTCAAAGGACCTTCAAATGATATCTTTATCGCTCTTTTTATTTTCATCTTTGATCCACGCTTATTAGGAGTTGATGAAGATGGAAATTTCATTCTAAGAATTCATGAAAGGTTAGTGAGAGAGAGGGAGAGAACTGAAGTGTTGATGGACTTACAGTTTGAGATACGAGATCACGAGTGAAGAAAAGAGCAAAACTTCTTTCATTTTTATCATTTAGGTATATCTGGTGTCTCTTGTTCAATAGCGCGGGAAAGAAAAAGAATAAAATAATAAATTACAACATTATGGCTAATAAATAAAATGAAAAAAGATTTATTACGATGAGATGAGAACATAGATTCACAATGAGACTGTAACAGGTTGTCATGGTGAGACCATAATAGGTTTTCACGGTTTCATATCTACTGTGTGAATTCAAAATGATGCGACCATATTGTTTGAAACAATATGTGAAAAAATTTAACTAAGAGACAGTAATTATGAGACCATAAAATGAGACAAAAAAATTAATATTGTAGATTATAGAACTATGAGACTGAGATAATACTTATAAGATAGCGAGTCCTAAAACTGTAAATTGTGAAACAATAAGTTTTGAGGAAGTAAGATTTGAAATCAGTATGTTTTCTACTTAATATTTATCATTCTTAATTAATGTATGATGCAATATATTATTTCATAATTTAATAGTTTGGTGAATATAGTAGCAATCTGATATTCAGTTCCAATGAATTCCAAAGTGATGTCACCATTTTGGTATTGATATCTCAAAAAAGTGATGTCTTACATCAATATGTTTTATCTTATAGTGTCAAATGAGATTTTTGGAGATTTTAATAGCACTTTTATTGTCACAATTTATAGGTACATGAATGAATTGATATCCACAATGTAGTAATGTGTATTTCATCCCCAAAATTTTTGCACAGAAACTACCAGTAGCTATGTATTCAGCTTCGACAGTAGATAACACAACATAGTTTTGTTTAATACTACACATTGATACCAAAGACATTCCTAAAATGTGACATGTTCTAGAAGTGATTTTTCTATCTAACTTAAAACCACTGAAATCATCATCAAAATAACTAACAGACTCAAATGGTTGTCCTCCAAGATAGAACAGTACTATATTGGGTGTATTTTTGTGGTGTTTGAACATCTATTTAGCAACATTTAAATGAGATTCCTTAGGGTTTCCTTGAGAATGAGCACAAATACATACAATAAACATAATATCATACCATCTAATGTTAATTAGAGTATGATTACAATTTATACTAGAAAATCTAGATGGTCCAAACAAATCCATGTGAATATGTTGATATATTGACACTTTTTTCATTAGTTCTATAGAAATATTGTGTTTCTTTCCCTTTTTACATGGATTAAGAAATTTATTATTAGTAAACTCATGTTTGGGTAGGTCTTTAACTAAAATATTTCTAGTCATATTTCTAAAGCAGTGAATATTACATTGTTCTAGTTTCTTATTCCAAAGGAAAGACACTTTGTTAAATACACTTTAACAAGATGAATTTTGAGAAAATAAAGAATCTAAGTCAACAGAGTCTACATTTACATTTCTCAATGTAGAAAAACTAATTAATTTTTAGAATGAAGAACATTTGAAGATTCATTTTCTAATTTAATATGAAATGCATCATCACATAGTTGTGAAATAATAAGAAGATTATATTTCAATCCATCAACAAAAAGTACTTTGGAAATTAAAACTGATTTAATGTTACCGATTTGGCCCAGGCCAATAGTTTTTCTTTTGGCAATGTCACCAAATGTGACATGTCCACCATCAATGTTTATGAGGTTCTTGATGCATGAATATTATCATGTCTCCAAGTGTCATAAGATTTTACATGATCTCTTTAAAAAGATTTCTAACAATATAGTCAAATCAAAATAGACTATGGTACCCGTATTTTTTTTGCTTCCAGTAATATTAGTGACTTGTGATTTAGGGACCCACATTTGATTCATATGTTTACTATAAGAAATATGTAATATAATTCAAAAATGAACTCTATTTTGGTCTAGAAAGGCTTGAAACATTAGAGAGTGTATCATAATTTGAACTAGCAGAATGTTTTCTTGAACTAGGTGTAAATATGTATGTTTTGGATTTTGAATCTAAATGGGTTTTTACCAAATTTCTTTTACCAGGTTGATAGTTAATAAAATTAGTGTATTTAGGGGCATTCTTTTTACCTATAATTTGTACCAATGTATCTTTAACATTAGTAAACCTTTCAAGTTCCTTTTTCTATTGATAATTATATAGATTTTGGTCATTGTTTTCTTTGAGTAATTGAATATTTTCTCCTCTTTCTACAGAAAGTTCATATTTAACAGTTGAAGTAAGAGCATGGTGTTTCTTTAAAGACTTTTACTAATCTTATATTTCATTACATGTTTTTCAAGTATATTGAAATAATAAAACATTTATTATTTAGACATATTTTCATAATCCATTTCATCTACATAATAATAGGAATTTTGTACAGGAGATGTCAAGGATACCTCATACATGTTTGTCAAGAAACACATATTGGATTTGTTAGTCTGTTCATCATGTGAAGAATCTAAGTCACTTGAACTATCCCCATAAGCACTCCTTGCCTCTTTGATTTCATTTTTATACCTTTTATCTTTTTCCTCATATTTGTTTTTATAATTGAGCATGGGATGTTCCTCCTTTACATGTCCCTTTAACATACATTCATAGCATACTTTTTCACCAGACATGCCATTTATTTTCCTATATTTCCTCCAGCTTCCCTTTTGTCATATGTTACTTTGAAGTTAGGATTTCTGCAAAATTTCTTCTTCTTGTAATCTTTTTTAAACCTTATGGATAATTGAGACATATCCTCATCACTATCAGGTGATGATTGATCACTAATAGAAAATTCTACATAGAATTCTAATTTCCCTTTTTCTTTGTGTTTAGAGGTGGTGGTTTTAAATGAAATATATTTTCTTCTAGGTTCATCCTCTTCTTCCTTGTTGAAATTCATCTCCTCTTCATACATCATTAGTTTCCCAATGTGATCTTTGATAGGTAACTTTTTGTGGTCACATGACTCTCTAATAGATATAGAGGTTCATGTCCATCTATCGGGTAGGCATATGAGAATTCTCATGATTTTTTCTTGGGTAGTAACTTCTCTTCTAAGAGAAATCATTGTGTTGACAATTTCATTGAACCTAAGATACATGTTAGAAATAGGCTCATCAGTTTTAATTTTAAAGTGATCATATTTAATAGTGTATGCATTAAGTCTCATTTATTTCACACAAGAAGTTACTTCATGCTAGACAGACAAAGTATCCCAAATTTTGTGTGCAGTTTTACATAATGAAATTCAATTAAATTCATCATCTAATAAAGAGAAATATATAGAATTCATGGACTTTCAATTTTTATTATATACAGTCTAGGTTGGGTCATCCCAAGTATTTATATCTATATCAGGAATATTATACTCATCTATAATTGAAGACCAAATTTTAAAACCCATACTTTCTAAATGTATTTTCATTTTAATCTTCAATTGGGAATAATTTGTTCCCTTAAATAATGGTGGTCTTCTTTTTGTAACACCTTCCAGTCTATTATCCATAACAATGAACTACTTTTAAAGTGGTATAAATTTATAATTAACAGAAATTTACAGATTAGTAATGTACAACTAAAATCACAGTTGAATAGTTTAAACCAAATATTCTTAATAAACTATTCTAATACCAAATGTTGGTCGTATTAGTGTTCTCAAGAGGGGGGTGAATTGAGTATCTATAAAAAGTTCTGTTCAAAATTTTTCTTAAAATGGTTCTCCAATAAAAATACATACAGCCCAGTCAATCAAGGTAATATGGTTTTAAATGATTCACTATTCCAACAACCTCTCAAAAGATTGATTAATTATCAGTAATATCACAATGAGTGATTAATATTACTTTTAAAGCTATTCAAATTAGGAAAAACATATATAACTTCTATCCCAGATTTACTATCAATGTTAGTCTAGTGATTTATGAATTATACAGTAATACAGAGAAAGACTAATGTAAAAAACACAACGGACAAAACAAGTTGTTCAGTATCAAGCCGAGACCTAATACACTCCACTTGGAGATCACCTTCCACCATGTAGTTTATATTAATAAACATGATCCACACCCTAGATCGGGGTAAACAATAGTGCACATGACTATCCAGGTCACATGACCTCTTCCACTATTCTTCATGGGTACAAACTATCAGGTCACACAAGGACCTCTTCTACAATTATCTTTGGGAGTACACACATGAAAAAAGATATGAGAGAAAGGAAATCTTGTATCCTTCAGTTTATTAAAGGAGATTGTATGTGTTTTTAATAAAACACAAAAAATTATTGAAAGAAAAAAACAATACACAACAGAGAGAAAATTATGAGATAAGATTAGATGTGCTCTAGGTGTTATTCTATGCATATATGGAATTCTAGGATGAAGCAGATGCACGTATCGAGCCCCCTTGCAATAAACATGCTATCGCAAGACTGGTGCTCTAGTTTCCAGTTAGATCTAGCTTTTGTTATTCATGGAGTCGGTATTGAGAAGATGTTTCAGCTATGATCTATGGTATTCCATCATTTTTATTAGATAATGCTTCATGTGTTCTTTATATGTATCTTGGTGCATGTATCGACCCATATTTCAAGAATGCACGTGCTTCTGCTATGCACTACTCAACTCTTGTTTCAGGACCACACTTTTCTTTTTATTCTTGGAGTGAATTTGATGGAGCCGACATGATGCATGTATTCTGTACATTGATCCTCGTACAGTCAGGTGACATGTCTAAAATGAGATATTAATTTTGTCAGTGCATTAAAAAGACTCAAATATGACTGTTATAAATTAAACTGAAAACGAAAAAATTGATTAAAGAACGGTGTCATAGTTAGTCTAGAAATGGTGTCACTTAGAAATGGTGTCACCATAAAATGGTGTATTATTATTTTCCATTGAGTGGTGAGACAATCATGATGGAATAGTTGTATTGAGATCAAGAACCAGTAGCATTGATGCGGTGTTAAGATCAATGTGTCTTATCCTTTGCCAATCATTGAATGGCGTCTTAGAAAGGAACCAGTGTCACAGACTTCATGAGTCTTGAAACTAGTTATGATGATTAGGTCATTGTTTTTGGGTCACAGTTTCTGGGTCATGGTGTCTTGGTCATGGTGTCTGGGTCACGGTGTTTGGGTCCTTTGCGAGTAAACCAGAACTGGTGGTAGAATCACAGTTTCTTTGACTAAGACAAATATCTATATACAGTCATGAGCAGTAATATTCACTGAATGAATTAGACTTAATCATTCATAAAATAAATCATTATAGACCAATTATATATATAGTTTACAATAATCATTCATGATTTATAGAATCAAGATCTTGAAAAAATTTATTCGAAGTATAAATAAACCAAGAATATCTACACATGATATGAGATAAATTAAACATGAGTAATAATTTGTGATCATTGAAACATGATTAAAACATGAGGAGACCAACAAATTATATATAAATAATATTATCAACTTTATATTAGTAAAAAATGTTTAATAGTTTATATATATATATATATATATATATAGACTTCAAAATATTCATATAACTAAAATAAATATAATAGATTAATTTTTATATATCCAATTATGTAAAATAAAAAAAATATATTTATTTAGATATATATTTATATTGATATTAAATAATTCAAAATATATTTACATGTATAATTTCATGGATGTATGTGTATGTGTGTATTTCATATCTCTATATACATGTGTATGTGTACATATTGTAATTCATATAAATGTTATGAATTCAGTTTTTAATAAATTTTTCTAAATATTTAAATTCAATTTATCAATTTACAATTATATATTCATTAATAATGTTAAAAATATATTTAATCATATTATAATATTTATTCATTGATATAAAAATTTAATATATATAAATGTAATATATCTAATATGTTTGTAATTTATATGAATAATATTCATTCATTTTTTTTAATTAAGTGTTAACATTTAAATTATGTTTGACTTTTATATATTTAACACATTTACATTTTTTTTATTTTTTTCAAATTAAATATATGATTATACAATAATAAATATATATAATTTTTTAGAATTATTCTTGAAATTATATGTAAATATATATATTTAAATAATTATACAAGTATTATAAATATTTTACATAATAAATATTTTTATTATATTTATAATTATATATTTATATATAAATATGTATTTATGTATAAAAAAATTATAAATATATATAAATAATTTTTAAAGATATTTTTTTTATAATAATTCTCAAAAGGATCAAGAGGTAGGTGATCCCTCTCTTAAAGAAAAATTTATAAAATTAAATACAACAAAGGAGAGGAAATGGATGGGATAAACAAAGATAGACCATCATCCCAAAAAGGAATCCTATAGATCAAGAGTAGTTCCATAATCATGATCATAATTACCATTGTCATCAGTAGTTTCTCACCCATACTATGATTTCTTTTGGCTATAAAGTACAGAATAGTTCCCCATGAGCTTTTTATACTTTAGGGTGAGCCCCTAGAGGATGCCCAATTAGACACAATTCTATCATGTCTTTATCCACCAACCAAATCATCATGACCATGTCCATGGCCACTATGTTTTGGATGTTGACCTCACTACCATGTCTCAACATGTTGCTAATACCCTCACGAATTTTCCCTCTCCAAATTAGAAATTTCCATGGGGTTCTTCTCTTGAATATGTACAGAACTGACTAGCTGGGGATGAGATCCGTATTTATCTTTCACATTCCTTGATGCTATTAAATAGTCATTTCTTTCCTTTTTCCAATTTTTATACCTTACTGCAAGCAAGGTACTCTCTTGTATGAGATAATCATTAGTCCGAGCTTTCACAAAGACCTGAAAATCTGAATCATTACCACCAAACACATGATTAGGTTTTGCACTAGTCAATACTACCTCTCCATCTTCAATGTTCCCACTATCCCATTCTTGATCCATATAAGGTCCTCCCTCAGCAATCCTCGCGTTGTTGATCAAAACATATATATATATATAAGATTGGGACTTATGAGAGTCCCTATATTCTAGATTAGCCATCTCCATTACCACTATTTTATCCTTTTCTAAAATCTCCACCCAATTAGATGGTCCTCTACTTTCTCCACCCATCAGGTGCTCATTTAATATCACTCGCCTACCTATAGGTTACATAGAGTTGTCAATATAAAAGGCATGCATTAGAGACACTCATTCCACGAGTATCACATGTGAAATTCTGATAGGGTCAGGGGGATTTTCTGTGACAACACACTTCAAATAAACATTCTTGTAGAAATCACTAGCATGTTTTCCCTTCAAACCACACTTATAAGAAGGGAGATTCGTTCGACATAAATCTGAAAAGTTACAAATGACGATGAAAAAGTCAGAAAAAAAGGTTTCTTCTAATATTACACATCAATACAAATTTTTTATGTGCGGTTAGAGAGATTTGTATTCTCAATAATGGTATCATGCGTGTCAGTCTACATTGAAATCCAGGTAATGTTATCAAACCGCACATGTTCAGCTTCTTTTTCAAGCCGAATGGGAGGCCCAATTACATTAGCAATTTCATGTTGAATATTTGGAATCTATAACAACCAATCGAGGCTATGAAGTTGAATACCCACTTGAGAATGTACATTCCTTTATCATGATGTATTGAATTACAAAGACCACTCATGAAAGTAAAGAAATCCAGGTTTTAAGGACAAAGTGTCATTGCTCCATGCCTATTTCTAGTGATCATAAAAGGATGAATGACAATGAAAAAAAATCATTTTATAAGGGAAAAAATCCTCTTATTAAAAATAACCATAGGATAGAGACCCTTCGAATCAAATATCAATTCCTCCATGGATTCTTTTATTTAGAAAAAACGAGCCATGCGATGAGGGAAGTTCTCCCCATCGTAATACTCTCATTCGAGGAAACAATATTAACTTCAACTTGGGAAACTATACCC
Source organism: Viscum album (assembly GCA_963277665.1). Lineage (NCBI taxonomy): Eukaryota > Viridiplantae > Streptophyta > Magnoliopsida > Santalales > Viscaceae > Viscum > Viscum album. The sequence continues at coordinate 794,410,336 of OY728143.1, read as the reverse complement.
TTCAAAAAAAATACATCCCAAATCTAATACTCCAATGTATGTGGGGGGTTGAGATTCTATAGATCTTCATCCTAATTCAAAACCCTTAGTTTGAATGGGATCCAAAGCACCCACATCACTAATGGCCACATCCCCTATATTCTCTAGATGATCCAATAGATATGGGACCAAAAGGACACCACCTACCAGTTGCGGAGTAGCGGAAAGAGAATAAATTCTAGGAAGTGACCCTCCAACTTGACGTGATTCAACATTCTGAGAACCAAGACTAGTAGTTTGAGACACTTGAGATCCCATCAAAGCACCCTAAGCAGAAATCTCACCTCCATTCGTGATCTCATAACAGAAGAAGTGTGGAATCAACATCACGGGTATAAGGCCCCAGCCTTAAACCTTACTTAATCTTGAGTTATTACAAGATTACACATTGAGGATCTTTTCGGGTTTAGAGTTTTAGAGAATTAGATCATAAAACATTCATTACATTCCACATATAAACAAAGTGGTTACATAAAGATAGTATTATTCATTCCCATAAATAGAAACATATTTAAAATAAATCATGGATTCTTTCTTGACACTTCCTTGACACTATCATCATATCATGTACCTTTCCCCTGACCTGTGAAAAACATTTCAAAAAAACAAGGGATGAGCATAAAAAGCTCAGTAAGGGATATAAAAATATGTAAAGGAAACATGGGTACATATATACATAAGAATGAAATCATACATTACCCATAAAACATAAGCACTTCAACATACCTCATCAAATCATGAATAAATCATAGAAATCATAAGACATAAAGGTAAATTGAGGCATTCATAACATTCTTAAATATGGAGTAACCCTATTGGTTACGTTTGGAATACCCTTCACAGTATATTACCTAAACCTCTTTGGAGAAACCTTAACGTTTAACTCCTGCGCGTTACCCAATGCGTTGGAGAGATATATCGGGCTCACCCACCCTTAGTTTATCACGAAACCACCCGTTTTCATAATAATTCCCAAGAACCTCAACATAATCATATCACATAAAACATGCATAAAGGAAACATACCATTTCCACCTTTCAATCACAAGATATCAAGACAACACATTGATATAAAAACATTATGAAAACCATTTTCAATACCAAAATAAAAGAAAATTAAAACATGGTATTTATTTTTCTTTTAAAAAGAAGGTATGGCTTGTAGAGGAAGCCGAAACTCAAATAACGATCACGACGGTGGAGAAGTCATTGTCGCCGCATACGTACGACAAAAACATTCCCTTTTGTAGTTTAGTAAATGATTCGTATAAAAAAATATACCTTTTGAATAAACGTAAAAGTCAAAAGGGTTTATACACCGTATAAAAGAAAGTTGTGAATAAAATAAAATATGCCTCAATGAAAGGAGATTGAGACGAAGTCCCATACCTCGGGTCCGACTTGACTCGATCGTTCTTTAATATCCTGAATAATAAACTTGAGTTAATTTCTACTTGTTTAAGAACCTTTTTCAAGTTCATTATTCCTTTTATATCACTTATTACCATGTCATGAACACAATGTAATTATTTAAGTTAATAACGGTCATTTTAACGATCATTGGTACTTGAGTCAAAAATAAGCCCTTTATAATTACATTTTGTTCATGTATCCATTATATCAAGAATGGTATTCATTATGTAGATATCATATATGTCATATATATCTAGTACATGCATGCATTTATAATATTACATAATCATTTAGAGGTATGAAATGAAATGCACCGTTAATGGAGACGGTAAGCCGTACGTACGCATGGACGCTACTTTTATTTCTATTTCGTATTTTATAGAATGGAATCATAATGATATAAAGGTATATTATAATTACAGTATAATATCATATATAATATCATAGTTCCATCCTTTATACGTCCCACATGTGGTATTTAACGAATCAACTCACTTTAAGGGGGCGGTAGTCCGCACTTCCTTAAATGAAGATATCGCGTTTACCAATAATGGAAACCATAAAGGTATACCCAAAATTAAAAATACAGAAGCTTAAGTAAAACATAAACATATTATATATCATATATAAATATAGTGACATGTTAATGTCCACCTTTGAATGTATTAAAATAATGTTGAACAATCATCGTTTCAGGAGGCATAAATTCACCATCCACAGAAACAGTATGTTCATTAACCATTAGATGTAGGTGTGTGTATGTTTAGCTCGAATCCGTATTATAACAACATCCTAGTATATTGAAGATACTGTATTTGTTACAAAAGAAAATATTAAAAAGAGTTTATGGGGTTGGAGAAGCAAAATAAAACAAACGGACTCAAGTGAAGACTTTACCTTAAAATCAGGTAACTCCCTTTGGTTTGAGCTAAAAGGCTTCCTTGGGAAGACTTCTGCCCAAGGTGAGGCTTCAAGGAGTAAGAGAGGGAAGTGGAGAGATAAAATGGGCAGGTGTTGGCCGATCCAAAGGCTTTGGGTGTGTGGGAAAAGAGGTATAGTTGGGGGCCTTTTATAAGAGGAGAGGAGGGGCACTCTTGGAAAGTAAAGATAAGTTACTTTATTTTAAAATGCGTTTTGGATTCAAAAGGTCCCACATTGATATAATTAGAGGATAAGGTGATAAGGGTTCGAAATACACCCATATAATAGGTTTAGGACATGTGTAGGTCTTAGATATTACATTATCTTTCCATTTTATTTAAATCTGTTATTAATGTGGTAATCGCTACATCATTATGATGTCATAAATACATTTATTTATTTAATGTCAAAAAAAGTAAAAAAAAAATAATATGATGTAGGAAATATATTTAGCTTTCCAATTCATATTTATAGTCAAAACTCTTACATGTATATACCTATATAAAAATTGTTTTCGTAAAACATATTATGTTTGTGTCATTTTTACTTTTACATTAAATAAAACATTATTTATGTCATTTTCCAACCAAAGTGGATCCATGGGGTCCCCAAGATGACCCATGGATTTTCTTGGTCTGCCATGACACATCAAATATGGTTAGGACATGTGTCTAGGTCATTTCATATTATTAAAGCATTATTTTAACCTTAAACTACACTAATTACCACTAATCGCGATTAAAAACTTAATAAGTTACTATTCACCAAAAAATTATTTTAATCTCATTGAACCAAATTTTACTTCTTAATGACAAACATGTATGCCAGATTTTTGAAATTCAAAACACAAAGGTGGCAAAATTTCATTTAAAAGAAAAATCAGTTTCTTTAACTACCACTTAGTGATTTCACTATTCATCAAAAATTGAAGTTTTTCAGAAAAATACCAAAACTTCACCCTAAGATATATTTGTATTCTGAATTCAAAAATGAATTCTATTTTACAAAATTCAAAACATATAAGTCACATTAATTAATTTAAAAATTAATTCCCGCTGTCAGAGCAAATAGCGTGTTTTTATGAAACAATAAGTATCAAAAGATTGACACCAGTTTAAGTCCAATTTCAAAGTGAAATTGATTCCAATGACCACCATTAGATTAAATGGTAAAAATATATTCTAATTTCACTTCAAAACCAATTCAAAACATAATCTAATCATATAAATAAATTATATTAAAAAGTAGTTTTGATGTAAAATGCAGTATTTTTCACTATTCATTAAAAAATGAACATTGTCCGAAAAATACCAAAAATTCACAAAAAGTAAATTTTGATGTCCCAATAATAAAGAATAAGTTTATTTTGAAAAACATAGTTTATAAAATTTTCAAAAGATATATTCAAAAATGGTTTTCCATCAAAAGGCAGTAAAACAATCTTTTAAAAATATTAGTGTATTCCATGCTTAAGATTGGATTTATTATCATTTTAAGCCTCCAAAACACTATATAATTCATTAATAGACATAGATAAAAATATCTATTATTAATTACTTACTTGGGATGTTAAATCCTTCCCCCCTTTATAAAATTGCGTCTGCACAATTTATTTACTTATCAAATAAATGGGGGTACTTATCCCTCATTGCATTTTCAGATTCCCATGTTGCCTCTTCCATCATGTGGTTTTTCCACAAAACCTTTACCTACATAATCACCTTATTTCGTAACACTTGCTCCCTATGGTCAAGAATCTGGACTGGTTGTTCCTCATAAGATAGGTTCTCTTCCAGCTGAACTACCTCTAGACTCAAAACATGAGATGGATCTGGCATGTACTTTCTTAACATCGAAACATGAAAAACATTGTGTACCTGAGATAAACTCGGAGGTAAAGCCACCTGGTAAGAAACTGATCCAACTCTCTCCAGAATTTCATATGGTCCAATCAACCTTGGACTCAGCTTTCCTTTCTTACCAAATCTCATCACACTTTTCTAAGGAGAAACCTTGAGAAAAACATGATCACCTACCTCGAAAGATAGATCCTTCCTCCGGTTATCCGCATAACTGTTCTGCCTGCTCTGAGCTGTTCTCATGTGCTTCTGAATCAGCTGAACTTTTTCTGCCATCTCTTCTACCAATTCTGGTCCCATCAACTTCCTTTCACCCACTTCATCCCAGAAAGCTGGAGTTCGACACTGCTTCCCATATAATCTCTGAAATGGTGCCATCTGTATACTGGAATGAAAAGTGTTATTATACGAAAATTCAACCAAAGAAAGATGTTGGTCCCAACTTACCTGATAATCCATAGAGAATGAATGTAGCATATCCTCCAAGGTCTGAATTGTTCGTTCTGACTGCCCATCTGATTGAGGATGAAATGCCGTACTAAAATTTAATTCAGTACCCAATGACTTCTGAAGGCCTTTCCAAAAGTTAGAAGTGAACCTGGGATCACGATCAGATACAATGGAGAGAGGAACTCCATGTAACCTGACTATCTCTTTAATATACAAACAGGAAAGTTTATCTAGGGAAAAAGTATCTCGTATAGAAAGGAAATGAGCAGATTTGGTCAAGCAATCAATAATAACCCATATTGCATTATTACCTCGAGATGTATTCAGTAATCCCACAACAAAGTCCATGGATATATTCTCCCATTTCCACTCTGGCACTGGTAGAGGATGAAGCATCCCTTTCGGTAACTGCTGCTCTGCTTTAACCTGTTGACATGTCAAACACTTCACAGTAGAATCAGCAATATCCCTTTTCATTCCATCCCACCACTAATACTCCCGAAGATCTCTATACATCTTAGTACTTCCTGGATGAACTGAAAATAGAGAACTATGAGCTTCACATAACAACTCTCTCTTCAACTGTGAATCACAAGGCACACACAATCTCTTCCCAAATCTCAAAACGCAATCATTATCAATGTTGAATTCAGGAAACTTACCTTTCTGAACCAGCTCTACCTTTTTCTGCAACTCACTGTCTTGCTTCTGTGCTTGCTTGATTCTATCTGATAGAGATGATCTCACTGATACCTGAAACAAAACAGAAGAAATTCCTACACCAACAACTTCTATTCCAAAGTTCATCAAATCCTTAACCAAAGGATCATGTTCCAAACACAACATTGTTAATGAAGCATTACTTTTTCAACTCAAAGCATCTTCCACTTTATTTGCTTTTCCCGGATGGTAATGAATTGTACAATCATAATCCTTGATTAATTCCATCCATCTCCTCTGTCTCATGTTTAACTATTTCTGAGTGAAGATATACTTTGAACATTTGTGATCGGTATATATTTCACACTTTACTCCATACAAATGATGCCACCAATTTTTTAAAGCAAAAACAACAGCAGCTAATTCCAAATCTTGTGTAGGGTAATTTATCTCATGAGTTTTCAACTATCGTGAAGCATAAGCAATTACCTGATCATTCTGTATTAGGACGCAACCAAGTCCTTTCAATGAAGCATCACTGTATATAACAAACTCACCATTCCTGGAAGGTAGTGCCAAAACTGGAGCATTCACCAATCTTCTTTTCAATTCCTGAAAATAATCATCACATTATTTTGTCCAGATAAACTTAACACCCTTCAGTGTTAGCTTAGTCATTGGACTAGATAACCGTGAAAAATTTCTAACAAACCTTCGGTAATATCCTGCCAAACCAAGGAAGCTACAAATCTCAGTTACATTTGTGGGTCTTGGCCATTCTTCAACAACCTTTGTTTTTGCAGGATCAACAGTTATACCATCTTTAGAAACAATATGACCAAGGAAAGAAATTTTTTGCAACCAAAACTCACACTTGCTTAATTTTCCATACCGTTTCATTTCTTTTAAGGTTTGCAAGATAACCCTTAAATGTCTTTCATGCTCCTCTTTACTTTTAGAAAACACAAAAATATCATCAATGAAAACCACCACAAACTTATCCAAGAACTCATGGAAAATTCTATTTATTATGTCCATGAATACATCAGGTGCATTGGTTAGCCCAAAAGGAATTACTACAAATTCATAATGGCCATATCTTGTACGGAACACGGTCTTCAGAATATCTTCTTCCTTTACCTTCTGCTGATGGTACCCCGATCTCAAGTCAATCTTTAAAAAAAATTGAGCTCCCTGGAGCTGATCAAACAAATCATCGATATGAGGCAAAGGATATTTGTTCTTAACAGTGATGTTATTAAAGGATCTATAATCAATCCAAAGTCTCATAGAACCATCTTTCTTTTTAACAAATAAAACAGGAGCACCCCAAGGTGATGTGCTTGGTCAAATGAAACCTTTCTCTAATAAATCTTGCAATTTCTCCTTCAACTCTAAAAGTTAAATTTGAGCCATTCGATAAGGGGGTTTTGAAATTGCCTTAGCATCAAGAACTAAGTCAACAGTAAACTCAACTTCCCGATCTGGTAGTATTCCAGGAAACTCATCAGGAAAAACATCAGGATACTCATTTACCACTGGAACATCATTAATCTAAATAGTTCCTTTATTTCCAATGATGTGTGCAAGGTAACATTCATTTCCATCTTTTACAAGTTTCTTGGCCTCTTGATAAGTTATCAACAGTAATGGTTAATTCTTGTACACAAACTGAAAGTCTTTCTGAAAGGAAACTTCTTTAGATCTACAGTCAATCTCAGCATGGTAAATAGAGATCCAATCCATACCTAGGATAACATCAAACTCTACTAGAGGTAGAACAATAAGGTTTTCAATTAGGTTCTTTCCACAGATAAGGATATGAAGATTCCTATAAATTCTTTTTGCCTCAACATTTCCCCAGGTGTTTTTACCAAAAGTTCAAGAGTCATTTCTTGATATGGTATTCCAATTTTACTAGAAAAGGTTTCAGAGATGAAAGAATGTGTAGACCCCGAATCAAACAACACACATGCATAATCTGAAAAAACAAACAAAGTACCTGATACAACTTCATTTGATGGCCTGACATCTGCTGAAGTAGTTGCAAAGGATTTCACCACCCCTTTCTGCTTGTAGTCTAACTGCTTCCCATAAGTCAAGCTCTTTTTTGGACACTCATTTGCATAGTGACCCATCTCATTGCACTTATAACATTTCACTAACTATAAATCAAATTTGGTATGACCTTCACCTTGATCCTTTTTAGTGCAATCACGAGCCTTATGTCCCATCTTACCACATTGGTAGCACTTTCCAGAATTCAGAAGACATTCCCCCGCATGCCTTTTTCCACATTTATCACAAACTGGAAACTTAGTTTTCTTACCATCAAACTTTTTCGAAGAATTCTTACCTTTCTCCTGCCACCTCGGTCTCTTCTTCTGTTGGTTGTTATAGAACACTTGATCATTGGAAAACTCCATTTCCACCTTATCAGCACATCGAACAAGCTTTTCATAACTTTTAAACTCACGAGAAGCTAATGCCCTTCGATATTTTGGCTTTAATCCTGAGTAAAAACGATTTATTTTACTGTCAAGGTCTCAGATAAAATTTAGAGCATACCTTGCCAATCGAGTGAACCTTTCTTCATAGGCAGCCACTAAGTCTTCCTCTTGCCTCAATTCCAAGAATTGCATTTCCTTCCAAAGTCGAACAGCCTTAGGAAAATAATTCTCAAGAAACATACCTTTGAATTCATCCCAGTCGAGAGCATCAATCTCATCAGCGTCCATGATATTTTTAACCATCGACCACCACTGATCTGCCTCACCCTCCAAACGGTAAATAGCAAGACTAACCTTTTGATTGTATGAACACCCCATGACATTGAAAATCTTCTCCAATGCTTTAATCCACCCTTCAGCTAACACAGGGTCAGATTATCCTCTGAATGATGGGGGATGTTGCCTCATGAAATGTTACACCACTAACATGTTCCTCTGCGGTTGATCTGGCTGATCTCGTGCATGGATACCACCACCATTTGTCGTTTGAGTCAACTGCGCCATTACTACAACAAACTATTCAGTTCCAATTCCAACCATCTTAGGATGCTGATTCGGATGGTTATTTCCTTTGGCATGCCTTCCTAGCACTGCTTCCTTGTTTCCTCTGCAGAAAACCATTCTATACAAACATGTCTTAGAAGAATCAACATGGTAATCTTCAAATTCTATATCATTTCAAAAAAATATATTTTTGGATAATCATTTAATATAATTATAACTCCTAAAGTTATCTAAACCAACCTATGATACCAACTATAAGGCCCTAGCCTTAAACCTTACTTAATCATGAGTTATTACAAGATTACACATTGAGGATCTTTTCGAGTTTAGAGTTTTAGAGAATTAGATCATAAAACTTGCATTGAATTCCACATATAAACAAAGTGGATACATAAAGATAGTATTCTTCATTCCCATCAATGGAAAAATATTTAAAATAAAACATGGACTCTTTCTTGACACTTCCTTGACACTATCATCATATCATGTACCTTTCCCTTGACCTGTAAAAAACATTTCAAAAAAACTTGGGATGAGCATAAAAAGCTCAGTAAGGGATATAAAAATATGGAAAGGAAACATGGGTACATATATACATAAGAATGAAATCATACTTTACCCATAAAACATAAGCACTTCAACATACCTCATCAAATCATGAATAATTCATAGAAATCATAAGACATAAAGGTAACTTGAGGCATTCATAACATTCTTACATAGGGAGTAACCCTCTTGGTTACGTTTGGAATACCCATCACAGTATATTCCATAAATCTCTTCGGAGAAACCTTAACGTTTTACTCCTTCGTGTTACCCAATGCATTGGAGAGCTATATCGGTCTCACCCGCCCTTAGATTATCATGGAACCACCCATTTTCATAATAATGCCCAAGAAACTCAACATAATCATATCACATAAAACATGCATAAAGGAAACATAACATTTCCACCTATCAATCACAATATATCAATACAACACATTGATATAAAAACATTATGAAAACCATTTTCAATACCAAAATAAAAGAAAATTAAAACATGGTATTTATTTTTCTTTTAAAAAGAAGGTATGGCTTGTAGAGGAAGCTGAAACTCAAATAACGGTCACAACGGCAGATAAGTTGTTGTCGCCGCATACGTACGACAAAAACATTCCCTTTTGTCATTTAGTAAATGATTCGTATAAAAAAAGAATCCTTTTGAATAAAAGTAAAAGTCAAAGGGGTTTATACACCGTATAAAAGAAAGCTGTGTATAAAATAAAATGTGCCTCAATGAAAGGAGATTGAGACGAAGTCCCATACCTCGTGTCCGACTTGACTCGATTGTTCATTAATGTCCTGAATAATAAACTTGAGTTAATTTCTACTTGTTTAAGAACCTTTTTCATGTTCATTATTCCTTTTATATCACTTATTACCATGTCATGAACACTCTGTAATTATTTAAGTTAATAACGGTCGTTTTAACGATCATTGGTAATTGAGTAAAAAATAATCCCTTTATAATTACATGTGGTTCATGTATCCATTATATCCAGAATGGTATTCATGATTTATATATCATATATGTCTTATATATCCAGTACATGCATGCATTTATAATATTACATAATCATTTAGAAGTAAGAAATGAAATGCACCGTTCATGGAGACGGTAAGCCGTACGTACGCATGAACGCTACTTTCATTTCTATTTCATATTTTATAGAATGGAATCATAATGATAAAAAGTTATATTATAATTCCAGTATAATATCATATATAATATCATATTTACATCCTTTATACGTCCCACATATGGTATTTAACGAATCAACTCACTTTAAGGGGGCGGTAGTCTGCACTTCCTTAAAAGAAAATATCGCATTTAACCATAATGGAAACCATAAAGGTATACCCAAAATGAAAAATACAGAAGCTTAAGTAAAACATAAAAATATTATATATCATATATAAAAACAGTAACATATTAATGTCCACCTTTTAAGGTGTTAAAATAATGTTGAACAATCATCGTTTTGGGAGGCACAAATTCACCATCCACGGCAACGGTATGTTCATTCACCATTAGATGTAGGTGTGTGTAATTGTAGCTCGAATCCTTATTATAAAAACATACTAGTATATTGAGGATACTGGAGTTGTTACAAAAGAAAATAATAAAAAGAGTATAGGGGGTTGGAGAAGCAAAATAAAACAAACGGACTCAAGTGAAGACTTTACCTTAAAATCGGGTAACTCCCTTTGGTTTGAGCTCAAAGGCTTCCTTGGGCAGACTTCTGCCCAAAGTGAGGCTTCAAGGAGTATTATATGGAAGTGGAGAGACAAAATGGGAAGGGGTTGGCCGATCCAAAGGCATTGGGAGTGTGGGAAAATAGGTAGAGGTGGGCGCCTTTTATAAGAGAAGAGGAGGGGCACTCTTGGAACGTAAAGATAAGTTACATTATTTTATAATGAGTTTCGGATTCAAAAGGTCCCAAATTGATATAATTAGAAGATAAGGTGTTAAGGGTTCACAATCCACCCATCCAATAGGTTTTGGACATGTGTACGTCTTAGATATTACAATATCTTTCCATTTTATTTAAATCCTTTATTAATGAGGTAATCGCTACATCATTATGATGTCATAAATACATTTATTTATTTAATGTCAAAAAAATTATAAAAAAATACTATGATGTAGGAAATCTTTTTATCTTTCCAATGAATATTTATTGTAAAAAATATGACTTGTATATCCCGATATAAAAATTGTTTTCGTAAAACATATTATGTTTGTGTCATTTTTACTTTTACATTAAATAAAAAGTTATTTATGTCATTTCCCAACCAAAGTGGCTCCATGGGGTCCCCAAGTTGACCCATGGCTTGTCTTGGTCGGCTATGACACATCAAATAAGGTTAAGACATGTGTCTAGGTCATTTCATATTATTAAAGCATTATTTTTACCTTAAATCACACTAATTACCACTAATCGCTATTAAAAACTTAATAAGTTACTATTCACCAAAAAATTATTTTAATCTCATTGAACAACATTTTAATTCTTAATGACAACCATGTATGTCAGATTTCTGAAATTCAAAACACAAAGGTGTTAAAATTTCATTTAAACGAAAAATCAGTTTCTTTAACTACCACTTAGTGATTTCACTATTCATCAAAAATTGATGTTTTTCTGAAAAATACCAAAACATCACCCTAAGCTATATTTGATATTATGAATTCAAAAATGAAGTCTATTTTACAAAATTCAAAACATATTAGTCACATTAATTAATTAAAAATTAATTCCCGCTGTCAGAGGAAATAGCGTGTTTTTATGAAACAATAAGTATCATAAGATTGACACCAGTTTAAGTCCAATTTCAAAGTGAAATTGATTCCAATGACCACCATTGGATTAAATGGTAAAAGTATATTATAATTTCACTTCAAAACCAATTCAAAACATAATCTAATCATATAAATAAATTAGATTAAAAAGCAGTTTTGATGTAAAATGCAGTATTTTTCACTATTCATTAAAAAATGAACATTGTCAGAAAAATACCAAAAATCCACACAAAGTAAATTTTGATGTCCCAATCATAAAGAATAAGTTTATTTTGACAAACATAGTTTATAAAATTGTCAAAAGATAGATTCAAAAATGGTTTTCCATCAAAAGGCAGTAAAAACAATCTTTTAAAAATATTAGTGTATTCCATGCTTAAGATTGGATTTATTATCATTTTCAGCCTCCAAAACACTATCTAATTCATTAATAGACATAGAAAAAAATATCTATTATTCATTACTTACTTGGGATGTTACAATGGGAACCCCTTCGACTCAACATCGACACCATTTTTAAATAATTATAAAATTACATTAAATATATTCAAAATGATAAATACATTATATATATATTATTATATATTTATAATTATATATAATAACTTTTTAAATATATAATTTTTATAAATACAATAATAAACAAATATGTATTTTTTAAATAATTATAATATTATAATTAATATATTTATATAATGAATATATTTATTATATTTAAAATTATATATAACTATATAAATATACTGAAGTAGTGCTCACAATGAGGTATAATTATATAATTATATTTTTAATTATATTGAAATATTTATTTATAATCATAATTATAAATATATATTTAAATAACTATAAAATTTACTATAAATAAATAAATTGTATTTTTATAAATGCATATATATATTTATACATAATTATATAAAAATATTCATAAAAATATTTATTATAGTTATAAATAAATATAAATAAATATATATTTAAATAATGATAAAATTATAATGAATATATTTATTATATTTATAATTATATATATATATTTATAAAAAAATCCTTATAAATATGTACACAAATTGAAAAATATATACAAATTTTTATACATATATACAAATATCGAAAACTCAAACAGCTCAGCCATGAGTTTGAAACCAAACCCATGAATCCAAAATTTATTAAAAATTAATGAAATAGAAGGAAAAAGAAGAATAAGTCAAACACAAAAAAGTGTCACCTCAAAAAAATGAAAGGATAAAAAAAGGATAGACCAGTTAATTCTGTCTAGATCCCAAATTCCATGATTATCTTCCATGGCCTTTTAGAGGTCGATCTCACCGACATGTCTTGGCACTTTGGAGAACCTTAAATTCTTTATCTAATGTTCACTAGAATGATTCCACTGAATTTCAAGAGATCCTTTACAACCATGATAAATCACTAAAATCTATTTTTGGGTTGGTTTGCAGTCGATCTTCAAGATTAAAGGATAAAACATTTTGTTCTGCTATATAATCATCGAAACAAAAAACATTTAGTTTCACCATAGGAGAGGTAGTATAATGTTGCAAGAAATAAAAATTTTTAACCGTCTCACTAAGTATGGTAATGGTCCATTCACCTTCTTGGTTATCTAGTAGTATAATAGTGGAGTTTCTTTCACATTCCATGAAACAATCCTCACGAGTGGTCATACCAAAGGCAATATATTAATTTTTCATAATATTGGTAAAATGATGTGTGTAGGACCACTTAAATCTCTCAAGGTTAACATAACATCAATTAGTTTCACATCTTATTTGAATCATATAATTTACCACCCAAAAAATGTGCAATTTTGTGTTAGGTAATTTGAATTTTGAGGGATAAATAGTACTAATACCTCTTTATCTAAAATTATTTTCATTATTTTGGATTGGGATCCTTGAATAACTACCGAGTTTTCAACTATAACTTCTTGCACATAATTCTAATCATTGATAGTATCCTCTAAGATAGACCAAAAACCCCCTGAAAAATGCATGAGTGATAGAATAATTGAATACATGGAAACTGGTGGAAAACCCCTACCTTTAGAACCACTAGATTCCAACATAGGGGATTATTTTTTCATATTATTAATAATCCATGGAGATTCAGTATTCAGTTTGTTCTTAACATTATGGTTCATAGAAGAAATAATATTCTCTTCAATTATGGATTGATCAGTAGATTCCTAAATTGTGGCTTCATTAGGAGATTGATCACCCATTCAGTCTTAAACTAGTATCACATCTATATCCTATGCTTCTCTTCCATGGAGGAAATTAGATAATTTACATGTTATGGTATTCTCTAATGTATTAATGGAAGACCCAATAAGTGCAGTGACCATGACATTATAAAGGGTTATGTTCCCACTGAGGTGTGTATCATATTTCTCATCACCTTCAGGTGGGATAATCTTCTCTTCATAGTATGCATATGATTCTTCAGCAATTTCATCCCACAACAAACTCTTCTCTTGTTCAAATTTAATAAATAAAGAACATCTTATATCATAAGTAATTGACTCTAATTTTCCCTTCACATTAGAAGCCAATTACGAAATGCATTACTCCCTACATTTGAATCAAAAATAGAATGATCTAATTCCTCAACCTCCTCATTCATATGTTTTCATCCCTTGAATCCTTCTTCCTCACACACTCTGAAACAACACGACCTTTCAATTTGAATAAAACACAACAAGCCTCATACCTACATCATTATAGGGTATGCATAATATATATGAAAATAATATATAATAGATGCAATTTATCATAACAGATGATTAAATAAAAATTATAATTAGTAGTGGATAGAGTCACATTATACATTATGTTTGAGATGTGGTCTATTTTCCACCTGGAAACATTCAAAGAACCCATAAAATGATTTCTCTTTAGCATAGTACAATTTTATTAGAGTAATGGTTGATGATTCATCATCTAATAAAACCCGAGGATGCCACAATCTCTAGTTTAGACCATATATCTAAACCCAAAATGGGTCTTTATGCTTTAATATGTGAACATATTGAAACTAAGATGCCAGTTTTGAAGAAAAATCATCCCCATCTTGAGGAAGATCAGTTCAAGACCCTAGTCCTTACCCTTCAAGTATTCAGATGGAAATAAGATTTGGATGTAGCCACATATATACGGAATATAGTTCCAATCGTGGAATCTCCAATGTGTTCAGAGCCTTCCAATCATGTCTTCAATTTTCAATGGTTTTGGTATTGAAGGAAGAACCATTTTTTCAATAATCAAAGGCTCAATGATCTTGAACCATTCAAGGATTATATATTTATTATCATGGATGAGATCCAAATTTACCCACCAAAAAATTATTTCAAAGACACAACATTTATGGAAGGAAAAGTTAAATTGGTGTCACAAGATTCCTACCCATGAGGAAAAAATGATGAACCTGCTTTAAAATTACCTGAACGAAGATTCGAGTTAGACAAAACCCAAATCCTTCTACTACGAAGTCATGTGAATCAAAATGACCTTGTACAAGAAGGTATTTGTCCAATGCAACATGATTCGACCATGCCATATTAGTTGAACCATAGTCTCTATTGGGGGTGAAAGAGAGGAACTCCCATAGATATATACTAATTTACAAATATCTATAAATATTTTTATTTATAACTATAATTATAAATAAAAAGATATATATTTATTAAATATATAATTTTATAAATAAATATAATAATATAAAAAAAATATTAGTTTTAGATATTTATCGGTGTTATTTAGAACTAATAAAGATACCACTTTACTAGAACTAATGAAATCTAATAAAATTACTCATTATCACTGTTAGAATTTTACTGGTGATTAAGACAAATTTTATGAATTCTTTTTTAGCACCGACAGAGAGGTATCTTTATCAATATTAAAAAAACACTGAGAATTAGTAGTATTATCAGTTCTTTATATTTTAGCACTAATAAATCTATTCTTTATCAGTTTTTTGAATGCGTTAATTAAAGAATTTACCAGATCTTATAAGATAAACAAAATAAGAGGATTATATTTCATACACCTTCAATGTATCATGAAACCCTACTTAAATTTTTCAACTCTCTCACTTTTGTTTCAGTCGCTGCTCTCGCTACAACTGTTTCCACCTCTCTTGCTACTATTGCTCATGTCGCTACCTCTCTCACCGACACTGGTATAGTTTTCTCCAATCTCTAGATATATGTTATATCTGAATCCACACCCCACATCACAATCCATCAACACATATCACTACCTCTAAATGACCACATGAACCCTTGGTCCACATCTAACCCATTCACTACATCACAACATCTAGGTATCATATCACAAAACCTATGTGAGTTACAGTGCCCGCGGGAGGGGCCCATCCTCGACAATATAGATTATTGAATATTCATTACATGATTTCTAAAAATATTCCTTTTATTATTGTTTTATTTAATTGAATCCAACCATGATTTTATATTGGTAGGTGTTGATTATGTATGTTCTTGTTTAATGTTTATAGAATTTACATTGGATTATTAAGGATTTTTTCATTTCCATAGAAATTATTTTAAAAGTGGAATTAGTTTATGTTTTTGTTTGGATAAGTATCAATGTATTATTTATCTTTCTTCTCACATAATGTATTAATTATAAAAATAATGAAAGTAAATGGTGTTTTATGATTTTTTAATTAATATTTTTGGATTTCATGAAATACTAGGATAATTATAAATGAAAAATAGAGAATGATTATTTTGTAGAGTTATTCCATTGTATTTATGTTTAAATAAATATTTTTTTGTCATCAATTCTGAATATGTATAATTTGACAACTATCAAGAGATGGTGGGACTCCAATTTTACTAAACTAATTTTATTCATGAATGATATGATCTTAGAAGATAATGAACTCTCTATCAAATAATATAATGGAAAAAAATCAATGATCTATGGATATAATCTTTAAAATATTTTATTCTTGTACAAATGAATACATACAGTTTTACAAGGACCATAAATCACTTACTGGATTCCCAAAGTGTTGTGCTTCTCGACACAAGATAGATTATTCGGGTGTTACAAAGTTGTATGGAACATTCCAATCATTCTAACGATTAGGTGACAATATGTATGTGAGTAGAATACAAGGAAATTTAAATGTCACACAGATAGAATAAATAATGACAGGAGACATTAATGGTCAGTAGTCTCTCTTTAGTGTAATTGAATTGATCACTAATATACTTAATTTGGAAAGGGGCCGAGAAACCATTATGTTACATTATCTATAGATTGAGTGAATCATTGTGGTTTAAAAAGTATCAATCATAGTCCATGGAAAGTTATGTTGGTAAGTTATAAATTTACAATTTTTTATGAATGTAATGAAAATAAATTATGTTATCAATACATAAATTAGGAATAAAACATCTGTTTAAGGATATTTATATCTATTTGGATACATTGATCAATTATTATAAATAATTGTGGGATTTAGGTGTTATGTTGTAAGATTTATATAGAAATGAATCTTTCATGTTGAGATCCATGTAATATTTAATTATTAATAAATTTCATGCTTATGAATATTTGACAACATATATAATAAAAGGAGCTTGATGGTGTCCAATTTGTGAACAAGGAACACAATCAATTAGGTGGAAACATTCATTGATGACTTCATTTCTAGGACATTGGAGATTTCTACCCCGATGACATAAGTACTGATCTTAGAATAAATCATTTGATGGGAGTTCAGATGAACATAAAACACGATCGCCTATAAAATTTGATCAAATATTTGATAAAGTGAAATACATGGACACTACCTTTGGTAATCTATTTTCGTAAAACCTTACGAAATCCGGTTGGAAAAAGAGATCATGTTTTTGAATGACTATACAGGTATTTTATATACATCATACAGTTTGTTTATTTCATGTATGTTGAAAAAATTGTAAGTTATAGTTTTATTGGAATGTTACTAAATGCACCATGAAAAACAAAGGATCAAATTAATGCTAGGTTGGACGTGATTGACTTTGGAATACAGGATGATTTGGCAACCATAAAGGGAGAAAAATTAATTTTATTGCTCCAGTTAGTTTTAATCATTCTAGGCTTGAGAGATATCAATTTTGAAACGTTTTGACTGAGGTAATGGTTCCGTAGGGTTACTAATCAAATATCATTAATATAATGTCAATTGCTAATTTAATGTTAAAGGGTATGAAATCATATGAATGTCATGTTTTGATGAAATATATAGTTCTCGTAGCTATAAATTTCAATTTTCACTTGGATTTTTATCATACCTAAACCAATCTCTTTTTCAATGATATATTTAAGAAATTTATAAACCAAAATAAATTTTCAACTATGTAAATTGATATTACATTCATATTATATGAATTGTAAATGTTTTTCCCACCAACATTATTTTATATAATGGTTCACATGATGATTCTCTTGATGATAATGATTGGAATACGTGTTCCTACACATTACGTATTGATGTACCTCATGGAATGATATATGAATATTTTGAAAGGTTGTGTAAAAAATTGTAGTAATTTAAAGGGATGTATTTTGGATATATATATTGTTGAGGAAGCAGTTGAATTCTATCCCAAAAACCTTTCTAGTGCGGAAAGCATTCATCTACAAAAATATCATCTCAATAGATAAATTGTAGGTTAAATAACTTCTTGGAATATATGTTTTCAGAATAAATATTATAGATCAAGATCATGACAACCTTTTTTTTAATATGAATCTAGTTGTTTCCCTAACTGTTAAATCCCACAATGAAATTAGTACTCATTTGAACCTATCAAGGGATGAATTCTAGATATCAAATACCCATAATAAATAGTTTATAGTATTGTTTCAAGACTATATCATTATGTTGTCAGATGAAAATATGGATTCAATTTTAGAATGACTTTGATATCTAGCCAATAGACCAAGTGTGAAAGATTTATATTAAAATGTTTTTATTATTAATGGTTATATGTTCTATTCAAATGAACACTATGATGGTATTACCATTAAAAAATAGTGGAGCTACACTTCTTGATGAATCAATGCATGTTTCTGGTACCAATGATTGAAATATAATTTATGAGAATATGTCATTATTAGTTATCATCAACCACATATAGTATTTAGATTATTCAACATTCCATGTGAAACTTTTTCAAATAAAGTAGGTTGATAATAGGAGTGATGTTAAAATAGATTAATTGGGATTTGTGAAAGTGTATTGTATTAAGCAATGGTATAAAGATAAACCATTTATAAGGGAATCATAGGTAGCGAAAGTATTTTATGTTACATAGCCTGTAAACCAACAGTGTCCAATTGTTTGGTAATTGACTTATACAACCTATGGGTCATTTGAAATTCCAATGAGTAAGAGACATTAATTAATCCAAAAAAATCATTTCATAGTGATCCCAATGTAGATGGAGGGTTTTATGTCATTGGAGTCCACAGTGATTGGATTTGGATACCTAATAAAGGGGTCAATTCATTTCACCCATTAAAGAAAGGATATTTTAATACTCAGGTTATATATTTTTTGTAATATAAATGATATTATATCATGTAATTAATTTTTTCACAACTTCGTTTATGTATAATATTTTAAATTAAATATTGAACCACTTATTCAAATGGTTACTTTTTCATGTGATGCTTCTCCTAATGCTGAGGAACAATAGGGTTCTTAACTAACTGATGATCCCAGTGAAATGTAACAATGACCTTCTACACATGATGATGCTACCAATCTAGAGGGAAAATAGGTTTCTCAACTAAATACTATTCTTACTATAGAGTAAAAACAGCCTTCTACACATGTTGACACTACGTATCTAGAAGAAAAATATATTGACAATATTGAACCTAATGAAATGGTATATCGAGAAGAATTTATGTCATATAAAAGATAGGATCACCTTAGTGTGATTATGTTTGAATAAATAATTAAGGTTAAAAGAAAAGGAATCAAATTCAATATGTGATGAAATGTGTGAGGCCAACCTATTAACCCCAACAAGTTAATGTTCAAAAGTTTTATCGGGATCATCATTCAACAACAAACATTGATTGATATATATTTGGAAAACCATGTTATGACCATTCTTAGGTCATTGATTTGGGAAGATATTAATGTAACATTATGATATCTTATCTTTATTTTACTAAAATATAATGTAATTAAACAATGACATACTCTTTATCAACCCTTGTAGAATTCATTTAGAGTTAATGAATCCCATAATATTGTTTTATTAATTCTTGCTAGAATGAGTCACAATGGATTTTGCAGAGTTCAAATGAAATTTTATCTTAAAGATGAAAGGGTAAATGCAAACCCTCACCCAATACATATGTATACACATTTGATAACCCATGTAGCATGGAAGGTGTTTGAAGGATATCATGTGGAGATATATTTTTTGGTACATTTTTCATGGTAATATAATTTTTTACAATTCATTTTTTAATCACATCGATTGGGAATATTCAATTTTTGTAACAAAAAATGAGTTTTAAAAATAAGAATCTTGTAGAAAAACCAATGCACCCCTAAAGAAAATTTGGTGGACGCTTCACTTGAAAAGTCATTTGAACGTATTTACATGTACTTAAATACTTTCATATGACATGAAACAGAAACATAATTATGTTCCTCTCTTTATATGAAGATTGGTGAATCTAATTCAAATGCCACATCCATCCCATGTATGTGATATGGAAGGAGGCATGTGTAAATAATTATGCGATGGTAATATTATAAAAAGGAAAAAATGTGTGGGAATGATGTGTAATTATAACATAATATTTTTTTCCTTAAAGAAATTTTTCATTGGATTAATTACTTATTTTACTATATTTTATATCTTAAATTAGATACAAGAAACATCAACACCTGTACCAGATGAACACATACTATCTATGGCCTTGAAGCAGCTAGAACAGCCTGTCCACATCAGAGGTGTGGGTTTTGGGGTAACAACCTGAACAAATTTTGGAGAAAAGAAAATCATAGGTGGATAATGATAATGAAATTGAAGAGATAATGCCCAAATTAACTTCAGTTGAAGAACTATTTAATTTGTAGCCCGAGTAGCAAGAAAATGATAGGTGTAGGGAATCAAAGAGAATAAAAACTCAAGAACAACCACTAAATGAAAATTGCACCCCTCCTCGACCATCTTATAGGAATGATATTCCCCTAAAACAATTATATTAGATAAGGTAATCAATATTCTGATTTTTTTATGTTAAATGTGAATCATATAGACAGTAATACCTTTCATAAAATGATATTATATAGGGTAAAAATGAATGTTATTTATATCTATGAACACCCACACATTTCCTTGTTGTGAGGGATTCCATATTCAATATCCATGAAGAATGTATATGCAACAGAACACTTCCCACCAATCATGTTAGAGTGGGGATTATCAGAGCACATGAACTGGGCACCTGACTACTTATTCCACAAGATGATGTTGATATTAATATGGTTGAGCATGATATTTTAACATTTATAAAATGGACATCAAATCTTGTAAAAAATATGTCGATAATGAGGTATTTATTTAAAATTTATTTTTCAGGATAAAAAATAAAAAATAAATGAAAAGGTATGTGAAAATGAATGTTATTATATAAAGGAAAATGTAAGGGTATGAAATAAATGTTTGAATCAAAACCATAAAAATGATAAACTAATAAATTGAAAAGATCTTTAAAAATAACCTTTACTTCAACTGTTCAATATCTATATTAACTAAGATTGAAGGTTCAGGTGGATACAAAGTTATAATGTGGAAGTAATCACATAGTTGATTTTGATGAAAATAATGTATGCATAGGCCACTAAATATTTCATTACTCTTCATAATGTAAATTAAATCCTCAAGTATGAATGTCTAGGATTCTCATATGAAAATTTATACATTAGTTTTGTTTTCTGGATTTATTTTTCCTATAGCTGATTGACTCTGTTAATTATTAATATATAAAATTTATGTTTTTTGTAAAACATTATATCAATAATAATTTAAGGGATTACCACATGAAAAGGAGTTTGGACTCATTAGTCCTCACCTCACTTCTACATACCAATGATAAAAGGAAAAAAGTAGTTGAAATAGTGCTAAAACAGGCCATATCATTTAAAAGAAAACTTATAGATGACATACTCTTCATAATACCAATGATGCAGAGGTAAAAATCAATAATTTGATAATATAAAATATATTTTCATTCATTATAATAATTATTCTTTATTATTTTAGGAAACATTTGGTTCTCATTGAATTCATTTTTAACACTTCATGGATTTGTTTTTTGGATCCATTGCATGGATACCCAAAAATACAGACCATACATTAAGACCTTTTTTTCAATTTTTAATACAATAAATCAAACATTTTAGAAAGAATTTGTATGTTATATATTTTATATTGTGTTCAATAAAAATTATCTAATCATATTTTGTTGTTTTAATATCTTTAAAATCATGGAATGAGGATAGTTGACTCAAATATGGATATTGTCGACTTATACAAGTGGATAAGTATGACTGTATATATAATATTATTTCACTATCAAAACGCATATAAAATAATTAATTATTTTTATTTATGTTTCTTTGGTGCCTAAATACAACAAATGGAAAATATTTTGGTTACTGTGTCTTTAAATTTTTGAGAGAAACTATATAACTTCAAAAAACTATTATCCCTAAAGAGAGATTTTTGAAGATAATTTCTATTCCATTTAAAATATTTATTAATCCTTTGTGTATTTATATTTTTTCAGTACTAATATGAATTCCAAAAGTACTCATATTAAAATTAGGAAATAGATTTGGTTTAAAATGAATGGGTAACATACCTAATGTCAGAATGTACACATATATAACAAATATGTGATTTTCTAGTTATTATTTAGTTGTTTTCTCACAATTTTATCTATTTTTTT
This sequence comes from Viscum album, assembly GCA_963277665.1. Classification (NCBI taxonomy): domain Eukaryota; kingdom Viridiplantae; phylum Streptophyta; class Magnoliopsida; order Santalales; family Viscaceae; genus Viscum; species Viscum album. Next base: position 794,387,617 of record OY728143.1, on the reverse strand, counting down.
GTATAAATTAATTAATCATATCTATTTGATATATAACATGTTAATTTTAATGTAAATATTGAAAAAATGACTTCAATAACAAAGATGGTTCACTCTAGTTCTAAGATGATGCACTAAATATGATACACGATGTACCAAGTATGACACAAATTGAAGTGTATCAGTTTAAAATTGAACTTTTTAAAATTTATTTATTGATATTAATGTATATATTATTTTATTATAATATTAATAACATAATATATTTTTTTCTTATATAGGTGGATTATTTTTCATCAGTTTGGGTGGTTCGTTCAAATTTCCACAAGATCATTCGAGAATTTACTTCAACACTAAAACTAAAATATTGACAATAAGTAAATGGATTATAAATGTTTACAACCACCATGAAAAGGTGAATTCATATTATTTATTTAATGAATTATTTCACCATTTATCTACTATTTTAAGTTAATTTCCTTATCTTTTTTACATAATAATTTTTTAGTATGTTTCATAAATATTTTTGGATGTCATATTTTTCTTTCAACTGTTTACAGTAATCCAAAAAATATATAACACATTAATTTCCAGTGGGAGAGAAAAACCCATGCTTCCTCAAATGTGAAGTGTTTCAGGGATCATGGAGTTTATCTTCAGTTAGAATAAAACAAGTAACATATTTTCTATATTTTTATAGATATTTTTGAGAAAAACACATATCTTATACTCAATCATATGCATCTAAATCCAATACAATGTGTTCATAGTATGAATCCTATTGTATATTTATAGTTTATAAAATAAATTTTATTTAAAAACTCATCACACACTCAAAATTGTGAAAAAATACAACAATATTTATACTTTTGTACGTCAATCCATAAGTCATTTGAGACATTTAGGAATCATCCACAACACAATATGATGCACGGTGTGGCCAGTATATCTTTATAGGTGTATTTTAATTTAAAATAGACATTAATTAATGTAAAAATTAAAAGTGACACACTAGAAATAATAGAATACACATATTCAATTTTTTATACTTCTCTAAAATAATAAGTAAGTAATTTTTAATGTTTCGAATTCACTCACACCTCAATATGACACACATTTTGACCGATATGACACCAAGTGTTTATTTTTATTTAAAATTGCCACTAAATTTTGTAAAAAAGATCTTATGTCATAATAAAAACAAAATAAACAAAATATAATTATTTTGGAAATTCATTAAATAATATATAATTCATATTGAATGGGTAGGAATAACCCTCACCTTAATACTATGCATGTTGTGATTTATATGACTCAAAGTGTGTCTTTTTATATAAAATTTACATTATTTTTATTAAAAATAACTAATGACCTACTTAAAACTAATCAAATTCATTTGGATTATTATTTTTTAATTTATGAAAAGGATCTTGAAGTAATTTTTTATATGTATCAAATAATAAAACCTCAACCTGACATAAGGTGTGACCGGTCTAACTCCAAATGTTTCATTTTAGGTAAAATTGTCATTAAATTTATTAAAAACAAAAGTTTCATATTTAAAATCAAGAAAAAATAATTTGGATAGTTTTTATAATTCTTAAAAAGGGTGCATAAGTAATTTGTGATGTTTAGTAATCACCCAAACCTCAATATGATGCAAAATGTGCTTTGCATTACACAAAGTATCCATTATCAAATTAAAACAGATATTTTAGTTCAAAACATGTGTCACTCATTTAAAACAATGTATAAAAAAATTAATTATAATAATAATTTATTAAAATAATTAATTTGTTAATTTTAACTTTTATAATGTATTCTCACATAAAACCAACATACGATTTGACCTGTATGACTCAAAGTGTGTGTTTCCAATTTGAAATGATGTTTTAGCCAAAAAAAAACACACTTGACATACCAAAAAAACTCAAAACCATACACTGTTTTTTGATACATTATGAAAAATATCTATACATTATTTTTGATGAATATGAATCATTCTCATATCAATTAGATGCATGGGGTGACCAAAATGACTTCAAGTGTGTATTTTAATTTAATATTCACATAAATTTTTGTAAAAATATAATTTGACATAATTAAAACTCAGAAAATGCACCAGTGTTGTTTCGATAATTTTGTAAAATCATACATAAGTAATTTTTGATGTGTAGGAATCAACCATAAATCAATTAAACACATTGTGTAACCCATATAACTCAAATTGTGTAATTTAATTCTAAATTGAGATTATAAATATTAAAAAGAACAAGTGGCATACTAAAAACTGATCCAATGAATTAGTATTGTTTTGATACATTGGTAACATGATCCACAATACATTTTTGATGAGTAGAAATCAACCAATACTAAATGGGATTCATGGTGTGAGCGATGTAACTCAATGTGTGTCTATTTATTTAAAATTGAAATTAATTTTAGTAAAAAAATGTAACATTTGAAAAACCAATCAAACACATTCGAATTGTTTCTTACAATTTAGAAAAATTATCCTTAAGTAAAATATGATGTTTAAGAATAATGATAAACTAAATTTGATGTATGATGTGATTAATGTGACTCTAAGTGTGTCATTTTTTTAAAACTGACTTGAATATTAGTAAAAATAAAAAGTAGCCTATTTGAAAATAAGTTGACACATTCAAATAGTTTTGATACTTAGAAAAAATATATATATGTCATGTTGGATGTGTAGATTTCAACCACACCTCAATATAATGCATTGTGTAACAATTATAACTCCAAGTCTTTATTTTTATTTATAATTGAAATTTAATTAAGTAAAAACGAAGTGAAACACTAGAAAATAATAAAAATATAAATATTTCATTGTTACATTATGAAAATGATAAATATGTCATTTGTGGCATGTATGAATCAACCAAAAATCAATATAATGCATGGTGTGACTGATATGACTCAACATGCTTCTTTTTTATTCAAACATGACATTAAATTTAGAAAAAAAGAACATTTAACATACTAAAAAATGATAAAAATAATTCATATTGATTTGATACATTATGAAAACAACACTGAAGTCATTTTTGATTCGTAGTAATCAAAATCACCTCAATAAAATTCATGGTGTGAAATGATATTTCTCCAAGTGGTCATTTTTATTTAAAATTGACATTAATTTTAGTAAATAGAACAGGTGAAATACATCAAACTGATAAAAAAATTAATATTTTTTTTGAGAATTTTGTTAAGGCATCCATACATCATTTCTAATGTGTAGAAATCAACCATACTTCAATGTGATAAACGATATGACCGGTATAACACCCAATGACTATTTTTATTTAAAATTTTATTTAAATTTATTTAAAAGAACACTTGACAAACAAAAAACTAATAAAAATCATTTTTAATGTTTTTTTAATTAGTAAATTGATCCATAAATTATTTTTTTGTGTATGAATCAAATAAACCTCAATCTGACACATAGTGTGATGGATATGACCCAGAGTTTGCCTTTTTATTTAATATTGACATTAATTTTAGTTAAAAAAATTAAAATACTAAAAATATACAAAACACATTATGAATATATTTATACATTAAGAAAATAAGACATATGTCATTTTTAATATGTAAGAATCAACTATACATCAATCAACTAAACATTATAAACATTATGACTCAAAGTATCTAATATCAGTTTAAATTTGGAATTTAATTTAAAAATATATTATAATCCCTAAAAAGTATCAAAACTAACTCTCATTGTCTTGATAATTTTTATAAAATGATTCATAATTCATTTTCCATGTGTAGAAAGAAGTCTCACAATAAATCGACATAGGACGTGACCAGAATGACTGAAAGTGTGTGTTTCTTGTTTGAAATTTCATACTAGTAAAAAATACGTGTGACGTAATAAAAAATTAAGAAATAATATTTTGATTTTTTAATATATATTATTATAATTATATGTAAGTATTTCTTATTTTGTAAGAATACGTTATACCGAAATATAACCTATTGTGTGACCAGTATAACTCCAGGTTTTTCTTTTTATTTAAAAATGATATTAATTGTAATAAGAGAACAAGTGTAACTATGAAAAAAAGAAAATTAATTCCCATAGTTTTGATAAAATAATAAAAGGATTCCAAAGTCATTTTTGACTTGTATGAATCCCCTGAACCTCAATACGAAGCATGATGTGACAAGTATAACTCCATGTGTGTCTTTCTATTTTAAATTTACATTTTTTAATGTATTATTTCACATTTAGGTTTAATTTTTTTCATTATAGATTTACTAACATAATATTTATTTTATTATATAGGTGGGATATTTTTCTCAGTTTGGGGTGGTTTTGTCCACAAATAAAAAAATGTTTAGGATTTTTTGATAGGGGATCGAGGGTTTCAAGGCGAGGAAACATTAATGTTTTTAAATTTTTGTGGACTGTAATTACAAATTAAATTAGAAAACATAATTTTAATTATATATATTGGTTTTTTTATTCTTTATATAAAAATTATTTCAATTAGATTATATATTTTCATATAGGTGTATTTTTATATATAGATTACATGTGTTTTTTAATAGTGTGTCGTTATTCAAATAGAACACGGTAGAAGGTTAGGCTTGATCATATATTTTTTTACCACTGATAAAGGGGGGACTTTATAATGCCCCTACCCCTGTTACCCAAAGTCGATGCAATATAACATAAAATTGGCATGATAAAAATATATCTAGCCTCGAAAGATAGACTGTTTTAGTAGCCTTAGAATTATTAGATACATACATATGTTTTACATAACATCATAAAACAACAACAAAAATGAACCCCCTTTGAAAGCACTCATATCCCTTAACCTATCCCTACCGGTCAAGCATAATATACTTCTTTACATCCTGGAAAAAAGAAAAATAAGAAAGGGGTGAGATCAGATGCTCATAAAGGATAATAATAATGAGGAAACAATCACAAATAAGTAAAAACATTAAAGGAAATGTATAAGACTAAAACACAAGAATTTTCAACTTAAAAATCAACATTATATGGCATAGATAAATCAAATAATTCCATTTACTTATTCACCTAGATATTATACTAGTTTAATAATCACTTGTAATGTCAATAACAAATTTCATAGTTATGTAACGCATAATTCCGGCCATCATAAACACATAGTCAAGGAATCGTGCCAAGACTACAAATAAATATTTTTTCAAGGACTTGTTCCAAGACACTAGTTTGTCTCATGAGACCAACCGATGCATTGGGGAGATATAGAAGGCTCCACCCATCACATACTAAGTCCAATGCATTCCACATATGAAATGGTTAAACCAGAATTTTAACATTCGTATTAAATGTATCATAAAAAATGTCAATATTGTAACCACAAACTGTGAATGGTATAAAAATTACACATCCACTGTCAAAAAAACCTCATTATATACAATATAGAAGATTTTATTATAATAAATCATCATCAATCATGAATAATTAAATATATTCATATAGATGAAAATAATTAGAGAAACTATTAGAGAGAAATATCCTCTTTTTCTTGAAAACATTTAAAAGTCTCACTATTTATCAAGAAGCTGTTAAAAATATTTTTTTAAATAAACATGTCTCATACCAATTAGAAACTTTTAAAATCAATTTTAATTTCAAAACATTCATCTCCAAATAAATAAATCATTATCACTATTTTTAAAATATGGATATTAATGAGAAATATTTAGAAGAATTAATCTTTAAAACATTTAAAATAATATTTTAATTATATATTCTAACCAAATGAGAGACTGTTGAATTCAAATAATCGAGGTATTAAAAACCTATAGTATCATGAGAATAAAGGGATTCATGATATTCTATGTAAAAGTATAGTATATACAGCATATAAATGTGAATTGGCGCATGCCAACAAAGAAGTCTCAATGGAATATAAATTGAGAAGAAATACCTTATAAAGAATGTATCCATAGGTTAAGAATAAATCAATGAAATAATTATGTATGGAAAATATAAATATACTCAACATGATTTTATATTCAGATTAAATCAATTAGAGTACATTCACACATATTATTGTAAAAACAACCCCAGTGACTTGGATGTTTAAGACATGAATGAAAATTGAGTTAAGGTTACTCTTATCTAGTTCATATCAAGGAAATGATAATTTATTAATGGAGTTATTATGTGTGTAAAAAGTATATCCACAAATAGGGTACTTTAAATTACTAAATAAATAAATAAATAGTGATTTGACACCAAATCATAGAGTAAAATAATCAATGAAGTTTGTATAGAACCCAATGAGTGGAAATTGAAATTAGTAATTCCCTTACTGATTTGGAAACATATGATACATACAACCAATGATATAAGGATCATAAAATTATGTTTCAAATACCCATAAATTAATGTATATTACACAAGTAATACAATCATGGGCAGTACATACATAATAGAAAAGGGAATAGTGAAAAATATAGCATGAATCTCATGGGAATAAAAAGTGAGATGAAAACCCCTTAAAATTTACATTTCATTAGTAGAGGGTAGGTTAAACTTCTGTATAATGTCAAATCCATTGTTATTAAATTATGATAGAACCACAATAAAAAAACATGATATCATATATAATGTTATAATATTTTCTTATTAATAATATTTTAGTGGTATCATTGTTTTGGGTGTTAATTGATTCGTTTTACTTTATATGTTTTGTTTTGTAAGTCATGATTGATATGGATAGGATGTATTTGAGACATATCCATAATGATATTAAGATCTTAAAAATTATTATTTATCATAAAAAAAATTATTCTTGAATGTTTATGATGGGGAATTAATTTAATTGCACACTTTGAGACGGTAATCCGTATGTACACACAAGTGACAATACCATTCTATTGATAGTGAAATTGTATGTAATTGGATGTTATATCATATATAAATAATTATTAAATTGACATATTTATTATTTTCATCAATTATACTCGTTATTATATGCATCCAAATGATGAAGTGTTGAATAACAAACTACCCGACGTCGTGGAGACGGTATGTCGTACATACGCACGTATGGTGACTTTGTCACTCATTGGATGGATAAAATAATTAATATGGTTGTTAAATATTTATAATAACATCAAAATATTTATAATGTACTTGAGTTATTATTTTTATATGGAAACAAAAAATAAATAAGAAGTGGAAGAAGAAAAGAACATTGAAAGTGGTGATGAAATTATTACCACTTCTTCGGGTGCTTCCTTTTGATTTGATCAAAAGGGATCCTTAGGTTGGATTCTGATCAAAGTAAGTGCTCTAGGATGATGTAAGTGTAGTTGGGAGGATATTTGAGCAGGGGTTGGCCGAGATAGATGGCTTTTGTGGTGTGATTTTTTAAGTTAGGTGAAGTATCCTTTTATGAGAGAGGTGACAGTCACTTTAGAAAGAGCTTGAAATATTATTTTATTATACAATCATATTCATTTTATAATGGCTCTAAAAGGATTTATTTCAAGGCTATAGTGGGTATGGGTTGAAAAATTCCTAACCAATAGGTTTTAGATAGGATTAGGTCACCATTTTATCCTTATCTTTTATATTTAATTATTGTGTCATCATTGTTCAATAAATAAATATAATTGTTTAATTTTTACAAATTATAAATAAAATGCCATTATGAAGTAATTTTTTTAGATTTATAATGAATATTTATATTTCAATTTATCTAATGCATAAACCTATTTTAAAAATCGTTTAATTATTAAAATTTCAATTTAACACTTTTAACTATTCTTTACATAAAATTATAATAAATGTCCTAATCTAATCCAACTGGGCATAAAGGAGCTTATTTTATTCATAATGTTGATTTTGGTCAAAATACACTAATACAATAGAATTAGGACATGTGTTAGGGTTATTACATTATCATTGTTTCCTTTAATTATCCTATTTACTTTTACCTGTGGTAAATAAAATTCAAAAGTTACTATTCACTAAAAAAATATTTTTATCTTATTGAACCAAATTTTACTTACTGATTTAAACAATATATATCATATTTTTGAAATTCAATTCATAGAAGTGGTAAAATTATGTTTTATGGAAATTTTCAAATGTGGCGAGATGGTGAGTAAATGATGGTAAAAAGATCAATAAAATTTTATATATCTAGTATTATTATAAAATGACATCAATTAATTACATTGTACTATATAGGTATTATGTCTCTATTTTGACATTTAAATAAATTTAAATTTAAAGTAATCATTTAAATTGAAATTCAACTTTAAACAATAACGCAATGTTTTTCACTAATCATAAAAAATTGAATGTTTTTCTTAAAAATTACCAAAAATTCCCCAAAAGCTAATTTTGATATTCCAAATTCAAAAATAATGTCTATTTTACCAAATTAAAAACATAGAAGTTGTATTAATAAATTTCAAAAAATATTACAGTTGTCAAAACAAGACTTCGGGTTTTTGAGAAGTAAAAACTATCAAAAGATTGATATGTGTTTATGTCCAATTTAAATGTATAATTACTTCCAATGACTAACAATGGATTAAATGGTAAAATTTTTATATAATTATACTTAAAAACCAATCAAATTTATAATTTAACACTATAAATTATTTTGATTCAAAAAGTTGTTGTCAATTAAAATTTAGTATTTTTCACTATTTATCCAAATATAAATTTTATTAGAAATGCACATAAAATTTATCCAAAATAAATTTTTATATCCCTCTTCTAAAGAAGAAGTTTATTTTTTCAAATTTAATAAATAAAATTTTCAAATATTATATTTAAAATAGTTCACCATTAAAAGGTTGTACAATAGAATTTTATGAAAAATACTTCTTTTATTTGAATAATTGAATTTGTTCATATATTTTATATAAGAAACACATAATATGGATGTTAAAATTATATGGGAAATTCAAATTTTGGTAATTAATATTCATAACTACCTATTAAAATACTAGTTTTAAAGGTCGTGGTGGGCTTGTGTAAAGACCCGTAAATTTAAGGAAATTTTTTTCTTTATTTTCTTTGGAATTTTACAAGAATGCAGTTTCTGACGGCAGCTGATTCTGAGGCCCGGTGTGCCCAGAATCATTTTCCGAAGTTTGGCTCGGGTACGTTCAGTGAACGAACGAGCGGGTTTTTCTAACTTTTGATCCGGTGCTCAGAATCGAATTCTGATGGCACCGATGGAATCGCAGCGCCAGTACTTGCTTAGAAACGCCTCTTCTGGAGTTGCGTTTGCTCAGGTGTGGTTTTTAATTTTTGGGCTTTAAGTTAAAAAATAAAATAAAGTGGTGCGACAAATTTATTTTTATTTCACTTAAGACACTTAAAAGCCACATAAAGCTGCTTAGGCTGAGTTGATGCGGATTGGGTGCAATCAAAAATATCCTACCCTCTTGGTAGGATATTTGTGAGGTGGGGCCCGCACGAGCCCCACTGTTTCTTTTCCGCTATGTAACGCACCCGTGAAAACCCCTATTAAATGAAAGTCAACTGGGGAGTTTCCTTAAACAATTAAACGCTCCTTTTAATTGGGTTGTTTATTCGTTGAAATTAATTCTATGAATTAATGGGTTATTTCATAGGTTGTTTTTCGTTTGTTGGCATATAATAAAATAAGACCAACACTTTTATTTTTGAGTGTTGTTCGTTGAGAGGATTTTACAGAAGCCTTAAGTCCTTCATCCTCCTTCGCGAAGAACGCGAAGAACGCGAAGAACGTCAGCCTTCGACGAAAGGCTACGAAGAACACCGAACCCTCGGAGATCGACGACGCGACGCCGTGTTCCACGACGCCAACGATTCGCCTCCTACGACGTTCTTCTGCGACATCCCTTCTTCCGTGACAAATCTTCGATCATCCGTTGAGGTAAGAGATTGCGGACCTTTTAATTCGTTGTGGTTCATAGCAACAACAAGGATTTAATTGTTATAATTAAATCTATATGTTTTCATTACCCCTCAGAGATCGTCGACGCGATGCCGTATACCGCGATGACGCGACGCCCTTCCGCGACGCGGCGATCCTCTTCTTCCGCGAAGAACGCACGCTCGATGACTACGACAAGGTAAAGATTTTATTTGAAAATAATATTTTATTCTCGTAGTTGTTTCCTTCTAAAACACAGGGTCCGGGATCAAGGTGAAATTTTCACTTATTAAAATTGTATCTTGTTATGTTTTCATGTATTGATCATTATTTTCCTGATTGTTATCACCTAACGCAAAGGGTGCGGGCCAAAAAAACACGGCCCGACAACCCTCTACAGTTCTTTGTTGATTGTGGAACGACAGACGAAGACAAAGTGGGCCTCATGGTTCCTCCGCTCGGCCGCTCGGCCGAGCTGAGCTGGGCCGACCCGCCAGGCCAGGTCGCGCCCAGGCCAGGCCGAGCCGGGTCGCGCCGAACCGGGTCGGACCTGGACCCGGTTCGGGTCGACCCGGTTCGGGCCGACCCAAGGGGAGGTCGGGCTGGGTAGGTCCGGGCCCAGACCCCCCGTTTCTGGATCTTTTCTTTCTTTTGCTCATAACTGGATCTACGGGACTCCGAATGACGCACCGTTAGTGGCGATGCGATCCTTGGATCGAGACGGTCATTTCGGTATATCACACTCAAGGTTTCAGAATACTTTCGGTTCGGTTGGGTTGGTTCGTACACGAAACCAACCGGCCCCTTGGAGCGGAAACACTCATATCTTGAGCTTCGAACATCCGATTGACGTTCCGTTGACTTTGTTTAATTCCTCTAAGTGAGACAGATCTTTTGGCATACTCTGCCTAAGGTTTGGACGCAGGTGGAGTATGGTCGGGTTGGTTTTCCCTTAGAAACAAACCGGGCCCCTGGGACGAAAAAGTCAATAACTCTCAGACCGGGTGTCCGATTGACGCGCCGTCTACGACGTTGAGTTCCTGTTGACGATACAGAACTTTTGGATACAACAACTCTGGACTATGTGTCAGTGGATGTATCAGCCTCTCGGCTCGTGGAGCGGACCCTCCCGAACGAGCTTGCTATGTGCGGGAACCCTAGAGCTGGCTGCGACTGCTACTCTGACGACGACGACGACTATGAAGATATCCTCAGTGGATTTAACGGCGATGACTACAACACTCAGCGATCTTTTGTGGGTCAGTGCTACCGATCCTGTGTGGGTCCGATCCTTTGTGGGTCAGCGCTCAGCAGTCCTGTGTGGGCTAGCGCCTACAGGTCCTGTGTGTGCCCGATCCTGTGTGGGTCTTTCCGGGGGTTAGTTACCTATCGATCCTTTGTGGGTCTTATCCATTGTGGGTCATTATGGGGGTTAGTACCTATCGATCCTTTGTGGGTCCGGCGACTTAGATGGATCAGTGATCATCTCTATCGTCATTTGAATAAGTGTACCTATGCGAGATGAAACCCTGTTTTCCTTTCCTTTGTGGATTTTGTTGTCTTATCCTGTGTGGATTTTCGTTTTGCTTTCCTTAGTGCATTGTGTTGTGCTATCCTCTGTGGATTTATGTTTTGCTTTCCTGTGTGGACTGGGATGTACTTGAGCTTGGATTTTGGAGCCGAGCGAGAGTTGATTACTTAGGTATATGTATGGGCATATACCTAAGCCATGTCAGATGTTACTTCGTGATTGTATCTTTCATTTGTGGATTATCCTTTGTGGATTCTGGGAGACCTTCGAGGGTCTCGGGGTCCCTACTGAGTTGCTTATACTCACCCCTGCACGGGATATGACCGCACTACGTTGTGTTGGTTGCAGACGACGGACAGCGCTGATCATGGTGGAAGCTTGCGGAGCAGGACGGGAATAGGTTCACCTTCACCGGTGAGAAGGGAGCCTTCACAGTACAGGATGGAATTCCGCAGAGGAGGGGACAACCAATCACTCATCAGTTGGATAGCCTCATCCTAGGAGAAGTTGACGTGCGGAGTCCTAGTTTCCCTGTAGTGGTGGATCAGTACGCGGACGTCTTTCCCGACGATGTTCCAGGGCTACCTCCTCACAGAGAGGTAGACTTTTATATTGACTTGAACCCCGGGACAACCCCGATATCGACTCCAACATATCGGATGGCCCCCGCTGAGCTTCGAGAGCTACGGGTACAGTTGGAGGACTTGTAGGGAAAGAGATTCATCCGACCCAGCGTTTCACCCTGGGCTTCCCCGATTTTGTTCGCCAAGAAGGCATACGGGAGCTTGCGACTGTGTGTCGACTATCGTCGCCTGAACCAGGTGACAGTGAGGAATAAGTATCCGCTACCGAGGATTGATGACATCTTCGATCAGCTCAAGGGAGCACAATGGTTCTCAAAGATAGACCTCAGGTTAGGCTATCATCAGCTCAGAGTTCGAGACAAGGACATGCAGAAGATGGACTTCATATGTTGGTATGGCTACTATGAGTTCTTGGTTATGACTTTCGGCGTAACAAATGCTCCAGCGGTGTTCATGGGCCTCATGAACAGGATCTTTCAGCCATACCTCGATCGATTTGTCGTGGTCTTCCTCGACGATATTTTGATATACTCGACGACTGAGGAAGATCACGCCTACCACTTACGTGTTGTACTAGACACACTCCTAGAGCACCAAGTTTATGGAAAGATCTCGAAGTGTCAGTTCTGGATACGTGAGGTCCACTTCTTGGGGCACGTCATCTTTGAGGTGGGAGTTGCAGTTGATCCTGCAAAGATCGAGGCAGTGCTAGCTTGGGAGCCGCCCAGGAGCGTGACGAAGGTGCGAAGTTTCTTGGGACTAGCTGGATACTACCAGAGATTTGTGCCAGACTTCTCCAGAGTTGTGGAACCACTCTCAGCTTTGACAAAGAAGGGGAAACCCTTTGTTTGGTCAGACAGATGTCCGCAGAGCTTCGAGGAGCTGAGACAGGGATTGACCAGCGTACCTATCTTGAGGTTTCCTGAGGAGGGAGTAGGGTACGTAGTCTACTAAGATGAATCAGGGACCAGACTTGGATATGTCCTGATGCAGGAGCGGGCAGTGATCTCCTATGGATCACATCAGTTGAGCCCGCATGAGCAGAACTACGCTACCCATGACCTGGAGTTAGCAGCAGTGGTCTTTGCTCTAAAGACATTGCGAGACTATCTGATGGCAGAGAGCTTTACAGTCTTTTCTGACCATCAGAGTCTCGGGTAAATCTTCTCTCAGAAGTTTCCTGAACTGGAGACAACGGTGATGGCTCGAGTTCCTCCAGGACTATGACTTTGAGATAGTCTATACTCCTGGGAAGGGGAACGTAGTATCCGATGGTCTCAGCAGGAGGACGGGCATTCAGTTACTCGAGGAGGTGACAGAGCAGCTAGCCTCTTTGCAGATATCCTTTGTGGATAGAGATGGAGCAGCCTTCCTTCAGTCTCTCACAGTCACTCCTCCACTACTGCAGCGAGTCAGAGAGGCACAGCGTGGGGACGCTGACTGTGAGACGCGACGTGCACAAATATCCTCAGGACAGGAACCTGATGGATTCTCCTTTGGAGCAGAGCACGACATCCTTTTCAGAGGACGTACCTTGGTACCATTTTCTTTACGAGAGGAAGTGCTGAGAGAGTTTCACACTTCTCCTTTAGTGGTACATCCTGGAGTGGTGAAGATGTATCAGTACCTCAGACGACATGAATAGTGGCTGGGCATGAAGAAGGTTGTGGCAGAGTTCGTTTCACGATGCCTCACCTGCCAGCAGGTGAAGGCAGAGCATCAGGTACCAGTAGGCTTGGTACAACCTTTGGAGGTCCCGGAGTGGAAGTGGGACGGGATATCTATGGACTTCGTGACTGGACTTCCACGCACTTCCAGAGGTCACGAATCCATTTGGGTGATTGTCGACCAACTCACCAAGTCAGCTCACTTCTTACCCATCAGAGAGCAGGGATCAGTGGAGAGCATGGGGCGTCTCTACGTTCAGGAGATTGTATGGCTTCAAGGTGTGTCATCATCTATCATCTACGATCGAGATGATGGCTTTACTTCCTGGCTTTGGAAGGGGTTGCATGAGGCATTCCAGACGCTGCTACGTCTGAGCACCACCTTTCACCCTCAGACAGATGGTCAGATGGAGAGGGACATTTAGAATCTCGAGGACATGCTCCGCACATGTGTCCTCGACTTTGGTCGCAGCTGGGAGGACCACCTACCCTTGGTGGAGTTCGCGTACAACAACAGCTACAACTCCACCATCGAGATGGCAGCATACGAGGCATTGTACGGCAGACCTTGCAGATCTCCTTTCTGCTGGACAGACCCTGGGGAGTCAGCACTTGTGGGACCAGAGATGGTCCGGGACACGACAGTGAAGGTCCAGGTGATCCAGGAGCAGATGAGGACAACTCAGAGCCGGAAGAAGTCTTATGCTGACAGGAGGCGGAGGCCACTAGAGTTCTAGGATGGCGACCACGTCTTCTTGCATGTCTCACCTCGACGTGGATTACAGAGGTTTTGCCGAGGTGGAAAGTTTTCTCCATGATTAATTGGACCATTCTAGGTCCTCAGCAGGATTGGCGAGGTTGCTTATCACCTGGCTCTACCACCTCAGTTGCACCGGGTGCACGACGTCTTCTACGTATCTCAGCTGAGAAGATACGTGCATGACCTGAAACACATCATTGAACATGGGGAGCTAGACGTTGATGATGGGGTGACTTTTGCAGAGGTCCCGATGGAGATCGAGGATCGACAAGAGCGGGTCCTATGTGGATGATCGATTCCTCTAGTGCGCATCAGATGGCAGTATGGGAACCTCCAGGAGAGAACTTGGTCGCGGGAGGCTCAGATGCGTGCTCAGTACCCACATTTGTTTCCCTAGCTTATGATGTATCTTTTTAGGGACATAAAGCCCTAAGGTGGGAGTGATGTAAAGACCCGTAAATTTCAAGGAAATTTTTTTCTTAATTTTCCTTGTAATTTTACAAGAATGCAGTTTCTGACGGCACCTGATTCTGAGGCCCGGTGTGCCCGGAATCATTTTCCGAAGTTTGGCTCGGGTACGTTCAGTGAACGAACGAGCGGGTTTATCTAACATTTGAACCGGTGCTCGGAATCGAATTCTGAGGGCGCCGATGGAATCTCAGCACCGGTACTTACATAGAAACGCCTCTTTCGGAGTTGCGTTTGCTCAGGTGTGGTTTTTAATTATTGGGCTTTAAGTTAAGAAATAAAATAATGTGGTGCGACAACATTATTTATATTTCACTTAAGCCACTTAAAGCTGCATAAGCTGAGTTGATGCGGATTGGGTGCAATCCAAAATATCCTACCCTCTTGGTAGGGTATTTGTGAGGTGGGGCCCGCACGAGCCCCACTGTTTCTTTTCCACTATGTAACACACCCGCGAAAACCCCTATTAAATGAAAGTCAACTGGGGTATTTCCTTAAACAATTAAACGCTCTTTTTAATTGTGCGGTTTATTCGTTGAAATTAATTCTATGAATGAATGGGTCATTTCTTTGGTTGTTTTTCGTTTATTGGCATATAATAAAATAAGACCAAAACATTTCTTTTTGAGTGTTGTTCGTTGAGAGGATTTGACAGAAGCCTTAAGTCCTTCATCCTCCTTCATGAACAACATGAAGAACGCGAAGAACGTGAAGAATGCTGGCCTTCGACGAAAGGAGAAGAAGAACGCCGAACCCTCGGAGATCGACGACGCGACGCCGTGTTCCGCGACTCCAACGATTCTCCTCCTACGACGCTCTTCTGCGACATCCCTTCTTCCACGACAAATCTTCGATCATCTGTTGAGGTAAGAGATTGCAGACCTTTTAATTATTTGTGGTTCATAGCAACAACAAGGATTTAATTGTTATAATTAAAACCGTATGTTTTATTTACCCCTCGGAGTTCGTCGACGTGACGCCGTATACCGCGACGAACTGATTCCCTTTCACAACACGACGATCCTCTTCTTCTGCGACGATAAATTCCGCGAAGAATGTACGCTCGACGAATACGGCGAGGTAGAGATTTTATTTGAAAATAATATTTTATTCCCGTAATTGCTTCCTTCTAAAAAAGGGTCGGGATCAAAGTGAAATTTTAATTTATTAAAATTGTATCTTGTTATGTTTTCATGTGTTGATCATTATTTTCCCGATTGTTATCACCTAACGTGGAGGGTGCGGGCCAAACAAACACGGCCCGACAACCCTCCGCAGTTCTTCGTTGTTGTGCGGAATGGCGGATGACGACAAAGCGTGCCGTAGAGACGATTTTTTGATTCCGCAGTGAAGAACGGGACTCGGGTGGAGCTACGACGCAGAAGAAAGTGGAATTGGACCACTGGAGCAACTCCGGTGGCCCGCGGAATCAACCGGCGGGCGGAGGCGGCGGCGCCCCGGTGCGCTGCCGGATAGAGACGCGGCGGCGGGGGCCAACCAGACCCGTGACCGCATGGGTCCAGCGACACACGGGACGCGGAAAAGCCGCGTCCTCTGACCATGCACGGCCTCACGCGGGGCCGCGACATTTCATCCCGCGGGGGCAGCGCGCCCTGCGGTTCCTCCGCTCGGCCGAGCCGAGCCGGGCCGACCCGCCAGGCCGGGTCGCACCCAGGCCGAGCCGAGCCGCCCGGGCCGGGCCGGGTCGCACCCAGGCCGAGCCGAGCCACCCGGGCCGGGCCGGGTCGCGCCAACCGGGTCAAACTCGGACCCGGGTCGGGTCGACCCGGGGCGGGGTCTGGTCGGGTCGTGGTCGGGTCGGGTAGGTCCGGGCCTAGACCCCCAGTTTACGGATCTTTTCAGTCTTTTGCTCATAACCTGAGCTACGGGGCTCCGAATGACGCGCCGTCAGCGGCGATCCGATCCTTGGATCGAGTCGGTCCTTTAGGTATATCACACTCAAGGTTTCAGAATACTTTTGGTTTGGACGGGTTGGTTCGTACGCGAAACCAACCGGGCCCTCGGAGCGGAAACACTCATATCTTGAGCTTCGGACGTCCGATTGACGTGCCGTTGACTTTGTTGAATTCCTCTAAGTGAGACGGATATTTTGGCATACTCCGCCTGAGGTTTGGACGCAGGTGGAGTACGGTCAGGTTGGTTTTGCCTTAAAAACCAACCGGGCCCCTGGGACGAAAAAGCAAATAACTCTCAGACCAGGCGTCCGATTGACGCGCCATCTACGACTTTCAGTTCCTATTGACGATACGGAATTTTTGGATACATTAACTCTGGACTATGTGTCAGTTGATGTATCAGCCTCTCGGCTCGTGGAGCGGACCCTCCCGAACGAGTTTGCTGTGTGTGGGAACCCTAGAGCTGGCTGCGACTGCTACTGTGACGACGACGACTGTGCAGAGATCCTTAGTGGATTCGACAGCGACGACTACAACACTCAGCGATCCTTTGTGGGTCAGTGCTACCGATCTTGTGTGGGTCCGATCCTCTGTGGGTCAGTGCTCAGCGGTCTTGTGTGGGCCAGCGCCTACAGGTCCTGTGTGGGCCCGATCCTGTGTGGGTCTTTGCGGGGGTTAGTTACCTATCGATCCTTTGTGGGTCAGATCCTTTGTGGGTCATTGCGTGGGTTAGTACCTATCGATCCATTGTGGGTCCGACGACTTAGATGGATCAGTGACCATCTCTATTGTCATTTGAATAAGTGTACCTGTGTGAGCTGAGACCCTGTTTTGCTTTCCTGTGTGGATTGTGTTGTGCTATCCTGTGTGGATTTACGTTTTTCGTTCCTTAGTAGATTGTGTTGTGCTATCCTGTGTGGATTTATGTTTTACTTTCCGATGTGGACTGGGTTGTACTTGAGCTCGGATGTTGGAGCCTAGCGAGAGTTGATGACTTAGGTGTATGTATGGGCATATACCTAAGCCATGTCAGATGTTACTTCGTGATTGTATCTTTCCTATGTGGATTATCCTTTGTGGATTCTGGGAGACCTTCGGGGGTCTCGGGGTCCCTACTGAGTAGCTTATACTCACCCCTGCACGGGCTATGCCCGCACTACGTTGTGTTGGTTGCAGACGACGGACATCACTGATCGTGGTGGAAGCATGTGGAGCAGGACGGTACCTGGAGGTGGACCACTGGGCGGGGTGTACTCGGAGCGGACGGCTGGACCGAGGAGTTGTTGAGGCTATCTGTACCCACCCTTCAGGTGGGGCTTCCAGAGGATAGCTCGACGCTGTGGATTTTTCTTTCTGATGCTATTTTTCCCCTTTCAGTTGTACTTTACAGTTGGGCTTGTATTTCTGGCCCCTTTACTTTTCCACACTTACTGTTGTACCAGCTTCTACTTAGTGTTTACTTTTTTTCCGCTTGCTTACTCAGTGGTGCTTATTTACTTTACAAAGGCAATTCCTTCCATTTTTACTGGGATTTACACCTTGGTGCTAGTCTCCAGCCCCTGGCCTATGGAAGGCGGGCTTGGGGTAGTCACTTCACGGGCCCCGAGGACGGGTCATGATAGCTTGAACTTGGTGTAGCGTACTTCGCATGCTATCGTATTATTCAAAGAGAAATTTACCATGGAATCTTGGGGTGTTACATTCATCCATCCTTCAATAATTTGTGTCCCGACAATTTTAAATTGTTCATTAGAAATAAATGGTAAAAAATAGTGGATTCTTTTTTGGATATCCTACATCGGAAATAGGGTTAATAAAATTTATTCTTAATAAGAGAAATTGGAAATAAAAAATTACCCACCCACACAGGATTTCAAAAAGGAGAACATTGGTGGAAGTTATAATTGGAGGAAAAATGGAAATATTTATATGGAGTGATTGAGGTAATCAATAACAAACAAGTGAATGGAGAATTGAGGGTGTCGAAGCCATAAATTTATGATGATTTAAAATATTGTCAGTTCAATAAAACTTAAGGTATTAGGATAACACATTTTGGTTTTAAGATTATTTCCCTATATTTAAGAATTATTTTTTTCATATATTAAGAAAAATAATAATTTACTAGTAGAGTTCCACCCTTTAACTAATTTCTACCACAAACTTATCATTCACTCCCAACGATATGTATTCAAGATGACTTGGTCACATTTAAATCACTAGAATCAACTTCTAGAGAATCACATAATGAAGAAAAGATGAACTATATATTTCCATTGTATTTAGAAACTAACCAATAACCAAAATGGTTACTATAGGATTATATCTATATTTTAAGGATAAGTCTTTGTAGAAATAAATACAACTATTAATCTTAAAAACTAAACAAAAAATACCCAAATTTCAACAAAGACCATAAAAAAAATTTTCTTAAAATTAAACAAAATAATCCAAACTAAGTTTGAAACCAAAAATTCCGAAACATTTGATCACATAGACTTCCACGATAAATATAATCATTTATCTCCAAATAACATCAACTACTCTTAATTTCATATACTTAAAAGTAATTAAACTAGTCATATATTATTTGTGATAGGTTAATCATTTTCCATAAATAACCCAAATATCTATATGTCCAAAAAACATACATTATTCAAAAAATAAAAATCCTCTGTTACTCAAGTGAAATCCCATAGTATTCAATTTTCCATAGGCATATATCGTTCCCAAAAGAGCGAACGTTTTCCAAAATAACATTTATCACATAATCAATAAATCATTTTTATATACTTAGGATAAATAATATGTTCCAAAAATAAACATATCACTGATCAATAAAATCATTGAACGAAAAATATTTATTTATACTAACGAGGGACATCACGTAGTCTAGTGGTAGGCGATAAATCCTAACCACACTTTGGTAATGGATTCTATTCCAAAAACCTTTTCCAATGCAACAGGTTGTCGCCAGTTTTACATGTTTTCCTTTTTCAAAAACTATAAAATTTTATAACATTCCCAAAAGTGAGATAAATTCCTCAAAAATAACCATAATATATTTTAACCAGAAATGTTATCTCCTACCTTGCAATTTCTTCCCAAAGTTAAATAACATATTATTGATTCAAATTCATGGATCATATAAAACTAAATGTATTTTTATAACTACATCCACAATAGAAAAGATAATTCTTCCTCAAATATCATTTTCACATAATAAAATGTAGAGTTAAATATACAAAAGAAAAGTATTCAAAGTAATCCCCTCAATAAAGAGCATTAATAATTTAAAACCATTTTCTATCCATTTTTTTCCACCAAGGTTCTTTCTTGCATTAGAGGTTATCCTATAGAATAGTTTGTTGACTTGGGTAATTCCCAGGTCCCCTACATTTACGGCAAATGACAGTAAATGGAATCTTAGGATTATTATTATTTTCTTCTATAGTGCACTTCATTTTTACAAGGAAATTCTTTACTTTATTTCCTTCTTTCCCACACATAATGAATTTATTTATTCCATTGAGACACTTTCCTAGGTTTCTATTTCCACATTTACTGCATGATGGAAAATGATCATTCTTATTTCCATAGTCTCTACTACTAGAGCTCTTATCATTATCCACAATTCTTTGAGTTCAGGAGTATGTTAATGAATATGTTGTTGATCATATTTTTGAAAAATTGATTCGGCATGAACATGATATCTTTTACGCCTATCAACATTCCATTTTGTTTATAATTTCCACCACCATGCCCACCTTGTACGTCATGTTCAATGTTTTTATGAAATCCATGGAATCTAGAAATTGACTAAAACCAGAAAGTAGAGTGTGAGTATCAACAGTCATAAAATCATTTAAAGAATAGCAAGACACATTATTTTCAATCTAAAACACCATAGGATTAATCAAGGATATTTATTCTGATCTAATATTAAAATCATTCATTTTTTTTCGTAAAAAATGAGAATTATTTTAAGAATATCCAATGGTAATGTTATAACCAAGAGTACATAAAGGCCTGTTGGCATGTACTGGGATACCCAAAGTCATGCCCAAAACATCTTTTCGAAGTTTTCATTCCTAATTAAATCTATTCTAGAACCTCCTCTACCTAATCGTATCCAAACATGGATTTATTTCTGGGAAAATACACAAAATCACTGCATTACCAAAATTCTATGAAGTTCTACTATACTAATACTCAAAGTCTATCTTAGGGAAATGTTCTCTAATCCGAGAATTTATAAATATAACTTCCATGGTTTGTACAAAAATTCCTCTGATACCAACTGTAATACCCCAAACCCAATTACCCATAGTCGATGAATTATTACATAACATTGGCATGATCACAAGAGATCACGTCTCAAAAGACCGATTGGTTTTGTAGCCTTGTAAGTACAAGTTGCATACCTAAGTTTTACATTACATTATAAAAAAAGAAACAAAAATGTGTCCCCATTGAACACATTCATATACCATAACCAATACTTACAGTTAAAGCATAATATACATCCTCACATCCTGAAAAAATAAAACATAAAAAAGGGGTGAGCTCAGATGCTTAGTTTGGATAACAATATAGCAGAAACTATCATAAATACGCACAAACATTTAAGGCAATGTATAAGACTAAAACCCAAGACTTTTAAACTTAATCTTCAGCACAATATAGAAAAGATAAATCCAATAGTGTCATTTACTTATTCAAATGAATATTCTACTAGTAGAATAATCACATGTATTATCAAAATCTAATTTCATAATGACTGAATGCATAATTTCAGACATCATAATCACATAGATAAGGACTCTTGCCAAGACTAAAAATAAAGATTTTGTCAAGGAATTGTTCCAAGACACTAATTCGTCTAATGAGTCCTACTGATGAATCGAGGAACTATAGTGGGCTCCACTCATCACTTACTATGTCCTATTCATTCATCATATGAAAAGGTTGAATCATAATTTATACATTTGTTTTAAAACTATCATAAAAAATTTAAATATATTAACCACAAACTGTGAATGGTATAAAAATAGCACATCCTAAGTCAAACATAACTCATTCAATACAATATGGAATATTTTATTATAATAAATCATCCTCAATAAATAATATTGATGGATATTGACATAGATGAAAATAATCCGAAAAAATAATTGAGACAAATATCCCATTTTTCTTGAAAACAATTAAAAGTAATCCTATTGATCAAGAAGTTGTTAAAATTAGATTTTTGAATGAAAGTGTCCCATACAAATTTGAATCATTTAAAATGAATTTTAATTTTAAAACATTCATGTCTATATGAATAAATCTTTAACACCATTTTTAAAATGTGGACATTAATGAGAAATATTTAGAAGAATAAATCAATAAAACATTTAAAATAACATTTTAGTTAGAGTTTCTAACCAAATGAGAGATGATTGAATACAAATAAAAGAGGTAATAAAAGCATTATAATATCACAATAATAAAAGGAATCATGATATAATATCATAAAGTACATTATATACATTATGTAAAGGTGAATTGGTGCAAAACTACAAATTAGTCTCAATTGAATGTAAATTGAGATGAAATCGCTTATAAAGACCGTATCCTTTGGTTAGTGATAAATAAATGACAAAATTATGTGTGGATAATATAAATAAACTCAATAATATTGGATATTCATAGTAAATAAGTTAGAGTACTTTCCCATATATTCTTGTAAAAACAACCCCAATGACTCTGATGCTTAACTCAATGAAAGGAAATTGAGTTAAGATTACTCTTATCAAGTTAATAACTATGTATTCAGAATTTATAAATGGAGTGATTATGTGTTTCAAAAGTATATCCACCAAAAGGGGAGTGGAAATTACTACATAAATAATTAAATAGTGATTTAAGACATAATCTTGGAGTAACATAATCAATGATGTTTGCGCAAAACCAAATGAGTGGAAATAGAAATTAGAAATTCCCTTAATAATTTTGTATCATAGGAAACATACACCCCATGAAAAAAGGATCATACAATTATGTTGTAAATACCCATAAATTAATATATGTTACTCAAATAATACGATCATGGGTAGTACATACTGCACAAAAAAGGAAATTGTGGAAATTATAGCATGAATCTCAGGGGAATAAAAAGTAAGATGAAAACCCCTTACCTTGTACTTATCCTTAGTAAAGGGTAGGTTAACCTCTTATATAATGTTGAAATAATTATTACTAAATTATACAAGAATCCCAAGTGTAAATATGATATCATATATGATCTTGAAATATTTTTTTGTTAATAATATTTCAGTAGTATCAATGATTCAGGTGTTAACTGATTCATTTTCAGTTATATGTTTTATTACGTATGTCATGTTTAATATGGATTAGATTTATTTTATTAATATATAGATTATTTTAATTTCTTAAAATTTTTTTTTAATCATAATATGAAAATTATTCTTGAATGGTTACGATGGGGAATGAATTTTACCGCGTTCGAGGAGACGGTAATCCGTACGTACAAACCATTGACAATACCATTCTATTGATGGTGAAATCATATGTAATTAGATGCCATATCATATATACAGAATAATTATAATTTTATATTTATTTTTTAAATCAAATATACTCATTATTTTACCCATCCAAATAATGAAGTGTTGAATAACAATCTACAACACATCATCGAGATGGTATTCCATACATATGCACGTATGGTGACTTCATCATTCATAAGATGGATAGAATAATGAATATGGTTGTACCATATTTATAATAAAATCAATGTATATATAAGGTACTGCAGTTTTTATTTTGGTGTATGGAAACAACAATGAAAGAGATAGTGGAAGAAGAAAAGAATTTTGAAAGAGTTGATGAAATTGTTACATCTTCTTCGGGAGATTCCTTTTGATTTGATCCAAAGGGAAACTTTGGTTGGATTTTGATAAACCTAAGGCGTCTAGGTTGAAGTGAGGTAGTTGGGAGGATATTTTAGCAGGGGTTGGCTATTTAAAATGCCATTGGAGGTATGATTTTGAGATAAGTGGAGGTAACCTATTACAAGAGAGGTGAGGGTCACTTTTTGAAAAACTAGAAAAATTATTTTATTATACAATCTTATTCGGTTAATAATGGCACAAAAAGGAATTATTTTGAGGCGAAAAAGGGGGTGGGTAAAAAAACACTCAACTATTAGGTTTTGGACTGGTTTAGGTCACCATATTAAGCTGAAATTTTAAATTTAACTCTTAGATAAATAGTTTAAGTTTTACCATGTATTCTTGTATTATTATAATAAATGGTTAATAAACCTACAATAAAAAGCAATGAAAACCTCAAGTGGTTCATGATTGATATATCTAACCTTAAATATATCCTTTAGACAATCCTTATATTTTTAGGAATATTATATCAATTAATAATATAGTTTTTGTTCTAAAAACTCATTTATGTCAATATTGACATTATTTAGTATTTGGTTTTTGCGAAAGTCATAACTTTATTAATTAGAAAACAAATTTATCAACGATTATATTTTATATTAACCATGAAAATTTAGGGAAAACATCAAACGTCTCAATTTAAAATAATATTAATATTAATAATATCAATTATTTTAATCTTTCAATAATAATGTAATTACTGTATCATCATCGTATCATAAATAAATTTAATTATTTAATGTATAAAAATTATAAATAAAATAAAATTATGAATTAAATCAATATATATTTTTAATGACCATTTATAATCAAATTTATCTTATGTATAACCCTATATTAAAAATGGTTTAGTTATCAAAATTTGAATTTTAATCTTTTAACTTTTCTTTAAATAAAATAATAATTAATTTCCTAATCTAATCCAATTGGAACAAAAGGATCATATTTTATTCCAAAGGTTTATTTTTTCTGAAATACACTTATCCAATAGAATTAGTAAATGTGGTATGTTAATTATAATATCATTTTTACGTTTAATTACCATATTTTCTTTTAACCGTGTTAAATAAAATACAAAAGTTACTATTCACAAAATAGTATTTTCATCATTTTGAATCAAATTTTAATTATTTATTTCTAATATGTATCTTAGATTTTGGAAATAAAATTTTCAAAATCGGTAAAATTATGTTTTATGCAAATTTGCAAATGTGCCTAGAAGGTGAGTAAAAGAAGGTAAGATGTTCAATAAAATTTTATATATCTAATCTTATTATAAAACAACTTCAATGAATTAAATTGATATAATATTGGTATTATGTATATATTTTTAATTTAAAATAAATTTAAATTAAAAATAATTATTTAAATAAAATGTCATCTTTAAATAATAACGTTGTCTTTTTTACTAATAAAAAAATTGAAAGTTTTTAGAAAAATTAAAAAAATTTACCCAGAGATAATTTTGATATTCCAATTTCAAAAACTATATCTAATTTACAAAAAAAAGAAGTTGTAATAATTAATTTTATAAAATATTCCTATCGTCAAATCCAGGAAGTATGTTTTTGAGAAGTAAAAACTATCAAAAGATTGATATGTGTTTATGTCAAATTTAAATGTCAAATTAATTTCAATAACCAAAAATGGATTAAATGATAAGAATATATTCTAATTATATTTCAAAAACATAAAAATGTATAATTTAATACGATATAATTTTTTTGATTAATTTTTTTTACAATTAAAATTTAGGATTTTTCACTATTCATCAAAATTTGAAAGTTATCAGAAAAGCACCAAAACATTATCCAAATTGAATTTTTTTATCCCTTTTCTAATGAAGAAGTTTTTTGTCATATTTAATATATAGAAGATCCAAATATTGGATTTGAAAAAGGTTTACCATTAAAAGGGGGTAAAATTGGTTTTTTTTAAAATACTTCTTTATCGGAAAATTTGAATTGGTTCTTATATTATGTCTACGAAACACATAATATGAATGTTAAAATTATATGGAAAATTTAAGAAATTTTTTTACTATTCATAACAGCTTTTTGAAACTGCTAGTTTGTTATGTTTTGGTGCGCTTGAACTCAGTGTTGCGTACTTCGCACACTATCTTATTATTCAAAGAGAAACATACCATGAAAGCATGGGGTGTTACAGCCTTTATCAGCACTTTGTAAGAGATTATAAAGGGTAATACCCCCTTATTGAAACATTGGAAACCATCACTTTTTTATCCCTATTAAATTATTTTTTGCGCATTGTTAAAGGGTCGATCTATAATAGCGAGGTCACCCCTAAAAGGAGATGTGGACCACTAGTGCTGGTTTTTCTTTGTAGCCCTTATTTCTGGAGGTATCCCTTACTCATGAAGTAGAACATACTCTACTATTGTCAACACAATTATTGTTCCTAAAAATTACATTTCTTCCAAGATTCTCAATACAGGTCTCTGGTATTCAGGATGACCACAACATAGAGGATGACATATTTATTAGTGAAATAATGTTTGTTACCAAATCATTTGTTTTGAATGACCAATGTCTATCCCATAGCCCCATTCTTCAAAAATAAAATAGGAATATGAATCTAATATAATTTTATGGCATATATATGATCATTCTTTGATTGTTTCATGCAAATTATATTCAATTATAGTGGGTATCACTTCCAATGACTATGATTTATGCAATATTGGCTTTAATTTTCACTAAACACAATGCACTGATAAAATGGTTAACTTTATCATCAATAACTAAAAGCATGAATAAACGTTAATTTGATGACCACTTAAAAAACTGTAAAATGCCTACCCTTTATTAGTGAATATTTCAACACCGATAAATATTATTATTTATCAGCACTTGTCTTGTCATTGATAATTTTTTTAAAGTAATATTATTAATATATATTATATTATTATATATATAATAAAAATTTAATGTTTATCTATAATTTAATTAAAAAAATATATGTAAATAATTAATAAATATGATATATTAATATATATATATATATATATTCTAATTATTCAGTCAATTATATAAATATAAATGATGTATTTTTAATATTTGATATTTGAACATATATATCAATGTCTATGTGCACATATGTGTATACATTATATTATGAGTGTGTGTGTGTTTGGTTATTGTGTATATGTGTACATGTTTGTGGGATATACACATATTTATAACATGTGTACAAGTTTATGTATCACATGTATTTATTTCAGATTTTGTAAATATATATTTTTCATATTGATATAGTATTTTTAGAATTTAATCATTATTTATACATATTTATATTTTACTAAGTATCATTATTTATATGATTTAAATTTATATGAGTATTATTTATTCAATTTTAATTTTTATGTTGTAATATTCCCATAATTTTTTAAATTTATATAATAAAGTTTTTTAAAATCATTTTCAATATTTCCGTTATTTTTGTAAATGTTTACAAATCATGTTGTTAATCTTCTATGAATTCATTTTTAAGATAGTTTTATTTATTATGTTCTATTTATTATTTTTCAATATTTCTTTTATTCAATATTATTTATTCAGTTTTTGTATTTATTAATTTTAATATTTTATTGAATTTAATCATATTAAAATATTTTCTTAAATTTATTAATTTACTATATATGAGGTATTTTTAAGATAATTCTAACTTATATGAATAATATTTTTTTAAGTTTCAACATTTAAAATACATTTTAAAATATATAATTAATTTTTTAAGAAATATTTTTAATAATTTTTCATTATAAATCATTAATTATAATATTAAAAATATATATAATGTTTTAAAATAGTATTTATAAACATTTAAATAAATAATTATTTATTTCAAATAGTTATGAAATTATAATAACTATATTAAAATCATAACTATATTTTTCTATTTATAAATATATATATTAATAAATAGATATAATTATATAATTAGAATTCAAATGTTCATAATCAAGGAATGAAATAAAATATATAAAGGATTTTTCCCAGATGAGTTGTCTTTAGGAGGATATGTTGTCTAGCTAACGATATAGGCAAGAGTAACATGGATTTGGCAGTTTAGTCCCCTACTAATAATGAAGTTAACTATGATAATATTGATCTACACAGGAATGGTAAACATGAAAAGATGGATCATGTAATAGCACTACATACATATCAAGGTAATTTCCTAAGGGTAAAATTGATACAGTTTAATACCCTTATTCAGATCCATAGTGCGGATCGGGATATGACCCTTAGTCCCCAAGATTTGGATGGAACTCTAGTGGAAGTGGGTTATTCATCAGCTACTAGGGATGTTTTTTAACAGAATTTTGTTTTGGAACACACTAGTGAGGTGGGTGTCACTGATCAATAGTTTGATTATTTCACCATAGTGGTGCAACCTACAACATGAACCTTAGAAGAGATTCCTAGTACTAGAAGAAGTGTCCTAGAAAATGATGCTCCTCTAGCGGATGAAGGTCAGAAGAGAAGGGGATCCCCTAATAAGGATATCACTACTTTCACTGAGACTCCTAGGAAGACAAAAACCATGAAGGAAAAAATATTCATGTCTCAGATAAATACTAGATTGATACATACTATTAATATAGTAGCTAATGATGTCTATGGTGTAACTTCAGTGTCATCCTGAGGGTTCCTGCCTCGGCCCGCATAGCTTGAAAAAATTTTGGAGAGTGCAGCTCTACAGACTAGAATGGGATTTGATTCTTCTACTTCAGAAACTAGTTTCTCTTCTCAAAGGAATGTTGGTGTTTTGGTTTTGAATGATCATGACTCACTTGAAATAATGGACAATGTACATGTAACTACTCAAAATAATTATATAGTTTTTGATTTTTTGAAAGATGGTAAATATGGGGGGTGTATAGGTAGATAATGTGATGGTTATCATATATAAAGTAAGCGAGGTTTCCTTTCTTGATGTACTGTCCAAGAGGGTGGAGTTCCAATCACATGTTGTGACATCTAACTCGGAGGACTATGGAATTGAAGGTCGTTGGCAATAAGTGAAAACTTGGAGGAGAGGTTGTGATCCAAGTGGTTAGGGAAATGGGCATGGGAAGTATGACTGGAATTTTCTATATGACAAGGAGTAAAGGATTAATGATGATATTACGGAATAATTAGGTTTATGACTATCTAATATTGATGAGGATAGTTTGGTCTGTCTGACCCCATCATTCATCTTTTCTAGTTTTTTATCTTACAATAAAATGGTTATCCTTAGGTTTTTATTTCATGTATATATATATATATAATTTTAAATATATTTTTATATATAATTATAATATATATATTAAATAATTATGAAAATATAATAAAATTATATAATTATATTTAATTAAATAAATATGTTTGAAATTATATAAAAATATTTATAAAAATATTTAATTATATTTATAAATTTAAATAAATATATGGGTATATATATTTATATATGTAATTGTTTTATAAAATTATAATAAATTTATTTTAATAATAAATATACTTATTATATTTACAGTTATATATATTTAAATCAAGAAGGTTCAGGTGCTGATTGAGATGGGCCCTTAAAATTTATTAAAGAGGATAAAACTGCTATAGTGACAAACCATGTGGCACAAAATGCCACAAAAATTCTTAGTGACAAATCCAATGCCAATAAAAAAACCAAAATATTGGATAACCCATATAAAGAATCGATGACCACATGACCCAAATATAATATTCCCTATGTGGATCATCATATTTTATTCCAGACCAATGGTTATCATTTCCATGTCGGCTATAGATATCCCAAGGTAATCAGGCCAAAAGTTGATCTTGAGGTCATCATGCATGCCCATGGTCTCCCACATTCCCATGAAGTCTTTTAAATCCATAAATCAATGTATCCATCTTTTTTGAGGTATGTTCCCCATAGTCTTCCATCAATATCATTTCCATCGTGGTGGGTGTTGTCACACCATGAAGCTGCTGTGTCTGAATTCCTTGATAGCCAGTCCTAGCTAATCCTATGTCTCATTAAAATTTCTAACCATATCGAAAAAACCCTCATCCTAATGTATTATTTGACATTGTATCATTAGTGTATAACCATCTATCATGGTAGGACATCCCCAACTTTGTCCTCACGTCTCCATCTACTCCATGATGAGGTCATCATCAACACCGCACTCACTACACTACTTGAAAACAATGGAATTCATATATGGAAGTGCATATGATGGTCACAAGTAAAAAATGGGGATGAGTGATGGCTTTGGGATCCCTTTGGATCCTATTGAAATCCTACAGGTGACGATGCATGGTTGGAGGTGGGTCTGGGACTCACTTTTTTTGTGATAAGAGTCTCTCTTAGATTGTGATAAAAGATATTTTTATTAGTATTTGAATACTAAAAATTATAAGGATTTTTGTTATCATATCATTTTTCATGTTGAGAATAATTAGTTTTATCAATGTGAATTATTTTATCACTGATAAATCTACTCTTTATCAACACTTTTTTTAAGGGACTAATAAAACCCTTCCCGATCGTTAAATAGAAACCTAACCTAGTTCTTCTCGTTTAAACTATTTGAACACTAATATGACCAAAAATCTATCATTTTTCACCCTTGAAAATTTTAGATTAATTTATTTCATTAAAATAAATGGTATGTGATCAGTTGTGGTCGTGTATTCCCCTAGAACATCTTTATTTTTTAAAAATATTCTTAATGGTTTGAATTGAGTGCACATCAATCTAATTTGTGGTAAATATACCTCACACTAGAAAGAAGACTCATGATGTCCCCGCATGTATAAAAAACTCATAGCTATAAAAAGAATATATATTTACATTTTCTTCATAAATAAAAAACACATATTTTACTCATTAATTCTCGGATGTTTGAGCTATTTTTTCCAATTTTGTACACATAAATTTCATGAAGAAATGACATTTCATGAATTATCATCATAATATAGATGGATTTTATTTGGAACACCAAATAAAAAAACAATATCATATTGTAATATTATTGTTTTAACTCATAAAAACATTCTACATTACACATATTCTAAGAATCCAAACATGTTAGGCTCCACATATTTCTATTTATATGAACTTTATCTTTTTTCATGATATACCTCCTCTCATATGGACACGATCTCTTCATGTTAAATTTTTTGTTTATATATTTACAAAAAGATCATTTATCATTCACCACCTTTAAATATTCACCATTAACATATTTCTCTTATAATTTACATATTTTAATTTCAAATATATTTTCTTCTGAAACATAGTTTTATAGTTGTTTTTTTATTATAGTTTTATAAAAACTATTTCTATAATAATTTATTTATTACTATAATTATACTTTTATTATCACACACACACACAAACACACACACTCATATATATAAATATATATAATTTATTATTTTCATAGATGATACTCTATACAATATCCCTTGCCTCAAACCACTGTTGGTTCATCCTCTTCCTCTCCTTCATGTTAATTTTCACTAATTAAACATTATTTCTCTCTAGAATTACTTGGTGTTCCTAGACGTGAAATATAAAAACCCATACAACTTTTATTTTATGGTAGTGAAAAAAGGTATGTAGGAATAATTTTTTTTGGTTCACGGATATAAATTGGATCCAAGTCCCGTGTATCCGTCATACTCCCATAGGATGAAATCAAATATATTTCCCCATTTTCTTCATTTACAAATCTAAATAACCACAATAATTTTTATACATAAATATTTTCTTAAAATATTTATAACACTTATGAAATGATTTTAATTTATTTTTGATGATTTTTTCCAATTTTTTAATATTTATATTCATAGATTAATAGTATTTCATGATACATTTTATTTAAAAACACATACTCTTTATCTTTATTTTTTTTCATTTTAACGTTTTTCAAAATTATTTTACCATTTTAAGAAATTAATATGTTTTGTATATTATTTTATATTTTTAAAAAATATTATATATATATATATATTATAGAGAATGATATGTAATATATTTTACATATTTGATATGGAATGAAAACATTGGTTATGCTCATGGATTATGGATTCAGAAAGAACTATGTCATATAAAAGAACATCATGTTACAATATAACTAGAACATCTATAAGGACATAACTTTAAACATTACATAATATTTAGTTAATTCAATAATTTGACATTTAATCACATCTATGATATTTTTAGTTTTAGTGATGTATTGAATTTTTTCATAACTCATACATAAAAACTTAAATATTAAAAGTAGATAATTATACTAACTATCCAATATTTTTAAATAAATATTCTTAATAATAAACATGGTTCATTTGATGTTTAAACAACAATAATTTTCTTTGAACCCATCCTTGACTATATTCTTCATGAAGTCATGTGAAAATTTTAAAAAATATCGGATGAGCATAAAATGGTAAATAAGGGATATATAATGAATTAAAACTATTAGACTCTCTAAAAAAAGTAAACCATGGATAATTTATCATAAATTAATACTTTTCACCTTTAAGAAGTAAAAAAAAATACTTCACTGAATATAATATCATTTCACACCTTTTGTAACCAAATTATTAACATAAATCCCATTAAAAGAATAAAATAACATAGACATGTATCTTTGGACATAAAAATAACCAAATTTAATAACCATACTATCGACTTCCACACATATAATTAAATGTAATATCCATGTGGCTGACATCCATAACCAATGCATTGGAGGTTATAACGTTACCAACCATCCTTAGATTATCACGAAACCAACAGTATTTGGTTTATCATGTAACCAATCACCTTTGGTTAATCACTTTACCAACCAGATTTGGATTAACATGTAACCACCCATAAAATGTACACGTACCATTATATAATCATAACATGTAAAAGCTTTAAATTATCAATAGTTCAATCATAAAATATCATTTTCAATCACAAGAAATAATTTCAAGATATTGAAATAGTAAATCCATATCAAAAACATTTTCAATACCAAAACACTAAATGAGGGAATAAGAAAATTATATTCATTTTACAAACATCAAATCTTCTGGAGGAATCCAAATATCAAATAATGGTTATGGTGGTGGGGAAG
The DNA here is from genome assembly GCA_963277665.1 of Viscum album. Classification (NCBI taxonomy): domain Eukaryota; kingdom Viridiplantae; phylum Streptophyta; class Magnoliopsida; order Santalales; family Viscaceae; genus Viscum; species Viscum album. The sequence continues at coordinate 794,354,673 of OY728143.1, read as the reverse complement.
TCATTTTGACTGCATATTATCAAGATACGCCTCAATGAAAGGAGATTGAGACGATGTCCATTTCCTGGAATATGACATATCTTTTTCATTGTTTAATTTCATGAATAATAAGCTTAGGTTAATTTATAGTTTCTTTACAACATTTTTAATATATATTATTAATTTAATATAACATTTTACCATATTATTAATATTATTTAATTATTTTCATTCAAATCTAACGTTTTGTTGATGTTCGGTACTTGAGTCAAAAATGAACTTATTTTGATACAAATTATCAATGTGGTCATAAGTCCTTTATATCCAAAATTATATCAATGATTTAAATATCATTTATATCAAATTTATATTTAATTTTAATAGTATATAACATTTTTAGATAAGAAATGAAAAACATCATTCATGGAGATGGTAGATCATATGTACGTATGCTCGCTACTTTTATTTATTTGTCATATTAATGGAACGAAAAATAAATTAAACATAGGTATAATATAAGTACAGTATAATATAAATTTTATATATGATACATAACTTTATTAAATATATCCTTTATATGTTCCATGTCTGGATTAAATGAGTCATATCACTTTGAGGGGGTGGTAGTCCACATTTTCTCAAATGAAATTATCTTCTTTACATATTATGGAAAGCATGACAGTATATTGTAAGTATAAATTACACAAGTGTAGATACTATATAAATATAATATATATCCATCATAATGGTGACCATGATTCGTGGAAGGAGAAAATTGAACAATCATCATTTCGTGAGGCAGTAGTTTTATGTACACAGAAACTATATATTCTATATCTTTTAGATACAGGTGTGTGTGTGTGTGGGTTGAAACATTAGCATAAATACATACTAATATATTTATAATATTGGGTTTTTATAAAATAATATAATAAATAGAGGTTAGTGCAGTTGTAAAAGGGAAATAAAGGAAAGGAGCTTGATAGAAGACGTTACCTCTAAACGGGTAGCTTTTTTCATTTGAGTCAAAAGGCTTCCATGAGTTTCTTTATGCATAGGTTAAGTAATAAAGTAGAATAGGATGTATTTTGGGAGATTATTTGAGTATAATTTGGATATTCCATGCATCTTGAGAGGTGTTTGTATGTGGGTAGAGGTCGTAGCCTTTTATATGGGAGAGGAGAGGAACTTTAGGAAGGACATGAAATATTATTTTATTATAAATTGATTATAGAATTATAATATGTAAAAAGTGATATATTTCAAGAATAATATAATAATTCATCTAATACCTATCTTCCAATAGGTTTTAGACATGCTAATCTCACAAAATTAGCCTTATAGTTTAGCTTTAACCCTTAGTTAAAAACATCAACTCATACCATGTCATAATTTATTTTCATAATATATTGTAACTATATATAGTATAAAATGTCAATTGAACAAAAATTGGATCATTAATGAAAATTTGAACGTCATATATGTTATTTGGGTGAATCTTATATTTTTTGGACTATTATATCATTTAATTAAAGAGTTTTCTTTAAAAAAACTCATTTATGGAAATTTGGACACTATTTATTAATTGATTTTTGATAAAGTCAAAACAACATGATTCATTTGAACCAAATGACTTAACTCGTCCCTAAAATGTCAATGGAATCCAAAAAATTCTTGTATGGAATCAAAATGTTCTAATTATATTTTTTTAATATTTATAATATCATTTATTTTTTTATTTCATTAATAAGATATTCACTATATAATCATTATTCCATAAACATATTTATTTATTTAATGTTAAAAAAATTGCCATGATGTAGGTTTTTTTATTTATGATTACAATTTATAGACAAATGGATCAGTTATATAACTCCACAATAAATATTGTTCATTAAAAATATACATGTTTAATTAAAATTTCTCTATACTTAAAATTAATTATTATAACATGTCATTATCACACTCATGTGGCTACATAAGGTCCTAAAATCGACCCAAGGATGCTAATGGTCATAAATTTATCATTTAGTAGGATTAATACATTTTTAGGGTAGTTTTATATTTTTATAAATTTTTCCCTTATTTACCTTATTTACTCTTTAACCAGGGTAACTAAAAATTATTATAGACATTACTACACATAATGTCACGAAATAAAAGTTACGTATTTAAAAATTTTGGACCTTTGGATTCCAAATATGCAATAAATATTTCCAGATTCAAAAAACAGAAATTATAGTAATTAATTAAAAATTATACCCCATTTTCAAAACCTGAAACCTAGTTTTTAATAAGTAAAAACTATCAAAAGTTTGACATGTGCTTATGTCTGATATAAATTTGAAATTACATCAAATGAAAAACATTGAATTAAATGATAAAAACAAAATCCAATTACACATTAAAACAAATTAAAATGAAAATATATCAATATAAATAAATTAGATGAAACTGTTGTTTTGAATTAAAATTAGTATTTTACACTATTCATTAAAATATGAATGTTTTCTAAAAAAATACCAAAATTTCAAAGAAAATATAATTGGATGTACAAATTCTAAATAATTATTATATTGTTTCAAATAGAACTTTTAAAAGTTTCATAAAATAGATTTAAAAATGGTTCTCCATCAAAAGGCTGTAAAAAATATTATAAAAAATATTAGAGTATTTTATGGTTAAAATTTGATTCATTCTCATTTTAAGCATATAAAATTTATTGAATAAAAGTAAATTTTTTTAACATAAATGTTTACTAATATTGTAGTTAGTTATGTTCAATATCAAGAAAACAACGGCTATGCAAAAAAATCCAAATAAAATAATAATATTTTTATTTTTTTATTTTTTTTGTATAACTCAATGTTGTTTGCAACGTAAGATTTCAGAGAAACCCGTTGTTTAAAGAATATTAATACTTGGGATGTTATATCCTTCCCCCCTTTTGGAAATTGCATCCCCATAACTATATTTACTTATCAAATAAGTTGGGATATTTCTACCTAATTGAATTTTTTGATTTCCACATTGCCTCTTCAACCATATGGATTTCAACAAAACCATTACCTGATGAATCACATAATTTAGTAACACTATCTCTATAATGTCAAGAATATGTATTGGTTTTTCCTCATAAGAAAGATTATCTTCCAACATGACTACATCTAGACAGAAATTATGATATGGATATGATATATACTTTTTCCACATTGAATCATGAAAACACTGTGTACCTGGGATAAACATGGAGGTAAATCCACTTGGAATTAAACTGATCCAACTTTCTCCAAAATTTTATGGGGTCTAATGATCCTAAGACCTGAAATTCCCTTCTTACAAAACACCTCACAATTTTACATGGAGAAACTTTGAGAAAGACATGATCACCTATATGAAAAGAATTATCCTTCCTCCGGCTATCCAAATAACATTTCGGCACACTATGTGCTATCCTCATGTGATTTTGGAAAAAAAATTCATCCATCTCTTCTACCAATTCTGGTCCCATAAACTTCATTTCACATAATTCATCCCAAAAAACAAGAGTTCAACACCAAATTCAATATAATGTTTCAAATGGTTCCATATGTATACTAGAATAAGAACTATTATTATAAGATATGTAAAAAATGAAAGATCTAGATAACAACATTCCTAGTAATCCATTGAATAAGAACCTAGCATATCCTCATAGGTCTGAATTGTTAGTTCTGAGTGCCCATCTGATTGTGGATGTCATGTTGTACGAAATTTAATTCAATTCCTAATTTATTATAAATTATATAAAAAATGATAGAAGTAAACATAGGATTACAATCAGATACAATAAGGAGAAGAATAACATAACCTGGGTATACATTTAATATACAATCTAAAATGATGATCTAGAGACAGAGTATCTCAAATAGGAATAAAATGGTATTATTTAGTCAATATATCTACAATAACCCAAATGAAATTGTTACCTTAAGAAGTCTTTGGTAATCTCACTACGAATTATATGGATATATTTTCATATTTCCACTTCTAAATTAGAAATGGATTAATTATCTCATTGAGTAACTGTCATTCTACATTAACATGTTGATAAATCAATCATTCCAAGATAAAGGCATAAATATGTCTTTTCATTCCATCCCAACTGTAATAATCCTAAAGATCTGAATACATATTTGTATTACAAGGATGAACTGAAAACAAAAAACTATGAGCTTTACATAACAACTCTTTCTTACACTGCGAATAATAGGGAACACATAATCTCTTTCTAAAGATCAAAACATAGTCTTTATTAAATGATAAATTTAGGTAACTTACCCTTATGAACCAATCCTACCATTTTTTTCAACTCACTATCTTCTTTCCGGGATTTATTAATTCTGTCAAATAGAGATGATATCACTACCACCTAAAACAAAAAAGAGGAATTCCCAACACTGAAAACTTATAATCATAATTTTATCAAAGGATCATGGTTAATCAAGAATTAATATTTCAACTCAAAGCATCTTCCACATTATTTTACTTTCCTAGATGGTAATGAATTGTGAAATCATTATCCTTGATTAATTCCAGTAATCTCATTTATCTCATTTTTAATAATTTCAGAGTGAATCTATATATAAAATTTTTGTGATTAGAATATATTTCACACTTTACTCCATTCAAATGATGCCATTTGATTTTTAATGGAAAAAATAGCAGCTAATTCCAAATCACATGTAGGGTAATTTAACTCATGAATTATCAACTGACGAGAAGCATTAGCAATTACATAATCATTTTTCATTGGGACATATCCAAGTATATTTAATAAATCATCACTATAGATAACTAATTCATCATTTTTGGAAGGCAATTATAAAATTGGAGCATTTAACAATCTTCTTTTCAGTTTTTGAAAACAATCATAACATTATTTCTTCTAAATTAACTTAACTCCTATACGTGTTATATTAGTTAGTGTGGTAGATAACCGATTTTTTTTTTCATGAAACCTTATATAATAACCCACTGATCCAAGATACCTATGAACCTCAATCATATTGGTAGGTTGTGGAATCTATTCAAAAACAAATTTTAGAAGGGTCAATAGTTAAGCCATCATTAGATAAAATATGACCACGGAATTAGTTTTTTTTGCAACCAAAATTCACTCTTAATAAACATTTTATTTTTTATTTTATCTTTTAATGTTTTTGGAACAATATTTAAGTGACTATCATGTTACTCATATCATTTAGAATACAGAAAATTATCATCTATAAACACACCCAGAATTTATCACCTGAGTCAACTGAGCCACCACTCTAAAAAACTATTCAATTCCAATTCTGACCATCTTTAGGATGCTGATTTGGAAGGTGGTTTTCCTCTATTTTCCTTTCCAGAAGAGCTTCCTTGTTTCCTTTTTGGGAATCCATTCTAAAAAAATATCTTAGATGAAGAAATATGGTAATATTAAATTTATATATCATTTCAATTTGACCATAAATTAAAAATATTTTATGGATATTCTATAAAAAAATATTCTAACTACTAATGTTATATAAACCGACCACCGATACCAACTATAAGGCCTCAGACATTAATATTACATAATCTTAAGTTAAGTCAATAATATTACTTTTAATCATTTCATGGAAATTTTATATTTTGGGCTTTAGATAATTATATCATAATTCTCATTTAACAACATAGATATTACAAGTAGTCACTTCAACTAACTATCCAATTTTTTTTCATAAATCATATTTTTTAAAAATGAAACAAGGTTTGCTTCATGTTTAAATAGCATGAACTTTATATGAACCCATCAATGACTCTATTATTATTTATTTCCGATGAAAAAATTTCACAAATTGGGAAGAGAATAAAAATATCTTTAATGGATACCTAAAAAATGCAAACTATTAGTGTTCCAGAAACATGTTAACCATGAATACTTTAGCATAAAGTATTATTTTTCACCATTAAGAAGTAGAAAAAGACTTCACGGAATATAAGCTCATTTCTTACCCTTTTTAAGACTAAAATATTACCCTAAATCCCATATAAAGCAACATATAACATATAAAGGTAACATTGTACATAAGCATACTTAAATAGAATTACCATATATTCAACTTCTATACATATCACTAAATATATTGGAAATACGACCGACTCCCATACCCAATAAATTGGAGGTTATAACTAAACAAACTATCCTTGGTTTATCATGGAACCACCAATAATTGGGTTTTCATGTAACCACACATCTTTAGTTTATCACATAACCAAATGTTAAATGTCCATGTACTATTATATAATCATAACACTTAAAAGTTCACAATTATCAGCATTACACTCAAAAATTTTCATTTTCAATACCATGAAATCATTTCAGGATTTAAAAATAGTATATCTACTTTCAAAACCATTTTCAATACCAAAATAACCAAAAATGGAATAAGGTACTTATTGTCCTTTTAAAAATATCATGGCTTATAGAGGAATCTATATATCAAATAACAGTTTCTGGGGCAAAGAAGATGTTTTCTCCACATACGTAAAAAACATTCATTTTTTTATTTAGAGAAATGATTCATAGAAAAAATATTCCATTTAAATTAAAATTCCAAAAGTGGTTTTGTTATTCACTCTATAAAAAATGGTGGTGTATGTTATCAAAATATACCTCAATGAGAAGATATTGAGACAAAGTCCCTTATCTTGAATCCGACTTGACTTGTTAATTATTTAACTTCGTAATTAATAAAAAAGGTTTATTTATACATGATTTATAACTTTTTTAATGTTTATAATTCATTTTACATCACTGATTACCATGTTATAACAATTAGTTAATTATTTGAGTTCATATCAGATGTTTTAGTGATGTTTGGTACTTAAGTCAAAAATGAACTTGTTTTGATGAAAATTATCCATTTGGGAATTAATCCATTATATCCAGTATGATATTTGTGCTTTAAATATCATATATATCAAATATTTATGTATTTATATGAGTCTATAGCAATTAGTGAAATTGAATGAAATACACCATTCACGGAGACAATAGACCGTATATACTCATGAACGCTACTTTCATTTCTTTGTCATATTAAATGAATGAAAAATAAATGATACATATGTATATTATAATTCCAAGATAATATTTATGTTATATATGTTACAAAATTTATTCAACTTTATCATTTATACATTTAATTTATGTAATGAACAAGTCATATCACATTGATGGGGTGGTAGTCCACACTTCCTCAAATGAATTTATCATATTTTCTCTTTATGGTAATCATAATGGTTTTTGGAAAAAAAATTACATAAGAATAGATAAAATGTAAATATAATATATATCATATATAAATTCAGTTCCATCATAATGGACGCCATGATATATGGTAGGATAAAATAAAAAAAAACATCATTTCGTGAGGTAATAGTTTTCCATACACAGAAACAATATGTTCTATATCAATTAAATGGAGATGTTTAAGTGTAGATAAAAAATAGCATAAAATCACATGTTATATTAAAGATACATTTTTTGTTATAATATAAAGGAATAAATACAAGTTAGGGGGTGAGAGAAGGAAATTAAATGAAAGGATCTTGAGAGAAGACGTTACCTCTAAATCGGATAACTCCTTTTGATTTGAGACCAACGTATTCCTTGAGTTTCCTTCGTCCCAAGGTAAGGTGTCTAAGAGAAAATGATGAATTTTTGGAGAATATGATAGAAAATATTGTATGAGACAATGGGCTTGAGAGGAGTGAGTATGTGGGTAGAAGTGGTGTCCCTTCATAAGAGGGAGGATAAATTTAGGAATTTCATGAAATATTAGTTTATTATAAATTGATATTCAAATTATAATAGTTAAATAGTGTTATATTTCGAGGATAATATGAGGATGGGTCTGAATCCTCCCATACAATAGGATTTAGATATGTTTAGTTCAAAAAATTTGCATTATCTTTTAGCTTTAACCCTTTGTTACAAATGTTATCTCTTACCATTTCTTCTTGAATATTCTTAATATATGGTTACTATAGTTACTATCAAATGATAATTGAACCAAAATTGGATCATTAATAAAAAAATTTAAAATTATATATGCTAGTTTCTTGAATTTTATATTTTTAGGCTATTATATCATTTAATAAAATAATATTAGTTTTAAAAACTCCTTTATATCAATTTTGAAACTATTCAGTAATTGATTTTTATAAAGTCAAAAAACATGATTACTTCTAAAAAATGAATTTAAACATCTATAACATGTCAATTATATACAAAATATTCATGTATTGCATCAAAATTACCAAATTGCATTTATTTTAATAATTTTTATAACATTTATTTATATATTTCATAAATAAGGTAATAACTACATCATCATTGTGTCATAAATAAATTTATTTATGTAAAGTATAAAAATTATAAATAAAATACCATGATTTTGGAAATATTTTTAAATTTCTAATTAATATTTAAAGGAAAAGAGGCTAGTTATATAACCCTACCTTATAATTGTTTTCATAAAATGAGAACTATTTACGTTATATTTCTCTTTACATTAATGTCATTTTTTAACATGAAATTATGAGTCCCAAGTGAATCCATGGGGTCCTATAATAGACCCCAGGATGATAATGGTCATAAATACATAATATAAATTGATTAAGATATGTGTTGGGATAGTTTAATATCATTATAATATTATTTTTTACCCTTATTTACCGGATTTACCCTTCAACCGTGGTATATAAAAATAATTTCTAATGTTACTATTCTTAATTTTCAAAAATAAATGGCACACATTTACATAATTAGGACCTTATGATTCCAAATATGGAATCAATATTTACAAATTAAAAACACAAATATTTTATTAATTAATTAAAAATTAAAACCTATTTTCAAAACGTGAAAGCGGGTTTTTACGAAGTAAAAACTATCAAAAGATTCACATATGCTTATGTATGAAATAAATGTGAAATTACATATAGTGACCAAAATTTGATTAAATGATAATACAATAATCCAATTAAAAATTAAAACCAATTAAAATGATATGCTAACTATATAAATAAATTAGATGAAAATGTAGTTTTGATTTAAAATGTAGTATTTTTCACTATTCATAAAAATATGGATTTTATTAGAAAAATACCAAAATATAATTTTTTTGATATCCCTATTCTTAATAATAATTTTTTTGTGAAATAGAACATATAAAATTGACAAAAACTATATTTAAAAAGGGTTCATCATCAAAATGTGGAAAACATACTTTAAACAAAATATTAGAGTATTTTACACTTAAAATAGGATTCATTCTCATTTTAATCCTCTCAAATTTGTTATATAAACCTAAAAACTTTTAACAAATTTATTTAATCATATTGTAGTTTGTTTGTTCATTCAGAAAAATACAACATCTATGTGCTAAATTCCATTTAAAATAATAATAATATTATTGTATTATTTTTTGGTATAACTCAATGTTGTGTGTAACATAAGATTTTAGGGAAACACCATGTTTCTGGTCATGTATTATCTCGGAAATAAAATCTCCTTTAATGTAAAATTATGATTTTATTCATAACTATTAATAGATATAAAAATGTATTATTCTATAAATACCTGGGATGTTACCACACTAGTGACATAAATTTCTTAAATTCCATCAGAAATTTATACTACATAACAAATCAACACATATTAAATTACCACATATAGAGTATACCTATTTCAACAAAAGATATTTCATTAATCCAATTCCAGTTTATCTAACAAAATCAATCCAGTATAGTGAATAATATGACGTTGGACTCCTCTACCACGTCAAAACAATAATAATACCCAATATTCAACTCTTATTCTCTTAGGACGATGAATTTATGTAGTTTTAATGATTCTTTAAGAATGTCATTTTTTGGTTCCAAACTCTAAATTTCTATTTATTTATTTATATAGTAAAATATTAAATTACCAAACCTAATAATATTGATATGACATGAAAATGGGTGGATGCCAACTATATGGAAAAATTTTATGAGGATGGGGTTAATGAATTCATCATGTCTCCATTATATCAGGCATTTGAACCTTCTAAAAGACCATATCGATATTTGAGCACTATTTATTCATGAATAATTTGTCTAGATGATTTTCATGAAAACATGATTTATAATAGAATAGTTTAATGTTTTAAATGTTTTACTATACATGGATAAATATTGAATATTTACAGTAACTAGGATAAGATGTTATTTTCGAAATAATATGATTTTATTTCATGTCTGAAAAATGATGGATACTATATTGAGGATGTAATTGAAATTCTGAATGATAATGAAACTTTTATGAGGAAATGAAAATTATAGTTGAACATGAACATTCTCAGAGTCCAAAATTGTATTAGAAGTTATTTATTTGTTTAAAGATGCCACTGTAGTATTTCTGTAGAAGATATATAGTATTGTCATCCATACAGAATCATTATAACCAGAAAGGTGAAAATATATAGGGAGTGACACTAGTCTTACTGAACTAATTTCTCTCTTGGATTATATGATCCCAAAATATTACGAGTTTTCTTTCTAAATATATGATAGTAAAAGTACTCTATGTGCAATGCTTTGGATGAATAAAAGAATACATACATGTGAAAACAAGTGTATAATATATATCATGGACCAAAAAGCAATTAAAAAATTCCCCAAATTTGGTGATTCTCAATATATGAAAGATGAATTAGTTAATATGAAATTTTTATGGTAATTTTTATTTATTATATGTTTTAGGAACCTATATGGATGTGAGGATAATTCATGTCAATTTTCATGACATGTAGACACATAAAATAATGATGAGAGACATCATCACTAAACCAAATATCCTCAGTGGAAGCTAAATGATCACAATTATAATGAATTTGGAAATTAGTTGAGAAACATTCATCTTGTGCTATCTAAGGATGCAATGAATCCTTTTGGTTCTCAAAGTAGTACTCAAGGTAAATAAATATTACTATTGGTAAATTATATCATTCCACTGTACATATTTTTGAAACATAAATATGTTATGTAATCTCCCATTATATAAGGACCAAAACAATCGAGTGATGATATTTATGTTTATTAGGCACCATTGTCCAAAGATATAAAAATATTGTGGAATTTAGGTGTTACGTTGGTTCAAGCATATATAAATGAAGATTTTACATTGAGATATATGTCATATAGGATGATAAATCAATTTTTCTTTATATGTAAAATTTTTATGATATTAAATTAATGGAACTCAAGTGTGTTTTTTTTTATAAAATTGTAAATAGTTAATTAGGTTGAATCATTCATCTTAGATGGTGTTTCTATGAAATCAATGATTTCTACCTCAATGAATGATGTGCCACTCTTGGATGAAATAATTAGACAGGGCACAATATTAATGTAAAACAACATATTTACTAACATGTGATTATCTGTTTGAGAATTTGAATGATACAGCCACTACTTTTGGTAAACCATTTTTGAAAAATCATACAAAAATTGGTTGAAAAAAAGAATTTTTATACCTTATTGAAATTTCTTGTGCATCCGATTTTTTCTTGATGTTATGCATATTGAAACAATGTATCTGATTGTTTAATTTGAATGTTACTAAATCCACCCAGGAAAATTAAGGATTCATTTAAGGATAGTTTGGACATGATCGACATGGGAGTATGAGAAGAGTTTTCACTATTGAAGAGTGAAAACGAAACCTTTCTTCTTACAACATATTATAGTCTTTCAAGGAAATAGATATGCCAATTTTGTAACTTCTTGAATTATGTAATGATTCCATATGTGTATTCATAATATTTACTTAGTTTCATGTCAATGGTTGACTTAATGTTAAATGTTCATAAATCACATGATTATCATATTTTGAACAAGATTTAATTTATGTATATTTTTGTTGAATCTATCCCAAGAATATCCCTCATACATTAAATAAGATATATTTGTTTTTAAAATATTTATACAATAATGTTATATACATGGAAAAATTTCCAACAATATAAATGAAATTTATAAAATATTATATGAATTGGAGATGTTATTACTACCGACACTCTTTGATATGATGCTTAACATGGTAATATATATTCAAAAATGTGGTTTTGTACATTATAGATGGATTTATCCATTAAATGGTATATTAATATTTTGAATGTGCATGTAAAAAAAAATTTGGTCCTAATTTTTTATTGTGGAGTGATTTTTTTTAATGAATTTGATGAATTGTGTACCATCTAACTGACTGATTTTGAGAGCATTAGTCTACCAAAATCTCATCACACCGAGAATCTGGTGGAGGAAGTAATTTATGGAATATATGTTTTTGAAATTATTATTAGAAATTTTGAATATGCACACATTTACATTTATCAGAATTGTTTTGAGGAAGAACAATATTTTGAAACCCACAAAGAATTTATTTTTCATTTGAATGCAACAAGGACTAAAATTTGGGTATTAAAAAAATAATAAATATATTATAGGATGGCTTGAGAAAATATTTTCAAATAGATAACAAAAAATCTGGATTCATGTTCAGAACGACTTTAATGGCTACCTAGAAGACCATGTGTGCACATATTATCTTACAATGGTTATGTAATTAATGGTTATATGTTCTATAAAAATTGACATGACGAACATAGTACCATGAAAAATAGTGGAGTTACACTTATTGCTGAAGCGATCTATATATCTGGTTCCAAGGTCATATGTCAAAATTATGGAAATCTGTCATATTTTGGAATCATCTGTCAAATATGGGAGTTGGATTATAAAACATTCCAAGTGGAAATTTTTCAATTAAAGTTGGTTAATAACTGGAGTGTAGTTAAAATTGATGAATAGGGATTCATGAATATGGTTTTTAGTAAGGAATGGTATAATGAAATATTTTTTTAATAGAGTCATAGGTAGTACAAGAATTTCATATTCAAGATTATACAAACTGAATATGTTTAATAGTTCAGTTATCAATAAAAGCCAGGAATGGGTAAGATAATAATTAAATAATTCATAACCCTTTAATTAGGATTTCACAATCATTTTGTAGTGTTCCCAATAGAGATTATGTGTTTTTTGTCACAATAAAGGTATTTAGATACTCGATTGAGGGGTTAAATCTCTTAAACCTTTAAAAAATGAGTTCAATAAACTAGCTATATATTTTTAATATACATTTAGTTACCTCATATTATTATCTATTTAAAACTTCATTTATATAATGTATATTAAATTTTCAACCACTTCAGTCAATAACAACTCATGCGCATGAATAAACTACCAATATTGAGAAACAATAGGTTCGTCAACATTCTAGTGACACAATATAGAGGAACAACAACCTTAATCACATGATGGTATTACCAATCCCCCATAATAGAATAATGATAATGTTGAAGTCAAGGGAATTGTAGAATCTGAACAATATGTGTCCAAAAGTTTTTGAGCATCGTAGCGTGAATGTGTTAAAAAAAATTATTGAATTGAGAAATAACAGAATCAAATTTGAGGATGGATGTAATGCATTATACCAACCTATTAAGCCTAAAAAATTCATGTTCAATACTTACATTGGCCTCACCACTATCATGAACATGCTGAATTATAGATAGTTGTGTCCCAATTTTTTTCCTATACATAAAACATTAATTTTTAATGTAATTAGGGAAAAAATATTAAATAATTTATTTATTTTACAAAAAACACATTGAATCATTTTTTTGTCTTTATTATCCCTTACAGAGTGCATTTATTGTATATAAAACCTGAATGAAATTTTTATTAATGATCCCTATAAAGGAAAATATAGGCTTTAATATAATTTTCATACATTATATTCTCAATGAATCTGAAGGGAAAATAAACCCCCACCGATCAGAGAATCATGCACACTTGATAAGGAAACATGTTTGGGACAAATTTATTGGTCATAATGAGTATATATATTCTTAGGTTCACTGATACTGGTAAAATTTTTATTAAAAATACATTAACTAATCATATTGATTAATAGTTTTTCATTTATGAAATAGTAATTGAGGGATATAAATAAGAAACAAGAGAAAAAACCAACATAACCACACTAGAAAGCACGGATAGGGTACACTTCACTTGAAAATAATAATACATATTTTAAATATACCAAAATAATTTGATGTGGAATGAAACAAAAAGATATTTATGTTACTTTATATATATGTATATTAATGAATCTAAATCTAAATCAACTTCTATCCCATGATAGGTTTTGTGGTTGGAGGTATATCTAAATAATGATAAGAGACCAATAGATAAAAACACAAAAAAATAGTTGGAATCATGTGAGTTTCTAAAATAAAAAAAATTGTTTTAGATTAAATAAATATTATATAATATGTATTTCTTATTTTCCAATAGTTTTTTTCTACTTGCACAGAAGAATCATGATATTTAGTAACCAATGAAAAAATACTATCAGTGGAATTGAAGTAGTGAGTACACCATGGATGCTTTAGAGGTGATGTTTTGGGGATCAAAACCTGAATATATTATGAGAGATTAAATGAATAAGGTGATAACGATAAGAATGTTTATGATTTTAAATCATTATTAGTTTCTATAGAAGAAAAAATTAGTTAGTTGTGAATGTTGTTATAAAATGTTATAATAAGGAATCAAAGTGAATAAACAACACAAAAACAACCACTACTTGAGGATCCCTCCACCACCATCTACATTGAGGTGAGCCATTCCCCTTAATGATCTATCTTATAAGTGGTAAATAATATTTTCATAATTTTTCCAATGACATGTTAATGAGAAAGGATCTAATAACATCCATTTACTAATATTCTACAGTGTTAAAATGATTGTGATTTATATCTATCAACACTCACGCATTACCATTTTGTGAGGGTCACAGTGTAGAATATATAAGGAGATATTCCAAACAAAAAACAACATCCAGTAGTTCTTGTGAGAGTGGGGAATCATTCATATCAGGAGCTAGGTGTTGAGATACCTTTTAAAGCCACAACCTTAAACATTACATAATATAGATAATTATTTTAGAAATCACTTTCTTACATTACAAAAGAACATTTTTTATTAGAGTTTTAAATTTTTTTTACATAATTCATACATATCAACCCACAATAATAAAAAGTTGTAACCAGAAAAATAGTATTGCTTTCATACAAAATAATAAAGTTTTTAATGAATCATGAAATATTTTCAAGAAAATTTTTCACAACATTCATCTTGGATTTTATTTTTATCTTAACCATCCATAAACCCTATGAAATAAATTTTAAAATATTGGATGAGGAATAAAATATCATCAAGGTCCATAAATTAACTGAAGGGTTTAGTGCATGAATACTTATAAACATATGAGATCATTTTGAGAGGGCATGCCTCTCACCCATAAAGTATTATATACATTAATTTTGAAAACAATATATTTCCATAGAACATTAAAAACACAAATAATACCATATTTTTTTTATTTTGAATTAATTACAAATTATTTTAACCCTTAAATATACCATTTGATTGGTAACTATCATGGATACATTACAATGTAACCCTCATGACTACCTTATGGTATAACCTTCACCGTTACAAATGGAATAACCATTATTTTAATCTTCAATAATTAACAAAAACAATTTTTAAAGGGAGATATATGTACCAACATTCATCATAAATAATTCCCAAGAACCTAAAAATATTTATAAAACATGAACACATGCATCATTAAAATATACTTTTCTAATATTGTAAAATGAGACATTATCGAGGATTTTAAAAGAAAAATACTTTACCTCAGGTTTGTTTTACTCAAAACATGTTAAAAAATCATGAATAATGGTTAAAAAATGTGTTATTAATTTATCACAGAACCATATTAATATTTATAATTACTAATTTTATCTTATTATAACATCTTACCACCCATTTATTATTAAATAATTGGATATTCTCATTATTTCGGGTGAATTTCTTCTATAGTTTACATTGTTGGTTCACTATGGATTTTATTTTTGAATGGAAAAAACTTTAGAAGTAAAATTAAATGGAATTAATATGTTTACATAATTTTAAATGATTATGTATATCATTGTTTTAGATATATAGACGAATCATTTGATAAATAATTAATGAAAATGGTTTAATCTATTTTCTCGATTTTTAAGACCATCACGAGCATATATCATTCTATTGAATATAATGTTTGGATATTGGTTCCAAAACATTACAAACCTATAATATGTATAATAAAATCTTATTTAACAATAATAATGGTTTTATCATTGATTTTAATGGTGGTAATGAAAATTTAAAAGACATTATTTGCGATGATGGTAAATCGACCCATAATAGATGATGTTTTAATTTTTTAGAATAAGAGGAGAAGATGGGAGGACTGATGATAGATATTATAATAAAATAATAAAATTATTGTACATGTAAGATAATATATTTATTAGGTTACTTTTATTAGTGTATGTGAGGATAGAATAAAAAAATATATGAAATTTAAATGAAAATAAAACAGAAAGAAAGAGGATTTTACATCTGGTATTCTCCTCGAGGACATCCTAAGATAATTGGTTTTAGACATTCAGTGAGACAAATAGGTCTTGGAAATGAGTAAGAGGCTTGGGAATGGTATTGGGATATGTTAAACAATATACTTGGATTTTATATTTGATTAGAAGAGGTGGTGGTGGTATTTATTGTAGATGAGTGGGGTGGTTTCTCATTATTATATACATTAGTTTTTTATATTGAATCCAAAATTTGAATAGTATGAGAATTAAAACAAAAATAATAAAATAATGATAGTTATTATGATATTATGGTGATTAATTTATAAATAACTCATTTAATGGTTTATTTATCTTATAATGTATATATACTGTATATTACAGTTTTTTAATAATCACAAAAAATTCAAGTATTTTAAAAAAATGCCAAAAATTTACCCTAAGAATTTATGAATGTGTATAATTTAAAAAATGAACTCCAGTTTAAGTAAATAATTTTCAAAATATAAGAAATTTATTTTGTTATTATAATAATATTTTATTCGAAAAATACCAATTTTAAAATTACAAATGATTTTTTGACCTTTGGAAAATTATTCAAGGACTCATAATGTTATATTATCATCATAGGAAAAAAATATTAATTTATTTATCTGTTTTTAAAGAAAAATTTTCTTTTAAATCATCATATTTATTATAAAAATAAAAATAACCATTTATATTTGATAGAAATAAAAACAAATAATTTAAAAATTTTAAAATATTTATATACTTTTTCATTGATAGAAATATTTAATATTTAACTTATAAGATACATAAATTTTATTTATACTCTAATCGGTGAGTTAAATGTTCTAATAGGATATATTTATTAATTATGTTAAATGCCACTTTTTGCAGTATGTATTTATATTGAATTTTACAAATTAATTTCAGAATGAAAAAAAATTATTTTATATGTACGTGGGTTGTGACATACAAGTTCTACTTGATGATTCATAGATTAATTTGGTCATGAAAGCTATTGTATCTTTCTTATAATTGTAGTTAGATCTTCTAAAAATGGTTTTTGATAAGGATGTATTCATTTATAATTAATATTTTTTGAAAAAACATTAATAATTAATGAAAATTCCTAATACGATGAAAATTGTTACTGAGGGATAAAGCTAAGTTGTGAAATGGGTGGTTAAATCAAAATAATATAAAAGATTAGCCAAAAAATTGAAAATATCATCACAACTTACCTTTACACAACCCATTGAACTTCCATATTTATTAACATCAAATGTTTATGTGGAAAAACTATTAGAAAGTGATGATATGAACATAATTTATTCTGAATAAGAGATGTACGATTATTCTATTACAGACTATATTGGTATTTAGAATGTAAATAAAATCCTCAAGCATGAATGGCTAGTAGTCTTAGTTGTAAAGGTATACTTGAAGTGTGTTTTCATGATTTATTTTGTCTAATAGCTGATCTACTATATTAATTTTGACTAAATAAAATTTATATTTTTTGTATGCATATATATAAATACTATTTGAAGGCAAACCCCTATGAACAAAATTTTGGGCCTATTACTTCTGAAAACACTTCTATTCATCCATTCTCATTGGAACTAATGAATATTATAGTAAGAGTGGAAAAAATTCCATAGTATTTTAACAAAAACATATAGATGACAATATCTTTTTAATACCCTTATTACTGGGGTAAAACTGTACAATTTAATCATATCATATATTTTTTCATTCATTTTATTACATATTCTTTTTTGTTTTTATTTATCATTAGTTACTCTTTGTAGTCAATTTTAATACTCTAAGGAATTACATTCTAATTTAATTCATGTATACCAATAAAACCAACCACAAAGGATGGTAATTATCAAATTTTAATACACTACATGCAACATTTTACAAATAGACATGAATATATATATTTTATATTATTTTTTTAATGAAATAATTGTTAAGATTGGAAGGTGTTTAAATATCATCACAATCAAGGCATGAGTACATTCCATAATCACAAAAATTAATTAACAATAAAAAATGGGCAACTATTCGGTTATATATAACAATATTCCACTATCAAAACATATATCAAAACAAATTACATATTTTTCTCAATGTTTATATAGTTTGAGTAACAAAATAATGTTAAATATTGTGGTTATTATGTTTGAAAATATCGTAAATATATCGAATTGTAACAACAAAAAAGAATCCCCAAAGTGGTAATTCTGATGATAATTATAATTTTATTAACAATAATAAGTAACAATTTATTTATTTATATTTTTTGATCACTACTAGGAATTTCAATAGTCCACATATTCAAAAAAGGAAATATATTCATTTAAAAATAATTAAGATTAATACATGGTGAATGATTTTTTTATTGAAATCTTGAATATTTCCCTTCATACTAATAATTTAATATATTTTGGAATCATTTATCTTCTTTTTTTAATTTCTTTACCATTTTTACTTAATAATTACATTGTAAATTTTCATTTAGTTAATGAAGAAGGATGACACTCTCATTATGCACCCACGTACTATGATTATGAAATCAACGAGGATTATTTTCTCATGAGGATACACTTTTTTTTAATTATGAAATGGATTCAGAAGTTTGGATTATAAAACAACAATGTTGTAAGATAACCCATAATGTTGAATGTATTGAATAATAAAAACACATGGTGTGATGTGTAGGAATATACCTCAAATAAATCATGTAAATTGTACTCTCAATAAAAAATAAAGGGTATGTTATTAGTTAAAAATCCAAAATCTTATTCACAATATCTGTTACGTACTTAAAATTGAGAAATCACATTTATACTTTTTGATATTTTAGGAAAATTAATCATATGACATTTGTGACTTGTTGGAATGAGCCGCACATTAGTCCAATACATGGTGTCCCCATTATTTCGAAGGTTGAAACATGTTACCATCTGTTCATTCTCATATAAGAATAAAACACACCACGATCAACCTCAACTTAATATGACACACATTATTCTTGGTGTGAATTGAGGTGGATTTTCTAGTTTATAATTTACAATTTATCTTAGAAAGAATATCACACACTAAAAAACAATAAAATATTTTCATTTTTTTTAAAAAATTGGAAAAATATCCATAAGTAATTTTGACATGCAAGAAACAACCAAAAAACATTCTAATATATAATATTTCCAGTATGACTCAAAGTGTGCGTATTCAGATTGAAATTGACATATTAGTTCAAAATACATATAACATTCTCAAAATAGGAAAAAATAATTACAATTATTTTTATACTTTAGTAAAACATTCCATATGTCATTTTTTATGTGTAAGAAACAACTTATACACAATTTTATATACACTATTAATGGTATGAATTAAAGTGTTGGTTATGAGTTTAAAATGGATAAATTAGATCAAAACCTGTTTTACTACCTCAAAACCATGAAAGCCTGATCAGAATTTATTAATACTTTATTATAATGATTCATAAGATGTTTTTGACATGTAGGAATTAGTCTCATGTAATACTGAAAAAATATGTGATTTGTATGACTCCAAATTCATACTTTCAATTTAAATTGACATTTTAGTAAAAAAAATGTTACAAATTCAAAAATAGGAAAACACTTTCAAATTTTTTCTTTATGAAAATGACCCATACATCATAGTTGATGTGTATGAATCAGACATATATTAATATGTTGCACTATGTTGCTAGTTTGACTCAAAGTGTCTATTTTTTATATAAAATTGACAATTTAAATCAAAACACAAATCACATACTCACAACTGAGAAAAAATATTAACATTGTTTATATACATTATAACAATGATCTATATGTCATTTTGGATGTGAAAGAATCTGAATCACCTCATTTTCATACACGGTGTTCCCAAAATGACTCAAAGTGTCAGTTATAAGTTTAAAATTAAAAACATAGTTCAAAATGTGTGTCACTCATTGAAATAAAATCATGCACACTTGGATTATGTTGATAATTTATGAAAATGACTCAATTTTTAAGATGTCTATGTTTTTCTCCCACTAAAATAACACCTGATGTGACTAGAATTACTTAATGTTTGTATTTTCATTTGAAATTATTATTTTAGTATAAAAGACTCATGACATACTCAAACCCAATATAAAAGTTTAGATTTTCTTGATAATTTAGTACAATTATTCATATGTCATTTTCGATGTATAGGAATAAACCACACGTCAATCTAATGCATGGTGTGACAAGTTTTACACCATGTATGTATTTTTATTTAAAATTTACATATAGGTTCAAAACACACTTCACATACTCATATAAAGATAAAACTCATATAGATTATTTCTATTATTTTGTAAAATGATCCATATGTAATTTGTGACGTGTATGAATCAGCCACAACTCAATATGATATAGGGAGTACCAAGTATCACTAAAATTGTATTTTATGAGATTAAAATTGATAATTTTGTTCAAAAGTTTTATCAGTCAATGAAAACAAAGAAAAAATTCATTTATTTTATTGATAATTTAAGAAAAAAATTAACAAGTCTTTTATGATGAGTATGAGTTAGTCTATTGGTAATCCAACACATCATGTGACCTATATGACTCAACCTATTTGTTTTCAGTTTAAATATGAATTTTAGTTTGAAATACACGGGGCATACTCAAAACCAAGAAAAACATTCATGTTGTCTTGATAATTTAAGAAAATGATTCATAAGTAATTTTTTAATTGTAGGAATCAGATATATATCAATTCGATTCTTGTTGTCACATGTATGAATAAAATTGTGTCATTTTATTTAAATTTGAAATTTTAGTTCAAAACAATGGCCACATAATCAAAATATAAAAAAAACATAATCATATTTTTTTGATAATTTATGAAATTTATCCATAATTCCCTTTTGGAATATAGGAATAAACCTCAACTGAATCAAACACATGTTGTGTTCGATATGACTCAAAGTTCAACTTATTAAATTAAAATTTAAAATTACTTTTTAAAGGTGTTTCACTCTCTGAAAAATAAGAAAACCCACTTTTATTATATTTAGATTTTAGGGAAACAATTAATAAGTCATTTTTATGTATCGTAATTAGACTCCCATCAAACTGACCCATGATGCGACCAGTGTGACATAGTGTACATGATTAAATATTAAATTTTAATTTCAGTAAATAATACATGTGATATAATCAAAATTGGTCGAAATCATTTTTATTATTTTGATACTTTATGAAAATTATCCTTAATTGTTTTGTGACATTTTTGAATCATTCGTACATCATTCTGATGCACGGTGTGACATGTTTTAATGAAAGTATGGATTTTAATTTAAAATTTTTATTTTAGATCAAAAAACATGCCACACACCCAAAACAAAGAAATGGAATTAGGTATGTATTGATAATATTAGAAAATGATCCATTTTTCATTTATGACTTTTATGAATTAGTCCCACCACAAACGGATGCATGGTGTGCCTGAAATGGCTCAAAGTTGTTATTATGAGATTGAAATTAAAATTTTAGTTCAGAACACATTTTATCAACAAAAAACTTGAAAAATTCAAAAAAAATTGTTTTGATACATAATGAAAATTACTCATAATTCATTTCAGATGTGTAGTAAAGAGTCTCATATCAACTTGACAGACAATGTTACTAGATGAATTAAAGTTCATTATTTCAGTTTATATTAAAATTATCGTAAATAAGAAATGTGACATACTCAAAAACTATAAAATTAATTGATTTTGTCTTTATAATTTAGGAAAATATTCATTAAGAGATTTTGTAGGTGTCAGAGTGAGTTGCACGATGTGTCTGGTATGACTCCCAGTGTGCCTTTTTATTTAAAATTCACATTTTTTTTAAAATTAAAATCACATACACAAAAGTGGTAAAACACATTTAGATTATTTTGATACATTAGGAAAATGATATATCAGTCTTTTTTTATGTATAGGAATCAGTTGTACCTCAATATAATACATAGTGTTCCCGATATGATAAAAAATTTCTTTTATCATTTTATAATTTAAACTTTATTTAAAATATATTTCATTCATTGAAAATTGAGAAAATACACTCATATTATCTTGATAATTTTTAAAAAATTATTCACAAGTCACTTTTCACATGTATGAATCAGTTCCACGTCAAACTAGCACATGATGTGACTAGTATGACTCAAAGTCTTTGTTTTCAGTTAAAATTTACATTTGATCAAAAAGGCTTGCGAAATACTAAAAAAACAAGAATTTTTTTGGATTGACTTGATACATTATGATACAAATCTTTAATCCATTTTTTTTTTAGTAATTCTCTTAACATAAATCCAAAAAACGGTTTCATCGATATCACTCCATGTGTGTCATTTTATTTAAAATTGGGATTTTAGTTCAAAATGCATTTCACATTATCAAAACAATGAAACAATGTTGATATTGTTTTTATACAAAATAAAAACAATCCATAAGACATTATTTATATATACATATTATCAAAACCTCCATCACATACACATTGAACATAGTATGAATCAAATTGTCTATTATGAGTTTAAAATTGAATATTTTGTTCCAAACGTATGACACTAAATAAAAAAATGAAAAAAATCTCATATTTTTTTAATACATTATGGAAATGATTCATATTTTATTTTTGATTTCTAGAAATTACTCACCCATAAAACTGACACACGGTGTGACTGGTAAGTATAAATATTAATTTTTTTAGTCTAAAATGATGTTCCAATAAAAAATACATAGGAAAAACTAAATAATGACAAAACAATTTTATATTTTATTGATAAATTAAATGACCAGCCTTGATTCAATTTTTACATGTTGGAATAATCCACACATCAATCTGACACATGGTGTGACTAGTATGACTATGTGCGTGTCCTCTTATTTAAAATTAACATTATATTAATGTATTGTTTCATATTTATTCTTAATTCTTTTCTTTATTGTACTACTAACATGATAATATTTTCTGATAGAGGAGTTTTATTTTTCTTTATTTGGGGTGTTTTTTGACAACTGATACCTTGATTGAGATTTTTTGAGAGAGAGTCGACTTTGAAAGGGAACGAAATTCTATTGACAATGTAATTAAGAATGTAATTGTAATTTTTTTGAAATGTATATTATAGAGGAATTTTTTATTGTATTTGGTATAAATATTTTTTATCAATTAAATTAATAATTTCCCATATAATGTTTGTTTATTTCTGTAGTGTGCTGTAATTTTAAAAGCACTCTATAGGAATATGACCTTTATCAACACTAAAAATGTGCTGATAAAGGGTGGACATTGTTAGTGCTCAAAAACTAAATCATAAAGGGTACCATTTATCAATTCTAAAAAAGATATCATAAAGGATCCAATATATTATATCTTTTATAGAACTCGTAAAATTGGACCACTTTTAATGACGCTTCGATCAACAAAGCATTTTAGATTTGATAATGTATTTTTCTAGCACATTTAAAATCCAAATATATAGTAGTGAAATGATCATTCATTTTTTATGTGTGATGATTTTACCAAAGTGGGATATTTGAGGGTGAAAAATATATATAGACTGTATATCATTTCTATTGTGATGCTCACTACCTTTGAATTATTTTGAGATTATTTGGTGGAGAATGCTTTGCTGGAAAAAGTGATATCCTTGTTATTGACAAGGTTATTTTTGATAAATTGGTATAAGTCCTTTTATTATAATCAATTTAGATCTCCCTAGATTAATTTAAGTGTATATGTCTACAAGACCTAGGTACATTCAGGAATATTTCTAATCGTTAACCATATTTTCCAGCATATGGTCATATCATGAATAACATTAGGATACCTAGGGATGTATTATGATATGAATATGAAATTGATGACCTAGGTATTTAAAATGGAAACGATCTATGTGTAACATCCTTAAAATTTTATTTTTACTTTTACATTAAATAAATTCTCTGTTGATTGATTCTTTTCATACACAACATCAATCCTAAATGAACTACAATACATTTTTTGAGAATAAATATTAAAATGTAAGATAATGTCAATGCATAATGATAATGATATAAAAAATATTATTCTGAAAATTACTAGAGGACTGAATCCACATGAAAAAAAAAATTACCCAATTCTAAAGTATTTATATTTTTGTATTTCTTTGAACACTAATCTGGAATGAAAATAAGGAAATAAGATAGAGAATTAGAAATATTAGAGACTTGTTGAGAGAGAAACATATGAATTGAATGGATTATTTTAGTAGTGTATGTACGGTTATATACATCCATAAATTACGTATTTGTATTATAAAAAACTATTGGATGTATATATAATTTAAAAATAATCATTTTAGTACCACTACATCAATTAAATTAAACATTTAAAATATGAATATTCTAAATTAATGGGAAGTGGATAAGATTATTAAATTATATTTTTCAAATAACTATTATTTATAATTATGTATTTTATCTTTATAATCCAAATAGAAAACTATTTTATATTTATATTAATTATATATATATATTAAAGTATTATGAGGTTCAGGGATGCATTTTATTGAAATAAGTAAAAAGAAAGGACAAGGTATTGGTAAAACATAACAAAACATCCATCATCCATAAAATTTTAAATAATAATTGAAGAAACATATAAGGATGGATACCAATATTATCCATAAACTCATTATCTTTCTAAAGTCCCATGTGGTTATCACCCCCAAAATATGAGGATTACTAGGTTTAGGCTGATTATTAGAGAAAAGAAACATATTATGATAGGCACTATGACATCCACATCCCCAAGGGAGACACCCTTTTCTTTGGTTATTAGTTTCTTTCCAAATATCACCTTCAACCTGGATATTTCCATTCAAAATTTATTTAATTGGGGTTCAACAATCTCTAATTTCATGTGAATCAAATTATACACTACCTTTTTGTTTCCATGTTCATATTTTTACAAAAGGGTTTCATGGCTTGATGGTTCATAAAATTAGGAAAGTGTGGAAAAATGATTATATATAGTCACCTAAGACATGCTAATAGGTATCCTAAATGTTTTTAGTCTCTAAAATGGATTGAGATATTGTTTCAGGAGTTTCCAAAGTTGATATTTTTCTTTTCCCTCCTATGAATTTTTGAATTTCATATACTGTCTATGATGGGGGGGGGGGGGGGTTATTTCAAAATAAGTTGCTTCATGAGCTATCTTCCATTATTATCATAGATATTTGTTTTCCCATTACTAGTAGAGATCCACTCTAAGGATTTCAGATCAAGGATGAACCAAATTTGAATTTGTTTCTTACTTTTACTGTCAACGGGGTATAACAAAATCATCTATTATATTAATAGATTATCAAAAGATATATTAGTGGGTAATTCATAGTAAGACCCGTTGTGGTTGTCTATATCCCTCATCACATATTTCAAGATAAGGGAATCGTAAGAGTACATTTCCTCATATCAAACTTTTTACCATGACCAAAAAATTCTATTACCCTACAATATTAATGTAAAATTTTCCAGTAGGTAGTAGGTAGTCCCACTACATATCATAAGATCATTACCTAAATTGACTCACAATACCTCAGAGACTACTTGGAATGTTATTGCTGAATGAAGCTAAGATCCTAAAAGTGATATCCTCCTAGGTAAAGAATATACCTCATGAAGGTTCCAGGCGTAGCAGAAGCGTGGTTTGGAACAGTACCCAACTTTGATTTTTACCAAGATTATTGATTATTCCAGGATCAATACGACTATGAATGCCAGTCTCCATAGAATATAATCAAATATTTTGATAAAGAAAAAAGGGGCCTGACACCTTAGAGAAGATCATTCACATCATGTTGATAATAAATTTTAATTAATTTAATAAAGAAAAATAATACCTGTATCTTTGGTATTTTTCTTCATTTTTGATGTTGGTCATCCCGAATGACCCTTCTAGATTGTCTCGTTGCACTTTTAAGGATCCAAACTAGAATCCCTCTAGCGGTGATACCCACGTGCTCCGATGGCCTCCAATTGACATTGCTCATTCTTCGGGTGCTAGTGCAGCAAAGCGAGTGTCTTGTGTCGATCGTTCTTGATTTCTTGTTCTTCATCATTGAAGAACATCTCTCATTATTTAGAGGGGAGAGAATAGGATTCGAGAGATAAATTTATTGGCTCAACAATTCTCCATTCACCAGGCATGTGGTGTGGTATATGTCTCAATAGGCATACTTTCCAATTTATGTACATGTAATTTCAGTCACAATATTTAATTTCATAGAAATGATTAAACTCATTTATGATCTTAGATAAAACCCACACATTTAATATTAATATTGTGGCATTATTTATGGTGCACAACCTTGCATAAAATGGAATTGTAAATAAAAATTCACATCATAAAATAATAACCACTTTATTTTAATTTGTGCCAACTAGTGAAATAATTATTTATCATCATGCAAATAATTATATTACTACCAGACCGAACTTGGTCCGCTCAAACTCCTCTTCCATTTATTGAAAACCCAAATATATATTTTATTTTATTAAATATAGATTTTATTTAAAAACTAGTAAATAAATATTTATTAAATATTCAATAAAATAAAGACATATATTTTAAATAATTTATGCGATCATTGTAACTTGAATAAATTTATTCCACGGTCTTGAGAATAATAATTTTTTCATTAATTAAATCCAAATAGTATTTAACTGAGACCACCAAAAACACATATTCTATGACCCTCTTGGATTATTTCTCATTTGCATTAGGTGGGCTTGCCAAAACTCCAAGATTACTGTCTAGAAACAGTTAAACACAACTAATAGAAAGAACATAATGTTGCAATAATGACATCCACATAAAAATGTTCACTGTGTAATATGATCCCTTTGTCGCAATATCTCATCATGTAGGTTTCATGATTGTGTCATCAACATTTATGCATGATACGTCGTTCTATGACTACCTAAAATTAACTTCTCATCACACCATGGCCATGGAATTTCGCGCGACGGTTCTATTTTAATCAAAAATATTAGATATAAACTTCCATATATGGAAGGGACAAATCATTCCTTGGAATATCCATTAATAACATGCCACTCGTGACACACCCAACGTACCCTACTTCCCACCAACTGTCTATGTGACAGTTTTCATCAGTAAATCAAAGTGCGTATGTAATGACACATATTTATGATAATATAAACTTCTAAGGATCATTACAAATTCTCACACATAGAAATATATGATGACCCCAAAACAAGAAGGATTTTTACTAGAGGTTATGTTCTCATAATCTCATATCTTGGAGATTACCTAGTGTGAACTTCATGAGAGGAAGTCCCATCTTCTTACGAGTACTCACACCTGATGGTCTGCATGGTATGTGTCTTATCATAGAATGTCATCCAACTAGAGAAATATATTTATGAATATTGTTATAGAATTTCAAAGAACTCATCATTGTGGGGAACTTCCATGACCTTATCAATACAACAAATACTCTAGGACATTATTACATCATAGTCATGCACAACAATGATAAACATGTAATAATACATTAAATATCCATGTAATAAAAGTAAAACCATTTGGTTCTAGGACACCATATTTTACAAACTGCCACTAGAACTATAGCCCACTGCCTACGAATTTCAGTTAACTAGACCTCACAAGATGACCATGTTTCTGCTGAGTCAAGGCTTTAGTCATGGTGTTCGCCACATTGTCTTATGTGGAAATACCACTGACTGCAACTTTACCTCTATAAGAAATATACCTTAAGAGATGAAACTTCTGAAGTATGTTATTCATTTTCTAATGTGACCTTGGATATTTTTCAAGAACCACTATTGTAGTATTATAACAGTATAGTTGGATGAGATCTTTAATTATAGGTATCATATATAGCTTATGGAAAAATCTTCGCATCAAAACTACATATTTAGCTTCCTATAAAGATGCGATATACTCGGACTCTACTGTAAAATCTGCTACCACACTCTGCTTTGAGCACTTCAAGCTCACTACACCTCCAGTCAATGAGAATATGTACCCTGTTTGTGACTTCATGTCATCTTGATCATTTTAGAAACTAGCATATTCATGTCCTCTGATGACTAGTTACTCATCTCATCAATAAACTGGGAACAAATCCTTAGTACGCCTCTGATACATTAAGATAGTCTTGACTATCATCCAATGGTAGTCACCTGGGTCAGCATGATATATACCTACCACACTCAATGCTTAGGTGACATCATGCCTAGTACATAGCATGTCATACATGACTGACCCAATCGATGATGCATATAGAGTCCTTACCATTATCTTTCTTTCCTCGTGTTTTTAGGGCACATTTTCTTGGAAAGATGAATGCCATATGGCACTGGAAATAATCCCCATTAGGATTTTTACATACAGAATCTCTTATGTATCTTATCAATGTATGTACAATGACATAGTCCCAACAATCTCATGGTTCAATCACGATGTATCTTGATCCCATGAATATACACTGCCTCATCCAAGTCATTCATGGAGATGCATTGATTCAATCATGTCTTAATAAACTGTAAGACTGGTATCTCATTTCCAATAAGTATTATGTCATCAACATTTACTATTTGGAAAAAGACTACACTCCCACTAAATCTTTTGTAGACATAAGGCTTACATTCATCCTTGATAAAACCAAATTATTTTATGACATCACCAAAATGAATGTTCCATGACCTGGATGCTTACTTTATTCCATAAATGGATTTCTGCAACTTGAATATCTTATTGAAATCCATTGGAGTCACAACCCCTTAATTTTGTGTCATGTAGACATCTTCTTGAAGTTTCACGTTAAGGAATACTGTTTTGACATCCATTGGTCAAATATCATAGTCATGGTAAGCCACAACTGCATGTAGAATCCTGATGTATTACAACCTTGCAACTAGTGAGATGTTTTCATCATAGTCTATTCCTTGATGTTGTTTTAAACATTTTGCAACCAGTTATTCCTTATAGGAACTGACTTGTCCTTTTATGACAATTTTCTTCTTGAATACCCATTTAAAAACAACAGGCTTTACATCAACTGGAGGATCTACCAAAATATATACTTGGCTTTGGTACATGGAATCCATTTAAGAATTCATGGTTTCATGCCACTTTGAAATGTCTGTGCCACTTACTGCTTCCTTTTAGGTTAGAGGATCATTATTATCAACTAATAATGAGTAAGAATCCTCTATAACTAGAAAACCATAACGTTCTAGTTCACTAACCCCACTTTTAATCCTATAGAGTACTTGTGTCTCTAGAACAAATTCTTCTTCCACAACGTTTTTTGAAATCTGTTCCTGTACTAACTCTTTTGTACCTTGAGCCTCAACTTCATCAAATTCTATCTTGCTCCAACTATATTTCTTAGGGATGTGCTCCCTCTCAAGGAATATGTCATGTCTTGCCACTATAAACTATTTTTTTAAGTGCTTGTATAGGTAATGTCCCCTTGTTTATATAGGGTATCCTATAAAGTAAAACTTTGTGCCTCAAGGTGTGTGTTTGTTACCTGATGAGGCCTTAACAAATGCTTCGCTACCCCAAAAAATGTAAATTTGATGACATATATTTTCTTCCACTTCAGAACTCATATGGAATACCATTAATCTATTTAGTTGGTACTTGGTTAAGTATATGTGAAACTTTTTGTCATCCATAACCCCAAAAGGAAAATAGAAGACTTGCATGACTCATCATTTACCTCACCATGTCCAATAGGGTGTGGTTCCTCCTTTCGCTCACACCATTCCACTGGGGCATGTTTGGAGGAGTGAGTTGGGATAGGATCCCAATCTCAGGTAAGTAATCAGTGAAGTCTTGATTAAGATATTCTCCACCTCAGTCTGAGTGTATTTTCTAAATATTCTTACCACGCTGGTTCTCAACTTCATTCTTGTATTCTTTTAATATTTCAAAAGAATCTGGCTTATACCTCATATTAAGTCTATATATCCATATCTACTAAAATCGGTCGTAAAAGTTATGAAGTATTAGTACCCTCCCCTTGATTCAACGGGAAATGGTCCACACACATCGGTATGAAGCAATTCAAGAAGTTCTTTAGCCCTTTCAACTTTCCCACTAAATTAGGATTTGGCCATTTTTCCTTGTAAAAATTCATGACATACGCCATGTGGTTTTAGTTTGAAAGAATTTAAATATCTTTCTTGATGTAACTTTTTCAAGTGTTTCTTTTTTACATGACTTAGCCATTGATTCCAAAGATGGGTGTGG
The DNA here is from genome assembly GCA_963277665.1 of Viscum album. Classification (NCBI taxonomy): domain Eukaryota; kingdom Viridiplantae; phylum Streptophyta; class Magnoliopsida; order Santalales; family Viscaceae; genus Viscum; species Viscum album. Next base: position 794,323,709 of record OY728143.1, on the reverse strand, counting down.
TATGAGTCATGCGAAGTTTCTTTATAATCAATTTCCACTACTTGGTTTGTGTAATCCAACACATAATGTATGTTGTTTAAATGTGACCTACCATATTTAGATACATATGTGAGGTGGTAGTCCACGATAGCTACAACAGATAGTCTAGATCTGTTTGCTGTTCGTAGATCTACCTCCCCTTGATCAATCTATATAAATAAACTTGGTTCCTATATTAAAATACATATGTGAGCACCAAAAGCTGTATATAATACCCAATTCGTAGAAATACATAGATATAATTCGTTAAAAAATGCACCTGAATCTTTCTTATACTTATTAGGTTGGGTGTAGTTCTTCTTCCAGTGTCCCTTCTTGCCACATGCAAAACAAACAGCCTCCTGTTCTCTTGCCTCCACATTGATATTCCTTTTCATGGAAGGCCGTGAAGAAGCTTTTGGATTAAAGCTCTCCAACTTCCCCTTCCACATATTTACCATAAAGACCAAAGGATTTTCACACTTCATAACTTTATCCAATTGGAAAATGTGGATAATAATATTAGATATAGACTTCTCAATGTTTTACATTTTGAATTTGACAACAATATTAGAGATTCTCAGAGGGAGTGATGCGAGAATGAGACCGGGGCCCAGTTCTTCAAGGAGTTTAAACCCTAGAACATCCAGGTGCTCTATGTAGCCAATGAGCATGACTACATGAGGCCCAGCTGGGGAACCTTCTCCAAGATTACTATGAAATATTGTCTTAGAGATCTAAAACCTTTCTTGTCTTTCTCTCTCCTGATAACGACCACATAGGTTCTCGAGAATGCTATAAGCATCCATGTTTTCATGAGACTAAATGAGATCACTATTCATTGATGATTGCATCAAAAATTGAACGTTGACCGCATCGTTCATATGATTCTCATAGACCAAGAAATCCTCATCTCTATCCTCTTTGGTATGGGGATCATGTATTTCTAACTTCCACATGTAATACATCTATTCATATAATAGGATAACCTAAAGGCGTCTAAACCATTCCTGGATTTTATTGTTGGTGATGATGTTATCTTTATCCATAATTGATAGTAGGGATAGTGTGGTTTATGAGTTTGTCAGTTTTATTCTACATTTAAAAGAACATACCATTAGAACTTTCTTGAATGGATTTTATAGGAAATAAAAAATTTTATTATGTCTCCCACAATTTTTTCAATTCCAAATATCCCTCACCATTATACTCGTAATGTTCAGTTTCCATGACATTCTAGTGTCAAGGATCAATATTCCTCATCGCATAACCCAAACAAGGGTTGTTTAAGCTATTAAAAGGAATTTTGGTAGTCATGTCTTTTCCAACAACGGGCTTGCATCTCCTTGATATGTTTAGTAGACTCCCCAATCCTGAAATCATGACTTTGGATTTCCTCAACCCTTTCCTCCAATATTACACCAAGTCTAGAAAGGGATACTCCTCTTGATCTAATTTTGTTAAGTCAACCTGAAGCCTTTTATAAGGGCCTCATGTATAAAATTAGGTGTCCCAACAAGGGTTTCTCAAACACGTAGTTTAATTGATTTCTTCCCTTAATCAAGTAACATAAGGCTTGTGCTGGCAAAATATTTTATTTGAGGGATTTTTTTCTCTTATGCGTGAATTTTGTATTATCATTATCACACACTTGATAATATTAAATGGAACTTACTTAACCGATTTACCATATCTTGATAATATTTATGCCTAATACTTGTTTATTTTAGTTCCATCTTGCATGATTGTTTAATTCATTAATTATGTGACCATGACAATACATCCCTAATGATAAACCATGCAACTAATATAAATAAATTAAATTAAATGGATTGATCATGAGCTTTTCTAGTGGTTATTTTATCTTGATATGGATAAACTAACCAAGTCCTTGGAGAGAAACACCTTGAACCTTTTGGGTTCGTGTTTACAGCTTCCACCTGTCCACCTCTGTATCTCCTAGGATTAGTTTCGTCTCGGTTCCCGCTTGAACAACCTCCATTAGCATAGGAGTTCCATACATTACATATTCTTTTTTCTAACTCACATTTGGATTAGGGGTAAAAAGGGGTTTCACATAAAAGTATCCATGGGCACGCAGACCCTACATATTAATGAGGAGAAGGCTCGCAAACTGAAAAATTTAATTAAAATAAATAAATTAAAAGTAACCATCTCCATTCAATGTACTTCTTCAATATCATTATCATACATATATGTAATGATATTTACACATAAATAAAACAATCAATCAATTATTTAACCATTATTGTTTAAGATATATCATGCTCGAATAAATTAATTATCATCTTTAATTAATCATTCATTTTATCTTAAACCCTTTTCTGAATTTCTATGAGATTCCCATCCATCAAAATTTTAAACAAATAAATTAATTTAAAATTATCTTTGCACGTAACTTCTACATTGGATTCAACCTGGTGAATTCGAATTAGTAACTACAAAATGAGTGCAAATGAACATTACACAGATGTTAAATTAAACACATATATATATAATAGCTATCACATGTTGTGCCTCAGCTTTATTCCCACATGATGGTAAATGTATCATGGGTTTGTATAATATAATAATAAATTTTTATTAATCTACGTAATTTGGATGAGTACACGACATATAGTTCCAACTACATGATGTGTACTATTTTTCACCGTCTATATGAAGTACACGCCCAGGGGAACGACGTTTGAGTATACTTCGAAAATATTCAGAGTACTCGACGTGTCTAGTGGGCCACACGCCATATAGTTCCATGTTACAGGGTCTTCATCTGGGCAAGCCAGAGAGGGGTACATGGTCCAACCCTTACCCAAAGGGACTACACATCGTGTCCATTGGGCCACATAATGTGTAATTTGGAAACCGCGTTCCACCTCTTCCTAGTCAACACATGGAGTCATTTAAGACTTAGAAAGACTCCCACACACAACTTGGTTTGGCGGACCAGTCTCATGCATTGAGTTTTGACTACACATCATGTACTACTAAATATACGCTATGTGTTCTGGTGTTGTACAGCCTAGAAGCATTGGAACCTCCGTATGAAATTCTCTATTTTATTTTTATCTAAATTAAAAGAAAATATCATTTCTGTAAGGTGAACAAGAATCGAAAGAGTATGAATAGACCTCGAGATTCTGATTTGAAGAACAATTAACTGGAATTGGAACAACTAAATTATAACATTCATAAGTCATTAACTAAATATTTAAATAATTATAAACAATGATGTAACCCCTCTTATACCAATTGATGGTTCTGGGCGTAGTGGAAGTTTGGTTTGGAATGGTACCCAACATAGATTTTTTACCATGATCAATAATTAGTCCGGGATCAATACGATGATGAAATCTAGTCTCCACGGAATATAATCAACGATTTAGATAAAGAAGAATGATTCTTGAAACCTTAGAGAGGATCTTTCACATCATGTTTATATTTAATTTTAATTAGTTTCATAATAAAAAAAATAATACATGTATCTTCAGTATTTTTATTCGTTGATGATGTTGATTGTTTTGAGTGACCCTTCTGGATTATCTCATTGCTCTTTAAAGGATCCACACCAGAATCCATCTAGAGATGATCCACACATGCTCCAATGGCCTCCAATATACACCGCTCATTCTCCTGGTGCTAGCGTAGCGACGTGAGTGTCTTGTGTCGGTCGTTCTTGATCACTTATTCTTCAACCATGAAGAACGTCTCTCGTTCTTGAGAGTAGAGATAAAAAGATTCAAGAGAGAATTTTTTTGGCTAAAAAAATCTTTATTCAGCTAGTGTGTGGTGTGGTTTATGGCACAATAGGCGTACTTTACTATTTTTATACATGGAATTTCGGTTACAATATTTAATTGAATATCAAAAATAAAATACATTCTTGAACTTAGAGAGAATCCATAAATTTAATAATAATACCACATCATTATTTATGTAGAGACAACTTTTGTATAAAAGAATTATAAATAAAATTCCATGCCATAAAATATTAGAAACATTATTTTAATTTGTTCCAACTAGTTAAATAAATATATACCATCTTGCAAATAGCTATTTTATTACCAGACCAACCTTGGTCCGCTGGAACTCCACTTCCATTTATTGAACACCCAAAAAAATAATATATTATCTTAAACAAATATTTTATTTACAGACTAGTAAATAAATATTTATTAAATGTTCAATAAAATAACTTGATATATTTTATTTAATTAATGTGATCATTGTTACTTGAATAAAATTATTCCACGGTCTTACGGATAATAATTATTTAATTAATTAAATCCATATAGATTTTAACTATGAACAACAAAAACACATATTGTGTGACACTATAGTATTCTTTATTGTTGGAATTTGGTGGGCATGGATAAAGTCCAAGTGTATTGTCTAGAAACGAGTCAAGGCTCCCAAGAGAAAGAAAATAAAGTCAAAACAACGATATCCACATATGAACGCTCACTATGTAATATAATAACTTTGTCTCAATATCTCATCCTGTAGGATTAATGATTGTGTCGTCAACTTTTATTCTTGATATGTTGTTCTTAGACTACCTGAAATAAACTCGTCATTAAACCATGGCCATGGAATTTCACGTGATGGTTCTATTTAAATAAAAGGTCAAAGATATCAACTTCCATAAATTGAAGGGACAAATAATTCCTCAAAATATCTATTAATAACATTCCACTCTTGATTCACCCAACATACCCTACTTCCTTCCAACAGTCTATATGACGGTTTTTGTCAGTAAATCAAAGTGTGTATGTCATGAAAAATATTAATGATAATCTTAGAGTCTAAAGACCATTACATATGTTCGTAGATTGAAATATCCAATGACACCAAAACATGTGGAATTTCTACTAGATGGTCTATTCTAACAATCTTCTATAATGGAGATAACCATGTGCGAACTTCATGAGAGTAAGTCTCATCTACTTATGAATAATCACACCTGATGGTTGGTATGCAATGTGTCACATCATAACATGTAATCCAACCACATAACTATATTTAAGAATATTTCTATAGCATTTCAAGGTTCTCATCATAGTGGGGAACTTCCATGACCTTATCAATGAAACAAATACTCTAGTACATTATTACATCATAGTCATGTAGAACATTGAACAATATGAAATAATACATTAAATATCCATGTAATAAAAGTAAAACTAGCTGGTTCTAGGACCCCAACTCTTACACCTCACCCATATTAACTTATATTTCACTATTAATCCCATTGATGGATGTTGGTTCAACACCGGGTGCATCAATATATTTGGATTTATAAACCCTATGAAAATTTTATAAATCAGGAACATTTATGGAATAGTGAGAGTATGAAATAACCTTTTATTAATTGGGTTAAAATTAACCAATTGATTCCTAGGTAGTATTTTTTAGAATATTCTCACATTAAATTTTCAGAGGATGTTCATAATCTTGGGTACACAAAATTACCTTGGTAATCAAGGAATAATAATGATCAACATCAATGATAATTCTCACAAAACATCTGAATCTATCATCCTAAATCACTTTATTAATTTTAATGGGGATCCCAATGGAAGTGGAAACATCTTAAAGAGAAAAATAATGACATATTATCATTTATAACCAATATATCTTAAATGATAATTCACTCTGGTGTTCCAAATAAAAATTATTCTGAAAAAAAATCCCATTATTGATAGAAAATTATTCTTTGTTTAAGTGGGTTGGAGGAAAATCCTGCTCTATTATTTAGATCATTTGAAGGGTAAAGATTTTGAAATAACCCTCTACCAATCTATATGTACATAGAATTAGAAAATACATAGATAGAAGTGATATGGGATATAAGGTAATTAATTTTCCATGGGTTCTCATAGAGAGCCACATAACCCTTGTGATCAATAAATACACATAGATCATAACATTATTTGAAATAACATCATTATTAGTAAAGAAATATGTTACAGAACCCCTTCATAATTCTACCAAGAACCGAATACATAAAATAATAGAAGAACCAATGATGCATACGATACTCACTAATAAATCCATCCAACGTTTTTGTAGCATATTCTTTTAGTCGAGATTCTGAATCCCTTATATCTATGCCACCTCCAACCAGAGGCTATGTACTGAAGGTTAGATCTGAAATAAATTCTAAAATACTCGGGTATTCTTAGGAATCAACCATGATAGATCCATCAGTAGAAACAACAGTAAATGGGATGCTGAAAACACCTAATACCTCATCCAAATGAATATAATAAATAAATAAATATGCATCCAAAAAAATTCTTAATTTGAAAAGAATAATAATAAGTTCTTTTATGCTTAAAAATGACTTTGTTCTTAAATTATTTTTATGCATCATGAGTTTTTATATAAAATTAATTTCTATCACATATATAAATTAAAACAAATAAAATGTATTTAATATTTTTAATAATTATATTCAATGTATACAATGTGACCAATTTCATTTTTAGGGATTAAAAAAATTTACAAAGGTAAAATTTTGTTTCCACGGTATAAGAAAAAGTGTTATTTTAAAATAATTTTTTATAGTTGATCCAATTATTATCAAAATAATATATATATATTTATTAAATAAATAATTTAATTTGAAATTTAAATATTTTAAAAAATATTTTTACATTTTTTAGTTAGTAGTGGATAGGAAATAGAAATTAGTATACTAGATGTTATAGAATTCAATTTTCAACTAAAATTGTTTTTCTATATAAGTAATATTTTAATTTCAAATATATATATATATATATATATTGAATCATATATAATTGATACCAAATTTATATTCTTTATATTCAAATTTGGTAACATGAATCAGCTTTAGTTTTTAGTAAGAAATATTTACAATGGTAAATATATAAACAAGGTAACATGATTAACATAATGTAGCACAAATTTATAATTAAAAGAATTTAAAGTAATTATAGATTCCCATTATCAGGTGTAAGATATAATCCTACATGTATCAAAAAAATAAATTACCTAAATCACCATAATCCCCTATGATTCCATATTTACCCTTCACCTAACTTATAATTCCAAAAATATGTCCCTCCTTTTCGTCTCTAAATGGTGCTCTCCTACTCCGACTAATAAACCAAAACTATCCACAAAAATAATCATTAATAAATTTCCATTTTACCTCCCCTAATTACCTCTTATATATTCGGTAGCTTGGGGTCACAACATGGATCCTAGAAATCCTTCATTTTGAAGAGTCATTCCATGGAAGACTGAATCCTTTAATGTAAATATTACCCACTACCAAATAATTTCATCCCACTCCATTAAATAAATCTATTCTATAATCTAATTAATCATATCTATAAAATATATAATATCATTATACTCTTTTTCAAATGGTAATAAAATAAAACAATAACTTTACTAACCAAACTCACCCATAATTGTTTTATTCTTATTGTGTCGATTTAACAATAAAAATGTATGATGTTATAAATTTCAATAAATTTTAACTATAAAAAATAAATTACTAATAGTATAAGATATTACTGAGTAAATAATAATTTTTTTCCTAAAATAATAATATTTAAATTTATCTCAATATTAATATAACATCATTTTTAGTTAAAAAATTAAAAAACAAGCTCATTATAGGTGTAATTTTTATGACTCATACCTATAAAATTATTGAAAAGAATATATAATTTCATAAATATTGATTGATACTTTAGAATAGTATATTTAATATTATGTATATGATAAATTCATAAATTCTTTAAGAACCAATGTTTTAATGGGTTGTTGATTTGAATGGGATTTTGAATTTTCCCTATTGGTGGATGATTCGTTTTGAAATGTTGAAATAAGAATGAGATTATAATGGAGTTAATGTGAAAATAATAATATTTTAGGATGTGGATTACATTTTTGTGGATGGATCGGGGGTTTGAGTGAGCACCAGGGGAGGTCCTGGCATTCTAGGAGATTGAAAAGAGCTGCAACAGGCCATTCATGATGTGAATATGGATTAGAAGGTTGGAACCATGGGTTTTATGACATGTAAAGTGTCCAGATGAAACTGCCTAAAAATTCACATTGTGGCCTCTTATGTCACATAAAGAATGTTTCATGTGTGGTTTTTAGTTTTTAAGTAAGGAATTCCCCCTTCATCCACTAGATACTATTAGTGTGCATAAGAGGGTTTGACTGACACTTCTCTACCTTTGTTATTATTCCTTCATTGAATTATTAGGTGTAATTAAATGTAATCATATGTAATGTTCCTCATCTCATTATAATATCATATACCCCATACTATTTTTTAGTAAATTTAATTGCATTCTTTTTAGGTCAAAATGAAGATTTCACAAATAATGGTAAAGTCAACTGATTTTATCAGAGATCCCTTTTATCCAAGAAAAAGGGAACTTGGGATGATGTCCACTTCTATTTTTTTCAATATATTGAGGTGTGTCACTATTTTATATTTACCCCTAGAGTTTTTACCTAAATTAATATTATTAGGATTTTTAATTAGTAATTTGAAGTGGTTATTTTTTATAGCCTACATCTATGGGTGTGTTAGTAGTAGACCACACCACATTGTTGATAGTTTTGGCATTGAAGAACGAACCTATGATTTAACATTCAATATACTGAGCCTGAATAAAATAACTTCATTAATTATATTTTATATAATTATGATACTATTAATTTTTGACATGAAATAATATCTTGAGTCTTTGATAACTTTCTAGTTGAATAAGGGTGGGGAGAAATGAGATTAGTCAGGCATTCGAATCTACTTCCATCCCTTGTAATGAAAGTGGAAAAGCCTCATTAAAATGTAGGTTGTCTCACATACTTCCCACAGGAAATTTAATCTTCTCTTATGATGTATGGGGATGCTTTGGGAAACCACTGATGGTTTATTACCCATTTAATTCAAAAGAAAATAGATTTTGTATTTAAATTAATCATTCTATTTTAAAGGCTTCAATGCTAGGTGCCAAATATAACTCGTGTTTGATTTCATGACACATCAGACCCCAATGGACGATGTTGTGACCTTGGCACATTATATCCTCTAGGAATATTATGAGGTGAGGCCAGAATAAGAAACCCTTATACCATGTATGATGTTTGATACACCTAAATTTTATAGGTGAGGGTTGATCTAGATATAATATGACTTTTAAGCCATAGAGGACATTTTTCTACTTTAAAATATTTTTTCATGTTAAAATATAGACGTCAAGAGAAATCTTATTACATATATTTTTACTAGGCCTAGGTTGATATCGCTTAGGATAATAGATAGTGGAATGGGTGATGGTACTAACATAGAGTGACCCAGAGGACCAAGATAGGCTATACGCCATTCCAAGTCTGTGGAAAATGTGGAAAGAACCTATGTCAATGGATATGATTTTTACACTATTAACGATGTTATGGGTCATAAAATCATACTATCTCAAACGTTAAATTAATAAAGTGTCTTAGACTGAAGGCCCATGTAAGGGTTCCTATATTATATTGGATTTGAGGGGACATATTGGATTCTATATTTACTAACCAACCCTGAGTAGCGTAACTTGAATTGTTTTAATGTGTGAAAATTCATCCACTATTGGTAGATAACATGGACTATTTCTTTAGATTCTTGATTTCCCTTTTTAGTTCCCTATATTAGTCTATATTTTTTAATATGTTTAAATCCTTCATAGAGTTAGATCTTTGTTAGTGGGGATACAATGGATTTGGAGCTCCCAGATAGGTTTGTCGTAGACCTCATTCACAGAGTCATGTGTATATGATTGGAGCTTCCATTGATTTGGAGCTGAAAAATAGGGATTCCACAGAAGTCATTTTTAGAGTTATGATGATATGATTGCAGTTTTCATGGATTTGGTGTTCAAATATAGTTCTTTTATAGACCACATTCCTAGATACATGAGGAATTTAATGGTTCTTCCATGTATTTGGATCTCACAGATAGGGTGATCGCAAACCACGTTCATAGTGTTGTGAAGATATGATTAGGTTCTTCCATAGATATGGTTCTTGAGGATTGGGCTTCCATGGGCCTCATCCCAGAGTTAGATGCACGATACATGCTATCATGTATAGGATTTTTAGAGATATGGATTTTAGGGGATGGCACTCATGAAGTGTAAGTATTGTTTGGGGTTTCCAAGGACATGAAACATACACATTACATGTGATGCATGGTAACTGTGACATGAATATAGACACTTAATCACTAGTTAAAAAATGTATGGTTAATTAGGGTCATAACCTTTAGGATGGTAAAAATTTAATTATTTTGTGTTTTCTATTAGTTCAGATGAGCATGTCATATGTAAATATAACTAAAAATTCTGGTTAGTATAGAATCATATTGGTAGTTCCCTACAAAGTTTTATACTCACATCATACTTGGGATTCCACTATTCTTTGGTACCCATGAAAAAGTTCACTTGGTTGCATGTACAGGTTGTCCTGAGTCCTGGGATATCATAGTCAATTATGAAATCTCGTATGGTTTGAGTATGTTAGATGATATTCAGATAAGATATTCTATATTGACCATTTTAATTTATATAATTTATTTTTGTATATATCTATGATCGACCTAGTGGGTGGAATGTTTTTTGTATAACATGGTTGTTGAAGGATTTAAAAAATTTCATGTATTATTACTTTCTTTTTATTTCATCGATTTAATATGGTTATTTAATTTATAGTGGGTTTTTTGGTTATGATATATATTTTTACTGTGCACACTATTATAGGGGGTAAAGTCTACCTATAGTTCCATCTTAGACCCACATTTTTATTTGGAACCCTCTAGAATATGGTGAGTCATTCCTGAGGTCATGTGGTGAATAGGTCAGAATATTGTGTATATAGTAAACTAGGGTGGGATGTTACTGAGTGGTAATAGGGAATTTATTTTTCATTTAAAATATGATTTTTTTGGATCTAGTGGATTGGAGATTTAGTATTATGCCAGATCTTATGATAGATATCGGGATGGTGCATTGAGAAACATTTTCTCGTAATAATTCCAGGTTACTGAGCCTTGGGGTAGATGTAATAATTTTTGTTGTTATAATTGTATAAGATTCTCACTTTAGGATTAGAGTATGTATTTTTTATTTTTCTGGTCTATGATAAATTTCTAGATCTTTTCCAAATATAAATAGGTGGCATGTTGATTTTGACTCATGTCATGTTGTCGAAACAAGAGTATCATGAATTATATCAAGAATATGGGATTCACATGACATATAAGCATGCTAGTGTGTGACTTCATTGACGACAATATCAAAAATTTCTTAATGTGTAAGAAAATTATTAAGTAAATTTTTCCAATATGAGTACTTGGTAGAATTATACTAAGATGGGATGAAATTTATATGGACTATTTTTTATGGAAGGTCATGAGAATCTATGGAGGGACGTTCTATAATAAAGATGAAGATGACGTGGTCATCATATACATCAAGTCTAGTGACCCAAGTGGATCATTATAAAATAAGTGTATACATAGTTTTTCATATTATGGATGGTTTAATAGGTTATTTTTCAAGGAATTATTATCCATAGAGTATTTATATGGGAATATTCTTATAGAGGATGAGTGCCCATGTTTTGGATTGTTGGTTTGGCCTATGTTGCGTTTTTATTGAGACTATAGATATGAGTGTTTTGAAAATTTCAAATCATTTGATATTGGGATGAGAAAATTATATATACAACATGATTTATGGACTTATATATCTTTTGACTAACATGGGTGGTCAAACCTAGTGACCTTGATGTGGGAACAAAAATTTGAGGTATGTGTGAATTACCAATGGTTTTTGGGATGTAATTGTTTTGTATTGAGGTTTCGATAACTGGTAGGGGATATCAGTTTTTTTAAAAGGAATGGTAATTAATTGTTTTATTTATAGTGGAAGTATTTTTAGGGATTGTGGTCTGATTTACAGATAGTTTCATGGATTAGGATAATTCAGATTCCGGAACATGTAGTTCTGATATTGTTCACTATGGGAATCAATAATGACCTTGGATTGGCATGTCATGGGTGTTCAGATCATGGAATGATACCACATAACTAGGAATGATTACTAGGGTGATGTTTGGTCATGATGTTGTAATTTACTAGGGTCAAATGAGGTTTCGAGATTTGGATGTGTTTTAGCCTTTAGTCTGATGAGGATAATGGTTCATGAGGCATGGAATGCTACTTTAAATAGTGGTTTAGCCTAGTTTTGGTGATGAACCAGTAATGTGATTTGATTTAGGTTTAGTGAGTGGTCATAGGTATTCATGTAAGTTGGAGTTTCTATAGAGGAAAAGGTGGTAGGCTTGTGGTAGATATATTTGATACCACATTCTATATGTGAATAGATATCTTGAGAATTAGATCACTTTTATTTTGGTGAAATCAAGATGATTCATTCTAGTTATGGGGGTATCGATGGTTTCAGATTGATATGATAGATTATTTTCATTTCAATTATGAATTTTATGTGTTGTGGTGGATGGACTCATGTTGTGTGGTGGTGGTAGTGACACAATAAAATTTAGTTCAGGACTACTTGGTAAAAAGGCATGTTCTAGTAGTGAGATTGACAAGTGTGTCCCTCTTTAATTGTGATGGCTTGGAGTTGGTGAGATTATTATATGTAGGGAGTCCCAAGGCATTTGAATTGGTTTATGGTGGAAATAATCAATGACATCTTAGTGTACTTCTAGTATAGAGATGATTGTGCCCAACATCATGACATCATATTGAGTATGCTGAGTATGAAAAATCTATATACCTATCTATCTAAATTTCAATTTTTAGATGATGTAGTCCGCCTTGTGAGTTTATCTAGTAAAGATTATTAATGTAACTAATATAGTGGGGAAACCAATATAAGTTATTATATGATATCCCTCATGTGAGAGGGTCCATGGGGTGATCCATGATTTATAACTTGGTTTAGGAGGTGAACTATATTATTTTCTTTCATCAAGGGGTTAATATGTGTTTATCGAATATTCTATGGGGTGAATCACATGATGAAATATTTCATTAAATTTTTTGGGGATGAAACATTTGTTTATAATCATTGATGGTTCTGTTTTTGTATATGTGCTTGATAATGTTAAATAATTTGGTACCATAGTTATAGTACATACTTTTTGGTATGATGGGAGTATTATCGGATGTGGATGGGACAATGTGAGGAATGTTCATCATATTAATATCATGGGAGGGAAGTGAACAATCACTTATTTTTTATTTGAATTATATATATATATGTTACTATATTTGGTGGTAGATTTGACTATGTTATAGTATAGTGTTATAGAAATTGCATCAAGAGGTCAGGGTACCACTAGTAACATATTTTGATATGTCATCCTAATGGTGGGGATCTCCATGGGAATAAATTTTTAATAAAAATGTGTTGTATCGGTAGATAACTACGAACAAACGGATGACATAGATGATGAATCTTTATTGCATCATAAATATATTGGCACAATTGGGCATTGTTTAGGGGTTCAATGATGGTTATGACTAGGGGATCAGGTTTTATTGAGTAATGTGCCTCATGTATAGAATAAAATAATGAAAAAATTTTAGTTATCTATAGTAGAAAAAGTTGAATTTATAATTGTTACGAAACTCAACATGGTATGGGTTTTTTTAATGAATACCATTTTGGACTTCTTGTGTATGATTAGTTTCATGGTTGTGATATTGTACGAACCCACATTTATATGGTTTGATAATTATAATTATAATATATATATAATACCATTATTGATGGGTCATTTTAAAACATAGAATTTATAATGAGTTTTGAGGGGTTGAACAGCCAAAATATGTTTTTTTATAGTGGGATAATTATTGGTGCAAAGAACAAGGATTTGGGTGAGCATCAGAAGAGGATAATATGTAACAAGAAGCTAAAACCCATTACAATTGGCCATTCACAAAATAAAGAGTGATTCAAGAAATGAATGGGGTTTTCAGGGTATGACCCTATTGTTTCATGATGTGAAAAATTATGCATGTGCCACTTCCTAGAATTTCATAGTGTAACCTTATTTATTTTTTAGTGAAAGGGTCTATTGTGGGTTTTTAGTTTTTAAGAAGTGATTGGCACCCCATCTTCTTCAAGTCAACAACGGTGAACCTGGGAGGGATCATATGAAACTTTTGTCAATTTAATTTTCACTTATATTGGTGTTTTTCTGTGTGATTCAAGGACATTGGAGGTATGCTACATCTCATCCTTCCCCTTTCATTTATCCCCCTCTAATCATCTCTAATTTTAGGGATCTTCATTTTAGGTCAAAATTATGATTCCCTTAGATAATGGTGAAATCCTCAAATTTATATAGATTTTTCATAATTAATAAAATGAGGAAAACCCAAGATGATGTCCTCCTACATTGATTGGTGGATTTGACAACTTGTGTCTTCATTTCAAATTTTGGATGGTGTTTTCCCTAAATAAATTTATTGAGCTATTGAATCAGCAGTTTAAATTTGGGATTTTGTGTAGCCTAGAACTGGTGGTGCATTGATAGTGGTCCACAACATTATTTTGATGGGATTGGTGTAGATTAATGACCTAGTGTTTTACATAAATATACCAATCTTGAAATTAAATTATTTATTAATAAAAATTTCTATAATTAAATAGTTTTTTATAATTTGTTGTTAGTTAAGATCTCGAGTCTTTGAGATAGACTGGTATATAAAATTGAAAGGATATATGAGCATAGATAGGACATGGGAGCTACTTCCATCCCTTGTAATTAATGTTAAAAAACAATATAAAAGGATTGCTGTATATTTTAGTTTTTCTATGACATTTAATTTTGTCTTCTATTGTATGTCGATGATCTGGCATGCCAATGATGGTGTTCGCTTAGTTAATTATAATTTAAATGGGTAGTTACATTTAAAATAAATTTTCAAATTTATAGGGGTGAACTCCAAGGATCATGATCAACCCATGTGCACTTACTGGACACCTCATCCACCAATGGATGATGACGAGACATTAAGACATAGATATCATCCAGGCTCTTGGGAAGTAGAATGAACCGTGTGAAACTTATCCCACAAATAGGGTCTTGAAACACCTCTAAGTTGAAAGGATTTTTGGAACTAGAGATCTATGTCCATATAATCCATAAAGGGGCCTTCTAGTCGTTCTATATTTTTGCGATCATTATAAGGGCATCAGTAAGAGTGACATCCTTTTTTCAGATGTGACCAGGCTTAGTTTAAACAAATTTAGGAAAATTAGGATCATAATGGTTATGTGAAAAATCATAGAGTGACATTAAGGAATAAGATAGGTCATGTACCATTTCATGACATCAACCAATTGCATAAGAACCTATATGATAGGCAAGGCTAGGATACCATGTTGAGGATTCTCCCAGATGTGACAACCTAGTGTATCTGGTGATGAATTGAGAATATGATTGAGGACAAGGTCCTATGAAATGGTTCCTATAATATACTAAGACTAATGGGACCTAGTGAGTTCCCAATTTAATGACCATCCCTTAGTGTTAGAAGTTAAATTGGTTGAATTTGTGATAATACATATAAATTTGGGGGTTTCTTTGATTTATGAAGGCCATTTGGGTCCACACACACACACACACATATATATTCCTACATGGAAGGAAATTCCCTAGATCTTGAGCATGATGATTGGGGAATCCAAGGATTTAGATCTCCTAGATAGGGCTATCACAAACCTCATTCCCAGAGTCAGGATGATTTTATTGGGGCGACCATAGATTTGGAAATCACAGATAGTGCAACCATAGATCTAATTCATGGAGTTTTAAGGATTGTATTGGGGATATCATAGTTTATATCTCACATATGGGGCTACCATGGGCATCTTTTTTATAGTCATGAATATATGATTGGGGATGACATATATTTAGATCCTATAGACAGGGATACCATAGAACATGTTATCATGTTTATGAGGATATTATTGGGACTTTCATGGATTCAGAGCTCATAGATTGGGGTACCATGGGAATCATCACAAGATTCATGAGGATTATATGGTAATTGATTGTGTTGGAGATCGTTGATATGTTTTTAGGGGACACGATTCAATATTTGTGACAATGGTTTGTGGTTTCCATGGACTTGTAACCCACATGTTACATGGGATGCATGGTCACAATGAGATGCTCAAAGACACCAAGACACTGGAAAAAGTGGGTAGAGTTCATCGAGGTCACATACCTAAGGATGATTAATGATTTATTTACTTACATTTGTCCTTTTTTTCATCGTATCATGTCTCATGCATATATCATTTCATTATATTTTTAGTATGAAAGCACATTGGTGGTGCCCTACTATATTTTATACTCAAACCATGTTGAGCATGTAACTATGGTTGGGTACCCAATCAGATGTTCACTTGTTTACAAGGACAATATAGGATGAGGATGAAGGTAGCATGGTCGAGCAGGGCATGTCATATGGTATCATGATATTGGATGAGGTTCGACTAAGAGATGAAGTGGAGAAATTTTTGTTTTATTTATTTTATTATGGTATCTTTATATGACTGGAATTGTAGGTATGATATTGAATTTATAGAATGGATGTTTGGGACCTTACTTTTTTTCAGGTTCTATTGATGGTTGTTTATTAATATATGTACTCTGATTATTTACTCATGTGGATGATATTTGGGATTTTTTTCACACTCTGATATAGGGTTTATATTCTCTCCACAATATCACCTTAGACCTAAACTTCTAATGAAAATAATTCGGCATATGGGTAGTCACACTTGAGGTCATGTGGATAACCCATCTATAAGATTGGTATAGAGTAAACCAGTGTGGGATATTACAAATAAATAATCATTAAAAAACTATTATATAAAAAAATAATGGAATATTTAAAACTACTTATAAATCAATTTTCAATAATAGATCTTTCCGTGAACATGCTTATTATTATTTTATGAGATTATTTTATTTTAGTTGGAACATTATATAAATTGAAACATCAAAACAATAATCTAGGGAAACAAAAATAAATATTTAGTCTATGTACTCCATAATTGAATAAAATTACTTTCAAAATTCCTACAAATAAACCCATCACTATCTTGAGATAAAAATAACCTTTCTCTATGAACCATGAAAAAATGTCCATCCATTATCATCCCCAGATAACCAATGATATCCACTATCTAAAATCCATCAATACCACTATAAAAGAATCAAAGTAGATCCTGTGAAAAATGAAAACAAATACCCACACAGACTAGTACCTAACAGAACTCATTAGAAATCCTAGACATATTCCTATTTCCCACAGGATGAAAAATTGCATCGGGGAATAAAGAAACTAGAGAAAAATATTTCACCTGACCTGAAGAAGACAATATAACACAAATTTATACATAGTTGGATGAAAAAAAGAAGAAAAAAGGAGGAATAAATATATTTTACATTATAGAAATAGGAAAATAGAAATTATTCTACTCAAATATAACTGAAAAATATAATGAATGATTTTAATAACAAATGATAAAACCAAAACACCAAACAGTTACTCCATGTGATAGCATGAAAAAACTCACACTATCTCAAAACTAACTACCGAGACTCATCTAAAAGAGACCTTACATCCCTACTACAACACCATTTATTTCCCTAAACTGAAAGACATAATAAGTGTTTATGAACTACCGATGGCATGCAATGGGTGTGAGGTTAATAGTCTTAGTAGGATCCAAATTTTTTTTCAATAAAATAGTATATATAAAAATATGAATATTCTAAACATTAAAGGAAATATGGAATGATAATAAATTAATTAATTTTTATATCAAAACCATGGAATAAAATGTACCTGTATTCCCTAGTTACAAATAATAGGGGTAATATAGTTCCAACCCATATCTCATATATAAAATTAGTTCACAGAAGGTAACATGTATATTATCAATCTCAAATTATTAAAAACATGAAGCTTATGTAACATCATTACAAGGACCACTACATGATCAGAAATATAGAATAATCATACCAAAATATAGACAATAAAATACATATTGTCTCTAGAAATATGAATCAAATATAGAGAGAGGAGAAACACCCCAAAAAGGGAACCTCAAACATGTCTAACATGTACCAATAATAATGGGACTAGGGTGAAGAGGAACACCTGATGTGTAAACCCCCCTAGTAGTATCAGTAGATGAGGTCAATTACTACACCTTCCTCCAAACCCATGGATTCCCATGTGCTACATTATCCAAATAACTTCATAAAAACAAATCATAGAAAAAAATTTGATAAATAAATTTCAAAATCAATTAAAAATACCCTTTTGTTTTATCATAATAATTTGAAACTATATTTTCTAAAAAATCAGTTTCCACACACATAATAACCAATATTTAAGTCAATAATTCCATTTTATTTATAAAATAATATATCAAAATTAGAATAATGAAGCTTCATCAAAAAAATTCTAGAGACAGAACTTCCTACATCAACACATGTCACACACATACAAAATAGATTTATCCAATAAAGAAGGAAAATAGTGACATCATCAAAGGCCCTGTAACCGATTCCAATGTCTTAGAAAAAATTTAACAACTGAAGTGTTCAATATAGAAGATAAAAGACATGTACCTCAAGGAAATTGTATGGTGGACCACATCCAACATAAGGGGTATCCAATCGAAGAAGATCTTATTAAAATATAGAAATTTTTAATAATTAAATCATTGAAAGATCAACATATCCACAGACATAGAGACACAAAAATTTTCCAATCAATGAAAATGAAGAAGTATAAGAATGATATCTTACTGGGGGTGTAACACTGAAATAACAATAAAGATCAATCACCAAATAAAATGTTCATGAAAAAGTAAATATACCTAAAATAATATAGGACAATAGAAGGTCATTAAGGGAGGATTCTACCGATTTATTGAAAATAAATTAGTTGTGAATCATAGAAAAAACACTTATCTTAATTATTTGTGTGGGGAACACATTTAATGAAGTGAATTTAATTTTTTTGATGATCTGACAAAAAAGAATCACCTTAGATAAAAAAATAATGACATAACTTTTCACGATGAGAAATCATTTCAAAAATTGTAAACCTTTCACTATGGGTACTAGTTAATGACATCTTCTCCGTAATGGATTCACATCGTGTAACCAGTTCATGATGGGAATGTGTATGACATGAATATTCTATTGAGAAATGTAGACAATCCCCCTGGGAAAAATAGGACCCGAATGCACATCTTATTATTCCTTTAAAAAATTTAGAATTTGAAAACATTTTTGAAAATGATGATACATCCCTAAAAATTAGCTCACTTTTCCCAACAAATGCCCTTTATCCTTATATGTCATGAAACACACCCAAATAAAAATGAAAAAAAGAGGGATTTGAGGTACCAAAAACAAGGTAACTAGATGTTAAAAATCACCCAAATATAATTAACCACATATAAACAACCCATAATTTAATGATTAAGAGAAAATATTTATGTAAAAACATTCCAATGATCTTTTTGTTTTAAATTTTTAGAGTGTTGGGAAAAATAATTAACTAAAAAAACACCATTATTTCTCATCTAATAGATATTTTATTTCCAAAACATAAATATTTAATTAACTTATAATATGTCTTCATTGTATCCTAATAAATCTCCACAAAATATAATTTTATAAACATATAATATGTAATTATTTTCATTATACCATGGTGAAATTTAAACAAAATAATAGGTGAGCTCAGATTGATAGTAAGGGTATGAATGAGAAATCATAATTAATGATCATAAGTGATAGTCAGATAAACATATGGGTATTATAATATAATAAAGGAAAATTAAGATATTATAATTTATACATACCAAATTTAAATGTATTTATAAGCTAATAATCATTTAAAGTAGCTTTTAGCATAAGGAAAAAGATATTAGTGGATAATATCTTTATATGTTAAACATGGGGAATAACATATGATTGTGAACACAAATAAGTGAGGTTTAATATTACAGTTAAACAAAATGCATAATATATATGAGTGGATAAAACATAAATATGAATATTTATAAACATATCACCAATTTTCATCACTATATAGTTATAAAGCTATATTACCAAGGTTGTTTAACATGATTTTTAAAAACATTACTAATGTTTTTACCCAGCACTCATAAAAAATATCCATGTTATGCTTCCAAATTAACATAAAAATTTACAAAACAAATAATATTTATAATAATAAAAAATTAATCTATAGATATTATTTATTTACCAAAATAATTGGAGGACTATCATGACACAACCATCAAATTTATAACATATACACACATTTTTGTTCCACATGATAAAATCATATAGTATTTCATCAATGTATAATTATACATAGAGTTAAAGGATTTTACTAATAATAAATAAAATTTTTATAATTAATTAATAAAAATATTATATATATTATCTTCATATAATATCATAGGAATATAGAGAGTATGTTAGAATAATGAATAATAAATTTTCATGATCATTTGGTAAATCACTATGAAACATATTTTGACAAACCTATTATTATTTTAAATTATGTATGTATTAGGTTTTCTTGGAAGAGATATTAAATCATAGAAAGGAATAAATACTTAATAAAATGGTGATAAATAAAAAATAAATTTTTCACATGGAAAAAAAAGATTTTCAAAAATATTATTAATATTATCTTAAAAATATGATGTTTTGAGTCACTTTTAAAATTTAATTTCAAACATATATTGTGAAGTTTTTATGAAGACCTTTACATAAAAAAATTTAATAATAGATCCTTGAAAAATACATAAATTATATCCTTATTAAATGTGGAGTGGAATATATAACAAAAAATCATGGATAAAATTCCATTTTAATGTTTTCAAATACCATTGTTGAAATCCCACATCAGAAAAAGAGTAATGAACCTTTTTTGTAATAATACGAGAAATGAAATATTAAGATAAAATTATGTAACACATAATTGGGTTTCAAAATATAATAGGCAACAATGGATGAATTATTAAATAGTGATATTGAAGGAAAAGATACTACCTATGAATAATGTGGATTATTATTAACATATAAAACATTTATTGGAGAATGAAAATAAAAAAAGGAATTATATTGAATAAATTTTATTTACCCATAAGTATAAAATAAATCTACACATATAATAATGAATTATCAGAAATTTAAGAAAATTATAACAGTGAAACTCTGTGAGAAAAATCTGAAGACAAAAAATTGCAAATTGAATTAATAAAAAACATTATGGTTTGGGATATACTTGAATCGAATTAAAAATGAATAATGTAACACTATTTGGGTTATTATATCCCATGAAATTTATGGAAATATATTAAAATCTTTCAATGGAAAATAAATCAATATAGAACCAAATAAAATGATAAATTGACTTAAAATTATAACATGTCTCAATGTGTTTAAATTGAGAACAAGAATCCATTATCAATATTTCATGATTTATCAGATGCAACCTAATCTCTTTTATAACAAAACAAATTATAATAACTTATTTGTAACTTTTTTCATAAAAATTACCATTTATAATCTTCATTTATAGTCATTATATATATATATGTATATTAGTTGTTTATTATCAATTTTCACATTGGGTGTCAATAATATCAATCATTTTGTACAAGTTCAAAAGTAACATTGCTGATCATCAATCCTAGTTGAAATTTTATAACTGAAATATCATTAAATACGATGGAATATTTTTTAAATATATTATATAAATTTCTAATTTTATTTCCAGATAGTTTTAGTTACATTTCTTTAAGAAGAAATCATGTACAAGCTTATTCCAATGATTTGTAATGAATAAATGGTGGTATATTAATTATATAGATAAATATTTATATTAAAATTTATGAAATAAAACTATAACATTAAATAATTATTAATACTGAATTTTATTTGAATGTTATGTTTCCATTACCATCCTTTATTAAATTTTATATTATTATTCAAGTAGCTGTTAAAACGTTCCTAACACGAACATGATAAAATCTATGTATCTGTATTATTATAGAAGATATTATTTATTATAATATCACTATAAAAAATATATAACAAAATTGAATTTATATTTTATGAATATTATAAATCAAAATTTTTACGAGTTAGGATATGTAAGAATATGATAAATAACATTCTACTTATAAAAAGTTAATCAGTTTTCAACTTTCTATGTTAATTTTAGGTATTTTGTTTTACAATGACCTCTTATTCATAACATTATCTATATATTTACTAATTTATATTTATATAATAATTATAATAATAGAAATAAATTATTTATTAACTTATTCTATTTATTGAACCATCAATGAAATGTGGTGACAAAAAATGAAACACATCGTTCATAGAGGCTATATTCCAAAAAACAAACATGAGAAATGTTTTATTTTTATAATTAAATGTGATTAAAATATGTGATTTTTTTAATGTAAATATAATGAAATATTTTTATATTATTTAAAATTGTGAAATTATATGCATTTTATTGGAAGTGTTTTCGATGAGGGTATATGGAAATTATAAATAAAGGAAGTTAATGATTAAATAAATCTCTTGTTGAGTGTTTGGAACTTATCTTGACGTATCCTTTCGAAATAATGGAATTGCAGATATTTATTTAGTATATGGGATATAAAAAGTGTATTTGGTATCAAGAGATAGTACATGGGTTGTGTTTCATGTGAATAGAGAACTAGATGTGTGGTTTGAATTGGGTGGAAGTCATGTCTTTTTATAGGCGACAAGTGGGAAAAATCCTTCAAAAAGAATGTTAGATCAGGGGTAATAATGGAAATTAAAGAAATTTAGGTGAGTAAATGTTGTGATACATGTATGTTTTAATTTTAAATCTAAAAATATTATTTGATAATGGATATGTTTCATGTTTATTTATTAAAATTCAAGCCACATTAGATAACACATTTTAACACTTATCAAAAAAATTTAAAAAATAACCAAGGTAATTATTTTGTTGCAACAAATATAACATGATCCTTATTACCAAATAATAACATGGTTAATCCAAATTTGTTCTAAATTTAACACAATTCAATTACTAAATATGATAAAATTGACTTTTTGAATAAAATATATATTTTATGGAAAAATTGACAGTTTAAAAAAATTATATTTTAATCATTAATTATTCATAATCATAATTATTATTGATTTACAATTAATATTTTGTTAATCCGTTTTTATATTTGTATAAAAATTATAACAGAGGATTAATTTTCAATATAATTTCTAAAAACTATATTTTGACAAGTATTATTCTTTGAAGTGTAACCATTTTCCATGGTAACTAGTATATTTCTTAGTCACATAATGTTATGCCTAAAAATGAAATTGATTACATTAACTAAATTTAAATGTCTGATTTAAAATATAAAAAATAATGTTCATCAATTTCATTTCTAAAATTGGTCGAAATTAATTTTAACAAAATATGTATATCGTAAAAAAAATTTATCAAAAAAGAAATATTTTATGAATATTTTTTACTAATTGTCCCGTAAACACTATAAGACAATTGTTTATTTATTTTATTTAATATATTAACAAACATATTGATAAAAAATATTCATTTATACATAATATAATAAAATTAATTTTTTATAAAAAGGAATTTTATGAAAATATATTTTTAAACATAAAAAGTTTCATTATTTTTCTAGTTATACAAAAAACAAATTATCGTTAGATTAGGATTTTTTAAATATAAATATCATAATGAATATACCCGTATTTATTTATAGAAATACTAAAATAAATTTAGAATGATTATTTAAATTTTTGTGAAAGGTGTAACAATTTTTTATTCAATGGTAAATACGGAGAATAGTATTTAACATATTATATTTTTTCGAGGAAAATATATATAGTTAAATATTGGGGTGTTATATTTTCATGCCAATAAAATTATTATTTCCTCACAATTTTGATTATCAATCCTTAATACAAATATCTAAGGGTACGTAAAATATGGACATGAATCAAAATATTGGTTCTAATGAGATATTAATCTTACTATATTTGGTATAACTATATTAATTATTTCTGAAAATATGATTCATTAATAGATACTAAAGTCATACCTTTTAGAACAATATTTTCATGATCCTATTCCAAACCAAATAATAAATCCAAAATTGTTATGATATTATCCAAAAAATCGGAATAAATTATTACGTAAATATAAAAAATCAATCCTCATATATATTGTCCAATAATCCCATCTTTTCAACATATGACAATTTAGATTCAACTATGTGGCACATGGTTCACCCTATAAGTATATTATATCAACATAGTTTATCCATTCTCAAATTTCTATCTGATTCTTTAAATTAATCATATTCAATTTCATAATATAGATTTATAGAGTGATTTTGAATTACAGAAATCATATCTCCTAGGTATATCTAGAGAGTTTTCCAGTATTAGGACAACTAATTGTGAAGAGAATGAATATTGAATTTATACCCAAGAAAACATTTTAGAGTGGTTACCCATAGGTGCTTCTAGGCCACATCCCCATCCACTTACAAGTATAAATTCAATTTTGTAATTTCAAAGAGAAACAAAAAATATAAAATTTACAAAAAAATTCGGCAATACATCATCCTTGGGGATTTACTGAATTTTTATCATTATAATTTCAAAAAAACATAAAATAGAAACTTTTATATAAACTGACCTAAAGGGTTATATATACCTTTCAAATTTTGATCAACCTTAACTTATCAACCTTTGATAACATTTATAAATCTAAAAATATCCCCAATAGACAATATTTTGACCACCATAGTCATATGAACACTAAATTGATACTAAATATAATGAAAACAAAATAATAATCTTATTACTAAATTCATTATGAATTATATTTCATTACATTAATTCCCCAAACCTTTTATGTTTATCCTTTTAGAGTGTTTGAAAAAATTATTAGCTAATAAACCCTGTGTATTTATTAAGTTATGTAAATTTATTCACATTATTCTAAGTGATACATAATCCATATTAAGTATTCACAATATTCCATTAATTATTCACACTAGATACTTTTCTAGACATATCAGATGTATTACTTTCCGTTATAACCTTTGGAAATTGAAACAAGAGAATGTGTGATCAAAATTGATCAGTAAGGAAAAGAATTGGATATAAAAATAAAATATCACAAGTGAATATATGATGAAAATATGGATATAGAAATATAATTAGTGAACATGAGAACACCATAATAGATTTATACCAAATATATCATGGATTAATAATCTATGAATTATCAACTTAGTTTTTAATCATAATGAAATAGATTTTATAGGTCATGACATCATAAGAAAACAAATTGGTATAAAATATGATTGTGAACATAATAACATGATTCTTAAAATAAAAATTAGAACATTATGCATATCATGGAAGTGTTTATACAACATAAACATTAGAAAATCATAATCATATAAAAAATGTTTATCACTATGGTGTTGTAAAAGCATGTTACACTAGTTGTTCACTAAGGAAGCAGAAAACATTACCCTTGTTTTCAACTATGGTTATTTTTGACGCTTTTTCCAGGGCACACGCATCCATCTGTGTGGGCGCGCAGCTGTATCCCTGCATTCCTGCTTTCCAAAGGCGGGAAGCATTAACTTCTTATTCAGGGATGTCTACTCCTTGATCGAAACCGGATGATGGGATGTCAGTTCTTCCTTCCGTGGATTCCTCCTTGGAACTCTTAACCTATTCCGGGTCTCCCTCATAGATTTAATACATTGTTGGTGAAACTCCTCCCAGTGCCATGTTTCCATGGACGCCGGTTAATTACACTCCTTCTGTCAGGACATTCCAAAGGGTCCGGTCAGGGCAGCAACCATCAATCGGGGGAATAGTCATGTCGAGGAATCATTAACGTGTCCGAACGCTGGGGGATTGGCGTGTATGTCATTTTTGCCTTATTATAGGGCTTCTTGAGGGCATGGAGGTCTGAGGCATCCCTCATCGAGCGTGGGGAATCATATTCCACAGGCATGTATCTGAGGTTTTCATCAGCTTCCCATATTAAACACATGGTATGCTGCGAGTTTAACGTCCAGCGGAGACGGATCGGCCTGATCAGAACACCAGCTAGAGTGGATTAGATTGAGGAATCCCCCTTTAGGGAATGACGATATTCGAGCCAGCATGTGGGTGGCTTCTCGAATGCTATGGGGGTGTAATTGGGTGGCATGATCTAATTAGGATGTGGCGGCCCGGGTAAGGATCATGATGGACGATGGAGAATTGCATGGAGTGAAGGATGAATGAAATGTATTTTTCATGGTGATGGTGTTGGTTATGGGATTGAGTGTCGAAATGACTTCCTACGTATCCCCTGGCAGGAAATCAGAGTCCACGTTGTTCAGGATGGATGTGTGGGGCATACACTCTAGGATGCCCAAGGTGTTGGAAGAACCGACGTGAATATGGTCAGAACGACCAGGTGGTGGTGGGATTGAACCTCGTGAGGCCTCCTACGTACCATTCCTTAACATGGATCAAAGACCACGTAGTTCAGGTTGAGTGCCAGAAAACCGGCGTCAAAAGAGACCTTGGCCCAATGGGTGGTGGGCTTGCGCCTCGTGAGGCTTCCTATGTACCATGTCTTGGCATTGATCAAAGTCCACGTAGTTCGGAAAAAGGGGCTGTTATACTGGCACAAAGGGGTGTCATAACAACTGGATGGCAGTGTCACAACGGCTTACCGCTGGATTGGGATGCAGTTTAACGTCATGCGGGACGGGGTCGTGTTGGAGAACCGATGTGAAAATGGACCTTGGCCCAAGTGGATGGTGGGAATGCACCTCGTGAGGCTTCCTACATACCACGTCTTGGCATGGATCAAAGTCCGTATAGTTCAGGTGAAAATGGGGGCTTGGCACACCGACACGGAGACGGTCGGGGCTAATGATTTTGGGCTTGAACCTCAGGAAGGATTCTTATGTACCATGCCTTGACATGGATCAAAGTCCTCGTAGTTCGGATATGAATGCGGGTGTTAGAGAACCGACGTGATGAAGGACCTTGGTCTGGTGGGTGACGGGCTTGAACCTTAGGGAGGCTTCCTACGTACCATGCCATGACATGGATCAAAGACCTCATAGTTCAAAGGGCTTCATCCGCGAACCGACGTGAAGGTGAACATGGGGGTCCACTGGTGGTGGGCTTGAAACTCAGGAGTCTTCCAACATACCATGCCTTGGCATGGATCAATGTCCACGTAGTTAAGGATAGTCACAACAGATTACCAGTGGATTGGAATGTAGTTTAATGTCATGTGGGATGAGGGTGTAACTTGACAGGAGGAAACAACGGGCGATGGGCTTGAACCTCATTGAGGCTTGCTATGTACCATGAATTGACATAGATCAAAGACCTCGTAGTTCAAATCGATGTACAGTTTAACGTCATGCAGGACAACATACAGTTTAACCTCATGTTGGACGGGGGTATACAGTTTAACGTCATGCTGGATGGGGGCATACAGTTTAACATCATGGTGGACGAGGCATTATCATGGTCAATGCTTACTCTAATCCCACATGAGAAGTGCTCAGTGTGAGAAACAATAGGCAGTAGGGACCTGATGATCACGTCGCAATGCCTGTGTCCGTGAGAAACGAAGAGGGGCTTATGCGTTAGGCAGCCCCTGGTGCTGGGAGTTACTCCAGGATGGAGTCCCGAGAGTGACAAAGCACAGGGGAAGCGGGATGTGGGATATAAGGAAGTAAGTGACTCATTCCCTATCATGCCCTCCACTGGCCCTGGCGGTGAGGAAGTACAGAGCTGCATGGGTATTACCTTCCACAAGAGGGGCTATGGGGCTTACACCAAGGTGAGATACCCTTCCCCGCGGACAAAATCCACTCCCAGAAGGAAGATATCATCCCTTATGGGGACCAGAGGGCGTCAAGAATGTCTGATCCGTGGGGACCCTGCGTGCGAGGCACGAGGTCGGGTCACAGTTTAACGTCATGTGTTGAGGATGAAGTTCTCGGCAGTTTAATGTCTTGCATCTCGGACGAAGTGGGATTACTCTACACCCCTTTGACTTACATAATCGGTAGCCTCTGCTCCTGGTGAGAGGGAAGGTACTGGCAAGGCCGTGTAGAAGGGGGGTCACTGAGCGAACCATCGAGGGGTCCACGTTTGTGTGGCTATGTGATGAAGTAATAGTTGTTAGCATGACTATGTGAAGAATCATTAGGAGAATCAATGCTGCAGGTGGTGTCGTCCAGGGGACTTTGCAATAACATCATGAAAACATGGAGGGTCACACGGGAAGAGGAATTGCCAAGTAGAGGGGTCTACAGGCAGGGGTCTTGCGGAGCTCGGTTGCTTTATGTAGTGGAGGGCACTTGCAAAGGGGGTTTCTTTGCGAATTGGAGGACCGTGGCCTTATCATGGGGAAGAGATGCGAGTGGGAGGTGCTTCGCAATGGGGAAGGGTGTTTGTGGAGCACTACCTTGCGAAGCAGAAGAGCCTCACGAAGCAAGGTGTTGTGAAGTAGTGTTCTTCGTGAAGTACAGTGACCCTGCCTTGGCATGTGGGTTACGTGTAAAAGATGGGTGTTTCGCGAAGCATAAATGCTCCGTGACTTCCCATGTTCCCTTGGGAATCCCCTTCCTTCGCGAATGCCCATAATCTTCGCGAAGTGCATCCCTCTCGGAAGAGGGGCCCAAACGAGGCAAGGTGAAGGCCTCTCACGAAGAAAAAATACCTCACAAAGCTCATGATTCCCAGAGCGAAGAGTGCTTCGCGATTAGGGATTTGAGAAGCCAAAATTTCGGATTGTCTGTTTGGAGAGCTCAGGGTGAGATCGGTATTTATAGGAAACGGGCATCACGAAGCAGAGCTCACACGACACGAAGGGGGCGTCAGGTGCTTTGCGGTGGGTCACGAACATCAACCGGATTCGTGGAGGGGTACCACCTCTTCTTCTCTGCGGTGGGTCACGAACGTCATGGAGTTCGCAGAGCGTTACCGCCTCTGGGGCTTTGCGGCAGGCTGCGTTGCTCGGGGGCTTCGCGTCAGGGCTTCGCGAGGCTGGGCACAGGGCCTCTTTCTTCATTCCATTCATCGAATATTGTTAGCACGTACAAATACCCCCCTAATACATGGAGCCACAGAGTGATCAAGGGTCGAATTCTGAGGGAAATCGCCAAAATTATCAGCCATTCACAGTGCTGACTTGTGAAGAGGGCGCATGAGGCTGACGGGTGCCGCACGGTCTAGAGGCGCTGCGAAGCTATGCGCGGTCGGAATGCGCCGCGAAGCTCCGGGGTCACCGCCTATAAATAAGGGGGCTGACCTCTCTTTTTTCCTTTCCATTCTCCACGCCTTTGTCCTTTTTAACTATCAATTTGCGAAGCTCCGTGTACTTTGCATCTGCTCACAGCGAAATGAGCTTCGCGGAATACTGCGATTCTTTGACTTCGCGACTACGCCTAGAAAACATTGGTTTGCAAGACGGGGCTAGGCTCCGCGTCTTGGCTTTGCAGCCGAGCAACGCGAACGGGCTTCACAAACGTGATTTGCGGTCCGACCTGAAATTTGTCCATGTTCCCAAACCCGATGGCCCATCAAGAAGCTGCGCTGGGGGTGCTTGCAGATGCCGCCTGGTGGGATGAGATGGCCAAATGTCTGGGCCCGTGGGAACTAGTACGAATCCAATCGGATTATAATTCTTTGACAGTACTACTATCAGAGAGAAAAAAGAATTATTTGTGGTGCAAGAAGCTACCCTTGTTTGGATTCGAGTTGAAGGATGACATATTCATCCCTAAGGTGAGTAGGGACGAGCCAGCTTGCTAGTTCAGGAGAACGTTATGCCAGCATCAACGGCTCAAGGCAGCTGATGGTCATGCATGGGAGGAATTCACACCTCCCACAACCGACTATCTATACAACCATTAAAACAACATCGGTGGAAGCCACTGTCACCGAAGACACCCCCTCCCATGTACCGCACCATACTAAAGGTGGATTTACAGGATTCGAAGAAGGGGTGGTCCGATGAGTGGGACCTACGCCAGGGTGGTAACATCACCAACAACTGGGCATGGGCCTACTGGGAAGGTGAATCATGTGAGGAGTTTGGGGCTGAGCTGAGAAGAGTGGGCTTGTATGATGTGGCATGGGCCTCCCAATTCAACATTTATCAACCGAAACATCTGATGCCGGAACTATTGAGAGGATGGTCATCTAGGACCAACAACATTCACCTGCACCTTGGGGAGGTTTGAATTAGTCTATGGGATGTCCATCAGATCTCGGGGGTCCCGATCTGGGGGGCCATGTATGAGGACTTCCACCTCGTCATGAGTGCATGGGAGGATCCAGAGAACATGTTGCGGCTAGTGCTGGAATTGATGGGACTGGTCCCCAGAGAGGACAAAGAGGCTGTGAGAGATGTCCACATTAAGAAGTGGTTCATGCATTTTTAGAACCTCCCAGTAAACCGAGATTTTCACACGAGGCCTTCATCTTGTCTAAAGGGGGATCAACGGGGCAAGGATAACTCGTATTGGAGGCTCATGGGGGACAGAAAATGGATGAATTGGGGTTTCAGTTTCAATACTGAACAACAGCCGATAGTCAGGCTGGCGGAGTTTATCGCAGCCCTTATCTGCGGTTGGATCCCACTATTGAGGGATACAAACATAGGGGTGAGGCCAGGCTCGTTCATCATGGCATCTATGCTGGCCACATTACGGTGGGTAAATCTGGGGATTCTAATGCCCACCAGATTGTATTATATTTTACGGCATGTTAGCAAGGGTAAGAATCCACCAAGGATATGCGGGCCCTTGTACCATCTCTATGGGTGGATCACAGTGCACTTTAGGGGGGTTTACGAATACTAAAACCCTATCTCATCACCAGTGTCGAACTTCCGCCCTTCCATTTTGAATGCGACGGGGTGATTCTCAGTCAAATTAAATGTTCCTATGGTGCTGAACAGGGTGTGGAAGGCGGATGAGTTTAACTTCCACCCATTTCCATTGCCGATGAGTGTACTCACCGACAACGGTCAGGGAACCGAAGAGCACCAGACTTATCTCCTGGTCTTTCGAGGTGGAGTTTTGGTGGAATGGGTGGACCGTGAGCTGCTCTATAAGATGTACACCCCACATCAGTTCGCGAGGCAGTTCCGATTCATGCACCATCTAACCCCACAGGTCTTCTGGGAGGTGCGCCAAGAGGATCACCCGTGTGAGATGAGGCAACTGTGGATCATGTTCATACAATAGGACAGAAAAATGAGAAATAAATTACCTCAATCCAATGCCGCATTTGGACTGGTGAAGCAGTATGCCATCAACTGGGAGGCAAATTATCCGGGGGAAATGATGAAGCAACCAACTGTTCGGGCTGGTGACTGTGGGTCTCCCCTATCCCGAGTTAGGGGTCGGAATGTAGCAAGGGATTCTTGTAGTAGCGGGACTGGAATGGCAGCGAAGCCTGCACTAGCTGAGGATGAGGCAGCAGCGGCGGATCCGGTGGCACTGGAAGAACAGAGCCATCCAGAGGGGCGGACACCTAGGGGATTCCGCAGGATATCCACTCATGCTCCAGGGAAGCAGCTGCGCCATATCGACATGCCCGAGAATGCTATTTTCCTGGAGGCCTGGGATGTTTGGGACGTCAACCAGAAACACCTTAGTCCGCACGTGATGTGGGAACACCGGAACCATCTCGGGATGGTCTTACCGGGTATAGGTCATGTCTGGGCCAGATTCACGGTGTCTCTGGTGGAGGAGTAGTAGTATCTGGACGAGATGGAGGACTATATACATTCCAGTGGTGCCTCACATCGGATGACAGACAAGGAGAGGGTGCTGCTGAACCGGATGGTTCTCCCATAGTAGTCATCCACTGAGCTGAGTGAGCGTTTCACCTTTCCAGAATAATCAGACGAATCCTTTGGGAAAGACGATGCTGGCGGAGGGAGCTCATTTGAGGAAGGAGAAGTCGGGGATCAAGACTCGGATTCCGATGATTTTGCAGAGGTTCTCAAGGTATCATTCTGAGTTCATTTCATCAAGGACTGCTTTATGAACATTATGGAACTCCTAGGAACATCTAAACCGTGCATGAGGAACTTTTAAGTAGACCTCTCTCTCATCCCTCGGTGGGTGATGATGCAGGGCCGTCAGAACCCACGCCTGCGACTTCGTCTAGTTATGCGTCTAGCGGGGCTAGGGAACATGAGGTGGCTCCTCCAGTATCTCCAGACCTTCCGACAATACACGACATACCACGCCTCGGGGTTCCGTCAGTATCAACTCAGGAGAAGCCGCAGGAGTTCGATCTCTGTATGTCTTCTCCACTGAATTCATTACTTGTCATATATAGATCATGATAACTGACGTCCATGTCCTCCCCTGTCGCGTACAGTTCTATGACTGTCATGGACCGCTGCGGTGAGGCCCGTCGGGATGTTTGGAGGTATCCCACCTTGGGGCATACCGGTGATGGTAGAGATAGTTACCTAGTCCACCCAAGCCGCATTGCTCCCATTAATTGGTGGGAAAACCGGCAGGTTCGTGCTCGTGGTTATTGAGGTGGAGTCAGATGATGAGGACCGACTGGTCGACCGAAGTCCAACCACCCATGCCCCGGTGCCAGATGTCCTGCCGGATTCAACGCAAGATGCAGATTCTGCCGAAGATTTCTTGCGGGTGTATCTTGCATACGAGCCTGCCAATCATGCGGACTGGGACGAAATAGACTCCAATGAAGAGGACATAATAATAGTCTGCCACTGATCATGGACGTTGATCACATGCTTCATCAACGACACCCCCAAGCATTGTGGCTGAATGAGATGGACAAACTCCTCTCGCGACTGCGCGAACTGTGCGATGGGGGAGTGGATGCCCAACACCCTCATAGGATCATCCGAGATCTCATGGTTGAGAAGATCTGAGAGTACGATTGTGGGCTCATTGTGGGATGGCAGCGGAGGAAGGCGACGAACATGAAGAAGCTCCAGGAGCCTGAAGGTGAAGTCCATGACCTACAGATCTGGGTGGATGAGCACTCAGCCTCTCTAAATGCACTATCTGAGCTGATCTCTCGATTAAAGTCCCAACTGGCAGAGGTAGAAGAGCATATGAGGCAGGCTTCCAGAGAGATTGATGCCATTCAGGATGACATAGAGAGGGCCTGAGCTGAGGTTGATGAACTGCGCCCCATCGATGCTGAGGTCGAGCAGGAGCTGATTTGGTGACTGCAATTCCTATATGCCACAAGTCAAAGGGTGGTGGAGCAGCAACGCTCTTTTGATGGGGTCAATCCGTCCATGGGGGGAGTGGTCCCCTTGGTACTGTAATGATTACAAACCCTTAAACGTACTTTCACGCTTTAAATATATTTTTGAATGTCTTAGCATGCACGATTTCTATTGTTTTCACTGGTTCATTTTTCATCCTTACAATGTTTGTGGGAAATCCAGTGACAAGTCCCTAAGCTCACGTGGGTCGGGCCCGATGTAATAAACTAGAGGTAGTCGTCTCATAGTCCCATCCAAACATACGAGTGTAAACCAAGCTTCTGGCATCTAGGATTTGTACAACCATTCTGGATTTCCAAGAAATAGGAGACCTGAATGGAGAAGTATGTTCTCAGAATAGCAGAATTACCGTTTTTTAGTGTACTCTTGTGCACGAATGGTGAAACTCCAGGGGTGCTGAAATCGGTCCGAACAGGTGGGAACGGGAACCGTGAATCATGATACCCATGATTCTGAACATTGTGAGGGTGGCGTGACAATAATGGACAACCATCAACCGTGGTAGAAAAACGGTATCTTTACTACATTAGCCTGAAATGGGGACAAAAAATGAGGGCCGACCGTTGACCATGATCACAACACGGGGCCTGACTCAAATATCATCAATCAGTCCTCCGGGGCGTTGGAACATGACAGTAGGCGTACCATAGGTCAAGCATCCATACTGTTAGGGGGTCCCTACAAACATGACTAGTCTTCCGGAATGTTGGCCGAGGATAGCAGGCGGACCATAGGTTAGGCATCCAAACTGTTAGGGGGAGCCTCCAGACGTGAAAGAGGATGAGGATCTGAATCAAGGGGAACACAAAGCGTGGGATGTGGAGTGATGGTTTGTTTGAACATAATCCAATACTCCTTAAATTACGCCACATTGGTGGGAATATGCTAGATGGGCGCATCAGTTTGATCATGGACCATTCCTTTCAGACAGGGCCTCTCTAGTGAGGGGGTCTATCGCTTCCCAATGTGATCTTGGGGCATCCTGGACTTGTTCAGGGCAGAGTTATGGTTTGATGGTTCCCCACTAGGGGTTAGGCCAATGGTCGGAAGTGAGGAGGAATATGACATATGATTCCTATGGGATGGAACCTAGGAGAAATACCAGGGTGTCCCCACATATCCCATGAATATGGGAATCAAGCCACACGTAGTTCTGGAAGCACGGTTTAACGTCATGTGGGATTATGAGAAGCCTGGTTGTGCTGGTACATATCCCACGAAAACTACTAAGCCTACGTGACTCGTGCTCGATGTGGGAAACAAGAAGTAATGGGGGACTTTCCCGACACAGGAAGGGCCTGTTAGGGCGAAGGGATGCTCGGTGAATACCAGCCCGACGATACTAATACGACCATGTGGCACACCTAGATGCGCGAAGAGGTAGAGATGAGTATGTTGGAATTCAACTTGAACATGAGGACGTGGAAATGTGTGAATGATGAAGGTCGAGATTTGGATCACAATGATGGCGGTGTGACGATGGAGGATGACCGCTGACCGTGGCAGAAACGTAGCATCCACATCATGTTAGCCTGGAGTGGAGACAGACAGATGAGGGTCGACTGTTGATCATTTTCAAAACACGGGACCGTGCCGAAAATGTCGTCAGGGATCATTAAGGGAGTTTGCCCGAAACAATTGGAGATCCCTTAGGTCTAGCATCCTTG
The DNA here is from genome assembly GCA_963277665.1 of Viscum album. Lineage (NCBI taxonomy): Eukaryota > Viridiplantae > Streptophyta > Magnoliopsida > Santalales > Viscaceae > Viscum > Viscum album. The sequence continues at coordinate 794,288,489 of OY728143.1, read as the reverse complement.
GGGAACCCTTAAGCCTAGTATCCATGTCATTCAAGGGTCCTTTTGGATGTGGAAGAGGATAAGGATCCAAATAGTGAGCTCACAAAGCCTAGAAATGGAATGGTAGGATGTCTCCATGAAAATTCCACACATTGGACTCTTTGTAAAAACACATCTGAATGCGTTAATGAGACGTATTAGATATAGGGACTCGAGTCCATTCCCATAGGGAGATCTTAGTTTAGGCTCGTAGAATTTGGATCATAGGTAGGAGGAAATACAGGAGGCACGTGGTGGGGTAACTCAAGTACCTGACGAGAATGGGAAACAGAGGTTCCGACCACCACGTGTTCTCGTGGGGAGGTTTTAGGACGAGGGACCGAAAAAAAGAGTTGAGTTGGGCCTGAAGCAAAGTGAAAATGCATTTATACATACCCCATGAGAATGGGGAGCAAGCTACATGTAGTTCTTTAAAGGGTCATAGTTTATGTTCTTAGATCTCGGACCATGTAGGGGTAAGGAGAGCAGGGGACACACGGTAAGGTGGTTACAAAACTCGATGATGGGGACATAATCCCTACTTACCATGTGTTATCTGGGGAAGTGATCGAGTCGAGGGACCGAACACGAGAGTTAGGCTGGGCCAGCGGGGAAGTTCTCGGGCGCTCCTACGTATCTCATAAGGATGAGAATCAAGCCATACGTAGTTCTAGAAGGTGGCACGGTATGGTACCAGTGCTAGGAAAAAACAGGGAGTGCGGGTGTTTCCCTCACACTAAAAGAAGTGGAATTTGATATATCTTGTTTGTTCTTTTCGGTGAGTGGTTTTTTTGTGAAGAAACAGACCTATGGTAGCAAGCCCTGGTGTCACCACAAGAATCAATCCATGATATGCATTCACAAATGGAATGGCACGTGACCAATACCCAACGTGATGTCCTCTAAAACAAGGTCATCACAATGCGGTGCAGTTTTTCGTCTGTGGCTAGGACGATAATGTCCTAGTTTAGGGTCCTGTGATAGGACCAAGCATGCATTTTAACGTCATGCAGTGCAGACGTAGCAGAGACGATGCTAGGCGAGGAATGTGTATGGTGTCGTACGACATAACTGACATAGATGGGGACATGATCCCACATCACACTGTATGCAATTCCGAGATAGGAACCTTGGGCCAAGGGGTATAAATATGGGTAAAAAGGAAAGATGCATGAGTAACTAGCTCCCATCTATGTTGGACTCGGAGACAAGACGTTCAGGTGACCCATCGCATCCCGTGGGGACGAGGATCGAGCCACGCATATCCTTTAACAAGGATCTTAGTTTATGGTCTTAGAGCTTGGACCGTGGGAGACTCGAAGGATTCCGTATTGCAGCTTTGTCCCCCTGACGTGCAAAGGTGCACTTAGGGATAACGCCAAGAGTGTCGGGATTCCACCTGGACATGATGGAGTGGAATATAATGTGAATCATGCAACCAAAATTCGAGCCCTGAATGGGCTGGTGTGACGACGAAAGATTTCTGTTGACCATGTTCGCAACAGAGCATCTTATCGCATTAGCCTGAAATGGATAGAAACAAATGAACATCGACCGCTGACCGTGTTCGTAACGTGGGATTTGTATCAATTTTTTTCTGAAACCCTTGGGGATGTTGGATTGTAACGGTAGGAGAGCCCTTAGGCATGGTATCCAGTTCTTTCTTAGGGGTCCCATCGGGTGTGAAAGATGATGGAATCCCGAATGAAGGGGAACATGAAGCTTGAAAAGTGGAAGGAACTTGACCAAGTTGAATATGACACTCTTGGTCCTAGACCAGAGTACTCATAACACATTGGCGAACCACTACAAGGGGTTGGGGGACTCAACTTTAGGGCAGCCAAGAAATGGAGGATTCCCTGGAGAAGGGAGGCATGGTGCCAAAAAACCATGTACCACACCTATACATCCCCCTCGTGGAGAGGGACAGGCCAAGGGGCCTAGGTGACTGGGAGATCAAGAGATATCTAAGAGGTGGGGCTGGACCCAATGTCTAGACATCTTGGTGGTCCTAAGTATCCCATGAGGATGGGAATCAATCCACACGTAGTTCTGGAGGGTTCCTTTTAATGTCAAGCGAGACAAGAAAAATGAGGGCTAATTCTTAGGACAAGGTGCGTGTGGTGCGGCTATTGCAAACCCAACGTGAACGAGGACATAGTCCCGCATCATGCCATGCAGTCCCGTAGACAGTGTTTGAAGGAAGGATAGAAGAGACAAATTAGCTGAACTCAAACTGGACCCATAGACAGGGGGTCTGGGCGTTCCTACGTATCCCATAAGGATGGAAATCAAGCTCGACGTAGTTCTTAGGAGATCTCAGTTGATGGTATTAGAGCTTGGACTGTGGGTGGATGGAAACTTTCCAAGTAAGCGTAGACCTAGACCCGATCCCTAAGCCCATGTGAGTTAAACTCGGTGTGGGAAACAAGGGAGGAAGATCCTTATCGCAATACCCAGAACATTCATCGAGGGGAAGTCAGTGAGGAGCCCCAAAGCACAACATTAATGAGGCTTTGTTCCCCTAACATGTAGATGCGCACTGAGGAATAATATCAAGAGTTTCGAAGCTCTACTTAGACATGATGGGGATGGAGAAGGATGTGAATTGTATAAGCGACATTTTGGGCTTAATGGGGTTTCATGGTGATGGAGGATAACTGTTAACTGTGGTAGAAAAACAACCTTCATATCGCGTTATCCTGAAGTGGGAACAACAAACGAGCATCAACCGCTGACCCTATTCACAACGTGGGATTTTTATCGATTTGTTGCCTGAAACCCTCAGGGGCGTTGTCCCGTAACAGTAGGAGATCCCTTGGGCGTGGTATCCAAACCGTTCTTGGGGTCCCTTTAGGTGTGAAAGATGATGAATTCCCTGACGAAGAGGAACAAAAATCATAAAAAGCGGGTGCTGATGTGTCCGAATAGAGTCCGAAATTCCAGGTAACTAAACTAGAGTACCCATAAGCACATTGGTGAATCACCGAAAAGGGTAAAAAAAGTGGCTTAGACAAGGTAGGCCAAGGGGACAAGGTGGGACGACGATTTTCGGAAGATGGGGCTGGACCCGAATCTTAGACATTCGGGTGGTCCTACGTATCCCATAAAGATGGGAATCAGACCACACATAGTTCTAGAAGATACCCAGGGGCAGGATACCCTAACGAGGATGTGTACGGAGCAATGAGTAACCCTACATGATTGGGAAAATAATCTCGCATCACACCGCACATTCCCATAATAATGAACCTGGGTCAGGGATCCTTAAAATGCCAAGGGGCCTGATAGTAAGGTTTTGGTCATGAAGGCCTGACCTACTCGTAGTTTAACATCTTTCAGTGAGGACTAAGGTCAGGGAATAGGGCTCCCTAGAGAGAGGAGGTGTATGGTATGGTGAACAAACCGATGTGAATGTTTTCATAATCCCTCACCACACCATACACTACAGTTAAGAACATGGGATGGAGCCCAAAAAGGCCAATTGGCCGGAGGATGGACCTCGTTAAGAGAACGTGTAATGAATGGAAATTAGACCGACATAAATGAGGACGTAGTCCCACACCATACCGTACACTCCCTATAAAAGAATCGGGGATGTGTGCCTAACCGTTGGAACCACCCAGAGGGAAGTTCGTCGCTTTAGGATGGGGTAGAACGAATCACTACACTCGATGTTTGGGACATCTTGGGGTGGACCTGAAGATCTGGGACACTATTGACCATGTTCGAAACATAGCGTCCTTATGGTGACCTCATATGGGAGAAACAAATGAGTGTTGACCGCTGACCACGTTCGAAATGCGGGACTTTTATTGACTTTTTGCTCAACATCCTCAAGGGTGTTGGGCCAAAGTGGTAAGAGGGTCCATAGGCCGAGCATCCATACCATTCAAGGGCCCTTCTGGATGAGTAATCTGATGGAATCCTAGTCAAATAGTGGGTGAAGCATAGTTATACCCATCTACTGAAGAGGAAAACTTCTCCAGGGGAGGGGACGTATAGCCGGGTCGAGGCTTGCTCGATGTAAGACGGGGAAAAAGTGTGCAACATGCCATTTATCTTGACCCGAGGGGAAGATTTTGGATTTTGGGCTAGGCCAACAGATGAAATGTCCGAGCGTTCCTTCGTATCCCATGAGGATGGGAATCCATCCATACGTAGTTCTTGAATGTCATGCAGTTTAACGTCGTGCGGTGAAGATGTGAGGAGGATAGAAGAATGGGAGTGGGAACATGGTGTGACTGTTAAAATCATCGTATGAGTGGGGATAGGGAAGCCTACTCTACATCATGCGAGGACTCTCCGAGGAAACTTTACCAAGGGGGAGAGTCAAAGAGAAGGTCTTGGGGTTGGGCTGAAGGCAAGATGTTTGAGCGTTCCTACATATCCCATTACAATGGGAATCAAGCCATATGTAGTTCTAGGAGTGCATTTTAATGTCATACTGGATGAGAGATGCATCTCATCTGGGGATATGTACGGTACGGTGGGTAACCCGACATGAATGAGGACGTAATCCCACACCACACCGTACAATCCCGCAAGAGTTCCTGAGTTGGGGAAGGCCAAGGGGCCAGAGGCTGGGTCTCGATCAGGAAGGCCTGAACAGCTTTCAGTTTATCATCTTGTAGTAAGGACAAGGGGTCTAGGGCCTGGAAAGGCCATGGGGTCTCAGTCAAGAAGACTCGACCAGATTTCAGTTTAACGCCTTATATTGAGGACGAGGGAGATCTTATTTTAATTTCATAGAGCTCAAAACATTTTTCAGTTTATTGTCATGAAGGACGGTGGTGCGGTTTAAATTCATTCAGGACCATAATTTGTAGTTTAGGGTCATGCGGGACCATAATGTTTAAGGTCGTGCATGACTATGGTTCTCAGGCAAATTATTCCTTGAGGAAATTGGCGTTGGTGGGAGGAGTTATGCACTCACCATCCATGGTCACCAAGTAGTATTCTCCATCGGGGTAAACCTTATGAATGATGTAAGGTCCTTCCCATTTGGGCTCTAGCTTGGGTGGTTTCCTTCCAGGGATCATTGGCGCTCGGAGGGAAAATACCAGGTCACCTTGTAGAAAAGAGGGAAGGAGGACCTTCTTGTTGAAGGCTCTTGCCATCTTATTCTGGTGCCTTTCCAGATTGTGTAGGGCAGGAACCCTATTGTCGTCTAGTGCTTCCAATTCAGCTAGACGGATTTTGGCCACCTTGTCTGGTGCTTGCTGGTCGTAGACTGCACTTCGTAATGATGGAAGCTGGATCTCGATGGGCAGGACGGCCTCAGCCCCATATACCACGGAATATGGGGTCACCTGGGTTGAATTGTGAGTCGTTGTCCGATAAGCCCAGAGGGCGTTGGGGAGCTTATCCAGCCAACTTTTCTTGTTCTAACCAACCATTTTCTATATAATGTAATGCATGGTTTTGTTGAATGCCTCGATCTGTCCATTCTCTTGTTCATGATAGCGATAGGTATGGTTCGAACGGATATTGTACTTGGTGTACAATTTATTCATCTTAGATGATCGGAAGTTGGCGCCATTATCGGTGAGTACAGTGTCAGGAACTCCAAACCGGTGGATGATATTGGATCTCACGAAGTCAACTATGGAACGGGTCTTGACCTCTTTGAGTGGAACTGCCTCCGCCCACTTGGAAAAGAAATCTATTGTAGTTAGGATGAACATACACTGGCGAGATGTCGCCAGTGGATATGGTCCCACGACATCGAGCCCCCACACCACAAATGGGAACGTGAACTTGGTGGAGTGGAGAGGCTCTGGCGGCTGATGCAGGAAGTTAGCATGAACATGGAACACGTGGAATCTCTTGGAAGACTCAATACAATCATGGATCATAGAGGGACAAAATTACCCCAATCTCCGGATCTGATGGGATAGCTTGGTCCCAGCCTGGTGGGCACCACAGGAACTGCCATGAACCTCTTTCATGACATGAGAAATCAAAAATCCTTGAATGAAATGGAGGAGAACACAATTGAAGCCCCGCTTATAGAGGATCCGATCAAGACTAGGACCACCCTGAAGAGTACATTATAGTGCATGGTGTCGGATTTGTTCGCGCTCATCCCGATCATCCGGGAGGCAACCATTTTGGAGATACTTGACAAAAGGTGCTCTCCAGTCGGAAGTGGCCTCATCCACTGCATCTTATGAACATGGGGCTCATGGCATGGGGGGTCTGGCAGAAAGATGGCTTACCCATAGGCCGACGTCATCCCCTGGGGTGATGGGGGCAATGACTCTTTGGTGATCCCCATGTATGATCAAGTCATCCTGTTCGGGTTCTTTGAGTGACGCAGCTAAGCTGTCCAAAGCATCACCTCGACCGTTCTGTGACCGGGGGAAATGGGTAACCTCTGGCCGTGAAGGGAACTGGGCCAGTAGGTGGAGGGTGCACTCCAGAAATGGCACAAGATCTCATTTCCTGAAAACCTAGTTGCCATTAACCTACTTTTTGACTAGTTCAGAATCCCCTTTCACATCTAAATAGCGCACATCAATCTCAAGGGCCAGCTCGAGGCCAGTGATGAGAGCCTGATACTCTGCCTCATTGTTGGTGCAGCCTTCTGACAACAAGAATGAGTACAGGAGAACAAATTGCACCAGGGTGATGAAGATGATACCCAAACCCACTCTATTGAGCTTAGGATCATTGAGACACCTACTGGCGGGGCTCCAGGAGGCACTGTCGAAGTGAATTTTCCAGCATGATATGGAATGATCGGCCGGGAGGATTGCCTAATCGGGAAAATCCATGTCCAGGGACTGATCCGTGGAGGTTGGATGGGCAGGTAGAAAGTCTGCCAATGCATGTCCTTTGATATCCTTCTGAGGCACGAATCTGATGTCGAAATTTTGGAGGATCACCGCCCATCACGCTAGTCGGCCAGTCAACATGGGACGATTCAGAATGTACATCAGTGGGTCTACCCGGGAGACCAACTATACGTCATGGTGCTGTAGTTAATGCCGCAATTTCTGTACGTAGAACACGATCACAAAGTAACTCTTTTCAATGGGGGAGTATCTAGTCTCAGTATCGAGTAGCATGAGGGTGAGGTAGTAGAGACTGTTCTTTGTCCCCTCATTGTTCTTCTGGGTGATAAGTGCGCCAAGGAACCGTTCCAGGGAGGTCACGTAAAGAAACAGAAACTTTCCAATGACGGGTGGAATCAATAATGGACGATGGAGTAGATACTGCTTGATTTCCTCGAAGGTGATCTAACACTCTTAATCCCATTCATAGGCGGGTCCTTTCTTCATGAGACGAGAAAAGGGATTACACTTGCTATCCAGATTCACAATGAATCGGCTTATGTAGGCTAAGTGGCCTTGGAAACCTCACAGCTCCCGAATATTTCTCGCCGGAGGCATATGGCAGATGGCCTTGATCTTCACTGGGTCGATCTCAATGCCTCTATATTTGAAAAAAAAAGCCAAGAAACTTCTTGGTGGTGACCCCGAAGGCACACTTCAGCGGGTTCATCTTCAAGTGGCAGGAACGGAGGAAGCCAAACACTTTTTGAAGGTCTTTGATAAGTTCCTGGCATTGGCGAGATTTGACCACCAGATCATCCAAATATCATTCCACCAGTGTCCCAGGAATCGTATTGAATATGCGATGCATCGACCATTGATAGGTGGCACCTACATTATTCATGCTGAAGGGCCTAACCTAGTAGAAAAAGTATCTTGGGGTGCCCTGAAGGTAGTGGACTCCTCGTCCTCGGGGTCCATCCGGATCTGGTTGTACCCAGAATACCCATCCATGAAGGAGAGGGATTGGAACCCAGCCGTGGCATCAATCAAAAACTCTGTCACTATGAGGTGTAAATCATCCTTCGAGCAATGGCAGTTGAGATCGCGGAAGTCGATGCAAACTCTGATCTTCCCATTTTTCTTCCTAACTGGCACAATGTTGGAACCCCACCTAGGGTACTGAACTTCCTTGACAAAGTTGGCATTGATGAGCTTATCAACTTCGGGCTCAACCATGGAACTGTGAGAAGGGTGAATCTTTTTGGGAGTCTTTTTGAACCCGTGATGGTTTTTTGGGAGACCAAGATGGTGGAAGGCTTCCTGGGGATCTAGTCCTAGCATCTCGTCGTAACTCCAAGAAAACACATCACGATGCTATTTGAGAAATCCCGCATACTATTGCTGCTCCTCGAAGGGCATGGCGGCACTGATCAATGTGGGACTCAGATCTGCCTCACTACTAAGGTTCACCTGTACTAGTTCATCGACCGTAGTAGAGACCCCTTCTTCAAAGGCTGGGGGAGCATCCTCTAGATCCTCTTCTCCACCTATGGAGGGATCTTCCAAGGGGGGAGTTGTTTATGAGCCACCAAACTCTGATGGGAGGCTAGGGTTGGCCTGAGCGGCAGTGGTCACCTTGTCAGAAGACTCATGTGCTATTGAGACCATAGCAATGAAGTTAGTTGATCCAATCCCATCTGGCCTTCGGCCAGAGGGGCCGCGCTTGATGACATTAATGAAGTAGTGATGCATCAGCCTGATTCAGTTGATTCCAGCATGGAGGAAGAGATACGTATGACGTACCACCGTTGCCATGAGCCTGACATCATACACCATACATGGGTAAGAGGTTCCGGGATCACCTGAGCCTGGTTGGTGCATGAGTACGAGATGATTTTCCACCGTCGTTGGGACATGGGAATATTCCTTCCTCTTGGACCCTAAAAAACAAAACACTGCCCCATGTTCGGGGTCGTGGCCTCCAACCGATGGACAGGGAAGATGTAGGCCTCACCCAGACCTGCCCAAGGATCACTTGTGACCTGGGCAGGTTCATCCTCACTTTCCAAGATTTTCTTATACTTTCTCTTGTAATAGATAGCGTCCAGATAGCGGGCTTCATAGGAGGAAAAAGTAGATTCATCTCCTTGGAGCACGCCGACTCGCCCACCAAGGGAGTATTTGAAGAATTGGTTATACGAAGAAGCGACCAATGCATGCATATGGATACATAGCCTACCCATCAATGCGTTGTACGTGGTGTCCTGGGAGACGACCATGAATTCAGTGTTGGCAATTAGGCCACCGAACTAGGTCTTCAAGCATATCCTTTTAACCGGGGATTTCTAGGTCCTGTCATATCCATGGATTCTGAGGTCGGAGGGAGTTAAATCATCCTCAGACAAACCCACCTTCTACAGTGTCCGAGTCGGGATTAGGTTAATCCCAAAACCTGTATCAACAAGGCAGCGATGGACTTCCACACCATTGAAATGACCAGTGACGTACAATGGGAAAATGTTCCCCTGTATGGAAGGGTCTTCGTCTTTTCCTGAGAACGAGATAACTTCCTGACATTCAGAATTCTCGATCGCCTCAGCGTGCAATGCGTCTATAGCTACTACCACCGTCTCAAACTAGAGGGGGCTCCTTAGTGCCTTGGAAAGTGCCTAACACATTTCAGATGACATGAGAAGAGCCTCAAGAATAGAACGACTTGATGGAATGCTAGAAAGGTGCTTCAGAACATCATAATTTCATGCCAAACGCGATCGTATGCTTACAGGAGGTCGCATTACAATTGGAGGCACGGCGGGCCCTACCGGCTGGACCGACGGCTGGCTAGTACAGGGTACATCCAGCTGCCTGCTAGTTGATGCCTGAAGAGTATCTTCCAGATGAGGATCAGATAACTGAGATAGGCCAGTAGTAGAGAAATACTATCAGTGGTATGGATGAGAAGGCTCTGCCTGATCTAGTAGATCAAACAGTGGTGGAGGTAGATATGAGGGCAGTATATGAGGTTACGCATGCTGAGCTCTGCGCTGGGCCTACAGTCTGGTTTATGTAGCATGCACGACCTAGATGAAATCTCCCACTGTCATCCCTTGATGACTTATGTGGCCACAGTTCGGCTGACGTTGACGTCGACTGGGGACGTTGGGACATCTCACCTTGCATCCCCCCTCATCGGGAGTCATGTAGGGATTTAACATCTCCATAGTATTAACCGAAGCGTAACCCTAACTGTCGTTTGACGAATCATCCACCACTAGGTGGATTATGGGAGGAATCCCCATCTTAGGGGGCATGAAGTCACTGAGAGTGCGGGATGACGATGACAGTGGTAGAGCAAGTTGCTTCTTCTAGTGGCGCTGCTGCTTTCCATTTTGGGAAGAGGTCGGCTGAGATGACTACATAGTGGTACTGGTCGCATCTTCTGAAGGCTCCTGCTAATTCAGGCGTGCCCGAATGATACCATGGGAACGAGCGATGGTTTTACGGGCCATCCAGTCGTTGTATTTCGGGGTCCCGTAGCTGGGAACCTGCTGCCAGTCTCTTTCATCGTCTCTACCGCTTTCTGGCCTGACAAAGACACATGCCACCTGTGTCAGGGTTGGGCCCAACCTGACTATTTTGTTGTTGACCTGGTCTTGGGGACAGTCATTAAACACATATAACTATTTGAGGGTGTGCCTCAGAATCCAATGATAGGGGAAGTAGTTGGGGTGATCAGTGAGATTCGCCTCTACCAGCCTTCTACTCTTGGGTAAGCACATAATCACCTACTCTAGGGCGCTACGAAAGTTAAAGGGGACCTGATTCTCGTTGAACAAGTAAGTCTGGTTCCTTCTTTATGGATAAGGGGTTCTGGGAGCCTGGCCCTAATGAGGGGTCGGAGGGGCCTGCTGAGGATACAGAGCCTAATTGTCCCACCTAGGTGGTGGGGGTGCATTGCGTGGGGGAACCTGTCGGTTCTGAGGAGGATGCTGCTGGGCAGGGGCCTGTGCCTGAGGTGGAGGGTCTCTGCGGGGTTGCGAAGCCGGTGCCACTAGTAGTAACTCTAGTTGCATGAGGGCTTCTATTTGGGCCACCGCGGTGGGCTCACATCTGGCGGCCCTTCTTGCTGGGATCACGGGGGGCAGTAGACGCTCCTGACTAGCATGTTGCATAGCTTCCTCGAGATGATGAGCCTTATCTGCGATGTCTTGGAACCCTCTAGGGTAGTTCTGGGTGATCAGGGAACGAACCAGTTCTGTTTTAACATTCCCTACACACATCGTCAGTAATTTATCTTGATTAATTGGCATGTTGAGGGAGTATGTAAGCCCCTTCCACCGGCTGATGAATTCCGCAACTCGCTGATCAGGCCTTTGCTTGCTCTTAGAGTGGTCCGTGATGCTGGTCTTTCACGTGGTAGAGCTGAACTGTTATAGGAACTACCAGCGGAGATCTTCCCAGCCGGTCACCGATCTGATAGGGAGAAGGATGTACCAGAAAAATGCAGGGCCCTCCAATGTTTTCACAAAACATCAGAGATTGGCGGCTTCCTACTATGCCAGGGTCCCCAACATGGGGCCACACCTGGAGGAAAAGTGGACCAGGTGTTGCGGCGGGTCCCCCGTCCCGTTAAAGGGTGAGAAAGTGGGATTCCCCAAACCAGGAGGTGCTGGCATATCATCCACCCAGCGGGATATGGATTTTCATCTGGTGGGACTGCCACCTATGGCATTTCCAATGCCTCTAGGCGGGAGATGAGTACAGATATAAGATCATCCTTGTGGGGGTCCTTGTCTTGATGGGGATCCCTAACCATGAATGCGTTTCCAGGTTCATCGACAGGGTAAACGGCTTCAATGGCTCGTGGAGTGACTGGCGGAACGGCCCTCGGGTTGGCTGGGGAACCCGGGCTGGATTCCTCGGATTACCTCACCATTCAGGAAAGGTATGGAAAGACGTATCGCGCCCTCTTGACATGACTTCTAGATTCTGACTTGTCTGCGGGAGTAGCATGGTTAGGTTTTCCCGAAGGAATATTTCCAGGGGAAGTTGTTCCTACCCCTGCTGGCCCGGCTTAGGATCACCATAATCGGGTCGCCTCTCTATAGAGCGCTTGACTAAGAGTTCATCGACCAACCTCTTCTACTCAGCAGGTTGCTGGCGCAACGTAGCCTTTTAGGGGTCTTCATTCGTCGTCTGTAATTAGGCGTAAGGATCTGAGTGCTTGACAGTTCTGACATGTTCTTTACCCTTACCGTCATTCTGACTGAGTACCAGCGACATGGTGGGTGCAGGGAGGACTAGAAGGTTCCTCTGCTGACGATTAATCCTCCCTGTTGGTCCAGCAGCGGTGGTACACCCTCAGAGGGTAAATCTCCATTGAGAAACTCTATCTCATCCTCCTTTTCCACTATGTCAGTCATATGGACTGTAACCCTTCTTGGGGGCATGTCCTCAATGTCGCATAACGAATCGGGATGCCGCCGGATAGGATTGAAGAGGAGGGAGACATACTGTCCCCAGCCATAGACTTGTACGTGGGTGGTAGATTCCCTGATGATTTTGTGGATTACCTTGTAACTCTGAATGCATTTTTGTTTGAGGGCACTCTGGAGACCTGGTGACTCAGGGCGCTGGGCCACGGGGAGTGCGGCCAAATCGACCAGACGACAATGATCGCTGATTACCTCAAAGTTCACTTGGCTACTAGGGTACAACACCCGTTGATAGGGAATACGAAAGTGTGTCTCCCATATGGGTTTGATAGAAGCACTCGACTTCCTCTGGGGTGAGGGATTCCGATGCTCAAAATTTCGACGCTGCCTCAGGCCAGAACTTCTGCGGGATGTGATCTACTGTGAGAATGTTCAAGAAGTTCCTGGGCTCAGATTCAGGGTCTAGCCCCGTATTTCCCCACTCGTAAACTAGAGGTGGCTGATAAACCAGTAGTGGTACTGAGGCAGACCACTGAGATATCAAACTGGGCAGTGGAGAATACGGTGAACGAGCTGACTGGCCACCGAGTTCCGGGCCATCCTCCGAAGAGTACGGTGATCTGACCACAATGTCACGATACGACAGGCTGAAAGCCACATCCTCTGGTGCAGGGATTGAGGATACCGGTGATTGGTCAAACTATTTATCAACCACCATCGATCCCCAAAATAGCTCTCTTTGATCTCTGGTTGAGGTGGAGGGTGCTTCATGTGAAGAGGGTGGTGACTGCACAGTCGAAACCTGCAGGATTCCCCCAATTTCCTCCTCTTGGATGTACCTGCGAAGATAGGTGGGATCAGGTGGAAATCACATTCCGAAAGGATGAGGCTGACATGCCTGGTTCCTTCCCTAGTCCTTGATACGGAGGAACGAGGGGAGGGTTCCAATGAAGAGTCACATTCTTCTTCAGAATCTGAGAAGCAGGCCGGTTTGATCTCCTCCCGGGATTTCATAGGATTCTTCTTATGGCGGGGACGACCCACCCTCCTTACTCTAGATGGATCATTGAGACAAGTTTGGTTCCCGAAATGTAGTCTCAAGGCCCTACTAGCACCGGGGCAGAGAGGTCTTCCGCTTGAGATAGCTGGGGTGCAAGGGGCACCGGGGGAAATGTTGAAGGGAAAGTGGGGAGGACCTCCATGCTTGGTGTGGGTGGAGAGAGGCTGACCTTAACCCCTATGCTTGCCGAGGCGAGGAGGAATCTCACCAGTTGTGGAGAGAATGTAGGGGGGATCCCCACGTTGAAGAGGGACTTGATTGGAAATGCCTTCATATCGACGGTCGAGGGTAGGAGGGACTCCATACTCGGTGTGGTGGGCACAGGAGAGGCATATGTGTCGAGTGTCTCTTCCACGGGGTAGGTCATTATTCTTGTTGGGGGTAGCACGTGGCATACCTCCATGACAAACTTCAGAGTGGGGAAGGCCCACAATCTGTGGAGTGGTAGTATGGAGAGGGCCTCCGTATGGGGTGAAATCACTGCAGATTGGTCCGCAGTGTTCACCACTCGGGCCTGCGACCCGAAGAGTCAACCCAGCCTACCCGTGGGGCGGTTGGGTCCTTGATCCCGGTCAGGTGTTGGAGTGTTCCTGATCAGTGTGTGTAGGGTATTCATGATATATGTCAGTGGTGACTTGGGACACAGTAGTTGTCGACGTTGACGCCCCTTGAAGGGTGTCCTCAGCGCGGGCCCAATGATGGCGTTGGGTCAGGAGAGCTGGTGCGGGTGGTGTAGGCGCATAGCCTACCTGCTCCTCTAGCAAGCCCTGACGGCAGTGCTGACGTGGCTGGGTGGGGGACCTTTCTTGGAGTCCTTGGATAAGGTTTCTTTTTGGGCTGAGCCGGATGTCCCCCACATCATCAGCATAATGCCGGGAGTCGTCAAGGCATTCCGGGGACAGGCCCCGAAACGGTTGTATGTTGGGGTTGGGTGAAGGGGCTCCCTGCGCGGCCCTCAAGGGCGGTGTTGGTGGTGGGGCCTGGACACCTCCAGGTCCAGGCGGGCCATATCCCGAGTTGGGATTATTCCCTCCTCGTAATGACATATGAGGATGTTAATCACCCTCCATTGGATGACTTCCAATGAGGAGAGGGGGCGTGGGCACCCCACGCTCGTGGATGCATACGTCGTTGTGGAAATAATGGATCCACGTGGAGCGACTGTGCTGGTATTTCCCCTGCCCTTGTGTAGGTGGGGGGAGGGGAAATCGTGTCCCTGTAGCAGCAACTTGATTCCTGTGAAACTGGGAGATTAACTCATCAGCACTACGAGGAAAATAAATTGACAAACAGTGCCCCAGCGCCATCCCGTCTTCCGTGGTCAGTAAGAGGAATCCACGCCAACAACGTTACAGAACGGAATGCCCCGCGTTCTACTACACCAACTTCTGGTGAGTTTCACGGCTAGGCCTGCTATTTTCGTGGCGGGACCTGGCGCCAGATATTTGGATCAGGTGACACGTCAATCTACTGATGTATCAAACACTTCTAGTCTCCATATTGAGGAGAATAATTTCCCATCGGGTTCACCATTTCTGTTTCTGACGCTTTCACTGGGGCGCGCGCATCCATCTATGAGGACGTGCATCTGTTGCCCCGCATTCCTGCTTTCCAAAGGTGGGAGGAATTCACTCCTTATTCAGGGATGTCTGCTCCTTGATCGAAACCGGGATGATGGGATGTCAGTTCTTCCTTCTATGGATTCCTCCTCGGAACTCGCCACCTATTCCGGGTCTCCCTCATAGATTTAATACATTGTTTGTGAAACTCTTCCTAGTGCCATGTTTCCATGGATGCTGGTTAATTACAATGCTTCTATCAGGACATTCCAAAGGGTCTGGTCCGGGCAGCGACCTTCAGTCGAGGGAGTAGTCACATTGAGGCATCATTAACGTGTCTGAACACTGGGGAATTGGCATGTATGTCTTTTTTTTCATTATTATAAGGCTTCTCAATGGCATGGAGGCCCAAGGAATCCTACATCGAGCACAGGGAATCATATTCCATATAAATGTATCTGATGTTTTCCTCAGATTCCGATGTTTAGCACAGGATATCCCGCAAGTTTAACGTCCAGCGGAGATGGATCGGCCTGATCAGAACACCAGCTAGAGTGGATCATATTGAGGAATCCCCCTTGAGGGAATGAAGATATCAGAGACAGCCCATTTGTGGCTTCTCGAATGCTGTGGGGTGGAATTGGGTGGCATGATTTCAACGGGATGTGGCAGCCCGGGTAAGGATCAAGATGTACGATGGAGAATTGCATGGAGTGAAGGAGGAATTAAATAGAGTTTTCATGGAGATGTCAGTGGTGATGGGATTGAGTCCCGAAAAGACTTTCTACGTACCCCTAGCAGGGAATCAAAGTCCACGTAGTTCGAGATGGATGTGTGGGGCTTACACTATAGGCTGCCCAATGTGTTGGAAGAACCAACATGAATATGGTCGGAATGACTAGGTGGTGGTGGGATTTATCCTTTTGAGGCTTCATACGTACCATGCCTTGACATGGAGCAAAGACCACGTAGTTTAGGTTGAGCACCGGAAAACCGGCGAGAAAAAGGACCTTGTCCCAATGGGTGGTGGGCTAGCTCCTCGTGAGGCTTCCTATGTACCATGCCTTGGCATGGATCAATGTACATGTAGTTCGGGAAAAGGTGCAGTTACACATGCACTAAGGGGTGTCAGAACAACTGGATGGCATTGCCACAACGTCTTACCACTGGATTAGGATGCAGTTTAATGTCATGCGGGATAGGGGCATGTCGGAGAACTGACGTGAAGAAGGACCTTGGCCTAGGTGGATAGAGGTCTTGTGCCTCATGAGGCTTCCTACATAACATTCCTTGGAATGGATCAAATTCTATGTAGTACATGTGAAAATGGGTGCATGGAACACCGACACAGAGATGGTCAGGACCAATGATTTTTGGGCTTCAACCTCAGGGAGACTTCCTACGTACTATGCCTTGGCATGGATCAAAGTCCTCATCTTTCAGATATTAATGTGGGTGTCGGAGAACCGACGTGAAGAAGGACCTTGGTCCGTTGGGTTATGGGCTTGAACATCAGAGAGGCTTTCTACGTACCATGCCTTGACATGGATCAAAGACCTCATAGTTCAAAGGGTTTCGTTAGCGAACCGACGTGAAGGTGAACTAGGGGGTCCACTAGTGGTGGGCATGAACCTCACGAGGCTTCCTACGTACCATGCATTGTCATGGATCAAAGACCACGTAGTTCAGGGTAGTCAAAATGGCTTACCACTGGACTGGAATGCAGTTTAACGTCATGCAGGACGAGGGTGAAACCTGACATGAAGAAATGACTGGAAGTGGGCTTGAATCTCGTGGAGGCTTCCTACATACCATGCATTGACATGGATCAAAGACCTCATAGTTCAAATGGATTTATAGTTTAACGTCATGCGGGACATCATACAGTTTAACGTCATACTGGACGGGGGCATACAGTTTAACGCCATGTTGGATGGGGCATTGTCATGGTCAATGGTTACTCTAAGCCCACATGAGCCGTGCTCGGTGTGAGAAACAAGAGGCAGCAGAGACTTGAAAATCATGTCATGAAGTGTGCATCTGTGAGAAATGAACAGGGGCTTATGCGTTAGGTGGCCCATGGTGCTGGGACTTACTCCAGGATGTAGGCTCGAGAGTGACAAAGCACAGTGGGAGAGAGATGTGGGATTGAAGAATGGAAGCTCCTCATTCTCTATCATGCCCTCCACTGGCCCTGGCGTTGAGGAAGTACAGAGGTTCATGGGTATTACCTTCCGCAAGAGGGGAAAGGGGGCTTACATGAAGGTAGGATTCCCTTCCCCGCGGATAAATGCCACTCCCAAAATGAGGATATCATCCCCTCTGGGACCAGAGGGTGTAAAGAATGTCTGAGCCAGGGGGACCCTGCGTGCGAGGCATGGGGTCAGGTCATAGTTTAACTTCATGTGTTGAGGAAGAAGTTCTCGACAGTTTAACACCCTACAGCTCAGACGAAGTTGGTTTACTCCACACCCATAGGTTTTAAATAACTGGTATCCTCTGCTCCTAGTGGGAGGGAAGGTACCGGCAAGGCCGTGTAGAAGGGGGGTCGCTGAGCGAACCATCTAGGGGTCCACGTTAGAATGGATATGTGAAGAAGCAATAGCAGTTATCATGCCTATGGGAAGAAGCATTTGGTGAAGAAATGTTGTGGGTGGTGTCGTCAAGGGGCTTTGAAATCACATCGTGTAATCCTGGAGGGTCGCACGGGAAGAGGAATTTCCAAGAAGAGGGGTCCACAGGAAGGGTTCTTGCGGATCTCAGTTGCTTTGCATAGTAAAGTGCACTTGCGGAGGGGGGTGCTTCGCAAAATAGAGTACCTTGGCCATAGCATGGAGCAAAGATGTGAGTGGGAGGTTCTTCGCGAAGTGGAAGGGTGTTCACAGAGCACTGCATCATGAAGCAGAAGATCCCCGCAAAGCAAGGTGTTGTGAAGCAGTGTGCTTCACATAGTATAGTGACCATGCCTTGGCATGTGGGATACGTGTACAAGATGTGTGTTTCGCGAAGCATAAACGCTTCTTAACTTCACTAGTTTCCTTGGGAATCCACTTCCTTCGCGAATTCCATTAGGTTTCACGAAGGGAATCCCTCTGAAAAGAGGGACTCAAAACGAGACAAGGAGAAGGCCTCTCGCGAAGAAATAAATTCATCGTGGAGATCATTATTCCCAGAGCGAAGAGTGCTTCACAATTAAAGAGTTGAGAAGCCAAGAGGTCAGATTGTCTGTCCGGAGAGCTCAGGGGGAGCTCAGTTTTTATAGGAAAGGGATGCCGCTAAGCAGAGCTCACGCAGCGCGAAGGGGGTGTCGGGTGCTTCGCGGTGGGTTACGAAAGTCAACCTGATTCGTGGAGGGGTACCGCCTCTTCTGCTCCATGGAGGGTCGTGAACGTCAGGGCATTCGTGGAGCGTTACCGCCTCTAGGGCTTCGCGGCGGACTGCATTGATCAGGGATTCGCGTCAGGGCTTCGCGAGGCAGGGAGCAGGGCCTCTTTCTTCTTTCCTTTCCTCGAATATTTTTGGCGCCTACAATGGTATTATAAAAAAAATACATAGGAATAATTCCAAATTATCTTAAAAAAACCCATGTATGGATGTACATGGAAAGGTTTGATTGGTTATGGGAAAAGTTTTCACCGGACCCAATAAAAATTTGTTGAGTTAGGTAGGGTCGTGACATAGAACGTTTTTAAACAAATTCATAGACCGACCCAACCAGGATCGAGGTGGATCAGGTTAGGTTGTGTTAAGTAATGAATAATTATTGTATATAATAAAAAAAATTTATTAATTTAAAATGAAACTAATTTAGAATATTTAAATGATTTCAAATTCAATTATAACATCAAAACCCATTAACTTCAGCTCAAAATCTTGAAACATTTTTAATATAAAAACCAATACTTATATCATCACACCGAGGACCCAAGAATGAGTAAATAAATTAGAAATTGTGTGGGTTTTTTTGGGTCATTATTTTTTATACCCTTTAACTAAACCAACACAATAATTACCCATCCAAAATTATTCAAAACCATCAATATCCTTTCGGCAACCCAACCCAACCCAACCAAGCCCAATTGGGTTGGGTACGGTTTATCAGGTCATATAGGGTTTAGAAAACCCTATTATTAAGTTATGCCCCAAATATATATTAAATATTCTATCTTCAGGGATTAATTTTTTTCCATATGCAATAAATCAAAATCAATGACCATAATTAATGTTCACAACATGCTTATACATATACGATCCACATGAGTAAATAATACATAATTCAATTAAATAATAATCAACCTGAGAAGGAAACAGTTTACATGATAATACATAACATTTTCATAATCCATCCAAATAAATAATGTTAATGATATTATTAGTTAATATCATAGAGGTGGATGAACAATTTTATATATATGGAATTACATTTTCAATTTCATTGGGTAAATCACATTGAAAAATAAAACAAAATACCCCCATTTATTTTAAAATGATTTTGAAATAGATTTATTTGGAAGGAAAATTTAAAACCTTGGAAGGAAGTATCATTGAAGAAAATGGTAATATAAGAGAAATAATTTGTTCACATGGGAGACAAGTAAAATAAATTTTTGAAAACCTTTTCAACATTATTTTAAATGGTTGATGTCATGGGACCCATTCAAGAGTTATTTTCAAAAAGTGTAAGTGATATATTTTTAAGATTTTATTTTAATAAATTGATCCTTAAATAATATATCCTTGAAAATTTAATAAATATTAACCCATGCAAATGTTTATTGTCATAAAAAACAAATTATCAAAGAAATAAAACAATTTTAGTATTTGAAAATACCTTTCTTCATATCACACATTGTAAAATGTCTAAAAATAACTCCTTTTGAAAATAAAATAAGGTAAATACAAAGATAAAATGAGATGACACATAATTAGGTTCTTAAATATAATGGATAATAGTTGAATAATATAAAACATGGAAATGAAAAACAAAGAGATTAATAAGGAAGGATGATAGTTATTCGTAACATATTTACATTTTTTTGAAGAAATAAAATACATAAGTGAAGTAGTTTTTATTGAAAATGTGATTTAACTATAGGGATAATAAAGTGTTATCTTTTTAAAAATAAAATTGTATAAATTTTGGGAATATTAATGAATAAAACATTAGGATATAAATAATTACATAATGAATAAAAAATTAAGTCTACAAAAATCATTATGGATTTGGTATTATATTAATCAGAAGATGAATAAAGAATGGAATCATGTTTTTATATTTATTTCAAATTAAATAAATATAAAATATATTAATATTTTTATGGTATTTTACTCAAAATAAAACTATATAAAATTGTAAATGGTTCTAAAAATATAACATGTATTAAAGAGTAAGAATTGATACCATGAAATCCTTACCTTTGATTAAGACTTTTTAAGATGCAACCTAACCTCATATATATAGAAAAAATGTCATAGTATCTAATTTCATAAACTTATTTAAATATATTTACATTTATAATCTTCATTTATATCAACCTCTAGATGTATATTAGTTATTTATTATATATTTTTACATTGTGTGTTCATAATTATGATCATTTTGTACATTTTTTATACTAATAATATCAACCACTTTTCTTATTATAAGGATAACCATTTAAATATCATTCATGGAACTTTATTATAAGTTCAATTTTGGAATATAAATTATTAATTTTATTTCATGAAATTTTCAGTTACGGTTCTTAAAGAATAAATAAATGACAATCTTGTTTCGTTGATTTTTATCAAATGAAAGATGGTATGTTAATTAATGAGATAAATTTTTTTTATTAAAATTAAGGAACAAAAAAATATTATTTAATTATAAATTTCCAATTTTATAAAAAATTATTTTTAGATAAAGATCCTTGATAGGAATTTATAATACTGTTCATTTTGGTAATTAAATAGACCCAAAAAAACATGCAAAAATCATCATGTGGGTATGGATTTGGAAGAGAATTTATTATTATAATATCATGAAAAAAGTATATTTACATTATATAGATTTTATTAAATTAATTAAAGCAAATTCGGAAAATTTATATGATTAATTCAAATTAAATAATTTTTTAAAAATAATAAAATAATTATATTTTCCTCTGGGGATGTTCAATTTAGGTGGTTAATTTAAGAATGATATATCATTGGAAATATTATTTATAGAATAACTTATTTATAACTATAGAATATAAATCATGAAATAAATAAAATTTACATTTAATAAAACTATTACTAAAACTAACCATAAATGTTGGTTATGAAAAATTAAACATTCCATTCATGGAGGGGGTAGTCTGAAAACACACATGAGCAACATTTTCATTTTTAGGGATTTAATGAGAGGGGAATAAATAACAAGTTAAAATTGAATATAAAATATTATTTATAATTATGTCAATATATGATGATTTTTGGAATAATATTGGATGAAGATGTATGTGAATGATAAATAAAGGAAGTTAAAGTACAAGTAATACTTACGTTCATAGTTTAGATCCACTAGTAGAAAAATACCCAATACCAATGGTTTGAAACCGTTGGTATAGGCCTCCAAACCTTTGGTATATCCTATATGAACGGTTTGGAGAACAGTGGCCAAGTAAGCCATGGGGATAGGTCTATACCAACGATTTTCCCAAAACCATTGGTATAGACCTATATCAATAATTTTCAATATCATTGGTATATGTAATATAAAAATTCTATACCAATGGACCCATAAAATCTTTGGTATATATATTTCAAAAAGAAGCATTCAGTTGGTCATGATCCTAGTACCTACAGTTTTTGATTGAAAGACCTAACCACTAACCTAACTTGACTTTTGTGAACATAATTTCATAAATATATATATGTATTATCATAAATATTTTATATTTTGATTTATTTAATGTTATATGTAGGATGATTCCAAAAAAAATACATGTAACTATTTCAATGGTTCTCAAAACCGTTGGTATAGACCTATACTAACAGTTTTGAGAACCTTTGGTATAGATTCTTCGATTTTGGGACCTATACCAACATTTTGGGAAAAACCATCAGTATAAGGGGGACCTATACCGATGGTGTTTCCCTAACTGTTGGAATAAGGTCGTTATTATGGACCTATACCAACGGTTTTTCCAAAAACAGTTGGAATGGGTCCATATAAGTGACCTATACCGACGGTTTTCCCCAAACCGTAGGTATAGGTCCCCCCCTCCTATACCGACGGTTTGTCCAAAACCATTTGTATATGTCCATATTAGTGACCTATACCAACGGTTTTTTCCAAACCTTTGGTATAAGTCCATATAAGTGAACTATACCAACGGTTTTCCCAAAACCATTGGTATAGATCTTATTTCTAGTAGTGATCTTCTCTTAATGTATCCTTTTGAAATGGAGTAAATTTGGAACTTTTATGGAACTTGAGGATTAAATAAGTTAATAGAGGATCTAGTATATGTAAAATCAGTTGTGTTTCATGGGAAATTATAATAATATTTATGTCTTGAAGTGGGTGGAAGTGATATCCTTTTATAGGTGAAAAAAGGAAAAAATCATTTGAAAATAATGTTAGATAAGGTGTAAAAATATAATTTATTTATGGTTATGTGAGTTATGTGAGTAATACATGTTTTACACTTATGCATTAATTAACAACCAATAAAATTAATTCAATAAGTCCTTTGGTTCAAGTTGATATATTAAAATTCCACTTACATTATATTTTCCATTTATCACTTATTAATACTAAAGAAAAACTACCCATGGTGATTATCTTATTAATAAAAAAATATAATAATAATTATTAACAAATATTGATATGAAAAATATGAATTTTGAATCAATTGATTCTAATTAAATTGCTAATTATGAAAAAATTATCTTTAAATTAAATTATATAGTGTATAGATAAACTATTTTGGTATAAAAATGTAGTTTTAATCATTAAGTGGTCATAATATTATTTATAATTGAATATTAATTAAATGAGTGTTAATTTATATATATATGTTAAAATACCATATTAGAGTCTTAATTTGTATATGTTCCAATTTAATTTTTTAAAAAATATTTAGAAATGAATAATTCCTTTAATATTATATGTTTGAAGACAATAACTAATATTTACCTTGGTTACATAATTTTGTGTCTAAAAATGAAATTGACTCCCCAAAAAAAATTAAGAAATTATTATTTATAAAAATTGGCTAATTTTATCTGATTATTTTTATAAATTTTATAAAAATAAATTTTATTATAGGTATGTGTAATATATATAATAATTTTATGAAAAATGTATCATCGAATCATATAATTAATTTATTACTAGTATAGTAAAAACTATGTTTTGGTTGTTGCCATATTTTATTGTATATATTATTAAAAAATTTCATTAAATTAATTATTTATTAATAAAACAATAAAATGTGAGTTTTATAAAAGTACGTTCTTAAGAAAATATATATTTCTGAATGAAATTATTTTTTATTTATTCACCTATACCCACTATTATTTAATACATTAATTTTAAATTTTTCTATATAAATTTCGTAATGTGGTTACCCTATATATACCCTCTAAATACAATGCTATATTATAGTAATTATATAAATTTTAATAATTGATATTGTAGATTGTTTTCATAAGATGACGTGTGTGGGAAAATCTATCGAAAATATGCATTTTATTTAATTGAATGATATATAGTAAACTATTGGGGTGGAGCCAAAAGACATAAAGAAACATTAAGAAAACAATTTATAGAATCTACAACAAGAAAAAACAAATATTTTATAGATGGGAGGATTGATTCGAGATTTCTAAGAATTTAAATTTTTTGGTTTTTCATATTAAAAATGTTTCCAATTTTTTTTTAATTATATTTTATTATATGTTTTTATTATTTTTTCATTACAATTTTTAATCATTTTTTATTTTTTATTTATTTTTTGTTGTTATAAAACTAATTCCACGTTTTGATTTTACATTTATGTATTTTACATACCCATAATCACTTTTTTGAATTATTTACACTTACATGAATTTTTTTTATCTTTTTCAAACCTTTTAATTATGTTTTTACCCATATATAGTTAAAAAAATAAATCTTTTCCCTTACATAGCTTTTCATGTACCCTTACGCAGTGTATATAAAAAATGAGTTACCCTTACACAAGCTTTTGAATTTCATTGTTTTCCTTACACATTTTTGTGTGTTATCATTATGAATATTATAAAAATTTCATTTTACATTTATAAATTAAGATGAAGGTTTTCATACCATTATGATTTCATTATAAAATATCTTTTACCCAAACACATAGCATCGTATTTTGTATCTTACCCTGACATAACAAATGTTAACTTTTTTTAACCTTTATTCATACATAGAAGTACTTTATATAGGTTATATAAAAACACTTTTAACCTTTTGTATGATATATAATTGTTTCCCCTCACACAAGCACGGAAGATTAACCTTATTAGGTATAAAGATTTTATTTTTCAATATTACTCTATTTTTACATATTTATGGTTTTTTGATTTTTATCTTGTATTTTTAGTGTTCAATTTTCTATAATATTTCTATAATTTCATATTAATTATATATAACCTTTGATAAATGTTCTTACAGTGTTTTAATCACGTATTTCTAAAGATCAATGACATGATTATTTCCATGCACAAACTTTTAGCTGGGTGAAAATAAATTGGAATTTATTATTTTTGAGTTTTTTTTCTTTTAAATGATTCTAAAATCATATTAGAAGTAAAAAAAATAAATCAATCTTATTTTTTATAGTTTTTAAATAGCTATAAATCATTTTTGAATTTATTAATATCAACATGAATATATTGTGCAAGATTTATATTTCTAAATTTTTAATGGAAATTATTGTGTGTTTTTCAAGTGATTATTGTGGACCTACTAAATTATTATTTAACTATCCTAACAATAAATTCAAATTAAATCGATTTATTTTTATATGTTTGAATTTTGAGTTGTATTTTTTTAATGATAATATATATCATTCTATCTTTCTGAATATCTTTTAACTACTTTTTTGTTTTTAATGTCTAAACATCTGATTTTATGTGTTGATTATCTATATTATTTAATTAATTTTCAGTACAACTTGTAGTAGAGAAATACAGAAATACTAAAACCATTAAACATCTATAAATATCATTTTCTTCAATTTGGAACTCTTCATATTTTCAAATACTATGAAAATATGTGATGTCCTATGTGAACAATTATTATTTATATAGATAATCTCTCAGGGGTTGTATGTAAACTAATTTTTATTTTATTTCCTTGAAAAGAAAAGATGATCCAATACTGAAGAACTAGTACACTTGATTCAATTTTTTTATCTTCTATCTATTTCATCTTGGTTTATTATCTTTGAAACATGACTACCCAATTATCACCCATGATCTTAATTTTTGTTTACTCTTTTATATATTTATACTTTTTATTTTGTAGGTTGTGAATCCTATATTAGAATGTCCATACTATATGGATAATGACTCCTACAATCTAATGATAGTGTTATAATTTGATTGTGAAAACATAAAAAAAAAAAATTCTATTTTCATTTTCATACATCCACCAGAAAAATTAGGCCATAATTTTTTTATGATTACCATTAAAAAATAACCCATTTTATAACATTTATCTATCAAAATAAAGACTTTTAAGAATATGTTTGATACAATTTTTTCCAAAAAACATTTAAAATTTCATGTATTTTTAAATTTTCTTTATCACTACTATTTAACTATATTAATTTACAATTATAATTAACTACGATAATTATTTTAGATAAATAATCAATTTATATAAAATTATTGTCTTGTTTATTCACCCCTCTAGAATATCATCCATCACAATATTTGACCCAACATAAACCAAATCCTCCTTGAAAAAACAATGAAAAAATAACCAAAACACAAAATAAAAAACACATTATTCCTATAGTGAGGCCTTAAAAAATACCATGAAGTTAAAAGAAAATAGGAACCTAACAACAATGATGAATACGCTATGAGTTTATCCTCTTGGAATTCCAATGACCACATAAACATTACATCCCAAAACACATTAAAAAAGATAATAAATTTTAAAATTATTAATAACCATATGTTAAATGAAAATAAAATAATAATATAAGAGTAAATAAATATTAGTGATCATATAAAATAGATGATTTTTAAACTATTAATATAACACTATGGTTAGAGAACATATGACCAAGCAGGAATATTAGGAAATATTCTTTCTTTACTCAACTATTTTTCTTGTGTTAAAACAATTCCTATTTGAATATGGTCTTTCACAGTTGATATATTCTCTCAAATAAAGATATTATATTGTATTTCCTCATTTTTTAGGTAATCTAATTCTTCAAATCAATGTATTATTAATTAATGGATTTAATTCTTCATAAAACTATGGAATTTTTAAGAATAATAATCATCATTTCAAATGGATATTTATCTTAAATGACTGTATACATTCTTTCCATAAATTTTTTCATTTTTTATTTTGACGGACTGCAAATAATTTTTTTTCATTTTATAAAATCCTGATCAAGGGTGTCCAGTGCCACACAAACAACCCCAAACAAAGACTAGAGAACCAAAAACGACAAACAACACAGATCAAGACTAGGTTACAGATCATAATACCCATAATCATCTCCGAAACCAATGTAGGATTCGTCTTCTCCATTAGATGATTCCAACTCTAGATGCCTCCAAAAATTATTACTTTGAATCTGATTTCTAAGCTGGTCAAACGCAAACATATATGGTGATTCCTTCTTACCCCCACACCCCTTTCTAAAATAAATAACCACCTTGATATTCTACATCGAGGCCGACCTAGTCCACATCGGCCACGAAAGATATGAATAGTCCATTCTTGGTCTCCTTCTCAGAGTTGTAGACAGAGGTCTTTCACCTAGAGTCACCTTCTGGTTTCAACTTTGAACAATTTCACTGAAAGAGAAGCTGACATTAATGCTCATATTTTCTTTCCCTCCCCCTAAGTTCTCCCTTCCTTCCCCAAACTTGGGACACCCAGAAGAAAAACACGGGTTCTGAAATAGAGTAGAACATTCCAACAATGGTAAACACATGTCCACCAAAGGAGAATCTCCCACAACCATGCTAGTTGACTCCTGCCCCCTCCCTTCAAACAGAAGTCCCTCCCAAAGATTAACACCACCAAGACATTCCTTCCCATGGATTTCTTGTACCATAGAAGCAGGATCAACCTACCTGAAGCTAACCCCTCCCTCTGATCCATACATCTTGCAACTGACTCTATCCTGTCCAGCCTCATACATTTGGCCTGCAGACCCTCCAAAGCATGTCCATGCCCGCAATCACCCGAAGCATTCTGCAGACTTTTTTGAATGTGACTCATAAATTTGCCCTTTTTATGATAACGTTTATGATTTTGGAAAAATATATATTTTTTAATTCTATTCTATTTTTCTATCAATATCCAAAAGATACTTCTTTCATGATGGAATATTCATGATCATATTAATTCTTTTTAGAGATTAAATATTTAATATCTACTGATCCATCTCTTGATCCAATCCAAATTGATGCATTGGAAAATGATATGAAACCCATTTTATTTGTATGTCTTTTCATGAGGATATGAATGATTGATATTATAAAGGACAAATATATGGGTTTTATCATTATTTAATGGGTTAACCCTATATAGATCACCAATACCATTGGTAAATCATTATTTCACATGAGATAACAATTAGAAACAAGTTATGATACTAAAACCAAAATGGGAAATGAGTTCTAATGCTCAATATATTAAGGAGAAAACTTTCAAATGATTAGTGAAGAATTTTATGGGAAATGGGTAATGATTACTAATAAAATTTTTTAGGATTGTATTTTTAGTGTACGCTGGCATATATTATTATTTCCTACTCATTTTCATATTCCATATGTTCATTGCCACATTTCTGTGTCATGAAGAATACTTATGTTATCTTCCATGGAACATGATTTTTGTATCTTATTTCCTCGATCTCTAACATTTTTATTTATCATTTCAGATATTATACCATTCAATATAGTTCTATTGATAATTATTTTGACTCCATGTTACTTTTAATCAGATATCTCCACCACATCCATGTTTTATTACATGATTATGTATTAATTGTTTACGAATCATTGACATGTTTCCTATTATTAATATTATCACCTCAAGACATTGTTTTACACATCCAAAAGTATTTTTTAATATTATTTTGGGTGTATGGATATCATATGAAGAACATTTTGTGGGATATGCGGATGAAGTACTTTGTAAGAATATATTTACCTAGCTACAAATTTAAAACAATAAAACATAACGTTCTTTGATTTTAATATTATTTCTCAGATGTGATGTTTTAAATTAATGAAATGATGTAAAATATATGCATGTTATGCTTGGGGAACATCCATTGGTCCTAGATCATTGTTTGGTTATTTTTTGGTCAAATATAAAGAGTTATAAAAATCCTATCAAAAAGAAACCTAGTATGAATTGACAATATTATTGACTAAAATGACAATGTCTAAATTTAAGTTGTAGTGAGATTGAATTTTGACATGATTATTAATTTAAGATGATATTATTTATCTACTAAGTATTACCACTTTTGGTCAACATAAATTATTTGGAAAAGAATAAAGAAATTTAGGTGGTGATAGTTATGATCATTATCATAAAAACCTTATATTATTATATTTATATACATTCTCTCATATATTAAATAGTTAATAAGATTATTGGTCCATATCCTAAATCATTGTATATGTAATTATCAATAAAAACAAGGGAAATTTTAGTCTAAGGTATACAACCCTTCTTCAAGAAAGTTTTGTAGGATGATACTCCATAATGATATAGCTTTTCATCCATCAACATAATTTGATTCCATAGAATAAATGGATTTCATCACCCAATTGAGTTCTCATATTAAATATAGGAATAAGGATTCTCATTTTATTTTCCAAATCAAACACTTATAAAATTTATATGAAACTATGATTACGAACTCTAATTGGAATAAAAATTCATAGCCAATAATGAGGGATACTTTTATCTAATGGATGTGAAGGAAATCAACATTGAATATATTCCAATTTTATTGAATTATATTAGATTATTTTCCAAGAACATACCAATATTCCTTAATAACATTATATTTAATTTTCAATTGAAGTCATATCAAGTTTTTTACCTACATAAAAGATTCCTTATAGAGGGGATACCCTTGAACTCAAATAACATTGCATGAAACATTAATATAATCTTGAAAAGGGTTTCATATATCTGGGTTCTTCCCTAGGGATTGAAAAATTACACTTCATCAAGAAAAATGATGGATAAATTCACATTTTCATTGATAATCCCAACCAAAAAAATAACAATCAAGACAAACATCATTTACCATTTATTGATGATCTCATTGATTAAATTTGAGGCAATAAATACATCTCCATGCAAGATCATAAAAATGGATACCATCAATACATAGTAAAGAGATAATATATAACCAATATAACTTTTTACACAAGATATAGACACTATGAATTATCATTTAATCCTTTTAGAATTATATATTCCCTTGTTGTCATCATGGATTTGATAAATAGAGTGTTTATAGATTACATTGAAATATTTTTGGCTGTGTTTAATGATGATATCCTAAAATATTTTAAGTGAAAGGACGAAAATGGATAGTATTAAAATATATATCTAATAAATTATTATATATTAGATTTTAATACATGATCAGTAAGTATGAATTTTGTTTACAATAATTATCCTTCTTATGACATGTAATCGCAATCAAAGGTATATTAGTGGATCCAAAAATATAGTGATGATTGAAGAATTTCCCAGGCCAATTACAATGATAAAGATCCATGGTTTTATTATATTATCTAGATATAATATTTTTTTTGAGATGTATCTCATAGTTTTCAAATATACTACAGAATTTAACACATATGGGAGTCAAATGACATATAATAGAATAATGTGAAAAATGATTCAAGGTTCTAATTAAGAGGTTCATCATTATATCTATTCTTACACTACATTATAGTGAAGTTGGTGTTTTCATATACAGTTATTCTTTAAAAATGGTGGTGGGTTGCATCTATATGAAAATTTAAAATTTAATATATTATGCCTCATGTCAACTGAATACCCATGAGAAAAACATACATGACACATGACCTAGAATTAGTGGCAATATTGTTTTTATTAACGATTTACTGTAATTATCACTATGTTAAAAGGTTATATTAAATTAATGACTACAAGAGATTAATATATATATTCACATATAATGGGTTAAACATGTGCTAAAGGTGTTTTTTGGAATTGATCAATGACTATGATTTCTCAATATATTACTATCGTAGGATGGAAAACAACATGACATATACTCTAAATATCAAGGATCAACTAACCCTTTCATTGATGAGAATTTAAAGGCACCCAATCATTATGTATTTAAAAATTATGAATATGGGAATCAGGAATATTGTATTGAAATATTACATTCACAATATTATTTCTCTACCATTTATCTATAGAATGATTATTGTTGCCTATAATATTGAAACAGAGATATAGAATAGGGTATGAATTATTAGGATGTTTGTGTTTTGAAATGGAAAAGATAAAAGATTTAGGAAATGAATATGTGTCCCTTAAAAAATTGAATTGATGAAATATAATTTGGGTAAGGCACACAACTTATTCTATTCAATTTAGCCAAGAAGTAAAAAGATGAATCAATATCTTAATCAAAAATTCTACAAGGAAAATGTAATGATTTCGAGTATATAGTATATATCTTGATGCTTGGTATTCAATTAAGTAAAGGCTGGGTGTTAGAACTCTAATGATATGATACATCCTTACATATACTAGTATGAAAATATGAGAAGGTCACCATGGATTTCATAACAAGTATTCATATGACATTTAATGAATATAATAAAATTTGGATAGTGATGGATGGTCTTATAAAGTCTATAGGAAAAAATTTATATTCCAAAATATTTCTCACATGAAAAACATTAAATGATAAATATAAAATAAGTGTTAATAATTAATGAAGTACCACTATCAATTATATACGATCAATATCCTATGTTCATATTGAAATTATAGAGGAGTGTTCAATAAGAAATGGAAATATATATTATCTTTAACATAACCTATCATCCTTAAAAAATAAAAAATCTATATTGAAAGTTGAAAATATGAATGATATGATGATATCTTACTCAGTTAGTTTTTAAGGAAGTTGGGATCAATATCTTCTTTTGGTTGAGTTATCATATAATAGTAGTTTCTACTATAGCATCAAAATGTAAATATACAAAGATTTATGTGTGAAGAGATGTGTAACCCTAACATGGTCAGATAAAATTAAAGCAAAGAAGTTGTTGGGACCCAATGTTGTCCAGTAAATCACTAATTGGTTAAAACATTCTATTAACACATAAAAGTTGTATGACATAAAACAAAGATATATTCTTATAATCATTGTTTATCTCTATAATTTGATGTTTTTTGGCCCTTCAATTTGTAGCATTTAAGAAATGGAGACAAATGGAAATACCTTAGGAAGAAGAGAATATGATACATGAAGAAGGACAAAGATCAAAAATTCCTCCAAGATCTATTCACTAATGTACCCAAAATGAGTGTAGGTACTTATGGTACCTATGAGAGAGCTTCTGTAACTGGTCTGAGTGAGAAAATGTGAAACATACCTATGAGGAACCATTGGGTGAGATAGTACCTTTTCCCAGGTTCCTATATTTTCCTAAAAATAGGATCCTAGGATCGTCATGTGTGATAGATGAATTTTTTCTAAGGTTTCCCAACACTTTACTATCCCTTGTCCTTCCACCAATCCCTATGATACCTTTTAGGTAGTTCCCTAAAATTATAATTATAGGGAATTAATTTGGGATAGTAAAATTATTGTCCTCACGAGGTTAAAAATAAACAAAACCTATCTGAGTCACTCACTCCCCCTTGGTTGACGAACACTAGTGCATGGTTCCCTTGCTAACTGAGGAGTAGTGTGATCCAAATCTATGAACATCTATAAAGACCCTTGATGGCTTGATAATTTTCCCACAGAGGTGTTGTTTTCTATGTCTTCTATTTCATAGCGTACCACTAAATCACCCAGGCATACTGACCGAAATCCACTCCTTCTCGAGCCTTCCCTGGAATGCCTAGACCTGCCTACATGATATCCCTTTGTTCTCCATAGCCTTCATCATGTACGCTCCACTCATTAGACCTACTTCAAATCCATCTATGGAAAACCCTCACTTCCTTTGTAACTCGTGTCTAAGTGAGGCCATGTTGAAACCTCCACCAAAGCATCTAGATTTTAAAAACCATAGGAAAATTAACTCTAGTGTGTCTCCCATTCAGGATTATATTCCTACTATTAGAGGTTTCCTGAACATGTCCTACAAGAAAATTAGGTCCCTAGGGGTATGTGTGGTTATTTTTTCCAACAATCATGATGAACCCAACCCTAGGGACAATGTTGGGGAGTTCTTGGTCTAGTGTATTAAGATTAACCATGTCTTACCCTTACCGTCGATAAGGCCACGTGCCTCCAGTTTCTGGCATGGAGGGTAAGGGTTATTCTTAATTTTCCATTCAACATGGATTAATATCTTCATCCATCGCAATAGGACCAATTTTTTGGATTCCCTCCAAGAGTAAACCACTATAGTTTCTTACAAGAGTTTTCACTCATGATCCTATCTACTTCTTGGACAATAGGTCTGAGATGGGATGGGCACCATAGACTCTCATCTCTCTCTCTCTATCTTGTAGCCCAGTACACTTCCACCAGTAGAGGAGGATAATTGTGGTCTCCTAGATCTTTGACGTCTTCTTTTCCATCACATTGAAGCCTGACTCATCTTGGATCATGTGAAAAAACAATCTATCCATGATCATGCAGTACACATCTTTGAATTCATATTTCAAAAGAGAATTATCCTTTGAATATTTATCTCACTGTTCGTCAGAGTGTTCCCTCAACATGAATCCTTTGGTCCATGTATCCAACCTCATGGAAAATATTATAGTGTGGTTTATTTAATCTACCAAATCTTCTTTTTTCTCACATAGTGTATGGATTATATGGGATTAGATTTTGAAAGTTATCAGGGTATCCACATAATCGCCATCCCAAGGGAATTATCAAATGGTATAACCCAAACATTGAACTATGATAACTCTGATTCTTTATATAATCAATAAATCCAGGATTCCTACCAATAGCTCAATATCAATAGGGGTCCTCTTTAAGATAAACCCCTAATCATTACTCCCATTCACTAGGGTATCCTCTTCATGAGTAACCCCCACCTAATATCAAACATCCCGGGAATCCTCGTCAAGTGTAAGCCTCAAAATCCCAAAAAATCACCATCAGTTAAGATATTATCATATCAAAAAATCCATTCTACTGGGAATCTTCATCAGGTGTAATACCCAACATAATCAACTCAAAGGGACACATTCTCCTATGGGGCCAACCACATTACATTGGATTTGATTCCCATCCAAATGGGTTACGTAAGAACCGTACCTTAGGTCCAAACACAACACCCCAAATAAACACTATTCTATATACTCTACATTCTTATTAGGGTCTAGTTCAACCTAGAGAATCATACTCGTTCTAGGTTCCCTAGGCATGTTTGGTATAATCCCACACTATACATTGACTAGGAAGCTTCAACCTTGATATTCTTCCCACATGAAATTAATCTATTTATTTAAGTCCTCATCACATGACCTTAAAATGTATGATGTTCCCCATCAAGAATTAACAATAAATGTAGGTTTATATTCATTTCATGGGGATACATATAAATCCCATCACATAGGTTTGATCCTAGAATCAAAACAAGTCTCATCTCACGAGATAATGATACACTTTAGAGTTCCCTACAGTGTGGATATAAAACAATAATAGTCATCATATTGAAAAAATAATATTTAATTATTAAACAAGGGGATACCATTGATGTAGAAGATCAGATACATATAGATAATTATATTGATGAAGAACACCAGATACATACAGATGATTCTAATTTCTATACATGATAATAATTTATTTTTAACTATTTGGTGACCCACATCATACTTGGGAATTAATAAATAATTTATGAAAATATATTAAATATATAAGAGACTCCCAAAGTAGGAAATGATACCCCAAGAAAAGGTTTGATTAGCCTAACTTACCATCCAATTGACGAATGTGTTATCATAAGTATCATTTTCCAACCTCCCCTCTTGAGTTCTTATATTTTTAAAGAAAGTTCCTAAGTTATCATGGATATAAAACAATTGGGTATTTTGAATTCCACGAAAAAACCCCATTAGAACTCATTCAATTATTGAGAATTTCATTTCCATCAGATGAAAATAGTGAACCCAATGTGAATCATTAACCAATATGGTAGTGCCACCCATCTTCTAAGACATTTATTCTTGATAAAAAAGTCCCAAAAAAGATAATAATCCATGCATGTGTTCATTCAAATGAGATTTGGACTTGATTGGGTTGTATTTATCATGTTTTTCATATATAGAGGCACTTATTTTCATAACTCCCCTCAATCCAATTATTATCATTCAGCTTCCACGAACGAATTCCCAAGAAAATGATGAGGTCAAGCTTCATCCAGGTAGAGGATGCCATCACCAACTCATCATTTTTAGTACTATGTCTCAAAATAATTATTCTGGGTGTACCACTATCACCGTAAAATATTGACCCTGGAAACCACCGGACATGCCCTCCAGTTAGAGAAACCCCACTGATGAGCTGATCAATTTTGACTAGTGGTCCTGACACAGAAGGTTCCAACCAACTTCTTCAACCATTTTTTGATCCGTTTCTAAGAACACAATGACATTTCACAACTATATTTTACGGTTGTTGATGAAGATGCCACATAAAACTCATCTAGAATATATATAAGTCCTTCATAAGAGCCAATACCAATAGATATCACTACAAATATGTGTGGTATAAATCCTCAACATGATGAGGGTGTTGTCCTAAACATTTCGAGCAAGTTTTATCAGACCTGGTAAAACAAGACGACGTGCCATGGGAAGTGACCGGTCACCAGGGAGTAGGGCCACACCTCTCGCCCCATTAACAGATCCTACCAACCAAATTTTGTTAAAGCTTTCATGAGGACATAGACTCTCATCCAACATTAATCAGCCAGCCAACAGACTCACCAGGATACATTCAATGAAGTATACCAACCAAATATGGTGGAAACCCACAAGAAGGAACACAGACCTCCATGCACCAACCATGTCTTCTAGGATAATCTTATCGAAGCATTCAAATAATCCCACAAAAAATATATAGTGGAAACCTACAAGTAGGAGCACACACCTGCATTTAATATCCAGTACATCTAGAAACCTTTTCTAGAATCACAAGGGGAAGTCAGTAAGAAGTTATTGATGATAATAAGTGGAAAATCAACTATCATCCCCCACACATGAGTAATGTTAGTATCCACATGATGGGAAGGGAGGATAGATGTAATAATATAATACTGCTAAAAATATAGAATGGGAATATATACATGTTCTGAACATTTATGTCCCCCAAAATATCATGAAAATGGTGAAAGGGAAGACAAAAACCCCTTCCCACATTCTAAAAACGAACCAGGACATCATAATGATGAAAATAGTAGTTCCCTATGGATGGACACACAAATTTGTTCCCAGAAACATGGTGACTCATCCGCATGTTACTGTGGAACAGAAACACACAACTACTACATTCCAGGAGGGTCATGGAGAAAGCACACCCGTAATATATCGGAAACCAGATCAAGAACATTTTTTTAAAGGTTGGGGACGAAGCCACAATTTATTATTAAAGGAAAGACCTCTCAAGACTTGGTATAGGGTGACCCATTACATAGCCCGAAGGCCCAAGACCATGTGTCTTGCATACAAGGCTAGAAAGCCTTTTTTTGCACAAACACCGTCCCATCAAAACCACTTATCCCGACATGTGGCCCCAAATGCTCATAAAAAAATCCAAGAATAAGCCTCATCAATATCGATTGAAAAAAATATCAAATATATGATCTAAGTATACTTAATGCTAGTGTTCATGAAAACCTCAAATCTCTTATCTATAGAAACCTAATATTCTACCATCCCACTACCATATTAAGTGACCAGTTTCAACAATTTTGAAGTCCTCTCCAAAAAAATCACCATGATGTTTTGCATTAGGAACATAGTCTAGTAGATCTTAGGATCCCACCTCCCGATGAGTGGAACATCAACCACACATGTGGCTTGAATATCTAGGAGTATGATGGTTTTCCCATAGCTATAATCCATAATGGCGGTACTCCTAGAGATGGAGTTCAATGAAAATGTTCTCTCTGACATAGTGTTTCATGTTGTCAAAATAATTCTCTAATTGGAATTATAGTGACAAGAAATCCATCATTCCACAAAGAACATACGTAAAAAGTTCAATCATATATGATGTCTTGTCATTGGTTGGTAACATCCTTTCACAACCAGAAGATATACCATTGTGGTAGTAATTATCAAAACCACCCTTGGACCACCTACCTTCTTACACAATAGTAGAGGTACCCACCAATCGAACCTCATGTAATAAAGTGATTATAAAACATTCACCATGGCCAGAATGGGTAGAGGAAACGTGAGAAAAAGGAAAGAAGATTTCATAAATAAGAAAAATAGGTTGCTAAATATGACATATTTTCAATGTTTAGGAATATTACCACCACACAATATAAGATTCCAGAGGTGTTCACAAATGATTTTGTGAAAAAAAATAATCCTAAGTATTTCAAAATATCTTTATCACTGAAATGAAAACTTATTACCATACGTTGAGTATCAAAGTCGAATCAATGTAATATATGGCTTCAAACGCCAAATTGACTTGGATTATCTCATAAACTCATTATATTCAAAATTCTGGACACAATAAGGAACTGTTCAACATGCATGACTCAATGGATTAATATGGTTGTGATAGATGATCGATGATACCCTAGCTAGTGTTCATATCATAGGATGGGGTGAAGATGGAGCATTAAATTTTACCATGCTATCTAACTATTAAATCCCATTAACAGTTTTATTGATTAATGTTATATCTTTAAACAAAAATAAAAAATAGAATATGATTATAAGAAATTAAATTCTTATCAAAAATAAACCCACCGACTATTACTAATATTATGCCTAAAGAGAAAATTATATTCATAGAATCTTGTATCAGGAATCTGATATTATCATGAAAGCATACTATTTGGGATAAATGCATCATTAGATAACACAATTTTCAGACATAGATCAATGGTTTTATGAACAAAATGATTTAAGTTCATGTTGAATGATGTACCCAGCCCGAAAAAAAATTCCTAGAAATAAAGGGAAGCCAGGACTGTAACATCCATGGTTGTTCGAGAGAAACTGAAACCCCATAAGGATGGGGTATTTTAATACTCATCCCTTGGGGTTATAAAATTAGACCTGAAGTTTTATCAAACAGGAACATGAACAACACTATCCATCATGGCTAGGGTATTTTCAAATAAAATAACCCCTCCTCTGTGGGAATCAATCTTCTACCAATTAGGGGAGATTCTATAGAAAGAATCCACAGAGCTCATCCTATTGCATTATTTGAAAACCTCATTAGGGTTTTACATGACCAAATTGTATGGAGATTCCGTTCTTATCACTATCTACCAAACAGTTCCCAAAGAATCTGCAAAGTGTAGTAAAAAGCATCATGGTGAGCATAAAAGTAAATAGACTCCAAAAGACACTGATAGAAAGACTACAATGCACTTGTCATCATTGAATGCCATAAATTCCACCCTAAAATATTCTAAATAACACAGGTCTAATTCAAAGTTCTCAAAAGAAGAAGTTATTGTTCATAATGTGTTTCACACCAAAACAAGTGAAGGATGTGTGATTACCTTAAAACTAGAGGCTTTCCTGAAAATTTTCCACTCCCTAAAAATCCATCATTACCTCCTCAAAAGTAACAAACAATGAAAAATGTTATGTGTCAAATTGTACATCACCTTCCTTTTTGATAGGATAGAACCCTTTATCATGAGGAATAATATTATCTACAAGAGGAAGATAAGAAATAACTGAGAAGACTCAATGAAAAACAAATATGAGGTATCCTTCATGGTAGATATGTTTTTCATGTAGATCCTCAACTCGCAATTCCTCCTAGATTTCCTTAATAGAGAGGTTTATCCATTGTAACTGAAGTAGATCTAGAACATAAACTTATCATGGGATACCTAAAACCAATATATTTGGATCCCCTAGTAGCAGAAAAATAATTCCCTCCATTGGTTGTGTAACCTGAGTAGGTTAAGGCACATCTTTATAGTCCTTATCTTATGGGTTGCCCATGAAAAATACCAATAGTTCTTCCTCCAATGGACCTAAGGAACACTACACTGGTTTATTCTCTAGTTCACCCAAATATTCCACTAATTCTAATGATAACTATTAAGTCACTAATTACTTGATTGGAATCCATGGATAAATGACATGTGCCAATACATTCAAAAATGATTCAATATC
The DNA here is from genome assembly GCA_963277665.1 of Viscum album. NCBI lineage: Eukaryota > Viridiplantae > Streptophyta > Magnoliopsida > Santalales > Viscaceae > Viscum > Viscum album. Next base: position 794,249,835 of record OY728143.1, on the reverse strand, counting down.
CTTAATGGATAGATTCATCCATTCCCCTACAGAACTTTGAGAATCCCAAATTTCATTTTTTAGGGGTTTGAGAGAACCAAAAAATAAAATGATGTTTTTCATCTAATCTTGTGATCCCATGATGGGAAATCCTAAAATATAGGATGTGGTGAAACTCATTTGGTCCATGCAATCAATTAATGGGATAGCCGTTGTATAGTACATGATTTTACAGGCCTGATCAATGAATGGATGGGAATACCTCCATTAGAAGCTTCTCTTCTATTATAGATCAACACTGGTGAAGAAAATAGTCATCAATATCATAGAATAAAAACAATTGGAGTATGAAAGGGTCACATATTTAATTTCTCAGTGGAATGGATTTAGATGCTCTATGAACATACCACTCCCTAAAGAAGAGTTCTTGCCCATATGTATGATGGTTGTTTGCAATGTTTTGTGAAAAAACACTAATCCATGTTAAATACATAAGATAATTTTAAGAACTTTTCATAGTTTATCAAAAAGTAGAAGACTTCAATGTAGATACTAAGGTTAGTTATTGAGTAATTCCATTGACACATGTATAGAGGATAGGAAAAGAAGAGGATATCAGTGTTAAACATAATAAATCAGCTATACCTGATACTACTCCATATCCCACACCGTATCATTAGATTCCACCTATTGACCATTAGAAACAACTTCCACATCACTAGGATGATTAGTGGGAATAGTTGATAAAACATTTTTATGAGATTAAAAACAATGTCTTTTTTTTGAAATAATCATGTCACTGGATTCTTCATTTCAGCATTTGAGAACAACTTACTCAAGTTGAAAAATCCCTTTAATCCTAACAAATAAGTTCACAAATATATCCCAAATAATTTATCCTTGAATTATATTTTATGGAACCACATTCAATTTTTTTTGTTTTTAATGACATACTATAAAAATGGTGTACTCTTTGAAAGTTAAGATGAAAATTTTTTCTCATCCAGTTGTGTATGTTTAAACCACTAACCCAATGGAGGAAAATGAATATATAAAAGTTAAGACCAAGATTACCTTGATGTTCAATGATTATAAGGTCCAAAAAATGATCAATCAGAATCATGATATTCTCCAATCATAGTTCAATAATCCAACTATACCTACGAATACTTCTATTACAACATCTAAAATTCATTGAAAACACAGTCCCTTGTAATCTGTACCTCTCAAAAGTGACATGGATTAATTAATAGGAAGAAAAGATAAAAAAATTATCCTTTAAAAATAAAAAAATTATTTATTTTTATCATACATTGTTCCTAATCTCATAAAATCATGTGTACGACCCCGTAATATGGTACAATAGTTGAACCATTAGAAGGAAACTTCTTCTGATGAGGAGTTGAATTTTAAATCCATTATTGTTATTGACTAAATAGATCCCTTTGAAAATTATTAATACTATTATAAACTTGATTTCCCTACTATTGATTGGGGAACTAGGGGGAGTGGCCTTCAGAGGTGAGGGTTCTTGGAAGAAAAAGTCATTCTAGGAGTAATTACTATAACCATGCCCTGGTTAAAAACATTTTCATAGTCGAAAGACACAGGAATGCACTGTAGCAAGTTCAATAGGACTGAATGGATTCCCCCATGTATGATAAGGTCTTCACTTCCATGTTCATCATGTAATATTGACTAGAGGATACACCACCAACTAATTAACATCTTTAGGTAGGAAGACATGACCAACCTAATCCACTGAGAGAGGATGCACATCTAGCTCCAACCCCACGTGACAATCTATCCCCATAAAGAACATCAGCTTCTAATATTCCTACAAAATAACAACCCTATGATTGGAGGCACCTATCTTTTTACAATAAATATTCTTTTTTGAAGTAATTAAACTTGGTTCTGACCATATTATTAGTCCTGGATTCCATGATTGTATCAAAATACCTCTAAGAAGCACTCATAGAAGCATTGTCTAGCTCTAATGAATTTGAAACTAAGGTTTCCACTACTAAAGTTTAGTATAATGAAAATGATCCTATAGAATTCTAAAAGGAAATCCCTTTCATAGAATAGGACTGGGATTCCACAATATAGGGGTACGTAAGATCCTTGTATATATTGAGTTGTTTAAATGAGATTTATATCCGATGAGATTTTATTGAAACTATATCTAGAGTCAACCTCATTCAAGTCCAGAAACATCACCAACAGTGTTTCTAATAATCTTACATGTCCCCCTTAACTTTGATGTTATTGGATTTTGACAATAATGAAAAATACTCTTGGAAAAATTAAACTTATGGCTCTGGTTTTGGATCCAAGGTCTTAATTAGAGTTCAAAGTGTTTAGATAAGATACCACCAATCTATGCGGTTGGAATGACCATGGACATATGAGAATACAACCATCCCCTCATCATACGACTAATGCCTAAAATATTCTACAAATTGAAATATTGGGACATTTTATGGGTTATATAATCCAGTTCAAAATACATTGGGTGATATTATATAATAAAGAAGGGAAACAATACAAGGCTTTTAATAATGGTCTGATCAATGACCCAAATAGAACGGAGATGATCCCAACTAACCCTTCCATGTATCTCCGTGTAGAGTATGTTCTCCCTAACCACTGAATCAAAGAGGTGGGTTTAAATTTGAGGAAAATTTTTGTAAAATTTGTAATGTTAATTGTGATAGATGAGATTGATTTCATTGAATTAGATATCAACCATCAAAGTTATACTGAAATCCGGGATGAATATGTATTTATTACATCTCATGAGATTAAAAAACTCTTGGTTTCATCAACTAAACTAATGTACATTTCACAGTAAGGGAAGAATATAGATATTCTCATTCCTAGTCCCTCATCCCCCCTTCAGAGGTCTAAAAATACCATGTGCCATCAATTGATTCTGAAATTGTTTCTTAATCATCCTAATGTACAAATTATGGCATAACCCATAACTCCATGAATATTACTTCATCACATGCTTTACAAGAAAAGGGGGAAGAGGCAAACTGTGTGAAAGATGAAGAAAAGAAAGACGTTAGGGATTCCCCTCCTTCATTTAAAGAATGTGTATGTATTACTATTGATGATATTGGAGATATAAATCTCAGTATATAAGATTATCAATAACCAACTCTGATTATTACAACCATTGATTTCATGTAGCATGAGATATATAATGTAACTACCTAGTTCTGGAAGCCACCTAGAGGTTCCCCATACCCGGTTGGTCACATGGACTCAAGTACATTTCCCCTAACACTAGAGGCTGACAACTAGTAGTGAGGGTCGTGGGTGTGATAGTGGGGAAACTATTCCCTCAATGCTAGAGTAATACAATGAAAGAGAAACGAATAAAAATAGTGGAAACAATAATAATGGCACACAACAGAAAACAACAGAAGACTAAAAGTAATAAGAAGCTACAACACATATGTAATGATGCATGATACATATGTCTAGGAAAGCAGCTAAACATGTCAAAATGCTGAAATATATTTCTAAACCGAAGTACGAATGAAAATAGTAAAAAAATCCTCTGTACCGCAAGCCTCAGCATGGTCGCATGCTCTCCAGCTTCAAAGCAGTGTAGTACTTGATTTCGAAGGGCGCGTTCCCTTATCTATACCTGCAACAATATAATATATTGGGGACCAAAAGCATGACCCAAATAGGGTGTGAGACTAAATACCAGTGTGCCACCACCAAGAGATCTGTGCGTAATAGTCTGTGAATATATATGACAGGCAATAAGCAAAATAAGCAGTAAACAAGGATGTACTCCACAGTTAACAGTTATACAGTTTCAAAGCATTCCAACCCCACATATGAAGTAAGCAAATAATAACAAACAGGTAACACTCTAGGATGTTCTCATAGTATAATCCCCATTGGTCCTATGTAGAAAACACCAGCAACCATTTGGGATGTACACATAGTCTAACCCCTCTACTTAAAATTTAGCATAAACTCTCTGTGGAAGCACTCATCATCAATTCCCCCAATAGTCTCGTATCTATAACTAAAAGGTGCTATGGGGAAGCACTTACATCTCATTCCCCCTATGGTATACGTCAAGGAACTATAGACACTCTGATGAAGCACATACGTCAATTCCCCATATGGTCTCACATTGTAATAGTAAAAACAGACCCTCTAGAGAAGCCCTCACATCCATTCTCCCTATGGTATGCTACACCAGGTAGTCATGGCCTTGTTTAAGTCAAACTTGAAAAGAAATACATATCATACAAATTAAACCTCATGAACTACTTGGTTAAACAAAATATAGCATAACAACATGTCAGATAAAACACTCCATCCTAACAATACATTCTATATAAAACAAAGCAGCAGCTTAACAAGAAAAACTAGTCCAAATGGACAAAACAAGCAAACATGGGAAAAAACTCCATAGCATGGAAAAATAATCCCTATTCACAACATATGACCTCTATCCAAACAACCAAGGAATAACATGCAAACATTAGGGATAAAAACATAAACATGCAATACCTTGTTCTAGGGTATTTGGCACCTTTTCACATATAACTCAAAGGATAACTACGGAAAGGAGCAAAACACCTACTTCGGTGTTATAGGATCATTATACGTGAACCTAAAGCCTTGAATCGCCCAAAAAAACCATTGATATACAAAAAAGATATAAAATGTTTATCTGAAGATAACTCTTAAAAGAGGAGGAATCAAGAAACGAATCTCTATAAGAAGAAAGACATTATTGTGGTGATCACAATGCAATCAAATGCGGTTGATTTGGAGAATGGATCCTCGGTCGGGGGCTCGGGGAATGATTACATCCATACAGATGCACTCAGATGAAGAAGGAGAAGAAAAATCATGTTCTGTTCATCAAATGTGACCTCAGCCCGTTTAATGAAAAAAATAAAGTACATGGTGTGTACTTTATATGTGCACGACGTGTACTTTCATTTACCAGCCCCTGCATTAGGCGGTCTCCAAGTTATCACACACGGCCGTGTGCATGGTCATGTGCACTGCTAGCACCCAGCTACCCACAATAATTGAGTACACGGTTTGTACTCATAATATACACGGCGGGTATTTAAATAATTTCAAGAAATTTCTATTTTTCTCAAAACACCAGAAAATAGAAAACATATCTGAAAAATATGATCTAGGTTCTTAGAAACATAACAACTTAAAGAAATTTGACCCTAAATTTCATTAGCAAGGTGGCGTAGAAGAAGATTCCTCAAAAATATCCGGCTACTGGGATCATTCATCGACCTCCCTCGGCCAAGTCTCATCATGTACATGCCCATGTTGCCATAGCACTTGTACTAGAGGAACAGACCAGCCGTGGAGAACCATTGCACTTCAATAAAAAATACCGATATAATTCTCCTCGAATGAGGCGTCCACCTCTACCTCAACCACCTCGGGTTGAAAAACATGAGATGGGTCTGAGAAGTAATGTCGAAGTTGAGAAACGTGGGAGACATCATGCATAGCCTGATACCTCTGAGGTAACTACAAGAGATAGGCAACCAGACCAACTCTCTCCAACAACTCAAATGGTCTAATGCACCTCATTGAAAAAATTACCCTACCTCCCAATCCTCTTGTGCCCAAACCTCAGTGTGACACATAGAAAAAACTGATCTCTGACCTCGAACTCCATAGGTCATGTCTGATGATAAGTATAAGACTTCTGTCGAGATAGTGTAGCATCCATCCTCTTCCGATTCAACTTTATCTATTCTCTGGTCTCCTAGAAAAGACTAGGTCCTAGTGTAGCTGTCTCTCCTACCTCTAGCCAACATAAGGGTGATCAACATGTCCTACCATACAAAGCCTCATAAGGTGTAATCTGAATAGTTTATTGAAAACTATTGTTGTAGGAACACACCACAAGAGGCATGTGTTTCTCCCATGACCATCCAAAATCCAGGATGAAAGCTCGAAGCATGTCTTCAAGCACCAAAATCATACACTCAGACTGGCCATCTGTCTGGGGATGGAAAGCTACACTCAAAAGTACCAGTGTAGCCAAATACATTTATAATCCCTTCCATACCTGAGAAGTAAAACGTGAATCCATGTCTGATACAATGGAGTGTGGAACCCGATGTGAATATACTATCTCTCAGATATACAACCTTCCTAGATCGTCAACAATAATGGTTTACTTGATCAGAAAGAAGTTAGAAACATTCATGAGTCTGTCAATGAAATCCCAAACTACATAATTCCAAAAGGATGACCTCAGAAAACCTATTACAAAATCTATCGTGACATCATTCCACCTCCACTCAAAAATGGGTAAATGCTGAAAAATACATGGTGGTAGCTGATGCTCCACCATCACCTACTAATTGGTGGAACACCTCATGAAAAAACCAGAAACATCTCTCTTCATCACTGGCCACAAATACTGCCAGTGTAGATCACGATACATCTTGGTGACACCAGGATGAAATTCCCAAACCGACGAGTGAAAGTCCACCATCATCTCCTTGCGTAGTTCTGCGGAAAACCATACACTCCCATGAAAATGCATGATCTCATCCTCACCTATTGTCCATCCAAAAAAGTGTCCTCTCCTGACACACATTCCTTGAGGACTTGGCCTTCACTATATGATAGCTACCTCATTCTCACTCAGTCATGAAGATTATAGGTAACAGTTATAGACGAATGAAACGTATGCCCCTGTCTATTGTGCACCTCTAAAAGAATCTTAGAGAATAGAGTCATAAGCTTCCACTCACTACTGGCCTCTTGAACTGCATGTATCTGATTACTCCTGGTCAACTCATCAGCCACTTCATTTCTTTTTCCAATTGTATAGGCAAGTTCAATGTCAATGGATTGAAGGTACTCAACCACCCATTCGTTGTCTCAAATTCAGGTCACGGAGAGTGATGATATACTTGAGACTTTTGTGGTTGGTGATAAGAACAAAATTCTCTTGTAGAAGATAATGTCTCCAACAGTGTAAATCATCAACAACTATAGCCATCTCAAGATCATGAGTCAGGTAATTCCTCCCATGTGGGCTCAACTGTGAAAACCCGTATGCAACGACCCGTTCACCATGCATAAGCACATCTCCCAAACTGATACTTGAAGCATAATATTTAATGGTATAGCTCTTACCTAGATCTGGAAATACTAGTATCAGTAATGAAGTCAACCTCCCTTTCAACTCTTGAAAGGCTGAATCCGAAGAATCTGACCACAATAACTTTTCACCCTTCTTAGTGAGGCCCGTCAGTGGCGCTGCTAAGCGTGAAAATTCTTGTATGTAATTTATGTAGTATTTATATAGTCCTATAAAACACTATACCTAAAAAAAATTATTTAGATGCTCCCTGGAAACTACTGAACTCAATTTAATTGGGTCTACTGATACTCATGTATCCAAGATAACATGACCTATGAAGTGAATCTAGTTCTTCCAAAAGTGGAATCTTGAGAGATTAACATATAATAGATGCCATCTCACTGTACTCAGAATGATATCAAGATGGGTAGCATGGTCATGCCATGTGTGAGAGTATACCAAGATATCATCCATGAATAACACCTTAAAAGAATTCAAGTATGGATGGAACACTCGGTTCATCAGTGCCATGAAAACAGTAGGTGTGTTCGTGAGACCGAACAACATAATCACATACTCGTATAGACCTTACCTGCTTTGAATGTCTATAAGGGGTATATCAGATAGTCTAACACACAAATGATCATAATTGGATCTCATGTCAATCTTCTAGAACTCCAGGGCTCCCCGAATCTAATCAAATAGATCATCAATCCTCAGTAAGGGATATCGGTTCTTGACAGTCCACTAGTTCAGCATCTAATAATCCACATAATGTTAGAGGGTACCATCCACCTTCTCCGCAAATGGGACAGGTGAACCCCTAGAAGTATTACCGGTTTGGATGAAACCCTTTTATTTCAACTCCTATAATAGTTTCTTGATCACCTTTAACTCTAGTTTATCCACCATAAAAGGAGGATTGGACACTGGTGCCTCACCAGGCATGAGATTAATAGAAAATTCTACCTCTCGTTATGATGGGAAACCTGAAAATTACTCTCGAATGATATCTCTAAAACGATCCACCACTAGAGGAAAGTCCATCTCATATTTTCCTTGGTCAACTTGATGTAGACTAGAAATTTGTGTTTTAACTCCCCCAAACCCGTGATGCTCAGGTCCCGCTCTGCTCACATGGACATCCCATTCGCCCATATAATGAAACGATATTCCTTCTTGTGATATGAAACTCACCCTACGATGATAACAGTGGACAACAGGATGGAAGGGATCTAAACAATCCATTCTGAGAATGACGTAATATCATATCATATCTATGACATATAGGTCCCATAAAAAGTGACACCCACCAACCTCAAGAGGGCACTCCTTTCACTATCATACACTAGCCATTATAGTCCCAACAAAGTGTCTAACGTAATGATATCCGCTGATGAAATGATATCGTGCTCAAGGATCTCCATAACAACAAATAATATAAAGCTATGGGAAGCTACTTTTTTGTAAAGAGTAGAAGAAAAAACTAAGGAAACAAGAATTGTATCAAACTGTGGAGGGTCTGGTACCCTGCTCCTACTGGGTCTTCTCTACTACAAAATTCTGGTATGTACCGTGGCCCTGCGACCATGCTTGATGACTTTGAGCTGATCCACCCAGCTGTCGCAGAAGTCCCAGTGATCGAATAAAACGACTGTGATCTCCACCTCGATCTGAACTACCGGAAGAACTCAAGTTCTTCAACTGAGGAGTAATTGGTGGTGTTTCTCCTGAACAAAGACTCATATAAGAAACCCTTTCACCAGCTTCTATTGAGAGGATCTGATAGAAGTTCATAAGATGACACATTTTTTCTACATGATCGACACTCCACTGGGTATCTCGGGAAATGTTGCCTCATATTCCAGCTCTTCCCACACTGGAAACACACCACTTGCCTACCAGAAGAAGTGTCTCACCACCTTGGATCACTACGAGAAGACCCCATGTGGCGCTTCTTGCTATCAGTAGGAGGGATACTAACTCCGGATGTCGAACTTCCCTGGCTCACAACTCAAGAATCACTCAAATTACGCTCTATGATCATCCCCTAGTTGATGATAGAAGTTATGGATGCCAACATGAAGATGTTCATATGAGATCGGATTTCGTGCCTAAGACCATCCTCAAAATTCCTTGCTATAAATAACTCATCACCTCCTAGAATTGGCGTAAAGCACTATAGCTCAGTGAAGTGTGAATAATACTCATAACAGAAATAGTACCCTGCTCCAGACTCAGGAACACATGGGCACGATCAACCCTCAAAGTCTCGAGGTAGAAGTAGTCGTAGAAGGAATGTGGGAACTCATCCCATGCCATAACCTACTAGTGTACCGCCTGTGAGATCACATACCACCATCTCTTGGCGGAATCCCAAAGAATATATGTAGTGAGATTCACCCTCCTATCTATAGGTGTATCTAGATGAATGAAGAAAAATGAATGGATTCCAACCATGAATCTGCATCCAGAGGTCCTCCTTTCCTGGTGAAAGTCGGAGGACGTTGCAACTAAAAGACTCGTGTGAGATCTTCCACAGATGGGGCAGGAATCGATACTCCATGGAAGGTCTGCATGAACCTCATAAAGAACTCTCAGAACTGTGCATCGGTACTTGTGTCTAGAATGACTGTTGGTGCCAAGACTGGCACAATTGGAGGATCTTCTGGAAGTCCTTGATCATCCATGTTTGGTGTCTGATAGTTTCCATGCATCTAGCATACAACCGGAGGACACCTTGGTAGCATGACTATTTAAGTTCTAGCGCACACCTTAGATCAAGATTATCAAGTACTAAAACATAGAAGTACAATAAGGGAACAAGAGAAAGAATGAATTCTTGTTTTTTAAAACAAGGTTACATGTCGTGTATTGTTAAGATTCCACATGGGCATACACTTCTTCCAAACACAACTCATGTAACACCCAATACATGATATGTTTTTCTAACACACGACATATACTTGAATCCTCTTCCCCTTCACGAGTTCCTTACCATGTCTAATCTACATGGTTCTCCAAGAAAATGAATACATGATGTCTTAGTACTAGACAGGGCGTGTACTAGATGAACTTCACTGACCTATGTTGTTAGTTACACAGCTGGTTACATCGCTTACTCTACACAACATTTTCCAGCAAGACACGACATGTACTAAAAGATTTCACTGACCCGTGTTGTTCGTTAAACGGCCGTATTCAATGGTTACACTACACAGCGTGTTGAAGACTAACACAGCGTGTATGAACTAAGAATTATCCATTTGTTTCATTAGTCTCAGAAGAAGACACATGATCTAATTACAAGACATGTAATTTCGGTACATGGCGTGTCCCACCAAGATTTTTCCTAACCTTGTGTCTCCATCCACATAGCTTGAGACACTATTAGATACTACACAGTGTGTACACAGAGTACAAAACATGTACTTATTAAAGACCATTTCTTCTAAAAAAAGAAGAACACATGGCATGTATTTATCACTACATGGCGTTTATTATGCTTTATTTCCATACACTAAGCCTCAAAAACAACTCTAGAGCCCAGAAAAACACAGAAATGAACATTAAAGTGACCAATTATGATCTGTGTGGGCCCATACTCCCTACGAATTAAAGAATGCAATCATATACATTTCATATAATAGCATAACAGATCAATGATCCACCAAATTCCGATCTATGAGGTCCCATAACACATCAAGAACCGACATTTGTCATTCACTCAAACAAAAAAAATACACAATTCAATACCCTATCGAAAAAAGGTATTCTATCAAGGAATCTATCACAAAAAGATGTATATCTAGCACAAAATCTATCACAACAACATGAAATTACTCATTCAATCTAAATGACATTGAAGGAATGTATGGCATGAAATTTTTAAAAAGGTCCTATATGATGCATGAGACGGCATAACTTCATCTCATCGGGTTGCAACAGAAATAAAACCTCTATAATATCAACAATAACAGTACAAAACATGTGAATCACCCAAATGGTGAAATAAAATCAACTGTAATAATTGAAAAACCAGAAAATTTCAATAATGAGGCCAATTGGATTTTTCCTGTACACGTGTTAGCTACACCCGAACATAGCTTATTACCAAGTACCTATTTCTTCCTACCCTTAGATATAGGCTCCAAACAGTAAATCCAGAACAAAATAATTCCAATGATACGAATTTCTAACATCCCAGTTCTGGAAGATTCCTATAGATGCCCCGTACCCATTTGGTCACATGGGCTCAAGAGCATTTTCCCTAAAGCTAGATGCTACCGACTATTAGTGAGGCCCTTGGGTGAGATAGTGGGGAAACTATGCCCTCATTGGAAAAGTAACATAGAAGAAGAGAAAAAATAACAATATCAGAAATAGTAATAATCGCATACAATAGTAAACAATGTAAGACTGAATGTAATAAGCAGTTGGAGAACATATATAATGATGCATGACACAAATGTCTAAGAATGCAGCTAAACATGTCACAATGCTGAAATATAGTACCAAACCAAAGTATAAAAGAAAAAAGTAAAAAAACTCCTCAGCATCACAAGCCCCATCCTGGTCACATACTCCCCATATCCAAATTAGTCAATTACTTGAAATAGAAGGGATCTTTCCATTATCTATACCTACAAAAATATAATCTGTTTGGGCCAAAAAGAATGACCCAAATAGGGTGTGAGACTAAATCCTAGTAGGAAACCACAAAAATATTTGTGCCTACCAGTCAATGAATATATATGGTAGGCAATAAAAAAAAGATGTAGTAAACAAGGAAATACTCAACAGTAAACATTCAAATAGTTTCAAAGAATTCAAACACCACATATCAAGTAAGCAGATAATCATAAATAGATAACCCTCTCAGAAGATGTCATAGAATAATCCCCTATGGTCCTACCTAGAATTCACAAGCAACCCTCTGGGATGTACACATTGTCTAACCCCTCTAGTTCAACTTTAGCACAGACTCTCTGAGGAAGAACTCACCGTCAATTCACCATATACTCTCATATCAGTATCTAAAAGGTGATCTGAGGATGTAATTATGTCTCAGTAACCCTGTGGCCCACGTCTTGGTACTGTAGACACTCTGAGGAAGCACTTACATCAATTACCCCTATGGTCTCTCATTGTAACAGTAAATAAAGTCCCTCATGAGAAGCCTTCATGTCCATTATTCCTATGGTCAACTACACCAGGTTCTCACTGCCCTGTGTATGTCAAACGAGCACAGTAGTGAAAGGAAAGAAAATTAAACCTCATGAACTACATGAAAAAACAATCTACATCATAAAAGAATGTCAGATAAAACACTATATCCTAACAATACTAGGTATGGAAAACAAAGCACCAACCAAAGAGGAAAAACCAGACCAAACGGTCAAAACAAGAAAACAATGACAAAACCTCCATAGCATTGCAAAATAAACCCTATTCACATCATATAACCTCTATCCAAACAACCATGGCATAACTAGAAATCATTAGGGCTAAAAACATAAACACGAAATACCTCGTTCAAGGGTATTAAACACTTTTTCACATATAACTCAATGTATAACTTCATAAAGGCACAAAAAACCTACCTCGGTGTTGTAGGATTGTTATACCTAAACCACAATCCTTGAATAATCCAATAACACCATAGATATACAAAGACATAAAGAAAGTTTAATTGAAGATAACCCTTGAAAGAGAAGGAATGAAGAAATGAAACTCTAGAAGAAGGAAGATCATACCATCACGATCCCAACGCAATCGATGGCAGTCGCTTCGGAGAACGGATGCTCGTTCGGGGAATTGGGGAATGATCAAGGCCCTATAGATGCTCTCAGAAGAAGAAGGAGAAGAAGGAGTGTGTTCTATTCGTCACACGTGATCCCGGTCCATTATATGAGAAAAAGAAAGTACACAACATATAATTTATAAGTACACGATGTGTACTTGCCTTCACTGAACCACGTATTAGGTGGTATCTAGGTTACCACACACAACCGTGTGCACAACCATTACATGGCCAGCACCTGGCTACCCATGGTAATCAAGTACGTGACCTATACTCATAAAGTACATGGCGTGTACTTAATAAATTTCCAGAAATTACTCTTTTTTCTCAAAAACACCAGAAAAAAGAAAACATACCTGAAAAGAAGATACATGTTCTTATATATACATGATTTTTGAAGAAACCCCATGATAGATTTTCCAAAAAATTCATAAAAAATCTAGGCCTTGTCCCTGAGGTGGCCACCCATCACTTGGTTTTCCAAAGATAATCGTGGATACAAGTAGGTAGCTGGAACAACATACTGAACTCATGCCTCCAAAATTGATATTGAAGTGGATAATGTCATCACGGATGAATTCATCTGAGAGGTAAAATATCTGAACTTTCTAGACAAAATTGTACTGATAAAGAAGAAGAATGGTAAAATCAGAGTTTTCATCAACTATAAAGATATCAAATAGAACTGTCCCTCTACTTCATGGATGGATAACCAAGGTAAAACAGACTTTGGATAGCCCCAGAAGATGAAGATTCCCCCACCGTATGGGATCCTCAAAGATTATTCTTCTATAAAATCATTCTCTTCATCTTAAAAAAATACCTATGCCACATACCAACTTTTTATACCTCGCATCTTGAAACCCTTTTGAGGTAAGTTTGTCAAAAGTTATGTTGATGATATTGTGGTTAGGTGTTTATAGCATTCTGACTATCTAGACGTGATAGAAATCATATTCATGAAATCTCCAACAACATAGTCTGAAGTTCAACCCCTTAATGTTTTCTTATAGGTTATCCTTGGAATGTTTCTTAGCTTCACCATACGCCATCAAAACATCAATGATGAGCCTGATAAAAAAATGTATTCTTATCATGTCATAACATCAAAACCTAAAAGAGTTTTAAAAACTTCTAGGACATGTGACCTACATCCATTAGATTTTATCAAACCATGATGTAAAGTGTTTTCCCAATAGAAAACCGATGAAGAATCGAGTCACATACAAGTGGAACAATGATTTCCAAGAATAATTTGACACCATAAATAAATAACTATTCATACCATCAATATTAATTCCATGTATTTTGTGGAATCCAATCATTCTATATGTAACATACCTGGAGTTATTGTTGAGATCCTTAATAATGAAATAGAATGATGTTGGGAATGAGAAAAAACCATTATAATCTCTTTCAAACCATGCTCGACACAGCGACACATTATTTAGATATCGAGAAGAGAATCATGTAATTAATATTCATTGTTTAGATATTAAAGCACAACTTAAAGAACCACGATATCTAATTGGTCTCTCACAATAATATGCTTCAATTTATCCTCAATTATCTTATGATTAAAGGATATTTGGAATGATGGTAGGTTATTTTGCTATATTTCAACATATAGTTTGTTCCATGGAAAGTAGTGAAAAGATAGGCCTTTGAATATTTCATGCCAATGCACTCATAAACAGAAGTGATTTCATTCAATTGTAAATTTATAGATGATGAGATATTATCTATTCAAGATTAACCTCAAATATGGGAAATGTATTTTAATAACACATCCATGAGCCCAATAGGGAACATAATTAAATGATCTAAGATTAAAAAAAGTTGGGATGTTGATAATGATTATCTCCAAAAATATTAGTCTTTTCTTACTCATTTCTATTATTAAAATCCTATATAAACTATGTGGATGAATATCAATTCCTCGATGCATGCCAAGAACTGGTACATTTAATTTTAATAGACAATTTGAATGTGAAAAAAATATCATAGTTCATAATCATACATATGAATTGGGATTATGATTTCAAAGATGACGATATAACCCCCTTATTGATTTTATGTGGGGGTTGATGATAAATTTCCACTCAAATCCAATATTGACTCATGTACTATGATCGTCGAATGCCTAAAACGATTTATTGGAAAATGAGGATACCACTCTTGAGGATCAAAACCAGAAAGAAAAAATCATCATTGTTTCCCATCACCAGATGGTGTCACCTTTCATTCAAATCCAAGAATATGTGAATAATTAATTAATCCATATCCCATAACTGTATAGTCATACTGTGGTATGGATAATTATTATCATGAAATACCTTAATGATGGAATAATTCCACTAGAAAGATATGATAAGGATAAAATCTAGTGATGATCAGTCAACTTAACCCTCTATGATGGACTAATTCATTAGAAATTCTACTATAAAAGTATCTTCAACAGAGTAATTCACAGATGTATCGACAGAGAAGAGTAAGAAGTTATTATAAAATAAGTACATGTTGGAACATGTGGTTATCATCACTCAAGATACATGTTTTTTCACCAAATCATAAGGAATTGATATTTTTATCCTCAAATGATGTCGGATTAAACAAAATTTAAAAGAAGGGTCTCTCCTTCCAAATTCATTCAAACATCATCCATCAATCTCCATAGTTTGTACATACTTCCAAATAATTTATTTTCCATATGGGTAATGGATGTTGTGGGGCCATACCTACCCCCAACTACAACCAAGATGTTAAAATATATATTGATTGCTAATAATCTCCTATCCAAATGAGAAGAGGTGACACCACTCCAACATGTTAGGGACAAAAGAATTTTAAAATTTATCAAAGATGTCATTATTTATGGATTTGGTGTCTCTAATATAATTTTTATGGAAGGTGGCCCCAATTTTTGTTCACCTATGGTAAATAAGATATATGAGAAATACAATGTCAAATCCAACCAGTCATCCTTCTATCATGCTACAACTAATAGATATATAGAGGCCTTCAACACGACACTACAAAATATAATATAGAATTTTGTGGACAAATATAAATAGTATTGGCCTAACAATATCTTTCACGACTTATGAGAATTTTTAAGTACGACCCGTACTACAACACAGGTGACCCCAAACTCATTGGTATACATAATAATTGATGTTTTGACCATTGATATTCATTTACCATCAATCTATATTTCGATATGTGACCATTTATCTACAAATTATCAATCCCAAAACTGATAGGATGAATTTGAGTTCCTGGATGAAAAAATATTGCATGCCTCACATAACATGAAATTATATCAAAGTCTAATAGTGTGAGCCTTCAAAAATAAGGTGTGTGTTCATTCATTCCTTTGAGGAGAATTTTTAAAGGTCCTTAGAATTCTAATGTTACAATGAAAGAATCATATATATCATGAGCCAAAGTGGGAGGGACCTTACTCCATACACAAGGTCCACTCTAACTGATCTTGTTCCACGATTTCAATAGATGGGAAAATAATACGAGTCCATCCAATGTTAGGTTCCTGAATATTTTTTTCATGTAATCCAATAAAAATGATCCCTAGTTTCAAGATGTTAATGTGCATAGAACCATATATGTCCCATCTAGATGATGAAAAACTCTGTAGATAGACCTTATTACATGACCTTAAAAGGGATGACATGATGTCTATACCACTCAATATTAAAATGAATCATTAACATCTACCTCTTTTGTTATTATGAAACCCCTATACTACCACAATTTGATACACCTTATGGTCCCTTAAATATGGGACTCCATCTTTAGTGTATATCCCAATCACATCCCTCTAAACCCTTAATGTGTTGGTATTCCATCTTGGATGAACAAGATGAAGAAATGATGGGAATATCCCATCTATAAGACCCACTCACATCATAACAACTCAATATTGGATCTTGGGACCCTTTATAGACATAAACCCAACTTTATCATAGTATTTTCCCATGATGGTAATTTGAATGATCAGTTCAAGAACTATGTGTGGCTTGATTCTCATTTTAGTGAGATATGTACTATTTCCCTGATCTACTGTCTTGGGTCTACATGCAATGAAAAAAATCCCCACTTTTTCCTTTTTTATGAATCAAACAGACATAGGAAATATCTTCATGAACTATGTGTATCATGATTCTTCCCCCATTAAGATATGTAGTGACACCTAGGTCCCATCCCATGGTCCAACCATATGATTTTTTTTCACATCAGGTGACCATCATCCTATCCATATGAAATTATACTACACGGTTACTTAAGAATGGTGTGTGTGTTTATTCTCATTTCAATGAGATATACAGAGACACTCGGGACTCTAATCCCATGTCTGACCAAAATTAACCAAAAGGTACATTCACTCCCTATGTGTATGGATCTGACATACACTGGGAACATTTCAAAAGTGTGGCTTGATTCTCATTCTGATGAGATACAAAGTGATGCTTGGATATCATATACTAGGTCTAGTCGTAAATAAGGAAAATAAAAACCCCTTAAGTTTCATTATACATGAATTATATATTCACAAAAACCCTTTATAGGACATATGGATCGATTACCATTACAATGGGATGCGTAATGATTCCGAAACTTTTTTTTCTAGGCCCACCCATCATCCTGAAAAATTCTATATCCCCTTTCCCCACGTCAATGCCTGATTGATGTGGGGAATAATTTTTATGAACAACGTGTGTCTCTATTCACTTTACAATGAGATACGCAGTGAAACCCATACTCCCAGTCTCCATCGCAACTACTACATTTATGTTCCATCATGTATTTTCACCTTCTTTCATAATATAAGACATTAAAACTGCATGACCAACATCCTCACTTTACAACGATAAAATACACAGTATTTCAAAAACAATGTATGGCTTGATTTTCATCATAATGAGGTACATATTGATGCTTGGAACATACCTCATAGACCATCTACTATAAAAATATAATTTCACCTACCCTTTAATTGTGTTTACATTATTCTATTTAATTAAAAAAAATTCTTTCATTGATTATCACACCGACTATAGATAAAACATGATTAGGAGTTTTGGTAAGAAGGATTACCCACATCATCCAAGAATAAAAATTCATATTTGGATTATCACTATCCTAGATGCATCATCTTAAACGGAATACTAGAAATCCTTATCCTGTGATGATAAAATTCATGATTCCTTCATGAAATACAATTTTCCAGATTCTGATTTTAATGAGATACATAGTGAAATTTCAATCATTTAACCTAGCCCCCTCCACAACACAATACTAGAAATGCATCCACACTCTCATGTATTATTCAGATCTACATTAAGGGGTCCAATACGAGTTTGTATCCTAAGCATGAACCCGTATCCAAAAACCATCATATTAGCCCCACATAAATTCAATAAGTACGAGGGACCATTTTAATTTGAACTATGTGTTCATTGTTTCTCACAACGATGTGACAATTAGGGACTCCTAGGACATATGTACTAGTCCAAGCCAAAGGGTAAAGGAAAATACAATTATCCAATGAATGAATGAAGCTATAAACCTGAGCTCTTAATCTGGTCCCCTTTTTAGGTGTCTATCAAGAAAAAAAGGTGTCCTGTTCTTCTATGGAATTCATATATATAAATTGGATTCTATACATCATGGATAATATAGATCAATTGGTTTCTATACTTATTGGACAATATCCCTTCCACATTTCATAATAGAGTTATTGAACAATTGAAAATAATCATAATCACTCTCCAGCTTCTTGTAATAAAATGTTTGATACCCAAGGAATCATTTTCCATAATTTGAAGTAACATGCCCCAGTTGGCCTTGTATAAAAAACCCAAAATAGGTTTTAGCCAATGAATTCTACTATTTACTATTCTATAATACACCCCAGCTTTATTTTCATAAAATAGAACACAATAATAGTTCCTCAAATAGAAGAAACATCACCCTCTGGGGGGAAGACGCTTTGTTTGGTATTTGATTTGAAGAAAATATTTTGGAACAAATAATTTAAAATAATATACATTCATAACATGCATATTTTTACTGTATCCTTACTCTTTATTCGATAACCCCAGATAATTTGGTTTTTAGATCCCTCCTTCATGTCTGATGTATGTCTGAAGAATCTTCGTCTGACATTCCAGAAACCATTTGTTATTTCCATGATGTCATGGTCCTGGTTGCATGACCTAAAAATAAAGTCACCACTTTTCTTGACCTTTTTTCAAACATGAAATGAAAACATATTAAAATAACTCATTATAAGTTTTGAATTGGAATTCACATTCAATATTAAGACAATTTCCTTCCTCATGCCACACTATATGCCTCATGGAATTCGAATATCCATATACTTCGACCAGCTTCTAGTTGTTTAATGTCACAATTATTAATAAATTCTTTTCATGACCATGGATTTCATTCCTGCATTGGCCTTGTATAAATCAATGTACAAAAAGGATTCTTCATCCAATGGATTCCACTATTAACTATGCTATAACAATCCCTAGCTGGACTTGTATAAAACAACACATGAAACACATTTTTCATCAAAATTAAATATCTTTATCAGGATATACTTCTTCTTTTTAAATGATCCCTATTATATAGATCAATTTTTGGATTCAGAAGTCCTTATATTACCACTAACACATTCCCTTCCTCCTACCCAAATATGGTTACACATTTTTTGGATAGATTACAAAAAATGTGAGAGTTTTCAATATTTCATTCAATGATAAAGACATTAAATAATATCAAATGTTATATCCTTGTTGCATGAATTTAAACTGCATATCATAATATTCCTCTTTTATGAATTTAATCTATATTTCATAGAATAGTCTTTTAAATACATTTATTTACAAAATTAATTTCATTATTGCAGGACATTAAAACTACATGATGTTTAATCCTTTGTTTTAAAGGTCCTTTCTTATTTAACATTGGTTAATTAATTTGACCTCCATTTCATAAGAAAAATAATTGGAAGAGTAGTTTCTTATTCATGTTCAGTCCAAATATTGATTTCCTTTTTATTCCCATAAAGCTTCCCTTTTAAAAAACCACAGAACGTTTTCTTGAAAAATAAAAATGTTCATAAACATCCTTAATCCATTATAAATATAATGTCAAAAAAAATTTTGATCTCCTTTTCCTTAATATACTATAACATTCCCTCGATGGATTTTCATAAGGTTCACACAATGTGGGTCTGTCAGCCTATGGACAATACGTATCTACTATGCAGCATGCGCCATGTTAGAGCTTTAATAAATTATCCCTCATAATGGGTTTTCCAACTAGTAGTAATTCCATCCTTAGGAGAGACATCTTCTATTCCCATACATCACATTTGATATTGAGAAAGAGAAAAATTGTTTGTCATGATTCCCCTTAAGAGTGTCTGAATAATTTCCTAACACTCATGGTTGTTAATCCTTATTCAGATTATTATTTGAAAACTATATGGTCAAATATGTTCAACCATAATGAGATTCCTTATTAATAAAGAAACTAGGACACTAAACTACCTAAAACAAAAAAAAAGAGACATAGTTTCCTCTAGGATGAAAACTTCTAATGGAAACTCTTAATGAAATCTGAGTCTTAGATTTATGGACTAGCACATTATGGGTTTAGAAAAATTTGAACAATAAAAAACGTAGGCAAACACATGTTAGGATGAAAACTGAAAAGGGAAGTATAAGATAAATCTAGGTCTCACCAGATAAGTCCCATTCACAATTGAACTTAGGAAAAAATTTGAGTGACGATAGAAAGGACACAATGTTTGTAGGGTTTTCCATACAACACTACAAATAGTCAAACCATTCCCTTTAGGCCCCATATATTTGGAAAACATTAGAGTATATCCCATCCCAATCATTGTGTTTGAGACTAGATAACATAATTGTTCATTTAATTAGGAAAATTAATTTCAATATTACATTATGATCATATAAGGAAGATATAGATATATTAATAGATGATTTGAAACAAAATTCATTACATTTATGAGGCCAAAAAAACTATAAGTGAATCCACAAGATATAGACCATCTATTATAATTTACAAGAGGATTATAATATAACACGTCATTTTTTGAATTGAATCATGATCCTCATCAGATGCCTTTTGAAGACTTGTAAACTAAAATAATTATATCTTCATGGACTGCCAAAGTACTTTTACTACACCCAAAATGGATGTTGACACTAAATTTTTGGATTATATTGATGATTGGTGGAGTTGTACAAGATCCCCTGAGTAGAATCCAATTTCCACTAATGATGAGGCACTTAAAGGAATTTCTACAGAATAAATTGTTTAAATTCCAACAACATCATGGTATGGTTGGAATCATCATGGGTTAATGGAACCCTGAGATCATTAGCATTGATGAAAAGCGTCCCCTTTATGAGTTCTTGTTGATGCTTTCACTTCCACACCCATTTGTGAATGATTTGCTCCAGAGAATGATGAATTGTGATGCAATAAAATTCATCATATCCTAACGTACCGATCTGGAATTAATGTTGAGTGATTAACAAAGGTAGGTCATAAATAGGTTTATTAGAAACTATTTTCTAGATATGCCTCAATGTCCAATGACATGTAATTTGAAGATCATACTATAGCTTCAAATCATACATAGATCCATTATAAGAAAGGGGAATATACTTCGGGATTAGTGCACATAGTGATGCTCCATTTCCGACTCCTTCCTGACTAGTAATGGATTATTTTTATGATATTTATTTCATTGGAACAGAATCTCCACCCTCATACTCGAACATGTATGTCAATAGAACGGGCCAACAAATAAAAAACTGTTAGCCTCAATAGAATGAAAGAGAGTAGAAATTGGTGTTGACTAAAAAATTCGGTTATTCTGACCAAAAAAAGGGTCCTTACCATAGCTGGGTTTTATGTAGAATCCAAAACCAGGACAATTTGAGATGCAACTTATTAATGAGGGAAACTCTCTTTTGTATGCTCAAGGTTCAGTGAGTAAGGATCATTAATACTCCCAATTTCAAGGCCCTAATGGTGGCCCCACATCTATAGTGGGACCGATATGGACTTCATTGTCTTGTTTGTGCACGGCCACTACAACATTTCTCATGGATGGACATGCACATTCCAACTAGAAATAATTGGACTATTAGACATAAAAAACTAGTTGCACAAAAAATAAAGACTCACATCTATTAAATTTCTTACTAAGTTCCACAAATTTAACTAATGTACTAGAAATATTAATATGTTTTAGAATTACATCAAAGGACATGCTATGGTTTCTCATTGAATTTGTCGATTTCATTAGCGCCTTGGTAATATCACTCGTGGAGAAGCTCAAAATTATTGGCACAGGACCCAGAACATCTCCCTCATCCGAGTACGTGAGACACCAAACATATTCCGTAGTGATAACCGCAGGGTCAATATCAGTAGTCACCTAGTACATTGGTGCATGATATGAACCAAAATATCACATGTATTAATGTCAAAAGTTAAAAAATGAAACCTTATGATTTACCTTTTACATTACCATAATCATACTCGCTATCTATACTGACATAAGATTTCATAGGAGAATATGTTTTATCCTCAACCCTCGACACATCTTCTATACAGGGATCCAATTCACCAGTAGGGATCCATGCTTGGACAAGAATTCCCTCCTCAAATCTGGTAAGTTCATTTGTAATATCTTGAGAGAAGAGAGGGATGGAGATTATATAATCATGAATATGGTTAGAAATATGTACCAAATAAAGCATATTTTAATTATATAGTAGAGTCCTATCATCACTATTATGATTCTTAGTAAACAAATTCAACATTTATATTTCCTTTTTTGATCTTTTTTGACTGGGGTATGGCTAGCACCAACCTCCACAAAGAAGGGTATCGGAGAGAGAAATAGTGTTCACACAACCAACTGAAACTATTGTGTTTGAAACCCTGTGGATAGATCTCTTGGTCTAATAGATGATTCATTGGCCCCAATATAGGTGCTAGTTGGGCTATATTTTATTAAGGGGACCTCGGTTGATTTCCCCCTTGACCAAAGTGAAATAAAAAGTACCTTACCCTAAAAAAATTCTTTATTCTATATCAAATGAAGGAAGTTCAAAATAAAAGATGAGAAAATAAGAATATACATATTTGGTATTTAAATACTCTATCCATTCCTTAGAATATGGGTGGTAAACCCCATCAGTAGTGCCTCAACTCACCACGTCCTTCACCCATCTCAAAGAATAGATTCATTCATCAGTTTCAAAAATAAACATATATAATTCTTAGATATAAATCCTCCCCATAGTAAGATTTTTTTCAAAGTGAAGATATGGTGGGGATTGGGAATCTCCAATCCCAAGAAAAAATATCCTAATGAGAAGAAGAAACCATATGATTTTAGTATTAGAGGCCTTTCCCTTCCAAAAATTGACTTCTTCTAGTCATATAAATTCAGACAATTCCACATTCTATCATGATGATTCATAATTAACATTGGATTTCATGAGATTATCGAACCACTATGTCATAGATGAATGGTCTGAAAACCAAAACATGGGTCTCTTGTTAAGTGTATCAATTGAAACGTCTATGTGAAATGTCATTTCCTATATCCATTTTTATTCTGGCGGGTGGAATGAACCTTATACAAAATCATTTGGGAAAGAATGGGACCTCATCATCTGTATCCTCTAAAGAGGATGACACATCCTACAGGGGAGATGATACACTATATATTAGACTTCAATACTTTCCACCATGTTTTCTATGATTTTTGGATAGGCTAGTCACAACATGAGGAACAACATCTAATAACACCCCTTTGGGGTATGATAAAATATAGGCCTTATCATACCAATTGTTAATTACATTTTTAGAATCTGATGGATGTAGGTTGATATCTAATTGAGTTAAATCTATTATTGTAATCATACATATCTATCTTGATACTATCAGATGCTTTTATAATCAGACATGCAATAAATAATATACAGTTATCTATTTGCAAAAACATGAATTGGCATGAAAACCTATAAGCAATATAAGAATCACATATGAGTTCACCGTCAACTTGAGTCTCTATCACACCATCCTTAAAGTCCATCATATATGTTCTTAGATTGTTCATGGCCTTCCCATCATCAGTAAATCTCTAAGTATATAGGTCCCCATATGGGAAGAAATTGAACTCCTAGAAAAGGATCATCCTCAACATGGAATCATTTGGAATAATTGATAGGGAAATTATACTATAAAGGTCCTGATCATATGGTTGAAATGTGTTAAAGGAAATATCAACCTCTCTTAACATAGAATTGGTTATAAATGGGCTCCAACCCATTCCCAGAGAACATGGATCTATCTACAAATTCATAATGGGGCCTTCCTCCATGAACGTGCAATAGGTTTCGGTAAATTTTCACTAGATCATGGAATTAAAACCCCTAATTGATTCATTACTACTAACATGGCCTCTATAATAAATCTCCTCAAACTTATTAAACATTTTTAATCATAGACATTCATTAGGTAAGGGCTCATCGGCAGGGGTAAAAAATGAAAGATACACGTCTTAACAGGAAAAATGGACCAATGATTATAACCACATTTTTTGTACTCACCCTTTTCCACTGTCAACCAGAATGTACTAAGAGCACTATACCTAACCATTTTGGGAAACCCAGTTCGATTTTATAAAGGAGTTCATTCCCATTATGGCTCAAGGACAGTTCAAAAACCCACTTCTGGGTGGATGTCCCCTTCATATGGGGTCCCCCTCTAGAATATCACCAGTTATCTTCAGTAGATATGCACCAAAGGTAGAATCATTATAGAATAATCACATGTAACCTTTGGAGGGATGAACGAATCATACATATCTCCAAATATTGGATCCTTGAAGATCTTGTGGAAATCCTATAAGATTATAGAATCATTACATGCATCATGTGAAAATCTTTTATTTATGCGATCCATCAGCTTATCAGCTCAAGAATGAATTCATCATTATTGTATACATTAGTATGCCTTTCCCACATTACCTATTAAATTTGAACACCATGTACGTAATTTTTTAATTTTTCATATTTTTTGTGCACCCAATACACACACATCAAAGTAGGATTACCACCCCCCTACAATGAAGAATTCCTAATCATTCATCCATTCTTTTTACTAATCTATTTGGGAATCATGAAACGTACAATGATAGTAGTGGAGAAACAATTCAGGCATATGTGGCTAAAAATTTGAATCACACTTACTATGTTAAATGAAAATGGCTATGTATGATGTCCTGACATTTCTATATAAACCCAAGCTTGAAAATTATGATGTTCTAAAATTACTATAATCCTGAAACCACGACTGAGGATTATAATTATTAAAATCGACTATCAAGACCTCTTTCAAATGACCCAATCCATGAAGTTTCAGATTACAACTCTCAAGAAATATGTAGTAATATTTCTTCAGATTCTCCAATGGTCTGAGTAAGTAGATTCATCAGTGTCAAAGTAGATATGATCTAAAACATTCATCATATCCTCAATGTGGATTCTATATTGGTCATTGGAAACTAAATTACTCCTACTGTCCATTTGTACCTACAAATAAGTAATCATTTATTCAATAAGGACAAGTTCCTTATAGGGAAAAGTTGTAGAAATAGAATAATTTGGAAAAACGGTGCTCCTGTATTGGGTACCCATGTATGTGTTCTTACAATGGTACCTCACTCAAGACATGATGTGCAGATATCTTTTTTATTGACTATGTCATGGAAACTAGTCAATACCTTGTCTCCACCAAATCTACATTAGAAAAAATAACTTAATAAAATGTTTTTAATGAAATACTAGTCTAGAAAGATTGAGGATTCAATAGTGAAAAATACTTACAGAGAAATATTGAACCTTTTTATAGGCATAATATCCCCTATGTGTGGCATTTGTGTGTACTCTCTCTATAATGATGACCCATGTGGACTACCTGTGTACATATGATTTGAAGATGGCTAGCGTAGATTTCCTATTCAATCTAAATACAATTCTCACCCCTTTTTCATAGGATAAGACTATCTTGTTTCAATTAGTTTTAATCCTAAGGGAGGATTTTGTTTACACAACATTTTGTAACATGGATAAAAGTTGAAAAAGGGAAATACCTTAGGAAGAAGAGAATAAGAGAAATTAATAATGCTAAATATCACAATTTCCCCCAAGATCCTTTCACCCAGGTACCCTGAAGGGGAGCCCGCACTTAGGGTACCTTCTAGAGAAACTACATGACCAATATAAGAATGTTTTATTTTGTGATGTTCCTATGATGAACCCTAAATAGAGATAGTTCTTTTTCCCATGGCCCATATTTTCATATAAATAGAACCCTGGGATCATCATTTGTGAGGGATGGAATTTTCCAAAGGCTCCCCAATGCTATGCTTTCCATATTCCTCCACAAAATCCAAATGAATCCCTGTTGGTATTTTTATTTAACTAGAATTTGGGGGAATTGAATAGGGGCAGTGGAATTAAAGTCCTCACAGGGTTAAAAACAAAACATACATGCTTGATGAACTCTCTTCATCATGGTTTAAGGACACTATATGGTGGTTCCATTCCTATCTAGGGACCTATGTAATCTACTTCTAGGAATACCTATGGAGAAAATTAAAGTATAAAGGAAGGATTCTACAAAGTGAAGTTAACGTAGAGGTTTATCGCATAGTGTTCCATTGGTTTATGCAAGCCTTGCAGTGTGAAGCACCTGCTGTGCAATCCTTCCGCAGATTGCCCAGGCCTGCATTTGTGATCCTCCTTGGTCTTCCCAGTTCTTCAACATATGTGATCCACTCATCAAGCCTTATTAATTTTGATCCATTACATGGGCTCTCATACTATGTATCCCATTTCACATAGGGATCAAGATTAAACCTCTACTGAAGCCTCAAAATTTGGAAAACCTTTGGAAAAGGCACACCAGTATGTCTCACATTTAGATTCATATTCATAAAATTAGATGTTTCCCACACTAGTCATACTAGATGGTTAGGTACATATAGGAATGTGTGGGTTTTTGTTTCCATGGCCAAAAGAACCCTGACCCTACGAACATTTTAGGATATTTCTGGTATCAGAACTAGTTTTAGGGCTGTGTTTTACCCTTTTAACCTCTATGACCTGGAAAATCAATTCCATAGTGAGGAGGTTAAGGATTACGCTTGTTTTTTCATTCATTATGGTATGAGATCCTCCTCCATTACTATAAGAAAAGTTTTAGGGCATCCCTCATGGAGTAATCCCAAATAATTTAATGTATGAGGTTTCACTTATGCTCCTCTAAGCCTCCTAGACTCTACATTTGAGAGGGGATAGTAACAAATGAAACTTATGTGGACACAAATTTTATACACGATCTTGGTGTCCACATAGTTGGATGCATTTTTCATTAGAGAACAAACCATTGAATCTTCCTCTATATATCCTTCAGAATGTTCCCCCGACATGACTCTACAAGGATAGGTATCCAACATCTGGGAAAAATAATATTGTATGAGTTCTTTGATATTATACTTACTCTTATTTCTCACACATATCATGCACCATGTGGGTTTAGAGGTTGACTGTAATCAAGATAACTATATAACTCCCCCACCCAAGGGCAGTTTCAATTCGTAATCCCCAAACACTGAGCTACAAGAACACTGGTTCATTCTATAATCAGGATACATAGTATTCATACCTAGGCACTGATATCAATAGGAATCCTCTATAGGGTTAAGGAAAAATCATAACCCCCATTCACCAGGGAATCCTCTTCAGAATTAAGCCCCCACAAATCTTATATCAACAAGGGAAACCTCTTCAGGTGTAATCCCAGAAACATTCCCCCAAAATCTATATTAATTGTGATATTTTTCCATGGACTCAAATTTATTTTTTGGGAATCCTATTATATAGTATTTACCATCATAATTCTATCAATGTCCTACACTCCCCTCTGAGACAAACCAAACTATGTGGGATTTGATACTCATCCAATTGGGATATAATGGAAACGTCTATGAGGTTCAAACCCAACACCCCAAATCCACCCTATTCTCTATTGGAAACATTACTTATAGGTTCTAATTCAACCTTAAAACTCATTCTACTTCTAGGGTTCCTATGACACTTCGGTATAAAACCATCGCTGAACTTTGACTTGGCACATTCCACCAATACCTCATTTCCATGTGACTTTAATCTGTATAGTTAAGTCCACATCACATGACCTAAAAAGGAATAATGTTCTCCTATTATACGGAAATAAACATCATGGGTTCTGATTAATTTCATGAGGATAAATATGAATCCAGACACATCATTTTGAGCCCAACATCAAAACAACTCCCATCTGCTTGGATTATGATAAAATCAAGAGGACCCCTCCAGTGTGGCTAAAAAACTAAAATCATCGTAATAATGATAAAAGAATATCCATTTAGTACATAAGTTAATACAATTGATGGAGATCATCAAATAAATAAAGATATATATATGGATGAAGAACCTCATATACATATAAAATATTCCAAGCACTATATATGATAATTATTGATTGTTACCAAGAGAGTGACACACATCCTACTTGGGAATTAAGAAAGGATTCATGATGATATCTGAAATCTATAAGATAATCTCAGAGTAGACAATAAATCCCCCTAAAAATCTGTGATAATCCCAACCTCCCATTCACTTCCTCAATGTGTGTTTCTTGGTATCATTGGCTAAACCCCCAAGAGAGTGCATACCTCTGGATAGAAGGTCCCTGAGTCACCATAGAAATAAAAACATTGGGAATTTTTGATTCCATGAAAAAAACCAATTGGAAACTGTTAGAATATAGAAAACCATGTATTCAACAAACACAATTCTTCAAAAATAAACTATTCATTCAAATAACTCCGGTAAATAATGTTAATAGATTAGTGAAGAAGGGAAAGTGGATCTATAGATAAATCAATCCCTTTAGGAATATTGATAGTTTACAGAATATATCTCATCACATAACACATAAAACAATCCCTTCTCAGGTCCATAAATCTATTGTGGGAAAGACAAAAATACATCAACTGTAATAAACATATATTCAATATAAATTTAATATGATAAATTTTCTTAGGAATAAATTATATTGATAATGGATCGAAGAGATAATGTGATTTAAAACAAGACAACCCACATGGTGAATGTTCAGTGTAAGAATCATAAGTTTCCCGAACTAATGTAAGAAACTAAAGATAAAGTTAGGCTTATGTACCCACATTTTTACCATTGTAATGAATTTTTTAGTGTCAAAATATTTTATATGTTTAGAATGTTAAACCATATTATTTTTTTATGATTTTTATAATTAATAATTACCTTGTTGAATAGCTTATTTCAAAAAAAACACAAAACTGAAAAACTTTCAATACATTTTATTGAGATAAAATATTTCAAATTCACAATAAGAATTAATACATTATTATAATGTTATATTAATCTTAAGTATAAAAATTATAGGATGAATAAATCCAAATGAAAATAAATGTACCATGAATATAAAATCATTATCCTTATGGTTTTCTATGAAGACTATCACCCCAATTTCAACTATATAAATAATAATAGGAAAATAAATATAATAGTCAAGGTGTGAGAGAAAAAAATGAATATAACAAATGACTTTGGAAAGGTTATTTAGGATATTTATAAGAATTAAATTTAAAAGTTATATATATGGTCTTTATAAATATCAATGTTTGATATATAGTCCTCAGAAATATGAATATTAGGCAAGAATGTATCCAATAGGTATATTGAAGTTGCATATTTTTTAATAAAAATTTAAAAACAATATAATGAAATAAAATGATAATAGATTACTAAAATATTTTATTATAAAAATATATTTTTATTCATTAAATATTATTATAATTACTTAATGATTTAATTTATTTATAAATTTGAAATAAATATTTTAATATAAACGGATATATAGAATTAAATGTTATAGATATGACAAATTAAATTTAAAAGGATGTGGTTAAAATTATTTAATGATATTTTTTAGAGAAATTTTTTTTAAACCAATGTATTTAATCTAAAAAACATAAAATGATCAGAAGTGAATAATTATATTAAATAAATATTTTCATTATATAAATATAAATAAAAATAAATGTTAATCTAAAAATTTTTACACGAAAAATAATTAGAATAAATTATTTTTATTCTTCAAAAAGAATTTATCTAAAAAACATTTTTATACATTATGTTTTTTATCTTAATAATAATTTCGACCACATTAAGAAATTTAATTATATAAAATTGTCGTCGTGTTTTTAAGAATAATATACAAATAAGATAAAATGGAAAATTTAATTTTTAGGCATAATCAATTATGTTTTCAAAGTGAAAATATGTGGACACAGTAAAGGAAAAAGATTTATTTTCAGAGAACTATTTTTAGAAGTGTTGTATTTCATATATAAATAAATTAATTTATAATTTTAAAATAAATAGTATTAATTACTTTCTAAATATATATAAAAATATATGGACAAGTATTTAATTTATTAATTGATGTGAAATAATATAAATAAAAGTGAATCTTTATTATTTCATTTTTATACAAAACCATTTTTTCATTATTTCCCATGTCTTAATTTAAAATATAATTTTATAATATATATAAATATATAAGTAATTCAATTTATAGAGGAAAAAATTATAATCCTTAGATAATTATTTGATAATAGGGGTCATATTTTTTTGGAAAAATAATATCTATTATAAATATATAAACAATATAAAAAGGGGAATATATATTGTATTGAATTTATGATAAAAAAATAACATTTTCCATTTATATAAAATTGTTTTTAGGTTTTGAATTTAATAAAACTTGTATCACCATCATTTATTTACCTAATGAACCTCACTACTTTTAGATTCTATCTTTACCATTCATATAACTTAAGTTTTCAAAGAGATAACCCACGTTTTTACCTAGAAAAGTGCATCTTTGATAACCAATTAAACACAAACATATCCATATAATTAATCTTGAATAAATTCTAGTTTTACAACACATAAAGTTCTATTCCATGTTATATACCCAATGGTCAAAGGAAGGTGTACTAAAACCCTTCATTTCCGACAGGCTCTCCAAGGTAAATTTAATCCTTCAACCTATGTATTTCCCTTTGGCAAATATTTTCTACTCTTTTTATTCAAAATATTACTCTATATGATTCATCCCATTGATAAAATATAAATAATATCTTTATAATTTTTTTATAATTACATTATAATAAATTAATCACTTTCATATCCATACTCACCCTTAAATTATAACATGTTATTATTTCGATCGATTTAACCCCAAACATGAAAATACTATAAAATCATATCATGGATAACTATGAAAAATAAATTAATATTAAGATAGAAAATTTCATAGTAAATAATGATTTTTTTGGTCATATAATTTTATTAATAATATTTAAATCACTATGAATGTACTATCTTGTTTTAATAAAAAAATTACTAAAAATGATGGAATAGGTTTCATTTTTATGAATCTTACCTAAAGAACCCATGAAATGAACATGGAACATTATAAATCCTAATATATCATATATTACAATAAATCTACTATTTCTATATTGTAAATTCATGAACATATAGTGTCAAGTAAAACCATTATACAAAAAATGGTAGGAATAACTAATACAACTAACAAACCAATGATCAATATTAATGAAAATAATTAATAACCACATAATAAATGAAAATAAATAGTTAATTTAAAAGTTAATAATTGTTAAAGATATTATTAAATATATGTTTAACTATTATATTATTATTATAGAATATGTTAAAGCACATTCGATATGTCGATAATCAAATGCACATGGATTTTCGGTCGGCACTATTTTCATTGAGTCATAATCATTCATTTTTAAAAATGGTCTTAAAATACTGACCTAATATACACAAGAATGATATTATATTTAACTTACTCACAATATTATAGCTAATTTAAATCCGCACATCAAATTAGTATGTTTTGATGTATTTGTTTCTTTAGAAAAAATGACGTTATGAATTATTACTATCCTTTCTAGTGGATCATTATCTTCGATGTCACCATTCATACTTTCCTCAATTTAATTAATATTTTATTCAAAGTGTGAAATATGTATTATCGTATTTTACATTTCAAGTTTCTCTTTATTCCCTTTAAATTAATTTTCAATAAATGTTTCAATGTGGTGGTTGTTCCTCTAAAAAACTAAAATATTTTAAATCGAATTTCATTTCACATTCATCAATTTTATATATTATAAATTACATTTATTAAAAATAACATCATTTACTTTTATTTTTCCTGATTGGATTCTATTAAATTATTTTTTTTCCAAAATTCGTCATGTCACCTTCGTAAAAAGGTTTATTGAAAGTAACAAATAACATTGTCTTTTTAAAAGAATGTGGAAAATGTTTTATAAAATATCATTTTATGGATTCATTTAAATTTTATATTCTATCAAAAAATAACTCTATATTATTAATTTATTTTGATAATTATATTACTTATTTCGAGAGATCATAATTTTTTTTAAAAAAACATAATAATTTATATTATCTTATTTGAAATTATTTTAAAATTTTAGGTAGCAAATTTTCTTCCAAGGTGTTTTTGGATGAAATATATGATTGATATTTTGTATAAAACTTTTGTATGGTTAAAAATTATATGATAGGTGGATCTTATATATCCCTCTAATTAATTTTTTTAAATCATTATTTGTAATGATATAACAATATGAAATATTTTAAGTTAATCGATCCATTGTAGGAAATGAGTTTTTATGCTCAATCCACTACATGAAACTTGTTATAATTACAAATCCACTATTTTACTAGTAGCATTTAATGATGCTTGATTCATTATGTTATGAATCACTTATTAGTTAACCAATATATGTGTTATGATTTTCTATTATTATTCCTATACCATATTTTCTATTCCACATTTTTATGTTAAACAATAAGCCTATATAATGATCCATGGATCATGATTACTGTATCGAGTTTTCATACCCTTATTCCATGGTATAAGTTTGATTATTTGAGGTTAAATGCCATAATATAATTTTTTCTAGAAAAATATTATTATTACATATTCCTTTTAATTTGATATTTCCCCCATCCCCATGATTTCTTACATGTTTATGATCTCTCCCTTTATATATGGTTGATAACTTTTCCCTTAATAATAATTTTCAATAACCCCTTCATGTTTTCCACTTCCGTATGATATTATATGCATGATTTGGATTATAATGAAGTCATTGTGGGGATGTTTTTGTGGTGTGTTGAAACAATACTATGTAATAAGGCAATTACATATCCTGTCTCTAAAGACACTATAACTTTTTTGGGATTTGGTCTTGTATTTCGAATTTAATATTTTAAATTATTGAAATGATGTAAAATATATTCATGTTCAACTTGTGTCATCTCATTATTTATTTTTATTTTCAAAGGGTACTTCCATCTAAACAATTTATTTCTATTCTCTCTTTTTTTAAATAGTTCATATTAATAATATAAATAAATAATCCTCTTTGATAGCTATTAAAAATATAGAAAAAGATAAATAAAACAGAATAATAAAATAATATTTATATTAAAACATTGAAATAAATTTATCAATATATGTTAGTATACATAAAAATAAAATATTATACTAATATGTATCAAAGAATTAATTTTTTTTAATTTAATGAAAATTATGATAAAATCGGTTTTCCTAAATCTAAAATTTATTGGGTTTAACCCTCCATGAATCGGGAAGCATTATAATGTGGTTAGGCCTATATGATTAAATCCATCCCTATTTGTGATATGTAATTATGTATTTGATCCAACATTAATGTTTACTGTTGATTTCATATTATTTCTGCGATCCTTGAGTGTTAATCACCATTTTTATTGTATTTATAAATATATATTCAATACTGTGAGATGAATATCATATTAACATGTCCTTCAATTTTTTAAATATATTTATATGTTAGGAAATCCTTGTATTTATTGTTTATATACGTTTAACATTACATATACCATGAATATGTAATGTGATATATATTCATGATATTTATGTTATTTTTAAATGATCTCATGTTACATTATTGTATATTCTATCCATTTAGAGAATCCTTATATGTTTTTTATATTAATTAAAGTTAAACATTCACACCACATATAAATATGTATTTAATATTTCATAGTTCTTACGTAATATATTGTTAAATTTTTATTTAACATGATGATTCCAATTAGGGTTTTTTTCATGTGAAATATGTGATCATGTCGATTTGATCTATATAATATATGATTTTGATTTTGAACCTATGTGTTCATTCCATCATATTGTGTTATTGAAATATTTTTTATACTTAATGGTTTCCTCTAGTACTATTTAAAATTTATATACATTTTTAATATATGTTTAATATAGAGGTTTTTCATACTTGTTGTACTAGTATAGGAATTGGAAAAAATTATTTTTTCTATACATGGATATTCTTGTATAAATGATGCATTCCTACCTATGAGGAAAGATTCCATAAATAAGAAGAGTGTTAGGTATATGTATTATATATATATATGTGTGTGTGTGTGTGTGTGTTTCGGTGGGTGGGTGTGTTCTCATTAAGGTGTGTCCACGTTCTCTTGTATATATTAACCTCCATTGAGATATAGTGACCTCTTATGTGAGGATGGTTGTGTAAATATGTATGTATTTAAAATTACACATTATGATGAGAGAATGGATGTAACACCCCAAGATTTTATAGTGTGTTATTTCTTCAAAATAATTCAATAACTTTAATTACACGCAACACCGATTTCAATTACACCATGACTTACCAAACAAGCCATTCAAAAGAGGTTATGAATAGTATTAGATAAATTTTAAAGTTTATGTAATCCTTATAATTTTAGAATCCATATTATGAGTTTCTTAGATATAATACAAGAACAAATTCATTTTCAGTATTGCACTTTTATCAACTTTTAATAGTGAACCATTTTTAAATACTATATTTTAAACTTTTTGACTAAATGGGGACATCAAAAATTTAAAATGAAACATCCCAAGCTTCCACGGTACGCTTTCCTTTGAATAAAATAGTAGCGTGTGTTGTACGCAACCTTGAGTTTTAACACACGCCACAACCAATCAAACTAGCCATTATGAATAGTAATACCTAAATTTTGAAATTATATATATTTTATATTTGAAAATGGACTTCATTTTTGGATTCGGAATATCGAAATTATCCTAGGGTGAAATTTTGGTACTTTTCGGATAACTTTTATATTTTGATGAATAGTGAAAATTACTAAATTTTAATTAAAAACAACTTTTTTAATCAAAATAATTAATAGTGATAAATTATGAATTTGAGTGGTTTTAAAGTATATTTAGAATATATTTTTACCATTTAATATAATTTTGGTCATTGGACATAATTTTACAATTAAACCGAACATAAACAAGTGTCAATCTTTTGATAGTTATTATCTCTTAAAAACACGCTTTTTGTTTTGACAGCGGGAATTAATTTTAAATTAATTTCTGCCACTTTTGTGTTTTGAATTTAGGAAAATGGATTCCATATTTGGAATCAGGATTTTCAAATTGTGTAAATAGGTAACTTTTATTTTTAGACATTTTGAATAATTACTGCGGTAAATATTTTATTTACCATGGTTAAGGGTAAATCCGGTAAATAAGGGTTAACAAAATAATATTATAATAATACTAAATTACCCTAAAACGTGTATTAACCCTATTGGTTGATACATGGTCGACCATGGGCATCTTTGGGTCTATTTTGGGACCCCATGGATCCACTTGTAAGTGATAATGACACTTTATTTTAATTTAGTTAAAATGAATACAAAAATGACACAAGCATATATCTTTTAGAACAACAATTTTTACATAGGGTTATACATGTTGAAGTTTTGATTATAAATATTAATTAGAAATATAAAAAGATTTCCTACATAATTATATTTTCTTTATAATTTTTAGACATTAAATAAGTTATTTTATTTATGACACAATGATGATGCAGTAATTACTATTATAGTGAAAAATTAAAATAATTGATATTATAAATACCCAAATAAATATAATATGAAACTTTTAATGAATTAAACTAATTTTATAGGATAATATGATATATTAGGATTGATTTAATGGACTTTGTTCGAAGTAATCAATCTGTTATGAGTTTCACAAAAATCAACTATTGAATAGTGTCAAAATTGACATAAAAGAGTTCTTAAAACAAATATTATATTATTAATTGATATTAAATTCCTAAAAATCTAAGGTTCGGCCAAGAGACTTATATTATGATAGGTTAATCATTAATGGACCACTTGGGGGTCTCTTGGATGTATATAGTAAGTTTATTAACCATATTATATAAAAATACAAAGAGACATTGTAAAAGTGAAACTAATTAACTTAGAGTTAATACTTAAAGATAAGGTTAATATAAGTAACCAAACCTGTCTAAATTCTATTGGTTGAGTGGTTTTCGACCTATCCCCACCTTAACCTTTGAATAGTCAACTTTGGATCCATTAGAAACCGAATATGAATTTATTATAAATTAATATGTCTAGCTTTTCCAAAGGTGCCCCTCAGCCCTCTTATAAAAAGGGCACTCCTCCTTCTCATTTCTTCACACCTTCAAAGCCTTTTGGTTCGGCCAAACTCTGCCCAAATACTCTCCCAACATCCCTCACTACAACCTAGAGGCCTTAGTTTGATCAGAAAGCCAACCTAAGGAGCCCTTTTGATCAAATCAAAAGGAAGAACCCGAAGAAGAGGTAATGATTTCACCACCCTTTTCTAAGTTCATTTCTTCTTCCACTTCTTCTTCCTTTGTTCTTACCATTCTAAAAGAATAACTCCAATATCTCACATATACTGTGATGTTATTATAAGTATGGTACAACCATATTCAGTATTCTATCCACCCTTTGAATAACATGTCACCATACGTGCGTACGTACGGCTTACCGTCTCCACGTCGTGGTGTAATTGTTATTCAATATAATATTATTTGGATGGGTATAATAATGATGTGTAACTCATGTAAATAATAAATATAACATGTTAATGATTCTGTATATATGATATACCATTCATTTATATATTATTTTAATATCAAAAGAATGATATTGTCGCTCGTGCGTACGTACGGACTACCGTCTCCACGAACGCGATGAGATTCATTCTCCATCGTATCCATTCAAGTATAATTATCATTTTATGATTTAAAAATGATGTTTAAGGACTTGATATCATTCTGGATATGAATAAGATACAACAAACATGGCTTATGTAACAAAACATATAAAAGAAAATGAGTAAGTTAACACCCGAAACGACGATAATTCTAAGATATTATTAACAAATCAATGTTAAAAGATCATATATGATATCATATTAATATATATGATTCTTGTATAATTTAATAACAATTATTTCACCATTATACAGGAGGTTAACCTACCCCAACCAAGGAAAAGTACAAGGTAAGGGTTATTTCACAATCTCTTCATTATCCGAGGTTGTTTATATGTAATAATCTACTGGGATCTCTTTATCATCCACATCCATGTTTCTTAAAAATGTATTTCAAAACATTTTTACTATTTACAAGAATATGGGTTAAAGTCATTTATACCTTTTTTGACTTTTTATAAGAGGTTTATAAAGGAATCTTTCTGTCGTTTTCAAAACAAGGTCCTTTTTAACCTTTTCGACAGAATTGAGGTAAGAATGTTTTTTTAACTTATACGGCGGGTGCGGTTATTTTACTCCGTTATAAAATCTTCAAAGCTTTCCTTACAAGCTTATAAGAATATTTTCAAAGAAAATGTTTTATTTTATATGGATCTTAAATGATTTCAAAATAAAAGGAGATATTTCTTTAAAAAGAATTTTGATTTCATCTATGTCAACATCCTTTGATGGATTTTAAGATTATTTGAAGTTGATTTATTATGATACAAAACTTCTATATTGTATTGAAGGTTTTGTGATATGTTTGACTGTGGATGTGCTATTTTTATACCATTCATAGTTTATTGTGAAAGTATTGACATTTCGTATGCTAGTTTTAATACGAATGTTTATGTTATGTTTAAACCTTTTCATATGGGAATGCATTGGACTTAATAAGTGACGGGTGGAGCCCGCTATAGCTCCTCGATGCATCGGTAGGTCTCATGAGACAAACTAGTGTCTTGGCACAAGGCCTTGACAAAATCTTTTTTGTAGTCTTGGCACGAGGCCTTGGCTATGTGGTTATGATAGTCTGGCATTATGCATTCCAAAATTATGAAAGTGGTTATTGATTTTTGCATGTGATTATTCATTTAGTAGAATATCCATGTGAATAAGTAAATGGCATTATTTCATTTTATTTATGCCATACCATGTTGAAAGTTCGTATTTAAAAGGCTTTTGTTTTAGTTATACATTGCCTTAAATGTTTATTCTTATTTATGAAAGTTTCCACTTTATTGTTATCCTTACTGGGCATTTGAGCTCACCCCTTTTCTATGTTTTATTTTTCCCAGGTAGTGAAGAAGTAAATTATGAATGACTTGCAGGGATATTATGAGGGGTTAATAGTGTGGATATGAAGACTTTGTTGTTGTAGTAGTTTTTCACTTTGAAATGTAATGTAAAACTTTATGATTATATCTAGTGTTTCCAAGGCTACTAAACCAATCGGTCTTTCGGGATTTGATCTTTCTTGTGATCATGCTAATGTTACAAAGTAATGCACCGACTCTGGGTAGCTGGGGTCGGGGCGTTACAGTTGGTATCAGAGGAAGTTTAGTACAAACCTTGGAAGCTAGATTTAGATAAACTCTGATTAGAGCACATAGACCTAAGATGAACTTTGAGGATTAGTATAGAAGAATTTCCAAGAATTTTGGTATTGTAGAGACTTTGTGAGTTTTCCGAGCAATACATCCCTGTCTGGATACGAGCAGGTAGAGGCGGCTCTGGCACAGATGTACCTAGGGGTAAAACCCGAAAACACCGCTTTGAGCTAGACTCGAACGGGAACTGGTGCACGACAACGGGCCTTGCTGCACTCTTGGTTACGACACTCCCGGGGGATATGCTTAGGATAACTCTCATTTTCTTTACAAATCATTATGAAGGGTTTATGAGTATATACTTCCTCAAAGAAAACATTTTTATGATTATGGATTATATCCATAAATAGTTCAATTTATGTTAAGTGTTTTATAAGTATGGGATTATGTATTTTCATTCATAAACTGATCTAGTTTATGCCATTGTTTAGAAATGGCGCCCAGTAGAAGGAATGAGAACTCCAGAAATGCACATGATCCAAAGAGAAGTAAGGATCATATCTTTCATGGTCTTAAGCAAGAATTTATAAGAGAAATAGTCTCCAATGTATTATCATCATATGAAGAAATAATATCATGTGTTGATAAGATAAGTAAAGATTTTACTGAGTCCTATGGCTTTGAAGGGAAGCAAGAGAAGAAAAGGATGAAAGAGAGAAAGATGGATAAAGGGAAGAGGGAAAAGAAAAATTTTCCCATATGTGGTAACTGTGGAAAGAAACACCCTGGAACTTGCCTGAAAGGAATGGGAGTTTGTTATAAGTGTGGAGGAAAAGGGCACAAAGTACGTGACTGCAAGGGTAAGAAAATGGTTTCAAATGTACAATGCTTCATTTGCAAGGAGTTTGGACACTACGCGAACCTATGTCCCAGTCATCAGACTATGCCGCAAATGATTCTATTGGATAATAATCAAGTTATGATACTACCACAGATGAAGAGGAATGATTAGAGTTATTATGTTGATTATATCAATTGAGTGTTGTATCAACAATGTAATTGTTATAATAATTATGGAGTATATAAGGATTGTACTACAGTACTATTTCATTAAGGACTTGAGATTGTGTGGAACAAAGAAAAGTGACTCAATAGCAGGATAAATTTTTGGAAAATATATGGTTGAGTGAAAGATAAACCATAATATGATTGTTTTGGATAAATTATATTGGATATTCTTGACTACCTTGGAACTGATAAATGATTTGTATATTCCATCATTGTTGGGGTTTAGAACATTTTTGGATTAATGAAGTATATCCAGCATTCTATATGGAATAAGGGAGCATGAATGTAATCAATAAGGATTATGGTAAATCAGGATGTTTCTGTGTTTTAAAAGAATACATGATGAAGGTATTAATATTCTATTACAGGGTAAAAAGGATCTACATTATTTTTACCTTACTTATAAATGTTGGACTGTGAGTTTGGACAGAAGTATTTTGGATAAATTCTATGTTTGAGATTAATTTTGGATTGCCATAAAAGGACAACCCGGAGATAGGGCGGAAACCCGTCGCGTCCGGCAAGGCTGCGAGACTTGAACCCGCAACCGAAGGGCGACAAGGGTGTATCACCTACCACTATCCCACGAGATGTCCTGGATTAAATAAAGTAGTTTTTTAAAAGATCTGGTAGATGAATTATAAATTCGTTTATTTTGGAACCCTCTATGAATAGTATAAATAGAATTTTTTTACGAGTGAATGATGAGTTTTGGTAGAAATTTATTAATGGATAAAACTCTAATTATAAAGTAAGTATATCTCCTTATGATCTTAGCCAATCTCATAAATAAATTCCTCAATATTAAGAAAAGCAACTTAGAACAAAAATGTTTTCCTAGATGGTACCTTAAATCATCACTAATTTATGGCTTTTGGATTGTTGGCCTTTTCATAGCCATGTTCTCTACCACTCTCCATCAGATAATTGATGGTTAGATTTCTCTTCCATATCCATATTTTCCTACATGGAACCCTAGTATGTGTTATTTTCGGTAATCTTCATACTTTCCACTCTTTATTTTAAATAGAGGCCTCATTAATTCATTTTTCGATGTGGGATTTCAACTAAGATATTTTGAAACGTCAAAAATGTGTTATCCTAATACCCTATGTTTTGTTGAACCGATGGTATTTCAATTCATCATAGATTGATGAATTTAAGGAACTCAATTTTATACTTGTTTGTGATTGATGACCTCAATCACTACCTATAAATATTTACGTTTTTCTTCCGATTATATGTCTCCAATTTCCACCAATGTTCTCCTAATCGAGATCATAATTTGGTGGCGACCCTTTCATTTCTCTTTTCCTCATATTAAGACTAAATTTTAGTAACCCAATTTCCGATGTGGGTTTTCCCACAAAGATATTTTCTATTTTCAACCTTTTATTTTCGAAGAACAATTTCAAATTGCGAGGACGCAATTTATTGAAGGAGGGGAGAATGTAACCCCCCAAGATTTTATAGTGTGTTATTTCTTCAAAATAATTCAATAACTTTAATTACACGCAACACCGATTTCAATTACACCATGACTTACCAAACAAGCCATTCAAAAGAGGTTATGAATAGTATTAGATAAATTTTAAAGTTTATGTAATCCTTATAATTTTAGAATCCATATTATGAGTTTCTTAGATATAATGCAAGAACAAATTCATTTTCAGTATTGCACTTTTATCAACTTTTAATAGTGAACCATTTTTAAATACTATATTTTAAACTTTTTTACTAAATGGGGACATCAAAAATTTAAAATGAAACATCCCAAGCTTCCACGGTACGCTTTCCTTTGAATAAAATAGTAGCGTGTGTTGTACGCAACCTTGAGTTTTAACACACGCCACAACCAATCAAACTAGCCATTATGAATAGTAATACCTAAATTTTGAAATTATATATATTTTATATTTGAAAATGGACTTCATTTTTGGATTCGGAATATCGAAATTATCCTAGGGTGAAATTTTGGTACTTTTCGGATAACTTTTATATTTTGATGAATAGTGAAAATTACTAAATTTTAATTAAAAACAACTTTTTTAATCAAAATAATTAATAGTGATAAATTATGAATTTGAGTGGTTTTAAAGTATATTTAGAATATATTTTTACCATTTAATATAATGTTGGTCATTGGACATAATTTTACAATTAAACCGAACATAAACAAGTGTCAATCTTTTGATAGTTATTATCTCTTAAAAACACGCTTTTTGTTTTGACAGCGGGAATTAATTTTAAATTAATTTCTGCCACTTCTGTGTTTTGAATTTAGGAAAATGGATTCCATATTTGGAATCAGGATGTTCAAATTGTGTAAATAGGTAACTTTTATTTTTAGACATTTTGAATAATTACTGCGGTAAATATTTTATTTACCATGGTTAAGGGTAAATCCGGTAAATAAGGGTTAAAAAAAATATTATAATAATACTAAATTACCCTAAAACGTGTCTTAACCCTATTGGTTGATACATGGT
Organism: Viscum album; assembly: GCA_963277665.1. Classification (NCBI taxonomy): domain Eukaryota; kingdom Viridiplantae; phylum Streptophyta; class Magnoliopsida; order Santalales; family Viscaceae; genus Viscum; species Viscum album. The sequence continues at coordinate 794,207,328 of OY728143.1, read as the reverse complement.
CGACCATGGTCATCTTTGGGTCTATTTTGGGACCCCATGGATCCACTTGTAAGTGATAATGACACTTTATTTTAATTTAGTTAAAATGAATACAAAAATGACACAAGCATATATCTTTTAGAACAACAATTTTTACATAGGGTTATACATGTTGGATTTTCGATTATAAATATTAATTAGAAATCTAAAAAGATTTCTTACATAATGATATTTTCTTTATAATTTTTAGACATTAAATAAGTAATTTTATTTATGACACAATGATGATGCCGTAATTACTATTATAGTGAAAAATTAAAATAAATGATATTATAAATACCCAAATAAATATAATAAGAAACTTTTAATGAATTAAACTAATTTTATAGGATAATATGATATATTAGGATTGATTTAATGGACTTTGTTCGAAGTAATCAATCTGTTATGAGTTTCACAAAAAACAACTATTGAATAGTGTCAAAATTGACATAAAAGAGTTCTTAAAACAAATATTATATTATTAATTGATATTAAATTCCTAAAAATCTAAGGTTCGGCCAAGAGACTTATATTATGATAGGTTAATCATTAATGGACCACTTGGGGGTCTCTTGGATGTATATAGTAAGTTTATTAGCCATATTATATAAAAATACAATGAGACATTGTAAAAGTGAAACTAATTAACTTAGAGTTAATACTTAATGATAAGGTTAATATAAGTACCCAAACCTTTCTAAATTCTATTGGTTGAGTGGTTTTCGACCTATCCCCACCTTAACCTTTGAATAGTCAACTTTGGAGCCATTAGAAACCGAATATGAATTTATTATAAATTAATATTTCTAGCTTTTCCAAAGGTGCCCCTCACCCCTCTTATAAAAAGGGCACTCCTCCTTCTCATTTCTTCACACCTTAAAAGCCTTTTGGTTCGGCCAAACTCTGCCCAAATACTCTCCAAACATCCCTCACTACAACCTAGAGGCCTTAGTTTGATCAGAAAGCCAACCTAAGGAGCCCTTTTGATCAAATCAAAAGGAAGAACCCGAAGAAGAGGTAATGATTTCACCACCCTTTTCTAAGTTCATTTCTTCTTCCACTTCTTCTTCCTTTGTTCTTACCATTCTAAAATAATAACTCCAGTATCTCACATATACTGTGATGTTATTATAAGTATGGTACAACCATATTCAGTATTCTATCCACCCTTTGAATAACATGTCACCATACGTGCGTACGTACGGCTTACCGTCTCCACGTCGTGGTGTAATTGTTATTCAATATAATATTATTTGGATGGGTATAATAATGATGTGTAACTCATGTAAATAATAAATATAACATGTTAATGATTCTGTATATATGATATACCATTCATTTATATATTATTTTAATATCAAAAGAATGATATTGTCGCTCGTGCGTACGTACGGACTACCGTCTCCACGAACGCGATGAGATTCATTCTCCATCGTATCCATTCAAGTATAATTATCATTTTATGATTTAAAAATGATGTTTAAGGACTTGATATCATTCTGGATATGAATAAGATACAACAAACATGGCTTATGTAACAAAACATATAAAAGAAAATGAGTAAGTTAACACCCGAAACGACGATAATTCTAAGATATTATTAACAAATAAATGTTAAAAGATCATATAAGATATCATATTAATATATATGATTCTTGTATAATTTAATAACAATTATTTCACCATTATACAGGAGGTTAACCTACCCCAACCAAGGAAAAGTACAAGGTAAGGGTTATTTCACAATCTCTTCATTATCCGAGGTTGTTTATATGTAATAATCTACTGGGATCTCTTTATCATCCACATCCATGTTTCTTAAAAATGTATTTCAAAACATTTTTACTATTTACAAGAATATGGGTTAAAGTCATTTATACCTTTTTTTGACTTTTTATAAGAGGTTTATAAAGGAATCTTTCCGTCGTTTTCAAAACAAGGTCCTTTTTAACCTTTTCGACAGAATTGAGGTAAGAATGTTTTTTTTAACTTATACGGCGGGTGCGGTTATTTTACGCCGTTATAAAATCTTCAAAGCTTTCCTTACAAGCTTATAAGAATATTTTCAAAGAAAATGTTTTATTTTATATGGATCTTAAATTATTTCAAAATAAAAGGAGATATTTCTTTAAAAAGAATTTTGATTTCATCTATGTCAACATCCTTTGATGGATTTTAAGATTATTTGAAGTTGATTTATTATGATACAAAACTTCTATATTGTATTGAAGGTTTTGTGATATGTTTGACTGTGGATGTGCTATTTTTATACCATTCATAGTTTATTGTGAAAGTATTGACATTTCGTATGCTAGTTTTAATACGAATGTTTATGTTATGTTTAAACCTTTTCATATGGGAATGAATTGGACTTAATAAGTGACGGGTGGAGCCCGCTATAGCTCCTCGATGCATCGGTAGGTCTCATGAGACAAACTAGTGTCTTGGCACAAGGCCTTGACAAAATCTTATTTGTAGTCTTGGCACGAGGCCTTGGCTATGTGGTTATGATAGTCTGGCATTATGCATTCCAACATTATGAAAGTGGTTATTGATTTTTGCATGTGATTATTCATTTAGTAGAATATCCATGTGAATAAGTAAATGGCATTATTTCATTTTATTTATGCCATACCATGTTGAAAGTTCGTATTTAAAAGGCTTTTGTTTTAGTTATACATTGCCTTAAATGTTTATTCTTATTTATGAAAGTTTCCACTTTATTGTTATCCTTACTGGGCATTTGAGCTCACCCCTTTTCTATGTTTTATTTTTCCCAGGTAGTGAAGAAGTAAATTATGAATGACTTGCAGGGATATTATGATGGGTTAATAGTGTGGATATGAAGACTTTGTTGTTGTAGTAGTTTTTCCCTTTGAAATGTAATGTAAAACTTTATGATTATATCTAGTGTTTCCAAGGCTACTAAACCAATCGGTCTTTCGGGATTTGATCTTTCTTGTGATCATGCCAATGTTACGAAGTAATGCACCGACTCTGGGTAGCTGGGGTCGGGGCATTACAATGGACTCCGAGGAGAGGATGGTTATATATATATATATATTCCACCTCTTATAGATGATTATATTTCATATATATTCATGATGAACAAGCCCCATATTATGAATAACTATAATAATTGAAATTATGATAATTAATCTGCATATTTGTGGACAATTCCTTCTTAGATATTAATATTGTGTTAGTAAATCATGACTAGATAATTTAATCAGTACAATAATATTCAGATCTCATAATATTTTCATTTATTTCTATTTAAATTTTATAAATACATTACTGAACATCTTTTATAAAAGATAGGTGGAGGTTGTGTGGTAACCTCCACTAGGTTCAATGTAATCCAACCCTACATGTGTTACTTAGGAATAAATGTATTTTTAGGATTATTTGGAAATTATTAACATTATATATAACAGATTATTGTTTTAAAAATTAAAAATTCCATGATCAAAATACATAGATAGGGAAACTCATGTATATTTTCAATGAAGAACTTGAAAACCGATCATATGTTACACTATAGAAGACACCATGATACCTAAATTAAATTAGAATTTGGTTTATGAAGATAAAAAAGTTGAATCCAAAAGACTCCAATGTCTTGATTAATCTATGTATTTACTATATCAGATATCATATGTAAAGGATCGTCCACCCATAATTGATTGATAATGGAAACATACCCAAACATTCTTAAAAATAGAGCACTAGGGTTAGGGTATTTTGGATGAATGAATTATAACCCTTAAACGTAGAATGAAATGGAAACAAGTGTCATAAATCCCAAAATATTATCCTTAGAAACTCATATATTTACACATGTGTTATAAATCAACAATTAATTTAATAACCAAAATGAATTAAATGAGGTTATAAAACTGATGACCATTATAACCTATTTATCTATCATTTAATCAAAGCTATCAAATAATATCAATGTAAATTTTAAATTTTAATTTTCAGACTCCTAGTTTCAGGGCCTTTCCAAATAATTCATAGTATACAATTCATTAAAAGCTATAATGATATGATAGTATCTCATTTCCATTTGACAACTCTCCAACCATATAATAAAGTCATTATATGTACTAGAATACTAAAGAATTATGATAACCCACTTGTACACTACAATTGAAGATGCTAGTTTTTATAAAATCATATTTCATGAATTTATCATTCCTTGTAACTCCTAAATCATACCATATTATTGTTAAGGAAGTTGGTGTGGAAATATTTTTACATCCCCTTTTTGATATAACTTATCACAATATATGACTTAGACATACATTTATTGTTTGATAATTATTATATGAACATTACGATTAATTTCCAATAATAAAATTAGATTATATTTATGGAATATGTTTCTTTCAATTTCATACTTTCACTAAATCTTAAAAGTAATTTTTCAATTTCAACATATATAATATATAATATGATTACTTATAAAGTCATATCCAAAACTACATTGGGTATCTTAAAAAAAACTTTTTTAGAGATATCATTTACTTTACCACATGTCACATCATATGTAATACCATACTAACATTCTTATATTTTTTTGTGTTATCTATATTATATTTTGGAGAATAAATTTTAGTAAAACTAAATCCTCATTCAATCCAGACAAAGTGTTACCCCACAGGCCTATGTATAGTTGATAAAAAATATGAAATTTTGGATATGAATATGTAAGGAAACAAATAAATCTGATAAAATTTCAGTGTTACTCATGCTATAAAGGGATCTGGCATTTTCTATAATAAACATTGTATATTTATACATGTTTCCTCCAACGAAATCTCATGATAGAATACACACTATTACATTCACTTTTAATAGGAAATCGAGTGACTATCTGACATAGAGTTTTTCAATCTCATCTTTCATACTCATAAATTCTCAAATCGATGAGTATAGACTGACCTGGTCAATGAATACATTGCATGTAATTAATATTTATGGATGAACACATCACATGCCAATAATATGTATAGATAATAACATAAAATATATACTATATTGTTGTGGCTCCACACAAGCCATTCTATCCCAATTTAGTTCCTAAATGACATTATCATTATAGGAGAGGTTAATTAAAACATTTGTTGAGATCTACCCAATGACATCATTAACAACATACCCAACCACCCCCGATTATACATGATGCAATGTATTTATGAAGAAAGTTATCAATGTATGATAGTTACATAGGTGTGTATCATTCCATCCATAGGTAGTAGGGACACTGATAAGATATATGCACCCCATGTATACCCTAAATTTTTATGACACTCGATGTGTTATACCTTGAGATTCATATGATGAAAAAAATATTTATTTCCCTTATAAGAATATTTGGTATCTCATACATGAATATCATTCACTCTGATAATAAAATTATATCATAACCTATAATTCTCTATGAAAAAATGGTTTGGGATAAATCAAATTTATATATTAGTAATTCAAAGATCATAAAATTTCATAAAATTTATATATATAGACATTTATACAACCAACATGAATGAATGAAAAAAACTATTTTCCAATTATTCGATGAAATTTATATTCTAAAACCATTTTTATGAATTCTTACAAAATACCTATACAATAACTTTTCTTACACATCATATATGATACAATACAATATCATTAATAAGTTTTATTCAATTTATAGGGTTCTATAACTGATTAAATCGATATTTAATAACATTAGAATCTATATGTAACTATATAAAAAGAACACATTATTACACATTTTCATTTATATTCCTTCAATTATACATATACCTCTGAAAATTATATTCTATACATACCAATATATTCAAATAAGAATAATTTAGTATAGTTAAATGTCATTATTAAGGTTTAATAAGATTTTTTTCCTTTTCTCTAAACCATTTGAAAAAACTACCACCCATGTTATGTAAATACTACCACCTCTATGAATGGAATATTTAATTTTTCATCACCACACTAAATGGATGGTTTAAAAAATTTACTTGATAAATATATATTATATTCAAATATAATACAACTCTAGAATATTATTCTAAAAGATAAAATGAAAATTTCTGATCATTATAATGTAATCTATTGATATTAGTAAATTACTCAATACAATATCCTCATGGATTTCATTATCGGAAATGATTTCCATAATTTCCATAAAATTAATACGGGGATGATTAAATGATTTAAACATAAGGATTTAGAAAAAAATTATAATTTTTTAATTACGTAATTTTTATCAAAGAATGGGGTCTGACATCTCCATCATAATAAATGTACTAAACATTCAAAGATAATAATATCTAATGATGTAAATAAAAATTAATAAAACTTAATTATTAATAGAGAATGATTAGAATTAAAGAATATAAAATAAAATACATAGGAATAAAAATATTAAATAAGTGATTTATATTGTTATGTTTATTATATATGAGGTCTGAGATCATTCATGAATGTCAAGATTAAAAGGTATGGACTATTTAGTCTCTATTTCTCATCAACAATTCATTTTTCATAATATACACATATTTTAATTTATAATAAGTGTTTAATCCTTTTTTGAAATATATATTTTGAAATATATTTTCAATCATTTAATTTTATATCCCCTTACAAAATCATACATTGATGTGGTTTTGATTAAATACTTACCAAGGATATAAGGGTTTCTTTTCTATCCTCCCTTCTATTTTGTCAAGAATTATTCTATTCCATAAAACTATTCAATATTTTGATTTATAAATTTAATTTTCTAATCATTTATTATGTTTCAATATAATTTTATATTTTCCATTACATAATATATTTTTTTAGTGCAATATTTTTTATGTTTTCCAAACAGATCATTTTTATACCCATTCAAACATAGTAAAATGAATATTAGTTTTGTGATTAATTTATGAATTTTTATCATATTTACATCACAATTTTTTACTTTTAATCTCCATTTAAATATTGCATGTTTTTTAACGTAAAATTATATTTGTATTATTCATTGAGTTTTTAGTTCTTAAAAATTACCGAAAGCAAAGAATATATATTTTTTGAAGTAAGTTTCCAATGTTTTTATAATGTTTTTTAGACTATTGTGAAATAATTTAATGTTTAATATACATCATAATGGATCTACTCTAATGATAATATCCACCATATGTTTCAAGATTTATTATGGTCAATTTATTCCTTTTTCTGAAAATAAAAAATATTGACATTTGATATAATGTCTACTTGGAAAACAATTGTTTACTTATTACCGAATCATGTAGAATATATATTATAATATTCATTAATTAAGAAATATAATAAATTAATTTGAATTATTTAGTGATAGGTGGGGACAATAATTATATCTACCCCTCGATGCATAAGTAGGTCTCACGAGAGAAGCTATTATAGATATTTGGTGTATCCCCTCCCGGTTAAGGTATGTTGTCTTGGAATTATTCCATGATTACAAAATTAAGATGTTTGGAATTATTAATTCTATAAATATGAAACCTGTTTTTATTTTCTATGTTATTATTTATTTTTCTATGTTATCTAATGATATATCATATTTTCATGATATTATTTATGTGATATATTAGATTTTTATTTATATATATGATATTAATCATTCCTTGTTTATTATTTAATATCTTTTTATATAAAATTACAATTAATAAGAATCGAACCTCACCATTTTATTTTATTTTGGTATCCACATGATGTATATAAGTGAAATCATAATGATTTTACGGATATAATGGAATAAATAATATAGATATCACATTAATTATATGTTTTATTTCCTATTTTGAATTTTAATTTGAGAATCATGTTAGTCTCTATTCTCTAAAGAATAATAAACCATTGATTACTATGTGATTTTATTTTTTTATATTCTATACCAATGTATTAATGTATCCACCGACTATGGGTTTCTAGATTTATGGTTGTTATAATTTTTATCAAAGTTATTTTTGTGAAATCCTTAGAAACTAGATATTTATTGTTATAGTTATATGGAAAAATTATTATAATAAACCCTTATGATATTTTAGAAACTCATTTACAACATTACACTTACGTAGGGATTATTTTTAATGATTTAGTATTCAAAGTTTCATGATTTATTCTAGTGTTTATCATTGTTTTGAATTAGTAAGTAGTAGAAGGAATGAGAACCATATAAACAATAGTAACCTATATATGTATTTACCTCATGAAAATTAAGAGAATTCAATGATGATGGTGCTGAAGCTAAGTGGATTATAACTATATTGGGGAACTTTTCTCCGGTCATGACTAATAAAATTACTTATATAGGATACCATACTAATCCATAACATGGAACAAATATTTCGGCCTAACCTAAGAAATAAATACCCCTATCACATAGTGGGACCACTAATCCACTAATAGTAGAATTTTGAAACAAGTCTATAGTGATAATATTTCTCTTTTTGGGAAGTTGATAAATGCTTAAATTTATTATAATGGTTTATCATTAAAAATGATATTCTGATCAATGGTTGTATTTTATTCAAAATAGTAAAGAGGCATATGAAAAAAGATGTTTATAATGAATACTTTTTAATTGTAATACTCTTTATAAAATAATTTCCTCATTATGAATATTATGATGTTGATTGGAAATATAATAAAATTAGTTAAAAGGAAGAGGAAATTTTTTCCAAATTTAAATGTTACATTACATTGATAGAAACTTATACTGTTGATTATGTACATAATCCAAAAGGAAATGTTAATAAATTCATTAATGGGATAAATCCTTGAATTTTAATGAAATTATTATCTCAAATATTTTCTTAATATGGGGATATAGTATAATGTTTTACCAAGATAATGAAAACATTTAATAATGTATTATGTTTTCAATGTAAAATAATAATAAAATGTGGTAGTGTTTTCTCTATAAAAAAATGTAGGGAAGGGTAATAATGTAAAGGAGAAATTTACATCATGGAATAGCTGCCGAAATAAAAACAATAGTACATTCTTGAATTAAATGAGAGTTTAATTCATGTGTGGAGAAAAATTATATCATTTTAATGAATGTAAATGCAAGGTAATGTATTCAAAAATCCAATTATTTAACTTTAATGAGATGGATATCTATTCAAACCAATTCCCCAAGATTAACGATAATTTTACTTAGAAGATACTAATAAAGAAAGACATGGATTGTGAGATTAATATATATGAGTTTTATGTTATAAAAAGTTTGATAGTATATAATTTTTTCATGAAATAATTGATAAAAAATTCATTATCTACTTATTGATATATCCGAACTATTATATCCTTCATGTTATATAAAACATTAGATGACCCAAACACTCATAGAGAGGACTAGTAAATAAAGACACGTAGAGGAAAACATAAGATAACCATGATATATCAGAAAATGTCTATTAAGATGGACAAATATTCCCTAATTATAAAACAATTTTAATAATTATGGTTGAATTTGACATATTAATTTATATTTATTGGCTCTACAAGTATAAGGAAAAAGATAATTTTTTGAGAATGAGATTACTATTTTTAAAGGAGGCATAAAATCCCTTATTTTTAAATCAAAGAATTTATTACAAGAGAATTTTATAGATTCTCTTCTAGTAGACCACCTTCATGAAATTAATGGAGAAGTGGAGGAGAAAATTCAATATGTTGATGGGAAATAAATCCTAAAAATATATGAAATACTTATTTTAAAATAAAAAATTGATGTATTTCATCACTAATTACCCAGAACGCAAACTAAATGTTATATATATTTTTCCATTGGTCTCGCCCCTGATAAAAACATATTTCTAAAATTCCCTTTTGAATGGACCTAGTGGAATAAGTGGAGTAGTGGAATTAACTATAGGAGTTTTGTGATAAGGTATTCATAAAGCATAGAATATCACAATATGAGGATCCTGTCCTATTTTTAAATAATTTGGATATGTTTGTATGTTTTTTAATTGAATATATTTAATTCAGTTCCGTTATTATAAATAATAAGTTTACTTTATGACACATTGATGAATTATTTGATTAACTTCATGAAGATCAATATATTTAATTATAGATCTTAATTATTGTTATCAACAATTAAGGGTAAATACTGATGGTATACAATGCCCAAATTTATATGATGTATGAAAATTATGAATTTATGATAATTACCTTTAACTAAAAAACTTTTACCTCAATTTTATGTATATGATGAATAGTGTATTTGAAGATTATCATGATAAATTCATGATGGTATTCATTTTTGATATATTTTTATACTATAAATTCTATGTGCATCATGTTTGAGTCATTACCTTTCTCCCAAAGAAATGGAATTATTTGTGAAATTTAGTAAGAGTGAATCTTGGATCCTATAAGATTCTCTTCTTAGTAATATTATATTTGATGAGGGAATATTTATATTCCACTAATGAAAATATAAATCAAGGAATGTCCCAAATTGAAGAATATAACTGAGATTTATAGTTTCCAGGGGTTAATAGGTTACTATTAGTGTCATGATTAAATGTTCTATTTATTTAACAACTTTTTAACCAAGATTAAATGAAAAGTGGTCAAATATTGACGGTTAAAGGAATACGAATTTTTTTTTGAAGAGATGATTAAGATATTAGATAATTCACTAGTATTGAATTATTTCTTGTAATGAAATAAAGGATTTGTACAATTTAATGTTATATTGAAGAAAGGATTGGGTAGTGTACTTATGAGAAATTATAGAGTGGTTGCTTATGTATCAAGGAAGATAGACCCATGCACAAAAATATCCAACTCATGAACTTTATTAGGTAGATTTTATCCACTCATTGATGATATATATAATCTATTTATATATTTTATGATGTTACATATAAACATATCATAAATGTATTAAGTAAACATTCTCCCAGAATGAGATCAATATGAAGAAAAAGATATGGTCTAACTACCCATAAAATATGACGGCATACTAAAATATGTGTCACACTAACCCTGGTCGTCTAGAGACGGTGTCTTCTTTGTTGTATTTTCATGAGAAATAAGTAATCACCTAGTGAAGGACTGGATAACATAATAATATTGGTAAAATACATTCATACTTGAAATTTAGATTAAATTTTAAAACATAAAATAAAAAATAAATTTCATTGAAAATTACATAATTCCACTTAGTGTATCCCAAAATATCAATCTCAAAATACTTCCTTATATCCTGGTGAAAAATGGGTGATATCATATGGTCAGTAAGGGTAGTAATACAACAAAATCTATGAATAGTGAAAGAATAATCAATATGTAAAGGTACATATTTGATAAACATGGAATTTAATGGATAAATTGATCATAATAGGGAAAGAATAAAGTGTGATAAAATAATATCATATAAATAATCACATGATCTAGTTAACATAAGCATGAATATTTCCACGAACTGAATAAACACATGGAATATCAATATATGAATTCATAATTATATAATGACCATTTATAGACATCTAAAACATACCTTAAAGGCATGTTCAAAGAAATATAACACCATCATAGCTTGTGAAAATACATCTCATTCCATTGAAGCTTATTCCAAAACGTTTAATATCATTTTGATGTGTGCCTAGATGTATACCTTAATGTTTAAGGCCTCATCCAAAACCATTTCTACTCTATCTCATGAGACTTACCAATGTATTAAAGGGATATTGTGGGATTTATTAGTCACATAAATAATCTAAAAAAGAATTCATAAGAAATGTATGAACCATAATAAACATAAAAATCCCTATAGAAAAACTAACATATGAAATGATAATGTGTAACCCAATAAATATTAACAATCATGCACCATTTTGATTAAAACGAATAATGATAATAAAATTATACATCCTCAATTAAACTAAACACAAATAATACAAAGAATGAATTAGTATGATATCAATACAACATAGACTAATTATATCATAACAAAAATGAATGGTTGATTTCATTGATGAATAAAAATTCCATAAAATTGTATGTTGGAACTAGAAAATGTGTCAATGTAATTCACCAAGTGCTTCCATATATGAAAACGGAGCATGGATACTTCTGCAAGCATCGATTTGACTGGTAGTGGAGTCTAAATGGAGTTATGGATCAGATGATACGGTCATCCTATGTCAGGCTGCTAGAAATGGAAATCCAGGACGGTTTTATGGAAAAGTAAGGATTTGCACAAAAAATTTGAATCTTGTGTAGAAAAATAAAATATTAAGAATATAAAAAAATTTTGCACGTAAAAATGGATTTTATCTCATATAAATGAAATGTTGTCTGAAATATGGCTTTGCGCAAAAAATTAGAACAGAATCTACAATGACCAACATTCAAGATTTCTCCTATAAAAACAAGTGAAACCCTTTTCTCGAGAGCCCCCCATAGGTCAGTCACCACTCTATTACGCGTAACTCCGCATTTTCCCTGCTTGTGCACATAAACCCCCATCATGCATGCAAAAAATCACTTTTTAATGTAAAGGATCCAACATTTCCTAATTTGTGCAGAAATCATAATTTTTACGTTCAACTATGTCGTTGTGCCCAATTTTGCGCGCATGAGTGTTGCACCTGTCCAATTGCACACACACATTCCCTGTTGCATGCAATGATCACATATTGTGTGCAATTCCTTCCGTATTGCTCGCATGGCCCCCTATTGCATGCACATGTCCCATATTACATGCACACCTCCCCTATTGTGCCCTTATTCACACCCACCATTCATCTAAGGAATATCATGATTTGAGATACTCCTCCGCACACAATGAAACAACTTGAGTCAACAAGTTCCTCTTGGTTCATTTCTCCTATTGTGAGTTGATATTCTCATCATCAATTCCCCAAGTACCTTGAGTCGAACTATTCCTTATGAAACTCATTCAAACCCATCACCTAACTCTTATGCTAGGTCGAACCAGAAAGGGAAGCCCCTGTATAAGTCCCAACACCAGCCATTGCTAGGTGCCTTATGTTTAATAGTCATCTCTACATGACTATGAATTGTTGCACAAACTATGTTCCAAACATTGGATGCCTCATTCTCTAAATAAGACATGCCTTATGTTCCAAGCATAAGATGCCAACAATCCTCTCTACATGACTATAAACTATAGAATGCCTTATCATTCAATAATAGGATGCATCTTTCTCTAAATTAGAGGTGACTTATACTCCAAAATAAGATTCCAAAAGTCCTCTATACATGACTATAAATCATATAATTCCCTGTCATTCGATAATAGGATGCCTCTTCTTCCAAATAAGTGATTCCATAGGTTCCAAGAATAGGATTCATTATGCCAGGATCAGAGTGGCATATCTTAAAGAGCATTGGAATCTGTTCAAACATTCCATCACAACACCTCATGATTTGTGTGTCCTTCATTCCAGTCATCATCCTATTCCATGTCTCACATGACTCCCTAACGGCCTGATCCCATGCCACCTCGACTCACCTACAATTCAGGACCAACGCCCTGGATGAATTTTGACGTCACTTCGAGTTAGGTCATGTGTTTCGAACATGGTCGACAATCGACCCTCGTTTGTTTCTTCCCATTTCAGACTAATGTGACATGGATGCTATGATTCGAACACTGTCAATAGTTATCCTCTATCATCAAGACACCCCCACTTCATTCTGAATGCCTGGCATGTGATTTACACTCTTCATCTCTATTTTTTCGACTAATTCCAACACCCCTGATGTAATCCCTCTTGTCCACTAGTGCATAGGTGTGGACCTCAATTATATGTCTCAACCCCCCAGTGAGTTGGGATGCAATCATGTCCAGTCATGATGAAGACATTATGGGTAGCTTCCTTTCATAAGCCCATCAACTGTTTCCACTCTTTAGTCGCACCTGGGCCCCTTCCATGTGTAAGCCCCACACAATTTCTAATAGGCACACAAACAACTATTGATTCTTCGCTTAGCCACACTAACTGGGACCCCCAATGGATCACTCCATAACACCCCCTCTCTGTGGAATTGAAGATGCCTTCCCTTTCCCAATGGTTGTGAGGTATCAATTATATAAGTCCTAGGAAAGCGGAGTTCACCCACCTCATCTGAGATTGAAAACATTAAATTGTCTCGCTCCATCGTCCTCATAACATGACATTAAATTGTGGACTCGAACCATGCCTCACACATGGGGTGCCCCATCTCAGTAATTTTCTCGGCCCAATGGTCTCCATGTGAGTGATATCATTACTCACATAGAATGACATCATCTTTATTGGAATGAAGTTCAACCACGGGGAAAAGGAAACTACCTTGGTGTAAGCCCCTGGCTTTTCTTGTAGGAGGTAGCACCCCTGCTCATCCTCTCTTCCTTGGTGTCGAATCTCCCTCCCTTTGGGATTTGTCACAACCTATGACTCCACCCTAGAGTATGTCCCAATCTACTCCACTTTGGGTCGTAGACCGTGAAAATTCCCATTATTCCTCTTTGGGCTGCTGACTACGTCCCAGCCCCATTCCACTTCCCACAAACGCACCTTTGGCGACATGTATGTTAGGTCATTTCTCCCTCTTATTTCTCACACCAAGCCTGACTCTTGTGGGCTTGGAGTAAGAATCAGCCAAGAAATACCCACTGGGGAGCCTAGACATTAAGCCCCAAACTCCTCCCGAACTACGTGGACTTTTATCCTTTCCAAGGAAAGGTACGTAAGAAGCCTCCCCTGAGGTTCAATCCCAACAACCATTATTTCCAACCACTCCCCGTCGGTTCCCATTTCTCACAAACTATGTGGATTTTGATCCTTGGAAGGGCAAGGTATGTAGGAATCCTCCCTCCATGATCAAGCCCATCAAATATTGGTGCCAACCATTTCACGTCGGTTACCAATCCTCCTGAACTATGCAGACTTTGATCCGTACCACGACAAGGTACGTAAGAAGCATCCCTGTTGTTCAAGCCCAACACCCATTTCTCCCAACCACTTCATATCGGTACACCTCCACCCCCATGAAGTAATACTATATGCCACTTTTGTCCCGCATGACACTACACTACCCCCATCTAGTGGTAAGCCGTTGTGACCCCAATTTAGTGGTAAGCCTTTGTCAACCACTATCCAATAGTAAGATGTTGTGACCCTAATTAACTGGTAAGCAGTTGTCAACCCCTATCTAGTGGTAAGACGTTGTGACCCCAATTCAGCGGTAATTCATGGTCAACCTCTATTCAATGGGAAGCCATTGTGACCCCAATTTAGCGGTAATCCATTATCAACCCCTATCCAAAGGAAAGTCATTTTGACCCCAATTCAGCGATAATCCGTTTTCAACCCCGATCTAGTAGTAATCCATTGGGTCCCCAATTTAGCGGTAAGTTGTTTCCATTCCTATCCAGTGGTAAGCTGTTGTGACCCCAATTCAACTGTTAGCTGTTGTCAACCCCATCCATCAATAAGCTGTTCTGACCCCTATCCTTCAATAAGTCATTGTGAACCCTTCCAACGGTAAGCCATTGTGACCCCCATTCAGTGGTAATCCATTGTCGACCCCATTCAGCAGTAAGATGTTGTAACCCCATCCGATGGTAATATGTTGTGACCCCATTCAGTAGTAAGCCGTCGCCAACCCCTTTCAGTGGTAATCCATTGATATCACCAATCGATGGTAATCCATCATCAAATGAACTACGAGGACTATGATTTACTACCTTGGGGATATGTAGGAGGTCTCTTCATGACTCAATCTCAACACCACCATCATCCTCGAGTCGACTCCATCTCATTATCAATCCTATTCACTTAACCATCCATTAGACCTCTTGATTCTTACCAAGGCCGCCGCATTCTGGTGGGATCAGGACACCTCAATCCTCATTCCCTTTAACAACTAATAGGTAGCTAACGACACATTATCCCTAACATCAGTGTTTCCACTAGGGGTTGAACCCATCTAATCACCTATATTTAGTGTTTTGATTAATCAGATTTGTCTCCACTAGACGTTAAACTCGTGACATACCCTGTGTTAAGCATGGGAAGCTGAGAAAAACCTCATATACATGACCATGGCATATAATTCCCCCCATTGAATGTGGGATTCCTTAGGCTTCCTCAAACTCGATAAGCCCTATAAAAAGGGGAAGAAACCCAGACGCACTAGTTTTTTATCATCCACACAGAACACTGATGTCCAATGTGACTACTCCACTGATCGAACATTGCTGCCCTAACTGGACCACTTGGAATTTCTTGAAAGAAGTAGTGTAATTAATCGGTGTCCATGATAAAATTTGACTAGGAAGTGTTCCATGGACAACGTCTTAGTATAAAAGGGACACCCGGACTAGGTGACGAGTCATGAGGATGTGTCCTCGGAAGGAGGAACCGAAATCCCATCATCTAGTTTTGATCAAGGAGAAATGTCCATGAACCAGGAATGGATGCTGCCCACATTTGGAAAATAGGGCAACAACCAATGCGTACCCATTGTCCTCGAATAGAAGGATGTGTTCTCCGCATAGATAGTGTTGTAAACAATGACTATATAAAAATTCTTGAGGAAATTACCATTTTCATTTTGAAAATTATCTTTTAAAATAAAAATTTCATAAAACACTCTATAAACAATTTTATTCTAAAATAACCTTTGAATCATATAAATAATTTTTTAAAACATGGAGAGTTTATGAAACAATGAAATTTCATACATGTCTAGTATGGTAAAACATATATTCCATTCACTTTTTTCAAAAAAAAACCAAAAACAGAATTGTTTTTAAAATGATATAATGTTTCCATAAAACGTTTAACTAAAAAATAATTTTGAAGAATGTATTCCAAAAATAAATTTTATATTTTTAAGAAATTTTTTTAATTTTTTTAAAAAACCTGGGTTTTGATGAAAAACGATTTCCAAATAAAGAGTGAAATAATTTAAGATTTTCTTAAATACAATTTCATAAACTATTTTATGTACCAACGAGTGAGAAAATGGTACTATTACATGAAAATTTTCACGAATAACAATATCTTAAAAAATATATTTATGTTAACAAAAAATTATCAAATAATCCATATAAGGAAGACATAAACATAAAAGAATTAAAATAATGTTGATATTGTGAAATACACCTTTAATTCATTATATCGATTGAATCATAAGCCCCATGAAATAAATACATTTAAATGAACCTTTAAATACCAATAATATGAATTAATTCATTATATAACATATAGAATGATTAGTATACAAATCACATAAAATAAATAAGTGTTGAATATGTAATATATCTCACAGAAGTAAATGCTATATGAAAAAACCTTAACCAACACCTCTTTTTAGTCTAATGTACATTAATATCATGTTTAGTGGTTTTATAAAAGCTATTAACTTATTAAAGAACTATATTAATATATATATATAATTCTATATATTATCCTTTTATAACATCTTATCACGTGTTCGTTAGTAATAATTCATTATTCTCATTTTTTCTGGTGTTTATTGTCATGTTTTCTCTTGGGTATTATGTAATTAAAGATATGGTTATTTAATATATTATATAGATACATGATGTATATAAAAAATTAATTATATAATTATAATCTTTATACCTTGATTATAATTTAAAAATTAATCATGAAATATGGGTACAAAAATGAACTACGTTACAATCATTATGATAGTAGTACATACGTACGCATGAGTAACATTTCCATTTTTAAATGATCATTATGGAAGGTAGTTATGTAATATTTTATCATTATTTAATTATTATAATATATTATATACCAAAATATTTTTTCAATACACTTGTATAAATCATCTACATGATGTGGTGATGAAAGAGAGTCACATCGATTAATGAATGTAGAAGTCGACACATACACGGATGATGAAATACTTTATTAGTGTAAAAAATTAAAGGATACATTATCTTTTAAAAATGATAAATATTTCATTAATATCATATTTATGTCATTTATATCACATATAATCATTAATATTATCCTTATTTTCTTCCATGTAATTCATTTGTGAAAAACAAATCACATCGCTTCATGAGTTGGTAGTCTGTCGTACGCACGAGTGACATTATCATATCACCTTTAGAATGGAAATTAAAAATTAATATATGATAAAAATAATCCATAGGTATAATTATATTATAAATATCATATATAAACTTTAGATCCATCATCATAAACAACTGTAAGAGGTGGTAATTCAGAACGAATGACATCAGTTCGAGAGGTGGTAGTCCATTGTACACACAAATGATGAATACATAACCAATTCTATGGATTTGGGTATAGATTTAGGTCATTAAATCACAAAAAATAGATTATTATATGCAGGATATTGAGGTTATTTCATAATAGTGGTTTAATTATAATTGTAGGGTGTGTAAGAGGAAATGAAATTAACATGCTCAATGAAGAACATTACCTCTTATTTGGGTATCCTCCTTAGGTTTTCGCCAAATATTTCAAGGATTTATTTTAGTAAACTTTTTGGATTTTAGTATGAGAATTTTAAATTTTTGATCTTATTTGGAATGTTCCTGGCCTAGCTAAATTGATTGAGAGCTATGAATAAGTGAGGCCAGCGAGTTCCCTTTTATAATTGAGGAGGAATGACATTTTTGTAAATACCGAGAATTAGTCAGTAATGGGAGGTAACTATAACCACATGTGGATCTAGAATTGATAAATAATTTATTTTAGGGATTATATGTTTATGAAATTCCTCCCACATACAAAATAACACATGTTTTAAATATTTCAAACCTTATCCTTTAGGATTACCCCATTTTTAATACTTTAGTTTCCACCACAGTAATATATTTTTTATCCTTGGTATCTAAATACTTTAACATAAAATAAAATGATTATTATTAGATTATTTCGGAATAATAATAATAAATATGAAATAAAATTTATCCAATAAAAATCATATGTTTGTTAAAATTTAATTTGAAAAGAACTACAAGTAACATGTTTAAATATGGCTTTTAACCTTAATAGCGGTAATTATGTTTTATTTCATTTTGTAATTATTATAAAAATTATTAATTTTAAATTATTATTGAATATAAATTATTTTCATTCTATGCATGGAATATAATTTTTCCAATTCTATTCACATAAGTGTAAAAAATTTAATAAAAAAATAATATTGTGGATGGGATGAGAAAGTCGGTTCTTAAAGAGGAAATTTTCAAAAGATTACAATGTTTTTATATAAAAATTAAACATAATAGTGGTTTCAAGGAAACAATTTGTATAAATTGTTATATTAATTAAATAATTTTACTTTAAAAATTGAAAAATTAATTTATCATTATAAATAATTTAAACAAAAAGTTATTTTTCAATTAAAATTCAGTGTTTTCACTATTCTTCAAAAAAAGAAAATTTTAAAAAAAATAAAATTAATGTTCCCTGATATAATTCAGATGTTTTGATTTAAAAGAAAAATTTAGTTTTATATAATAAATTTTATAAATTTTTCAAAAATTAATTTAAAAATACATGATCAATGGGAAACAAATCCTTCCATTATAAAAAATCCAATTTTTCTGATTTTTTTTAAATTATTTTAATTTTTTTATAATCAATATTTAACCATAGTTTTCATAATTTATTTAGTAGTATTAATTATCTCCAAAAAAATTTATTTCTGAAAACTTTAATAATAAATAATAATATTTAAAAAATATTTCCCATTTCATATAACCTTGGAGTTGCATGAAACACAAGATAAAAATAATATTACATATAACAAAATATAAACTTAGTACTATGTGTAATAAAAACCAAAATCACTGTTTGATTTCACCTAAACTATAAAAAAATATTTTTTAAATATTATTATTTAACTTTATCCGTAATTTAAATAAATTACAACCTCACAATTTAAAAATATATTGGTAATCAAGGATTTAGTATTTGGAAATACCATTCTTGAGAAACCCACATTGTAAATGGGTATATAAAACATAGTCTTAATAATATAGAAAATAAAATTTTATGGTAATATATAATAACACATAACTAGTTTTCCATGTAGGGGGGCATATGTGGGAAATGGAAACATGGAAATAGAAGAAATGAATAAATAAATATTGAGAGAGATATAGGTAATTGATCACAATAAAGTGAATGATCAATAAAAATTTTAGAACCTCAAAACCCAAAATCAATTATAACATAAAAACAATATAATTCATCCTATATGATGGTAATATGATAAATATTTATTTCAAGATCATTTTCTAAATTTTGAGAAATTATTTCACTGTATATGATTATAAGGATATATACATAATGGGAACATTTCAATTTCATAAGAAGAAATTAATCATTTGGTTGTGTTGTGAACTATTTCAAAATCATTGATTAATATAAGAAATCGATATACAAAAATAAAATTTCTCTCTCTGAAGCACTAAATTCACTTTTAATAGATCCTAATATCCATAATAGAATGATAATTCCTTCATTTTATATGTAGTTATTATTTTGAAAAAATGGTTAGCATATGTTATATAGTATGCATGAATCCTTATATGGTGAACTAATAAATTAATCTTTAGAACTTATTGAATATTTTCTATTAAAGGATTCCATAAATTTATAACCATTGTTCACATAAAAAATATTTATATCCATTACTTTAGAAATAAATTCGTTTAATTTTCAAAATGAACATATCAATAATCAGTTCCAAGTTATTTAGTACTATATAATTTAATATTTCCATATCATTCAACTCATTATCTGAACATCATTATCTCAGAATTAGAAACATGTTATGGGTTATATTTCTCTCAATAATGTGTTTTATTGATGTTTAAATTCCCCTAGAATCATTTTTATTGGTCCTTGGTACTATTCAACATACTCTTTCAAATCCATAATGAATATAATGGTAGTAAAATACTTATATGTTTTGATAATATCATTAATAAAATACTAATAAAACATTTAAATTGGATCCAAACACAAAAACAGTAATCATTCCACTTCATCTATAGTAATAGAATTATATTGACCTAGTCCCCTTATCTCATTTTCAGATACATTCCCTTTACAGTTGTTGGTTTCATTTTTATAGCGCACCATCTCCTAATAGTAGAAGATTTTCACTTTGGTAGATTATTTCACGCACATGAAATCAAAATAATGATAGCATTTTACTTTATACATAAATTGTAACACCCTGATCCTTTTTATGTGTAATAATAAACAATTTAGGGTAAATATTATCTCACTTTGCTCTAAAATAATTTTAATTAACTATTTCTATTAAAAAAATTATTCTTATTGAATAATTATTTAATAGAATATTTAAAATAATATGTGTAATCGTATAAATAATTTGTTTCTTGTTCTCTAAGAAGTGAAATATAAATAAATAAATAAATAAATACACGTGTATATTTTATTTAAATTATATGAAAATACTATTATAAAATATTAATTTTATATTATGGTGATACATGACATTAAAAATTGTTATATTTTAATGAGATTATTTTTTCGCTATTTTAATAATGCGAACCTATATTTGATCTATTATATGTGTTTGAAAATATTTAATATACACATGTATATTTATATAATGCAATTATTGTTAGATTATAAATTAATATTTTCAATTTTTGTTAAAAAAATAATATATATGATAATAGAATGATTAAAATGGTACATTTGAACTTTTAATAAAATATAGTTAATTTGAATCATAACATATTAACATTTGTTTTAAATGTTTCAAAATTATAAATATATGTTACAAATTAGGATTATTATTATTTTTATAATTCTATTCCAATTATCAACAACATTTTTGTTTTAAGTATAAATAATTTTACCACACAAAATTGTTTTAATTTATATACATAAAAATGGAAGAATAATATTATGTAATAATGTGTTATAAGATAAAAATTCAATGATGACTTATATAATAAAATAAGAAAAGTGTGACATGTAAAACAAAAAATGGAAAACATGATTGACAAAAGTAAACGTAAAAGAAATCATAAAAAAGAATGAAAAAATGGTGATTGATTAAATAATTTTAATAGATTATTAAATAATTTTAGTGGGTTATTTGTTTAATATAGATATATATTTTTACTTATTTAAAAGTTGATATAATAATTAAGATATAATAATAATGGGTTATTAAAATAAAAAAAGGATGAATCCGGTAAGGGAGTTGTGGTCTGTGATTGAGAGTCCTGTTTATTTTAAACCCAGTTTTGGGTTTCAGTAGGCGTCAATCCAGAGGAGGGTGAGTCAGCCGGACGCCGTTAGTTTCAATAGGCAGTGGTTAGGGTGTGTCGTGCATGGGGTGGATTAAAGCTGGTCTGGCATAGGGGATTTCGGTTGTAGTCGAGACCGAGGATTGGTGTCATTTGGGAATCGCATGTTGTGGCCATTGGAGTCTAGATGTCTAGAGACATTTGTTTTCGAAGAGAGGAGTCTGGACAAAGTCCCCATGTTCTTTGACCAGGGAGATTCATATCAAACTAGAAGAATCAGGACTGTGGGTGGGCTTAATCTTAGTCTGGTTAGGGTTTTGTTTTTCCAGACCGAGAAGAGTAGGTCTTATCTCAGAATCTATTTTGGATTTAAGTTTTGTCTTCCTCCTGTTCATAGTTTTATTGAACCCGGGATAAGTATTATTTTACTAATTTTTTTGTAGTCATATTTTGTCCAAATCTGGGAATGTTTTACTTTTGATCTATAAATAGTGGGAATATCATTTTAGTCAACTAATTTTTCCCCCCGACCTTGCTTAATTCTCTTTAATATTAGTTATGTCAATTTTGTTGGATTAATTTTTCTAATTGATTGAATGTGAATTATGGAATCTGCATCTATAATCCGAGCATGCATCAAAAGACTAAACATGTCACTACAGCAAATTTATTAAAATTACACTACTGGTCGAACTTAAAAAGTATAAGTATTAGAATAAAGCCATTACTCCTTTCATAAATGAAAGTGGGGGATGGCCTTGTTTGATGCTCAGTGGGTGTGTTCAAACTAAAATATCAACGTTCCTCCAATCCTGTAAGGCTTAAATATTTGTCTCATATATTTTTTTATGATACGATCATATGTTTTTTAAGTGAAAATAAAATTTATTTTCAAACTTCTATTTTGAAAAAATTTATTCATGCAATGGATACAGTTTTCTACACTTTTTATATTGCAAATCATATAAGGAGAATATATGTTTTATTTAATGTTATGTTTTAATTTATGTTTGTGTAAGGGTTATTTTAATTTATAATTTTTTTCTATTATATACATAGTTTATATTCGTACATACACATATAATTCAATCTATTTCTATTTTATGTTATTAAATATGATTTACATTCATTAAATAAATACATGTATGCAAATAATATTTTTTGGATCAAATGGATTGGTATATTTATTATACAAATAACCATATAGTTTTAATTCAACCAGTTTTAATTCTATCAAGTGTTGAATTGAAATGATGTATTTAAAATGTCAGAAAAGATTATTTATTACATTATACAATCTCTATTTTTTGGTTCATGTAAGGAATTTCATCTGATTTAAATGTGAATTACTTTTATGATTGTAAGGGTTTTTTATTATAAAACAAATTACATTTCTTATAAGGTGTTAATATATATATATATGTGTAATTTTTGTTTTTAGAATAAATAATGTAAGGGTGCGACTTATACATATTTTATGTATATATATATATATATGGTTATATGTATGCACATATAATTTTGAACCATAATATGTAATTGGTTGGCCTAAAACAAACATTGGTGGTTAAAGTATGTTGTTGATTTTCTAAATAAAATTCTCACGAATGTATGCATTACATAGAATAAATTTTTCCTTGCAAATTAGTTGACCATTTATGCTATGCAACATAGGGTCTGATCATTTATTAAGACATGACCATTTATCAACACATACTTGTGTACAAATTATATCTGTCTTAATTTAAAACTAGTCATTTTAAACATTAAATACTCATTTCCATGAATGAAGGGATTTGAAAATTATGGAACTATCATTTTATGTGGTAACCACATTCATTCATTACTAGCGTTTTTAAAATTAAAATCACATGTGAAAATAATGTTTACTAGTTTATGCATGTCGTTGAGAAAATTATTATTTAAATAATTTCTAACATAATATGATTTCGTTCATTGTCATTTCCATTTTTCAGCACATAAATTTAGCATGAATAACACATATAAGATGTTATGAACATGAAATGAAATTCATTGAATGTTTATGGAAGAGTTTTAATGTTATTAATTTATGTTCTAAATCAGACTATGTATTATTTATCACTTATGATAATGAATTAATAATTTAATTATTCGGAGTGGTATGGGACACCCCAAATAAAAGATAAGGAATTAGGTATTCAAAGTGGTATGGGAAAATTTGGATACATCGCCTTATTAAACATATGAAGAATGTATTGGACTATTATTTTTGTAGTTGGGGACTGGTAAAAGTAAGATCTCTGGGTTGAGGTCCGGTTACAGTAGACCATCTGGGTTGGAGTTTGGTTTCAGAGGCTCTCCAGGGTGGAGTCCGGTTACAGAGGCTCTGCGAGATGGGGTCTGGTTACAGTTATCCCGTAGGTCTTTCCATGAGGCCATGACACAAAAATTAATGTCCGGAAATATACATTTCCTCATTATGTTTATAAAAATTAATTAAAAAAAATGGATATTCAACTAGTAGAATATCCATGTTTATGAGCCAGTACTTTTGAGTATCAGAAATGTAAAATATTATGGCATGACATATGTTTACCACTTAGTGATTTAGTATTTGATGTATAAAAATGAAGTCATTACCTTTATGCGCAACTCTAATTATTCAATACTCTTAGCTGTTTAATTTGTGCTCTCATATGCATATGTCCCACATGTTTAGAACATCTTTTAATTATCACTCCTAATCAGAATGCCTTCAATTGAACTATGTATACTTGTGATTCTCCAAGCATGTTTTTAATTAAGCACAATTATGATATGTTACATGTGTTACAACTTTAATTTAAGAGTACTATTTTATAGAAAGTTTTCATAAATATTTTAAAAAGTTATATTGGATCATTTTAAAACCCCTTACTGGGCATTCATATGCTCACACATTGTTTTTTATTAAGAATTTTTAGGTGTCAGTTTGAACTATAGAAGTATAACAGATATGGATGGTTTCCCAGAACCTGAACTGAATTTGATCCACTTTATGGGACTTGATGTGTAATTTATCCATTGATGTTTTTGTAAATAATTGTGCATCATATATGAAGGCACCGACTCTGGGTGTTTTTGGGTCCGGTGCTTATAGTTTATTGTTATATAGTACAAATTAGGATACATATCATTTTTATAATACAATTCCAATTATCAATAACATTTTTGTTTTATGTATAGACAAATTTACCATAAAAACAGTTTAAATTTATATACATCAAAAATGGATGAATTTATCTTATGTAATAATAAGTTATAAAATAATAAAGAAATGATGAATTATATAATAAAATAATAAAAGACTGATATGTAAGACAAAAAAATGGAAAACCTGATTGACAAAAGTAAACGTAAAATCAATCGTAAAGATGAAGAAAAAATGGTGATTGATTAAATGATTTTAATAGATTATTAAATAATTTTAGTGGGTTATTAGTTTAATATATATATATATATAACTTATGACTTATTTAAATGTTGATATAATAATTGAGATATAATAATAATGGGTTATTAAAATAATAAAAAAGGATGAATATCGTAAGGGATTTGTGGTCCGTGATTGAGGTTTCCTTTTTTGAATCATGATTTAGGGATTCAATAGGCACTGATCTAGAGGAGGGTGATTCGGGCAGACGCTATCAGTTGTAGTAGGCCATGGTTGGGGTGCGGTGCTCATGATGTGGCTTCAAGAAGGTATGTCACTAGGGTTGTCTGGTGTAGTCAAGGCCGAGTCTCGGTAGAGCTCGATAATCGCACATCATGTCCGTGAAAGTCTAGATGTTTGGCAGCATTCGTTTTCAATGAGAGGAGTCAGGTCGAGGTCCCCACGTCATGCAGCTATGGATAATCATTTCAGTCCAAAAGAACTGTTTTTGAGGTTCTTATTCATCAACGTCTGCTTTGGGTTTCATTTTTCCAAATCAAGTAGGGTAAGGCTTCTATTAGAATCTATTTCGAACTTTTGTTTTGTCTTCCTCCTGTTGACAATTTTATCAAAACATAGACAAGTATTATTTTACTAATTTTTTTTTCGATTGTCATATGTTTTTCTAATCCATGAATGTTTTACTTATAGACAAAAAAATTTTGAATATCATTTTTATCTACGGATTTGTTCCCCCAACCTTGCATAATTCTGTTTAATATTAGTTATGTCAATTTTGTTGCATTTATTTTTCTAATTGATTGAATGTGAATTATGTCATCTGCTGCTATAATCCGAGATTTCACCATAAGCCTGAACCTATCACTATAACAAAATATATTAAAATGTCTCTACTGGTCCCACTTAAACGGTATATGTATGGCTATAAAGGCCTTACTAATTTCATAAATGAAAGAAGGGAAAGGCCTTGTTTGATGATATGTGGGTGTTTTCAAAATAATAGATCAACGTTCCTTCAATTGTGAAAGGGTTAAATATTTGTCTCGAATATTTATGTATTTTACGATATTATGTTTTGTAATGAAAAAAGAATTATTTTCAAACGTCTATTTATCAAAAATTTATTCATACAATGGAAACTGTTTTCTTCACATTGTTGCATTAAAAATAATATAATGAGATTAAATTTTTTATTTATTATTATTTTTAATTTATGTTGTTGTAAGGGTTATTTTAATTTATAATTATTTTGTATTATATACTTAGGGTATATTAGAACATACACACATAATTTTATAATTTTCTATTTTATGTTATTAATGATTATTTTTAATCTTTAAATAAAGATATAGATGCGAATAACATTATGGGTTAAAATTGATATTTATAATTATTACACATACACACATATAGTTTTAATCTAACCTATTTTATTTCTATCATGTGTTGATTTAAAATCATTTTATTAATATCTAAGGTTTTTTTTTAATTTATACAATCTCTATTTTCTGGTTCTTGTAAGGAAGTTCATTTTTTTTAAATGTATTACATTTATGATGTTAAGGTTTTTTTATTATTAAACTAATTAAATTTCTTGTAAGTTGTTGATATATATATATATATATATTTATATACAGATATATATATATATATATATATATATCAAATTTTCTTTTTCATAATATATAAATTCAGGGTGCGACATATATATATTTTACGTATATATATATGGTTATATGTCTGCAGCTATATGTTTGATCCATAATCTGAAATAGGTTGTCCTAAAAAAACTTTTGTGGTTAACACATGTTGTTGATATTCAAAATTAAATTCTCATGAATTTATGCATTACATAGAACAATTGTTCCACTATAAATCAGTTAACCATATATAGTATGCAACATAGGGTATGAAAATATATTAAGACATGACCATTTATAAGTGCATGATTGTATACAAATGACATCTATCATAATTTAAAATTAGTCATTTTAATCTATAAATATTCATTTCCATGAATCAATGTTTTCAAAAATGAAGGAACTATGATTTTATGTGGTAACCCCATCCATTCATTACTTGCATGTTTTAAATTAAAATCACATGGGAAAAGAATGTTCACAAGTTAATGCATGTCATTGGGAAAATTAATATTTAAATAACATCTGACATATTATGATTTTGTCCAATGCCATTTCAATTTATCAGTGCATGAATTGAGCTTGAATAATACCTATCCGAAGTTATAAACATGAAATGTAATTCATTTAATGTTTATGGAAGAGTTGTAAAGATATTAATTTCTGAGATAAATCAAACTATTTATTATTTATCCCTTATGATAATGAATTATGAATTAAATTATTTGGAGTAGTATCAGCCACCCTAGTTAAAAGACATGAAATTTGGTATCAATGTGGTATAGGACACTTTGGATACAAGGAATTATTAAACATATGGGTAATTTATTGTACTAGTATGTTCCAGGTTGGGGACTGGTAAAAGTACGCCTTTCGGGTTGGGGTCTGGTTACAGCTGACCCTCTGGGTTGGAGTCTGGTTATAGAGGCTCTCCTTGATGGAGTCTAGTTATAGAGGCTCTCTGGGTTGGGGTCTGGTTACTGTTAGCCCCATAGTCTTTGAACATTGCCTTGATAGAGAAATTAAAGTCTGGCATTATACATTTCTTCAATATGTGTATAAAAATTAATTAACCAAATAGATATTTGACTAGTAGAATATCCATGGATAAGATCCAGTACTTATGAGTAACAGAAAAGTAAAATCTTAGGGAATGACATATGTGTATCACTTAGTTATTTAGTATTCGATGTATGAAAATGATGTTATTACCTTTACGCGCAACTTTTATTACTCAATATTCATAGCTATTTAATTTGTGCTCTCATATGCATATTTCATACATGTTTATAACTTCTTTTAATTATTACTCCAAATGAAAATTCCTATGATTGAAACGTGTATCCTTTTAATTCTACTAGAATGATTTTAATTAAGAACTCTTATGATATGATACATGTGTTATAGATTTTCATTAAGTGAATTATCTCAGGGAATGTTTCAAACAATATTTTCTAAAGTTATATTAGTTTGTTTTCAAACCCCTTACTGGGAATTCATTTGATCGCCATACGTTTTTTATTTAACATTTTTAGGTATCATTTTCAGCTGAAGATGTATGAAAGATGTGGTTGGTTTCCTGTAACTTAAACCGAATGCAATCCTATGTATGAGGAATGATGTGTAATTTATCAGTGCATGCTATTTGTAATGAATTTCACATGACATCTGAAGGCCCTGTGTCTAGGTTTTCTTGAGTTGGGTATTTATAGTTGGTATCAGAGGATTCTATTCAGATAACTCTAGAAAACCAGAACTGAACAATGAAAAATTTATTTATGCATTAATAAGTAAGTTGTTTTCTTAATGAAAATACTAGTTTTATGTCTCTTTGAAGACAATTGATAAAATTATAACAACACTGAAAACTGTTTTATGTGTTACTATGTACTAGTTTCCTTAAATTATCAGATGGAAGACGCATCCCAACTTTGGTCTCTCCCAATGAAGATAGTAGAAACTATAGTGGAGAACTCGTGTTCAGAGAGTTACGAACCTTATGAAAACCTTTGGTTGTCTTGTAAACAACTTAGTTAGGTGTTGAACCTCCCAATCATACTCCATATTTTCTAAGGAATCAGTCTTGCCTATTACCATATAGAAAATGAATTTTTTTTAGCATATAGGGAAAGATGGATGTTTATTGAAGCTCTTTTTATATGTTGCACATTTGTTTATAACTACCGAGTTGTAGGTAAATTTCTAGAATCGTCTTTGGATGGTGACCATCAAGTGGCCTACCTATTTCTGGTCCTGCGTTTTATTATGTATGAAGAACTCTATGATATCAATATTTTCAAGAATGACGTGATGCGTGGGACTTATTGGGATTTAGTCCACTCTAAAATTACTGACCTCCACACTTCTCATGCTTCTCTATGGAAGGATGTGTGCTTTAGGCATAGGTTCGACCCTAGCTATTCATTCTGTGTCCGGTCCAAGGAAATCCTGCCGCTGAATACTACCTTAGGATTCTACTTGAGGTCTTCAACACCATACCATCGTTGGTGTTCCAGGTAAAGGGACCTCGTGAGTGATGTTTGTCTGGTGTTGTTGTGGTTTGTGTATGAGAATTTAAAATTGCAAGGACACAATTCTTTGTAGGGGGGGAATAATGTAACGCCCAAACCTTTTTATGTGTAATAATAATAATTTTATTGTAAATATTGTCTCATTTTGTTCATGAATAATTTAAAATAACTATATTTATTTAAAAAAGTTATTCTTATCGAATAATTATTTAATAGAATATTTTAAATAATAATTATAATAATATAACTAATTTTTTGATTATTATCTAAAAATTGAAATATATATATACAAGTATATTGTATTTAAATTAAATGAAAATACTTTTATAAAATTTTAATTTTATATTATTGTGATACATGAAATTGAATATAGTTAGATTTTAGTGAATTTTTTTTGTGCTATTTTAATTACGCGGACAAATATTTGATCTATTATATGAGTTAAAAAGTATGTTATAGACACACACATATATATATATATATAATGTAATAATTATTAGATTATAAATTAAAATTTTGAAATTTTATTAATAAAATTATATATATATTAATAGAATGATTAAAATGGTACATATGAACTTTTAATACAATTATAGTTAATTTTTATGATAACATATTATCATTTTTCAAAGTATTAAAATTACAAATATATGGTTCATATTTTTATAATAATTACTAGTACATCTCTCGTTCATATGAACGGTGTCATAAATATAATATAAACTAAAAAATGCATTAGAAATATGAGAAGTTATCAATGTAAATTAATAAATAATGTATTGAAATTATAAATCTATTCATAGAAACAAAGTATGAAAATCTAATTTATAGATACATGAAATAGGTAAACAGTGAAAGATATTCATGGTAAGAGAACTTGAAATTGGAAATAGACATTAGTTGTCATTTTCTTATCACCTTTGAAATAGAACTATGAATGTTTTTTAATCATGATAAGAGAACATAAATACACTCTATGTTGCAGATACATGTTTGACAACAATTACAGCAACCATGATTTTCAACAACAGTGGGTGTGCAGATCAGATTACAATTCATGTCATCAGAATGTGCAGTCAACAGCCTCCTAGTACTACCATGTATCATTGTTGTAGATTAGTAGTTTTTCATGCTGGTTGACAGTTATATTGATCCATGCAATATATAATTATACATTAATGTGAGTAAATGAGACATATTATAATGAAAAAACCTGGGTAATGTAGTTAAGTAAAAAAACATGTCTTAAAAATTTTCTTATATGTTTACTGTAGTCATCTATGAAAAGAACCTTTATATAAATTCAATGAATACAATTATTAATATGAAAATGAAAAATCACTACTAATTTAAATAATTGAAAAATTAGTACTAATTGAAATACAAAAAGTGGTTAATATGGCCAGATTTTCCCCCCATAATTGTCCAACACCTCCTCCTACACCCTACCCACCTCTACCACTCCCCTTCCCCATCATCTGCTTGTCTCCAACCCAATCCCAGTAGATCCCCCTCCCACCTCAGCCTCCCCCCAGCCCAGCCCCTTCCTCCACCACTCCCCCCTGCCCAACCTCTTCCCCCAGTAGCCCCTTCCCCCCTACCCTCATCCTCCCCTGCCCTCCCCTACCCTCCCATGCCCTCCCCATCCCCTCCAACATGCCCAGCCCCTCCCCCCTGCCCATCCCCTCCCCTCCCCTCGAACTTACAAAGCCCCCTCCCCCTGCCCTCATATTCCCCTCCCCTACCCTCATCCTCCCCTCCCCTCCACTCCCCTACCCTCCCCCCTGCATAACCTCTTCCGCCAGCAGCCCCCTCCCCTCCGCCCTCATCCTCCCATACCCTCCCCTCACCCCTCCAACATGCCCAGCCCCTCCCCTCCCCTCCCATAACCACTAAACAAAAAATTTTCTGACACATTCCTTCCCCCTTCTCGTCCCTCCTATATCCAGTACTCTGTGCTAAATTGTCACCAATAAAATAGAACATTTTAAACAAAATAAAATGATGGATCTATGGATAGTATCATGAATTGAATAGAAACATAACAAAAAATGCACCCAACTTAGGAACTGAACTGAAACAGAACACAACATGGACTCAACACATGAACTAAACTAAAACAGAGAAGAAAATGGACCCAAATAAAATCCATAAGGTCTTGCTAAGTGGTAGCAGTCCTGCAGGGTCATAAATACATGTGCATTAATTAAATTTATCACAGAGTACTGAATAGTTTATAAGTTGTTACCATTTAATAACAATAACACACCGTAATACCTTCTTTCAAATATGAAAAATGCATAAGAGAATATAACCAATAACCTCACAAAATTTTTTTTTGTGGGCAAAAAAATAAAGTCCCAGATATCCTATCTTCACATTTTCTGTAATGTCATTCATATAAACCATCATGTGAGCCAATAAAAACACAATTCATTACATTACATAAGAATGTAAGTTGAATTTCGGTATAGAGTTCTTTGCAATACACCCCCACCCCATGTTTCTATTGAACCTGCACAAAAATGTTAAAATACTGGAATCCTAAAATTAATGGATAAGTGAACATCGTTCACTATCAATGATCAAACAACCTGTATATAACAAACACCACATGCATATTCATGTTCACTATCCATATATTTAAGTCACCAAGGTAATAACCAGAAACATGTTTAAAAAACATTACATAGGCTCGTACCCCCTGCCCAACTCCACCCCCACCAGGCTCCCCCCCCCCTACAACTCCTCCTCCCTCCTGCCCATCACCACCCCCACCCATGCCCAACCCCTCCTCTCCACCACCTACCCAGCTTCTTTCCTCCCCTCCCGCTTTAGCAGCCTCTGATGCCACCACATCCCAGCACCTCCCCCTTCAAACTCATCCTCCCACCTGCCCAGCACCAACCCAACTAGGCCCCTCCTCCCTACCTAGCCCCTTTCCCACCAACCACCACCAGGCCCCACTCCCTGCCCTGACCCTTCTCCCACCAGAACTTAAATACTTCATGTGACAGTTGATATGTAATAAAGGAAGAATAAACTAAATCACATGACAGAAAAGAAATTAGAAGATACAATCACATGATATCGTATTACTTTTCATATCTGTAGAACATATCAGTCATTATTTTCTAATAAAATAATTATTTAGTAGAATATTTTAAATAATAAATATTATATTATAAATAATTTTTTCCTTGTTCTCTAAAAAGTGAAATATATATGTACATGTATATTGGATTTAAATTATATGAAAAATACTATTATAAAATTTTAATTTTATATTATGGTGATACATGACATTGAATGTTGTTATATTTTAATGAATTATTTTTTATGATATTTTAATTATGCGGACAAATATTTGATCTATTATATGAGTTTGAAAATATATTATATACACATGTATTTATATAATGTAATAATTGTTAGATTATAAGTTTAAATTTTTAAATTTTATTAATAAAAATCTATATATATTAATAGAATGATTAAAATGGTACATATAAACTTTTAATAAAATTATAGTTAATTTTTCTCATAACATATTACGATTTTTTTTAAATGTTTGAAAATTACAAATATATGGTACAAATTAGTATAATAATTATTTTAATAAAACAATTCCAATTATCAATAACATTTTTGTTTTCAAAATATATAATTTTACCGTTAAATTTTTTAAATTTATATGCATAAAAATGGATGAATGATATTATTTAATAATATGTTATAAAATTAAAATACAATGATGAATTATATGATAAAAAAAGAAAAGTGTGACATGTAAAACAAACAAATGGAAAACATGATTGAAAAAAGTAAACGTAAATGCAATCTGAAAGAGGATGGAAGAAAAATGGAGATTTATTAAATAATTTTAATATATTATGAAATAATTTTAGTGGGTTATTAGTTTAATATATTTATATATATATAACTTTTAAATTA
The DNA here is from genome assembly GCA_963277665.1 of Viscum album. Classification (NCBI taxonomy): domain Eukaryota; kingdom Viridiplantae; phylum Streptophyta; class Magnoliopsida; order Santalales; family Viscaceae; genus Viscum; species Viscum album. The sequence goes on along the minus strand of OY728143.1, from coordinate 794,173,446 downwards.
ATTTATAGTTGATATAATAATTGAGATATAAAAATAATGGGTTGTTAAAATTAAAAAAATAGGATGAATCCCATAAGGGATTTGTGGTATGTGATTGATGGTCTTTTTTTAACTAGGTTTAGGGTTTTAGTAGGTGCCGATCTTGAGGAGGGTGAGTTGGGCGGATGCCATCAATTTCCGAAAGTCGTGGTTGGTGTGCGTCGCACATGGGGTGGCTTCAAGGAGGTCTGACTCCAATGTTGTTGGGTATAGTCGAGGTCCAGGCTCTGTGTCACTCATGAATCTCACATCACAGCCGTCAGAGTCTATTTGTCTGGCAGAGTTTGTTTTTGAGGAGATGAGTTGGGTCGATGTACCCACATCGTGCAGTCGAGGAGCTTAGTTTTTGTCCAAGAGAACCGGGGTTGAGGTTTTGCTTCGTCAATGTCTGGTTAGTGTTTCATTTTTCTAAACCAAGTAGGGTATGCCCTCTCTCAGAATCTATTTCAGATTTTTGTTTTGTCTTCCTTTATTTCACAGTTTTAACGAACCACATATAAGTATTTTTTTACTGTTTTTTCGGCTTTCATCAATGTTCATAATCTGTGATTGTTTTACTTTTAGACAATAAACAGTGGGAATGTCATTTTTTCGACTTCTTTTTCCCCCCGACCTTGCTTAATTCTATTTAATATTAGTTATGTATATTTTTTTGAATTAGTTTTTCTAAATTATTGAATGTGAATGTTGGAATCTGTAGTTGTAACACGTGCTTTCACTATAATCCTGAATCAGTCACCATAAAAGAACTATTAAAATGTATCTAGTGGCCTCAATTAAACAATATAAGTATGTCTATAAATGCCCTACTCCTTTCACAAATGAATGATGGGAAGGCCTTGTTTGATGCTCTATGGGTGTGTTAAACAAAAAAGATCAATGTTCTTGCAATCATGTAAGGGATAAATATTTGTCTAGAATATTAATTTATCTTTAGATCTTATTTTTTTAAGGTATAATACAATTTATTTTAAAACTAATTTTTATCAAAATTTTATTCATGTAATGGAAACAATTTTCTTCACTTTTTCTATTGCAAATTATAGTAGGAGATTATATGGTTTATTTTATGTTAAGATTTAATTTATGTTTGTTTACGTGTGATTTTAATTTATAATTATTTTCTATTATACATATAGTGTATATTAGGACATACACACATAATTCAATTTATTTCCATTTTATATTACTAAAGATGATTTACAATATTTAAATAAAGACTTTAATGTGAATAACGTTTTCGTTTCAAATGGATTGGTATATTTTTACACATACACACATATATTTTTAATCCTCCCAGTTTTAACTCTATCAAGTGTTGATTTTCCATGATGTTTTTAAAAATTAAGGTAATTTTATTTATTACTTTATACAATCTCTATTTTCTCGTTCTTGTTTGGAATTCCATTTTCTTTAAATGTGAATTAATATTCTGATGCAAGGGGTTTGTTAATATTAAACATATTACATTTCTTGTAAATGTATATATATATATATACAATTTTAGTTTTCAGAATATATAAAGTAAAGGTGCGACATATACATATTTTATTTATATATATATGTTTATATGTATGCACCTATAAGTTTGATCCATAATCTGAAATAGGTTGGCCTAAAATAAGCTTCAGTGGTTAATGATTGTTGTTGATATTTTTAATTAATTTTTTTAGTGTATTCAATACATAGAAAAAATGTTCCACTACAAATCATTTGACCATATATGCTATGAAACATATGGTTTGACCATTTATTAAGAAATGAGAAATTATTGGTGCATACTTGTGTACAAATGAAATATTTCATAATTTATAAGTATAATTTTAAACTATAAATATTCATTTTCATGAATCAAGGATTTTGAAAATTAAGGAATTATCATTTTATGTAGTAACCCCATAAATTTATTATTGCATTTTTAAATTAAAATCACATGTTCAAAGAATGTTTACTACTTTATGCATGTCATTGGGAATATTATTATTTAAATAATATTTGACATATTATGATTTACTCCAATGTCATTTCCATTTATGAGTGCATTAATTGAGAATGAATAATACCTATCCGAAGTTATAAACATGCAATGTAATGCACTGAAAGTTTATCAAAGAGTTGTAAAGTTATTCATTTTTTTGATAAATCCAACTATTTATTATTTATCACTTTTGATAATGAATTATGAATTTAATTATTTGGAGTGGTATGTGACACCCCAAATAAAAAACACGAAATTAGGTATTCATTGTGGTATGGGAAACTTTGGATACATGGCCTCATTAAACATATAAGGAATGTATTGGACTAGTATCTTCCCCCGCAAGGTGTTTTCTGTTCCGACGAAGGCGAATCAATATTAGAGCGTCAGGCTACGCCCTACGAGGTAGGATGTTTTCTTTTTGTTTTAAATTACCTAATAAACTTTGAACTCAATTTATAGCATCTAAATGCTGCATAATTATTGAGAGAAGTCCATAAATGAGTAAGACGTGATTTGAGATTTCCAACGATTCTTTCGGATCAAAATTATGAGTCCCGGGGTGTCCAGGGTGACACCTGGATGTTTTCCGGCCAACACCCTTTTTTCGGTGGTTCCAGGGTGGTCTGGCGGCTCCGCACGGTGGTCCGGTGGGAGACGACAGTGAAGCAGGCTCCCCAGGTGGCGGCACTGCTCCTCGACGGTGAGCACAGGCGAGCAGGATGGTGGCCCGGTGGTCCGGGCCATGGGAGGGCGCGCTGTCCTGCTTCACCGGTTATCGTGTGGCGTGAGACCAGGGTCGCCACGAACCCAGGAACAGACTGAGACCCACAAAATGCAGGTCCCGTGGAAAAGGGGCAAGACACGCTCAAGCTATTACAGGTGAAGTGGTGTCGCCAGTGTGGTGAACCGTGGGCCGTGGTGAACTGGGTGGTTCGGGCGGCCGAGCTACAGACTGCTGGTCTAAATTGGTGGTCTGGCCGAACCGGTCCGGACCACCACATCTCCGTCCGTTAGTGTTAAAATGCCTCTAACTCTCAAACCGTGTATCATATTTGTGTGTCGTCTAAAGAAAAACGATCCTTGCATCGATACAGAAGTTTTGAGATGTTCTTGGGGATTTATACTTCCCGATATAGGGGCTTGGTGGCGTGACATGTCTGTTAAGTGTTATTTAGTGCCTCGCCGAGATTCTTGTTTCGGATGGCGAGAGCTCATCCGGAGTCCGTTTTAGGCTCTGTCAATGGCGTTGTGACCCTGGAGTCGAGACGAGGTTCTCCACAAGGGTTTCATGCATTGAAGATGGAGTTGATGAGTGGGCCCCATGGTCCTTCTTTTATGTTGTGCCCAATGTGTTGTGAATTTTCATCAGACGTCTATATGGGGCAAATGAATAGTCATTTTGGTGTGTTTTTCCAATAGCATCAAAGTGGTGCAGTTCTCTAGACCTTTTTTGGGACTGGGGTGTGGGCCCTATGATACGCTGTATGGGCATAATACAGTGTTGAGTATATTTTTCTTCTGTAGTCTATTTCAAGAGCATAAATAGTCTATCTCACGTGTTTTTTCGCGATGTTTTCAATGGTGTAACCTATTGAGGTGTGCAGAACCTCATTAGAGATCTCATTAAATGTGAAAACATGAAAGGGAATTGGTCGGAGGATCCTTCGACGCAATCCTAACCAATGCACAGTAGCGATGTTAGTGACACCCAGTGATGGCACGGGCATTGCAGAGTTATCGGACCAGTTCCGGGTTTACCTTCCAGCGGGGCTGGGCAGTGGGTTACGCACCGGCGTATCAGGGTTAACCCTCAAGTGGGGATGGGAAGTGGGTTACCTGTTGACCTCAAGTTTTACACTCTAGTGGGGCTAGGAAGTGGGTTACCCATTGCTTGTAGGGTTTACCCTCCAACTGGGCTAGGTAGTGGGTTACCCTGTGACTTATTTCAGACTCAGCCCTTTCTATAAGGCTAGTTAGGGACTTTTCTCCATGATTGCCGAAAAATGACCCATGGTTGTATGGTTCCACGAAGAGACATCTCTAACATTCAAGACATTTGGGAATCAGTGATGGATGTCCATATAACTATTGGCGACATTTACTGGGATGATCATGGAGATGGAGATCCCCTTACACACTCGTTCGAGTTTCTTGTTGAGAATATATATATATATATACACCCAACTTTTTTCCCACTCCATTGGTTCAGTTAATCTCCAACTAGGAGTGTCCAAGATGTGTGTGGTATGCCACATTCTTTCCGTGTCTAGCTCCACTTGTTGGGATGAGTCTTCTTCCTTTCACTTGTTGGGTTGAATTGCATTCTATTTACTGTACTAACCCATTATTCTTTGTCATGTCGACTTCTCACCTCCTTAGTACCTATTTTTTTCTCACTCGAGCTTTTGAGGCATCTTATTGAGTATATTCATAATCAACCCTGGTTGGGCTTTGCCCACACTTTGTGTGCCCTTGAAGATGATGGACAGGTCGATCATGACTACAGAGGAGCATAGAGGACACATGAGCTTGGGCGGTGTTCAGTGGTCATTGTTGGACTTTTAGTTGTGAGACTCACCAGCTATTTACTTTTGTTTACCTGTTTCTAGTTTGTGGCACCTTTCTAGTTGAGTGCGTGGTTTTTCCATTACTGTTCAGTTTACTTGGTTGTCTACTTTTCATCACTTTACTTCTTCTATTTAGAATTTGATGCATGAATATGGTTGGGTTATAGTTGTTTTTCCTTTGGTTTTTTTACTCTTCACTTCTGCATCGAGTGGGATATGTGTGTGCATATAGGTACTTAGGAAAAGGCCTCTTCGAGATTGTTAAGCATTCAACACTTGTCGCCAGCCCCTGACCTATGAAGGCGGGCTGGTGGTAGTTGCGGCTTGAGACCGGTAGGGTCAGGTCATGACAAAGTGGTGTCAAAGGATGGTTCGTTCCTTGGGGAATTGATTGGACGTCCCAAAAAATGGATTAGATGTGATTTAGGGACATATTGTCGACATGTCTCGAGAGTGGCTCTCAGGCCAGGGAGTCTAGAGATGGTATGGGAAGCCGAAATATCCATTAACCAGGACACTGATAACCCGCTTTTTGACTCGGCACACTAAGACATTTTTTGCAGGGAACTTTGGAAAATGAATCTGATAAGATTGAGTCTTTGACTGTCCTCTTTTGAGTAAGATCCCCTGTGTGATTACTGTTATATATATATGCTCATTTGATCGCAGTAATCCTTGATAATTTTCAGGATGCCCCCACGATAGGAGCCTTCCAGGTTACCCTCTCTAGTTCGTGATGAGGACCTTGAGAGAAACGGTGTTTCAGTTACATGGCCCTCATGTGATACCCTTCCTCCCAGTGGTTCAGCAGTAGCCCCTCCACTTGGAGAGTAGCGGTTGGTACTGGCAGCACAGGCCAAGGTTGAGCGCAGGCTGAGTTCTCTCTGAGACTTCCAGTGTCAGCGGCCGCAGAAGTTCCATAGAGACCCAGATCCCAATGCAGCAGAGGACTAGCTAGAGTCCGTGGACCGACATTTTAGGCTGGTACAGGCACCAGTGGACCCGATGGTAGCCCTAGATTACAGCCTTTTCCTTGGTATGGATGAGCATTGGTGGGGGTTGGTTACGCAGACCCACGACTTATCGTCTCTCACATGGGATAGCTTCTAGCTGCTATTTCGGGAGGAGTACTCCCCCTCTTGTTTACGCTCTGTTCAGATTCATGAGCTTCTGGAGCTGAAGCAGGGGGTATGACCATGGTTCATTACTCGTCCCAGTTTACTGATCTGACACGCTACTCACATGATATGATCCACAATAGTTACTTTCGGGCACGGAAGATTGAGAAGGGTCTTCGTAGGGAGATCCCTTCTAGCGTGGTCCCCATGTGCATCCCTACTTATTCTAGGGTGCTATAATGGGTGATCATGATATAAATATTCTTGAATGAGGGATTCCAGTTGATAGGGCATGGAAGTGGCCACTTTAGAGCAGAGTCTTTGGTTTTTGGCCAGCGGGAGAGAGCAGAGCCTCAGTCGAGGAGACCCTTCCATGAGCAGACTCGGGGGCATGGTTGTACACTGCAGTGGCACCATATAGCACAAGGGAAGTCTGGAGAGAGATGATGCTATGCTTGTGATGAATGGGGTCAAATAACACGGGACTGCCTGACCAGGCATACCGAGCAGCCGTGGCAGGCAGTGGGCACACCGCAGCGGCAGAGGCAGCTCCGTGACCAGGGATCTCCCAAGCGAGGAAAGGGTTGTCCTCAGGGAGGCGGCGCAAGAAGTATAGTAGTACCTGGAGGTGGGCGGTGTCATTTCAAGATCCTTCCACCTCCACCACTGGGCGACCCAGGCCAGACATTGGGAGCTGGCTGTAGGGGCCGTGGGAAACTTTGGGCTATGGTTGTTTGTGACCCCCCACCACACGAGATGGTTAGACGTATGGTCATTTTTTACTCTACACTTTCTTCGGTACTAGTAGACACAGGTGCAAACCACTCTTTTATAGCGCTGCTTTTAGTATGGGACTTGGAGCACCCAGTAGAGGTGCTGAAACCTATGCATGGCCTCAAGTTTCCTACTGGAAGTTCATCGTTAGTGAAATCTATTTGCAAACAGTGCAAACTGTCGTTTGGAGGAGAGAGTTTCATGTGGGACCTACTGGTCCTCACAATGGAACCTTACAAAGTCATCATGGGAATGGATTGGATTTCTATGTTTCACGCCCATATTGACTATCTTTGCATACGAGTCAGATGCGTGCATTCTGATGGGACGAGGTTCACAATCCTAGGTGAGTGATACCTCATTGCAGAGGAGATAGGTGCTCTGAGCAAGAGATCATGACCTTTTTCACATCATTTGTTGAGCATGGATCTCAGAGTAGCAAACACTACAAGAACCTGTATCCCTGCCATTGTAGAGGACTACAATTACACTTTTCTCAAGAATGTCCATGGACTACCTCCAAGGCGAGAGATAGAGTTCTACATTGACATATAGCCGGGGAATACCCCGATATCATGTGAGGCTTATCAGATGGAACCCACATAGAATCAGGAGATACAAGTTAAGTTGGATGACCTTCATGAGAAGGAATTCATCAGGCCTAGTGTGCCCCCTGACGAAGGTCAAGTTTTTTTTCTGAAGAAGGCAGATGGGAGACTACGACATTATGTGGATTATCATTTCTTAAATCAGGCCACAATAAAGAATATGTACCCTTTCCCGTGGATTGAAGACCTCTTCGACTAGTTAAGAGGTTAGAAGTGGTTCTCTAAGAATAATCATCAATCCGGCTACCACCTGTTGTGTGTTCTTGAGGCTGATATCCGAAAGATGGATTTCCTTTGTCGTTATGGGCATTACAAGTTTCTGGTGATGCCCTTCAGCATAAATAATTCTCCTTCCGTCTTCATGGAATTGATGAACCAGATCTTCCAGCCGTACATGGACTGGTTTGTGGTTGTCTTAATTGACAACATACTCATCTACTTTCCAATGGATGAGGAGAAGACATGGCATTTTAGGATGGTCCTAGACTTACTATGGGAGCACCAACTATTTGGGAACCTCTTGAAGTTTTAGTTATAGATTCATGAGGTTCAATTTATAGGGAATGACATTTCTTAATAGGGTTTACCCGTAGATCCCGGAAAGAGAGAGACATTGCTTGCTTGGGATCCACCCAAAAATGAATCTGAGGTGCAGAGCATCGTTGGTTTGGAAGGGTACTATAGGAGTTTCAGAGAATACTTCTCCAAGATTTCTACCCCTTTGACCGCATTAAAATGGATGGGATGACCGTTCACCAGGACTGATCAGTTCCAAAGTGCCTTCGAGGAGTTGAGGAAGAGGCTGACTAGTGCTCTAGTGTTGAGGCTTCCAGAGGAGGGCATTGAGTTCATGGTATACTGCGACACTACAAGAGATGGGCTTGGGTGCGTGTTGATGCAGCAGGGGCAGTGATTGAATATGAGTCGAGGAAGTTGAGGCCCCATGATAAGAATTATGCAACTCACGATTTGGAGCTAGCAGTGATGGTCTTCGCCTTGAGGTTGTAAAAATACTACCTTCGGGTTGAGCGTTTTGTGGTCTACTCAGACCACTAGAGCCTCAAGTACATATTCACTTAGAGGGATCTGAATCTGAGGTAGAGGTGCTAGCTGGAGTATATGAAAGACTATGATTTCGAGATCATCTACACTCTAGGCAAGGGAAACGTAGTAGCATATTCCCTTAGCAGGATGTCCCAGGCTCATCTAGTGTGGGAATCTTCGGAGCAGTTGGCTTCCCTATAGCTGACCTTGGTGTAGCAGGAGGGTATGACTTTTCTGCAGTCAATGATGTTGAATCCTTCTCTCCTTGAGTTTGTGAGAGAGTCGTTGTTGGGGGATGTTGACAGTGAGGTACTGCATGATCAGATATCCACGGTCAACGCAGCCCATGGGTATTATGAAGGAGGGAATCACGAGATCATGTTCCCGGAAAGCGCTGTAGTACCAGTAGAGATGTGGGAGGAGGTGATGCAGGAATTCCACACTTCTCCCTTGGTTGTACATCTCAGTGTGGGGATGATGTACAGAGACCTTCAGCGGCAGTTTTAGTGGTCTGGTATGAAGCAGAGCATAGTTGAGTTCATTTCTCGGTGTCTTACCAATTAGTAGGTGAAGGTAGAGCATCAGGTTCTAGAAGGGTTGTTGCAGACCCTTGATATGCTAGAGTGGAAGTGGTTTAGCATATATATAGACTTCATCACATGGATTCTGTGCCCAATGAAGGGACATGATTCCATTTGGGTGATAGTGGACCAACTCACGATGTCGACGCACTTATTTTCCATCAGGGAGTAGAGCTCGGTGGAGAGTCTAGGGATCTTGTATGTTCGGAAGATCATCCACCTTCATGGAGTACCCTTGACGATCATCACCTACAGTGACACGCAGTTTATGTCTCATTTGTGGTGAGACCTATAAGAGGAATTCGGGACACACCTACGGATGAGTATATATTTCCCCCCAGACAAACGGGAAAACTGAGCACACTATCGGAGTGTTGGAGGATATTCTTAGGGAGTGCGTGTTCGACTTTGGCCCTATCTGGGAGAATCACCTACCCTTGGTGGAGTTCACGTATAACAATAGTTACCACACAACTATCGGCATTGCACATTTTTAGGCCCTCCATGGGAGACCCTGCAGGTCACCATTGTACTAGAAGGAGGTTGGAGAGACCTCCCTCGTGGGCCCAGAGTTGGTGCGGGCGATGACAGAGAAGGTGAATGTCATTCGTGAGTAGATGAGGAAGGCTTAGAGCAGATGAAGTCCTATGCTGGACATCGTCACATGCCTTTGGAGTTCGAGCAGGGGGACACTGCCTTTTAGAGAGTCTCCCCACAACATGGAACACATAGGTTCGACGGGGGAGGTAATCTATCCCTGAGGTTAATCGTGCCTTTTGAGATCGCGTGCAGGGTTGGTGAGGTTTCCTACCATCTCTCTCTACCCCCACAACTTTGAGAGAGTTCATGATGCCTTCCAAATGTTGTAGCTGATAAAATTCGTGCACGACCCTAGGCACGTCATCGACTAGGGAGATTTGGACATTTGAGGATGGATTCACCTTTGCAGAGCACCCTATGGAGATTGAGGACCAGTAGGAGCAGACTCTTCATGGACACACTATTCCTTTGGTTCGAGTGTTGTGGCAGCACAAGAGGGTGTAGGAGAGCACCTAGGAACATGAGATCCATATGCGAGCATAGAATCCCGGGTTATATATGTAGTTTTTTTTCAGGGATGAAAAATTTGAAGGAGGTAATGATGTAAGAACCCATGTTTTGAGCCTATGAGACTTTTAATTTTTTCTTGATGTTATTCCAGAGCAGGGCCTTCAGACGGCGTGTGATACCGAGCCCCGGTGTGGCCAGAATTAAATTTAAATTGCATTCACACTAGACACACCAAATAAATAGAATAAATCCTAAACAGTTGCTCGGATGGGAAAACTAGGGTCACCGTTGACTTCGGAGCATTCCGTTTACCTTAGGAGGTGTGTAACTTTCGCGAGCGTGGCCCTTTTGTAAAAAACGACAGCAGTGTCGTTTTTGTAATTTAGTGGCCTCAGGCGTGAACTTTATAGCGACTAAACAGAGGCCCAAATTATAATTACAGGACTACAGGTGCGCTCAGAACATGTATTTTACCTTAGGAGCGGCCTAACCTTGGCCCCGTTGAGATATTGGTTACAGGCTGAATGGTGGGTGTAAAAAATTAATTATGTTATAATTAATTTTCCTTACGTAAACACATCCCCTTATCCTCCCCCCATTTGTGTTCTCTGGCAGATTCTCCCAACAAGCACTCCCCTCCCCTTTTTTCAAGATCCACTTCCTCCCCATCAAGGTGTTTTTGGTTCTGGTGAAGGCGAATCGATTGTGGAGCGTCAGGCTACGCCCTGCGAGGTAGGATCATTGTGTTTTCGTTTTAAATTCCTAAATCCTCTTTGAACTAAATTTATAGCATTGAAATGATTTTTAATTATTTAGAGAATGAAATAATTGAATTTGGCTTGATCCGAGATTTCCAATGATTCTTTCGGATCAAAATTTCGAGTCTTGGGTGTCCGGTGTAACGCCCCGACCCTAGTTGCCTAGAGTCGGTGCATTATTACATTACATTGGCATGATCACAAGAAAGATCAAATCTCGAAAGACCGATTGGTTTAGTAGCCTTGGAAACACTAGATATATTCATTAGTTTTACATTACATCATAAAATGAAAAACTACTACAACAACATAATGTTTCCACAGTCCACACTATAATCCCCTCATAATATCCCTGCAGGTCATTCATAATTTACTTCTTCACTTCCTGGGAAAAATAAAACATAGAAAAGGGGTGAGCTCAAATGCCCAGTAAGGATAACAATATAGCGGAAACTTTCATAAATAAGAATAAACATTTAAGGCAATGTATAACTAAAACAAAAGCCTTTTAAACATGAACATTTAACATAGTATGGCATAAATAAAATTAGATAATGCCATTTACTTATTCACATGGATATTCTACTAATCGAATAATCACATGCAAAATCAATAACCACTTTCATAATGTTGGAATGCATAATGCTAAACTTTAATTACTTTTCAAGGCCTCGTCCCAAGACCTTGGGGCTAACTGTAACCGGAACCCAACCCGGAGTGCCTCTAATAACCAGACACCAACCCGGAGTGCCTCTAATAACTGGACTCCAACCCGGAGGGCTTACTTTTACCAGTCCCTAACCTGGAGGGCTTACTTTTACCAGTCCCCAACCTAGAGGGCTTACTTTAACCAGTCCCCAACCTGGAACATACTTGTCCAACACATTCATATGAAGTAAAGATTGAAATATAACATAAACAATCTTATTGGAACTAGCATACGAAATGTCAATACTATCACCATAAACTATGAATGGTATAAAAATAGCACATCCACAGTCAAACATATCACAAAACCTTCAAAACAATATAGAAGTTTTGTATCATAACAAATCAACTTCAAATAATCTTAAAACCCATCAAAGGATGTTGACATAGATGAAATCAAAATTCTTTTTAAAGAAATATCTCCTTTTATTTTGAAATCATTTAAGATCCATATAAAATCAAACATTTTATTTGAAAATAATCTTATAAGCTTTTAAGGGAAGCTTTGACGATTTTATAACGGCGGAAAATAACCGCACCCGCCGTATAAGTTAAAAAAAACATTCTTATCTTAATTCTGTCGAAAAGGTTAAAAAGCACCTTGTTTGGAAAACGACGCAAAGATTCCCTTATAAGCCTCTTATAAAAAGTAAAAAAAGGGTATAAATGACTTTAACCCATATTCTTTTAAATATTAAAAATGTTTTGAAATACATTTTGAAGAAACATGGATGTGGATGATAACGAGATCCCAGTAGATTATTACGTATAAACAACCTCGGATAATGAAGAGATTGTGAAATAACCCTTACCAGTTTGGTAACTTATGAAACATACAACCCATGAAAGAGGTATCATATAATGAATATGTAAGTACACATAAATTAGAGTGTATTACACAAAGAGTATAATTATGGGCAGTACATACACCACACAAAAGGTAATGGTGGCAATATGGCATGAATCTCACGGGAATAAGGAGTGAGATGAAAACCCCTTACCACGTTAATCAACTGAGTCGTATGGCCAAAAGTTAATAACCACCAAATTATTTACAGAATAACATGAATATGATAATATATATCAAATTCCAGTACACAATACACCACTTTCAATAATTTAGTGGCGAATAATGGAAATCTCACGGAATTGAATGTGAGATAAGAAAAATCCCTTACCTTGTACTTTTCCTTGGTTGGGGTAGGTTAACCTCCTGTATAATGGTGAAATAATTGTTATTAAATTATTCAAGAATCATATACATTAATATGATATCATATATGTTCTTTTAACATTGCTTTATTAATAATATCTTAGTATTATCGTCGTTTCGGGTGATAATCGATTCGTTCTTCTTAAATGTTTGGTTACGTAAGACATGTTTGTAATGGATAGATTATATCTTATTCATAATCAGAATGATATTAACATTATTTTTAACCCTAAAATGAGAATAAGACTTGAATGGATACGACGGAGGATGGATCTCACCGCGTTCGTGGAGACGGTAGTCCGTACGTACGCACGAACGCTACTTCCATTTAATTTTTATTTTAAAAGAATTGAATCCAAATGATACATATGTATATTATTATTCCAGTATAATATAATATTTTATATATGTTACTTAAGTTCATTAACACCATCCTTTATACGTTCCATGTGTGGTATGAACGAGTCATATCATTTTAAGGGGGCGGTAGTCCGCACTTCCTCAAATGAAATTATCGTATGTATATACAACATGAAACGAATAATGGTATGAAATAAAATGGAATTACAGAAGATTACATATAAAATATATATCATTAATATCATATTTAATTATAGTTCCATCATAATGGCCACCATGAGAGGCGGTAAGATGTATTTGAACAATCATCGTTTCGTGAGGCGTTAGTTTCCATCCACAGAAACATTATGTTCATCATCCATTAGATTGAGTTGTGTGTATGTGTAGTTTGAATCCTTCTTATAACAACATCCTAGTATATTGAGGATACTGGTTTTGTTACAAAAGAAAGGAAATAAAAAGATTTTGGGGGTTGGAGAAGCAAAATAAATGAAAATAATTTAAGAGAAATCGTTACCTTTAATTTAGGTAACTCACTTTGGTTGGAACCAAATGACTTCTTGAAATGCTTTCTGCCTAAGGGTAAGCTTCAAGGAGGAGGAGAGGGATGTGGGGAGCTTAGATGGGCAGAGTTTGGACGAGCCAAGTGGCTTGAGAGGTGTGAGGAATGAGTACAAGTGGTCTCCTTTTATAAGGGAGAAGAGGGGCTCTTTAGGAAAGAGTGAAAGTATTACTTTATAATATAATTATATTCGGTTTATAATGGTCCAAAAATCATTTAGATCGAAGATAAGATGACTCATATTCTAAATAAACTCAACCATTAAGAATTGGACAGGTTTTAGATAATATTTTAATCATTATAATCTTATTTATTTAAATGATTTATTAATGAGGTAAACATTGCATCATTATTGTGTCATTAATAATTTAAATTATTTGATGTCTAAAAATTATAAATAAAATAACATTATGTAGGAAATCTTTTTAGCTTTCTAATGAATATTTATAATTGAAACGCCAACATGTATAACCCTATGTAAAAATTTTTCTTCTAAAAGATGTAAGCTTATGCCATTTTTATTTTTATTTTAACTTTATTAATATAAAGTGTCCCTACCACATACAAGTGGATCCAAGGGGTCCCCAAATTGACCCAAGGATGCTCATGGTCGGGTATGTGTCCACCAATAAGGTTAGGACACGTTTTAGGTTAATTTTGTATTATTATAATATTATTTTTTAACCCATATTTACCGGATTTACCCTTAACCATGGTAAATAAAATATTTACCACAGTAATTATTCAAAATGTCTAAAAATAAAAGTTACCTATTTACACAATTTGGAAATCCTGATTCCAAATATGGAATCCATTTTTCTAAATTCAAAACACAGAAGTGGCAGAAATTAATTTAAAATTAATTCCCGCTGTCAAAACAAAAAGCGTGTTTTTAAGAGGTAATAACTATCAAAAGATTGACACTTGTTTATGTTTGGTTTAATTGTAAAATTATGTACAATGACCAACATTATATTAAATGGTAAAAATATATTCTAAATATACTTTAAAACTACTAAAATTCATAATTTATCACTATTAAATATTTTGATTAAAAAAGTTGTTTTTAATTAAAATTTAGTAATTTTCACTATTCATCAAAATATGAAAGTTATCCGAAAAGTACCAAAATTTCACCTTAGGCTGAATTCGATATTCCGAATCCAAAAATGAAGTCCATTTTAAAATATAAAATATATATAATTTCAAAATTTAGGTATTACTATTCATAACGGCTAGTTTGATTGGTTGTGGCGTGTGTTAAAACTCAAGGTTGCGTACAACACACGCTACTATTTTATTCAAAGGAAAGCGTACCGTAGAAGCTTGGGATGTTTCATTTTAAATTTTTTTTTGATGTCCCAATTTATTTAGATAGTTTAAAATATTTTATTTAAAAAGGTTTCACTATTAAAGTTGATAAAAGTGCAATACTGAAAATGAATCTGTTCTTCCATTATGACTAAGAAACTCATAATAGGGATTCTAAAATTATAAGGATTATATAAAGTTCAAAATGTTGTTAATACTATTCATGACCTCTTTTAATAGTTTTTTTTGTACGTCATGGTGTGATTGAACTCGGTGTTGCGTGTAGTGCAAGTTATTGAATTATTTTTAAGAAATAACACACTATGAAATCCTGGGGTGTTACATTCTCCCCTCCTTCAATAAATTGCGTCCTCACAATTTGAAATTGTTCTTCGAAAATAAAAGGTTTAAAATAGAAAATATCTTTGTGGGAAAACCCACATCGGAAATTAGGTTACTAAAATTTAGTCTTAATATGAGGAAAAGAGAAATGAAAGAGTCACCACCAAATTATGATCTCGATTAGGAGAACATTGGTGGTAATTAGAGACATATAATTGGAGGAAAAACATAAATATTTATAGGTAGTGATTGAGATCATCAATCACAAACAAGTGTATAATTGAGGTCCTTAAATTCATCAATCTATGATGATTTGAAATACCATCGGTTCAACAAAACATAGGGTATTAGGATAACACATTTTTGACATTTCAAAATATCTTAGTTGAAATCCCACATCGAAAAATGAATTAATGAGGCCTCTATTTAAAATAAAGAGTCGAATGTATGAAGATTACCGAAAATAACACATACTAGGGTTCCATGTAGGAAAATATGGATATGGAAGAAAAATATAACCATCAATTATCTGATGGAGAGTGGTAGAGAACATGGCTATGAAAAGGCCAACAATCCCAAAGCCATTATTTAGTGATGATTTAAGGTATCATCTAGGAAAACATTTTTGTTATAAGTTTCTTTTCTTAATGTTGAGGAATTTATTTATGAGATTGGCTAAGATCATAAGGAGATATACTTACTTTATAATTAGTGTTTTATCCATTAATAAATTTCTACCACAAACTCATCTTTCATTCTAAAAGATAATAGAATGAAAAAAAAATTCTATTTACACTATTCGTATAGGGTTCCAAAATAAACGAATTTATAATTCATCTACATGATCTTTTAATAAAAACTACATTATTTAATCTAGGACATCTCATGGGCCAGTGGTAGGTGATACACCCTTGTCGCCCTTCGGTTGCGGGTTAAAGTCTCGCAGCCTTGCCGGACGCGACGGGTTGCCGCCCGACCTCCGGGTTGTCCTTTTATGGCAATCCAAAATAATCCAAACTAGAACTATCCAAAATACTTCTGTCCAAACTCACAGTCTAACATTTATAAGGAAGGTAAACATAATATAGATCCTTTTTACCCCGTAATAGAATATGAATACCTTCATCATGTATTACGATATTCCTTATTGATTACATTCATGCTCCCTTATTCCATATAGAATGCTGGATATACTTCATTAATCCAAAAATGTTTTAAACCCCAACAATGATGGAATATACAAATCATTAATCAGTTCCAAGGTAGTCAAGAATATCCAATATAATTTATTCAAAACAATCACATATTATTCCAAAATCACTACCTCAGTATCAGAACTATATTATGATTTATCATTCTCTCAACCATATATTTTCAAAAAATTTATCCTGCTATTGAGTCACTTTTCTTTGTTCCACACAATCTCAAGTCCTTAATGAAATAGTACTGCAGTACAATCCTTATATACTCCATGATTATTGTAACCAGTACATTGTTGATACAACACTCAATTGACATAATCAACATAAGAACTCTAATCATTCCTCTTCATCTGTGGTAGTATCATAACTTGATTATTATCCAATAACATCATTTGCGGCATAGTCTGATGACTGGGACATAGGTTCGCGTAGTGTCCAAACTCCTTGCAAATGGAGCATTGTACATTTAAAACCATTTTCTTACCCTTGTAGTCACGTACTTTGTGCCCTTTTCCTCCACACTTATAACAAACTCCCATTCCTTTCAGGCAAGTTCCAGGGTGTTTCTTTCCACAGTTACCACATATGGGAAAATTCTTCTTTTCCCTTTTCCCTTTATCCATCTTTCTCTCTTCCATCCTTTTCATCTCTTGATTCCCTTCAAAGCCATAGGACTCAGTAAACTCTTTACTTATCTTATCAACACATGATATTATTTCTTCATATGATGATAATACATGGGAGACTATTTCTCTTATAAATTCTAGCTTAAGACCATGAAAGATATGATCCTTCCTTCTCTTTGAATCATGTGTATTTCTGGAGTTCTCATTCCTTCTACTGGGCGCCATTTCTAAACAATGGCATAAACTAGATCAGTTTATGAATCAAAATACATAATCCCATACTTATAAAACACTTAACATAAATTGAACTATTTATGGATATAATCCATAATCATAAAAATGTTTTCTTTGAGGAAGTATATACTCATAAACCCTTCATAATGATTTGTAAAGAAAATGAGAGTTATCCTAAGCATATCCCCCGAGAGTGTCGTAACCAAGAGTGCAGCAAGGCCCGTTGTCGTGCACCAGTTCCCGTTCAAGTCTAGCTCAAAGCGGTGTTTTCGGGTTTTACCCCTAGGTACATCTGTTCCAGAGCCGCCTCTACCTGCTCGTATCCAGACAGGGATGTATTGCTCGGAAAACTCACAAAATCTCTACAATACCAAAATTCTAGGAAGTTCTTCTATACTAATCCTCAAAGTTCATCTTAGGTCTACGTGCTCTAATCAGAGTTTATCTAAATCTAGCTTCCAAGGATTGTACTAAACTTCCTCTGATACCAACTGTAACGCCCCGACCCTAGTTGCCTAGAGTCGGTGCATTATTACATAACATTGGCATGATCACAAGAAAGATCAAATCTCGAAAGACCGATTGGTTTAGTAGCCTTGGAAACACTAGATATATTCATAAGTTTTACATTACATCATAAAATGAAAAACTACTACAACAACATAATGTTTCCACAGTCCACACTATAATCCCCTCATAATATCCCTACAGGTCATTCATAATTTACTTCTTCACTTCCTGGGAAAAAAACATAGAAAAGGGGTGAGCTCAAATGCCCAGTAAGGATAACAATATAGCGGAAACTTTCATAAATAAGAATAAACATTTAAGGCAATGTATAACTAAAACAAAAGCCTTTTAAACTTGAACTTTTAACATAGTATGGCATAAATAAAATTAGATAATGCCATTTACTTATTCACATGGATATTCTACTAATCGAATAATCACATGCAAAATCAATAACCACTTTCATAATGTTGGAATTCATAATGATAAACTTTAATTACTTTTCAAGGCCTCGTCCCAAGACCTTGGGGCTAACTGTAACCGGAACCCAACCCGGAGTGCCTCTAATAACCGGACACCAACCCGGAGTGCCTATAATAACCGGACACCAACCCGGAGTGCCTCTAATAACCGGACACCAACCCGGAGTGCCTCTAATAACCGGACACCAACCCGGAGGGCTTACTTTTACCAGTCCCTAACCTGGAGGTCTTACTTTTACCAGTCCCCAACCTGGAGGGCTTACTTTAACCAGTCCCCAACCTGGAACATACTCGTCCAACACATTCTTATGAAGTAATGATTGAAATATAACATAAACATTCTTATTGGAACTAGCATACGAAATGTCAATACTTTCACCATAAACTATGAATGGTATAAAAATAGAACATCCACAGTCAAACATATCACAAAACCTTCAAAACAATATAGAAGTTTTGTATCATAATAAATCAACTTCAAATAATCTTAAAACCCATCAAAGGATGTTGACATAGATGAAATCAAAATTCTTTTTAAAGAAATATCTCCTTTTATTTTGAAATCATTTAAGATCCATATAAAATCAAACATTTTCTTTGGAAATAATCTTATAAGATTTTAAGGGAAGTTTTGACGATTTTATCACGGCGGAAAATAACCGCACCCGCTGTATAAGTTAAAAAAACATTCTTATCTTAATTCTGTCGAAAAGGTTAAAAAGCACCTTGTTTGGAAAACGACGGAAAGATTACCTTATAAACCTATTATAAAAAGTCAAACAAGGGTATAAATGACTTTAACCCATATTCTTTTAAATATTAAAAATGTTTTGAAATACATTTTGAAGAAACATGGATGTGGATGATAACGAGATCCCAGTAGATTATTACGTATAAACAACCTCGGATAATGAAGAGATTGTGAAATAACCCTTACCATTTTGGTAACTTATGAAACATACAACCCATGAAAGAGGTATCATACAATGAATATGTATGTACACATAAATTAGAGTGTATTACTCAAAGAATATAATTATGGGCAGTACATACACCACACAAAAGGTAATGGTGGCAATATGGCATGAATCTCACGGGAATAAGGAGTGAGATGAAAACCCCTTACCACGTTAATCAACTGAGTCGTATGGCCAAAAGTTAATAACCACCAAATTATTTACAGAATAACATGAATATGATAATATATATCAAATTCCAGTACACAATACACCACTTTCAATAATTTAGTGGCGAATAATGGAAATCTCACGGAATTGAATGTGAGATAAGAAAAATCCCTTACCTTGTACTTTTCCTTGGTTGAGGTAGGTTAAACTCCTGTATAATGGTGAAATAATTGTTATTAAATTATACATGAATCATATACATTAATATGATATCATATATGTTCTTTTAACATTGCTTTATTAATAATATCTTAGTATTATCGTCGTTTCGGGTGATAATCGATTCGTTCTTCTTAAATGTTTGGTTACGTAAGACATGTTTGTAATGGATAGATTATATCTTATTCATAATCAGAATGATATTAACATTATTTTTAACCCTAAAATGAGAATAAGACTTGAATGGATACGATGGAGAATGGATCTCACCGCGTTCGTGGAGACGGTAGTCCGTACGTATGCACGAACGCTACTTCCATTTAATTTTTATTTTAAAAGAATTGAATCCAAATGATACATAGGTATATTACTATTCCAGTATAATATAATATTTTATATATGTTACTTAAGTTCATTAACACCATCCTTTATACGTTCCATGTGTGGTATGAACGAGTCATATCATTTTAAGGGGGCGGTAGTCCGCACTTCCTCAAATGAAATTATCGTATGTATATACAACATGAAACGAATAATGGTATGAAATAAAATGGAATTACAGAAGCTTATATATAAAATATATATCATTAATATCATATTTAATTATAGTTCCATCATAATGGCCACCATGAGAGGCGGTAAGATGTATTTGAACAATCATCGTTTCGTGAGGCGTTAGTTTTCCATCCACAGAAACATTATGTTCATCATCCATTAGATGGAGTTGTGTGTATGTGTAGTTTGAATCCTTTTTATAACAACATCCTAGTATATTGATGATACTGGTGTTGTTACAAAAGAAAGGAAATAAAAAGAGTTTGGGGGTTGGAGAAGCAAAATAAATGAAAATAATTTAAGAGAAATCGTTACCTTTAATTTAGGTAACTCACTTTGGTTGGAACCAAAGGACTTCTTGAAATGCTTTCTGCCTAAGGGGAAGCTTCAAGGAGGAGTAGCGGGATGTGGGGAGCTTAGTTGGGCAGATTTTGGACGATCCAAGTGGCTTGAGAGGTGTGAGGAATGAGTAGAAGTGGTCTCCTTTTATAAGGGAGAAGAGGGGCTCTTTAGGAAAGAGTGAAAGTATTACTTTATAATATAATTATATTCGGTTTATAATGGTCCAAATATCATTGAGGTCGAAGCTAAGATGACTCATATTCTAAAAAACATCAACCAATAAGAATTGGACAGGTTTTAGATAATATTTTAATCATTATAATCTTATTTATTTAAATGATTTATTAATGAGGTAAACATTGAATCATTATTGTGTCATTAATAATTTAACTTATTTGATGTCTAAAAATTATAAATAAAATCTCATTATGTAGGAAATCTTTTTAGCTTTCTAATGAATATTTATAATCGAAAATCCAACATGTATAACCCTATGTAATAATTGTTCTTCTAAAAGATGTAAGCTTATGCCATTTTTATTTTTATTTTAACTTTATTAATATAAAGTGTCTCTACCACATACATGTGGATCCAAGGGGTCCCCAAATTGACCCAAGGATTCTCATGGTCGGGTATGTGTCCACCAATAAGGTTAGGACACGTTTTAGGTTAATTTTGTATTATTATAATATTATTTTTTAACCCTTATATACCGGATTTACCCTTAACCATGGTAAATAAAATATTTACCACAGTAATTATTCAAAATGTCTAAAAATAAAAGTTACCTATTTACACAATTTGGGCATCCTGATTCCAAATATGGAATCCATTTTTCTAAATTCAAAACACAGAAGTGGCAGAAATTAATTTAAAATTAAATCCCGCTGTCAAAACAAAAAGCGTGTTTTTAAGAGGTAATAACTATCAAAAGATTGACACTTGTTTATGTTTGGTTTAATTGTAAAATTATGTACAATGACCAACATTATATTAAATGGTAAAAATATATTCTAAATATACTTTAAAACTACTAAAATTCATAATTTATCACTATTAATTATTTCGATTAAAAAAGTTGTTTTTAATTAAAATTTAGTAATTTTCACTATTCATCAAAATATGAAAGTTATCCGAAAAGTACCAAAATTTCACCTTAGGCTGAATTCGATATTCCGAATCCAAAAATGAAGTCCATTTTAAAATATAAAATATATATAATTTCAAAATTTAGGTATTACTATTCATAACGGCTAGTTTGATTGGTTGTGGCGTGTGTTAAAACTCAAGGTTGCGTACAACACACGCTACTATTTTATTCAAAGGAAAGCGTATCGTAGAAGCTTGGGATGTTTCATTTTAAATTTTTTTTTGATGTCCCAATTTATTCAGATAGTTTAAAATATTTTATTTAAAAAGGTTTCACTATTAAAGTTGATAAAAGTGCAATACTGAAAATGAATCTGTTCTTGCATTATGACGAAGAAACTCATAATAGGGATTCTAAAATTATAAGGATTATATAAAGTTAAAA
Source organism: Viscum album (assembly GCA_963277665.1). Lineage (NCBI taxonomy): Eukaryota > Viridiplantae > Streptophyta > Magnoliopsida > Santalales > Viscaceae > Viscum > Viscum album. Next base: position 794,151,599 of record OY728143.1, on the reverse strand, counting down.
ATGTTGTTAATACTATTCATGACCTCTTTTAATGGTTTTTTTTGTACGTCATGGTGTGATTGAACTCGGTGTTGCGTGTAGTGCAAGTTATTGAATTATTTTTAAGAAATAACACACTATGAAATCCTGGGGTGTTACATCCGGAGTGTCCCTGGGACATTTTCTTTCCAAAAACCATGTTTTTCAGGTGGTTCCAGGGTGGTATGGAGGCTCCGCACAGCTGTACGGCAGGTGAAGACGGTGGCGCGGGCTCCCAATGTGGCAGCGCGACTCCTGAGTGGACGACGTGGGTGAGAAGGATGGCGGCCCAGCGATCCGGGCAGCGAGAGGGCGTGTTGGTCGGCTTCGCCTGTCGGCGTGCGGCGCGAGACCGAGTTCGTTGAGATGCCGAGAGTAGAACGAGCCTCGCGAAACGCATGACCTATTGAAAGGGAGCTGGACCAGCTTAAGCCTATCCAGGTGAAGCGGTGCGGCCCGTGTGGTGAACCGTGGGCCGTGGTGAACTGGGCTTTCCAGGCGGCCAAGCCGCGGACTGCCAGTCAAAAGGGGGGACCGACCAAACCGGTTTGGCCCACCCATTCTCCATCCATTGGAGTTAAAATGCCTCTAACTATCAAATCAGGTATCCGATTTGCGTGATGTCTACGGAAACATGATCATCAGATAGAGACAGAGGATTTGAGGTGCTCTTAGGAATTTTTAATTCTCGAGACTGGGGCTTAGTGGCGTGACACATCTGTTAAGTGTTATTTAGCGCCTCGCCGAGATTATTGTTTCAGATGGCACGAGCACATCCATATTCTGTTTTAGGTGCCGTTATTGGCATTGTGAAATTGGCGTCGAGGCGAGGTTCTCTAGGGGGATTCAGACGTTGAAGCTAGGGTTGAGTCGTATGCCCCATGGGCCGTCTTTTAAACTATGCGCAGCATATTGTGACATTTCATCAGACGTCCATGCTTGGTGAATGAATATCCATTTTGGCGTGTTTTTCTGAGAGCATCACAATGACATAGTTTTCCTGACCTTTTTTAGGACAAGGCTGTGGGCCCCACGAGACGCCGTATGAGTATAAAGCGATGTTGAGTAATTTTTTTGTTGGGAGTCCATTTCAAGCGAGTAAATAGTCTATCAGACGTGTTTTTCAGCAAGGATTGCTATGGTTTAATCTATTCCGGAAGGCAGAGAATCATTCGAGATCACATGAAATGTGGAAGCATGAATGAATTTTGGTCAGAGGCTCCTTTGATGAACTCCGAAAAAATGCACGGTAGCGATGTTAGTTACACCCAGTGATGGCATGGGCAATGCAGATTTTTCAGACAAATTTCGGGTTTACCCTCCAGCGGGGCTGGGCAGTGGGTTACCCGTTGATATTAGGGTTCACCCTCCAACTGGGTTGGCTAGTGGGTTACCTTATGACTTCATTCAGACTCAGCCCTTTCTATGAGGCTAGTCAGTGACATATCTCTGTGATTGTCGGAATGGGACCCTTGGTTGTATGGTTCAGCGATGAGACACCTTTGACGTGTGGGATATTTGTGCATCATTGATGGATGTCCATATAACTATAGGCGGCCTTTCTTGGGCTGAGCTTGGAGATGGAGATCCCCTTACACACTCGTTCGGGTTTCATGTTGATCATGTATATATATACACCATACTTGTTTTCCATTGATTGGGTTCAGATACTCTCCTTCTAGGAGGGGTGAAGATGTGTGGGGTATGCCTACTGCATTCCATGTCTAGCTCCTCTTGTTGCGATGAGTCTGCTTTCTTTCCCTTATTGGGTTGAGCAGCACTCTATTTACTTTACTCTTTCACTATTATTTTCCTTTTCTACTGCTCACCTCTTTAGTACCTCCTTTGTTACTCCCTCAAGCTTTCGGGGAATCCTACTGAGTATCTTCATACTCACCCCTTCTTGGGATTTACCCGCACTTGGGGTGCCCTTACAGACAATGGACAAGTCTATCAAGACTTCCAAGTATTTTAGAGGACATAAGATCATGGGTGGAATTCAGTGGTCATAGTAGGGCTTTCAGGTGTGAGACTCACCAGTAGTTTTATTTCGTTTACCTGTTGCCGGTTAGTGGCACCTTTCTAGTTGGGCGCGTGTTCTACCAATTTCTGTTTAGTTTACCTTGTAGTCTACTTTTGAGCACTTTACTTGTTCTATTTAGAAGTTGATGCATGAATCTGGTTGAGTTATAGTTATTTGTCCTTTGTTTTCTTTTTACTCTGCACTTCTGCCTCGAGTGGTTTGTCTGTGTGAAAATAGGTACATAGGCCAAGGCCTCCCCAATATCCTTACGCCATCGGAACGTTTCTCCTTCCCCTAGCCTATGGAGGTGGGCTTAGGGTAGTTGTGGCTCGAAATTGTTTGGGTCAGGTTATGACATAGTTTGAGCTTAATAAGTATGACATATGTTGCTGGTTTCCAGGAAACTGAACCGAATCCAATGCTCTATATAGGACATGATGTGTAATTTATCAGTTCATGTTTTTGTAATGAATTGCACATCACATCTGAAGGCACTAGCTCTGGGTGTTCTGGGATCGAGTCCTTACTTAAATTAAACATATTTTCCTCTTATGAATATATATAGATATTTCCTTCCATAAGTATCACATATTGGAAAATCCTTCCTTCCCCTTTTCCCTTTATCCACCATTTTATCTATGATAATTTTCTTCTCTAGATTACTTACAAATCCATAATATTTGGAGATTTACTTCTCTATCTTAATAAAACATGATATTATATCCTCGTAAGATGAGAATGTTTGGTTGGCCAGTTCCCTTTGAGAAAATATATTTTCCCCATGAATCGAATGATCATTCTATCTCATTAGATTATGTTCTTTGATTATGTTGTTATTCTTACTCATATGTTTCATTTATAAATGATTTAATACACTATATTAGATCATATAATTATGGTAACAAATTTACTATACCAAAACTTGTGAAATGATTAACATAAATTGAAAAACTCATGTATAACTCATCTGATAATAATAAACATGGATTATTTGGGGATAACATTATTTTAAAATACTTTATAATGTCTTATAGAGAAAATGAAAATTATCCTAAGAACATACACTAGTATTTTCACACCATGTGCATAACTAGGCCCATTATTATGCACCTAGTGATGATTAGGACAAGCCCAATGTGGCCTTTTCATAGTTATTACACCATGATACATCGGTTCGAGAGTCATATGCACTTATAGTATCTAAAAATATATGTATTTCTAGGAAAAAACTCATCATATATTTTTTACCAAAACATTCTAACATTATTGTATACATTTCCTCAAATTATATCATAGAGTTATACTTTATTATCTATGTTTTCATAAATATAGTTACCACAGTTTCTACAAAAGAACAACTGATTCCAACTATAGCACCTCAACCCATGTAGTCCAATGCTAGTGTCTACATTTTTTTATTTATATATAATACAATGAACTGTATCTTGTAGTACATAATAGTTTAGTAGTCATGGTAAACTCTAAATGTACTCATAATTCAAATAAAATTTTAAAACACAAAACACACAAATATTTTTTTAAAATTCAATTATTCCAATAATTGAATCCAAGCATATCAATCCAAAAATAGTTCCTAGTATCCTAGGGATAATAAAACATAAAAAATGGGTGAGATTAAATGCATAGTATTGGTTAGTGTATAGTAAGAGCTATGAATAAATAAGAAATAATCATTATAGAATGGTAAATAACTGAATCACATTACTTTTAATAAATTTGTTGAGCATAATATGAAATGAATTAGTGACCGTTAAATAATTTTATAAAATATCTACATGATCTAGAAAACATACGATGGTTATTGTAGCTATTCAAATAATCAAATGGAATATCAATAACTGAATTCATAATGATAGAAATAATAATGATGGACATATAGAACACAACTTCGAGGATTGTAAAAAGAATTATGATACTGTCAAGGCATACTCCAATATATCTAATCCCCTCTAGTCTTGTGTCAAAATATCTAATATTACCCATCCTTGTGCTCAGACATCTATATTTATGGGTAATTCTAGGACCAAAATCATATATATTTTGTCTCATGAGACATACTAATTCATCAAGTGGATATATTGGGCCCCAATCTTTTATCTCATGTGAAATGGGTGAAACATAATCAATGGAATCAATTTTATAGAAACAATATGATACGAAATGTGGATAGTTACCTCAATCAAAAAACATAATCATAGATCATCCATAGAAAATTGATAAATGCTAGTAAAATTTTACGTCATCAATTAAAATAATCAAAAATCATAGAAATAAAGAATACGAGTGATGTACGTATAACATATCCCCATGTATTATATGTACAATAAAAGTTTTATGTCATTGATTAATAGATATACCATAAAAATATATTTAAATTATTCTTGAAGAAAATACCATTTTTATACGAGAAATTACATTTTCAAATTAAAAGGTGAATATTTTTTTAAAAATAAATTATTTTTAAATAACTTTTGAAAAATATTAAGTATGTTTTAAAATTTGGATTTTTCATGAAGGAATTAAATTATATACATACCAAGTACATTATAATATATTCCTTTCAATTTTTTAGTAATATCCAAATAGGAATTGTTTTGAAAATGCATTGAAAATTCATATTAAAACAAAATATAAAATAAAAAAAGTGTAAAATTTATTTATAAATAATTTTTAATTTTGTAAAAACATTTTTGAATATTTTTTAGAAAAAATATTTTTCGATGGAAAAGGAATTCTGACCGATGTGAGAAAAAAGACAATTTGTTTAAAACCACTTCCCAAAAGTTTCATGTACAAAATAGAAGGAAATGGTACTATTAAATTAAAAATATCATTCATAAATATATTTTAATGGAATATATTTATTTTTAGATATATATAACGTATAATCCCTCTAATGGAGACATATATAAAAATAATATTGAATAATTATGAGATTATGAAATTAACCCTTACAACATTAGTATCCTTTAAACCATAATACCCTTAGAATAAATAATGTCATATTTAACATTAAATATAATTTAGATAAATTATTTCATGATATAACATATCAAAGTGGTATAATATAAACCATACAAAATAAAAAAATTGGTAAACGGGGCATATTTCGCACAAAAAAAAAGTGAGATGAGAAACCCATATATCGTGCTCCATTTTGGTAAAATATAGTTTAAACATAAATGTTGTTGTTTTAAACATGTTATTAACTTATTAATGAACTATATTAATATTTATAATTCTTTATATAATCTTTTTATAACATCTTATCACTCGTTTGATAATAATATTTCATTATTATCATTATTTTAGGTAGCAATTTTCTTCTTTTCTCATGTGTGTTTTGTCATTAGGGATCCAGTTATTGCACATATTATATAGTGATATGTTTTACAAAATAATTATTAGGACACAATTATCATATTTATACAAAAATTTTAATTTTAAAACAATAATGAATTATAGTAATGAAAAATTAACTACGTTACAACAATGGAGACAGTAAGTAATACATACACATGAGTAAATTTTCCATTTTTCAAGGGAAATTATGGAATAAATTAAAGTCAAATTTTAATTAAAATAATTATAATAATATAATATATACCTTATTATTTTTTTTAAAAAATAAATTATATATACCATCCATGTGGTGTGGTCATGAAAGTGAGCCACATTGTTTTGTGAAGGCGGTGGTCCCCACATACATGAACGATGTTATCCTTTTTCAGTGTAAAAAAAATAATGATATATTATATTTTAAAAATGATAAATATTTCATGAATATAAAATTTATTTAATCTATATGACATATATTTGTTAACATTGTCCTTAATACCTTTTTCGTAAAGCATTAGTGAAAACTAAATCACATCAATTGCCGATGCGGTAATCTGTCGTACACATGAGGCACATTATCTTATAACCTATGCAATAGAAACTAAAGACATATATATTATATAATGACAAAATATGTAAAAAATATATTATAAATATAATATATAATCTTTATATTCATCATATACCCAACCACGAGAGGTGGTAATGGGAAAAATGAATGACATCAGTTCATAAGGTGGTGGTCTACCATACAAATAAATGCGGATATTGTTACTCGTTTTACGTAAGTGAGGACGCTTTTTGGTCATAAACATAAAATAAAAAATTTAATTAGATTTGATATTATTATTTTATTATATAATCATGGTTTGATAATAATTTATTTCATTGGATGAAAAATTAAATAAAAACACATAATGAAGAACGCTACCGCTTCCTTGTATATCCTCTTTACGGTTGCACTGAATTGTCACGACCCGTCCTCGGGGCCCGTGTCGTGACTACCCCAAGCCCACCTTCCATAGGCCAGTGGCTGGCGACTAGCACCAAGGTGAAAATCCTGGTAAAAAGGGAAGGCATTGCCTTTGTAAAGTAAACAAGCACCACAAAGTAAGCAAGAAGAAATGTAAACACTAAGTAAAAACAGAGTACAAATGAAGTGCGGAAAAGTAAATGGGCCAGTATACAAACCCAACTTAAAGTAAAGTACAACTCGAAAGGGAAAATAGAAACTTTAAAATAAAAGCCGCTACACCGAGCTGTCCACTGGAAATCCCACCTGAAGGGTGGGTACAGATAGCTCCAATGCTCCTCGGGTCCCGCCGTCCGCTCCGAGCACGTCCCGCCCAGTGGTCCACCTCCAGGTACTGTCCTGCTCTGAAAGACTCAGCCACAATCAACGTTGTCCATCGCCTGCAACCAACACAACGTAGTGCGGGCATAGCCCGTGCAGGGGTGAGTATAACGATACTCAGTAGGGACCCCGAGACCCTCAAGGTCTCACTAAAACCAACAAAGATAACCACAAGAAGATCTCAACAGATAACCTCTACTTAGATATATGCCCATACATATACCTAAGTTATCAAGTAACCCATATCAATCATGAGGCAAACACAAGGTCAAAAGTCTCAGCTCAAACCAGGATTTTCATCATCGAAACCGTAACTGCTGAAGAGCTCCGTCTCTGGAGTGTACAGTGGTCCTGTCACAACTCTGAGGTACTGCCCACTAACTTAAGACTGCTGTAGTACTCCACCTATCGAGTAATGCGGGCCAGCCGCTACCACCAAGCGCTCCCATGTTCCGCTACAACAAAACGCACCTCTGACGTGGGTCTGCCTCTACAACCAAGCGCTCCCATGTGCCGCTACAACCAAGCGCACCTCTGTCGTGGGTCTGCCGCTAAAACCAAGCGCTCCCATGTGCCGCTACAACCAAGCACACCTCTGTCGTGGGTCTGCCGCTACAACAAAGCGCTCTCATGTGCCACTACAACCAAGCGCACCTCTGTCGTGGGTCTGCCGCTACAACCAAGCGCACCTCTGTCGTGGGTCTGTCGCTACAACCAAGCGCTCCCATGTGCCGCTACAACCAAGCGCACCTCTGTCGTGGGTCTGCCGCTACAACCAAGCGCTCTCATGTGCCGATACAACCAAGCGCACCTCTGTCGCACACTGAGTCATTCGATCAGCAGTCGTCGGGTCTCAGTCAGCTACACGGTCTCCGTGCTCCACCCGCTCATCTCCGGGAGGGTCCGCTCCACGAGCTACTGTTTGATACTCCAAGTATCACAAAGTCCCCCAAGGAAGTATCTCGAAGGACCACCTCGTCATAGGGGTCTCAACGCAACAGACGGCGCGTCAATCGGACGCCCGGTCTGTGAGTTATTAGCCTTTTCGTCCCAGGGGCCCGGTTGGTTTCGTGAGCGAACCAATCCGGCCGTAACTCAACTATACCACGAACACTCACAGGGTATACTCATAGGGACCGTTTTTCAACGTGATCACCAATGCCGCTGACGGTTCATCAAACGGACGTCTGGTCTGAAAGATATCAGCTTTTCTGTTTCAGGGGCCCGGTTGGATTTCAGTGCGATCCAACCCGGCCATTATCCATCTGCATCCAAAACTCGGGCGGAGGATGCCAAAAGTTCCGTCTCATCAAGAGGAACTCAACGCAATAGACGGCGCGTTAATCGGACCCCCGGTCTGAGAGTTATTGGCTTTTTCGTCCCAGGGGCCCGGTTGTTTTTTAAGGAAAAACCAACCCGACCGTACTCCACTTGCGTCCAAACCTCGGGCGGAGTGAGCCAAAAGATATGTCTCACTAAGAGGAAACTAACAAAGCTGACAGCACGTCAATCGGACGTCCGTAGCTCAAGATATGAGTGTTTCCGCTCCGAGGGCCCGGTTGGTTTCGTGTACGAACCAACCCGGCCGAACCCAAAGTATTCCGAAACATAGAGTGAGATAAAGCAAAACGACCGACTCGCTCCAAGGATTGCGTTGCCGCTGACGGCGAGTCGTTTGGAGGCCCGTAGCTCATGTTACGGGCGTTTGAACGAAATTCGTCCGAAGACGGGGGGTCCGGGCCCGGCCCGGCCAGGGCCGGTCCAGCTCGGCTCGGCCGCGCGGCCGAGCGGCCAACGCGGGGGAAAGCCGCCGCCACGCGTGACACCCCCGCGGCACACGCGGGTTGTCATCCAGACAGCCGGACGCGCTGCGTGACAACCCCGCGACACCCGCGGGGTGCCGCCCTGGACACCCACGGGGTGCCGCGTGACAACCCCGCGGAACCCACGGGGTGTCGCCCTAGACACCCGCGGCACCCGCGGGGTGCCGCGCTGGACACCCGCGGGGTGCCGCCGCCTCCGGCCGCTGGCGCCGTCGCGCCGGCGACCCGCGCCGCCGCCGGCTTCCGCGGGCCGCCGGAGTCGCTCTGGTGGCCCGTTTTCCTTCCCGTCTGCGCCATTGTTCCTCCTGGGTTCCGTTCTTTACTGCGGGATCATCAAACATCTGTTGCGGCACGTTCCGTCGTCACCCTCCAAATCCGCACAAAACGAAGAACGGCGGAGGGTCGTCGGGCCGTGTTCGTTTGGCTCGCACCCTCCGCGTTAGAGATAATCAACGGGAAAAAATAAAATTTTCAACACATGAACCAACAATTTTAATAAAATAAAATTGTTTCTTTGATTCCGGTTCTTTAATTTTTAAATAACGTTCACGTAAATAAATAAAAAAGGGGGGGTAAATCCCAAAATAAATCCCTACCTCGTTGATCGTCGTGCGCGGGCGTTCTTCGCGGAAAAGCTCGTCGCGGAAGAGGGGTATCGTCGCGTCGTCGCGGGAAGGCGTCGCGTCGTCGCGGAATCCGGCGTTGAGTCGGCGAGCTCAACGGACCATGAACAACAGATTTAAATTATATATAATTAAATCTGTGTTTAAAACCAAAAGAAAAGAACCTTGCGAGGAAATCCGAAATCACTCACCTCAACGGTCGGTGATCGGAGATCGGAGCGGGGAAGAACGTCTCGGACGGAAGCGTCGTCGATTTCCGGGTTCGGCATTCTTCACGTTCTTCGCGTTCTTCGCAAGGGAGAAGAAGATACAAGGGTCCTCTCAAATCTTCTCAATGCGCAAGTAACCAGAGGTCGAGCGTTGGCCTTATTTTATTATTACGCCAATGAATTTGAAAACTGTTTAAGAAACGATCCATCAATTCATTGAATTATTTCAACGAAAGAAACAACCCATTTAATTCAAGAAATAAACCGCCCAATTAAATGGTCTGTTAAGATTTTATGAAACGCTTCAGTTGACTTTCATTAAGACGTGTTTTCGCGGGTGCGTTTCCTAGCGGAAAGAAACGGCGGGGCTCGTGCGGGCCCCACCTCGCAAATATCCTACCATGGGGGTAGGATATTTCTGGATAGCATCCTATTCGGTACAACTCAGTTCAAGCTGCCTTTTAGTGGCTTAAAGTGGATTCCAAGCAGCTTAAGTGAAATAAAATAAAGTTGTCGCAAAATTATTTTATTTCTTAACTTTAAGCCCAAAAATTAAAAACCACACCCGAGCAAACGCAACTCTGGAAGAGGAGTTTCTAAGCGAATACCAGCGCTGCGATTTCATCGGTGCCCTCAGAATTCGATTCCGGGAACCAGTTCAAAAGTTAGAAAAACTCGCTCGTCCGTTCACTGAACGTACCCGATCCAAACTTCGGAAAATGAATCCAGACACACCGGGCCTCAGAATCAGGCGCCGTCAGAAACTGAGTTCTTGTAAAATTCCAAAGAAAATTAAGAAAAAAATTTACTTGAAATTTACGGGTCTTTACATTACTCCCACCACAGGGCTTTACGTCCCTGTAAAGCTTCAACACAAACTAGGGATACAAAGGCGGTACTGAGCACGCATCTTAGCCTTCCGCTCCCATGTGCTCACCTGGACCTTCTCTGTCGTGGCCCGGACCACCTCTGGTCTCACTAGAGCTGCCATGATTTCTTCTTTGCCGATAAGAGAAATCTGGTCTCATCCCCTGGATGAACCACGTTCTTCGCCTAATACGGTCAATCCTGACATGGATGATACTAATCCATACCAAGGATGACGTCGTAAGGCCTCGACGCTACTACCAAGAGATCCAACCGTTACTCTCGCCTCCAAGGGTTGAGTCACACTGTCGGCATGAGTGTGTGGTTACTGGGTCTCCTCCAGTAGATGTCTCACAAGTGAGGGTCAAGTCAACAGTCAAAACTGGAACCTCTTAGTAACAACACAAGAGAGGACATGGAAGTAAATGCCACAAGAAAAGGCGTCTTTTATTACTGGAGCTCAAGTACAAAGACACAAAGAATCTACAAAAATACATCAACAAAACTAGAAGCAACATGAACAAATGTCTCCAGGTCTGGAGCTAGTCCCGCTCCTGTCCATCTGCTCCCGGAGCCCCATGATCGTAGGCCTCAACTACCTGAAGATGAGCTCTCCCATGTCCTCCTGTCCCCTGCGGTCGGGGTAGACCGCCTGGTGGTGGTGGTGGCAGAGCCTCAAAGCGTCGCCCACCACCTGCTGCTCGGCCAGCTCCTCTGCCTCGTCCGCCTCCTCCCTACGGACCGCCACGGTCGACCCTCTGCCTCTGCCTGGGTGGCCCCTCCACCATCTGCTGCTCCTCGGTACGGCGGGTCGGGCAGTCACGATCCATGTGGCCCTGCCCGCCGCACGAGTAGCACTGCCTGCCTCTCGGAAGGCTGGCTTCGCGCAGTGTGCCCCGCACTGCTGAGCCAGTGTCCCGAGGTCGTCTGCCGGAACCCTGAGTCATCCGTCGGCTACCTGCTGCCAAAGACTCCGCCACCTGCCGCCCTGTGGTAGGCCTCACTGTAGACTCAGCCAGAAAGCTCTCGGTCAGAAGGGCTCTCTCTAGAACTCCTGTCTGGGTCGAGATGCTGAGGGAGATCAGCGATGCCCTAATCTCGTGTCTCAATCCCTGCTCGAAGGTCTGGGCCCGAAAGAAGGGATCCCGTACCATGTCTGTCGATTAGCGAGAAAGTTCGGTGAACCTCGCCGCGTACTGGGCTACCGTCAAGCTGCCCCGCCGCAGCTGAAGAATCTCCTGAATGCGCACCGCACGGAGGGTGGCCGGGACGAACTCTGAGTGGAAGAGGCACTCGAAGTACGTCCAGATGATGGAGGCCTCATCGTGTACCTGGAGCATCAAGCTCCACCATCTGCCTGCTGCCGCGTGCAGGAGACTCGCTGCGAGGATCACCATGAGGTCTGCTGGTGTCCTCACTAATCTGAAAACCCGAACAACTGCCTCCAGCTAGTCCTCGGCGGCCTGAGGGTCCGTCTCCCCACGGAACCTAGGCGGTCGCTGTCGCTGGAACTCATGCAGTGCACTAAGGCGACGTGCATCGTTAGCTGCTGGGGCTGGTAGCATCGGTGCCTCGGCGGGTATAGGTACCGCCGGTGCCTCAGCTGTCAAAGGGCCCTGTACCGAGTCCTCGACGCTCGATGGGCTGTCATCACGCTCCACTCTCGGAATCCCAGCTGGTTGTCATCGTGGGGCCATCCTGAAAGAAAAACGTGCGCCACGGTCAGGACAGTATACCTGGTGAGCTGACACAAGTAATCACAAGGAAAACTTGAAACACACATGCAATCAATGTTTTCGTGAATTAAGTCGGAAATCAGAAGTCAGGGTCCTGGTGTACGGATACGTCGGCCGCCGCACCAACACTGGACTCCCTGGACTGATAACCACACCCAATACACTAAACACTATTTCTTCACATAGAAGAAAGATCAGAGTCCCCGGTAGAACCGACCACCTCTGATACCAATTTGTCACGACCCGTCCTCGGGGTCCGTGCCGTGACTACCCCAAGCCCGCCTTCCATAGGCCAGGGGCTGGCGACTAGCACCAAGGCGAAAATCCCGGTAAAAAGGGAAGGCATTACCTTTGTAAAGTAAACAAGCACCACAGAGTAAGAAAGCGGAAAAGTAAACACAAAGTAAAAACAGAGTACAAATGAAGTGCGGAAAAGTAAATGGGCCAGTATACAAACCCAACTGAAAGTAAAGTACAACTCGAAAGGGAAAACAACAACTTTAAAGTAAAAGCTGCTACACCGAGCTGTCCATTGGAAATACCACCTGAAGGGTGGGTACAGATAGCTCCAATGCTCCTCGGGTCCCGCCGTCCGCTCCGAGCACGTCCCGCCCAGTGGTCCACCTCCAGGTACCGTCCTGCTCTGCAAGCCTCAGCCACGATCAACGCTGTCCGTCGTCTGCAACCAACACAACGTAGTGCGGGCATAGCCCGTGCAGGGGTGAGTATAACGATACTCAGTAGGGACCCCGAGACCCTCAAGGTATCACTAAAACCAACAAAGATAACCACAAGAAGATCTCAACAGATAACCTCTACTTAGATATATGCACATACATATACCTAAGTTATCAAGTAACCCATCTCAATCATGAGGCAAATACAAGGTCAAAAGTCTCAGCTCAAACCAGGATTTTCATCATCGAAACCGTAACTGCTGAAGAGCTCCGTCTCTGGAGTGTACAGTGGTCCTGTCAAAACTCCGAGGTACTGCCCACTAACTTAAGACTGCTTTAGTACTCCACCTATCGAGTAATGCGGGCCAGCCGCTACCACCATGCGCTCCCATGTGCCGCTACAACCAAGCGCACCTCTGATGTGGGTCTACCGCTACAACCAAGCGCTCCCATGTGCCGCTACAACCAAGCGCACCTCTGTCGTGGGTCTGCCGCTACAACCAAGCGCTCCCATGTGCCGCTACAACCAAGCGCACCTCTGTCATGGGTCTGCCGCTACAACCAAGTGCTCCCATGTGCCGCTACAACCAAGCGCACCTCTGCCGTGGGTCTACCGCTACAACCAAGCGCTCCCATGTGCCGCTAAAACCAAGCGCATCTCTGTCGTGGGTCTGCCGCTACAACCAAGCGCTCCCATGTGCCGCTACAACCAAGCGCACCTCTGTCACACACCGAGTCGTTCAATCAGCATTCGTCGGGTCTCAGTCAGCTACACGGTCTCCGTGCTCCGCCCGCTCGTCTCCGGGAGGGTCCGCTCCTTGAGCTACTGGTCGATACTCCAAGTATCACAAAGTCCTGCAAGGAATTATCTCGAAGGACCACCTCGTCATAGGGGTCTCAACGCCATAGACAGCGCGTCAATCGGACGCCCGGTCTGTGAGTTATTAGCCTTTTCGTCCCAGGGGCCCGGTTGGTTTCGTGAGCGAACCAATCCGGCCGTAACTCAACTATACCCAGAACACTCACAGGGTATACTCATAGGTACCGTTTTTCAACGTGATCACCAATGCCGCTGACGGTTCGTTAAACGGACGTCGGGTCTGAAAGATATCAGCTTTTCCGTTCCAGGGGCCCGGTTGGATTTCAGTGCGATCCATCCCGGCCACTATCCATCTGTATCCAAAACTCGGGCGGAGGATGCCAAAAGTTCCGTCTCATCAAGAGGAACTCAACGCAATAGACGGCACGTCAATCAGACGCCCGATCTGAGAGTTATTGGCTTTTTCGTCCCAGGGGCCCGGTTGGTTTTTAAGGAAAAACCAACCCGATCGTACTCCACTTGCATCCAAACCTCGGGCGGAGTGAGCCAAAAGATCCGTCTCACTAAGAGGAAACTAACAAAGCTGACGGCACGTCAATCGGACGTCCGTAGCTCAAGATATGAGTGTTTCCGCTCCGAGGGCCCGATTGGATTCGTGTACGAACCAACCCGGCCGAACACAAAGTATTCCGAAACTTTGAGTGCGATAAACCGAAACGACCGACTCGCTCCAAGGATTGCATTGCCGCTGACGGCGGGTCGTTTGGAGGCCCGTAGCTCAAATTACGGGCGTTTGAAAGAAAGTCGTCCGAAGACAGGGGGTCCGGGCCCGGGCCGACCCAGCCTGACCCCCCCTGGTTGGCCCGAACCGGGTCGGGTCCGACCCGGTTGGCCCGGCCCAGCCCGGCCAGGGCCGGTCCGGCTCGGCTCAGCTGAGCGGCCGATGCGGGGGAAAGCCGCCGCCACGCGTGACACCCCCGCGGCACCCACGGGGTGTCGGCCAGACAGCCGGACGCGACGCGTGACAACCCCGCGACACCCGCGGGGTGTCGCCCTGGACACCCGCGGGGTGCCGCGTGACAACCCCGCTGCACCCGCGGGGTGTCGCGCTGGACACCCGCGGGGTGCCGCCGCCTCCGGCCGCCGGCGCCGCCGCGCCGGCGACCCTCACCGCCACCGGCTTCCGCGGGCCGCCGGAGTCGCTTCGGTGGCCCGTTTTCCTTCCCGTCTGCGCCGTTGTTCCTCCCGGGTTCCGTTCTTTACTGCGGGATCATCAAACATCCATTGCGGCACGTTCCGTCGTCGCCCGCCAAATCCGCACAAAACGAAGAACGACGGAGGGTCGTCGCGCCGTGTTCGTTTGGCCCGCACCCTCCGCGTTAGAGATAATCAACGGGAGAAAATAAAATGTTCAACACATGAACCAACAATTTTAATAAAATAAAATTGTTTTTTTGATTCCGGTTCTTTAATTTTTAAAGAACGTTCACGGAAATAAATAAAAACGGGGGGGGGGGGGGGGGGGTAAATCCCAAAATAAATCCCTACCTCGTTGATCGTCGTGCGCGGGCGTTCTTCGCGGAAAAGATCGTCGCAGAAGAGGGGGATTGTCGCGTCGTCGCGGGAAGGCGTCGCGTCGTCGCGGAATCCGGCATTGAGTCGGCGAGCTCAACGGACCAAGAACAACATATTTAAATTATAAATAATTAAATCTGTGTTTAAAACCAAAAGAAAAGAACCTTGCGAGGAAATCCGAAATCACTCACCTCAACGGTCGGTGATTGGAGATCGGAGCGGGGAAGAACGTCTCGGACGGAAGCGTCGTCGATTTCCGGGTTCGGCGTTCTTCGCGTTCTACGCGTTCTTCGCGCTCTTCGTGTTCTTCGCAAGGGAGAAGAAGATACAAGGGTCCTCTCAAATCTTCTCAATGCGCAAGTAACCAGAGGTCGAGCATTGGCCATATTTTATTATTACGCCAACAAATTTGAAAACTGGTTAAGAAACGATCCATCAATTCGTTGAATTAATTCAATGAAAGAAACATCCCATTTAATTCACGAAATAAACCACCCAATTAAATGGTCTGTTAAGATTTTAAGAAACGTGTCAGTTGACTTTCATTAAGACAGGTTTTCGCGGGTGCGTTTCCTAGCGGAAAGAAACGGTGGGGCTCATGCGGGCCCCAACTCTCAAATATCCTACCAAGGGGGTAGGATATTTCTGGATAGCATCCTATCAGGTTGAACTCAGTTCAATCCGCCTTTAAGTGGCTTAAAGTGGCTTCCAAGCGGCTTAAGTGAAATAAAATAAAGTAGTCAAAAAATTATTTTATTTCTTAACTTTAAGCCCGAAAATTAAAAACCACACCCGAGCAAACGCAACTCCGGAAGAGGAGTTTCTAAGCGAATACCGGCGCTGCGATTTCATCGGTGCCCTCAGAATTCGATTCCGGGCACCAGTTCAAAAGTTAGAAAAACCCGCTTATCCGTTCACTGAACGTACCCGAGCCAAACTTCGGAAAATGATTCCGGGCACACCGAGTCTCGGAATCAGGCGCCGTCAGAAACTGCGTTGTTGTAAAATTCCAAAGAAAAATAAGAAAAAAATTTCCTTGAACTTTACGGGTCTTTACAGAATTAACACAATGGTGGATTTATGAAGAAAATATGGTTTATATGATGATATTATTGAACTTTTTAGGTGATTATGGTAGGTTATGAGCATGAAAAATGGCTTTATCGGTGCAAATATATGAGGGGAGTGAGTTACCTTGTAAAATTGTGGTGGAGTGATATTTTTGATAATGTCCAAAAGTTTTCAATAATTGGAGGTTACTCTTACCCCATGTGGATAATTAATTGAATGGATTATACGGTCTATAATAACATAAAAAATCATATGTTTTAAACATGTTAATCTTTATCTTTTATGTTTACGCCCTTTTTACTACTTTAGTTTCCATCATAGCAATTAGTTTATTAACCATGAAATTATTAAATTAATCCTAAAATAAGAAGAGTACTATTAGATAATTTGGAACAAAATATTATATATCTTAAATCAAATTTACCAAATAAAAATCCTACATCTATTGAAAATTAATTTTAACACAACCAAATGAAACATAAAATATATATCTTTTAACCTTAACCGTTATAAGTAAATTTTATTTTCTTTACTAATTGATATGAAAAAAATAAATTTAAACATATTATACAATATTAATTTTTATTATTCCAAATATTTAAATAATTTCTCCAAATTCAATTCATATAAGTGAAAAAATCTATAAAAAATATCCCAAAGAAGCGATGAGAAAGTAGTTTTCAAAGAGAAAATGTTCAAACATTTACAAAGTTTTTATATAAAAAGTCAATAAGAAAATGTTTTCAATGAAATAAATTGGATGAATTTATATAAAATTAAACTAATATTACATTATAAAATTTCAATTATAATTTAACTATATAAATATGTTTAATAAAAGGCAGTTTTCAATTAAAATTTATAAGTTTTTACAATTCATAAAAAATTGACACTTTTAAGAAATATCCCTAAAAATAACCCTAATGAAATTTTGGTGTTATGATTTTTAAAATTATTTAATTTTTTGGTAAAAAAATAATATCAAATTATGTTCTCAATGATCGATGAATAACTGGTTTCAAAAGAATAATGTTTTTCACAAAACATTTCTATTTTTGAATGGATCTTATTTTATAAATAATTAATAGGTAACCATTATTTCCATAATTTATTTTGTACTACTAAAACCATTTATTCCAATGGATAGGTTATAACTATGATATTAAATAATAATATATTTATAATATGTCATTTTTATTTAAAGTCGATGTTGCGTGAAACCCAAGCTAAACATACTATTGTGTGTAATGCATACTAGAGTCAGTGTTAAGTGTAATGAAAGATAATCTCAATGTTGGTTGTAATTAAATCCAATTTTTTATAGAAATATTGGATAAACTTTGTGTTTTCGATTTAAAACACTATAAAAAAATGTTCATGTTTTATAATCTCATGTTTTTACACACTACAACCCTCAAATGGAAATTTCTGTGGACAATTCGTTAAATAAGAAGGGATATGGAGTGATGAACATGATGTGAATAAAAAAGGATCCTATATTTATTTATTTATTAAATTTTAATATTTTAATTTTTATTCAAGGTGAAACAACATTCCTTTTACAATTAACTTTCAAATTATCATTAAAAGGGAAGATAATGAATTCCCAATAGAATGCTAATTATTTATAGAAGACTATTGAAATAATGAATAAATGGTTGTTTTAAAACATCATTAATGAATTTGGTGTGTTATTGTTTTATTTAGTCTATGTTTACCATCAATACCCAACCTTAAAAAGAGATCAATAAGGAATTTACATACCCTAAATTTTTAATACAATCTTTTATCAGAATGATGTACAAGGATCTAAGTGAAAATTTCAAGTGGGATGATATGCGTCCCAAAATTGTAGAGTATGTATGGATTCATAGGGTACGAATAGGTTTGGATTGAAATAAAACATCTTAATAGAGTCATGAAACCTCTTGATATACCATTATAGAAGTATAAAAATGTTATAATTTACATTGTAATTGGACTTTCAAAGTATCAGTGGAGGAATGATGTGATATCGGTTCTTCGGGATCACCTTAATAGTTTATCACATTTTATATATGTATGGGAGGATATACCACATTAGAGACTTTGAGGACTATATATTAATGAGTTTGTGAGACTTCAGAGTGAATCTTTATCTATTGTATATGATTGTGACCCAGAATTCACATTGAATTTTTAGAGGATTCTTTATGAGGCTTTGAACACTGAGATACATTTGAGAACAACCTACCATATTCAAATTAACAAGAAAAAGAATATTTAGCCACTATATAGGATTTTTAGGTCAATAATTATTTACTTTCAAGGATCATGGGACCAGTACCTACATATAGTGCATTTTTTAGATAATAACAACTTACATTCAAGCATTCATAGGGAACCATATAATGAATTGCAAAAGATGATATTTCATACTCAAACTTGTTGGAATGAATTTAAAGAGATTATTCGAGTTTTCCTATAACTTTTATAATAGACTACTATGAATGTATGATATTTTCAAATTCATATTAATAAAGCTGGAATTAGATAAAACAGTTATACTAATAAACAAATGAAGTGGATATAATATTAATTTTGGGATATTTTATTACTAAATTAATACACATGGAATTGATTTATAAGGTTTGGAAAGTTGTATAAATTAAATATTATTTTAATTTGGAATTTTTAAATTATAGAGAGAACTGGAGTTGGGGACTACATTATGGCTATGTCAACACAATATCTCTAAGTCTCATGTAAACTTATACATTTTGTTGTCGTGGAAATTAATTCTAGTAGGAGATCATAAAATCAACATTATGTTAGGATATTTGGAACCTAAAATATCTTATAATGAATATTCTGTATATAATCATGACTCTATAGAACTTTATTTCTGAAATTGACAACTATGATTATGGAATTACATTGGATGAATCATAAGATATAGGGAAAACATAGTGATGTTAATACGAAATAATGAAGAATTACCCACATTTTTAATGTACTGATCTATAAAAAAAAAATCAAAGAATAAATTATTTGGTGGGGTATTTGATACAAAAGACTCTATTATAGCTGGTATACAATACATCACAAAACTATTTCCCAATGTGTACTCTATTAAAATAAAATAATATTTTATTGATGACTATTTTTAAAATTAATATTTATAAATTTATGAATTTATATTTTAAATAATTTTTGTTTTTTGACTAATCATGTCAAAGTTATAATTGAGATAATTTTTTATATTTTTCTAAACCATTGAATTTTTATTTGAAAAATGGGAAATACAGTTTTTATAAATACCATGACTTATATCACATCATCTGGATATGATAATAACATAAAAATCTATAGAACATTTTTTTTGTGAGAGAATCTATTTAAGGAGTAAAATAAATAATATATAAATATTTTGTAATTATGTATGAAAAATTTCAAGGAATAAATTATTTATGGTGGGAGAATATGGTACACAAGTCTCTATTATTGATGGAAAACACTATATTAGAAAATTGTTACTGATGGTGTACTCTAATATAATAGAAGCGATTTTATTCCTGATTATTTTTAGAAGTGAAATTTATAAATGGTATAAGTTATATTTGATAAAAAATTAAATCATTTTAAAAATAATTTAAAAATTATATTTATAAAATATTTGAGATTTTTCATAAAATATTTATTTTTTATGTGAAAAGTGGAAAATACAGTTTTTAGTTGTACCATAAATTTTAAGACATTATCATGATATAATCATGACTTAAACAATTATAGAATCATTTTATTGAGAAAAAATTATTTATGGAGTAAAATAAATCATTTTAAAATATTATGTGGAATTTGGAAAACCATGCATGACTTTTTAGAACCTATGATATATTTTATTCTAATAAAAAAACTAATTTAGGCATTTTAATTTAAGTTAGAATTCACAAATATAAACTACATTTTCATTAAATTGATTTATAGAAATAATTATTATTTTTCCTTAATTCAATCAATATCATATTAATCAATACTATAAATTATTTTTATATCATTTCATTTATATTCGTAAAAATTATATTTTTCTCGAAACTGTTTTGGTTAACTTATAATCACCTTTCTTAAAAATAATTTTTACCTCATATTGAAATTGAATATTTTAAAAAAATAATATTTATAATAATAATATCCAAATTATTTATGATGTTCAATTTCATTATTATGTTTAAATAATTTACCGAGGTAAAATAATTATTTACTATGCTTAAAGTAAATAATGGAAAAATTGAAATTAATTGTAAAAGAACAAAAATATCACAGAAAATATCCTTTTTTGTATCATAGGTTGATCACCCAATCCATTCAATTTCTCCATAAATTCCCACTATCAGATCCTATTTCCTTTCAAAGTGACATGAATTTAATAAAATTAAATATGAATTTTCAAAATTTCTAGTGCTCACTTAAAAAAGGATTCTTTAACCACCCCACATATACTCAAATACAAATCATTTTAGATAGACTAAAATATTCTAAAAATACATTCAAAATGTATTTTCCATTTTATTTTGGTGATGCTTTCACCATAATACCTATCAAAAAGTAAAAAAAAAATTCTTGAAGAGTATGGTTTGAACTCCCTATCACTTGTTATTCATTATTATTCTCATCTTTATTCTTCAACCTCCAATAAATATATTATAACAATACTAAAATAATCATAGAAGCATAATATCTATTGAAATGTTATTAGGTGTATGGAATATCCTTTTTTTACCATCCTACATACCATTTGAAAAATGTAAACGTCGCTCGTGTTTTATGTGTACTATATCCTCCATAAAAGACGTATTTTTTTTTTCAAAAAAAAATTTCACATGGATGGTAATAAAAAATTATTTCATAAATATATAAGATATTATGGATTTATATTGTTCATGAATATTTTTCTATAAGGATAATGAAAAAACTATTGATCAATATAATGTAATATACTGATATCATTAAAGTACTCAATAAAATATTATTAATGATTGTATTATAGATAAATACAACAATAATTAATATCGAATAATTATCGGGATTCTAAAATAATTGAAAAAAATAAAATTTAAAAATAAGTTATAATCAGTTAATGCAGAAATTATTATCAAATAATGAGGTATGAAATCTATATTATGAAAAAAGTACCAAATAATTTAAATTAGTAACATATAATAATGAAAATAAACCTTAAATAACTAGTATATGTGTAGTGGATGATTATAATTGAAAAATAGAATAATTAATATATGTGAATAATTATTTAAAAGATGGTTTTCTTATGTTTATGTTTATTATATAGGAGGTCAATGAGATATCTTGAATGGTGGGAGTAAAAGTTAATGGTTTTCATATTAATTTCACATAATTAATTCATCTTTTATATTTTCTATAAATTTTCAATTATAAGGGGAATTTACAACTTCTTTGTGATATTATAAATAATTTTATAGTGATGGTATTTTTTGTTCTAATAAAATATCTCACATTGAAGTGGGTGTTTTTCAATAGATTGCAAAACCATAAATCACCTTTTCAAATATCTATTTTTTGGTGGTTAATCATTCTATTATATATCAATATTATTTATTTTATTATTTATATGTTCTTCTACATAATTCTATTATTGTTTAAGTTAATTACCTATATTCCCTTAAATTTTTTAAAAAAAAGCAGTAGGAATATTTTTATTTTTGTCTACATTGGGAATTTTTTACTCTATTTGAAAAAGTTTGAAATGAACGAGTGTTCAATGATTAAGATATTACCACATTTTCCTACCCTCAAAATCAATCCTTATAATTAATCTTTATATTCAAGATTTTTTATTTTATTAAATAATATACTATTTATTTTTTCACAAGAATTTTTAATGCATAAAAGTTGACAAAAGTGAATGTTATTTCTCCTTGTTTTCTAATAAATTTTATAATATCTTTATAATAATTTTCTGGAAAATGAAAAAATAAAATAAATCCACCTATACATCATTGGGGTATGTCTCTAATGGTAAAACAAACCATCAATATCATGATATATTATGATAAATTTATTCCATTTATTGAAATAGGAGAATACTGATATTCAATATAATTTTTATTTCAAGTAAAATGTTTATTGATTACTAATTCATGTTTAATATGTATTGTAATATTTACTCATTATATTACATCATCCATGAATTGGAATTATTTAGTGATGGGGGGAAATTGAAATTATATAAAACCACAATATATCAATACATCTCATATGCTAAGCGAGCCCACAGATATGGAATATGCATTACCCACTTACACAATATATCTAGGCATAAGACCATGGTATTAAGATTTATATATACAAAATTATCTATTATATCATTGTGATGCTAATTATTCATTTAAATTGCACTTTTTAGGTTAATATTTCATCAATGGATATAATCCACTTACTTGATATTAATTATATGGAATATTTGATAGTTGTTTATCTCATCCATATTATTTAGTTTTTTCTATGATAGTATCCACTATAAACATTCCCTTATGGAGCATTTTACCTCACCCATTTTTTTCCTATTTGTAGTGTGCCTAGAAGTGAACTCTGAACAATTTCAATGATAGTTTAAGAGAAGTAACAAATCTATCACAAGAATTTTAATTTGTATCTCATGTTTTAATATGTAATTTGAGAATATTATAACAACCCCAACCCCAGTATCCCAAAGCTCATGGATTTCATTATTACATTAGAATAGATATAACAAAATAAAATCCCTATTCCGCAATCAGTTTATCATTTTTATTGAACTATATTCATGCATGATACACATTATATATTCTGAATATAAAATAAAAAATAGTACGTAAGAAAACAAAATGATCAACATCTTTGAAAAATCATTCAATATATTCATCTTTACAACCTTGTAAAATGAAACAAAATTATGGTGAGCTTAAATGCTTGAAAAGGGATATGTAAAATGAAAGCTGTCTTGAATCAATAAGAATAGTCAACATGGAATGTAAAATAACTATAAACACATTCCATTTAAATAACTTTAATATCAAGAAAAAATGCAGAAGAATAAATATTTCAAGTTTAATATATGAGAACTCATTTCATTTAGTCAAAAATATTAGATTTAAATGAATCCATATATAATATCATAGGGAAAATATTATGGATGATAATAACTGAATTATGAATAATTGAAATACTTAATTATCAGACATCTTCTTTCCTAGGAACATAATACCTTTACAATTTAGATATATCCTCAAGTAAAAAACCATTTTATTTTACCAACTGAATCATCACATGATAGTATCTTTGCATGGCGGGGACTGTATTAACTGGTCCCCATGTAATGAGCCCTACTCTAGTAACCCAGATATAGGTCCTTACTTAATTCCATAGGAATAATGACAAGATATCGCATCAAAAAGTACTGAATGGATTAGTATATTTGAATATATATATATATAAAGGCAGTTTATATTACAGATTTGAGGAAAAATAAAATATAAACTCTATTGGAAACATCCATATACTACTATATTATCCCATTATGTCATTCATAATAATCTTCTAGAAAACCTAGGAAAAAATAAAACATATAAAAGCGGTCATCTCAGGTACTCAGTCAGGGTAAAAAATATAGCATTAGATATCATAAAAATTGAGGCATGTTGAATTATTAAAAAAACATGCTATTAAATCATAGTTATGAGAATAATATTCTTAGAGTAAAAAACTATTAAATAAATCCACAAAAAATTACAAGGGAAATGAACTTAACCATGTATATTCTATAATTCCAATAATAACATGAATTTTTAATTACTAATATTATATTGAGGGAATGAATAATTATAGACATCTGAAAAATATTGTTGATGCCTCATCCAATATCTCTTAAAATACATTTTTAAGGCCTTGCCAAAATCCATTACTAAAAATAAATTGGCAAGGACAAGGCTATGTCAATACATGTTTTGTCTCTGGAGAAATACAGATGCATCAACGGGATATTGTGGGCCCCTCCAATCAATTTATATTTAAGATTCATTCCTCATATGAATGGGATGAATTATAAACAACATATAAAAATGAAATGTAAATAAATTTCCCCAACCCATAAACATAATAACTATCTATTTCGAGTAATATGGTGAATGGTGGCATGATAGCACATCCACATTCAAACTGATCATGAAACATTAAATTAAATATTGTAGATTATAATAATAATATTAAAATCTCAATAAATATTAGGATTCATCATATGTGTTCAAAATAGATGAAAATAATCTAATAAAATCATTGACGAGTTCTTGAGAAAAAATACCCTTTTTACATTACAAAGAAGGGTTATTGATGAAAAATCATTTATATTAGTCATAAATGATTATATGAAACCAAAAAGGAACAAATACTATATTTTCCTGAAAAAATTAGTTATTTTGTAAATAATAATGGTGTTTTAAAAGAGATAATGGATGGTACTTGAAAATGGGTATGAAATTGGGAAGTTCCCATTAATTGGGTTTTCATATAGGTAGGAATTGAGAAGGAACATTGTAAAAAATGTATTTCTTTATAAAATAAATGTAAAATGATATGTATAAATGATTTTGGAATATATACATATAATTTTGAAAAATTATATAAGTATAATGTATAATAATATCGGTGTAAAGAGAGAGAATATGTTACCCGAATGGAAAATAGATACCCATGGAGAATACCTTACCACTATAAAATCAATCAACCATATCCTCCATAAAATCAATAATCATCTGATGAAACATTAAATACAATTTTGTTATAAAGTATTTTGATAATATAAATCCATTCTTTGAATGAATACACTACAAAGATAAATAGTTTTGAATAAGTAATATCTCACGAAAATTAAAGTGAAATGAAAACCCCATTCCTCATGTCTGAAAGTGTTATGCGGTTTCACTTAACGTTCATGATAATTTTGTTTATATATTTAGTCTTTAATTTTTAAACAATTCAATATAATTTTGATTTTTATAATTTTAATAATTTCATTCATGGTCATTTTTTATGATTATAAGATTAAATTTCATCATTTGAGTGCATTATTTTCCTTGGTTTTCAAGATTAGATTACTTGTATAAGCATATGGATGATCATTTAGAATGGAAACGGTTTTCCATAATTGAAATTATATATTATTAATTATATTATATATGATTAAATATTTATATAAGTAATTTATTTTTTATTTTGGGTGATTATGAATTATTAAATAAGACATTTGTGATAATCGTTTAGATTATTTTTAGTGATTTTTCGATCATCACAAACTAGTTTTATTTCATTAATTAATATTATATATATATTCGTTCTAGAATATAATATATGATTTATTACATATATAATAATCGATTTAATCCATAAAAATGGTTTTATGACCATCATTAAAGGAGGAATTGAAAAAGGAAAATTCATTTTCCACAGTGGTGGTAAATCGGCACCTCATGGACGATGTATTCATTTTTAGAATAGAAATGGGTAGATAAGAGAATTAATGGTGGATATAATATTATCATATTTAAATTATAGTATATATATTATAGTGTAGTATTCATGCATGTTTTTATATAGAAGGTAATTAAAGGATAAGATAATAAATGAAATTGAATGAAATTAATAGAACAAAAGAGGATTTTTACCTCTTGATTTCATCTCTTTGAGAACAAAATTAAAGAGCGTTAAAATTTTATTTTTCTAAGAACAAGAATATAAAAACGTGGTAGAGTGTCTTAGGAGAGTAAATGGGAATGAATTGGACAATAATTAAGGCTTCGGATGTGTGAAGTGAATCAGTGGTGAGGGGTGGTATATATAGTGGAGAGGGGTGTTTTTGGAATATTTTATTAATTTGTTTATAATTATGTCTCATGACTATGAATATCTTTAGAATGGGTTCTAAATATATTAAAATAATAATGGGGAGTTCCATATTATGTTGATTACATCAGTAATGACTCCAGAATGAGTGTATTTAACTTATAATGTATTTCTGTCGTAAATTACAGAATTTTACTATTCACCAAATATTCTTGTATTTTATTAAAAAACAAAAATATATCCCTACCCAGTTTTTCAATATATTTAATTAATAAATTATATACATTTTATGAATATAATTATAAAAATATTTGAAATTTAATATTGAAATAAAATCATCATATTCTCCAAAATTATAGATTTTAATATTATAATTTTTTTATAACACTATGAAAAAATAATCAAGGTCTCAATAAATTATCTTATAACCATATAACTATAAAATGTTAATTTATGAATTTTTTTATTAAACTAAATATTCTTTCAAATCATTATATTATGTATAAAATTTAAATTAAACATTTATGTCTCAAAAAAATAAAAACACTTAATTTATAATATTTATATCATTTATTTATATAATCCATGATATTAATATTCAATATTTTCATTTATAAGATACCCAAATTTTAGTTATATATCCAATTTTGAAGTTATCATTCTATTGGTCAAATTACTATTCTAAATGGTCAAATTACTATTTCAAAAATCATATTTAATTGTATTTTATGGTTTCAAACTCACTATTGAATGAAGTATATACTATTCATGATATTAAATTCTAAAAGAGGCATAACATAAAATATTGGGGTTTCACATTCTACCATCCTCTAAAAAACTTTTTTATTGAAATTTTCATAGTGTCACCACATAAAAATATTTAGGTAGGTCTTTATAAAAAATTCCTCTTCTTGACATATCCCCTCTTCAATTTTATGATTTCTCCAATGTACCTTTTCCAGCTAAGTCATCAGACTCCTCAAAAACTTCTTACTATAGTCAATAATATTGAGAGGATCTTCATAGTATGATAAATCATTTTACAATTATATTCCTTCATAAATGAGATGATGTGTTGGGGCTGGCATGTACTTCATTAAAAAAGATATGTGGGACACATTGTGTATTTTTGAAGGACGTTGTGGAATATCCAAAGGACATGAAAAAACACCAATTATATATTAGATTTCAATAGGTATGTTCTATCTAGGTATCATTTTTCATTTGTCTTCAAATCTTATAACACCATTCCATTGATATACTTTCAATAAACATGGCCTCCCACATAAAACAAAAAATATTTCCTCCAATTATCAACATATATGTTTTTCCTGTTTTGTGCTACATTGATATGTTTTTTAATAGTAATCTTCTTTTCTATCATTTCTTCCATAATTTCAAGGCCCATAAGCTCCCTTTCCCCATCTGCATCCCAACAAGTTTGGGTATTCCATCTATTTCCATACTATTCCTCATGTTGTTCCATTTGAGTACTTGAATGAAAATTATTATTGTATTAAAATTCATAAAACAGTAAATCCTAAACACATATTCCTTGAATGTCAAGATAGAATGATCTCAATATCACATCTAATATAGGAATAGTCCGCTCAGACTGCCCTTCAGTTTGAGGGTGATAAAAATTTCTCAAATAAAGCTTAGTATACAAATATTTCTGAATAATTTAAACGAATTTCGATGTAAATTATAAATCAATATTAGAAATAATTGAAAGTAGTGCATCATGGAATATTAAAACATCATTAATTTAGCGTCATTGAAGGTCTTAAAAAGGAAAATACACCCTTATAGTGAGGAAGTATGATGATTTGGTAAGTCAGTCAATAATTACCAATATTACATTATTATTTCATTGAGTTTGTGTTAATCCGGTGACAAAATCCATATGAATGTCATATAATTTCCATATATGAATAGTAATAGGCTTTGTAACCCCTATAGGATGTTGTATTTCCACTATCATTCATTGAAAGAATACAAATATTGTTATATAATCATAAATTTATCAGTTCATATTATCCCAAAAAATATGTTCTTTCAAATAATTATCAATATTA
Organism: Viscum album; assembly: GCA_963277665.1. Taxonomy (NCBI): domain Eukaryota; kingdom Viridiplantae; phylum Streptophyta; class Magnoliopsida; order Santalales; family Viscaceae; genus Viscum; species Viscum album. The sequence continues at coordinate 794,123,474 of OY728143.1, read as the reverse complement.
TTGATACCAAGGAGTACAAATAAATTCTAGCTATGGGAATCATCCAATAACTCCATTTGTAGTTTAGGTATAGAATGAACACAAAACCTCTTCATAAATTTGATAATTTATTCCCCATAAACGAAGTCAATCAATATTACGTCATTCAAACCTTTAATTTTCGTTTCAAAATTCTCATATAATGAGAACTATTAATCCTTTAACACAAATAAGTTTGGTAAACCAATTGAATAAGGAGTGATGTTTCACCATTATTGATAATTATCCTACCCATCATTAATATATTCCTGAACACATGATCTCTTTCAATCCTCAATTTTTTAGAACTACATGATCCTTCCTTCATAGTGTATCTTCAACATTATTTTACTTCATTGGATGATAGTGTATTGAAAAAAATATATCAGTCTCTCAATCCATCATCATTTCATTATATTGATTCCTTTCTATGAGAACATATATTTCAAACTCTTTTGATCTTTATATTTCTCACATGATTCACCATAGAGATTTTGTATTCATATATTCAATGAAAATATTACAGCTGCTAACTCTATATCAAGAGTTGGATAGTTCTATTCATTTATTTTCAGCTACCTTATTGCACAGTCGATAACACTATCATTTTGTGGAAGGATAAATCCAACGTCATTCATTTTTTCACCTCTATAAATCACAAATAAACTATTTCCCACTAGTAGAGTAAATATCATAGAATTAATTAATATCCTATTTAATTCTCCAAAACATTATTCAAATTCTTTTTTCTGTATGAACAGAACCCCTTTATGAGTAATATTTGTTAAAAGGTTTGATAAAAGGGAAAAAATATCAATGAAACTCTGATAGTAACCTTCAAAATCAATGAAACTATGTACCATGGTTATGTTCGTTGGAGTAAGATATTTTTTTGACTGCCATTGTTTTCACAGGTTCAACTGGGATTCCATCCATAGAAACAATATGGACTAGAAAAGGAACTGTTGGATGTAAGAACTTGTTTAACATCCCATAAAACTATTTTATTCTTTTATTTTCCAAAGCTACCGAGTTGTGGTTTTCATGGACCTTATAACATTCTTAATATATCTAGATATCAACAATAAATACCACAATAAAATCATCCAGATATTCCTTGAAAACTCTATTCATTATATCCACAATAATATAGGGTTCATTGGTCTTTCCAAATGTAATTATTGTAGACTCACGATTTACATACCTGGTTCAAAATATTGCCTTTGGAATATCTTTCTTCATCACATGTAATTGATGATATCTAGATAGAAGGTGAATATATGAAAAATTATGAGATCCATCAAGTATATCAAATTAATAATTAATGAAAAATATTATATACTTATAGTTTATTATAATAGGATTGACTTATCTATAGTCAATTCATAGCCTCATGGACCCATCCTTGTTTTTGAAAATGAGAACATGGTCTCTCTATGGAGATATAATTGGGTGAATGAATCCCCTACCATTCAATTCCTCTTGATGTTTCCTAATCTACACTAATTTTATAATGTTTATTTTGTAAGGAGTCTTTGATATATGTGTTACATAATGAATTAAATTATTTTATAACTAAGTTTTTCTACTCTAGAGGTTTTCCTTGTAAATCCTCTTGAATTACACCAATGTATTCTTTCACAATTGGTACATATTCAATTTGAATATTTCTTTACTCAAACAATGATAACTTTTTCTCTTCTTTTCGAAGAATTTCATTTATAAGAGATATTGGAGGTTGATATAGATATGACTCAGATTATGAATCCTCCCCTCAAAAGATGAGAAATTTAATAACTTCATCACGAATCATAATTTTATTTTATTTGTAATAAGTTTTTTCCATTATATTTTGAAATCTTGTCCACACTAATGATTATATAAAAATAAACTATATTTATGATGATAAAATTCAAAAATAGGGCATGTTTATGTGTAATAATAAAAATTGATTGACAAAAAATTTCTTCAATAAGGTTTCCACTATGAGTATTTACTAACAACTCCCTTTTTAGGAGAATTATAAATTTCTAATTCTTAAATCAAAATGGAATGATATAAAGTATTTAAATGATCTGTATTAAAATAATTATTTAACTAAATTTGAGTAGATGTGTAAAGTACCTTCCATAACATCATTAGGAACATCTAACTTATATATTGTGATCACATATTATTGGACCCAGTCCCCTGGCCTTTTCCTGGGAATGTTTTTTAAATGCCTAGGAAAATCATTTTCATAATGTCCAATCAATTAAAAATTAGAGCATTGAACACTGGTATATTTTTTCTTTCCCATTATATCATAGGCATGATGGTCATTTTCTCCACTCTTGAAAAATCACATTCCCTTTTAGTAGGCACCCTGGTGTTTACATCCACATGTATCACACATTAGAAAAAATTTCATTTTTATTCTTACCTTTTTCTATTATTTGACCCACCATCATCTTATTCTCTATTTAATATAATGAAATAATAATTATGTAATTATTTCTATTTCGTGAATGAACATGAGACTATATCTTCTAATGATGATAAATTTTGGTAGACTAGTTACTTTCAGATGAATGTGTTTAAAACATAATATTATTGATCAATATTTTTCATGTGATTACATATATAGTCTAGTGCATGAATTTATATCCTTTTAATGTTTTCATCATATATGAAAATATTTCTTCCTCTTTCAATATTATTCTCAATAATTCCCTCTCCCATATCATCTCATTATTCATATGGGAAATATTTCTCCAAGAAAATTACCTTAAAATCCTTATATTCCATATTTTCAATAACTTCCTCCACTTATGTGTTTCAAATTATTAAACAACATTGATATGAATCAACCTATAGACAATAGAATAATATGGTAACCATAACCCTTTCATTAATTCCCAAATAAATACAAATTTTCTTTAAGGAACTTACACACTGATTATTTAAAAATGGGGTTGTGGTCCCATGGAATGATGGAGGTTGTTTTATATCGATGTAGAATAACATTGCTCATCCACATTATGGATCAGGATGATCTATATGGCTAAGATTATTATTCACAACTTTATTTAGTTGTCCCAGTATAGTTATAGGTTTCTCAACACAAGTTGTAGCTCGTTCTCCAATGTCATTATCATGCATAGGATGGAAATCCCTACATGGGATATTCATGTTGATATAGTTTCCATTAAATCCATTAGGTGACATTATTAAAATATTTCATACACTAAATTAGGTTATAAATCATAATTCATAATTTTGAAGTATAAAAAATATTAACATTATTTGAAAATTTATGCACAAATAATCTCATAATCATAAATATTGTTTCTTTTGGGACATGATTATATTTAAATTGTTAATAATAGTTTGTAAATAATATGTGAATTATCCTAAGTATATTATCTATGGTTGTCAAGCTAAATGAGCTGTAAGGTTTTTTTTCATGTAATCAGTTATTCCAAGTCTGGCCGGATGAACCATATTAGAGTTGTTACACCTTGGCACATCTATGCTTGAACTAAATCCACTTGTACTAACCAGACATTAATGAATTTATATTAAAAAAAAATGTATTCTCTACCTTAGAAAAATTCTAGGATGTTATTATATTATTTTCATAAATTTATATCTTAGGTTTATGTTCCCCAATATATGTTTTGTAAATATATTTTCCAAGGGATCTACTAAAATTGATTTGATACCAACTCTGAATACCCCGACCCATGCAGGCTGAAATCAGTGACATAATTTATTATAGTTATACTATGAATAAGTTTTCCAAGCCCAATGACTGAATAGACTAATATATTATAAAAAATAGATATATAACTATGTTTTTCATTACATATTGATAGAAAAAAAATTAAAATCCATTGAAAACATCTACAAACTCTTTGATTATCCATACAAGTCATTCATAATAAACATATTCACAACATGGTGAAATTAAAAGATAATAAATTGTTGATATCAAATGCTCATTAAGGGTATGAAATATAGTAAAATCTATCACAAAAAATAAGGAATTTTGAATTACTAAAAACAATCCATTAAATAATAATCTTTAGCATATTAAGGAATTAGTGAAAACTGATTAAATAATGTCATATTTAATTACATGAGAATGAAACATAACCATGGATATTATACTTGTAAAATAATAAAATGAATTATATATTATAAATTTAAAAATGAATAAATTAATAGTTCCATATATCTGAATTAAACTGTATAGGCCTCAGAAAATACATCAGAAAATAAATGTTTATGGACTTAACCAAATACATATGTAAAAATAAATGGTCAAGGCCTCAGACATGTCCATATATGTTTTATATTATGTTTCCAATCGATGAATTGTGAGTTTATAGTGGGACCCTCCCATAACATACCATGTCCAAATTATTTCTTGTATTTTTGGGGTGAAATATAAACAACATATACATAGGAAATTTTAATAACATTCTCTAATATGTAAACAGAATCAAAAACCATTCTATGTAGTATGGTGAATGGTGTGAAGATAGCATATTCAATGTAAAACTGATCATAAAACATTTAATAACATATGGAATATGTTAATAATGAGATAAAAATTTCAATAATCTTATAATTCAATATAGTTATTTAAATTGATGAAAATACTCTAATAAAATCATCGAGAAATTCATGAGTGAAATATTGTTTTTTACTTTTCAATGATGAGTTATTTCAGAAAAATATTTTTTATTTTACATAACTGTTTGTGTAAAAACAATAATGAAAAAATTAAATTATTTTCATGAAAAATAATGGATTTTTAAAAAATAACAACAACTTTAAAAAATATAGTATGATACTTCAAAATATGTAACAAATCTAGATTTTATCCTTAATCGGTCTTTCTTACCAAATGAAATTGAGAAGTGAACCATGTAAAACATGTGTTTCCCCACAAAAGAAAAATAAATTTACCTAAATTATTGATTTTAGAAGAATTATATTTAATTTTGAAGTATTATATAAATATAATGAAGAATAATGTTGGTGCAAAGAGAGAGAAATCGTAACCTGAATGGAAAATGGAGGTTCAGGGAGAAATCATTACCAAAATGAAAAAAATCGAACTGTATGACCCCTTAAATCAATAATCATAAGAAGAATAACTTAATACCATGATGTTAAATATATTAATGATAATATACATCAAAGGGTATTATACATATACCACACACAAGAAATACTGGTGAAGAAGTCATATATCACAGAAATAAAAGTGAGATGATAATACCCTTACCTTACATCCTAAAGTGTTATAAAGTTGTGCATAATTTCTTAGATAATGAAATAAGATTTATTAATAATTTAAATAAAACCAATTAAAGTTTTATTTGATTTATTATAAATTTTTATGATCATTTATGGTCTTTTTGATGAGTTGTATTATTAAATGTATTATTCAGGTGTGTTCATTTTCATCGATTTCATGATCGGTTTACATTTATACACATACGACTGATCATAATAAATGAAAATATTTTCCAAAAATTGTAACTACAAGTTACTAATGATATTAAATAATAATAAATTGTTATATAGGTAATTTGGTTATTTGGGGTGAATATAAATATTTATATAAGACGTTAGTCATAATCATTTAGATTATTTTACTAGTTTTTCGACAATCACAAACTAGTATTGTTTCATTAATAAATATTATGTATATATACTTGTCGTAGATAATTATATAAATATTAATAAATATATTTTAATCTATTTTAACCATAAAATTTTTTTTATGACCATCCATGATGGTGGATTTGATAAACAAAAACTCATCATCCACGACGGCAGTAAAATTGGAACTCACAGCTGATGTTTTCATTTTTTGAATAATAATGCGAAGAGAAGGAAATTGATTGTGCATATCCGATTATCAAAATAAACTATAGTTTAAATAATATATTGGATTTATCTTTCATTTTGTTATAGATGTGTTATGGATAGGATAAGAAAATATAATAAATTGAAAGGAAAGTAACAAAATGAAAGGGGATTTTACTTCTTGATTTCTTCTCCTTAAGAAACATCTTAATAATAATTGAAATGGAATTTCGGTGATATTAGAAATAAAATAATGTGGGAGAAATTCTTGGTACATTAAATGTGTATAAAATTAAAATTATAAAACAATTTAGGTATAAGGAGAAGGAGTGGTGAAGGGAGGGATTTATATTGAAGGTGAGGGGTGTTGTTTAAATATTTTTTTCATTTATTTATTATTTTGGCTGAAGACATTGAATAGTTTTAGAATTATCAATTAATAAATTTATTTAATTAATGTGAGTTATTTATAATAGTTATTATATCATCAATGACTCAATTAAAATTTTATTAAACTTATAATGAGTTTATATAATAAATTACCAAATTTTGTTGTTCACAAAAAATCTAGTATTTCAGAAAAATCCAAAAAATTTCCCTAACCATTTTTGACGTATATAATTAAAAAAAATTAAATTTTATGAAAATAATTTTCTAATATGAGAATTGTAATTTTTAAATCAAATCATCATTTTCACAAAAATTTCCAATTTTAATATTCTAACTATTTTTACAAAACATTGAAAAATTAATCGAGGACTCGTGAAATTATAATATAATCATAAGAAAAAAATATGAATCTATGAATCTATTTTATGAAAATATTTATTTATTTCAATAATTATTTTAACTATTAATATGTAAATAAAAATTTCTGATCCCTAAAAATACTAACAATTAATTTGTTTTTTGAACATTTATTTACAAAATCAATGATATAAATATTCCATATTTTCATTTATAAGATACCTGAATTTAATTTATAAATCCATTGGTAAATTTGTTATTATATTATTCATATTAATATTCTTAATTTTCACATTACTATTCCAATAATCAAATATTATATTATATTATGAGTTTAAACTTAGTGTTGCATGAAGCGTAAAATATCGGAGATAACAAATTTTTAAAAGGGCCTAAAATCAAATATTGGGGTGTTACAAAAAAACACATGTATTTCGATTCCAAACCATTAATCATATATCGAATAACCTGTTTAATTTTGAAAGAATGTTCCTTATCAAATATCGTTATTGCGTAAATGATAATGATTTGTCAATATTTACACAAATAAAAAAACAACATTAAAATTAAAAATTATAAATAAAAATTGTATAAAGTTTAGCATATAAACATATAATATAGACAATAATATTTATATTTATGATAAATTTAGTTTCCAAGGAAATTTTTTTACAGGAAAGGGATTGTTTCATGATAATGTTAACAATCACAAAAAAGGTGAGATTTCTTCATAACTCTTACCATTTGATAGATTTCAATTCATTACCATATGGATTGAATAAATTAGAATAATACAAAAAATTCCATGAATAATTAATTAGTCATGTTTTTACATATCCATTGGGTATTATGTCCACCATATAAATATTAATTGGTGCATAATAACAAATAAGTCTGAAAAATGTCAATTGAGATGAAATGCATTACCTTACGTTCCCGTTCATTTGAAAATTATTTAAAATCTATTATAGTGGATTTAAAAATTTAGTTATTTAATTGTATAACCATATAAATATTTACAATAACATATATTATCATTTTATAAAATCTTATTACCCGTTCATTGAAAATCATTCGTTATTGTAATTTCTTCGTGTGTTAATTGCCTTATCTTCTCATATGTGTTTCATCATTAACAATCATGTTATTGTGAATATTATATAGTTATATTATCTTCCGAATAAAATTAATGAAAAATTATCAAATTTTTAAAATAATATTACTATTATAAAAATACAAGAAGGATGGTTATAAAAAAAGGATTTATGTTACGACCATGGGGACAATAGGTCACATATATGCATGTTTAACACATCCATTTTTCAATGATCATTATAGATAGACGTTAGGTAATATAATTTTATTTTAGAATGATAGTGATATCATAATTAAATTCTTTATAACTATTTATATAATACATGTGGTGAAGTGATGAAATAGAGTCACATCATTTCATTAAGGTAGTAATCTATATGTACATGAAAGATGTTATCATCTTTACATGAGTGAAAAATAATTAATGAAAATGATATATATTATATTTTCTAAATTATATATATGAAATGAATAAAATAATTATTTCATGTATATCACATATAATCATCAAATTTATCTTTATTCCACTCCATGTGAAGCCATAGTAAAGGGTGAATCACATCTCTTTGAATGGAGATTATCCACCGTACACATGAGTGGCATTATCCTATCTCCTACTTGATGGAAGGAAAAATAATGATTAAATATAATAAATAAAATAGTATAAAAAACTAATACTTTCATATATATATATTAGATGTATCATCATCCCCAACCTCGATATGTGGAAGTGAAAACAACATATCGGTTCACAAGATGGTAGTTTTCCGTACACAAGAATTATGATTTTTCAACCTATTATATGGAAGTGGAGATAGTTTTAGGTAATTAAATTACTATAAAAATATCCCTGAATATGTATTATACTATTCATAATATATAATAATGGTTTAACAAAAATTTATGGTGGTGCATAAAGAAGTAAAATAATGAATCTCATTGAAGAAGATTACCTATTCTATAGGTATCCTCCAGAGGTTTGTAATAATTCTTTCCTGGGTTGTATTTATAGAAAAAATATGGTTTTTAGGGAGAGGGGATTTATTTTATGAAGGTTTTTTTTGAAATTTCTATGAAAAGAGGTTTTATGGTGTGAAGAAGTGAGGGCATCGAGTTCCATTTTATAGGTGAGTAGTTGTGACATTATTTTAAATACTAAAAATTATTTACTAGTGTGAAGTCAATTTTACCTAGTGGTAAAAAATAAAAAGTTAAATTATTGGAGGTATGATATGCTCGAACCCCACCTCCACCACATAGTGAAAAAAATTTATAATTTTTGTTCTTTTACTTCTATGTTTACTTATTATTACCATTTTGGGTTTTCACTCTTGCAACTAGTATTTTTTACCAATTTAAATTATATATTACAACTAAATTATTATTATCCTAAAAATATATTCGATGAAAAATAATTAAAAATATAATATATAAATAAATAAATGTAAATCTAAGGCATGTTGGGAATTAAATTAAAGACAAGCACATGCAATGTGAAAAAAACACAGCTTTAACCTTAACTGAGTTAATCGAGTTTTTACTATTTATGGGTCAATATATTAATAAATAAATTCATCCATGAATGTAACATAGTTTATATTTATTAAAATTTTAAAAAAATTATAGAATATAATATTTGTAGTAATTTTAATTCATTTGGTAAAATAAAATTTATCATAAAGTAACAATAGTTTCATTTTTACATTTTTTATTTAAATTAAATTTAGACATATCAAGAGAATAATCAAACAATAATATATTAGTTCCTTACATATTTATATTAATATATTCATATAATAATATAATGGAACATAATAATTCATTCAATTTACTTCACTATTAAATAATTTAGTATCATTAATATTATTTAATTGTTAACTAAATAATTACTTTGTCGGCATTTCTTAAGAAGTTAATGTTTTTATTAATTATAAAATAATTAAAATATATAATATTTTTAAATAATAATTTATATTTCATAATTATATATATAATCAATCATTTGTTTTTTTCGTTATCCAATGGATTTATAGATTTTAAAAGTATAAAAATTATCTTTTTTGTCATTTTAATCTCATAAATTATAATAAGATTCATATTAATGTGGCATGTAATTTATATAATTTATAATTATTGATGAAAATGATTGGAATAAATTAATTAAATAATATTAAGATAATATTGTAGGTTAGTTTTTCCGTTATCGTTCTAGATTAACCCCTGGTAAAACCATTTTTACCTTAACCGCAATAATTAATATTTAATGAATCCACCATTCATTTTCCTAACAAATTATGTTTAATTAACTAAAAAATATAAATAATTATGATTAAAAATATGTAATAAATTTTAAAAAATTAAATTCATGAAATTGGGAAGTTTTATTTTAAACTTAATCCCACAAACATGATTATAAATCTAGTTTTTAATGTTAAAATGTTCAAAAGCATACAATATTTTTATATGTAATTTTAATATGAAAACAATTCCAATGAAAAATATATGTAATTAATTTATATATAATTTAAATAATTTTACTTTAAAACCAATTTAAAATATCATATAATATTATAAGTTATTTAAATGAAAAGGTTATTTTCAATTAAAAATGATTATTTTTCACCAAGCACATGAAAATGAAATATTTCAGAAAAAAACTGAAAACTTCACTATAATATTTTTATGCTTTTATTATTTAAAAATGTATTTCATTTTTAAATTTTTTTAAAAAAATATTAAAATTAAATTTTAATTCATGTGTAAAAATTATTACTAAATAATGTTTTATTTAGAACTGGTGTTTCTTGCATCAAAAGCTATCAAAAAAATTAAATTTATTATTAAATAAATCTATTGTAAAGATTTAGGGTGTAAAATTCTTCTATTCATAAATAAATTGAATCCTTTGAATATAAACTTGGTCTTGGTAATCAATGGTTTGATATTTTTAAGTACTATTATAGAAAAAAAATCCACATCGCAAATAGGTCTATAAATACCACCTTAATAAGGGAGGAAAGGGAAATAAAAATTCATATGAAAGAAAACATTTATATGAATTTATATATGATAAATTTGGTTGAAATTGAAGATATAAACATTGTATAAAATTATATATATCTATATATAGGGATATGGTTCGTTTATTACAATAGTGTTAATGATTAATAGAAAGTTAAGGGGCTAAAAAACTATACATCTAAGATGATTTAACAAACTATCTAATTCACCAAATATAAATATAATAAGATAAATTTTTTGTTTCAATATCATTTTCCAAAATATGAGGAATTATGTTACTATCTAATAATAATAAAAAATATACATACATGAGACATTTCGAATTCATAATAAAAATTTCAACATTTGGTTGTGCTATGATCAATTTATAGTTCACACATTAGTCAAAAAAATTAATATCCAAAAATTACTTTTTCTACATGATTCACTAAATATACATTTTAAATTCTCATTTGATCTATAAAATTGTAACATGATATTCCTCTTATCTTTAATAGTATAAAAAATGGATAGAAAATTTTGTCCTATAAAAAATAAAGGTCAAATTTATACATTTAATAAATATTTAACATTAAAAATCATCTAAAATATATATGACCATATTTATAAAGAATGATACTATATGATAACTATATTTCTAATAAAAAATGTGTCTCTTAATTTTTAGATACTGAATATGTGAATAACCTCATCATGTATTCTCTTGAATCATTGTAATGAAAAAAATTACCATAAAACAATATTCAAAACATTAATGCTTCTTTATTTGTAAATAAAACACAGATTATTAGATATATTTCTTATATAAAAAAAACATATTAGCTCTATTATAGATACCGTAACCCACATTGTGAAAATATCACTATTTAATTTCAAGTTATTCAATACTATCCAATTTAGATTTTCTCAAACTATCATCTCTTCACCCAAAAAAATGTTCCCAATATTGGGAACATATTAAGTGTTATCATTTTATAAATAATTTTCTTTCCATGAATATCAACCTTCCAATGATACAATTTTCCTGGTACCATTCCAGTCATGCTTTCAAATCCTCAAATAAATAGTACTACAGTATAATATTTATAAATTTCATAAGTCTTATTATCAGAATATCATTACAAAATTATTTTACAACATTTCTCGGGGATATAAATACATAAAGACATTAACAATTATTCATAGGTTATATCAATAACAAAAAGCATTAAATTAATATGATAGCTTACTATGAGGTGTATTCCCTTTATTATTGGTGATATAATTTGTGCACTTCCCCATCCCCTTAAATTTTAAATACTAAATAGTAGTGTTTTCCTCATTCCCCATACATTAAATTTATTAGTGAACCATTTATCCAAAAAAAAAAATACCAATCCCTTTAATCATTTCCCATGGTGTCTCTTTCCATTGTTATCACTTGTAGGAAACCCATTCATTCCCTTATTCCCATTATCAATTATTTTTTATGCCTTCATATTCTTTTATTTCTTCCCATTAATGCTATAAATTATCGACAATACATTCTATGTCTTGAAAACATGTAGAACGTTTTTTTGTAGGAATAAAATGTAATATAAACCAACAACCTTCAGAGACTTGGCTTCTTCCCTTCAAATAAATGGTCAATATTGCACTCTGTGTTTCATTTTTAATTTGTAGCATACCAAGATACCCATATTAGCATTACTTCATACTCCAAAACACGTTCTTCTTCCTTATTTATTATGTTAGGAATATTTCTCTTCTTCTTAGTTCATTTATAGTGAGGAAAATATTTTCCATATAATGTATCCTTAAAATCATTTCATCCCATGAGTTCTATTTCCTCTTCCTCTTAAGTATTCTTGATGAATTGCCACCATTGATCATTATATCATTTGAGATAATGCACTAAAAGTCTTCCCATTTCCTTTTCACCATATCCCAATGCCATAAATATATTCTCTTGAGACTTAATCCATTGTTTAATAGTCATTGGATCAGTAGTAACACTAAAAGATGAGGTACATATCACATATGTTTATCCAAAATAGGGGAATATTTTCGGGGAAGTGTTTTCTCCATCAATGAAAGGTTATTCTTCATAACTATATTAACCTTCCCTAAGATAGACATAACTTGATCACCTCTAATAGAACCTATATTGGCTTCCTCAATATGGAAATATCTACATTATTCAATAGTATTGAGTCCATTTTTCCTTCCTAGTTCCATTTATAAACAACCTAATGTATATGACTAGCTTGTATGATTATGAATTTTAAAAAATAACGTAAAATTACAAATATGGTGTAACACCTAGCATAAATTAAAATTTATTCATTTTTAATCTCAAAATTATAATCATTATTTTTTTAATAATATTTTTGTAGTAAAATAACTCACCTTAATTTTTAGTGAAAATTTGAATTATCATAAATAAACACCTTGGGATTGTCAAACCAGGTTCATGATAAGCCACATGGTTGTGTGCTAGGTAATGCACGATTAAAGCTCGACTTTCCTTTTTTGGAGTTATTATAACTAGGTACCATTGTTTCAATACCTCATCCACTTGTTATATCTATACTAGGGTGTATTTCTAATAAAAACATTATAACTACCATACAAAAAACATTCATACATTATTCAATAGTTATCCTCAAAATCTATATATTGGTCATGTTAAATAATCTATGTTAGCCTAAATCTAGTTCCCAAGGAATCTATTAATCTTATTTTGATAATAATTTTAACTACCCAGAATATAGTATCTTGAAGAATGTTCCTAACATTATTAAAATAGAAAAGATAAAGAGAATCAAATAAGTATGGACGGATCTATTTTTCAATTTTTGAGAACTATATACATTCATTATAGCAATTTTACATCAGAAATAGAAAATAAAACAATGTATATAAGAAAAGAAAATTCTCACCATCCTAGAAAACTCATTCAAAGGATTTATCCTCATAAAAATTGGAATGGAAAACAAATTATCATGACTTAAATTATCCAAAAAGGATAATTAATGTAGATGATCTCATTAATAAATAACAATAATAAACATGGAATGTTATACAATCCATTTAAATAACATTTCAATGATGATAAGATTATGTTAAATCAATATGTCATGGTAAATAATTGATGACACGTGACATTTAATCAATAATAGTAGAATGAAATGGATCCATAGTTAACATAATTTTTGAAATTTCATCAAAAATAATAAATAAATTATCAATGAATAAATTGATTAATTATTGGACATCAGGTTTCTTAGGAATATAATATGGTAACTGTAATGATATATCCTCATGACTGGTTAAAACATATTGGGTAGAAACCTATAGTACCCCCAATTTCATTTATTTAACCCTTAATTTGTTTTTATGATTATAAAGTGTAAGAGAGATGAAATATAGAGTTGGGTGAACATTACATATGTTTTTTTGGAAAAAAAGAGTATAGTCATGGGTTGCACATAGTTTTTCAAAAATGTGTGATAATACTAGAAGAAATATTGCACAATATATGTTTTGAGGTAGTAGTGCCAACACGGTGTGAAAATAGTTAGGGAGGCTATGTGAGGAGGACATGTGAGGGATTCCACAAGGTTATATCTAAATCACTATTAGAGCCTAGTTTGTCTATCCGTACGAACTGACCATGCACAGAATTAGTGTTTGATCCTAAAAGATAAGATCTCACTCATTTTGCATCTAACTCACACATTTTTTTCTCCTTTGTATCCAAAAATCGGTATTCCTCTCCATTGAATGTAGTAGATCCTCTGAGAATTGATTTTGAATCCATCTGGAGCTGACCGATAGCATTTTCAAGATCGATTCTTGCAGTTTGTGTCGTTCCTCACCTTTCATGGAACTTTTTATTAGATCTAATTTGATGTACATCTCATATCCTATCAGTTTAACATATATATTCCCATTATGAGTATATTAAAAAATTTTATTTCTTATATAATGATATGTGGACTTATTATTTCTAGGGGAAGAGATTAAAGGCAGTTTCATGGAGAATCAACACGGTTTTCTTGAGCATTATCCATCCATTTTAATTTTTCACCAAAATGATCAAGGTAGGTGGCTTCACTCATGACTGCACATAGTAGATCTAAATGGAATTGTTTCAAATTGAAATCATTGTGTGGAATTTTTTGGGAATTTTCGACTTTATAATTTCTAGAAATTCATGTTTTCTATGGTTGTGGAAATTTTGGAAAATTGGTGATTTTGATTAATGTGTTTGATTCATGATTTTAAAAAACATGTATTAAAATGAGATTTTTGAGAAATTACTATAAATGGATTTTGTCATAATGGTTTTCAAAGAATGGACTATTTTTTGAGATGAAATCAGTTTTTTGGAATTGAATTATTTATATGGGTTCTAATAAAATAATAGTTTTATTGAAATGGATTCAAATGGTTATTTGAAATGGTTTTTGAATAATATTGGTGTGTGTAGATAAATTTTATAGGTCTCGGTGGGAATATGACAATGTTCTCGGTCCCAAATCTGTAATGGAATATGGGGAATAACTATCATGTAAAGACACAATAGATTGACGAGAGACCTCCTATGAGTGTTGAAATATCATAAATAAGCTTCCATGTTATAATATGTGAATATGTGTAATAAAATGGTTATTCCCTAAAAAATTTTAAGAAATGGTTTTAAAGCCTTTTTTGGTTGTTTTTTGAGGTATATGGTTTAATGGAAAATCGATTTTAATATCACTCGTAACCTTTTTGGATATAAATGGGTTTGGAAGTTATTTATATTTATTTAGAAAATATTTTGGGAGTTTTTTTATTGAAAATATTTTAGGTAAATATATATAACATTTATATCCTAGTGGTGTGAGTAGGGAAGTAATTGGGGAAAGCCTACTTGGTTTTATACTCCCCCCTACTTTGGAACTTTTGTGCTTCTGTAGATTCTATATTCTGGAACATGGGCATGGGTAATGTACCACACATCTATAGCACCCCCTCGTGATACATGGGCTATTTGGATATGTTGGAGCATGGATATTGTGGTGCATAGAGTCTCATGGTCATATTTGAGTCTTTAGTTGACTTTCCACAATTTAATTTGACATTGGTCTTCATTCCACAATAGAATAATTTGGTATAGTTCCGTTATAAAGATGATCGTTTTCTTGTCTTGTATTTATTATGCTTCATATAGTGGTTGTTTGGTTAATGGTTTATTCCTTAAAAGGTAAATCTTCCCCCACATTCACCCTACACCCTTTGGAATTTAGTGCTAGTCTTTGGTGTCTTAAGGATATCAGTTAATTCCTATTAATGATTTTTGGTGTTCTCAGGAGAATTATAATGGGTGTTTCATTATAAATGGTATCAGTTTGTTCGATCCGAAATTTTATTTGAGATTAGAATTATTGACTTGTACCTTCATTATAGAACAAGTAGTCATCAGTTTTATTGGACTTTGAGTCAAAATTTGATGTTATCTATTAATTTGGTTGTGATCATAGAAAGGAGAAGGATAATAGGGACATTAAATGTAGAGCATAAAAAGATGTATCTAACCTTGTGAATACAGGTGAAATGAATTTTTTGGAATAAGCAGTGAGAATGGACTATTATCTATTGGCGATGTTGTCATAGGCATCAAAAGAAGAGATCGAGGATACCATTTTTCCAGTAGATTTGGATCAATATATGGATTTGTTTCTGCAAAACATCTCAAGGACAGTACCTATAAGTGAATTAGATTTTACGATTCATCTACTTCTAGCGAGTAGTCATATTTTCCTTCCGTCTTATAGGATTGAACCAAGAGATTTGAGGGAAATAAAAGTGAAATTGAAGGATTTGTAAATCAATTGTCTCATTCAAAAAAGTACTTATTTGTGGGTATCATTGTAACTCCCCTAGATTTCATAGTACTCTATTTCTTCAATGTAATACAATTACTTGTGCTATACGCAACACTGAGTTCAAGCGCACCATAACTTACCAAACTAGTCGTTATGAATAGTATTAACTAAATTTTTAATTTTATATATTCAATATTATTTAAACATCCATATTATGTGTTTCTTAGACATAATATAAGAAGAAATGCATTTTTTTCCAGATGAAGGAACTATTTTTCAGAAAATACAATTTTAACGCCTTTTAATAGAAAACATTATTAAAATATAGTTCATTTTCAATTTAATATGTTCTATTTTAAAAAATAAAATTCTTATTTAGAATCAATACCTAAAAAAATTGTTTGGGTAAATGTTTGGTATTTTCCAAATAAAATTCATTTTTTAATGAATAGTGAAAAATTGAGAATTTGAAATCAAAAATGCCATCTAATATAATCTATTTATATGGTTATATTATCTTTTTAATTAGTTTTAATGGGTAATTAGATTATATGTTTACCATTTAAATCAATGTTGGTCATTGAAGGTAATTTCACCTCAAAATTGGACATAAACATGTGTCGACCTTTTGATAATTATTGTTTCGTAAAAACATGCTATTTGTTTTGACAACAAGAATTAACTTTAAATTAATTAATCTAATATATATGATTTTAATCTAGTAATATAGACCCCATTTTTGAAATTATAATACCAAATATAGCTTAGGATGAATTTTTTATAATTTTCTGAAAACATTCAATTTTTGTTGAATAGTGAAAAACACTACATTATTGTTTAACCAGACCTTTTTATTTAAATAATTATTCATTTTATTTAAATTTATTTTACATAAAAAAGTTTTATAATACATATATATGTTATATTTAATTCTTTGGAGGCATTTTATAATATGTTTAGATATATAAAAATTTTATCGAACTTTTTACCGTCTTTTACCCATCTCCTGGGAGCATTTTCAAATTTGTATAAAACATAATTTTACCACATCTATAAGTTGAATTTCAAAAATCCAAGATACATGGTAAAAAAAAAATGTAAAATGTGGTTCAATAGGATGAAATTAATTTTTGGTGAATAGTAACTTTTTATTTTGTTTTACCACGATTAAAAGTAAATAGGGTAATTAAGGGTTAAAATGATATCATAATTACCATAACACATGTGCTAATTCAATTGGATAAATTTAATTTGACCAAAAACAACCTTAGAAATAAAATATGATCATTTACGTCCACTTGAATTAGATTAGAACATTTATTATTATATAATTCAATGAATAGTTAAAAGTCTTCAATTGAAGTTTTCATAACTAATTTATTTTTAATATAGGGTTTTACATAAGATAAATTCAACAATAAATATTCATTAGAAAAATAAAAATATTTCCTACATAATGGTATTTTATTTAGTATTTTTATACATTAAATAATTAAATTTATTTATAACACAACGATGATGCAGTAATTACATTATTAATAAAAGACTAAAATAATTGATAATATAAATACAAAAATAAATATAATTTGATATTTATGATAAATTAAACTAGTTTTAATGTTTAATTAAACATTTTATAGTTGATTCAATCAATTTTTTTTCTATGAAATCATGCTATTATGATTTTGAGAAAAAACAAATTCCAAATAGTGTAAAATTTGACATAAAATAGTTTTTAAAACAAATATTATATCATTAATTGATATAATAGTCCTACAAATCAATGTATCTGCCAAAGTACTTAAATAATATAATATATGTCACTAATAAATCACTTGAGGTTCTCATGGAAGTTTAGAGTATGCCTATTAACCATATAGTGTAAAAATACAAGAAGATAAGGTAAGAGTTAAACTATTTAACTAAGTGTTAAATCTAAAAGTTAAGGTTAAAATGACAACCTAAACATGTATAAAACCATTAGTTGAGAGTCGTTCGACCCATAACCTCCTAAGGCTTGAACTATATTCATTTTGATCCATTATAACCGAATATGATTGTATAATAAATTAATATTTTAATCTTTTCCCAAAGTGACCCTCACCCCTCTTATAAAAGGGAACTTCACCTTCTCTCATAATCACTCTTCCAAATACATTAGGATCATTAAAACCCTACCAAAATACCCTCCCAACATTCCTCTCTTCATTTTATAGGCCTTACTCTAGTCAAAAACCCAATCTATGATGCCCTTATGATCAAATCAAATGGACGAACACGAAGAAAAGATAAATATTTCATCACTTCTTTCATGTTATTTTCTTATTCCACTTCTTCTTTCTTTGTTGTTTCCATTATAAAATAATAAATCCAGTATATTCTATATATAGCTATGTTATTATAAAAATGGTACAACAATATTAACTATTCTATCCATCCTATAAATGAAAAATTCTCGATACATGCGTACATACGGATTAACGTCTCCACGTTGTTGTGTAGTTTGTTATTCAAACACTTCATTATTTGGGTGAGTATAATAATGAGTATAAATGATTTAAATAATAAATATATCATGTCATTTATTCTGTATCTATTATATACCATCAAATTACATATTATTTCACCAGCGATATAATGATATTGTTGCTCATGCGTACATACGGATTACCGTCTCCACGACACGATGAGATTCATTTCCATGTTCAAAGTTCAACGATGATTATAAAATATATATCATTAATAATAATGTAATATATGAAATAATAATTCTACTGGAGATATAAATATATATATTTATGTACTTACATATATCTTATTAACTTAGTTCTGTTAAATAAGATATGAAAATAAAAACAACGTTTATGCGTATGTACGACCTACTGTCTCCATAAACGGTGGTTTCCATTTCATATTTATGTATATAATTAATATTTATATTCTAAATATATATTATTTTCTATATTATGAAAGTATTTAAATCATTATCTAAGTGATAATGTCAAGAATAACAAGTTAAATCACATTCGATAAAGGAAGTGATTATTACTCGAAATGTTATTTTAACACGGAAATTATTATTAAATGGATAGTTTAAAGTCATAAATGAATCATGTATGATATCATAAATATTAATATGGTCCTGGAATAATTTAATATCAGACTATGTTCTTTATATAGATGATTAAACATACCCTTGACTAATGGGCAGTACGAGGTAAGGGATTTTCATGTCACTCCTTATTTCCATGAGATTCATGATATGTTGACACTATTTCATTTTGAGTGGTGTTTGTACTACCCATAATTGTATTAGTTGTGTAATACACTTTAATTTATGTGTATTTACATCTTCATTGTATGATAATTCTTTTATGGGGTGTATGTTTCGTATGTTACCAAATTGGTAAGGGTTAATTCCTCAATAAAATTATTATTCAAGATTGTTTTTGGGTAATATTTTACTGGGACATATTTATTATCCATGTCAATGTTTCATAAAAAGAGTTTTTAATGGGATTTTTTAAGGGACTCTTTTATTAAAACATCATTTTAAATGTTTTAAATATTTATTCTTCTAAATCATTCTCATTAAATCCCATGTTTTCAAAATGGGTTTTTAAGGATTTATTTATATTGACATGAATGTTTTTAAAATGTTAATTCCATTCAAAAGATTCAAAGTGGTATGGGACACTTTGATTCAAAAATGACTTTAAATGTCTTCCATTGTAAATTGTGTGACTTTTAAATGTTTTCAGAAATAATGCATATTTCTCTCAAAGTGTTTTACAAATCATTTTCATCTATATCAACATCCTTTGATAGATTTTAAACTTGATTGAAGATGATTTATTATGATACAAATCATCCATATTGTATTGATGGATTTATGATTTGATCGATTGTGGATTTGTTATTTTTATACCATTCATAGTTTATGGTTAAAGTATTGAAATTTTGTATGCTAGTTCTAATACGAATGTTGTTGTTATTTTTCAACCTTTTCATATGATGATTTTATTGGACATAGTAAGTGACGGGTGGAGCCCGCTATAGCTTCTCAATGCATAATTAGGTCTCATGAAACAATTCGACATGGAATTGGTTGAGGCCTTTTCCAATTTGATATATATATGGTTTTGGCCGAGGCCAAAATCATTTTTAGATGTCTTGGTTAAGGCCTTAACAAAAATTTTCAGAATGTTTGACATTATACATTCCATCATTATGAAAATAATTTTGATGGTTCATGTGGACATTCGACTAGTATAATACCAATGAATATGTTTTATTATTGAATTATTTACTCGTCTCATATTCCTTCCATAAATGTGTTCATGTTTATTATTTGTAAAGGAATCTATTTTCAATTATTCATCATGCTTAATAATTATGTTATCTTATGTTGTATTGCTTACCCTTTATGAGAATTTGAGCTCAGCCCTTTTTTATGTTCATTTTCCTAGGATTCTAATAAGTGTGTTATGATTGATACACTTGGTTAATCTAGGGGATTAATGGTGTTCTCAAAGGATAATTTATGTTGTGGTTTAATTTCTAATGTGTAATGTAACATCCATATATGTAATCTAATTTCATAGACTGCTAAACTGATTTCTCTTTCAGGACATGGTTCCATGTAATCATGCCAATGTAATAAAATAATGTACTGACTATGGGTAACTATGGTTGAGGCATTACAGTTGGTATCAGAAAATGTTTAGCAACAACATTGGATATATATTTATATAAACTCTAATTAGAGAACATTACACTAAGATAGTCTTTAAAGATTATTATAAAATAACTTCCTAAAATTTTGGTAATGTAGAGAATATGTTTAATTTACAATCAATAAATCTCTGTCTGGATACGATCAGGTATAGGCGGCTCTGGCACCGATGTACTTAGGAGTGGAAACTCCGATAATGAGTTTCGGACTTGACCCAGGGTTTCTTGGAAAATGACAACGGGACTTGCTGCAAACTTGATTATGACGCTCCCAGAGGATATTCCTAAGATAATATTCATTTACATTACAAACCATTTTGAAGGATATATTAGTATATACTCCCTAAAACAAAAAATCATTATGATTATTGATTATATCCATAAACTGTTCAATTTATGTTAATGGTCTTAGAATTTTGGAATTATGTATTGAAATTCATATACTAATCTAGTGTATGCCATTTTTTAGAAACGATGCCCAGTAGATGGAATGAGAACTCCAGAAACATGCATGATCAAAAGGGTAAGAAGGATCATATCGTTCATGGTATTAATAAAAAATTTATAAAGGAAATAGTCTCCCATGTATTATCATCATATGAAGAAATAATATCCTGTGTGAATAAGATAAGTAATTAATTCTCTAAGTCATATGTCATTAAAGAGAAGATAGAGATGAAATGGATGGTAGAGATAAATATGGGTAAAGGAAATAAGGGAAAGAAGGATTTTACCATATGTGATAACATTGGAAGGAATCACCTTGGGAAATTCCTGAATGGAATGATATTTTTTTATATGTGTGGAAAAAAGGGCACCATGTAAGTGATTTCAAGGGTAAGAAAGAAGGATTAAAATGTACAATGATTTATCTGATGGAGTTGGGACACTACATGAATCAATGTTCTAGTCATCAGAGTATACCACATATGATGCTATAGGATAATAATCAAGTTATTATACTACCACCGATGAAGAATAATGACTTGTGTTCTTATGGTGTCATTAATTATTTCATTTCATTGTTTTATCAATGATGTTCCTGTAATATGAATTATGGAAATGAATAAGGATTGTACTTCAGTACTATTTCTTTGAGGATTTGAGATAATATGGTTCTGATACTATGGTAGTGATTTTGGAATAAGGCATGATTGATTTGGATTCAATATTCTTGACTTATTTAAATCTAATTAGTTTTTTGTTAATTCCATTGTTGTTAGAGTTAAAAACATTTAGATATAAGGAGTATATATAGTATTATATAAATAATAAGTGAGAATGAATGTAATCAATAAGGTTTTATGGTAATTCATGGTGTTACCATATTTTAAAAGAATACATGATGAAGGTATTCACAAGTTATTATGAAAAAAACTGATCTTCATTATTTTTACCTTCCTTATATGTTTTGGACTGTGAGTTTGGATAGAAGTATTTTGGATAAGTTTAAAAGTCGGAATCGATTAAGTTTGAAATTGAATTTGACAATGTAGTTTTTCTAAATAGTATGACAAAAGAATTATAAATTAATTAATATTGGAACCCTATATTTTTAGGATAAATAGAATATTTTTGAATTATATTATCTTTTAGAGTGAAATATGAGTTCGTGGGAGAAATTAGTTGAAGGATGAAACTATACTTGTCAAGTGTATATATATATGTGTTTGTGTGTGTTTGTGTTTTTCATCTTGTTATATGAATTAATTAATTATAAAACATTAGGGAAGGTCTGTTCAAGAAAAAATGTGTTATCCTAATACCTTATGTCATTTCGAACCAACAATATTATAAATCATCATAGATTTATGGCATTGAGGCCCTTAATATTACAATTGTTTTAGATTTATTGTCTCAATAACTCCATATAATTTTTTACATTTTTACTCCAATTATGTGTCTATAATTGCCACCAGTTTTCTCCTAATCGAGATCATAATTTTGTGGGGAACGTTTTCATTTCTCTTTCCCTATTTTTAAGACAAAATTTTATTAACCCAATTTCTGATGAGGGTTTCCACAAATATATTTTTCTATTTTTAACAATTTATTTATGAAGAAAAATTTAAAATTGATTGGACGAAATTTATAGAAGGAGGGTAGAATGTGACATCCCAAGATATCATAGTATGTTATTTCTTCAAAGTAATTGAATAACAAGCGTTATACACAACACTGATTTCAAGCGCACCATAACTTACCAAACTAGCAGTTTAGAAGGGGATATGAATAGTATTAACAAAATATTGAATTTTATATATTTTATACAAGTTTAACATCTATATTATGTGTTTCATAGACATAATATAAGAACAAATTCATTTTTTTTAAAAAGGAACTATTTCTCAGAAAATGTAATTTTGCTGTCTTTTAACTGCGAACCCTCTTCAAATCATGTTTTTTTCACTTTTATTTGATCTATTTGAAAAAAATAAAATTATTATTTATAATCAAGACATCAAGATTTACTTTGGGTATATTTTTTCTATTTTTATAATAAAATTCATTTTTCATGAATAGTAAAAAATACTGTATTTTTATTCAAAACTTACTTTTAATCTAATATATTAATATGGTAAGATTATCTTTTTAATTAGTTTTTAAGTGAAATTAGATTATATTTTTACCATTTAAATCAATGTTGGTCATTGTAAGTAATTTCACTTTAAAATTTGACATAAACTTGTGTCAATCTTTTGATAGTTATTGTTTCTTAAAAACAGGCTCTTTGTTTTGAGAACAAATATTAAAATTAAATTAATTAATCTAAAATCAATGTTTTAAATTTTAGAAAGTATACATCATTTTTTAATTCAGAATCTCAAATATATCATAGGATGATTTTTTGACATTTTTCTAAAAACTTTCAATTTTTGATGAATAGTGAAAACACCATGTTATTGTTTAAATCAACTTTTTATTTAAATAATTATTAATTTTATATAAATTTATTTTAGGTAAAAATAGATACATAATACCACTATATGATCAATATAATTCCTTGGAGTCATTTTATAATAAGTTTAGATATAAAAAAAAATTTGTACTTTTTACAGTCATTTACCCAGCTCTTAGAACCATTTGCAAATTTGTATAAAACTTAATTTTACCACTTCTGTGATTTTAATTTCAAATATTAAAGAGACACAGTTAATAATAGTAAGTAAAATTTGGTTCAATAAGTTGAAAATAATTTTTTGTGAATAATAAATATTTAATTTTATTTACCATAGTTAAAAGTAAATAGGGTAATTAAGGGTAAAAATGATATCATAATTACACTAACACGTTTCCTAATTCAATTGGATAAGTGTAAATCAACCAAAAACAACCTTAGGAATAAAATATGATCCTTTAGGACTAGTTGGATTAGATTAGGAGATTTATTATTATTTAATTCAAAGAAGAGTTAAAAGTGTTAAAATCTTATTTTCACAACTAAATAATTTTTAATATTGGGTAATATATAAGATAAATTCGACTATAAATAATAATTAGAAATATAAAATGTAACACCCCGAGATTTTATGAAAAATATTATTTTTAATTTTATTGATGTCTTGTGTAGTACGCTACACCAAAAGGATCTTTCACTACACACATCCCTGACATGGCTTTCATTACACGCAATCGCGACCTTCCACAATAGCGTGTTTAGTAAGAAATACCGAGTTTCACTAAACAAGATATTATTATAATATTATTATGAACTAGCCGTTATGAATAGTAATAACCACTTTTTGAAATTTTTTAAATTTAATTTTTCAAAATGGGCTTCATTTTTGGATTCGGAATATCAAATTTAGCTTAGGATGAAATTTTGGTACTTTTCGGATAACTTTCATATTCTGATGAATAGTGAAAATTATTATATTTTTATTAAAATCAATTTTTTTAATCAAAATATTTCGTAGTGATAAATTATTAATTTGAGTGGTTTCAATGTATATTTATAATATATTTTTACAATTTAATACAATGTTGGTCATTGGATGTAATTTTACATTTAAACCAAACACAAACAAGTGTCAATCTTTTGATAGTTATTATCTCTTAAAAACATGCTATTTGTCTTGACGACGGGAATTAATTTTTAAATTAGTTAATGTAACTGATATGTTTTGAATTTGGTAAAATAAACATCATTTTTGAATTCATAATATCAAATATAGCTTAGGCATA
Source organism: Viscum album (assembly GCA_963277665.1). Classification (NCBI taxonomy): domain Eukaryota; kingdom Viridiplantae; phylum Streptophyta; class Magnoliopsida; order Santalales; family Viscaceae; genus Viscum; species Viscum album. The sequence goes on along the minus strand of OY728143.1, from coordinate 794,097,954 downwards.
ATTTTTGGTATTTTTCTGGACACTTTCATTTTTTGACGAATAGTGAAACCACTAAGTGGTAGTTAAAAAAACTGAATTTTTCATAAAACTTAATTTTACCACTTTTGTGAATGGAATGTCAAAAATCTGAGAGACTTGGTTGATGTCAGTATGTAAAATGTGGTTCAATGATATGAAAATAATTTTTGGTGAATAGTAACTTTGTACTTTTTTTTACCACGGTTAAAAGTAAATAGGGTAGTTAATGGTAAAAATGATATTATTATTACCCTAACACATGTACTAATTCTATTGGATAAGTTTAATTAGATCAAAAACAACCTTAAGAATAAAATATGATCATTTAGGCCCACTTGGATTAGATTAGGACATTTATTATTAATTTATTTAAAGAAGGGTTAAAATAGTTAAAATCAATGTTTAATAAGTAAATCATTTTTAATATAGGGTTATACATTTGATAAATTAGACTATAAATACTAATTAGAAAGATAAAAAGATTTACTACATAATGGTATTTTATTTGTAATTTTTAGACATTAACGAGTTTAATTTATTTATGACACAATTATGGTACAGTAATTATCTTATTAATGAAATATTGACATAATTGATGTTATAAATACCCAAATAAATGTAATTTGAGACTTTTTATATATTACACTAATTTTCTAGGTTAATATTACATTTTAGTATTTATTTAATTAACTTTTTTCGAACTAATCATTCTGTTATGATTTTCACAAAAATCAATTACTAAATAGTGTCAAAATTGACATAAAATAGATTTTAAAACAAATATTATATTACTAATTGTTTTTTTATTCGTAAAAATCTAAGGTTCGGCGAAATGACTTAGATAAAGTTTTATATATAAATAATAAACAACTTGGGGTTCGTTTGGCTTGATATAGTAAGTTTATTAACCTTATAGTGTAAGAAAACAAGAAGACACGATAAAAGTAAAATTATCTAACTTAATGTTAAATATAAATGATAAGGTTAAAATAGGAACCTAAACTTGTCTAAATTCTGTTGGATGAGAGGATTTCGACCCATCCCCACGTTAGCTTTGAAATAAATCAATTTGGAGCTATTTAAAACCGAATTTGGCTTTATAATAAAATAATAATTTTAGTTATTCCAAAGGTGCCCCTCTCCTCCCTTTTAAAAGGGCACCCCCTACCTCTCTTCCTCACACCACTTTGAGCCTTCAAGATCGGCCAACCCCTGCCAAATTATCTTCTCCACTTCCCTAGCAACATCCTAGAGGTTTTGGTCTTCATCAAAGACCAATTTCAGTGCCCTAAAAGGAGATCTGAAAGAGGCGCTTCAAAGAAGAGGTAATGTCCGTTACCGATTCTTTCAACATCATTTCTTCTTCCACTTCTTCTTCTTAGGTTGTTTCATTATGAAGTAATAACATCAGTGTCACAAATATACTGATATTTTATTATATGTATGAAACAACTCTATTTCACAATCTATCAATCCTATGGAAAACGAAATCACCGCTCGTGCGTACGTACGGAATACCGTCTCCACATCGTGGTGAAATCTATTTTCCCCCACCACCTTACTTAGATGGGTATAATGGTGTAAATAATAACTATATATGATTATTTTAAAGTGATATTTATTCTGAAATAGTATACATACACTCCAATACAATCCCACGATCATGAGAACGATATCATCGCTCGTGCGTACGTACGGACTACTGTCTCCACGACGCGATGAGATTCATTCTCCACATTAACCATTCATGAATGATTATAAAGTATATATAATAAGTAATCATGAAATATATGACATAATAATGATACTGGATTTATGTGTGTGTATATATGTATGTTATCTACTTAATTCCATTCAACTCAATAAGGAAACGAAAACAGCATTCATGCGTACGTACGGCCTACCGTCTCCATGAACGGTGTATTTATTTCCATTTACTGATTTATTATATATATTCATATTGTGAATATATATTATGTATAAATCATGTTTGATATTCTGGAATTAAGTAATCATGATCTAAGTAATCATATAAATAATTACAAGTCAAAACACGGATGACAAATGGAACAATTTTACTGAAAACGCTCTTTAACATGGAATTTACAAAAGAACGGGTAATATAAAGTCATAAGTGAACCATATATGATATCATAACAATTAGTATGATTCTGGAATAAGTCAATGACATTATTTAAATCATTATACAGGAGTTTCGGACACTAATGAAGAAAATCGAACCTAAGGTAAGGGAAATATCACAATCTCATTTTTATCTGAGATTGTTTATAATTTGAAATTTACTGGGGTGTATTTTATCATCCACATCCATATTTCCTCAATATGTAATATTATTTCCATCCACCAAAAATTTTTTAAATCCAAATTTACCTTTCGGTGAGTTTTTAGTAAAAGATATGAAAGGAATCTTTTGTCATTTTTCGTACGAGGTACTTTTTGACTTTTACGACAAAAGTACGAGAAGAATGTTTTATTATCTTATATGGCATGAATGTATTTTTAAAACATTATTTCCAAGAATCTTACTTTACAAGTTTTCAATATTATTTTTAATCAACATCTTTTAGTTTAAAATTTTATGACATGTTAAGAAAGGAAAAATGTTTTTGAAGTAGAAAGGATATTTTCCTCAAGAATGGAGTTCAAGTGTTTTATAAAAATTATTTTCCATCTAAGATAATATAAGGTTCTATTTCTATCCCTATTTTTTACATTGAATTGATTATGTTATGATGTCCTTTTATCTTATACGGATTATGACTTGATGTTTAAGATTCCCATTTTTATTACATGGTTTATGTATGATGTATGGTTTATGATTTTGTGGCACACATAATAACGGTATCATTATGGGATGGGTGGGACGTATATCTACCTCCAATGCATTGGGTAAAGATTTTATATCTCATGAGATAGACATGGCTGGAACGGCAGGTTAAACTGGTTCAGTAAAATAGGACTAAAACGGGGAGTGAACTCGGTTCAGAAATGGACTTTGTCCACTAAGATAGTCTTAGAAATGAGTCTTGACTAATAAGATATGATTCTCTATGATTATGTATGTATTCCACAAAGTTTCATGTTTTATGTTATGATTATTGGGATTACATTTTCACTACTATGATTTATCCCATGTTATGATATTATGATCTCTTTTGCAGGTTAAGATTTCCAAAATGTTATGTTCTTATTAATATGATGTGATTGATTTTTTCTTTTGTTTACCCTTACTGAGCATTTGAGATCACCCTTTTATGTTTTCTTTTCCCCATGATATAAAGAAAGGTTTTAGGTAAGAAAAAAGGGAAGATCTTTATGGGAGATGTTGAAGATATTTCACCATGATTAGAAGATTACGTTCCGAGTTTCCAAAGACACTAAACTATTACGGTCCTTGTGTTTGTGTTTTTGTTCTGTAATAAGTATTCCGCAAAAGTAATGTAATGTCCTTGTACGTCAAGATTCGGGTCTCCACAGTTGGTATCAGAAGAAAGGTTTAGTCATCCTTTAGAAAGTAGGATGTGAGAACTTTAGTGAGATCCCTAGAGAAATTTCTATGGTATGTCTAGGGATGTACCTAAGGTTAAGTATAAGTATAGGTTATAGTCCTAGAATCATTCTAAAGATCTTAGAATTAAACCTAAGATGTTAGATATTGAAGGTACTCCCCCTTTATTATAGTGTTTTCCCTAGCATGATTTTTGCCTCTCACACTATTCTTTTTTGGTTTTAGACGATGGATGGAACCCGAAGGAACCGTGTTGATCAATGCAATGGACAATGAAATGATTGTCCTCTTGAAAAAGAAAATGTTATGGGAGATGGAGTGAAAAATCTTATTGTTATTCTTACACAAGCTATGAATCATTCTGGACATCCAAATGAGCAGTGAAGGGAACAATATTCTATTGAGTCCTTCATGAGGCAACGTACACCTTCTTTCAGTGGGTCTTCTAATCCACTTGTTGCTGAACAATGGATCAGTACCACTGAAAATATATTTTCAGTTATTCAATGTTCTGAACATGATAAAATCATCTTAGCAGTATATCGTTTGGATGTTGAAGCTGATCAATGGTGGAATCTTATCAAGAATACGAGGAAAAGAGATGAAATTGAGTCCATGGAATGGGACTAGTTCAAGAACTTATTTTTCAATAAGTACTTCTCTCGTATTCTTCTAACAAAGATGAAGAAGGAGTTTCTTGAACTAAAGAAAAAGGATGATGAATCTGTTGGTATATTCGAAGCGAATTTTACAAGGTTTGCAAGGTATGCATCTGGATTTATCATTCAACCTGAAAGTAATGTTGATCGATTCTTCAGTGGCTGAAAACCAAATCTTCGAAGGGAATTAGCTATAAGAGACTTCAGTGGCTATGAAGAAATTGTGCGTTGTGCTATCCAGGTAGAAATGGAAGTTGGTATTACTTATCCATCTCATAGTTTTGACAAGAAACGAAAGATGGAGTTCAAGGAGAAATCTCAGAATAATGGTGAAAAGAAGATGAATGTTTCCTTATGCTCAAAGTGTGGAAAGAAGCATGGTGGAGACTGTCTTAAAGGGACAAGTAAATGTTTCAAATGAGGAAAGGAAGGTCACCGGGCATTTGAATGCCGCAATGATGGCAAGAAGATGTCTAATGATGCAACCAAATGAAGGGATACATAGAATGAACCTACTACACTTCAATGCTTCAAGTGAAAGGAAATGGGGCATTATGCTAATAAACGCCCTAATCCAAGGGTTAGTGATGATCGACATGAGCAACCACTTAAGGTAAAGGACAAAGAGAAGTCACATGTGATCACCATTGGTGATGTTGAATATGATAACGATGTGGTGGAATGATTAAGTGTTTATGTAATGGGATTCCAAAATAATGTTGTATATAGTATCGTGGAATATTGGAATATGTATGTATTGGTCTATTATGGTTTTCAATAATTTTATGGTACCGGTAACCATGGAAAGTGATTGAGTTATTTTTTGAAAAACGATGATATGCATATAATGATGGGAAAATGAGAAAATGAAATATTTGACAGTATTAATGAGCTCATGATTGATATAAGGACTAAGTGATATCATGGTTTGAGTATATAGAATTTTGAGGATTTTGGTATGTGGAAAGTGTTAACTTTTAACTGCATTCATGTTTTCAATAAGGTTCAATGGGTATTCAAGATAATACACGATTAAGGCCTTTGAATGTTTGGAATGTGACCAACAAGACATATCTTATGATATATGGGGATCAACGATGTTATTAAACCTCTGGTAATCGTTTTCACTATATTATGAGAGTGGACTGAAGTGTTATGGATAAGCCTAAATATTGGAATAGATTATGTTGGACATAAGTTAGTATTGTTTAAGGATATAAGTTTTTCGATATTATTGATGGGATGTTATAGTAATATAGTTTTAGAAAAAAGACACCCTGCAGGATGGGCGACAGCCCATCGCATCAGGAAAGGCTGTGGGAATCGAACCCACAACCGAAGTGCGACTGACCTTTATCGCCTACCACTGGCCTACAGTAAGTCATTGTTTAGTAGAAACAAGTTTTATTATATTAAACAGTATGATATATGAAGTATAAGTCCATTTTAGGAACCATATATCATTAATCTCACTATAGATGAACTTATGTATTTTTTTGATAACTTTTCTATCCTTTTGTTTGAGACAGATGGAATGACCCATCATTCTATCACATGATCTGTTAACACTTCACAAATAACATATTCAACTTCATTTAATTAAGAGATGAAGTGGAATTTTTTCAAAGAACGAACAACAGTGGGATTGTACCAAAATCAAGCAATTATTTCTTCTAATTCAAAATTTTCAATTTTAGGGAAATGATATTGAAAACCAAAAATGTTTTCTTAGAGATCTTATATCCGATGAATCAAATGGTACCTAAGATAATCACAAATTTATGGATTTGTGATTGATGGATTTTTCATAGCCATGTTCTCTACCACTCTCCATCAGAACATGATGGTTAGATTTTTCTTCCAAATCCATATTTTCACCTATGTTCTCCTACGTGGAAACCCAGTGATGAGTTAATTTGGGTAACCGTTACATTTCATACATTAGTTTTTAAAGCCATGTTTTGGTATTCCTTTTTACTATGTGGGTTTCTAGTAAAGAAACTTTCGAGTAGTAAACCATTTATAACTCTGACGAATTTTGAGGGCGAAATTCATTTTAAGGGGGGTAGAATGTAACACCCAGAGATTTTATGAAAAATATTACTTTTAATTTTATTGATGTCTTATGTTGTACGCTACACCAAATGGAGCTTGTACTACACGCATCCCTGACTTGTCTTGCATTACACGCAATCGTGACCTTCCACGATAGCGTGTGTAGTAAGCAATACCGAGTTTCACTAGATATTATTATAATATTATTATGAACTAGCCGTTATGAATAGTAATAACCACTTTTTGAAATTTTTTAAATTTTATTTTTCAAAATGGACTTCATTTTAGGATTTGGAATATCGAAATTAGCTTAGGGTTAAATTTTGGTACTTTTCGGATAACTTTCATATTCTGATGAATAGTGAAAATTATTATATTTTTATTAAAAACAACTTTTTTAATCGAAATAATTAATAGTGATAAATTATTATTTTGAGTTGTTTTAAAGTACATTTAGAATATATTTTTACAATTTAAAACAATGTTGATCATTGGATGTAATTTTACATTTAAACCAGACATAAACAAGTGTCAATCTTTTGATAGTTATTATCTCTTAAAAACACGCTATTTGTCTTGACGAAGAGAATTAATTTTTAAATTAGTTAATGTAACTGATATGTTTTTAATTTGGTAAAATAAACAACATTTTTGAATTCATAATATCAAATATAGCTTAGGCCTAATTTTTGGTATTTTTCTGGAAACATTCTTTTTTTGACGAATAGTGAAACCACTAAGTGGTAGTTAAAAAACTAAATTTTTCATAAAACTTAATTTTACCACTTTTGTGAATGGAATTTAAAAAATCCTAATTACACGGTTGATGTCAGTAAGTAAAATTTGGTTCAATGAGATGAAAATAATTTTTGGTGAATAGTAACTTTTTACTTTTTTTTACCACGGTTAAAAGTAAATAGGGTAGTTAATGGTAAAAATGATATTGTTATTATCCTAACACATGTCCTAATTCTATTGGATAAGTGTAATTCGACCAAAAACAACCTTAGGATTAAAATATGATCATTTAGGCCCACATGGATTAGATTAGGACATTTATTATTAATTTATTTAAAGAAGGGTTAAAATAGTTAAAATCAATGTTTAATAAGTAAATCATTTTTAATACAGGGTTATACATAAGCTAAATTCGACTATAAATACCCATTAGATAGATAAAAATATTTCCTACATAATGGTATTTTATTTGTAATTTTTAGACATTAAATAAGTTAATTTATTTATGCCACAATGATGATGCAGTAATTATCTTATTAGTGAAATATTGACATAATTGATGTTATAAATACCCAAATAAATGTAATTTGAGACTTTTTATGTATTTCACTAATTTTCTAGGTTAATATGACATTTTAGTATTGATTTAATTAACGTTTTTCGAACTAATCATTCTTTTATGATTTTCAAAAAAATCAATTACTATATAGTGTCAGAATTGACATAAAATAGTTTTTAAAACAAATATTATATTATTAATTGTTATTTTATTTCTAAAAATCTAAGGTTCGGCCAAATGACATAGATAAGGTTATATATATTAATAATAAACAACTTGGGGTTCGTTTGACTTGATATAGTAAGTTTATTAACCTTATAGTGTAAGAAAATAAGAAGACACGATAAAAGTAGAATTATCTAACTTAATGTTAAATGTAAATGATAAGGTTACAATAGGAATCTAAACTTTTATAAATTCTATTGGATGAGAGGATTTCGACCCATCCCCACCATAACTTCTAAATAAATCAATTTGGAGCTATTTAAAACCGAATTTGTCTTTATAATAAAATGATATATTTAGTTATTCCAAAGGTGCCCCTCTCCTCCCTTATAAAAGGGAACCCCCTCCCTCTTTTCCTCACACCACATTGAGCCTTCAAGAACGGAAAAACCCTGTAAAATTCTCTTATCCACTTCCCTAGAAACATCCTAGAGGTACTGTTCTTCTTCAAAGACCAATTTTAGTGCCCTAAAAGGAGATCACAAAGAGGCGCTTCAAAGAAGAGGTAATGTCTGTTACCGATTCTTTCAAATTTATATCTTCATCCGCTTCTTCTTATTAGGTTGTTTCATTATGAAGTAATAACATCAGTATCACTCATATATGAATATGTCATTATAAGTATGAAACAAACCTATTTCATCATCTATCCATCCTACGGAAAATGAAATCACCGCGCGTGCGTACGTACGGAATACCGTCTCCACACCGTGGTGAAATCTATTTTCCACCACCACCTTACTTTGATGGGTATAATGGAGTAAATAATAACTATATATGATTATTTTAAAGTGATATTGATTCTGAAATAGTATACATACACTCCAATATAGTCCCACGATCATGAGAACGATATCACTGCTCGTGCGTACGTACGGACTACCGTTTCCACGACGCGATGAGATTCATTCTCCACTTTAACCATTAATGAATGATTATAAAGTATATATAATAAGTAATCATTAAATATATGAAATAATAATGATACTGGATTTATGTTTATATATTTGTATGTCATCTACTTAATTCCATTCAACTCAATAAGGAAACGAAAACAGCGTTCATGCGTACGTACGGCCTAGCGTCTCCATGAACGGTGTATTTATTTCCATTTACTGATTTATTATATATATGAATATTGTGAATATATATTATATATAAATCATTTTTTATATTCGGGAATTATGTAATCATGATCTACGTAATCATATGAATAATTACAAGTCAAAACACGGACGACAAATGAAACAATTTTACACAAAACGCTCTTTAACATGGAATTTACAAAAGAACGGGTAATATAAAGTCATAAGTGAACCATATATGATATCATAACAATGAGTATGATTCTGGAATAAGACAATGACATTATTTAAATCATTATACAGGAGGTTCAGACACTTATGAAGCAAATCATATCTAAGGTAAGGGAAATATCACAATCTCATTTTTATCCGATATTGTTTATAATTTGAAATTTACTGGGGTGTATTTTTTCATCCACATCCATATTTCCTCAATATGAAATATTATTTCCATCCATCAACAATTTTTTAAATCCAATTTTACCCTTCGGTGAGTTTTTAGTAAAAGATATGAAAGGAATCTTTTGTCGTTTTTCGTATAAGGTAATTTTTGACTTTTCCGACTAAAGTACGAGAAGAATGTTTTTTTAACTTATACGGCATGAATGGATTTTTAAAACATTATTTCCATGAAGCTTCCTTTACAAGTTTTCAAGCTTATTTTTAATGAACATCTTTTAGTTTAAAATTGAATGACATGTTAAGAAAGGAAAAATGTTTTTGAAGTAGAAAGGATATTTTCCTCAAGAATGGAGTTCAAGTGTTTTATCAAAATTATATTCCATCTAAGATAATATAAGGTTCTGTTTCTATCCCTATTTTTACATTAAATTGATTATGTTATGATGTCCTTTTATCTTATATGGATTATGGCATGATGTTTAAGATTCCCATTTTTATTACATGGGTTATGCTATGATGTATGGTTTATTATTTTGTGGCACACATAAAAATGTTATCATTATGAGATTGGTGGGACGTATATATACCTCCAATGCATTGGGTAATTATTTTATATCTCATGAGATAGACATGGCTGGAACGGAAGGTTAATCCGGTTCAGTAAAACAGGACTGAAACGAGGAGTGAACTCGGTTCAGAAATGGACTGTGTCCACTAAGATACTCTTGGCAATGAGTCTTGACTAATAAAAAATGATTTTCTATGATTATGTGTGTATGCCACAAAGTTTCATGTTTTATGTTATTATTATTGGGATTACATTTCACTACTATGATTTATCCCATGTTATGATATTATGATCTCTTTTGCAGGTTAAGATTTCCAAAATGTTATGTTCTTATGAATATGATGTGATTGATTTTTTCTTTTGTTTACCCTCACTGAGCATTTGAGGTCTCCCTTTTATGTTTTCTTTTCCCCAGGATATAATGAAAGTTTTTAGGTAAGACAAAAAAGGGAAGATCTTTATGGGAGATTTTGAAGATCTTTCACCATGATTAGAAGATTACGTTCCGAGTTTCCAAAGACACTAAACTATTACGGTCCTTGTGTGTGTGTTTTTATTATGTAATAAGTATTCCGCTAAAATAATGTAATGTCCTTGTACTTCAAGCTTCAGGTCTCTACATAAAAATATTTCCTAAACAATGGTATTTTATTTAGAATTTTTAGACATAAAAATTTAAATTTATTTATGACACAACGATGCTGAATTAATTACCTTATTAATAAAAGATTAAAATAATTAATATTATAAATACCAAAATAAATGTAATTTGAGACTACTGATGAATTAAACTAATTTTATAGGTCAATATTTCATGTTATGGTTGATTCAATAAATTGTTTTCGAAGTAATCATGATATTATGATTTAAAAAAAACAAATTCAAAATAGTGTCAAAACTGACATAAAATAGATTTTAAAACAAATATAATATTTTTAATTTATATAATAGTCCAAAAAACAAAAGATTCATCAAAGAGACTTAAATAATATTATATATTTCATTAATGATCCACTTGAGTTCTCTTGGAAGTTTACAGTGTGTTTATGAACCATATAGTGTATGAATACAAGAAGACACGATAATTGTTAATCTATTTAACTAAGAGTTTAATTTATAATTTAAGGTTAAAATGGTAATCTAAACATGTCTAAAACCTATTGGTTGAGAGTATTTCAACCCATAACCACCTAATACTCAAAATAAATTCATTTGGAGACATTATTAAACGAATATATTTGTATAATAAATTAATATTTTAATCTTTTCCTAAAGTGAGACTCACCCCTATTATAAAAGGGCACTTATCCTTCTCACAAAATCAAACCTCCAAATCCATTTGGCTAAGCCAAAACCTACACAAATACCCTCCTAAAGTTTCTCCCTTCATACTAGAGGCCTTATTATGGTCAGAAATCCAACATAATGATCACTTTTGATCATATCAAAAGGAAGAACCCGAAGAGGAGGTAAATATTTCATCACCTCTTTCATGTTATTTTCTTCTTCCACTTTCTATTTCTTTGTTGTTTATATTGTAAAATAATTACTCCAGAATCTTCTATATACTTTGAAATAATTATATAAATGGTAAAACCATATTCATTATTCTATGCAACTTTTAAATGAAATAGTCACTATACGTGCGTACCTACGGATTAACGTCTCCACGTCGTGGTGAAGATTGTTATTCAAGAACTTCATTATTTGGATGGGTATAATAATGAGTATAACAGATGTAAATAATAGATATAACATGTTAATTATTCTGTATATATGATATAAAATCCAATAACATATGATTTCACCATCAATATAATGATATTATCACTCGTGCGTACGTACAGATTAATGTCTCCATGACGCGATGAGATTCATTTCCACGTTCACCATTAAATGATAATTATAAAATATCTATCATTAATAATTATGTAATATATGATATAATAATTCTACTGGAGATATATATATGTATATATATATATATATGAACTTATATATATCTTCTTTACTTAGTTCTGTTCAATAATATTTGAAAACGGAAATAGTGTTTATGCATACGTACGGCCTACCGTATCTATAAACGGTATTTTCCATTTCATATATATGTCTATTATAAATATTTATAATATAAATATATATATGATAGTTTATATTATGTAATTATTTGAATCATTATCTAAGTGATACAATTAATATTAACATATTCAAACACGTATGATAAAGGAAGCGATTATTACCCGAAATGTTAATTTAACATGGTAATTGTTATTAAATGTTTAGTATAAAGTTATAAATGTATCATGTATGATATAAAAAGTAATAAAATGTTCCTGGAATAATTTAATAACATAATATGGTTCTTATAAAAGAGGTTAAACATACCCTTGACTAATGGAAAGTTCAAGAAAAGGGATTTTCATCTCACTCTTTATTCTCGTGATATTCATGCTATATTGATTGTATTTCCATTTTTTTGGTTTATGTACTTCCCATAAATGTATTATTGGTGTAATACACTTTAATTTATGTGTATTGACATCTTCATTTTATGATACATCATTTCTGGGGTGTATGTTTCGTATGTTTCCAAAATGGTAAGTGTTAATTCCTCAATCTCATTATTATTCGAGATTGTTTATGGGTATGATTTTACTGGTAAAAATTTATTATCCATGCCTAGGTTTCATAAAAGTGTTTTCAATGAGATTATTTTTAAGGGACTCTTTTATTAAACCGTCATTTTAATTATTTTAAATATTTATTCTTCTAAATCATTCTCATTAAAGCACATGTTTTCAAAATGGGTTTACAAGGATTTATTTATATGGAAATGAATGTTTTTAAAATTTTAATTCCATTAATAAATTTCAAAGTGGTATGGGACACTTTGATTCCAAAATGTCATTAAATGTCTTACTTTCTCAATTGTGTGACATTTACATGTTTTCATGAAAATGGATATTTATCTAAAAGTGTTTTATAAATTATTTTCATCTATGTCAACATCCTTTGATAGATTTTAAACTTGTTTGAAGTTGATTTATTATGATACAAATCTTCCATATTGTATTGAAGTTTTTGTGATATTTTTGTCTGTAGATGTGTTATTTTTATAACATTCAATGTTTATGGTTAATGTATTGACATTTAGTATTCTAGTTCTAATATGAATGTTTATGTTATGTTTCAACCTTTTCATATGATGAATTTATTGGACATAGTAAGTGACTGGTAGTGCCCGTTATTGCTCCTCAATGCATCGGTAGGTCTCATGAGACAATTAAATGTGGAATTGGCTGAGTCCTTTCCAAATATGATATATATATATATATATGGTTTTTTCCAAAGCCTAAATCATTTTTAGACTTCTTGTCTGAGGCCTTGAAAAAATGTTTCAGGATGTCCGACATTGTACATTCCCTCACTATGAAAATAATATTGATGGTTCATGTGGTCATTCAACTAGTAGAATACCCATGATTATGTATTATTATGGCATTATTTACTCTGCTCATATTTCTTCCATAAGAGTGTTCATGTTTATTATTTGTAAAGGCATGTGTTTTCAATTATTCTCCATGCATAATAATTATGTTATCTTACGCTTTATTGTTTACCCTAACCATGCATTTGAGATCACCCCTTTCTTATGTTTAATTTCCCCAGGATTCCAAGAAGTGTTTTATGATTGATAATCAAGGTTAAACTAGGGAATTACTGGAATTTTCAAAGGATCATTTATGTTCTATTTTATTTTCTAATGTGTAATGTAATTGTAGATGCCAAAAAGTGATTAAGTGCTGGAGAATGATCCGAAACGAAAAACAAAAGTCATATTTGGACCTGGAGACCCAGTCTGGGGGGCCCAAAGTTGTTGTGAAGAAAAAATGGAGAAGGGCGCGAAAAAATCTGTCCCGCACAAAAAGTGCCGGGATTTGCGAAGAGTCCCAGCGCAAGCGCGAAATAATTTCGCAACCGCTCCCTGCGCGGTTGACATTTCGTGTCGCCGCCTCTGTCATGTAATTATTGTGGGTCAAACTGTATTTTTCACCCCTGATCTCCTATAAATAGATGGTGACCCACTTCCTTTTCAGGGTTGAAGGATTCGAACAGCCTCTCATCCGCGAAATTTTCCTTTCGCGTGCACGCAATATGGCATTCAGGTATGGTTCTTTTTCATGACAAGTCTCCCCTGGGTCCGACTTCGCGCTGATTACCATGTATTACACTAAAATCCAACCCCCTTAGAGGTCCGCTCCTTGCGCGCAATCCCTTCTATGGCGCGTAAGCTGGCCAAGCTGTGTGCAATCCTTCCGTTGCGCGCACACCCATTCCTTTACGTACAATCCCTTAGGGTCGTGCACGAACCCCTTCCTTTGCGTGCAATTCCTTCCCTTGCGTGCCATCCCTTCAAGTCGCGCTCAAGACCTCAGCCCCCTATAACGTGCAAGCATCACTGATTTCATGCCAGCCTGGGCATTTCACGTCGGGCTCCTTTATTTCGCGCAAACCACAAGTGATGCGCGTAATTCTACATGGCCCTTCACCTAGGTGCTCCCCAGACACCCTCTTACATGAACGCATGATTCCCTCCTTCTGGGTGTCATTAGCAGGTGTCTTGTGCACCCCGGGCATCCTCATCATACATGGTTTTCCCATACGACCTTCTAGGCTTGTACGAAGTAACTTCAAATTCCCTTGGACAATCTTTCCCGTTGCGTTACTTCGACCTATTCTTCTTCACATAGGCACACTAACATCTATTACTTCTTCGCATAGCCTCACTAACGTGGACCCCTCGATGGTTCACACCGTGACACCTCCTCGCTACAACCTTGTTGATTCCTTCCCTCCTCCAAGGGGTGTGGGTACCAGTTATTTAAGTCCTAGGGGTGTGGAGTAAACCCAACTCATCCGAGCTATAAGACGTTGTACTTACAAGCCCCATCATCCTCAGCACGTGACGTTAAACTGTGAAATGGACCTATGCCTCACATGCAGGGTCGCCCCGCCATGGACATTCTCCATGCACACTCGTCTCCACAGGGATGGGATCACTCCCTACAGGGGATTATATCCTCATTATTGGAGTGGCGTTTGTGCATGGGGAAGGGAAACCACTTTGGTGTAATCCACTAGCTTTCCATGTAGGAGGCATCACCCCTGCTCCTCCTCACTACCTCGGTGCCATGTACATCGAAGTGCGTAGTAGGGAAGAATGCTTCTCCTTTCATCAGTCCCAAATTCCACTCCCAATTCACCTTGTTTCCCACGGGCCTCCATCCTGGAGTAAGTCCCGTTACCATGGATCTCTCAACGTGTTGTCCCCTTTTCCATCTCTCACAAACACACCCTTCATGACGTGATCATCAGGTCTCTGCTGCCTCTTGTTTCTCACACCGAGCATGACTCCTGTTAGCTTAGAGTGAGCACCGACCATGAAAACCTTGGGCAACCTCAGAGTGTAAGACCCAATCCA
This sequence comes from Viscum album, assembly GCA_963277665.1. Taxonomy (NCBI): domain Eukaryota; kingdom Viridiplantae; phylum Streptophyta; class Magnoliopsida; order Santalales; family Viscaceae; genus Viscum; species Viscum album. Next base: position 794,082,634 of record OY728143.1, on the reverse strand, counting down.
TCCTGAACTATGGGGAAATTGATCAATGTCAAGTCATGCTACGTAGGAAGCCTCCACGAGGTTCAATCCCCACCACGTTGGGCCGCCTCAGAGTGTAATCCACAATCCATCCCGAACTACAGGGACATTGATCCGTGCTAAGGCATGGTACGTAAGAAGCCTCCATGAGGTTCTAGCCCCACCACCTTGGGTCTCCTAAGAGTGTATTCCCCAATACACCCAAACTATGGGTAAATTGATCCGTGCTAAGGCTTGGTACGTAGGAAGCCACCACGATGTTCAAGCCCACCACCCATCGGTCATTCCGACCCCATTCTCATCTGTTCACCAAACACCTTGGTCCGCCTATGAGTGTAAGCCCCAACCATCCCGAACTATGGGTACATTGATTCCCTACCACATGGATATGTAGGAAGCCTCCATGAGGTTCAATCCCAACACCCATACGACCCCCAGTCCATCTTCACGTCAGTTCACCCCCATCCCACATGATGTAAAACTACATTCACCTAAACTATGTGGAATTTGATTCCCTGCCACAGGGATATGTAGGAAACCTCCATGAGGTTCAATACCAAGACACATGACTCATCCTGATCTCTCCCTCGAGCCTATGTGTCTCGGGAAACTCATTACCAAAGCCGGAGGTTCCACTTCCTCTGGGTCCCATCCATGTGTCCATTCTCGTGGGTCGCCTCCTCAGGTGTCCCATCATTCCTTAGAACTACGCTGACATTGATTCCCTACAATGGGGATACGTAGGAAGTCTCTTCGAGGCTCAAGCCCAAGACCATCATCCATCCTGATTCATAACCAGGCTGCCACATCCCGGTGCGGTCATGGCACTTCATTCTTAAATCCCTCCATAGAATTCGAGAAGCCTCCCACATGCTGGCCCAACATCGGTGTTCCCTCTATTGGGTTCCTCAATCTGATCCACTCTACCTAGTTTTCCGACCAGTCCGATCCATCTCCATGGGATGTTAAACTTGCAGCACACCCTATGTTAAACATGGGAAGCTGAGGAAAACGTCATATACATGCCTAGGGCATAAAATTCCCCGCGTTTGATATGGGATTTCTCGGGATTCTACACCCTCGATAAGCCCTATAATAAGGGATAGAAGATGGACATGCCAATCCCTAGTGTCAAGATGCGCTAGTGATGCCCAACGCAACTACTCTCCTAACCAAAGGTTGCTCCCCTGACTGGACACCATGGACGGTCCGGGAAGAAACAGAATAATTAAGCGGCGTCCATGAAGACATGGTGCTTGAAAGAGTTTCACGAACTACGCCTTAAATCTATGGGGGAGACCTAGACTAAATGACAAGATCCGAGGAGGAATACATGGAAGGAAGAACTGACATCCTATCATTCCATTTCGATCAAGGAGCAGAAGTCCCTAAATAAGTAACGGATGCCACCCGCCTTTGAAAAGTGAGAATGTGGCATAACAGTTGCACGTCCTCTGCATGGCAGATGTGCGTGCCCCAGAGAAAGCATTAGAAATAGAAAATGGTGAAACATATATGAAGAACCTCTCTTCAGCATGGAGGCTATTAGTGTTTAGTGCATCAATAGATAATCATGTCATCCAACCTCTTCATTTGGTACCAGGTCCCACTAAGCAGGCATAATGTGAAACTCACCAGATGTTGGGACAGTCAAGATGTTGAGCTTTCCGTTCTACAACATTGTCAGCGTGGATCCCTCTTACCGGCTATAGAGGACGGAACAGAGCTGGGGCACTGGTTTTAAATTCCTTTTCCTAGTAGTGTTAATGTGTTCATCTCCCTCCTTTTAGGGACCAAGTTGTTGCATTTGGAGCTTGATCACCTACCCACTGGCGCAGAAGAAAGGACAATATCGATGTTTCTTCCCCACATGGTTTTGCCTCTTCCATGATAGCTTCGACTGCCACAACTACAGGGCACACCCGCCCCCTATCCCCATCATAAATTATCCAATGAAGGGTAATTAATGACCTTGTACGCAGGTATGAGGAAGAGGGGATCATCCCCACCAGGGGTATGGCCTTCTTGGATCTCGAGGCCACTAGGCCTCACAATCAATGCCGCCCCTGAGGGCTATGCAGGGAGCCGCTGATCCCCACCCCCACATTCAATCGTTTCGGGAGCATGTCCCCAGAATTACTTGACAACTCCTTCCCCTACGTTGACGAGGTATGGGATGTTCGGGCCGACCCGATCAGAGTCCTACTTCAAGGGCTTTGGGTGAGGGCCCCCACCAGGCCGCGTCAGTGCCACCGCCCGATTCCCCAAGCCATGGGGTAGGCAATCCATGCGCCTATGTCACTAGCTCTAGTCCATATTACCCGACACTAGCATCGGGCATGAGCAGAAGACGACGCTTTCCACGGGGCGTGAACGTCAACGATTATTGTGGCCCAAGCCACCGCTAACTCATATCCCCAACTCCTGGAATACGTTGAGTAGGTGAAGCTATATGCCCGACCCAGATCAAAACCCCAACCTCCCCATAGGTAGGTTTGGTCGACTCTCTCAGTTCCCAGCAGAGGCAATGGCCGCTGCGGACCAATTTTCAGCAATTCCACCCTGTGTGAAGGCCTACTCCGTGTCTCCATTACGGAAGGTGCAGACCCTCCATGCTTCTATCCTCGTCTTGGGGGTCTCCCAGCGCTACATTCATTCCAAGTAAGGGTATTACCCATGACAACAACACTCTATATGTGAGTCTCTCTTATGCTCACTTCACTGGGTATGGGGTCACTCCCCCTGCCGCGGACCGCCAGTATGGAGACATTACATGTCTGGTCACTCGCTATCATGGAGGTCCTCCCCATGTCCCCTTGAAAATTGTCAAAGGTCCTCCTCACCCTAGAAATCAAAGATTTGAAGGCCAACCCCACTTCACCAATGCCCAACACGGAGGTCCTCCCCGTGTCCCTTTTGACATTTGTCCCGAAACACCCCGCACTGTGGCTTTGTCGGGTGGAAACCCTCTCCACCCCAGCACCAGTGCAGCCAAAAGAACCCCATGTCGGAAATCATCCCTGTCCCGAGGAGCCACCCAGGGGTAGGAAGTCGGGACGTCGCCATTGCAAGAGGAATTCTGGGGAAGGCCGAGTAGGAATCAGACCAGTCCTCTTCTCAGACCCTGAAGCGGAGTACCACTCGACACTGGAATCCTCTTCTCAGCCCTCTGAGTCATGTATTGGTGCAGGAATTAGGCACATCAGACTCGTACTACCAGAATGGAAGGTTCATAGGATCCCTGCCTCACATCGAAGGTGTATCCAGGAGGATGAGACCATGGAATTTTCCCCATGACAGACCACGCAGTCACCACCAGCATCTTCGTGAGCACCCTCTGCCTTTGATAGATGTTACAGAGAGCTATTTTGGGGGTCAATGGTAGGAGAGTCGTAGCATGGACCACCCTCATCAGGTGATGCTGTTGTTTTAGGATCTGTGGTCATTGGTTCATCCTGTCATAATATAGTGTCCAGGTAGTTGCAACCCTCAGAGGACAACCCAAGATTTGGAGGCAAATCAGCCCGCTCGCCGTATTCCCCACCTGTTGGTCTGCCATCCCAGCAGCCCGCCTTGGTGTGGCTGATAGTTACTCAACCACCATTAGTTGACGAGTGGGTAAATTAGGTTATAGAACCTGAGTCTGAGCGGAGGAGTTTCTAGACCATCCTCCCAGTGGGTCACTTCCCTGAGAAGTTTTGTCCGTTCCTAATATCGAGTTTTTGTATGCCAGAATCACTCACCCTAGAGGAGTTTGAATGTTTCATCTAGACCCTCAAGTCATCTCACCTCCTTCTTCGCCATCGTTGGGTGACTTATCATGTGATCCAAATTACCCTTGAGGATATTGGCAAACAATCCTACCTGTTTGACCTAGCCACACTCCCCGTGGTCCGGCACCTTGAGTCACCTAGCCACCACTAGGCCCTCCAAAGGCAATGCGTTTAGAGTTTCCAAGTACTCCATAATGATATTGAAGAGGCTACCCCCACACAGAAGTCTGTGGATGAGGGAATTACAATTCTGTTTTCTTCAGTGAGATTCCCTGGTATCCTGACTAGCTTGGTGATAGTGAGGACAAGCCCCCAAGAAAAGCGGCGGTCAACATGAACGATCTGATGGGAGGGGAGAATGAGCTGTGACTTCTTGATAGGGATGCCCACTGAGGACGTGCCATCACTGGACCCATCGGGGAGGATTACTCGCCAGTAGAGGAACCTCATAGGTCTCTCTCCACCCACAGAATCATTTACACAGAGCTGGAATGTTTGTAAAGACAAAGAGCACATTGGAACTGTAAAGCTCTCCGACCAATCCACCTCAGTGCAAAAGACGAAACAGGATCCCATGAAGGCCACAATGTGCCAATATCTAACCGAGCAGAAGAAGTTAGTCGACGAGATTTTGGCTGAATGCATTGCAGAGCGGTGACCCAACTACGGTGATCCAAGGTCGGGGCAGCAGGGGAAGGAACAAGTACCCCTCGACGAGATTATCCTAGGCAACCATGGTCATCCCATATTTGCTGACAGGGTGGAAGCTGGAGCTCATCGAAAGAGGGTTATGTTTGTCTCTCCAAAACCTCCAGAATTGCACGTCAATCTAAATAACCCTACTCGGGCTCCTCCGACCGCCCCAAGGGTCGCTCCACCATCCGCTCCACATGCCGATGAGCTTGGATTCTGTATTGAAGAGCACTAAAACGCACTCATGGTTAGGGATCCCTGTTAGGAAAGGGACCCGCGTCCAAATGATCCAATGGCAGTGCTCATTGCCCGCCTGGATTCTTTGGAAACATGATAGGTGGCTATCCTGCCTGATAGAAATCCATACCCGACATTGGTGGATGACATGCCACACCATCAGGATTTGGGAATCCCACTTTCTCAAACCATTAATCGGACGGGGGACCCGCTGCAGCAGCTATCCCACTTCAACTCGAGGTGTGGGCCTATGTTAGGGACCCCAGCGCAGTAGGAGGCTTCCAAGCTCCGCTGTTTTGTTTTGATGCAGAAAGGGCCATCATTCGTCTGGTATATCCGGATCCCTGTTTGATCTGTGACTAGCTGGGAGGACCTTCGCATGCAGTTACTTTACTAGTTCTGGTCTACCACCCCAAAGACGAACATCGCTGACCTCTTCAGGTGCAATAAAAGGCATGATGAACGAGTCATGGACTTCATCGCCAGATGGAAGGGGCTCATTTAATCCATTTACATGCCACTGACTCAAGAGAAATTACTAACGATGTGAGTGGGGAATGTAAAAACAGAACGGGTTCCCTCCCTAATCACTCAGAACTATCCTAGAGGGTTCCGAGACTTCATAGATAAGTCCCATCGCCTCGAAGAATCCCTACAACAGGCTAGCCAGGCATGCCTGCTGCCTCCTGTAATCCCGGTGAGGAGGGATTCCAGAGCCGAGCCCACCACGGTGGCCCAGTTAGAGGCCCTTAGGCTTCTAGAATTGATATCAGTGGAGTCAGCTATGCAGTCCCACAGAGGCCCACCACCTCGAGCGCATCCTCCAGCCCAACAGCGCCCTCCGAATCGAAAGGCGCCCCCAGGTAATGCGCCGCCATGACCTAGGCGAGATAATCTATTTCCACCTCTCAGTTGGATCCTCCAGCCCCCGCCAGGGTCAGGCTCATAGATCCCCGCTATCGGATAGAAAGAATCAGTAATACTCGTTCGATGAGGCCTAAGTCCCTAGTCACATTCCCAGCACCTTAGAGCAGAGAATCATATGACTGCCGGAGTGCCAGAAGAAAAAAGAGGCACATCTCACTAATCACCCCAACTACTGCCCATATCACCAGTTCCTGGGGCACACCATCAAGTAATTCTATGTGTTCAAGGATTGGCTTCAAGAACAGATAAACAAAAACATAGTCAGGTTGGGCCCATCCCTATCACAAGTGGTGAGTGTCTTTGTGGGATCATATAGTGGAAGAAACAACAGAGGTGAGTGGCATCAAATTTCCGACAAAAGGTCCTAAAGGTATAACGACTGGATGGCTAGTAGGGTGGTCGACCGTGGCCCTGGAATTATCCATGCATGACCGAATCAGTCAGAGCCCTCAAGAATTTGTGGCCACCACTCCTGCATCATTAAATCATCTAGCCTCTTCCTAGAAGGGAAGGATTCAGCGGCACAAGAAAAAGAAATGTGCCTCTCCAATGCCGTATTCGTCTCGCACTCTTAGCGACATTATTACCCCGGAGATGGGAATTCCTCCTATAATCTTCCCAGTGGTGGATGATTCCTCAGTTGAAATCCAAGTGTATGCGTCGGTTAACACCGTCGAGTTGGTAAATACCTATATGACTCCCGACGAGGTGGAGTGCCAGGTGATCCTCCCCAACGCCTCCAGTCGATGCCAATGTCGGTGGAGCCGTGGCCATATAGGCCTCCAAGGAATTTCATTTGGCACTTCAGCAAGGATGTGCATGCCGCTGAGACCAGACAGCTGGCCCAGCATTGAACTCAACATGTGTAGCCTCTCCATCTGGTATCCACAGGTCCGCCTCCACCACCGTTTCTACTTCTGGATCAGGCAGAGCCACTTCAGCTTTATCATGACCAGCATCGCCCTGCTATGGGATGATCTCAGTCACCCGGTCCTCATTCAATAGCAACCCTCCAAGCTTCAACTAGTGAGCAGCAGGATGTACCCAGTACCAGTCAGCCGCTAATCCGTCTGGCAGGGCCCGCCAGGCCTCCAATCGCAGAGTGACTCCCTCCAAGCTGAAGTTCGTGTCTGGCTTAGATGTATGATGTTCTCACACACAACACTGGAATCCTAATGAAGTTTTTCATCCTTGAAGGCCTTCTCCTGTCTCCAGGTATGCGTGAAGCACTCACTGATGCTTTAAAGATCCCTCTCCAATTTGAGTCGGAGATAGCAGCTACAGAGGCCTTCCATGATGAAACAGTTGAGGATGCCAAATGTCAGTCCGTCATTTCATTCTCAGAAGAAGACGAAGGATCTCATATATAGTGGCACATCTGCCCGCTGTATATCACCGACCAATTCAACGTTGTAGAGGTTCACTGCTATCTCGTTGACACTGGTTCTAGGATCAACCTTATCTCGAAGCATACAATGCGGAAGCTATGGATATTTGAAAACAACCTGATTCTCTCTGATTTGAGAATCTAGGGATATGACAGGACAAAGAAGACACCGGTTAGCAAGATCTGTCTAAAGACCCAGTTCAGTGGCTTACTTTCCAGCATCGAGTTCATTATTGTCTCCCAGGACCCCGAGTATAATGCAATGATGGGCAGGTCATGGCTCCACCTGCATGTAGACGTCCCCTCATCATATCACCAATGCCTCAAATACTCCATTATTGGTAGAGTGGGTGTGCTCCATGTTGATGCATCTCCTTTCGCCTCTTGTGATGCCTATTATCTGGACACTGACTATTACAAGAGAAAGGATAATAAAGTCTAGGAAAGTGATGTTGGGTGCATCGTCGCTAAGAATGACCCTTGGGAAGGAATGAATGATGCCTACGTCTTCCCGGTCAATTGGTTGGATGCCAAAACCCCCAAATATGGGGAACTGTTTTGTCATTTCTGGGACAAGAGTGAACCGTGCTCCCAAATCCAGGGGGCTTAGGATGATCACTTCGTATTCCTATATGAAACAAGCTCCAGTGATCATGGAGCCTCCCACTCCCTTCATGTATCGGGACGATCGGCTCATGGCAACGAAAGTATGTCATACTTGTCTATTTCGCCAGGCTGGAATATGCCGGCTCCGGCCGACACACCACTACTACTTTGATATTATCAAGGGTGGCCGCTTGGGTCAGAGACCAGATGAGATTGGGTTCATATCCATCAAATTCATGGTCTCGGTAGTGCCAGAGTTAACTGATGCAATGAACACTGCCACAGAAGATGGTACCAGCCTCCCATCGGGGACTGGAAGATCATAAGTAGCTTCCACCATAGAAGATCCCTCCACAAGTGGAGAAGAAGATATAGAGAATTCTCCCCCTTCCTTTGAAGAAGGCGTATCTGCCATGGTCAATGAACTGGTACAGGTGAACCTTGGTAGCGAGACAGATCCAAGACCAACTTTGATCAGTTCCACCATTTCCCTCGAGGAGTTGAAGCAGTACATAGGTTTCCTCAAACAACACCGTGATGTATTCACCTGAAGTTATGATGAGATTCCAGGACAATATCCTCAGGTAACCGTCCACCGCCTTGGTCTTCTGATGAATCATCACGGATTCAAACAACCTCCCAGAAAGATGTATCCGTCTCACGGTGCCATGGTCGAGGCCGAATTTGACAAGATCATCAGAGCCAACTTCATCAGGGAGTTTCAGTACCCCAAGTGGTTAGCCATAAACGTGCTAGTCAGGATGAAGAACAGAAAAATTAGAGTCTACATCGACTTCCGCAATCTCAACCATCAGTATCCGAAGGATGATTTTACTTTTCTAGTGAATAATTGTTGATCGACGCTATGGCAGGGTTCCAAGCCCTCTCCTTCATGGACGGTTACTCTGGATATAATCATATCTGGAAGGCCCTCGAGGATAAAGAGTCCACAACTTTCAGGTCACCCCAAGGTACATTCTGTTACCAGGTTATGCCCTTTGGCCTGAAGAACACAGGTGCCACCTATCAGCGGGCCATGCATCACATATTCAATCCAATCCTTGAGACATTGGAGGAATGCTATGTGGATGATCTGGTAGTCAAATATTTCCAGTGATAGGACCATCTCAAGGAACTTGATAAAGTGTTCACCTTCCTCTGCTCCCGCCATTGGAAGATGAACCCATTGAAGTGTGCCTTCAGGGTCACCTCCGAGAAATTCCTTGGCATTGTTGTCAGATATCGGGGCATGGAGGTCGACCTGGAGAAGATCAAGGAAATCAACTAGATGCCTCCCCCGAGAAATATTAGGGAGCACGAGGTCTCCAAGGACACATAGCCTACATATGCCGATTCATTGTGAATCTTGTAGGAATGTGTATGCCCTTTTCTATGCTCATGAAGTAGGGACCCTATTATGAGTGGGACGAAGATTTCCAAACATCCATTGAGTAAATCATGAAATATTTTCTCCAGCCTCTAGTCTTGATGCCACCCACTTTCGAGAAGCCGCTTATTAACTATGTCACCACCCTGGAAAAGTCCCTCGGTGCCCTTCAATCCAAGAAGAATAATGAGGGGTAGAGAACAGTCTCTACTACCTTAGCCGCATGTTCCTCGATACAAAAACTAGATACTCCCCCATCAAGAAGAGTTGCCTTGTGCTCGTCTTTGCAGTACATAAATATGTGCACTACCTACAGCACCACGAAGTACAGTTCGTGTCTCGAGTGGACCCACTGAAGTATATTCTGAACCGCCCCATGTTGACAGGCCAACTACCGCAGTGGGCAGTTATCCTCCAGCAGTTTGACACCAGTTTTATACCTCAGAAAGATATCAAGGGACATGCGTTGGAAGATTTTTTGGCTTCCCATCCAACCTCCTTGGATCAGTCCCCGGACCTAGATTTTTCTGATGAGGCAATCCTCTCAGTCGATTAGGTCATTCCATGTTGGCAGATACACTTCAATGGTGCCTCCTCGAGCCCCACCGTTAGGAGGCTCAATGATCCTAGGCTCAACAGAGTAGGCCTGTGTATCGTCTTTATCACCCCAGTGCAAGCCGTCCTGCCATACTCATTCCTATTGTCAGAAGGATGCACTAACAATGTTGCAGAATATCAGGCCCTCATTACAGGTCTCGAGCTCGCCCATGAGACCAACGTTCCCCATTTTCATATGAAAGGAGATTCTGAGTTAGTCATCAAGCAGGTCAATGGTGACTATGTTGTCAGAAATCCAGATCTTGTACCATTGTCAGAACTCACTATCTAGCTAGTGGCATAGTTCCCTTCTCATCCAGAGTTTACCCATATCCCGCGGTCAAAAACCGGTCGAGCAGATTCTTTGGACAGCCTGGCTACATCACTTGTAGAGCCTGAGCAGGATGATCTAATTATACACATGGTGCATCAGAGGGTCATTGATCCCTTCACCACAGAAGATGACGACGACCCATGGGTAATCCAACTTACCATCGGGGCTTCCATGTTGGGAGCCGCAGGTTCTTCAGGTGTAGTGGTTTAATCAATTCCTGACTAGAGAGCCCCTTTTGTTGATTACCTCAAACACGGTAATCTCCTTTCAGACCAGGATACACATGAGTAAATTCGATGCCGCACAATGAAGTTAACTCTCCAGAGTGGTCCCAGCCTTGATATATCCTCTATAAACGTGGATTTTATGGTGTTATCCTTTGTTGAATCCTAGGGGTTGAGATTCCACAGGTCATGAAAGAGGTCCACACTACTTCCTATGGTTCCTATCAGGCTGGGCCAAAACTGTCAACCCAGATTCTGAGACTAGGGTACATTTGGCCCTCCATGATCTATGACTGCATCATGTTCTCAAAGAGGTTACATGTGTGCCAAGTTCATGATAAATTTGTGCATCGGCCACCGGAGCTTCTCCACACTACTAAGTACTCTTGGTCCTTTTCTGTCTAGGGATTAGAAGTCATGGGACCATACACACTAGCAACGGCTCACCAATGCTGATTCATTCTTCCCACTACAGATTTCTTCTCCATGTTGGAAGAAGCGATTTTTCTCAAGGGTGTCAAGGCATGGAATATCATTGACATCATGAGTTCAAATATTATCCATCGGTTTGGGGCTCCTCACGCTATCTTCAATGATAATGACACTAACTTTCGAGCAGCTGAGTTAAAGAAATTGTACGCAAAGTTCAACATTCGCTCCAACCAAACCTCCCGCTATCACAAGAAAGAAAATGGACAGATTGATCAATTCAACAAAACCCTCTATTACATTCTACAGAAAATGGTTTGTCAAAACATGAACAACTGGCCGAATAAGCTCTCAAACGCCCTCTGGGCTTATCGGACGATGACTCGTAATACCACCCAGGTGACCCCATATTCCCTGGTGTACGGAACTGAGGCAGTCCATCCCATAGAGTTTCAATTACCCCCATTGTGCATAGTGTTCTATGACCAACAGGTGCTGGAAAGAGTGGGTGAGATTTTTCTAAATGAATTAGAAGCATTAGATGAGTATAGGCTTCGTGCCCTGCACAACTTAGAAAGGAATCAGAGCCTAATGGCTCGAGCAATCAACAAGAAGGATTTCCTCCACTATTTCCTTCAAGGTGATTTGGTTTTATCTCTATAGGCACCAATGATCCCTGGCAGGAAACCACCCAAGTTAGAGCCCAAATGGGAAGGACCTTTCATTGTTCATAAGGTTTATCCCAATGGTGAATACTCTTTGGTGATCATGGATGGTGAGCGTATAGCTCCTCCCACCAATGCCATGTTCCTCAAGCAATACTTTTCCTATGATTTTGGTCCTTCACGACCTTAAACTGCATTTTGTCCAATGTTTGGGACCTTACGGTCCCCCATGACCTTAAACTGGACTAGGGACCTCCATGACCTTAAACTGGATTACGGTCCCGCGTGACCTTAAACTGCACACTCATCCCACATGACATTAAACTGTTTGTCATCCCACATGGTGTTAAACTGTATCTTCAAGAACATCATGTGGCTTGATTCCCATTCTTATGGAAAATATAGGACCTCTTGAACATTTATATTTCGAGTTCATCCCCATCCCATTGAGATCTCCCAATCTCCCTATCAACTAGGCCCCTTGGCTTGTCCCTCACAACTAGGGGGATATACAGGTGTGGTATAGGGTTATGCCCTCCTTCGTGTTGGGTTTTTTGCACCATTCCCCTTCATCTGGGAATCCACCATCTCTTGGCCATTCTAAAATTGATCCCCTAGATCCTTTTCAGTGGTTCGGCAATCTGTTTAGGGTACTCTGGTCTAGGATCCAGAGTGTTAGTTTCAATTGGGGAAAGCTTCCAACCACTTTTCAAGCTTCATGTTCCCCTTCATTTTGGACCCCGTTAACTTCCACACCCGAAGGGACACCCAAAAGTGGCTTGGATACCATTCCTAAGGGATATCCGAACATTATGGGACAATTCCATCGAGGGTTTTAGACAACAAATTGATACAAATCATGTGTTGCGAACATGGTCAACGGTCAATGCTCATTTGTTTGTTCCCATTTCAGGATAACACGATGGGATACTATGATGTGGACATGGTCAGCAGTAATCCTCCGTCATCACGCCAGCCCCTTCAAGCCTTGAATTTTGGTCGCATGATTCACACTATGTTCCACCCCATCATGTCCAGGTGGAATCTCGACACAATTGGAACTATCCCTCTGTGCACCTCTGCAGGTCAGGGGGAAAAATCTGGAATACGGCGTCTCTAGGGGCTGCCGCGATCTAAGCGCTAAGACCATAAACTGGGATCATCTCTAAGATCTATGTGTAGCTTGATCCTCATCCCCATGGGATACATAGGATCACCCAGACATCGTGATTCCAGGTCCTGCTTAGCTGAGAGCTAGTTTCTCTTACCTCTTATCCTCTGACCCTCACTAGCCTCTTAGCCCGAGGTTCTTTTCCCAAAGGTGCACGTGGTGATGATATGGACCTCGTCCCCATTCACATTAGGTATGTTTTATCACATAATGCACATCCCCCCATGTCCAAGCCATATGACTTTAAACTGTGTTGTTTGGTCCTACCACATGACCATAAAATGTGATAGTATCGTCTTGGCCGCACGACGAAATACGACATTGCATTGGGATGACCACATCATAGAGGACGTCACATTGGGTATCGGTCGCTTACCATACCATTTTCAATGCCTTTATATGGCTTTATTATTGTGTTGATTCCAGGAGTTTATACCCTCGGCTATTTGCTCTAAAAAACAATTCAACTTAAAGGGAAAACAAGATACATCAAATACCGCTTATTTTGGTGCGAGGGATAGACCCTCACACCCCTTTCATCCTTTCCACAGGTACCATACTATGTTGTACCCCATTCTAGAACTATGTATGGCTTTATTCCCATCCTTCTAAGATATGTAGGAATTACCGGGCATTCCCCCCACAAGCCTAACTAACCTTTCGGGTTTGGTACCTTGACCTGAACACTTCCCCAAGGAACAAATGGTGAGTTGGAATTATGTCCTCATTCATGTCAGTTTTCGTAATCACCTTACCATGTGACTCTCGCACGTCTTGTCGATCCCTGTTCTGAGTTCTAAGACCATAAGATAAGACCCTTTCAAGAACTAAGTATGGATTTATTTCAATCCTTATGGGATACATAGGAATGCCCCGACATTTCATCTCGGGTCCAGCCCAGGGGATCACTAACTCTATCCCCCATCACTGTTGGCCCCTTGTCCTGACTTCCCAGGGAGTTGTCTAACTGCATAATTTTCCACGAACAAGTTCAAGATGCCCCATGATGATAATGGGAAGTGATAATTACCCCTCCATAGAGGTCTTGTCTAAAAAGTAGGGATGATCCATGATAAAGTTAATGCATTCGCCTAATGTGCCTCCACCACTGTGGTGTAATATTGGGAGTGTTGGATTCTGTTTGAACAAACCACCAATTCAATTTTCACGCCTTGCATGCCTGTTTATTCGAATCTTCATCCCTTTTTATGTTTTAAGGGATGCCTAATAGTATGGATTCATGACCTATGGTCCACCTGCTGTCCTAGGCCAACAATCCTGAAAATTGATCACATTTGAAGGGACACCCTAACAGTATGGACGCTCAACTTATGGTATGCCTACTGTCATAGTCCAATGTTCCGGAAGACTAATCGACAATATTTGAGTTAGGCCCTGTGTTGCGAACATGGTCAATGGTCGTCCCTCATTTGTTGTCCCCATTTCAGGCTAGTTCAATAGGGATGCTCTGTTTCGAACATGGTCAACAATAATTCTTTATTACCATGCCCCTCACATAGTGTTCCAAATTTGGGTAAAGTGATTCACATTTTTCATTCCCCTATGTTCGGACTAAATCCAATGCCCCTGGAATTTCCCCCCTCATGCGCTAGAGCACATTGAGAAGATGATACATCGATTGATCTAAGGTCCTCTTCCATTGGATGAGCCTCCTTCTTCTCCTTGGAAATCCGGGTTCGAATTTTTAATGCCCAAAGCTTGGTTGATGCTCTCATGATCAAACGAAGGGATAGTACGAGCCTCATATTCTCCTCATTGACCACATGAGCTTAGGGATAGATTGCTATTTATTTCTGGATTATGGTTGAGCATGTTAAACTAAAGGGAAAAGGGTGTTATGTGAAGGGGCATGTAAGTAAACTTGTCTATACATACAGTTCCAAAGAACAAGAAGTAGTAAAGTCGGATAGCTTTATGGGTTTGCCCAAAACAGGTCCCATAAGTGTCGTCTTCTTGAATATATCTCTCCAATGCCACCACATTTTCATTGGTGGCCTCCAAGACTATCTCACATCCCTTGAGGACCCTTTATTCATCAGCGGATGCGGAGCATAGCTCGCTGATCCTGGGCTGTGCCCATGCCTGTTCAGCTTGGTGCTCGGTTATCTAGAAACTCACTTTTATGAGTTGATCTTGATCATCCACCAACTGATCCCTCAGCTACTCTATGAGCTCAGGGAAGTTTGCGATGAATACCTCATGCTCTTTCTCATGTTACTCAAGGCATTGGACATGCTGCTCTGCCCTCAGAAATTCTCGGGTACTCCCTAACTCCTCCTAGAACCGAATGACGTTGGCGCGCCGAATGATTTCACACATCTTCTTGGACATGAATTCTTGGACCGTCAGGTGAAGGTGTTGATCATATTACCCTCTATCACACATGAAACGCAACCATGTGTGGAGTGACCCCATCTGCTTCGTCCATTCCTCCTGGGGATGATTGTGAAAACACCATATGCATTTCCATCCTTTGCGTCATTTCATCTGACTCTCATCCGCCGCTTCTGAATCTAAATTGTCGTTTTCTTCAGGATCAGTGGGACGATAAATAGGGAAGAAAACAGATAGGGCAGCATCATGGTCTTCCTCATAGATTCCTCCCTGGTGAATTGGCTCCTCAATATCTAGGTGACCTTTATCTCTCCCCTTGATCCTAGTGGAACCCTCGTCGTCTTCTGGCCCTACCCCGACAACAGTGCCACTGGTTTCTGCCTCTCTCCTCTCCCAAATTGTCAGAGCCAACTCAATTTGGGTGGCATGTTCTGTATGGGGCTGTATGTCTACCACCGGCACACTTGCGGATGGTCCGGGATCAGAAGCCCGATGAGCCTCCAGTGCCGTGAACACTATAAAAACAAGGATAACCCTGATCAGTTGATTCCTCCGACAATGAGTACCAGTATCGATGCAAGGGACTTACAGGAACCCAAGTAATCAGCCTCTAGTGCTTTAGATGCTACATGATCTGTTGTGGCAGGGGACCCCTTAGCACTCGTCAATTCATAAATGGGCATCGGTACCCTGCCTTTCCCCATTGGTGCTTCCTCCCCTCATTCAACTAGAGATACTTGATCAGTGCTGATGTGTTTTTGAGTAAGATAAATAAGGTGGGTTAAGGATTGCAAAGGAAAGATAGTATATGAGAAGATAAGGGTCGAAGCATACCTCGAGTATCTCAGTTACATCCATATCGGAGCCAACGATCTCAATGCTTTCCCAGATACTCCATTGCTGGGACGCCCCCTCATACCCTTTACCTATGAGCTCCTCCTCTCTTTAGCCTTCCCCATCCCATTCTGCCTCCTCTCCTACCTCTCCGCCCTCTAACTCATCCCTGTTATCTTCCCCCGATGGTATCCTTTCTAGATCATGCTCCTGGCCAAGAAGCACCTTCACCAAGAGAGGTGGCTCCACAGCCCGACCCCATTGACGAGCGTACATGTCCATAGCCATTAGATTTTCATGTCTTAGTTGGAAGTTCATTATTTCGGAATCCCGGACGAGCCCGACTTCTGGAAACTGGATCCCATCTCGCACTATCTTCTTTCCAAAGGGCTTCAGTACTCACTGTCTACCGTAGGGTTAGCCAGGCCGACCATAGCATAGGTAAGATTGTGTTGTGGGAAGGTTGAAGCATGTGTCTTATTTTCTTCCCAGGAAGTTCTCTAGTCTCTCTGTGTGACCCTCCACCTCTAGGAGATGAGGGCACAACCATGCCATGCGATGCCCCTACTGCTGAGGTCCTGACATACGCGGGCCCCATTGCTTGAGGTGCATCCTATCCTCCCCCTCTAGCGGAACCCTGCCTACTCTCTAACCACTGAGGTTCTGCACTGGAGCCTTTGAGCTTCCGAAGTCACTTCTGCAGAAGCCCCTCAAGGTATGATATGGTCTAATGCTCAGCATACTCGTTTGAGAGGCCATCGTTTACCCCGATGAGAGAAAAGGGGATGATATCGCCAGAGCCGTAAGTTGTGAACATCAGCCACAACTAACGTAGGACATGGGGATGCCTCTCCTCTCAGGCGTCTGTGAATACTCTCTTCAGCATTTGAGGGAGGCATATGAACTACCTGGTGAACCTAGATGCCAGATAAGGCTCGCAGAAGATCTTACCATCGACCCAGGCCACATGCACCACACATCTAATGCTCTAGAAGTAATCCTTCTTCTCCAGTGAGCCTTGCCCGTCGTCTATCAACTAACCAGTTAGGGTGGGAAATGGGATGAAGGCGAAGTTGGCATGGTTACCAATCCTAATCCGTACACCCTCCGCATTGAGCATCATCGGCATGATCCTGGAAATATTCATTAGAGAGGGTCACATGCCATTGCCCGGAGGACGGATGGCATTTTGGGTACATGTATCCACGACAGTGAGCAACAACCCAGCCCTGGAAGATCTGGAAGTGGACACATACTCTCCTAGGAGATCCCCCTCTCGAGATGCGTCCCAAGATGGTGTAAAGACAAGTGATCAAGGGGACCCCCAGGTTGAACCTCTTGTTTCCAGCCATGATTCCAGCCATCACCAAAGCTACCGGACATATGCCCATCCTTGCGTCCCACACTGGCGGGAGCCACACGCACATGAATGTGGGGAGGAATCTAGTGTACCAAACGTTCAGGTCCTAGGCTTTATTCCTACAATAGCCCAATGATTCGTGTTTCCCCACCTCCAGGGTCCTCCTGTATAATCGTCTTTTTCTAATCTGAGCCGCGATTGGACAATGTTTTCCCCACCCTGGCATCTTGAATTTCAGATTCTTCTCCAATAATAGGATGATCCAGTCCTTGTTGGCGATATCCTTCTGGATGTCGTTGACCCCTTTCTTCTCCTTGGCCAGCTCCAGTAGGTTCCACGTCATTATGGGGGTTCATGATCTGTCACCTCAGATGTTCATCGGCGGGAGGAACTCATCATATTTATGGCCCTCCAAAGGGATGCCCCCGATGCAGTGGATGTCCCCGAGGCTGACGCTGACTTCCCCATGGTGATGATGGAATGTGTAGGTATCAGGGGAACTTCAGGCGAACAACTCTAGCCCGAGCACAAGATTGCAGTAGAAGTGGAACTGCGAAGTCCACACCACCTTGAACAGACCAATGTGTCGGAGCTTGGCACTAAATTAGTCGCATGTGTGGAAAACCCAATATGCCTAGTCCCACTCACTGGGGAAGTTGCCTCCGGACCACAGGTCCCAGTCCTGTAGCCAACCTATGGTCTCGTCAGTGATGCTCTGACAGAATGTGCTCACGTAGAGGGCCGGTGAGCGCTCCGCAATAGGATCATCCCCAGCAATGGTCCTGGTCATGGGATTCAGGACATAAACTTCCATATACCTGGTTGCTTGGGAAGGATGACCATTTTTGGTGATGTTGTATCAGGGAAGGTCATCTTCGCAGGTCACCCATGACCACGGTGTATCAACCTCAAAACCCGGCAGAGGGACCTCCTATTGAATGATGAAGTCCCACAATGACATATTTTTTAGACAATTTGTACTCTTTCTGGGTGAGGGTTAGCATGTTGATTAAGGTGTGGTTATTATGGAGAACCCTCTTTTCCCCATAAACCCTTGGGTTCATATCCATTTCATCTATGCATGCAGTGGCTTCCCCTTCATCAACTCGGTTTGCGGCCATCTTCTTCCGACCAAGTGTTTCAAGAGTTGTCCTCTGAACTAGAGGGCTAGTGTGAAATCTGGGATATTGGCACATAAAATCAGTGGTTGGTGCAAATATTTAGGCCTCGGCGTGAAAATACCAGGTTTGCGTGTAAAATGATGCCAAATCTTGGTGGAAATACGCTCTATAGAGGTAGTTTTCCATGCAGGAGCAGAATAAATTTCACGCATGAGAGCTTAGAGCTTATCGCGTGAGAAAGGTCATACGGAGCATGGGACCCTTGGTCTCTTCTATAGGCTAAGCGTGGGATCCACGCCCGCGCAAAAAGTAGATTCCTCACCTAACTCAGTTCCGTGTTCCAGTCGAATTTTTGCATTCAGGGGACCCACAAAGCCCTGCACTTCGGCGTTTCCCTCGGAATCTGATTGTTGTGACCCCTCACTGATCCAATTCCGAGGGTGTAATTTGTAGATAGTGAATAGTGCATAAGTGATGGAGAATGTTCTAAAAAAATAGAAGTCATATTAGGACCCGGAGAACTGGTTCGGGGGGCCTGGAGTTGTTGCGTGGGAAAAATGGTGAAGGATGCGAAAAAATTTGTCCCACACAGAATGTACCGGGATTCACGAAGAGTCACTGTGCAGGCAAGAAATAATTTCAAACTCGCACTCCGTGCGGTTAAAATTTTATGTTGGCGTCACTATCGCAGAATTGTTTTTTTCCGACCTATATTTCGCACACTCGATCGCCTATAAATATAAGGTGACCCCCTTCCTTTTTAGGGCTTAAGAATTTGAACCACCTCTCGTGCAAGAAATTCTCCTTCCATACGCATGCAATATGGCCATCAGGTATGGTTCTTTTTCGCTTCTAGTCACCCTGGGGTCCTCATTCGCATGAGATCCCCTGCCTTAGACTAAAATCCAACCCCTTGCACGCAATCTCTTCCGTGGCGTGAAAGCTGGCCAAGCTGCGCACAATCCATGCTTTGCGCGCACACCCCTTCCATTGTCTTCAATCCCTTAGGGTCGCGCGTGAACCCATTCATTTTCACACAATCCCTTCCCATGGGCGCAATCCCTTCGAGTGTCATGCAAGTCCTTAGCCCCTATTTCGCATAAGCATCACTGATTTCGTGCCAGCCGGGGCTTTTCACGTCGGGATACTTTATTTCATGAAAACCTCAAGTGCTGCGCAAAATTCCCCAGGGCCCTTCACCTCGGTGCCCTCTTGTGCGAACGCCTGATGCCCTCCTTTTGGGTGCCATTTACGGGTATCTTGTGCACCCCAGGCTTCCATATCATACGTAGTTTTCCTGTACGAATTTATAGGCTTTTACGATGTAACTTTAATTTCCCTTGGGAAATCCTTCGTGTTGTGTTGATTTGCTTCATGCTTCTTCTCAAAGGCACGCTAATAGATATTTATTCTTTGCATAGCCACGCTAGCATGGACCCCTCGATGGTTCGATCTCTTCGACAACCCCTCACTACATCCTTGCCAATGCCTTCTCTCCCGTAAGGGGAAGGGGGTAACCATTATTTATGTCCTATGGGTGTGGAGTGAACCCACCTCGTCCGAGCTGCATGAAATTAAACTTCCAAGCGCCATCGCCCTCATCACATGACGTTAAACTTTTCCCTGGCCCCGTGCCTCAAACACAGGGTCCCCGCCCCACCCCCCTCGCCTTGGACATTCTCCACGACCACTCATCTCCACAGAGATGAGATCACTCCTCACAAGGGATGATATCCTCCTTATTGATGTGGCGTTTGTCTGCAGTGAAGGGATTCACCTTGGTGTAAGCCCCTAGTTTTCCTTGCATGAGGTTTCACTCCTGCTCCACTTCACTTCCTCAGTGCCAAGGCTAGCGAAGGGCGTGGTAAGGAAGAACGATTCTCCTTTATTCCATCCCAAATCCTTTTCCCACTGCGCATTGTCACCCACGAGCCTCCATCCCGGAGGAAGTCCGGGAACCATGGGTGGCTCAACGCGTAAGCCCCTCTCCATCTCCCACAGACGCACCCTTCATGATGTGATAGTCAGGTCTCTACTGCCTCTTGTTTCTGACACTGAACATGACTCCCGTGAGCTTAGAGTGAGCACCGACCATGAAAACCTTGGGTCGCCTCAGTGTGTAAGCCCCAATCCATCCAAAACTATGAGGACATTGATCCATGTCAAGTCATGGTACGTAAGAAGCCTCCATGAGGATCATGTCCCACCACCTTGGGCTGCCTTAGAGTGTAACCCTAATCCACCCTGAACTAAGGGGACTTTGATTCGTGCTAAGGTATTGTACGTAGGAAGCCTCTACGTGGATCAGGCCCCACCACCTTGGGTCACCTTAGAGTGT
Organism: Viscum album; assembly: GCA_963277665.1. Taxonomy (NCBI): domain Eukaryota; kingdom Viridiplantae; phylum Streptophyta; class Magnoliopsida; order Santalales; family Viscaceae; genus Viscum; species Viscum album. The sequence continues at coordinate 794,062,178 of OY728143.1, read as the reverse complement.
AAGCCCCAATCCACCCGAACTATAGGGACTTTGATCCATGCTAAGGCATGGTACGTAGGAATCCTCCACGAGGATCAAGCCCACCACCCATCGGTCGTTCCGACCCCATTCACATCGGTTCACAAAACACCTTGGGCCACCTCAGAAGGTATGCCCAAACTATCCTGAACTACGTTGACTTTGATTCGCGACCATGAGGATATGTATAAATCCTCCACGATGTTCAAGCTGAACACACATCGGACCCCCGGTCCATCTTCACATTAGTTCACCCCCCGTCCTGCACGATGTTAAACTGAATTCACATGAACTATTTGGACTTTGATTCCCTGCCATGGGGATACGTAGGAAACCTCCACCAGGTTCAATCCCAAAACCCATGACTCATCTTGATCTCTCCCTCAAGCCTATGTGTCTTGAGAAAGTAATGCCCTAACCATGAGGTTCCACTTCCTCTGGGTCCAATCCATGCATCCATTCTCACGGTTCACCTCCTCAGGTGTCCAATCATTCCTTTGAACTACACGGACTTTGATTCCCTACCATGGGGATATGTAGGAAGTCTCACCGAGGCCCAAGCCCAAGACCATCATCCATCTTGATTCTTACCCGGGCCACCACATCCTAGTGGGGTCATTCCACTTCATTCCCCATTCCCTCCACAACATTCGGGAAGCTGCCCACGTGCGGGACCCAACAACGGTGTTCCCTCGAGGGGGTTCCTCAATCTGATCCACTCTAGCTAGTGTTTCGATCAGTCTGATCTATCTCTGCAGGACGTTAAAATTACGGAATACCCTATGATAAATATGGGATGCTGAGGAAACCCTTAGATAGATGCCTATGGCATTCAATTCTCTGCATTTGATGTGGGATTCCTCGGGATACCACACCCTCGAAGAGCCTTATAATAAGGTACAGAAGACATACTTGCCAATCCCCAGCATCAATACGCGCCAGTGATTCCCCAACGTGACTACTCTTCTAACGAAATGTTGCTGCCCTAACCGGTCTCCATGGAAGGTCCTCACAGAGGTGGCGTAATTATCTAGCGTCCATGATGATATGACGCAGAGAAGAGTTTCACGAACTGCATCTTAAATATATGAGGGAGACCTGGACTAGGTGAAGAGCTCCGAGGAGAAATCCATTAAAGAATGAACCTACATCCCATCATCCTATTCCAATAAAGGAACACACGTCCTTGAATAAGGAATAGATGCCGCCCACCTTCGGAATGCATGAATGCGAGGTAACAGTAATGCGTCCTCTACATGACGGGTGTGCGTGACCCGACGAAAGCATCCGAAATAGTTACGTTCATGTATGTAATCTATTTTCAAATACATCTAAACCAATCAGCCTTTCAAGCCATGATTCCTTGTAATCGTGCAAATGTTTTAAAATAATGTACCGACCCTGGGTAACTGGGGTCGGGGCATTACAGTTGGTACCAGAGAATGTTTAGCAACAACCATGTAAATGGATTTAGATAAACTATGATTAGATAAAATTACCCTAATATAAACTATGAGGATTAGCATAAATGAACTTCCTAGAATTTTGGTAATGTTGAGATTATGTGTATTTTCCATGAAATACATCCCAGTATGGATATTATGAGGGAGAGGAAGCTCTAGAACATATGTACCTAAAAGTGGAAACTCTGAAATGGAGTTTCAGGCTTGAATTGGGGTATCTTGGTATATGACAATGGGACTTTCTTCTCTCTTGGTTACGAAACACCCAGGTGATATTCTTAGGATAATTCTCATTTACATTACAAACCATTATGAAGGATTTTTATGTATTTATTTCTTCAAAGAAAACATTTTTTAGAATATTGATTATATCCATAAATAGTTCAGTTCATGTTAACTGTTTTACAAGTTTAGAATTATGTATTATGTTTCACAAACTAATCTAGTGTATTCCATTTTTTAGAAATGGCACCCAGTAGATGGAATGAGAACTACAGCAATACAGATGATCCATAGAGAAAGAAGGGTCATATATTTCATGGTATTAAGCCAACATTTTAAAAGGAAATAGACTCCCTTGTATTATCATCAAATGAAGAAATAAGATCATGTGTTAATAAGATAAGTAAGGAATATTCTTAGTCATACGGATTTGAAAGGAAGTGAGAGAATAAAACGATGGTATAGAGAAAGATGGATAAAGAGAATAAGTGAAAGAAGGATTTTCCCATATTTGATAACTTTGGAAAGAATCAATTTGGGAAATTCATGAAGGTAATCTGAGTTTTTATAAGTTTGCAGAAATAGTAATCTTAATATGTGATTTCAAGGGTAAGAAAAAGGTTTCAAAGGTATAATGTTTCATATGAAAGGATTTGGGACACTATGAGAATCATTGTCTCAGTCATCAGAGTATACCGCAAATGATGATATAGGATAATAATCATGTTATGATACTACCACCGATGAAGTGGAATGACTAGTGCTCTTATGTTGTCATTAATTATTTCATTTCAGTGTTGTATCAATGATGTTCTAGTTATATGAATTATGGAAATGAATAAAGATTGTACTGCAGAACTATTTCATTGAGGATTTGAGATAATATTGTTATGATACTGAGGTATTGATTTTCGAATAAGGCATGATGGATTTGGAATCGATATTCTTGACTACCTTGAAACTAATTAGTTATTTTTTTATTCAATTATGGTTTTAGTTTACAAAAAATTTAGATATAAGAAGTATATCTATTATTCTATAAGGAATAAGGAAGCATGAAAGTAATCAATAAGGTTTTATGGTAATTCAGGGAGTTAACATATTTTAAAATAATACATGATGAAGTTATTCACATTAAATTATGTAAAAATAGATCTTCATTATGTTTAATTTACTTATCAATTTTGGACTGTGAGTTTGGACCGAAGTATTTTGGATAAGTCTAATGGTTGGAATTGATTAAGTTCGAAATTGGATACTATAATGTAGTTTTTTCAAAACGTATGACAAATGAATTACAAATGAATTATTATTGGGACCCTGTACGATTAGGATAAATAGAATATTTTTGAATTCTATTATCTTTTGGAGTGAAAGATGAGTTTTTTGTAGAAATTAGTAGAAGGATGAAACTATACTTGTGAGGTATATATATATATATATATATATCATTTTATTCTATGAATAAATTAATGTTGAAACATTAGGGAAAGGATCATTAAAAAATGTGTTATCCTTATACCTTATGTTTTGTTGAACCAATGATATTATAAATCATCATAGATTGATGGATTTGAGGCCTTCAATTTTAAACATGTTTATGATTGATGATCTCAATCAATCCTTATAAATATTTAAAATTTTCCTCCAATTATGTGTCTATAATTTCCACTAATGTTCTCCAAATCACGATCGTAATTTTTTGGTGAACTAGTTCATTTCCATTTCCCTCTTATTAAGAATAAATTTTATTAACCGAATTTCTGATGTGGGTTTTCCACAACGGTTTTTTTTCAATTTGTAACCATTTTTGAAGAAGAACAATTTCAAATTGCGAGGAAACAATTAATTTAAGTAGGGGAGAATGTAACACCCCATGATGACATAGTACGTTATTTCTTCAAAGTAATTCAATAACTTGTGCTATATGAAACACCAAGTTTAAGAGCACCATGACATACCAAACTAGCTGTTCAAAAGTCATTATGAATAGTATTAACTAAATTTTGAATTTTATATATTTTATATAATTTTCACTTCCATATTATGTGTTTCTCAGACATAATATAAGAACAAATTTAATTTTTTTCTGATAAATGAACTATTTTTATGAAAATGCAATTTTACCACCTTTTAATGGAGAACTCTCTTCAAATATAGTTTTTCTAACTTTTATATATTATATTTTTAAAATATAAAATTCTTCATTAGAATAAAGACATCAATATTTACTTTGTTTAATTTTTTTGTAATTTCCTGATAAAATCCATTTTTTAATGAATTGTGAAAAATTATGTATTTTAATACAAAATTGCCTTTTACACTAATATATTTATATGGTTATATTATCATTTTAATTGATTTTAAATCCTAATATGATTATATTTTTACGATTTAAATTAATTTTTTTCATTTGATGTAATTTCACATTGAAATTGGACATAACCAAGTGTCGATCTTTTGATAGTTATTGTTTCATAAAAACAGGCTATTTGTTTTGACAATGAGAACTATATTTAAATTAATTATTCCAACTTCTATGTTTTGAATTTGGTAAAATATACATCATTTTTGAATTCAAAATATCGAATATAGCTTAGGCTGAATTTTTTTATATTTTTCCAAAAACTTATAATTTTTGATAAATAGTAAAAAACACGACGTTATTGTTTAAACCGAATTTTTATTTAAATAATTATTTATTTTATTTAAACTTATTATAGATAAAAATAGATACATAATACCTCTATAATTTCAATTTATTTTATTAGAGTCATTTTATAATATGTTTAGATATATAAAAATTAGATTGATCTTTTTACAGTCATTTACCAACATCCTAGGAGGATTTTCAAATTTGTATAAAACATAATTTTACCACTTATGTGAGTTAAATTTTAGAAATCTAAGAGACACCGTTAATATCAGTTAGTAAAATGTGGTTGAATAAGATAAAAATAATTTTTGGTGACTCATAACTTTTTACTTTTATTTACAAAGGTTAAAAGTAATTAGGGTAATTAATAGTAAAAATGATATAATAATTACCCTAAAACATGTCCTAATTCTCTTATCTTAGTGTAATTCAACCAAAAACAACCTTTGGAATCAACTATGATCCTCCAGGTCCACTTGGATTTTATTAGGACTGTTATTATTATTTAATTCAAAGAAGAGTTAAAAGTGTTAAATTCCAGTTTGCATAAGTTAATAATTTTTAATATAGGGTTATAAATAAGATAAATTAGACTATGAATATTCAATAGAAATCTAAAAATATTTCATAAATAATGGTATTTTATTCATGATTTTTATACATTAAATTATTAAATTTATTTACGACACAATGATGGTGCAATAATTTTCTTATTAAATAATGATTAAAATGATTGATATTATAAATAAACAAATAAATGTAATTTAAAACTTATGACCAATTAAAATAATTTAAAAGGTTAATATGACATGTTAGGGTTGATTCAATCAATTTATTTCTAATTAATCATGATGTTATGATTTTAACAAAATACAAATTCTAAATAGTGTCAAAATTTACATAAAATAATTTTTAAAACAAATATTATATTATTACTTGATATAATAGTCTTAAAAATATAAGGTTCAGCCAAAAGACTTAAATAATTTTATATATGTCATTAATGAACAACTTGAGGTTATAATAGAAGTTTATAGTTTGTTTATTAACCATATAGTGAAAGAATACAAGAAGACACATTAAAAGTTAAAATATTTTACTAAGAGTTAAATCTAAAAGTTAATGATTAAATGGTAACCAAAACATGTATAAAACCTTCTGGTTGAGAGTATTTTGACACATAACCACCCGAGGCTTGAAATAAATTTATTTGGAGAAATTATAAACCGAATATGATTGCATAATAAATTACTCTTTTAATCTTTTCCTAAAGTGATCCTCACCCCTCTTACAAAAGGGAACATTCCCTTCTATCAAAATCACACATCCAACACCATTTTTCACTTCCAAACCTTACAATAATACCCTCCCAACATTACTCCCTTATTCATAGAGGCCTTTATCTGGTTATAAATCCATCATATGGATCCCTTTTGATAAAATCAAAAGTAAGAACCAGAAGAAGAGGTAAATATTTCATCACCTTTTCTATTTCTTTTATTCTTGGACATCCTCTTTCATGGTTGTTTCCATTCTTAAATAATAACTCCAATATCTTCTATATACTGTGATGTTATTATAAAAAAAAAATCAACCATATTCCTTATTTTATTCATCCTCTAAATGACAAAGTCACCATATGTGCGTACATACAGATTACCATCTCTACGTCGTGGTGTAGTTTGTTATTCAAACACCTCATTATTTGGATGGGTATAATAATGAGTATTATTGGTGTAATAATAAATATAACATTTTAATTATTATGTTTATATGTTATACCATCCAATTACATATGATTTATCCTTCAATATAATGATATTTCCACTTGTGCGTACGTACGGATTACCATCTCCATGACGCGATGAGATTCATTTCCACATTCACCATTAAATGATGATTTTAAAATATATATCCGTAATAAGTATGTAATATATGAAATAATAATTCTACTAGAGATATAAATATATATATTAATGTTTGTACATATATCTTATTCAATTAGTTTCGTTCAATAATATATGAAAATAGAAACAACTTTATGCGTATGTATGGCCTACCGTCTCCATAAACGGTGTTTTCCATATCATATATATGTCTGTTATACATATTTATATTCTAAATATATATAATGTTTTATATTCTTTATGTATTTAAATACTTATCTATGTGATACAATTTACAATAACAAGTTATAACACGTACGATAAAGGAAGCAATTATTACCCGAAATGTTAATTTAACATTGAAATAATTATTAAATGGGTAATATAAAGTCATAAATGAATCATGTATGATATCCTAAATATTAATATATTCATATAATATTTTATTAACATACTGTGGTGTTTATACAGGAGGTTAAAATTACCCTCGACTAATGTAAATTACAAGGTAAGTGGTTTTCATATCACACCTTATTCCCGTGAGATTCATGCTATATTGCCACTATTTCTTTTTGTGTGGTGTATGTAATTCCTATAATTTTATTACTTGTGTAATACACTTTAATTTATATGTATTTACATCTTCATTGTACAATACTTCTTTCATGGGTGGTATGCTTCATATGTTACCAAATTAGAAAGGGTTAATTCCTCAATCTCAATATTATTCGAGATTGTTTATGGGTATGTTTTTACAGGGGCATATTTATTATCTATTTCCATGTTTCATAAAAGAGTTTCCATTGGGATTATTTTTAAGGGAATATTTAATTAAAACATCATATTAAATGTTTTAATTATTTATTCGTCTAATCCATTCTTATTAAATTCTCTGTTTTTCAAATGGTTTCTATGGATTAATTTATATGGACATTAATGTTATAAAAATATTAATTCCATTCAAATGTTTCAAAGTAGAATGTGACCCATTGATTCAAAAAGAACTTTAAATGTATTCCTTTCTAAATTTTGTGATTATTAAATGTTTTCATGAAAAGGGATATTTCCCTCAAATAGTTTCAAAAATCATTTTGATCTATGTCAAACATCATTTGATAGATATTAATATTGATTTATGTTGATTTATTATGATGCTATTATTCCATATTGTATTGAATGTTTTGTGATTTGTTTGACTATGGATGTGTTATTTTTATACCATTCATTATATATGGATAATGCATTGAAATTTCGTATTCTAATTCTAAAACGAATGTTTAAGTTATGTTTCAAACATTTTATATGAGGAATGTATTGGACATAGTAAGTGACAGGTGGAGCCCACTATATTTCATCAATGCATCAGTAGGTCTAATGAGACAATTAGTTGTGGAATTGGCTGAGTCCTTTCCCAATTTGATATATATATGGTTTTGGCTGAGCCCTATATCATTTTTAGACGTCTTGGCCGAGGCCTTGACAAAATGTTTCAGAATCTCTGACATTATACATTCACTCATTATGAAAATAATATTGATGGTTCATGTGGACATTTAACTATTAGAATACCCATGATTATCTTTTATTATGGAATTATTTAGTTAGCACATATTCCTTCAATAAATGTGTTCATATTTATTATTTGTAAAGGCATGTGTTTTCAATTATTTACCACTCATAATGATTATGTCATTTTCAGGTATATTGCATACCCTTAAAGGGAATTTGAGCTCACTCTTTTCTTATGTTTAATTTTCCCAAGATTCCAAGAAGTGTTTTATGATTTATAATAAGGGTTAATGTAGGGGATTAACAGAATTATCAAAGGATCATTTCTGTTGTGTTTTATTTTCTGATGTGTAATGTAACATTCATGTATGTAATCTATTTTCGAAGACAGCTAAACTGGTCGGATTTTCTGGGCATGATTCCTTGTAATAAAGCCAATTTATTAAAATAATGAACCGAATCTGGGTAACTGGGGTCAGGGAATTACATCATCGTCGCTGTTTATAATGAAAGAAGATCGAACTCTTCGACTATGCATTGATTATCCTAACCATAACCATGTTACGATAAAGAATTGATATATAATTCCTCACATTAATGATATGTTTGATCAACATAGGGGAGGCCAGTGGATCTAAAAATATCACTTGTGATTAGGATATCATATATTGTGATTTTGAAATTAAGATATTCTGAAAATAGATTTCTGAAGAAGATATTTCCACTATGAATATGCATTAATGCCTTTCGGTCTCACAAATGCACCATTAATATTTATTTCACTAATTAATATGATATTTGAGTGATATCTAGATTCTATTGTTGTGGTGTTTGTGGCTGACATATTAGTGTATTCAAGGAAAATGGTTGACCATAAAAAACCCTTCGTAATAATGTTGTAAATATTGAGATATAATCTTTTGTATAAGAAATTGTGAATGTGTGATTTTTGGATACAAGTAGTATGATTTCATGGACATGTGATTTCTGAAAAATGTGTTTTAATAGATCTAGAATAGATATAAGCTGTTATATCTTTGAAACCCCCAATGATTCTCTTTGAGATATGAATTTTTCATAGTATAGATGGTTTTTACAGATGCTTTGTGAGTGACTTGTGATGACTAACATCAATAATGAATTCGTTGAAAAATAATAATTCTCCCTTACGATAGACCGAGGAATTCTATAAGTATTTTCAATTGCTGAATGTTCATACTACATAAACACCTATCTTGATTTTCCCAGAATTTGGATAGGGGTATGTGGTGTATTATGATTCTTTGAGAACTGAGTTTGATGTGTTATCAATCAAGGAGACCATGTGGTTGGTTATAGGTCAAGGCAGTTGAGAGTGCATGAGAAGATGTACCCGACTAACGATATAGAGTTAGAAACAATAATTTATTCTTTGAATACATGTCATCACTGTCTATTTGGGGATACTTTTTTTGTCCATTTCTCATAAGAGATTGAAAAAACATTTTGTCACAAAGAGATTTTAAAAAAATGAAAATGAGATGCATATAGTATATACACATGTTTGACTTCAACATTGATGTATACACAATGAAATAGTAATTCCATGGAATATACATTCAGTGGAATGTTTTATGGTCAATTGGTAAAAGAAGCTTTAGATGAGTGGATGTTAATGTCGGCCCTTGTCAACATGCATGTGGAATCTCATGACCTTGTTGGGGATGTAATTTTTATCTCATTCTAAATGGTTCCAAATTTGGTAAAAATGGTCAAATAGGCACAAAATAAATATGTGGAATTCTAGGTTATGAATTCAAAACCCAATGGTGGGGATATCATTGAGGGATGAAACATGATAGGAGTTCATTTTTTGGTTTAGAGATCATATAGGTGTACCTATGTATTTTCAGGAGAAAAGTATTCACTATTAAAACCATTCACGATGAGGTTTACATTGAGGAAAACAGAAGATGAATAAGGCATTAAAGGCATAGTTTTGGTGGATGGGCTTAAAAGGTAATGTGGCTGAATTTCTTTCAATGTGCTTAACTTTTCAGGAAGTTAAGGAATAACATCAGAGACCAGATGGTATGTTGCATTCTGTACCAATCTCATTATGTAAATGAGATCCGATAGTGATGGATTTTTTACAGGTATCTCAATATTGTTTCATAATCCAAATTCCACATGGGTCATATTGGATCGACATACCATGTCGGCTCATTTTATCAATATTAATGAAACTCATTCGGTGGAGGTTCTGTCCAAAATCTAAATCCAATAAGTGGAAATAAGACATGGAATACCAGTTTCGATAGTATCAGTTAGATATATGAGTTTCACATATCATTTATGGAAATACACACTAAAGGCCCGTAGAACACAATTGATTGTGAGTATGGTGTATTAGCCTCATAAGTATGGGCAATCCTAAGGGATGATACATACAATAGAAGATATCATATGGGAATGTTTAATAGCTTTTTGTGGATCATGGGAGGAATATATAACATTAGTGGAATTCTCTAATAATACCAACCATCTTGCCTCGATATATATGGCTCCCATTGAACATTATATGAGTGTGCCAGTCCTTCTCAATAGTGTAAGGAGGAATCTAGTGAGGCATCACTAGTTTGGATGAGACTTTTCCATGAAATAATAAATAAGATTCAATTGATCTAAAAGAGGATGGAGATGGCATGGATTCTCTAGAAATCATAAGTGGATCATCACCGAAGATCATTGTTGTTCCCAGTTAGTGATCATGTGATCTTGAGGATATCTCCAAGGGTTGGAAATCACCATTTTAGGAATCTGGGAATGTCATCCCCTCTATATATTGGCCCTTCTGAGATATTGGAATGGGTTAGAGGAGTGGAATATCGGTTGGAATAGACACCAGTGTTCAATTTGGGGAATAATGTGTTTCACGTAATAATGTTGGAAAAGTATCAACATGATCATGACCATGTAATTTGATGGGATCACAATGACCAAGAGCCAAATTCTTAATTGGTACATGTCCCGATGTAGATTGTGGATATTCAAGATAAAATTTTGTGTGAAAAAGGAATCGGTCTTGTGTCGGTTTTATGGAAATATGGTCAAATTTAGAAGGAGACTTGGGAACATTTGAAGGAATTCAAAGAACAATAGCCGAAACTCATTCCGCACAGTGATGGTTTTCAAGTTTTCAGGAACAAAAAGTCCAATAAATGGGATAATTTAGTACCCACCATATTTGGAATATAACCATTACATTTTTCTTTTTAGTTTTAGAATGTATATGGGTGATGGATGTGAGATTTGGGTGAACATTTGATTTGTTTTTTAGGGAGAAGGGGATGCACACAGGATTCACACTTCTTGTCTAAACCATGTAGAAATACTAGTTAAAACTGTGAGCATTTTCAGTTTTGAGGCATTAGTGTTAGATCAGTGCACACACAGTTAGGGAGACCATTCAAGGGTTTCCATAAGAAATTATGTCATGAACTCGCCCGAGTCGACCCTGAACTGGTCATAAGGGCCAGCCCGTGATAAGTCCTGAGAGGCTTTCACAATCCTCATAGGATGGAGAGAATAGACATGAGAATAAATAGAGTACCCAAGGGAATGATTCCACCTATATATAAACAATAAAAAAATAGCAGAATGAAATGCACAACCCAAAATATATTAATATAAAAAATGATCTGAACATTATTTGTACAAGTAACGAAAAGTAAAACTAAACCAACAACTAATCTGACCAAACATGATAACCAATTAACTCCATGTGACCCTTATGATCACTCTAAAAAATAATAATCACACGTCAGAAAATGTGATCGAACTCAAGCTGAAACCTGCAGAAGGGCTACAAACTAAAGAGGACTATAGGAATGAGTATTAAAACTCAGTAGGTTAACCGATATTCTATTCCCAATGAACATCCATTAAAATAAAATAATCATTATTTTCAATTTTTAAATACAAATATAAAGGTACATTTTCCAAATGATGTAACATGCTATAAAAAACACCATACAAAAACAATAATGTTTTACAATCAAGAATGCTAGTAACAATTTTCAAATAGGTGCAACTTCAAAATGATATAGTTTTCATGATGGAAGATTTAAATAATTTAAACTATTAATTAAATCACAAAAACTGATGAATTCAATAACCAAACACACCATATTCCAATAATGAGTACAAAATATCCAATGAGCACAACTCATGAGAAAACCCCTGGGCACTAGTTAGTTGTAATCCCCAGGTACCTCATATCATAGTTAAAGTAACAATAATAAATATTTGCTCTCATGCAGACGAACAACTAGTAGGGAGAATACCCATAACCTAGTGGTCCCCCAATATCATCATCATCATATTTAAGTTATTGTTGTCATTGTCAAACATGCTACATGAAACAGAGGCCCAACCCCATGAGGCCTCTAGCATAATAGTTAAGTTATTATTGTCATTGTCCGCCCACCTAGATACTCGAGATTCCCTTTAGTCCTCAATCATGTTTCAGATATTATAAAACACACATTTCACATCTAAATTCAATTACCAAACCATAAACACATAGTCATCCAGTAAACATGTTTCACATTTCTTTCATGAATCAATAATCCACTAAAATGTTTTGTAAAATAATTTCAACAAGTATAATGAGGCCTTGAACATAAAATCCATTCAAAAATGATCTTTTAAGGCCTTAAACTCATAAATAACATAAAATACAAGACATGGAATCCCCAAAACCAATTAATAAATCATTTTTATGGACTATAAAATGGCCCCAAAAGAAAGAACATAAAATAATGATGTAAACCATTTTTACAAAAAAATGCCAAACGAGAATTTAAACCTTTCTCAAAACTAACATTTGACCAAGGTATGCATTTCAATTTTATTAAGGATGTGTATACAAACCATTTAACAAAGAAAATAAATTTCTTAAATCCCATAAAACACTCAATTTATGTATTCAAAACACACCCATTTCCATAAGTATGTGAACCGGTCCATTTCCCAACAACTTGGGCCAAAACATGTTGTAAACAAAATCCCATTTGTTTGTAAAACCATATCCAAATTGGAAAGCCATATAACGACCCAAAAATAACATTTATAATTCTTCCAATACATTTATGAATTTCAAAAAATTATTTTTAAATCAAACTTCACACTTAAAATCCAACTAGGAAATTTCCGAACACATGATATACCCTTTTTAAACAGAACAATTTTTTTAGGAACTTGATAAGAAATAAAACACCCATTTCATTCCATATTAGATTACAGCTATTGTAAAATGTTAAAAATATCATAAAATTGGTTTTAAACCTCAAAAAATAGTTTTCAAAGATATAATATTATTTAAATAAATTCTTGGTGTGCAAATTTATGACAAAACTACTATACCTTTCACAAAACAAGGCGTAAAACCCCATTTTTTACACCAAAAAAATTATCCAACAGATGAAAAAAATAATATACATATACATATATATATATATATCATATTTTAAAATTATAAAATGAAAAAACATACATGATAATGGCATGTTCAAGGGATATACTACCTCAAATCTTTGGATTAATGGAAACGCACACCCAATATCACCATCTGTGGGTCAATAAACACAAAACCTATGAAGAACATCCCCAAATGAAAAAAACCCCATAAAACATCATGGGATAATCGATCCCTAGGTCTAACATGACTTGGAGAGAATAGAAAAACATGGAATAATTAGAGGAGACAGAGGTATGAGAAAGGGGTAGGAATCTCATCTTTCCACCTAGAAAAATCAGTGTATTCCATTAGATCTACACCCGTAGAGAAAAGGGAATGGCTTGAAAAATCATGGAGATACTGCTAAGGTCCGGAGGAACCAGGTAAATAATATTTTTTTTGAAAAAGAGTATGAATTGAATGTTTTATGGAGGAAAGAATTTACCTTCTCACTTCTGGACGTTTTGAGGAAACCTGAGAACATTCTCCATATTATTCGATTCAAATGAGCTCTAAAGAGGTAAAATTTATAATGGGGGTGAGAATAATTATTTGGTATTGTAATGGGAGGTAGAATAAATGAAACAAATTAAAAAATGAAAATGATATAAAAGAATCAAATTATATTTGTAAAACTGGAAATGGGCCCACGGGCTGGCCCAATACCTAAATATGTAACCCCAATTCACCATGATTATAAATTATTAATGGGTCCAAAACGATATGTGGATTGAATATGTAAGCGGAGGAAATTTTGAAATTTTAATGTGTCAAAAAAGATAAAAATGAATGAGTTATAAAAGAAACTATATATGTTTTTAAATCTAGAAATGAGCTCATGATTTGGCCCAAATCATGGAGTAACCACCCTTTCTACAAAAACTACAATGAAACAAACAATTGAGGCACCTGAAGAAAGACGATTTAGATATAGACTAAATTCAAAACTCAACATTAATCTCACCCAAGACTGACGAAAAGTATCAGTATTTCTAATGAACTGGATCAAAACGAAGACATGAAAAATTGGGTGTGACACATTAGCTAATGAATATTTAGCACAATGTTTTTCTAACCGTGTGAACTCACTATGTGAAGTGTTGAAGTTAGATCCAACAAAATTTGGATTCCACTCATTTTACTAATAAATCCATCCATTTTTTAACTTTTTTTCCCTAACATGAGATTATTCTCCATTTACGGTAGGATAACCTCGTATAGTATATTTTGAATCAATCTGGAGGCATCCCACGACGTTTCAAGCCCGATTCATGCATTAGGTGATATTTTTCACCAATCTTGTCCTATTTTCTTACAAATACTTATCATCTACTCTAGGTTTCATGTATATATTCCGATTAAGGGTATATATATTAGATTTTTTATGCCATATATGATAATATTTGGTCATGTTTTTGTTAGGGGAAGGGATCTAAGGAGGTTTCATGGAGAATTGACATGGTTCTCTTGAGCATTCTTCATCCATTTCTGTTTTTTTTCAAAACGATCAAAGTTGGGGGTTTCAATCTAAACTCTGATTTGTATAACTGAATGAGATGGTTTTTAATTTATTTCACTGTGTTGATTTCATTTTGATTTGGATTCATTATGATATCTAAAAACCATATTTTGTAATGGTTGTGGAAAATAAAAAAAAATATCCAATTAAAATCTTAAAAATTTGTTATTTTGATGAATGGTTTGGACCTTTAATTTTAAAAGGTATATTTCAAATATTGGTTTATTTAAAATTATGGTAAATGTATTTTAATAGAATGGTTTTCAATAAAAGGAATTATTTTAATGAGATAAAATGGGTGTTTGGAATTGGCTTGTTTAAATTAGGTTTAATAAAAGAACAGTTTTACTAGAATGTTTTTAAAATTTTATTTTATATGGTTTTAGCATAATAGTGCAGTGTGTAGATCAAAGTTACGATTCTTGGTTGGAATATGAAATTGTTCTCAGTTCACAATGTGTAATGGTAAATGGGGTATAATTATCAGTTTGATACATGTTAGATCGATAGAAGAATGCTCATGAGTATGAAATTATCATAACAAATAATGATTGGTTGAATGTGTGAATAAGTGAAATGGAATGGTAATTCCAAATCGTGAATGATTAATGGTTTTAAATCATTTTTGGTTGTTTTTCTAGGAATTGAATATATTGTAAAATTGGTTTTAATAGCAGTTGTTTCCTTTTTTCTTTTAAATTATTTTTGGAACTCGGTTATATTTAGTTATAAACTATTTTGGGAAATTGTTTTATAGATAATCATTTACATAAATGCTTCTAACATTTATATACTAGTTGAATGAGTAGGGAATCTATGGGGGAAGGCCTACTAAGTTCTATACTCACCCCTTTTTTGGAACATTTGTGGTTTTTCAGATGATATCTTCTGGGACTTGGTAAAGGGTAAGGTATCACACCTCTTTAGAACCACCTAATGATACATGAGATTTTTGGTGATGTTTGAGCATGGGGATTATAGAGCCTGTATTTTTATGGTCATATTGATGCCTTTTTTTATTACCACTATCTAAATTGAGATTGGGTTGGATTACACTATATCATACTTTTGTGGGTTTTTGTTATAATGATGATGGTCATGTTGTTTTATTTTTATCATGCATCATATTATGATTGTTGTGATGTGGTTGTTCGGTTGGTGGTTTATTTCTAAATGGGTAAATCATCCCCCACATTTAATTATAACCTGGATATATTTATTTAAAGCCTTTGACATCTTGAGGATGTCACTTATGGCCTATTAATGATTCATGGATTTCCCAAGGAAGTTATAATGGGTGGGTCAATAAAAAATATATAGGATCTAGAAAACTGATTCATCTCTTCTGACTCCCGATACATCAAGGGTCTTACATTAACCAGTCCCTAAATTTTTTATTTAAAGTCTAATTAAATCCTCATATATAAAACTAATTGATATAATTTGTAAATATTGTGCCATATCAAATATTAGTAATGACTAATGGATCTTTTTTAATATTTCCCTTGCTAGTCAAATAACATTCAATGTAAAAACCATAAGAAAAAGTTTATATGGTTTAGGAAATAATCAAATCCATCACACACCAAAATGGATATTTAAGAGAAATCTAATTTCCAAAAAAAAAAGATTACCATAAAGTGAATCTTTCAAGATAAAGTTAACAATCATAAAAGAATGTCAGATTGCACTATAACTCATTCCATTTGGTAATTTTCAAGGGAATTCCCCATGAATGAAATAATAAAAATTTACACTTTCAATACCATGTATAATGATTTTTTCATGAGATTAAATGTCAATGGGGGAAGCATATAAACCATATAAAAGTGACTTGGGGGATAATGACATGTAAGTCTTAATGGAATGTAAATTGAGATGAAATTTATTACATTATGCTAATTTTTTGTTGAACATTCTTTAACAGCAAGTATGGTGGTTTTAAACATGTTATTAAATTATTCCAGAAAATTTTTAATATTTATAATAACAAATATGATCTACTAATAACATCTAATTACTCGTTCCTTTAAAATATTTTATTATTTTAAATTTTTGGGTGTTAATTCCCCTATTCTCTCATGTGTGTTTCGTTATGAAAGATCAAGTTCTTGAACATATCAAATAGTTATAGGTTCTCTACAATAATATTTACGATATAATTATCATATTTTTACATCAATATAATTTTTAAAATAAATAATGAAATATGGTTATGAAAAATGATGTATGTTATTATCATGGAGATGGTGGGTTATACAAACGCATGTGTAACGTTTCCATTTTTCAATGATCATTATTGAAAGGAGTTATGTAGTATATAATAAATAAATATTGATAATAATATCATAATTAACATATTATATAGTCATATATATTTATATATATATCATCCCTATGGTGTGGTGATGAAATATAGTCACTACACTTTGTGAAGGTAGTAGTCCACGCGTACCTGAATGATGTTCCAATAACATTCTGAATCGAATATAATGAAAGAATATTATATAAAATATCCTTATATAATGATGAATATTCCAATAATATCATATTTAGTTAATTTATATCACATATAATCATTAAATATTTTTATTATCACCTTTCATGTAAAAAATAAGTGAAAGAAGAAATACATCAATTCTTAGGTGATAGTCCTCCGTAAACATGAGCTACGTTATCATTATCTTATGGAAATGAAGGTAAAAATAAATATATGATATAGTGGATCTGTAAGTATAAAAATATTTTAAATTTCCCATATATAATTTGTATCCATCATCATACTCAACATTGTGCAGTGAAAATGAAAAAATGAACGACAATGGTACGTTAAGAGGTAGACCGCAGTACACCCGAACAATGATTTCTTATAAAATTTTATGGAAGTGGAGATTGTTTTAACAATTTACATTATTATAAGAAATAATATTAATTTTAATGTGTTGAGGTTATTATATAATTAGGTGTTAATAAAAATTAAGTATGCGGGGGAAGAAGTATTATAAAATCGCTCATTGAAGAACATTACCTCTTCTTCAGTTACCCTTCTTTGGTTTTCAATTATTATTTCCTTAGTTGGATTTATTCGCAACATAATTCTTCTAGGATGATTGGAGGGACGTTTTTATGTTATTTGTGTATCAATCTTCTGAACCATATAGGTTTGAATATGTGATGAAGTGAGGTGTGTTACTGCCATTTTATAGTTGAGGAGCAGTGGCCTTATCATAAGTATTCAAAAGTATTTATTGTTGGGAGATCAATAATATATAAATTGGATCCAAAATTGATAATTAATGGTTTTGGAGGGATTATATGGTCAATAAACACCTCCAAAACAAAATTAATCATTTTATAAACATTCCCCTCAGTAACATTAATGATTCATTATTTTTACCATTTTTGGTTTTCACTCTGGTAATAAGTAATTTCAACCTAGGTAATTTACAAATTAAACCAAAATTAAAATCAGCCATATCATATAATTTAGAACCAATTATTAAATATATGATATCCAATTTAATAAAATATGCGTGTATTAAATTAAATATATCACAAGCATATGCAATGTGAAAAGACATTTCATTAACCTTAACAGTCCTAACAATATTTTTACTATTTAGTGGTCAATATATAATTTATAAAAGAATAACTAATCTAAGAAAGAAACATATTTTATATTTATTGTCATATAAATATCACATGTAATAATATAGGGGGTTTTCCTATTTTTAATTTATTTAATCAAATATAAATTATCGTAAAAAATCATAATGTTAATTTGGACATTATTCATTTAAATTGAACTTAAAAATATATATCAAATGATGAAATTTGAATATATTATGTTTAATCATGTTTATCATGATATATTAATACGATAAAATAATGGAACATAATAATACATTCAATTTACTGAACTTTTAATATTTATATTATCAGTTATTTTATTTTATTGTTAACTAAATAATTACCATTTTGGAGTCTATAAATCATTTAAATAAATTCTTCCATAATAAAAAATAAATATATTTTCATGATAAAACAATGATTTTTCATTAAGAATGATATATATAAAAAACCATTCTTTTTCCATATCCCAAGGCATTATAAATATTAAAAGTTAGTAAATTCATTGTTTTTTCCTTTTCTTTACATAACATATTATATAGGTAACATTCAAATGAAATTGTTAAGGAATTTACATATATAAAATAATTTTATGTCCACGATCAAACTAAATTCATTTAATAAAATTAATATGACATTTCAGGTCATTTTCACCCTTATCATTCTAGATTAACCCTGGGTATATCCCTTTTTACCTTAACCACAACAGTTAATTTTTAATGCATCAACAATTCACATTTCTAAAAAATTATGTTGACCACATTAGAAATTAAAAATTATGATAATTATAAATATGGAATCATTTTTTCAAAATTAAATTCACATAAGGGGGGAAATTTAATTTACAATTATTCTCATAGTCATGATGAGAATATATGGTTTTAATGTTAAAATGATCAAAATTATAAAAATATTCAATATATACATTAAATATTAAAATGATTCTAATTACCTTAATTGAATAAATAAATACACAATTTTAATAAATTTACTTCAAAACTTTTGAAAAATATAAATAAAAATTAAAAATTATTTAAATTAAAATGTTTTTTTCAATTAAATTTAATGTTTTTAACTATCATTTTAAAATTAAATATTTACAAAAAATACAAAAAATGCACCGTAAGTTAATTTTGATATGCTAATTTCAAAAATTCATTATACAGTTTGACAAAAAATTATAATGTTTTTGAAATAAAATTATAAATTATGTGTGAAAATCATGATTAAATAATGTTTCGTTTAAACCCATTGTTTCATGTTAATCATGTTATCAAGAAAATTAAATTTATTCTTAAGGAAATATAATAAAATGTCTTTGGGTGTTCTAAATATTTTATGTCTCTAGTCTCAAAATACTACTAAACTATTGGATCTTGCGAGATGTAATTTTATTATTCATTACTAATGTATTTAAGTAACCTCATGCTAAAGGTTTCTTGAGCTAGGGTTGTCACAAAGGGGGGAATTATTAAGACCATGTTTTGTGAGCTATAATAATTATCAATTAATTTAAATATTCATAAAATGCTTATGTCAAAATATTTTTGAAAAATATAGATAAAACATAATGAGATTATATGTTTGGTTGGGTAACCTAAGATAGTTGTGAAGAAGAATCCCCAATAATGTGGAACTTGCTCCAAGTGCATGATGATTAGTAAGATATATCTTGGATATTTCCATTGATGTTTATTTACATTTTCTATTTAATATGGGAATATCTTGAATTTTTAGAACAGATTTATATAAATGTAAATGGTTTTTTTATTTTAAGTCCCATAGAAAATATATAATTCAATATATACATGAAGACATGAAATTGAGAAGGATAAAATAAATGAATGAAATCAGAAGGTTGGGTTTTTGAATATATAGAATATCTCATATTATTTGATAAAAAATAATAGGATAGTGAGGTAAAAATTTAACGATCAATGAGCCAATAAAGCATCTAAATAGGGAGACTATCCTAGAGAGACTGTAGATTCAAGCTCTAACGCGATCTATCTAGAATGGAGTGGTAGGGTGAAGGGAGAACCGCTATGCTGGGTGGTATAGGGGAAATGAGTCAATAGGTAATAATGCAGAGAAACATGGTGAACCTCTTTTTTCGGAGGACCCTATGTTATTTTTTGAAAATCCATATAATTAACTTATTCTTATAAAAAAGTGTAATTTTCTGTTGATCCTTCACGAAAGTAAAAGAAAAAAATAGCAACCATTCATCATTAAAAACTCTTTTGATAATGGGATTAAACAAAAAAGAGTACTTTTTATTCCTCACAAAATATTAAAAAACCATTACATACATGTATCATTTATGATGATATCATCTATTAAAAAAATGTGATCTTGATTTGATATGTTTCTGTTCACAGTGGTGTTATTTCTAGAGTCCTAGAAATCCATGAATGCTCATAATATGATACAAAGTAAAAAATATATGATAGAAACTTTGATGAATCAAGATGTATCTCATCGAATTTTTTTTTTTATATCATATGAATTTATGAAAAAATTGATAGTTGAGAAGATATAATTAAACAATTAATTTAATGTGTGAACACCATAAGGACATCATAATTTTAGAAAAAGATTTAAGAAAAAACAAGTCAGATAGTATAGACGATCCTGGATTGATATATTTCTAAGGGAGGAGGATCCAAAAATAGGGTCAACCATAAAGAAAGTACATATAAAGTTATTAATGAACAATGTCCGATGTAATAATTATTTAAATGATTATAAGGATAAATTGAATAATTATTTAAGTATTTTCAATGTAATCACGATTACAAGAACAACATAATGATCATTGTAAACATATTTTGGAGTTTTAACAAGAATAATTATGGGATATGTAAAGGTGATATGAATTCATAAAGAATAATAGTTTTTGAAATACTAATAAATGAACCTGATATGAATTCATAAACCATGTAATTGAAATTCACATATTTGTGAGTTATTAGATATGATATAGCTTAAGTCATGTATTCAAAATTCAAATTTTAGGAGGTGTGTTTCATGATTCAACGTACATTAATGGAAATTATAATATATATATATATATATATATTACCACAAAACATGGAGAAACATTTTTTATGAATTTCTCATGAATATGTGGAATATATATTAAATATAATTTTTTTCGACGCCTAATGAAAAAATCTTTTAGAGTATTCAATTATTTTAAATGAGATTAAAATTTTAGGAAGACTGAAGAGGATGGTTTAAATTATAGGGTTTTTATAATACCCAAAATTATGGGTTTCCAAACATATGTAAAATAATACTTTCATAATTCAGAAAAATATAGATGTATGTAGAATAATTAATGAACACTGTATTACAACAAATATATGTTCTCTTAAATTTAGATGATATATAAAATATAAGAGGCGGGTGGGCTTGAATTATAGTGAAAACTATGACTTATAATTTTTCTACTCCTCAAGTGTAAATTCAATGAATTTTCATACATGTATATTATATATCATTAGATGAATATTCAATACATTTCATAAAAAAACTCTAAAATAACGTAAAGTGTTAGTGTATTTTTTGACTAGATATATAATATTCTTATCTCATGAAATATATTAAAAATATTTATCAAATATTTTCACAATAACAACTCTTCATTGAAAAACAATACATTATATCATTTATCATAACATTAGTAAAATAAAAATAATAAAAGGTGAGCTTAGATACTTAGTATGGGTAAACATTAGGGATATCGATCTATAATCATATGAAAGTAGAATACAAGTATCAGGGTGTAATATCATTACGAAAATGTTCATTGTCAAATCTGAATACATAAATTATGATAAACAAGTGTGATGGATAAAATCTTTACCATTCAAAAATTCATGAATCATAAGTGTAATTTATTTCTCAAATCATTCACGAACCATATGTTCATGTCAAAAAAGTGTGGCACCATCATAAGTATAGAAACTATTTCATATATCAACATAAGCAAATGAGAACATAAAATCATAATTTATTCAAAAACAACACCTATTTCTTATAGTGAATCAATCACATCATATTTTTTCACATAATGGATCAATCACATCCACTATTTTCATATAGTGTATCCAATGCACTAACTTATTTCCCATAAAGGATGAAGAAAATAAACATGTTTCCCATAACTATATCATGAGATATAATAATTTACCCAATACATTGGATGGATATATTATTTCAGTCCCACCCATCACATTACTAAAATGACATGCATGTGTTCAATAAGATCGTAATAACAATTATTATATCATCACTTCATAACCTATGAATGTAAAATGTGTTTCATGATTGATTCAACATATCATAACCAATAAAAATAAATGATGTTAATAAACATATAATATTTATAATCATAAATAATATACAGAAAGAAGATGGAGGGTATAATTTGACTATATCCCAAGTAAAATATAATTAACATCCAAGGATGTTATCATAGAATTTAATCCCTTTAAAATAATTATTTGAATATTTCATAAGGGAAATAAAATTTTCATTTTGAAATACAATATAAGATTGTTTCCCAAATATTATGGAAAGAATTATTTTGAAAAGAACAATGGAAAAATTTATTGTAATCTTGAAATCATTGAGTTTCCATGATAGTGGGAAATTCCATTCATGTCGTATAGGAAAAATGAAACAATTCCATTCATGTTTTTTGGTAAGAAGTTAAGAAGTACATTATCTAGAAAATTAAAAGAACTTTTCTATTTAATATTTTTTATTACATTCCAAAAAATTGTAAAAATATATTTGATAAATAACTGAATAATTGTATAAGGATTAATTAAAACATTTTTATAAAACTGGGATACAATAGATGATGTTTTCCAATAAAATAGTAAAACATTGTTTGTTTTCCTTATAAAAACTATTCCATCTCTTGAGTACTTATATTTTGGAAAATAGAATGAATTAATTTGTTCATTATAATTAAGTATATTATAATAAAAATGAAATGATTTAATTATATAACGATCATATAAGTTACTATATGTAAATTCAGTCATAAACAATCCCAATAAGAATAGGATTGAAACATAAATCCCTTACCGCATGGGTAATATTTGAATTGTAATCCCATTAAATGGAACAACCTTATATGGAATGTTAAATACATACAAAATTCATAATATTCGTTATAAAAAAATTCATGGGTAGTATATATACATATATATATATATAACATAAAATAAACAACTAGTGAATATGGCATGTGTCTCACAAAAATAATAGTGAGCCGAAAATCTCTTACCTCAATTCTTACATTTAATTATTTCTATTCAAAACTCTTATATAATAAATATATAATAAATATAAATTTATTATATAACCATATTCAAATACTTAATACCATTTATGTAATGTCCCGGACCTCTCCGGTCTATTCCTTTGTGAAAATGTGGTGTTGGAAGTGCTCTGGAAGGTCAAGGTGGCTTGGGGTGCGTTTGAGTGGACTTATAAGGAAATCTAAATGGTTATGGTCTTCGCACGGGAGGCGCATGATTTTTCTAAACAGTGCGGCCAAACCATGCAAGGATGGTCTTGGAGGCAGTGGCTAACACACAGTTAGTGAATGGTTTTTCTAACCGTTCAGACTAACTATGCGAGGAGGGGTTGTCGAGGCAGAAGCTAATGCACGGTTAGCGCACGGTTTGTTAAACCGTGCGGACATACCCTGCGGGCACTTAAAGTTAGATCCCAAAATTTTGGATCTAACTCGTTTTTCCTTTAATCACGTCGTTTAAGCCCCTAATCAGTTATAACTTGGGATTACCTTTCCTTGGAGACGGAAGAACCTCTCCCAAGAATTTTGGAGGTGATCCAAAGGCTTCTCTTCACGAATCGAAGCCGATCTCTCAAGGTAAGTGATCCTTTGGTTTGGCTTCTTAGATCTACATAGATCTACTCCTCCTCTTCTCTTGGGATCTTAGATCTACGCCCGTTATGGGTAGATCTAAGTGTGTGTATGTCTTTTATATAGAGCTTTGGTCTTAGTTGTGTTGGGAGAGGAGATATAAGGAGGATTCATGGAGAATCGACCCGGTTCTTGGGTGTTCATCGACCGTTGTGGTTTTCCTCCAAAACCCTTGAGGTTGGGGATTCATGCTTCTCTCTCTTTTACATGAAATTGTACTGTTCGCATGTGTAATCCTGCTGGATGAATTTGGAATTGACCTAATTAAATACATGAACTGGATTAAAAGAATCGGGTTGATCGCATGTTGTTGCTTTCTACCGTGATAACGGTTTGCCTCTTGATTTTCTAGATAGTCTGATATCTATGCCTTGCATGTTAGCATGTTATTCATGATGAAATTGGTAATGAAAATAAAGCCGAAATTAATTGATAATTAATTGGATAAAGATAAAGAGGCATGTAATTGAATCCGGTTGTTTCCACTGTTGTAGTTGTTCTGATTTGATGTTGATCAAATTTGTCATAGTAAGAATGTTTAATCTTCGATGATAGATTACTGAATTGGTTCATGATATTGGAACCAAAGAATTGAAATTGTTAATTCAAGATGAATTAAATAACATAATTGACTCCGTAAAGGGTTCAGAGTTACCCTCTTTCTGTGAATTAGGGCTAAAATCCCATTTGATGTGATTGTTAGTGTTTGTTGTTTGAAGGACAGATGCCTTGTTAAAGGTCCAAGAGCCCATTTGTTGTAATGATTGTTTTCCTCCTGCATGTGCTGTGCTGTGACCCTGGAAGGGGTTCTATGATATCTTGTGTTGGGATGTGACCCTGGAGGGGTCTTGTGATACGTGGAGGCAGGGAGGCCTTGTGGTTGTGGCAGCAGATGACTCCTAGAGTGGTGAGATGCATCAGTTTATGTATGTGGGTGTCGGGGAGGAAACCAGGGAAGATGGAATGGGATGGATGTGGTTGTTGGATGCTTGGTGGATTGATTGGTCCTTTATCTACTTTAGTTTTCCCCACTGGCCAAGGAAACTAGACTTCCTTACCCTTCTTCTAAAGGAGGCGAAGACACGTGGGGTATTCCACATGACTTCCGTGTTTAGCCTTTCCAGGGAGAATGGTTCTATGCTCCTGCTATAGGTGAAAAAGACTCGACGGGTAGTACAGATACTCACTATGTTGACCCCCCTTGTGTTTAGTAGAATAGGTTTCCTTTCTAGAATTCCTGGGAATATGGGAAAGTAAATCTATAATGAATGTTTCAATAAATGATGTTAACCCATGGGGTTGGAGTTTGATGAAACTTAATGATGAGGTTGAGAACTTTTGAAGGAACAATTGATTTTGAATGTGATTCCAAGAAAGATTAAATGTGGTTTTTGTTCATGGATAATTAACGTGAAAATAATTAATTAACATAAAGTGGAATTGATGAAAATGGGAATGAGGTAACCTAATGAAGTTCATTAACTGGTTGTGTTCTTATAGGATGCCTAGTCTTTGAAATTGCAGCTTGGAGTCCGAGAGACGTTATCTGTAGTTGAGGCTAAGACTAGGTTATGCCCATAGTGTGGTTTTGAGTTATATATATTATATACTTTTTGTGTTTATATATGCTAATCTACCCTATCAGTAAGGGAAACTGACACCCCGGGGATTCTGAGCCCTAGGGGGGTTTTCCCCCAACATTCCGGTGGGAGGATGAATGGATGACTACCCCCTTTGACCCAGCTCTCTTCTCTTGGTAGATACTAGTGCCGTTGGCACAGTGGTTAGTTCTCTCAATATATGTGTGTAGAGGGCTGTAATTTCTTGTGGTTATATCCAAACATATATTCTAGATGAAGTATCATATGGACTACTATAGGTGTAACGTGTATAGGCTGTGATGGCTTGAGGATCCTTACACAGTGTATGGGCTGTAATGGCCTGAGGTACAATACCTGACGTATGATACACGTTATGCGGGCTGTGGTGGATCATGGAACCACCCTGGTTACTTTTGGTTGTGAGGATGGTGTGGAGTTTAGCCTAGGTGTCGGTGGGAAATCCTTTGTGGTGTTTGTGGTGCAGATTGTGGAGCTTAGCCCATGTTTATACGGGTAAGCCTTTGGAGAGAGATGCACTGGATGTATATCATTGGGGAAAAGCGGCAAGTAGTAGAGGGGTACCCTTGATATTCTTTACTATATACTATATTCATATATGATTTACTTGTTGAGAGTAGCCATGGTGAGATTGGGAACATAGTATACCCATTTAGGTGATGTGTTGGTTTTACTTGTTGTTCACTGGGCTTTAACATGCTTTCTTCATTTTTCCATGAGAGTATTTGGGGAGGATCCTACTGACTATACTTTTATACTCACCCTACGTATATATAAACTGTTTTTAGGTTACATGGAGCAGGTTGGAGATTAGACTGGTTACTACTAGCTTGTGGTTGCAGGAGTTTTTCGGGTTGTGATCACTGTTGTTTTACTTTCTTTTGGGTACTTGCAGTTTTCCCTTTTTGGTTGTGGTACTTTTTCATGGCATTTCACATATGTACATGGGTTTCTTTTATATTTTAGCTCTGAGTTGGAGTTGGTTTGTGTCTATCTTATCTATCTCTTCCACATGTATTCTCTTAGAGGGTAATGCCTCCCATTTGTGTGTTTACTATACCCTCGGTGCTAGTGACCAACCCGGGGCCTACTGGAGGCGAGACTCGGGGGTCATTATCTCCCTTCTCACATTTTTGGCCCAAAAGTGGTACACTTTGTGGGGAGGGGGTCATGACAAAGTGGTATCAGAGGTCTAGTTGAGGGATAGGATGGAGTTTGGAGTTAGGCACAGGTGAGGTTGCATGGGTTGGGAGGGAAATAGTTCCATTGATGTTTAGAAAGTACGGTAATCACTGGAAATCGGCTGAGACATAGGCGTTTATGCCCCCCTATGATCTGCCTCACAAACCTTTATGTTTACAATGTCTACTAAACAAGGTGATACTGGTTTTAGGTTAAAGACCTAGGAAAGTATCATGCATCATTCTTCTTTGTACCTGTGTTTGAATGGGTAGACCTTGGGATAGGTTAACATAAAATGAAAAAAATAATACAATTAGTTAATTAATGTGGAATCTTCCATATTCCAGGAATAGGCGCTCTAATTGTTTGTTATTTTGAAGGTATGACCCCAGGTTGACGTCCTCGTCAGGTTTATGAAGAAGATGTTTTGAAGGCTGTTCCAGAATGTCTCCGCAGGGTAGAGGTAGACGATGATGACACTTGGAGGAAGACACTCCAAGATTTTTAGTGCTAGAGTCTGCAGAAGTATGAAGGATCCGTTTCAGATGCAGTCACAGAAGACTGGTTGGTGGAGGTCGAGATCATATTCAGTCTGATTCATGCTAAAAAGGAGCACTGGGTGTCCTTAATTGTGACGATGCTGCGTGGAGCAGCAAGGCAGTGGTGGCTCTTATTCCTCGGGGATCTTGGGGAGTCAGCGATCCCATGAGAGGAGTTCCGAGACAATTTTAGATCCCATTTCCTTTCTTCGAATGCGAAGGTGTCAAGTTTCCAGGAGCTTTTTACACATCGACATGGGATCTCTAGTGTTCGGGAGTTTGGGATCTTTTTCAGGAACCTTCTACGATATGCTTCGGACCTCTTACCAGATGAGGAGGCCAAGGTGAGGCATTTCGAGGAGGCTTTGTGTCTAGAGATCTAGCGCCAAGTCACCCCATTTATGCTGAAGACATATCTTGAGGTGCAGGTGAGAGCGGAGGTTGTTGAGATGACATTGGCCAGGAAACGATCGTTACGATAGGGGAATCATCATGATTCCTCATGAAGAAGAGTTGTGGTCTGCGGTTTCCAGTTTTCAGGGTAGAAGAGTTTCGTTCACCTGGGGGTAGGCCCCAGCCATTTCCACACCGTTTCTTCGGAGGAAGCAACTCTCAGGACTATGCCAAGGGATCAGGTTCTTGTTTTTATTGTTGTGGTCATGGTCATCAGCAGTGGGAGTTCCCGACCTTTCAGGGCGGTCATCGTGCACCAGGCTCTCCACTCCAGGTTACTCTATTGAGGTAGTTCCAACTGAGGAAGCAGCAGCCAGTTGCACCAACATTCGATCAGTATAGGGTAGATGGGGTAGGCAGAAAACAACCCCATGACGCGCCTTGTCCTCAGAGAGCAGAGCGTGGACATGGTGGTGGTCTTCATTAGGGTCATAGAGTCAGTGGAGGAGGCCGTGGTCAACTTCATTCTCTTCTGTTTCCAGCACCAGATGAGAAATATGTCGTTCGAGGTACCCTTTGCATGTTTTCTACATTGGTGTATTCATTGTTTGATTTAGGAGCGACACACTCCTTTATATCACCTACCCTTGTCCATGATTTGGGACATGAGGTAGAGAGGCTTCCAGTACCATTGGCGTTGACTATGCTAGTTGGAGGTCGAGCTAGCTTGTTTGAAGTATGTAGAGATAGCGAGATACTGTTGGGGTAACATTGTTCTTGGGGAGATTTCCTATGTTTACATATACAACCATATGATGTCATCCTCGACATGGATTGGTTTTATTTGGTGCAGGATATTGTGGATTGCTTCAGGAAGAAGGTCATCTTAATCAGTGCAGATGGAGAGCAGGTGGTGTTTGATGGTGAGACGGATCCTCGGATGGGTCACAGGCGTGTTCCATCCATATCGTCCATGATGGCTGAGTTGATGCTGAGTTCGTCATAGGTTCAGTAGTTGAGGTTTCCTAGGGTCATAGAGGAGTACCATGATGTTTTTCTAGAAGAGGATGTAGCCTTACCCTGTCGATGAGAGATCAAGTTTGGGATCGAGCTAAAGCCAAAAGCGTCTCATATATCTATGTCTCCATATAGGATGACCCCTTCTGAGTTATGAGAGCCACGTATACAGCTTGATGGTATGTTGTGGTGCGTTTTTTTCGGCCTAGTGTGTCACCATGGGGTGCACCTATTTTGTTCATGAAGAAAGCCGACGATAGTAGGTAGTTGTGTGTCGATAATCAATGCTTAAACAAAGTGATATTAAAGAGTCGTTATCCTCTTCCACAGATTGATGAATTATTCGATCAACTGAAGGGTGAAAGTTGGATCTCAAAGATCGACTTCCAGTCAGGATAACATCAGATGCATGTGAAGGATGAGGATATCCCGAAGACTGATTTCCGTTGTCGTCATGGGCATTACGATTTCGTTGTAATACCGTTTGGTGTAACAAATTCCCCAGCTGTGTTAATAGGTTTGATGAATGCTATGTTCTGTGAGTTCCTAGACATGTTCATGGTAGTTTTCATCGACGAAATCCTTGAATACTCCACATCCGAAGAGGAGCATGCAAAGCATCTACGAGCCATTATTTGGAGTTTTTCGTCGACATCATCTATTTGGGAAGTTGTCAAAGTGTGAGTTTTGGGCTCGAGAAGTCTGTTTCATGGGGCATGTTGTGTCCCAAAAGGGAGTCACTATGGATTCTTCGAAGATAGAAGCAGTGGTGTATTGGTCAGCCCCCAAGACTGTTTCAGAGGTGCGAGGTTTCTTTGGGCTCGCTGGATAATACAGGAGGTTCTTAGCCAATTTCACCCTGGTTGCGACTCTTCTAACAGCTTTGACCAGGAACGATCAGGATTTTATATGGGCTGATCAGTTCCATACAGCCTTCAAGTATCTAAAATAGAAGTTATTAAGTGCTCCATTCCTTTGTCTTCCGACTGAGGGAGTCCAGTTTGATGTCTTCTGCGATGCTTCACATTTGGGGCTAGGCTGCGTTCTCATGCAAAAGAGGTCAGTTGTTTCTTATGGGTCTCAGCAGTTGTGCTCCCATGAACGCAACTATGCCACCCATGATCTTGAGTTGGAAGCCATAGTGTATTCTCTGAAATTTTGGAGACATTACCTCATCGGTGAGCTCTTTGTGGTTCTCGCTGATCATAATAGTTTGAGTTATGTTTTCTCCCAGTGTGACGTGAACTTGCAACAGCATTGGTGGATGGAGTTCTTATAGGAATATAACTTCAAGATATCGTATACACCTAGAAATGGGAATGTTTCAGCTAATGCGCTGAGCCAAAAGTCACGGAGTGATGTTGTGCGCGAATCCGGTGATTCTTGGAGAGTGATGGAGGAACGGTCAGCTCTGCATCTTGATATGGGAGAAGTTAGGGGAAGAGGTTGCCTTTTCCAGATGACGGTGCATTCATCCCTGTTCCGAAGGTGGAAGATTCCCATTTGGGGGATCTTGAGGTGGAGGTCTGGAGAGACATATTTTTTTGTGGTGAGGCCCCTGATGGTTGGTTGGAGGATGAGCCACACCGAGTGTTGTATAACAGCTGGCTTTTTTTCACTTGGAAATGCGCGAGACGGTTCTCCAAGAGTTCCATAGTTCGCCCTTAGCAGTACATCCTTTTGTTACAAAGATGTACCGATCCTTGAGGAGTCAGTTTTGGTGGCCTGGGTTGAAGCATTCCGTTAAAGAGTTTTTATCTCATTTTTTGGTATTCCAGAAGGTGAAGGTTGAACACCGTGTTCCGGGTGGCCTTCTCCAGCCATTAGAGATTCCTCAGTGAAATTTAGAGGACATATCAATGGACTTTGTTACAGGTTTACCTTTAGATCAGGGAGGACATGATGCTATTTGGGTGGTAGTGGATCGTTTAAAAAAATTGGCCCACTTCATATCGATCATGGAGTCGATCTCAGTGGAAGTTTTGGCGAGGCGGTATCTAGAGGAGGTGGTAAGACTTCATGGAGTCCCTAGGAAGATCATTTCTAATTGAGATCCTCATTTTACCTCCACGGTGTGGAGAGGTCTCCAATAGGATTTTGGTTCTTAGCTATGCCATAACATTTTTTTTCATCCTCAAACGGATGGTCAGATGAAGCGACCCATCTAGACTCTTGAAGACATGTTATGCTCTTGTGTCCTGGATTTTTGAGGTTCATGGATGAGACAATTACCCTTAGTGAAGTTTTCTTACAATAATAGTTTTCACTCTACCATTGGTATGGAACCATTTGAAGCCTTGTATGCCCAACCTTTTCGTTCTACGTTGTGCTAGACCGGGGTTGGAGACTCAACAATTCTCAGACCAGAACTAGTGAAGAATACAACAGAGATGGTTTAGGTGATTCATGAGAGGATGAAGACAGTGCAAGATCATCCGAAGTCTTATGCTGACCAAAGAAGGAGACCTAGAGAGTTTGATGTTGGGGATCATGTCTTTTTGAAGGTGACTCCCTATCGTGGGTAGTGAAGGTTTGGTTATGGGAGTAAGATTTCTCCGTATTTTTTTGGGACTTTCGAGGTGATATCTCAAGTTGGAGTTGTGGCATACCGAGGGAAATTCCCCCTCAGATGAGTCAGATACATGATGTTTTCCATTTATCACAGCTACATCCATATCTTCATGACAAATCCCATATCATTGATTGGGGGGAGATCGATGTTGATGATACTACCTCCATTGACGAGAGACCTGTGGAGATCCAAGACCATAAGGAGAAAGTGTTGAACAGATGTTCTATCCACTTAGTTCGTGCCTTGTGGCGACACAGTGGCATGGAGGGGAGTACTTGGGAATGTGAGTCACAGATACGTTCTCAGTACCGAGAGTTGTTTGATGTTTAACTCTTTTCATGTATCATTGTAACTTTTGTGGTTATGAAACTTTCATGTTTATGAGATTCCTCCCTTTCTTTCTTGGGTGGATTTCTCTCTTTTGAGAGGTATCTCGAGGGGGGGGGGGGGTTGTTCAGACCCAGTTTCGTTTTCTATTTAGTTGGGTTTTGGATTATCGATGATGAGAATGTTTTGAGAGGTATCTGATGTAATGGCCCGAACTTCTCCGGTCCATTCCATTGTGAAAATGTGGCATTGGAAGTGCTCTGGTAGGTCAAGGTGTCTTGGGGTGTGTTTGGGTGGACTATTAAGGAAATCTAAAGGGTTATGGTCTTCGCATGGGAGGTACACAGTTCTCCTAAACTGTGTGGAAAAACTGTGCAAGGCTAGTCTTTGAGGCGGTGGCTAATGCACGGTTGGTGTGTGGTTTGTCTTACCGTGAAAACTAACCATGCGAGGAGGGGTTGTCGAGACAGAAGCTAACGCACGGTTAGCACACAGTTTGTTAAACCGCGCAGACTAACCGTGCAGGCACTTAAAGTTAGATCCAAAATTGGGGATCCAACTCGTTTTTCCTTTAATTACATCTTTTAACACCCTAATCGGCCATAACTCGGGATTACCTTTCCTTGGAGATGGAATAACATCTCCCAAGCGTTTTAGAGGTGATACAGAGGATTCTCTTCGCAAATCGAAGCCGATTTCTCGAGGTATGTGATCCTTTTGTTTTGTTCCATAGATCTACGTAGATCTACTCATCCTCTTCTCTCGGGAACATAGATCTATGCCCGTTATGGGTATATCTATGTGTGTGGATGTCGATTATCTTTATCTTTGGTCTTCGTTGTGTTAGGGGAGGAGATCTAAGGAGTATTCATGGAGAATCACCCTGGTTTTTTGGGCATTCATCGACTGTTGTGGTTTTCCTCGAAAACCCTTGAGGTAGGGGAATCGTGATTCTCTATCTTTTACGTGAAATCGCATTGTTCGTATTTGTAATCCAGTTGGATGAATTTGGAATTGACCTACTTAAATACTTGAACTGGATTAAAATAATTTTGTTGATCGCATGTTGTTGCTTTGTACCGTGATAAAGGTTTGCCTCTTGATTTGAAAAATAGAGTGATATATATGCCTTTGTTGTTAGAATGTTATTCTTGATGAAATTTGTAAAGAACTTTAAGCCTGAATTAATTGATAATTAATTGGCTAAAGATAAAGAGGCAAGTAAATGAATTCGGTTGTTTCCACTATTGTAGTTGTTCTAATTTTATGTTGATCAAATTTGGTATAGTAAGCATGTATAATCTTCAGTGATAGCTTACTGAATTGGTTCATGATGTTGGAACCAATGAATTGAAATTGTTAATTCATGATGGATTAAATAACTTAATAGAGTTCCTTGAAGGGTTCAGAGTTACCCTCTTGTTGAGAATTAGGGATAAAAGCCCATTTGATGTGATTTTTGGTGTTTGTTGTTTGAAGGTCGGATGCCTTGTTAAAGGTCCAAGAGCCCATTGGATGTAATGATTGTTTTCCTGCTACTTGTGATGTGCTATGACCCTGGAAGGGGTGCTGTGATATCTTGTGTTGTGATGTGACCGTGGAGGGGTCTTGTGATATGTGGAGGCAGGGAGGCCTTGTGGATGTGGTAGCGGATGATGACTAGAGTGGAGAGATGCATCAGTTTATGTGTGGGGGGGTCGAGGATGACATCAGGGATGATGGAATGGGATGGATGTGGTTGTTGGATGCTTGGTGGTTTGATTGGCCCTTTATCTGCATTACTTTTCCCCACTGCTCAAGGCTGCTGGAATTTCTTACCCTTCTTCTGAAGGAGGCAAAGACACACGTGGTATGACATGTGATTTCGGTGTTTAGCCTCTCAATAGATAATGGGTCTATGATCTTTCTATAGGCGGAAAAGACTCGACGGGTAATATGTCTACTCACCGTGTTGATCCCCCTTGTGTTTAGTAGCATAGGTTTCTTTTCTAGAATGCCTGGGAATATGGGAAAGTAATTATGTAATGAATGTTTTAATAAATGATGTTAACCCATGGGGTTGGAGGTTGATGAAACTTAATGACGAGGTTGAGAACTTTTGAAGGGACAGTTGATTTTGAATGTGATTCCATGAAAGTTTAAATGTGGTTTTTGTTCATGGTTAATTAACATTAAAAGAATTAGTTAATGTAAAGTGGAATTGATGAAAAAGGGAATGAGGTAACCTAATGAATTTATTTAACTGGTTGTGTGCTTATTGGATGCCTATTCTTAGAAATATCAGCCTGGAGTCCAAGAGACGTTAGCTGCAGTTGAGGCTAAGTCTAGGTTATGCCCATAGTGTGGTTGTGAGTTATATATATTCTGTACTTTTTGTGTTTATATACTCTACTCCACCCGGTCGGTAAGGGTAAATGACACCTCGAGGATTCTAATCCCTAGGGGGTGTTTTCCCCAACATTTCGGTGGGAGGATGAATAGTTGACTACCCCATTTGACCCCGCTCTCCTCTCTTGGTAGATACTTGTGCTGTTGGAACAACGGTTAGTTTTACCCATATATTCGTGTAGATGGATGTAATGGATTGTGGTTATTTCCACACAAATATTCTAGATGTATTATCCTATGGACTACTATAGGTGTAACTTGTATAGGCTGTGACGGCTTGAGGATACATACACTCTGTATGGGCTGTAGTGGCTTGAGGTATATTACCCGTCGTATGATACACGTTATGCGGGATTTTGTGGCTCCCGGAACCTACCTGGTTACTTTTGGTTGTGATGATGGTGTGGATCTTATCCCAGGTGACTACGGGCAAGCCTTTGTGGTGCATGTGGGGAATATTGTGGGGCTTAGCCAATGTTTATTTGGGTAAGCCTTTGGAGAGAGATGCACACGACGTATGTCGTTGGGAAAAAGCGGAAAAAAGTGGGTAAGTAGTAGCAGAGTACCCTTGATATTCTTTACTATATACTATATTATTGTATGCGTTACTTGGTGAGAATAGCCATGGTGAGATTGGGAACATAGTATACCTATTTAGGTGATGTGTTGGATTCACTTGTGGTTCACGGGGATTTAGCATGCTTTATTTTCTTTTACATGAGAGGCTTCAGGGAGGATCCTAATGAGTATACTATTATACTCACCCTACATATATATAAACTGTTTTTCTGGTCACATGGAGTTGTTTGGAATTCAGGTTAGTAACTACTAGCTTGTGGTTGTAGGGGCTGTTCGGGCTTGTGATCGCTGCAGTTTTACTTTCTTTTGGGTACTTGCAGTTTTCCCATTTTGGTTATAGTAATTTAGCATGGAATTTAACATGTGTACATGGGTTTATCATATATTTTTGTTATGAGTTGGAGTTGGTTGGTGTCTATCTTATCTCTCTCTTCTACATGTGTTCTCTTAGAGGGTAATGCCTCCCATTTGTGTGTTTACTATACCCTCGATGCTAGTCTCCAACCGGGGGCCTACTGGAGGTGGGACTCGGGGGTCATTATCTCCCTGCTCACATTACCGTCCTAGGAGGGGTACACTTTGTGGAGAGGGGGTCGTGACAATTTATGATTTTTATGACATCTTATAACTTGTTTATTAATAATTTCTCATTAAAATCATGTATTTGGGGGATAAATGCTTTGTTTTCCAAGCATGATTTGATTTTTCAGTCTAGGTGCTGATATTTTGATAATGGTTGCTTAATTTAAATAATTTTAATTAAAATATAAATATAATATGTATTCAATATATAGAAATTTATATATTCATCCATAAAAGTTATTGATAGAAAAATGACATAAACCGTTCATGGAGATGGTTGGTCGTACCAATGAAAGAACGATGTTTTCACTTTTTGATAGATTAAATGAATGAAAATTTATAAAATAAGTCTTAATTAATTGATAATTATTTTTTCATATATATAATATATATATTAATTAAATATATCCTTATTTCCATTCATGTAAAATTGAAATGAAAAAAAATCACCTTTCTTCATCGAGGTGGTAGTCAACCCATACACACGAGAAATGTTATCATTTTTAATGGTTTGGAAGGTAAGAGGATATATATGATATCATAATTAATGAATAATAATTATATAAATAACATAATGTCAAAACATTACACCTGTCATTATAACCATCCATAAAAACATGGAGATGGAAAATGAATTGTATCACTAAATAGAGGTGGTAAGATATGCATACAGATGTGGTGTATTCTCTCTCCAAATTTGATGGATAACAGAGTGAATAAAGGTTGTTTAGAAATAATAGTAAAATTTATGTGCATTTTAGATATTTAATTTTAAATTTAATGAATCATATAATAGATTTAGAGTAGGTAAAATAATATTTTTAATGAAATTGGTTTGTTAGGGTGATTACCTCATCATCGAAATATCACATATTGGTTTCCTCATAAAGAACCTAGCATTTGTATTTTTTGATTTAATAACCAATATTACATATATAGTGTTGTTTAGAATAGTATTTAGTATGGTGTTGTAAATATAGAGGGATAAAAGTGGTGTGATGATTTTAAAGGAGGGGTGTGGTTTTGTAATTGAGGGAAAGGTTAGTCTTGGGATTCGTAGAAGATTAAAATATAATAATGTAATTTTAAATATAAAATATTTAAAATGGAAAGTAATTCAAATATAAGGCTTCATGGGGTTAAAATATAACAAACCAAAAAAATTAAAAAGGATTAATTTGTGTTTTAAATCTAATCTTTTGGTTAATCTCTTAGTTAAACTATTTTTACATTATCCATTGTAACATAATATTCACCCTTAAAGTGTTATAATTTTAATTATAAGTTATTAATAAGAAAATAAATGGGAATGGATGAAATTTGAGACCATATATTACCTACCATTTCCAATTTATATATTTTAATTATTTTAAAATATTTTAATAGAATATTATTTTGAAAAAATATTAGAAATTCTAATTTTGACAATATTCATTTTATTTGAATTAATATACATAAATAAATTGTTAGAATTTTTATATAATATTTATATAAAATATCACATATTTTCCTTCAAAATTTATGTAGCGCTCTATTGTATTCAAATAATATAACATTTAATAATGTTAAAGTAATTTATTTTATTTTTTTATTAATTAATAAAATACAACATCAGTGTTTAATAATAATTTAGGGTAATTATATAATTAATAAAAATATACATATAATAATAAAATAAAATCATTATTTAAAAAATGGACATTTGTATTATTTCATAACAATAATTTTCTAAAATGTGGAAAACTACGATATATTTAAAACTAATAAGAAGTCAATTTTTAATTTTCATTGATTTAAATATTATATTGACCATTTTCATCGACAAGAATCCATTAAAAAAATACATTTTCAGCCTAAGGTGATTATGGTATAACTATATTCATTCAATATGTGTTATGGTAAACAATTATGGCCTCATCAATATGTTTTATCATATCTTATTCTAATTTACCCATTACAGAGGAGATAAGAATTACCACGATTACTATTTATAAGGAAAAAAAATAAAAAAGAGAATATTTACCCAATTTAAAACTCTAAATTCAAAACAAGGAATCCATTTTTTGAGAATTGATTTCACTAAGTCACATATATTTATTTTAAAATGACATCAAAAAATGTAACAAAAACTACATTTAGAAAAATACCATTGTAAGCATAAAAATATATTAAATCTTATCTCATGCATAAAAAAATTTATATGATTGATAAAAATATAATTTAATATATTATATATTAATTTCATTAAAATAATTACCTAATAATGACTAATTTAATTTGTTATAATAAAAAAACATTGCATGCCTTAAATTTGTTTTCCAGAAAAACATCGTATTTATTCAAATATATTTTATTTTTATATATAATTAATAAAAAACCAATTAATTTATTTTAAACATATAAAAAAATATGTTTTTCATCATTTAGTTAGACATATTTATACCCACAAATCCAATGTTTAGAATATAATTGTCACATAATAATAATTTAATAATCTAACATGGTACATTTTAAATTAGTGTTGTGTGGAATACAAGATATCAATGAACTAAAAGTATTTATTAGAAATAATTTATAAAATATTGGGGTATTACATTAAAAGACCCTTAAAATTAATTTTTCCCAGAAATTTTTTTTGTGTGATTCAAACAAATGAGGACATATTTCTTTCATCACATCCTCCTGTTCCCACTTAGGTTTATAAAATTTCTTATTTCTCCGAAGAAAATTATCTGTGAGTTGTCTTGTTCAATATCACATTTTCCCTATGATAAAATATTTCTATTGGTTGATAAAAAATAAGGATTATGATTCAGTGGTATGAAATTTTAGTTCAGTATATGTTAAAGATCATATATTTACTTCCTTAAGAGAGATATATGGAGCATGTTGTGATCAAGATAAAGGTTCATTTGAGGTTATAAGAGAACACAATAATCCCTACATGATCAAGAATATTGAAATGGTCAATATACCTAGGGATTTACTTTACATTTTATCCAAATATCATAACCTTATGCTGTGTAGAAATGTAATGAAAAACCTTCTCCCCAACTTTGGATTCTAGATCACATTGACGATTATCAGCATATTTATTTTTGGACTTTGAACAGTACTGATGTGCCTTTGAATGTAACTCACTTTATCTTCCATCTCCTCATCTATCTTAGGTGCCAAAAGATTTATTTCTCTAAAATAATTCACTTAACTTGGAGTTCCAAAATTCTTTAAATATATGTATTCATAATGATACATCTGAATTCTTGAGAAAAATTTGTTATTAAAAGAAAATTATACAAGAGGATGGTGTTGATCTCGATCACATTTCAAATCCATAGAATATGATCACAATATATCCTTAATGATTTGAATGGTTCTCTGAGATTGTCCTTCAGTATATTGATGATACACCATTCTAAAAATAAACTCTATATCCATATCCTATTGAAGACTTTACCAAAACACTGAGGTATACCTTGAATATCAACCTAAAAATAGAATATAGTAGTCCATTAAATGTCTCCACTTAAATGATGTATTAATTGTAAATATGATTAATGGAAAAATCGTATCTGATAAAATTTCTATGTTTTAACATTGTATGGTGATTGAATATAACTCATATTATATTTTTACGTTTAGATGTTTTGTGGTGTCTGAGGAAATAATTAATGATAATATTTTCCCATTTCCATTCTGGTTAGGTAATGGTTGTAATGTTCCCTTATAATTTTTCCTCTCAACCATAAATTTCTGAAAACACATGAATCTAAATACATAATCCAAAATACCTGTACTCTTATTATCATACCAAAAATACTATTTTAGGTCACTATAATTCATTGTACTTCCAATATTAGTATAGAATGATGAATTGTGAGCTTCATACTAAAGATAAAACGTCATGTATGGTATTGAATGGATAGATACATGTTTCATAAACCATATTCATCCCCCAGAATCAATACTAAACTCAGGAACATTTATGACCTTCTTCCATAGTTCCACATCTTACTTCTATGCCTCATTAATATTCACATAGATAGATGGTTGAGAACTCAAATGAAAATGATAATATTTATACACTTCCTTAAAAATCTATAGATCCAAACTTTGTAAATAATATAATATTTTATATTTTTTGATCCTCATCAAAGAAAATCTAGTATTATCCTTTTGAATCAGAGCATAAGACACCTTGTTTACTTTCACAGGGTTGAAATGTCTTGTACAGTCATACTCATTAATTAACTCCAAAAATATTATTTGGCTCATATTAAGATCATTTTGAGTTAATATATACTTTAATATATTGTGATCTGTATATATATCACACCATTCACTGTATAAAATTATATGTTCATATCTTTAAGTCCAAAAAATTCCATAGACAAACACCAAATCATGAGTATGGTAAATTTTTTCTTGTTCTTTAAATTGATATGATAAATAAGCTATCAACATACCATTCTACATTAGGACACAACCAAATCCCATATTTCATACATAACTATAGATCAAAAACACTTATCCACTATAGGGTAGTGTGAAAAAATGCATAATGACAAACCTTCTCTTCAGTTTCTTGAAATATTCTCCACATTCATATATTCTAATGAACTTAACTCCATTATGAGTAAACTTGGTGAGTGTATAACACTATCATTAGAAATATTTCAGAATGAACAATATCATATATCCAAACCAATAAATATTTTGATCGTAGTCACAATAAATGGTCTGTGCCAATGTTCAATAATTTATGTATTTGAAGGATGCACTAATATACAATCACATTAAAATATAAGACATAGTAATGATGCCTTCCTATGCAAAAAATCACACTTGGAAAATATTTCATTAAGAATATCTTTCTATAAGATATAAGAACAATCCTCAAATGATATTAATTTTCATTCATTCTCTTTAAATATATAGGAATTCCATTTATAAAGAATACAAAAAATAGATCAATGTAATCTTTAAAGCCTCATTTAATTAAATCTAGGAATATAGAGGTGGAATTTTTAATATCAAATGAAATCACTAAAATTAATAGTTTCCATAACATATAAATAATTTTATATTGGGTATATCCTCATTATTGAACATCTAATGATGATATTTAAAAGGTAGGTAAATCTTGTAAAAGTATTAATATCTAAATTGTTGACCAATCAATTCATAAATTCATTGAAGATGATACATGTTCTTGATTGTGATCTTCTTAAGTACCATATTAATAATGAAAAGACTTATATAACTAACATAATCCATAATAAAAGAAGAGGAACACCCTTTTTTGACACACATGGATGATTAAATCCATTATCAAGAATCTCTTGGAGCATTTTCTAAAATTCATGCAACTCGAATGAGGATATTCTATATAGAGTCATCAAAATAAGCGTCACACCATGTTTGAGTTCTAT
Organism: Viscum album; assembly: GCA_963277665.1. Lineage (NCBI taxonomy): Eukaryota > Viridiplantae > Streptophyta > Magnoliopsida > Santalales > Viscaceae > Viscum > Viscum album. Next base: position 794,021,177 of record OY728143.1, on the reverse strand, counting down.
TGAAAACTGAATTTCAAAATATTGAGGAAGAATAAGAAAATCATCCTAAAGGGAATAAAAATACTCCTAAAAATATGAATATATTTGATATTTAGTTTCTCTCAATCCATCAAAGATAAATAATCTTCTTCGATAGAGATTAAGATCCAAAAGATAGAATTAACTACCATTAAATGTTTTTATTCATCCTCACACTAATAATTTAGCATAATTTCATTTGGAATATAGAACATACTTTCAATTTTAGGGAAATTGATATGGACTCCATATAAATAAATCCAATCCATTTCTTTAATAACATAATATACAAATAAAGCGAGAATCAAAAGATTTTACCTATCACTTTCCCTCAAAGATAAATCATAGAGGAACTACTTACGTGACAAGAATCTATCATACCATTATGATTTTTTACCACTAAATAGATATATAATCATATTTATAGTAATCGAAATCCATTATTAAATTCCTTATATATAAATAGTTTTTAGATATATAATAAAATAAGAAATTAATGGTTCTAGAGTTGATGATAAGTGTACCTTTACCTATATAATTCTTGTAACCCACATCAATTGTGAAAATCACATGAGAAATACCTTTTTATTAAGTCTTATGTTATTGTTAACCTAGATAATAAAAAACAGTTAGATTAATTCAATAGATTTCAAATATCCCATGCTCATTTCATTTGAATAATTTGAGTGTGGGTTGTGCATGATTTATTATCTTCTTTTTATTCTTTTGTAATAACTATAATATTCTTCCCATTTTGAAATTAACAAGCTCTATGACATACACTTACACATTTAAAGAACATATTGATTCCATTAATAAATTATATTAATGTCTGGTCACACATTTATAGAATATAGATGGATGCAATTTTATTTTAGATTGTGATTTATTCAAGTCTTCATAATTCTTGTTCTACATTTTCATATAAACACCATGGAAATATTGTGAATATATAATTACAATTTCTACCTTCAATGAGCATCAAATGATTTCATCATATTAACTAATCTCTATTATAGATAAATCCATTCTGGTACATGGTTTCATGCCACCAAAGAATCAATTAATTTATCTTTCTAGGATTATGAATAAACCATCGGAATACCTTTTTAGTCATTAAATTTGTTTTCATAGTTACCCATGGATTCAATATCCCTTTTCTTCAACACAAGGAATTATATGTTTTTATTTCTATATAGAATATGAGGGAATTTATTTCAGAAAATATACTTTTAAAATTATAATATTCCATTGATTTAATTTATTCCCCTATCTCATATTCTTTATAAGATTCCTCTATATGTTTTTTAAATTTCTATTTTTAAATGGATGTGATTAATTTTTCATGTTCTGAGAACTAGAGAATGTAAAATATTTTTTCTATCATTTGACACATCATTCTTCTACTCGTCTATTAGATGATTGACTAAAAGATGTTGGATGTTTCATTTTGAATGAATAAATAGTATGTTGTTCCCTTATTTTATCATTTTTAAGCACAACACGATTCATATATTGAGAAAGTTGAATTAGCATAACACCAATATTATGCATTCTATCAAGCCTAGAATTTGGTTTATTGAGTTGACAATTCTTTTATTCCCAATCACATTTATTGTTAATAAGATGTCTCATTGTTCTATACATTGACTGAAACTGAAAAGTAATGTATAATAATCATTCATTAATAATTATAATGAACTAACATGTAATAATGAAATATAAATAATTGAATTTCTAAATCTGGGAACCTTATTATCAATTTATAAGACCTTAGGATCAACAAATGCTATCCACATTAATTACCATAAACATTTTTATGTTATCCTATACATATTAATAGTGTTTTCCCCAATCATTTCTAATATGAATATCAAAAAATAATCTAACCTCAACTCGGATACCAATTGTAAAGATCCATTAGTTTCATACATAAATACTATATCCTTTTATAAGAATGTTAAATATATTTCACAAACACATCCCCATTGACCATAAAGTATTAGTGTCACATGAGAGTAGATACATAGTCTTCTTATATCAAGAATGATCTTCAAAATCTCCCACATAGATCTTACCGTTAAGTACTATTCATAGAAAACCCAATTTAAAACAATTTTACATATCCTAGGGAATATAAATATAAAAAATAGTTAGCTTAGATTTACAATAATAGTAAATATTAGAGTTATCAATGGATGATCATATGAAATAAGACAATAAGAATAAGGGTATGAGGTCCAGATAAATGTTCATACCAATCTGTTGAGAACCATAAATAGGATTTATGGGGTAAATATTTTTTTTCAAAATATATTAATCATATGAGTGATAAAATAGAATAAATCAACAAATAACTATGAGTTCATCTCATAAAAATGAAGAAATATAATAAGTATAAAAACCATTTCAGATTCCAAGGTTATATAAAGAAAAAATAAAATCAAAATGGATTGGGATTGAACACTTATTTACCATTCATTATGAAGTACATAAACATGTTTCACATAATATATCCGGCACAAAAAATTATTTTCCATTGTTGATCTAGTACATTGACTTGTTTCCTATAGTTTATCAAGTACATTAAATAGTTTCCCATAATTATCGTATGAGATATAATACTCTTTTCATTTAAATAGTGTGATATATAATTTCCAGACCACCGTTTACGTAATTAATAATATACATATGTTTCCCCTAAGATCATACTTATATATTGTATATCATCATAATAGAACATGAGGAATTAAAAAAGGGTTCATAATTAGTTCAAAATATCATTTCCGTTGAAAAAAATGGGTTTAATTAATATCTCACCATTATAATCATAAACCATATATATAAATAAAAATGATTGTATCATTATAACACAATGAAAGTAAATTATAATTAAAATAAAAGTATTTTATCACTCTTTAAAAAGCATTTAATAAAATCACTAGAATATTTCGTGAGTAAAATCCAATTTTCATTTTAAAATAACATATGTAATATAGAAAACATTAAAAAGTATCAAGGAAAAAGTATCCTTTAAAATCAACATGGAAACATTTAAAGGAATCATTAAATTAAATATTATTCATATTATTTTGAAATTCTATTCTTTTCATATATGGTAGAAGAAACCAATATTTTCACATTTTAGGAAAAGTTCAAAAAGTCCCTCATTCAAAATATGATATTAATATTCCTCTTTAAACCATTTATTTAAATTTCATAAATGAGAAAAATGACTTCAAACTATAAATATAAAATATTAAAATGATTATTAAAATAATTTTAAAAAACATAGACATATAAGAGAATGAATCCAATCCAAATAAAATAATATACGTTGTTTTCCCTAAAACATATTCAATATATTGAGTAGATAAATTAATAATAATTAAAGGAAAATTTATATTTTACTTATGTAATTATTGGGTAAGAAAAATTAATGGTATTTGTTATATAATGATCTTGTAATTTATAAAATGGAAATTCCTGTGTAAACAATCTAAATTGAAATAGGATTGAAACATAAATTTGTTACCACTTTTATAACAATTGAATCATAATAACCATGAACGAAAGATAAATATATGTATTATTAAATCTTAATAATATTCATATAAATAATTATAAATTAAATTAATGGTGTTTATATAAGCCACATAAAATAATCAAGTGGCGAATAAGACATGTGTATCCAAAAAATAAAAGTATGACACAAATCTCTTACCGTAAGTCTTGCTTTTCCAAAATCCCATTTTAAACTAAGGTTTAATAAATATATATTTTTTTAAATGTATTATATAGAAATATTCATATCTAATATAACATTTATTATTTGTTTATGACATCTTAAAACTTTTTTTCAAACTAGTGGTTTTTAAAATCACAGTTTTGGGAGATTATTACATCGTTTATCTAGTGTGATTTGGTCCAGCTATCTCGATCCTCATACATTGAGCATGGTTACATAATTTAAAAAATATTAATCCTGGTATAAATATAATATCTATTTAATATATAAATATATTCTTCTATAAAATTTATATATATATAAAAATTAATAACACCATTCATGGAGATTGTAGTTTGTTCATATGCAATAACATTGTTTCCACTTTTTGAAGGAAATTAAAAAATAATAGTAAATTATAATTCACATTTCTATAATAATTATTATATCATATATATATATATCATGTATATTTACTAAATTAACCCTTTCTAATATCAAATAAAAATATAATATAAAAAATCACATCACTTCATGGCAGTGGTAGATGACACTTATGAACGACTAACATTATCATTTTTCAATGTTTTGGAAGGTAATAATTCATATTTGATATTATGACCCAAAAAAATATTTAATTAATATAATATATAAAAAAATATACCCATGATTATGTTTGTTCATAAAATGTGGTGATAAAAAATGATTTTTCCCCTATCTGTATATGGTATGTTGTATATATAAAAATGAAATACTTTAACTTCCCATTTGATTATAAAAGGGAGAATAAAGGCTCTTTAATAATAATAGTAATTTTTTGTCTATTTATAATACATAATATATTATTTAATGAATACCATAATATATTTTTTGAGATAAAATAATAATTAAAAATAAGGTGAATAGTTAAGGAAAGTTCCTTTTCTTTAAAGAAGTCATTTGTCCCCCATAAGGACCCTTGGGTTGGTATTTTAAGGATAACAGACCCTCCAAAAAGTGGATAGGGAAGTGGAGAAGAGAATTTGGTATTTTTTGTTGTTTTATAATGTTCAATGCGGTGTGAATAAGAGAAATGACATCTGTCCCTTTATAACATAGGGGAGGGGAACTCTTGGGATTTCATTAAAGATTAAAATATCATAAATTATTTATCTAGAAAAATGATTCTAAGGGGATAGGTATTCAATGGAAATGCAGTATGGTGTTGAAATAAAATTAAATTTTTTGACCAGTTTGAGTGGTTTTTTAAACATTATATATTGGTTTAACCCCTTAGTTAAACTACTTTAATCATAACCATGATAACTCTTCTTCACTCTTAAAGGGTTATAATTATTGTTATAGGATTTTAATAATATCATAAATGCACCATGGATGGAATTTGAGGCAATATATTATACAAATTGGCTCATTCAACATTTTTATTATTTTTCAATAATTTAATGAAATATTATATTGATAAATTATCATTAATGGCTATTTTGACACTATTTATTTAATATTACTATAAAATACATAAATAATCTTTTTTAATTTAAATGTAATAATCCACAAAATCACTGCACGTATTCATCTACATGATTCATGTAACACTAGAAATTATTCAAACTACATCACATTTAATATATTTAATATGATTTATATTATTTTTCCACTAGTTTAAGAAATACTACATCGGTAATGGATAAGAATTTAAAGAAATTATATAATTACTAAAAAAGTTAAATAAATTTAAAACAAGAAAATAATTATATTTTTCATTAATTAAACATTTAATTTTATTTCATAAATTTTAATTTTCATTCCTTGGATTCATAAGAGTTGTCTAAAACTAAGGGAGTTACCATTTTTATCTTACATTGTTTAAAATATTATACACCTAATTCTCTATGAAAGTGTCCATTAAAAAAATAAATTTCAAGAATAAGGTGTGAAGGGTAAAAGTGATTTCATCCTATAATATATTTATTTAAAATAAACGGCCTTTCCATTATATTTTAACATATATTATCTCAATTTATCATTTACTGATGTGATAAATTTTACCATAGTTACTATTAAGAATGCCCAAAAATACAAGGGAACTATTTATAAAAAATGGATCCTAAAGTTTCTAAATTGGAATATATTTTTCAATATATAATTTCTTTAAATTTGAAGATGTTAATTTTAAAATAAGAGCACCAAACCTGATAAAAAATGACTTCATAAAATATAATCATTTTAAACATACAATTGGATTTATTTTGTTATAATGAATTGTGATAATATTAAATTAATGTAACAAATTTCATTGAGTATATAATATACTAATTTTGTTAAAATCATTCATTAATATTGATTTATATAATTCTTTGAAATAAGAATACAAGGGTTTATACAAAAAAAATTCTAGAAAAAAAAACTGTTTTATTTTGGAATTTTTTTATTTATATTTAATTCAAAACCAATGAATTTATATTATGAATATGTTAGCATATTTCTTCATAATATAGTTATTAGTATTCATACTCTCTAATATAGTGTTTAGGTGTTAAATATATCATTATAATATTTTAATATTATAACCCAATTCGTTTAATCACAATGTTTCTTATAACAGAAGCAATCAACGAAATGAATTTACGTAAATTGATATATTCCAAAAATTCTAAGGGCATTACATCAGGTATAAAAATTAATCATATAAAAAATTTCTTATAAACCCATAATATTTTATATTTAAATAATTAAGCCTAGAAAAATTATATATATTATAAATTTATGACCTTCTCATAAAATCAAATTCATAATAAAATACAAAGTAATTAAAGAATTTATTGGAAAAAAATTAAAAAAAAATGTTGATGGGCTTGTAAATAAATTTCAAATTTAAAGGATATTATAATCCATAGTGTTATAAAATGTATAAGGGGAATCTATAGACCTGGTTCATGGTGACCTCGATATTATCGTATCAAAAGGAATGTCTTCTAATCTCTATGAAACCCTCAACAAATTCTATCTATAGTTATATATATTCAAATACATGTACTCTATCTTTCTCATTATAATCCCTTGAATTACATATATTAAATAATAATCTTACATAACATAGTCTCTCAGAATAACAATAGAGATGATATAACACTTCTTTCTCTAAATAAGTCCTTAATAATAAAGGAATGAAAACTCAATGACTATAAAATAAATGACAAGAGTTTTAATATAATAAAATCTCTATAAAAATATTATAACAAAATCCCAACAAGATAAAAAGAATTAGTTTCACGATAATAATATTTTGCCAGAATTATGTTACTATAGGCTAAATAAGTGTGTATTCTTATTCTTTTTGAACCTAAATATTAGTCCAAATTTAAAGAAAATAATTAAACTATTAGAATCCTAAAAATTTAGGATCAGTTCCAACAACAAAAGACGCATTTTCATCATTATGAGATAAACTCAAATTATCATTACATATTTCTATTATGTTATTTTTCACCTCTACTGTTCATTTATATTTACTGAATTCATTGTAGAGTATAAACATGGATATTAATATTTTCATTATAATGTCATCAAGAAATATGGTTACTCTAAATTCACTTCCCCCAAAAAAAAATTAAACCAAAAAAATAAATCTATGATGATTTATATCATGTGTGTTATGAAATTGTTTTATTTAAAAAAAGAAAACATGAGTCTATGAAAAAAAATGTCCCCATTTTGTAAGACCAAATCATAATTAAAAATTTAGAAATAACACATCTCATTTATTTAAAATATCTCCAACATTTTGAAATAATGAAATTTAGGATACCATAAACTTAGGATAAAAACAATTTTACCGCTTTTTGATTTAAAAAAAGAAACATGAAAATTAACAAAATAAATAATTGTACCATATTATATTTTTTTTAAAAAATAAATTTTGGGAAAGTTATAATTTTCACAAAATTTACCCTCTAAAGACTTCAATAAGAGATCATCATATAATAAACAACCACCATTAATTCCTTTTGATAGTGAAAAACTAACAATATTCTTACATTAAGAAAAAAACATCAATGTAAGTGATTGTTAAAAATTAGGGAAATTTAGTGAAAACATGTAAGATAAATATATTTTTAAACAATAATATAAAAGAAAATTATAATCATACATGATACATCATTTTATCTAATTAATTTATATCAACATATGATAAAGAGGAAAATATATTTTCAATTATTTTCAATGAATTAAAATATGATACCATCAAATTATTGATTTAAAAAAAATACTGATAAAAATATATTCAATATTTTAATAAAATAAAAAATTCACACAATATATGTATAACATTTCACCCAATGTAAAAAAATCGTTCTTCCAAAAATCCAATGGTATAAAAACAAAGGGCTTAAATCCACTAAAAATTATCTTTTATTAAACCAGAATGTTTTTTTCTTTCATATATGGATTCACATAGATTTATCATAATATTAAATTATTTATAATTCAATATTTCTCAATTAAATTTTTTTAAAATTACAATTCTAACTCCTCATAAATAAATTTTATTAAAAATTATATTAGGAATAAAATAAATACATTCAGAAGTAAAAAAATAAATAACTCATAAAAGAAGTAACTTTTTGATAATGTTAAATAAAGATATACCAATTAGAAGTAATATATACTAATATGGTGTTTCATGGTGACATGATGTCTCCTTACTTCATGTAAGAGAAAACACGAATTGTTTTGGTACATTTTAATGTGTAAAGAGACCATTAATAGCCCATATTTTATTATTTTGTTAATTATGATAAGAAAAGTGTTTTGTTGGGATTAATTTTTATGTTCTCTTAAAATATTGACTTTTATGGATTTTATCCACTATATTGTAATGATTTTATTTCTAATCAACTAGTATATAATTTTATTATAATAAATTAAAAACATTTATCCTTTGTAATTTGTATTAACCTCAATAAAATTACTTTTTATGTATTCCAAATAACTATTCAATTTTTTTTATACTCATCTGGTTAGTAGTCTTATATGCTGTCTTAAAAAATTCATTATTCTTTTAATATGATTCAATTTTTAGATAATTTTACTTTGAATTATGTTTAGATAAATCATCCTTATCATTTTTCACATTATTATTTTATTATTTTCAACAATTCTCGAGACATGTCACATATAAGTACATATAATGGCCAATATGTGAATTATATTTATCTACATTTATAATTTCAATTTCACCATAAAATAATTTTTTGTCAATATTCATATTAGAATGTTCCTTGGCATTTCTATATCCAATGAAAAAGTTATACAATTTTATAACATTATTTAAAAAAACAAATTATCTTTATGTTATCAGTACTCTCTTTTTATGAACATTTAGAAGTATTATCTCCTTTGTTATCACTAAACGTATCCAATTCTTTCAATCATATATAATATATTTTAAAAACAATTTATTTGAATGTTTCATATATTTTACATTAAATTTAGGGAAATGTTTCTGAATATGACTATGATTACTACATTAATGAAAAATATCTTTTGAAGAAAATTCATACTCATAAATTTAATTTTTTTCCATTATGTTATTTATCTACAAATTATTATTTACTGTGTGATAATTCATACAGTAGAGATCAATAATATTTTCCCTTCATATAGCTCATCACAACTATAACAATTGGATATATTCATCTTATCATAACAATATTTGAAATTTGAAACTCTCGTATAATTAATTTTTTTTATGAATCTATTTTTAAGTGAATATAATAATTAAATAAACTTCCAATAAAATCAACAAGGAATAACTTAGTTATTTTTTTAATATCACCTATAGTCATTTTCTTATACTGCCACATTTTTTATTTATTTTAGTGTCTTTTTATACAAGATTTATATCCTAAATCTTGTTTTTAATCATTGGGATTGTAGAATATTTAAAATTTTCTTAAAATTTGAATGATTTTAGAAATACTCTCACTAGCTCTAAAATCAAATGATAGATAGTTCAGCCTAAGAAAATATCTGTTAGCTTTAGAAACTTTTGATGTTATAAAATTTGGTATTTATATAATTTTAAAAATTCTTATAGTTTCTTGAATTGAAAAATAGAATTATATTTGTTTCTCAGAATTAAAAATGAAACATATATGAGAAAAATATGTTTACATAAAATTTTATTTTATAATCTCAGAAAAAATTAATAATTTTTTATTACATATTTTAACTACCTAATGTGTAAATATTATAAAAAAGTATCTATCGAGTATTAATAACCACCCTCTTTAGAAATAATATATTGATTAGGATTTAGATATTAGAAAGAACCATAATGAATTATTTACATTATAAAAATATTTTCTCTATCACATTTTATAGAGTATGGGAAATTAAAACCAAAATTATAATTATATTAACATAAATAAAATTATTAATAGTATTTTTAACCTCAAGTTTATAGAATTTATATGATAAAATATTTTCCGATATTGAAATTAAAATTACATTATAAGTGGGGTATAATTATTATAAAATAGATGACATATAAATTTCCCCGACCTTATTCATTAAAAATAATGGAACAAAAAAGTTCTAATAATCCCAGAAAATAAAAAACCCATAATATTATTATGTAAATAAAGAATGTTTCATAGAAATTAATTATATACATATTTTATGAACATTAGTAAAAATAAATCACACTATATAAGTAAAAAAATTATGAAACTGCTGGGTATAATGAATGTTAACAAATTATGGATTAATAATTTACAAATCATGTACCTATTTAATGATATTATATACAATAATTCTACCCAATGTATAAGGATAATATGCAGTCTTGATCAATGGTATCCATGAATTCAACCTGTTTAGTGGTTCATCTTTTAATATATAGGAATTTATTAACTAAACCTATCAGAATGTATTTATGTCCAAATCCTGAAACCATTTATTCCTCCTTAGATTCCCTCAATCAACCTGATCAATGGAAAGTAGATTCAATAATATGGAATATCTTTACTATGTATAAAATATATAAATTAATCTTTTGTGGAACATAAATATCTTGAATGGGAACAATCTCGATGATTGAAAAAGAAATTATAAGATTTGTACAATGAAAGACACTTAATAGAACCCTTAGTCGAAACAACAAAAATGAAATACAACAGAAATAACTATCAGTATAAAAACTAATTCTTGGATTCATATATTTTTTGATAAAGATGTTTGTATTATTATTATTTAATTATTTAAAATTACAGTCCCCTTTATAATTAGTCATCCAACAATAATTATCCACAATCTTAGGGATCATTCGTAACTACATCTAATGCTTATTTATGAATATTCTATGAACTCTATATAGCATCAAATATTTTGAAAGATTTAATTATACACTGATATAGTTCTTAAAATATTATGATTTTTTTGTATAATATTAACTCTAATCCCCATACTCTCAAACTAATTTCCACTAGAAATTGGTTTACCAAAATTCATTACAGCAAATCAAAAACATTTAAAATAAAAAAGTTAAGTTAATATGATTATATATTTTGTGTAATAACATTTTAAAAATAGAATATAATATGTTTCTATGACTCATATATATATATATATATATATATATATTTGAAGTAATAAATAGTGTGAAATATGATAAAATCATATATATAGAAAACTATTGTGTAATGAAGAATATAGAAGTCCCAACTCCTATTCTTATTATATATAATATGCGTTGAGGAGAAGACAAGGATAAATAATCTAATCTATTTTTTAAAATGAATAGTGAATAATATTAAATAATAATGATTGGGATTTTTTAATTTCTGTTAAAACATAACAATAATTATAGAATATAAGAGAAAGAAGAATAAGGAAGATGAAGTCCTTATGTTGTGAATATGGTGAGAATAAGATGTCTTAACACTGTATAAGTAAATAGATATTATGATTATATAATATTAGAAAGGATGGAGGATATGTATTCATAACTAATAAAATATAATAAAAATAATGTCATGTAATGTTTTATTGTCATTAAAAAATAAGAGACTTGATCTTAGTGCAAGAGAAGTATTATAAAATAAAGAAGGTCCATGCATGTTACTATTAAATAAAGTGAAGTGGATGAAGTGAAAGGGAAAATAAGTATTTTACCCCTTTAAAAATTAGTTTAAAGACCAAACAATAATCTATAAGGTTGTGGGAAAAAACATTCACTATAAGGATACTAAATATCATTTTATGTTCATGGATATTCCTTGATTTCTATAGCCAACAAGTTTACTACTAGTGGGTTGTGTGATAAAGATTTTTTTCCATTCATGCGAATTCTTAGATAATTATATTGAATATTTAACCATCTATATTGATTTCTTATTTATGGATGTGTTGATATATATTTGATATGATTAAAATTGTGAGGAATAAAGAATGCGAGAATAATTCACCTAATAAAGAATATGTTTAAGGATAAATAGGATTAAAAACATTAAATCAGATTAAACAACAATTACACTAATTTAACCCCCTCTGATTGTTAAATAAATACTAAATTGTTCCTTTCAATTTGAGTTTTATTTTTATACATTATGTATCTACAGTATATATTTTATAAACTAGAAAATATATATATATAGTATATATTACATTTATATAAATTCATACATTATATGTATACATTATACTAAGTTTTTAATTACATTATATGTCTATACTATATAATTTATATATGAATTGATATATTATAATATATATATATATAATGTTTTCAGTATGATTACTATTGGAGGATTTCAACCTGGAATCCTTGGTACATGAATATTTATCCAATCTTTAGATCTAATGTTTGAAAATTATAGATTTCCCTCTCATTTTTTCATCATAATTATCCATTTACAAATTAAACCAATCTGTGTAATCTTGTTGTAGACTTGTTATTCAATATTGAATAATTCCGTATTTCTAACCACCTTTTTTAGATAATGTATCTTCTATAATCCAAATAGAATATTTTTCGTTTGTTTTTACATTATGTTTCTATGAATTTAATTATATTAAATAATGTAAAATAGATAACATGGTTATAGTTATGAAATAAAGGAGTCATATATGTTTTTTATGTGTAGAAATAAAATTTTGTTAGCATATAATACTTGATATATATATATATATATATTTATTTTAAAAAAATATCTAAAAAATAATTCAAAATTAAAAAATTAATAAAATATTAACATGTATATTGATTAATAAAACCAAACGATCAACATGTTTTGATTAAAATAATGATATAACATCTCCCCTTTAGTGACCACATGGTTATATTAATTTTGGTTGTGTTAGGGGAGTTTGGTATATATATAGTAGTTAGCATCATATTTTATCCATGATTCATAGAATCAATTTAAATCAATCATATCTCTAAAAAATATTCTTGAATGAAAAATTATTCATCTATGTTTCACACTGGAGTGAGAGTTTTACCTAAGGTAAGCGTAATTTACATTCAATATTTGGACCCCAAATTCTATTTATATACAGATTTTACCTAAAAAATACATGTTGTCTGAAAATTTCATATAAAAGTAAATATTTATCTTCATTAATTATTGATAACCAACATTCTTGATATTAACCTTGAATGAGATATTACAAGATTTTGGAGCACATTTTTCAAAGAATTTACTCTAGAACATTGAGTAAGACGGTATCATGGGGCGATAACAATTAAATATTGGGGAATGAATTTATTTTTCTTAATACAACATAGTTTTTGTCTTTTTAAATTAATTATTTTCTATTTAAACATTGTCAATATATCAGTCATCAAAAATTATGGAATGAATGTAATGGTTTTTTTGGTTTTTAATTTGTGTGATCATTGTTGTTGGAGAATGTTTGTGGATCAAAAGTCATGTGGGTAGAATTTCCATCGACCACCCCTCCCCCTCTATTTAGGATTCATTCTACGTGCATTGAAGAAACATAGGATGCCATAGGTTGGTTGTGGAACAAGAAGGGAAACATAACCTCCCATAACACCATAAATCCTTCTCTATATCTTTCAGTTAGTCCTATTCCTTTTGATCTGAAAAACAACATCAAAAAATATTGGTCATAGTGTATAACTAAATAGAATGTGGGTGGGGGGGGGGGGGTAATCGAGTTTCCAATAATATTTTAATGAAGTTTAATTAAAATTAAAAAATTAAAATAAAATATTCAAAATTAATTGATATTGTAGTTTAATATGATTTATATCTTTTAAAATATTGCACAGATAATTCCCTCGGTCCCTGACATAGGCACCGACCATCATTTTTGGATCAATGATGTCTCGAGCGAATACACATTGAGATCCGACTACAGACTGGCTCTTGGAAACCACTCAGTCAGTTGGGATGAGGGACCATGGAAATTGATTTGGACGCTCAATGTGCCCCCTAAAATATGCCAATTTTGGTGGCATGTTTTCACGGGTACTTTTCCAACCATGATCCTTATCACTTACCGTCATATGGCTAGTTCCACCTCTTTCCCTTTCTACCCAAACATTCTAGAAAGTCCTCTACACGCCATTGCTCACTGCTCAGGAGCTAAGTAAATTTGGAATAAATGGGGCTCATCTCCTGCCACTCACTGGCATTCGCCTCTGACCTTCCCAATCTTCTGACGCGTTGGATCTCCACTCTCTCCTTGGCTAGTTCAGTTTCTCTTTGCACTTTGGCAAGCATTATTTGGGTCCGGAGTAACGATGTTGTTTTTCATCAAGCTCACAAACCCCCCAATTTCTTTACTTAATGGGGAACTACATGGATTGAAGGCTGGAAAGACCACAATGGAAATTTTATGCCAGGTGTTTCCCACTCTTTTCCCTCTCATTGGAATCCCCCAACAGAAGGGATTATTAAGATTAATGTGGACGCATCTCTTCCAAAGGATGGGCTTGTTTCCCTTGGCCTCCTGGCCCGAAAGCATCTGGGAAAAATCATTTCTACAAAATATGAACCACATCAGGCTTTCTAGGAACCGACAGTTGCTAAGACCATGGCCATCCTTGCCGGTATGTTTCTCACCTTGGAATGTGGATGGAGTTATATCATTATTGAGTCTGACAACCTTACCATAATTGATGCTATTATCCACAACAATGGTGGGCTCCAGTCCTTTGGCAGCATCATCAGAAGAATTCTATTTCTTTTCCAATGCTTCTCTCTATGAAATATATCCTTTACGAAAAGGGAAGGAAACAACATGTCACATCATCTCATGGCCTCAGGCCCATACGACTCCAACCAACTTTGGTTGGGCAATTTCCATTCATGGCATTACACTTGTACTTCTACTAATACTCATCATTAATTAATTCTGTTTTTAATCAAAAAAAATATTCCACAGATAATTATTACTACTCAGTTAATATAATTTGAAAATTAATTTATCTTTTGGAAATAATGTAATCAAACAAATACTTATATAAACACTAATTATGATTAACTATAAAAGTATGAGTTTAGTTCGTAGCTTAAAAAAATATAGGTTAAATCATTGTAAAGAACGAAATAAAAAACTATGATGTAAAATAAGGGGTTTAGTCACAAGATGATAAGTAATCTGTTTCACTTGGAAATAACCCACATCCAATAATATTATATAAATATAATTGGATTCCCAACCTGTATTGGGTATACAGACAAAACTGTACATGGTATCTAGGCCAGAGAAGACCTATTACAGCATAACCATGGGAATTAAATTTCACAGAACACACAAAGACCATTTCCACGATGGACTTTGGTATACATATAAAATTAAAATAAATATAATATCTTCTATACTATCATTCTAGTGTTGTAGTTGGTGTACATTCATAAACAAAAGAAACCACACAATACACGAATGTAAAATTAATAAATAGAAAGAGAACAAAATATATATAATTAATATTTTCATTCTTATTCAGAAGTTATAATGAATATTGAGTCTCCACATATCTGGATTAATGATAAGATTGAGTCCTTTCACTAAATCTATTAGTAAAATAAATTGTCGCAAGCCTATCTTTTTTCTAACTATGGAAAGGATCTAGATGTTTGATGTTCTCTACTAATTCACAGTTGGATGAAGGAAGGAGTTCATCATGAAAGATATTATGTTATGAACCATTTAATACTAAATAATTATATTTTTTCTCTATTTTATAATGCACAACACATTATGAGAGAGAGTTCCTCACAAATATATATATATAACAAAAAGAAAGAATAAACCTTGAAATAAAATCATGACCATTTCTTGAAACCTTGTACTTGGATCTGAATATATATTCAATTCATAACTGTAATAATTAAATTATTGTCATTGAAAAATACATTTCATTAACTCCAGTATCTATTTTTAGTATAAAAATAAAATTTCTTAGAATAGCATTCATGTCATAAGATTATGGTGACACATATATGGAGGTGAGTTATTCCAATGGTGTGTCAGGATGATGGTATTTTATCTTCTGATAGGTCATCTGGTGGTAACTCATACTCATTAGTGACTCATATGATGATAGATCATCCCTAGAAGTGACTCATATCTGACGGTAGGTCATAGCTTGGTGATACTCAACTCATATAGTAGGTAATGTCTGATGGTGACTCATTATCAATGGGAATTCATGTATGGTGGTGACTCTTTCTAATAATTGAGTCATGCCTTGTGGTGAATTAACTATGGTATCATGTAAAGACCGATGGTAGGTAATCTTCAACAGTGACATAAACTCAATGGGGACTCATACTCAGCAGTGTCTCTCTTTTTTTGTGGCGATTCTATGTCTGTTGTCGTTCATTTAAACACTAAAAAAATATTTCATAACAATATATTATCTTATAAAATGGTATCATAAAACATTATAACCTTTAAAGAAATAATTCACATGATTGGCGGTCCATTAAAGAAATAGATTCCAACAATATCCCCATTTTTGATGATCACAAATCATGGCATATTAGAAACCATATATAGAATAAAAATTGTCAAAAAATAAATCGGGTTTAAACTATATATATCTTATATAATTTTTTTACCATAAATATTAAAACATTAAAATATATGATAAATAAATAATTATAGTATCAAAAATATGATGTCTAAGAGTAACATAAATATAAATGAAAAAGTCCCATAAATAGTATTCTAAACAACTCCATAGTCATTCTCAAACTTTTATGATTACAAAAATTTGAGAATAAGAGGTATTAATAGAAAAGATAAATAATTTGAATAATAAGTGACATTCCATGATGGTAAAAATATATTGTAGTACATATGTAAACAACATGTAAAATAATGTCCATATCAAACGTAAAAAATCTAGTCACATCCACTTATCAACCATGGTACTAGAAATAAAAGGTTCTTTACCCCTATCAATGGCTTGGGGAACAGATGTTGAGGATGAGGGAACCAAACATGAACCAATAAAGACTAATATAGAATAAGGGTGCTCTCTGATAATTATTAGTTGAATATGTTTCACCGCTTCCACTAGATAAAAACTATGTGGATAAAATTGAGTAGGTAATGGTTCATGTAGATTCCGAGTGATGAATATTCTGAAATACTCAGGTGTATTGGCTCCAGAAGATTGATGTTATGTCACCAGATTGTCTTCGTGAGATACTATTTCCATAATAGACACTTGCAATAAATTCTAATTTATATTGACAAATTCCATAATTTTGTTTCCTTCTAGCTTTGTGGAGCTATTAAAATCATTCCTTTTCTTTATAATCATCTTACATTTTTGTGTCGTCAACTATTTCAAATTGGACATTTTTTCAAAATATTTGGTAACTAGAGGAATCTAGATATTCTTATCTTGAAATATGAAGTGATAGTTCAGATTATGATTGGTGTAAATACTCAAAATTATATATTTTATGTCCTTGGTAATTATTTATCAATCAGATTTGACTTTATTTAGGAATTCCACTACCATCTTATAAACAATATCACTACTATGTCTGATCATACAAAGACTATCTAGAGGATTATCATAAAAATATCCAGAAATAGCATAATGTTCAGCTGTAACTGGTTCACGCCCAAATTTACCCAAGAGAAGAAGGGTAGAACGGTCCTTGTAGTGTAGCTTGGGTTATCGATTCCACAGAGACCTAAGAAGATACCTAAGATACACAACCTAAGGGATGGATTTTTGGCTATGAAGTGGCCAACTTGGATTTGTTTTTAAGTGTTTTGGGAGAAGACTAATAAGCTTAGTTGAGTTCAATTATAATGAAATGGGTTGATCTTAGGGTTACGGTTGGGTGGATTGAATGCATTTTATTTCTTTAGACAAATTTTTGGTTTTATTAATTTTTGATGAAACCATTCTTCAAAATAACACTACCTTCATCATTTTCTGGTTAGATACTAAATAAACTCAATTACTAGTCACCAAAATACTTAGAGAACCATATTCATGATCTCTCCAAGGTATATGGTCAATTTAGTAATTGGAATTAGCATTCTCAAACACAGTGAAGATGAGGAGCGAAAATAATTGAAGAATGGAAGTCTTCATTATTTAACCAATTAACAACAATTAGTGCATTAAATAACATTCAATCCATACTTTTCGTCTTCCTAATATCAACCCATTAAAAGGTTAGCCCTCCATTAATGATATACTATCAATGGTGGGCGGAAGACGACTTACAAGAATTGAATTGAAGAGATTAAAACCGCGGAAATAACGAGCACTCCTCTGTGTGTGTGAATGGAATTCACACCTATGTGTGAACTATATCACCAAAACACAGAGTTATCACTATGATTTTTTGATTTTAGATATTTAAGTATTGAAATTGGAAGAATAGTAGAGAAGGAATTGGATTAAGAACTTATAAATACAAAAAGAAACTTACATGGGGAAAATGAAAGCATTACAACGAAAATTGAGCATATTAACAATACATGAAAGAAGGTATGAGTTCCTACTCACCACCACTGCCTTAAATAGGAAAATTTGGATCCTTAGGCCGAGCTCCAACAGTCCAATTCATCCCAATCAATGAGGGTAGGCATAGGTGGTGGAAAGTAGGTGGAGAGGAGACTTCTCCACCTTTGACCCGAGATGGCATCCAGCTTGCATCCACTTGACAGATCCGCTTCATAGACCTTCTATATGGCCGATTTGGAGTGGGCCATAGATGACAAATATGAATCCCCGGATGTCTTCTAACCTCCTGTAAAATAGCAGACCAATTTAATTTGTGGTTCGGGAGATATGGAAGATTCATTGGGCTGACATTTTGGGCAGCAGATTCTGGCCCAGATTCTGATCTACCATTTGGTCTGCCTTGATCACCATTATGGAGACCGAATTAGAACTTTGTAATGAAGAATGATTTGTTCCCCTGTATGTCTTCTATCATCACAAGAAATGTGGGCTTCATTGGTCCAGTATTGTGGGACCCACATCCTCAACAGTGGGTTGATGTCCAATCTGCCTTCACCAGAATTGTCTCCTTTCATCACCAAATATCATCATCATCCTTTATGAATCTTTCCTTGCTCCCTGAATGAGAAACATTTAAATTTTAAGTGAAGATAAATTTCCAAAAATATAATATTAAAACATGAATAATTACATTCAATAAAATTAGATGAGTCATTGGGCCTAAATTGGTGTACATTAGGCATGAAGTGCACAATTGATGAGAGTGGATGTTTAAAATTAAAATGTACTAACTCAGGCCCATATGATCAAAAATTAACATTTAATCCCAATAAAATGTAATTATAAAATGTTTTTTATTGTCTAATCACACCCCCCAACTTGATATTTGCTAGTCCCGAGCAAATAACTCAAATATTATTTAAATCAAATTCACTTTTCCAAAAACATTTTAATAAACAATGCTCACCAAAATACCTCATACCAAAAAAATTATGCATCCCATTAAAATCATTTAATACAATGTAGGTTCTAAATCATAACCCAAGCCCAAGACCATTCTTCTGATCAAATTCAATGCCACATTTCATCCAATTACCATTAATCATGATGATGTGTTGTGTGTCACAATAGACACGGGGGTTCATTTTTATTCAAGGGGGAAAAGATGGAAGCTCTAGGTGGATTCACATTTTAATATTAATATGAGTATTCATTTTTTTTCTTTTTTTTCTTTTTTTTTTGTAATGATTCCATGGTTATTGAAATTGAATTCAAATGAGTCAACCCTTGTAGCGAGACTTTGCCGATGACTCCCAGGATCAAAGGCCTTAGGGCACCAAGTGAAGCCTACATACTCGGGCATCATCTCGAGTTAACTCATTCAAAAACAAATTTGAATTTCCACAAATAGAGATAAAACTCCCAACTCTGGGCCAGACAACTATGGAGTCACGATCCCCAAGTGCCGAAAGCCACACATTAAGTCATTTCATTGCTCTATGCGCACATTTATTGTTGTTTTTTTTCTTTTTGTTTTTGAATTTTTTTTACACCTCTTTTTTTATATATATATATTTTAAAATACTCATATTAAATTTAAAATGATCACCAAAACTATGCTATTTATTATGGGACCCCAAGAATTGAAATTCATACCCCACAATCCAACGGATGTGCATTGTGAATTTTTTTATAAAAATTGGATGAAAATGTAACAGTGAAAAATCACATTAAACAGCCACACATTCCAAAATTTTATGCTCATGAACAAAAACATGTATTAAAATCAGAATCAAGGAATACAAAATTATTTAATATTCAGTTTTCAAGTTTTTCAATGTGTAATAACATGTTCAAGGTTAAGGAAAATTTTCATTCAATTAACATGCACATTTTATTGATCTATGTGATTGATTTTTATTTTCACCTCCCCCAACATAATATAACTTTGTCCCCAGTGTTTAAATAAAATATAATTTAGAAGGGGTAGAGGCAGAGAATATGAGAATAGAACAATTTCACCTGATATTTGATGTTGAAGTTTGTGATGCTCTCATTTAATCCCTTGGTCTCCATGTCACTTGATGAATCCTCACGGTAGTGTACGCTTGTACTCTGATGATTTCCCTGAAAATCCATCAAACTTGGCAGCCCCTGAATCTCAAAAACCAACATAGTTAGACACAATGGAAACCCCTTGAGGTTCCCTTTTCTAAAAATAAACAACAATAAAATAAAAAAAATAAAAAATAAAAAAAATAAAAAAAATAAAGACAAAACATACTTGTTAATTTTGAAACTCCAACGATCGACACTCATAACAAGTAATAATTTTTTTAAAAAAAAATTATGTATATATACAAAAATTTAAAATATAAGTATATATATATAGAAGATAGAATATGGAAGCACCAACCACCATAGTTCAGTGGTAGGCGTGCTCCCCTGTCTCCCTTCAGTCCCGGGTTCGAGTCCCGCGGCTTCGCCGGCCTTGACGGGGTTTGACCCACGTCCTACGGCGTGTCACTTTTTTTTTGTTTTTTTTAATAAAAAAATAAAAATAAAAATAAAAACTTACAAACACCTATATTGTTGATACATTGTCTTCTTTTTAATTTCTGGGTAAGATAATACTCAGGGATCACACCGCGTGACACGGATGAATACGACGCTCCCCTTTCATACCCATCTATACTCATAAGAGAAGAACAGGTCAACAATATGAGGTAAAATTATATCAAATTGTTTTGCTAAAAAAAATTGATTAAAACAATAAAGTGATTGTAAATTTAAAAATCATGGGTTGCCTCCCATTCAACGCTTTGTTTAACGTCGTTAGCTCGACTTAAACCCCTTATTGATTAATTGTTGTTTTTTTTTTCATCAAAGGTATGTTCACTCAGGTCTTCATCAACTTCATGTTTTTGGAATGGTTCTATGAATGGTTTGACTCTATGACCATTAACATTAAATATTTGACCATTGGTGGGATCTTGAATTTCAACAGCCCCATGGGGGTACACCTTATGCACTATGTATGGACCTGACCATCTAGACCTCAACTTTCCCGGGTGCAAATGAAGTTTAGAACTATACAAAAGCACAGGTTTCCCTGCTTCAATGTGTTTAGTTTTAAGATTCCTAGACTAGTAGGCTTGAACTCTAGCTTTATTGATCCTTGAATTTTCATAAGCCTCCATCCTAAGTTCCTCAAGCTCGTTTAGATCCAATTTCCTCTTTATTCCGGCCTAAGAAATGTCAAAGTTCATTTTTTTAATTACCCAAAAGGCCTTATGCTCAATCTCCACTGGAAAATGGCATGCTTTACCATAAACCAACCTATATGGGGACATTCCTAGTATAGTTTTAAATGCTGTTCGATATGCCCAAAGAGCATCTAAGAGTTTTCTCGACCAATCATTCCTAGATGGATTACCAGTTTTCTCAAGAATTTGTTTGATTTCTCGATTGGCTAACTCAGTTTGACCATTGGTTTGTGGGTGGTAAGCGGTGGACACTTTGTGATAAATTCCATACTTCTCCATGAGTGATGAGAATGGGAGATTGCAGAAATGAGTTCCACGATCACTAATGATAGACCTAGGAATCCCAAATCTAGAGAAGATGTTTTCTTTAAGGAATCTAATCACAGTTTGATGGTCATTTAATTTTGTAGGAATGGCCTCAACCCATTTTGAGACATAATCGACAGCCAAGATAATGTAAAGATATCCCCTAGAGTTTGGGAAGGGACCCATGAAATCAATTCCCCAACAGTCAAAGATTTCAACCACTAATATTGGAGTGAGATGCATTTGATTCCTTTTTGTGATGGACCCTACTTGTTGACACCTAGTACAACTTTCACAAAATGTTTAGGAGTCCCTTGAGAGGGTGGGCCAAAAGAGTCCATATTGAAGAACCTTGGAAGAAGTTTTCTTAGAGGAAAAGTGACCTCCACAAGCCTCACTATGACAGAACATTAGGATGGACTCTTGTACGGATTCTGGCACACACCTCCTAATGACTTGGTCAGGACAGAACTTATAGAGGTATGGATCATCAAACACATAATGCTTGACATCAGAAAGAAATTTTCTTCTAGCTTGGGTCCCCAAGAATTGTGGAATGACCCCTGAAACTATGAAGTTGGCTATGTCAGCATACCAAGGGCAATCACTCACAGAATAGAGGTTCTCATCAGGAAATGAATCATACACAGAAAGGTGATGTGAGTTGTCTTTGAATTCCAACCTAGAGAGGTGATCAGCCACAACATTCTCAACACCTTTTTTATCCTTAATGGTTAAATCGAACTCTTGAAGAAGAAGGACCCACCTAATCAATCTAGCCTTGGCATCTTGTTTTTGGAAGAGATATTTTAGAGCTGAATGGTCGGTGAATACAATGATGGGTGATCCTAAGAGGTAGGACCTGAATTTATCTAAGGCAAACACAACAACAATTAACTCCTTTTCAGTGGTGGTGTAATTGATTTGGGTATCATTTAAGGATTTTCTTGCATAAGAAATGACATATGGAGTTTTATCACACTGTTTTCCTAACACAGCTCCTATAGAAAAGTAACTGGCATCACACATGAGTTCGAAAAGAAGGTCCCAGTTTGGATATTTCATAATGGGAGGAGAGGTGATAGCGGATTTAAGGGTTGAAAATGAACCCTCACAGCTTTCTGTCCAAACAAATGGAGCATCCTTTACTAGGAGAGCAGAAAGAGGGAGAGAGATTGAACTAAAGTCCTTAATGAATCTTCTATAGAAACCAGCATGTCCTAAGAAGGACCTCACTTCCTTAACAGTTCTGGGTGATGGAAGGTGACGAATGATGTCAACCTTTTCTTTATCAACTTCAATTACCCTACCCGAGACTATATGGACAAGGACTAAAACCTCTTTTACCATGAAATGGCATTTTTCCCAGTTTAGGACCAGATTCTTTTCTTCACATCTTGACAAAACTCTCTCTACATTCTTAATACATCCCTCAAATGTATCCCCAAAGATAGAGAAGTCATCCATGAAGACCTCTAGAAAATCCCTTACCATATCTGAGAAGATTCCCATCATGCACCGCTGGAAGGTTCCAGGTGCATTGCATAACCCGAACGGCATGCGTTAGAAGGAAAAGGTGCCGAATGGATAGGTGAAGGTTTTCTTCCCTTGATCCTCCAAGGAGACCTCGATTTTATTGTACCCTGAGTACCCATCTAGAAAGAAATAGAATTGATGACCCGCCACTCGCTCGAGGACTTGATCAATAAAGGGCAAGGGAAAATGGTCCTTCTTGGTACAAGAGTTGAGCTTCCTATAGTCAATACAGACTCTCCAGCCACTACTCACCCTAGTTGGAAGAATGTCCCCCTCCTTATTAGTGATCACAGTGATTCCAGCTTTCTTTGGGACAACTTGAATTGGGCTTACCCACTCACTCTCATCTATGGGGTAGATGATACCAGCTTTCAACAAATTAAGAAGTTCTTTCCTTACCACATCCATAAGATTTGGATTGAGTCTCCTTTGAAGTTGACGAAATGGTTTGGATTCAGATTCAAGAGTAATCCTATGAGTTCCAATAAGTGGGCTAATCCCAGGAATATCAGACAGGGTCCAACCAATGGCTCTCTTGTGTTTCCTAAGGACATCTAGAAGCATCCCCTCATTATTGGCTTCAAGAGAAGAAGATATGACTATAGGATGCGTTTGATTTTCCCCTAGGAAGGCATAATTGAGGGAAGTAGGAAGTTCCTTCAATTAAAGATCAGGTTGGTTTAGAATTTCAGCAGAAGATTGGGGCATTGGATCAAGATCAAATTTGTTTCCTAGATTTTCAGATTGAATTGATTCCCCATGTGTAGAAGTTTCAGACACAAGATTGTATTGACCTGGGTTATGGAAGTGAGTTTGAGTTGTCTCCATGAATGTGGTTTCCTGAAAGGATTCACTGATTGTTGGTCCTAAGACATCATCATAGGAGAAATTTGAAAATGATTCTAGCCAAGGAGATAAACTTCCTTCATGTGAACAAAGGAAATCAATCTCATCCTGACTTAAACATCCATAAAATATTTCTTGATGTTCTATGGATAAATTTTCAATGCTTCCTAACATGTTTACTGCATGAATGTCCTCGTCGTCTCCTATTTGTGAGCTTGCATTATAGATGTTCAAGTCTAGACTCATGTTCCCAAAGGTGATGGTCATGTTCCCATTTCCGACTCAGATAACAAAGTTTATTATTGCAAGGAAATGACGGCCAAGAATGATTGGAGTTTTCTCCCTAGGACCTGAGCTTGGATGATTGTCAAGGACAATGATGTTAGCAGGGTAAATGAAATTCTCAACTTTCACTAAAACATCTTTTAAGATCCCCTTAGGATCCCGAATGCTGCGATCAGCGAGTTGAAGAGTGACAGATGTGGGTTAGAGTTCTTCGAGCCCTAACTGACAATACATGGCATAAGGAATGAGGTTTACACTGGCACCTTGGTCACACAAGGCCTTGACAACTTTTTTCTCTCCTAGTTCAACATTGATGTAAGGGCAACCCAGGTCTTTCATCTTTGGAGGAATGGTCCCTTGAATGGTGGTACTCACATTAGCAGCCAAAGGACTTGGTTTTTATGTAAAAATTTCCTTTTAAAAGTGCACAAGTCCTTAAGGTACTTTGAGTAGGCTGGTATGGTTTGTATTGAATCGAGGAGTTGAATGTTTATCTTGACTTGAGAGAAGATTTCTCTCAAGGTTTCACTCAGTTCAGGCTTTGATTTCCCCCTCATGCGTTGAGGGAAGGGAGTAGGTTGTTTGAGTGTTTGGTGTGGTTGTGGTTCCTTCTCATTCTCATTGGTTTTTTTAGAATCTGTGGGTTTTTCTTCATCATTTTGAAGTGATGTTGAATCTTTTAATACTTCTGAAATGGTTTGTTTAGGTTTTTCAATTGATTTCCCACTTCTTAAGGCTGTCACTGCTTTCAATTGTTCATGATTTGATTGAGTGCAACTTGACTCTCCCCTTGTTGTTTGTTTTGGAATGGCTTGGGTAGGCATGGGTGCCTTCCCAGTTTTGATTGTTTGAAGTTCTTGTTTAATGGAAGAGACTTCTGAGTTCATCCGTTCAATTTGTTTGCAAAGTTGTTCTAGTAGGATTTGTGGAACAGTTTGGGTTGGTGCTTGAGAAGATTGGTTTATCCCTGGGGGATATTTTGAAGGTGGAATGTTTTGTTGAAAATGGACTGGTGGCTGTTGGTATTGGATAGGTTGGTTTTGAAACTGATTATGGGTTTGGTAGTTCTGTTGAGGGTAAGGTTTTTGCCCTTGTGGTTGGCTATGTTGTTGGTTATCCTTCCATCGGAATCCTGGGTGGTCATTGTACCTTGGATTGAAGGTGTTTTGGTATTGGGGCTTTTGAAAGTTTAGGGCATTGAATTCCGCTAGGGGTCCTCCTAGAAGAACATCCTTGATGGATGGAATGGTTGGGAAGTTGTCTGTTTTATGGTCATGTTTGTCACAATTTGTGTAAACAAGGTCTACATTTTGGATTTCATGGACTTTCCTAAGGTCTATATCTTCAACCTTCCTAGAGAGTGCTACGAGTTTAGCCCTAAGGCTTTCCTCTTCTCTAAGTGTATGAATTCCAGTGGTTCTTTGTGGCTTTTCAGAATAAGGTGAAGTTCCCCAAGTTTGATTTTGTTCAGCAAGACTTTCCATATAATCGTAAGCATCATTTGGGGCCTTGTTTTTAAAAGTTCCATTACACATCATGCCAATGAATTGTTTATTACCCGGACCCAACCCTTCATAGAAAATTCTCACTTGTTCAGGTATGGAAAACCCATGGTGTGGAACCATGTTTAGGGTGTCTTTGAACCTCTCCCATGTTTCATAAAACGACTCTCCCTCTTTTTCAAAAAAGTTTTGGATGCTCTTTTTAAGTGCAATTGTTTTGTGATGAGGGAAGTATTTTTTTGTAGAATTCTCTTTGTAGCTGGTCCCAAGAGTGGATTGATGCAGGTCGTATGTTTTTTAGCCAACTTTTAGCTCGATTCTTTAATGAAAAAGGAAATAGCCTCATTTTAGAGGATTCTAGTTGATGTGGGGGACACATGGTTTCAACAATGTCGTTGAACTCTTTGACATGAAGGTATGGCATTTCTGACTCCATCCCATGAAAGGTTTGAAGGTGGTTTAGGACATGGGGTTTGAATATGTAGTTGGTGTCTCCTATGGAATTGTGTCTAATGCATGAGGGGACATTGGTCCAAGCTGGAGTGAGGTAGTCGTTCATGGTTTGATCAACTACATTCCCTAAGTTTGGAGCTTCTTGCTTTTGGTTTCCCATTTGATTCCCCCCAGGGTTTACAATTTGATTTTGTGGATGACCCTCCATTGGACTTGTTTCATGTTCTGACTTTGGGGTTTCAAGAATATTTGGGTCTCATTTAAACAATCCCTTAGTTTCACTTGACTCCCCTATCCTAGGACTTTCCACCCTAACTAGTCTATTTGAGAAATCGCGGGTGTAGGGTAGGCAGACATGCGCCCAAAAAAAAGCGAGAAAGGGACAAGATAAGAGATCTTGGGTGAGAGTAGAAGAATGGAGGTCAGGAAAGAAGGTTTTTTTGAATCTAAGGTACTTACTTGGTCCCCGGCAATGGCGCAAAAATTTGGTTCACGCCCAAATTTACCCAAGAGAAGAAGGGTATAACGGTCCTTGTAGTGTAGCTTGGGTTGTCGATTCCACAGAGACCTAAGAAGATACCTAAGATACACAACCTAAGGGATGGATTTTTGGCTATGAAGTGGCCAACTTGAATTTTTTTTAAGTGTTTTGGGAGAATACTAATAATCTTTGTTGAGTTCAATTATAATGAAATGGTTTGATCTTAGGGTTACGCTTGGGTGCATTGAATGCATTTTATTTCTTTAGACAAATTTTAGGTTTTATTAATTCTTGATGAAACCATTCTTCAAAATAACTCTACCTTCATCATTTTCTGGTTAGATACTAACTAAACTCAATTACTTGTCACCAAAGCACTTAGAGAACCATATTCATGATCTCTCTAAGGTATATGGTCAATTTAGTAATTGGAATTAGCTTTCTCAAACACAATGAAGATGAGGAGCGAAAATAATTGAAGAATGGAAGTCTTGAATTATTTAACCAATTGACAACAATTCGTGCATTAAATGACATTAAATACAGCCTTTGCATCTTCCTAAGATCAACCCATTAAAGGGTTACCCCTCCATTGATGATATACTATCAATGGTGGGCGGAAGACGGCTTACAAGAATTGAATTGAAGAGATTAAAACTGCGGAAATAACGAGCACTCCTCCGTGTGTGTGAATGGAATTCACACCTATGTGTGAACTATATCACCAACACACAGAGTTATCACTGTGAGTTTTTGATTTTAGAGATTTATGTATAGAAATTGGAAGAAGAGAAGAGAAGGAATTGGATTAAGAACTTAGAAATACAAAAAGAAACTTACATGGGGAAAATGAAAGCATTACAACGAAAATTGAGCATAATAACATTACATGAAAGAAGGTATGAGTTCCTCCTCACCAACACTGCCTTAAATAGGAAAATTTGGATCCTTAGGCCTAGCTCCAACAGTCAAAGTCATCCCAATCAATGAGGGTAGGCATAGGTGGTGGAAAGTAGGTGGAGAGGAGACTTCTCCACCCTTGACCCGAGATGGCATCCAGCTTGCATCCACTTGACAGATCCGCTTCAAAGTCCTTCTAGATGGCCGATATGGATTGGGCCATAGAAGACTAAAATGAATACCCGTCTATCTTAGAACCTCCTGTAAAATATCAGCCCAATATAATTTGTGGTTCGGGAGATATGGAAGATTCATTGGGATGACATTCTGGGCCGCAGATTCTGGCCTAGATTCTGATCTTCCATTTGGGCTGCCTTGATCACCATCATGGAGACCGAATTAGCACTTTGTCCTGAAGAAATATTTGTTCCCCTGTATGTCTTCTATCATAAAAATAAATTTGGGCTTAATTGGTCCAGTATTGTGGGACCCACATCCTCAACAGTGGGATGATGTCCAATCTGCCTTCACCAGAATTGTCTCCTTTCATCACCAAATATCTTCATCATCCTTTATGAATCTTTCCTTGCTCCCTGAATGAGAAACATTTAAATTTTAAGTAAAGATACATTTCCAAAAATATAATATTAAAACATGAATAATTACATTAAATAAAATTAGATGAGTCATTGGGCCTAAATTGGTGTACATTAGGCATGAAGTGCACAATTGATGAGAGTGGATGTTTAAAATTAAAATGTACTAACTCAGGCCCATATGATCAAAAATGAACTTTTAATCCCAATAAAATGTAATTATAAAATGTTTCTTTATTGTCTAATCAGTAACCCCGACTTAATGAACTCTATATCCATGGAATATGTGGGAGGTTGAGCACTATATGTAGAGGCCATTGAAGGTATATTCTCTATCCTCTTCAAAAAAATGTATATGGTGGCAGAAAAATAAGTCCCCTTATCGTCTATTATAATCCTCATGTTCTTCGAGTAATTGGATTACCATCTATTCTATATCTATTCACCTTGAATATGAAAAATTAAATGTTAATATATGTGGCACATCAAAAGCTCAAAAATATGCCTATAATTTATTTCACTATGATGTGTGAATGGAGGTTCCCGACACCACAACATCCTAGAAAAATCAGAAAGCAGCCTCCCTCTAAAAGACATTAGATTAGCTCTGAAAATAGTTTCTACATGAAAAGGTGCATTATTTGTAGCATTCATGGGCGACACAACTTGCTTAGTTTCATCCTTTGCGAGCTCTGGTCTTATAGAAATATATGATAAAAACCAAGTAATCTCTACCACAGCATCAATATGCAGAATAATGTATTCCATAAGATCTATTTCATCTCAAACTGGGGTAGCATTTCTAAAATTTTTTGGTGGAATAATCTCATCATCATAGTCATAATACACAATACAATGTCTCACATAACCTTGGAGTCTTTTGTAGTCATTTAATGCTATTAAATCCATTCCAGCAAAATATACAAGTTTATGATCAACATGTTCATTGTTGTCAGGATCAAATTTATAACTAAAAAACTATGTCTTTATTAACGATCAATATATATACAGTTGTTACATCTCTAAAAAATATATCATCGTCTACATCCTGAACAAAACACCGCATCTCCTCAGACCTTAATGTAATGGAAAATCATGTAGAAGAGATATGTGCCTGATCTATCTCATGGTCATCAGGATCATCATGGTCAGATCCTTCATCTCTACCATCTACATCACCATATTATAAATCATTTTAATCTTCCCCACATCCATCATCTTCTTCACCATTATCATATCTATTACTTTCATCTCCATTTCCATCATCATATATAGCTTACACAGTTGTAGAATACTTAGATGAAATCTTAAACAATTCTTTTCTATAAAACATAATTTTTTATCTTCTTTCACTTACCTCAATCAAGTTAATTTCATAAGAAGTAGGTGATCTTGGAGGACTAGCAGGACCAAAAGAGTCCACTAGGATATTTTGTATGTCAGGTTCACTACACTCCTCAATTAAAAATTGTTCATCATCAATAGGTGAAGCAACTTCATCGTCATCTTATTACACATCATTAGAGTACACTACTACCTCATCGGGATCCATGTCAGGATAAAAAAATTCCATTGGTCTGGAAGGGTGTCAATATGATTGAAATCCTCATATTAATTTTCAACATAGTATACCCATGTCACTATGATGGGGTTTGAATTTAATTTCATTATTTTAAAAATTATGTTGTTCAGGTAGAAACCACCACACATTAGCTCAGATAGGTCATCCTCTTCAACCAATCCTTTAGACTGAAGCATGGATAATATAAATTTTTTATAAATATGTTCCTTTTGTCCTAAATTATCTCTAGAACATCTCCATCATTTGCGCCATCAAATACCCTCAAAATTTTATTATGTCCCTTTTTTCATAATGTAATATATATATATAAATCCGGACATCTCATCATGAAATATTCTCCTTATCATTGCAATAACATGTGTTGTATAACCTTAAATAGTAAACAACACTCCCTATCCAATTCAGTTGCAGTAGGTCATCTTAAAGTTCCATATATTTTCAGTTTATCTAAAGCAATTTCAAACACAAAAAAATCATAATCAATCATAATAAATACTTGATAATCATTCTAGACTACTAAATGATGTAGTTTATTATATTTATGTCACTATTTTGAATAAAATACTACCTTATTTCTAGGAATCATGCATCTAATTCGATCATTATTTTCCCAAAATCTGTACTCATCATACTAAAAAAACACATTTAACAACACAGGATAAAATGGTCTCTCATTAATTGATAAATAGTATATCCATCATTAATTTTTGATCACCTTGAGAACCATCTACTTTTAGAATAAGATCTGATTGATATTATACGACATTTCAACTACTACTATAAGATTCTTGAGATGTGGTTTCCATGGATTAGTTACTGATCTGCTCGAATATCCTCTAGACTTCTTTAAAATTATTCACTCCAAACGAGATGACCTAGTTGGATTTTTAAATTGAACCACTATAATGGATTGCTGTTTTAGCTATAGATGAGAGAAAACTAATGATCTGGGGAGAAATGTTTTGGAGAAGATAGAAGGGAAACAAGTGTGATGGAGAGAGCGCATTAGAACTATACTAAGGCATAAATTTATACAATTTATCTATTTGAATATAAAAACTAAAATTAAAAATTTAATTTAAAAATAAATAAATAAATTAATAATAAATTAGAATGAGCAATGAAGGCTTAATACCAATGGTGATTTTTTATTGATAGTGGGTAATTTCGATCGGTGGGTAATTTCCAATGCTTGGTAATTTTTAATGGTTGGTAATTTCCCATGATGGGTAATTTCTTAAGAAGACTAACTAAAATTTATCAATCATAATTCATGTTTGATATAGATTATTGTCGCAAAATTCAATGTATAAGTAAACATATTAGCAAGATGATGTGTAATTTTAGTTAATTAAAAAGTTATATCACACTTTAAAAAATTATCTATCAAAATGTTGTAACATCCAGGTTCCGGAAGCCACCCAGATGTGCCCCATACCCGGTTGGTCACATGGCCTCAAGCGCATTTCCACGAACACCAGTGGCTGGAGACTAGAATCGAGGGCCTTGGTGTGATTGTGGGTATACTATGACCTCACTAGAAGAGTACACACCAGAAGAGAAAAACAATTAACAATAGCGGAAGAAGTAAACAATCCATACACAAGTGAATAACAGACAACTAAATATGAAAAACACCAGGAGCACATATCTATATGATGCATGATACATTTGTCAATGAAAGTACCCAATAATGTCACAATGATGGGAATAAAAATATTACTAAAAACAAGTAGAGAGAAAAGATAAGCATCACATCAGCATCGCAATCCTATGCTTAGCCCAATGATCTCCAGCTCCACAATAAGTCATGTACCTGACGTCAAAAAAAACTTGTCGTTGTCTATACCTGCAATATTATAGTCTATTCGGGCCCAACAACATGAACCAAATAGGTTGTGAGAATAAATACTAGTAGGCAACCACCTGAAGATCTATGCCAATTAGTTAGTAAATACATTCCATGTAATATTATAGAAAATATTAAAGATGAACTTGCCAAACAATAAACATTCCATATTTCCAAAGTAATGAAACAACAAACAACATCAAAGAACAATAGGTAACCCTCTGGAAAGTACTCATAGACATCCCATCTGGTCTTATCTATCAAGTACCAAAAACCCTCTTGGTAGTGCACTCATCCTAACCCCTATTGTTTGGTCATACAGAATTATAAAGACTCTCTGAGGAATCACACACAGTCAACTCCCTTTATGTTCTTGGGTAGTCAGGAACTCTCTGAGGAAGCTTGCACAATCAATTCCCTTTATAGCCCCATGTTCAAGGACTCTCTAATGAAGCACACTCGGTCCATTCTTCTTATCTCCTAGGTCATTCACAGACTCTACGAGGAATCTAACACAGTCAATCCGGCATATAGCCTATGGTAATCAGGTGATTGAAACAAAAAAGATAGAGACTCTCTAAGGAAGCTCACATGGTCTATCCCTGTATAGTCTAAAACCATCAAGGACTCTATGAGGAATCTCTCGCGGTCAATCCCCTTATATCTAAAAGCAATCCTAATCTCTATAAGGATTCTCACTCTGTCAATCCCTATATATCATAAATCTCAAATACTCTCTAAGGATGATCACTCGGTCTATCCAATTATTGTCTTCTACACCAGGTTCTCACGGCCCTATCTAGGATAAAATCATAGAAATACAATATGACCAAAGTAGACATACAGAACTACCTGGATAAATAGTTATATAGAATATCAAGCATGTCAGAAAACATTTCTCTATCCTAATGCAATAGGCATGGAAACAGAAAAAGCATCCATGGCAAAATAGGATCAAATGGTCACAAACAGAACATCCTAGGGTAGAACCTCCAAAGCATAGAAGTTCAACCATATTCATATTGAAACATCCTCTACATAGGCATACTAGCATGGCAGTCATACAACATGGGTAAAACGGAAAACACACAATACCCTGTTCACAGGTATTTGTGGAATTTGCACATAATATTTAAGGACATTGACCAAAAAGGAACAAACCACCTACCTCGGGGTTAGGAGATCAAAATAATTGAACCAAAAGTCTTGTGACTCCTTAGAATGTTGTAGATCTATGAAAACGTAAAAAAATTTCAACCCACGATAACATAGAAAAGATGATGAATTGGAAAATAATGCTCTGGAAGAAGGAAGATCATACCGTTGTGGTTACAATGCAATCTACGACGGTCGATTTAGAGAACAGACGGAGGCTCAGGGGGCTCGTAGAGGTTTCGGCACAATGCGGTTTCTCTCAGACGAATGAGACGTAGAAGAAGACACTTCTGGCGATCAGATGCGACCCCAGTCCATTTAATGAAAAAAAAATACAAGACATGTACATTTGGAGTACAGGGCGTGTACATACTATTTCCGTATTCTTCTTTAGGAAGCCTCCAAGTCACCCCACATGACCATGTGTGTGGCCAGGACACTGCCAACACACGGCCTCCTGCGGCAACGATGTACATAGCGTGTACTCATAAAGTACACAGCATGTACATCAAAAATTTCCAGAAACTCCTATTTTCTCAAAAACTCCAAAAAAATGAAAAACTTACCTGAAAAGAGATATGGGTTCTTAAAAACTTATCCCCTTAATGAAATTCATCCCTGAATTTCCTTAGTGCAGCATAAAAGAAGAAACCTCAAACAACTCTGGCCAATGTGATCATATGTCAGCCTCCCTCTCCGAAGTCTCATCTTACAATCACCCGTGCTGCCATAGCACTCGTACCAGAGGAACAGATCCGCCATGAACAACCTTCTTACTGAGATCAAAAATCTGGATTGGATGCTCCTCAAAATATGCATCCACCTCCAAATCGACTTCCGTGGGTTGGAAAACATGAAACAAACATGAAACATAATGTCGGAGCTTCGAAACGTGGATGGCATTGTGCATATCCTGGTACCTCTATGGTATCTGCAACCGATAGGAAACCAGCCCAAATCTCTCTAACACATAAAACGGCCTGACGTACCTCGGTGAAAGCGTACCCTATCTCCTAATCCTCTTGTGCCCCAACCTCAATGTGACACGTTGGAAAACCTGATCCCTAAACATGAACTCCATAGGTTGTCTCCGTTGATCATCATAAGACTTCTACTGAGACTGTTCAGCAGTCATCCTCTTCCAAATCAACTTTATCTACTATGTGGTCTGCAGGACAGGATGAGGACCTAGCAAAGCTACCTCTCCAACCTCCATCCAACATAAGGGTGATCGACATAGCCTACCATACAAAGTCGCATAATGTTTTATTTGAATAGTTTCTTGAAAACTATTATTATAGGAAAACTCAACCAGAGGTATATTGTTCTCCCAAGAACCTCCAAAATACATGATGCATTCTCAGAGAATGTCCTTGAGCACCTAAATCGTATGCTCGAACTGACCATGTTTCTGGGGATGGTAGGCTATACTCAAAATTACCTGCATACCCAAAGCCTTTTGAAGGCCCCGCTAGACCCGAGAAGTAAAACTTGCATCCCTGTCTGAAACAATGGAATGTGGAACTCCATATAGACGTAAAATATCTGGTATGTACAACCGTCCCAACTCATCAACACTAAAGGTCTCCTTTGTTGGCATGAAGTGAGAAACCTTCGTAAGCCTGTCGTTGAAAACCTAAACAACATCATTCCCTTGAGGTTACCTCATAAAACATGTCACGAAGTCCATTGTGACATGGTTCCACTTCAACTACGGAATGGGTAATGACTACAGAGGACCTGAAGGTCGCTAAACCTCTACATTTTCCTGGTGAAAAATAGAACACCTCATGACAAAACCAGCAACATCTCTCTTTATACATGGTCACCAATAGTGGTGCTGTAGATCGCGTTGCATCTTGGTGACTCTAGGATGCAAGGAAAAAACTAAGGATTGAAAATCCCACATCAGCTCTTCACGTATGTCTACCGACACCCATACGCATAATTGGAAATGCAAGATCTCATCCTCGGCTATAGTCCATCCAGGAAGAGGGTCCTCTGTTGACACACTATCCCACAAGACTAGGCCTTCTGAGTCTGATAGCTTCCTCATATCTACCCGATCAATAAGAGTAGTGATAACAGCTACAGAAGATAGAAAAGTCTGCCCCTGTCTATCGTACACCTCCAAATGCATCTCAGTGAATGGAACCATAAGTTTCCACTCAGTGCTGGCCTACTGAACTGCATGTATCTAAGTTCTCCTACTCAATGCATCAGCCACTGCATTTTTATTCCTAAGTGTATAGGTAAGTTCAAATTCATAGAACTGAAGATATTTGACCAACATGTGCTATCTCAGATTCAGATCACGCTAAGTGAAGATGTACTTGAGACTTTTTTTTCAATGAAAACCACAAAATTATCTCCCAGAAGATAATGTCTCCAATAGTGTAAGGCATGAACAACAACTACCAACTCCAGATCGTGCATCGGGTAACTCCTCTCATGTTTCCTCAACTTCTGAGACCCATACGCAACGACTCCATCTCCCTGAATTAGAATATCTCCTGACCCGATACCTGAAGAATCACAGTAAATAGTATAGATCTTGCTTGACTTTGGAAAGAATAGTATCAATGCTGATGTCAACCTCTCATTCAGCTCTTGAAAATTTGAAAAACAAGAATCTGACCATAAAAACTTCTCACCCTTCTTAGTCAGATCTATTAGTGGTGCTGGTAAGCGTGAAAAGTCATGTATGAAGCATCTGTAGTATCCCTCCAGCCATATGAAACTCCGTACCTCAAAGACACTCTTCGGCTGCACCTAGGAAACTACCAACCTCATGGTTCTCTAGGTCTACCGATACTTCTGTCTCTAAGATAACATGACCCAATAAGTGTATCAGATGCATCCAAAAGTGGAAATTCGAGAGATTAGCATATAACTGATGCTCTCTCAGTATACTCAGAACGATCTCAAAATGGGTAGCATAGTTGTGTAGAGTGTGATAGTACAACAATATGTCATCCACAAAAACCACAAAGAGGGAATCCAAGTATGGATTGAACAATCAGTTCATCAGTGCCATGAAAACTGTAGGCGCATTCATGAGTCCTAACAAAACAACTGTATAATTGTATAGACCATACCCACTACTAAAAGCTGTTAGTGGCATATCAGATGGTCTAACACGCAATTGATGGTAACCAGAACTCAAGTTTATCATCGAGAACACCCATGATCCTTGAAGATGATCAAATAGGTCATCAATACATGGCAAATGATATCAGTTATTGACCTTCAAATGGTTCACATTCTGATAATCAACAAAAAACCTGAGGGTGTCGTCTGCCTTCTTCCCAAACAGGACATACAAACCCCAAGGAGAAGTATTGGGATGGATGAAACCCTTATCCTGCAACTCCTCCAACTGCTTCTTGAGATCCTGTAACTCATGTATAGGCATCTAATAGGGAGGAATGGACATCGGTGCCACTCCTGGAACACAATCATTCGAAAAGACAACCAATCGCTCTGGAGGAAAACCTGAAAAGTAATCTGGAAAGACATCCCTGAAATGATCCACCACTGGAAGAATGTCTAACTGTGAAGCCCCTGGTCATCCAGATATAGACTAGAAATTTGGTTAGTAACTCCTCCTAGACCATGATGCCCAGGTCCTACTCGACTCGCCTGGACATCCCACTCGCCCTGATGAAGAAAGGACCCCCCCTCTAGTGATATAAAACTCACTCTGTGGAGATAGCAATAGATGTCTCCCTAGAAAGGTACTAACCAATACATTCTGAGAATGACGTCATAGCTCGTCATCTCTAGGACATAGAGGTATCGTAAGAAGTAAAACCCCACTACCACAAGTGGGCACTCATTTCACTAACATACACTAACCAATCTAGTCCCTAACTGTGTGTCTAGTGTTAAGATATCAGTAAATGAAAAGATGAAGAGACCAAGGATTTCCACAACAGCAATAGAGATAAATCTATGGGAATCCCCTGTGATGAAAATAGACGAATATAGAACTGAGGCTACTAATATTGTACCTCAAATGGCGGTTGTTCTGAGATCCTACTCCTCCTGGGTCTGCACCATCGCCAATGTCTGGCCTGCTCCACGACCCTATGACCCTGCCTGACCGCTCTGAGCAGATCTACCTTGCAGTCACTAATAGACCGGGACTGACCACCCCGACCATGACCTCCACCTCAGCCTGATCGGCCGGAAGAACTCTAGTTCCCAGACTGGTGAGAAACTGGTGGTGATGCTCCGAAGCACGGAGTCATTGAAGAAACCCTGTCTCTAGCTGCTGGAGGGCAACACTGACAGAAATGCTAGAGATTTCTCATCCTGTCACATGATCGGCACTCCATAGGGTCTCTCGAAAAATGGGGCCTCATATGACCGCTCCTACCACACTTGTAGCACACCATGTGGCTACAATAAGGTTCATCCTGCCTACTCTGATCTCCTTGAGAAAGCTCCATGCGGCCCTTCCTTCTATCAGCAAGAGGAATACTAAATCTGGATGTCGAACCACCCTGGATCACTACTCCAGAATCCCTCAGATTGCACTCCATGATCAGAACCTCATTGACGATAGAGGATATCTAAGTCAATCTGAAGATGTTCACCTAGGAATGGATCTCCTGCCTAAGACTATCCTCAAACATCCTAGCCAAGAAAAAATGATCACCAGATGGGATATGCGTGAAATGTTTCTGCTTCATGAAATGAGATGAATACTCCATCACAGAAAGAGTACCCTGCTCTATAATCATGAACTCCCAGGCTCGGTTGGCCCTCAACCTTTCTGGGTAGAAGTAATCATAGAGGATACACTGAAACTCCTCCCAAGCCATATTCTAGCAGCGCCCCGCCTGAGAGATGAAATCACACAACCTCATGGCAGAGTGTCATAGCATGTAGGTCACGAGCTTCACCATCCTCTCTGGTGGTACCCTGAGATTCTCGATGATCGTCAGTGTGGATTTGAGCCACGACTCTACAGCCTGAGGTCCTCTTTATCCTGAGAAGGTGGGAGGATGCAGCTGCTAGAAAACCCGTGTCAAATCAGCCATCGACGGAGCATGAGGTTGCGCTCCCTGGAAGGTTTGCATCATCATCAGAAAACCCTCCATAAACTGCACATCACCACGTATAACTGTTATAACCGATGGTGCCATGGTTGGCGTAACAGGATGATCTACAGGAAGTCCTTGATCAGCCATACCGGGTGTCTGATCACTACCCTGCAACTAGAGGTCTACCAAATGACATATTAGTGGCATGAATCTACAAGATCAAACACACACCTTAGATTCAATATTATCAAAAACTGAAAAAAAAGAAAGACAATAAGGGAATATAAGAAATAAAGCACTCATGTTTTGAAAAACATGACTAAACGACGTGTAATTTTCTACATGGTGATTTTCCTTAAGTCATTCACATGGTCATGTACTCCTACCTACACTGGTCGTGTAAAACCCCAAATACACGACGTGTTGTCCAAACACACGGTGCATGATTGAATCATATACCCTGCCCGAGTTCTTCTACACGGTCTAGACACACCGCTCACTTAAGACAAAACTGCATGTCGTTTTCAAAGTGGACATGACGTTTACTTCGACAAGCTTCACCGACTCGTGTTGTTAGATACACGGCCGGCTACACGGCTGAAACTACACGGCGTGTTCTTGGAGGACACGACGTGTACGAGAAAAGGTAACACCGAGTAGTTTTGTTTATGAAATGGATGGGTACCCAGGTCATACTACACGGTGTGTAAAATTCAGACACAACATATATGTGAAAAGATAACACGGCCCGTGTTGTTCGTGACACGAACGTGGTACATATTTCAGACTACACGACATGCTAAAATAGTTCATGGCATGTTCCTACAAGAATATCCTCATCCCATTCCTCTTCCTACACAGTCTATAAAATAGTTTAGACACTACACTGCATGTACATAAGTTCACCACGTGTACTTTTGAAAAATTGTTTCTTCCCGAACAGAAGAACACATGGTGTGTAGTCAGAACTACGTGGCATGTATTCTAGGGTTTTCCAGACAGTAATCCTTAGAAACTACTCTGGTACCCAGAAAAACATTGAAACGAACGCAAAAGGTGCCAAATTCCAATCTGTGAAGGCCCATACTCTCCACGAATCAAAGTTTGGCATCTTAAAAAATTTATAACATGGAAACCAGGAAATGATCTAGAAACTTCCAGTCCATGAGTTCCCATTACACCTCTAGAACCAATGTTTGGTGTCCCTCTAAGAAAAGCATTATACAAACAAATTCCTTATGAAACAACAAGGATTATAACGAATCATATATTAGAAACAACATGCATAATCTACACAACGTCTATCACAATAACATGCAATTGCTAATACATCCCAGATGGCATGGAATTAATGCAGGGAATGTGATTTCTAACAAGTGCCTATATGATGCATGAGATGGAATACCCTCTTCTCATCGGGTTGCGATAGAAATAGAACCATAATAAAAAAAATGGTAACAACACAAACCATTTGAATCACCCAATGGTGATATCAAATCAACTGTAAAATTGTATCCTAGTAAAATTGAAATAAACGAGGTAGTATGGATTTTCCTTGTACACGGTTTAGCTACTCCAAGGCATAACTTGTTACCAAGTATCTATTCCATCCTATCCATGGATACAGGCTCCAAACAGTATGTCAAGAGAAAAGAAACCCTCTGAAACCACTTTGTAACATCTCAGTCCCGAAAGCCACACAGAGGCGCCCCATACCCGGTTGGCCACATGACCTCAAGCGCATTTCCCCGAATGCCAGAGGCTACCGAATAGCAGTGAAGGCCTTAGGTGTTATAGTGGGGGAACGAGGCCCTCATTGGCAGAGTACACAGCGGAAGAGAAAAAAAAATAAACAATAGAGGAAGCAGTAAAAATTCATACCCAAGTGAACAACAGAAGACTAAATATGATAAAGAGTAGGAGCACATATCTATATGATGCATGATACATATGTCTAGGAAAGCAGCCAAACAAGTTACAATGTTGGAAATATTAATAGTAATAAACAATTACAAAAGAAATATAAACATATCCTTAGTATCACAAGACTAAGCATGGCCTCATGCTCTCCATCTCCACAGCAAGTCATGTACCTAATGTCAAAGGGCGCTTTCCATAGTCTATACCTGCAACAATATAGTCTATGTGGGCCCAAATCATGAACCAAACAGGGTGTGAGACTAAATCCAAGTATGAAACCTCCTGAGGATATGTGCCTAATAGTTAGTTAATATATGGTAGGAAAAAGTATAGAAAACAGTAAACAAGAACATGTCGAACAATAAATAATCCACAGTTCCAAAGTCAAGCAACAACTAACAAGCAGCAAAGCACAACAGGAAACCCTCTAGATAGTACTCACAACCATCCCCTATGGTCTTACCTAACAAGTACCAACAGCCTTCTGGGTAGTTCACTCAGTCTAACCCCTCTGGTTTTGTCATACTGAATTATAAAGAGTCTCCCAGGAAGTACACACAGTCAAGTCCCCTTATAGTCTTGGGTAGTCTGGAACTCTCTAAGGAAGATCACACATTCAATTCCCCTTATAGCCCCAGGGTCATGGACTCTCTATGGAAGCACGATCGGTTAATTCCTATTATAGCCCAGGTCGATCATAGACTCTGTGAGGATGCTCACACAGTCAATCCCTCCTTTATCTTATGGTAATCAGGTTATTCAAACAAAAATGACAGAGACTATCTAAGAAAGTTCACACGGTATATCTTCATATAGTCTGAAATAGTCAATGACTCTCTGAGGAAGATTTCAGGGTCTATCCGCTTATAGACCATTGTAATACTAGGATATCTGAGGTTTCTCACTCGGTAAATCACTGTATAGCCGAACGCTCAAAGACTCTATGAGGATTCTCACTCGGTGTATCCCCTTATAGTCTTCTACACCCGGTTCTCATGACCCTGTGTAGGATAACGACCGAGTAATAAAACATGGACAATATAGACTTACAGAACTCCTTGGAAAAATAGTTCTACAACATATCAATCATGTCAAAAAACATTTCTCCATTCTACTACAACAGGCATGCAAACAAACAAAGCAGCCAAGGAAAAATAGGACCAAATGGGCATAAACAGAACTAGAGAGGGAAGAACCTCCAAATCATAACAGTTCAACCATATTTTTATTCTATCATCCTATACATATGCATATAAGCATGGCAGGCATACTATAGGTGTAAAATGGTAAACACACAATACCTCATTCAAGGGTATTTGTGGAATTTGCACTTAATATTCAAGGACTTTCAACGGAAAGGCACAAACCACCTACCTCGAGGTTAGGAGATCAAAATATGTGATGGACGAGGCTTGAAACTCCTTAGAACGTCATAGATCTATGAAAACATACAAAAAGTTCTACCCATAGTAACATATAAAAGAAGAGGAATTGGAAAATGATGCTCTGGAAGAAGTAAGAGCTTACTTCTATGGTTCCAACGCAATCGATGAAGGTCGATTCGTATAATAGGCGGAGGCTTGGGGGATCAGAGAAATTTGGATTCCGTATGGTTTCTATCGGTTAAATGAGAACAATAAGAAGAAACTTATGGCGATCAGATGCGACCCTGGTCCGTTTATGGAAAAAAACTAAATGCACAACGTGTAGTTTTGAAGTACATGGTGTGTACTTACTATTTTTTTACTCCACTTATGTGGCCT
Organism: Viscum album; assembly: GCA_963277665.1. Taxonomy (NCBI): domain Eukaryota; kingdom Viridiplantae; phylum Streptophyta; class Magnoliopsida; order Santalales; family Viscaceae; genus Viscum; species Viscum album. Next base: position 793,978,961 of record OY728143.1, on the reverse strand, counting down.
CCACATCACCCCACACGACTGTGTTTGTGGCAAGGACACAACCAGCACACGGACTCCTACGGTAACGAAGTACATGACCTATACTCATAAAGTACACGACACGCATACCAAAAATTTCCAGAAACAGATATTTTACCAAAAACTCAAGAAAAAGAAAAAACACAACTGAAAAGAGATCCGGGTTCTTACAAATGTGATGTCTTATATCCATATGATTTGTTCTATAGTGATACATTGAGTTATCAGAAATATTTATAGCACTTGTATTGTCAAAATTTATAGATACATGCTTTAATTGATATTCATTGTCTTTTTAATGACACAACCATTCATAAATAAATTTCACCTTTTAATTTAATTTAAGTTCATATGGTTATAGACATCATAATCACTACATTTGTTTTATTATACCTAATTTGATTTAAATGTTCTATATGTACTATTACCATTCATAATATTGTTGTTGAACACTGATAAAATTAATAGATTAAATATGGGGTTTTAACAAATCCATTTGTCAATGTCAGAGGAAGTGATTGCCTCAACCAGATGGATAATAACAAATGAAGCCCATTTATCATAGCTTTTGAGGGATATAAATTTTTTTATATTTTCCCTAGACCAATACCAATATGATATCCAATAACTAAAGTATGACCAGAACATTTCATGGGAGAATATCACGCTCATCATGATCACAACCCAAACTATGTTCACCAATCAACCCCATGAAAGCCCCACCATCGTATACCGCACCCTAAGGTCATTTTATAGAGTAATAAATGTATATTTAAAAATACCCATGAAATAGTAATATGTACATTATTTGAGTATAAAATAATGAATTTATTTTCATCCTTTTAATGTTTCTTTTTAAATGGATTTTAAAGATGAAATTGTAAATTTTGTTATAATTCAAATATAATTATGAAATATACTTTGAATTTTTTTTTTGTAATAATGATTATTTTAATAATATAGAGTTATTAAATTACTTATATTAAATATAATTGATAATTTAATTTTTATGAAGTAAAAATAAGATTTTATTAGGGTTCGAAAAATTTTAATGTAAAACATCTCGTCAAATTTCTATAAATGTCAGTTTTTATATTAAAAGGTAAAATTCACCAATTTAGAAAATAATTTATATAAAAAATATATTATTTCTTGAGTCAAGAAATTTAAATGATCTAATAGTGAATTTTTCAATATTTTATGGGACATTTGATTTTTTTGGGTAAATATTATATACCATATAAATATACAGTGTGTTTAACATCATCATAATTACCTAATATTGATGTTATAAATACTATAAATGGTATCATCATCCAAATAAATGTTTTTAATTTAATATAATGAAATTTTATGTCTTTTTTATTTTATAATTTCGTAATGAATCCATAAATACCTATAAAATATTTTATCATTTTAAAGTCATTTCATTGGGAGTGTTACTCACCAACACATCATCAATGACATTATTTTATATTCATAATATGTAGGAATTATAAAATAATATATTTTAATACACTTTGTTAGATTCAATGGTATGGTTTGTTCTTTTTAATATTTTATAATGTGGTGTCCAAAACCAAAATAATAATGAAATCCCCCACCATTCTTATATAATCCCACAGAATCTCCCATTTCTTTTTACTCAAAATAGTTGACGCATATCCAACCTCTACCCTGTACTCTTTAGATTCCACCTAATGTACTCCCAATCTCCCAAGATTTCCCTACCAATTCTTTGGGGTAACATACTCAAGTAAGGGATCCTCACCTTCCTCTCTTTTATTCAATTAAAGAACCCTATTTGGAAATTAGCCTATATAATTTCTGTTTGTTATGATTTATTTAAATTATTATCATCAACATACTATCTAGTTAATGTAATTTTAGTGATAAGGATTTCTTACTCTCACATTTTGACCCTTAACTAAGGCGTTACTATACCAAAATTCTGTAAAGAATATTCCACACATTACTTTTATCAAGAAATCTTATTATGCTATGCCTTTTAATTAACTTGTTACCATAGTTCAGATATTTTATTAAGTATACCCCTTACTGTACATTTTATTTATAAATTATGATATTTCTTTCACTCTCATTTAACCATCCTATGAACCTCCATGTACTCACGTTACCATGCCTATTTTTTATGGGTTATATCCTTTCTATTATTTTTTTATGTTTCTTTATTATGTTACTACTTATATTTTCAATTCCTTATATTGGGTAATGTCATTACATGAATCAATTACTATTAATTTAAACTCTAAATGATCATATACCTTTTTCACTATAATCAATCCTTTTTATGAATTTATCTATGACGTTGTTTTGGAGCCGAAGTAGTACCAAAAATTTCAATTCCCAAGTAACTGGGTTGTGAATACCACACCCATTTATCTATAAAGGGTATTCAATATTATGGGCATATACATATATATTGGGGTCTTATATGTATTTATTATACATGCGATGATCAAGGAATAAATTATGATGTTGAATGAATCCATGTTATAATACATATGTAGAACACTTAGTCATGATAATGAAATGATTATGAAGAGTGCACCCGAATAATGCTCCAATGCATTGTGTAATGTTTTGTATCATGATATGTCGCATTGCGGAATGGGGGTTACCTAATTACTTTATGGGACTTTATACACCATGTGGTCGTGGGAGGTTTAGCCTTGATCTATTTATGATACAGTGTTTTGTTTTGTTGTAACATTTCCCATGTTAGGATTATGTTTTTATAGCATGCATTATTATTCACATTCCTTTTATGCTCCATTTATATGCCTATTGTCTAAAATGTATGTATTTCTCTGGGTAGGACTTGTTTATTCCCTTACAAGACTTTATAGATCACCCTTTTTATGTATGTCCCTAGGATATCCCTTGCAATTAAAAGTTTAATGGATTATTGTAATCATGTCAAGGATGTTATAAATAATGTAGTAGTATCCTATGTAATATGTTGTTATTTAATGTACCTAATTTCCAAATTCAGTATACATATCGATCATTGGGGTTGTATTAAGTGAGATCTCATGTAAAAAATCATGTATTATTGTGTTATAAAGAGAAGGGTTTCTATAGTTTGTATCAGAGCCGAGGGTTAGATAACATTTGAGGTTAGGATATAGAGAAACCATTTAAACCATTATATGTCTTTTAGTAAATTTAAAATTTTTTAGTTTTAGATATGAACTTTTTATCATAGTTTTTAAAATCCTTAATTGTGAAATACAAAATTTATATAAGCATGGTGATAGAATTGTGAAGAGGAAATTTTTTAACGAGGGTAGAATGTAACATCCCATGTTTTAGTAAATATTTACACTATTAAATAAATGGATTCATTAGATATAATTATATGTAATTTATTTTTTAATGATAAATACTAGTATTAAAAAATATAAATAATATATATATATATGTGAACTTAATTTTTTATAAATATACTATAAATTCATATCCTTTTAAACTAAAATATTACTGTTTAGAAATAAATATTTACATGTATGTATATAGAGTATTTCTTTTGTGATTATTTATTATGTTGTAAAAATGTTATAATAATTATAAAATTAATTTTAATTTATAAAATTGGTAATTTTATTATTATGATTAATAAATTTTTATGTTCCATAATCGATTCTTTATCAATAAAAATAGATAATTTTCTACTGGATAAATTTTATGGGAAATTAATTTGTATAGAAATACATATATGTACATATATATATATATATAATAATGGAAATGGTTATAAATAAAAAAACGATTAGAAATATATTAATGAAAATTTTTATGTTTATAAATAAACTTTAAAAATGTTGAAATAAGGTTAATTTTGTTAAAACATATATATATATGTGTGTGTGTAGAATATCAAAAATAATAGTAATATATATTTATATATATGTTTGTTTGTGTAAAATAATAATAATTATAATAATGATAATTTTTTAATATATATATATATAAGAATAAGAGATATGGGAGATGCATACAGTTGAAGTGGACGCTCATTAATATTCTTCATCATCGTGGCTGGCTTCGCTGATTCTTCTCCTTGATCGAATAAAAGTGATTGCAGCATAAAAATAGTGTGCATACCATCATAGAGTAGTGATTCGAGTGTGGTTTATCCGATGAGGGATATTGTGATGCTAAATCTACTCAGACTATGTCGGTTTGACCATCCTAATGTTGGTTTTGTGCAAACATTTAAGAAACCAGTGGTCTTCCTCATCACAAAGACCCACTATTCTTTGTCCAATAATGAATGGTCGACTCACACAGCTAACAAAGGGATCACACCCTAACAAATATTGGTGAGTTTTTTTATCCTGGAAATACAATAATAAACGTCTTTCGAAACAAATATAAATTTTAGCGATTATAAAATTGCAATTCTCTATTTTAGATTGCACCTTTTTCATCAAACATCAAAACAAACTAATATTTTCAGATAATTTATAGATTCTAGGTTGGAAATGGAAGTCTTACAATACACACATCATTTTTGAACGATGTTTTCTCATTATTTTTTTGGGGATGGAAGGTGTGTGTGTATATATATATAAGTGTAAACCATTGGCATGCAAAATACGTCCAGGTGAGGGTTGTTTTTTTTATGCGTCTCTTTATAGTAGGTTGGAAGAGTTTCCCCTATTTTAAAGGTCTATGTTGTATATTTTAATCCCTACAAAGAGACAATGGTACTATTTGTGTGTAATAATCTTCATGGAGGTATGTGGATTTTGTTCTGTAAATACATTTAAGAAAACAAATTTTCTATTTAATTTTAAAATAATTTATAATATGTTAATAACCCTCATATATGTGTAATTATTTTCCTGGTTAAAAAGTATTGGAATCATCTATAATACAATTTGTTATCTTTATTATTATTTTTAAATATAAGTTTCTTATTGTGAACATATTTTATTTCCAAACAGTTTAAGTGTAAAAACAATTATGAGAAAAATGTTCAAATAGTTTAATTTGTTTCTTTATTTTGAATGTATTATGTCGATTTGATTTAATCAATTAATAGATCTTATTAACTAATGGTTCAAGTAATTTTTATAACTGTTTTATTGTATGAGAGTTTTTATATGATCCAAATGGCTTAAGCATTTCAAGTAATCCCTGCCAAACTATTTTAGTAGATTTCTAGTACTTATTTACTGAGTTATTTAGTAATTTTTTATGATATCATGGAAAAAATTTATTTCTTATACACTTGTTTATTTATGTATGAGGAAATTTCATTGTGAAACATATTTTTAAACAATTCAAATGGTATTAAAGATTGAAATTTTTGTATGGAAACTATTTTAATATATTAGTAATACTTTTTCTCATATATTTAATTAATTTAAAATAATATATTTATGATAGTCTTGAAATATTAATAATAATATGCATAATCATTTAATGCAGTTTTTGATTTATAGATTGTATACAAATTATCGATTTTCTATAATAGTATATTGATTATTTTATGATGGTTTATAATAGTATATTGGGTTAAATTTAGAATAATACGTGTCAATTTATTTATACTATTGTAATTTTTTATTAATATTATTTGGAATATTTACTGAACCTTAAATGGGCATACCAGGCTTTCAAGATTTAAAAAAATCCAATGATTGAGTGGAATTTTTTCAATTTTTATAAAATTTTTAAAAAAATTTATATTAATATATGTATATATTTTATTTGGAAACATTTAGTTCATTCATATATAATTGTTTAAGAGAAAATTTTTTTTACTTTACATCATTATTTACAAGTAAATATAAATGTATATGTGAATTAATTTATGGAATATTATTTCATTATTTGTATTTATTATAGGTAAGTGAAAAAATGTTTGTATAAACATGTACTATTTTTTCTGTAAATGTATTTTATTTTATTTTTGTTATTTATTAATAAGAAATTATGTTATAAATTTTAGTATGTATGTAAACAAATCAATGTATATATATCAATATTTTTTGGTAAAACAGATTTGTACATATATATGTATATGAAATTATATTTACACATGTCCTTACATATAGAAACTACTATTTGCATGAAACAAAAATAAGAAAGTAAATCATTTTTATGAAATGGACAATCAAGATCATGATTTTTCCATGGTCCTTTTGTGAAATACACAATTTAATTTTTTTTAAATTTCAAAGAATCACACCTGGATATTAACAAAGCATGGTATGGGGAGGGGACCCAAACCCCTTATCAGAATTTTGTCCAATCATATGAAGGGTGTGCCTTGATAGTGCACCAGTGCATTAGGTAATGTGTTAACTTAATGTGATGTCACGTATAGTGTGTGTGAGGTTTATCCTAGGAACATTTTGGTGCATGGGATTTTTATCCTAATCACATTATGAGATTAGGGATTGAACCCAATATATCATGGGACTATTCCCACCATGTCTCGAGAGTGAATCTATAATCCATGCTAGGATACAAGGTTCCTTGAGAATTAATAATGTTTAATTATTTTATTTTCAAGTGAAATTTCTTTTATTTTAAGAACAGACAAATTAAATTTTCCATATTATATATATATAATATAATTCTTTTAACCTAAATTGTTTATTTAGAAATGTTTTTATGTTTTATTATCTCTTCACTAAAGAAAATTATAAAATATTTTTAACTTTTTTATTTAGAATTGAAAAACTATATTTGGTTTCCATTTTGTTTTGAAAACCCCTTACTGATATTTTTATTTCTCACTCTTTGTTTTCAAAACCAATTTTCATAGAGATTAAGGTGGTGTAGAAGTGAAATAGTGGGTTAGGACCAAAATGGTGTATAATCATTATAGTGAATAGTTTTAGTATTTTCTTTATTATTTTGTGTAATTAGAATTTCTCTGATGTATCCGGACTCTCTAAAACTCAAAAAATTGAGATATCATATTAGGTTATAAATTTATTAATTATTTATAAATAAATAAAAATATGGATAATGTTTTTTTAGCTCGTTATTGTCTAGTAGAGTCTGTTTGATTCACAAGATTTAAGTACAACAACTACATACTACTGTTTATATAGATTCAGCAGTATGCAGTGCAATAAAATTTCTTTTTTTACTTCACCGTGATTGTACAGACTTTCCAAAAAGATGACATGTTTTGGGGTGATTTTTTTCTTACAGCCAACACCCAAAATCAACATAAAAAACTCAGTATGTTAATTTTTTTTCTTCAAGCATTGAAAAATCATATATTAGTTATATATTTTATGAATTTTGAAATTATTTTAATTTTAATTAAATATGACTATTTTAGGATTTAAAGAAAATGCGAAGAAATAAACACACTAATCATAATATCAGGCCACCAAGTAGTTAACTAAACTGGACATCCTATCATACATTTATACCTGGTTTGATCCAATAGCATCCAGACATCATCAAAATCCATACTATATGTGGTACACATGGGACTACCACTTTTAGTTCTATCCAAGACAAAACATTTTAGAATATATTTGATGAAGATACATTGATTAATGATAATTCCTTCCTTATTTTGAAAAATATGAAAACCAAAAAAGAATTTCAGTTCAACCATTAAACTCCATTCCAATTAATTTTGTATGATTTTTGAAAAATCAAGATATGAGGAATTATTAGAATATCGAAAGATAATATCAACTTCATAAATTTAAAAAACAAAATGACCATTTGAAATTTTTTTATAAAAAGAGTATGATCATCTATACCTTTTGCAAAACCATTATAAATTAGAGAAGAGTTGAGCATATCATACAAATATCTCTGAGTTTTTATTAAACAATGTAAATATTATTTTAATTTAAATACGTGAACTAGATTATATGGATTCTGATGACTGGGTGATTGTTCAAAAAAACATCCTCCAAAATATAACCTTCCATCAATGGAAATTCTAAATCCTTATGATAGTGTTTTACACCCTAATGTGCTACAAAGGAAAACAATATTCTAATGGATTCAAGCATAGATTTAATTCAAAAGGTCTCCATATAGTCAATAAATTCTTCATGATTATACCCATATGTAACTAGACATTCCATACTCTTTACTATAGTACCATACTAATCAAAATTGTTTATAAATACAAAATTAGTGAATATAGTGATGGTGTATTTAGGTATAACTATAAATTCCTAGCATTATTTATTTAAAATAGGTTAATTTATTAATACATAGTAATTTATTAAATTTCATCATTAGTCACATTAGTTATGTTCTTAAGTTCAAGCATTAACAAGAACATTTTATGTTTAACCTGATTCATAAGAGGAACTCTACTGTATGGACCTCTATCTTGGTATCCAAATACAATATTTATAGGAAGGTATTTATGAGTCCTAAGAGTTATTTTAAAATATTTTATGGGTATTTCATGTTCATATATAGGTTTGGGTTGGGATTTTTAATGTTCCTAAAAATAGGATGATTTTTATGATTGTTTCACAGAGGTGTCAAGAGGTTTTTCATTGATGGATCGAGTTGAAAAATCTCCCTCATGATTTTATAAATGGATCAGAAGCTCATGTGGATCTATCTCATAAAACATGATATGAACACATTATTCCATAGTCTTGGTTATTTTATTAAACACTCAGTTGGAATTATACTTAGTGTTAATAATAACGAATTTTCAACAAAAAATATAAATTAAATAACCTTAGGATATCTATTATTCGAAAACATCATAACGGAATTTATTAAGGAAAGATTGAATAAAAACAATATTAAATATAAACAATGTTTTTTTAAAGCCTATACCCAATAGAAAAGATTAATGTTATATTCATTTAGCATTGTCTAGGAAATTTCATGAAGTGTTCTATTTACTCTGTCAACAAATACATTATGATATGGGGTCCAAAACGGATTCAATGCCTATATTTTTAAACTAAAAACCATGATCACTTATTATGTGCTTAATCCTAACTCTACGAAGACATTATTTCTATCCTGAATAATATGCAAGTTAATAGAACACTTCACTTTTTGGAGATAATTGTAATATCCATGTATACCTAGAAATGTAATATACCAGGATGTTGACATTATGAATCCCATTTTACAAAGAAAATATATATGGACCAAAAAAATACATGGGAACTAGCTATGGGGTTTTATAATTTGAAATTTATCTCCTTGAATTGAAATATATTTTGTGATGTACCTATTTTTTATATTAGTTAGTGATTTTATAATTTTGGAAAATAGGTTGAGTTATATCTTTAAATAACACTTTTTGAATTTGATTTCTTGTCTATTAAATGTTATAGGGAATAATTTATTGTGAAAAAATGAAAATTCCTTACGAAATAAAAAAACAATAAACATTTTGAGAAAATAAAGAATATAGTTTAACAAAATAAACATTTCCATTTCTCAATGTTGGAAATATTTAATTTTTTTAGAATAAAAATAATTACATTTGTTGTTTTATGTTTCAAATAATGACCAATATCACATAGTTGGGAGATGTTATCGTGATTGTATTTTAATCCATAAAAAAAATACTTTATAAATTAAAACTCTGTTAGAATTACTAATTTGGCCAAAGAATATTATTTTTTATTTAGAAACGTCAAAAAAGTTTTCATATCCACCATCATCTTTTATCATTTTTTCATGCTTTAGTAATATCCAGTCATATGTCGGGAACAAAAAATATACATTTACAATAAACATTTACCAAATCTCTTCGTAAAATTTCCCTAAAAAAATATTTTATAAAAACCAATTTTGTTACCCAAATATCCATGGGTATAAATTTTTTGTAATTAATTATTTAGTAACACTTATTTATTATTGGGATTCCTATAAGTATATTGTGAACTTTTGGGAATTAAAAATTTAATAGGTCTAGTTGAATAAAAACTCGTAAAAGAATTTCCCGAATAGAATTTTGGAAAAAAATGTTCTTGAAAATTATTTGTTATCCAAGTAGAAAACCTGAACTAGTTATGTACATAGGTTCTATTTTTTTCAAAGTATTTCTGTGAGAGTATTTATCAAATTATAAAAACTTTCTGTATCCTTTTTCGAATTATCATTAGACAATTTTAGTTTATTATTTTCATTAAATATTTGTGAATTTTTCTCATTCTATAAAACAATATCAAATTTAAAATTAATAGGTAATGTTTGTTGTCTATTTAGTATTTAAAATTTATATTTATGATAATTAAATGTATATTATTACATGGTAAAATATTCAATCATCTTCTTGATTGACAAATTTTTTTCACTATTTTTTTCTCTATAATCATTATAAATACTTATAGGAGAAGAACAAAAGATGTTTGACACCTCAGATATGATTATCAGAAGAAACACATGTTTTATCTTTTATTTTTTCCCTCATGAATGGAATAAATGTCACTGGATCTATCTTCAGAGGAAATGAAGGTTACATTAACTTCTTTATTTTATTTCATATCATTTTCCACATATTTATTTTTAGATTTCATATTTTTATAGTTTTCATTGACATTCCCCTTCCACATACATTTACAACACAATATCTCATTGGTAGTGTCATATATCATCCAATAAATCATACAATTTACTCTTTTTCATACATTATTTTTTAGCTTTGTTTCGTAAATAATTTATCCTTCTCATAAATCCTTTTAAATATTCTTTCCATATGATTGAATTCTTGAACATTATCATCTTGTGATTCCTCATCACTTATAAAATCTACTTAAAATCATTCATTATATTTATATGAAGTTTAATTGAATTATACATACTTATTTTTAATTTCACATTAATCTTTTATGTTAAATTTATGTTTGGCCTTGTATATCATTTTCTTACCTATCAACTCATTGACATGCAGTTTGCTAAAATAACAAGATTACAGAATTGAAAATAAGTTTTTTCTCCATCTTTTTGGAAAACACCTCAACCGTCGCATTAATTGATCCTTATCATAGATTAGATTCCCCAAAAAAACAATGATATTGACTCTCATATTAAACCAGTTGTTTATATATGAAATAACAAAATCATGTTTCATCCTAAATGTTTCATATTTAATTATTTAAGTATTTTATCACAATTCAGTAACCTTAATTGTTCCTTCTTGAGAAATAGAAAACGTATCCAAAATCTCATAAGCTATTATTCTTATAAAAATTATATTAAACTCTTCATCTCATAAAGAGTAACATGGATAATTAATATCTATGTAGTTATAGTTATTAGTTGTTTTTTAGTGTCATGTCATGTATCTCTAGATGTATTAGATAATTCATATTTATCTTCTATTGGAGTCCATATTTAAAAACCATTCCATTAGTGTCTGTTTTCATCTTTATTTTCCATTGTCCATAGTTAGTTCCATTAAATAAAATAGTTCTACTATTAAAATATCTATCCTAACTATTATCCAGGAATGAAAAAAATTTAAAACAAATATCTATTTAGGATCTTTAACACATAACCAAAATAACAGTTTATAATATTTCAACATATTTTGAAACCTAATGGCGGTCAGGGAGGATAACACAATAGGGGTGGATTGAGATCCAAATAAACATTTCTATTAAAACATGTTCATTTAAAATTACCCAATTTAAATCAAATTCACCTAGATAATCCAAAGAGTAGTTCAATATATTTTTTATTTTTTAAAAGATTTTTCAAAGCATGATTACTGCCTAGTTAAAACAATGTACAAATCACTTTAGCTTTTGAAATATATTTTCTCAAACAAATAATTATATAAAAACTAGTTATGATTAAATATCAATGTTACCATTACTTAATAACATAAAAAAAATATTGTTTTAATAATTATAAGGAATAAAAAAACAATAAAAACATTGAAATAAAACAAGGTAATTTTTCTCAATTCGAGACCTAATACCCTCCACATATAAATCACCCACTACTAGGAAAATTATATTAATATAATATGATTCACAGCCTAGATCGGTTATATTGAAAATAATATATGAGATGTCCAAGACAAAAAAGGAGATCATCCACAATAACCATGGTATTAAAATAACACAATCCACAAAAGGACCTCTTCCATAAACACCACGGGTATAAAGATAAAATGAAATTGAAGAGAATATGTTTTATTATACTGTTATAGAATATGAGTCAGTTCCTATTGATAAACAAAACAAACAACACCCATCTTGAATGTAAAGGTAGTAGATAGAAAGACCAAGAAAAAATATATAAAAAATATGGTTTAGATCAGATTGATGTGCTCCCAATGAATGAGTCTCCATAGTTGTGGCTTAAAGGGGAGATCAATCCATTCATTGGAATTTAAAAATCAAATAGAGCATCATAAGGATATCTTTTTTCTTACTGTGTGATGGATATACATTTGTGATGTGATCCACTCATTCACAGTTAGATACAGTGAGTGATGAGTGAAATATATTAATTTATAAACAATCAATTATTAAGTAAATATATTTTTTCTATTATGAAACATGCACACCAAATTAAATGAAGCATTCCTTCTTGTGTGTCTATATATATAAGTAATAGAACCAATATCCATTGAAAGAAATTCAAAAAGGATTTCTAAAACCTTATATAAGGCACTAGATCTATCTTAATTCATACATGGAAATGATAAATTTAAATAATTAAAAAACCATTTTCATTAAATATAATAATATAGCCATTGCGAGTGTCAAATTGAAATGCCTCATAACAATGATGGTGTCACACGCTGATAGGGACTAGTGTATGGTGTGAGTCAGACCAACGATGGGTCAGTTTGATAATAGGTCATCTTGCAGTAGGTCATATGGAAGTGGATCATGACCATTGGTGACTCATCTAGCTTTAGATCTTCCCATGTGGTGACTCATCTCTGATGATAGGTCATCCCTATCACTAAATCATCTCTGGATGTAGGTAAATTCTGATGATTACTCATTCTAAATGGTGAGTAATGTATGTATGTCATTTTTTAGCAATGAGTCATGTCTGAAAGTGACTTAACTTGAGAGGTGAGTAAATTCTGATGGTGGGTCAACTTCAACAGTGAATCGTGCCCAATGGTGACTCATACTTAGCGGTGACTCTTTTCTAGTGGGGAGTCTTTCTTTGTGGTGGGACTTTTTAAAACTAATCCAATATTTCATCAATCTACATTATATTATAAAATGTTATCATCAGATATTAAAGCCAGTAAAACTAGAAAGAACATGAATTGTGATCATTAAAAAAAGGAAATTTAAAAAAATATCATAATGAATGGCATTTCAAAGAGAAATGTGTTGGTGGAAAAGATAATAAGAAAGCAGTGGGATAAAATATGGTGGATGTTGAAATTGGTACCATATAAATATCTAATTTATATATAATGTTTCATGTAAATTGATGGGTTTTTATACAATGAAATTGTTATCATATATTTATTGTTCTTTTGAGTGACATTAATATGGTAATGAGATATATTAATGTCACATTGAAAAGGGTTGTAGCATTTCCTTGAAATGTTGAGAATCCTTAAATTAAAGGATGATATTATTCCACTATATCAGAAATAATCATTTGATATTAAGGTGGAGGAATTAGAATTTAATATTATTTAATTATTTTACGTTCAATGTCATTTATTTTTACTTTTTTTTTATTTTCTAAAATGTATTCATTAAAATTATAATGTTGGGATCCACTATTATTTTCTTATTTAATTGTACTGTAAAAAAAATAAGTTAATAGTATTCATATAATACCTGAATAACTCATATGGAGGTTTTGAGAATTTGGTATGGATAAGAAAATAGTACATAGTGTGTATCCCATTGGGACACATTATGAGCCCAACTACAAGACCTCGTGATGAACAATGAGAAATCCTTGTTTTCTCGGTATAAATAATTGTGACATGTATTAATACATACTTCATTTCGCCTTGGAGATGGTGGGAAATTATTTTTTATTTTACTTGGTATCTATTGGGAATTCATTCCATGTTGTCTATGTGTTTTTTCCACAAGAAACTCTTAGTCAAAGGAACATCGTGTATTTATTACATGAAGCATGTGATTGAAAACCATGCAACTTGATGAACACAAATTGTATACCCCATTAATGTACGTGACTAAAACATGTGTGCAATTCATTGTTGTGTGTCACAGATATATAGAAAATACATTACAAGATGTATATATAGATTTTAAATACTATATTTCTTTAGCATATTTATATAGAAATAATTAATTATTTAGTTAATTACACATTTAATCCTAGTCAATACATGTTAATGAGATATTAATTTGAATTACACACAACATGGTAGGTTTTATTATATATTAAATGATTAACTATTTTATTTTTCAAATTCTAAAATATATACAGTTTAATGTTTCAGTACACCAGCTACTCTTTATGAATTTAAAACATTACATGATACAAAAATCAACATGAGTCCATCTGTCATTTTTTTGAATGAACATGATATTATGTATAGGGATATTAAATGAATAATGCATGCCATAAGTTTACATATTATATGACCAAAATACACATATGGTATTTCACATTGTTACTGTAACACCCCAGGTAAATAAAGAATATGACATTTTCATATTTATCCATATTTTTGAATAAAATATTAATATGACTTTAAACGGGACTCTATGCTCGATGGCATACCCAACACGCAACAACAAGTTTCTTGGGAATCTTACGTTGCACTCTAATAATAAAATAATATTATTTTAAATGGTAGTTAACATGTAGCCGTTGTATTGAAGGGAATGGATAGAAATAACTAAAATATGATTATATATGTTTTTAAATGTTTTTACATTTATCCAATAAAAGATGATGGCTTAAAATACGGAAAGAATTCAATTTTAGGCGTATATGCCCTAGTTTTCACTAATGGTTCACTTATCGCCTTTTGATGGCGAACCGTCAATAAGTATAGTTTTGTTCACTCTTATACATTATATTGGACCAAATAAAACTCTTCTTAAGAATTGGGACATCAAAATTTACTTTTTGTAAATTTTTGGTATCTTTCCGATAAAGTTCATTTTTAATGAATAGTGTGAAATGTTGTATTTTAATTCAAAACCTCTTTTTAATATAATTTATTAATATGATTAGATTATCTTTTTAATTTGTTTTAAAGTGAAATTAGAATATATTTTTACCATTAAATCCAATAGTGGTCGTTGGAATTAATTTCACTTTGAAATCAGACTTAAACTAGTGTCAATCTTTTGATACTTATTGTTTCATAAAAACACGCTATTTGCTCTGACAGTGAGAATTAATTATTAAATTAATTAATGTGACTTATATGTTTTGAATTTTGTAGAATAGACTTCATTTTTGAATTCGGAATATCAAATATAGCTTAGGGTGAATTTTTGGGATTTTTCTGAAAAACATCAATTTTTGATGAATAGTGAAACCACTAAGTGGTACTTATAAAAACTGATATTTCCGTTTAAATGAAAATTTGCCATCTTTGTGTTTTGAATTTCAAAAATCAGACATACATGGTTGTCATTGAGAAGTAAAATGTGGTTCAATATGATAAAAATAATTTTTTTGTGAATAGTAACTTATTATGTTTTTAATCGCGATTAGAGATAATTAGTGTAGTTTATAGTAAGAATAATGTTTTAATAAAATGAAATGACCTAGAAACATGTACTACCCTCATTGTATGTGTCATGGCCGACCAAGAAAATCCATGGGTCAACTTGTGGACCCCATGGAGCCACTTTGGTTGGAAAATGACATAAATATCTTTTTATTTCATGTTAAAATAAAAATGACACAAACATGAGATGTTTTACTAAAACAATTTTTTCATGGGGTTATACAAGTTATATTTATGACTATATATAGTAATTGGAAATATAAAAATATTTCCTACATCATAGTATTTTTTTATAATTTTTAGACATTAAATAAATTAAATTATTTATGACATCATGATGATGCAGCGATGACCTCATTATTAAACGATTTAAATAAAATGGAAAGACAATGTAATATCTAAGACCTACACATGTACAAAACCTATTGGATGAGTGGATTTCGAACCCTTATCACCTTATCCTAGAAATACATCAATGTGGGACCTTTAAAATCCGAAACTCTTTTGAAAATAAAGTAACATTTTGTAACTTTACAAGAGTGCCCCTCCTCTCCTCTTATAAGAGGCCCCCACCTCTACCTCCTTACCCAAACTCCCAAAGCCTTTGTCTCGGCCAAACCCTGACCATTTTGTCTCTCCACTTCACTATATAACTCCTTGAAGCCTCACATTGGGCATAAGTCTTCCCAAGGAAGCCTTTGAGCTCAAAACAAAGGGAGTTACCCGATTTTAAGGTAATGTATTCACTTGTGTCCTTTTGTTTTATTTTTCTTCTCCAACCCCATAAACTCTTTTTATTAATTTATTTTTTAACAAATACAGTATCTTAAATATAATATGATGTTTTTATAAGAAGGATTTGAGCTACACTTACACACACCTACATCTAATGGTTAATGAACATACAGTTTCCGTGGATGGCAAATTTCTGCCTCCCGAAATGATGATTGTTCAACATTCTTCTAACAGCTTCAAAGGTGGCCATTAATATGACACTATATTTATATATGATATCTAATATGTTTATGTTTTACTTAAGATTCTGTATTTTTCATTTATGGCATACCTTTATGGTTTCCATTATTGGTAAACGCGGTATCTTCATTTAAGGAAGTGCGGACTACCGCCCCCTCAAAGTGATTTGATTTGTTAATACCATATGTGGTACGTATAAAAGATATATTTAATGATATTATATATCATACCATACTGGATTTAAAATACTATTATATATCATTATGTTTTAATTCCATTAAATATGAAATAGAAATGGAAGTAGCGTTCATGCGTACGTACGACTTACCGTCTCTATGATCGGTACATTTCATTTCTTATCTCAAAATGTTATGTGATATTATAAGTACATATATATAATGGATATATATGTAATATATTACAGATAAATTATGGATATCATTATGGAATTATAACATATATATATATCTCTCTCATTTTGTTTTAATTCCATTAATATGACAAAAAATGAATGTAGCGTTCATGCGTACGTACGACCTACCGTCTCCATGAACGGTGCTTTTCGTTTTTTATCTGCAAATGATATGGAATATTATAAAATGAATATTTTCTGGATATATATTATATTGTAATCATTATTACTATTCTGGAAATTATTTACTTATAACTACATGGGAAATCTTTTTTCAAACAATTTCATTTTTGACTCATGTACCAAACATCGAAAAAAACGTCTAATATGAACTAACATTATTAAACAATTATTATAACATTATAATATGTGATATGAACTGAATAATAATCTCTAAAGGAGGTACTTAGGAAATTATTAATTGACCAATGCTTATTATTCAGGAATATAAAGAAATGAACAAGACAAGTCGGACGTGAGGTAAGGGATCCTACTCCACTCTTTCTTTTTAAGTACACTCTTTTATGTAATTTCTTTTAAATCTCATCTATCTTGTTTTTGGGATGTTCTATTATATTAATCTTACTGTAATTTTTATGTTCATGTGATGAGAGACCCTATTCTCTCTCATCAATCCATTTTGGAAGTTTTGAGTGGCGTCGTTAGGCTGCCGAATTTTCTTAAGAGATCTAACCTCTCTCTTTCTTTTTAAGTACTATCCTTTATGTCAATTCTTTTAAGCTTATCTTTGTTATGTTGGGGGATGTTCTTTTATATTCCTCTTTATATAAACTTTATGTTAATATTATGAGATACCCTATTTGATCTCATCAATCTATTTTTGTAAGTTTTATGTGGCACCGTTAGGCAGCCGAGTTTTTATAAGTGATTTTTCATCTCACTTTTATTCCCGTGAGATTTATGCTACATTTGCCATAATTTCCTTTGAGTGGTGTATGTACTGCCCATTATTTTACTCATTGTGTATTATACATTCTTTTATGATTATTTACATCAATGTTTTATTGTCCTTCTTTCACGAGGTGTATGTTTCGAAAAGATACCCATGTCGGTAAGGGAACCTTTCACCCTCCTATTTTTAAAAGACTTGTTTTGTTGGGTCTTTTAATTTTAAAATTGTTATGTTGGGATATCTTCTCATATATCCTTATTGATGTAAATTTTATGTCCAAGTGATGAGATACCCTTTTTTTAATCTCCCATCAACTCATTTTGATGTGACGCCGTTAGGCTGTCAAGGGAACTTCTTAACCCAATTTCGTTTTCTTTGGGTTAAACATGTAGTTATTGAATATGTCATCCTTTGAATATGTGTGAATGTCCTTTTATTATTTTACACTTAATATCCACTTATATTTGGTGTATTCATTTGTCACACATAATTATGTAATTGATTTATCCTTAAACCAAAGATAGCATCTTTGTAAGGGACTTCATCTAAATCTCCTTTCATTGAGGCATATTTTGTTTTATACACAACCTTCTTTTATAAGTTGTATAAACCCCTTTGACTTTTACGTTTATTCAAAAGGAATCTTTTTTTATATGAAGTGTTTACTAAACGACAAAAGGGAATGTTTTTTTCGTACGTATGCAGCGAAAATGACTTCTCCGCCGCCGTGACCATTATTTGAGTTTCGGCTTCCTCTACAAGCCATACCTTTTTTTAAAAGAAAAATAAATACCATGTTTTACTTTTATTTTATTTTGGTATTGAAAATGGTTTTCATAATGTTTTTATATCAATGTGTTTTATTGATATCTTGTGATTGAAAGGTGTAAATGTTATGTTTCATTTATGCATGTTTTATGTGATACGATTATGTTGAGGTTCTTGGGCATTATTATGAAGACGGGTGGTTCCGTGATAAAATAAGGGCGGGTGAGCCCGATATAGCTCTCCAATGCATTGGGTAACGTGAAGGGGTGAAATATTAAGGTTTCTCCGAAGTGATTTAGGGAATATACTGTGGTGGGTATTCCAAACATAACCAAGAGGGTTACTCCCTACACAATAATGTTATGAATGCCTCATGTTACCTTTTGTGTCTTATGATTTCTATGATTTATTCATTATTTGATGAGGTATGTTAAAGTGCCTATGTTTTATGGGTAAATTATGATTTCATTCTTATGTATATATGAACTCATGTTTCCTTTACACATTTTTATAACCCTTACTGAGCTTTTTATGCTCATCCCATGTTTTTGAAATGTTTTTCACAGGTCAAGGGAAAGGTACATGATGTTATGATAGTGTCAAGGATGTGTCATGAAAGAATCCGTGTTTTATTTTAAAAATGTTTCCATTGATGGGAAGAATGAATACTGTCTTTTATGTAACCACTTTGTTTAAATGTGGAATGTAATGCAAGTTTCATGATCTAATTCTCTAAAACTCTAAACCTGAAAAGATCCTCAATGTGTAATCTTGTAATAACTCCTGATTAAGTAAGGTTTATGGCTGGGGCCTTATAGTTGGTATCAAATGTCGGTTTAGATAACTTTAGAGGTTTGGGTATTCTTTAAGCCTAGGTGGCATTACCATAATGGTTAGGATTTCAGAAAGAGTCCTAGTTTTAGATAAATTGAATGAGTAAGTATATCTTAGTGTTTATCTTCCTCATTAGTACATGATGGTTTTTTTGATATACTCACACTGACCATTTTGGTTTTAGTAAATGGCTGGATCTAGAAGGAACCAAAGTAACAGTGGATGTGAAGGAAACTGTGACCATTTTTTTGAACAAGAAACTGAATGATATGGGAGCTGCAATGAGAACTCTTGTGATTATCCTCAACCAACTATCTGGAGTCATGATTGACCACCTAAACCTTGGTGATTTCTTTAAGGCATCATATATGCGAGAAACAAATCCCTACGGAAGTAAAGGTAATAATCATAATGGTAAGTGTGTTCAAAAACCAATGTGTCAAAGATGTGGAAAGAAACACCTAGGAAAATGTTTCAAAGGGACAGAAATATGCAATAGATGTGGAAATGAAGGTCATAAAGGAAGAATCTTCCATGAAAAAAGGACGCATCCAATTGACTTGAGGAAAGGGAAAGAAGTTCTTTCTGAGGGATCAATTGAATGTTTTAAATGTGGTGTTCATGGTCATTATGCAAACACATGTCCTATGAAGAAGTTTCGTGAATGGGATCACCAAGAGCATACAAATGTTTGTTTACCAATACCTAATGCTATTCCGATTGAGGATGAAGAAACTGACAATGACCAATCAAAGGTAAGTATTATTTCATGACTATTGTTTTCCTATTTTGGAATCTTAGGATATGATTAATGATTTTGTTTGTAGGAAAGAGGTATTTCGGAATAAGTTGGAAACGAATGGTTAATGGATCATGAAGAATGTTGAATGAGTAAGATGTCAACATATAAGGTCTTCAAGAGTTATGGTGAAATTCTTAAGAGTATTAAGTCTCTTTTGATGATGGGGTTACATTAGAAGACTTTTTATATTATGTGTAACCCTGATGTTTAATATATGAAAATTTTATTCAAGAAATAGTTATCTTTTACTTTGTGGACATAGTTATAAAGAACCATTTGGGTTTATATGATCCTTACTTTTGAGGTGATTATGGGTTACTATATGTTATGATTGAAGTGAAAGGCATGAGATAAAATTGAGGTTAAATTATGTTATAGTTATTTTTAATTATTTTATCCCTTTTGGGGAATGATTTGAGAATTATATAGTTTTGGAAAAAGGACAACACGCAGACCGTGTGACTACCCGCCGCGTCGGACAAAGCTGCAAGAATCGAACCCACAACCAAAGTGCGACTGATATTTATCGCCTACCACTGGACTATGTGAAGTCCCTAGTTAGTTTGACTGATTCTTTTTAGTTATTTGATTTTATGAATTAAGAGTAAGTTGATTTTGGGTTATTTATGAAAATGATTAACCTATCATGGAGGATATGTGATTAGGTTAATTACTTTTCAATACGAGACTTTAGGAGCAACTGATGTTGTTTGGAGAAAAATGTTACGATTTAACTTGGAAGACTATGTGACTAAATCCTTAAAATATTTGGGTTTCATTCTTAGATTGGTTTACTTTGAATAATTTTATGGACAAATTGTTTATCGGATGGTCCTCGTTGAACTTTGGGTTTTGTTGGACAAATTTTGGAGATTAAGCATATATTTTCTTTTTAAAGGGTTATCCTTTCCTGGATTATCTGACCGTGTACTAACCTTTTTGGTTTTGGTTTTGGTTAAAGCCTAAATACATGGGATGTATATAGTTCTATTTGGTGGATTAGGTTATTCTCTAGAAGTTTATTATAGTACACTTAATGCGAATAAGTCTCCCTAAATACTCGTCTTTTGGAAAAAAATATGAGTTTGATTAAGAAATCTAGTAAAAGTTTAAAGTCAACATGATAAGTGATTATGATTCCTTATGAATAAATTACTCAATAAAAATTAACTTCAAACAAAAATGTTGTCTATTAACTTTTCCTACTGGGGAATCGAATACCGTTTAACCCATCACAAGTTTGTGATTTTCTTATGGTTAACTTTCTCCTAGACATGTTTGCTATCACTCTCCCTCAAGAACATAACACTTTGCTTTTTCTTCCATGTCCATGTTTTTCTACATGGAATCCTAGTATGGGTTAACTAGGGTGACCTCGGTACTTATCTTTCTTTATTTTAAAGTGATTGTTTTACCGACTCTTGTTCCGATGTGGGACTTTCAAGGATGATTTCAAGCTCAATTTTAAAAATAGTGAGGACGAAATTCCCAAAAGGGGGGAAGGATGTAACACCCTAGGTAAATAAAGAATATGAAATTTTCATATTTATCCATATTTGTGAATAAAATATTAATATGACTTTAAAGGGGACGCTATGCTTGATGGCGTACCCAACAGGCAACAACAAGTTTCTTGGGAATCTTATGTTGCACTGTAATAATAAAATAATATTATTTTAAATGGTAGTTAACATGTAGCCGTTGTATTGGCGAGAATGGATATAAATAACTAAAATATGATTATATATGTTTTTAAATGTTTTTACATTTATGCAATAAAAGATAAAGGCTTAAAATACGGAAAGAATTCAATTTTAGGCGTATATGCCCTAGTTTTCACTAAAGGTTCACTTATCGCCTTTTGATGGCGAACCGTCTTTAAATATAGTTTTGTTCACTGTTATACATTATATTGGACAAAATAAAACTCTTCTTAAGAATTGGGACATTAAAATTTACTTTGTGTAAATTTTTGGTATCTTTCCGATAAAGTTCATTTTTTTAATGAATGGTGTAAAATGTTGTATTTTAATTCAAAACCACTTTTTAATCTAATTTATTTATATGATAATATTATCTTTTGAATTTTTTTAAAGTGAAATTAGAATATTTTTTTACCATTAAATCCAATAGTGGTCATTGGAATTAATTTCACTTTGAAATCAGACTTAAACTACTGTCAATCTTTTGATACTAATTGTTTCATAAAACACGCTATTTGCTCTGACAGTGGGAATTAATTATTAAATTAATCAATGTGACTTATATGATTTTAATTTTGTAAAATATACTTCATTTTTGAATTCGGAATATCAAATATAGCTTAGGGTGAATTTTTTGGATTTTTCTGAAAAACATCATTTTTTGATGAATAGTGAAACCACTAAATGGTACTTATAAAAACTGATTATTCCGTTTAAATGAAATTTTGCCATCTTTGTGTCTTTAATTACAAAAATATGACATACATGGATGTCATTAAGAAGTAAAATGTGGTTCAATGGGATAAAAATAATTTTTTTGGTGAATAGTAACTTATTAAGTTTTTAATCGTGATCAGAGATAATTAGTGTAATTTATGGTATGAATAATGTTTTCATAAAATTAAATGACCTAGACAGATGTACTACCCTCATTGGATGTGTCATGGCCAACCAAGAAAATCGATGGGTCAACTTGGGGACCCCATGGAGCCACTTTGGTTGGAAAATGACATAAATATCTTTTTATTTAATGTTAAAGTAAAAATGACACAAACATGAGATGTTTTACTAAAACAATTATTACATGGGTTTATACACGTTATATTTTTGACTATAAATAGTAATTGGAAAGATAAAAAGATTTCCTACATCATAGTATTTTTTATATAATTTTTAGACATTAAATAAATTAAATTATTTATGACATCATGATGATGCAACGATGACCTCATTATTTAACGATTTAAATAAAATAAAAAGACAATGTAATATATAAGACCTACACATGTAAAAAACCTATTGGATGAAAGGATTTAGAACCCTTGTCACCTTATCCTCAAAATACATCAATTTGGGACCTTTAAGATCTGATACCCATTTGAAAATAAAGTAACATTTTGTAACTTTACAAGAGTGCCCCTCCTCTCCTCTTATAAGAGGCCCCCACCTCTACCTCCTTACCCACACTCCCAAAGCCTTTGGCTCGGCCAAACCCTTCCCATTTTGTATCTCCACATCCCTCTATTACTCCTTGAAGCCTCACATTGGGCAGAAGTCTTCACAATGAAGCCTTTGAGCTCAAACCAAAGGAAGTTACCCGATTTTAAGGTAATGTCTTCACTTGTGTCCTTTTGTTTTATTTTTCTTCTCCAACCACCTAAACTCTTTTTATTAATTTATTTTTTCACAAATCCAGTATCTTCAATATAGTAGGATGTTTTTATAAGAAGTATTCTAGCTACACTTACACACACCTACATCTAATGGTTAAAGAACATACTATTTCCGTGGATGTCGAATTTCTGCCTCCCGAAACGATGATTGTTCAACATTCTTCTAACACCTTAAAAGGTGGCCATTAAGATGAAACTATATTTATATATTATATATAATATGTTAATGTTTTACTTAAGCTTCTGTATTTTTCATTTATGGCGTACCTTTATGGTTTCCATTATGGGTAAACGCGATATCTTCATTTAAGGAAGTGCGGACTACCGCCTCCTCAAAGTGATTTGATTTGTTAATACCATATGTGGTACGTATAAAGGATATATTTAATTATATTATATATGATACCATACTGGAATTAAAATATTATTATGTATCATTATGTTTCAATTCCATTAAATATAAAATAGAAATGAAAGTAGCGTTCATGCGTACGTACGGCTTACCGTCTCCATGAACGGTACATTTCATTTCTTATCTCAAAATGTTATGTGATATTATATGTACATATATATAATGGATATATATGTAATATATTACATATAAATTATGGATATCATTCTGGAATTTTAACATATATATATCTCTCTCATTTTGTTTTAATTCCATTAATATGACAAAAAATGAAAGTAGCGTTCATGCGTACGTACGGCCTACCGTCTCCATGAACGGTGCTTTTCGTTTTTTATCTCCAAATGATATGGAATAGTATAAAATGAATATTTGATGGATATATATGATATTTAAATCATTAATAATATTCTGGAAATTATTTACTTATAACTACATGGGCAATATTTTTTCAAACAAGTTCATTTTTGACTCATGTACCAAACATCGGAAAAAACGTCTAATATGAACTAACATTATTAAAAAATTATTATAACATTATAATATGTGATATGAACTGAATATTAATATATAAAGGTGGTACTTAGGAAATTATTAATTGACCAAAGATTATTATTAAGGAATATAAAGAAACGAACATGACAAGTTGGACTTGAGGTAAGGGATCCTACTCCACTCTTTCTTTTTAACTACACTCTTTTATGTCATTCTTTTAAATCTCATCTTTCTTGTTTTTGGGATGTTCTTTTATATTAATCTTTCTGTAATTTTTATGTTCATGTGATGAGAGACCCTATTCTCTCTCATCAATCCATTTTGGATGTTTTGAGTGGCGCCATTAGGCTGCCAAATTTTCGTAAGAGATCTAACCTCTCTCTTTCTTTTTAAGTACTCTCCTTTATTTCACTTCTTTTAAGATTCTATTTGTTATGTTGGGGGATGTTATTTTATATTCCTCTTTCTATAAACTTTAAGTTAATATGATGAGATACCCTATTCTATCTCATCAATCCATTTTTGTAAGTTTTATGTGGCGCCGATAGGCTGCCGAGTTTTCATAAGGGATTTTTCATCTCACTTTTATTCCCGTGAGATTTATGCTACATTTTCCATAATTTCCTTTGAGTGGTGTATGTACTGCCCATTATTTTACTCATTGTGTAATATAATTTCTTTTATGAATATTTACATCAATGTTGTATTGTCCTTCTTTCACGAGGTGTATGTTTCGAAAGATACCCATGTCTGTAAGGGAAACTTTCACCCTCCTCTTTTTAAAAGACATCTTTTGTTGGGTCTTTTAATTTAAATATTGTTATGTTGGGATATGTTCTCATATATCCTTATTGATGTAAATTTAATGTCCAAGTGATGAGATACCATTTTTTATCTCTCATCAACTCATTTTGATGTGACGCCGTTAGGCTGTCAAGGGAACTTCTTAACCCAATTTCGTTTTATTTGGGTTCAACATGTAGTTATTGAAAATGTCATCCTTTGAATATGTGTGAATGACCTTTGATTATTTTACACTTAATATCCACTTATATTTGGTGTATTCATTTGTCACACATAATTATTTAATTGATTTATCCTTAAACCAAGGATACCATCTTTGTAAGGGACTTCGTCTCAATCTCTTTTCATTGAGGCATATTTTTTTATACACAACCTTCTTTTATACGGTGTATAAACCCCTTTGACTTTTACGTTTATTCAAAAGGAATCTTTTTTTATACGAAGCGTTTACTAAATGACAAAAGGGAATGTTTTTGTCGTACGTATGCGGCGACAATGACTTCTCCACCGCCGTAACAATTATTTGAATTTCAGTTTACTCTACAAGATATACCTTTTTTTAAAAGAAAAATAAATACCATGTTTTACTTTTATTTTATTTTGGTATTGAAAATGGTTTTCATAATGTTTTTATATCAATGTGTTGTATTGATATCTTATGATTGAAAGGTGGAAATGTTATGTTTCCTTTATGCATGTTTTATGTGATACGATTATGTTGAGGTTCTTGGAAATTATAATGAAGACGGGTGGTTCCATGATAAACTAAGGGCGGGTGAGCCCGATATAGCTCTCTAATGCATTGGGTAATGCGAAGGAGTGAAACGTTAAGGTTTCTCCGAAGATATTTACGGAATATACTATGGTGGGTATTCCAAATGTAACCAAGTGGGTTACTCCCTACGTAAGAATGTTATGAATGCCTCAAGTTACCTTTTGTGTCTTATGATTTCTATGATTTATTCATTATTTGATGAGGTTTGTTAAAGTGCCTATGTTTTATGGGTAAAGTATGATTTCATTCTTATGTATATATGAAAACATGTTTCCTTTCCATATTTTTATAACCCTTACTGAGCTTTTTATGCTCATCCCATGTTTTTGAAATGTTTTTCACAGGTCAAGGGAAAGGTACATGATGTTATGATAGTGTCAAGGATGTGTCAAGAACGAATCCATTTTTTATTTTAAAAATGTTTCCGTTGATGGAAGAATGAATACTGTCTTTTATGTAACCACTTTGTTTAAATGTGGAATGTAATGCAAGTTTCATGATCCAATTCTCTAAAACTCTAAACCTGAAAAGATCCTCAATGTGAAATCTTGTAATAACTCATGATTAAGTAAGGTTTAAGGATAGGGCCTTATATTTACACTCCATATTATCTTAAGTACATGATTTTTACATATTTTAATGTAAATAGAATTAATGGAATTTATTTTATTAAAATAATATTGTATGGAAATATCCCAGGATATTTTTTTTGATATTTGGATAAATTAATTTATTAATTAAAAAAGAAAATAAATATATTTGATAATGTATTCTCATAATAAGGATCGATTGAAATTAATTATTGTTTATTAGATGCGTAATCATAACATGCTTGGATGATCATGAGCATGATCATACTATATATGGATAGTATTTATTTTATATAACTATTTAATGGGGGTTTTAATTTCTATTATTAATATAAATTTATGGAAAATATATCAGCTTATCCTATTCTTATTTACGTATATATGTTGTTTTGTTTCATTTTAATGATCACTTTAAAATCATTGAATTGGTTCCCCAAACTTGTGTGTGAGTAAATAGTATATAATGATAGAGGACCTTAGGTGATTAGAGGTTGTTAATGGAGGGTTTGTGGTGAATTCAATAAAGGTGATACATATTAAAAATGTTGAATGATATAACTCGATCAAAAATAAACACATAATGGGTTTCCCATAATGTCATTGTTTTTTTATTATACACTCAATAGCCCAAATGGTTGATAAAGTGTAATGAACCAGCATACCAGGACTGGCCTGAACAGTTAAGGACTATGCCGCCACAACTCCATGCTCACATCCATAGGCCGGAGGATAGTGACAATCCAAGATATTGAATAACTAAAATTGGAGGCATTTTAATAATATATCTATAATAATGAACCCAACCATCTCCATGAATAAGTGCATAAGAATAAATATCAAGTACTATAACATCTAGAGAAACAATATGCCTAGAATAAGCACTAGGAAATACGTTTGAGTAAAAAAATAATATATAATAATTGTAAAACCGAAAAATAAAAAAGGATACAAAAGTAAAAAAACAAAAAATAAAGGGGAAAATATACAACCAATAAGAAAAGATTCCATAACCTGATAAAAACTAGAATAAATTAAAGATGAGAAATATTGACTCATGAGATCCAAATCAAAACACTAAACATGGATTATGTGTTATATTGTCCCTATGATTTTAAAATATCAACACTGATCCATCCATCATCTTCATAAGACATGACCCTTGTGAAAAAACTCATGGAGGGGTGCATATAAACATACATAATAGGATGTACTAAAAACTGAAGTGCGGGAAAAGGGGACATGATAGAATTTGTCTCCTCAACCAAATGATGTCATTTCAATCAACATACTAGAAAATGAACATACAGATAAAACAATATGTTCTCAATTATAATCCAAAATGGGGAGAAATGGGGTGTGAATATATACTTCTCAAATAAATATGATAAGTCTTTCGGTATTTCAAAATTCCATCACTAATTCCTGACATTATACATAAATGCAATAGAAACTACTAAAGGGGTACCAAACAGTACAACTAATATACACCATAGATAAGGGATCCACAACTCTAAATCGTGAAACTCGCATAACCACTCCCTAAAAAGAGGGGAGGGGACTACAACATGAAAATTTTCTCTACAGTGTGGGATCCAAAAATCTTGTTGAGGACCTACACACCATTGGATAATGATGAAGGGGTAGTTCCACTACGGTAGATAGTGGGTACATATTCTATTTATTATAAGGAAATATAATCAATATATCTATAAAAATTATGGGGGGCCCATGCCATGGTGCAAAAAGGGATTACTGTTCCCATGGATAGGGGACCCAACCCTAGTGGGACATGGGACTACCACTTATTCTTGTGAGATGAGTATGGGGGAATCATACCCTAGATAATCACGTGAGTAATGTCCAAAAGGGTAAATGACCCACATCTTAGTGTTATAAGGGACTACATTATCAAAATGGAATTAAGAGTATAGGGGACCCACAATCGAATGTGATTGGGAAGTTTCACACTTCGATAATGCTCTAATGATCACTCCTAATAGGTACCACCATAAAAAATATTGTTGGAAC
Source organism: Viscum album (assembly GCA_963277665.1). Lineage (NCBI taxonomy): Eukaryota > Viridiplantae > Streptophyta > Magnoliopsida > Santalales > Viscaceae > Viscum > Viscum album. Next base: position 793,950,101 of record OY728143.1, on the reverse strand, counting down.
CAAAAAATGTGAAAAGGGAAGAAATCATGAAGCCCTTGGGCTTGCCTCACAAACCATGCTTGTGGAGCCCAGCATCACCGCGTCTAGAATAAGGCTCTCCCTCTGCGAAGCCGCCGCGAAGCAAAGAGGAGAGAGGCTCTGCGATGCGATTTGATATTTGCAAAGCCACAGATGAGTAAGGAGTTAGGAGGATCCATGAACTAGAATGACGTTTGTGAAGCCACCATGGAGCAAGAAGGTGGGAGGCTCTGCGGTTACGAAAACGTGCCATGTGGCTTGGCGCCAAGAAAGGTTTTCTTCAGGGCGCATATCACCTGTAAATAATGTGCTCCCCTTGAGTCCAATATAAGGATCCTCTGACCATTCACCTTCTCAGTTCTAAAATTGAAAAACAATTTTTGTTCAACAAACAATGATCTCTTTATGGAACTGTTTCATCGTAATGTACCTTTCCCTTTGCTTAAATTAAACCCCACTTCAAAGAGGGATTCCCTTCACATAACCCAGTAGCATTCACGACAGAAGGGGATCCCCCAAGGAGACTCCTGTATTCAGGGAGCACATATTCTTTAGGAAATACATTCCATGCATACGTGACCCACATTCTATGGCAGGGTCACTATGCTTTGAGAAACACATTTCTTTGCAATGCTATGCTTCACATGGCACTCTTACTTCCCGAAGCACCTTTCATATGCACCAATTCCCTATGCCTATTCTAGGCCACTCCACTTCGCGAAGCATATCCCTTCACGAAGACCCTCCACTACACAGATCACCATAGCTTCTGGAGGCCTCTTTCTATGAATCCCTTTGATTAACAACACCTTTTCTTGTACCGTCCTCCAGGCTTGTACGATGTGATTTCAATGTCCCTTGGGAGGTGCTTCCTATTGCGTTTCTTGGCCTCATGCTTCTTTTCATTTCCATACTAATGGATATTGCTTTTTTTATAGTCGCACTAATGTGAACCCCTTAATTGGATCACTCCACAACCCCCCCCCCTCACCATGGCCTTTCTGATACCTTCCCTTCCCCAATAGCAGGTGGCTATCAGTTATATAAGTCCTGGGGGTGCAGAGTTTACCCACCTCATCCGAGATGTAGGATGTCAAACTTCCAAGTTCCATTGTCCTCATCACATGATGTTAAACAGTGACCTCGCCCAGTGCATCATACGTTTGGTGCCCCATCTCGGACATTCTCTATGCCTTATCAACTCCACAAGGTCTAGATCTTCCTTACATGGAATGATATCCACTTCACTGGAGTGGAGTATGTCTATGGGGAAAGGGGAGATCAACTTGGTGTAATCCCCATCATTGTTCTTGTTGGATTCAACATCCATGTTCCTCCTATCTTCATCCTGGACAATGAATAAGGGGATGGGCACCAGAACCCTATTATCTTCTATTCCAAATCCCTCTCCCTTTGAGCTTTGTCTCCACTTAGGACTTCATCCTAGAGTAAGTACCAATCTCCATCTCTCTAGTCTGTGAACCATGATTAAGACCTTATTTCCTTTTTGGTCTGCTAAACACACGAAATCCCTACTATAATTCCCGCGAACGAACCATTCATGATGTGATCTTAAAGTCTCTACTACCTCTTGTTTCTCACAATTAGCATGACTCACGTGGGATTAGAGTTAGCACCGACCATGAAATCCTCTATGAGTCGCTTTAGAGTGTATTAACAAAAACCATTCTGAACTATGTGGATGTTGATCATTTCCAAGGAACGGTACATAAGAAGCCTCCCTGAGCATCAATCCCATCAACCATTGGCCCAGATATCCTTTACATCGGTTCACCACCATCATCCTGAACTACGTGGACTATTATTCTTGCTGAGGTAAGGTACATAGGAAGCCACCCTTAGGTTCAAGCCCATCAAACATTGGTCTTGACCACCTTTAGGTCCATTCACCAACAAAATTCCAAGAAACATTGAAATTGATCCTTGCCAAGGTAAGGTACATAGGAAACCTGTATGCGGTTCATGCCCATAAAACATTGGTCACGACATCCTTTATGTCAGTTCACCAACACCATCATAAACTATGGGGACATTGATCCTTACCAAGGCAAGGAACGTAGGAAGCCTCCCGGATGTTCAACTCCATCACCTATTGGTATCAACCTAATTTATGTCAGTTCACCATCAACAATTGGTCCCGACCTCTTTTACGTCGGTTCACTAGCACCATCCTAAACTACATTGACTTTGATCCTTGCCAAGGCAAGGTATGTAGGAAGCCTCCCAGAGGTTCAAGCACAACATTCATTGGTCTTGACAACTCCACCTCAGTCCCCCAACCTCCATGACATTATACAATACACCCCATTTGTCCCTCATGACACTAAAATGTCCCTATTCGGTGTTAATCCATTGACATCCCCATGCAGCGACAAGTTGTTGTCACCCCAATTAGTGGTAAGCTATTGTGATCACCATTCAGTGATAAGTCATTGTCAAACCCAAGAAGTGGTATGTCATTTTCAACCCCAACCTAGAATTAAGTCATTGTCATCCCTTTTGTTGGGACCCACATCTCTGGTCCATCCCTGTGCCCTCAGACGAACTCTCGTCTGCTAACCACGTGTAATCCCCAGTATATCATCAAGTTGTTGTCCTCTGAATAAACCCTGATTCTATGCCCACATCCTGAACTACATGGACGTTGATCCTTTCCAATGATTGGTATGTACAACACATCCTTGAGGTTCAAGATCATCACTCATGTCTCAGCATGGTTTTTCATTTGGACTATGTGTTCCAGGAAGGTCATGCCCCAACTCAGAGGTTCTACTACCTCCAGGTCCAATCCATAAGGGTCTCATCCTTTGGTGTCCCATCACCCCATAGAACTAAGCACATTTTTATTCCTTTCCACTGGGATAAATAGGAATTATATTTCAGTCTCATGATTAACACTATTGTCTCATTCATTATGGTTCCATAACACTCCCCATACTCTCTCAACATTCCATCATCCACCCTGATTCTTACCTAGGCCTCCACATCCCAGTAAGATCATGTAACCCCCTTTATTGCAGATCATTGCTACAACCGGGGGACTAACCACGCGTTAGCCCTAGAATTAGCGTTCCCTCTCTCTCTTGCACCCCTCTGATCTACTCTCATCAGTGTTATGATCAGTACGATCTATCTTTGATAGATGATAAACTTGTGTCATACCCTATGGTAAAAATGGGATGCAGAGGAAAATATCAAAGACTTTTCCATGGCATATAATTTTTCGAATTCGACAAGGGATGCCTCAAACTTCTACTCCTTTGAGGAGCCCTATCATAAGGGGAAATAAATAGAGATGTGTCAGTGTTCCAACATCCAGACACGCTATTGATGTCCAATGTAACTACTCCCACGACCAAAGGATTCTGCCCAGACCAGGCCCCTTAGAATATCCCGACAGAAGTAGTGTAATTAGAGAGTGTTCATAAAGAAATGGGACCTAGATGAGTTTCACGAACAATGTATTATGTTTATATAGGATTCCTAGACAAGGAAACGAGCTCCGAGGAGGAATCCATGTATGGGGTACTGACATCCCATCATCCCATTTCGATCAAGGAATTAACATCCCTGAATAAGTAACGGATGTCGCACGCCTTTGGAGAACAAGAATACGGGGAAACAAAAAACACGTCCCCAATAGAAAGATGTGCACCCTGGACAAAGCATCGAAATAAATGGTTAAAACGACGTGATGTTCATCTCCTAAATTTGGATATTAGTATCATTTGAGACATCAGTTGACTAGCGTGTCATGAGATCTAGTTATCCATGACAAGGTCCTGCCAAGAAAATAATTGTCCTGCAGTGAAACTAAATAGAATTTGGGGTATTTAAATTGTTGGATATCCAAGTCTACGACATTTTCAGTGTGGATCTATTTTACTATCCATGGATGAAGGAATGGATCTGGGGTGTTGAACGTCAATTTCTATGTTATAGCACTAATGGTTTAATATCCCTGCTTCTATGACCCAAGATTCCATAACAGGAAACTAATCACCACCCACCCACCGATACAGAGGCAAGGGTAATGCTAATATGGAAATCCCGCATGGCTCCACCAAATCTATGATGGAATAAAAAACCCCAGCTACCAAGAATCCATGCCTCCCCTCCCCTTCTGATTTCATTCAATGACTGTTGAAAAACAAAATCATCTGCTAATATGAGGTGGAGGGAATTATTCTGATTCAGGATATGGACCACCTAGAAATATAGGCTTCTACACCTCATCACCACCACTTCCCCCCTGGAACATGTATGGAGCCATTGATCCCCACTCTGATGCACAATTGTTTTGGGAAACTATCCCCAGAACACTTGGATAAATCCCTCCCCTATGCAAATAAAGTAGGGGATATCTAGGACAGTCCTACCAGGATCCCATTCTTGGGGATCCTAAGTAGGTGTCCCACTAGGTCGCACTAGTTCCGCCACCTAGACCCATGAGACGAGGAGTAGGTAAGCTACGCGCCTGAACCGTCGGCCCCAGTCCGGCTGACAAAATGACAGCGTCAGGCACAGGCTGAGGAGGACGCCCGCAGAAGGGTGTAAACATCAGCAACAACCATGGATCGTGCCACCTCCGACGTATACCATCAGTTACCTATCAATTCTGAGAAGTGGCATGCAAACACCCATCCCAGATTGAGGCCCCAACCACCCAATGGGATGGATGGGTCGACTCTCTTTATTGCTGGAGCAGGTAACAGATGCGGCATACTGACCCACGACAACAACACCCTGTACTTAGGTCCTCCCCATAATGCCACCATGGAGAACGTGGCTCCACCCCACTTCCATGATCATTATAGAGGTCTTCTTCATACCACCTTCAATCCGAATGAGAGTCCTACCCATGGAAATGAAACTCAGTACAGAAGCCTCTATCGTTCACATAACATCAGCTATGGAGTCATTCATCCTGCCACATGCCTTCAGTATTGTGATTTTACTCATCTAGTAAATCTATAGTATTGGGGAATCCCCCATTTCCTTTGAGCGGCCAAAGAAGGTCCTCTTTACCTCAAAAATCAGAGGAGTGAAGGTCATCCTCGCTTCATGGGCACCAACTATGGAGGTCCTACCCGTGTTCGGCATGACCAGTATGAGGACCCTCTTCATGATGAAAATGCTAGGGGAGAAAATCATAGAGGTCATATCCATTCTCTTACTAGATCTAGTGGAGGTCCCTCTCACTCTAGATATTTCTGTGGAGATTCCCTCCACACATCAGTTAGTGGTCACAGAGGTATTCCCCATGTTCCCTTTGATATCTGTCCACGTGCACCTTACACCCCAGCTCATTCAGGAGAAAGTCCTCTCCGCCCTAGGGCCAGTACGACCGATGTTCCTCCTCATGACGAATATCTACCATGTCCCGAAGAACCATCCCGGGGTAGGACGGTGGGTCGTCTCCTAGTCTACACCATGTGAAGTTAAACCACGTTTTCATCATCATATTGGTATGATGTAAAACTGGAAGGTGGTCATGGTCCTCATCATAGAGGCCCTATTTAGAAGAAGTTATGATCTGATATTAGACTGATACGACCACCTAACATGTCTTCACCACAGTGGCATAATTTCATGAGTGTTGGAATCCATTGAAACAATCTATCAACCCAACCTACAAGATTTGTGTTCCCTTTATTTGGACCCTTATCCTCTTTCTTGTCTAAAGGAATCCCAAAATAGTATGGATGCTCATCCTATGGATCGACTACTACCATAGGATAACATTCCTGGAGGCTAATGGATGACATTTTGAGACTGGCCCCATGTTTTGATCATAGTGAGTGGTTGACTCTCGTTTATTAACCCCATTTCTAGGTAACATAATTAGAATACCTTATTTAGAACACTTTCAACAATTATTATTTAGTGTCACTCAATACCTGCAGTGTTCTGAATCTTGGGTTCCATAATTCACACCCTCGTCCCCCTTTGTTCGGATAGATTCTAACACCCCTAGAGTTACCCCACTAGTTCACTAGAGCACATTGGGAAAATGGAAATTCAACTGATCCAAGAACTTTTTTCTCCAGTCAGCCCCCATCTTTCTTTCAACAAATGTGGAATGGTTGTTCAAACCCAAAATTATTTATGCATGGTTGAAGCTCTTATATTCGGGTGGAATAACAGGGTTTTCATCCATTATTACTCACATCAGGCCTGACCCACGTGAACGTAAGAATTGGTCACCAGATGTTTCATAAATGTGATAGATAGGTAGCAGACTGAAGAAAATAACAGATCTCATGCATGCATATAGCTGAAATAATCAATAAAATAAAGTGCATTCTATAGTTACATGCATCACAGTACCCATGGATTGATCCCTACCATGGATTTCTTGACCCCGTCAAAAGAGAGTTACAACTCTGCCACCCTATGGATCATGGAGTCCAGGTTCTGTTGTTGCCTGTCTAGTTCCCGATACTCCTTGGTAACAATGGGGTGTAGTTTATTAGCAGTAATCTGGGCTAGATCCTCATAGCTCCAGGTGATATCCATATCTGTAGTGGATTAATTAATATGCTATTTGTCCTGTTCTAGCTAGGCCTTCAACCATGATATAAGCTTTGATTGCACAACAAGGAAAGAGGAATGATCATATGTCTGGACTTGTATCCGTTGAATCTCATTTTCAGCCTCGTGGAGTCTCATGATGTTTTCCGCTTCTCTCCACTACGAACCCACACCAAGGCTGCTTTCATACTCCCAAATCTTCCCCGCTATGAGATCCTAGACAAACATGTGAGGATGTCGAGCATCAACTCCCTCAGCACCTTGTTCAGGCATCCGAGATCGGAGCCTCCCCATCTGGTTTTTCCATTCTGCTTGAGGGGTGTCATCAATGAATCTCTTAATATGATTCCATGACCGATGATGGGGGATTTTTCAATCCTCTTCATCAAAGGATGTATCGTCCAAATCAACGAGGTTGGCAGGCTCATACGTGGGGAATACCCCCAAAAACTCATCAGTAGGGTCTGCATCTAGTGTCTGATTGGGTATATTTTGACCCATGCTATCCAATGAATCTTCTTTATCATACCCCACCTTAATGATATCAGGCTCCATCCTATTAATCATCCTACCTATGATCCAAATCACTGCAACTTGGTCGGTTTTGGTGCCCACTTCGACGACCACTAGCATACCCCTAGTAAAGGCACTGTCAGGAGTACCAACCGACCATGCTTAAGCAGCACACACTTTTTTGATGAACTATTCATACCAAGAAGTGAAAAAAAGTTAGAAAACCAAAAAAATGGGTGGCATGAATGAATTTCGTAAAGGAGACTTATAGAGATCAATTTGTCAGTCTCGCTCCAGGGTGGTGTCATTGGGAGCTAGAGTTAGGGTCCTCTATATATTATTGGGATGTCTGGAAACATTGGATGAACTACCCTGGGTGGATCAGCCCCACTGGATGCGGTAGTCTCCATAGTCATGGGCGTATATCATAAATGCCCCATAACTGCATCTACTATAGGGCGGGAATGGGTTCAATGTATATGGCCCTCCTGCACGGTTCATATAATAGCAACGAGTCCAATGTAACCTGGAAGTGGACCCCGGTGAAGGTATTTAGAGTTTTATCTCGAGATCCTATAAAAACTATTCATGTTCTTGGTCTGAACCGACAACTTCAACCTCCTCTAAAGGACTCCCTTTACCATCATCCCCCCCCTAGAAGATTTATCCAATTCATCCGGTAGAGGAAAGCCCTCCCACATTTCTGAAACAGATAATTTTATAGGGGTAGTCTAATACAACGATACTTTTACTCGATCCATCATTGGATATAGGGAACCGTGAGAGTGCACCAATTCCTCCAACTCAGACAGGTATTCCTCTGCCTCCTCTTGGGATAATGAAATGTCAGCCCTAACATGGATGATCCCCAGAAAATCCATCCAATGACTGTTCAGGTGTTTCCACATCTCAGATAGGTTGAAGAATTTCTAGTTAACATCCCAAATGTCCCATTTTTTCATGACGACAACATTCTCCGACCTGTATATGTAGCGCAGTCACTTCTCCAGTGCCCGGGTGGATATCCTGCAGAACCTCATGGGCAGCCTCCCCTCCAAATGACTCTGAACCTAAGGGACCACTGGGTCTTCCGCTCCCTCCTCCCTTTTGACCAGTGCAATCCTCGCATCCACTGTATCTCTTCCATAGAGAGGTTCCCTCACTGCCTTCCAGCCCCGACCTCGAGGTTAGAGAGGAACCCCGTCACTAGCCCCATCCATTGGCTGCTTCAGCATCTCCCCAGGATAGGTATCCACCCAAATTTTGGTGAACTCCCTCAATAGTCTGAAGACATCCGTGAATGGAGGCAGCTCGTTTTGCATCTTCACATCCCCCCGTGTGAACGTGAGACACATCTGCCTCATTACACATGGGTGATCCTCATAGAGAACCCCGAAATAGACCCACGGGGTCAACCACACCATAAAAAGAAACTAACTTGATAATTGGTGTAGTGTGTATAACTCATAGAGGGATTCACGGTCCACCCGTGCCACCTAGACACTGCCCTGAAAGGCCATGGGGTAAGACCTATGGTTTTCCATTCCCAAACCATCATTAGTGAACAATCATGTTGGCAATGAGAATGGGTGGGAAATTGATCTTGTCTGCCTTCCAGACCCAGTTCAGCACTACCTGAACGGTCAGATTGGCCGGAAATCTCCCAACAACATTCAGAATGAATGATCAGATGTTAGATACTGGAGGGGCGATTTGGTTCGGATATTCATTGATTCCCCTGACATGGGCTTCTATCCACCCATACAGGAGGTGGAATGGCCCGCATATTTCATGTAGCTTATTCCCCTCACTTATATTCCGCAACATCATGTACATCATGGTGAGCATTTGGATCCCATAGTTGACCCATCCTTCTATCGCCCACATGGACATTAAGATAAACCTGCTCGATCACACACCCATGTCTTTGTCTCTCACCGGTAGGATCCAATCGAAAATGAGCACCACAATGAATGCAGCCAACCTGACTACTGGATGCTTCTCATTATTGAATTTGAATCCACACATCTTCCACTAGATATCCTCCAAAAGCCGCCAGTACGAGAGCTCCTTGACTTGTTGAGACCCCTCCTGGTTAGTCCGAGGCCGCACATGAAACTTCATATTTTCGAGGAAGTTCAAGAACAGCATGAACCACCGTTTGAAATGGATGTCCCTAACTAACTGTTTGTCCTCTCCCAGAACTAGGTCCATCAATGCCATCGACATCGGTGGAATCTGCTTTGGATCCTTCCATGCACCCATAATAGGGCGGTACCCATCTTACATCACCCCCAGTATTGGGACCCCCCGAGATCTGATGCAGGTCCAACAAACTGATGACGCCATCTCCTTGGTGCATATGGAAGGTATTGGACCTCGACGGCCATCTTCTCAGCAACCCCGACATCAGCTTTTTTAGGTGATAGATATGGAATTAGGAGACACAATCCGCATCATAAAGGCCCACTCTCCTCATCTATGCCCCGGATTCTTCACACGAGGAGCCTACACTGTATTCCCAGGCCAAGTCATTTGTGAATTTTCCGCCCTAGAATATATCCAACTAATTGAACCACCTGTTCTTTAGGTTCCCCAAGGTATCCTTTAAAATGTTATGGTACAGAGGGAGATAAGTTTATCGGTGTAGCTCCTTCCCTTGAAAATTGTTCACATGATTGTATTGACAGACAGCGATGACAGGCGTGATGTCCTCCCGAGCATAGTCGTCAGCCGCCCAAAACCATTGGTGCTGGCATGAATTGTTCCTAAACCAATAAGCTGGCTCATCCCGACTCACATTAGGAATTAAGATGTGATCCCTCTGGCCAAATCCCTATAGAGGCAACCTCCTACATAGCAGATAGTCCTTCTGATTCACTAACAGTAGCTCTACCAGCGAATTATGGTCAGAATGGATTCCCATGAACTCCACTATACTCAAGTTATCTTCCATTTCCTCTCTCCAAGATGCATCCACATGGACCCCCTAGCTACCTCCTGGTGAGCCATTCATTTTATGGATATTTAGGTCATTTAGGTTCTGTTACAAGAAGAACCTTCATGTAGCCCATCTGTGAAGCTCATTTGTAGAGCTCGATCCCAACAAACAAATCGTGGATCCCTTCCCTGACCTTCAAGTTTATGCTGTAGAGCACACTATCGCGAAGAAAAAGATGTATTGTGAACTACAAAGTCGAAATCCCGATTCGCAGAGAGCAATCATGGAGTACATGGAGCTTCACAAATCAAGAATGCTAATTTATAAAACACAGAGGTGAGAAAGGAAAAAAGAGAGTCTAGAATCCCCTATTTATAGGCGATGACCCCTTGCACTTCCTGACATGTCCGACCGCAACGAGAATCATTGGGTAGTCAGCCCATGCATCGCCTCTCTACCTCGCGAGCCTCCTTTGTGAGTCTTCATCGAGATTGAACCTCAAACAACAACCCTTGTTTTCTCCTCGGATCCAAGTCAGGGGGGGGAGTCATTCTTTGGCACCAAAATTTGTGAAGAGGGAAGAAAACAAAAATACCTTGGGGATGCCTCGTGGATCTCACCCCAAGTGCCCCGCAGCATCACGGCTGGAACGAGGCTCCCCTTCTGTGAAGCTGCCATGGAGCTAGAAGGTGGGATACTCCACTATGAGATTTAATGTTTGCAAAGCGACCATGGAGAAAAAAGTCAGGGGGGGATCCATGAACTATATTGACATTTATGAAGCCTCATCAGATTAAGAAGTTGGGAGGATCCTCGATTATGAAAATGTTCCATGTGGCTTGGCATCGATTGAAATCTCCTTATGACGCATATTTCTAATTAGTATCTGGCTCTCTTCCAAAAAAATGTATCCTCTGACCATTCCCCTTCCTAGCTCTGAAATCATGAATCATTTTCTATTATGTATACCATTAGCACTTAAAGGTACTTTTGCATCGTGAAATGCCTTTTAATATTCTTAAATTCAACACCTCTTCAAAAAAGGATGCAATTCACGGATCCCACATGCCTCTAAGAAGGAAGGGGATCCCCAAGGGGACACGAGTCTTTGCGGAGCACATAAGCATCAAGAAATAACCTCCATGAAAATGTGAAAGACAAACCAAGGTAGGGTCACTATGCTTCGCGAAGTTCATTTCATTTCAATGCTATGCTTCACAGGGCTCCCTTACATTGTGATGAACTGCTCCACGAGTGCTTTTTAGCATTGGGATGCACCATCCAAATGCACCTATGCCCTATTTCTTGGCTAGTTCAATCCACTTCTTGAAGAATACCCCTTCACAAAGTCCCTCCGCAACATAGAGCACCCGAGCATCTCGAGGACTCATCATGTAAACCCCTTTTTCTCTGAAACTCCTTTTCTCGTATGGCCCTCTAGGCTTGTATTAAGTGATTTAAGCTTCCCTTAGGAGATGATTTATTTTTCGTTTCACAGCCTCATGCTTCTACACGTAGGAACACTAATTACTATTGATTCTCCGCACATCCATGCTAATGTGGACCCCACAATGGATAACTCCATGACACCCCCTCACCACGGTGTTTCTAATGCCTTCCCTTACCCAATGGTGTGTGGGTATCAGTTATGTATGTCTTGGGGGAGTGGAGAAAATCCACCTTGTCCGAGATATAGGATGTTAAACTATTAAGTGCCATAATCCTAAGCACCTGACATTAAAATGTGACCTTGCCTCATGCATCATATGTTGGGTGCCCTGTCCCAGATATTCTCTACCCCCACTCATCCCCACGAGGTTGAGCTCTTCCACACATGGAATGAGATTCTCTTTCCTAGAGCGACGTTAGTCCACGGGGAATGGGGCAACCTCCTTGGTGTAATCCCCCTAGCATTTCTTAAGGGAGGTAGCATTACTGCTCCACCTATCTTCTTCCTAGCCAAGGAGCAGTGGGGGGGGGCACTAGAACCCTATTCTCTTATGTGCCAAATCCTTCTCTGGATGAGCTTTGTCACAACTCGGGTCTCTAACTTCGATTAAGTCCCAATCTCCATTTCCTTGGGCTTTGAACCACACGTATGACCTTTTTCCTATTTTTGAAGATAACCATGTGAAATCACCACTCCACATCCCTTTGACGTACCTTTCATGATGTGATGACCAAGTGCTTGCAACCTATTGTTTCTCACACCGAGAATGAATCAGGCTGGCATAGTGTAAGCATCGATCATGATATTCTCTATGGTCTGCCATACAGTATAAGCCCCAAAACCATTAACAAATACGTTGAATTTGATCCTGCAAAGGAAAGGAACGTAGGAAGCCTCCATGTGGTTCACTTCTATCATCAATTGGTCCCGACCTCATTTACATTGGTTCGACAACGCCATCTTGAACTAGAGAGACTTTGATCCTTTCCAAGACAAGGTATGTAGGATGCCTCTCAGAGGATGAAGCCCATTAACCATTGATCCCAACATCCTTTACATCGTTTCACCAACACCATCCCAAAATATGTGGACTTTGATCCTTGCCACAAAAAGGTACAGTAGAAGCCTCCCTGATGTTCAAGCCCATTACCCATAAGTCATGACCTCCTTTACGTCGGTTCACCAACACCATCATGAAATATGGGGACTATGATCCTAGCGAAGGAAGGTACGTAGGAATCCCCTTTGAGGTTCAATCCCATCCCCTATTGGTCCCAACCTCCGTTATGTCGATTCACTAACAAACATTGGTCCCGAACTCCTTTACATCGGTTCAGAAACCCCATCCCAAACTATGTGGACTTTGATCCTTGACAAGGCAAGGTACGTAGGAAGTATCCCTATGGTACAATCCCATCACCCATTGGTCACGACCACTCCACCTCGGTCTACCCATATTTTTCATGACATTAAACTGTACGCCCATTTTGTATTTCATGACACTAAACTCTCCCCATTTAGAGGTAATCCATGGTCAACCCCATCCAGCGGTAAGTTGTTGTCAAACCCATTCAGCGGTAAGCCATTATTATCCATATTTAGTTGTAAGCCATTATCAACCCCATGTAATGGTAATCCCTTGTCAAACCCAACCTAGAGGTAAGCTGTTGTCGTCCCTTTTGTTGCAACCCGCATCACTAGTCCGCCCAAGTGGCGCCAGACCAACTCCAGGCTGATAACCACGCGTAAGCCCTATTATATCATCGGGTAACTGTCTTCTACATATACCTCGATTCTATGACCCCATATAGAAATACGTGGACATTGATCCTTGCTAAGTGACGGTATGTATGAAACCCTATTGAGGTTCATTACTATCACCCATGTCTTATCTTGGTCTTTCCCTTGAGCCTATGTGTTCCAGGAAGGTCACGCCCCAACCTAGAGGTTCCACATCCTCCAGGTCCCATCCATACAGGTCACATCCATAGGTGTCCCATCACCCCAACTAAACTACGCAAACATTGATTACTTGTCATAGGGATACATATGAAGTCTTTGGAGGATCACGCTCAACAATACAGTCACCTTCAAGACGGTTCTATCTCACTCCCCATCCACTCTCAACATTCAATCATCCACCCTAATTCATTCCTGGGCCGCCACATCTCGGTGAGATCATGTCACCCACGTTCTCACGTCTCTAAGCTGCAACTAGGTCACTAACCATGCTTTATCCCTACCATCAGCATTACCTCCTGGGGTTTCATCCATCTTGTCCACTCCCATGCGTGTTCTAATCAGTCTGATATGTCTCCCCTACATGTCAAACACATGGAATACCCTGTGTTTATCATGGAAAGCTAAAGAAAACCTCAGAGACATACCCATGACATTTAATAAATCGTATTCAACATGGGATATCCAGGGCTTCCACGCCCCTGGGAAGCCCAATCATAAGGGGAAAGAAACTCAGACGCGCTAGTGTACCATCATCCAGATATGCCCGTGAGGTCAAATGTGACCACTCCCCCAACCGAAGGTTACAACCCTGACCAGAGCCCTTGGAATGTCTCAATAGAAGCAGTGTAATTAACCAATTTCCAAGAGGATATGGAAGCAGGAAGAGTTTCACGAACAACATATTAAGTAAATAAGGGAGACCCAGAAAAGGAAACGAGTTCTAAGGAGGAATCCATAGATGGAGGAAATGAAATTAAATCATCCAATTGCGATCAAGGATAAAACACCCCTGAATAATTGATGTAAGTCACCCGCCTTTGGAAAGAGGGAATTCATGGAATCAAACAGAGCGTCCTTGACAGGATGATGCGAACCAAAGTGAAAGATTCAGAATCACATATCATGAAAAATAATCATGATATTAACTCCTCACATCATACTAAAAAATCCACTACAAAGGTTGAAATTACATTCTACACAAAAAAAAACTCAGGATAGGCTGTTTGTGGGTCAAAATTTGAGTTTGGACAAAATCCCACTGAGGGCATGGTGATAGTCATTGGGTTGTTAGTCTAAAACAATAATCCACTAATATGTCATTAGAAATAGACATGAATGGTGAAAGGGATTGAACAAAATTTTTCTTTTGAGAAAAACATAGGTTAATGTATTCTCTTTCCCAAATTAGACACCTAATTAAAAAAAGATTCACCATAACAAATATGTATATCCCTTTTTGGGCTTACGCCAAGAGTCTGAAAGACATACCACATATTCATCTTGAAACATCCACCTCAATGTTAGGGTAACAATGATATATACCACTCATTATTTTGATTTTGGATGAATATGTTATGTTATAAATAAGGGGAAAATACTACATATAATAATAATAATATCATTATTATAATTATTATTTAAAAAATGACAAATAGAATGGATATCATGGTCTTTTGACTATACATGTATAATATGTTTCCACTTCAACTAGGTTCACCCCCTCTTATCACTATCTTATATTATAATATTATTAAAATATATTTTAATGGAAATGGGGATAATGGGTTATACACATGTACATGAGGTCATCCCCACTCCCAGGCACTTACAACCTCCATCACACTCTCTGTTATTTCCACATTTAATCAAATAATAATATTTATAATAGTATTATTATCATAATTTATAGGATAATAATATTATAGACCACACATTATGGGCCTTCTCAACCCCTCAATTCATGCGATCATCCCAATTTTTTCTATTTCTAAAATGCTAATAATATTAAAATTTATAATTTTAAATAACTATAATCCAATAATGAGGTGTCCATAGGCCATCTACCTCAACAGTTTTATTATCCATCACTCCAACTTATTCTGGCCTTCAATTGATTTATTTCATCAATTTTTTTATTATTATAAATAATAACATTGATCACATATCCAATATTAATATTACTAATAATAATAAATATTACATGTTATTATTGTTTAAAAAAATAATAAATTTCCCCATCAATAAAGATTTGATAGATATCAGATATTAGAAACTCTTTTCTTTAAAACCGTTAAAAATTAATATGAAACAACCTCATGTCCCTGAATTCACCTCTTGTGCACATACATCTCTATAAAATCACCCCTTCAGGTCTTATTTCAATTGAATATATCCCATATCCTTCATTGAAAATTAATTTTTTGATAAACCATTTAATTGTGTGTTGTTTGTTATACCAAACCAAATATAGGGGGTTCAATCACACTCTGATCCTCGACAACAATGTCAAATTGTGTCCCCATAGCCCAAGGGTGAAGAACAAGATTAATGGATATGGGAAAACACAAGAAAAAATTTAACAATTAATGGTTGATATTTATTGGTAAATGATTATAAAAATGGAATGATATGAATGGAATCAAGGGGTTTGATAGATTAATTAAACATTAAGGAAGAAATGATAGTGAGAAAGAATAGATAAATCACATATCAAAATTATATATATAATCCTTCCCCAAGTGTTTAAAAAAATGGGTGAAATCTAAAATTTTCAGGCCCAACATGGATTATGGATCAATAACTAGAGATCATTACAGTCTATAGTGATGAATAATATCAACAATGTTTGATTCCCATCGATCCACCTTGACCCGATAGTCATTCATCATTCAGTGACTATACACCAATGAATAATTTTCTCTAAATATTCATAGATATATAATGATTTGATTGGATAGTTCATGAAAAATAATCATTATTGGGTATATGTAGGTGAATTTAATTATTTTATTTAATAAAATAAACAAATAAATTATTTATTTAATATTATTAAATGCACAGTCCATGGGCTGCCTTAAATAGATATCTAACATTGACCACCATTAGGTCTCATCTAGGGAAATCCCCATGTTCTAGAATCAAAATTAACCATTTATTTCCAATCTTTGAATCAGTTTTGGATTTATTCCATCTTTTCGAGAAAACTATTTTTGTTGGTTTCTAATAAACATATTGTTTTTTTAATATCAATTTTATCCCCACAGTGCCTTGGAATCTCGATCCATTTTAGTGACTGGATCCTAGTAGAAATATTGGAATATGATGATTTGTTAATTCGATAAATGAGTCCTTAAGTAATTACCCTATTTAAATAGATTATCAACATTGAAACATGAAAACTTAATGAAAATATGGGGAAACTAAGCCTGCATCCATCTCTCCCACTCCCAATTAATGTAGGATGACACTGTGCAATGGTTTTCACACACATCTACTCAGCCATGACTAGTGAATCACACCAAGAACCTAGTCAAACTGAAATCACATGGTCAAGAAATGAACAACCTCACTAACTGATGATATATCTAGAATATGAGAATATTATCATTAAAGGTAGTCTACAATCCCTGGAAAATCATCGTGATCATTGACATGGTGAGATATTTTGGAATAGATCATCTTTTTGTCAAACTCTAATTGAAACCATCAGCAGTACAAAATGGAATAATTACATTTTTTTAGAAGTCCTCATATAGCTTTTGATGAACTAAACCCCTTTCATAACCATCACATGCATTAGTTATAGTCATACCAGAGCTAAGTCCCATGTAAACTAACTTCACAATGGTTACCTATCGGGTCTCCCATTCATAGATAGAAATGGTTCTATGATTATGGTGGAATAATAACTAATTCAACACAATGTCCACCGATTCCTGTTAATCCTCCTAGCTATAGCCCAAACCTAATGTGAAATATTGAATCACGTTTTCTAGAACCTAAATGGTCTAACCATTTTGACGATATATATTGGGTAGAAGTAGTACGCTCAATTGTAGATGCGTTCCAAAGGACATCTGAATCTACTCCATAATTGTGACATGAAGTAAGCATCACAGTCTGAATTATATTTGATAGGATTACATGAATTTGGAATAACTTATACATGAATAGGAATCATAAAATCACCACTAAGTGCAACACTCGAGTTGGTAAGAAGTGTGTAAACATATAGAGTCAATCTACGATCACTGATGTAGAATAATGGCCTCTCGTCATATGTGGTAGCCCCGTCCTGAGAACCTCAAAAAGAAATCATTTATACTTCCACCCAACACCGTGGACTACAGAAACATACATGAGTGATATTTAGAGTTAAAATCAACATCTATCATTAATTTCCTTGTCCACCAAACTCAATGCCAAATGATATCGATGAAACAACCCTTATAAAATTTTTAAAACTAATGGAAAACCTCATAAAAACATATTTCTTAAAGTATGACAAGATCCAACAGCATTTGTTGGATATGGATGTTGTGCTTGAAACATTTAGGGATTCCATCAGGAATGTATCTAGTGGATATCTGGTCACAAAATATCTCCCAGTTGATATCACCATGTAATTCCCCCTTAATTACCGTAGAATTATAGGGGAAAAATATTTACTAGAGGTATGTTGAACTATCATCACTCAAATGGGTCAACTAAAAAGAGTTTAACTTATCCATCACCTTTCCTAAAAAAATTATATATAAAAACTACATGTGATAATCTAATACCACATCCACAACCTAGGATTCCCTCTAGCTTATGCCACCTCAAATTTTATATGATCCATTATTAATCTCAATTCAAAGAAGATATATCATGAGAAGTATACCTTGGAATATATAACTATATCCACAAGAGCTGCAATGTGACTAGAACCTTTCTCTGATGTCTTGCATGCATCAACCTTGACAACAAAGAAATGATGGTATTTTCATATAAGATAACCATGAAATGATCCAATAATGGTTAAGGATACAAATTATATGTCTTTAAAACACTGATGGGGTGTTCAAAATGACAATTTCTATCAAAAATAATTCTTATCAACCAAAGTGGATATAAGAATATGTGTTAGAAACATTCACACATCAAACATATAGTAGGAGATATCCCATAAAGAGGTTAAACATTGAGATCCACTTTTCCTTCATCAACTAGTTGAAAAGTTCACTGATTCTTAGGTGTGTATTTTCCTCCCTATTAGTCACCTTCCTCAAGTGACGCAAGTCTAAAGATAAACTCAATCCCACATAAGCTACCTTTGTAAAAACATATGGATTTCTTGGGAAACAAATTTTTTCTTAAAAGTCCCCACTCTAAAGGCTCCCCTGAAAACACCTACATCTCTAAGAACTAAATGGGTTTCATCTAATATGCTAGTGTATATATTAGCTTTCCCCTATTGAAATTACATGTCTAAATCTAACTCTCAATGGGAGGTAAACTATACACATCATCAAATGGACTCCCTCATAATCTTTCTACACTAGAGGCAGCTGAAAGGTTATTGAATCCTCTACTCCATGTGTAATACAAGTCGAATGATGAGGAATCAGTTGTGTCCTCCAAAAAATGAGCTCACACTTCGCTGATTGGGGATCACTCTTTATCAATGTAGGGAAAATCCTTCCAAAAACACTAGAATAAATACTACCCACAATGGTTCCACTCAACTAATCCTGGATGGTAATATATAATACCGCAATGATGAAAACACAATTGGGTCCCATTGATACTTTGGAATGATTAAAAATGACGCTTTTCCTCATCATAGAGTCATGCCACTCCATCAATAGAATCATAAAATCTTTTATCCTGTTTATATGGGAGATGAAATGATGGTTTTAAGATGTTTGTACCATTTGAAATATTTTTAATCTTCTAATTATAGAAATATTGATGTAATTAGGGTTTCCCCATATCATGGATTACACTATGGAGTTTTTTTTCATGGTTTTTCTATATTTTTGTTATTTTTAATGAACTGTTATATTTCAAAGGGGTTTCTATAGAATAATTAAAATATCATAATTCTATAAATCTATAAAACATTAATACTGATTAAATAAAGTAGTGGATGAAACAAAATTGGAGAGAAGTCCAGAATTGTTTATAATAATTACCATGAAATTATACTAGATTCTCTTATTATTTATTGCTTATAAAAGATTTATTATATAAATTTTTGGGAAACACATTCTGAAATTTTTGAACTGTATATGTCATTAGGTTTGATGAGACACAGTCATCGATTAATATTTCAATTTCATCCTTCATTCATCATGTGTTGATAAAAGTATCTAACGATGACAAAAAATTTGGAATAGACTATGTAAATTACTCAGAATTATTGATAGACAATTGAAAAGCTTCAAAAACAAGAATCGAACAATAAAATTTTAATAGGACTGAACTAGATGTCTGAATCCAATACGAAACACACATCAAATGTCAATGTATCATTCAAATAATGGAATATAAAATGAAAATAAATGACATGAAATTAATTTTCATACATCAATTGATTATTCAACAGTTCCAATTAATGAAATTTAATATATATTTAATGAAAAAGTGAATGATCAGAACGAAATCACCATAGATAATCACATGGAATGACTTAATAAAAATATATAATTATTCCCATGGAATGAAGTCAACATTCGATCATCATTACAATTCTAAAAATAATATAATTTTCTAATTCTTCAGAGGATCCCCAAGCACCTCTCTCGGTCAACCCTCTCTGGTGAGTTGAAAGCAATATCTACTATTTGTTTGATCTCCCCTCCTTCTGAAATATATTTCCCTTCTTAATTATAAAAAATTCATTTTATATTTTATAAAGATTTCCAACATAAATTTTTTAATTTGATATATCAATCCCTTTTTTGTATTATTTTACCTCTTTCCTTCATCCACAACCCTTTAACATTAATAATTCACACATAAAATTTTGAAAACTATAATAGAATTAAAAATTTCATCTAACACCATAACTAGTCCATGTCCTAATCATAGAACCCTAACACCATCTACTTCTACCCTATGGAAAATTACTTCGTAATATGATGAAGTAAAAATTCATCGATTTTATTGTTAAAACAGTTAAGGAAATCAATCCCTCACCACCTTCAATCCATCCTTCAAAACACACAAAAATAAAACCAGCAAATAAAAATTCCTTCTGGACCAATCAGTTTTCTAACATCCCAGGTATTTATAGAATAATACATTTTCTAATCTATTAATATTTTTAAATATAAAATTATTTTTAGTTTAAAGGGGAAACTATGTAAAATAGTGTACCAGACATGCAACAATAAGTTTCTATGAAATATTATGTTGCTCTCAATAGTGAGTTATACAGAAAAATATCAATAATATTATTATATTAAATGGTAGTTAACTGCTATATGCTATATTGGACCGAATGAAAATAATTAACTATATTAGGAATTTTCAAATTTGTTAAATTTTGTTATATTTATTCAATAAATTTTAGAGGCTTAAATTGGGAAAGAATCAAATTTTCTGAATAAAATAGTCTTATATTTTGAAAAGGTCATTTTACCACCATTTGATTGAGAAACATTTTTTAAAAATAGTGTTTTTATAACTTTTATGTGTTCTATTTTAGAAACTAAACTATTTTTAGAATCCATACATAAAAATTTAAATCGGTTTAAATTTTTTCATTTTTCTGATAAAATCCATATTTTTATAAACAGTGAAAAATACTACATTATAATTCAAAACATCCTGTTTATATTATTTGTTTATATTGTTAGATTGTATTTTTAATTTGTTTTAATGTGCAATTTTATTATATTTTTATCATTTAAATAATGTTTTTGGAGTAATTTCATATTTAAATTGGACATAAACACATGTCAATCTTTTGATAGTTTTACTTCAAAAAAACCCAACATTCTTATTTTGAAAATGAGATTTAATTTTCATGTAATTACTGCAACCATTTTAATTTGAAATTAGAAAAATGGATTCTATATTTGTAATCAGAATACCAAAATGTGTAAATAGGTACCTTTTATTTTTTGATATTATGAAGAGTAACTTTAGCAATTATTTATACTTTCCATGGTTTAATGTTAAATAAGTTAAATAAGGGTAAATGTTGACATATTAACAATATAAAACTACCCTAAAAGATGTAAAAATCCTATGGGATGAAATATTTCCGACCATGAGCATCATTGGGTAGAATTTAGTTCCCCATTGAGCTGCTAAGATGTGATAATGACAATTTATAATATTTATTTTAAATAAAAACTAAACAAAACATAAAAATGTATCTCATAACTAAATTTTTTTAATATAGTTTATATTAAATAAATATTATACTATAAGTAGTAATTAAAAATATTAAAATATTTCCTTCATAATGTTATTTTATATATAATTTCTAGACATTAAATAAATAAATTTATTTATGACACAATTATGATGATGTGATTACGTTATTGAAGAATGACTTAAATATAGGATATTATAAATATTAAAATAAATTTAATTTGAACATTTTTATGAAATAAACTATGTTTTTATGAAATTGAAATTGGAGGGATTATCTAATTCCTTTTTTATAATTATTAAATTTTTATTAAACCTGAATGACCCGAAGGCCTTCATTTTTTATTGATTTCTGATAACCCCCCTTTCAAGGGATGACGAGGAGCCCTTACAAGGCCCATAGACTTAGGAGATTACATGACCTGAAGGTCTTCAGAAATTCAACCAAACTATCTACAAGGAACTGCCCCTCCCCAGCATCTATATCTTGATAGTATCTCTCAACCGTTGCATGACCGTCTGGCTAGGCTTCCCGTGCAAGCACAAGATGGTACTGATGGCATAGCCATACCCTCTCATTCTGAAAATACAATTGGTTATTACTCTGGTGAGTGTACCTTCTCTAATCCTCTTCTAGGGCTGCTCCTTTTTTGTAACTATATTAATAATATATTATTAAAACACAATAATTCATGGTAAGAGATGATGTTTTAAACTAAGGCTTATTGCTAAAATATAAAGTTAATTTTTTGGTATAAACATGACTAAATCTTATTGGTTGAGTGTATTTAGACACAACCTCATCATATCCAATAAAATTTTCACTTTTTAACTAGTATATTAAATAGTCTATTTATAATGAAAAATATTTCAAGACATCCCTTTAGTTTCCTTCCTCCCTCTTATAAAAAGGCACCACCACCAGCGAGTTACTCACACCACTAAATCCCATTAAATGAGTCAAAAGATTATTAACTAAGATCCATAATCAATAACATACTCCTCTAAGAATTACACCTGGAAATAAGAATTTTAGGAAATCCTTTTTTGACTGAAATCATAAAGAGTTACTAGATTTAGAGGAAACGTCTTCTCTAAAGCTTCGTTCATTTATTTTCCATCTCCACCCCGATTGTATTTTTATTCCATTATTTTATAAAAACAATAGTATCATAAATGATGCATTTCATTTTTATCTCTTAATATTATATATATTATAAATATATATATACTATATATATATATATGATATTTTAATCATGAATAATATTCTAGAGAGGTTGGACCTTTGAACTCATGGACTATTTACATCAAAACATGTTCATTTTCGACTCAAGTACGAAATATCGACAAAATGTATGATATGAACTTAAGTGATTATGTATTTTTTATAGAATGTTAATAAGTTCTATAATGGTTATAGTAAACCTGAAAATGCTTATGAAGAAATTATAAATTAACCAATTTATATTATTCAGGTACATAAGGATTTTACATAATGAATCGGTCTCAATGTATGGGACTTCATCTCAAGCTCCTTCCATTGAGTAATTTCCAGAAAATATGGACTTTTATTGTTTTATTTGGTGTATATACAACCACTACGCCTTCCGATATCCATATATTATCTATAATAATGTTATTTATTAAATCATGACCATTAAAATTTAAATATTAAAAGTGGTTTGGGACACCATGAAGGTTTAAAGATTTAATTATCATATCTTTCTCATGAGGACATTAAATTATAAGGGTATACAAGGAACATACATTTTTTTGTGTATGATTAATTTGATTCAATGGTTTCAAGTGCAATTGTTTTATATTAATAGTTATAAATTATTTAACAAATGAAAAAATTAATGCTTTTTTAATGTATACAGTGAAAATTAATTCTACACTGTCGTAACCGTTATTTGATATTTGGCTTCCTCTATAAGCCTTAATATATTTAAAAAGTAAAAATGATACATTATTCATTTATTTGGGTATATTTTTATTTAAAATGGAATATTAAATAATAATATAATTTTTTTCCAAATTTTTTTTCATAAGGGATTAGAAGTGTTCTTTAAAAGGGTTTAGGATAAATGTGTTTTTGAAATGGTACATGTAAATTTTATGAATGAGATGAGCCCGATATATCTTATAGGAAGTGTTGACCACATTATAGCTCATAGGAGAGCCCAATGAAGATTAAATGAAGGTTTGATCCCCCATTATAGTTCACAGATGAGCCGAATATAGCTTATACGAAGGGTGATAACCATTATAGATCTCCAATTTGGAATTCAACCATATGGTTATTATAACTGGAAGATGATTTTAAGAGTTTTATGTATATGATTATTTAAGTCACCCTAAAGCGTATTAATTGGGTTTTATTGGTTTTAGTTCTTTTCAATGGGAAATAAGTATGAGTTTTATTTATGTGAAAATTATTTCTTACATCCTCTCAAAGAACATTGAATGGGTAATTTTGTTTTAACTCGACAGATGGGTTTTAATTATTTGTATCCCCATTAATGATCATTTTATACTAATCCTAAGTATTTGAACTATTTTTCATATGGTACATGGAAGGTAAAGAGAGAGTAAGAGTTCAAGAATATTTTTAGTAGGAAAATAATTAATTTTAATGAGTTTCATTATTGTGAATAAAATTGGATAGAGTGGAAGTGTATGATTTGTAATATTTTAGATGTTATGAAATATGTATGGCCTAATTATCTAAAACTCAAATCCAAAAAAGATCCCCATTGTGAATTCCTTACATAACTATATATTTTGTAATGCTTATGGTTAGGGCTTTATAGTTTGTATTAGTTTTTGGTTTAGAGTATTTTTGAGAATAGGTTTTTTTCTTAAGGGTTAGGGATGTCATCATGGGTTTTTAATATTAAGTTATATCATAAGGTCAATTTCCTAGAAAATCCATTTTAGGATTTATGATCTAGAATATTTAGGCGACTAATGGTAATTTTGAAGACATTCACCTATGAGTAAATTATGGGTTATTAATTTCTAGGATGAAATATGCGACGAATGAGATAACCTTTGAGGTTAAAATATGTTTTGGTTATTTTGAGTATTTTACCTCATATTTGCGAATGTTTTAAAATTTTATAGATTTTAAAATGGACAACCCATAAACCATGTGGAAAACCATCACATTGGACAATGATATGGTAATCAATCAATAACTAAATTATGATTGAGATTTATCACCTAACATTGGACTACTTGAAGTCCCTCGTAAGTAAGACTTATTATTTTTATTAAAATGATTTTATAGATTTTGAATATGTTGATTTTTTGAACTTATGTTTTATCAAATTTATATCTTTAGTATGGATTAATGGGTTGGTGATTAACTGATAAATTTTACATGGTAAGACATTCACTTTTTTGGGAACAATATATGCCTAAGGAATGTAAAATACTATGGGATTTCATTAGAGAAGTAATGGTTGAATTAATTTTGTAAGAATATATTTTTAATTTTGGAAACATATTTATTGGGGTAATTTATGGAAATGATTAACCTGTCATAGATATCATGTGATTAAGTTAATTACTTTTAAGTATGAGACCTTAAGAGTATTTTATGTTATTTGGAGATAAATGTTATGATTTTTCTATTGAGAATATGTGATCAAATTGTTATGAATTTTGGGTTTCAAAATTAGTTTGTACTATTTTGAAGAATTTGAAGGAAAATTGTTTATTGAGTGGTATTTTTCGAACCTTGGGTATTACTTTTAGAATTTTGGAGATTAAGAGTAGTATTTATTTATATAAAAGATTATTATTTTGGAGATCATATGAAATGGTACTAACTATTTCAGTTTCATAATGACTAAAGACATGGGAAATAAATAGTTCAAATTTTGTGGATTATAAGATTCTATAGAAGTTGATTATAGTGCTTCAGGTGTGACCAAGTGAACATGAATACTCATCACTTGGAGTGTATATGGTAGATATTTATTAATGTATGAAACTCTAATTAAAAAGTAAATATTTTTTTATGTATTCTTAGTCATGTTCGTATGTTAATTCCTCAGCATTATGAAAGGGATACTAAAAAAAGAAAAAGCATGTTTACTTCTCATACTAGGAAATCAATGCCTATTTAACCCATAACTATTTTATGGTTTTATGGTTATTATATTTCCCTTGATCATGTTTTCTATCACTCTCAAACATAATATTATGGTGAGTTTTATCTTCCATATCCATGATTGCATACATGTAACCCTAGTTTGTGTTATATTAGGTGACCTGTGTACTTATCTGTATATCATTTAAAGTTGAATTTTTATTAACCTTATTTTTATGTGGCATTTTCAATGAAGTTAGTGAGCCTCATTTTAAAATTTCAAGGACGTAATTTTCTAATGGGGTAATGATGTAATATCCTAGGTATTTATATAATTATACATTTTCATAGATATAAATATTATGTAATTTAATATTAATTATAGTTTAAAGGATACATTGAGTAAAATAGAATATCTCACATGTAAAAACGAGTTTATAAAAAATCTTACGTTGCACACAACACTGAGTTATATCGAATATTAATGTCAAAATAATTTTATTAATTTAAATGGTTGTTAACGACTAGTCAATGTGTTGGTGATAATGAAAATAATTAACTATATCATGATCATATATATTTTAAAAATAATTTCATATTTATCAAATAAAATTTAGAGGAAAAAAATGAGAATGAATCCAATTTAAATCATAAAATACTCTAATATTTTGTAATGGTCATTTTACCACATTTTGATAGAATTTTTTTTTTGAAATTAATTTTTTCAATTTTAAATGTTATTTTTGATAAAATATTCATCTTATTTAGAAGTGGGAAATAAAAAAATAATTCACTTGAAATTTTAGTTTTTTTTTTCATAAAATACGTATTTTAAGAATAGTGAAAATACTGCATTTTATTTTAAAACTGCATTTTTATCTATTTATTTATATAGTTATATAAAGATTTTAATTAATTTTAAATAATAATAGGATTAATTTTTATCTTTTAATCTAATTTTTTTTATTATATGTAATTTAACCTTTAAATTGGACTCAAACACATGTCAATATTTCTATAGTTTTTACTTCTTAAAAACCCGCATTCTGGTTTTGACAAAGGGTATAAATATTAAATTAATTAATGAAACTTATGAGTTTTAAATTTGGAAAAATGGATCCCATATTTGGTATAATAATATCAAATTATGTAAATATGTACCTATTATTTCTATACATTATGAATTGTAACTTTACTAATTACTTTTAATTATAATGGTTAAAAGGTAAATCAGTTAAATAAGGGTTATCTATTGTATTATAATAATATAAAACTACAATAAAACAGGTCCAAATAATATTTTATGAGATACTTTAGACAATGAGAATCCTTGGGACTACTTTAGGACCCCGTGTTTCCACTTGGTTGTGATAATGACCTTTTATAATATTTCTTCAAATGAAATGGGAAATATACCAGAAACATTTGTATTCTAACTAAAAAAATTAATTTGGTTTATACAAATGATATGTTAGTCTATAAATAGTCATTATAAATATAAAAATATTTCCTAAATCATGTTATTTTATTAATAATTTGAATACATTAAATAAATAAATTTATTTATGACACAATAATTATACAGTGATTATCTTATTAATGAATGATTCCAATAAATGATATCATTAATATCAAACTAAAATAAATATGGAAATTTTTATGCCATACATGAATTTCTTATAAGGAATTGACACTTGAGGGATGCGATAATTCCTTTGGTTTGAAGGCATTACATTTTTATGAATTTAACAAAAAACCATTAATAATAGTGTTAAAATTGAGATAAATTAGTTTTTATAAGAAATACTATTTTATTAAATGATAAAATAGTCATCAAAAGCTACAATTCATCCAAATTACATATATAAAGTTTATAATTTTATTAATGATCCACATTTGGTTCTATTTGCATTTTATTGTATCTATTATAACCGTATATTAAGAAAATACATTATGAAATGGCAAGAGTTAATGTTTTTAACTAAGGGTTAAGGCTAAAATATAAGGTTAATTTATTGACCTAACCATGTCTAAACCTATTGAATGAGAGGTTTTAGACCCATAATCATATTATCATTAAAATATATCACTTTTTAATTATTATATTTTTAGAACAAATTTATAATAAAATAATATTTCAAGACATTCCTAAAGTGCCCCTCCTACCTCTTATAAAAGGCCACCACCTCTACACATTTACTCACACCTCTCAAGGCCCATGGCTCATCTATATTTTTCTAATATAATCTACAAAAATACATCACTTAATAATATCAGAATTTATTTGGGAATAAGGCAATTCAATTAATACTCTTTTCTCAAATAAAAAAGAGTTATAATATTTAGTGGTAACATCTTCTCTCAAGGTTCTTTCATTTATTTTCCTTATCCCGCTCTTTGCTGTTTTTATGAAATTATTTTGTAACAAATATAGTATACTCAATAGGATATGAGGTTTTTATGTGACGTGTTTGAGCTAAACTTCCTCAAACATCAATCTAAATAATTTAGAACAAATTGTTTCCCTGTTTGGTGAACTACGACATTGTAAAACGATGATTACTCAATTTTCTAATACCACCTCTTTTGGTGGCCATTATGATGTCATTTTATTTATATATGAACTATATTATATTTATCTTTTCTCTATAATTCTATAATTTCAAGTTTAAATCATTCATTTATTCATTGAATAATGTGTATATATGATAATTTATTTAAGTAAGTGTGGATAACTACCAACATAAAGTGTTATGACTATTTCATGCTATACATGGAATGCATAACAGATGGTTTTATTAATCCAATGAGACATACATGACATAAATATATCACTTGTATTATATTATAAAATTATGTAATTTTATTATTATTCAATTAATATGATAATGAAATGAAAGTAGTATTCATGCGTATGTATGACCTACCATCTCAATGAATAGTGCGTTTAATTTCTTATATCCAAATATTATGGAAATTAAAAATACAAATATACTTGATATATATGATCTTTAAATAATGAATAATATTTTGGAGATTATATAATTTTTACCACATGGAAAATTTACACCAAAACGAGTTCATTTTTGGCTCAATTACCAAATATCGAAAAAACGACCGATATGAACTTCAATAATTATGTAATTATAATAAAATTGTAACAGGTGATACTAAAAGAATAATAAACTGGAAAATAGATGTAAATAAATTATTAAATAACCAATGTTTATTATCCATATTCTATCTATACTAATTTTTTTATTAAATCATGGAGATTAATATTTTAATGTTCCACGGTGTATGAGACACATTGAACGTTTAAATATTTCATTATCAAATATTTTCTTTGTGATATTAAATTATATAGGTACAAAATGAATATAAAAAAAAGTTATTTCCATTATTAATATCATTAAATGTTTTCAACTATAATATTTTTTATGAATAATATTACTTTGTTTTCAGAATGAAAAAATGGATGTTTTTTAACATATACGACAATACTGTCTTCTTGACCACCATAACTATTATTTGATATTTGGATCCCTCTATAAGCCATAATGTATTATAAATTGAATATTAATCCCGTAATAGTTTATATTGGTATCGTATAATTTTACATGGGTTTTTAAATGAA
This sequence comes from Viscum album, assembly GCA_963277665.1. Classification (NCBI taxonomy): domain Eukaryota; kingdom Viridiplantae; phylum Streptophyta; class Magnoliopsida; order Santalales; family Viscaceae; genus Viscum; species Viscum album. Next base: position 793,920,775 of record OY728143.1, on the reverse strand, counting down.
ATTGTATTTTTATATTGAAATGTTTTTCATATAGGATTAGAAAGGTTTTTCTAAAGGGTTTTGCGACAAACGTGTTTTTAAAAAGGTAATTGAGAATTATATGAAACGGTTGAGCCCAATATAACTTATATGAAGTATTTATCCCCATTATAGCTCATGGGAGTGCCTTATATATCATATAATATGGGTTGAGTCTAATTATAGCTCATGGGTGGTGTAACACCCCAGGATTTCAGAGTGTGTTATTTCTTAAAAATAATTCAATAACTTGCACTACACGCAACACCGAGTTCAATCACACCATTAAAAGAGTTCATGAATAGTATTAACTACATTTTGAACTTTATATAATCCTTATAATTTTAGAATCCCGATTATGAGTTTCTTAGTCATATTGCAAGAACAGATTCATTTTCAGTATTATCAACTTCTAATAGTGAAACCTTTTTAAATACAATATTTTAAACTTTTTGACTAAATTGGGACATCAAAAATTTAAAATGAAACATCCCAAGCTTCCACGGTACGCTTTCTTTGAGTAATACAGTAGCGTGTGTTGTACGCAACCTTGAGTTTTAACACACACCAAAACCAATCAAACTAGCCGTTATGAATAGTAATACCTAATTTTTGAAATTATATATATTTTATATTTAAAAATGGACTTCATTTTTGGATTCGGAATATCGAAATTAGCCTAGGGTGAAATTTTGGTACATTTCGGATAACTTTTATATTTTGATGAATAGTGAAAATTACTAAATTTTAATTAAAAACAACTTTTTTAATCAAAATAATTAATATTGATAAATTATGAATTTGAGTGGTTTTAACGTATATTTAGAATATATTTTTACCATTTAATATAATGTTGGTCATTGGACATAATTTTACAATTAAACCGAACATAAACAAGTGTCAATCTTTTGGTAGTTATTATCTCTTAAAAACACGCTTTTTGTTTTGACAGCGGGAATTAATTTTAAATTAATTTCTGCCACTTCTGTGTTTTGAATTTAGAAAAATGGATTCCATATTTGGAATCAGGATGTTCAAATTGTGTAAATAGGTAACTTTTATTTTTAGACATTTTGAATAATTACTGCGGTAAATATTTTATTTACCATGGTTAAGGGTAAATCCGGTAAATAAGGGTTAAAAAAATAATATTATAATAATACTAAATTACCCTAAAACGTGTCTTAACCCTATTGGTTGATACATAGTCGACCATGGGCATCTTTGGGTCTATTTTGGGACCCCATGGATCCACTTGTAAGTGATAATGACACTTTATTTTAATTAAGTCAAAATGAATACAAAAATGACACAAGCATATATCTTTTAGAACAACAATTTTTACATAGGGTTATACATGTTGGATTTTCGATTATAAATATTCATTAGAAAGATAAAAAGATTTCCTACATAATGATATTTTATTTATATTTTTTAGACATTAAATAATTTATTTTATTTATGACACAATGATGATGCAGTAATTACTAAAATAGTAAAACATTAACATAATTGATATTATAAATACCCAAATTAATATAATATGAAACTTTTAATGAATTAAACTAATTTTATAGGATAATATGATATATTAGGATTGATTTAATTGACTTTGTTCGAAGTAATCAATCTGTTATGAGTTTCACAAAAATCAACTATTGAATAGTGTCAAAATTGACATAAAAGAGTTCTTAAAACAAATATTATATTATTAATTGATATTAAATTCCTAAAAATCTAAGGTTCGGCCAAGAGACTTATATTATGATAGGTTAATCATTAATGGACCACTTGGGGGTCTCTTGGATGTATATAGTAAGTTTATTAACCATAATATATAAAAATACAAAGAGACATTGTAAAAGTGAAACTAATTAACTTAGAGTTAATACTTAAAGATAAGGTTAATATAAGTACCCAAACCTGTCTAAATTCTATTGGATGAGTTGTTTTCGACCTATCCCCACCTCATCCTTTGAATAGTAAACTTTGGAGCCTTTAGAAACCGAATATGAATTTATTATAAATTAATATTTCTAGCTTTTCCAAAGGTGCCCCTCACCCCTCTTATAAAAGGGCACTCCTCCTTCCCATTTCTTCACACCTTCAAAGCCTTTTGGTTCGGCCAAAATCTGCCCAAATACTCTCCCAACATCCCTCAATACAACCTAGAGGCCTTAGTTTGATCAGAAAGCCAACCTAAGGAGCCCTTTTGATCAAATCAAAAGGAAGAACCCGAAGAGGAGGTAATGATTTCACCACCCTTTTCTAAGTTCATTTCTTCTTCCACTTCTTCTTCCTTTGTTCTTACCATTCTGAAATAATAACTCCAGTATCTCACATATACTGTGATGTTATTATAAATATGGTACAATCATATTCAGTATTCTATCCACCCTTTGAATAACATGTCACCATACGTGCGTACGTACGGCTTACCGTCTCCACGTCGTGGTGTAATTGTTATTCAATATAATATTATTTGGATGGGTATAATAATGATGTGTAACTCATGTAAATAATAAATATAACATGTTAATGATTCTGTATATATGATATACCATCCATTTATATATTATTTTAATATCAAAAGAATGATATTGTCGCTCGTGCGTACGTACGGACTACCGTCTCCACGAACGCGATGAGATTCATTCTCCATCGTATCCATTCAAGTATAATTATCATTTGATGATTTAAAAATGATGTTTAAGGACTGTATATCATTCTGGATATGAATAAGATACAACAACCATGGCTTATGTAACAAAACATATAAAAGAAAATGAGTAAGTTAACTCCCGAAACGACGATAATTCTAAGATATTATTAACAAATCAATGTTAAAAGATCATATATGATATCATATTAATATATATGATTCTTGTATAATTTAATAACAAATATTTCACCATTATACAGGAGGTTAACCTACCCCAACCAAGGAAAAGTACAAGGTAAGGGTTATTTCACAATCTCTTCATTATCCGAGGTTGTTTATACGTAATAATCTACTGGGATCTCGTTATCATCCACATCCATGTTTCTTCGAAATGTATTTCAAAACATTTTTACTATTTACAAGAATATGGGTTAAAGTCATTTATACCCTTGTTTGACTTTTTATAAGAGGTTTATAAAGGAATCTTTCCGTCGTTTTCAAAACAATGTTCTTTTTAACCTTTTCGACAGAATTGAGGTAAGAATGTTTTTTTTAACTTATACGGCGGGTGCGGTTATTTTCCGCCGTTATAAAATCGTCGAAGCTTTACATACAAGCTTATAAGAATATTTTCAAAGAAAATGTTTTATTTTATATGGATCTTAAATGATTTCAAAATAAAAGGAGATACTTCTTTAAAAAGAATTTTGATTTCATCTATGTCAACATCCTTTGATGGATTTTAAGATTATTTGAAGTTGATTTATTATGATACAAAAATTCTATATTGAATTGAAGGTTTTGTGATATGTTTGACTGTGGATGTGCTATTTTTATACCATTCATAGTTTATGGTGAAATTATTGACATTTCGTATGCTAGTTTTAATCCGAATGTTTATGTTATATTTCAAACTTTTCTTCAGATGAATGTGCTAAACAAGTATGTTCCGGGTTGGGGACCGGTAAAAGTAAGCCCTCCAGGTTGGGGACTGGTAAAAGTAAGCCCTCCAGGTTGGGGACTGGTTAAAGTAAGCCCTCCAGGTTAGGGACTGGTAAAAGTATGCCCTCCGGGTTGGTGTCCGGTTATTAGAGGCACTCCGGGTTGGTGTCCGGTTATTAGAGGAACTCCGGGTTGGTGTCCGGTTATTAGAGGCACTCCGGGTTGGGTTCCGGTTAGAAGTAACCCCTAGGTCTTGGGATGAGGCCTAGACAAAGAAATTAACGTTTAGCATTATGCATTCCAACATTATGAAAGTGGTTATTTATTTTTGCATGTGATTATTCGATTAGTGGAATATCCATGTGAATAAGTAAATGGCATTATTTCATTTTATTTATGCCATACCATGTTGAAAGTTCATGTTTAAAAGGCTTTTGTTTTAGTTATACATTGCATTAAATGTTCATTCTTATTGATGAAAGTTTCCGCTATATTGTTATCCTTACTGGGCATTTGAGCTCACCCCTTTTCTATGTTTTATTTTTCCCAGGAAGTGAAGATGTAAGTTATGAATGACCTGCAGGGATATTATGAGGGGATTGTAGTGTGGACTGTGGAAACATTATGTTGTTGTAGTAGTTTTTGATTTTATGATGTAATGTAAAACTTATGAATATATCTAGTGTTTCCAAGGCTACTAAACCAATCGGTCTTTCGAGATTTGATCTTTCTTGTGATCATGCCATTGTTACGTAATTAATGCACCGACTCTGGGCAGCTGGGGTCGGGGCGTTACAGTTGGTATCAGAGGAAGTTTAGTACAAACCTTGGAAGCTAGATTTAGATAAACTCTGATTAGAGCACGTTGACCTAAGAAGAACTTTCTGGATTAGTATAGAAGAACTTCCTAGAATTTTGGTATTGTAGAGATTTTGTGAGTTTTCCGAGCAATACATCCCTGTCTGGATACGAGCAGGTAGAGGCGGCTCTGGCACAGATGTACCTAGGGGTAAAACCCGAAAACACCGCTTTGAGCTAGACTCGAACGGGAACTGGTGCACGACAACGGGCCTTGCTGCACTCTTGGTTACGACACTCCCGGGGGATATCCTTAGGATAACTCTCATTTTCTTTACAAATCATTTTGAAGGGATTATGAGTATATACTTCCTCAAAGAAAAAATTCTTATGATTATGGATTATATCCATAAATAGTTCAATTTATGTCAAGTGTTTTATAAGTATGGGATTATGTATTTTGATTCATAAACTGATCTAGTTTATGCCATTGTTTAGAAATGGCGCCCAGTAGAAGGAATGAGAACTCCAGAAATACACATGATTCAAAGAGAAGGAAGGATCATATCTTTCATGGTCTTAAGCTAGAATTTATAAGAGAAATAGTCACCCATGTATTATCATCATATGAAGAAATAATATCATGTGTTGATAAGATAAGTAAAGAGTTTACTGAGTCCTATGCCTTTGAAGGGAAGCAAGAGAAGAAAAGGCTGGAAGAGAGAAAGATGGATAAAGGGAAGAGGGAAAAGAATAATTTTCCCATATGTGGTAACTGTGGAAAGAAACACCCTGGAACTTGCCTGAAAGGAATGAGAGTTTGTTATAATTGTGGAGGAAAAGGGCACAAAGTACGTGACTGCAAGGGTGAGAAAATGGTCTCAAATGTACAATGCTTCATTTTCAAGGAGTTTGGACACTATGCGAACCTATGTCCCAGTCATCAGACTATGCCGCAAATGATGCTATTGGATAATAATCAAGTTATGATACTACCACAGATGAGGAGGAATGATTAGAGTTCTTATGTTGATTATGTCAATTGAGTGTTGTATCAACAATGTACTTGTTATAATAATTATGGAGTATATAGGGATTGTACTGCAGTACTATTTCATTAAGGACTTGAGATTATGTGGAACAAAGAAAAGTGACTCAATAGCAGGATAAAATTTTGGAAAATATATGGTTGAGAGAATGATAAACCATAATATAGTTCTGATACCGAAGTAGTGATTTTGGAATAATACATGATTGTTTTGGATAAATTATATTGGATATTATTGACTACCTTCGAACTGATTAATGATTTGTATATTCCATCATTTTTGGGGTTTAAAATTTTTTTGGATTAATGAAGTATATCCAGCTTTCTATATGGAATAAGGGAGCATGAATGTAATCAATAAGGAATATGGTAATTCAGGATGTTTCAGTGTATTAAAAGAATACATGATGAAGGTATTCATATGATATTACGGGGTAAAAAGGTTCTACATTATGTTTACCTTACTTATAAATGTTGGACTGTGAGTCTGGATAGAAGTATTTTGGATAGTTCTAGTTTGGATTATTTTGGATTACCATAAAAGGAAAACCCGGAGGTCGGGCGGCAACCCGTCGCGTCCGGCAAGGCTGCGAGACTTGGACCCGAAACCGAAGGGCGACAAGGGTGTATCACCTACCACTGGCCCACGAGATGTCCTGGATTAAATAATGTAGTTTTTATTAAAAGATCTTGTAGATGAATTATAAATTCATTTATTTTGGAACCCTATACGAATAGTGTAAATAGAATTTTTCTTACATTCTATTATCTTTTAGAGTGAAAGATGAGTTTGTGGTAGAAATTTATTAATGGATAAAACTATAATTATAAAGTAAGTATATCTCCTTATGATCTCAGTCAATCTCATAAATAGATTCCTCAATATTAAGAAAAGCAACTTAGAACAAAAATGTTTTCCTAGATGGTACCTTAAATCATCACTAATTTATGGCTTTGGGATTGTTGGCCTTTTCATAGCCATGTTCTCTACCACTCTCCATCAGATAATTGATGGTTAGATTTCTCTTCCATATCCATATTTTCCTAAATGGAACCCTAGTATGTTTTATTTTCGGTAATCTTCATACTTTCCACTCTTTAATTTAAATAGAGGCCTCATTAATTCATTTTTCGATGTGGGATTTCAACTAAGATATTTTGAAATGTCAAAAATGTGTTGTCCCAATACCCTATATTTTGTTGAACCGATGGTACTTCAAATCATCATAGATTGATGAGTTTAAGGACCTCAATTTTATACTTGTTTGTGATTGATGACCTCAATCACTACCTATAAATATTTACGTTTTTCCTCCAATTATATGTCTCTAATTGCCACCAATGTTCTCCTAATCGAGATCATAATTTGGTGGTGACCCTTTCATTTATCTTTTCCTCATATTAAGACTAAATTTTAGTAACCCAATTTCCGATGTGGGTTTTCCCACAAATATATTTTCTACTTTCAACCTTTTATTTTCGAAGAACAATTTCAAATTGCGAGGACGCAATTTATTGAAGGAGGGGAGAATGTAACACCCCAGGATTTCAGAGTGTGTTATTTCTTAAAAATAATTCAATAACTTGCACTACACGCAACACCGAGTTCAATCACACCATTAAAAGAGTTCATGAATAGTATTAACTACATTTTGAACTTTATATAATCCTTATAATTTTAGAATCCCTATTATGAGTTTCTTAGTCATATTGCAAGAACAGATTCATTTTCAGTATTATCAACTTCTAATAGTGAAACCTTTTTAAATACAATATTTTAATCTTTTTGACTAAATTGGGACATCAAAAATTTAAAATGAAACATCCCAAGCTTCCACGGTACGCTTTCTTTGAGTAATACAGTAGCGTGTGTTGTACGCAACCTTGAGTTTTAACACACACCACAACCAATCAAACTAGCCGTTATGAATAGTAATACCTAATTTTTGAAATTATATATATTTTATATTTAAAAATGGACTTCATTTTTGGATTCGGAATATCGAAATTAGCCTAGGGTGAAATTTTGGTACATTTCGGATAACTTTTATATTTTGATGAATAGTGAAAATTACTAAATTTTAATTAAAAACAACTTTTTTAATCAAAATAATTAATATTGATAAATTATGAATTTGAGTGGTTTTAAAGTATATTTAGAATATATTTTTACCATTTAATATAATGTTGGTCATTGGACATAATTTTACAATTAAACCGAACATAAACAAGTGTCAATCTTTTGGTAGTTATTATCTCTTAAAAACACGCTTTTTGTTTTGACAGCGGGAATTAATTTTAAATTAATTTCTGCCACTTCTGTGTTTTGAATTTAGAAAAATGGATTCCATATTTGGAATCAGGATGTTCAAATTGTGTAAATAGGTAACTTTTATTTTTAGACATTTTGAATAATTACTGCGGTAAATATTTTATTTACCATGGTTAAGGGTAAATCCGGTAAATAAGGGTTAAAAAAATAATATTATAATAATACTAAATTACCCTAAAACGTGTCTTAACCCTATTGGTTGATACATAGTCGACCATGGGCATCTTTGGGTCTATTTTGGGACCCCATGGATCCACTTGTAAGTGATAATGACACTTTATTTTAATTAAGTCAAAATTAATACAAAAATGACACAAGCATATATCTTTTAGAACAACAATTGTTACATAGGGTTATACATGTTGGATTTTCGATTATAAATATTCATTAGAAAGATAAAAAGATTTCCTACATAATGATATTTTATTTATAATTTTTAGACATTAAATAATTTATTTTATTTATGACACAATGATGATGCAGTAATTACTAAAATAGTAAAAAATTAACATAATTGATATTATAAATACCCAAATAAATATAATATGAAACTTTTAATGAATTAAAATAATTTTCTAGGATAATATGATATATTAGGATTGATTTAATTGACTTTGTTCGAAGTAATCAATCTGTTATGAGTTTCACAAAAATCAACTATTGAATAGTGTCAAAATTGACATAAAAGATTTTTTAAAACAAATATTATATTATTAATTGATATTAAATTCCTAAAAATCTAAGGTTCGGCCAAGAGACTTATATTATGATAGGTTAATCATTAATGGACCACTTGGGGGTCGCTTGGATGTATATAGTAAGTTTATTAACCATAATATATAAAAATACAAAGAGACATTGTAAAAGTGAAACTAATTAACTTAGAGTTAATACTTAAAGATAAGGTTAATATAAGTTCCCAAACCTGTCTAAATTCTATTGGATGAGTTGTTTTCGACCTATCCCCACCTCATCCTTTGAATAGTCAACTTTGTAGCCTTTAGAAACCGAATATGAATTTATTATAAATTAATATTTCTAGCTTTTCCAAAGGTGCCCCTCACCCCTCTTATAAAAGGGCACTCCTCCTTCCCATTTCTTCACACCTTCAAAGCCTTTTGGTTCGGCCAAACTCTGCCCAAATACTCTCCCAACATCCCTCACTACAACCTAGAGGCCTTAGTTTGATCAGAAAGCCAACCTAAGGAGCCCTTTTGATCAAATCAAAAGGAAGAACCCGAAGAAGAGGTAATGATTTCACCACCCTTTTCTAAGTTCATTTCTTCTTCCACTTCTTCTTCCTTTGTTCTTACCATTCTGAAATAATAACTCCAGTATCTCACATATACTGTGATGTTATTATAAATATGGTACAATCATATTCAGTATTCTATCCACCCTTTGAATAACATGTCACCATACGTGCGTACGTACGGCTTACCGTCTCCACGTCGTGGTGTAATTGTTATTCAATATAATATTATTTGGATGGGTATAATAATGATGTGTAACTCATGTAAATAATAAATATAACATGTTAATGATTCTGTATATATGATATACCATCCATTTATATATTATTTTAATATCAAAAGAATGATATTGTCGCTCGTGCGTACGTACGGACTACCGTCTCCACGAACGCGATGAGATTCATTCTCCATCGTATCCATTCAAGTATAATTATCATTTGATGATTTAAAAATGATGTTTAAGGACTGTATATCATTCTGGATATGAATAAGATACAACAACCATGGCTTATGTAACAAAACATATAAAAGAAAATGAGTAAGTTAACTCCCGAAACGACGATAATTCTAAGATATTATTAACAAATCAATGTTAAAAGATCATATATGATATCATATTAATATATATGATTCTTGTATAATTTAATAACAACTATTTCACCATTATACAGGAGGTTAACCTACCCCAACCAAGGAAAAGTACAAGGTAAGGGTTATTTCACAATCTCTTCATTATCCGAGGTTGTTTATACGTAATAATCTACTGGGATCTCGTTATCATCCACATCCATGTTTCTTCGAAATGTATTTCAAAACATTTTTACTATTTACAAGAATATGGGTTAAAGTCATTTATACCCTTGTTTGACTTTTTATAAGAGGTTTATAAAGGAATCTTTCCGTCGTTTTCAAAACAATGTTCTTTTTAACCTTTTCGACAGAATTGAGGTAAGAATGTTTTTTTTAACTTATACGGCGGGTGCGGTTATTTTCCGCCGTTATAAAATCGTCGAAGCTTTACATACAAGCTTATAAGAATATTTTCAAAGAAAATGTTTTATTTTATATGGATCTTAAATGATTTCAAAATAAAAGGAGATACTTCTTTAAAAAGAATTTTGATTTCATCTATGTCAACATCCTTTGATGGATTTTAAGATTATTTGAAGTTGATTTATTATGATACAAAAATTCTATATTGAATTGAAGGTTTTGTGATATGTTTGACTGTGGATGTGCTATTTTTATACCATTCATAGTTTATGGTGAAATTATTGACATTTCGTATGCTAGTTTTAATCCGAATGTTTATGTTATATTTCAAACTTTTCTTCAGATGAATGTGCTAAACAAGTATGTTCCAGGTTGGGGACCGGTAAAAGTAAGCCCTCCAGGTTGGGGACTGGTAAAAGTAAGCCCTCCAGGTTGGGGACTGGTTAAAGTAAGCCCTCCAGGTTAGGGACTGGTAAAAGTATGCCCTCCGGGTTGGTGTCCGGTTATTAGAGGCACTCCGGGTTGGTGTCCGGTTATTAGAGGCACTCCGGGTTGGTGTCCGGTTATTAGAGGCACTCCGGGTTGGGTTCCGGTTAGAAGTAACCCCTAGGTCTTGGGATGAGGCCTAGACAAAGAAATTAACGTTTAGCATTATGCATTCCAATATTATGAAAGTGGTTATTTATTTTTGCATGTGATTATTCGATTAGTGGAATATCCATGTGAATAAGTAAATGGCATTATTTCATTTTATTTATGCCATACCATGTTGAAAGTTCATGTTTAAAAGGCTTTTGTTTTAGTTATACATTGCATTAAATGTTTATTCTTATTGATGAAAGTTTCCGCTATATTGTTATCCTTACTGGGCATTTGAGCTCACCCCTTTTCTATGTTTTATTTTTCCCAGGAAGTGAAGATGTAAGTTATGAATGACCTGCAGGGATATTATGAGGGGATTGTAGTGTGGACTGTGGAAACATTATGTTGTTGTAGTAGTTTTTTATTTTATGATGTAATGTAAAACTTATGAATATATCTAGTGTTTCCAAGGCTACTAAACCAATCGGTCTTTCGAGATTTGATCTTTCTTGTGATCATGCCATTGTTACGTAATTAATGCACCGACTCTGGGCAGCTGGGGTCGGGGCGTTACAGTTGGTATCAGAGGAAGTTTAGTACAAACCTTGGAAGCTAGATTTAGATAAACTCTGATTAGAGCACGTAGACCTAAGATGAACTTTGAGGATTAGTATAGAAGAACTTCCTAGAATTTTGGTATTGTAGAGATTTTGTGAGTTTTCCGAGCAATACATCCCTGTCTGGATACGAGCAGGTAGAGGCGGCTCTGGCACAGATGTACCTAGGGGTAAAACCCGAAAACACCGCTTTGAGCTAGACTCGAACGGGAACTGGTGCACGACAACGGGCCTTGCTGCACTCTTGGTTACGACACTCCCGGGGGATATGCTTAGGATAACTCTCATTTTCTTTACAAATCATTTTGAAGGGATTATGAGTATATACTTCCTCAAAGAAAAAATTCTTATGATTATGGATTATATCCATAAATAGTTCAATTTATGTCAAGTGTTTTATAAGTATGGGATTATGTATTTTGATTCATAAACTGATCTAGTTTATGCCATTGTTTAGAAATGGCGCCCAGTAGAAGGAATGAGAACTCCAGAAATACACATGATTCAAAGAGAAGGAAGGATCATATCTTTCATGGTCTTAAGCTAGAATTTATAAGAGAAATAGTCACCCATGTATTATCATCATATGAAGAAATAATATCATGTGTTGATAAGATAAGTAAAGAGTTTACTGAGTCCTATGCCTTTGAAGGGAAGCAAGAGAAGAAAAGGCTGGAAGAGAGAAAGATGGATAAAGGGAAGAGGGAAAAGAATAATTTTCCCATATGTGGTAACTGTGGAAAGAAACACCCTGGAACTTGCCTGAAAGGAATGAGAGTTTGTTATAAGTGTGGAGGAAAAGGGCACAAAGTACGTGACTGCAAGGGTGAGAAAATGGTCTCAAATGTACAATGCTTCATTTTCAAGGAGTTTGGACACTATGCGAACCTATGTCCCAGTCATCAGACTATGCCGCAAATGATGCTATTGGATAATAATCAAGTTATGATACTACCACAGATGAGGAGGAATGATTAGAGTTCTTATGTTGATTATGTCAATTGAGTGTTGTATCAACAATGTACTTGTTATAATAATTATGGAGTATATAGGGATTGTACTGCAGTACTATTTCATTAAGGACTTGAGATTATGTGGAACAAAGAAAAGTGACTCAATAGCAGGATAAAATTTTGGAAAATATATGGTTGAGAGAATGATAAACCATAATATAGTTCTGATACCGAAGTAGTGATTTTGGAATAATACATGATTGTTTTGGATAAATTATATTGGATATTATTGACTACCTTCGAACTGATTAATGATTTGTATATTCCATCATTTTTGGGGTTTAAAACATTTTTGGATTAATGAAGTATATCCAGCTTTCTATATGGAATAAGGGAGCATGAATGTAATCAATAAGGAATATGGTAATTCAGGATGTTTCAGTGTATTAAAAGAATACATGATGAAGGTATTCATATGATATTACGGGGTAAAAAGGTTCTACATTATGTTTACCTTACTTATAAATGTTGGACTGTGAGTCTGGATAGAAGTATTTTGGATAGTTCTAGTTTGGATTATTTTGGATTACCATAAAAGGAAAACCCGGAGGTCGGGCGGCAACCCGTCGCGTCCGGCAAGGCTGCGAGACTTGGACCCGAAACCGAAGGGCGACAAGGGTGTATCACCTACCACTGGCCCACGAGATGTCCTGGATTAAATAATGTAGTTTTTATTAAAAGATCTTGTAGATGAATTATAAATTCATTTATTTTGGAACCCTATACGAATAGTGTAAATAGAATTTTTCTTACATTCTATTATCTTTTAGAGTGAAAGATGAGTTTGTGGTAGAAATTTATTAATGGATAAAACTATAATTATAAAGTAAGTATATCTCCTTATGATCTCAGTCAATCTCATAAATAGATTCCTCAATATTAAGAAAAGCAACTTAGAACAAAAATGTTTTCCTAGATGGTACCTTAAATCATCACTAATTTATGGCTTTGGGATTGTTGGCCTTTTCATAGCCATGTTCTCTACCACTCTCCATCAGATAATTGATGGTTAGATTTCTCTTCCATATCCATATTTTCCTAAATGGAACCCTAGTATGTGTTATTTTCGGTAATCTTCATACTTTCCACTCTTTAATTTAAATAGAGGCCTCATTAATTCATTTTTCGATGTGGGATTTCAACTAAGATATTTTGAAATGTCAAAAATGTGTTGTCCCAATACCCTATATTTTGTTGAACCGATGGTACTTCAAATCATCATAGATTGATGAGTTTAAGGACCTCAATTTTATACTTGTATGTGATTGATGACCTCAATCACTACCTATAAATATTTACGTTTTTCCTCCAATTATATGTCTCTAATTGCCACCAATGTTCTCCTAATCGAGATCATAATTTGGTGGTGACCCTTTCATTTATCTTTTCCTCATATTAAGACTAAATTTTAGTAACCCAATTTCCGATGTGGGTTTTCCCACAAATATATTTTCTACTTTCAACCTTTTATTTTCGAAGAACAATTTCAAATTGCGAGGACGCAATTTATTGAAGGAGGGGAGAATGTAACACCCCAGGATTTCAGAGTGTGTTATTTCTTAAAAATAATTCAATAACTTGCACTACACGCAACACCGAGTTCAATCACACCATTAAAAGAGTTCATGAATAGTATTAACTACATTTTGAACTTTATATAATCCTTATAATTTTAGAATCCCTATTATGAGTTTCTTAGTCATATTGCATGAACAGATTCATTTTCAGTATTATCAACTTCTAATAGTGAAACCTTTTTAAATACAATATTTTAATCTTTTTGACTAAATTGGGACATCAAAAATTTAAAATGAAACATCCCAAGCTTCCACGGTACGCTTTCTTTGAGTAATACAGTAGCGTGTGTTGTACGCAACCTTGAGTTTTAACACACACCACAACCAATCAAACTAGCCGTTATGAATAGTAATACCTAATTTTTGAAATTATATATATTTTATATTTAAAAATGGACTTAATTTTTGGATTCGGAATATCGAAATTAGCCTAGGGTGAAATTTTGGTACATTTCGGATAACTTTTATATTTTGATGAATAGTGAAAATTACTAAATTTTAATTAAAAACAACTTTTTTAATCAAAATAATTAATATTGATAAATTATGAATTTGAGTGGTTTTAAAGTATATTTAGAATATATTTTTACCATTTAATATAATTTTGGTCATTGGACATAATTTTACAATTAAACCGAACATAAACAAGTGTCAATCTTTTGGTAGTTATTATCTCTTAAAAACACGCTTTTTGTTTTGACAGCGGGAATTAATTTTAAATTAATTTCTGCCACTTCTGTGTTTTGAATTTAGAAAAATGGATTCCATATTTGGAATCAGGATGTTCAAATTGTGTAAATAGGTAACTTTTATTTTTAGACATTTTGAATAATTACTGCGGTAAATATTTTATTTACCATGGTTAAGGGTAAATCCGGTAAATAAGGGTTAAAAAATAATATTATAGTAATACTAAATTACCCTAAAACGTGTCTTAACCCTATTGGTTGATACATAGTCGACCATGGGCATCTTTGGGTCTATTTTGGGACCCCATGGATCCACTTGTAAGTGATAATGACACTTTATTTTAATTAAGTCAAAATGAATACAAAAATGACACAAGCATATATCTTTTAGAACAACAATTTTTACATAGGGTTATACATGTTGGATTTTCGATTATAAATATTCATTAGAAAGATAAAAAGATTTCCTACATAATGATATTTTATTTATAATTTTTAGACATTAAATAATTTATTTTATTTATGACACAATGATGATGCAGTAATTACTAAAATAGTAAAAAATTAACATAATTGATATTATAAATACCCAAATAAATATAATATGAAACTTTTAATGAATTAAACTAATTTTCTAGGATATTATGATATATTAGGATTGATTTAATTGACTTTGTTCGAAGTAATCAATCTGTTATGAGTTTCACAAAAATCAACTATTGAATAGTGTCAAAATTGACATAAAAGAGTTCTTAAAACAAATATTATATTATTAATTGATATTAAATTCCTAAAAATATAAGGTTCGGCCAAGAGACTTATATTATGATAGGTTAATCATTAATGGACCACTTGGGGGTCGCTTGGATGTATATAGTAAGTTTATTAACCATAATATATAAAAATACAAAGAGACATTGTAAAAGTGAAACTAATTAACTTAGAGTTAATACTTAAAGATAAGGTTAATATAAGTACCCAAACCTGTCTAAATTCTATTGGATGAGTTGTTTTAGACCTATCCCCACCTCATCCTTTGAATAGTCAACTTTGGAGCCTTTAGAAACCGAATATGAATTTATTATAAATTAATATTTCTAGCTTTTCCAAAGGTGCCCCTCACCCCTCTTATAAAAGGGCACTCCTCCTTCCCATTTCTTCACACCTTCAAAGCCTTTTGGTTCGGCCAAACTCTGCCCAAATACTCTCCCAACATCCCTCACTACAACCTAGAGGCCTTAGTTTGATCAGAAAGCCAACCTAAGGAGCCCTTTTGATCAAATCAAAAGGAAGAACCCGAAGAAGAGGTAATGATTTCACCACCCTTTTCTAAGTTCATTTCTTCTTCCACTTCTTCTTCCTTTGTTCTTACCATTCTGAAATAATAACTCCAGTATCTCACATATACTGTGATGTTATTATAAATATGGTACAATCATATTCTGTATTCTATCCACCCTTTGAATAACATGTCACCATACGTGCGTACGTACGGCTTACCGTCTCCACGTCGTGGTGTAATTGTTATTCAATATAATATTATTTGGATGGGTATAATAATGATGTGTAACTCATGTAAATAATAAATATAACATGTTAATGATTCTGTATATATGATATACCATCCATTTATATATTATTTTAATATCAAAAGAATGATATTGTCGCTCGTGCGTACGTACGGACTACCGTCTCCACGAACGCGATGAGATTCATTCTCCATCGTATCCATTCAAGTATAATTATCATTTGATGATTTAAAAATGATGTTTAAGGACTGTATATCATTCTGGATATGAATAAGATACAAGAACCATGGCTTATGTAACAAAACATATAAAAGAAAATGAGTAAGTTAACTCCCGAAACGACGATAATTCTAAGATATTATTAACAAATCAATGTT
The DNA here is from genome assembly GCA_963277665.1 of Viscum album. Taxonomy (NCBI): domain Eukaryota; kingdom Viridiplantae; phylum Streptophyta; class Magnoliopsida; order Santalales; family Viscaceae; genus Viscum; species Viscum album. The sequence goes on along the minus strand of OY728143.1, from coordinate 793,904,345 downwards.
AAAAGATCATATATGATATCATATTAATATATATGATTCTTGTATAATTTAATAACAACTATTTCACCATTATACAGGAGGTTAACCTACCCCAACCAAGGAAAAGTACAAGGTAAGGGTTATTTCACAATCTCTTCATTATCCGAGGTTGTTTATACGTAATAATCTACTGGGATCTCGTTATCATCCACATCCATGTTTCTTCGAAATGTATTTCAAAACATTTTTACTATTTACAAGAATATGGGTTAAAGTCATTTATACCCTTGTTTGACTTTTTATAAGAGGTTTATAAAGGAATCTTTCCGTCGTTTTCAAAACAATGTTCTTTTTAACCTTTTCGACAGAATTGAGGTAAGAATGTTTTTTTTAACTTATACGGCGGGTGCGGTTATTTTCCGCCGTTATAAAATCGTCGAAGCTTTACATACAAGATTATAAGAATATTTTCAAAGAAAATGTTTTATTTTATATGGATCTTAAATTATTTCAAAATAAAAGGAGATACTTCTTTAAAAAGAATTTTGATTTCATCTATGTCAACATCCTTTGATGGATTTTAAGATTATTTGAAGTTGATTTATTATGATACAAAAATTCTATATTGAATTGAAGGTTTTGTGATATGTTTGCTTGTGGATGTTCTATTTTTATACCATTCATAGTTTATGGTGAAATTATTGACATTTCGTATGCTAGTTTTAATCCGAATGTTTATGTTATATTTCAAACTTTTATTCAGATGAATGTGCTAAACAAGTATGTTCCGGGTTGGGGACCGGTAAAAGTAAGCCCTCCAGGTTGGGGACTGGTAAAAGTAAGCCCTCCAGGTTGGGGACTGGTTAAAGTAAGCCCTCCAGGTTAGGGACTGGTAAAAGTATGCCCTCCGGGTTGGTGTCCGGTTATTAGAGGCACTCCGGGTTGGTGTCCGGTTATTAGAGGCACTCCGGGTTGGTGTCCGGTTATTAGAGGCACTCCGGGTTGGGTTCCGGTTAGAAGTAACCCCTAGGTCTTGGGATGAGGCCTAGACAAAGAAATTAACGTTTAGCATTATGCATTCCAACATTATGAAAGTGGTTATTTATTTTTGCATGTGATTATTCGATTAGTGGAATATCCATGTGAATAAGTAAATGGCATTATTTCATTTTATTTATGCCATACCATGTTGAAAGTTCATGTTTAAAAGGCTTTTGTTTTAGTTATACATTGCATTAAATGTTTATTCTTATTGATGAAAGTTTCCGCTATATTGTTATCCTTACTGGGCATTTGAGCTCACCCCTTTTCTATGTTTTATTTTTCCCAGGAAGTGAAGATGTAAGTTATGAATGACCTGCAGGGATATTATGAGGGGATTGTAGTGTGGACTGTGGAAACATTATGTTGTTGTAGTAGTTTTTGATTTTATGATGTAATGTAAAACTTATGAATATATCTAGTGTTTCCAAGGCTACTAAACCAATCGGTCTTTCGAGATTTGATCTTTCTTGTGATCATGCCATTGTTACGTAATTAATGCACCGACTCTGGGCAGCTGGGGTCGGGGCGTTACAGGTGGGCCTGATATAACATATACGAAAGGTGATCCCTATTATAGAACTATAATTTAGATGTAAAATATATGGTTATTCCAATTGGAATATGTTTAGAGGGTTTAATGTATTTGATTATATAAGACGCCTAGATGAGTTTTAATTGTATGCTATTGGTTTTAGTGTTGTGCTAAATATGTGTGTTTTATTCAACTGAAAAGGTTATGTTTTATCCTCTCAATGAATAATGAATGGGTTATCAGGTTTTAACTAGACTAATGATTTTCATTATTTTTAGGTCCCATATTGATATTTTTATGCTCATCCCAAGATTTTGAAATGTTTTTCACAGGGTACATGGATGGGTAAGAAAAAGTAATAATTCCAGAAAACATTTATCAGGAAAAAAATCTTGTTTTCCATGTGTTTTACTTTTTTGAATAAATTGGATAGAGTATAAGTGTCCACTATGTAATAGTTGATATCTAATTTAATAATTGTGGTAGAATTATCTAAAACTATAAACCTAAAAAGATCCCTAATATGAATATTTATCTTAAATTAATTATTATGTTATGTTTAAGTCTAGGTCTGTATAGGTTTTTTATCTAATAAGCAGTTTTCTCTATGTTCAGCCCCAATAAATAGTTTAGTTCAATCTTTAAATGATTATGTTGAGATTTAATAAAATAAAATAAATTAATTCATATTTGATCTTTATACCATGTACTTAGGTGACCTCAGAATTTTATTCTTCTTGACTGGGGGTCTTATTCTCTTGACCAACACTGGAAACACCCTAAAAAGATCATCTCATCTTACAAACCACTCTGATACAACCTCTGCCTTATGGACTTGAAATCTCATAACATCAATTGAAAATAAAAGTTGTCAGTCTTCAAACTCGATGAAACTTCTTCAAAATTACATTTTCATCCACATAAACTCATATTAAAAATCCCTTCAATGGGAAGGATCATATTCTTCATCACTAAATTTAATCATAGTTCATCTTATTTACATCATTGGTCGAGGTCATAGATCGACTAGATTCATTCTCAAATAAATGCGACTTTGTACAGATCTTGGTTCCTCATAAAATCATATGTGTTTTGGTTTTTTTGTGGCATCAGTTTGGATTAATCATGGAAAATATTCTTTTGGATGATCCAGTCATCCACCATCAATTGAATCAGATCAGTGAAATGTTCACATAGGTCCTCGATGGAGGTTTCTATTATTTAAGTTGACACGGTATGTTGAGTTCCTCTAAATTGATGGTGGTGAACATAAAAAACATTATTTGGTTTCAGGTGGAGTCTTGGTGGTGGACTCATTTGATCATCTTCTAAAATTATAATGGTCGTAGGCTCCACCTCCGATGAGTTTAGGTAATAATGAGTGACAATATATATGGTCATCACCTTCAAAATAAATAAAATAAGGTAGAGTCGTATGGGGTTCTTCGTCTTTAGAATCATCATGATATTGGTTCTCTTGATATTCCACTCACCACTTAAGATAATTTCCTTACACATAAAAAAATTTATTTGATTGTCATATATGAATCATTCTATCCTACATAGTCCATCAAAAATTATAAATTATCTTCGACAGAGATAGAATCATTATTGTTTATGAATCCTTTCTCCATTTTATCATATATAGTTTTTCACAACATTATAATTTATATTACTCATCCTTGAATGAAATTAGATGAAAATAAGATAAATATCTTAGTCAACCAAAATTATTATACATGGAAATATAATAAAATTCATCAATATTATATTACATGAGACGATGTTCTGTATAACCAATAACTAAATTAAAATATATCAATAAAAAGATATCAGAAACATGAAAACAAAATAAAATAAAACAATAAAATAAAACAAATAATGAATTAAATAAAATCAGAGAATAAGATAATAAAATAATTTATTGTCATTGATTAAGTTATAAACATAAATTTAATAATAGACTAACAACGAAAAAAATTTAATTTATTTAAATCAAAATAAAAAATGAACATAATATTTTATTTAAACTATAAAATATGTTAAAGGTTTTATTATAATCATTAATTAATTAATTAATTATCATGATAATTTTTTTTTTAAATTTATTAAAATAGTTAATATAAAGTTTCATGCTCCAATTATTTAGATCTTCTGAATAAACGAAACTGATTATTAAACATCAATTAATTAATTAATTAAAAAAAATAGTAAAATGAATTTTGATAACATCTTATTAAACGAATAAATTAGAAAAATAATTTAAAATATTATTCAAAATTTAATAATAAATTTATAGTTAAAAATGATTATCATTATAATAAAAATAATTATTAATTAATCATTTAATTAGTACATTAATAATTATATTATTTTGACATCAAATTATCATCAATGTAAATTAATTTGTTAAAACCTTTTAACAAAAACACATAAAAATTCATGTAAATAATTTATGTGGGAAAAATGTCTCAAAATAGAAACACATTAATTCCATCACATTATAGTTTTTCTAGTCCTTAAAAATTCAATTAATAAAAGTAAGAGGAATAAATACTCATACCATTGAAATACTATTTTTGCCTGAAAAATTTGTTTCCAAAATTATTTTCCCCCTTGTATTTCAATCATGCTTTGAAAATAATTACCCTTCAGAAACAATGTTTTTTCTAGTAAAAAACTGACTCTTTTTTGAAAATAAATAATTTACCCAATAGAATATAATTAAAATTAAACTCTATATTAATTTTCATTCAAATTAATTTCCAGAAGTTTATTTTCATCTAGGATAGCAGATTCACTAAAAATAGCAATCAAAAAATTTAGTCACTCTATTTTGATTAGTGATGTTAATAAATTATAATCCATATAAATTACATATCTCACAACATAGTGAATAAATAAAATGTTCATCCTATATTATATTTTTATTCTATAATTCAATAAAATACATACTTTGCAGGTTTAATAAAATTTCATGCTTTAAGGAGAAAAAATAATCACTTTTTTTCAAAGTAAACAACTTTTCAATAGAATAATTAAAATTTAATTACACATTTATATCTGAGTGGTATTAAAAAATTAACCTCTTCATTGTGTATAATCAACACTTAAACATCAAATAAAATTAAAACCAATAAAAAATATTTATTAATACAAGATAAAAAATAAAAATCTTATAAATTTTAGGGCATTAAATGAGCTCACATTGCATAACATATTAGAAAATTGAAATAATCTCTACACCATACTAAATATCACCATTGTCCTTAATGTTGAACTCAATGTGGAAATAAAATAAATATTCAATTTTTAATGTTCAAAATATACTTGTAATATGGTAATTTAAAATCAAGTAAAAACGATATCATGAAATATTGATGTATGTTTTCCAGAAAAAAATAAGAGTCCTTTTAATCATGAATAGAAATTTATTTTCCATATATTTCTTTAAAAAAAAGCCAGCCCAAAAATATAATATGTATACTAGTTCATAATCAATAACCTTTAATATTTTTTAGAAAAATAGAAGTTTATTCAAAACTAATATTCAATAAAATATATTCAATAATGTTTTAGAAACAAGCATGTTTCAGTATAATACTCACTATGCAAAAATTTATTTAATTTCCTTTTTTTAGAAATATAATTTTTAAGTCGTAGTATAAAACATAAGTAATGTATATGAGAATGAGAATAATTTTTACAAAAGAAATACCTTGATGTAGAATTATTATATATCTTCAAAACCAATTACATGATCATCCTCCATTTATTTTAATGGTTTACCTCTGATTAGCTTATAAACTACTTAAAAAATTAAATAGATTAACCTTAAATTCAAGAAATATTAAACTTAAATAAAATGTAACCAGAGTTAATAATGTGAAGTCAAGTTATTTTGGTTAAGATTGTATCTTCTGTTGATATATTTAGTTCATAAATAATCTCTTTCAAAATGATTGTGAGTGGTACATGCAATATTTTATTGGTGGTCAAATGAACTATGATTGAATGGTATATACACAATGTTTTTCCACTTTTTTTCTACAAGAAAAACTATGAAATTTTAAATGGAAATTTAAAATGAAATAAAAAATGACTGAATTAAATTGGGAAATAAGTTAATTGAAGAGAATCGTGTGTTACACCCCCCAATAGGTGCCACATTTATGTTGTCCGCAACTATAATTATTGTTATTATTCTTAAATACATTAATGGATGGGGCGTTTGTGGTAGAAACTACCACATCCTTTATTTTCCACAAATCTTCAACGCAACTTCTTTCTATAACTCATGTTTGTAATGGTATAATATACACATTGCCATATTAGAGTGGCAAAATTCATTAGTTGAGGATGAATATATAAATATGTTTCCCCAACATCTACTTCTCCATAAGGATAGGTTTCCCCTAGTCTCTCAAAGTCTTATTGAGAAATCTCTGTAATAAAGAAAATTATTTTCATATCAAAATTTATGATATCCTCCTCATCTTTGTGTTATTCCAAATTATCTTATAAAGTGGCTATTAAAAGTACCGATTATATCCTCTTATTGCCTTATCCATACTTAAAATCTTCTCCCTTAAATAAATCTAAATCATCCTCGACCAGTGATGTAGGTTTATGTCCTATAATTTTACGACAAAGAGATTATGTGAAAAATTCAATTTCAGTGTGATGTAAAAATGTTACACCAAAATGATTATTGACCCCTAAAAAATCATTTGTTATCTCTTTTATTTCATCCATGGTCGTGGAAAAAATAATCAATTTGAGAAGTGAATATGATAATGTTTGGCCTTAACCACTTCGATATCATCATCACAATTTAGAAATTAAAAATCTCCTAGTAGAACTCATGAAAAAATGTGTTAATTCATACAGTTCCTTGAATGTGGATTTTAATACATGGGGATTTATATATATTTGTGTTCTCATATCAGAGTTTTAAATTCAATTTCATTCAATGTCCTAAAATTCTCCCTAGTTTCGTAGGAAAAAATATATAATAGTTTCATCCATGAATTGGCCAAAATACATTGGTTATTTTTCTTAAGATGTTTTTTATGATTTATAGATAACTATATTTTAGATACACCTTTAAAGAATACTTGGAAATGAATCCAATTAAAACAACGGTTTGTAGTTTTTTATCCTTTTCAATATATTAAATATTCTAATTTCTACAATATAGATGCAACTAGTGCTATATCCCTAAAGGGATACCACTGTGGACTTTCTTTGTCTTGATATTTCAATGTTTATTATTATTATGAAAATATTTTATTTTTGAGGTTTTTTTGAGGAGAAATTATTATATTCTATTTTTATTAATCTAGAAATCTTGAACAAAGAAGAAAACAACTAGAAGATGAATTAAAATTGGAGACATGACATTAATGGTTCAATGTCTATCCCCAGTGTTTCTGAAAGATTAATCCATTCAACATTACTTTTAAAAGATTTATTATATTAATTCTCTCAACACACAGTCCAAAATTTTAGTTTTTTTCTCATATGGTTTTATTAGTCATGGTCATCAACACTGATTTCAATTTAATCCTTATTTTATCATGTACTATTAATTATATCCAATGGATGCCAAATAACATGATAGAGTCGAAGGAAAATTCTCATAAAAATTTACTGAGTGATGAGAAGCTATAATTAGAAAAATCAATAAACAATCACTTAATCGAACTGTGACAACACTCTACATCTACTGAAGAGCACACAACAATTAGAAATATACTGGTCAAATAATGAATGATTAAATGAAACAAAATTAAAGAAATGAAATTATCAAACATTCATTTATTTTTCTACAGTCATAATTTTGGAAATTATTTATAGATTGATGGAAAAAGGAAATAATTGAATAAAATACCTATACAAAACCATCAATCATTACTATAATTAAACAAGTTGATCATGTCTATGGAATTAAATTATCATTTGATCTTTATCTCCATTATGAGAAGATGATATTTGATGAGTTCGCCATAAGATCCCCTAGGTCATATCTACGTCTCACCACTCTGGTGATATGAAAAAAATTTCTGCTATATTTTCAATCTCCCATCTGTATGAAAATATATTTCCCATCATTATAAAATTAACAACCATTTATATTTTCTAAATATTGCTGGCATATATTTTCTAATTAGACATGTCTGAGATTTTTTTTAGTTTGTTTTTGACTCGTACCATTATCTAATTCTATGTCACATTGATAATTACCATAAAAAATTATGACAAATACGCATGAAATTAAAAATTTTAACTAACATCATGACATCTCCTTATCGTCATCTTGGAGCCCTGACAACATCTTATTCCATGATTTCTGAAATTATGTTGAATGTGATGGATTCACAAATATTAAATAAAACAATGTTAACCTTGAAGGAAATCAGGCCTGATCTTCAATCAAACCTAAAAACACCAAAATAAAACCATAAAACACAAATGGGATCTGGCCCAGTAGGATTAATCAATAAATATGTTGTCTCTTGATTCAACCAAAATCATCGGATTAGATCAATCATTAAATGATTCTCCAAAAATTCAATAGAATCAAATTTATTTATTCAATTATGATCACTCAAATCTAGTCCCATCCCACCTCAGCTACTAATTATTAATTATTAGTAGTCTTATTAACTAGAATAACACATGAAATAGCCTTCACACATCATCCCATATTCAAAACACTCTAAATCAGACCATTTATTAGGGATTTAAAATTTGAAAACATAATTCGACAATAGAAGTGGTTGGTCTCAGAACTAGATGTCACATCCTCTAAAACCCAACTCTGACCCCACAGAGAAGGAATCACAATCCCATAAATGGAAATTCACATATTCTCATAAAAATGGATCTCAGTTTATCATTATTACAACATTAGTAAGGGTTTCCACCCAAATAAATTTATCTTCTTATAGATGCAGCTTCATTTAGATATATGATCGTCTTCATACTAGAGGGGGATTAGGTTATTAGTGTAATTATTTGGGATTCATCCTATAAAATCTATTTAATAATATTTTGTCATCCTCCAACAATCAAATTAGACCAGCAAAACTACCTCTTTGGATTTCAAGGGCGGCGAATCTGTTTTCGGCCATCAAGGTAAGTCATGCTTCGTCAAATTGACAATGGGAACCATTGAAACCTAGATGTGGTTGCCAGTGGAGTCATGATGGTGGATCTGGTGGGTTATCTTCCGAAATATCCACACCCTTAGGATCCATCTCTATTGTGTTTAGGTAATAATTAGTTATTATGGATCTTGTCCTTACTTTCAAAGGGGCCTAAATAGGCTTGTGTCACTTGGGGTTATTAGCCATCAATAATTCTTGATATTAGTTCTCTTCATGATATTAGTTCACATTAATTGTTATTATAAACATATCCTTTCTTCATTTTTTCTTATAGAGTCCATCAGAACATCAGAATTTATATTACTCAATCTGGAATGATTATAAGTAAAGGTATGATAAATATCTGGCTGAACCAAATTTTTCATACAAGAAAATGCAACAAAAGTATTCATATTTATAATATTATAGATGATTTTCAACATAATAAATAATTAAATTACAAGACATTATCAAAATTTGGAAGAAGTCTAAAACCAAAATAATAGAATTAAATAAAAATCATTAATGCTGCAAGATACTTTTTATTATTATTCAGAGAAGAGCTACAACACAAGCGGTCTCCCTTCAAGGAGGTCGAAAGTGATGGAGGCCAAGGGAATCTGCCTGCACAATAGTAAGGCACTCCTTTGGGAGGGAGTTCAAACCTCCAAAAATGACAAGAGGCTCTTCCTGTCTGCCCAATCGAGCGAGAGCATCTGCAGCAAAGTTGGATTCCCTCCAACTGTGGTGAATGGCCCTTCCATGGCCCGTCTCCACCTTGCATCTACGAATGAGATGGGTCAAATCCCACGGAATGCAGTGACCTCCCTGTAACATCTTCACAAGAGACTCAGAATCAGATTCCACCTCTACAACATGCATTCCTCTCCGCCTACACACCGCCAACCCAGATGCAAGCGCCCGAACCTCTGCACCCATCGAGTCCCCTGGACCGTAAAAGGCACTAAAAGCCAGAAGGACCGATCCCCAACAATCTCTGAGCACCCCACCACCCCTCATGACCCCATCTATGCAGGATCCATCGATATTCAGCTTCAGACCCTGGTTCGGTGGTAGCCACCTCACCCATCTTCCTCTTCCCCTGTGTTGAATGGGGGGTTGGTTGAGCAGGTTACACACTGTCTCTGAGGTTAGCCCTCCTTTGACAAGAGATGCAAGCTCAACAATGAGTGACTTCAACTGGACCTGGATAGACATCAAAGACCTACTATTCCCCAGCCGAACCTGGTTCCTCGCCTCCCAAATAACCCAACAGATAGCCACCAAGATGAGCATTCTGATAGACCGCTCCATTGCCCTGCTTTCACTACCTGGCAGCCATACGTTCATGTAGTCCTGGATACATAAGTGTTCACCAACCGGAAAGGGTGGATGACTGAAGAGAGACCAGATGCAAGAGGCCCATTTCCCTTGAAAAAACAGATGAGGCATCGTCTCTGATTTCAGATGTTCACAACAGTAGCAACGCGAAACCATGCAGACCCCTTTACTCTGTATATTATCCTCTGTCGGGACTGCTCTGTTTAACACCCGCCACACCAAGAAGCTCATTCTTACAGGTAGCTCCTTGCACCAAATAGCTGGCCACCGCTCCGCCGTATAGCTTTCTTCCTGTAGGATTTCCCTGTAGCCCCCTACAGTGTACCTTCCACTGCTTGTTTTCGTAAAACAGCACCGGTCCGGCTCCTCGCTCATCACGATGCCACTAAACAGATCAAGCTGGCTGGAAGTAAGAGTCGCATGTATTAGATCATACCTGTCGCTTGCCTCGCTGAAAGAGATCCCCGCCGAAGGGCAACCCGCATAGGACAGTTTTTCGCCGGCCCAGTTATCCTCCCAAAAGCTGATCTCCCCCCGTCCAACGACCCACCTGACATAGCCAGAAAGCCTCTCAATGTGAGCAAACATGCTCTTCGCTAAGGCAGTCGCGCCTTGGATGCGGAATTCCCCCTGCCAGCCATATCTCTCTCTAAAAAACCTTGCCCAGAGAGTCTCCCCCGCAATAACTTCCCATGCTAACCGTGCTTGCAATCCCAGAATAGTGCCCTCAACATCACGAAGGCCAACTCCACCTTCATCCACAGGACGGGCCAGCCGCTTCCAGGATGCCCAATGGCATCTTCCTTCCCCTTTCGCATCCCAGAGAAATGAGGAGCAGATACTCTTCACCTTCGCCACCGTGCCTTTTGGTGGTTTGACAACAGAGAACACGTGCATTGGAATGGACAAGAGAACACTATTAATGAGCATCACCCGACCTCCGAATGACAGCAATCTGTTCTTCCAATTGAAAATTCTGCTCCAAATCCGATCAAGAGTCTCATTGAAATGTTCCTTTTTGATGCGCCCACTGGACAACGGAACCCCAAGGTAGAACATGGGAAGTTGTTTTTGTTTGCACCCCAATATCCCCTGGATCACCTTGCATCTCCTTCCGGAACACCTGTCCGGGATGAAGATGTGGCTCTTCAAAGGGTTAATGTGCTGCCCACTGTACCGTCCATACCTGGCCAAGGTGTTGTCAAGGTGTTTCAAGGATCTACTACAACCGTTCATGAAAATCAAAATATCGTCCGCAAACATCAAATGAGAGACAGAGCTCGCATTCCTTCTCCCATAGAAGGGCTTCAACTTACCCTCCAAGGTGCCTCGAGCCAGATTTCGGGACAACGCATCTTGAGCCAGAACGAAGATGGTTGGTGATAACGGATCTCCCTGCCGGACACCACGGACAGATTTAAAGAAACCGAAACATTTCCCCAACATGGAGACCGATAACCAAGGAGAAGAGTAGCACCTGAAGCAAAGGTCACAAAACCATTCTTGGAAGCCAAACGCCCTCATGACCCAAATGATAAAACTCCATTCAACTCTGTCATATGCTTTATTCATGTCAACTTGAAAGATGATATTCGAACCCACTGTACGCCTGTTGATATCATGCACCAATTCACTTGCTATGCCAACCGCCCCTTGGATGCTACGACCCTGTATAAAGCCATGCTGCTCAACCGAAATCATCCTATTCAACAGTCTGGATAATCTCCTATTGATAACCGTGGCCAGGATTTTGTAGGTCACATTGCATAGGCAAATAGGCCGGAAATGATTCAGCAGGCTCGGGTCCTTGATCTTAGGAACCAGCACCACCCGAGACGCAGAGACACCCTTTATCAACGCCCCACCACCAAAAAAGTCCTGGATTGCATGCACAACCTGCGACCCCACCACATCCCATGCTGCACTGAAGAAGGAGGCCGGAAAACCATCCGGACCCGGAGCACTCTCCTGCGGCATGCTCCTCAAGGCTTCCCAGATCTCTTCGTTATTAGGGATCGAGGAAAGATGAGCATTGTCCATTTCGTTAACCAGAGTTGGAATATACTGGAAGAAGTCATGCTGATCCACCGCCTCTCTATCAAAACCGGAATTCTCCCTCCCAGCCAACAGGCCCTCAAAATGCTCCAGCGCCAACTTCCCAACGGTGTTCACATCAGACGTGTAGGATCCGTCTTCGAGTTTTAAGTTTATCTTCATACTTCTCTTTTCCTTGATGCAAGCCTGAAAGAAGGCTGTGTTCCGATCACCCTCCCTTAACCAACGTACCCGAGACCTCTGCATGTAAACTCTCTCCATTTCTAAGAGTTTTTCAGCAAGCAGAACCTTTTTATCACATAAAATAACAAATGTGTTCTCATCCCAGGAGCCCTGTAGGGATTCCTCCAGTCTTCCCACCTCCGCCTGCAGACCCGCCACCCCATTGGAAGGGTCCGGTTGCATGATTAGCCAGTTTCTAATATCCTGTTTCAAGCGCTTGAGACGATTCACGAGTCCTCCCCAAGACTGCCCCTCCTCCTCCTTCATCCAGGATACCTTTAGTAGATGCATGAAACCCGGGTCACGCTGCCATTCGCTAGAATATTGAAAGGACCTACCCATCACCGCCTCGCGATGTATTTCAATCAGAAGAGGAGCGTGATCTGAAAGTAAACGTGGAAGATGTGTGACAGAGGAGCTTGAGAACATATCCAGACCATGGATGTTTGTGAGGCATCTATCAAGCCTACTCCAGATGCGGTTGCCTCCTGCTCGGTTGTTGCACCATGTGAATTTAGGACCCCTGAAACCCAAGTCTAACAACCCCGTGCTTGTTAAACACTCCTGGAACTCAAGGATGCTCTCTCGGTTCCACCCCGACCCACCTTTTTTCTCAGAGAAGTCCGCAATGGTATTGAAATCCCCTCCCACGAACCACGGCGTAGTCCCAGCTTGTAAAGTCTCCAGGTGGCTCCATAACTCCCTTCTTCCATTTGCCAGCGTACTTGCATAGACGAACGTGAAGAGAAGCGAGAGACTGCCCACATCAATCCTTGTATCAATACACTGTGGCATGACGCTCCTGATTTCCACCGAAATATTGCTTCTCCAGCCTATCCAGATCTGTGAATTAAGTGATCCACCGTGGAAGGAGTTCGGAAAACCCATACTCCTGGAAAACCCATCCAACTTGCATGAATTCTGCTTCGGCTCTAAAATCACAAATAACGACACCCTAGCTTTCCTGCCTTCGGAAGCCAAGTATGCACGCTTGGAATGAGCCCCAAACCCACGTGCATTCCAGATGATGAGCGAAAGCATCACCTTGAGCCCTTCCGGGCCTTTTGTAACGGGGAGGAAGGTAGCAGGGGTAAAGCAACCAAACCTTTCTCTTTGGCCTTGGATCGCGTTGTTGGGCCAGCACACCCATCCTCACCAGGAGTCCGCTTCTGTGAGAGAATAACCTTCTTAAAAGGAGTAACCTCCTCATCCGAGCGAGGATTCCTTCCCAAGAGGTTAACCTCCGATCCACCTTCCTCCAAGTCCCCGCGAGCCAAAGAGTCCAACAGACGCCTCTGAGGCGACAGGCGGGTGACCGATAATTCTTTCTCAACACCCCTCGTCAGGCCAGGAACCTCCTCATCTCCGAGAGGTGATATAGTCAGCTTACTTACCAGGGATGTTTGGATTGCCTCGGGTGATAGCTGAGAAGAGATACAGAAAGGAGCGCGAGGAAGAGCCAGAGATCTAAACGGGCTTCCTAACGTAAAAGTCAAGTGAACCCCCGAATCCGGCTGAGAGAAGGACCCCCTGTCGCGAGGTGGAGACAGCTTCTGAACAGGCCTAGGAGACCAGGAAATGAGGTCCAAAAGCTCCTCCGAAAAAGACGACCGCAAGCTGATCGTGTCAGTTGATTTTACTCCGTCCGCTGTTTCCGCCGCACAAGGGTTGTCAGACAAATTTGAATTTGAAACTGGAGCGGGCTGGAGATTAACGTTGGGCACACCCAACTCCTTAGACACCGGACCTGGCGGACCCTGATCCGACCCACCCGCTCTGTCCCGTCGGGAGGTCTCCGCCACACCCCGTCGTCTCCGGCAAGTCGCCATTCCATGGCCATGCAAACCACATCCAACACAAAAACGAGACCCCTGGAGATAAAGGATCTTCTGTCTCCAAAAGAAGCCATCGTCCGACTCAATCCGAACCCAAGAAGGCCGGTCCACCGATAAGTCCATCTCCACACAGATACAAGGATTTGAGGCCGCTTGGAGACTCCTGGTATTGTCATCTGCACACAGAAAAGAACCGAAAGAGTTCCCCACAACCTTTAGCATCTCCGGATTGTGTAAGGGAAGCGGTAGGCCTGGAAGAGAAAGCCACACAGCGTCCAGAGGGGACTCCCGCCCGTAATGGCAATCCCAAGACCACCTCGTCAAAGAGAAGCGCCAAGCACCACAAACCCTGGACCTCCTCGTCCAAGCCTTAACAAAGTCTTCCCTGGAATCGAGGTGGATACAGAAAGCAACTCTAGAAAGCTCCGAAACCGCCGCCGGACGGGATAACCCCCACGAACCCACAAAGCCTCGGAAGAAACTCAAGGAAGGTTTATTGCGTCCGAAGCGGGCTACCAAAGAAAGATCATGGAAGGCAGCCGCCTCTCGAAGCTCCTGCGCTGAAAAACTCACCACCGGGACTCCCTCAACCTGCCGAGGTGAGCGGCTCACCACCTCCACCGGAGGAATCTCAGAAACTGAAGCCCCCAAAAGAGGACCGCCACCGGAGCTCCTGGGATCCGAACCGCATAGAACATCCTTAAAAGAAGCCTTCCAAGCAGATCCGGCCCCGGTCCTTGTCCCACCGCCTCCTGGGAGCGGACCAGAATCCTGCACAGGAGCTCCGCTCACTGGAACTCCAGACGCCGCCGAAGGGCACCCTGCAGGGGTATTCGCCGCCGCCGAACAACCACCCTCCGAAGCACCCGCCACCGCCGAAGGACCACCTATGGGAGCGCTCGCCATCCTTTCGTTCGGGAAATAAATATGATATAAATAAAAATCATTAATGAAATAAATAAAAACCAACAAATGAAATAATAAGATAATTTGATTGAAATTATTATTTTATAATATTAATTATAATTAATTACACCCAATGATTAAAATTATAATTATATAATAAAAATTAAAACTAAACTAAATATTTTAATAAAATTATAAAAAATATTAAAAATAATTTATTATAATAATTACCATATTAGTAATTAACGATATATAGAAATTAAAAAATTTATTAAAGGATTTCAAAAATAAATATACGTACTGATAATTTAAATTTTTTTAAATAGAATAAATTAATTTTTAAACATTAATTAATTAATTATAAAAAAAGGAATATATTAAAATTAATTACCCATACATGAAATTAAATAATGAAATTAGAATAATATTTTAATATAATCATCAAAATAAAATTATAAATTTATTGTGAAATAGGATAATGAATAAAAACTAATTATTGAATAATCATAAAATAATTATTTTGACCATTATATAATTTAAACATAAAATTTTCATCAAATTAAATTAACTTGTTAAAATGTTTTTATAAAAGAAACTTTATTAACTTAAAGATGTTATGTGGATGAAATGTCTCAAAATTAAAGGACATTATGACACCAGGACCAGGTTAGAGAAAAAAATCCCCCACCAGAATGTCTAGGTCTTGAACTGGGGGTACATCCATAGAATGTGGCATGTGACTCCACACAAAAATTGAAACCAATGTAAAAGATATGCATGTTGCAAGTAAAATGTACTTAAATCTTAGGGGTCTCAAGTGTTCCTTAAATAAATCCATTATTCCCTTTGTTAATCCATTTTCATTAAACAAGGATCACTAGGAAACATTCCCATCATTATGACCCAAATAATACATGTTATCGAACTCATTTTCCATACCAAGACACAATCCCCTATGGGAAGCACCAACTCTCCCTCACAGTCTTTATTCATCTCATAATAACATGACTAGATTGGGGATGTATCCCTATTTTTCATGTCTAAAGTCATGTCAGACATCACCAAAATTGGGCACCACTAATTCCTTTTGTTCCCTTGGAGTAGTTTCACTAACCAAAATACTATAAGGAGGGGTCATATCCAAGAGGGAAATTCACACCACATGATCATTCCTAGACTCTAACACAATAGAAGGGTTGTCCTGGATCACAATGAACCCTTAGTGATCCCTATATCTGAAACCCATGATGAACACTCAATCGAGGTGAATTATCTATCGATATATCTCGATCCAATAACTAATCCATATAGACTAATTGTTTTTAATGAAACTATTTGATCTCTCAGGTTCTCCTCGTGTCAAAAAACATAGAACACTATCGCGATTCCAAACAATGTTTCATGAGGGTATACCTTATTGTGAAACATAAATGGTCTCCATTTCTGAAAATTTCATAATTTGGTAAACCTTCGTAAACCATCATCTCTTATTTAATGATCTATCGAGTACCCAACTCCGAGATGACCATCTACCTGATCCATTAAAGGATCCATGTGAATATTAAAAGGTGGTAGCACAAATTGAATCCCCTCGAGATAACACCTCATGGGTGGTCCCCTAAAATGAGGCTTAATCAATCAATTGGTATTCGTCATAAACAAACCTCAAAATCATAGAATTTAATCATTTCTGATACATCCTGAATGCATTCATGATGCACCACAATCAAAGAGAATATATGGGGAGTTTTATCATGAAGTACATGGAATTCAAGAGACTAAATCCAATATAATGCATGTACCATTTATCCCTTCAACCAATTTCTCAGTATCCAAATTTTAAAAGTAGGTAGTCATGGAGATGGTGTATGGATATGTTTTCCTCCTTATCAGAAATGGGTTCCCTATCTTGAAATACACCGTTGAGACAGCTTGAAATTGTTTCCCTAAATTAAGAAAAAAATCATAATGGTAAAAAATCCAAACATAATCTAGAGTTTGAACCGCCTTTGATTCCACATTGTAAAAAACCGATCCACTTGGGCCACCATACCCAATGGAAGAATGGGACACAACAACCTCATGCATATAACCAATGGATAGTGGTGGCACAAGCACTGAGAAGGAAAAACTAAAATGACTGTCCTTTTCCTAATTTATCAATTCCCATACACCCACCTATATCCATACAGAATTTAATAGAAATAAAATATAAATAATATAATAACTATAGAAATAACATGCATGAAAAAAAAACATCATTGAATATAAATCATTATAAAAGAATATAAGAAAATAGTAAAATGGAACAATACAAATGTTTGGGACATTGGAAACCAAAATGTAAAACGTAAAATTACACTCCCAACTATAAACGAGGTCACATCATGAAAATAACTAGAGTAAAGTAATGTTAATATAGACTATCTCCTAATCTCAAAGAGAAGACACCATACATGGTCTATGCACCAAAGTTACCCTATGATCATCTGAAATCACTTTCGATCTATCATTCTTCAACAACATACATGAAACATTGTGGAAAATCCATTACATTGGTGATTACATACATACCCATTTGAAAACCCCAAACAAAAAAGAGGGATAAATAAGAGAAATGATATATGTATTCATCTGAATACATAAAATAAATATCAATTATAATATAGGAAAATAATAATAATAATAAACGGATATATGCTCAAAATGATACGCAAATAAGAGATAATAGGGATCTGTATCTCCATATCCCAACTAAGATTGATAATTCTTTCCATAGTACCAAATACCATCACTATCTCAGAATATTAAACACAAACAGAAGAGAAACTATAGGTGGGTCCCACACATTACCACTTCTATGAACCATAGATAAGGGAAACATAACATTGAACCATGAATCTCATGTAACATCACCATGAAAAATAATGGACTCTCCTGTACCCCACAATTGTGCTCAACAACCGAGAGAGCCCCAACTCAATTGGAGGAACCAAATGCTGTTGGAGCTCAAAGATGCAGAAGTGTTTCTCTGGTAGATTGAGGAACCAAATGTTATATTAAAAATGATGTGCAATACCTCTATCTATATACAAGGTATGCATGAACATTTCATGAGTGCAATAGGGGAGTATCATCCCTATTGACAGAGGACCTACACCATGGTATGCTAGTAGAGTACGACATCTACCAAATAGAGGAGAATTGGGGACCCACACCATAGTGAGATAGGGGATTACTATCCTCATGGATAGAGGAACCACACCATAGTGCGACGGGGGAGTACCATCACTACGTGGAATAAAGTGTATGAGGGACCCACATGATATTGAGATAGGGGATTACTATATTAATGGATAGAGGAACCACACCCTAGTGAGACCGAGGAGTACCATAACTACATGGAATAATGTGTATTGGGGACCTAATATCTTATGTGATAGTGTAGTTCAAATAGTAATAACACTATGATAATCACACTTGATCGATTCCATGCTCAAAAGTTTCTGAAAAAATCATCACTCTTGTAACACCTTTCCTCGCACCATAAAATACACTATTAGGGATACAATCATGTTCAATGAGAAAAAACACTCTCGGTTGGATGATAATGATCCAAAATACGAGTCTAGTAGGAATCCTTTTGAGCAGACATGGCTTGTCCAAAACTGTGATCCTCACTAATAAACACATAGGATATGCTATTAGCATTTCAAAATTGGTAACTCTGTGAAAAAAAAAAATCTTCCACAACATCTATGTATGTTTCTTCATGGGTCTAAGACATGATCTCAAAAAGGTTTCCCATCATTGGTCTTTAATCGCCCTCAATAATGTTAGGGTCACGATGCTACAGAAATATTTTCATTCTGATGTCGAAAAAAAAGTTATGTATGAAACATGGGATAAAAAAATAATAACATCATCATCATCATTATTATTATTATTATAAATTTTTAAAAGGATGGGATTTCTTAATCCCATGGATGTGATTTTTTAATGAGAATAGAGTAACTAGTATATTAATTGATTAAATATCAGGTAAAAAAAGATAATGGAACCAACATGGGAACACATCAAAAAATACATGCGGGTCATTTGAGAGGCCACAAGTAGCTATATTATGAGCCACCCTATTACCCTCCCTTTTGGTAAATGATAAAGAACAGGAAAAAATTGGAGTTTTTGTGAATGGATCTTCGTGATCAGAAGGCCAAATTTCTAAAGGACAACCACTAGTGAGAAGATATAATGGATGATAGTGTGGAAATATTGTTCCAAAGTATTGGATTTCCACCATTTCAGCAAAGCTAATTTCATGCCAATAACAATTCTTTGGGCTTCAGTGACATCAGGTAATAGAACCATGAGTATAAACGACTAAAGAGTCACACTGATCAGCCCATGAGATTATCAAGAGATGGCATTGAATTCTATGATTCCATTGACTGAAGGTGGTACATCCACATTAATATTTAGGGTTCAAACAATGGGGGGTTAACAGGTAAAAGGATCACGATTGATAAATTGGTAGTCAAACATGTGTTCACTTTGGTTTTACATTGATAACCAGTGAGATGCATTCTAAAAAAATGATTCATTTATTGGTGAATTTTTTAAATAGAATTTAATATATCCTCACCAAAATGAACTATTCTAGTTTTAAATCATAATCCATGTCCTTGGTTGTGAGGTGTCATGACCATTTTGTGATCAGGGTCACGAGATCAAGAGCCATGTAGAGGAGGTTGTTGTCATGAGGGTTAAATGTGTTCCAGAAGTTCCATGGTCTAGGGAAGTGATATATTGAATGAATTAATGATTTAGGAATGGACATGAAAAAAGGACATGTTGGGTTGTCCATCACATGGTAAGAGGAATGTAAGATATGAGAAGGAAGGATCTCGGTGAAGACTTTCCACCCGAAACAGCAAACATTGGGGTGAATTTGTAGGCACAATTTAGATTTCAAAAGATGCTTTGTCTCCAGAGTTGGGGTTGTTGAGAAAAGATCATTCATAGATTTAATAGTGTAAGTACCATATATTTTCCTGTTATAGTATAACTGATTAAGAACCAAGTCACTAGTTACTGGGATAATAATAATAATAATTTTCCTTTCCCTCTCACTGAACAAGGAAGTGATTTTCTCCAATAACAATAATCTTCATTTCTAATTAAAAATAGAAATAATTGTTGCTTCATTGAAACCATCAAGGTAAGGGTATGTTGAGTTAATTCCCTTTAAATCAAATTTCCATGATTCTTTCCAAATAAGAAAATAAATTCATTTCAAATTATCTATTAAAGTTCTATAAGGAGGGTCGTAGGTGATCCCTACAGGCTATTCTAAAGGAAACTAAGGCAGGGACCTAATGGGGAGCTATAAAAGTAAAATATATTGGATATATTTATATTTGATACCATTCGTGTAGTGATAATGTAGTTTTTGAATACACTACCATCTTTCACTTTGGTGAGAAGTACATCGTTTAAATGACATAGTTCTTAGAACCCCATCCACTAAGAGGGCTTGGGTGTGCAGAGTTTATCCCAAGAGACCCAATGAGAATTGTGTTTTCCTTCATGGAGACCCCACTAAAAATTTATGAATTGATAATTAACATGATCTATGATGAAACCAAGGAGCATAAAGAGCATCATAAAATAGAAGGTAATGGTTTGGGTGAATAATTTAATGAGAATTTCATTTTCTAAATTAGGGTCTATATCGTAAATCCAACCTTGATTTTTCTATCCACACACTCCATGGTGCTGGTGAAAACATCTTTTATGGAGTTACCGTATACTTTAGGGAGCCCAAGTAACTTGTGGTGTTTATGAAACATTTAGATTCTATACACATGATGAAGCTCATCCTTTTTTTTGGGGCACACCCACTCAGAAATAATCCTGTGATTTAGAGGGGTATAACTAATCCTTTCACTAATGATTCATTATAGAGGTTGTGAATAATGAATTATTTTTTCATTATTATAATGTTTCCGCAAGGAAAATGAGAAAATAATTGGAAAATAAGAGATGGAAAATAGGAGGCTCTTAATGACAGGCTTTCACTCCATGAAATAAATTATCCTCGGCTGATGCTGAAATGAGAATGGAGAAAACATCATCCAATAAAATTAATAGATAATGGGAACAATGGTCTCCCTAATGAAGTCTCATAGAGGGAGAGGAGCTCTGTGAGTGTATTCCATGAATGTGTATCTTGAATGAGATGGATGGATCAAGTTTCATAATGAAGTCAAACCGTCTTCAGCATAAACCCAATTTTCTCTGAATGAACTTTATGAAAACCCATTAAATGAAATATTTTATTAATGTCCATCTTATAGGACAAGATTCATCGTTTTGACATATTGTGGGTCTTTATAGAGTGAAACGTTTCATGGGAGATAATATCATTTTCTATGATAATCTTGATAGGGGAAAAGGCACATTGGTCTGATGAAATAATAGAAGGTAGAAAAGTTCAATGAAGGTTAACTAGAATCATAGAGAATATTTTATAGGATACATTTAACATGCTAATGGGATGAAACATAGACAACCGATAGTGTTTTTGGGTTTTATTAATGAAATCTATGAGGGTTTCATTGATGGATGTGAAGTCATCCTCCCCATGATTGAGGCCCCTAATCATGCTCAACCAATCAAGCCACATAATGTAGAAAATGTTTTTAATCACCAGGTAATAGAATTGTTTTGGGTATGAGGTTGTTGGGGGGTGAATTATTTTGAAGGAAAAAAGTATTTCTACATCAGTAATATCTTGGGTTTGATTTTTTTCATAGCCTCAGTAACAAAGAAAATACTAATGAGGCCACCTTAGTGGGGTTAGAGGTCTCAATTTTCGTGTAGAGATCCTTTAAAAAATGAAGGACAAGGATATAGATATCATCATATTTTAGGATAGTTCTTCAATCACCTGAAGTGTGAAATGAAATAAGGTTTTTATGATGCCTTTCATATTCTCTCTGGTGGAAATAATTTTTATCTGAGTCCCCTTATATGCTATTAATGTTAAGACCATATATAGACCAATAACATTCATTTGTATTTAGGTTTTAATTGAGTTCAATATCAAGATTTTCAATTCAATAAATGATTGTAGATGAATGTGGGATAGAGGGGAGAATGGTCCATCTTTCATCAATGGAATGACAATTCCAATCTGGTTGGTGGATCTTCTAAACACTCCATTTTTTGATGTTATATGTATCCAACAAAATATTATCTTGAATTTTCGGTCCACACATTGTCTATATTACTTTAGTCAATTCTTTAGTTCACCATTCTATTGTTCAGTAGCTTTAAAAAATGATTGTTTTTCAAAATATCATATATTCATGTGGTTATTAGGGTGAATGATAATTGGATAGAGGTCTACCTTGGATGGGGTGGGGTAGGATACCTAAAGTGGTTGAAGATGGTGATATTGTCAGAAGATGCCAATAATCAAATATGTTTCTCCTTGATGCGGATTTTCATTGAATGGGAATGGTACTATGAAAGTTGGCTACCTATATGGAACTTGTTAATATGACATTTATATTGAGTCACCTAAAGGAAGACTCACATATGTGTTGAGGGACTACTAGAATCCCCTCTGTTTTTCTATTTGTATCATAACCTCATTATAACTTCCTCCTTTGAGATGAGTTCATGGGATGTTGTTCCTAATTGTTTTAAGAAGATCCCAGGACTTCCATTTTTTATCTTGTGAGGTCCATCAATATAAACAAACAAATGATCAAACATGCATGTTTGGATGATGGATATAAAAAGAAATATGGTTTAGTGGTAAATATTAATTCTAATGTCCCCTTCCTCCTTCCATTGGAGGTAGAGTCCCCTGAAATAGTTGTGTCATGAGACAAGGAATCATTCCTCAAAACCCACATTGGAGTACATTTCATGCTGGTACTTGTTTTTTAGAATGGTTTCAGAAAAGAAAACCACAGTAGGGAGACTTTGAGTTCTTTTACACTAGAGAATATGATTTGGGTGTGGGTTTCCATGACCACGATAGTTCGATCATATGATTTATATTGATCTATGAAGGACTATGAAAGTCCACCCTTTACCTATAGAATTTTGACAAACAATCTATTATACATCAAATTACATGTTTTTGGGATCTTGAATCTCCATAGGGGTGATCCTGTGATTCTCTTGTATCCACAGTATTCTACATGGGGTCCAACCTCGAGTCTTATTTACTAATCCTTCTCTATATACTATGTTTTTTTGTATCAGTCAATTTCAACCCTTTCATATGATCTCTGACCAGGGAGGTGAGCTGTGGAAGCTTGATTCGTGGGGGGAAGAACTGTGTTTGGAGGAGGAACTAGGTCGGGGGGGGGGGTAGATGATATTTTGGATAGATGGTGTTTTAAAAGTATCCCCCAATCATCTAAGTTTTGATATATGAATATTTTTTATTTTCATGGGGTCTATATTTAGGCAGACATTGACACTCTGATAGGCCCATGTGTCCGTGCTAGGGTCTTGGATTATTGCTTCCCTTCGGTGAAATGTTACATCATAGTCTATAAGAAATCATTTCTTTATAAGTTAACTAGTCCATTCATAGTCGATGTACGTGTGCTTGATTAGGGTCTTATAAATTTTACAACCATGCTTATTTTTTGGAATTTGTTAACAAATGTTTTCCCATGGATTTTTACATGGATCTAAAGTCTTTAGTGGATGAAAAAATTGCCTTCCCTATCAGATGTCCTTAAGGGGAATCATTTTTACTTGATTATGATGTGCTCACATAAGAAATAGGATATTGAATTATTTTTATAATCACATCCAATCCATGTTTTATATTTCTTCATTGGTAGGAGGGTACCTTTTAAGAGAGGTTAAAAAACATCAATTGAGACCATTATCCATGCAGATGGGCCCCATATAATAAAGTTTTCTTGATCCAATTCCATGAAGTCATTGATACACGACTCAATTTGTCTCGTGATACGGTCAGATCTAGCCCAGTTGGGTATGCTAGGAAATAGATCAGAGAATGGAGGTTTAGAAAGGGTTTCTTTTAAAAGATCCTCATTATTTTATAGGTGCTCCATTAGGACCAGTTGGTTTTCAAAGGACCATGGCCTTTTTGAATCACCTTGTGTGTCTACTTTTCGTTAATGAACAAAGAATTGAGATGTAAATGTTTGATAAAAAATATGGAGAATCCGTCATCCAAAGTCTATATTGATTGAAATATGTTCTTCATGGCAGGAAAATTGATGGGCCGATTTGAGATAATGTTTTATATAGCGAGAAGAATCAAATGATGAACAAGAAGTATTTATCATTCCTTATCCCTATAACATGATATTTTTCATTTTCCATAATTGAGGTGTTTCCATTGAGATACCATATAAATCTCTATTATTTCATGGTCCCACAGATGACATCCCCAAGAAAAGACTTGCAGGATCCAAATCCTTCTCTATCATTGACTTTTGCAAGCCAAGGTCACCATGAGTAAATCCCTCTATGAGCCGTTCCCTCTTTGAGCCCTGGCGTTTATGAGAAAATACCACCCACTCTATGAGAAGAATTATTAACAAGAAAATACCTCCACAAAAAGTTAACTCCCTAAGAAGTTACCCCTGTAAGGAAATACTATCACGAAAAAAACCTCAATGAGTATATGAATCACTAAGTAGATACCTCCAAAAGAAACACCCTTCATTAGAAAATACCTCCCCAAGTAACAAACTTCATGAGAAACACATTTCATAAGAAATAACCAATATAATCATATACCTTCATGAGCAACAAACTTCACAATTAAATACCACTGTGAACTAAAATAAACCAACCACAAAAGATGAATCATGTGTTTTGGTGTCCTTCCTCTATGGAACAATCACTGAAAGACGTCATCGATTTGCAGATTGAAAACAATAGGAAGTCATTCAAAATTCATAATCCATAGAAGGATCATAAACCATATATAGAAGAAAAATTAGAAGCTGTAGATGGATCAGAAGATGTTAACAATCTATAAAATGATAATTTTTTTTGAATGGTGTAAAACATAGATTGAGAATGACTATAAGTCATAGAAGGATCAGAAACCATTGTTCATGATCTGAAATATCATGTAATGATCAGAAGTTGATATTTATATATTGTGAACACCCCATGGAAGACAGACCCTAATCGGGAATATCGGGTAATAGATCATGAACGTGCTACTGAGAATGGGAACAATGTGCCCGATAGTAGGAGTGTGCCATTGAAATGGGATATGCCGTTTGGGATGCAAAACCAAACACCTATCTGAAAAATATGGTCAATGATGAAGGATCACTAAAGATCCACCAAACCCTATGATGACCTAAGAGGGAAGAATATATCACAGTTGGGGAGACATAAAATCCTTCCCCCACCCCCCTTACATATACATTTTTTGGAGGGTTTTTCATCTTCTATGTGAACACCCCTCTTAACCCTCTCATCAATAAAAATATTATTATATTATATTATAATCTCGTATGGGGAGAATGGGTCACACATATATATAACAGGTCCTCACCACTCCCAATGAGAGTATTGCCTCCACCAATTTATCTATTTCACCCAAATATCATTAAATAACCATAATTAAAAAATAATTATTATAATAATAATTACAATAATAATATTTTGAACCACATGTAAAGGGACTTATGCACCCATTGTTTCATGTGATCAGCACCATATTCTTTAGTTTTTTTAATTTTTTTAAATAATAAAAAACATTATTTTCCATGATAGATGCGTCTGTAGGTTGTCCACCTCTCTAGGATCCAAACCCCTCATTCATGTGTCTTTCATACTTCATTTGTTTTTTTGTATTGATACAAATTATTATTATTTTCCATAAAAATATTCATCACACCTCCAAAAATATTATAATTGATTATAATAAATACCACATATCATTATTATTTAAAATAGTAATGTCATACACCATTCTATATGGCTTGAAAAAACTCGATTATATACATTCCTCAACAGAAAACAATCTACATCCATACTCACCAATTCTATGTCCCCAAGAGACCCTACCATGCTCCTTCAACTCAATCCAAACCATGGACTCATTGGCCAATAGTGTAGATCAAGATGAAAAAAGAGGGGAGAAACACAATAAAAAATTGGATTGTCATTGCATAAGCATTATTTCACATTGATTTAATAAATTGTGTGTTATCAAAGGAAAAATGATTTAATTTATCAATTTTACATTAAGGAAGAAATTTTAATGTGATGGTGTGAATAAATCACACATCAAAAGTAGATAATTAATCCATGCTCAATATTTTAATAAAAAGGCTGAAAGAAACAATTGATGAGTAATACCATGAGTCTTAATATGGATACCCCTTGTAAAATCATCATAAGATGATTGTAATTGCTTTATTTAATAAGAACATAATGAATTTATTTATTTATTTTAATTAAATGTAGCCACTCATGGATTCTTTATCCAGATGTCCAGTGTTGGGAATCTTTAGGTCACGCCAATGGTAAACCCCACATTTCGAGCTAAACCATTTTATCAAATTCTAAATCCAATAATCTTTTTGAGAGTTCTTCAAATTTTTATAGTAAACCGTGTTTGAATGATATAAATATATTTAATTCTTTTATAATTTCAATTTTTGGTTCTTTAGGCCTTCGAATCACGGGTTATATTAGTGCCTATCACTAAAAATATTCTTAGGAATATTAAAAAGTATTACATAAAAAATACAATGTTTCAACATACATATCATGATCATTACCTATATTTTATGATAACATTTTAAGGGTTATTTCATTTTATGGATTCCTAATCCAAATTATATAAAAATTTTATTCAATAAAAAATTATGAATAGATGGAATAAAATACAAGTATTATGAATACGTTTTTACCAACACATAGTTATCAATTATGTATAATCCAATTAATATTAATGAGAAATATAAAAGTCTTAATGTATAATAATTGATGCATAAAACAGAAAATCCCCTTAGTAAAATATTATGTCATATTAATCTATCCATCATCTAAATTAAGGTTCCTCGATATTTATATTGTTAGTACATGCCTTCATTTGGGGAGATTTTAGGTTTTTAAATCCATATCAAGGTTCATGGGTTGATTTAGGAAAACATTTTTATAATTTACCATCAATAGTTTATTCAGTAGATGTTTGCAATAAAGTATTAAAGAAATTCAAGTTATGTTTTTTTGATTGGAGAGTCCACTCTATAGATCAAGGATTTGCAGGTTAGCAGTTGGCAAGATCTCTCACAAAACTACATTTATATAATTTTTATGGTCGTGGTCTAGATTAGAAAAGGATACATATAAATAATTTCCAAAAAAATATAAATGTGATATGACATTTTTAGTCGAATAGTGACAATTACTAGATATTTATAATGTAGTGGTATAAATAAATAAATAATTAAATTAATTCATCTCACATATTTTGGTAATAAAATAATTTCACAAAAATATATTTTAATTATTCAATAAAAATAAAAATCAAAACCCTGACTAAACTATAATCATTACTTAACATATGCAATGTATCCATTAGAACAAATTTCAAAGGGTTTCATAGATGTATATAAAATTATTTAAAATTTTAAAATTATTATTATATTATGAAATAACCTATTCCAATTCATCTTTAAAAGAAGGTTAGAAAAGGTGAAAAGATGTTTTTTAGAGATACATGCATTCTATATACTATGTCATTCGTATGATGATATCATCGTTTTTTAGAGAGATTGTGATGAAAAATGAGGAAACATGTTCTTTTACTATGAAATCATATCTCATATCACATGAGAATGTGAAATATTGGTTGGATATATAGGATATTTTTAGTATACTTTATCAGTGTTATCCATATGTATTCCATTTATTTGCTGATTTTTCATCAAAATACTAGAAAATGTTGATCATCAAGTGAAATAGGGTTTCCACATAGACAATAAGTTGTCATTAAATATAATAATATAATACTTACAACCAACATTATCATTTTTCACCCAAAAGTAGATGATCATTATGCACCAATAACATAAGAATATTTTATCATTTATATAAAACCCTACGTTTCATACATAGATATTACATCGTATTAGACAACTGTTCATTTCATAATATAAGGATCCATGAAAGAATATTATAGGCCATGTACCTTTGGAAACATTGATACAAATTAAACTAGTTAATTAATTAACTAAATCATATCCATAAATGTTCTTCATAACTATCAGCATTCTTTGACATAACATATTTAATTAATTTCATCATATCCTGTGAAAATGATAAATATAAATGAGTGATACCATATTATCAGTAAGGGTAGAAGAGTGAGATATAAATTACCACATAAGGAAAAATTTACCATATGGGTATGGGAACATGATGAAAAAAAATTGTAACTATATATTACATATCATATAACATATTATTGAGAAATGGAATACATATTAAAAGTTCATAAGATAAGAATTATTATAGAATCATAGAAAATTATCCATGAGAGAATATAATGTGCATAAGACATAGATCTGTTTCATTAAAATAATCTTAGAAAATATTTTCCACTACATTAAATGATCATTTATAATAAAATCATTGTGGATTTATTTCACTCACCAAACAATCATAGTAGTTAAAGTCCACTCACAATACTATCATAGAGGATATAATAGCTTACCAAAAAAGGATCGCTCCCCATTCCAATCATATTTATCTCATCATCTATCCATCTTTACCGAATTCATTAGAAGTCTATATAATTCTAGGCTAAAACATCACATTGTGGAAATTATACATATGTGTTCAAAAGATAATAAAAAATTAATTATTATCTATCTAGTTAAAAGGTAATGGATTAATAAACATTTCAATATGTTTTATAAACACATTTTGATTATAAACATAACCTATATAGGGAATGTATATTGTTGATATTATTGGATCATGTCCCCGTTATAAATTTATGTAACATTAAAAGATTTCATATTTAATTAATAACTCTTTAAATGATTAGTTGGATATTTTCCTAAGGATTATAGCATTTTATATTTAAAATAACTTATAAAAAATTACAGCATTTGCCAAATATCATGGAAAATATTCTATTTGTATTTTTTAAAACTTTTAATGGAATATTTTAATTATTGTGTGACCAAGACATATGTATATTTGGTTTTTACCATATAAGTTAAAATGAATCATTCTTTTTTACAATGTTTTAGAGACATTGAAAAGTACCACATTCAGAAAGAAACATGAAGATTACGTTAAAACAAATTTTTAAAAAATTAAATTCTATGAAAATATTACTTTATAAAATAATAGTATAATTTAAGGTAAATTCTCTAAAATAATTTCTAAAAACATGAAAAAAGATGAAAAATAATTATTGATAAAAGAGGTAAAAAAGAAGGTTTTACATAGAATCAATCCTTCATTCTATTATGTTATTTAAAAATTTCAAAATGAATTCAAATCATATAATCTCTATAAATAACCATAAGAAAATATTATTAATTTTTTTCTTCAGAGGTTTAAAGTTAAATTTCAACAACATAATCAAAATAAAAATTGATCCTAATAAACAATGAGATTATAATAGAAAACCATTACCTCAGGTCATAATTCCTTTGTACGTGTTCAAAACTTGTGTATAATATATATATATATACTCATTATAGATCTATTTTATAACCATAATAATATATATCATTCCATAAATGACATTATTATAACCTTTTATTTTTTTTCAAAAAAATTATTAATTAAAATAACCATTATGTATGATACCTACTTTAATTTTAATATATGTTTTGGTTAAATAGTATTGTTTCCTGTGCTTTAATCATGTTTCCATCATATCCAGACTATTAATAATGGTAAATATATCATATATATTCCTTATAAACATATTTATATTCTTTAATTAAACTTAGAGATTGAAAAATGAATTACACTATTCATTGAGATAGAAGGATGTATGTATGCAAGAACACTATATATATTTTTTGAATGATGGAAACAATTAAAGATAAATAAAAATTAATTTTTATAGAATAATTATAATAAAATTTATATTATATAAAAATTGAAATATTTTATATTAATATCTAAGTGAAAATGAATTGGAAATTGAATCACAACACTTAATCGAGGTGGTAGTCCATATGTATACAGGAGCGACGTTATCATCTTTCAGTAGATTGGAAGGAAAGATGTTATTTATGAAATGAAAATTTCAAATATATATTGGTTCCAAAAATATCATATATATATATATATACATCAAATGTATCATTATATCCATACATGAGAGGTGGTGGTCGAAAATGAATTTTATATGTTCGTGAGACGGTTGTCCTCTATAAACATGATTGAAAATTTCATTTCCCAATTGATAGAATAATATATGAATATATATTATGAAATTAACATACTAAAATATCCGTATATATAATACATTGGTGTTATTATTTAATAATGTTTGATAAATATATAAATGAGATAGAAGGAAAATTAAAATGAATATGCATGTTTTAGAACTATACCTCTACTTTAGACAGTCTCTCTAGGTTTATACCTAAATACATTTGAGTGTTGTTTTATGATGAACCAAAGAACACTATGAAATGGGAAGGGATGAAAAGAAAGAATTTGGGGAGTTATTGTTTTGAATCAAAAGTCTCTTTATGTGTTTAGAGGATAGAAGAGTTGGTGTCCTTTTATAAGTGGGGGAGATGACCTACAATTATTTTTTGAATTTAATAAAGCATATTAATGTATTAATCATGGAAAATAATTATAAAATATATATTTAAAATAATATATGATGATATAGTTTCGTGATATGGCCTTATAATATAATTTATTCATGTTTTTAGGTCATTTTAACACTTACCTCATTTGTTTAACCCTCGATAAAACATTTTTATCCTTAACCATTTTAACAAAGTTTTTCTGTTTTTACTACTCGTTATGATGAAATTTTGAGTTTAAATAATTACCTACCATTAAATATAATAAATTAAAATATGTAATTAATATTATCGAATTCAATTCATAAAAGTGGAAAATATTAATTTAAAATTGAACCCGCAAGTGGGAAAAAATTGGCATTCTAATGAAAATGGTGTCATAAATATATAATATATTCATATAAAAATACAAAATGATATTTATCACAATTAACTAAATATGATTAATAATATTATTATACTACTAGATTTACATTTAAAACCATTTAAAAATATAATTTATTTGTGTAAAATATTTAAACGACTTGATAAATTTTAATAAAAATAAATATTGTTCATAATTCATCAAAAAAATATAATTATAGTAAAACATTATCAAAAATTCACTCTAATATATGTTTGAAATTTTTATTTAAATAAATATGATTATATTTGAAATTAAAATATTTTAACGTGTCTATAAATTAATAATATTAATTCCTCACAACAATAATAAAAAATTTTGAAAAAATGTATCATTTGAAGACATATAAATATATTACTAAAAAATATATTTACATTACCAAATTCCATCATAAATATTTAAAAAATTTGTTAATGCCAATTTATACAATGATTTAAATTTATTTTTTATCGAAAAACTAAATTATGCTTCATTTGGACTTGGGGTTGCGGGTATCTCAAGCTATCAAAAAGATTAAAATTTATTAAAAAGAAATATATTATTAAATCTTAGGATGTTACATTTTAAAACCATTAAAATGAATTACATAATTCATATTATGTTCTATTTTATAAAAAATGAGTATATATCTATTTTATTTCATCCTTGGATTCCCAAATTGCCTCTTTGAATTTTTAATTCATCCAGAAAACATTAAAAAATGAATTAGTCATCTTATGTGGTTATTTATAAATACAATACAATATTTTTACTAGTTTTATATTTTATGAATGATCATGCAGTAGTGGTATGACCTTTGGGTTTAGTACATTTCATGGATCAGGTATGTACTTCCTCACAAGAGAAACCTCGAACACATCTTGAACATGAGAGATCATTAGTCAGAGTTCTATGTGATAAGCTACATTTCTGACTCGATAATAAATCTCAAATGGGATAATATACACATGGATGAAATTTTAAATTCTTCCTAAATCACAAAAATTTATTTCATAACAAAATTAAAAAAACCATATTATCACTAATTTCATAATCCAAATCCCAAAATGATTATTAGAATAACATTTTTGTAGACTCTGAGTGGCCTTGATGTGTGGTTGATTGATTATTAATTTTGATACAATTTTTTAATCTCAATGAAGTACTAATAGAAATATTTATCCCACTACATTTAATCATGAAGGATTTCTCCACATTATACCACTAAGATCCTCATAAGGATCCATATGAATGCTTATGTAAAGGCTATTACTGTATCAAAATTCGACTAGATGACAATGTTGATCCCATCCAACATTGAATTCTTGGAATGAAGATCTCAACATATCCTATGTGGATTTAATTTTTCCCTTTGAATGACTATATGTCTACGATGATAATATGTACTGAAAATCATCTTTGTATTGAAATTCTGACGAATACATCACTAGAACTTCTAGGTAAGCCACATATACTTAACAAATATAATAGAATGTGGTACTCCATGAAACTTTACCACTTATTCAATATATATTCTAGAAATATGATCATGTGGTAGTCATCAATGATAGTAACGGCGTGTGATGAATATGTAAGGAGATCAACTATAAACAAATGGGAGTTATGGACATTACATGTTTTGGGGAATTCAATGAAAAATACATGCTTTTTTTCCCATTTCTCTTATATAATGAGTAATAGTTATAACATCCACTCACACATTTATCTCTTTTCCATGACATGATAAAACACCAAGCAAATAGATACATAATCTGTAATATCTCTATCCATTCAATCCCACCAGAAATACTATAACATATCTATATACATCTTTACAAATCGAGGATGAATATAGAATGATGAAATTTTTGCGGTATTGAAAAAATAGTTCTTAAAATCTGGTACATATGAAAAACATATAGGGTTCTTGAATGTTGAAATTCCATCAAAATCAAGGTTGAACTCATGACCATTTCCTTTTTTGTAGCTCAAAATCATCCTTCTATGCCTTTTTATTCTTAAATTGCATATATGGTTAAACAATCATTTGACAAAGATAATATTTATTATCATACATTATGATTTCAAAATATATACTTTGAAAATACATAATTATTCTATTTATTTATCCTCATCATAGATATTCTATCATCATCCTAATGACATAAATCATTTACAAATATCTTATCCTTTCTAGGGTAGTTATGTATTGATATGTTCTAATCATTGACCAAATCCAAAAAAAATATGAAGTATATTACACTGTTTACATGTGAATATATACATTATAATACTAATATGAGTATACATTTCACACTTTTCAACATATAGATAATGCATAAATATTTTTCAGTTAAGAACTACTACAACTTACTCCAAATAAAATGTTGATGGTTTTTTCCCATGAATATTAAATCTCATTGAGGAATAATTGATAACCATATCATTATACCTGAGAACACTCCTAATACCTTATATTATTCATCTCTATTGATTGAAAATACTTTTCCACTATATGTTAATTTAATCACATATTTCACTAACTTAACTTCTCTTAAGTTAATTGAAATTTTCATCTCATGTATCTGACCAAAGGAACATGGATTGTATTTGAGATTACATTGTGAGTGTTTTAGATAGTTTTTATAAAATATACACAAATCATTAATAATATCAATATAGACAAAAAAATATGGATCTCAGTCAATATGGTTGGTCTATTGGAATTTATAATAACATATATCTTTTATAGATCCATATATATACCCTCACTTGTGATTATATAACCCCAGAGCAAATATTTTTATAGACAAAATTTTAAAATTTTAAAATTTTCATAAAAATACTCATTATTTAGGGACTTCAGAAAATTCATCATGTAATCTCCATGCTATTCCGTTTTCATTTGATACATAAGATTATTATCCATAAATACACAAAAAACATGATCGAGGTAATACCTAAATAATGTTTTTAATAAATCTATATAGATAGTGGGGAATTTATTAATGATAAATGGAATCATTATATATTCAATGTGTCTATTAGTTAAAAAGATATCTATTTTTGTTATATCCTCTTTCGTAACCCATAATTGAAGACATCTATAATGAAGAACATTCATGGAAATGCATAAAGTTCTATGTAATTAATCCAAAAAATTCATGAATATGATTTATAATATGGTTATTATTGATTTTTATCTTGTAATGTTACAAATTTCCAATTAATATTCACGTCGATTCATATTTATTCAAAAAAAAGTACTAATGAACCCCAGGGTGATGCACTTAGAAAAATTAACCCATTTTTAGGATTCTACCAGGGATGCTTTTTCAATTTCTAATGATAAATTTGGGATATTTTATACAGATTCCTTGAAATCAGTTTAGCTCTATGTACGAGTTACACTAATTACTCAACATCATGGGTTTGTGAAAGAATATAAAAACTGTATAAAAATTCAATAACAATAAGTCGTATAATTGGATGATAATCGATGTTGAGATTATCCCTAAAAATATACGATAAAATACACTTTTGAAAAAGAATCAAGACCCACACAATAGATTTTATTTCCATCATATGTTCATATTTATGATTATAATGATAATGATCATAGGTTATTTGTATATATCAAATTTGACATCCTTTACTCAGTAATTTATAGGGGATTTATGTAGAGTGATCCAACACTTTCCTAAAATGAAATCGTCTTTAAATAGATGGAGAGTAATAAGATTTATATGAAGCACATTTCTATAAATTTCAACTAAAGAAGAATCATGGACATTATACATGATCATCAGACTAGTATCAATTTCTCTATAATTTGATATCTAATCATTGTGGTGGAATTTTTAAACCCTTAATGAAAACTCAGATATAAAAGGGAAGGTATATCTGGAGTCCAATAAGACATTAATAGTTCTAAAGTGGATTGTATATTCACCATTAATCATGTGCTTATTATACCCCTCATTAGATATAGTGGTCACATGATCTTTCCTTTTTATCTAGGCGTAAAAGGTAATAGATGTCACAAATCATCATTATCCTTTAGATATGATCCCTAGTTAGCATAATTCCTATACTCCTTCCATTGGAAACAATATATTGTGAAAGGAAAACTATATAAATAATTCTCTCTGAATGTGTTATTAGATAACTTGTTTCTATAACCTCACTTGTATATTTTTTTAAAGATTATACTTTCTTCACATAAACAAATTTCTAGTCACATAAAAAGAATTCATCCATGTTTCATTCCACACATCATTCATAGAGTAATGCTCATCCTCTTCTCTCCATGGTTTTTATAATTTTATCATAATTCCATCTTTAATTTCTTATCAAAAAAATATATTTGTGGGTTAATAAAATATCCATTTCATTCCTGATAACACCTCTAAATATTCCTTTATTGATTCTGATGCCCCTTATTACTACAACATAGTTTTATCCCAATGGAAAACCAACCAACCTTACTTTCTGGTTGGATGATAATATCATATGTGTACTCAAATGTATTATAAAATTTTACTCAAAGGTATAAACATATTCATCATCCTTTTTCTTTAGTTCAAAGCATCAATTCTATATTTTCATACAAATAATATGGGGCAAGTACATATTGAGATGTAATATATTAAACTCTTCCAAATCCATGGAGAAAAGTTAATAATATTTCTTGGTATTCATGGTTAGAGTCCACGTAATGACCGTAACTTTTATGTATGAAATTACTTTTTTTATTTCATTAAATTGCATAGGGTTATAAAAACACGTGCAATTATTTTATTATATCCATTTGGATTTAAATGAATTTTTATTATCATTACCATTGATAATATAGATATTCCTAAATTATCACACGACTAAAATTAATATAAGGTTTTTTCAAATACATTTGATATAAAAAATGACTGATGGCCTCAACTAGTTGGAGTATACCCTATGAAGCCCATTATTTCTGAGCATCAAATGGAGATTACATTTCTGGGATTCTCCCAAGACCAATCCCAAGTTTAGATCAAATAACTTAAGTATGATAAAAAAATTTACATGATAAGTTTGAGCTCATCAATCTCATGACCCAAACATTGTTGGCCAAATACCTCATGAAATCCCCATCATCACACACTTTACTCATATAGAATATGTTGGTGTTGTAATGTGATATGAATAAAGACCCTTGATATAGTAACATGTACATTATTTTTATACAATTAATAATATATTTTCATCATACTATTATTAATTTCTAAATGATCTTTAAAGAACAAATAGTATTTTTGGTTACTATTCCAATTAAATTATGAAATATATTTTTTGATGTAATGGATTTTTTTAAAAAATAATTTAAAAAATTATTATTATATAATTAATTTTATTAAATGAAAATTATAATATAATTTTTATGAAGTCAAATGTCATTTTTATTAGGGTTCAAAAACCCATTTTGTTAAAACCTCTTCAATTTTCAATAATGGTTTTTTTATTATAAAAGTAAAAAACACGTATTTATAAACATATTTACATAAAATGAGTTTTATTTTTGTAAATAGGATGTCAAAATTATCCAATGTTGAATTTTCCATAACTTTTGGAGGAATTGGAAATTTTGGGTAAGAATTAAATACTGTATAAATATATATAATGTGTTTTATGATATCATAATGGCATAGGTAATGATGTAATAAATTTGATTAAAGTTATAATCCGAAAAATATATGTTTTTACTCTTTAATAATGTGATTTTAGGTTTATTTTAAATATTTTATAAATCCTTAGTAAATCCTACAAGATTATAATATATTTTCAGATTTAAAAATCATTTCATAGAATGTGTGACTAACCTCATCATAAGAACTAACAATATAATATTTTCATTGGACCTCAAATGTATAAAATAATATAATCCATTCCCATTTGGAAGAAACCATGGGAAAAAACCGTGAGTTGGTTTATGGTTTTGAATTTTTTTTTTGTAGTGTCCTAGACCAAAATAATAAAGAAAGCACCCTCCTTTCCTATATAAACCCACCCATGCTCCAATTTATATTCACTCAATCTCTCTAGAGCATGAATAAACGCTCTAATATAATCTATATAGTCCTCCCAAGGATTATCCATGCTCTAAATATTCCTCACCCAATCCCTTGGTGTCGCACATCCAAGTAAGGGATTCTCTCTCTCTCCTATTTTTATCAAGCACTATATTTATGATATACCATTATGATTAACATTTTCATAATTTTCCATAAATTCAAACACATACACCTTACTTTAAATTTAATGTTTATATTAAGCTATCCTCTTTCACTCTCATTAATCTCTCTTATGATGCCTTATGTACACCTATTACTACGCCGACATTATATAAAAAATCATCAACCTTTATCTTTTATCAAGATTCAATTTTTTTATGTTTTTTCATATACATTTTTTTCTATGTTGTGTTATGTTGTTATATATCCCACTTACTATAAATTTCATGTCTAAATTATGAGATACATATTTTTTTCATCGACCAATTTAATTTATTTCTATATGATACTATTATGATATCGATATTGAACCATGATTTTCCATTCCAAGAAAATGTATAGTGAACAACATACCCATTTCTATATAAAGTGTATTCAAATTTACGCACATATACTTATTTATTGTGGTGTTACATGTATATATTCCACATTACATGATAGTGGAATAAATTATGATGTTGAATGAATCCATGTTATATGATCTATGAGGCACACATTGGCATGAGAATAAAATTAATATGAAGGGGGAGCCCTGATAGTGCTTCAATTCATTGGCTAATGATTACTACCATGACACATAATGTTGGGATAGGGGTTTTACCAAATTCCTTTAAGGTACCTTTTACACTATGGGGTCTTGGCGGGTTTAACCTTGATCTATTTATGATGTAGTGTTTTCTTATTTTTCCAAATTTCCCATGTGATGATTATCATGCTATATCGTGCCTTAATAATTCATGTCATGTTTAAGCTCCATTGACAAGCCTATTTTCTAACATGTAGTTTCAACCACGTGTTGTACCTTATTAATTACATTACTAGGATTTATGTGTCAACAATTTTTTATGAATATCCCCATGATATACCTTGTTGTTTTATGTTTGATGTATTATTATTATCATGTCAAGGATGTTTTCAATAATGTTGTTATATACCATGTTTTATGTTGTAACGTAATGTACCAAATTACCATTTAAACTATATATACTGATATTTTTGTGTTTTGTTAAGTGAGATATCATGTAATAAATCATTTAAGATTTTTAATAATGATAAGGTTTGTGATAGTTGTTATCAGAGTAAGGTTTTCTGGGAATGAATCAGGGAAACCTGGTATACAATAGTAGTCCGTACTGTGATCCAAGTTTGAAACACCTATGACACATTCTTTGGTAATTTAATAATCTCCCTACCAACCATTATTATGGGAATAAAGATAAAAATACCCATAAGAATATATATTATGAATTTTAACATTGATAACATAGAATAATGCCTAGAAACTCATAAGTTAAGGAGATAAATATAATTTATAAGTTATACCTTTATTTTCATTTGGTTCTCCTTTGTATGTTTAATATATTAAAATAAACTTCTATAATTTTCTCTTTATTCTAGCCAATGATAGGTGGGTTAACAACCGATGTGAAGGGAAATGTGATTACTGCCCCAATGAGATTACTAACCTCATTAGAGTGGGAATAAAAAAGTGCAATGATACACTCTCTATTAACTAAAGTTTTGAATTGATTCTAGGATGAAAATGAGTGACCGAAACCCCCTAACATAAATAAACATACAATTGAGAGCTTTATGCAACAACATACTCCTACATTCAGTGGAATATCTAATCCCTCACTCATGGAACAATGTATCAACTCCATTGAAAAGATATTATCCATCATACTATGTTTCGAACAAGAGAATATTCTTATGTCTATTTATTGTATGGAGGTTGAAACTGATCCGTAGTGGATATTCATAAATAATATGAATCCCGAGGAAGAGATCAAAGAAGTAGAGAGAATGAATTCTAGAAAAATAAATCAATAAATTTTTTTCTTACTCCCTCTATCTTAATAGGGATTGATATTTTTTTGCACTCATGAAACATGATGATAGATCCACTGGTGTGTATGCAGAACACTTCACAACACATGCATGACCATCATCCACTATTTTCATTACCCCTAAATTCATGGTTGAGTCCTTCTTTGGTTGAAAAAATCATAATCTATAACAATCCTTAGAATTCCATGACTTTGATAGTTTTGAGAAGATTGTCCAATGCTCCCTCAAAGATTAAATGGTGATAAGGGAATATTACGTGTACCAAAGGGATATGCATAGGAAAGTGAAATTTAATTCTGGTTGTCTACTTGATAAATCTAATAGTGCTATGAAATTTCAGCAACCCACTTATCCAAGGTGAGGAAAGAAGAACCAAAACATTTCCAAAGGAGAACAATGAAATTATTTAGGTCTCAAAGAGAGGAGAACCTCACCAATTGTTTCTGACAAGAGAAACCCATAAATGTTATTGGGGAAAGGAATAATCTATCAATACTCAATGCATTGTTCACTATTTCAATTACAAGGATCTAACTCACATTGTGAACAAGTGCAGTAATCCAAAGTGTTTTTTGAGGCAACCAATAACCTCCACGGGGGTATGAGAGATCTTTTTTAGTCACAATATCCAAATTGAATCCCAAAACAAAGTTGTGGCATGTATTTTGGTTTTTTAATCACGAATAAAGAAAAATATTTTTGATTTTGGTTCTATGAATTCCTTAATTCAAGCTAGTTTTGAAGAATAATCCAAGAACCACCAAAAAGCATGGAAGTAGATATGTTGGTGAAATTGATAAATGGTGAAATTATTTCATCCATATTATATAACTCATCTCAAATCAACTTTTGTGGGTTGAACATTTTGGTGAGTTTTGTAACACATTCCGAGGATGAATTTGATGCAATAATGGGAATTGTTTTCCTTTCCCTATCAAAATCCAACATAAATTTACATAAAATTTAAACCAGTACCCATATTGTGAATTGAAACACAATTATGTACAAGAGAAAGGATGTGTATGGATATTATTTTGAAATTTCATATCAATAATGGATATTATTTCCCCATAGGAAAGCATATCTGGCTCAAATGATTGATTATATGGAACAAACTATCCTTGACGACATGCCAATTTTGAGGGAATTTGCAGATGTGTTTTCCTAGGAATTTCATACAGTTCATATAAAAATAGAGGTTGAATTTTAAATCAATATTATACCAGAATAATTTCCAATATCCAATATATTATCTTGGGTGGTTTTTATTGAACATTTTTATCTAAAGAAATAATTATAGGTGAATCTAGATCAACGATTTATATGCCCAAGTGCTTCACCATGGGTTTCACAATTACTTTTTGTCTAGAAGATGGATGGGTAAATGAGCCTTTTCATTAATTTTTAGGTGGTCATCAAGATCATGATAATGAACAAGTATCCTTTTCCAAAAATTGATGATGTGTTCAATTAGAGACATGGAGTACAATAGTTATACATGGTGGATCTGCGGTCATGATATTACAAAGTAAGGGAGAAATAGCGGGGAACTATTTGGAATTTCAATGATTCTTTGAAGAAGTGACTGGGATGTGTGTTTATGGAAAATGAAAATTTCCTCACTTATGCCTCAAGGAATTTAAATGTTCATGGGAAAAAACTATCCCACACATGATCTGGAGTTAACATCCGTGATATTTGTGTTGAAAATTCAAAGGCATTATCTCATTGGGGAGAAGTGTGAAATATATACAGATCAAACAAGTATAAAATATATATTCACATATAAATATCATCAAATTAACCAATGATTATGGTTCGATATCATAAATGACTATGAATACTAAATCCAATACTCTCTTGGAAATGTGAACAACATGATAGAATTATCATTGTAGAATGAATCTAAAAATTATATCATCATTGAAAATTGATAATGATATGATATTCAGATATTTTAAGATTATGTTACGGTTAATCATAATGAAAGTAATATTATTAATCATTTCACAAATTATTTCTCAACTGTCTCTTTGGGAATGGTTAAAGGATGCCCAAAAAGATGATTTATAAATTCATAAAAAATTGGAAACTATAAGAAAAGGGAAATCCTCAGATTTCAATATTAATGAAGCAGGAAATTTTATATTTTTTCCAAGACTATGTGTTCCATTAATTCATATGTTAAAGAATGAAATATTGGATGATTCACATAGTTTCAATTTCTTTATTATCCTAGGAAACAAATTGATGTATCAAGATCTCTATAAGAGCAGTCATTGTGTGATAACATGAAGAAGAAGATTGTTGATTATACATCAATGTTCTTGGTATGTCATCAAGTGAAGGCTAGAAGGCTTAATTCTAAGGGGGTGATGCCAATATTACCCATACCAACTTGGAAAAGGGAAAACATCACCACAGAATTTGTCACCATACACCCAAAAATAAATCCAAGGGAAACAATGATATCTGTTTTTTATGGATCATCTCACAAGGATTTCACGCTTCATTTCGATTTCAGGTGGATTTATCATTTGATCAACAGAAATTGATTTACATTAGAGAAGTGGTATGGTTTCATGGAAAAACACATTCAATTGTGTCCAATTGAGATTCAATATTCACATCAATGCATAAGAAAATTCTCAACCAAGATCTAAACAATGAATAAAACAACAGTAAGGCATATCGCCCTCAAACTGATAGACTATCTAATCGGACTATCCAAATACATGATGAAATGTTGTGGTATTTTTCAATGTACATCAATGGTGAATATGGCAAAAATTTTCCTTTGGAGGATTTCTTAAAAATATCATTTTCCATTCGATCATCGAAATGACCCCCTATAAAGCCCTTTATGGGAGGAGTTGATGAGAACTTGAATAATGGGATGAAGTTGGGGAATGAAATGTTCTAGGTCGAGAAATGTTAAAATAAATGTTGGAGAAGGCTATGACCATTCAAAATCACATTATAGAATCTCAGAGTCAACAAAATATCTATACTAACCATCATCAACATGACTTATAGATTGATTTTGGAGACACTGTTTTCCTCCTCCTATCTCGATTAAAAAGACTGATGAGATTTGGGAAGGAGGTAAATCTTATTCCAAGGTTCAACAACCCTTATGAAATCCTTGATCACCTCAGAGTAGTTCCCTATTGTCTAAAAATATCACAAGAACTATCTCAAGTACATAATGGATTCCATTTATTCCACTTAATAGAGTACACACCAAACCTATAAATTGTACTCAATCTATTGGTTGTACCATTGGAGAATGAACATTCCTATGAGGATCATAGATCAAAGAGAAAAAGTTATACAAAATAAGTCAATGAACAACATCAATGTGTTTTGGTGAACCCCCATATTGGAATAAGCAATGTTGGAACTGGAGGATGTGATGAGGCATATGAAACATTATATGTTTTACTATGGAAGAAGGAAATATCAAGGGAAAAAATTCTAATGATGGAAAGATTGTA
Source organism: Viscum album (assembly GCA_963277665.1). Lineage (NCBI taxonomy): Eukaryota > Viridiplantae > Streptophyta > Magnoliopsida > Santalales > Viscaceae > Viscum > Viscum album. Next base: position 793,861,451 of record OY728143.1, on the reverse strand, counting down.
ATGACCTGAAAATTTATGTTTAAAAATTCATTTTTTATTTAATTAAAAGTCCTATGGTTATAAAAAATACATGCACTACTTTTCTTATATCCAATTGGATTTAAATGTACCTTGATAGTAATATATATATTGAAGAGTGATCTAATGATTAGTATAAGGACTGAGTTTTGTAAAATTCATTTGTCATAAAAGAAGGAAGTGATTACCTTAACCAATAGGATAACACCCTATGAATCCCATTTATCATATCTTTTGAGGGAGATATAATTTAATGTTTTTCCTCAGACCAATCCCAAATATAGATCTAACAACTTAAACAAGGGTGAAACCATTTAGGAGAGTAGTTCATGATCATCATGATCACGACCCAAACCATGTTCTCCAAACAACCCAATGATAGACCCACCATCATGCACCTTAATCTTAAGGAGTATACTTATGTAATAAATGGATATGTATTAGGAACCTTGAAATATTAATATGTACAATATTTTTTATAGAATAATGATTATATTTGTATCCTAATATTGTTACTTTGAAAATTATTTTTCAAGAACAAATAGTATTTTTTTTAATATTAAAATTAAATTAAGAAATATATTATGATGAATTAATTTATTATTTAAATAAAAAATATTTTAGTAAACCATTATTATTAAATTAATTTTATTAAATATAGATTATCATATAATTTTAATTAGGGCTCAAAAACACTTATTTTCAAAAGGCCATCAATTTTATATTAATGATTTTTCTAAAAGTTAAAATTACTAATTTAACAAAAATATTTTGTTAAAATTAATATCATTTTTGAATTAGGACTTTGAATCTATCCAATGGTTAATATTTCATATTTTTCTTAGATGATTGATTTGTTTTGGTAAAAATTCCATTCCATATAAATATATGGTGTGTTTAATGACATCATAATGACCCAAAAATTATGTAATAAATATGGTAAATTTTATCCCAAAAAAATTGATGCTTTAACATTAATGTGATTTAATTATTGGTTAAACTAATTTATTTTATAAAGTCTTAGTGAATCATCCAAGACATATAATATATTTTATGATTTTAAAAAAATTTCATTAACAGTTTTACTCACCTCCACATATGCATGGGAATTATTATATTAACTATATATCCTTGGATTATAAAATAATGTACACCACTCCCATTTTAATGAACCATGAGAAAAACCATTGGTTGGTTTGTGTTTTTGAATAATTTATTATGTATTGTCCAAAACAAAAATAAAAATCCCCCCACCTTTCCTATATAAACCCACAAAATATCCCATTTAACATTAGTAAAACTCTATGTATCATGGATAAAATATGTTCTATAATCCATAGATTCATCCAAAGGAACTCAAAATATTTCATGAAGATTCTCTCAATCCATTGAAGTCACACATCCATGTAATGGATTCACTCTCTACTCTTTTAATCAAACACATCATTTATTATATTCCATTTGGATTTACACTTTCATAAGTTGGTATAAATTATTACCTATCCCCCATACATTAAATTTTATGTTTAAATGATTTTATACACTTTAAATCTCATTTATCACTCTTATGAACACTTATGTACACGTGTTTCTATGTCGAAATTCTAAAAAAAACTAACACCTGCTTCATTTCTAAAGCATTCCTTTTATGTTTTTTTCATCTAATTTATCTATATTTATGTTAGGATATATTCATAGATATCCTAGTTACATTAAATTGCATTAAAAAATAATGAGATAACTCTCTCTCTATCATTATCATATTTTATGAATTTCTATTTGATGATGTTATGCTGCCAAAATTGAATCGCGTTTTTTCTTTTCCAAGACATTTATATAGTGCATACCATATCCTTTTCTCTATCATGAGTATTAATATTTATGCACATATATTTATTTATTGGGGTATTACATGTATGTTACAATATTCCTTGCTTGTGGAATTAATTCTATTGTTGAATTAATCCATGTTATATGATATTTGTGTCACACGTAGGCATGAGAATGAAATGATTATCAATGGTCCATCCTGATCATGCTCAAATTTATTGGTTAATGTTTAGTTTCAGGTTATGTAATTTTTTGAAATGGGGTTTACCTGATTCCATTATTGGAATTTTCCTCCACGGGTCTGGACATGTTTTGAATTGATCTATTTATGATGTAGTGTTTTTAGTTGTAGCCACATTTCCCATGTTATGAATTTCATGATATATCATGCCTTATTATTCATATTCCCTTTATGCGCCATTGATATTCCTATAATATAACATGTATTTTATTACAAATGTTATTCATTTTTAATTCCCTCATTAGAATTTAAAACTCTTCATTTTTATATATTTCCCTAGGATTTCCCACGATGTTTTAAGAACAATAGATTATTATGATCATGTAAATGACGTTTTCAATGGTGTTGTTGTATCTATTGTTATACGGTGTCATGTAATGTTCCAAATTCCCATGGCTCTATACATATTGATATTTTTTGGTTTTCTTATATGATATCTCCTGAAATGTATCGTGTATTAATTTTTAATAAATATGAGGGTTGTCATAGTCCACCATTGATCCACATCACCTTCTATTTTATAGATACCAAAAATGAAATTTTCATACTTCAAAAACAATATATGGTAAAATATATTTTTAATGGTAATGATCAAATGATAAAAAAATAAATGATCAACATACCAACCATAAAACTTGATTTTTCCTCATTAAGGAATTAATAAATAATATTCCATCTATTTCTCATTTTGATGTTCAATATGATTTATATCTTTAGAAATTAATGTTATAGAAGAAAAAATATTATACATTCCATCGCCCATTATTTTTTCCCCAAGTGGATAATCATCACAATTTTCAATATGTTAAAAATTAACATGGATTTATTTGGGTATTATCCTTCAATTAAAACTAAAAAATTATTTTAGTAATAGTAATCATAGTAGGAACCATATAATCATTACTAATCATATATAAGATATATAAATCATTAAACCTTATTTTAAATAAAAAATATATGTTTTACCAAGGTCATTTTGAAAAAATTTCTATTCAAATAAATCATGATTGTTCAAAAAGAAAATATAAATTATCCTAAAAATATCCTCTGTGATTGTTTAACCATGTGAATGGTATGTGAACACCAACCATGCACCAGAATGATGAACAAGATACAGTCAACTAACTCTACTTAGGGTTATTTCCCAAAAATGCATCAATTTTAAATCCAAATCCAATTATAGTATCATGAAAATGGTTAATTATTTGAAAAACCACAATCATTTATTTTCAACCACTTATGTGATTATTCTATGCATTATATTATAATGAGGGTTATTACTGTTGTTTTCTCATAATAGATTCCTATGGTAATTAAAAATTTAACTTATACCAACTATAATGACCCATATATTTCATACATAGATATTACATCTTATTTGAAGAATATTCATTACATAACATAATGATTCACACCAGCATTGTATAGGTCTAATATATTGGAAAATGTAGATACATAAACAGCTAGATCATAAGTTAATTACATAATCACACAATAGTTTCTTAAAAAAAATGGAACCATTTTAATACATATCTTACATAAAAAGTTTCTTTTTAACAAGGGTAAAGGAAACATAATAAATTTTGAGTATAGATTCTTAGTACAGGTAAATTTTGAAAATATACATTATTATATAATCCTAAATTGATAATAATGGTAATAAAACATGAAAAATAAATTTAAAAGAAATAAAATTAGTATCATAGATCATAATATTGATTAATGGAAAAAATAATGGTATTTTGTAAGAAATTTTTCATAATGCAATAAAATAACATGGTCCATGAGAGTATAAAATTGGAATAATACATAGATTTGTGGCATACTCATAAACATAGATAATAATTATACTATATATCATGGATCATCTCTAAGACTATCAATTTGGATTTAGTTCACTCCGTAATTCATAATAGTGGAAAAGGATCAATATAAATATTACCATAGTGGACAATGTCCCTAACTGAAATAAGTCACTTCCAATTTTCATTCTGCCTATCTCCTGATATATCCATCTTGAGCCAATTGATTAGAGCGGTGTATATTTCCGACCCACCCATAAAATAATATAAATAATAAATATGTGTATAACAATATCATAAAATATTCCTCGTATCATAACCCATAAAATTTCAATTATTTTTATAAACATTTCATCATAGCATAACACATAGAAAAGAACCTAGTTTCAATACATTTCATCATTTCATCATTGCACAATTCATGGAAAAGGAATGGATTTCGTACATATCGTTTCATCATAAAAATAAAACATATAATGAATGAATAAATATGGTATCATTAGATTATATTACCAGTATAAATTTAGGTAACATCAATGGATGCAATTATAAATGAAAAATTACTTTAAAATTTCACTTGGAATATTTTTTATGGTGAATACCATTTTTGATTGGAAATAAGTTACTTAAAATCTAAAATATTATCAAATTAACGTTAACCATTTTATTTTAATGAAACATGAAATCATGTAAAGAATTATTCAAAGAATTTAGTGGTCATGAAATAATGGAATTTTTTTCAAATAGTAGAATTTTAAAGGAAATATTCTTCTACATTTTTGTAAAATGTTAAAAAGTACCTCAATCTAGAAAAAGGCATAACCGTTGCTTTTATTTTTTAAATGGAAATCATTACTAAAATTTATTTTAATTAATTTATGTATAATATTTATATATTATCAATTAGTTATACAAAACACGGATATGGAAGGAAAATTGGTTTTGATCGATGAGTGTAATATTGTCAGTTGTTATTAAATCAATTATTTCAGAATCATTACTTATTGAAGGGAGAAAAATTAAGGGAAACATGTAATCCATATCAATAACCAAAGGATAACAATGTTCATGAGTTTTTTAAGAGGTAGATCATTGAATTTCGTCATCAAAAATACAATAATAAAAAATCCCAAAAAATTAGGTTGTATAATAGAAACCTTATGTCAGATCCAAATTCATTAATACGTGTTCTAACCACATATTTTTAATTTAATTTTTTAGCATATAATACTTAATTATAAACTTATATCATACTTTTATAAATAAATAATTATTAAAATCATTAATCCGTGTGATAACTAGTTCATTTTTCATTTATGTTTTAGTTATGTAGTTTTAATACCTATTCAAGTAATATGATCCCATCATCTAGAGAATTTTAATAATGATATAAATATTTTCTATGTAAATTATATACATATTTTTATCTATCCATAAAATTTAGATATAAAAACATTAATTTCGATGTTCATAAAGGCGACAAATCATAAATAAGAATTATCAATGTTTTCATTTTTTGATGAATAAAAAAATAATTTTAAATAGTAATTCACTTTTATAAATTAATTATTATATAATATATATAACATAGATTTATAAAATCTATCATTATTTCCATATAGCACATAAAAAAAGAAAAATGAATCACATTACATCATGTCGGTGGTAATCCACAACTATACACGAGCGACAATATCATTTTTAAATAGATTATAAGGTAAGATGGTATATTTGGTATTATAATTATTGATGTATAATTATGTGATAAATTTAAAATATTTGAATTTAATCAATATTTATATCCAACTGTTGTAGGCGGTGATACAAAATGAATTACATCTATTCACGAGATGGATGTCCATCATACACATGATTTCTGATTATATTTTCCATTCGATTGAATTTGATATGAATATAAATTTTGGAATTAATAGGATTATATTGTTTATAAGTAATATACTTGTTTTAATATTTCATCATTGTTAAAAAAGTCTTAATAATATTATAACAATAAATAAAATGAAAGTTCACAGTGATAAACTATACCACTTCTTCAAACAACTGATTTATTTTTATATCTAAAGACTTCCTAGGATGGATTTCATATCAGACAAGAAAATCTAGGTATTTTGGAGGTATGTGAAAAAAATATATTTAGTATATATTTTCAGAACCATAAGTCACTAGAAGTTTGGATAGGGGTGGAGAGGTAGTGTTATTTAATAAGTGGATTAGTGGATCCACTTTGAATTTTTAAAGAGAATAAATTATATTAATGTCTTTGTCTCATGAAGTGACTCCAAAATTTACCATAACATAATATTCGATTATATATGGTTATAATATATCAAAAAATATAATTTAGTCAAGTATTAAGGTCATTTTAAACCTGATATATTTATTTTAAACCCTAGTAAACCTATTTTAACCTTTACTGTAACAATTGAGTTTTCCAATTTATTATTACTCATTAAGAAAAAAAATTATTATCACTATATTAGATATTATTAAATGCAATTATTTAAAATATTGAATCCATTTTATCAAATTCACATCATAGATCCGACATAATTTAATTTAAAATTAAACTCTCAAATGCAATGAAAAGGGGTTTGGAAATGAAAAATGTTTTATGAAGTATAAATTATTTTTATATCAAAATTCAACATAAAATTTATTAAAATGAATTAAATATATTAATATAAATATAATTGAAGTATTTTTTTTAATTTTAAAAATACTAAAACGAAATGAAAATTTGTAAATTCATTAAATTAAACGATAATTTTTATTTAAAATGAATATTTTTCAATATTCATCGTACACTTAGCCTTTTCAGAAAAGTCTGTAAAATATATTCAAAGAAAATTTAAAAATGTTGTTTTTATAAAATAATTTAATTTTATGAAATAAATATTGTAATTGTGTAAGATAATTAATTATATTATTTTCTCTCATAATTTAAGGAAAACAATTAAAGGAAAACGTATCTTTTCAAACATATAATGAACTTACTAAAAAACTATTTTTATTTTAATAAAACCTATATAAATATGATTAAAAGGCGTTTATTAAAATTAATACAGATAATTTATTGAAAAGGATATTAAAACATACTATATAATGGTTCATTTATACTCTGGGTGATGAGTATCACGAGGTATCAAAGACATTAAATTTATATTAAAAAAATTGTTATAAAATATTTGGATTCTACAATATACACCATATAAAATAAAATTATACCACGAAATTTTTTCATATAAATATAAAAAATGTTCTTATATCATTGGAATTACATCCTCGGGTTCTCAAGTAGCATCATTGTCATTCTAATTTCTAAAGGGGTCTTTTAAGAGTTCAATAGACTTATTAAATATCACATGTTCTCTGTGATATGTTACTTCTATAGGTTTTTATTCATTGGGATGATAATAAATTAGTGATATGAAAAATTAATTTAGTACATGTGAAGGATTAAGTATGTTCATCCTTGAGAGAGATGCATTGAACACAACATGAACATCAAAGACCTTTTATTGGGGATCCAAAGGATATGATACCATCCCTACTCATTCTAGAATCTTAATTAGGTCAATATACCTTGGGGGTTGAATTTATTAATTCCAAAATATCATAACTATATTTTAAGGTGAAATTCAAAAATACACATTTCCACCAAGATTCAACTCCTAATGTTGCCAAAGATAATTTGAAGATGATTTATAATGACATTGTGTTGCCTTGATGTGTTGTTGAATGGATTAAACATTCTATACCATTGTATCAACCTGATTAGGTCCCAATATTATTAATTCTATAACATTAAACCATCGCGTGGGAGTTCAAACAAATTACAATATAAAGCCTTATAAGTATCCATATGAATACCCTATAAAAATAAATTATTTTATGACAAAATTATTAGTCGATGTTTTTTATTCAAAAAACATTAAATTCCCGATAAAATTATCTCAACATCTCATTCGGGGATAGAATAGTTCTCCCAGACTGACTATACGTCTGATAAAGATATTCTATAATCGAACTCAAATATGTAACCAAAACCAACTAATGACTACTCTATAAAATTAAGGTAAACTAGATATTCCAATAATATACCATAGATTGTATCACTCCATTATCCCATAACACTTATTTAATGTAAATTTTGTATGGTTTAATAAGGGTGATATATAATCTAATATTAATGAAGTGTTCTGATATTTTAAATCATTCAACTACAACCCATCTAGCATTATGGAATTTAGATATCTTGGAAAGTTCTATGAAAAAATACAATGTAAAGTTTTCCCATTAACATTATAGTATAGTAAGGGGTTGTAACATCCCCTTATATTATTATCTATCATCCTTAACTTAGTGAGATACCATGAACTGAGGTACATACTTCACAATTTCTATCTTAATGTTGTCCCACCGAAAATATTAATTTAGATCTGTATACATTTTTTTCTGTTCTATATGTATTGATACTGATGAATTATAAGACTCAACCAAAAACGTCATATTATGATATGGTAAGTATTTCACACATAAAAATATTCTAAGACTTATAATTCCATCCTAATCGATGATTATGTTAGGATAATTACATACCTTCTTTTTCAGCTCTACATTTTTGGTTTCTTTTTAATCAGTACATGGAGAGAAGGGTTAACACACTTATTATGAAGATAATATTTATCCCATCCATAAATATTTCATGATATATCCAATTCAAATCAAGAAATATTTGATCAATTGTGATCCTAATTATTGATAAGGCAACAGGATTGTTTCAAATTAGATCTTATGAAACCTTGTTATCCTTCCCATGGTGGTTCTGTAATGGGTACTTACCCTCATTAATCAGTGCCAACCATATTGTATAGTGAATACTAGAAAATCTATATGGGAATATATAAATTATTTTATTATCAACATATATATTACACCTTTATACATTTAGATATTCTGTCCATATCATTAACGAACAAATTACCTTTAATAACTAAAAATCCTAGGTTGTGTAATTTTTCTCAAGAATTTAACATTTAGATGAGGACAAATCTATAAATATATAATTATACAATATAATTATCCACAATAACTTCGTTAATTCATCATAATAGATTAAAAAACCATATCTAATATAGGGTAGTGTATGAAAATGTTCACTAACTAACCCTCTATTTAATTCATTGACATCTTGCGTTCATTCCTCAATCAAAATTAACATGGATTCCCTTTAAGTTAACAGGGTGATAGGATTATAAATTTTTGATAATATTTCCAAATTTAATCAATAATATCATGAAAAACAAGAATACTACTGATCTCAGTCACTGTGGTTGGTCTAAGACAATGTTCGATAAATTGTTTCTTTGATGGATACACAGATATACAATTTTCTGAGATTATTTAACCAAAAAATGAAATTTTTTATAGCCCAAATTCACAGTATTTATATTATCCATTCAACTTATACTTCTCATGGGTAATAAATTGAATCCTTAAATTATATTTATTCTTTATTAATGATTGAAAATATAAGAATATTTCCCATAAAGACTACAAAAAAACTGATGAAGGTAAATTTTAAAGAATCTATTCATTAAATCAATTATGATATGGTTGGAATTATTTAGAATAAATTGGATCAATATATATTCACAGTATCCTCACCTAATAAGGAATTCTATCATCGATATATAATCCCTCTTGACCCTCAATTGATGATCTCTAAAATGAATTTTAATCTTAGAGAAGTATTGATCTCCATACGGTTGATCAAACAATTCATCTATATAAGGTAGTTGATAGTTATTATTGATTGTGGACTTGTTAGGTTCCCAATAATCAATGTAGAGTCACATTTATCTATCTAACTTCTTACTGAAAAGAACATGTGTACCATAGGGTGATGTACATGTCTGAATAAATACAATTTCAAGATTCTCTAGGAGTAACTTCTTTAATCTCTACATATTAGTTAGGGCCATTCTATATGGATTCTTTGAAATAGGTATAACACCATGTATGCATTATATTGACAAATAAAATTCATTATTTAGTGGAATAGTAGGGAAATATATCTTAGAATACATCAAAAGACTCTGACATTATCACTATATAACAAAGTGAAATAATATACAATTTAAGGAATAATGGTAAAATAACAATGGAAATGAAAAATATAATAAAAGAGTAACTTACCAAACAGGGAAAATTAATCATCCACCGTAAACCAATTAGTGACAAGTAACATGAGATAATGATAGAGATCAGTAGAAAATATATAACATTCTAATACATGAGTCATCTTTTAGTCATTCCTCACCTGATGACATCAATATCTGACACAATTGGTCTCACCCTATATAGACTAATAGGTGTGCACAATACCAAATAAATTCAATTTCCATACTAAGGGATTATAGAAAATTAATAATCTAAATTAGTTAAATTATCATTCCTAAAAAATCACCTTCTATTCTAGGTTCCCTTGAGATGTGTAATTTTGGGTGGGAAAATCTGGTAAAGACAAGAATCGAACCACATATACATGTACCACACACAAGCAACAGACACAAGTTTTTTCCAAAATCACCTAAGGTAACAATACATATCATTACAAACAACAGTTCACAAGGGAGAACAATACCATTTAACAACCATATATAAATATGGTGACCCAAAGTGAGTTTTCAAAAGTGGACCAAAACATGAAGGTGCCAAAAAAGCCACAAAAAATCTTTGAGTAACCAATCATTTCCAATGAAGTGAAACCCATGATTTTATGAATATGAAAATAATCTATTTATAAATCCAAAACAATTTATAAATATATTAAATAAACCAACATATATTAATAAACCAAAATCATAATTTATAACCCATATATCACCTACAAATTCCAACTGGGAAATATATCAAACAATTGGTGTATGAGATTTAGTAAAACAATATCCATCACCTCTATAAATGATAGAAATCAATTAGTTTCACAGATTAAATATTATTATAACAGTTAAATATATATAATTTAAGTGTATGTGAGGTGATAAATAAAAAATAATAATTTTTAAATTAAAAGGCAAAATATAAAGGGATCCTACCTCAAACCACAAGTGCCTCATCAATGGATACTCGTAATGATCGAGAGAAGGTCTAAAGAAGAATGAACCCTAAAGAAGAACCTTCTCAAAAAACAACCCAATTTAAACCAATAAAAAAATAACCATAGAAAAATGGAACCATATGTGAAGAGGAAATAATGAAAAATGGGAGGATTAGTAACATAGGTGGAGAATACCTTGAGAAATAACTGAAAAACACGAATAAATCCAATTTGATTCACCATTGGAGAAGGAGGGTGGGGTGTGGAGAAAGTAAAACGATTACCCTAGGTCAAAGGATACAAATTTTGTGATAAAGATGTGTTTTTTATTTTAAAATATAATAGAGGTAGAGATGTAATATCAAATAATTAATGATCTGGGTACTCTGAATGATCATCCTGCACAGTTTCTCAAACCATGCGCAAATCGTGGTCCCCTATATTAGAAACACGTGAAACCTACATGGTTTGTAAACATGGTCTGAGAAACCATATGAAAACTCTGTGAGATGGTTCTATAAAAATTATATATCCAATAACATGCCTCTAGAATGGATTGTCAAACTATTCTTAGGACACGCACCATAGACTATGAGAACCCTAAAACCGACATAGTTTCCACTTTAAGGAACATATGTAGGATAAAACCATGTGTATCCTATGAAACCGAAACCGTGAAAAATAAAATTAAATGAAAAATATTCATACCCATTTATTCAATTGGATTACCCATCACTATGAATCTAAAATGTGAAATTGAGGGAAAACAATCTAAAACTCATGAATTAAATATGAAATACTTCATACTCTAGAGAGAGACCAATTAAAAATTTTAATCCAAAATATATGAAGATGGTAAAAACTAGAGTTTTAAATTGAGATTCTCCCCAACCATTTGATATAAAGAATACTTTTTAATAGGAATAAAATCTCATCCGATAGATATGATTTCCACGAGAATTTCAAATTTATCATCTCAAATATAGAAATTTATAGGTTTATTTAAAATATCAAATGTTACTTACCTTCCTTGTTAATAGATGTAATATTTATTAATAAATAAAAAATACATTCCTAATATTACATTTAATTCAACTAGGGTATAATGAAATAATTTGAAGTATTCAAATTACCATAATCCTAAACAAGATATGCATTATAGAGTTTTGATCTGATCATCATACCATTAGGGGTTTTCTGGGTAAATTTAACATATAATAATTGAGATGGTATATTTATACCCTTATTAAATTATTTGAATATAAAAGGGTGCAAATATCTAGCGTAAAATATGATTTTAGAAGTTACAGAGTGGATGGTATGTGTACATTTCATCATGTAATAGTCACAACCCTCATCAGAAATAGTAATCTCATGAGACATCCCTTTGATATTATTATTAATAATTTTTAATAATGGGATTCAAAATTTACCTTTTTATTTTATTGTATGTTATAAAAATTCTGATACATCATTCACATGAAACAAAAATGTTTAGAGAGTTAATTATGTGGATATTTCTCACTATTCACATCATTATTTGACACTTTTTATAATATCAGCTGTTGATTTCAAAATAAACTTAGATTAACGAATTTAAATATTTACCTGTTCAATTAAGAAAATCAATTCATTTTTTCAACACATCAAGCATAAACTAATGATCATATTCATGTATACATGATTTTTTAATTTTATATGAATTCAATTTATCATTTCTGGTCAAAATGATGTGGTTGATGGGAAACTAAAATATATATTTTCACCTTGATTGCAAAAAAAATTATATCCTCATTTCAACTGAATTCCATACCATATAACACACATCAAAGACTTTTTTAAACCCACAAAATAATTGATCAACCTTACATTTAGGTTTAATGATAATACAATAAGAATATCTTGTATTTTATTTAAACTTTTCCTCATACGTTTCTACATATTCATCATCCTTCTTCATCATATCAAGGAAATATTTATCCATTTTTTATTAATAGGAGGAAAATACAAATTGAAAAATATAATTATAAACTAATTCCACTCTATGGTGTCAATATCATTATGTTTCATTGTATTCTTAATAATAATCCCTCGTTGATCCCCTTAACCTTCAATACAATAAATATACTAAAATTATTTTTTAATTTCTAACCATTGTTTAATTAAAAATAAATTTTCAATGGAATTTATTCATTATTCCACTATGATTGGACCACCATACAAACTAAAATACGGTTCATGTTTTTTCTTGAAGGAATAAATAGAATTTAATTCCATAATATTCTCATTTGGGTTTTTAGAAAGATACAAAGATAAAAAAATGAATTGTAATTAGATAAAAAATGATGTGTAATTAGATAAAAATGATTGTTCATTACATCTCCAAGAAATTTTGGTTAAATAATAATACAATAATTTAAATTTCCATCACATTAAGAATAAATGAAATTTATTCGGGTTCTAGTAATTGAATTAAAAAATCATAGTCTTATAAATAATAATCATATTAGAAACCATCTAATCACGAAAAATCAGTTATATAATATATAAATCCTGACACCTTCTTATCAATCAATAAAAACATTGGGTTTTCCAATATCCTTTGTGACTATTATCTCTTCAAATCCACAATGATGGTTTATAAAAAATATCTTAATTAACCAAATCATATCCCCCATGAGTGTCAAATAATGTGAACAGTAAGGAAAATATCACTATGCAGTAATATTATGTCTATTATATTCTAATTTTTTTTAAGGTTATTACCCATATATGATTCAATTCTAAAACCAAATCCACATGTAATATCTAGATTTGTGTTTTTCAAAAAACAAACTATACACCTTTCATTACCATCACTTTGGATTTTCTCATATACATAGTACTATATTAAGGGTTCTTACTAAACTGTTATCACTGTAGTTTACAAAGTGAACTATACTTTGTTTTGATACAGAATATATTGAAAAAAACTTTTTTATATAGATATAACATGTTATGAGAGTAATAATAATTATATAATACAACAATCCCTACTCGAATCATATAGGTCTGGTGTCTTTAGAATCATGGATATATAAAAAACTAGTTTGTAAGTGAAATACATAAAATATCTCAATGTTATTATAAAATATAACCCTTATTAAAAATATCATACTTAATATCATTAGTTATAACTTGGTGAAAATAAAAATAAGAAAAGGTGATAGCAAATTTACATTAATTTTAAACAAGAGAGATATTAAACCCAACATGAACATAATGGTATGAGAACCTGAATATAAAATTTCTTAAAAATTCACTCCATATTATATGTCATAATATTTATTCATGGAATTAAGCATGAAATTCATTATACATGAGTCATAAATGAAAAAAAAATTATCCATGAGTGTATACCATTAGCCTAAGTCATATATTTTTGGCATACACATAGGGATAAAATATAAATTTGTAGTTATAAAGGCTCACTACTAAGATTAACATGGTGAAATGAGTACACTACTCAACCCATAAATGTTTTTAAGGATAACTACAATTGTTTTCATTGTTAATAAAGTCCCTTAATGAACCTGATTCAATCCCCAATCCGGTACTTTTCATTAACTGAGATATCAATATATAGTCAACACATTAGAGGGGGATATAATTCCAGAACCAGCCATCACACAGTGAAATCATTCATATGTGTTCACACACATCAAAAAACATTCATAATATCTTAAATTATGAAAATTAAATGGGTATTATAACTATTTAATCATATTATACTAAGTGGAAAATAAAAAAAATCATAAATATTTCATTTTTTCATATTAGAATATCCGATGAAAAAAGAACATGTTTTAGTAAAATATTTTCATTCTAAACATTATAAAACTATAAAAATAATAAGGATGGTATCATTTCATCAAACCACTAGAATAACATTACGAAACATCAATATATGTGATCATATTTGTAAAATTACTCTTAATGATCACTTGTATCATTTATGATAAAAAATACATTTTTCTATTTGAAATCACTTATTTAAAATTAAAAAAATATTAAGGGAAAAATATTCTTCGAAAACAACATGAAAAATATAATTGGGATATTGAAATAATTTTGCGGTCATTATGGAATGAAATTATATTCATGATGTATATTTTAGAAAAAACATTATTTTTACTTTTCTATAATATTGTTAAAAAGTAACACATTTGGAAAACAACATAAAGATTAATTTTAATTAATATTTTAAAAACTAAATCATGCATAAAATTTACTTTAAACAATTATAGAATAACTTAAATAATTTTAATGAAAATTTGTTATATATTTTTATGGAATAAAAAGATTTGAATAAAGAGAGAAATAATGTCATTTTTCCATAAAAATATTCATTCGATATCATGAGTTCAAAAAGTATGCAGAATGAAACTAAAATATGTAATTTACTATAATAAATAGAGAATAATAAAATTATTGAGTTAATTAAGAGGTATATAATGAAATTTATTCATCTAAAACACCATCATAAATAACCATGATGATCAATAAGACTCTAACAAAAAAACCATTCTATTAGTTCAACCCCATTCATTTGTTTTTGAACATTATATATTATAAATATAGATTTATTATATATATTTTATAGAAAAATAATCATATATATCTTCCTATATATTATTTATTTATAATAATTTATCACCCTTCTATTAACCGTTATTTATTAAAATTATTTTGTCATGTAGTCAGTGCTTTGTTTTTGAAGTATATTTTGGTTCTGTATTATTGGTCCTTAAAAATGATCATATTGAAATCATATCAAAAACATTACTCATTATATAATTATAATATATATATTCATTAAATTTATATTTATTTTCATCTATAAAATTTAGAGTTAGAAAATTGAATTACGCCATTAATAGAGACAGTTGGTTGTACAAACGTGTAGACACTATTTTAATTTTATGATGGTTGAAAAAAAGAAATTTAAATAATAATTATACATTTAATTATATTTATTATACCATATATATGATATATATAATATATATTCATTAAATCTAATATTGTTACAATCTGTTTCAAAATGAAATAATTCACATCGCTCCATGGAAGTGGTAGTCTACATGATTGCATGGGTACTGCAATCATTTTTCAATAGATTGGAAGGTAATAAGGTAGATGCAGTATTATAATTCCTGAATTATATTTATTTAATAATTATAAATTTTATATATACATTAAATTAATCATTATATCCATCTACGATATTTTGTCCATAAAAATAATTGCATCGGTTCACGAGATGGTAGTCTGCCATACACATGATCAACAGTTTCAATTCCCATTTGATCGAAGAGGATATGGATAAAGGATATTACATTAATACAATAAAATATAATTATATTTAAGATATAAGTCTTATAATTTATTCAAGTTTTATAAATATATTAATTATTTGAAAGAAAAAATAAAATTAAACTCCATGGTTAAAATATATACCTATTTTTCAGACAACCTCATCCGGTATAAAACAATAGCATTCCTAGGACAATTTTTTTTGCAAAAAAAATAGACTAATGTAAATTTTTAGGGAATTATAGAATTTATTTTTTAAACAAATTGCTAATCCAAAATAATCATAAAGTGTGGAGAGGTGAGGAGTGAGGGTGGGGTCCTTTTATTACTAGGCTTGAGGATCTACTCGAAATGTCTCATAGGAATAATATATATTGATGTCATATTCACACTAAATGGATCCATAATGGCCCATAAATGAATATTATATGGCACTGGTTCAAGATTATTTATATAAAATATAATGTATTAGTGTTTTTAGGTCATTTTAAATGTTCTCTATTTAGTTTTACCCTCGATAAACATGTTTTAATCTCAACTATGGAAAAAAATCATTAATATTTTTATTATTAATTATGAAAAAAATATTTAAAATTAATATATAATATTAATTTACTAAATAGTAATATGTAAAAAATTTTATGAAATTAAATTCGATAATGTGATTGAATTTTATTTAAAATTTAAACCATAAAACATTAAAAAATGAATTTCAAAAAAAATGTTTTCTTATGTATGAAAATTTTAGATAAGCATTCAACATGAAATTTATTATAATGACTTAAATTGTATAACTAAATATATATTTGAACTAATTTTACTTCTAAAACAATTTTAAAATGAAAAATAACATTATATATTTTTAAATGAAAATTACATTTTTAATAATAATCAACATTTTCACTATTCATTGAAAAATTATTTTTTTTAAAATTCATAAAATCACACTATAAGATAGTTTTGATATTTTTATTTAAAAAATTATATTAATTTATAAAAATGATAAAAAAATTTACTATATATTTTTATCACTAACATAAATAAAAACCATTTGAATGAAAAAGAATGTTTTTGAAACCTATAAATAATTTTAAAAAATAATTTTATTTATTTATAATTGTTTTAAATATTTTTTAAATATTGATTATTCTAATTTATACCATTAATTATATAGAATGTATATAATTTAATACTATATTATACATCATTAAAATTTGGGGTTGCATTTATAGCATGCTATCAAAGAGATGAAATTTATTTATAAAAACATATCTTCAAATCTCAGTGTGTTAAATTATTCCACCCTTAAAATGAATTTAACCTCCATATTATGTTATTATCACATAAAAAAATTGGGATACATATATTTAAACACATTATTATGCTCACAAATAACACATTTAATTTTATTATTCCTCTAAATAAATTTAACAAAGTGAGTAGTATTATTCTGTAGCACATTATCTTTAAAATCCTTTTTTTCTACTAGTTTTTCTTGATAGTAAATATCATGATCTAGTATCATGAACATTTGGGTCATTACATGTTATAGATCATGTGTTAAATATCTTAAGTGAGATACCAAGAGAACATCATAATAATAAGTCTATTTTGGTGAGATAGAAATCTTTAAGCTACCATACAGACTTGATCTAGAATCATGAAGTGGTTAATATACCTATGTATCAACATCCATTTATTCCTGATTCACATATAATTGTTCTATGGAATAATTAACATAAATATCTTCTAACTAAATTAGAAATCCAAATCCATTTGGTGATTATCATTAAATATTATTTTTCTAAATAGAGCTATAATGATGTCTTATTGAATGGTTTAGACATTCTCTTCCATTTCCTCATCTAGATTAAGCCCAAAAACATATTTTCCACAAATTCGTACACAAATTCAGTTTTTTAAATCCTAATATAGAGATCGCCAGACTAATAACAATGAATTCTCATGTCGAATTTATTTTTATATGAAAAATCTTCTTGAGGAAGGAATTGATCCCAATAAACATCAAATTCGAGAGAACAATAGCACATTAGATCCTCCAAGGTATTAATGGTTCTATCATACTGAAGACATGTCTATTGATGATATGCTATAATAAAATTAAAATCTCTATCTACTTCTTATTCAATACATGACATGAATTTTTAGGTAAACCATGGATTCCTATTATATCCAATAGAATGTGATTTCCATATAATATTTCCAATTCCATAATTTATATTCTATAAATATTATCATCAGATATATTGAATGATAGTAATGAATTTTTCAAAATTCATATTTCGATTGACTAAAACCCAAATAGAAATATTACAATTAAATATTTAGTGGAGTTCGACTTCCAAATACATGGCTATTTTTCCCATTTCAATTCTGGTTTGGGTAATGGTTGTAATATCCCCTTATAATTCATTATTTCCACATTAAATATCTATAATACTAATCAACAAGATACATACTCAGTAATATATATATTCATTACATAACATCAAAAATACTATTTCATGTCTCTATACAACTACATAATTGTAGTTTGAATAGAGAATGATGAATTATGAGCCTTATCTAATAGCTCCATAAAATATTGTATGGATAAACCCACACATACCCACAATTTTATAAACTCTATCATTCTATGACAATCAATTTTTAACCCATGAAAATTACATATCTTTTATTTTACCTCTATATCTTCCTTATGTGACTCTTAAATCTTCACATGGATACATATTAGGAAACTAATTTGAAAAATATAAAATTTATCCCCTTAATTCTTTTTTAATGATCCATCCATTGTGTATATAGAAACATTGGATCATTTATAACACTTATAAATCATAATATAGAAATATCATTTCAATTCAATTCATTTTCCGCTTTTTTTCACTTCCTATGGTGTTAAATTATTCATAATTCATAATCCATAATCTTCTCAAAAATATATTCTCTAGCACATATTTAACTGATTTTGTATGAATAGATAACATTAAAATGTTATGATTAGTATATATATTACACCATTCAAATAATGATAATATCTACCTATATTTAATTTCAAAACAACCATTACTATATCTAAATAATGTAGTTGGAAATTTTTATCAAGAGTCTCAATTTTCATGAGGCATAATCTATATCCATATCACTTTTCATGAGAACACATCCTAGTACCTTTTCCAGGAATCACATTAGATTAAAAGCCATTCTCCATGGTAGGATAATGAAATAATATATTCCCTATCCAAAAATATCTTCTTTTACTTGAATGTTTCATCACATTCTATTTCCAAACGAAAATGGTTTCCTTTTAGGATGACATTAATATTGGATTACAAATTAGAGAATAATTTTCTAAAAGAATAGAAAATATCTTTCCGAGCTAATAAATATATAACTCTTAGTCATACAAATTGGTCTGGGCCAATTTAACATAACTTTTTTCGTTCATAGATCCAGACTTATACCCTTTATTATGATTTTATAATAGAAAAATGAATCATCTTTTATCCAAAATACACACTTAATAGATTTTTCATAAAATTAATCATTAAATATAGACATTAGAACAAAAATTCAAGTGATATTCATGCTCTTTTTTTAATAGAATATATAATATTTTTATATATAAGGAAAAAAAGCTTGATCAAGGTAATCTCTAAAGTATCAATTAACTAAATCCATAATGATATATGGGGAATTTGTATGACCAAATATAATTAGTATATATTAATAGTGTGTGTACCATGTATGAAATTTTTCCATGGGTATATCCTCCTTATTTAACCTAAATTGATGATATCTTGAACACAAATAAATCATGAATATGTTTTGAGATTTGAACTTCTGTTCAAAAAGGTCATCAATATGAGGTAAATGATACATATTCTTGATTATTATCAAGTTAATTTCTTGATAATAAACATATAGATTCATTGATTCATCTATCTTATCAATAAATGGATTGGCTAATCCCAAAGTGATTCAATTGTATGAACTATCCATTTTTAGGATTATCAAATAATTACTTCTATAATTCTAATAACTCAGTAATAAATAATCAATATAGAGTCTTTGAAATAGGTGTATAATTTGGTACATGTTCTATTAAAAACTATACATAAATATTAATTTTAAGATAGTGAATATATTCCATAAAAGAATAAAAAAAATATTCTTAAAAAATCATCTATATTTATTTCCTCCCAAATAATCTAACATAAATCCACATTTTGAAAAGGAATAAAGACCAATAAAATGGATGTGATTTCCATAAAACGTTTATATTATTCATCACATTTATAGATAATCCGAGGTAGGTTTCAGATATTCAATATGACTTACCTTCCTGGTAAATTGATACTGTATTTATGTATATAAACCTAATCCATGTGTAAGGTAACATAAAATAAATGAAATGGATTATAATATGATTTATAGGGAGTATATTAAAATGAACTTTAGCAAGATAACAATGATAGAATTGATATTTAATTACTATAAAATTAATGGATTTCACTAATAAATAAATTTAAAATATTTTGGGGGAAAATTTTAAACCCTTTAATAATTATTCAAATATATATAGTGGATTGATCTAGATCCAAAAAAGTCATTAGTATTTCTCGGTTGGACGGTTAGTGTAAAATTAACAACATTGGAATCAAAAAAATTAGCGGAAATAGATATCCATGAAATTTGTGTTTTCTCTATGCTAAACAACATTATAACACCATTCATCATTATTAAATATCATATTTGGGAATTGGATTTAATAATTCCCACAATCCATGAATTTTAAATAATATAGTGTATGTGGATAATTCAATAGATATTTCTCTCTATTTGGATCATTATAAAAGTTATTCCCATCACATTTATATTCTACTTCTTGATAACCATCCATTCAATAATTAAAACATATTCCAACCCCCATAAGACAACTTGTACTCAATTTCCATCCACACATTGAGTAAAAATTAAATCTCAACTTCCTCTATCATTTTTTTAATTTTATTATAAATTACATCATTATTTCATTATAGGAACCTCATATTCATTATTATTATTTTTTATACTAGGTAAATCCTTCTCTATTTTCATACGAATAATACGAGGAAGACACCTATTGTAAAATAATATCATAAACTCATCCCACATTATGGAACCAATTTTATAATGTTTACTTATATTCTTAATAAAAATCCACCATTGAACTGCTTCACCATCCAAATGATTAAAAACCCAAAACAATGATTCATACTCTGAAAACTACAGAAATGAATATTTAATTTCAATGGTACATATCCATTTCGTTGAAACAAGTGAATCTTTAGACTCTCAAAAACATCTAATATCAATAATGTAAGATCCCGGTTTTTGGAAAGGTATGTTTTTGTTGTGTTTTGGGATGAACCCTTTGTTTTTTAGTCTTTAAAATGTATCCTGAATGTGTGAAGGGCCTCAGGGATGTTCCGGGGGCTCAGGGCATAGAAGAAAAGAAATATGGGAAAGACAGGATAGGGCGTATGGCCTGTGCACGGCTAGGTAAACCGTGCGGCCTGCCCAGGCTAAACTGTGTGACCCCTCCTCCTCTGGACAGAAGCATGCGCATGGTTTGTGCACTAATTTTCAAACAGTGAGGATAAATCGTGCGACCCCTCCTCCTCCGGATAGTGTCATGGACATAGTTTCGCACAGTTTTCCAAACCGTTCGGACAAACCATGCGACAACTTGATGTTGGAAAAAATTAAAAGTTTTCCACTCCATGTTTTAAAACACCACTCAAGATTTCCTTTCATTTCCTCCCTATCCACCCTAGGCATGAACAAAATCTCCTAAAGGATCCTAGAGACAGATCTCCTTCGATTCTATGGCGTTTTTGGTGCCATTTTTTTGGATCGAAGCTCCAGGAGAGGCAAATCCCATCCTTGCTAGTCTTTTTTGTTTAGGGTTTGTATCTTCTCTCCCTCTCATTCTGACACTATAAAACCCTAACTTTTGGGTGAGTTTTATGTTGAATCCCTGAATTTTGGTTGTAACGTGGTCTATGGACTCTATTGAGAGTGTGATTAACCACGGTTTCAGGGTAGGTGGTCTACAAGTGATATCCCATAGTTTTTTGTGTATTTGTGCATGTTTAGTTGTGTTCTTGGTTTCCTTTGGTTATGTTTTGGATAGCCATGGAATGTTTGGTAATATGGTGTTTAAATGGAAAATGGGAACCCTCATGATCCACATGGGATGTGTTGGGGTAGACTTGACCCAATTGGGGCCATCCGTGGGATGTGCCGGATTTTCCCGGATTAAGGGATTGATATTAAACAAGTGACCTAGTTGTAATGAATTGTAGATACCTTGATAAATATAATTGTATGATTAGTTGAACTTGGAATAGAAGTTATGTGATGCACCTGTACTTGGAAATAACCTAAGGGATAAAGTTCAACGGATTAAATGGTTGATTCATGGTAATGATGAACGAGTTAAAAAGGTTAATGTGTAAACCAATTAAAGACCATAACAGGATAGGTTATGGGTTTAATGATGAATGCGTAGTGAGATAGGAATAACACATGGGAATTGGGTAAATGGTTAAATGATGTGAAATGGTAATTTGTTAATGGGTTAAGGCTTGATGTTGATTCCAATGTGGGTTGTTGTGAATAGTGTTTCCTGAAGGGCAATGGTTTGGATGGTTGATGGTTACTCATATAAAAGCATGTTCCCATGGCTTCGTAGAGTGGGGTATGACATGAGGATCTACGCCCACGGGTTGAGCTAAGACTGAGGTTCTAAACTCCACCATAAATGAACAGGTTAGGAAAGGGGACTAGGGGTCTATTCTCCTAACGGTTGCATCCTCCGGGATTGAGGCTTAGAGGTGAGGATATGGTTGCTATGAGGGTGTTGGTCTTAGTGATATAGGATAACGATGTTTTTACCCTCTTGCATGTGATTGTTGGGCTTAGACCCATGTAACATAATGTGTGTGATTAACCCCTAGAAATGAGATGAAATTGTAAATGATGATAATTAGTGTGTAATGAATGGTAGTGGAAATCGCAATGGCTTGGATCTAAACTCGTTAATGGTACCTTAAATAATTACATGTAAATTATCATTCATATTTCCCTTTCATGCACTACCTTTTTATACTAGATATTTTGTAGACACCGTTGGTGGTGGCTTACTGAGTTGTACTCACACCCTACTCGGGCTGCCATTGGGTACCCAAGAGGACTTCATGTTTGCAGGTCAAGAGAAGGGAAAAGGTCCTTGCTAGATAGTGAGTGGATATGTGTTGCACTTGGTGGAGGATCCGAACATGGAGTTGGGACCTTTTTGGGGATTTTTGTCGTTGCCTTTATTTTGGGGTTTTTTTTCACTTTATCACATGTAGTATGACATGGAATATTTATTATTGGAAATGGATGATATTCAAGTTCTGTGATTATTGGTTATTATTTACTCTATTTGTTTTATTTCTGTTGTAGCTTACTCTGATACAAAGGGGGCATAGTCTCCCCACATGACTCCGTAGACCCCCACTACTAGTCAGCTGCCTTGGGCATATGGGGAGGCGTGTTTATGGTCATGTAACCACCCGGCTCAGACCACTAGTTTAGTGGCTTCAGGGTCAGGGACATTACGAAGTGGTATCAGAGGAGGACTTTCTTCTCCTTCTTTGAGGTCTTGTTATTTGGGATTGGTATCCAAGGGAGAAGACGTGTCGGGCCTTTGTAATGAACTCGTGCTTGAGAGTATCTATCCCATGTACGAGGGAAAACCCAAGTCACCCTGGGTGGGAAATGTTTTTCTTGGTTGTGTGCTGTTATAGTTGACGATATTTCACCGTGGGGTGATGCACATGTGGTTTGATGCGATTGTTTTATGATATTTGGATCGTATCCTTAACGGCACAAGGATTGGAATTCATGCATCATTATAGGTACCTAGGGGGATAGGTGACATGCATTGTATTAGACACATGCACTGGGTGGGTGTGTGGGGCATGAAAGTATGGTGCATCATCCATTTCATGAAACCAAGAATTAATGTGAAGAATGAAATAAAACTAGTGGGTAAATGATGTTTAATAAAGTAATAGGGTTTGAAATAAGTTAGAAAATGTTGTTGGGTTAGCATATGAAATGTGGGTTGTTGTATCTAGTACAGAACTTTTGATAATGTCATAAAAGTTATGTGGTATGTTTGCTAAATCTCGTGCTTGGAATTGTAGAGAAATGCCACCACGATGTCAGTTACCAGTTGGGAAACGGGATGGTATTGCTCATAACACTCATTTAGTAGAGTAGAAAGAAAATTTGGAGATCAATGAAGGTAGAGAGGACCAGTTATGAGAGAAAACGACTCGCCTTATGCAGATTATGGATCGAGACCCAGGGTAGGTTGCACCGAGTATGTTTGTGCTGACCAGGGAGTTCCAGCTGCATCACCCTCTGACTTTCACCGAAGAGGGTGGGCCAGAGTTAGCGGAGTTCTGGTTAGAGTCTGTCTAGAAGATACTGGATAATCTAGAAACCCATGTCAAAAAGTAGGGGAAGTTGGCTACTTATATGTTGCTAGGCTAGGTGAGGCGTTGGTGGGAAATTCAGCTCAAATTGAGCTGGCTGAGGGAATGTCGTGGAAGGTTTTTCTGGAAATGCTTCTGGAGCATTTCTACCTAGAGACCGTGAGACCAGAGTGGGATACAAAGTTTATGAGCCTGACTCAGGGATCACTATCAGTGATGGACTATGCTAGTCGCTTCACTTACTTGTTACGCTTTGTCCCAGTGTTAGCAGGGGCTATGGCAGTAATAGAAAGGCGTGTCCAACATGGTATTAGAAATTAGATCAGGTCTCAGGTAAACATGTTCCACTTGAAGAGGTTCGCAGAGGTAGTAGATCAGGCACTGATCTCATAAGGAAGCCTGAAGGGAGCTTTGGGTATTGGGCTTGTGGTGTTAGTGGGACAGACGAGTAGTGCAGCTACCAAATGTCAAAAGCGACTCCATGAGAGCTCGCAAGATGGTATAAGTGTGCAAAGTGGATAGAAGAGAGGTTCATCCTCTCAGAGTGAAAATCATGTGTTCTACTATCAGTGTGGTAGGCTGGGGATATGCTTGGTCAGTGTCCTTGACCTCCAGTTGAGTTCCGTTCGTGCGGCCGGATGGGACATGTGCAGAAGTTCTGTTGGAATCCTCAACAGGTGGGTGAGTATGATGGTGGAAGGAAGGTACCAGATACAGGAAGTGGATAATTTTCCCCATATCAAGCAGGTAGTTGGAGATTCATGGGCCGTACTGGTAGGGGCAGTGGGCATGGAACTCCAGGGCAAGATCGTTCATGCCAGCAGTGCAGTGCAGCGCAGGACGTTCAGGCTGGAGCCCAGGGTAGAGGGGAAAGTTAGCTTCCGGTAGTTCAGTTTGCGCCTAAAGATGGAGAGGCTGGACCATCGATTGTTCACGGTACAATCCTTGTAGATTCTACTTTTTCTTGTGTGCTGTTTGAAACAGGTTCCACACAATATTTTATCTCTTCTCAACATGTGGTAGCACAGGGTTTACCTGTGGAGGGGGTGTGTGGGGTGATGTCAATTGACACTCCGTTGGGGGTGTGGGTTGAGGATATCAAGTAGTGCAAGGGATGTGCCTTTGAAGTTGGTGGGTATCATTTTATGTGGGACTTGTTCATTCTCAAGAATTCAGGGTTTGACCAAATCATAGGAATGGATAGGTTAGTGTTGTATCGGGTGCACATAGACTGTTACCGTCAGAGAGTATCATCCAGATCGCTTGAGGTTGACGCTTACGTCATCCATGGTGAATGGGATGTTCGAACAGGGCGTGCGTGTTCGTTATGTCAATAGATGAGTGGAATCACATCTCCATTGGCATTTCTCTTGCATGATGACAATGCAAGAGGGGAGAAGTCTTTTTTCCCTCTTGTGGTGGATCAGTTTCAGGATGTGTTTCTTGAGGATTTCTTGGTGTTACCCCCCGAGAGGGATGTTGATTTCACAATCGAGTTGCTGTTGGGAGCAGAGCTAGTTTCTTTTCCACCATACCGAATGGCACAAGAAGATCTCTAGGAACTTAAGGTTTAGCTCGATGAGTTGGAGCATAAGGGGTTTATCCGTCCTAGTAAGTCTCCTTGGGGATCTCCCGTTATTTTTGCAATGAAGGCTGATGGGCTGTTAAGGCTGCGTGTTGACTATCGAATGTTGAATCAGATTAAGGTGAAAAATCGGTACCCTCTTCCTAGATTTGATGACCTATTTGATTAGTTGAGGGGTGCATCAGCATTTTCTATGATTGATCTGAGGTCAGGTTATCACTAGTTGATGGTGAGGTCTTCCACATACCGTAGACAGCTTTCTGGAGTCTGTACGGATTGTTTGAGTTTGTGTTAATTCCTTTCGGATTGACCAATGCACCGGTGGTGTTTATGTCTTTGATGAACCATATCTTTCATCCCTATCAAGATCGGTTTGTGGTTGTCTTTTTTGACGATATCTTAGTGTACTAAAAAACTCACGACGATCATTCCCAATATATTAACATCATCTTGGGTATCCTAAGAGACAAACGGATATACCCCAAGCTATCCAAGTGTAAATTCTGGATAGGTGAGGTACATTTTCTAGGTCACATCATCTCGGAGGTAGGTGTGTCAGTGAATCCAGAGAAAGTGCATGCAGTTGTATCTTGGGAGCAGCCCAAGAGTGTTTCTGATGTTCAGATTTTTCTAGGTTTGAATGGGTATGACAGAAGGTTCATTCAGGATTTCCCTCACTTAGCAGCACTATTTTCGGGCTTGACCAAAAGGGAATCTGGTTCGAATGGTCTGAGTCTTGTTACAATGCCTTCCAATAGTTGATGAAGCGGCTGACGACCACACCCATATTGATTTTACTTGATCCGGGTAAGAAGTACATCGTGTTTTGTGATACATCCGGAATCAGACATGGGGCTGTGTTGATGCAGGATGAGTGGGTGGTGGCTTACGGGTCAAGGAAATTGAGACACCATGAGCAGAATTATCCCACTCATAAACTTGTGTTGGCTGCAGTAGTGTACTCCTTGAAGTGATGGAGGCACTATATGTTGGGAGAATGGTTTACCGTGTTTACTGACCATAGGATTTTTATGTACATCTTCTGATAGTGGGATTTGAATCTTCGACAGCTATAATGGGTTGAATATCTCCAGTATTTTGACTTTGAGTTGGTGTACATGCTGGGAAAGGGAAACCGTGTTGTTGATTCTCTAGGCAGGAAGGATCAGAATCAGATGGTTCAGGAGTCCATCACTGAGTGGAAGGTTATCTCTTTGTTTGCAGAAATGCACTTGGAGGTACAGGAGGAGACTGGTCATGTCACTCTTGGTTCCTTCGTAATGGAGTCGATGCTTTTAAGTCGAGTTAAGGAAGGTTAGCTTGATGATCTTGAGTGTTTAATCGGGATGGAAAAGCTTCATGGTTGGGATCTACCTTCTGGATGGGCTATCGGTGTGGATAGTTTTGTTCATGTTTGTGATCATGTGGTTGTTCCAAAGTGTGTGT
Organism: Viscum album; assembly: GCA_963277665.1. Classification (NCBI taxonomy): domain Eukaryota; kingdom Viridiplantae; phylum Streptophyta; class Magnoliopsida; order Santalales; family Viscaceae; genus Viscum; species Viscum album. Next base: position 793,833,496 of record OY728143.1, on the reverse strand, counting down.
GAGAAGAGTTGATGCGTGAATTCTAGGAATCAAAGTGGGTAGTGAATCCTAGTTTGACCAAGATGTACCGTGATCTCCAAAGGCAGATTTGGTGGCCTGAAATGAAGAAGGATGTTGCGGGCTTTGTGACGTGGTGTCTTACCTGTCAGCAGGTGAAGACCGGGCATCAACTCCCAGGTGGATTGTTACATCCATTTCCCATTCCGGAATAGATGTGAGACTATGTGACAGTGGATTTTGTCATGGGTCTTCCGAGGATTCTGCAGAAGAGTGATGCAATATGGGTGGTTGGGGATCGTTTAACGAAATTGGATCATTTCTTACCGATTCGGGTGGCCGATACAGTTGACCGGTTGGGTGAGCTGTATGTTCGGGAAATAGTTCTGTTGCAAGGTGTGCCACATGCCATAGTTTCAGACCAAGATGCGCATTTCACATCGCGTTTATGGAAAGGGTTGCATAAGGTTCTTGTTATGTAGGTGTTTTTGAGTACGGCTTTACACCCGCAGATGGATGGGCTGTCGGAGAATAAGATCCTAGTGTTGGAAGACATGTTACGATCATGTGTCTTGGACTTTGGTGGTTCTTGGGAGAGACACCTATCATTAGATAAGTTTTCCTACAACAATAGTTTTCAGCGTACGATTATGATGGCACCGTTTGAGGTGATTTATGGGGGACCATGTAGATATCTATTGTGTTGGCTAGAGGCCGGTGAATCTGATTTGTTGGGGAAAAGTCTCGTGCAGGTGACTTCAGAGAGAGTTATGTCGATCTAGAAGCAAATGACTATGGCTCATAGTAGGAAGAATTCGTATGCATATCAGAGGTGTAGACCACTAGAGTTTGGGGTTGGTGTTAAAGTGTTCCTTCAGGTGTCACCAATGTTGGGTCACCGTCGGATACGAAAGAAGGGTAAGTTGGCGCCCAGGTATCTGGGACCTTTTGAGATTGTGTAGAGGATCGGACCAGTGTCTTACCGATTGGCTCATCCACAATGTTATGGTGGGATGCATGATGTGTTTCATGTGTCACAACTTTGATGGTATCACCCTAACCCATCTCACGTTGTTGATGTTGAGGATGTGGAGCTTGAGGCTGATGCGTCCTTTGAGGAGCATCCAGTCCATAAGGTGGATCGTAGTGAAAAGGTATTGCGAGGCAAGGATGTTACATTAGTACGAGTACTATGACAGCATGGGAAATTTTAGGAAGAAACATGGGAGCTGGAATCAGATATGTGGGCTTAGTTGCCCAAACTATTCTCTTCGGTGGATCAATGAGGATTGGAAACTCGGCTCGAGGATGAGTCATTATAAGGTGGGGAGGTTGTAAGATCCCGGTTTTTGGAAAGGTATGTTTTGGTTGTGTCTTGGGTTAAACCCATTTTTTTTAGGAATTAAAATGTTTCCTGAAAGTGTCAGAGGCCTTGGGGGTGTTCTATGGGCTCAGGGCATGGAAGAAATATAATTTGGGCAAGACAATCCAGGGCGCATGGCCTGCGCACAGCCAGGTAAACCGTGCGTTCTTCCCAGGCTAAACCGTGCGACCCCTCCTCCTCCGGGCAGAAGCATGCACACGGTTTTCCCATGGTGTACCAAACCGTGCTGCTAAATCATTTGACCCCTCCTCATCTGGATAGTTCCATGCTATTGATGCTCCTTTCATCACAGAGTCTAAAGAATGGAAAACGAGAATATCTTAGCTCAAAGTGATTCAACCTTGGGAAAAATTTCAAAAATTGAAAAAGGAAGGAGAAAGAAGAACACTGCGCAAGGGTCGCGCAAGTTCTATAATGGTCGTGAAAGTACACTTGCGTGCAGAAGTTGGTCACTCAAGTCACTTGCGCAGCCTAGGTGATAACTGCCCGGGGTCTTCTCCAGTCTATAAATAGACCCAGTGGGCCCCCCATTACGAGATAAATTTTTCCAGAACTCATATTTGAGCTCCCAGCGCCCTAGTCTCTTCTCAAAGCTTCCGAAAAATTCTAAGGTAATTTCTTACCTAGAACGAAAGATCTAAAGAGGGGGAGGAAGGCCTAACTGTTGAAACTCATCAACACTTGCGTGCCTGAGTGGCCAGCCCTTAAGGGAAATGGCCACACTTGCGCGCCACCTAACTCCTTCAATAGAACTTGTGTGCCACTCTTCTGGAAAAACCTCAAGATGACTCTAAAGACATTAACCAAGAGTCGCTCAAGTATTACCCTGCTGGTTAATCGTCACGCATGTACCCAGGTGTTGCGCAGGTATACATGCTTGACCAGGACTTGCGTGCCCACGCATTACCTGTGCGCTTGCCAGTACATGCGCGCCCCTACCTTTTTGGGTGCCCTTCTTGACTGTTTCACCCCTCTTAAGCCATTCCACCTCTCCTATTCAAGATTCAATCTTCAAGAAACTCTTCAAATCCATTTATGGCATGATTTCTTGATTTGACTTCCTCATCTGAAAGGAATTCTATGGAATATCTCTCAAAACCAAGTGATTTACAAATCATTATGTCACTAATTATTGAGATTTAATTCATTCAACCTCATCCTTTAAGATGAGATAAATCCTTAACATGGGCCTCCTTTTCAAGAGTAATCCATAATCTTAATTTCTCTAAACCTGGGCCTCCTTTTCAAGAGCAAGCCCTACTCTCAAATATGGGAATCCTCTCCAAGAGTAGGCCCCAAGTCCCTTAATTTTTTATTTCTCGTAACCTAGGCCTCATTTTCAGGAGTACCAGTCTTAATTCCTCTTAACCAGTCCTAATTTACCTTTGATCTGGGATTCCTTCTTAGGAGTAAAACCCAATCATAACCCCTCTCCTAATTTTGGCCTCATTTTCAGGAGTAAGCCCCAAGGTAGAGTATTAAAAATCTCCATATACCTTTATGGACTCTGTACCTGGATTTCTTCCCTAAATTAAATCCTAATCTTCATTTATCTTGGTAGTCATACATACATAAGTCCCACATTATTTATTATGATTTCATCTTTCATGGAACAATTGTCTGATTTTTACCAATACCTCTAGTTTCTCACACCGAGTATGACTCACATGAGCTTAGAGTGTAAAGGTAATTATGAAATCCTTCTTTGAGCCATCAATCATAAACATCATACTCCCTTAATCATCATACGTTGGTTTTGATTCATTTTCTAAAACAAAGGATACATAGGTATCACATCAGTGTGTATGATCCCGACTTTGATATAATCCATGTCCATCTGAATGAAAATAAACATCAAGTTCCCCACTGAGTGGATTTAAAACCAGTATGGTCATCATAATGATGAAGATACATTTATGTATTAAAGGATACCATTGACTAAGAATATATAAAGAATACAGATGATTCTCTATCGATGAAGAACCTCTAATACTTATAAAAGATTCTCTAAATTTCCTACATATTTAATCATTGATTGTCAGATCTGAAGGAAAGCTCATTGTATACTTGGTAATGTAATAAAGATTCACAAATATAACTTAAATCTATAAAGAGAGTACAGGAGTAGACAATAATTCCCCTAAAAAGGTGTGATGAGTCCGACCTCCCATCCTCTCGACCAATGAAAATTACTAATCATCATCAGTCCATAAACTAATGAGCACCGACCTTTGGAAAGTAGGTCCATATGGATGTGGAATAATTAGATGTTTCCAGTTATATGAAAAAACATGTTAGAAACATATTGGAATGTTTGAACCTTCAATCAAAGAGGTCGTCCCCAAATTCTGAGGGAAACAAAACATGGTGAACCCGACGTGAATCCTTAACCAAGTTAAAATGATGTTTTATCTATTTGTTAGGCCCCTATTTATAACTCAATGATAGGGCTAACAAAAACAATCATTGACATATGTTCTCATCCAAAAGATGTAGTGTCTGAATTTATCTTGATTACGTATGTTATATCAAATAGGAACTCTTTTCCATGATCTTCTTCATTTCCAGAATGGCTGCTCTCAATTTCACACCTGTGAATACTACTGCTGTGAATGCCACTACTGCTACTCCTGATGGATTGTCCTCCGCTCTGAGGATGACATAACATACTCATCACCTTTAATGCTGGGTATCAAATGTGCTGGTTAAGAAGTACTGTCAACACGGTACCATCCCAACTCTGGAGGCAGCCCGACAAGACCGCCAAGTGAACAACTCACACCGGTCATCCGGACAACGACGACCAGTGATCAAGAAGAAGGTGGTTCTAACTACAGTCTCCAACCATTTCGGGTCGGTATCCCCAGGACTCAATCACCATTATCTCCCTTATTCTAGGGAGGTGAATGAGCCGGTCCCTCAGGGCCTTAATTCAAGCATACAAGAGTCCTTCCCAAGGGCTCCCACCAACAATCACCGCCAGACTCGTGCAGCAGTGCGCCCTCAACATGATGAGGGTACCGACTCCAGGCGTTCGTCTTAGGTTCCTCTAACCGAGCAGGAAAGATGAATCTCCAGAGGTGAAATCCGGTTAACAGTGATCAGGTTCTCATCTCTTCCATCTCTGGAGAAGTCCACCAACCTAAGTTGGTGGTGAGCAATGAGCGGGCACACACACCTACCCGTTTTAATTTCGTTGTCCAGCAGACTCGTCTGGCAGCAGCACGCCAATACCGTCAGGCAATTCCGGCGGAGTATTATAGATTGGAACATACACCTGTTTATATGTCCTCAGTTAGTCAGTAGGCTCGTCTGAATACACATGATGTATCTCTTGAACAACATTCGGCGAAGTGAAATCAGCATGCACATACACCTGCTAGTATTGATCAAGCCTACCAACAGTCTCTCTTGGTAGCATTCGTTGAAGTCTATCAGAAAGGTCTGACGAAAAACAAGAGCCAGACTCTACTCTCTGCCACTACACATGAGTACTGTCAGGATTCACCGACAGGAAAAGGAGGAAAGGAGGAGGCACACACACCTACTCCAAGCACAGAATGATGTATAACCCCATTTCGGCAGCTGAAGTAACCAAGAATATTCTATCAATGGTGAAAGAGCAGAAGCAAATTCCTACTCATATCCTGGATGAATGTCAGGATATTATAACAACTCCAGTGGCATCTCAGGGAAAAACACATAAATTTATCCCTACCAGTGGAGTGACACATCAACAGTTCACTCCGGAACAGACACACACATCTGTTCCAGTCCAAGGGGGTTGTGGGGCATACTCCCCCATATCATACGGACAACCAAGTCAGGCACATACACCTGATTTGAGTGGAGACCATCAACCTAACTTGGACATATTTCCTGAGCAGACACATTCACCGGCTCAGAGTAGCCACTTTCTTTAACAAGTGGTTTCCAAAGATAGTAAGAAGATGTCTAAGAAAGAGACTCATCCAACACAATCAGGAGATCAAGAGCTAATATGTAACAAGGCCTTGCTCGACGCTGGAGTTCTTGAAGCCCTCAGACAATTATCTTTTGGAATTCATGATTCTAATTCCTCATTTCTCAATAGTGGGGAACATTAATTCCAAAGGACTTCAACAGACACTTCCTCATGAAGGCATGCTTCAGGACAATTCGGTCGATCTCGATGTTTCATCTTTAGATGAGTGACATCGGAACCCTTTGTGTGGTCAGAAGACCAAGGAGCAAGAGATCTCATCTTTTGCTGTAACCCATTATGGTGGTCCTCCCCATGATGATGAATTTGGCTGGAAAAGTTCTCTCCAATGTAGTGATGCACATTGCTCGAAAAATGTTCCAGTGGACAATGTAGTGCCGAGAAAGCCCTCTTATCTTGAGGCACTTGAAAATGCGAAACCAGTCATGTCTGATGCTTCATCGCTAGCAGGTGAAATACTTTATCAATTAGAAGATAGCCCAGGGTGTAGGTCATTCTCTGAACCACCCCTAAGTCATTAATCCTCTAGTTTGATCAATGATTTTTCTACCAATATATTTGAATCCGATGAACCAACAAGGAAACACCACCTTTGGTCAAATCAGGTAGAAGAATCATCATTGAATGATAAAGAGGAAATGTTGAACATGAGAAAACAACTGGAAAAAGCTGAAGTACCAATCATGTATTAGACTCTGGCTGACTCTCAGTATGACATTCCAAAGATGTTGAAGGAAGATGGAATTCATGATATTCATTTTAACATATGGGAAATTCTTTTTCAGTTGAAGAAGAAAGTATTATCTTATGATGAATATGAAATTCAACTTATGATAATAGAAGGGTTACAACGTCATATTGATTTGGCATCTCTATCAGTCTCTCGTTATCCGAAGGTTAAAAAGCAGCAGAGAGCCCTTCAACGTTCATGCCTTGGCGCACTAAGAAGATTACCTCAGATAATTTCCAATGCCCCATCTGGTATTCATGTCAGAGGATGGGGTGTTCATGGAGCACTTCAATTCATGGTGCTCTCTAGTCAGCAATGCCCACCGAAAATGGTCTCATGCAATGTTATTTCCCATGGACTGCCACAGTTAATGGGATTTGTTCGTAATCAAAAGATTTGCCAAGAATAGTCCTCAAATAGTTCCTCTCAAAATCAAGAATTCAAAGAAAAAGTTGTTGAATTACTCCTGCATCAAGCAAACGAGAATATTGAAATGACTCTCGTATGGAGAAAACACATCATCAAGTGATAGATGTGTCGTAAATCATCAAACGATCTTTTGAACCATGTGATAAAAGTAGATAAATATTAATGCATCCAGCTAATTTCCGGACTAAGGTTCGCAATAACAGGAGAGATTTTAAGAAAGTCTCATACATAGCATGTCAAGAGCCACCCCAGCTTTCCATACTGGGGACCCTTTAAAACCAACCCTTGGAATCAACAAATAGGATTCAATGAGTTGAGCGGGAACAACAGGAACAGCCCCAGCCCACTGAACTGGGGACTTTTTCAAATCATCAATCCCCTCCTTAGAGAAAATCGGCATTTTATAGATTAGGGAAGAATACTCAAGAGGAATGAAGATCCAAATTATCTGGATATTCCCTCCAAATTACGTTTTGTCAAGAAGTTCATGAGGGATCGAATCAACAAAAGGCACTGTCTCAACAAAGTCGTGGAAGAAGATAATATCACCGAAATGCTAATAGAAGGGATGTGATGCGTTATGCATCAATTAATGTCATAAATGCCGTTGTTTCTGATCCACCAGATGAGGCTCACTCAGGGGACTCAGATGAAGAGGTTTCTGATCAAGAAGATGTATGCACCAATCCAAATGAAGAAGGTGAGCGTACACGAAATCAACGGGTTACTTAGAACCTAGGTAATCCTTCAAGTAACCCACTTACCCCTCTCCAAAAAGGATCCAATAAAGGGAGGGGAAAGAATCAGGTTACATATCCTTCCTTTGGTGAAGGACAATCGCTCTCACTAGAGAAATGGTTTGCACAATAGGAGGAGGAAATGAAGGAATTAAGGAGGCTGGATGCAGAACTACTTCAGGGTAGTCTTCTTCTTAAGCATGCTGGAGTTATTCAGCCAAGAGAATTTGTTGCAGCTACTATGATGGGTCAAGAATATCCTCCTCTATCAGTACACCATCACATGTCAAATCCTATGGGTCCAGTACAACAACAGTTTGCAGTGCTACCATCAGTTGTAGCACCAACCACCACATCTTTCGAAGCTCTAATCATTGCACCTAACCATGTCCATGTTCAACCGGATGTTTATACAAAAGTTAATAACTATCATTGAGTCATTAACATCTTGGTCAGAATCTATGGAAGTGAAATGTGTGCTGGTTCAACCAGAATTTTTTTTACCCTAAATGGGTAGATTCAATATCTCCTCCATCCAGTTTTGGAAACCCTGTATTCCCTATTTTCAAATGATCAGGCGACCCTGAACAGCATTTGACACATTACGTGTCTTTTTGTGATACAATTATTTGAACTCCAGATCAGCAAGAAGCAGTAAAACTCAGATGCTTCGTATGAACCTTTCAAGGACCAGCCTTTGTCTGGAATACAAGCTTGCAATCCCGGTCAATTACTGGATGGGAATATCTCCGTCATAAATTCCATCATCAATTCAGCTCAACATTGCCAAAGACAATAGTTTTTTGTAAGAAAAGGGAGAATTAAAGGGTCTCATATTTCATTGTTTGCTGGAAGGGATTAACAAACTCCCTAAGATTAGCACCCCCTCAAGAAGAATTTTTGCCAATCTGTGTAGAAAATTTGCGTGACGAGTTACACATGCCGTTGATCCCTGTGAAACACACATGAGGGTTTCATGACCTTAATTCAATCACTCAGCAGATTGACGATTCCCATAAACAGGCTAAGTCAAAATCTCTTGTAATTCCATCAACTCCAGGAATAAGAATGGGTAAAGCAGAAACTGCTACAGTTATGTTTAAACAAGCACCTGTACCTATTTCTACTTCAAAACCTTCATCTTCTCGAATGGATCCACCTCGTGAGCACCAACAAAAAAGTTTGTTTCATCCAGATGATATAAGAGATCAAGGACGAAAACAATTTGAGGATCTGAAGAGTAAAACATACTCTTTTAAAAATGAACAAGTTCCTGGTTACTTCATTTCGGCTCTGGAAAATAATTTGGTTCAATTTCCAAGGCCTAAGAGGCCAAATAAGGATGGAGATGAAGACCGTCCCAATTATTTCCCTTCTCATAAAATGTTGGGGCATCCCATCCAGGAGTGTTTTGTCTTCAAAGACCTCCTGCAAAAGATGGTCAACTCGGGACAAGTCAAATTGAAAGGTTCTTTAGCTCAGGTAGCATGTGTTACTGCTATAATTCCATAGGAGGAAGGCAAATGACAAGAATTCAAAATAAAAAATGAACAAAATTATGATGATTGGATGGTCAGAAAGACAATAAATCGAACTCATGCTATTTTTCGAACACAATTAAAGAAACTGATTGTGTCTTATGCCATGAATGTTGTGGAAAAACCCTCTTCATCAGAGGGAAAGTCATCAAAGAATTGGCATGATTCAAAGAAAGAAAAAGAATCAGAAGAAGATGAGTATGTGTCAAAGACTAAGTTGTCTTTGACTCTAGTAGACTTCATGCCATCTACTTCCAAGCAACGGGCACTGCCACACCAAACAGAACAGTCTAAACAGGCTAATCAGGAAGATTCTTCATCAGACGATGAGTTAATCTTTGGTTCTGTTAATATTATTCAATTAACGGATCCATATGCCAGTCGCAGTTTCAATTTCGATGAGCCTGAATTCCCTGTATCAAATAGGGGAATCAGAGGATGTTCCATAGGCTCATGATATAGGGGAAGAGGTGGGTCATTCAGAATACACTATTGCAATTATACCCTTGCTAGAACTATGTATGCAGACGAAACTCATGGTAGATCCCTTCAACGAGCTCAGAATGAACAAGAACGTTCTTCTACCAATAACAAATTCAGTCTTGACACATTTATTTTGGAAGACTGGTTGAAGGTTCCATCTTCTTCCTCTGAGCAAGTAAATGGATCTAATTGGTTTAATCTTCCAAAACCATTAATATTTCCAACTCCTATCCCAATAAAAGATGAATCAACATCCAAAGAATCTGCTTCCTAAGTACCTGGTAAACCACATATTCCTATTAGAAAACGAAGACATCTGGATCAAAATTATGAGGTATTGAAACACCTGGCCCAAATACCAGTCGAGTTATCAATTCTGGATGCACTGAATCTGTCAAAAGAACTTCATGAAGCACTCATCAAGGCTTTGTCGAGTCCTTAGAATTTTGAAACTGAAATTGTTGTAGCTGAAGTATATCACATACTGAATAATCCTGCAGAATTCCATGCAATAATATCTTTTGCTGATGAAGAAGATGATGATGTTGTGCATGTGCAAATTAGACCTTTGTACTTATCTGGCAAGGTCAATGGAGTAGACGTTCGAAGAGCTTTCATTGACAATTATTCAGGAGCCAACCTCATTCCCATTCTTACACTTCGTCGATTGGGCCTCATGGAATCTGATTTATCTCCTTCTACCATGTTGTTACAAGGATATGATAAAAATGAACAAGAACTACTAGGTGAAGTCACACTCAGAACTCAGTTGGGAGATCTTTTATCCAATTCAGATTTCAGGGTTGTTGATCAAGACATAGCTTTCAACATCTTGCTTGGATGACCCTGGCTACATCAACATGCGTTTATCCTTTCATTATGCCATAAATGTCTCAAATATTGTTTTGTGGTCATGTTGGGACATTTTATGGTGATAAGGCCCCATTCGAGACATGTGAGTCTCAATACATTGAGGTGGAATTCTTCCACATGAAGGGAAGGGAGAAATCCACAAAAAAAGGAGTTTACCAAAGTTAATGCTCCATATGGTTTGGAGAAGATTCCAGTAAATCCATTGACACATGTGAGTACTGATTATGTGTTTCCCATCAGTCAAATTTAATAGATAGACCCAAATCATATTACTCTTATGGAAAGATCCATAATTTCAATTACAACAATCGAGCCAGACAACAAGGGAGGAATTGGTAACCCACCAAGCAGTGATGAAAGCACAAATGGTGACGTCATCATTTCATCTGCTGAAATCCAAAAAGTCTATACTTCTCCAATTAGGCCAGAAGAAGTTATAGCAACATTGGAGGTGAAAAATGATGTCGATTCTCAATCCATCATCTCCACTTTATTACCCAAAGAAGACCCTTCATCATCAATAGTGTCGAAAATGGAAGATAATTCTTCAAGATATGAAAATTTTGACATCTCTTTGGGTGATGAAAATTTTGCTTTATCATCTACTATGCAAGTAGAAATGAAAGAAATAACACACGATGAAGAAGAAGAGGAAGATCTCAGAGATGCTCCTCCAGCATTTGAAGACAATATCTCTACCACTATGGATGAACTCAGGGAAATAAATCTGGGTACAAAAGAGGATCCACGCCCCACTTTAATCAGTGCGGCCATGACTCTTGAAGAGCAAGAGCTGTATATTTCTTTTCAAAAGAAAAATAGAGGTATATTTTCTTGGAACTATACATAAATTCTCGGGCTTGATCCTGATGTTTCTACTCATCATTTGGGTTTACCATAAGAACATCGAGGATTTAAGCAAGCTGCGAGAAGAATACACCCAACTTATGCTTCCAAAATTGAAGCTGAAGTGGATAAGATTATCAAATCTAACATCGTCATAGAAGTTCATTATCTCGAGTGGCTGGTTAATATTGTCCTTGTAAAGAAGAAAAACATATAGATTAGAGTTTTCATCGATTTCATAGATCGTAATCAGCATTTTCCTAAGGATGATTTCCCAGTTCCGATTACAGAACTTTTAATTGATGCAACAGCTGGCTATGAATCAATTTCCTTCATGGATGGATATTCTAGATATAATTAGATCCGAATGACCCCAGAAGATGAGGAATCCACAACTTTCAGATCCCCTCAGGGTGTGTTTTACTACAGGGTAATTCCCTTTGGTTTAAAGAATGCAGGTGCAACATATCAGCGTTCCATGCATCGTATCTTTAAACCCTTCTTAGGGAAGTTTGTTGAATGATATATAGAAGATTTGGTGGTTAAATCCAATAAACTTTCTAATCACTTGGCTGATTTGGAAGTCTTATTCCGCAAGCTTTGACAACATAATTTGAAGATGAATCCCTTTAAATGTGCTTTTGGGGTAACCTCACGAACATTTCTCGGCATTTTTGTACGCCATCATGGTATTTAAGTCGATCCTGAGAAGATGAAGTCAATCCGTGGTATGTCACCTCCTCAAAATTTGAAATAATTAAGAGGACTTCAAGGACACTTAGCCTATATTCGGCATTTCATCACCAATTTGGAAGGAAAAAGTTTACCCTTCACCAAATTGATGAAGAAGGGAGTAACATACCAGTGGACTGAAGAATGTCAAGAAGCATTCGATATTCTCAAAAAATACCTCTTAAGTCCACTGGTACACACGCCACCTGTTGATGGAAGACCACTTATCCTCTATGTGACAGCTCTAGAGCGATCATTGGGTGCCTTTATTGCTCAAAAGAATGATGCTGGGAATGAAACAAATCCTCTACTATCTCAGTCGAACTATGCTTGAAGTAGAAACCTGGAATTCAAGTATTGAGAATTGCATCCTAGCATTAGTCTTTGCAGATAAGAATTTGAGAAACTACCTGCAACATCATGAGGTCAAATTGGAATCTCGCAATAATCTGCTCAAATTCATCCTTAGTTTTCCAATGCTTACCGGACGTCTGGAAAGGTGGGCAGTTGTTTTGCAGCAATTTGACATTCAGTATGTGTCTCAAAAGGCGATAAAGGGCCAAGCTTTGGCTGATTTCCAGGCTAAACACCCTTTAGTGGAAAACACATCTTCAGATATTGAACTCCTTGATGAGGAAGTCTTCTCTATTCAAGAAAGTCCTCAAGCATGGGAAATGTATTTTGATGGTGCTTCCATAAGTCCAACAGGGAGGAAAATGGAAAATCCTAAATTCAACAAAGTTGTCTTAGGAATTGTGCTCATTTATCTTGAAAAGGAAGTGTTACCTTATTCCTTCTTATTGTGGGATGGTGGTACCAATAATGAAGCATAATACCAAGCTATCATCGCAGGCTTGGAATTAGCGCTTCAAGAACAAGTGAATCACTTAAAGGTGAAAGATTATTCAGACCTAGTAATCAATCAAGTCAATGAGGATTATGCCATCAGAAAATAAGATCTAATCCCTTTGTATGATTACGTCAGAGAGTAAATGGAGGAATTCCCTTCAGAATCGATATTTTCATATGTCCCAAGAACAAAAAATGCTCAAGATGATGCACTGGCTAATATAGCCACAGCCCTGGCAGATCCAAATCGGAACGAGACAACCATCAGCATTGCCCACCGTCGTGAAATTTCAACTTCTGTACGAATCAGAAGAGAGGAAATTAATGAAATTAGTCCCATTCCTGAACCGTATGGTCATACTACATGATGAATGTCACCTATCCAGGAATACCTTCAAAATGGAACACTTCCACCTGATAGAGCTGAGAAAAAACAAATCTGGTGATGTCTGGTCAATTTTACTCTTTATGATATCCAAGATCACCTAAAGAAAATTCTCTACAAATGTGGTTTTGATGGAGTTCTCTTCAGATGCATTGATGGTGATGATACAATGGATGTCATGAAAGAAGTGCATGCAGGAGTCTGTGGTGCCCACCAGTCTGGACATAGACTGTCTGATCAGATTCGAAGGCTTGGATACTTTTGGCCTTCAATGATACAAGATTGTGTTGATTTCATGAAGAAGTGGCATTCATGCCATGTACATGCCAACTTCATTCATCAAACTCCAGAGTTGCTTCATACAGCTAAATACTCATGGCCATTTTCCACATGGGGAATGGATGTGGTGGGACCTTACCCTTCGTCCACGGCCAAGTAGTTTAAGTACATTCTTACTGCTACTGAATTCTTTTCCAAATGAGCAGAGGAAATACCTCTCAAGGAAGTCAGTTCTAAATGCGTCGTTAGCTTCATCAAGTCTAACATCAGTACCCGATTTGGTGTCCCTCATACCATATTGATGGAAAATGGCACCATCTTCTTCTCATCCGAGGTGAAGAAGTTGTATCAAGAATACAACATCAAATATAACAATTCATCTCGGTATCATGCAGCGGCCAATGGCCAAATAGAAGACTTCAACAAGACTCTTTCAAATATACTGCAAAAGATGGTGGATAAAGATAAGAAATCATGGACTGATAAACTCTTTCATGCTTTATGGGCTTATCGGACTACCACCTGCACTGCAACGCGATCAACTCTATATTCAATAGTTTATGGAATAGAAGCAGTATTGCCAATTGAAGTTCAACTACCCTCACTCAGAATTTCCATTTGTGATCAATCATCTACAGATGAACAATCTCAAAAGCGAATGAATTAATTGGAATGGTTAGATGAGAAAATATTGTGCACTTCGCACCACTTGTAAGTCTATAAGAATCGAATAGCACGATCTTTTAACAAAAAAGTTAATCTTCGTTCATTCACTCAGGGAGATTTTGTATTAGATCTCAAAAATCCGATGATACCAGGAAGGAAACCTCCCAAGCTTGATCCAAAATGGGAATGACCTTACTAAATACATAGGGTCTACTCCAATGGAGCTTATTCATTAATCTCGATGGATGGAGAAATCATCACTACTCCATTCAATTCCAGATTTTTGAAGAAGTATTTTTTATAAACACAAAATATATCATCATTGGTCAGGTATGACCTTAAACTACACCACCGTTGAGAAAGATGTTAAACTGCATCATCAACGGTCTGTGCATATGACCCTAAACTATCCGCACATTACTCCAACATGACGTTAAACTATGTCCCCTTCACCATCCTTGCTATATGACGTTAAACTATAAAGCAACTATACATACATATGACATTAAACAATTTGTATCCCTTTCGTCTCACATGACATTAAACTATGACGTCCAAACTACATGACGCTAAAGTGTACAGAAGTCCCTTACATCCAGCATGACATTAAACTGCCCCATCCATGGTCCATGCATATGACCTTAAACTATTCAAACTTTCGTCCAAAATGACGCTAAACTATATCATCCCTTTTTCATCCAACATGATGTTAAACTGTGAAAAAAAGTCCCCAATACGTCCAACATGACATTAAATGGTGTACTCTTTTGTCCTTACTGCATGACATTAAACTGCACAGTCGTCTTTTTGTCCAACATGATGTTAAACTGTGTTTTCTTCATCTTCCTAACTAAATGACACTAAACTATACAGAAAGTCCTTCGATATTTCATACATGACATTAAACTATACTTTTCTCCTGCTACATAACACTAAACTATGCAGCACCAATAGTCCTAAATTCAAGACTTTAAACTGCATAGTCCCTTTATATGTCCTACATGAAATTAAACTGTGCATCATTAAGGTTGTTGTTACCTCTTGTTTCTCAAACCGAGTATGAATCACATGATCTTATAGAAAACATCAACCATAACACTCTCTCTGGGATACTAACCATGTGTAAGTCCCAACACCATATTTTTTTAGGTCGTTTTCCCCAAGAACAACTTGATCATTAATTCATTCTTTAATTGAACTACGTGGACTTTGATCCTTGACTTCCAGGCTGGGTAAGTAGGCACCCTATCAAGGTTCAAGCCCAAAACCAATCTCTTTACATCAGTTCACCTCCATCTCATTCAATGTTGATTTGTGAAACCACCCCTAGAATCAATATCTTTACATTGGATCACTTTCGTCCTTGTTATACGACGTTAAACTATACAACACTTTTTTCCAATATGAGAATAAATTACAATATTATTTAATACCCTCACCTCAGAGGGAACCATTATTTACATTGATTTTTAAATCGTGTTTTATTTCAATGACTACGTGCATACATAGAAATGACCGAACATTTTAATCTTGGGTTAAACCATCATTTCACTAGAGTACCCTTTCACCCTTCACAGGTATGAACCAAAACTGTACATAGGGTATTTCTAGAACCACGTGGGATTGATTCCCATTCTTATGGGATATAAAGGAACGTTCGAGTGTCCCTCAAATCCATCACCAAGTCTTTTGGGCCTAACCCCAAATTCCACATTCAGTCCCTTGGATGAAAAGTCCCCATGAAAACACACAATGTGTATTTCTTATATTGGTCTGAGCTCTATGAACATAAACTAAGATCTCTAATCCTTTTGTCCCACACGATGTTAAACTGTTATTTAAGAACTATGTATGGATTCATTCCCATCCTTATGGGTTTTTTTAGTGAATTCCAACATTTCAATTCAGGACCCAGCCACAACATGATTATGGTTAGCATTGATTTGTGTATCTTTGTATACATTGTACAATACCCATCTTTATGTGTCATAATCCTAACCTTAAATAATTTTAGATCTTCATAGCCCTTTTCTTGATTTTCAGTAACAAAAATGTCAAATTTCTGAGAGTTCATTTACCTGACTATGCATCACATGCCCTTAGGAGGCCTTGCATAAATAGCCTACATAATAGACTTGTCAGCCAAAAGATATTATTATTTGATTATGAAGCCAATTCCCTTTTTTGGCCCTCCATAATTCAACCCCCTAACCGGTTTGTTAAATAATGGTAACTTCATTCCTGTGAAGAAAGCCTATTTTGTCCTTGTTGGTCTTAAATGACAGTATGTAGGGATTCACATAAATAGCAATCCTAAACCTATTTGTCCCATATCCTTTTTCATGATCTAAAAGTATTCATGTCTATGGTCTATATTCTCCTTCCCTACATTTTGGTCAGACCTTCGTAGCAGTGATATCCATCCAGTTCATCAATAATCTTGTTTGGAAATATATTATCCATATTCAAGTATCTCTTTCCATACAAAAAACTCTATAATTTGGAAAATTTGAATCTCCATAAACGTTCACTGGAATTTTAGCACAAGGAAAGTAAATTTCTGAGAGTTCTTTTGGCTGACTATGCAGCATGTTCCGTTAGGCGGACTTGCATAAACAGTCTACAAAACAGACTTGTCAGCCAAAAGATTCTATTTATTTGACTATGCAGCCAATGCCCTTAGGTGGTCTTGCATAATTAAACCCCCTAACGGGTTTGTTAAATAATGGTAACTTCATTCTTGGGAACTACTTATTCTAATGCATTTTATATATTTTTCATATCATTCCTCAAATCCAAATTTTCTTAAGTTATAGTTTACATATTTTCCCTTAATAATTGAGTATGGTAATATGTTTTCAGATAAATTTTCAAGGAATTGAGTCAATTTTAATCAATTTAGGTCAAAGCTATTTCAACATTAAAAATTAGCGTTTGTATGTCCGACGTGCAAGACATTAAACTGCCAGATTTCTTTTTTTTCTTTTCACCTCATAGTCAAATCCTCTTTTCTCTCCAAATCCAACTCTGAGCGGTGAATTTTTGTTGATGCTCCTTTCTTCACAGAGTCTAAAGATTGGAAAATGGGAATATCTTATCTCAAAGTGATACAACCTTTGGACAAATATCAAAAATTGACAAAAGAAGGATCAAGAAGAACACTGCGCAAGCGTCACGCACGTTCTACAATGGTCACACAAGTACACTTGTGCACCGATGTTGGTGGCACAAGTCATTTGCGCACCCTAGGTGATAACGACCCTGGGTCTTCTCCAGCCTATAAATAGACCCGGTGTGCCCCCCATTTCGAGAGAAATTTTTCCAGAACACAGATTTGAGCTCCCGACGCCCTAGTCTCTTCTCAAAGCTTCTGAAAAACTTCTAAGGTAATTTCTTACCTATAATGGAAGATCTAAAGAGGGGTAGGAAGGCCTAAGTGTTGAAACTCATCAACACTTGCACGCCTGAGTGGCCAGCCCGTAAGGGAAATGGCCACACTTGCACGCCACCTAACTCCTTCAATAGAACTTGCGCGCCACTCTTCTGGAAGAACCTCTAGATGATTCTAAAGACTTTAACCAATAGTCGCTCAAGTATTACCCACCTGGTTAATCGTCACACATGTACCCATGTGTTTCGCAGGTATAACTGTGTGACCCGGACTTGCGCGCCCATGCAGTACCGGCACGCCTTTCAGGACATGTGCACCCCTGCCTTTTTGGGTGCCTTTCTTGCCCATTTAACCTCTCTTAAGCCATTCCACCTCTCCTATTCAAGATTCAGTCTTCAAGACACTCTACAAATACATTTGTGGCATGATTTCTTGATTTGAATTCCTTATCTGAAAGGAATTCTGTGGAATATCTCTCAAAACCTAGTGATTTACACATCTTTAGGTCACTAAATATTGAGATTTCATTAATTCATCCTCATCCTTTAAGATGAGAGAACTCCTTAACCTCTGCCTCCTATACAGGAGTAAGCACTAATATTAATTTCTCTTAACCTGGGCCTCCTTTTTAGGAGTAATCCACAGTCTCAAAAATGGGCATCCTCTACAAGAGTAGGCCCAAGTCCCTTAATTTTTTATGACTCTTAATTTGGGCTTCCTTTTCCAGAGTACCAGTCTTAATTCCACTAAACCAGTAATAATTTACCTTTCATCTGGGATTCCTTCTCAGGAGTAAAACCCAATCATAAGTCCTCTCTTAATTTTGGCCTCCTTTTCAGGAGTAAGTTCCATGTTAGAGTACTCAAAATCTCCATATACCTTTATGGACCCTATTCCTGGATTTCTTCCCTGAAGTAAATCCTAATCTTCATTTATCTAGGCAGTCATACGTACATAAGTCCCACATTATTTCTTATGATTGCATCTTTCATTGCACAATTGCCTGATTTTTACCAATACCTCTTGTTTCTCACACCGAGTATGATTCACG
This sequence comes from Viscum album, assembly GCA_963277665.1. Taxonomy (NCBI): domain Eukaryota; kingdom Viridiplantae; phylum Streptophyta; class Magnoliopsida; order Santalales; family Viscaceae; genus Viscum; species Viscum album. The sequence goes on along the minus strand of OY728143.1, from coordinate 793,815,144 downwards.
TGATCTTAGAGAGTAAAAGTAATTATGACATCTTTCTTTGATCCATCAATCATAAACATCACACTCCCTTAATCGAACTATGTGGATTATGATTCGTTTTCTAAAACAAAGGATACATAGGTAGCCCATCAGCGGGTACGATCCCAACTTTGATAAAATCCATATCCTTCTGAATGACAATAATCTTCAAGTACCCCACTGAGTGGCTTTAAAACTAGTATGGTCATCATAATAACCAAGAGACTTTTATGTATTAAAGGATACCATTGACTAAGAATCTCTAAAAAAATAAAGATGATTTTCCATCGATGAAGAACCTCGAATACATATAAATAATTCTCTTAATTTCCTACATATTTAATCATTGATTTTCAGATCTGAAGGAAAGCTTATTTTATACTTGGTAATGTAATAAGGACTCACGTACATAACTTAAATCTATAAAGAGAGTCCCGGAGTAGACAATAATTACCCTAAAAAGGTGTGATGAGTCCGACCTCCCATCCTCTCAACGAATGAAAATTCTTATGCCTCATCAGTCCATAATCTAATGAGCGCCTTCCTTTGGAAAGTAGGTCTAAATGGATGTGGAATCATTGGATGTTTCCGATTCTACGAACAAACCCGTTAGAAACAGATTGGAATGTTTGAACCTTTAATCAAGGAGGTCATCCCCAAATTTTGAGGGAAACACATGCACACAGTTTGCGCACAGTTTTCCAAACCGTGCAGACAAACTGTGCGGCCATATAAAGATGTGAAAAATTACAAGTTTTCCACTCATGGCTTTAAAACCCCACTCGGGATTTCCTTTCATTTCCTCACTCTCCACCCTAGGCATGAACCAAATTGCCCAAAGGCTGCAAGTGACTAATCTCCTTTGATTCTAAGGAATTTTTGGTGCTGTTGGTTGTGGATCGAAGCTCCAGGTAAGGATAATCCAATCCATTCTTCTCTTTTTTGTTTTGGGTTTGTATCTTTTATCCCTCTCGTTATGAATCTCTAAAAACTGAACATTTGGGTGAGTTTAGTTTGAACCCCCAAATGATGGTTGGATCGGGGTCTAAGGACTCGATTCAGAGTGAATCCAATTGTAGTTTCTAGGTAGGTGGTCTACAAGTGATATCCCATAGTTATTTTGGTACTTGTACATGTTTAGTTGTGTTCTGTCTTTCCTTTGGTTATGTTTTGGATAGCCTTGGAATGATTGGTAATAATGGTGTTTTAATAGAAAATAGGAACCCTCACGATCCACGTTGGATGTGTTGGGATAGACATGACCTAATTGGGGCCATCCATGGGATTTGCCGGCTTTTCCCGGATTTAGGGATTGATATTAATCAAGTCACCTTGTTGTAATGAGTTGTAGAGCCCTTGATAAATATGCTGGCATGATTGGTTGAACATGGAATAGATGTTAGGTGATGTACCTAGACTTGGCAATAACTTAAGGGTTAAAGTGGAACATATTAAATGGTTGATTCATGGAAATGATTATGTGGTTAAATGGGTTAATGTATAAACCGGTTTAAGACCATAACAGGATAGGTTATGGGTATAATGTTGAATTCTTAGTGAGATATGCCTAACAAATGGGAATTGGGTAAATGGATAAATGATGTGAAATGGTAATCTGTTAATGGGTTAAGGCATGATGTGGATTCCCATGTGGGTTGTTGTGAATAGTATTTGCTGGAGGACAATGGTTTGGATGGTTGATGGTTACTCATATATAATAATGTGCACATGGCTTCATAAAGTGGGGTATGAAATGAGGATCTACGCCCATAGGCTGAGCTAAGACCGAGGTTCTAAACTCCACCCTAATTGCACGAGTTAGGGAAGGGGACTGAGGGTCTATTCTCCAAACGGTTGCATCCACCCAGACTGAGTCTTCTAGGCGGGGATGTGGTTGTTATGAGGCGATTATTCCTAGTGAGATAGGATAACAATGTGTTTACCCTCTCGCGTGTGATTGTTGGACTTAGATCCATGTAACATAATGTATGTGAATTACCCATATAAATGTGATGAAATGGTAAATGGTGATAATGGGTGTGTAATGAATGGTAATGGAAATGGAAATGTCTTGGCTCTAAACTGGTTAATTATACCTTAAATAATTACTTGGAAATTATCATTCATATTTCACTTGCTTGAAGTAACTGTTTATACTGGATATTTTGTAGACACCGTTGGTGGGGGCATACTGAGTTGTACTCACACCTTGCTTGGGCCGCCATTGGGTACCCCTGTAGACTTCATGTTTGCAGGTCAGGAGAAGGGAAAAGGTCTTTCTAGATAGTGAGTGTACATGGTTAGAACTTGGTTGAGGATCCAGACTTGGATTCGAGACCATTTTGGGGATTTTGGCATTTTTCTTTATTTTGGGGTCTTGTCCACTTTTACACTTGTTGTATAAAATGGAATATTTATTATTGGAAATGGGTGTTATACATGTTCCATTATATTTGGTTATTGTTTCCAATATTTGGTTTATTTCTGTCGTGCCTTACTATGATAAAAATAGGGTATAGTCTCCCCACATTACCCTGTAGACCATCGCTGCTAGTTGGCAGGCTTTGGCATACAAGGAGGCGTGCTTAACGTCATGTAACCACTCGACTCGGAGCACCGGTTTACTGGCTTTTTGGTCGGGGACATTACAAATAATCCAATTTGGGTTATCATAAATATCCTTAATATTTTAATATAATTAATTTATATCAGGAAACAATTATCTCTTTATCATCATTAAGGAATATAAATTAAGGTAGTAGTGAGTTTGTATAGAGTACCACATTCTACTATACCTGATCGAAATATGTGGTTTACCTCAATGTTATGGTGAAATATTCCGCAATATGAGGATATAGAGTTTATTTCTAATAAAAATTTTTATCCTTATATAGATGGTCAATCCATGTGAACCATTTAATCTATAGAGGATATGATGAGATCTTGTTAAATGGATTTTAATGGTAGTTGGTTTCAACTATTTACCCTAATTGAGTTTTCATACAAAAATTACATTCACATGAGCATTACTATGGCTCATTATGAATCCCTATATGAAATGAATAGTATAAAACCAATTTTGTATGATTAATTTAAAAATAAAGTAATATTTGCATAATATGGTTGATGAAATGAAAGAAAAATTCCCTGTCATCCAATAACAAATAAAGGTATCTCATTGTTGACATAAATATATATATTGATAATCAGTAGAGAGATCTCAAGTTCAATGCTTGGGAATGGTATGTCAATTGAATTTCTCCATGGAATAAGGTTATTATATTTGAGATGAAATGAATTTTGACTGAAGGTATATTATCCCCTTTGATATTATTGATTAAGTAGGGATGGTATCTCTTCTCTTCGTACTTTTTCCAAACATATCTCAAGTTAACGATGTGTTCCATTTATCTCTCTTGGGGAAGTACATAATAAATACATCACATGTAATGAACTTAAATGTCATAAAAATATATTATTTTATTTATTATGATCATCAAATATTGAAATACATGGATTGTATAGAAAAATTTCACACAGCAAGACAACTCACATGGTTAATTTTTATCGAGGAATCATAAATTTGAAGAAGCTACTCAGAAACCTAGAGATTTGATTAAACAATGATATCCTAATTGTTTTGTATCAATGTAACAAAATTTCAAGGGTTACATTATTTTTATTTGGGATCAAATGTAACACACTAATATTTTATGATATATTTCATTTCAAATAAATTCAATATCTTTGATAGCCTAGAATACACATAACCCTAAGTCTAAACAAACCAAAATAATGAATATCATTATAATATGTGTTTTAAATTATTTGGTATGAATATTCATAACTCAATTAGAAATAATTTATGGTTTAAACCTGTATATAATTAAATAATTGGTTATAAATTCTATAATAATGCAAAAATCTATTTAATGTTAAATATATGTTGTTTGCTAATTTTTATGTGGGAAATGTGTTTTTATCATAATAAATTAAAATTTATCACTATTGATGAATTATTTATATAAATTTTATATATTATATTTTAAATAATAAAATTAACTCAAATTTATTAATTTTCTATTTTTATGGGATTAGAAGATATCTTATAATTTTCTTATAATTTTTTTTTCTAAAGAAAAGGGTTTCTTGCATTTGGTGTTCTTATATTAGAAATTTTTTTTAACACTTTTAGAAATTTAATCTTCTAAATGGAATTTCAAATTCGGGTCCGGAGGATAAAATTTATAAAATAGTTCAATTTTCTGTTTTCTAAATATGATAGTAACTATATTAAATTTTTCCAACTCGATAAGGAAAAACAAGTGAAATAGTGTTAAAGCAATGATATAATCATTTAAAATTTATATAACCCTTGAATTTATCATATTTTATGACTGTTTTTTCTATTTTGATTAATTTATTTAATATACGTCCACATGGTTCCATATTTCTTTGAATATGAACATAAATTTTATTTATGAGAAGAATAAATACAAAATGTCCCTCAAAAGGAATTAATATCTATAAAAGTTTTATATAAGGATAAAAATTGGATAAATTAGGTTACAAATGTGTGTTTTAAAGGAAATTAGTTTTTTTAACATTGTTTTTTATTTATAATTTTTAGTGACTTAATAATTACCATTAATGATTTCTTAATGTTGACACTATATTTATTCAATTAATAAAAAATACACTAAATGATTTTAAAAATATAAAAGTAAAATAGTTTATATTAATTATGGAATTTAATGATGTTTTATTGTATATATGCAATATTTTTAATGAATGAAAATATTATATTTTAATTCCCCTTCCATCATGTGGTATTTCATGTCAAACAAACTGAATAGTCCAAAAATTGTCATTAATGACAGATTATAATAAATAATATTCATTAAAATATTAAAAATTATTAAAAATATCATATTTATAGAAGTGACTTTAATATAGTTGAGAATATAAACCATGGTTCTTTTATAAATATTTTTTCTAATTATAATATCATTTTCAACCCTTTAAGATAGTAATAGTGGTGACCTTGGTTGATGTCCTAAATGATAAATGAAGGGGTTAATAAAATATGTATTTTTTAGAATCACCCCATAACATATCTAACGATTATTTTACATTTTTTATGATACTTTATTTCTTATATTTTATTTTCAATTTGATTCAATTTACATAAGAATAAATTTATTATATTTTGAACATATAGGAATTCTAAATGTGACCCCTTCCACCCTTATAAAGGAAAACCTCTTCTTTCTCTTCTTTACACAACATTGACGCATCTTGACTGAACAGAAGCTATGAAATTATATTCTCAAAATCTTTTCCCATATTAATTAGGATATTTTATTGTCAAGAGAATAACTATAGGTTCTTTGTGAAGTTATCTAAAGTATTTCTTTCAAAGGAGAGGTAATCTCTTAAAACAATCACATTATTTGATCAAATTGTATTTTAACTCATATAAATAAGTTCTATTTACCAAAAAATAATAAATTAATTTTCATAATTATACGCAATTTATTCTTGTGAAAAATACATTATCCACATTCATTCCTATAAAATGTGAAGTGAATGTATCGTTCAATCGTATATATGAATTTCCATTTTCAAGTAGGGATACAATTTATTTATCATCACCATATTTTATGGATGGGTTCTATGATGTTTTCAATGATTATATATTATATTTATTAAATAATCATACTTCTATAATAATAATAACAATATAATTTCTATCCTCTCAACTTCCAATCTTTGGAAAATTGACAATGTCACCTATGGATATGTGTTGACAACCACCTCCACAAAGCAATGTGATTCGTTTTTAAATTTTAAATTAAATGGAGGGTAATAAGGTTGCATTTTATGAAAATATATTATTACTATGTATTATTTCTTATTCTTTAAATAAGATTTTTTTTACCATTTTCTAATTCTATCTTCCAAAAAGTAAAAATAGTGTTTATACATAAGTATGACTCACCATCTCAATAAACGATGTAATTCATTTTTACAACTATAATTTTTATATATACTTATAAATATGTATATAATGAATATATAATATATTTATCTAACAATTTATAATTTGTATATTATAGAACTGTGATTCAGGTGTAGATATTGTAGATTTTTAACTGAAATTCTCATAAAGAATGAAAAAGCTAACACCATGAAATGAAGATAGTAATAAAGAATAATTGATAAATGTTTCTTGAAATGTTAAAATTGTAAAATATATGATATGATATTTATTTTATTTACTCTAGTTTATTGTTATAATAAATTTAAATTTATTATAAAAGGATCTAGAGTTATTTTGATGAAATAATTACTTAAGGGAATAGTTTTATGTTACAATCTATTTGTTTATCAGAATTATCTTTGATTATGTTTTTGATGATAAAATTTCATGATATACCTATAAATAATATAGATAAATTATTTTTACCTTTGAATATTTAAATATAAAAAAAAATAAAATTTATTTTTTCCTTTTTAAGTACACAAGAGACTATAATAGCATTTTAAGTAAAATTGACATTACCTCTCAATTATATCAAAACCATTTCATTTTATGTTAAAAGTTTCATAAATGATTTAATATTATTCAGTGATTTTTTAATTTCATTTGTATCCATATTTTAATTTCAAAATAATTGTTTAAAATAAATATTATTTTCTTTTTCCCAATGAGGTACTTTTTATATTAAAATAAAAATTTATAATGAGTCATTTGTTAAATTACACAGCATTAATGAATTTTTCCATCATCATAGATATTCAATAGTTTCATGATTACATTATGATTTTCTATAGATAATCTAAATAACATTAACAAATTAAAATTTTTATTTTTTATATTTTAGAAAATTGAATTTAATGTGAAAAGGGTAATTCCCATGTGAAATATTACTACTAATATTTTATAGGTATCTTATTCTGTGATGACAACATTTGATATTACTTATTATTTACTGGGGATATGATCTTGTGATAAAATTATTATTATGTATCTATAAGGATTATTATTTTGAGGGTAATATGTTTATTAAACATGTTCCTTCACATACCTGTTATTCTATTGTGAATTGATGAAATATTTATGAAACCTCTTTATTTTTCCCTTAAGTTATTCCATGATAATTTTTACATAAAACCCATTTCATTTTCATTTTCAAACATACAATAATTGTTCAATGATATTGTGGCAAAAATATATATAAAGTTCTTTATGTGTGGGGTCATATAAAAAATATATATCGCTCTAATGAATTAGATAATGATGAATATATCATGATTCAAATAAAACCAAAATAGGGAGTGAACCCCTTTTAGTATGTTTATTCTTCCACTATGATTTCCTTGGGATTAAACCTTTTCTACAATGATTTTATGTGGAGAAAACCCAATCAACTATGATAGACTTTGTAACGACCCATGACTACTAAAGAAATGGTCCCCTATTGAAATCATAGTTATTATTACATTTTTATTTTCGTTTGGATCATATTATTTAATTAAATTATAATTTATGTCAAATAAACTACCTGGAATTACTAAATGAGTATTGATTATGATATATGACATTTTTGGGATTCTTTTTAAATGTTATTTTAATTTTCTCATACCGTTATTCTCATGTTTTGTTTATGTGATCACTGATATTCCCCTTATTAAACCTTGTTGAGAATTGGAGTTCACCCTTTATTATATTTATTTTACCAATGTTATAAATAATTATATTAAGTTTGATATTTCAAATAAGGGATCTATTTGTGAAGAATATTCTAGGAGATTATGAAGATATATTATAAATAAGATTCTTATGTGTCCATGTTTCCATAGGAACAAGAGTTAAACAAATTTATAATGGATTATTGTGTAATATAATTATTATTAATATAATAAGATGTAATATCTATATATGTAATGTATGGGTTTCTATAGTGAAGATACATAATATTCAAATATGTCTTCCATATAATATAAGAAACTAATTCGGAGAATGTATAATAATAAAAAATTTCCTATAAATAATGAAATAAGGATATTATTGGTTATGGAGAAAATCATGAGAACTAGCAATTGAAAATTTATTTTCAGGAAAACATTCATTGATTTTTAAATAGTGAAAATCAGGGGATATCTCATGTAATCATGAATTTTATTTAATATTTGGAATTATCTACATAATTATTTTTCAAATTTAAAATTAATGATCCATATTTTATGTATTAAAATAAATTAAAAACATAACTGGAATCATAGATATATTTATCATTCAAATTCATGTAATTTTCTAGTAGATTCCCATAGAGAGGAAAAAAATAATTTTTCAAATTCATTTTATTTAAAGTAAAAAACTATTGGGAATCCCCTATAATAAAAATACATAGTATATACTTATCTTGGATTTAATGGAAATAAATGTTTTTTATATTATTATATCATAATAAATATTTTTTAGATGAATTAAATAGAGAATGTCATGGAATTAAAATATAGTTTATTTATTTCAATATTCACAATAATAATGTAGTGATATTTTTTATTTGGTATCGACTAAATATAGTGTTATAATTAGTGGTCCTATGCTGTAATAATATTAATTCAAATAGATTACACAATTGTTCTAATATTTCAATTGTCCAATCAATGAGTTGAATCGATTAATTTGAATCATATTTATTCAAAATTGATAGATATAGTTTTCCATCCTATAAATAATCAATTTAAGATATTTAATGATGCCAAAAATGATACACTATATTATAATATTTGGTAATGTACAGAAATATGGTGATATCATTCTTTATAAATATTATAGGGGTTTTATAGTAAAATAATAGAAACTATGTTATAATAAATGATTAAAATTATATAATTATTAGGGGATTGAAGAAGAATAATGTGTATGATATCACTTATGATCTTATCAAAAATCAAAAGTAGATAGTCCATAATAAACCATGGAAAGTAAAACTGACATACATCTTTCACATGAAACACTAGAGATTGGTTAGTTCATTTTGTGGGTATTTCTCTCTATTCACATCATTATTTGACATTTTCTAATAATATCAGAAGTTGATTTCAAAATAAAATTACAATATCAAATTTAAATATTTACCGGTTCATTTAAGAATCTCTTTTCATTATTTTCATCAACACATCAAGCATAAAAGAATCATCATATTCTTTTATACATGGTTTTTTATTTTTTTTATGAATTCAGTTTATCATTTCTTTTCAAGATGATGATATTTATGGGAAACTAAAATATATATTTTCACCTAGATTGAAAATAAAATTGTTTCTTCATTTCTACTGAATTACCTTACATATAACACATGTAAAAAACTTGTTTTAACCCAATAATGAATCGATCAACCTTACATTTAGGTTTAATAAAAATACTAGAAGCATATCCTATATTTTTTAAAAAAATTTCTTCATAGGTTTCTACATATTCATCATCATTATTCATCATCTCATGAAAATATTTCACCAATTTTCTATGAATAATATGTGGAAAATACAAATTAAAAAATATAATTATAAACTCATGCTACTCTATGGTGTCAATTTCATTGTATTTCCTTGTATTCTTAATAAGTGTCCCTCGTTGACCCCCTTCACCTTCAATACAATAAATATACTAAAATAATTTTTCCATTCTCTGACCACTGGTTAATAAAAAATAAATTTTCAATGGAATTTATTCATTATCCAACTACGATTGGATCACCATAGCCACTAAAATATGGTTTATGTTTTTTATGAAGGAATCAATAGAATTTATTTCCATAATATTCTCATTTGGTTGTTTAGAAAGATTCAAAGATAATAAATGATCTGTAATTAGATAAGAAATGTTGTATAATTAGAAAAAAAAGATTGTTCATTAAATCTCCCAGAAATTTTAGTTAAATAGGAGCACAGTCATTTAATTTTCCCTCATGATGAGAATAAAATCATTTTAATTGTGTTCTATTAATTGAATAAAAAAAATTTAGAGTTATAAATAATAATCATATTATAAAACCATCTAATCAAGAAAAATCATTTATATAATGTTTAAATCAGGGCACATTCTTATCAATCAATAAAATCAATGGGATTTCCATTATCCTTTGTGATCATTATCTCTTCAAATCTTCAATGATGGTTTATAAATAAAATCTTAATTAACCTAATCATATCCCCCATGAGTGTCAAAGTAGGTGACCAGTAAGGAAAAAATCCCCATGTAGTAAAATAATGTCTATTATATACTAAAAAAAATGTTCAAGGTTATTACCCCTAGATGCTACAATTCTAAAACCAAATCTACACGTAAAATCAAGATTTTTGTTTCTCAAAAAACAAACTACACACCTTTCATTACCATCCCTTTGGATTTTCTCATATACATAGTTCTATATTAAGGGTTCATACTAAACTTTTATTACCATTGTTTACAAAGTTAACTATACATATTTTGATACAAAATATAGTGACCAACAAATTTTGTATATAAATATTGCATTTTTTGATAGTAATAATCATTATAAAATATAACAATCCCCGCTTGAATCATATAGGTATCGTATCTCTAGAATAATGAATATATAAAAAACTAGTTGATAAGTGAAATACATAAAATATAACAATGTTATTATCAAATATAACCCTTCTTAAAAATATCATACGTAATATCATTATTTACAAATTGGTGAAAATAAAAATAAGAAATGGTTATAGCAGATTCACATTAATTGTAAACAAGAGAGATATTAAACCCCACATGAATATAATGGCATGAGAACATGAATATAAAATTTGATAAAAATTCACTCTATATAATATATAATAATATTTATTCATGGAATAATGAATGGAATTCATATTTCATGAGTCAAAAATAAATAAATAAAAATTATCCATGAGTGTATACCATTAGAATGTGGAATAGATTTTTGGGCCAAACAAAGGAATAAAAAATAATTTTGAAGTTGTAAAGGCTCACTACTAGGATGAACATGGTGAAATGAGTACACCACCAAACCATAAAAGTTTTGAAGGATCTCTACGATGCTTTTCATTGTGATTGAAGATCTCTTACTGAACCTGATTCAATCCCTAATCCATTATTTTTTATCACATGAGATATCAATATATACTCAATGCATTAGAGGGAGATATAACTCTAGAACCATCCATTACACAATGAAATCATTCAAATGTATTCAAAATCATCACAAATCATTAATAATATATTAACTAAAGAAATTTAAATGGTTTTTATAAATATTCAATAATATCGTACTAAGTGGAAAATAAAATATATTTCATAAATATTTCATTATTTCATATTAGAATATTCGATGGAAAAAAGAACATGTTTTCGTAAAATATTGTCATCATAAACATAATACATATATAAAAATAATAAGGATGGTATCATTGAATCATAACACTAGAATAAACTTTACAAAACATCTAAATAAGTGATCATAATTGTAAAATTACTCTTAAAGAACACTTGGAATATTTATGGTAAAAAGTACATTATTCTATTTGAAATCACTTATTTAAAATAAAAAAATTATTAAGGGAAAAATATTCATTGAAAAAAACGTGAAAAATATAATTGGAATATTGAAATAATTTATTGTTCATGATGGTATGAAATTATATTCATGACATATATGTTAGAAAAAAACAATCTTTTTACACTTCTGTAATGTTGTCAAAAATTAACTGATTCTGAAAACAACAAAAAGATTCATTTTAGTTAAATATTTCAAAATTAAATCATGCATAAAATTTACATTAAACAATTATAGAATAATATAAATCATTTAATGAAAATGTTTTTTTAAGCATTGTTGTGAAAAAAATTTTAATAAATAGAGAAATAATGTCGTCTTTCCATAAAAATATTCATTCGATATCATGAGTTCAAAAATAATGTGAAATGAAATTAAAATATGTAATGTACTATAATAAATAGAGAAAAATAAAATTATTGAGTTTATTAAGATGTATATAATGAAAATTATTCATCCGAAACACCATTATAAATAATCTTGAGGAGTAACAAGACCCTCACAAAAAACCCTTGCCTTTAGTTCAACATCATTCATTTGTTTTTGAACATTATATATTATAAATATAGTTTTATTATACATATTTTATAAAAAATAATTATATATATCTTACTATATACTACTTAATTATAATCATTTATCACCCTTCTATTAACCGTTATTTGTTAATATTATTGTTTCATGTGGTAAGTGATTTGTTTAATATGTATATTTTGGTTCGGTAGTATTGATCCATGAAAATTATCATAGTTAAATCATATCAAAAAAAGTATTCATTATATAATTATCATATATATATTCATTAAATTTATATTTATTTTCATCCATAACATTTATAGACATAAAAATTAATTACACCGTTAATATAGATAGTTGGTTATACAAACGTATAAAAACTTTTGTAATTTCTTGATGGTTGGAAAAAAGAAATTTAAATAATAATTATACATTTAATTATAATTATTATACCATGTATATAATATATATCATATATATTAATTAAAACTAATGTTGTTACAATCTATGTCAAAATGAAATAATTCACATCGCTCCATTGAAGTGGTGATCCACATGATTTAATGGTTACTGGAATCATTTTTCAATAGATTGGAAGGTAATAAGGTAGATGTAATATTATAATTACTCAATTATATTTATTTCATAATTAGAAATTATATATATATATATATATATTAAATTAATCATTATATCCATCTATGTGATTTTGTCCCATAAAAATAATTATATCGGTTCACAAGATGGTAGTCTACCGTACACATGATCTGCAGTTCCATTTCTCATTTGATCGAAGAGATATGGATAAAGGTTATTACATTAAAATAATAAAATATAAGTATATTTAAGATATATGTTTTATTATTTATTTATTTTTTATAAATATATTATGTATTTTGAGGAAAAAATAAAATTTAACCTCACGGTTATGATATATACTTGTTTTTCGAACAACCTCTTCCTGTTTAAAACTATAGAATTTTAAAGAAGGATTTTTTTTGACAACAATATAGACTAATATACATGTTTAGAGAATTATAGAATTTATTTTTGAAGTAATTTACTAATCCAAAATAATCTTGAAGTGTGGAGAGGTGAGGAGTGTGGGTGGGGTCCTTTAATTAGTGGGGTTAAGGATATACTTGAAATGTCTCATATGAATAAAATATATTGTTGACATATTCACACAAAATGGATCCATAATGGACCATAAATGGATAATATATGGCACTATTTCAAAATTATTTACACAAAATATAATTTATTAGTGTCTTTAGGTCGTTATAAATGTTCTCTCTTTAGTTTTACCCCCGATAAAAAGTTTTTAATCTCAACCATGGTAAAAAAATCATTACTATTTTTATTATTAATTATGAAAAAATTATTTAAAATTAATACAAAATATTAATTATAATGAACAGAAATATGTAATAAATATTATGAAATTTAATTTTATAATGTTATTGAATTTTATTTAAAATTTAAATTAGAAAACATTACAAAAATTAATATAATGATTTAAATTTTATAAATAATTATTTAATTGAACTAATTTTACTTTTAAAACAACGTTAAAACAAAATATAAAATTATATATTTTTCAAATGAAAAAAACATTTTAAATAATAATCAGCTTTTTCACTATTCATTGAAAAATTAATATTTTTTCTAAAATTCATAAAACCACACTGTAAGATATTTTTGATATTTTGATTTAAAAAATTATTTTAATTTTCTAAAATGATATAAAATTTTCTATATAAGTTTATCACAAAAATAAATAAATACCATTTGAAGGGAAAATAATCTTTTTGAAACATAGAAAGAATTTTAAAAAATTAATTTTATTTATTTATAATTGTTTTAAATATTTTTTAAAAATTGATTATTCCAATTTATATCACTAATTAAATAGAATGTTAATAATGTAATACTATATTATTCATTATTGATATTTGGAGTTGCATTTATAACATGCTATCAAAGAGATGAATTTTATTTATTAAAAAATATATCTTAAAATCTCAGTGTGTTAAATTATTCCTCCCATAAAATGAATTTAACCTCCATATTATATTAATTTCACGTAAAAAATTTGGATATATATATTTCAATACATCCTTAGGTTCCAAAATAACACATTTAAATTTTTTATTCCTCTAAATAACTTTAACCATGTGAGTAGTGTTATTTTATAGCACAATATCTTTAAAATCCTATATTTATACTAGTTTTGCTTGATATTAAAGATCATGATCATGTAGCATGAACTTTAGGGCCATTACATGTTATAAATCTTGTGTGTAATATCTCAAGAGATATACCTAGAGTACATCATAATCATAAGTCTGTTTTCATTAGAGAGAAATCTATAAGCTACCATACAGACATGATCTAGAATCATGAAGTGGTCAATATACCTATGTATCAACTTCCCATTATTCCCGATTGACATATCATTATTCCATTGAAAAAATCACATAAATATCATATAACTAAATTATAAATCAAAATAAATTTAGTGATTATCATTAAATATATTTTTATCAAAACCGAGCTACCATGATGTCTTGTTGAATGGTTTAGACTTTTTCTTCCATTTTCTCATCTAGATTTAGCCCAAAATCATTTTTTCCAGAAATTCATCCACAAATATTGTTTTTTAAAAATACTAAAATAGAGATCATCACACGTATAATAATGAATTCTCATGTTAAATTTATTGTTGTATGAAAAATCTTCTTGAGGAAGGCATTGATCCCAATAATCATCAAATTCCATAGAACAAGGGCACAATAGATCCTCCAAGGTATTAATGGTTCAATCATACTGAAGACATGACTATTGTTGATATTATATACTAAAATTCAAATATCTATCTACATATTCTTCAATTAATCACTTGAATGTTTAGTTAAACCATATATTCCAATTAAATCAAATAGAATGCGGTATTACATATAATATTTCCACTTCCATTATTTATATTCAGTAAATATTTTCATGAGATATATTCGATGATAGTAATGAATTTTTTTAAATTCACAATTTGATCGAATACAACCCAAATAGAATTATATCATTTAAATATTTTTTGGAGTTTGACTTCCAAATACATGGTTATTTTTCCCATTTCAATTCTAGTTTGGGTAATGGTGATAATATCACCTTATAATTCATTATTTCAACATTAAATTTCTATAATACTAATAAAAAAGATACATAATAATAAATATATATATTCATTACATAACATCAAAAATAATATTTCATGTCTATTTACAACTACATAATTTTAGGTTGAATAGATAATGATAAATTATGAGTCTTATCCAATAGCTCCTTCAAATATGGTATGGGTAAACACAGACACTCACAATTTCTAAACCCTATCATTCTATGGAAATCAATATTGAACCCATGAACATTACATACCTTTTATTTTACATCTATATCTTCCATATGTGACTCTTTAATCTTCACATGGATACATATTTGGAAACTAATTTAAAAAATATAAAATTTATCCCCTTCATTATTTTTTAATTATCCATATACTGTATATAGAGAAACATTGCTTCATTTATAACACATATCACTCATAATTTTGAAATATCCTTTCCATTCAATTCATTTTCCTCTTTTTCTTCCTTCCCATGGTGTTAATTTATTCATAATTCATAATCCTTATTCTATTGAAAAATAATTCTCTAGGACATATTTAATTGTTTCTATGTGAATATATAACATTAAACTTTTATGATTAGTATATATATCACACTAGTCAATATAAAGATAATATCTTTCTATATTTTATTTAAAAATAACCATCACTATCTCTAAATAATCCGTTTGGAAATTTTTATCAAGAGTCTCATTTTTTATAAGGCATAATCTATATCCATATCACACTACCTGAGAACAAATACTATTGCATTTTCTAGGAATCACTTTAGATTAAAAACCATTCTCCATGGTAGGGTAATGCAATCATATATTCCCTAACCAAACATTTCTTCTTTTACTTGAAATTTTCATCACATTCTATTTCCAAAGGTATAAGGTTTCCTTTTATGTTGACATTAAGAGTGGAGTAAACATTAGATATAAATTCTTTGAAATAATAGAAAATATCATTCCAAACAAATAAAAATATAAATATTAGTCATATAGATTCGTCTGGGCCAATTTATCATAACTTTTTTCATTCACAGATCCAAACTTATACCCTCTATTATGATTTTATAATTGAAAAATGAATCTTTTTCTATCTAAAATATACACATTATAGATGTTTCATAAAATTAATCATTTCTTATGGTCATTAGAACAAAAATTCAAGTGATATTCATGCTCTTATTTTTTAATAGAATATATAATATTTATACATATAAGAAAAAAAGTGTGATTAATGTAATCTCTAAATTATCAATTAATTAAATCCATAATGATATATGGGGAATTTGTAGGACCAAATGGAATAAGTCTAATAAATAGTGTCTATACCATGTATGAAATTTTTTCTTGGGTATATCCTCTTTATTTTACATAAATTGATGATATCTTGAACACAATTAAATCATGAATTTGTATTGAGATCTGAACCGTTGTTCAAAAAGGTCATAAATATGAGGTAGAGGATAAATATTCTTGATTATTATCTATTTAATTTATTGATAATAATTTTATAGATATTGATTCATATCTCTTATTAATAAATGATTTGGATAAACCCAATGTGATGCAATTGTATGAACTATCCATTATTAGGATTATACAATAATTACTTCTTCAATTCCAACAACTCAGTAATTAATAATCCAAATGGAGTCTTTGAAATATGTGTAGCTATTCGTACATGTTCTATTAAAAACTCTACATAAATATTAATTTTATTATAGTGAATCTGTTCTATAAAAGAATAAATAATGTTTTTCATAATATAAATATCATCTATGTTGATTTCCCCACCACCAATTTAACATAAATCCATATTTTGAAAAGTAATCAAGAACAATAAAATGGATGTGATTTCCCTAAAAATTTTATATTATTCATCACACTTATATAGATGATCAGAGGTAGGTTTCAAATATTCAATATGACTTACCTTCCTTGTAAATTGATACTTGATTTATGTATATAAATCTAATCCATGTGTAAGGTAACATAAAACAAATGAGATGAAGAATAATATTAATTATATGAAGTATATTCAATTGAACTTCAATATGATAAAAATCATAGAATTCATATTTAATCAGAATAACATAAATGGATTTGACTACTAAATCAATTTAAAATAATTTGGGGGGAAATTTTATACCCATTAAGAATTAATCACATATAAAATAGTGAATTTATCTAGTTCCAAAAAAGTCATTAGTTATTCTCAATTAAACAGTATGTGTTAAATTAACCACATTGGAATTAAAAACCTTAGAGGAAATAGAGATCCATTATATTTTAATTTTTGCTATGCTAGAAAATATTATAACACGATTCATCTTTATTAACCATCATATTTGGGAATTTTTTTCATAATTCCCACAATCCACAAATTTTAAATAATATTTTGTGGGTGGAGAATTCTATAGATATTTCTATATATTTGGATCATTAGGGAACTTATTCCCATAACATTGTTATTTTACTTCTTGATGACCATCATTTCCACAATTAAAACATATTTCAATCCCCATAAGACATAATGCACTCAATTTCAATCGAAACATTGAGTATAAATGAAATCTCAACTTCCCCTATCCATTTTATAAATTTTATAATAAATTACATAATTATTTTATTATAAAAACAATGAGATTATTGAGTAACTACAATATTTATTTCGTTATTAATAGCACCTCAAATTACATCTTGAAAGATGATAAATCACTTTATGGATTAAGCCATTTAGAGACGTGATTTTTTGACACTAGAGAATGGATTATGGTTACATTATTGTGTGATGAAAATTATAGTAGTGTACCTTACAATTCTTGTAAAATATTTATTATTGGATCCTAATATTATTTATTATTTTTATTTTTATAATATGAAATTCCGTCTCAATTTTCATTCAATGAATATGAGGAATATAACTATTATAAAATATTATCATAATCTCATCCCACATGATAGAGTCAATTTTATTATGTTTACTTATTTTCTTCATAACAATCCATCATTGATCTGCTTCACCATCCAAATGATTGAAAACTGAAAAGAATTGTTCATCCTATGAAAACTACCAAAACGAATATTTAATTTTAATGGTACAAATCCATTTCATTGAAAAATGTGAATCTTCAGACATCTAATATCAATAATCCTATTTGAGTTATAGTAAATATCATTAAAATTTTAATACAATTCATTAATATTAGGAAACTATTATATCTTTGTTATCATTAAATAGTACACGTTAAGGTAGAAATAAGTTTGTATAGATAACCACATTCTACTATACGTAATTGAAATATGTGGTTCTCCTCAATGTTATGGTGAAATATTCTGCAAGATTAGGACATAAAGTTTTTTTCTTATACAAATTATCATCCTTATATAGATGGTCAGTCTAATGGAACCATTCAATCTATAGAGGATCTGATAAGATCTTGTTCTATGGATTTTAAAGGTCGTTGGGATCAACTGTTTACCCATGTTGAGTTTTTATACTTCAATAACATTCACATGAGCATTACTATGGATCATTATGAATCCATATATGAAATGAATAGTATAAAACCAATTTTATATATTGAATTTGGAAAAAAAGTTATTTTTACATAATATAGATGATTAAATGAAAGAAAAATTCAATGCCATTGAATAACACATAAAGTCATATCATTATTGACAACAAATTTTATTGATAATAAGTGGAGAGATATCAATTTCAATATTTGAGAATGGTATGTTAATTGAATTTATCCATGGAAAAAGATTATGATATTTGAGAAGAATTGAATTTTTAACCAAGGTACTTTATCCCCTATGGTATTCTTGATTTTTTAATAATGGTTGCTTCACTATTGGTAATTCCAAACTTCTCTCAAGTTAACAATGTGTTCCATGTATCTCCCTTGAGGAAGTTCATAATTAATACATCACAGGTAATGAACTTAGAGGACATAAAAAAAATTATGTTATTTATTATGATGACCAACTAGGGAAATTCTTGGATTTTATAGAAAAGTATCACAGAACAAGAAAACTCACCCGGATAATTTTTCCGAAGGAAACATAAATTTTGAAGAAGCTACTCAAAAACATTAAGATGTTATTAAACAATGATATCCTAATTTTTTATATCAATGTGACATAATTTCAAGGGGTAAATTATTTTTTTTAGGGTTCAAATATAACACACTAATATTTTATGATATATTTCAATTCAAATAAATTCAATATTTTTGATAGCATGGAATACATATAACCCTAAGTCTAAACAAACCAAAATATAGAATATCATTAAAATATTTTACTAAATTATTTGGTAGGAATATTAATAACTCAATTAGAAATAATTTAAGGTTTACACATCTATATAATAAATTAATTGGTTATAAATTCTATAATAATGAAAAATCTATTTAATGTTAAAGATATGTTTTTGGAAAATTATTATGTGAGAAATGTGTTTTTATATTAATAAATTAAATAGATCATTACTGATGAATTATTTATATAAAATTGATATATTATATTTTAAATAAAAGAAATTAATACAAAATTAATAATTTTTTATTTCTATGGGATTAGAATAAATCTCGTATTTTTCATATAATTTTTTTCTATTACATGGGGATCGTTGCATTTTGAGTGATTATATTAGAATGAATTTATAACACTTTTATAAATTTAATCTTCCAAAAGGGATTTCCTATTTTGGGTAGGAGAATAAAATTTGTAAAATAGTTCAATTTTATGTTTTCTAAATGTTATAGTATTTATATTAAATTTTTCCAAGTCAATAAGGAAAAACAAGTGAAATATTGTTAAAAGAATGGTTTAATAATTTAAAATTTATCTAACCCTTGAATTTATCATATTTTGCGAGTTTGGTTTCCATTTACATATATGCTTTTAATATATGTCCACATGGTTCCATATTTTATTGAATATGAACATAATTTTAATTTATGAAAATAATAAATACAAAATGTCACTCAAAAGGATTTAATATCTATAAAAGTTTTATATAAGGAAAAAAAATTGATAAATTTGGTTAACAATTTGTGTTTTGAAGACAAAATATTTTTTTAACATTTCTTTTTATTCATAATATCTAGTGACTTAATAATTACCATTAATGATTTCTTAATGCTGACACTTTATTTATTTAATTTATAAAAAATATACTAAATTAATTTAAAAATATAAAAGTAAAACATTTTACATTAATTACTAAATTTAATGATGTTTTATAATATATATGAAATCTTTTTAATGAATGAAAATATTATATTCAAATTCCTCTTCTTCCATGTTGTATTTCATGTCAAAAAAACTGAATAGTCCAAAAAATTTAATTAATGATAGATTATAATAATTAATTTTCATTAAATGATTAAAAATTATTGAAAATATCATATTTATAGAATTGAATTTAATATGGTTGAGAATATCAACCATGGTTCTCTTATAAATATTTTTTCCATTTATAATAAAATTTTATACACTTTAAGATAGAAATTGTTGTGACCTTGGTAAATGTCTTAAATGATAAATGAAGGGGTTAATAAAAAAGGTACGTTTTAGAATGACATAAAAACCAATATAAAATTTATTTTACGTCATTTTTTTATTATACTCCTTTTATTACAATTCATTATCAATTTGATGCATTTTACATGAGAATAAATTTATTATATTTTGAACATATAGATATTCTAAATTTGTGCTCTACCACCCTTATAAATGGAAACCGCTTCTTCCTCTTCATTACACAATATTGAAACTTCTAGACTATCCACAAGCTATGAAATTATATTGTCAAAATTATTTTCCATATTATTTAGGTTATTTTATTATCTTGATAATAACTATAGGTTCCTTGTGAATTTATCTAAAGGATTTTTTTTCAAAGAAGAGTTAATTGCCTAAAACAATCACATTCTTTGATGAAATTGTATTTTACCTCATATAAATAAGTTGTATTTAACATAAAATAAAAAATTAATTTTCAAAATTATACATTTTTTATTATTTTGAAATATCCACTATCCACATTATTTCTTATAAAATGTGAAGTGAAAGTATCGTTCAACCGTATATTCGACTTACCATTTGTAAGTAGTGATACAATTTATTTATCATCACCATATTTTCTGGATGGGTATTGTGATTTTTTCAAAGAATATATATTTTATTTTTTAAATAACCTTAATTATATAATAATAATAATAAAATTTCTAACTTCTCAACTTCCGATCTTTGGAAAATAGACAGTGTCGCCTATGAATATTTGTGGACCACCACCTCCACAAAGCAATGTGATTCATTTTAAATTTTTGAATTATATAGATGGTAATAAGGATGAATTTTATGAATATATATGAGTAGTATGTATTATTAATTATTCTTTAAATTTAAATTATTATTTACTATTTTTTTATTCCATCTTCCAAAAATTGAAAAATGTGTTTATACATAAGTACGACATACCATCTCAATGAATGATGTAATTCATTTTTACAACTATAACATTTATATATACTTATAAAATATGAATATAATGAATATATAATATATTTATCTAACAATTTGTAGTGTTTATATTATAGAACTGTGATTCATGTATAGATATTGTAGATTTTTAACTGAAATTCCCATAAAGAATGAAAAATTAACACATGAAATGAGAGTAATAATAAAAAATAGTTGATAAATGATTCTGGAAATGTTGAAATTATAAAATATATGATATGATATTTATTTTATTTACTCTATTTTATAGTTATAATAATTTTAAATTTATTATAAAAGATGATAGATTTTTTTAGAAGATATAATTACTCGAGGTAATAGTTTAATGTTACAATTTCTTTATTTATCAGAATTATATATGATTATGTTTTTGATGATAAAATATCTTTATTTACCTATAAATAATATAAAAAAAATTAAATTTACCTTTTATTATTTAAAAATAAAATAATTTAAATATCATTTTTTCCTTTTTCAGTACATAATATACTATAACAACATTTTAAGGAAAGTTGGCATTACCTTTCATTTCTATCAAAACCATTTTATTTTATGTTAAAATATTGATAAATGATTTACTATTATTCATTGATTTTTTAATTTCATTTGTATCCATATTTTAATTGCAAAATTTTTTTTTAAAAAAAATCTAATTTTGTTTTTCCCTATGAGGATCTTTTTACTTTAAAATAATAATTTACAATGAGTCATTTATTTGCATACACAACATTGATGAATTTTTCCATCATCATAAATATTCAATGGTTTCATGATTAAATTATGAGTTTTAATAGATAATATAAATAAAATTAACAACATAATATTTTCAATTTTTATATTTTAGAAAATCAAATTTAAAGTGAAAAGGAAAATTTCCAAGCAAAATATTCCAAGTGATATTTTATAAGTATATTATTCTATGATGAAAACATTCGATGATACTTATTATTTATTGGGGATATGATCTAGTGATAAAATGATTATTATTTATCTAGTTGGTTTATGATTTTGAGGGAAATATGTTTATGAAACATGTTCTTTATCCTCCATGTTCTTCTATAATGAATTGATGAAATATTTAGGAAACGTTTTTGTTTTCACATACGTTATTCCATGATAATGTTTTTTAGAACCCATTTAATTTTCATTTTCCAAGATAAAATATTTTATCTTTGATATTGTGGCAAATATATATATAAATTTAATTATGTGATGGGTTATACAATTAATATATATCGCTATAATGTATTAGATAATGATGTATATATCATGATTTAAATAATACTAGAAAAAGGAGTAATTTCAGTTTAGTAGGTTTCTCCTTCAACTATGATTGTCTTGGGAGTGAACATTGACTACTATGATTTTAATGGGTGAAAACCCAATCAACTATGATAGACTTTATAGCAACCCTTGAATGTTAAATAAAAGGTCCCCTATTAAAAACATAGTTATTATTCCAATATTATTCTCTTGTGGATCATATTATTTGATTGAAATATAATTGATGTCAAATAAAATACCTGGAATTACTAAATGAGTATTGATTACGATATATGACATTTGTGGAATGATTTTTAAATGTTGTGTTTATTTTCTCATATTGTTATTCTCATGTTTTGTTAATGTGATCACTCATATTCCCCTTATTAACCCTTATTGAGAATCTGAGTTCACCCTTTATTATATTTATTTTACCAATGTTATAAATAATTATATTATTTTTCATATGTCTAATAAGGGATCTATTTATGAAGAATATTCTTGGAGAATATGCAGATATATTATATATAAAATTCTTAAGCCTCCAAATTTCGGTAGGAATGAGAATTATACAAATTTATAATGGATTATTGTGTAATATAATGAATATTAATATAATAATATGTAATATATATATATATATAAATTGTATGGGTTTCCATAGTGACGATACATAATATGCATATATGTATTGTATCTAACATAAGAAACTAATTCGAAGGATATATAATAGTAAAAAAGTTCTTCTCAATAATGAAATGAGGATATTATTGATTATGGAGAAAATCACGGGAACTATATATTAATAATTTATTTTCAAGAAAACATTAATTTATTTTTAAATAGTAAAAATCAACGGATATCTCATCTAATCATGAATTTTATTTATTATTTTAAATTATCTACATAATAATTTTCTAATTTAATATTAATTATCCATATATTATGGATTAAAATAAATTAAAAAATATAACTGGAATCATTGATATATATTATCATTCAAATTCTTATGATTTTCTAGTAGTTTCCCATTGAGATGAAAAATATAATTTTTTTAATTGATTTTAATTAAAGTAAAAATCTAGTGGGAATCACCTATAATAAAAATAAAAAGAATATAATTATCTTAGTTTTAATTTATATAAACGTTTTTTATATTACTATATCATAAAAAAGATTTTTTTGAAGAATTAAATTAATAATGTCATGGAATTAATATATAGTTTATTTATTTACATATTCACAGTATTAATGTAGTGATGTTTTATGATTTGGTCTCGACTAAATATAATGTTATAATTAGTGGTCCCATGCTGTTGTAATGTTATTTCAAATAGATTAGTCAATTGTTATTATATTTCAAATGTTTAATAAAAGAGTTGAATCGATTAATTTGACTCATATTTATTCATAATTTATGGATATAGTTTTCCATCATACAAATCAACAATTCGATATATTTAATGACGACAAAAGGATATTTTACCTTATAATATAGAAAAATAAATTGGCAATGTAGTGAAATATGATTATATCATTCTCTATACATATTATAAGGTTTTTATTGTAAAATATTAGAAAATATGTGATTATAAATGATTAAAAATAGAAAATTATTAAGGGATAGAATAAGAATAATGTGTATGATATGAATTATGATCCTATCAATATTAAAAATAGTTATTCTATAATAAATCATGGAAAGTAAAATTGCATTCACGGGGTATTGACAACCTATTTTTGAATGGAAAATGAGGAGATATCAATGGGGTTCTATTTAATCATTGTTCAACGACAAGAAATTTTGGATATTTTGATAACCTCAGCTTGTATTTTGGAAATTTATTCCTTTCATGAATCAATTTTCATTCAATGCGGAGTGAGATAGTGACCGTTGAGAGGAAGTGAACCATCTCTACTCGTTTTTATGAGTGACCATAGGGTTGAAGTTACCTTGAATAATCCCTCCATCAAGTAAAAAAATTTATTAAATTATTATATTTCTAGATATTTCCATTTTATACATACTGGATTAGTTGAGTGTTAATTATATAATACGAATTCATGTGCCTTGGGTACATTACTTCCTTACATTCTTCTGAAAATAAATCATTGTGTGTGGTTTAATTAATCAATGATGAAATAAGATTATGGAAAAGTAAAAAAAATTCCTATCATCATTGAAAGAGGAACATTAGAGTGACCTTAAGAAAAACCAGGTCTATATTTTTTATGGATGTGGTAGTTTGATGATTAAATCACTAAATTGGAACAAGTCTAATTGCCCACCCCAATAAAAATATCTGTCACTAAAAATACTTTTCATCCATATAATTAGTATCATATCATTTATATTTCTTTTTTTTGTAAATTGATCACTTTGTTTTTTGTATTTATGTTTTATTATTCCCATATAGTTGTTTTTGTGTCATAAAAAGGGAAAATAATCTAATAATGAAAAAAAACCACAAGGGGTATTACATATAATGGAATGATTCTTTTTTATAGTCTGATTTTGATAAATTATTTCATTTTCTTTTAAACATAATGTTTTAATAATTTTGATTTTCATTCTATTTTTTCATTCAATGTGGTTATATGATTATTTGAAGAAAGAAATTACTAATAAGTTTTTGGATTTACTGTAAAAACATTAGATATCATCAAACTAATTAATATAAGTTGTTTACATTATTGAAGAGAAATAACTTTAGATATCATCAAACTAATTACTAGAAGCTATTTACTTTATTAAAGAGAAATATATAGGGATATATTGATAGATTATAAATGTAAAAAAGATAATAATCACATGGATTCCATGATATTGGATTTGATATTTATATATAAATTCCAAAAGTATCTAATATATTTTTTAAGATGTAGAAAATAATATAAGAGAAAATATTTACTCTAAAGATAAAGAATTGTATAAAAATCATCAAAATTATGGAACTGTATTTCTAATTCCATGAAGAAGTACTTTGTTAAAAAAACAAAATATTAAGTTCATGAAATGGGAGAATTCAAGAGACATGAATAAATAATTATGGCCAATCAATGGATTAAACAATTAAATATTGTCATTAAGGATTCCATTTCTCAGATAATGACTATTATTAATGAGCTTAGTAACATTTTAAAGGGTATTTAACTATAAATTTGAGGATCTAATGATTAAATTGATGATTATTAAGCAAGATAAGATTGATCAACTTGAAGCACGGATAAAAAATATCCAGAAACATTAGGTGGTGTTGATCATGGTCATAATGTTGTTGTTCAAGAAAAAGATCATGGTGATCTTATACAAAAATATGATTTACAATTCCTATTTTATAATTGCTTGAGAAGTCATAAAGAAATTAAATGAATGTATGAAAGATAAAATCATTATAATGAAAAAATCATGATAACAAAAATTCTGTATTATTGACATTGATTATGAAAAAATCCATCCAATGTTTGAGATGATTAGAACCATGGGAGTGACCATGATATGGGAACACATTTATTTCTGTGAAAACACATCTAAACATATACATATAGTTGGTAATAATGAATGAATGAGTTTTAAGATAAGTTTTTCTTAAATATGATTTTACTATGGAATGAATGGTAATATTTATATATTTTATATAAATATTTTATTCATAAAAATTTTATTTATATTGTTGTAATCTTTCTAAAATGGATAAACAACTATAAAAAAGATGTTTGAATTAAATTATTATAATTATTAGTATGCCAATCATGATTTCAATTGAGATCATAGGATATGTTTACTATGAATGACAACTAAAAATCAACATTTATTCAATCAAACAAATTTCAATTGAAAATTGATATAATGGGAAAGAGGAAGAAGGCCATGTTAAAGAAATAAATTAATATTTGAGTTATAAATATTATATTAAACAATATGTTTCCAAGAATTATAATAAGAATATTTAAAATAGTGAAAGTATTAAAAAATAATACCCTGTAAAATAAGTGTCCCAAAATAAGATATGCATTTTAAAATCCAATACATGGATAATTAGTGAAAATGAATGTTTTGGAAAATAAAAGTCTAATAATTGATGTGTAATAAGATTCTTATTAGAGTGAGAACCTATTGTGGAAAATATTGTGATATGATTCATAAAGAACATAAAAACTAATTGGAATATAATGATATGTTAGATTCTATCAACACCATTACTGATCTAAAGACAGATTCATTGTTAAAGGATGAATGGAAAATAATGTTAAATACTAACACTCAATCTTCCTTAAATTATTGAAATTGAAAGATAACCTCTTACATTGTATATATGTTCTATAATATTTCTTATATTATTGAAATTTTTATGGGGGAGATATGATGCAGTGTGATATTGCATTAGAAATTTCATATGGTAACATGGAATAAACCATAATTTTACTTAGGATTGGTTTAGTATAAGTGGTTACTTTATAAATTTTAATTTTCAATTACATGAGAAAAATAAGAGGTATCAATGTAATATAATTTTGAATCTATGCATAATTTAATTGTTGGTTCCATGTGGACATACTATGTAATTGGAATCATAACATGAAGATGATAGAAGAAACATAGATGAAAACGATGGTAAAAAGGATGTAAAGTACTTATTTTATTTATTCTAACATATTATGTCATTAGATATTCATTTAGATATCAAATTATTATATATATGGATGACTCCCACATTGATAATCAATTATATATATGGTGAAACATTGATACATTAAACGGGATCATTTATTTCAATATTTGAAAGATGTTATCCCCATCAACCTATGATGGAGACCAAATGAAGGAATGATGAAATATCTTTTATGAAATTTTTGTCTTGAGAATATCCATGAAAAAATATTATATTACTAATATAATAAACAATTAATCATTTATTCACTAATGGTTTTATTGAAGAGTAATTGAGTTAATAGGGGGATTCATAATGTTTGTAGATTGTTGAAGTTTTATTAATTTATGAATTTATGTAACTACAATGGAAAAAATTTAAAGTTATTAACACAAAATCTTGATTACTACATAATGTTGTGACTCAATAGGTTTACCGATTTTTTCATGAAAATTTCTATGTTTTAAGTTAAAATAATATATATTTCAGAATATTTCTATTGTTTGAATAAATTTTTCAGATTTAATATAAAATGGATAATTATTATCAAATAGTTAATATTGATAATAAAACTAAATGAGACTTGAAATTTTTTATAAATGGTCTACCCTAGTATCTCAAAATATATTTTATTAACCATGGTGAAAATTATGGAGAATACTTGTGAATGAAAACCTTATGTTATTCAAATATAAAAGAGTACATATCCATCTAAACTATGGTATAAAACATTGTTGTGAATCCAGGGAATAATATACATGATAGGTGTCAGTATAGACCCTAAAACATAATATGATGTATAAAATTATTGTATAATTATTAATTTCAAATGAAAAATATAGAGGGAGTATGATATAAATGATGGTTGATTACATATATGTCCTTTATGTTAAAGGTATTCTAAATATTCAATATATATTATTATTTGTGTAGTTTATTTTTTTATTTCTATATCAGAAAGGGAGAAATGTGAAATTTGTTAATCTAAGAAAGACTTGGATACCACATAACAATTTCAACCATATAAAATATATTTGTATCATGTTTTTGGATTCATTATGATTATTGTCAACAAATCAAAATATTCTGACTATTGGTATCAAATTATGATGTTATAATGTATTGGATTTATTTTCCACCAAAGTGATAATATAGTTTGGGATTTATGAAATTAATAATATATTGGATATATCTATTAATATAGGGTCACTATAAAAAGTGAAATAAAATATATACTGAACTTACAAAATGATCAAGAATTGAAAATGTTTAAGAGATAAAGAAGAAGTAATTCCAGAAAATCATTTTATCACGATGTTGTAATTGGAAAGGAGATAGATATGTTCTAGAAATTTTAAATTATGGATATTTTTTGAAATATTGGATATGTGGATGTTGTATAACCTATAATAATAAAACTAGTTATTTAAAAAATTGAATAAATCTACCATTGTGGTTCCCAAGTAGCAGGATTGAAGTAGTTCTCTTCTAGTAGAGAAAGCTAATGTCAATTTTTGAATAATTATTTAATAATGTTGAGAAGATGGTTATATATGGGATCATGTGTTCCTTAAGTAGAAGTTAATATATTGGATGGGGAGAAAGATAGAGTTATAAAATATTGATAATTAAAAGTGCCATATATGGGAATAACTCGGGCTAAGAAAATTAAAAATACATGATTCTCTATGTATAAATCATATTAAGATTGGAAATAATTAACATAAAATGAAAGATTTATTTTGGATATTTATGATTATCCTTGGTGATACATAAGAGAAATGTTCTAGAAAAGAAAAATTATAATAGTTACTTAACCATATGAAAGAGTAACTAAATCTCTCATAGAATAATATTTAACTCCATTATATTTTATTGTATATATTTTTTATTTATGTAATACTACGTTAACTAGAATATATTACATGAAACAATATATTAATGTGAATTATTATATAATTTATTATATTATTATGTACATATTAATACATTACTAGTACACATTATGAAATTTTATTAATAAAATTAGAAAATGAATAAAACAATAAGTAACAAAATAATAAAAAACGATTCACTAAAAAACTGATATTTTAATTCCAAAAATATTATTATTATTTATTAATATATGGACTGACATTCTTTAATACCAATTAATCAATTAAATTTAATGTTACATTGATAAATAAATAATCATAATGGAATGAAATTAAAAATATTTAAAGTTAAAAAAGAATATATTTACCAAGAAATTAGTTTAATGGGTTATTAACTTCCAATTATTTAGAAGGATTTTTTAATATTTTATTCAAAATTATTTTTTGAATGTTAAAAATAATAAATCAATAGTATATTTCAATTGATATCAAATATTTTTAGGAAAATTAATGTTTTAGAAATCAACATTCATATAAAAACATTTTTTGTTATATTTTTTAATTTAAATGATATGTTATAAAAATGTGGAATTTAAAATTTTAAAAAATTAATAAATTTTTATATTAATCATTCCAAAATATTCTTTGAGTGAAATTTTGTGATTTTCATGAAAATGTAATATTTTTAGGTGAATAGTGTAATTTTTATAAATAGATATGTTAACTTTTAAAACATCTTTATGATATAAAAACAGATGAAAGAATATATTAAACCATTTTCAGGAATAAATATACACTTATAAAGTTAAATAATTCAAAAATAATTATTGTTTTGAATTTAAAAATAAATTAATGATTTTTTAGAATCTAATGTATAATATTCTTCAAATAAAAAAATATATGTCTTACTTTATTATAATTGTGTATTCATAGTTTTTTATTCAGTTTTGGTTTTCTTTAAAAGTCATTGAGATATTTTTAATCATTCTCCATTAAATATCTTTTAAATTTATTTTATACATGATTTGGATTTAAATTTATTTTTATTCTTAAAATTGTTTTTATGTAAATTTTTTTTTGCGTCACTCAAACATTTATTAAAAATATTTATTTACCACCTTTCGAAACTAAATCATTGAATATTTATTTAACAAATTAGATTAAAAATACTCAAATTTCGAAAAAATGATCTTTTAAAAAATTTCATGGAGATTAATTACCATTTTAAATGTTTTTCAATGTGTTAGGGGTTAAATATGGTAAAATGGTAAAATTAAGGGATACAACCAGAAAATATAATAGTATTTACCTATAAATGGATGGAGAAAGGCTTGATATAGATCCTTATTATAAAATATTAATTTTTATCCTTTTTGGATACACCCTTCTTGAGAATTACATTACCTTTTTATATAAATAAATAAATATTTAAAAAATGTTACTCATCGCAATTCTAAAAGGCTCCCCCTCCTGTACATCAAATAAAGAAACAAAATTATAATTCTATACTATATTTTACCTTATTTTCTTCCATATTAGTCCATTCCCACATCGTTCTTCTTCTGATCCCAATATATCCCCTAACTAACATCAAAAACCATTTTTGTACAATGAGTGACACAATTTCCTCTTTGAATCTAACAATTTCTTATCTATATCTTCAATTAACGATTCCTATATATATAATTGATTTTTCTATAAAATAATAAATAATTTTTTAGGGAACAATTATGATTCTATATTAGATATATTATCATTATATATTTACATTTTCCTACTAATTCAACAGCCATATTTTGTTCTTATTTTTGTTGGTTTTACCACCTAAAGAAACATTATTATAATTATTTTCTCGTGAATGTATATAAATGTTTAAATGATGGTAAAAATATGTAATATGTAATAGTGTATTTTTTTATTACTTTTGGAGTTATATGTTTCCAAAATATATTTGAAAATAAATTCATTTCCTTTCATTATTAAATAATCATCGAAAAGGGAATTTTATACATTTACTAAGAAGTATCACAATATGTTACATAAAATGATTACACGAATCCTGAAGAGTATTTTTCACATGAATAACCATTTTATGAAAAAGATTTATATGATTAATACATGACTAAAACCCAAGTACATGAACCAAAAAACTAATCCATGTAATGGAATCTAAACAATAAACCACTATATAATAATTTTTTTAAAAAAATGTATATATTTTTAATAAAAAAATTATTCCCATGGATATCATTCACATTTTAATAATTGTTTAATTTAGTTTGAATTAATTTTTACAACTTTTAGTACTTTTATATTCTTATGTGGTTTTTAATATTTGCGATTTTATTGATTTGGTTAACTAAATATCAATATTAGTATTTTAGTTTTTATTTTAAGTATCTTAATTTTTTATATAAAATTATAACAGTATATTATATATATTATTAGTTTATCTAATATTAGTTTTATTATTAATTATAATTAAACTATTATATATATCAATTCATTATAATGGTATTATTTTATATCATTTCATTCTTTTTGGTAGGTTCAGTTAATTTAATGTGTTTGTGATTAAATTAATTTTTTTAAATATCAATAGTAATACTATTTTTATCATGTTTTTATGTTAATTTATATTTTCTATACCTATATAAAATGTTATTTAAATTATTTAAATTATTATTTTATTAGTATATTTATATTTTTTAATGTTAATTTTAATAACAATAATAACAATAATATTAATAATATAATTATTTACATAATGAGATTTGTTTTGATGTTTTTTTTAATTTCCTATTTGTATATACATATGATTTAATACTTCATATCCACTAGAATAAATATACATCCATTATTTGTAGCCTCTCTTGTTAATGGGATCCATTGAGGCTTGTTTAAAAAGGATCATCAGTAGGCACCACACCACTCATATGGAAACCGATATATGCCACATTCTGCATAACTAGGTACACTACCAGATGAATTCCTATCGATATCATACACATTAGTGGTCCACTCACCATCCTCCTTCAAATCAAAAGGATGAAACCTCTCCATGAAAAATGCACTACAAATTTGGAACATGCATTTTAGTGTGACATATCTGAATTTTTTTAACCAACATGATACATTAAAAGTGGAAAGGAATGTCAAACCATAGAGATCATGAGGTATCAATCAGTAAAATTATCTTTATGAATAATAACATGGAAAACAATCAATTGAAGTAATTAATATTTTTTAATTATATAACTGAAACTAATAAATTCAAAAAGTATAAAAGACAAGTGAAAATAGAATATAAAAAATGGTGACATGCCACTATGTGCAACAAAGTCTGCTCTAGTCGATGTAGATCGTGATGGAAATATCCCGAAATTTATTGGTACCCAAGACTATCCCATTTTCCATTATAATAGTTATCAAAAAAAATATATTGGATGATGACATTATCAGTTACAATAGATTAAGTTATGGAAACAATTTCAATAAAAACTGGAAAATTACTAACCATAATCAAGGTTGGAACTTTGAAATGTCTAATCATTGAATGAATCAAAACATGGATCGACTGAGGTTCGCTACTCAACATTCTCATAGACCCACTAAGCAGTATCAAGAGAAAGGGTCTCAATATCAATGTCGACCATCATTTCACAATCAACAATAATATAAGAAGAAAAATAAAATAACAAACATTTACCCCTAAAAACCAATGTCAACTATATTTGGGATACAATATTAAAAAAAATTATTGATATAAAATCAATAGAGGCTTTATTTATAAGATATAGACACGAAAAATCTAAAAACAACAACCCAAAACCTACAAATTAACATCTAATATTTATCAAATCGACATAGAACATAGAATAATATGTGCACAACATTGAAAATCATGCCCTCCAATTATCCACACAAATGAAAGACCAACAATATAGAACTATAATGGGTATCAAAATAATTAACATAAGATAAGTGGAAATATATATATCACATTAAACAATGGAGGATAATAATTTGTGTTCTTAATTTTTGATGGTCAACCAATAAATTAGTCACCTTCACCTACCAATGATAATGGTGATTGAATTGAGAAATTGATTCATGTTCGAGATAAATAATTTTAATAGAGAAATGAACATGAATAAAATTAATTGGAATAAAAATATTAAGTAAAATATGATCTCAATGATATAGTGAAAGACAACACACCACCTCCACCATTACCACACTGACTGACGAAAATGACTTTGGACCTTAAATGTTTGAAATTTAGGGAGATGTTCCTAAAACTTCACCTAGATATTCCTTTTTCTGAAGCCATCACACAAATTCAACAATATGATAAATTTATCAATGAAATTTTATCAAAATTAAGACAACTAGATGATGTTAGAATAATTGTAATTCATCAGGAATTTTCAACGTCCATACCCAGACCTATACCACCTAAACAAAGAGACCCAAGAAGTTTCACTTCAAATATAATATTGGAGTATTCCAATTTGGAAGATCTTTCTGAGACCTTGGAGGTAGTGTAATGCCCATGCCATTTGGTGTTCTTGAGGAAATTGGAATTATACAATTAAATCCATTAAGGGTCACCTTTAATATAATGTGCCGATTAGTGAAGTATCCCTAGGGACTTATTAGGGGTATACTCATCAAAGATGATAAAAATTTACTATACACAGATTTCATTCTCATTGACCTAGAAGAATATAAATATGACCCGATAATTACTTGGGAACCCTTCTGAGACACATACATTGATTTTTTAGAAGTACAATATGGGAAAATAATTTTCATATTTTGATAATAAAACATAACATTTTATGTCTTGAAGGTAACATAAAAACCCAATTTCACAAATCGTCTTCTCATAGATATGATTTAATAGTGGTATGAATTTAAATTTGATGTGTTGAATCTCTATGATTTATATTAAAAACCAAGTTTTAACTAAATGAATAAATGATTTATAATACATCAGAAACATAGTATAGAGTTTAGATATACAAGAGTTCACCAAATTGAATACATCGCATGAAAAACCTCTAACACTTGAGATTAAACCCCTTCCACCATGAATAATATATAGAAAATTTGGAGGTTTAGAATCCTTTTTAGTCATCCAATATTATAATATTTCAAGGGAGATAAAACCATATTTCACAACGTCCTATTACATTGGAAGGCATCGATATGTTGAACTATAATATATTTATATTGTATAAACCATCATATATGAACTAATAGAATAAGTATGGAATAAAAATAAAAATAGTGTAGGAAAATGTAAATATTCTTAACATATCCAATGAATTAAGTATTCCTGAAACAAGTCATTAAAAATCATGAAGCGGGTTTAATATTTCTTATATCTGATAGTTCGTGTGTCACTCCACGGTAAGTGGTACCCTAAAAAGGTGGGACCATTAGATTCATAATATGACCCTTATGAATATTAAATCTTACAAATGACTGGGAACCTCACCCATAATTTTATAAATAAATTTCAGGCATCATATAAATGGAAGTGTGATATAATAATATCATAGTATAAGTAAGTGAATATTTAAAAAATTAATAATTATGTGTTTGTATTTTTGAACGTGAAGATATTTTTGTTGCATTTTTATATTTTATAAAACTATTTAATATAAAATTTATTAATAGATTAGTTTTTTTGTCTTATTATTTGATGATAATTATATAAGACATTAGTTATTTTCTAGAGTGTTATAAAATCAGTTATAAATTTAAAATCAACATTTCTCAAGAAAATTATGATTTTAATTAAAAATTAAATTTCCCAATATTATATAAAATGAATAAAATGGAATCTATTAAATAATACTACATGTTGAAAAAAAAGTTATTCTGTATTTTTGGGATTTTTCAAAAATACCTAAATTTGTTGTGGATAGTACAATATGAAAATTTG
Source organism: Viscum album (assembly GCA_963277665.1). NCBI lineage: Eukaryota > Viridiplantae > Streptophyta > Magnoliopsida > Santalales > Viscaceae > Viscum > Viscum album. The sequence continues at coordinate 793,779,542 of OY728143.1, read as the reverse complement.
TTGTATAGATACATTAAAAGTTAAATACACCATTACATGATTATTTTTTGATGTAAGTCCAATAATATTGAACATTATTATATTATTTTAATATATATTGTGATTAATCTAAAATTATTAATAATTTGGAATTAATATAATAAATAAATGAAAATAATATTCAAAAAACACCCCTCCCGTCCACTATAAATTCCACCCATCTCCTCACACCTTATGATATTTGATTATTTTAATTATTCATCCCAATAACCTTACATAGACCCTATTTTACATAAAATATCTCTTGGTTTCCCCAAATTATTTAAAACATTTCCATAAGGAGTCTCTCAATGTGGATAAAATCAAATTGTAAAAACGTCTTTAGTTCTCTTTTAATTTATTTTCAAATTCATTTATTTTCTTATTTTGTACTCACCTCCCTTCTCCCAAAGATCGAGAAAACTCTATAACAAATCATATATTGTAATTTAATTATTATAATGGAATAATCCACCATCAACCCCCTTCCCCCTCTCCATTTTACTCTAAAAATTGATATTTCGTATATAAGGTGTTGTTTCATCACCATCAAGGATGATAAGTTTTAATTTTCCATCACAATTTTTATAGAAGATCATAGTACCATTTTAATGGTTGAAACATACTTATAAATGTAAATTAAAACAATTTTTTTGAATAGTATTTAACATATTTACATAATTCTATATTATAAAATAAAATGTGTTTGTTGTGATCTAAAACCACATAAATTAATCTAATTAAATATCATTTTGATGTTATCTAATGAATCATACACTTTTATGGAAAAATAATATTTAATACCAATTATAATTATAGATATACATTAATAACATATAATTATATTTAGTAATAATTTTAACCATTTTACATAAACTCTATTACTTATAAACAATCGAACCGATCATGAAAACTATGAAAACTAATGATCCTGAACGATGCAATTAAACTATATAATTTATCAAAAAGGCCATAATTAACTTCATAAAACCATTATGCGTAAAATACATATATATAAGGTTATTAATTTATTAATGGAATTATTTTTATTATCCAGGATAATATGTTCAAGTGTAGAATGCATTCAGAAAGAAGGTAATGGATTCTACCAGAAGCATCATCTTTTCCTTCATGTTAAAGTTTAAAAATATATACCCAATGTAATGATTTTTAATTTTTGTGTACTTATTATATATAATACTTTTATGTTCCAAAATCATATTTCTAGATCATTTCATCTTTTTAATGATATGTACGTGTTTTAAATGGTTTGTTTCCCCATTCTTCCAGGTACACATGTTCGATTAATAGGAGCATCTCGATTTCCATCACATTGTCAGGAACCATAGATTATCAATTTTAACAATTATTTTTTAAAATTAATTTTTTTTATTGTAAAATAATATTCTTTCATTTGTCATCTTATAACAATTATAAAAAATAACAATTATTTTTCTAAAAGAACTATTCCTTGTAATTTAAAAGGGGTATTTCTCTCAAGAATAACTTGATAATTTTAATATAATATTTTCAAATTTCAAAAAATCTTTTGAATTTTAAGAATTATTTAGATTACTTCATTATGGTTATCATATACCATAATTTAATAAATGTTTTTTGATTAGTTTGAATATGGATGTGAAATCTTGATACCATTCACCATATTACTCATATTGGTTAGTGATTATGTTTATAGATTGAGTAATGTTATTTACATTTCATATGTATATTTTTTATATGTATAACCTCATTCATATGAGTAATTAATTTAAATTTTTAAGTGATGGGTGGGGCTATAAATATCCACTTATCTCATTTATAGTTTTCATGAGAGAAAACATATATGGACTCAGCCAAGGAATTTCTTATTTTCATATATGGTTTTTGTTGAGACCTAAATCATTTTCAGATTCCTTGTAATAGATGTTGAAGGTATGTTTCAGATGTCTAACATTATAAATTCATTAATTATTATATTATTAATTGATAATCCATCTGAATATTTGACTAGTTGAATATACCTAGCTAAGCCTCACTCTCATGTGGTTATTTTTATGCCATTATAAATTTAGCTTTTATTAATTATATGTTATATTTATATTTTTCTTATAACGATGTGTATTTCCAGTCATTCACCATGCCTAATTTTTTATATTATCTTTTGATGTATTACTCACCCTTACCAAGCATCAAATATCACCCATTTCATATGTTTTATTTTTTCCTATGATGCAAATATGAATATTATGAAGGGTTTGTATGGATAATCCCGGAGTAATTTATGAGTTCAATGGAATTGATATAATTAATTTCCATTAAATTTTTAATGTAAAACCTATGTCAGTATCTATTCTTCTAAAACTACTAAAATATTAGGTTTTTCTCGATGAAACTTTCACGTTTAGTATACTAATGAAATGAAGAATGGAACCAGATCTTTGAAACTATGTTCAATGTATATATTTTTGTATTAGGGGATGTTTAATAGAAAAATTGGAAAATATATTTTGAAAATATATATTATGTAATATAACACTAAGATTGAATATTAGTATAAGAATAAAACAACATTCTAATGTTTCTGTATGGTAGATATTATGAGGGACTTCTTAGAAATACATCCTTGATTGGATACTACAAGTGGAAGTGGTTTAGGAACATATGTACATTGGGGTAACAATTCTGACAAGGTGTCTTAGGCTAGACTAGGAGTAACCTGGTACATGATAATGAGTCTTACGGAACACCTAGTTTGACACTATTGGTGGATATTCTAAGGGTAACTCATATTTTAATTAAAAACCATTATAATTGATTTAAAAATAAATATGTATCTAAGGAAACCATGATTATTTTAATGAGATTATATATTAATAAAATTATTATTTATGCGATGTGTTTTTCTAGTTTGAGATTATTAATTATGATTGATAACATAATCTACTATAAGTGATTTTTTAGAAATGGACCCTAGTGAATGAGTAGAAGTCGTATCAATGCACGTATCCAATATATTGATTTCCCTCCTATGCAAGATAATAATGCTGGTACTGGAGTTGTGAAAGGTTATCAGAGACATACAACTATATTAAGACACTTGAATCATGTTATAAATAATAATAATACCCATATGGAGCATCATAATCCACAATGTGGAGGAGTAATGTTAGACTAATTTATGTTACAACAGCCTCCATCATTCAATAGGACTAAAAAACCATTTATAGCCGAGTATCAGATAAATTAAAGGGAGAATACATTTATTTATTTGAGTAGTAATGAATGGTATAAGGTTTTCATGGAAATTTATTGTCTATCAGAAGATTTAGAGAAATTTTGGTCATTAATTCAAAATAAAAAGGAGGAGCAGGAAATATAAAATATAGAATTGTGGGATTCTATGGTTATTTTCAAACAAAAATATTTTTCTTGTGTTTAATGAGAGGATATGGAAAATAAATTTCATAGACCAAAAAAGAATATGAAAAGGTTAAAAATAATGAATCCAAATTAAAAAATTTATCATGGCATGCCATAAACAATATAGGTGATCTAACAAACTATATTGATTGATTTTTTGATGGTTTAAAACCATTTTTCTAAAGAGAAATGGTCCCCTAAAATTTCGTATTGTACAATGATATAATCTATTTTTCAATTAGGATAGATAAATAATTATATAATTCTAATAAATTTATTAGAAAATATGACAATTAGAAGTGTGGATGATTAATGAATAAATAAAATGAATAATAAAATTGGGAATTTTCCAACATGTTGTACTTGTGGATGGAAACACCCTGGTGCCCTTTTAAATGGAAAATGAGTTTGATATTTGAGAAGAGAGAAAGGAATTAATGATAATGATTTCCTAGGACAGAATGAAGATATCAATATTAAAATCTATAATTTCAAAAATATGGGACACAATGATATTGATTATCCAAATTATTAAAGAAACATACCATATAAAAGATCACAGGGCTAGGGCCATGCTTTTGTGATTAAAACAACTGAGGTTTAAATTCTTGATTATTTTTTGGAAGGTAATTTCATCATTGACCCAATCTTATCTAATTATTTATATTATTATGTATAATTACATTCATTAATTTCATCAAATTTTTTCAGGAAATTATGACATTTCCCTTTTAATTTAATTAAGAGTTGTCATTTATAACTTATAAGGGAAGTTTCAATGTAATAAATATTTTTAAATCAGTCCCCTTTATGATTTATAAACATACTTTAGTTACTTACCTTTTCATAATAAATGTTATTGACTTTGATATAATCCTCAGAATGAACTAACATTAAAAATTTTAGGTGAAGGTTTATGGAAAAAATATGGAAATTACGATTAGTGAGGAGGATGTAGAATCCCTTATATTTTGAGCATAAACCTCATCATCTAATTCTTATATGGATCCATATCTAGCATTTATACTAAATTAAATTATTTTTGACTAAAATAAAACTTCATCTAAAAATGGGGAAATAAATTTTTTTATTTAATATATAATTATTTTAAAATAATATATTGATGTATTCTTGAGGGACAAACATGGAAATCCTATGAAGTGGGAAGTTGAGATCTCTATTGTTCTAATTCATTGTGAATGACCAAAACCAAATACCCATTATAGAATGACCACTATGAAATTATTATAACTGATGAAGAAACTAGAGGAATTGATTTATTAAGGATTTATTCACCCTTGTGTTTCTCCAAGGGGATCCCCCATTCTATTTATCAAGAATAAATAAGGATCTATGAGGATACACATTGATTATATTAAAATTCATGATATTAAAATAAATAAAAATTATCCCTAACCTATTATTGATGATATATTTGATGATGATTCATGGATATCAATACTTTTATATGATTTATATTCGATATTGATATCATCAGTTTCAAGCGGGGAATGAAGACATTCCAAATATAGCATTTCAAACCAGGTACAGAAATTTAACATTCACAGTAATTCCATTCAGACTAACAAATACACCCTCTATTTTTATGTATCCCATGAACTAAGTTTCCAAGTAATATCGTTATGATTTTTGTGGTATTTATTGATGATATTGTGGTATATTCAATAATATATGAAGACCATGATAACCACTTGTTGGATGTTCTAGAGACTGTTCGAAGAAAATTTTTATATGTAAATTTTAGAAATTGTGAATTCTGGCTTCAAAAAATTTAGATTATTACCCATTATTATCTCTTTGGATAGAATCACAATTGATCCTATATGGAAAAAGGTGGTTCAGGTATGGCTTACACCAATAACATAACCAAGGTATGTAGTTATATTGGTTTAGCGGATTATTATCAGTGTTTCATTCATAAAATCAACTAATTAGCTAACTCGTTAACCAAGTATACTCAAAATGGGTTTAAGTTCATATGTAAAAAATAATTTGGATATTATTTGATAAGTTTATGTTGATATTAGTAAATTAATAGATGTTGACTGTACAATTGGTAAAAGGTGAGTTTTTATTTATAATGATGCATCAATCAAAGGAATTATATGTGTCCTTATATAGAATGTGGGAGTTATTCATTATTAATCAAGAATGTTAAAAAATGAAAAAATATATCAATGTCATGATATGTAGTTACCACCCGTAGTTTCGCTTTGATGATACAAAGATACTATCTCTATTGACAAAGATGTGAAATATAAAATGATTAAAAGAGATTGAAATATTTATTCTCACATAATGTACTCAAAATGAGGAAATGGAGATGGTTCAAGCTACTTATTTGTTATAATTTTTAAATATATTATATTTTAGATAAAGTGAATAAGATATAATATTCATTTATTAGTAAGGATCTTGGAGTCCTAAATATAGAAGGTCTGACAAAAAACCTATGTATATGGATATAGAAAAGATTGATATATGAATTATCATGAAAGGTGAAACATAATTACATATTCAATTGGATTCCCATCCATATTTATTTGAAAGGATTATAAGTTCATAGTTTAGCGATGATAATCAACAATAGATAATTAATGTTTTAAAGGATGGGATGTTTGCAGACTTCGAGTTTGAGGATTGAATTATAAATTTATTGAAGTGTCATTGTATTCTCTCTATACAAAATCAAAAAGGGAGTTATTGGACGATTCCCATAGTAAATATTTCTTTATACACCTTGGTATCTCAATGATCTAATGATATTTGAAAGAACATTTCAGATAAGATAACATTTAGAGAGAAATTTTTGATTATGTACCAACATGTTTAGTCTATGAATAAGTGATGTTTGAAAGATACCATCATAGAGGAGTCATGAAACCTCCACCCAGTCCTATATATTAATTTGATGAAATCACTATGTATTTTAATATTTTATTAACAAAAACCCCATGAAATAATGATGATGTATGGGTAATTTTTAATTGAGATACCAAATCATCACTTTTCATCAAAATAAGGGAGAATCTTCCATAAGATCACATTAAAATAATATATTGTAATGATTTTTTTAAAATTAATAGATCCTATATCTCAATATTTGATGATAGTGATCTATGATTAACTTCAAAATTCTTGAAAAGTCACTAGAAATAATTAGATACTAATCTTCAATTGAGTACTTATTATCACCCTTAATGTGAAGGGAGATGATAATGGAGGATCCAAACATTAGAAGACATGTAAAGATCATTCTCACTTGACATTCAAGTTTTGGTGGTTCATTAATTAAATTTTATATAGTTTTCATACATTTATAGTTTCAATTATAGTATTCAAATCTCCACATATGAAGAATTGTGTAGAAATAGATATCATACAATAACAATTTGGTAAGATATTTCTTTAAGGTAGCTTGTGTGATAAGATCTTATAGTGGAAACAAAAGAAAATTTGAAGTCTATTCATCACCATATCAAAAAATATCAATGTAGTAAAAAGATCTATCTCTATAATAGATATAAGGATTTGGAATTTCATTTGGGATATCATGTTTTCTTGATGGAATAACCATATAAGGGTTTTATAATATTTGGTATGAAAGGGGAATGGTGCCCCAGGTATATTGGTACATTTGAAATCTAAGAGAGTAATGGAGATTTGGATTAACATTCAGAAATGTCGTCCATACATCCTAAAGTACTCAATGTTTTCTGTGTCTATTTTTTAATAAAGTTCACACAAGACCCAATCCATGTCTTCACTTATTAATGAATTGATTTAGAACCTAGTTTATCTTATTGTGAAGTGGATATTCATATTATGGACACTGAAGAATATGTGTTGATGAATTCGATGACTCTGCTTGAAATGGTATGTTTGAAAAATCACATTATTGAAGAGGTGAGGTAATATCTTGGGGAACTTTTTATGAATAACTTCCAAAATATTTTTATGTGGTGAAATTCTGGAAATTTTGAGGTTGAAAATTTTTTCGGAGGGGATAATTCAATGACCAAAATCCTATCAATGATATTTTCTTCTTATGTGTATTTCATATCTTATAAATAACATAAAATTACTTAGACAACACAAAAAACATTATAATTGAAAATGAATTAAATAAGAGGATCTTCTAGAAGTTAATGTACCTATACTGATGAATTAGTAATCTGATGTTAGGAATATTAAAATTAATCATTTGAAAAATAAATTTTCATAATAAATATGAATGTATAAAAAAATTATTAATCATATAAATGAATGTATGGAATAATTATATCATAGTAAAAGTAAGTGGATATTTTAAAAATTAGTAATTAAGTGTTAGTATTTTGGTAAGTCAAAAATATTTAATAACAAATTCATAATTAATAAAATAATTTAATTGAAATTTTATTCATAATTTTAGGTTTCTGTCTTCTGATTTTAGTATAATTTTATGAGGCCTTGTTGTAATTTTTTGGTTTTTATAAAATCCATTATAAAATATGAATCTGTATTTTTTTATTAATAATGAATTTAATTAAAATTTAAATTTCCCATTTTAAGAAAATTATTTTCAAAAAGTTCATTCCATTTTTTAATTCAATGAATCTAAAAATGGATAGGGAGAATTTTTTGGATTTTTCGAAAATACATGAATTTTGGTTTAATAGTAAAATATGTTAATTTATAAAACAAATGCTGTAAATTTTAAATTCACTTTTTTGAGTAATAATTGATGTAAGAACAATAATAATGATAATTACATCAATATTTTAATATAATTGGTGATAAATTATAATCTATTCATAATCTTGATCTAATATAATAAATAAATGAACAAAATATTAAATAAATACACATGTCCTCAATTATAAATACCACCAATCCCCAACCCTTCCAATTACATCTTATATTCACTGATTCATTTATAATTTCTTCTCAATACTCTTCCCAATCCATTCCCCCACATCTATGATCACTTTTCCATGTCAAAATACCAAAACCATTTCTCTAAGGACGTTATAAAGGTGGAGAAAATCAAGATGTAAAAACCTCATTCGTATTCTTTTAATCTCTTTTCAAGTTATTTTCTTTTATTTTTCTCTCCTTAGTTGCAATCATAAAAATACCCTGAAAACTCTATTAGATTAAATATAATTTAATGTTATTATTCTTATGGAATAATCCATCATCATGTTCCTTTCCTCTAACTTTTATTCTAAAAATGTAAATGTATCAGTGAGGTGTTGTTCCATCACCTTCAAGGGTGAATATTATTCGTTTTGTTTCAAAATCATCAAGGATGTTCAGAAAATCAATCTAATGGTTGAAATATATTCCTAAATTTATATTAAAACACTTTTGTATTCTTTATGTAACATATTTACATAAAACACAATGATAAAACATATTGAGGTTGTTGTGATCTAAATCGAAATAAATTAATCTAAAAAAATATCATTATGTTGCAATCTATTGATTAATCATAACACTAAGGGAGAAAAAAATTATAATACCCATTATAATCACTGATGATCATTAATAACATATATTTCTAATTCTGGAGAAGAATACAAATTTTATTGGAACTCCGACTATTATATACAAGAGAACCGATAATGAAAACATAGAAAGTGGACACTATCTAATAGTGAAAAGAAACTATATAACTCATAAAATTAAAATAAATGAAAATAATAAATAAATAGTTAAATTAATACATGTATAAAAGTGTTTGAATTAATGATTACAAATATTTATCCTTATTATCTAGGATATTATGGTCAAGTGAAGAACACATTCAGACATAATGTACGAGATTATACTCGAACAAACATTTTTTTTTATTTTTTGTTATTCTTTAACTATATTTACCAAAATGTAATTCTTATTTCATTTTGTGTACTAATTATATATTCTGTTTATATTTTTACTCTCATATATCTAAATCTGTTCATTATTCTTTTATGGTAATTACATGTTTTACAAGAGTCCCTTCTATATTCTCCCCGAAATGCAAGCCCGATTAAAGGGAGCGTCTTGATTTATTACCAATTTTTTGGAACCATCAACAATTTATTATAAGACACCATTATTTCTCTAAAATAAATATTTTTTTATGTAAGAACTATATTTTTTCATTTTCAGTTTATGTTAAACAATTCTGACAAATACAAATGTTTTTTAAAAAATAACTCTTATTTGAACGGTAAAAGGGGAATTTATCTCAATAATTTCATGATAATTTTATAAGACTATTTTCATCATTCAAAACCTCTATTTAATTTTTTGTTGTATTGATATTTGTATGTTATTATTATATTCCACTATATTTTGATAAATTATTTATGATGAGTTTGACTATGGATTTTCTATCTTGATACCATTCACCATACTACTCATAATGTTTCATGATTATGGTTACAGATTTGGGATTGTTGTTTACATGTCATATGTATATTGTAGTTTATGTTTAACCCCATTCATACAAGGAATTCATTTGACATATTACATGATGGGTAGGGACCTCTATAAACCCTTGATACATTGATAAGTATCATGAGAAAAAATAGATATGGACTTGGCCGAGGCATTTTCAATTTTCAAATAACATTTTATCCATGGATTTAACAATTTTTAAATGACTAGATTGAGCCCTTGATGGTATGTTCAAAAAAATTAGATTATACATTCCCTCATCATTATATTAGTAATTTATAATCCCTGTTAATATTTTACTGATAGAATATTCTTGTTAAAAATTTATTCTCATGATATTTTTTAATGCCATTATTTATTCATCATGTATTCATTCCATGTTATGTTCAAAATTATGTTCCAACATCAATTCATTCACACTTCCATAATGTTTATATTATCTTTTTTATATATAAATAACCATTACTGAGCATCAAAACTCACTCATTTTTTATTTTTTATTTTTCCTAGGAAGCGAAGATGATTATTATGAATAACTTAATGGGATAATATATGAATCATGGTTATTTCCAATGTAATTTCTATATTTAATTTCATTCTTATTTTTAATGTAAAACATAATTTTGTATATAGTTTTACAAAACTACTATGCTATTTGGTCATTCGGGGAGAAAATTCCGTTTTTATTATACTTTTGTAATGAAGCAAAAAAACAGATCTAGCCAACTAGGGTCAGGGTCTCTACAATAACAGTAACTGGATGGAGTGTTTTCATCTACTTTCCAACATCGAATTATTCAACCTAAAATGACCTCTTCCATTACCCTTTATTGACCATGTACATTAATAGAAGCCGAGAATAAAATAGTATTATTTTCTGGATGGATACATAGGTTATAATAAAATTGTGGTAACACTAGAAGATCAAGAGAAATGTATGTTCACATGATTATATGGTAGATTTTTTTATTGGAGAATTCCCTTTTGAATGTGCAGTGTGATTAACACATTTCAACAATGAATGATGGAAATATTCCATGACATGATTAACGATTTTTTGGAAATATTCATCGATTACCTCTATGTATATGGGGATTATATTAATGATTGTATAGAACATTTAGATATGGTTTTGGAATCTAGTGATTAAAATAATAGTGATTAATTTGTAAAAATAACACTTAATGGTAAAAAGTAGGATGGTTTTATTTCTACTGATTTAAATAAATGGAATTGAAGATGACTTAGAGAAGATATGTATAATAAATGTGTTACCTATTCCTACTTCAGATCATTCAATTTGAGTTAATCATTGTAATTATGGATTTTATTGACATTTCATTATGGATTTGTCTATTATTTAACTTCCCTTTTTCACACTGTTAAGAAAATATGTCAAATTCAACTTTGAACCAAAATTTAATGAAGCCTTTATATTTTTATAGAAACATTTCGTCGAAGCCCATGTTGGAACCAATATTATTCATTTATGGAAATGGATTAGGCTTTGTTTTTTTGGATAATCCTCATTTGGTTGATCTAGGAGGTTGAGAGAAAGGTGTTCATGTGTTTTATGTTGAATTATGTGTTGATGGTGGTGCAATTTTCCAGTGTTTTCCAAATTTTTTGGCCTCACAATTTGGAGTTTGTTTTTTTGGTATAGTGTTTTTTAAAAGAAATGGTAAACTATGATAAATGGACCATGAACAGTTCACTGATCATGAAATTTGTTATATGGAATGGAGAACCATGAACCAAGGAGTGAGAATGTTATGAAGGTTGCATAAGAGGAGTGGTTCACACTGTGATGGTGGTTCTTGGGAAGGATTGTGGTTCCCAGAAGGTGTGACCGTTTTTTGAATTGCGTTTCGTTTGCGAAATAGAGGTGGAGTTTTGAGATGATGTGAATGGTATATTTTATAGAAACAAGATATTGATTTGTGCCACCTCTTAGGAAGATTGGTGGTATGTGGACCACATTGGTGAAATTGTTAGTGGGAGATGCATGATACACAGAAAATGTATTGTTGTATCGTAGGTTTGGTAAATCTATATTTTTTTGATTTTTTGATATATTTTCTAATATAAGATATAGTAATACCTTCATTAGAACATGGATTTGAGTTTAAAAATTCAATAGGAATTCAGTGGAAACTAGATGCATTTCCCGGGAAGAAAATCCCATAAAGGATTTAATTAAAAATATGAAAGGTATTCTGTGATTTCAAGAACAATTAATGGAAGATCATACATTGAAAAAGAATTTCGGTTCAAGGATGAAAATTGGAAGTAGAATACTTGGTCTACAAAGAGTAATTAGTATGTGAACACATTTCTTCAAGGTAGTATAAAGATGTGACTTATGGAGGCTGTATGAAGAGGTGGTACGTGGATCTGCGTGGTTCGTGATGGAAGCACATGTTGTACATGGTGAAATCCAGTACGTGCAGGAAAATGCCCATTATGTATATGTAGAAGAGTATGTGAAGGGAAAATCTAGTTTATAGAGGAATAGTTCAAGAACTAATAGTGTGAGGAAAACAGTGAATTATACATATGAGTGATAATGATACTTCAATAGTTCATATATCTATTATTGAGGATGTATGATTTATGTTTATCCTATTGAAGTAACCTTCAACTATATAAAATGAGTTCAAATTATTCCCACCGTAGTGATAAATATGTAGAAAATGGAAGTGATATGTAGGACGCAATGTTCTATCCCCAAATACATGTAAAGTTAGTGTGCCTGGAATAGTTTGATTGCGCTAAAAAAAATTTAATCAAGCACTAGAGAAGAATAGTGTATTTTGTTATAGGAAACAACCTATCAATGTGTGTTTCTTGGACACAACCTTTAGTGATTAACTATGTAAAACAGACGTGTCATCACTTTGCATGTGATTGTTAGATTTCTTCTCTCTCTCATTAGATAGGTATAATAGGCTATTACTAACATTGGAACACAATCCATCCATTTAAAATAAAAAAGTTGACATCCCGATTCAACCCTCTCATCTCAGGGTGTGTTTCATTAATTAATGTCGTATAAGAGGGTAAAGTATGAAGCTATTAAATTTTCCATTAATTTATACTAATGGATAATATAGTAAATTTTAGTGGATTAAAACTATTTTATTGAAGAAACATTCAGATCTAGAATAATATGATGAGATATCATCTAATGTTTCTTGAAATGCAATGTTTTTTCCATTACAGAAGGACAATATGACACTAATCGAACTTTGATGTCTATGACTGATGAAAATTGGAAATTGATTGATGAAAATTCCTAATAACTAAATTCTATCACTGAAAGACATTCTGATCAGATATATCTAAATTTTATATGTTTTATATTAGCAAAGTGTATGTACAAAAAATTGGAGACCATATATTATGTAGTCCAAAAAGTGGTGGAGGAAAAACTCCCTGTTTTTCACTATAGGATTGATGATCTGAATATTAATCTGGATGAAAATGTAGATGCATTATTTAACCTAATTACTAATGTTATTTCATTCTTATATTTTTACACATAACAATAAATCATTATAAGCATATTAAAGTATCATACTACATTTCATGGATCATAAATTATGCTCATACATCATCATAGGATTACCTAGGAAAAACATAAACAATGGGATGAGCTAAAAGCCTAGTAAGTGAATAAGCATAATAACAATGCATTAGTACATGGGTTTGAAGACGTAGCATAATGATATAAAAAGCCCTGGAACCTTTGAAATCATAGCATATAAACATGGGATAATATAAAGATGGAGTCATAATAATGTGATAGTAAAAAAATATTACTTTATCACGAGTCATGTCCTGTTTCATATAGAGAATCTCAAGTCAAGGTCAACAAACAAGACTTTTAACATGGTATAATGTGTCAAGCCAAACTACCAATACCATTTCACGTAACGTCTCATGAGACTCAACATTAAACAATTCATTATTGTGCTATCTAGATGGACCCACCATAACATGTTCATGAATATGATTTTCAAAATATATAATCATACATGATCAGTCATACAAAAACATAAGGGTATCCATTGAGTGAAATGGGAATCATAATAATGTCATAAAGAAAAATTAATGGGAATATCATAGAAGTGTCCATGTAAGAAAGGAATTAAACCATACATGGACATTGATAAGGTAAAATTAGAATACATTATGGAATGTGATGTCAAATATATGTGACAACATGTAGAATGATTATATTAGAAATTTTTTCATTAAAACATTTTAGTATGGTTTTAAGAAAAATACAAAAGAGAATTTAAAATAGAAAATGGCATAATATATAATGTAAAACCAGAATTTATCAAAAAAATCATAATAAAAAGTCATATTTTTTTAAAAATAATGGCGTATTAAATCATATGATAGAGTACACTTGAAATTGGGTAGGAATTCATAAATTTCATTTAAAACGGGGTTGTTTATCGAGAAGTATTGTTCAGGGAACAAATTAAAAACTTGTATATCCCCAAAAGAGAATAATAAAGGGATATTGATAATTGATTTTGGATTATATAACCAGAATTTGAAATATTTTTATAAAAATAATAGATAACTTTATTAGGGTAAAAATAATGATAGCACAACTAGAAGGAATAATGAATGTTCTAGTAGAGTCCCTTACCTTATGTTTGATCGTGTCCTTCACATGATCTTAATGTCCTGGATTACCAAATTAAATTCATTAATTAACATGTACATGGACTCTTCTTTATTAAATTGGCTTATTCTAGCTTATTACGTTAATTCATTATCTTTTATAATGGTTTAAGAGGTTTAATTTAATTGTTTTGGAGCATTTGTTTATTTGGGTTTCGTGACTTGTTAACTTATATAAATTTAAGGATAAAAAAGTATGATGAGAACGATTATCCAGATTTGAAGATGTATATTACTTGTGATCATCTTGAATATTACATGGTTATAATTTATTTTTGGTTTTTTGGAGTGAAGATGAATCATTATATAAAACATTAGTGATATCACTTTTGGTTGAATTGTTGTTTTTGTAATCACATCAAACAAATTTTGATTTATAAATTTTTATGATGTGTGAAAAATATTCTGAAACCATAAATTACACATAATACACATATTAACACATTTGGATGGTGTAATCATTTCTAGTATAAAAGGAGGGGGAATTAAATATTATGTTGTATTATTACATTATCAGAAAAAATTCTAGTACATTAATGGTAATGGAGTTATCATAAAATTTGGATGAATGTAGGTGATGGGAAAAAATGAAGGAAAGGAACATGAAATATAAAATAAAAACAAGAGTTAACCTATTGAATATAACTTCTTTTAGAACCACAATAGGGTAGAGGATTTGGTATTTTTTTAGAGACCATGAATTTATGGGAATGAGATAGGGGATTATAGAGAAATTTTAGTACAATATATACAATGATAGAGGATTTAGGGGAGTGACTAGAAGAGGTAAAGAGGGGTTATATTTATAGTGGAGGACTGAAGGTATTTTCCATTATTTTAATCATTAGATTAATTTTTTTTACTCAAGAATATGAAAAGATTTTATTATTGTGACAAAAAATTGTAATAAGTTTATGTTATTTCGATCTAATTTCCATTTATATCATCCATGATTCATGAATGATGCAGATATTTAGGTTTTAACACATATCATAAATTGTCGTATTTTACTATTAATAAAAAATTTATAGTATTTATGAGAAATACAAAAATTCACCCTATCCATTTTTCAATGTGCATAATCCCAAAATGAGCTCCATTTTATTAAAATAATTTTCTAAATATTGTAAATTTAAATTTTAATTAAAATAATTATTTACTTGAAAAATACGGATTTAAATATTATTTATGATTTTACAATACATTGAAAAAATTAACTAAAGTATCATAAACTTATTTTATAGTAATAAGAGAACAAAACAATAAATTATCAAGAAATTATATGAAAATACATTTTTTTAATTATTATAATTTTATTAAATTTATAATTAAGTATTTATGACTTGTAAATATGGCATCACTATCATATTATCACAAATAACATGGATAAATTATACTTATACTTTCATTGGTAAGGATAATATTTTCATGGATGATTTACTATTCATAAGGGTCATATTACGATTCATAAAGATATCAATACTATTCATAATTGTATGTTTTCATTCACCCAAATCTAATTTTCCCTTATCATACCCCAAACATCTTACCGATCTCAACCGTGTATGTCATATCATTGAAATTCAAATAACAAGAGTGAAAAATATTATATTTAAATATAGCATAGTTCTTGTTCATTGTGATGTGATTTCATATGATTACATGACATAATTATATGAATGGAGTTCCCATTGATTAAACTTTGGGTCGTTACATTATTCATCCCTTATGAAATTTTCCCCCTGAAATATGCAATTTACATTCTATGACATAAACAGGTGTCAGAAATTTTCCTTCATTACTTCATCCAGTTCCCATGATTCGTCTTCTTACATATGGTTCCGCCATAGTTCATTGACAAGGTGAGTAATTTTGATACGTAGAAGATTATATCTAAATCAAATTATCCACACTTACTACTCCTTGTTTGAAATATCATTCTCCATCTGTACCACCTCTGAAGATTGTAAATTTTAATGATCTAGTATGTACATTATTAAAAGAGATACATGGAAGTCATCAAGTTTATTATATACGGTATGTGTAAGTGATAGTTGATATGCCACAACTCCAACAAGATCAAGAATCTCAAAGGGAATGATGTAATTCGGTCACTGCTTTCCATTCTTTCCAAACCCCATGACCTTATTCCATAAAGATATGTGTAGGAATATCGTGTCCCCAATATTGAACTTAAGGTCCCATCGATGATTGATTATAGAACTCTTTTGTTTAAATTTGGCTAACTTGATGTGTTTATTAATGGTATTAAACATTTCCACCATTTCATCGACCATATCAGTTCCTAATAGCATAGCCTCACAATCTTCATCCCAAAAGGATGACATATTTCCCCTTTGTCCATAAGGGTATTCATAAGGTTTTCTTCAGACATAGTAAGGGAAACTATATTATAGTAGAATTCATCTAGTGGAAGATGATGGTGCCACCTTCAATTACAGCTCATATAACACAATCTCCACATGTATTCTAGTGATTGAATAGTTTTCTCTCATTGTCTATTAGTTTGAGGATGATAGTCCATACAGAAGATTCGTTTAGTTCTTAGAGCATGTTGAATAATTTTCCAGAAATTTGCGTTGAATCTTATATCTCTATCAAATAAAATAGATGGTGTTACTCCATGTGTTTTTACCATCTCCTTTATATATACCTAGGAATGAATATTCAATGAGAAGTCCCATCAAATGATGATAAAGTGATAAATCTATGTAATAATATCCACAATGTCCAATAAAACATGGGTTCCTCTAGATTTCCATGGATGTCTAGTGAAAAGGTCCATGGTTATATTTTCCCACTAACATTTTAGTATGGTTAGTGGTTGCATCATCCCCTTATACCCCTACCTTCCATCATTCACCTGTTGGAAAACCTGGTACTATGATGTATATTCACCAATATCCTTCTTCATATTTCCCCACCAAAAACTCTCTCATAAATATCAATACATCTTTGTGGTCCCTAGTTAATAGGGATGTTTGAGTCATGGGTATCATTCAAAACCTCCTTCTTTATATATGGATTGGATGTTACACATAATCATGGCCCAAATCTGACAATTCATTCACCATAAATCATTGACCTCGAGGATGTCGCATTATCAATATCTTCCACGCTTTTCTGAATCTCCCCTCCTTTTCATTGCGCATCCTTTATTTTATCCAGGAGGGATGGTTAATAAATAATATTAGAAAGGATTAATGATATTCCTCCCTTAATGATTCATATTTCCTTCCTATGAAAATCTTAGAAGATTGTATCCTTTTCTGTTCTCATCATTCATAGAGATACAAGATCATATCAACTCAGAGCATCAACAACCATATTTTCTGTATCGGAGTGAATGTGGATTTATCCGTCAAAATACATGAGGAGTTATAACCATATTCACTAGCTTATATTAATTTCTTTATGTCTGAATATATATTTTAATCTTTTTTGATCAGTATATGTCTCACACTTCTCTCCAAAGAGATAATGCCACTAGATTTCCAAAGAAATGATCAAAAACACTGACTCCATATCATGTGTAGGATATTTTTTCACCTTGATTTTAAGGTTCTTTGAAGAATAAGAAATCAATATATTAATTTTCATCAGTACAAATCCTAGTCCCTTCTTTAAAGCATCAATGTACACTATAATGATTTATCATCATGTTGGGATTTTTTGTACTCACATTATAATAATCATCTTTTTGGGATCCTTACATATTTTCAAACATTCTTATGTCACTATGAAATTCAATTGCTTTCATGTCATCTTGGCCACTTGTTTTGATAATCTTGAGAAGTTCTTAAAAAATAATCAATAATACCCAACTAGACCTAGAATGATTTAGATATCCATTACAGATATTTGTATTGTCCATTCATCAATAGCCATTGTCTTGTATGGTTCTACAGATATCCATTTTCTTGTGATTATATTCCCCAAGAAAGATACATCATCTATATAGAACTCACACTTACTATACTTTTCTTATAGTATCTCCCTTCACAAATTCATCAGCCCAGTATTCAAATTCTCTTCATTTTCCTCCTTGCTCATGGATTACATTAGGATATCATCAAAAAAGGCTAGAACAAATTTTTCAAAATAATATTAAAGGATTATATTCATTATATCCATAAACAACGTTGGAGAATTAGTGAGTCTGAAGAGAATCATTTTTAACTCATAATGTCCATACCTCATTAGAATGTAATTCTTGGGAATATCTTCCTTCTTCACATTTAATTGGTGATATCCCAATTGAAGGTCCATCTTATAGAATAATCTATCCCCCAGAAGATGATCAAACAACTCATATATCTGAGGAAGGAGATACTTTTTCTTTATCGTGATTTTATTGAGATCGCGATAATCAATGTTTAGAAACATTGAACTATCCTCATTCTTGACGAAAAAGACTAGGACAACCTATGTGGAAGTACTCGGGCATATAAAATCCTTCTCTAGATTCTTTGGTAAATAATTATTTAGTTCTTCAAGATATACAATGTCTATTATATAAGGTATCCTTGATATAGGTTTTAAGGGAAGAAAATTTTAAATTGAGAACTCAACTACTCGATCTAGAGGAAGTGTAGAAAATCTTTAACATAATTCATCAGTTTAATCCCACATTATGGGTATATCTTCAAGATGCATCATCTCATTTGTCTCAATAATTTAATCAATACATTCTTGCTCAGATGGCAGTGACATCCACACATAAGACAATTATTATAAGGGAGATCCATATTCCTCCACACACTTGTAATTATTAAAAGGATGCTTCAAGATGTGAAGAGTGAACTTACATTCCCCATAGTTGAAGTTTTCTTTTATAAATATATATAATCCAAGCCTAAGATAAATTCACAGACCAATTAAGGAAGTATGAAAATATCATCTAGTAGGTTTATTACTCAACCATTTAACTAGGATGATTTATAAAACTTGGATACAATAATTTCCCCAATCACTATTATAATAGATAATTTATCCCCTAAATTTTGAGGTGGTCTTCAAATTGTTCTACTAAACATGAAGATATTAAAGATTACCTAGAACCAAAATCATATAGTACCTTTAATATTTTTCAATGAATTACTGGAGTACATGTCAACACATCCTTGTTTTGATCAACCTATGTAGTAGTGATGACAAATGACCTTCATTGTTTCCATAGAGGATGATGTTGATTACATCAGACAACCCATGGATTATGGAAATTTATCACATAATTTACATTCTCTTTGAAGTTATAACACTACAATATAGAATGAGAATTGATTGGAAGATTCCTTTATTCTTCCTCAATAGTGGAGTTATTCATATTTGTTTAGAAATTATTTTATTGATTTTCCATCTTTTCACATTTTAATAAATTATTTGTTCTCTTTAAGAAGTTCATGTGATGCTTCTTCCAAACATTTTGAAAAGTGGAATGTTTGATCATATTTACATTATGGGATTTATTTTCTGATCCACCCATATTATACTCCATCTTATGTTATTTTTCACCTGGCCCATGAGACCCCTGGGTTTTTATAATCTCCATTTCAACCTTGAGGGAACAATATAAAACCTCCTCATAACATTTAAAATATTGAATCGTCAATGCATTTTATAGGCTTCAATTTAGTCTTAAAAACATCTGATCCTCCATTCATTCAGTGTTCATGTCAATGTCATATGCGTATATTTAAATCTCTTTAATGTTTTCTTGATACATCACAATAGAATCATGCTCTTTATTCTTGAGTCTGAGGAACTATAGTTCCATCTTAAGGTAGCGGGTTTGGGGAAAATATATATTGAAATATAGTTTCTTGAATTAATCCATATCCATGGATTCAATTTCCTCCTGGGAATTCATATTCTTGATTAGTGTCCACCATTGATCATCTTCTCCAGATAAATTATAGACCACCAGCACAACTTTTCATTCTTCTGATCACTAAAGGATAGAGAATATCTTTTCAATGGAGTTAGTCCACTGTACCTTGGTGAGGGGATTCATGGATCCACTAATCATGGGAGCCCTTTGCTGAATGAAGGATTTAATGACAACATGCTCTTTCCTTGAAGAACGAGGGTGTTCTAAATGACTCAATTTATTATTCATAACATGATCCAGCTAAGTAAGTACTATCATGATGTTTTGAGAACCCGTTCCCATAATATTTTACATATCATTAAAGAAATCTTTACATACACAATCACATTTATTATTGGCATGTGTTCCTATATTTCTCAATATTAACTAATAAAAATAAATTATAATAAGGGGATTGAATAATTTCTAATAATGATAAAAAAGATACATTAAACATAAAAGTATAAACTGTTGAAGGAAAAGTATATTATAACTTGTGATTCCCTAGTATTAAATCTAGGTTGTCCTTGATTCATTTCTTAACATATATTTTTATAAGAGATTTTCTTATTTCCTTAATTATAGATCAGAACAAGCATATAAAATTACCAAATCATATCCCGTAGGAGTGTCTAACCCAGAGTACAACAAGTCACACCGTCGTGCACCAGTTCCTGTTTGAGTCTAGATCAATGTAGTGTTCTCAAGTTTTAACCCTAAATACATACATTCTAGAGCCACATCCAGTTGTTTATATCCATACAGGGATATGTTTTCTTTATATACCACTTACTCTATATTTACTGATATTTACAGATGTTTTCTAATACATAGTCACATCATTATAGTTCTCACTAAAGTGTTATATTCCTAATCTTTTGAAATAACTAGACCTCACCTCTGATACAAACTATATAGACCCTATCCTATTACACACATCATTTGAATATTTTAATTGTATTAAAGAATCATATTACAAGCCATGAATTGTAAAGTCTAGTGTCTTGGAAGACTAGATATGTATAATATAAAAGATCAGACTAAATAAAACATTTCTTTATTTACTCTTCATAAAGAGATACTAAATTCAATTGTGATCATAGAACATAATTGGATAACATTCAGATAAAAAAACAATGGGATGAGTTAAAACCCTGGTAAGGGAATAAGCTAAATAATAAGTCTTTAGCACTTAGGTTAAAAGGCATAGAAAAACGATATAAAATGGTATGAAACATGTGAAATCGAATCATATAAAAATGGGATCATATAAACATGGTGTCAAAATAATGGGGAAGCAACATAAAACAAGACTTTAAAAAATTCATGTCTTTTTTCACATATAGGAGTATACGTCTTGGTTAACCCAAAACCTGTTTCACATGGTAGAACGAGTTGAGGATAACCACCAAGACCATTGCACATAACATCTCATGGGACTCAACATTATCCAGTTAATTATAGTGATATTTATTTGCAACCATCGTAACTTGGTCATAAATATCCTTTCCATATATAGAATCATACATAATCAATCATACCTTAACATAAGGGTACCCATGGAAATAAATGTGTATCATAATCATGTCATAAAGAATAATGAATGTGTGTATCATAAATGTGTCCATGAAATAATGGAATTAAAATATACATTGTCATTGATAATAGAAAATAGGCATATATCATAGTGAGTGTTGTCAAATAGAAGTTAAAACATATAATAATGGTATTTTAAAAAAAAATCTTCAAAACATTTAAGTACGGTTTATGGAAAATACTAAGTAGCCATGACAATAAAAATAGGAATAATAATTAATAAAAAAACATTAACTTAACCAATATGGTTTTCATAATAAAAATAACTATTTTATAAAAACAATGGTGTCCTAAAAAAATTATTTAGTGTTCTTAAAATTATGTATGAATTTGGGAAGTTACCTTAAAATGGGATTGCTTTTCATGAAGTATTGAGGAGAGAACCACTTAAAAACACGCATATACCTAATAGATAATAATTAATGGATATTGATACATGATTTTGGATCAGTCACAAAAAAATTAGAATATTTTAATAAAAATAATATATAACTTTATTTGGGTTAAAAGGAAGATAGAACATCCTAATGGAATAATGAAGGTTTAGGTAGAGTCCCTTACCTTTAGTCTAACGGTATCCTTCACATGATCTTAATGTCCTAGAAAAAAAAATTGATTAATAAATTATTATTTCTAGAACCAATTGTTTATGAAATTGATATATTATATCCTTATTATGTTCATTCAAGTCCTTTTTTGATTGTTAAATATGTTCAATTTCATTGTTTGGGATCATTTTTTTCTTGGGATACCATGATTTGTTAACTTTTATACATGTAAGGATAAAAAAATTAAGATGAGAATGGTTGTCTAGAATTGAATTAGTATGTTATTAGTGAACATTAAAAATATTAAATGATCATAAAAAGCATTTGGTTGTTCTGATTGAATAAGAATAATTAAATAATACATTAATGATGACCCTTTTGGTTAAATGACAGTCTATTGATCACACCATACCTATTTTTATTTATAAATTAATATCACTTGTAAAAATGATTCCAGATCCTTAAAATTGATGTAATAAAAAATATATATTTTTGTTGTAACATCAAAATGGATTCTTGACAAGAATTGGAGATGGAAATTGAAATTTAATAGTAGTCATCCATGAATGTGATAAATTAATACACCTCAGATGGTATTTTCATTTCTAGTATAAAAGGATGAGTAAATATAGATGATGGGGAATTATTACTTTATCAAAAAAAATCTAGTACAGGTATGGTATTGGAGTTATCATAACATTTGGATGAGAGGTGGTGATTAAATGAAAAATAAATAAAGGAAAAAGAATGATTAAATGAAAATAGGTGTTTACCTCATGAATATATCTTCCTCGAGAACCCATTTGGCGAGGAGGATTTGTTATTTTAATGAGACCAATGTCTGATCAATGATGGAGAGGGTATTATGGAGGAATTTTTCTGAATTTTGAAAAGGCACAAGGATTGATAAGAGTGATGATAAGAGGTAATGAGGGGTGTTATTTATAGTGGAGGAGGGGAGGGTTTTCCAATTATTTTAATCATTAGATTAATATTTTTTCTCAAGACTATGAATAGTTTTAATTATTGTGACCAAAAATTATAATTTGTGTGTTGTGCATTCCAACCAATGGATATTTACATCATCTATGAATCATGAATGATGCAGAAATTCAGGTTATAGCACTTATCATAAATTATCTTCTTTTACTATTCATAAAAAATTCATGTAGATCATAAAAATCCCTAAAATTCACCCCAACTATTTTTTGATGCGTAGACTCCAAAAATGTACTCCATTTTATGGAAAGAGTTTTATAAGTATTGTAAATTGAATTTTAATGTAAAATCATAATTCACATGAAAAATATGCAATTTAAAATTATAAATTGATTTTATAATACAATGAATATTTAACTAAGGTATAAAAAAATTATCATATAATTATATTACATCAAAATAATAAATTATGAATACATTTTATGAAATGAATTTTTTTAATTATTATATTTTTCAAAAAAAAAATAATAAATATTTATGACCTATAAAAATATCTTCACTATCATATAGTCAATTATAAGATGGATTAATTTAATTTCTAGATTCATTGGTAAGGTTAATAATTATATAGCCTATATACTATTAAAAAAGTGTCATATAAATATTTATAAGGGTACATTGCTAATCATAAAGGCTAGTTATTATTCATCAAAAAAATATGTTTGACTTATCTATCCAGAAATAAGTTACAGATCGCAACTATGTATGTCAGAATTTAGAAATTTGAAACTTGTGAGTGACAATATTATGATTAATTGTCACATAGATCTTATTAGTTCATTGTGTTTTGATTTCATGTGATTACTTGACATAATTATTAGAAGGTAATTTCCATTGATTAAACATTGGTTCATCACATAAACAATCACTATAAGATCTCTGGTGGATTATTAAAATAGATTCAAACATAAAGATGTAAAAACTCATATAATCAATGAAATTTACAATAAAACCAATGAATAAACTAGAAATTTCTGGAGATATTTTTCATGGACATATTTAGGAAAAATAAATTATTTCCCTTATTTCCATGAAATTCTAGAAGAGAATAGTGAAATTTGAACTCATGTTACCATTGAATTTTTTCATTGTGGAAGGGTTGGGAATATTTTCTATCGGTTCTAAAGAATGTTAGATGATAATGGAAGTAAAAATGGAGACATTAAAAAGTTTTATAAACGATATCTAAAAAATGGGGACATCTAATTTGGAATAAAAATAAAAATGAAGGAGTTTTTTATATGATGAATAAGATGATGAAATTGAAATATTTGGGGAAGAAGAAGCAGAATTTATGTCTAGAAACCATTCTTCCATGATGGCTACAACTGAGAAAATAAATCCATCAAAAGATAAATCTGGTGATAATCAGTTGACCACTAAATTCTATACCATGTAGCAACTTGAGGATGATTTTGGTAAGCCATAGAATCAATGTATGCGATGCAATAAGTGGAGATTTTTTTAAGAATAATTACAATATGCTAATCAGATTGAAGTTGGAATTGAATGAGGGGAAGACTTTTTGAATATACAGTCATCAATCCGTGAAAGCATAGAAAATCTAGTGGAACTAAAACTCAAAATTTAATAGCATAGAAAGGTCATCAAGGACTTTCCCACCAAAAACGAATATTACTCCAAGACTATTAATATTTTAGAGGAATAATCTATTACTCTAAGATGTAACCTAGAAAGTCGATTAATTTCAAAAGAAACAAATATGAAAATGTAGTTCAGAAAATTTTCAAAGGTTGCGTTTCATGAGAGAGCTATGCATGGTTCATATGGAGTAGAAAATTTTTCAAATTAATAATGACATGTGTTCATGTGTAATGGTGGAATAATTCTTGCTACCAAATCATCGAATGCTGGAAATAAAATGGGCCAAAATAAAGGAAAGGTGAATGTTGGATAGGTTGAAAATTCAGCTAAAGACGAAACCCAAAATTCCCAATGAAAGGAAAAATAAATACTATTCTAATTTATCCCAAGACAATAGAAATTAGAACTACCATCCTAAGGAAATTGGCATGATAATGAAAAGAAGAAAAAATAAATTTCCACTTATAATATGTCAATTTTGTTGCTATTTGTGTCATACCATGTCATTTTGTAAAGAGGCGTGGAGATGCGTGAACAATAAGGATCTAGGAATTGAAAAATGATGAATTAATTTGTATCATAATTATTATATTAGAAATAGTTTTTATGGATATTTTTTTAGTGATCTAAAATGGTCCATAAGGATGTTTATTGTAGGTAGAGGAATAGAAGAAACAATTCATATAGATCTCGGAGAAAATACAATACTCATCAATCAGATGGGGTTGTTATTTCAAACATGTTTTCCACTCAAGAAGAATAGTATGATTATAAAGAACATGTTAATATGAAAAATTTTGTTGAAAATACAACTTTATCCTGTACTCAAACTGATATTTCCAGAATAGAAAATAATAAATCTGAAAAATCCAACATAGTAGAAGTAGAACATAAGGCTGTGAAGAACAAAAGTAATTTGATTATTGATAGTGTATTATCATCCCATATTATGGGAAATAAATTTATATTAATAAATATCATTAAAATAGTTGATGGAATAATTAGGATTGGTAATGATAGTTCTCTGAAGATCAAAGGCAATGGAAGGACTAAACTTGCTAATTGTGAGCTGAAGAAGACTGATGTACATTATGTGGATGGATGGAATCAAAATCTCTTAAGTGTGCGTCAGCTTTAAGAATCGGGTCATTTAGTGAATTTAAATAAAAAATGAGGTATATCAATGAAAATAAAAGTAATTTCATCAATAAAGGATATTAATCATATGACAACTTATATTAGGTTGATAATAATGATATCAATTGGTACATGATAGTTGAAGAGAAAGATAACATATAGACCTATAGGTTAGGTCAAATCAATCATCAAGATATGGAAATGATATCTAGAAAGAATATTATTTTGGATATCATAAATATAAATCATGAATGAGAGAAGTATTTTGATGCTTGAATGTGAAGAATATTGTTGTGCAGGTCATATCATCCAAAGACAAAATAAAATCAAATATTCTTGATTTCGATCATATAGATAGATGTTGTAAAGTCAATGTTTTTAGAACAAATGGAGAGATATAATTCCTGTTTTTTATCTATTATTATATTAAAATGGCATTTATGATGGTCATACACATGAAAAGAAAAGTTCTATATTTCAAGAAATCATATTTGCGAAAATCTGAGAATGATATGGGACAGACAATCAATGTATTTTGGTCAGAAAAAGTAAGATAATATAAGTCATTTTGTATTAAAATTACATGGAGAGTAATGAAATAAATAATTGGGTGGATGATGGAAGAACTCCAATAAAAAATGGGGGTTTTGAGCATTGTAATTGGCATGTTAACAATTTGGGAGTATCTATAATGATTGCGAGTCATATCTCGCTCCATTACAGCAAATAGATGTTCAATATGTATATTTTATTCAAAATTGTTAAGGGATTTATATGGGGGAAACCAAGACAACATTTGTGTTATGGCATGTATGGAAGCCCTATTTTAATCAATTTATTGTTTTCATAAGTAAGTGCATTATACAAAACAATGAAAGAAATCAATGAATTTATAGTGATACTACAAACTAAGGAATATTCCTCCGACATTAAATTCATATAAAATCCTAAAAATAATTCAATAAATGTCTTGAAAAAACTATGTAAATCAGTGATGTGAAGATCTTTTAACATAAAATATTGAATGTCTTTAGAAATTCATCTACGGATGGGGTTGATGATGTAAAATAATGTGGACATGGAATGGATTCAAACATAGAAGTCGTGGAAGGAAAGATAATAACTAAGGAATCAAATAATACAGTTTACTATGAAGATGAAAAAAGAGAAAACCATGAATGATGAAAATTATTCTTTACCCCAAAGGAGGAATTTAATAGTAGAAATAGATTGTTCCATCAGCAGTGTGGATTAGACTATAACCACAAATACAAGGAGTATGAAGAATATTTCATAGTCTGAATTCCATTAAGTTTTGGAATCATCCTCATTTGAAGAAGATACAAAGGATGAATCATGTGTTAAGGCCATGAATGAGTAATTGGATCATATTGATAAGAAAAAAATAGGGGATCTATTTAAAAGACCAGAAACCCAAAATGTGATTTGTACAAAGTGTATTTTTGAAAATCAATTTGACGATTATGAAAATGTGATCAGAAATAAGGAACGGCTTTTGTGTAAAGTCTATTCACTGAATTAATTGGTTTATGTTGAATAAAATATTTCTATCATGGCTATACTAGATTCAATAATATGGTTTATTTACATGAAAATTCAAAAAGGATACAATTGTCTGAAATGTATGTAAAGACCAAATCATAAGTGGTGATCTTTAAGAATAAGTATATATTGGAAAACCAGTGTGATTTATTCTTTGTAGTAAATAAGTGAGGTTTTCAGATTTATTAAGGCTCTATATATACTGAAATAAACACCAAGGGCATGGTAATATTAGCTTTATTCTTATATATGGAATCTCGAATTTCAAAGAAGAAGATTGGGTCACAATATCTATTTGAAGAATTCTCAGAATGACAGGTCCATGGTTTTGGTGCACATAGATGAGTTTATATTTATAAGAGGTAGGAAAATATAAGTGGATGAATTTTATAATCACATGACATCTGAATTAGAAATGACTATGACGGGTGACCTCACATTCTTCCTGGGGCTGCTGGTGATTCACTGTAATGATTACATTATCATTTCTCAATAAAATTATATAAGATAGTTTCAGAATAAATTCTATATGATTGATTCCAATCCAACGTCGACTCCAATTACAATTGGGAAAAAACTGGGAAGACATTTAGATGAGACACTTGTAGATGCCAAAGAATATTGGAGAATCATTGGAAGCTTATTGTACTTGACTGCGACATGTTCAAATATTATCTTTGCAACATGATTAGCGGCCCGTTTTCAATGTAATATGAAAGAAGAATATATAGAAGTAGTGAAAAGACTCATAAGTTTCATTCAAGGTATTAACAATTATGTCTTAAACTTTTCTGTTGGAAAATATATTGAACTTTCATGCTGACTGTGGTGGACATGTAGTGTATATAAAATCCAGAAGTGGTGGATCGTTCATTATTGGAAATAAATTTGTGGGCAAGTTGATTGAGAAATAAGAAATCAAATCTCCCATTACTACTTAATCTGAATATATATCCACTATAAAGTCTTTCATTCAACCACTTTGGATTAATAAACAACTAAATTGTATTAGTGATGAGTTAAAACAACCAATGTTTATTCACTTTGATAAAAATAATGTAATTGATCTTATGAATAATCATGCCCATCATTCTCAAACAAAAACCATTTAAATCAGATATCACTTAATCATGGAATACATATAATAATGAATTATTAATATTGATCATTTAGGAATTGGCGACTGACATACTGACCAAGCCAATGTCAGCACATGTGTTTGAGAAGCATCAATTGGACCTCGATGGTTTTCCACATTCTTCGGCCTGAGGAGGCCACAAAATCCCCTCTTTCCATTTTTGATAACTGTTTGAATATATTTTTCTAATGTATTGTAGCTTTATGGGGGAGATATGATCCATGTAAGTGTTCGTAATTCCTTACAATTTAAAATATCATTCATTATTTTTATTTCCAATGAGGTAGAATTGAGAAATTCAATGAAAAATGCAATTATTATAGGGTTGGTTGCATAAATATGGAAAATTGTGAAATTCAAAAAATGTTACTAGGTTAAATAATGATGAGTTACAAGACACGAGAACCCAATTTATTCTCCTCTGGTTTTATACAAATTTTTTTGATCACCTAGACATAGAGTATAGGATTATTTTTTTATCATGTAACTAGTTTTTTTGTTGCATGTTCTTCATTAAATTTATTTTTAGATTTCCAAGAACCACAAATGGGGATATTTTTGGAACCTAGCCTATTATTTTTATAAAATGGAGTATGTTTTTTTGTTTTTTCTCAATCCATATATTTTTTATCATGGATTTTGCAAGAAAGGTGGTCTTGCGTTTGAGACTAAATGCATTATTTAAGGTGGTGGTGTTTACCAGTTTTTGCCAAATTTTTGGGCCTCGAAAATTTGGAGTTGGTTTTTGGGAAAAGGATGTGTTTTATAAACAAAATGTAATAACATAAACCATGTTTTGGGAAGAGTTCATAGTTCAAGAAAATTGGAACACTGAATGGAGAAATGAAAACCCCAATGCTAGAACACTATGTGAGCCACACATGAGGAACAATTTGCAGAGTGATTGTAGTTGATGGGAAGTCCAGTGGTTCACAAAATGTGTGGAGGATTTAGGGATGATGTTTCATTCATGGTATTTAGGTGGAGATTTGAGAATCCAAAATGTGTATCCTTTTAATAAAAAAGAGATTGATTTGTGCTGTTGTATAGGGAGAATTGCAGTATGTGAACTACAATGGAACAAAGGTTCGTGCGAGATGCATGGTTTGCAGTAAAAGAGGTGTTGTATTATAGATTTTTTAAATCATGATTTAGTTGATTTTTTGGATCTAGCTTCCTATATAAAAATCACTAATCCCATAATTAGAACACGACTATGATATTAATACTATGAGGGGAATTTGATGGAAATAAAAAAATTTACTAAGAATAAAACACCACAAAGGCATTAATTAATAATATGAATGAAATAAAGTGATGTCAAGAACAATTCAGAGAAGACATCATGTGGGAAAAAAGTCCGGTTTAGGGAATAATGTTTGTAGAGTTCGATTTGGTATATAGAGAAGAAGCATTAAGTGAAAACAGTTCATGGAGGTAGTATACAAGAGGCAGTATGTGGAAGTGGTAAGTTGAGTACTGTGATTCATGAAGGAAGAACATGAAATACAAGGTGAATAATAGTATGCAATTGATGGAGCCTAGTATGTTGAGGATGGAGAAAAATATGTGGAGGAAAATGATAGTTCATAGAAGAATAGTTTGAGAACTAACAATGTCAGGAAAAAGTTAATTACACATACATGTGAAAATTAAACTTCAACAAATCATCTATATATAGTTTAGGATTTATGATTTAATGTTAACCCATTAATGTGACTTTGAATTAGATAAACTGAGATTCAATTCTTCCCAATGCAGTGAGGGAGGGGGAGTCAATTGAAGTGATTCGAGGGATGCAGTGTGCTATACATAAAAAAATATAAAGGAAAAGTTCTTTTCATAGAGGAAATGTACAAAAAATTTTATACACCACAGTAATTTATGAAAATTGAATTTTAGTGCGATATAAAACATGTTAGTGTATTCTCCATGGACATAGACCTCAGTGGTGAAATAATTAAAATTGTTGTCTCTTCTGGTTTTTTCAACTCTTTCTCATCATTAAGGTTTAACATGTTATTTCCAAAGAGGGAATAAGATCCATCAGTTTAAAATATAAAGTTTAAATGCATATTCACCCTTCCCCTCTTAGGGTGTACTGGGGTCATTTAGCCCTGATAATGATTTCACCAGATTATGAGTATCCATTTGAGTTAATGTTTAATGCTCATGACTGGGAAGTTGGTTCTACCATGTAGAAAAGTAAATAAAGTATCATTAGATATATATATTATGCATGTATCACTTTGAACAAGGCTCAACAAATTTACATAAGAACTACAAAAGAGATTCTATTAGATTTCATCACATTTTATAAAATCCTACAAATCCTGTTATTCTCCAAAGCAACTATATCTTCAGATCAATATTCCCTATAATATTAGTTGACCAAGACTGTTGCGAAGACCATACCCATTCTATAGTTATTTATACATCATAAATTTGACATTGAAGTCAATTACATTAAGGTAAAAATAAATTTAATTACTGGTCACATATCACACATAGACCATGAAGCATGTAAAATAAATGTGGATTTAGTCAACGACTCATTTCCTGATGAACAAATTTATCACACTGATATAACCACACATTGGTATAATCATATCATGAATTACATATATTCAATGGTGGTACAGCTAGATTTATCAAACAAGTATAATTTTTTTTGAATGAGGAACATCATTACTACTAGGATAATCCATTACAATCAAGGTCTGTGCTGATATAATAATTAAAAGATTTATAGCATAAGAAGAACATTACAATATTTATAATTTTTTCATACAGGATAAGCTAGAGTAGACCATGAAATTCAATGAATAATTAGAAAATTGTTACAGTGTGGGATGTACTGGCCTACCATGCATCATGACATTCTTTATTTTATCATTAACAGTGATAAATAACAACGAAATTGTGGTATAATCTGGTAGTGTATGATCCCATGTCATTCAATTGTGGACATTGTAATTTTGGGAATATGGGGAATCGATTTCATGGTCCCTTTTCCAAGATCATTTGGGAAATCATAGATTAATTTCCATTTCAAATATGTATCATTGTGGGTGCAAGTGGACTCATTTTCAGAAAATAATTCTCCAATGGTCAATAAAATATTATATAACACATATTTACCCAGTATGGAATTCAAATTCTTGCCTTTTGTGACCATAGTAGAAAATTTAATATTTATTTTCTTCAAAACCCAATGACTTTCCAGGGATTTCACCACATCACAACAACTCCATGTAATCAAACAGCAATGTTCTAGAGAAGGTTTCAAATATAGAGAATAATGAATTTTTACAAGAAACCATTGAGTACTTCTGGGAATGATTGGGCCACAAAACAGGAAGATGAAATTTGGACTTGTAATATTGTGCACAAAACACTTATTACAATGTCCTTGTATTTCATGTTATTTGAAAAAACCGGCCACCTCACATTATAACCAGAACTTAAAGATTATTTGACTTTGAAGAAGATGAATTTTTATTTCATAAAAATAAATGAAAATATTTTTTTCTAGATGAATGAATTATATAAGATATGTTGGGAATCATATATAAATGATTTATTTTATAAAGAGAAAACTCAATAATAGTCTGATAAAAGGATTTAACAAATAAAATATTTACCAGGAGACAATGATGTACTCATCTTTTTGTGACTATAGATTATGGTTGGAATAATCTTGTCAATGCGGACAAGTCCTTGAATCATTCTAATTGTATATACTCTTGGAGTTGTTGAAATACATGAGGTATAGTAAAACTCTAAGTAGGTCATGACACCATGTTCATTTCCATAATCCATGCTCAATATGGACTCATCCATCTAGCATATGGATATTTAGAGTATCCTTTAATGAAAACATTAATTCTATTCAGGAATCGATTAGGTAGCCTATGTAGTGTGTGGGTAAAAGTCACCAAATCCACCACCAATAATGTCAAAATATAACTAGTAAATTACTGTGTATGTAGTTACACAAACAATAAAATAAAAGTGATATAATAGGATGTTTACATATAATGTTTTTAATCATTTGACCACCTAAGACCAAAAGATTTTTAGGACACATAATCCATCAATTCATGCTTCAACCCGTGTTATAGTCGGAACTATCCCCAATAGGATATCGCATATCATAATATCATTGTTATCATTTATCATGGGAATTAAATTTAAATAACTTCCATTTGGAACCATAGTCCAATGACAATATCATGGGGGAAGAATGTCATGTCTAACACCTTATGTGTATTTGGACCCTCTTTCCCTATCCCACACTGAAATTTCACATGGTTGTTTCGTGCCTCAATAGCTATCCCACACTTTCTCTCAATTATGCGTATTTGAATGCCAAGTCTCTATCCCAATCCTAGAATCACATATAGGTATTTAGAGCCTCAGACATTGTATCACACTCATTTATCAAATATGTTTATTTAGAGCCTCATTCCCTGTCCAACGCTCATTTGTCACATATATCAAAATATTGCAATACCACACAAATAACAATGTTATATCAATCATGGTTATGAATCAACAACCTTATTATCAAACATTTTCATTAAATTTTATCTTTTCTCTTTATCATAAAAATTAAAACTAAATACATTAATCACAAGGAATAATATTACCAATTGTATATTAATCAAATTATTAATATTTACTCACAAAACCCATTAACCCTTCAATGTTCAGCCAAAATCATATTATTCCCATTACAAATCAATTCTAAACCCCAATTTTTTTCGAATCACACAATCAAACTTAACTGAAGAAATATATAATCCTAATATCCCTTCAATTGAATAATCCCAGCACATTGTCAAATTAATTATCCAATTAATTAATATAATTTGCATAATCTTTTTCCCTAATATTCTGGAATGGGGGAATGGTTTTGGAAAACCATGTTCCAACACTTAACTACCCACTTCCTTCAAAAATATTCTTTTTTTACAAAAAAACCCTAATGTAAAACCAAAAAAAATATAATCAAAACATGGAATAAGTGTAGATAAAAATACGCACTAGTTATTTCCAGAATAAAATTATGACCCTATAATATTACCATCTTATAATATCACATCCTCGAGGTGTACTCCCAATAATTTCTACGATTCAAATGTAGAATGATCTTGATACCGAGATGATTATTTTCTATAAATTCAAATTTTTCCTCCCAAGCACATCTATGTTTCCACAATACAATAAATATAGGTACATTTATTCCCCACTACACATTTTCACAGTGATACAACAAACGTAATAGATGATCCTCAAAGGATGCATTAGAATCATGATCAAATTAATCCACATAGATCAAATGCAAAGGGTCAGGGTAACACCACTAAAACTACGACACATTAAACAAATGATGTATAGAACCATACCTCTATGGAAGATCGAATTGGTATGAAACTAGAAATTTTTTATCCCAAACCACAATCCACCCAACCAACCTGGGCTCTAAATTTCCCTTCCACCAAAATACTATGGTGAATTAATATAGGAAACACCCAATGGAACAAATTATCAAAAAAATTAATCCCAAGGGGTGGTGGAAGACTATTATCATAATAAATCTATCTACTATGATACATATACATACTCTTCTAAATCAACTAAAACTTCTATAACGTCTCCTTGATGAGACTCAGTGCTAATATTTCTAACTCACTTACCTCCACACAATATAGAGATTCTCTACACAACATATCATAAAGAGACCAATATGGTTCCATATAATTATTTTACTAAGAATTTTTTCTAATAAATATTAATTATCACTAAGTGATCCTCCCAAGACCTACCAATGATAAGAACATGCACTTATAACATATCCTGTAAAATCGATATAGTTTTCTCCAACTGCCCATCTATATATGAGTGAAAAGTCATACATTATAAACCGTGCATACTAAGATCCTAATATAATCAATGATTGATTCTTAAATTAAAGCCTAAGTCATGGTATGAAATAATACTCAATGGAAGACCATGAAGATGTACTATTTTAAAAACATAAAAATCTCACAACTGATCTACTTAGAAAGTCTCTTGTTTAGGGAAGAAGAATGATACCTTTGTCAAACAGCCGATAATCACCCAAATAAAGTAATTTTTCCAAGTATTACTTGGGGGAACCTCCAATAAATCAATGTAACAACCTCTGATATACATTTTATAACAAGAAATATCTATTTTAAACCACCATGGCCTTGATTCTCGGCCTTCACGTGCTGAAATGTGTAGTGTCATCCCAAAAACCCTACTATCTACGTTTTCATGCCAAGAAACCAAAAATATCATCAAAGTTCATGGTATATTTTGGTCACACCTAGATACACCACCTTCATCGAGTATTGAAATTCAAGAAACAACTACTCGTGTATACTTGTATGCACAATGACATGACTCCTGAGATAAATGATCACATCCTCATATATGATCCAATCGGATGGCGACTCCCCACCTTATAGGATTTATCTCAAGGACCATAATTACGTACCCTAATATTTCTTATCTCTAATCTATCTCAAAAGTGTATACACCACTAATGTAGATATTAAACTCATATTCTCCAGGCTATGAGAAACCACAACATGTATCTTATCCAGATAAGTCATTATCTTCTACTCAGATGTGGACTTATGAACTACCTATGTTTGAGTTTTCTAACTCAATGAGTCAGTAAGAGTACTTACCTTCCTATAATTACATTCAAGCTCAATTTTGAGTGACTATATATACTCTACCCAACTCTATTTCTGAAGATTCATATATCATTGAGAAAATATATAATTTATGATTGTATGATATTTATACACAGTAAACATCACACCCAATAGATAATACCTCCAACCCATTAAGGCATAAAAAACTATAGCCATATCAATATAATGAGTAGGGTAGTTTTGTTCATGTGGCCTCAACTATCATGAACCATACTCCACAACTCGATCTCCTTTAATCTACACTTCTCTTTATTTGATCCTATAAGCATCATAAATCATTATATATTCCTTAACTAGATAATGTAGGATCAAGATTGGTTTTTTGTTTCAAGGGAATCTTCAACTCATAGAAGGAATTCTGACATGATCCAAACTATTAAAACATTATCCCGTTATTATTCAAGCTGAAATTTACTACTAAAAATGGGAGAAGACCAGTATAAACCTCCAATAAATACCCCTACTCCTAGAAAACTCCATATATCAATTACATTGTGAACATGCTCCCATAAAAGAACTACCTTCACCATATCTAGACTAATTGACACACCTTATTCTAAGATTATTTGAAACATAAAATATAGCTGATCAATCTAGAACTGAAACATAGATAGGTTCATGCATAGGCAATTCTCTCTCAATGTACATAGGATGGTTTGATGATGTTGGGTATAATAATAATGTGTTCTTGAGTACGCCATGATGTCACCCATTGACACTACCACAAATCGATCAATGTATAGCTAGTGGATTAATTTTATCACATATAGAAACACTTCAAGAGTGTTCATCAACCTAAACTGTATCATGAAATACTCAAAATGTCCATAAATTCTTCTCAAATATTTTCTAGTTATACTGTCAGATCAGACTCTCAATTGTTGATAACCTGATCTGAAGTCAATCTTAGTGAAAACACAAGATCCTCTCTACTTGAAAAATAGATCATAAATATGTGTAAGAGGATATTGGTTAGTCACAATTATCCAGTTGAACATAAAGTATCAATAAATAATTAAAATGAAATATTATCTTTATTTGGAAATATAACCAGAGAACCCCGAGGTGACATACTATGAGAGATAAACCACTTTTCCATTAACCATTCCATCCATGTGTTAATCTCTTGAAACATTTTTATGTATTTTATGTATGGTAGAATAGAAACATGATCAAACCCTAGAAGTATCTCAATTAAAAATTCCTAATCTATATTAGGTGTATTCCCTAAGACTTATTTATGAAACATGTCCAGGAACCTATCTAATATGTGTGGAAAGACATCATTATTTTTACACCATCATTAAGAAAAATAATTGAAACTTATTCCATGAGCATCCCCAGTTGATGTTGAATTGAGCATGGATGACAAACAATGATATCCCACTCTACATAGTGAATATAAGTATCACCCTTAAAAGATATAAAATTCAAACACCTATAGTAATAATATATGTGGGATTTTTCATCAACTAACCATTCCATTCCCATAATCAACTCAAAAAAAAATTTAAGAATTTCATCATCCCAAATGTAATGAATCCCCATATCCATGAGAAAATAGACCTTGAACAAACTTATGTATCTAGAACATGCTCTTGAAGGTGTATCAATCATCATAAACCCACTCAAAATCTTCCTTACCATGAAAAAACCAATGAATATTTTTTTCATATATAAAGGACACACTAAAAACTCTATGTAGGACCTAACACCATGTCAATTTCCCTCATCAATGATCAATCATGACTCCTCAATATAACATATGGACATTTCCATTATCTTGTTATAAAAACATGAATTATATTCAGGAATCGATTAGGTATACTACGTAGTGTATCGGTAAAACTCACTAATCCACAACCAATTGCTCCTAAAGAATATATAGTAACTTATTCTGTATGTAGTTATAAAAAGACTAAAATAAAAGTGATGGAATATGATATTTACATATAATGTTTTTATTCATTTGACCACTTAAAACCTCAGGTTTTTAGGACACAGAAACCATCAATTCTTTCTTCAACCTATGTTATAGTTAGAACTATCCCCAAGGGATATCACATATCATAATACCCTAGTTATCATTTATCATGGTAATTAAATTAAAATAATTACCATTGGAACTATATTCCAATGACAATATTATGGGTGAAGAATGTCATGTCTATGACGTAATGGGTATTTAGATCCTCTTTCTCTATCCCACACTAAATTGTTTCACGGTTGTTTGGTGCCCCAATACCTATCCCACACTTTCTCTAAATTGTGTGTATTTGAATCCCCAGTCCCTATCCCAAACCTAGAATCACATATGGGTATCTAGATCCTTGGTCCATGTATCACACTCATTTATCATATATTTTTATTTAGAGCCTCAGTCCCAGTCCAACGCTAATTTTTCACAAATATCAAAATATCACAATACCAAAAAAATAATGATGTTAGATCAATCATGGTTATTAATAAAAAATATTCTTTTCTAACATTTCCATTAAATTTTAACTTCTATCTTTATCCCAAAAATAAAAACTCATTATATTAATCACATGGAGTAATATTACCAATTTTATATTAAACAAATAATCAAAATTTATTAACAAAATCCATTAACCCTTCAATGTTAAGAAAAAAATCCTATTATTTGAATTATAAATTAATTCCATATCCCAATTTTTATCGAATCACACAATCACACTTAATTGAATAAATCAATAATCCTAAAATCCCTTCAATTTCATAATCCTATCACTTTGTCAAATTAATTATCCAATTAATTAATATATTTCACATAATTGTTTTTCTCAATCTTCTGGTATGGGGGTATGGTTTTGGGAACCCATATTCCAACCCTTAATTACCACACATCCTTCCAAAATTTTATATTTTACCCAAAAAAACCCCAAGTTAAAACCAAAACAAGATATAATAAAAACAAGGAATAAGTGTAATTAATAATATGCTCTAGTTATTTCTAGTAAAAATTAGGACCCTTTAATATACCCACCTTATAACAACTCCTCTTCAAGGTGCACTCCCAATAATCTCTATGATTCTAAGGCAAAATGATTAGGCCACTAAGGATGAATATTTTCTACACTTTCCAATTTTTCATCCCAAACACACCCAAGTTTCCATAATACAATAAATATAGGTGCATTCATTCCACACTACACATATTCAGAGAAATCCAACCAAGGAAATAGATGATCCTAAAAGGACGCATTAGTCTCAAGATAAATTCATCCATATAGACCATATGCATAGGGTCATGGTAACACCAATAAAACTATAACACATTAAACAAATCATGTATAGAACCATACCTCTATGGAAGATCTAATTGGTATGAAACTAGAACAATTTTCACCCAAACAACAAACCACCCAACCGACCTGGGTTCTAGAAGTCCCTTCCTCCAAATACTACAGTGAATAATTCTAAGAAACACCCAAAGGAACACAAGATCACCAAAATTAATCTCAAGGGGTTGTGGATTACTGTTATAATAAGACTTCTATCTACTATGATACATATCCATACTCTTCTTAATCATCTAAAACTACTCTGTCGTCTCCTTGATGAGACTCAGTCCTAATATTTCTAACTCACCTACCTCCATCCAACATACAGATGCTCTACGTATCCTATCATAATGAGACCAATATGGTTCCATATGATTATTCAGATAATAATATTTTTATAATGAAACTCAATTTTCTCTAAGTCATTCTTCGATGACATACCAAGGTTAATAACACTCACTTATAGCATATCCTCTAAAATCAATATAGTATGCTCCAATGACCAATCTATATATGAGTGAAAATTCATATATTTTAAAACTTGTATACACAGATCCTACTATAATCCATCATAGACGCTAAAATTAAAGCACTAGTCATGGAATGAAATAATACTGCATGGAATACCATGATGATGGACTACTTTCCAAACATATAAATCACACAATTGATCTACTAAGAAAGTCTCCCATACAGGGAAGAAGCATGATACCTTTGTAAAATAGTCAATAATCAACCAAATGAAGTAATTATTCCATGTATTCCTTGGGGTATCCAACATTAAATCAATTTAACAACCTCCTATATCCGTTTCATAGTAGGAAATAGCTATAGTAAAACTCCATGTCATTGATGCTCGACCTTCACCTACTAAAATGTCTAGTATCATACAAAAACCCTAATATCTACTTTTTTCATGCCAAGAAACCAATAATATCATCTTAGTTCATGGTATATTTGGGACACACCTAGATACAACACCCACATCGAGTATTAAAATTCATGAAACAACTCTTATTGTATACTCGTAGGCACAATGACTTGACTCCTGAGATAAATGATATCGTCCTCATTTATGATCCAACCGGATGGGGACTCCCCACCTTCATGGATTTATCTCAAGGACCAAAATTACATACCCTCATATTTTCTATCTCAAATCTATATCAAAAGGGTATACTCCACTAATATAGATATTTGAGTCATCTTCTCCTAGCAACGATGAACCACAACAAGCATCTTATCTACAAAATTCATTATCTTCAACTCAAAAGTAGACTTATAAACTACCTGAGTCTGCGTTTTCAGACTCAATGGGTCAGTAACACTACTTTCCTTCCTAGAAATATATTCAAGATAAATACTGAGTGACTATATATACTCAATCTGCCTCCATTTCTGAAGATTCAGATATCATTGAGAAAATATATAATTTATGATTTTATGATATGTATACATAATAAACATCTCACCCAATAGATAATACCTCCAACCCATTAAAGCACAAAAAAACATATCCATTTCAAGGTAATGAAAAGGGTTGTTTAATTCATGCGACCTTAACAATCATTAAACATACTCCAAAACTCAATCTCTCTTAATCATCATTTCTCCATGGTTGATCCTACAAAAATCATAAAACACTGTATACTCCTTAACTTGATACGGTAGGATCAAGAATAGTGTTTCGTTTCTAGGGCTTCTTCAACTCATAGAAGGCATTCTCACATGATCCAAACCATTAATACTTTATCATGTTATTATTCAAGACAAAATATACTACAAAAAATTGGAAAAGACCTGTATAAACCTCCAATAAATAACCTTATTCCTAGAAAACTACATATATCAATAACATTGTTAACAAGCTCACATGAAAGAACTACCTTCACCATATTTTGATTAACTGACACACCTTCATATGAGATTATGAGAACCATAAAATATAGCTGATCAATCTAGAACTAAAACATTGATAGGTTCATGTATAAGAAATTCTCTATCAATGAACTTATGATGATTTGATGATGTTGTGCATAATAATATTTTGTTTTTTAATATGCCAAGATGTCATCCTTAGACACTACAACAAATTGATCAATGTATAGTAAAAGGATTAATTTTATCACATATATAAACACTATAAGCCTGTTCAGTAACCTAAACAGCATGACAAAAAACTCATAATGTCCATAAATGCTTCTCAAATATTTCCTAGATATACCATAAGGTAATACTCTCAACTGTTGATACCCCAATCTAAATTCAATCTTAGATAAAAAAACAAGATGTTATCAACTTGACAAATAGA
This sequence comes from Viscum album, assembly GCA_963277665.1. Lineage (NCBI taxonomy): Eukaryota > Viridiplantae > Streptophyta > Magnoliopsida > Santalales > Viscaceae > Viscum > Viscum album. The sequence continues at coordinate 793,738,106 of OY728143.1, read as the reverse complement.
TCATAAATATGTGGAAGTGGATATTTTTTCTTCATAGTTACCCAGTTGACCATAAAGTAAGAAATACATAATTAAAATGTCATATTTACCTTATTTGGAAATAAAACTAGAGAACCCTAAGGTGACATATTGAGATAGGTAAACACCATTTCCATTAACCATTCTAGCCATGTGTTAGTCTCCTGAAACATTTTCTGTGCTTTTATATATGTTATAATAGAAACCATATCATCACCTAGAAATATCTCAATTAATAATTGTAATGTCCCCGACCCCGAAGACACTAAACCGGTGCCCCGAGCCGGCTAGATACATGACCTTAAGCGCACCACCTCGTACGCCAAAGGCTGTCATCTAGAAGAGAGGGTCTACGAAGTCATGTGGGGAGAATATACCCTCTTTTTATCAGAGTAAGCCACAACAGGAAAAAAACAAATAGCAGAAACAATAACCAATAAACATGGAACATGTGTAACAACCATTTACAACAACAAAATATGTAATGTCATACTACAAGTGAAAAAGTGAACAAAATCCCAAATCGAGGAAAATGACCAAAATCCCCAAAATGTCCCTAACTACATTTCTGGATCCTCCACAAAGTGCTTCCATGTCCACTCAACTATCTATCATGGACCCTTTCCCTTCTCCTGACCTGAAAACATGAGTTCTTCTTTGGTACCAAACGGCGGCCCGAGCAGGGTGGGAGTACAACTCAGTAGGCCACCACCAACGATGTCTACAAAATATCTAGTATGAATATTTTGTTCTTGCAAAGTGAATATGGAGGATAATATCCATGTAATTAATTAATGTATCATTAACATGTTCAGAGCCAAAGTCGTTTCCATATCCATTACCATTCATTACACACCCATTATCACCATTAACCATTTCATCACATTTCTCTGGGATAATCACATACATTATGTTACATGGGTCTAAGGCCTGCAAATACATGCAAGAGGGTAAACAGATTGTTAACCTATCTCACTAGGACTAACCCCTCATAGCAACCATAACCTCACCTTGAAACCTCAGTCTGGGTGGATGCAATAGTTAGGAGAATATACCCTCAGTCTCATTTCTTAAACCATACATTTAGGGAGGAGTTTAGAACCTCAGTCTTAGGTCAACTAGTGGGTATAGAACCTCAATTCATACCCCACACTACGAATCCATTTGCACATTATAATATATAAGTAACCATCATCCATCCAAACCATTTCCCTTTAGAAAACACTATTCACATCAACCCACATGGTAATCCACATAATGCCATAACCCATTAACACATTACCATTTCACATCATTTAACCATTTACCCAATTCCCATGTGTTATGCCTATCTCACTAATCATTGAACATTAAACCCATAACCTATCCAGTTATGGTATTAAATCTGTTTACACATTAACCCATTTAACCCATTCATCATTTTCATGAATCAACCATTCATTCCATTTAAAATTACACCTAGGTTATTTCCAATTCTAGGTTTATCACCTAAATTCAATTCCAAGTTCAACCAATCATACCAACATGTTAATCAAGGGCTCTACAATTTACCAAAACAGTGCCACTTGTTTAATAACAATCTTGAAACCTAGAAAAGCCGGCACATCCCATGGATGGCCCTAATTAGGTCAAGTCTATCCCAACACATCCCATGAGGATTATGAGGGTTTCCATTTTCCATTTTAAACACCATTATTACCAATCATGCCAAGGATATCCAAAACATAACCAAATGAAAGCAAGAACTCAACTAAACATCCACAAATACCCAAATAACTATGGGATATCACTTGTACACCACCTACCTCGAAACCACGGTTGAACGCACTCTCAATCGAGTCCATAGAACGTTATCCAACTAACCAATGGACCTTCAAGCTAAAAAAAACCCAAAAGTTAGGTTTTTAGAGCTTCAGAATGAGAGGGAGAGAACATAAAAACCCTAAACCAAAACTAGAAGCAATGATAGGATTATCCTTACCTGGAGCTTTAATAAGAAATCAACGACACAAAAAATGCATTAGAATCAAAGGATATCGATCCCATGGAGCCTTTGGATGATTTGGTTCGTGCCAAGGGAGGTGTGGGAAGAAATGAGAGGAAATAAAAAGTGGGGTTTTAAAGCCCACTGTGGAAAACTTGTAATTTTTCCCAACTTTATGTGGCTACACAGTTTGTCTGCACGGTTTAGAAAACCATGCGAAAACCATGTGCATGCCATAGTCAGGAGGAAAAGGGGGCACACTATTTAGCAGCATGGTTTGGAAAATAGTGCGCATTCTTCTGTCCTGAGGAGGAAGGGTCACACGGTTTATCCTGGCCAGGCAGCATGGTTTGCCTGGCCATGCGCAGGCCGTGCGCCCTAGCCTGTCTTGCCCAGATATCCTTTCTTTTGTGCCCCGAGCCCCTAGAACACCCCAAGGCCACTCATACTTTTAAGAAACATCCCTTGAAAACCAAAACAAGGGATTCAACCAAAACATAACGAAAACATACCTTTTCAAAAACTAGGATCTTACAACCTCCCCACCTTATAACAGCTCGACCTCGAGCCGAGTTTCCAAGCCTCATTGATCCACCGAAGAGAAGAGTTCAGGACACTGATCCCGCATATATGATTCATGTTCCAATGATTCTTCTTGAACTTTCTCATGCTGCCATAGTACTCGCACTTTTCGCACAACCTTTCCTCACAAGACCTTTTCACTACAATCCACCACACGAACCAAATGCTCTACAAAAGACGCATCATCCTCAAGCTCCACATCCACAACATCAACCATGTGAGATGGGTTATGGGGATACCGTAGATGATCTGAAACATGAAACACATCATGCATCCCACCATAATACTATGGAAGAGCCAATCGGTAATCCACTAGTCTTATCCTCTCCACAATCTCAAATAGTCCCACATACCTGAAAGCCAACTTACCTTGCTTTCGTATCTGACGGTGACCCAACCTTGGTGAAACCCGAAGGAACACTTTATCACACACCCCATACTCAAGAGGTCTACACCTCCGATATCAAAATGACTTCTTCCTACTCTGAGCCATATCCATTCGATTTTTGATCGACTTAACTATCTCTGAAGTCTCTTGTATGAGACTTGGTCCCAACAAATCGAATTCACCAGCCTCTAGCCAACACAACAGAGATCAACATGGACTCCTATAGAGTGCCTCAAACGGTTCCATCGGAATCGTATCCTAAAAACTGTTATTGTAGGAAAACTCAACTAACGATAGGTGCCTCTACCAAGAACCACCAAAGTCCACGACACAAGATCTTAGCATGTCTTCCAACACTTGGATCATATGTTTCGACAGCCTGTCCGTCTGCGGGTGGAAAGATGTACTCAAAAACACCTGTGTACCGAGCACCTTCTACAACCCTTTCCAGAAACGCAATGTGAAACGAGGATCTCAGTACGAAACTATGGTTCTCAGAACACCATGTAACCACACTATTTCCCGAACATACAGTTTACCCAACTGGCAGACTGTATGGGTCTCCTAAATCCGTAAAAAATGATCCACTTTGTTAACCTATCCACAACCACCCATATTGCATCATTATTCCCCAGCGTCCTCAGAATACCCATGAAAAACTCCATTGTCACATCATCCCACTTCCATTCAGGAATGGGCAATGGATGTAACAAAACACCTACGCGTTGATGCTCGGCCTTCACCTGCTGACAGGTAATTCACCGTTCCACAAATCCCACAACTTCCTTCTTCATTCCAGGCCACCAAAACTTCCTTCGTAGATCACGGTACATCTTCGTCAAACCAAGATACACTGCCCACATTGATGCATTGAACATATGCATAAACTCTTCTCGCACACACTTTGCCACAACCAGACGATCACAAACACGAACAACACCGTCCACATTGACGGCCTATCCAGAAGGTATCTCCCCACCTTTAATCTTGTCCTTCATGATAAAACACTCAGGATCATCAAGATGACCGTCCCTAACTTGACATTGAAGCATAGACTCCATCACTATAGAATAAAGAGTGACCTGACCACTCTCCACCTACACCTCTAGGTGCATTTCTGCAAACTAAGCTATCACCTTCCACTCAGTGCTGGACTCCTGAACTATCTAATTCTGAAACTTCCTACTCAGAGCATCAGCAACACGATTTCCCTTTCCCAGCATGTACACCAACTCAAAGTCAAAACACTAGATATATTCAACCCATCTTCACTGCTGAAGATTCAAATTCCACTATGAGAAGATGTACTTTAAACTCTAATGGTCAGTAATCATGGTAAACCGTTCTCCCAACAAATAGTGCCTCCAATACTTGAAAGCATACACTACATCCGCCAACTCAATATTATAACGACCCATTATTTACATACATTGTTATTACATCAAAATTTAAGCACACTTATTACAACATATAACAAAATTAGGAAAGGACCGTATATGTATAGAGTCTTAAAAACTGGGAAACATAAACAACTAGTTCATAAAGAATCTACTTTAGCTCCCATTTATTTCATCATATCTAGGGTCCCTTTTGGAATATCCTACTTAATAACCTTCTTCCTGACCTGGGGAAATAAAACATACAAAAAGGTGATCTCAAATGCCCAATAAGGGTAAACAAAATAAATATCAATCACATTATATACATAAGAACATATCATTTGGAAATCTTAACCTGGAAAAGAGATCGTAATTTCATAACATGGGATAAATCATAGTTGTGAAATGTAATCCCAATAATCATAACATAAAACATAAAACTTTGTGGAATACACACATAATCATAGAGAATCATTTCTTATCAGTCAATACACATTTCCAAGACTATCTTAGAGGACAAAGTCCATTTCGGAACCGAGTTCACTCCTCGTTTCAGTCCTGTTTCACTGAACCGGTTTAACCTGCCATTCCAACCATGTCTATCTCATGAGATATAAAATCTTTAACCAATGCATTGGAGGGAGATATAGGTCCCACCCATCTCATAATGATACCATTCTTATGTGTGCCACAAAATTATAAATCAGACATCATTGCATTACCCATGTAATAAAAATGGGATTCTTAAAAATCGTGACATCATAAAACAATTCATATAAGATAATGTAATTCATTAAAATAATTCCATCACAACATAATCAAATAAATGTAATAACAGGGATATAAACATAACCCTATATTATCTTATAGGGAAAATAATTTTGATAAAACTCTTGAATTCTATTCTTGAGGAAAATATCCTTTCAACTTCAAAAACATCTTCCTTTCTTAACATGTCATATAATTTTAAAATAAAATAAGTTGATTATAAATAAAATTGAAAACATGTAAAGGAATATTCTTGGAAATATTGATTTAAAAATCCATTCAATCCGTATAAGTAAAAGAAACATTCTTCTCATACTTTTGTCAGAAAAGTCAAAAAGTACCTCATACGAAAAATGACAAAAGATTCCTTTAATATCTTTGTCAAAAAACTCACCGAAGGGTAAAATTGGATATAAACTATTATAGAAGGATATAAATATTACATATTGAGGAAACATAGATGTGGATGATAAAATACACCCCAGTAAATTCCAAAGTATAAACAATCTCAGATAAAAATGAGATTGTGATATTTCCCTTACCTTAGGTCCGATTGGCTTCATAAGTGTCCAAAACTCCTGTATAATGATTTAAATAATGTTATTGACTTATTCCAGAATCATAAGTATTTTTATGATATCATATATGGTCATATTATTATCTTATTTTTAGTAATATTTCATTACTACTTGTTATTCGGGTGTTTATTACTTTTTGTTCTTATGCGTGTTTTGTTGAATAAATTCTTATTTTTATTTTTAGGTTATAGATACCTCATTTACAGAATGGTATTCATGTAATATATATCATATTAATTCATTCAATTCATTTATATAATCATTATGCAATGAATTTCATGTAGAACGAGTCACATCACATAGTGGAGACGGTATTCCGTACGTACGCACGAGCGATGATATCGTTCCAATGATCGTGGAATTGTATTGGAGTGTATATATACTATTTAAGAATCAATATCACTTTACAATAATCATATATAGTCATTATTAACACCATTATACCCATCCAAGTAAGGTGGTGGTGGAAAATAGTTTACACCACGGCGTGGAGACGGTATTCCGTACGTACGCATGCGCGGTGATTTCGTTTTCCGTAGGATGGATAGCTGGTGAAATAGGGTTTTTTAATATTTATAATAACATATTAGTATATTAGTGATAATGATGTTATTACTTCATAATGAAACAACTAAAGAAGAAATAAAGTTGAAAGAATCGGTAACGAACATTACCTCTTCTTTGAAGCACTTCTTTGATACCTCATTTTAGGGCACTAAAATTGGTCTTTGAAGAAGACCAGGACCTCTAGGATGTTTCTAGGGAAGTGGAGAGGAGAAATTTTCCGTGTCTGGCCAATCTTGAAGGCTAAAAGTGGTGTGAGGAAGAGAGGGAGGAGGTTCCCTTTTATAAGGGTGGAGAGGGGCACCTTTGGAATAACAAAAATAATTATTTTATTATAAAGCCATATTCGGTTTTTAATAGATCTAAATAGATTTAATTCGAAGGTAAGGCGGGGATGGGTCTAAATCCTCTGATAAAATAGAATTTAGACAAGTTTATGTCATTATATTAACATTATCTTTTACTTTTAACTTTTAGGTAATTAGATTGACATTTACCATGTCACTTTGTATTTTTATATTATAGAGTTAATAAACTTACCATATACATCAAAGAGACACCCAAGATGTTTATTATTAAGATCTAGAACCTTATATAAGTCATTTGGCCGATCCTTATATTTTTAGGAATAAAATAACAATTGATAATATAATATTTGTTTTAAAAACCATTCTATGTCAATTTTGACACTATTTGGTAATTGATTTTTGTGAAATTCATAAAAGAATAATTAGTTAAAAAAACTTAATTAAATCAATTTTAACATGTTATATTAACCTAGAAAATTATTTTAATTCATAAAAAGTTTAAATTACATTTATTTGGGTATTTATAACATCAATTATGTCAATATTTCATTAATAAGATAATTACTGTATCATCATTGTGTCATAAATAAATTACATTATTTATTGTCTAAAAACTAAAAATTAAATACCTTTATCTAAGAAATGTTTTTTTCTTTCTAATGAATATTTATAGTCGAATTTATCTTATCTATAACCCCATATTAAAAATTATTTAGTTATTAAACATTGATTTTACCTATTTTAACCCTTTATTAAATAAATTGATAATAAATGTCGTAATCTAATCCATGTGGGCCTAAATGGTCATATTTTATTCCTAAGGTTGTTTTTGGTCGAATTAAACTTATAAATAGAATTAGGACATGTGTTAGTGTAATAATAATAACACTTTTACCCTTAATTACCCTATTTACTTTTAACCATGGTAAAAAAAGTAAAAAGACAGTGTTCACCAAAAATTATGTTCATCACATTGAACCAAATTTTATTCCTTGATATTAACCGTGTGTCTTGGATTTTTCGAAATTCTGCTCACAGAAGCGGTAAAATTATGTTTTCTGAAAAATTTGGTTTTTTAACTACCACTTAGTGGTTTCACCATTCATCAAAAAATGAAAGTTTCCAGAAAAATACCAAAAATTAGTCCTAAGATATATTTGATATGAAGAATTAAAAAATGATTTTCATTTTACCAAATTTGAAACATATCAGTTACATTAACTAATTTAAAAACTAATTCCCATCATCAATACAAATAGCGTGTTTTTAAGAGATAATAACTATCAAAAGATTGGCACTTGTTTATATTTGGTTTAAATGTGAAATTACATCCAATGAACAACATTGTATTAAATTGTATAAAATATATTCTAAATATACTTTAAAACCAATAAAATTAATAATTTATCACTATTAATAATTTTGATTAAAAAAGTTGTTTTTAATTAAAATTTAGTAATTTTCACTATTCATCAGAATATGAAAGTTATCCAAAAAAGTACCAAAATGTCACCCTAAGCTAATTTCAATATTCCAAATCCAAAAATTAAGTCCATTTTGAAAAATAAAATTTACAAAAATTTAAAAAGTGGTTATTTCTATTCATAACGGCTAGTTTTAATAATATTTTAATAGCATATCGTTGTTTAGTGAAACTCGGTATTGCGTACGACGCAAGCTGTTGAGGAAGGCCGCGGTTGAGTGTAAAGTAAGCTAGTGTTGTGTGAAAGATTCATTTGATGATTTATATAACATAAAAACAAAATATTTCTCATAAAAGTCTCGGGCGTTATATTCTACCCCCCTTAAAATGAATTTCTCCCTTGAAATTCTTCAATTTGTTACAAACAGATGAAAATACCTTTCCCTCATCATATCCTCAAGCTCCCATGTAGCTTCTTCTAATTGGTGGTTCCTCCATAAAACTTTCACCAAGCGAGATGTCTTGTTCCATAGGAATTTTTCACTACGATCGAGAATCTCTGTCGGCTATTCTTCATAAGAAGGATCTTGTTCCAGCGGTACAACTTCTGAGTTGAGTACATGTGAAGGATCAGGTATATACTTTCTCAGGAGAGATACATGGAACACATCGTCAACTTGAGAGAGATTCGGTGGAAGCACCAATCGGTAGGATACCTTTCCAACACGATCCAGTATTTCGAAAGGACCAATATATATAGGGCTCAACTTCCCCTTCTTTCCAAATCTCATGACCCACTTCCAGGGAGATATTCGTAAGAAAAAATTATGACCCACTTCAAACTCTAGGTCTTTTCTTCAGTAGTCGGCATAACTTTTCTGTCAACTCTGAGCTGCTCTTATGTGTTTTTGAATAGATCGGTACTTTTCTGCCATCTCATCAACAATATCAGGTCCTAATAGCTTTCTTTCCCCATCTTCATCTCAGCAAGTTGGAGTCCTGCATTTCTTACCATAGAGAGCTTCATAAGAAGCCATCTGAATACTGTAGTGAAAGCTATTATTATAAGAAAATTCCACCAAAGGTAGGTGTTGATCCCAACCACATTTGACATCCATAGATCAAGGTCTCAACATATCTTCTAGTGTTTGAATTTTTCTCTCAGACTGACCGTCTGTCTGAGGATGATAAGCAGTGCTAAAACTCAACTCTATATCTGGAGTATGCTGCAGACTTCGCCAGAACTTTGAGGTAAACCTAGGATCCCGATCAGATATAATAGAAAGTGGTACTCCATGCAATCTTACCACATCCTTTACATATATCCTTTCAAGCTGATCAAGAGAGAAATCCTCTCTAATAGGAATGAAGTGTGCAGACTTTGTAAGATGATCAACTATGACCCAGATAGCATTATTGCCTTTGGATGTTTTAGGAAGTCCTGTGACAAAGTCCATACTGATGTTTTCCCATTTCCATTCTGGTATGGGTAATGGTTGCAACATCCCCTTAAACTTCTGTCTCTCAGCTTTAACTTGCTTACAAACCAAGCATCAAGAGACATATTCAGCAACATCTATTTTCATGCCATCCCACCAGAAGTACTCTTTCAGATTCCTATACATCTTCGTGATTCCAGGATGAATAGAGAATGAAGAACTATGAGCCTCATCCAGCAGCTCCTTCTTTAATTCTGGGATGGGGGGAACACAAACCCAATTTCTGAACTTTATTATCCCATCACAGTTAAGGTTGAATTCAGGAACATTTCTCACCTTCTTTTGTAACTCTACATCTTCATTCTGTGCCTCTTTAATCTTCACATGTATAGATGGTAGAACATTCATTTGAGAAAGATACGATTTCCCCCTTCCATTATAATTCCTTGATCCATCCTTTGTAAATCCATAAATATTGGATCTTTTGTGATCCTCATCATGGATAAACGGGCATGGTCTTGTCGACTTAATGCATCTGCCACCTTGTTTGCATTCCCAGGGTGGTAATGAATTGATCAGTTGTAATCCTTAATCACCTCCAACCTTTTTTATTTGGCGCATATTCAGCTCCTTTTGTGTGAAAATATACTTTAAAATTTTATGATCAGTATAAATATCACACCTTTCTCCATAAAGATAATGCCTCCAAATCATTAATCCAAAGATTACTTCAGCTAACTCCAAATCATGAGTTGGGTAATTTTTCTCATGGATTTTCAACTGTCGTGAGGCATAAGCTATCCCCATATCATTTTTCATAATAACACACCCCAATACCTTCTTCGATGTATCACTGTAGATAACAAACCTTTCTCCACTACAAGGCAGTGTGAGCACAGGTGCACTGGATAACCTTCTTATCAACTCCTTGAAATTCTCTTCACATTCCTCCATCCAAACAAACTTAAATCCTTTCTGAGTCAACCTAGTGAGTGGATTAGATAATCGTGAAAAATCATTCACAAAACTTCGATAATATCCATCCAAACCAAGAAAACTTTTGATCTCAATTACTATTGTTGGTCTCGACTATCTTTCGATAACCTCTGTTTTTGCTGGATCCATAGATATCCCCTCTTTTGTGATTATGTGATGAAAAAATGAAACTTTTTGAAGCCAAAATTCTCACTTGGTCAATTTGTCATAAAGCTTCTCCTTTCTCAAGGTTTTCAATATAATTCTCAAGTTATCTTCATGTTCTTCCTTGCTCTTTGAATATACAAGAATATCATCTATAAAGATGACCACAAACTGATGAAGATAGTCTCTATAGACTCTTATCATAAGATCCATCAAGATAGTAGGGGAATTAGTAAGACCAAATGGCATCACTATAAATTCATAGTGTCTATACATTGTAAAAAAATTAGTCTTTGGTATATCCTCCATTTTGACCCTTAATTTATGATACCCAGAACGAAGGTCAATCTTGGAAAAGTATTGATCTCCTCGTAGTTGGTCAAATAAGTCATCAACATGCTGGAGAGGATATTTGTTCTTGATACTGATCTTGTTAAGTTATCGATAATAAATGCCGAGTCTCATCGATCCATATTTCTTCTTAACAAATAGAATAGGTGCACCCCAAGGTGACGCACTAGGGTGTATGAATCCCTTATCAAGATTCTCTTGGAGTTGCTTATTTAATTCCTGCAAGTCAATTGGGGCCATTCTATAAGGTGTCTTTGAAATAGGAAAATCACCCGGTACGAGTTCTATTGAAAACACACCTTTACGATTTGGTTGAAGCCCCAACAATTCTTCTGGAAAGACATCATCAAACACTCGTACAACAGGCATATTCTTAATTGTGAGTTTCTCTCCTTCCATTTGAGATAAATAACCCTCATTTAGTGGAATCAAGACCCATAAGATGGAATAAATTTTGTCTGGAACGTTATGTTCATCCTTGCATCGATATACAATCATAGATTGATCTGGAATATGAAATGTGACATCCATTCTTTGGAAATTGATATGAGCTCCATACAAAGAAATCCAGTCCATGCCAAGAATCACATCAAATTCTACTATAGGAAGGATCACAAGATTTGCAGGAAGCACTTTCCCACAAACTTCAATCAGGTAAGAATTATTAACTTTTGATGCGACTGTTGTGCCATTAGGGGTTGTCACAGCTAACTCAACATCTAATTGTTGAGGTAATACGGTGATACTCTTAGAAAATAATTCAGAAATAAAATAGTGGGTGGATCTAGAATCAAATAAAACATTTGCTACATTAGATTGGATGGTAAGTGTACCTTTCACCACATCGTTATCGTACTCCACATCGCTGATAGAAATTGCATGTGACTTTCCTTTGTCTTTAGCCTTAAGAGTTTTTTGATGTCGAACATCATCATCAACCCTTGGATTTGTGCATTTATTGGCATAATGCCCATCTCCTTGCACTTGAAACATTGAAGTGTAGTAGGTTCATTCTATGTATCCCTTCCTTAGTTTGCATCATTAGAAATCTTCTTCCCATCATTGCAGTATTCAAATACCCGATGACCTTCCTTTCCACATTTGAAACATTTACTTCTCCCTTTAAGAAAACTCCCTCCATGGTTCTTTGCACACTTTGAGCATAAGGGAAATCTCGTCTTCTTTTCAGTGTGCTCTTTAGATTTTCATCTGAATTCCATTTTCCTCTTCTTATCAAACCCATATGACTGATCGGTTACTCCAATCTCCATCTCAACATTGAGAGCACATCGAACGATTTCCTCATAGCTATTGAAGTCCCTTGTGGATAACGCCATTCGAAGACTTGGTTTTAAGCCACTAAAGAATCAATCGATCTTACTCTCAGGTTGGATAATAATACCAGAAGTGTACCTTGAATGTCTTGTAAATTTTTCTTCATAGGTACCAACAGATTCATCATCCTTTTGCTTCAGTTCAAGAAACTCTTTCTCCATCATTGTTCGGAGAATACGAGGTAAGTACTTATTGAAAAATAAGTTCTTGAACTCATCTCATTCCATGGACTCAATTTCATCCCTTTTCCGCGTATTCTTAATATGATTCGACCATTGATCAGCATCTCCTTCCAAATGATACACAGCTAGGATGACATTATCATGTTTAGAACATTGATGAACAGAAAATATCTTTTCAGTAGTACTAATGCATTGTTCAGCAACTAATGGACCAGTAGACCCGCTGAATGAAGGTGGACGCTGCCTCATGAATGATTCAACAGAATGTTGCTCCTTCCTTTGCTCGTTTTGAAGTCCTGCATGATTCATATCTTGAGAAAGTTGTGTGAGCATGGTTACATGATTTTGAATTACAGCTCCCATAACATTTGGTTTCTCAGGGGGACAATCAATACATTTCCCATCACATTCCGCATTAACACGGTTTCATTCTGGTTCCAGCCATTGAAAAAAAACAATAAGAATAATGTGAGAAAAATTAATTATAATAGGAAAAACACATAATCATGAATAACATTTCATACTTAAGGTATTATCCTAGGTTATTAAAGTCCATTTCCAAAACACTATGATTTTGTTCTATTCTTAGACATATCCTTAGGGTTCTTACTAAGGCTTTCACATCCTAGTATCCAAAGGTTGACTATACCTTTCCTCTGATACCAACTATTATGACCCATACTTTACATACATTGTTATTACATCAGGATTGAAGCACACTTATTGCAACATATAACAAAACCAGGAAAGTCCTGTATAGTTATAGAGTCTTTAGAAACTAAGACACATAAACAACTTGTTCATAAAGCATCTACTTTTCCTCCCATTTATTTCATCATATCTGGGGTCTCTTTTGGCATATCCTACTTAATAACATTCTTCCTGAACTAGGGAAATAAAACATACAAAAGGGTGAGCTCAAATGCTCAGTAAGGGTAAACAAAAGAAATATCAATCACATTATATATATAAGAACATAACTTTTGGAAATCTTAACCTGCAAAAGAGATCATAATTTCATAACATGGGATAAATCATAGTAGTGAAATGTAATCCAATAATCATAACTTAAAACATGAAACTTGGTGGAATACACACATAATCATAGATAATCATTTCTTACTAGTCATGACTCATTTCCAAAACTATCTTAGTGGACAAAGTCCATTTCTGAACCGAGTTCACTCCTCATTTTAGTCCTGTTTGACTGAACCGGTTTAACCTGCCGTTCCAGCCATGTCTATCTCATGAGATATAAAATCCTTACCCAATGCATTGGAGTGAGATATAGGTCTCACCCATCTCATAATGATACCATTCTTATGTGTGCCACAAAATTATAAATCATACATCATTTCACAAACCATGTAATAAAAATAGGATTCTTAAACATCATGACATCATAAAACAATTCATATAAGATAAAGGAATTCGTAAAAATAATTCCATCACAACATAATCAAATCAATGTAATAATAGGGATAGAAATATAACCCTTTATTATCTTAGATGGAAAATAATTTTGATTAAACACTTGAACTCTATTCTTGAGAAAAATATCCTTTCTACTTCAAAAAGATTTTCCTTTCTTAACATGTCATATAATTTTAAAATAAAATTAGTCGATTAAAAATAATCTTGAAAACTTTTAAAGAAATCTTCTTGGAAATAATCTTTTAAAAATCCATTCATGCCGTATAAGTTAAAAAAACATGCTTCTCGTACTTATTTCAGAAAAGTCAAAAAGTACCTCATACGAAGTACGAAAATATATTCCTTTCATATCTTTTACTAAAAACTCACCAAAGGGTAAAATTAGATATAAACTATTTTACCAGGATATAAATATTACATATTGAGGAAACATGGATGTGAATGATAAAATACACCCCAGTAAATTCCAAATTATAAACAAAATCGGATAAAAATTAGATTGTGATATTTCCCTTACATTAGGTCCAATTTTCTTCGTAAGTGTCTGAACCTCCTGTATAATGATTTAGATAATGTTATTGACTTATTACATAATCATAATTATTTTTATGATAACATATATGGTCATATTATTAGCTCTTTTTATTAATATTTCATTACTACTTGTTATTCGGGTGTTTATTACTTTTTGTTATTATCCGTGTTTTGTCGAATAAATTCTTATTTTTCATTTTAGGTTATAGATGAATCATTTCCAGAATGGTATTAGTGTAATATATATCATATTCATTCACTTAATTCATTTATGTAATCATTATTTAATTAAGATCATGTAGAACGAGTCGCATTACATCGTGGAGATGGTATTCCGTATGTACGCACGAGTGATGATATCGTTCCCATGATCGTGGAATTGTATTGGAGTGTATGTATACTATTTCAGAATCAATATCACTTTACAATAATCATATATAGTAATTATTTATAACATTATACCCATCCAAGTATGGTGGTGGGGGAAAATAGTTTACACCACGGCGTGGAGACGATATTTCGTACATACGCACGCGCAGTGATTTCATTTTCCGTAAGATGGATAGATGGTGAAATAGGGTTGTTTCATACCTATAATAACATATCTGTATATGAGTTATACTGATTTTATTACTTCATAATGAAACAACTAAAGACGAAGAAGTGGAAGGAGAAATAAAGATGAAAGAATCGGTAACAGACATTACCTCTTCTTTGAAGTGCTTCTTTGATACCCTATTTTAGGGCACTAAAATTGGTCATTGAAGAATACCAGGACCTCTAGGATGTTTCTAGGGAAGTGGATAGGAAAAATTGGCAGGGGTTGGCTGAGAGTGAAGGCTCAAAGTGGTGTGAGGAAGAGAGGGAGGAGTTTCCCTTTATAAGGGAGGAGAGGGGAACCTTTTGAATATCTAAATATATTATTTTATTATAAAGCCATATTCGGTTTCTAATAGCTCCAAATTGATTTATTTCGAATCTATGGTGGGGATGGGTCTAAATTCTCTCATCTAATAGAATTTAGACAAGTTTAAATCATTATATTAACCTTATCATTTAGTTTTAACTCTTAGTTAATTAGATTGACATTTACCATGTCACTTTGTATTTTTATATTATATAGTTAATAAACATACCATATACATCCAAGCGACCCCCAAGTTTTTTATTATTAATATATATAACCTTATCTATGCCATTTGAATGATCCTTAGATTTTTAGGAATAAAATAACAATTAATAATATAATATTTGTTTTAAAAACTATTTTATGTCAATTTTGACACTATTTGGTAATTGATTTTTGTAAAAATAATAACAGAATTATTAGTCCGAAAAAAGTTAATTAAATCAATAAAAAAATGCCATATTAACCTATAAAATTATTTGAATTCATAAAAAGTTTCAAATTAAATTTATTTGGGTATTTATAACATCAATTATATCAATATTTCATTAATAAGATAATTACTGCATCATCATTGTGTCATAAATAAATTAAATTATTTATTGTCTAAAAATTACAGATAAAATACAATTATGTAGAAATATTTTTATCTTTCTAATTAATATTTATAGTCGAATTTATCTTATTTATAAACTTATATTAAAAATGATTTAGTTATTAAACATTGATTTTAACTATTTTAACCCTTCTTTAAATAAATTGATAATAAATGTCCTAATCTAATACAAGTGGGACTAAATGGTCATATTTTATTCCTATGGTTGTTTTTGGTCGAATTACACTTATCAAATATAATTATGATGCGTGTTAGGGTAATAATAATAACAATTTTACCCTTAATTAACCTATTTACTTTTAACCGTGGTAAAAAAAAGTAAAAAGTTACTATTCACCAAAAATTATTTTCATCTCATTGAACCACATTTTAGTCTTCGATATTAATCGTGTCTCTCGGATTTTCGAAATTCTACTCACAGAAGTGGTAAAATTATTTTTTAGAAAAAATTCATTTTTTTAACTACACTTAGTGGTTTTACTATTCCTCAGAAAATGAATGTTTCCAGAAAAATACAAAAAATTAGGCCTAAGTTATATTTGATATTATGAATTCAAAAATTATTTTTATTTTAGCAAATTATAAACATATTAGTTACATTAACTAATTTAAAAATTAATTCGCATCGTCAAAACAAATAGCATGTTTTTAAGAGATAATAACTATCAAAAGATTGACACTTGTTTATGTTTGGTTTAAATGTGAGATTACATCCAATGAACAAAATTGTATTAAATTGTAAAAAATATATTCTAAATATACTTTAAATCCACTCAAATTAATAATTTATCACTTTTAATTATTTCGATTAAAAATGTTGTTTTTAATTAAAATTTAGCAATTTTCACTATTCATCAGAATATGAAAGTTACCCAAAAAGTACCAAAATTTCACCCTAAGCTAATTACGATATTCCAGATCCAAAAATGAAGTCCATTTTGAAAAATAAAATTTACTAAATTTCAAAAAGTTGTTATTACAATTCATAACGGCTAGTTTTAATAACATTTTAATAGCATATCGTTGTTTAGTGAAACTTGGTATTGCGTACGACGCAAGATGTTGAGGAAGGCCGTAGTTGCATGTAAAGCAAGCTAGTGTTGTGTGAAATATTCCTTTGATGATTTATATAACATAAAAAAATATTTCTCATAAATGTCTCGGGCGTTACAAAGATCATGGGTGGGATAGTTCCTCTCATGGGGTCTCAGCAGCCTTAACCCAGAAGCCACAAACCGCTCATCCTACATCAACACAACCCCACGTCCCACTCTAGATGCATTACAAAACACAATGTACCTCTTACTCAGCTCAGGTAAGATCGAGATGGGTGTGGTTTCCAGCCGCTTCATCAACTCTTGGAAGGGATTCTCACAAGCCTCAGTCCATTCAAACTCGATTCCCTTCTGGTTCAAGCCCAAAAGTGGTGCTTCCAAGTGAGAGAAATTCTGAATGAACCTTCGGTAATACCCTACCAAACCCAGAAAACTACGAACATCAGAAACAATCTTGGGCTACTCCCAAGATACAACTACCCGCACTTTCTCTAACTCCACTGACACACCTCCCTCCTAGATGATGTGACCCAAAAAATGTACCTCACCTATCTAGAATTGACACTTTGATAGCTTGGCGTATAGCCGATGCCCTCTTAGCGTACTGAAGATGATGTCAAGATGTTGGGAATGATCATAGTGAGTTTTTGAGTACACTAAGATATTGCCGAAAAAGACAAACACAAACCGATCTAGATAGGGATGAAAGATTCGGTTCATCAAATCCATAAACATCACCGGTGCATTGTTCAAGACGAAAGGCATAACCACAAACTCAAACAACCGGTACCGACTCCGAAAAGCTATATGCAGTATGTCGGAAGACCTCAACCTCAACTGGTGGTAACCTGGCCTAAGATAAATCTTAGAAATCACCTATGCACACCTCAACTGATCCAACAGGTCATCAATTCTAGGAAGAGGGTACCGGTTTTTCACCATCATCTGAATCAACTTTCGATATTCAACACACAGCCTTAACGACCCATAAGCCTTCTTTGAAAAAAGAACAAGAGATCCCAATGGAGACGTACTAGGATGGAAAAAACCATTATGTTCCAACCATTCAAGCTGAGCCTTTAGTTCCTGGAGTTCTGTCGGTGCCATTCGGTATGGCGGAATAGAAACTGGCTCCGCTCTCAGCAGCAACTCGATCCTGAACTCGACATCCCTCTTAGGGGTTAACCTCGAGAAATCCTCAGGAAACCCGTCCTAAAATTGTTCCACCATAGGAGGTAAAATAGAATGCTCCCCTTTTGAATTGTCATCCAACTTGAGACATGCCACTCGAGCCGTGAGTCAACTCATCTGTTGACAAAACGGACCCGCATGCCCTGCTCGAAAATCCCATTCGCCATGGTGGACATAAGCATCACCCTCAATCGACCTGAACGATACTCTATGATGGTAATAGTCTATGTGTTCCCGATACAACACAAAACAATCCATTCCCAGGATTAGGTCAAACCCTAACATCTTAAGATTGAACAAGTCCCACAAAAAATGATACCCACCAACTTCCAAGGCACACCCCTTGCATTGCATTATATCCTCAACCCGCACCCCCAACGGAGTGTCAATTGACTAAACTCCACACACCCTCTCTACAGGTAAACCTAGCGCTTCCACAAGTTGAGAACATACAAAAGAGTGTGTGGAACCTGTGTCATACAATGCACTAGGAAAAGTAGAATCTACAAGGATCATACCTCAAACAGTCGACGGTCCATCCTCACCACCACTAGGCGCAAACTGAACTGCCTGAAGCTGACCTGCCCCTATACCATGCCCCCAGCCTAAACTCCCTGCGCTGCACTGCCCTGCTGGCGTGAGTGATCCTGCCCTGGAGTTCCACATTCACCACCCCTACCATTATGGCCCGCGGAGCTCCAAATTCCTGCCTGATATGGGGAAACTGATCCCCTTCCCGTATCTGGTACCTTCCTTACACCATCATGCTCACCCGCCTGCCGGGGGTTCCTGCAGAATCCTTTCACATTCCCCATCCTGCCGCACAAACAACACTCAACTGAAGGTCGAGGAAACTGACCACACATATTCCCCGACCTACCGCACTAATAACAGACCATCTGATTTCCACTCTGAGAGGCTGATACTCTATTCCAACCACATTCCACACTTCCACCATGTTGTGAGCACTCATGGAGTTTCCTTTAACCTTCGGTAGCGGCACCACTCGTCTGTCCCACTGACACAACGAGCCCACTACCAGAATCTCCCTTTATGTTTCCTTCTGAGATCAGTGCCTGATATAATACCTATTCAAACCTCTTCAAGCAGAGGATGTTTACTTGAGACCTGATATCATGTCTCATCCCATCCTGGAATCACTTTGCTACTGCTCGCTCATACCCTACTAACACTAGGACAAAGCATCTCAAATCTGTGAAGTGACTAGAATAGTCCATCAATTATAGTGATCCGTGATTTAGGCTCATAAAATATGAAGCTCACTTCTACAACAAGGTCTCTGGGTAGAAATGCTCCAGAAACTTTTCATGAAACACCTTCCACGACATTCCCTCGGCCTACGCGATTTGAGCCTGAATGTCCCACCAATGCCTTGCCTGCCCTCGCAACATATATGCGGCCACCTTCACTCGATTTTCTACAGGGGAAACCAGATGGCCCAGTATCATCTGGATAGACTCTAACCCGAACTCCGCAGCTTCTATCCCACCCTATCTAGTGAAGGTAGTAGGGTAATACAGATTGAACTCCCTGGTCAACTCAAACATACTCGGTGCAACCCGCCCTGGGTACTGATCGATCATCTACATAAGGTGAGTCATGTTCTCCCAGAAGTGGTCTTCTCTACCTTCATTGATCATCAAATTTTCTTGCTCCTCTACTGGAAGAGTATTCTCTCCAACACCCTCCCGTTTCCCAACTGGTAACCGACGTCATGGTGGCATTTCTCTACAATTCCAAGCACAAGATTTAGCACACATACCACATAAATTTCATGAATTTATCAAGAGCTCTTTTCTAGCAACAACAACCCACTTTTTATATGCTAACCCAACAACATTTTCCAACTTTTTTCAAACCCTATTACTCTATTAAGAATCATTTACACACTTTTTTTATTTCATTCCTCTCACTATTTCATGGTTTCATGAAATGAATCATGCACCCTACATTCCTTCCTCACACACCCACCCCGTGTGTGTGTCTAGTACAATGCATGACCCCTATCTCCTTAGGTGCCTATAATTATGCATTATTTCCTATCCTTGTTCCATTAATCCCACAATCCAAATATCATAAAATAGTTACATCCAACCATATGTGCATCACCCAACGATGAAATATCATCAACTTTAACGACACGTCACCATGAACAGAATTTCCCACCCAGGGTGACAGGGTTTTTCCCTTGTACATGGGGTTAGATACTCCCATGCACAAGCTCATTACCAAGGCCTGACACATATCAACCCATGGCTACCAATCCCAAATAACAAGACCTCAGAGAAGGAGAAGAAATTCCACCTGTGATACCACTTTGTAACATCCCCGACCTAGAAGCCACTAAACCGGTGACCCGAGATGGGTGGCTATATGACCCTAAGAGTGCCTCCCCATACGCCAAAGGCATCCGACTAGCAGTGGGGGTCCACAGAGTCTAGTGGGGAGACTATACCCCCTTTTATCAGAGTAATCCATAACTAAAATAAACCAAATAGTGGAAAAAATAACTAATAAACACGAAACATGTGTAATAACCATTTCCAACAATAAAACATGTCATGTAATACTACAAGTGAAAGAGTGAACAAAATCCCAAAATAACGAAGAAGAAAAAAATCCCCAAAAAGGTCCTGAGTCCAAGTCTGGATCCACCACCAAGTTCTAACCATGTCCACTCAACTTTCTAGCAAGGGCCCTTTCACTTCTCCTAACCTGCATACGTGATGTATGCTCGGGTACCCAATAACGGCTCGAGGAGGGTGTGATTACAACTTAGTAGGCCACCACCAACGATGTCTACAAAATATCGAGTATGAATATGTAGTGCATTCAAAGGGAATATGAATGATAATTTCCATGTTATTAAATATGGTTCCATTAACAAGTTCAGAGAAAAAGTCATTTCCATATCCATTACCATTCATTAAACACCCATTATCACCATTTACCATTTCATCACATTTCCATGGGTTAATCACATACATTATGTTACATGGGTCTAAGGACAACAAACACATGTAAGAGGGTAAACACATTGTTATCCTATCTCACTAGGACTATCCCCTCATAACAACCATAACCTCACCTCAAAGCCTCAGTACGGGTGGATTCAACCGTTAGGATAATAGGCCTTCAGTCAACTTTCCTAACCCGTGCATTTAGGGTGGAGTTTAGAACCTCAGTCTTACCTCAACCCATGGGCATTGATCCTCAAGACATGCCCCACTCTACGAATCCATGTGAACATGCTTATATAAAAGTAACCATCAACCATCCAAACCATTGTCCATCAGCAAACACAATTCACAACAACCCGCATGGGAATCCACATCATGCCTTAACCCATTAACACATTACCATTTCACATAATTTAACCATTTACCCAATTCCCATGTGTTATGCCTATATCACTAAGAATTGAACATTAAACACATAACCTATACCGTTATGGTCTTAAATAAATTTACACATTAACCCATTTAACCCGTTCATCATTTTCATGAATCAACCATTCATTCCATTTCAAATAACCCCTAGGTTATTTCCATGTCTAGGTGCATCATCTAACTTCTATTCCAAGTTCAACCAATCATGCCAACACGTTCATCAAGGGATCTACAATTTACTACAACAAGGGAATATGTTTAATAACAATCCTGAAACCCAAAAAAGCTGGCACATCCCATGGATGGCCCTAATTAGGTCATGTCTATCCCAACACATCCCACGGGGATCGTGAGGGTTCCCATTTGACATTTTAAATATTATTATTACCAAACAATCTAAGGATATCTGAAACATAACCAAAGGAAAGTATGAATTCAACTAAACATGCACAAATACCCAAATAATTAAGCGATATCACTTGTAGACCACCTACCTCGAAACTGCAGATGAATGCACTCTCAATCGAGTCCTTAGACCTCTATCCAACAAAACTTTGGAGCTTCAAACTAAAACTCACCCAAAAGTTAGGGTTCTAGAGCTTCAGAACGAGATGGAGAGAAGATACAAACCCTAAACCAAAAAGAGAATCATGGATGGGATTAACCTTACTCGGAGCTTCGATCTGCAACCATCGGCAACAAAAATTCCCTAGAATCGAAGGAGATATGTCCCTAGGAGCCTTTGGGTGATTTGGTTCATGACTATGGTGGAGAGGGAGGAAATGAGAGGAAATCCCGAGTGGGGTTTTAAAGCACGAAGTGGAAAACTTGTAATTTTTCCCATCTTTATGTGGTCGTAGGGTTTGTCTGCACGTTTTAGCAAACCGTGCACATGCCACTATTCGGAGGAGGCGGGGTCTCAAAATTTATCCCCACGGTATGGAAAACCATGTGCAAACCATGTGCATACTTCTGTCCGAAGGAGGAAGGGTCGCACGGTTTATCCTGGGCAGGCTGCACGATTTTCCTGGCCGTGCGCAGGCCATGCGCCCTTGCCAGTCTTGCCCAGATTTTCTTTTCTTCTGTGCCCCGAGCCCCCGAAACACCCCCAAGGCCTCTAAAAGTTTCAGAAAACATCCCTTGAATCCTGAAACAAGGGATTCTACCAAAAAATAACAAAAACATACAATTTAAAACACCTGGATCTTACAATAATTCCAAATCTATCATAGGTGGATTCCATAAGACATCCTTATGAAACATGCCCTAGAACCTATCTACTATGGGTAGAAAGACATCATTATTTTCACCCCTAGGATTAAGAAAAATAATTGAAACTTATGCCCTGATCTTCCCTAGTTGCTGATGAATTGATCATGTACGACGTAAAACGATATCTCACTCTCCACAGTGAATTTAAGAATCCCCCTCAAAAGACATAAAAGACTCTCTTCTATGGTAATAATATATGTGGGATATGTCCTCCACTAACCATTACATTCTCATAATCAACTCAAAACCAAATATATTAAGAATTTAATCATCCCAAATTTATTTAATCCCCCTATCCATTTGATAATACTCATTGAACAAACATATGATTCTAGCCCATACTCATGAAGGTGTGTCGATCATCATAACCCCGCTCAAAATCTCCTATACCGTGATCAAACCATTGAATATTGATTCATATATAAATGACTCACTAAAAACTCTATGTAGGTCGTGACACCATGTCCATTTCCCTCATCCATGCTCAATCAAGACTCATTTATCTAACATATGGATATTTACGTCATCCTATAATGAAAACGTCAAATATATTCATGAATCGATTATGTATCATATGTAGTGTGTGGGTAGAACTAACTAATCCTCCACCAATAGTGTCTAAAACATATATAGTAAATTATTTTGAATGTAGTTAATCATAGAATAAAATACAATTGATGGAATATGATATTTACGTATCCAGTTTTTATTCATTTGACCACCTAAAACCTCAGGTTTTTGAGGACACATAAACCATCAATTCATGCTTCAACCGGTGTTATAGTCAAAACTATATCTAAGGGATATCATATACCATAATACCCTAGTTTTCATTTATCATGGGAATTAAATTCAAATTACGATCATTTGTAACCATATTTCAATGACAATATCATGGGTGAATAATGTCTTTTTTAACAACTTATGTGTATTTGAAGACTCTTTCCATATCCCACACCGAAATGCCACATGTTTGTTTGGAGACTCAATACATATCCCACACTTTCTATCAATTATGTTTATTTGAATCCATAGTCCATATCCCATACCTAGAATCACATATGGGTATTTTGAGACTCAGTCCTTGTATCACACTCATTTATCACATATGTGTATTTAGAGCCTCAGTCCCAGTCCAACACACATTTGTCACATATATCAAAGTATCACAGTAGCACATAAATAACAATGTTAGTTCAATCAAGTTTATGAATCAAAAACCTTCTTATCAAACATTTTCATTAAATTTTTACTTTTCTTGTTATCAGAGAAATAAAAACTCCTTACATTAATAACATTGAACAATATTACCAAATTCGTAATAAACAAATTATCAACATTTATTCACAAAACCCATTAATCCTTCAATGTTCAGCAAAAAATCCTATTATTCCCATTATAAATCAATTTTATATCCCAATTTTTATCGAATCATACAATCAAAAATAATTAACTAAATCAATAATCCTAATATCCCATTAATTGGAAAATCCCAACACTTCATCAAATTAATTATCCAATTAATTAATATAATTATCATAATCATTTTCTTTATTCTTCTGTAATGGGGGGTATGGTTTTGGAAAACCATGTTCCAACCCTTAACTACACCACTTCCTTCCAAAATATTCTATTTTAACAAAAAAACCAAAAGGTAAAACCAAAACAAGATATAATCAAAACAAGGAATTTGTGTAGTGAAAAATACTCTCTAGTTACACAAAGAAAAAATTAGGACCCTATATTATTAAAACCTTATAATAGGTCATCCTCGAGGTGTACTCCCAATAATCTCTACGATTCCAAGGCAGAAAGATGAGGCCACTGAGGATGAATATTTTCTATGCTTTCCAATCATTCCTCCAAAAAACACACATGTTTCCATTATACAATAAATATAGGTACATGTATTCCCCACTACACAATTTCACAGCGATCCATCAAATGTAATAGATGATACTCAAAGGATGCATTAGTCTCAAGATATAATTCATCCACATAGATCATATGAAAAGGGTCATGGTAACACCACTAAAACTATGAAACATTAATAAAATCATGTATTGAAGCATACCTCTATGGAAGATCTAATTGGTATGACACTGGAACAATTTTCTCCTAAACTGTAGAGACCCGAAGATTAACGTACATTGACATTAAATTACATTTTCAGAATACTTAGTATATAACAAAAACACACACACAAGGATCGTAATAGTTTAGTGTCTTTGGAAACTCGGAATATAATCTTATAATCGTGGTGAAAGATCTTTAACATATCCCATAAAGATCGTCCCTTTTTTTTTCTCAAAACCTTTCTTTACATCCTGGGGAAAAGAAAACATAAAAGGGTGATCTCAAATGCTAAGTAAGGGTAAACAAAAGAAATATCAATCACATCATATTCATAATAACATAACATTTTGGAAATCTTAACCTGCAAAAGAGAGAATAATATCATAACATGGAATAAATAATAGTAGTGAAATGAAATCTCAATAATCATAACATAAAACATTAATCTTTGTGGCATACACACATAATCATAGAGAATCATTTCTTATTAGTCAAGACTCATTTCCAAGACTATCTTAGTGGACAATGTCCATTTCTGAACCGAGTAACCCTCGTTTCAGTCCCGTTTCACTGAACCGGTATAACCTACCGTTCCAGCCATGTCTATCTAATGAGATAAAAATTCTTTACCCAATTCATTAGAGGCAGATATATGTCCCACCCATCTCATAATGATACCATTCTTATGTGTGCCACAAAATCATAAATCATAGATCATTTCATAACCTATGTAATACAAATGGAAATCTTAAACATCATGACATCATAAAACAATTCATATAAGATAAAGGAATTTATAAAAATAATTCCATCACAACATAATGAAATCAATGTAATAATAGGGATAAAAACAGAACCCTTTATTATCTTAGATGGAGAATAATTTTGATAAAACACTTGAACTGCATTCTTGAGGAAAATATCCTTTCTTCTTCAAAAACATTTTTCCTTTCTTAACATGTCCTAAAAATTTAAACTAAAAGAAGTTGATTAAAGATTAACTTGAAAACTTGTAAAGGAAGCTTCTTGGAAATAATGTTTTAAAAATCCATTCATGCCGTCTAAGTTAAAAAAAACATTCTTCTCGTACTTTTGTCGAAAAAGTCAAAAAGTATCTCTAACGAAAAACGACAAAAGACTCCTTTCATATCTTTTACTAAAAACTCACCGAAGGGTAAAATAGGATTTAAACAATTTTAGGTGAATGGAAATAATATTACATATTGAGGAAACATGGATGTGGATGATAAAATACACCCCAGTAAATACCGAAGTATAAACAATCTCGGATAAAAATGAGATTGTGATATTTACCTTAACTTAGGTCCGATATGCTTCGTAAGTATCCGAACGTCCTGTATAATGATTTAAATAATGTTATTGACTTATTCCGGAATCATACATATTGTTATGATATCATATATGGTCATATTATTATCTTCTTATTAGTAATATTTCATTACTACAAGTTATTCGTGTGTTTATTACTTTTTGTTCTTATGCGTGTTTGTCGAATAGATTCTTATTATTCTCTTTAGGTTATAGATAACTCATTTATATAATGTAATTAGTGTAACATATATCATATTCATTTATTCAATTAATTTATATAATCATTAAGAAATGAAGATCATGTAGAATGAGTCGCATCACATCATTGAGACGGTATTCCGTACGTACGCACGAGTGATGATATCATTCCTATGATCGTGGAATTGTGTTGAAGTGTATGTATACTATTTCAGTATCAATATAAATTTATAATAATCTTTTATAGTTACTCATTACACCATTATACCAATCCAATTAAGGTGGTGGCGGAAAACAGATTACACCATGGCGTGGAGACGGTATTCCGTACCTACGCACGCGCGGTGATTTCTTTTTCCGGAGGATGGATAGATGGTGAAATAGGATTGTTTCAAAATTATAATAACATATAAGTATATGAGTTATACTGATGTTATTAATTCATAATGAAACAACCTAAGAAGAAGAAGTGGAAGAAGAAATAAAGGTGAAAGAATCTGTAACGGAAATTACCTTTTCTTTGAAGCGCCTCTTTAAGACCTCCTCTTAGGGCACTAAAATTCGACTTTGAGGAAGACCCGAACCTCTAGGATGTTTCTAGGGAAGTGGATAAGAGAATTTTGCAGGGTTTGGACGAGCTTGAAGGCTCAATGTTGTGTGAGGAAGAGATGGAGGAGGTGCCCTTTTATAAGGGAGGAGAGGGGCTCCTTTGGAAAAACTAAAAATATTATTTTATTATAAAGTCAAGATCGGTTTTAAATAGCTCCAAATTTATTTATTTAGAAGTTAAGGTGGGGATGGGTAGAAATACTCTCATACAATAGAATTTAGACAAGTTTAGGTTCCTATTTTAACCTTATCATATAGATTTAACTTTAAGTTAAATAATATTACTTTGACCGTGTCTCCTTGTGTTCTTACACTATAAGGTTAATAAACTTACTATAAGAAGCCAAAAGAACCCCAAGTTGTTTATTATTAACATATATAACCTTATATAATTCATTTGGCCGAAAATTAGATTTTTATGAATAAAATAACAATTAATAATATAATATTTGTTTTAAAAACTATTTTATGTCAATTTTGACACTATTTAGTAATTGATTTGTGTGAAACTCATAACAGAATGATAAGTTCTAACCAAGTTACTTATATCACCAATAACATGTCATATTAACCTAGAAAATTAATTTAAGTCTTAAAAAGTCTCAAATTACATTTATTTGGGTATTTATAACATCAATTATGTCAATATTTCATTAATAAGACAATTACTGCATCATCATTGTGTCATAATAAATGATAATTATTTAATCCTTAAAAATTCTAAATAAATTCCTAAGATATAGATAATGTTATTATATTTCTGGAGACAATTCATGTTCTAAGTTTCATTAAGTTTATCACTAGATTAAAATTATTATACTTATACGATTTAAGAAAGTGACATGTTGTCACATTGTTTGGTTTTAATAATAATTAAATTATTTTCATTGACAAAATTTAATTTAATGAATCTAATCAGACCCTTAGGTGATATGGGTATACTTTTAGTCATCCAATAGGATTTTGACATTTGTTAGGGTAATTTTAAAATATTATATTTACCCTTAATTACCAAATTTACCTTTAATTATGGTAAATAAAATTTGCCGTAGTTACTATTCATAATTCCCAAAAATAAAAAGTAGCTTATTAACATAATTTGGATCCACTGATTCCAAATATGGAATCCATTTTTCCAAATTCAATACACAAAATTTGCATAAATAAAATTAAAATTAATCCCATTGTCGAAAGAAAACATGTTTTTCTTTAAAACATTGCAAAAGATTGAATTGATTTAACCTACGAATTCAAGGTAAAATCAATGCTAATGACATAAATTATATTAAATGGTAAAAATATATTCTATTTATACTTTAAAACCATTCAATATTATAATTTAACCACATAAGATATTACGATGAAAAAAGTTGTTTTTAATTAAAATATAGCGTGTTTTAACTATTCATTAAAATATGAAAGTTATCGGAAAAATATAAAAACTTTATCTAATGTAAATTTATATATCCTGATTCAAAATAAGAATTTTATTTTGTTAAATTGAACTTATAAAAATGTCAAAAACTAGATTTAATGTGGGTGCGCCATCAAAAGGCGGCAAAACTGCATTTTTTTAAAAATACTTATTTTACCCGAAAAATTTATTTTGTTCTTATACCATGTTCTAGAAAATGTGTAAGATGAATAATAATGTTATAAAACTCAAAATTTAGTTAATACTATTCATAACGGCTAGTTCATGACAATATTATAATAATATATCGTTGTTTATTAAAACCCGGTATTGCGTACAACACACGCTATCGAGGTAGGTCGCGATTGCGTGTAATGCAAGACAAGTCAGGGTTTCGTGTTGTGAAAGAATCCTTCGTTGTTTCATATAACCGAATCCAACCATATTTCATTTATACATTAAATATATATATATATATAT
This sequence comes from Viscum album, assembly GCA_963277665.1. NCBI lineage: Eukaryota > Viridiplantae > Streptophyta > Magnoliopsida > Santalales > Viscaceae > Viscum > Viscum album. Next base: position 793,709,139 of record OY728143.1, on the reverse strand, counting down.
ATACTCAATGTTGGGTATAATAACTATTATCAAAATTGTGTGTAACACGATCCAAGAATAGTGTTGCGTATACTGCAAACTAATACGGTGTTACGTATAGCGCAAGGTAATCTTGGTGTAGAATACAACACAAGACATTAATGAAATTAAAAGAACATTTTTCATAAAATCTCAGGGTGTTACATTCTAACCCCTTAAAATGAATTTCGCCCTCGAAATTCGTCAGGGTTATAAATGGTTTACTACTCGAAAGTTTGTTTAATAGAGACCCACATCGTAAAAAGGAATAACAAGACATGGCTTTAAAAACTAAAGTATGAAATGTAACGGTTACCCAAATTAACACATCACTGGGTTTCCACGTAGGAGAACATAGGTGAAAATATGGATATGGTAGAAAAATCTAACCATCAAGTTCTGATGGAGAGTGGTAGAGAACATGGCTATGAAAAAGACAACAATTGCAAAGCCATAAATTTGTGATGATCTAGGGTACCATATGATTCATCAGATATAAGATCACTAGGACAACATTTTTGGTTTTCAATATTATTTCCCTAAAGTTGATGAAATTGGAATTAGAAGAAATACTTTCGTGATTTCGGTATAGTCTCACCGTTGGTCGTTCTTTGGACAATTTCCACTTTATCTCTTAAAGAAATGAAGTTTAATTTGTCATTCGTGATGTGTTAGCAGATCATGGGATAGAATGATGGGTCATTTCATCTATCTCAAACAAAAGGTTAGAAAAGTTATAAGTCCATCTATAGTGAGATTAATCATATATGGTTCCTAAAATGGACTTATACTTCTTATATCATACTGCTTAATATAATAAAACTGGTTTCTACTAAACAGGGACTTCCTGTTTGCCAGTTGTAGGCGATAAAGGTCAGTCTCACTTCGGTTGTGGGTTTGATTCCCACACCCTTGTCTGACGCGATGGGATGTCGCTCGTCCTGCAGGTTGTCCTTTTTCTAAAACAATATTACTATAACATCCCATAATATCAAAAAAAATTCTATCCTTAAACAATACTAACTTATGTCCAACATAATCCACCGCAATATTTACGCTTATCCATAATACTGCAGTCCACTCTCATAATATATTGAAAATAATTACCAGAGATTTAAAACCATCGTTGATCCCCATATATCATATGATATGTCTTGTTGGTCACATTCCAAACATTCAAAGGCCTTAATCATGTATTCTCTAGAATACCCATTGAACCTAAGTGAAAACATGAATGCAGTTAAAAGTTAACACTTTCCACATACCAAAATCCAAAAATTCTATATACTCAAACCATGATATAACCTTCTCCTTATACCAGTCATGAGCTTATGAATACGGTCAAACATTTCATTTTCTCGTTTTCCTTTCATTATGTGCATATCATCTTTTTTTCAAAAAAAATTCAATCACATTCCATGGTTACCGGTACCATTGAAAACCACAATATACCAATACATAAATATTCCAATATTCCACGATACTATATACAACATTATTTTGTAATCCCATTACATAAACACTTAATCATTCCACCAAATTGTTTTCATATTAAACATCGCCAATAGTGATCGCATGTGACTTCCCTTTGTCCATTTCCTTAAGTGGTTGCTCATGTCGATCATAACTAACCCTTGGATTAGGGCATTTATTAGCATAATGCCCCATTTCCATGCACTTGAAGCATTGAAGTGTTGGTGGTGCGTTATCTGCAGTCTTTTCTTTATTCCCATCATTAGAAACCCTTTTTCCATTACTTCGACACTCAGCTGCTCGATGACCTTGTTTTCCACACTTAAAACATTTTCTAGTCCCTTTAAGAAAATCTCCACCATGCTTCTTTCTACACTTTGATCATAAGGAAACATTCATCTTATTTTCACCATTATTCTGAGATTTCTCCTTGAACTCCATCTTTTGTTTCTTGTCAAAACTATGAGATGGATAAGTAAAACCAACTTCTATTTCTACCTTGATAGCACGACGCACAATTTCTTCATAGATACTAAAGTATCTTATAGCTAATGCCCTTCGATGATTTGGTTTTAAGCCACTAAAGAATCGATCAATTTTACTTTCAGGTTGGACGATAAATCCAGATTCATACCTTGCAAGCCTTGTAAAATTCGCTTCGTATATACCAATAGATTCATCATCCTTTTGATTTAGTTCAAGAAACTCCTTCTCCATATTTGTTTGAAGAATACGAGGGAAGTACTTATTGAAAAATAAGTTCTTGAACTCGTCCCATTCCATGGACTCAATTTTATCTCCTTGCCTCATATTCTTGATAAGATTCCACCATTGATCAGCTTCACCTTCCAAACGATATACTGCTAAGATGACTTTATCATGTTCAGAACATTGAAGAACTGAAAATATCTTTTCAGTGGTACTGATCCATTGTTCAGCAACAAGTGGATCAGAAGACCCACTTAAAGAAGGTGGATGTTGCCTCATGAAGCACTCAATATAATGGTGTTCCCTTCTCTGCTCATTTGGAAGTCCAGAATGATTCATAGCTTGTGTAAGTATAGCAATAAGATTTTTCACCCCATCTCTCATAACATTTGTTTCTTCAGGAGGACAATCATTGCATTGTCCATTTCACTGATCAACACGGTTCCTTCGGGTTCCAGCCATCGTCTAAAACCCAAAAAGAATAGTGTGAGAGGAAAAAATCATGCTAGGGAAAACAACATAATAAAGGGGGAGTACCTTCAATATCTAACATCTTAGGTTAAATTCTAAGATCGTTAGCGCAATTCAAGGACTATAACCTATATTTATACTTAACCTTAGAGACATCCCTAGACATACCTTAGAAATATCTCTAGGAATCTCACTAAAGTTCTCGCATCCTAGTTTCCAAAGGTTGACTAAACCTTTCCTCTGATACCAACTGTAGAGGTCTGAAGCCTAACGTACATTGGCATTACATTACATTTGCGGAATACTTAGTACATAACAAAAACACACACACAAGTATCGTAATAGTTTAGTGTCTTTAAAAACTCGGAATATAATCTTCTAATCGTGGTGAAAGATCATTAACATCTCCCATAAAGATCTTCCCTTTTTTTCCTAAATCCTTTCTTTACATCCTGGGGAAATGAAAACATAAAAGGGTGAGCTCAAATGCTCAGTAAGGGTAAACAAAAGAAATATCAATCACATCATATTCATAAGAACATAACATTTTGGAAATCATAATATGCAAAAGAGAGCATAATTTCATAACATGGGATAAATCATAGTAGTGAAATAAAATCTTAATAATCATAACTTAAAACATGAATCTTTGTGGCATACACACATAATCATAGAGAATCATTTCTTATTAGTCAAGACTGATTGACAAGACTATCTTAGTGGACAAAGTCCATTTCTGAACAGAGTCACCCTCGTTTCAGTCCTATTTCACTGAACCGGTATAACCTACCATTCCAGCCATGTCTATCTAATGAGATATAAAATCTTTACCAAATGCATTGGAGGGAGATATAGGTCCCACCCATCTCATAATGATATCATTCTTAAGTGTGACACAAAATCATAAATCATACATCATTTCATAACCCATGTAGTACAAATGGGAATCTTAAACATCATGACATCATAAAACAATTCATATAAGATAAAGGAATTCATAAAAATAATTCCATCACAACATAATCAAATCAATGTAATAATAGGGATAAAAACAGAACCCTTTATTATCTTAGATGGAAAATAATTTTGATAAAACACTTGAACTGCATTCTTGAGGATAATATCCTTTCTTCTTCAAAAACATTTTTCCTTTCTTAACATGTCATACAACATTAAACTAAAAGAAGTTGATTAAAGATAAACATGAAAACTTGTAAAGTAAGCTTCTTGGAAATAATGTTTTAAATATCCATTCATGCCGTATAAGTTAAAAAACATTCTTCTCGTACCATTTTCGGAAAAGTAAAAAAGTACTTCTAATGAAAAACTACAAAAGATTCCTTTCATATGTTTTACTAAAAACTCACCGAAGGGTAAAATAGGATTTAAACAATTTTAGGTGAATGGAAATAATATTACATATTGAGTAAACATGGATGTGGATGATAAAACACACCCCAGTAAATACCGATGTATAAACAATCTCGGATAAAAATGAGATTTTGATATTTCCGTTAACTTAGGTCTGATATGCTTCGTAATTGTCCGAAACTCCTGTATAATGATTTAAATAATGTTATGGACTTATTACAGAATCATACTTATTGTTATGATATCATATATGGTCATATTCTTAGCTTCTTATTAGTAATATTTCATTACTACTTGTTATTCGAGTGTTTATTACTTTTTGTTCTTATGCGTGTTTGTCGAATAAATTCTAATTCTTCTCTTTAGGTTATTGATACCTCATTTCCAGAATGGTATTAGTGTAACATATATCATATTAATTCATTCAATGCATTTATATAATCATTAAGAAATGGAGATCATGTAGAATGAGTCGCATCACATCGTTGAGACGGTATTCCGTATGTATGCACGAGTGATGATATCATTCCTATGATCGTGGATTTGTGTTGAAGTGTATGTATACTATTTAAGTATCAATATCACTTTATAATAATAATATATAGTTACTCATTACACCATTATACCCATCCAATTAAGGTGGTGGCGGAAAATAGATTACACCACGGCGTAGAGACGGTATTCCGTACGTACTCACGCGTGATGATTTCGTTTTCCGTAGGATGGATAGATGGTGAAATAGGATTGTTTCATACTTATAATAACATATCAGTATATTAGTGATAATGATGTTATTACTTCATAATGAAACAACCTAAGAAGACTAAGTGGAAGAAGAAATAAAGGTGAAAGAATCGGTAACGTAAATTACCGGTTCTTTGAAGCCCCTGTTTGAGACCTCCTCTTAGGGCACTATAATTGGTGTTTTAGGAAGAATAGAACCTCTAGGATGTTTCTAGGGAAGTGTAGAAGAGAATTTTGCAGGGGTTGTCCGAGCATGATGGCTCAATGTTGTGTGAGGAAGAGAGGGAGGAGGTTCCCTTTTATAGGGGAGGAGAGGGGATCCTTTGGAAAAACTAAAAATATTATTTTATTATAAAGTCAAGATCGGTTATAAATAGCTCCAAATTGATTTATTTCGAGTCTAAGGTGGGTATGGGTCGAACTCCTCTCATCCAATATAATTTAGACAAGTTTAGGTTCCCATTTTAACCTTATCGTATAGATTTAACATTAAGTTAAATAATTTTACTTTTATCGTGTCCTCTTGTATTCTTACACTATAAGGTTAATAAACTTACTATAAGAAGCCAAAAGAACCCCAAGTTGTTTATTATTAACATATATAACCGTATCTAAGTCATTTGGCCGAACCTTAGATTTTTAGGAATAAAATAACAATTAATAATATAATATTTGTTTTAAAAACTATTTTATGTCAATTTTGGCACTATTTAGTAATTGATTTTTGTGAAACTCATAAAAGAATGATAAGTTCAAACCAAGATACTTATATCAACAATAACATGTCATATTAACCTAGAAAATTAATTTAAGTCATAAAAAGTCTCAAATTACATTTATTTGGGTATTTATAACATCAATATGTCAATATTTCATTAATAAGACAATTACTACATCATCATTGTGTCATAATAAATGATAATTATTTAATCCCTAAAAATTATAAATAAATTCCTATGATATATATAATTGTATTAGCATTCTGGAGACTATTCATGTTCGAAGTTTCATGAAGTTTATCACTAGATTAAAATTATTATACTTATAAGATTTAAGAAAGTGACATGTTGTCACATTCTTTGGTTTTAATAATAATTAAATTATTTTCATTGAAAAAATTTAATTAAATGAATCTAATCCGACCCTTTTGTGATATGGGTCGACTTTTTGTCATCCAATAGGGTTTTGACATTTGTTAGGGTAATTTTAAAATATTATATTTACCCTTAATTTCCCGATTTACCTTTAACTATGGTAAATAAAATTTACCGTAGTTACTATTCATAATTCCCAAAAATAAAAAGTAGATTATTAACATAATTTGGATCCACTTATTCCAAATATGGAATCCATTTTTCCAAATTCAATACACAAAAGTTGCAGAAATAAAATTAAAATTAACCCCATTGTCGAAAGAAAACATGTTTTTCTTTAAAACATTGCAAAAGATTGAATTGATTTAACCTACGAATTCTAGGTAAAATCAATGCTAATGCCATAAATTATATTAAATGGTAAAAATATATTCTATTTATACTTTAAAACCATTAAATATTACAATTTAACCACATAAGATATTACGATGAAAAAAGTTGTTTTTAATTAAATTATATCGTGTTTTTACTACTCATTAAAATATGAAAGTTATCGGAAAAATATCAAAACTTTATCTAATGTAAATTTTTATATCCTGATTCAAAAGAATAATTTAATTTTGTCAAATTTAACTTATAAACATTTCAAAAACTAGATTTAAAGTGGGTGCGCCATCAAAAGGCGGAAAAACTGCATTTTTTGAAAAATACTTATTTTACCCGAAAAATTTATTTTGTTCTTATACCATGTCCTAGAAAATGTGTAAGATGAATAATAATGTTATAAAACTCAAAATATAGTTAATACTATTCATAACGGCTAGTTCATGACAATATTATAATAATATATCGTTGTTTATTAAAACCCGGTATTGCGTACAACACACGCTATCGAGGAAGGTCGCGATTGTGTGTAATGCAAGCCAGGTCAGGGTTGCGTGTTGTGAAAGAATCCTTCGTTGTTTTGTATAACAGAATCCAACCATATTTCATTTATACATTGAATATATATATATATATATACTCAATGTTGGGTAGAATAACTATTATCAAAATTGTGTGTAACACGATCCAAGAATAGTGTTGCGTATACTGCAAGCTAATACAGTGTTACGTATAGAGCAAGGTAATCTTGTTGTAGAATACAACACAAGACATTAATGAAATTAAAAGAAAATTTTTCATTAAATCTCATGGTGTTACACAGACCACCCAACCAACAAGGGTTCAAAATATCCCTGATTCCTAATACAACAGTAAATAAATCTATGAAACAAACGATGTAACACATGATTACCAAAATTAATCTCAAGGGGTTGTGGATGAATATTATCATAAGACTTCTATATACTATGATACATATCCATACACTTCACAATCATCAAAAAATTCTATGATGTCTCCTTGATGAGACTCATCCCTAATATTTATAACTCACTAACCTCAACCAAACATAGAGATGCTCTACAAAACCTATCATAAAGAGCCCTATATGGTTCCATATGATTATTCACCTAATAATTTTTTTATAATAGAACTCATTAAGTGCTAATTGATTCTCCCAATACCTAACATTGTTAAGAACACTCAGTTATAGAATATCCTCTAAAATCGATATTGTATGATTAAATTGCCCATATATATATGAGTGAAAAGTCATTCTTTGTAAAAGTTGTATACTAAAATCCTACTATAATCCATACAAGATGCTTAAATTAAAGCATGAGTCGTGGTATGAAATAATACTCCATCGAAGACCATGAAGATGGAATGTTGTCCAAACATACAAATCTCACAACTGATCCACTAAGAAAGTCTCTCGTATTGTGAAGAAGCATGATACCTTTGTCTACCAGTCAATAATTACCCAAATAATGTAATTATTCAAATTATTAATTAGGGGAACCAACAATAAATCAATGTAACAACCTCCTATATCCATTTCAAAATAGGAAATAGCTATAGTAAACCACCAGGTCGTTGATACTCGGCCATCACCTGCAGAAATGTGTAGTATCATACCAAAAACCCTACTGTCTACTTTTTCATGCCATGAAACCAAAAATATAATCATAGTTTAGGTTACATTAGATTCACACCTAGATACACCACCCACAGCAAGTATTAAAATTCAAGCAACAACTCATCATGTATACTTGTAGGCACAATGACATGACTCCTAAGATAAATGATCTCATCCTCACATATGATCCAATCAGATGGTGACTCCCCACCTTCAAGGATTTATCTCAAGGACCAAAATTACATACCCTAATATTTTCTATCTCTAATATATCTCAAAAGTGTATACTCCACTAATTTAGACAGTAGAGTCATACTCTCCTAGCTATGATGATCAAAAACATGCATCTTATCTAGAAAAGTCATTATCTTCCATTCCAAAGTAGTCTTATGAACTAGTTGAGTCTGAGTGTTATATCTCAATGAATCAGTAACACTACATCCCTTCCTAGAAATAAATTCAATATCAATGTTGACTGACTACATATACTCACCCTACCACTATTTCTGATGATTATGATATCATTGAGAAAATATATAATTTTTTATTGTATGATATTTGTACACAGTAAACATCTCACCAAATAGACAATAACTCCAACCCATTAAAGCATATAAAACTATAGCCATCTAAATTTAATGAATAGGATAGTTTTGTTTATGTGGCCTCAACTATCATGAACCATACTCCACAAGTCAATTTCCCTTAATCAACACTTCTCCATGTTTGATCCAACAAGCCTCATAAAATATTATATACTCCTTAACATGATAAGGTAAGATCAATGATGGTGTTTAATTTCGAGGGCTTTTTCAACACATATAAGGCATTATCACATGATCCTAACTATTAAAAATTTATTTCGTTATTATTCAATCATAAATTTAGTAATAAAAAATTGGAAAAAACCTATATAAACCACCAATAAATACCACTAATCCTAGAAAACTACATATATCAATAACACTGTTAACATGCTCCCATGAAACAACTACCTAAACTATATCTAGATTAACTAACACACCTTCCACTGAGATTATGTAAACTATAAAATATAGCTGATTAATCTAGAACTGAAACATAGATAGCTTAATGTATAGAAAGTTCTCTCTCAATGTACTTAAGATGATTTGATGATGTTGGGAATAATAATCTTGTGTTTCTGAGTTGGCCAAAATTCCATCCATAGACACTAACACAAATTGACCAATGTATTGATGGATGATTCATTTTATTACATATAAAAACACTATAAAAGTGTTCCACAACAGAAAAAACATCCTGAAAAACTCATAAAATCCATAACTTCTTCTCAAATATATCCTAGTTATACTGTAAGGTCAGACTCTCAACTATTGATACCCCGATCTGAAGTCAATATTAGAGTAAACACATGATCCTCTCAACTTGACAAATATATCATAAATATGTGGAAGAGTATATTGGTTCATCATAGTTATCAGGTTAAACATAAAGTAGTCCACACATAATTAAAATCCCATATTACCCTTATTTCGAAATAAAACTAGATATCCCCAAGGTGACATATTAAGATAGATAAACCCCTTTTCCATTAACCATTCCAACAATTTATTAGTCTCTGGAAACATTTTTAGTGCTTTTATTTATGGTGGAATACAAACAAGATCATCCCCAAGAATGTTCTCCATTACAAATTCCAAATCTATCTTTGCTGGATTCCCTATGACTTCCTTATGAAACATTTCGGAGAACCTATCTACTATGGGAGGAAAGGCATCATTATTTTCATCCACATCATTTAAAAAAATAATTTAATCTAATTCCATGTGAAACCCCAGTTTTTGATGAATTGATCATGCATGACACACATTGATATCCCACTCTTCATAGTGAATATAAGTATCACCCTCAAAATACATAAAAGTTACTCTTTTATAGTAATAATATAAGTGGTATCTGTCCTCCACTAACCATTCCATTCCCATAATCAACTCAAAACCTAATATATTAAGAATTTAATCATTCCAAATGTAATGAATCCCCCTATCCATGAGAGAATACACCTTGAACAAACATATGTATCTATACCATACTCTTGAAGGTGTTTCGATCATCATAACCCCCCTCAAAATATCATCTACCATCATAAAACCATTGAATATTTTTTTCATATATAAAATAATGAGAATCTCTGTTATCTAATACAGAACCAAACAGGGTATAAGCTACATGAATAATTCCTATAACCATCGATTTCCCATTCTCACTAGGAACAAGTGTAGGATGAACTACATGAAAATTTCCTACCCCTATTACCCATGATTCAGTTTTAATCCCCTAAGATGAACCACTATTCTGAACTAAGCACTCATTCCCGGAAGATCCACTTATACTTCTTCGATAGGAATAACGGGTATAAATCCAACTACCAGGATGATATGGGATAGAAGACCCCCTTATTTAATTTTTATTATTTCTAGAAGCTCCATAACTACCAATTTGTCGTGGGTTATTATAGAATCTCTTTTGATGTCGCATCTTGCCATAGTATCCACACTCCACCACTGGTTGGGTATGATTCCTATGAATGTTATCCATCAGGACACACTAGTGGTAGATCACTCCGGTATGATCAAGATTAACTGGTACTTTCAAAAGTTCTTTCATATTTCCACTACTTTGGTCTACATTATCATAGTGATATGTCACACTCTAAGAATGTATACCACATGATCATCATGGAGAAACCATTTTTTCTATACTATATACACCTTAAGGTTCTCCTCAGATATGGGAACTTATTCTAACACCTCAGTAATAATATTTAACCAGAAGATGTTAACATGGGACTTAATCTCACATTTACGAACCACCATATCATAGTTTTCTCAGACCGGGATAAAATTGGAAAAAATAACTAAAATTTTGTAAATCCACCAACATAGTCCATCGATGACATACTCCCCATGGTGACCCTCATAAAATCTATCTCCCTCCCATATTTTAGAGTCTCTAGAAAATTGTGGTCGATGAGATTTTACAAAAATTCATTCCATTACATACCACCTTTTGACCAATTTTGAGGTTAAAAATCCCATCAATGCATCATTGATCATCATAATATATAAGCAACCAACATGACCATATTTTGGGATGGACTCTCCAAATAGAGTAGTATATCCTGAATGGACTAAATATAGAACTGATCAGTTTCAGGTCCACCCTATTTGAGAAAAGATATAGGGATTTGTAACTGAAACTCCTGAGAAATTTCTGATATATTATCACAACCAAATATGTTTATATATCCATCATCTATATTAAGAAAACATTCTCTCGGAACATATATCCGACTTCCTCATCCAAAACTATAGGTGCCTCAGGTTTATTTTCTGGTGGATCATCACAAGGGATAACCTCTTTTCATTCTCTCATCAAGCATTTCATGTAGTAATATCTCTATAATTCCAAACAGACATCTCATGACATATAAAACAAAAGTTTTCTTGTTTAAATAATATAGACTTACAATAATATATATCATTTTATTCCCATAAACCCTACTACATCATCAAAATCAAGGTGTTATCACCACCCTTTACCATTAATCAACTAGGTATAGGATAAGAATGGGTTAAAACATTATCAATCATTCATAGTCTCATTAGACGCTCATTTTTTAAATCATGCATCATTTTACAATTTTGAAATTCATATTAGGAACCATTTTTAGTTGATTTTTAGAAATGACGGGAAATAACATTTATATAACAACTCATCCTAAAAACATCAATTCATTTGTGTGACTAAAATTATGCATGTCACAATAATTTTAGAGTTCCTCAATTTTTGATAGAATACCCAACTCTAATTCCATACAAGGACACAATTCGAATATTAGGAAATATCAAAAAAATAATCAGATCACACAAAAAGTGCATCACTTGAGGTGAAATAACATCCGACCATAACAACAGACTTAGATAACAACAATCCCACCATGGGTACTTTGATTTTACCCCCAAACATATAATATCTACTCCCATGTACATTCTCTTAAACAAGTCCACACTGATCCTATTATATTCTCCCCCTTAACCAAATAGTAATACAAAAGAAATGAAAATAAATGAAAACCCCTCTAATAGTACTTTGTGATATCTTGATCTGGGTTCCACACCCTAGTTCCTCGAGATAGTTGGTCACATGACTTCATGGATTCCTCCCCTAATACAAAATGCTCCAGAAATGTAAAGATGGTCTAATATTAATCATGTAGAGACTATAACATCTTTATAAAAATATGAAAAAACATATCTAAATAAAAATTAGCCAAAATATAATAAAAATAACCAGAATAATACCAATATCAAATGATGACCAAAACAGAATAAAATAGAAAATCTAAAATAGTTGATATGTCATGACATAATAAGTATGTGTTTAATGAAAAACAAAAAATAATGACACAATGAAAACTCATAGTGGGTCTCAATACCAATTCTAATTCCCACATCCATGATCCATCCATAATTATCCATATATTATAAGTCTATATACATTATTATGTACTTTAAACATGACTTATATTCCATTATCAAAATGGAAAACTAGGTAGGGGTGAGTATAACTCAGTTGGACACCACAAATGGAATCTAAACAATATGAATTTAAAAAAAAAATTGTAGTCATACAACAAAAAAATACAATTTATAAAAAGGTCATTACATATCCATTTATTCATTATTAAACCTCATAAACCCCTAGGTTCCCGAGGACACCTGAACCAGCAATACCTTCTTCGACCCATTCTAGAGTCTAAACTATCCCCAAGGGATATCAAATATCACACTACGCTTGTTATAATTTAACATTTTAATTAAAATCACATCACGAATACTTGGAAATATAGTCTAATGCCAATCTAAAGGGAATAAAAAACCATTTCTAACAGCATTTGGCTATTTGGGGCCCCATTCCCAACCCCATACCTTAATTTGAAATTTTTATTTGGATCCTCAGTCCCTAATCTAAAATTTATATCATATATTTGTATTTAGAGCCTATGAATGTTCCCCCCACCTCCTAGAACATATGGCTATTTGGACCATCAAACCCAATCCCACAATTATTTATCATATATGTGTATGTGGAGCCTTTGTCCCTATGCCAAACTAATTTATTAAATATATCGAAAATATCTAAATATCACATAAATCACAATTTCATATACATAAACGTTATTCATCATTAACCTTAATATCAAAAATTATAAATAATGAATATATTTTCACATTATCACAACAATAATAACTCTTTATTTTAATCACATGGAATAAATATTGTCAATTCATCCTTAAACAAATTATCAAAATTTATTCACATAACCCACAAACTATTAAAGATTATGCCATTCATCCCCTGATTCCAATTCTCAATAAATTATTTATATCATCATTTAACTTGTTAAATAATCAAATTTTATTGAAAAAATTAATAATCAAAATATTTAATCAATTCCATAAGAACGATACTATGTTAGTCAATTAATCGATTAATTAATCCAATTAACCCAATTACAATTTACCCAAAATCTACCCATTCAATTATGACATGGAAATTTTATTAAATAAATTCAAAATATGATTAAATTAACAATTCATGGATATTTCAATTTTATAATATCATATACATAATTAAATCAAAACTATGTTATTTTTAAATAACACCACCTACTTCAATATTAATGATGGATTCTCACAAACAATACACACAGAAAATTGAATCATAAAGTTCAATTATAGAAGAAATAATGAGACCTAGATAAAAAACTATGATTTAATATAATACTGATTTATTCTATAGAATAATAGCTCTAGATTAATTACTAATATAGTAAAACATCACATAAGTAAATGAGATACCTATGTGAGAGAGGGAGGAAACCAATCAGGATGAGAATCTTATACCGAGGGAGTGGAGAAAATCATTCAACGACATCTTCGGTGTTCCACTAATTGAGTATAGAAGATATTTTAATCCTTCCAGATGTTTCAAAAAATGACTAGATCAATATAGGGTGATGTTGGGTTGAATAAGGGTAATGTCAATGTTGTATGATAAGTTTTTTAAAAAATTATAGGGAATTAATTTTGGCACACAGTTTCCTATACTGGGCATATGATTTCCCTTATCTTTGTGCCAAACTATGTCCCTCATAAATGGGGTCACACATAACTTATAAATGGTAGTATGGTTATAAAAACTAGAAACTAACCATGTGAATCCACTCTTTTAGGGTTTTCACGGTATTATGGCCTTGGTGCATGGTTTGTGAAAACCATGTGCAAACTATGATCTTCCTCTTTTCCTTCCAAAATTCTAAAATTTTACACTAAAAATATCTAAATAATAAACAAAAAAATACATGCTCAAATAAAAGAAAAAAATATGATAAAAACCTTGAGAAATATATATAAAATTTTAGTATTATAAATAGGAAAAGAGGTAGTGGAATTATGAGCATATGGAGTGATATTTTTTTACTATTCTCTATCCATCTAATTGAAGATATAGTAAATTTACATTTCCTATGAGGAAACCCAAGATTTTCTCTTTTACTTTATTTTCATTTTTTTTCCAATTTGTTTCAGAAAATAAACCACTCATTCTTGTAATATATTCATATACTCTCTCCATTTTAATACACTTTTTATTCTCTCATGTACGTCCTTTCATCTATATAATCTTTGTTGTTATCTTTATGATATTTTATGGGTATGTTATATACACGTGTAGATTCTATAGGTACATAATTTTAAAAGTATCATCAGATACTTGTTGTCTTTATGTTTCTATCTACACATACTTAGGGAAGTTTTTTATTTTGTATCATTATTTCTATTCCAAAAAATGCTATGAGAAATAAATAACTAGAAAATTATAAAAATTAAAAGATACATTTCTATCATTATTATACCCATATGAAAGATGTAATATTTCTTTAGAGAACCCATTTAGTTGAGTACCACTTGTCTCCCAAGGTTTTTCAAGCACATTATTCTTATTTTACATGCTTTTATTCATGATACCATGACGTAAAAAATTATTTCTATCAATAATTTTTTTTAAAAATAATTCTTCCAAATTGTGTATTTTTAGACACCTATTTCATTAATCTTCATTTGTGTTTTTAAGCATTTTATTCCTAATGTTGTGATTATTTTGACCATTTTCCCATCATCAAGATTTTCTATTCTTCTTGAGGGAATAATGACCATGTTATGTCTTTTTGAAAATTCAATATTGTTCCATCAATGAGAGTAATTTTGAATTATTCAATTAAAATTTTAAGGGGTTTTTTGAGATTTTTTCCCATATGACCCATTAATCCACATTTTCATTATCTCAGGTTAAAATAATTATACTGAATCATGTATAGAATAATAATTCTATAATTATACATTAAATTTTGATGGGGTTTTTTATTAATCAATTAAAACTGTCCATTTGTATACCATCTGATTTAGTAATGTTTGAGAAATGGATCAATTCTACTGATTGGATATTTTCTAAACTCCATGATTTTATAATCGAAGAACCCATCTTAATTAATTATCATTTATAATCATAATGTTTTCAATGGTTCAAACTGATTAAAAACATTAAATATATGGTAGAAATTATCTTGATAGACTGAAACTAATCTATTAACATATTTTTAACAAAACTATTTTTTGCCAAAACTCCATCTAAAATTAGAATGCTAATTCACTTAATTAATGTCAATATAGAATTATCCAATCCACTAATATAAATTAAACATCACCCAGAATTCATGGTACATGTATTTATTTTTGATCAACCTCAACATAGTAATCAAATTCATATTTATTTCATTGAAACCAAATAATCAATGTTGTTTTTAAATTTTAGGCAATTATATAAACGAAATCATTTTATATGTAATCTCTAATTCAAAATGGATATAGGGTTATTCCAATATTCATAAAAATGATTATTTTAGAATATAATAATTATTTGATTTTATAGATGTACAACTATGAAGTGTTATTGTGTAATGAAGAATCAAAATCCAAAATATCAGAAATGATGAAGGAATACTAAAGGTAAAGAATATAATATAATTATAAAATGTTTTATTGTAGAAACTTATGGAACTAGGATTAATAATATTTATGAGATATTAATAATTAAAAAACTATTATTGTTTAATATAATTTTTCATAAAAATCACTGCTAATGGTATATTACATCGATAATAAAAATTAATAATATTTAATGATTTGACATAAAAACCTATTTTTTTGTTGATAACAAATATTTCTGACCAATAAATAAAAAAATAATGAATATAAATACATCCTATCCATTGTTATTAAAATACTATTTTATGATATGTACAGACGTTATGTAATCAATTTTGATTAATTCTATATTTGGAAGGGTATACTAATTTTTTATATCAAATTATACATTTTATCTAGAAATATTGAATAAGAAACTCAAGATATCAAGGGGAATTTAATAGTGAAAACAAAAATTTGAAAAATTGATGCATCTCAGAGAAATAACTATTATATAATTTTTATTAGTGGGAAGGTTCTTTAAGAAAATAAAATTATATGGTTTATCCATTAATAAAATTATTCTAATATTATATATGTTCTGTACGAACATAAACTCCATTTAGAATTTATATTCATCAATCATCCTCATCAAAATAAAAGAGTTTTACATCATCCAAGTTTATGTTGAATTACTTATCTATACAATTATAAGAAAATATATATATATAATTTGTTTTCAATTGAGCATTAACATAAATTTTTGATACTAAAAATGATTATAAAACTAATAACTAAAACCCATGATAAAAGTTTTTCACATCCATATTCTATATTTGTTAGGTCTCATAGACCGACACTAAAGAGATTGTTTCTAAAACACTTACCAAAAACATTTGATTTGATATATAGTGTAATGAACCAATATTTTTTATAATATTTCCATAAGCTATACATTAAATCTAAAAAATAATATCAACATATAATGTATTTAAGGTTATTAAATATGAATAATAATTATGTTAGAAACCTTTAATTTTTTTATCATATCCCCATAATCGAACAATTCTAGACACCCTTATATACTACACATATGTGATACTCATCTTAATATCCTAGGTATTGGGCTCATAAAAAAGGATTGATCTTAAATTACTTGAAATGTAAAAATTCATCAATATTTTATCAATGATAAGATCAAATATATAAGGAAAAAATATTTTTAGAGATGTGTCTTATTATAAAGTTAGGGAAATTAAGTGTTGTCTTTAAAGAAAGATATATAAATATATAAACTAAACTGAACAATCATATACCATTGAAAAATAATTTGGAAACATGATATAATAATATGGATACATTTATAATAATATAGAAATAAATAATTAATTTGTGTAATAGTAATAACAATTTGCAATCATTACATTCCGAACAATGATAAACACATCGAGTTCATGATCAAGATTGTTAATGTGACTAATTTGTAATGTGTTCTCACATAATCATATAGATGTAAATAATAATCCTCATTCTCTTGATAAATATTTTCAACATAACATTACCAAATTGAGTGCAATTAAAATATCAGTAATAAAGATATTTTTCATTTCATTCATCTACAATTTCGAATTTCATATACATGCATCTCAATGATTGTAATTTTTTTATAAAGAAATATTAGATAGTAAAAAGAGGATGTAAACATTCATATTGGAATTTAGTAATTAAAAATATTAATTTTATATGAGAAATCACATATTTTTTATTCAAAATTAGAATGTAATAATTTTTTTTAATAAAAAACATTTAAATTTAGAAAAAATTAATCATTAAATATATAACAAATTTTTCTTAAAAAACAATGTTTTTGAGAATTTAATTAATTGAGAATGAGTATGTTAGGTGAAAAAATAATATTACTCAACTATAAAAGATGAAATATCTTATCAAATATAAAATAGACCAATTTTTCAAACATATAGGATTGATTCCCAGGGAATATAATTTTAACGTAATTAAAAACAAATTAAACTAACCAAATAATTAAAAAAAATCATAATTCATGTTGAAAGAGACACATAAAGGGTGATAATTTTATATAAATGTAAATAAAATGAACAAAATTAATATACCATATTATTAAAATAAATATCAAAAAGTTCCCAACATATATGCAGAATGTTCTAGAAGAAAAAGAAAAACTCAATTAATGATAATTGAGTTTACAAAATTATATACAATAATTATAATATAATAATGATTGGGATACCATGAAATTTAAATAAAAATATAATGAAATGAAATGTATTGATTATTTTTTAATGAAATAAGGATGTTAATAAAGTGTATAATATAAATTATCTTGCACAATATTAAACATGTCTCATTGAATTGAAAATCAATACAAAAAACCCTTACTTTGTATTCCTACACAGACACATGGAATCTAAACAACTGTATAAAAAATAAGTATATAATAAAATATTTTGAAAATATATTAATGCATATAACCTCTAATATACTTTAATTGTAATAATTTGATATGAATTTATTACTTAGTTATGGTGGTGTCACCATCCAATGTTATTAATATAAATTTTCATATTCTTTATAATATCAATATTGAAAACCATTCATTGATAAAAATTACCTAATTCAAAAATTATTTAAATAAATTAAATAAGTACCATATATTGATGTACAAATATCATTTATCAATAAATTTTTGTTTTATATATGTTAGTGTCTACTTATTCTTTAAATTTATTAGACCAAAACCGATATTTGAATATTATGTTAGAGGTATAATATAAAATTTTATAAAACTACCAAAAATAAATATTTTCGTATTTACTTAAATAAATATTAGTATTTTTCCCATAGTAAACCATGTTTTATTTTTATATCATCATTATTTTTATTGCTTCAACATACCTATATAAGACAACACTAAAACTCCATAGGTGACTATGTTTAATTATGTGTACAATAACATTATAAAAAATAATAAAGATACTATCTATATTAGTTGTTTTTTGTAATAATATTTCATGGTGTTTGGATAAATAATAAATTTTTTTTAATAATGGTAAAACATTACTTTATTGGAACAATTGATTAGTGTTACGATTGGTTAACAGAAATATTTCTTAATAAATGAGATGGGATTGGGAAATATAGTTAAATTCCAACATAAATTAAAAAATAAATTATATTTATCAAATTTATTCATCAATACCATCATTTGAACTTGTCAAGAGAGGTGCTGTAGAAAAATGTAAGAGGTCATTTCTTTGAGGTTGTAGTTCACACATAGAGATGTTAAACATTCTTTTAATGTTATATGTAGATGGGAATTAATATATAATGATGATAGAATTTATAAAATAACCTATTATTATACAAATGAAACTAGGGTCACAATATTAATATGGTTTGGATTGGCATGGAAGTCAATATTTAAGTACAAAATGTTAAGGATTAAGTAATACTCAAGATGGGACATTGTAATTTCCCCTGAATGATTCATTGATATTAAGGGTATTAAGATATCTTATTGAAAATATAAAATGATTAAAATTATAATGGATTTGATGTGGTTAATGATTATTTTTTATGAATAAATTTTATTGAAAAATGTGGTATGGAGGGGTGGAATTGTTACTCTTTTATATATGAAGATAAGTTTAGTTTACGGATTTCATATGAATTTTAAAGGAATGAATGATATTTTTATTAAATTGTAGAAGGATCCAAAGGTATATACTAGGTATCAGATATAATTATTTGGAGTTTTCATCTCCCCAAAGTTAATTTTTGAGTAATATTGGAATGCTTTATTTTATTTTTTGCAATATTTACTTTTTCTATAATGAAGTATTACCTTGGCAACAAATTGAAATATATTGTAGTTAATTACAATATCCAATGTTAAATATTTCAACATTACATAATTTTGAGATGGTAAAATAATATTTTTATATATTATTAAATATCAATTTTAAGAGTTATATATTATAATTTAGGAACTAACACACGTAACATGGAAAATCTATTTCTATAGCAATATTCTTTCTAATCATTACTTTTTTGTGTATATTAAAATTAAAATTTTTATAAACAGATATGAAATAAATAAGATTGTTTATAAAAATAAATTATTTCAATATTTAAATGAAAAATAAAACCATATCATTTTCATAATTGATTTATGTATATATATGTGGAAAATATACTATTAAATTAGATAAAATGTCTACATAATTAAGGAATATTTCAAAATATATTGATATGTTATAAATAGTTTTTTTAAATTAATGTTTTTCACTCATTAGATAATTTTTCATTCAATTGACTATTTCATTGACTTATTTGTCATTATCTCATATTTTTAGGTTATAAAATATAGAATTTTGAAATGAAAAACCCTCTTCATGATTGACTAAAAAATAAATTATTTTATAAAAATATCAAAAAAACTCACATTGGTGACATATAAATAATTAACCAAAAATGAAGTCTATTTTTAATAATTATATTAATAATATCTATAAATATATATTTTAAATAAAAAGTGAAAATCGAAATTAAATTACATTTTATTCTAATATACTATTTAATAACAGAAAATATTCATAATAATATTTTTTTTACTAATTTATAATTAATTGTAATAAAATTTATTATACATGAATGTATTCATAAATATAATTGAAAATAAAAATCTATTATGGTGTGTCACATTTTTTATTTCTTTATTCTATATATAGTGTTATAAAAAATTGTATAAATTTAGATTTATATATATCCCAAAATTAGAGGGCATGACATTCTCCTCCATTTATAAAAAATCCTTATCAATTTTTTAAATAATACTCACTAATGAAATTGTTAAGCGTTTATATAGGGTAGAAATTTCATGGGATTTACATTGAAATGAGATTTCAATATTAATACATTTGGTAGGAGTAGAAATGTTTTCTATAAAAACATGGTTCAATAGTGGTATCTAGTGAGATATATTGTATAGATTTATTACAAGATCTGTCTATAAAAAATATAGTAAATCTAAAATGGTTATGATACCCTCCAGTAGAATCAGAATTTTTGATCATGGAAAATCCATTACTATTTTTTCTTATACAAAGAAATGATAATTTCCACATAAAACAATATTATGTTGACTATGACATACTTTTATGAACCTATCAGTCATTTTAAATAGACTCGGTTGTCCATTGAGTATAAAAAATTAGAAATTTTAACTGAACTCGGCCCAAAATTCCAATATGTTTGAAACATTCATTCTGGTTTATAGAAGGAATGTTAATTAACCAAATTGTACACACTGGGAATATCTATCCACGTCTTTAGATTTAATTCCACCCAATATCCAAAAATAAAATTTTGATTAAATGTTCATCCAAGCATTTTCTGGGTGATTACACCTTAGTGAATCTATTCCACTACTACATTCACTTGTTTGTATCTAGGTATAGATTTAATTTCTATGAAACCAAATACTAAAAACATCACCAAACCCACATGATGTTATACAATAAATAAAAATATACATTAGACATATCCTATGGTTTTAGAATATTCTTCCTCATTATAATTCTAAAAAACCACTAAACATACACTTAAAGAAGCAATTCATTACACTATTACCAACTGAGGAACCATAGATTAGAAATCAAGGTCTAGTTCAAAAAACCATTCTTCAAACATTATATATTTTTAAAATATAGATGAAGATATCATTAGTTTATATCATTTCTACAAGATATACATTTAATCAGAAGAATAATCACATAATTCAATGAATAGATAGTTTAGTGTCCTTGAGGTCCAGTTATATAAGAATCTTATTTTATAAATAATAAGATCATATATGTATAATAAAACCATAGTAAAATATAGTCTAGTATTCTCATATGATATTGTAATATTCATAACACATGTAATGGAAATATTAGAGTCATGTGACATAAAAAACATATAAACTGAGAAAAAAATAAATATTTTATTATTAGTTAGAATAAAACTATATAGAAAATTGGAAATATATGTATTTATTTTTACAAAAACATATGATAAATAATTTTCTCAATAAGGAATACATGGATACAATATAAAAAAAATGAAAATAACAAATACAAGTGAAAAATATAAAAATATGTTTTATAGTAATATTAATCCATCAGTCATAATAGATGTATATAACATAGAGTTATGGATTATGTATAAGAATAAGAAGCCATAACATTGTTAATAATGCTAACCACATCATGTTCATTCTAAATCATCTGAATGTACTTAATTTAAACCTTGTTCATGATAAATATTATCAATTTAGCTACTCTAAATCATGTTCATGCTCAATCTTATGATATCAAAAAATTCACATAATTATAATGTTAAATTTTGTTAATGAAGATTATATGTTCTATGTTCAAGATCAATATTGTGAATGTAGCTAACCAGCATCATGTTCATGATCAATCATGGGATTATGGATAAACCATATCGTAAAAAGAGGTAGTTAAATTTTCTATTAATATTCTATAATTTACAATATTATGGTCACTTAGAAAGTATATATTTTGATTTTAGAATAAAAAATTAATCACTATTATGTATAATATAAATAAAAATAGAATTCAAAATCATTATAGAAGATTAGTTTTTATTAATAAAAATTATTTTCTTTTTTGAAAAAAAATCCAAAAAGATAGAATGAGGGATTTGAAAAAAAATATTTCCCCATAATGAAAAGTATGAATGTCATATAAAACACAATATGTAGTTATTTTTCAATATTAAAGGAATAATGCTCATGGATTAATATTTTATCTTAATGAATGAGAATATTATTTAACCAAATCCCATACAGATATCATAATTCTTGATTAAAGAGACCATATAAAAGTGTTTTTTTATGAAATTAAAATACCAATAATGAAGATATAATACCTAATAATAAAATCATAGTGTATGATGTTCTCAATAATGAAGTAAAAGAGTTGAAGAAGAACAATAATAACACAATTAATGATAATTGAGTTTTAAACAATATTTACTGTAATTGTAACATAAGAATATGATGGAAAAAATTAAATTAACATCAAAATATTATTATACAATTTATATTAATTATATATTAATTTAATTGTTAGATAAATTGCCGATATAAAGTAAACGAAGAATCATTATATCAAACCAGTCTAATAGATTTGAAAATACTAATAAACAACCCCTATATTTTAATTAATATTGATTAAACACGTATTAAACATGTGTAAGAAATGACCTATATTAATGACAGATATTAGAACCAATTTAATTCCCTTAAAAATTTTCAATGTTTAGTTATAATTATTTATTATACATTTATTACCTATATATGTTTTATTTCAATCTTTAGATGTTAGTTATTATAATGGATCATCATATGATTTATAATTTCAATGTAGATATATATCAATTGTTATAATAATCATTATTAAAATATCAACTAAAAATATAAAATAATTAACATATATTTATTTATATTGATCTTATCACATTTTATAAGTTGTATTAGTTATGTTCCGTGAAATTTTTATCATTGTAAGCATACATCATAAATTTTACTGATGAAGGAATATATTTTCAAAAGAGGATTTATAGTAAATATATCCCTTATAGAGGAAAAGAATCATTATTTTATTTATAAATAATGAATATATTTGAATTTTGGTTCCCATATTCATCTATGGTATATTTCTTTTCCATCGTTAATGTTTGTTGTTAAACTCACCCAAACTAGAACAAACTATAACTCACTGGGTGATAATGGTTAATGAAGTTTGTAATATCATCATAAAATATTTATAATTATATTATATATATATATATATATATTTGGTTGGAGATTATTCTTTTAATTATTTTTTATAAATAATGATAATTGAGTTGAAAAGATAAAAGAGTAACTTTGTGGTGTGAGTTGTTTCTAAGTACAATTGATGAACGTAAACATTTCTCAACAAATGACAAGGGGTGAGATTATATACTAAATATAATTTTTTAATTCAAAAATAAATTACATATTTCATATAAAATCACAAATACTATCATTAAAAAATCATTTTACGTGTTGGTTAAAAATTGAAGATGATGGTTTGTGGAAGAGGTTGTCCAGACATACGCAGGACTGACATTTAATTTTTTTTTGTGGGTGAGGGTGAGTAACTAATTATTTTTATATTAACATAATATCACTAAATATAGTAATGATATCTATGTCATTATATTAAAATGGTTACAATAGGTTTGGATGTGATAAATTAATGATACAATTTTTGGGATTATTTAATAATCATATTGGAACATTAAACATTCTCATAAAATATTCCACGGAAATAAAGCCCAAATAATTCAAAATCGAAGAAAATTGATAATGGAATTGATATTTAATTATAATAAGTGTAACTTGGAATATATTCAAGAATAAATTATAGATAATAACAATGAAATAAAGGGCTTGATGTGTTCAAATTATTTATGTGAATATAAGGGTAATTTAGAGTATACCCAGTAATTATCAATAAAAGAATGTTTCAATTCTAGGTTCAATGTTTAAAAAATAGATAATTTTAATTAAATATAGTTACCCAGGATTGGTTCATCTTCAAATATCATTTCGGATAAATCGTAGAGTTATTTTAGGAGTTTTCTTTTTACCTATTTATCTTTTTCTATAATGTACATATTCCATTATCATAATATTTATATTTTAGATTAATTTGAAGTTAAAAAGTTAATGTTGAAATTATTAGAAATTTTTTACATTTATTTTTTTAAAAAAAAATTATTAAAAAAATTTATTTATAGGAAGAAATTTTAATTTTAGAACAAATGGACACAATAATGAATTTTTAAATAACTGTGTGTTTGAAACAAAAATTTTATATATAGTTTAAAATGTTTTATTTTGGTATTCCTTAAAACCAATATAAATAATACTTTGTAATTACTATATCATTTATAAAAAGAGTTATTCAAGATGAAAATATACAATAACATTGAAGATATTTCTACTTCTACTATTTACATATGAATGTCCGTATATAATGTTTCATATATAAATGTTATGGAAGTTCACATATTATAATGATATCATTGAGATCATATGACATTAAAATTAATAAAATGTACTATTTTCATGATACATCATTAGTACTGGAATTTTTTTTGTTTGATTATCATGTGCATGCTTCTCTGAAGCACTAAGTCTTCTTACCACATTTCTTTCTATTTTTGATATATCCTATATCAGATCAGGAGGACTGACATGAAAATAATAACCCATGTTTTTTGGATATACTTGGTAGTTTATATATAATAAAATTTGTAATGTTTTATTTACAAGTAATTATTATCAATGTATTCTATTTGATTAAATAATTTTATTTGTGAAAAAATATATAGTAATGATGTCATACTGAGGTAGCATGTGTTGGTTGCATCATTGGTAGTAAGAAATTCATTGAATAATATGAAAATTTATTTTTTATTCCAATAATAAGATATATATTGGGATAAGAGGATTAAAATGTTATCATATTTTCACTATAAAATTTAACAATATAAGATGATTATATCATCCAGTAAGTTCAATTAATAAGAAAACATAAATGGTTTGTGGTAGAATATGTGCTTCATTTATTATGATATATCCTATGAAAAGGATATTATATTACATTAAATGAGTTTATAAGAAGGGTTTATTTTCTATGAATATTCATTAACTCTTTAGGGTCAACTATGTGATTCTAGACCTTGATCCTTGTCTTTGAATAGTATTCACTACTACCGAGATAAGGGCCTAAGGGTCACACACAACAGAATATTCAACAGTGTTTCCCATTCTTATCAATAGGATTATATGGGTTTGTGGGATCCAATAAATGGAGTCTGAGTTTTTTCAATAATTATCGATCCCCATAAAATAAAATAATTCCTAGTATTCAGGTTAAGAATATTTTGTATTAGATATATTTATTAAATATATTTACTTGTACAAATGTAAATTCATGGAATTATAAATTAAAAAAAATATAATTTTAAAACTGAAGATTTATTTAATATATTTACGAACTATGTGTAGTGTTAATGGCTCAATTTTATTACAAAATATTTTTATTATAGTACAAGTAAGTGAAAAAATATAAATTCAATTTATGAATCATTAAGTAGTTAATAAGAATTATTATATAATATGTAGTGGGAAATCCATATCAAAATGGTCGACTAGTCAAAACTGGTTATTTGAAAACAACATTAAAAGGAGGAGGATGCTCACTTTAAAAGAATTTAATTTTTTTGATTTTATGAGATTAAATCTCTACTCTACCACTTCACAGATAGAGAATATCTTTATCTAGGTTTTCAATTAGGGCAATTTTCTTATATCATTGGAATGTTGATGTGGTGATCATCTGAACATTAAATGCATCATCTGTACACTGCTCTAGCACACCAAATTTAACAATTGATGCTTGAGTTGTTTTTTAAATATTGTGAGGAATATATAGTTATATTTGGATTTCAATATTTCTAGAATATATTTCTATTGAAGGGCATATTACGAGCATAACATCATATTAAAATTTTCATTAATTAATTTATTTAGTTTTCATAAAAGTAATTATCCAGGATCCTTGGGTATATATCATGGTGTCTCCTCTCCGGATATGATGTTATTACATCCATCACCATTAAAAAATTTAATTCTCCAACCCATAATCTTTTACTAAATTCCCATGTACCTTAAATTGGAATCATATAAATCACAGGATAATTTTATGAAGACAAAAAATTAATTGGTAAGAATTTAATATAGAGTGCATCGCTATGGTCCCAACATCATAGACGACCTCTCATTCATACATCTGGTGGCCATGTGCAAGACATTATTTGTATATAATATCGAATGAAGTATTTTTTGTGAGTAACAAAAATAATTAACACATATGTTGAAAAATTTTATATTTCAACCACCATAGCTAATATGAGAGTTTATTTGATGAACTGATGTATTTCATCATGCATACCGGTTGAACAAATATGGTTTTCAAACTACTAAAATGTCCACACTCTTGTGAAATTTTTTAGTGAATTAAATTTAAATATTTTTTCCAATTATTATTTTAATAAACATTTAAAACATTGGATGTTGGATATGAGTTTCTTCACCAGAAAAACAAGAAAAAAAATTTCATGAAACAAAATGGACTATGATTATGGTCTGCACATGGTCAGTTTTAAATGATTGAAAAAAGTTATTTTTTTTGGAAATATTGGATGGGTTCTCGGGTCATGGGGAAGAAGAAAAATATTTGGTGGTGAATTTTATTATCAAAAAGAATTATTATATATTTATATGAATAAATTATAATTGATTGGTGTAGCCTTTGTTATCAAAACCCATGACCACCTTTCCATCCAATGATACCACTAAATTGCCTTCCATATTCCATTACCATCAACTTGTAGCATTTTAAGAACCTTGTCCACTATTGGAAAATATATAGGAAGATGATTAAGTGTAATTAAACTATTATATTTTAATTTAATTTCATGTCCAAAATGAAATAATCCACACCCAATATGGTGTTCTAGGGTTCTTGGTGGATGTTTCCAATAAGGGTTTTATAAAGATTTAAGGGAAATAAATCCCCAATTATTCATTTAATTATAGAACCGATGTTGGGAAAATATAATGAATTTCCTGGATTATATAAATATTTAAATATAATAGATCTCATCACCACATATTAATAAATTGAAATTGGTGTGAGTTGCGCTGATTCGATCACTCTCTTCTAGTCAATTAACAACATGGTTTGTGCAAAACAAAAAAATCATGATGAGGGTATCACATTTGGATTTTGAAAAATGGAAATTCAATAGTAAAGACTATTTATATTAATAAAAATGTGTTAAATTTAATTGTAAACATCCCCCACTTTTTTCCATAAATATTAATCATCCATATCATGAGTGAGTCATTATGAATAATAAAGGAATTGTTTTTAAACTATTACGTAGTATCAATATCTCTGAGTTTTATCACATTTACTAGTTATCGAAACATTCAACATGTCAATCTTAAAGATAAACCAGAGATATTGTACATACAATTATATTTCCATCCAACACATTATTTTATAGATCATTTATGGTCATGTGCTTTTATCATGTTCATGAAATCTCTAGAAAATAAACCCATTATCACTTATAACATGTAGAAAAAATTTAATGTTAAAAAAAATAATATAATGTTATTCTATAATTAGAACACATAAATCATCGATTGATAATGTTTAATTTGTTATTATAACTTAACATATAGTCATAATAGATGATATTTACACCAAGTATTTGAGGTTATAATTTTCAATATCCAAAATCATATTTGTAAGTTGTTTTTTAATATTAAACACTTCTATCAGGATCTACCTAAAGAGAGTATTGGGTTTCCTGTGTAGAAATGATTTTTTCATTAGTTTTTAATTCCATATCATTATTAGTTTCAAGAATGGTCACTATGAGAAGATAATTTTTAATAGGTATAAACGATTTTTACACGGTCTCACATAGAAAATTTTTGTGGTATTGTATTGTGAAAATAATATCACATAGTTGTGTCTCAAAATTATATGTATAGAATTTCTGTTGTACATGAAATTATATGCCCCTGATAATGTATCTTCAATACCACAACTGATATTGATATGAGGCATCATACTCACCCATAATCTAATATCCAATACAAGATTCTTTATCAAGTATACTTATTTTACCCATGAATCTAAGATGATAAAATATAAATTTATGGTGTAATTTGAAATAGATGATTGTTTCATACTCACCAATGAAGTATCACATCCTCTATGTGTAATAATCCACTCATATTTGTATTTTTTATCAAGTATATTGTTAATCTGACATGTATCATTGTATCATTCTAATACTGCCATATAATCATTTTAGTCTAAAAATAAATATTTGGTCTTCTTAAAGTATCCAAATATTCTCATTTTACATATCCAATGATCCACCTAAGGATTAATAATATATATAGTCATTTTACATACCAAAAATGGTAAATGAGTTGTTGTGGAATGCATTTCATATATTAAAGAGACAACTTATATTGCTTACTCAAGTAGTTTTACAACAAAAAATTTATATATAAAAAGTTCAAAAATATAATCAAATGGATTATTGTCATCTATAATACCATGATGAACAAATTTATTTAACATTTTTTCTATTTAATGATTCTAACATAAATAATAACCTTGAAAATGTTATCTAACTTTAATACCCCAATTAGAATGAATTATTCCAAGATAAATCATTTTAAAAATATAATATAAGTAACTATTTTTCATAATTACCACTATTTTATTGGTTTCTTATTTTAATATTTCATCCACATATAGACACAAAATAACCCGAATTTTTTATTCAACAATGAGTAAACACATTTTTATTCATTTTAATGATTAAATACATTATGTGAAATAATAGAATCAAATTCCTCATAATATTTCTTTAGAGCTTGTTTAAGACAATACATTAATTTAACTAGTTTACCTACATTTTTCATTACATATGAAAACAAAATATTCTAGTTGTTCATTATAAATATATTCATTTATGTCTCTATTAAAAATTTTACTTTAGAAATCTATTTTATGGAAATAAAAATGGATAATTGAAGATAGAGAAAATGTTATCCTTATTTAATTAATCAAAGCTACATGATAATAAAAATCAAAATAATAAATCCCTTATTCTTGTTTGGGTCATTTGGAAACTAACATAGATTTAAAATATTAAATGTTACCATTGTAGTCATACATCCTTTTGAATATCCATTTATAACCTGAAGGATTTGAAAAACTTTTAAATATATAATAAACTGAGTATTATTCCTTATAATGGAATCCATTTCAACATGAATTATTTACTTATAGTAAAAAACTTCTCTAGACAAAATAACCTATTTATATGTATTTTCTTCATCTTCTATAGTAAATACCATATGATACTTATCCAAAAGATGATTATTTTGATCTCCCTTAACAAGGTAAAATATATAGTAATGAGAAATAAAATTTATATTTAGTATTTTATTCTTCATTAGTATTTTACTTTGTTTCGGATCAACTCAATAAAAAAAATTATTATATACTATTTTGATTAAACTAGATGTAATAAAAGAGATAAGAGTATGAAGAATTATATCATACATGTAAAACATAATAAAATTATATTCAGAAAATTAAAAATACTTTGATTCAATAATTATATTACCTAGAAAATAAATAATCCTACATGATTTTTTAAATTATATCCATAAACGATA
Organism: Viscum album; assembly: GCA_963277665.1. Lineage (NCBI taxonomy): Eukaryota > Viridiplantae > Streptophyta > Magnoliopsida > Santalales > Viscaceae > Viscum > Viscum album. Next base: position 793,678,743 of record OY728143.1, on the reverse strand, counting down.
GATTTAATCTCACAAGGAACAAATTTAGTTCATTTAGTATTAGAAAATCTATAATAAGGTAAACACCCCCACACATTAAAATAAGAAAGTATAGGTCTTCTAGTAATCCATGATTCATAAGGGGTAAATTAGTTTTTCTTCAAGAAATCCTATTTTGAATACAAAATACCACTGATAATAAAAAACACCATAAATTTAATGGAAACATAGATTTTATAATAATTGAATCTACCATTTCTACTAAAGTATGATTATCCTTTATACAATAAAATATTCATTTGGTGTGTAAGGAGTAGTAAATTGTGGAAATATACCATTTTCATAACATAACTCATTAAACTCCTTCATAATGTATCCACCGCCTCTTTCTAAGAACAACACATCAATAATTTTTTTTTTTAATTTTTTATTCATATTTTTCATAAGAATTAAACATATTATAGGATTTATTATTTTTACTATGGATATATATTTATAAATGTGTACTATAATCATTAACGAAAGAAATAAATTATTTTTTTTTCAACCATGAGATAATAAGAACTTTATATCTCAAATATCTAAATTTACTAATTCCAATATATCACAATTTATTTCTACACTAGGGAAGGATTCTTAACTATTTTAGATTCTACACAAGTTTAAAATTTATTTCAAATGTTAATTAAGTTTAACCCTTTTATAAATTTTAATTAATTATAATTAACATGTACTAAATGACCAATCCATAAATTTGAAGACTAAATCATGTAACAAAATAGATTCAATCATGTTATTAACATATTGTTGATACATTCCATCATTTGTGTACTATTTACCCAAAACATGTCCCCCTTCAACATGATTCCCCTATTAGATTTGAATGATACCTGAAATCCCTTCTTAAAAAAATAACATAATATATGTTATTTGAAATTTTGGTAGAATACAGAACATTAATTAGAGTTAAATTAATCTAGAAGTAAATTATATCTCTATACATACTTGTCCACTAAAATTGATTCATGAATTATTTAGAAGGAATGCGTCTTTTATGATAATACAATCATAACATGTTTTGAACATTGAATGATCCTTACAGACATGCACTATTGCTCGAAAATCTAGACACCGTACCATATTCAATGAAGTTATAATGTATTTAGATACAAATGAGACTAGATTCCATTTTATCATCATATTTGTAGCAATTTTATAAATAATATTTTTAAAGCGTCATTCCCTTGAAAAATAACCTGGATTTTAATAGAAAATGTATTATTTTTTCTTCATAGACGGATTGTCTTTCTTCTTAAATGTTATTATTTTCATTTATACAGGTAGAAATTATTTTTATTTTCCTATACCAACAATGATTTTAATATTGGGAACATATTTTAATCCATACCAATGTCCCTCAAAATGGATTCTTCTTTAAGGATATAAATATTTTTCAATTACTCCATGGAAACACCATCACTATTTTTATTGAGTGATTTAATAAAAATCAATCCACATAGGTGTAAATTTAGTAATAATTGAACCTACATTGATTTATAATGGTATATTAATTTGAAAGAAAATATATTTATTTTACATAAGTTGACACTCATTAAAATACTCCAAAATTATCTTGTTATCAACCATCTAGTTTTTTAATTACAAATGATTAGTAGTTTTTTGTACCTTCATCCTGATATTTTTACATGAACGTGAGTGTATCCCATGTCTCTTTAGATGTCTTCATTTGGTGGAAATAGTAATATACTTGATTTGATTATATGTTTATAATATTTCCTTGAAATAAAACTTAATGTTCATTAAATTTCTTCTTTATTACCGAAATGTGATTTACTTAGTTGATTTCAATGAGTATGACATGATGATTTATTGTGATCTCATTTGGAATTAGAGTATGAATCGGTTCAAGAATGAAAAAATTCTTTAAAATAGTAAAAACACATCATATTATCTCTCAATAGGGAGAAATTTATTCCATTGAAATGGTAATTTTTGATCATTTCATGGTTCATCACATTGATGGATTTGGATTCCTCTTTTAAGGTTCTGCATTGGGTTTCAAACCCAGCTGAGTTTTTGAAAAATATGTATACAGATAAATATAAAATACTGAACCACAATTTTGAAATTTAATTCACTATCCAAATGCATTTGATCCACCCCATTATTAATGATTTAGGGTTCTTGGTGGAAGTTTACCATTTGGATTTCACCTATATTAGGGAAAAATCAATCAAAAAATTTCTATTTCCCCATATCAGTAATGTTAGAGACAGATATATAATCTCATTGATAGTATAATTAATAACATATAATTGATCACATCATCTATTATTTATTAATGGAAATCAGCATGAATTTCACCGATTGATCTCACTGTTTTGTTCGAGGATCAACATGGTTCAAAAGAAATGAGACTACTATTGATAAGGGGAACCCATTCTGAGTTCAGAAAATATGAAATCTAATAGTTATGAAAATTAGTATTATTAAATATTTATTGTAGAAAATTATAACATCGTCTGTTACCCCATCGCATTTCCACCATACACAGATAGCTTATCTCCTACACACTGGACTAGACCACAAATGACACCATCGATCTCACCCGTATTGAGTCCCTTAATGACGGCTTACATCACAGTGTATGGAGTTCCACCACATCCCATGATAGTCCCTAAGTACACACTAGTACCTTCCTCAACTACCTTAAGTTGGATCCCTTCTTAGACACACTATGATGATGAACATCAGTCCACGGAAATCCACCCTTGTGCGACGTTGATAGCATGTACTTCACATGGCCACCATATTCTATAGTGGGTGGATTCCATTGTCCACATCACTACATTCCATTAGGATATTATCATTCATGTTTACAATAAACCTTATCATCTAATTTATTTTCATATCGGCTAACCAAATACTGGTTCCCCTTCATTTCAGGGTCCCATCACAATTATCCAGATCCATGAATCCTTAACAAAAGAATAGTTTGGGATGGCTTTTACCTATACTTAGTGGGTAATGAAGGGTCTTTTTATCTCCTCCGAACCATTCTGAGATGCATTTGGAAGAAAAATTTATATATATATATATATATATATTTAAACACAGATACCCACACATATATATTTTTATAGAATAATATAATTAAAATTTATGTAAAATTTTGGAATATAATTGAAATAATAAATTGATTGAAAAAATTACTTTTTAAAAAATTAATAAATTAATTAAATTGAACTGAAATATACAAATGTTTCAATAAAAATAAGAGTTTATTATTTTACATTATTAAAGTTACGCATAAAATGAAATTATTACATTATTAATTTTTTTACATTTTATTAATATACAAAAAGTTAAAGAACCTTTAATTATCATGAGACATATACTCACAAATTCCTGTATGATGTTTTTTATTTAATTATTTAATTATTACAATACATGGATTGTAATTATTAAAATTTAAATGAGGATTTTCATGTCTTCTTTGAAATTATTTAATGTAATATTGATTTTTCATCAAACTAATATATATATATATATATATTATGTATTCATGAGGAACCATCATTTGAATGTGACAATTTTTTGTATAATTATGATTATTGGAAGGGATGTAATTTATTCATAGATTTATAATTTTACTAGAATGGATATTGATGTATTGAATTGGTGATTGAAAAAATATAATTTGGATGTGTAGTGAATCAAGGAGTTCCCGTTGGGGACTAGGTTGATCTATTTTCACTCAAAAATCCATGCATTTTTATCTGCTGAAGATCATGTTATTTAATCTTATATAGGTGTTGTTTTAAATTTTATAAATGTGTTATTATCACACATGATCACACAATATATTAAACATACATTTGTATATAAAATTAAAAACAAATGTGATGACTATATTTCCATTTATGGAATTGGTTTTTGTCTTTTTGATCACATAGAATGTAAATATAAGATATAAAAAAAACATCATTCATCATTAAATAGTAAAATTACAAATGAAAATATTAAAACATAAAATTAATTCTATCATCTGAACAAAAACACAACCCTATTTCTCGGGTGCTAATTATTCTTCAACTTTTATGCCCCGAACAATTGGTATGTTATTATGACATATATGGGAAGGATTAAATAATTATAGAATCATAAAACTATCTAGTTATTTATTGTTTCATCTTTAAAGGGATAGTGTTGGGTTAATCATGTTTAATATTTTATGATAATGGGACTTCAAACAAAAGATAAAATAGTGACATATTAATGAAGTCATTCACCGAAGTTTATACATTATAATTCTCCATGTAGTGGAATATCCAAAGCTTGTAGACTATGTGGAGTGGTTACGAGGATCCAAACTACTAGAATACATAATAAAAATAATACTCTATTCATAGTAGTGAGGTAACCAATTATTAATAAATTAGTGGGAGAAATTTAATTATTTATATAATTTTAAATATCAAATTTGTAATGAAGATAAATTTTCTAATCTCAATTATTAACTTTTATTGGAATTTGAAAATAGTACCACATGTATACTATGGAAAATTTGGTCTATTTCCATGTCTTTTCAAATATATTTTTTCAAAAGAAAATATAAATAAACATTTTCAAGGTCCTATGGTATAAGATATTCATGGTATTATTGACCGCAACACCTATTGAGCCACCCTAGTAAGAAAGTATGTAAAATATTGTTATATAATATTCATGTATAAAAAAATTTATGTTTGCCTAAATATTATATGATCAAAGTGTTACATTAGTTGTGGTATAACAAAAGGACATGGATGATTTCAAATTATGTGTCATTTATGATATTCATGTGAGGATAATGTGAAGTGATATTTCAATGAGATAATTATTATACTCATACATGTACATATAATTAGGGATCAAGATAATTGAATTAATTCATTTTTTGTATTGTTATCATCGGTTTACTATATTTTTATTTAGGAATAAAAAAAATTATTGTGTAAAAAATAATCATTTAATTTTAGTAAATCATTCATTATATAGATATGATTACAAGGGATGTATAATCATTATTTTTTTGGTAAAAAAATTGAAATAAAATTGAAAAATAATATTAGATTGTGTAATAGGAAATGAACTGTCACAACATCCTTTAATGAAAAGATGAAATTCTATATGTATTTTGTTATGTTTATTACATGTTGTGAGATAAAGAAATGGAAGATTAAATTTAATAAATTGATGAGAAGATGAATGTACTAACTTCTTGTTCAGTAATATTCATAAATTTTATGTGAGTATTTTGACAAAATTATTTGATATAAAATTAAATATTCATTTCAAAAATGTTTATAAATATGGAGTAACTATATTAGTATAGAAATATTACAAGAACTAAGGTGTGTTATACATGTTGCTGAGAAAGGTTAGTTCCCATGTCAGTTGGGAGAGTACAATGCTTCAATTTTCCTGGAATAATTAGTATAGTTGACTTTTTATAGACTATAACAGGAAATTTTTATTATGTTTTTATTTTACATAAGGATAAATTATTCCATTATTGGAATGAATGATGTTTTTTCTTTTTATACTCTTCCAAAAGTTCAGTAACACTTAAATCATTGGGAATACATATTGAAAGATTCTAATACCCAGTTATGGAATGAAAATATATATTCTAGAAAAACTAAAAGTTTATTTAAAAGATATACCTAGTATGATATTTAGATTATTTGTAGTTAAATACCATATTTACTATTAGCATAACAATTTTTTTATAAAAGGAACCACTGGAAAAAATATTAATTCAAAAATTTATTATAAATTATTTCATCTATAGAGAATGAGGAATTCCGATATAATATAGTGGAATATATACGAATTTAGATTAAATTTTTTTGTATTAATGGAATGTAAAAGTGATTTTTTATATATTAATTGTTAGAATATATGAATATTTTTGTTCCCAAGAGTTAGAGAAAATTTTTTCCAGGCATTCAGAGATCATGAAATATAGAATGGATTTATTTATATTCTCACATTTGCGTATTCACATCAAATACATGATGTTATTAAATGTTTTATTAATTTTCAACCGTAAAAAGGATTTGATCAATATAATGAAGGATAGATAAACTCATAAATAGTAATTTTCTAATGAAAATCATATTCATGATTTAAGTAAAATGAGTATCAATGTAGAAACTTATATGAATTTTAGAAACTTCTATTATTTTCAAAACAATAATTGAAAATAGTTGTGATATCTGTAAACCATATTATAACTATAATGATAAATGGAAATAAAATTATTTATATAACGATATAAAGACTTTATTTTAGAATAAAATGTTTTTACACACAATTTATTTGTTAATATATAAAAACCATTCCCAAAAAAACAGTGTATATTTTATGTAATTATTATAATGTTTATAATGATATTATATAAATCGATACTATATAATGGTTTTAGTAATGTGATAGATTATATTTCTATTAATTAATACACGTGTAAATTTGGCATAGTGGAAGAATGATTGAATTGGACATACTTAAGGACAAAGATGAAAAATAATTATTCTCATAGAAACATGTTCCATATGATATGCGGAGGAGGAATGTTACAAAACACTTATATAATAGGATGGATAAATGCATTGTAAATTTTTTAGATCCACCATTACTGGTGATACATTGTTTATTGAGAATAGTGAATCCTACAAGTAAAAATAATATCAAAAATTGCAAAAAATATTCAAGATGAATTAATATTTAATTATGGATTAAATATTCTAAATACATTGTGTTATTTTTTTGAATAATGTAGTTGGTATTGTATTGAAAATATACATGTATGGTAAAATCATAATACCTATAAGAACATATTAGAAATATAATGAAGTTATTCCTAAATCCATTAGATTTTTATATGTCCTTCCTACTCTCATTGGTCATTTTATTGGGAATTTTATATCAATATAAAAATCTTGGATTGAATTTATATAAAAAACTAGAAAGGGTTGGTGACACCATTGAATTCAAATAAAGTATGAAAATTAGTTAAATCCATTTTGGGATTGATTTATGTTAAATGATCATAGATTATTAATTTAGAATGATTTTTTTCCATGTTTCTCTTTGAGGATAGTTGGAGCGCCACTATAGTGCATGTCAAATATTTTTCTTATCATATGAGAAATTATTATGGGTTTTACTATTATTTAATAGAAGAATGAAATTCAATCTACAATGATTGATAGAATTTATCAATATACATTGTAGGGGACATGATTGAAAAATTAAGATCTAAAGGTTTCATGGAAATTACCTAGAGAATATATATTCAAATTTATTGAAAAATATAGGTTTGAATAATTTTAAATTTAATTGTAACCAGTTTCACGTGGCATAAATCTTCACATGAATACTAGCTTATATATAAGAGAAGATTTAATAGGTGAGTATAATTACTAATGTGTTCTCAATATATGTATAACACATGTCATGTTATGTAATTTAAATTATATTTCCAATATATATATTATGGTAAGAAAAAAATTAGCATAGTCTTATAGAACTACATGGGATGTAGTTTAAATAATATAAGTGTACTTGAGATAGTATATACGATATGTTCATAGTTTATGGAGAGAAATAGATATATCTTAAAAGGGGATACAAACTAGTAATATTATTTATCAATAAGATATAAAATCAATGTTAGGATAAGGTAATGATATTGAAGAGATCATTCATCCTATTTTCACACTTATCTATAATTATAGAGTTTTAATGCTTTTAAGGATGCTAAGAACTGGGGAAAAGTATAAAACATTTTGTTATAATTTTTTTAATAACAAATATTTAGTAATGTTTTATCATTTAATCAATTTTGAAAATTAGATTACTCGTAATATCCAATAGGTTATGAAATAATTGTGAAACAATGGTAGAAACATTGGGATATCCTCTCTTGAGGAGTATATCTCAAGGATATGATAACATAAAAAAGAGTGTAGTTATTCAAGAGAGGTGAAGAAGATATAGAAATTAAGGTCATCACCTAGTAAAAGAATAGTATTTTCATGTGATATTGTAAATGGTTGGTTATAAATTTTCCTCAACTGTTAGTGGGAGTGTTGTAAAAGAAGGTTCGAAGTATCCAAATTAAAAGAAATTTTTAGTTTACATTATCATAAATAAATATAGTTTTTAATAGTGTAATGTCCTCTTCTTTACATCCATTTATATCACTTTATAATTTAATTATATTTATTACAACATATAACTAAACCATGAAAAGACTATATAGGTATTGTGTCTTTAGAAACTGGGAATCATAAACAAATGTTTCATAAAACATCTACATTGTCTCCATTTTATTTCATCATAACAAGACTTATTTTTGGAATATCATAATTAATACCCTTCTTCATGTCATGGGGAAAAGAAAAATATAAAAGGGTCAGCTTAAATTCTCAATAAGGGTAAAAAATGAAATAAAAAACATATCATATTCAAAATATCATAACATTTGAAAATATTATCCTGCATATAGAAGGTCACAATATCATATCATGGGAGAAATTAAAAAAGTGAAATGTAATCTCAACAGTTATAAAATAAGACATGAAATTTTGTTTCATACACATATAATCATAGAGAATATTTTTATATTATTGAAGTCTATTTTCCAAGACCATCAAATCAGATAAAGTTCATTATTAAACTGAGTTTTCTCTGCCTTCCAACCCTATACCATTGAACCAGACTAACATTCTGTAATATCCATTTCTATAACATGAGATTCAAATCATTACCCAATTAATTTGAGGGATATATAGGTCTCCACCATCTCATAGTTAAACAATTCTTACAAGTGTCACAAATACATAGAATCATTCACCATATCATAACCCATGAAATTAAATGGGTTTCTCAAACATCAGTACAACATTATTGATATAAAAAAAATGTATTTCCAAAAACAAATTCCATAATAAACAATATCATGTCCAATTAATAATAGGGATATAAACATAGACCTAAAAACCCTAAATGTAAAATAATTTTGATGAAAAACATTATCTTTATTCATAAGGAAAATATCATTTCTTCTTCAAAAACGTTTTTGTTTCTGAAAATTTCATAAGATTTTAAATGAAAATAAGAGAGGTTAAAATATTATATTAAAGAGGTATAGGAATATTCCTGTAAATAAGGTGTTATGAAGATTAAAAAACCCAGTCATGCCATATAATTTAAAAAAACATTATCCCTATACTTTTCCCAGAAAAGTTAAAAAGTACCTTTTATAGTAAACTAATGAAAGATATCTTCCAAACCATGTATTAACATAAAAAATGGGTAAAAATGATATTAAAAATACATAGAATAATATTACTCATTTATGGAGAATATATTTATAAAACCTGGACAAGGAAGATAAATATATCCTTAGTAGATACTTACGAATAAACAATCTCAGATAAAATGATATTGGAAAAGTTATCCTTTACCTTAGGTCTGATATTATTCATATGTATCCAAACATCATGTATAATGATTTCAATAATGTTATTGATTTATTATAGAATCCTAATCATTTTAATGATTACATTTATGAACATATTTTTATCTGTTTGTTAGTAACATTTCATTGTAACTCATTATTTAGGTATTAACAACTTTTTGTTCTTATATATGTTTGGTTGGATAAGATTGTATTCATCAGTTGAGGTTATCATTATATGATTTAAAGATGGTATTAGTATTATATATATATATATATCATATTTATTATTTAAATTCATATATATAATCATGTATTAATGAATATTATGTAAAACGAATCACATCGCACCCTAGAGACTGTAAGTCATACGTATGCACGAGTGATGATATCATTCACATATATGTCAAATGGTATTGAACTAGATGGTGATTAATAGATCAGAATGAGTATCATGTTAAAATAATCATATACAGTTATTATTTCAACAATTATACCCATCCAAGTATGGTGGTGGTGAAAAACAAATTACACTACGGCGTGGAGACAGAAAGTCGTACGTACGCACGCGCGATGATTTCATTTTTCTTATGATGGATAGAAGGTGAAATTGGGTTGATTCATATTTATAATAAAATATCAGTATATTAGTGATATTTATGTTATTACTTTATAATAAAACAACTAATGAAGAGGAAGAAGAATAAGAAATAAATTTTAATGAATTGGTAGAAGAGATTACCTCTTCGTCAACTTGCCTCCTATAAATTTCCTCTTATAAACTAGAGTTGGTATTTTGAGAATATTGGAAACTATAGAATGTAACAAGGTTTGTTTAGATGTAAAATGGGTAGGGTTTGGCCGAGATTTAAGGCTCAAAATGGATTGAAGAAGGGAGAGAGGATGTTCCCCTTTTTAAGAGAGGAGGTGGACTTCATGATACTATAAAAATATTAATTTATTATATATTCCATTTCATCTAAAAATGATGAAAAACTTTTTTAATTTAAATATAATAATGCTTTTGTTTGAATAACCATTATACGATAATTTATAGACATGTTTAGAATATTTTTCACTCCATATATTTTTGGTTTAACCCTTATATTAACCTTTCTAATCTTACTATGATATCATATTATAAAAAGAACCTTAAAAGGTTAATGTAAAAAGTCAAAAAGTTATTATTTATCATCTTACTATGATATCATCTTATTTTTTGGTTTGTGGGTTAATGTAATTATCATATTATGTAAAAAGACCTACAAAAGGTTATTTATGACATATTTGGACTTATATTAACCATTTGGAATAATATTATTTTTTCGGAATTAAATAACATTAAATAAAATATTTTGTCTTTTAAGATAGAAATTATGTAAATTTTCTACCCTATTCATACGTGACATTTTTAAAAAATTCATAAGAACCTAATTCCATAAAAAAGGAATTAAATAAACTATTATATGTCAATACCATCCAATAAATTCTTGGATTTCATACAAATAACAAAATTCCGTTTTTTGTAATATTTATAAATCTATTTATCTGAATCATTCATTAATGTGGAAATCACATCATCATAATTGTTTCATAAATAAATAAATTTATCTAATTTATAAAATTTATATATAAATAACCATGATGTGGGAAATAATTTTCGATTTCTAATGAATATTTGTAGACATATATATTAGTTATAAAACCTTATATTAAAATCAATTTAGTAAAAGATATAAGTTTAGGTTATAAATATTTTTACTTTAAATTAATTATTATATGATGTCATTTTCACATCCATGTGAATTGATGAGGTCCCATAATCTACCCAAATATGCACATGGTGAGACATATTTCATCTCATTGCATTAGTACACATTTTAGGGTAGCTTTATATTATTAAATTATTATTATTTCATACTTATTTACCAGATTTACCATTTAACCATGGTAAATAAAATAATAATTGATGTTACTACTCATAATGGTCAAAAATAAAAGGTATCTAATAAAAAATTTTTAACCTCATGATTACAAATATTGAATCTATTTTTCCAAATTCAGAACATCGAAGTTTCAGTAATTAATATAAATTTAATCCTGTTGTTGAAATGATAATACGAGTTTCAAATGTTAATACATTGCAATTTATTGAAATGTTTTTACCATTGAATTCAATGTTAAATTATTATCAATGACATAAATAATATTAAATGGTAAAAATATATTATATTTATACTTTAAACCTATTCAATATTATAATTTAACCATAAGAATTTTATCAATGATTTTCATTAAATTAAAATTTAGCATAATTTTACTATTAATCAAACAATGAAAGTTATCAGAAAAAAATCTAAAATTTATCCAAATTAATCCTTTATATCTCTATTCAAAATAAATTTTTTTTTCATATACAAATATTATTGTGTAATAAATATTAAATTTAAAATGGACTATCCATTCAAAGGTTTGAAATTAACCTTTAAAAAATTAGGTTCTTATTCATAAAATAAAATTTTATTCATACCCTATGACTAAAATATCCATTGGATAAATATAAGAAATATTTTATTAAGTATATAACACATATATTTTATTTATTTAACTATATAAAGTAATTCACTCAAATATAAAAATATGTAATTGATATATATTTTTAATAAATAATTAATAGCCAATTAATTCATAATGCATTTTCATATGTTAGTTATAATTATTCCAGCTATCCTAATGGCTAAGATATAATATTTATTTAATATTATGGGAATCTTGTGATTCATTTAAACATACAGTTGTGTGAAATGAATGCTACTGAAGAATAAAAATTCTTTAAAGAAAATATTTCATAATAACATTCTCGGGTTACATTTTACCTCCCTTAAATAGAATTTTGACCATGAAATTTGTCACCTAGAAATAAACAGATGTGGATACCTCCCCCTCATCATATATTCAAGTTACTTGGTAGCATTTTCAAATTTGGGTTTCCTCTATAAAACATTATAGAAGCCAGCGGTCTGGTTTCATTGAACTTTTTTCCCTATGATCCATAATCTCTATCAGTTGTTCATCATAAGAAATATCATTCTCTAGTGTTATGACTTTTGATCATAGTAAGTGTGATGGATCATTTACGTACATTCTTGGGAGAGGAAAATGGAACTAATCAAGAACTGAAGATAGATTCGGTGGATTCTCCAATCAATAAGCTTCCTTCCCAAAACGATAAAGTATATCAAAAGGACTTATATACATAAAGGGCATAGTTTCCACGTCTTTCAAAATAGCATTACTCTCTTCCTAGGAGATATTCATAAAAATACCTTGTCTCCCACATCAAAGTATTGGTCTTTTCTTCGTCTTTCAACATAATTTTTTTTTGACTTCGAGGTAATCTTATGTGTTTGTTGAAGAGATGTGAAATTTTCTTATATTTACTTAACAAGATTATGTCCTAATACCATTCTTTTGAAAAATTAATCACAAAAAGACAAAGTTAGGCACTTATTTACATAGTGGGGTTCATAAAGATCCACCTGAATACTATTGTGAAAGCTATGATTTTTATAAAATTCCACTAATGGTAGGTGTTTACACTAACCACCATTGAAATCCATAAAGCAAGCCCTGAATATTTTTTTCATTGTTTGAATTTTCATCTTAGACTAACTTCCTTTCTGAGGATGATAAGCAGAGATGAAATGTATCTCTATTTCCAGATCATGCTGGATACCTTTCGAGAATGATAAGGTAAACATCAAACCCTGATCAGATATAATGGAAAGTGGTAATCCATGCTATATTACCACTTACTTTATATACATCAAAGAAAGATAATCAAGAGAGAAATCATCTCCAGAATAAACGAAATGTGCTAACATTGTAAGGCAATCAAATATAACTCAGATAGTATTATTGCCTTTGGATGATTTTTGAAGTCCGATGAAAAGTCCATAGTGATGTTTTCCCAATTCAATTATGGTATGAGAAATTGTTATAACATCCACTAAGACTTCTATCTCTCTGCCTTGACTTGCTATCAAAACAAAAATCGAGAGACATATTTGGCGACAACTCCTTTCAGGACATCCCTCTAGAAGTACTCTTTTAGGTCCCTATACATTATTGTCCTTCTAGGGTTAATAAAGAGTGAAGAAATATGTGCCTCATACAATAGATCTATCTTTAATTCTGGTATGCAATGAAGAAAACCCCAATTTCTGAACCTTATCATTTCATTAGAATCAAGGTTGATTTCAGGAACTTTTATCTACTTCTTTTGTTACTCCACATATTCATTATGTGGCTCATTAATCATCACATATATAGATAGTTGAACATTCATTTGATAATGATAATATTCCTACAATTCCACTAAAATTTCAAGATCCCCTATTTTTAAATCCATATATATTGGATATTTTAGGATCCACGTCATGGATAAAATAACACTGTCTTTTCGACACAAATCATTTCCCCTTGTTCTCTTTCCTAGGGTGGTAATGTATTAGTAATTAGTACTCTTTAATCAACTCCAACCATTTTCATTGGCACATATTCAGCTCCTTGTGTGAGAAAATATACATTAAACTTTTATAATTAGTATAAATATCACAATTTTCACCCTAATGATAATGCCTCTCTATTTTTAATGCAATGATTATAACAGCTAAATCCTAATCATTAGTTGTGTAATTTTTTTCATGGATTTTCAATTATCATGATGCATTATCTATCACCATATCATTTTGAATAAGAACACACCTCATCACCTTTTGGGATGAATCACTATACATCACAATCCTTTCATCACTAGAAGGAAGTATGAGGACATCTTCTCAATCTAACCTTATTTTTATCTCTACGAAATTCTCATTGAATTCCTCCATCCAAATGAACATAAATCTTTTTCCAAGTCCACTTTTTGAGAGAATTAGATAATCATGAAAAATCATTCAAAACATTGACTATATCCATCCAAACCAAGAAAACATTGGATCCTAGTTACTATTGTTGGTCTCGATCATCTTTCAATAACCTCTATTTATTCTGAATCCCTAGATATCCCCTCTCACAATATTATTTAACCCCAAAATAAAATATTTTGAAGCCAAAATTCACATTTGGTAATTTTTAAATAAATATTCTCCTTTATCAGGGACTTTAGTAAAATGCTAGTGTGATATTCATGTTCTTTCTTTCTCTTTGAATAGAAACGAATATCATATATAAATACTAACATAAAATAATAAAGATAGTCTCCAAAGACTCTATTTATTAGATTAATAAAGATAGTAGGGTAATTATTAAGACCAAAACACAACACATGAAATTCATATTGTTCATACCATGTACATAATTCCATCATTGGCATGTCCTCCTTTTTAAGCCTTAATTGATAATTTCTAGAATGTTGATCAATATTATAAATGTATTGAACTCCACGTAGTTAGTCAAATAATCCATCAATGCATGGGAGAGGTTATTTTTTCCTATTAGTAATATTGTTTTGATCTCAATAATCAATTTAGAGTCACATTGATACATCTTTCTTATAAACAAACAGAATATGTGTTCCCCATGGTGATGTACTAGGGTTTATGAATCCTTTATCGAGATTGTCTTGAAGTTTCATCAGCAATTCCTTTAACTCAATTGTGGCCTTTCTATAAGGTGTATTTGAAATAGGAAAATCACATGGAATGAAATCTATTGAAAACACATCTACATGATTTGGTGGATGACCTGGAAATTCCTCTAGAAAGACAAAATAAAATACCTATACAATGGGAATATTTTTAATCGTTAGTTTCTTCCAAACCATTTTTGATAAATGACCTTCATTTATTGGAATCAAGATCCATAATATTGAATAAATTTATACAAAAAGGTTTTACTCATCCTTTCGTCAACAAATGATCATAGATTGATCTATAATATGAAATTTGACATCAATTATTTAGAAATTGATATGATATACATATTAAAAAGGCAATTCGTTCCAAGATTCACATCAAATTCCACTATAGGAAGGATCACAAGATTTTTAAGATGTACTTTTCCACAAACATCAGTTAGAGACGAATTAAAAACCATTGATATGATTGTTGAACCAATAGAAGTTATCAGCGAAAACTCAACATCATGTTGTTGATTTAATATGATGATACCCATAGTAAAATATTTAAAAATAAAAAATTTGGTGGATCCAAAATAAAATAAAACATTTTCTCAATTAGTGTGTATGGTATGTGTACCTTTCACCACATCATTATCAGACTCCATGTTGCTGATAGTAACTTCATTTGTGTTTCATTTGTCTTTGTCATTATATGTTCCTTAACATAGATCATCGTCAATAACCCTTGGATTAGGGAATTCATTGAAATAATTCCCCATTACCTTGTACTTGTAACTTTGATGTTTAGAAGGTGCATTTTGTGTATCATTTTCATTGTTTTCATCATTAGACATATTTTTTCATCACATAGGTATTCAATTGAAATATGATTTTACTTTCCACAAATAAAACATTTACTTGAACCTTTAAGAAAATTCCATCCATGTTTCATTCCACACATTTTGATAAAGGGAAAACTCATCTTCGTTTCTGTGTGGTTTTTTGAGTTTACATTGAATTCCATTTTCTCTACTTATCAAGGACATATGAAGGATGGGTTACTCCAATCTCTACCTCAACATTGAGTGAACGTAATAAAATTTCTCGTAGCTATTTATTTCCCTTATAGCTAATGCTCATCAGAGACTTGTTCTTATGTCACTAAAGAATCGATCAATCTTACTCTCTGGTTGGATAATAATACCAGAAATGTACCTTGCATGTCCTGTAAAATTTTCATCATATGTTCCAACCGATTAATCATCCTTTTTCTTAAGTTCATGTTAATCAATCATTAACATTGTATGGAAAATATGACGTAAATAATTATTGAAAAACATGTTCTTGAACTCATCCCATTCCATGGATTCAATTTCATCCCTTTTCCTAATATTATTGATAATATTCCACCACTGATTAGCTTAACCTTCCAAATGATGTATTACTAAGATACCTTTTTCATGTTCAGAACATTGTAGAACTAAAAATATCTTCTCACTTATATAGTTTCATTGAATTGAACATATATGGAGATGGAATCTCTAGAGAATGTGTCGATCAAAAACCCTGAACAAGCTAAAGATGATGAGAAATCTAAGGGGAAGGAGGTTTTTGATCTTGTTGATGAAGATCGAATTGGGCACAAAAATCTATTTAGCCTCTCTGCGAAGCGAAAATATGAGAAATCAGAACTTAAAGATGCCTCTGTTCATGGAAAGAGATTTGTGGATATGGCTAAAATGGATGGAGGATTTTGTTCATGGATTGTGTAGTGGGTAAATCTAGAAGGATCATACATAAGAGAGGGATCGTGCATGTATCGAAGAATCACAACACTATCGAGGAGAGTGTAAAACTATGTATGTTATCAATTA
This sequence comes from Viscum album, assembly GCA_963277665.1. NCBI lineage: Eukaryota > Viridiplantae > Streptophyta > Magnoliopsida > Santalales > Viscaceae > Viscum > Viscum album. Next base: position 793,661,735 of record OY728143.1, on the reverse strand, counting down.
TTGCCAGAGTAGTGATTCCAAAAGGAGTGCGACCTTAGAAATTTCATGATCTTACAAGAAGATTGGCTGATAATTGGGGCTTTGGTGAAAAGAAGATGATGGCCATGGGGAGTTGGTTTTATCATATTATTTTCCCCTCTGATGAATGCAAAAGGTGCACATAGAGTTTGGGTTCTATCCCTATGCACTCCTTCTTCCTTGAAATCCCTTAATGGGATTGAAATTTTGACCCCATCTCGGTCAAAAATACATTTTCTCATGTATGGATACACATTCATAAATTACGTTGTCTTTATTGGCACCCAAAAATATTTTGGGATATTTCCTATTCTGTAGGGAATCCGATAAGGCTTGATAGGAAAACTGATAACCCCAGCTTTGGACAGTATTCTAGGATTCTAGTAGAGGTGGATATGTCAAATATTATAGTGTCTGATGTTGTTTTCACCAGTAGGTATGATAGAATTAACCTTGAAATAGGGTATGAAAGGAAACCGAAATTTTGTCTCAATTGCCATATTTTTTGGAACACATTATCTGAATGCAACAAGAATATGTTTTTCTCCCTATATAATATTTGAGGTCATTTTTTTGGGAGTTTTCAAAGGAGGACAAATGATCAAGGCCCCTCCAATCCTGATATGATTATCAACAAGGGGGAAGGCATGGAATGAAATAGTGGAGGTTCAGGGTGTAACCTTGACCTAAAATGTTGATAATGATCCCATTGTTGAGACTGAGATCAATGACTCATGGAATAATCATTGGATCCTTCTAATGTGGTTACTGCTGATAACGATGGGGGTATTAATGGTGATCAAAATACGATGGATGCTTCTACAATTGAAGGTAGTCTGAATCGAGATAAGGAGGCATATACCGGGGATGTTGAGCACGCATGTTAGGAGTCAGCAAGTCATGATTCCTTTGTTCACAGCCCCTATGGGGGGGGGGAATAGAAAGACATCAGAACTTGGATCTACCTAGTAATGAGGGCTTTGGTGTCTAGAATATACAACACTCAGCAACTCAAGACCCCCCATTGGGAGAAGATCAACTAGGGAACAATACCGAGGAGTATCCTGAAGAATTATCCCAGTTACCATTATCAATGTTTGCAAGAAGAAAGTTACCTACTACATTAATAATGCCAATCAGCTCTAAAAACAGGCTTATCCATCTTTCTATTGATGAAACTGAACCTGTTTAGGTTGGAGGTATACCCAATGAATTAGTTGATGAGGTTAAATCAGATCAAAAGGAATTCCTACCTATAAGATATGATGGCCCCTACACCAAGAGGAGGTCTTCCAATAAATGAAGCTAATGTTTCGGACCTTCCAGGGTCTTGGGAACTCTCCCACGGTCAGATCCACAAAGCATATCATCATGACCAATAAACCCATGTTATTGGGTATTTCTAAACAATGAATGCATTTTTCAAGATGAATTGCCTTCAACTGTAATGTTGTTGGGTACTCCAATATTTCTACCAATCAGCTATAGAATATAAATGAATCTTTATGGGTGCTAAAACACAATAGTTTCATCATTGATTCTTTTCAGACTGACCAACAAGCAGTAACTATATTCTGTTATCATCAGTCCAATTCCCTCTGTGTGACTTTTGTATATTCCTTCAATCAATACATCAGAAGGAGAACATTATGGAACACCTTACTCACCATATATGAGAATGTGTCTACTAGATGGATTCATCTTGGTGAATTTAAAACCATCTTGAGGCCACAGGAAAAAACTAGAAGCAACTTCTACAGAGTTTCATCAAAAGAATTTCATTGCTGCACTGATCAATGTAGGCTGAGTGAAGTTCCCATCTCAGGTGTGAATCATACATGTAGTAGATACACTCTTAATGATAGTCAAGAAAGTAATTTAGATAGTTTTATGGTATAGATGTAAGAAATAAGTGACACAGTGGAGGTTTCTAGCATGACCCTTCCAAGACTACATTCAGACCGTAATCCTATTTTGGATGACCACTGTTTTAGTACATTGAGATCAACCCCTTTACCCTTTATGTTCAAAAATGCACTGATGGTTATGCCAGGGTGCAGGGAAATAATAATGGAGGTATGGAGAATTGATGTCATAGGAAGATATTTGCACATTTTGACTTCCATGTTTAAAATTGTCAAAGCTAGACTCAAAGAGTGGAGTAAAAAATACCTTTCCATCATTTAGAATGATATCGAAGGGGCTGAATCCAATATGTAAATATGTCAGCAGATGAATTTTCATCAGGAAATACCATCTCAAGAAGAGATACAAGCTGCCTCTAAGCATGATAACCGCTTGAATCTTACAGAAAATCTATCCTGGAATCAGCTAAATATTAATTGGCTAAAGGATGGGGATAGGAATTCAAGATTCATTCATTACATGCACAGGGTGAAAAATATTAAGATAACCATTAAGGATCTTATGATTTATAGTAGATGGTTCACATCTAAAAATGATAATTCTAATGTTGTAACCTGTTACTTTGAAAAGTTATTCTCTGGACCTAGGGAGAACAACTCATACAAGATAACCAGGTGTGGTGAACCAAGTCTAGATTACAATAAGAATAAAAACTCCATGAGATTCCTTCCTATAAAGAGATAAATTATTCACTCTTCTAATTAAATATGGACAGTGTTGCTGGTCCTGATTGGTTCACTAATAAATTCATTATATTCTACTGGGAAATTATCTACATTTAAGTAATTAATGTTTTTGGGGAATTATTTCAACATTATTTTATGCCATTTAGGATGAACTCCAATTTTATTTATCTGATACCGAAGAAAGATAATCCATTGGATATTAAAGACCCCAACCCTGTTGAAAATTGGGAACTCCATTCCTAATGTTATTATTAAGATCATGGAAATCTGGTTAGGTGATGTGGCTAAGAATCTTATCATTTCTAATCAGTTAGGCTTTTTACCTGGTAGGAATATTCAGAACTGTCTCTTTTCTACATCAGAATTTATAAATATTATGAGATTAAAAGTAAAAAAATGGCATCATAGCCTTGAAGGTTGACATATCAAAGGCCTTTGACACAATATGGTGGGATTTCATTTTCACAATCCTTAAGATGCATGGATTCTCAGGGAAATTTATTGGTATGGTCTCCTCCATTTTGAAATGTGCTACTCTACCCATTCTTGTCAAATGGATCCCCTAGGGGTTTCATTCAATGAACTAGAGGAGTTAGGCAAGGTGATCCTTTATCTGGGCTTCTGTTCTCTATGGCGAAATATTATCTCTGTCTGTTCCTTAATGATCTTGTCAATATTGGATTTTATAAAAGAATGAGAGCAGGTAGGAATTATTTGCTCACTCACACCTACTTTATGCTGATGACATACTTTTGTTCTGTAAGGATAACATGGAAACTACTTCTTGAATCATGAATATATTTTTACATTATGATGATGTTTCATGCCATGTAATCATTTGGAATAAATACTTTATTGTCGTTGGAGAAGGGGTTCGAAGAATGAAACAAAATGGGGTTCCTCATAAGCTTGGTGTCAAAAGAGATGCTTTTCCTTTTAATTATCTGGGGATCCCCTTGTTTCGGGGAAGGGTTAAACAAGTCCAATTGGAGGGAATATCACTGAAAATTAGTTACCACTTATCATGTTGAAAAGGGAAGACTATGTCTTAGGAAGGTACAGATTGTCTTGTCAACTCTGTTATCACTTCTAGGTTTGTTGACTCTTTTTCTGTATACAAATGGCCAGGAGATCTTCTAAAGGAATTGAGTGGATTGATAGGTAATTTTATTTAGACTGGGTCATCCCATCAAAGGAAACTAGTCACTATTTCTTGTAATGATTGTATAAAGCTAGTGAATATGGGAGGAATGACAGTTAAGGATATCAGAATATTCAATGATGCTCTTCTTCAAAACTTCACTTGGAGAATTTTGTCCAATCCTGATTACTCCTTTGAATTTCTTATTAGAAGTTTTATTGACAGGTTACAAAACAAAAAGTGTATGTATTTGAAGTCTTCATTTTGGCCTTCAGTCCAATGAACATATTCAAATATCATGTATCAATCTCTATGGTTGGTCTGACCTGGATCCCATTTAAATTGCTGGAACACCCCATGATTGTCCTCTACCATTAAGGACTTTATCAGCATTCCACCATCATTGAAAAATCTGTCAATATCTGATATTCAGGCGAACAATGCTGTCTATGACATCATTCCTAGTAATCATTGTATTGAGATTGAAAATTATGCCAATGTTGATACTGATGTACTGATCTGGAAACCTTATCTTAATGGTTCTTTTTCTTGACGGGATTACTACAAGCTGGTGAGTGGTGTACCATCTAGAATTCCTTCATGGGTGGAGGTTGTTCTCAAGCCCTATATATCCCCAATGATTACATGTTAATCTAGAGAATCTTGAAACAATGCATTCTCATCCAGTCTTCTTTACAGTGTACAGAACTCAACATTGCTCTGGTATGCCTCTTCTTCCTTAAGGGTGATGAATGGCTTATGCATCTGTTTATTCTGTGCACCTTTTCTGATCGATTATGTACCAATCTACAAACAAATTTTCAATTATTTTTCAATTTCTTGTTAATTAAATCACTTCTATTCTTATTCCTTCTGTCTAATTTCTGTGAATAGCTGAAATCCCTACTTATTACTGCTACTTTATTAGTTATCTCTTATATCTGGATGTCTCGGAACAACATTGTCTTTTATATGGAAAGCCATGTTTTTGGGAAGGGGTTATGGTGATCCATCGAAGCATCAAACACGCTTCGATGAATCACACCAGATCAATGAACAATGATATATCTTACATTCTCATTTTGAGAACTCTTGGTGTCAGTGGCATGGAATGAAAAACAAGAGTGATGAAATACATATAGTGGATTCCACCAATCTCTGATTATTTCAAAGTGAATGTTGATGGGGCATCTTCTGGTGCACACGGTCCTGCTGGTTGAGGTGGAGTCTTCGGAACCCTTCGGGGCTTTGTTAAAGGTTGTTTCATTCATTATATTGGGCATGCTCATGCGATTGATGCAGAACTGTGGGTGATGATTAAGGCCATCAGGTACGTGGTTCACTATGGTTGGCATAGAGTGTGGAATGAATCAGAGTCCTATGATTATGTACAGATTTTGATTGATCGATCCCAGAATGTTCCATGGAAGATGTTGTCTATCTGTATTTCCTGCCTCCATCTTGTTGAACGATTATCCCTTGATGTTTCTCATGTTTATCATGATGCAAAGCAGGTTCCTCATGCCCCATCCAAAAGGGATATCATGGAGGTTAGTTCCAATTGGTCTTTTGTTCTGCCCAACTACTTTGATACTTGGGTTATAAATGATTGGGATGGTGTTCTTTACACACGGATTTTTAAGGCCCACTTTTCGGAGTTGTTTGGTACTATTTATCTTTTTATATAATAATTTGTTGGGAGATGGTTTCTTCCTGTCTCTCGGACCATTTGGATATATTGTTCCATTGTTCACCCACTAATGGATTATAAGAACTATTTAATGAAGTTAACTGCTGCCTCAGGATGGATTCAACATAATTTTCTCCATACTTTGTTCTTTTAAAATTATGTAATTACTCAAATCATGATAATGTTGTGTGAGCATGGCTACCAGATTTTTTATTCCATCCCTCATAACATTGGGTTTCTCAAGGGGATAATCCTTACATTGTCTGTCATATTCTATGTTAATACGGTTTATTCAGGTTCCATCCATTGACTAAAACCAAGAAGAATAATGAGAGCAATACTAATCATACCAAAAACCTAGATAACCAAAAATAAAATTTCAATTTAGTACACTATAGATATTATCCAATGTTATTCATGTTCATTTCTAAAATACTATAATTGTATCTTATTCTTAGACACATCCATATGGAATTCTCATCCTAGTTTCCAACGGATAACTATACCGTTACACTAAAACCATCTATAGAGACCCCTTCATTACATAAATTGGTATCACATTAGATTTGATGTATATTTATTAAAACATATAACAAAACCATGATAGAACCATGTAGGTATAGTTTCATTAGAATATAGCAAACATAAACAACTAGTTCATAAAACAATTATGTTGTATCATGTTTATTTCATCATAACTAGACACTGTTTTGGAATATAACACTTTATTCCCTTCTTCATTTCCTGGGAAAAAACAAATAAAAGTGTGAGCTCAAATTCTCACCAATGGTTAAAAATTTAAATAAAAATCATATCATATTCATAATAACATAACAGTTGATAATATAATCATACATATAAAAGATCACAGAATCATATAAAGTGATAATTCCTAAAAGTTAAATGTAATCCCAATAGTCATATCATAAGAGATGACATTTTTTGGAATACACACGTAATAATAGAAAACCATTTCATATTTGTCAAGGATCATTTCCAAGACAATCATTGCTGACAAATAAAATTATTGAACCAAGTTCTCTCATCATTCCATCCCTATATCACTGAAGTAGATTAACTTTTCAATCCATCCATGTCTATCTCATGAGATATAAATCTCTAACCAATATATTGGAGGGAGATATATGTCCCACACATCTCATAATGAAACAATTATTACGTGTTCTATAAACACATAGAAACATTCACAATCACATAACCCATAAAATCAAATGGTTTCTTAAACATCATTCCGTCAAAATTGTTATTAATCAAATGGATATTTTAAATAAAATTCCATCTTAAACACAATGAAAGAATATTAATAATAGGGATAGAAACATAATACTACATAGTCATAGATGGAAAATAATTTTGATAAAACACTTGAGCTTCATTCATGAGGAAAAGATCCCTTCTTATTCAAAATTGATTCATTTTTTCAAAATGACATGCAATTTTAAAAAAAAATTGGGTTGAAAATACATTTCTAATCTTATAGAGTAAGCTTCATGAAAATAATTAATTATGAATATGTAGAAACCTGTTCATGCCATATAATATAAAATAACATTCTAATCATTTTTTTTGCTATAAAAATCAAAAAGTACCTTCTATGGTAAACCAAATAATGATCACATAAAAATAGTGTAGAAAAAGTGAAAATGGGTAAAAATTACATTAAACATACATAGAATAATTGTACACATTTATGAGAATATTTTTAGAGAATATGGACATGGATGATAAATATAGCTCCAATATATACTTACTAATAAACAATCTTGGATAAAACATGATTGGAAAAGAATTCCCTTAAAATATGTCTGATATGCTTCGTATGTATCTAAAACTCTTGTATAGTGGTATAAAAAAAGTTAATAATTTATTCCATAAACATAATCATTTGTATGATAACATTTTTTTCATGTTATTGTATTTTTGTTGCTAACATTTCATTGTTACAAGTTATTCATGTATTAATTACATTATGTTCATATGTTTGTTTTGTATGATAAGTTCTTATTACATTTTTTAGGTTATGGTTAAATAATTTTTAGCATGTTATTAGTATAATTCATATCATATTTAATCATTCAATTAGTTTATATAATCATGGTTTAATGAATATTATTTAGAATGAATCACATCACACCATGGTGACGGTAAGTCGTATGTACAAACGAGCGGCGTTATCGTTCCCATAATTGTTGAATGGTATTGAAGAAGATGATATATAGTATCATATAATTTGTATCAGGTTATAATAATAATAATATATAGTTATTATTTCAACCATTATACCCATCCATGTAAGGATTTGGTGAAAAACAAAATACACTAGGGCATAGAGATGGTAAGTTGTACGTACACACCCGCGGTGATTTCATGTTTGGTATTATCGATAGAGGGTATAATATGGTCATTATATAATTATAATAACATGTCAGTATATTAGTGATAGGTATTTTAATAAGTTATATTGAAACAACTAAATAAGAGTATGTAGAAGAACAAATAAATTGGAATGAATCGGTAGAAGTGATTTTCCCTTCCCCAACGTGCCTCCTTTAAATTTACTCTTTGGGCACTAATGTTAGTCTTTTGAGAATACCATCACCACTAGAATGTAACTATAGTAGTTGTGAAGATAAATGTTCTTGATTTGGCTGAGCTTTAAGGCCCATATATGATTTAAGTGGAGACGGTGGAGGTGCCTTTTTATAATAAAAGAGAGGTGCACTTCAGAAAACCCTCAAAATATTAATTTATTATAAATTCAATTTTGACTAAAAATAGTCCAAAAAATATATAATTGTAAAATTAGATTATTTGGTTCAAATAACCATCATCCAATAATTTTAATACCTGTTTGAAATACGTATCAATATTTTTCTTTTTCGTTTAACCCTTGATTTAACCTTCATAATCTTACCGCGATATCATGTTATTTAACCATTGTGGGTTAATGTAACTACCCTATCATTTATAAAGACCCACAAAAGGTTATGTATGAAATATTAATAATTATATTAACTATTTTCTCAAATATTATATTTTTATAAATTTAATATCATTTAATAAAGTCTTTTATGTTTTAAGTTATGAACTGTGTCAATTTTGGACACTATTCAAACTTGAGTTCTTAAAAAAATCACAACAACCTAATTATTTAAAAAATAACTTATTAATTCAAATATAATGTGTCAATATCATCCATAAAATTATTATTTGATATAAAAATATCCATATTATATTTGTTTTATTATTTCTAAATTCATTTATTTCAATCTTTCGTTAATGAGGTAATGACTACATCATACTGCTCACATAAATAAATACTTTCATCTAATGTCTAAAAGTTATAAATAAAATACCATGAATTATTGAATCATTTTAGAGTTATAATTATTAATTCATATACACAGAGATCAATTTTAAAACTCTATATTTAAATCTATTTAGTAAAAGATATATGATTTGGTTATGATTATCTTTACATTAAATTAATTTTTATAAAATTTCATTTTTACACCAATGTGAATCCATGGGATCCCAAAATCATCCCATTGATTAAAATGGTAAAAAATATATAATAATATAGGGTTAGTAGACATTTTAGGGTAGTTTTATATTATTATATTATTATTTTTTATCCTTATATTCCAGATTTACCCTTTAACAATGGTAAATAAAAAAATTACATATGTTACTATTCATAATGATCAAAGAAAGGTACCTATTCAAAAAAACTGGACCTTCTGATTACAAATATGGAATCCATTATTACAAATTGAAAACACAGAATTTTCATTAATAAATTAAAAATTAAAACCCTTTGTTTAAATGAGAATACATGTTTTAAAAGAAAAAACATTTCAAAATATTGAAATGATTTTACCTATGAATTCAATGTAAAATTAATGTTAATGACCTAAATTATATTAAATGTTAAAAATATTTTATAGTTATGCTTTAAAAAAAATTCAATATTTCAATTTAACCATATAAATTATCTTTATGAAAAAAAATTTAAATATATTTTAGCATTTTTTAATTATTCATGAAAACAAAATAGTTATAAGAAAAATAAATGAAATTTATTCATTGTAGCCTCTTGACCCCGAAATGTATTAGTGAATGGTATGTTTAACCTCTTGTATAAAGACCATAGTTTGTTATTAAATTATACCAGAAAGATATTTATATTTATGATGTCATGCCTGATTTATTTATGACCTTATACTTCCCATTTAAAAAAAATTCATGTTAAATTTACATTTTGGGTAATTATCGCTCTCTTTATCGTACGTCTACTAACTTGTTACTCTTGATTGTATCACATGGATCATGATTAAAATAATTCCATAATATAAAACATGATTTATATATCATATATATTTTGAAAATAAATATGTATAAATGACAAATATAAGAAATATAAAACACCGTTTATGGATACAGTATGACGTATGAATGCATTAACGCTGTATCCATTTTTCATATCGTATTGAATAGTACTGAGTGAATAAGATATATGTATGTAAAAATATATATTTACATATATATATATCAAGTATAATTATTATTTCATATATTACATACTTATTAATGATATAAATATTTTTATAATCATTGTTGAATGATGAACGTGGAAATGAATCTCATCGTATCGTGGAGACGGTAATCCGTACGTAATAACAAGAGACAATATCATTATATTGATGGAGAAATAGTATTTAATTGGATGGTATATCATATATAAAAAATAATTAACATGTTATATTCATTATTTACATCAGTTATACTCATTATCATAACCATCCAAATAATGAAATGTCTGAATAACAAACTACACCACGACGCGAAGCCCATAATCCGTACGCACATACGTATGGTGACTTTTTCATTTATTGGATGGATAGAATAATGAATCTGGTTTTACCATATTTATAATATCATAAAAGTATATAAAGGATGCATAAGGTATTATTTTAGAATGGAAAGAACAAGGAAAGTGAATTTGGAAGAATAAAAGAACATGAAAGAGGTGATAAAATATTTACCTCTTTTTCAGGTTCTTCCTTTTGATTTGATCAAAATGGATCCTTAGGATGACTTTATAACCAAAGGAAGGACTATAGTACTAAGGGAGGAAATATGGGAGGATATTGGGGTAGGGTTTGGCCGATCCAAAATGCCTTGAAAATGTGACTTTCAGAGAAGGGGAAGTGTCCTTTTACAGGAGATGTTAGGTTCACTTTAGGAAAATCTTGAAATATTATTCTATAATAAAATCATTTTCGTTTTCTAATGGCTCCAAAATTAATTATTTAAGTACTGAGGTGGGTATGGGTCGATAAAATCTCAATAAATAGGTTTTAGAAAGGTTTAGTTCATCATATTAACCTTATCTTTAAGATTTAACTATCAGTTAAATAGTGTGACATTTACCATGTATATTTGTATTTTTATATTATCTTGTTAATAAACATACTATAAAATTCAAATAGATCCCCCAGTGGTTCATTAATTACATATATATTATTTAATAAGACTTTTGGCCGAACCATAGATTTTTAGGACTATTATATCAATTTATAATATAATATTTGTTTTAAAAACTCAATTATGTCAATTTTGACACAATTTAGTATTTGATTTTTTTAAAGCCATATAAACATAATCACATCAAATAAAATTTATTTATATAACCCTAAAATGTCATATTAACATTGAAAATAAGTGGAATTCAACAGAAGTATCAATTTACATTTATTTGGATATTTATAATATTAATTATTTTAATATATCATTAATAATTTAATTACTACATCATTATTATTTCAAAAATAAAATAAATTATATAATGTCTAAAATTATAAATAAAACAAAATTATGTAGGATATATCCTTATAATTCTAATTAATATTTAAAGTCTAATTTAAATTTTATTTAACACTATATTAAAAATAGTATCGTTATTGAGCATTGAATTTATCTCTTTTAACTCTTCTTTAAATAAAATAATAATAAATGTCCTAATGTAATCCAAGTAGAAATAATAAGATCATATTTTATTTCTGAGTTTTTATGGTCGAATTATACTTATCCAATAGAATTAGGACATGTGTTATGGTAAGTATGATATCATTTTTACCCTTAATTACCCTATTTACTTTTAACCGTGGTAAATAAAAGTAAAAAATTACTATTCACATAAAATTATTTTCATCTTATTAAACCACATTTTAAATAATTATATTAATCATGTCTCCCAAATTTTTAAAATTAAACTCACAGAAGTGGTAAAATTATGTTTTATACAAATTTTCAAATTCTCCTAAAAGGTGGGTAAAAGACGGTAAAAAGTTCATTAAAAATTATAAATCTAATTTTATTGTAAAATGAATACAATGAAAAAAATTAAAAATATATAGGAATTATATATATATTTTGACTTAAAAGAAATTTAAATAAAATATATAATTATTTCAATAAAAATTCTGTTTTAAACAATAATGCATTGTTTTTCACTATTCATCAAAAATTGAATTTTTTCAGAGAAATACCTAAAATTTACTCGTAGATAATATTGATATTCTAGATTCAAAAATAAATACTATTTTACGAAATTAAAAAAATAGATGTTTCATTAATTAATTTAAAATTGGTTCCCATTATCAAAACAAAGAAGTGGGTTTTTGAAAAGAAAAAACTATCAGAAGATTGACTTGGGTTTATGTCAAATTTAAATGTGAAATTACTTATAATGAATTAAATTCTATTAAATGATAAAAATATAATATAATTATACTTAAAAACCATTCAAATTCATAATTTAACACTATAAATTATTTTGATTAAAAAAGTGTTTTCAATTTAAAATTAGTATCTTTCAATATTAATCAAAATATGAATGTTTTGAGAAAAGTACCAAAAATTTATTCAAAGTAAATTTTTATGTCTTGATTCTATTAAATAATTTAATTTCATTATATTGAGTGTATAAATGTGTCAAATATTTGTTTTAAAAATTATTCTCTAATAAATAAGCGGCATAATTGCATTTTTTTGCAAAATAATACTTTTATCTAAAAAATCGAATTTGTCATGATATTATGTCTAAGAGACACAAAATATGAATTCTAAAATTATATGTAGTACATAAAATTCAAAATTCAGTTAATAAATTTCATAACTGAATTTTTACGGCTAGTTTGTTACGTCGTGGTGTGCTCGATCTCAGTGTTGCGTGTAGCACACGCTATTGAATTACATTAAAGAGATAACATACAATGAAATCATGTGGTGTTACATTCTCCCCTCTATCAATAAATTGATTCCTAAAAATTTTAAATTGTTCTTTGAATATAAACGTTTAAAAATATAAAAATATCTTTATGGAAAACCCACATAAAAAATTATATAAATTAAATTTAGTCTTAATAAGAGGGAATGAGAATGAGAAGGTTATTTCCAAATTATGAGATCAATTAGGAGAACATTTGTTGAAATAATACACTCATAATTGGAGTAAAAATGTAAATATTTATTGGGACCGATTGAGGTAATTAATAAAAAACAAGTGTAAAATTGAGGGGATCAAAGTAATAAATATAAGATGATGTCAAATATAATTGGATCAACAAAATATATGGTATTAGGATAAAACATTGTTTGTGTTAAGATCCCTTCCCTGAAGTTTAAATATTAATTTATTCACAGAATAAGAGGAATATATATATATATATACTTGAAAAGTAGAGTTTCATCCTTCAACTAATTCTTCCAAAAACTCATCTTTCACTCCAAAAGATAATAGAATTCAAAAATATTATATTTATCCTAATCATATAGGGTTTGAAAAATAATTAATTTATAATTCATTTTTCTGACAATTTAAAAAACAAAATAATACAAACTAGGACATCACGTATTCCAGTGGTAGGTTATCCTTCCTTTTCGCCCTTCAGTTGTTGGTTCAAATATCACGACCTCTCTGGATCAGACGGGTTGTCGCCCGACCTACGGGTTGTCCTTTGTATAAAAATCCAAAAAAAATCTCAATAGATGAGTTAACCTTAAAAATAGTATCCAATTTCAAACTTAATCGCTTCCAACTTTTAGACTTATAAAAATACTTCTGTCCAAACTCACAATCCGAAATTTTTAAAGAAGGTAAACAAAATCAAGATCCATTTTTCTATCTAATAACATGTAAATACCACCATCATGTATTGTTTTAAAACATGGTAACCCCTTAATTATCATATAACTATATTTATTACATTCATCCTTCCTTATTCTTTATAGAATTACGGATATTCTTCTTATATCAAAAAATTTTGTAAACACCAATAATGATGGAATATAAAGATCATTAATGAGTTTCAAGGTAATTAAGGATATCCAATATAATTTATTCAAATCAATCATATCTTATTATAAATTCACTATATCAGTATCAAAATCATATTAAGGATTATCTTTCTCTCTACCATATATTTTCCAAAACAATTAACCTTCAATTGAGTAACATTTCTTGGTTCCACACAATCACAAGTCCTTAGTGAAATCGAACTTCATTGTAATCCTTATATGCTCTATAATTCTTATAACATGTACATCATTAATACAATACTCAAATGGAACAATACTTTAACAACAACATAAGAACTCTTAATAATTCCTCTTTATCTTAAGTAGCATCATAACATGATTATTATCCAAGAACAGCATTTGGGGCATACTCTGATGATTTAGAAAATTGATTCATGTAGTGTCCCAACTCCTTGCAGATGAAGCATTGTACATTTGATAACTTTTTCTTACCGTTGCAATCACGTACTTGGTGTCATTTTTACCCACACTTATAAGAAACTACCATTCCCTTCAATCATTTACTAAGGTGATTCTTTCCACAGCTGTCACATATGGGAAAATCCTTCTTTCACTTATTCCCTTTAACTATCCTTCTCTCTTCCATCCTTTTCTTCTCTTATATCCCTAAAAATCCATAGGACTCATAAAATTCTTTACTTATCATGTTAACACATGATACTATTTCATCATATGATCATAATACATGGGAGACTATTTCTATAATAATTGTAGGCATAATACCATGAATTATATGATCCTTCATACTCTTGGGATCATGCGTATTGATGGAGGTATCATTTCATGAACTGGGCTACATTTCTAAAAAATGTCATACAGTAGATTAGTTTATGAATCACAATACATAATTCCAATCATGTAAAACTATTTACATAAATTCAACAGTTTATGAATATCATAATAATAATAAAAATTATTTGAGGAAGTATATACTCATAAATATTTCATAATGGTTTGTAATGTAAATGATAATTATCCTAAGAATACCCCCCTGGAGTGTCGTAATGAAGAGTGCAGCAACTCTCGTTGTTGATTACCAGTTTCTTATTCGAGTCTATCTCAAACCGGTTTTTTTGGGTTTTACCCCATGGTACATATGTGCTAGAGCCTCCTCTACCTGCACGTATCCAGATAAGGATATATTGGTGGGAAAACTCACAAAATCACTACATTACCAAATCTCAAGGAATCTATTCTATACTATTCTCAATGTCTATCATATGGAAATGTGTTTGAATTAGAGTTTATCTAAATATAGTTTCCAAGGTTATTGGTAAACTTCCTCTGATACCAACTGTAATGCCCTGAGAATAGTTACCCAGAGTCGGTGTATTATTATAATACATTTTCATGATTACAAGTAATCACATCCCGAAGGACCGATTAGTTTCACAGTATTGGTAAATATATTGCATACATAAACATTACATTACAATGTAAAATAAAATACCACAAAAAAATTGCCTTATTTTTTACACATTCATATCCTTTAGACAATCCCTGCGGGTCATCAATAAAATAAATTTTCATATCTTATGAAAAATAAAATATTGAAATGGGTGAGCTCAGATGCCCAATAAGGATAACAATATATCGGAAACTACTATAAATAAGCATAAACGTTTAAGGCAATGGATTGGACTAAAAATAAAGCCATTAAAACATAAACACCTGCATAATATGGACAATTTAAATCAAATAATTCCATTTACTTATTCAAATGGTGATTCTACGAGTCGAATAATTATATGTAATATCAATATACAATTTCACAATCATGGAATGTATAATGTCAGACTTCATAACCACATAGTCAAGGCCGTGTACCAAGACTACAAATAATAATTTTTCAAATCCTTGTGCCAATACACTAGTTTTTCTCGAGAGACCTACTGATGCATCTAGGAGATATAGTGGGTTTTACACATCACATACTAATTCCAATGCATTCCACATATGAAAAGGTTTAAACATAACATAAACATCCATAATAAAACAGGCATAATAAATGTCAATACATTATCCATAAACAATGAATTGTATAAAATTAACATATCCACATTCAAAAATATCACAAAACCTACAATACAACATGAACGATTTGTATGATAATAAATCAACTTCAAACAAGTCTAAAATCCATCAACGTATGTTGACATAAAAAATGATTTGTAAAACTCATTCAAAAAAATATCAATTTTTTCATGAAAACATTTAAATGTCCCACAATTTAGAAAGGAATACATTTAAATATATTTTTGAATCAATGTTTTTTATACCACTTTGAAACTTTTTAAAGTAATTAAAATTTTAAAAACATTCATGTCCATATAAATAAATCCTTAAAAACCATTTTGAAAACATGGAAATTAATGAGTATGATTTAGAAAAATAAATATTTAAAACATTTAAAATGATGTTTTTTTAAAAAATTCTTCTAAAAAATCTATTTGAATACAATTTCATGAAAAAATATACATCGATAATAAATATTCCGCAGTAGATACTTACATAAAAACAACTCGGATAATAATGAGATTATAAAATTAACACTTACCTTGTACTTCTTTTAGTTGAGGGTACGTTTAACCTGCTGTATAAAGACCATAATATGTTATTTAATTATACAAAAACCATATTAATATTTATGATGTCATACTTGATTCATTTATGACTTTATATAACCCATTTAATAATAATTTTCATCTTAAATTAACATTTTGGGTAATAATCGCTTTCTTTATCATACATGTTTAAACTATTACTCTTGATTGTATCACTTAGATCATGATTTAAATAATTCGATAATATAAAAAATTATTTATATATAATATATATTTATAATAGAAATATGTATAATATACATATATACGAAATGGAAAAGACCATTTATGGAGATGGTAGGCTGTACGTACACATAAACGTTGTTTCCGTTTTCATATCATATTGATCAGAAAAAAGTTAATAAGATATATATAAGTATATAAATATACATATATATCTCTAGTAGAATTATTATGTAATATATTACAAAATTATTAATGATATATATATTTTTATATTCATCATTGAATGGTGAACGCGAAAATGAATCTCATCACGTCGTAGAGACGGTAATCCATACATATGCAAGAATGACAATATCATTATATTGATGGAAAAATCATATGAAATTGGATGTTATATCATATATATAGAATATATAACATGTTATATTTACTATTTACATTATTCATACTCAATATTATACCAATACAAATATTGAAATGTTTTTAAAACAAACTACACCACGGCGTAGAGCCTGTAATCTGTACGTATGCACGAATGGTGACTTTTTAATTTATTGGATGGATAGAATAATTAATATGGTTGTACCATATTTATAAAAACATCGCAATGTATAGATTATATTAGATTTATTATGTTATAATAGAAACAACAACGAAAGTGGAAGTGGAATAAGAAAAGAACTTGAAAGAGGTAATGAAATATTTATCTCTTCTTCAAGTTCTACATTTTGATTTGATCAAAAGGGCTCGTTAGGCTAGATTTCTGACCAAAATAAGGCCACTAGGATGAAGGGATTAAATATGGGAGGATATTTGGGAAGGGGATG
This sequence comes from Viscum album, assembly GCA_963277665.1. Classification (NCBI taxonomy): domain Eukaryota; kingdom Viridiplantae; phylum Streptophyta; class Magnoliopsida; order Santalales; family Viscaceae; genus Viscum; species Viscum album. The sequence goes on along the minus strand of OY728143.1, from coordinate 793,644,255 downwards.
GCTGAGAGAAATGGCTTTGATCTTGTGAATTTGAGAGAAGGGGAAGTGCCTTTTATAAGTGTGGTGGGGGTCAATTTAGGATAATCTTCATATATTATTTTAGAATAAAATAATTCTCAGTTTATAATTGTTCAAAAATGAATTAAATAAATGATAAGGTGGGTATGGGTCGAAAACATTTCATCCAATATGTTTTAGATAGGTTTAGGTTACCATATTAACCTTATTTTTTAGATTTAACTCTTTGTTAAATAGATTTACATTTATCATGTCTCTTTGTATTTTTATATTATATTACCATTTAACTTACTATAAAATGTAAATAGACCCCAAACTGTTTAATTAATGTCATATATATTATTATATAAGACATTTGGACAATACTTATATTTTAGGACTATTATATCAATTTATAATATTATTGTTTTTTAAAAACTACATTATGTCAAGTTTTACACTATTTTGTATTTGATTTTTTTGAAAGTCATAAAAACATTATCACTTAGAATAAAATTTATTTAAACAACCCTAAAATTTCATATTGACCATTAAAATAAGTTGAATTCATCAAAAGACTCAATTTAAATTTATTTGGATATTTATATTATAAATTATTTTAATATTTCATAAAAAAGGTAATTACTAAGTCATCATTATGTCATAAATAAATTAACTTAATATTTTAGAAAAATTATAACTAAAATACCATTATGTAGGAAATCATTTTAGATTTCTAATTTATAACTGTAGTTGAATATATATTATGTTGAACCCTATATTTAAAATGGTTTAGTTATTAAACATTTAATTTAATTATTTTAACTCTTTATTAAATAAAATATTAATAATTGTCCTAATCTAATATAAGTGGACAAAAGAGGATATTATTTAATTCATAAAGTTTTTTTGGTCGATTTATACTTATCCAATAGAATTAGGACACATGATAGGGTAATTATGATATCATTTTTACGCCAGATTAATGTATTTACTATTAACTGCGGTAAATAAAAGTCAAAAGTTACTACACACGAAAAATTATTTTCATCTTTTTGGAACAAATTTTAATTACTGATATTAAATTTTTCTATTGGATTTTTTAAATTCAACTAACAGAAGAGGTAAAAATACCTTTTATACAAATTTGCAAATGCTCATAGAAGGTGGGTAAAAGATGGTAAAAGGTTTAATAACAATTAATACCTCTAATTTTATTATAAAATGACTCCAATGAGTTACATTGAACTTATATAGGTATTATATATCTATTTTTAAATAATATAAATTTATATAAAGCAATAGATTATTTAAATAAAAAGTCAGTTTTAAACAATAACACAATGTTTTTACCTATTAATTAAAAATTGAATGTTTTGAGAAAAATACCAAAAATTTACCCTAAGATAATTTTGATTTTCCGAATTCAAAAATGAATTCTTTTTTACCAAATTAATATCATAGAAGTTGCATTAATTAATTTAAATTTAATTATCCTTGTCAAAACTAAAAAGAAAGTTTTTAAAAAGTAAAATCTATCAAAAGAATGACATGTGATTATGTCAAATTTAAATGTGAAATTACATATAATGAACTCCATTGAATTAAATTACAAAAATATAATATAATTATACTTCCAAACCCTTAATATGCATAATTTATCCCAGTAAACTATTTGGAATAAAAAAGTTGGTTTCATTTAAGGTTTAGTATTTTTCACTATTCATAAAAATATGCATGCTATCAGAAACGTTCCAAAATTTTATAAAAACAAAATTTAAATGTCCTGATTCTAAAAAATAATTTCATTCCATTAAATTGAGTATATTAAATGTCAATTTTTTTAAAAAAACGATTATAAATTAAATAAGCGATATAGAATCTTTTTTTAATAATACTTATATCTTCTGAAAAATCAAATTTGTCCTAATATTATTTCAAAAAGCCACACAATATGAATTGTAGTATATAAAATAAAAAATTTAGTAAATACTATTCATAACCACTTTTTATGGATAGTTTTCTAAGTCATGGTACTCTCGATGTCGGTTTTGCGTGTAGCATAAGAGATTGGATTACTTTAATTTGATAACATACTATAAAATCTTGGGGTGTTACATCCAAAGTAAATTTTTATATAACAAATAAAAATAAATTTTTTTTGTTGTAATATATAAATAATTAATGTTTCAAAATCTTAATTTAAAATGGGTTCTTCATTCAAATGTGTAAAAATAACCATATAAAAAAGTATGTTCTTACACATAAAATATGGTTTCATTCAAACCCTATGACTAGAATATTCACTAGAAGAATATAAAAAATATTTTATTTAGTCTATAACAGATATATCTCACTAATTTATTTACCAAAATTAATTCACTCAAATAAATTGATATTTAATTAGTTTATATTTTTCATAAATAATTAATAGCCAATGAATTCATAATTCATTTTAATAAGCTAGTTATAATTATTCTTACTAACATAAAGAATTTTCTATAATATAAATTTTATATTAAGCGCATATAAAAGTTTTTTTAAACTCAATATTGTGTTCAAATAAAGCTACTAATGAATAAAATTATTTAAATAAAATATTTCATAAAAACATCTGGGTGTCACATATAATGTAAGGAAACTATAATAGTGCAGAAATTTATGCATCCACTATTTACATTGAAATTTATAGAGACTATTTTTCATATCAATATGTTTTATTACTTCCCAATATACAATTATTACATATATATATATATACATTAATATTAATCATAAAAATAATTCATATTGTTTAAATACATCATTTTTACTGGCCATAAATGATTTTTGAGTAGCATGTAATGTGGGAACATAAGAACTGAAACTTATTGTCATAAATCATTATCATGGTGATCTCATGCAGATAATATCCTAATGGATGACCAACAAATAGGAATATGACATATTTTATGTGTGATTGGTAGTTCCTCTCTACTAACACATGTAAAGGTCTTATAACATGATTTTATTCTCAGTGTATATTATAATTCAACGTACGTTGATACAGAAAAAAACCTATTGTAATGAATTCATTGTGAGGTATCAATAATCATGGGAATAATTATTAGTATTACATTGATTGAATAAAAAATAAAACACATGTCACATCGGAAATAAAGAGATATCTTAGTCCCTATTGATCAGAATGGTAGTACCATTAATAGTCCATGGTCATTGTAGAAGAGGATAAGAACATCTAGTATATACAATGAGTAATCCTAAATGAAATAATTAAAATTAAATGTGATCATCATATGTTAAGAGATATCTCATGATAATGAGATTATATTACAATATGTGTTCACAAATGATAGATTTAATTACTTTGGAAACTCTTTATCTCTTTAGGGAAAATTATATGGTTCTAGAATCCTATCATAAATTATTAATAATATTCAATGAAATATTGATAAAGACCTAGTGGTTCACAGACAATATCATATTTAAAATATTTCCCTAGGTTTTTGAATAAAAATATGGGGTATATTAGGCCATGCTATAGGGGTTCTGAGTAATGTTGGTATATTTATTATTGAAATGACATGAGTAAATTCATATTACTTTTTTAATAATTATTATTATTGAATATATTAGTTAAAAATTATTTTCATGTATTATTTTAAATAACTGTGAGAATATTGGTCAATGAATGTTATTTTAATATTTTTGAATAATTTAATATTTCTAGGAATAAAGAGTCAAGGAAATGGTGTAGTACTATCACATAATATATATATTATATTTTAAGTATTTGATTAATATAAATAATTTTTTTTTTTGACTCAATATGTCAGTAATAATAAGGAAATTATAATTTATTTAATAGTTAATCCTTGTTAAATGGGTTGGGGAGCCTTATCTGGCTATTAGACAACTCACTATAAAAGGAGTTGGAGGATATCATTATGACCACTAATTATTTCTTCATTTTTTTTCGTAGAACCTCTCTCTTATAATGCTTCCTAGAGAGGTAAAATCTCAATAAATGTGATCAAATGAATCACTAATTCTATCATTTATGGCACATCCACACAATTATTAGTGAGACATTAATGGCCTTGTCGAATCTCCACTCTAGCACAAAAAATGAATTTACTGATGATACCACTATTTTTTTGAGCCCATGTGGATGATATATATGGTTTTTGATTTAGAAAAATTCAGTTATAATAATGGGAAATGAGAATATATCAAGTGTAGATTCAAACCAAACTAGTTATTTTTTATAATATGTTTTCAACATAAATTTTACATGCATGATCCATTGGCATTTTTTTCACGGATCCTCTCTTCCGATGATGGCATAGTTACATCCATCATAGGTAAATAAAATAATTTTTTTCCTAATTGGAATCCCCTATGTCCCTCAGTACAAATATGATATTATAAATGTTATTAACATCACAATAATAATTTTTTATTGAGGACAATGTTTTTAAAATTGATTAAAATGATAGTTACATTATAAAAAATTAAAATATATTTTCGTATGTTAAAAATATTATTTTCAATTGCGTATAGATAATCATAAAATAAATATTTAATCAATTAAATGGTTTTATAAGCCTCTATTATTTTCCCATATGAAGATAATTTCATAAAAATTTAGATTTTGGTAAAAGAATATATTTTTGAAATTCAAATAAAAATAAATTATTTTGGATAAATTAGAAAATATCAACAAAATATTACATTAACATGGATAAGAATAAAATATTTTTAAAATTTTCATAGTATAATTATACAATTTATAAAATCATCATTCAAATATATTTATATTATATAATGAAAAATAACTTTTATTGAAGAATTCCTATTGAAAACATCATACCCTCCTATTCGTGCATTAAATGAATTTTAAATTGATTACAAAATTTTTAATTACTAAGTGTTTTTTATTAGTCAATTTTATAAATAATATCCGTCTTACATATTGCAACTCATTTTTATTCTGTTATTATTGTGGAACAATCTATTTAAATTATTCAAAATGGTGATATATATATCAATTCTAAAATATCATGCGATAATTTTTTTTAAATACACAGAAACGATGAAAATCAACATTTTCATCACATGAAAACCATATAAAAAATAAAAAATAATCATAATGAAAATTTATTATTTTTAATTTATTTTAATTAAATGAAATTTTTTATATATTCCATTAATCTAGCCAAATGTGTCTTAGAATTCCGAGTATGAGAAACAAAAAAACTCATTTCAGTTTTCTATTTTGATTCCCAATCATTCCATTAATAATAATCTCTATACAATATCATCATAGAAAAAACATTTAACTTCAATATGTTATATATTTATACAATATTTAAAATGTTATAAAATTATAAATATTCAACACGAAAGAATAAAATTAATAATCAATATCATTATTTCATAAACAGTTATTTATAATCTTGTTATAGAATCCTCAATGAAAAATCCCTTAATTCACTATTATCTGAATCCAGATTTCACTAATACCATCTCAAATTATTGTTTTATAATGAAATAAATTATAATAACATGTAGATGTGTTTTGGGAATAACATTAATTTAATCAATCACTAAACTACATAATCATTGAGGATGATGGTGATCTTTAGAAAGTTAATTTCTTAAAAGATATCAAGATCATCACAAAATCATTATCCCAACCTAAAGGAAGATAAGTAATTTAAAAATAGTGTTTTTTATAAAAATACATTGTTCCACACACCCACCTAACAAAGATCAATAATATATCCCATGTGATACTTGGATGTTGTACTAGACCTTGAATTACATTGTCATATTCACTAAATATGTATCAGTGGTCATATTGTTCCTTGAAACAATTTTCTAAACCATGATTCATAATCCACCAAAAAATATCCTTTATAATACATAAAATCCAATTAAAAAGTTTTTAGAAACTATGTTACTTACTGAAAAATTTGCATTGAACTAAAATCAATTAATCCTAAACATATACCAACCTTATGATCCCAAAAATAACATGCCACTAATTTAAAATTTAACATTTCCATAATTGTGATCCCTTGTCACTGGAGGCTAATATCTAACACCAATGGTCGAAATATATCTCATGAGAATATATTTACCAAAAAATATGTCATATAATTTTCTAAATTATGTTTAAATATAAAATGAGAATAAGAAATTGGTTAGTGTGAAAAAAAAATTCAATAATCTTCAATAAATACATTATTATTCAAAATGATAACATGTATGTTGAAACGCCAACCTCATATCACATGATACAATATCAGAATGAATATATATGAGATAACATATGAAAAATTATTTCAACTAACCCTAACATATTACTACTAGATCAAAAATAAATAATATCCATTTATCATTTAAATCAGGTTAACCATATAGAAATGATCATTTTAGTTACAGGCATCACTATTTATAAAATATACCCACACATAAGATGAGTATAAATATATTGTGGGAAAATAATTAGTAGAAAATAATTATAAACCTAATAATAAAAACTATATTAAAAATATAATATATTTATAAAGTGTTGTTAGATATTAATTTTTTAAACAAAAAATCATTAATCGATCAAATAAATAGGTATCTAGTGCTAACCAGGAATCCAAGATAATTAGTCTATATTCTTCATCTAATACTAGTGTAGTAAAAATATATATAATTGAATATTTACAAACATGTGATGAATTATGACCTTATAAATTTATTGACTGTAGTCTATGTTTATTATCTATGAAAATATATCACCCCAATTACTCAATATATGAACATGAACAAGGTTTAGCATTGCACAACACTGTCAATTTACATTATCACACATCGAACAATTACTATAAAAAATTCCCATATTAATAGCATAACATATATCACATTCATCCCCATGTTAATTACCGAAATAATAACATTCAATTAACAATGTAACTCACTTTGAATATCAATATGTTAAGAATTTATATCTATAAATATCCCAATACATAATCAATCAATAACTCAACACATTATTTAATGTTTTAAAATATCTATTATACAATATAATATATTTCCTTGTCGTGTAACAATCTCATCATTTCATTTAGTTCATAATCAGACCACTTAAAAATTTAATTTTTCCATATACCATTATAAAAGACCAATATTGTTTATCACTGCATAATAATTTCTCAATCAACACAATTAATTTTTTAAATATAAACATATTAAAATTTCATAAATTTATTTTAATAATGATAATATTTCTACTTTGAATTTGAAATTAGATTAGTAATTTTTTTCAAACTGATCGAAATGTATTAAATAAATGCATTTTTTTAAAAGGGAGAGGACATTTTAAAAAAAAAATATAAAAATTCATATTCCAAGCCATTCACTAGTTAACATTACATACATTTTTAATTTTTATTTCTAACAACCTTTCCAATTTGTTAAAATTCTAATTAATCAATAGTAAATATGTAATATTTCAACCCACATATTTTTTAATCAAAATACTACACATGGTTATATTTTGATGAAAAATAATCACTGGATCTCAATAATATCTATTAAAAACTGATATTATAATTATGATTTATCAAGTAGATTTTAGAATAGTAACACATTTCAAGAGTCTATCAAATTCCATTATTTATATTTCAAAATTATGTTTTTATTATAATAATTTGTAACATAAATTTTATTTTCTCGAATTAAAGAGCTCAATAAAATATAAATTATCTAGACTATACTCTCCATATAATATTCACATTATAATTCATGTCAAAAATCCCTATATAATACAAAATAGAAAACGTTATTTTATATCTTATATATCTTATATTTTATAACTTCTATTAAATCCAGAAAACAAAAAAAAATTCCTCATATAAATATTATGTTTGTATTTTTTATTTAATGTGTATTTACAAACACAATATCAAATTTTTATTTAAAATCACATGTCCTAAATGTGTTTTTAAAAATAAAAAATTAATTATAATACAATATAATTGTCATATATCATTATTTTTAGGTATAAATTCATAATTAAAATGTATATATGTCAAACATTATGCCATTTACCATATTTATTAGCAATCTATTTTATGTATTTTATAATTTACTAATTTATACATATATAAAATCTAATTTTCAAATACAATTTTTCTAATTTAGTAAAGCGAAATCATAAAATCATCCACACAATGACTTGGTTTCTAATTGCAATCATTTATCCAATAAATTGAAAATTTCTTTCATAATACATAGATTATGTACATTAAAGATAATAAATAAAATCATAGTCAATATTTATGATTACCTATCTCTCAATAGATGAAATATTTATACTAATGATAGAAAATAAAATCCATCCAATACCTATTAATTTAGAATCATAAAATATTTAAAATAAATATATAAAATTGGAAATCCATACCAATAAATACTCAATATCATTCAATTAAATAATTGGAAAAAAATTACTCATGCATTAATGTTAAGAAGAATATTAGATAATAAATACACAAAAAATAGGGTATTTTTCTATAAGAAGAATTTAATTATTATGATATTATTTTGGAAAAATCATGTTTCATTGTTGACTAAAGAATTTAAAGTCTATTTTAGTCACAATGTTATTACAAGAAAATTATATAACTATGATCCAAATAAAATATATAATATATTATTACAGGTCACCAAAAATGTTACTTCATCACTTTTATGGACATCTGGTCCCCAGTGCTACCCGTCGAAGTCCTAGTTTATTACTATAAGGATCCTTAAGATCACTAAATATGTACTTAAATGACTTCGAGTCTCTAAAAATAGTTCACCATAATCTTTCTCAACATTGATAAATGTGGCTGTGAATCCGTTGTTAATAAAATAGGATACTGATATATCATATCAATTTATTATTCCCATGATTCCTATAACATTTGATCATGTATCCATAATAAATGCATAAGTCAAAAAAATTCCTACATTTTTATCAACATTTTTAATACTAAAAAAATAAAAACTCAACAATTGAATAATTTTTTTTATTCCACCTAAAAAAATTATTTCCTATAGGTTAGATAATTTTGATATTTTATTAGCTAACAAATATGAAATAGAAAACTAATTCTAATAATATTTATAGGCCTATAAAATTGATAAGAATGTCATGTAATCTACTATAGGATTATAAGAATACCAATAATAAAATTTAATGATCCCTTTCATAAAAAAATTATAATGTATTGACTGAGGAAATACCAGATGGAAATCATAATTCCTACCAAAAGAATTTAAAATTCATCATCATTTATCAATAAAATTCTTTATATATAATCTAGGTAGTACTGAGATTAATTCTAATCAAATGAAACTGATCATAAGTCTCTTTCACCCTATAAGAATAATTCAATGAGACCTCACTATCCTTCACCTAGCTTATTAAAAACAATCATCAATGTATATATAACATATTAAGAAGATCCTTTACAATATAATCATGATTGTTATTTTGGTAAATAATCCTATACATCCTTTGTATAATCCTACCTTATACTGGAGAGAAACCATGAATCATATATCATGTGATAGAACATGGATATTATATATGACATGAAGTACATAATTACATGGAATTTTATATTCCATGAACATAAAAATCATGATTGATGAATCACATATTATGATATGTATATTTTATAAACGGTTCTAGTATCATGCATAATCATATTGATACTTTTATTTTTATAATATCATCAATTGTGTGAATTAAGATTTATTTCAACCATAGAAACCCTAAAATGGTATAAAAAAACTACCATATTATTTTATTTTCAAAATCATATTCAAAATGATAATAAAATTATATCATAATAGAGTCATACATGGAAAAATTAACAATGATAATTTTTTGAAGATATGTGTTTTCATATTAAATGATAATGAATATATATTTTGGTTGGTCTTATGAATTTTTATAAAATATTATTTGATAAAATTTCATAATATGATAATTGATATCATAATTGAAGATATCATTTAATCATTTAGGATTTCATCATATCACAAAATATGATATAGGATGTCATAGATAATGATATTACAGAGATGCATACCAAATAAATAACATTATGTCACTTATAAAATATTGATCACAATTATAAAATAAAATTATGAGGATTAGATGGGTTAATAGGACACAAAACACTATCAGGATTTGTTCTAGGAACTACAATTTTTAGGACCTAGGATAATGGTATTCCAGTAAATCATATATTGTGATATGGTTTTTTCACTTATGATAAAAATTTTAGTTATATAAGATTAGAGGGTTTTCTTTCATAGAATCTATTTGTAAACACATTGTTTTTATTCATAACCCATGTGCCCAAGTCATAGGACGCGGTGGAATACAACAATTTAATATATATATATTTATATATATATATATATATATTGCAGAATATGATATATGGAGAAAATATAATATAACAATTTTTAAATTATAAATTGTATTAAATTGATTGTTTTTAATAAAGGATGGGGCCGAAGCCTCATTTTTTATGAAGGAAAAGCAAAAACCCCTTTAAACTAGGTAGAGGGAGACCCATTACATATCCCAAAGACCCAGTGGGCATTTATCCCATTAATTATAAATTTTTTATAATTTGAATCAATATAAATTTATAATCTCATGCTTATGAAATGGATTTGTTATGTTATTTTTTTCTTACCCATATTATTTTATAATATAATTCATTTAATATAAATTTAATGTATATTTAGTTTAAATTGATAAACCCTTTCAATATCTTTTCATTCATGAAAATAATTTGTTGAAATATAGGTATGATAAATGATCTAGCATTATTGTACCTTTACATTGTCATATTTTAAGATAAAAAATTGAATTTGAATGGTGAATATATTTTACACATATTTTTTGATATAATTTATAAGGAATTAAGGTATCTCTTGTATAATGTATATTGGGTAGAGTTAATTTTAGTTGGGCTTATCATAAGATTAGATTACTATGAATTTTCTAGAGAAAATGTATTTTACTATTTATCACTAATTGATTATTCTTTTTGGAATTATTAATACTATGTGATTAAATGTTTTTCTTGAAATTTTTTTATACATAAAAAAGTGATGTCATTTTATATATATGAATAAAATTAGATATTAATTTTTTAATGTAACAGAATATATGATTTTTATAAGGAGTTACACTTCTGTATTATTTAATCATATAGATTTCGTGGATGGAATAAGAATTAGAAATAGTATAATTAGAAAAATATATATATGTGTTAACTAAATATATGATAATAGTTTTTTATGAATATTATTTCATTCCCTTGATCAAACATCTTTGAAGGCCATATGGAGAGAGAAACCCTAACTCTTCATTGCGACAATGACGATTTGCAGCATTCTGTTCTTCTTTTCTGAGTCTTTCTATGGATTCATTCAATCCAGAATGGGAAGTGGACTATACGGACAAACGACATGTCTTGAAGGGATACAACAAGTCCTTGGGATATTAGGATTCCTCAAATCTTCGAAGGATAATCTTGTCCTTCACAGAGGTTCTTTCTGGTTCTACAAATCTGGTGAAGGAGGATTCACCTAAACCCTCATATATCGTCAGATTGGAGAATGGAAGATTCTCGGTGGTGGTAGACTCAGATGCTTTGAAACAAAGGTTAGACTTATGCATGTTTTCCTTAATCGGTCATTTGATTCATTCAAAAGGAGACAAACCTTGGTCTCATGCTGATCTCAAAAATATAATTTCACATTGTTGGGGCAAAAGGGATTGGTGGTTAATCTCAGTCGGAAAGGGATATTTTCAAATCATTATCAATTCTTCTGAATCATTAAATTATTCTTGGAGTCTAGGAAATTTTCAAATCAAACCTGGAATTTTATGATTATCTAATTGGGATGTCAATTTTAATCCTTTTACTTTTAAACAATCGAATGCACAAATTAGGGTGAGATTGAATGGTTTAAATTGGGTATATTGGCATCCAATAATTCTTAATGACATTGTATCATGTCTAGGCACCCTAATTAAGTTGGATATGTGAACTTTAGATGGTGAAATTGGATTCTTTTCAGAATTCTAGTGATCATAAATCTGGAAGTTAAAAGACCAAGTATCATTCATTTTAATGCTAATGGTTTTAGAACTGATATCAGATTGGAATATGAAAATGTTCCATATTATTTTGATGTCTACAAAATTGTAGGGCACACGGTTTCTAGTTGTAGGATGATTCATAGGTCTCCTAGTACTCCAACCAAAACCTCGGATTGGACAGAGGTTAATAGGAGAAAAAATAACAAGACAATCTTTGTTGAGAAAAAAGGGATTTTAAAAAACCCATCGGTTTCTCATGTCCAAAATCAACCGGCTTCAAATATTATCAAGGTTCCTGCTGCAAATCAATCTCTTTCTTCCTCTTCACATAAGGTCTGTTGGTTTGACATGGTTGATGAGGAAGATGAGTTTTTAGAATCCTCATCCAAGGATATACAATCTGTGAAACCCGTCATTGAATGTGTCTGCAAGGATGATGTGGAACTTTTTACTGAGCAGTGCAATGGGATTTGTAATCTTGTTGTAGCCTCACAGAAAGTAGAGGAAGAGAAACAATTATTTCTTGACTATTATAAATATATTTCTGTCCTTGTGGTATCCTTTCAGGATAGTAAGGAGGCAGGAATCCTTAACTCTGATACTGAATGTATGAGCGATGATTTTATTTCTAAAACGTCTGCTAGGCCGAATAGTATTTCTGCTCTTCCTGATCCTATTTTCAATACTTTAGGAGCCATTCAAATTAATTATGCTGTTTTCATCCCCGAGTAAGACACGACAGTCATGTCTCTTACGACACATTGTACTTTGGGTGCAATTGCAACTCCTTGTCTAGATGATAACCTTTTGGATATCGCTGCATCAACAAGTTTGGGGGCACACTCTTCTTATCAGTCTATTGCTGATAAGTCTTTTTTAGATCCTTATATTAACACATTTATTCCCTCTAATACACTAGATGTTAAGGGTGCTTCTAGTAATTTATTAAATAAATCTGCGATCTCCTTGTCCATTTCGGGTAATATAAATGATCTTGTTTCTAATCTGATTTCTATTGGTGATGAACATGGTAGCATATTTAATGGGCAGGATAAAAGTTTCAATGAAAATATGTCCCCTGAATATGAAGATAAAGACAATCTCAAGGTCTCAAATGTTTATGATCTTAATCATGATTTTAAAGGCTCATAAACTCCAAAAAGGAATGTAGGATGGCCCTCTAAGGCAATCAAAACCAAAGATAATGTCCCAAAAAAGGGGGTTCCAACCCTGTTATTTTGTTTAAATGATGATCTTGTATTGGAACTGTCAGGGTTTGGACAATTCAAACACCATGAGATCCCTGAAATATTCTGTTTTACAACACATACCTCTTTTTATTGGGATTTCTAAACCCAAAAAGATTTTCTCTCCAAACATTGCTAGTTTTGATTCTCTTGGATTTCACGTAGTGGACTATAATATTTGTTTCTCTAATGTAAAAAGTATCTGGTTTTTGGCTCACTCAACTTTATATGACATGTCTCTAGTTGTTAATGGTGGAAGACATGTGACTTGTTCCTTCAAAGTCTCTGGTCTCCAGCACTACTGTTTTTTGTTTACACCAATACTAGTTATCAAGATTGGAGGATACTATAGATAGATATTGATGTACTTAGCTCTGTTATTTCTGATCCTTGGATTATTCTTGGTGACATTAATTCAATTATTCATCTGGATGAAAATTTGGGTGCAATGTTTAATGCTATATCCTCCAGGGAATTTAAGTCTTACATTGATTGCAATAATTTTCATGAGATTAATTTGGTTGGGGAAAAATTCACTTGGTACAGGAGTTTTTTAAATAGAGTTTTTGCTAGAAGAATTGAAAGAGCCTTTATTAATGATGCTTCCCTTGATCACCTGGGTTCCATTTCCTGCATAAATCGTCCTAGGATTAACTCGGATCATCATCCAATAATTGTTAACATGAGTGGTAAGGAACCTAGACCTCCTCTGCCCTTCCGATTCAACAAGGCTGGGGTTAGTCATCCTGACTGTGCTTCTATAGTTCAAAATACTTGGAATTCTACTAGCTCAAGTCATAATGTGTTTGTCTTCATTGAAAAACTAAAATCCCTTAAAAGATCTCTAAGATCAAGGAGCAAAGGGAAATTCATCTTTATTGATCAGAATATTTCATATCTTGAATATTCTCTTCAACATTTGCAGGTTCAGAATACATTGAATAATTTTTAGAATGGGCTCCAGGGGGATTCTGAGATTGTTTGAAAGCTCAATAACCTTTTGATTATGATAGATTCTTTGCAAAGGGACATTTTTAATGCTAAATGGTTGAAGGATGGAGATAGGAACAAAAAATCTTCAATTCTCTATAGTGAATCAGGAAGATTTCAAAACCTCTCTCGATGATCATGAATGGGGATCAAGATGTTGACAATGATAGGGGTCTTTCAAAACATTCCATTTATTATTTCAAGGATCTCTTTAATGGCCCTACTTCAATGAATGAGCTGGTGGAGGGTATCGTCCCAAAATTGGTCAGTCATCAGGACAATATCAATCTCACTTCTAATCCTTGGAGCATTGAAATTAAAGTGGTTGTCTTCAGCCTCAAATCTGAAAGCTCCCCGGGTCCCTATGGTTTTGGTAACTTCTTCTTTAAAACTTACTGGGACATTATTCAATATGATGTTTGTAAGCTTGTGATTCATTTCTTTAATGTTGGGGACATTCCTTATAGAATAAATGCCCAATTCCTTGCTCTTATCTCAAAGACTGATAATGCTAATGAAATGTATTTGTTCAGACCTGTTGCTTTAGTAAACACCATTTACAAAATAATTTGTAAAATCCTTGCCACAAGACACACATCAATTTCTTGTAGGATTGTTTCCCATAATCAATTTGGTTTTATCAAGGGAAGATCTATTCATGATTGTCTCATTACTGCCTCAGAATGTGTTAATTTGCTTAAGAAACCTACATGAGGTGGTAATATTTCCCTCAAGATTGATGTCAGAAAGGCCATTGATACTATGAATTGGGGTTTTATTTGCAAGGTTATTATTATGTTTGGGTTTAATGAGATTTTCATTACTTGGATCAAGACCATCCTATTCTCTGCTCGGATTTCAATTCTTATTAATGGATCCCCTCATGGTTTCATTGATTTCTCTAGAGGGGTTAGATAAGGTGATCCCCTTTCTGCAATTATTTTCTCTATAGCAGAGGATTATATGAGTAGACTACATTATATCATGTCTGGTTATTGGAGGATGATTTCTATTAATGCTGGTAGAGGTACTATTGCTCCCACTCATCTTTTATATGCAGATGATATCATCATTTTAACTCTGGGCGATAAGAGAAACATAAAGAACATCAAAAGAGATCTTTTTCACTATGCTTCTATCTCTGGTCAAGATATCATCTAGGGGAAATCATCTATTTACATTGCTAAGAACATCAGTGAGAGAAGGAAAAAAATTATTATTCATGACCTTAATGTTAAGGAAGGAGCTCCTCCCTTTAATTATCTGGGGGTTCCCTTGTTTTTGGGGAATCCAAAAGCCTGTTATTTCACAGAGATTGTCAGTAAGGTTAGAAGGAGTCTCTCTAACTAGAATGGAATGTCTCTCTCCATGGATATAAGGGTTTGTTTGATGAAATATGTCATTATCTCCAAACTGGAGTACTCATTTATGGTCTACAAATGGCCTATTATGCTTATAAAAAGTATCAATGCCTCTCTTAGGAATTTTATTTGGAGTGGCAATATCTTCAAAAAAAATGGCTATGGTCCCTTGGTATGATTGTTGCAAACCATATTATGCTGGGGGTGTGGGTATAAAAAATCTTGTGCACTTTAATGATTCTTTGCGGGCTTCATTCATGTGGAGACTTTTTAACAGCAACTCTGATAGTTTACACTTCCTTCGGGGGAAATTCATGAACAGGATGAAGATGGGGACTTTTAATCATCTTGATTACTCTGTTTGGGCTCCTTTCAAATACATATTTTCCTTAATTGATGCTCATTATAGATGGTTAGTCTTAAAGGAGTCGTATCTTAATTTCTGGAAAACCAAATTGAATGATAATTCCCTTATAGAGTTGGTGATGGATGAAACAAACATTGATCTAGATATTACCATCAAGGGTCAGCTTGAAGACTGGAAGTACTTCCATGTAACATTGTTAACATTTTCAACAATTAATGTTTCTCAAAAAATATGGATTTTTGGTCTTGGGAGCCTACGGATAGTGGTATTCTCACTTCAAATTATTTTTATGAGTTCTCCTTGAATCCCAGTTTTGGCGCCAAAAGGATGGGGAACTTGCATAAAAATTTTATCAGACCATCTCACTCCAATTTGGTTTATGGAATTTTCCATCACAAGGTTCCAAATGATTATTATCTTCATCATTGTGGTATATCTATATGTTCTTCTTGTGTTTTCTATCACTAACACAGAGAGGATGCTGATCATTTATTCCTTTTTTGTGCCCCTACAACCTCAATGTGGAATGTTTTAGCAGATGTCTTTGAGATCTCACATACTATGACGTCCTCCATTGTGGACATTACTCAATGATGGAAATATCTTGATCTTTACTCACAACTGCTCGATTTATTTCAGGTTGCTGCTTATGAATGGGTGCATTTTCTCTGGTTCTCTAAGAATTAGATTCTTCATGAGAATAAATCCTTCTCGGTCACCTCTGCTCTCTCACGCATACTAGCTGAGATGCGTGCGGCTGGCCTGCCTAATAAACATTATTGCATCAATTCCATTCATGATTTCACTATTCGTGATTGAATTGGTATCAAAGGTTAATTGAAACCTCCAATTGGAACTTTTGATGATCTCTAGAAACAGCCTATTTTTGGTTGGTTGAAAATTAATTCATATGGTGCTTAGAAAGGGTATCTTGGGCCTTCTGGATAGGGCGTTGTTATCAGAGATCATAAGGTTCTAGTGATTGGTTGCTTTCATGGCCCTTGTGGTATTGTATCTTCAATTGAAGCTGAGATGATGGGTATTATTGTGGCAGTAGAACATGCCAACAATTATGGTTGGAATAATCTATGGCTAGAGAGTGATTTGACTAGGATTGTCTCTGCCATTAGGGATGGTTCATGTCATCTATCCTGGAAGCTTCAAAATCGGTGGATTACTTGCTTATACTCCCTTCAATATGTGAATAATATCATTACTCATGTCAAAAGGGAAGCTAATTCTGTTGCAAATGGATTGGCTAACAAAGGAGTTGAAGGTGCTGACTTCATTTGGTATGATAGGCTTCCTAATGTTTTTTCCCCAATTGAAATGGTATTTGGATAGATCTCATATTTTTAGGATCATGGGTCAAACCCTAGCAACCTCAAATATGAGGATTTAATGAAACATGGTACTATGTGGCGAGAACTGGTGGCAGGTCCCGGATGTGGCGCGGGAACACAGGTGGCGGGGGATGCTTCACTTGGCGAGTCTACCAGGATGAGTAGGATGCAATTGGACCGATGAGCAGCAGCTGGTGAATTGATCTAGATGAGAAACTGTATCTGGAACGAAGTGGAAGGATGCATTGGCGGGAGCTAACCCGGGATATGCAGGTGTTGGGCGAGTCGACGAGATGAGCAGCATTAGGGGATGGTATGCGGGCGTGATGCCAACTGAGGCGGGATGGTGCTTGGGTGGCATCGAATTTGGAGATCCAAGGGACAACAGAATCTTGAGATTTCTTTAACCATGAGTGGATAATGTGGCGGGTCATTCAAGGAGATATAGTTTCCCTTGGGGCGTGCATGGTTGGGTAATGGGTTTCCTCTTCCCATAAAAAACTAGGGGGTCTATGATTTGATTTAATAAGAGGCTTCGACCGCAATTTTCTTAAAAAAATGATAATAGATGGTGAGATGAAATACATATAAAAATAATATGTGTTAGATTAAATTAAAATGGAACAGTAATCATGAATACAACCATTCAACTGGGTAGTATATGAATATATTAGTTTCTCTTGTATTGTTTTTTATGCAAATCAAACAATAGGTGACACTAATGTTATTTTTGTATTTTTTTTTGTTTTCTTTGTATTACACTTAGTTTTGTGGTCATAATATGGATCAGTAACTAGAGGAATAATATTAATGTCACACCCCAAGGTTAAATTTTCGTCTTATTTTATTTATTTTTCAATTTCGATTCATGTTATGGAGCCTTAAGATAAATTCCTTTGAATTTTAAATATGTTAGTTTCTTTGTGCTGAGAACAAGGTAAGAACATGATTCATACTAAAAGTACTAAGGCATATATTTTTTAACAGTTTCATTTATGGTCTATTAATATGGATATAGTGACTGATATATTTGATATATATTTCATCCATACAATCAAACTTGTGTATATTATTAAATGAAATCAATTACATTTATATCCCTTCCAAATATAACAAGACTTCTCCCCTAATTCGTTTAAATCACAATAACATATCAACAAGTACTACTCAGTTTTCCCTTACCCTTTTAATTATATTTTAGGATTTATTCTTGTTTTAAACCCAATTCATGATGTAAAATATATTAGAATTGATTATTATTTTATATTTATTATTATTCTTTGTTATTCATTCAAATTTATCATCATGGTTTCCTAGGTCATCATGTTATTCCCATCAAGGGTACTAAATGAAGAGAATTTCTTCTAGAAATCACCTTAATAAGATATATATATATATATATATATATATATATAACACTAATACTATTATTTTTTATAACTTGTTGAATCGCCATAAATTTGTACATTATGGGAAACTAAGAATGCCTAGTGGAATCATTGTGACCACATGTTAAAATATCTTAGGATTATAATTTATTTATTTTCCCATAGTATTTTTTCACCTTAAATTGGTATTTTTTCTTTATTTTAATCTAAAATGGAAGAAAATGTTTTACTGTGGTGGATTCTATCATACATTTCCAATATGAATTATTTTGTAATAGTTTGATATATAAGTTCAATTATATTATTATTTCACCATGATTAAATTATTTCTCTATGATATAGTGGTTCCCTCGCATTTCCAAAATATTGTTATGTTTTCATATTAATTTTTTTCATTTATAACTTTACATTAATTGTCACATTGAAGTAAAATCCATTACCTTTTATAATAGATGTTTTCTAAGGACTATGGATGGCCTGAATTTTGTCACATTTCATGGGTATTTTAAAATGAATGTTTTCTAATTTATTTTTTTAAAATTTTAAATATTCATGTTATTATTTTTCATTTAAATTATTAAATTTTCACTTTTATTATATTAAAATTAATATTTATGTGGAAATATTGTTAATGGTAGTTCAAGGGTTGTTGATCTAGGTATATCAATGGGAATAGTTTTCTCAAAACTCTAATATTAATGATTTAGCAAAATAATTGGTTATCCTGTAGGGTTAGTATTTTATAGTTTTGGTAGATTACTTTGGTGTCACATGGATATTTTTTTTTATATTTTTTTGTCTTTTCATATGTGTTATATATTTATTATCCTAGTCATTTATTAATATTTAATCTCTTATTTCTGCTTTTATGATTTAATTTCAATGTTTTTTTTCTATATATAGTTTATGTATAATTTGATATAGTTTAATTATTTTGAAATATGTTACATCTCATATAACCTCATCGTTTATAGTGGTAATTCCATACACCATGGTTAGTGTGTCTTGATTAATATCAATTCTGTATGAAAAGTCATTTTTATTCATGTATATGTTATTCTGTTTGGATTTTCTCCATATTTTGGGGAAAAATAATTCCTCCTAGATCATTTTTTATACTGAATCATGCAACAAGTTTAGTGGTTCCTATGAAATATTTATTATAAATTGTATCATTCCACTCTTTTCTGAAAAATGTGGAGGGTTTTCCCCATAGATA
The DNA here is from genome assembly GCA_963277665.1 of Viscum album. Taxonomy (NCBI): domain Eukaryota; kingdom Viridiplantae; phylum Streptophyta; class Magnoliopsida; order Santalales; family Viscaceae; genus Viscum; species Viscum album. Next base: position 793,624,162 of record OY728143.1, on the reverse strand, counting down.
TATTAAGTGTGATTGAGGGTAGTTTCAAAATAATTTTCATCAATTTCACATTTTTCTTATCTAATGGAAAATACCAACAGTTCAAACATCTATAAAAAGGTGTTGGAATTCCATCCATTGAAAGGCATTCATTTGTTGTTTTAAACCCAATGACACTTATGAACAAACATTGTTCAAGATGATGAAAGTCTAATGTATCACACCCTTTGCGGGGTATTATTTCCTACTCTAGAAAAATATTATAGATTTATGGTATGTCTCTTAATATCTCCATAATTATGATATGGAATTGGTTACACTAATGAAAAAAATTTGTCTTGAATGTCTCTATATGTAAAGTGGGTTAAATTTATGACAAAATCTATATATATCAGAGTATATCGATTGGTTTTTTATTATGTATTAGTTATGGTTAGATTCATTAAATTAAATTATATATGAATGGGAACTCTAGATTTTACTACTATCCAAGGAGGTAATTGGTGATTTTAGAATTATTTTCAACCTCTATGGGTTATCATACAATCCCTATGATAGAAGGTATAAGGCCCCAGCCTTAAACTATACTTAATCTTGAGTTATTACAAGATTACACGTTGAGGATCTTTTCGGGTTTAGAGTTTTAGAGAATTAGATCATAAAACTTTCATTACATTCCACGTATAAACAAAGTGGTTACATAAAGATAGTATTCTTCATTCCCATCAATGGAAACACATTTAAAATAAAACATGGATTATTTCTTGACACATCCTTGACTCTATCATCTTATCATGTACCTTTCCCTTGATCTGTGAAAAACATTTCAAAAACTTGGGATGAGCATAAAAACTCAGTATGGGTTATAAAAAAAACATGGAAAGGAAACATGAGTTCATATATACATAAGAATGAAATAATACTTTACCCATAATACATAGGCACTTTAACATACCTCATAAAACCATGAATAAATCATAGAAATCATAAGACGTATAGGTAACTTGAGGAATTCATAAAATTCTTACGTAGGGAGTAACCCTCTTGGTTACGTTTGGAATACCCATCACAGTATATTCCATAAAATCTCTTCGGAGAAACCTTAACGTTTCACTCCTTCGCGTTACCCAATGCATTGGAGAGCTATAACGGGCTCACCCGCCCTTAGTTTATCACGGAACCACCCGTCTTCATAATAATGCCCAAGAACCATAACAAAATCATATCACATAAAACATGCATAATGGTAACATAAAATTTCCACATTTCAATCACGAGATATCAATACAACACATTGATATAAAAACATTATGAAAACCATTTTCAATACTAAAATAAAAGAAAAGTAAAACATGGTATTTATTTTTCTTTTAAAAAGAAGGTATGGCTTGTAGAGGAAGCCAAAACTCAAATAACGGTCACGACGGCGGAGAAGTCGTTGTCGCCGCATACGTACGACAAAAACATTCCCTTTTGTCATTTAGTAAACGATTCGTATAAAAAAGATTCCTTTTGAATAAACGTAAAAGTCAAAGGGGTTTATACACCGTATAAAAGAATGTTGTGTATAAAATAAAATATGCCTCAATGAAAGGAGCTTGAGACGAAGTCCCATACCTCGTATCCGACTTGACCCAACCATTCTTTAATCTCCTGAATAATAAACATGAGTTAATCTCTACTTGCTTAATAATCTTTTTCAAGTTTATTATTCCTTTTATACCATGTTATGGACATCATGTAATCATTTAAGTTAATAATGTTCATTTTGTCGGTATTTGGTTCTTAAGTCAAAAATAGACATCTTACACTTACATGTTGTTAATTTGGTCAAAGGTTCATTATATCCAGAATGGTATTCATGATGTAGATATCATATATGTCATATATATCCAGTACATACATGCATTTATAATATTACATAATCATTTAGGGGTAAGAAATGAAATGCACCGTTCGTGGAGACGGTAAGCCGTACGTACGCATGAACGCTACTTTCATTTCTATTTCGTATTTTATAGAACGGAATCATAATTATATAAAGGTATATTATAATTCCAGTATAATATCATATATAATATCATAGTTCCATCCTTTATATGTCCCACATATGGTATTTAACGAATCAAATCACTTTGAGGGGGCGGTAGTCGGCACTTCCTAAAATGAAGATATCGTGTTTACCCATAATGGAAACCATAAAGGTTTGCACAAAATGAAAAAAACAGAAGCCTAAGGAAAACATAAACATATTATATATCATATATAAAAATAGTGACATCATAATGGCCACCATTGAAGGTGTTAAATGAGTATTGAACAATCATCGTTTCGGGAGGCAGAATTTCGCCATCCACTGAAACCGTATGTTCGTTAACCATTTGATGTAGTTGTGTGAGAGTGTAGCTCAAATAAATCTTATAACAACATCCTAGTATATTGAAGATACTGGTTTTGTTACAAAAGAAGTAAATAAAAAGAGTTTAGGGGGTTGGAGAAGCAAAATAAAACAAATGAACATGAGAGATAGAATTACCTTTAAAAGTGTAACTCCTTTTGATTTGAGCCTAAAGGCTTCCTTTGAAAGGATTCTGCCCAAAGGGAATCCTCTAGGATTAGTAGAGGGATGTGGAGAGAGTAAATGGGCAGGGATTGGCCGAGCCAAAGGCTTGAGGAGTGTGTGAAATGAGGTAGAGGTGGGGGCCTTTTATAAGAGGAGAGGAGGGGCACTTTTGGAAAGTAAAGAAATATTACTTTATTTGAAAATGTGTTTCGGTTTCAAAAGGTCCCAAATTGAAATAATTCGTGGATAAGGTGATAAGGCTTCGAAATAAACTCATCCAATAAGTTTTGGACATGTGTAGTTCATATATTTTACATTATCTTTCCATTTTATTTAAATCATCAAATAATGATGTCGTCGTTGCATCATTATTATGTCACAAATAATTTAATTTATTTAATGTCTAAAAATCATAAAAAAATACTATAATGTAGGAAATCGTTTTGGCTTTCCAATGAATATTTATAATAAAAAATCTGATCTTTATAACCCCATGTAAAAATTGTTTTCGTAAAACATCTCTTGTTTGTGTCATTTTTTCCTTAACATTTAATAAAAAGTTATTTATGTCATTTCCAAACCAAAGTGTCTCCATGGTGTCCCCAAGTTGACCCATGAATTGTATTGGTCGGCCATGACACAACCAATAATGTTGTGACATGTTTCTAGGTCATTTCATATTATTAAAGCAATATTTATACCTTAAACGACACTAATTACCACTAATCGCGATTAAAAACTTAATAAGTTACTATTCACCAAAAAATTATTATAATCTCATTAAACCACATTTTACTTATTAATGACAAACATGTATGTCGGATTTTCAAAATTCAATACACATTAGTGGTAAACTTTCATTTAACTGAAAAATCAGTTTGCTTGATTACCACTTAGTGGTTTCACTATTCATCAAAAATTGAAGTTTTTCAGAAAATTACCAAAAATTCACCCTAAGATATATTTGATATTACAAATTCAAAAATGAAGTAAATTTTACAAAATTCAAATCATATAAGTCACATTAATTAATTTAATAATTAATTCTCGCTGCCAGAGCAAATAGCGTGTTTTTACAAAACAATAAGTATCAAAAGATTGACACCAGTTTAAGTCTAATTTCAAAGTGAAATTGATTCCAATGACCACCATTTGATTAAATGGTAAAAATATATTCATATTACACATTAATACCAATTCAAAAGATAATCTAATCATATAAATCAATTAGATTAAAAAGCAGTTTTGATGTAAAGTGCAGTATTTTTCACTATTCATTAAAAAATGAACATTGTCAGAAAAATACCAAAAAACCACACAAAGTAAATTTTTATGTCCCAATAATAAAGAATAAGTTTATTTTGACAAACATAGTTTATAAAATTGTCAAAAGATAGATTCAAAAATGGTTTGCCATCAAAAGGCAGTAAAACAATCTTTTAAGAATATTAGTGTATTCCATGAATAAGATTGTATTTATTTTCATTTTAAGCCTCTATAACACTATCTTAATCATTAATAGACATAGATAAAAATATCTATTATTCATTACTTATTTGGGATGTTACAGAAGGAATCAAACCTCACATATTTTGTTTGACAAAATTTTTGGTCATATCATAGGACTCAACCATGTAGTTCAGCAATATGTCGAATGGATGAATATGAGGGAACCTAAGAATGAGGATTAAATATCAGAACATAATATGGTTTTCAATGTATCAAAATTATAATAAAAATTATAGTCTTTACAGCTCTTTCTACTCTCAACCCCCAGATGTGTGAGGAATGATGACTAATGATTTTGTTCATTCTTTCCCATGTTTTTTTCAAATTAGTAATTATTATGGGACATATACCAATATATATTCCCTAAAAAATATTCATTTATATCATGTAATGTACCCATATTATGGAAATACAAATCCTAATCCTTTTTCATCACAAATACCATTTTTAAAGACCAACATACAAAATATGAATTTTATTTTCATGGGATTCATAAATCTAAAATAACTAATGGAAAAGTGAAATGATCAAAAAAAATATTTCTGAAAATAACCCTTTATTAGTTAAGTATTTCTATTATATTATATATTGACCCTTGATACCAGAGTGGTATGATTAGGAAGCCTATATCATGATCTTATTCTTCATAATCACTATATTTTTTATTATCAATATTTATTATTTTATTGTGGTAGGTAAAAAACATTCATTTCTGCTAGCACTAAAATTTAATGGGCTCTATTTGATTTATAAATTCAGGATTTTGGGAAACATTTTTTAGGATTATTTAGTGGTACATTTCCTCGTTAATTTATTTTACTTGACAAGATTTTGATGGAGTTTTTTCAAATCAAACATGATTTTTAAAAAGGTGTGTGGTAAATTTAGTGAAATTTAACATCCAATTTATTAAAATCTTGTTCCAAGAGAAATGAATATTTACTATTAAATGATGAAAGATTGATTTAATTATAATATATTAAAATTAAAATCGTTATTTTTTTGTTTCTTTATTGTAAATTGATTTTTACTGTTGATATATATTTTTTAAGGCGTGATTTATATGTTTTATATTTAATAAATTCAACGTAAATTTTTTTCCTCATAACGTAAATTCCTACTAATTTATATATTAACTGTAACAATGGATTTAGAATAAAAATATATATTAGTTTTTATGGGAATATTGTAATAATTGAAGGTGATGTTTCAGGGGGACATAAAATAGATTTTTGTCTATGATATATGTATTTTTGTAATATGTTTACTTATTATTTTAGAACAATATTTTTTGATAAGGCAAAATGTGTCTTTTATTTCATAATTAGCGCCTCCTAAAATGCTGTATAAGGTCCACAAAATCTCATTACCTTAATTATTCAATTAAAATTGATTATCCTTAGATTAGAGAATATCCATTATAGTCATTCATCATACTCATACTAAGGGTGAAATAGTAAACTAAACCATTCATTGTTCTTTAAGATCTCATTACATTATTTTGTCCACTCGGTTATTGTAAAACCATTATCCACGTTCTTAAATACTAATACATATATTTTAAAATTCAAATATTCATTACCATAGTCTTCGTCTGAGTATTATTCTAATGTTCAGCTACTTGAGGTTGAGTGGTGTGGATTTACTTCTAGAATATAGGAATCTTGGTCAAGATTATTCTTTTCATTCCCTTATAATTTCTTCTAAATCTCAAAATATTTTTCATTATATGTTTTGGTTTTTTATACCGTATTATTTATTTAATGAATTGATTTATAATTAAATGAAAAATATATATTTTATACCAAAAGAAAATTAAAATTGTGGTTATATTATTTAGATTAAAGGTTATGAATCATGGTAGTCATTTTCGATTTATCTTGGCCCCCGTGGGTCTATCATACATGCATGATCATTATATTTTTGAAGGAATATTTATTAATCGTATTGAATTTAATCATCTAATTTAAACTCAGATTCTCATGATTTATTTTTCTTATGATATATAGGTTCTTGAGTGTTCTGATATCATCTCTCCTAATGATCTAAACTACTTTTCTCACTCCCACTATTACATTAGATGGTTTTAAAAATATTATTTTCATTGTTCCTTGTTAATAGAATTCTAATCCTTCGATGGTGCTTCCCGTGTTTTTAATTCTCCATTAATAGTGTCCATATTCGTGGAATGTAAAGATATTGTTGGTAATGATTGTGTGGAGTTGTATCTTCTTGTTTTGTCTGTCACTACTTAATAGAAAGATGGGATTTATCTATGTAGAATCGAAAACATTTATACAGATTACTCTATATTAATTAGTGTTGTTCATTTTATATGAATTGAGAATAACATGATTTGGTCCTAACATGGGTACATTAGAGTGAAATTTGATGAATTTTGGAAGGAGGGGAGTCTATTCATGTTTTCCACATGGTTAGAGAATGTGTGTGAGGGCACTACGGAAAAAATGGATAAAAGCGATGGGTTATTTGCGACGGGAATTATTCCCACCAAAAATACCTTAAGGAAAGGCTTATTTGCGATGGGGTTCTAACCCCGTCGCAAATAACTGGCGACGGTTAAAAACTATTTGTGACTTGTTTCTTTTATGCGTCGTAAATGGTTTGGCACAAAATGCTCGCGAAACCGCACGAAGTTTATTTGTGACGGGGTTAGAGCCCCATCGCAAATAACGGGCGGCGGTTAAAGAGTATTTGCGATGGGACTGCAGTCCCGTCGCAAATATTCCGGCTGCAGGGGTTATTTGCGACGGGTACCGTCACAAATAACCGTTTTAATGTAACCCATAATTAAATGCGGTCAGGGTTATTTGCGACGGGTCCCATCACAAATATCTTTATTTGCGACGGGAATCACGTCGTAATTAATCTAACCTATAAATACTGCCCACCGTTATAGTTTTTTTCACTCTGAACTTCTTACGAAGATCAGTTTGTAATTTTTTTTTCCGATTTTGAGGAGTCAGTTGGTGGTGTCCAACAACTACAGCGGCTCGACATTGACATCAAGTTTAATGTTTTTATTTGAATTTTAATTTAATATTTATTTTATTTATTTATTTTAAATTTGTATAATTTTTTTTTTCTGATTCCTAATTTGAAATAATTATGAATAACTACTAATAACTAACAGTAATTAGAGACAATTAAACACTAATTAATTTAAAATAGTTAGCTGTAATTACAATTACTTAGCAGTAATTATGAAAAATTAAAATTAATTTGAATTAATTAATAATAATTATAAATAATTAACATTAATTAGTAATGATTAATAATAATTACCAATAATTATCAATAATTAACAATAATTACCAATAATTAGTAATAATTATCAAAAATTACTAAAATTTACAAATAATTTTCAATAATTGTCAATATTTTACAATAATTACCAATATTTACCAATATTTACCAATAATTTCCAATAATTGTACATATTTACCAATAATTAGGAATAAATACCAAAAATTAGGAATAATTACCAATAATTAGGAATAATTACAAATAATTAGGAATAATTACCAATAATTAGGTATAATAACCAATATTTCGGAATAATTATCAATAATTAGGAATAATTACCAATAATTACGAATAATTTTAATAATTAAAAATAATTAACAATAATTAGTAATAATTAACAATAATTAGTAATAATTAGTAATAATTGCCAATAATTACCAATAATTGCCAATAGTTGTCAATTTTTAGCAATAATTAGGAATATTTACCAATAGTTAGGAATATTTACCAATAATTAGGAATAATTACCAATAATTAGGAATAATTAGGAATAATTACAAATAATTAGGAACAATTACAAATAATTAGGAATAATTACCAATAATAAAGAATAATTACCAATAATTAAGAATAATTACCAATAATTAACAATAATCATAAATAATTAACAATAATTACCATTAATTAGGAATAATTACCAATAATTAGGAATAATTACTAATAATTAACAATAATTACCAATAATTAACAATAATTTCCCATAATTACGATTAATTACTAATAATTAGGAATAATTATCAATAATTAGGAATAATTAGCAGTAATTACAAATAATTGACAATAATTACCAATATTTACCAATATTTACCAATATTTACCAATAATTACCAGTATTTATCAATAATTAAGAATAATAACAATAATTAAGGATAATTACCAATAATTAGGAATAATTACGATTAATTAGGAAATAATTACCAATAATTAGGAATAATAACATTATTACATTATTATTGTATTTTATTATTAATATTAAAATAATATAATTTTCTATATTATATACAATTCCCCTTTCATCTGTGTGTTTTCTATCTCCACATGTAATATTTGCATTCTTTTTCAAAATTATCAACCTACTCACCAATGGAGAGGTGAAAGCGAATGCAAATATTACATGTGGAGACAGAAAGTTAAACACACAGATGAAAGGAGAATTGTATATAATATATAAAATTTTATTATTTTAATATTAATAATAAAATATACTAATAATGTCATAATTTTATTATTATATAATTAATATTTATGAAAAAATAATATTACTATTATTGAAATAATAAAGAATTTATATAATATTAAAATAATCAATATTTGTAACAGGTTATGCTTTATTCTTAACATGTCCAATTCTTAAAGTGTCAATTTTTAGGTCTATCCCAATAAAAATTTTGCGTCAGTCATGTCTGATGTAAACTCTATAATTATCCTTGCTTGAGTGTTTTTTCTAACAAATTATTCAAAACCTATAATGCTTTTATATTTTATAGAAAAATATGGAACAACGAGGTCGCCAACAGTCATTATTAGATGACCGCATATGGATAAATTAACGTAGAAATCCAAACGGGTTTGGTTTAAATCCAGTATATATAGAGAGTGTGGAGACTTTTTTTATCATTTTTGGCATTAAATCTAGATTTTGTTTCAGAAGGAACAATAAAATTCCCCTGTAGAAAATGTGCATTGAGAACGTTTGACACGTTTGACAAAGTGGGGGAGCATGTATTGCGTTTTGGTTTTCAACCAGATTATGTTTTTTGGTATAAACATGGTGAATGTAGTTTCAGAGTAGTGATACCAACTTGATTCCGGATCTATCCCGGTTTCAAGATTTAGTACATGATGTTGCAGGTTCATCTATTCAACATACAGAAACTCCGGCTGATAGAACTTCAAATCCTGAGTTGGCACCATATGAATTTTATGAGTTGTTGCGGTCTGCTGAGGATGCATTATATCCTGGCTGCAAGATGAGAAAATTAGAAGCAATTACAAAATTTATGGCTATCAAATCAGATAACGGAATGTCAAACACCTGTTTTGACCAGATATTTTCTTTGCATAAAACACTTTTACCCGAAGGAAATGTTTTGCCTGCAAATTTCTATGAGAGTAAGAGGATGGTTCGAAATTTGGGGCTTACTTGTCAGAAGATTAATATATGTTCAAATGACTGCATATTATATTTTGGGGAAAATGAGTCGTTGGATAGTTGTCCCCCATGTGGGCAACCGAGATATAAAGAAGGAAAACCTAGGAAGTCTGGTTTGATTCCCGTAAAACAGTTGAGATATTTTACTCTTACATCCAGACTACAACATTTATTCTTGTCTAAGAATACAACGACAATGATTTCATGAAATAAATCGAATATTTCAACTGATAAAATCTTGAATCATCCAGCCAATGGTGATTCATGGAATCATTTTTATAGAGTGCATCCATACTTTTCTTTAGAAGCTGGAAACGTTCAACTAGGCCTTTCCACTGATGGTTTCTATCAGTTCGGATCTTATAGTAGTTAGTATTCATGTTGGCCTATTTTTTTACTCCGTACAATTTACCTTCATGGATGTTGATGAAGGAGGCCTATATATTTTTGATATTACTAATTTCAGGACATCCGAAGAAGAATATTGATGTTAATTTGAAACCATTTATTGATGAATTAAGTTTATTTTGGAGTACTGGTGTCAGTACATATGATGTTGTTACGAAATAGAATTTCATACTAAGAGAAGCATTGATGTGGACAATTAGTGACTTCTTGGCTTATGAGATGTTATCTGGATGGAGTAAACATGGTCAGAAATCATGTCCATACTGTATGGGAGAGAAAAAAGCATTTATGCTAATTCATGGAAAGAAACCTTGTTATTTTGAATGTCATCACATATTTCTTCTAGAGGATCATCCTTTTCACAGAAACAGATCTCATTTCAGAAAAGGAACAGTTGAAAGGGATGGACCTCCAAATATACTATCAGGTCTGGAGTTAAAATCGGTTTTATTTTCATTACCTCCCATCACTTTTGGTCCCACAATAAACCAAAAGAAAATTTCTGGTTTTGGGAATGAACACAATTGGATTAAACGTAGAATATTTTGGGATTTTCCATATTGGTCTGATTTTTTAGTCCTCCACATGTTGTATTTCATGCATATTGAGAAGAACTATTTTGATAATTTTTTTCATATAGTTTTGGATACGCCAAGAAAGAGCAAAGACAATGTAAATGCACGTTTAGATCTTGACCAAATTTGCAGGCTTCCAGAATTGGAACTGTTTGAGAATGTCAGAACAGAAAATTTACTGAAACCAAAAGCATCTTATACACTATCTAAAGAAATCCATTTATTATTTTGTTAGTGGATTGCAGATTTGAGACTTCCAGATGGTTGTGCTTCCAATTTGGGTAGATGTGTAAAGAATGGTCATATTACTGGATTAAAAAGTCATGATTGTCATGCTATAATGGAATGAATTCTTCGCATTGGATTAAGAGGTCTGTTGAATTCTATGATTTGGGATTCCATAACAGACATGTCATATTTTTTTGGGTACATTTAAGTGGCTACAGCTGATTATGATGCTCTATTCAAACTTGAAGAAGATGTTGTTGTAATTATATATAAACTGGAAAAAATATTCCGGCCGTCTTTCTTTGACTCAATGGAACATTTGATATTTTATTTTCCATATGAAGCCAAATGTGGAGGTCAAGTACAGTTTCGATGGATGTACCCATTCGAAAGATGCATGAAAAAATTGAAAAGAAAAGCACGTAACAAAGCATCTGTTGAAGGATCTATTTCAGAAGCTTATTTGCAAGAGGAAATATCTTTTTTCTACTCCCATTATTTTGAATCTGAGTATCCTTCAAATCACAACCGAATGGGATGGAATGAGAGGAATATTGATGAAATCGACAATCAATTATCTGTTTTCAACCAGCCAGAGCTTGGTTTTGGTGGAGTTCATGAATGCTGGCTTTTGGATGATTAACATCACAGAGCTCATACGTATGCTCTTCTCAACTATGAAGAGATGACATCAGTTGTACTGTAAGTGTTTATATCACTTATTCTATCATTTATGTTACTGTAAATAGCTTTGTTTTTTATAGGTTGTATGATAATCATATCAAGAAACAAATTCCACAAATTACAACAGCTTCCCTCAAAGAACGCCGACAAAAAAATTTTACTCATTAGTTTCAAAAACTGCTAACATAAATTTTTCATCTTTTAGTAACTCATTCAATATATAGTTTACTATATTGATAATTATTTCACAAATTTTAAGGTGTCTCGACATGCTAATAAAATTGACAAATGGTTGTGTATATTGAGTAAGCCACCATCCAAACTTGTTAAAAATTATAATGCATATGTGGTGAATGGATTTTGATTACATACACATGCATATGGGGAATCATAAAAAAAATGAACATTTGAGTTAGATTGAGAGGATCTCATCATCGAGAAAATGAAATTGACTTTTATGGCATGCTTGATGAAATCATTGAACTCTGTTATCTGGGACAACATTATATAACCACGTTCAAATGTCGATGGTTGGATACAGAGAGAGGCGTGCGTGTTCATCCGACTCATGGAATCATCGATATTAAATGTAAAAGTGTTCTCACAGTAAATGAACCATTCTTATTGTCTCAATAGGAACATCATGTTTATTACACAAAGTACTCTGCTTTGTCAAAAGAATTGAATGATTGGTGGAGTATAATAAAAATCAAAATTCGGGACAATCAGTTTAGTCAATGTGAATGTGCTTTCACTTATGTGGATGGAATTGAAGTTTTTCAAGAGAGTACTCAAAATCAATCTTTTTTACAAAGAGACATGAGTATCGATGACGGCACCCTACATTTATGAGTTAGTGATGATGATGATGTTAATAATGTCACATATAAATTTGAAATGTTAAGAGATGAAGAAATTGTAACTTGTATGGATATTGATTATGTTGAGGTGGAATGTGAAGATGGCATTGACATATATGAAGATGATGATGAAGATGAACACTGATAGAATTCCATGGTAGTTATATATAATCATAACTAATATATATGTATATATAATATTAATTATCAATTATTCACAAACAACATTATCATTTTTTGTTTTAGATGGACGAAGACGCATTTCGTGAGTTGGTGGATGCTGACTTGTCTTTCGATGCAGATGAGTTGCAAGCAGATGACCCTCAGCCTACATGCGCTTTAGGGAGTACGTGGAGGGGGCGCGGTCTTGCACGATTGATGATTCCTGACCCCATCCCCGAGCGACGTCCACATCACGGGTTTGATCCACGCACATGGAGGTGTGATAACCTGTGTGATAACCTATGGATTTGACTAAGATTTCATTAATCTATTCACATAATAAATGTTTATTATTTTTACAGTTTTCCGCATATATCAGTCGGACAGGGCAGCGCTATTTTGCGCAACTATTTCTCTCAGCCTTGGACCACATGGGAGTAGATTCCCATTGATGTGCAGCAGGCCATGTTCGGCCACTGGTTGGAATGTACGTAAATAAATAATTTTTATTTTGAAAATTATTTCATTTCTAACTTGATATTTTAATTTATTTGTAGGGTTTATGGTATCTGATCGAGGATACCATGTGTGGCGCCATCCACGATGCATGGGAGGTGGTCATGCGTGATTTCTTTTATTGGTTTTTTCACAAATTAAGGAGAGCGGCCATACAGAAAGCAGGAGTATCCGTTTTTGATGACTCTTGTAGAGCGCACCGACCAAAGTACATTTCATCCCACGAATGGGATGGATTATGTGCGCACTAGTTGAGTGATGCCTTTCAGAGGAGATCATCGGTGGGGAGGCAGAATCGGGGGAGACAAGAGGTGACTCATCGAGCTGGGAGTCGTACTTTCAGTATTCATAGACAGAATATGTTACGTACATTATTTATAATTATTTTATATAACTACAAATATTAACAGTTTATTTTTTATTCTTATAGGCTATCGATCACCCTGATATTATGGAGTACGACGTATATCGGAGGATGTATAGTGATCCTGCTACTAGTGAGCTTAGAGTTGATCGTCAACATCACATCGTGGTCAATATTATTTGTATTCAAGTTTAAAAATTAACTGCATATAATATATTCACAATTTTAATTTTAAATTGAAACTACATGAGTCATATGACGCCGCAGCATCACAGACCCAGCCTGAGAGTCAGGCCGAGTCATCAGATCAGACCAGTGGTCGTCAGTTTGATGAGGCGGCATGGATGTAGGCCACCCAGTATGCCTTCGAGAAGGGTCGGGTAGTTGGTATCAGCTCTCGACTGACTCCCAGAGATTATTATGGCAGTGCTGCGATGTCGGCATCCAGCTCGAGAGGTGATCGTGCATATTCTCCTTCTTCACAGTATGAGGATTAGTTGCGATCTCAGACTGTACTGATAGAGAGTCTCCGACAGGTGCAGGAGGAGATGCATCAGCAGCAACAATAGCATGAGGAGGAGCGTCGACCCCAGCAGCAGCTGTACGAGGAGCAGATGAGTCGGTGGCAGCAGCAGCAGCTGGTGTAGATAGAGTACATGCGCCGACTCACTCATGCTTTAGGGATGGATTTTTCTCCACCAGCATCTGCAGATCCCCCCTCCCCCTCCCCCCCTTCAGATTAGAGTTTGTTTTTATGTTATAAAGTTTGTTAAATCAAAATATGAATTTTTTTTCTATTCATAGATTCTGTCTCATTATAAAATATAAATAATAATATATTTTGAAATAATAATATTAATATGAATAATAATATTATTTATATTTTATAATACTAAATTATATATATATATATATTTAAATTTTATAATATTATAATTTAATTATATTTTTTTGTAATATTTGGATTATTTTAATATTTGAATGTATTATAATTTTATTATTATTATATTAATAAAAAGAACTTTCTAATATTTAATTTATTTATGAATTATAATTCTAATATTATTATATTAATTAAAATCATTTATTAATATTTTATTATTTTCTATTTTTGAATTATAATTCTATTATTATTATATTAAATAAAATAATTTATTAATAATTTATTATTTTTATTTTTTAATTATAATTCTGTTATTATATTAATTAAAATCATTTATTAATATATATATTTTTTTATTTTTTAATTATAATTGGATTATTATTATATTAATTAAAATAATTTATTACTATTTTATTTTTTTAATTATTTTTAAATTACTAGCGACAGGTACTATGCCCATCGCTAATATTATTATTATTATATTAATTAAAAGAATTTAGTAATATTTTTTTAAAATTTCTTTAAATATAACGACTAATATTTGCGACAAGAAATATTTCCGTCACAAATACTACCTTTAGCAACGGGCACGTCGCAAATAATCGTTGTTGCGACGCCGTTTTCCACAACTGGCTATTTTCGACAAACCACTGTCGCAAAAAGCACATTAGCGACGGGATCCCGACGCAAATGGCCCGTCTCAAATGTCATTATTTCCAGTAGTCGGGGGATGCCTGATTTTTGCATGGTTAAAATTATTTTAAAATATTTTCTCATAGCATTAAGATGATTAAACTATGTGTGAATCCAAAGTGTTCAATGGGTGCATGGTTAGGAATATGGTTAGTACATACCATTCGAAATAACCTAAAAAACCATGTGAACAGTAATAAATGTTATGAAATTTGGTTTTAAAATTCAATAAACCACCATATTTACCCAAATTTACCATATCTCGACACAAGTAAAATTATCTCAATTTTTTATGCTACTGGATCTATTCCTAGGGATACTGACCTCTTTTATTAGATAATTTAATAGAGGATAAATGAACATTGTTTATCCCTGTAATTGAATATCATCTTTCGTTGTTTCCCATTTTTATCCTATAATTCTATCTTTATATTAGGGCTGTTATACTATTTTTCTTGGATCAAAATATAGTTTTGTTGGATATGGATCATGTTTTTTTAATCCAGCTATATATTTATTATACCATAATTTGTTTGATCTTGGATATAGGTTTATGATTTAGATAATGTTATTCATTTCATTTAATATCGATTCTCTCCAAATTGTGGGTTTTCATGGGGATATTTCTCACCAATAAATTGAGGTAGGTGGTAAATTATTAAAATATCATAGTCATGAGTTCAATTATGTGAATGTAATTTTCTAATTGTTAATTCTTTTAATAAATGGAATAAATTAATTTGGTGAATAAATTAATTAAGGAATTGTGATTTCGAGATAATTATGTGCTTAGTTAACTTTCTGAATATTGAATTGGGATTTCAGGATAAATTATTTTCCTGGTAATTATCAAAATATTGAATTGAGATTTAGGGATAATTAATTAGTTTATTAATTATCATAATATTGAATTATAATTTTGGGATAATTAATGGTGTGGTTAATTATTAGAATATAGATATTGTGAATGTGATTAATTAAATGTTGAAATAATTATTTGGAATGATATGATTAATTAACTATTGAATTAATTGAAGGGATTGAAGTGATTAATGAATTGTATAATTAATTAATGGGAGTGATGTGATTAATTAATTGTTGAATAAATTAATGGAATTTATGTGATTAATTGATTTTTAAATGAATTAATTGGACTGGGGTAATTAATTAATTATAAAATTAATTAATGGAATGATTTGAATATGAGAATTTTAAATTAGAGTAGTTAGTTAGTGTATTTATAATTTATTTATTATTGTAAATGTGATATTTTGATTCTCTGATCATTATGTGTGGGACAAAATCTACTACATCAAAATCACATATTGATAAATATAATTGAAATGATGAATGGTTCTAATGAAATTCATAAAGTAATTGAGAAGATGAATCATGTCTATGGAATTCACGTGTCAATTGAAATAATTATCGATAAAAGTTGATTTAATTAGTGAATTATAATGACAAATGGTAATAATGGAGTTCATATGATAATTCCAAAAATGAATGGAAATAACAGAATTCATGAGTTCATTGAGGAATTGAGTGGTAACAATGGAATTGAATTGTTGATTGACACAATAAATGGTAATAATGTTAATAATTATTTGGTTGAGATAAAGAATAGTTACAATGGAATTTTAAGATTTGGTATCCCTTTGGGATGGTTTGGACTCTCACGCGGACCACAATAGGTGTTATGGTATAGGTGTCAATGATAACATGTGGGTTTATGTGGTTAAATATAGAATAATAGATAATGTGATAAATATTTTTTTTAATCATTGTGTTTTATTATTTATACAATAACATTCACTTTTATTTATCTAGAAATTTTTTAGACACCATTGGTGGTGGCCTAATGAGTAGTACTCACACCATATCCAGCCTACCAGATGAGTTCTTGAATATACTTTATGTTTGCATGAAAGGATAAGGGAAAAGGCCTTGTGTTATATAGATGAGCTTTGATGAAGAATGGATGAGGGACCCTGATGTGATTTGATTCCATCTTGGTTGTTATCATTTTCTTTACATTTGGGGTTTTATTTTGGCACATGGAAGAATCTTTTCCCTGGCATATCTACTCTTCAATTATGATATTTATATCCAGTTTTGGTCATATTGGGATATTGGGATTATTCTTATTATACATGTTATGTGTTGTTATTTTTATTTATTTCCACTGTTATAAAACAACTATAAAGAGGGTATAGTCTCCCAATAATAGATATTATACCCCTGTAGTTAGTCGTCAACCTTTGGCATACCAGGAAGTGCACCTGAGGCCCTGTGACTTATCAACTCAGTGAACTGATTTTGGTAACCTAGGTTGGGTTGAAACAATTTTGGTATAATAGGAAATATTATTTTTATTTTCATTTTTCATGATATTTGGTAATGGAATACATGATACTAGGAAGAGGTGGGTCCTAGTTATGAGAAACTTCATGGGATTCTCTAACACATGTATGGGAGAGAATCCATTTACCAAAAAAGGAATTTTTTATTGTGGTTACCTATTACAGTTTAATATTATTTTCCTTTTGGTGAGGCATTTGTAATGTGATGTGATTAATGTTTCAATAATTTGTTATGATTTCACTCATGACCCTGTATGGAAATATAGTTTATTTTTCATGCATCATTCTATACATGGAGAATTATTTTGTGACATTCATCATTCTAGGCATGCTTGAGAAAACATGTTTTTTTTATATTGTTGAACATGAAATGTTTTTTTATTCTTATGTTATTTTGGATTAAAAGGAAGAATAAATTGAACTCTAAAAAAGTAAAATGATGATAGATGATAATAAATGGGTGACTAATGATAAAATAAAATATGATAATTATTATTGCCTTTCATAACCATGACCTAGATGTGGGGTAGATAGGGGTAGTGATAGCCCTTAGTTTGGACTATTTAGAAAGGTTTGGGGAAAATGATTTTTTTTGGTACTTTGTGTCCATAGTGGTTGGTAACATCAGTGATGAAGGAGTTGTGGTGGGGTTCACTGATGACTACTGTAATGGGACAGACCACTCCGACCATTTCCTTTGTCAAAAAGAAGGTCAATATGTGTTCTGGGGGGTAAAATGGACTTTTCCACACTTTCCAAAATCTTGAAAGTACACGCCATATAGTTGAAGTACACTCCGTGTACCCCCCTTCCCGGGTATAGCCCATGTTGCAAACCATGTCCTTGTTGTGTGGAATAATGGGTGCACGTCGTGTGTCCAGTTCTACAGGTCATGTAGTCCTTCCCCACGTACGATTTACCAGTCAACGGCCATGTACCGTGTAGGAGTCGTGTCCTTACCGTGTGCAATGAATGAGTACACACCGTGTGTCCAAACTACACGCCGTGTTGTCCATCCCCGGGTAAGCATTACCCTCAAACCGTGTACCATAAAGTACCCACCGTGTACTTTTGCTTTTCACACCTATAAAAGGAGGGGTCCCCTCCTCCTTTCAACTGACATCTCTCCTCTCCTCTCCTTTGAGCAGAGCTCTCTCAAGAGACTCGAAGGATCTTCCTTCCATAACTTCTTCTTCCAAGATCGGATTTACGATCCATCAATGGCCACTGGATCGTAACGACGAGGCGGAGCTTCCGATCCTGGGTCTTTTGTCTTTCCTTCAGCCTTTTCTTTCGGACTTTCACCCGAGGAGGTTCTGACGGGACGCTACAGAAGTGACGAACGCCAACGGACATCTTATATGGTTGATCCGGAAAAGCATTGCAATCAATAAGCTGTTGAGGTAGGTATCATACCTTTGTCTCTCTAATTTTTTCATCATGAGGGGTGGGTGTCTTCTTTTTTATATGAAACACTTTTGAATCTGTTTTAATAAAGATAATAACTGGTTAAAGAATGAGTTTGGGAAGTTGTTATTGTTGTTACTTTATATCCTGTGATATTATGTTGTGAATTAAATGAGCTTCTGCCTACAGAAAATCACAGTCGTTGGGGGCCTTTGCTTACGCAATTAAATGTTACCCTCTTCTTCTGGATTTTATTATGGGTGAAAACCTTGAGGAATGTGGAATTTGGTTAATCACGTAAAGTTGGCTGTTTAAAATCTGGAACCCTTGTGTGATCACCCCGGTTAAACAAAATGGAATAATGAACATGTGGGTGTTGGCTTAGTTACGTGGGATGTGTTGGGGGTGTTTTGTGGGTTGTTGTGGATCAGGTGAGCAGTGGGGTTGTGGTTGACTTGGTTGTGGGTTGGTATGAATGTTATGTTGGAAACGGGCAGCGGGGCTGCGATAAATGTTACTAAATGGATAATGATGTACGGGTTACAGTACGGTTTTTGTTATGGTTGGCATCGGGGATGCAGGGATGTGTTTAAATGTGAATGAATAGTCGGTTTTGAACAATAAATAAAAGCGGAAGAGTTAATGAATGGTGGGGAATGTTAATGAAACATGATTAATAATCAATGGGGTTGGTTGGTTGATAAGAAGGGCATGGTTGTGCTGCTTTTGTTTCCCTAACTTGATTTGTGGATGGCAGGGATATGTCTTACGAACGTTTGGTGTGGTTGGTTGTGGATAGTTGCCCAGTAGTTAAGGAACTAAATAACTATTTCTACTAAAATGTGAAAACCTAAATGGGGTTGGGTTTGTTTGTTGTACGCATGATTCGTAGTAGCAGTGCCGAGGCACATGACCAGTTTCTCTTTTTAGAAGCCATAGGTTGGGCTGTGGGGTTGGTGTATGTTTATATATCTGTATCTTTTGTGTTTTATCGCACCCCACCCATGTTGATCACTTAGTGACGAACACTCCCATTTTATGGGAGAGGGTGTTTTTCCCTTAGTTATTATCTCCTTCATGCTCCTTGTCCCCTAGGCTGTGATAGCTTGAGGCGACCTTACACTTAAGACTCTTCGGGTAGGTTTCGATTGGGGTGGTTTTAGCCCAAGACTTTTCAGGTAGGTTCTTCTGTTTCCCAAGAATCTTCGGGATGAGGCCTAGGTCTGTGTGGGCAGGATACGTGGTTATGAGGCCCAGGTGTGTGCGGGCGAGATACATGGTTGTGAGGCCAAGGTGTGTGCGGGCGGGATACGTGGTTGTGAGGCCCAGGTGTGTGCGGGTGGGATACGTGGTTGTGAGGACCAGGTGTGTGCGGGTGGGATACGTGGTTGTTAGGAACATGTGTGTGCCTGCGGGATACGTGGTTGTGAGGACCAGGTGTGTGCGGGCGGGATACGTGGTTGTGAGGCTCGGGTGTGTGCGGGCGGGATACGTGGTTGTGAGGCCCAGGTGTGTGCCGGCGGGATACGTGGTTGTGAGGACCAGGTGTTTGCGGGCGGGATACGTGGTTGTGAGGCCCAGGTGTGTGCGGGTGGGATATGTGGTTGTGAGGCCCAGGTGTGTGCGGGAGGGATACGTGGTTGTGAGGCCCAGGTGTGTGTGGGAGGGATACGTGGTTGTGAGGCCCAGGTGTGTGCGGGCGGGATACATGGTTTTGAGGCCGAGGTGTGTGCGGGCGGGATACATGGTTGTGAGGCCCAGGTGTGTGCAGGCGGGGAGAGTGTGGCAGCGTCAGGATGTTCATCTTTAGGAAGAGCAGCTAACTAAAGGGAAATGGTGTGGGGGTACCCAATACTCCTATTTCGGATATACTACTACCTGTTGTGCTTGTGTTTTGGTGAGTGTGGCTGGTGAGGTTGGGTGGATAGAATTCCTTTCTAGGTTTCTTCTGTTGATCTCGCGGGACATTAGGATGTCTCCCCACTTGTGCACGAGAGCATTAGGTTTCCCTACTGAGTATACTTTTATGCTCACCCTACGTTTACTTTCAGGTTTCCAGGAGGCCAACCAGGGCCGTGTGGGACTCTACTAGTCGGGCAGTTGGAGTTTTTGTTGTTGTTTTACCTTTGTTTTCTTTTGGTAATGTACTTTGAGTTTTCTTGTAATTGTACCATGTTATAAAATTGTTTAAACATGCATGTGGGAATGGTTTGGGTGTATTTCTATACACTTTCCCTTTTTCCTTTTTGGTGGTTGACTTGTCCTATTTCTTGATATTTAAAAATAAAAAGGGCAATGCCTCCCATATTTGTGAATAACTCATACCCATGGTGCTAGTCGCCACCCCGGGGCCTACTGGAGGCGGGACTCGGGGGTCATTATCTCCCTTTCGCCATTTCCATCTTAGGAGGGACATCTTTGGTGGAAGGGGGTCATGACAGAATGTTATCAGAGGGAGGTTGAGAGATATAATGGAGTCTGGAGTTAGGAATAGTGAGGATTACATGGGATGGTAGGGCAACAGTGTTTGCTAATCTTGGTGCGTGACATAGGCTAAGGAAGACCGGTTAGGACACAAGATTTTAGGGCCCCCCATGATCTGATGCAAGGACTCTAAGCCTACTGAACGACCAAGTGAGACTACATTGATTGCAGGGTAGAGACACTAGGGAAGGTACATGCATCATCATGATTGTTTTTTACTTGATTTGTGTTTTATGGCAAAGAAATAGGAATAAAATGATTAAATGAAACCTTGAGTTTTTCCTTACTACTTGGGCTTAGGTGATCCTTGTTTACCGTACAGCTAAAGCACTTGGACGTCGTCCCCGTGTGGCTCAGATGGATGAGTCCCAGGAGATTCAGGCGGTCGATCAGTTGAGGATTGACCGAGAGGAGGTAGATATCCAGTGGGAGAAGACTCTCCGTTCTTTCTAGCAGCAAAACCTCAAGATGTATGATGGTAGTATTTCGGATACCGAGACGGGGGGTGGCTTGAGGAGCTAGGGATCACTTTTACCTTGATCTATGCTCCGAGGAAGTACTGGGTTCCCCTAGAAGTCAGTTAGCTAAGAGGTGCGGCGCGATAGTGGTGGACGCTCTACCTCGGAGAGATGATAGAGGCAGAGGATCCATGGGCTGACTTTGAGAAGGAATTCTGAGAGAAATTCCTTTATTCCATGATCAAGGCAGAGAAGCGGTAGGAGTTAATCTCCCTTCTGCAGGGGAATATGTCAGTATGAGAGGTGAGGATCAAGTTCAAGGATCTCATGTGCATTGCTCTGGATCTCTTTCTGGATGAGGAGTCTCGGGCGATACGTTTGGAGGAGGCGTTTTGTCCTTCCCTCCAGTATGCTGTCACCCCCATCACCCTTACGACGTACTTGGCGGTACAGACGACGGAAGAGTTTTTAGAGAGGATGCACTCACTGGGAGGTGCACCCTGAGAGGGTATCCAGCCAGGCTCATCGAAGGGGAAGGCAGTCAGCAGCAGGGCTCCTACGACGGGACCTTCCAGGATCAGGCCAGTGAGGAGCAGGTCCCTGTAGTTCCAGTTCAGATCTTCAGGTCCTCGTCACATTTTCACGAGCCTGAGACTGAGGTATTTCTCTTGTGGAGGTTTCAGGCATGTTCAGAGTCGGTGCCCGACCAGAGATCAGTACGGTGGTGGTGGGCAGGTTCAGTGCCCTCCTCAGAAGAACCAGTTGCTAGAGAGGCCCTTCTAGCAGCAACAAGACCATGCTATTCTGAGGGAAGACATTGTGGGAGGGAGCCGACCTCCGGGACCTCGACCAGGGTGTGGTCGGGGAGGTGGAAGACATTAGATAGGTAGAGGAGCTGGGCATGGACAGTTGCACACAGCAGAGTTGACAGCTCCAGCAGGACAAGAGGTGGTGCGAGGTATGATTTGTTGGTTCAGCACTCTTGTTTCTGCTTTGTTCGATTCGGGAGCCTCACACTCTTTTGTTATTCCTAGTCTATCCCATTCTTTGAGACTAGATATAGAGAGACTTTTCGTGCCACTGGTACTGAGTACACTATTTGGGGGCCAGACCAGCGTATCTTGTGTTTGCCGGGGATGTGGGCTGACGTTGGGACCACATAGATCCACTGGGGACCTTCTTCTGTTACAGATGCATCCATGTGATGTCATCCTAGGCATCGACTGGTTGTTTTCTATTAGTGCCATTATCGACTGCTTCCAGAGAAGAGTTGTGTTATCTGACGTAGATGGCCAGCGCGTATCTTTTTTTGGTGAGAAGTCGGCGTGTGTAGCCTCTCCTTTCCTTGTTAGGAGGGTTATCAGTGGTTCCAGCTGATACAGAGATGATGGATGTCCCAGAGGTTGTTGGGTATTTCCTAGATGTTTTTCCTGAGGAGGTTTTAACTCTACCCCCCCCCCCCCCCCCCGACGTGACGTTGAGTTTGGGATAGACTTACAGCCTGGTGCCCATCCGATTTCGATGGCCCCTTATCGGATGGCACCTACGGAGTAGCGGGAGTTACAGATTCAGATTGACGATCTGATGGAGAAGGGTTTTGTTCGACCCAGCGTGTCACCATGGGGTGCTCCAGTTTTGTTTGTGAAGAAGGCAGATGGTGGTCTCAGGCTATGCATAGACTACCGATGTTTGAACCAGGTAACAGTCAAGAACGGCTACCCCCTCCCAATGATAGATGATCTCTTCGACTAGCTAAGGGGTGCATGTTGGTTTTCTAAGATTGATCTACGATCGGGATATCATCAGCTGAGGGTAAAGGACAGTGACATCTCGAAGACAGCTTTCAGGTGCAGGTATTGGCACTTGGAGTTTGTAGTGATGTCGTTTGGAGTTACAAATGCACCAGCTGTGTTCATGGGACTTATGAACATTGTCTTCCGATAGATTCTGGACCGGTTCATCGTTGTGTTTATCAATGACATCTTAATCTACTCAAGATCAAAGGAGGATCATATTGAGCATCTCAGGGCAGTCTTGGAAGTCTTTCGACACCACCATCTTTATGGGAATTTGTCGAAGTGTAAGTTCTTGAAACAAGAAGTAAGTTTCCTTAGGCACGTGGTGTCTCAGCATGGAGTGTCAGTTGACCCGTCAAAGGTGGAGACAGTTGTTTCTTGGGAAGCACCCAAGAGCATGTCAGAAGTTCTTAGTTTCCTTGGGTTAACATGTTACTATTGGTGGTTCGTTTCGGACATCTATTGAGTTGTTGCTCTTTTGACAGCTTTGATGAGGAATAACCAGGTCTTCCTGTGTAGCAAGCAGTGCCCGGAATCTTTTGACTACCTGAAAGAGAAGTTTTTCAGTGCTCCCGTACTCAGGTTTATAGAAGAGGGGTTGTTGTATGAAGTGTTTTGTGATGCTTCTGGCCTTGGTCTGGTGGGTGTGCTGATGCAGAAGAAGGGAGTGATTTGCTATGGGTCTAGGCAGTTGCGCCCTCACGAGCGTAACTATGCCACCCAAGACCTGGAGCGTGCAGCAGTAGTGTTTGCACTGAAGTTGTGGCGACATTACCTCTTTAGGGAGTGCTTTGTGGTCTTCTCAGATCACAAGAGCCTGCGTTATATATTCTCCCAGCATGACCTAAACTTACGGTAGCAGAGATGGGTCGAGTTTCTCCAAGACTATGACATTGAGATCTCTTACACTGAAGGTAAGGGAAACGTTGTTGCTGATGCCCTGAGCAGGAAGTCGCATCAGGAAGTGTTTCAAGAATCTGCTGATGCTTGGAAGGTGATGGGAGAGTTGGTTTCCTTGCACTTTGATGCCAGGGTAGATGGTGTTAGAGGCTCTTTGTTTCAGATGACGGTGCATTCCTCCTTGATGCAGCAGGTGGAAGAGTCTCAGTGGGGGGACTCCGAGGCGGATGTGATGCAGGATCATGTCGATCAGGGGAACTCTCTAGAAGGATGGTCAGAGGACAAATGACGTCGGATGCTTTTCCAGGGAAGGTTTTTTTTCCGGAGACAATGCGTGACGGTGTTCTTCGTGAGTTCCATAGCTCAGCCTTGGCGGTACATCCAGAAGTTTCAAAAATGTACCGAGGCCTGAGGGATCAGTTTTGGTGACCCGGGGTGAAACGAGCAGTGGCAGAGTTTGTGGCTAAATGCCTAGTGTGTCAGCAAGTGATGGATGAACACCGTGTTCCCAGTGGTTTGTTTCATCCCTTAAATGTCCCTGAGTGGAAGTGGGATGACATCTCGATGGACTTCGTCACAGGACTACCCCGAGCACAGGGTAGTTACGATGCTATCTAGGTGGTGGTGGATCTACTGACGAAATCAGCTCACTTCTTAGCAATCAAGGAGTCGGGCCCACTAAGTACCTTAGCACAAAGGTACCTAGACGAGGTGGTGCGCTTGCATGGAGTTCCGAGAACTATCGTATCAGATAGGGATACTCGGTTTACCACACGAGTCTGGAGGGGGTTACATCATGCTTTTGGCACCCAGCTACGCCTTATCACTTCTTTCCACCCCCAGACCAATGGGCAGATGGAGTGGACTATCTAGATGTTGGAGGACATGCTGCGAGCATGCATTCTGGATTTCGGAGGATCATGGGTATGACACTTGCCTCTAGTAGAGTTTGCCTACTACAACAGCTTCCACTCTGCTATTAGCATGGCACAGTCTGAGGCATTGTATGGAAGGCCATGTCGTTCACCCATTTGCTGGGAAGAGTTTGGTGAGACGGGTGCACTTGGACCAGAGGTAGTGCATTGCACCACAGAGAAAATCCATCTTGTACGTGAGAGGATGAAAGTGGCTCAGAACCGGCAGAAGTCTTATGATGATCGTCAGAGGAGGCCCTTGGAGTTCGAGGTGGGGGATCATGTGTTCTTGAAGGTTTCCCTCAACGGGGGTAGCAGAGGTTTGCGAAGGGGAGCAAGCTCTCACCCAGGTTCATCGGACCTTTTGAGGTGTTGAGGCGAGTCGCCGAGGTGGCATATCAGTTGGCCCTACCACCTTACTTGGAGAAGGTTCATGATGTATTCCACTTCTCCCAGCTTCTTCGGTACTTAGAGGATGACTCCCATGTTATTGACTGGGGAGAGTAAGATATGGGAGACGATGCGACCTTCGAGGAATGACCAGTCAGAATCAAAGATTGTAAAGAGAAGGTGCTCCATGGAAGAACCATTCCCTTGGTTTGTGTTTTGTGGAGGCATGGCAGCCTCGAGGAGAGCACATGGGAGCAGGAGACCCAGATGCACGCTCAGTACCCAGAGTTGTTTTGACTTGTGTTTTTTCCTTTTTATTCTGAGCATTATGTTGATGTTGTACTATATACCTTTGATATATGGAATTCTTGGCTTGTCAGTTGTGAGTACTTTTGTTTCTTTGTTCTCTGGTAATGTGTAACATGTCCGGATGTGTGGGAAAGGGAAAAACCTGACCCTTAATCGAAAAGCATTAATGAAAATGCGATTAAACCCATTACGGTGAGTTAGTGCCTCCTAAAGCGGAAAATATCTCATCATAGGTGAAGGAATTTACCAAACCCATGTGTTCGGGTAGTGTGTTGGTTGTGTGGTGTTGGGGTTAGTACGAGTTGAGAAATCCTAATGTATAAAAGTGGGAAGACCCAATTCTTAATCGAGACGCATTAATGAGGATGTGATTAAACCCATACAGGCGAGTCAGTGCAGCCTAAAGCAGATAATATCTCGACATAGGAGAAGAAATTCCTAACACATATGATTAGGGTTGTTGGTTGGGTTCTTGTTATAACGAGAACCCTAAGAGGTATCTTGTCGGGTTCCTCTGGGTTGGTTTTTGAATTATCGGGGATGAGAATGTTTTAAGAGGTATCTTATGTATTGGCCTAGACCTCTCCGGCCCTTTACTTTGTCAAAAAGAATGTCAAGAAGTGTTCTAGTGGGTAAAATGGACTTTTCCACACTTTCCAAAATTTTGAAACTACACACCTTGTAGTTTGAGTACACGCTGTGTACCCCCCTTCCCGGGTATACTCCGTGTTGCAGACCGTGTCCTTGCTTTGTGGAATATTGGGTGCACGCCATGTGTCCAGTTCTACACATCGTGTAGTCCTTCCCCGCATACGCGTTACCAGTCAATGACCGTGTACCATGTAGGATCTGTGTCCTTGCCGTGTGCAATGAATTAGTACACATCGTGTTTCCAAACTACACGTCGTGTAGTCGTTCCCCGCGTATGTGTTACCCTCAAACCGTGTGTTGACCAGTCAATGGTCGCGGAGCCATGTTGGAAGCCGCGTGGAGACCTTCAAAAAGAACTAAGTACACACCGTGTACCATAGAGTACACGCCGTGTACTTTTTCATTTCACGCCTATAAAAGGAGGGGTCCCCTCCTCCTTTAAACTCACACCTCTCCTATCCTCTCCTCTCAGCAGAGCTATCTCAAGAGACTCGAAGGCTATTCCTTCCATAACTTCTTCGTCCGAGCTCTGATTTACGATCCGTCAGTGGCCACGGGATCGTAACGATGAGTAGGAGATTTCGTGCGTCGGTCCGTTGTCTTTCCTTCAGAATTTTCTTTCCGACTTCCACCTGAGGAGGTTTTGTCGGGACCCTACAGAAGTGACGAATGCGAACGGACGTCTTCTAGGGTTGATCCAGAAAAGCGTTGCAATCAAGAACCTATTGAGGTAGGGATCTTACCTTTGTATCTCTTATTTTGTTCATCATGAAGGGTGTGTGTCTTCTTGTTTATGTGAAACACTTTTGAATCTGTTTTAATAAAGATAATAACTGGTTAAAGAACAGGGTTGGGAAGTTGTGATTGTTGTTACTTTATATCCTGTGATATTATGTTGTGAATTGAATGAGCTTCTGCCTACAGAAAATCACAGTCTTTGGGGGCCTTTGCTTACGCAATTAAATGTTGCCCTCTCCTTCTGGATTTTGTTATGGGTGAAAACCTTGTGGAATGTGGAATTTGGTTAATCAAGTAAAGATGGCTGTTTAAAACTTGGAAACCTTGTGTGATCACCCCAGTTAAACAAAATGGAATAATGAACATGTGGGTGTTTTCTTGGTTACGTGGCATGTGTTGGGGGTATTTTGTGGGTTGTTGTGGATTGGGTGAGGAGCGGGGATGCGGTTGACTTGGTTGTGGGTTGGTATGAATGTTATGTTGGCAAGGGGTAGCAGGGATCTGATAAATGGTACTAAAGGGATAATGATGTACGGGTTGTGGTACGATTGTTGTTATGGTTGGCAGCGGGGCTGCAGGGATGGGTTTAAATGTGAATGAATAGTGGGTTGTGAATAATAAATAAAAGTGGAAGACATAATGAATGGCAGTGCATGGTAATGGAACGAGATTAATAATCAATGGGGTTGGTTGGTTGATAAAAAGGGCTTGGTTGTGATTCTTTTTTTTCCCTAACTTGATGTGTGGATGGCAGGGATATGTTTTATGAATGTTTGGTGTGGTTGGTAATGGATAGTTTCACAGTAGTTAAAGAACTAAATAACTATTTCTACTGAAATGTGACAACCTAAAGGGGGTTGGGTTTGATTGTTGTATGCATCCTTCATAGTAGCAGTGCCGAGGAATGTGCTCGGGTTCTCTTTTTAGAATCCATAGGTTGGGCTCTGTGGTTGGTATATGTATATATATCTGTATCGTTTGTGTTTTATCGCACCCCACCCATGTTGATCACTTAGTGCCGAACACTCCCATTTTATGGGAGAGGGTGTTTTTCCCTTAGATAGTAGCTCCTTCCTGCTCCTTCTCCCCTAGGATGTGATGGATTGAGGCGACCATACACCTAAGACTCTTCGGGTAGTTTTCGATTGGGGTGGTTTTATCCCATGACTCTTCGGGTAGGTTCTTCTATTTCCCATGAATCTTTAGGATGAGGCCCAGGTGTGTGCGGGCGGGATACGTGGTTGTGAGGCCCAAGTGTGTGCGGGCGGGATACGTGGTTGTGAGGCCCAGGTGTGTGCGGGCGGGGAGAGTGTGGCAGCGTCAGGACGTTCGTCGTTAGGAAGAGCAGCTAACTATAGGGAAATGGTGCGGGGTACCTAATACTCTTGTTTCGGATATAATACTACCAGTTGTGCTTGGTTATTGGTGAGTGTGGCTGGTGAGGTTAGGTGGATAGAATTCCTTCTAGGTTTCTTCTGTTGTTCTCACGGGACATTAGGATGTCTCCCCACTTGTGCACGAGAGATTTAGGTTTCCCTACTAAGAATACTTTTATGCTCACCCTACGTTTACTTTCAGGTTTTCAGGAGGACTACCATGGACGTGCGGGACCCTACTAGTCAGACAGTTGGAGTTGTTGTTGTTTATGTACCTTTGTTTTCTTTTGGTATTATACTTTGAGTTTTCTTGTACCTGTACCTTGTTATAAAATTGTTTAAACATGCATGTGGGAATGGTTTGGGTTTATTTCTATACACTTTCCCTTTTTCATTTTTGGTGGTTGACTTGTTTTATTTCCCGATCTTTAAAAATAAAAAGGGTAATGCCTCCTATATTTGTGAAAAACTCATACCATTGGTGCTAGTCACCACCCCGGGGCCTACTGGAGGTGGGACTCGGTGGTAATTATCTCCCTTTCACCATTGCAAGCTCAGGAGGGGCATCTTTGGTGGGAGGGGGTCGTGACAACTACTGAAGCATTATTAAATTTTTTTTTGATCTTTTCCACGACCATAACATCCTCTCGAGTATAATAAGAAAACTCTGGCTTAACTCTAATCTGTGTTAATGTTTCATTGTTGGATATGGGGCATCATAGGGGAAGTTCTTTTAAAGTGGTAAATATGGACCTAGTTGGTGGAAGGTACATCAGTGCATATTACAGAAGAAGTTATCATGATTGACTAGAGGTTGATGAATGTTATGGGTCCCACACATGGATACTGGGAATGAGTATTTTATGATGTTATTTTGTAGTCCTATGAATTTTTAGAAGGAAATGTCCATGTTTTATGGTTTAACGTGTGTTTGAAGCATAGGTCATGGTGGTTTATATACTTTAACAGTGGTGTTAATGAATTTTAATAGTGTGGGAGAGATGTATTAGTAGTTAGTGTGTAGAAAATGATGAAGGTATGGAAGTTGTGGCATCCTAATTCCTATGAGGATCCTTTAAGATGTAGGTTTAAATTTCATGTGGAATGGCTAGGTGGGCCTAGGGGTATTTTTATTTAAGTCAATTCCAAGGAATTTTTATATCATGACTAATTTCCTATGTTTTATTGTTTTCTTATGGATTTTGATCATAGTGATTTTGGAATTGTGTTAGGTATGTTGAAGATGTTGGCCATGAGATGGATGTGACCTTTTAGCGGCGTATAATACATGAGTTGGATTGTAGTGAAAAAGTGTGGTGGGGAAATACCCTGACTATATATCTTGTATTAGGGAATCAAGCTCGTGTTCAAGAGAAATCATGGGAGAGATATGTGGGCATGAGTGTTCAGTGGGTTGATATTTTTAACTCAAAATTTCAGGGATGCATAGGAGTACAACTCAAGGATGAGCTATTATAAGTTTGTGAGATGGTTATGTGTAGACATTTTTTTTGAATATTTCCCAAGAACGTCTAAAGATTTTATTTTTCAATGTTTTGGGTATAACTTTTTTTGGTCGTTAATTTTCTATATTTGGGTGAAAACGATCAATTTTGGAAAGAGGAGAGGCTTTTTATGATTTTATCAAGGTAAACCAAACTATGAAAGGGGGTTGAGTGGTTTTTTATTGTCATGGAAAGGTTATTTTTTTTTGACTTGCATGGATTAGATGTAACACCCCAAGCTTCCACAGTACGCTTCCTTTGAAATAATACAATAGCTTTCATTTTACACATCTTTGAGTTCTAACACACCACGACCAATCAAACTAGCCGTTATGAATACTAATATACAATTTTTGAAATTTTATAAATTTTATTTTTTAAATTGGACTTCATATTTTTATTCGGAATATCAAAATTATCTTACGGGTAATTTTTTGTATTTTTCTGAATGATTTCAATTTTTGATGAATTGTGAAAAACACTACGTTATTATTTAAATATGGTCTTTTTTAAATAATAGGTATTTTATTTAAATTTATTTTAGATAAAAAATAGATACTTAATACATATACATGTTCAATGTAATTCATTGGAGTCATTTTATAATAATATTAGACATATAATATTGTATTGAAATTTTTTACTGTCTTTTACCCACCTTCTAGGCGCATTTGCAAATTTTCATAAAATGTAATTTTATTTATTTTGTGAATATAATTTCAAAAATTTGAGAGATACAGTTGAAATCAGTAAGTAATGTGTGGTTCAATAAGACGAAAATAGTTTTTGGTGAATAGTATCTTTTGACTTATTTACCACAGTTAAATGTAATTGGGGTTATTAATGGTAAAACATTATATTATAAATACCCTAACACAAATCCTAATTCTACTTGATAAGTTTATTTCAAACAAAATAAACTTATATATAAAATATGATCCTTTGGGTCCACATGTATTAGATTAGGACATTTATTATAGTTTTATTTTAATAAGAGTTAAAAGTGTTAAATTCAAATTTTAATAACTAAATCATTTTTAATATATGGTTATACATAAGAAAAATTCGACTATAAATATTCATTAAACTCTAAAAATATTTCCTACATATTTTTATTTTATTTATAATTTTTAGACATTAAATAATTAAATTTATTTATGACACAATGATGATGTATTATTTAATTTACTATATAAATATTAATATAATTGATATTATAAATATTAAAATAACTATAAATTGAGATATTTTACATATTCCATGAATTTTCTAGGTTATAATGACATGTTAGGGTGGCTTAAATAATTTATTTTCGATATCATAACGTTGTTATGACTTTCAAAAAAATAAAATAATAAATATTGTCAAAATTGACATAAATGAGTTTTAAAAAATATTACTATATTATTAATTGATATAATAATCCTAAAAATATACAGTTTGGAAAAAGGACTTAGATAAGGTAATATATATCAAAAATAATCCAGTTGGGTTCAATTTTTTTTATTTTATGTTAATTAAACATTTATTATAATAAAACAAGAATATATGGTAAAAGTTAAACGATTTAACTAATTTTCAAATAAAAAATATAAGGTGAATATGGTGACCTAAAGCTATCAAAAACCTATTAGATGATATTTTTCATACTAAGATATAACTTATCCTAGAAATTAATCCTTTTGGATCCATTGTAAACTGAATATGATTGTAAAATAATATAATACTTTAAAGTTACTCTAATGTCAACCTCACCTCTATTATAAAATGTTATATCCGCTTCACTCAAAATCACACCTCCAAAGCCTTTTGGCTCGGCCAAACCCTACTCAATTATCCTTTCAACTACCCTCACTTCAACTTAGAGACACTACTTTTATCATAAAAACAATCTATGGGGCCATTTTGATCAACTCAAATGGAAACACCCCAACAAGATGTAATAATTTCACTACCTATTTCATAGTTATTTTCTTCTTCCACATCGTCATTCATTATTGTTTCCATATCAAAATAATAACTCCAGTGTATTATAAAAAATTTGAAGTTATTATAATTATGGTAAAACCTTATTAACTAATCTATCTATCCAACGAAATGAAAAATTCTCCATACACGTGTACATACTACTTACTCATTCCACGTCGTAGTGTAATTTTTTATTCAACAAAACATTATTTGGATGTGTATAATAACAAGTATAATTGATGAAAATAAAAAATAAAAAATTATTAAGATTCTTTTTATATGATATACCATCCAATTACCTACGATTTCACCACCAATATATTGATATTGTCGTTCGTGTGTACGTACAGATTACCATCTCCAAGAACGCGATGAGATTCATTTCCCATCACAATCATTAAAGAATAATTTTTATTTTATGATTAAATATAATGTTTATGAACTTAATAAAATTTTGGATATGAATAAAATACATCCTATCCATAACAAACATGAATTATGTAACAAAACATATAAAGGAAAACAAATCAATTAACACATGAAAAAGTGAGACTACTAAAATATTATTAACAACGAAATGTTAAAATATCATATATGATATAATAATTATATATGTAGGTTTTTTATAATTTAATAAAATTTATTTAATTATTATATAGGAGGATAATGTACCATCGATCAAGGAACAGTACAATGTAAGGGTTAATTTCACAATCTCTTTATTATCCGAGGTCACATATACGTAAGTATCTACTAAGACTTCATTATCATCCAAATATTTGTTTCTTTAAAATGTATTTCAAAAAATTCCTTAATATTTCCTAGACTATGGGTTAAATTCATTTATACTGTTATTTTATTTTAATAAATTTTTTATAAATGAATCTTTTCGTCATTTTCCAAAAAAAAATCCTTTACGTGATTTTCGATAAAATTAAGGAAAGAATATTTTTTTACCTTATATGGTGAGTGTGGATATTTTCTCCAGTTATAACACCTTCGAATCATCCCTTACAAGATTATAAGAATATTTTCAAAATAAATGTTTTCATTTTTAACTATGGGACATTTAGATGATTTCAAAATAGAATGAGATATTTCAATAAAATAGTTTTCATTTCATCTATGTAAACAACCATTTATTGATTTTATAGTTGTTTAATGTTCATTTATTATGATACAATCTTCCTTATTGTATTGATGGTTTTTCGGTATGTTCGACTGTGGATTTTTCGTTTTTAAAACACTTATGGTTTATGGTTAAATTATTTACATTTCGTATGCTAGTTTTAATAAAAAAAATTATGTTACAATTCAACCTTTTCATATGAGGAATGCATTAGACATAGTATGTGATGGTTGGAGACTACTATAGGTCCTTGTTGCATTGTTAGGTCTTATGAGAAAAACTAGTGTCTTAGAACAAGCCCTTGATAAAATTGTATTTGTAGTCTTGGTACGAGGCCTTCACTATGTGGTTATGATGTCCCAAATTTTTTATTACATCATTATGAAATAGGCTATTGATATTATAGGTGATTATTCGACTAGTGGAATATCGATGTGAATAAGTAGATGACATTATTTCATTTATCTTTTCCATATGATACTGAAGTTTATGTTTAAAAGTATTGTTATTTAGTCTTACACATTCACTTAAATTTTTATGCTTATTTATGATAGTTTATTATATACTGTTATCCTTATTAAGAATAGGAGCTCACCCCTGAATATATTTTATTTTTTCCAGGATGTGAAGTAGTATATTACAATTACCTTACATGAATAGGCTAAGGGATATGAGTGTGTTCAAAGGGGACACAATGTTTTTGTTTTTTTTCATTTCAAGATGTAATGTTAAACTTATATATGTATCTTGTACGTCCAGGGCTACTAAACTGACCGGTATTTCGAGACTTGATCTCCAGTGATCATGCCAACGTTATGTAATATTATACCGACTTTAGGTAACTGGGATCATGGCGTTACAGTTAGTATCATAGAATGATTACTACAAACCATGGATGCTAGATTTAAAAAAAACCATGATTAGTGAACATTACCCTAACATTGACTTTGAGGATTAGTATAGAAAAACATCTGAGAATTTTGGTAATGTAGAGATTTTTGCTATTTTCCTAGAAATAAATCCCATTCTGGATACGAGTATGTAGAGGCGACTCTGGAACAGATGTACCTAGGAGTGAAAACTACGACAAGGCCTTTTGGTCTTGAATAGTGTACCATAGTACACGACAATGGGACTTGATATGCACTTGGTTATGACACTCCCACAATATATTCTTAGGATAATTCACATTTTTTATACAAACCATTATAAAGGACTTCTATGTATATACTACCTCAAACAAAACATTTTCATTATTTCAGAAAACATCCATAAACTATTAAATTATTGTTAGTTATTTTAGTAGATTGTAATTTTGTATTATAAATCATAAAATAATCTAGTGTATTACATTGTTTTGAAAATGAAACTTTTGGAATGAATGGAAACGATTTCGACGCACGCAATCCATGTAGGAATTTCCCTCTTACTCAAGATAATTATATGGGAGCTTGTGATGAAACCACTACTAAACAACTTATAACCATACTAGGACAAAAAAATAATGTTTTGAATAATAACCATAATCGTATAGAGAACCATATCCACAACACTAATGATTAATGTTAGACTTCTTGTTGTGGAAACAACCACTAACATTAAATTGGACTACAAATCCATTTGTAGCTGAGGAATGGATAACATCATTAGAGAAAACATTTCATACTTTTGGGAGAAGTGAAAGGGAAAAAGTTGTCATGGAAATTTCTCACCTCATGGGAGATATAGATCAATGGTGTTCATTAATTCAAAACACAAAGGAGGTTGAAGGAGTCTCAAATTTGGAATGGAGGGATTTTAATTAGATTTTCATAGAAAAATACTTTCCTCAAACTATCGAGCAGATACGGAAAATAATTTTTCGGTTTGAGGAAAAATGAGGATGACAATGAAGCTAAGTATGAGGCTAACATTACATGGTTATAAAGGCATGTATAAGATTAGATTCCTAAACCAATGAGTAAGATTGAACGATTTTTTTATGGGTTAAAACCATTTATCCATCTAGGAATAGACTCAAAATCCATCTCATCATACTGATATATTGTCTCTTGTGCTTTCAAGACCGAAAAGGAATTCTCAATGTATTATGACTTCAAAGAAAAGAAAGAGGAAAAGGGATCAGCTGAATGTAACGCCCCGACCCCAGTTACCCAGAGTCGGTGCATTATTACGTAACATCGTCATGATCAGAAAAGATCATGTCTCGAAAGACCGATTAGTTTAGGAGCCTTGGAAACACTAGATACATTCATAAATGTTACATTACATCATAAAGAGAAAAACTACAATAACATAGTCTCCATTTTCCACACCCATATCCCCTTCAGACTATCCCTGCAGGTCATTCCTAAAATACTTCTTCACATCCTGTAAAAATTAAAACATTGAAAGGGGTGAGCTCAGATGCTCAGTTAGGATAACAATATTGTGGAAGCTTTCATACATAAACATTAACATTTAAGGCAATGTATAACTAAAAAAAGCCTATTAAACTTGAACTTCAACATTAAATGGAAAAAATAAAATTAAATAATTACATTTAATTATTCAAATGGATATTCTACTAGTCGAATAATCACGTGAAATATCAATAACCACTTTCATAATGATGGAATGCATAATGCCAGACTATCATAACCACGTAGACAATGCCTCATTCCAAGACTAAAAATAAGATTTTTTCAAGGCCTCGTGCCAAGACACTAGTTGGTCTCATGAGACATACCAATGCATCGAGGAGCTATAGCGGGCTCCGCCCGTCACTTATTAAGTCCAATGCATTCCTCATATTAACAGGTTTAAACATATCATAAACCATAACATAATTGTATCACATAAAACATGAATAAAGGAAACATAACATTTCCACATTTCAATAATAAGATATCAATACAACAGATTGATATAAAAAAAATTTCCAAAACCATTTTCAATACCAAAATAAATTTAAATTAAAACTTTGTAATTATTATTCATTTAAAAAAAAGTTATGGCTTGTAGAGGAAGCCAAAACTCAAATAATTGTCATGGAGGTGGAGAAGTCGTTCTCACCACATACATGCGACAAAAAAACATTCCCTTTTGTCGTTTAGTAAAATGACCCATATAAAAAAGATTCCTTTTGTATAAACGTAGAAGTTAAAGGGGTTTATACACCGTATAAAAGAAAGTTGTGTATGAAACACAATATGCCTCAATGAAAGGAGATTAAGACGAAGTCCCTTACAATGATCATTTTTTAAATAAAATAGATATATTATGTGTATTCACTATAAGTACACATAAATAAAGTACAAATACAAGATAGGACATAATAATATCATGACATAATTTTAATGTAGGAGATTAACCCAATGTACAGAAATTGGGTTAAGAAGTTCCCTTACCTCATGTCTGACTTCACTCGACCATTATTTAATCTATTGAATAATAAAATATAGTTAATCTATACTTTCTTAAGAACCTTTTTCATGTTCATTATCCCTTTTATATCACTTATTACCATTTTACGAAAATAATGTAGACCTTTAAGTTAATAATAGTCATTTAGTCAATCTTTGGTACATGAGTCAACAATAAACTTCTTATAATTACAAGTTGTTTATGTGGTAGAATATCCATTATCTCCATAATTATATCCATTATGTAGATATCATATATATACAGTATATACATTCATTCATAATATTACGTAACATTTAGAGGTAAGAAATGAAATGCACCATTCATGGAGACGGTAAGCTGTACGTACGCATGAACACTACATTCATTTCTATTTTGTATTTAATGGAATGAAAACATAATTATATAAAGGTATATTATAATTCCAGTATAATATCATATATAATATCATTTACTCCATCGTTTATACATCCCACATATGGCATTAACGATTCACATCACATTGAGGGGGCGGTAGTCCGCACTTCCTAAAATGAAATTATCACGTTTAACCATAATAGAAATCATAAAGGTATGCCATAAATGAAAAATGCAGAATCAGAAGGAAAACAGAAACATATTATATATCATATATAAAAATAGTGTCATCATAATGGCCACCATTAGAGGAGTTAAAATATTATTGAACAATCATCATTTCGTGAGGCAGTATTTTGCCACCCACAGAAACAATATGTTCTTTAACCATTAGACGGCAGTGTTTTAAGTTTAAATCAAATAAATCTTATAAAAACATACTATTATATTGAAGATACTGGGTTCATTACAAAAGAAAGGAATAAAAAGTGTTTAAGGGGTTGGAGAAGAAAAATAAAACAAAATAACATAAGAGAAGACATTGCCGTAAAATCGGGTAACTCTTATTTTGATTTGAGCCAAAAGATTCATTGGGAAGAATTATGCCTAAAATGAGGCTTCTAGGAGTAAGAGATAGGAGTTAATAGGGTATTTGGGAATAGTTTGGCCGAGCCAAATGGATTTGATGGTGTGAATAAGGTTGTAGTGGTTGGGTCCTTTTATAAGAGGAGAAGAGGGCACTCTTGTAAACTCATGAAATGTTACATTATTATGAAATGATTTTCTGATTTCAAAGGTCCCACAATTATATATATCCAAGATAAGGTGATTAAGGTTAGAAATATACTCATCCAATATATTTTTAAAAAGATTATTTCTTATATTTTACATTATCTTTTCATTTTATTTAAATCGTTAATTAATGAGGTAATCGCTGCATCATCATGGTGTCATAAAAATTTTTATTTATTCAATGTATAAAAATTATAAAAAAATATCATGATGTAGGAAATCTTTTTATATTTCCAATAAATATTTATAGTCTAAATGTTAACTTATATAACCCCATGTAATAATTGTTTTTGAAAAACTACAAATGTTTGTGACAATTTTATTTTTACTTTAAATAAAAAGTTATTAATGTCATTTTCGTACCCACGTGGCTCCATGGGGTCCCCATGTAGACCAATGGATTGTCTTGATCGGCCATTACTCATCCAATAAGTGTAGGACATGTGTCAAAATATTTTCATATTTTTATAAAATCAATTTTACCTTAAATTTCACTAATTACCTTTAATCGTGACTAATTAAACTTAAAAGTTACTATTAACCAAAAAAGTATTTTAATCATATTGTACCACATTTTACTTCTTAATGACAACCATGTATGCCAGATTTTTGAAAATCAAATCACAGAAGTGGTAATGTTTCATTTACACGATAAATTAATTTTTAAACTACCACTTAGTGGATTCACTATTCATCAAAAATTGAGATTTTTCAGAAAAATACCAAAATTTCACCCTAAGCTATAATTGATATTCTGAATTCAAAAATGGTGCCTATTTTACAAAATTCCACACATATAAGTTGCATTAATTAATTTTACAATTAATTCTCATTGTCAAAACAAATAGCGTGTTTTTAAGAAACAATATCAATCAAAAGATTGACAATTGTTTATGTCCAATTTCAAAGTGAAGTTAATTATAATGACCACCATTGGATAAAATGGTAAAATTATATTCTAATTATACTTTAAAACCACTCAATATAATAATTTATCGCTATTAATTATTTTTATTTAAAAAGTTGTTTTTAATTAAAATTTAGTAATTTTCACTATTCATCAAAATATAAAAGTTATCCGAAATGTTCCAAAATTTTACCCTAGGATAAATTCGATAATACGAATCCAAAAATGAAGTCCATTTTGAATGATAAAATTTATAAAATCTCAAAAAAGTATGTATTACTATTCATAAAGGCTACTTTGAATTGTTGTGGTGTGTGTTAGAACTCGATGTTGCGTACAACACACGCTATAGTATTATTCAAAGAGAAGCGTATCATGGAAGCTTGGGGAGTTACATTCTCCTCTCCTTCAAATAATTTCAACCTTGAAATTTTATATAATATCACTTTATAAAAAGACTCGTGTGATTCTTCATCATAAGTTCCTCGGGTTCCCACGTTGCTATCACGACCTGTCCTTGGGGCCCGTGACGTCACTACCCCAAGCCCGCCTTCCATAGGCCAGGGGCTGGTGACTAGCACCAAGGTGTAACTATCGAAGAAAATGGAAGGCATTTTCTTTGTAAAGTAATCAAACTCCATAGAGAAAGAAAGCATTAGAAGTAAACACTAAGTAAAAACTGGGTACAACAATAAGTGAGGATAAGAAAGTGGGCCAGAATACAAATCAAAACTTAAAGTAAAGTACAACTGGATAGGGAAAACATCAATTGAAAGTAATTTCACAGCCCCTAGCCATCCACTAGAAGTCCCACCTGAAGGGTGGGAACAGATAGACTCCACAACTCCTCGGGTCCAGCCGTCCGCTCCATGTACGCCCCACCCAGTGATCCACCTCCGGGTACCGACCAGCTCCTCGTACCTCAACCACGATCAGTGTTGTCCGTCGTCTGCAACCAACACAATGTAGTGCGGGCATAGCCCGTGCATGGGTGAGTATAAGCTACTCATTAGGGACCCCGAGACCCCCTAAGGTCTCCCAGAATCCGCAAAGGATAACCCACAAGGTAAGACACAATCATGAAGTAACATCCAACACCACTTAGGTATATGACCATACATATACCTAAGTCATCAATTCTCATTCAGCTCCAGCATCTGAGACCAAGTACAACCCAGTCCACATTGGAAAACACAACCAAATCCACAAAGGAAATCATAACGTAATCCACACAGGTTATAAAGTCATCCTTATCGAAGCTATGGTTGGAAAATAAATACTCAGCTCACACATGTATACTTCTTCATGATGTCAAAACCACGACTGCTGGAGAACTCCTCCTCTGTCGAGTACAGTGGGCCTGCCGCTACAGCCAATCTCTTCCCTCCATGGGTCTGCTGCTTCAACCAAGCGCTCCCCCTCATAGGTTCCAAAGGTACACCTTCTGTTGAGTATTGCGGGTCTGCTGCTATAACCAAGCGCTCCTCTGCCGTGGGTCTGCTGCTACAACCAAGAACTCCCCCTCATAGCCTCTAGAGGTACTCCTTCTGTTGAGTACCGCGGGTCTACCGCTACTACCAAGCACTCCTCCGTCGTGGGTCTTCCGCTACAACCAAGTGCTCCCCCCTCATAGCCTCAAGAGATAATCCTTCGGTTGAGTAATGGGGGTCTGCCGCTACTACCAAGCACTCCTCCGCTGTGGGTCTGCCGCTACAACCAAGTGCTCCCCACTAGGCTATCCGAATTACACTGAGTCGATAGATCAGTAGTCGTCAAGTCTCAGCCAGCTACTAGGTCTATGCACTCTGCTAGCTCGTCACCAGGTGGGTCTGATCCATGAGCTATCATTTGATACACCATGTATCATGAAGTTCCACGAAGAAGTATCTCAAAGGACCGCCTCGTCTTAGGGGTCTCAACGCAATAGATGGCGCGTCAGTCGGACGCTCGGTCTGTGAGTTACTAGACTTTTCATCCCAGGGGCCCGGTTGGTTTCGTGTGCGAACCAAACTGGCTATATATTTACTGTACCCCGAACTCTCATAGGTTAAGCTCATAGGGACCATTTCTCAACTTGATCACCAACGCCACTGACGGTTCGTCAAAAGGACGTACGGTCTGAAAGCTATCAACTTTTCTGTTCTAGGGGTCCGGTTAGATTTCGGGTTCAATCCAACCCGGCCATTAACCAACTGCATCCAAAACCTAGGAAATGCATGCCAAAATATTATTATTATCAAGAGGAATCTAACAAAGTCTACGGCACGTCAATCGGACGTCTGGAGCTCAGGTTATAACCGTTTCCGCTCCGAGGGCCCGGTTGGTTTCGTGTACGAACCAGCGGGACGAACCCAATGTTCTCTGAAACCCTAAGTGTAATATACCGAAACGACCGTCCTGATCCAAGGATCGCATCTCAACTGACAGTGCTTCGATCGGAGGCACATAGCCCATGTTATGGGAAAAAGACCGAAAGAGGTTCGATATTAGGGGGTTCGGGTCCGGTCCGACCCGGCACGATACCCCCAGGGTAGGCCCGAACCGGTTGACCCGACCCGGGTTTGGGTCTGGCCCGGCTGGTGTGGCCCAGCCCGGCGTGATGGCATGGCCAGTGGCCAGGCGGCTCGGCCGTAACGGCCGAGCGGTGAAGGGGGGGCACGCTGCCCCCTGCCTTGAGAGCCCGCTGCACCCATGTGGGGGGCCGCACCTGCTGGCCAACCAGGGGATACGAACCCCTGGTTTCCCCTGACCGGCCGGCCCGCTCTGGCCGGCTGGCTGCTTCCGCCATGGGACCGGCAAGGGCCAGTCCCTCTGCTTCGACGTCGGCCTCCCGGAACCGGTCGCTGGTCCCCCTCCTGCTCCGCGGCCCGAAACAGACCGCGGTCTTGGTCCGTCCGGCGATGCGCCTTCTGTTCCGCATCTTTGATTCGTCTTCAATGGCGTGGCGCCACCGCGTCACGTCTTTGGTTCATCTTCAATGGCACAGTGCGACGGCAATGTGATTCTTCCCCCTTTCCATAGAATTCTTTCACGGTGCTTCAGCACCGCATTGCCTTGCTCGTGCCGCAACAATATCAAACAACCAAAAGGGGAGGAGAGTCGGTCGTTTAAGTGCGGTCCGACCTCCTCCCGTTATTGCGATAACAGGAAGCCTCAAATAGACGATAAGCCAACGATGAAGTAATTAGGAACAAACGAAATAATAATTCCCCTACCTCGTCGAATTCGATGAGCGAGGATTCATCGCGGAAATAACAGCCGCGGAAGAAGGCGTCGTGGAGGGAAGATTGTTGCGTCACAGAAAGGCATCATGGAAGAAGCGCCACAGAAGAAGGAACATTGCAGAAGAAGCGTCGTGTCGTCGTTCTCCGAGGATCAGGCGTTCTTCGTGTTCTTCGTGTTCTTCGTCGAAGAAAAATGCTTTTCTCCAAATCCTCTCCACGCAACAAGTTTCATCCCAAATAAAATAAGTGTTGTCTTATTTTATTAACGCACACGCCAATGTTTGAATTTCAAAAATAAACGAAACGATCAATTAAATGATGAGTTTAAAACCGCCCAATTAATGGGGCGTTTCTTAACCAGAATAAACTCATGGGTTGACTTAATTAAAAATGTGGTGCGGGTGCGTTACTTAATTAAAGGAGGTGGGTTGAAAAAAAGTGAAAGAAATGGTGGGGCTCGTTTGGGCCCCACCACAAAAATATACTACCAAGTGGGTAGGATATTTTGGTTCCCAAATCAGCCACATAACTTAAAATAAGCAAAATAAAATAAAATTCGGTTGTACCACTTTTATTTTATTTCTTAACTTAACCTCAAAAATTAAAAAACACACCTGAGAAAACGCAACTCCGGAAAAGATGTTTCTACGAAAATACCGGCGCTACGATTCCATCGGTTCCCTCTAAATTTGATTCCGAGCACCGGTTCATAGGGTAGAAAAACCCGCTCGTTTGTTCACTGAACGTACCCGAGCTAAACATTGAAAAATGATTCTGGGAACACCAGGCCTCGGAATTAGGAGCCGTCAGAAACTACGTTCTTGTAAAATTCCAAAAAAAAATTTGAAAAAATTTCCCTTCAATATTATAGGTTTTTACAATTGCCTCATCCATCTTATGGTTTCTCTATAGAACTATTACCAGACGAGTCGTTCAGTTTCTCATCACTTTTTCTCTTATATAAAGAATCCTGACAGGCTCTTCGCAATAAGACAGATCGGGTTCCAGTTCTAATTCCTCATAGATGAGTACATGCATTGGGTTAGGCATGTATTTTATCAAAAGTGATAGGTGGAATACATCATGAACATTGGAGAGACTTGGCAGCATTTCCAAACGGTAAGCTACAGCCCCAATTCGTTCTAGAATTTTTAAGGGTCCAATTTACCTAGGATTCAATTTACCCTTCTTACCGAAACATATAACTCCCTTCCATTGAGATACCTTCAAGAAAATATGATCTCCAACCTGGAATTCCAACTCCTTCCTTTGGTTGTCTGCATAGCTCTTCTACATACTTTGAGCTACTTTGATGTGGTTTTGGATTACCTTCACCTTTTCAATCGTTTCCTCCACCAGTTCTGGGCCTACATGTTTTGTTTCACCAACGTCATCCCAACAGGTTGGTGTGCGACATCTCTTTCCGTATAATGCTTCATATGGTGCCATCCGAATACTTGAATGGAAGATATTATTATATGAAAATTCTACCAGAAGTAAATATTGATCCCACATACCCTAAAAGTCAAGTGAGCATGATCTCATCATGTCTTATAAGGTTTGAATAGTTCGTTCTGATTGTCCATCTATTTGAGGGTGGTAAGCAATGCTCAAACGGAGTTCAGTAACCAAGGCCTTCTGAATACTTTTCCAGAATCATGATGTAAAACAGGGATCACAATCCGAGACAATCGATAGGGGTACTCCATGAAGTCTCACAAATTCATTAATATATAGTCTTGCTAGACATTAATGTGGTATATCTTCTCTTATAGCATGAAAATGTGCTTACTTCGTGAGATAATCAACAATGACCCATATTGTGTCATTAGTTCTAGGAGTCTTTGGTAGTCCCATGACAAAGTCCATCATAATATTATCCCATTTCCACTTAGGTATGGGAAGAGGTTGAAATACTCCACCAGGCAGTTGCCTTCCATCTTTCACTTGTTGACAAACCATACATCTTGACACAAATTCAGCAATCTATCTCTTCATGTTGTCCCACCAAAAATGCCTTGTTAAATCTCTATACATTTTGGTTCTTCGAGGGTGTATAGTGAAATTGGAACTATGAGAATCATCCAACAATTCCTTAATTAAATTAGTTATATCGGGAACACAAAGTCTCCTCCAAAATTTTAAAATTCCATCTTCATACACAAATTAACACAATCGTCCATCATTCACAGCTTTAATCTTTTTTTTCAACTCTTCATCATCGGCCTGTGAACACTTTATCCTTTCTAGTAAGGATGGTTTGGAAACAATT
This sequence comes from Viscum album, assembly GCA_963277665.1. Classification (NCBI taxonomy): domain Eukaryota; kingdom Viridiplantae; phylum Streptophyta; class Magnoliopsida; order Santalales; family Viscaceae; genus Viscum; species Viscum album. The sequence continues at coordinate 793,579,914 of OY728143.1, read as the reverse complement.
TGAAAAGATTTTGATGTTTCACCCTCCATGGTGATTCCCATATCCATCTTTACTATATCCATGAAAATTGGATCCCTTTCCACTCTCATCGTGTTCAAAACTCCATGATCTTTTCTACTCAAAGCATCTGCAACCCTATTTGCCTTCCCCGAGTGGTAGTGTATCGTGAAATTATAATCCTTGAGTAGTTCAAGCCATCGCCTTTGAATCTTATTGAGTTCTTTTTGTGAGAAAATGTATTTCAAGCTCTTGTGATCGGTATATATCTCACATTTTTTACCATAGAGATAATGTCTCTATATCATCAAGGAAAAGATTACAGCAGCTAACTCAAGATAATGAGTAGGATAGTTCTGCTCATGAATTTTTAGCTGTCATGATGCATATGCAATAACCCTAACATTCTGCATAAGGACACAACCAAGTCTTTTCATTGATGCATCACTATAAATAACGAACCCATCATTCCCTGATGGTAGAGTCAATAAAGGAGAATTGACTAATCTTTTCTTCAGTTCCTAAAAACATTCTTCACACTCTTTCGTCCAGACAAATTTAACCCCTTTACGTGTGAGCTTCATTAATGGGTTAGACAATCGGGAAAAATTCTGTACAAAACGTCGATAATAACCTGCCAAACCAATAAAGTTGTGTACCTCAGTTATACTCGTCGGTGCTGGCCATTCATGGATTTCCTTGGTCATAAAAGGATAAACGTAAATTCCATCCTTAGAGACAATATTTCCAAGAAAAGAAATCTTCTGAAGCCAGAATTCACACTTGCTAAACTTCCCATATAATTCATGTATTCTATGAGTCTTCGGGATAATGCGCAAGTGATTTTCATGATCTTCGTACGATTTGGAGTATACCAAGATATCTTCAATAAATACAACCACAAAATCATCAAGATATTCCTTGAGAACTCTATTCATTAGATCCATGAATACAAAGGGTTCATTATTCAATCCAAAAGGCATTACTGTAAACTCGTAATTCCCGTACCTTGTTCGAAATGCTGTCTTCAAAATGTCTCCCTTCTTCACACACAACAGATGGTATCCAGATCGAAGGTCAATCTTTGAGAAGTATTGAGCTCCATGCAGTTTTTCAAATAAATCATCAATGCGAGGTAGGAGATACTTTTTCTTTATTATTATAGCATTGATCTCCCTGTAGTCAACGCACAACCTCATAGATCCATCTATCTTCTTAACAAAAAAGGACAGGGGCTCCCCATGGAGAAACACTAGGGAAAATGAATCCGTTATTACTCAATTGTTCAAGTTGATTCTTTAGTTCAACTAATTCCACGGTGGCCATTTTATAAGGGGTCTTTGATATAGGTATTGATCTAGGAATTAAATCAATGGAACACACAACTTCTCATTCTGAAGGATGTCTAGATAAATCTTCTGAAAACACATCTACATATTCTTTCACAATAGGTACTTCCTCTATTTGAACATTCCTTTCCTCGCCCTTAGTCATTTAATTCTCTTCCTCCCCAATAATTGACTTTAGTTGAGCTACTGGGGGTGGATCTAAATAAGAATTAGGTGGTGATGATTCTGCTCTAAAAATAAGGTGTTCCTTATCATCATCATCAAAAATCATAACCTCCTTCTTCTTACATTGAATCTTTTCATCATAGTTTGAAATCCAATCCATACCGAGGATTATATCAAACTCAATCATAGGTAGGACATTATGATCAGCAGATAGAGAACATTCATGTGCTCTAATGGGGACTGATTCCGAAAACATTGTTGCCATGATACTTCCCTTATGAGTTTTGACTAACAATTGTCTTGTTAAATCAAATTGGAAATATCTAATTTTCTTAGCCAACTGGGAACATATGACACAATGCGATGATACAGAATCAAATAATCTATTTGCTATACTTGAGGAAACCATTAAATTACCTGCCACCATATCTTTCAGAGCTTCAACCTCAGTAGTAGTGATTACATAAGCTTGCCCTTGATCCCTTGCCCTCTTCTGAGGTATGTTCCCCTGACGCTTAGGACATTAATTTGCATAATGTCCCATCTCTCTACAATTATAGCATTCCACATTGACATCAACTCTCATTCCCTTGCAATCATTTTCTTGGTGGCCTTTTTCACCGCACTTGTAACAGAGTCCCATTCCCTTCAAGCAAGTACCAGGGTGTTTCATCCCACATTTACTGTAGGGCTGATATTCAACTTTTCCCTTCTTCTCCTTATTTCTATTTCCAGATTGATCAGAAGATCACTACTTTTCTTTCTTTTCTTTAAAGTCATAAGACATAGAGAATTCCTTTTCTGTATTGATATCACATGAGACAATATCTTCGTACAACGAGAATATTTGTGAGACTAATGCTCGATGGAGAAATGGTTTTAACCCGTCAAATAAACGATCAATATTACTTCTTGGGTTACATATATGATCTGAAGCATGCCTCTCTAACCTGGTAAAGTTAGCCTCATAATTTGCGACATTCTCACCCCCTTCTTCCTCAGACTCAGAAATGTCCTTTCCATATCTGCTCGATGGTCATGTGGAAAGTATTTTTCTAAAAAAATTTCCTTAAACTCCCTCCATTCCATACTTGATACTTCATCATCTTAATTTGTGTTTTGAATCATTGAACACCATTGATCAGCATATCCAGTGAGGTGGTAAAGTGCCATGAAAACCTTATCCCTTTCTCTACTCCCCAAGGCATGTAACGTTTTCTCTATGGAGTTTATCCATTGCTCAGAGAATAATGGATTTGATCCCCCATTAAATGTTGGTGGTTTTTTCCTCATGAAGCGGTCTAACATTGATCCTCCACGTTGTGGTTCAGGGTGCTCCATACAAGTTAGGTTATTTTTCATAACCTGAGTGAGTTGTCCCAGTATGGTAATAAGTTGATCAGAACCAGTTGTATCTCCCACCCCACAATAACTATCTTGAGCAGGAGGAAAATCCCTACATGGAGTGCGTGCATTGATACAGTTTCCATCCCTCCCAATAGGCGCCATTTCTAAACAATGGAATAAACTAGATTAGTTTATGAATCAAAAGACATAACTACAAACATGCAAAACACTTAACATAAATTGAACTATTTATGGATATAATTCATAAATATAAAAATGTTTTCTTTGAGGAAGTATATACTCCCAACCCTTCATAGTGTTTTGTAAAGAAAGTGAGAATTATCCTAATCATATCCCCTGACAGTGTCATAACGAAGAGTGCAGCATGGCCCGTTTTTGTGCACCAATTCCCGTTCGAGTCTAGCTCAAAGCGGTGTTTTTGGGTTTTACCCCTAGGTACATCTGTTCCAGAGCCGCCTCTACCTGCTCGTATCTAGATAGGGATGTATTGCTCGGAAAACTCACAAAATCTCTATAATACCAAAATTATAGGAAGTTCTTCTATACTAATCCTCAAATATTATCATAGGTATATGTGCTCTAATCAGAGTTTATCTAAATCTATCTTCCAAGGTTAGTACTAAACTACCTCTGATACCAACTGTAATTCCCTGACCCCAGTTAACCAAAGTTGGTGCATTATTACATAACATCGACATGATCAAAAAAGATCATGTCTCGAATGAACGATTAGTTTAGCAGCTTTGGAAACACTAGATACATTCATAAATGTTACATTACATAATAAAGAGAAAAACTAAAATAACATAGTCTCCATTTTCCACACTCATATCCCCTTCAGACTATCCCTGAAGGTCATTCCTAAAATACTTCTTCGGATCCTGGAAAAATTATAACATTGAAAGGGGTCAGCTCAGATGCTCTGTATGGATAACAATATAGTGGAAGCTTTCATAAATAATCATTAACATTTAAGGAAATGTATAACTAAAATAAAATCCTTTTATACATGAACTTCAGCATAATATGGAAAAAATAAAATGAAATAATTCCATTTACATATTCACATAGATATTCTTCTAGTCTAATAATCACAAGAAATATCAATAACCACTTTCATAATGATGGAATGAAAAATGCCAGACTATCATAACCATGTAGCCAAGACCTCATGCCAAGACTACAAATAATATTTTTTCAAAGCCTAGTTCCAAGACACTAGTTTGTCTCATGAGACCTACCAATTCATCGAGGAGCTATACTGGGCTCCACCCATCACTTATTAGGTCCAGTGCATTCCTCATATGAACAAGTTTAAACATATCCTAAGGCATTACATAATTTTATTCCATAAAACATGCATAAATGAAACATAAAATTTCCACTTTTAAATCAAAAGACATCAATAAAACACATTGATATAATAAAAACATTTTCAAAACCATTTTCAATACCAAAATAAAAGAAAAATAAAACATTGTAATTATTTTTCATTTAAAAAAAGTTATGGCTTGTAGAGGTAGCCGAAACTCAAATAATTCTCACGCCAGTGGAGAATCCGTTGTCGCCGCATACGTACGACAAAAAACATTCCCTTTTTTCATTTAGTAAAATGATTCATATAAAAATGATTCCTTTTGTATAAACGTAAAAGTTAAAGGGGTTTATGCACCGTATAAATGAAATTTGTGTATAAAACAAAATATGCCTCAATGAAAGGGGATTGAGACGAAGTCCATTACAAAGATCATTTTTTAAATAAAATAGATCTATTATGTGTATTCACTATAAGTACACATAAAGAAATCATAAATACAAGATAGGACATAATAATATTATGACATAATTTGAAAGTAGAAGATTAACCCAAAGTAAAGAAATTGGGTTAAGTAGTTCCCTTACCTCGTGTCCGACTTCACTCGACTATTATTTAATCTACTGAATAATAAAATAGAGTTAATATATACTTTCTTAAGAACCTTTTTCAAGTTCATTGTCCCTTTATATCACTTATTACCATGTTTCAAAAATTATGTAGTCATTCAACTTATTAACGGTCATTTTGTCGATCTTTGGTACTTGAGTCAGCAATAAACTTCTTATAATTACAAGTTGTTTATGTGGTATAATATCCATTATCTCCATAATTATATCCATGATTTAGATATCATATATATCCAGTATATACATTCATTCATAATATTACGTAACATTTAGAGGTAAGAAATGAAATACACCGTTCATGGAGACGGTAAGCCGTACGTCCGCATGAACGCTACTTTCATTTCTATTTCTTATTTAATGGAATGAAATCATAATTATATAAAGGTATATTATAATCCCAGTATAATAAAATATATAATATCATTTACTCCATCCTTTATAAATCCCACATATGTCATTAATGATTCAAATCACTTTGAGGGGGCGGTAGTCCGCACTTCCTAATATCAAATTATCGCGTTTACCCATAATGGAAATCATAAAGGTATTCCATAAATGAAAAATACAGAATCATAATGAAAAAAAACATAATATATATAATATATAATAATATTTTCATCATAATGGACACCATTAGAGTTGTTAAAAGAATATTGAACAATCATCATTTTGTGAGATAGTATTTTTCCACCCACAGAAACATTATGTTCTTTAACCATTAGACGGAGGTGTGTGTTAGTGTAAATAAAATACTTCTCATAAAACAAATCCTAGTATATTTAAGATACTTTTGTTATTACAAATGAAAGTAATAAAAAGAGTTTAAGGGGTTGGAGAATCAAAATAAAACAAAATAACATAAGAGAAGACATTACCTTAAAATCGGATAACTCTTTTTTTGATTTGAGCCAAAAGCTTCCTTGGGAAGAATTATGCCCAAAGTGAGGCTTCTAGGAGAAATATAGGGAAGTTGAGAGAGTATTTTTGCAGAGGTTAGCCGATCCAAAATGGATTTGATGGTGTGAATATGGTGGTAGTGGTGGGGGCCTTTTATAAGATGAGAGGAGGGGTACTCTTGGAAACTCATGAAATGTTACATTATTATGAAATTATTTTCGTATTTGAAAGGTCCCAAAATTATATATTTCGAAGCTAAGGTGATAAGGGTTTTAAATATACTCATCCAATAGGTTATTGACTAGTTTAAGTCTTATATTTTACATTATCGTTTCATTTTATTTAAATTGTTAATTAATAAGGTAATCGTTGCATCATCATGGTGACATAAAATATTTATTTTATTTAATGTCTAAAAATTATAAAAAACATATCATGATGTAGGAAATAATTTTAGATTTAAAAATAATATTTATTGTCGAAAATTTAGCTTATATAACTCCATGTAATAATTGTTTTTGTAAAACAACACATGTTTGTGACAATTTTATTTTTACATTAAATAAGAAGTTATTAATGTCATTTTATTACACAAGTGGATTCATGGGGTTCCCAAGTTGACCCATGCATTGTCTTGGTCGGCCATGACTCATCCAATAAGTGTAGGAGAAGTTTCATGATATTTTAATATTTTTATAATATCATTTTTACATTAAATTTCAATAATTACCATTAATCGCGATTAATTAAACTTAAAAGTTAATATTCACCAAAAAATTATTTTAATCCCATTGTACCACATTTTACTTCCCAATTAGAACCATGTATGTCCGATTTTTGAAAATCAAATCACAGAAGTGGTAATGTTTTATTTACACGAAAAATTAGTTTTTAAACTACCACTTAGTGGTTTCACTATTAATCAAAAATTGAAGTTTTTCAGAAAAATACAAAAAATTTACCCTAAGAATTAATTGATATTCTGAATTCAAAAATGGTGCCTATTTTACAAAATTAAACACATATATGTTTCATTAATTAATTTTATAAATAATTCCCGTTGTCAAAACAAATAGCGTGTTTTTAAGAAACAATATCAATCAAAAGATTGATAATTGTTTTTGTCCAGTTTTAAAGTGAAGTTATTTTTAATGACCAACATTGGATAAAATGGTAAAATTATATTCTAATTATACTTTAAAACCACTCAATATAATAATTTATCACTATTAATTAATTTTATTAAAAAAAAAATTTAATTAAAATTTAGTAATTTTCACTATTCATCAAAATATACAAGTTATCCGAAAAGTTCCCAAATTTTACGCAAGGCAAAATTAGATATTCTGAATCCAAAAATGAATTTCATTTTGAATGATAAAATTTATAAAATTTCAAAAAGTATGTATTACTATTAATAACGGCTACTTTGAATGGTTGTGGTGTGTGTTAGAACACGTTGTTGCGTACAACACACACTACTGTATTATTAAAATAAAAGAATATCATGAATGCTTGAGGTGTTACACTGAACACTCAGGAAATGGAAATAACGGTATAAAGAAAAATATGAGTTTCCACCCTGAAGTAAATTTTGGAAGAAACACCCTGGTACTTGCCTAAAGGGAATTGGAGTCTGCTACAAGAGTGGTGAAAAAGGCCACATTACTCATGATTCTAGTGGAATGAAAGGAAATTTCAATATTTAATGATACATTTGAAGTGAGGTGGGGAATTATGCAAATTAATGTCTTAAATTACAAAGAAAATTTACCTTAGAAAAGTCCAAGGGAGAAAGCCCAAGCTTGTGCAATCAATATTACTGAGGATGAAGCTATAAATAACGTGGTTGTAGGTAATTTAATGGGTCCCAAAAATTATCCAATTCATTATTTGATTCTGGATCATCACATGGTTTCATATCTTCCCAGTTTCTTAAGAAAAATAGATATTTCCAATTTGATGTAAAAAATATGTTGTCAGTCAAAACTCCAATGTTATGTATCTTTGCAATAATGTTTTTTGAATCAGTTCTCATTAGGGCATATAAATGTTCTTTATCAACTGATATCATCATCATACACATGATTTAATATGATATAATCCCATATATGGATTGGATTTCAGACCACAAAGTAAAAATTTATTATAAGAATAAGTAGGTTACAATTTTCGAAGATGATAAGTAGTACCTTAATATTATAGAAGAAACATAACCAGCTGATTCTCTTCTAAATCCACCCTCAATAGCCCTACTAAATTCAATTACTGGAGAGGAAGCAAATAAAATGACTATGGGTGAGGAAAATAATTTCAAATAGAGGATATACCTATTGTGCAGGAATATGTTGATGTGTTTCCAGAAGATTTAGCTGGACATCCTTCAGAATGAGAAATAGAGTTTTCCATTGACATAAGTCCGGGTTCGAGGCCCGTATTGAAGACCTCTTATAGAATGGCCACAATGGATTTAGTGGATCTAATGAATAAGTTATAGAAATTTAGTAATAAAGGATTTTTTATCACTAGTGTTGCTCCTGGGGAATCCCCTATTCTTTTTGTTAAGAAGAAAAATGGTTCTATGAGGTTGTGCATTGAATACATGGAGATAAATGATTTAACAATATAGAAAAAGTATCCCCTACCTCGCATGGATTATTTATTTGACCAACTTCCTAGAGATCAATGTTTTTTGAAGATTTTCCATCGATCAGGATATAATTACTCATGTGTGAAGAAAGAATACATTTTGAAAACAACATTTCGATGCAGGTACACACATTACGAGTTTACATTAATTCCATTTGGACGTACTAATGCACCCTCTATTTCAATGGATCTAATGAATAATTCTTTCAAGGAATATTTTTATGACTTGGTAGTGGTATTTACTGAGGATATATTGGTATACTCAGAATGCTACGAAGATCATGAAAATCACTTGCACAATATTCTAAATACATTCATAAGAAATGAATTATATGGGAAGTATAAAAAGTGTGAATTAGGGATTTATGAAATTTATTTTCTTGGCAATATAGTATATAAGGATAGAATCTCTATCGATCCATTAAAGAATACGGAAATCTAATAATGGCCCACACTGAAAAGTATAACTGAGATATGCAGTTTTATTGGTTTAGTACGTTATTATCGGTGTTTCATCCTGAATTTTTTCCAATTGGCTAACCCATTAACCAAGCTCACACGCAGTGGGGTTAAATTTTTTTTTATTAAATAGTGGGAATTTTTTTTGTACAACGAAAATGATGATTATTCAATTATCCTATCATGACTCGAACATCAAGGAATGATGGGTTTTCTATTTTTAGTTATTCTTCAAAGGAATCACTTGGTTGTGTCATTTTGCAGAACGATAGAGTTATTTCATATGCACTAATATAGCCAAAAATTCTTGAACTAAACTATCCCACTCATGATCTTGAGTTATCAGTAGTCATCATTTAATTGAAGAGATAGAGACATAATCTCTATGGTGAGAACTTTGAGATATATACCGATCTTAAGAGTTTTATGTATATTTTAGCATATAAAGAATTAATTTTATTCAAAGATGATGGCTTGAACTACTGAATGATTATGATTTCACTATAAACTACCACCCAGGGAAGGAAAATAATGTGGAAGATGCATTGAGTATAAAGGATCATGGAGTTTGTAACAATATATGAGTTAGAAGGGATCCTATGTTACTAGATCTACAATAAATGGATATAAGAATAATCATGGATTGTGAAACATCAATACTTTTTCAATTCATTTCTAAAACATCTATACTAGAATTGTTAAAAAATTCAAAGACTAATGATGAGGATTTTAAAATCAAAATTAATGATATAAATGATGGGAGATTGATTGACTTCATATATTAAGATAAAATTTTTAAATTTGGGAAGAGACATTGTGTTCTTGATATACCTGAACTAAAAAAAGAATTGTTGGATGAGGCCCATAGCTCCATTTTCACTATACACCATGGTATTACTAAAATGTATTGATATTTGAAGGAATGTTTTCGTTGGACAACATGAAGTGGGATATTCCTGATTATGTGTCAATATGAATAGTATGTCAACAGGTGAATACTAGAATACAGTATCCTAGGGGAGTCATTAAACCTCTTTAAATACACGAGTAAAAATGGGAAGATATTATGATAGAATTTTTCATGGGTTTACCACAGTATCCTAGAAGGAATAAATAAATCTGGGTCATTGTTGATCATCTAACCAAGTCATCACAATTTCTTTATCTAAGAGAAGATTTACCAATTGATTGTTTAGAATGAATATATATTAATGAAATTGTATGAATTCAAGGAGTACCCCTATCGATTGTTTCTGATCATGATCCCCATATTACATCGAGATTATTGAAAAGTGTTTAGAAGGCCCTTGATATTGAACATTTTTTGAGCATTGGCTTCCACCCTCAAACTGATGGACAATCATAACTGACTATTAAAACAATATAAAACATGTTTATATCTTCCTCACATTACATTCATGTTATGTGGGATCAAAACATACATATGGTACAATTTTTCTTTAACAATAGGTTCAATTCATGTATTCAGATGGAATCATATGAAGCATTATATGGAATGAGATGTCACACACCAACTTGTTGGGATGATGTTAGTGAAAGGAAACTTTTATGCCCAAAAATCGTTGAGGAAATGAGTGAACAGGTGAAGGATATCCTAACCCACATCAAAGCAGCTCAAAGTAGGCAAAAGAGCTATGCTGGTAACTGAAGGAATGATTTGGAATTTCAAGTATGAGATCATGTTTTCTTGAAAGTATCTATATGGAAGCGTGTTTTACAATTCTGTATGAAGGGTAAATTAAGTCCTAGGTATATCAGACCATTCAAATTCTTGAACGAATTAGAGTGGAAACATATCATTTGGCAATTTTACCACTATTCTCCAATGCTCATGATGTGTTCAACGTATCACTGTTGAGAAAATACATTCCTGAACCAACACATGTACTCACCTATGATGAAACGGAACTAGAACTCAACCTGAATTATTGCGAATAGCCTATCATAATTCTTGATACTAGAGAACATGTGTTGAGAAACATTACAACTCATATGTTGAATGTTCTATGGAGATGTAACACCCCAGGATTTCAGAGTGTGTTATTTCTTCAAAATAATTCAATAACTTGCATGACACGCAACACCGAGTTCAATCAAACCATGACTTACAAATAAAAAATCCATTCAAAAGAGGTTATGAATAGTATTATCTAAATTTTGAACTTTATATAATCCTTATAATTTTAGAATCCATATTATGAGTTTCTTAGATATAATGCAAGAACAAATTCATTTTCAGTATTGCACTTTTATCAACTGTTAATATTGAACCCTTTTTAAATACAATATTTTAAACTTTTTGACTAAATGGGGACATCAAAATTTTAAAATGAAACATCCCAAGCTTCTACGGTACGCTTCTCTTTGAATAATGTGATAGCGTGTGTTGTACGCAACACCGAGTTCTAACAACCAATTAAACTAGCCGTTATGAATAGTAATAACTACTTTTTGAAATTATATATATTTTATATTTGAAAATGGACTTCATTTTTGGATTCGGAATATCGAATTTAGCCTAAGGTTAAATTTTGGTACATTTCGGATAACTTTCATATTTTGATGAATAGTGAAAATTAGTAAGTTTTAATTAAAAACAACTTTTTTAATCAAAATAATTAATAGTGATAAATTATGAATTTGAGTGGTTTTAAAGTATATTTAGAATATATTTTTACCATTTAATATAATGTTGGTCATTGGACATAATTTTACAATTAAACCGAACATAAACAAGTGTCAATCTTTTGATAGTTATTATCTCTTAAAAACACGCTTTTTGTTTTGACGGCAGGAATTAATTTTAAATTAATTTCTACCACTTCTGTGTTTTGAATTTAGAAAAATGGATTCCATATTTGGAATCAGGATGTCCAAATTGTGTAAATAGGTAACTTTTATTTTTAGACATTTTGAATAATTACTGTGGTAAATATTTTATTTACCATGGTTAAAGGGTAAATCCGGTAAATAAGGGTTGAAAAAATAATATTATAATAATAACAAAATTACCCTAAAACGTGTCCTAACCTTATGGGTGGACACATACCCGACCATGGGCATCCTTGGGTCAATTTGGGGACCCCTTGGAGCCACTTGTATGTGATAATGACACATTATATTAATATAGTTAAAATAAAAATAAAAATGGCATAAGCTTACATCTTTTAGAAGAACAATTTTTACATAGGGTTATACATGTTGGAATTTCGATTATAAATATTCATTAGAAATCTAAAAGGATTTCCTACATAATGATATTTTATTTATAATTTTTAGACATTAAATAATTTATTTTATTTATGACACAATGATGATGCAGTAATTACTATAATAGTGAAAAATTAAAATAATTGATATTATAAATACCCAAATAAATATAATATGAAACTTTTAATGAATTAAACTAATTTTCTAGGATAATATGATATATTAGGATTGATTTAATTGACTTTGTTATAAGTAATCAATCTGTTATGAGTTTCACAAAAATCAACTATTGAATAGTGTCAAAATTGACATAAAAGAGTTCTTAAAACAAATATTATATTATTAATTGATATTAAATTCCTAAAAATCTAAGGTTCGGCCAAGAGACTTATATTATGATAGGTTAATCATTAATGGACCACTTGGGGGTAGCTTGGATGTATATAGTAAGTTTATTAACCATATTATATAAAAATACAAAGAGACATTGTAAAAGTGAAACTAATTAACTTAGAGTTAATACTTAAAGATAAGGTTAATATAAGTACCCAAACCTGTCTAAATTCTATTGGATGAGTTGTTTTCGACCTATCCCCACCTCAACCTTTGAATAGTCAACTTTGGAGCCATTGGAAACCGAATATGAATTTATTATAAATTAATATTTCTAGCTTTTCCAAAGGTGCCCCTCACCCATCTTATAAAAGGGCACTCCTCCTTCTCATTTCCTCACACCTCTCAAGCCACTTGGCTCGTCCAAACTCTGCCCAAATAAGCTCCCCACATCCCTCTCCTCCTCCTTGAAGTTTCCCCTTAGGCAGAAAGCATTTCAAGAAGTCCTTTGGTTCCAACCAAAGTGAGTTACCTAAATTAAAGGTAACGATTTCTCTTAAATTATTTTCATTTATTTTGCTTCTCCAACCCCCAAACTCTTTTTATTTCCTTTCTTTTGTAACAACACCAGTATCCTCAATATACTAGGATGTTGTTATAAGAAGGATTAAAACTACACATACACACAACTCCATCTAATGGATGATGAACATAATGTTTCTGTGGATGGCAAACTAACGCCTCACGAAACGATGATTGTTCAAATACATCTTACCACCTCTCATGGTGGCCATTATGATGGCACTGTAATTAAATATGATAATAATGATATATATTTTATATATAAGATTCTGTAATTCCATTTTATTTCATACCATTATCCGTTTCATGTTGTATATACATACGATAATTTCATTTGAGGAAGTGCGGACTACCGCCCCCTTAAAATGATATGACTTGTTCATACCACACATGGAACGTATAAAGGATGGTGTTAATGAACTTAAGTAACATATATAAAATATTATATTATACTGTAATAGTAATATACCTATGTATCATTTGGATTCGATTCTTTTAAAATAAAAATTAAATGGAAGTAGCGTTCGTGCGTACGTACGGACTACCGTCTCCACGAACGCGATGAGATTCATTCTCCATCGTAACCATTAAAGTATAATTATCATTTGATGATTTAAAAATGATGTTTAAGGACTTGATATCATTCTGGATATGAATAATATACAACCTATCCTTTACAAACATGTCTTACGTAACAAAACATATGAAAGAAAACAAGTAAGTTAACACCCGAAACAACGATAATACTAAGATATCAATATTAAAAGATCATATATGATATCATATTAATGTAAATGATTCTTGTATAATTTAATAACAATTATTTCACCATTATACAGGAGGTTAACCTACCCCAACAAAGGAAAAGTACAAGGTAAGGGTTATTTCACAATCTCTTCATTATCCGAGGTTGTTTATACGTAATAATCTACTGGGATCTCTTTATCATCCACATCCATGTTTCTTCGAAATGTATTTCAAAACATATTTATTATTTACAAGAATATGGGTTAAATTCATTTATACCTTTGTTTGACTTCTTTTAAGAGGTTTATAAAGGAATCTTTCCGTCGTTTTCAAAACAAGGTCCTTTTTGACCTTTTCGACAGAATTAAGATAAGAATGTTTTTTTTTACTTATACGGCGGGTGCGGTTATTTTCCGCCACTATAAAATCGTCAAAGCTTTCCTTACAAGCTTACAAGAATATTTTCAATAAAATGTTTTATTTTATATGGCTCTTAAATGATTTCAAAAATAGAAAGAGATATTTCTCTAAAAAGTGTTTTGATTTCATCTATGTCAACATCCTTTAATGGATTTTACGCTTATTTGAAGTTGATTTATTATAATACAAAACTTCTATATTGTGTTGAAGGTTTTGTGATATGTTTGACTGTGGATGTGCTATTTTATACCATTCATAGTTTATGGTGAAACTATGGACATTTCGTATGCTAGTTTTAATCCGAATGTTTATGTTATATTTCAAACTTTTCTTCAGATGAATGTGCTAAACAAGTATGTTCCGGGTTGGGGACCGGTAAAAGTAAGCCCTCCAGGTTGGGGACTGGTTAAAGTAAGCCCTCCAGGTTAGGGACTGGTAAAAGTATGCCCTCCGGGTTGGTGTCCGGTTATTATAGGCACTTCGGGTTGGTGTCCGGTTATTAGAGGCACTCCGGGTTGGTGTCCGGTTATTAGAGGCACTCCGGGTTGGGTTCCGGTTAGAAGTAACCCCTATGTCTTGGGATGAGGCCTAGACAAAGAAATTAACGTTTAGCATTATGCATTCCAACATTATGAAAGTGGTTATTGATATTGCATGTGATTATTCGATTAGTAGAATATCCATGTGAACAAGTAAATGGCATTATTTCATTTTACTTTTGCCATACTATGTTGAATTTCAATTTTAAAAGGCTTTTGTTTTAGTAATTCATTACCTTAAATGTTTACGCTTATTTTGAATGTTCCGCTATATTGTTATCCTTACTGGGCATTTGAGCTCACCCCTTTTCTATGTTTTATTTTTCCCAGGTAGTGAAGAAGTAAATTATGAATGACTTGCAGGGATATTATGAGGGGTTAATAGTGTGGATATGAAGACTTTGTTGTTGTAGTAGTTTTTCACTTTGAAATGTAATGTAAAACATTATGATTATATCTAGTGTTTCCAAGGCTACTAAACCAATCGGTCTTTCGGGATTTGATCTTTCTTGTGATCATGCCAATGTTACGAAGTAATGCACCGACTCTGGGTAACTGGGGTCGGGGCGTTACAGTTGGTATCAGAGGAAGTTTAGTACAAACCTTGGAAGCTAGATT
Source organism: Viscum album (assembly GCA_963277665.1). Lineage (NCBI taxonomy): Eukaryota > Viridiplantae > Streptophyta > Magnoliopsida > Santalales > Viscaceae > Viscum > Viscum album. The sequence continues at coordinate 793,564,616 of OY728143.1, read as the reverse complement.
TAGATAAACTCTGATTAAAGCACGTAGACCTAAGATAAACATTGAGGATTAGTATAGAAGAACTTCCTAGAATTTTGGTATTGTAGAGATTTTGGGAGTTTTCCGAGCAATACATCCCTGTCTGGATACGAGCAGGTAGAGGCGGCTCTGGCACAGATGTACCTAGGGGTAAAACCCGAAAACACCGCTTTGAGCTAGACTCGAACGGGAACTGGTGCACGACAACGGGCCTTGCTGCACTCTTGGTTACGACACTCCCGGGGGATATGCTTAGGATAACTCTCATTTTCTTTACAAATAATTATGAAGGGTTTATGAGTATATACATCCCCAAAGGAGACATTTTTATGGATTATATCCATAAATAGTTCAATTTATGTTAAGCGTTTTATAAGTATGGGATTATGTATTTTGATTCATAAAATGATCTAGTGTATTCCATTGTTTAGAAATGGCGCCCAGTATAAGGAATGAGAACTCCAGAAATGCACATGATCCAAAGAGAAGGAAGGATCATATCTTTCATGGTCTTAAGCTAGAATTGATAAGAGAAATAGTCTCCCATGTATTATCATCATATGAAGAAATAATATCATGTGTTGATAAGATAAGTAAAGAGTTTACTGAGTCCTTTGGATTTGAAGGGAAGCAAGAGAAGAAAAGGATGGAAGAGAGAAAGATGGATAAGGGGAAGAGGGAAAAGAAGAATTTTCCCATATGTGGTAACTGTGGAAAGAAACACCCTGGAACTTGCCTGAAAGGAATGTGAGTTTGTTATAAGTGTGGAGGAAAAGGGCACAAAGTACGTGACTACAAGGGTAAGAAAATGGTTTTAAATGTACAATGCATCATTTGCAAGGAGTTTGGACACTACGCGAACCTATGTCCCAGTAATCAGACTATGCCACAAATGATGCTATTGGATAATAATCAAGTTATGATACTACCACAGATGAAAAGGAATGATTAGAGTTCTTATGTTGATTATGTCAATTGAGTGTTGTATCAACAATGTACTTATAATTATGGAGTATATAAGGATTGTACTGCAGTACTATTTCATTAAGGACTTGAGATTGTGTGGAACAAAGAAAAGTGACTCAATAGCAGGATAAATTTTTGGAAAATATATGGTTGAGAGAATGATAAACCATAATATAGTTCTGATACCGATGTAGTGATTTTCGAATAATACATGATTATTTTGGAAAAATTATATTGGATATTCTTGACTACCTTGGAACTGATTAATGATTTGTATATTCCATCATTGTTGGGGTTTAAAACATTTTTGGATTAATGAAGTATATCCAGCATTCTATATGGAATAAGGGAGCATGAATGTAATCAATAAGGAATATGGTAATACATGATGAAGGTATTCATATGCTATTACGGGGTAAAAAGGATCTATATTATGTTTACCTTCCTTATAAATGTTGGACTGTGAGTTTGGACAGAAGTATTTTGGATAGTTCTAGCTTGGATTATTTTGGATTGCCATAAAAGGACAACCCGGAGGTCGGGCGGCAACCCGTCGCGTCCGGCAAGGCTACGAGACTTGAACCCGCAACCGAAGGGCGACAAGGGTGTATCACCTACCACTAGCCCACGAGATGTCCTGGATTAAATAATGTAGTTTTTATTAAAAGATTTTATAGATGAATTATAAATTCGTTTATTTTGGAACCCTATACGAATAGTGTAAATAGAATTCTTTTACATTCTATTATCTTTTAGAGTGAAAGATGAGTTTGTGGTAGAAATTTATTAATGGATAAAACTCTAATTATAAAGTAAGTATATCTCCTTATGATCTTAGCCAATCTCATAAATAAATTCCTCAATATTAAGAAAGGCAACTTAGAACAAAAATGTTTTCCTAGATGGTACCTTAAATCATCACTAATTTATGGCTTTGGGATTGTTGTCCTTTTCATAGCCATGTTCTCTACCACTCTCCATCAGATAATTGATGGTTAGATTTTTCTTCCATATCCATATTTTCCTACATGGAACCCCAGTATGTGTTATTTTCGGTAATCTTCATACTTTCGACTCTTTATTTTAAATAGAGGCCGCATTAATTCATTTTTCGATGTGGGATTTCAACTAAGATATTTTGAAACGTCAAAAATGTGTTATCCTAATACCCTATGTTTTGTTGAACCGATGGTATTTCAAATCATCATAGATTGATGAATTTAAGGACCTCAATTTTACACTTGTTTGTGATTGATGACCTCAATCACTACCTATAAATATTTACGTTTTTCCTCCAATTATATATCTCTAATTGCCACCAATGTTCTCCTAATCGAGATCATAATTTGGTGGTGACCCTTTGATTTATCTTTTCCTTATATTAAGACAAAATTTTAGTAACCCAATTTCCGATGTGGGTTTTCCCACAAATATATTATCTATTTTCAACCTTTTATTTTCGAAGAACAATTTCAAATTGCGAGGACGCAATTTATTGAAGGAGGTGAGAATGTAACACCCCAGGATTTCAGAGTGTGTTATTTCTTCAAAATAATTCAATAACTTGCACGACACGCAACACCGAGTTCAATCACACCATGACTTACAAAAAAAAAATCCATTCAAAAGAGGTTATGAATAGTATTTTCTAAATTTTGAACTTTATATAATCCTTATAATTTTAGAATCCATATTATGAGTTTCTTAGATATAATGCAAGAACAAATTCATTTTCAGTATTGCACTTTTATCAACTGTTAATATTGAACCCTTTTTAAATACAATATTTTAAACTTTTTGACTAAATGGGGACATCAAAATTTTAAAATGAAACATCCCAAGCTTCTACGGTACGCTTCTCTTTGAATAATGTGATAGCGTGTGTTGTACGCAACACCGAGTTCTAACAACCAATTAAACTAGCCGTTATGAATAGTAATAACTACTTTTTGAAATTATATATATTTTATATTTGAAAATGGACTTCATTTTTGGATTCGGAATATCGAATTTAGCCTAAGGTTAAATTTTGGTACATTTCGGATAACTTTCATATTTTGATGAATAGTGAAAATTACTAAGTTTTAATTAAAAACAACTTTTTTAATCAAAATAATTAATAGTGATAAATTATGAATTTGAGTGGTTTTAAAGTATATTTAGAATATATTTTTACCATTTAATATAATGTTGGTCATTGGACATAATTTTACAATTAAACCGAACATAAACAAGTGTCAATCTTTTGATAGTTATTATCTCTTAAAAACACGCTTTTTGTTTTGACGGCAGGAATTAATTTTAAATTAATTTCTGCCACTTCTGTGTTTTGAATTTAGAAAAATGGATTCCATATTTGGAATCAGGATGTCCAAATTGTGTAAATAGGTAACTTTTATTTTTAGACATTTTGAATAATTACTGTGGTAAATATTTTATTTACCATGGTTAAAGGGTAAATCCGGTAAATAAGGGTTGAAAAAATAATATTATAATAATAAAAAATTACCCTAAAACTTTTCCTAACCTTATGGGTGGACACATACCCGACCATGGGCATCCTTGGGTCAATTTGGGGACCCCTTGGAGCCACTTGTATGTGATAATGACACATTATATTAATAAAGTTAAAATAAAAATAAAAATGGCATAAGCTTACATCTTTTAGAAGAACAATTTTTACATAGGGTTATACATGTTGGAATTTCGATTATAAATATTCATTAGAAATCTAAAAGGATTTCCTACATAATGATATTTTATTTATAATTTTTAGAAATTAAATAATTTATTTTATTTATGACACAATGATGATGCAGTAATTACTATAATAGTGAAAAATTAAAATAATTGATATTATAAATACCCAAATAAATATAATATGAAACTTTTAATGAATTAAACTAATTTTCTAGGATAATATGATATATGAGGATTGATTTAATTGACTTTTTTATAAGTAATCAATCTGTTATGAGTTTCACAAAAATCAACTATTGAATAGTGTCAAAATTGACATAAAAGAGTTCTTAAAACAAATATTATATTATTAATTGATATTAAATTCCTAAAAATCTAAGGTTCGGCCAAGAGACTTATATTATGATAGGTTAATCATTAATGGACCACTTGGGGGTAGCTTGGATGTATATAGTAAGTTTATTAACCATATTATATAAAAATACAAAGAGACATTGTAAAAGTGAAACTAATTAACTTAGAGTTAATACTTAAAGATAAGGTTAATATAAGTACCCAAACCTGTCTAAATTCTATTGGATGAGTTGTTTTCGACCTATCCCCACCTCAACCTTTGAATAGTCAACTTTGGAGCCATTGGAAACCGAATATGAATTTATTATAAATTAATATTTCTAGCCTTTCCAAAGGTGCCCCTCACCCCTCTTATAAAAGGGCACTCCTCCTTCTCATTTCCTCACACCTCTCAAGCCACTTGGCTCGTCCAAACTCTGCCCAAATAAGCTCCCCACATCCCTCTCCTCCTCCTTGAAGCTTCCCCTTAGGCAGAAAGCATTTCAAGAAGTCTTTTGGTTCCAACCAAAGTGAGTTACCTAAATTAAAGGTAACGATTTCTCTAAAATTATTTTCATTTATTTTGCTTCTCCAACCCCCAAACTCTTTTTATTTCCTTTCTTTTGTAACAACACCAGTATCCTCAATATACTAGGATGTTGTTATAAGAAGGATTAAAACTACACATACACACAACTCCATCTAATGGATGATGAACATAATGTTTCTGTGGATGGCAAACTAACGCCTCACGAAACGATGATTGTTCAAATACATCTTACCACCTCTCATGGTGGCCATTATAATGGCACTGTAATTAAATATGATAATAATGATATATATTTTATATATAAGATTCTGTAATTCCATTTTATTTCATACCATTATCCGTTTCATGTTGTATATACATACGATAATTTCATTTGAGGAAGTGCGGACTACCGCCCCCTTAAAATGATATGACTCGTTCATACCACACATGGAACGTATAAAGGATGGTGTTAATGAACTTAAGTAACATATATAAAATATTATATTATACTGTAATAGTAATATACCTATGTATCATTTGGATTCGATTCTTTTAAAATAAAAATTAAATGGAAGTAGCGTTCGTGCGTACGTACGGACTACCGTCTCCACGAACGCGATGAGATTCATTCTCCATCGTAACCATTAAAGTATAATTATCATTTGATGATTTAAAAATGATGTTTAAGGACTTGATATCATTCTGGATATGAATAATATACAACCTATCCTTTACAAACATGTTTTACGTAACAAAACATATGAAAGAAAACAAGTAAGTTAACACCCGAAACAACGATAATACTAAGATATCAATATTAAAAGATCATATATGATATCATATTAATGTAAATGATTCTTGTATAATTTAATAACAATTATTTCACCATTATAAAGGAGGTTAACCTACCCCAACAAAGGAAAAGTACAAGGTAAGGGTTATTTCACAATCTCTTCATTATCCGAGGTTGTTTATACGTAATAATCTACTGGGATCTCTTTATCATCCACATCCATGTTTCTTCGAAATGTATTTCAAAACATATTTATTATTTACAAGAATATGGGTTAAATTCATTTATACCTTTGTTTGACTTCTTTTAAGAGGTTTATAAAGGAATCTTTCCGTCGTTTTCAAAACAAGGTCCTTTTTGACCTTTTCGACAGAATTAAGATAAGAATGTTTTTTTTACTTATACGGCGGGTGCGGTTATTTTCCGCCGCTATAAAATCGTCAAAGCTTTCCTTACAATCTTACAAGAATATTTTCAAGAAAATGTTTTATTTTATATGGCTCTTAAATGATTTCAAAAATAGAAAGAGATATTTCTCTAAAAAGTGTTTTGATTTCATCTATGTCAACATCCTTTAATGGATTTTACGCTTATTTGAAGTTGATTTATTATAATACAAAACTTCTATATTGTATTGAAGGTTTTGTGATATGTTTGACTGTGGATGTGCTATTTTATACCATTCATAGTTTATGGTGAAACTATGGACATTTCGTATGCTAGTTTTAATCCGAATGTTTATGTTATATTTCAAACTTTTCTTCAGATGAATGTGCTAAACAAGTATGTTCCGGGTTGGGGACCGGTAAAAGTAAGCCCTCCAGGTTGGGGACTGGTTAAAGTAAGCCCTCCAGGTTAGGGACTGGTAAATGTATGCCCTCCGGGTTGGTGTCCGGTTATTAGAGGCACTCCGGGTTGGTGTCCGGTTATTAGAGGCACTCCGGGTTGGGTTCCGGTTAGAAGTAACCCCTAGGTCTTGGGATGAGGCCTAGACAAAGAAATTAACGTTTAGCATTATGCATTCCAACATTATGAAAGTGGTTATTGATATTGCATGTGATTATTCGATTAGTAGAATATCCATGTGAACAAGTAAATGGCATTATTTCATTTTACTTTTGCCATACTATGTTGAATTTCAATTTTAAAAGGCTTTTGTTTTAGTAATTCATTACCTTAAATTTTTACGCTTATTTTGAATGTTCCGCTATATTGTTATCCTTACTGGGCATTTGAGCTCACCCCTTTTCTATGTTTTATTTTTCCCAGGTAGTGAAGAAGTAAATTATGAATGACTTGCAGGGATATTATGAGGGGTTAATAGTGTGGATATGAAGACTTTGTTGTTGTAGTAGTTTTTCACTTTGAAATGTAATGTAAAACATTATGATTATATCTAGTGTTTCCAAGGCTACTAAACCAATCGGTCTTTCGGGATTTGATCTTTCTTGTGATCATGCCAATGTTACGAAGTAATGCACCGACTCTGGGTAACTGGGGTCGGGGCGTTACAGGAGAAACCATATGGTGGAAGAGGAAATGTTGGAACCCAATGAACTTATGATGATAAACCACCCAAATATTTTTATGTAGTAATATTATAGAAATTTGGAAGATTAAATTATTGGAAGGAGGAAATAATGTAACACATCATGCATCTATGTTATTGTCCTCTTTGAATAATACAATTGCTTGCGATTTATGAAACTTCAAGTTCTAACACACCATGACCAATCAAACTAGCCATTATTAATAGTAATACCCAATTTTTGAAATTTTATAACTTTTATTTTTCAAATTGGACTTCATTATTGGATTTAGATAATCAAAATTAACTTATAGTGATTTTTTTTATTTTTCTTAAAACATTCTATTTCTAATTAATAGTGAAAAACACTGCGTTATTATTTAAAATCGTCATTTATATTAAATAATTATTTATTTTATTTAAATTTATATTTGGGAAAAATAGATACATAATACCTATGTATGTCCAATTTAATTCATTTGAGTCATTTTATAATAATATAAAATATATAATGTTTTATGGATCTTTTTACCGTATTTTACCCACCATCATAGCGCATTTGCGAATTAAAAAAAACATAATTATATGGATTCTATGAATTGAATTTAAAAAATCTGAGAGACACAGTTCACATTAGTATGTATAATTTGGTTCAATAAGATAAAAATAATTTTTAGTGAATAATAATTTATTACTATTATTTACCACAATTTAAAGTAAATAGGGTAATTAAATGTAAAAAATGATATTATAATTACCCTAAAACATGTCCTAATTATATTTTATAATTGTTTTTCGACCAAAATCATCCTTTAGAATAAAAAATGATCATTTTGGTCTACTTGGATTAGATTAGGACATTGATTATTATTTTATTTAAAAAATATTTAAAAGTGTTAAATTTAAATTTTTATAACTAAATAATTTTTTTATAGTGTTACAAATAAGATAAATTACACAATAAATATTCATTAGTAATATAAAAATATTAAGGTCATATTGGTATTTTTTTTAATTTTTTGACATTAAATAATTAAATTTATTAATTACACAAGGATGATACAGTAATTACATTATAATTGAAAGATTAAAATAATTGATATTATAAATATTAATATAATTTTAAATTGAGACTTTTTATGTATTTTACATATTGTTTATTTTAATATGAAATGTTATGGTTGATTAAATTATTTTTTTCAAAGTGATAATGTTGTTATGACTTTCACAAAAACCAAATACTAAATTGTGTCAAAATTGACATAAATTAGTTTCTAAAACAAATACAATATTGTTAATTCATATAATATTCATTAAAATCTATGTATTGTCCAAAGGACTTAGATAATGTTAGATATATAAATAATAAGCCACTTGGGGTTATCAAGGCATTTTATAGTATGTTTATTAACTATTTATTATAATAATACTAGAATACATGGTAAAAGATTAAATATTTAACTAAGAGTTAAAAATAAACGATAATGTTAACATGGTGACCTAAACAAGAATATTTCCTACTTGTTGAGAGGTTTTTGACCCATCCACACCTAAGCCTCAAAATAAATCTTTTTGGTGCCATTACAAACAGAATATCATTGTATGATAAAATAATGTTTCATGATGTTCATATAATGACCCTCACCTCTCTCATAAAATGGTACGTATCATTCTCTCAAAATCACATCTCCAAAGACATTTGGGTAAGCCATACCCTAGTAAAATATGCTCCCAACTACCCTCACTTAGACCTAGAGGCATTAAGTTGATTATAAATCCATCTTATGGATCCCTTTTGAAAAACTCAAAAGGAAAAATCTGAAGAAAAGGTAATTATTTCACCACCTCTTTCAAAGATCTTTTTTGTCCACTTTCTATTTCTTTGTTATTTTCTATACCAGAATAAAAAATCCAATACCTTCTACATACTATGATGTAATTATAAATATGGTACGACCATATTTATTTTTCTAGCCATCCTATTAATGATAATGTCACCATACGTGAGTACGTAGGGCTTACCATCTCCATGTTGTGGTGTAGTTTTCTATTCAACACATCATTATTTGGAATGGTATAATAATGCATATAATTGATGAAAATAACAAATTTATAATTTTAATGATTCTTTAAATATGATATACCATCCAATTACCTGTGATTTCGCCATCAATATAACGATATTGTCACTCATGTGTATGTATATATTACTGTCTCCACAAACACGATGAGATTCATTACCCATCATAATCGTTCAGGAATAATTTTCATTAAATGATTAAAAATAATGTTTATGAACATAATATAAATTTTGATATGAATAAAATACATCATATCAATAAAAGAAATGACTTACATAACAAAACATATAAAGTAAAGTAAATTAGTTAACACCCGAAATAATGATACTACTGAAATATTATTAACAAAGCAATATTAGAATATCATGTATGATATCAAATTTATGTGTGTGGTTCTTTTATAATTAGTAACAATGGTTTAATTATTATAAATAAGGGTAATTTACCCTTGTTCAAGGAAAATTACAAGGTAAGGGTTAATTTCACAATCTATTTATTATCTGTGGCTTCTTATACGTTAGTATCTACTGAGACTTCATTATTATCCACATATGTGTTTCATAAAAATGTATCTCAAAACATTTCTTACTATTTCTTGTACTATGGGTTAAATTCATTTATACTATTGTTTTACTTTTTATAAACTATTTATAAAGGAATCTTTCTTCTATTTTCCATATAAAGTAGTTTATGACATTTTTTATAAAATTAATGAAAGAATGTTTTTTATCTTATATAACGAGTGGGGATATTTTCGCCATTATAACACCTTCGAAACATACCATACATGTTTATAATAATATTTTCCAAATAAATGTTTTCTTTTATAATTATTCAATTTTTAAATGATTTCAAAATAGAAAGATATGTTTCACTCAGGTAGTTCTTATTTCATCAATGTCAACAACCTTTGGTGGATTTTACACTTTTTTGAAGTTGATTTATTAAGATAAAATCTTCAATATTGTATTGAAGTTTCTCTAATTTTATTGAATGTGGATGTGTTTTTATATATCACTCATCATTTATTGATAAAGTATTTACATTTCATATGCTAATTTTAATACGGATGTTATGTTATTTTCAACCTATTCACATGAGTAATGAACTAGACTTAGTATGTGACAGGTTGAGCATGCTATAGATTATTGATGTATCAATAGGTCTTATTAGACAAAATAGTGTCTTGGCATAAGGCCTTGACAAAATATTATTTCTTGTATTGGCATGTGGCCTTGACTATGTGGTTATGATGTCCAACATTATGCATTCCATCAGTTTGAAATTGGAAATTGATATTAAATGTGATTATTTGACTAGTATAATATCAATGTAAAGATGTAAATGGAATTATTTCATTTATATTTTCCATATTACACTAATGTTAATTTTTAAGTGTCATTTGATTTATTCATATACATTCCATAAATGTTTATACTTATTTATGATAGTTTATGCTATATTGTTATCCTTACTCAACAATTGAGCTTACCTCTTTCTATGTTTTAATTTTCCTAACATGGGAATAATTATATTACGAATAATTTGAATGAATATGATAATATATATGAGTGTGGTAAAAGGGGTAAAAATGTTGTTTTTTTCATTCTATGATTAAACATAAAAAATTTGTATTTATCTAGTACTTCAAATGCTAAAAAATCGGTCTTTCGAGACATGATATCTTGTGATCATGAAAATGATATATAATAATGTACTGACTCTGGGTAACTCGGGTTAGGGAATTACATTAGGTATGAAATAATTATTTGTAAAACCTATGATTGTAGTGAGCTCTTGGTTATGAAAACTGTTAGTACCAACAGTGTGACCTAACTCAGTAAGTTCTTTAAATGATGATTAATGTTTTGAAACTTTCTTTTAAATTTACCCAATCCTCCATATTAACTAAAAATGGACTCTAGCTCTACCCAAATATAATTATATAATGTTTGGAGGCTCCCAAATGCATTACAAGTGTTCCTGACAGCTGTTCTTGGTGAATCAAATAGTTGATTAAAGATATGTACCTCTCCTGATAAATTAATCTCATCCTGGATTATTTCACATTATTTTCTCATTATTATCTACTTCGTTAAGGGATGTTATCCTATTTTGTGATGGATCAGTGTCTAGTTTAATAGGATCTAGATCATTGATTGTTAGATATAGATCTAGTATTATATGATCTTAGTTGATTGGATCTGGGATATCAATTTACGATCTAGATCATGGTATTCATGATATTCTTGTTCGATTTGATTCAAATATTGTATTTCCATGGTGAAATTGCTCATAAAAAAATGATATATATTGTCAATTATTAAAATAACATAGTCATGATTTCAATTAAATACACATAATTGTGTAATTTTTAATTTCTTAGAAATTGAATATCTAAATTTTATTAATTAATTTAATGAACAAATTAGTTATGTAATTGTTATAAGGGGGTGATTATTTATTGAGTAATTTAATGAAATATTGAATTGGGATCCAGGGATAATTAATTGTTGAGTAAATTATTGGAATGTTGAATTTGGATTTGGGGATAATTAATTATTAAGTTAATTATCGAAATTTTGAATTGGGTGTTTGGGAAAGTTATTGGATGAGTTATTTATCATATTATTTAAATTGACAAGGTTATTAATTAATTATTAAAATAATTTATGTGAACCAAGTGATTAAGAAACAATTAAATTAAAAAATGGGATTGAGATGAATAATTAATCTTTGAATTAAATAATGGGAATAATATTATTAATTAATTTGTTAATTAATTAATGGGATTAATGTGATAAATTAATTGTTTAATTAATTAATGGTACTGAGGGGATTAATTAAATCTTGAATTAATCAATATAATGATGTGAATATGAAATTCTATAGGTGTAGTATATAATTAGTGAATTAATTTATGAGTTGGTTTGGAAAATTTTATTTTGTGATTATGTGATAATTGAGTGTGGGACATGGTATACTACATCTAAATCCTATTTGGTAAATATAATTTAAATGATGAATTGTAATAATGACATTTATATGATATTTGGGACATTGAGTGGTAATTTTGAGGTTCATGTTTTAATTAAAATAACGAATGGTTACAATGGAATTCATGATTGAATTTTAAGGATGAATGATAATAATGACATTCATAAGAGAGTTTAGAAGATGGTTGGTTACAATGTAATTGATGTGTTAATTGAGAAAATGAATGGTAACAATGGAATTCATGTGTTGGATAAGACAATGAATGATAATAATGGAATTTTTTTTAATTTAGATGAATAATTGTAATAGAAGAATATTAAGATATGATAACACATGGGTATGCTTCAAACACTACTGCGGTCCAAAGTAGGTGTTGAGGTACGAGTGTCCTTGGTAACCTAGGGGGTTTATATATCTCATTAATTAATAGTAGTTAATGTGAAAATTGTGTATTTTTTTGAGTTTTTTTCTTTATACAACTGAATAATAAATTGTTTGAATGTAAAATTTTTCATATGATTTTGTTGGTCGCATACTGATAGGATTTTTTTATTCCTGATAGGGTAAGGGAAAATTCCATGTTATAGATAGCTGAGTTTGTATGGAATATGGATAACCGAACTACAAGTGGATCAGGTTCCTCTTTGGAGTTATTATTGAATTTTCTTTTGAGTTTCAATTGTGGTACCTATAACATAATTTTTCATAGAATATCCACAGTTTAGCTGTAATATTTTATTTTCAGTTTTCGTCCTCTTTTATTGTTTTTATTTTTCTAGTTTTGTTTATCATATATTCTTATTCCTATTTATTTCCAAAATTGTGCTACTTTTATAAATAGGGTATAGTCTCCCCATGATCGATATTAGACCCTCACTTCTTATTGGCACCCTCTGGTATACATGGATGAGTTCTTGAGGGCATGTCACTTACTGGATTTGGGATCGAGTGTATGGAACACGAGTCGGGATATAAATATTTGTCATTATTAGTGATCTTTTTAGTATTTTTTAATATATCTAGATACTTCAATTATTGAAAATACGACTTCAGACACTCCTTTATTAAAAGGGAAGTGTAGTGATTTGTTTCTAAAAATCCATAAATAACTACGATTCTTTCCAGCCACAAAGACCATTGAAAAACCTTTAATATTATTTTGGGTTTCTGTTGGGTTTTTTCATTTTTATGGGAATGTGAACCTGTTACACGCTCATCATTTATGAGGGTAATGAAATTATGGCCCTATATTTTTCATAATGTAATTTAGTGTTAGATATAATTATTTTCCCCTAAAATATATATTTCTGTGAAGAATCATGTTTTAGTTGATGTCATGTTGTTCCATGGGTTTCATTATAAATGATTTTTCTTCAGGATGGGGGAATCATTTCCATTTCATCATTTAATTTTCTATATGGTAATTTTTTTGAAAAGTGTATTATAATGGGGTGAATTCTCACACCCATATCCTGAATTTAATAATTGATTTTAATTTATTAAATTGCAATATCATTATTGATTCTCTAGATAAATTGTATTGAATTTCAATGATTTTGGACATTATTGGTATGGTGTGCATTTATAAAATGTTTTGTAGTAACTGTTAGAAGGCCTAAAAAATTTATCTATATCATTTTTTTTTCAAATTATTTTTCAGAATGTGAATCCAAAAATGGTAGATAACTTGGAAATTGTAATAGGATGGAGATGTATTGTTCATTATTTTTTAAACCATGTGGATAGACCATGTAGCTCGACCATAACATTAAATGAGTAAAAATAATTAAGTTAGCCTCCCTAAATATAATACCCAATCCATCCTATCCTCATACATTTAATATATACATTGTGTGGAAGCCTCACCTTTGGTTTTCCTTAATCATTTAATATATTTTTTTATTTCATCAAGTTTTTTTCATTGTTCATCAGGGTAAAAATTTAAGATCCTCTTCTTATATTCTTTTTCTTGTTATCTTTGTTTTTATATTTCTAGTATTGATCATGGAATTCATGGAACACTCATTAATTCTTTTTTATTTGTGGTTTTTGATTATTGGTTTCCATTTGGTTCATTAAAGTTTGTTTTAATATCATATAAGTGGATTAAAATATCACTTGATCAAAGTGATGATTCATGGTAGCCCTATCCATGGTATAAATATTTTACATTAGAAATAATTCATTACATCTATGTTAAATCTATGTTCTATATATAAATTTTTAGTATTAATTTGTTCTTTAGATATTTTAAACTAAATATTTTGTTTTCAAATGTTTTCCATATTATGAAATGGTAGTTTTCTATTTAAATATTATTTTTATTCTATTTTTCAAAATTAGTTGCACAAATTGTTTGAATAAATATCTCAATTGAATTTAGAAAAGAATATAAATATATTTGGGTGTGTGCGCGTGTGTGTGTAAAGGGGGAATTGACATTTAAACTAATTATTATCTATTACAAAATATTCTAATGTTTTGATTAGTTCATTATAAAACTGACTCTGTACCATTAAAATGATTCAATTTATTTTAACGATATAATATTTTTTATGCACATTTCATTTAATAATATTTCTTAATGTCTGATGCTTAAAATATACTGAAACATTCATTGAAATGATTTTTCTCAATTAAGATAATCATAGGAACACCCCCCTTGAATTATAAATATTCAAAACAATGATATGTTACGTTATATAGGTAAAAAATAGTACACTATGTTTCTTGTAAATTTGTGGAATGTTTTTTTGAGTGGTTTTCTAATGTGAAAATTTCTCATAGTTCCTTTATGTAGGTTTTAAACATGCATTACATTCATATTTATTGTTTTATTACCATTTTGGTGATATCTATTTTATATATCATGGTATAATTTTTTGTAGAATGTGTAATATTTTATTCATATTACAAATTATATATGGATAATTCTCTATATATTGTCCCTTAGCATGAATTCTTCACTACATTGGGAGTTTTCACATGGATTTTACAATCTGTTTATGACAAATTTTTAGGATGATTGGATTACATTTGGAGTAAAAAAATTCATTAATTGTATTAATTGAATGTTACATTTAATTATATCCAATATATAATTAAAATTTTAACAATTTGTGGAATAATCATTATTAGTTTATTGGATAAAAATCAATTTTAATCTTATAAGCTCAACATAATAGTAGAATGATTTTTAGAATATTTCCCCTAAAAATAATATTTTATGAAAAAATTAAAATACATAATTTTAATATTCGTATATTTATAATATTTAATTATAATATGTTGAATTAAAAAGGTATTGGTGGTAAATTTGACATAGTTAAAGATTAGATAATTTGGAGGGAAATGGATATATATTTCAAAAAAATATTTATGTCAAAATATCTTTCTATTTAAATTATTTAAAATAATAATTAACAATGACTGATTTAAGAGAAACATATATATATTATATAAATCTATATTAATTCTAAATAATATAATTATTTTTAAAATAATTATATATAATTTACTATCATATATTATATGAAAAATGAATTTCATGAAAATTAATTTCTCAAACTAATTGTCAGAATTATTTTTTAATTAAATTCTTCCAATTATATGAATTAAATTTTATAAAATAGATTATATATTTTTAATGAAAAAAATCATAATGGTAAAAGAGTTCAATAACTGATTTGTTTTTTATTTTACCTTTATACGGGAGATAGTCAAGAACAACATTTTCTGTCTCTATATTTTATAATTTAGGACATGTGTCATGGAATAGATACATTATATGTGGTTGATGTTATCACGAGGAGTCGTATATCTAAATTACTGTTAATATTATATGAATAATAATGTTATTTTTTTCATTGTTATATTATAATATGAATATAATATTTTTTGATTTGATGTGGGTACATTGAATATGAACTATGTATTATTTTGTTTTAGGATGACATTAGAAATAGATGAACATATTTTGTGTTTTATTGAAAAAATTTTATAATATAATAAATTTTAGACAATTATTTCAATTCATTATATTTTATGTGTTTATAGATGGTCAATTTCATAATAAATCACCCACTAAGTGATATTTTAATATTCTTGGTGTGGTGGATAATTTATATTTATAAAGTTAAATAATAGTTTTTTTTCTATTTTATCTATGTCTATGGATCTAAATTAATTTAGTGGTCATTCCCCCCAAATATTTTAGGGGTTCCATATGGATTGTTAATATGCTTCAAATGACCGATTCATTTTGTTTTTTTCATACCAATCATGATTTTACCAATTAATGTTTGATGAAATCCTCGTTTTTTCCACTATGGTGGTCGAATTGATTCATATTCATATGGGGGATTATATTTCATTTATTTTTATCCTTGGCCCCCCTTATCATTTCATATCCATCTATGGTTTTCATCATCTGAAACAACTATTATAAATTGGGGGAATTTACATTTTTTTCATTATGGATTTCATTATAGTTTAAATTATTTTTTTTATATATGGAATACCCTTTATTCTTAGGGTGTTATTTCCTACAGAAAAATAAATTAATGTAAAAACGTTTTGTCAGAAGTGATATTGATTTAGAATTTAAATTCCCTCATAGGTTTATATGTGTAGGGTACATTTCATATATTTATTAATGTTATTCACCAATGGTATTATTTAGAGTGTGTATTTTTTAAGGACATCACTTCTTGAATTCTTTATGGTATTTATGAGTTCCTTTATTAATGATTTCATATCCCTAGAAAATAAGTTTTCCTATGTTTTATCTGTTCTACGATTTTAACACATCCTCTTTATTGGGTTATTAAAAATAGAATGATTAGATTCTACATATCACCTCTCACATAGACACATTATTTCACATATTTTTTATCGTATATTTTGTGAATTAACTACAATAATATGAATGAGTTATTAACCTAAGTTGGTTTAATTTTGGTGTGATGGTATCATATTAGGTGTTTCACTCAATGTGGTTGGGAAATTAGGTTTTGGAAAAAATTATTTGATGCATTGGATGGATTATATTTAGCATTAGTTCCTATTTAGTGATGAATATTTGGGTAGTTTCTGTCATATTTATCAATAGTACAGTTTGGGTGTTTTGTGGGTATAATTTCAATTATTTTGGTGGTGATTTCATGTTTTTTCATGTTCATGACGCTTGTGGTGACTCTCAATTATCCTTAAAAAATGGTTTAAATGATTGTTAAATATCATGGTTTTTTATATTCACAATCGTATATATTCTGTTTCTTATTCCTATTTGACATTTGGTTTTTTGGATATCACATGATGGTCCTATTATGATCATTGAGGTGAAATTGGTTGTCTACTTATCTTGTTATAATTGACTAATTGAAATTTAATATTATATATCATCGAAACTTGAGAACTATGGGGAAGTGTTCCATTGTTGACGATCCAAAGGCATAAAAAGTCCAATGTGGTATTGAGGCCCCCCCCCTACAGCCTCAAGTCAGTCTCTATAGTATCAAAAGAAGGATTCCCAACCAGATCCATAGATCAATGGTATATTTTGTTTTGTTTTCATTTATGTGTTATAAATTATTATTTGTTGGTTCTATAACAGGTTTCAACTAAACCATAAATATTTGTATTAATTAATAATTGTTTCAGATAGTTCTTCATTAGTAGACATCATCGTATAATAATAGGGGAGTATATGAGAGGCCACATGGAAATTTACCTGGATGGAATGGTTGTGTTAGGGATGAATGTTGCAAAATAATATTAGAGATTTTTAATATTATTTTTATATTCATTTAAAATGGATGAATTTATATTATATGTATATGATATCGAAAATTATATCTGTTTACTACAGAAAAAACAATTGTCTATGCCAAGTCACTATGGAAGTGTGGGATTCGATTTATAATTTTTAACAATTTGTTTTGATATTAAAATCATTTTTATGGTGAGTAATGGTCCATTCATTCAGTTCATTTGAATAAATAGTTATGATATATGTGTGTCAGTTTTTTATTTAATTTCATGATTGATTTTGGGAAACTAATTTTGGTTAACATATTGAATTTTGAATAAACTAATAAATTATTTTCCAAAAAAAATTTAATAATAATTATTTCAATGTATAAAATTTTTGGGATGAATTTAATAATGTTGTTGTTCAAATTTGAATAATTTTTTATCATTTTATAGATAAGGCCACATCTGTTTTAAATGGATGAAATCTATTTATATTTTATATTTGATTAGTTAATTGATAATATAGAGTAATAACTCCAAATTGGATTATTTAACATGCTCATAGAGTAATGGTGAACAAAGAGTTTCAGAATTATAATTTATAACAATGGGGATATAAATTATACCATAACTCATTTAGTACATGATACTTATTTGATGATGAATATTTCAAAGATTTTCCTTTTTTTCATCAGAAGTTGGAGTTCCAAATTATTTATGAGTGCGTATGTGGAGGCGGTGTTTGATGTTTTTTCAGACAACAACATTCATAATTTTGAGATTATATATTTCAATAGTTTCTAAAATATTTTTTCATTGACATAATAAAAGGAATCATTTTAATTTAGTGATAGAAATTTTATGAATTGATATAATGTAGTATATGTTCTTAAAATACTATTAAAACAACTATTGGACATCTTTATTTATTAAAAAGTAAAACAATGATCTCTTAAGATTATATTTAAGATATATTAATTGATAAATTATATTGAATGAACATTAAGTTCTATATTGGGTTTAAGTATATCATTCTAAAGTATATATATATTAGTTATTTACTATATGTACAGATTTACAAATATGAATTTGATTTCACATTATCATAGTGGTGATAAGACTCTAAAATCGCATTATTTTGATTAATTTCCATTACCTTTTTCGTATATTAGTATTAATTTTTTAAATAACATAATTAGGATGGAAAAAATAATTTGATTCTGAAAAAAAAATTATAGAAAACAAGGCGGATATGGGTTATGCTATATGAGGAATATTTAAGAAGATAAGTCATATTCACCATTATAGTGATAGTGACTAACTAAATGGTTAGTCAATGTAATTTCATTTTCCACCATCTTTATGAAAATATTTTCTTCATTTAATTCGACAACAATATATGGGAATATCTACTTTATGCCTGTCACTGTGATGTAAACCTGTTATTCCATTAAAAATATTTTGAATCATTAAATATTTTCTTCTTTTGGGAAATAAATTAGTTATTGATAGGATTTTTATTCCATATAGAAATATTTAGTGTAGATGATTGGATGATTGAAATTTTTTAATATGATGTCATAATGGTTTTTTGTTCATGGAGTTGGTAGATCGTCATTGAGGTGATGTTTAATGGGATGATATAAAATCGTGGATCAAGAGACCTATTTTCCGAAGACCCATGGTTATAAAATAATGATTAACCCATATATAGTTTATTGAATATGTTTTTGATTAAAAATTAGTAAACAATCATCATTTAAATATATAGTTATAGTATTTTCAGCTATCGAAGAAGGATTCATGTTTCACAGAATAGTTTCATCGAATTAGGATTTATGTATTGTGTAATGAATGATAATAAAAAAAGTTTATTTATTTCATTGTGTATAAGGAAATGACAATGAGTGTTTTTTCATTTATTATTTTATAATTTATCAAAGACTATTCAATTAGTAATTCATTAACATTAACTCAAATATGAATGTAATTTACATATTGGAAAATAGTTTTCTCACTTTAATATTATATAATGAAATAATTTTGTTTAATAAACAATTTGGATATAGAAATGTTTCTCCTTTATAATTGATATATAAAATTGGTTTATGAGTTTTTGAACAAGTGGTTGTGGAGAATATTTCATGGAGTATTTATAGTGATGGATTTTGCAATTCAATGATAAAGATAATAAATATGATTGAAAAAAATAGTGGAAGTACCATGCTTATATTTATCAAGCATGGGGAGTGTTATATAATATGAAAATACTCATCATTTATATATGATAAAGAACTAATATTTTTATAGTAGAGGATCATTGAAATATTCAAATGAATATTTACAACCCATATTAAGATATTTTTATTATATTAGTATTTATTATTTTATATTTTATATTATTCCAATGTGTATTGATGTTGCTTGGAATTCATAAATAATTAATGTGTTTATTTTTTATAGATACTATAGTATATAGGTCATTGAAATTTTTATATTTCCATGATATCATTTTTTAATATAATATATTGAGAGTGATATATAATAGATCATCCTATCAAATAGTTGAATTGATAATGATAAATATTTATGTATGTGTAATTAATAAAGATGGAATATGAATGAGGATATTTTAATAAATAATATATTCTTGGTAAGTGATATATATCATGTAGTTAATTTATGAAAGGCTCTTGATCCACTATATCTATTATTACATATTAATATACGTTAATAATAATGAATTTTTTTACATCTTAAGATATTTTTATAAGACTTTTCATGGATTTAATACTTTTTTATGTTATAATATTTTCGAGGACTTATGATGCAATAAATATTTTTCGAGAATTAAATTTAAAAAATATTGAGATTTCATAATGTATATTGATGTTTTAAAATCATTTTCTAAAAAAATAATGACATATTAATCTTCGTTTAATATTATCCAGATATCTGGAAATTTGAAAAGAGAAAATTTATATGACTGGTGTTACAAAATGTAAATCACATTGGATGTTTCGTAAGTCATTATATATTTTAAGAATACATTATATGTAAAATTATTATAAATTCATGGAATCCCAATGTAAAACATAAGGCCACCTAGGATGTTTAATAAGGGTCACCATGATGTTTCTAATGTATTTATATGAGATTATCTAATATATAATAGGTTATTTTGTACATATGAGTTTAATTGATATGTTAGAGGAACTTGTTTCTAAAGAGATTAAAAATTAAATAATGGCATAGATCTGTAATTATGATTTATGAGAATTTATTCTTCTTATATATGAACCAAATGTTTTTAAGAACGTGATATTGTAGTCGTAATAAATCATGTGATTCCTAGTACATTGATTAGTGATTAGACAGTTTAGAAATGAATTTTTCTAAAATATAATGCTTTGAAAAAGTAATATCTATATTTTGTATAAAATGTTGACATCCAGTTAATGATATTGTGTCATCTAATAGAAACATACAACAATACTATACATTTAATGTTTTTATAGAATCATTGATTAAATAATGCTGTTTTTTTTATTTTTTGAAAAAATATCCTAATGTTGATCAATTATTTTACAAAAAAAAATCTTAGGTTTCAAATAAGTATTAAATTAAATTAAAAGAATTTGAATAAGAATTAATATTTGGATATAAGTGTTGACCCAATTAATATGTTAATATCATAATATCATAAATCATGGATGATTTGTTATATTCCTGAAATAAATTATATTAATTTTACTAGAAATATATAAAATATAGAATAAGTGTAATTTGGAAATAAAATATATTATTATCCAAAGAATCTGCTATGTTAAAATAGATGAAAATAATTGGTACTACATCTATTTATGATATTCAGTATCAAATAAGGAAGAATCCCCAATTATAATTCCATCATAAATAATTATGATTTGAAGATAAAAAGGATATCCAATGATGCATAAGAGAGAGTATTCATTTAATTTTAAGTATAAAAAGAATAAGAATAATAAAATGTCAAACCTTGTATTATACATAGTATAATTTAGGGTAAATGAGTGAAAATATGGAACTATGATATATTTATATTTTAATTTCTATATTAGTATAATTAATCCAATTTTATGTCAATATTTTGGAGGAGAATATCATATCAATACAATCCATTATGAATGTGTGGATCCATATTTGATATTTATTCAAGGTTGTGAAAATATTTTCCTATTATCTAAATAGATTTATGTAAATTCATTTATTGTGAATATTTATATACAAGATTATTGGTTCTCTGATGTTTCATTTATCTTTTTTTCTTGATAATAAAAATAGTGTTTTGGGTGTCTAGGATAATAGCCACTATGAAACCCGAATTTTTTCATCCATATAAGAGGATAACAACATTAATAAACCATGGTTTCTATCATTGTGAGATTTTATGGTTGGTTTGGAATTAAATGCAGTAAAAAAAATTAAATTAGTGATATATTCATTCATTAAATTATTATAAAGGTAATAAGGTATAAAATTTTAATTTAATAAAGTCAATCAAGAACCCCTGATCAAATTGTGGGAACACATCTACTATTCTTATCTAAGGAGAGGTCAAAATTATAGATTACTAAAATAACAAAATTTTGTAGTTGGTAATAAACACTTAGATATTTTCATGAAATATTTTAGGATTATATGGACTAATCTGGTGTGTTTCACTATGGATAATGTACACTTTTATTTTGATGTGTCTCATTTTTTTACTACATTATTTCTAATTTTGAATTTATGTTGAAATTTTATAATGTAATGAATGCAGATTATCTACATGGTATTAACATGGATATCTTTTAATTATTACATGTTTTGATTGAATTAATTAATGGATATTGTCATTTTTATTAATTTCTTACTATAAAAATGATTGGTTTTATAATGATTATTAATCATTAATAGTTGATATGTTTTCTAAATGTCATTCACCATTACTAGAAAAGTGTGACATCTTCCATTATTATGATATTATTTTTATTTTTTATTTTTTGAAACAGGATATCATTATAAATTAGAAAACCCTTATTTTGGACATATAAAAACCAATACTTTTAAATTTCATGAATTGTCCTTGATTATGTTGAGAATAATGTTAGTGAAAATTTTCCTTATACATTGGATTTATATTAGTATATATTCCACCCAATTTTTTTATGATTTACATTCATTAGGGAATTTGAATTCATAAATAAAATTTACCTAATACGAGTACAAAATTTTAAAAAACATTAGTAGAAGGTTCCATTTTATCACTTGATATTGAAAATCATTATACATGATATTGAGTCAATGTAATTTTTTTGGAAGAGTGTTTCTATTTGGGGTTATTAAATTCTATTAAATAAAAAATAAAATGTAATATTTTTAATATATGTACATTTCATGTTGCAAAACTAGGTTACCATTAAAAACCTTTACTTATTTCAATGGATTAGTGAATAGTTTCAATTTTCAATGGGTCTCTTTTGTTTTTTAGAATTTATATTTTTTCGGGGTTTGAAAAATTCATCTTCAGAGATGAAGGTGAATCATGATGGATGTCAATATATAATATAATTAGTTTTAGACAAATTAAAATTTTTTGGGTAACCAATTATCTGTACATTTTATTGTATTTTAAAAAATTTATACTTACACCATTTTGAAAACTAATTCCCGATTATGTTCATTATTTATGAATTTATCATCTCAATATACTATGTGGAGAATAATGTCCATTTTGATAAAATATACAGACTTTTTGGTCAAAAAAAATAATGAAATAATAAATTTCCATTTCAAAAATAATTAAACAAATACTATTTAAAATATAATCTATGTTTATATACTATGTCCATATTATGGAAAAGTAGAATTAATGGTCCCCTAGTAAATTCACCAGAATATTTTTGAGAGTAAAAATTTCTCAAAACATGTTGTGTATTAAAAATTATTCAACCCAGAGTTATCCCATTTAGTTGTGTTAGTGATAATATTGGCTAAAAGGGGGTGATTTTATGTTGAATAATGTAGGTGATATAATTTCTGGGTTGTAAAATAAATAATGAACACCATGAACATTCTTATCTTACTAGAATCAAGTTATAGATATGAGGTGTTTAATAACATATATGTAATTATATTATGGGATTTTTAATACAATGCATGTATATTATGGTATAGGATAATCAACAATGTAGGTCGCATGATTAGAGTTTTCCAACTCAATATTATTAATCTATCAATATGTTGAATCATATTAAGTTTTAGAAGAAATATTTTTTTGGAAGATATTTATTATGTTATACCTAACTTAAATTTATGATGTATATTTTCCCCCCATAATTTAAAATATTTATAAGATAATATAGTTTGAATTTCATTAATGATTTTTTATTCAGAAAATATGTTCTTCTAAGAATAAAAATTTCATTAAGATTAATTGGGTATAACTTTTTATATTCATGTGGTTTAAACATCACAATCTTAATATAAACATATATCTCATTTCTAGAAATTAAAATTACATAAAACTAAGGATAATGTTCATTTTGTTTTGGAAACTATAGCAATCATAAAATCATTAATGAATAAATTAAAGTTTATAGTTCATAAAAATCAAAAATATAGTTTATCAATGTAAGAATATATTATCACATGAATATTATTTTGTAAAAAATAGAAAAAATATATTTTTTTTTTCATAATCTTATAATTGTATTTTTTTGATTTTTGGATGGAGAGATAAGAAATTTTCTTATTTCTTAAAAGGCCCTCCATCAATAAATATTGAATATGTTTTTGAATTTTCAATAAAAAATTATATTCCAACTATTAAATATTAATATGGTTGGGTTTGTATTGAGGATTGTTACTTGTTAACAAATAATGAAATAAAATTTATAGCTAAAATTATTCTTTCATTATCGATTATTGAGTGAAAATTAGATAATCTGAGAATTTATTTTTTGATTGGATTTATATGAATATATAAGAAATTTGTGATGTGTAGATTGTTTTTTATCAATTGATTTAATATTTTAATTTTCAACCAGTTATATATGTTTACATAGTTAATGATTTTGGTATGTTTCATAATGAATAAGTCATTAAAATCCATGGGATAACAAATAGTGTTTTACCTAAATAAGATGAGATATCAAAAAATCATCATTTATTGGGATCAAATAATGAATTAGGTATTATTTTTATTTTTTATATTTTATAATATCCTCAAACTGACTAAATGATAAATTTAAAATATTTATTCTTCAGTATTTACTCCATATATGAATGTTTTATTTTGCAATTGTTTAGGTTTGGGAGTATATAGATTCATTAAAATATATTCAATATGTTGAGATACATTAAAACACATTAATTATCATGATCCCCAGGTATTAAATGAAAAAAATTTATAAACTAAATTTACATTAAGACAAAGTATCATTCATTGATTGTCTATTATAATAATATTTTTCAATTAATTTTTTTGAATAAGATAACTAGATGCCACCAACTCATACATCAACCCATGGTAAAATCATTGGCTTATCAATTATCACAAAAATGTATTAGTGTGATCCTCCAATACTATTATAATATGACCATAAATCTAATTTGGGAAATGGTATTTTAGAAAGTGATCCTCCATGTATTTTTAAAATAATAACACTGTGAAAAATAGTTATCTCAATGAATTAGAATAGGGTATCATACATTTCATATGTATATATTATAACTTAAAAGATTATTATTAATTTTACTTATAAAAAACCCAAATGATGACAATAATGTTTTAGTGTATTTATAGGCATGGATACATAAAAAATTAGTTTATAAGGAAGTAAATAATATCCCACTACGTTCTTAAATACAACCACCTTTTTTTGTGATATCATTGAGAGTACCTTTCTTCATAAGTCTGGGAACGGAAACTTAAGAAATGTGATCTCATATGCTCATTAATGGTAATAAATTGAGATATTGGTGATTACATAAACATTACATTAATATAGTGGTTTTATTAAATGATAATAACACATTAAAACTATATCATGCATATCATGGATCTCAATTTTGAGTCACTGAATACTTTATGGTAGTTAATAAGACATGAATCATAAATAAATAAGATATCATTAAATGTGATGGAAACATTTCATAGGACATAAATTAATGGAATAGTCAGAAGCATAGAAAATCATTTTTATAGTAATGAAGGATTTTAAGAATGAAAATCACATTGTATCTTCTTAACTCTCTAAATTATAATAGAATTCATGGTTCACTCCCAAGACAATCATTGTAGATAGAGCCTGTTACTAAATTTAGTTTACTACCCATTCCATTCCAATTTATCTCTTGATATATCCATCATTACTGAATGAATTTGAGTGATATATAATTTATGTTCCAACAACATCATAATATAAATTATATAAACATTTTTCCCCATATCATGAAACATTGATCATATGATAAACTATGTATAGAAAATTTTATTTATAAATATTTCATCAATTCAACACAGTATAACCCAATTATTGGAAAATGTTTCATAATCATTTTTTCATCTAAATAATAAACCATCTGTTGATGTCATAAGGATGATATCATTACATCATTTCCCTTGTAAATTATTAGTAACACCAATTTATGAAATATTAATTGAAAATTTTCATTAAATGATCTCATAGAATGTTCATGGAAGAAAATTAAACATTAAAAATAAAATAAATTATTTAAAATATATAAATTTCAAAAATGAAAATGGAATTTTTTTATCATTATGAGGTCATTAGGAAAATAAATTAGTTTCATGAAGTATAAAGTGAATAATATTTTCATTCAAAATTTTGAAAAATAATCAAACATTGGCTGTCAAATAATTGAGAATAATCGTTATTTTAAAAAATTTCATAAAAAGTCAAACCTATGTAAAATGGATTTAAATAAACATATGTTAATGTTTAAAACATTTTTAAAACCATTATTATAAAACATATACTTGGAAGAAATATAATTTTCAACATAATGGATAAAAAAAGTAATTTATACATAATACATTCCTTTATATTTTTAATTAATAATAATTTTTAATATTAATAAAAATAATTTATTCTACAGAAATCAATTTTGTGTATGAAAATTAATGTATTATATTAGAGGGATATAATATTATTTTATCATTAGAAACATACTGAAAAAAATATTATTTAAGAATGAGATTCTAATACATAAACTCATCAATATAGTAACCATCAAATAATATGAATCATTGGAAAAATATAAATTTTATTGATATTTATATCTGATAATTTTTATTATAATAATCATGAAATACATTAAGTGGTAGTCAATATTCCACAAAATAGAAACAATGGGTGAATATAACATATGTCCTAGGGAAATAAAAGTGATATTAAAGTCCCTTTCCCCGGGTATGACAACCATGGTACATGTTCAAAAAAATTATAATAATTATATATTTCTTATAGACACATTTTGTAAAAATAATAATAATATATCATAGCGTATAATATTTACGTATATGCTTATATCTCTAATTTATTAATTTTTTGTATGAAAATCATTACTACTAATTAATTTTTAAATAATGTTATTTTTGAAATTTTGGTCCTTGTTAATTGATCTTGGGGGAATTGACACCAGGTTGTGTTTAATGATATAAATATCTTATATATTAATTGTATATAAATTATATAAATATTTAAATTAACTACATCCTTTCATGAGATGGTATACAGATGTATGAATAAAAATTCCCTTCTACAATGGATTGAATGAGAAAAATATATATAATATTTCACATTAATATAAATATTTTAATAATATATATATATATATTAGTTATCAAATAAATACATAATTTATTAATGTACATAGTAAAGTAAAATGACAAACAAATTTCTTCTCTTCTTGGATATAATACTCCATACGTACACATGAGCGATGTAATTTTCTTCCAACATATTGGAAGGTAAAATGGTAAATCAGATATTGTAATCATATAAGTATAATAATTTCAAAAACATATTATATGATCATTTATTCTGTCATTATATCAATTAAAATTATGTAGTTACAGAATAAAAATTATATATGTTCGAGAGGTGGTGGTCCACTATTAACACAATGAATTGTTTCATTTCCAGTTTGGTGGAAGAGTAGATGGATATAAAATATTAAATGAACATAATAACATATAATCATATGTAATATACTTATGATATTATTTAAAAATCGTTAGAGTTGATTTTAAATATGTATAAGAAGAAATAAAGTGAAAATGTGAAAAATATACATATTCTTCAAACAAAATCACTTAGATTGTTACTGATTCCTTACCAAGATTTATTTATGATCAAAACATAGATTTTTATCATGGCGATGGATACAATAGATTTATTTTTTATTTAGTATTTGAAATAAATTCTCTCGATGTTTCTATATGGGAGGATAGGGGTGTAATTTTACATGTGGGAGAGATGACCCAAATCGAATTTCTAAGAAATGATAAAATAAATATAAATGAATTGGAATCATGTTTTTTACAAAAAAATTAAAATATCTAATAGTATAAAGTATATATATTTCAATTAAATATGATTTATAAAACTATAATATAAAAATTTAAACACATCATATGGTATATCCACACCCTTGTAATCCCTTTTTAACAATAATCGCGATGAAATGTTTTTACTTTTTTACCACTGATTCAGAATAAAAATGATGACTACGCTTTATATATTATGAATTATGATAATTTTAAAAATATAATCTATTATACCATATTAAACTCCTATAATTAATATTTTCAATACAAATTTAACCTAAAGGTGTAGTGAAATGTAGTTTTAAATGAAATTGTTTTCTTATGTATAATGTACATTTATATCAAAATTTAAAATAAAATCAATAATATTATCCAATATATTCATAATACGAATATAATTTAAAAAAATTAATTTTTAACACACGTTAAATTTTAATTATAATTTATAAAATATTAAAATGAAAATAAAATATTGTAATGACCCGTAAATTTCAAGGAAATTATTTTTCTTAATTTCAATGGAATTTTACGAGTACGTAGTTTCTGACGGCACCTGATTCCGAGTCCCGGTGTGCCCGGAATCAATTTCCTTAGATTATCTCGGGTACGTTCAGTGAACGAATGTGCGGGTTTTTCTATATTTTTAGCCGTCGTTCGGAATTAAAATCTGAGGTCATCGATGAACATGCAGCGCTGGTAATTTCTTAAGGGAACCTTTACCGCAGTTGTGTTTTCTCGGGAGGAGATGTGAAAATTTGTGGATTAAATAAGAAATGAATAAAATTGTGGAACAATTTTATTCTATATCTAAGGTGGTTATATCCTACATTGGGAAGTTGGGGTGGGACCCAGAAGCACCTAACTTTTTATGAGAGGATATTTGTGAGGTGGGGCCCACACAAGCCCCAACCATTCACATTCCCTAAACTCATTAAAAATTCCCTCTTTAATTTTTTTAACTCCTCTTTAATTAAGAAAACTTTTCCTCTACCTCTCTCAATCCATTTAATCTTGACAACCTACCTCTTAATTAATTAAAAAACTCTACATTTAATTAATTAAGGGATTTTATTTTTTGAATTCTGAAATGTATGAAAAGATTAATTAAAATAAGGGGTGTCCTTATTTTAATTGTTTTGTCTTGTTGTGTGGGGTTTGGGAGATAACTCTTTTGAAGAAGAAGTGTATTCCTCCTTTGTTGAAGTTCTTCATCTGAAAACGAAGAAAGGATCTTCTCCAATGAAGAACATCGACCCTTCAGCATAGAACGACTCAGCGACCATAGTTCTACATTCTCTTCTTCCTTCACGATAAGGAAGCAGACACCGACGTGGAGAACTCACCAATGACGATGCGCCATATTTTCTCTTCACCGTGACAAGAGAGGAGACATCGCTTCTACCTTTGTGCACTCCTACAATGACAGAAGCAACACCATCGTCCATGATGCTCGGCTACCACAGATCATTCTCTAGGTAGGGGGTTTTCATATTTTTTTATATGTGATTTATACACTCGTGCATGTGTATTTAATTTCAGACTGTTTGTTTAATTTATTTTGAATAAATTAAAACCTTTTCGTTGATGAATTATGGTTTAAGTCTCTAATGCGGAGGGCACAGGCTAACGAAGAAGCCCAACCCTCCACTGGATGTTCTTTTGTGCCCGGATTGAGGAGAAATGATGGAATAGGGCTGAGATGGTGTTTGAAATCCTTCTTATTAATGTTCGGGACCTTAGAAGACCGTTGGCACAGACAGAAGCTAAAACAGACCACCGAAGCAACTCTGGTGGCCCGCGGAAGCTCTTGGTAGCGTGGGAGGCGGCCGTAGGAGCTGTCTGACCGACTGGAGGTGGAGGCACCCCAGCGCGTTGACGGAGTAGACCCGCTGCAGCTTGTCGCGGCAGTTCTATGTAGTAGATCCCATGGCCCTGCAGGATCCCAAGACGACGGTGGGGCGGTACTATGCGCCGCCGGTGTCAATTAGCGGGGGTCCCCCCAACCACTTCGCGAGTTTTGCTCAACCAAGATGGTTGAGCCAGCGCCCCCGGCTGGGCCGGGGTGGGCCACGCGGGTCGGGTCATGCCGGTCGGGCTGGACCGCACCGGCTGGGACGGGCCTTGCCCAACCGGGCCGGACCCGGGCTCGGGTCGGGTCCCCCGGTTCGGGCCGACCCAGGGGGTGTTGGGCCGAGTCGGACCAGGCCCGGACCCCCTATTTTGGGACCATTATTAGTTAAACGCCCTTAACGTATGCTTTGGACAATCGAACGATGCACCGTCAGCTGCATAGTATTCCATGGATCATGACGGTCGTTTAGGTATATTACTCTCAAGGTTTCGTCATTGTTAAATATGTCCGGGTTGGTTCGAATTCAAAACCAACCGGGCCCTTGGAGCGGAAACGCTTATAACATGAGGACTAGAAGTTCGATTGACGTGTCGTCGACTATGTTGGATTACTCTTTATGAGATGGTTCTTTTGCCTCACTCTACATGGGATTCGTATGATTTTGGCGTATGGTCCAGTTGGTTTTAGCTTAAAAACTAACCGGGCCCCAAGAATGAAAAAGATTATAACTGACAGACCGGGTGTCCGATTGACGCGCCATCTGTTGCGTTGAGACCCCTTTGACGAGGCGGCCCTTTGAGATAATTACACATGGTATTGCATGACTCTTGGAAGTATCGACCAATATCTGATAGAACAGACCCTCTCGGAGACGAGCGTACATAGTACGGAGACCTTATAGCTGGCTGAGAGCTGATGACTGCTTGTTCGATTCGTTTCGGAGTAACTTGTATAGCCTAGTGGGGAGCACTACTATGTTGGGGTCTCAGACCCATAGCGGGGAGTACTACAGTGTTGGGGTGGCAGACTCGTGGTACTCGACAGAAAGAGTACCTCTATAGGCTATTAGGGGGAGCACTACTGTGTTGGGGTGGCAGACCCGCGGTACATGACAGGAGAAGTACCTCAGCAGTCTAAGGTTAGTGAGCAGTGTCTCGGAGTCATGATATGATCACTGTAATTCACATAGGAGGAGATCTTCAGTAGTAGTGGTTTCAATATCATTAATGAATATCCTGGTTTGAGCTGAGTAAATGACCTTTTTGTTTTTCTCATGATTGAGAAGGGTAACTTGATAACTTAGGTATATGTATGGGAATATAACTAAGTAGAGGTTATCCATTGAGATCTTTCTTTGTGGTTTATCCCTGTTGGATTTAAGGAGACTTTGATGGTCTCAGGGTCCATACTAAGTATCGTTATACTCACCCCTGCACGGGCTATGCCTGCACCTCATCTTGTTGGATGCAGACGACAGACATGGCTGATCGAGGCAGACCATACGAGGACTGGACGGTACCCGGAGGTGGATCTCATGACGAGTCGGTACCTGAAGGGGATGGACGAACAGACGGACAAACATGGAGTGTTGAGGAAGAAATCTATACCTTCCCTTAGGGTAGGAACCCGACGGACATTCCAGGAACAGCTCGTCACCTTACTGCTGTTTTGTATTTTCCTTGTACTTTACTGTTGGGCTTGTATTCCATCACATTGTAATTCAGCACACTTATTTATGCTTTATTTAGTGTTTACTTCTACTTGTAATTTGGTTGTGTTTGTTTACGATTCATAAAAGAAATGCCTTCCCTTTTTATTGGGATTTACGCCTTTGGTGCTATTTTCTAGCCCCTGGCATATGGAACACGGGGTTGGGGTAGTCACGACATTGGCCTCGAGGACGGGTCGTGAAAAATTATTTAATAAAAAACATTTTCCCTCACTATTAAATGAAATATTTTTATAATCTTATTAAATATTTAATCTAAGATATATTTTTTCATAATTATTTCGAAACATAATTATAGTTTCTCAAAAAAATTTATCAAATTGTATAAAATTAATGGAAAAATATGATCACAATACATGTGAATTACTATTATTTAGAAAAATAATAATTTTATGCATAAAAGTTGATTTATTATTAGGCCTTGTCTTGGAAGAAATTAATACGATTGATATAAAATTATATATAATATATAATATATAAATTTCAATAATATCATTCTCAATCAACAAAAATTTTCATTTTTTAATACAAAACACATTATGCTCTTAATTTTTTTTAGAATATTAATTCTTTTACTTTGAAATGTTTTTTATTTTTATATCCAATAAATTGATAAAAATTTATTTCTTATACATGTTTAAGGAATATAATTTTCAAAATAAAATACTATTATTGATACCTTTCGATTTAATTGATAAATTGTAATAGTATATTATATTAGGGTTCATTTAGAATCAATGATCGATCTATTAAAAAATATTGAAGAAATAAAATTTATTTAAAAATAAATATATTATAATATCGTATGTTGTTAGATTATAACCCATTAATATAATTTCACCCATGATATTCAATATCTATTACTAAAAAATTAGGATATCCACAATTTATTACTTTATTGGGTTTTCATGTATCATGGTAGAGCTTCAGATATCTATATAAAACATTTAGGTTGTTACTAGTCCAGTTTCATAACACATTGTCACAATGTTCCATGATTTATACTTCTAGTTCATTGTATGAATGAAAATGTGGACATTTTATAAACTACATAATCATTATATATGACAAATTATCTATGTAATTCCATAAAAGAATTGAACACATTGTAAACCATTGAGAGTGTTAGTTGATGAACCATGTGATATGATATAGTCACTAATCAGTTAATAATCCCAAAAATTGGGAAATATTAGTATGGATAAACATATCATTATACCTAGATAGCAAAACCATTTTCAATTATGTAATTCACAGAAACCCATTCTCATGTTTTTCAAACTCTATATCTCATAAATGATTAATAAAATATCTTTTATTCTGATTTTAAGGTTCCATGATGTAATAATGAATAATATTGACATTCATATAATTTTGAATATCAAGATCAAGTCCCAATATCATCTTTACTGGTTTTCAACCTAACACATTAAATTTGTATACTTCATTCCAAAAATGTCTTATTATAGTGGAATCTAAAAACGTAATTGAAATAATTTTTTTTGAGAAAACAAAACTATGGGAAGATGTTTTCCATAAACACAGATGAGATACATATAATATGATCTCATAATATCCTATAGGGTTTTAGTGGTCCACTTTTACTGAATATAAAACTTCCCAAGATAATAATTTTTGTATCACAACTCTATATCTTGAACATACTGATGACTTCGCCAGAACATTATGGTAATCCCTGGATCGAATTCAGATACAACAAAATGTCATACTCTATGAAAGATTACATATTATTTAATATATATTATATCAATTTTATCAAGAGAGAAATATTACTTAATAGTAATGAAGTGTGAACCCATTTTATATGAATTGGATATATCTGAATTAACAATTTATCTTTTATACATATTGGGGATTCCCACAATAAAATTTATGGAGAAGTTTTCCCATTTCTGTTCTGTTATTTTTAATGGTTTTTTCATCCACATAAAAATATATCTCACATAAATAACATTATTTATGACCGCATAACATTATGAATAATTTATTGTCATGTAAACATAATATAATCAATTTCAGTTGATCCGCACAACATTGAGAATAAAAAAATCTTTATTAATATATTATATTAACATTACCATTATTAACTACTTATTATATTGGTGGTTATTAATAATATAAAAACACTATAAAAATTATAAAAATTATACAATTATATATCAATTTTAATGGATATATATTGGTTTAAAATAAAATAAGAACAATTTGAATGAAAAATATAAGACTCTCAAACACAATATTTCTTTTTAAAATAATATAGTTTCATCACTAATATTAATGTTATGATAAAATTAATTATTTAATAATTTATATTATTTATTTTATAAAATGAAATTATTTTTTAAAAAAGACCTAAAAATATTTCATTGGGTTATTTTTGGAGATTTTTTATATTGTTTAATTTTACGATAAATTGTAATGAATACTGATTTTTTCTAAAAGAACCTTTTTAGTAAAATAATTTACA
The DNA here is from genome assembly GCA_963277665.1 of Viscum album. Classification (NCBI taxonomy): domain Eukaryota; kingdom Viridiplantae; phylum Streptophyta; class Magnoliopsida; order Santalales; family Viscaceae; genus Viscum; species Viscum album. The sequence goes on along the minus strand of OY728143.1, from coordinate 793,530,245 downwards.
AATTTAAATAAAATTAAAACATTTTTTAGAGTAAAATTTGATTAATTAAATTAAAATTCATTCATTTACTTGATTGTAAATATTTTTAAGTTTATTTTTAATATAAAAAACATCCATTAAAATAATAATTTTATTATTTGAAACCTACTTGTTCATCTCATCTGTAGGTATAATTTAAAATTATATTCTTCCAATTATGGTAAATGATATGAAAAAATATATAAAATATTTTAAATAATAATAATTTATATTATCTAATATTTTCAACTTTATTGACTAAAAATATTAATAATAAATTATCAGAAACTAATTTCCTCCCTTACGGTAAAAACCAAATTACTAGGGGCTAGACTAAGAAGATATGGGTTCAAATGACACACAAAGAAGTCCATCTCCCATTTTATGGAAATTGGTATATCTTATAATAATCACTAATGAGGCATTTTTTACACGTATTGTATGATAAATTCAATGGATTCATTGATTCATTTCAAAAGTTCAATGGGTGTCTTATAAACCACTCATAAATGAATATCCTCTATCAATCACTATTAAAAATTATAAATTTTTTTTCAGATAATATGAACCTAAATAAAAAAATTTGATCCATATTAAAATCAGGTATCTCTTATTTTTAACAAAAATCCATCATATGAAGGCTTCTGAAGAAAACTATTATGTATTCCTCAAAGAATAGGATAAATTCTTAGTCAAGAGTTGCCTTATTATTTATTCTACCACCTAAATAAAATCATATTAAATCATGATTATATAATAGCCTATGTAGATTCCATATACTTGTTTTTTATTATGTTTAGGTGATTACACATATCCATCCCCAATTCTATCTAATGGGAAGAAAATTTTTTCATCGTGTGTATAACACACAACCACATTACAAATAAATATAATTCATCTCCCATTTATCCATTTCAATTATTGTTATGATAATAGATTTAAAAAATTTAGATGATATTTTTCATATTATTAAACATATTTTTAATCATGTCACATATAACTTCTTACATTTTATTCCATTTAAATTTGACAACATCGCTCTTATGTACAATGAACTACCACCTCACAAAATGCTGGGATTCATTTTTCACTAACACTTTACATGTAATATATATGGAAGAATTAATGAAAATATGCGATATATATGATTTTATATAAAATATTTAATATTAATATATCACCAACTTTCTTACAAATTCACTCATTACGAGAACATTGTCATCGCTTGTGTGTATGTGCGACCTATAGCCTACATGACACTTTGTGATTTATTTTCCACATAAAACTATAAATTAAAATTATGAAAATTTATATAATGGGTTAATTTGAAATTTATAATATTACTATTTTAATGGGGATAGTTGGAATATATATTATGTGTAGGAACCCTGAAATTAACAACAAACCATGCTTTCAAAAACAAGGACATTGACAATATGAAATATTGAAAATAATGAAATATTATTAACTAATGAGTGGTAAAATATTATAAGTTAATCATATATGATATAATAAATATTAATTTGGTTCTATAATATTAAAATTACATTATTAAAAAAATATAATGGGGATTTTGTAATTTTAACCAAAATGAAGCATGGTGTAACGAAATTAATCTAAATTTCCCTTCAGTGGGTATATTGTAAAGTAATGAACCAAATTTTCTTTATATGATGTATTTGCTTCACATTTCACTTAGGGTCATGATTAAATAATAGTTCATGGAATTTTATGTTTCAATTTTGATTAATGAATTAATGGGGATTGGACATGAACATTACCAAATGAAATATAATTTCATAACTCAATTTATTTTCCTTGGGACATATTACATCTTCATTATATTTAATATTCATAGATTATGTGTGTAAGGTATTTTTAATGTCTTAGGTTTTATTTACATAAGTTTTATGTGGATTCAAATTTTATACATTTAGTTTTTTTCAAATCTCACATTAATGTTATGATCATTATATGGGATTTCATCTCATTTTCAATTTCATTAAGAAAATTCTATTTATATGAACATATTAAATTTTATGTGGTTCACATATTGAAAATATTATGAATTAAATGGTTATAAATATTTATAAATTATTATTAATGATTCAATTCATAGTTGTAAATATTTTTTGTCTCATACATATAAATATTTGATAGATTGTATACCATTAATACATACATTGTTTATGTAGAATGTTATACGATTGACTATACAAATACTGCTAAACTCGTGTTTTATAATAAATATGTGTATTTATTAATGAGGAATATTAATTATGAATTAAATAGAATACACAATATATATATAATGCTTTGGACATGTAGTTTGGGGTTGTTATATGTTATATATTTCACTTTGTAACAATGAGTTATCTTATGAAACTAATGTAATACCCAAATTAGTTGGGATTTTCACCGAGTAGTTTCAAAATCACATGAGTAAGGTCTTGAATGTAATGGATATCATGATTATGATATCACAATGTCCAATAACTAATCATTGACATCATTGATAATTATGTTATTAATATTAATCATTAGATTTTCACAATGATATCATACATGTATGTAAGTCAATCGTAATTTATCTATTGAATGGAATTTATATTTAGTAATTTTCCATTCCATGTAGATTAGGAATTATTAAGTTAAAATATTCATTTCATATATTAAATTGTTTGTGCTTCATGTTATTTAATATTATATATTGAAAAGTAAAATCTTCCACTACATATAACCCAAACCGAGCATTTGACATCAACCATATTTTTTTCGTTTCTCCATGATATGAAGAATAATATAGGTAATTAGGTCAATTATTCCCAATAATTGAAATATGTTGACTTAAATTTCATTTACCTATGTAATATTAGTATCATCTATGTAACTATTTATCGAAACCTGAAATACTAATACGTCCACCAGCTTTGGACCCCCTTTTATCATTGAAAATGTAATAATGTAGTCATTAGCTCTAGGATCAAGGTTTATGGGGTAATTATAAAGTGTATTAGATGAATCACCATATAAATGTAACACCCCAACCCTGAAGCCACTAAACTGGTGCTCTATTCCAGATGGTTACATGACCTTAAGCATGCCTCCCCATAAGACAATGGTTTCCGACTAGCAGTGGGGGTCCAAATTGTTTATTTTAAAGACTATAACCCCTTTTTATCAGATTAATCCACAACAAAAGATTTAAAACGCGAATAAAATCCAATAATTCAACAATATTCATAAAAAACCATTCCCCAAAAATGGTTACAATAGTGTCCAACAGTATATATGCCATGCCTTATTAGAAGTTCAAAATTGAACAAAACCCAAGATGAAGATGAACTGAAAAAGCACTAAAGTGGAACTGACTCCGTGTCTCGGTCCTCCCCCACATACTCCAATTCCATACCAACTCCATACCAAGAGCCTTTTCCCTTTTCCAGACCTACAGACATGAAGCCTACTCAGGTACCCATTGGCGGCCCGAGCAAGGTGGGAGTATAACTATGTAGGCCACCACCAACCGTGTCTTAAAATTATCTGATATAATCAATTGTGCAAGAAAAAACGGATATAAATAATTAGTGACAATGAATGATTAAGTAACCCTATCCATTTTAATTTCATTACAATAAATTATTAACATTTACATATCTTACAATTTCCAAAACATTTAACTTTGGTTCATCAAACATAATAAGTTACTTGTCTTAAAGTAAACAATTACATACATGAGGAAACAACATAGATGTCCAATCTCACTTGGACTAACATCACAATTCCAACCATATCCTCACCTCTAAGCACCAGTTCGGGTGGATTCCAACCATATCCTAACCTCAAAGCATCAGTCTGGGTGGATTCAACTGATTGGGAAATAGAGCATTAGTCTTATCCCTACCCTGTGCATTAGGGGTGCAGTTTAGAGCCTCAGACCAACTCAACCCATGGGCATAGAACCTTATCCGGTACACCAAACTACCATGCTATGTGAACATGATATACATATATGTAACCATTAACCATTTACACAACATCATATCCATTTTTCATGGAAAAAATAAACCATTACAATAACATAAGGGTAACACCATTCTCTAACCCATTAGCATATTTACCACATTTCACATCTTTTAGACATTGACCATGTTCCATTTTATTATGCTTACATCACTAACCATTCATTCATTGTGTCTATCTCACTGGGCATTGTTCATTATTCCTAACTAATTATGATTCATTACCATGTTCATAATCAATTCCATTATGATCTTTACTCATCTTCACATATTAACCCAGTAGCACTTATGTTACTATCAGGCCTAGTTGAAGTACCTAGTCTCTATCACAACTAAATTTTCCACATAAAAATGTTTATTAAGGGATCTACATAAATACCAAACAACCTCACTTGTTCTTCCCAAATCCCTAGGTCTAGGAAAGTCGGCACACCCCATGGGTAGCCCAAGATTAGTTACATCACCCTCGACAAATCCCATGGGTATCTTGACCGCTACCTTTTACCTTTTGAATAACCATTTTACTAAAACATTTTAATAATGATTAAAACACACCAGGATTTACCCATGAACAAAACCAAATATACACAACTCCTCAAATAAACTATAGGATATGAATTTTAGACCACCAACATCGATTCTGTGGGGGAACACACTTTTAACTGATCCATTAGATTATGCTTCAACCATCCCTTGAATCTTTAACCATGATCTCATGCATAGAGTAGTGTTTTTTAGTTTTTTAAGGAGATGAGAAGTAGATAAAATCAAAAAACACAATATAGAATCAAGGAAGGGATTCACCCTACCTGGAGCTTCAATCTATAACCAAAGGCACCGAAAATTCCATAGAAATGAGGGAGATTGATCTATTGTAAATCTTGTGAGATTTGGTTTATCCTTATTGTGAAGACAGTGAAATGGGAGGAATTAATGAGTTGGTGTTAAAAATCCTATAGTGGACGAATTGTAATTTTTTTAAAAGCTTCTGGGCTGCATAGTTTTCCCGAACAATTTTTCAAACCATGTGCAATCTGTGCGAAGGCCACTGTCAAAAATCCAACCTCCTACCCGGTTACTTGGGATATCTGCACTGTTAGCACTAACCATGCATAGACTGTGTGACCTACCTAGAAAACCCCTATATCTCAATTTTTCATGTCCCGAACCCTCAGAACACCCCTAAGCCTTCCAAAGGACATGGGTAAGAACATAATGAAACAAAACAAATAATTCAATCCAAAACATATATGAAAACAAACATTTCTATGATTCGGGATCTTATAACCTCCCCACCTTATAATGGATCATCATCGACCACAGCTCCTATGATTCCTTGCACTTCCAAGGAATAGAGGCATGGCCACTGAGCCCGCATATCTGATTCTCACTCCTATATTTCTTCAGATACCTTCCACTACTTCCATAGTACATGCACTAAGGATAATACATTTCCCTGCAATATTTTCACACTATGATCCATGACACAAACTTTATTCTTCTCTACGGATGTGTTAGCCTCCATCTCAACATCATCAACGCACACCACATGGGTTGGGTCGGGGTGATACCACAGAAGCTGCGAAACATGAAACAAAATCAAGCATACCTTTATACCATAGTGGAAGTTATATTCGTTACGCCACTGACCCAATCCTCTTCACATTATCAAATGACCCCACATATCTAGGTTTCATCTTACCTTGATTCTGAATCCATCGATGACCCATCCATGGAGACACCTGAAAGAACACACTATCACCCACCTCGAACTAAAGGGGTCTACACCTCCAATAAACATATGATTTATATCACCTCAAATATGTTTCCATCCATTTCTGAATCAAATAATATTTCTCTGAAGTGTCTGGAATGAGGCTCAGTCCCAACATCTCGGATTCACTAGACTACTACCAACACAGTGAAGATCTACATGGCCTCCCACATAGAGCCTCAAATGGGGCCATCTGAACCGATGACAAAAAATTAATGTTGTAGGAAAATTCAAAAAGATAGAACTACTTCTACCAAGAACCACTGAAATCCTAGAAACAAGCCCTCACCATGTCTTCCCACACAAGGATTGTACGCTCTGACTACCCGTCCATCTGAGTGTGGAATTCCGTACTCAAAAGCATCTATGTACCAAGTTCCTTCTGCCACTCTTTCCAAAAGTGCGATGTGAAATGAGGATCACGATACAAAACTATGGTCTGTGGTACACCATTGAACCATACTATTTTCAAAACATAAACTCACCCAACTAGTCAACTATGTGAGTCTTAAGAATTTGTATAAAATGAGCCACTATTGTTAGTCATTCCACAACCACCCAGATTGCATCATTCATCCAATGCTTCTATGGAATACCCACCCCAAAAACCATCATCAAATCATCCCACTTCCATTACACAATGGGAAATGGATATAATAAACCACCTAAGTGTTGGTTTGTGACCTTCACCTGCTGATAGGTAAGGCACTGTGCCACATAGTCTACAACTTCCTTTTCATTCTCGGCCACCAAAACTGTCTACGGAGATCACAATACAGCTTGTTCAAACCAGGATGCACTTCCCATTTTTATGTAAGGAACTACTACATCAATTTCACATATACATAAAATGAGCACCACCACACGACCCTAAGAACAAACAAACCTATCCAAAATGATGGCCCAACCAGATGGTGGCTCCCCACCATTATGTCTTTCCTTTAGGTAAAAATATTCCGGGTCATTTATTTAACTTTCCCTAACTCAAATCAAAAGAATCGACCCAACTACCATAGATGCAAGGGTCAACTGACTGTTTTATTCTCACACCTCTAGGTGCATCTCTACGAACAAGGCTAGCATTCTCCACTCAGTGTTGGATTCCTCAACCACCTATTTATGAGCCATCTAGCTCAATGAATCAGCCACATTGTTCCCTTTTACCAGAGTATATACCATCTCAATGTTGAAATACTGTAGATAATAAACCCACCTTCACTGCTAAAGATTCAAATCCCACTTCCAAATGAAATATTTTAGATTCTTGTGACTGACACACACCGTGAACCATTCTACCAACAAGTAGTGCCTCCAACACATTAAGTCACATAATACTACATCCAAATCAAAATTGTGAGTGGGAGAATTATGCTCATGGGGTATCAATTTCTTCGACCCATAATCCATGACCCTATTATATAGTATCAACACATCCCCAATCCCAATACCAGATGCATCACAATACATTACATACATCCTACCTGGCATGGTTAAGATCAAGATCGGTGTAGTCGTCAATCGCTTTTTTATACTCTAGTAAGCAATTCTCACAATACATAGACTACAGAAACCTAATTCCATTCTTTCCAAAACCTGATAGTGGTTCTACTAAATGATTGAAGTCTGGAATGAAGCTCTGTTAATATCTAACAAACCCCAAAAAACATTGAACGTCTGAAACACACATTGGCTACTCCCAAGATACGACAACCTCCACTTTCTTAGGATCCACTAACACACCTACCTCAGAGATGATGTGACCAAGAAAATGCACTTCTCCTCTCCAGAATTTGTACATAGAGATTTTTTCATAATGTCGAGGCTCACTTACTGTATTCAAGAAGGTATAAAGATATTTGGAATGCTCGTCGTGACATTTCGAGTATAGAAATATGTCATCAACAAAGAGAACCACAAATAGATCGTGGTATGGATGAATGATTAGGTTCATTGAAGCCATGAACACCACCAGTGCATTCGTTAAGGCGAAAGGCATTAAATGAAACTCATAAAACCTACACCGACTTTTGAAATATTTCATCGGTACGTTAGAAGGCCTCACCCTCAACTGGTGATAACCCGATGTTAGTTCAATATTAGAAAGCACCGATGTAACCATCGACTGATCAAGAAAGTCATCATGTCTAGGATAAGGTTACCGATGTTTCAATATCATCTTATTTAACATCCGATAATCATCATACAAAATTAATGACCTATCAGCCTTCTATGAAAAAAGTACTGGATATCCCTAAAGAGATGTACTAGAATGTATGAACCACATACGCTCCAACTCCTCAAGGTGAACATTTAACTCCTCGAGTTTCTCTTTTTCCAATCGATATGGCAGAATAGAAACTACCTCTGCACCCGACATCAACTATATCATGAACTAAACATAACAATCGGGTGGAAACCTCGAGAAATCCTATAGAAAAACATCCTGAAACTAGTCCACTACTAGAGGGAAGACAGATTATTCCCCTCATTCATCATCGGGAAAAAGACAAGCTACTAGAGCAGTGATCATACACAAATGCTGAAAAAATGGTCTCGCACAACCTACTCAAACATCCCATTTTTCATGATGGGCATATTTGTTACCCTCAAGTGACCTGAATGGTACCATGTGACTATAATAGTCTATGTCCACCCTATAAAACTCATAGTAGTCAATACCCATGATTAGGTCAAATCCCGACATTTTGAGAATGAATAATTCCCATTGAAAACGGTACTCGCTGACATCTATAGCACATCCCATATATTACCTGATTTCTTCATTTAACACCACCCACAAAGTGTCAATCAGCATTACCTTAGCCAAACTCTCCATAGGGTAACCTAATGCTACCACAAACTGAGCAAAAATAGAAAAGTGTGTGGAACCACGGTAAAATAATGCACTATAAAGTGTAGAAGAAACAACGATAGTACCTTAGACATTTGATGGCCTAGCCTTGCCCTCATGAGGTATATACTAAAACACATATATATTTCATACCCATATACCTTGGGCCACAACCTATTTTCCTTGCAATACACCGCCCTGCTGACGTGGGCAGTCCTACATCAATGTTCCACATCCACCGCCGATGCTTGTACAGACCGATGATATCAAGCTTCCTACCTTATATGGGGATACTGATATCCTGCCTCCGCCAAACATCCACCAATCAACAAAATTCATACTCTCTGGTTGAAGATTCCTTCATAACGTTTTCATGTTTCCCAATCTGCTACTTGACCGACACTCAATTGAAGGCCGAGGGCACTAGGCACGCACGTGCCCCGACCTGCCACACTGATAGTAGAACACATGATCACCACCATAAGAGGATTACCCACTCTTTTGACCACCTTGAACACTTCTACCCTGCCGAAAACTTCCAAAATGACACTTCTAGCCCTCAGAAGCTACACCCCTTTTCTGCCCAGCTGGTATGACAGGCCCACCACTTGAAGCTCCTTTTAGGCTCTCATATGATGTTTAAGCTTCATCCACAACCTCTGTAAACCACTGTAAGTGAAATAAATTCACCGAAGACCTGATTTCGTGTCTTAGTTCATCCTTGAAAAATATTTCAATTGCTTCATTATCTCCCACAAATGCTGGAACAAAGCATCACAGGTCAGTGAAGCGGCCAACATACTCTATCAATGACATTGATCCCTTAGTCAGACTAACGAACTCTACAACCCAATCATTATTTAATGTATTTGGGTAAAAATTCTTTAGAAACTTTACAGAGAGATATTTCCACAACATCTCTCAGCCTACTCAGTCTGAGCTAATATTTTCTCCCAATGCATTGCCTTGATCCCCAACATATAAGATGCCAATGTGGCGTGGTTAATATCAGGAGTCTCTAGATGATCAAGTATAATCTAGATAGACTCTGTCCCAAACTCTTCTTCCTTTAGCCCACCCTCCCCAGTAATGTTCAGAGGGTGCTGTAGCTGAAACTCCAAAGTCAGCTCATACATACTCGGTGCGACTGCCCCTAGGTCACAATCCATCATCTACATAAAATTATCCATGTTCTCTTGGAACCGCTCTTCCCCACTTTCCTTGATCACCACATTCTCTTTCCCCTATACTGGAGGAGTGTTCTCAATGACATTCCCTTGTTTCCTAACCATCCCTCAATGTTGTGGTGGCATTTCACTGCATTTCCAAATATAATTTTAGAAAACATTCCACAAAACATTCACAACATCATAACAAGACGGCTCTTCACGGCCCACAACAACCCTTAGTAGTACAAAAAATACCACACTGACCATCCCTATCGTGGGCCACGGTCTCCAATGGTAAAAAACTATACACCACCACAAGGATAACACAACATGTTACAAACAACAGTTTAATTAATTACAAAACATTATTTCACATTTTTTATAACTATCACAAATCATTATTTTATGTTCACCCCCTTTCATTTTTTTGTTTACAACAATTTAATTTTTCAATAATCAAGATGAAAGATTCCTTTTATCTTTCATGCCTCAAACACTGAACCCACACATTCCTACCATGATGCACACCACCTATCTCTATAAGTTCATATAATGAAGCATGATTGCACAACCTCATGTCATTAATCCCACTAGGAAAATATCATAAAACAATCACATCACACAACACGTGCATCACCCAATGGTGAAATGTCATCAACTATAAAATCACACAATCAAGAACACCAATTCTCACCATGGGTGAATTGTGGATTAACTCGTACATTGGTTAGATAATCCCAAGCAAGACCACATTGCATATGATTGACACATCCTAACTTCCATCTATCATACCAAATAATTGGACTCCAAAGATGGAGAAGAAATACCTCCTCGGATACCACTTTGTAACATACCCAACCCAAAAAACTCTAAATTAGTGCTCAGATCCGGGTGGTTACATGACCTTATGTGCGCCTCCACATAAGCAAAAGGTTGATGACTGGTAGTAGGGTTCCAAATAGTCAATTGGGGATACTATACTCCATTTTATCAGAGTAATCCTCAACTGAAGATAAAAAAATAGAATAATAATAACCAATAATACAAGATTATGCATAAACAACTGTTCCCCAAAATGGGGTACAACCATGTCCAAAAGTAAATATGCCCTGACATAATATTAGAGCCAATGTGAAGAAACCCGTAGATGGAGACAAACTGAAAAATACTCAAAGTGGTCCTGACTCCATGCCTTGATCCTCCTTCAAAAACTCCTACACCAAACCTACTCCCAAGAAACATCCTTTTACCATGTCATGAATTTCAAACATGAAGTATTTTTGGGTACCCGAGGGCAGCCCGAGCAGGGTGTGAGTACAACATAGTAGTCCACCTCCAACGTTGTCTAAAAAATATCTGGTATAAAAATTTCTGCATGATAAAACAGAAATGAATAATGAATGACAAGTAATGATTATGTTCCCTTATCCTATTAACAGACTTTACCAACATTTATTACCATTTCCATATCTTACCATTTACAACACATTTAACATGGGTTCTTTGAACACAACAAGTTACATGTTATAATGTACACAATTACATACACGAGGAAAACACACAGTTGTCCTATCTCACTATGGCCTTGTTCCCCATGCCAGCCATATCCTCACCTAAAAGCATCGGTTCGGGTGGATGCCAACCATATCCTCACCGCAAAGCATCTATTCGGGTGGATGCAACCGATAAGGAAATAGATTATCAGTCTTATCCCTACTCCGTTCATTAGGGGTGGAGTTTAGATACTCGGTCCAACTCAACCCGTGGGCATAGAACCTTAGTCAATATCCCACACTACCAATCAATGGGTACATGATATAAATAGATGTAACCATTAACCTTTTACACAACAACACAACCATTGTCCAAGGAAAACATAAACAATAACAATAACATGAGGGTAACTTCATGACTTAACCCATTAGCACATTTACCACATTTCACATCATTTAGCCACATAGACGAATTCTATTTTATTTTTCTTATCTAACTAAGCATTCTTTCATTTTTCCTATCTCATAAGGCTTTGTTCATTATTCCTAACTCACTAGGCTTAATTATCATGTTCATAATCCATTACATGATGGCCTTTAATCATCTCCACATATTAGTCAGATATTTCATAGGTTATTACCAAGCCTATGTGAATCACATAGCTTCGATCCCAACATAATTAGTCACATTAACAGATTTATCTTGGGTTTTTCATAAATACCCAATAACCTCACTTGTTCTTTAGAAATCCCTATATTCGGAAAACATGGAACACCACATTTTTGGACCTAGATGAGTCACATAACCCATGATGCATCTCATGGGGATCGTGAAGGTATCCTTTTCACTTTTTAATATCCATTTTACCGAAACATGCCAAGGATGATCAATACATACCAAGAGATGCCCATAAAAAACCACACATGCAAAAATCCTCTAATAAACATGGGATATAACTTTTATCCCACTTACTATGATTCCATGGGTGAAAACACCCTTAATCAATCCCTTAGATTCTTCTTTAACAAACCATTGAAAATTTAACCTTGATCTCACCCATAGAGAATTGTTTTAGGGAATTAGAAAGATATGAGAAGAAGATACAGACCCTATACTTAAAATAGATGAAAATATGGGATTAGCTTTTCCTGGAACATTGATATGCCACCAACGACCCCAAAATACCTTATAAACGAGGAAGATTGATCTCTTAGAGCACATAAAAGATTTGGTTCATCCATAAATTGAAGACGGGTGAAATAGGAAGAAATCCTGAGATTGGGTTAAAAATCCAAAGGTTGAAAGATTGTAATTTATTTAAAATATTATCAGTCTCATGTTTTACCAATACGGTTTGAGAAACCATGATCCAACCGTGCGGAGTGCACATTCCTAAATCACACCTCCTGCATGGTTTTTTGGGCTTTCCACATGGGTGGCACTAAGCGTGTATCCTACCCTGAAAACTCATCTTTCTCCATTTTTTATGTCATAAACCCTTATAACACCCCCAATCCTCCTTAAGGTCTTGTGTAAGCACATAATCATCCAATCAAAATAATTCAAACCAAAACATAAATGAGAATATACCATTAAATGATCCTAGATCTTACAATAATGAATGGGTACTAGATTAAGGAAAACATATATTAGGAAACAAAATCCAATTATATAATATAATGATATGTGTAGATTAAAAATATAATTTTTTCGTAAGGAAGTGATTTATTTGGATTTCCAAGTAATAGATCCCTTTCTAGATATTAAACGTGCACTTTGTAATTGAAAAAATGTTCCAAGGGTTAATAACTTCCAAAATTGGGAATAGGGATTCACCCAATCATCACCTAGTTCATGATAAGATTCTATACCTTTCAAGTATTTTGGATCTATCGGGGTAGATTCTTAGGATAAAATATATTTTTAATAAGAAAATTCTGAATGATTGGAGAAATATATACATCCAAAAATAAATAAGGATTATGATTATGATATTGAAAACAAATAAATTTAAAAAATTATTGAAATATAATACATTATATTTAGAATTAAATATTCCCAATTAAAAATAATTTTTTTGATCTTATTCAATTAAATAATTTTTTATAAATGGTGTATAGATTTAACATGGGTTTAAATACTCATGGACATTGTATATATTCCTATTATAAAAAATTTAATGATTCTAGTATTGGAAATGAGAAAATTGAATTTATGTGTTTTATGTTTATTAAGGTTATGAAATAAAAACATCCATGGAAGTTTCAACCTATTACTCAGTGATATTATAATATTTTGGGTCATTCTATGTAACCAAATTGTATCACCCTGATAATTTGTGTATTTTTTTGTCTAATTAATTATATCGTTTTTTGATATTTTTCAATTCACAAATAAATACAAATATATCTTTTATATATATTAATGAAATAATACAAAAGTCCATGATAATAATGAAATAAATGTAATATAATTGTTAGTTTCCTCAATGAGGAACATTGATGTAATCTTACATTTCACACAAGACTGAATTTCCTCAAGGGATTTCATAACATGAAAGAATGAGTGTTATCGAAGAACAATATATTATTAAAATACATATATATATATATAACCTTGAAATTAAATTATCATTTATGAATATTATTAACTAACCTATGTAAATATATTTTTTATAAAAAATATAAAATAAATTAATCATTTTCAAATTATTTTGAAATGAATATAATAACCAATTGAATATAAATAGAGTATGTAATAGGAAACTAATATTATGCTCACAATGTATTGTTTATCCAAATAAATTATATTAAATAAAATTATTATGTAATTTTAATGAAATATATATTTCATATATGATACCAATATATTTTATAATCATAATATACAAACAAACCAAATCTTCACATAACAACCTATATTTTTATTAATCCAATTTTACAATAATAATATGGTGAACCAATTTTAAATAAAAATTTTAGAACATTTATAGATTTAATATGAAAAAATAAACTTCATATTTTAAGGATTATAATAAAAAAAATTTATGTGATTTCTTGGTATTTTTCTATGATGTTTTTTTAATAAATAGTAAAAAAATATAGTATTTCAGTTCAAAACAACTTATCATATAATTTATTTATAAGGTAAAATTTAATTTAATTTTAGTTTAAAATATTAATTACATAATAATTTTATCAATTAATCTAATTTATGTAATTATAACCAGTTTCACATTGAAAATAGACATAAAAACATAGTAAAATGTTGGTCATTTTTACTGTAAAATCTACATTGTCTACCCGACTGCTGGATTAAATTTAATTTAATTTTTATGTTTCTATGACTGGAATTTGTTAAAATCGAGTAAATTTTTTTATTCAGTATAATATATAATTTATAACAATTTTAAAATAGTTTTTTTTGGAAAACATCTGTTAATGTAATTAAAATAAATTACAAAGAATATTGTTAAATCAAGCTAAATAAGGGACTAAACCATAAAAATATATCCCAAAACGACATATAAAGTATCCAAAAATCAATTTTTTGTTCATATATATACCCTATCCAACCTTTTACTCACATTTTACCATTATTTTATGCACTTGCAAAAAATGCCGACAAGGATTCCCATTTTCTAAAATAATATAAGAATGCCACTCCTCCTCCTTTATAAAAATCCTCCCAACCTTACACTTCCTCAAAATATTTTAAGAAAAGTTTTCTAAAATAAAATATACCAAAATAGATTATAATAATCCCACACTTCCCCTATCGAGACCTTATTGGCCATAAATCCTTCCAATGAATTTATTTTGGTTTTCAACAAAATGTGCTACTTGATTAAGAGGTAACACCCTCCCTCAAATTCCAAATTTTTTAATTTCCTTCTCCACTCCGTAAAATATTAGTATTCCATTACTTTATTAAAAATATGTATCCTAAATATGAAATGATTATTTATGATATATTTTTTACCCAAACATACACAAACTTTAATCTAATGGGTTACAAAAATATTGTCTTCTTGTAAAGTGGACAACTGCCACACTAAATGATGATTGTTCTTTTTTCCTTTTCCGCATCTCATGGTAAAATTTAATATTTAAAATAGATTTCTATATTTTATATATTATATTATTTAAGTATTTAATTTTTTTTTAATTCATTTAAAACTCATATATTTAAACTTTTCATATGGTGTTAATTTTATGATTTTGTTTGAGGAAGTGTGGACTACCACCCCAACAAAGAGATGTTATTTGTTCATAAAATATGTGGAATGTATTATGGATATATTTAGTGAATATATATAATATATATGATATAATAAATCTACTATAATAATTATATATATATATGTATTACTTTTTTCTTTCAACACGACAATTAAACTGAAATAGCGTTCATGCATATGTAAGGATTACCGTCTCAATACATGGTTTCTTCCATTTCATACTTATATATTTAATGGATTATTATAATAAAATTATAATGAATTTAATTTATATTTATATAATGTTTTATATTCTATATGTCATGATATATGTATAAAGACCTATGACATGACAAACTAAGACACATGAAAAGAAAAAAGAAAATATTACCCAAAGTGAAAATTTAACTATGAGTTATTAATATGAGGGTAATATAAATCCATAATCAAACCATTTATGGTATTCTATGTACTTATATTGTTATGTGATAGATTAATAAAAAAATTATATTTACTCTATAGGATTTTTGAAAGTGTATGATGTGAGTTAGGAGGCAATGTAAGGGAATTTCATCTCACTCCATGTTTCGTGAGATACATGAGATAATCCTCACTAACATCTATTGTGTACTATATATACTGACCATTAATGTATTATATTAATCATATAATTAAATATATTATTATTTACATAACCATTTTCCTATCTTTATATCATGGGGTTTAAGTTTCAAAAGTTACCAAATCAAAAATGTTATTTTTGTTTCAATTTTATTTCATTGAGACACATGCCATGTAATACACAAATATTTTTATATGAGGTGTATAAAATAAAAGTCAAATGTAAGAAAAAGAATATACTTATTTCTATTACATATTATATCTCCATGTAAGTTCATTTTCATATATGGGATGTATGATTCAATGATACCATGTGGTAAGATTTTATTGAAACAATCTTTCTGTTTATGAATATTGTTTATGATCACTTCGTGTTGATGAATTTTTTTGATCCATGTTTCAAGAAAACTCATGAATTTTATTCTACACTAGTTAGTATCAATGTCTTCATGTATTTGTTCCATTTTTCCACTATATGGTAGTCATGATAATCAAGAAAATGTTATTTTAAAAATATGACCATACTTATTTCATTGGTTAGAAATATGTGTTCTTTCAAAACCATTATTTCCAAAAATGGATTATAAGAATATTATACTAATCTCCCATGATCATTAATGAAAATTGCATGATCGAGATATCATTGGTCTGTTAGATGCAAGACACATTCAAGTACTCTTCTTAAATGAAGTGGAAATTATTGCCGCATGGGCCTTTGCTCCATGCTCTATGGGAGGAGTTATGTTCTCCCTCTTCCAGTGGACCTTCGATTTTTACCTGAGGTAAGACCCCCCAACCACATCACTTTGGATTTAACTACCTGGACTTCTTTTGTCATTCCAAAACCTGGGGATCATCTGGTTGATAGGTAATTTTCTCGGTCGTTATTTGTGTTACGACCCATTCACTAGTGTAATTTTCCATCCCGTTGTACCGAGGATCTATGTTAAAGCTGATGTATCTAAAGGACCTCTAAAATTCATCATCATTGGGGTCGAGGGAGAGCTATGCTGAAACCAGACGATATGTTATGATTTTTGGATATCCTTTAACTCTGGTTTTTGTAATTTGGGCCCTGAGGATTCCAAATGTCGTCATAGGTTCGATGGCTATTTGTAGACCAAGCCACCCCATCATAAGGAGTTTGGAACAGTCCCAGTTTGCAATGCTATAGTTGTTAAACAATCGGAGAAGGGAGAAGATCTAGATGGACCATTTTGTAGAGGGGATGCAAGTGCTACTATTATGGGGGATGACAAAGGGACAACCAAAATATTGTATTATATTCCATTCAAGGCTGGTGGGTCAAGAAGAAATCCACTGAGGGATGAGGTGTTTAGTTGTTTCAAACATGACCTGTGAATCCTCAATCAATTATAGGGACCAGGTGCTAAGGAGGCTCAGCCACTGGGGCAACCTGTTTTCCTCGGACTTGTCCTAGTAATTGTGCTTCCAAGAGAAAACGGAATGTAATTAATCGGTAGGGGGACCTCTAGATGTGCAACCATTGGGGTTGACACTAGGGGAAGGTTGAGATATTGGGAAAAAACTTTTAGGAGGAGTCAGCTACAAGTACAAGGGTTGGACAAGGAATGATGAATGAGATGAATGTCTTGGGTCCCATAGACCCCATCACCATCTCTCCACAAACTCAAGTCCATGTGAAGGTTATGAGTATAGGGAAGAATAATTTCGTTGAGGTTAAGGAATAATTTGTGTAGTCTTTGTGTAGGAAGCGCTCCCTCAAAGAAAACACAGTTGTGGTGCTGGGTAACTGCTTTATTGGACTGGATGTCCAAGAACTAACACTGGAATCAGAAAATGATGATTCAGGTGTCAGTAGTTATATCCAATTATCATTGGATAGATTGGAAGAATTAATGGGACATGTCTCCATAGTCCTAGATGGAAGAATGGGAATAATGGAAGTCGAGACTCTGGAAAGTGCATTATGGTTGAGGGAAAAAATAAATGGGTTGAAAAGACTATTCCAACTTGCCTAAGACGATGGAAAATAGGTAGGCTAATAATGGTGGAATCAAAGAAATCAAATCCTTATAAAAAGGGAAACATGGAGAACAATGTTGAAAAACAATAGTAGTTGAGGAAGAAGAATAAGGGGAGTGCTTGAAACTCATCCTCCATTCCAACGAAGAAATGATTGATAAAGATGATTTGGTCAACACTTCAAACGAGGATATAAACAGAATATATGAGAGAAGGTTTCAAGATGATTCAAAGGGGGTGATAGAGGGGTGGTTAGAAAATGAATACCGAATCCTAGATTGAGGTTTCAACCCTTGCAAAATCACCTCGGAGGAATTCATTCCGACACAAGATAGAATGGCTACCCACCTTGAAGATCTTATCAGCAAGGATCCAGTCGTCCGGGTTTGTACGCTGCAATGAGAATTATATAGAGTGTTTGATTATAATAATCTTAGTCTTTTGTTTAAACAATTTGTGAGTTCTTTTAGTATGTAGTGGTATCAATGTTTTTTGAACTATGGTTTCCAACTTCCCCCAAAAGTGGCTTAATAAAAATTCATATTTGGTGGTGGTGTATGTTTTTTATTGTTAATGATATGGTTACATGTATATGATATCCATTTAATTTCATTGGTTATGATATGATTTTTTATTAATATATGGGACATGTTTTTATGATTTACTTATGAGTTGGATGGGACCTATATATCCCTTCAATGAATATGGTAATGATTTATATATCATTAACAAAAAATGGATGGAATGTGGAGTGAACTCTGTATAGTATTATTGGATTAGAATGAAAAGTGATCTCAGTTCGTTAATGTCGGGCTAGAACATGGAGTGAACATGGTTCAATAATGGGATATGTCTGCTAAGACTGTCTTAGAAGCGATCTCTTAACAACTATGGAAATAATATAATATGATATTGTATATACCACAATTCCTTATCTTTTTCTTATGTTATGCTCTCATGGCTTATGTTATTAATTTTATTATGATTAATTTATTCTATAATACCATGAATTATTTCATGATTCATGTTTATGATCATTTATATACATGGTATGATATTATATTTTCATGAGCATATTTTCATACCCTTATACTCATGCTTATTCTTACATGTCATTGTTTTTTATACTCACTGAGCATCTGAGATCATCCATTTTTATGTTTCCTTTACTAGGATATTGTAACTCCCCAACCCCAATTACCCAGAGTCGATTCATTATTAAATAACATTATCATGATTACAAAATATGACATCTTGAAATACTGGTTAGTTTAGTATCCTTGGAAGTGATAAATACGTACATATTTTTTTACATTATATCATAAAAAATTACATCAATGGGTCCCCTTCGAGTACACTCATATCCCTTAAACAATCCCTATAGTTCAAGAATAATATGCTTCTTCACATACTCGAAAATTGAAAAAATTGTGAAGGGGTGATCTCAGATTCTCAGTAAGGATAAAAATATAGTAGAAACTATCATAAATAAAATAATCATTTAAAGAAAAGTATAAGACCAAAACAAAATCCTTTTAAAGATAAACATCACAATAATATGAAAAATATTAATCAAATATTTTCATTTACATATTCACATGGATATTATACTAGTTGAATAATAACATTTACTATTAATAACTAAATTCATAATGATGGAATTGAGAATGTCGAACATCATAACCACAGATTCATGGCCCCGTGTCATGACTACAAATAAATATTTTTTCAAGGCCCTATGCCAAGAAACTAATTTTTCTCAAAAGACTTATCTATGCATAGAGGATCTATATTGGGCTCAACCCATCACATACATATTCCAACACATTCCTCATATGAAAAGGTAATAACATAATTTAAACATTCGTAATAAAACTAGCATACAAAATGTCAGTATTTTAACAACAAACCATAAATGGTATAAAATATCACATCCACAGTCGAACATAACTCATTAAAAACTATATAAAAGATATTATTATTATAAATCAACCTCAATCAAGAATAATGAAGGATAATGAAATTGAAAAAAATATTCAGTAAAACTAATTGAGAGAAATATCCCCTTTTTATTGAAAACTTTTAAAAGTTTCACTATTTATCATGAAGCTGTTAGAAATTGATTTATGAATCAATGTGTGGCATAAAAAATTTAAAAAATTAAAATTAATTGTAATTTTAAAACAATAATGTCCATATAAATAAACTCTTAAAACAATTTTTAAAATATGGGCATTAAGGTGAAATATAATCTTTATAAAAATTACAATAATATTTTAGTTAGAGTTTCTAATTAAATGGGATATGCTTGAATAAAAATCATTGAGGTAATAAAAAAATTATAATATCATGATAATAAAGGTATTCATGATATACTACGTCAATGTAAAGTATATACACCATATAAAAGTTATTTGGCAGATAACAACAAAGAGGTCTAAATAAAATGTAAATTTAGATGAAATCCGTAATAAGGACTGTATCCTTAGGTTATGAATAAATTAATGAAATTATTTAATATGTAATTTATTAATAATCTCAATATGATTGAATATTAACTTTAAATAAATCGTAATACATTAAGATATATTTTTGTAAAAATATCACGAATGACTTGGATGTTTAACTCAATTAATGGAAATTGAGTTAAGATTAATCCTATAATTTTAATATTGAGGAAATGAGAATTTATCAATGTAGTTATTATGTGTGTAAAAAGTATATCCACACAAAGGTGAATGTAAATTACTAAATAAATAAAAAATTAGTGGTTTCACACATAATCTTGGAGTACAATAATCAATGATGTTTGTGTGAAACCCAATGAGTGGAAATTGAAATTAGAAATTACCTAACTGATTTGGTAACATAAAAAAAACCATGAAATAAGGAATATAAAATTTTGTTTTAAATACCAATAAATTAATGTAAATTATACAATTAATACAATCATGGGCAGTACACACACCACACAGAAGAGAATAGTGGATAATATTTCATTAATCTCTCGGGAATACAATGTGAGATGAAAACCCCTTGCCTTGTACTTTTACTTAGTAGAGAGTAGGTTAAAATCTTTTATAATGATTAAATAATTGTAACTAAATTATCAAATAACCAAATACATAAATACAATATCATATATGATTTATTGATACATTTTTGTTAATAATATGTCATTAGTATCATTATTTTAGGTGTTGTACGATTCGTTTTCCATTAAATGTTTTTTATGTAATTCATGTTTCATATGGATAGAATGTATTTGATTCATATATAGTATGATATAAAGTTCATAAAAAATACTTTTGATTATAAAATGAAAATTATTCATCAATTGTTACGATGGGGAATGGATTTTATTGCGTTTGTGTAGACGATAATCTGTATGTACACACATATGGTGACTTTGTCACTCATAGGATGGAATGAATAATGAATACGGTTGTAACATATTTATAGTAACATCAAAGTATGTAGAAGTTACTATATTTATGATTTTGGTATGTAAACAACATGGAATGAAAATATGCAAGAAGAAGAGAACGTTGATAGAGGTGATGAAATTGTTACCTCTTCATCGGGTGCATCATTTTTATTTGATAAAAAGTGATCCTTATGTTGACTTCTGATCAGTGTAAGGTCTCTAAGATTAAGTGAGTGTAGTTATAAGGACATTTTAGTATGGTTTGGTTGATCCAAATGTCTCTGGAGGTGTGATTTTGAGGGAATGGGAAATACCCTTTTATAAGAGAGGTCAGGGTCAGTTTAGAAAAATCATGAAATATTATTATAGTATAAAATAATATTTGGTTTATAAGTTCTCCAAAATGATTTATTTAGTGTGTTAGGTGGGTCTTGGTTGAAAAACTCTTAGTAAATTGGTTTAATAAAGGTTTAGGTCACCATATTAACCTTATCTTTTAGATTTAACTCGTATTTAAATAGTTTACCTTTTGTCATGTATTCTTGTATCATTATAATAAATGGTTAATATTCTTACTATAAAAATCAATTACAATCCCATGTGGTTCATCATTGTTATATATATCCTTATATAAGTCCTTTGGTAGAACCATATATTTTTAGAATTATTATATCAATTAATAAGAAATATTTTTTTGAAAACTCATTTATTTCAATTATGACACAATTTAGTATTTTGATTTTGTGAAAGTCATAAAAACATTAGTTCTTTGATTTTTATAGTCAACCATAACATTTATTATTATCCTATAAATTTTGTGGAAAACATCAAAAGTCTGAATTTACAATTATATTAATATTTTTAATATCAATTATTTTAGTCATTCAATAATTAGGAAATTACAGCATCATCATTGTGTCATAAATATACTTAATAATTTATTGTCTATAAATCATAAATAAAAAACCTATATATTGGAAATGTTATTATATTTCTAATTAATATTTTTAGTCGAATTTATTTTATGTATAAACCAATATTAAAAATCATTTAGTTATTAAAATTTGAATATATCAATTTTAACTCTTTTTTAACTAAAAAAATAATAAATGTCATTATCTAATCCACGTAGACAAAAGGATCATATTTTTTCCTATGGTTGATTTTTATTGAAATACAATAATCCAATTGAATTTGGAAATTTATTAGGGTAATTATAATATCATTTTTACCTTTAATTGCCCTATTTAATTTTAATCGTGGTAAATTAAATTCAAAATTTACTATTCAGAAAACATTATTTTCATCATATTGAACCACATTTTACTTACTAATGTCAACTGTTTGTCTTTGTTTTTTTAAATTCAGTTCACATAAGCGTTAAAATTATGTTTTATGAGAAATTATAAATGTGCCATGAAGATTAGTAAGAGACTGTAAAATGTTCAATAAAATTTTATATATCTAATATTATTATAAAATGAATTAAATTAATTTAATTGGGCTAATATATTTATTATGCATCTATCTTTACCTTAAAATTAATTTAAATTAAAAATAATTATTTAAATAAAATGTCAGCTTTAAACAATAATGAAGAGTATTTCATGACTCATAAAAAATTAAATTGTTTTTTAGAAAAATTCAAACAATTCACCCGATTATAAATTTTAAATTACAAATTTAAAAATGATATGAATTATAAGAATTAAAAAATATATAAGCTATTTTAATTAATTTAAAAAAATATTTCAATTGTAAAAAACCAGAAAGTGTATTTTTGAGAAGTAAACACTATCAATAGATTGATATGTGTTTATGTCCAATTTAAATGTAAAATTACTTCTAAATAACAATATTGGTTTAAATGATAAAAATATCATCTAATAATACTTCAAAATAATTCAAATGTATAATTTATCTCTCTAAATTATTTTCATTAAAAAATTGTTTTCAATTAAAATTATGTATTTTTCACTATTCATAAAAAATATGATTGTTATCAGAAAAGCACCAAATATTTATCCTGGGAAAATTTCTGATGCCTTGAATTTAAAGAAAAAAGTTTATTTTGTCAAATTTAATATCAAAATGAATAAAATATTATATTTAAAAAAGGTTCTCCATTAAATGGAGGTAAAATTGATTTTTTTAAAAATACTTCTTTTATCTAAAATATTGAATTTCTTCTTATAATATGTTTAATAAGAACATAATATGGATGTTAATATTAATTGTAAAATTCAAAATTTGGTTATTACTATTCATAATCGCTTCTTAAATGGCTAGTTTAATTGGTCGTGGTGCACTTGACCTTAGTGTCGCGTACTTCGCACGCTATTGTATTGTTGAAAGAGAAACGTATCGTGGAATCTTAGGATGTCACAACTGTGAAGATGTTTGTTATATTTTATTTAACTACGATGGTTTAAAGTCATGAATATCCTTGAGGGAAATTATTTAGCTCCATTTTATAAAAGTGTTTATGATTCCATGTTTCCAATGATACTATAATAATACTATATTTAAGAATCTATTTTTATAATATTTTTGGTATTCTGAAAATTTGGTGTAATTTCAATCTATGTTAAGATTTGGGTTGTTATAGTTGGTGTTGAGTGATCTTAATATGTCTATTGTAATCTTGGATGAGAAATCCTTAGGGAGAAACTGAAATAAATATCTATAATAAGTCTAAGGTTGAGGAAATGCATAGGAATGTGTCTTGGAATTTTGGTAAAGGATAGAGTGATTGGATTCCATGAAATACATAGGTTTCATGATACAATGAGTGGAAGCCGGCTGAGAAAATATGTACCTAATAGTAACAACTCTATTAAGATGTTCGGGGCCTGACTATGCGTAATCTGGTACTCGACAACGAGCCTTACTACACACCTCATTTGACACTCTTAAGGGAAATGATTTTAAAATTAACAAACTATTGTGAAACCATTATGGTGTATTTTAATAGAATATTACTATGAATAACCTAGTATATACCTATGGTGTCATATTTAAAGGAATACATCATAACATAGATGTTATATATGTGACATTTCAGGATTATGTGGTTCCTCACTATGATAATCTTTTCATGATCATTGATTTCTAGTATTATCCAATGGAGGGAATCCGAAGGTCCATGATTAAAATTAACTGTGATGGAAAATATACCAATGACAAGTATAATGTGATGAATGCTAGGGTGTTGAATTTCTTAATTATGCCTAATCACTCTTCAAGGAACACGATAAAAATCTTATACCATAACAAACTTCTAGACTAACCAAATAAGAGTAGGAAGAATTTTTTTGAGAGTTTACGTAGTAGATTCCACGGAGGGAGGATTATTTGATTTCCTTTTTGATAATAATCTACAAATAGTCACCTAGGTAAATTTTATAGATGAACAAGAATGTTTTTTGACTTTGGAGAAGAAGGAAATAATGCAAGTAACATCAATGTAAAAATAAAAGGTTCGACTAACCAAATGGATAATAATATTTTAGTCCCTAAGTCATCATCCAAGGTTAATTGTTTTATGTAAGTTATAGATGGTCATTATAAAACACAATGTACCAAGAAGAATTCTCTTGAAAATAATCAGTAAGCCATTACGAGTAATTGTTACATTTGTGCTGATGATGAGACAATAGATGAAATATGAATGGAAATTGGAGTTATTTAATAAGATGAGGTAAAATTCTGATAAAATGTTGATGAAGTCAAATAATCAAATTTTATAAGTATTTTATAAATAAAATTCGTAGTATTCATGATGAACTATTAAATGATTTATCAATTTATGTTTTTCTAAAATGATATATAAGATTATATTTAATGATTCCAATGGACTGTAAATTATTTTGACTATGGAAAGATAACCCATATTATGTTCCTTATGTTAAGAGAATTTTGTTTGGATAAAAATATTTTGTATATGAATAAATATATTAGATAGTAATGATTATCTTATAACTATTTAAGGACTTGTTAACATGTTGATTACTTAATCATCCTTACAACATTTTTTCGATTTAAGTAATATACCGTATAACCTTTAGAATAAGGAAGCATGCATGTTTTCTGAATTTTGTTATGTTAATTCACGTTATTTCCATGTTTCAAGATAATTCATGATGAGGTTATTCAGATGTTAGGAATGGGACAACCAAGAGATACTTTTTGATATATGAGGGTTCAATTTTTTGCTGATTTCATGACTTTTTCTCTAAAATTATTAATTTCCATCATTCAAAAGGGTTATAAGGATAACAATTTATTGAATGTTTATACAAATTTTTTTATGATGTTAGTATGATTATGTAGTTATCTCTTTATATGATGATTTATTATTATTAGACACCATGTTCAAACTACATTGTATTGATAATAATCGATGAGAAGACATATCAAGGTCTCATGACATGTTTTTACATCATGAATGAAAACGTATTCTCAAATTTTAATGAAATATGTGATGTCCATCCAAAAAAATGAAGGGAGATGTTCTCCTGAAATCAGGTAATTATCTATTTTTAGGAAAATTCCATAACTTCTGGAAAATGAACTCCAAACAAGAAATATTATCATAGTACCTTCTTTTATAATGGATCAAATGGTTACCTACTTAATCATAGATTCATGGCATTGATATTGTTATCATTATCCTATCCATGATCTATATCACTCTTCCTTAGAACATGATTGTCATATTTCTTTACCGTATCAATTATTTCACATCCCACCTATGTTCCCATATTTGGGAATTTCATTATGTGGTACTTTGGGTATCATTTATGGTTAAAAGATTACCTTTTAAATGAACTTTTAGTATTCATTTTTATGATGTTGGTTTATATGATGGAATATTTCATGTATTAAACCATTGAAAAACAAGATGAATTTTGGCGGTTAAATTCTTTTTAAGGGGGTATCATATAGCATCCTATGATTTTGTGAATTTATTCAAATTATTTTAATATTTTTAATATTTTTATTGCACATTAGGCAAAAAATATAAATTTTCTATATATTAATGAATTAATATGGCTTTAATGATACACAATTACATGTTAGTCAGGCACTACATGCAATATAATTGTCAAATTCCTCAATAAAAAACACTTAGAATAGATTTCATTCCATGCAATTCATACAATGAATAATGGATTTTAAAATACATAATACTGGGCGTTATCGAACAATAATATAATATTAAATATATATATATAATAATATTTAACATAGTTGTTACATTATATATTATGAATACTACTAACTAACATTGTAAATATACAGTTTTCAAAAAATAAAAATTGAATTAATTAGTTATAAATTATTTAGAAATTTATATAAGTTTCTAAAAATTAATTTTATATTTATCTAAAAAATTTTAAGGAAAAGTGAGAAACCTGATATCAATAGTAAACGTAATTAACAGAGTTATTAATGTAAATATTAAGACAATAAGAATAAGACACCCTAAATAATTTATAATAGGTATAGTTTACCTAGGTTTTAGTTCATCCATTATAATACCTTGGAACTGAATGGTCAGATTATCCTTGGACTAGATGTACTCATCCAGACTAATTTTTCAACTATTGAGTCCCCAACTCATATCAGTTCTTCTCTGTAGATCCAGGTATATATCTTCACAATGAGAGTAATCCTTAATGATCCTCACATAATTTTAGAAACTTCTTCTTCAAATGTATGAACACATAAATACACTTCAGCCTGAATATCTCCCAAGCTCTAGAAGTGTTCCAAGGATTTTTCTATAGAATCATCTTACCTACCCTAATTGACGTGAAAACTATAATAAAAAAAATTCCATTCCAATTGAGAGTTACCTTGCTTGAAGTACTGTAATGCCTCAACACCACCCATTCTTAACATCGCAGATCTGTCAGTCACATTAATAGGTTTATTGGAGAAGTTATTCTATGGTATTCTCTTTGGGAGGTCAGATATGAGGCTCTCACTA
The DNA here is from genome assembly GCA_963277665.1 of Viscum album. Classification (NCBI taxonomy): domain Eukaryota; kingdom Viridiplantae; phylum Streptophyta; class Magnoliopsida; order Santalales; family Viscaceae; genus Viscum; species Viscum album. The sequence continues at coordinate 793,502,648 of OY728143.1, read as the reverse complement.
TCAATCATTTTTGAAATCCATTTTGAGACAATATATTTAAATGATACTTTAATGGATTATAGGGCCTTATAGGGATTTCTTCCCTTCTCATTTCTATGATTATAATCCATCAAATCCTAAAATGACATCACCAATCATTCAGGCTGCCCAAAGTCATGCCCCATGAATTATGGATTAACATTAGATTCCTCACAATCTAAACAATAAGATTATATATCCTTGTTTTGACCTTTACTGGCCTCAGATTTCGACTTATTAGCAGATTTAGTTTCCATTGGATCTGGTAGATATGATTAATCATTACTCCCTTTCTTATTTACTTTTGGAATTGATTCCTCCTCGGGTTGGGGATCCTGTTTTCATTGAATTCATCAGTATCATAAAAAGGAGAATGACTAGGAGGCTCCTCATTGGGGTCTTATTTGGGGACTCTTTTCTCATCAAAGTGACCTACCCGATCTATTTTCTACTCCAGAGTGGGTTCTTTATTCCCCAATCCTATGAATCTATTTCTAAGCTCAATACATGGCATCAATTTCCTCCAACTCAAGAACAACATGTCAATAACCTTGACTCAATTACCTCTTCCTCTATTTGATCCACCTTCCATAAGAACGTTTTTGTCTTACCCCACCACAATATTGCAACCTAAAGGATCTCCAATGTCTTGGGGATTCATTGTGCATTCAATTCCATCAATAATTTCCATGGATTATCTTTTCACAAAATTTTATATCAATGAAATTCCTCCATGTCATGATTATGTCTTCCAAACACATAAGAAACTCTAAGGTTCAAAGGTTTATGTGCTACACCACCAAGACAATGACTAGAACTTGTCTACTCTATACCGCCTAGGATTCGATTCACCTATTGAAACAACTAGAATTTGAGGTATTTGTGGAGGGCTATTTGTGATGGGATCCCGTCGCAAATGAATTTTTGCGACGGGGTCCCTTTTCCAATATCCTGTCATAGAAGACAACAGGAAAATAGTATTTTTTGTTTTTGGTAAATCTTCCTGTTGCAAATATTTCTCCAATTATATAAATTATATATATATATATTCATGTTTCAATGGGCCCATCGCAAAATAAGTATTTTAGATAGACCCATTTTCTTATAACAAATAGTACTATGTTTATATGTGTTATATATATCAAAAACCTTGGTGATGGACCCTTTTTCCCATCAAAAGTACTTATTTAAAAAATTACATATAAACAGTCTCTCTTGGGGTCCCATCGCAAAAGGTCAAATTGATAAATACTGAATAAAATAAATAATATATATTAAATAAAATTATTATAAATTAATGAAAAAATAATATAAATATTATTAAAATAATAAAACATAAAAAATATTAAAATTCTCTATATTTGCAAAAAAAATTTAAAAAATCATAAAATATTCTTTTTATTAGTAGTAAAATTAAAAAACATCAAAAAAATATTACTAATAATAAATATTATATATTGAAATATTGAAAATATTAAATTATGCAATATTCAGACCATTATAATAGATAGAAACTATAAAAAGATCATATTACAAAAAAACATAAATTCAAATGTAATTAATATAAAAGGAAAAATCACTAGGGGATAGACTTCTAGAGGAGATGGAGGAGCTAGAGGAGACGGTGGAGGATACTCTATCCCAAAACTACGAGTCAGATGACGCATGTACTCCAACAGCTCATGCAGTTGCTGCTGCCATCGATGTATATTCTCCTCGTACTGCTGATAATTCCATCGATGCATATCATCCTAATACTACTGCTAAATTTGTAGCTTCTGATACATTTATTCCTACTATGTCTGTAATCTCTCTATAAGCACACTCTGAGATTAAAGCCACTCATAATACTATGAGCCAGTAGATGATTGCTCTCCATGTGATCCTCTTGGGTTTGATGCCAACATCGTAGAAATATCATAATAAGTCCCATGTTTCAAATGAGAGTAGATACCAAGTACTCGGCCCTTCTAGAAAATAAACTGTGTCACCTACATCAGTGCCGCCTCCTCAAAATGACAGGGAGTAGTCAGATCAAATGTCTCAGCCTGAAGCATAGCCTGTGTCTGAGAGGTCTTGACCACATATGACTCCTACAATTACAATTTGAAATGAAAATAGTTCAAATATTATATGTACTTAATTTTGAAATAGAAAAAGGAATAATACTATTCACAATCTGATGCAGGCGATCACCTATAATATCTCAAGTGACTAGATCACTGTACATCCTCTAATAAACATCATACTCTGTAATATCAGACTGCCCGACCACCTATATGAATATAAAATAAACAGTTTATACTTAAAATAATATAAAATATTTAGAAAGGATACATACCAGATACTCTCTATCCTTACTAAATGTATGAATACCAGCTCAATGTGTCACCTCCTATCTCCCACGGTTCTACAGGCCCAATGAGGATCTCTTCTGATGTGCACCACCCAACTAGTGTGAACATATCTTATCCCAAATGTGGGATGAAATGTAATCTGGTCGGTAGGGTCTACACGAATAATTAATTACTGTCACTCTTTCATTCTTCATGGTTTTCTTTCTATAATTGTGAAAAAACCGATGGAAATGGTCACAGATAGACACCTCTCATGCCGTAAGGATAACATAATGCTTTCTATCATCAATGAGATTCCATAAACATCACAAATAATTTATTATATCATGTTATTAATGAAATAATTTAATTAATAAATATTGTTTATTGAAATAACAAACAATGATTGAACATGCTTAGATTCACATCAACGAGAATCTGTTCTCATGTGATCTATTGTTGAGAAAAATAAATGTGCAAAATAGCCTAACCCTATCCAATAGCTACATATGCAAAACTGTGAAAAAATAATAAATTATCAAACAATTAGTATATCAAAAAATTAATGAAATCAATCCAAAATATAGAGGTTACCATACCTCTATATTCATGGATCGATGCCAGGACGTGGACGTCGCTCAGGGATAGATTCAGGAATCATCAGTCATGTAGGATCACATCCCCTCTGCGTACCTCCTAAACTACTAGTCGGTTGAGGGCCAGATGATCCAAAATCATCCTTATCTAAAGGTAGATCAACCTCCTATAACTCAAGAAATATATCATCATTCATCTGAAGAACAAAATGATTGTTGTTAGAAAAAACGTAAAAATAACTATTTTATAAAAATATATATTAGTTCTGATTAGAACTAGTATTTAACTGTGTCAATGTTCACCTTCATCATTATCATCATATCTAATCATGTCAATGTCTTCATATTCCTCCTCATCTTCATCAATGTCCCAATGAGTTTCATGTACATCATATGTTGTCATTTAAAAACAATTTTTAACATGATTAACATCATCGTCACCATCGACCCTTAATTGCGGGGTTTCATCATTGGTATTTATGTCTCTATGTGAAAATTATGGATTTTGAGTAGTCTCTTGAAAATTATCAATTTATTGCACTTCAGCAGAACCACAATCACTTTTAGTATTCCGATTTTCCCGAGATTTCATTTTTATTATGCTCCAGCAATCACTCCTGTCCCTTGATGTAGCACTATACATTGTGTAATAAATTTAATGTGCATGTTGATCTAGTAAAAATGCTCATTTACAGAAACAATACTTTAAATTTTATATAGATGATTATATGAGTTGAATGACACCGAATCCTCTCTCAGTATCAACCAATAAAATTTAAACATTGTTATGTAATTTTTTCAAATATAACACAGTTCAATTATTTGATCAAGAAAGAATTAAGAGTCAACATTAGTTTCTCTATGATGAAATCCTCTCACGAAAACTACATTGTTCATATTATGATTCCCCATATGCATGTGTATGTAACCGAAAATCATTCACCACATATTCATTAAAAGATGTAATAATTTTGGATTGTGGGTAGCTCAATATACACAGTCATTTATCAATTTTATCAGCATGTTGAAGAACCTAAAAATTTCTAATCCATTATCAATATAATAAATAATAAACATAAATGATTTGTTAAATTGTCAATTATTTTTTTTTCTAGTTTTTTAAACCATTGAGAAATTTTTTTTCATGGTGTTCTCTAAGAGCAGATGTTGTAATTTGTGGACATAGTTTCTTGATATGATTATCATATAACCTAAAAATAAAATATGTTTACATACTATAACATAAATTATATAATAAGTGATAGAATTACACACATTATAAATTATTTCATTTCATCATAGTCGAGCATAACATATGTATGATCCCTATAATGTTCACATCTGACAGCTATTATTCATGAACTCTACTAAAGACAAATCTCTTTCCGATTAAAATCTGATAATTGATTTTCTAGTCAATAATAAATATTTCCCACATTCTATCCCATGTGGTTGGGTTTTGAGGGATATTCAGATTCAAAATAATGAGACTGGAAAAAAGAAATTTCCCCTTGTAAATAATCATCAGCAATTGATCTTTCAACTGATACTTTGTTACGTGTTTTGTCATCAATTGTTTCATGCATCTATCGAATGGGTACATCCATAAAAACTGTACCGAACCACCAAAATTATCATCATGTGTAAAATTAAATATAAGATGTTTTATAGAGTCAATGAAATCCGAGGGAATTATTTTTTCTAGTATACATATAATCAAAACAACAACTTCTTCTAGTTTTCTTAGTGCATCGTAGTCTGCTGTCACTACAAAAATGTCTCAAAAAATATGGAATGTATTTACAAAATCCTAAATCATATAATTCCAAAAACCACTTCTTCAAATCTTCATAATTATTTCAATTATAACATTTAAATCATGACCTTTTGATCCAGTAATATGACCATTCCTAACACATCTATCTATATTGGAATCATATACATTTGGATGTCTCAAATCAGCAATCCACTGAAAAAATAATAAGAGATTCTCTTTGGACAGTGTATAAGATACTTTTGGCTTCATTAACATTGGGGATCTGACATTTTCAAATAGTTCAAGATTTGGTCACCTGCAAATTTGGGAAATATCTCATCGCTCTATTATATTATCTTTGGTCTTACATGGTTTGTCCAAAACTATATGAAATAAAAAATAAAAAATGTTATTCTCAATTTTAATGACATCCAACATGTAGTAGACCGAAAATCAGACCAATATGTCAGATCCAAATAATGCCATGTTTTATACAATTGAGTTCTTTCCTGAAGCGATGAATTTTATATTAGGATATTATCGGTCCAAATGTGATGGGAGGTAATGAAGGTAAAACTAATTTTATCATTGCACATGAGATCATTTTTGGACATTAATCTCTTTCAATTATGTATTTTTTGAAATGATATTTGTTCCTCCGAAAAGGATGACCAGTAGAATGAAATCTACGATTATAGTCAAAATAGCTAGTTTTTTTACCATTGACGAGCATAAATGCTTTTTTTCACCTATACTGTTGGGACATGATTTTGGACCATGTGTACCCCATCCAGAGAACATTACTCTTGCATGGAAGTATCTAATTGTCCTCATTAATGTACCTTTTAGTAGGAAATTTTGTTTCACAGCAACATCATATGTACTCACACCACTACTCCCCAATAAATTTAACTCATCAATCAATGGTTTAAAATAAACTCCAATATTGTTATTGGGATGTATTTGGATTAATATGGTTAGAATGATATTAGGATCCTTTATCCACATCCATAGAGGAAAATTGTACCGAGTTATAAAGACATGCTAACATGAATACTAACTACCATAAGAACCAAACGGACAGAAACCAATAATAGATGGATGATTCAAGATTTTTCTAGTTTAAATCATTGTTTTGGTCCAAGAAATAATTTTTGAATTGTTCTATGACATGAATAAATGCTTCAACCATTGTGTAAGTGGGAAATATTTCAACTAACTAATAAGAATAAATATATAATTCCTTGGTTTAGCTTCTTTATACCTCAATAGTCCACATATCCGACAACTATTCAGTGACTCATTTTCACCATAATATAAGATGAAATCATTTCCACATGCATGAATCTTCTGATAAATATGGTCTAAATTATGATATTTCCTCTTTCTCGCATTTTAATTTATAGGCATCACATTTCCATCAGGTAATAGTGTTTTAGGTAAATAATATATCTGATCAAAACATTTGTTTGAAATTCCATTATTTAATATAATAGCCAGAAATTTTGCATCCTCTTCAATTTTCATATCTTACAACTAGGATATAATTCATTCTCAGATGAGGTCAACAACTCATAAAATTTAGTTGGTGCCAACTCAGCAATGAAATCAATATCTTCCCAAGATTTAATTTGTTGAACAGATGGACCTCCAACATCATGTACTAAATTTTGAAACCATGATAGGTCTGGAATAAAATTATTACTATTTTTTCTAGAACTGAAATCAGCTTGCTGATACCAAAAAACATAATCTGTTCGAAAACAAAAATTCCATAGATGTCCCCCAACATTGTCAAATGTGTCAAATTTTTTAGGATAACATTTTTTATAAGGAAACCTAATTGTTTTTTCTGAAAATGATTTTGGTTTTGATGATGCAAATAATAAAAATGCTTCGAAACCATCATTATATACTAGATTTAAAGCAGAACTATTTGGATTTCTATATTGATTTATCCAAGTGTGATCACCTAATAATAACTATTATCTACTTCCTTGTTCTATATTTTTCTACAAAATATAAAATCATTAATTTTTTGAATAATTTGAAATAATAAAAACACTATCCAAAATAGAGAAGATAAATAATTATAGCTCTATATTACTAATTACCATTAATTATATGCGACAAAATATCCAGTGGATTGACGAATTCTCTTTTTTCTAATGACTCATTTATTTAAAACATTCTCAAACTAAAATCATAATGATGTATCTGCTCAGAGGTATGCATATCCATTCATGTGCATACGAGAATGCATAATCCTACCTCTAACTAGAATCTTCATTTTGATTTTAGTGTTTGAAAGATGCATGTAAATGAGTTATCAGACAAAAGTACCGCCTTTTCATTGATGAACCATTTTCTTCTAAGAGTCACAGTCTGATGAAATTATAAAAAATATGGTCAAACGAATGCATACCTTATCTCGGGTAGATGAGATTGGATATGCATACATAGAAGAACATTTTTCAGAATGTTTTGAGTCAGTGAGAGTTGATAGGAGAAGTGTCATTGAGAAAAAGGAGTGTCACCAATTCTCTTAAATTGTGCCAAGTTCATACAATTTATTAAATTTATTTATAATTATTTATAATTATTTTTGATTATTCCTAATTATTGCTATTTGTCCCAAATTATTGATAATATTTCATAATTATTGATAATATTTCCTAATTTTTCCAAAATGTTGCTAATTTTTCATAACCTTCCCTAGTTTGTTCATAATTATTCATAATTATTCATAATTATTCATAATTATTCATAATTATTCATTATTATTACTAATTATTCCTAATTGTTGCTAATTTTTCAAAATTATTGCTATTTAATGCTATTTTTGTAAATTTTTTCTATATTATTCGTAATTATTCCAAATTATTCCAAATTATCTCTAATTATCTATAATTATCCCTAATTATCAATAATTATCCCTAATTATGACTATTAATTTCGAATTATTACAATTTATTACAATTTAGTACTATTTATTATTATTAAATTATATTATTACTAATTATTACTGATTATTACTAATTATTACTAATTATTACAATTTATTAATATTCATCACTATTAATGACTATTTATTACTGTTTAGTACTAGTGATTTTTAATTATTACTAATTAATACAAATTATTACTAATTATTACTAATTAATACTAATTATTGGTAATTATTCGTCATTAATAGTAATAACTAGTAAGTATTACTATTTATTAATTATTATCACTATTTATAACTATTCATTTCTTTTTTATTACTAATTATTACTAATTATTACTAATTATTAGAAATTATTATTAATTAATACTAATTATTGCTAATTATTAGTAATTAATGTTAATTATTAAATATTATTGTTAATTGTTGCCAATTATTACTAATTATTTCAAATTATTACTAATCATTACTAATTATTACTAATTATTATTATTATTACTAATTAAAAATAATTATTAAAAATTACAAGTAATTATTACTATTTATTACTATTTCATACAATTTATTACTATTTATTACCATTTTTACTATTAATTAATATTTTTTACTAATTATTACTAATAATTACTCTTTGTTACTGTTTATTACTAATTATTACTAAATATTACTATTTATTTCTAATTATTACTTTTTGTTACTAATTATTATTATTTATTACTAATATTTAATAATTATTACTATTTTGTTACTATTTATTTATATTTTATTAATATTTGTTTATATTGATAACTTTTAATTACTATTTATTACTATTTATTACGATTTATTACAAGTTATTACTATTTATTACTATTTATAAGTATTTATTAGTATTTATTACTAATATTTAGTATTCATTACCAATTCTTACTAATTCTTAATAATTGTTACTAATTATTACTAATTGTTAGTAATTGTTAGTAATTGTTACTAATTTTTATTAATTATTAGTATTTATTATTTATTATTACTATTTATTACTAATTAATGCTAATTGTTACAAATTATTACTATTTAGTACTTATTGTTACTAATTATTTGTATGTTTTACTATTTGTTATAATTTTTTTAATTAAAAGTATTTATTAATATTTTTTACAAATTATTATTATTTATTAGAATTTATTACTATTTATTACTATTTATTCCAAATTATTACTAATAAATGCTAATTATTACAAATTAGCGATAATTATTATTAATTATTGCAATATACAGCTACTAATTACTAATTACTGCTAATTATTTGAATTCATTATTAACTATATTAGATAATTCTTAATTGCTACAAATTATTAATAATTAGTATTAATAAATTAACTTTATTATTACAAATAAATAGTGATGACAAAATAATCAAAATCAAATTTATATACAACTAATTAAAAATAAATAAAATTAATTTAAATAATAATATAAATAATATATTTAATAAACCATAAAAACATTTAAACATGATCACTTATTGGTGGAGACGACATCACAAACAACTTTGTAAAAAAATTAACTCAAAGAAAATTTCACTCTAAAATTAATCTTTAGAGAGAGAGAGAGAGAAAGTAGGAATTGATGGGGGAAATGAAAAAAAAAACAGATAAGGGATATATATAGGTTACATTAGTTGTGATGGGACTCCCATTGCAAGTCCTACTCTTTGCGATGGGAACCGAAGTATATAACTTCGGCCATATTTATTACTGTATGCGATTAAGAGGGTATTTGCGATAGGACCCATCACAAATAGAGGCATGATGACACACTATTTGTGACCGGGCAACATCCCGACCAAAATCTTATTTTCCGCCACCGGGAATTTGCAATGGGGGGTGCCTCCCCGTCACAAATACCCATCTCATTTGTTGGTACACAAACCGCGCCTAACTTTTTGTGATGGGAACCGAAGTCCCGTCAGAAATAAGTAATTATTTGTGACGGGTCGATGACCCCCACAGAAAAAGATTATTTTTCCCTTAGTGTGAGTACCAAAACATGGTGCCACACTGGTATGCAAACCCTCAGCCACCATTAGGTTTAGCTTACTCCCTCTACCCACTTCCAGCCGATGCCCCATTTTCAAGAACTGAGATCTGTAATCAAACCATGATTCAAACAAAAACGGATTTTTATACCAAAAATCCTATCCAAAAATATTCAAAAATGATTTCACTAGAGGTATCGAGACATCCACTTCCACACAGATTCACAGTGAACCAAAGTGAAAAATTTCTCTAGTCCAACTGTCATAACGGAGGGCCTAACCAACAAGATTTCAATGCATACAGATAATATATGTATTCTGAAAGGCGAGCTAGTGTTCTAAAAAACATTCCAATATTGATGTTTTCAGAGATTCACATTTCATGTGATAGTTGTACAACCATCTGAAGAGGAAAACCTATGAACCATCGCATGATTGAGGAGCATTTGATCATGTCAAATCTAGATCTTCTTTTGATGAAAACCATATCGTGATGTGCCTCGAGTCAAGGAGACACACAATTGTGCACTCATGTAGACCCCAAGAGCCAAAGATGAATCAGTGATTGAAATCCATGGGCAGACTCTATTTCCTGAATCCCACTATCAGAGTCAAATTCAACAAGGAAGAATCATCTGTGAATTCTCATCAACAAAATAAAAAGTTATAGAATCCCATTGAATAGTTGTGGATCTTTGGGGGAAAAAGATATTTGGAGGAAAGAAAGAATGAAGTCAGGATCTAAAATGGCGGAGATGTAGTAGTGTCTATCACCATCAAGAGGCAGCGAAGGTCCCTCCCCCATCGAGGTGGAGTAGCCTACTCGAAGGCCATCAACACCTAGATCCAAGGAGCAGATCAACATCAGTAGTGAACCATTACAATTGGCATCCCTCCATTATTCATGTGAAAATAATATTAGATCCAATTGAAAATAAATGGATTATTTTTATAAAACACTATTATTGTTCCCAAAAAGATGTGTTAATCCTATTAAATTATATGAATTAGAAATATTATGTAATTTTAGTTAAATATATTTGTTATTTATTCATCCAATATATTTTATTATCATAAAATAAGGGCAAACCAATTTTTACACAGAAAAACATATATTTGTATTAAGGTATCATTGTCGCATTTTAATGGAAAAACATATTAAAATATAATTATATAAACATTTATAGATTTATAATGACAAAATAAACTGCATATTTGATAGATAAAAATAAAAATTAGGATAATGTGATTTTTTAATTTTACTATGAAGTTTTATTGATTGAATTAATAGTAAAGAACACTGTATTTTATTTTGAAACTATATGTTCATCTAATTATTTATAAGGATAAACTAAATTTCAAATTTCATTCATTGTTTAATAAGATAATATTTTTATAAATTAATCTAATTTAGGTCATTAGAACCAATTATAAATTGAAATTGGAAAAAAAATCATAGTAAATTGTAGACCATTTTTTTATTAAAACATGCATAGTCGACCTGATATCTAGAATAATTTTAGATTAATTTTTTTCAACTATGTTAGTATAATTTGATGAAATGGATTAAACATTATTAATTATCATTTAATATTATTTATAATAAGGTCAAATTATTGTTTGACCAAAAATATTATTGAATGTAATAGAAATTAGTTACAATGATTAAGAAGCCGCTTTGGCGGTGGCATAGTGGTGAAATAGAGGGGTACAACAAATCCGTTCTATGAGAGGTACTATATTCAAATCATGGGAGCCCACTTTTAGGGCGAACCTCTCCCCCCGGATCCACTTTCTTTTAGAGGTTACCCTCTTTCTTACTGGGTGGGAAAAATGAGGCACAACCCACCTATACTTACATATTGCTCGACGAAATATCGCTGCATGGGTTTTCAAACTATAGGACGCTATGTCGTCTCAACTATCAATGGCTCCATCCTAGATAGGGCACTCTCCGAAGTTTCCTCCTTATTGGGAGGTGGGAATTCATGTGTGGAGGGTTCAAAAAGGCCACATAAGGGAATTCCATTTTAAAATAATATTACAATGTTTATGGTTTAATTAAGGTGTATAAGTCACTAAACCATATCCTTAAGGCACAAAAAAGCTACAAACATGTCAAAAAACAATCAGATGGCTATATTTTGACATTATCCTACCTTCAAAGTATTTTTAACTATTAATAGACCTACTTGAAATAAAAAAACGTATTTTGGGTTTCCCTTATTCCAAAATGTTACAAGACTACAACTTCTCCTCCAATATAAAAGGACACTTCTCCACCTAGTTACTCACACCTATCAAGCAACATTGGCTTTATGAAAATCCACTCAAATATATACACAATATCCATTACATACACCTTGATGCCTAAATGTTTCTTAAAGCCTTGAAAGGATTCTCTTTTGTCTAAACCAGAAGGAGTTACCCAATTAAGAGGCAACACTCTCCCTCAAATTCCATTATTTTATTTTATATACCCACTCCATAAATTATTCTTATTCCATGCATGTATAAAAATACCTGTATCCTCAATATTCAATTATGTTTTTATAAAATGCTTTCTACCTATACTAACACATACTTCCATCTGATGGGTAACAGACATACAGTTTACGCGTATGGTGGACTACCAACTCACTAAACGATGATTGTTCGTTTTACCACTACCGCCTACCTTTGTGTACTTTAGGATGTAATATATATATATATATATATATATATGTTTTATATTTTATATATCATGTATTTATGATTATTTAATTTTTTTACAATGCATGTCTTTGTACATTCCATTTGGTGTGAGTAAGATTAATTCATTTGAGGAAGTGTGGACTACCGCCCCTCAAAGCGATGTCAATTTTTCATACACTCAATGCAATGTATTGGGGATGGATTTAGTGGATATATATGATATATATGAAATATAAGATATAATAAATATAATTTAATAATTATATATATATATGTATTTTAATTTCATTCTATCAATATGAAAATTAAATGGAAATTGTGTTCATGCGTACGTACGACTTACCGTCTCCATGAATGTTGTATTCCATTTCATAATTATATATTTAATATATTGTAATAAATAATGTATACTGAATATAAATAATATTTATAACATTTTTTACTTTCTTGAAATTATCATATAGTTATATGTACTAAAGATATGATAAATTAAAATGCATTTGAAGAACAAAGACGATATTACCCGAAGTGAAACATTAACCTAAAATTACTAACAAGCAGGTAATATATAATCACAATAAACTGATTTTTGGTATTTTATGTAATAATATCATTCTATTATATATTTATAATAAATTATTGTTTATTATACAATATTTTTTAAGGAGAAATATGAGATTCAAGACACAAGTTAAAGTAATTTCATCTCACACCATATTTACATGAGGCACATGCCTTACTCACCAATTAATTTTTAAGTTCATTTACTACCAATAAATGTATTATATTCCTATTATAATATAATATATTGTTATTTAAATATCTATATTATGATAATTCTATCATGGTGTTTAATAATCAAAAGTTACCAAATCATTAATATAATTTTCGACACAATTTTTCTTTTTTTGAGACACATACCATGTTATGAACCTATATTTTCATATGATATGTGTAATATTCCCTTGATGTGTTATATCATAAATATTAATATTTTATTTTTATTCTAAATCTCCATTGAATTCAATTTTTTACATTGGGAGTATGATTCAATGTAAAAATGAGATAATATTTTATTGAAAAAATAATTCTATTTATTTTGATTGATAATGACAATATTTTGATTGATGAGGTTTTATGACCCATCCATCATGAAAACTCATGATCTTTCAAATCATATGGCTATTCTTTATGATTTCAAGTATTTGTATAGTTTTCCCACACCATGCTTCTCACCATAATTACAAAAATGTTTTCATGAAAATTGGAGGTTACCTCTCTCTTCGGACGATAATATGTGTTATTTCAAAACCATGCATTCCAAAAAGGGATTTAAAGAATATTCTACAAATCCACTAAAATCATTAAAAGACATTTTTCCTTTTTTTATATTACCAATTTGTTCAATGAAATATTCTTATTTATTTCTTAATAATTAATTTTCTAATCTTTTACATTAAAAAATGAATATTTTTATAACTCGTACGACATGTATGGATTTACCAACCATAAATTAATTAAATTTAAATGGTGATTTTATAAAAGATATTTTTAAAATTTATTTTCAATGAAATGGTTTTCAAATAAATTTCAAGCTTTCATTATTTTTTCCATTTTATTTTTCAAGGAATGTGGTATGGAAAAGGTTTTATTCTTTTACTATATGTTTTCATGGAGAAACAATTATCAAATTTTAGTTAACCCCTAAAAAAAATTTCAAATGAGAACGGATTTAAAAATGCATTCAATGATATATTTATAAGTTTTCATATTTATGTTAATGAAATTGGATTTCCAATGGATTTATGTTTTATGAAGCCTTTTTCAAAAAAGAAAGGATAATTTTTCGATGAAGTGTTTTTAAAATATCATTCAAAATTAATTCCATAAATCTGTTGGGGTTAATCATGGCTTTATTGGGAAAGAATTCAATTTTTTCATTAATATTAATTCTATGAATGGCTAATGTTTATTTTCAAGATGTTTATGAAATCTTTTTTTCTCTCACGAGTTATATTCTTTTACAACCCGCTTCTCTCAGGGATTATGATTTTGATGATGTTATTAAATAAAATGTATATTTTTTCAATGTTTATGATTATATTACTTGTTTACGATACCAATTTCATTTAATGGGTTATGAAATGAATTTTATGATGTTGTGTTATATGTTAGTATAACATATTTATGCTATGGGTGAGACCTATATCTCCCTCAAGTGCATTGGGTAAATATTTTTATTTCAAGAGACCAAAAATGACGGAATGAGGATTTAACATGGTTTATTATTAAGGGGTTGAAATAGGGAGTGAACCTAGTTTAGAATTATAGGGTTTGAATTGGGAGTGAACCTGGTATAGTAAATGACTTTTTCCACTACGATGGTCTTATAATTGATGCCTTGGATATTGTGTAAAACATATTGTATACATATTTTTCAAAAAAAATTCCATATTTTATTCTTAAGTTATGATATCATGGATTTTGTTGTTTATTTAACCAGATTCATATATTATGAACTACCATGATTCAGGGTAAGATTCAGGTTTACGATCATTGGAATCTAGGGTATGATATTCTATTGTCATGACCATGATCTCATACCCTTATTCTCATGATGATGCTTTCATATATCCATTATTTAGCATTACTGGTCATCAGTACTCACCCATTTTTATGTTTCCTTCCCCATGTGATGAATATATCATAATGTTGGTGCATTTAATAATGGTTCTACTCAAGAATGACCATGTGTGAGATAATGTGGATTTTTTATGTGCCAATTTTTATCTTAATATGTTTCTAATGTAAATATATTTATATAGAATGTGGGTGTATGTTTGTATAATGTCTTAAGTATTCTGAAAATTTGATATAATTCTTATGTATGTTACGATTGAGGTTGTTACATTACCCCCATAATTCAGTAAGACTACTAACACCATGGTAACTGAGTAATAGATTATGTATTTATAGAAGATATTTTTGGTCATAGGATATGGAGAGGGGGAAAATTTTAATCATTTAGTTTATTACCTAAAAGTGATGTGTATACATGGTGGTGGACGATCTAGAATACATTGGGGGAATAATAAAAATAACTCATAAAATTAAAATATTTTATAGATACACTTGTCAAAAAAATCTGCATGAGAAACAAAGTCAAATGAATATAATCACCCTCAGTATAAAAAAAAGAAAGAATGATGTGTTGCTGAGTAAATTGTTACTTTTACATTGGAAGCCGAGAATAAAAAAAATTACATAAAAAATGGGATACAAGTTTATACATTTAATTGATGCTATTATGCCAAGTATCCTAAGATCACTAGTTAATCAAAACATTTTTTTTCATATAATCAAATATTTTTATCCAATAAAAATAGATAAGTATTGATAGATGTATTTCATTTATACATTTTTGTGTGTTATAATAAATTTATTTGTAAATATAAATTATTATTCATTCCAAATGATAGAAAATTTTAGATGTTATATGTTTTATGGTTGGAATGTTCTATACAAAATGAATAAAAAACTCTATATTATAGAAAAAATATACTTCACATCACAATTGATGTCAATAGGAACATCACTAGATTATTGAGTTAAAATTAGATATATGGAACATGATTAGATAGTTGAAACATCATATATTGTAATTACGTTACATGAGATTCAAATGGAGTTTTTGCAGCTCAGGATTAGTCATGAAGAGGTTACAAAGAGTGGAAATCAATTAAACATCATCCTCAAAAATACACATCATGAATGTACAAGATAGAGGGATAAAATAATCCCACTGTAGATATATTTTTCATATTGTAAAAATTTAGTACATGTCATCAATTTTTTGGGATACTGAAAAAATAGAGATATGAAGAGATCTTCTGGAGGCCAAGTGTTTTGACCAAAAACCCAATAAAATTACAACTCGGTTGAGCCTTTGAGATTGGAGGGGTTGTGGGACACTCACCAAGGAACATCATATATATGGGAGCACACCACCCTGGAGCGCTGATCCCACTAATTTTCTATAAGATTTTTCTAACACCCCGACAACAGTTATGGGAGTCGATGCATTATTTTAATTCACTAGCATGATTAAAGGGAATCAAGTCCCAAAAGTCCAATCAGTTTAGTAGTCATGAAAAATAAATTTCATACATGAACATTAAAATACACATTATAAAATAAAACACAACATAAATGATCCATTGAAAATTACATTAATCCCTCAGCTTAACCCTTTTTATCAATCATAAAATACTTATTCACATTCTGGAAAAAATAAAACATAGAAAGGGGTGAGCTAAGATGCTGAGTAAGGATAAAAATATAGCAGAAACATTCATAAACAAACAAAAAAATTTAGGGAAATGTATTAGACTAAAACAAAATCCTCTTAAACATAGTTTTAATCAAAATATGCAAATGATAAAATTTAATAATTCCATTTACTTATTCTCATGGATATTATACTAGTTGAAAAATTAAATGCAATATCAATAGCCACTTTCATAATTATGGAATTCAATATTCCAGACATCATAACCACATAGTCAAGGCCTTCTTCCAAGACTACAAATAAGATTTTGTCAATGCCTTATGCCAAGACAATGGTTTGTATCAAGAGACCTATCGATGCATTGAGGAGCTATAACGGGCTCCACCTATCATTAACTAATCCCAATGCATTCCCCATATGAAAAAGATTAAATGTAACATAAACATTCATATTTCAACTAGCATACTAAATTTCAATACATTATCCATAAACCATGAGTGGTATAAAAATGGCACATCCATAGGCAAACATATCACAAAACCATCAATAAAATATGGAATATTTGTATCATAATTAATCAACTCCAAACAAGTTAAAAATCCATCATGGGATGTTTATATAGATGAAAATGACTTGTAAAAATCATTGAGAGAAATAACTATTTTTCAAAATAATATTTAAAAGTCACTAAATTTTGAAAGTAAGAAATTTAATGAAATGTTTTAATCATAGTTTCCCATACCACATTGAAACTTTGGAAAGGTATTGTAATTTTAAAAACATTCATGTCCATATAAATAAATCCTTAAAACCCATTTTCAAAACATAGACATTAATGAAAATTAGTTGGAAGAATAAATATTTAAAACATTTAAAAGGATTTTTTGTAAAAAATGTCCCTTAAAAATAATGTCTTTGGAAAATATTTTATGATACTTGGATAGGGATATTAAATATATCCCAGTAGATACTTACGTAAAAACAACCTCAGATACTAATGAGATTATGAAATTAACCCTTACCTTGAACTTTCCTTTAGTGGAGGGTACATTTGTCCTCTTATATAATGACCGTAGTATGTTATTGAATTCTACTATAACAATTTTAATATTAATTATATCATACATGATTCATTTATGGCTTTATACTACCCATTTCATAATAATTTCCATTAAAAATTGACATTTTGGGTAATAATCGCTTTCTTTATCGTACATGTTTTATCTTCTTAATATTTATTGTATCAAATAGATCATGATTTTAATACTTCCATAATATAAAATATTATTTATATATAAAAATTTTTTAGAATATAAATATGTATAACATAAGTTTATATGAAATGGAAAACACCATATATGTAGAAGGTAGGTCGTACGTATGCATAAATACAGTTTCCATTTTAAAATCATATTGAACAAAACTAAGTGAATAAGTTATATTTAAGTACATATATATATATATATTTGAATTATTATTTCATATATTACATACTTATTAATGAAATATATTTTATATTCATCGTTGAATACTGAACGTGGAATTGAATCTCATCGCATCGTGGATACGGTAATCCGTATGTACGCACGAGCGAAAATATAATTATATTGATGGAGTAATCGTATGTAATTTTATGGTATATAAAATATAAAAAATCATTATCGTGGTATATTTATTATTTAAATCTGTTATACTCATTATTATATCCATCAAAATAATGAAGTGTTTGAATATCAAACTACACCACGAAGTAGGGATGGTAATCCGTACGTACGCATGTATGCTGACAGTGTCATTTATAGGACGGATAGATTGATGAATATGGTTGTAAAATTTTTATAATAACATCACATTATAGATAATATAATGGAGGTATTTTTTTATAATGGAAACAACAAAGAAAGAGGAAGTGGAAGAAGGAAATAACATGAAAGGGGTGATGAAATATTTACCTTTTCTTCTGGTTCTTCCTTTTGATTTGATAGAAAGTGATCCTAGGATAGATTTATGAAAAAATTAAGGATTCTAGGATGAAGGGAGAAATGTTGGGAGGATATTTCGGTAGGTTTTGTCCATGAAAAAAGTCATTGGAAGTGTGAAATTAAGAGAAGCGTAAGTTCCCTTTTATTAGAGAGGTGAGGGTCACTTTTGGAAAAGCTTGAAATATTGTTTTATAATAAATTCTATTTCGGTTTATAAGGGATTAAAAATGAATTATTTAAATAATATGGTGGTTATGTGTCGAAAAACTCTCAAACAATAGGTTTTAGATAGGGTTATCTCATCATATTAATATTATCTTTATGATTTAACTCAATGTTAAATAGTGTTACATTCACCATTTATCTTTGTATTTTTATATTATACGATTAATAAATGAACTATAAACATCCAAGAGAACCAAAATATGTACATTAATGACATATATAATATTATTAAGGTCCTTTGGCCGAAAATTATATTTTTTGGAATATTATATCGAAGAATAATATAGTATTTGATTTAAAAACTCAATTATGTCAATTTTGACAATATTTAATAAATGATTTTTGTAAAAGTAAAAAAATTATTAATTCAAATAAATTCATTTGTTAAATAATATCATGTCATATTAACCTAAAATATTCTTATAATTCACCAAAAGTCTCATTTTTCATTTATTTGGATATTTATAATATCAATTATTTTAATATTTCATTATAAGGTATTTAATTTGTCACCATGGCGTCATAAATAAATTAAATTATTTAACGTATAAAAATTATAAATAATTTATCATTACTTATAAAATAATTTTTTCTTTCTAATGAATATTTATAGTCGACTTTATATTTTGTATAACCCTATATTAAAAATGGGTTAGAAATTAAACTTTGAATTTTACTATTTTAAATCTTCTTTAAATAAAATAATAATAAATGTCCTAATCTAATCCATGTGAACCATATAGGATCATATTGAATTCCTAAGGTTTTTTGGTCGAATTATACTTAATCAATAGAATTAAGATATGTGTTAGGGTAATTATGATATAATTTTTACCCTCAGTTACTCAATTTACTCTAAGTAGTGGTAAATAAAATTCAAAAGTTACTATTCACCAAATATTATTTTCAACTTATTGAACAACATTTCACTTACAGATATTAACCATGTCCCTCAAATTTTTGATATTCAACTCACTGAAATAGTAAAATTACTTTCTAAACAAAATTGAAAATTCTCAAAGAAGGTGGGTAAAAGACATTAAATTGTTCGATAAAATTATATTTATATAATATTATTATAAAATTACTCCAATGAATTATTTTGAACATATATTGGTATTATGTATCTATTTTGACATAAATTAAATTAAATTAAAATAAATAAATATTTAAATAAATTTTCGGTTTTATAGAATAACATAGTTTTTTTCAGTATTCATCAGAAATTGAATGTTTTCGGAAAAATATAAAAAATTTACCCGAAGATAATTTTGATATTATAATATAAATATTGAATTCTATTCTACCAAACTAAAAATATAGAATTTTTAATAATTAATTTAAAATTAATTCCCATTGTCAAAACAGAAAAGTAGGTTTTTAAAAATAAAAACTATCAAAAGATTAGCACGTGTTTATGTAAAATTTAAATGTGAAATTACATATAATTACCTACCATGTATTAATTGATAAAAATATAATCTAATTATACTTCCAAACCATTAAAATAAATAATTTCACACTATAAATTATTTTGATAATAAAATTTGTTTTCAATAAAAATAAATTATTTTTTAGTATAATCAAAATATGTTAGTTATCAGAAAAGTACAATAAATTTTCCAAAATAAAATTTTATGTCCTATTTATAAAGAATACTTTTGTTTAATTAAATTGAATATATAAAAGTGTCAAATATTGGTTTAAAAAATGGGTTTCCGTTTAATGGTGGTAAAATTACATTTTCACAAAAATACATTCTTTTATATGAAAAAATTAATTTATACTTATATTATGTCTATGAAACACATAATATGCACAATAAAATTATATGGAGTATATAAAATTCAATATTTAATCAATAATATTTATAACAGCTTTTGAACAGCTAGTTTGGTAAGTCTTGGTGCACTCAAACTTGGTGTTGCATGTATCGAAAACTATTGAATTACATGGAATAAAATGACATTCAATGAAATCTGTGGGTTTTACATTCTTCTCCCCATATTAGAAATTGCATCCTCGCAATTGTAAAATAGTTTTTGGTAACGTCATTTAATGTCCTACATCGGAAAAATATTCAATAAAACTATAACTTTAATAAAAAGAAAGAGAAGTAAAAATGGTCAACTAAGATAACCCATACTAGGATTCTATGTAGGAAAACATGGATATGGAAGCTAAACTAAGTGTCATGTTCTGATGGAGAGTGATTGAAAACACTATCAGGAGAAAGATAATAACAAGAAACCCACAAACTTGTGATGGGATAAACGGTAATTAGTTTCCCAGTATGGAAACTAAACAAATCACTTTTTTAAGTTTTATTTCATAATGTTAACGAATTTATTTATGAGATTGACTAAGAAAATAAACGAATATACTTAGTTTTTAAGTAGAGTTTCATGATTTATTAAATTTTTACCACCAACACATCTTTTTTTCAATGGATGAGTATTCAAGATGACTATGTCCCACCTAAAGCACTAGAATCTACTTCTTTAGAATCACATAATCTAAAAAGGACAAAGTATATATATTTATCTTTCCATTATAGATTAACCAAAAAAATGGCTAGTACAGGATCAGATGATTCCTTGAAAAGGATAATCTTTTAGAGAAAGAAATTATAATCTTATTTTTTAAAATTAATCCCACATTAACCAATTTTCAACAAATACCTTTCAATAAGAAATTGTCCCTAAAATCCTCCAATATAATAAAAACTAATATGGAAACCCAAAACATTGGATAATTTTATTACACAGTCTTCCACATTAAATTATATATCCAAATAACATCGACTTCTCTTAAAGTCACACACTTAAAAGTAATAAACATATTCATATATTCTCTATGATAGGTTAATAATTTCAAAAATAACCCAAATTGAAATAAATCCAAAATAAAAAAATAGATAAGAATCCACCATTACTCTTAATATGAAATCCTATATTATTGTTTTTTCCTTAGTCATATAGTGTTCCCAACAGAGCGAACATCCTCCAAAATAACAATTATCACTTAATCCCAAAATCATTTTCCTATACTAAGGATATCCATTTGATAATACATAAGATCACAAATAAATTTATTATTTATCAATAAATTCATTTAACTAAAAATAATTTTTCACACTAACCAGGGACATCACGTATTCCCCTGGTAGTTGATAAATCTAAATCGCACTCTGGTTGTGGGTTCTATTTCCACAGCTTTGTCGGACGCGATGGGTTTTCACACAGTCTGCATGTTGTTATTTTTCAAAACTATATTTTATAATATTCCAAAAATGATATAAATTCATCAAAATAACTATAACATTATTTAACCACAAATGATATCTCATACCTCTAATTTTTCATCCCAAATATTAGTAACATGTAATTGCCTCAAATTTAAGGATCATATAAACCTAAATGATTCATTATAACTATATCCACAAAAGAAAAATAATTCATTCTCAAATAGAATTTTCACATAAAAAACTACTTGGTTAAACATAAAAGAGAATAGTCTTCCAATGTAATCTCATACATATAAACATTTACACATCAATTTATATCCTAATAGGTTTTCCATGACTTAGAGGTTATTATATATAATAGATAATTGACTCAGGTAATGCCAAGGTCGCTTACATTTATGGAAGATAACTATAATTGGACACTTATGATGTTTTTTATTTTCTTTCGTAGTACTCTTCATTTTTTCTCAACAATTCTTTAATTTATCTCCTTCTTTCCCATACATAATGAATTTATTTTTTCTATTGAGACACTTTCCTAGGTGTCTCTTTACACATTTCCAACATGGTGAAAATTGAACATTCTTTTCTCCTTTGTCTCCACTACTAGAGATCTATCATTCATAACCTTTCTCTTTTTTGGTGTGTCTGGGAGTTTGCTAATATATATGTTGTTGATCATATTTGAGGAAAATAGATTTGGCATGAAGATGATACCTATTACTCCTATCAAAATTCTATTTCGTGGCTCATTTCCACCATGGGTCCCACCTTGTACATTGTGTTCAATATTTCTAAGACTTCCTTGGAATTCAGTCTTTGACTAACACAAGAATACATAGAGTGAGTCATAAAATAAATTAGAGAAAATCATAAGACCTTACTATCAATCAGAAATAACATAGGATTAACCAAGGTTATTTATTCTCATCATATATTAAAATCCATTAAATCAGTTTGTAACAAAAATGTGAATTTTCCTAAGCATATCCATCGGGAGTCTCGTAACCAGGAGTACAGCAAGCCCCATTGTCGTGCACTAGTCCCCATTTGAGTCTTGCTCAAAGTTGTGTTTTCAGGTTTTACACATAGGTACATCTGTATCAGAGACACCTCAATCAGCTCGTATCCAGACATGGATGCATTTTTTGGAAAAATCAAAAAATCTCTACAGTACCATAATTATAGGAAGTTCTTTTATACTAATCCTCAATTTCTATCTTAGGGAAATGTTCTATATTCATATTTTTTCTAAATATAGCTTCATTGTTTTGTATTAAACTTCCAATGATACAAACTATAACTCCCCAACCCTAGTTATAGGAGTTGATGCATTATTTTAATACATTGGCACGATTACAAAGAATCAATTCCCGAAATACTGATCAATCTAGCAGTCTTGAAAATTTATTACATATATAAATATTACATTACACATTAGAAAATAAAACAAAACATAAATTAACCTTTGATAAATCCATTAATCCCTTGGCTTAACCCTGGTTATCAATAATAAAATACTTCTTCACATCCTGGAAAAAATAATACATAGAATGGGGTGAGCTCAGATGCTCAGTAAGGATAATAATATAGTATAAACCTTCATAAATAAACATAAATATTTATTGAAATCTATTAGACTAAAACAAAATCCTTTTAAATATAAAATTTAGTATAATATGTCAATGATAAAAACAAATAATTCCATTTACTTATTTTCATGGATAGTCCACTAGTCAAATAATCACATGCAATATTAGTAGCCATATTCATAATGATGGAATTCATAATTACATACTTCAAAACCACATAATTAAGGCCTTGTTCCATGACTAGAGAAATGATTTGGTCATGGCCTTGTGCGAAGGTACTGGTTTTTCTCATGAGACTACCGATGCATCAAAGAGCTATAGCGGGTCACACCCATCATTTTCTATGTCCGATACATTCCCCATATTAACATTATTATTAAAAATAGCATTCAAAATGTTGATACATTATCCGTAAACCATGAATACTATAAAAATAAAACATCTACAGTCATACATATCACAAAACATTCAATACAATATAGAAGATTTGTATCACAATAAATCAACATCAAAAAATATAAATATCCACAAAGGGATGTTGATATAGATGAAAATGATTTGTAAAAATCATTGAAAGAAATATCCATTTTTCATAAAAACATTTAAATGTCACACATTTTAGAAAGGAATACATTCAAAGACATTTTTGAATCAATGTGTCCCATACCATTTTGAATCTCTTGAAAAAAATTAACATTTTAAAAACATTCATGTCAATATAAATAAATCCTTAAAACCCATTTTGAAAACATGAACATTAATGAGAATGATTTAGATGCTTAAATAATTAAAAATTTTAAAATGATTTTTAGTTAAAAAAGGCCCCATAAAAATTATACCATTTAATACTATTTAATGAAACATCGATATGGATAATAAATATGTCCCAGTAGATACTTACATAAAAACAACCTCGAATAATAAAGGCATTGTGAAATTAACCCTCACCTTGCACTTTACATGAGTCGAGGGTATATTTAATCTCCTATATAAAGACCACATTTTATTATTAATTTATATCAGAACCATATTAATAATTATCATATCATACATGATTCATTTATGACTTTGTTATACCCATTTAATAATAATTTCAATGTTAAATTAAGAGTTCGGGTAATAATAGATTTCTTTATCATACATGTTTTGACTTGTTACTATTAATTGTAGTAGTTGGATCATGATTTAAATACTTACATAATATAAAAAATGATTTATATATCATATATATTTATAATATTAATATTTATAATATAGGTATATATGAAATTGAAAACACCGTTTATGGAGACGGTAGGCCGTATGTACGCAGAAAAACTGTTTCCGTTTTATTATCATATTGAACAGAACTAAGTAAATAAGATATATATAAGAACCAATATAAATATATATATAGTAGAATTATTATTTCATATATTAAATAATTATTAAGGATATATATTTTAAAATAATCGTTGATTGGGGAACGTGGATATGATTCTCATCGTGCCGTGGAGACGTTAATCTGTACGTACGCACGAGCGAATATATCATTATTTTGATGGAAAAATCTTATGTAATTGGATGGTGTATCATATGTACATAATAATTACCATGTTATATTTATTAGTTTCATCAGTTATTAACATTATTAAACCCATCCAAAAAATAATGTGTTTGAATAACAAACTACACCACGACGTTGAGATTATAATCTGTATGTACGCACATATGGAGACTTTTTAATCTATAGGATGGATAGAATAATGAATATGGTTGTAAAGTTTTTATAATAAGATCATATTATATTGAAGATACATGTGTTATTATTTTAGAATGGATAATACAAATAATGAGGATGTGAATTAAGAAAAGAACATGAAAGAGGGGGTGAATCATTTACCACTTCTTTGGGTTCCTCCTTTTAATTTGATCAAAAGGGCTCCATAGGATGGATTTATTACCAATGGAACGCATATAGAATGAAGGGGGTTAAGTTTGAAGGATAGTTGTGTAGGGTTTTGCCGATCCAAAAGGCTTTGGAGGTTTGAAATTAAAATAAGCTTATGTTCCCTTTCATAAGGGAGTTGAAGGTTACTTTAGGAAAATCGTGAAATATTATTTTATAATAAAATCATTCTCGGTTTCTAATGGTTCAAAAATAAATTATTTAAAGTATAATATGGTGATGGGTTGAAAAAATGTCATCTAATAGGTTTTAGACAGGTTTAGGTATTCACATTAACCTTATCCATTAGATTAAACTCTTAGCTAAATAGGTTGACATTTATTATATCTCTTGGTATTTTTAAATTATATGGTCAATAAACATACAATAAACTTCGAAGAGAACCTCAATAGGTTCATTAATGACATATATAATATTATTAAGTCCATTTGGAGTATCCATAGATTTTTTTGAATATTATATCAACAAATAATATATTATTTGTTTTAAAAACTCAATTATGTTAATTTAAACATTATTTAATAAATGTTTTTGATAAAGTCCTAACAAGACTATTAAATAGAAATAAATTCATATGATAAATCCTATCATGTAATATTAACCAATATAATTAGTGTAATTCATCAAAAGTCCCATTTCACAGTTATTTGTTTATTTATAATATAAATAATTTAATATTTCATTATTAAGTTTATTACTCAATCATCATTTTGTCATAAAAAAATTAAACTATTTAATGTATAAAAATTATAAATAAAATATAATTATGTATGAAATCATCGTATCTTTCTAATGAATATTTTTAGTCTAATTTATATTATGTATAACACTATATTAAAAATGGTGTAGTTATTAAAATTTTATTATTACACTTTTAACTATTCTTTAAATAAAATTATAATAAATATCATAATCTAATCCAAGTGGACGAATGAGGATCATATTTTATTCCTAAGGTTATTAATGATCTAATTATACATTTCCCATAGAATGATGACATCTTTTATGGTAATTATGATATCATTTTTACACTTACTTTCCCTATTTTCTTTTAACCATGGTATATAAATGTCAAAAGTTACTATTCACCAAAAATTAATTTCATCTTATCGAACTAAATTTTACTTATTAATTTTAAGAATATCTCTCTAATTTTTTAAATTCAACTCACATAAGTAGTAAACATATGTTTTATAAAATTTGCAAATTCTCCTAGAAGGTGGGTAAAAGACGGTAAAATGATTGTTTAAATTTTATATATATAAAGATATTATAAAATGATTCAAATAAATTACATTGAACATAAATTGGTATTATGTATATATTTTGACATAATAAAAATTAAAATAACATAACATATTATTTACATAATTTTTTTATATAATAACACAATGTTTTTCACTATTCATTAAAAATTGAATGTTTTCAGAAAAATAAAAAAAAATTACACTAAAATAATTTTGATATTTCAAATTCAAAAATGAATTATATTTTACGAAATTCAAAACATAGAAGTTTCATTAATTAATTTATAATTAATTTAAGATGTCAAAACTAAAAAGATGGTTTTTTAAAAATTAAAACTATCAAAATATTGACTTGGGTTTATGTCTAGTTTAAATGTGAAAATACTTATAATGACCTACATTGTATTAAATGATAAAACTATAATCTAATTATACTTCAAAACCATTAATATACCAAATTTAACTCTATAAATTATTTTGATTAAAAAAGTTATTTCAAATTAAAATTTAGTATATTTCAATTTCATCAAAATATGAATGTTATCAGAAAAGTACAAAAGATTTATCCAAAATAAATTAATATGTCCTGAATCTAAAAAAGAATTTAATTTAATTTAATTGAGTATATAATAGTGTCAAATATTGGTTTTAATGTGGGTTTTCCATTAATATGTGGTAAATTTTCATTTTTTAAAAAATACTTCTTTTGTCTAAAAAAAGGAATTTGTTTTTATATTATTTATTAGAAACTCATAATGTGTATTTTAAAATTATATGGAGTATATAAAATTAAAAATACAGTTTATATATTCATAACATCTTTTTAATGGCTAGTTTGGTAAGTCATGGTGCGCTAGAAGTCGATGTTGCTTATTACACAAGATATTGAATTTCATCAAAGAAAATAACATTCTATGAAATCTTTGGGTGTTACAATTTTAATTTATTTTTTTCGGCAACCCTTGGTTAGCATGGGGGTGATTTATTTGTTCCATATAATGCGTAATGAATGACGATTTATTGTATGAGTTATTTTCAATTTTATTACAATCATTTTTGGATTTAATATTTTTGCATCAATTATATAATATTTCTAATTTCATATTGTCTGACCATTGTGATTAGTGTTATTAATTGAGTTTAACATAATTTATTATTTGAGCATATCCACTTACTATTAAGTTAAATACCATTGTTTAATGTGAGGTCTATGATTCATATTTATTCTGGGACCATTGGGTTCCTCTCAGTCCTATTTTTAAATTAGGCTTCAAGTGTAATGTCCCAGATCTTTTTCATATTTTATTTTAATATTATATGGGAATTATTTTGAGACCAGGATTTGAGACAGCGTTTAGTTCCGAGGCCTGGTGAGCATGGAACAAATTCTTGAATTTAATTAAATAACATGCGAGTGTGGTTTTCCTGCAAAAGTGGATTAACTTCTAAATGAATTCTCGGATCAGAAATCTGAGGGAATCATTGCATCTAGAGAAGTGGGGTTACCCTAGGAGAGACCTAACATTGGCTGTCACAGGTTGGTGGTGAAATCCAGTTTTTGGACGCAACCGTAATAAAATATTTAATTAAAATATTTTATTAAATTTTGTTGCACCGAATATATTTTATCCTTTTTAAATAAAGGCTTTCATAGGGGTCCCTGGTTACAGAATTCATAACCCTGAAACCCCTGGAGGCTCTTGGAATGCTCTGGATGAAATCCCCATTGTAGCGACGACATTCTTGATAAATTTCACTAGTGACGACGGCACGACGACTAGATCTTCGCCAACAAGCGTCGCAGATCCAGGTAGGGCATTTAATCTCTTTATGATTTCTTTTCCGTTCTTAATTCCTACGACGAACGGATTTTCCGGCGGATCCATCAAATTTGTGGGATGGTCTTTTTGCGGGAATTTTTTGATTTGATTGTTGAAGTTTTTTTTTGTTTCGTTTAGTCTCCTAACGATGACGAACCAAGATCGACACGAACATCGATCGAGGTTCGTCCCTCTTGATTTTTTTCTGATTTTCTCCCTTATTTTCTCGCGTTCCTCATGAGCGTTCTAAGCATCCTTCGTGGAGGTATGAACGATGGTTAATTGCGCAAATTTTTTCCAACGCAACAATCCCACATTGAAGATCTAGCATCGGAAAAACCCCATAGAAGTGTGACGGCAGTGGCGACAGGCGGATTGAAGCAGATCGAAATATATCGTTCTTCGAACGATTTAGGCATGGATGACTGGAATCAGATTTTAGAGCCGATCAAAGGTCTGAAACCAACAGATTCGACATCATGACTATGGGCTGATCCATAATCTTTAGTTTCATGGAAAATGGACAAGAGAAACGCGATCCGGTGATCTGGCCGAGGCGTGAGGAGGAAGAGGACGTTTCTGGAAAAATCCCGACTACACGACATGTAGTATGGGATACACGATGTGTGTTCATCAGTAGAGCACTCGGTGTGTACTCTAGGAGTACACAGACACGGGTTGGGTACAAAGCCAAGGACAGGGCATGGATACCCTTCCCCGACCATATCCAGCCATATACACGGGATACCCCGTGTACTGGTACAGGGGAAGTTGACACGGACAGACACCATGTACGGGCATTCTGCCAGGGTACACGGGTGTTTCCCCATTTACAAGACATAGTGTGTTCATAGACCTACAGGACGTGTATATGGTTTCCTACATGACTACGATTCCAGAAATGGGCCGTTTACACAGGCAGTACCCAGAGTCAGGGAACACGGCATGTGATCCTTCTACTTGCCTTGTAGATGGGTTTTACACAGCATGGACGGGTGACACGGGCCGTTTACACGGGCAGTACGAGGAGTCAAGGAACACGGCGTGTAACACTACTACATGCCATGTAACCTATTTTACAAGGATTGATCTAGTGTTCTTTTGTGACTTGGGCTAGTTTCCTTAGAGTTCATCCCCGTGGAATTTTTCATGATGGTTTCCGGTATCATTTCCTATGTACAGGAGTATGATACCTTCAGCAGGACTTGCTGAATTGAGTTGTTAGAATCCCCTCTCTAATAGATAGAGACAGATCCTCTATTCATTACTGGAACCCTGAGTAGAGTTATTGGTATCGACGTGACCACCTATACCCGGGCGCCAATCCTCAGCTTAAAGGATTAGTTCAAACTGAGATGTTGGAATCACCCCATATCTATTGGTTGTGATCCTCATATGAAAATCTTATTCCCAAGTACTTGAGCAGTGTGTTCTCCCAGAATGAGTACTTCATAACTCTGTATTCAGACCGAGGAGTGTGTTCTCCTTGTTAGGTGCTTAGTGGAATCATCGAACTGGATCTTAGTGGGGGTTTCATGATGGTCGATCTTGAATGAGTATATCTGGATATTATTTTTATATGTTATGTAAACATATAATGTTTAGAGCATACTGTACCATTCCTTTGTGGTATTTTTCCCTGGTTGTATTTCTTTTGTGGTTTCTGGGCGTCCTACTAGGTATTTTTATACTCACCCTTGAACGGGCTTTGCCCGCACGTGTCGTGTCTTGTGCAGACGAGCGAGCCTTTGACAGGAATACAGGTGGACCAGGACCCGATGGTGCTCATTGAGATCAGAAAGGACGATTTGTGTTCTTATAGCTATAACTTGTAGTCCCAGTATTTTTCACTATAGGTTAGTATTTGTTATAGACTCTCTTTTGGTGGGATTTTACTTTTAGCCCAGGGTTTTACATTATAGTACTTTACTTCTTGTTGTACTCTATTGGTGGGGTTTTTAGTGTATGCATGAATTTCCATTTTTTAGTAGTTATTAATTTTCAGCTTTGTGGGATTGGAGATGTGTGTGCTTGTCTACAGGTTTATAGGAAATTCCTGCCATGTTAGTAGCATGCCAACTCAGTGCTAGTCACCCGCCCCTGGCCTATTGGAGGCGGGCTTGGGGAGTTTCGGCTCGAGCCCCTGTGGGACGGGTCGTGACAGAGTGGTATCCGAGGTGGTATGTTCTATCTTATGACCGAGAGTCTGTGAGTTGGTTTGGGGAAATAGTGTTAAGTGTTTCGAGTTTGGATTTTTGGCCAGAGACCCCTGTGTTGGTGCGGGAGGCCGATGTATCCATACAACAGGACTATGATAACCTGCATTTCGACTCAAAACACGCTAACACTAGTTTTAGGGTGAAATAATCGTACATTCATAATATAGGAATGGGTTGTGGTTTCCATGTCCTTCTTGAGTCATCTCTCCAGATATACTCACTGACTGGGATACATCTTGTTTCCTTACAAGATGACTCCATGACGCTCTCCCCCTAGGATCAAGCAGCTCGATCATGAGGATGACCTCCTCAGTGACGAAGCTTCGATAAAGGGACCGGATCCCCCAGTTTTAACTTCGAGTGGTGTTCCAGTTATTCAACAACCTATGGAGAAGTGTTTAGTGCCTCCTGTACGAGTGGAGGAAGAGCGCATACTGAACACACTCCATGAGTTTCAGAGACAGAGACCCCTTAGGTTTCGAGGTGATCCTGATCCTCATGTAGCAGAGGACTGGCTTGAGGCAGTGACTATAGTCTTCCGTTTGGTCAGGACACCAGCAGACCAGATGGTGATCTTGGCGACAAGCCTTCTATAGGGCTCGGCAGGATGATGGTGGAGTTTGGTTATCCAGCCCACGATGAGGCAATTCTTGCATGGTCAGTGTTTGAGCTTCTCTTCAGATAGGAGTTTTCACTGGTTACCCAGAGATTAGTACGTATACAAGAGCATCTTCAGCTTCAGTAGGGGACCATGATAGTGGATTAATATTCTTCGAGGTTTACCGACCACTAATGGTACTCGATGTATATGGTCAACGATCAGTACTTCAGAGCTCAGAATTTTGAGCGGGGCTTGCGCAGAGACATCCGAGCTAGAATCATCCCTATGAGAATTCTTACTTATGCTGGGGTGCATGGACGGGATTTGGTGGTTGAGAGCTTCTTGGAAGAGCAGAGACAGCCAACCGTTGTTAGTAGTGAGCGAGTTGGGGCAGAGACCTCGGCAGCAGGGAGCCGACGTCAGGGACCCAGGCATGAGATATGTTTTCAGAGGATATCCCAGAAAAGAGGATCTTCCGTACTGGTTTCACATGGCACATCCATCCCACCTCGAGAGAGGTGATTCTACTCTTGTGATGGCAGGGTAAATCTTGCTCGAGATTATCCAACCCGCCGTACTACTGACATGGGAGTAGTGGATGGACCACCGATCCAGAGGCAACATGTCGAGAAGGCAGATCCATGGGGTGGTAGATGTGGTAGAGGAGTTGGGAGAGTAGCTAGAGGTGGTCAGCATTTTTTCCTTTTACCACCACCACCCCCAGGATGTCCACCCATGGCTCAGGGAGCTGGTGGACAGAGGTAGGGGAAGCTACAGGTAGCAGAGGCTTATGAACCAGGTACTCCTGGAATGATTAGAGGTACAATCTTTGTTTTTTCTACTTTGGCTTCCGTACTGATAGACACATGCTCTAGTCATTATTTTCTAGCTTCTTATCTTGTTCGAGACCTTGAGATTCCAGTGGAGCCATTGAATCAACCCTTATTCTTAAGAACACTAATAGGACAAGATTATGAGATCACACACCTTTATATACAGTGTGATCTGACCCTCGGAGGCGAGAGTTTTAGTTGGAACCTCTTGGTGGTAGCGTCTAGGCCTTATGATGTCATTCTTGGTATGGATTGTCAATCCAGAGTTCATTCCCATATTAACTGTTTTCGGTGAAGGGTGCGGTGTGTCCGTAGTGATGGAATGATGTTCTCCTTCGTTGGTGAAAAGGAGTCCCAGTCAGTGCAGGATGGACTCGTGTGTAGGAAGGTACAACCGTTTTCACATCAGTTGTCTTGTCTAGCCCTTGGCATATCAGACGTTACGAGTTTCCAGTAATAGTGGCTGAGTATGAAGATGTATTTTCGAAGGATGTCCTCAGACTTCCTCCTCATCAGAAGATAGATTGCATCAATGAGTTGCAACCCGAGACAACACCGTTATCAGCAACAACATATTGGATAGCTCCTGTAGTGATTCGAGAGCTAAGAGTTCATCTGGTAGAATTGAAGAGGAAGGGCTTCATGAGACCCAGTGTTTCACCCTGGGCGGCCCCGGTATTGTTTTCCAAGAAGGCAGACAGGAGCTTGGGGCTGTGTGTGGATTAACAACGCTTGAATTAGGTGATCTTGAAGAACCGGTATCTAATACCGAGGATGGATGAAATCTTTGACCATTTAAGAGGGGAACAATGGTTCGCGAAGGTTTATCTACGATCGGGCTATCACCACCTGTGAGTACGGGATGAGGATATATCGAAGACGACTTTCAGACGTCGTTACGGTCACTATGAGTACTTGGTGATGCCCTTCGGCGTGACAAACACCCCGACAGTGTTTATGGGACTCATGAAATAGATATTTCAGCCATATCTAGATCGGTTCATGTTGGTCTTCATCGATGATATACTTGTGTACTCAACATCCGAGGAGGAGCACACGAGGAACCTAAGAATGGTTCTTGACACACTCCGAGAGCACCAGTTTGACGAGAAACACTCGAAGTGTCAATTATGGATACATGAAGACCACTTTCAGGGACACAATATCTCAGCATATGGTATTGCAGTGGACCCAGCCAAGGTAGAGGTAGTGTTAGCATGGGAGCCACCCCGTAGCGTGATGGAGGTGCATAGTTTCATTTGGATGGAAGGATACTATCAGAGATCCATTTTTGATTTCTACATGATTTCAGCACCCATGATAGTTTTGACCTGAAAAGGGTATCCTTTCGTGTGTACCGAGAGATTCCAGCAGGATTTTCAGTAGTTGAGGCAGAGTCTGATGAGTGCCCCGATATTGAGACTACAAGAAGTTGGTGTCAAGTATGTGGTGTTTTGTGACACATCATGAACCAGACATGGTTGTGTCCATATGTAGAGGCAAGAAGTGATTGCCTATGGCTCACATCAGTTGAGGACACACGAGAAGAACTACCGACCCATGATATTGAATTGGCATCAGTAGTATTCACGTTGAAAATGTGGTTGCACTACCTGATGGGCGAGCGGTTTACCATCTACTATGATCACAAGAGTCTCAGATATATATTTTCTCAATAGGATCTGAATTTTGGATTAAGGCGATGGCTTGAGTTCCACTAGTATTATGACATTGAGATAATTTATACTCCTGGTATGGTGAACGTTATCGCAGATACTCTTAGCAGGAAATCCAGTTCGCGGTTGTTGCATGAGGTGACAAGGTATTTGGACTCTATACAGTTATCCTTCATTGATAGAGATGAGGGAGATTACCTTCAGTCAATGGTTGTTACCCCTCCACTCTTACAGTGATTTTGGGATGCACAGCTCGAGGAGGCTAGTTGTGAGATTCTGCATGCTCAGATATCTACATGTGATGATGCTGATGGATATTCAATAGGTGTGGAGCACTTTTTTCTTTTTAGAGGGAATCCATTAGTACCAGTGACATTACGGGAAGAGTTTCGGAGGGAGTTCCATACATCTCTTTTGGCGGTGAATCCATGCATGGAAAAGATGTACCAGGACCTCCGCCAATAGTTCTGGTGGCCAGGAATGAAGAAGTGTGTGGCAGAGTTTGTTTCTCAGTTCCTTACTTTTCAGTAAGTAAAGGCTGAGCACCAGGTTTCAGAATGTTTGACTCTGCCCCTTGAGGTTCCAGGGTGGAAGTGGTATGGGATATCCATGGACTTCATGACGAGATTACCATGTATGTCCAGGGGACACAATACCTCTTGGGTGATCATTGAACGACTCACCAAGTAGGCCCACTTCCTAACCGTACGGGAGCAGCGTTCAGTAGAGAGCATGGGACACCTCTACGTGCAGAAGATAGTTCGACTTCACAGAGTTCCATCCATGATCATCTCAGATTGTGATGCTCATTTCACATACTAATTGTAGAAGGGATTGTAGGAAGATTTTGGGACTCAATTATGCTTGAACAAGGCATTTCATCCTCATACTGATAGAAAGACAGAACAGACTATCCAGGTTTGGGAGGATATGCTACGAGCTTGAATACTTGACTTCGGTCGTAGCCGGGAGGATCACCTACCAAAACTGGAATTTTCTTATAACAATAGTTAACATTCCACTATTGGTATGGCCCCATTTGAGTCTTTGTATAGGCGACTTTGCAGGTCACCACTTTGCTGGAATGACCTAGGAGAATCAGCACTCATGGGCCCAGTGATGGTGCGAGATACTATAGAGAAGGTGCATGTCAGCCAGAAGCATATGAAGACAGCACAGAGTCAGAATAAGTCTTATGCCAACAGGAGATGGAGGCCCTTGGAGTTCTAGGAGTGAGACCATGTATTCCTTCGGGTCGCACCTCGACAGGGATTGTGGAGATTTGGCAGAGGCGGCAAGCTATCTTCGAGGATCATCAGCCCTTTTCATATTCTGAGTAGACTTAGAGAGGTGGAATACAGCTTAGCTCTACCTCCTCAGATGGACCAGATACACAACTCTTCCATGTGTCACAGATGTGGAGGTAGGTGCATGATCCATCACACGTTATCGACTTGGGTGATCTAGACATCAGTGATGGAGCAACCATTGCTGAGTACCCAGTGGAGATTGAGGATTGGCAGGATAAGATTCTCCGTGGGTGATCTATTCCCTTGGTGCATGTCTGGTGGTAGCATGAGAATCTCTAGGAGAGCACGAGGGAGCGAGATGCTCATATTCGGGTGCAGTACCCACATCTTTTTTAGTATCCTTTGTTTTGGCTTTTCATGGACGTAAAGACCTAAGGTGGGTCTGATGTGATGCCCCATATTTTTTTCATGTTTTTTTTATAATTTAAATTAAAATTATTTGTAGACCAGGCTTTGAGACAACGTGTATTACCGAGGCCCGGTAAGACCGGAACAAATGACTGAATTTAATTAAATAACATGCACGTGTGGTTTTCTTGAATTAGTGAAATAACTCTTGAACGGGTGCATGGATATAAAATATGAGGGCACCTTTGCATCCATAGCAATGGGTTTACCCAAGGATAGACCTAAAAACGACTGGTATAGGTCGGAAGTGAAGTCCAGTTTTTTGATGCAACCATAATAATATATTTAATTAAAATATTTTATTAAATTTTGTTGCAGTGAATATAATTTATCCATTTTAAATAAAGGCTTGCGTAGGGGTACAGGGTTACAGACCTCATAACCCTGAAACCCGGGGAGGCTCTGGGAATGCACTGGAGGAAACCCCCAATGCGGCGACGATTTTCTTGACAGATTTCACCGCCGATGACGAAGTGGTGACCAGATCTTCGCCAATGAGGTCCACTGATCTAGGTAGGGCCATTATTCTCATTTTGATTTCTTTCCCGTTTTTGAATCCTATGAAAAACACGGACTAATCCATGAAAATATTACCCCACGGATCGATAGTATTTGTGGGATGGGCTTTTTACGGGAATTTAGGGATTTGATTCTTGAAGTTTTTTTGGTTTCGTTTAATCTCCTAATGTTGACAAACCATGATCGACAGGAACATCGATTGAGGTTTGTGCCTCTCAATTTTGTTGTGCTTTCCTCCCTGATTTTCTCACGTTCTTCATGCGCATTCTACACGTTCTTCATGGAGGTATGAATGACAGAACATTGTGCATCTATTACGCGACGCAACGATCCCAAATTGAAGATATATATAGCATCCCGTCTTTTATAACATAACTTTTCATTCCATTACACAGAACTGAGGATCTTTAAGGTTTAGTGTCTTGGAAACAAGGAACATAAAACATGAAACAAAAAAAAACATTCTTCTTAAACACTTTAAAGGCTTCTCCTCATGTTCACCCTAGGCTCATTACTGCATCTCATAACCTGGGGACATACATCAAAACGAAGGGTGAGCAGAAGGCCCAGCAAGGGAAACAGGTGAAACATTTTACATATGAACTTGAGATACATCAATAAAGTCATGAAAAGAACTTTAATGCATGAAAATGAAATCATGAGGCATATCATAATAAAAATAAAACTTTTTCATAACTTGAAGATGTGGCTGCAACATTTAATATTGACAATCGTTTCATTTCACCAAGGTCCATCCCCATGGTGTCGTTAAAAATTACCATGGTTATTCACCAAGGCATCGTTAAAATTGTAATCTCTAGTGGTTACATCATTACCCAATGCATTGGAGCACTATCAGGGCGCACCCTTAAATTTGCCTTTATTATCATGTGAGCCACATATATCATCATCAAACATTTCATAAATAACCCATATAGCATAAAATAAATGGGTTTCATTTCATAATCATAACGTTTTAAAAACTGCTTTAAAGACATGATCTTTACGTCACATTAAACCCACGGAAAGGGAAAGAGGGTTTCATGTATGTAATTCCCATAATTTAAAATAGAACATTTTGATATATATGTGAATACCCCTGTAGAAATAAGAGCATTGAGTATTCACTTTATAACATAAAATAATTTTTAGAAAAGAGAGAGAGGCATTTTGAGACGAAAATTCTGCAGCATAACGGCTATGTTACAAGGTTTTAGAAAACATTGAGAAGAGAGGGGACATGGGTCAAACATTCATAAATGACCCATAAAACATTAGAGGGACAAAATATAAGGGATTTAAGAACATGGTAATGAAATTTGAAAATATATCATATGAAATGAAGAACATGAAAGGAAGAAAAAAAAGATTTCTCCTGTGAGAATTCGGCAGCCTATCGGCGTCACTTAAACATCAACAAAATTGATTTGACAAGGTCAAATAGGGTCTCTCATCATATGAACATAAGATTCCAGTATGATAGATATAGAGATCATACAACAACATAATAGAAAGGAACTTGAAAGAATTGACATGAAAGTAGAACTTCAAAACGAGAATGGTGAAGAACCACTTAAAAATTCGGCAGCCTAACGGCGCCACTTAAACTTCAACAAAATACTGAATTGAAGAGATCAAATGGGGTCTCTCATAATATGAACATAAGAGTCCAGTATGATAGATATAGATATCATACCCCAACATAACAAAAAGGAACTTGAAAGAATTGACATGAAAGTAGAACGTCAAAACGAGAAGGGTGAAGAACCACTTAAAACTTCGGCAGCCTAACGGCGCCACTTAAAACTTCAAAATACTGAATTGAAGCGATCAAATGGGGTCTCTCATAATATGATCATAAAAGATAAGTATGATAATTTAGAGATCATACCCCAACATAATAAAAAGGAACATGAAAGACTTGAATGAAAATAGAACTTGAAAACGAGGAAGTTGAAAGAATCCCTTAAAAATTCGGCAGCCTAACGGCGCCACTTAAACATTATTAAAACGAATTGATGAGAGCAAGGGGAGGTCTCTCATCATATGAACATAAAATAGGCAGTAGTATGAACATAAAAGTACATCTTCCAACTTAAGAACATGGAGTATAAAAGAAATGACATAAAAGAGATTACTTGAAAAGAAAGAGAGAGGTCGGATCCCTTACCTTAAAATGTAACTCTTAAACCTCAAAGGTTGGGACCATGAGGGCTTGGGGGAACCTTGGGAGGACTCCTTGGGAGGTAATGAGACCAGAAATTTGTTGGGAATGAGTGGGGAGTCGAATGGATGAGAGGAGGGCTTGGTATTTATAGGGGAAGTGAGGGGACAAGGCATTAATGGCCAAGGGACACCTCACATGGGCTTTTCTCAAACCCATGTGCTCTCCCTTGTCATTTATCATGGAGTTAGGCCACATGGGGCCCCCAAAACAATAATTCATCACCCTTGGCCGGCCAACCCTCAAAAGATCTCATGACATCATCATGACATCGTTATTATGTCATTAAACATACCGAAACCCTAAAACTGTATTTTTACTATTCACTGAAAATTCAACTTTCTCAGAAAAATCTCAAAATTTCACATTAACCAAATATCAATGCTCTGATTTCAAAAATGAAATCCATTTTATAAAAATAATTTTCTAAATATTTTTAATTTAATTTTAAAATAAAAACACTATTCATCGAAAATTCATTTTTTTCAGAAAAAACCCCAAAAATTACCATAACATAATATCGATGCTCTGAGTTCAAAAATAAAGTCATTTTTATAAAAATAATTTTCTAATTATTTTTAATTAAATTTTTAATTAAAAAACACTATTCACCCGAAAAAACTAATACTTGAATAATAATTAATGAAACTGTTATTTAACTATTTTATTGAATCACATTACTTAATCAAAGTGCCTAGCTTATTTTAATACTTTCTTTAGGTGAGATTACTAATCCATTTGGACACATTATTAATCCTAATCATAAAATCACTATTCATAATTTACTATTCATCAAAAATCAAGTTGATCTTATTAGACTCTAAATTTAGTACTGAACATAATTGTAGAAGACCGTTTTTTTGAAAATCATTACACATTTTTAATTATTTAGGGTTTACATAATCATATTTAAAATATCCTTTTTCTAAAATTCATCAAAAATATGCATACTATATTTATCCGGTCATTTCAAAATTCATAAACTTCATCATAAGAAGAAATCCCAATTTTTATTTAAATCAAGGATTACACAAGGTAGTTACGGTCTCGTTACATAACCCCTTATAATACCAGCATAGGACCTAAGAGTAAGGTGTGCTAGGGTGATAGAAGCTTGGGGCGGCTCAGTCAACATTGCCCGAGTAGTAATTTCTATCAGTTTGAACTTATCACGAAGGCGATTTCGTTCTAGCTTCACATGATGAAGTTCGGCTTGGATTTGATCCAGATCAAAGCCCAGTGGTGCTACCTCCTTCCCAAGATCTGTTAGATGGGCTTCGATCGGTCCAAGACTACTAGGTGAGGCCATCAAATCTTCTTTCTATAATAATTAACCAAGTTTACTTATATTTAGAGACAATAATCAAAACATTTTGTTCACATCGGTCATGTTGACCGATGGTTATATAATAGTCAAAACCCACTGATCTCATTTTAATTATAATCATGTTTATCAAATAAAACATTTTTGTTGAGTATAACAATAACACATAAAATTAGGGAACAAAATTTTTTTAAAAATTTCGGGTCGTTACAATATAGCATCGGAACAATCCCACATAGCTGAGAAACTGTTGCGACTGACGGATCGAAGCAGATCAGATGATATTGTTCTTCGAACGATTTCCACACGGATAACCAGAATTGGATTTTGGATCCAATTGAAGGTCTGAAACCCACAAATTTGACATCACGACGACGCGGCGACCCATAATCTAGTGTTTCACAGCAAACAGGCAAGAGAAACATGATCCAGAGATCTGGCTGAGACGCGAGGAGGAAGACGACGTTTCTGGAAAAATCCCGACTACATGGCATGTTGTATGGGCTACACGGTGTGTGTTCGTCAGCAGACCACCCGGCGTGTACTCTAGGAGTACAATAAAACAGGTTGGGTACATGGACAAGGACACGTCGTGTATACAATACCTTGGCTAGACCTGGCTAGATACATGGGATACCCCGTGTACTGGTACATGGGCATGCAACATGGACGGACACCATGTATGGGCATACAACCATGGTATGCGGGTGTTTCCCCGTTGATAGAACGTGGTGTGTGCTTAGACATACACGCCATGTATATGATTTCCTACATGACTTAGATTCCAGACATGGGTCGTTTACATGGGCAGTACCCATAGTCAGGGAACATGGCGTGTGATCCTTCTACAGGCCTTTTAGTTGAGTTTTACACAGATTTGACGGGTGATAGGGGCCGTTTACACATGCATTACCCAGAGTCAAGGAGCACAGCGTGTAACCCTACTACATGTCGTGTAACCTATTTTACATGGCTTGAGCTAGTGGTCGTCTGTGACTTGGACTAGTTTCCATAGGGTTCGTCCCCTTGGCATTTCTCCTGAATGTTTCGGGTATCATTTCCTATGTACAAAAGTATGATCCCTTCAGTACGACTTCTTGAATAGAGATGTTGGGATACCCCCTGTGAGACTTAGAGTCAGATCCTCTATTCATTCTTGGAACCCTGAGTAGAGTTCTTGGTATCGACGTGACCAACGTTACCCGGGCACCGATCCTCTGCTTAGTAGATTAGTTCAGATTGAGTTATTGGAATCACCCCATAGATATTGGTCATGATCCTCATCTAAACATCATATTACCAAGTACGTGAGGAGTATGTTCTCCTAGAACGAGTAATTAGTATCTCTCTCTTCAGTCCTAGGAGTGTGTTCTCATTATTATGTTCTTAGTGGAATCTTCGAGGTGGATCTTGGTGGTGGTTTCACGATGGTCGATCGTGTATGAGTATATCTTGATATTCTTGTTATATGTTCTATAAACATATACTGTATTGATATGACTGTATCTTTACTTTGTGGTATTTTTTACCTTGTTGTATTTAATTTGTGGTTTCGGGGAGTCCTAATCGGAATTGTTATACTCACCTCTGCATGGCCTTTCCCTGCACATGTCGTATTATGTGCAGACGAGCTAGCCATTGACAGGATTCAAGGTGGAGCAGGACCGGACAGTGCTCAGTGAGATCAGACAGGCCGAGGTGTGTTCCTACGGCTACGGATTGCATTCCCAGTACCTTTATATATAGGTTGGACTTTGTTACAAACTCTCTTTTCTTGGTCTTGTAGTTTTGGTCCAGTATTTTACATTACTATACTTATATCATGTCGTACCGTGTTGGTTGGGTTTTCAGTGTATGCATGCATTTCCATTTTTAGTAGTTTTTAATTTTCATTTTTTGGGCTTGGAGATGTGTGTGCGTGTGAACAAGTTTATAAGAATTTTATCCCATCTTAGTAGCATGCCTACACGGTACTAGTCACCAGCCCCTAGCCTATTGAAGGTGGGCTTGGGGAGTTGCGGTTTAGGCCCCACTGGGACGGGTCGTGACATCAGGTTAAACATCATATTCAATATGATGTACCTTATAGTGAGGATGGTATAGTTAGGGATGGTGTACATTTATCATGACCATTGGACTCAGTAGGACCCAATTATGAAACAAATGAATGATTTTTAATTCATTCATTCATTCCTTTTGAACCCATGATCCTAAAATCTTTGGAGGATGACCCCATTCTTATATTATCATCTATCACAATCTTCATCAAATCACATGCGAGATATTTACGATTTTATTTCAGTAAATCAAAATTATTTTAGGTTCAGTTTTTTTAATTAATAATTTATTCAACCCTATCTATGTGGGTTCTACATCAGACATGAAATTCTTGTAATACCCTATAGTTTAGTGCTTTTTCTATTTTCTGTATTTAAAATTTTAAATTCAGTAACTCTGGGGGAATTAACGATTCCCATAGTGCTATTAAATTTTTAGATATTTTTTTTGGTGATAGGAGCATAGAATTTATTAGTTGAATTATTAAGAATAACTCATTTAACATCATTTCTATCTTCATATTTTAGAATTGACATATTATTGTTAATTTAATTACTTTTTACAACACTAAGTATTTTTAGTTGTGATGGTAATGCTTTATTTTTAATGATAACCAAGGTGACGTTATTCCCTATGCTATATGACATGGTTATACTACACGATGAAGTTAGAGTGATGAAAAATCAACTAAACAATTTCATATTCCCTTACCAATGAATTAAATTCACAAAAATCTATAGCATAAATGAAAAATTCTATGAGGAGCATCACAGTGAAGGAAGTTTGGAAATTGAAGTAGAGGTAAGAAAAAATTATGATGGCTATTTTTATTATAATCGAAATGAAGTTTATTTTTTTCACAGAGGACAATAAATAGGGTGACCTTGCTACATAACATTTATGGGATGAAACATAATTCAACAAAAATCATCATGATGATGAAGATGAAGAAAGTTGGGTGAAAAAGAAGATACAATGAGCACATTCATCTTATTGTTTTAGAAAATAAATGTGGACTGAAAGAAGATGAAAAAGACCCAACAACATCCTGCACTGTCTACGAAGAGAAAACAAATGAAGAAATAAAAACAGAATAAGTTTAGGAGTTTTAGGTATAACATATATAGATAATTAAGACCATTCAACACACAATACTAGTAGTTAATGAAGGCGAATTTTACCAAGTATGAGTATATGCTGATATTATTTTTGATGTACTAATACTATTCAAACTTTTTTCACCACCTTCAAGGACTATGCCAATAACATTGAGGATAAGTCAAGATGTGTCGGGATGATTCTAATGACAAAATTGGGTAAATAATTGATAGTTAATATTATACCACTCTATAATAAGATAACTCATGAATGGTCAATTTAATTGACTATTAAAAAAGAGCATCTTTCAGGAGGAAACCCAAGATTTTATTACATTCTAGGATTTTATATTTATTAATTAAATAGAATTTAATTTTATATTTTAATTCATTTAAAATCCCCCTTATTTTTTGATTATATTTAAAAAGAATCTACTTTTTACTATTTTTATTTAATTTTCATGTACATCAAAGGCACTAGTAGCAAGCTACATTTAGAATGAAGAAGATGTTGCTGGACCATTTCATATTGTGAACACCATTCACATCATGAAGAAAAAATACACGTCATATAAAAATTTACACATCATGAATCTAGTGTAGGTAGTACATGTGAATATGAAATATAAGATTATATATTATGGTTCTGTAAGCATTTCAATTTATAATTTTTATATTGTTTTCCCAACAATAATTTCTTTAGAGCTTTAACAACAAATTTCATTCCCACATTTGATTCATTCTTTGAAAAACTGATCTAGGGGACATAAAATAATTAGGATAATTTTGATGTTAGGAATTCAAATATATTTTTCTCTAAATTCGATCAAGAAAAGGACAAAATGAAATATTACATATAAGAATGTGGATTATTATTTTATAAATTAGGATTAAAAGAGCATGTTGAACAATTTAAATTAAAATATTTATGATATTTGGCCATGTTTTTTAATTTTTGATATTTTTGTTGACTATTTTGATTATTAATATACATTTATATGAGTAATATTCCAAAAACAACTTCTCTTTCTTGATATATACACCGATATAATATTTTATATTATTTCTATAGAATATTATTTTAAAACATGGTTAAGATTTCATCCTAAAAATTCTTTTCATTTCATTGATTCTATGGATGAATTGAATCAATATTAATATAGTTGAGAAAATTATTTTTCATTTTCCTCAACATTAGACACACCTTACATTAATAATTTTTAGACCCATTGAATCCATGGAGAACCTTTTTTGAATTGAGCTTTATTATAAGACTATCTAATCATTTCGTACATTCCTCAAATTATTTTTCATGATTATTATATATAAATGATGGGGGATTAATACTTGGTTTAAGTTATTGAAACATTTTTAATGATTCTATGAGGGGTAGTTTCATGGGATTTTGGGAAGGAACATCTACTATATTTTTTAGACACTCTTGGATAAAAAGAAAAATACTTTTTTGGGTTATGTCTTCAGATATTCAAAAGTCAACAATTAAATGATCATTGATCTTGTTATAAATATTAAAAATGGAGTCATGAGGATATAATCATCTTTTGTATGGTGGATATTATAATTTTAACTTGAACAACATTCAATAAATAAAATAAAATAAAAGAAAAATAATAATAAAATATAGTTTTTAATTTATTTCATTTAATTTCATTATTATTCCATGTCGTGATTTTTGTGGGAAAGGATAATTTCATTGAGTAATGATTTATTATCATAAAAATTCATAATATTTGGACATCCTTTATAATACTTACTTAATTTATTTCATTTACGTATCTTTCTTAAGACTCATAT
The DNA here is from genome assembly GCA_963277665.1 of Viscum album. Lineage (NCBI taxonomy): Eukaryota > Viridiplantae > Streptophyta > Magnoliopsida > Santalales > Viscaceae > Viscum > Viscum album. Next base: position 793,457,851 of record OY728143.1, on the reverse strand, counting down.
TAATTTGATCCAAAATGATTAATCCCTCATTATTAACTTTGATTTCTATATTTAAGAAGTAAATATGTTATATGAATTGAAATCCTATGTTTTGTAACATTTTATTAAGGTATGTGAATTAATATATTCATTAATACAATAATGGTGAGATGGAAAATTAATGTGAGGTAATTTTTAGGTGGCACACGTATTAATAATTAGTTAAAAAAACGAAAATTGATGTTTGAATAGGCTTGGTTATTTCCAAAGAGAAATTGAAAATACAAGATTGATTAGTATTCATTATGAAATGAGGCATTGATGAATTTTATTATGTGGTGCTCAAACATTTAATATTCAATTTGATTAATTTATTTTAATGAAATGTAATTAAAAACATGGTTATGTAAACAACCATTGCAATGTGTTGGCATTATATCCTTGGGGACATGTTTGAGATGAATAGTGGGGGTAAATCATAGCTATATTTCATGATAACAATTTTTGTGTTTTTAATATAATTATATTTTTATTAAATTTATTATTCATTTCATTTAAAAAAAATTATGTACGATTAAAATGATGTTTTCAGTACACATTGAAATTTCTGAAGAGGTTACACATAGTGAAAACCAATTACAAATAGTTTATACATATACACTGCGTGAATTTTCAAGATAAATAGATACAAAAATATAACCGTTGATGTGAATTACATGCAATGATATTTTATAACGCATAATGTATTTTTTGGGAAATAGGAAAAAGTATATATATACATGTATCTCATGGAGTCTAGTTTTTCTTGATCATTACACCTATAATACCCCCCTCTTCCACACCATTGATGGAAGAGGGGGATGAGACTCACTGAGAGACATCATATAAATATGAGAGAATCATTGTAGAGACCTATTGCGACCTCTATTATATGTGATTTTCATTTATTCATCTCTTATCCCCTCTGGTTATCATGAGGGTGATATATTTGTAGTGTAGAATTCGTTATAAATGAAGATTGATTGAATGTGATATTTCATATTTTATTTCAACTCATGTTTGGATTTCATATTTCATCATCAATACTATCATTTCCATAATTTCTTCTTGTATGACCTTTGAGAGAAGATTTAGGAATTGGAATCAATTTGAATATTTCGTTGATCCTCAACACATACTATGTAGATTGAATTACATTTTTAACATAAGTAATAGGTTTTACATTTTTTATATGGCAGTCTATTTTTCCTCTACCATATTATTAAATTACATTCCGTGATACCCATCATTGGCAATATGATTTTCCTGACCATGAGAAATGGATTATTTGGGATGGAGTTAATATATCAGGATCATTGTGGTTGCTAATAGTTGATTCTAACAACTGCATGATAATTAATTAAACATTTCATACCTTGTCAACCCATGAACATGAAATCATTACTTCATGGAACCTGTTTAATGTTTTATTATAAAACAATCTTCATCAAATTAAATACTAGATAGTTTAGATTTTATTAGTAAAAATAGATATTATGGACTGTTTTATTTTATTTGAATTAATATTTTTTCCAACCCTATCTACATTGGTTTTCCCTGAGACATCAAATTCAATAATACCATTTAGTTTAGTACTTTGTTTGTTTCATGTTTTATTAAAATTTCTATACTTGGTAACCTTATAGGAATTAATTATTTCTATAGGGATATCAAGTTGTTCTAATTATCATACAGAATCAAGGGGAATCAAGATAAAAAGTGGATGAATGAGACACAAGACAAAGGAAATGCATAACAAAAGACGAGTAGAAAAAAAATTTACACCATGTGAGAAATATGAAATGAATAATCTTTGAAAATGAATGAAGAACATTAGAGTATATTATTTGTGTGGAGAAAAGGTCAACATGGAAATTTAATGATATTTTATGGAATAAAAAATATATTCAATTTTTCAACAATATGAATATGGGGAGCTATAAAAAATAATTCTCTAATAGTAATGTAAATCTACAATAGAAGTTTCCAAGGGGAGCATGAAAATCTTATACAATCAATATAGCTGGGGTGTAATTTCCCAATGATGTTTTAGTAGCTACTATATTCATAGTATAAAATTTATCATGTTATTAAATTGATTAAGGATAATCTTATTTATTTATATCATTCATGTGTTCCAAGAAATTTAAATATTTTCATGGAACATTAATAAGGGATATGTTAATAGAAACTCCCCTGAATGTATAACTATAACATAAATGTGTTAACAACTCACAGTATTGACACATAACTGTGCTTTATTATTAGACCCTATTATCATTCATATGGATGAAATATATATATAATCCCTTATATAAACTATATTTCCTTATATGTTTTAGGGTATTATTATAAGATGAAGCAATATAGGATTCACGATGAACATGTAAAATTCCATATCTTTTGATTAGAGACGCCTTCACATGAGACATGTTTGATCCACCAACACTAGAGATACTGTATTAGATTACTGTGTTAAAAGAACAAAATCTATATTATGGGGAAGGTAATCATCATATTGAGGATATACCTATCATATAGGAATACATTTGTGAATTCTATGATGATTTTCTTGGTATCAATCATAGTAGGATTTTGATATTCCCATCGACTAAATCCCTTATTCATAACAAATATAAATGAATTCATATAACATTTACACAGTACATGTAGTGTATTTTAATAAACAACTAAAGAGATTATGTGATTAGGGATATATTCTATCTATTGTTTCACTATGGGGATCCCATATTCACTCCATTAATAAGGAATATAAATTCATGATATTATGAAATCATTATTGGGAAATAAATACTATTTGAATAAATATCATGTATCTAATACCATTAATTGATGACTTATTCAATCAATATTATTAAGAAAAATATTTTTCAATGATTTAAATTAATATTGGGTAGAATAAATTTTGAGTAAATTGTGGAGACATTAATAAGATAGATTTTTTATTACGGAAAAAAATACTAGTTATTCCTAATAATTTTTGGATTGACTTGTACACATATTGTTTTTATGGAACATATGAATACTGTATTCAAAGAATATCATGTCGATTTATTTGTGGTATTAAATGACTATATTTTATGATATTTTTATACCTATAAGGACTATGAGAATTACATTATAGTAATTCTTTATTCTCTTAGTAGGAATGTTTTATTTGGAAAATTTAGTAAGTGTGATTTAAGGATTCATGAATAATATTTCATTGATGGTATTTTATCCATCTGATTCTATCTCTCTTAATCAAACAAAAAAATTTAAATATGTAATGGTCTATAACAATGAATAAAATTGATGTATATAGTTTCTCTATTTCAGTAGGTTTCTATCAGTGATTGATTATAAATTTCAACCAATTTTATAACCCAATAACTATGATTACAATTAAAGTTGTTTTTTGTTTACTAATAGAATGTAAAAAATAATTTAATGAACTAAAGGAGATATGTTTAAATTACCTAATTTTTAGTCTTCCATGTAATATGATGTTTTTGTGATATATAATGATGCATTAAATATTGGACTTGATTATGTCTTAATAAAAAATTATAAATTTATTGAAAATAAATCATAGAATTTAATGACATGTTAACAGAACTATCCAACTCATGATCCTGAGTTATTAGTGTTAATAACTTATTTATTGATATAGATATGATTATTCTATAGTGAATTGTGTGAGATGTAAACAGATCTAAAGATAAAAAAATTACATCTTTTCATAGACATGTCTCCAAAAGACTAAAATGTGATGGATTGAGCTACTCAAGGATTACGATTTCTTAATGCACTTATAAAATAGATAGAAAATAACTTAGCATATGCATTGATACAGAAATTTCATGGAATTATAAAATAAAGTGGGGTTGATAGATTTCCTATATTCATTGATATAATATATAAATAAATATTAATTATTAATGAATGAGAGAAATCACTGATTTTTTAAATTATTGTCAAACTATAATTTTTAGAAAAGATATGAATTTATTAATTGGATGATGAGAACATTCATAATAAAATTTAACTCTAAATGATGTTAAATTAGCTGATCACGTTTTTCAATTTTTTATGGAATTCTGTGTGAGATTATATGTCCCCTCTATTCCTAAGGTTAAATGGGAATTTTTGAGTTACTCTCAATGCTCCAATTACTCAATACACTCTAGTAGTATAATTTTGTATAATTATTTGAGGGAACATTTTCAACGAGATAACATTAAAAAGGTAATTGATGATTATGTATCCACATGTTTTATTTTTCAACAAGGTAAATCTGTGAGGTAGCATCCAAAATGATTCATGCATACATGTCTATTAATAAAATTGAAATGGGTGAAATTACGTTGTAAATAATCACAAATTTACCCAATACTCTTATGAATAATGATTTACTGTGGGTTATTATTGATCTACTCAACCAATCTGTACATTTCCTCCATTTATGATAGTATTTACTTATTTATAGAATAAAAAATACATTAATTATGTTTTCATAATTCATGGAAATCATCATTCAATCAGGTATAATCTCGATCCTCATTTTACATGAAAATTGTAGTAGTATCTTTTGAAGTCTCTTTATATGATGATTAATCTGAGAACTACCCACCATCATCAAACTAATGGACAATACAAAAGAACAATTCAATAATGGATGAAATGTTGATGTCATTATAACATGACTTTTATTATTTGTGGTATTAGGATAAATCTTTGGTAATAATATTTTTATAACTATAGTTTCCATTAATGTATTAAAATGTAAATTTATGGTGGCTTATATAGAAATAGATTACCTAAAGTAATTATTTAAATTTTGATATTGAATGGAAACATGTAGGCTAAGAACATTTTTAAGAGCCAACAATAATGGAAATGTTTATTAGGGATTATATTAACGAATATCAATATATAAATAAAATTATTACAATAACTAATATAATGATTGTGAATTATAAGTGAGGGGTCATGTTTTACAGAAATGCTCTCCATGGGAGTGTGTTAAAATATTTGACAAGGAAAAAAAATACCTAGGAACATTAGAAACATTGAAATCCATGAAATATTTCTAGATGATTCTTATTATTTTTAAATGAAGATAGGGTTCCCCAAATTGTGTCATGGGTTCATTATAACATTTCTAAGGATGTAAATTCTTGAAATAAAAAAATATTTTCACCAAAATTAATATAATTGGAACATAATCTATTTTAATCTAAATAAACCATCTAGATTCTTGTTAATATAGATCTTTTTTAGAGGAACCCCACTATTTATTTTGAATGGGTAATTTGGTGAAATAATAAAATATTGGAAAAAATGGGAACTATAAAAGGTTATCATGAAGAACTACCCTCATCTATATACATTTTAATCTACTTGAAATTTCCCGGTTGAATTTTTTGTAGGATGGATAAATTTAAAACCTTGTGACAATAAAAATTATATAATTTTAAAAAAATTCAATCTCATCGATAGATTTTATTTCATGCTACACAATGTATAAACATAAAGAATCTTTTATAATATTATTTAAACATGGATATCATATCTTAGTTGTAAAGTTGATAGATATCACTAGTACTAAGAAAATTGTGAAAATTATATTTTTATCATTAATTAAAATTAATATATATCAATAGATTAAAAACTAAAATAATAATAATTTGAAAAAATAAATATTAAACTGGAGATTTATCTTATTAAGAAAATTATTTCGTTACATATTGTGTGATTATAATATTTTTATGAAACATTTAGAGTTTTTATTTTATTAATATAACTTATTTTTTGAAAGCATTATATCAAAATTTTCTTGTTTTTATTATTTTTTCTTGAAATGTTAAATTTTTTTGATGAATAATAAAATATACTGGTTTTTTTAAAACTAAATTTCCATTAAAATTTTTTAAAAAGGTGAATGAAATTTTAATTTTTCCTAATGTGAATTAGGACAAAATATTTTAAATTTTAACTTATTATTCCATTTTGAAAAATTTTCTCTTTAATTTCAATAAAAAATTTCCACAAATACGATAGTTTTCCATTTTGAAACCACCTTTTTATCACGCAATAAATGTATAATTATAAATTTTATTCATCCAATTATCTTTATTTTGTTCTAAAAATATATTCTATATTTAAAATAATAATAATTTACATAATAATTAATATTCAAATTAATTTTTTACTATTATTAATTTTAAAATTAGTATAAATTAAATAACACATTAGTGGTAAAAAAGATTTACCATGGGGATAAATTAAGTTGATAAGGGATAAAATTACCTAAAAACATGTCCAAACTATTTTTTTGGATTTATTTTAAAATATTTATGATCAAGGGATGATAAAGAAAAATTTCATGTGTAACCTTATATATGAAACTTTAGTGGAAAATGAGTCACATCACATCATAAATTGGTATTCCACCATACACACGAGCGATGTTATCATATCCTGAAGGGAATTTAATGTAAAAGGGTATATATGAAATTATTAATAAATCGGTACAATAATGTCATAAATATCATATATATATTATATACACCCTTGTACCCTACTATTATACATGGTAATGGAAAAACAAATGATATCAGTTGGCGACGTTGTAATCCTCCATATAGATTAATGGTGATTTCGTAACCCATTTGATAGAAGATGTAAAAATTTAAGTTATTACATTAAAAAATAACATCCCAGTTTATTGAATATATTAAAATTTTAAAATAATTATGGTTTATATAAATATTTTGAGGCAGAGAATGAAATAATATAAAGAATTCCCCTAATGAACATCACCAGTTCTTAGGGTAAACTTCTTAGTATTAAACCAATGACCTTATATGGGTTTTGACCTCTCTTCGGATTATATGAATAGATGATGGATATTGGTATGTTATTTTTGCAGTTCAAAACTAAAATAAATTTGTTTTATGTTGTGAGAAATAGAGAAGAGTGGGTGGCCTTTTGAATGTTGGGGAGAGGACACCCATTGTATTTTTTTAATGAATTAAGTTATCCCATGTTAATAATATATCACTATGGTAATAATTGACCATTATTATACCACATAAGAGTTTTGTATAATTTTTTTCAAATAATAGTTTTATACCTATTTATTTTTCATTTGTACCATTATCATTTATGTTTAACCCCTAGTTAATCAAAAATCTTTCTTAAGTGTGGTAATTAGTTTTTACTGCATTCACAATTTAGTTTGTTCAAAAATTAAGATGAAATGATTTTAAATGATAAATTATTCTAAATCTACATTTTGAATCAACATGTAAAATTTTAGTCTAATTAAGTGTAAAATTTAAATATAAAATTAATCCAGTTAATGTGATGTGAAATCATGTTTTTAAATATTAAATGATTAAATGTAAAAAAGTTTTTCTAAAATTTAAAATTAATGTAATAAAAATTTCCTAAAATTGAGTAATTGATATATATTGGAAATTAATTTAATTTATAAAAAATTAGTTGTATATATTAAATTTAAATATTACCAAAATTAAAATGATGTTTTCATTAATAATTTATTATTTTTCATTTTTCATAAAAAAGAAAATATTCATAAAAAATAAAACAAATTCACGATTAGATATTTTTGGTAGTCCAATGTAGAAAAATTATTTTATTTCTTCCCAATAAGTTACATAAAAATTGAAAGTCTTAAATTTATATTATATGAAAAAATTTCAACTAATACATCTTTTAGTAAAAAAAATACACTGTTCATAATGTATTTTTTTCTACTAGATGATTAATATTTACTTTATTATAAATAAATATATATCCTTATTCCTCCTTATTTATTTATTACTATATTACATGCCAATTTTATTTATATGTTATAACTATAATATAAAATAATAAAATTTCAATTAAATTTAACATTTCTTTTAAATACAGTGTTGCATGTGACATAAGATAAACTGAGTGTTGAATATAATGAATGATAAAAATAATATCCAATATTAAAAAAATATAAACTCATTACTGGGTGAAATTCAATCTATTGATGTGAATGAACTTATTAAATAATATATATATCATAAAGTCATAGGGATTTATATCTTTTCTATAAATGGGGTTGTATTTCACATAATATATCAAACATAATTTCTATATTTTAAAAAACCTAAGCTATCATATCCTCTAATTTTTAATAAATTTCCTCATCTAATTTTGAACATTGTCTTTGTAATGAAAAGATGAAAATTTGATTATAAATATTTTCTAAACCCACTTCATAAAAAGGGTATATAATAAATCATCTAAATAATAGATAAATTAAAGTAAAAATGTCATATAGAATAACACAAAATTAGGTCTCCATATTGAATAACACAGGTGATATGTGACGATTTACACATAAATTAAAAGCATATATAATCATACATAGTAATAAAGATAATTTATAATAATGAAGTGAATGATGAAAGGATAGTTAAGGTCCTAAAAACATAAATACATGATGATCTAAAAGAGAATATGATTCATCAGATATTCATGTAATATATATTTTTTTCTTTGTGAGACTTTTTATAAATATTAAAAATAAATATATACTATAAAATTTTAGGGAAATATAGATACATGATCCAATTATATTAAATAAGGTAAAATTAACCTCTTGTTTGTGTTTTTAAAAATTTTCAATTCATTATTTACTCAAAAAATGAATTAAAATGAATATTATTCTCAGACATTTTATTAATGAGGATAACATTATTTTAACACTGAATACTCTTAATAGTGAGATTATGAATCAATATTTTGATATATTTTAGATTCTCTCCACAAACTAATGGATTCAAAATAATTATTTGAGAAATTTTTAGCGATTATAAAGTATGATATCTATCGAATGTTAATTTTTTTCAAATTTATGTCATCTAACACAAGTAATAAATTATTTATTTATATTTTTGAATGATTTTTTTAATGAAAATGTGAATCACCTATTCATGAATTTATAAACTTTATACAAAATATAGAAAATCCTTGGGAAAATACATTATAATGTGTAGGAGTATGTTTCCAAAAGTATTGTGCCTTCAAATCATTTGATATCATTAAACATTCTCTTATTCAAGATTTCATTATCAGTTATTATGAATTTGTTAATTTTTCCATGAAAAATACATTGGGATTTAATATTTTTCTCAATATTTATGGGAAGAAATACTTCGATACATTTGGATGAGGTTTTTTTTATTCTTATAATCATTTATTTATATGAGTATGTTTTTGTTAAATGGGTGAAAATTCATCTGATATTAACACATATTTCTGTGCTCAATAATGGCCCTCATGGGGGTTACACCACATGTACCTGTGGTTTAAGAAAAATTAGTCCCCATTATTCCATTATTTTTTCCATCAATATAAATTATTTAAAAATACTATTTCTAAACATGGATGATTCTAAAAAAATAAAATCCTTCACCATTTCTAGATGAAATTCCACTCCCACTTGTATAATGCATGATGAGGATATTATTATTTTACACAATGGGTTAATTTAAATGTCAAGAGTATCAAATATTCATCACATAATTTTAAAATACATTTATGGTAGGAGATCATTTTGAGTAAATCATATGATTACATAAGAAAAAATATTTATATAGCTTGAATAGTAGATATCATTATATAGTTTGGAATCAAGGAATTATTTCTTGATTTAATAAATCTTAGTTTCAATATGATTTTCTGGAAGATAAATCTCACTAATTTTGTATAACATTTTGATCTAGATTAGAAATATATTTTCATTCTATTGAATGGGGTGTGAGGGAATTTCAAGGGATGAGAGGATTAACATTGTGAATGCTGTTATATTTCCTAAATTTGATTTGTAATCAATTTTTTAGAAATGACATGTTGTTGTAATTGATAGTTTTAATACATCAAATATAATTTTTTTTCTATAGTGGAAGAATCATACGGTGAAAATTTATAATGTTAAATGGGAAAAATGTTTTAAAACTATTTATTATAGATGACATGTCCTAAAAAATCATTGAATATTGAAAATAAATCATTATAGGTAAAAATAATATAAAGGATTATCATTGAGAATATTGATGGAGTTATGTTTATGAGTTGTAGAATCATGAGGTAGATGAAATCTCGAAAATTAAAATATATGGATTATTACATATGGCCTCCAAATAATGATTCTGATGAAAATGTTTTAGTTAATAATCAGAAGGCTTATTATATAAAATAATGTCTAACTTTTTTTATGTAATTGGAGAGGTAATACCCTTCTAGATATAATGAAACCTCATGATCCTTCACATGAAAAAACATCTCAATCAAAAATAAAATTCTGAATCCCTTGGATATTTTTCCTTTTAAAATAAGAGGAATGGTTAAAAACTATTAATTAATAAATGGTGATGAATTATTTGTTTTGGAACCTACATCTATGGGATGTTTGTTGTCCAAATAAATCAATATATATTCATTAACAAGGTATAAATCATGTTATGGTATAAATTTTAATAAAATATAAATTCTTCAATCTAGACTCCCTATTATTGGAGGGTGTTGTATTTTATACTATCCAAAAATATTTTTATCCAATCTATTGGAATAAGCCAGTTCATAGGAGATCATTATTCAGTAAACATAGTGATGCTATTCATAATTAGTTTTTTAGTTGTTCCACCAATGCATCATTATGAAACATTTCTTCTACTATATTTGATGTGGTTATGCCATCCGCAACCAAAATACATGTGAACCTCATGACTTATATCAATATTCAACTGTCAAAGAACCTAATAAATCTCTTCTAGGTGGATTTCTATAAACTTATACATGCCCAGTGGGACATTTGAAAAAATAATCTTTATGATAATTTTTATTTCCATTTATAGTCAGTTCTATCTAAAATTATCTTTATTGTGAAAATTGTCAACATCATTCAATATGGTTATTGTGATGACCATATTCACGATATCAGCCTTCATATTTATCTAGTAATTATAGCTAATTTTTTACCTCCTTATGTAACCATAGATGATATGTGGATCCCCCCATTCTATAAAAAGATTAAATATATTATAGATTGATCTTAATGAAGAAATCTATTCCCTTTGGGATATGGTGCAGTTTTATGGAATCACAATGAAAATTTAAATTGAAAACACTATGGTAAAAAAGGAATAATTACATATATTAATTTTTAAATGAATTATATAATCAGTATAGTTGAAATATAAAATAGAGATAATGGATCAATTAGTGTATTGAATTAGATTTTTCACGGTTTTGCAAGATATCATAAATGGAAAAATTAATATTTCATTAAATATGAATGTTAAATGGATGAAATGAATGGGACCTCTAATGTATATGAATTTAATATACATACATACATATCATGAATAAAATTATCAACCTTATTGGATTAAAAATTATTAGGGTAATGCTCTATAGTTGATCTAGCTCAAAAAAGTGCTTTCTGAGCACCCAAATTATTTCCAGACGAAATTTTGTGAAAAATAAATATCCAAAATTTCATAATCATTAATTTACTACATAAGGGATCATTTTTTTTTTAAAAGATCATTTTCTAAAGAAAACTATTTATTCATGAATCACTCTAATTCAATTTTATTGTATCTTAAAATTCATAAGTGGGTGATGTGGTTTTATATCTGTCTCAAACAATTTTCCATAATATATATGTTTATAACAAGTTATAGTATATATAAAATTATTCTACAAACATAAAAATTAACACCACTAATTTCTCATTAATTTTCATTTTTAAAACAATTTGATTAAAAACAATTGTTATACTAACTATAAAATCACAATATCTAGTGGTGGGAGCTATACACTTATCAACCATCGGTCATGGGTACAAGAACTATGGCCTTTCTAGATACAACAGATTGTCACCTAACATGTGGGTCATCCTTTTTATAATATATGTTAATATAATTCATATAAAATTCCAAAAATATTAATGTAAATACCAGAAATAAAATTAATATTTCCATAATGTGTTTACAATATATTTCAATAAAACCTGCTTCACTTGGTCTAATACTCATATTTTATTATTATTAAAATTTCATTAATGATCACATTAACCCTAAATATTATCAATATCTTATACAAATGTAAATAACATGTAAATGAATTATTAATTGAATAATGTATCTATTAAGAAATTTATTTCTAATATCTATCCATAGAGGGGTGCGTGTGTAATTGAGAGTATGATCGTAATTTAAAAAAAATATAGATATCCACAGACTTTTCACCACCTCATAAAATGACCCATCATAAACCGGATGGGTAGTAAATGGTTTGGAAACCCATTTTATTCCAACCATGAGGGTTTCCCACCTCATTAAGAAACTTCTAGCCAATATTATCATAATGTCTCATCTCATTGCAGATTAAAAACTCGGAATTGAATGGATTTATTTTATCTCAATCTAGGATTGTTTGATATATTATTCAATCACAACAATAAATCATGCGAACAAACATACCAAATTGGTAACACATTTCCTATCCTCACATATATTAATAAAAACCAATTTTACTACACATGAAACATTTTTTGGGATTACCTCTAGGTTTCTAAGTTTATTGTCAATCTCTTTATAATATTTTTTTAATATTTTCAACCAATGGAACATATGTTTAGAAAAACTCTATCTCAGCTTTCTGAACACATTGAACTAAATACACATAACTTTTAAATTCTCACATGTAAAACACTCCTCTCATGCTTGGATTTAATATTTAGTAATATATATTAATGATAAAATTACTATCATAAAAACAATGAATAATATTCCTAGATAATATTGAAAAATATAATTCATTTGAGGAAACCAAATTATCAATATTTGTCATTAATTAGAATAATTTTTTCACAACCCTAAGATGAAAACCATACATAAATATTTCACAATGGAAATAATCCTAAATATTCACTATTCTATAAAATCTAGTTCACAACTCTCTACATTATTCATATCAAAATACTACCATATATTATCTTCACATTCAAAAGGAAAAAAGGGAAAGAGTTAAAATTTGATGTTCGGAACCTCCACGACCTTCAAATATATATTTACAATTAATTGATATATCATTATATGATAATATGGGTGTTTGATGCATTAAAATATTGAAATGTTTTCTAAAAACATTATCAACTATTATCACATTACATCATGGAATATCTAGTTCATCATTATCATGTATGCTATAAGTAATTATATCATTTTTCAAATGATATATTTCCGAAAAAATAATTCTCCTCAAATTTCATCCTTATCGAGTTTCTAATTTGGATTGTTATTATTCCTCAAGGTGACTTCCCACTACAAATTTGATGTTTAATCTTGAAAAAACCATAATTAATTGAATTATTTTCAATAAATATACATGTTAATATAAAATTTCAATATCATTTCAAGTTAACCATAATGTAAAATCCCCCAAGGGTATGATGTTAAGAATATTCTAACCTCTAATGTATTCTAAAATATCATATAAAAACAACTACAAGGATCAATCCATAAACATTATATAATTATTATTTTATGTAACAAATGTACGTTCAATAAAAAGGAATATATTTTTAGTTTCTGATTTTTAGAGAAATAGACCATAGCCCATAAATAATAAAACTATTATATAAAATGTGTAAACTTCTTATTAGTGTCATTTTTTCAATAATATGATTTTTTTAAATTATGAATAATTTATTTTCATAGAAAATATCCATGAATTCCAACATGAATAGTTATTTCTGATAACCGTACTTATACCCAATGGAAAAATATTCAAACATGGGATGAGGAAAATGGTTTAAAAAGGGATGTAAAAAAAGAAATAAAAACAATAGTCTCGTGATAAAAATGAGTACACATATAATGAATACCTTTACCTTAAAATTTATTTGACGTTATTAAATAACACATTGTCTCGTGGTAACCAAACACATGTTGTTTTTCAAATAAGTGATTTCTAACCCATTAAATGAAATTTAAAATTTTTTTTGGTGAATTAGATCATCATTTTAATAAAACCCTATAAGAACCATTTTAATTGGAAAAACCATATTTAAAAAATAAATTATTATAATTACACATATCATTGAATACATATAATGGAGATAACTCTTTATAAAATCTATATCAGGATCACTAAATTTCCATGAGATCTAATGGGGATAAGCACATTATATAAGCTATATCGAGCTCACATGTGAGCTAAAATGGTGATCAGCCATTTTGATATGTTGTAGAAGGGTCTTCCATTTTATAAATTTCTCTATTACCATATCAATTATAATTTTTTTAATCATAAATCCCATTTAAAAAATCATTAATTACAATATGAAAAACACATTGGGAAAGAATACCATTTTATATTAATGAAAATGTTTTAAAACTAATACTAAATTTTTATTGAAAAATAATTACCAATATGAAAACATCTAAAAAATATAAAGATAGTTTTAATTCGATAAAATTTGAAATCAGGAAAATGAATCTAGAACTCAGATAATGGACATAAAGGAAGAGAATCCATTATTGTCGTGTATGTTAAGAAGAGAATATTCCTTCTGTTATTTGTCAAAGGATTCCTCATAAAAATCATAAAAATATTCATTTTGAAAATATTTGAAAATATTTTAAAAATATTAATTAATGGTTATTTATAAATAGTTAATTCCAATAAATAATCAATAATAAAATCATTTTAAAAACATTTACAAGAAAGATAAATAGTTGGAAGGAAAATTTTAAATGATATTTTTTAAAAGAAATGGCCTTTATCACATAAAAAACATCCATCTTAAATTCCAATACATAATATCATTAAAAAGAAAATAAATATAAATTTTATTGTGAAATTAATTATAAATCATGTCAATGGGGATGCATATACTCATCGTAACAATATATTGGATCATAGAAACGAAATATTACTCATCAAATGGTAATTGAGATGAAGCCCCTTTCCTAGATTCCTTTCCATCATGTGTGTATTTATCATCCGAGATAATGAAAATAATTTAATTATTTACTTTTATGATTTTTTTTTTAATTTTAATAATAATTTTAATTAACTTATTAAATTTTTATATTCATTTCCATAATCTAATAAATTTACATATGATGTGTGAATCATATTTGTATTATGTTTCAAAACCGACATTACAATGTTCGTTATGGTAAAATATTTCATTATATTAAAATTTATGTAGTCATTATCATTAAATCATTATCATATTTAAATGTCTATTTTACATTAATTACCAGTCACGAATAATGGTTTTTAAAAATAATGTATCATACTGTCATGGTGATGATATGTCATACATGTGCATTAAAAAGGTTCCAATTTTCAAATGATATTTATGAAAAGGTGGAAAGTAATATATTATTATTATATAATGTTAATTTTAGAGAACCACTTCCTCTAAATATACCACTTTTGGGTTGAAAATTATTAAAGGTAGATAATGACCCTGAAGTCCTTCCCTCAGTAGGCCTCGTGTTGGCGACTATGACCAAGGGTACACAAACCACACAATATGGAAGAAATTAAACATTATAAGGAAACATTATCCAGAGATATGATGGATTGACCATAAATAAAATCTATTAAATAATATAATGAAATGAAAAAACTTCCCACATGAATGTAAAAAATACAATTGACACACACAAAAATAGTTTCTATTGTAAATAATAAAACCGAATCTAGGTAGTGACACAACAACAGTCATGATTTGAGCTAGTGCGGTGTAACATAATCTTCAAAATCCTCATGGAATCCTTAAATTAGATTTATATGAATATGTTTATCATATAGGCATACTCATTATGAATCCCAAAATTTCCTGTCCACACATGAAAGAGGCGTACTATTGCATCCCTTATAAAAAAATTAACCAAACATCACCTAAGTAGGTATACTAACCACCCAACCTCTCTATGGAATTCCCACCATGTAACACAATTCATGTAATATAATATAATTTGAATTGATTATAGGTTATCCCACACCAATTTAACACTAATTATCAACTCTTATACCCAATGAAAAACATTGCAGAACACCCACCTCTTATGAATATACAACATCACATCCCTCCCACATTCACATCCACAGAACCCCAAATCCAACTCGTAAACAGCTAGACCTCTCAACACATCCCACCCACAGACACAAGGGCCTAAAAAACTCCTACTCGCACACACCTAGGACTCACTACACTATCTTCCCTCACACACCTATTCCCCCAATGACTCCACAACACATCCCCATGACACCTAGGAATGAACAACACAACTCTTCCCAAAAACACCTTTGAAAAAACCACATTTCCTCCAGATATGTGGGATAACACATCTCACCACATACTTCCTGAAGAAACATGGGCAATCACCACCTAGAATAGAGTGTGAGAAATATTGGTTTTCCAACCATACATCTCCCCCCTAGGATATTAAAAAGTCACCCCCAATATGACTATGCTGGTGTTCAGCCCAAAATTTTCAACATGGATAGTGTGCATGGAGAAATCAAAAGGAAAATAAAAGTATATACATATATAACAGCAAATACTTAATCCCAACATGTGGGATCCATTATTGAAATCAACTCATGATCCTACCACCATTGTTGCTACCACTAAATTTTCAACAACACAAAAAAAGTCACAAAATAAATTTTACATTCCCAACCAACTTTATTTAACAAATTATATTACCTTAACCATACATTACCAAGACCTTGGTTCATTAATTAATTCGTTATAAATTCCATCACAATAGGGGAATCCCCTAAGCCCAATACACAATAAGATACACAATAAATCACTTTAGAAGGAGATTACCCTAATAAATTATGGTTTCTCAACACTAAGAACACATCGATCCATTACCTCCACGATTAAAAACACATCACGATATATCATATATCGATCTTTATATAGGGGATAAATATTTATTCATGTTATTAATGGCGATGTAACCAAACCAAAACTATTTTTATTCATAAAACTCATCTCACTCATAATACCTTAATGGAACCAACCCCCCAACTTACAATTTCACATGGTATCACATTTCCACACAACCAGTTCGTAGCCTTGATGTGTGACACTTCTAATCCACCCGAAAATCAATCAATATCTCAAGATGATATTCCATTGCACCACCCATTCCATGTCACAACACCCAACCATTGTCACAACCATAATATAACACAAATCGGAATGAATCCACACATCACATCACCCAATGTACCAAGGAAAAAACTGAATTCTTTAATTAACAATCCATCACTTTATTGATTACACCAATTAGTTAAGGTGTTATCAAAAAAGAAATTATGATTCCAGGGTATCCATTTATTGTAAAAATATATACGATTAACCAATTTCCATATATATGTGTCCAAAAAAATGATAAAAATGAATTACATAGACCATTTAGCTTGAAAAAAAGGGCCCCAATGGACACAATTATCATTAGGTAGCCAGAGATAAAAATACCATTATCAACCAGGAACAAATAACAACATTGGATCATACATCAATATTTACCAACGCCCTATATATTGTTCATAAATATGTTCAATTATATTCGTAAATATCTATTCAAATATATTCACAATAAAAACATCTATATCCCCACCATGAATTATGAAAAAATAATAGAGATGAAGGGAAACATGCCTCAAAAGTGTCTCAATGTTATTCTCATGAAAATAAACCACTAAATGGTTAACTGATAACTTCTCCCAAAGCATCTGCATCCATCTGATGATGTTGCAACACCAATACACCAAAAAAACTGATGTGAACCCAATAATAACCAAGTGAGAACATTCATCATCCTAGGGAGAGAATAATAAGAAGATAAAGAGATCAACCTTGATGAAACCACAAAAATAGATGTATAAAAAACCATGAATTAAATATGAATTTCTACAACTCAAAAGAGAGAAGATAGGAGTAAATCATATGTGTAATAATATAAAAAAAAGTAGAAGATCTATCACTAGGTAGCCTAGGGTTGAGGGGGAGTCACTATAGACAAAATTATTGACAACCCGATTGGGTGGAAAATTCATAAAACATTTCAGAATTGTGGGATCACATGCCCTTTAATCTCCTTTCATGTCATGTAATGCCTTGAGGATGGTTTCATCCAAAAAATCTCCTTTAAATTTATTTTATTTTTCAATCCCCAAAATATTACACGCAATGTACCACCATAAAAAATAAAACAAAAAATATCCACACTGTGTAATTTACATATATGACATGTAAACCCTGTAGTATATTTTCATCACCCCTTATCCCCACAAAAACTCTCATGAAAACATCTGATTATCTCAAAAAACAGAAAACAGGGAATGCAACGGGTTGGGATGACACATACCATTACATTAGATACCTCTCAAATGATTCTCATAATAAATAATCCAATATCAATACATAAAAGGAAAGGGGTATGAACAACCACCCTATGAGATACCTTTCATGAGTATCACCACACCTCAAATGTTTCCATTATCCAATAAATAAGTCCCAAAAAACCACACGAAGACTCTACATGATCAGACTACAGTAACCATAAGATGCCTCCTTTGACAAAACCACATTTCCCCACAACTACCGTGAAACTACTATTCAAAAAAGCCCTCTCTATACAAAACATATAAATTATGGACTTCCATATTTCATGTCAATATACTCTCCAAATTGTGTGGCACTAAATCTCCCAAATGGGTTTAATCACTTCATAGTTAATGCGTCTTAATTAGTAATATGGTCTTCCCCTCTATATAAGTCCTGAATTAATCAAATATCACACCACAAATATCAGAAACCATGGGAAGACAACTCATATCATAAAAAAGGATTCAGATGTTACATAAAAAATAAATACTGAGAAAAAAAAAGTGAAAAATTGAGGTACTGGGAACACATCTATGTTTCTTACTCCCAAGTACTCTCCTCCTTGCCTCTAAGCCTCTACAACATACGAACCAAAGGAATGGTCCATCCATGTAGCACATTCTCTCTATGATCATAGATCTCTACTAATCGATCCAAAAACATCACATCAT
The DNA here is from genome assembly GCA_963277665.1 of Viscum album. Lineage (NCBI taxonomy): Eukaryota > Viridiplantae > Streptophyta > Magnoliopsida > Santalales > Viscaceae > Viscum > Viscum album. The sequence continues at coordinate 793,438,660 of OY728143.1, read as the reverse complement.
CATCGATATAAAACATTCCTCCATCAATGTCGTGGTTTCCATCATGTATATACTGATGACGATGAGAGACGTGGAAGACGTCATGAAGCCTCTACAATGATGATGGATATTCCATGCTATACGCCACCACCCCAACTCACCCAAAGACCTCAAAGGGTCTAATGATCCATGGAGAAATCGTACTCCCTATTCCAAACCTCTGAGGCCCATATTGAGAGAAAACCTTCTAGAACACGTGGTCCCCAACCTGAATCACCAAGGTCCCCCTTTTGCTGTCGGCATTCTACTTCTGCTGGTCATTACTACTTTCATCCTCTCATGAATGAGCTGATGTTTTTCTATTCTGATGTACACCACATCGAGACCATGAATAGATGTATCCCTAACCTCTATCCAGCACAAAAGAGAAAGACATGGTCTTTTGAACCAATCCTGAAATTAATAAATTAGAATGGAAGAGTGATAGATATTATTATAAGAAAATAAAATTTGGGGAAGGTGTCCTAACAATGATTCACCAATGTACATGAAAAAATCCCACAACAAATCCCCCAGTGTTTGGATAGTTCACTATGTCTTCCCATATTTATTGGGGTGGGAAGTGGTGTTGAGGCATTATTGGGTTCCAAAAGCATGACGAAACCCCCTATAGAATTATGTATTCCACCATTAAACCTAATATGAGATAATGAACCATGGAAATAAATGAAATTATACTACCTCATCCATGTACCTCTTGGACATGGTATCTAATAGACCTAATTCTAGGATTTCTATGAAGTTCCATGATTTTGACTATCAATACACTATCACCCAAATAGAATCTTATGCTCCTTGGGAACTAGGTAACACTATGCTGAAATCCATAGATATGTCAACCCATTTTCACTCGAGAATATCAAAGGGTTACAAAAAACCACAAGGAACATGATCCTCAAACTTTAACATTTTGAATACCAAGCACTTCACCAAAAACTTCATCACTTCCTATTTCATATCTAAAAAAACTACGTCTTAATTTCCAAAATCATCTTTGAAAATCCTTGATGTATTTCCATGGTTGATAAATGAAAATAATAATTGAATTTAATACAAATTACTAATGGATCAAAATAATTTCCATGAACCAGAATATGGTTCCAACTAACCTCTGACCACCCCTCTAAAACATCACCATGGTCAACTGGATCATGCAACACCATCCTCTCCAAGTCATCCAATGAGACTTCTCAACCTGCAATATCATAGAACACTACACTATCATATAAAACCAATAGTCTCTATCATATTCTATTCTTCCATCTATGTTCAAGGTTTCCAACTCCTCCACCAACCTTTTAGAATCCATAAACTCTTGAATAACCTCTTTCAATGGAATTCTGCTCAAATAAACACCCAATATATTCTCATTTATTGAGGTTTAAGAGATCTCATAATTGTATTTTTTAAGGAGGTAAACCCAAATATACTATCTCATGTTAAAAACTATCTTCGGAATGATAGTCCTCAAACAATTGGGATCCATGAAAACCACAAATCTCTCCCCAATGAGGTAATTCCACCATAAGATCCATCAAGAAACAAAAACCAACATGCTTGAGTCATGAGTGAAATTGTTATTATTGTGAGGATATATATTCCAAGACCCATAATGGATCAATCCCAGATTTTCCAATAAGATGAATCCAAATTTTGGACATAATGATTTACATAACATGTTAACCATCACCCATTCATTGGGAAATTAGAGCACATGATAACTAACCAAATTCCCCTTCACATAGATGAATTATTCCAATCATAGATCAATCCACACAAAATATGGATACCTCATGGTTAAATATTTAAATATGGATACAAATCATGAAAAATTGGATTCAATATTCCAATAATAGCTCGAAAGACCAAGGAATATTCAAATCACTTCCACGTTCATGGGTGATGTATTAGAAAAAGTTTCTTCAAACTTCGATGGTTCTACTACAACACCGTTATAATACATCACATGCCCGAGGAAATTCACTTCAAATGTTCATAACATACACTTTGAAAAACATCCATAGAGAGGGTGGTGTCAAAGATCCCTCAATAATGCTCTAAGATGCTCATCCTGCTTCACCACTGAAATCAAGTAGATTATGTTGTCATCGACAAACACGATGATGTACTGATTTATCAACTCAAAAAGCATAGAGTTTATGAGTCCCAGGAACCTGTATTGAGTGTTTATAACAAAGAATGACATGCCTAAATCCTCAAAGATCCCATACCTTCATCTGAAGGTAGTATTCCATATATCACCTTGCTTCACAGTTAACATTTGATATCCAGACCACATATTGATCATAGAAAACAAACTCACCCATCTCAGTAGGTGGATAAGATCATCTATACTTTAAAGAGGGTAACAATTATTGTGTATCAACTAATTCATTGTCAAGTAGATTATGAAACACCCCAGATCTTCATATTCCTTCTTTGTAGACAACACTAAATAAGTATTCATTAATAGATTGGAATGGATAAAACCCTTCTACATCGAATTGGCTATCTGAGACCTGATCTCCTACAACTCATAAGGTTCCATCATATCTGTTACCATTGAAATTAGAAAGGCATCGTGTTTTATGTTTCACTTGAACCCAATATCATGTCAAGGTGGTTGCGTCACAAAATCCTTGTTGAAAACATCAATGAACTCCCTAATGACTTTGGGAACATATTCCATCCTATAAGATACTTAATAAACTTACATATCCACCAAAAAAGAGAGGAGGGGCTCAAAAAATGGTCTTCCCACATGATAACACCGCTCTCCAACAAAAACTGCATTCTATTTATCCATATCTAAATACATTACTCTATTCCAGTAGAAGTATTTATTAACATGAAGCATATACAGATACGAATATTTGTCAATGACATTTTGTGGATGTATTTGTAAAATGTTGAGATCCCCATGTGACCGGTGCGATCCCATCCTCAATCTATAATCCCGACACAGATCACACATGCTTGTCTTCCCTCTGTCTAGCGTACTCAATAATATGGGCATGTGGAGACTCTCTACACATATTCTTAGATCATAGGGCATATTGGGTGAAACAACGGACTGAGAATATATTGAATTAAACAAGGCACCATCAAGGGTACATAATAAATTAATAGTACCTATGAAGATATGAGGACCCTATGGAATTGCCGCCACCACTGCGTGTAAATCATCACCCCCAAATCCTCGACCTCTATGTTGATGAACAACTCCATGACCACATTCATGTCATAGTCCATGTTAATGGAGGATATTTTAATGATATCCACCAATTTATATATATCCCCTTAGTGGAGAAAAATCTTGTTGTCCCTACTGGTGAAACTGTATCATGGGAAACTTCTTATGAGGGTGTTGCTGAACCTATACTCCTCCATCAAATTGAGCTTGAATAATTGAAGCTAATTGATTCTAAATAAGGCCACAAACTCTATTGAAGAAATATTTCATTACCATGTTACTGGGAACGGAATGTGTACCAAATGATTGAAAAGTAATTTTAAGGTTGAATTCTTCCAATACAACCCACAATAGTTTTGGTGGCTACGACCTACAGTTGGCATCTCTAACACTTCAATAACTCAACTGGATCCCCATTCCCAGTATAAATCCTCGCGAATGAATATACTCGATCACCTGTTGCATATATTGAACTGCCAAATACATTGGTAGTGTAAAAGTAGTAACCACATATTGAATAAAATGATGAAGTTCCTTCTCAGGACTTCTCGCACGAAACTCCTCAATTGAAAAGATATTTTTGAAAAAAAGAATGATATCTATGTACATGTTCCCTAGCTCCCAAACTGATATGTTCCCCTGTGAGATGGAGATTAACTCGTTCTTATTTTCATCCTACATGGTTGATAAAAGGAACCCAAATCATAATTTCTTATTGATGAAGGCCCTCAAAATTCTTACCTCTTTCAATTCCCCCAGATTCATCATCTACCACTAATAGGAAGCTCACCACATCTAGATGAAAAGAAATGAAACCTAGTACATATTTCAGTCCCAGTTCAAACTAAAGGTGATCTCATGCTCTTCAAGCCATATTTTAGTCTCCATGTCTAAAACACTACCAAAATGAATCAAAAAATCTTTCCACTAGAAATAATGAAACATCCTATACCACATGTCATCCTCTTAAACTAGATCAACCTTATACCTATCAACCATATCAGCCTAGAGAACCTCAACTATCTGTTCCACATGCTGACAATGACCATAAGCCATAGCTGAAATAGTAAACAAGGATTTTCTACACATGGCTATTATTGAGTCTTTATTATAATTTATTTTTACTCATTTAATAAATTTTTTTTATAAATTCAATATTTTTCAAACCCACCAAATTCAAATAAGAAAATAAGTCATTTTAATTCATGTTAATTTCCAAGGGTCTCTACCCTGTATCAGTATAGCATTACATGGTCATTCGGTAGGATCAGAGTCCTTTCATCATATCACAAGGGAACATAAAATCATATGTTTTCTTTCCAGTAATTCCTAGCCTATGTCATTCCCCAAGATCGAAAGATTTTATTTCCACACCAACCCATTCAATAATCACCATTACTAACTAAAAATTGTATCATATCTCTCAAATATCAACTTTTATACTAATCTTTCAGGACCCCTCCCTCTGAAGATAAATACCTTGGGATGGAAATGAATAAATGGAGACAATGACCCCCTAAGTCCTGTGAGAAAAAGGGTTTGGGTTGGAAACTAGTTCCAAGGGTTTAAACACATCTCAACAATTGAGTAATTTCCCTTTATAGGTAAACATGATCCGGAGATATGATGGATTATCAAAAACAAAATGCTAATACATAATAAAAATTAACCTAAAAACATCCCACATGCACTTGAAAATTAGAGACGACACAAATATAGTAGTCCCCAATATAAATACCAAAAGAAATGTTGGGCATCAAAACAAAAACTCTTATGATCTAATCATGAATGTTCCATCATGGTATGCAAAATCTCTCTGGAAACCTTGAAATAGTCTTACATGATTTGGGGGATCATGTAGATATACTAAGTAGAAAATCCAAATTGTCCCATGCACATGTGAAAGAGGCATACTAATTCACCCATGAGAAAAAGAGAATACAAAAAACACCTAAGAAGGTATACTAACCACCATACCACACTATGAAACACTCACCATGTAATGAATGTACTATAATTTAATATAATGCACATTGGTGATAGGGTACCTCGCAACACATTTCCATAGATTAACATCTCTCACACAACAACAAAAAAATATCCAGACACTCTTACAACTTTTAAATATACCAAATCACATCCCCACATGCACACACCGGGTCCACACACCACATCAAGCCTGCACACACATGTTCCTCACAACACATCCCACTTATACATACCTGGGCTTCACAAAACATCACACTCGCACAAACATAGGCCTCACACCACATCCCACCAACACACACCTAGGTCCCACCACATGTCCCATCACATCCTGTAGACACATGTGAAGGAACAACACAACACATCCCAAGGAAGAAAAGGTAAAAAACCACCTCTCCTGCATTAACATGATCTACCAATTCTCACAAAATCATACCCAATGATTCTTGGGCCGTCGCTACCTAAAAGAAGGAGCAGGGAAGAGTTTGTGTCCATTAATCTATCCTCCCACATGTATATTGCGATAGTCCACTCTCACATGACTATGTAGGCGTTTAACAAATATTTCTCAACGTTGGTAGGGTGTGTCAACAAATCACCACGAAAAAACAAGTATATAGTTTAATGATAGCAAAAAATCAATCAAAACCTATGGATGCATAGATATAAATAAATACACGGTAAAACAACATTTTATACTAGCTCTATGTATAGAACACCACACAAAATGTCACAAAACCCATTTCACATTCCCAAAAAAATTATTTAACCATATAAATTCTATTAAACAGTCGAACCGAGGTATTCCATGATTCATTAGTCCTTTATTTATTCATCTCATTTCTATAGGGAAACACATATGTACAACACACAACATGGTACACTAAAATAGTAATTTTATAAGGTGAAGAGCCTGATAATGTAAGGTGGATCAAATAAAAAGACACATCACTCCACAACATCCACATTCATCCCCCACTAACGATATACCATAAATTGATATATAGATACATAGTGATTCTTTATTCATGTTATTAAAATAAAAGTACCCATACCAACACTAATTTGGTTCATTAAACTCATCCTCCTCAAATCAAATTTCAATAGAATCTACCCCAACATACAACCCCATATTCTAACACATTACCGCACAACCAGTTTGTATCCCTATTGTATTATACATTACATCCACCCCATGATCAATAAATCTCTCAACCCTAGATTCCATTACAACACCCAATCTATATCTAAATACTTCACCGTTCTCACAACCATACAAAAAAAATACCAGAACAAACCCACAAATCAAATCACCCCATATACCAAGGAAAAAAAGAAGTCCATATTTCATAGTCATCCCTTATTTTATTCCACTTGATAATTAATGGGTTATCATAGAAACTTTTTGATACTGGGGAATCCATTCATTATCCAGTTATATGTGATTAAAAATGATTCAATATAAAAGTTTCCAGTAAAAAATTAACTACATGAATTCACATGATCATTTAGTGTCAAAACAAGATCCCCCAATGACTATGATTTTTAGTGGGTATTTATCCCATTAAAGTCATTATATAAATCAAAAATATATAACAATGTAGGATGGTGGGTCCCTTTTCCATACACCAAATTTATTGATCTTAAACATTTGCAATTATCACTATAAATCACTATTAAAATATCTGAAGAAGAAAAATATTTTTTTCCCTAGACAGCGTGATACAGAAAAAGAATATATGAATGAAAACATACTTCAAAAGAGTGTAAATGTTCTTCACACAAGAATAGACCACTCAACGGATCTATGATCACCTCTACTACAAGACTTGAATTTATGTGAGGATTTCGTGACACCACAACAATGAAAAACCAAATAGATAACCATTAAAACCATGGGAGACCATTCCCCATACTATGGAGTGATGAGCAAGAGGAAAAGGAAATAATCTTTGAAGAAACCACAAAATGGTCAAAGAACACACCTTGGATTAAAGGCATATTTCTATAGATCAAAGAAGGGATGTTAGCATTGAACTCTCTGTGGAATGGTTATTTTAATAATAAAAACTCTTAGTTTTATTTATTCCTTTTAATATCTTGATCAACTTGTTCTAAATATGTTTAAATCATATCTACAATTATTTATCTATGATCAATGTATGGTTGTTGTTGACCTGGATGTATTCTAGATTGAACAGACACTTTGTAAGAATTTCTCATCTTGACTCACCGATAGTCATTTTCCTGAGTTACCAATGATGAACGGTCGCACCAATGATGAACGGTCGCACCGATGATGACGGTCGCACCGATAATTAATGGTTTCACTGATAGCTACCAAAGATCTAAAGAGACACGAATGTTGAGACACAGATGCTGAGACACTGATGCGAAGATACTGATGCTGAGGCACCAATGATAAGACATCGATCATAAGACACTGATACTGAGACACCAATGCCGATGCTACCGAAACCAATACAGATTCAAAATGTCTGACTGATCACATGACTCACCTAAAGTCATGAAAACTGTTTGAATTTCTATATATTATAATTTAATTCTAACAATCATTTTTTATGTTCTTAATGAAATTAATGTTAATTAATGTTGATTGTTGGCATGTCAAGAGACCGTACCTCGTACCTCTAAAAAGGTAATCATTCATACTGCCGGTTCTCATAGAATAAAAGGACGATAGAGCTGCAGTAAAAGTGAGACAGATAGAAAATGCAAAAAGCATACACACAGATATACAACAGATACAAAGATACAAAAAGGCAGAAAATTTTTCAATACATGTATATCATAAGAAGAACTTGAAGAATATTGATATACATGAATAACACAAGTACAAAGAAGAATATCAAGAGCTACAACGACTACACATACTTGAGCTAAACACCTACACTGGAAGTGAAGGAAGTGAATCATGATATTCTTTTTTTCAAAGAAAAACTAGAGAAGGACTTAGAAGAATTTTTGCTGAATCCAACGAGTCCAGAACATTACTTCTAATCACTAGATCTCTCTAAACTCTGACACATTCTTTCTTAGTGATTATTTTACTTACATTTTTTAGCTGTGTGGTGTACTCTGTATATATTTTACACACACTGTATCCTACACTGAACTGGAGGATATCAAAATCCTCAAACTAAATCTATTAACTCTTGTTTTCCCATGTCAATTGTGGAAGAGGTCCTTGTGTCACAATGTCTTTGTTTTTTCCCATGAAGAACAGTGGTAGAGGTCCCTGTGTGGCCTGAACAGTTTTGTAAACTATTGTTAACACCAATCCAGGGTGTGGATCAATTTATATAAATTGTTGAGAGGAATAAGTCTCAGCCTGAGACTGAACCTCTTGGTTAATTCTGTTGTGCATTATAATTTAAGTCTATAAGTAAACTATATACTTATTCTGCTACTATTAATTTTAAATAAAAAACTATTTTAAAGCCACTTTTATAGTTAAATTCGCAAGTTTTTATACTTATTTTAAATCAGTAAGTCTGTTTCAAAAGTTAATTTAATCTTCAGATTAAGTCAATTGAGACCTAATCAATCTTTGAGAAATTTTCTGAACATTTAAACTCTGTATAGATTCACTATAGTTTGACTTTGTTTTTAAATTTGGGGATTTTAAGAGAAATATATTTTAACAGAAATTTTTTATATGAACTCAATTCGCCACCCCTCTTGAGTATCCACTCTGACCAACATTTGGTATCAGAGGTTTCATTCCTGCTTATGGATTTTTGACGCTTTGTTTTTCAACTGTGATTTTAGTGGCATATTTAAAGATCTTAAATTTCTGTTAGTTCTAAATTTTATCTCTTTAAATTATCTTTCTAAAATCTAGATATGGACAATAGACTAGAGGGTGCTACTACTAATAGGACACGTTTATTCAATGGTATAAACTATGCTAAGTGGATACTCAAAATGAAAACTCATTTAGAAATTATGGGTTTTGATATTTGGACTACTAGAGAGTCTCAATATAAAATTCCAGCAACTGAACGAACAACTTTAGATGAACATAAAAAGCCTAATCATAATAATAACTATAAAGCCATGAATTCCCTGTACTGTGCTTCAGGCGATGAGGAGTTTAATAGAATTTATGCTTGTAAAACTTCCTTTGAAATTTGGGATACTTTGGGTGTTTCACATAAAGGAACAACTAATGTTAAAGAAATGAGATTAAATACTTATACTATTAAATGTGATAATTTTAAAATGAAGACTGAAGAACCTATTTCTGATATGTATCTCAGGTTCAATGATATAGTCAATACAATGAATTCACTCTAAAAGGCTGCTCCGGCAAAGGAAAAAATCATCAGAATCTTGAGATGTTTACCAAACTGATGGAGAGGCACATATGTTTCATTCAAAGAATCATGTGACATTGGAGCTCTGCCTTTCAAAGAAATTATTGGTAAGATCATGATGTATGAAGAAGAACTCAAGGTAAATAAAGAGGAAAATGATGAACCTAAGAGAAAATATGTGGCTTTCATGATTACTGCTTCAAAGAGAAATGACAAAGAGAAAATGAAAATACCTACTGAGATTTCAACCAGTGAGGATTCTAATTCAGATAGTGATGCTGAAATGGCTCAAATAGCCAAGAGGATTAAGAAATTTTATAGGAAGAATAAATTTTTCAGAAAATTAAATTACAAAGGAGGGTATTCCAATAAGGAACATAGGAAGAAGGATTGGAAAAATCCAGATAGAAGTGATGAAGTTGTCTTCTATGAGTGAAAAAGAAAATGACACATTAATTCAGACAACCCTAAGTTAAAATTCATGAAGAAATATGATTACAAAGAGAGTAAGTACAAGAAATCTCTGAAGGCTAGTTGAGGTGCATCTAAAGATATTACAAGTGAATCTAAAATGTCTGATTATGAGAAGAATCATGCGAACATGTGTTTCATGACCAACACATCTAATGTAACCCCAGATACTCCTCTTTTAATTTCTTATTATTCTAGAGATGATGCAGAATCTGATTCTGATTCTGAAAACATGAATAGTGAGGACTTAATATAATATTGAAATATGTTGGAAGAGACATGTAATAAACTTATGGATAAATAAAAATCATTGAAGAAACAACATGCTCTCACTACTACTGTTAAAACCAAACTTAGTATTGAAAAAATGAAAAATGATCAACTGTTAAAGGAAAACAATGAACTGAAAATGTCAAATGAGAAACTTAGAAAAGACTTAGAGAAGTTTACAAATTGAAAGGATACACTAACTCAAATACTAGGAATGAAATTACCTCCGAAAAACACTATTGGAAGAGGCTATAAACCTAGACAGAGACAGATTACTAAGAATAGATTTATTCCTAAATTTGGACATAATACTGGTAGTTCTAATTCTGGACATTGATATGCTTCAACTAGTAATTCACATAGGTATAGATCAAATAAAGTTTATGTTTTAAAATTTATTGATTCTGTAAATTGTATGAAACCCATAAGACAAATGTGGGTACCAAAATCCTTGATTGTTAACCTGTCTGGACCCAAGAAGATCTGGGTACCAAAGTCATTTTCCATCTAAATCTGTTTTGTAGGAAACCTGTTTGAAGAGTTCTCAAAAGAAGGTATAGTACTTGGACAGTGGATGTTCGAGACACATGTCCAGATATTACTCATGCTTAAAGAGTTTAATAAAGATTTATGGAGGCCATGTCACCTTTGGTGATAATTCTGAAGGAAAAATCATAAGCATATGCCAAATTGGTAACACTGATTCAGTTTTAATTTCCAATTTGTTATTTCTTAATGGATTGAAATATAATATGTTAAGTATTTCTCAATCGTGTGGTGATGGTTTTAATGTCAAATTTGAAAATGTTTTTTGTAATGTTTTTAATTATTAAAATGTTTTAGTCTTTTTGACTTTATGAAATGAAAATTTTTATGCAGTTGATTTAAATTCATTAGTTAAGCAAAATGTTACTTGTATAAATGCTTTTCATAAAGAGTAGTTGCTTTGGCACAGAATATTTGGAAACTACAACATCCATTAACTTAGAAAACTAACTAGGAAAAACTTGGTTATAGACCTACATAAACATGAATTCCCAATTGACAAAGTTTTTAATTCATGTCAAAAGGGAAAGCAACATAAAGTTTCCTTTAAAACAATGAACGATGTTTCTACTTCTCAACCTCTCGAGTTGGTTCACATGGACTTGTTCGGACCATCAAGAGTTTCTATTTTAAATGGGAAGCACTATGTCTATGTTCAAGTAGATTACTTTTCTAGATATACTTGGGTATACATATTAGCTCACATAAACGAAGCTTGTTCTTACTTTGTCAAATATTCCAAGTCTGTAGAAAAACTTAGTGGACTTAAGATTAAAACTCTAAGAAGTGATCATGGACGTGAGTTTGAGAATCATGAATTTGAATCTTACTGCTCCCATAATGGATATAGTCGTAACATTTAGGCTCCTAGGAAACCTCAACAGAATGGTGTATTAGAAATAAGAAATAGAACCCTGCAAGAAATTTCTAGAACTATGCTTAATGAATATGACCTTATTATTTAATTTTGGGCTGAATCTATCAATACATATTGTTATATCATTAATAGAGTCCTAATTAGACCAGTTCTTATGAAGACCCCATGTGAGTTTTGGAATAATAGAAAAACTAAATTATGTTACTTTAGAGTCTTTGGCTGCAAAGTTTTTATTCTCAGTACAAAAGATAATCTTGATAAGTTTTCTCCTAAGAGTGATGAAGGAATATTTTTAGGATATTCCTTAACTAGAAAGGCTTTTAGAGTTTTCAATAAAAGAACCATGTGTGTGGAGAAATCTGTTCACATCAAATTTGATGAAATTGATCCACATGAGCCTAAAACCTCTCTTGAAAATCATGAAGAAGATTTATCTGTTCTGGACCTTATTGAAAAATCTAAAGAACCTGCTATAAAGACAACTTGTTCTGGATTTATTCCAGAATCTATACCTAATGAATCCTAACCTAGAGAAGAACCTGAAATTTCTACTCCTACATTTACTAGATCAACCAGAATTCTAATGAATCATCCTTTAGATGTAGTTGTGGGTAATCTTGATAGAGGGACATAGACAAGATCTTCTCTAAGAAACCAGGTTGAACATCAATCCTTTATTTCATAGTAAGAACCTAAAAATGTCAATGATGCTATCAATGATGAATTTTTTGTAATGTCTATGCAAGAAGATTTAAATAAATTTTAATGAAACAATGTCTGGGAATTAGTTGACAGACCTGAAGGCACTTTAACAATAGGAACAAAATGGGTGTTTATAAACGAAGTTGATGAGTCTGGAAACATAGTTAGAAACAACGATAGGCTAGTTGGACAAGAATTTAGTCAAGAAGAAGGTATAGACTATGAGGAAACCTTTTCACATGTAGCCAGGTTAGAAGCCATTAGAATCATAATTTCATATGCTGCTCATCTGAATATCATGTTATATCAAATGGATGTCAAAAGTTCCTTTCTAAATGAATTTATTGTTGAAGATTTTTTTGGTTGAACAACCACCTGGTTTTATTAATCCTCATTTTCCAAATAATGTTTTTAAACTTTTGAAAGCTTTATAGGGCTTAAAATAGGCTCCAAGAGCTTGGTATGACAGACTTAGTAATTTTATTATTTCAAAAAGTTTTACTAAAGGGATTGCTGATCCAAATATTTTTATTAAAATAATTTCTAAAGATGTTTTAATAGATTACATCTATGTTGATGAAATTAATTTTGGATCTTCTAAACCTTCTTTATGTACTGCATTTTCAAAGAGTATGAAAAATGAATTTGAAATGAGTTTAATGGGAGAACATAAGTATTTTCTTCGATTTCATGTATTTCAAAATGAAAATGGTATTATTTTGACTCAAAGTAAATACACAAAGGATTTTCTAAAACGTTTTGGTTTGGATAGTATTAAGGATAGTGATACTCTTATGAGTACAATCTATAAATTGGATGCAGATGAAGCTGGGAAACCAGTGGATCAAACCAATTACAGAGGTATGATTGGAAGCTTACTTTACCTTACATCTAGTTGACCAGATATTATGTTTAGTGTGTGTATGTGTTCAATTTTTCAATCTAACATGAAATAATCTCATTTACTTGTTGTTTAAAAAATTTTCAAGTATCATAAACACACTGTAAACATAGGCTTATTTTCTCCAAAAAGACAATCTTTTGAGATAATCAATTATTCAGATGTTGAATTTACGGGTCGCAAGTTAGATAGCAAGAGTGCATTTGGATCATGTAAAATGTTGGGTCAATCCGTAGTATCTTGGTGTTGTAACAAACAGAACTCGGTTGCATTATCTACTACTGAAGCAGAATACATTGCTGCTGGTAGTTGTTGTGCACATATTCTGTGGATGAAACACACTCTTTTGGACTACGGATAGGATTTTATGAATAATTCAATTAACTATGATAACACTAGTTCAATTATCATTTCAAGGAACCCTGTGTCTCACTCTTGAACCAAACATATTGATGTCAGACATAACTTTTTGAGAGATCACTACCAAAAAGGTGATATCACTCTTGAGTTTATAGGTATTGAACATCAATTAGCCAATATTTTCACCAAGCCCTTAAATATTGGAAGGTTAAACTCGATTAAATGTGAGTTAGGTATGATAGATCTTTGAAACCGATTTGTCAAACTGATCTGTGAAACCGATCTATGAAACCAATCTGTCAAACCGATCTGTAAAACCGATCTGTGAAACCGATCTATGAAGCCGATCTGTCAAACTGATCTGTAAAACCGATCTGTGAAACCGATCTGTGAAACCGATCTGTTAAGCCGATCTGTCAAACTGATCTATCAAACCGATCTGTGAAACCGATCTATGAAACTGATCTCTGAAGCTGATCTGTCAAACCGATCTGTGAAACCGATCTGTCAAACCAATCTGTGAAGCCGATCTGTTAAACCGATCTGTCAAACCGATCATTCATGTTGACTAGTGTTACCAATATCCATACTATTTTTTGTGTGTTTAAAAATGACGTTGTTTTACTTAATAGATATTTTATTATCTATAACCCTAAATGATAAAAATAATGACATATGACTATTCCATTCTCTAAAGACTGTTGACCTTCCTTTTCCCGCCAAACTCTCTCCTCTCTTCTCTATAACCCGAGCCTTTTTGAATATTTCCAAGCATCTTGATTGTCTCAAAACCTCAAAATGGCCAAGAAAAAGAGGCAGAGCAAGGAACCTGAGGGAACATCACCTATCAAGCGTGCTCGAGGTGAGTAGAGCAGTACGACACAGAGGTCTGTGAAACCAGAGCTTGAAAAATGATAAGTTATAGCTGAAAAGGAAATTTGTTCGGAATGGGTTTTATCTAGAAAGTTTGTTCTCTTAAAAGTTTTGGAAAGTCAAGGCTGGAAAGAGTGGTTCTTTAATAATGATAGAGTCATCTACCTGAAGCTAGTGCACGAGTTCTATTTGAACATGGATATAGATTTGAAAGGGGTAGAGGTAGCGAGATTGTCCTCTATAGTAAAAGGGAAAAGATTATGTTTTCATCAAAATAATGGGCTGAATGTCTAGGAGTACCTCACAACGGAAGATACGAGGACTATTCTGGTAATATTCCTCCCACAACTGATTACTTTTTTTATGAGTTAGCCCAAGAATTATTGTCTGGGAAGTCTGAATCGCGAAGGATAATTTCTACTGAGTTTGATGGTGAGAACCGAATCCTGTTCAAATTTATCCAACATCATCTATGTACGAGAAAAGGTGATTTTTATATAGTAATTTATCAATATGTTTTCCTTCTTTTTCTGTTGCTGAATGGTGAAAGGATCAATCTATGTAGATATTTTTCTAATCATATTGTTGAGATGATAAAAACCTTCGATGGAAGCTACCAATCTATTTTATTCTAAACAAATCTATGCCATACTGAAATTATTAGGATTTTTGGATGATGGAGATGAGTGTATCTCATCAGTTAGCTTTTGTTTAAACAATGTAATTAGTAAGAGAATGAAAATAAATTTGAACCCATGGATGAAAGCCTAGGTTGTTGATGAAGAAAAGTTATATGAGTCTTTCAACCCTACTGGTCATCCAAGGAGACCAAGGGAAGTAAGAGATCATAGCTTAAATCCTGGTGAGGAAGTGATCTATTCGGATGAAGAAGAGGAAGTGGTTTATCTTAGATAAACTGGTGAATCTAGTAAGAAAGGAACATAGGAATAAGAAGGAGCTGATGTGAATCTAAATGCTGAAGAAGAGGACGAATAATCTCCTGGTCAAAGGAGTGATCCTGACACTGTTAGCCCAAAGAGAAGAAAGATGGAATTTGGTTCAGCAAGTCCTCCTCTCAATTTACCATAAATTGAAACACTTTTATATGATGAAGAAGAAGGAGATACTATTGAATCAAATTCTGAGGTGTATTAATCCAGAATTACAGACAATTATAACGAGAGATCAGTTAATGATAATGATGATGATGAAGGTGGTGATGGTGATAAGGGTGATGCTGATGGTGATGATTGTACTGGTGATAATGAATGTAATGATGATGATGATGATGATGATGATCGACCTTTAGAAGGTCAATATGTGATCCATGATGATCCACATCCCCATCCACTTAAGCAGGATAATATTCCTAAAAATGAGAGGACAGAACAGTTGGTGAGTGATAAGGATGATGAAGTCCCTTGTAAAAATTCTAGACGAGCTCTTTTTGTGACACCATTATACCCTTTTTGCAAAGAGTAATGGGAAGAGCATCCAGGTCTTGTTGTTCTAGGATTATACTACCCAGAGGAAGAGGTAGGTGTAGATGTGAATCTTGTAGGCATAAGTGATTCTGTTAAGGCTCAATTTGTTGCCGAGTTTTTGCAAAGAACAGATGTCAGGCCAGATCCTTTAGTATCTCAATGTAGATCTGATCTGGTAGTTTCTTAGTCATATTTTGAAAATTTCAAGATTGAATTGATTCAAGCTATTAGGTACAATATGAAATTTGAGTAATCTCATATTCCTGATCCTACTCTTTTTACTTTATCTGATGCTGCTATGAATGATTTGGCTCAAAGAGTGGAAAACCTTATCAAACTAGACCCTTGCAATTTCAGTGAATCAATTGGCAGGAATGTTACCTCTTTCAATCAAACACTTACGGAGTTTGGCAGCAATCTTATTTCTTTGTCAGGTGAGTTCAGAACAACCAGCTCAGGCATGATGGAAGTGTTAAGAAATTTGATAGAGCATTTGAATAAAGATGATCTGAGGAACTTAAAAGCTGATATTACTCAGGTTATTGCTCAGGCTGGCAACGCCAAGGTGACCAAGATCACTGGTTGAGAATTAGATACCTTAAGAGATATTGTTAGAGAAGAGCTGGCAGATCTTGGGAATATTTTAAACTAGTATTCTTTGAAGAAAATGATATATCATAGTGATCATATGCATAAAATGGTACATGTGTATTCGGCTGATGCTACAAAAGCTCAAAAAGAGATTAAGGAGAATGTATATCATTATTTCTCTAATATCTACACAAAGCATGAGTTGAATCATCATTTTAAAGTATTTTCTGATAATCTGAGACTCCCTCCAATGACTGAAGCGTTTAAAACTCAAGTTCAGCAGTTAAAATATTTTACCCCCACATTAGAAAATTTCATGCAAAATAATGATGATTTTGAAAAATCCATGAAGTACGGTGGAGAAGTTATTTAGGAAATCATCAACTTGCTAAAACCCTACCTTCATGTGCAAGAAAAAGCTGTTGTTTTTCCTACAGCTGAGACTCTACAATCATCAGATGTTGCTTCTGGCCAGATGTCTGTTTCTCAAGCTCTTCCCAGTATTAGATGAGTCTTTCAACAACAACCTTTAGAACGACCGTCATTGCAGCAGGTGACTTTGGAACCCACAATTCGTCCAGCTCGGGTCGTCCTACCTCCTTTATCCATAAGGCCAGTTCCACGATCTACCCAACAACCTTCTGGACCTTCAATTTCTCCTACGGCTAAAGGGAATGCTCCCTTGCACCCAGAGAAATATCTTTCACTGTCATTTGTTTTGATAGGGTGTTTTTTTCAGGAACTATTTTCTCTTATTTGTAATATGTGTACCCTTTGTTGGTATAAAATCTACTTTTTTATATTTCTTTACTCTCTTATTTTTGATAATCCCAAAGGGGGAGAGAAATCATGGAGAGAAATAACGGAGATAAAATAGTGGAATCATGCATGCATATGTGAACTCTGGATGCATCATCTCTGAATGCTCATGCTGACTTTTTATCAGATGCATGTATACACCGGGGGAGAAATGTTGAAAGAGTTGAATTCAGCAGTTATAAATATGTTCTAATTTCTATTCTAACAATGTTTTATCTTTTGGAATATATTATTTTTTATAGGGGATGCATAATGAATGACATACTGTATTTTCTTTTCATTTATGCCATTGATTTGTGATTATAAAAAAGGGGGAGATTGTTGAACACTCTGTGGAATGGTTATTTTAATAATCACAAATCTTAGTTTTATTTATTACTTTTAATCTCTTTATCAACATTTTCTAAATATTTTTAAACCGTATATAAAATTATTTATCTATGTTTAATGTATGGTAATGGTTGACCTGGAAGTATTCTGGATTGAACAGGCACTTTTTAGGAATATCTCATCTTGACTCACCGATAGTCATTTCCCTGAGTTACCGATGATGAACGGTCGCACCGATGTTGAACCGTCGCACCGATGATGAATGGTCGCACCGATGATGAACGGTCGTACCGATGATGAACGGTCACACCGATGATGAACGGTCACACCGATGATGAACCGTCGCACCAATGATGAACATTCGCACCGATGATGAACGGTCGCACCAATAATGAACGGTCGCACCGATAGCGACCGAAGATCTAAAGCGACAAAGATGCTGAGACACCGATGCTAAGACACCGATGCTGAGACACCGATGCTAAGACACCGATCATAATACACCGATGATGAGACACCGATGCTGATGTTACCGAAACTAATACAGATATAAAATGTCTCACCGATCACATGACTCACCGATAGTCATGAAAACTGTTTGAATTTCTATAAATTCGTATTTAACTCTAATGGTCATTTTTGATGTCTTTAATAAAATTTATGTTAATTAATTTTGATTGTTGGCATGTCAGGAGACCATACCTTGTACCTCTAAAAAGGTCATCATTCCTACTGCCGGATATCGTAGAATAAAAGGAAGATCGAGCTGCAGTAAAAGTGAGACAGACAGAAAACGCAAAAAGTATATACAAAGATATACAACAGATTATAAGATACAAAAAGGCATATTATTCTTCCATACATGTACATGAGAATAAGAACTTGAAGAATGTTGATATACATCAAGAACACAAGTTCAAAGAAGAAGCTCTAGAGCTAGAAAGACTACACATACTTGAGCTGAACACCTACACTGGAAGTGAAGGAAGTGAATCACGATATTCAATTTTTCAAGGAAAAACCAGAGAAGTACTTAGAAGCATTTCTGCTGAATCCAATGAGTCTAGAGCTGCACTGTCAATCACTATAGCTTTCTACACTCTAATACATTCCTACATAGTGATTTTTTAACTTACATTTTTTAGATGTGTGGTGTACTCTATATATCTTTTACACACACTGTCTCCTGTACTGAACAGGAGGATATCAAAATCCTCACTCCAAATCTCTTAACTATTGTTTTCCCACGACAACTGTGGAAGAAGTCCTTGTGTGGCATGTTCTTTGTTTTGTTTCCCACTAAGAATAGTGGTAGAGGTCCCTGCGTGGCCTGAACAGTTTTGTAACCTATTGTTAACCCCGATCCAGGTTGTGGATCAATTTATATAAATTTTTGAGAGGACTATGTCTCAGCTTGAGACTGAACCTCATGGTTAACTCTATTGTGCATTATAATTTAAGTATATAAGTAAACTATATACATATTCCGCTACTATTACTTTGAAATACAAAACTATTTTAAAGCTACTTTGATAGTTAAACTCGCAAGTGTTTATACTTATTGTAAATTAGTAAGTCTATTTTAAAAGTTAATTTAATCTTCATATTAAGTCAACTAAGACCTAATAAATATTTTAGAAACTGACTGAACATTTACACTCTTTACAGATTCACTACATTTTAAATTTGTTTTTAAATTGGTGGATTTGAAGAGAAATATATTTTAACAGAAATTTTTAATTGGAACTAAATTCACCCCCCTCTTGAGTATCCACTCTGACCAACAGTTTGGAACCAATCCATCATGTAGAATTACTAAAAATGTTGTATAGGGGTCACAAGGTATCATGGTGTCAATGGGGGTGTTCACTGTAGTCAATTGATCTGACAACCTGAGTGGATGGAAAATTATTAAAACATAAAACTATGGGGCACTGCACAACATGTAATACTCATTCACATCATGTAATTCCATGAAATTGATTTCCTATAAAAAAATAAATCTACATTGATTTATTTTACATTTCAACACCTAAAATATTACATGTTATGAACATACCTGAACAAGTCATGAAACCAAGATTAACACTATGTAACATAATTTGATGATGTGTAATCTGCACAAAAGCTTTTCTACCACCCTCACTCTAATGAGAACTCCTATGACCTCCACTAAACATATATAACAATCAATAATTCAAAAAGTATCAAGATTATATGGAACATACTAGTACAATTATAATATCATATATACCATATTATACATTTAAATTTACTATCCATGTCATGTGGTGATAAAAAGAGACTCACATTACTTTGTGAAGGTGGGTTTCCACATGTACATAGATGGAGTTATCAATATTTAAGTGATTTAAATGGTAATAAAAGATAATATATTATATTTATGTAGTGTATAATATTTAATTACAATTATAATATAGTTATTTATAAAAAAATTATATATTATCATTTCCTTTATTTCCTTCTATATAACGTGCTAGTCAAAAATGAAACGAATCACTTCGCAAATTGGTAGTCTTCCATACACATGACTGACATTATCATTTCCCATATGGATTAGAATTTAAAAGGTTACATTTTCTGTAATAAATATAGAGGTAAAATTATGTTATAAATATCATCATCATACACATCTACAATCTATGGTAATTGAAAAACTAATGACATTGTTTTCTAGGGATGTAGTTCACGCAAAACACGTATGATGGTTTTATAACCTATTTTATGGAAGAGGGACATGGTCAAGGATATAACATTAGAATAATAATGTCTGAGTATATATAGGACAATGAGACAATTATATAAAGATATATTTATAATAATTTATTGATTTGGAGAATGAAATAAAATAATGATTGTCATTGAATAAGGTTAATTCTTTTTTGGGTATCCAGCCTTACATTGACCAAATTCCCTTCCATGGATTAAATCAAGACAACAATAATGATTATTGTATGATTCGAGTGAGGTTGAGAACATATTTTGGTAGTGAATTGTTGAAAAATTGGTTTAATTTTCTGAATAATGGAGGAGAGGGTTGGCTTTTAATAAGTGGGGGTGGGGAGGAACACCTCAGTATTTTTAAAATTAATTGAGTTCTCCCTCAATTATTATTTGTTAAAAGCATCCAATGTCGAATATTCCAAAATCCTAAATATTTCATGAGAGAAATATGTCAAAAAATTATTTTAAAACAATTATATAGGTTATTTGTACCATTTTCATTTTAATTTATCCTCTAATGAAATAAATTTTTCACCTTAACCATGTTAATTTAATTTTACTAAAATCAAAATTAATTATAGTGAGAAATTAAATTTAAATTATTAGATATTATAAATTTTTGGAAACAAAATATGTAATCTATTTTTAAAAATTATGGTGACATAAATGTAAAAATTTTAATTTAAATTAATCCCATATACCTGACAAGGATTTCGGTTTTTACTGTGAATGTGTTCAAATTTTTATAATTTTTTCATATCAAATATGAAATTATTTAAAAATTCATAAATTGGTTTATAGAAAATATATATAAAATAATTATTCATAAAAAATTCAATATATAATTTAATACTATAAATTATTTTTTAAATATGCAAATTTTTAATCAAATTTTTTCATTTTCACTATTGATTAAAAATGAATCAGTTCAGAAATGTCTAAAAAATAAACCTAAGATATTTTTTCAGTTGAAATTTAGGTTATTTAATTTATTTCTTAACATAAATTTTCTAACTTTGGTAGAAATAATGTTATTTTATATGTGAAATGTGTGATAAATCTATATTTTATAAATAAATAGTGTTTTATGAAAGTATTTATTGTTCTTTTTAATGATTATTATTTTATAACCAATATATAGATAGACATATATTTAATTATGTGGTTATCAATATTCATAACTCCAAATTTTATTTCCAGTTTATAAATATTATTTCCCAATAATAATATTTTAAATTTATATATAATTTAATTAATACTCAGTGTTGTGTATAACACTAGCTAGAAATAGTGTTTTGTTGCATATAGGTTAAACATAGTGTTGTGTGTAATGTATTCTAAACTTAGTGACATTTATAATGAAATATAATTTCGAGATTTGTTTTATTTAGAAATAATTATATCATAATGTCATGGGGTGTTATATTTTCTTATATGTTTCATGTTCCATATCCATTCACCATCAAACATATTTTTCTTCATTTAAAATCTCAGAAAGTTAAAAACCTATTCTTACCACTAGGGTTTTCACTAATATTCATTAATCCTATCAACAAAATAAATATTACCCCGACTAACCTAAATGGTCATTTTTGAGTTTGATATTCAGACTAATCCTATCAATGAACAATTAATGTATTTACAACTAATATCCCAATGAAATTCATTGTATTCAATACATTGATATCAAAAATGATTCTCCACACACATTACTATCTCAATTACACGACTTGAATAATTTATTTCATTACAAACATCGAAAATATTTTATTGGTGAGATCTAAAACAAAACCCAATTTTTTTAACTAATAGAAATTTATTTCGAATATATATGGAACTTTATAATCGATAATAAATTTTCAAAAGATCCATGTAACTCTTGATGGAGGATAATTTTCTCAAATTTTCATAATTTTTCATCATTATAATATGTTGAAATAAAAACATAGTAATGGGGTGTCCTCAATCAATCTGTTTGGGTAAATTCAAGAATAAATAATCCAATATCATATTTGAGTTGAAGATAATCATTCAAGAATAATAAAGATAGAATATAAAATTATATCTGATAAAACATAGATAAAAATTCATTATTCATACATGATAGAAAAAACATAATCACTGAATTCACATGTCGAGGAAAAAAATAATGAATCGATCACATATTTATATTTTTCTACTCAACTTTGTAACATATAATGAATAGTTTAATCCAATTGTATTCCCATTGTCTTGAGATAACACTCCTATATATCATTTTTCATAAATATATACTTTTTTAATCCATTATCAAGGGATAAATCAACTTGGGTGCTCTTTATCATGGAATAAATCCTAATTTTTACCTATTGTGATGGGATACATGATATTTTGTATTGTTTTTATTATAATAATTCTCAAGTGAATAATTATTCATCATATAAATCCTCTCTTTTTCACTATTCTAATCAATAATTATTATCCTAAACAATTCATTTTATGGAAATATAATATCCCACGAGTCAGTCATCTAAGAATAAATGTGCTACGTTAAATAAGTCATTATAAGTATTATTCAAATACATATGATTAAAATGGTATTCATATTCTTTTAAAATGGAATCGCATTGTAACATCCTAGGTAATTAAAGAATAAATAATTTTCATATTTATTAATATTAGAGAATTAAATATGAATTTTAATTAAAAGGGGTTGCTATGTTCGATAGCGTACCCGATACGCAACGATGAGTTTCTTTGAAACTTACGTAGCACACTAGTAATATAATAATATTATGTTAGTTAACAAGTAGCCGTTGTACTGGCGGGAATGAATAGAAATAACTAAAATATGAATAGATATGTTTTTAGATGTTTTTACATTTACCCAATAAAAGATAAAGGCTTAAAATACGGAAAGAGTTCAATTTTAGGCTTTTATACTCTAATTTTCACTAAAGGTTCACTTATCACCTTTTAATGGTGAACCGTCATTAAATATAGTTTTGATCACTCTTATACATTCTTTTGGACCAAATAAAACTTTTATTAAGAATCGGGACATCAAATTTTACTTTGTGTAATTTTTGGTACCTTTCTGATAAAGTTCATTTTTTTATGAATAGTGTAAAATGTTGCATTTTAATTCAAAACCTCTTTTTGATCTAATTTATTTATATGATTAGATTATCTTTTGAATTGGTTTTAAAGTGAAATTAGAATATATTTTTACCATTTTATCCAATGGTGGTCATTGGAATCAATTTCGATTTGAAATTAGACTTAAACTGGTGTCAATCTTTTGATACTTATTGTTTTGTAAAAACACGCTATTTGCTCTGGCAGCGGGAATTAATTATTGAATTAATTAATGTGAATTATATGATTTGAATTTTTTAAAATAGACTTCATTTTTGAATTCTGAATATCAAATATAGCTTAGAATGAATTTTTGGTAATTTTCTGAAAAACTTCAATTTTTGATGAATAGTGAAACCACTAAGTGGTAATCAAGCAAACTGATTTTTCAGTTAAATGAAAGTTTACCACTAATGTGTACTGAATTTTGAAAATCCGACATACATGGTTGTCATTAAGAAGTAAAATGTGGTTCAATGAGATTAAAATAATTTTTTGGTGAATAGTAACTTATTAAGTTCTTAATCGCGATTAGTGGTAATTAGGGTAGTTTAATGTATAAATAATGCTTTAATAATATAAAATGACCTAGACACATGTCCCAACCTCATTGGTTGTGTCATGGCCGACCAAGACAAGCCATGGCCTAACATGGGGACCCCATGGATCCACTTTTGTTGGGAAATGACATAAATTACTTTTTATTTAATGTTAAAGTGAAAATGACACAAACATAATATGTTTTGCGAAACAAATTTTTAAGTGGGGTTATAAAAGTCCACATTTTGATTATAAATATTCAATGGAAAGATAAAAAGATTTCCTACATCATAGTAATTTTTTTATAATTTTTAGACATAAAATAAATTTAATTATTTACGACATAATAATGATGCAGTGATGACATCATTATTTGACGATTTAAATAAAATGGAAAGATAATGAAAAATATAAAACCTACACATGGACAAAACCAATTGGATGAGTGGATTTCGATGCCTTATCACCTTATCCACGAATTCTGTCAATGTGGGACCTTTTAAAACCGAAACACATTTTCAAATAAAGTAATGTTTCTTTACTTTCCAAAAGTGCCCCTCCTCTCCCCTTATAAAAGGCCCCCACCTCTACCTCATTTCACACACTCTTCAAGCCATTGGCTCGGCCAACCCCTGCCCATTTGCTCTCTCCACATCCCTCTCCTCATCCTAGAGGATTCCCTTTGGGAAGAATACTTTCAAAGGAAGCCTTTAGGCTCAAACCAAAAGGAGTTACACTTTTTAAGGTAATTCATTCTCTAATGTTCATTTGTTTTATTTTGCTTCTCCAACCCCCTAAACTCTTTTTATTTACTTCTTTTGTAACAACACCAGTATCTTAAATATACTAGGATGTTGTTATAATATTTATTTGAGCTACACTTCCACACAACTACATCAAATGGTTAAAGAACATAAGGTTTCCGTGGATGGCGAAATTCTGCCTCCCGAAACGATGATTGTTCAACACTCATTTAACACCTTCAAAGGTGGCCATTATGATGTCACTATTTTTATATATGATATATAATATGTTTATGTTTTCCTTAAGCTTCTGTTTTTTTCATTTTGGGCATACCTTTATGGCTTCCATTATGGGTATACACGATATCTTCATTTAAGGAAGTGCGGACTACCGCCCCCTCAAAATGATGTGATTCGTTAATGCCATATGTGGGACGTGTAAAGGATGGATTTAAAGTTATTATATATGATGTTATACTGGAATTATAATATACCTATATATATCATTATCATTTATTTCCATTAAATTATGAGATAGAAATGAAAGTAGCGTTCATGCGTACGTACGGACTACCGTCTCCATGAACGGTGCATTTCATTTCTTATCCCCAAATGTAATTTATTATTAAAAGTACATGTATATAATGGATATATATAATTAATGATATATCTAAATGATGAATATAATTATGGAATTAAAATATACATACCTC
This sequence comes from Viscum album, assembly GCA_963277665.1. Lineage (NCBI taxonomy): Eukaryota > Viridiplantae > Streptophyta > Magnoliopsida > Santalales > Viscaceae > Viscum > Viscum album. The sequence goes on along the minus strand of OY728143.1, from coordinate 793,413,020 downwards.
TCATTTAGTTTTAATTCCATTAATATGACAAAGAAATGAAAGTAGCGCTCATGCGTACGTACGGCTTACCGTCTCCATGAACGGTGCATTTCATTTCTTACCTCTAAATGTGATGTAATATTATAAATGAATGTATGTACTGGATATATATGACATATATGATATCTACATCATGAATACCATTCTGGATATAATGAACCTTTGACCAAATTAACAACATGTAAGTGTAAGAAGTCTATTTTTGACTTAAGAACCAAATACCGACAAAATAAACATTATTAACTTAAATAATTGCATGATGTTCATAACATGGTATAAAAGGAATAATGAACTTGAAAAAGGTTCTTAAGCAAGTATAGATTAACTAAAGTTTATTATTCAGGAGTTTAAAGAACGGTCGGGTCAAGTCAGATACGAGGTATGGGAACTTCTTAACCCAATTTCCATTCTTTGGGTTAATCTCGTACTTTCAAAGTATGTCATTATATTATTATGTCGTATCTTGTATTTGTACTTTATTTATGTGTACTTATAGTGAATACACATAATGTATCTATTTTATTTTAAAAATTATCTTTGTATGGGACTTCGTCTCAATCTCCTTTCGTTGAGGCATATTTTATTTTATACACAACTTTCTTTTATACGGTGTATAAACCCCTTTGACTTTTACATTTATTCAAAAGGAATCTTTTTTATACGAAGCGTTTACTAAACGACAAAAGGGAATGTTTTTTTCGTACGTATGCGGTGACAACGACTTCTCCGCCGTCGTAACCGTTATTTGAGTTTCGGCTTCCTCTACAAGCCATACCTTTTTTTTAAAAAGAAAAATAAATACCATGTTTTACTTTGGTATTGAAAATGGTTTTCATAATGTTTTTTTATATCAATGTGTTTTATTGATACCTCGTGATTGAAATGTGGAAATTTTATGTTTCCTTTATGCATGTTTTATGTGATATGATTATGTTATGGTTCTTGGGCATTATTATGAAGACGGGTGGTTCCGTGATAAACTAAGGGCGGGTGAGCCCGTTATAGCTCTCCAATGCATTGGGTAACGCGAAGGAGTGAAACGTTAAGGTTTCTCCGAAGAGATTTTAGGGAATATACTGTGATGGGTATTCCAAACGTAACCAAGAGGGTTACTCCCTATGTAAGAATGTTATGAATGCCTCAAGTTACCTTTACATATTATGATTTCTATGATTTATTCATGATTTTATGAGGTATGTTAAAGTGACTATGTTTTATGGGTAAAGTATGATTTCATTCTTATTTATATATGAACTCATGTTTCCTTTCCATGTTTTTTTATAACCCATACTGAGTTTTTATGCTCATCCCAAGTTTTTGAAATGTTTTTCACAGGTCAAGGGAAAGGTACATGATAAGATGATAGAGTCAAGGATGTGTCAAGAATTAATCCATGTTTTATTTTAAATGTGTGTTCCATTGATGGGAATGAAGAATACTATCTTTATGTAACCACTTTGTTTATATGTGGAATGTAATGCAAGATTTATGATCTAATTCTCTAAAACTCTAAACCCGAAAAGATCCTCAATGTGTAATCTTGTAATAACTCAAGATTAAGTAAGGTTTAAGGCTGGGGCCTTATACGCATAATGAATTCACTCATATTTACACAAATATCAAATTATAAAAACACTATTCAAAATAATGGGGACTTAAAATATATTTAATAACATCAAATTTAAATCCCCATTAACCATGATAAAGCAGTATATGGTATTGACACAATATAGATAATAGGTATAAAATTAATTCAATATTTTCCGAAAACAATTGATAGATGGAATTTAGTTGATCAACCATTATCCAATTAAATGAAAAATAATGAATTCCCAAAGGAATGGAATTGGAATAAATATTATGACTATTTACTTTGGGTGGAATTTAAATAAAGTTATTGTGAGGAATTTTAACATTGATAGAATATATCATTATAAAAAATGTCATTATAATTTAAGGTGTATGGTATTATTTGAATAATATATTTGATCATGAAAATTAAATATCAAAGTAATATTATTTTGATAAGAATCCTTTTCTACAGAATTTGGGAAAAAATTAATTTTAATGTAAGAAATGTAAATAATCATTTAAAGACATATTACAACAAATATTTCAATAATGATGAATAAAAATAATTTCCTTTACGATAAATTATAATATAAAGATAAATCATCAATTAAAACTCAATGATTAATGAAATATAATTTAATATAGAAATTATAATGCTGACTATCTGGTAAAAAGATGATAAGATAAATTATAAGTCAATTTTATGTTAATTTATTGGAAAATAATGTATTTTTAGTGGAAAATGATATTCGGAATTTATGAAATAGATATATGCATGTCCACTGAATGTGGAGTCCAAAATACATATACAGGATAAAATAGAAGTTCAATTATTTATATTTTGAAAATATAAAAGTTCTGAACTACAACATTTTAAATTATTATAAAACATATAATTAATTACTTGATTATGGTGAAAATTATCACCCAGAATATACATAGGGATTTAATTGATTTTTATTTTTGAATGATATACTCTACTAATTACAAAAATTACATACCACAATTGAGATGTACTAATATTAATATAAGGATATGAAGTAACACCTTATGGATTGAGTAAAAATTAAATAAAAATTCACTGACTAATAAATAACATGAAAGTGAAATTCAAATACCATGAATAAATGATAATTAATTATATAAAATAATAAATAGTTAGCATATTCAATAGATAAATGTAAATTGGTCTATAAAATGAAACATGTCTCAATTATTTGGAAATAAGATGTACAAACCCCGTACATATATCATTATCATTTATGTCATAATAATTTTATAATGTGGTGATAAAGAAGAATTTTATACCCCTATAAATGATGAATAAAATAAAATAGTAATTTTGTTATTATTTATAATAAATCATACTTGAAATAATAGAGTTCATGAATAATATTTGAAACATAATGAAATAAACCTATGTTTGCACAAACCCTTACATCACATAAATTGTTTTATTCCAAATCTCATGAGATAAATGAAATGGAAAGGAAAATTGATGATAATTAAATATATTATAACCATGATTAAAATACTATAGGTGATATTTATTCACCCTTATAAAGAAATCATTTTAATAATAAGTAATATGCCTCCTGGGATGAAAATTAAAACAAGAAACTCTTACCATTGTATTTATTCTCTCAATGAATGTGCCTAATTTTATGAAAAATATAATCATTCCTTTTAAGATACTTTATAAGGAACATTCATTGTTTATATTTTATTTGGTACATGAAATTTTTTATCATGTTATATTTATGATATATATATATATATAAATATTCTAATGTTCGTTATTTGAGGTAGATTGGTAAATTTATATATAACAATATTGATATGTTGAACACAGATAAATTTTTTATAGGATAACATATTATGATACAGAATTATAGGTGGTTAATTCTATTGATATTTAATTTTCATAAAATTTATGTAGCTATGTAGGATATTTTAAAATAATATAAATTTAAGATAGATACAATAATATCTTCATTTTAGTTAGTTATGATTAAAATGAATGTTTTTTATATCACATATATAATTTAACATATATTTTAATGAAATCAAAATAATATTTAAATTAATGTTACAATAGAACCTAATTCTTTTAGAGTCATGAATTCTAGGTGGTGATTAAAAATAAATAACTCTAATTCGTAGAAGTTTTTTTCTCCATAAAATCAATACCAATGTTCATGAGTTCATCAAGATGGATGGTATGGAAATATATAAGGTATGTCAAAATAATAAAATAGAAAATCAATATAAAGATGAAAATTATTTCATAAAATCATTAAGGTAAGGGTGTGTTTTTAATGGAATGATTTAGATGAAAATGATAGGGATAAATTAATAACTAATTTGGGACATTAACAATTACATTGAAAGTCAACATCGAAATTATGTTATGGGGATAACATATTGTGATAATGGATATAGGTTAGTGAAGGGATATGTAAGAGAGGAAAATATTCTAGTTTTAATTTATAATATAAAGGGAATGTGTATCTATGAGGAGGTGGAAATGATCCCATTTTATAAGTGATGAAAATATCACATTTTGAACAAAAATTATTTATCAATAATGGAATAACACTAAATAAGGACAAATGGTTCTTAATTTAAAAAATAACAGTGTTTTGTGAGAAAGTATCATTTTTGAACACTACTTTGGTTAAATTTTTTACTATGTAATTTATCTATTAATAGAAAATATAAGTTAAAATATTTTAATATACATTTTCTAGATGAACCTAAATTTATTCCATATAAAATCTAAATCAATTTCAAAATAATATAAAATTATACGATAAATGAAAACCTATAATATATTGGAAACAATTTTTTTTAGAAAAAAACAATCTTTGATAAAAATAAATAATTTTTATATTATGTATACATGATTAATAATTAAATGATACATATGACATTATTATATAAGATTTATAATTTTAATAAACTAATTTTTTTGAATATGTTAATATATTAGTAAAAAATTATAGAATTTAAACAAAAGTTATTCAAAAATAAATATATCTTGATTATCAGGGTAATTATCATTAATTGTAGAATTATTATTTGTATACATGAGAGTTTAAATTTACCTTTCTATATAATTTTAAAGTTTTTATAATCTCATTATTTTACAATCATTAAATAAAACACCTCAATAGGTAAAAAATATAAAAATCATTTTCATTGCTCATAATAAATACTCTTTATCTGTTTGAAAATATATTATATAAATAAGTGTAGGATTTTATAGAATCTTATCATGGAAGTAAATTTTTAAATTTAATTTATCTAACATTATCTTAAAACCTTTTAAATTTCATCATAGTAAATTTTAAAATATATCATTCAACCCTTAAAAAAAGTTTACATCTCAAAAAACATAAAATTTATCAATAAGAATGATTGAGGAACCCATAAAAATAAATTCACCATTATTAATGATTTATTTTTAAACTAAATAAATTATCATAATTTATATATCAAATTAAATTTATCAATTGGTAATTATTATTTTTAAATATATCATTCACCTTTCCGAAAATGATTCTTTATTTTTAAAAATCCATCTTAATTAAATTATTTAACATTAATTCATCGTAAAAATAAATAATAAATCTTTAAAAATAACATATATAGATAAAACAAATCAATTAAAAAAATTAATTCCAAAAAATGCTCACGGTTTAGTTGTTGTGCATTGTTTACCAACATAAATTAGGTGACTATGTGCACACAGATCACCTACCACTGTTAAAAAATAACAATTTTCACAATTTCAACACTATATTAGAGTACATGTAGTGGAATTGTGTGCCTCATGTTATCCATCCCTTATTCACTCTCATAACATGTAATATCACCCAAATCATGATTAAAATAACAACCTAACCTCATATACCAATATCCTAAACAAAACAATTCCTTATTTTTTAAAATATATATCTAAATTCAAATAAGTATAACCCAACATCGCATATTAATTTCAATTCTTGAGATCAGTGGGAGATATTAAGATATTTCATACTCCTAACACATGATTTTATATAGTGTTTATTATAATCTGCATGTTACTCTAAAATAACAATGTCTCGTCGAATACAATTTTATCATGAACTTGTTATTCAAACCCTTGAACTGGGTAGCTGAGTTAGCCCATAATATAACATGGATTTTGTTCCGAATACCTTTAGTTTATAATAATGTTTTCATGAAAAATATATACAATTATGAGAATAGTTTTTATTAATCAAATAATACCAATCATCATACTCCCCCTTAATAATATTGCATGAACACAAAGATAATCAGTGTTCCACTCACATAACTATAGTATAAAACATGTTAAAATAATCAAAATTTATACAAATATAAATGTAATATTTAATGAATGAAAAAATAAAACATAAAAAATGATCCTTTTCAATATTTGATGGTTTTTCCAATTAAGATAAAAAATATAAAAAATTTAACAAAAATACATTATATAATATCTATATGACTATACGGGTCACCTCCCAATCCCAATGTTGCACACACACCACATGGAATCACATGTTCAACTAAAAATAAATCAATATAGGTATGAGAGCATGTACACACTAGTAATTACAAAAACCAGATGTCATATAATACTACTAACAATAGATCTAATTGTGTTTAGTTTTAAATAATATAATTTAAATTTTATACTTTAATTGAAAACCAATAACATGTGGATATCACATTTTGAATAAACTATTCATTAAGATTCCATTATTAAATTCTCTTGTATGGTTTGAGAAAAGTGTAATGTTCACAATATTAATAACTATCCATTATAACAATGAATCTCTTATTCATTAAAATTGAAAATTAAATTGATAATAAAAATGAAGAATAATATATAATAAATATGTAATGATATAGAAAAAATAAAACATAACCGTCACATGATAATCAAAATATAGAAATATTAGGAACATTGGATGTTATGGGAATGTATTTATCATACTAATGCAATATCAGACTAATTCAATAAACAAGGAATAACATCCCAATCTTCAGTGACAATGAATCATTATTTATTTTATAACATTGGAATATATAAAAGGAATTTCATTCTAAAGGACTAATAAATTTAGATGTCTTGGTGATATGTATATATAAATGGTAATGATTTTAATTGGTATTACATTATAAAATGCAAAAAATTAATTGGTAAAATCACTGGAACTCATTCAATGATTACTTCTTTAAAGATAGGGGTAAATAAAAAATTAAAGGATTGATACAAATTCTAATAGGTGATTTATACAATAGAATATACCATGAGTTGGTATAATTTAATTAATATGAAAGTGTGGATTACTAAAAACATGTATCATTTAATCATTAGCCTTATATTTAAAGGAATCAATTGATAATAATAATTCACCAATTACATTTTTAATAATGGCTTTATTGTAAAAGATATAAAATTATTGTATTTGATTTCATGATTTCATTCATTATGTTTTCTCTAACATCACTTCCTTCCATGAAAATAGTTTTACCATAATACATTTCAATGAAATGAGGCATTATCTATAACTAATACCCACATAAAAATGCATGTTAAATTCATTATTCATTTATTGAATGATAAATTCAATTAACAAAAAATATTTCTTATGAATAAATATTTTTTGACTGAAAAATATATATTTATCACGATTTCCCCCCTCAAACAAATTATGATAAAAGTAAAAATCTAAATGTAAAAAACTCGTATTATTTATAAATTAATGTTATACATAATTTAAATAATACATATTTTTAAGTGAAATTAAAAATTTAATGATTATAGTAATGTGAAATTTCCTTGTGAACATCAATCACCACAAGATTAATAATATATAGGATATGACCATTATTTCATCAATAATATATGTTCAGTAATAAATACATGTCCTATAAAAATTATTTTTCTAAAACTTTTATATATATAAGATTACAGAAAATATTCATATTTATAAAACCACTGAAAACATGTAAAATAAACAAAATATTGTAAAATTGTTATGGTGATGGGGAAGTCTTATTGCTCCAAATATATTTTAAAAATTAATTTGGAATATTTATATGGATATTCAAAAATAAATCCATTAGAAAAAACATATTTCCATTTAATCCATTTCAATTTTCATGAATAATATAAAATTTTATAATAACTTTTTTTTTGTAAAAATAATCAATATTGTAAAATATTTTCTAAAAATTATTACATATAATTGATATAAATAATATTAAAATAAAACAATTGTGTTTTGTTTTTAATTTTTAATTGATTTATTCATTTGAAAATGAGTGGAATAATTCAAAAAAAATAAAGAAACATTGATATTATCTATGGAATATGAAAATTGATATTTTTATGATGGATTTATTTTAATATTCATTAAATCATAAAAGGAAATTCCACTGAAATGGATTGTAAAATAAATCATGACCTCTATTGAAACATATTTATTATAACCCTATAAATGAATAGATCTGATTGAAACATTAATCATTATTAATAAATTTGTTATAATTGTAGCTATATAAAATGGGTAGTATATATAACACATTAAATTAAATAGATGTATAATATCAAATTTGATTAAATAGAATTGATTTTGAGGCAGAATGATATATTTGACACTTCGAATGTGTTAAACATGACATAACAAATTGTATATGGTTTTAAAGAATGTTATTAATTCATACCAGAACTATTTTAATAATTATAATATCATATATTATATTCTTAAACCTCATATCACCTATACATTAATAATATGTCATTATTACCATTATTTGAGTTGTAAACTACATTCTATAATCCATGTTTTGACATGGTCATGGTGAGACTTATTTATTTGATAGAATTATATTATATAATTTTATTTATGGTTATATGTTTCATATTTATTTAATAAATACATATTTATTGTCATTCCTGATGTTTCTACTTGGAAAATGAATCAAAACTATTTGTGAAGATTGTAAAATGTATATACTCATGACTAAAATTACTGTATCATTAATGGGTGAAATGGTAAGATATATGATGATATGTTAATTTTATATAATCTTCATTATGTACATATTTTAATATATATTTTGTATTTCTATCATTATGAATATCTCTTTAAGTTAGTGATAGAAAACAATTTCTTCTACTCGTGTGTTGGTAGTCTGCCGTATACATGAGTGATGGGTATGATTATCATTTGATAGATAAGGAAATCAGAAAATATTATCATAAATAATAATAGCATATTATTTAAGCTAATAGAATTTTTTAATTATATTGGACTTATTAAAAAATAATTTCAGTCATTAATATAAGAAGTTAAAAAAGAATGATATTGGTGATGACAATTACCAACAGTATGAAAAATACTCCTTTAAGTCTATTATAAAGTAACCTAAGATATAAAATGTTGATTTTTTGGAGACATTTCGTTTTTTTGTAATGATAAATGAGAAATTATGTGTGGAAACATTATGGTTGGTGGTACCCTATTATAACACATATGAGTGACACACCCATAATATTTCAATTATTTAATAAAATATCAAGGACCTTTATTGGAAATATGGAACCAAAATTGATAATAATAGCATGTGACATGGTTATGTTCAAAATTCAACAAACCATCATGGTTTAATGACTTGTTTAGAAAATTTTAACCCATTTGTTTTTATATTAACTCATCATAAACCTTTTTTCCATAATTATATAAAATTAATTTTAATTTGAATCTCTAGTCATTAATAAAAAAATTATTTTTACTATAAAAATAGTATTAGTTATTATTTATATAAAAATTGAATACAATTTTTCAAATTTAGTTCATATAACTGTTATAATTTAATTAAAAATATTCCAAAAAAAGTGTCGAAACATGGTTTTCCATGAATTGTAACTTTCAAGATTTTGATAATATTATATTAACTAAATGGATATTAGTAATAATTTTAGGGATTGATATTAATATAGGTTCATATTTAATATTTAATTTCTTTTAAATAAGTCATTATTAATATTTATTTTAGTTTATAAAAAAATGAAATTTTGTTTTTTTATGGTTTTCTATAAAATATCATTTCAACCACTAAAGATGTTATTTTTTTTGTAAAATTGATTGGGAATAAAAGGTAAAAGTTAAATATTGTGAATTATTATTATAAATTATATATTGAGTATTTAAATACATCTTTTTCAATTATAAATAATGTCATATTTCTAATGGAAATTTTAAAAATCTTTTTATATAATTATTTTTACCTAGTTTAATTAAATATGATATAAATCCTATAAAATTACTATTTTTTACAAATAAAAATATATTTTCATTTTATAATATAATAAATAATATTTAATTTTCACAAAATTTAGTTAAATATTGGATTTTACATTCATTCATCCAAAAATAATTATATCCTCAAAAGTGTAATAGAAATTAATTTCTAAATAGTAGTGGGTGGTTCATCTAAATGCCATTATTTGGTTCCCAATTCATATATTTAATTTTTTGAATTATTTATTATATATTAAGCTGGAATTTTTTACAATTCCACAACATATATTTAATGGTTCCATTAAATTGGATTGTATCATCATAGTAAGATTAATTAGTTTCATATTTTATTTCTTCTTAGGAGTGAACATGGATTGGGTTTATATTATACCTAATTAAAAATGGGATGTGGAACACAACATATACATTATAGATACATGGTGGACTTAAAAATTAGTAATATATAACTCCAGTTCATTCCTAAATATTGAGTTGTTCAATGTATGTTGGGCTTAGTTTTCCTTTCTCACAAACCCATAAAACACCATTCCATAGAGACAGATTCAGGAAACCCCAATCTCCCAATATAAATTCAAAATAATTCTCCTCAATAGAATTAGAAATATTTTCATTCCTTAAGATGATTTATTATGAGAATCAATTGTCTTATCCTCTGTAATTTTCCCCTCATTATTTTTTTGGGTCTACAAGATTTCATTCACTAAATTAACCACATACTGTTTGTGTGCGTTATCTATTTCCATCTAATAAATATTACCACCCCATTTTAATACAAAAATGATGCTTTTTATAGGAAAGTATATCCAAATGTAAATACAATTACCAATAGATTTTTTAAAATAAATTTAAAAAATAAATTTAGTTTCACACATATCATGACTTAGATGAAACACATTTTTTCCCAAAAATGATATACTACTAAAATATAATGTACTGATAGTTATCAAATAGCCAATGGATTGGATGTTATTAATAGTAATAATTAAAATATAAAAAACTATTGATTATATATATATATAATTTATTATATTATTATCAATTAATTTGAAATAAATATAATAACCATTTTGAAAAATTGGTGGGTTTATCTCTGAATCTCCATTGGTGTGTAATTTTTGTTTCTCTTTGAAAATTTAATTGTTAACAAACATACTTGTTTCCACTTGACCCATTAATCCTGAAAGTCTTACATACAACCTGAAATATGTTTTTGATCTACACAGGCTGGAAATAAGCACAAGGCATGGCCAATAACCTATTGGAAAATGTTTTACCCATGGTATACTTGCATGAAACACCCATAAAATGGAATAATGGAACCAACATAACCGATGTTAGTAAAGAATATAAGAAATATTGTGTAATTAGAATATTTATAAATTGATTAAATATTATATTACATACAGCATAAACAAAACATTCAACAAAAAAGGATATATATGGTACGAGAAGTCAAAAGCACCACACTAAATAAAATGTTAATGAGAAATAATTAGTCAATAATAATATATAATGATATAGAATCCCAAAATGAATTCTCTCATGGAAACCAATTAATACCATGTCACCAATATTAAACAATAGTATGTGATAATCAACAAAATCCACCTAATTACATGGTACCCTTTCATTTACCATTTTTGGGGAAGACAATTTTTACTTAATCCCAATGTAATATATATTTTATTGGGAAAATTCAGACTATGACAACACCATAAATATATTTATGTATTTTTCTAATTAAAATAAATAATTTTTTTTGAATTTAAAATTTAAAACTAACATATTTTGAAAATTATTCACATAAAAAAGGCTTGTAAAATCCCTTATATTTATCCTTAGAAATAATAAAAATATTTCCTAGAATGATTTCTTACTAGACTCAAATAATGAAACTAGAGGTAAAATATAATCAATATATATTAAAAGGAATACTTTATATTATCATAATTTTAACATTTTTTAAAAGGATGGGGCTGAAGACTCAATTATTATTAAGGCAAATCAAATACCTCTTTTAACTGGGTAGAGGTAGACCCATTACATAGCCTGAAGGTCCAGTGGTCATTTAGCCCATGACATGGCCTAAAAGCCCAAATTATTGGCCCAAGGCCCATTCTATGAATATTATTGATATAGTAGCAAAAATTTCTAACCGCTGCTATAGTGCCCATGCCACTGCTATAGTGGCCTGCCACCGATATAGTGACCTACTGCCGCAACAGTGCCTGATTTTGCTACAGCCCTCCGCTACTACAGTATGCTAAAATACTACTACAATGGATGCGCCCAATGGGTTTTGAACCTCCATTTTTCATGTAGGATTAATGGGTGTTTCCCACTAAGAGAAAACCCACCAACCTTATAATATTAACATGAATTAACCATATAATTGTAAATGAGCATAATAAAAATGATATCATATCAACATGGAGGTAATAAAAATCAACGAGAATATAAATTAATATGTAATGAGTAATGTGTTCATAGGGATATAACCTGATGGGCATAACCAGAATGTGTCTAAAAAATGTTTCCTAGCCTAATAATAGAAACTTTAATTTCTCATTTCCATCTTCACGTCCAACTCAAAGAATTATTTTAGACTCTCAGTAACCAGTGGAATCTCTAAAGGGATTCCAACAAAAAAGTCACTCACTGTCACTCAAAATTGAATACATGGAATCAAAATATTCATACACAATTTAAATCATGATTTAATGAAAAAACCTTACTTACATCCTAATTAACCCATGTGCTACTCTATGGAAACGTTGTCACAATCATGTTACATACATGACAAATAATTTCATTATTCAATTTCAGAAGAAAAACATCCCAATTAAAAAAGACATTTATCACCAAGAAAACCAATTTATAAATACATTATATCAATCCATTTTATAAAAATGTTAATTTCAAGTGATTTTATAAAATACTTAGTGGGAGTAGCAGAGTTACACATATGAAAAACCATCATTAAATACCAAAATTTCCTAACAATGAAATAAATAATATCAATCACATAAATTCTAAACCAAATGTTCTTATTTATTAAATTTAAAGCAATTGAAAAAATAATTAAATTGAAGCACCTACGTCTAAACCAGTTCCAAACATATTTAATTTGAAAGAAACATCTTGTAATAGGTAGGATAAGGACCCACAATCAATGTATTATAAGAACGAAACACCCAAATAAAACACTTGTATTTTAAAACCCCATTAAAAAGGGTTGAAAAAATCATTGGAAATTGAAGGGAAAAAATGAGGAGGATTAAATAGTGAATAAAATTCAATTAAATGGATTACCTCCAGCCAACACATATTATACCTAAGGATAATACAATAATGGATGGGAAGTAATGATTCTACATCAAGACAGAGTGGATTTGAATTATAGAGGAAATGAGTCCAACTTGTATTAATTATAGTTATTGTAAAAAAAATGAAATAATAAAATATCACAGTTATTGAAAAAATATATACATAATTTCACATGGTACGGAAAAGCATTCATTAATAATGCATCTTCTATTTCCTCCACCACAAACTGGTATCACATTTTCCACTAGGAATCTCATAGTTTAGAAACATTTAACTTACCATAAAAAACCCCCATAAATATATCTTCATCAACAATAAATTGGATATCGATAAGGTTAGGAAAAAACCATTAATCACCCTACTTAGACCATCATTTAACGTCGTAGAATATCCATGTGATATTTTTAATTATATGTAATTTTACAATTCTTCGAAAATTGACAGCATGTGATTCTGAGGCCCGGTGTGCCCAGAATTCATTTCTGAACATTTTTTCGGGTACATTCAGAAAATGTGTGAGCATCGTTTTCTAACATTTGAACCATTTCTCGGATTGAAAATCTAATGGAGCCATTTAATCCACACTCCCGTGATTTTCATAAAGGATGCTTCACTGTGACCATAGTAGATCTGGAGAAATTGTATGTTTTGGGAAGATTTAAATAGCATAAATAAAATAACATTATTATTTTATTTTATTCTATTCCACCAACGAAGATACGGTTAAATGGTACATGCAATGTGTAAATCCAATAAATTTCATGACACACCAATCTAAGTGACATTATGTTTTAGGGAAATTAGGAAGCTTTATATTAATGAGCCCCAATAACTCCCCGCGTCGTTACATACTCTCCCCAACTCCTATAAATATAGAGATTGGGGGAGGGTTATCAAAAAAGCCTCTCCATGAAGTGAAGTTATTTTGGAGTGCCATAATGATGAGCCGTTAGAGGATGGAGCTGACCCATGAGAAAGGTGACATGTGACATCAAAACCTGAATAAGAGTATGACGTTTGATCGGAGGTGAGGGCGACTTGTTGTGGGGTCGGTGAACAACGAGACTCCCTCAACCGTGAATGCTCTCCAATATTTTAAAGTATGGGGTTTAACTGATTTGGGGTTTCCCCACTTCCCTTTATAATAAGATAAGAACTGATAAACTCATAAACCTATTGAATCGTTTTTTTATTTTGTATTTTATATGTGGGGGTGTGCATTATCATTTTGGACAATCATTGAAACAGATGCATGAAATTTAGTTAAACATTTCCTCAAAAATATCCTATGTTTATCTCTAACATGGATGGTGAAGGCTAACACAAACAAGGCCCAAGACCCAGCGTTCATGGGTTATTTGTGATTTCCTTTCTCTTGAAGTTGGCGATAACCCGAAGCAGGGACTACTCCAGCGAAGAGGGCGATCCCAAGAAACCGAAAATGCAGACGGTGCAAGAATGCGGGCCGCAGGTGCGTGACCGGTAGCTCGAAGAACACCATGTTTCACCCACCGGCATAGGTTGGTGGTAGATAAGAGGAGGGGAGTGCCCCCGGTGGCACGCCAACACTGCTGTAGGGTTGTGGCATACGATGGCCATGGTAGGAGAAAAGGGTTGCTGGTACAACCAGCGACCGATGGATAGGGCGTGCACCACTGGTTCGCCCGGTGGAGGAACTGTAGCCCATCGGCTACAACATGGAGGAACCCGCGACCTGTCAGCCATGACGCGGAGGTAACCACAGCCCATCGGCCACAGCGTGGGGTAAATTGTGGCTCGTCGGCTGTAGCACAGAGAAACATCGGCCCATCAGCTGCAACATGGAGGACCCGCGGCGCCACATGGTTCTACATTGGGTCAAACCCCATGGGATTGACCTACTGGCTTGGCCCCACACCATGTCTGCCCTACCCATACACATTGCTTCTGGGTGTCCCTGGTGTCCTTCACCACAAGGCGAGTGGTACCACCTAGTCAGTCCAGCGGACCGTCGAACCTCCCAATGGACCGTCCCACAGACTCCCGGGCCGACCCGCGACGCAACAGACGGATCCATGAACCAGCTGTATCTGGCCGGGCATAGTGAGCCAGCCAGACCGAATTCGGGTTAGACCTGAGTTAGGTCATGTTGACCTAGCATGAACCGAATCGGCCCATGCGGAGCCGGGTCGGGCCGGTCCGCCTGAGGCAGACCGGACCTAGACCCAGTATGGACATGTTACAATAAATAGGCCCTAACTTCTAAACCTCAAATCTGTTTGATGAACCAACCAGGGAGTCAATATCCATAGGAAGAGGCAGTCCTTTTTTGGATTCTCCATCGGAGTTTTGGAGAATGTGGGGGCACAGCCGGGTTGGATTCAATATGAATCCAACCGGGCCCTCTGCACTAAAACTCTCATATCCTGCAAATCATTGCATCTGATTGATGAGCCGTTTGTGGATTTGGGACTCTCATTAGGAGAAATATCATTCCAAATACTTTGTGGTTACTTCCATGGATATCAAGATTCATCGAGTGGCTTGATGAGCGGTTCCCCAATGAAGACTACGTTTGTGATCCTATAGTTGGCTGAGACCTGATGACTGCTTGATGATTGGCCCAGTGGGATGCAGCTATGTGTGACCTAGTAGGTCCACTACGCGGAGCAGCTCTGTGTGACTCGGCAGACCCATGGTAATTGATAGGAGGAGTACCTCAGTTCGGCCATGGTGGAAAGTGGCTATGTGAGACCCAGCATGCCCACAGTGGGAATCAGCTCTGTGTGACCCAACATGCCCACGGCACCCATCAAGGATGGGTATGAAAATAGTTCAAGGTTTGTGGGAAGTGGCTCTATGTGACCTAGATGGCCCACTTTAATTAATCGATGAGGATTTTTCTAGCATAAAAGGAGTTAGATGTAGTGATGACCCTTATATCCATGACCTAAAGTGATACCTGGTGTTAGCTCACTTGTGTTGTGTACTTTTTCTTCATGTTTTGTGGTTTATCCTTTTTATATCACTAGGAGACCTATAAGGGTCTCAAGGTCCCTACTGAGTATCTTCTTACTTACCCATGCATGGGTTTCACCCACACCTTGTTGTGTCTTGTACAAACAATGTACAACATTGATCAAGGCTTAGGGAGTTAGGGTTGGGCGGTGCTTGGACCTGGAACTTTTTGACATAACATGATATAGGGACTAAAAACTGTGAGAAATTCCAACCATTTATGTGGGATCTGTGGTAGATTATCCAGAAGCAGGCTTTCACTTTTCAGCTATTTCGTACGTTTTTTAGTTGTGCTTGTACTTTTTCTAGTTGGGCTTGTGTTCCGGTCCCAATTATTTTCATCACTCTTTAATATAAGAGTTTACATCACTGTTTCTTTTTTTCATTCTAGTTTATGTAGATGCATATTTTTGAATTATACACTATGAGTTTGTACAGTTTTAATGGAAATGCTTTCCTGTTTTAAGGTTTACGTCTTTCAGTGCAAGTTTCCATCCCCTGGCCTATAGAAGGTGGGCTTGGGATACTCACGTCACAGGCCCCGGGGGATGGTTCATGACACATCTCCAACGAAAAATAACGTTTATGACCATGAAATCGGGAAATTACAGGGAACAAAAGAAAGTTACAAAAAATCTAGATATATGTCACATGAGTGACCTATACAGAGTCACAAAATTATAACCATATCACATTATACCGAAAGAAAGAACACATAGATCATATAAATAAAACTGGAAAGGACAATTCTACCTCACTGATGAAATGGAATTTAGGTTAACACCCATCATCCAATGAAATGGAAAATAATTTATTCTAAAATAATGTAATTGGAATAAATATTATGACTATTTACAGTGGTTGGAAATTAATTAGAGTGGTAGTGAGGGATTATATCATTGAAAGAATATAATATTATATAATATGTCATTAGAATTTAATGTTGATGGTAATATTTTAAGAATATCATTGATCAGGAAAATGAAATGAAAACAAAAACTTATTTTGATAAAAATACATTTATAATGGATTTTGGAGAAAGTGCTTTTTAACATAACGAATTTTTATAATATTGTGCAGTCAGATTACAAAAACAATTTCCTTAAAGAAGAACAAATAATATTCTTTATGATAAATTATAATATAAAGATAAATCATCATATAAAACCCAACTATTATAGAAATATATTTTCATATAAAAATTAAAAAAGAAAATTTTTTAGCAAAAAAATGATACAAAAATTGAAATGATGATTTTTTTGTTACATCATTGAAAAATAAATTATTGATATTTGAAAATGAAATTTTGAATTTTCAAAATAGATATATGTATATCAACAGAATATGTTGTCTGAGACAAATATACATTCCAAAAATGAAGTTCCATTATTTATATATTGAAAATATAAATGTTCTAAACTACATAATTTTAAAGGATTATAAAATATACAATTAATTACATGATTATTGTGAAAATTATCAAAAAAAAATAAACATAAGGGTTTAATTGATATTTATATTGGTATGAAAGACTCTATTAATTACAAAAATGTGTCACCACAATTGAGATATTATAATATTAATATTAGGGTCGAATGTAGTACCTTACATCTTGAATAATATTTAAATAAAAATAAATTGACTAATAAATAACTTGAAATAGAAATTAGAATACAATTAATAAATGATAATTCATTATGTTACACAACAAATATGTAATATATTAAATTGATAAAAGTGAATTTTTCTATAAAACGAAACATGTCTCAAATAATTGGTATTGAGACATACAATCCCCATTCACATAGCATTATCTTTGTGGTTAGAATAATTTTATAATATCATGATAATAATGAATTTCAAAACCCTATATATAATGGATGAAATAAAATAGAAATTATTTATTAATTATAATAAATCATACATATAAAAAGTGTGTTCATGAATAATATTTAAATCCTAATAAAATAAAATTGTGTTAGCATAAACCCTTAATTCACACAAATTATTTTATTCAGACCTCGAGGAGAGAAATTAAATGGAATGGAAAATTAGATATAATGAAATATATTAAAACCATGATTTAAAATACTAGTGGTGAAATTTCATCACAATTATAAAATAAATTATTTTAATAATAAATAATATGCCTAACGGTTTGAAAATTGAAACAATAATCCCTTACCTTTTTATTCATTCTCTGATTAAATGTTCCTAATTTCCAGAAAAATGTAATTATTCCTTTTTATATAACTTATAAGAAGAATTCATTATTTATATTTTATTTATTATAAGCAATTTATTATCATATTATATTTATTTAATATAAATATATACATATTTATATTTATATTTTAATATAGGTTATTTGAGGATGATTGGTTAATTTATATATAACACTACAGATATGTAGACTAGATTTAATGATTTTGTAGTATAAAACATTAAGATTATGAATTATAGTTTTTAATTTATATGGATTTTATATTTTTATAAAACATATGTAGTTATGTAGGCTATTATAAAATAAACTCAATTTAAGATATATACTCACATATCTTAATTTTCATTAGTTATGATTTATAAGAATGTTTATTCCAATATCACTTATATAATTTCTCATATTTTAATTAAATCATAATAATATTGTAATAAATGTTACAATTTCACTTAATTGTTTTATAGTCATGATTTTTAGGTGGTGATTAAAAATAAATCAAACCAATCTATGGAGGGGGTAGCATACACAAAACCAATACAAATTTTCATTAGTTGTTCAAGATAGATCGAATGAAAATAATTAACCCATGTTAAATTAATAATATAAAACATCAATATACTAAGGAAAATTATTTCACAAAATCACTATGGATAGGTTTTGTTTTGAATGGAATGTTAAGATGAAAATGATTGGGATAAATTAATTAAAATTTTGGAACATTAACACTTACCTTTATAATCAACATTGAAATGAAGGTATGGGGATAACATATCAAGATAAAGGATTTAGGACCCCCAAGGGACGTCTAATAGATGGAATGTTTCTAGTTTTAAAAAATTATATGAAGGAAATGTGTATCTTTGGGGGAGTGGTAATGATACCATTTTATAATTGATTAAAATATCACTTTTAAAACACAAATTATTTTACACTAATAAAGAAAAACAATTCATGGTAAATTGTTCTTAATGTGAAAAAAATGGAGCGTTGTGTGAGAGAATATCACTTTTTTGAACACCAATTTAGTGACAATTTTGACTATGTAATTTATCTATTATTATAAAATATAAGTTAAAATATATTAATATAAATTTGTTATATGAACCTAAATTTATACTCTATATACTCTAAATCATTCTCCAAATAATAGAAAATTATCTTTTAAATGAAAACCAATAATATATAGGAAACAATTTTTTTTAGAAATAAAATATAAATTTGATATAAATATATGTTATTTAAATTATGTATGCCTGATAAAAAATTAAACGATATATAATATATTAATATATACGATTTATAATTTTATTAAAAAAATTTTTTATGATTTTAATATATTAGTTAAAAATTACACAATAGCAATAAAAATATTCGTAGAAAATATATGTTTTACTATTACCCTTGTAATTATCATTAATTATAAAATTATTATTTTTAAACATGACAGTTGAAATTTATCTTATTATATAATTTTTAAGGGTATAAACCCCCCAAGTTTTACATTAATTGAACAATACATCTCCAATTTTCAAAAATATAAAATTCATTTTCCTTTATCATAATAAATAATCTTCATAAGTTTAAAAATTTATTAAATAAAAAGTAGAGGTTTTTATAAAATCCTATCATTGAAATGAAAGTGAATATTTAATGGGATTAACATTATCTCCAAACCTTTTAAATTTCTACATTATTAATTTTAAAACCCATAATTCTATTGTTAAAAACATATTAACATCTCATAAAACAAACAATCATTTAATAAGAAGCAATGAAGAACCCATATAAATCACCTCATCTATATAAATGATTTATTTTTCATCTAAATGCATTAACATAATTTATTTATCAAATCACATTTTTCAATTGTGATTTCATTTTTTTGTAATATTCGATTCAGCTTTTTGAAAATGAATCTAAATTTATATAAATACATCCAAATATAATCATTTAACATTAATTAGAAATAAAAATAACTATTAAATCTTCCCAAATAACATATTTAAATAATCCCAATAAATTATAAATAAATTTTATTACAAAAAAAATATTCATGCTTCTATTGTTTTCCTTGGTTTACCAACAAATATTAGACGACTATGTGCATATTGTTCATTTACAACTATGAAACAAATGTAACAATATCCAAACTATATTACAGAATATGTTGTGTAATTGTGTGCCCCTACTTATCTATCCCAAACTAACTCTCATTACATTAAAAATAACCAAATTCATGTTTATAAAAAAGACATAACCCCATATACCACCATCCTATACAAAATAAAATCGATATTTTTGAAAACATGTCTCTAAATTCAATAAGCATAACCTAGTCACTAGTACAAAAACCATTTTTTACGTCGGTTTTTTTTGCTTTTTAACGTCGGTTTTTAGGCGACGTTATTGCGAGCGACGTTAAAAATATGATTTTTTACGTCGGTTATTTAATAACCGACGTAAAAAATGGGCTAATATAGTTTTTAACATCGGTTTTTAAAAAAACCGACGTGAAATACATTCTGGAAATGGCGATAAGAAGCCATTTTTTACGTCGGTTTTTGAAAAAACCAACGTTATAAGTCATTTTTTACGTCGGTTATTTAAATAACGGACGTAAAAAATGTTTACAGTATTGTAGAAAATTTGCTAAGCTTTCATTTGACAGGTCATAGAGCTCAAACGGATTTACAGATCAAAAGTTATGACCATCAGAAGTTTGATATTTTTTTCGAGGAAAGATTGAATGAGCCAACCGTAGCTTCATATTAGAAAGAATTTTTGAATCCGTAGGAGGATTTGTAGTTTTATCATGATATAAAGAATCATCCATCATTATAATAAATTAACAATCGTTAAATGGTATATCAATTAAGAAAACTACTCATAGAAAATATAAATCATGGTAAAATAATTACAAATACCTTGATGAGGTCGCGGAAATAAGAAATTGTTGATTCACGTTGAAGATAAAACAAGTTGATTCGGTGGAACGATGATGGTTGAATGAAATAATCGTAAAATGGTATGTCATTTAAGAAAACAAATCATAAAAACCATAAACCATGGATGTATGATTAAATATACCTTGACGAGATCGCGGAAAGAAGAAAGAATTGATTCGCGTTTGAGAGAAAAAGAGTCGATTTGGGGGAACGATAATGGTTGAAATAAATGATCGTAAAATTAAGATGGGTGTATAATGGAAACATATAATTGATATTCTATGAGAAAAAGCGGTATTAAAAATTTTAGGCGGCAATTCAAAATTTCGATGCCGCGCTGTAAAAAAATTGAAATTTCGCGTTCGCGGGATATTAAAATTTTCATTCACGTCGGTTTTATGATAACCGACGTGAAAAGATATTAAAATTTTCACTTATTTTTCACGTCGGTTATTATAAAACCGACGTAAAAAATCAATCTTCATCACTCTTTCATGTCGGTTATTAAATAACCGACGTGAAAAATCAATTTTCATGACTTTTTCACGTCGGTTATTTAAGAACCGACGTTAAAAGGTATTTTTCACGTCGGTAATTTCATAACCGACGTGAAAAATGTTTTCACAAATGTAGTTCATTTCTCAAGCTTTAATTTGACAGGTCACAGAGCTCAAACGGAGTTACGGGTTAAAAGTTATGGCCTTCCGAAGTTTGACATCCTTAAGACATCGTTTAGAGATGATCAACTTCTGAAGGCCATAACTTTTAATCCGTAACTCCGTTTGAGCTCCGTGACCTGTCAAATTAAAGCTTGAGAAATGAACTACATTTTTTTAAACATTTTTAACGTCGGTTATTAAATAACCGACGTGACAAAGTCACGAAAATTGATTTTTCACGTCGGTTATTTAATAACCGACGTGAAAAATAAGTGAAAATTTGAATATATTATCCTGGAAAAGGATTTTTCACGTCGGTTATTTAATAACCGACGTGGTAAAGTGATGTACATTTATTTGTAACGTCGGTTATATAATAACAGACGTGAAAAATCAAATAAAATGGATTTTTGACACCGGTTCTTATATAACCGACGTGAAAAATCGGAGAAAATGTATTTTTACGTCGGTTATATAATAACCGACGTGAAAAATCTATTTTTAGATATTTTCACGTCGGTTCTAAAAAACCGACGTGAAAAATGGTGACGTAAAAAAATGTTTTTGTACTAGTGAGTATCTCATAAGATTCTCAAGGCTTGACAAGAGTTTGAAAAATAATGACATTTCCTTCTCCAAACTCTCGAGTTTATATAGGGGTTTTTCCAATCTACATGTCACTCCAAAATAAAAAATGTCGTTCAAATTCATTTTTTTCATGACCTTGTAATTCCAATCCATGAACTAGGTAGCTGAGTTGGCCCAAAATATAACATCAAGGTTGTTCAAATCCATTTAAGATATATTCAATATATCATTCATAAGATATAAAAGTATAAGAGTAGTTTTTCTTAATCAAATAATATCAATCATTGGACTCCCACTAGAGAATATGGAATGAACACCTAGTTACCATGTTTCCCTTTAAAATAATTATTTCATAAAAAATGTAAACATAATCAAAATTGTTATAAAAAAATTAATATTTTAAAAATAGAAAAATTAAATCATATAACATTATCACATGAAATACTTGATTGTTTTTTCAATTCACATAAAAAATATAAAAATTTAATAAAAAATACATTAAAAGATCGCTATATGACTCTATGGGTCACCACACAATACCAAAGAAGTATACCCACCACATGAATCCTAAAAGTGAACTAAAAAAATTGACAATGGTATTAAAACATGTAGAAACTTATAAGTAACAAACCCAAATGTCATATAATAATTCTAACACAAAATCTGGATAAGTCGAGTTTGAAAAAAAAATCTACTTTAATTGAAAACCAATAACATCTGGACTTCACATATGGAATAAAATATTTAGTAAGATTAAATTTTCATATTCTATTTTATGGTTTGAGAAAAGAGTAAAGGTCCCAATCATGAAAACTATACTCTATTACAATGAATATCTTATTTATTTAAATTGGACATTAAATCGACGACGAAAATTAAGAATAATATATAATTAATATGTAATCATATAGAATAAAAAAAGTATCACATGATTGTAAAAAACTAGTAATCCTTGGAAAACTAGATCTTAGTAACACATTACTCCAGTTCCATATTAAATTTCAAACTGTCCAATGTACTTGGGGCTCAGTTTTCCCTTCTCACCGATGCATAAAACACTATTATATGTAGATAGATTCATGAAAACAGAATATCACACTAAAAATTCAATATAATTAGTCTCATTATAAGTATAATTATTTTCATTCCATATTCTTCATTTATATTAGAACGAATTGTATTATGATTTTTAATTGTATCCTTTGTATTTTTGGTGTCTATAAGATTCCATTAACTAAATTAATCACATACTGTTTCTGTGTGTTATGTATTATCATGTAATACTTCATACAACAACATTTTCATACTAAAATGGAATATATTTTTATTGGAAAACTTATCCAAATGTAAATAAAAATAACAGATGATTTTATAAATTAAATTTAACAAATAATATTTATTTCTAAGACATCATGAGTTATTTGAAACACCCTGTTTATCCAAACAATGATATACTAAAAATATTTAATATAGTGGTAGTTATCAATAATCCAATGGATTGGATGTTATTAATAGTATTAATTATATTATGGAAAATATGGATTTTATATGTATATAATTTATTATATGTTTCCCAATTAATTTGAAATGAATATAATAACCAAATTAAAAAAAATTAGATTTATATTGGAATACATTTTTTATTGTACTTTTTGTTTCTCTTACTAAATTAAATTTTTTAAAAAAACATGCTTTTTCCAATTGACCCATCAGTCCTTAAATTCTACCATACAACCTGATCTATGTTTTTGATCTATACTGGCTAGAAAAAAGCACCGCGTATTACTAATAACCTATTAGAAAATATTTTTCCCATGCTATGCTAGAATGAAACATCCATGAAATGGCATGAAAAAACCATTATCAACGTATTTAATAAATAATATGATAAATATGGAGGGATCATAAAATGTATTAACTAATTCCATAATATATAACATTCAACATATACAAAACATTATATAACAAGGAATATATATGGTACCAGAAGTCAAAATCTCAAAACTAAATAAAATATAAATTAGACCTAATTAGACATAAAAAATAAATCTTGAATGATATAGAATCCCAAAAATAATTCTCAAAAGGAAACATATTATTACCATGTATCCTACACCAAACAATGGTAGTAGATAATCAAAAAAACAACCCATTTACATGGTTCCATTTAATTTATCTGTTTTTTTAAAACAAGTTTTACTTACTGCCAATGTAATATATATTGTGTAATGAAAATAAAGACTGTGTCAACAAAATGAATCTATTAATGTATTTTACCCATGAAAACAAGTAAACGTGATTTTTAAAAATAATTTAAAAATAAAATATTTTAAAAATTATCCACATAAAAAAGGAATTTAAAATTTCTTTTATTTTCCTTTTGATATAAAAACATATTTTCCAGAATGACATCATACACTACTAAAATAATGAATCAAGTGGTATACTATAATCAATATATACTATAAGGGATCATTTATATTTTCAAAATATTAACATGAATTAACCATATAAAAGAAAATAATCATAATACACATGATATCATATCAACATGGAAGTAATCTACTCACCAAAAATTTAAATTAATCAGGAATGTGTAATGTGTTTCTAGGGATATAAACTCATGTGTATTACATTCATGACTATAAATTTTTTTCCTAGAATAATAATAATAACCTTAATCGCTCATGGTCAATATATTTCCCAACTGTAATAGTGCTTTTAGTCTCCTAGTTACCAATGGAATCTCTCATGGGATTCCAACACCAAAGTCACTCACAGTCCCTCAGAATGAAATGGAAGATATAAAAATATTCTTATGCAATTTAACTCATGATTTATAGATAAACCCTTACTCACAACTTAATTAACCCATGTTCTACTATATATAAACATAATCATAATCATATTCTATACATGAAAGTAATTTCATTATCCAATTTCATATGAAAAATTTAACTATTTGACAAACAAAATTCCCAAAGAAAACTAATTTATAAATCCCTCATATAAATACATTTGATACCAATAAACATTATATGTTATATCATAAAATACTTGGTTGTAGTAAAGGAATTACACATTTAAAAACCCATCATTAAATACCAAAATATCTTTACCAAACAATAAATAATTTCAGTAACATAACACCTAAACAAAATGTTGTTAATAAATAAATTAAAAATCAAGGAAGACTATCGTAAATTGAATAACCTGCCTATGAACCAGTTCCATACATATTTCCTTACATATAATCATCTTGTAATAGGTAGGAGAATGCCTAAAAATTAATGTTTATATGAAAAAACACCCCATTACAACCCTTGTATTTTCAATACCGATTAAAAAGTGATGAAAAAATCTATGGATGTTTAAGAACAATAATGATTATTGGTAAATGGAGAATAAAAATCAATGAAATGGATTACATTATGCCAACACACATTTGATCAGAGGATAATACATGAAGGGTTGAGATGCAAAGATTCAATGTCAAGATAGAGGGGATTTGAATAATGGGTAGAAATGAGTCCAATAGATATTAAATGTTGGTAGTTTAAAAAATAAAAAAATGAAATATCATTATTCAAGATAAAAGATACAACAAATTTCACATTTTCAGTAAAATCGAACATTAACTGTGCATGTTTAATTTCCCCCCCATGAACTAGCTGGACATTTTCCACTAGGCATTGCAAGGTTTAGAAAACATTTACGCAACCATAAAAATCACATAAACACATCTTCATCAACAATCAATGGGATATCCATAAGTTTGGGAAAAATATTCATCAATCATGCTCCTTGGTATATCTCCAACCAAAATTAAAATTTATGACCACTACATCTGGAAATGCCATAGACACAGTACAATTTATAAAAAAGATCAAAATATTTCACAAGATTGAACTATATAAAGCCACAAAATTACAACCATATCACATTATACCCCATAAAAGAACAGAAGCATCATTGAAATAAACCTAGAATGTCTACTTATACCTCAATATTGTATTTATCTCCCCTGTCTTATGGATATCAACTCTATGCTAATATAAAACATCGATTAATGCGATAGATCTAAAATAAAACACCTTGTTATGATAGACCAATAGATGTATAAAAATCTCTAAAATTATTATGCTTGGTTTAATTTCCAAATAACAACCGTCCAAATCCATGGATAGGTATATATGTTAAATCATAAACAATTAAATATGTATGAATTCATTGATAAAAGTTTGTTGTGGTGGAACAATAAACAAATAAAAAACATTCCCAAGATTCTATAAAACATGGAAGTAATCTATATAATGTGGAAATTACTTCCCCTTAATTCCTAACTGATAGGTCTATAGTGAAATATATAACAACTTAAATTAAAGATAACCAATATGTAACTCGAATGGGAAATAATGACTATTAGTGTATAACTTATCTTGAATCCGAGCTACCAAAAACTATATTACAATATGTTGTACTGATTCTTTCACCACGTGATTGATACTAGGTTCTACTAAGGAATGTTAACCGAAAAACTCCCAACATAATCAGTATAGTGATGACCTACTATAAAAATCTTTAAATACGGAGATCCAAATAAAGGATAGATATATGTTCTGATATGAAAATTCATATAATAAAAGAAGAATTTCTCGCAATTTCCATAAATCAAGGAAACATGATTATGATATATCTGTGACAGTAAAGATGTTATTCTTAAAATGACCATGTGTATTTAGGTAATGGTTAATTCTCAATATTAACTCGGATATTGAAGCCTACAAGTGTACCATTAAAACATTGTATCTAAAGAGAGAATCATATTATAATACTATTTTGGGAGAAAACCTTAAAGCATAACTTCTAGAATATAGAATATTATATAGTATGTCTCTTTTATTGACTTAATTATTTCGTAAATATGTTTTTATTTCATTAAATGATCAACATCCCCACAAATGGATTCTTTTCCACTCAAAGTACGTGCATTACCGATCATGAAATAAAATGATATATCACTTAGATTCCAAACTAGAAAATGGAGTAGATACGAAAAAATGTCTAGTGTCTAATACATAGTTGTTATCATATGATAGGTCAAGAATCAAATCGAAAAAATCAACCATTACATATATCGTCCCAATCCTCTAATAAAAAACTATTACAGTATAAAACTTATTATTTTTCCTTGGGATAATGATCCAAACATCGATGTGTCATTGTTACATATCATCCCATATCATTATCAAAGGAACTACAATCGACATTCATGAATTGAGATAATCATCAAGCGATTGAGACCACTCACCTATGGTATACCCATGAGTAAAATCAATGATACTCAGATGAAGTAATTTTTCATATAAATTATCACTCTTAAGATGTTTGATGAGAGAATGTGTGACCTAAACCGAATGGAAAAGGAATCTTTGTATTCTCCATGATCTCCATACCAAAATTAAAAAAAATATTATTAGTCTTTTCTGATCTATAGATTCTTGATCAATATGAAATGAAATCTTCTTGATTAATTCTGAAATTACTAAATTCCCTTTCCATGTAGTATATATATAATAAATATCAAAACTCTAAGGGTATTCCACCTAGTTGTGTCAACTAAGGTTTTGTTACTTCTTTTTGAAAATTTATTTTATGATTTTATGATCTGATTAGAATATTAGACACTCCCTAAGATGTGTGGTCACAATGTAATCAATACATGTGTTATGAAATCCAATTTCAAGTTATGAGTGGGATAATTTTTCTCAAGTGGGAATAGATTCCATAATCCATAGGACACAAGATGTTTATCCTATGTCAACAAAAATCCCAAAAACACACTTCATGAATCAATGAAATATAACAAGTAATATTAGTCAAAAAAATACCAACAATCATGGATCTCAAATGGGTATGGAACTTCATAAAATCAGTATGAAAGTTCTTGTCCCATTAAAACAATACTTATTTCTTAGTAAAATTCATCTAGGGAGATTCTATCCTAGAGATTTCGTGAAGTAATGTTTTAAAATTCCAAAACTGGCATATAAATACAATAATCATGAAAGAAAATTTACACTCCCAAGAAATAATATCTTAATCTTTCTTTAGTTAAACTGATACCCCTACCTCTTAAATCACATGATATAAACTTCTATTTCTATAATGGTATGTGGAAAACATGGAATATATTTGGTGGTCCCTTAAAACACAAAAAATAATCATATATGGTCAGTACGGTCCAGTTCTATCATGAAATAAACCTAGATGTCATCCATCAAGACTATAAAAGAGTGCTCCTAAAATATATTTAAAATTTATTTCATTAATTCCATAATGAAATCTTGATAACTGGTAAGGAAAAATCGGACAACCAAATACACTACATGTATATTCTAGATCGAAAATGTGGTATTTGTGACATCCTATGCCTAGTCCCTCATCTGGTGGTACCCTGATATTTAAATGATATTTGAAAACCATTAGTCTCCTCTACGTTGACTAATGAGTTGAAAATTCATTGAAAAAATATAATTATTTTTCATAGTGAAAGAGATATGGTTTATATAGTCTATGGAATATTAATGTATTACATTAACCATAGTTTTATTCTATATTTGAGAATCCCATAGTGATTCTTACGGTTGATAAATCCCATTTCCACAAGATCCTATAGCATAGCATTCATCTTCTTCACCTCATTTGAATATAGATGATATGAAAAAAATTAAATCATGCTATTCTAGAGAATAAAATTGATTGAAAAAACAATTTATCTTAATGGGATAAATAATTATAAACCCCAAGAGATGAATATGTGTTCTTTTACATGAATCATGAATAATAATGAACTATATATTTTTCAAAAGAATTCAGAAAAACATATAAAATGATCAAAAATTAAACCCAAGTCCAAACAAATGGTTCTTTCTTTTCAGGATCACTGATCCCAGTCACCATAAATGAAATGAGACTCTCCATCAAGAGTAAAATGTAATTCCATAAGATACAAATAGTCATGTAGAACCTTGAAGTGTATCATCCAATCCATAAAACTTATGAGGTCAAAATTCCATGTACCATTATATGGAAATCCCAAAACCTTCTATAATTGTAATTAAAACACAACACTCTCGGTAAATAATCCCCTACGCCACCATTCAACCCAATGTTGTTAAAATACCCTAACCATTGGAATAAACACTTTTTGTATAATCAAATCATTCATAATCATCCATGATACAAAATAATATGATACCACCATATCAAATAAACTATTCTTAATATAAGAATCAATAATCACCACATATCCCTTAATGGTCCACATAGAACTAAAATCATCTATTCCATTCTATACTATGTGATGAAATGTATACATTTTTCCACCCTAAGCATTCATATCTAGTTGATATTATCACTTACATGAGGGAGAGATTATTTACCCCAGGTTTCATTAAACATCATCTTGGATTCCATCGTGATAAAGGTTCATACACTAATTTCAAACAGAGAAATTATATGTATGATCCAACAAATAGACCAGATTATTGGGTCCCTTTTCACTACAAATAACTACTTGATTCCTTCTTATAAATAAATTATCATGATCTAAAATCCATGTATTCCCACAACCACCCACATGATACACAGATCTAACCTTATAAATCACTCAACAAACCAATGATAGGCCAAATAGAGGGTTTTCCAATAGTGTATTCTATCTAGAACACTCTCTAGGACTTTATGATGTGATTTTTAGAGGCATCATCTACATGAAAATTATAAAAAAAACTCTACCTAGGAATGTAAAATCTCAAACTACATAATATAAACTAAAAGAAAAATATATCACGGTTTCATGAGTGTAGAATGGGAATAAAAAAATCATAAATGATAAAGAAGAAAAATTTATATTTTTTTATAATTTTACACAATCCATATTCTGGCCACATGGTATAAAAAACTATGCACTAAATATGAGGGTGTCATAGAATGTTGGAATATGCGGCCCCATGAGGTACACATAGTTACTAATAAAGTGTCCCTTAGATGTATTACCACTCTATAACACACTATTACACACAAAATCATATGAAAAATAAATGGGTCAGCATGATATTACACATTGACTATGAAATACATCAATATATAATCAAAACAACACATTTTATTTCTCATGGCATTGCCATAATCATGGAAATCCCATAACCTATCATGGTCTAAAATAAATAAGTGATTGAAAAGAACATCACTATTCTAAAACTCTTGAGATCCAAAGATTATATCATCAATCTACCACTAACTATAAAACAAATTATCCCCATATGATAGTATATTATAACAAACCAGCCTAGGTTGACCCATTATGTTACTTGAGACGGATAGCCACATGACCCGAAGTGCATTCCCTGTAAGTTTAGGCTGACAAGAATAACTATTCATAACTAATGAAATATTATTAATGAGTTCAACCACGGTAAACTATCTTGATCCATCCATGAAAATGAATGACCACACATATATCATCATTGAAAATAGAATAAATTGCAGTATGCATGGTATACACAATTGAATAAGTATATACGATATGTTAAAATGTACCCCATATGTATAAATTTTAAGAAGATAAATATATATTGTATCTAAGGTCAATAGATAAATATTCAAGAGAATGGGAACAGGAAAATATAAGGCATACACATAAACCTAGTTAAATTCAAAATCCAAAGATGACCCTAAAGAGAAAACCAAATGAGGCCACATCTCCTCCAATAAATAACGAATGATAGAAATCAAGAAGTGTAACCTTGATACATTGTTCTCATTCATTAACCAACAACAATAAAATCAATGTCTATATATTTTGAATGTAATATTATGGGAGTGAGGCATTGATACCATTAACACACTATAATGATTATATTTAAGGATTTTACTCATGAAAACATTTACTAGATTAAATTCAATTCTCATAAATAATACATTTGGAAATCATTACACTACCTAATATGCACATGAAATCTATTTACAATTCCATTTCAAATGAAATTATTTTTTCCATAATTAATTCAAACTTGGATGAAATAATGAAACATGAAAAAGGAACCCCATTATAATCATATCCCATGAGGAATATTATAGATGATAATAATAGAAATATCATGTAACTATATAAATTGAAATTATAATGACATAAATGATTTTATATCATCATGGGAATAATAAAATTAACCAATAACATAAATCAATCACGAATGAGTAATGTGATCATATACCTGTAAATTGAAGGGTATATTGTTAGTGTGTCTAAATAAAATGTGTTAGCTGGCTATGATAGAACATAATCACTATTTTCCCCCCGATCCAAGATTCACTAGATATTTGGGTCTCTTGGTAACCAATGAAATCACTTATCCTCGTTTTATCCTATATGGTCTTAGAGTCCCTTGGGGGAAATAGAATATTTCATGTTATTCCAACTCAATAGATAACATGGTCCCTTTGAAAACATCTCACACAAACATTCATAAACCATTTTTTACACCATAGCATCACAATTAAAATCATTTAACATTTCCATTTTAATGAAATACCACTCCAATGGTAAAACAATTTATAAATCCATTTTATGAATCCATTTTACATAAACAAACCACATTGAGGAAATTCATAAAATAGTTGGTTTGTATATAAACAACACCCATTTTGATATAAATATTTTAAAAAAACATTTCAAAACCATGAAATAATGAATATCAATCATGGGTTACACATCAACTATAAATTTTTCAAATTTTAATTAAACCAAATAATCAAATGGTCATATATAATTATATGGTAAATCATGGAAAAGACACACCAATAGATACACATAAATTGAGATTTATTCCCACAATTATGTTATTGATGGATATCATCAGAAATATGTAGTATATAGGTATCCAAACCTAAGTCATTTGAAAAATTCAAATAACACATTAAAACCAAAGGATCATCTACCCCCACTAGATAGGTTTGCCCACATCTATTGAAATAATAGAAATTTATTTTGGAGGGGGAATGGAGAAGAAACCATAATAAATAATACATACCCTATGCTAGACTAGCATTGATCCAAGAGCAATCCACCGATGAAGGAGAAAGAAATCATCAACAAAAAGGAGGAGGGTTTGTGTACAATGATAAGAAGAAATGGCACAAATTGCAGAAAAACTTTGATAGTGAAAAATTATTAATATATTAATGTCATAATTTAAAAGTCGTGATAATGGTTTAGCCAAATTTTTAGAGAATACTTTTGTACTCTCTGTGGGTATTATTGGCACCCAAAAAAGGGATGGATGGTTACCACTATGCATTTTGTGTGTTTTGAAAATAGTTCCCCTAAGAAAAAAATCCCTTTATAACATTTCAATCACCCAACAAAAAATTATTATAATGGTTATAAAAATCATCCTTTAACCATATGTTTTGGTTTTTTATCTCTAAAAAACAAATTTATGAATCCATACACCTGGAATGACCCAAGAATGATGGGCAAGATAAATAAATGTCAATATTTGACAAGATACTGACCTAACATTTGCATTAAAATTGATCACATATGTGAATTTTTTTAATAATATTCATATAAAATATAAAATATATTATTTTTGTAACATTCATCTAATATTTTTTATTTCCATAGCTTACAATTATATCCATTGTTATTTTTAAAGTATACTTTATTTAAAATATTTCTTTCCCATTTTTCACAAATATTTTAAAATTAATTTTTTCCATAGTAGGAATATTTATTTTAAAAACTGAAGATGATTTTTTAAATTAAAATTCCATTACTAACTTCTTAATAATTATTGATATATTTCTAAATTTAATAATTTTTCATTGGATGATGAATAATATATAATTATATTTACAATTTTATATTTTTTAATGGATTGAGAATTTTTTACTTATTTTTGGAAATAGATATAATTGATATATTAGTTCAATTTTTTAATAATTAATTCAATTGGGATCAATTTAAGGATAAATTTTCAAAAAAATTTGTACAAATGAACATGTTTTCTATGGAAATCCACTTTTTATAAGATTTACAGTTTAAAATTTAAATTAAATTATGTCAATTATATATATTTAAATTTTTTAATTGATTAAATTTATTGAATAATTAAAATTAACATTATTTAATATGTTCCACTTATTTTTTTCTAAATAATCTCAAAAAAAAAGGAAATAAATGATTATCACAGTTAGGGTAAGAACATGTTTACTATGGGTTCAAATTAAAATAATAATTCTATAAATTGCATAACAACTTTATGAAAATCACTCACGTTATATTCTTAATTTAATATAATAATAACCTATAAACAAGAACGATTTTTTATCTTTTCCATGAATGAGAATTAAAATTATTTTGTAATTTTTTAAACAAATCAGTGATCCACTAACATCAACATTAATAGGACACATCCTCCCTTACCAAATCAATGCATGATGAGATTTTTTTGAAAAAAAATTATACAATAAAAATACCTTCCATAAATCCATCCCCACTAACTAATGACATTTTTTTGATAAAAAACCCCTTCACATTAAGGCTTTATATATTTACCTAAAGAGGATTTCCATATACGAGATATTGTTTATAAGTAAGTGGTGTTATTTAATTTATTATTATAAATCCATAAAATCATCTTCAATAATTATGAAATAATAACAAAAATACATACCATATTATTATATGATACTTTTATAATTTAATTACCAATATATACCATTTATTTCATCACATGAAAAATGAAACATTTATTTGTGTGTAGGGTTGACACCACCTTTTGAATTGATGTAATTCGATTTCCATACCCACTTATAGAAGATGTATATATTGTTGTATTTAGAGTATATATATGTTATTTATGAAATAATTATAAAATTTTAGTTAATATATCACATATAATTTCTTACCATCAAATATTTTGGAAAATGATAATGTTTGTCATGTGGACAGGTGCATTTCCTACTCCAGAATACAATTTATTTATTTTTTTTCATTTATACATTACCTGGATACAAATATAATATATTAATAGAATATATGATATATATACGATAAATATTATATTAAAATTCCTATGTAATGTTAAAATAATTTCTATCATCACTTCATTCCACCCACTAAATATTGAAAATATCGTACATTCATACATATATCATACATTCTCTTTGAACAATGTTATATATTTTTTGATCAATATCCATTATTGATGAAATATATATTTATTTATTTATATATATGTGTGTGTAATTTATAAATATGATATTTATATAATATTTCAAATTTAATATACGATGGAACCATGATCAAGTTATATTATAAAATATTGATATGCAATAAACATATATAACATATGTTTCTCAACGTAAGGGATTCTCATTTCACATATATTACCATGAAAATTAGGAAATAATCACCATTTTTTCTATTATGGGTGGTATTTATCACTGATGAATTAATTTTATCATTATTCATATTAAAATTATGGGGACTAAAATTTCTATGTATTTCTACGTCATTCATATTGATTGAGATTCCAAAGTAAAAAAATAGTAAGGGATTTATTTTTTAATATTATTTTTAATCGTTATTGAATATTCATGAATTTACATTAAAATAAAAAAAATTTCCTTATCTAATAAATACATTTTAATTTATATCATCTATTAATATTTCATTATAATACAAATATTCTATTAACTAACCTGAAATTAAATACTCATGTGACTAAAATAATTCTTTTAATCAGAACATACTATATTTTATTATTTAGTTTAGAATATTTACCTTAACTACACATGATCCCTAAAAAATGTGAAGATTTTCTATAATAAAATTTTATTATTGAATAAATTATTCTTAAAAATTAATATATTTTAATAAATAGATCAAAACAAACCATATTTTCATTTTCTAAAAGTTGTACTTTTTGAAATATTTTAATAACTTGAAAAATGTTATCTTTTCACATATACAACATGATAAAGATTTAGTATGGTCATGAATTTTCAATGATTTTATAATTCATATATAAATTTCTATATTTATTCTCCAAAACAATTCCACAATATTTATGAAATTTTTATATTGAAAAAAATATTTCACAGTATAATTCTTATGTCCATTGAAAATGTTTTCATTGATATTTTAATGGTATTTCTATTCATCAGTGATTAATATAATTGGAGTTTAATTTTTATTGGGTATATGATTTAATAGTACAATCAAATATTCCATAGATGGAATATAAATATGTGTATGAGATGTCTATGAAACTAATTTATTTTTCAATTGGTTTTGTTATGATATATTGATAGAATTTTAGTGACACTTTTATTATTCAAAAGGGTTATGATATAATTATATTATTAATGGTCTTATTTTACACATATGTATGGGTTAACATATGTGATAAGTGATTCAATAATTATATATTCGTTCAATGAATTGTGTAATTCTTTATATCTCATGAGATCATTATGGGATGCAAGTAAATGAAACTAATCAACTATGGGGTACAATTTTATGTACTTATTATATGATGAGATTTATGAGGTTATGAATGACCCATTATATTGTGAAAAACAAGAATTAATTCTAGATCAACTATGATTTTATGGTTTTGATAATTAATTATTACATATTAAATGGTTTTTATAAATATTATGGTTCAAAAAATTTATGTCATAAAATTATGGATCCTGATTTATTTATGATCATTTCCTAGTATTAGGATTCATGTTTTTTGAAATGATATTGTTTTATTCTATGAATATTGGTTATGATCCATCATATATTGTTTATGAAAAATTGCATGGGTAGAACTCACCTCAATTATTAATGGAATCATCATGTCCTCCTCTATCCAAACATCAAGAGGATTTTGTGCATTCAAAGCCATACCAAATAGCTACCTTAAATCACTAACTATGACCTAGAGTCCTTTTTTAGACATGAATATTACTTGAAATTATTTTAAATCATTGAAAAATTGCATGGGTAGAACTCACCTCAATTATTAATGGAATCATCATGTCCTCCTCTATCCAAACATCAAGAGGATTTTGTGCATTCAAATCCATACCAAATAGCTACCTTAAATCACTAACTATGACCTAGAGTCCTTTTTTATCATTAAACCATCATTACAAGTATTTATTAAAAATAATATGGAATTTATTCCATGTAGTGGTATAGTTCTTTGCCACATGTATTCATTTTATTTCTTATTATGTCTCCTTAAAAATTTTCATCATTGATTATGAAATAATAACACATGTATATTAAATATAAATATATTTTATTATGTTAATGAAATAACTTATATTCATATAGGCTTCCATCAAATGTATAACTAAACTATCATACATGTGTACAGTTGACTACCATCTAGGGAACTATTGCAATTGGGTTTCCATCACATCCCCTCAAAGATAGATATAATGATTAATTTAAATTAAAGATGTTTTATTTATGAATGAAATTATAGTAATATAATTATATTATAACAATTAACATCTTAACTTCATATCTATTGGAAAATAAAAAATTCGCTTTTATTTAAATGTGGACTACATGATCTACGAATTGATGAGATTTGTATCCCATTTCCAATATAAATAGAGTATAATGAAGATAAATTTAATACTTATATATGATATATATGATATATATGATATATATGATATAATAATTATGTTTAAAATTCAAAATGAAATTTACATATCCTCTATAAAATTCATCATAATGATAAAACATCATTCATGGATACATATAGATTATTATGTCTTTGAACTCGGTAATTATGTTTTTTACACCTGTCATTTATAGATGACACAATATATATATAAGGAATATATAAAATATTTATATAATTATTATTATTCTAGTAATTATGAAACCACGATCAATGTTCATGGATTGAAACTATTCAACCGAAACTCTTATGAAAAACAATACACACGAAAAATGAAAATTTAGTAAGAAATTATAAAAAATGGACATTTAAATTATATAATTGTATTTATATTTATATTATTAGTATAAAAAATATTATGTAATATAGTAATAAAAAAAATAATTATATTTGATGGTATACTTTATTCATTTTATGTGGAACTAGAGTTATGAGATTTTCATTTCACATATTTTTGTGAGACAAAAGTTGTATTCACCTATGGTTTCATTTATGTGAAGTATATTAATACCATTCCAATAGCATATAATCATTTATATATAAATTATGTTGATATAAATTACCATTAAATGCTAATTATATCATTGGCATTATTTTTAAAATTTAAGCAAAATTTTTAGGGGTATACAATTCAATTAAATTTGTAATCATTTTCATTTATTAATGAAATTTAGTTGAGAAAATTAAATGGAGTTTATCTGATAAATAATTTTAAATTTTCATATATAATGGTTATATAATTGTTAATTATTTGTTTTCTGATTTTACTTTTTTTGGGTACCCAATGGAATGAAACAATCATCTTAAGGAACAACTATATTGTGTAACTATACAGTAAGAAATCTTTATCTTTCATATCAATGAGTTTTGAAATTTTTTTCATGAACTCTATTACTATTTTATAATTACTGTATATAGGTATTTTCACCCTTGTATGAATTTTTACTAAAATGATACTAATTAATCTTCTTTAGTTTTTCAAACCAAGTAACTTTTTTTAATTTTTACAATAATGTCATTTGATAATATTATTTAAACATTAATGGAACAAAAATATCACTTCTTGTCATGAAAACTCAATTTTATGTATCTTCCTTGAATGGTTTAATTATTTCCTCTTAAAAACCATTTTTTACAACATATATTATAAAATTATCTATTTTAACAAAATTATTTCATTATGGGATGGTTATATTTCTCTGGAATGTTGGTAATGATATATTTCTGGTATTTGAATTACTTAATGAAAATAAAATTTTATTTTTATTATGATTAAATAGGGTGATTCTCTCATGATACTATAATTATTAATTCTCTAGATTGTTTATTATAATGATGATGATATTTTTTGAAACCCATATATTTTCTAGGGTTTCGAATATTATCAATTTATTTAATTCTATGAATACCATTTCATTTTCATGTGTAATTATTTTATTAAATGATTAATGATATTATCACAAACATATTTATAGTTTTAATTATGTTACTAGAGGGTCTATAATTATATATCACTAAAACTAAATGGATAATTATTTTTTATAATATGATAATTATGAGATGATAGTTTATGTTTTTATTCCACATTTGGAAAAAAGTTGATGTTTATGATAAATTATGAGATTTAGGTGGTGAATCATAATCCACCATGATATGGTAAATATTAATGGATTAATAAAACCCATTTATATGATGATTTCGTTAATAAACATTTATGTATAAAATTGTTTCATTATTTATGAAGGTACTAAAATTTTATTACATGTATTTATTGTTCACAATTTATATTTAATGATTTATCAGTTGTATGATACATTGATTTTGAAATTATAATATATTATACAATGAATTATGTTAACAATAATTGATATATTAGATGTGAACATTTTAGGTTATATTGATTATCTAAAATCCAAATGATTAACTTATGATATCATATGATCATCGATTGTTATCTATGATATTTACCTTTAATGACCATCTGATATCACGCCATCTAATGTTTCATATCCCCTAAATTAAAAGAGACGATGAATTAATTGATTTCTATGAGAAATACAAAATAGAATGATCTTTGTCAGAGATATAAAATACATTATGAAAATATGAATATTGTGTATCTAGTCTGTAATAGAACTATACATCTACACTATTTATCCATATATTTATGAATTGTATTGAATATTTATCGATTATATAAAACACATATTTGTGTAACTAATGGTTTGATATAATAGACATTTTATACTATCTATCAGTGTTATGGCGATGATTGATTCTCAGATGAAGTTATGTATCTAGATACTTCGAAATATTTTTCAATAATTTCAATGTAAATTGTGGATTATAATAAGAAATAATTGAAACACATTTTCTATTATGTCATTAAAGGTCACTAATGTATAGTTTTACAAGGAATATACGAGGTAATTCCTCTATTATAATAACGAAATGGAGTTATTTTTAATGGCGATCAACAATAACAAGTATAACACTATTTGTTCTATGTTTCTTTAGTAATCCAATGAATCATTACATAGTATATTCGTCAAATTCCCATATACATATTGGTATATTTTTCATGACTCTTATATGATACTATATTTCTGTATTTACTTATATTCAATCCAATCATCATAAGAAATAATTAACAATTTATCATATTATTTTATCCCACCAAAAATGTTTTGTCATATCCCTATACATATTAGTCTTGTTATGGTGTAAATAGAAGTTAATATATGGTAATCATCCAATAATTCCTTCTTCCACTAATTTCAATATGGATCAAATATTATCATTTTATTTTTTATGACTCCATCTTCACATACAGTGCTGGAAAATATTTCATCATTCAAAAAATTATTTTTCATTTATAAATTCTCATATTTATGTAAGGTTTATTTTCAATTTTTTAATAAATATATGATTGTAATTAATAACAAAAGTGGATATGTCTCTCATAAATTAATAAATCTTATATCCATCCTTATATGATCCATAAACTTGATAATCATTTGAATACTCCTTTTTCCCAGAAATCCATGATCATTCAAATTTAGTGCATTTCTACCTTATTTTCCTCCATTACATTATTGTATATTAAAAATCATATTGCCTGATTTGCCTGACCCACTATATTTTCATCATGTTGATCACTTTATAGTAAATTATTCATTTCCAACTCTTAGTTTCTATGTATATGTTACATCTTTTATCATAGTGATAATGTTCCAAAATCACGAATGAAATTACTAATATTTCCAACTCAAGATCATGAGTTGGATTGTTATATTAACTATCCATTAATTGAATAGATGCAAGTAAAATAATATTATGGTACTTCCCAAATAAAACTATATATTAACTTATTAGATGTATCATTTAAAATCGAAATCCATCATTTCTTGATTGTATATACAAAATTGGAGAACAAACCAATATATAATTCACTACATCAAAATAGTATTCAACTTTCTTTTCCTTTAAAATTTTCCCACATTATGTGTATGATTAGATAAATAGTTATTCAATTGGGAAAAAAATTATCAAAACAAGAATAGTGACATATCAAACCAATGAAACTAGATAGTATTATTATGTTTCACTGTATTGGATAATCATTGAACACCATTATCATCATTAAATTGTGTATTATTATCTACCTAGAGACAATATGTAAAATGAAGAAACATTATAAATCAATAATTCACACATGATAAATTCACCATCTAAAGATTTTCTACTAATAGTATATAGAATGGTTTGGAAGAGACTTTCTTAGACCTAGTAGATTTTAAGTTGCAATGAGATATCAGTAATGAATTCTATAACAAAATCATCAACATATTACTTGATTTTATTGTAGTAGACCCCTTATAATAGATGTTCAATTAGTCAATATAGTTTGAATTAATTGAAACTCACAATGTCAAGATATTATTAAAAAATTATTTCTATGAATATATTCATTTGTTAATAATAATTTATGATCCCAGTAACAATCGATAATCATTGAAAAATAAGAATCACCATGAAGTTTATCAGATAAGTAATTAATATGAGTTGGTGGATAATTTTAATTTATCATATTATAATATATTAACTTATAATAAATACATATCCTCAGAGATATATATTTCTTCTTCACTAATATAATCAGTGTTCCACATAATGAAACAATATAGAATATAAATTACATATTACAGAAATACTCAATATTTTTCATGAAATCTACTAATTACACATTGTAAATTATATATAGATTCGTTAATATTCTAATTTAATCACAAATTATTTTAGTGGAAAAATAATATTCATTCACTACTAAATGTATGTTAAATTCTTCATGAAAAAAATTAATTTATTCATTTACGATAAATATATCCTTAATATCAAGATGACATGTTCCACTCATATGTTGTGAATGGTATTCTTCACTAATAATAAATTTTAATGGGGATATTTTGAGTGGATATAGAGAGGATTCATATGATTATGAATCCCCTATAATGATATGAAATTCTATATCTGTATAAAAATCATAATTTAATTCTCATTGGATTGAAGTTTTTCATCATATTATAATATAATGTTAGAACCAAGTATCATATCACTACCATGCATAGTTATGATAATAAATCCTATAAATATGGAATATTTATATGATAGAATATAATAATAATTACACATCCTTATTACAGTGAGACTTCCATTATGAGTTTCTTTAGAAAACACCCATATTAAGGTCCCAAGGGCATACAAAATTTTATTTTTTAAAAAAATATATAAAATAATATATATACATAAAAAATTAAAAATTTTATAAATATTATTATATGATTATTATAACTTGAACCACATCTTTTGGAATGTGAATCGAATCTATTCTGATCGCTTAATCATTGCCTTATCCCATTTTCCTCTTCTATGGTATATTTCATTGATGCTTAGGATTTTTCAATAATGATTCATTTTATTGTATATTAACAACTAGATAATCATTATCTATTTCATTACCTTAGATTCATTATCTAGATGACCCTTATCTCCACACATGTACCAAACTTTCATTCCCATCAATAAATTTCTATGATGTTTATTTCCACAAATTACACAGATTAGAAATTGATTATTATTATTATTATTATTATTATTATTATTATTATTCTATAAAACATTCACTTTTTTATTATTGATAAAAAAATTATATTCTGTTGATTGACCATGAATATTATGGATTAATAAAATATTTAACTTTTTTGTGGAAGAGAAAAAATTTAATCCAATGATGAAAATATTTCAAAAACCGGTTCCCATTGAGTCACAGATTTTTCCATTCTAATAAATGTTCAATACTCAATTCTGTATTATGTATGGAATTCATAGAATAAATATATAGTATCATAAATATAGAATCATACATTGATAAAATTTCTTCATCATTATTTATTAATTTTTGTATATTCCTGTGAATTTCAGTTCATTGGCCATGAGATAAATATTTTTCAAATAATATTACATTAAAATACATTACTTACTTATGTTATATTTCTTAAAACTCTATAGTATTTGGAATAAATAACCACCATTAATCCAAAGGGAAGTTAATGTAATATACTAATAGTAAAACATTTTCTTATTCGTCAAATCCCATATCTAGAAATATCGTTTTGTTGTTCTATGCCTTTTTCTCAGCTACCACTTGATTTTTATTTTCAATAAAATTTGGTGGATTGTGTATCAATAATCAATCCATTATAAGAGTATAATTTTTTGGAACATCGTGCTACTA
Organism: Viscum album; assembly: GCA_963277665.1. NCBI lineage: Eukaryota > Viridiplantae > Streptophyta > Magnoliopsida > Santalales > Viscaceae > Viscum > Viscum album. The sequence continues at coordinate 793,369,771 of OY728143.1, read as the reverse complement.
TAAAAATGATATATTATATGTCGGATAAGAAGAAATATTACCTAAAATTGATATTATATACTCAACAACCACATATGTTATATTTTTTTGCTATGTAAGAAAAACTCTACTTTGGACACAATCATTAATAACATTATTTCTACCATGAAGAGTTACTAAAAATTAATTTCAATGACATAGTAGATAACGGTATCAATTTCAAATTATAATTTTTATTTCAAAATATATTATATTACATAACATTAACTACATGATTACGAATTATTAATATCTAAATCATAAACTAAATTTCTTTGGGGATATCATTTAACCATAAAAACAATTCACATAATTTATAATGAAAGTATATATTTTTAATTAACCCATGAATGTTAGTATGGAGTGTCTATCTAGGGGTGTAAAAAGGTACCATTTATGATGCACTAGAATTCTAGTTGTGATAAACTCAACCAACTCTTGTTGGAGTTATTAAACAAAGGATAGTCTGTTCCAAAACCCCATCTCTTTATATTATCCTTAATGTTATGTAATTATAGGGAAAAATGGTAATCTATACCTCATTGATGATATTATAATTTTTTTTTAAAAATTAAAATATACCCAATGTCTATCCCTGATTCACATTATCCAATCTATGTTTTCCTCAATCGTTTTCCATGGTTTCTACTAAAAATAATTAGATACAAAAGTAACATCTATTATAGTAGTAAACTATAGTCAGTGTTCACATTATTAAATTTGAATAGATATAATGGATACTATCATAATGCATCTGTCAGTTTAATATAATTAGAGAGAAAAAAAATTAAATATAACAAACTTATATCGGTATAAATAAATAAAACCCAACAAAAGTAAATTTAGTCATATATGACATTAATTAAATAACTTATTTCAAAACACTGGTTGTGGGAAAATACTTATCACAAACACTTATTAATGATTTTTTATAGAAAAATATAGCATGATTAAATGAGGAATAAACAATATAGAATGGTATATAACGGCAAACAATTATAATGAAACTAATTAACTAAGTTCTAAAAACGTTCATTGATTACATAAATGTAATAATATCATGTATAATAACAACTAGGCTCTCAATGAAGGAAATTCATAATAATGGATTTCATTTTCGTAGAAAACATGCTATCTATACTATCACAAACATGAAATATACGATTCCATTGAGGGGTTGTTGTCATTAAAAAACTAAAACTAATTTATTTTGGCTAACAAATATGGATCCTGAGACATATCGACGAAACAAAGGGATGTCAATAACTTGACCCACTAATCATTTATTGTAAAATTCATTCCTCGTATATTTAATTTCCATTGAAACTTACAATTAAAATACCATATTAATAAATATCTTCACTGAGTAAAGATTTTGTATTTTGATGATTTACTATAGACAATAATATAATATTACATGTTAAAAACCACATTTTCAATTGGTATATATTTTTTGGTAATAATAATATCCATGACAGATAAAATACAGATATTTAAGAGTTATTTTGTACCCAATGACCATTAGAATGTGATATTTTCAAGGAAAAATATATGATAACAAAGTTAGTATGTATAATATGATGGCAATCAATTCATTAGAAAAGTAGTTTTATAATAAAATCATGTAATTTTGAAAAATGAATAAAGTAGATGTAAAATATTGAAATAATCACTCAATAAATATTTTACATTCCAAGACAATTGAATATCTATAGAATAAACTTAATATAGTAAAATGGTTATGATATATGGGATTCTTGTTAACACTGTATACATTAGAAAAATTATTTTTTTATTTTTCATAGTGACATGACAAAAATTTCAGAAAACATTATAAATATTTATTTAATTACTTTTGAAAATTAAATATAATGTTAAAAAGTCTGTAATAGATCCTAATAGATCATTTGAGAGATAAAAACAAAATTAAGAATTTTTATAATAAAATATACATGAAATTATAATGTGTCCAATTAAAATATTGGTATTTTTTCATTTATTAATTTCATTGATTAATTAATGTTATAATTTGAGTAAAAATTGGATGAAAAATAGATTATCCATTTAATATAAACATGATATAGGTATGAAATTAAAATAATTATATTCTTGACCCATACACCTCTTAGGATTGGAATATCATTTTTGAATTCATCACATTTCCCAGTACATTGGATGTTGGAATGATTCCACCTATTCGTAGCAATTAGTAAAACTGAGGAAAAATTAGGTATGAGAATACTAAAATGAATAACGAAATAAAATCAATATTCTATAATAATATGGAATTAATACAAAATTAAATGAATTCCACTACTAATAAATTTTTAGTTTCCAATCAATGTTATACCAACACATCTTCCAATTAGGTTCTCCAACCTAAATTGTTTTTTATTAGATATCTAACTTACGAAAAAATATATGTAATGATTTATAATAGTTTTTAAAGAGAATGTTAATTAACAAAATTACTATAAGGGTTAAAATAATTGTGATTCAATACTTTCATGTTTTACAATGAGTCAAATTCAACTTAACACACCACTATCCATTTTTATGATTTTTTACCAAAGTAAATATGTTCCATATAATATATAAACTAGTTTATATCAAGACATAATTGTATTTCCTATGGAACTACATGATCTTCACATCAAAAAATTCATCATATTTTTTACATAATATTTATAGATATACTTCTCACTTCTGTAATTTAATCACAATGCTTCAAAATTATTATTTCTTTATTGTGACCAATTATAGAAACACTTATTTTATATATATGTTGTTTTTTATATATAACACACTTTTTTTAAATAGAATCAATAAATTTTTAATTATATTTCTTAAGATATATTAGATTCATAAAAATAAACATCAACTTAAATAATTGATATGATTATTTTATTATATATATTTTTCTCCAAAATACAATTTACCTTTTATTTCTACATATTAAACCTTGGGAAAATTCATGATAGAATATGAATATTTATAATTCTTAATTATGGTATAATCAGATTAGTGAACTATGACATGTACTTTAGATGATTCAAGAAGAATATAATGATTAAAAACATGAACGAATGGAATAATGATGATTATATCAATTGATCATGGGATAATATGAACTCAATGACAATATAATATATTACATAATAAGAATATGTTATGTATATATACCAAGAAAACATAACTATGTTTTATAGTATCAAATATCATGAACCACATATTGAATTTCAAGAGTTTAAAACATAACAATATACATTTTTGGGGTATATGATTCCAATCCCACCTATCAGATTCCTTTCATTTATAAGAATATGTGTTCAATCAAATGAAATATTTAATAGGGAATATCTATTTGAAAATAATATGTAATGTAATTGAGTCATATAATAATATATTATAGAATAATAAAATATAATATCAATAACATTACCAATAAATATGTAATTATGAAAAATAATTAAGTTTAATAAATGAGTAATGAAGAATTGGTCTTAAAAATGAGTTTCATGTGTAGAAAAACCAATAAAAAGGGAGGTCATGTAATTTTAGAAATGATCTACTTGTGTACTATTAAAATGAAAATGGTAAATTTTCATATCTTTATCAATCCATTTTTTTAGTAGAAATAAAATCAGTATAATAGAGAACACTCTGAAAATAAGTAACCAAGAAATAAGCCAATAGTAAAAAATAAAAGAACATAAAACATTAAATATTCATAAACATGGTACAAATTTGTTTTTTCAATTTTAAAAACTAGAAATAGAATATTTTTCAACATTCCAACTTGATATCTATAGAGGATTCTAAGGGATCCCCACATTGATATATTTCTATCATGGTCAATTAATTCCATATCCATCAAAACCATCAAACATTAATAACCTCCTTAAAACATAAAATATAACCAAAATGGTATTGTATAAAAATGATAGTTTTTATAAACAATAAAATTTTAATAATGTTATATTTAATGGATTACAAAATGAAATTAAATATTTAATTTTTTTTAAATTAGTCTTCTTAAATGAATGAATTATGATGGGAATAAAAATTACATATATTATCTCTGAAAATAGTGATAAGGAAATTTAGTTATTATGGAAAAGACTATATATAATGAATATGGAAGAAGTAAATAAGAAATGGATATAATTAAAATGATATAAAGAAGGCAATTTATAACCCATATGCAATATGTCTTTCTTAAGACCATTTACCTTGTGCCAGTGACTAGTTCAAATAATTATATAACATCCTCAATAATAAATTAATTTTATTAGACAAATAATTAAAAATAGTACATATAGATTTGTTTTTTTATTACTATTTTATGTCTGTCTGTAAAATTTTTATTGAGATATCTTATTTACATTCATTATCTCATTTCTTTTAATGTCATGGATTCAAGGTAACATCACTATGTTGGTAACAATGGATTTTTTTAATTTTTTCATAAAAACAAAAGTTTAATGAATATAATTTCATCCCTTTAATAGAGTTTATGTTGTTTCAAATATATATAATTTCTCATATATAGATATTTTTTAATATACATGTAATCATGATAATATAAGTTTATTTATATATGTTTTGCAACCATAAAAATATCACTTGGATTCATATATATTTATAAACATTTATCAATTCCATTTTATTATATAAATTAGTATATTCTAATTTTACTCATTTTTAACTACATAATGTCATTTTTAATTAGCCATTTAGGCATTAAGGGAAAATAAAATATGTTTTCATAGGGGTAGTGAAAATAAGGTAATAGGAAAAATGGTTTCATTTTATAATAGAAATAGATGATCATATATAATCGACACTATAGTTAAGGTTTTATAATTATATATTGGATAAAGTATATTTGAGGGGGAATAATAAGATCATAATTTATGGGAATTTATTTGGGAATATCACATCTTGCCTTAGTTGATCAGTCTTATACATTACCTTAAGGATCCATAGGCTAGTCCTATTTTAATAAAAATGATTCTAGGATATGGGGAGTTGTTTTAGATAATTTTTAGTTGAATTTTATATTTATTAGTTAATTACAATGATTTTTTAGGTTGGGATGGTGGATGGTTGTTTTTATAAGAGGTGGAATATGGTGTTTTATTATTAAATATTATAATAAAATATTATAATAAAATATTATTTCATTAAAAACTGATTCGAATTATAAATAAATAGAAAGTGTATTGTGATTATAATGTAAATGTGAAAATTAAATATTTATAATGCTTCAATAATGGTAAAAAAAATCATATAGTGTTCTATAACATATGGTTATTGTGTGGCACTTATAAATTAATATAATATTTCATGTCCATATTTTGTTATTTTTGAAATTTATTAAAATTTTAGTATAAATTTATGCTATATCTTAATTTCAAAAAGAAAATCGATATTTTAAAAATACTTATATATATATATAATATTTCATTTTGAAAATTATAAATTTATTGGATGAATATTTTTTTAAAAAAATTCATAATTTTTTGACCCAGAAAAAAAATATATCATTTCATAAAAGTACATTATTATATATATATATATATTTGAAAAAATATATATTTATTAATGAATAAAATTTATTTATGGGATTTTTTTTAAATACCATTTATGTTATCGATTAAAATAATGTTGATGCAAAAAATTGTATATATTAAAAAAAACTATGTCTAATTTCTTTATGTCAATCATTTATTTTATCGAATATTACCCAATTAGTTCTTTATATTGTGATATAAAGTAATTATATTTTTAATTACAATGATTCATATACTACTTATTTTCACCATTAGATAGTTTTTCGACAAAATAAATTAAAATATTATTCTATTAGACTACACAGTATTTCAATTATAAATCTATTTAATGATCAATAATAATTATCCCATATTTATAAGTGACCCTATAATAGCATAAAATGATATGATAGTGTGTTTTTAAAATATGGTACATTCATGGGGTTATTTGACCAACATTGACCCAATTGGGATTTCTATAGCTTCAACATCTCCCATATATGATTCTGATCAAACATCAATTTTGGATGTTTGTGATGGGGTTACTAAATTGAAAACCATAGTGATGATACCTCCATATAAATCACCATGAAATTTCATTACTATGTCCAGATACTATATTTGAGTTAATTTATCATAAATTTTGCAATAGATACCACTAATTGTTACACATAAAAAAAACTAATTCTAATTATGACGGTAAAATAGTAATACATTAAATAGTAATAAACAAAAATAGCAATAATGGAATGATATATTCTATATTATTCAAGTAGAATTTTCTATACCTTCTATTATTTGTGTTTTATAATTAAATAAAAATGAAAAATATATTCATAGGTAATATTTCAAGTAAAAATGATTCAATTGTTACAATTAATTTTTATATTCATGGAATAGTTTGTCGTCATCTATTTTAATATAAAATACTAGTACCATCTAACGAATACAATCGGTATTGTTTAACCATGAACATGTGTCAATACAAAAGAATCTAGTGAAGATAAATATATTATAAACAATAGAGTCTATATGCACAATAATTAAATATAGATATTAAAATATTTAAAAAATATATAATTTAATTATAATGATGTACTAAAAATTTTGTCAACATAGTATCAAATTTATTTACTCATTACTCACTAAATCACTATAATTTAACGAATAAACTATACACATTCATCAAAAATACATATCATCAAAATTATTTAAGACGATTCGAATATATGAATGTCATATCATAAAAAATATAAAAAATACCACGAAAAAAATGTAAGGAAGTATTCATCCTCTTTAATGACGTAAACATTTACAATATTAGTATTTATCCATTATGAAATATGCTACTTAATACAAATATTTATCATCTAACTCTATATACATATTCACCTAATCCTCATCTATATTATTGTATATATTGACTAATAAATTAATGAAATACCATTTTCTACAATCTTACACACTTATCTTGTTCTAATATTAAATTTAATTTAAAAAATAATTAATTATTCTGCTCATGTTGAATCGACCACATCATCATGAAAACCCTTTTTGATCAAATAAATAAGTTTTAATACATTATTTTTTATTTTCAGTTTTCTTGGGCCAATTATAAATATGATAACATAGATATATTATTTAAACATAAATAAAACACTAAAAATAATTACTTCATAGTAAACTATATCATTTTGGTTAAAACATTAATTTTTCCATTTAAACCAATCAAAATGATTTAAAATACATAACATAATTTTAATATTATGTATATTCATTCCAAAGCATAGTGTTTTAAATATATAATTTCTATCATTTTATAATCCATGTTCTCAATTATCACGTGGTTTAAAGAACATGAAATATATTTAAATAACAATGACAACAATATATAAATCATGAAATAGACATCGATAAATTATTACATCATTATTAGTAAAATTAAATAAATTTTGGTTTCTTTGGAACATAGTATATTCTCATGGTTTTATCTTTACTAGAAAAACAAACATTACTAAGATAGAGTAAACGTTTCATACGACTACATTTTTTGATTCCCAAAATTATAAATTTAATTTTTTTACATATTGATTGGAATAATTATCACAACAAAATATATAATTACCCAATTTATTTTTGAAACATTTAACAAAATAGTGAATCGAAAAGTCATCACATGAGTCATACTATATGTTTTTTTGAACCTTACACAAAAACATATACAAACCCAAATGCCACATCAGTATTATTCAACAAATTGCAATATCATTGGATGATCCCTGAGAAAAATTTCAATTAGATTGATCCACAAAACATCCCTTGGCATTGAATGTTATTTATGTGTTATATACTAAAAAACATACCTTGAATATTATCATCATATAAAAACATCCACTCAATGTAACATCCAACATTAAAAACAATAATTTTGTCACTGTATTATCATAATTATCATTTGAAATAACAACACTAGTTCGTTGTTAATGATATAACCCCCCTTGATATTTTTTAAAAATTTAATATAAATTACCTTAAAATAGAGATATAAACAACTAATTAATAAGTATAATAGAATAAAATCATACAATTTATATGAATATGAAATACTAAATAATAACAACATTGTTATCAAACATCAAAAACTCATATATACTTCCAAAAATCTTTCAACTATATATTTTAATATACAAATGTCCAATTACATGTTAGAAACTAATTTCATAAAAACATACTCATTAAAAAATTAGAATAGTTCACAATCATCAAAAATAATAGTAAACTAGATTCCTTACATGCAAGAACTGAATAAAACGCATGTCTTTCAGTCATCAAATCATTTTCCCATTTTGAAAATAGTTTAAAAATATATACCATGAATTAATAAAATATCCATTTATATTAATGTTATAATGTTTTTGGTTTATGAAAAAAATTTCAACCATTAAAAACCATATAAATAAGTTATTTGAGAGTAGATATAAATAAAAACTTTATAAATTGAATTTTTTTTGATGAATTATCTTTTTCAACCTACATGGATTGGTAGTCTTCAGCAATTTGACTAAAAAGACCATTTATTAGTAAAATGTTTCATGATATCCCATTTTATGTTATTCAAACGTTTTCTCATTACAAATTCTATGATGCAGAAATTTATTGACTATACATTCTCGATTATATTCACATTATCATGGTTCTTGGAACATTCATTTTGTTGTTATAGAATATCAAAACAATGTTCATATTTCACTAAAACAAAAATTTCCTGATATATCCCAATTTAAATAACAATTCAGTCACTCTTAATAAATAAAATATCATTTCTATATATTTTTAAAACAAGAGACAGTAGTGATTCATTATCATATCCATTATAAATTATTGAGGCCACTATTTCATTATTGTAATTTTTTTATGTAATTTGTAAAATAAAAAAATATAAGGTTGATAGACATTTTAATCATATAATATAATGAGTTACTCATTAATAAAATGACATAGTTTATCTGATATTTCATACACGTTAGTATATCCATTAAAATGTTTCCTTGATTTGACACCCTGTTATTTAATTGCATTCTTGTTTACTATATTCTTTTAAATGGGATTTTTACCTCTATATTTATTTTTATATTATATTGTTATAAGATGAAATATACATTAGATGAAACTTTAATATTTATTACTACTATGAAAACCACTACACAGCCATCAACGTACCTAAAATGAAAATATTATCACTAAATTCTAAATTTCTATAATAGAAACACTCTTCTAATAATTCCTGTTTGAAACATATCCTGATTATTATATGAAATAAAGAATCTATAACATTTTTATTATTCATATAGTGAGAGTTATTTTAAATTATTCCCATAATATAAGAATGAAAATTTTTCATTATTTTAATACAATTTAAAAATTTCAATTCTGAATTTGTTTCATTTCTTGGGCATTAGTCAATCATTGTTTCTCTTTTGTTATCATATATCCCAATATAAAAAATTACTATATATTTATTTGTCATTGATAGAGATAAATGTTTTGATGAAAATATATTATAATAATGTTTCCAGGACCCACCATTCATGATTTTAGTATTCTCTAACTTTTTGTCAAATATTTTAAATATCATAAATGAATTTTATTGAAATTGTTTTATTTTAAAAAAAAGACATAGGGTAATTTAAATTATATCTTCATTTCATGAAAATTATCATTATCATGATTTATATTATTCTACACCATAGTTACTGGGAAACTATGATTATCAATTTTTATAACCAAATTTTATTTATTCAATACAAGTACGTACATATTGATTTTAAATAGAATTGAATCATTATTTACTCACTTAATATCAATATCCATATTTATGATATTTGAGAAATAATTATATAATTCCTCATTAAACATGAATTTCATTTAAGTTTCCATTGAATATTCACTAGTTAACTATTTTCCACTATATGATTTAACATTATCACCACTTGTATACATATAATTAATTTTTATAGTAATTTTTTCTCAGCCACATAATGTTTAGATCCATATTTTTCATGTGCATCAATTAATTCAATATCACATTTGAAATAATATTTATTTAATATGAGTATTGAAGAATTATTAAAGAAAATTATTGATGATATAATTTCACTTCTATTATATTGGGCTTCCTTATTTATATATCTTGTGATGAACATTATTTATATTATACTACATATTTCCTTTTCCATGACTAATAAGAATAACTCATATTCAATTTTAATTAAATCATATCAATAATATTTTTATTTTAATTATATTTACTCTTCATAACATAACATTATTATCATTCAAACCCCTTTTAAGAGGTTCCAAATTATTATAATTATCATAAAAATTTATATATGATTTATAAGTAAAATAATTATTATAGTAATATTCACCAATATTTAAGACATGTAAATTTAAATAAATCATGAACTTCAAAAAACAATTTTCAGTCTTTGATAACTAATTCTGATAATTTGAATGTTATTGTTTATTAGGGTTTTTATCCTTTATTGAACAATTAATTATTTTATAATTACTAAAATATAAATGAAATCTACCAAATTATTTGACATTAATTATCTCTCATTCTCATTGAAATTTCAAAGAATAATTTTTTGGGGTACAATTTCCATTAAATAATTTTCAATGTTCAATTTCTTTTGTTTATTATAAATACATTGATTTTTTTAAAAAAAAATTGAATTCCATGCATATTTCATCTAAATTTATTTCCCCTGATAACATTACATAAATAACAAAAAAAAATTATTATATTTAGATATGATAACTATGTGATGAATAATTATTATTTTTATTATCATTATATAATTGTTTTTTTATTCCAAAATAAAAACATCTATTTTTGGATTTTGGAAATTTATTTTTACCTACATTAATTGGATATCTCTAATAGCATAATATTGAACTAGTTTTCAAAGAAAACGTCTTGAAGTACCAAACATCAAATCCACATTAAACATTATTTATTTTTGAAAACATTTTATCATAATACAAAATTTCTATATAATATGGAAAATTGAAATGTAATTTTCTATGATGTTTACATGTTACTTTCCCTAAAGTCCATGAGATGAGTGACATTAAATTATAGAATTGAACATAAAAATATTATATAAATATAACATTGAATCATTTTATATACCTTAATAATGTTTTTACCTTGTATATTTGATATTTATTTCATTTACACCCTTACTTAAAAAATTGAGTAAAAAAACACCCAAGTTATATGAAAGTACACTTGTTTTGAATAATAAAAATGGGTTTTTATCATTAATTTTATCAACATAAGTTAATAAAAAATATATTATATACCTCATAATATTTTAGATTATACTTTGTAAATCAATTAATATTTATTATTCAATTATATAAAATTATCTATATTAGGAACCCAATATTTAATGTTTCTATTTGATTCTATAATGAACAAATTAATGAATATTCTAGAGCATGTCCCTGATTTGATACAATGCATTAATTTCCGTAAAATTATTGAATTCCACCTATAGTAGTGAGATAAATGTAACATTATCAAGAGGAAAAGAGATATTATTATTCATTACATAAACCGTCACAATATTAGTAATAATAATTATCAGTGAGAAACTATGTTAGATACATTAATACCTGAGGAAAATAAATAAAAATTGATTTCAGCCAGTATGAAATTGAAATTTATTTTATTGAAAATGAAAACACATTTGTTTCATGAATTTTTTAGGAGTAGATGGTGTGAAACTTCCACCATGGTATAATGGATAAATGAAGAAAGTAATTTTTATCAATTATTTATATAAGATTAATGGATTCATGTTATCTAGAATGGGAAAATACATTCAATGATGATAGAAAAATATCACCATAGTATAATAATAAGGAAGTGGTAAACCCTAATTTAGCTTATCTAATGTGATAGGGACTGAACTTTTTGGAGGTGCTCCAAGTGTTCTGTGATTCGATCAACATGTATTAATTTTATGCATTCAAGGTTAACAAAAATGATGATGGTGGATTTGTAGTAGATGAAAACCTAGAAGACATGCAATAGTGGAATTCTCATTTAATGTATTATAATCATTTTTTGTAATCCTACATGAAAGGAGTTAATACCTATTTATCAATTGACTTGGAGGAATTGATTTCAAATTAATGTATTATTTAAAATTGGAAATTAATTATGATCGGTAAATTTTAATTTTACATAATTCATAGTTGTATGGTAGGTCCAATTATGGATTATATGATATGAAAAAAGATTATAAAATAAGGTTTTTCATAATTTTAAAATGGTTTTTCAATTTCAATATCTTATATGAGAAAAGGATATATTAATATATATAGATCATACTCCATTGTCTAGGAATCTTGTTATGGAAATCTAAAATTCTAAATGATTTGACCACTTATGTTGTTATTCACATGAAATGTTTTTAGTGAACACATAATGGAATGATAGGGTTTTACAATAGTATTATCCTTGATTCTATATAATATGAAAAGATCAAATATTTCCTAATTTATGATTTAATAATCATAAAAGTGATGTCAATGAATAAAATGAGTATAAACCACCATATTAGGAATCTTTTAGGAACATTGGTCATTATATTTAGAATTTACATGTAATTAACAAGATAGTAGAGGCTGTTATAGATTCTAAATTCTAAGTTAAGATAATAGTTATTCAATAAAATATGGTACCATGATTGAGAGTGGCGATCCTTCAATTAAGATGGAACATATGAAAGGAGGAATCCAATTGACATGAATGAACCTTATGGTATATCATTTCACTAAAAATTTATTGCTTGAACACATTGAATGGGAATATAGTGTAAACTATCCCCCATATTATCCCATATCTACATAAAAATATAAAACCCCTTGGAATAAAATAGTGCAAAAAAATTATGAAAATTGTGATGATCATATCATTTCAATATAAATTAATGAATAGTTTATATTACAATCATTACAATATTTATGAATATATGAACCATACAACAGTAGAATAGTATTACTAGAATGATTAATTTTATATATCTCTTGAACATCATGATGACCATCCTATAATTGATAATGATGATGCCATTATCCCTTCACAAACCTCACCATTGAATCAGTATCAGGATACATTTATATACATAAAACATAGATAACTCATGAATGTACATAATAACTAAACATGCATTACACCTCTTTTAAAAGAGCCTCATTATAAAATTATCGGATCATAGGGGGAGTAAAATAGTTTTTTTAAATAACAAATAGTAAATGTTTTTATATAAAATGATATCTCATACACTGACTATAAAAATTGAAAAAATGGAATGATGAAAATCCATGAAAATTCTATAAGAAAATTTTACCATAGTGAAAATTGAAACCATGAATGGAATGATTTATGGACCATGGATTTTTGTGTGTGACATTATTGATTTGATTAATACATATGACAAAACAAATGATGTTTCTTATTCCATTTCATCCACTAATTTTAGAGGCACTAAAAAACATAAATCTATTTTTGTTTTTCCTTGTTGGTGATAATTACACAGGGTATATGAAACACTTCCTTAGAATGATTTTCAACTGACCTTATATGACATTTTTCAATTAGGCATCCCTCTATTGCAAATACTCCATATACTTCACCACCCCATCATGTTTTATGTTAGACCTCCATCCAATTATAGTGAATAAGAGATTAGAAATTTTAATACCCTTATCCATATTAGATTCAGCAATTATTTAATGTTACACTATGAATTTATCATGATGGATGAAGATACTTTGTTCTCATCTCACTTCATGAATAGTTATTTTACATGAATCTTGATCCTCAAAATGATCATGCAGAATATTATTTTATATATAATGGGGAGATTAATTGTTTTTCCAATAGATATTGACACTCTTGTAAACAATCTTCTATAAATTCTAGAAGGCAACAGTCAACAAGTATTTAAAAATGGAATAAAAAATGATCATGAAGATTCCAAAAACCATAATTATATTCAAACTTCTATGGGTTATGAATGTTTATATTTTACAAGATATTTGGATTAATGTTTTTTACTAGAAAAAGATGTTATTAATTTTTCATTAAATATATGGGAATGCTCACAAGCCCATTTCCTTTCATGGGTATGATGAGTAGGATATAGATTATAGGAAATATCGTTTTACCCACATGGAATCCAACATCAAGAGTCTATTTAATTACCCCCAAAGTAGATAAGAGATGATTGATGGACTCTTATATACTCTTCTCAATAATTATTAATATTCAAATATCACTTCAATTACATAGAAATAAAAAATAAAAGAGGAATTGATTGGAATCACCTTTGAAATCACTACTAGATTGTGTGGTCTCAACAATAATTGTTTTCAATCTTATTGGGATGTTATTCAAGTCAATACCTATAAGCAGCTCCTTTACTTTTTCAAAGTGGGATCTCTTCCACATGGGGTTAGTGCACAATTTCATTCTCTCATTCCAATGGTTGAGATTTCTAACAATGTCCAAATTTTCTGATCGACTAATATAGTCATCAAAACTAATATATTAATTTAATAAACTCTAAAAAATCAGATTGAAAAAATCTCAAATATGAATGTTTCTCCAAATTACATTGGAATTATGAAATGAATTAATATTCAAGACATCATCATCATAGCTTATTATTTTTTATACAATCTCAAAAATACAACAGTTTGAGGTAAAATAACATTTTTATTTATGTTATAAAATAATTTTCTGGCTCTATTTGAATTTGATATAAAAACTAATATAAAAAAATACAATTTTGAGGGGATATTGAACAATTTGGTGAAATAATTCCCAATTATATCCAAATAATTATAATGATTAATTGACATATTTATGGGTGTATCCTATTATATATATGTTTACGAAAAGTTGAAATAATTTTTTACCATCTTATGAATTATTGAATGTTAACATAGTTAGATTATATCTAACATTCTTTCTGTGGGAAAAAATACCATTTTGGATTCCATTGGTATCTATCCCTATAGAAACATCTATATTCCAATGATATGAACTGCTTCACTAAATGGGATAAAAATTCTGGTAACAGAAAGAAATCCATAATATAAAATAATGTTTTCTCATGATATGAAATCAACTAGAGAAGTTCATTCATATATTTTGTAAAATCATTTCTCATAACCTGAAAATATAATATCTTAATAATATGACATTATAGATGGTACCTTTTGTCATGACCCATCCCGGTGGGGCCCGCATCGTGACTCCCCAAGCCCACCTCCAAAAGGCCAGGTGCTGGTGACTAGCACTGACTAGGCACGTCACTTACATGGGAGGCATTTCCTAAGTACCTATACACACACACACACATCTCCAAGCCCAAAAATGCTGAAATGTAAAACACTAAGGAACAAAAATGCATGCATACAACTAAAGCCATACAACAGGGAACGACGGAAGGTAGAGTACTGTAAAAGTAATCTTGGCCAGAATACAATCCCACCAAAAACAAGAGTAAAAAAACTGCAAGGTCCAACCTGTAAGCAAAAAGGTACTGGGACTGCTGCTCGTAGCCATTGGAATGCCTCGGCCTGTTGGAAACTCAGAATGCTCGGTCCTGTTCTAGTACGCCCTAGACTCTGTCAAATGGCTTCTCATCTGCACAAGACACCATACGTGCGGGAAAAGCCGGTGCAGGGGTGAGTATAACAATACTCAGTAGAGGACCCTGAAAACCACAAGGCGGTACACAAAGCAAATGTACAGTCAGCTATGAAAAATATATGTTTACAGAACATATAAACAAACCAGATATACTCTAATCCCAGGCCTGTGGTCTAGAGACAAGCCACGTAACCGCATACCCCGATAGGGATTCTGTTTGAAGATTCCATGATTCACTCATTCGAGGAGAACACACTCCACGAGTCACATAGTTCTGATGATGTCCGTCCGAGGAGTGATGTTCATTAGGAACCGTCACGAGATATAGCTACACTCATTGCAGGAGACACACTCCTATGTTGGAAAGGTTGACAATAAATAGAAGAACTCATTACGGGAGAACACACTCTTGAGTGGGAAAGATCTCGATACATAGTTGAGGATCACTGCCAGGGCCATGGCGGATACCGAGTCTCATCCGGAATTCACATGCTAGGTAGAGGATCAATGCCCGGTAAAGTTGGTCAAACCAATTCCTGACTCTACCTTGAGTCTGGAATGGATAGAGGATCTCGATCCGGGCCTCTCGGATGGATGCCTGACTCTATCATGAAAAATTCCTGGTGAAGGGATCATAAACCAGTGTGAGGGAATGATGCCTGACCTTTAGGGGAAAAAAGAAGGGGTACTAACCCAAACGAAAGATGTTCAAGGGACGGAGAACAAAAGGACCAATCCTTTCTCCGAAAAGTACATGGTGTGTAGAAATGACACATGCCATGTTCAACGGCCCTTTTCGTAAGGCTGATAATGTGGAAAACTTTATAAATGGAATGTAGTACGGAGTACACTCCATGTCTGGGTCACTGGGGATGGCTCTGTGTACTCTGGCCATGTGCTCGTACATGGTCACCAACCTGTGTACTCCGACCCGTGCAATCGTCACATGGGGTGACCTGCGCTGGTGACCTCAAATGCATGTGTGAGGGAGTACACGATCATGTACTCCATCCCATGCATGTGTATCCCCAGAATACACGCCGAGCTCCGCGTAGCCGCCTTTACCGAGCTGTACACGCCGAGCTCTGCGTAGCCACCTCTACCGAGCTGTACATGTCCTGCCGCATAAAGCCGTGTAGAGCATCCCGTGTCTGTGCACCACCCGAAGTACACGTCAAGCTTCCAGGAGGTTCCAACACGCCGTGTGACCGAGGTCACACGCCGAGTGATCCTTCTCTGACCCTGAAACCCTAGCCTCCACCATCAGAACTACACGACGTGTTATTTGGAACTACACGCCGTGTATTCAGGACATTTCCAGAAACTTGATCCTCTGCCGTCGCGCCTCCCGTGGTTCTCCGATCATGGATCCGGCCATCCGATCGCCACAAAACCTTCAGGTTTTGGTCGTCCAGACACCACAAAGCTGTTTCCGTTGTTTTCGGGCCTCCGATCGGCTCCGAAAACATGATTGGTCTTCTCGCACGAAGAACGCTCGAAGAACGCCTTTTCCGATCTGGTCCGACTCGTCATCCGCCCTTGCCGCTGCACCTCCCCAAGGTAGTTGCGTTGTCGAACCTTCGATTTGGGATAGTTTCATCACAGGAAGGATGCGCAACGATCCGTTGTTCGTCTTCCCTCGAAGAACGAGAAGAACGCGCGGGGAAAAGGAGGAAGAGATCCAAATAAACAAAATGAGGAGTGAACCACCATCGTCGTTCATCACGGCGTTGATCCGCTCCCGTTAATAGGATTAAACAGATGAGAGCTCAGTATGAAAAGCATTGATTAATTTCCCCAAAATTATCCCAAGAAAACCCTCCCGCAGGAACGTACGGATCTGTGGATCAACTTGTTCGTGGTTGATCTGTGTTCGTCGTTTAAATTTAAATACGGGGAAAAGAAATCGATATAACAACACCTACCTTTTGAAAGGATCGATCGTTGACGAAGGCTTCGTGCTACCGTTGTTGTCGTGATCCTTCAACGTCGGCGCAACAATCCTTGGTTTCGATCCGTTGTCGTTCATCATCGAGATTTTCTCCAACGCTTCACGAAATCAGCAGAGGTTCTTCCCAAGAATTTCCAATGATTCAACAATTGTTAAACCCATTAAAAGGGAAACAAGTTGACATTTAATTACACTGCATCATTAATGATGTTGACTCGTCATTTGATGTTATTATGAAGTGTCATTAATTTAGGAAATAGCTGCACTGTCACCACGCTACATTGTATGTTTCCATAAAAGAAAATATAAAGAAACTGGATAATTTAATTTATTTTATTTTACTTAAACTGTTCGAAAAAAATTAATTTTTCCCTCGACCCGCGCCCGTCGATGATAACCTCATTCATAGGTAGAGTCGTCGTCCCGGATGCAACGGTGTGCTCATATTTTTAATCTGGTCATCTGTTTGGATACTTCCACAACCGCGCACAAGCGCCGACTCACTTAAAAAAAATTCAAACCACCATTCCGGGATTACTGTAACTCGGAATTATGTTTCTTCTTCACGCCCGATCTCAAAATAATTCCATATATTATTTTTTAAAAAATAATAAACAGAAATATCTGAGACATTACATTCTCCCCACCATGGGGCTTTAAGTCCTCGAAAATCCAAAACAAAGTCTACTAAAAAAGATAAGGGTCCTAGGCACAGATTTGGGCCTCCGCCTTCCACGTGCTCTCCTGAAGATTCACATGCTGCCACCGGATGTGCACTAAGGGGATCGATCGCCCATGAAGAATCCTCTCCTACCGATCCTCGATCTCCACTGGGCACTCACCAAAGCTCACTCCATCCTCGATGTCCAGCTCTCCCCAGTCGATGACGTGCGATGGGTCATGCACGTACCTCCTCAGCTGCAACACGTGGAAGACATCATGTACCCGATGCAACTGTGGTGGTAGAGCCAGGCGGTACGCCACCACGCCAACTCTGCCTAGGATCTGGAAAGGTCCGATGAACCTCAGAGATAGCTTGCTGCATCGGCCAAATCTTTGCAACCCACGTCGAGGTCAGACCCGAAGAAAAACATGGTCTCCCTCCTCGAACTCCAGAGGCCTCCGTCGTCTGTCAGCATAAGACTTCTTCCGGCTCTGTGCAGTCTCTATCCGCTCCCGGATGTTCAGAACCTTCTTTATGGTAGCTTGCACTAACTCTGGACCCATGAGTGCTGACTTTCCGGGGTCGGTCCATAAAAGCGGTTACCGACAGGGTCTCCCATACAAAGCCTCAAACGGTGCAATACCAATGGTGGAGTGGTGGCTGTTGTTGTACGAAAACTCTACCAATGGTAGGTGGTCCTCCCATCTATGACCAAAGTCCAAGATACAGGCCCGTAACATATCCTCCAGAACCTGAATGGTCCTCTCTGTCTGACCATCTGTCTCGGGATGAAATGTTGTGCTCAAGCGTAGATGAGTTCCAAGATCCTCATGCAATCCCTTCCACAACTGGGATGTGAAGGGGGCGTCTCGGTCTGAGACTATAGTCGAAAGGAAGCCATGAAGCCGAACAATATCCTGTACATAGAGGCATCCCAAGCTCTCTACGGAACTCTGCTCCCTGATAGCTAGAAAGTGGTCCGACTTGGTGATTCGGTCAAAGATCACCCAGATGGAATCGTTCCCCTTGGACATCCGTGGTATGCCCTTCACGAAGTCCATCGATATTCCGTCCCACTTCCACTCTGGAACTTCCAAGAGGTGAGCTAACCCTGTTGCAACCTGGTGCTCATCCTTCACCTGCTAGCATGTGAGGCATCGAGAAACAAACTCTGCCACTTCCTTCTTCATCCCTAACCACCAGAACTGTCATCAGAGATCCGGGAACATCTTTTCCACTCCGGGATATACCACAAAAGGGGATGTATGAAACTCCCCTAGGACCTCCACCTAGAACACCACTGGTACAACAGTGCATCCTATGAAGATAAGTATATGCTCCCCACCTTGTGAAAACCCATAAGGAGGATGTCCTGTGGTTAACTGAGCACGTAGAGGCACACAGTCGACATCCCCAAGTTGTGCCTCCATAACTCAATGTAAGAGTGGAGGGGTGACAACCATCGACTGTAGGTAAGCTGTGTCCTCACCATCCATGAAGGATAACTGTAACACGACTAATTGTTGTGTCGCCTCACTCAACAGCTGTGAGATCGACCTTCTGCTAAGAGCGTCCGCCACATTGTTCCCATTTCTAAGAGTATAGATGATCTCGAAATCATAGTCCTGGAGGAACTCTAGCCAACGTCTATGCCTCAGATTCATATCTTTCTATGAGAAGATGTACATGAGGCTCTTGTGGCCAGAGTAGATAATGAACAACTAACCCATAAGGTAGTGTTGCCACATCTTCATTGTGAAGACCACCTCTGCCAACTCGAGATCATGGGTTGCATAGTTCTTATCATGTTGCCTAAGCTGGCGTGAACCATAAGCAATCAGTGCATGCCGCTGCATCAAGACACAACCAAGCCTGATCCCTGATCCGTCGCAGAAAACTACGTACCCGACACCCTCCTCTAGCAATCTCAAGACTAGGGAACTTGTCAAACTCTTCCTCAGCTGCTCAAAGGCCTACTATCACTTTTCTGTCCATACGAAGGGTTTCCCCTTCCTGGTCAAGGACTTCATCGGTGCTGATATCTGAGAGAAATCAGGGATGAATCTCTGGTAATATCCTACCAACCCAAGGAAGCTGCGCACCTCTGTCACGCTCCGAGGTGGCACCCATGCTAACATAGCCTCCACCTTGGCTGGGTCCATAGCTACTCCATCTGCTGAGATGACATGTCCCAGAAAGTGGACTTCCTGAATCCAGAACTGACACTTCGAGAGCTTTCCATAAATCTGGTGCTCTCGGAGTATGTCCAGAACCATCTGCAGGTGTCTCGCATGCTCCTCCTATGACGCCGAGTACACAAGGATGTCGTCGAGGAAGACCACTATGAACCGGTCCAAGTACGGCTGGAAGATCCAGTTCTTTAACACCATGAACTCTACAGAGGAAATCGTCATGCCAAAGGGAATCACCACATACTCATAGTGACTGTACAGACATCTGAAAGCCGTCTTCGGTATATCCTAATCCCGCACTCGTAGATGGTCATAGCCTGATCGAAGAACAACCTTCGAGAAACACTGAACCCCTCTCTGTTGATCGAAGAGGTCATCAATTCTCGGCAGTGGATACTTTTTTTTCACCGTTACCTAGTTCAGGCGCCAGTAATCCACGCACAACCGCAGACTCCCGTCTTCCTTCTTGGCAAACAAGACCGGGGCCGCCCAGGGTGACACGCTGCGTCTCAGGAAACCCTTGCTCTACAAATCCTCCAACTACACCCTCAGTTCATGAAGCTCTGCGGGATCAATCTGATATGCTGATGAGGAAATCGGTGTCGTCCCGGGGTGTCTGTCGATGCATAAGCCAATTTCCCAGTCGGGAGGTAACCCTAGGACATCTTCTAGAAAGACATCCTCATACTCCTCCACCACAGCTTCGAATTGAGAGCTCACAATATCTACTGCTCTGAGGGTAAGGCTCTCCATCTCATGAGTGATCGGCTACCCGCTCTTATGCATGAGCCCACTATGTGCTGCCTGGGTTTCCTTTTCTCTGACAAAGGAAAACCTTGTTCCATCTTGGCGGATACACCGCACTCTTTGCCTAAAACAGTCAATCTGGGCATGGACCGAAGATAAAAAATCCATACCGAGAATTACGTCGTAAGGCCTCGACGCTACAACAAAGAGGTTCCAACCGAAAATTTCACCTCCAAGGGTAAGATCACAATGTCTGCAAAGGTGTGTGATCGTCAAGTCTCCTCTTGCAGGTGTCTCCAAGTGTAAGGATCGAGTCAATGGTTCTACCGAAATATAGAGGTTTTGTACAAGACATGTGGCTATAAGAGAATGACTGGCCCCTCAGTCTATGAGTACGGAAGATAAGGTATAAAAGACACAGATCATACCTCAAATAAACCCTAGAGCCCTTGGGTCGTATTCCTTGACCGCATGAAGCTGTCCCCGTCCCTGTCCCCCAGCACCGTAAGCCTGGTGCGGACCTCCTATGGGTGGTGGTGGAAGTATGTCGAAGCGTCTACCACCATCTGCAGCTCTCCCTACTCTTCTGCCACGTCCGCCTCCTGGCGGATCTGCTTGACCGTTCTCTGCCTCTGCCTCGGTGGCCCATCCACCACTTCCCTGTCAGCAGCCCGACGTGTCGGTCAATCTCTAGGGAGATGCCCCTACCATCGCATGCATAGCATCGCTTCTCCCTAGGCTAACTGGATCCAGTCTGAGAGCCCCGGACTATCGATCCACTATCCTGGGTCCTCTTGTGACGTATCCCACGTCCAGATCCCTGTGTCTGATGTCCGCTCCCTATTTCCGGTGTCTGCGCACCTGTCTTCCTGCTGCTGACTACCGACGGTTGTCTCTTCTCCACCAAGAAGCTTTCGATCACCAAGGCCTTCTCGAACACTCCAGCATATGTCGATATGCATAAAGGCATGACACTAGCTCAGATGTCTCACCGTAGACCTCGCTCAAAGGTCCGAGCCCTGATGTACTGATCCCTGACCATATACATCGAGTACCTGGCGAGGTTGGTGAACCCCGATGAATAGTCTTCCACCGTTATACTGTCCTGCTGGAGCTGAAGAAGCTCTTGGTTGCGCACAGCTCTCAGCGTAACCAGAGAGAACTCCTCCCTGATGAGTCTCTCAAACATCATCCATGAAAGAGTCTCCTCAACATGAGTCTGCAAGGCCAGACTCCACCATCATCCGGCAGAACCCTGAAGAAGGCTCGCTCCTAGGATCACCATCTGGTCTGCTGGTGTCCTCACTAGACGGAAAACTCTAGTCACCGCCTCAAGACAATCCTCAGCTACCTGAGGGTCGGGCTCGCCTTGGAACATGAGGGGCCTCTGTCTCTGATACTCATGGAGCGCACTGAGCCTGCACTCCTCACCGGTCGGTACCGCGGGTACCACTTGCTGCTCCACTGGTGGTGGTATAGCAGGTGCACCACCTAGTGGCAACGCCTAGGGAACTAGTCCCTGTATCGAAGCCTCGTCACTGAGGGGGTCATCCTCGTGATCGTGCTACTGAATCCTAGCGGGTACGTGTCGCTGAGGAATCCTGTAAAGAAACAAGATGTATCATGGTCATAGAGTATATCTCGATAGCTGAAACAAAGGATATGAAAGACACAACTCATTCCTATATGATGCATGTACATTTTTATATCCCCGCAACAAGTGTTTTCATGAACCGGGTCGAAAAGCAGGCTATCAGAGTCCTAGTGTATGGAAACATCGGCCGCCGCACAAACACTGGGGCCTCTGGCCTGATAGCCGTACTCGAAACACTCAAAACTTATTTCCCCAACAAAACTCACAGACTCTTGGCCCTAAGGTAGAACCGACAACCTCTTATACCACTCTGTCCCGACCCATCCCGGTGGGGCCCGCGCCGTGACTCCCCAAGACCGCCTCCAAAAGGCCAGGGGCTGGTGACTAGCACCGAGTAGGCATGTCACTAACATGGGAGGCATTGCCTGGGTACCTGTACACACACACACATTTCCAGGCACACAAATGATGAAATGTAAAACAATAAGGAACAAAAATGCATGTATACAACTAAACCCAACCAACAGGGCATGACAAAAGGTAGAGTACTGTAAATGTAAACTGGTCCAGAATACAATCCCACCAAAACCAAGACTAAAAAAATGGCAAGGTCCAACCTGTAAGCACAAATGTACTGGGACTACTTCTCGTAGCCGTTGGAACGCCTCGGCCTGTAGGAAACTCAGAAAGCTTGCTCTTGTCCTGGTCCACCCTGGACTCTGTCAAAAGGCTGCTCGTCTGCACAAGACACCA
Organism: Viscum album; assembly: GCA_963277665.1. Classification (NCBI taxonomy): domain Eukaryota; kingdom Viridiplantae; phylum Streptophyta; class Magnoliopsida; order Santalales; family Viscaceae; genus Viscum; species Viscum album. The sequence continues at coordinate 793,346,057 of OY728143.1, read as the reverse complement.
GACGTGCGGGCAAAGCCCGTGCAGTGGTGAGTATAACAATACTCAGTAGAGGACCCCGAAAACCACAAAGCAGTACACAAACAAATGGTACAGTCAGCTATGCACAATATATGTTTACAGAACATATAATCAAACCAGAAATACTCAAAACCTAGGCCCATGGTCTAGAGACAATCCACACAACCACATACCCCGATAGGGATTCTGTTTAAAGATTCCATGATGCACTCGTTCTGGGAGAACACAGTCCCTGAGTAACATAGTCTTGATGAAGTACATCCGAGGAGTGATGTTCATCCAGAACCTTCACGAGATATAGCTTCACTCATTGCGAGAGACACACTGTTGAGTGGGAAAGGGTTGCGTTAGATAGAAGCACTCATTATGAGAGAACACACTCTTGAGTAGGAACGACCTCGATACACAGATGAGGATCACTACCAGGGCCATGGCGGATACCGCGACTCATCCAGAATTCACCTGAAAGGTAGAGGATCAACACCCGGTAAAGTTGGTCAGGCCGATGACTGACTCTACCTAGGGTCTGGAATGGATATAGGATCTTGATCTGGGCCTCTTGTATGGATGCCTGACTCTATCATGAAGAAGTCCTGCTGAAGGGATCATAAACCGGTGTGAGGGAATGATGCATGACCATCAGGGGAAAAGAAGAAGGGGCACTAACCCAAATGAACGATGTTCAAGTCACGGTGAACAAAAGGACCAAGCCGTTCTCTGAAAAGTACACGGTGTGTAGAAATGACACATGTCGTGTTGTCAGACCACGGGTACTGCCCATGTTCAACGACTCGTGTCGTAAGGCTGGTCATGTGGAAAACTTTATACACGACATCTAGTATGGAGTATAAGCCGTGTTTGGGTCACTAGGGCTGGCTCTGTGTACTCTAGCCATGTGCCCGTACACGGTCACCTACCCATGTACTCCAACCCGTGCAATCTGCACATGGGTTGACCTGCGCTGGTGACCTCGCCTGGCCGGGTGAGGGAGTACACGGTCATGTACTCCATCCCATGTCCGTGTATCCCCGGAATACACGCCGAGCTCCGCGTAGCTGCCTCTACCGAGCTGTACACGTCATGCCGCCTGAAGCCGTGTAGAGAATCCAGTGTTTGTGCACCACCCGAAGTACACGTCAAGCTTCGGGGAGGGTCTAACACGCCGTGTGACCGGGGTCACATGCCGTGTGATCCTTCTCTAACCCCGAAACACTAGCCGCCACCATCAGAACTACACGGTGTGTTCTTAAGAACTACACGCCGTGTATTCTAGAAATTTACAAAAACGTGAACCTCCGCCATCGCACCTCCCATGGTGCTCCGATCATTGATCCGGTCGTCCGATCGACATGAATCCTTTAGGTATTGGTCATCCTGACACCACGATGTTGTTTCTATCATTTTCAGGCCTCCGATCAGCTCTGAATACATGATTGGTCTTCTCGCGTGAAGAACGCTCGAAGAACGCCTTTTCCGATATGGGTTGATTTGTCGTCCGCCCTTACTGCCACACCTCCCCAAGGTAGTTTCATTGTCTAACCTTCGATTTTGGATCGTTTCGTCGCATAAGGGATGTACAACGATCCGTTGTTCATCGCCCCATGAAGAATGCGAAGAACGCGCGGGGAAAAGGAGGAAGAGATCCAAATAAACAAAATGAGGAGTGAACCTCAGTCGTCATTCGTCAAGGCGATGATCTTCTCCCGTTAATAGGTTTAAACAGAGCAGAGATCAACATGAAATGCATGGATTAATTTCCCCAAAATTATCCCATGAAATCCCTCCCGCAAGAACGTACGGATCCGCGGATCAACTTGTTCGTTGTTGATCTGGGTTCGTCATTTAAATTTAAATACGGGGAAATGAAATCGAAATAACAACCCCTACCTTTTGAAAGGATTGATTGTTGAAAAAGGATTCATTCTTCCATTGTCATCGTGATCCTTCAACGCCGGTGCAACGATCCTTCGTTTCGTTCTGTTGTCGTTTGTCGTCGAGAATTGCTCCAACGCTTCACGGATTCGGCAGAGGTTCCTCCCAAGCATTTCCAACAATTCAACAATTGGTTAACCCATTAAAAGGGAAACAAGTTGACATTTAATTACGCGGAACAATTAATGATGTTGACTCGTTATTTGATGTTATTATAACACGTCATTAATTTAGGAAATAGCTGCACTGTCTCCATGCTGCAGCGGATGTTTCCTTAAAAGAAAATAAAATAAACTCGTTAATTTATTTTATTTTATTTTACTTAAAACATCTGAATAAAATAACTTTTTCCCTCGACCCGCGCCCGTCGAGTTTAACCTCATTCTTCGGTAGAGTCATCATCCCGGACGCAACGGTGCGCTCATATTTTTAATCCGAGCATCCGTTTGGAAACTGCCACAATAACGCACAAGCGCCCACTCACTTAAAAAAATCCAAACCACCATTCTGGGCTCACTGGACCTCGGAATGATGTGTCGTCTTTGCTCCTGGTCTCAAAATAATTCCATATAATATTTAAAAAAATTAATAAATGGAAAAATCCAAGACATTACAGATTTTTCATGATATTATATATCATATTTTATATTGGGAAAAAATTATGAATGACATGAATTTATGGAAAAAATGGTCATAGAAGAAGGAAAGTTACTTCCTGGAAGGGTGCATCCTTGTCCATAGTTGGTAGAATATTATTGAATAATTTAGTTATTTTGAATAATTTTTTTAAGCACACATGTTTTATCATTTTATGAAATTATATCTAAAAATAATTATAATATTCATGATATGAATTTTTTTGTGAAGTAATATTCAATAAATAATATAGGTACCAAATTCAATAGAAATATTTCATAATCAGTAATATCATGGTGGTGTGTGGATAAAAATTCTTTGAAGATTCTTATTTCCATGTAATATAAATTTATATATAAGATAATTAATTATTAATGTATGTCTCTTTTCATTCTTATATATAGGTTCATAATCCTTATATTTTATGTAATTTACATCCACAAGATTTTATTTTTCTGGCCTTCTCTGAAGGAAACATTCAACATCATTTCTTCTCTAACTATATGGATTTATCACAATCATTTAATTCTAATTTTATTATATGAAAAAAATACTAGAATCCCTCTAATTTAAATTTTCTATTATTCACCCATAAATATTTACATAAATGAAAAAATAAAATAGAAATTGAAAAACACTATGGATGGTATTCCTGAGATGATTCATTCTAGGGTGAATATCCATCGATTTATTATTCATAGGGACTTAAAAAAATAGGATCCAATATCTACTAAAATTATATCATACATTATATTTTATCACAAAATATTTCTTATAACTTTTATGGTTTACATTTTTCCTAAAATTCAGTAAAAAATAAAAAAAACCCTTAGTTTAAATCTACTGTGTAGGATAGTTCATAGTTGGTCCCCAAAATATTATTCCTACAAAAATATTGGAACTATATATGCATGAGATGTAATTTCATTCATTAGTACAAGGATTATGTGGATTAAATTTTCCTTGGTTTCATTACTGAATCATTATATTTTTAATGTATTTCATGACTTCTAGATCCACATAAATCTATTCATCTCTATATAAGAGATTGTGAGAAGATGTATGATCATTATTAGTTCCACACAACTTGTCAGACATTTGCAGAAAACAATAATAAAACTATATTTAATCATTAGTAAATATAATAATGAGTATATTCGAAACCAAAAATAATTTATTATAAAATTGTTCATTGCTTAGTTGTCTGCTATTGTCAATGAAGTTGATCTTTTAATAAATGAATTTAGTCATAGCACATTCCATGTCATGATTTTTTTTCATACATCATATTATAGATTATATTTCATGACAATGGACATGAAACATTGATGTCTTATGGAAACCTAATTTTCAAGAAGGAATAATTCCTACAAATATGGATCATCAAGACCAACCTTAAGACCTTCATGTTTTAGAGACACCAACAGAGATCATTGTGTGAATACAATTAGATTTTCTTATAAACTATAGTGAATCTCTACCACTCTCTATTTTATGATATATGTACGTATATATGATAAAAAAATAATATATTTTGTCCCCAATAAATATCATTTTTCATATTTAGTATTAATTCTAAATATCTATCGGAATCACTAAAAATGATATTTAGTGAAGAAGTATAAATATTTGAATACAAAAAAAGTAACTTCCACATCAAATGATAATCCAGATGTTTGACATTTTTATCATTAAAAAATATGAAGATATGTAATACAAAACAATAAAAAAATGAAATATATATCGAATTGTTATCAATACATTGGTTTTCATTTTTAATGGATTTACCCTTATAGAATTGGGATACTATTTAAAAAAAAGAATATCTTATTATTTGTTTTTCATCTTAATTTTAAATTTATCATAAACACTAATTCAAATCAATAATTCATGAATCACACTTATACAATATCATTATCACTCATTCTTATTGAATAATAAAATAAAACAAACAAGGTATGCACAACTCCAAAAAACAATTTACCGAAATTTCATTGTAGCATATTTTATTTAGTTTATTAAGAAATTATATTTATTATTATAGTTTATTTTTTATAATTTGGATATCTTCTTCTAAAAATAGTTATTTTATATTTAGCTCTTCATGTGAATGTGTTTAAAAATTCGATGAATTGGAAAAAAATAAATATTTCATTTTGAAAAAATATAGATTTTATGATTATGAAATCAAATATGATAATATATATAGAATATTTAATTGAAATTAAAATTAAAATTATATTTTAGTTCTTAAATTATAAATTGAATTGTCCATAAATTAATAGTATTATTAGCATAATATTTTTAATTAAACATTACATAAAATAAAGATATCTATCGTTTTTTATTATATATTATAAATATACATAAATGTGTATTAATAAGATAATTCACATTTATATGAAGTACTTTTGTGTTAAAAAATATTATAACACACACTTAAATATATTATATATAAGTATTCAAAATTTATAGCTAAATATATCTGTTACTAAAATTCCATAATTTATGACGTGTTTAATTTATAAATTGATAAAAATGTTTTATGTGTCATTAAACTATATTTTTTATAGAATTATTTATATTATTTAAATATGGGGAGTTTTTTTTGATAATTTGGAATGATGAGGTTTCTAATAGAGTCACAATTTGATACAAATTGTAGTCCAATCAAGGGTAAGGAGAATAACTCCCCTTTAATCTTCACTTTTATTATTTGTATTACCACTGAATTGATAATTTTGAAGTTTTTTGAATCACCATCATGATGTACCACTTATTCATTTATAACCATGTTTTTTATTTTATAAATTATAATTTCAAATTTGGATTACTCCATTGTATGGGAAATCATGGTTATGAATGTGGTTCTATTGATTTTTATCTAAAATAAGACCATGGGAGTCTCTTTATATGTTTTATTATTTTACATATTTTTTGATAGTCAATAAGATTAACTAAAAAATTCAATGAATTTTTTGAAATCATCATATTTTAGGATTCCTTTTTTCAATGGGGAACAAAAACCCCATAAAATGATGGGGTTTTATCAATAACGGCCTTACATTGTAGCTTTTTCTCAGTTACATATCATTGGAAAGTGGATTGTAATTTCACACATTCATGGTGTAACAAACTACTTAGACATTCTATATTTTTTATTTGTTTGTTTGTTTATTTATTTATTTGTATAATTTACCTTGAAATTTAGGGTGAATTTCATTGAAAATGTATAATTCATATGTTCATGAAAAACATGTACAGTTATTGAATAGTTATTGAAAACTAAAGAAAAATATATAGAAAATATATAAATCTATATTTTTTATTTTTTTATGATTGATAAATTATTTAACTAACTGAATCGTGAAACCATGTTATTACCCACGAATGTCATGTGAAGTTATCATTACTGGAATACCTTTTGGTAAAACATGTTATCAATACGTACAACCTACTAATAATTGAAAATATTTGAAACACATACGAGAACCATAAAAATCCCTCTTAAGCCACTCCCCACTCCCATTCACAAATCAAATTCAGTTAATGACTATATGTGACTCTCCATCCCTTCTTTCTTGGTGTTCTTAGGTTCTTCATCAATTCTAAGGGGATTTTCTAGGTCTGACACTCATTTCCAATAGCATCATGTAAATATTCTTCTTCATTAACTTATTTCATAGTAATTACTCCCTATCTTATTAGTTGAATCATATTTGAGGTTATAACTGCATCACTTGTCTTTCATGATGTCGGGGAGGGAAAAGTACTCCTTATGCCCTGTTTTTAATATAACTACCCTACAGAATAGAATTGGTTAGATGATATTTTACATAATGATTTTTTTTGTATTATATAATTATTATATAATGAATATGTATTTCAACAGGTTTAAATGATCATATCATTGGAATGAATCTCTCTATGGAACTTTTGGAACCACTGGGAAATCTAGAACTTGCAGCCTTACCAAAATAATGTATAATAACTATTATGGTTCTTGCTTGAAGACTTTTCCATTTAATGGTTGTCCCATTTAATTAATTTGGATTATTGAAATAATATATCCTCACACATATCTCTCTATCTACATGTGATGTTGCATATCCCCTATATATATTGATAATTTAGATAAAAGGTATGGTGATAAAGATATAAATCATCTACTAGGGATAATTGAATAATTTATATTTATGTGATTATCATTAATTATGAATCATAGAAGTAATGTGATCTTGAATATATAATGATTAAACATAAGGTGTGATTTAATATTTTATATTACAGCTATTTTTGATTCTATTTTTCCCATGTTTTTTTATAAAATATATATTAAATATACTTTTGTTTCCACTAAAATAGAATAAAATCATAGTATTTTATATCCAATTGACTTCTTAAAATGGGGATATTTTATTGGATTCTTTAATATATAGAATGTAATTCTAGGAATAAACTCTATACAGTTTTTTTGTATCATAGGTAATGGTCGGTGCCAACATGGGTTTTATGTATTATATAAATTGAATATTTTTGTCCATTATACATGACACATTTTATGCCCATATACATAAACAAACACATCATATAAGAGGTATGATAGGTACATGTAGAAACCATGAAAGGTTACACTATAGGTCTTAGGATGGGGTATATAGTCAGGTATGTGTTTACTCCACAAACTTTGAATGGTATGGAAACATGATGTTATGAGAAAATACCAGACATGTTGGATAATGATATTGGGAAAGACTAGGAAATTGGTTGTGCTCATCCAGTCATCCTTGTATATGTATAGTACTACCATATTTTTCTGGATTTGTGGAAATTATCTTCCCAAAAATATTTTTGTATATAAAATAAATCAATTATAACTATATTTATATATACAAATTTTTTTTGGGATTCTTTACACTAATTTAGTCCATTATAAATAGGTTTTTTGGAATTTTAAAAAACATAATACTAGGGCGAGGATGATGAGATCCAAAAATTATAACATATTAGTTGAGAGTTTTGTGGACTATCGTGAGGAACATTAAGATGTTATGTGTGAAACCCTCAGATATTTTAAATGATCTGAACCATATTAGTGTTTTTATGGTTACTATCTTTGTGAATGTCTTGGAATAATAGTCAAGGGTTTTCTTTGATGTGGGATAGTTTATGTGATTTAATTCCCATTAAAAACACTTATGTAAATAAAAAACAATATAATGTAAATAAAAAAATTATATAGTAAAAATAAAATATTTGATAAGCCTAAGAATATAAATTAATATTTGAAGAAATTAAATAAACATCATTTCACAGAGGATATAAAACAATGAACGAAATATGGTAGGATAATAATGTTTTGAAATTACCCATTAACATTTCCTACATCACCAACCACAGGGCCATTGGGTGAATTTTACTTCATTCAGGTCAATAGTACCCAAGAAACCCAATTGTAATATAAATCCATTTTCTTATTGAACCTGAAAGAAACCAATATCCATCAATATAAAAGAACTAATCACATTTCACCTCACATATGGGTTTTTACGTCATATTTTCTTTATTTGAGAACTACACAAGGAATCCAAATATCATATTTCTATGAGTATCAAGAACACACCAAAATAAAAATTGTTTGGATAATGTCTTCTATGAAATAAAATTGAGGAATAAACTCTATTATCTCTATAAAATATATAAGATAATAAATAAAAGGGACAAAGTGAGTAAATATTTTTAAAAAAAATCATGAATATAAAAATATTACAGGAGAACCCTATTTATTAAAAATGGAAGATTATTCTTTTTAAAGGTGAATATTTTTCATCCAAGAAAACATGGTGGTGTATATATATTCTATAGGGAGTTTAAAAACATTAGTATGCCATTTTGGTCAAACATATCCATTAATGGTGAAATTAGAACATGAAAGGACCTCCTTGAGATATTATATGTTAGTCTGTTATTATTTCAGTGTAACACAAGTGGAACAAGGAAATAATTGGTGTTCATTACCTCCCCACTAGCCATTGAATGGTAACCCAATGGGAATACACTAGTACCTACTGGAGTGAATGTAAAATTTATCAAATTTTTCTCTCTTTCCATAATCTTTATCTAGTATATTCATGTAAAATTATTTATAATATTAGCATTGAAATTCATAAAAAACATTTTAATTTTTTTACTGATATTAGACATTAAACAACATAAGAGTGTGAGAAGATCAACATTAATTCTCTTTTTTATGACCACAAACACAGATGTAATTAACAGTAATATATAGGAATTATATTAATTATAAAAAATGAATATGGATATATCATAAAAGACTCAACCAATCATTCTAAATGCATCCAAAATAAAATTTGTGGAGACAGTCAAGAATAATTTCAATACTATTTTCATTAAAAGTTCATTATCAATTATTCATATCATCTATGATTATAAAATTTATGAAATCACCAAAAAATACATAGTGAAAAAATCCATTTCCAAACCATTTAATAATCAAAATAAATAAAATTATACAACATACCATTTCTAGGATAATAGTAATATATTCTTTGGATATTAAATTTATATTCCCATTTGATTATATCAAAAAATAAAAACCAAAGGAATTAGAGAAATAATACCTTCACGTTATCACATTCTCTACTATTATACTATTCAAAATTCTAATGAACATGTGTTAGTGAAATAATTTTTATAAATTGAGGATAAAATGAGGTCTATGAATAAGTAATAAAAAATGGAAAAAATGTTATTTTTGATAATTTAACAATATGAGAGTTTAAAAAATCCCATTATTTGACAAAATTAATATTTTAGTAAAAAATATTGAAAATTATAACCACCAAATCTATGTGATAAATCATTTAAATAACCTCCTAAAATTATTATTGTAAATAAATAAAGGAAAATGTTTGATATAATTTTTTATTCTAAATGAATCATGAAAAAAGAGTGTATCTATCAGAATTGATTTATATAAATGTATATTTGGATCCCCCTCAACAGATGAATATTTTATAAAGATTAATGTTTCATCATGTGAATAATAATAGTGATTTAAAATAATAAAAACGGAACTATAGCGAACCCCCTAATTATATATAAATCAAACGATGAAATTTTGATTTAAATAAAAATAGGAAAATTTGAACATGAAATAAATATTTAAATAAAGATCAGAGTTTCAACATTTAAATGAAAATAATTTTTTATGAAATTTTATTAACACAAATATCAAATGATCTTATGAGTTAAATATTTTAAATAAATTATATATTTAATGAATCTCAATGGTGAAAATAAATCATATTTTGATATGGCTCATGGTTGTATGTTTGGAAAGTGTTAAAAATCCTCATGCATTTAGAAGATAAATTAAAAAATCATTCTTCCAACCTTCTTAAATTCATCTCAAATAAAACTAATCTATTATTATAAAATTAATATTAGATATGGAAATCATGATTTTTAGATTATAGATTTTTATTTCGAAATCATATGTACAAAATATTTTTGAAAAATAATTTCAAATAATCCAAAATGAAATAAATTTGGATTTCATGATTTAAATAGAGGATCAATGATATAAAAATATTATATTTTCAATATATTTTATAAGATTATAATAATGATAGATAGATATATTAATAACATCAAACAATATAATAATTGATTAATCAAATGAAAATTACTTTTAAATAGATTTCTATAATAAATAATAATAAATTAATATTTAATTTAACAAATAAATTGGTAAATCCGAGTAAATATCAACGTAAAAATGTCTCAAACCCCTCGCCTCAAAGTGTACCCCTTTTGGGCTAGAAATGTGAGAAAGGAGATAATGAACCCTAAGTCCTGCCTCTAGTAGGCCCCAGGTTGGAGACTAGCCCTGAAGGTATAGTAAATGCACAGATGGGAGGCATTGACCTAAATTAGAACACATCTGACTGAGAGAGATAAGATAGACACCGATGAATTCCAACTCAGAATAAAATATAAATGAAAACTCAAATTCACATATGTAATTTCATGAAATACTACTAAAACTAGAAGGGGAAAACTGCCAGTAACCCAAAGACTGTAAAAAACAGCAGTAACCACAAGCCCGAATACCTCCTACAACCCCAAGATTGTATAATCCAGCTTTATCTCAAGCCTGCTTCAAGTGACCTGAAAAATAGTTTATATATACATAGGGTGAGTGTAACAGTATACTCAGTAGGATCCTCCCCTGAGCCTGTCATGAAAAAGTAAATAGAGCATGCTAAAGCACAATGAACAACAAGTGAAATTAATTGGCGACCTAAACTTGTATACTAGGTTCCCAGCCTCAGCATGTCTACACTCACCAAGTAACACATAAAATGGTATATAATATATCAAATAATATCAAGGGTGCCCCACTACTACTTCCACACTGTTTTTCCTCTTTTCCTCAATGTCGCACGTCATAAGCATCTCTCTCTAAAAAGTCTTGACCATAGACACCTGGGTGAAGCACCACTATATGAAACTCATGCAAAAAAAACAACCATGTCCATATAAGCAATGTATCCATGTATATTTTGGGTGCCACCATAGCTCACATAACATGTATCATGTTTCGGGTATTATATCTCAAGCTATTACAACACAAACATCGAGTAAAAATCCCCAATCCATCACACCCTATACATGTTACACCTAAAGAAGTCCATAGAATACTTTATCAAGTAAATATGTGTGTGAATAACCACTAGCCATTACAATCCTCTACATACATATATGGTGAAAACAAACCACTATGCTTACCATCACAAATAACTATGATAAGAAAAGAGCATGGAGAAAGGGGGTATTCATCCATCTATCCTCCCACCAGAATGTTGTGGAAAACATAACCTAGGGCTCAGAATCCTTGGGGTGTCAATTACCCTAACTGACAGGGTGTATAATCATATAGAAACACAAAAAGTACAGAATAAACAATATCTCACAACCACACTTCGGGATTAACCTATTCCAAGACTAAATTGCAACTAACGTCTATCGAACTCCCTGCTTCCACTTCTATGACAAGGTATCCTATAAGTACATAACCATTTAAAGAGATTTATTTCCTTGCATCATTTATTTTATTTCATTTTCAGTTTACGTTAACTAATTATTTGAAAATAATTAACCATTAACAATTTAAAAATTATATATCATTACCATAACACCCAATGTCTGCTGTCTTTTTGAAATTGTAACTTCATCATTTCGTTCTAGCAAGCTGCAACCCCATGGGTTAACATCAATTAATTGATTATTTATTTACACCCTTAGCTTCCCATATTCCCATTCATTCTAGATAGAAAATTCTATGATACTAATCACAATGGGGATCAACACGGTAAGTAGATAACAACCAGTCAAGTTTTCCCGTATATAGAAAGAGTGTAGACCCATCCTCCCTTGTGAAGCGAGACACTGAAAGCACATTTCATACCTCATGTGTCTTCTCCCCTTTTAGAAGAAGGGTATGCAAGACCAACTGCCTAGAACTGTGGGGAGGGTAAAGAACGAAACAAGTCAAAGTAACAAAAAGAATCCAAACATTCACATCTAACCCGTTCCATCATCCCTGGTTTCCTCTCCGACACCCACCTACATAAACCAATTCATCTCACCACTGTAGGCATCAATTGCTACCAAAACCAGTATGCCACCATGCACCCACATATCACAATAGCCATACAGGCAAACATCACAACACAATGAAACAAAAAAAACTAACATCTTATCAATTGTGATCTTGGCCCTTAAACAAGCATGAGGGTAACTCAGAACCCTTTAATGAATCATCTTTTCTCAAATAACCTATTCTTTAATCCATCATGTATTAGCCGATTTATTATTTATAGGTACCAATTTCGAAAAAACTAATCTGTAAGCTACAAATATAATCAAACATGCTTATTGAAACAAATTGATTATCATCAAATTACAACATCATCAATCAGACTCATTCACATGACTCTTTATCTTTAGCCAAGAAAATATCAATTAATTCCACATTTATATTCGTTACCAATTCCCATCAAATGTGAAAATATAAACATGCAAGCTTTGATAAAACACTATCTAGAATTACAAAAGGTAATAGCATACGATTGATATCAATTTATTAATCCGGTTTATATATTTATTATGTCATTTCCATTGTGATCCAGTGGGACAAAACATGGTAGCAATACAGTTGCAAGTAAAATAAGAGAGAATCAATGAATCCCCAACCTCGAATCATCCATGGGTTTTTACATGATTGAGCCACACAATGGTTTATGATCTCCTACCTTGTTCCTAATGTATCCATGTGAGGATGAAAAGACACCACCACATCGGCTAACACCCAAGAAAATCCCATTAGGAACATGGGGGTAAAATTCAATAAAAAGGAATGAAGAAAGAAGGATATGAACCGAAAATAATGATGATAGGTCATACTTTATATCAAAGACTGATTGATATTGCATGGTTGCATCATAACAGAGCTGAATAAATCATAGGAGGAAAGTTTGATTGCACAAATCCTATGGAATGTAATTGGTAGTTCGAGCGTATCACACCCAAGAACAAGGATGTAGAATTAGGGAGGAAGATATCTCATCCCTTTAGAAGATTTAATGGAGCATTGGTTTAAGATACACATGGTTTTTCATTAAAATATGATTGCATTAAACCACACAGTTTGACCAAGTAAAAACACCTCGCCCCTTAGGAGAAATTAATATAGGAGTTACGAACATTGAATCTGCTTTAGAGTCCTTAAAACAAGGATTAAAAGGCTTTTTGCGTCATTGGAAACATAAAAGGGGAGAAACTGTATGAAGCTAGAAACATTGTTCATGAAATAAAAATTTAAAAAAGGAAAAACACTATTCATGAACCTCACCGTTCTGGAAACACTGTTAAGGAACCTCACCATTGGAACCTCACCGTTCATGAAACACCATTCATGAAATCAATATTTGGAAATGGAAAACGGTCACCATTGTAACCACACCATTCTGGAAACACTATTCATAAACACAAATTTTGGAAAATGGAAAAAGGTCGTCATTGGAACCTCACCATTCTGGAAAAACTGTTAATGAAATCAATATTCGGAAAAGGAAAAAGGTCATCGTTGGAACCTCACCATTATGGAAACACTATTAACGAACTCAAAATTTGGTAAAGGAAAAATGTCACCATTGGATCCCCAACGTTGTACAATTCACATAAGGTTTTTGATTGCACTTTTCACAGAAGTTCACCGATGACAATGTTCACATAAGTTCACCGATGTCACTATTCACACAGGGTCACCATTGAACTATTAACATAAGGTTACCGATGACACTGTTCACAGAAGGGCACTAATGAGACTATTCACATAAGGTCACTGATGTCACTGTTCACATAAGGTCTCAATTGCACTATTCACATAATGTTGTTGATGACACAATTCATAGAAGGTCATCGATGACACTGTTCAAAGAATATTACCGATGCACTATTCAAAACGGTCTCCCATTGGAACTGTTCTCCAAAGGAACTATTCACAGAAATATTAATTTGGTAAAGTGTTGTGTATAAGTCACCTTGACCTCTAGAAACACATCATAAAACTGATTTTTGCAATGTAATGGACTAAAGTTGTCCAAGCCATTACATTAGATAACTTTAAAAACATTCTTGTTCACAAGAATTCAAAACCCTCCTAAAGGGAAAACAAATTGGGGTCCGAACTACCACCCATTGAGATACCTCTCAAAAGAAATCAAGCCACAAGAAGAAAAAAAAGACATCCATATTTTAAACATTAATGGTCTATAACCCATAAGCTACATCGATACATGAAAAGAGTTAAACATTAAACGAATCTGGATACTGACAATTTATCTGTTACACACATTCCCAGGCACTCTCCTCCATGACATCATGTTGCCTCAAGACATTAAACAAAGGGGATATAATTCCCGCACAACACATTCTCTTTGTGTTTTTGATCTCCCCAGGTCACTTCTCAATGGTCGCATCATCATCATCAACATTGATCTCTCCTTAATTGATGTTGTGAGAGTCATCATAAAGATAACAACGAAGTTGTGATACATCTAAGACATCATGTATCCATGTCATATATGGGGTAAGTGCTTCTCAATATGACACATCTCCAAAATGATCTAACACCTTGAAAGGCCCAACAAACAGCGGAGAAGGCTTACTCCCATGACAAAACCTTTGCTTCCCTTGATGGGGAGTCACCTTCAGAAACACATGATCCCCGACATTAAACACTAAGTGTATCCTACTTTGATTTACATATGTTTCCTGATGATCTTGCACTGTCCAAATCCACTCGTGAATCACCTAAACCATCTCTGTTGTATTCTGTACAAGTTCCGGTCTGAGAATTGTGGACTCTCCGACCGCAGTACAACGAAATGGAGAATGGACAGGCCAGCCATAGGATACTTCAAATGGTTCAATACCGATGGTGCAATAAAAACTATTGTTGTAAGAAAACTCCACTAAGGGTATGTTTCTCATCCATGAACCTCCAAAATCTAAGACAAAAGAGGATAACTTTTCTCTAATAGCCTGGATATTCGGCTCAGTTTGACTGTCTGTTTGAGGATAAAAATAAATGATAAGGAATATCTAAGAACCAAAAGCATGTTGGAGACCCTTCCACACCCATGAGGTAAAATGAGTATTTCGATCAGAAATGATCTTCGTTGGGATTCTATAAAGTCTCACCACCACCTTCAAAAACTACATCGACAAAACATCCATTGAGCATTAAACCATGATTTCTATGATGTGGGACAATTTTGTTAAATGATCCACTACTACCAAAATAGCATCATGTCCACCCTGGGCTCGAGGTAAACCAGTAACAATGTCCATTTATATGTCCTCCCACTTCCACTAAGGAACATATAATGGGTGGCGTAGACAACTAGGAAAATTTTGTTTGGCCTTCACCTTCTAGAAGACCAAACATCGAGGCACAAACTATACAACTACATGATTCAGCCTAGGCGACCAAAACAGGCATTTCAAGCCCTGATATATATTTGTTACGATTCGAAGCACCACTAAATTAGATATTTTGAACACTCTGAGAACCGTCTCATGCATCATCAAAGGAAAAAATATCCTTCCATGATACACCAATCAAGATTTTTCATCTTAGAACAACCATCAGGGGCCTCACCACAAACAACATAGTCTTTCCAAACCTGCACCTCACGATCCCCAAACTGGGACTCTTCCACCATCTGCACCAGAGATGATATCACAATCATCTGAAAAAGAAAACCTCTATCCTGAACATCTCCCATATAAAGATGTAACGTTGACAGTTCTTATATTACTCTCCATGAGTCACCATATTCATACACTACATCAGTACATGACTTCCAACTCAGCGCATTAGCTACAACATTCCCCTTTCCCGGTGTATATAATATTTTGAAATCGTATTCCTATAAAAACTCCACCCACTGACTCTATTAAAAATTCAAGACAGGATGGGAGAAAACATACCTCAAGCTCCTATGAAGGGTGAATATCACAAAGTGCTCACCAATGAGGTAATGTCTCCACAAATTCAGATCAAACACTACGGCTTACAACTCACGATTGTGGTTGTAATAGTTATGTTCACGAGGACACAAATTCCAAGACCCATAAGAAATAGTTGATCATTGTGGCATCCGAACACAACCTAGCCTCAGATATGAAGCATCACAGCAAACATAAGAATGTACGCCCTCAGCTAGAAGACAAAGAACCGGAGCACTTACTAACTTTTTCAGTAGATACTCAAATGATTCATGACAATAATCAGTCCATATGAACACCTAATCCTTCCTTGTCAAAGCTGTCAGAGAAGTCACAACTCATTAAAAATTAGTTATGAACCCCTGTATGTAGCCTGTGAGACCAAGGAAGCACCGCACCACTGACACAGTCTTGGGGGCTTCCCAATACACAATTGGTTTTATCATTGATGGCTCCACAACAACTACCTGCTGAGACACAAAATGCCCCACGAAACAGTTTTCAAGAGTCCAAAATTCACAATTTATCACCTTCAAAACAACTAATTTTGATAAAGAACTCCTTAAACTGTGTGTTGATGCAATACATTCTCTACATTAGACATAGAGTACGTAATGATTTCATCAATGAAAACTACAATGGAAATGTCTAGGAACTCAGGGAATACAACATTATTCAATCCCATGAACACAGCTGGAGTATATTTCATTCCAATCGACATTACAATGAACTCATAATTCCCATGATGACAATGAAAAGATATCTTCTGGATATCCCCATCCTTCACATGCATCCGATGATATCCGGAATGCATGTAAATCTTTGAGAACCAACTTGCACCCTTCAGTTTCTCAAAGAAATCTTCAATCCCTGGAAGAGGAGAATGATTCATTATTGTCCCTTTTTTAAAGAGACTATAATCGACACACAACTGAAAAACTGTCGTCATCGTTCTTCAAGAAAAAAACTGGTGCATCCCATGGTGACACACTTGGCTGAACAAAACGACACTGTAATAGTCTATCAAGTATTATACGTATCTCTCGTAACTCAGAATGGGACATCCTATATGGAGACATAGAGATAGGAGACAATCCGAGTTATATCTCGATCCAAACCTTGATCTCTCGACAAGGGGGTAATGCTATGAGCTACTCTAAAAATATATATCAGAGTACTCCTCTACGACCCAGTGAAATGCCATATTTGGATCCTCTGAAGAACAAAAAACTATCTTAGCGATCATGGATGATAAGGACAGAACATGCTTATGACCCATCTGAGGATCTTTCTCGCCAACAAACACCATCATCTCTCCTTATGCATTGAAGAAAACAACCTTATTCTTGAAACAATCCATGATAGCCTTCACCAAATACAACCAATCCATGCGAAGGATGAAATCATATGGTTTTATTCATAATCATTGGAAATATCCCCAAGAGTGGTGATACCACAACACTTGATCAAAGTCTCTATATACTTCATACAAGTGAGCTCTACCTCCAACTAGTTTTGTCAATGCCATGGTAACTAGAAGCTTTTCTACAACAAGTCCCAATGCATGGACAAGGGCAGGTGATATGAAGGAGTGTGTCACTCCTGAATCAAACAAGGAAAAACCTGAGGTCGAAAACAGAAAAGGGTACCCCGAACGATGTTTGACTCACCTGGAGCAGGCAACTCTATAAAATGAAGTTGGCCACGACATCCCCCAGGACCTATATGACCCCGATGATGACCACCACCATGTTTGTGCTCTGCTCTCTGAGGAATAGAAGCATTAGAGGGTTGTCTTATGCCTACCACATCTACCCTCTTCTTATCTAAAGCTAGTGAAACCTGTTGAAATAGAGGAACCTGGAGCTGAACACTTGGTGCATGATGAGTGACCTGAATAGTTGGGAACTCTCGCTGCTGATGATTTTGACCACCATATGAAAAACAAGAACATGATCCCTTGGCATAGGCCCAAGAGATACTGCCCTTGAAGAAACAAGATGCTGAGGTCTGGGACCTACCCTCGGACGAACAGAAACACATCTTCCCTAAAAACAAGGATCCCCATTTCACTTCATGAGGAATCATGAAGAATCCCCTCTCATTATGATCTGGTTCTTAACAACGTTCTCTCGATGACCTCATCCATTGGTAGCACCTCATGATATATCTTCAGCATAATTGGGGTGTCCTAGGACAGGATCTCTAGACACAAATCCTCCTCGAAATGCTCCACCATGGCCTCCTCATATGGTAATAGGTCGGAAGCATATCGTAAAAGCTTCTTGAAATGGATACCAAACACTCTAACACTGGATCTCCCCTCTTGGAGGGAAAGTAGCTCCTAGTGACTGGACACCATTGTGGTCAAATAAAGAAACTCAACTATAAACTTGTCTCAAAACACCTTCAATGAGATCACTAACTCTTCACGATATGGAGGAACTAGAACCAACACTTCACCACTGCTCCACACAGCATCATCACAACCAAGGAAAACCAATGTTTCTTCCATGAATAGACTGAACTAAAGCCTATCTCGACCTCCTCCAACCAGCCTTCCATGAATGAATCTAAAACAGATCCTTCGTACATCTGTAGACTCTGGAACATAAACTCTAAGATTTTCCTCCTCCATGTGTCATCATCTTCAACCTCTACCCTATGGTGATCAACTAGCAAATCATGATGGACATCTTCTATGTGATCTTGACAAGGACGTCGCGGGATCCATAACTATAAAATAACAATATGTTAGAGCACTTAAACCTGGAATATTTAAAAATAGGAATTAATTACTAGTGATTTTCTTTTATTCTTGTTAGGTTATACTATCCCAAGGTCTACTCATTCAAACACATGCACATAGAAGAAAGTTGCATGATCCTTTCCGATGACTCTACCTAGTAACCAGTATCACCACGTTTTGTAATCATTGTAACCTTAATGGTATGTACATCTGTTCATAGGGGCCCTAAATGCCTATGTCTTATCCAGTATTCAGTGTTTACATCACTAGATAATCTTTACTGACACTTTTGCGCTACCAACACATGCTTGTTCTCTAGTGCCTAACATTATAGTCCGTCATATCTCCCATACTCCCTATGATACCACTCTGTCTGGACCCCCTCCCAACAATGCGTACCCCTCCTGGGCCAAAAATGTGAGAAAGGATATAATGACCCCCAATTCCCAACCCTTGTTGGACCTGGGTTGGTGACTAGCACCAAGGGTATAATAAAAGAACATATGAGAGGAATTACCATCTAAGAGAACACATGAAAAAGGGAGAGATAAGATAGACACCAAAAAAATATAACTCAGACTGATATATAAACGAAAACACAAGTGCATATATGTAAAATCATTCAAAACTACTACCACTATAAGGGGAATGAAATCGTTACCCAAAAGAAAGTAAAAACATCAGCAACCACAAGCCAGTACATCTCTTGTAACCCCAAGCTAGTAGAAACCATATTGATCTTAAACCTTATCTAGGAGACCTGAAAAATAGTATATATATATATATAGGCTGAGTATAAATGTATACTGAGTAGTATCCTCCCTGAAGCCTTTCATGCAAATGTAATGAAAGCATGCTAAAGCATAGTGAACAACAAGTTGAAGTAACTCATCACCTAAACAGGTATACTATGTTCCCAGCCTCACCATGACTACTCTCACCAAGTAATGTATACAAGAGTTTATAATATAATAAACAATATCAATGGTACAGTACTACTACTTCGACACTAGTTTTCTTCTTTTCCCTAATGTCACACGTCCTAATCATCGCACTCCAAAAATGGTTGCTGGAAGACACTTGGGAATAACACCACTAACCGAAACTCATGCAACAATACGACCATGTCCACTTAAGAAAAGTAACAAGGAAGTTTCTGGGATCCACCACAGCTCGCATAGAATGTATCATAAGTCGTGTATTATAACTCAATCCATTATAGTCAACACACTCAGTAAGAATACTCAATCCATCAAAGCCTATACACATTAAACATAAAGTAGTCCATATAATACTATATCTATAATATATATGTTTGAATAACCACAAGCCATTACAACCCATTTCACACATATATGGGGAAAACTAACCATTGTGCCTACCATTAGAAGTAACTACCAAGAGAATTTAGTGGGGATAAAGGGTTTAGTTAGCAATTCATTCTCCCACTGGAATGTTAGAGAAAACACCCCCATGGCTCATAATACCTAGGGTTTTAGTTCCCCTAAATGACATTGTAGAGTAACGTATAGAAACAGAAAAAGTACAAAATATACTATACCTCACAACCACACTATGGGAATAACCTAGTATTAGACAGAACTCCAGCTAACATCTCCTAGACTCCCAGAGTCCTCTTATAAAACTTGGTATCCTATAAGATCACAATCATTTAAAAAGTTTTATAACATTACTTCATTCCGTTTTAGTTAGTTCCACTTTACAGTAATTAATTCATTAAACATAATTAACCAATCAAAATTTCAACATTATATTTCATTAGAATCATAGCCAATGTTTACTATCCCTTCAAAATTATAACCTCAAAATTTCATTCCAGAAATATCCAGCCCCATAGGTTAACATCATTTATTTAATTATTTATTTACAACATTACTTTCCCATATTCCTAGGCATTCTTGAAACCATTCTCTACTACTAAACACAATGGGGCTGAACATGGTGAGTAGATAACTACCCATTGAGTATTTTCCTAAAATATAAATAGCCTACACCCATCATCCCTTGAGAATATATAAACAGATAGCACACAATATACCCTGCACATATTCGATGCTTTTGGAATAAGGGTAAGAAAGAATAGATTCCTCGAGAAGTGGGTAAAGTAAAGCATACAAACAATCAATAAAAAAAAGCATCCAAACATTCACATCTAACCCATTCCATTATCCATGGTGTCCTCTCCAACACCCACATGCGTAAATCAATGCATCTCGCTACTCTAGGCATCAACAGCTGCCACAACTAGTAGGCCTCCCTACCCCCACATATCACAATAGCCATCAAGGATCACATGACAATAGAAGCAGTAGAAAAAAAAACATCTTATCAATTGGGATCTTGGCCCTTAAACAAGAATGAGGGTAACTCTGAACCAATAGTGAATTATCTTTTACCAGACAATCAGTTATTTAATCCATCATGGATTAACTGATTTATTATTCGTAGGATTCAAATTCTTGAATCATAATCAGTAAGCTATCACAAATAATTAAACATGCTTACTGCACCAATTTGATTAACATAAAATTACAACAACATCAATAAGATTATTTCACATGCCTCTATATCATTATCCATGAAAATATCTATTAATTCTGGATTTACATTCATTACCAATTTCCATAATGAATGTAATGATAAACAAGAAAGCATCGATATCACACTATCAAAAAAACTAGACGCAATAACATATGATCGATATCAATTTACTTGTCCAGTTAAAATATGTATTATGTAAATTCCATTGTGATCTAGTGGGATAAAAAATTCAACCAATACAGTTCCATGAAAAAAAAATAAAGAAGCAACGAATTCCCTACCTCAAATATTTCATGGTTCTTTATACATGAATGAGACACACAATAGTTTATTATCTCTTCCCCTATGAAAACTTAATCCACCCAAGGATGCCGAGATGCCACCACATTGGCCAACACCGAAGAAAATCTAATTCTGAACATGGGGGTAAAATTCAATAAAAATGGAAAGGAGAAAGAATGAGATGAACCAGAAATAATGAATATAGATCGTACATTATATTGAAGACTGATCAATATTTCTTGGTTGTATCAAAACAGAGTGGAACAAATCCTATTGGGAGGATTGATTAAATAACTCCTGCAAGAATGAATGGGATGCTCAAGTGTCTCAAACTCGTGAAAAAGGAGGAATAACTACGGATGAAGATATCTTATACCTTTAGAATATTTAATGGAGCAGTGGTTTAAGATACACTAGGTATTCCAATTAAATAGGATCACGTTAAAAAACATGGTTTGACCAAGTAAAAACGTCCCGAGGCATAGGAGAAATTAATATAGGAGTTACATCCTTTGAAACATCCATAAAGTCATTAAAATAAATAATTAAATGCATTTTACATCAATGGAAGCGATAATGGGGAGAACATTAGGAAGCTCGAAACACTGTTCACAAAATCCAATTTTGGAAAATGAAATACATTGTTCATGAAACTCACTGTTGGATCCTCATCATTGGAACCTCATCATTCTAGAAATATTGTTCATGAACATCACCATTGGAACCTCATCATTCTGGAAACACTATAAATGAACTCAACATTCGGAAATGGAAAATGGTCACTGTTGGAACCTCACCATTTAAGAAGAATTATACCGGATCTCAAAATTCAGAAAAGGAAAAAGGTCATCATTAGAACCTCAACGTTATGGAAACACTTTCCATGATCTAAATATTTGGAAAAGGAAAAAGGTTACAATTGGAACCTAAGCATTCTAAAAACAATGTTCATGAACTAAAAATTTGGCAATGGAAAAAGGTCCCCGTTGGAACCACATTGTTGAAACCTCACCATTGCACTATTCGCAAAAGGTTACCAATGACACTGTTCACATAAGGTCACTGGTGTCATTATTCACTTAAGGTCACTGATGTCACTGTAAACATAAGGCACCATTGCACAGTTTACATATGTTTACCAATGACACTATTTACAGAAGGTCACTGATAACACTTCTCACAGGAGGTTACCATTTCACTGTTCACAATGGTCTACTAATGTAATTGTTCACTGATGGAATAGTTCACAGAAATGGAAATTTGTCAATGTGTTGGGGATAAGTCACCTTGACCTTCTGAAACACCTCATACACCTGATTTTCGCAAAGGAATAGATATGAGAGGTGTGGGACATTACAAAAAATCATTATTTTTTATAAATTTAGAATATATTTTTTAAATGAATTTAGGAATCCAAAAAATACATTTAATTTAAAATCAAATTTAAATTGAATATTATTTAAAAATCAAAAATTTTTATGTAGTAAACATATATTTTTCTCAATCACACACAATTGATACACCTTTTTCCTCCAGGGTGATTTCCCTTAAGTCATCACAAATATAATAAATCAAGAGTTTAGAGTTTGGGGTACAAATAATTTTATTCCACTTCTGATTTAAAATTATGATTTTTGAGGATTGATTATCTTGGAATATGTATTTCTAAATGAAATGTGAGATCATATAAATTTAATATTTTAAGATAGGTAGAATGATTGTTTTATTCTATTAGATGTTTTTAAATTTAAATTCATATATTTTGTTCTAATAATTTCATCAGAAAAAAATTTATATTTATAGAAAACACTTAAAAATTTGGATTTATTTTTTTGCATTATATAATTATTTCAAAAACCAACCGATGAGTGAAATTACAAATCCCATTGGAACCAAAAGTAAAAATTACATTTTTCACCACCTTGGGTGAATTTTGAATATCATCTTGATCTCTATTATTTTAATTAACTACTTTTCAATATTTGGATATCCTATTAGGAAAAATATTTTTCATTTATCATTTACTAAATCACTTTTGAAAACATAATTTTCTTTCAAAAATATATTAACTGTTATATGTTACGATATTTGTTGATTGAAATTTACTAATCTTTAAATTTTCCTCTATTAATTTAAAATTTTCTTTAAAAATATATTTCATCTCAATATCAACAATATTATTATTTTATATAATATAATTGACCATATAGTTATGTTTAAAGAATACTTTTGTAAATAATTCTGTAACATAATTCAGATCTTCATCATCAATCATCCTAAAGGTTGAAAAAGTTATTGATAATGAAAATGAAGAAATAAGAGTATTTACCTCATCACATGCCATAATAAAGATTGGTCTCAAATCAATTGACTATCCTGAGGAGGTGAGGAACTAATTAAATTTACTCAATGTTGATTCATTGAATAACATCCTTCATTCTTTCTTCCCCATTACCATCTTTTTGGATAAGGCATACATCAGATTGATGTGGCAATTTTTTTGAAACAGTAGAACCATACCTCTAGTTAAACATATTTTTCAATTATTTCATTATAAATTTATTTTATACATTCACTTAACATTCATTTCTTTGTGGACAAGTTTTGATGAATAAGATAACATGTTGATAAGTCATCATCAATTTTCTGGAAGAAAATAATATTTTTTCTCCCAAAACAACATAGCTTCCATCATGTCCTGGGTTTTCCATGAGATAAAATTACTCATTAGTGACATAATTATTATTTTTTAACTAGAATGTTATTTATTTCATTAACTTCTTCTATTTACATCACTTTAGGATCCCATTTACAACTAAAGACCCAATTAATCTTCTACACAAGCATCTCTTCTAAAATATCTTCAACCAAATACATAGTTCTACTACATATAGCATTAAAACAAATAAAATTATCAGTAATGGACACTTTTGGATTCATAAAAACACTTTGAAAATGTTAGTGGTAATTATCATTCATAGTATTCTGTAATATATGGTAACATTCATGTGTAACTAATACAAATATATAATTTTAATGATAAGATTTACATGTGGATTCTCTATAATATTCCTTCCTTTGTAACCCAAAATTTTGAGTATACATTTATTTTAAATCATTTCAAAAAAAATTATATATTTTGGGGTCCATTTTCCATCACTTTTTTCTATTGAGATTATTCTAGTGAAGAAATATTCCCCACAATAGATGTCCCAAATATATATTTTATATATTTTCAAAACACAAATTAAGGTTAAGTGGGAACCATTTAGAAAGATCCATATCATCACAAACTCATTCTAAAACCTCCAATTCCACATATAATACTATAAAGATAGAACAAACAAAATTCAAAATTCAAATTCACATTCAAACCTGAGTCACACACTACCATATGCAACCATCCAAATCTGTAGTCTTCTTATAAATATTTCGTTGGAATTTTATGTTTAATCCATCATTAAATTATAATCCTTTGTAAATCGTTATTATTTTATAATTTTATATTCTTATGATACATTTTTTTGGTTGGAGTTTAGATTGAAAGTTTGGTGGGAATAGAATTTCATGAACATTTCTGGTGTTAAATAAAAATTTGATAGAATTTAAAAGAATTGAAGTGATAAAAAAATTCAATGATTAAAGAAGGGAAAACAATTATGAATTGAAGAAATTAATTTAATAATTGATATCATATGATATAAATAACAATAAAAGTGTTTTTTATTATGATGTTTAGTGATCCAAAATTAATTTTCCATAAGTATCTTCAACCATATCCTTTATAGGATTTACACTCCCATTTGATCCTGGTTACCCATGAAAATTATTTATAGTATAAATCCCTTAATTCATGGAGAAATAAGGAAACCAATATCTATCACTTTCAAGGAATAGATCACCTATCTTCATCTATTATGATTGCAAGAACCAATTTCCTTTTCTTTATATACCATGTATGTAAACCCAAAATTCCCTTTCATTAGGGCCTTAAAACTGATATAAAATATAAGTAAACAATTTATGTTGACAAATACCATTTTATTATACACATTAGTTACAAATTTTGAAGAATATAATCTCTAATAAATGTGGGTTAGTGAGTGAAAAATGTAGAAGATAGCTCAAATAGAACAAGTATACAATGGATAACAATTCATGGGAAAATATAATCATTAGAATTTTATAATTTTAGTATTTCTTATAAAGGATCGATGCTGCTATATTTAAGTCCATTAGGTGTTTAAGGAGGTTTATAAGACTTTTATAGTCAAATTGATCCACATAGGGAGGTTAAAACCCTAAGGTGTCCTCCTACAAAGACTATATATTAGTCATTTACAAGGACACCATGTAAACTTGGGGAACCACCTATCACCAAATAGATACTAAATAAAAATAATTCATTTCTAGTTCCCACATGTTATCCTTTTGTACCCACTATGTTGCAACTAGTTTGTGGGTGTAGGTGTAACCAAAATTTCTTCTATTTAGACACTTATTCCATCAATCATGACTAGTTACAAAATGAACAATTTAAAAAATTAAAAAACTAAATTACGAGAAAAGAATTTAGAATCATAATGTTATATTCAGGATCATTAATAACTTATAAGGGAGTGATATGTAAAAAAATGGGGGTTTATATAGGAATGAGTTTTTCCCTCCATATATTAGAGTATTTTGATGAGAGAAATGATTATTATATAATCATAGATAAATAATGTTTTTGTTCTAATTAAACTATGATATGGTTTTAGTGAGTGTTTTTTACACATGAAGGAAATTTAGTTTGGACATTAAATCATTAATGACATGGTATTTTGTGGATAATTATCATTAATATGGTAGATGTAGTATATATACCATATTGAATATTATAAATTTACTAAGGAAGATGGAGTGAAATTATAGATAAATATCAACAATACCTTTCACAATACCTTCATATTCAATTCATATATAGTGGGAAAATCATTATGTATGTATTTAGGTAAATTATGATATAAATTATGATAGGTAGGGTTTTAGAAGTACTGTAATGAGGATGGAGTAAACAACACACTATAGGGTGGGTGTGTATACTCCATGATATCAAATTTTTTGGTCCACTAATCATGATATTTGGGTTGTTCTATAGATTATGATAATAAAAAATATATATATTTTACATTTACCCATGGTGTTCCGTGGTGTTTCCAATTCTATTGGCGATTTTCCTTAATGTTGGATCTAGTTCTATTGCAGATACTAACCAGTGTATAGGGTTGTCCCTTTGTCAACCAGGGTCCATATAGATGTGAGGTGTGGGTATAATATGATGTACTATGGATTTAATGTTGTTGTTATGTGGATTAATGGACTCTATGGATTTATTTTATTGTATATGTACATGAGGAACATTATGTTCTTCAGTTATTTCTATCTATATATTTCCTCTTGAGAGGAGCATCTTCAGGTAGTGGTTCTCTTATGGTGAATGTTTCATTTATCCTCCTAAGAGGAGCATCTTCATATCAATACTATTGTTTTTATAAAGTGTCCCCTTACCTCGGGTTTTTTATGTGTGTATTTCACCCCACGGGTTGGGGACTGTAATTATCATATACATTCCAACAGTAGATGGTATTTTTAGTTTTGTTCTATTGTAATATTAGTGTTGTGTGGGCCACATTTTCTTTTATGCTCTTATATTTATGCCGATAGTTAGGAATACCATATTTTCCATGAGATCTCATCAGATACTAGGTAAGTGTTAGTGGATATTGTTAATATAGTTCCTTATATTTCTGGTTTAATAGTGATGACCATTAATATTGTGGATCATATAATGGTGGCATTATTCTCTATGAAATGTGACATATTGAGATGTCCTAATGATTTATATGAGTGAGTTGTTGGTGTTTTACCTAATAATAAAACTAGATAATGTGGCCTTTGATACCATTATTTCTTTGGGGTGTTTTATTAATCAAACCAATGTGTCTATTGATCGACCTCCCAATTACCCAATTTATTTGGGGGAATCCTAGATGGTAATTTTATATTCATTCATTCATTTAAATTATTCTCCACACTATGTGAGCATATATAGATGATTTACTTTTCATTGGTATCTTATGTGGGTATGTAGTATTTATAGTGAGTAGTGCTTTTGGGGAAATGGGATAAGAGAATATAGTAAGGATTGTTACAATCAATGCTTATAATAGAGGAAACCTCAATTGGGTGATCAAAAATTAAATTTTGTATTGTTCAAATTAAGTGTCTCTATTTTTTAGTTCATGTCATCTTTTAAATTTTTCATCCTCCATACTATGTATCTCTTATAGGTTTAGATTGTTGATTAATTTAAATAATTAAGTTCCAATGACATTGTGACACTCTAAATAATATTGGTTATTTTTATTTTATTGGTGGTTCTATAAATTTCATTTTTTGGAAATGGATTAATTTTTACTTAATATTCCATATTGGAGTTTCTCACCTACTCCATAACCAACTGGATATATGATTTTGCTATAACACACTACCAATATCAAACTAGAAGGGGTTTTGGTGTGTCAATTCTTGTTAGAGTGCTATCATAAAATTTATATCATTTGGATGAATATCCGAGATGGGTTATCAAGAGCTTCTTTGGATTATGTAGGTAAATAATGTTTTATGTGATTAGGAATAGTTTTCATACTATAGACCATTTCTTGTGTGTGTCAGTCGATCCATTTCAATCAAAAAAATTTATAATATGATTTTCTATCATGAGTTATTATATCATTGATTTCATGGTGTAATTGTATAGGTCCTTGAATTATACAATGGTCTAGGTATTTTATTCTCATTATGGTGTTATGTGTATTATAATTTTATACTATATAATGAAAATTTTTATTTCCCTCATTGATACTCATTCACTAGAGCGGAATGTGGGATCCTCAACATATGATGAGTTCCTTAGGACTACTCAATGATACGTGGGATTTAATGAAAGATATTTATTTATATTATAGCGGGTATAACCAGCTTAAAATAGGTTACTCACTTTTCTCTCTAATATTTTAATTTTTGACATTATCTTATGCCTATAAATAAATTATTCCTCTTATCTTAAGAGCTATAATATGATTTGGATCCTTATTATTGGTCATAAAAGCATAATTTATCAAATGGTAATTTATGATCACATTTTCTAATATATAATATCTTGTAGTTCAAATCCTAACATGAAAATTTTGAAAAGGTATACCATTCTAGGGAATTAGTTTTCCATTTATACATTTGGTTAGTATCCCCCCACTCCCTCAATTCTGACAAGGTGTTCATATTTTATCGATCAGATTTGGTATCACCCTACTTGGAAGGGTTTGTGTGACTTCTCAGACTCATGATCATAGACCCGAGACTATAAAAGCCTATGTTAGAGATATACACAGATAAATAATATAAAATCAAGGATATAAAAACATATATATACAAAATAAATAATTATTAATTACATATATAATATTCTTTTTTAGGTTTATATATTTATATAATTAAGGAACAAAATTATGTCAGAATGTTTTAATTTTTTGAATAATGTTAACATTTTTTTATTATATAAGAAACTACAAAATCCATAATGAGTCTTTAATATATCCAGTAAATTTTATTATATGTGATATTCTACTGAACTTCTCATGTTGATTAATTTACATCATATACTAGGTAAATATAAACATAACAATGGGTGAGCTCAAATTCTCCATAATGGGAACCATAAATATAATATTATTATTGAAAAAACAATTCATAAATATTATTCAGATAAAATTTAACAACACAAAGCAATAATCGACTTTAAACTGGAAGCATGTTATATCTATGTGGAAAATAATAAACTGGATATTGATAATAATAATTTCACATAGATGGAATTAATAAAGTTTGACAAAGAAATATGTTTTTATAGTCAGGTGGAAAGACATTATATTGGTTAGGAAAGACAAATATGCTAGACCCTAACCTATGTTGTCTCAAGATACTTGTTAATGCATCTAGATGGAATATAATTCAGGGATAAAACTGAAAAAAAAATTGTCTAAATAATTTACTATAATAATCAACAAGACATATATTATTGTGACATGTGGATGAAATTAATGATTTAGACATGGTTATCCAAATAAGTAGGGATATAAATTTTCAATATGAAATCAACCTGAATTAGGATTTAATAATTTAAAATTTTCTTTTGGAGGACAACTTTAAATATGAGTTATGTAAAATATGATTTATATAAAATATAGGGAAATAAATACAATACTAAATAGTACTTATATACAAATTTCATAATATATATTTGTATATATTCAATAGAAAGTAGCCTCAGTGTAAAAATGGAAACTATAAATGGTATTGATATTCATGTAAATCTTCCTTGCAATAGAATACGTTGAATGAAATCACAAAAGACATTGTGATGAATATATTTCATTGATACAATGTGTTCGACAACCAAAATTATAATAAAAACATATCACAAGAAATAAAAAACATTAGAGTAGATCCATTTTAAATTTCTATTTAAATAGGAGAGAAAAAAATATGATCCTTTTAAAATAATTTTTACTATTGAAATTAAATTAAAATTTACCCATCACATAAAAAGGAAAATTTTGAGAAGGATCCATGAAATCATTTATAAATATTTACTTTTTAAATTAATATAAAATTATGGATATCTGAAAATGAAGAGTGTTTTAATGTAAGATATTTTTAGGTTGAGACAAAACATGTTATGGGGAAATTTAAAAAACACATTAATTATTTGGAAAATATATTTTTCTAAAACACATATTATATAAATAGTAAAAAATTATTAATTTCTATGGACATATTATTTTATCTAATTGTATTATAAAATACAATATAATAATTATTTAGATTTTAAAGCATAAGAATTGAATGAATATTTTTATGATGAAAAACTATAACTCAAGGATGAAGATATGAGCTATCAATATACCTTATGATAATCCTAATCTATGAGGTATGCATCATTTTGATAGTTTTGTATTAGATAAAAATGTAAAAAATATTTTATTTCTACATATGTAATAAAATAGTTTAATTTATACAACTTATGTGTTAATGTAATTGATAATAACATAATGAACCAAAATATAGTTACCAAAAAATCTTCTGATTGGTTAAATATACAAGTCGAAAGAAATTTGATGAAAATAAAGAGTTATGGACTTATTTATCCAAGGAATTAAATCTAAATGGGGAATATAAAATTAATTGTATTGTAACTCAATAGAAAATTATACAATGGAATCATGGTTATAGATATAAACCATCTCTCAAACAACCATAATTGATATCCAAAAGACCCTTAGAACTTATGTAACACATAATCCAAAACCTTTTTAAAAATATTTATTATTATTTAAAATAAAAAACCATTATTAAAATTAAAATCATCATATAGTTTTTAATATAGTAATTACATACACTAAAAAAATAAAAATATGATTATAGTGAAAACCATCCCTCTAATAGATCAATTTCAGATGAATACACAGAAATTGTATTTACGCATACTAGATTGTTCTCTAATCTACCAAAAATAGATCATTAAAATTTAAATAACATATCTAAAAACTATTATTTAAAAATTAAACGCTTTTATAATTATTTAGATTAATATATTTAAAATAAATATGACATATATTGTTTATTTTACATGTGGGGTGTTAGATATTTTAGATGAATGATTTTTAAAAACTACTAGAAGATATGATTTATTACCAATAATTGTTTTGAAGTTCATAATTTTTATATTTTATAATATAATATATTTTTAATTACATTTTTTATTTTTTCCACTTTTATCAAAGAGAGTATAAATTTTGACTTCTGAAGATGCTTTTATTGACAAACAAGTTTGGATGTATTTTCAACAAACATTGATTTTATATAAATAACATGTCTAGATATTAATATTAAAAATTAAGATTTTATAAAACATAATGAATATATTACTATTATTATATCTTATTTTTTCACTAAAATACCTGTTAATTCATGTTATATAGATTTACTCATATGTCAATAAATCATTAAAACCAATCAAAATAAAAGTGTGTTATACTGATTGAATAAATGAAGATATACATTTATAAAATTTAAAATATCCATCAATGAAACATAAACATGTTATGTATAACCTATATCTATATTTAATTAATTCCTTGAACAATACATTTTTTTTGATGATAAATAAAATTTTTCGCTCATGGAGGTGTTAGTCCCCATGAATGTGCATTTTACTATCACATTTTTCAATGATTTTTAAAATGATAGTATATGATATTTTTGTATTTCATGACATTTATAATATTAAGAAATCTATATTTATTTTTAAAAATCCTCAATGATATGATCCTTAGGATATGATAATTAAAACCTAAAAGCCTGGTTTTGTTAAGGATGATGGACACACAACACATGATTGACCTTAATTTGTTAAAATTATTGCACATGATAGATGAATAGAAAAATATAATACAATTAATATAGTAAATATAATGTATATAAATGATAAAAATACCCTTATATTAGTATTTTTGGTCAAATTATAATTTTTATAATTTATAAGAAAAGATACATGATTAATATTACCCATGTTAGGAACATGAATTTACATTGAAATTCACCATAGAAATAAGTGAAATATTGTCAATAAAGGTTAATGTAATCATCATTATTTTACATAAAGACCAATGAGATGAAATTGGTAACATTATTATGAATATATTGTAATAAAATTATATTCCTCATGTGGAGGGAGTGTTTCTTATTTATATTATTAAATATGGTCACTTTTGGAAGCACCTCAAACATTTTCAATAATTTGATGTTACCAATCGAATTCCAATGAATCAAAAATAGGAAAAATATGTATTAATTTTTATTACAATCTAAAATCACTAAAACTCTCACTTTAATGGAAATATTAAATGTTTTAAATCCTTTTCTTAAAGAATTTAAATTTTCCCTCAATTTACTTTTACCTAGGGTATTATTTTTCAGAAAATGTAATTAAAATGAATTTTTTTAATATTATTCCTTTTTATAAAATACTAAATATAATTTAAAATTTGGACAAATTTATATCATATAAAATTTCTAATTTTTTGAAATAATAATTTAACAATCAGAAAACATAATGAATGAAAATAGTTTTTTTGAAAAATGTTGTTTACAAAAATAAATTCTATGTCTAATAGATAGTTATTAAAATTATAAATCATATATAAATAAATATTTTATATAAATAAATGAAATTATGATACAATCATGGAAATAAAAAATCAAATCCCCAATTTATAAATGCATAATACATGAATAATAATAGAAAATTATTATTAAATTAACATTTTATATTTCTGCTAAAATTGTTTGACATATGTTTTATAAGTTCGAATAATTTTTTAAATGCATAATTTTATTTCATAAATTCATATTGGGTCACCAAAATGGTTTCTAGATCATTAATATCACTATAATATAATTTAAATATCATAAAATTTATAATTTTGAGTTAAATCATATTTTTTTAATAAATAGATATATTTTGTAATTTTTTTCTATATATCAAAATACTATTATTTTAAATCCAAAAATTAAGAAGTTTTCATAAATTTATATTTATAAGAATATAAAATTGTTTTTCTAAATAACTCTATAAATTCTAATTAAAATAATTATTGGAAAAAAACAACCTAAAATATTAACAATTATTATTCTTGATTAATATTATTTAAAATAAATATTGGTGTAAAAATGTTAATATAATTAATAATTAATCACAATTATTTATAATAATTGGGACATAGAAAATAATATTTCATAGAATGATTTTCTTATGAAAAATAAATTACTAAATAATAAATTAAATCATTATTATTTTAGGTCAATTAATCAAATATTATTTATATTAAAAGTATTATTTTTTCATTATACATATATTTCAAATATTATTTATTCATATTAATTTCCAATATTTCAATGGATAATTTTAATTAAGCACACATAATTTTTTATAATTTATCTCAATAAATCATTAATTTGTTTATTTTTAGTATTTTATAAAGATTAATCTATCATGATGATTTGAATAATAAAATGGAATTTCTATATTATAATCTTATGGATTAAGATTCTCCCTAATAAATGAATTTCATTCTATCATTTTGACATCATACATAAATAAAAAAATTATAGGGAACTCATAATTTACTATATATATCATGATGATCTTGTAATTGATTGGAATGTTGAATATGATTTACTTGAAGAAATTTTCATAATAATTTTTTATTGAAATATAAATAAATCATAATTTCATGTAGAATTATAATATGGGATGATTATATAGTTCCACAATGAATAAATTAACAAAAAAAATAATGTTATTTATATGATAATTGTAATGTACAAGTTCTGGAAACCACCCAGAGGTGCCCCGTACACGGTAGGTCACATGGCCTCAAGTTCATTTCCCCAAAAGCCAGTGGCTGCAGACTAGTGGAAAGGTCCTTGGGTGTGCTAGTGTGGAAAATATGCCGTCATTGGTAGAGTACACATTAGAACTACACAAATACATACAACAGTAGAAGCTGTAAATACCAAACAACAGTAACCGCAGATAAATGATAAATGAACAATTGGAGAAAAATATATAAATGATGCATGATACAAATTCATCTAGGAAAGAATACAAACAATTCACATTTCTAAATACAGTAATAAACCCATGTACAAAATGACAACAGATAACAACTCTTCAGCATCGCATACCTCAGCTAGGTCCCATACTCTCCAGCTCCAGTGCAATCAAGAAGAAGAAGTACAGGGGAGCTTTCCCTTATCTATACCTGAAATAATATAATATGTTTCGGCTTAAAAGAATGACCCAAATAGGCTGTAAGACAATGTCCCACTATGCTAACACATGACGATCTGTTCCTAACAGTCAGTGAATATATAGTAGGTAAAAGTACAGAAATCGGTAAAAATAAAATTACTCAGCATCAAACAATCCACAGTTTCTAGCATATAATTTACAAACAAGAAATCAGTCACTGAAGCATGTAGAAGAAACAGGTAACCCTCTGGATAGTTCTTACAGCCTAATCCCTATGGTTCTACCTATAAGTATTAGCAACCCTCTCGGATGCACACACAGTCTGACCCCTCTGGTTCAGCTAAAGAATAGACTCTCTGGGGAATCACTCACTATCAACTCCTCCAATAGTCTCGTATCATACTAAAGGCACTCTAGGGAAGAACTCATCATCTCATTCCCCTTGTGGCCTACGTTGAGGAACTATAAACATCTTGAGGAAGAACTCAATGTCAATTCCCCCTCTGGTCTCGCATCATATTATAAAGACACTAGTGAGAAGCCATTACTTCCATTCTTTCTATAGTATACTAAGCTAGGTTCCCACATACCTATGTAAATTCAGCATGTATCGCATCACATAATAGAAAAAGTGACCTAAATAACTACTCGTCTTGCATTCTACAACATCCCTGCTTGTCAGAAAAAAACACACCATCCTACAACTAGGCACGGAACTGGAAATAGTATAATAGGAAAAACTACACCAAACTGTCATAAACCGGAAAAACATCCATTGGAAAAACAACCAAATCACAGTAAATTACCCTATTCACAAACAATAACCTCTACTCAGTCATATAAGAAATGTAGACAAACAACAAGTGCCTAATAAGAAACACGCAATACCTCATTCAACGGTATTGGTGGAATTTACACAAAATACTCAAAAAACATTCTACAGAAAGGCACAAAACACCGACCTAGTTGTTAAAAGGTCAATATACTTGAACCATGTGGATGTAATCGCCCTAGAACATCGAAGATCTAAAAAATAATCTAAAACTTTCAACCAACGATAACCTGGAAAGAGAAGGAATTGGGAAATGAGGTTCCACCCGAAGAGAGAACTCACCGATGCAGGTCCAACACAATTGATGGAGTTTGATTCAGAGGACAGACAATCGCTTGGGGGTTCGTTGAAGATCTAATGATTTTTGGGAGATCTTGAGATAAGAAAACATAAAAGGAGGTGTTTCTTGTGATTAGACGTGACCCTGATGCATTTAATGACAAAAAAAAATACACCACGTGTACTTTCAGAGTACATGGCTTTTAATTACTATTATCGTACTCCAATTTAGGCGGCCTCCATGTCACCCCATATGACCGTGTGTGTGGCCCTTCCACGGCCTCATATGCCAACGAAGTACACATCGTGTACTCATAAAGTACACGACGTGTACTTCAAAATTTTCCAGAAACTCCACTTTTCTCAGAAACGCCTCTTTTCTCAAAAACTCGAGAAAAATAAAAAAAATATCTAAAAAGATGGTCCAGGATCATAAAAACATCCCCCATTAATGAAATTTATCCTTAAATTTCCCAAGTGAGGTGGAGATGATGAAACCTCGAACAGCTCTTACAACTGTGATCGTACATTGGCCTCCCTCTCCCAAGTCTCGTCCTGTACCCTCCCATGCTACCATAGCATCTATACCAGAGGAACAGACATTCCACAGAAAACCTTCGTACTATGATCTACAATCCAGAAAGGATTCTCCTCGAATGATGCATCCACATCAAGCTCAACATTCTCAGGTTGAAGGACATTAGATGAGTCTGAAAAGTAACGTCAGAGCTGAGAATCATTGAAGACGTCGTGCATAGCCTGGTACCTCTATGGTAAATACAACTGATAGCCAAGTGGCCCAACTTTAATAAAAAACTGAAATGGGCCAACATACCTCGGTGGAAGCTTACCCTATCTCCAAATCCTATTATGTCACAACCTTGGTGCATCACTGAGGAAAACTGGATCCCCGAACTCGAAGTCCAGTGGTCATCTCCGCTGATCAGCATATTACTTCTATCAATACTGTAACATAGCCATCCTCTTCCAAATTAACTCAACCTACTCTTAGGCATCCTGACCAAGGCGAGGTACTAGCTAAGATGCCTCTCCTCCCTCCTGCCAGGCCAAGGGTGATTGGCATGGCCTACCATACAAATCCTCATAAGGTGCCATATGAATAGTTTCTTGGAAACTATTATTGTAGAAAAACACCAAAACAGGTATATGATTCTCCAAAGAACAGAAAATTTCCAAAATGAAATATTGTAGAATATCCTCATGCACCTGAATCATACACTCATACTGGCCATCTGTCTGAGGATGGTAAGCTGTACTCCAAAATACTTGTGTACCCAAAGCCTTCTTAAGCACCTTCCAGAACCGAGAAGTAACACGAGAGTACCTATTTGAAACGTTGTGTGTGGAACTCCATGTTGATATACATCTCTCAGATGTACAACTATCCCATATCATCAACACTGAAGGTATCCTTTGTTGGCAAGAGGTGAGAAACCCTTGTAATCGTTTTTATGAAAACCCAAACAACATCATTCCCTTGAGGCGACCTTAGCAAACCGGTCATGTTGTTCATCATGATGTCGTTCCACTTCCACTCCGGAATGGGTAACTTCTGCAAAAGAAATTATTGTCATTGATGCTCTACTTTCGACTTCTGAAAAGTGTAACACCTCAAGAAAAAACCAGCAACATCTCTCTTCATACCCGGACACCAATACTGGCGGTGTAGATCATGATACATCTTGGGGAAGCCAGGAATAACTTCCCAAACTGAGGAATGAAAGTCCCACATCAACTCTACATGTATGTCTTCTGTCACTGATACATATCCTTGGAAACACAAGATCTCATCCTTGCTTACTATCCATCCTTGAATAGGTTTCCCTCCTAGCATGCTTTCCCATAGGACCAGGCCATCAGAATCTGATAGATTCCTCATCCGTACCCGATCATGAAGTGTAGAGGTAACAACTAAAAAATATAGGAAGTCTTCCTCTATTTGTCATGCACCTCCAAATGCATCTCAGAAAATAGAGCCATAAGCTACCACTCACTACTGGCCTCCGGAACTACTTGTATCCGAGTCCTCCGGCTCAGCATGTTAGCCACTACATTGCCATTCCCATGTGTATAGGTGAGCTCAAAGTAAAAGGATTGAAGATACTCGACTCACGTGCAATGTCTTAGATTTATATCATGCTAAGTGAAGATGTACATGAGACTTTTTTTAATGAAAACCACAAAGTGATCTCCCAAAAGAAAATGTCTCTAAAAGAGAAAGGCATGAACAACTGCTACCAACTACATATCGTGCATCAGGTAGTTCCTCTCATGTGGCCTTAACTGTCGAGACCCGTAACCAACGACTCCATCTCCCAGTGTATGCACAGCTCCCCTCCCGATACTGGATGCATCATAGTAAACATTATATCTCTTTCCCAGATTTAGAAAGACTAGTATCGGTGTTGACATCAACCACCCCATCAGTTCTTAAAAGGATGACACATAAGAATTTGACCACATGAAAATCAAACCCTTCATAGTCAGACCTGTCAGTGGTGCTGCTAAGCATGAAAAGTATTGTATGAAGCATCTAAAGTATCCAATCAGCACTAGAAAACAATGCACCTCAAAGAAACTCTTTGTTTTCTCCCATGAAACTATTTCTCTAACATTCTATGGGTCCACTGATACTCCTGTCTCTGAAATAACCTGTCCCAAAATGTGAATCATGTCTATCCAAAAGTGGAATTTTGAGAGATTAGAATATAACTGATGCTCTTTCAGTGTACTCAAAACGATCTCAATATGGTTAGCATGGTCGCGTCGAGTGTCAGAGTACACCAAAATGTCATCCACGAAAACCACCACGAAGGAATACATGTATGGATAGAACACTTGGTTCCTCAGTGCCATGAAAATCGCAGGTGCATTCGTGAGATCGAACCACATAATCATATACTCGTATAGACCATACCAGCATCGGAAGGCTGTAAGAGGTATATTAGATGGTCTAATGCACAACTGATGATAACCGGGCATCAAATCGATCTTCGAGAAAGCCATGGATCCTAGAAGCTGATCAAATAGGTCATAGATTCTAGGTAAGTGATTTTTGTTCATGATCTTCAATTGGTTCATCTTATGATAATCCACACAAAGCCTGAGGGTGTTGTCTGCCTTTTTCGCAAACAGAACAGGCGAACCTCAAGGAGAAGTACTGTGTTGGATGATACCCACTGCATACAACTCCTCCAACTGCTTCTTGAGCTACTGCAACTCACGTGTAGCCATCCTGTGAAGAGGAATGGACACCGGTCCCACTCCTGGCATGAGCTCAATTGAGAATTCTACCTCATTCTCTGGAGGCAATCCTGAAATGTCCTTTGGAAAGACATATTTGAAATGATCCACCACGGGAGGAAAGCCTAACTATGATGTCCCCTGGTCAACCATATATAGACTAGAAATATGGGCTGTAACAACTCCAAGCCCATTATGCTTGGGTCCTGCTCGACTCACCTAGACATCCCACTCACCACGATGAAGAAAAGATCCACTCTCTAGTTTTATGAAACTCACCCTACAACCATAGAATTTAACAACTACCTGGAAAGGGACTAACCAGTCCATTCTGATAATGACAGCATAGCTCTTCATTACTAGGACATAAAGGTTCCATAAAAAGTGATACCCATACAACTCTAGAGGGAACTCCATGCACTGAGGTACACTAGTTGTCATAGTCCCCAACGGTGTGTATAGATTCAATGTATCCGAAGAAAAAAAGATGCAGAACCCAAGGCTCCCTACAAAATCAACAAAGATGAATCTATCTGAATCCTATATCGAAAAGAGGTGAAGATAAAACTGAGGCAACTAAGATCATACCTCGAACTGTAGATGGTATGTGATCCTACTCCTGCTAGGTCTGCTGCAATGAAAAAAGCTTGACCTCCACCATGGCCATGTGACCATGTGTGACTACTATGTGTTGATCCACTATAATGTCTCTAAAAGACTGTTGACTGACCACCAAGGCCTTGACCTCCCCCTCATCACGAATGGACGGAAGAACTCTATTTTTCATATTGGTGAGAATCTTTTGGCGCTGCTCCTGAACTATGAGTCATGGATGAACCCCTGTCACCAGTTGTTGGTGTGAAAACTTGACAGAAACGATGAAGGTGACCCATCTTTCCGCAAGAATGGCACTCCACTAGTTCTCTCTGGCACTGCGTCCTCATATGCCCAGCCCTTCATCACTGGTAGCATACCACCTGGGTACCTGAAGATGTGTCTCTCTGCCTCAGATCACCGCATGTAGACTCCCTATGGCTCTTCTTGATATTAGCTGGTTAGTCACTAACACTGGATGCAGAACCACCCTGGCTCTCAGCTCCTTAATCTCTCAGATTTAACTCTACAATCATTTCCTGGTTGATGATGAATGTGATGGAAGTTAGCCTGAAGATATTCACCTATGATAGGATCTCCCATCAGAGACCATACTCAAACTTCCTTGCCAAAAACAACCCATCTCCGCCCTGGAGGGGTGTGAAACACTAAATATCAGTGAAACGAGAGGAAAAATACATGACAGAAAGAGTACACTACTCTGGGCTAATGATCTACCGGGCTAGGTCAGTCCTCAGGGTCACCGAAAGGAAGTATTCATAAAAGACGGACTGAAACTCCTCCCACGCCATAACCTGCTAATGACCCACTAGTGAGATCCCGTCCCACCACCTCTTGAAGGTGTCTCATATGATATAGGTAGCGATCATGACCCACCATTATAGAAGAGTCTCCAGTTACTCAAAGATATTCATCATGGATACTCGCCAAAACTCTACACCATGAGGTCCTCCTTCCATTGATGAGGTGGGAGGATACTGCTCCTAGAAAAACCACATCATGTCCGCCATAGTCGTGGAAGGAGGAATTACTCCCTGGAATGTCTGCATCATTCTCACAAAGCCTTCTCTAAACTATACATCGACGCCTATAACTGGTATCACTTCTGGTGCCGTGGTTGGCACAATAGGAGGATCTGCGGAAGTCCCTGACCAGCCATGTCTAGCGTCTGATCGCCTCTTGGAAACTGGCGTGCGACTAGAGGACCTCTCATTGCCATGAATCTGCATGGTCAAATGCACACCTTATATCAACATAATAAGAGACTAGAAACTAGGAGCATAAGAAGGGCACATGGGAATGAAAGAATTCAAAATTTATAAAACATGACTACAGGGCATGTATAAAGACTACACTACATGTTCCCTTAAGGGATTTATATGGACATTTACATTTTCAAAAACTGGTTAGGTAACACCCTAAACAGAAAACGTGTTATCCTAACACAAGGCGGGTACCTGAATCCTCTATCCCTGCCTGATTCCTTTTACACAGTTAAGCCACATGGCTCTCCAAATAAAAGACTACACGGTGTGTTTATGGTCGACATGGCGTGTAGTCAACAAGCTTCACTGGCCCGTTTTTTTAGTGACACGGCCTGTGTACTCGGGTTACACAACACGGCGTGTTCCACATGGGCACGACATGTACACCAAAGTCTCAACCAACCCGTGTTGTTAGTTATGTGGCCAACTACACGGTTCACTCTACACAGCGTGCTCCATGTGCATGTGGAGTGTACTTGAAGGAAATTCCCGAACCATGTTTTTTTTGACACAGTCGGTTTCTAAGGTTACACAGTACGATGTGTGGGATCAGGACACAACATGTATAGTCTGGGTTTTATCCCTCCGTGTTGTTAGTCGCATGGGAAGACACACAGTCACTACAACACGGCATGTATGTACGGTACACAGTGTGTTCTTTAAGGTTTTTCATAATCCTGTGTCCCTTCCCTTATATTCAGTGACACTGTTAAAAACTACCCGCCTTGTATTCATAAAATAAACTCCGTGTTTTCTGGATTTTTCTGGGTAGTAGCCTTAGAAACTGCTCTGATGCCCAGAAAACACAAAAAAAATGTCAAGGAGCCAATTTTCAATCTGTGAGGGCCCATACTCCCCACGAATCAAATCTTGGCATATTATACAATTTTTAACAAGGAAAACAGGAACTGATATACCAAATTATGGTTCATGATGGACCATAACACCTCAAGAACCAAAGTATGGTGTATATCTAAGCAAAGAATTATACAAAATAATTCCTTACCAAACATCCGGGATTCTATCAAATCATCTATCACAAAAGAATGAAAAAACTACAAACGTCTATCACAACAACATTCAATCACTAATGCATATTAGATGACAGAGAAATAATTAATGACATGTGATTTATAGAATGTTCCTATATGATGCATGAGATGGCATACCCTCATCTCATCGAGTTTCCACAGAAATAGAACTGCAATAACAATAACGATAATAGTAAAAAACAAGTGAATCACTCAAGGTGAAATCAAATCAACTATAATAATTGAAAAACCTGTAAAATTGAAATAAACAAGGTGTTATAGTTTTTCCCTGTACACTGTTTAGATACTCCTCAGAATAACTTATTACCAAGTACCTAATTCATCCTATCCCCGGATATAGGCTCCAAACAGTATTTCAATAGAAAAAAATTCATCTGATACAACTTTGGAATGTCACGGTTCCAGAATACACCCAGAGGTGCCCCATACACGGTATGCCACATATCCTGAAGCACATTTCCCCGAATTCCAGAGGCTGCGAACAAGTGGTGAGGGACATGTGTGTGATTGTGGGGAAACTATGCCTTCATTGGCAGAGTACACAGCGGAAGTACACAAATACATACAAAATCTGAAGTAGTAAATACCAAACAATAGTAATAGTGAAAGACTGATAAATGAACTACATGAGAAAAATATATAAATGATGCATGATACAAATGTGTCTCGTAAAGTAT
This sequence comes from Viscum album, assembly GCA_963277665.1. NCBI lineage: Eukaryota > Viridiplantae > Streptophyta > Magnoliopsida > Santalales > Viscaceae > Viscum > Viscum album. The sequence goes on along the minus strand of OY728143.1, from coordinate 793,303,376 downwards.
AAAAACAAGTCACATTGTTGAATACAATACAAAACCAAAGTACAAAAGGAAAACAATTAACAACTCCTCAGCATCGCAAGCCTCAGCTTGGTCCCATGCTCTCCAGCTCTAGTGCAATCATGAACCTGAAGTAGAAGGGCGCTTGCCCTTATCTGTAACTGAAACAATATAATCTGTTTGGGCCCAAAATCATGACCCAAATAGGGTGTAAGACAATGTCCCAGTTGGAATCCACCAGATGATATGTGCCTAACAGTCAGTGAATTTATGGCAGGTAAATGTACAAAAAGTAGTGAACAAGAATGTTCCCAGAAGCAATCAGTCCACAATTTCTAGCATATAATTTACGAACTAGAACACAGCCACTCAAGCAAGTAGAACAAACAGGTAACCCTCTTGGTAGGTCTCATAACTTATCCCCTATGGTTCATCCTACAAGTACTAGAAACTCTCTAGGTGGAACACACGTTCTCACCCCTCTGGTTCAGCTAAAGAATAGAGTCTCAATGGATGCACTCACTGTCATTTCCCCCTATGGTCTCGTATCGTACTGAAGGCACTATGGGGAAGCACACAACATCTCATTCACCCTATGGGTGGTGTTGAGGAACTACTGAATCTCTGAGGAAGCACTCAATTTCAATTCCCCCTTTGGGATCGTATCGTATTATAAAGACACTCTGGAGAAGCCCTTGCATACATTCTCCCTTTGGTCTATTACACAAGGTTCCCATAGCCCTATGTAAATTCAGTAAGTATCACATATTGTAACATCCAAAGTGACCTAAATAACTACCTGGATTTCATTTTACAACATCTCAGCATGTTAGTAAATGAAAAATCCATCCTACAACTAGGCATGGAACTTGTAATATCCTAATAGGAAAAACTAGACCAAACCGTCATAAACAGGCAAAACCTGCATGAGAAAAACATCCAAAGCATAGTAAATTACCATATTCACAAAAAATAACCTCTAATCAGGCATATATTCAAAGAAGACAAACAACATGGGAAAAAAAGGGAACACACAATACCCCCGTTCAAGGGTATTGGTAGAATTTGCATAAAATACTCAATGACATACTACAGAAAGGCACAAACCACCAACCTTCATGTTAGGAGATCAATATACTTAAACCACAGGGTATGGATCACATTAATACATCGAAGATCTACACAACAGTCTAAAACATTCAACCCACGATAACCTGGAAAAGAAAAAGAATTGGGAAACAGTGTTCCAGTAGACGAGAGAACTCACTGATGTGGTTCCAACGCAATCGACGGAGTTCGTTTTGAAGGACGGACTATAACTCAGGGGTTTTTCGATGTCTCACGGTCGCTAGGGAGCTCTCGGGCGAATAACACCTAAAAGGAGGTGTTTCTGGATATTAGATGTGACCTCAGTGCGTTTGTTGAAAAATATACACAGTGTGTACTTTCTGAGTACACTGCGAGTTCTTACTATTTCTGTACTCCGCTTTAGGCGGCCTCCATGTCCCCCCACACGACCATGTGTGTGGCCCTTACACGACCAACACACAGCCTCGCACAAAAACTAAGTTCATGGTGTGTACTCATAAAGTACCTGGAGTGTACATAAAAAATATCAAGAAACTCCTCTTCTCTAAAAAAGTCTAGAAAAAGAAAGCCATACCTTAACTAAAGGTATAGGTTCTTATAATAATCATTACTCGTATATTTTTTTATAACTAAAGACCATGTAGTTGGTGATAAAGATACAAGACATAAAAAATTATTAGATATATAGTTTGAAAATTATATCTACTAAATTATTATATGTTTCATAGTATCTTATTTATTAGCATGGTTCTTATGAAATTTTTTCCTTATTTCTTATAAAATTGGGACACTGAGTCACATAAGACCAAACTCTCATGAAATTAAAGAAATATGTTTTTTAGCTTATCTCTTAATATTACATTGTTCTATCCAGTGACATTAATTATAAAAGTTATAGTGTTTACCTATCCCTTTTATGAAATTTCTCCCTTCTTATATCGAATATTTTTTACATAAATGAAATTGACTGTTTTTTATTCATTATCATGGTCACCTAAATTTCTACCAGATTATGTCCTTCTATTCATTGGTGTTCTTGTGATTCCATTTTTGGTTCATGTTTTCAATCAGACTTCATAAAATACTATTTGAATCAATTAGAAGGTTTATCACATTATAACACTATCATGCTTTTTGATACCTATCGAAACTAAATTTTTTAGATTTAGTTCAACCTATATAAATATCACTATGAAATATATCATTTTTAGCATGAACTAGGTTACTTTGAGTGGAGTTTTCTTGATCATCAAAACCAAATCTTCAAAATAATTATATCTAATTATAATGAATATAAACAAATTTTTCAAGACCGGTTAATAATTGAAATCATTACTATCAAAATAAAACATAACATTCATCAAACCAGATTAATAATACCTACCATAATATATATATATATATATATATATATATATATATATGAATGTATATACCCTATTTACATACTCTTAATAACACATGATTTTCAAAAATATTTGAATAACTGAGACGTTAAACCACCCACATATTATTTATTATTCCAAAACTAACTCTATCAGTAGACCAATTATGTGTTAATGAAATTATCATAATGTCTAGAAAATCACTATATATAATATTCCAAAACAATTGGATAAAAATCCGAAAGAATATCATGGATCAATTTTTTATTATCTCAATAATAAATTTTCATTCTCTAAATACTATTGCAAATAAATTTTCATGATTTTCATATTATCCATTTTTAGGGGAAAATGGAAATCCTACAACAAATCCATCTATCAAATTTACACTACAAAACATAGAAATCGGATAACTCCAAATTTAAAATTCAAATTTGAAAATGCACATTAAATGATCCAGCATCGAGCCAAGTGACTTCTATCAACATATTAGGTTCTAAGAAACCTAGGGTCGCAAACACACTATCACATTGCCTCAGCACCATCCTCACATCATCATTTCCTCAAACACCACCCCAACTGAGAGAAGATATTTGAATGAAACATGAAACACCGCCATTGAATATCCTTGAATCAGAACAAATCCAACTGATTCCACACCAAATGCATAAAAAAGTGACACAAACCGAGAAATTAAATTACTGACCACCATAAACCACACATCTCGAACTACTAAGGCATTGAAGTTAGCACCATGCATCAAACCAATACAACTGATCATCTACAGAGAACAACATCATCACTGGATGTTTGACCAAATCATTCTCCACATTCATCACCTCCAAATGCATCACCAAGAAGATAATGACATACCTAGATGAAAATTCTGCCCAAATAAACACTAGTCATCCAGACCCACATGACCGAGACGCGCCATTGGCGCTGAACACATCCACGAACACCATCCCAAAATAGCTGCAAACAACTTCATACCATACTGATCATCCACAAGGGAAGAGGTGGATGAACGGTCCAACCAGAAGAATCACCAATCATCGATACCAACTTAATCTTAAAACACTAGATCTCCATTGGGGAAAAACAATGCGGGGTTATACATGAAGGTTAAAATGATAAGAGTAAGGGATAAACAATCAGATAACACAACTCAACAGTGTGAATCTGAGCAACACTGAACCACAACAGAAAAGGAAACCCAAAGCATAAAAGGAAAACAGATCCCTGAATCTTAACGAAACCCTTCAAGAGTGGAGATCAAAATGGGGAAAGCAATCACCACTAGGGTCGATGAAATATTAATTAGGGTGAAATAGTATGGATTCCATAGAAAGCAAGAAAGAAGGAGATAGAAGAGAGGAAGCCAACAAACCACGATGGAGGAGGCTCAGACACATTGAGAGAAGGGGAAACCCTAGAGCTTTAGAAATTGAGATCTGCCTGGGGAGAAACGAGCCATTTCATTTCTCTTAATACAAGAATAATCACTTTTCTCAAAATCAATATACAAATTCTTACATAAATGTTGTGCTTATTAAAGATAACATTCATATATGCATTGCTAACATGTCCATCAAAATTTATCCAAAAAATATTAAACATTTTCATAAAATTATTTTTCATCTTTATTGATACCATTTAATATATGTTTAGAATTAATAAATATAAAAATATTATATAACATTATTTATATGTTTCAAATATTAGTAGAAAATGTATACAATGTACCAAATATTTCATTGAAAAATATAACTTCACTAATTAAAATAAGACATTGAATCATGTATTAATATCAATATTGATATCAACATAAAAACCATTTTTTTTATAGAAGGAAACTCACATTTTCTAACATAATAGGAAAATAATTTGACTATAAACAATTTCAATAAACAACATTATTTGATTATATGAAATAGTTATTTCTTGATACATTTTATTCCAAAAATAATATCTATGATCCTTTATTAACCCAATCCAAAAACAAAATAATTCAGAATGAAATAATTAATAAGAATATGTCTTCCCTTAAAACATCATTTTCATAACATATGATACTTTTTTATCAATCTTGGACCGAATTTTATTTTAGATATTGGATATACATGATTCGTTTTCTGTTAAGATCATTATCCTAGTTACTTAACATAATTTTGAAATTATTCATAAGGAAATTTAATAGGAATGAATTTATAAATATAATATACCTCGTATATACCAAAACAATTATACTATTATAATATCAATTATCAAAAGTCAGTGTAAGGATTATGTCAATGCTCAACTGACAGAATTTTGGGTGATTAATCTTAGGAGAATTTGTGCCACTATAGTATTGACATTCTAGTGTATAAATATCGATATAATACTTGGAAAAACAAAAATTATATATACTTTTCTAAAAAATCACGACTTTATCTAATCAAAAATAATATTCCTAGGGATTCCCAAATTTTCTCTCATCCTAATCCCCAAAACATTTTTGCATTATAACATTATCATTGAATCATATTCTATTTAAAAGGGTAATCTATTATGAAAAAAAATCAAAAAATAAATAGTTAAATTATCATCAATGAAATCATAATTTATAAATATATCTAATATATTCCTTTGATTACAACAATTTTACCTCAAGAATCACATTTTGGGATTCTACTCCATAAACGAATAAATTACATACACTATTTCACTCAATATAAAAAATTGGATATAACTGTTCCTAATTACAATACCCAAAATGATTAATTTCATCTCTAACATCTTATTTTTGTTTATAGGATTATATATATAGATAATTGGAAAATATTATAAACTAATAAATATCATGTTCTATGTATCAAATATTTTTTTTCCTCAATATATAAAAATCAAATTTTCCAAAATGAGTCTTCAACAACTCAAATTAATTAATATTCACCTTTTATAAATATTAAATATTCATTGATAACATTATTATTGAAAATAAATGGATATAGATACATAATAAGGGGTATTCTTAAGTGGTAAATAATAGATAATATAAAAAAGAATGAGTCATGGAATTTACATGGTATTAATTTAATGGAATGAATAGGTAAATGATATGATATTATAATTAACGAAGAACTAAGGGCATGACATATCCATGTAATAAAAATGAAAAAATGGTTATAAATAATTGTTATACCATTCTGATGGAATGAATTATTACAAGAATCATGATGATAGGGTCAAGGTCTTATCCTAATAAACTATCTAATTATGGGATGACGAATAGCCAAAATTGTACATCACTTTTCACATATGATCTATCCATACTAAGAGAGAAAATATAAATCTTGGATCCATCCATCACCCAATTATATACAATTAATTTCTAATTAGTATCACAAATAATTTTACAACCATGACACAATTATACTATTACTAAATAAGTCATGTAAATCACTAGAGGGAATGATATAGAATGTAAATGAAAAATAATCCTCTATTAGTTATAAATACTCATCATGAATATTAATAAATTACCTATGCTAAAAAATCTATATCATAGTCCTAACTGATCCAAATTGAAAAGGTGGATAGTCAAACTATACGTTGTGAGCCTTAAAATAATAATGTGTATACAAATACTATTACGTTTTTCTTTGTTAATATAATAAAATTAGTTCTTGGAAAACATAAAAAAATTTGAGATTTGAAAAATGTGATATTGACTCTATATAGAAAAATGAGAATATGGATAAGTCAAAAAACTGAATAACATAATCATAAAGCATACATATTAATATGGTTGATTTTTTTAGAAGAATATCACCCAAATTTATTAATGAAAACCTAGAATGATTCTGATTTGGATAAAAACAAATATGTAAAAGATTTATTTGAATTGTGTTACAAAATAAGGGATTAGAGAGGGAAACCTCAAATACTATGAGATCAATGCCCAATATTATATCATATAAAAAATATAATGTTAAAACCAATTATGGTTAATCAATTTTAAAATGAAAAATAAATGGATCAAAAAACATTAAAGATTTTTTTATTTTTTTAACAATGACTTGAGTTAAAATTTCTATTTTCCCAATAAGGGTAATTATTGAAATAAGGATATAAAATCCCATCAAAATGATTTCATATAAAAATAATCTTTAATAATGGATTCTATATAATACATAATTTATATCTTATATAATTGATTTTTGGAAGTTAAAATTTATTAAATTGAATGTAATACACATCTTCTTATTCTCAAAATATAATTCCTAAATACCCACATTGTAAGATGTGAAATAAAATATTTTTTTTAATAAATAATTTGTGAATGTAGGATTATAAATAAACATGTAATATTATTTTATTATTATATATTCCTTAAATATGGGTTGTAATTTCCTGTTTAATCATCATAACATGAGGAACAATATTTTAAATACTAATTTACCTTATGAAGAACATACAAAAAAAATCATGAATCTAATAAAAGTGTATTCATTTGATAAAAAATTTAACAGTGAAAGAATTGATAAAACCACAATAAAATTACATAATGTACCCATGTTATATGTTTAATATATCATTGATAAATGAATGATTGAACACTGATTTACCATAAATGTAACACCCCATGCTTCTACGGTATGATTCTCTATGAAAAGTATAGTAGCGTGTGTTGTATACAACTTCGAGGTTCTAACACACACAACAACCAATCAAAGTAGCCGTTATGAATAGTAAACCCCACTTTTTAAAATTTTATTATACAAATTGGACTTAATTTTTGTATTTTGAATGTTAGGATTAGCTTAGGGTGATTTTTTGGTACTTTTCTGAAAACTTTCATATTTTTATGAATAGTGAAAATTAAAAAATTATAATTAAAAACAACTTTTTTAATCGAAAAAATTAATAGTGATAAATTATGAATTTGAGTGATTTTAAAGTATAATTATATTATATTTTTATCATTTAATCCAATTTTGTCCATTGGACATAATTTCAAATTTAAACTGGACATAAGAAATTGTCAATCTTTTGATAGTTATTATTTGTTAAAAAACACTTTTTCTTTTGACAACGAGAATTAATTTTAAATTGATTTCTGCCACTTCTGTGGTTTAAATTTAGAGAAATGGATTTCATATTTAGAATTAATATTTCCAAATTTTGTAAATAGGTAACTTTTAATTTTAAAATGTTTGAATATTTACTTCCGTAAATAATTTATTTACCATGGTTAAATGGTAAATCCAATAAATAAGGGTAAAAAATAATATTATAATAATACCAAATTACCCTAAAACATGACCTATTCCTTTTGGTTGATACGTGTCTGACCATGGGAATCTTTGGGATAATTTTGGGACATCATAGAGCCACTTTAAAGTGATTAAGACACTTTATATTAATTAAGTTAAAGTAAATACAAAAATTACATAAGCATATATATTTTAGAAAAACAATTTTTACATATGATTATATATGTTATAATTTTGACAATAAATAATAATTATAAATCTAAAAATATTTCCTACATAATGGTATTTTATTTATAATTTTTATGCATTAAATACTTAAATTTATTTATGACACAAAAATGATGAAATATTTTCCATAATAATGAAAGAATCAAATAATTGGTATTGTAAATGTTATAATAAATATAATTTGACAATTTTGAGGCCTTACAAGAATTTTATTGGTTAATATGACATGTTAGGATTTATTAAATGAATTTGGTTCAAATTAATAAAGTAATTAAGACTTTAATAAAAATCAATTATTAAATACTGTCAACAATTACATAAAGGAATTTTTAAAACAAATATTATATTTTTAAATGATATAATATTCTTAAAAATATAAGGTTTGGCCAAAGAACATGTATAATGAAAAGTGTGTCATTAATGGACCACATGGGGGTCTCTTGGAAGTATATAGTATATTTATTAATGGTATAATATAAAAATACTATGAGACATGGTAAATGTCAAACTATTTAACTTAGAGTTAAATATAAATGATAAGGTTAATTTAGTGACCCAAACCTATCTAAAACCTATTGGTTGAGTGTTTTTTGACCCATCCTTACTTTATACATTAAATAATTCAGTTTGGAGCCATTAGGTACCAAATATGAATTTATTATAAAGAAATACTTTTTGTTTTTTATAAAGATCCCATCCTCCCCCTTATCAAAGGACACAACTTTTAGCCTATTCTTTATACCTTCAAGGCCTTTTGGATTAGCCAAACCCTGCCCAAATATCCTCCCAACATTCCTCACTACAACCTAAAGGCCATAGTTTGATCAGAAATCCAACATAAGGAGTCATTTTGATAAAATCAAAATGAAGAACCCAATGAATAGGAGGTTAAACTACCCTCAACCAAAGAAAAGTACAAGGTAAGGCTTAATTTCACAATCTCTTTATTATCAGAGGTTGATTTTATGTATGTATCTACTGGGACCTCTTTATCATCCACATCCATGTTTCTTATAAATATATTTCATAACATTTTTACTATTTACAAGAAAATGGGTTAAAGTCATTTTTACCCTTATGTGTTTTGAAAGGAATATTTCCGTTGTTTTCCAAACAAGGTACTTTTTGACCTTTTCGACAAATTTAAGGTAATAATGTTGTTTTTAACTTATACGGCGGGTGCAGTTATTTTCCACAGTTATAACATCATCAAAGATTCCCTTACAATATTATATGAATATTTTCAAAATAAATGTTTTATTTATAATTATATGTCTCTTAAATGTTATCAAAATATAAAGAGGTATTTCTCTAAAAAGGGTTTTGATGTCATCTATGTCAAAATCCTTTTATGGATCTTAATATTATTTGAAGTTGATTTATTATGACACAAAACTTCTATATTGTATTGAAGTTTTTGTGATATGATTGACTGTGGATGTGTTATTTTTATACCATTCATGGTTTATGGTTTAGGTATTGAAATTTCATATTCTTGTTTTAATACGAATGTTTATGATATGTTTAAACCTTTTCATATGAGGAATGTATTGGTCTTAGTTTTTTATGGGTGGAGCCCACTATAGCTCCTCGATTCATCGATAGGTATCATGTGACAAATAGACATAGAATTGGCAGAGGCCCTTTCCAAATTTTGATATATGGTTTTGTCTAAGGCCTTAATCATTTTTAGACGTCATGGCCAAGGCATTGAAAAAATGATTTAGAATGTCTGACTTTATACATTTCCTCCTTATGAAAATAATATTAATGATTCATGTGGTCATTTGACTAGTATAATACCAATGATTTTGTTTTATTATGGCATTATTTACTAAGCTCATATTCATACCATAAAAGTAGTCATGTTTATTATTGGTAACGGAATTTTGTTTCAATTATTCACAATTCATAATATTTATGTTATCTTCTGCTATATTTCTTAACCTTACTGAGCATTTGAGCTCAACTCTTTATTATGTATCATTTTCCCCGGATATGAAAAAGTTAGTTATGAGTGACTTACTGGCATTATTTAGGAGGCTTGGATGTTTCCAATGGAATAAATTTGTGTTGTATTTCTTTTTAAGTTTTAATGTTGAACATATGTATGAATCATGATTCTCATAATACTAAACTGATCAGTATTTCGAGAAATTATTTCCTTGTGATCATGCCAATGTTATATAATAAATCACTGACTCTGGGTAATTGGGGTCTGGGTGTTACAGTTCATATCAGAGGAAGTTTAGTACAAACCTTGGATACTAGATTTAGATAAACTCCAATTAGAGCAAATAGACCTAAGATGTACATTGAGGATTAGTATTGATGTACTTCTTTGAATTTTGGTATCATTGAGATTTTTTTAATTTTCTGAGAAATACATCTTTGTCTGGATACAAGTAGGTAGAGGCGGCTTTGGAACAGATGTACCTAGGGGTAAAACCCAATAACACCGCTTTGAGCTAGACTCAAACGAGAACTAGGTCATGACAACGGGCCTTGCTGCACTCTTGGTTACGACACTCCAGGGGGATAGGTTTAGGATAATTCTTATATTCATTACAAACCATTATGAAGGGTTTATGAGTATATACTTCCTCAAAGAAATTTTATTTATGATTATGGATTATTTCCATAAACTGTTCAATTCATGTTAATTGTTTTACAAGTTTAGATATATGTATTGTGATTCATAAACTTATCTATTGTATGAAATTGTTTAGAAATGGTGCATAGTGAAAGAAATGGAAACCATATAAATTCACACACTCCATGTAGGTATTTCCCTCTTGTTCATGACAATTATAGTGGAGATGGTGATACAACTGGTGTGGATCAACTTAACACCATAATAGGACAACTCACTCAGGATCTGAATAATAACCTTACTTTTATGGAGAACCCTGATCCACAACGTGGAAGATCAATGTTATACCACTTCATGAGGAAACAACCACTGATATTGAATGGGAATACAAATCCATTGGTATCTGAGCAATGAATATGTTCCATAGAAAAAATATTTCAGGCTTTGGGGAGGAGGAAAATGAAATAACTATGGGTGAGGAAAGGAATGTTCAAATAGAGGATGTACCTATTGTAAAAGAATATGTAGATGTTTTTCCAAAAGATTTACCAGGACATCCTCCAGAATGAGAAATTCAGTTTTCCATTGATTTAATTCTTGGTTCAAGGCCCATATCGAAGACTGCATATAGAATGACCACTGTAAAATTAGTGGAACTAAAGAAACAACTAGAGGAATTGAGTAATAAGGGATTTATTCTCCCTAGTGTTTCTCCATGGGTATCCCCTGTCCTTTTTGTTAAGAAAAAAGATGGGTCTATGAGGTTATGTATTGACTACAGGGAGATCAATGCTATAACAATAAGGAACAATTATCCCCTACATCGCATTGATGATTTATTCGACCAACTTCATGGAGCTCTATACTTTTCAAAGATTGACCTTATATATGGATACCATACGATGTGTGTGAATAAGGAAGACTTTCTAAAGATATCATTTTTAACTAGGTACGGGCATTCCAAGTTTACCGTAATTCCTTCTGGACTGACTAATCCACACTCTGTCGTCATGGATATAATTAATAGAGTTTTTAAGGAATATCTAAATGATTCTATAGTGGTATTTATTGATGAGATCTTGGTAAACTCTAAAAGCTAAAATGATCATGAAAATCACTTTTGTATTATCCTGAAGACTCTGAGAAGTCATTAATTGTATTGGATGTTTAGTAGGTGTGAATTTTGGCTTCAGGAGATTTATTTTCTTGGACATATTGTCTCTAAGGATGGAATCTCCATTGATCCTTCTAAGACATGAGAAATCCATGAATGGCCAAAACCTACAAGTATAATTGAGGTATGAAATTTTATTGGTTTAGCAGGTTATTATCCGTGTTTTGTTCATAATTGTGCCTGATTGGCTAACCCATTCCTGAAGCTCACACGTAAAGGGGTTGAATTTATTTGGACAAAAGATTGTGAATAATGTTTTGAAGAACTGAAGATAAGATCATTCAATGCTCATATATTGACTCTACCATCGGGGAATGATGGGTTTGTTATTTATATAGATGCTTCAAAGAAAGGACTTGGTTGTTTCCTTATGCATAATGACAGGTTTATTTCTTATGCATCACAACAACTGAAAATTCATGAGAAAAACTATCCTACTCCAGATCTTGAGATAAATGTTGTATTCTTTGCTTTTAAGATATGGGGGCATTATCTCTATGGTGAAAAATGGGAGATATATACCAATAACAAGAGTTTTAAGTATATTTTCTCACAAAAAGAACTCAACATGATGAAAAGTAAATGGCTTGAACTACTCAAGGATTATGATTGCACGATACACTAGCACCCGGGGAAGGAAAATAAGGTGGCTGATTCTTTGAGAAGAAAGGATCATAGAGTTTTGAACAATATGATAGTTGAAAGGGATCCTATTTTCATGGATATAGTTAAGATGTACAAGGGTGTAACCATGGAAGGTTAAACATCAATACTTTTTCAAATGGTTATCAAACCTTCTTTACTATAAAGGATAAAGAGTTCTCAGAATGATGATAAAGAGTTTCAAAAGAAGATTAACGTTGTGAATGATGGGAGATTAAGTGACTTTGTGAATGAAGATGGAATTTTGAAATTTGGGAAGAGACTTTGTGTTCCCGATATACCTTATGTAAAAAGGGAATTGTTGGTTGATGCTCATTTTTCCAATTTCTCTATACACCATAGGAGCACCAAAATGTACATAGATTTGAAGGAACATTTCTGGTGGGACATCATGAAGAGATATATTGCTGATTTTGTGTCAAGATGTATGGTTTGTCAACAAGTGAACGCTAGAAGGAAAAAGCCTGGAGGAGTCATGAAACCTCTTCACATACCTTAGAGGAAATAGGATAATATCACGATGGACTTTTTCATGGGACTACCAAAGACTCCTAGAAGGATTGATGCAATATGGGTCATTATTTATCGTCTTACCAAGTCAGTGCATTTTCATTCTTCAAGAGAAGATCTACCATGTGAACCTCTAGCAAGACTATATATTAATGAAGTTGTGAGACATCATGGAGTACCCCTATCAATTATTTCTGATTGTGACCCCCGTTTTACATCATGATTCTGGAAGAGTCTTCTGAAGGCCCTAGATACTGAACTTTTTTTTCAGCAGTACCTACCATCCCCAAACTGATGGACAATCAAAACAAACTGTTAAAACCTTAGAAGGCATGTTGATATCTTGCTCAATTGAATTTCAGGGAATGTGGGATCAATATTTACCTTTGGTAGAATTTTCCTATAACAATAGCTTCAATTAAAGTATTTGGATGGCACCATATGAAGTGTTATATAGAATGATATGTAACACAACAACTTGTTGGGATGATGTTGGTGAATGAAAACCCGTAGGCCCAGAACCGGTGGAGGAAATGATGGAAAAATCGATGGTAATCTAAAGCCACATCAAATAAGGATTTGGAATTTCAGGTAGGAGATCAAGTTTTCAGGAAGGTATCTCCATGGAAGGGAGTGATAAGTTTTGGTAATAAAGGTAAACCGATTCCCAGGTACATCAGACCTTTTGAAATTCTAGAATGAATTGGGGATGTAGCTTATCATTTGGCAATGCCACCAAATCTCTCTAAAGTTCATGATGTGTTTCACGTATCACTGTTGATAGAATACATGCCTGACCCATTGCATATACTCCCTTATGAGGAAGTAGAACTAGATCATGATCTATAATATTGTGAAGATCCCGTCAGGATTATTAACATAATAGAACATGTGTTGAGAAACCGGACGACTCGTCTGGTTAATTTTCTATGGAAAAACCATAAGATAGAAGACGAAATGATGGAACCTGAGGAACATATGATGAAGAACCACCTGAGTCCTTTCTTGTGGAAGTGTTTTATAAATTCTAATGACATAATTATTTGAAGGAGGGGAGAATTTAACACACCAAGCTTCCACGATATGCTTCTTTTTGAATAATACAGTAGCGTGTGTTGTACGCAACATCAAGGTTCTAACAAACACAACAACCAATCAAAGTGGTCGTTATGAATAGTAATACCCACGTTTTGAAATTTTATAAATTTTATTATTCAAATTGGACTTCATTTTTGGATTCATAATATTGATATTTTCTTAGGGTAAATTTTTGAAACTTTTCTGATAACTTTCATATTTTGATGAAAAGTGAAAATTAAAAATTTTTAATTAAAAACAACTTTTTTATCGAAATAATTAATTGTGATAAATTATGAATTTGAGTTATTTTAATGCATAATTATATTATATTTTTACCATTTAATCCAATGTTGGTCATTAGGCATAATTTCACATTTAAAGTGGACATATGAAAGTGTCAATCTTTTGATAGTTATTGTTTGTTAACAACATGGTTTTTGTCTTGAAAACGGAAATTAATTTTAAATTAATTTCTGCCACTTCTATGGTTTTAATTAAGAAAAATAGATTTAATATTTAGTACCTGGAGGTCCAAATTGTGTAAATAGGTAACTTTTCTTTTTAGAAAATTTTAATAATTATTTCAACATATATTTTAATTACCATTGTTAAAGGGTAAATCCGGTAAATAAGGGTAAAAATTATTTTATAATAAAACTAAATTACCATAAAAAGTGTACCAGCTCTATTGGTTGATACATGTCCAACCACGGGCATCATTGTGTCGATTTTGGGACCCCATGGAGCAACTTGTATGTGATAATGACACTTTATATTAATTTTGTTAATGTAAATAAAAAATGACATAAGCATATATCTTATATTAATTTTTTTTACATAGGGTTATATATATTATCTTTTTGACTATGAATATTAATTATAAATAAAATAATATTACATACATAATGATATTTTATTTATAATTTTTATTCATTGAATAGTTAAATTTATTTATGACATAATGATGATGCAAATTTTTCCTTATTATTGAATGAATGAAATAATTCTTATTACAAATGTTATAATAAATATAATTTGAAAGTTTTGATGCCATAAAAGAATTTTATTAGTTAATATCACATGTTAGTATTTATTAAATGATTGGTTTTTTAATTAATAAAGTTATTAGGACTTTAACAAAGTTCAATTATTAAATAGTGTCAAAATTGACGTAAAGGAGTTTTAAACAAAATATTATATTATTAATTGATAAAATATTCCAAAAAATCTAAGGTTCGGCGAAGGGACTTATATTATGATATGTATATCATTAATGGACCACTTGGGGGTCTTTTGTATGTATATAGTATGTTTATTAACTATATAATATAAAATTACAGAGAGACATGGTAAATGTCAAACTATTTAACTAAGTGTTAAATATAAATGATAAGGTTAATATAGTGACCCAAACATATATAAAACCTATTGGTTGAGAGGTTTTTGACCCATCCCCACCTTACACATTAAATAATCTAGTTTGGATTAATTAGAAACTTAATATGAATTTATTATCAAATAATACTTTATGTTTTTTCTAAAGTTCCCCTTCTACCCCTTATAAAAAGACACCACTTCTAACCATTTCTCTATACCTTCAAGGCCTTTTGGATCGGCCTACCCCTACCCAAATATCCTCCCAACTTCCCTCACGTAAACCAAAAGGACTTAGTTTGATCATAAAGCCAACCTATGGATCCCTTTTGATCAAATCAAAAGGAAGAACCTGAAGAAGAGGAGGTTAAACTACCCTCGACCAAGGAATAGTACAAGGTAAGGGTTAATTTCATAATCTATTTATTATCTAAGGTGGTTTTTACATATGTATCTACATGGACCTCTTTATCATCCACATCCATCATTCTTAAAAATGTATTTCAAAACATTTTTACTATTTACTAGACAATGGGTTAAATTCATTTATAGCCTTATATGTTTTGAAATGAATCTTTCGTTCGTTTTCCAAACAAGGTACTTTTTGAACGTTTCGAAAAATTTAAGGTAAGAATGTTTTTTAAAATTATATGGTGGGGCGGTTATTTTCCTCCATTATAATATCATCAAATATTCCCTTAAAATATTATAATAATATTTTAAAAATAAATTTTTTCTTTATAATTATATGTCTCCTAAATGATTTCAAAATCGAAAGAGGTATTTCTCTAAAAAGGGTCTTTATTTCATCTATTTCAACATCCTTTTATGGATCTTAAAATTATTTGATGTTGATTTATTATGATACAAAACTTCCATATTATATTAAAGGTTTTGTGATATGTTTTACTTTGGATGTGATATTTTTATACCATTCTTGGTTTATGGTTAAGGTATTGAAATTTCGTATTCTATTTTTAATACAAATGTTTATGATATGTTTAAACATTTTCATATAAGGAATGTATTGGACTTATTAAGTGATGGTTGGAGCCTGTTAATGCTCCTTGATGCATCGGTAGGTCTCATGAGACAACTAGATGTGGAATTGGATGAGGCCTTTTCCAAATTTTGATATATGGTTTTGGCCGAGGCCTTAATCATTTTTAGATGTCTTGGCCGAGGCCTTGACAAAATGTTTCAGAATATCCTGCATTATACATTTCTTCTTTATGAGAATAATATTAACGGTTCATGTGGTCATTCGAAAAGTAGAATACTAATGATTATGTTTTATTATGTCAATATATACTCATCTCATATTGTTTCCACAAAACAATTCATGTTTATTATTTGTAAAGGCATGTGGTTTGAATTATTCACCATGCTTAATATTTATGTTATCTTCCACTGTATTTATTACCCTTTCCGAGAATTTGAGCTCACCCCTTTCTTATGTTTTTTTTCTTGGGATATGAAGAAGTTAGTTTTGAGTGACTTGTAGGAATTATTTAGGAGGCTTGGATGTTTCCAATGGAATAAATTCGTGTTGTATTTTACTTCAAGTTGTAAAGATGAAGTTATGTATGAATCTTGTTTGCAATAATACTAAACTGATCGGTCTTTCGAGACATGATTTACTTGTGATCATTCCAATGTTATGTAATAGTGCACTGAATCTAGGTATCTGGGGTCGGGGAATTTCAATAAAGACATATGATTGGGATAACACTCTATTCAATGGATTTTAAGAGAAATAACATTATATATCCAATTTTATCCAATTAAATTCATGAAATTTTTTTATAAAATTAAATTGATATTAAATAAATAAAAAATCATATATAGGAATCATGGTTCATGGAATGTATCATGGATTATAAAATCATGGAGATCATGTAAACCTTTGAGGCTTCAGTACAACATTAATAAAAAAGAAATGAATTAATGGGATTTATTATAAGGTAAAATACAATGATAAAAATTTAATACAAGATATGATATATGATATAGGTTTTATATAAAATAATTAAATTAGGTGCATAATACATATTTTTTCTCAGTGAGTGGAGTTCTAGATATAACCCCGTAATTTGATTTATCACTTACACAATTATTCTATGAAAGACTACATTGAAAACATAAATATAATAATAAATTATTTTATAAATATAATATAAATTTTTTACAAATTTTATAATTAATATTTTATCATATATTAAAAATATATTAAATTGTTATAGTTTTTTTAGCGCATTTGATAACATTTTTTGGTCGATTTCATATAGCCATCTAAAATATGGGATCGATTATCACTATGTCATTTCAAGTTCCTCATTTATATACAATATAAATTACAGCAATATATATTCCAAAATATTATATAACACAACAAATTAATTCCATTGGAGTTATAACTATGACTTATGAAGATGAAACACAATATAATCTTGATTCAATATATTTTAACAAATAATGAAAATATATTTGTAAAATAATTAGATATTAAAATTTCCATTCAAATATCACTAAATAAAATTGCATAAATTAATATTATATATTATTTACTTTATATTACATTATATAATCATTCATTATATAAACATTACAATATCTTTCATGTAGGATCTAATGTCAACGATAATTTGAGTGTGTTATTACATTTCAATGAAGAATAATAATTTATCATATAATTTATGAATAAAAATAAATGAAAAAAATTATTAATATATATATATATATAAACATTTAACTAATTACTATAACCATAAAAAATGAGTGGTGGTGAAAAATGTAATTTGTCACACTTGTTGATTGTATTATGAATGCATGTTCAATTAACAACCCCACTTCACTACAAATAGACAGATTTATGGTATATTTAAATTTAAAAATTATTAAATTAAATTTATAATATAAAAACAATATTTATAGTGAAATTAAAACTATATAACTCCCTATATATGTGGTGGTTAAAAGTGTAACATGATATTATTTAGAGGCATTAGTCTTTCTACACACACAATTCAACTTATTTTTTTTCTTAATGGATGAGATTAATATGTATAAAATGATAATACATTCATTATATATAATTTAAATTATAAAAAAATATTATTATTTATTTACATTAATATTTATATAAGAAATTTTAGAAAAGTTAATTATAAATAAAATAAAATTAAAATAATATAATCACATATGGTACTTGAATTTTTATCGGAGTTTTCCTTGTAATTGAAAGAAAAGTATTATATACTGATGAAGAGAAGAATTTAAAAGTGGGATAAGTTTATAGTATAATGAAATTTAAACATTTTGAAATATAAATTCTATAAATAGGTGTTATATTATGTAGAGTTAGTCATACCTACCTATAAGTGTGAAAAAAATGATCTTTTTAAATCTACTTTATCATTTTCTATTTGGTGTATTATCTTGTCCACATTCAATATAAAAATATTGAAGAAGCATGAGGGGGATGTGATTATATCAATGAAATCAACTAATCATCAAAATTTGGTGAAAACTATTACAATTTCATGGGGTTTTCATTACTATTTTATCCTTTCCCACAATTTACAATTACCTTGGTATTTATAATTCCTCAATAGTAACAAATATTAATTAAATAAAATATATTGATAGTTTTATATAAATTTATACTTATAATTTAATAATTTTAAATAATTATATATTTTTAAATATAAATTTTATTATTAGAAAACAAAAGAGGTTGAAATAGTTTTTTAGAAAATACATGTTTTTAACAAAAAAAATTATATATGTGCCATATTTATTAAAATTATTAATAATCATGTTGAAAAAATACATTATAAAATAAGTAATTAATTAGTTTTGAAAGGAAATCAAAAATATAAAATCACCTTTAAAATGCTTCATTCAAAATATATTGGAAATTATATTATATATAATTAACAATTTTTTTTAGTACATAAAATATTTGGGAGAGGTTTTCAAAGATTTAATTATAATTTCAATTTCATAATTTTAGTCTATTAATTAATATTTAATCTCCAAAATGGATTTCTATTTTTTATAGGTAACTATTATAATTTGAAATTTGTATAAATAAAATGTTTAGTGAAAAATCATTTTTTACTAGAAATTAATAATTATTTAAAGAAATTTTATAATTATAAAATTTTTCCTCTAAATTTATCAATAATATCCATATTGAAAATTTTATATTATTAATTTTATAAACTATATTTTTTAAAATGATTATCAAATATTTGTTTAATATGTTTTTAAAAGTAAATGTAATTTTCTAATAATAATTTTTTTTATAGTTGTATTATATAATTAACCCAATTAAATGGTTTTAATTAATTATGAATACCAAACAAAATTTATAATAATTAATCTAATTTTTCATGAATTATAAATTCATATCGCCTAAAATGTTGTTATTTATAAATTTATATTCAATATAATAATTTATATTATTAATCAATTTAAGAAAAATAATTAAAATTTATTTATATTAAATACCTCTCATATTTTTTTAATAATGAAATCACTCTCATTCTTTTCAAAAAAAACTTATATATAGGTTTATATAGTCTTACTAAGGATATAATATTTTATCTAAATATATTTATGGTATATTTATGATCATTATTTTATATATAGAATGTTATCAAACACACTTGGAATTTTTAAATGTATTCATGAATTTAAATAATGGGGTTTTATAGTGTGTGGCTTCCATAGAAGTGGTAGGATTACCCTCAATTGATTCACATTCTATTTGTACATGACATTGGCATCACTTTGATCATGATTAGGTGTGGGTCACTCATGTAATAGATGGTTCAGTATCTCCGAATGATATAGGGTGACTTTCTTCCGATAATAGTTTTTATTGTTCAACATGATTTAGTGTATAATATTTATATTATAATGGTTTGTTATTTCCCCTGTATTTTGTGTTTATGATCCTGAATAGTTTTGTATGTATATTGCAGGACCATTTTATAGACACTCGATGAAATATATAGTTCTTTTACTACGTATTGATGTTCAGAATGTCTTTTTCATGGTGATATTATTATTATAAAATATTAAGAATTACTGTTTTCCATGGGAACTATTAGTTCAGGTCAACTATACCCCATAAAATGTTTTTTGTGTGTAGTTGGTTTTGCGAGTGATATGCCCAGCTTGGTAGTCGTCAATAGGTTGATGTTTCCCCTCGTGTGTAGAAGGAACACTTTTATGATACCTTTTATAACAAATAGAGGTTGATTATCATTATGAAAATTGATTGGTAGTATGTTAAATAAATGTATGGGATGTGAAGATCCTTAAATGATAAAAATTGTGATATATCACCATTCATTCCAATATATGTTTTTTCATTCTAACATGTTCCATTCTCCCAATGATTTATTTAAGATTGGAGTTCTAGAGATCCATATGATCCCTCTGGAACTATATAGAGAGATTAAAGGTATTTATTCGAGGTCAAAATTTATCTTCATATTTGCTGATGTTGAGATACAATTCTTCCAAAATGTTATATGGGTTTCCAAATTGATAGATATAGTCATTTTGGTGTCCCCATTGTGATTAGTGGTCACCCATAAAAATGATTAGTGTGCGTGACATGATTTATGATGTGATTTATCGATTGATTTAATAGATTATGCACAACTCTTATCTAGTGGGAAATGGATAGGGAGAGACATTGTGCTAGGAGGTTATAAATACATCAATCATGGGTTCATACCCTTATATGTGACATAGTATTAAGTGTTTTGTGGAACAGATTTAGTGGTTGATATTTTATTTTTTGGTTTGTTAATGTAAATATTCAAACTTCTCAAACATTAATATTTCAATGTAATATATGAATATTCAATAAAAACATAACATTTAATTGTTTAATTATTTAGTAATATTGACATTGTAAATATCGAATCATAAAAAACATGTCCATAATTGATAAATTTCACCACCCACAATGTTATTAATTGTATCACTAATAATATACATATAGTATATAAAAAATATAATTTCTACCATGGGAAATGAAATAAAATAAACTATGATTTTACATGTCTTATAGGGGTGAACAAGGCAGTTATAAACATATCATAAGAATATAGTTTTGAGATGATGATAATAAATCGTTTCTAATGTCATAATGTTTTCATGTTAATAATAAATGAATCATAATGTTATAATAGAATACATTCAATGGGAACATAACAATGGAACAAGGAATAAATTTTTAAAAAACACATTTCCAATGAAAATAATATCCTTGGCCATTTCTAAATCATTTCAAAGTTTATTAAAGAAAATGGGTTCTATCCCCAATCCATAATATTTGACAATGTTCACTCCAAAAATAATCCTACTGGATAGATACCCTTACTAAAATGTGTTCATTCTCTATTTAATTCATATACATATCATGAGATATAAATCTATATCTGATAAATTATAAAGAGAAATAAGTCACAGACATGACATTATCTATCCATTTATGTCCCAAAATATAATAATTCATTAATTATATAAGAAAACCTAAAAATGGATGGTTTTTATAACCATTACATCGTATCATAATGTAATGAAAAAATGGTTTTAATGAGCATCCACTTATAAAACAACCCAATAAAAATAATTGAGTTTTATAGATATCTCTTCCTCATAATAAAGAACCATTAAGGAAAAGAATAATAATGGTAACCATGGATTATATGGTAGAGAATATTTATCACAACATGATGTAATATTATATGGAATAGGATTGTGAAGGATCATTTCTAACACTTCACAAGTAAAGTCCTATATTCAATATGAAAAACAAATCTTAAAACAATAGAACTCGTCATTATTTTAAAATAAATTCAATTGAATATATATGTGAAATCATAAAAAGTATGATGTAAATAATTTTTCAATCATGTAGTTTTGAAATACTATTCATACCATATATGTTAAAAATTAAATCATCTTATCACATTTGTTATAAAATACTGATTAGAATTGTTTGGAAAATTATATGAAAATTACATTAAAAAAATTATCAGAATTTAGAAATGTGTTAAAAATAATTTAACATTAAATTTTAAGAATTCCTAAAATATTTTTAAAAAAATGGAAACCCAATTGCACGAAATACTTTTTTTAGTTGAATAGAAATGTGAATAAGGTTTTTATAAAATATATTTACATTAAATCATGAGTCCTAAAAGATAGGTAAATTAAGGGAATACTTATTTTATTATGAATTAAATATATTTGAATAAATTTCATGTGATTCCATATATATAGATTATAGGATCTCATTATAGAAACCTTAAACATAGACATTCCCAAAAAGAAATTACATTGTATCATAAAACCCTTTCAAATTTATTAATATTGAATCATAAATCCCATGAATGAAGAATATTAATTAAAAAAATTAATCTTTTTGGAAAATAGATCCTGATATTATACGATATAAGAGATGTATATACACGTTATAAAAGATTATATGACCATATAATAACATATGTCTCAAAGAAGGAAACATGAGATAAAAACACCAAAACATAAGAGTCAGCATCTTTTGAAATAAATAAAAACTCATGAATAATAAATACAATTTTATTATAAATTTATTATGGAACCATAATAAAATGTATCTTAGGTTATATGATCTAAAAATCCCCATTTTTTACCATTGATAAACAATTTCTTATTAAAATCATGTTTTGGTTAATAAATTATTTATTTTTATTGTATGTATTTTTTTTATTTTTGGTTTCCTTACATTGATCATAGATATATAATACCTTGAATGTGAACCATGATACTAATATCATAAATATTTGGTACATATGTATTTATATTAATATAAAAATGTACGTGATGTAAAGGAAAATATAAAGTACATGGATATTTATGTTTACATGTATACATGGAATTTGTGTCCAATTTCTCAAAAAATGATGTGAAAAATAAGAAAATAAAATTTTTCCTTTATAGATTGATTAATATTAAACATATACCACATATATTCATTTAATGGAATCATATTACAGTCCATAGAAAGTGGTATTTTAAAAAATCACATTTCTTCATGAGGTGGTGATACTCCAATGACACGGATTGAATTGTAATATTTTTTGTGGAATAGAATTTAAGAAGGAATATCTGATATCATAATTACATATGTATAAGACCCATATTTTACAAAATAAAATTTATTTGATATTATTTGTGAAAAGAAACACCATCATTAAACAACACATGAAATATATTTAATATAATTTAATCTCTTTGATTACCTTTAAACCATGAAAACCTAATTATAACAACATATAGTATACTATCAGAACCTAGATGTTATATTTTTGGGTATGAATATTAAACATTAATTTTGAAAAGTAGATTTATATATTGAATATAAATAACAAAGATTAGTTTAAAGTATCTTTTTTTTTAAAACATATACTTTTCTAAGACAATATAGTGATGCCTTTTCCTAATAATTTAAATTTAATTCCTAACACATATCATATATTTATTTGATATAATATCATTAATTTTGTAATAATAATGTGAATATTATATTACAATAATCATTTTGGGTATTTATGAAAAACTGATTTTTTTAATAATTTTGAAAAAAAATTACTTCTTAATAAAATATGTGATTTCATTTAAATTATTTGTAACATTAAATCATATTTTTAATTTTTTTAATGTAAAATCAGTAAAATAATATATCTATTAAAACAAATCGGTTTATTAGAATATTTCTTACATTTAATGTATATATAAAACATTGTAAACATGAGAGCTGTTTTCTATCAAAACCATCTATTTCGTCGGGTCTATAGAACTCAATTCAAAACCATATTTTTTTGTCGGGTCTATAGAACTCAATTTTAAAAAAATTATGTCATTTTTTGAATAATAATAATTTATATCATATTTTATATATATCTTTTATCATAAATCAAAACAATGAGTGAAAATATTAAAAAATTGATGGTTAAGAAAAAAAATGGATTTGTCATGGTTTAAACTATGCATCTGTGGGTTAATATGAAATTTTAACTAATTAATAAAATCATTTATGGAAATATATAAAATTTATCCTTATCAAGTGAGAATCTCGGGTTATTTGGATAATGATTTCATGAAAATAATTTTTTCATTTTTTATTATTTTGGGAAATTTAATGCATCTTCCAAGAGGGTATGCTTTCCCCCTTATGAAAGAACACTAACTCCCCTCATTTTATTACACATGAAAATACATTTTATTAAATTAAAACTACCATATATTTCTCCCGAACATAATGTTTTTCATTCTAGAGATGTCACCCATCTCAAAAGTCAATTCATTGGGTCAATAAGAGGAGATCCAAAGGAATATTCTCTTATAGAAGGTAAAACTTTTAACAAATCTATTTCACATTCAGTCATATTTTTTCATATTAAATTATGTATTAACACATCAAATATAATAACACATGTACATAATATATAATGATATTTTATATGGTTTATGGAATACTAATTATATATCTCCACATCCATCAAATGGGAATCAAAATCATCAATGGTTTTTATGGTGACCAACTACATTGTGAACCGATGATGTTAATTTTCCATCATCAATATCCAGTGATAAGTAAAACTATTTATTTTATAAAAATTAATTTAAATTTATGATTTATTAAAACATATATAATTTTAATTTCACATATATAGTATATGTTCCATTCATTTTCATATATGATAATGATGCTCATGCATACGATAGATTACCACTTATAACGGCTTTGTGATTTTTTTGTTACACATGATTCATAGGGAATATTATATTCCAAATATAAAAGAATATATATGATATAAAAAACAATATATTGTTATTTATTAGTTACCATATCACAAACATCCTTGAACATTCACCATTTAGGTGATGATATCATCGTGCGTACATACATATGGCATACATTGGATTAATTCCCATTTATCCCAAAGGAAGCATTAGGTAAAGGCCTATTCCTCAATTTATCTTTATTGATGAATATTTTAATGTTTTATACATAATTTATTTTATATGTTTTATTAAACCCATATTAAATTTAATATAGAGATTCATTAATTTTTCATTTTATTTTATGCTCTATTTAATTTATTTCATCTACCAAATTCAATATTAATATTACAATGTTGTAATGATTTTCAAATCTCAATTTCGATCCATTTGGTTATGCTCCGTCTTTATGATTGTTGATATCCTAGGATTATGTGTGTTTTGGATTTAGAATATGTTATATTTTCTACCTATTTTATTATTTTGAATTACATTTGACACACATAAATAATTCGTTGTTTAATTCTCACTTCTTCATTATTATCACTACAATGGATTATTTCACAGTTTTATTTTAATCGAGATTGATTAAAATAGAATTTAAATTGAATGATATTATTTTATAAATGAATAATAAAGCCTTTTTTTATTGTAGTATGGTTTTTCCTAAACGTTTTCCAGAAATAGTATTATTTTTACACTCAAAACATCCCTCAATTGTTTCTATGTGTTTTTCAAAGAAATGTATTTTTAAATTTTTTTTGTCAACTTTTATTTTTGAAATGTGAATATCAAAATTAAAATGATACATTCCTTGGGAATTTTAATGAAGATATCTGTATGGTTGTTTTATTCATAAATGACAATAACACATTATTCTTAATCTAATGGTTATATTATAAACAAACACATATCATATTGTATATATTGATGTTTTATGATCATTTCTACCATAGAATGCATTGAAACACAATTCTTTTGTTTTGTTTCTTAGTCCTTAATATATATTTGGAATATTGACATGTATATGATCATTGAAAATTATATTTATCCGGTATAGACATTGTATTTTTCATGGATAGTCTATTTATTAAACATTTTATAACTTTAGCAAAATTTGTTTGATTTTGATTGATATTTTTTTATCTAGTGAAATATCATTAAATCCATATTATTTACTCAATACGAATATATAATGATAAAGATAATTGGACATTACATAAATATCTAATTCAAAATGTTATGAATAATTTGGATATGTAGTCATTGGTGGGCCTTAGTTATAGGTAGACATTAAATGCAATGAAATTATTACAAAATGAATCTGTTGGTAAACCTTAATTATATGGGACTATACCCATCAATTTTATTCATTCTGGATGAAATGTTATGATAATAGAGGTATCATAATGTTTTAGATAATAACATGAAATAATTATTCAATTCAATTATTGATAATACATGTATTTTTAGTCATGATATTTTCAAAATAATATTTTATATAGATGCCTGTATTTCATACATTAATTAAATGGAATGTATTTCAGTTATTTACCATTACATATGGATTATAAATTATCTAGTTATGGTTTTCATGTTATTTGTTAAATTTATTGTGTGGTCAATTATTTCCCATTACAATTTGATTATGTATTATCATATCATGATATTCATGTTGTATAAATGGAATGTTTTCCATTTATTTTCCCTTTCTATATTGATTATTAAATATCTTATCATGGTATCCAAGTTGATTAAATATAATGTGTGATATTTTATTTACCTTTATATGTTTATTACTCATTTTTATTCATTGAATCTTCCACTTCACATTACCCATAATATGTATTGGATCTCAACTATATTTTTTCACAAATCATATGAATACTTGAAATATATATGTTTGAATTTCATGTATATTCATGTGGAAAAAAATTATATTATCTAAAAAATAAGTTTAAATTTGTTTTTACAAATTTAATACTATAAAAATGTGTGCATTTATTATACCAAAACATCTTGACTATTCAGTAATTCGAGATATGATACACTAAATCTAATAAAAATCTAATAAAGATGATACTGGATTTGGGATACTGGTTTTTGGGTAATTATAATTATCATTAGATTATTTTTTGTATCAATCATGGGAACAATATTTCAAAAAAATATTTTAATAAACCTAACCCAATGATGGAAATATAATATATTTATAAATAGAAATAATATTATTATAGTAAATAAGAAATTATTTTTTTTCTTGTAATAAATCTCTATCTTGATACTTTATGTAGACTTGGATCTCTAAAAGTTATTCCGGGGGAAAATAACTCAAGAATGGTCACATTGGGTTTGATATGATCATCACATGGTGTATATAAAATGTTCATACTACTAACCTAATTTGACCTTATTGGAGGATATGATTAAGATCATTTACATTTTCATTACGAACTATTAAGAAGAATTTGAATAAATGATGAAAATAAATTGATGTCGTTAAAAAATGGTTGTCTTATATTGAAAATAATTCCTTATGATTGAGACATTATATATATGATTCTACGGTTTTCCTACTATGGTAAACATTTCAAAATTTTTTGTGGATTTAGTCAATTTCTATATCTTGAAAGAGTCATGTTAAATTTTAAAATCAAGGAAAATGTAGATATTATAAATAGAAAAATGGGAATATAGTTGTAGGGAAATATATTATGATTATTCATAATTAGTTATCGTGAAATATTATTGACCTATACCACGATGGAATCCAATATTAACCAATGTAGAGAATTTTAGAGTTCTCTAATAGATCTAGTTGTGGAGGACATGGAGTAAATTATCCTTGATATCAATGATGTTTGAAATGTTGAAGGACTCAACCTAGATAGTGGCACAATAGAACATCGAAATACTTTATGTTTTGAAAGAAGGGAATAACTAAAAGAATTTTTGAGTGATGTACACTAACTGTGGGGCACTAAATAAATTATTTATTTACATTTTTTAGTTTCTTATCCTTGTATTATCTTTAGAGGAGCAGTTCACAAAAATCAAATTGTTAGTATTTGTTGATATAATTAAAAATTGATAAATAACTGTTAGGGTCTATATATTACAGACCAAACTATGTTTAAATTGTTTGATTCTATATTATATGATGCATGTGGTGATTATAGATGTCTTGGAATGAGGACTATCAATGATATCAATGTTTATAATTTATTCCATCTCTTATATATGCTTAACTAATATATGGGAGGGTCCACTTATTATTCCTCTTCACCACTCACTAGAATGGGATTGCGAGGGTACAAAACTCAAGGTCAAAAGTATAATATCCAAATTCATACTTATGTAATTTATTATAGGTTATATTATTAATTTCGGATAATGCCCAATTGTTCTTTTTATTCCCAACTAATAAAAAGTCTTAGTAACAAATCCTCACACATGCTACAGATCGTCAAGCACTCAACAACCATCCATAATTTCTGTTGAATAAAACATATGGGAGATTGGGTGTGGGGATATTGGTATCATATAATATGTAAAATAAAAATAGATAATCAAACCATATTGTTGTATTATTAATTATTAATCCAGGAATTATGAATTGATACCATAAAAAAAGGGGAGTGTTATTTTATTCAACTAAGGATAAAAACACAATAAAAGGTTATCAGTCCATCCTCTCCCTTTAATTATCATAAAGTGATATAACACTCTATGGATTGGAATTTTTTTATTTTATAGAGGGGATAATCAGTTTAAGGATAAATGGAAATTAAAAGATATGAAAATAAGAATTTAAATTCATAGATTGATACCATCATGATATTCCAACAATGATTGATCTCTTTCAATCCAGAAATGCTTCTTATTTTATGTCTGGTAAGATACCATATTCCCTCATTATTTTGAAATAATTGACATTATCTTATTCTATGGTAGTAAATATTTTCCACAATAATTCGTGTTGATGATGCATATTTCTAGTCCATTGGTTGTTTTCACAGGTGGTATGTTTTATAGGACCAGAATTTTTATGGAAAAATAATTTTGTTACAAAAATATTATACATCTTGTATAGTGTATTCAAGACATGTAATGGTCAATACATTCCTTTTTGTGGCTTGTTTTTACAATGTAAAATTGTTCATGTGGTAATTCAGTAATTTATTATAATGAATGTAATGATGGTTTACATCCTATTTCACCGAGGTCAATATGGTACTTCATTCCCATGTTGTTCGTTTGTTCCATGAATCTATTGAATATTTAATATATCATTATATGTATATGTCCAAACCATGACAATTCACTTCTCGTCTCAAAATTATTCTTCTCAATAATTCATCTCAATTGTATTTAATTTTTGATCAATAATTCTACACTTAAAAATTATTTTAAAATAAATAAATAAATTTAATTTCAAAAGTGTAACGATCCAAACATTCAATAATGGAAATTCCTCTTAATCCAATTCAATTTTTATTATGGTTATATAAAATGTGATCTTCATTGGTTCTATCTTTTCGTATTTTAAAATACTCTTATGAATTGTGACTATTACTTATATTGTCGTTGAACAGTGATTACATGATTAGTATAAATATAGGACTTTAACAAATCCAATTTACTCATACAAAGGTAGCATTGGCCTCACCAAGTAGACTTAAATTGTAAGAATCCCATTTCTCAGGGCTCAGAAAAGAGGTGGCTTCATTGTTCTTCACTCTTGACCAAACCCAAGCCGAGCTTGAACATGTTAATCTTGAGCAGAACTGACTATGGTAGAAGTGGAAGTTAAGAGAGATTACAACATGAGCGATGTTATCCAAGACACCTCAAGAGTCTGTTAACATCACACACCATACCCTTCATTATTATATGGGTGTTATATGAAGTTATGTAACAATACCCTAGCACTATGACTATGTACAATGTTTTTTTTAAAGAATGTGCATTTATTTTTTTTTATTCTTACATTGTAAATAGTTTTTTAAGAAAAATTGTATTTCTAGTTAATATTCAACTAATAAATCTATCTTGATGAATTAATGGAGATTTTAAATATATAATATTTTTAAAAAATATTATTATTAAATTACTTTTTATTAACTAGAAATGATCATATAATTTTATGAATGAAATTGTAATTTTTAATACGGCTTGAATGTTTTTTCATCAAAACCCATGATTTTTCTGTAAATGTCCGTTTTTATTTTAAAAGTAATAATTCAAATATTTATAAAATTATTTAGATAAAATGAATATTATTTTTTGAATAAGGATATTGATATTATCCAATGGTGAACTTTTCATAATTTTCTCAGACAGTCGATTTTTTTGGTAAAAATTAAATACAATTTAAATATATAATGTGTTTTATGATATCATAATCACCCATTAGTGACGTAATAATATAATATAAACATTTTTTCTTCAAATATATGTTTTACCATTAAAATAATGTGTTTTCAGGTTTGTCTGATTTATTTTACAATGCTTTAGTGGACCCAAAATGGCATATAAAACATTTTGTCTTTTTGAATTGTTTTTTAAGAGTATGACTAACCTCCAAATAAGAAACCCTATTTTTTTAATAAGTTCATAAATTGGGAAAATATAATATTTATTCCACTCCCATTTATCTATGTCCTTGGAAAAAATCCATGGGATGATTTTTGGTTTTGATTTGTTTTATATGAGATGTCCCAAACCTAAATAATAAATAATCCCATCTCATTTCCTATATAAACCCACCCAAGCTCCAACATCCTCTTCACTCAAAGACTTTGTAGTTCTACCAAACATGGCCCTATTAATTCTATAATCCTCCCAATGTGGCCCAAGTTCCCATGAATCCTTTCTCAATCCTCTCCCAAGACTTTGGAATAACACTTCCATGTAAATGATTTCTTAATTTCTCATTTTTTTCTCCAAATTTCATTTAGTTGTTATGCCATTTGTTTTCAATTAACAAATGTTTTGGTATAATATATAACCTCACCCATATTGTCCTATTTATTTTTGGATGATTGGTCACCCATTTATCTATCATTAATTATGTCCATTTATACCTGTTACCATGCCGAAATTCCGTATGAAATTTCTCTCTCCTCATTTACATTCAAGTAATTATTTTTTATCATGAATATAAATTCAATTAAATTTTTTGGGACATGTATATATATGACCCCCTTAATATAAATTTCATGTACATATGATGAGACAACTATTTATCTCCCCTCAACCACTTTTATGATCTACTATGTCAAGTCATTATGCTGCCGAAATTGCACTGCGTTTTTTCAAGCCAAGATCATTATGTAGTGAATACCATTACCATGTCTCTATTAGGGTTATTCGCCATTATGAACATATTCATATTGAATGGTACATTCATGTATTTATTATGCATTCCTTAATAATTGAATAATTTATGATGTTGAATGATTCCATGTTATAGGATCCATGTTGCACACTTATGCACGAAATGAAATAATTAAGAAGGGTATGACATGATTGTGCTCCAATGCATTGGGTAAAGTATTGTATCATGATACATCATGTGAAATGAGTTATGAATCATGCTAATTCATGTGTAATGATCGTTTACTCATGATCCATGTGTAATGAGATGTGGCTCATGCTAATTCCATGTTAATTGTTGTTGCCACATTTCCATGTTATGATTATGATGCTTTATAATGCCTTTATGTTTATACTTATCTTCCGTTCCAGTGATATGCTTTTTGTATAACATGTATTGTATTCCTCATTTTATTCCATGTTTATTCCCTTACTCGGCTGTATATCTCACCTTTTTCTTATGCATATCCTCAGGTTATCCCATGCAATGCTATGTGCGAGGGAATGTACTGGTCATGATAAGATGTTTTCAATAAAGATATAATGAGTTTTATGTTATAAGTTGTTATGTAATGTTCTTAAGACTCAATGAAAATAGAACACACAATCTTCAATGTTGTATCATGTTAATAGTTAATGTAATAAATCATGTTCAAGTTCGTAATAAATAGTAGGGTTGTTATAGTTAGTATTAGAGGATTAGTTTTGTTATTTGTTGGATTTAAATTAGAAAATCATAGTGATGACTTAGATACAAGAATAAGTATAATAAAAACATCCCTAAGTATTGTGTAGTATTGAGTAAGTGGTTTATCAAGAAAATACATCCATGTCTAGATATGAGCAGGTAGATGCGGCTATGGAAGAAATATATCCTTGGGGTAAAACCCAAAAACACAGCGTGGAGCATGACTCAAATGGGAAATAGTGCATGAAAACGGGCATTGGTTCACTCTTTTATATGACACTCCTCTGTGATGTGCATTGGTAAATTTATATGATTAGTATAAAACCTATTAAGGGAATGAAAAAATGACCCGATGGACATATATTAGAAAGTAGACCATGAATAGAATTGATTGAATCCTATATATTCATTATTTATGAAAACAAAAGTTATTTATAAGTCATCAATTTTTTCCTTGGATTATCCTTTATGTGTTACCGCTAACATTCCTTTTATTCTAGCCAATGGATGGTAATAGGACGACTCATTCATACAACCAAAGTGAATATCAATGTGATGAACGTGATAAAGGGATTCCCAATACGATGGGAGAAAGAATCATGAACTTTTCCACACTTCTCTATTAGTTAAATCAATCATTGAATAGAAACATGGGTGAAGAGGAAATTTCAACCCCCCCCCCCTTCCCAAGAAAGAACAACTCTCTATGGAGAGCTTACTTAGACAAAGGCCTCCAACTTTTAATGGATCATCTGATCCCTCAACTGCTGAACAATGGATCAACTCTATTGAAAAGATATTCTCCATCCTTCAATGTTCTGAAATGGATAATGTTCTCCCTGATTCTTTTTTTATGGAGGGTGAAGCTGATCAATAGTGGATGTTGATCAAAAATACAAATCATGAGGGGGAGATCGAGGAATTAAAATGGAAGGATTTATGGAAGATGTTTTTTTGGATAAATAATTTCCACGCACTCATCGACTTAAGAAAGAAAGGGGATTCCTTTACCCAATGTAAAAAAAGATGACGAATATATGAGAGAGTATGAGGAAAAATTCACTAGGGTTTCACGATACTCCTCTGGCTTTTCCGTTATCTTAGAATACAAGGTTGACTACTTTTTTGGTTGGATTAAACCTAGCCTATGGGAAGCGCTGGTGATTTGGGACTTCAACAGCTATGAGAAAATTTTCTGATGTGCCCTCAAGGTCGAAATGGATATTGGATAATCTTTGTGGTATCATTGGGATAAGAAGTATAAGGTGGACTTCAATGATGGTAGTCTGATACATAAATCCAATGGTTCTATGTAGACCCAACACCCCACATTCCAAAGGTGAAGAAAGAAGCACCCCATTAAATTCCTGAAGGGGATGAGAAAATGAATTATTCTTGGAAGATAAGGGAACCTATCTATTATCTGCCGAGAAGAAAAACATGTGGATAAAAAGGAGGAGAGGAACACTACATTCTAGCCTCAATGCGTTGTTAATTTCTACAAATGTAATGAACCAAGGCATCTTGCATATTAGTTACCTAAGCCAAGGGTTTTCAGAGGCAACGAACAACCTCCAAGGCTGCATGGGAGAGCTTTTTCCATCACTACTGCGGAGTTGAACCCTAACAACGAAGTGGTGACATGTACACTAGTTATTCATTCAAGAATAGAGAATGTACTTTTTGATTCAGGTTCTACACATTCTATTATATCCCAAAATATTAGTATAAAAATACTATCACCACCAAAAATCATTGAAATAAAGATGTTAGTGAGTAATGAAAATGGGGAAATCATTGCTTTCCATGAATATAATTCCTCCGCTGTCATAATATGTGGATTGAATTTCCCATAGAACCTCTTCATACTCCCTATGCTGGAATTTGATGCAATTTTTTTCATGGATTGAATTTCCTTATATAGATGAAAAATAATTTTCTATGAGAGGGAAATCACTCTGCATGTGGAGAATCGACCCATGATTCTATTCAACTGCAAGGTGGAAGATGAATCTTCTTTAGCTCAATCATTTCAACTGTGAAAATTACTGCCCTATTAGAATGCATATCAGGCTTAGATGATTGAGTCTAAGGAGGAAACCCTCATTGAAGATATTCCTATTGTTAGGGAATTCGATGAAGTGTTTCCCAAGGAATTACTTGGTCTTCCTTCTAGAAGAGATGTTGAATTCAGAATTGATCTTATACCTAGGGAGATTCCAATATCCATGACCTCGTAAATAACGGATGTTGTGGAAATTGAGGATTTAAAGAAACAACAACAGAAGAATCTGGATAAAGGGTTTATATACCCAAGTGCATCACCTTGGGGTGCACCAGTCCACTTCGTCAAGAAGAAGGATGGGTCAATGTGCCTTTGAATCTATTATCATGAGCTTAACAAAATCATGATAATGAACAAGTATTATATCCCATGAATACATGAATTGTTCGATCAACTGCATGGAGCCCAACAATTCTCCAAGGTGTATTTGAAGTCAATATATTATCATGTAAGGGTGAAGAAGGAAGATAAACCTAAGACTACTTTTCTTACAAGATATGGGCACTCTGAATTCATCATAATGACTTTCGAAATCACTAATTCTATAAAAATACTCATGGACATGATGAATAGAGTCTTTAGGGATTACCTTGACAAATATATGGTAGTCATTATAGATGATATAATGATATTCTCCAAAACCATGGAAGATCATGGGGAGAATCTATGAACTGTACTAGAGACCTTGCGGAAGGAGAACCTATATGCAAAGTGCAGCATGTGTGAGTTCTAGTTTATGGGGGTCTCATTATTATGCCATATAATCACAAGAAATGAGATATTTGGGGATCCCTCTAAAATGTATGAAATTGAGGGATTGGTGAGGCCTAAATCGGTAATGGATATCTGTAGATTCTTGGGGTTAACAGGATATTATCGACGAGTTGTGATAACTTTCTCATGATTTTCCAACCCTATTATCGACGATGCATATTGATGGAAAATGAAAAAGTCATTGACTATAATTCAAGTAAATTGACAGTTCATTAGAATAATTATCCAACACATGATTTGGAGTTGTATTCAGTGATCTTCACTTTAAAAATTGATCAACATTATGTCTTTGGGGAAAATTGTAAAATAAATACAGACCAAAAAGACCTCAAGTATATATTCACACACATAGAGTTGAACATGAACCAATGAAGTTGGTTAGATTTGATCAAAGACTATGACTGTTCAATCCATTACCACCATAGGAAAGCGAAAACGGTGTAAGATGCTCTATGTTGAATAGACATTACGATTCTATCATTTATGAGAATTTAGAAGGATCCAATAATCTTATAGTTGATGAAGATGGACATGGGAACCATAAAGAAGGGAACATAATCAGTCCTTTCAAAATGATTTCTCAACCATATCTTTTGGAAATGATAAAGGATTCTCAAAAGGATGATGTGGGAATTCATAAGAAAGTGGAAGCTATCTGAAAAGGGAAATCCCAAGAGTTAAATGTTAATGAAGAAATAATTAGGAGATTTGGGAAAAGACTATGTGTTCCACCAAGTCCAGAGCTGAAGAAGGAACTTTTTTATGATGCTCATAGTTCAAATTTTTCTTTTCACCTCAGAAACTCAAAGATGTATCAATATTTCTGAGAGCATGGTTGGTGTTATGATATGAAGAAGGGATCATTGTGTATAAGTCAATGTTATTGGTGTTTCATAAATTGAATACAGAGAGGTAGAAGTCTAAGGGGATAATGTAACCATTAACCATACAAGCATGGAAATGGGAGAAAATCACTAAGGAATTGTCACCGGAATTTCGAAGACGTCCAAAGGCAACAATTCAATCAATTTTGTTTTGGATCTTATTAACAATACTACACAATTTATTGTAATTTGGTAGGATTTCCCATTGGATCAACTGGAACAAATATATATCAGAGAAGTGGTAAAGCTGCATGTAGTACCCCTATCTATTGTATCCTATTGAGATCCATGATTTACCTCCATGTTTTTGAATTGTATTCAACATGACCTGGATAATGAATTGAACTTTTGTACGACCTATCATCCTCAAACTGATGGCCAATCGGAGTTAACTATTCAGACACTGAGGGATATGTTATGATCATGTTTTGGACTTCAAAGGTGGGTGGGACCAACATCTTCTACTGGTTTAGTTCTCCTACAATAACAGTTTCCAATCGAGCATCTTAATGGCACCTTATAAATCCCATCATGAGAATAGGTGGAGAACACCGAAATGTTGGGATAAAGTTAGTGAACGTAAGCTGTTAGGACCATAAATGGTTGATGAACTTGTGGAGAAGGTGAAAACCATTTAGCAGCATATCAAGGCATCCCAGAGTTGATAGAAGAGTTATGTAGATAATCATTGACGAGACCTTGTCTTTAATGTTGGAGACATGGGTTTTCTATGCATATCTCAATGGATGGAGTTTATGAGGATTAGAAACAAAGGGACGTTATGTCCTTGGTACATCGGCCCCTTCAAAATTTTTGATCGTGTTGGGGTTGTGGCCTATTGACTAGAATTTCCATCTACAATGGACAAAGTACATGAAGTATTTCATATAACCCTCTTAAGGAAATACATACCAGACCCTTCACATGTACTCTCTTCTAAGGTAGTACAACTAGAGAATGATCATTCTTACGAGGAAAAACTAGTGAAGATAATAGATCATATAGAAAAATTTCTACGAAATAAAATAGTGACCCTCATCAAGGTGTTGTGGTGAAACCACATGATTGAAGAAGTGACATGGGAATCAGAGGAAGTGATGAAGCCGAGTTACCCACATTTTTTTAGAGTGGGAAAGTGAAATTTTGAGGGAGATATTTCATAATGGGAGAAGATTGTAACGACCCTAACATTTTGTAATGGAAATTTCCCATGATCTAATTAAATGATTATTATGGTCATATAAAATGAGAACTTCATTGGTTTTATGTATTTCGATTTTAAAATACCGTTATGAATTGTGACCATTTCTAATATAGTCGTTGAATAGTGATAACATGATTAGTATAAATATAGGGCTTTAACAAATCAAATTTACTAAGACAAAGGAAGTGATGGCCACATCCAGTGGACTTGGATCGTGTGAATCCCATTTGTCAAAGATCAAACAGTATTTGGCATAATTGGGCATCACATTGGACCAAGCCCATGATTATCTTGAACAAGATAATCTTGAGTGGAACTGACTACGTGAGAAGTGGAAGTTAAGAGAGATTACCACCCGAGCAATGTATTGCGAGTAACCCAATGAGTCTGGTACCCTCACACACCTTACACTTCGGTCTTATGTGGGAGTTATATGGTGTTATGTAATAAGACCCTAGCACTATTTCTCTTTATTTTTTTTTGTATAAACAGTGTGCATTCCTTTTTTTATTGTTACTTTGTAAATTATTTTTAAAGAACAAGTAGTATTTCTAGTTAATATTCAACTAAGAAATATATTTTGATGAATTAATATATTTATGAATTAAATAATATTTAAATAAAATGTTATTATTAAATGAATTTTTATTAAATATAAATGATCATATAATTTTATGAATGTAATTTTAATTTTTATTAATGTTTGAAATCTGTTTTTGTCAAAACCCATGAATTTTCAGTAAATGTCGGTTTTTATATTAAAAGTAAAAATAAAAATATTTATGAAATTATTTAGAAAAAATGAATATTATTTTTGGAATCATGATGTCTAAATTATCCAATGCTGGATTTTTCATAGTTTTCTGAGACTATCAAAACTTTGGCTAAAAATTAAATATCGTTTAAATATATAATGTTTTTTATGTTATCATAATGTTACAATAGTTATGTAATAAAATAATATAAACATTATATTAGGCCAATATAAGTTTTAATATTAAAATAATGGTATTTAGGGAATGTTATATTTGTTTTACAAATATTTAGTGGACCCTTAAAGGCTTATAATATATTCTGTCTTTTTAAATTGTTCTCCTTGAGAGTGTGATTCACCGCCACATAAGCAACCCTATTATTTTAAGAAGTTCGGCCATTGGCCCTATATAATTTTGTTTTCCACACTTCTTTCAAAAAATTAGTGGGAAAAAACTATGGGCGGGTTTGGGGTTTTGATTATTTTAATTTGAGGTGTCTCAATCAGAAATAATAAAGAAATCTCTGTCCATTCCTATATAAACCCACCCAATATCCCACTTCCTCTTAACAAAATTACTTTGGAGTCTGACCAACACCTGCCCTCATATCTCTATAATCCCCCCAAAGTGCCTAAAGCTCCCATGAAACCTCTCCCAATCATTCGGGATCACACTTCCATGTAAATAATTTCTTCCATTCTCATTTTTGTTCAATTTTCTTTAAGTTATCATGCACTTTTTTATCAATTACAAATGTTGGCGTATGATTTCAGACCTCCCCAATACATCCCTATTTATTTTTGGATGATGGGATACCCATTTATCTCTCAGTAATTCCTTCCATGTATACCTGTTACCATGCTGAAATTCCATAATAAATTTATCACTCCCAATTTTCATTCAGGTATTTCTTTTGTTCCATGAATCAAAATTTTATTACATTTATTGGGACATGTTTCTATATGACACCCTTACTATACAATACTTTTACATATTATGAGTCACCCATTTATCTCTCATCGACCATTTTTTAGGAATTCATACTTCATATCGTTAGGCTTCCGAAATTGCAATGCATTTTTCCAAGCCAAGATAATCGATTAGTGGATACCATACCCATGTAACTATTAAGTGTATTCACCTTTATACACTATAGATATTGAATTTTACTTTTATGTACTTTTTCCACATTCCTTAATCATGGAATAACTTAAGATTTTGATTGATGCCTTTTTATATGATCTATGTGGCACACTTATGCATGAAATGAAATAATTTAGATGTGTACGACCTAATATCCCTCCAATGCATTGGGAAAAGCATAGTATCATGATACGTCATGTGCAACGATTTTCAACTCATTATAATTTATGTGCAATGAGGGTTTACTCTACTTCATGTGCATTGATGGTTTACTCATACATCATGTGCAATGAGCCTTGGCTCATGCTAATTCCATGATAAGTGTTGTTGCCACATTTAAATGTTATGATTAGCATACTTTGTCATGAATTTATGTTAATGATTCTCTTGTGCTCCATTGTTATGCCTATTGTCTAACATATATAGTATTTCTCATGTTATTCCATGTTTATTCCTTTACTAGGCTTTATAACTCACTATTATCTTATGAATGTCCTCAGGTTATCCCATATAATGTGAAGTACGAGGGAATATAGTGGTCATGTAGAAGATGTTTTTAATAAAGAGGTTGTGTGTTTTATGTTATAAGTTATTATGTAATGTTCCTAAACCCAAAAGAAAATAGACCTATATATCTTCTATGTTGTATCATAGAAATTTTTTTTCCCATTTTCAAATTCCATTTTTAGGGTTGTCGGTACCCAATACAGGACTTCACCACCACCAATTCACCACTTCAAACCATCCAGATCAACATCAAAATTCAAATTTCAAAACCCAAAATAGAAATCATGAGACTCCTCGAGCTGTGCACCAACCCTAGTACCGTGCACCTGTCCGCTCACCTGTCTCCATCAACCATTATGTTTTATCAAGTGAAGATTTTATGTAATAAATCATGTTTATGTTTGTAATAAAGAGTATGATTTAAATATACAAACACTTCATTTTATATCAAAAATCAATTGGATTTTTTTTATTAATGATCATATGAACAAGTTTCTTCATTTTTTGGAAATCTATGGGTCTTACCACCTAAAACAAACTATTATAAAATGAAATTTTAATAAATTTAGTTAATTAAAATGTTTATTTTTATATAAAAAATACATGGGAATATTTGTTCATTGTGGATCATAAATTCAATTTATTAAAAATCTATTTTGAGATTTATTTTATAGTAGTATTCCATGATTATGTAAATTTTGGGATAAATATAAGGATATTACATGTTTTAGTTGAAATGTAATATGAGGAATTATTATTTTACCTATTATATGCATCGTATTGATGGTACTAATAACCTATAGGGTTAATATGATCATTTGTTGAATTAGTATTTATAGTAAAATAGGTTTATTAATCATTGTGGAAATTATTTTTTATTGGAACCATTTGGATAAAAGTTCTGTCATGAAAAAATGTATTTTATGTTTTCCCATCATTATTATTTGAGAATTTTACTTAAATTATATTAATATGATTTTTGAGAAATAAAACCTACATGTTGGTTGTCAATATGACACATTCTTTAAGGGAACTAGGATTGAACCCACAAATGAAGGTTAATAAATGTTTAACATGTTCCATTATCCCACATGATGTCATAGTTAATATGTAATATGTTTTTGTTAAATTATTTAAAAATAATAAAAATAATGAACCAATTTTGTTCGTTATGAGGTTTATTGATTTATTTATTATATTGGATTAATTTTTATAAAAATATATGTTTCAAAAAATATTTAATCGAAAAAATTCTATTCAAATTTTACGGACCATAAATCTAATAAATGTTAATTTTAGCGGGTCATGCATGAAAAATTCATTTTTCGAAATCCATTTCATTCTGTAATAAATGAGTTATAAATTTTTCAAACCACATCAATCAGATGAAATTATGCTGATGAAATAGAAATTTATCAAGTACATTTATTTCATTACATTATTATACATCAACATAGTTCTTCAACATTAATAAAATGATATTGGAACAATAATTTTATCCAAAAACATACATTCTAATGAATATTAGATAATTGTATATTTAATGTTATGAGGTCTAGAAAAATATAAACGATCATTCATTTTATATGACCATTTTCGTTAATCACTATCTATAGTTAATTAATATTTTACTCCATCTCCATAATATTATTTGACAAAAAATTTAAATATCATAGAATCCATGTTATATGACTTATTTACTTCCCATAATCTCTTCATAAGGGGTTGTTATATTTAATATTTCTGGTATGTTTTTTTTTCAACAATGAAATTTTCATATATCAAACCCTTGATTACAATGATTAAGTTGAAACTATAAGGAAAAGTTTTATTTATGCAAAAGAGAATGTTACACAATAAATAATAATAGAAGAATATTGTTTTAAATAATGTATTATATTTCACGCACTATTCATAAAAAACCCATGAAATATATTTAATTACATTTTATTTCATCAATAACATCTGAAATTTACACCACCTATTCTAAAAAAATCATAATATTTTATACTGTTGTTATACAAACAATAAATTGGAGGGTATTAGTAGTTAAATTTAAATAATTTAATTAATATTTATCTATTTATTATAAAAAAATATAAATAATTTAATAGAAATGAATTTTTTTTTTCCAAAAAACCATGTTATTTAAAAAAGAAGACTAATCCCTCAAATATTTATGTAAATTAAATTTATTTGTTATAGATATTGAAAAATTTATTTTATAAAATAAACATTAATTTTGAAATAATAATTTCAAAATTATCATCTAGTGACTCTGTTATTTATTGAAAATATTTAGCATTTCAATGTATAGTCAAAAGTTATGTATTTTAATAAAAAACTACAATTTCATGTAAATTTGTAATAAATATAAATTATATATAGAATTGTATTTAAAGTGAAATTATTTCCATTATATATATATAAATATTAATCCAAGTTAGTTATTTGGAAGAATATTAATATTTAACATTTGTATAAACACATTATAAACATTTAAACATTTTCTCAATGAAAACCCACATTCTCAACTACACTACTAGAAAACTATTATATTAATTTATTCATCTTATGTGAATAATTGTTTTCAAAATGTACTATGTATTATGAATTAAAATAATTTATATTATCTAATAATTTAATTTTAATTCATCAATGAAAATAATTTTATATGTTGTTAAAATTATTTACCATAGTTAAGACGAATAAGAGGTTTGTGAGTGTTTAACTACCAACAGAAATTGTAAAATGACCTACCAACATGTAAAAATGTTATTTTATGGATATATATCTATATAATTCCATCATAGTTTATGAAATAATATCATTTTACCTTTAGAATGAATTTATCATTTTGGATTCTTTTTTAAAATTTTCATGAAATTTTGGTAAGGGTTCATTTTCAACTCTCATAAAAGGGAACTCCCTAGCCTCACATAATAACACCCAATAAGACATTTTCTCAACAAAAAAACATAGAATATATGTTCCCAAAAATCCTGAGAAACATTTTAGGTCATCTATTACACCCAAAAGGCCATTGCTATGGTTTTTAGGTGGATATACAATGTAGACATTTCTTATATTTGATAATAATGATAACAATGTTGTTTCATTTTACTTCATCTTTATCCACAATAAATTAT
Organism: Viscum album; assembly: GCA_963277665.1. NCBI lineage: Eukaryota > Viridiplantae > Streptophyta > Magnoliopsida > Santalales > Viscaceae > Viscum > Viscum album. The sequence goes on along the minus strand of OY728143.1, from coordinate 793,260,620 downwards.
TTATTATAAAATTCATTATAATATGACCATTATATTTATTTTAAATATATTATGATATGTTTATTTACTAATAATTATCCATATCGACTACTATTAAATGGGAAATGAAGTCATTTATTTTTTGAATGGAGGTCTACCACCTCACGAACCGATGTAGTTCATTTACCACCATCAAAGTTCATATATTGAAATAATTATGTATTTTAAAAAAATAATTATATTTATGATTTTATTATACCTATATAATTTTAATATAACATATTTCTTTTTAATAGTCATGTTTTTTCAAATAATATAACAAAACTCATGTCTACGGATGACTACCTCCCCACAAAGAGATGAGATTCATTTTTAACAGATGATTTACATGGAATATGAGAATCATAAAATTAATGAATATATGTGATATATTAGAGATGAAATTGATTCATGAAAATTAATATATCAATCATTTCTCTACCCATTTACCATGTTAAGGTAATGATGTCATTGCTTATGCATATGAATGACCAACCTTCTCCATTGAATGATGTGATTCGATTTTAATTTACAACTTTTATGAGTAGTTCTAAAAATTTATATTCAGATAAAAATTATATTTATATTTTTAGTATTATTATGGATATGTAATAATTTATTCCATTTTGAAATAATTAGGACCTTCAATACTAAAAACTCATGATAAGATAGTGGAACTAACACATAAAAATACAAATAATGGAATATTATTCACAAAAAGGTAGTTAAATGTTATAAAAGTATCATATATGTTATTATAAATATTATTATTGATCATTTATAATTTAATAACTTTCTTAAAACAATTATAATTATTGATAAATCATTTTTATCCTAAAGGAATTGTGAGGTAAGTTACTTTGTCTCAATATATCATCATTGACGAATATTATAATGTTTTCACCTAATATATTTTATATGGTTTAGACAATAGAAAATTAAAATTTATAATAATTAATAATAAATAATTCTTTTAATTTTTTTCCTAATTTTATTTATTTCATCCATGGGATTTTACATGTTAATTAAAAATCCATAAAAATTTAATAACTCAGTTTGTTTTCATTGGGTAATATAACATAAGGGTATTTTCGGTGAGATATTCACAAAAATGGGATCATGAGACATTAAATTTAACAAAAATACCCTTATTATTTATCATTTAAATTTTTATTTCATAACATGAATATCACAAATAAATATTGTTTTATATATTGAATTATGTTTTTAAATGTAGGGAAATATTCATAAATGTGTATTTCCTTTCCAGAACATAAATTTTACAATAAGAAACATTGTTCATGAATTTATTCAATTATTCATTATTTATGGACTTATTGAGACATGAATACATAAGTGGGGTGTATTATATATATCCCCTTAATTCATAGGTATCCTTATATGATGCATCAATTGGATAGCCTAAGTTAAATGGATTTTTACCCATTTGATTTAATCGTTGTTGATGATATTTCTTGACTCTTGTATTATCATGATGTCTAATATCATTCCAACCAATAAATAATAAATTGATTAAATAATTTTAAATATTCTTTTACTTTATATCTTTACAATGATACAATCTATGGGTGCATTTAATTCTCATTTTATTGATTAAATGGAAATTGATTTAATTTTTTAACATCTAATACTGATTATACCCTATCCAGTAATGATTCTAATATTATCGGTTAAATTTAATATATTTTGTATTATTTACCATTCCATTTTTATTATGGCTAATCATATCATAATAGATATACATTTTAAATTTCATGTGTTTTAATTTACAAACCTTGATATATTTTTTATTCCTTCTCTTATGAAGACAATCAAGTTGTTTAAATTTCAATTATTTTTAGTTATTTACCATTCCATGTAGATAATTCCTATTACAAATGATTTATTTCTCATTAATTAACCCATTTTAATACATTAATCATCCCATTATTTTTCCATTGCTAAGAATTCATGCTGTGTACTATTATTGATATGTACAGATATGCTAGAGGGAATAATGATATTCATAAAAACCATTAAGTTATAGTTTGTGTTTTAAAATTTAATTTAGGACTCTTTTATGTGTCTACTTCAACAATACTAAAAAATTATTTGATACACTGGTGTCTGATTCATTGTATAATATTAAAATTTAAAAATGAAAATAGTGGCTTCATGCTTCTAAGTTCAGGGTCAATATAGTACTCATGAATGATTTTCTTGTTTCCCATATGAGGAAAGAGGAAATTGATATATTTATTATAAATAGAAAAATTATATTTTGATATATGATTGATATAGAGTTTATTATATAATATTTGTTTAATAATACTATATGTAGTTTGAAGAAGATATGAAATTAAAACTCTCATTGAATAACATCAAATCTTCTTCATGTAACCACCTTAGATTTTAAAAAATCCATCCAAATAATGATTTGTGATAAAAATAAGGATTCTAGGATAATAGGGGATATGTAATGAAATGATTTTGGTTTCGTAGGTATAAAAAAAGATTTTCTATTGGTGAATAAGGGAGGAGAGTTTGTGGATTTTATAAGTGGGTGAGAGGAAACACTTGTTATTTATAAAAAGAAAAATGTGTTCCAATGTTATTCATATTCCAAAATCACTAAAATGAGTAATTAAAAAACCATATTGTTGATTATTTTTATTTTTTTAATCCAATGTATTTTGGATCCATTTTGGTTCAGTTTTAACCCTTATCGTTTTTGTTCTACCACCATAGTAAAAAAATATACCCTACCCACATTATTGATTTTATAATATTTTTATTATTCATTATGGTAAAAAAATTAGTTATATATTATAATATAAAATACATTTTCATAATTCATAATATTTAATACATTTTCCTAATCACAATTCATATAATTTGAAAATATATCTTAAAAACATTCATGCATCCGCAGTGAGAAAGAAGAATATCAATAAAAAAGTTTCCATTAGTAGAGAGACATTCAATTTCAAAATTCAATATGAAATTGATTCCAATAATAAAAATTTAGTTAATAACTTTATAATTTAACTAATTTTACATTTATTAACATCATAATGTAATTTTTTTAAAAGTTCTAAATTAAAAAAAATTATAAATAATGAACAATATTCTTTTCTATTCAATAAGAAATATAATTTTCAAAAAATTCTCAAAATTTCAATCCAATATATTTTTGACATTTATATTTGAAAATAATAGATGTTTTTTCAAAAATATATTCTAAATATGGTACAATGATTTTTATTATTTCTCAAAATTAAAAAAAAACATTGTATAAAAGAATTTTGAATAATTAATTAGTATTATTAATATGTTTTATGTATATCCAAAAATTCTAAATAAAATATAAATATTAAATATATATATATATATATATATATTTAATGGAAATGTAAGAGTGGAAAAATTAAAATAATAAAATTAATAATATATATCTGTTTGATAAATCATAGTGTCACATCTAGAATAATATAATATTTGTGTTTACAGTAATATAAGTTGCGAATAAAATTTAATTAATTTGATAAAATTAATATATAAAAACATAGGGTGTTACATTATATCCCCAATAAAATGGTTTATTTTCAATTATAATATAACATCCATTTATATTTTTAGGATTCTTTTACCTCACCATTTCCTCAAGTCTCTATATAGATTTTTCGTTCTTGTAATTTGACCACAAAACATTGAAAAGATGAATAAGATGATTTCAAAACACTTTATATCTATGAAGAAAAATATATTATTTATTTCCACATAAAAAATATCGATCACAGTTCATATGACCATTAACATTAGTATATTTCTAGGATTATGTATTTTTCTCCTCGTGAGAGATAATGGAAGACATCCTAAACATGGGAGACATTTGGGGGGAGTGCTAAATGTTAAGATGCAACATAGATATTATTGATAATAGAAAATTTACTTGTGTATCATGGGATTTAAATTACATTATTTCCTAAAAATATAATCATTTTGTGTGGATACATTTATAGGAAAACCTAATAAAAACATCAAAATATATATCACACCAATGAATGTCAACGTAAATGTTTTGCTGACTCTGAGCTTACTTAATATGTTGTTGAATGTATATAACCTAATAATTAATTTCTTTAGTTTTTATAGATCCCAAAATATTTCATTTTATGACATATATATAGTAAATTTTATTTTTAATATATATTTAAATATATTAATTAATAATGATCTATTTTAATAATTTTGAAAATTCTATTATGGAATGAGAGATCAACTCAGTGTTGGGGTTGATCCAAACCAATAATGAACCCCATATAATATGATCTCAACATAGCCCTTAGTATTTGAATTATTATCGCAGACATACCATCATAATATGGATTATATGTGGTTCTAAAATTTAACCCCATATTAGGAAACTCTTGAATTATTTTCTGAAACATTTTGAAAAATATTAAATCACAATTAGAAACAATAGAATTTTTCACTACATGTAATCCTAATAAATAATTAATATATTTTTGTCAATATTATCAATTTATAAGTCTTTATAGAATTTAATGAATTGTGATTACATTTTATTGCAATCAACTAAATCCCATTTTAATTATTCAACATAAAAGTTTTGGGGAGTTTAATTAAAAAATCAATGGTATATTTTTTCCATTTACATTTTAGTTTGTGTAATGTATGTAACATCCCCTAAGATTATTTCCCATAATCGTTATCATTCTAACATTCCAATCATTGAGATTGAAATTCTGTGATATCTATCTTCTTTCTACCATAGATGTACTCTTTTATATCTGTATACATCTTCATTCTGCCATGATGAATATATAATAATGAACAATGATATTACAAAAATAAATCTATCAAATCAGTTATGGATGGATAACATACATTTATCCTAAAAATTATAATTCCATCAAGGTGAAAATTTAATTTGGATAATTTCTTACCATCTTTTATAGTTCTAAATAATTCTTCACATAATGTTTAATCACAACTTGGTCTGATGGTTTAATATTAAATTTAGAAACATAATATTTCTAACATTATATAAATATTTATATATCCATAATTTTAATTTTCATAAATTTTTTATATTTTTTTACCTCATCAGGGTTACTATGGCTTGATCATTTTGAATCAAAGCATCATCCACCTTATTGTCTTCCATATGTGGTAATGTTTTGAGAAGTCACAGTCATTATCCCACTCTATCCACCATCTCTTAGTAATATTCAACTCAATTTGTGGGAATATTTTCTATCAACACATTTAACCAATATATATCCCTCTTCTATCAAAAATTATATTTCTCTTATATTTTTAATGACAAAATTACCACATCCATTACAAATCATGATTTTCATAATTTTTCTTAGGAACCATAAAATTTTATGAGGAATAATCTATAACCATTTCATTAAAAAACAAAAATTTCCCAAAAAAATCATGGATTAATAAATATTTATTATAAGACGACCTCTATAATAGAGAAATGGGATCATTGGTCTGAAAATTAATATTCTCCTTAATTCTTTGAGAAATTTCTCTCATTTATCTATCCAGTGGAAAATGGATCCGGTAAAAGTGATCCTATAGAGTAGATAATATAGTTTTGATTAAATATTTCTAAAACATTGATAATATCTATCAATATCAATAATATTATAGATATTATTCCCTGAGGATGGCCAGGACAAACATTCAATAGCATCTTTCTTTGATGGATCTACTAATATAACGTATCATGAAATTGTACATGAAAAAAATGAAACCATTCCCATTCCAAATACATATTTGGTAAATTTTACAAATCATTTATCCTCACTAAGCACCTTCTTAAAAAAATCATATTAATTTATTTTATTTCTCTTTTAATAGTGTACAATATGAACTATATTGAAGACTAAAAAATGATCAAGTTAATTTTTAAAGACTATAGAAATTTATTAAATGATTATAGAGGGGGGATTAGTATAAAAAAATGAAATAAAAATATAAAAATATTATCCATGAATTTATTGAATTTGATCTTGGGTATATCATTATTATCAACCAGTAATTGAATTCATCTATAAGGAATGTAATATCATTGAAAAATATTGGTGTTCCCACAGATGACAATTAAATTCAACAGTACAAGGTAAGTGATATATATTATTTAACTAAATCATGTTCAACGACTAATAATAATGTTATAGTTACATAAATCAATATTATTTTTTAACAAAATGAATATGTGTGCACAATGTATAACAAATTTTTAGAATTAATCCCTTTTCAAGGTTTTTATAAAGTTTCTTCTTAAACTCCTTCATCAAATTTATGAAAAATCGATAGTGTTTATTTGAAATATGTGTGTCACTAAGAATGATTTATTTTAAAAAATAAACTTCCTAATTAAGTTGTATTTTAGGAAAATATTCCTTAAATACATAGACAATCTTTAGTCCAATTTTTATATCATCGATATATTGTTTTAACCTAACCTACTAAGATAAACTAGACTATTGAATAAAAACAATAACTGAAAACAATTGTTGTGATCTCTATAGGATGGCCATATATATCATCGAAATAATTAAAAATCAAATATTGTTTTGGAATATTTGATGTTTTTCCACATTCTATGAAATTAACATGGGATTTATATGGGGAAAATGAATCTGTTCCAAGGATTGCATCAAATTTAACCAAAGGAATAATGAAAAAATAGGGAAATCACATTGAATTGAACATCATAAATTGATTAATAATATAATTGATATTTGTTCATTTTACAATTACTGGTTTTTACATTTAACCCCACTTCTATTAATTTTTATGGAATCCTGATACCCATATAAAATTCATTAGATATAAATGATTAGGCTGTTTAAGTGGTAAATAAGGCATTAATAGTAATTGAGTTGAATATCAGTATACATTTCACCTCATTGTTTTCACACCACTCATAAAAAATATTGATCATATGATATTTATATTTTCCTCCCATGTTAATAGGTTTTTTATGTATATAAACAATTTTAATCATCATATTTGGAAACGGGTTAGCATAATTACAATGATCCATGAATTTGAAATACTAAATTGTATGTGGTACATTCTATAAGGATTTATCTATAATTTAATAATTAGCTATTTTCTTCTAATCACATCATCATTTGATTTAACATTGATCTATCATTAAACACTAAAAAACACTTTCTAGTTCCCTTATGATGTTTCCACTATGTATATAGTAGCACTTTGAGTATTTTGAAAGTTTTACATTCTTTTCTTCAAGGTTCTTCGTGTTTTCCAAAAACAACATTGATCCATTTTTTTCAAAAAAAATATAAATGAGGTGTCAATATAATATATATTTTTACCTTTAAATTACAACTAATTATTTACATGTAGCTAATTATTTCCCTTACGGCTTTCATCCATTAGAGAATTAATTTTAATCCTGTTAAAAATCATGAAAATAAAACATCATGTCAATTAATAATTACAAAATCAAACCTCAAATTTCTTGTAAAATTTACCAATAATTTAAAAATGGATTTACCATCATTCAAGTATATCTTAATTAATTACATCCAAATTATACTATGAATAATTTAAATTAATTTTTTTCTTAATAATAAGATCATCAACTCATTGAACCACATGGAATATTTTTAGGATTGTTGACACTTATTATTCATAAGGGTCCTCGACTTGTCTTATTCATCTTCCAAATGATATAAACAATAAATAACATTTTCATTCTATGAACATTTGATATTAAAAAATATACATTAGGAATTTATCTAATCCATTATTTAGAAAGTTATGAGTTTTTAAAACCACTAAAATAAAATAGAAGTTTCATTATGGAGAAATCTATAGAATGATGTTTTTTTTGTGGTTTTGAATTTAAAAATTATTCATATAAATCTTCTCCCTATCACATTTTATATCCATTTTACTCAGGTATATAGATAAGGTTTATTTATCATCCTTAATAGTTCTATTCACTAGTCCACAAGAATCTAGTGCCAATATAGTTGCAATGATAGAAAATTTATTTGTAGTTAAATTCTAAAAGACTATTTTCTTGATTAGGGAGTGAGATGTTTTTTATTTCAGTCAAAATTCCTTTAAATTATTAGGAATGGGTCTTCTATCCTATTAAATCTTTTAATAGTGACTTGTTTTTTGAGGTGTATAATTTTTCTTCGAAGATTATTATGGTATTATTTATGGGTGGTATATCCCATTATCATTGTGTAGAATCAAAAGTGTAGTTAAAGATATTCTTATAAGTTGTTAGTGGTTGTTTGGAAGAGATGAATCATTGTATATTGTGGGTACCCCCTTAGTTTATATTCATTTACTAGAAATGTGAGGGTATCCCAAATAGTTTGTGGATTTAAAGGCCTCATTAATAGATGGTATGAATCTATAGAAATAACATTCATGTTTATAAACATAGAGATTGGGGAGTATAATTTACTACCATCATTGTTAACCACATATAAAGGAACATGTTTATGTAGTTGTCATGTTCTAATGAATATTTAATTCACATACATAACTCTTTCAAGGATACTAGTCTATTATGAGGTGTTATAATAGTGGGGGTGTCTCTCTTCTATATGATTTTTTAATGTATTAATTTCTCCTTATGATTGTGTTTTTATAAATCTATTTATTGTATCAAGAGAATGTGATGTTGATAGACTTTTCCTCTATTAATAATTTGCATCAAAATTATTTTATTGGTGATTAGTGTAATATTTTTTTTGATTTAGTTTATGTTTACGTGGGTAGGTTATTGTTTTTTTTAAGGATAATGTCATCCATGATTAGTCATTCAATTTATTGATATTGATATATCTAAATTTAAGGGAGTTTTTAAACGATGTGTGTTGAAAAATATACCTTTTATTACAAGTCGATAAGGATACCCATATGTGTTAAAAAAATGTAGGGATGTGTAATACCTTATGAATTTTTACTATTTACAGTGTCTTTGTGATGTGGAGGAGTGAGATGTTATATTTATCTATGATATTTTTACTGGACTGGGAATCCATTTTTAACTTGGATTACCTTGATATATCATTTGATTCTTTTATGTTTTTGTGATGATACATGAAAATCTTTGAAAAACATTTTGGGAATCATATGGTTAAATTTAATAGTTACCCATTCATGGACCATATTCCCCACACATAGTGTGTCTCTGATGATGATGTAAATATTATTTAAACAATATGAGGAGATATATCTAGTGGCGTATGTGGTGCTTTTGAAAATTTCAATCATGAGATCCTGGTAGGGATCATTATTGATGATTATATTAGTAGATTATATCTCTGTTGGGAGATCTACCATTTAACAAATAATTTTTAAAACAATTACATCTATTTATTGGATTCTGTTTTCAATCCATTTTCCTTCATTTTGTTTTATGATTCTTATACTAGTAGTTGTTTCATTAATTTGAGCCATTACAATCAAGTTTTATTTATATATCCAGCATCGATGTGGTTATTATTTACATATTGATTCTTTTATAGACTTAATGAATCTTAGATTATGCCTCTTACATTATATGTCTTCTTATATATATTTATCATTCCATTTCCTAATGCAAGTGCTATAAATCAAGAATACTTGACCTCTCGTCGCCCAGTATGGGTCATAGTAGTTTCTTCATGTTAGAGTTGAATCATAGTATATAAATCCTATTTATTGATATTTTGTATGAATGTGTCTCATGATTTTAGTTTTAAGATTTTGGGAAAAATTATTAAAGTTATTAGGATTTGTTCTCAGACAAACAAACCAAGCTATGTTGTGAATGGTGACACATTCCAACACCACGTCTTTGAAAATATGTTTATCTAGATTTATTCATTAGTGAATATTTAATATGTTATAAATATTTATGTATATTAATCATATATTAATAATATCATTAATTTATTTCAATTTGTCTTATACTATGATGATATTACTGTTTTGTAATGAGAATTTTTATTTTCCTCATTGATATTATATCACAAAAGGGGAGTGTAATACCTTCTAATATCGATAATAGAAATCATAATAATGATGAAAATGTGAGATATCATGCAGGATCGTTTTTAATATTTTAATTATGAAGGGACTCTTTTTATAGTATCAATATTCGATTCTCCAAAATTTTCATGAGGGTTTGAGACCCACTATATTTTTTTATAATTTCTCATATCCAAAGTGATCATGTGGGGTAGAGATCCTCTATTAATATTAGTATCCCTTGTTCATTTTTTTGTAATATAACATTCTTTGTTTCATTTACTGTGATTGTAACGTTTAGTCCTCCAAAATATATATTGAGGAGAGTCCTATTATTATTTTTCTATGGGATAACCAATTAGGTATGGGGTTCCTTCCATAAAAATTCCTAAAATTTATATTTATAAATTACAATATTTGGGTCAGTACACAATACGGGGTATGGATTGGGTTCTCCATTTATAGATTTTAGTGGTTATGAAAATATGGGTTGTGCTTGATTTATACATATAAGATGGTACCATAATATAGGGTTGGGGTGGGGGTCCTTCATTAAAGGGGACGTATCCCCCTTTTGAAATATATGTTTCATTAGGACATGGAATCACTATCCCCCATATCCTTCATGGGTGGGGGAACAAAAACATAATGGATTCATTATATCAGATATGATATGGTTCTTGTCATATTTTTCGGGAGGTTTATGTTTAGTGTGATCTAGTAAATAGTTGTTATAAACATATTATTTGATAAATCACCGTAATATTAATCCTGATAACCATAATTGATGAATTTTGTATCACAAGGATTGATTTATGGACCATTGATGGGTTGTGTGTTATAAAAAATATATTAATTATTGATAAGAATTTGTTTAGATTTTATTTTTGTAGTCTAAAATATATTATTATTGTCTATATTAATCATTGTTTTAGATAGTTATTCTTGATGGGTTTTATTTTTTGGAAACTAATATGTGTAGTGATATTAATTTCAAGATTTTTAACCCTGATTGGTGGATATTTAACCTTGTTATTAATGGGAATAATTTTTTTAATTAATTTTTCAATGATTTAATATAAAGATCATATTATTATCTCTATAAAGATTCATTTGTAGAGAGAGCTATGGATAAATAGGCAAAAAGGTTATTAACATTAGTAGAGTGTTACATATGAAATTATTTTAGGGATGCATGTGTTTGATTGACCTTTATGTTAGGCTTTCAAATTTATTTATTTTGATATTGGTGTTAAATACCCATGTAGGTCCACATGACTATTTCAATGATACTAGATGTATTCATTAGAGGATCCCATTATTCTTTGTTATATTAAGGAGGAGTTACAATTTTTGAGGTCTTTGACCCAGTGATCCATTCATCATATATACAGAGAGAGATACAGAGAAAAACATAGTGATTTATTTTAGGAATGTGATGTTATCCTGTGTCTGGTATTAGTTGTGTGACATTTTTTGAGGTACTTTATAGATCGATTGGTTATATTCTTACTTACTTAATTTGAAGTGGAAGTAAGCTGGTGAGTAGGAAAAACCCTTAATGGGTATAGTTACACAATTCATGAAATTATAATAATATATTTGTCCTATATATAGTGGTTTATAGAATCTAACTAAGTGGATAAATTGTTTTATTGTATGTTGTGGGTTCAACACTATTAGTACCCCAAAATTTCATTAGTATTCGACCTAATTATGTTAATGTATGGGGAAATGTTGGAACACACATTCCAAAGAGTCATTAATTTCAATTTTAATTTACGTGATTAGTATTTTTTGTGCCCCCTTAGAATTATAGAATATTAATCTAGTCGATATTTCTTAGATCCCATCAAGGGATATGGTCATTTAAAACCATTTTAATGGATTTTTCATGGGATTATAAAATTGAAAATTCATTAAATATTTCCAGAATAGTGGATTAAATATTGTATATATTGTATAATATTAACAAGATGTGTTCAAAGATGTATAAGTTTCGTTATTGTAGTAATTTTTTATGAAAGCATGAAACGTTTTGTGTTCTCATTGTTACCTAAACCAGATATCATTAATATTGCCATAATGATTACATTTAGCATAAATGGAAATATGATATCACATTGTTGTTTTGTTCTCTTTTTTTAATTATAACATGAATATATTTTGTGAAATTATTTTCCTTAAAAAGTGGTCTTCATGGTACTCCCTAATAAGGTAGGATGTGTGGTACCCCTTGTATGTTAAATTCTGAATTAATCATATATGAAAGGTATATATGTATCATCAATTGAAATTTTTTTCAGTTTTATTGAGGTCTAATAATGGTAGGAAAGAAGTTATTTGAAGGAAGCATGGGTGAGTTTCTACAACAGGTGTTTCACTTGGGGTGGAATTTTGCACTATGACGGGAAGAGGATATGTAGTAATGTCGAGGAAAAAGAAATGTATAATGTATAATTCCAAATATATGAATTCTGAAGGGGATAAATTATAAACTCATATCTATTAAACATCCCTAAATGTGATGATAATCATGAATACAATAGATATCTTACAAATATGATAAATCTTCCCTTATGGGAAAAGAATCAATGCATCTTGGAAAACTACTATGGTTGTTGTTTTTTTTTCAAGGATGAAGATACATTAACGTGTGGATAATGAATAAGTATAAGTTTTTGTTATTGTAAATCCATAGTTAAATTTAGATATTAAATGAAGGAGGCATTGAGATGTTATGTATAAATGTTTTCCAATATAGAGACCAAGGGTATTTTTATGATCGTTAAATTGATTCATTAATGTTTTTTTTAATTCGGTAATGAATGTTCTGAAATTAAATTTTTTGTAATTTTTTTTAAAAATTTAATATTTTTGAATAGATTTAATATATTTAATTGGGTTAAATAATTGATATATTCTAATTTATTTTATAGAAGGAAATTATTTCTCTATTATTGAATTACATAATTTTGGTTTTACGTATTTCTGTTATAATCCCTAATTTGGTTTTGAGACTGGGTCAGGACCATATAATGGGCATTAAATTAAAATAATTTGGTCAATTACAATATTATATCCTCACCACTATCTCCCCATTAACATACAATATTGCACAACCACTTCCATATTATGAAGTGAAACCAAGTGCATTTGACCGAACAACATGTCTAGATACAAAAGAAATCGATTGAGAATAAAATGACATTTGAATTGATGATCATGTGATCATCCATGAGGTATGGATACTTATATATTTTACCCAAATAATTTTTATTAAATTATTTTTCATTCTATTAGTTCAATGATAGAAATTGTATTCATTTTTAATCACTATTGGAATTATATTTTTCTTGATGAGTTTTGGGTAAAGTCAGTAGTTCATCGGATGTTTTCTTGCATAATTTTAGAACACACGTCATGTAGTCCTGAAACAATATTTGCTATTAGATTTCAATGCATTGTGGAGTAGATATTGTTCCAACACATGGTGAAGTTGGTATAAAAATTCTAGGTAGGACTCGATGTACATGGAACATGATCAGATCATGTGGATGAAAAATATCCCATTTGAGAATAATGATGTATACTTATAAAAACCATGCCGATCATCAAGGATGACTAATACTGTAGTACTTTTGTGGGTAACTTTTCCATCAACACCCCAAGTAGGGTATGTATATAGTATAAACTATAGATGTAAGCACTATATTTTACCGAGGTACATGAAAAAGATGGTGTGTGTGAGTATGACCATCTTGTACTCCTGGTACATGTTCTATTCTACCCAATTCATATGAGATTATTTATATTCACAATAAATAATAGAAACTGGGCATATAATTTATCTCGTATTAGTATCCTTTTTATAGTGTACAATTATGGAATCACCTTTTCCATTATAAGATGATTGTGGTAAATTTATTTATTGGATTGTTGAAAATAATTATTAAATGGGGATGATGATGGGTTGTAGAGGTTTGAATAAATAATTTTAGAGGTATGAAAATAATATTATGTAAAATTATGATATCTAACATGGGATCCAAACCTGGATTTAAATATCATAACCTACCTAGAGGATTTTTTGTTATGGGATTTTTAAAGGATTGATTGTTGTGGATATTAGAAGTCAACCGAGTGTGAGCGGTGCCCTTTTTAAAGTAGAGAATATCTATGGGACCACTATTGATTTCATATTATAAGTCCTAGTAATTTAATAAATTATTTATGCTTACAAAATTTTAGTTTTCAACATCTTGCAATAAAAAAAATTCATGATTATATGAACTCTGATATACTATTAAAATATTATTATTTGATAATTTTATATCCTAGATATTAAATTAGTTGGTATGGACATGATTAACTAAATTTTGAAATATAAAAACATATATCATACTCAATTTAAATGTATTTATAATTTCATATTAACTAACTACTTAATTTTATAAAAAAAATTATTCATAATAAACTATGCATTCTTAAAAAAATAAAGTGATTGATTTTTTTATAAAATTTTAGTATTAAATTCATGAATAATTATAATTTTTTTATAAATTGAAAATTATTTTTTAAAAAAATTACTAAAAAATTATATTATAACGAATTTTTTATAATTTTATAAATATATGGATTTTCCACTAAAATGTATGAAATGTACTTTCTATTGAAAACTATTTGTAAAAATAATCATTTACTAAAAAAATTGATTAAAAGTGAAGTTATTATTCTAATATATTAAATATAAAGATATTTCTATTGGAATTAATATAATATTTTTAAATTGTATTAATTTATTTTTATGGTAAATGTAATTTTTTTGGGAAATTTATTCTTATGTGAGATACTTTTTATTATTATTGTATATAATTGATCACTATCGGTGAATAATATTAATTAAATTTTTATATTATATTAGAAATATATTTTTTAACATCAATCTAATATTTTTCTATGTATTGGATATGAATAAATCGTATTTTATAAATATGAACTAACTTTTTATAAAATGTGTTTTTCATTATATTTTGAAAACATCTTTAATAATTAATCTCATCCACTTATAGGAATTGAATTTAACAAAAATGATTTCATGTTTTGATTAATAATTTTTATATTTAGGAAATATTCCGCTACAATTATGGTTAATATATATAGTAAGTGTGGTGAAATGTATTACGACGGTGAATGATAAATCTCCTTAATCTAGGAGAAAACAAAGAAACAAGGACATGTTTTTTCATCATAACATTTAATAGATTAATTTTTAATTGGCCTATATCAGATTAGTCTAAATTTTTGTGTTTTTAATGGATGCTTGTCCCTGAAAATTACCTTTATAATATTCAATTCATTTAAGATTACAATATCTGACACCCTTAATTATGAGTATCACATTTGTGTCCACATAGGGAAGCTATAATGTTTGGATTGAAGATAGGTGTTTATTTTCACAGTAATGAAATTTTTTAGGAAATAAATTTGATTTAATTTTATATAAATTATATATGGAACACAAATGCTTATCCAACCCTAATAAAATATTTATTAAATTAAGATAAAACTATAATAAATAAATTTTCAAATATTAAAAGTGATATAGCTTGATTAGTAAATATATCCAAAAATTATTATTGAAGTATATGAAATATTAGGTTTGTTTGAAAGTATTATATTTGAAATATCATGCTTACTTAATTCCTTTTAATAAAAATTAATTTAATTGTGTTAAAAACAACTTTAGTGATATTTTATAATATATAATAATTTATTTTAAAATATAAAATTCTTAAAAATATTATATTTGGATAAATTAATTTGATATGGTTGTAATCATCATAAATTTTAGATGAAAGGGATTTTATTCATTTATTAGTATCATAATTAAGGCTTAATGAGTGGAAAACATCAATATTTTTGAAATCATCAAAAGAGTTACCAAATTGTTAAAACCAAATTATAAGTCTAAAAATATGATTGTTGCATCACCAATATTATTTAATTAGAGGATTTAACCTTTTTTATCATGTTATATTAAAATATTATAATTATGGATTCATTTAGAATGAAAATTAATTAATTTATATTTACTATTTTAAAAAACAATTACTAACACATGATTTTGGGGTATCTCTTTTTTAAAATTTAATATCTTTGATAGTTAATGGTTCATGAATCGATGATTTTAAAATCATAACATACTATTTAATATGAATGTCAGAATAACAATGTGACCATTAGGAATAATAATTTGTCAAATAGAATATTAACATCACCAATGGAATTATAAATAAAATTTATGCATCTTATAAATGAAAACATGTAATTTTTATATCATTGATTACATATATAAATATTTTAAAAATGATAAATTATGTGTTGGGTTTTCTGTGAAAAATATATTTATATTAACAATTTTTTTGTGAACATTTTATTTAGATGAAAATTTATTGTCAAAAAAATTATTCATAAATTAAAATTTTTTCTATTATGATAATGATATAATTTAATGAAAACTTGATTAATTTTTCCAACTATCTTAAATATGGTTAAAATATTATAATCATTTTTTAGTAAATTGTGATTTTATTTAAAAAATAAATTAATCATACGTAGAAAATTATTTTCATAAAATTATTTTAATTTTTTAATTATACATGTAAAAATATTTAGGGTTTAATTTTGGTATTTATTTAAAATACATGGAATTTTAATGAATAGTAAAATTTGGGAATTTACAGTATTTAACAAATATATGAATTTTTGAGTCAAATATGATGAATATTAGATGAAATACAAAAATCTGGAACTACCTTTGATTTTTTTTATATATATAGTGATATTTATCAAATGAATCATTGTACTAAGACCAAATAATATTAAAATGAATAAAATTTTCAAAAAACTCTCCCTCCTCCACTAAAAATACCACCCCTCCTAACCTCTTATCCTCACACCGTATAATCGTTGATAATTTTCCAATTTCATAAAAATCCTCTTCCCAAACCCTCCTTTATTTCCATGAACTTTTTTTATTAATAAAATACCAAAACCAACCCCCTTATGGTGGT
Source organism: Viscum album (assembly GCA_963277665.1). Taxonomy (NCBI): domain Eukaryota; kingdom Viridiplantae; phylum Streptophyta; class Magnoliopsida; order Santalales; family Viscaceae; genus Viscum; species Viscum album. Next base: position 793,243,470 of record OY728143.1, on the reverse strand, counting down.
TCTCAAGGAGAATAATTCCAGAGGGAAAATTCATCTTGGTTTTATTTTAATTTATATTAAATTTCTTTTAATTTCATATCCTTCCCTCACCTACCATATCCAAAGTGAAATGATATATAAAATATCATTGATATAATATAAGTTTATTATATAAAATAAAAAATAAAAAATTATGTATCTTACCTTTTCTTTTTGTTTCAATGATGAAAGCATCATCTATGAGGTGTCGATAGATAGCCTTCATGGTTGACGTGTTTTCATTTTTCATTTCCAACATCAAGGATTGTAATAAAACCATTTTTATGGTTAAAAAATTATAATGTATTTTTAAATATTTTATAATGTCATGGAACTAGTATATATATATACATTTAGTTAATGATATGAAACTAGTTTGTGATGATCGAAAAACCACCAAAATAATATAAATAATTATCATTAATGTCGTATCTAATGTTTTATCCCCACACCACATAAAAAATTAATTATACAACTATTTAATATTAATTAATATCATTAATAAATACTAATTTAATTTCAAGAAAACTATTCACATTTTACCTGATCATCCATATTCTTGAAAAACTATGTTGCCCAAGAAAAAGAACACTCACGAACGATAAAATTTAGTCTTATAACATAATAGAACTAGCATAAATGATCTTAATAAAATTATAATAAATATAATAAATTTTTAATACTTTTAAAATTAAATTATTTATGAATCCAATTTCATCATATATGATATTATGTAATATTTAATAACACTTTCAAATATAATGTTATGGTTTTCTCATCTCACCATTATTTCTGTAAGATATACCTTGTTCAATAATATATATTGTGTGTGGTGTATGTATAATTACTATTTAATTATAATAATATGAATATATTTATCTATATTAAATTCCTTTTTTCATTTTATGATAATCAATTTTTTAGGGAATATGGTTTTACTCTTTAAAATGTGGTAAGGGTTTTTTCATGTGTCCTTTATTTATGTGAGATATGTCTTGTCCACCACAATATAATATTCCTATTGTATGTATATTATCATTTTTATATAAAATATTTATTATCTTAATCTCCATGGTATTGAATTTTTCATTTTATGATCATTAATTTTAGGAGGAATTAATATAGATACTTTGAAAATTTGTAAGGGGTTCTTCCCAAACGTCCATTTTTCATCTAGGCCATGCTGTATCTCTATTTACCCCAATTTAATTATTTATAAATTATATATAATTATTCTACCTTATGTTTATATGTTTATCACATGTATATGAGATGATTTACTCTTTCTATTACTTTATAATTAATTAATTATAAGGTTCCCTTCAAAATTGATCTGGATAAGAATGACCGGTTTTAAAGAACATCCCAATTTCATTCCCATTCTCAGGTACATTCCATACATTGGCTTACAACAAATTTTTTTTCTAAAATAATTAATTTTCTCATGTTGATCTATATTATTTCATTTTTTGTTTTATAAATACTAATGGGATGAATAGAAAATGATTTTTCTGAAATAACTATACTTTGAAAAGTGATAATAGAATTTATCTGAAGAATTCGTTGATGATTTTATCGGAGAATTTAATTCTATTTTAAAACCAATTCTCAATGGAATTCACAATTTAGTTTTATATAATATTATTATCATGTAGTTTATTTTATTAAATCTTTTATGATCATTTTGACCATCAATGTACTATCATGATACAATTCACCTTATTAAGATGAATGTTGTGTGATTATGTTTATTAGTTGGCGAATGTTATTTACATTTCATATGTAAATGTTGTTCATTTTGCTCATAATTTACATGAGGAATGAATTAGAATTAGTATTCTATGGTAGGAGAACACTATAACCCCTCAATACATCTATAGGTATCACGAGGAAAAAACAAGTATGTACTTGGTTAAGGCCTTGACCATTTCTTTTAATAAATGTATTTTTACAATGCATTAACAATTTATTTTCTTGTTTTTTGGCTGAGCCCTTGATGGAATATTTTAGATGTTTTAAATTATCCATTATCAAACTATGATATTAGTATTTGATAATTCAAGTTATTATTCAACAAATATAATATATGTGGTTACATTTTTTTCTCATGTAATTATTTATGGAAAATATTTAATTACTATGGATTCCTTGCATACTATGATGATTAATATTAGTTAACTTCATGTGATTTTAGTTCTCTTTTTATTTAATACCAGTGCAATGCCAATATCTCTGTATCAAAATACAATTCTCCATTTGGCATTACTGGAATTGAAGAAGCAACTAGAGGAATTGGCTGATAAGGGATTTAACCAACCTAGTATTTCTCTATGCGGATCCCCTACTCTATTTTTGATGATGAATAATGCATTCATGAGTCTATACATTACCGACATATAAATAAATTCTATTATAATAATGAAGATGTATCCTCTTCATCGCATTAAGGATTTAATTTATCATCTTACAGGAGATTTATATTTATACAATATTGAAAATTAATAAATATATAATCAATTTCATTTGAGGAAGGAATATATTACAAATAAAACATTTAAAAAATGCTATATACATTTTATCATTATAGTAATGTCATTTGGACTAACTAATGCGTCCTCTATTTTTATGGATCTAATGAATTGAGTGTTCACATAATTTAAGGATGATTTTTTTGTGGTGTTTAATAATGATAACATAATATATCCCAAAATATATGAGGGCTATAAGAACCAATTGCATGTTATTCAGATGACTCTGAGAAGAGAAGAGTTATATTGGTTGTTTATCATGTGTGAAATATAGAATAAAAAAATTTCATTTATTGTCCATGTTTTCTAAATGGATGGAATATCATTTGTTCTTGTGAAGAGAAAGAATTTCTAGGACTGAAGTTCCCAATGAACATAACAAAGGTACACTGTTTAATTAGTGTAACATGAAACTATTCAAGTTTCTATTAGAATTTTTACTGATTAGCTAACCCATTAACCAATCATAATCATAAATGGGATATGTTTTTACGGATAAAATAACGAGAAGAATTTTTTGAATAATTAATGATGATATTATTGAATGCTGTGATATTGAATCCACCATTTGAAAATGGTATAATTGTGATTTATAGTGATATATCAAATAAAAGACTTGGCTATTTCCTTATGAAGAATGAATTAGTTATTACATATGCAAGGAGAAATCTAAAACTAATGAAAAAAAACAATTATACATATGGTATTGTGTTACTAGTAGAAATATTTTCTATAAAGATATAGAGATCCTATATTTATGTTGAATTACATAATATATAAACAGATCATAAGATTGAGAAAAATATATTCTCAAAAAAATAAATCAACATAAGGAAAAGATGATGGATTGAGCTCATTAATGGTTCATATTTTTCAATACATTATTTCATTGGGAAGGAAAATAAGGTTTTACATTCCTTGAACTTATAGAATAATGGGGCTCTAAAGAATAAGGATTAAAATGGATCTCGATTCCATGAATCATAGTGAATATGGACTTGCGAATTATCATGAAAATTGAAAGATATATACCATTTGAATCATATTACAATATTTTTGTATTAGAAAGGATTAAAAGTTCCTAGTTTGAAGATGATTATTATTCAAGGGAAATTAATGTAGTGGATGACGGGTGGTTGAAAAACATCATCATTGAGGATGATGTTTTGTAATTTTTTATGAGGCATTATGTTCCCTATAACCCGAAGATAAAATAGGGCTTTTGGTTGATGCCAATAGATCATATATATCTATACACCCCAGTGGAACTATTATGTATACAAATTTGAAGGATAATTTCTAGTGAGAAAATATGAAGCCTGAAATTTTTGACTATGTATGCAGGTGTATAGTCAGGAAATTGGTTAATGCTAAAATACAATATCCTATATGATTCATGAATCTATTTTATATTCCTACATGGAAATGGGTGATATTAATTTAGATTTTGTCCCTCGATTTCCATAAAACACCAACATGGAATGATGAAATTGGGGTAATTTTCGACTGATTTACCAAATATAAACATTTACTCACTATTAGAGATGATTTTACAATACATATCCTTGCATTAATTTATATTATTGATGTTGTAATATGTCTTGGAAAAAATAATCAATTATGTATGATCATGATCCATGTGTTATATCAAAATTTTGGAAATGTATTTAGAAATAATTTGATACAGGGCATTATTTTATTACTACTTATCTCCCTCAAAATTAGGTGTAGTCAGAAAGGATGATCCAAACATTAAAATCTATGTCAATATCATTCTCAAATGACATTAATGGAATGTGGGATCCGTATTTACCTTTGGATGGTTTTTCTGACAACAACAGTTTCAAGTCATGTATTCAAATGGATCCATATAAATCATTTTAAAGAAACATATGTTCTACATAAACTTGTAGGGATGTAGTTGTGAAAGGAAGATCGAAGGCCCCGAAAAACTTAAAGAATCAATTTCAATGGTAAATAATATTCAAATAGATATCAAATTACCACAATGTATAAAAAAAGTTGTGTATATAACTAGATGATATATATGGAGTTTCAGGTGGGAGATTATGTTTTATTGAAAGTATCTCCATTGAAGGGGGTTGTAAGATTTATAGTGAAGGAAAAATTTATTCAGATGCATATACGACCTTTTTAAATCCCATAGTGATTTTGAGTTATGACATGTGGTTTGGAAATGTCACCTAGCCTTTCTAAAGTACACCATGTGTTCCGCATCTAATTGTTAACGATGCACATGCAAGAACCCATGCAGTTACTCAATTTTGAAGGAATAGTGTTTGAACACGATTTATGATAATATAATGATCCAATACATATTTAGGTCACTATATAACAAGTGTTGATGAATCAGATGACTCATCTTTTAATGCTATGATATGAAAATCATAAACATGGAGAGGGAATGTGGGAAACTTTGGAAATTATAATGAATAACAACCCAAATATTTTTATGAGGTGACATTATTTATATTTCAATGATTAATTTTTTTCATGTAGGTGAGAACATAACACCACATGATTTTATTATATGCTTATTTTAATATTTAGATTCATTGATAGTTTTTATTCCTGCAATACTATGTTTAAAATAGAAATGTATTATCTAATGTGATCATTAGAATAGTAATATTATAATTAAGAAGTGTAACATGATCAATGTAATAGTAACTTTACCTTTGGATATTTGAATATAAATTTAGTATCATATAAATTGAAATATTAAATATTTATATCAAGGATTATGTAAATAAATGTTTTTAAAAATATAAATTAAGGGTTCGTAATTTTTAAGAAATGTAAATGTTTATTTATAATATTATAGTTTAAATAAGAAATTTCGAATTTTATTTTTCATAAAATAGATTAATAATTTAATATTTTGTTTTAATATGATTGGAAGAAATTATATGAGACCTTAATTAATTTTTCAATGTGTCATAAAAATAGTTATTATATTAAGAGAAGTATTTTTTGGGTAAAATATAATTTTATTTAAGAATTAAATTTCCCATATTTAGAAAATAGTTTTTTCATTATTTCCATTTTTTTAATATTATTAATGAAAAATGGTCATGAGGAATTTGGTTTTGTATTTTTTGATGATGCTTGATTTTCTTGTGAATAGTGAAATACAATAATTTTGGTTATTAAACAAATAATTGAATTATTAGGTCATAAATGTTATATGGTTTATTTAAGACCATAATACTAAATTATTGTGAATTATTTTTATACATTAGGTTTTAATTATTAATATATTCATATTCTTGAACCTAAATAATATATAAATTGTTATAATATTCGAAAACATCGTGCTCCTCTAAAATAAATACCTCCCCACACCACCCATTCCACTCACTCCACCAAAACCTTGATCCTTGTCCAATTTCTTCCCATTCATATTAAAAATCCCTTATACCATTTCCATGATCCATTTGTCTTAATAAAAGACAAAAAAAATTCACTTAAATTATGTTTTAGAGGATAATAATTCAAGTGGTAAAAATCCCTTGTATTTTATTTTATATTATTTTTAATTTATTTTGTTTTATTATACTTCCCTAAACTACCCTATCCAAAGTTAAATGATAACTAAAATATTATTTATATACTATAATATTATTATGTTATTTTAAAATCCATCATCATTACTCTTATCCGTTTTCTTTTATTTTAATAATTAAAACATCCTCAGTGAGGTTATTATTTACACACATTATGGATGATAAGTTTTATTTTTTCATTTTCACCATTAGGGATGGTTATAAAAAAATTATGGATTAAAAATATTATAAGATATTCATTCAATCATTTCTATTATTTTGGAATTATTATATATAAATAATAATAATTAATGAATCAAAACTATTTTGAGATGATTGAAAAATTTCCAAAATAATTTAAATGATTATAACTAAAGTCTTATGTAGTGATTAAACATAAAAAAAATTACGTATATAATAATTTTATATTCATTAATATAATTAATAATTTATAATTTCAATTCTTTAAATTTATTTAAATTTTTCATGATCTTCCATATGCGTGTAAAAGTAAACTAATCATGAAAACCAATGAATGGAACACTCAAAAACGAAAAAATTTAATCCTCTAATGTATAAAAAAGACCATTAGTGAACATAAAAAAATAGATAAAAAAAACATATTTAATAGTATCTTACTTATAGTAGTCATTAAACTAATTTCATTATATAAGACACTGAGTGCAATTGCAGAACAAAATCATATATATGTTAAGGGTTTTCTCATCTCACATTTTTTTTCATGATATTTTACTTGTGCACTAATATATCCTGTTTTTGTTTTATTTATACTTCACATTGATATATATTATGATTAATATCTTTAAAAAGTATTTATTTAATGTATCATTTGATGATCATTATTTTTTGTGGCATATTGTTCAACTGTTTTCTCATCTCACCTTTCTTTATACAAGATATTAATAGATTACCAATATATCATGTATATGGTGTATGTATACATCCAATTTATTTATATTATCATGATTATATTAACCTCTATTATTTTATATTTTTCCTTTAATGATAAATAATTTTATTGGGCAAACAGATTAATTGTTTGCAATGTGGTAAGGGTTGTTCCCCAAAATCCATTTTTAATTTGGGTAATGATATCTCTATATTTACACAAATTTATTTTTTATTAAATGAATTATAATTATTATACATTATTTAAATATGTTATAAAATTTTATATCGATATCATTTCTTATTTTTTTGATGGTAGAATACATGTTTTATAAGCATCATTTCTCAATTCTTCCCGATTAGAATGTCTCATTTAAAAGAACTTCCAAATTTCTTACCCATTTTTATTCACCGTACATATTTTGTTTTATGAAAACATTATTTGTATAAAAGTAATAATTTTTTCTTGGAAAATTAAATTTGTTCATTTTTTGTTTTATACAAGCAATTATGATAAATACAAAAGATTTATCCAAAAAACTCTTCATTTCAAGGTGAATTGTGTATTTACATCAAGAATTACTCAATGACTCAATTGAAGTATTTTTACCTATTTGAACACCAATATTAATTAGTATGATTAATTTATATTGTTATCTTTTTATCATCATCTTCAATAGATTATAAAATTGGTTTTGATATGTTAGTATGTTGATGTTCTATCTTGATACCATTAACAATATTACCCACAGTGGTTTGTGATTATGTTTGTTGATTGGGAAAACGTATATAAATTTACCTTATATATGTCATTTATGTTTCACCCCATTCATATAAAAAATGAATTGGAAATTTAATATTATTATAGGGGCCCTCAATGGACCCTCATTGCATCGGTATGCCTCATTAGACAAAATTGATAGGGACATAGCTGATGAATTTCCCATTTATTTTTAGATATAGATTTGTCTTAACTCATGAAAATTTATTTTATAATATATTGGCTCATGCCTTGACTATTTGTTTTAGATGTCATGAATTATGTATTCCAACATTATGAAATTAATATTTGATACTTCATGTGATTATCTGACTATTATGATATCAACTGATATGTTCCATTCACATGTATTTATTTATGTAATTATTCAATCTGTTTTCACTGCTGTAATATTATGTAGATGATTATGATTTAATAGAATTTGTTTTAAGTTATTCACCATTAGTTAATATTTATGATATCTTTATATGTATTGAATACCCTTTCTAATCATCTAAGATCACCAAATTCCTGTTTTTTATTTTTCACCAGGATGCAAAAATCATTATACTGAATTAATTTTAGGAATAATTAAATGTTTATGGATGTTTTATATAGATTTTATATGATATTTATTCCTTAAATTGTATAATTTATAACATCTCTATGTATATAGGTTTACAAATCTACTAAATGGTTATGTCATTTGGGATGAAATCTGATGTAAATAGTACTACTGTAATAATGTAAGGCACCAGATTTAGGCTAATGGTGTTAGGGTATTTCCATTTCAAGAGTTCCCCTAAAAAATTATTAGAGGGAGCCAATATTTTATATTATAGAAAAAAAATATCTTTCTAGATTGACCATCATCTAATTATATCTATTTTAAACATCATAGTCATAAAATATATGTATTTTTATTTCCAATAGTTCAGTCCGTGAGGCTTTATATAGATACCCAAAAGAGTTATTTCAATGAGGTGGTAATCGCCTTAATTGATAACATTATTTTAAATTATTATTTCATATCCTATAATTCTATAATAATTATCTTAAAATGATTTCTCTAATATATTTGTTGAATATTTTTGACCCCAGAAACCTAGATCCAATTCCTAACATTATTATATTTGCATGGTTATAAGGAATCAAATTCAATAGTAAATATTAATTTAGAAGATTAGGAAAACAATACTTTACAAATGAAACCAATTTTAAATTGGAGATAAAAAAATTTTTATAGAGAATGTAAAATCTAAAAATCATTGAGACACATTCAAATAATTAATTTTCATATCATGGGAATAGGAAACTATATAATTCTGAGCTAAAAAATCAATAGGCATAATATAAAGTGGTCTATGTAATGAATACTTGAACATATTGATCATGGAATAGTAAATGACTAAGCACACATGACATTAAATAACATGGTATAGAATAATAAAATATTACAAAAACAAACTACAACTAACAAATTTATATTTTAATAATCACATGAGATTTAAAAAATGGACATAGATATTACAATTAATAAGATAATCACATGGGGTAACATGTATAATGAAAATCATAATATTAGATATATAAACTACCAAAATATATCATCGTGATTTATATAGTAAATCAGTATCCTCAATAATAATAATTTTTATTGGTAGAAACCCATATGATATTTCTATGTATCTACCCTCCTAAAAAAATTATTTTATTTTGGAAATAAACGAGGAAGGTTTCTTGCAATATAATTGAATCCCATGATACAATAAATTTATTGTGGTGCTTGTATTAGTCAGTCCCCAACCCATAGGGCTAGCATAAAGCATACCCAACACATAGTGTTGTAATTAACCAGTCCATAATCATGTCAAATGAATATAAATAGTTCCTCACAAATCAAATAATTTATTTACATAATAAATAATGTTCCCTATCATAAAATATTAGTATAAAGTAGAAGATATATATTAATAAATATTTCCCCGGTTAAGTAAATTCTAGTCAATGTAATCACCATACTTAATAAATGAAATATTCTTTATCTAATAATAATAATTGTTGTATGAAAACATTTATGGGTGGTCATTGAGGGGATAACCTTATGGTGTAAGAAAATGAAAAATGTTATTGAAAGGATTGGAAACTATCCAGATTTAAGGACTCCAAAATTCAGAATAGGGTTCATCACTATAACATTACTCTCAAGCCTCATGATATACGGTATGTTGGAAAGGGTGATATTATCTTTTGGTTCCCCAGTTGGTCATGGATTTCCCTCATCTTCACCCACTTCTCCACCCCTAGCATCAGCTTTTGGGAGGCCAACACATGTCCCACCCTTATTTAGACAGCTTGGGATGAAAATCATATAAGTATATTTGACAATATTATATTGAATAATTATATGGATCATTTTATTTTCCCTTATTGTGATTAAGGTGTTTTCAAATATAGGTACATTCAAATTATCCATGGTGGTTCTAATTCTCCTGACACGAGGGAACAAGTTTTGTGGTGCATGTAGATTCCACTAAAATTATCTTTTCTCTATGGAATGTTTAGAATAATGGCCTACCTATAGATCATAAAATCTTGTTAAATGATATCAATTCTGATTATAAATTCACCTACTGTAGGGTAACAAGTTTCGAGTACATCACACAACTTTTCTTCAAAAGTTAGCTGGGGAAGGTGGTTAGGAAATCCCTTGGTAAATTTAATGGTTCTCATGATCAGTTTGCTTCAGTATAAATGTTCCTCCATCAATATTTTCATGAAGAATCTAGTCACAACCCTAAGATGAATACCAAATTCCTTATTTTTACTTTTTCTTGATTGTTTAATTGTTATACCAAAAATAATATGTGTCATCAGTCCCCTAAAAGTGCTATCATGTGTATTCTATTTAATACCATAAACCTTGTTTGGTATTTTCATTGGTTGGGAAATGACATAGTGGAAGGCCACTATATAATGTCCCTACGTACTCCCATCACATTGTCTCACCTAGACCCACCATATCAAGGAAAATGGGTATGTTGGTAGCCTTATCTCTTAGGGAATAATTTAATAAACAATGGTCCAATCATTATGGTTTCAATGGGGTGTGATGGAGTGATAAGAGACCACACATGATCATTTGTGGTGGATTTCTCTATATTCTTTTGGAATGTTGACTCTATTCAAGCTAAGGACTATTCAATAATCATAGTTTTTATTATTTTTAATCAGAGGAATATTCAAATAAGGGTAATTGAGACCAATTCTATTTTAATCTATATTGAAATTGCAGTTAAGGGTCATATTGATAGGTCTATTTAATAATCCATTAGATGGTGAAAATGGGTTATGATCAATGACATGACAATCCACTATACATCGTGTGAGGGAACTGATGTTGCTGAATTATTCAATTCTATATCAACTAAATATGATCATCTTCTTATATTATCTGTTCTCGGCTCATTTTCCCCAAATGGAGTCATCTTTTTTCTGGCTGACGCCCTTAGGAAAAAATATTTCAGACCACATTATGTCTATTTTTTATGTTTTATTCCTTCTTATTTTAATAATAATAAGATCATTTTGTGATTGATGTTTATTCCATGTGAATATTTATATCCAATATAAACATAATACGTAATGTAAAATGATTAAAATAAATTGATTGTTTCATGATAAATTTGAAAATCACAAAATATTTCACAATAACATTATAAAATGGAAAGTTTCGTATAAAATCCCCTTTGTTAGGATAATTCATTATGAATCATAATGTAACAAAAAGTATGAGGTATTCATAATATTAAATGAAACATTTTTTAATATATACAACACAATAGTTTTTATTGATTTAAATTACTAAATAATTATTAGTTGAATGTGAATTGAGATCAAATCCCTTACCTTGAGTGTCTGAATTATCACGTCTATCTTTATTTTTGAAATAATATCTTATGGAATTTTTTTTCATGAAACCATTTTAATGTTTATTATAAATTTTATTTAAAATATTAATTTTTTATATGTTATTACTTAATCAAAAAAATTTATGTCCTATGTTTTGATCATATCCTTTTTATATGTCAAAAATAACTTTGATAAGAAGAATATAGTCAATGTGTTCTTTATTTGAACATATCAAGATTAATAAAATTGACATAATTATAATATTTATAAATAAATTTTACATTTTAAACTAATATTATAGTATTTTTATAAATAAATCACATACTTTATGATGATGGAGATGGTAGGTTGTACATATGCAGGGGTAACATTTCTATACATTATTGACCACTTTTAAAAGAATAAAAGTACCATATATATTTACAGAATGATAATTATATCTTCATTAATATTTTATTTCATAATATATACATTTATATAGAATTCATGAGTTGAAAAGGGAATCACATCCTTTTGAGTAGGCAGTAGTCCACATGTCTATGAACGATGTTATCATTTTTTCTTATGTGAAAGGTTAATAAAGAAGAAAATAAATTAAAATAACTGTAAGGAATTAATTTCATGAATATCATCATTATTTTATGCATATAGTATATAATAATTATATATTTATTTTCATTAATCCATCATATTTTGAGATATGAAATGGAATACACCATTTATGGTTTCAATAGGTCATATGTATGTGTGAACGATGATTTAATTTTTTTTTAAAATAGAATGTAAATTAAATGGTAAAAATTTATATTGTACTTCACTTATCATTTTAAATAATATATATGATTTTTTTAAACCATCGTCAAAACAGTCCATGTAACGAACTAATGAATAATATCTCTTTAAGGAGGTGGTAGTCTATATGCCCACAAACAAAATTATAATTTACAAAAAAATGGAATCTAAGAATTCATGTGTCATTAAATAATAAATAAAACATAAATACCTTATAAAAACATATATAACATATATAAAAAACAAAATAATTGTTATTTCTTACCATGAGAGGTGGTAAATGATGAATGAACGATATCCACTCATGAGGCGGTAGTTCTCCGTACACCTGAACGATGATTACATATCCAATTTGATATAAGTATGTGGAAATGTATTTTATAAAAATAAAATAAAAACATATCAATATTTATAGGATATTGAGTATATTATATAATAATATATTATATTAATTTATGTGGCTTATAATGAAATAAAATATAAGAAATCGATGAAGAATGGTACCACTTCCTCAAGTAACACTTTTTTGTTCATACCAAATTTCCACCTTGGTATGCTTTATTCCAAAATTTTAAGCTTCAGTGATGAGGGTGGGATGTTTTTACATCAATTAATATGTCATTGGAAAATCCAAAAGGGATTCAGTGGTGTAAATAAGTGTTAGTGTTGAGTTTCCTTTTATATGTGTGGTAGAGGACACATTGGTTATTGTTGAAATTATTATTTTTATAATCATGCTTATAGTAACCAAGAGGATTCTGGAAAAAAATTATATCCATGAAGGTTTAAGGAATTAATTTTAATATAGTAATTCAATAAAAGTTATTATTTTAGTTTATTATGATAAAACACCATGGTATGGATTAAATAGTTTGTAAAAAATAATTGCATATTTACTCAATTGGGATCTGTAAACATTTCTAACATGAAATAAATATATAATCATATGTATAATATAAGTCCCAAATTTCTTATAGACATTTCAATCATTTCATTAAAATGAATAGTTGATAATAATATTTTAAAATAAAAATAAAAATATTATATTATATCTTGGTAAAACTCAGTCTTTCATGTACTACAAGCTATCCTTAGTGTTCCTTATAGAGAAAGACATGAAAAATATGGAATTTAATTCTAGGTAAAATAAATGGTTTCTATAGAATGAAACTATCATGGAGTTACATTTAATGTTATCCCGAATGAAATTTACATTAATTATAAAAAGAAAATATTATAAAATCTGGGTGTGTTAGACTCTCCCTAACATAAATAAATTTCATCATCGCAATTCAAACATGATCCTGTTAATTGAGGAATTTATATTTGAAAATAATATTGATAGAAAATTCACATGGTAAATACGGTTAATAAAAAATCTTATAAATAATAGGGAAATGTAAATGTGGTGGTCGTTATAAAACTAGCATTTGCAATAAAAAAAATTAGTGATAACATGGACATGGAAGGGAAATATTACTATCTTGTTTGGATGGAGATTGATAGATAACATGTTCATGATAATATTTTTGACAAAAAAAATTAATAAACTAGAGGTGTGAAAAAAAATTATATCATCCAAATTGATGATAATAAGAACACAATTTTGATTCAATACCCTTTTATTAGAGTTGAAGAATTATTTCACCCTGTAAATTTAAGGAATAATAATTACATTATATGTTTCTATTACATAGGAAAAATATTATACATTGGTTGTGCATTGAATTGTGTATAATATTTCTATTATCACATGTTAAATAATATGTTTATATAATAAATGAATATCTCAAACCTCATCCAATGCTAAAAGACTATTTTCTTAAATTCTTATCCTTATTAACCTTCCAAATATTATGATCTAAATATTTATAACCAGTTATAATTGATTTTTTAGTACCCAATTCATATTAAAATTATCAATCACATCTATATCAAAAAATATATTTCTACCTCATGGAAAAATTTAGTGTTATTCTTCCATCAAAAATAAGACTTATACAATGTTGAATGTGCTACTAAGTCATTTTTCATTGTACCATTAAACATATACCAAGAATACTTAATGAAATAATACATTCAGTAAAATACATTTATATTTCATAATAAATATAAAATTGGTATCGCTGACAAAATATTCAAATGAAATAGTTAATGAATACGTACCCAGTTTCAGTAATCATTCTTCTTCATTTAGAGTAATTGTATATTCTTTACCATGACCCTTTATCTTCTTTTTATATTTAATATCTCGATTCATGAGGAATTAATTTTCATATTTCATATTTCATTTTAGCTATAAAACTAAATATTAGCCTTTTTATTTTCAAATCATAATTCTATGTAATAGTAACCCTTATATCTACATGTATAAAAACCCATATTTTATTCATTAATATACCTTGATGTTTTCCCCCAATAATCATCAGCTGGAAATTTATTCTTTATCTTCTTCAATATATCATTTCCCCCCCATTCTCTTTATTCTTTTGGTTCTTCCCTACAAATCCATAATACATAGGTAACATTTTATTTGTATCATTGTCACATGATTCTCTAACCTCGTTTGTATAAAATGTTTTTTCAATCTAATTCCCTTTGGAATATTTTCCTAATCCAAAAAAATAAGTGATCATTATTACTCTTTTGATAAAGTGAATTTTTAAGGTTTTCATTCCTTATTATAGAAACCATTTCTAAATAAAGAAATACCCTATATTATATTATTATAGTATGAAACATAATATTTATTACCAAAATAGGTGAAATACAGAAAATAAACTAGAAAATTTTGGCATATCTTGTCTCTTAATGATAAATATGTATTATTTGGATGTACTTCTATACATATCCTAAAACTCAATCACATGGTTGTGTTATCTAATATATTTATACCCAAATATAGTCGAATATTTATAAAAAAATATTTTGATACAAACTGTATTTCCCTGACACCAACAGCCCAAAAATGATGAATTATTGTATTACATTGGAATGATTACAATGAATCAAATTCTAATGGACTGATTTTTTTTTACAGTTTTGAAAAAGATGATTATATAAATTAAACCCATTTTAAATTGTGAGTAAGAATTATTTCATAAAAAATGAAAAATCTTATCATCCTCAAAATTAATTTCAACAATTCATCTTCATATGTAGGGAAATGTAAATAAAAAAATCTTTAGCTCAAATTCCCATTTTGAGTAATGCACATTGGATGAAATAAAGAATCAATGAACATAATAATCATGGAATGGTAAATAAATGAGAAAAAATTACATTAAACTAATGGATAGAGAATAATAAAATATGATTTAAATAAATTATTATCGAAAAAATCAATACAAATAATCGCATGAGATTGAAACCTGAATATGGATATTCTGGATAATGAAATATTCACATTGAATAACAATATTGACTAAAATTATAATATTCGGTGTCTTAAAAATCATGATATACCCTAAAAATATAAATCCTAAAAAAAATTTATGCATGTTGGTATAAAACCATATTATTTTTTTCAGTATATATCTATCTAATAATATAAAATTGATTCCAAATAAACACGAAAAGTTTGTTGTCAACCGGTATCGTCCCATGAGACTATTTATGGATCATGTGGCTTGAATTAACCCGTCTACAACATAGTGTTGAATCAAATAATCATCCAAAACCTATTTCATACAAGTCCAAATAAATTCACTTATATTGAAAAATTTATTTCATCAATAAATCATGTGCCTTTTAATACAATATCCATACAAAATAGAAGGTAAAGTTTTTTCAATATATCCCCCAGTAAATCAAATAACTGTCAAAGTAAACATCATATGTAAAAAATAGAATACATAAAAATCAAATAATAACATATATTATAAAATAAAATTTAAATTAATGATAAATTCAAGGAAAATGGAAAATATTACAATTAAGTAATTTTTTCTAGAGATATTTAGTAATCAAAAGTGATTTCACAACCATAGTATATCTTATAAATTTTTAAATCAAAACCCGATGGATAGAATAATTCAAATTGATTCATAAAATACAATGAATTATGTTGTAATCATGATATTTAATGATACATGGATATTATATACATTACATCAATAGGAATCATTGTATAATAAAAAATAAGTCACATTTGAATATAAATTGAGATAAAATCTATACAATGAGTCTGACAGGTCACGTGTGTCTCTATATACCAGAATAATAAACATATCAAAATTACTTACTAATTTGTTAACCTTTTTAAATATTATTATTACCTCTATTACACCTATTAACAGGTTATATACAATTACTTAATTAATTATTTTTATGTTGGATGTTTTGACCATATTCAGTTAATGTGTTAAACAAACAACTTGTTTGTCAGACAATGGTCAAAGAGGTCAGTTTTAAACACATAAAAAATAATTATCATATGTCTAAAAAATTATCATTTAAAAACCCATATTGTATGACAGTTTTAGAAAATGATCTCAAATTATAGTCATATAGTTGGTAGGTTGTATTTAGATATAATTAATGTTTCCCTTTTTTAATGATTATTACAGAATGAATGTATGTAAAATTTAAATATATATTTATATCATTAAAATTATATCTCATGTAAAAATTAATTAATCATATTACTTTTATATTTAAATCTTGTGATGAAAATAGACACACATTGTTTCATTTTGGTGATTTAATAAAAGAATGAAAAATAAATTATATATATACATAAATAACTATATTATAATTTCAGTATAATTTTAATGTGTTATGTATCACATTTTTTATTAAATCCATCTTTGTTACATTTTGTGTAAAAAATAAATGAATCACATTTCTATGAGAAAGTAGTAGTACACACATCTACAAACAATGTTATAATATAAAAAAAATGAAGAGCATGGTGGTATATGTTATAAAATTACTAAATAAGCATAATTATATTAAAAATATCATATACCTCATATATAAAATATAAATACATCATTATTTTATCCATGAATTAATGTGATCGTGGAGAATGAACAACATCAGTTTGTGAGGTGGTAGTCCTCTGTACACACGAACAATGATTGTTTTTCCCATTTGATGTAACTGTGTGATGGCATATGAACTTGCCTTAATATAAAAACATATAAGTATTGTAAGGATACTCAAGTTATTAAATAAAAAATATATTATAATATTTTATGTGGTGGACAATGAAATAAAATAAAAGAACCCATTCATAAATGTTACCTCTTTTTCAAGTAAGTCATTTTAATTTATACAAATAGTATTCCTTGTTTTTTAAAACAAAATTAAAGCATATATAATGATGGTAGGGATTTCTGGATATTATGTGGTCAGGTTATGGATGATCCAAAAAGTATTGAGTGGTTTTTAGAAGTGTGATGGGTAAGGGTTTGAGTTCCCTTTTACATGTGTGGGATAGTACAAAATGGGTATTCTTGAAGAGATTTTTTTTGTACCCAAATTTTTAGTAACCATGATTCTTTCATTACAAATTTAATTTGATCCATGATTGGGTAAAATATAAATATGGCCTGAATATTGGTGCTTTAAATGTTTTGGGTAATATTATCACCTCATATTATGTGTTTAGTCATTATAAAAATTTGTTTTTACTGGAATCAATGTAAATAATATGAACATCTATCACTAAATAAATTACTAAAACATATGTTTTCATATACAAGAATTTATAAATTGTTCTGATTACAAATATTGGATCAATTTTTAAAAATTAAAATAATAGAAGTGGACAACATTAAATTAAAATTAAACCCATATACTTGGTTGGAAACTAGTTTTTTTTGTGAAAATTTTCATATTTTTTCTATGTTTTAATATCTAAATGAAATATAAAAATAAATAAAAAATATATTGAAAGATAAGAAATTGTTCTTATGAATCTTTTAAAAATTCATAATATAATTGTTCTGTTGACTCAATAATGTTTCCTTATGACTTTTCCATTTTTTCATGTTTGGACAGATTGTAGAGTCAATAATTTTTACTTATTACTCTACCATTTCTTCATGTTTTTAAAATCACGAACACCTTATCTTAAGGAAAATTTCATTTACCCTATTCTTTAGTTTCATAAGGATATTTTTCTTCCCCAATGATATTTATCCTTACAATATTTTTTATTGTTCATATTTTATCTAAGTAGAAAATTCAGTTTCATATCCAACACCTTAGAATCATATAAATACATAGATATAGAGAATTCAGTTTTCAAGATCCGAATTCAAGTTATGAATTCTCTGAATTCAAGTTCTGAACATTCTATGTTCAGATTCATAACTTTCTGAATTTAGAATCTGAACATTCTAAGTTCAGACTCCAAGTTCTCTAAATTCAATCTCCTAACATTATTAATTCAGACTCCATGTTCTCTGAATTCAGACTCCGAAATTTCTAAGTTCAAACTCCGAGTTCTCTGAATTTAAACTCCGAACATTCTATGTTCAGACTCCGAGTTCTCTGAATTCAGACTCCGAATTCTTATGAATTCAGACTCTGAACAATTTAAGTTCAGAATTGTAATTCAAATGAATTTAGACTCTTAATATCCATGAAATTAAGACTCCGGAATTCTATAGAATTCAGGTTCTAAATTCCATTGATGACAGAATGTGAATATCTATGTGCTATTAATCTGAATGGTTTTTTGTTAGACTCTGTACATTAATTTTTCCTTACACATTGATAAATTAATTTGGATAATATACCATATTTTTTATTAATCTTGTTTTGGTTATAAATTTATTGCATGCATTCAGTTACAATATAACTGTTGTTTGAGTGAAACGTGTACAGGTCCCTCTGAAATTCAAGGAAAAATATGACAGTTAGACGAGGGGGCTAGCCATTGAGATTGTGCCTATAAATAGGATCTCATTTTAATGAGCTCTCAACTATTCTACAACTCTAGAGGATGCATTCCTGCAGAATTGATTTTTAGAGAGAGACTTTCATGCTTGGTGCGTACTAAACATCTTGTTCAGAATTGCTTTGTTCGACTCTGAATGTTGCTGAGTACATTCGAGGGAATCCGGGGATAAGAAGACAGTGGTGCCGACTACCATGAAGTTCGAGGGCTTGCAGGGATAACAAGACAGAATCCGATCTTTATATCGAATTCTTACCCTAGTGTTGGTAAGCCAGACATTCTTGAAACTATAAATCAAGGGACCTTTATCCAAGGTTGTTGGATATCCGTCACTCTGGGTTAAAAGATATACTACAGGTTACTTGTATTTTTTTATGTTTCTAAATGAATTTTGGCTGTTTAGGAATATATAACTATATTATACATTCATATACATGTACACTCTAATTTATTGATATTATATAAACTTTAATCTAGAATATTTGTTTTTCGAAACTTTTGTTATGTTTCATTTATGGAAGCAATTATTCGGAATTACATTCTCAGAATGAAATTTTCGGAATCAAGAAAGTTTGTATAACTTTTTGGTTTTGAAAATATACCTTGTTTAACCTTGTTAAACAATAAAAAGGTTTTTAACCACCTTTAAAAGTTCCCAAAAAAATTTAAGGTATACAATTCACCCCTCCCCACTACTTGTATATTGAGCATCTACATCATCATTTTGATCCAACAGTAGGTACCATTGGAGAATTTAATACTCTATTCCAACCTACCAATTTGTATTTGAGCAGGTCTCTGAAATACTTATATTCACATATAAGATTTCTTGCTCTAGTTTTTCATTGTTCTATATTTTCCTTGATTAGGAAATTTTTATTCTTGTTTACAATCTTTTATTGCTGACAAGTTTGTGTAGAAAGAATTTCATTAATATGGAAGGAATGAACGTTGGTTCCATAAACAACATAAATCATACTAGACCAGCTATTTTTGATGGGAATGATTATGAATATTGGAGAGATCATATGATGTATTTTGTAATCATTATTGGCGTGGACAACTTTGTAATGTTTACTGGATATTACAAGATACAAGATAAGGAAGTCAAGAGTTTTACTAATAAAGAGAAGTTTGATTATCAACATAACTATAAGGTATGAAATACATTGTTTTGTTCCATGACCAGGAGTATATATAGCCAGATTTATTCATGTGAAGTCGGAAATTGTATTTGTAAGAAGCTTGAAGTTACAGATTTTGGTACTTCCAAAGATATTGAAACTAAAAGAGCTACGCTTAGAGCTGAGTACCACCGTTTTTTCTTTCCTTATAGAGAACATATTTTTAAGGGACATTAAATATTTATGACTATTGTCAATAGCTTACAATCCATGTGTGAAAATTTTTGGATGATGAGGCACTTATAGACAAAATTATATACATCATGCTTAATGATGGGGAATCCAAGAGAACAACAATAGATGAGAATATGAAAATCTCACAGATCACTCTTGATGAAATTTTTGGAACTCTTCTTCCACATGAGACTATAATGAAGTGAGATGCTGACAATGTAAAGAAGAATAATGGAAATGGAAGTTCTTCTTTTTCAACAATTTCAAATCATATGAATTACAAGACTCTTTAAAGAGTTACAATATATAAATCTAAGAAGGTTGTTATAAAATCTGAGTCTAGTGAAATTGAACATTCTGAGAAAGAACTAGCTAATTTTTCTCTAAGGGTGAACAAGATAGTTGGGAACAAAAACATTCGTTTTAGATACAAGAATAATGATAGAAAGGATAAGAAAGACTCTGAAGTCACTTGTTATGAATGCAAAAGTGTTGGACATATAAGGCCTGATTTTCCTAGGATTTTGATAAAAGAATGAAAGGAAAATAATTAGGAGAGATATAGACTGAAGTAATACAGAGATAAAGATAAGAATGTTATGAAAGCTAATGACACCTGGAGTTCCTTTGGTGGAGACTCTTTTGATGAATACTCAGATTACGAATCTTCTGGACAGAGAATCTTGGTCAAATAGCCAAAGTACCTATTGAAAATCATTTCTTATTGGATAAGATACACAATGATAAATCTATTACCAATGTATCCTTGAATGCTAATTATAGTGAGAGTAATTATTATGAATCCCCAGATGAAGAATCTTCTTCTGATGAAGATAATACTTTTCCTACCTATGAAGAAGTGTCTAGGTTTCCTAAGCTTCTAGAGAATGAAAATTCTAAAGTCAAGAGAAATAATGATAAGGCAAATTTTATGATTTTTTTCTTTCTAAGGAAATATCATATCAATCTAGCGATCTTGATAAGAAAACACCGGATTTTTAAGGTATTTCAAAAAACCATGAGAATGTTAATTCCAATAAGGATAATCATTATAAGGACTTAGAAAATAAAATTTATAAGAAAAATGTTTTTAAGCCTAAATCTAGTGTTAAAACTAATCTTTTAAATGATAATAACATATTTATTAGACTAAAGTCATAAATATTTTCCTTGAAAAAGAGTTTTTCAAACATTACCTTAGGTAAGGACAATTTTGATAAGAGTTATTCTCAAATTCGACCTCTAAGAAATAATTATGGATTTGGTTATACTAGATCAATACCAATTTTTAGTAACAATTTTTTTGTTCCTCCAAGTGATCCATTTTTTAATAAGTGTTAGTGTGGTGTGAATTGGAAAAAAATTACATAAATAAAATGTAGTCTTAAGGCTTTCATAAAGATTATTTCTCTAAGAAAATGTGGTACCAAAAATTTTTCTTTCTAAAGTATCCAGATCCAAAAATGTTTGGGTTCTGAAAATATAACATTTTTATTTCCGGGGAAATAAAGAATGTTCCAGTAGAAATAAATGGTACATGGATATTGGATGTTCCTGGCATATGACTGGTATCAAAAACTTCTTTGAAATGATTATCATGACGAAAGGAGGAAAAGTAACTTTTGGACGTAATGCTAATGGAGAAATTATTAGTATATGTATCATTATTCTTTGGGAAAAACATTGATTTCAAATGTTTTATTTTCTAAGGGTCTTAAGAACAACCTCATTAACATTATTCAATTATGTGATGAAGGTTTCCTTGTGAATTTAAGGAATGAAAAATTATTAGTACACAATTCCAAGAAAGAGTTTATTCTTTATGCCCATATGCAAGAGTATCTTTACACGCTAATCTTAGAAGTCCTTAGGATCCAAGTCCTACATTTCCTTAGTGCAATGGAAGATCATTTTTTTTTGTGGAATAGAAGGTTATGAAAGTGTAACCTTAAGAAATTATGCAAACTCTCTAATAAAAGACTTGTTAAGGATCTACTGGATAATAGATTTGATTCTTCAAAATATTTTGATCCTTATCAATATGGTTAGCAACATAAATCAAGTATTAAATCAGTTGGTGAAGATTCTACCATTGATGCATTACATTTAGTGCATATGGATATTTTTGGTCCAACAGAAACTGGTAGCATTGGAGGAATATATTATGTATTTTTTTAGTTGTTGATGACACTAGATTTATGTGGGACAGTTTTCTATATGGGAAATATGAAGATTTTTTTATTTCAAATGTTTTATATCCCTAATTAAAAATGAGAAAAAACTTTATTTGATAATTATTCATAGTGATCATAGAAGATAATTTCAAACATCTGACTTTGAATCATTTTGTAGAAGAAAATTCATTACTCGTAACCTGTCAGCACACAGAACACCTCAACAAATTATTGTTGTTTAAAGAATAAATAGAATTCTTCAAAAGATAACAAGAACCATGTTGAGTGAATATTCTATAGCCAATACTTTTTTGGATGAATCTATAAGTACCGCTTGTTAAACTATAGATCGTGTTTGATAAGACATTTTCTTAATAAAACTCCTTATGAGTTATGTAATGGTAGAAAACCTAGAAATTCCTATTTCAATGTTTTTAGTAGCAAGGTATTATTTCATAATACTAAAGTTAATTTACACGAATTCACACCAAAATCTGATGAAGGAATTTTCTTAGGATACTCCATAACTTCTAAGGCTTATAGAGATTCCAATAAAAATACTTGTGCTATTAAAGAAACAGTGCGAGTCAAATTTGATGACACTGACCCTTTTGTTTTAAAAAAACCACAACCTACATCTCTGAATATGTTATTAATAATTGATTATCAACCTTTGTTTGAAGATCATTCTAATAAGAAAAATGTTCATGAAAATATTTCTGATGCATTTACCCGAGAAGATTTTCTACCCTATTTTGATGAACAAGTTTTAAAAATACCAAATTAGTTGTTTCTAAAGAATCATCCCACTGACAGCATCATTTTTGATGTAATTAAACCTTCATGGACTAAATGTTACTTATGAAATGAAGTATAACATCTAGAATTCCATTCCCAATTAGAGCTAGAAATCACTGATGAAGCCTTAGGTGATGATGATCGGATAAAATCTATTCAAGATGAGCTAAATGAATTCAAAATGAATAAATTCTGGACCTTGGTTGAAAAACCTAAGGAATCATCTGTTTTTATAGTAAAATGTGTATTCATAAACATGTGTGATGAAAATGGATTCATAGTAAGTAGTAATGCTAGGATGGTTTCTAAAGACTATAATCAACAAGAAAGAATAGACTATGAAAACCCATATACTCTAGAAGCTAGACATGAATCTTTTCATATTCTTCTTTCCTTTGCAACATTATTCAATTTCAATATTTTTCAAATGGATGTTAAATGTTTTTTACTTAATGGTTGTGTTTAAGAGGATGGTTTTGTTAAACAACCTCCTCGTTTTGAAGATGCAAAACATAATGAACATGTTTACAAACATACCAAAGCATTGTATGGACTAAAGAAAGCCCCTCAGGCATGGTATGTTATAATTACATGATTTTTTATTCAAAATATTTATGTTAAGGGAAATGATGATCCAAAAATTTTTATAAAAAAAATATAATAAAAATGTTTTCATTGTTTAAATTTTTTTATGACATTGTATTTTGTTCAACGCATTAATCTTTAACTGATTGATTTGTGGATCTAATGAAATATGAGTTTGAAATGAGTATGATTGGTGAGTTAACATTTTTCCTCGGTTTTCAAATTTTTAAAAAACCAGAAGCAATATATATATCCCAACATAAGAATATTAAATATCTTCTAAAAAGGTATGGATATGAAAACACTTATAGTAAAAGTACTCCCATTGGTAAATAAAATTCACTTGATCTTGATGAAGCTGGGAAACCGGTAGATCAAATATATTTTAATGGTATGATAGAAGTCTACATTACATGATAGCTGGTCATATATACTTAATGTATTCAGTTTTCTTATGTGTAAGATATCATTCAAATCCAATGGAATCTCATTTAAAGGTAGTGAAAAGGATGTTTTGCAACTTAAACTGAATCATGGATCTAGAAGTCTTTTATACTTCTGGAAATGATTTTGTTTTAAATAGTTTTTCATATGATGACTTTGGTATATGTAGAATAGATTGACAAAGTACATCCATAACTTGTCATTTATTTTGAGATTCATTAATTTCTTGGTCTTGCAAAAAGCAACACTCAGTAGCACTTTCCACTGTTGAAGCTGAATATGTAGCAGCTAGATGTTGTTGTGCTCAAGTTTTGTGGATGAAACACACCCTCATAGACTATGGTATGAGTTTTACCAAAACACAAATTTTTTGTGATAATACTATCACCATTTCCTTATGAAAAAACCTTGCACATCACTCTCTTAAAAAACACATATATATTAGGCATCACTTTCATAGTGATCACACATAAAAAGGAGATATAATTCTTCAATTTATCAGAACTCAAGGGCAACATGCTGATATTTTCACAAAATATTTACCCTCTGATAGATTTGAATACATTAAACAGTTGTTACGAATGTTAATAGTAAGGTAATATTCCATGATAACTTCCTATTGAAACCAATTTCCTTACAGTAAGAAAGTACTTTTCACTAGGAGAGTACATTTTTTTGTCAGTTTTTTAAATTTTTCATAGTCAAAATTTATCTTAGTCAAAAAAATGTGTAGTCAATCATTTTTCATAGTATACATTTGTCGTAGTCAAAAAAAATTCTTAGTCTATATTTTTCGTAGTGAAAATTTTTCTTTTTCATAATTTTCGTAATGAAACATTTCTATAATTTTTATAATGAAAATTTTATAAATTTTTGTATTGAAGATTTTCTAAACTTTTAGTAAGGAAGATTTCATAAAATTTTCATAATGAAGATTTTATAAATTTTTCATAATGAAAATTTTCTAAATTTTGTGATGATGATTTTCTAAATTTTCATAATGAAGATTTTCTATAATTTTTGTAATGATTTTTTTTCAAATTTTCGTAATCAAAATTTTCAGAATTTAATGTTCTCCAAGAATAATTTTTCCCATTATGAATATGCTTCATAGAAATATGAAAGGTTTGTTTCCATTATTAAATTTTTGTAATCATCATTTACTTGTTGGTATTTTTAGCCTTTTTTATTTCTCTCATTCTCTTTTTCTTACATCGAATTGTTTTTATTAAAAAACCTCAAAGTATTGGATTCAATCAAAATTTCATTCTACTATTCATCTCAACCATCAGATCTGATCACAAGGTTTTGAAATTTTTTGATTGGGTATGGAAGTAGAATTGTTTCCCCAATTGCCTATATAAATCTCCCCCGATGGTTGTCCCACATCAAAATCCATGATTTTGTGTGCCGAAGTCCTACCCTTCGACATAAGCTTATTCTGAATTTTTCAAGGTTTCCACAACTTTGAATGTCTGTCTTTGTATCTTCTTAGAAAGGCATGTCAACTGTCAAGCTGTTTTCTGAATGAAAAATTTATAGAGGAATGTTGGTTCATCCAAATATCTTTACATAGTATGATTCTATCATCGCAAAGAACATCAAGCAGAATGTATGGGATTGTGTTTGAGTATCGAAACCAGGAGCTAAGGATCGGGTATATCAAGACTTTTTAGTTTAATTCTATGAGTCATCATGTTTTTTCAATGAAGAAGGAAAATTTGAATTCTTTTTCAAGAGTTATGGGAAGACTTATTCACTTTCTTGCACCAAGGTAGCCAGTTCGATTGGAGTTCCTTATGAAGGAGAAGCTGAGTTTTATTCTCATATTCTGTCGGATGTTCATGGATGCTTTATTAAGGTGAAGTCTATGGATTTCATTGGCCTTTCAGATGTAAAAACCCAAAATATTTTTCACCTATATACAAATTTTGGGATTTTTAAATTGTGCTTTCAAGGATTCATCATTTCGAGAAAATGGGACAAGGATACCTTGAAGAAGAGTGACATTTATATCATATATTTCATTGTCAACCAAGGGAATATATACATGGTTAATAGTATTATGATTACAATTGAGAACATAAAGAATGGAAATCTGAAGTCTTAGATTATCATATATCCATCCATTCTCTATAACTTGATTGTTTAGTGTTTAGATTCCTTTAAAATACATTGTAGTTCCAAGACAAGAAATTTAAAATTCATGCTAGTAAGTGATGATACTTTGAGAAAGATGAAAGCATGAATATCTAAAGAATCCGAAGAATTTCATGATTTACCTAAGGAGGAGGCAGAATCATTATCGAAGAAACAGGAGGGTGTTAGGACATCTAAGATGGGATGATGCAAGAGGATGTTGAAGTAAGTGGAAGAGAAAGGAAAAACTCCTGATGTTAAGGAAACCCAATCCGCACCACCAAAACATAAGAAGAAAAATAGAATATCAACATGAGATAGTAGAAAAATGGAGGGAAGAAAATGAGAAAAATAAAGGAGGGGATCCTAGCTTTGGTTTGGATCCTGTTGAAGAAAAAGTGTTAAAGGAAAAGACTACTGATGATCTTGAAAAGAAAGAAAATGAAAAGAAACAAAAGAAGAATATGATTGAAGTAGATATTGTGAAATCTCTTCTGAAGGATGCTATGAAAGCATCCGAAAACATTTAGGTACCACAATCCTTCTTAGTAGAAGCATTACCAGAGATACCGAGAATGAAATTTGTGAATCCCAAAAAATTTCAAGAAAAGGTAGTAGAGGAAGAAGAAGGGGAAGAATAAGGATGTGATTATACTGAAGATCTCATTAAGCAAGTAGAATATTTTCAAGGGAAGAGAAATTCATCTGATAATCTTTCAATATGAATATCTGAAGCTATGTATTCAAAGCATGCTACCCATAGGAAAGATGAGAATGGTTATGATGAGAAGGATAAAGCAGAAGTGAATAAGCTGTTTGAAGAAGAACATTCTAATCATGATTTCATTCAACAATAGGATGTTGAGGCAGGAGTTGAGAAGGAAAAGTTTGATGAAGACAGAATTGGTCAACTCTCTGATAGTGAACATGAATCCCCTAACTAAGATGAAGACACTATGAAGGTTGATAAGGGAAAAAAGATGGTTGTTGATACACCTACCAATAATGCTGTGAAGAAGAAAGAAGTTGGTGGATCATCAAAGAGGGTGGATATTAAAATAGAGAAAGAGCCCTCACTATGTAATGTTTCAGATTCAGAATTGCCCTCTGTTGGACATGATTTCATAGTCCAGTATTTGAAGAAGCTTGTGGTATATATTCCAATATTTTCAAGTATTGAATCCAGATTCCAAATGCTTCAACACACCATAAATCAAAAATAAGATTCAGTATCCATGTTGATGGATAAGTGTGTCAGTCTTGAAGAAGATTTAAAATCATTTTTCATAAACTATGATGCTCACAAAAGACCTTCCAAGAAAATGACCAGTTATTCAATGAAATCAATAAAATACATGATAATTCCTAATTAGTTTCAAGAATGTGTGAAGGATCAATTTGATACCAATTATGGGAACATCTAGGATCTCACAAATAGATTCGAGGAAAAAATAACCCTGTAAAATAATTCTCAAATTCATGAAGTGCAAGATCTGAAGAGAAATTATATTCAGTTTCTCAAAGATGGAAAAGATCTCATGATTGAGATATAATAAAATCTTTTCAATTAGGAATAATACTTGGAGGCTCAGGAAGATATTCTTAAAGCTCAGGAAGAAAAAATAAAATCGTTAGAGATGAAAACTGAGGATCAGGATCAGACTCTCAAACAAGCAGAGGAAGATCACAAGGAGATGAAGAAGCTCAAAAGTATTGTGAAGAAGTTGATGTTGAATGCCAAGGAAGGACAATATTGTTTAATTATGATCTTTTGTTGTATTACTTACTTGTACATATTTCTCCAAAACTAATAAAAATTTTCAGTTTCTCTTCATATATTTTGTTATCTTTTAATATTATTTCAGGTACCATATTTTCTTTTCCTTTACCTGTATTCATCTTTCAAAATCACTAATGGAGAGAAAATAAAAAAATACTAAGAAAATAGAAAATTTCTCTAAGGTGGAGTACATCTTAGGGGGAGTTCTTATAGAAGAAATTTTTTGTAAAAAAAAATGCTAACTCTCATTTCAGAAATCTAGATTATGATTCTTAGTGTGTCCAAATCCTATGGGGGAGTTAGTCATATTCATCATTGTGCATGTGTTAAGGGAGATAAGTTTTACTTTCAAAGTACAGAAAAATATTTTCTAAGTCCTTAAATTGTTTTTCGTAAGGATTTTTGTGCTTTTCAAAAAGGGGGATATTGTTGAGTAAATAAGGTATCCTTATGAACTTTTCTTTCCTTCATGTTTGGGGAGATTATTGAATAAAAAATGTTTCCTTATTACTCTACCATTTCTTCTTGTTTTGAAAATCACAAACACCTTATCTTAAGGGAAATTTCATTTACCATTTTCTTTACTTTAATAAGGAAATTTTCCTTCCCCAAGAAAATTTATCAATACAATATTTTTAATTGTTATTATTTTATCAAAAAAGAAAACTTGGTTTTGTATCAAAAAATTCATACTCAAATAAATAAATAGTTATAGAGAATTCTGTTTTCAAGATCTGAATTCAGGTTCCAAATTTTCTAAATTTATGTTCTGAACATTCTATGTTCGGACAATAAACTTTTTGAATTCGGACTCCAAACATTCGGAGTTCAGACTCCGAGTTCTCTGAAATAACACTCCAAACATTCTCAGTACAAAATTTTAGTTCTCTGAATTCTGACTTTGATCATTTTGAGTTCTGACTCCATGTTCTCGGAATTCAGACTCCGAACATTCTCAGTTGAGACTCCGAGTTCTCTGAATATAGACACCGAACATTTTGAAGTACAAACTCTAGATTCTCATGAATTCAGACTCTGATCATTGTATGTTCAGACTTTGAATTCATATGAATTCAGACTCCGAATTATCTTGAAATTTAGACTTCATAATTCAATATAATTCAAGTTCTGAATTTATTTAAATACAGAATCCAAATATCTATGTGTTATAAACACTGAATGGTTTTTGGATAGACTATGAAGATTCATTTTCCCTTAAAATCAAAAAAATTAATTTGTTTATCCTACCATATTTTTGCTCACTCATGTTTTGGTAATAAAACGAAGACATTCATTCAGTTACTAACTAACTGTTGTTTGAGTGACCGTCTATAGGCCCCTCAAGAATTTTAAGGAAAATATGATGGTTTGATGAGGGACCCAACCGTTGAGATAGTGCCTATAAATAGGAGCTCATTTGAATGAGCTCACAATAGGTCTATTACTCTAGATATTACATGTTGTTGTTGTAATTTCAATATATATAATTTTATTCATTGTTTGTACTAAATATCTTGTTCAGAATTTCTTTGTGTGACTCCAAATGTTGATGAGTACATCCGAGGGCTTCTAGGGATAAGAAGACAGAGGTGTTGACTTCCTTTAAGTTTGAGAGCTTGCAGAGATAACAAAACATACTCCAATCATCGTATCGTGGGATTACCCTAGTGTGGGTAAGACAGACATTCTTGAAAGTATAAATTAAGGGACCTTTATCCAAGTTTGTTGGATACCCTTCTCATTGGGTGATAATATTTACTAATTATTATTTGTGTTGTTTCAAGTTTTTTTTTATTTTGGTTTTTGAGGAAAGTATAACTATCTTATGCATTCATATACATGTACACTCTGACTTAGTGATATTCTATACGCATTAAGATAGAATATTTGTTTTGTAAACAATTGTTAACGTTCATTTCCGGAATCAGTTTTTCGGAATTACATTCTAGGAATCAAATTTCTGGAATCAAGAATGTTTTTAGAACATAGAGGTTTTGTGAATTTGCCTTTTTTAACTTTGTTAAACAATAGAATGGTTTTTAACCATCTTTAAAATCTTCCAATGGATTTTTTATGTATACAATTCACCCCCCACCCCTCTTGTATATTGAGAATCTACATCATCATTTAAATCCTACAGTTAGTATCGTAGGATAATATCATCCTCCATTCAAACCTAACATTTACTATATTAACTATTTAATGAAAAATCTATTTTTAATTAAAATTATGTATTTTTATCTATTCACAATACGACGAACAATCTCATAAAAATAATAAATACCAAAGAATATAGAATTTTTTTTACTCATTAAAAAATTAGGGTTATATAGTAAAATATAATTAGTAAAAGGGTCCAAATTGGATATAAAATATTTTCACCATTGAAATGTAACAAAACAATCTTTAGATAAAAAATTATTTTTTATGCATGCAGTTAAAACTTTTAATATATTTTCTTTATCAAACCTATGCGATAAATGTAAAAAAATTAATTGAATGTATGAAATTTATATATTTTTTATTATCATTCACAAAAAGTGAATAATATTTTTTCTTATCATAAAACACATTGGTGGTTCTAAAACAATCATTCATAATAACACATCATTTATACTCAATTGGGTTCTATATTAATTTCTAAAACCAAATAATTATATAAACATATGTTACCAATATTTTCCAGATTTAGTTAACCCATTTCATACATGTCATTAAAATGATTTATTGATATCTATCATATTAAATAATAATATTATTAGTATATTATAGTGTGTTAAAACTCATTATTTCTTTTACTTCAAGCAATCCTCGATGTTCCGTGTAGAGAAATCTAAGAATAATTTTTCTTGTAATGACCTCTATACTCAATATTGCATGTTGTTTAATCTTATAATTATCATACTATAAAAGAATGCTAGAAATGAAATGAAAGTTATTCTAATGGTAAAATAATATAATTTCATGGGTTGTTAAAATAATTATTATTGAATGTTATATGATTATTAAACCTTATTTATTCTCTGTCAATCCATCACATGGGAATTTAATGTGTCACTCAACCGTACATAAATCATATTGTCTCCATATATCAATAATATTTATTTATCATCACAAGATTGTATGTATGGTTATTATGATGGGATTAATGTTAATATATTATTCTAATGAAATATTTAAACTTATTTATATATAATTTCATTTCCAACTTCTTATCTTCAAATCATTTGGAAAATTAGGACACATATTATTTTTATGTGTGAACTACCACCTCCATGAGGCGATTCAATTCATTTTCATATTTTTATGGATTTAAATAAGGATGGATTTATTGAAATTATATGATATATATTATATACAAATTATTCTATAAATGTCTTTAATTTTTCATTTATTTTTCCCATCCATTAAAAATTTGAAATGAACGTTCATGAGTATATACGACTGACCATCTCCACGAACGATGTAATAAATTTTTCAATATGTATCTTATATAAATTACTATAAAAATGAATATAATGAATATAAATTATTTTTATATAGTTATTTACATTGTCTAGATAATGTAACTATCATCCAAATTGAAGTATCAAAACTAATGAACATGAATATACATGAAAAAGGGAGTAGATATCAGCTAGAAAATAGATTTTAATAACGAAGTTTCATTGAATAGTTGTAAAAAGGTTATAAGTAAATAATATATGGTGTAATATATAGATGATTATGGTTATTTAATATATTTATAAAAAATACATATTTTATATATATGTGTTTTTAATGATTAAAATTGAATTTGGACAGATGGGAAGGGATTTTTTATTCACTTTTATTTATTCATAAGACATGTCATATTCAAAATATATTTCTTTTATGTGGGTTATATACCTTCCATGAATTTATTTTGTGATTATAATAATTAATTTTATGGAGGTATACATATCCATATAGTTTTTATTTATTTAATGTGTCTTAATCTTCAAATGATAAAAAAGAGGCAATGATTTTTATGTTGTAATCTCCTTATTAATAGTTTTTTTTATATTTTATATGATTAAATAATGTGATCTACATATTATGATACTCAAGGATTTTCATTAAATCATTTTATTTATTGAAAATAAATATAATCCATTAATAACCACCATCATAATTACTCAATATAATTATAATATGTTATAATTGAAAATCATCTTCCTAACTCTGCTTGGTGAAAAATATATTAAATCATATCTATTTTTTCATAAAATGTTGTAATGTGGTTTTTTACTATTATATTTTTTAAAAAATAATTTATTACAGATGTTTAAATTTTAACAACGTGGGTTTAATGTATAATTTCTCTCATTTTTCAAATGAGATACTTTTTTATTAGTTACAAAAAAATAAAATGAATGTTTTTTTATCATATTGAACTAGAAAAAAATTGCATCCATCATGACCAATCAATGTTTTTAATCATTTTTTACATGTATTCAATTTTATTATCAATGAATAAATTTAACATGATATTTTTGATATTTTTTATTTTGAATGATTAAATTTAAAAGGGAAAGGTAACATTCATCAATATTGATCTAATGATATTCTAATATAATTCTTATTCACCAATGACAAAAAAATTATGATTTAACAGATAAATTAATAGGGATACGTTTTAACATCATGCCCCTATACATTTTCCTAATATGTGACATGGGATCTTCTAGGCCATATGTGTCATCCCCAAGGTAATATATCGAAAACACAAACAAATATAATAGAAAACCATTATATAATGCATGGGTATAAAATAAAACAATAAACAAAACCATGACAAAACCCACGTTATATTAAAAGTGGAAACAAAAAATATATACCGAAGAAGGAAAAAATGAAACAAAAATTAAAACTCCAAAGTGACAACAGTCTGGAACACCACTCCCGATCCAAGCATCAACTCAAATTATCAAGCTACTAAATCAAGTATAATCACTAATGAATTGATAAAACTCTCTATAGATTACATTGGAAGACTAAAAATATCCCCAAAGTTGGTTGTGATTCTAATCTCTATATGATGTGAACAATAACTTCCCAATTCATGCCAATATGAAGTATAATTGTAGCACATTTCTAAATTATTTTATAAGAAGTATATACATTTTATATCAAAAAATATATTTTTTTACTGGAAATCATCATAAAATCATTTGAAACATCACAAGATTTATTCAATATATTATTTTCAAGTACACATTAGTATCCACAATCATAGACACACACACATACTCAATATGTGTTTCACCATTGATGGTGGAACATCACATCCATAATCCGTCCACCTTTTAAAGTGGTACTTAATGACCATTATCAATCTCATTCAACTCATGATGAACTATAAAATCCAATGTGATTTAAATTATTTCAATTATAACATATAATTCATTTGAAAATTTTCATAATGTACATTTCTTGCATTTAATTTATTAAAATTATAAAATGACAACTAAAAATGATAAACAAATGGATTTTTTTAAAACAAATAAACCATACCCATTATGAAATAAAATACAAAAAAAATCATACATAATCACATTATTATTTTATTACATATTAAATATAATTAATAAATTAAATATTATCAATAATGATCTAAATGTTGTTTATTTGACAAATAATCCACCTACCTCACATTTATTTGTGAAAATGAAGAATGAAAAAACAAAAAACCATTATCATAACACAACACATGATCTATTAACTATATGCATTTTGATTTTCCAACAAATACATTAAAAACACATATAACAATCTATAGTGGAAAATATTAGTGTTTTTATAAGAGAGATAGAGAGAATAAACCTATATATAAGAAGAACAATGATGAATGGGGACATGCTAATGAATCTGGTCCCCAATCATAGATTTATTCACACATATATAAATTTCAGATTAAGGTGGTTAATTTATTATGAAACAAGAGGAATATAAATTCACATAATTGAGTAGTATGGGATTAATGAAGATTAATGGGGATATTTGGGATTAGATCCACATTTCAATGATGTTAAATTATATGATTTTTGTTTTGGACACATTATTTGAATAGTTGTGCACCAACCAAGGGGTTTTAATATTATATATTCATTCCTAATATAGTTAGATCACATTGTTGGAAAAAAATTTATCCAACCATGAAACTACCTCAATTTCAAGATGTAGGGTTTCACATATACATTCTCAAGGTATGGATAAACTTTTTAACCATCTATTTTCCATTTTCATCCAATGTACCATATTTTGAAAATTATTAATGGTTTCTACTATCTATATAGACTCATTATATATCTATAATCAACTCAAAAATATTTATATAACACTTATAAATTCCCTATAAAAAACCAAGTCCTTATAGGGACTCAATATGAATTAATAATTGGTATTTTAATGAAAACTAATGGTGATACATTATTCCCCCCACTGGCTATTCCATACCTATAATTATGAAAACCCATCTTTCCCTGCACGTGTTTGGTCAATCGATTAAATATTTCCACCTCATTCTCCCATGTTTCTTCTTAAATCTGACCATTTTTCAATTAAACATTCTATATAACTATTATTTTCCAATTAAACATCTCATTATCATACCCAAAATATATATCAACACAAGAGTCAACATAACATCCAATCATTGGTCAATGTGATCCCATTAAATCACATTGTGATGATAAATTCCATAATTTATTAACTGAGATAAATTAAACAAATTTTTGGTAGAACTGAATATTTTTAAGATAAAAAATTGATATTCCCCCTCACTAAACCGTTTATTTATCTCAAAAGAACATATGTATCAAGGATATAATTTAAACTACATATCATAATGAATATTCACATTCCCTAAACAATTTTTTTCAGAACACAATAATAGTCACCTCAAATGAAAACATTTGTTGAGGATGATCTTACTATAATATCTAATGACCCTAATCCCTATCCAAGGACTATGTAATAAACTGAATCTTCTCTTTTTTATCTTATAAAATTATGGTCCCCAATAATAATGTCTCACATTTTTTCACCCAAAAAATGTGTATAATGTCAAGTCCAAAATTGAAATTATTCATTATAAGATATATTTATCAAGGCTAGATAACTATATTTATACCAGAACTATAATATTGGTAAATATTACACCAAAGATCCCCAAAAATCCATCAAACATGAAATAATAATTCAGCCAAAATTGGGAGTGTCTATTTAGACTAACCATCTGTTTAAGGATGATGAGTCCTACTGATTGTAAACAATGTTCCATGTTCTTATAGAATTTAAAGATACTATATATACACATTGGGTCTCTAACTGATACAATAGATGATCAAACATTGATTATGTTTACAATTTCAATAATATATATTTTTTCTAATATTATTTTGAATATGTTTCATGAATCATGATGTTGTGATTTAACTTTAGGTGCCAATTCATTGTCACGCATTTGGAATCAAGATTACTAATCATATTTGGTAAAACAGTTAAAAAATCCAATGATATCTTCAACCATTTATACATTAATAGTGGGAAAGAATGAAACGAACTGTATGGTCATTGAATCACCTCCATTATATGATGATAGATGAAAAATCTCAGGACATACTCCAATATATCTCTTTCTATGCTAACTCACTAGAATTTCTCCTTATTATTTTCATACATATTTAGAATCCCAATGTGAATAACCAATAATGAATTTTATTAATCACTATGATTTTGTTCCAGAAAATCCATATTTATGACCATCTAATCTCGAAATTGAATACATAATGTTTCTTTTGTATTTTATCCCATATTAAAATCCCCATGACTGTGTTTTCCCCTTTTCGTAACACTGTAGTGATGAGATGCCTAATCATGTGTAACCTCTTCATCCAAATCTTTAACAAAGAAAACATGAATTAAAACTAATAAAACCATAGTCAATACATTCTAGATGAATATAAACTATGTCTAAAATTTAGTTCCATAGATGTGTAACCTATATATACTTCTTCAATTATGAATTACTACTTAATTATTCAAGTATAGTGTTCCCTTTAACTCATATATACAGAATGTTGAAATAAATCTTATATAGGTAAGCCTCCAATTTGAACTTACTAAAATTAAAATATCATTGGTTGGAAATATGTTTCACAATATTATGATCCATAGAAACCATTAATTTCTAACAAAATACTTAATTACTACAAGTTTTTCATGAATGAACCATGTCAAAAAATTACAAATCATGTGTCATGTAGTTCTTCTAATGAAACTATAACCATCATGAACCATAAATGAAAATATGAACCTTGGTCTTAAGAACACATCCCTAAAAAATTCAAATGCACACAATTGACTACATAGCTCAACATAGACTCTGTAAATGTGAGGATTGGTTTTAATGAATGTTAATCCTTATATTCAAAAAATTATTTTTTAATTCGTTATTCAATTAAAATTGGAAAACATATTACTCAATGAAATCATTGGTGATTCCATGTGTGAAAAAACATGTAAAAATATATATATTATGCTTCTAATCCAAGGAATCTATGCATCTCAATTTCAATCTTTAGTGTATTCTAAGAGATAAAAGCTTCAATCCTTTCCAAATCTATAGAGACTTTTTTACATAAATCAAATATCTAGAAAAAAATAAATCGTTTATCACTAAATTATACATTAAAAACATGTCATATAAATTATATTCCAATAAGAAATCCAAAATTATCATCATGGGTTATTGATGATTCACTTATGTTCCTCAATAAAAAAATATATTATCAAAAAACAATACCACGAAGGAATTATGATATCTCTTAAATAATCAATTTATCAATTCAATAACGATAGATTGAGGATTTCATAGAAAAAAATTCATAAAGTCCTATTACTTGTGTATATATATTATTTTAAAATATATCATTACTTACAAGAAATTACACTATCACAAATATGTTTTAAATCATTATTCGAAAAATTATTGATATATTCCATGGTAAGAACTTCTAGTATTTCAGATTTAGTTCCAACAACAAATTATAAATGTCATTATTTACATGACATTACACTATTATATCAAATAAAAAGAAACTAGATGTTATCCAATATTGTGAAAAACTTGTTTGGACAAAACAATCAATACAGTCATTTAACGATATCAAAACATTTGTAGCCAAAAGAAAGTCATGGAAATCCATATATGGCATAGATAAATACCAATGAATCATAACAGGATCAATAATTATAAAACAATAATTACACATAATTTCATCACCGAAAATTTTTCAAAGAAGGGTTTTTAGTATTAAAAAACAAAATCATCATCACAATAGACCAATTTTGTTTTAACAAAATTATATGAAATAAGAAACTGGTATTCAACCATATCAAATAGAAGAATTTATAAGTGTAGAATTAAAAATAATCATACCTCTCATCCTCAAAAAACCATATTGTTCATTTATAATTATATTATTAGATTCATGATATTACCTATTCATTGAACTTTTCTCCTTCATTAGCTATTAATATTGTTCTTTTTGAGGAGTTATGGTGTTTTTAGAATCAAAATTCCCCTTTTTATTATAATTTAAAGAGTTATTTTTCATCACAATTTCTTTTGAAGCATAAGATGATCGAGAAACATAATATGTGTCCCTCACATCAGACCATAGAGAACTATTAGAATATAACTAAATATGTGACATATTTATGTAAATTTGACATGATGTAGTTGGTTCCATTCTATTTCACTTGGATGTGATCCAGTGAAATACATTAAAAATACATTTACTTACTTTTGGATCAAGGATAATGGTTTACTTATCCCAATTCTATATTTTTTGGTGTAACTCTACTCTGTATTTATGTTTACCTCTTCATCTTATTAATAGCTTTTGAGTTCCCACCTATTCCTATTACAATATACAAGATACCTCAATCAATAATTAATTATTTATATATATATATACTATAGTCTATCTATTGACCAATTCTATATAATCCATTTTACAGTGCATGAAAATCATTGAGAGAATATGTAGACTTTATTAAGAATAAAAAATCATTCCTTTAAGGACATATTTTCAATATTTTTTTTGTTAAAGCGTACTTAATTCCTAAATATATCTACATACATCGTCACATAGTGAATATCACTCTTCCAAATAAATATGTTTTTCCTTTTAGGAATCAATAATATTTGATGATTCAATTTCATTATAAACAATTCATAAAAATTCCAACCAAGTCATTCAATGAAAAAATTACCATGAACTGATAATTTCTAAAATTTTAATCCCAAATACTCTAAAATATACATTTCCAACACTAAATTAATCTCTCCATGTGCTCCAAGGAAATAAATGATTTTATTCATCCTATTAAAAAGAAATTTTGTTTTCAATGATATGAATCCACATGAATGATCCATAGATTATGTTTTTAGAAAAAAAATAATGGTTCAAATGTTGTTGATCATCAGTCCTATTATAATTATCCATACCCTAGAATGTCAATAAAATGATTTTATGAATTTTTATGTTCACTTGTGGCTCATGTTAATCCACTTTTTATGAATAATCTTTCTGTTGGTTTATATGATGCCCATATGGTTCCATTTACTCTTACTATAACGACCTAATGTTTTATCAATAAAAATTATATTCATATATATATATATATATGTCATATTGTCACATGAAATCATAACAGAATTATCAATTAATTACTATGTGACCGTTAACACAAATGTTTCACTTTTGTGTTTGGAATTAGGAAAATCTGACATTCACAGTTGCAATCTGAAAGATGTTTGGAGTCGGATAATAAAGACGTTATTTTTTCATAAATAGTAGCAAACCCTTATGAATATTAATGATTACATTATCGATAGTGATATACCCTAATTAATAGTAACCTTAACATTGATAGTATATAAATATGATTTAAGTGAATTTATGGTGTAGCTATATTTTGAAATAAGTAAAGAAATGTTTTAAAACCGTTTTTATGAATAAATTTGGATTTTAATTTAATAATAAATTAATCATATTTAGAAAATTATTTCTAAAAAAATGGAATTTATTTTTTCATTCTACATGTGGATTAATGGACATGGTAAATTTTTGGGGACATTCTGAAATACAATAATTTTATTTTGAATAGTTGAATATATTAATTTACAGTAAAAACAAATTATAATTCAAATCCACTATTACTGACATCAAAACTAAATTAGTCACCAAAATATCGAACTCAAATGCATTTATTACTATTCTAGTTCATGGAATACAGACTATTTCATTTATTGTCATTAAATAATAAATTAATATTTATACTATTATGAAAACCCTCTTCCCCTCCACTAGAAATACCACCCATCCTTACCTCTTATTTTCACTCCTCTCAAGCCTTGTGACATGCCAATATTTTGCCCAAATATCTTTCTATTCTCCCTCCTAATGTCCAAAAGCCCGTAATATCAACAAAATACAAAATATTATCTTCTTAAGAGGCTCTCAAATGAGATAAACCCAGGAGGTAAATTATTCTCCCCATTAATTTTTTAAGTTATTTTCTTTTCTAGTTTAATTTCTCAACTCCCATCACGAAAATTGTATGATAAAAAAAGTGAAGTACATGTACTGGAAATATATTATTATAATATGATAGTTCATTATCTTCTCTCCTTTCAGAATTTTTTATTTGAAATAAATGAAAACACCGTTCGAGATGTGTTAATTTTGCATAATGAAGGATGGCGAGTTATGAATTTCCATTGTCGTCATCAATTATGCTCAGGAAAACATTTACATGGTTGAACCAGACTATAATATATTTAATATTCTGAAAATATGGTTCTGGAATCCTTTTGTATGCATGTTTTTTGTTTATAAATCAAAAATGTATTCATTGTTGTAAATAACCGCCAACAAACCCAAAAGGAGGCACTAACGTTTTATATAATGGTTCATCATCACATCAACTAAATTAATTGTTTTTAAACCATGTAAAATTATGGATACTAAATAATAAAATATAACTTCAATTCTGGTCATCCACCATCATCATTCATGTTTATTCGTACATGAACCAATTAATAAAACCAAGTAAGCCAACAGACCTGGTAAATGAAATTATACATCATTAAAAATAAAATGGGTATAAATGAACATAATAAAATTATAATAAATATTTGACATATATAATTGTTTTTCCAATTATTATTTATTTTACATAATTATATTTTCCAGTTGATTATGTTCATGAAAATACCACCTTTGGACTTAAGGTAAGGAACCCTCTCTATTTCACTATTATTAAATAATTTCCTCTATGCTATTCCATTTTATTGGGAATACCTAATGATGGGGTTTAATTAAGAAACTCACCTATAATATAGGGATGATGTATAATAGATGATAAATCCCTTCCTCTCCCATTATTCTCTCTTAACTACACCGGATACCATGTCGATAATCTGTAAGAAATTCTACCAGAATCTCCTTTATTACTTCATGTTTCCCAATCTTTTGTTTTACCCAAATGAAGTTTCCATTTATTTTAATGTAAAACCTATAAATTTTTTTATATTCTCTAAAATCATGTTTCATGATCCATCTATTATTCTCTTTTAGGGATATACATGCATTTTTGTGATTCCCTCCTTGATACTTCCCATTAAGAAAACTCATTTTAAGAGAATTTCCATAATTTTACCCCAACATCAATTGAAATATATCATATTTTTTAAGATATGATTGCATTTATTAAATCATTAATTTTTTTATGAAAATAGTCTTGGTTCACTTCTGGTTTTATATAAAATATTATTTCCATTTCTATTTTAAAAACTCTATAGTATTTTCCATAAAACCGCCAAATAAAATTTAATAATAAAATTTCTAAAATACATTTCATACATGATTCCACTTCTATTTTATATCACATAACATTATATATTTTTATTTTAATTTATGAATTTATATGTATATTCTAATTCCTTTCACTCATGGACACTATCATGATACACTGATTAGTTATGATTTATCTAATGATTATGGTACCCAATCCCTTCCATTTGTAACACTTATGTATATGTAAGATTGTTTATGTTTGATTATTTATGTGGAAATCATATTCATGAAATGTATTATGGTTGTGCCCAAATGTTTCTCCAACGCATTGTGTACGGATGAGTCTCACAAGGTGTTATGTGCAACGGTCATGGAGGTTTGACATGGCTTGTTCATGTATGTGAAATGGTCTTGGAGGCTAGCTTTGGCTTGTGCTACTATGGGAAACAGTCTTGGAGGTTATACATGACTCGTACAAAATTCATTTTTCATGTTTCTTCATCATTTCTATGATTACATGTATAAATGATCCAATTTGTTTTTGTTACAATTTCATATGATACATTACTTTTTATATCCCATGTCATGCCTTCCTTCCCATGTGCTAATGCTTTGTTCTTACGGTAATTCATTTACGATTCTTTTAGCTCTACCCATTATTCATGTTATCTCTAAGTTATCCTATGTATATGTAAGTGAAAAATGTAAGCCAATAGCTCATTAAGGATTTTATATAAAAATTTGGTTTTTATAAGGATTGATTATGTACGTAGTGTTCCAAAAAACCAGAATTTAGGATCCTAGGATTATAATATGATGTATAATTATGAATAAAAAACTATATTGTTATATGTAAAAGGATAGGGTCACTATAGTTGGTATCAGAGG
Organism: Viscum album; assembly: GCA_963277665.1. Taxonomy (NCBI): domain Eukaryota; kingdom Viridiplantae; phylum Streptophyta; class Magnoliopsida; order Santalales; family Viscaceae; genus Viscum; species Viscum album. The sequence goes on along the minus strand of OY728143.1, from coordinate 793,201,019 downwards.
GTGGTCTAGTTTTTTTGGAGATTATGAATAGAAGAACCTTAGTGAGTAATTTAAGAATGATACCAGGTATAAAGAAATACCATAATGTTTTGGTACATACAAATTAAGTGATTTATCAAGAAAATAAATCCATGTCTAGATAAAATAGGTAGAGGTAGATCTATCATTGATGTACCTAGGTGTGATAACCCTGATATGGTTTTTAGGGCATGACCCAAGATATCTAGGTTCATGAAAATGGGATTTCCTTCACTCTTGGTTGGACACTCCTGGGGAATATGCATTGGTAAATTCATGAGATTAGTGCAAAACATTAATAAATGAATAAAAAATCCCATAAGAATATAAGTTATGATATAGATAGAGGATACCCTATATTTGAAACTAAGGAATCACATTTTAAGATATACTCATCCTATTCAAGTTTATCCTTTTCTGTTCAAATATTTTTTTTATGTGTAATAACTATGTATTCAATCCATTTAATTGTACATTCTTCTTCTTAGTTAATAGTGCGGAATATAAGAACATGTTACAAAAATACCAATGTGATAGGAAATATGAATATTTACCAAATGACATGCCTAGTATGATGTGAACGGGTGCTCAAAACTTTATTATAGTACATTCCCATTTGTATAAACTTATGAATAATATCTTGAGTCATGTGGAAAGCCCTCCCCCTCTAAAGAAAGATAAAAATTCCATAGAATCCATCATGTTGAAATGGCCTCCCATGTTTAGTGGATCTTCTGATCCTCTCCTCATGGAATAGTGGATTAACTCCAATAAAAATATATTCTCCATCCTCCTGTGCTTAGAAAAAGATAAATATGTACATGAGGTTTAACATTTTTATGGGGAATCTGATCAGTTTTTGACACTGATGATGAATACAATGTCCCAAGAGGTAATTAATTCCACAGATTAGAAGGAATTCCTGAGGATGTTTTTCAATTAATATTTTTCTAGAACTTTCTGTCTCACGATGGAAAGTGTGTTACTCGGTCTTAATCAGAAGGAAGATAAGTCCATCAGGGCGTATGAAGATAACTTTACACGGCTTTCATGGTACACTTATGGCTATGTCAGGAAAACTGAAATCAATGTAGATCACTTTTTTAATAGACTAAATCCAAGTCTATGAAATGTGTTGCCGAATAGATACTTCAACAGTTATGAGGAGATTCTACATTGTGCCCTCAAGGTTGAAATGGATACTGAAGGCACTTAGTGGTATCATGGGCCAGGTGGAGTGAAGTGAATGTGGAGAATAACATGGGTGGATAAAAAACAAATCTCGTGATGGAATGTAGCCCGAATAAACCAGTTATAAAAGTTGTGGGAAGAATCATCCTGAGAACTATATAAAGGGAACCTAGAATTGCTTCAAATGCGGAATGTTGGGACATCTGGCCAAGAACTACTGAAGGGATATAAATAATCACACTAATGTGGAATTTTAAAGGAAGTTTCAAATCAACCCTCAATATAAATTTCATTATCACAATTGCAAGGTGAATGAGAATTTGGAAAACAATTTTGCTAAGCCATGGGTTATTAAAGGAAATCAAAAACAACTTCCAAGGAAACAAGGAAGGGATTATGATATCACTACTATTGAGGTGGAGTCGAAAAATGATGTGGTGATAGGTACAGTAGTTATGCATTAAATAATAGCAAATGTACTCTTTGATTCTAGTTCTACGCATTCTTTCTCTTCTTTCATGTTTAATAGTACAATTCAAAAACCATATCACAATTTGGAGGACATGTTATCTGCAAGAAAAAAAATAGTGAAGTTATTGCCTCCATGGATTGAAACTCCTCCTCTCTGACTATTTGTTTACTAAGCCAACAAAAAAATATTTTCATACTTCATTTAGTGGAGTTTGACTCTATTATAGGCATGGATTGTATATCTTTATTCAGAGCCAACATCAATTGTCAAGGAAGGGAGATCACTCATCACAGACCAAAGAATCCTCAAATTCATTAAAGGTGTAAATATGTAGATGAATCTCCTTTATAATCATTGTCTCATGTGTGTATATTGCATCCTTATGAGTAAGAATCATTATCCCAAATGACTAAGACAAATGAGATAATCATGATTGAAGACATTCCCTCTATGTTGGATTACACTAATGTATTCCCTGAAGAGTTTCTTTGTCTTTATATGGACCGAGAGGTTGAGTTCTCAATTGAACATATTCTTGGATCTCTGCATATATCCAAGGCACCTTATTGAATGGTCTCCATAGAGCTGGAGGAGCAGAAGAAGCAGTTATAAGAAAATATAGGGAAGGGTTCTATACGCATTAGTTCTTCACCGTGTGGTGTGCTAGTCCCCCTCCTCATGAACAATGATGGATCAATGTTCCTCTTCATTGATTATCATGATCTTAATAAAATCATAATGAATAACATGTTTCCCCTTCCACAGATAAATGATTTGTTTTATCAGCTTCATGGGGCCTGTAATTTATCTAAGGTGGTCATTCTGTTAGGATATCACCAATTAATGGTGAGGAAGAGAGATATTCCCAAGACTTCCTTTCGAATTAGGTATGGAGACTATGTGTTCATAATGATTCCCTTCAGATTCACTAAAGCTCCAGATATTTTCATGGACATAATGAATCTGGTCTTTAGATATTCCCTTGAGAAATTTATGGAAGTCTTTATTGATGATATTATGATATACTCCATTAGAAATGGGGAACATGATGGGAATTTTAATATTGTGGTAAATAAATTGTGAAGGGATAAGTTCTATGAAAAGTATAGTAAATGTGATCTCTGTATGGAGGATTTATCTTTCATTGGGAATGTTATCACTCGAAAATGGATATCTATGGACCCTTACAAGACAAAGGAAACTAAAGAGTTGGCCAAGACAAAATTTTAATGGAGACTACAACCTTCTAGGGAATGCTATATATTATCTACAATTTCTGAAGAAAATTTCATGATTGTAAAACCCACTGAACATGCTGACACATAAGGGACTAATGATTGTATTAACTCATGATTGTCAATATTATTTCAAATATTTTAAAAAGAGTATTATCACTACACCAGTTCTCACACTCCCATCAAGTGGAGAACTCTTTGTGTTTTACAATGATGATACAATGAAAGGATTATGTTTTTTGAAGATGAAAAATGATAAAATGATAGCTGGTGCCTCACGAAAAATAAAAATATATGAGAATAACTATCCAATTCTTGATTTGGAATCATCAGCTGTGATGTTTGCATTAAAAATCTGGTGGTAATATCACTATAGAGATATTTGTGAGATATAAACTGATAGCAATAGTCTCAAATATATATTCTCACCAAAATAGATAATTAATCACTAAAGAAGATGTACAGATCTCATCAAGGACTATGACTTCTCAATCTACTACTGTCTGGGTAAGGAAATCATGGTGGAATATGTTATAAGTAGAAAGGATCATGAAACTTTATCAATGATGATAATTGAAATGTATCAGATATTCGTAGATTTGGAGAGAATTGACATATGAATTATTAAAGGAGGAAAATAATACACCATTTCTCAAATGATTGTTCAACCATACTTCATGGTGAGAATAAAGGATGATCAGGGATACCATTTTGAAATTCTATAAACTGTGGAAGCTATTAGTACTGGTAAATCCTTTGAGTTCTTGATTGATGACGAAGGATTTCTTAAATTTGTTTCATGATTATGAGTATCATCCGATCTAGATGTAAATAAGGTGATTTTGAATGATTCACATATCTCAAACATTTATATTCACCAAGTGAGCACAATGATATATCGATATCTCCAACTAAATTTTTGGTGTGCCAATATAAAAAGGGAGATTGGCGAATATACTTAATAATTATTGGTTTTTCAGAAAGTGAAGGATAAGAGGAAAAATTCTATGGGGATGATGAAACCACTACCCATACCAACATGGATGTGGGAGAACATCACCATGGACTTTGTCCCTTCACATCCAAATACATCAAGAGGAAACAATGCTATATGGGTTACAAGGACATCTCACTACATCGCAATTCGAGAGGAATTCACGTTGGATCAACTTATACTTATATATATCAAAGTGATGGTAAGGATTAATAGATATCGACTATATATTTTGTCTGATAGTGATCCATGATTAACAACGATTTTCTGGGTGATTATCCATCATTCTCTAAACATTATACTGAGCTTTAGTATGACATGTCATACTCAAACGGATGGCCAGAATGAGAAAATCACTCCGAAGCTAGATGGAATGTTGAGAGCGTGTTATATGGAATTCAAATGATGATAGGACCTACTTATTACACTAGTTTAATTCTCATACAACATCATTTACCACATGGGAATCCAAATGGGACCATATAAAGCCTTTTATCAGAAATGTTGTAGAACACTGACATGTTGGGATGAAGTCAGTGAGAATAAGCTGCTAGGACCTGCAATGGTCAATGAATTTGTGGAGAAGGAGAAAAATATTCTGTAGAATATCAAGACTCCCCTATGTTGATAGAATACTTACAAATATAATCATCGATGAAACCTTGAGGTAAAAATTTTTAGACATGGTATTTCTACCCATATCACTGTGGAATATGGTCATGGGGTTTGGAAAGAAACGGATGTTATGTCCAAGGTATATCGGCCCATTTGTGATCCATGATCACGTCAGGGAGGTGGTATATCGACTAGAACTTCCATCTACCATGGCTAAAGAACATGATGCCTTTTATGTATCCCTATTAATGAAGTTCGTATCTGACCCTTCACATGAAGTCTCTTCAAAGGTGGTATAGTCAGATGAAGATTGTTTTTATGAGGAGTAGCCTATGAATATCTTAGATCATAGAGATAAAGATACACGAAACAAGACTAAACACGTAGTAAAAGTAATGTGGTGGAACTATATGTACGAAGTGGGTAATGGGAACTGGAGGAGAAAATGATGGAAAAGTACCTTTCACCTCTTTATATCATAGAATGTTAAATTAAATTTTGAGGACAAAGTTTTATATGGGTTGTAGAATTTAAAGACACAATTCTTTATCAATAGAAATTACATTCTTATGAATCAGTAATATAATCACATGAAATCACTACAAAATGAACTATTTTGTACTATGTGACCATTAAACATATGTTTTCACTTATGTGTTTGGAATTTTGAATATCTGATATTCATAGTAGCAATCAGTAAGAATTTTGAAGTCTGATATGAAAAACAACGTTTTAGGTGAATAGTAACAAACCCTTATGAAAAGTAATGTAATCATTATAAATTGCGATATACCATAATGAATAGTATCCTTACTTCTGATAGTATAAAAATAATATTTACGTGAAATTATGGTGTATCTCTATTTTTGAATAAGAAAAGAAATATTTTAGAATTGTTTTTTAGAATATATTAAATATTTAATTAAAGATTAAATTAATCATATTTAGAGAATAATTTTTTAAAAATGCAATTCATTTTTTGGAATATTAAAATAGAACAACAGTTCGAGTGAATTTTTGGGATTTTGATGAAATACTTGAATTTTTTTTAATAGTAAAATATATTAAATTACTGTATTAATACATTATAATTCAAATCAACTATTTGTGACATCACAACTGATGTCAAAACCCAAGTCTCAAAGTCACATTAATTTTTTACAATTCTAGGTCCTGGAATAATCATCATTTCCTGTCTTGGGAAGGAATAATTAATTAATCGTTATAGTATTATGAAATACCTCCTCCACTCCATTATAAATATGACCCTTCCTCACCTGTTCTATTCACTCCTCTCAAGCCTTGTTCCATTACCATTATTCTACCTAAATATCGTCCAAAGATCCTTCCCCTCTTCCAACTAACCCTAGAATCTTAAAAATACTAAATTCGCTCCAATTAAGAGTCTATCAATGGACATAAATTGAATGGGTAAATCCCTCTTTCCTATTATTTTTTTAATTTCTTTTCTTTTCATTTTTCTTTCCTCACCTCCCTTCACCCAAATTGTACGATATCTCTAGTAAAATAAATTTATTGGACATATACTTTCATAATTTGATAATTTATTATCTTCTCTCCTTTCCCAATATTTTTTTAATAAAATGAAAACATTGTTTGAGATGTGTTAATTTAACACAATCACATACTACATGTTATAAATTTTTTTTATTGTCATCAATTCTGGCTCTGAAACCATTTTCTTGGTTGAACCAGGCCATAATATATTTATTATTCCTCATAAAAGGTTATGTAATCCCTTTTTACCCATGGTTTTGGTTTATAAAACAAAATGTGTTCTTTGTGTTCAAAAACCGCCAATTAACCAAAAAGGATGTCACTAAAGTTTTATAGAATGATTCAAATTCACTTAAAGTATCCAAATTAAGTATTAAACCATATAACCTTCAAGATGTTAAATAAAAAAATATAACTTCAATCCTGTACATCCACCTTCATCATATATGTTTATCAAAACATGAACTGATCAATAAAACAAAACAAGAAAACATAACCGTACAATGAAATTGAACCTCATAACCAATAAAAATGGTTATAAATGAACATAAAAAGATATAATAAATATTTAAAATATATAATATTTTCTGTAATTGTAATTTAATGAACCTAATTTTATTTTTATGTACTTTAAGTTAATGAAAATATCACTATCATACTTAAGATAAGGGATCCTATCCATTTCACAGTAATTCAAGATTTTCCTCTATGCTATGACACATTAAGAGTAATCCCTAATTATAGGGTATAATTAAAAACATCCCCCGTGAATTTCTCATGATTTATAAAATATGATAAATCCATTTATCTTTCATTAATACCTCTTAAGTACACCAGATACCATACTGACAATAAGTAGGGAATTATACCTATATCGCCTTTATTCATTTTGATTTCTTTATCATTGCTTTTACCAAAATTAATATTTCATTTCATTTTATGTAAAAATTATACATTATGTTTATATACTCCAAAATCATGTTCCAAGACCCACACATTATTATATTTTAGAGATATAAATTCCTTTAAGTGATTCCCCCCGGATACTTCCCAATAAGCAAACTCGTTTTAAGGGAACTTCCAAAAATTTTAACCAACTTCAAGTGAACTCTAACCTATGTTTTAAGAAACCATTGTTTTTATGTAATCAGTATTTAATAAAAACAAAGACGGCTCCCTACTATTTTCACATAAATTTTCTTCCCTTTTCTATTTTAAAAGCTCTATAGTATTTTCCATTAAATCACACCAAAATATTTTAATTATAAAATTTCTCAAATAAATTTCATACATGTTGTCACTTATTATTCACAACAATTACAATTACATGTGCTTATTTTTCCTTATTAATGTCCATGTATGTCCTAATTCAACTCTCTCAAGGGTACATTCATGAAACTCCAATTGGTTAGGCATTAAGTAATGATTGTGGTAACAAATCCTTTCATTTGGTAACCCTTATGTTTATGTAATATTGATATGTACGATTATTTATGTGGAAAAATTATTAATGAAAGTTAATATGGGTAAAACTATATAGTTCTATAATGAATTGAGAAAATATGTGTCTTATGAGGGGTTAGGTGAGATGGTCTTAGCGGTTAGCATTGGTTTGTTCAACTTTGTGCAATGGTCTTGGCGGTTAGACTTGGATTGTGCAACTATAAGAAAATGTCTTGGAGTTTAGCCTTGGAACATACTAAATTCATGTTTTATGTTTCTACCACATTTCTACGATCCTATGTTTATATGTTATAATTTAATATGTTACATTCATCTTTATATCATCAGGCCATGCCTTACTTCCCATATGTTAATGCATTGTTCTTATTGTTATTTGCTTATTGTTCTTTTAGCTCATCCAATTTTTCATTGTATCCCTAGGTTATCCAACATATATAGAAGAGAACAATGGATGATATGATCTCATTATGGATTTTAAATAAAAATTTCTTTTTATAATGTTTGATTATGTGCCTAGTATTCCAAAACACAAGTCCTGATAAACATTGTCTTGTACACTATTGTATAATTATTCTTCACATAATGTAATGTTATATTTAAAATTATAGTGCCACTATAAAAACCAAAACAAAATTCTATTTGTGTTCACTCATTTCTATCTAATGAAAAAGAATGTCCAATTTACCACATCAACATGTATTAAAACATATATTTTCACTATTCAACAATATTTATTGATTTTAATTTCTTTTAGGAATATTTTTTCCCATTCATTTAAAAATTACAATATTCACTAATTCTAAAATAAAATATTTTTTCCCATTTCATTAAATATAAATTATGAATGAATAATGTAGTCTAATTATTAGTCCATTCCATAAATGATTTTTAAGAATATACCATTGGTCGATCCCTTGATAATGATATAAAAGCTCGCCTAAATGAATATTCAGACACTCATGTACCCAAACCCTCGTGTAACTTGAAGATATTCAAAAATTAAGTTAGATGGGAATTTTTTCAATACATTTCATATTCTGAAAATACTAATACTTTCAACTATCTTTTGATATATATTGATTCTATTTCTTTGTCCATGATTAATTATATATGTCACCATTTCTAATGTAAAGGAATAAATAATATAGATGCCATTTTGACCAAAAAGATATATGGAATGATCAAATATTTTACCATATGATCCAAAATTATATTTTTGTTGACCATGACTGATTCGTTTCCCCAAATATATAGATTGTGTCATGGAATCTGATACCATTTATAATATTCTACTACTACACATTGGATTGAGGAGTGACGAGGGATCTATAGGCATTTGTTTATATCCCAATGAAACCATGACTGGAAACAAATTCCATCTGCCTCAAAATGTTTTTGGTGATGATGTTCAAATTGAATTATAAAAAATCCAATACAAAAGAAAATAAATTAAAAATATATCTATATTATGCAATAATGAAAAAAACAATTAAATGCATAACCACACAAATAACATGTATCATATTAAAATTGAATCTAATAGTTATACTCAATATGAAAAATTGATACAAAATTCAAAAATCCAAAGTGACATAAACCTGCTACAAGACCCATACATTATGATTCAAGTCCAAATTTTAACCCAAACATTAATATGTATCAACATATAACTGATATTATTTTCGTTTATAGATGTATCTATTTTTGATTTCCTGAACCAACCTAGGTATCTTGGTATCCCGATAACAGTGTTGCCCCGATATAGCCTAAAGGGATATCCCGATCCTCATAGGTTGGTGACATGAACTACGCATCATTAAAAGTGAATGTGGGAATGAATTTTACACAAATATACTGGAAGAAAAACAATCAATTTTGTTTGAGTAAAAGATAAAATTATTTGGGATAAGTGCATCGTATATAAAAAAATTAAAAAAACCGAAAGTAAAACCATAAGAACATGAAAAATATGATACATCTCATAGAACCAACATACACTACTATAACACCCCAAGCTTCCATGGTACATTTCTCTTTGAATAATGCAATAGCTTGCGTTGTATGCAACTTCATGTTCCAGCACACCATGACCAATCAAACTACCCATTATGAATAGTAATAATCACTTTTTGATATTTTTTAATATTTATTTCTCAAAATGGAAATCTTTTTTGGATTCGGAATATCAAAATTATAATAGGGTGAATTTTTGGTATTTTTCTAAAAACATTAAATTTTTATTGAATAGTGAAAAACACTACGTTATTTTTTAAAACTAACTTTTTATTTAAATAATTAGTTATTTTATTTTAATTTATTTTATGTCAAAATAGATACCTAATACCTATATATATTCAATTTAATTCATTGGAGTCATTTTATAATAAGATTATATATATTATTTTATTTCACTTTTAACGTCTTTTACCCACCTTCTAGGAACATTTGCAAATTTGCATAAAACATAATTTTTCGACTTCAATGAATTGAATTTGAAACATCCGAGAGACACGGTAGACATCACTATGTGACATGTTGTTCAATAAAAAGAATTTTTTTGGTAAATGGTAAATTTTAAATTTTATTTACCATGTTTAAAAGTAAATAGGGTAATTAAAGGTAAAAATGATATTATAACTAGTCTAACAAATTTCCTAATTCTATTATATAAGTTTATTTAAACCAAAATCAATATTAGTAATAGAATATGATCATTTTTTATCCACTTGGATTAGATTAGGACATTTCTTGTATTTTATTTAAAGAACAGTTAAAATAGTTAAATTCAAATTTTAATAACTAAACCATTTGTAATATTGGGTTATAAAATAGATTAATTAAACTATAAATATTACATGGAAATATAAAATTATTTCCTTACATAATGGTGTTTTATTTATATTTTTTAGACATTAAATATATAAATTTATTTTGGACACAATGATGATGTAATAATTACCTTATCAATGAATGATTAAAATAATTTATATTATTAATATCAATATAATTATAAATTGAGAATTTTGATATATTCCACGAATTTTTTGGGTTAATATGACATGTTAGGATTGATTTAATAAATTTGTTTCTATGAGATTAAGTATTTGTGACTTTCACAAAATCCAAATACTAAATAGTGTCAACATTGACAAAAATGAGTTTTTTAAAACAAATACTATATTATTAATTGATATAATATTATAAAAAATATGAGGTCCAGTAAAATGACATATATAAAGTTATATATGAAAATAATAAACCACTTTTGGTTCCCTTGTATTTTTATAGTATGTTTATTAACCTTTTATTATAATAATACAAGTATACATGCTAACAGATAAACTATTTAACAAAGAATAAAATCTAATAGATACGGTTAATATGGTAACCTCATCCTATTTAAATGATATTGGTTGAGAGTTTTGAGACTGATCCCCACCTTATCATTGAAATAAATCTATTTATATCTTTTATAAATATAATATGATTTTATAGTAAATAAATATTTCACTCTTTTCCGAAAGTGACCCTCAACTTACCAATAAAAGTCTACTTCCTTTTTTCTCAAAAACACACCTCCAGAGCTATTTTTCTCATCCAAAAACCTCTAAAATATACTCCCATATTCCCTCAATTCATCCAATATGCCTTATGTTGATCAGAATCTAACATAAGGATCCATTTTGATCAATTCAAAATGAATCACACGAAGAAGATATAAATATTTCATCACCTATTTCAATGATATTTTCTTCTTCCAGTTACTTTTTATTTGTTGTTTACATAAAAAAATAATAACTATTGTATCTTATACTTAATGTGATGTTATTATAAGTATGGTAAAACCATATTAATTATTTAACCCATCCTATGAATGACAATGTCACCATACGTGCGTATGTATGGCTTACCGTCTCCACGCCATGTTGTAGTTTTTTTTAAAACAATTCATTATTTGGATGGGTATAATAATGAGTATAATTGTTGTTAATATTAAGTATAAAATATTAATGATTCTTTATATATTATATAACATCCAATTATATACGATTTCACCATCAATAGAATGATATTTTCGCTCACATGTACGTACGAATTACTGTCTCCACAAATGCTACGAGATTCGTTTCCCATCATAATCATAGAAGAATAATTTTCATTTTATGATTAAAAATAATTTTTATAAACCAAATATAGTTATTGATATGTATCATATATATATTACACATAAAAACATAACTTACTTAATAAAACATATAAAGGAAAAAAAATCCGTTAACACCCAAAACAATTATTGTACTTAAATATTATTAACAATGAAATATTAGAAAAAACATATATGATATCATATATATGTATGATTTCCTTATATAATTAAATATAAATTATTTAAATATTATTAATTCGGTAAACTTACCCTCAATCAAGTAAAAGTACAAGGTAAGAGTTAAATCCAGAATCTCTTCATTATCCGAGGTTGTTATTTCCTAAGTATATAATGGGATCTTTTTATCATCAACATCAGTGTTTTGTAAAAATGAATTTCAAATCATTTTTACTATTTCCTAGACTATGTGTTAATGTCATTTATTGCCTTGTTTTTCATTTTCAAAAAAAATAAAAGAAACATTCCTTTGTTTTCTAAATAAGTTCTTTTACATCCTTTTCGACAAAATAAAAAAATGACTGCTTTATAACATATTCGGAGAGAGTGGATCTTTTACACTGTTATAACACCTTCAAATATTCCGTTAAAAATATAATAATTTTTTAAAAATAATTTTTTTCATTTTTAATTATTTAAATTTTAACTAATTTCAAAATAGAATGATATATTTATCTCAAATGGTTTTCATTTCATCAATTTCATCATCCATTGATTGATTTTACACTAGTATGAAGTTTATTTATTTTGACACAATCTTCCATATTGTGTTGAAGGATTTGTGATATGTTTGACTATGGATGTGTTATTTCTATACCATTCAGGTTTTATGGATAAAGTATTAACATTTCGTATGCTTGTTTGAATACAAATGTTTATGTTATGTTTCATTCTTTTCATATAAGAAATGAGTTGGAAATAGTAAGTGATGGGTGGAGCCTGTTATAGCTCATCGATGCATCGGTAGGTATCATTAAACAAACTAGTTCTTTTGAACTAGTCCTTGACAAAATATTATTTGTAGTCTTGGCACCAAGCATTGACTATGTGATTATAATGTCTAGAATTATGAATTCTATCATTATGAAATTAGGTATAGATATTTCTTGTGTTTCTTTGACTTGTATAATATCCATATTAATAAGTAAATGGAATTATTTCATTTATATTTTCCATATTATAGTGAATTTTAAGAATATAAGGCTTGTGTTTTAGTCTTATTCATTGCCTTAAATGTTTGTGCTTAATTATGATAGTTTCCGCTATATTGTTATACTTACAGAGCATCATAGCTCACCCCTTTCTTATGTTTTTTTTACCTGGAAGTGAAGAAGTTTATTATGATTGACTTATAGGGATGTGCTATTTGATATGACTGTTTTCATAGCAGACACAATGTTGTGTTTTTCATTTAACAAAGTAATGTAAAACTTATATATGTATTTTGTACATTGAAGGATACTAAAATAATCCATCTATCAAGATTTGATCCCTTGTGATCATGCCAAGGTTATGTAATAATGTGCCGACTCTTTGTTTCTGGGGTTGGGGAATTATAGTTGGTATCAGGGGACAATTAGTACAATCCATGGATACAAAATTTAGAGAAACTATGCTTAAAGAAAATTGAACTCAGATAGACATTGAGGGTTAGTATAGAAGAACTTCCAAATAATTTCTTATTTTAGATACATTGTGAATTTTACAACAAATACATCCGTGTCTAGATACGAGCAGGTAGAAGCGGCTCGGGCACAATTGTAACTATGAGTGAATACACTAACAACGGGTTTTGGGCTTTACCCGTGGTATCCTGGTGCACAACAACGGGCCTTTTTGAAATATTTGTTAAGACACTCCCAGGGGATATGCTTCGATAATTCACATTTTCATTACAAATAAATTTGAAGGATTTATATGTAAATACCTCCTCCATGAATTTTTTTTTATGATTATGGATTATATTGATAAACTATTCTATTTCTATTAGCTATTTTACTAGTTTAAATTATGTATTATGATTTATAAACTATTCTAGTGTAGGTTATTGTTTATAAATGGCACCAAGAGGATAGAATGGAAACTATATCAATGCACGTAATACTTGTAGGGATATCCCTCATATTCAATATAATTATAGTGCAGCTAGTGATGTAACCAGTACTGAACAACTTATAAGTATATTGAGACAACACACTTATGTAATGAATAATAACCTTACCCATATGGAGCACCCTAATTCACAACGCAGAGGATCAATGTTATACAACTTCATGAGGCAGAAACCACAAAAATTTAATGGGACTACAAATCCATTTTTAGGTGAGAAATGGATATGTTCATTAGAGAAAACATTTCATGCTTTGGGGAGTAGCGAAAGGGAAAAAGTTCTCATGGATGTTTATCGCCTCACGGGAGATATAGATTAATGGTGGTCTTTAATTAAAAACACAAAAGAGGATGAATAAGTATCAAATATGTAATGTATGAAGGTTAAAGAAATTTTCATAGAAAAATATGTTCCTCGTAACCCTCAAGATGATATGGAAAGACAATTTTTGAGTCAGAGGAAAAATGACAATGAGAATGTCACAATGTATGAGGCTAACATTACAAAGTTGTCAAGGTATACAACAAATTATATACAAAACCCAATGATTAATATTGGCCTATTATTTTATGGGTTAAATCTATTTATCAATTGAGAATTAGTCTCACAATCCTTTTCATCGTACAATGATATTGTTTCATGTTCTATCAATACAGAAACAGAATTCTCGAAGTCTTATAAAATTAAAGAAAACCAAGAGAAGAATAGATCTGTTGAACACTCTGGAAATGAAAATAAGTGGAAGAAGGTAAAAGTTTAATTTCTATAATGGCTTAAATGTAGGAAGAAATACTATGTAAACATATTGAAGGGAATGGGTGTTTGTTAATGTTTGGTGAAAAAGGCCACCATGATCGTGATTCCAATAGAAAAAATAGGTTGTTAATGTTTAATTTTACAATTGTAGAGAAATGGGGTATTATAAAAATGAATATCATAATATCTAAGGAAACATTCCTTAGAAAAGTGCAAGGGAGAAACTCCTAGCTTATGCAATCATTACTTCTGAGTTTTAAGACCAGAATGATGTGGTGTCTTGTAATTTATTGGTTTCTTCAAATTTATCCATTTCTTTATTTGATTCTGGATCATCGCATTTTTTATTGTCTTCAATGTTTGCTAAGAATATTAGATATTTTGAATTTGATTTATCAAGGTTGTTTTCAGTTAAAACTCATAAGGGAAGTATCATTGCAATAAGGTTTTGTGAATCAGTTCCCATTTGGGAATACAAATGTTCGTTATCTGCTCATCTCATCATTATACCAATGTTTTAATTTGATATAATCTATAGAAAATATTTTCTTTCGTACCATGTTGTAAAAATTTATTGTAAGAAGAAGGGGTATGAAAATTTTGATGATGATAAGGAGTAACTTAACTTTAGATCAGAAACAACACCATCTGATTCTTATTTAGATCCACCCCAAATATCTCAACTAAATTAATTTATTAGGGTGGAATAAAATTAAATAACAATGGGTTAAGAAAGTAATGTTCCAATATATTATGCATATATTGTGAAAGAATATATTGATGTGTTTCAAGAGGATTTACCTGGTCATCCTCCGGAATGATAAATTGAGTGTTCCATTGATTTAATTCATAGTTTAAGGCCCATATCAAATACCCCTTATAGAATGTCCAATGTATAATTAGTGGAACTATTAAAAAAACTAGAGTAATTGATTAATAAAGGATTTATTCTCCTACGTTTTTCTCTATGGGGATACATTGTTCTTTTTGTTTAGATGAAATAAGGATCTATAAGGTTGTGAATTTACTATAGGGAGATCAATTCATTAACAATAATGAACAAGTATCCCCTACCATGAATTGATGATTTTTTTGACCAGCTTCACAAAGTTCAATATTTTCCAAATATTGACCATCGATCTAGATATCATCAGTTGTATGTGAAGAAGGAATAAATTTTGAAGACAACTTTTCATACATGTTATTAGAATTATGAGTTTACAGTCATGCCTTTTGGACTGACTAATGCACCCTCTATCTATATGGATCTAATGAATAGTGTTTTCAAGAAATATCTTGATGACTTTTTTGTGGTATTTATTGATGATATATTGATATACTCCAAAATCTACGAAGATCGTGAAAATCACCTAAGCACTATTTTAAAGACAATTTAAAGAATTGAATTATATGGGATGTTTAGCAAGTGTGAATTATGGCTTCATGAAATTCCGTTTCGTGGCTATATTGTCACTAAAGATGGATTCTTTGTTGATCCTTCTAAGACAAGAGCATTACAAGAATTTCCAGCACTGATGATTATAAATCAGATATGCAGTTTTATTGGTTTAGCAGGTTATTATCAGCATTTCATCAAGAATTGTTCCAGATTAGCTATCCCATTAACTAAGTGCACATGTATAGGGGTTAAATTTGATTGGAAAAAAGAGTGTGAATATTTTTTTGAAGAACTAAATATAATATTAGTTAATTATTCTATCATTACTCTACTAGGGGGAAAATATGTATATGTTATTTATAGTGATGCTTCCACAAAAGGACATTGTTGTGTCTGCATGCAAAATTATAGTGTTATCACCTATGCATCACAGCAACCAAAAATTAATGATAAAAACTATCCCACTCGTGAACTTGAGTTAGAATCTGTAATATCTTCATTGAAGATATAAAGACACTATCTCTATTGTGAAAATTTTTGAGATATATACTGATCACAATAAATTTAATTTTATTTTATCATAAAAAGAACTCAACATGTAGAAAATACGATGGATTGAACTACTCAAGGATTCTGTTTTCACTATACATTACCACCATGGGAAGGTAAGTATGGTGGAAGATGCTTTGAGCCGAATGATCATGCTGTTTTATACAAGAAGAGAGTTGAAAGGGGTTATATGTTCATTGATCTAGTAAATATGGATATGAAAATAATTATGGAAGGATAATCATCCATACTTTTTCATATTTTTTCCAAACCATCATTATTAGAAAGGATGACAAGTTATCAGTCTGATGAGGACGAGTTTCAAAAGAGAATTAAAGCTGTGAATGATGGAATGTTGATTGAAATCATATATAAAGATGAAATTTTGAAATTTTGGAAGAGAAATTGTGTTCCTGGAATACCTGATATAAAAAGGGATTTGTTGGATGATGCTCATAGATCGAATTTATCTATACATTCTAGTATCACTAAGATGTATAGATATATGAAGGAAATTGTTTTTGTGGGACAACATGAAGAGGGAGATTGCTGATTATGTGTAAATATGTATCGTTTTTCAATAGGTGTAGGTTGGAAGACAACATCCAAGAGGATACATGAAACCTCTTCCTATACCTATGTGGAAATGGAATGATATTATGAAGAAAATATTCATTGGGCTAAAAATGAATCCTAGAAGGAATGATGCAATATGGGTCATTGTTGATCGTCTTACCAAGTCAGCACATTTTCTTGTTAAAAGAGATGATTTACCATTTGAACGTTTAGAAATACTCTATATTAATGATGTTGTAAGACTTCATCATGTACCCTTATCAATTGTTTCTGATCGTGATCCCTGTTTTAAATCAATATTCTAGAAAAAAGTCCACAAAAGGCCGTAGATACAAAACTTCTTTTGAGCACTGCCTACCACCCTCAAACTGATGGACAATCAGAATGGACTATTCAAAACATAGATTACATGTTGAGATCTTTCTCACATGACATTAAATGTATGTGGGATCAATATTAACTCTTGTAGAATTTTTCTATAACAATATCTTCCATTCAATTTTTCATATGGAACCATATAAAGCGTTATATGGAAAAAAATGTCACACACTAACTTGTTGGGATGATGATGTTGAAAGAAAAATTTTAGGCCAAGAACATGTTTTGGAAACAATGGAATAGGTATGTATTATCCAAACCCACATCAAATAATATCAAAGTAGGAAAATTAATTATGCTGATAACAAAATGAAGGATTTGGAATTTCATGTTAGAGATCATATTTTCATGAAGTTATCTCCATGGAAGGGTGTTATACGATTCAATATGAAGGGTAAATTAATTCCAAGATATGTGTGAACATTTGAAATTCTATAAGGAATTGGTGTTTAAGATTACCATTTGGAAATGCCTCCATGTCTCTCTTATGTTCATGATGTTTACCACATACCATTATTGAGAAAATACATTCCTGGACCAAGGTGTGTACTAACCTATGATGAAATAGAACTGACACCTGAACTATCTAATTGTGAAGAGCCTACTAATATTCTCAATACCATAGAACAAGTGTTGAGAAACTGGACGACTCGCCTGCTAAAAGTTCAATGGAGAAACCATAAAATGGAAGAGGCAACATGGGAACCCGAAGAACTTATGATGAAGAACCACTCGAATATTTTTATATAGTTGTATTCTAGAAATTTTTAGGGAAAATTATTTGAAGAATGGTAGAATGTGACACTCCATGATTTTACTCTACTTTCTCTTAGAATATTTCAATATCTTGCACTATATGCAACTTCAAGTTCCATCCCACCATGACCAATCAAACTAGCCATTTGGAATTGTAATACCCACATTTTGAAATTTTATTAATTTTATTTTTCAAATTTGGCTTCATTTTTGGATTTAAAATATCAAAATTATCTTAGGGTGAATATTAGGAATTTTTTGAAAAACATTAAATTTTTTATGAATTGTGAAAAACACATCTTAATTGATTAAAACTGAATTTTTATTTAAATAACTAGTTATTTTATTTAAATTTATATGAGGTAAAAATAGATACATAATACTTATATATGTTCTATATAATTAATTTGAGTCCTTTTAAAATAATACAATATATAATAAATTTTATTGAACATTTAACGTCTTTTACCCACCTTATATGCCTATTTTCAAATTTTCATAAAAAATAATTTTACAGC
Organism: Viscum album; assembly: GCA_963277665.1. Classification (NCBI taxonomy): domain Eukaryota; kingdom Viridiplantae; phylum Streptophyta; class Magnoliopsida; order Santalales; family Viscaceae; genus Viscum; species Viscum album. The sequence continues at coordinate 793,182,305 of OY728143.1, read as the reverse complement.
TTCTGTGAATTTAATTTAAAAAATTAAAGATATATGGTTGACATCAGTACGTAAATTTTTCTTTAATGAGAAGAGAATACTTTTTTGTTGAATAGTAACTTTTGAATTTTATTTACCACTATTAAAAGTAAATTGGGTAATTAATGGTAAAAATGATATTATAATTACTATAACACATTTTCTAATTCTATTTTATAAGTCTATTTCAACCAAAATCAATATGAAGAATAAAATATGATCCTTTTTGATCCACTTGGATTTGATTAAGACCATTATTATATTTTATTTAATGAAGTGTCAAAATTGTTGAATTAAAATTTTAATAACTAAACCATTATTAATATAGGTTAATATATATGATAAATAATAATAATAATATTCATTACAAATATAAAAATATGTTTTACAGATATTGAATTAAAATTTTAAGTTATGGAAGTGAAATAATTAAATTAATTTATAACACAATGATGATGCAATAATTGCATTATTATTGAAAGATTATAATAATTGTCATTATAAATATTAATATAATTGTAAATTGAGTCATTTTATGTATTATAAGAATTTTATATGTTAATATGACATGTTAGGGTTTATTAAATAAATTTTTATCGAAGGGATAATTCTTTTTGACTTTCACAAAAACCAAACACTAAATATTGTCAGAATTTTCATAAATGTGTTTTTGAAAACAAATACTATAATATTAGTTGATATAATTTTCCAAAAAAAAATATAATTTTCATCCAAATGACTTCGTTGAGTGTTTTTTGACCTAACCCTACCTTATCCACGAAATAAATTCATTTTGATCTATTATAAACCCAATATGATTTTATAATAAAATAATATTTAAATCTTTTCCTAGTGTGACCCTTACCACTCTTATGAAAGGGCACAACCTATTCTCTCCAAATCACTCCCTCGATGCTATTTTTCATGGCCATCCCTAGAAATAATATCGTCCCAAACATCCTCAAATCAACCTAGAGGCCATACTATAATCCTAATACATCCTAATGATCCATTTAGATCAAATCAAAATGAATTACCCGAATAAGAGGTAATAATTTTATCACCTCTTTCAAAGTTCTTTTCTTCTTCCAGTTCTTATTTCTTTTTTATTTCCATAAAAAAATAAAAACTCCAATACGTTATACTTACTTTGATGTTATTATAAATCTGTTACAACCATATTAATTATTTAATTCATCCTATTAATGACTATTCCACCATACGTGCGTAAGTATGGATTACCATCTCCACGTCGTGGTGTTGTTTGTTATTAAACACATCATTATTTTAATGTGTATAATAATGAGTATAATTAATGTAAATAATAAATATAACATGTTAATTATTATATATATGTGATATAACATCAAACTACATACTATTTCACAATCAATAGAATGATATTCTCGCTCGTGTGTTCGTATGAATTACTGTCTCCACGAACGTGATGAGATTTGTTCCCCATCATAATAATTCAAGAATAATTTACATTTTATAATTATAAATAATTTTTAATAATTTAATATAATCATTTATATGAATCAAATACACCCTATTCATAACAATCATGACTTAAATAACAAAACATATAAAGTAAAACAATTAAGTTAACCCCTGAAACAATGATACTACTGAAATATTACTAACACAGAAATATTAGAAGATAATATATGATATCATATTTATGTATATGGTTCATGTATAATATAAAAAAATTTATTAAACAATTATAATGTATTTTAACATTCCCCTGATCAATTAAAAGTACAAGGTATTGTTTAATTCTACAATATATTTATTATTTGAGGTTGTATATACATGAGTATCTACTGGGACCTCTTTATCATCGACATCCATGTTTCATAAAAATGTATTTCAAAACAGTTTTTATTACTTCATGGACTATGGGTTAAATTCATTTATACACATCATCTAAATTTTATTAAATTTTTTTAACATAATATTTCTGTTGTTTTCCAAACAATCAATTTTACAATCTTTTCGACAAAAGTATGGAAAAAATGTTTTTTTAACTTATACGGATAGTGTGGCGATTTTTTCCCGTCATAACACCTTCAATTATTACCTTAAAATCTTATAAGAATAGTTTTAATAAATGGTATTCATTATAATTATGTGACAGTTAAATTATTTCAAAATAGAAATAGATCTTTCACTCAAATAGTTTGATTTCATCTATGTCAGCATCCTTGGATTGATTTTACCTTTGTTTGAAGTAGATTTATTTTTATACAGTCTTCCATATTTTATTTATGTTTTTGTGATATGTTTTACTATGGGTAAGTTATTGTTATTCAATTTATGTTTTATGGTTAAATTTTTATCATTTTATATGGTAGTTTTAATACGATTGTTTAGGTTAAATTTCATCCTTTTCATATATGGAATTAATGGGACATAGTATGTGACGGGAGGAGCTCGAAATAGATCCTCGATGTATCGGTAGGTCTCATGAGAAAGACTAGTGCCTTGCCACAAGTACTTGACAAAATATTTTTTGTAGTATTGGAATGATGCCTTGTCTATGTAGTTATGATTTCCAGTATTATGCATTCAATCATTATGAAATTAGCTATTGATATTAACTTTGATTATTGGACTAGAAGAATATCAATGTGAATAAGTAAAAAGAGTTATTCGATTTATATTTTCCATATTAGACTAAATATTATGTTTCAAAGGATTGTGTTTTATTCTTATACATTTCCTTAATGGTTTATTCTTATTTAGGATAGTTTCCACTATATTTTTATCCTTTATGAGCATATAATCTCACTACTTTCTAATGTTTTATTTTTCATAGAATGTGAACAATTATATTATGATTGACCTACAGGGATTGTCTAAGGGATATGAGTTTGTTAAAATGTGACACACTGCTATTGTTTTTAATTCACAATGTAATATAAATTTTATGTATGTATCCAGTACTTCCAGGGCTACTAAGCTGCTCATTCTTTGGAAATATGATCCCTTGTGATCATGCAAATGTTATGTAATAATGCACCAACTCGGGGAATCTGGGGTCGGGGCATTACATCAACTCTCTAATCCCAATGATCAAAAGATACTACCTCTTATATGTGGTGCCTTTACCTTATTCGAACTATGAAAAAGATAGTCTACAGAAACCGGATGGCATAGGTATTGTGTGTGATAAAACCAAAATCCGGTCTAACCATTAATTCAATAATAACATGACAATATTTGTTTCTCCAAATAAGGATTTCGTTTTCAAATAAATATGAATGGCAGTTCAAAATCATATTTAAAAATAAATCATGATTTAAATAAAAAATGATGGAAATATATTAAATTTGTATCATAATAAAAATTTAAAATAAATATCTTATATAAATTCAAATGTCATGTAAAACGACTCCAACATAAATTCATTATATTTAAAATACAAACAAACAGGAAAATTTTTAATTTGAAAAAATACACAACCTTTTCAGGATATGAGGCACCCATTCACTGAAATCATTTTCATGAAAACATGTGTATACACTCATCATCATCTATATTGACCAAGGTGGACACATCACCATCCTATAGGCGATGTGAGCTACTATATTTTCATATCCCCATTATTTCCAATCATGGAGTTATTCCTAAATAATTCAGTAACTACCTAGGATTTCATCTTCTATGATACAAATTAAAAATGTGAAATTTATTTTATGAAATCTTTAAATAAAAGTGATCCCTTTATCAGTTTAAAATATTCCAAATTTTCTTTCAAAAACCAAAATGGAGTTTTAATCACGTGGTGCAATTTTCAGGAAAAAATTCATTGTATTTCTATCCAAATAATTTTGATCCATTTTTTTTTCAAAATACCAATTTCAATTCAATTTAATAAAATAAATTCCAAATTTAAATTAAATAATTTAGATTTCACAACATTACATCAATTTCACCAATACACCCTAATTCAATGCAATTGAGGTTATTTTCCTAACTCATGCCAAAATCTAATTTTAAAACCTCAATTCATTGAAATTTGGTTTTTAATCAACCAATTGAAATAAATTTCATTTATATCAAGATATTGAATTCAAATCCAAAAATTTAATTTAATTCATACAATTTAGGTTTAATATAATTTTTCTATACTAATATAACCACTATCCGTAGAATCACTAGATATCAAATCTCAATTCCCTAACCTTGAATCATTAATGAGAACATCGGTAAATAGGATCCAAGAATCAGATCAATATTTAAAATCTAACATAGAAGACACTAGATCCTCCAAGAACAAACAAATATCTATAATACCATTGAGAGAAAAGATGATGGAGTGTGATAAAGAGAATTAGAATATGAAACCTTCCATATAGATATCAATCATCCTTATCATAGATTTGATCAACTTCTGTAAGGGTGTAGAGGGGCCAAAAAACCCTCTTGGGAGCTCTCCTAGAAGATGAAATTGTAGTAAGTAGAAATAGGTTTTTCATGAACCTTAAATGGTGGTTTTGGACATTTTAAATATTTTTTTATTTAATAATACCTTAAAAATAGTTATCTATGACATGATGTATGGTTAAAAGTATAATGAATCCTATCTGTGCACCCCTTCAAATGGGGTTTCATGGTTTTTCCTATTTGGGAACATAGTTTTTCAAACCTTTCGGTGCATAACACGGTTAGTAGATGGTTTTCCAAAACCCTACACCCTCTCAAAGGAAAAAATGATGATAATTCAATGAACTCTCATCCATGGATCCTTCCCCCATGTGTTATGAGAAACGGAAACAAGATTCCATATAACATGAACCAAAAGTTACTTCATCTCACAAAGTATATTAGTTTCATAATTAACTATCCTATTTGGATTCTCAGTCATCGATAAATCAGTTTTGACCAGAAGATCACTCCAGCTCAAAACATGGTATGGACTAGATTTATATATTTGGAGCTGTGAACATGGAACTTGTTATGTATCAACATCATCAATGGAGGAATTTATAAATGATAATAAACTTTATCCACCTTATCACAAAACCACGCATAACCCATAAAACGAGGATCAAGAATACATTTCCCCTCATGCCTTTAATGTCCCAATAGAGGTGAAACATTCATGAACTCCAAGTCACCATCTAAAAATTCTAACAGTATATGACAACGCTCATCATAAGACTTATACTATTAATTGGTATTAAACAAAATATAATGAATCAACAACATATTTACTACAATCTCTTTAACTGATATCGGTCCAAACTAAAAGCATTCACAAATCTCTGACCATCGCAATAAGGATATGAAATTATTTCCATACAATGACTAAAAATGAGACATTCTTATCATATAATGGTAAGAATATTTTTAAAAAACTCTTCCATGCCCAGATGGTCTTCCCAGATCCACCAGTATTTATAATGTTGGCATTCAGCACATCCTCAATAATCTAACATTCTCATTCTTTATGGCCATCTAATTTTGGATTTTTTGTCATACTGAAAATGGACCTATGATCCAAGGTCATTATAATGTCCTCCCAGAAAATCCAGACGTAATCCAAGGATCCATATCATAGAATATATCAGATAGAACTTTTTGCAAACAATCAATTGCATACATATAGATATTTACCAACTCCTAAATGTTTGTTGCATCATTAATGGGTATAATGTGAGATGATTTATTCATCCTATTTATCATGACCCATAACACATTCTTCTTTATCTGGGTATGAGGAAACCCGACCATAGATTCAATGGATATCCCATCCAAATTCTACTTTTTCCCTCAAAGTGGATGGTGTAATCTCTATGGATATTGGAGTTCATATTTGATCTTCATGAAGATGTAATTATGAGAGAGAAAATGATGAATGCCTAATATCATACCTTGCCTCCAAAATCCACGATGCATGTCGTAGAACATATTCATGGTTCCTAGGATCACTACACACTATGAGTTATGATGATACCCCATAATTTCTTTACAAACCATTAAAAATATATGCATGGGATTATGATAGTATAGAATGCCCTGTTGGATAATGAATAGTTAGGAATAGTCTCAAATCCTAAAAATGTATATATAAATATATGAAACTCATAAAAATGATGGATTTCCAAAAACAATAATTCTAGAATATATTATGTCACCTAAAAAGTTGATAAATAAACCTCATCCCATACTTCTAGAACACTAAAATAAAACCTTGCAAAAAGATCCCTAATTTTCAAATTTTTCAAGGATTCGTTCACTTAATATGTTGAAAGTTTCCTATTAAAATCATCCACAATGACATTCCATTTCCATGGGGTATAATTCCTTTCTATGTTTAATGTTTGAATGTATTACCCTAAATTCCTCTAGCAGGGATTTGGATCTATTTGATCGAAGGTGTAACTCATGCTATTATGGCCAGAATACCCTGTAAACATTTATATATAAAGAGAATACCTATAACACATAAATACATGCATCATAGTTTCCAGTTAAAGGTTATGAGCTAGATAACTGTTCTCATGTGGCCAAATAGGATGAGATCCATAATCATTGACATGATCACCTAGTAGAATAATGCTTCCAAACCAAAATGTGATGAATCACAGAAGACAATAAACCCCTTCCTGGCCTCTGGAAGTGTCAAAACTAGTATGCCTGTCAAAATATGATAAATATCAACAAAATAACACTATAATTTATCATTCAAATAAATCATTACTCCCTTTTGAGTTAGTGTTGTCATCATAGAATCCATCATTAATATATCCTTTTTGAATTTCCGATAATAGCCATCTATGCTCAATAATCTCTAAATTTGGAAAAAATTCCATGGTTTTCCAATGTCATCACAACATTAATCGTTTTAGGATGAACATAAATTACATATTTTTTCAACACATTTCCCTTGAAAATCATTTCCTAAATCCAGAAATCATAGTTTGAATGGCTGGCATGAATTTGGTGCTTTTTCAAAAATTCCATAACACCTCTCAGATGATTCACATCATCCTATGTGGACATAGAGTAGACAAATATTTCAACCAAATATACCACCTCAACAGTCTCAAGACCCTAATGGGTTTTTTTAATCAAATCCAAAATTTTATATGAGCATTGGTTAGGAAATATCGCATGAAAATGAGTTCATAATAGATATACCTGCTCTGAAGGGATGTTTTCTGAATTTCATATTCATTAATTGTTTACTTATGGTAACTAGATGGATGATCAATATCTAAAAAAATTATACTGGTTAAAAATTTCAAATAGATCATCAACCCAAGTAATTGGATTTTTGTTCCTTACTGTTTCTCTATTCAGTTTTCAGTAATCAACATAATGGTTAATTGAACCATCACCATTCATTATGAAGAGAACTAGCATCGCCCATAGTGACACAATAGAAAATAATTTTTTTCCTATTTTGATCATCAAATTATGTCTTCATATTATTCATTTCAATTGGATCCATGTGGTAAGAGGGATCATATATCAGTTGAGTACCATTAACCTAGTAATAGACAACTCTACCACCCATACTGGTGTAAATCATGAGATGTTAGAAAGAAAAAAGGTCAGGAAACTCAAGAAAAATTGGAGGGAGATCGCGACACCTAGATACTTTCTCTTAATCGAAATCTAACAAAAAAATATTACATTACCCAAATCTAGAAACAAAGGCATGAATCTACTGAACCTTGGGTCTCATTCTCTTTGAATGGTGAAGAAAGCGCAATCAGCCATAGTTATGGAGACCTTTCTAAGATAAAAATCGATGCATGATTTATTATCACTGAGCCAATCCATCCAGAATAGGACCAAAAGTGTTTTCATGTTATAATACATAAATTTACAAACAATAATGTGATCTAATAAATAGATAACACAAGAAGGACAATAGATGCCCTACCCTCACTTAATTCCAATTGATTTAGTAATATATATTGCATAAGAGAATACATCCCTTTGAGGATTTATCATATTAAAAATATGGGTTGGGAAAAAGGAATAAAATACAAAAATATCAAATAAACCTATCACTAATGATAAATATATAGTGATGGTAGATCTCAAGATCACTAGAATAGTATCTAATTCATCTGGAGACACCTCCACTGTGTGATGAAGCTTTATTCTAGATTCCTATGGGTGGATAAATTTTTTTCTTAAATAATTTGATTCCTATAAAATTTTATAAGGTTCTTATGATACATAACAATACATGGAGTTGAATATATGTTTAAAAACACCTCAACGTGACCTAAAAATCTGAATAAACCCCAAACCATGGATAATTTAGTGAATATTTTCTTTGAATGATCAGGCATTACACACTAATAAAAAATAAAAGTGCATCTTCAAGTAATAGATGTTGGTCTCAAATAACCACACTATTAAGAACCACCATGAGAACCATCCCACTTCATATTTCTTTTAAAGGAACTCACACTTCCACTGGGAGAAAAACAGACCCCCGAAAACACTAATTTCTCATCAAGTCCATTAAGACCAACAAATCCATATCTAGTACATCAACATTAGAGCATAGCTTTAGTAAAAAACATAAAGAGAGAATATAATATTGATGTACCAGATTAAATAATCAAATCGTTACATTCACATTTTACACAATCTATAATTAAAACCACAAAAGATCAGTGATGTGATTTTTATACTCAGTCACAGTCTTTTTAACTAGAACAAGTCTTAAAAAATAAATAGCATTGGAAAATATCATCGACTACGGATTTAGCTGGTCATTGAAAATTTCCTTGAAGTATTTCCACCCATCTTCAAATAAGAATCCTCATCATCAATAACATGTCACTACATCACCTGCTCGACCCTTCCAGTAATGAGTTATTATACTTCACCATTAGTTCATCAAGTGTCTCTAAGAACTCATAAATGAAACTCTCCATCATTATCATCTATTACTCAAACTCTTTAGGAAAATTGGATCCATTGAGAATCGATGGATTCTAGGGAAGGAAATCTTGAGAAATATTCTAAATAACAATCATACGATGTAACAATACTAGATCTATAATGGGAACTGGTTGTGGTTCCTATCCCAGGGCATGATAAGTACCAACAATCACCTCAAATAGACTCAAGTGAATGATTGGGTTCACACATTAAGGTTTATCATTAGCTTCATCCTGGGACAAATTCACACATATTCTCATACGCATGATACTATAAAAAAATCAGCAGACCAAATTGAAGTCATTGGATTAACTAAGAAAATGAGAAATAGAAGAAATTTATCCCAAAAAATAGATAGAAATGATTTAGATTTAATTAAATCCAAATAAGAAATAGGTAAATAAAATTAAATAATCCTCAATAAGATTTTCTAAAACCACCCCTAGTGAGAAAAGGTTCTTTATTGTGAGATATGTTTAGGAACTCAATCAAAACTACCTCTTAAGACCCACTAATTATATGAAATTAAAAACTGACATCAAGGGTGAAAAAATAGAACCATTGGGAACACATTGTCACTGACTATATCGAGTTACCTAGTAACCTGATAACCCAATGAGTCCTAACGAATCCCGAAGGGAGTTCCCGGTCCATCTCAGTTAGATACTGGTACATGGAGTAATAAAATATAAAATTTTGAATGAATTTAAAAAACCATAATGGAAGAAAGATAAAAAATTCAGTATCCATAAAAGATACACTCTATAGGGTGAGTGTATCCTGAGTAATATTTTTATGAAAACACAATGTAAAACTGCAAGTACTAAAAACTATGAAAAAAGACCCAGCCCAATTAGACACTCCTCTACAAGATCATCGATTTACATCTATTACAACCTCAATTTGTCTCCCAAACATTGATCAATTATGAATGAAGAAAATATACAATCATATGATGTCACTGGTTGGGCATAAGATACAATCATAGTAGGGTCTCACCAAGGATTCCATTAGAAGATTCCATGTAATGATTCGACCCAAGTTACCCTCAAACATCATACCTGACCTATTTCATCACATACCTGAAGGGTTTTCATGGTCCCCATGGACTAGTGATAAGCCCTAGATAATAAAATAGCAATCCAATGGGTATTATTTCTCACAAATATAAATAAAACCTTAAATATATATACACATGGAGATATAATGAACCTTGGAAAGATAATAAATATAGTCAATAACTGTAAGAAAATAGAGGAAACAATAAACTAAAACATTAGCCAAAATCTCCAAGAGACATGTCCAACAATGGAGGACCAAAACCAAATAGATAATCCATATAATATTGAGGATGAACTCCTACAATCTCACCACCAGCTACCCAACTCAAATGATATTAATCTATTCTTCCTCACTACAATGACTTGTTTTCCCCACAATTGGAAGACATACATTGATTGGTACACCACTGTAGTGGTGTATAGGGTGTAACCAAACGAGATCCATAGGATCACACCCATATTTTCAGAAGATGTGTATGTATGAAAATTCCTATATGCTAAATTGAAATAAAACAGATCATGATAAGCAGTAAACTAGTTTTATAAAAAACATATAAGCTATTTATCTTTTTAACAGTTATAAAACAAAATCTAGTATATATATTACAAAAAAAAATTAAATATCATCATTCACAGACATATACATCCTTATTAGTGACAAAAAAAATAAATATGATCAATAACAAAAAGAAGAAAAAGTATTAGCACGAAGGATAATTATCGTTCAAACTAGAATAATGCCCATACCAGAATCGATTGGTGGCACAACAAGGTTACTAAAACATAGACCTATTAGGTAGAGGAATAACCAATTAGTAAACAACCCTAAAAAGTTCAATATCATTCCCCTAGATCCACAGAACATGGATGTAGGTAAAATACCCTGGTGAAAACGTCCTGATAATAAAAAAAGGATGTTAACCTTATTATATACCATCTACCTAAGTAACCATGGTAACCAATGTGAAAATTTTAACAATTCATTCAAATTAATTGATAACTATTTCAAATTATTTTCAGAAAAAAAAACATTTCAATTATTTGAAAATACCATGTTTTCTATCCATTTATCAACAATTAGGGAAATCCCATTTTTCGTTAAAAAAATATCATCCGACAAAAAACTATCACAGCAATTCATTTTATAAATAAGTTTTTAAAACAAAAAAAAATATGTTTCATCAACATATTATAGAGACAGAACAACCTACCTTCAATCTCTGGCCACATAGACCTACAATGGGATCTACTACCAATGAAAACTGAATGATATTAATGAATTCCCAAGAATAAAATCCAAACGTATCAAAATTATTTCAATTTAGAAAAATGGTGATTATGGAAGAGGATACCCCACATAAATTGATATGTAAGAACTACATAACCAAAAAAAAGGAACAACCTTAAGAAGAAGATCAAAAAAATAGATCTGGAAGAAGACACGAAGAAACACCACTTTAGACCAATGAATCTGATAACACTATTTAAGGGATATACCAAAATCAATGGAAACAAAAAAGGAGAATGGACACTCACATAGAGATATTCACCCAAACAATAATGATGATCGAACACTAAATGGATCTATCTGGAAGGGTAGGAGTCACCCAAAATCACTGATGATATATCATGGATTGAGAGAAAAGAAAAACTGGTAGCAAAACTGGACACTCAAATCTATAAAATACCCTAAAATCTATTCTTAGAAAATATCATGATGTGTAAATACTTTACATGTTATGAAATCTACGATGTCCAAATATGCTAAAAAATAAAACACCTTAGATAAAATTAAAATCATTAAAAAAACTAAAAATGTGTAATAACTATTTTGTTCTTGTAACCTTTCATGTTGTTAACCCTTCTCATGGTATAACATATAAAACGATTAAAGATCAAGTAACCGAGTTACATAGTGTGAAATTATCTTACAGCCAGCCCATAATCTAGAATCCAATATATAAAAACATGATTCCAAAAGGGTAATACTATAGTGGAAAAAAATACTCAATCAATGTAATGGTATGTTTCATTCCAAAATTTAATTAATCAAATAAATCATTCATTATCATATAAATAGGCAAAGAATTTCAAAAAAATTTAATACAAATCATTATTTACCTTTCAAACGATGGATATATATTTAAAAAATGACTGAATAAATTTTTATAAAAATATTTAATATAAATTTAGAAGGAATGTAAAATAGTTCACAACAAAAAATGATTATATTTTAAATACAAAAAAAACAAGAAAGAATGTAAGGTTTGATAAGATACAATTTTTTAAGGCTATGGGATTCCCTCACACATAAATAGTTTCAATGGAAATATGTGTAAATATGAAACATCCCTAACACTATCCAAGTAGAACATGTCACCATCCCATCATGGTTGTAACCAACTACATTTATTTATTGTTAGTGTTGTCTATTGTAGAGTGATATCAGAATAAATCACTAAAAAAGTATGATTTCCAATTATTTAATACATATCAATGATTATGTATTTAATTTATGAATACTTATAAAAAAATTGAACTCATTATCCATTCAAAATATTAAATGTTTCTATTTAAAACCCAAAACATATTTAATTAATTCATGACCAATTTTAAAAAAACAAATGGGTTTCTATCAAAAACAATTTAAGAATTTTTCTCCCAAATACCAATTTGAAATCAATTTTATCAAATCAATATCATAATTTACATTCAAAAACATAAATTTCACAAAATTATATCTATTTCCAAAAAACACGCCAATGCAATAGAAAAGTGTGTTTTTTATAAATTCATGCCAAAGTCAAATTTCTAAATCCATATTAAATGAAATTGGGTTTTTATCCGACCAAATGAGAGAAATTTAATTTTATAAATCACTTTAATTTAAATTAAACAATTGAATTTAGATCATTCAATTTAAGGTTAATAAAAATTTGACAAAGTTACGAAAACGCGTGCATTAAGATCTCTACATCTGGAATCACAAATCCATAATTGGGAATCATAGACGAAAAACACCTATAATGAATATATAATAATGAACCCAATATTCAAGATATAAAACATTAGATATTAGATTCTATAAAAAAAAATAGAAATATATAAAACCTAAGGGAGAAAATAATATAGATATATGGAGAAAGATAAAGGGGATAGGAAACATATAGTGTTGATATATGATATTGTTCACCTTGATTTCATCTACTTCCAGAATATTTTAGAGGTTTCAAATTCACATATTATGAGATACCATAGAGAAAGAAATCAACATTGGTCAAAACAACTCAGTGGATAACCATAGATGTGTGTTTCAAGGTTTTAAATATAAATTTAGGATTTTGATATCCCATAGGGATTGTTAACTGGGCAGGCTACATGGTTTGAATAATTGTAAACCCTAGTTGTGTGTCCCTTTTAATGAGGATTCACGGTTTCTCCTTTTTGGGAAAAAGTTTTTTCAAAAAAAGATCATTAATTTGAAAACCAAACGGTCCACATCGTCATATTTTATACTTTGAGGGAACATGGTTTGAGAAAACTAGGATCCAATTTTGTAGGTCCTAGAATCATCCTAAACATCCAAAATTTTCACCAAGAACAACTCAAAATGAAACTCAACAAAATTAAAATTAAAATAAGGGTTTAATAATAATATAAAATTGTAAAAATATATTATATGCGACATTTACAAACACACAACTAGTTACTATTTAGGGTGTGATTATTATTTCAATAATATTTCCCTAATGAAATCCCAACTCACAGAAAAAGGAAAAACATGAAATGACATTTATGAATATAGTTTAAAATAATTATATAAAAATAGTATCATACATAAAAATGAATGTGTCTAAATAATGTATATATAATTCTTTTAAACCATATTTTATTTTTTATCATATACATTCCTTATCCACTCACACACAGACCAAAAAGACTGATGTGACCATTGATTGTGGAACATCATGTTCATACACTGTCAAAATTTTATAGTTGTACATAAATACCATTAACCATCCCATTTTAATCAATGAAAACTATTTATTAAATAAACATGACAAATACATTACATTAAACATTTTATTTCATTAAAAAAATAAACAAATAAATTAATTTCATAAAATAGAATATAATTTCTTAAACACATTTTAAAATTATAAACAATGGTGTTTGATTCTGATGCTGTCATCGTGGCATTAGAATCCATCTTTTTCAAAGGATGAGTACGCACTAACTGTTGCCATGCACTCCCACTTTCCAATGGCGGCTGGCATCTGTCTCCTGTTTGTGGATGATTTCTCATTGATGAAAACAGGATGATTTGATATCGGTCTTCCTTATGTGAATTCCTCCTCTAATTCTGTTACCTAGTACGGCTCACCCTCAAAGATTATGACATAGTTCTTGAAACACTTCCAAGTTTCATGTCTTGATGGACACCAGATAATTACACAGCTTCTGTCAGGGCATTCCAAGTGGTCCTGTCAGGGAAGCAACCTTCGGTCCGAGATGAAGTCCCATGGGACATCACTAGTATGTCTGGAATCTAGAATGTTGGCACGTTTGGGTTTCTTCCCCTCATTAAAGGTCATCTCGAGGGACTAAAAGCACAAGGAATACTACGTCAAATGCGGGGAATTATATGCCCTAGGAATGTCTCTAAGGTTTTCCACATCATACAATGTTCTACACATTGATTGACGAAGGTTTAACGTCTAGAAGAGATAGATTGAACTAATCAGAACCCTGAATGGAGTGGATAAGATGGGTGCAGCCCCTAGAGGGAACACTAATGTTGGGGGCAGTGAGAAAGTGGGTGAAATGATTTCACCAGGATGTGGTGGCTTGGGTAATAATCATGTTGGACATGGATTGGTGAGAGTGGATGAAGAGCGACATGGAGCCGACATGAGGGAAATAATGATGTTGGGATTGATCCCCGAAGAGACTTCCAACATATCGCAGTGACATGGAATCATTGTTCACATAGTTCGGTGAGGAGATGGAAAACCTAAAGAGGAAACCCGTATGGAGGGGACCCAGATTAAATAGAACCTCTGGGATGGGGAATGACCTTTCCAAAACATATAGGCTCAAGGGAAATACCAAGATGAAACATCGGTGATGGTATTGACCCTCTGGGAGGCTTCCTACGTAACTTTCTATGGCAAGGATCAAAGCTCATGTAGTTCTAGATGGAGGGAATCAAATTAGGGTGTGTGCAGAAGAACGTGACCTGATGACACACTAGGGATTATGTGTGGTTATCATCCCATGGTTGGTCTGATGCTCTAGGGTTGACCAGGGATATCAGTCCTAAAAAATGGGACTACAACGACTTACCTTCATGTGGGAAACACTATGGATTACCGCTGGTTGGGATTGAAAATGGACTACCGCTGAGTAAGGTTCCAACGGATTACCGTTGGTCAGGGAACACAACGGCTTACCACTGGTCAGGGTTGGACCTTAGGGAGGCTTCTTACGTACCTTGCCTTGCAAAAGATCAAATCCCATGTATTTCAAAAGGGTATAGTTTATCATCTTGTGGTACCAAAAGGGGCGTATAGTTTAATATCATGCGGTACATGGTTGGACCAACATGAAGTGATCAAGATTTATTGGTTAACTGATGGGATGGGGGTCGGGACCAGTGAGTGTTGGTCTTGAACCTCAAGGAGGTTTCCTACATACCATTCCGTGGAAAGGATCAATGTTCAAGTACATCTGGAGAGGTGTTGGTGAAACGATATGAAGGGATTCAGGACCAATGGTTGTTGGGATTGATCCTCAGGGAGGCGTCCAATGTACCATGCCTTGGAAAAGATCAAAATCCCCATTGTTTGGGATGGTGTTGGTGAGCCTACATGATTGGAGTTGGAACCAATGTTTTTTGGCCTTGAACATCGGGAAGGCATCATAAATACCGTGCCACGGTATGGATCAAAGTCCATGTAGTTCAGGATAGTTTTTGGGCTTACACTCTTGGGTGGCCCAAAGAGGATGTGATTTTATGTGCTTACTCTATCCCATGTGAGTCAATATCAGTGTGAGAAACAAGAGGTAGAAAATAAATTATGATCATATCATGAAAGTGCATCTGTGGGAAGTGGAGTGGTGCTTATATGTGGTTACTGTCCCAAAAATAAAACAGGGGATTATGCGTTGTTAGTAGCCCAGGGAGATGGATATTAAGACATACACCAGGATGGAGGCCTGGGTGGCGACATAGACCAATAGGAGAGGGATTTGGCCAGGATGAGAAGAGAGTTCTGGTTCCAACCCCCCTTGTCCTTGGAATAGAAGAATAATGGAGGAGTAAGGGAACTACCTCTTTCATGAAAACTAGGGTCTTAAACTAAGATGGTTTTAGTTCCCCCAGACATGCGCCACTCCGACAAAGAATATATCATTCCATCGGAGGAAGATATTACTCTTATAGAGATGAGAGTGTGTAGGTAAAGTTCAAGAAGGGGTATGCCGCATATGATGCACGGGTCGACACAAAATTTTAACATCATGTGGTGAGGACGATGGAGTTCAGATGTTTAACGTACTGTATCTTGGATAAGGAAGGTTTACTCCACACACCTAGGATGTACATAACCGGCACACATTAACCCATGGTGATGGGATGGCAATGGAAATTCCATGGTGAGGTGGTGTCGTGCAGTGATCCATTGAGGGGTCCATGGTTGTGTGGTTGTGAAAAAAATCATATGTCATAGAAATGAAACATGAAGAACCTCCCAAGGGACATTAAAATCTCTTCATGAAAACATGGAATATCACATTGTAAAAGGGGTTGTGGAGAAAAGGGTTTTAATGAAGGAATCCTCATGATGCTCGGATGCTCCATATAGTAGATGGGCTTTACGATGGGGTATGATTCGCGAAGTTAAGTGGCCAAGCCTAGGCATACTGAATAGGTAGAAATGGTAGGTGCTTCGTGATGTGGAAAGGCTTTTGTAGAGCCGGGAATCATGAAGAAATGGTTCCCTTTGAAGCTTAGCACTGCAAAGTGGTGTGGTTTGTGAAGCATGGTGACCATGCCTTGGAATGTGGGTTACATGTTCATAGAAGGTACTTCTTGAATCATAAGTGCTCTGCATAGAATTAAGTCCCCTTGGGGGTCCTCTTCCTTTACGGAGGCCCATGGGCTCCGTGAAGGGTATCCCTCATTGAATAGGGGTTGGATTTAATGAATGGAAAGGCACTTTATGATGATAACGTACCTATAAGATATCATTATTCACAGAGTAGAATTTTCTTCTTGATATGAGAGCTAAAAAGTGGTTTGGTTAGAGGATTCGTATGTTGGGCTATTGGGTAGCATGGTCTATATAAGAAAGAGGATCTATGAAGCAGAGCTCTCTTGGCATGAATAAATGTGGAAATTTCTCATAACTACAGATCCTCCAACCTCTTTACTCTTTGGTGGCTTCACAAATGTTAAATTTCATCACAGAACCTCCCCCTCCTTGCTTTGTGGCAGCTTCACAAATGTCAATTCTATTTATGGAAACTCTCATCACCTTGATCCATGGTGGATTCAAAAATATCTAATCCCATCATAGAGCCTCTTACATCATTTCTCTGTGGTGGCTTTGCAAACTTCAATTCGGTTCTTGAAGTCTCCCGCATCCTAGCTCGGGGGTGGCTCTCCAGAGGTGGTAGCTTCGCACCGGCCGTAGTGCTTCATACCTCCATGAACAATATTCGTGAGGAAGCCACAATGGCTTTGCATTTTCTCTTCCTTGTATAAAATTTTGGCTCCAAAAAATTTACCACCTCATACTTGGAGCTGGAGAGAAAACGGGGTGTCAATGTCTGAGGGTCAATGTCAAAAAAAAAATTGGTCAATCATGATAAAGGATTGCAAAGTAGGCTGTGGAGAGGCGATGCACAGGATGATTGTACTGCAAATATTTCTACACTCGAACATGAGGTGAAACACAAACAGTCATCACTTATTAATAGAAGAGGTGGACTCATATTTTTCCCTTTCCTACCTTGGGGTTTTGGCATTTAGTTATCTTGATTCCTGAAACTCCGTGTACTCTGTGATTATTCTTTTTGAATTTGGATTCCAGATTCACGGCATACAGAGGTTCTTTTTCTCTGTGGTGGTGTGCTATGTGGCTTTCACTTGATGGTTGGGGTAGGGCACCATGATTTCTTTATTAGGATAGAGCTCCAAAAATGGGCTCCACAAATAGGCATCGCAAAAGATCATCATATACTAGGACAGAAAAGGTCAATATTTCCAAAACCTAAATGGCTCAATAGGAGGCTTCCATGGGGGTCCTTGCAAATGCTTCCTAAAGGGAGGAAATAGAGGATAGATTGTGTATAGAGGAGTTCATACAAATCCATTTTGGCCATAATTCACTGGTAGATCTACTTTCAGAGAGTCATAATGACTATCTATTATGCATGAGGCAACAGCTGTAAAAATTTCTCATATGGGATGACGTCTTAATCCCTGAAGCATGTAGGGACTTCTAACATAATGGTTTAAAATCACGTCATGCCCACACCAATGGTTCAGGGCGGCTGACGGCCATGCTCGGGAGGACTTCACTCCTGTCAATGCTGAGTGTCTATACAATCATGTTAATAACATAGATGGGAAGGAACTACATCCAGAGACATCACACTTTTTGATAAATAAAATCATTATAGAATCACTGGTGAACCCGGAAAAGGGGTGGTCCGATGAGTGGGATCTGTTCTAGGGTGGCAACTTCACAGATGACTGAGCATGAGCCTACTGGGTAGGTTCCTCGTGAAAATACATCGGGGTAGAGCTGAGGTGAGTAGTCCGGTAAGAGGCGGCTTGGGCCTCCCAATACAATATCTATCATCTGAAGTTGATGATGTCAAATTTGTTTATCATATGGTCATTTAGGTCTAATACCTTCCATTTTCACCATGGAGAGGCCGACCTCAGTCTATGGGACCTGCATCAGATATTGGGGGTCCCAATACTGGGAGAAATATACATTAAATTTTTTCCTGTTGTGGGTGTGTGGTAGGATCCAGAGAATATTTTGCCGCTAGAGATGACATTGAAGGATGTGGTGTTAGGAAGTGACAAGCATTCAGTGAGGGACATCTAATTCAAATGGTGGTTCTAGCAGTTCATGGACTTATCAGAAAATAGGCAGTTCGATGTGAGGCCTCATACATTCTTGAAGGGCGCTCAACGAGTTAAGGATATTACATACAAGTTGGTTTAAGAGGACATCCAGTGGAAAAACATGGGATTCCATATAGGTACTGGGAAAAAATTTGTAGCAAGGTTGGCTGCATTCATTGCGGCTCTCATCTGTATTTTGATCCTTCCAGTAAGAGGAAAGAACATGGGTGCGTGAATGAGAACATTTATCATGGTGTACATGTTGGCGCCAGGGGGACGACCCATCCTCGGGATACCGATTCTCACCAAGATGTACAAGATGTTAGGGCATATCAATTAGGGGAAGAATCCACATAGGATATGTGGGCCATTCCACCTCATGTATGGATGGATAACAGTGCATGTCAAGGGAATCTATGAATATTCGAACCCCATTTCCCCTCCAAGATCTAATTTAATCCCGTGAAATTTGAATGTAGTGGGGAGATTTCTAGCCAAGGTGACCATGCAGGCGATGCTGAACTGAGCCTGGAAGGAAGATGAATTCAATTTCCACCTATTCCAATTTCCAACAGGTGTGTTCACTATAGAAGGTCGGGGAACAGAAGAGCAACAGTCATACTTCCCAGCCTTTGGGGGTGGGGTCCTTGTGGTGCTTGTTGACTTTTAGTCCGTTGGTGAGCCATACACCACACACTGATTTGCAGTGTAGTTCTGGTGTAGGCAATGGTTGACCCCAAGGATCTATTTTTGGGTGCGCCACGACGATCACCCATGTGTGATGAGGCAGATGTGGCTCATTTTCTTTATTGGAGGATGAGAAGATGTGAAATGAGTAGCTTGTTCCCATTGTCATCTTCGGATGGAGAAGTAGTACACCAAGAGCTGGGAGGCTGCCTAACCAAGGAAGATGCTGAAACGACAAACCATTCGAGCCATTGACTATGTGCCTCCCCAACATCGAGGTTAGGTCAAGAAGGCAGGGAGAACATGTCTTGGTGGAGGGGCTATTGTGGAGTTGGGGAATGCACCAGTCAAATGGGATGAGGTAGTGGCGGACCCAGCTATCCCATAGCAGCTAAGTCATCTAGATGGGTGACCGCCAAGAGGGTTCCATAGTATATCCACCCAGGCTCCGGGGAAGCTGATATGCCACATATACATGTTGGAGGAATCTTTCTTCCCAAAATCATGGGACATCTGGGATGTCAACCGAGAATTCCTCAACTATGTTGAGATGTGGAAACATCTAAACCATCTCATGATGGATTTTCTAGGGTCGGCATTACAGTATCCCAGGAGGAGGTGGAGAAATACCTGGCCGATTTGGAGGATTTCATGCACTCTCAGGTTCCCCACATCCAATGATGGATCAGGTAAAGGTATTTCTAGATCGAACGACCCCTCTGTAGTTATTGGCTATGAAATTAGAGGAGCGCTTCCCTCTGCTGAAAAGAATCGGATGAATCCTCCTGGGGGGAGGAGGCTAGTAGAGGGATTCCTCTAGATGATTGTGAAGTTGGTGATTTAGACATATAATATGATTATTTTCTAAGGCTCATGAGATAAAACCCTAATCCCTTTCCCCAGGTTCCGTTCATAAGTTACATTGGACTCTTTACTAATATTTGAACATTGAAGGAGGGCCTCATAAGAAATATATATTCTATCACTATAGTAGATGAAGATATAGGGAAGTTGGCACATGGGCCTCATCCCAATTAGTGAGGAATCCTTATGTGATTCCAGGATATCTGGAATCAAATCCAGGGAGAGGTGATTTTTCTGGGATACTGTACCGGGTATTATTGCGGGAACTGTAGCATGAAATGTTGGGCACTGTGGAAGATAGGAATATGATGTCTGATGTTCCTTCAGTC
Source organism: Viscum album (assembly GCA_963277665.1). NCBI lineage: Eukaryota > Viridiplantae > Streptophyta > Magnoliopsida > Santalales > Viscaceae > Viscum > Viscum album. The sequence goes on along the minus strand of OY728143.1, from coordinate 793,161,276 downwards.
CACCAATTTGGTATCTGAGTCCTTTAAGGAATTAGGTCCACCCAGTACATCGATTCAATAAGTTCTTTAGGCAACCTCAAGGCCTTCGGTCCAACTTAATTGCAGATACAACCCAGACAACCTACAAAGGATGAAACATGAGAAGGAGGAGGAGCAAAGAGCTTTCACCATAGCAGAAGCTAAACAGATTTCAATAATGAGAGGGTATGGTAGTTTCCATTGGGACAAACCTATGCATGGATGGGAAATCCAATTTGAATAGCCATGTGAAGGTGGAGAGATGATTTCATGATAAAGTTAATGGGGAGGAGCAGTTCCAAGTAGTTATTCTAGGTTGTATGTAATGTTTGAAGACAATAAGAAATGAATTCCTCTATGTCTTATGGGACTGCTAATACATATGCCTATGGGCCTTGTAATGTTTTCACCACATCCCGTGAAAGGTGGATTATCAAAATAAAAAAATGGAGGCCTTCAGGCCATTGGAGGTGTTATAGGGCCTTTGGGATCTACATCCATGACTATAGTGATTACCACATCAAACGGGGCTAATACACCCAGTGTAGTTCTTAAATATTTTTCATAAATCCCATCAATATAAGAGGACCATGCCTCAGGGTCTTAATGGCACCCACCTATGAGAGAGACCAAGAATTTGTTTCTCTAAGTATTCTTAACAAAATTCATGCCTACCACCCATTGATCAGGATAACTGAGGTCCGTAATCTTTTTTGGAATGAAATGTTCTTCAAATGGTGTGGGATGTCATGTCATGTTTGATTTTTACTTCTAGTGGTTCCTTTCCTAGAGGAATTCCAGTGGTTTTGGAAGCGGACTTCCAAAATGACAATGTTGCAGTGCTCTCGATCACTGGTTGGACCACTATCTGGATAGAACCATAGAAAATTGAGGTGGATTCCGATGATGAAGATAGACCAGATAACATGAGACCTGCAATACATGATCAGATAGCTGATGCGGACCATTCTGTCGAGTTCATGGGAGAGTTTCCCATATATTAACCTGCTAACCCAACAGATTGGGACGAGATAACCTCTGATGAAGAGGATAGCACAATCTCCCATCATCTATCATGGAAGCGGATGATGATCTTCATCAATGACACCCACCAGTGAAATGGATACACCATATAGAGAGTCTTTGGTCCCGACTATGTGAACTGTGTGCTGGGGGAGTGGATTCCCATCATCCTCACATGCTCGTCTAAGGTCTCATGGTTGTGTCGATTTGAGAATATGACGATGGTCGTGGTGGGGGAATGCAGTGGAGAATAGAAGTGAACATCAAGAGGCTTTAGGAGGCTAAAAATGTGATTCAACAAATTCAATTCTATGTAGATGACCATTCCACTTTCCTCACTGCGCAATAGAATATCATATTGCGTCTGGAGGCCCAAATGGAAAAGGCTGAAGAGTGCATGAAGAAAGCCTCGGAGGATATGACCGACCTCCAAACCAATGAGGATCGGGCCCAGATCGTGGTAGACGAATTGCACCCCATTTCCACCTAGGAGGAGTCGGAAATGAATAGGAAACAATGAATCCTGGATGCCACAACGCATAGGGTGGTGGAGCTACAACACTCTTTTGAAGGGGTGAACCATTCCATAGGAGGGGTCGATCCTGGGGTGTTGTAATGCATGAAACTTTTGAATGTACATTCATGGTTTGATTATTTGAGTTTGATGCATGCATGAGTTCTGTTATTCATTTTTGGTCTATTTCATTCCCTTTACATTCTGGGAACATCCATCGATCAATCCCTAAGCACACATGGGTCCGTCACAATGTGAGAAATAATGGATGACCACCTTGTTATTCCATCCTAATAAGAGAGTCCAAAAAACCATCTATAATCTAGGGTTTGAACAACCAATCTAGATTTCTGTGAAGTACGGTGGAGTTTTGACTGAAGAATGAAGGTCTCAGAACAGTCGAACTTCCATCTTCCCAATGTGCTCAGGTGCAAGAGCAGGGTAACACCAGGGCCGTTAGAATCAATCTGAACAAAGTGGTAGTGGAATGTGTGAATCGTGATACCCAAGATTCTGAAAAATATAATGATGGATTGATAATGAATGATAATTGATGTCCATGTTCAAAAACCAGTATAATTGTGACATTTTATGAAATGGGAATAAAAAATGAGGGTTGACCACTAACCATGATAGAAAAACTTGGCATGGCTCAAAATGTCATCAATTAGTCTTCTGGAACGTTAGCCCATGATAGTGGGAAAGCCATAGGCCATGAATCCATACATTTATGGGTATCCATTATACATGAAAGATGATGAGGTTCTAAATAAACAACCAGAAAACATGGAGGTTGGAGTGATTGGTTATTCGAATGGAGTCTAACACACATGAAATTATGCCACCATAGTTAAGACACATTAGGTGGTCACATCAGTCTGATCAGGTATTATACCTACTCCCGAATAGGACCTCTCTGGTATGGACCAAGATTTCCTTGTATTTCTACCTCATTCAAATAAATAATATAAACACATAGTTTAAATGTCGTATGGTGAGGATGGTACACCTAGTTTATAGGTCATACTGCTTGGACCATGATTGAGGAAGAGGGTCCAGAAGCGTTAATGAACCTAGGGATGGGCCCAAGGGAAATTTCCTGGGCATTCCTACATATCCCATGTGAATGAGAATCCATCCAAACGTAGTTCTTATGCATGACATGGCCGGATTCCAATGCTAGTCTGAAAAATCCTCTCCCGTGAGGAAGCAAACACATCCCATAGTTATCATGGGGCATCCTGTACTTATTCAAGATAGAAATATAGTTTAATGTCAAGCATTTATAGAAAATGTACCGTGATGTTTAACTTCATAATATATGATGAGGAGTGAAAGGGGATTTTCTAAGAAGGGAGTATGTGACGTGGTAGCTATAAACCCCACAGGAATAAGGACATTATGATTATGAAACACACCACATATCCCTAGAGAAAGCGAGTATGGGAATAAGGAAATGGGCATGAGAGTTTCTACATAACCCATCAGGATGGGAATCATGCCTCAAGTATTTTTGTGCAATGTGCGGTCAGAGACAAATGCTGGTAGAGGGAATCCTATCAAGATAGTAAGTAAAGGAATACCATAATTATCAGGGGGCATACATAAATTTTTGTGGTTTGGGTATAATGTTTAATGTCACGCTATGAGGACATGGATCCCCTGAAAGAAAATGTGTGGTGTGGTACATACCATGACATGAATGAGGACTATAAGAGTCCACACCACACCGTACACTCTCAGGAGAATCCTTTGGTCCAGGGACCAAAGGTGAAAACCAGGATAGTCCCGAGATAGGGAGTCTGGGTGTTCCTACATACCCAATGAGTATAAGAATCAAGCCACATGTAGTTTTGAGCACACAGTTTAATGCCACATGGGACAAAAGGCATGTATAGATCGTCTATACCGGTACACACACTACAAAAACAACTAAGCCCAAGTGATCCGTGCTCGATATGAGAAAAAAAGAGTACTGATGGGACTTTCCTAGTACAATGAGGCACACATTTGGGGAAATGGGACACTAGGTGACTGATATCCCAATAATATTGATGTCCTACTCAACGGACCTACATGCATGAAGTGGTAATGAGGAGTTTTTTGGAAATCTAATTGAACATATGAGAGTCTAATGATGTAAATCATGATGTTAGAGATTTGGATCACAATGATAGTGATGTGGCTATAGTGGATAACTGTTAACCATGGTCGAAATAGAGTATCTATTTCACGTTAGCTTGGAATGGGGATATAAAAATGGGGGTTGACTACGGACCATTTTCGAAACGTTGGACATGTCACAAATGTCATCTGAAGTCCTCAGGGATGTTGGCCCAAGACGGTATGTAAGACAACATGGTAGGGAACCAGGCCATAAAGGGGTTCCCTTTAGATGTGTAAGAGGATGAGGATCCAAATAACGGGCTCATAAAGATTGGAATTAGAATAATGGAATGTACCTAAGAAAATTCCACAATTTGGGATCTTGTTCATAATGCATATGAGTATGACAATAAGATGCATCAGATTGAGGCAGTCGAGTCCCTTTCTATGAACAAGGGTTATGAGGTCACACGCTTCCTGCATAAGGTCATAGGGGGGACCATTAAGGTGGTACATTTTTAATGGACTGTGCATAGGGTAAAGAAGGAGACAAACTCAGCGAGTAGTTCCCAAGGGGAGATCTTAGTTTTGGGTCAAAGAACACGGACAAGATTGTGAAAAGGCAAGGGAGGCACATGGTGTGGCTATTACAAAACCTGACGTGAATGAGAACCCAAGATGTGCCTGCCACACCACATGTTTCCAATAGTGTTCAGGCCAAGGGTCCAAATAGGGGGGGTCATGATTTTAGATTCCCAGTGCTAGACCTATATACAGAATGTATTGGAATTCCTACATATTCCTTGAGGATGGGAATCGTGCCACATGTCGTTATAAAATATGCCAGGAAGTTTATCGTCTTGAAGAAAGGATGTGGATCGGTCTATATTTATTATCATAGAGCTTGGAACAAAGATGGAACTGATGGATGGAGACATGTGTTGAGGTAATTATTATACCTGATGTGAATGAGGACATCCGGAGTCTGTATCACCACAATGTGCTCCCCCTGAAACTTTTAGGTTGAAGAAAAAAAGTGAACATTAGGCTAGGCCTAAGGAAATGTGACCGGGAAATCTGACATACCACATGAAAATGGGAATCAATCCATACATATTTCTATAGATATAATGTTAAGGTACCAGTGCATGTGATTGGTCGTGTGGGTCAGGCCCTTGCACCAAAAGAAGTAGTAATTGATAGATATTGTTTGCCTTTACGATAGATGTGTCTTTTTTTGTGAAGTGGTAATCTTATGACAGATAATACGGGTATCATTATAGGAAGCATTCCATATGTTTTCATTGACAATGGAAATGGTGGATGTAACACCCCAAGCTTCTACGGTACGTTTCCCTTTGAATAATGCGATAGCGTGTGTTGTACGCAACCTCGAGTTCTAACACACGCCACAACTAATTAAACTAGCCGTTGTGAATAGTAATACCTAATTTTTGAAATCATATATATTCTATATTTCAAAATGGACATCATTTTTGGATTCGGAATATCAAAATTAGCCTAGGGTGAAATTTTGGTACATTTCGGATAACTTTCATATTTTGATGAATAGTGAAAATTTCTAAATTTTAATTAAAAACAACTTTTTTAATCAAAATAATTAATAGTGATAAATTATGAATTTGAGTGGTTTTAAAGTATATTTAGAATATATTTTTACCATTCAATTTAATGTTTATCATTGGACATAATTTTACAATTAAACCGAACATAAACAAGTGTCAATCTTTTGATAGTTATTATCTCTTAAAAACACGCTTTTTGTTTTAACAGCGGGAATTAATTTTAAATTAATTTCTGCCACTTCTGTGTTTTGAATTTAGGAAAATGGATTCCATATTTGTAATCAGGATGTCCAAATTATGTAAATAGGTAACTTTTATTTTTAGACATTTTGAATAATTACTGCGGTAAATATTTTATTTACCATGGTTAAAGGGTAAATCCGGTAAATAAGGGTTAAAAAAATAATATTATAATAATACAAAATTACCCTAAAACGTGTCTTAACCCTATTGGTTGATACATGGTCGACCATGGGCATCTTTGTGTCAATTTTGGGACCCCATGGATCCACTTGTAAGTGATAATGACACTTTATTTTAATTAAGTTAAAATGAATACAAAAATGACACAAGCATATATCTTTTAGAAGAACAATTTTTACATAGGGTTATACATGTTGGATTTTCGATTATAAATATTAATTAGAAAGATAAAAAGATTTCCTACATAATGATATTTTATTTATAATTTTTAGTCAATACATAAGTTATTTTATTTATGACACAATGATGATGCAGTAATTACTATAATAGTGAAAAATTAAAATAATTGATATTATAAATACCCAAATAAATATAATATGAAACTTTTAATGAATTAAACTAATTTTCTAGGCTAATATGATATATTAGGATTGATTTAATGGACTTTGTTCGAAGTAATCAATCTGTTATGAGTTTCACAAAAATCAACTATTGAATAGTGTCAAAATTGACATAAAAGAGTTCTTAAAACAAATATTATATTATTAATTGATATTAAATTCCTAAAAATCTAAGGTTCGGCCAAGAGACTTATATTATGATAGGTTAATCATTAATGGACCACTTGGGGGTCGCTTGGATGTATATAGTATGTTTATTAACCATATTATATAAAAATACAAAGAGACATTGTAAAAGTGAAACTAATTAACTTAGAGTTAATACTTAAAGATAAGGTTAATATAAGTACCCAAACCTGTCTAAATCCTATTGGATGAGTTGTTTTCGACCTATCCCCACCTCATCCTTTGAATAGTCAACTATGGAGCCTTTAGAAACCGAATATGAATTTATTATAAATTAATATTTCTAGCTTTTCCAAAGGTGCCCCTCACCCCTCTTATAAAAGGGCACTCCTCCTTCTCATTTCTTCACACCTCTAAAGCCTTTTGGTTCAGCCAAACTCTGCCCAAATACTCTCCCAACATCCCTCAATACAACCTAGAGGCCTTAGTATGATCATAAAGCCAACCTAAGGAGCCCTTTTGATCAAATCAAAAGGAAGAACCCGAAGAAGAGGTAATGATCTCACCACCCTTTTCTAAGTTCATTTCTTCTTCCACTTCTTCTTCCTTTGTTCTTACCATTCTGAAATAATAACTCCAGTATCTCACATATACTGTGATGTTATTATAAATATGGTACAATCATATTCAGTATTCTATCCACCCTTTGAATAACATGTCACCATACGTGCGTACGTACGGCTTACCGTCTCCACGTCGTGGTGTAATTGTTATTCAATATAATATTATTTGGATGGGTATAATAATGATGTGTAACTCATGTAAATAATAAATATAACATGTTAATGATTCTGTATATATGATATACCATCCATTTATATATTATTTTAATATCAAAAGAATGATATTGTCGCTCGTGCGTACGTACGGACTACCGTCTCCACGAACGCGATGAGATTCATTCTCCATCGTAACCATTAAAGCGTAATTATCATTTTATGATTTAAAAATGATGTTTAAGGACTTGATATCATTCTGGATATGAATAATATACAACCTATCCTTTACAAACATGTCTTACGTAACAAAACATATGAAAGAAAACAGGTAAGTTAACACCCGAAACAACGATAATACTAAGATATTATTATCAAATCAATATTAAAAGATCATATATGATATCATATTAATGTATATGATTCTTGTATAATTTAATAACAATTATTTCACCATTATACAGGAGGTTAACCTACCACAACCAAGGAAAAGTACAAGGTAAGGGTTATTTCACAATCTCTTCATTATCCGAGGTTGTATTATACGTAATAATCTACTGGGATCTCTTTATCATCCACATCCATGTTTCTTCGAAATGTATTTCAAAACATTTTTACTATTTACAAGAATATGGGTTAAAGTCATTTATACCCTTGTTTGACTTTTTATAAGAGGTTTATAAAGGAATCTTTCCGTCGTTTTCAAAACAAGGTCCTTTTTAACCTTTTCGACAGAATTGAGGTAAGAATGTTTTTTTTAACTTATACGGCGGGTGCGGTTATTTTCCGCCGTTATAAAATCGTCGAAGCTTCCCATACAAGCTTATAAGAATATTTTCAAAGAAAATGTTTTATTTTATATGGATCTTAAATGATTTCAAAATAAAAGGAGATACTTCTTTAAAAAGAATTTTGATTTCATCTATGTCAACATCCTTTGAAGGATTTTAAGATTATTTGAAGTTGATTTATTATAATACAAAACTTCTATATTGTATTGAAGGTTTTGTGATATGTTTGAATTTGGATGTGCTATTTTATACAATTCATAGTTTATGGTGAAACTATTGACATTTCGTATGCTAGTTTTAACCCGAATGTTTATGTTATATTTCAAACTTTTCTTCAGATGAATGTGCTAAACAAGTATGTTCCGGGTTGGGGACCGGTAAAAGTAAGCCCTCCAGGTTGGGGACTGGTTAAAGTAAGCCCTCCAGGTTAGGGACTGGTAAAAGTATGCCCTCCGGGTTGGTGTCCGGTTATTAGAGGCACTCCGGGTTGGTGTCCGGTTATTAGAGGCACTCCGGGTTGGTGTCCGGTTATTAGAGGCACTCCGGGTTGGGTTCCGGTTAGAAGTAACCCCTAGGTCTTGGGATGAGGCCTAGACAAAGAAATTAATGTTTAGCATTATTCATTCCAACATTATGAAAGTGGTTATTGATTTTTTCATGTGATTATTCGATTAGTAGAATATCCATGTGAATAAGTAAATGGCATTATTTCATTTTACTTTTGCCATACCATGTTGAAGTTCAATTTTAAAAGGCTTTTGTTTTAGTAATGCATTGCCTTAAATGTTTATTCTTATTTATGAAAGTTTCCGCTATATTGTTATCCTTACTGGGCATTTGAGCTCACCCCTTTTCTATGTTTTATTTTTCCCCAGGATGTGAAGAAGTAAATTATGAATGACCTGCAGGGATATTATGAGGGGATAGTAGTGTGGATTATGGAGACATTATGTTGTTGTAGTAGTTTTTCATTTTATGATGTAATGTAAAACTTATGAATATATCTAGTGTTTCCAAGGCTACTAAACCAATCGGCCTTTCGAGATTTGATCTTTCTTGTGATCATGCCAATGTTATGTAATAATGCACCGACTCTAGGCAACTAGGGTCGGGGCGTTACAGTTGGTATCAGAGGAAGTTTAGTACAAACCTTGGAAGCTAGATTTAGATAAACTCTGATTAGAGCACGTAGACCTAAGATGAACTTTGAGGATTAGTATAGAAGAACTTCCTAGAATTTTGGTATTGTAGAGATTTTGTGAGTTTTTCGAGCAATACATCCCTGTCTGGATACGAGCAGGTAGAGGCGGCTCTGGCACAGAAGTACCTAGGGGTAAAACCCGAAAACACCGCTTTGAGCTAGACTCGAACGGGAACTGGTGCACGACAACGGGCCTTGCTGCACTCTTGGTTACGACACTCCCGGGGGATATGCTTAGGATAACTCTCACTATCTTTACAAATCATTATGAAGGGTTTATGAGTATATACTTCCTCAAAGAAAACATTTTTATGATTATGGATTATATCCATAAATAGTTCAATTTATGTTAAGTGTTTTATAAGTATGGGATTATGTATTTTGATGCATAAACTGATCTAGTTTATGCCATTTTTTTTAGAAATGGCGCCTAGTGGAAGAAATGGAAACCGTATCAATGCACGCACTCCATGTAGGGATTGCCCTCCTGCTCAAGATAATTATAGTGGGGCTGGTGATGCAACTGGTGCTGATCAGCTAATCACCGTACTGGGACAACTTACTCAGGTTATGAATAATAACCTTACCCGTATGGAGCACCCTGATCCGCAGCGTGGAGGATCAATGTTAGATCGATTCATGAGACAACAACCACCAAAGTTCAATGGGAGTACAAATCCCTTAGTAGCTGAGCAATGGATATTTTCCCTAGAGAAAATATTTCAGGCTTTGGGGAGTAGTGAAAGGGAAAAAGTTACCATGGCAGTTTACCGCCTCACTGGAGATGCTGATCAATGGTGGTCATTGATTCAAAACATGAAGGAAGATGATAAGTATCAAACATGGAATGGAGGGAGTTCAAAGATCTGTTTTTAGAAAAATACTTTCCTCGCGACCATCGAGCAGATATGGAAAGGCAATTTCTGAGTCTGAGACAAAAGGAGGATGAGAATGTCACAAAGTATGAGGCTAACTTTACAAGGTTAGCGAGGTACGCTGGTGATTATATTCGCAACCCAAGAAGTAAGATTGATCGTTTCTTTGATGGGTTAAAACCATTTCTCCGTCGAGCATTAGTCTCACAATCCTTTTCATCGTACGAAGACATTGTCTCATGTGCTATCAAGACCGAAAAGGAATTCTCTAAGTCTTATGACTTTAAAGCAAAGCAAGAGAAGAAGAGACCTGCTGATCAATTTGGGAATGGAAATAAGGGGAAGAAGGGAAAGGTTGAATATCCATCTTGTGGTAAGTGCGGGAAGAAACACCCCGGTGCTTGCCTGAAGGGAATGGGAGTCTGTTACAAGTGTGGTGAAAAAGGCCACCAAGCTCATGATTGCAAGGGGAAGAAGGAAGCTACCAACGTTCAGTGCTACAATTGCAGGGAGATGGGGCATTATGCAAATGCATGTCCTAAGCGTCCGGAGAACTTACCTCAGAAAAGGCCAAGGGATCAAGGCCAGGCTTATGCTATCACTACTGCTGAGGTAGAAGCTCCGAAAGACGTGGTGGCAGGTAATTTAATGGTTTCCTCAAGTTTAGCAAATGCATTATTTGATTCTGGATCATCGCATTGTTTCATATCTTCCCAGTTTGCTAAGAAAATTAGATATTTCCAATTTGATTTAATAAGGGAGTTGTCAGTTAAAACTCCTAAGGGAAGTATCGTTGCAACAAAGTTTTGTGAATCAGTCCCCATTAGAGCACATAAATTTTCTTTATCTGCTGATTTCATCGTCATACCTATGATTGAGTTTGATATAATCCTCGGTATGGACTGGCTTTCGGACTATGATGCGAAGATTTATTGTAAGAAGAAAGAGGTTACGATTCTTGATGATAATGATAAGGAGCACCTTATTTTTAGAGCAGAATCGTCACCACCTAATTCTTATTTAGATCCACCCCCTGTAGCTCAACTTAATTCAATTATCGGGGAGGAAGAGAATGAAATAACTGTCGGTGAGGAAAGAAATGTTCAAATAGAGGATGTACCTATTGTGAAAGAGTTTGTAGATGTATTTCCGGAAGATTTACCTGGACATCCTCCAGAACGAGAAGTAGAGTTTTCCATTGATTAAATTCCTGGATCAAGGCCTATATCGAAGACCCCTTATAGAATGGCCACTGTAGAGCTAGTCGAACTAAAGAAACAACTAGAGGAATTGAGTAATAAGGGATTTATTCGCCCTAGTGTTTCTCCATGGGGAGCCCCTGTTCTTTTTGTTAAAAAGAAAGATGGATCTATGAGGTTATGTATCGACTACAGGGAGATCAATGCTATAACGATAAAGAACAAGTATCCCCTACCTCGTATTGATGATTTATTTGACCAACTGCATGGAGCTCAATACTTTTCAAAGATTGACCTTCGATCTGGATACCATCAGTTGTGTGTGAAGAAGGAAGACATTCCGAAGACAGCATTTCGAACCAGGTACGGGCATTACGAGTTTACTGTAATGCCGTTTGGATTGACTAATGCACCCTCTGTATTCATGGATCTGATGAATAGAGTTTTCAAGGAGTATCTCGATGAATTTGTGGTGGTATTTATTGATGATATCTTGGTATACTCCAAAACCTACAAAGATCATGAAAATCACTTGCGCATTATCTTGAAGACTCTGAGGAGGCATGAATTATATGGAAAGTTTAGCAAGTGTGAATTCTGGCTTCAGGAGATTTCTTTTCTTGGCCATATTGTCTCTAAAGATGGAATCTCTGTTGATCCTTCTAAGACCAAGGCAATCCAAGAATGGCCAGCACCAACGAAAATAACTGAGGTACGTAGTTTTATTGGTTTGGCAGGTTATTATCGACGTTTCGTCCAGAATTTTGCCCGATTGGCTAACCCATTAACGAAGCTCACACGTAAAGGGGTTAAATTTGTTTGGACAATAGAGTGTGAAGAATGTTTCGAAGAACTGAAGAGAATATTAGTCAATGCTCCTATATTGACTCTACCATCGGGGAATGATGGGTTCGTTATTTATAGTGATGCATCGAAGAAAGGACTTGGCTGTGTCCTTATGCAGAATGATAGAGTTATTGCCTATGCATCACGACAGTTGAAAATTCATGAACAAAACTATCCTACTCATGATCTTGAGTTAGCAGCTGTGATCTTTGCTTTGAAGATATGGAGGCACTACCTCTATGGTGAAAAATGTGAGATTTATACTGATCACAAGAGTTTGAAGTATATTTTCTCACAAAAAGAACTCAACATGAGGCAAAGAAGATGGCTTGAATTACTCAAGGATTATGATTGTACGATACACTACCACCCGGGGAAGGCAAACAAGGTGGCAGATGCTTTGAGCAGAAAAGACCATGGAGTTCTGAACATGATGAGAATTGAAAGGGATCCAATTTTCATGGATCTAGTGAAGATGGACATGGGAATAACCAGGGAAGGTGAAACATCAATGCTTTTTCAAATGGTTGCCAAACCATCTTTACTAGAAAGGATTAAGAGTTCTCAGACCGATGATGAAGAATTTCAGAAGAAGATTAAAGCTGTGAATGATGGGAGATTGAGAGACTTTGCGTATGAAGGTGGAATTTTGAAATTCGGGAAGAGACTTTGTGTTCCCAATATACCTGATCTAAAAAGGGAATTGTTGGATGATGCTCATAGTTCCAATTTCTCTATACACCCTGGGAGCACCAAAATGTATAGAGATTTGAAGGAACATTTTTGGTGGGACAACATGAAGAGGGAGATTGCTGATTTTGTGTCAAGATGTATGGTTTGTCAACAAGTGAAAGCTGGAAGGCAACAGCCTGGAGGAGTCATGCAACCTCTTCCCATACCGGAGTGGAAATGGGACAATATTACGATGGACTTTGTCATGGGGCTACCAAAGACTCCTAGAAGGAACGATGCAATATGGGTTATTGTTGATCGTCTTACCAAGTCAGCACATTTTCTTGCTATAAGAGAAGATCTACCCCTGGAACGTCTAGCAAGACTATATATTAATGAAGTTGTGAGACTTCATGGAGTACCCCTATCGATTGTTTCTGATCGTGATCCCCGTTTTACTTCAAGATTTTGGAAAAGTCTTCAGAAATCCCTGGATACTGAACTTCATTTGAGCACTGCTTACCACCCTCAGACAGACGGACAATCAGAACGGACTATTCAGACCTTAGAAGACATGTTGAGATCTTGCTCACTTGATTTTCAGGGTATGTGGGATCAATATTTACCACTAGTAGAATTTTCCTATAACAATAGCTTCCATTCGAGTATACAGATGGCACCATATGAAGCATTATACGGAAAGAGATGTCGTACACCAACCTGTTGGGATGACGTTGGTGAAAGAAAACTTGTAGGCCCAGAGCTGGTGGAGGAAACGGTGGAAAAGGTGAAAGTAATCCAAAATCACATTAAAGCAGCTCAAAGTAGGCAGAAGAGCTATGCCGATAATCGAAGGAAGGATTTGGAATTTCAAGTCGGTGATCATGTTTTCCTGAAGGTATCTCCATGGAAGGGAGTCATACGTTTTGGTAAGAAAGGTAAATTGAGTCCCAGGTACATCGGACCTTTCGAAATTCTAGAACGAATTGGGGCTGTAGCTTACCGATTGGCAATGCCGCCAAGTCTCTCCAAAGTTCACGATGTGTTCCACGTATCTCTGTTGAGGAAATACATGCCTGACCCAACGCATGTACTCACCTATGAGGAATTAGAACTGGAACCCGATCTTTCCTATTGTGAAGAGACCGTCAGGATTCTTGATACAAGAGAACAAGTACTGAGAAACCGGACGACGCGTCTGGTAAAAGTTTTGTGGAGAAATCATAAGATGGAAGAGGCAACGTGGGAACCCGAGGAACTTATGATGAAGAACCACCCGAGTCTTTTTATGCAGTAATACCCTAGAAATTGCGAGGACGCAATTATTTGAAGGAGGGGAGAATGTAACACCCCAAGCTTCTACGGTACGTTTCCCTTTGAATAATGCGATAGCGTGTGTTGTACGCAACCTCGAGTTCTAACACACGCCACAACTAATTAAACTAGCCGTTGTGAATAGTAATACCTAATTTTTGAAATCATATATATTCTATATTTCAAAATGGACTTCATTTTTGGATTCGGAATATCAAAATTAGCCTAGGGTGAAATTTTGGTACATTTCGGATAACTTTCATATTTTGATGAATAGTGAAAATTTCTAAATTTTAATTAAAAACAACTTTTTTAATCAAAATAATTAATAGTGATAAATTATGAATTTGAGTGGTTTTAAAGTATATTTAGAATATATTTTTACCATTCAATTTAATGTTTATCATTGGACATAATTTTACAATTAAACCGAACATAAACAAGTGTCAATCTTTTGATAGTTATTATCTCTTAAAAACACGCTTTTTGTTTTAACAGCGGGAATTAATTTTAAATTAATTTCTGCCACTTCTGTGTTTTGAATTTAGGAAAATGGATTCCATATTTGGAATCAGGATGTCCAAATTATGTAAATAGGTAACTTTTATTTTTAGACATTTTGAATAATTACTGCGGTAAATATTTTATTTACCATGGTTAAAGGGTAAATCCGGTAAATAAGGGTTAAAAAAATAATATTATAATAATACAAAATTACCCTAAAACGTGTCTTAACCCTATTGGTTGATACATGGTCGACCATGGGCATCTTTGTGTCAATGTTGGGACCCCATGGATCCACTTGTAAGTGATAATGACACTTTATTTTAATTAAGTTAAAATGAATACAAAAATGACACAAGCATATATCTTTTAGAAGAACAATTTTTACATAGGGTTATACATGTTGGATTTTCGATTATAAATATTCATTAGAAAGATAAAAAGATTTCCTACATAATGATATTTTATTTATAATTTTTAGACAATAAATAAGTTATTTTATTTATGACACAATGATGATGCAGTAATTACTATAATAGTGAAAAATTAAAATAATTGATATTATAAATACCCAAATAAATATAATATGAAACTTTTAATGAATTAAACTAATTTTCTAGGCTAATATGATATATTAGGATTGATTTAATGGACTTTGTTTGAAGTAATCAATCTGTTATGAGTTTCACAAAAATCAACTATTGAATAGTGTCAAAATTGACATAAAAGAGTTCTTAAAACAAATATTATATTATTAATTGATATTAAATTCCTAAAAATCTAATGTTCGGCCAAGAGACTTATATTATGATAGGTTAATCATTAATGGACCACTTGGGGGTCGCTTGGATGTATATAGTAAGTTTATTAACCATATTATATAAAAATACAAAGAGACATTGTAAAAGTGAAACTAATTAACTTAGAGTTAATACTTAAAGATAAGGTTAATATAAGTACCCAAACCTGTCTAAATTCTATTGGATGAGTTGTTTTCGACCTATCCCCACCTCATCCTTTGAATAGTCAACTTTGGAGCCTTTAGAAACCGAATATGAATTTATTATAAATTAATATTTCTAGCTTTTCCAAAGGTGCCCCTCACCCCTCTTATAAAAGGGCACTCCTCCTTCTCATTTCTTCACACCTCTAAAGCCTTTTGGTTCGGCCAAACTCTGCCCAAATACTCTCCCAACATCCCTCAATACAACCTAGAGGCCTTAGTATGATCAGAAAGCCAACCTAAGGAGCCCTTTTGATCAAATCAAAAGGAAGAACCCGAAGAAGAGGTAATGATCTCACCACCCTTTTCTAAGTTCATTTCTTCTTCCACTTCTTCTTCCTTTGTTCTTACCATTCTGAAATAATAACTCCAGTATCTCACATATACTGTGATGTTATTATAAATATGGTACAATCATATTCAGTATTCTATCCACCCTTTAAATAACATGTCACCATACGTGCGTACGTACGGCTTACCGTCTCCACGTCGTGGTGTAATTGTTATTCAATATAATATTATTTGGATGGGTATAATAATGATGTGTAACTCATGTAAATAATAAATATAACATGTTAATGATTCTGTATATATGATATACCATCCATTTATATATTATTTTAATATCAAAAGAATGATATTGTCGCTCGTGCGTACGTACGGACTACCGTCTCCACGAACGCGATGAGATTCATTCTCCATCGTAACCATTAAAGCGTAATTATCATTTTATGATTTAAAAATGATGTTTAAGGACTTGATATCATTCTGGATATGAATAATATACAACCTATCCTTTACAAACATGTCTTACGTAAAAAAACATATGAAAGAAAACAGGTAAGTTAACACCCGAAACAACGATAATACAAAGATATTATTATCAAATCAATATTAAAAGATCATATATGATATCATATTAATGTATATGATTCTTTTATAATTTAATAACAATTATTTCACCATTATACAGGAGGTTAACCTACCACAACCAAGGAAAAGTACAAGGTAAGGGTTATTTCACAATCTCTTCATTATCCGAGGTTGTATTATATGTAATAATCTACTGGGATCTCTTTATCATCCACATCCATGTTTCTTCGAAATGTATTTCAAAACATTTTTACTATTTACAAGAATATGGGTTAAAGTCATTTATACCCTTGTTTGACTTTTTATAAGAGGTTTATAAAGGAATCTTTCCGTCGTTTTCAAAACAAGGTCCTTTTTAACCTTTTCGACAGAATTGAGGTAAGAATGTTTTTTTTAACTTATACGGCGGGTGCGGTTATTTTCCGCCGTTATAAAATCGTCGAAGCTTCCCATACAAGCTTATAAGAATATTTTCAAAGAAAATGTTTTATTTTATATGGATCTTAAATGATTTCAAAATAAAAGGAGATACTTCTTTAAAAAGAATTTTGATTTCATCTATGTCAACATCCTTTGATGGATTTTAAGATTATTTGAAGTTGATTTATTATAATACAAAACTTCTATATTGTATTCAAGGTTTTGTGATATGTTTGAATGTGGATGTGCTATTTTATACAATTCATAGTTTATGGTGAAACTATTTACATTTCGTATGCTAGTTTTAACCCGAATGTTTATGTTATATTTCAAACTTTTCTTCAGATAAATGTGCTAAACAAGTATGTTCCGGGTTGGGGACCGGTAAAAGTAAGCCCTCCAGGTTGGGGACTGGTTAAAGTAAGCCCTCCAGGTTAGGGACTGGTAAAAGTATGCCCTCCGGGTTGGTGTCCGGTTATTAGAGGCACTCCGGGTTGGTGTCCGGTTATTAGAGGCACTCCGGGTTGGTGTCCGGTTATTAGAGGCACTCCGGGTTGGGTTCCGGTTAGAAGTAACCCCTAGGTCTTGGGATGAGGCCTAGACAAAGAAATTAATGTTTAGCATTATGCATTCCAACATTATGAAAGTGGTTATTGATTTTTGCATGTGATTATTCGATTAGTAGAATATCCATGTGAATAAGTAAATGGCATTATTTCATTTTACTTTTGCCATACCATGTTGAAGTTCAATTTTAAAAGGCTTTTGTTTTAGTAATGCATTGCCTTAAATGTTTATTCTTATTTATGAAAGTTTCCGCTATATTGTTATCCTTACTGGGCATTTGAGCTCACCCCTTTTCTATGTTTTATTTTTCCCCAGGATGTGAAGAAGTAAATTATGAATGACCTGCAGGGATATTATGAGGGGATAGTAGTGTGGATTATGGAGACATTATGTTGTTGTAGTAGTTTTTCATTTTATGATGTAATGTAAAACTTATGAATATATCTAGTGTTTCCAAGGCTACTAAACCAATCGGTCTTTCGAGATTTGATCTTTCTTGTGATCGTGCCAATGTTATGTAATAATGCACCGACTCTAGGCAACTAGGTTCGGGGCGTTACAGTGGATAATAGATACCCAACATGTTGTCCCCACAAGTGGGGACACCACGATGTGGTGTCGTTTTTTGTCATGTGGCCAAGACAATAAAGTCAATATTTAAGGTCACGTGGTAGGACCAACCATGCGTTTTATCATCATTCAATAAATAAAAAATAGTTTAATGTCAAGTTATACCATAGGTGGAATGTAAAAAACATACTAAAATATACCCAATGTGAATGGGTATGGGGTCATCATCACACCACGTGTGATTCCAAAGAAGACACATCAGGCCGAGGGGGCAACAGAGGTCAGAAAATATTGGTTTGGACCTATATAAAAAACATCCAGGTGTTCCAATGTATCCCATGAGAATGGAAATCGATCCATACATAGTTCTCAGAGTGATGTTTAACATAATTAATGAAATAATAGTTTTAGGTCATGTAGACCATATACAGTTTAACTTCATGCTAGACAGCATACAATTTTATGTCATGTGGGACATGAGGTAGGAGGGACGAGCTCATAGAAGGGATGTATGTGGTTTGGATATTGAAAACTAGACATGAAATCAGATATAAGCCCACACACACCACATCAAACAATCTTATAAGGGTCGCGAACTAAAAGGATGAAAAAAAGAGATAATTAGTGGAATCTGAGCATGAAACGAAGATTGGATGTCCAGGCATTACTTCATATCCCATGAGAGTGGGATTGAATCTATATGTAATTATAAAGAGATTATGTATAAGGAGATATTAGTTTATGGTCCTTGTTCTCAGAAAATGGAGAATAAAAACTCCTCCAAGCAAGCAAAGTCCTTTATATGGTCCCTAAGCCCATGTGAGTCAAACTCGGTGTGGGAAACTAGAAAGAAATAGGTCATTGAAACACATGGGATATACATAAAGGGGAAATTAGTGAGGAGCCCTGAATGATGCCTTACCCTGGATTTGTCCCCCAAACATGAAAATGTGCACTGAGGCATAATACCTAGAGTGTCGAAATTCTTCTTGGAAATGATAGGGTGGAAAGTGATGTGAATCATGAACCTGAAATTTAATTCATGATGGTGTTGGCGTAAACAATGAGGATAAATATTGACCACGCTCGAAAAACATCATCCATATCATGTAACCTAGAGTGGGAACATAAAATGAGTGTCATCCAGTGACTATATTCGGAACGCGGGACATGTATCATTTTATTGATTGAATCCTTCAAAGAAATTGGACTGTAATGGTAGGAGAGACCCTAGGGTGAGCATTCAAAAAATTTGGGGGTCCCTTTAGATGTGAAAGATGATGAAAGCCGAAATGAAGGGGAATAAAAATCTTGAATAATAGATAAGTTCCAATCAAGGTAGAATCCATCACTCCAGGTTCTGAACCAGTTTACTCCTGGTCACTTTGGGAAATCACTGAAGTGGGTCGAGGGACCCAACATAAGAGCATTCGACTCAAAAATAATAGTGTATGGAAAGGTAGAGAAGGGATATCATGGGATAGAGGTATATGGCGTGGTTGTTACAAACCCAATTTGAATGGTGACATATACCCTTACCACACTACCTACCCCTACCCTAGAAGGACTCTGGATAAGATGATAGAATGATAATGTGTTTTCTTATAGATGGGGATAGACACGAAGACCATATGTTTAGGTGGTCATACGTATCCCATAAGGTTGGTAATCAAGACATAGGTTGTTCTGAGGAATGATGTTGTGCAGTTTAACATCACATAGCATAAAAGCAAATATGGGAGATGTACACTAATGAGGTATGTCCATGGGATGACTTATAGACATAGGTGAATGAGGGAGTGAGCTCATTCAACATCATACAATCTCGAATGAACACATTGGTCAGGGGAATGAAATGGTCGAGGGACCTGAAAGGGAATGTCCCAACCAGTTCGCAGTTTAACGTCTTGTAGTGAGGATGATAGTACTCTTAGTTTAAGTTCATAGGCCTCGAACCATAGATGTTTGGTTTTATGTCATATGCACTGGACATTTCGGTAGAGTGGTTTAATAATTTCACCTTTGGAAAACCACAAAACGGAATAAATAATATAGTATAACTGTTTACCATGTTCACAAAATATTATAAAAATATGTGTGACCAGGGTTTGCAGGCAGACAATTGAGCATTGACCATTGACCTCATTCTCAACATATGACGTGTGAAATTTTTTCATTTGGAATCCTCGAGGATGCTATCCTAAAATGGTAGTAGATCCCTTCATCCAAGAATCCATTCCATTCGGGGGTCCTTTTGGATGTGAATGATGATGGAAATCCAAATTACGGTGCATGAAAAGCATGTCAGGGCATGTGCTAGCGAAAAAGAGATAGTTGGAGGGATGTTGTTTCAGACGCTTTCGCCAGGGCACGACAATCCATCACGTAGAGGATGCACAGTTGTTACCCCACATTCCCTCTTTCCAAAGGCAGGCGACATCTATTCCTAATTAAGGGACATTTTCTCCTTGATCGAAACGGGATGATGGGAAGTTGGTTCTTCCGTCCATGGATTCCTCCTCGAAACTCATCACCTTGTCTGAGTCTCCCTCATAGACATAAGACGTTGATCGCCATACTCTTCCCAGTGCTATATCTTCAGGGACACCAGTTAATTACGATGCATCTGTTAGGACACTACATAGGTTTTGGTCAAGGATGCAACGTTCAGTTAGTGGAGTAGTCACGTGGGGCATCACTGGCGTATCTGGACTCTATGGAATTGGTGTGTCTATCTTCAGTCCCTTATTATAGGGCTTCTGGAGGGTGAGGAAGCCCGAGGAATCCGACATCGAATTCGGGGAATTGTATGCCATGGGCATGTATCTGAGATTTTCCTTAGCTTCCAATGTTTAGCACAGGGTATGTCGCACGTTTAATGTCCAGCGGAGACGGATCAGGGTGATCAGAACACTGACTATAGTGGATCAGATAGAGGAACCCCCTAGATGGAACAATGATAATGGGGTCATCATGTGGGTGGCCTCCTAAATTCAATTATATGGAATGGATAATGGAATGGAATGATCACACCGAGATGTGGCGGACATGGTAAGGATCAGGATAGATGATGGAGAGGTTTATTGGGATGGTGA
The DNA here is from genome assembly GCA_963277665.1 of Viscum album. NCBI lineage: Eukaryota > Viridiplantae > Streptophyta > Magnoliopsida > Santalales > Viscaceae > Viscum > Viscum album. Next base: position 793,140,373 of record OY728143.1, on the reverse strand, counting down.
ATGGGATGAGACCATCATGAAGATGATGGTAGTTTTGGTGATGATCCTTGAAGAGACTTCTTACTTATCCCTATGGTAGGGAATCAAAGTCCACGTAGTTCATATGGAGATGGCATACCGCCGATTGGAGATTCAATGGCTCACTGCTAAATGAGATCACAACGGCTTACCACTAAACGTGATCAAAATGGCTTACCACTGGATGGGATGATAGTTTGACGTCATGTGGGATGGGGTTAAGCCAACGTAAAGGAGGTCAGAACAACCGAGTGGGGGGGCTTGAACCTCTTGGATGCTTTCTACGTACCATTCCTTGACATAGATCAAATTTCTCCAAGTTTGGTAGGGTTGGGGCTTACACTCTAGGCTACCCAAGGTGTTGGGGTAACCAACGTGAAAGAGGTCGGAATGACTGGGTGGTGGGCTTGATCCTCATGGAGGCTTCCTATGTACCATGCCTTAACATGGATCAAAGACCATATTGTCCAGACGGAAAGGGTCTTGGCACATCGACACGAAGATGGTCGGGGTCAATTATTGTTGGGCTCGAACCTCATGGAGGTATCCTACGTACCTTGCCTTGGCAAAGATCAAAATTTTTACAGTTCGGATATGGGGAGGAGTCGGTGAACCGACGTGAATGGAGACTGGGCTCTAGGTGAATGGAGGGCTCAAACCTCAAGAAGGCTTCCTACGTACCATGCCTTGACATGGATCGAAGTATTTATAGTTCAGGAGGGTTGGGGCTTACACTCTAGGATGCCCAAGGTGTTGGGGCTTGAACTTCGTGGAGGATTCCTATGTGCCATGCCTTGACATGGATCAAAGCCCACATAGTTTGGGAAGGTTGGGGAATACACTCTATGATGCCCAAGGTGTTGGGGCTTGAACCTCATGGAGGATTCCAACGTACCATGCCATGACATTGATCAAAGACCACATATTTTATATGGGGAATACAATTTAACATCATGCTTGATGGGGGTGATGTCATGGTCGATGCTTACTCTAAGCCCATGTGAGTCATTCTCGGTAAGAGAAACAAGAGGCAGAAAAGGCCATAAGACCACGTTGTGAAAGGTGTGTTCATGTGAATTGGAGTGGGGATTATGCTTGGAGAGACCTAGGGAGAGAAATATTGGGACTTACACTAGGATGGAGGCACGTTGGAAAAAAAGTGCAGTGGAAGATAGAAATGGGACTAAAGAAAGGAGGAGCCATGTTCCTTATCACGCCATCTGATGTCCTTGGGGACCGAAGATGAAATGAGGAGCATGGATGCTTCCTCTAGGAAGGAAAACGTGGAGCTTACACCAAGGTGTATTCCCTTCCCCTGTGGAAAAATTCCATTCCCAGAAAGAGGACATCATCCACTGTAGAGACTAGGGGGTGTGTAGAATTTCCAAAGAGGATGTATAGGGGGAGGTCACAGTTTAACATCTTTTGTTGAGGACGACGGTTCTTGGCAGTTTAACATCTTGCAGCACGTACGAGGTGGGATTGCTTCACACCCCTTGGACTTACATAACTGGAATCCTTTACTCCTTATGGGAGGGAAGGCATCAACAACACCGTGGTGAGGGGTTGTCAGGGAGAAAACCATCTAGGGCTCTACGCTATCATGGATATGCGAAGAATCAATAGCCAATAGAGTTTCTATGTGAAGAATCATGAGGTCAAGCAACGCAACAGGAAGTGTCTTCTAGGTTACTTTGAAATCACATAGTGCAAACCTAGAGGGTCGCACGAGAAATAGAAATCGGAAAGCATAGGGGTTCATAGGCGGGGGCCTTGTGAAGCTCTGTTGCTCTGCGTGGAGGAGGGAACTTGTGAAGGGGTGTTCTTCACAAAGTGGGGTGCTTTAGCCTATGATTAAGGTTGAGGTGCATATGGGAGGTGATTCTCAAAGTGTAAAGGCAACCGCGGAGCACGGCCACGTAGAGAAATGGTGCCTCACAAAGCCAAGATTCGTGAATCAATGTGATTTTTGGAGTATAGTGACCCTGCCTTAGCATGTTGATCATGTGTGCATGATAGGTGTTTCGCAAATCATAAATGCTCCACAACGACCTGGGTCCCCTTGGGGGTCCCCTTCTTTGATGAAGTCTCTTAGGCTTCATGAAAGGCATCTCTCTTGGAAGAGGGGATCAAAATAAGACAAAGGGTAGGCTCTTCACGGAGTAGATGTACCTCGTACAGATCATGGTTCACAGAGCGGAAGGATGCATCACAATTCTGGAGATGGGAAGTCAAAAGGTCAGATTGTTCGTCCTTTCGGATCAGGGGGAGCCTGGTATTTATAGGTAAGAGGCACCGTGAAGTGGAGCTCTCGCGGTGCGAAGAGGGACTTTGTTTCTTCGCGGCAGGATCACGAATGTCAAATGAAGTTGCAGAGCATCCCACCTCCTTGCATCAAAGTGGGCTCACAAATGACAATTTCGGTCACGGAGCATCCCGCCTCCTGGCTTCGCGGTGGCCTTGTGAACATCAAATGCTGTTATGGAGTGTCCTGCCTCCTGGATTCGCGGCGAGCTCACGAATGTCAAATGCAGTCCAAGATCGTCCCGCCTCCTTGATTCGCAGCGGTTGTGATACTGGGGGGCACTCTGCGAAGTGGCTTCGCGAGGTAGTCAGTGGGGACATCATTGATCCTCTTCTATATCTTGAATTTTTTTGCCAACAAATTCCCCCCTCAGACTTGGAGCTGTAAAGAGACCACGGGTCGATGTTGGAGGGAAATCTGCAAAACCCTCGGTCGTTTCTGATGCGTCCAACGATCATTACCTAAGCTCAAGTGGGTTGGGCCCGATGTGAGAAACAATTGATGACCACATTATCATCCAAGAGTAGCAGTGCAATCCACGATTCAGGCATCCGGGGTTTGAACAACCGGTCCAAATTTACTGGATGAAATGGGAAAGATCAGACTGGAGAATGATGCTCTTAGAACAGCCTATTTTCCATTTTCCTAGCATGCTCTTGTGCATGAACGGGGTAATGCCAAGCGTGCTAAAATTGATCTAAATAAATTAGAATGAGAGTTTCTAATCATGATACATAGGATTCGGAACATTTTGGGGGAGGCGTGACAATAAAGTGTAATTGTTGACAACATTCGAAACACAATATTCTTATTTTATTATCCTAGAGTGGGGATTTCAAATGAGTTCCGACCACTGACCATGTTCAAAACATGGGGCCTGAATCAAAATTTCATTTGTTAGTCTTTAGAAACATTTTCCCAAGAAAATAGTTGGGTCATAGGCTAAGAATCCATACTTTTAGGGGGTTCCTCCAAACGTGAAAGAGGATGAGGGTTCGAATAAGGGGCACAAAATGCATAAATGTAAACTGATGGATTGTTGGAAAAGAATCCAACACTCACGAAATTATGCCACTGTGGTGGAATCACATTAAATGGGAGTATCAGTGTGATCATGGATAACTCGTTATTTTGGGAAGGAACTCTCTTGTGTGGGAGTCATCGCTTACCAACGTCATCTTGGGGAATCCTGAACTTTTTCAGGGAAAAGTTGTAGTTACACAGTTCCCCACAATTGGTCAGGCCGGGGGCAGAAAATGTGGAGGAACAGGACTTCTGATTCCTGGGGCCGGACCCTTGGAAAAATACAAGGGTGTCTCTACGTATCCCATGAGGATGGGAATCAAGACATACATTGTTTGTTAGGCACAGTTTAACATCATGCGGGACGATGAGAAGCCCGAATGTGCCTGTGCACATCCCACCAAAACTACTAAGCCTAGGTGATTCATGCTCAATGTGGGAAATAAGAAGTAATGGGGGACTTTCCTGACATAGGAAGAAACATGTTAGGGCAAAGGGATTCTTGGTGAATGTTGGACCAATGAAGCTATCTCATTCATGTAGCTCACCAAGATGCGTGAAGAGGAAAATCTGATTACGTCGGAATTCCACGTGAACATGAGGAATTGGAATTGTGAAAATCACGATGCTTGAAATTTGGATAACAATGATAGCAGTGTAATATTGGAAGATTAATATTGACAGTGGCCTAAACGCAGTATCCACATCGCATTATCCTGGAATGGGGACAGACAAATGAGGGTTGATCGTTGACCATGTTTGAAACACAGGACCTATCACAAATGTCGTCCAAGATCATTAGGTGTGTTGGCTTGGGATGGTAGGTGAGAAAATGTGGCATGGGACCTGGCCGTCAGGGGGTTCCTTTAGATTTGGAAGCGGTTGAGGATCCAAATAGTGAGCTCATGAAGCTTCGACATGTAATGGGGGGGCTGTCCCCATGAAAATTTAACACTACGGGCTCTTTGTCAAAAAACATCCAAATATGAGAATGATACGTATTAGATAGATGGTTTTGAGTCCCTTCCCATAGGGAGATTGTAGTATTGTGTCATAGAACTCAGACCATGGATGGTAGGAAACACGAGAGACACATGGTGGGTTAATTACAAAAACATGACGTGAATGGGAACCAGGGGCTCTGAACACCATGTGTTCCTTAAGAAGGTTCTAGGTCAAGAGATCAAAAATAAGAGTTAATTTGGGTCTGAGGCTACGTGCAAAGGCCTTCCTACGTACCCAATGATGATGGGGATCAAGCTGCACTTAGTTCATGAGGTGGCATGGTATGTTACCAGTGCCAGGGATAAAAGGGGCGTGCGGGTGTGGCCCTCAAACCAAAAAAGGTGGTATTTGATAAATATTGTTTGTCATTTAAGGTGAGTGGTTTTTTTTGTGAAGAAATGGGCCTAGGGTAGCAGGCCGTAGCATCACCATTGGAATCAATCTTTAGCAGGCGTAGTCCAATGGTATGGCATGTTCCCAATACCAAACATGGTGTCCCTTTGAGTGAGGACATCACGATGAAGTGCCTTTTTCGTCGTGAAGCCAGGATGATAATGTCACAGTTTAGGGTCATCTGATAGGACCAGGTGGCATAGCTTAATGTCAAATGTATTGCACATAAAGGATTACACACGGAGTGATACAACATACCCGACGTGAATGTGGAAATAATCTTAGACCACACCGTATGAAATTTCGAGAAAGGAGCCTCAGGCCAAGGGGCCTACATAGAGGTAAGAGGGCAAGGGGTAGGAGGAACTAGCTCCCAACTGAGCTGGACTCAAAAATGAGACGCCTGGGTGGTCCTACGTATCCCATAAAGAGGGGAATCAAGACACATGTAGTTCTAGATGAGATCATAGTTCATGGTTTTAGAGCGCAGACCACAGAGGAGTGAAAATCCTCTAAGCGAGTACAGATCTCAACAAGATCCCAAAGCCCACATGAGTAAAACTAGGTGTGAGAAACAAGGGAGGATGTTCTTTATTGCAATACCAGGAACACACACCAAGGGAAATTGGAGCGGATCCCCGATTGACGCCCTTATCATGGATTTTTTTCCTCCTAACGTGTGTATGCACACTGAGGAATAGAACCAAGAGTTTCAAAGTTCTAGTTGGACATCATGGGGTGGAGAAGGATGTGTATCATGTGACCGAAACATTGGGCTTAATGGTGTTGGTATGGAAATGGAGTATAACTGTTGACTGTGTTCTAAACACTGTATCCACATCACGTTAGTCTGAAATGGGAAAAACAAATGAGCATTGACAACAGATGTCAGGACCCAACCCTACCCGGGCTCGAGTCGCAACTACACAAGCCCACCTCCATAGGCCAGGGGCTGGCGACAAGCACTGAAGGATAAAAAATTCAGAGAGGCCTTTGCCTAAGTACCTGCACACACACACACAGCCCAGTCAATGAAGATGTGCAGAGTAAAAGGAAAAGTAAAGTACCAACTTCTATAAAGAAACCACAAAGTTGCATTGACCTCTAAACAGTACAAAGTGAGTGCGGAAGGTGTGCTGAAATGAAAAGGGCAATACCCATTCCCAAACAGAAAAGTGCCACCACCCGGCAACAAGTAATCAAAAGTAAAACAATTAAGAGAGTCCTATACATGGAACCTGACTACGACCATCGCACGCGGTCCAAGCTCATGAACTCCTAAGCTCCGTTTTAGTCACGAGAAACCTGCTTGTTGTCTGCAAGGGCACACCAAGTGCAGAAAAAGTCCAGGAAGGGGTGAGTATAAAAATACTGAGTAGAATAACCCGAAGGCTTGAGGGAGAAACAAAGGTGGTATCGAAGAGTGAGCAGTAGATCGAATAGGGTATAGTAAAGAAGTGCAATAGAGAGTGCAGTAAAGAGTACAACTCAACCCATCAAGATGAAGGATGTAGACACATCCTAACACAGGGATCTAGAAACGGTGAGAGGATGAACTTCCTATTGAGACTTCACTACCTATATCAGGAGAGTAGACTCGTCCAACCACGAGAATCTAGACATAGAAATCATGTGGCATACCCCGCACGTCTTCGCCTCTCCTGGAAGGAGAGTAACCAGAACCCAAGAAGGGGGTATTGGAACAAAGTATATATATATCCATATTCTCAAACAGGGAATCCAAAAAATATCTTAAGGGGATCTCCATCTCATAGCTAATCCCAAGAAACGGATTCGCCAGCATTCCCAGAAGTAAACACCATAAATGCCCAGTTTCCCGGATGTCTACCCCGAAAAACAAGGCAAGGGGCTCAAATCACAGCACCTTGACACTATCTTCTTTGGGTTGTACTGACTCGCCTGTACAGTTTTAGGTCCCATCACAAGGACACATCTCGGTGGGGAATGTTACCCTCATTCTTGGGAGGTTGGGGGAAAATCAAACCACAACTCATCACTATCAAACAGTCGTGAGGTCTTCTAAAATTCAAATCTGTCACATCATTGACCAGTACAATCAGGGTTCTCACTCCGGTAGTCATGGGGAAAAGCCACAGACTAACCTAGTAAAAAGGACTGAGTCTGAAAGAAGTTTTTGGGTAACCCACTACCTAGCCCCACTGGAGGGTAAACCCTAAAAATGTCATTGGGTATCCCACTCCCCAGCCCCGCTAGAGGGTAAAACCTAAGAGATAGTTTCGTATCCCACTCCACAGCCCCGCTGGAGGGTAAACCATAAGAGGTCGTCTGGTAACCCACTACCCAGCCCTGGTGAGGGTAAACCCTAAGAGGTTGTCAGGTAACCCACTTCCCAGCCCTGCTGGAGTGTAAACCCTAAGAGGTCATCGGGTAACCCACTACCCAGTCTCTACTAGAGGGTAAACCCTAGGATGTTGATGAGAAACCCACTTCCCAGCCCCGCTGGAGTGTAATCCCGAATAAGTGTATGACCAACCCACTGTCTAGCCCTGGTAGAGGGTAAACTAAGAGCTTCTCTAGCCATCCCGGCTGGATGGTAAAATACTATCCAACAGAACACATAGTGGGTATCACACAACCACCCAACTCCAGAACAATTCATCAAGTATAGGTTCAGTGCCTGTGTAGTGAGGTTTACGATGATACCTAGATATCATCCTAGGAAAACACGTCACGGTAGATCACAGAAGGAGGATGTGATCTCAATAATCAGCTAGGGAATCTGTGATCAATCTTACTGGGGCTCCGTACCCTACTGGAAACAACCCCCAGGGTAGAGGATTGATGCCCTCATAAAGTATTGGTCACACCGAATCCACAATAACCCTACCAGGGAACATGAAGGGACATGATACTGAAATCCCACAAATCTAAGGGAAAAAGGGAAACCCAAACAACTCAGCCAATCACCCCATTGAGAACAGAACCGGGGGAAACCGCTCAACCCTGCTGGTCTTAACCATCGTGAACATTGGGACCCTATACATCATGAGAGATCAAAGGTACGTAAATCAAAACACGACGTGCACATATGTCCCTCACGACGTGTGGCCCCAACTCATCTCCAAATCAAGCACAAATTTCCATGGGTACAAACCACAACATGCACCTCCAGGCATTCCTATATACTCCTAGAGTATACCACATTTCCAATCCAAAGGATATCATACACACAACACCCAACATCAACGTGAAGGGTGTAAATGTAACATCACCAACATACTTCTTTCAGAGCCCTAGAACGACCAAAAAAACCTCTTCAAACATTTACTTCACTCTCATAAGAGTGCTCAAAATCACACGCCAATGGTTCTCTGCAATCACCGCAGGAAGAACCTCCACCCGCACACCTATTATGCCTCCACATTTAAAGATATTATGAATGAGGCTCTGAACATCCAAAGAGATTTTACCATTGTAATCCTCATGGATAAACACATCAGATAGACTATCTACTCGACTCAAATGGATATCTGAACGGAAATTAGTCTAGTACTTATTTATGCCCGAACGACGTCCCGTGGTCTCGTGCCTCAGTCCGAAAAATAGTCGGGTGCATCCCACCATCGTGATCCCATTGGAAGAATAATTTCAAATTGACTGCTTACAAGCGTGGAATGGATATCTGTAGAAAATTATTCATTTCATCATACTGCACACGAGTGGTGCTACATGGGACCCGCATCACAGTCCCAAAGCGCTGCCAACGGATCTCGCCAGTGCAATCCTCTCAAAAATGCAACCATGATTGAAAATTCACTTGTCCAAAACGGACACCTAGTGAAGAGGATAGAAAACACCGCGAATGCACAAAATGACCCCCATGGGGCCTGCTCCACTGTGCTGAGTTAATGTGGGTGGATTTCCCTATTGAAATGACCTCAGAAAAACACCCAGAATCGACTACTCAAATGCCCTGAACAGACATCCAATTAATAAGTTTCTAAACGCTACTCGGAGATTAAAATACAGAACATGGGGGCCACACCTCAAATCGTGCTTCAACGCCTGAAACCACCATGGAAAACTCCTCATCGTCACCAAGCTCCCAACACCGCTGACAACACTCAAAACGAACTACGAATGTGTCTGCCTTGCCCAAAACAAGAACCCCCAGAATAATGCCAATCCACTTAACGGGCATGTCGCGCCACCGAGCCCCCATATCAGGAACTGAAATTTTACCATACCATCTCAAAATATTTGTCTAGAACCGAGTATTGCACTATAGTAAACGGAACACAAAACAGACACACGTAGTGAAAGTTACGGGTGTCCGGAGACAGAAGAGACGAACCCCTTGGCTAGACCGGCCTGGGCCAGCCCGCGCTGGCCGGCCCGGTTCGTTGCGCCGGCCCGCGGCTCAGACACGCGGCCCTGCCGTTGACCCTGGGTCCACGTAGCACCGACCGGCCCTCTTGTCCGGTCTTTGTCTCACGCGGAGACCCGACGAGAGCGGCTCTCGGTCTCCGGCGTGGGGTCGCGGCCGCGACCCCCGGTCCACCCTGCACCGACGACTCCGCCCACCGTCTGGAGCCCTCCGCGCCACCTGGAGCCCGCCGCACCGCCTGGAGCCTGTTTCCACACTAAGGATCCGCCTTCGCGCCGCCATGCGAAGCCTCCACTACGCCGCCTGGATCCGCCGCCGCAGTCGCCCGCCGGAGCTCCCTATAACCGCCGAAAAAGATGGTAAATGGCCGGGAAACTTACCGGGGCTACCTCAGATGCCCTGGGGCTCCCAAAATTGATCTGAAAGGATTGTTGGGAAGACAAAAACAATCCCTAAGTAACCATGTACTTTTCTCAATGATCCAGCAACAATTCTACATATGAAATTAAATTTAAAGACAAAGTGGAAACCAAAACGAAGAACAAAACCACCTACCTCGTTGGGCATAGCCTGAAGCCTCACGATTGGTCCACCAGAGTTTCCACCCCTCGCTGGAGAGGTGGAGGAGAGGGTATAATATCGTTTTGAAGAAACGTCCAGGGAAGGACAATGTAGGAGAAGAGGGTGGGGTGGTTTTTAAATAGAAAAACACTTAACCCCCCCCCCCCCCCCCGTAGACCCCGTACAAGAACTTTAGACAGGGTCGAGGTTAATCCACCCCTAGGGTAAAATCCACATTCATGGTGAAACGGATGACTCATAATTTTAATCGGAGCCTTCATTCAAAATTTTTAAAGTCCACGCGTGAGTCCTCTAAATTACAAAAACGCCCCTAGTGGCTTTTTTCAACAGAAGGGTTGTGCCCGCGAAAGTTATACCCCTCCTTGGGAAACGACATGTTCTGTGATCAACAATGCCCTCGGTTTTCCCATCCGGGAAACCGTTTTGGAGTTATTTTTTTTATTCGGCGTGCCTAGTGTGAACACACCAAAACATTAATTCCGGCCACACTAGGGCTCAGAATCACATGTCGTCTAAATGCACAGCTCTGGAATAACATATCAAATATTACAATGTCTTTTATTGAAAAACCCGGTTTCTTAAATCATTCCCTACTTCAATAATTTCATCCCTGAAAATCAAAACTAGAGAAACAACTCAGGTTACTAAGCCCAAACCTGGCTCTCCCGTACCTAGAAGAACTCTTGCACAGTTCTGCGTCACCGCACAGGGACCAAAGGATTTGGTCCATTCGCGTGGGGTCTACCCTCGCTGATGATGTGCGTAGGGGCACACACATTTCTTCTCAGGTGAGTCGTGTAGGAGATGCTATGCACCCAAAGCATCCTTTGGGATTAGGGAAAGGAAGTGGGGATCTCGCCATCCCTTCGCACGATCCGAAATGGCCCGAAGGACCTCAGGGGTAGCTCACCTCCCTGGTCACACCTCTACGTCACACACTGCAACTAAAATCACTATTTGGACCTGGAACAAAGCCCAGTGATTCCCTCATACAGAATATCCATATGGCGAAACACCCAATCATATCTGGTCACACAAAATTTCAGTCGATGTCTCGCAACTAAGACTCTCTTACACGCTCGGAAAGAAATAGAGATGACACTATAGAATAACAAAAAAGGTTCCACGCCTCCTACTCTACCAACAAAAGGTTGCACCCGACGCCCTGAGTCACCCTGGAAACAACTAAATAAAGGGGGAAGGATAAAAAATTTCACACAAAGAGTCTAACAATTATAATGAAAAATGTAGAAGAGCTGTAGAGCGTACCTCTTATCACCTCATGCTCTGCAGAATCATAGACATCCAAAGATCACGACTGTTCGTGGTCTCAACTGTCAGCTTCCTGGAGCCTGACGTGGACCGCCTTCCAGTGATGGGAAGACCTTGGAATGTCACCCCTCACTTCCAGCTCCTCCCTCTCCTCTGCTAGCACCACCTCTATGAGCACTAATATGATCATGACATTGCATGTACCATGGTGGTGCGCCTGCTTCCTACCCAAAGTTATCAGCATACATGGTCGGGCAGTCCCATGCCAAGTGACCTCACCCATCACAAGCATAGTACCTGTGCTCTCTAGGCAGCCTTGGTGCCATCCGGTGCCACTGTGGTGTACGACCATATCCCAGAGTCCACTCACAGAAGGGTCTCCCCAGCTGAGGCCCTGCGCTTCGCCACCCCAGTGGTGCACGACCACGTCAATGAAACTGGTGGTGGGAAGGCCACCTGTGTCGAGGTTCTGTCATCCAACGCCCACTAGCTACGACAGACGTCTCGGCACCATCGTGCCTACTTCCACCACCAAATGTAAAATGTTGCTGGAAGCTCTCTGTCACCAACGCCTACTCTAGCACCTCGGCATAAGTGTAGATGCAAAATGGTATGATGATGGCATGAATCTCTCTGTGGAGACCCTGATCTAACTTCTATGCTAGGAAGTTTTTTTCATGGACCAAGTACGGGTAAAAACGTTCACGGTCTGCGAAACTAGTTCCATAATCGGTCTCTATTATCCCTTGTTGCTGAAACTAAAAGCTGTTGGATCTAAATGGAGCGTAAGCAGAAGTGGTAAAACGCCTCACGAAACAGTAGCTGAAAGTTACCCCACAAAAGTGACGACTCATCGAGTAATTGTGTCACCAGACTCGGCCAACGCCCATCTGCTCCAGGGAAATGGAGGGGGGTCAAAGCCAAAAAAATATCTGCCAGTGTCTACACAAGACTGATGAGGCACACCATTATCTCCAGCCAAACCTATGCTGCCTGTGGGTCGGGCTCAACGATGAACCTCAGCGGTCTATGTAGTTGAAACTCACGAAGAGTGCTCAACCTGCGCTCATGCTCAGTCTTCTCTTATAAAACTATCTTCCGCTCACCAGGCGGCGGCGCTACTATCAGTCATCCTGGAGAAAGGTACTCAGATGATGGGTCCTGGACTGAGGCCTCATCACTCATAGGGTCGTCATCACAAACCAAAGTTGGTATCTGGGCTGACTGTCTACGTGGAGATTTCCTGAATGTTATCAAAATGTGTCTTGGCCAGATGATCATATATTTATATGACATTAATAACAATGGGGAGATGACTCAAGAAGGACAATCAGGACTCAATCTATGTAGTGCACAAACCAATTTCCCTGCGACGATTGTCTCAGCTTGCCGAGATGACAAGCGGTTTATCAGGGTCCTGCTGAGTGTATATGTCGAAAGTTGCACCATCACTGGACTCCCTGGCCTAAGAAACTCTCTTGAGACACTTTGACATGGTTTCCCTAGATCCCAACCAATTCCATTTCATGGATATATGAACAACATCCCAAGGAACGTACCACCTTTGATACCACATTGTAAGGACCCAACCCTACCCGGGATCAAGCCGCAACTACCCCAAGCCCGCCTCCATAGGCGAAGGGATGGTGAGAAGCACCAGAGGCTAAAAAACTATTGGAGTCCTTTGCCTATGTTTCTATTCACTCACACGCAACCCACTCAATGAAAAAGTGCAGAGTAAAAGGAAAAGTAAAGTACCAACTGCTATAAACAAACCACAAAGGAGAATCGATCTCTACATAGTACAATGTGAGGGTTGAAGGTAAAATGAAAATAAAAGGTCAAAACACGCGCCCAACTAGAAAAGTTCCACAACCTATAAATATGTAAAAAAAAGTAAAACAGCTGGGAGAGTCCCACACCTGGAACCCATCTATGACCACCGCACGCGGTCCAAGCTCGTGAACTCCTAAGATCTTTTGTAGTCACGAGCAACTTCTCTGTATTCTGCTAGGGCACACCATGTGCGGGAAAATCCCAAGCAGGGTTGAGTATAAAAATACACATTAAGATACCCCGAAGGCTCGAGGGTGCAATAGAGGAGGTATCAAATATTGAGCAGTAGATCGAACAGATAATAGTAATGGAGTACAAAATGGAGTGTAGTAAAGAGTACAACTCAACCCATCAAGAGTAAGGAAGTAGACTCATCCTAACACAAGGAGCGTGAAACAGTTAGAAGATGAACTTCCTGTCGAGCCTTCGCCACCTATAGCAGGAGAGTAGACTCATCCAAACATGAGAATCTAGACACGGAAATCATGTGGCATACCCCGCATGGCATCGCCTTTCCTAGAAGGATAGTAAACAAAACCCAAGAAGGGTGTACTAGAACAAGGTATATACATATCCATATAATCAAAAAAGAAACCCGAAGAAGATCATATTGGGATTCCCATCACATAGATCAGCCCAAGAAAGTGAGTCACCAATAGTCCCAGAAGTAAAAACCATCGATGCCCAGTATCCCTCACGTCTGCCCGGAACTACAATTCAAGGGGATCAAATCACTGCACCTTGACACTATCATTTTTGGGCTGTAATGACTCGCCCGTAAGGGTTTAGGTCGCATCCCAAAGACACGTCTCAGTGGGGAAAGTTCCCCTCGTTCATGAGAGTTCATGAAAAATCCAAACCACACCTCATCACTATCACATAGTCGAGAGGACTTCTAAATGTCAAAGCTGTCACATAACTGACCCGTACAACCAAGGGTCCCACTCTGGTAGTCATGAAGAAAAGCCACAGACTAGCCTAGCAAAAAGGAATGTGTCTGAAAGAAGTCATCGGCTAACCCACTGCCCAACCTCGCCAGAGAGTAAACCCTAAGAGGTCGTCGGGTAACCCACTGCCCAACCCTACTAGAGGGTAAACCCTAAGAGGTCGTCGGGTAACCCACTGCCCCGCCCCGCTGGAGGGTAAATCCTAAGAGGTCATCGGGTATCCCACTACCTATCCCTGGTAGAGGGTAAACTCTTAGAGGTTGTCAGGTAACCCACTACCCAGTCTCTGCTAGAGGGTAAACTCTATGAAGACAATGAGAAACCCACTTCCCAGCACCACTGGTTGATAAACCCATAGAAGTCAATGAGCAACCCACTACCCAGCCCCACTGGAGGGTAAACTTGGAACTGCCATGTTCATACCTACTGGATGGTACAACACTGGCCAATAGATCACAGAATGTGTATCGTACAACCACCCAACTCTAGAACAATTCAAATAGTAGAGCTTCGTCGCCCGTGGAGTGTGGGTCACATCGATACCAGGATCTCATCCAAGGGAAACACGTCATGGTAGATTGCGGAAGGAAGATATGATCATGATACTTGCATAGGGAATATGTGCCCATACTCACTGGGGATCCGTATCCTACTGGAAACAACCCCTTGGGTAGAGGATCAGAGCCCACGTAATGTTTTGGTCACACCGAATCAACAATATCCATAACAGGGGACACGAAGGGATGTGATACTGAAATCCCACACCGCTAAGTGAAAAAGGGAAACCCAAACAAATCTTCCCTACACACCGTTGAGAACATAACTGGGGGAAACCACTAATCCGTGCTGGTCTAAACCATCATGAAAGGAGGGACCCTCTACGTCATGAGAGATCAAAGGTAAGTAAAGCAGAACACGGTGCGCATATGGGGACCTCACGATGTGTGGCCCCAACTCATCTCCAAAGCAAGAACAAATGTACATTTGTACAAAACACAACATGCATCTCTATGCATTCCCGTATACTCCCAGAGTATACCACATTTCCATCCCAAAGGGTATCATGCCCTGAACACCCAACATCAACGTGAAGGTTGTAAACATAACTTTTCCAACTAGCTTCCTCCACGACCCTATCACGACCAACCACACCTCTTCAAACATTTACATCACTCTCACAATATTGAAAACAATCACACGCTAAGGGTTCTCTGCAAACACAGCAGTAAGAACATCCACCCATAGACCTTTCATGCTACCACATTTAATGAGATCTTGAATGTGGTTCTGCACATCAAAATGGATCATATCGTTGCAATCCTCGCTAAAAAAATTGCGAGATAGACTATCTACTCACCTCAAACATATAACTGATAGAAAGGTTGTCCAATACCGCTTTATGCCTGAAAGACGTACTGTGTTCCTGAGCCTTAGTCCTGAGAACTGTCAGGTGCATCGCACCATCGTGATCCTCTCAGAAAAATAGGTCAAATTGATTGCTTACATGCGTGGAACAGATATCCGGATAAAATGATGCATTTCGTCATACCACATACGAGTTGTGCTACATGGGACCAACAACACAGTCTTGAAGCACTGCCAACGAGTCACACCGTAGCGATCCTCTTGAAAACCACCCAGGAATGACTATTCACTTTTCCGAAATGAACACCTGGTGAAGAGGATAGAAAATACCACCAACACCCAAAACAACCCCTCTGGGGGCTGCTCCACCGTGCTGAACTAAAGAGTTTAGATTGCTCCATTGCAATGCCCTTGAAAAACCACCCAGAATTGACTTCTCGCACGCCCCGAACAGATGTCCGATGAAAAAGTTGCTAAACGCTGCTCGAAGCTTAAAAGGCGGGCCATGGGGCCCAAACCTCGACTCCAGTTTCAACGCCTGAAAGCACCATGGAATACATTGTCTCAGGTAAAGGGTCACAATGCCACTAATGGCACTCAATGCGGACTCCATATGTGTATTTTCCGCCCAATACAGAAACCCCCGGAATAATGCCAATCCACTTAACGAGCATGTCGCGCCACCGATCCCACGTCTCAGGAACTAAAATTTTCTGAGACAATCTCAAAATTTTCATCTTGAGTCAAGGATTTCACTACCACAGATGGCATTCAAAACCGACACCCATAGTGAATGTTATGGGTGTTCAGAGTTAGAGGGGATGAGCCCCTTGGGATGGAAAGGCATTGGTCGGCCAGTCCGTCGCGCTTGGGCCTGCCCGTGCTGGTCGGTCCTTGTATCGCATTGAGACCCACTGAGAGTGGGTCTTGGTCTCTCGCGCGGGGTCGCAGGTACGACCCCCAGTCCACCATTTGCTGACAACTAAGCCCGTCGCCTGGAGCCCATTGTGCCGCCCGGAGCCCGCCATGCCAGCTGGAGCCTTTCGATGAGCCGAGGAGCTGTCTTCGGGCCGTCGTGCGATGCCACCGCCATGCCGCCTCGATCCCTCGCGTGCCGCCACCGTCACCCGCCAGAGCTCCCTTGAATCGCCGAAAAAATTAGGTAAATGGATAAGAAACTTCCTAGAGCCACCCCGAACGCCCCATGACTCGAAAATTCAATCTAAAAGTTTCGTCGGGATGATAAAAAAATGACCTACGTAACCATGGTCTTTTCTCAATGATCAGACAAGAATTTAACATAGTAAATTAAATTTAAATACAAATCCAAAACCAAAATGATGAATGAAACCTCCTACCTCATTGGGAGACGCCAGAAGCATCACTATTGGTCCGCCGGAGTGTCTGCGCCTCACTGGAGAGGTGGAGGAGAGGGGAGAATCTCATCTAGAGAAAACCGCAAGGGAAGGGATAATGGGGAGAAGAGGGTGCGGGTGGTGGTGGTGGTTAAATAGAAAAACAGTTAAACCCCCTCGCCCGTAGACCCTGTACATGAACATTCTGTGAGGTCGGGGTTAAGCCACCCAAGGGTTAAAATTTAACATCCCATGCTTCTACGGTACGCTTCTCTTTGAATAATGCAATAGCGTGTGTTGTACACAACATCGAGTTCTAACACACCAAAACCAATCAAACTAGCCGTTATGAACAGTAATACCCACTTTTTGAAATTTATATATATTATTATTCAAAATGGACTTCATATTTGGACTCATAATATTGAATTTATCCTAGGGTGAATTTTTGTTATTTTTCTAAAAAACTTCATTTTTTTGATGAATAGTGAACCCACTAAGTGGTAGTTAAAAAAACTAAATTTTTCATAAAAATTAATTTTACCCATTCTATGAGTGGAATTTCCCAAATCCAAGATACACGGTTAATATCAAAGACTAAAATGGGGTTCATTGAGATTAAAATATTTTTTGGTGAATATTAACTTTTTACTTTTATTTACCACGGTTAAAAGTAAATAGGGTAATTAAGGGTAAAAATGATAATAATATTACCCTAAAACATGTCCTAATTCTATTGAATAAGCTTAATTAGACCAAAAACAACCTTATCAATAAAATATTATCATTTAGGTGCATTTGGATTAGATTAGGACATTTATTATTATTTAATTTAAAGAATAGTTAAAAGAGTTAAAATCGAGGTTTATTTACTAAAACATTTTTAATAGATGGGTAAAAATAAGATAAATTATATAGTAAATATTCATTAGAAAGATGAAAATATTTCCTACATAATGATATTTTATTTATAATTTTTAGACATTAGATAATTTAATTTATTTATTACACAATGATGATGTGGTAATTAACATAATAGTGAAAAATTAAAATAATTGATATTATAAATACCCAAATAAATTTAATTTGACACTTTTTATGAATTAAACTAATTTTATAGGTTAATATGACATTTTAGGAATGATTCAATTAACTTTTTTAGAATTAATCATTCTACTATGAGTATCAAAAAAATAATTTTTCCAAATAGTGTCAAAATTGACATAAAAGAGTTTTTAAAACAAATATTATATTATTAATATATATTCAATTCTGAAAAATATAAGGTTCGGCCATGGGACTTATATAATGATAGGTGTATCATTAATAGACCACTTGGGGTTCTCTTGGATTTATATAGTAAGTTTATTAACTATATAATATAAAAATACAGAGTGACATGGTAAGTGCCAAACTAACTAACTAATAGTTAAAACTAAAAGATAAGGTTAATATAATGACCCAAACCTGTCTAAATTATATTTGTTGAGTGGTTTTTGACCTATCCCAACATTAAACTTTAAATAATACACTTTGGAGCCATTAGAAACCGAATTTGAATTTATTATAAAATAATATTTCTAGCTTTTCCAAAGGTGCCCCTCACCCCTCTTATAAAAGCGCACTCCCCCTTCTCATTAATTCACACCTCCAAAACGATTTTTATCGGCCAAAATATGCCCAAATACTCTTTCAAATTCCCTAAATTCATCCTAGATAAATTACTTTAGTCTGAAATCCAACCTATGTACACCTTTTGATCAAATCAATAGGAAGAACCCAAAGAAGAGGTAATGATTTCACCACCCTTTTTCAAGTTCCTTTCTTCTTCCACTTCTTATTTCTTCGTTATTACCATTCTAAAATAATAACTCCAGTATCTTATATATACTGTGATGTTATTATAAATATGGTAAAATCATATTCAGTATTCTATCCATCCTTTGAATAACATGTCACCATACGTGCGTACGTATGGCTTACCGTCTCCACGTCGTGGTGTAATTGTTATTCAATAAATTATTATTTGGATCGGAATAATAATGATGTGTAATTCATGATAATAGTAAATATAACATGATAATGATTCTGTATATATGATATACCATACAATTATATATTATTTTAATATGAAAATATTGATATTGTCGCTCGTGCGTACGTATGGACTCCTGTCTCCACAAACGTGATGAGATTCAATCCCCATCGTATCAATTCAAGTTTAATTCTCATTTGTTGATTAATAATAGTATATATGGACATAATATAATTATGGATATGAATAATTTACATCCTATCCCTGAAAAACACAGCTTATGTAACAAAACATATAAAATTAAACGAGTAAGTAAAGACCCGAAACGATGATAATTCTAAGATATTATTAACAAAGAAATGATAAAAGTTAATATATGATATCATTTTGATGAATATGATTCATGTATAATTTAATAAAAATTATTTCACCATTATAAATTAGGTTAACCTACCCACAACCAAGGAAAAGTACAAGGTCAGGGTTTATTTTCCAATCTCTTCATTATCTGAGGTTGTTTATATGTAATAATCTACTGGGATCTCTTTATCATCCCCATCCATGTTTCTTAAAAATTTATTTCAAAACATTTTTACTATTTACAAGAATTTAGGGTAAAGTCATTTATACCCTTGTTTTACTTTTTATAAGAGGTTTATAAAAGAATCTTACCATCGTTTTCCAAACAAGGTGCTTTTTAACCTTTTTGACAGAATTAAGGTAAGAATGTTTTTTTAAACTTATCCGGCGTGTGCGGCTATTTTACACCGTTATAAAATTGTCAGAGCTTCCCTTACAATCTTATAAGAAAATTTTCAAAGAAAACGTTTTATTTTATAAATATATGACTCTTAAATGATTTCAAAATAGAAAGAGATATTTCTCTAAAAAGAGTTTTGAATTCATCTATGTCAACATCCTTTGATGGATTTTACGCTTATTTGAAGTTGATTTATTATGATACAAAACATCTATATTGTATTGAAGGTTTTGTGATATGTTTGACTGTGGATGTGTTATTTTTATACCATTAATGGTTTATGGATGAAGTATTTACATTTCGTATGCTAGTTTTAATATGAATGTTTATGTTATGTTTAAAACTTTTCATATGGGAATGCATTGGACATAAAATATGACGGGTGGAGACCGCTATAGCTCATCGATGCATCGGTATGTCTCAAGAGAAAAACTAGTATTTTGGCACAAGGCCTTGGCAAAATCGTATTTGTAGTCTTGGCACAAGGCCTTGGCTATGTGTTTATGATAGTATGTAATTATGCATTCCATCATTATTAAAGTTGTTATTGATATTCCATGTGAGTATTCGATTAGTAGAATATCCATGTGAATAAGTAATTGGCATTATTTCATTTTAGTTTTTCCATACTATGTTGATGTTCAAGTTTAAAAGGCTTTTGTTTTAGCTATACATTGCCTTAAATGTTTATTATTATTTATGAATGTTTCTTCTATACTGTTATCCTTACTGGGAATTTGAGCTCACCCCTTTTCTATGTTTTATTTTTCCATGGATGTGAAGAAGTAATTTATGAATGACCTACTGGGATTGTATGAGGGGATAAGAGTGTATACCATGGAGACTATTTTGTTGTAGTATTCAGTTTTATGATGTAATGTAATACATTATGAATATATCTAGTGTTTCCAAGGCTACTAAACTAATCGGTCTTTCGAGATTTGATCTTTCGCGTGATCATGCCAATGTTATGTAATAATGCACCGACTCTGGGTTACTGGGGTCGAGGTGTTACATTTGGTATTAGATGAAGATTAGCACAAACCGTGGAAGCTAGATTTAGATAAGCTCTGATTAGCGCACAAAGATTTAAGATGGACTTTGAAGATTAGTATAGAAGAACTACCTGGAATTTTGGTATTTTTGAGATTTTGTGTGTTTTCTGAGCAATACATCCCTGTCTAGGTACGAGCAGGTAGAGGCGGCTCTGGAAAAGATGTACCAAGGGGTAAAACCCAAAAACACCACTTTGAGCTAGACTCGAACGGGAAATGGTGCACAACAACGGGCCTTGCTGCACTCTTGGTTACGACACTCCCGAGGGATATGCTTAGGATAACTCTGATTTTCATTACAAATCATTCTGAAGGGTTTATGAGTATATAATTCCTAAATGAATTTTTTTTATGATTATGGATTATATCAATAAATAGATAAATTTATGTTAAGTGTTTTATAAGTACGGAATTATGTATTTTGATTCATAAACTGATCTAGTTTATGACATTGTTTAGAAATGGTGCCTAGAGGAAGAATTAAAAACAATATCAATGCACGCACTCCATGTTGGTATTTACGTCCTTCTCAAGATAATTATAGTGGAGCTGGTGATGTACCTAGTGCTGATTAGCTAATCACCATACTGGGACAACTCATTCAGGTTATGAATAGTTACCTTACCTGTATGGAGCACCCTAATCCACAGCATGGAGGATCAATGTTAGATCGCTTCATGAGGCAGAAACCACCAACGTTCAATGGGAGTACAAATCCATTGGTACCGGAGCAATGGATAAGTTCCCTAGATATAATATTTTAGGGTTTTGGAAGTAGTGAAAGGGAAAAAGTTATCATGGAAGTTTACAACCTCACTGGAGATGCTGATCAATGGTGGTCATTGATTCAAAACATGAAGTAAGATGATGAAATATCAAATATGGAATGGGGGGAGTTCAATGATCTGTTTTTAGAAAAATACTTTCCTCATGACAATCGAGTAGATATGGAAAATGAATTTCTGAGTCTAAGACAAAAGGAGGATGAGAATGTCGCAAAGTATGAGGCTATCATTACAAGGTTAGGAAAGTATGCTGGATATTATATACATAACCCAAGAAGTAAGAGTCATCATTTCTTTGATGGGTTAAAACCATTTCTCCATCGAGCATTAGTCTCACAATAATTCTCGTCGTATGAAGAAATTGTATCATGAGCTATCAAGACAAAGAAAGAATTCTCAAAGTCTTATGACTTTAAAGAAAGGAAAGAGAAGAAGAGATCTGCTGATCAATCTGGGAATGGAAATAAGCGAAAGAAGGGAAATGTTGAATATCCATCCTATGGTAAATGTGGGAAGAAACACCCTGGTACTTGCATGAAGGGAACGTGAGTCTGTTACTACTGTGGTGAAAAAGGCCACAAAGCTCATGATTTCAAAGGGAAGAAGGAAGCTACCAATGTTAAGTGATCAAATTTCCGGGAGATGGGACATTATTCAAATGAATTTCCTAAGCTTCAAGGGAAATTACCTCAGAAAACGACAAGGGATCAATGCCAATCCTATGTTATCACTACTGCTGAGGTAGAAGCTCCGAAATATATGGTGGTAGGTAATTTAATGGTTTCCTCATGTTTAGAAAATCCATTATTTGATTCTAGATCATCTCATTGCTTCATATCATCCTAGTTTTCTAATAAAATTAGATATTTCCAATTTGATTTAACAAGGGAGTTTTTAGTTAAAACTCCTAAGGGAAGTATCATGGCAACAATGTTTTGTGAATTAGTCCCCATCAGAGCACATAAATGTTCTTTATATGTTGATCTCATCTTCATACCTATGATTGAGTTTGATATAATCCTTGGTACGGACTGGCTTTCAGACCATGATACGAATATTTATTGTATGAAGAAGGAGGTTATGATTTTTGATTATGATGGTAAGGAACATCTTATCTTTAGATCAGAATCCTCACCACCTAATTTTTAACTAGATCCACCCCCTGTAGCTCAACTAAATTCAATTATTGGGGAGGAATAAGATGAAATTATAGAGGGTGAGGAAGGACTGTTCAAATAGATTATGTACCTATTGTGAAAGAATATGTTGATGTGTTTTCGGAAGATTTACCTGGACATCCTCCATAACGAGAAGTTGAGTTTTCCATTGATTTAATTCTTGGATCAAGGCCTATATTGAATAACCCTTATAGAATGGCCACTGTAGAATTAGTGTAACTAAAGAAAAAACTAGAGGAATTGAGTAATAAGGGATTTATTCGCCCTAGTGTTTCTCCATGGGGATCCCCTGTTCTTTTTGATAAAAAAAAGATGGATCTATGAGGTTATGTATCGACTATAGGGAGGTCAATGCTATAACAATAAATAACAAGTATCACCTACCTCGAAATGATGATTTATTTGACCGTCTTCATGGAGCTAAATACTTTTCAAAGATTGACCTTCGATCCAGATACCATCAGTTGTGTGTGAAGAAGGAAGACATTACGAAGACAGCATTTCGAACTAGGTACGGGCATTATGAGTTTACAGTAATGCCTTTTGGATTGACTAATGCACACTTTGTATTCATGGATCTGATGGATATACTTTTTAAGGAATATCTCAATGAATTTGTGGTTTTATTTATAAATGATATCTTGGTATACTCTAAAAGCTACGAAGATCATGAAAATCACTTGCGCATTATCCTGAAGACTCTGAGAAGACATGAATTATATGGGAAGTTTAGAAAGTGTGAATTCTGTCTTCAGGAGATTTCATTTCTTGGACATATTGCCTCTAAAGATGGAATCTATTTTGATCCTTCTAAGATGAAGGAATTGCAAGAATGGCCAGCACCTACGAGTATAATTGAGGTACGCTTTTTTATTGGTTTGGCAGGTTATTATCGACGTTTCGTCCAGAATTTCGCCCAATTGGAAGACCCAATAACGAAGCTCACACGTAAAGGGGTTAAATTTATTTGTAAAAAAGAGTGTGAATAATGTTTTGAAGAATTTAAGATAATATTATTCAACGCTCTTATATTGACTCTACCATTGGGGAATTATGGGTTCAATATTTATAGTGATGCATCGAAGAAAGGACTTGGTTGTTTCTTTATGCAGAATGATAGGGTTATTTCCTATGCATCACGACAGTTGAAAATTCACGAACAAAACTATCCTACTCATGATCTCGAGTTAGCAGCTGTTATCTTTGCTTTGAAAATATGGAGGCACTACCTCTATGGTGAAAATGTGAGAATTGTACTAATCACAAGAGTTTGAAGTATATTTTCTCACAAAAAGAACTCAACATGTGGCAAAGGAGATGGATTGAATTACTCAAGGATTATGATTGTATGATACACCACCACCCGGGGAAAGCAAACAAGGTGGCAGATTCTTTGAGTAGAAAATATCATGGAGTTTTGAACAATATGAAAATTGAAGGGGATCCAATTTTCATGGACCTAGTGAAAATGGACATGGGAATAACCAAGGAAGGTGAAACATCAATGCTTTTTCGAATGGTTTCCAAACTATCTTTACTAGAAAGGATTAAGAGTTATCAGACCGATGATGATAAATTTAAAAAGAAGATTAAAGCTTTGAATGATGGGAGATTGAGAGACTTTGTGTATGAAGAAGGAATTTTGAAATTCGAAAAGAGACTTTGTTTTCCCGATATACCTGATCTAAAAAGGGAATTGCGGGATGATGCTCATAGATCCAATTTCTCTATCACCCTGCGAGCACCAAAATGTATAGAGATTTGAAGGAACATTTTTGGTGGGACGACATGAAGAGAGATATTGCGGATTTTGTGTCATGATGTATGGTTTGTCAACAAGTGAATGCTGGAAGGCAACATCCTGGAGGAGTCATGCAACCTCTTCCCATACCGGAGTGTAAATGAGACAATATTACAATTCACTTTGTCATGGGGCTACCAAAGAATCCTAGAAGGAACAATGAAATATGGGTCATTATTGATCATCTTACCAAGTCAACACATTTTCCTGATATAAGGGAAGATTTATCACTTGAATGACTAGCATGACTATATATTGATGAGGTTGTGAGACTTCATGGAGTACCCCTATCGATTGTTTCTGATCGTGATCCTTGTTTTACTTCAAGATTCTGGAAAAGTCTTTAGAAAGCCTTGGATTCTAAACATTATTTGACTACTGCCTACCACCCTCAAACTAATGGACAATCAGAATTAACTATTGAAACCTTAGAAGACATGCTGATATCCTGATCACTTGACTTTCATGGTATGTGGGATCAATATTTACCTCTGGTAGAATTTTCCTATAACAATAGCTTCAATTCGAGTATTCAGATGGCACCATATGAAGCGTTATATGGAAAGAGATGTCTCACGCCAACCTGTTGGGATGACATTGGTGAAAGAAAACTTGTAGGCCCAGAACTGGTGGAGGAAACAATGGAAAAGGTGAATGTAATCCAAAACCATATCAAAGTAGCCCAAAGTAGGTAGAAGAGATATGCTGATAATCGAAGGAAGGATTTGGAATTTCAAGTCGGTGATCATGTTTTCATTAAGGTATCTCCATGGAAGGGAGCCATGCATTTTTGTAAGAAATGTAAATTGATTCCCATGTACATCGGACCTTTTGAAATTCTAGAACGAATTGGGGCTATAGCTTAATGTTTGGAAATTCCGCCAAATATCTCCAAAGTTCACGATGTGTTCCACATATCACTATTGAGGAAATACATGCCTGACCCAACGCATGTAATCAGATATGAGGAGTTAGAACTGTAACCCGATCTATCTTATTGTGAATATCCCATCAAGATTCTTGATACGAGAGAACAAGTACTGAGAAACCGGACGACTCTTCTGGTAAAGGTCTTGTGGAGAAACCATAAGATGGAAGAGGAAACGTGGGAACCTGAAAACTTATGATGAAGAACCACTCGAGTCTTTTCATGCGGTAGTATTCTAGAAATTTCAAGGACGAAATTATTTAAAGGAGGGGAGAATTTAACACCCCAAGCTTCTACGGTACGCTTCTCTTTGAATAATGCAATAGCGTGTGTTGTACGCAACATCGAGTTCTAACACACCACAACCAATCAAACTAGCCGTTATGAATAGTATTACCCACTTTTTGAAATTTATAAATTTTATTTTAAAAAATTGACTACATTTTTGGATTCAGAATATTGAAATTAGCCTAGAGTGAAACTTTGGTATATTTCTGAAAAACATCATTTTTGATGAATAGTGAAACAACTAAGTGGTAGTTAAAAAAAATGAATTTTTCATAAAACATAGTTTTACCGCTTCTATGAGTGGAATTTCAAAAATCATAGATACATGGTTAATATCAAGGACTAAAATTTAGTTCATTAAGATGAAGATAATTTTTGGTGAATAGTAACTTTTAGCTTTTATTTACCACAGTTAAAAGTAAATAGGGTAATGAAGGGTGAAAATGATATTAATATTACACTAAAACATGTCTTAATTCTATTGGATAAGTTTAATTCGACCAAAAATAACCTTAGGAATAAAATATTATCATTTAGGTCCACTTGGATTAGATTAGGACATTTATTATTATTTAATTCAAAGAAAAGTTAAAAGAGTTAAAATCAAGGTTTATTTACTAAAATTTTTTTAATATAGTGATACACAAAAGATAAATTATATTTTAAATATTCATTAGAAAGCTAAAAACATTTATTACATAATTATATTTTATTTATAAATTTTATACATTAGATAATTTAATTTATTTATGACACAATGATGATGCATTAATTAACATAATAGTGAAAAATTAAATGATTGATATTATAAATTCCCAAATAAATATAATTTGAGACTTTTTATGAATTAAAATAATTTTATAGGTTAATATGACATGTTAGGAAAGATGAAATTAACTTTTTTCGAAGTAATAATTCTGTTCTGAGTTTCACAAAAATCAATTTTCCAAATAGTGTCAAAATTGACATTAAAGAGTTTTTAAAACAAATATTATATTATTAATTGATATTCAATTCCTAAAAATATAAGGATCGGGAAAGAGACTTATATCATGATAGTTGTATAATTAATGGACCACGTGGGGGTCTCTTGGATGTATATAGTAAGATTATTAACTATATAATATAAAAATATAAAGTGACATGGTAAGTGTCAAACTAATTAACTAAGAGTTAATTCTAAAAGACAAGGTTAATATAATGACCCAAACCTATGTAAATTCTATTGGTTGAGTGGTTTTAGAGCTATCCCACCATAACCTTTAAATAATCTACTTTGGATCCATTATAAACCGAATATGAATTTATTATAAAATAATATTTCTAGCTTTTCCAAAGGTGCCCCACACCCCTCTTATAAAAGGGAACTCCTGCTTATCATTAATTCACACCTTCATAGCCATTTGGATCGGCCAAACTCTGCCCAAATACTCTATAAACTTCCCTCAATTCATCCTAGAGGCATTATATTAGTCATAAAGCCATCCTATAGAGCCATTTTGATCCAATCAAAAGAAAGAACCCGAAGAAGAGGTAATGATTTCACCACCCTTTTTCAAGTTCGTTTCTTCTTCCACTTATTCTACCAATGTTATTACCATTATAAAATAATAACTCAAGTATCTTATATATACTGTGATGTTATTATAAATATGGTACAATCATATTCAGTATTCTATCCATCCTTTGAATAACATGTCACCAAACGTGTGTACGTACGGCTTACTGTCTCCACGTCGTGGTGTAATAGTTATTCAATAAATAAATATTTGGATGGGTATATTAAAGATGTGTAATTCGTTTAAATAATAAATATAACATGATATTGATTCTGTATATATGATATACCATAAAATTATATATTATTTTAATATGAAAAGAATGATATTGTCGCTTGTGCGTAAATACGGACTACCGTCTCCACGAACGCGATGAAATTCATTCCCCATCGTATCCATTCAATTATAATTCTCATTTGATGATTAATAATAGTATATAAGGACTTAATATCATTCTGGATATGAATATGTTACAACCTATCCATGAAAAACACAGCTTATTTAACAAAACATATAAAATAAAACGAGTAAGTTAACACCTGAAATGATGATAACTAGGTTAGGATGGGCTCCAAAATGTCTCATTTGACCCTTCTGATTAGGCTCAATACTCATATTGTGGAACTTGTGTCCTTGGTTAAAGGGGGGAGTGATTCGGTGTTTCTTTGTAACTTTCATAATAGACCATGCATGCCTCAAAGGAGGAATGGTTTTTGGGTAAAGTGGCAGCCACCTAGCCACGGGTTGAAACTAAATATCGATGGGTCTTTCATGGAGGGAGTGATGAGGGGTGGAGGTTTACATCGAGACTATTCGGGTTCGGTGTAAGTTTCCTTTAGTGCATTTTATGGTCTTGGTAACTCCCTAAGGGAAGATGTTTGGGATCTCTTTTATGGCCTTATGATTTGCAAGAGGAGGGGCTTGAAGGTGACCGAGATTGAATCAGATTCAGAGGTACTGGTTAGGGATGTGCAGGTTAGTTATGGGATTCCATGGGACCTAACTTACATCATTAAAAGGTGAAAGGCGGAAACAAGGGATGGAAGGTTAATTCATCATAGCTGGAGGGAATCCAACTTTGCAGCTGACTCGCTGGCTCATCTAGGCAGGCAGGAGGACCTTGTTTTAGTTTATGATAGTCCCCACTCTCTTCCCCTGGAGTGTTTATGTGTGGTTCAAGGGGATGCCTTGGGACTGCACCACTTTCGCCCCCCTTTAAGGGCTTTCTTGGTTCTCCCTTGTTTTCCTTTAAAAGATTAATAAAAAATAACTTTCAGACCTATGATATTAATAACAAAGGAATGGTAAAATATCATATATGATATCATATTAATGTATATGATTCCTGTATAAATTAATAACAATAATTTCACCGTTATACAGGAGGTTAACCTACACCCAACCAAGGAAAAGTACAATGTAAGAGTTTATTTCGTAATCTCTTCATTATCCGAGCTTGTTTATACGTAATAATCTACTGGGATCTCTTTATCATCCACATCCATGTTTCTTAAAAATGTATTTCAAAACATTTTTCTGTTTACACGAATATGGGTTAAATTCATTTATACCCTTGTTTGACTTTTTATAAGAGGGTTATAAAGGAATCTTTCTGTCGTTTTCCTAACAAGGTGCTTTTTAACCTTTTCGACAGAATTAATGTAAGAATGTTTTTTTAACTAATACGTCGGGTGCATCTATTTTCCACTATTATTAAATCGTCAAATCATCCCTTACAAGCTTATAAGAATATTTTCAATGAAAATGTGTTATTTTATAAATATATGACTCTTCAATGATTTCAAAATAGAAAGAGATATTTCTCAAAAAATAGTTTTGATTTCATCTATGACAACATCCTTTGATAGATTTGATGCTTATATGAAGTTGATTTATTATGATACAAAAATTCTATATTTTATTGAAGGTTTTTTGATATGTTTGACTATGGATGATTTATTTTTATTCCATTCATGGTTTATGGATGAAGTATTTACATTTCGAATGCTAGTTTTTATACGAATGTTTATGTTATGATTAAACCTTTTCATATGGGAATGAATTGGACTTAATATGTGACGGGTGGAGCCCTCTATATCTCCTCGATGCATCAGTAGGTCTCATGATAAAAACTAGTGTCTTGGCACAAGGCCTTGGAAAAATCTTATTTGTAGTCTTGGAACGAGGCCCTTGCTATGTGGTTATGATTGTATGGGATTATGCATTCCATCATTATGAAAGTGGTTATTGATATGACATGTGATTATTTTATTAGTATAATATCCATGTGAATTATTAATGCAATTATTTTATTTTATTTTTTCCATACTATGTTGAAGTTCATGTTTAAAAGGATTTTTCTTTATCTATAAATTGCCTTAAATATTTATTCTTATTTATGAAATTTTTTGCTATATTTTTATCCTTACTGGGCATTTGTGCTCACCCCTTTTCTTTGTTTTATTTTTCCCAGGATGTGATGAAGTAATTTATGAATGACCTGTAGGGATAATATGAGGGGATAAGAGTGTATACCATGGAGACTATGTCATTGTAGTTTTTATTTTTATGATGTTATGTAAAGCTTTATGAAAATATCTAGTGCTTCCAAGGCTATTAAACTAATCAGTCTTTCGAGATTTGATCTTTCTTGTGATCATTCCAATATTATGTAATAATGCACTGACTCTAGGTAACTTGGGTCGGGGCGTTACGTAAAACCACATTCTGGGGGCAACGACTGTCTCAGAATTTTAATATGATCCTTCTTTCAAAATTTGTAAAGTCCAGGCCTAAGGCTGCTAAATTACGAAAACGCCCCCTGGTAGCATTTATTTCACATAAGGGGCATGCCCGCAAAAGTTATACCCCTCCCAGTGTAAAACGGACGTCCAGACTCAACAGTGCCCTCAGTTTTCTCATCCAAGCAACCATTTAAGATTTATTCTATTTATTTGGCGCGCCTAGAGTGAACGCACAAAAAATTTAATTCCAGCCACACCGGGGCTCAGAATCACACGCCATCTGAACACCCTACTATAGAATAACATCAATAATATTCCATTGTATTTTATAGAAAATACAGTGTTCTTGCAACTGACTATATTCACAACCCATGATTTTTATTGGCTTCTTTCTCGCGACCCTCTAGGATGTTGGCCTATAATGGTAGGAGAGCCCTTATTCCTAGAATCCATGAAACATGGGGGTCCCTTCAGGTGTGAATGGTGATGAAATTCCTAATTATGGGGAACACAAGGCCTGAAAAGAAGGTGGAAGCATGTCCTAGTAGAGTTTGACATTCCATGTACTAAACCAGAGTACCCTTTGGCACATTGATGAACCACTGATGAGGTTCGACAAGGGTGCTCAACTATAGAGTAACCAATTTGAAGGGATGAGCGTAGATTAAGGGGATAGAGAACTCCACGGAGGGAGAGGTACATGGAATGGTTGTTACAAACCTGATGTGAACGAGGACATAATCCCATTCCACGCCATATACTCCCCTCCCTGGGGAAGGGTAGACCAAGGGGACAAGGTGAAATAGAGATTTTTGAAAGATGGTGTTGGTCCTGAAGTCTAGACATTCAGTTGGTCCTACATATCCTATAAGAAATGGAATCAAGCCACACATAGTTCATAATGGCTTATGGGGGAAAGATACCACAAATAAGGGTGGTGTATGACACAGCGAATAAACCAACATGAATGATGAAATAATCCCACACCACAATGTACAATCCATGTAAGAACTTGGTTCAGGGCCTAAGAAGGCCAAGGGGCCTGAGGCTAGGCCTTGGTCAGGAAGGCCTGAACAGTTTTCAGTTTAACATCTTGCAGTGAGGACAAAAGGGAGGATAAGGTGTCTCATCTGGGGATGTGTATGGCAGGATGAGCCACCCGAAGTGAATGAGGACATAATCCCATACTACACCTTACAATCCCATTAGTGAGAACTTGGCTGGGGGCCCGAAAAGGCCAAGGGGACTGAGCTTGGCCCTCAGATGGAAGGCCATACACCCTCTTGTATAGTAACTACCTCATCACCGCTCCTAAGTCCATGTGAGTAGTGCTCGGTGTGGGAAAAAAGCAGCCGGACTCAGCTCTCCCCATCAAACATGGCCTGATTGCTGACATCGCCTGAAGTTCGTTGGTCGCTTGGAGATAAAACAGGGTAAAATTAACCACTAAACTCGATGTTTGGGACATATTTTGGTGGACCAAATGATCTAGGATAGCTTTTGACCATGCTCGAAACACAACATCCCTATAGTGACCTGAAATGTGAACAAAAGATGGGCAGTGACCACTGATCATATTCGAAATGCAGTACTTTTATTGGATTTTTTCTCGACATCCTCGAGGGTGTTGGCCCGATGTGGTAGGGGAACCCATAGGCCTAGCATCCATACCATTTTGGGGCCCTTTTATATGGGGAAGATGATGGAGTCCCAATAGATTAGTGTGTGAAGCATAGTTGTACCCATCAATGAAAGAGGCGAACGTCTCCATGGAGCGGGAAGTATGGCCGGATCAATTCTAGCTTGATGTGAATTGGGGAAAAATTCTACACCCCACCATATGTCTTGATCCAATGAAAATATTCTCGCATTTGGGCTGGGCTAACAGACGAAATTTCCTGTCATTCCTACATATCTCATAAGGATGTGAATCTAGCCATACATAGTTCATGAAGGCCATGTAGTTTAATGTCGTGCGGTGAGGACATGGGAGAATAGAAGAACGAGGGAGAACATGGTGCAATCATCACAACACCCACATGAACGAAGCCAAGGAGGCCCGGAATACACCACCCGAGGACCCCCCGAGAAGACTATACCCAAAAGGGATATTTGAAAAGAAGAGCTCAGGGCTGGGCTCAATATGTGGTGTCTGACCGTTCCTACGTATCCCATATGGATGTGAATCAACCCATACGTAGTTCTCAAAATGCAGTTTAACATCATGTAGGATGATGCACAATTTAAAGTCATGTTGGAATGTATAATTTAGGTTCATGCGGGACCGTATAGTTTTAAGGACGTGCAAGACCATTTGGCTCAGGAAAAGTATTACTTGAGGAACTTGGCATTGGTTAGAGTAGTTATACTCTCACCATGCATGGTCACCAAAGAGTTCGCTCAATTGGGATAAACCCTGTGGACTAGGTGCAGTCCTTCCCATATGGGCTCCAAGTTGGGTGGTTTCTTGCCAGGGATCATTATCACTCAGAGGGCCAATTCTAGGTTTCCTTACATAAAAGAGCGGAGGCGAACCTTCTTATTGAATGATATAGCTATCTTATTCTGATGCCTTTGCATATTGTGTAGGGAATAAAGCCTTTTCCTGTCAAGTGCTTCTAATTTAGCTAGACGGATTTCTGCCACTCTATCTGGCGCTTGCTGGTCATAGACTGCGGTGTATAGCGAAGGAATATGGATCATGAAGAGCAAGGGGACCTCAACTCTGTATTCTAGGGAATATGGGGTCACCTTGGTGGATTTACGAGTTGTCATCCAATAGGCCCCGAGGGCGTTGGGGAGATTGTCCGGCCAACTCTTCTGGTTCTGAACAACCATTTTCTGCAAACTTTTAGAGATACTTTTCTTGAATGCCTAGATCTACTCATTTTCTTGCACGTGATAGCGAGAGGTATGGTTCAAATAGATTTTGTACTTGGTGTAAAATCTCTTCAGCTCGTCTACTCGGAAGTTGGTGTCGTTATTGGTGAGGACGACGTGAGGGACTCCAAACAGGTGGATGATGTTGGATCTCATGAAGTCAATGATGGAACAGGCCTTGACCTCCTTGAGCGGAACTACTTCTACCCACATAGAAAAGAAATCTTTGGCGGTTAGGAGGAACCCCCACAGTCGAGATGTCACCGAAGGGTATTGTCCCATGACATCGAGTCCCCACACCGCAAATGGGAAAGATTACTTGGTGGATTGGAGAGGTTATGGTGGCCGATGTAGACAGTTGGCATAAACATGGCATGCATGAAATATATTGGCGATCTTGATATAATCATGGATCATAGATGGCCAAATGTACCCCAGTCACTGGATTTGAGGGGACAGCATCAGCCCCGCCTTGTGAGCCCCACAGGAACAATTGTGAACCTCATGCATCACCTGAGAAATCTAGAATCCTTGGATGCAACAGAGGAGAAAAAAATCAAACCAGCACTTATAGAGGATATTCTCAAGACTGGGACCACTCTAGAGGTTAAACTGATGTGCACAACATCGGTTTTGCTCTCTCTTGGCCCAATCCTCTGGGAGGCAACCATTTAAGAGGTACTCGACAAAAGGGGCTCTCCAGTCGAGAGTCGCTTCAACCACTACATCCAAAGAACCTGGTTGTCCTGATGTGGAGGAGATGATGGTAAGATGGATTACTCACGGGCCATCGTCATCCTCTGGGGTGACGTGGGCAATGAATCTCTAGTGTGAAACCATTATAATCAGATAATACTGCTTGGGTTCTGCAAGTGATGCAGCCAGGCCAGCCTGGGCATCAGCTCGACCGTTCTGAGATCGGGGAACACGAGTAACATTCGGTCGATAAGGGAACTGGTCCATTAGCTGGAGGGTGCATTCCAAAAATGGTATGAGCTCTAGAAATAAAACAATGTAGTCGCGATTGATCTACTTGATGACTAGTTCGGAATCCCCTTTCACATGAAAATGGGGCACATCGATCTCGAGGGCCAGCTCGAGGCCAGTGATAAGTGCCTGATATTCTTCTTTGTTGTTAGTGAATCCTTCTGACAACAGGTTTGAGTACAGTATAATGGATTGCACTGGGGTAATAAAGACAATTATCAAGCCCACTCTATTGAGCATAGGATAATTGATTCTCCTACCCGTGGGGCTCCGAGAGGCACCGTCGAAGTACATCTTCCAACACGGGATGGCATGATCTACTGAGAGGATTGACTCATCAGAATAATCCAAGGTCAAGGAATGGTATGAGAGGAATGATGGGAAGCTTGGAGGTCTACCAATGTCTGTCCATTGATAGCCTTCTGCAGGACAAACCAGATATCGAACTGCTAGAGGAATATGGCCCACCGTGCTAGACGGCTGGTCAACATCGGGCAGTTCAGAATGTACGTCAGTGGGTCTACATGAGGGACCACCTGTACCACATACTGCTGTAGGTAATGTCACAACTTCTTCATGGAAAATATGAGTGCATGGAAACTCTTCTCGATGGGGGGAGTATCTGGTCCCTATATCGAGGATCATGCAACTGAGGTAGTTGAGACTGTTCTCTATCCCCTCACCCTTCTTCTAGGCGAGAAGGGCATCGAGGGATCGTTTTAGGGTAGTCACATACATTATTAGCAGCTTCTTAGAGACGGGTGGCATTAAAAATGGAGGCTGGAGAATGTACTACTTAACTTCCTCGAACGTGGTCTGGCACTCGTCTTCCCATTCGTAGGTAGATCGTTTTTCATTAGCATATAAAATGGCTTACACTTGCCATCCATATTCTGAATGAATCGGCATATATAGGGTATGTGGCCTTGAAATCCTCGATGATCTTGGATAGTCCTCATGGGAGGCATCTGAATGACTGCATTGATCTTATTTGGGTCGATATCGATGGCCTGGTACCTAACAACACAGCCATGAATCTACGAGGAAGTGACCTCCAAGGCCCACTTCAATGGGTTCATCTTCAAGTAGCAAGAGCAAAAGAATCTGAACACTTTCCCAAGGTCCATGAGATGGTCCTAGAACTGGTGAGATTTGACCACCAGATCATCCACAAATCATTCCACCAATGTACAAAGGATTGTCTTGAATATGTGGTGCATGGTCCGCTGATAGTTGGCACCTACATTCATCCGGCCGAAGAGCATAACCTGGTAACAGAAAGTACCTTGGGGAACCCTGAAAGTTTTGGACTCTTCATCCTCAGGGGCCATCCAAATATGATTATATCCAGAGCAACCATCCATGAAGGAGTGGGCTTGGAACCTAGCTGTATCATCGATCAACAATTCTGTCATAGGAAGGGTAAAATCATACTTCGGAATGTGACGGTTGAGATCCCTAATGTCGATATAGACTCTGATCTTCCCATTATTTTTCTGACTGGAACGATGTTGGCAAGCCACTTGGGGTACTATAACTCCTTGAAGAAATTGTCTCTGATGAGCTTGTCAACTTCGACATCAACAATGGCACTGTTAGATGGGTGCATCTTCCTCGGAGGCTGCTTGAACCCGCGATGATTTGTTAGGAGATTGAGGGGGTGGAAGGCTACCTGCGGATCTATTCCTGGAAACACGTAATAACTCTAGGAAAAAATGTCACGGGGCTATTTGAGGATGTGTATGTTCCACTGCTTCTCCTCAGGGGACATGGCGACACTGATCAATGGGGGTCTAAGATCATCCCCACTACATTGGTTCATATGTACCATTTCAACGACCATTGTAGAGATGCCTTCTTCAAAGGCTGGGTAGAGCATCCTATAGATCCTCTTCTTCTATTACAAAGGAGGGATTAACAATGTGTGAAGCTTACCCAGGGTCGGAAGAACCTGACGGAAGGCTCTTACCATCCTGGACAGCAGGGGACAACGTATTAGGGGGGTCACGCGCAGTTGAGACCATTGCGGCGAAGGCAGTTGATCCAATCCCATCTCGTCTTCGACCCAAGGGGCCCACCGTGATGATATAAAGGGATTAGTGACGTATCGTCTTGAGCCAGTTAATTCCAGCCTAGAAGAACAAACACGTATGATGTATTGTCGTTTCCATGGGGTAGGCATCCTGATATCCTTTGGGGGTATGATGCTCTGGGTTCACCTGAGCCTAGTTCGTGAAAGAGTACGTGGTGATTTTCCTCCATTGCTTGGACTTGAGAATATGCCTTAATCTCATACCGGAGACAATAGAGAATTACCCCATGTATGGGGTCATGGACTCCAAATGATGGATTGGGTAGATGTTGGTGTCATCCATACCTACCCAGGGGTCACTTGTGATAGGGGTGGGCTCAACCTCATTTTCCGAAATCTTCTTATCCATTCTCTTGTAATAGTCATCATCCAAATAGCGGGATTCAGAAGAGGCGAAAGGAGATGCATCACATTGGAGTACACCCACTCGACTATTTTTGGAGTACTTGAGGCACTGGTGATATGACAAGGGGATCGCAACATGCAGATGGAGCCATGCTCGGCCCATCATTGCATTGTACGCAGTGTCCTAGGAGAAGACCATAAATTCAGTACTGGAAAATACTACATCGAACTGGGTCTTCAGAAGGATTTTTCATAACATGGTCTTCTTTTTCATGTCATATCCCGTGATTCTTAAATCGGAGGGAATTAGATCATCCTCAGATAACCCTAGCTTCCGCAATGTCCGCGTCGGAATAAGGTTGATCCCGAAGCCGGTTTCAACGAGACATCGGTGAACCACCACACCATTAAATTCTCTGGTGATGTACAATAGGTGGATATACCCAGATATGGGAGAGACTTCATCTACTACTGATAATGAGAAGATGGAATGAAATTTTTCATTATATACAACATCAACATGAAAGGATTATGCAGTTTCTACCTCCATCTCAAACTAGAGGGGGATCCTAAAAGTCTCACCGAGGGCCTCATGTGTATCTAACGACATGTGGAGTTCTTCAAGGATAGAATGACCTGCTGGGATGTAAGCAAGGTTATTGAGGACATCATAATTTCACGCCAGGCGTGAAAATTTGGTTACAGGAGGCCGCTCTGCGATTGGAGGCATGGCGGGCCCTGCCAGCTGGACCGATGACTGGATGGTTCTAGGCATATCCCACTGCCCACTAGTTGACACCTAAAGTGTAGCTTCCGAATGAGGTTTTGATGACTGATATCGGTATGTAGAGGGGTGATGTTGGTCGCGGCATGGCCGAAGTGGTTCTGCCTGGTCCAGTAGCACAAACGGTGGTGGAGGCAGTCTTGATGACACCAGATCAAGAGGTTGTGTGTGCTGAGCTCTACATTGGGCCAGTTGTATGGTCTTAGTGGCATGCACGGCCTGGATGGAGGTGCCAAACGATGCACCTCGATGACCCATATGGTCGCGGCTCTACCGTCGGTGGAGTCATCTATGGACATTGTAGAGGTTCCCCTAGCGACCCCCCTCATTGGGAGTCATATAGGGGTTTACCAATTCGACGATATTTACCAAAGCGTACCCCTGACTATCACTTGAAAAGATTCATCCACCACTGGGCAGATCCTAGTAGGGATCCCCATATTAGGGGGCATGAATTTTCCAAGAGTGCGGGATGATGACAACAGTGGTGGGGCATGTTGCTTCTTCTTGCGTCGCTGATGCTTTCTCATCTAGGAAGAGGTCAGCTGAGATGATGATGTCTAAGTGGCGACCACCACTTCTGAAAGATCCAGCTGATTCATTCATGCCCGGATGATTCCATCGGAGTGGGTGACTTTTTTTCAGGGCATCCAGTCATCTTACTTCTACGATCCGCGGCTGGAAACCTTCTTTCGCTTTCCTTAACTATCGCTACCGCTGTCTCAACATGCAAAAAAATCATCTACTTGTGTTGGGGAAGGGCCCAACCTGACAATGTTGTTATCGACATGGTCATGGAGCCAGTCTATAAACACATAACACTGCATGAGGGTGTGCCCCATAATACAAAGATTGGGGTAGTAGTTGGGGAAATCAGTGGGATTCTCCTCATCCGGCCTTTTGCACACAGCCAAGCATATACTACCCTTCTATAAGGTGCTACGGAAGTAATTGATGTCCTGATTCTCACTGAGCGAGTAAGATCAATGTATTCTTTCCAGATAGGGGGCTCATGGAGCCTAGCCCTAATTAGGAGCCGGAGGGGCCTGTCGAGGAGGCGGACCCTGACTATCTTGCCTGGGCTGTGGCGGCACATTACACGGGGGTGCCTGTCGATTCTGAGGATGGTGCTGAGCCAGAGGCTGTGCCTGAGGTGGAGGACCTCTACGAGGCTATGAGGCTGGTTCCACTGGCAGTAACTCTAGCCGTCTAGGGTATTCTGTTTGGTCCACCGTGGGAGACTCGGCTCTGGCAGCTCACCTTGCTGGAATTACAGGGGCAACGGACGTGCCTGGATGGCCTGTTGCAGGGATTTCTCAAGGCGCTAGGCCTTGTAGGAGAATTCTCAAAATCTTCTAGGGTAGTTTTGGGTGATCAGAGATGGAACTAGTTTCATCCTGACATTCCCTATGAACATAATCAGAAATTTATCTTGATTCAGCAGCCCGTCAAGGGAGTGTGTAAGTTCCTTCCACCGGGCGATAAAGTACTCAACTCGCTCGTCAGGACATTGTTTGTAATTTAAGAGGTCTAAGATGCTTGTTTTCCATGTGGTAGAGCTGAAATGGTAGAGGAAATGCATGTGAAGGTCCTCCCATCTGGTCATGGATCTGACGATGAGCTGGTTGTACAAGACAAATGTCGACCCCTCCAGTGTATGAACAAAACAGCGGAGCTTGGGAGACTCCTGCTGTGCTAGAGTTCCTAACATGGTCCCACAAATGGAGTTGAAGGGGTCCAGGTGCTGCAGGGGGTCCCTCGTCCAATTAATGGGGGTGAAGTTAGGATTCTTGAAACCTTGAGGCTCCAGCATATCATCAACCCATGTAGGGTATGGCTTGCCATCTGGTGGGATTTCAACCTTCCGCATTTCCAATGCCTCATGGTGAGCTATGAGTTCCAACCTAGGAATATTTTGGCAGGGGTCCATGTCTTGATAGGGATCCCAAATCATTAGTGTGTTTTCGGGCTCTTCAACACGGTATACAGGCTCGGAGGCTCATGGAGCGGTTGGTGGAGGGACTCACGGGGCAGCTGAGGAACCAGGGCTAGATTCCTTAGATTGTCGCACCATTCGGGAGGGTTCAGAGAGACATACCACACCATCATTCCATGAGCTCTAGCCTCAGCACAATCCAAGGAGTGGTATGATCAGGTTTTCCTTGGGGCATCTCGCCAAATGGGAGTTTATCTTTCCCCTACTGCCTCGGCCTAGGATCACCGTAGTCGGGTCGTCCCTCTACATCGCCTTCTGTCAGGAGCTCATCGCTCAGCCTCTTCTGATCAGCATGTTTCTGGTCCAACATAGCCATCTCAGGGTCCTCTTCCATCTTATGCAATGAGGCAGATAGGTCATACTGATTGACAGATCTGATGTTCTCTTTTCCCTTACCGGCATTCCGGCTAAGTACCAATGCCTCGGTGGGCGCAGGGAGACATTGGAGGTTCCTATGTTGACGACTAATCCTCCCCAATGGGTCCAAAAGTGGTGGCACACACCCATGGGTTAATTCTCCATCAAGAAACTCCAGCTTGTCCTCTTTTTCCACTACGTAGGTCACGTTGACCCGGACCCTACATGGGGGCATGCCCTCAATATAGAATAACGAGTCGGGCTACCGCCTGATAGGGCTGAAGAGGAGGGGAGCATTCTGCCCCCTTCCAAAAATTATCACGTGGGGTTAGCCTCCCTGATAATTCAACAGAGTACCTT
The DNA here is from genome assembly GCA_963277665.1 of Viscum album. NCBI lineage: Eukaryota > Viridiplantae > Streptophyta > Magnoliopsida > Santalales > Viscaceae > Viscum > Viscum album. The sequence continues at coordinate 793,100,969 of OY728143.1, read as the reverse complement.
GATACTCTGAACGCATTACTGCTAGAGGGCCTCATGACGACCTGGTGACTGGGGGAGCTGGGCCACAGGGAGCTCGACCAGATCGACTATATGACACTGCTCACCGATTTCTTTGAAATGCGTTTGGCTCCTTGAATATACCACGTGCTAATGACAGATACTGAAATGTGTCACCCAGAGGTTGTAGCAAAAACACTCATCATCTACTGGGGTCAGAGTTTTCGGTACGTAGAAATCCTACGCTGCCACTGGCCAGAACTCCTTGGGGAAGTGGTTCTCTGCAAGGATGGTCCAGAAGCTCCTCGACTCAAATCCAGGGTATGGACCTTGATTTACCCACTCGCTAACTAGGGGTGGTTGACGAACTGGCAGCGGTACTAAGGCAGACCGCTGGGAGGATAGTTTGGACAGTGGAGAATATGGCGAACTCTCTGACTGGCCACCTATTCTCAGACTGTCCTCCAAAGTTTTCACATGCATAGCCGCTACGTCACGGTAGGACGGGCTGACGACCATCTTTCACGGCTCCGGGCATAGGACTGGTGGTGATATTCTATGATGTTGTTCGCCTACAATTTTTCCTCAGAATATATCTTTGTGATCTCTTGTGGATGTATAAAGCCCTTCCAGCAACAATGGTGGTGACTGGATGACCGTAACCTGCAGGGCCTCCATATTTACATCCTCCTGGATACTTCTACAGAGGGATGTGAGAATCCAGTGGACCTCGCATTCCAGGAGAACCAGTCTGAGGCGCCTTTATCCTGCACCGATCCTAGACTCGGATGAGGGAGGGGAGGGTTCCGGAGTGGAGTCACACTCCGCTTCAGAGTCTGAGAAGTGGACCGGTTTGATCTCCATCTGGGCCTCTTCTAGATTCTTCTTGTGGAGGCGATGTCCCGCCTTCTTACCCCTTGGAGACTCCTTGGGACAAGTCTGATTTCTGACATGGGGTCCTTCAGCCACACTGCTTCTAGGGAATATAGGGTTTCCACCAGAGAAATCCGAGGTGCAAGGAGCACCGGGAGAAATGTTGAAAGGGACATGGGAAGGACCTCCAAGAATAGCACTAGATCGGGAAAAACCTCCGCTCGATGTGGAGGGAGCATGGGGAGGACCTCCATGCTTGGTGCGGGTAGATCAAGGTTGTCCTTCACCCCTCTGGTAATCGGGGAGAGGATGACCTTCACCACCTATGGAGAGGACATATGGAGGATCCACACATTATATAGGGACCAGATCAGTAACGTATCCACATCGATGGTTGGGGGCCGGTGGAAGGACTACATACCCAGTGTGATGGGAACGGGAGTGGCTTCCGAACTGAAAATCACTGCCATGGGGAGGACCTTCATTTAGATTGGGGGCGACACATGGCATACATCCATGTCGTGTCTCGAAGCAGGTAAGGGCCACACTCTGTATGGTGCGGGTACGGGGAGGACCACCGTATGGGTTGGCATCATTGCGGGTTGGTTTGTGGCTACCACTGCTTGTGCCCGCAACCAGGAGAGTCAACCCAGCCTTCCCGTGGGGAGGTTGGGGACTCGATTCCGGTTGGGCGTATATGCGCCCCAGCTCAGTGTATGCAGGGACCTGATGGTATGCATCGGTGGTGGATCGTTCCATATATTCCGTTGACATTGAAGCCCCTTTGAAAGCATCCTCATCTCATGCCCGATGCTGGCATTGGCTCGGACGAGCTGGGGTCAGGGGTGCAGGTGCATATCTTACCTGCTCCTCCTCTGGCAAGGCCAGGTGGCTGTGCTGATGCGGCCGGGTGGGAGCCCTTTCTGGGAGCCTCTGGATTGGGACTCAGACCTAGTTGGGCCGGACGTCTTCCCAGTCATCAGCGTAAGGAAAAGAGTCTTCAAGGTGCTCTAGGGGTAATCTCTTGAAGCAGTACTATGTCGTGGTGGGGAGCTGCGGCTCCCTGCGCGGCCCACGGGGGAAGCATTGGTGGTGGGTCCAGGACGTCTCAATGTCCAGGCAGGCCATATACGAGGTTGAGATTACACCCTCCTCCTTGTAACGATGTATTAGGTCATTATTTACCCTTTGTTGGATATCTTACGATGGGTAAATGGGGCGTGGATGACCCACGTTGGTGGAGACCGAAGCTGTCACGGAAGCGGTGAAGCCACATGGAGTGGTTGTGCTGGCATTGCTCCTACCCCTGCATAGACCGACAGGCGGTGGTCGTTTTCCTCCAGCAGCAACCTGATTATTGACAATCAGAGAGATGAAATCAACAATACTAAATGAAAATGGAATCAATGACCAATGCCCCAATTCCATCCCGTCTTCCGTGACCAGTAAGAGGGATACACGATGACAACGTCGCAGAACGGGAATTCCAACGTTCTCCTACCCCAACATCGGTTAAGTTTCACGCCATGCCCACAATTTTCATTGAAGGACCCGGTGCCGGATAGCGGGATCTGGTGACATGTCGATCGATTGATACCCTGAGCGCTACTAATCTCCATATTTTTGAAAAGACTATATTCACATCTGGTTCACCATTTCTATTTCCAACTCTTTTGTTAGGGCATGCGCATCTGTCACACAGAGGATGCACAGATGTTACCCCACATTCATGCATTCCAAATGCAGGTGGAATCTGTTTCATTTTTCAAGGATGTCTGCTCGTTGATCAAAATAGGATGATGGGTTGTCGGTTCTTCCTTCCGTGTTTTACTCCTCGGAACTCGTCACCTAGTTCGAGTCTCCTACATAGGCTTATGAAGTTGTTCGTGAAACTCTTCCTAGTGCCATAACTTCATGGACACCAGTTAATTACGCTGCTTCTGTCAGGACATTCCAAGGGGTATGGTCAAGGCAGAATCCTTCAGTTATGGGAGTAGTCATGTGGGGAATCACTGGCATGTCTAGACGGTGGGGAATTGGCATGTTTGTCTTTTGTCCATTATTATAGGGGTTCTTGAGGGTGTAGAAGCCCGAGGAATCCCACATAAAATGCGGGGAATTCTATGCCTTGGAAATGTATATGAGGTTTTCCTCAGCTTCCCATGTTTAACATAGGGTATTCCGCAAGTTTAACATCCAACAGAGACGGATCGAGCTGATCAGAAAACCATCTAGAGTGGATGTGATGCAGGAACCCCTGGAGGGAACACCGATATTGGGGCCTTCACGTGGGCAGCCCCCTGAATTCTATTAGATAGAATGGGGAATGGAATGGCATGATCCCACTAGGATGTGGCGGCCGGGGTATGGATCAGGATGGATGAAGGAGTGGTTGATGGGGATGATTAATGGGATGATACCGTCATGAAGATGATGGTAGTGTTGGTCTTGAGCCTCTAAGAGACTTCCTACGTATCCCTATGGCAGGGAATCAAAGTCTGTGTCGTTCATGTGATGACGAATTACCGCCGATTTGGGGTTCATTGGCTTACCGCTGAATGGGATCACAATGGTTACCGCTAAATGAGATGATAGTTTGACATCATGCAGGATGGGGGTGAACCAACATAAACGATGTCGGAATGACCAGGTGGTGGTCTTGAACCTCATGGAGGCTTCCTAAGTACCATGACTTTACATGGATCAATGTCCTCATAGTTTGAGAGGGTTGGGGATTACACTCTAGGAAGCCCATGGTGTGGGGTGAACCGACATGAAAGAGGTCTGAAAGATCGGGTTGTTGGATTGATCCTTGTCAATTCTTCCTACGTACCATGCATTCGCATTGATCAAATACCACATAGTTCAGATGGAAAGGTGCATGGAACACTGACACGGAGATGGTTGGGGCCAATTATTGTTGGGATTTAACCTCAAGGAGGATTCCTACATACCTTTCCATGGCTGGGATCAAAGTCCATGTAGTTTGGATAAGGGTAGAGTCGGTGAACTAACATGAATAGGGACCAGGGTCCAGGTGAATAGTGTGATTGAACCTTTGGGAGGCTTCCTACGTACGATGCCTTGACATGGATCAAAGTATTTGTAGTTCGGAAGGGTTGGGGAATACACTCTAGGATTCCCATGGTGTTGGGGCTTGAACCTCATCGGGGATTCCTACATACCATGATATGACATGGATAAAAGTCCCCATAGTTTGGAAAGGTTGGGGTGTAACACTCTTGTCTGCCCAAGGTGTTGGGGCTTGAACCGCATGGAGGCTTCCAACGTACCATGCATTGACATGAATCAAAGACCACGTAGTTCAGATGGGGAATACAATTTAATGTCAAGTGAGATGTGGGTGATTTCATGGTCGATGATTACTCTAGGCCCACGTGAGTCATGCTCAGTGTGAGAAACAAGAGGCAGCAATGGCCTGACGAACACATTGTGAATGGTGCGTCCATGTGAAGTGGAGTGGGGCTTACATGCGGAATAGACCAGGGAGAGAAAGATTGGGACTTACTCTAGGATGGAGGCCGGTTGGTGACAATGCACATCAGAAGAGGGACTTTGGACCGAGTAAATGAGGATCCCCATTCCTTATCACGCCCTCTGCTGGCCTTGGAGAGCAAATATGAATGGAGAAGGGAAGCTACCTCTTAGAAGGAAAACTAGGGGCTTACGCCAAGGTGGTTTCCCTTCCCCCGCGAACAAACTACACTCCCAGAAAGAGGAAATCATCCCCTGTGGAGACCTTGGGGTTTGGAGAATATCCATGGTGGAGGCACAGAGGGAGGTCACAGTTTAACATCATGTGCTAAGGATGATGGTTCTTAGCAGTTTATCATCCTACAACTCGGATGAGGTGGTTTTGCCCTGCACCCCTAGGACTTACATAACTTGTACCCCCTGCTCCATGTGGGTGGGAAGGCATCTACATTGCCATGGAGAGGGGGTGTCATAGTGCGAACCATCGAAGGGTCCACGTTAGCGTGGCTATGCGAAGAAGCAATAGCCGTTGGCATGCCTATTCTTAGAAGCATGAGGTGAAGCCACACAATTGGCAGTTCCGTCTAGGGGACTTTGAAGTCACATAATTCCAACATGGAGGTTCATATGAGAAAAGTAATTGGAATGCAGATGGGTTCAATGGTAGGGGCCTTGTGAAGAATTGCTGCTCTGTGTGGCGAAGGGCACTTGTGAAGGGGTGTGCTCCGCGAAGTGGGGTGACTTAACCTAATCATAGGGTGAAGGTGCATGTGGGAGGTTTATGCAAAGTGGAAAGGAATTCCTGGAGAACTTCGTCACTGAGAAAAGGTTCATCGGGAAGCAATTTGTCATCACGCAATGTGCTTTGTGAAGTACAGTGCCCCTGCGTAAGCATTTGGATCATGGGTATATGAAGGGTGTTTCATGAAGCATAAATTCTCTACGACGACATGGGTCCCCTTGGGGATCCCCTTACTTGATGATGGAACATAGGATTTGTGAATGGAATCCATCTCTGAAGATGGGATCAAAACGAGAAAAGGGGAGGCACATCGCAGAGACGAAGTACCTCACATAGCTCATGGTTCGCAGAGTAGGTGGATGCTTCACGATTCGGGAGCTGGGAAGTCGAAAGGTCAGATTATCCATCCTTTGGTATCAGGGGGATCTTGGTATTTATAGGCAAGAGGCACCACAAAATGGAGCTCAAGCATTATGAAGAGGGACATGGTTGCTTCGCGGCGGGCTTGCGAACGTGAAATTCGATCGCGGAGCGTCCAGTATACTTGCTTCGCTGCAGCCTCACGAACATCAAATGCGGTCATGGAGCATCCCTCCTTCGGGCTTCGTGGGGGCCTCGCGACCGTCAAATGCGATTGTAGAGCGTTCCTCCTCCTTGCTTCATGGTGGGCTCGTGCATGTCAAATGGGTTCGTAGAGCGCCCCACCTCCTTGATTCGTGGTGGCTGCATTGTTGGGGGACTCTGCCAAGTGGCTTCGTGAGGCAGTCAATGAGGCCTTCTATGGGCCCCTTCTCTGTCCCTAATTTTGGGGGAAACAAATATCTCAAGGGGATATGCGCGGCAATGAAAAAATATCCCAATGTGAATGAATAAATGAGTCCATACCACAACACACAATCCTGGATGAGATCTTGGAGTTGGGGTCTGAATGGGTCGAGGGACCAGAGGCTTAGAGTCCCAGCCAACTATATCCATATGACCCCTCATGCTAGTATTTCATAACCACAACTACTAATCCCACGTGAGAAATGATCAGTGCGGGAATCAAGGATTAGGACTAGGAACTCACAATTATAAAATGGCCTGAGAGCTGGACTCATACTCTTTCACGAGGCGGAGTGAAGCTCGAAAAGATAGCAGGCCAAAATGAACCACAACACTCTATTTTTGGGACATATTGGGTTGGTTACAACGAAAAAGGACATTTGTTGACCAGGTAGGAAACACATCTTCCATATCATGTCCCCTGAAACGGGGACACCAAATGAGTGTTGAATACTGACCATATTCTCAACGTGGTACTATCATCAATTTTTCTTTTGAGGTCCTCGAGAGCATTGGACCAAAACAAAAGGATATACTTTAGGAAATGTATCACTACCGTTCATGGGCCCTTTTGGATGTTAAAGATGATGGAGACCCATGTACACAGAGCGTCTGGGGAATAAATGTGACCATTAAATTTAACATCAAGAAGGAAGGTGATGTATGGGGATATATTTAGGTAAAGGGATATATGATGTGGTCAAGACGAATTCGACATAAATCAGGGAAAAATCCAGCACTACACAATGTTTTTGGACCTTTGGGTTGATTTTGAACTGGGGGTTGGGCGAACAGACCAAATGTTCAGACGTTCCTACGTATCCCATGAGGATGGGAATCAAGCCAATGGTACTTCTTGAAGGCCATGTAGTTCAGTGTCATGTAGTGAGGATGTGGAATAATTTATGAACGAGAAGGGGAGAACATGGTTCGATCATCATAATATTGAATTGATTGGTGCCAAAGAAGCCTACACGACACCATGTGGGATCCTCCAAGAGAACTATACCCATGGTGGATTTTCAAAGAGTAAACTGAGGACTGGACTCAAGAAGAAGTGTATGAGGGTTTCTACATAACCCATGAGGATGGTAATGAAGCCATACATATTTCTTGCATTTTAACTTCTTGTAGGATGAAATATAGTTTAATATCATGCGGGGAATAACTGTTTAAGGTCATGCTGGACCAGATACAATTTAACATCCTATGGGATGACATACATTTTAATGTCCTACGAGACATGAGGTATATCTGCAGTTTGAAGTTTATTGTCATGCCTAGAAAGTGCTAAATAGTTTTACATTCCGTAGTTTAGATGAAACCCACATTTTAATATCTTACGGAATGGACATAACATTTTAAAGTCATGTATGACCACATTTTCTCAGGAAAAGTATTTAATGATGTACTTGGAATTTCTTGGAGGAGTTATATGCTCACCATCCATGGTAACCTATGAGTATTAACATTTGAATAAACCATTTGAATAATGTAAGGTCATTCCCAGGTGGTTTTGTCTAAGTATCATTGGTGTTCTCATGGCCCACAACATGTCACCTTGCAAGAAAGTGTTGAGGTGATCTGTCTTGTTGAAATCTATAACTATATTGTTCTGATGCCATTCTAGATTGTTTAGGTCACACATCATATTTTCATCACGTGGTTCCAATTCATCTAGATGGATTTTAGCTACTTTATCTGGATCTTACTAGTCATAGACAGTTGGGTGTAATGAATGTAATTGAATATCAATGGGCAAGAAAACCTTTTTTCCATACAGTAGGGGGTATAAGGTCACCTATGTGGAATTAAAAGTCGTTTTCTGGTAAGCCCAGAGAGAGTTGGGAGCTTGTCCGGCCAACTCTTCTAGTTCTACCCAACCATTTTTTTTGCAGAATTATAGACATGGGTTTTTTTAACACCTCGATCGGCCCATTTTCTTGCATGTGGTATTGGGAGGTATGGTTAGAACGGATTTTTTACTTTGTTAAAAATTTCTTCAACTATGCTACCCAGATGTTGGTGTCATTATCATTGGGAATGTTGTGAGGGACTCAAAAATGGTATATCATATTGGACCTTACAAAGTCGACGATATAACAGGACTTGAACTCCTTGAGTGGAACGTCTTTTGTCCACTTGGAAATGAAATATGTAGTGGTTAAGATGAACCTTCATTGGAGAGCTATTGCTGGTGGATAACGTCCCATGACATTGAGTCTCTAGACTATAAAGGGCCAAGACTACTTAGTAGTGGGGAGATGCTCTAGTGGCTGATGCACGAAGTTGGCTTGAATTTGACACACATGAAACCACTTGTCAAACTCGATGTTGTCAAAGATCATAGAGGGTCAAAAATACCCTAGTCTCTAGATCTGCTGAGATATTTTGGGCCCAGTTTGATAAGCCCCTTAGGAACTAGCACGAACCTCCTACATGACTTGAAAAATCTCATCTCCTTGAATGCGAAAGGGTAGAATCCCATCAAATCCACACTTGTATAGGATTTTCTCAAGACCAAGACCACATTGGAGTGTAAAATATAATGCGCGTCATCTAATTTTCTTGTGCTCGACTCAATCTACCTGGAGATTACCATTCTGAAGGTATTCGATAGAAGAGGTTTTCAAGAGTTAAGTTACCTCAATCACTACATCTGGGGAACCTGGAGGTCCTGACGTGGAGATGCTAGCGGTAGGGTGCCTTACCAATGGGCTATCATCATCATTTGGAGTTACGACAGTGATGAATCTCTGTTTTTTCACAAAGATGATCAAAGAATACTATTCAAGCTCTATAATTGAGGCATCATGGATGTCCAAGGCATCAGATCAACTGTTCAAGGATCAACGGGAGGAGTAACTTCTATCTGAGATGGAAAATAGGATATTGGATTGAGGGAGTGTTTCTACAATGGTATGAGCACTATCTTTCTGATGACATAGTATATTTTTATCTTCTTGATGACTAGTTTGGAGTCCTTATTCACATGCATGTGGGTAACATCATTCTCGATTTCCTGATCAAGGACAATAATGAGACCCTGGTATTCCATCCCATTTTTTGGGTAGCCTTCTAATAGGAGGAATGAATGTGGTTGAACGACATGCATTGGAGAGATGAAGAAGACACCCTAGCCTACTCTGTTCTACCTAGGGAAATTGAGCCTTCTACAGGTGGGGCTCTGGGAAGAACTATAAAAGTGAATTTTCCTACATGGAATGGCTTGGTCTACCGAGGGGAATGCCTCATCAAGAAATTCAATCTACTGATGCTTGTCCCTTGATATCATTATGTTGAACGAACCTGATGCAGAACTGCTAGAGAATCACAACCCACCAAGCTAGATGTCTTGTCATTGTGGGGCGTTTAAGGATGTACTTTGTGGATCCACTCAGGGCACCAACTATACCTCAAGGTGATTGAAGTAATGTCATAATTTTTGTACTGCGAATACTAGAATGAGGCATATCTTATCGATAGGGGAGTATGTAGTATCTAAATTGAGGAGCACGCGGCATAGATAATAGAGAGATTCTCCATTCCCTCATTGTTCTTTTGGGAGGGAAGGGAGCCCATAGATCATTCTAGGTTGGTCACATAATGGAATAGGGGATTTCCGGAGACAGGTGGATTTAAGAAAAGAAGCTAGAGAGGATATTACTATATTTCCTCGAAACAATACTAACATTCTTCTTCCCACTCATAGAAAATTCCTTTCTTCAGGAGTCAAGAAAGAGTCTTAGAATTTCCAGCAAAATTAACAACGAATCAGAATACGTAGGCCTAGTGGTCTTGGAATCCTTGAATATCCACAATGTTTCTCAGGGGATACATCTGGCTAATGGCCTTGATCTACTCTGAGTGGATCTCGAAGCCCCTGTATATGACAATGTAGAAAAGAAACATTCTATAGGTGACCCTAAGGCACTGTTAAATGAATTCTTCTTTAGGTGGAGAGAACAGAGGAAGTTGAACACATTCTCATTGATGTTGATATGGTCCTGCGTTGGTGAGATTTGATCACCATATCGTTTAGGTAACTTTCTACTAGCGTCCCATGGATCAGCTTAAATATGCGATTCATTGCCCGCTGATAGGTGGAAATTGAATTCTTTAGAACAAAGGGGGTGACTTGGAAATAGAATGTACCTTGTGGTACACTAAAGGCCTTAGAATCATCATCCTTGAGATCCATTCAGCTCTGGTTATACCCAGAGTACCCATCCATGAAACAGAGAGCCTGGAACCTAGCAGTAGCATCAATCAACAGTTATATCACAAAAAGGGGGAAATCATCTTCGAGCAGTGACAGTTGAGATCCCAGAATTCGATCCAGAATCTGATCTGTCCATTCCTCGTAATGAATGGAACAATGTTGGATTTCCATTTGGTGTACTAGACCTCATTGAAAAAATTGTCTCTGATGAGCTTATCGACTTCGACCTCAACCATGGTTCCATGAGAAGGGTGCATCTTTCTGAGAGGTTTCTTAAAATCGCGGTGATTTTCTAGGAGACTGAGGCGGGGGATGGAAACCTAAGGATCTAGTCCTTGAATCTCATCATAAATCTAGGAAAATACACTACGATGATGTTTGAGGATGTACACATAATAATATTCCACCTCAAGGGGCATAAAGACACTGATCAATGTGGGTTTCAGGTCTACCTCGCTATCGGGGTTCACCTGTACCAATTCATTAATGATGATGGAGAATCCCTATTCAAAGGTGGGAGAATAATCCAATAAGTCCTCATATTCACTTAAGGAGGAGGTATCCCTGATGGGAGTAGATTTCTCTAAGACAAAAGATCCTCGTGGGTTACTGGTACCGACCTAAGTGACTGTATACATTGCATTGGGGGACTTCTATGCAGCCAAACCATAGCGATGGAGGTTGTAAATCTAATCTCTTCTTTTATTCGGCCCAATGGGATATGCTTGATGGAATCAACGTAATACCACCACATCATCTTCATCCTATTTATCCTATCCCAGAAAAACAAGGAAGTATGACATATTGTTGTTGCGATGGGACATACATCCCGATACCTTATAGGGGATGGGAGCTCTGGGATCACCCGAGCCTAATTCGTGTTGGAATATGAGGTAATATACCGATGTATCATAGACATGGTAATGTGATCCCCTTCATTCTATAAAAACCAAATCATCATCCCATTTATGGGGTTGTAGCCTCCAATCGGTGGATAGGAAAGATGTAGGCATCATCCTGATCTATCCACGGGTTAGACATAGCCATAGCATGGTCAACGTCATTTGCATGAATCTGTTTGTCCTTTCTCTTTTAATAGTCGGCATTGAGATAGCGGGCTTCACAGGAGGAAAAGGGAGAGGTTTCATCTTCATGTACTCCCACTTGATTGTTTAAGGATTTTTGAGGCACTAAGGATACGATGAAGGAACTAACACATGTAGGTGGATCCATGACCTTCCCATCATCGTAGTATGGGTAGTGTCCTGCAAAAAAATAACCATGATCTCGGTGCTAGAATCTAGGCCATCAAACAATTTCTTTATACATATATTTTCGACCATTATTTGTTTCTTTTTATAAAAAACGTTACATTTTAGGATAGAGGGACTGAGAACATCGTTAGACAACACCAGTTTTCATATGTGTCAGATTCAGTATTAGGTTGATCTCGGAGCTTGTGTCGACAAGATAGTGACAAAACTCAACACCGTTAAATCGAATAGTAATGTACAATGGGAGAATATTCCCCTTTATGGGGGATACGTCATCTTCTTTAGAGATCAATATGATGGCCTTGAATTCATCATGCTCGACTTCCTCAGCCTGGAAGGCTACTGCGGCTGCTACCTCCATCTCGACCAAGAGGGGGATTCTTAAAGCCTCAGAGAGGGTTTAATGAATATCTACTGATATGAGAATGGAATAAATATGGAGATACTCACTGGAATAGTGGAAAGATGTTTGAGGAAATGAGACTTCTAATCTAGGAATGAGATTCTGCATACAAGGGGTCTCTCTATAATAAGAGGTATGGCGGGTCCTACCTGCTGGAATGACGGCTAACTAGTGATGAGAATATCCTACTGCTCACATGTTAAAGCCTGTTGAGTGACTAATAGATGAGGTCCAGATGATTGAGACTAGTCCTTAGAATAGTTTGGCTGACCACGACATGGTGATGGTGGATTTTCTTGGTCAAGAAACACACAATTGGTAGAAGATGGATAGGATGACAATGAAGGAGAAGGCCACGAGTGCTGAGATTTGTGTCAGGAATGCTATCTTGGTTCGGTGGAATGCATATAATAGAAGGAAATAAAGATAGAGTCACTCTGATGGCTCATATTTCCATGTCTCAGTCGATGCTTGCGATGGCTGGGAATATTAGGAGTATCCTCCTGACATTCCTCACTGATAGAAATCATGCAGGGGTTTAACAGATCTACAGGGTTAACCAAGTTTTACCCTTGACTGTCACATAATGAATCACCTTGTAATGGACAAATCCTCTGAGTAATCTTCATATCTTGTGGCAAGAAGCAACCAGGTGTAAAAGATGACGAAGACATTGGCAGGGGACTTTGTTTTCCCTTGCATTGCTGATGCTAGATCTTCTGTGAAGAGGATGGCTGAGCTGTTGACATAGAGGAACTAGCTGCAGGTGGCTTGGAGTCTATGGAAGTATTAGGTTGATTTAGGCGGGCATGGATAATACCATGTCAATTGGTGGCTTCTTTATAATCCATCCTGTAATCGATCTTCAGGGACCTGCAGTTAGAAACCTGATGCCACTCGCCATCACTATCACCATGGATATTAGGATTCACGAATACACATTCACATATGCCAGAGATGGGCCCAACATGCCTATATTGTTATCAACATAGTCTTGATTCCATTACTTATACACATAGCACTATTTGAGGGTGTACCCCAGGATCTGGTTATAGGGGGAGTAGTTTGGGAGATCAATGAGACCTTGCTCTATTGGCCTCCGGCATTCTGGGAAACATACAATCCCATGTTTAAAAGAACATCGGAAATTGTCGGGGTCCTGAGCCTCTTTAAATGAATAGGTCCGATTTCTCTTGTCTGGGAAAGATTTCCTAGGAGACTCACCCTAATGAGGGGCTATAGGAGCATGTCCAGGAGGTGGAGCCTAGTTTTCTCACCTTGGTGGTGGCGGCTCCTTACGCGGGGGAATCTTCAGGTTCTTAGGTGGGTGATACTGGGATGGAGGATATTCCTAGGGTCTAGGGTCTATGTGAGGCTATGAATGCGACTCTAATGGTAACAAATCCAGTTGCATGGGGCCTCTACATGTGTCACCATGGAGGGGTCAGCCTTGGCATCCCTTCTTCCAGGATTCAGAGAAGCCAACAATCGTTCCATCTTAGCCTATTTTAAGGATTTCTCTAGGAACATGGCTTTATTTGAGAAGTCTCCAAATCCCCCATGGATTTTTTGGATGAATGGAAATGGGACCAGTTCTCTATTGAAATTCTCCACACACATCATCAGCAGTTTCTCTTGGGTCAGCGACATGTTAAGAGAGTTTGTGAGACATTTCCATCGGGTGACAAAGTCTGTGATGTGCTCGTCATGACTCTATTTTCATTTGAAGATGTATTCAATACACATCTTCTGAGTGGGGGAATTGAACTGGTAAAGAAATTTCCTGCCAAGATCTACTCATCCAGATACTTACCCAATGGGTATCTAGTTATACTAGACAAACACAGGTCCTTCCAATGTCTGCACGATGAATCATATTTTGGTATCCTCCTTATGTGTTGGAGTCCACAGCATGGTTCCACACCACGAGATGATGTGGGCCTGATGCTATAGAGGGTCTCTCATCCCATTAAAGGTAGAGAAAGTGGTATTTTCTAAAAACCGGGGTGCTGCTATATAATTCACCCATACCAGATACATCTTCCCATCAGGTGGTATTATCACTTTTCGAGTCTCCTATGACTTGTGGAATGATACTAGAGCTTCCATAGGATCATCTAGGAAGGGGTTCCTTTCGTGATGGGGATCCCTAACCACCATGGTGTTGGCGGGTTCTTCCATGTGATATGTTGGCCCAGCGTCTCTTGGAGTGGCTGGTAGGATGACTTGCAGAGTAGCTGGGAGAACCTTAGTTGGGTCTTGGGGGTTGTCTCGCTGGTCTAGTGGATTTGGTGACACATATCGCGCCCTATTGCCATATGTTCCCACCTCAACCATGTCTCCATGGGTGGGATGATCAGGGTAACCTAGATGCGATTCAGCGGGGGAACTTGTGTCTACCCCTGCTGCCTCAACCAAGGATCACCATAGTCAAGCCACCTCTTTGTAGTGAATTCAACAAGGAGTTCATCTACCATCTTTTTGTGCTCAGTTATATGTTCACTGAATGTGGTTTTTTCGAGATCATACTCCATCTTTTGTACTAAACCAGACGGGTCGGAGGGTTTGATGACTCTGAGGTGCTCATTTTCCGGTTTGAGATTTTAGCTGTGGACGAATGCCTTTGTTGGTACGTGAAGACCCAATAGATTATTCAATTGGTAAGTGACCCTCACTGATCAGCCCAAAAATTTGTGGCACTCCCCTGAGGGTTATGTTTTACCCAAGGAGTTCTTATTCCATCTCTTCCTCCAATATATTGGCCATGTTTACTGCGACTCTTCATGGAGGAATATCTTCAATAGCTCCTGGAAATTTGGGCAGCTGCTGGATGTAACTGAAGTGGAGGGCCACGTACTGCACCCATCCACAGATATGTACATGGGAGATGCCTTCATGATAATATTTCAGAGCAATTTAATGCTATGGATGTATCTTTTTTGGAGGGTCCTATGGAGGCCTGATGACTTAGTGCTCTAGACCATGAAGATTGCGGCCCAATCAACGAGATGAAATTGTTGGATGATGTATTCAAAATGATATTTTCTTTTGGGGTAATACAGTCACCGATGTCGAAGATGGATGGGTGTCTCCGAGAGGGTCTATGGAAAGCATACAACTTCTTCCTGGGTAAGCGACTCTTGTGCACTGATGTTTTGTGATTCTACTGGCCAAAACATCTCCAGAAAATTGTATTACACAAGAATGTCAAACAAGATCCTCATCCTGGATTTGGGGTCTGACCCTTCATTTCCCCACATGTCAGCTGGTGGTGGCTAGGGAACCGGTACAGGTACTGAAGAGGACTGTTGAGACGGTAGGCTGGCCGAAGAAGAATACGATGAGCAGGCTGTCAAAATGATTCATCTCAGTCTATCATTTGAAGAATGCAGTTACATGGACACCATATCATGATAAGATGGGTTGGTGACTATAGTTTCTAACGTAGGGTCTATGACTGCTGGCGGTGGACCATGTTTTCGTTCATTCGCCATCGGTCCCCATAATCACTCTCTGTGATCTCTGGTCGATGTTGAAAATTATCCTGGTGATGATGGTGGTGATTATACGGTGGGAACCTTAGGGGAATCCAAATTATTGTCCTCCTGGATGTATCTACAGAGGGAGGCTGTGATCTTATGGAAGTATAATTCTGGAAGTATGAGGATGATGCACCTTGTTCATTCCTCTGCACTTGACACGGAGGATCCAGGTGAGGGTTCCATTACTGAATCATATTCCAACTCAGAATCTGAGAAGCATATGGGTTTAATATAAGTATGGATCCTCCCCATCATTATTTTTTGTGGCGGAGAAAACCTACCATCATGCCACAGGATGGCACATTGGGATAGGGTATATTTCTGTCTCGGGGAGGTCCTTTGGCCAAACCGGTGCTGGGTCGGGAAGTACTTCCCCCCTAGTGAGCTTGGGTGCAAAGAGCACGTAGACAGATGCCAAATGGAACTAGGAAATGACCTATGTGTCCACATGACGATTTGCAGATAGAATCTCCACTGAAAGAGTTGATGTGGGTATGATAAAGGGTAGGGCCTCCATGCTTAGTTCCCTGGGCTGCGTGAGTTCTTGGACGGTCCTCGTATAGGTCAAACCAAACACAGGTAAGACAATAGAGAAGGGTGCCGATGAATTGAGGATGACCTTCACTCCAATGATTTCTGGTGTGAGGATGACCCTCACTGGCTACTAAAAGGACATGGGAATGACCCCCACACTGGAGGTTGACTGCATGTGTGACATCTCCACGTCGGCAACCTGTGTAAGGAGGAATGGCTCTATACCTGATGTCATGAGTGTGGAAGAGTCTTCCATACTCAGTGTCACTATTATAGGGAGGAACCTCATTCAGATTGGAGGAGGATCATGGTGGACCTTCATGATGATCTTGGAAGTAGGGAGGACCCGCATTCCCAATGGTGGTGGTTCGGGCAGGACCTCCTTACTTGGTGTCGTTGCTGTGGGTCGGCTAGCGGCAGGTGCTAACTACATCGGCTACTAGGAGAGTCTTCCCAGCATACCCATGTGGTGGTTGGGGCCTCGATCTAGGTTTGGTATATGAGGTACCATATTCATCATAGATATATTATTATGTTATACATTTTTGTTGTAAAGATCCATGTTAGTCGTTGATGTTGACGCCCATTGGCGGGCGTCCTCCTTGTCTTGCGCTCGACACTGGCATCGGGTAAGCTGGACTGGGTCTAACGTTGTATGTGTATAGCTTACCTGCTCCTCAACCCATGGTGCTCGGTAGCAGTTCCATCACGTCTTAGTGGGGGCCATCATTGGAAGCCCCTAGAATGTAATTCCGATTGGGGTGTACCGAACATCCCGCACCTCAATAGCATATGGGAGGGATTCATCAAAGTGTTCCAAGGGTAGGAGCCCGAAATGGTAGTTCATCGGAGTGGGGAGTAGTGGCTCCCTATGAGGACCTTGGGGGAGGTAGTGGCGATGAGTCACAAATGTCTTTTGGTCCTTGTAGTCCATGTCCCTGGTTGGGATGATCCCCTCCTCCTTGTATCGGCGGGCGAGGTTGTTTATCAGCCTTCCTTGAAAAATTTCAGACGGGAAGATGGGGCATGGGTGCCCAACAGCTGTTGACATGGATACTATCACAGAAGCAGTGGAGCCATGTGGGGTGGCTACGCTGACATTTCCCTTTCCCCTACATTTGTGGATGGGTGGCGATCAGTTTCTTATTACAGCAACATCGGTCCTGAAATGTCGGGATATTAAACCACTAGTCCTGAAATAATGAAAAAGAAATAAAATTCCCCATCATCATTACCTCTTCCATGGCTAGTAAAAAGGGTCCACACTGACAGTTTTTTAGATCGATATTTCCAACATTCAACTTCCCCAAAATCTAATGAGTTTAATGCTAGGCCCACTCTTTAAATGGTAGGATCTGGCACCAGATAACTGGATCTGGTGGCATGATAGTCCACAGATCTCTCGAATGCAACTAATCTTCACATTGAGGAGAATAACATTTCATCGGTGTCTCCATTTATGTTTAAAATGATATCCCAGGTGTGCATGCATCCATATTTTATGGGGGACGAGGATGCGCTGACTGTTTCCCCACATTATCGCTTTTCAAAGGCGGACAACATCTTTCTCTTGGTTTGGGAAATTTCCTCTTAATCCAAACATGATATTGGGATTTCGATTCATCCTTCTGTGAATTCCTATTTAGATTTCATTAACTAGTCCAGGTCACCCTCGTAGATTAAAAAGGTTTTTTTGAAACTCTTCCTGGTGCCATGTTTTCTTGGACACTGGTTAATTACACTGCTTTTGTTAGGAAATTCCAAGGGGTCCAGTTAGGGAAGCAACCTTCGGTCGAGGGAGTAGTCATGTTGGTCATCACTGGCATGTCTCGATGCTTGAACACTGTCACATCTGGGATTCTGTATCTTATTATATGGCTTCACCAGGGAACATAATCTTGAGGCATCCCACATCGAAGTGGTGAATTGTATGCTAAAGGAAGGTCTCTATGGTTTTCCTCAGCATCCAATGTCTAGCACATGGTATATCACAGGTTTAACGTCTATAGGAGAGTGATCAGACTGATCATAACACTAAATGGAGTGGATCATATGGGTGTAACCCCTAGAGGGAACACTGATTCTAGGAGCTGTGAGAAAATGAGTGACATGATTTCACCAAGATGTGGTGCCCAGGTAAGAATCAGGTTTGATGTTGATTGTTGAGTGTGGATGAAGAGTGAAATGGAGCCGATGCGAGGGCCACAATGATGTTTGGTTTAATCCTCAAAGATAATTACTACATATCATCATGACAGGGATTAAATGATTTCATAATTTTTTGAGGCAATGAGACACTTAAGGAGAAGACTGGTATGGATGGGACCTAGAGGAAATGGAACCTCAGGGTTGGGGAATTACGTTACCGAAACACATAGCCTTGAGTTAAAGACAAAGAAGAGACATGGTTGATGGGATTGAACCTCAGGGAGGTTTCCTATGTACCTTTCCTTGTCAAGGATCAAATTACATGTAGTTCAGTATGGAGGGAATAAAACCAGGGTGTGTAGAGAGGACAACCACTCGATTACATTGTGGGACTGACGCATTGTTAGCAGCCTGATGTTGGACTGACTCTCTAGTGGTGACTAGAAATTTGGCTTCCAAAAATGGGACTAAACGACATAACGTCGGGTGGTAATAACAGCTGCTTACCAATAGTTTGGGTTGATAAAAAATTACTACTGAATAAGGTTCCAATAGCTTACCACCGGTCAGGGAACACAAGGGATTACCGATGGTCGTTGTTGGACCTCCGGGAGGCTACCTACATACCTTTACTTGAAAATGATCATATCCCACAATGTTAAAATGTGTACAGTTTAGTTTCATTAGCATAAAAATGGGGCATATAGTTTAACATCACACGGGACGATGACAGACCGATATGAAGTGGTCGAGATTGTTTGGTGAACTGATGGTAAGGAGGTCTGGAACAGTGAGTGTTGGGATTAAACCTCAAGGATTCTTCCTCCATTACTTTTTGTGGAAAGGATCAATGTCCACGTAGTTCATGAGAGGTATTGGTGAATCAATGTAATGGGAGTTGGGACCAATGGTAGTTGGGCTTGAACCTCTAGGAGGCATCCTATGACCCTTTCCTTTCCTAGGATCCAAGTCTCTGTAGTTCGGGATGGTGTTTTTGAGCAGACGTGAAGCGAGTCGTGAACACTGGTTGTTGGGATTGAACCTCGGGATGGATTCCTACCTAAAATTACTTGCATGGATCAATGACTACAATGTTTGAGATGGTGTTGGGGTGTACAATCTGGGGATGTAAGAAGGGGATTGTAAGGTAAATTCTTACATTAAGACCATGCGAGTCATTCTTGGTGTGAGAAACAAGAGGCAGCAATAACCTGATGAACAAATCACAAAAGGTGCATCCATGGAATGTGAAGTAGGGCTTACATGTGGGTAGTGGCCCAAAAGGAAAATAGTGTCTTATGTGTGGTTGACCACCCATGGAGATGGATATTGGGATTAACTCTAGGATAGAGGAATGGGTGGCGACAACGCCCAATAGGAGAAGGATTTGGCATGGAATAGAGGAGAGTTCTAGTGCCCATACCCCAATCTAGTCCTTGGAACATAAGAATAAAGGAGGAGTAAGGGCACTACCACCTGCAAGAAAGCTAGGGGCTTACCCCATTATGGCTGCCCATCCCTGCAGTTAGGCACTGCTTCGAAAAAGTGTATCTCATTCCATTTGAGGACAATCTAACTCATGTGGAGATGAGCGGACATAGAGAATATTCAATATAGGGTACCATGTGTAAGATGCATGGGGTGAGACCACAATTTAACGTAATGTGTTGAGGACTATATTTCATGGCAGTATAACATCCTACAACACGGACGAGGTGGGTTCACATGGAAACCCTAGGTCTTACATAACTAGCATGCTTTTACTCTTGGTGAAGGGAAGGCACCATAAATGGAATCACGAGGGGGTGTTGTGGAGAGATAATTTAAGGGGTCAATGTTAGCATGGAAATGCAAAGAATAAATAGCCATTAGTGTGCCTATGAAAAGAATCATAAGGTGATGAAATGAAACATGAGGGAAAGCCCAAGGGACTATGAAATCACATCATGCATACTTGGTGGGTCGCATGGAAAAGGGTTTGCCGAGCATAGGGGTTCATAGGAGTAATCCTCATGAAGATCTAATGCTCCATAGAGTGGAGGGGCATCACGAAGGGGTATTCTTTGAGATGTGAATTGGAATAGACTAGGAATTGAGAATAGGTACATATGGAAGGTTCTTCGTAATTTATAAATGCATTCACAGAATAGGGCTTCATGAAGCAGGGGTGCCCTGTAAAGTGTAGCTCTGTGAAGCGGTGTGATTCGTGAAGCCGGATGAACCTGCCCTGGCATGTGCGTTACCTATGCATGGAGGGTACATCGCGAGGCGTAAGTGCCACTTGAATACCCATGTCCCCATGGGGACCCCCTTCCTTCATAAAGACCTGTGGGATCCACGAAGGGAAACCCTATTTGAAGAGGTGTTAAATTTAAGAAAAGGGAAAGGCACTTCGCGATGCTAAAGTAATATAAAGAGCTCATTGTTTACATAGCATATCGTGCTTCATGATTTTTGATTTTAAAAGGTGAATGGTAAGAGGATCCATCTTTGGGTTCGAGGGGAGCCCCGTATTTATAGGAAAGAGGCGTATCGAAGCAGAGCTAGCTTGGCGTGAAGATAAGTGGCACGTTTATGTAACTGTAGAGCTTCTAGAATCCTTGATCCACGGTGGAATTGCAAATGTCAAATTGTCTTGTGAAGCATCCCACCTACTTGCTCCATAGTGGCCTCGGAAATGCCAATTCAGATTGTGGAGCCTCCTGCCTTCTTGCTCCACGGTGGCTTCCAAAACGTCAAATTGGATCTTGGATCCTCCAGCCTCCTTACTTCGTAGAGGCTTCACAAAGGGGTTAGTGTCGCATTAGCCGCTGTACTACTGAGCTCTATGAACTAGCTTCGTGAGGCAGCCTCAAAAACATTAGGCATTCAATTCCTCATTAAAAGGTTTGGTTCCCACAGTGTTTTCAAAAAACATTTAAACGTTAAAAGAATTCAAAGACAAAAAGAAACCAATATTTCCATCAATAAGCACACCATCATGTCATAGAAAATAAATTAAATCAATTAAATAAAACTATGAAATAATTTAATAAATAATGTGGATTCATGGTAGAATCCACCTAGACCACAAATTTGGTGAAAAAAATAATTTAAAAATCCTCAATAACTGAACCAATTAAAACCCTCCCTTTAGTAGATCCAATAATATGTGATCATAAAATAAGTCATAACACATTTATCTTTCCATAATGTTCAATATATATGGTTCTAATAGAGAGAATAACATTTGATACTTGCAGAGAAAATAGAACAATCAGTTACTAACGAATCTGGGTCGCCAACACAATTTTAATTAGATACATATCAATTCCAGATACCAAGGGATTGTCTTCCATGCTTTGGGAAAATTTAATTCTAATTATAGAAGGATTTGAGGAAAAATGGGATATAGGGGTTAATTTGGAATATATCATAAATTTCTGGAAGGAAATCGTATTTCACATGGTTAGGCTGAACCGGTTGTAAAATTTTGTGCCACCTAAACAATAATGCAATCTTAGGGTCATTCCTCACATGGTCAGCTCAATCGGATAGAAAAACTATGCGCCAATTTTTTTTTCATGTCTCATTCAAGTATCATATTTCTTACATGGAATTCTCAATGATTATTCAAAACATGTTCTAATAGTGTGCTTGACCATGGTCCACTGTCTTCCGGAACATTTTTCTAACAGATGATACAAAATTTCCACTATCAGTAGAGGAACCACTAACCATCATAAAATCCACCAAAATTTTCTAAAACCCCTTCATACCTCCTGATAAAAAAATGATAAATTATATGAAATCAGTTCATTTTTCATGTGATATACGATGAAAAAAGGAATAATTATTTCAAAACCAATTTTTTTTCATGTGTTACACTATCATTAAATTTTTCTAAAACCTATTTTATTTAATTGGTTTGAATATGATTAATATTTTATTATTCTGTTCCGAACATATGTATGATTTTAATTATTTTAAGGCGTTTTAATTATAACCAAGGAAGACAACCACATTATAACCAAGTTAAATGGGAATTTTATAACCCAAAACATTTTTATATTATAACAATCATTGCTTCCCTTGTTTAACCAAGGATTTGTGAGACCTATATCTCCCTCCATTGAATGATAGAATTATTGATATGTAATGTGATAAATATAATTTTAATTAGGAGTGAATCCACTTCGTTAAGGGACTATATCACACATGATTGACTTATGAGTGATCAATGATTACTATATTTTCTATTGTCTTGAGAACATTACAATATGATAGTATTTTCAATGATCCTTTGATTCTAATGAAATTATTTTCTATACATATGGGTATTACCCAAGCTTATTTCTTATGAAAATGCAATTCTAACATAGATAATTTTGTTTGATTCAAAATTGATACATATCCTATGAAATTTCAGGTTTTAGGGCACGATTCACTATTATTATCTATGTTATGTCGGTTATTAATTTCAAATGTTATTATCATATTAATATACCCTTATGTTTATTTTATATTCAAGTTATTATTGTTATATTGATTGTATAACATTAATAGGAATCTGAGGTCAATTTTTTTTTATTTTTCTCTTTCCACATGTTATTAATAATGTTACAAATGAAATCATGTCTAAGAAGGGTTTTAAATTTTAAGAACATATGTTGTTAAAATGTAATTATTTGTTGAACCAGTCATTTATCTTCCATGATTGAAAAGAAATAATCCTATATGAATTTGGAGTGGTTCACTATGTTATGTAATTAATATTGATCTATTAAAATGTGATATCTATGTATGGAATTTTTGGGTCTCTTTTATTTTGGTATTTGCGTTTGGTTTAGTTATCCTTTTGAAACTAGGATGTCATTAATTCATTGGGAAACCTGGGGATAATTACAAGTGTTTGACCAAATCATAATGTTTCGTTGAGGATCATGAATGTCCTATGTTAATTCTATGGTTAAATAGAATATATTTTTAGGATATTCTAATCATATAAATGATCTTTTCATGATTTTGTGGTTTCTCATTCTTGTTGTTGATCCTCACAATATATTTTAGTTTTTTTCAATGTTTTGAATCCAAATGAATCATGTTTGTAATGAACTAATCTTTATTCAACCGAATTTATACCTTCTTATTGTAAATAAATATAATATAAATCACATAAAATAACATAGAATCCTTATTAAATGATTTATAAATGGATAATTAATGAAACAAAAAGTATATTAATAAGATAAGGATCATATACCAATAAAATAGTGACTTGACCTAAAAATAGTAACATTATCCTCATGAATAGTAAACCAACCAAATGAATAGCTACCTCACTAATGAAATTATATATAATGTTTAGGAATCTTATAAATGAAATTATGGTATAATTATATAATAGTTTAATTACTTATATGTTTTAATAATCATTAATTAAGTGTTGGTATTTTTTTAAGTCATAAATATTTAATTATCCTTAAAGATTAATTTGATAAATTAAATGAAAATTTATATTAATAATATTTATTAATAAATTTGTTTTTTCATGTCTTAGGATTTTATAATAATTTTTTAGGAGCATAAGTCATTTTTCAAAGTGTTACAAAATCATTTATAATTCTAAAATTTTTATTTTTCTTGAAAATTATGATTTTAATTAAAAATTAAATTACACATAATTAAAAAAACATTCATAAAATGTAGTTAATTTTATTATTTTAGACGTTGAAAAATGGACAGGGGTTATATTTATTGAATTTCTCTAAAATATAAGAATTTTTTACGATTAATAAAATATGATAATTTACAATAAACACTAAATACAAGAATTATGGAGCCATAGTTATTTCTAGTATGATGTTAGGAAAAATATATTAAAATCCCTAATTATTTAATTATATATAGTAACATGTCCAAAAATATTCATATTCTTGAGGGTAAATAAAAAACTAATGTATATAATAATGAGAAAACACCCCTCTCTTCCAAAATAAATAACACCCATAACCCATATTCGACTCACACCACTATAGTTTTCATCCATGAATAATTACTTCCCAATACTATTACCTATTATATTACTCATTTCCATTAGTAGTTGGTCTCATAAAAATACCAATACCTTTCTCATAGGAGGTTCTTAAAGAGGATAAATCCAAGAGGTAAAATACTCTTCCTTTTTATTTTATTTCCATCTCAATTTCTTTTCGTTTATTCTCTTATACACACCTAACCTCATCATAAGGGAATGAAAACACCATTAACATACATATACTAGAATTATATAATTTTAATGGATGATCTGTAATTAAAATCCTCTCTTTATCTCTTTTATTCAATAAACGAAATTTTTTCCAGTGATGTGTCAATTTACCCACATCATGGATGATGAAAATTAATTTTTATGTAATGCCTTATATTGGGTTAATAAAAATATTATAACTATTTAATCATATTTAAAAATTTAATTTACAACCATAATTAATTTCTGTAACTAACATATATACATAATAGTAAATTATAAAACAAAATGAGTTTGTTTTGATCGAAAATCTCCAAAATACACCTAAAATGATCATCGTTAACCTCAATCTAATAGTTCATCCACATAACATATAACCGAATTCTTTATAAGAAAATATAAAAATCTATAAAATCATTAATATTATATATGAAAACTTATAAATCTTTATCTACATTTTACATGAACTTCTATTCATATATAAATGTGAACAGATCCAGAAAAATAAGAAAACAAACACTTCCGAACGATGGAATTAAATTCAACAACTCATTGAAAATACAATAATTTTATATAATAGGACTATAATGAGTCAAATTAATTTATAAAATGTTATATAATTTTAAATTATTAATTCTACTGTGAATTTATATGACATTAAAGATAATAGATGATTTATACACAGGGAATGGGGAATTCTCGAAACCAACTCTCTTTCGTTGGGTTTTCCATCCTTCACCAAATTTTTTGTATATGTATTACATAAATATACTTTCATCATAATTAAATAACTTTTTATAGGATATAAAGTTTTTGAACATTAGTTTATGAACAACCAAATTGTTTCCAAAATAACTATAATTTCAAATAAACACACCTTTCACTTCTTGAAATTCCTTCTTCTTCACTCAACGTTGATGATTCTTATATAAAGTATTTTATGTCTACATATATTGGGGAACCCAATGTTTATAAATTTATTTTTCATGAATAGAAACCCATTACATTCCATTGGTAAAATTATGTCTAATATTGATATATGTTCAAAGTGGTATTATTGATAATTGAAATGGTATAATGTGATGGGTGCACTGAAAATTATATAGTGCAATGTAAATTTTATGATGTGATGGGTGTAGTCGAAATTATATAGTGCGAATATTACTTGTATAATGTTAGGAATCTCATTATAAATGTTAAATATCCATACAAATGATGCAATCATTATTCACAACTATGTGCAGTAGTTGACCACTAAGACGTGATTTTTTCATTTTTATGCGTTGTCACATTCAACCCAATTATATAATGATTTCAATAAATATCATGATGATGAGTTTATGATTATAATCTCCCAATGTTATATTTATTCATGTTATTATCCATACACTAAATGGGATTTTATCTCATCCATTTATTTTATGTATTTTCTTAGGTTACTATTTTTACTAAAGAGAATTCAGATGTCAAAAAGAAACTAGAGAAGAATGAATTAAATATATGTTTATCTTTTATATTTTTTATTTTTTATATATGGTCCTAAAATTCTGAGGATAAAAACCCGTTGGATCATGGACATGCAATTATTTATTCTTTATAATTAAAATTATGTAATTTTAATGTAAAAAAGTATACTCACAACAGTTAGAATGAGAGAAAAGTTTAGATAATTTTTGAATTAGTAAGAGTAAACTTTAATTAAAACCCATAGTATGCGAGTGAGTATAAGTAAAACCCAAGAATACTTGTTTAGAAATTATAAACATTAGGGTCCCATTAGATATTAATTTAGTGTTAATTTCAAATATATATAAATTATTTCTGAATATTTGAATTGTAATTTATTTTAATATTTTTTATTGTAGAAAATGGTGGGAACTAGGAAAAACCATGACAGTAACCCATGTTTGGGAAAATATATTGATTTTGTGAATGAAATTCCCAATGTTGTAGTGGTTGAGATAAAATTCTCATGGTGATGCTTAACTAGCTTTATGGTTTTATGAAGAATGTCCTAAATAATGTGGAATGTCTACCTTTAGCTAAGAGTGAGAAACTGGCTATTTGTGTCCATTATGAAGCAACGACCACAAATGGTTCTCTGATATTCTCCTCCACTTTCCATATAATATTGGGTCATATAAATAGAGAACATATTTTATTTACATCACTATCATGAGAAATATAAGGTGATATTGATTTCATATTATCTATATAGAGAGAATGAATAATGGTTGGCGATGGTTAATAATACCAATCCATAGACAAAATTGAAGGGATGTAGTGCGAAGACTTTAAGACAATGACTCTTTACAAGTATTTCACTCAAAATATTCATACAAATATAGGGATATAATTCATAGAGATGATGAAAATATAAATAGAATCTATCACGTCCTATGAAGAAAATTTCACTATACCTTCATGGTGCACATCATCTTTTGGTATCAATAGTGATATAAAAACTGAAACATTATTTAGTGGAATAAAATCATGCATTCAAAAGGATATAGTAATTAATGAAATTGGGATTTATTAAAATGTTTTTCATTGTTCTCTCAAAGTGGATATATAGTTTGGATAATGGCCCCTTGGATATTGTGAAAAGAAAAGAAAGGAGTTTCAACATTGAGGATCTAATGATTATGGTGTAACAAAATCTCTACCAACCACATGTCAAAAATGTTAGAGGATGAATCATGTGAATTGTATCCATGGAATTGGAAGTGCTTCAATTATGGGAGAGAAGGACATGATGGTCATGAATATCAAGAAGAAATGAGGAATAAGGACAATGTTGTGGATGAAAGGGGAGCAACAACAACTATAAAATGCTACAACTGTAGGGAGTAAGGGCACTATGAAATCTAAGGAACTAAACCTCGAGTACTCAATGGTAGTCGGTGTCAACAGCCAACAAATACAAAGGATCAAGGAAATGACTCTTACATCACTAATGCTGAAGTGCATATTGATAATGAAGTCATACATGGTACACATCCTATTCACTCAATAATGGAAAATGTCTTATTGGATTCTAGTTCAACTCATTCCATTTTTTCTTTCAAAATTTCTAGAACTATTGAATCAAATTCCCATAACATTGAAGTAGAGATATCTATAAAAAACCAAGTGGTTAAATCATTGAAACCCAAGTGTTGGACTATTATCATATTTCCATATGTTGGATCATTCTTCAATCTTCCCTTTTGATACTTACCTTGGTAGAATTTGATGTCATTATGGGAATGGATTGTTCTCATTATACAGAGAACACATAAAATTTTGTGAAAAAGATATATTATTTCATATATTGAACCATCCATTTCTCTACTAAAAATGTATAGAATTTCATGACTGTCTTTTTTAAAATCCTTAAATGGTGTGGGTTTGAATTTCCTATTATTAATCATACATAGATCAAATGTTTGAGTCAAAGGAATGTATCAACCATGGAAAAATTTCCATTACGATGGAATAAATTGATGTATTTCCCAATGACATACCCGTAATTACACAGAATTTTGAGGTTGATTTCACAATATAACTCAAACCATGAACTACTCATATATCAATGTTTCTCTATAGGATGGATCCTATGAAACTAGCGGAGTTAAAGATGAATCTTAATGAGAATTTGAACAAAGAGTTCATATATAAGGCCCCAGCCTTAAACATTACTTAATCTTGAGTTATTACAAGATTACACATTGAGGATCTTTTCAGGTATAGTGTTTTAGAGAATTAGATCATGAAACATACATTTCATTTCACATTTAAACAAAGTGGTTACATAAAAGACAATATTCATTCTTCCCATCAACGGAAACATATTTAAAATAAAACACGGATTAATTCTTGACACATCCTTGACACTATCATCACGTCATGAACCTTTACCTTGACCTGTGAAAAACATTTCAAAAACATGGGATGAGCATAAAAAGCTCAGTAAAGGTTATAAAAATATGGAAAGGAAACATGAGTTCATATATACATAATAATGAAATCATACTTTACCCATAAAACATAGCAACTTTAACATACCTCATCAAATCATGAATAAATCGTAGAAATCATAAGACATAAAAGGTTACTTGAGGCATTCATAACTTTCTTACGTAGGGAGTAACCCTCTGGGTTACGTTTGGAATACCCATCACAGTATATTCCCTAAATCTCTTCGGAGAAACCTTAACGTTTCACTCCTTCGTGTTACCCAATGCATTAGAGAGCTATATCGGGCTCACCTGCCCTTAGTTTATCACGGAACCACTCGTCTTCATAACAATTCCCAAGAACCATAATATAATCTTATCACATAAAACATGCATAAAGGAAACATAACATTTCCACCTTTCAATAACAAGATATCAATACAACACATTGATATAAATACATTATGAAATCCATTTTCAATACCAAAATTAATGAAAAGTAAAACATGGTATATATTTTTCTTTTAATAAGATGGTATGGCTTGTAGAGGAAGCCGAAACTCAAATAATGGTCACGGTGGCGGAGAAGTCATTGTCGCCGCATACGTACGACAAAACATTCCCTTTTGACTTTTAGTAAAACACTTTGTATAAAAAAAATATTCCATTCAGATAAATGTAAAAGTAAAATGGGTTTATACACCGTATAAAATAAGGTTGTATATAAAACAAAATATGCCTCAATGAAAGGAGATTGAGACGAAGTCCCATACAAAGAAGGTATCCTTTGATTAAGGACAAATCAATTACATAATTATGTGTGAAAAACTAATACACCAAATATAAGTGGATATGAAGTGTAAAACAATCAGAGTTTATTCACACATATTTATAGAACGACATATTCTAGGAGTACAAGCTTATCCCAAAGAATCGAAATTGGGTTAAGAAGTTCCCTTGCAATAATTAGACAGCCTAACGGCATCACTTCAAAATTCAGAAAAAGAGTTGATGAGAGATAAAAAGGGTATATCATCACTTGGACTTAAAATTTACATTAATAAGGATATAGAGGAACATATCCCAAAATAATATTAGGTGAATTAAAAGACATATCAAAATAAGTATTTTAAAAAGAGGAGGGTGAAAGGTTCCTTTACCGACATGGGTATCTTTCGAAACATATGCCCCCTGAAAGAAAGACAATACATCATTGATCTAAATACTCATAAATGAAAGAATATTACACAATGAGTAAAATAATGGTCAGTACATACACCACTCAATGGAAATTGTGTAAAATGTATCATAAATCTCACGGGAATAAAAGTGAGATGAAATATCACTTACGAAAACTCGACAGCCTAACGACGCCACTTAAAACTTCGAAAAATGGATTGATGAGATCAAATAGGGTATCTCATCACATTAAAAAAAATGTATAGCAAAAGGAATATGAAAGAACATCCCCCATCATAACAAATAGGATCTTAAAAGAAGTGACATAAATGAGAGTACTTAAACAGAAAGAGAGAGGTTAGATCTCCTACGAAAATTCGGCAGCCTAACGGCGCCACTCGAAACATCCAAAATGGATTGATGAGAGAGAATAGGGTCTCTCATCATATGAACATAAAATTTACAGTAAGATTAATATAAAATAACATCCCAATAACAAGAAAGATGAGCTTATAAGGAATGACATAAAAGAGTGTACTTAAAAAGAAAGAGAGGAGTAGGATCCCTTACCTCAAGTCCAACTTGTCTTGTTCGTTTATTTATATTCCTCAATAATAAACATTGGTCAATTAATAATTGCCTAAGTACCTCCCTTAGATATTACTATTCAGTTCATATCACATATTATAATGTTATAATAATTTTTTAATAATGTTAGTTCATATCAGACGTTTTTGCCGATGTTTAGTACATGAGTCAAACATGAACTTGTTTTAAAAAAAGATTTCTCATGTAGTTATAAGTAAATAATTTCTATAATAGTATTAATGATTAAAATATTATATATATCCAGTAAATATTCATTTCATACTATTCCATATCATTTGGAGATAAAAAAAAAGCACTGTTCATGGAGACGGTAGGCCGTACGTACGCAAGAACGCTACTTTCATTTTTTGTCATATTAATGGAATTAAAAAAAATGAGAGAGAGATATATATATATTATAATTCCAGAATGATATCCATAATTTTGATGTAATATATTAAATATATATCCATTATATATATGTAGATATAGTATTACATAACATTTGGAGATAAGAAATGAAATGTACCGTTCATGGAGACGGTAAGCCGTACGTACACATGAACGCTACTTTAATTTTTTGTCATATTAATGGAATTAAAACAAAATGAGAGAGAGATATATATGTTATAATTCCAGAATGATATCCATAATTTAGATGTAATATATTAAATATATATCCATTATATATATGTACTTATAATATTACATAACATTTTGAGATAAGAAATGAAATGTACCGTTCATGGAGACGGTAAGCCGTACGTACGCATGAACGCTACTTCCATTTCTATTTCATATTTAATGGAATTAAAACATAATGATACATAATAGTATTTTAATTCCAATATGGTATCATATATAATATCATTAAATATATCCTTTATACGTACCACATATGGTATTAACGAATCAAATCACTTTGAGGGGGCGGTAGTCCGCATTTCCTTAAATGATGATATCGCGTTTACCCCTAATGGAAACCATAAAGGTATGCCCAAAATGAAAAATACAGAAGCTTAAGGAAATAATAAACTTATTATATATCATATATAAATATAGTTTCATCTTAATGGCCACCTTTGAAGGTGTTGAACGAATGTTGAACAATCATCGTTTCGGGAGGCCGAAATTCTCCATCCACGGAAACAGTATGTTCTTTAACCATTAGATGTAGGTGTGTGAAAGTGTAGCTCGAATAATTCTTATAACAACATCCTATTATATTGATGATACTGGATTTGTTACCAAATAAATGAATAAAAAGAGTTTAGGGGGTTGGAGAAGCAAAATAAAACAAAATTACTCAAGTGAAGACAATACCTTAAAATCGGGTAACTCCCTTTGGTTTGAGCTCAAAGGATTCCTTGGGAAAACTTATGCCGAATGTGAGGCTTCAAGGAGTAAGAGGGGGAATTTTAGAGACAAAATGGGAAGAGTTTGTCTGATCCAAAGGCTTTGGGAGTGTGGGTAAGGAGGAAGAGGTGGGGGCCTTTTATAAGAGGAGAGGAGGGACACTCTTGTAAAGTTACAAAATGTTACATTATTTTCAAAAGAGTTTTGGATTTTAAAGGTCCCAAATTTATGTATTTAGAGGATAAGGTGATAAGGGTTTGAAATCCACTCATCCAATAGGTTTTGGACATGTGTAGGTCTTAGATATTACATTATATTTACATTTTATTTAAATCGTTAAATAATGAGGTCATCGTTGCATCATCATGATGTCATAAATAATTTAATTTATATAATGTCAAAAAATTATAAAAATACTACTATGATGTCGGAAATCTATTTAGCTTTCCAATGAATATTTATAGTCAAAAATCTGATTTGTATAACCCCATGTAAAAATTGTTTTAGTAAAACATTTCATGTTTGTCTCATTTTTTACTTTAACTTTAAATAAAAACATATTAATGACATTTTCCAACCAATGTGGCTCCATGGGGTCCCCAAGTTGACCCATCGATTTTATGGGTCGTCCATGACACATACAATGAGGTTAGGACATGTTTCATGTTCATTTCATATTATTAAAACATTATTTTTACCTTAAACTACACTAATTACCTCTAATCGCGATTAAAAACTTAATAAGTTACTATTCACCAAAAAATTATTTTTATCCCATTGAACCACATTTTAAATCTTAATGACAACCATGAATGTCGGATTTTTTAAATTCATAACACAATGATGGAAAATTTTCATTTAAACCGAAAAATCAGTTTTTAAAAGTACCACATAGTGGTTTCACTATTCATCAAAAATTGAAGTTTTTCAGAAAAATCCCAAAAATTCACCCTAAGCTATATTTTATATTCCGAATTCAAAAGTGAAGTCTATTTTAAAAAATTCAAAACATATAAGTCACATTAATTAATTTAATAAATAATTCCCGCTGTCAGATCAAATACCGTGTTTTTATGAAACAATAAGTATCAAAAGATTGACACTGGTTTAAGTCTGATTTCAAAGTGAAATTAATTCCAACGACCACTATTGGATTTAATTTAAAAATATATTCTAATTTTACTTTAAAACCAATTGAAAAGATAATATAATCATATAAATAAATTAGATTAAAAAGTGGTTTTGAATTAATATACAACATTTTACAATATTCATTAAAAAAATGAACTTTATCGGAAAGATACCGAAAATTACACAAAGTAAAATCTGATGTCCCAATTCTTAAGAAGAGTTTTATTTGGTCCAATAGAATATATAAGAGTGAACAAAACTATATTTAATGACGGTTCTCCATCAAAAGGCGATAAGTGAACCTTTAGTGAAAACTAGGGCATATACGCCTAAAATTGAATTCTTTCCGTATTTTAAGCCTTTATATTTTACTGGAAAATTGTAAAAACATTTAAAAACATATATAATTACATTTTAGTTATTTATATCCATTCCCGCCAATACAACGACTACATGTTAACTACCATTTAAAATAATATTGTTTTATTACTAGCGTGCATCGTAAGATTTCAATGAAACTCTTTGTTGTGTATCGGGTACGCTATCGAACATAGAAACCCTTTAAAGTAATATTAATACATTATTCACAAATATGGATAAATATGAAAATGTCATATTCTTTATTTACCTGGGGTGTTACATCCTTCCCCCTTTTTTGGAATTACGTCCTCACAATTTTTAAAATTGAGCTTGGAAACATCCTTAAATGTCCCACATCGAAACAAGAGTTGGTAAAACAATCAATTTAAAATAAAGAAAGATAAGTAAAAAGGTCACCCGAGTTAACCCATAATAGGATTCCATGTAGAAAAATATGGACATGTAGGAGAAAACATAGTGTCATGTTCTGATGGAGAGTGATAGAAAACATGTTTAGGAGAAAGTTAACAATAAGAAAATCACAAACATGTGATGGGTTAAACGGTGTTGGGTTCCCCAGTAGGAAAAATTAATAGACAACATTTTTTCTTTTTGTTACTTTTTATTGAGGAATTTATTTTTGAGCTTAAATAAAACATAATGAAACATACTTACTTGTCATGTTGACTTCCAACTTTTACTAGATTCCTTAATAAAACTCACATTTTTTCCAAAAGACGAGTATTTAGAGAGACTTGTTCACATTAAGAGTACTATAATCAACTTCTAGAGAATCACCTAATCCACAAAAGAGATCTATATAAATCCCAGGTCTTTAGTCTTTAACCAAATCCAAAACCACAAAGGTTAGTACAAGGTCAGATAATCCAAAAAAAAGATAACTCTTTATAAAAAGAAAATCTATTCTTAATCTCAAAATTTGTCCAACAAAACCCAAAGATCAACGAGGACCATTCGATAACCAATTTGACTATAAAATTCTTCAAAGTAAACCAATCTAAGATTGAAACCCAAATATTTGAAGGATTTAGTCACATCGTCTTCCAAGTTAAATCTTAACATTTATCTCCAAAAAACATCAGTTGCTCTTAATGTCTCATATTGAAAAGTAATTAACCTAATCACATATCCTCCATGATAGGTTAATAAATATCCATAGATAACCCAAAATAAACTTACTCTTAATTAGTAAAATCATCTAACTAAAAATAATCAGTCAAACTGACCAGGGACTTCACGTAGTCCAGTGGTAGGCGATAAATACCAGTCACACTCTGGTTGTGGGTTCGATTCTCGCAGCTTTGTCCGATGCGACGGGTTGTCACACGGTCTGCGTGTTGTCCTTTTCCAAAAAAGATATAGTTCTTAAATAATTCCCCAAAAAGAGATAAAATCATCAAAAACGATCATAACATATTTTAACCTCAATTTTATCTCATGCCTTTCACTTCCATCATAACATATAGTAACCCATAAATACCTCCAAAGTAAGGATCATATAAACACTAATGGTTACCTTTATAATTATTACCTGAACGTCCACATTGATTGGTCATCTCGTACATGATGCATTAAAGATCATACCAAGGTTCAAGTGGTTGATCATGACTCCTTGATATTTGGTTTAGAATAACCATGAGTTTCCTCATTGAATCCCCCATTTTATCTAGTATCTTAATCATAGAACCACCACAGTTTCCTTCAAACCAATTGTCACTTTGGTGCCTGCTAGATCCAGCCATTTACTAAAACCAAAAAGGTCAGTGTGAGTATATCAACAAAACCATCATGTACTAATGAGTAAGATAAAGACTAAGATATACTTACTCATTAACTTTATCTAAAACTAGGACTTTTTCTCAAATCCTAACCATTATGGTAATGTCACTTATGCTTAAAGAATACCCTAACCTCTAAAGTTATCTAAACCGACCTTTGATACCAACAATAAGGCCCCAGCCTTAAACCTTACTTAATCTTGAGTTATTACAAGATTACACATTGAGGATCTTTTCAGGTTTAGAGTTTTAGAGAATTAGATCATGAAACTTGCATTTCATTCCACATTTAAACAAAGTTGTTACATAAAAGACAGTATTCATTCTTCCCATCAACAGAAACATATTTAATATAAAACATGGATTCTTTCATGACACATACTTGACACTATCATCATGTCATGTACCTTTCCCTTGACCTGTGAAAAACATTTCAAAAACATGGGATGAGCATAAAAAGCTCAGTAAGGTTTATAAAAATATGGAAAGTAAACATGAGTTCATATATACATAAGAATGAAATCATACTTTACCCATAAAACATAGCCACATTAACATACCTCATCAAATCATGAATAAATCGTAGAAATCATAAGACATAAAAGGTTACCTGAGGCATTCATAACTTTC
The DNA here is from genome assembly GCA_963277665.1 of Viscum album. NCBI lineage: Eukaryota > Viridiplantae > Streptophyta > Magnoliopsida > Santalales > Viscaceae > Viscum > Viscum album. The sequence continues at coordinate 793,065,707 of OY728143.1, read as the reverse complement.
TTACGTAGGGAGTAACCCTCTTGGTTACGTTTGGAATACCCATCACAGTATATTCCCAAAATCTCTTCGGATAAACCTTAACGTTTCACTCCTTCACGTTACCCAATGAATTGGAGAGCTATATCGGGCTCACCCGCCCTTAGTATATCACAGAACCACCCTTCTTCATAACAATTCCCAAGAACCATAACATAATCTTATCACATAAAACACACATAAAGGAAACATAACATTTCCACCTTTTAATAACAAGATATCAATACAACACATTGATATAAATACATTATGAAAACCATTTTCAATACCAAAATAAAAGAAAAGAAAAACATGATATTTATTTTTCTTTTAAAAAGATAGTATGGCTTGTAGAGGAAGCCGAAACTCAAATAATGGTCACGACGGTGAAGAAGTCATTGTCGCCGCATACGTACGACAAAACATTCCCTTTTGACGTTTAGTAAAACGCTTTGTATAAAAAAAATATTCCTTTCAGATAAATGTAAAATTCAAAGGGGTTTATACACCGTATAAATGAAGGTTTTGTATAAAACAAAATATTCCTCAATGAAAGGAGATTGAGACGATGTCCCATACAATGATGGTATCCTTCGATTAAGGATAAATCAATTACATAATTATGTGTGACAAACTAATACAGCAAATATAAGTGGATATTAGGTGTAAAAAAATCAGAGGTTATTCACACATATTCATAGAATGACATATTCAAGGAGTACAAGCTTATCCAAAAGAATCGAAATTGGGTTAAGAAGTTCCATTGCAATAATTAGACAGTCTAACGGCGTCACTTCAAAATTCAGAAAATGAGTTGATGAGAGATAAAAAAGGTATATCATCACATGGGCATAAAATTTACATCAATAAGGATATATAGGAACATATCCCAAAATAATATTATGTGAATTAAAATACTTAACAAAATAAGTCTTTCAAAAACTGGAGGGTGAAAGGTTCCCTTACCGACATTGGTGTCTTTCGAAACATACGCCCCGTGAAAGAAGAACAATAGATCATTGATGTAAATACTCATAAATGAAAGAATATTACACAATGAGTAAAATAATGATCAGTACATAAAACACTCAAAGGAAATTGTGGCAAATGTAGCATAAATCTCACGGGAATAAAAGTGAGATGAAAAATCACTTACGAAAACTCGCCAGCCTAACGACGACACTTAAAACTTCCAAAAATGGATTGATGAGATAAAATAGGGTATCTCATCACATTACAACAATATGTACAGAAAGAGGAATATGAAATAACATACCCCATCATAACAAATAGGAGCTTAAAAGAAGTGACATAAAGGGGAGTACTTAAAGAGAAAGAGAGAGGTTAGATCTCTTACAAAAATTAGGCAGCCTAACGGCGCCATTAGAAACTTCCAAAATGGATTGATGAGAGAGAATAGGGTCTCTATTAATATGAACATAAAAATTAAAGTAAGAGTAATATAATATAACATCCCAATAACAAGAAAGATGATCTTAGAAGGAATGACATAAAAGAGCGTACTTAAAATGAAAGAGAGGAGTAGGATCCCTTACCTCAAGTCCAACTTGTCTTGTCCGTTTCTTTATATTCCTGAATAATAAACATTGGTCAATTAATATTTTCCTAAGTACCTCCCTTAGAGATTATTATTCAGTTCATATCACATTTTATAATGTTATAATAATTGTGTAATAATGTTAGTTCATATCAAACGTTTCTGCCAATGTTTAGTACATGAGTCAAAAATGAACTTGTTTAAAAAAAATATTTCTTATGTAGTTATAAGTAAATAATTTCCAGAATAGTATTAATGATTAAAATATCATATATATCCAGTAAATATTCATTTAATACTATTCCATATCATTTGGAGATAAAAAACGAAAAGCACCGTTCGTGGAGACGGTAGGCCTTACGTACGCATGAACGCTACTTTCATTTTTTGTCATATTAATGAAATTAAAACAAAATGAGAGAGATATATATATATTATCATTCCAGAATTATATCCATAATTTTGATGTAATATATTACATATATATCCATTATATATATGTAGTTATAGTATTACATAACATTTTGAGATAAGAAATGAAATGTAACATTCATGGAGACGGTAAGTCGTACGTACGCATGAACGCTACTTTCATTTTTTGTCATATTAATGGAATTAAAAAAATGATATAGATATATATATGTTATAATTCCAGAATGATATCCATAATTTAGATGTAATTTATTACATATATATCCATTATATATATGTACTTATAATATTACATAACATTTTGAGATAAGAAATGAAATGTACCATTCATGGAGACGGTAAGCCATACGTACACATGAACACTACTTCCATTTCTATTTCATATTTAATGGAATTAAAACATAATGATACATAATAGTATTTTAATTCCAGTATGGTATCATATATAATATCATTAAATATATCCTTTATACGTACCACATATTGTATTAACGAATCAAATCAGTTTGAGGGGGCGGTAGTCCGCACTTCCTTAAATGAAGATATCGTGTTTACCCATAATGGAAACCATAAAGGTATGCCAAAAATGAAAAATAAAGAAGATTAAGGAAATCATAAACATATTATATATCATATATAAATATATTTTCTTCTTAATGGACACCTTTGAAGGTGTTAAAAGAATGTTGAACAATCATCGTTTCGGGAGGCCGAAATTCACCATCCACGGAAACAGTATGTTCTTTAACCATTAGATGTAGGTCTGTGAAAGTTTAGTTCGAATACTTCTTATAAAAACATCCTAGTATATTTATTATACTGTATTTGTTACAAAGGAAATGAATAAAAAGAGTTTTGGGGTTGGAGAAGCAAAATAAAACAAAAGTACTCAAGTGAAGACATTACCTTAAAATCGGGTAACTCCCTTTGGTTTGAGCTCAAAGCCTTCCTTGGGAAGACTTATTCCCAAAGTGAGGCTTCAAGGAGTAAAAGAGGGAAGTGGAGAGACAAAATGGGAAGAGGTTGGCTGAGCCAAAGGCTTTGGGAGTGTGGGTAAGGAGGTAGAGGTGGGGGCCTTTTCTAAGAGGAGAGGAGGGGCACTCTTGTAAAGTTACAAAATGTTACTTTATTTTCAAAAGAGATTCGTATTTTAAAGGTCCCACATTTATGTATTTAGAGGATAAGGTGATAAGGGTTCTAAATACACTAATCCAATAGGTTTTGGACATGTTTAGGTTTTATATATTACATTATCTTTCCATTTTATTTAAATCGTTAAATAATGAGGCCATCGCTGCATCATCATTATGCCATAAATAATTTAATTTATTTAATGTCTAAAAATTATAAAAAAACTACTATGATGTAGGAAATCTTTTTATCTTTACAATTAATATTTATAGTCAAATATCTTATTTGTTTAACCCCATGGAAAATTGTTTTAGTAAAACATTTCTTGTTTGTCTCATTTTTACTTTAACTTTAAATAAAAAGATATTAATGTCATTTTCCAACCAATGTGGCTCCATGGGGTCCCCAAGTTGACCCATGGCTTTTCTTGGTCGGAAATGACACATCCAATGAGGTTTGGACATGTGTCATGTTAATTTCATATTATTAAAACATTATTTTTACCTTAAACTACACTAATTACCTCTAATCGCGATTAAAAACTTAATAAGTTACTATTCACCAAAAAATTATTTCTATCTCATTTAATCACATTTTAGTTCTTAATGACAACCATGAATGTCGGATTTTTGAAATTCAAAACACAAAGATGGAAAAATTTCATTTAAACGGAAAACGCAGTTTTTATAAGTACCACTTAGTGGTTTCACTATTCATCAAAAATTGAAGTTTTTCAGAAAAATCCCAAAAATTCACCCTAAGCTATATTTGATATTCCCAATTCAAAAATGAAGTCTATTTTACAAAATTCAAAACATATAAGTCACATTAATTAATTTAATAATTAATTCCCGTTGTCAGATGAAATAGTGTGTTTTTATGAAACAATAAGTATTAAAAGATTGACACTGGTTTAAGTCTGATTTCAAAGTGAAATTAATTCCAACGACCACTATTGGATTTAATGGTAAAAATATATTCTAATTTCACTTTAAAACCAATTAAAAAGATAATATAATCATATAAATAAATTAGATTAAAAGTGTTTTTGAATTAAAATACAACATTTTACACTATTCATTAAAAAAATGAACTTTATCGGAAAGATACAAAAAATTTACATAAAGTAAATTTTGATGTCCCAATTCTTAATAAGAGTTTTATTTGGTCCAATAGAATGTATATGATTGAACAAAACTATATTTAATGACGGTTCTCCATCAAAAGGTGATAAGTGAACCTTTAGTGAAAACTAGGGCATATACGCTTAAAATTGAATTCTTTCTGTATTTTAAGCCTTTATATTTTATTGGGTAAATGTAAAAACATTTAAAAACATATATAATAACATTTTAGTTATTTATTTCCATTTCCACCAATACAACGGCTACATGTTAACTACCATTTAAAATAATATTTTTTATTACTAGTGTGCAACATCAGATTTCAATGAAACTCTTTGTTGTGTATCAGGTACGCTATCGAACATATCAACACTTTAAAGTAATATTAATACTTTTTCACAAATATGGATAAATATGAAAATGTCATATTCTTTATTTACCTGGGGTGTTACATCATACCCACTAGTGCATCACCTTGGTGTGCCCTAGTGCTATTTTTCAAGAATGTGGATGGATCAATGAAGCTACATATCGACTATTGTGAATACAAAAATATTTCTGTAATGATCATGTATAATCATCCAAGGATAGATGAATTATTTTATCTGCTACATTGAGATTAGTACATCCCAATGGTGGATCTATTCTATGGATATCATCAGCTAATTGCAAAGATATAATATATTCATAAGACTTATTTCAGTACACGTTTTAGGAAATATGAGTTTTTAGTGTTTCCCATGAGACATACTAATTCCTTGAAAATCATAATTGGTTGGATGAATATTTTCATTAAACATTAACTCGAAATTTTTTTGATTTTATTATTAGTGATATACTATTCTACTCTAAGGTAAAGGAGGAATATGAAGAGCATATAAGGGTTGTGTTAGTGACATTAAAGATATATAATATTTACTCCATGTTTAGAAATAGTGTATTTTTTTATAAATTAAGTCAATTATTGGGACATGTGATCACAAGTGAGGGAATTTATATAGACCCCTAAAAATTGTAGGTTCAGGAATGAACCAAACCCTATAGAGTCATGGAAGTTTGAAGTTTCAATAAATTAGTTGTGTACTACAAATGTTTTGTGGTAAATGTTTCATAGTTTTCAATCCCAATAACTATGTTTACAAAAAAATTGGGTAAATTATTTATGGTCTAATGAATGTGGGGAATGCTTCATGGAGCTACTAAGAATGCTTATTAATGAAACTAAATTCACATTACCAAAATGTGGATAATGTTTTTTGATATAAAATGATGATTCAAATAATGTCTTTTCATATGAACACCAGAAAAAAGATAATGTGATAGCCTACGCCAAACGGATGTTGATGATCCATGATTAGAACAAGTCGACACCAGATGTGGAATTATAATTCATTATTTTTTCCATTCAAAACCGGAGAAAATACCTCTATGGTGAGAAGTGTGACAAATATACTAATCACAATTACATAATTATAGATTCACATAGATGGATCTCAACATACATAAAAGGATATTGTTAGAAAAAATCAATGACTACGATTTCACTATTAACTAACATCATGACATTGTTAACAAGGTAGTTGATGTTCTTTCGAAAAAATAACCTTCTACACTATCTATGTTGCAGACTATGATATAAAATATCTTTATGGATATAAAAATGGTGGATCACAAAATAATAAATGTTGGTAATTAATACTACCTTTCCCAAATGATTTCCCAACAATCTATCTATGATAATATTAAGGACGCACAAAGGGATGATCCATAGTTACAAAAGTAGGAGAATGTAGTAAATGAGGGGAAGCTGTAAGAGTTTCATATAGATGATGATAAAGCTATTTTGTTTGGAATGAGGCTTTGTGTGCCTTCATAAACTATGATAAAGAAGATGGTTTTGGAAAAAGAACATAGCTCAAATTGTCCTATCCATCTTGGAAGTACCATGATGTACATGTGATCTTTGATAACACTTTTAGTAGGATAACTTGAAGAATGTTATTTTAGAGTATATATCAAAGTGATTTATATGACATCAAGTTAACGATGAGTGGAAGATGTACAGAGTGATGAATCAAAAATTGCATATACCCCTGTAAAAATTGGAGAATGTCACAATAGAATATTTCACTAGTTTCTCAAAGACATTCAAATGAAATAATGTGATATGGGTTTGGTGGACCAACTCACAAGGACTACATCCCTTATTACAATTTAAAAAGACCACTAGATTCAACTACTTGAATGGTTATATGATAAGGAATTGGTGTGACTAAAGGGGACACAATCTTTATTTTCTACGTTCATGATCCCTTATTCACATATATATTATGTATGAGTCTTCAACATTCATTGAGGATTTAACTGTATATCATCACAACGTATAACCCCCAAACAGATGGTTAATACAAAAGGACTGTTCAAATTATTTATGATATGCTATGATAATTATCTTTAGACATAATTAGTGTATGTTATTACAATATATAATTGTGTTAGTTATCATACAACAATACATTTCACTCGTGTATTTAGATGGATCTACATGAAGCTTTGTATGGAAATCATTTTAGAACTCCAACGCGATTGGATGAAATTAGATAAAGAAAGATACATAGAAATGATATTGTGCAAGAGATTACAGATAAGGTTCAATCCATCCAAAAACATATCAATTCTTCTAAGAGATAGTAAAAGAGAGATTATGACAACCATTGAAGGGATTTGGAGTTTGACATTGGAGATAATGTCTTCCGTTGAATATCCCCATGGAAAAGACTCATGCAGTTTTGAAATAAAGAGATTCTAATCCCAATGTACATTAGACCCTTTAATATCAATGAATTGATAGTATTAATGGCCTATTTTGTTGAAAATGCTTTAAATATGGATTAATTTTATAATGTGTTCCATGTATCACTCATAAGGATTTACATACCAGATCCCTTATATATACTTAACTCAAAGACGGTAAAAATAGAAGATGGTCTCTCTTACGTGGAGTATCCAGTAAAAATTATAGACCGAAGATATAAGGTTATACAAAAGAATAAAACCCACCTAAACAAATTTTCTGGAGGAATCATAAGTACGAAGAAGAAAATTGGGAATCAGAGTATGTGAGGAATGAGAGTACCCTAAAATTTTAATGTGAAAGAAAATATTGAAGGAAAAATATCAAAAGGGTGGAAGAATGTAATGAACCAATATTTTATTAATGGAATTTATAATTTATTGTTTAATTTTATTTCGTATAAATAACAATAATTCACTTATATACCATAATAAAGTATTTATAAATGATGAATTAATGAAAGAAGTGTATTTCTTCATGTTAAGGAATCTATAATGATGAAATAGTTACTTGACCTTAAGAAAAGAAAAATGTCACATATGAATAGAGAAATGTCAAAATAAATTGTAACCACACCCATGAATGTATAAATAATATTTATTCATCTTATAAATTAATTTATGGTATCATTATATCATAGTCTATGTAAATAAATGTTTTAAAAATTAATAAATATCTGTGGGTATTTTTGTAAGTAATAAATATTTAGATACATTATAATCATTAATTTAAGAAATTAATATATTGTTTTTATAAAAACAATCATAAATTAATATTTCTATATCATATTATTTAAATATACTTTTATTACCAATTATGTAATTTTTAAAAGTGCTACAAAATCAATTATAATTGTAAAATCTGTAATTTCCATGTAAATTATGATAATAATAAAAAATTAAATTAATCTTATCTAGAAAATTATCTTCATAAAATGGAGATCATTTATAAATTCTAAAAATCTGAAAAAGAATATCGATAATTTGTTGTTATTTTTTAAAAATTCAGGAATTGTTATGAATAGTAAAATGCGCTTGTTTACTATAAAAGCTAAATACATGAATTGTGGAGTAAAAAATGATATAATTATGAAGTAAGAAAAAAATCTCTAAATAACATTCATTATTTTAATATTTTTATTGAGAAGGATCAAACTATTCATTTTCAAGAGTCATAATAATAAACAGATGAATATAAAAATTGGAAAACACCCCTCTCATCCACTATAAATACCACCCCTCACCCCTATTCTCCTCACACCTCTAAAGATTTGATAGTTTAGTAAATTGTTCCCAATAATATTTCATATCCCCTCACACACATCTAATATCTCTTGGTATTTTCCAAATAGATCCGCCATTTCTTTTGGGTGGATCTCAAGGAGGATAAATTTGAGAGGTAAAATGCTTTCCCTTTTTCTTTTAAATCCTTTTCAATTTCATTATTTTCTTATATTCTCAAAACATACCCTCTTCCAAATGGCCTAATAACTCCATTACCATAAAAATACTATAATTATATAATTTTTATTTATGATAATTTATTTTAATCTTTCTTCTATATATTTTATTCTAAAAATTAAATAGTTACTCGTGATGTGTCAACTTACTAACATCGTAGACAATGATCCATCATTTTAAATTAACGCCATCATAGATTTTAATAAAACCAGAATAATTGTTGAATAATATTGAAAAAAAATTTAACACCGTATTTATTTTTTAGAACAAACATATATACATAATACTAAATGGTAATATAAAATGAGTTTATTATCATCTAAAAACCGCCAAAATTGACAAAAACGATCATCCATAACATTTATCTAATGATTCATCTTCATACTGTATATCCAAATTCATTATATGATATTTCAATAGAAATTATGGACATTAAAAAAATAATATCAATTGTGTATATTTATCTACATTTTACATGAACTTCAATTCATGTATAAAAGTGAACTGATCATGAAAACTAAGATAATTATCACTCTCGAATGATAGTATTAAAATATATAGCTCATTGAATATCTCATAAATGAAGAAAATAAGTTCACATTGAATCAAAATACTATATAAAAGTATTTTAATTTCTCAATTAATAAATCCTATGGGATTATATAATACATTAAATAGAAATGAGCATTCATACATATTGTAGAGGGAATTCTCAAACCCAACTCTCTTTCTTTGTGGTTTCGATATTTCACCAAACTTTCAGTGTGGATATTCCTTTAATATGATTTATTTATCTATAAATTACCTATTCTGGGTTATATATGTATTTTACATGAGTTTATGAAATAAATATATTTTCCAGGTGAATTATTGTATCAAAAAACAGAAATTTTACTTCTCAAGATTGTTCTTTCATTACATAAAGCTGATGATTCTTATATCAAATATGTTATATCGTATTTTATTTGTGAACACGCTGTTAATGAATGTATTGTTCATGAAATGGAACCCATTATTTTCTGTGGGTTATTTTATTCCCAAGATTTATAAATTTTCAATGTATTGTGGATGTTAATGGAAATGTTATAATGTGATGGGAATGTCTAAAATTATATAGCACGATGTAATGTGATGGGTGCTCCAAGAATTATATAGCACTCTAATGAATTGGGTAATGTGATGTATCTCAGGAGAAAAATGAAATATTCTTAAACATAATTCTATCTTTGTTTATAAATATGTGTTGTAGATGACCACTAAGACATGATACTTTCATTTTTATGAATTTCCCCATTCCATTCCGTTGTCTAATGCATCCACTAAAGAATATGATGATGATGCTATGATTATACTCACCCCAAGTTATATTGTTTCATGTTCTTACACATCCTCTTATTGTGGTATTATCTCACCCCTTTTTTTGATGTATAACTTTTGGTGACAACTTGTACGAAGTAGAAATCAAGGCCCAATAATAATATAAAGATGAAAGAAAAAAATAAATGTTTCTATTTTATAGTGGAAATGTTAAGTATTGCCTAATTATCCCAAAAAACTAAAACTATGGATCCTTATAATATAATTATTTTTATGTTTTCATTAATATTATGTAATAGTAATGTAAGAAAATTCATTTTCACTATAATGTTAAAGTTGAATGTGACAATCAATGTAAAAAATTTCCTTAAGAAAATCCATGTGAAATAATTCAATGAACTAAAACCATTTTTATTATATATACAGATATTTCTTTTAATATTATTTATAATATCATATTTTGTGTGATTTCTAAATAATCTAATAAGAATAATATTTAGTTTCATAATGACCATGGATGAAGGAAGATTCTCCTTCCAAAATGTCTTGAATGTTGGAAGAAGCAGTCATGTCCATGTATCTAAGGAATGAGAGGTCATTTTTAGTCTAGAAAATTTGAAAACAATGAATGTAATTTTTAAGGACAAATGAAAATATCTATAAATGAAATAGATTATAATAATTATCTTTCTAAGGTATCCATGTCGATTGATTGTTTAAAATTTAGAACAAATGTGAATTATATAATTTGATATCTTAGGGGGAGATCAAGAATGTAATCAACATTACTTTATGTGTAATGGTTTAACTAAGGTGGATTAAACAATAAAAATAGTGTATGAATTTTATGATCAATTTTAATATAATTTCATATTAAGAAAGTAATAATCGGGATTTTTTTGGTTATGGAATATTAATACATCCATAATATTTCATATTGAATGAATACATAAATAAAATAATGAATCCAAGTTAATTGATTATGAATTATGTTGGATTAAAAAATTATTTAATGATTTTTATTTATGTATTCTATTGTACATATATTATATTAAAGATATCACTATTAAAAAAACCATGAAACTAAAATGGGTAATTCCAAAGTAATTTTCATTTATGGAATTCAATTTTTTTTGAATTATTCAATTACAATAAAAATTGATTTATTGGTATTTTTATATTTCGAGAGATATGATGATTAAGGGAAAAGATAAGGTTTAATTTGTGTGTGATGTTGATATAATGTGTATGCTTTGGTAATCATATTAATGAAATTAATTTTATTACTAACCATTTAAATGTATTTTGATTTTTTGAAAAGGGGTTCATGTCATATTTGTTGAAGTTCTGGTCATTTATGAATTTATGTGAAATAGTCAATTGTTGGGAACTTTTTTATGGAATATGGATTGTGTTTATTAGGAAGAATATGTTTTTTCATGTGAGGGTAAATTAAATTTTTTGGAAACTATTAGGGGTTTAAAATTATATATCGTACTATATGTTTAAAAGAATCAAAACCCACATTTTGATGTTTTGTGTGACATTATTTTGATACTCTAATGTGGAATAAAAAACCATTGTGGTTCATATATAATATTATGATATGTTAATTATGGAATACAGGATATTAAGATGTAGATAATCATCATGAATGAAAATCATTCATTTTCAAGGTTATATATTTAGAGATCTTTATTATTATTTAAATGATTTAATTTTTAGTGGGTGTGGAAATTTTATTTTGGAATATTGGTAATGTTCATTATGTTATAATATATTATAGTAATTTATTAGGGTGAGATGTGATATTTGGGATCTATTTCATTAGGTTGGGGTATATTTATACCTTATGAATAACAACTAAATTTAAATGAATGATTATTTTTGAAAATTAAAGTTATTTTTTTTATGATTAAAGATAATGTTTTTATTATTGGAATTTAGATTAAGACATTTATCAATGTAGAGGTAATTGAAGACAATAAGATTTTGGAGATTAATGTTGCATTTCTTACTATGGTGGTTCATTAATTTTATGAATTATAGACTTTTAAACATTTTTTATGTGTTAAATGCTTATATACTAGTTAAATATTATGATATTTTTGATCAATTATATATTTATATTAGTTCAGCTGGATTAAAAATTCTTCTCAAATACTCACCATTTTGAGGTTTATATTTGATTGTAAATGAATTTTAAAAGATGATTAAAATATTTAAAAAAATGAATGTATATTTCGTTATGTACTTATCATAGAAGCTAATGGATTTCATCAAGTAACAGAAATGAATCTTAAGTAAAAAATGTGCTCTTGTAGCCTTCAATTGTGATGAATCTATGATCGTTTAACATCACCTTTTTCAAGGATTTTTCCTGTTTAAAATTATCCAAATAATTTTCCCTATTAATATATATATGTCCTTTTTTGTTATTTATGTATTAATTGTATATATTTTGTCTTTTCCATAATGTTATCCAAGTGGGAAACCTAGTTTTTATGTGAACTTCATACTTCCATTTGTATATTTTATGGACATGATTATTAAACATTTTATGATGTGGGATTCATAAAATGGAATTATCAGATATCAAACCATTTTTACAAAAAATAAGTTCAAATTTAGAGGGTGTGATTTTGTAACATTTTATAATGTAACAAAACATTATTTATAATTTTTTCCTTCAAATTAATTATTTCCCCAATACCATTCTTTACATGAAACACTGTGATGAAATTAACCACATTATGCTATAAAAATTTTACTTTTGTCACATTTAGAAACTAGATTTAAAATGTATGTGAATGAATAATATTAATTTCATAATATATATATATATATATCATAGAAAATACAAATTTATTAATATTTTATTATCAAATTACCTCTAAAAATTTACTTAGCTCTTTTAATTCAAAAAAAATATGTTTTATTCAAATAAATATTTCTATTTTTTGAGAGAAAATATAATGGTTATGTTGTATAAATTTTTGAAATTTTATTATAATAATTTTACAACATATTTAAACTCATTATATAAAAATTTTCCATGGATTAATATTTTATATTTTTATAAACTGATTGAATTTCAATTAAAAAGTAAAAAAATCATCAAAAATTAGATGTAATAAGATTGAATTTTTTAAAAAATTTTCTAAAATAAATATACTATATTATTATATTTCAAATAATTTAATTACATACATTAAATAACATAATTATTTGTACTTAATTATAAAAATATTTTTATATTTAAAAGGGTATTTTCTTATAAAACTATTTTTATGCACAAAATGGTATTTCGTATAAAAAAAATTAGTACTGGTGAATGTTTTAATGATATATATATATATATATATATATAATATTACGAACAAAAAGTTTTTAACATTATTCTATTTTTAGGCATCTGATATGTGTAAATCTGATTCTGTTATTAAAAATGTATTTTGGGTAAAAGATTATTTTCTTTATATTTTTACATATTTATATATATAAATTGGTTTATACCAAAAATATGGAATGAATGTGATAAAACTGATTCAATATTTGAAATCATGAGGGATAACCTTTTTTAAATTTGAAAATTTATTTTTAACCAATTTGAATAATAATTTTGGTAATAATTATCACCATGATTAAGGGTAAATCTGGTAAATATGTAATAAAAATAAGAAATAAAGCCTAATTATTATATAATTTATTATTATTAGATGAAGTTAATTATACCCATTTCTACTTCGCCTCTAAAAGCTGGTTCATAATGGATATATGTCTCTAAAAATGACCTCTCTAATATTTAAATAAAAAATATAAAAAATGTGACTCTATTAGTATTAAATGTCAATTTTGTATCAACCTAGTTAAAACATCTTATTATGAAAGAATATTAGTGTCTATTTTGCGATTATGGATTTTAGGATATTGATATAAATTAATATCTATTATTTATATATTATATAATTTTCCTAAATGCTTAAGTAGTGCTAATGATATTTTTATTATATAACATTAACAATAAAATATGTGAATTTAAAAATATTAATAGTCACATATTTTGAATAATTTAAAGCTTCAATTAATTTTAATGATCAATATCAAATTCTATGGACTTTTGGAATCTATATTGTCCAATTATATCTATAATTTATATATTTATCATCAAGTTAAATGAATAATAATTCAAATTAGATTAGTGATATTATATAATTAAATAAAATATATTAAATGATATAAAACTCTAACAAATATTATATTTGTAAAATTAAATTCAAGATGGTTTTAATAAACATTCATTAACCATTTATGGGTCTCTTCATTTTATGGTATCATTTTTTATTTTTAAAATTATAGAAACATTACTATTATAGTAATTATGAAAAGGTTTAATAAATTGTTAAAAGAATTGATTATAGTAAAGATATGATCCAAACATATCCCAATTTCATTTGATGTAAATATTTATATTAATCATAATATTATCTTAGAATCACATCATGTTAGTTTCAAATGACAAGAAAAAATCATTTATATTAATTTAATATTTTATGAAATTCCAAGAGTTCCCCTCCCCAAAAATATACATGTGAATTCTTATTTCTCTTCTTCACATACCAATGAGACCTCTAGAATTACCATACAATACAATATTACATTACATAAATAATTTTTTACATTATAGATGTACATTTCTTCCCAAAATATAAATCCTTAATCCTTTAATGGGTGATCTAATAGGTTAATTTAAAAGAAGAAGTAATCATCACAAAATATAATTTTATTTTTAATTATTATTTTACAACCAGTAAATATATTATATTATAAATAAAATAATAAGTTTAATACATAGATGATAAAGCTAATATTTTCAATTTTTATCTTTATTTTAATGATTTTATACCTAATATTTTTTTTTCTCATTTTTAGCTGAATTGAATTTTTTTTTTGATTTTAGCGTGGTATTGAACTTGAAATTGAATATTACAAAATTATGGAATTTTGTTTATTTTCAGAAGCATTTGTATTTAGGTTATATCATTTACAAATTCTGATCCCTATCAAATTATTTTTTTGGGAACCCTATAGTCTTGTGATACATATTGTTTTTCTATTAATGGATATTATAAGGCCATCTAGAGGACCAATCTAATAAGTGTTCATAGAATGTTTTTCTGGTCCAAAGAATGGGCCCACCTCATTAAATAAGTAATAAAATTCCAAAAAGTGTCCAAAATAACTTATTCTATATGGAAGTGAAATCATAATCAATGGTGGCATGCACGATAAATATCAAGGAAATGTTGGCTACCTTATTTAGCCTTCGATCAAATCAATGATATAAAAGTTGATGGATCACCATGAGGATCAAATCAATGATATATAAGGTGATGATTATCCTTATGAAAAAAATTCCATTTAGTAAAAAATTCATATAATCATCAAAATGTATCAGAATGTTCTAAAAGTTGGATGGTTGAAATAAGATTTATTTTAGAGCACCTCCATATATAATTTTCATGAGAAATTCGGCTACAAAGGTAATGAAAATTTAAAAAACATAATACATACCGAAAATGAAAAAAGATTCACGCATCTTTCACCTTAAATTTCCATATCTTCCCCATTCCAAAATAAGTTTTTAATTGATCAAATATATGTTAGAGGGAGAAATATTTATGAAGATTCTATGAAATCTTATAAGAATGGATAAGTTTGGAGTTGATCAACTTATGTGACAATAAGCACCAAGCGTTTTCCGGTGAAGAAAAATGACAAACACAGTTTTTAGATTTGATATTAAATACTTATATATATTGAATATCTTATGAACATATATTTTATTAATGATATTAATTTTTTTACTTCATGAATTTATTTTAAAATCATTTCATTTAGATGTTATCCCAATCTATGATGTAAAATATTTTACATAACTATTTAAATTTCATCAGTGAGGTCATGCCATTATGCATAGTGATTTCAATTTGGTTTGATTAGTTAGAGGATATTTGTGTAATAAAATAACTTATATAGGATAGAAAACAATCATACTGAGTGATTGATTTTATATCCTTAAAAAATAATCTGTTTATCAAGAGTTATTATTTTATGAATTTTTGTGATTCAATTGGGTAATCATTTTTAACAAGGAATAGGGGGTGTCTGAGTGGTTTATGAAAAACCACTATTTTAATTCCAATTTCAAAATCATTTTATTTCATTTCAATTGTCCATTTTTTCATTAATTTTCATAAATTTTATTTTACATCTATTTTTTAGTACTTATTTAGTTCAAATAACAATATTTTTCATTATCTATTAAAAAAACAAATGTGATTGTTTTGAAACTAATATTGAAACCTCCTAAATAAAAAAATAAAGAGATTTCTATAATTCATTTATCAATGAGGTAGATTGTTGATTGGGGTTTCATGAAAAAAATTCTCACATCAACTAGGTCCATTTCTTAGGAGGTTTCTTGATTTTATTTAATAGAAATTGTTTTTTCATTACCTGACATTTTGAATCAATCTTGTTACCATTTGATTCTTAAATCGAGAGAATATTTAGCACTATGTTTAGAGGTACGAAAAATCCCCCTCTCCAATGTATTGAATCTACCACTAGCACACTTATAAGAAACATGGTTGAAACAAAAATTCCAATTTCTGAAAATAAAACCCTGAAAAAATTGACATCATGTTATGATGAAACAAAACATGTAGAATATCCTAACACACCTGCTCGGATTGAAATTTAGTCTAGTTTCATTAACCAACATCCAAATTTTAATGGTGTTCCTATTGAAGATATGGATAAGTGCCTCCAGTATTTTAGTTATATTTTATTTCAACATCAATCCTAAATGATTTGATGTGAATGAAATGCTATTGTGATTATTTCATTTTTCTTTATAATGAGTTTCGAATGAATGGTTTTTGATTCATATAAAACTTTTTGAGGGATTAGAATTTATTAAAGATACATTTCCATGAAATGTTTTCCCTCATTCTAAAACTTCTCCCACTAGAAAGAAGATTTTTGGAATTTAGCAAACTCAAGGTGAAACATTGCGTTGGTATGGGTAATGATTAAAAAGACACTATGTTTTATTTCCCAACAAAAAAATTAGTGACCAAATTTTTATTCAATATTTAAATGAGGTATTTTTTATTACTATTAGAAGAATGATTTATGTTGCTGTGAGAGGGGCATAATATTTCAAAATAGTAGATTCTGCAAGGAAATTAATTACAAACATAAACCAAAATGCTCAATAATTTGGAACAAGAGGCCCTATTAATGTAATTTATAACCATTAATTCCACCATACTTTTCCTTAAAATAACATGATTATGAGTAAACATTCTGATCATACCACCAGGGTGATGTCAATGATGTTGTCTAAAAACATAACAACACCACCCAAACCCAATGAAACATTTCAATTATAGGTCTACTATAGACTTTTCTCTTAAAATTATCTTTTTAGTGACAAATTATCAAAAATGAAAAATCCTTTTGAGATCTACAATTTAATTTATCCTAAGAACCCATTTTAGTAAAACAAAAAATGATATTTCAAAAAAAAATTCAATCAGGGCTGGAACAACCACTCCAATGAAATATTTTGGTAGCCTGAAAAACCTAGAAGTTTCTTCCTTGTAAAATAAAGTAATTATAAATAAATAAATATTACTTAGAAATACAATTATGATCCTAGAATCTAAATTCATCCAGCACCTCCCACTCAAAACATTGAGAGTGTCATTGAAGAAGCAATGTGGAATCTACAAGAGATAACAAAACAAAAATATGATCAACAATAGTACAAAATGAATACCTTGATGTCTCAAATGGGTCATCATTCCACTAATCAATGTTTTAAGAAAAATAAAATGAGAGAAGGTTTAACATCATATTCTCATGCCAATATAATAGAAATGGACATGTAAAATGTGAGTTCCATTGAAATTGTGAGTGGGATATGGTTTAATAAACATACAAATTGATAGAAACAAACATATTATTGAAAAAAATTATGAGAATATAGTCACTAATAAAACTGTTTTATATTATATGTTATCATTGAATAAAAACACAATGTAATGATATTTTTAAAAAATACAAAATAAAGACTGGAAGAAGTTGTCTGAGTCTATTGTTTCTTAATGAAGTGCTCAGAATTGTCCAGAAACATACAATCCACCACAACCATATCCATGGAATGAACCACAAATACTATTAAGGGATGAAAAAAAGTTATATAAGATGGTTTTTGAAAAATTTAATAATGATCAATTCAACATTCCATTTCCTGAATATTTTAATCAAATTCCAAGGTGTGCTATATTTTGGGATGATTTGTGTGACCACAAGTGTATATTCAAAGGAGGTGAGAATGTTAACTTTGGAAGTAATGTTTTACCCATGATTTAGCATGCATTTCATGTGAAATGTAAAGACCCAGGGACTATAATAATTTCATGAACCATTGAGAAATTTAAATACAATGGTGCCTTTATTTATTCAGGATCCAATATAAATGTTACACCTCATTATGTTTACTCATATATTCATATTAGTGAATTTAAACCCTCTTGAGTTGTCATCCAAATTTCCAAATAAAGAACAACGCATCCTAGTATTGTTTTATAAGATGTTATTTTTTAGGTGAAAGACATTAGTTTTCTTGTGTATTTATTTGTATTTTATTTGAAAGATGACCATTTTAGCACTTATGAACCTCTAATTAATGAGATTCCATATCAGTAAAACAATGAATATGCCATCAATGATAAAAAAGGAACCATTTCACTAAAATTTAGAGGTGATTCTGTTCATTTAAATATTTTTTAATATTTGAAAAACCTAGTTGAGTACCATTTATCCCTCCTTATAAAAATGATTCTTTGATTATCCATTGATATGTTCACTGATATTTTCTATAATGAACAACCAAATAAAATTTTAAAATCTGGAAATTTTTTATTGTTGTTTTTAATCAAAAATTGACTAGAAAAGATAATTATGTTGAGCCTTGGATTATAATGACTTTATTACCAGAATCAATTGATCTTAGAAATGAAGATGATTGGATTTATGGAATCCCTTACACCTTATAGTGGTCTCCCTAGATATTATACCAATTTTTAACATGAAAAAAACCAAATAACATGGAATGTTATCATCATGATGAATTTAGAGTTTCACTGAACAACCAAACATCTGAGAAGGGTCTCTTATCAATGAAAATAACCCACTGGTGTTAGAGTTGAAACTACTTCTTGGGAACCTAATATATTCTTTCATAGGCTTAATGAATAATTCCCAATCATTATTTCAATATACATGTCAATGGACCATAAAAGGAAAATATTGGAATTCATAAAAACCAACAAGAAATCCTTATGATGGAGCTTAGTTAATTAAACTAGAAATAGTCCCTCTTTATGTCGGCCTTTAATTTTTGTTGGAGGAAATTCATCGATAAGTGATATAATTTCAAATGATATTGATCCCTAAATTTTGACAAGTTTTCATAAATGAATTCACTACACTATTCAAATATAGATTTATATTTACCATCTCTGATAGTCAATGGTTGATTCCAGGCCATGTTGTTCCCAAAAAATGTGGATTTACAACCTTGAAGAATGAATTTGGTGGTCCTTTCCATGCAAGGTTTCAATGTAAATGGAGAATTTTCCTTGGTTAAAGTAATATCAATTTTATAATAGGGAATGAACACTTCTCTATCATCTGATGTTATTTAGAAAATTAATTTTTTAACTACTAATATTTATTAATTAGATAGTAATATTACATTAAATGATATTTTTTTCTAATAAGATACCTGAAATAAAAAAAATTGGTTTCTCTGAAAGCTTTTGTCACACAGAAGACTGAGTTATACTAAAAAATAATATATTACTAATATTATTAATTTAAATTGTAGTCAATATCTATCCATTATATTGGAGGGAATAATAAAATTAAAAATATAATGTTTACAAATGTGTATATAATATATTATTTCTTGAAAAATTAACTAATTTAATGTAATCCATGTTTTAAAATACAATTGAATATTTTTAGAATGAAACTATTTATATGTGTAGAAGTGTGTTTTATACTAATAAATGATCAAATCACAGATTGTGAATAATTTTAATATATATATATATATAATAAAATTAAATTTTATATTTAAAATTCATCTTCTATGTTTTATTTTACATGATATAATACAAATTCAAATTTCTAGATAAAAGATGTATTTACCAACAAAAAATGCAGTGTCACCATCTTTTGATAGAGAACCCATTTTAAATATAGTTTTTGGAACGTTTATATTCTAAAACCATTAAAATAAAATTAAACTTTGGAATCAAGAAACAAAAATTTAGTTCGAATATTTTTTCGGTATTTTTATGATACCATTCATATTTTAATGATTAGTGAATGATTCTGTATTTTAATTCAAAATATTATTTTATTTAAATTTATTTATATTTTAAGATTAAAATTTTACAATTTTGTAAGGTATAATCAGATGAAAATTTTATTAGTGAATGCAATATAGTTCATTGGATGATTTTTATAATTAATAAATAAATAGAAAATATATGTTATCTTTTGAGGATATTTACTATAGAAACCCATTTTCTGGATCCATCAATGTGAATAACATTAAATTAATTTGACCAAATTTATGAAATTAAATGTTCAAAATAAGGCATAATAATTATAATCAATATTAAATATTTGGTCTAGTATGATAAATTTAATTTTTGGTGAATATTAACTGTTGTATTTTTTTGTAATATTAAAAGGTAAATTGGTTAATCGATGTAGAAAATATATTATAATATATTAAATTTACCCTAAAAAATTACATAATATTATTTTATTATCTTTTATCAACCATTACTATACTTTTGGAGAAATTATTACCTTTGGAATACACATAGGTGTGGTTATGTCATTTAAAACAATCAATTTAACGTAAAGTAAAATATGTCATAAATATATCTCTCCTTACTAAAACCATTTTAATATGGGGTTATATAAGTGATATATTCAACTATGAATAGTCCTTATAAATATAAATGTATTACTTAGATAATGGTAATTTATTTATAATTAAACGAAATAAATAATTAATTTAAATAGTATAACAATGGGGAAGTAGTAATTTATTTATTTAATAATGAATGAAATAAATGATATTAATAATATTAACATAAATATAATTTTAAATATTTTATTCCACAAATGATTTTTCTCGATGACTAAGAAATGTTATGATTGTGTTAATGTTGTTAGTTCTAACATAATTCATAAAATAAATTTTAAAATACCATATTAAATGATATAAAATTTATAAAAATCCAATATTGGACCAAAAAGTTTCTATAACTATAAAAATGTCATTGATGACTCATTAATTAGGTTTTTGGAATGATTTGGTAATTATTTTAATACTCATACTATATATTACTTGATTAAACGGTAAGTTTAAAAAGGTTAAAAACCAACAATAAGGTAGAAAAATAATTCATAACTTGTATAATTATAATTTCAGGATTAAATTTCAACCCTTTCATATCCTATCTTCTAACTAAATAAACTTTTACAAATTTTTATTTGAAATATAATTTAAATAAATCTGATAATTTTTATAATTCCTTGGGTGCCCCTCCCATCTCTTATAAAATGGTAATCAATCCTCTATTTTAATAACATTTAAAAAACTATTTTATTTAGACCATATTTATAGAAAAACCTTCCTATAATGCATAAAAACAATATTGAGGCCTTATTTTAAAAATATCACCATTCTTAGATTTGTTAAGGTGTTATGAAATGTGATCATCCGAAGGAAAGGTAATATTTTTATTTAAGTGTTTCTATATTTTTTCTTCTTTGTAATTATTATAATCCCATTATACTATGATCATATAATAAATAATGTATCCCAAATAAAATTAGACGTCATTATGTTAATATATTCACCTAAAAAATCTCAATTTTCATCAAAATAGCAATGAAAGTTTCATTCATGTGTAATGTGGACTACCGCCTCGTGATCCGATATAGATATGTTTTCAGTACCATCTTTCATAACAAGGTATAATGTTAAAATAAATGTTTATATATAATAATCATGTAATATGTATCACTATAATATAATAATATTTCAATTATGTTCTTACATTTCATGTGAATATAAATGAAAATTTCGTTTACGCATACAGGTGAACTATCACCTCCACAAACAAATGTGACTCAATTTTACTCATTACATGAATTTTATGATATATATGACTACGTTTAAATATTTAATGTGACATTAATTATGTAATTATCATTATGTAATGAAAAAATAATACATACATTATTTCCATAATTATTGATGGAAAAAAATACGCCACTCATGAGTTTTTACTGCTTACCATCTATATGATTGTAACATGGTTAATTTTACATATATACATTTAATGAATTGATTTAAAATATAAATGACTTAGAAAATAAATCATTATTTCATGAATATTGTTTAAGAGATTATGGACATAGGAAGACATGTACTATTTACATCATACCAAGTTTATTTTCGATTCAAATACAGAATATCAACAGAACATTAGATATAAACATAAATAATTATGTAATTGATATAAAATTTTAATAAGTGATATAAAATGATTAATAATTTTGAAAAATGATATCAGTAAATTATAAATTAACCTAGCTTTGTTATTCAAGAATATAAATATTTTACATGACTTATCAGACTCATGGTAAGGGACTTCATCTTAAACTCTTAACATTGAAGCACATTTCCCAAATATAAACCAACTTCTCTCATAAATTTTAAAAATAAACCATTTTACTTTTAATTTCACTATAATTATTTTAAAAGGAATATTTTTCTCTGAAATTTTTTTCTAAATGAATATTTGTTTTATCATACGTGGTGACAACGATTTTTATGCATCCATGACCATTATTATATATTTGGATTCCACTATAATAATTATTTTTTAAAAAGAATAATAAATATCATATTACATTTTAATTTATTTTTTTTAAAAATTATTTTTAAGAGGATTTATTATGTCCATGTCTATAAATAATATCATGTTGATTCTATTTCGAAATGATATTATTCTATTATTCTTGTTAATGAGATATGATTATGTTTTGGCTATTGGGATTTGCTTTTATATATGGGTTGTTCCATGATAAACCATTGGAGGGTGATCCCGTGATAGATCTCCAATTAATTCGGTAATAAGACATAGTTAAATTATAAGGTTTCTCCAAATTGATTTGGTGAAAATTTTATGATGGATATTCCAAATGTAACAATAAAGGTTTCTCCCTATATAACTATGAAAGATACAATATGAGAATGATATGGATGAAAATAGTTACCATTATGATTTATGATTAGTAAATAGTTTTTCAAGAGACTTTTTATTTCTGGTGGTATGTTAATGAACATATGTTTCATGAGTGTGAAGTAAAAGTTTTTGGAAATGTTTTTAGGAGATTATAATATTCATAGATAAACAGTTTCATTCCCTTTTTTATATATCTTACTGTAATTTTTGGTCTCATACAATGTTTTCAAAATGTTTTTCACAAGGTATAATTATTGGTAAGATAAAGGAAGATATTAATATGAAATTTATGAAGATTTGAATTTAGAAAAAAAATCATGTTTTAAAGAGTGTTATCTGGTAAACATGGATAGTGAGTAAAAGTGACTACGTTGTAATATTTTACATTGTCTTTAATTGTTATATAAAAATTATATTAATTGTTATATGTGAAAATATATTGAATGCAAATTCTTGAAATAAATCAAGATTATTTAATGTTTATAGTCATCTGTATATAGTTGGAATCAATAGTTGTCTGAGACTATGTTAGGGATTATGAGTTTTGGTTAAAATTATGGTAATTTTCTTTGAATATTCTTTTAGTTACATTATTGTTCAATAATATTATAAGATCAAGGATTTTATGTTATAGATGGAACGAGGAGGATCTTAAAAAACATTCTAATCTCATCCTTGATAATTGCTTGAAATAATTATTTCAAAGGCATGTCTAGATTATTCTGAATCTTTTTATAGCATAAAAATATATTAAAAATAGTTATATGAGGCATCAAATACGTACTTTACACAACGAAACCATCATGGATCATTGGTTGTTTTAAATGAAATCTTATTTTGCCAATATTCTCATATTTTCAGAATAGGTAATTATTTTCCAGGAATTTTTAAATATTTTACTTTGTCACAATATTTTGAAGCATATTATGATTTTGAAAAGGCTAGTGATGAAGGATATCCTTGCACAACCTATTTATATGTTATTTTAAAATATAGTCTCTAATAACTTACTTATGGTATTTCATAAGGACAATTGATTGAACTTTTCACTTCATACTTAGTTTGAGTGGTTTGTAAAAATCATGTTGTATCCGATGTATTGACATTTTATGTCATACATGCCTTTTCCCAGAACTATTTTTCAATGAACACCGATATGTCCCATGTTGTACAAGGTATATTTTAATAATGGATGGAAGTGATTTTGAATAATATCTATATTTTTTTTGTAATGCATGGACTACATATCTGTGTGAACTAAATTATAATGAAACTCGGTGGGCCCCATAATCATCATACGATTTTGTTTCTCTTAGGAATAGATTTTTTTAATCATATGGACATGAAATAAAAAATGTAAATATATTTAAGACATCTTGAATCAATATGTGGAGGTCATTATGTATTGGGATTCAAATGAGACGTATTAGATGAACCTTTAGGTTAAAATATGTTGTGGATATTTTGAGTTTTATAAAAATGGAAAAAAGTACAAGATGAGTGGAAACTCGTCATGTTTAGAACATTCATGGGGATCAAACCCAAATATGAAGGGTGATTAGGGTGAAATTCCTGGAACTGGCATATATAAAGTCTCTGGTTAGTATAACATTTTTTTTAAAGTGTTATGGAATAATAACAAGTATATTTTGAGAACTTTTTTTATCAAATAGAAATAATTGGTATAAGAAAATGATTTGGGGATTAAGTGGTAAATCATTTTTATGAAGTAATTCAATATTTTGGGAAGCCTATATGTCTATGTTAAATATAATATGATGAGAATATTTATGAGGAGTAATGGTTGAATTTTATTTTAGAAAAGTCCTGGATTTTATTATGGATTTATAGAGATTTCAGATATTTAGTGAAATGATTTACCTACCGTGGAGAATATATTACTAGGGTAGTTACATTTGGGAATTAGACTTCAAGATTACTTGATTATATTTAAAGATAAATGTTAAAATTTATCTTTGACACTATGTAATGATATTATTATGAGTTTTGGGTTTCAAACATAGTTTTTTATTAATTTATAGGGTTTTTAAACAATGCTATTTTTAATGGTCATTGTTGAACTTTTTGTATTAAATTAGAATTTGGGAAATTTAATTTAATTTTTCATCCTCCAATGGTTTTTATTGGATAATTATTTTATCATATCATAACCATGTTTTTTTGGTTAATGTATCAAGATTAAAGAAATATATAGTTAATAATTTGTGGTTTATGAGATTCTATAGAAGGTGATTCATCATTAATAATCAAAATTTGGAGAAAAATATGAGTTTTTTGGAAAGTTATTAATGGATGAATCTATAAATGTTATCTTAGAATTGTTTATTATATTCTTAGTTTATGTGGTTAAATAATTCTTCTAATGTATAAAATGTTTCTTAAAAAAAATTTCTATTCAAATTTATTAATATGAAATCAAATACTGTGTAACAAATCAAAATTTTTTATATTTTAAAATGGTTATCTTTCCCTTAACCATGTTCTCTATCACTCTCCACCATAACATGAGGATTATATATCTCTTACATATACATATTTTCATATATGGAAACCTAGTATTGTTTATCTTTGGTGACCATTATAATTCATATTATTTATTTTAATGTCGATGTTATATCAAATATTTTTTTGATGTGTGATATCCATGAAGTAATTTTGAAATGTGAAACCCTCTTTTCCAATCCAAAATTGAAAATTTCATGGACATAATTTCCAAAAGGGGGGAAGGATGAACCATCCTATTTAATTATAGAATAATACTTCGTAAAAAATAAGAATATTTATTATTAAAATATTAATATTTATTTAAATTAGATTTATTGTCTGATAGCATACCCGACAAAACAATGGGTTCCTATGAAATAATTTGTTGCACATAAGACCGAGTTATACAAAAAAATAATACATTCTTAATATTAATATTTTAAATTTTAGTTAAAATCTAGATGTTTTAGTTGAGAGAATGAATAGAACAATCTATGTTATATCGATTCATGCTTATATAATTAATTATTTTGGGAAAAATTAATTAAAATTATATGTTTTCTAGCAAAAATATAAGAACAAATTAAATTTTTTTATAAAAGAAGTATTTTTCAAAACAAATGGACTTTACACAACTTTAAAGGGTCAAGCAATTTTAAATCTTGTTTTGACACTATTATATTTTGTAATTGATAAAATGAAATTCGTATTTTGTACTGGTATACCAAAATTTATTTTGGATAATTTATGGTATTTTTATGATAAATTTCATATTTTAATGACTAATGAAAAATATAGAAATTTAATTCAAAAATAATTTTTATTCTAATTTATTATTACTAATTGATTATAATTTTATGTGGATTTATGGTACAATTAGATTCTTTTTAATCATTTAATACAATTTATTTTATTGGATATGTTTTAAATTAAGAATTAAAAATAAAAACTATGTGAATTGATGACCGTTTTTACATCAAAAATATGTTTTCTCGATCCATCAATGAGATTAACATTAATTTAATTTAGATATTCTGTTATATGATTTTTTTAAAAATACACAAGGTGTTAATATTTATGAAAATGTGGTCTAATAGGATAGAAATATTTTTTTTAATGAATAGTAACATTAGTATTTTATTTTACACGGTTAAAGGTAAACATGTTAATTATAGGTAAAATTATTATTATAATATTATAAAACTATCCGAACACATTTACTAATATTATTGGAAGAGTTATTATTTACCATCAAAATCCTTAGGCCTAATTTGTGTCCTTTTTAAGACACTTGGGTGTGACTATGGCATTTATAACATTTAATTTAAAGTAAAGGAAAATATGTCAATCCTTGTTAAAAAATATTTTAATATAGGGTTATATAAATTATATATTAGACTATAAATAGTCCATATAATCCTTATGATATTACCTACATCATGGTAATTTATTTGTAAACATTGGAAATAAATTATTAAATTAAATATTGACACAATCTTGATGCAATAATTGTTTTTATTATATAATGAATCAAATAAATGATGTTAATAATTTTAAAAAATATATATTGGGAAATATTTGATGCCATCCATGATATTATTAAATGAAAATGGAATTTTATAATTGAATTATTTTTTTAAGGAATCGTATTGTTATGTTTTTTTTAAAAGTCATGTAATGAACAGTGCCAAAATTGACATTATTCATAACATTAATTATAAACTACCTAATTAAATGATATAAATTTTATAAATATCCATGATTCAAAAAAAATTTATATAATTTTAAAAATTCATTAATGTCTCATTCTTTGGTAGTTTTGTATGATATGGTTATTATTTTAACTTTCATAGTGTAAATTACTTGATAAAACCTTAAGAGTAAAAAAGGCTAAAACAAAATGATAACGAATACAATTATAAAAACCTTTTCTAATTCTAATTAGATATTTATATTTAATCACCTAATTATAATATATTATAACTAAACAAATTTGGACCCATTTGAAATCAAAATTGAATTTATATATATTTAATATTTTAAATAATTCAAAGGGTGCCCCTCCCCTCTGATATAAAATGCCACCCATTCCACTATATTAATAACACATAAAATTCATTTTTATCAAAAACAATATGCCCAAAAACCATCCTAAAATACATAAAAACATTATTTAAGACTTATTTTTGTAATAACACCCTTGTTAGAGTTCTTAGGGTGTTAAGAAAGGTGATTATCTGATGGAAATGTAATGTTTTTATTTAATTGATTCTATTTATTTCATCATTTTTATTCCTTAATAAATACTTCAAAAAAGATTATTTAATAAAACATTTATACCCAATATATTTATATGTTATTGTATTAATATTATCACCTAAATCCATCTCAAATTTCATAAAATGGGAACAAAATTTTCATTTGTGTCTACGACAGACTATCTCCTCGGAAACCGATATAGTTTGGTATTCATTATTTTATCTAAATAATGATTATACTGAGGAAATTAATTTTTCAATATGATACTAATGATACATCTATCATTATATTATAGTATTATATCAATTATTTTCTTACCTTCCATTTCCATAAAAATGTTTACATCTTTTGTGCGTACGTGTGTACTATCACCTCCCCGAAGCGATGTGACTCAATTTTATTCATTAAATCATTAGTATGAAATATATAACTATATTTAAATTATTATTATGTTATTATTTATTTTATTATCATTATGTAATTCTAAAATAACACTTACCTTATTTAAATAATGATTAATGAAAATTGAAAAGTAGTTACTCATGTATACATACTCTTTACCTTCTCCAAGATTGTAAAGATGTTAGTTTATTATATCTGTATTTAATGAATTGACTTAAAAGTATATTTTATATATAAAACTAATTATTATGTTTTGAATATTATTTTTTAAATAAAGGACATGTGACTACATAGACTATTGACATTGTTCCATGTTCATATTTTTTTCAAGTACCAAATATCAAAAAAAACATATGATATGAAGATAAATAAATATGTAATTTTTATAAAATGATAATAATTGAAATAAAATAATTAAGAAACCTAAAATATTTTCTCATAATAGAATTAATTAACTTATTTTTAATCTTCTTTAATTTCAATATTGTACATGAAAATTTAGACTCATGGTTAGAGACTTCATCATAATATCCTTTCATTGAGAAATATATAGATAATATATACAAACCTATTTTATGTAGTGTATAATTAACCCATTTTAATTTTAATTTCATTCAATGGTTTTTAAAGAAATTTTTTCCTAAATTTTATTTTACTAAATTAAAAAATAAGGTCTTTCTAACATATGGGGAGAAAATAATTATTCCCCCATAGTATACATTAATTGATATTTGGATTCCTATATAAACCATAATTGTTTTAAATTGAAAATAAATACCACATTTCAATTTCATTTATTTTGGTATTTGAAATGGTTTATAAGAGGTATTTATTATATCATTATTTGTAAATGATAGCCTCTGATGGAAATACAAGAAAGTTATTTTTCCTTAATGCTTATTATTTTGTTATGATTATGTTATGGTTCATGGAAATTGCATATGTATACAGGTGGTTCCATGATAATACGACGATAGGGTAACCCATGATATATATATAATTAATTTGTTAATTAGAGAGAGTTAAATGATACTGTTTATCTTAAAATATTTATGGAATATACTAAGACGGGTATTCAAAATTTATACATAATGGCTATTTATTATATATCTATGAAGGATACAATGTAAGTATAATTTGGATACCATTGGTTACCTTTATAATGTAAACTTGTTAGGAAGTATTTGAATAATCTTTTGATTTAATGTGATATTTAAATGACCATGTGTTTTAGGGGTGGAAATTATGATTTTGTGAAAATGTTTACATGAGTTTAAACTTTTCATGGACTAACGGTTTCATTTCTTATTTAATATACCATTCTGAACGTTTTTGTGAGAATCCAAGGTTTTTGAAATATTTTCCACTAGGTATAACTATTTGTAAGAGAAACGAAGATGTTATGATGAATGCTATGATGAATTTTTTTAGGAATGAAATAAATAATGTTTTGAGGAGTTTTATATTGTAAAAAAATAGATAGTGAGTAGAGGTTCCTACTATGTAATATTTCAGTTGTTAGGTAATATTTTTGGCATACTCCTCTAAAACAAAAATCCTAAAATTATCCACAATGTGAATTGGTGACAAAACTCAAGATTATGTACTATTTAAGGTTGGGTCGTTATAACTTTCCATTGTTATTCGTTGACCATGTCCCCAAATAACCAGCTTCACAAAACCAGTATTGTTTTCATAAAGGATTATATAGTAATTAAAAAAATCCAAATTGCACTGGGGGATCAATAGAAAATAAATTTTGCATTCTCTTTTGGAACATTTTTATATAGGAAAATTCCATTTGGTATTTTAAATGCTCCATGAACTTTTCAATGTTGTGTGATGATAATTTTCAATCAATTTTTTAAAACATTCATCAATTTTTTATGGAGGAATTACTTTTTTATTACACATCATTTGAATGTTGTTTGAAATGTTTATCTCATGTTCTGAAAACATACATTGATAAGAATATTGTTATCAATTATGAAAAATTCCATTTTATGATGGGTAAGGGGATTTTTCAGGGGCATGTTCTATTCCTAGATAGAATTTAATTTGATTAATCTAATGTTGAGGTCATTTCTTTTTTTTATTCCAAAAACAAGGAGAGATATGAGATCCTTACTTATTCATTTTTTGGTTTTACAGGTGATTCGTAAATGAAATTTGTATGGTTGAACTTAAATTTTCCATATCAATCAAAAAAGACACCCCATTTTACATTTATTATAATTTTAAGTAGGCGATTCATGAGTTCAATGAAAACCTAGAAACCCCTCCATATTTTCAATAACCTAAATGGGACATTCAATTTGAAATCATAACTGATCCATATGAATTGTCTCTTTGGGGTGTCTTCAGTCAGAGTTTGGAAAAAAAAATATCATGTGATTTTATATTCTGATAGAAGTTTAGAACTGACCCAATAATACTACACAATAACTAATAATGAATTATGGGATATTGTCTTTTCATTAGAAAAAATTAAATATTATTTTTTGGGATCCAAGATAATCTTTTTCCAAAAGTCATTATACTATCACATTTTGGATGAACAAAAATTTTCAAAATCGAAGAATTTTTATATGTATCATATTGTTACAATATTTATATGTTGAGATAATTTGTAAAATAAGAAGTTATTTCATTTTTTTATCATTCGAGAATGATATCATCTATTTTTAATAGTTAAATACTTATTTCTCTACCAAATAAATAAACCATTATATATGAATAATTGTATGCTTGTTTCAGTTAAAGATTATAGTTTTATGATCTTGCAAAATATTTTTCTACTTATGAAGATCCCCAATTTTTTTCCCAAAAAAATTTACTTATCTCATGAGTGAATTATTTAATTAAATTTACCATAATCCTTACTTATGGAATGATTTTAGTGATCAAATAAATATGATATGCGATCCAAATTATGAAATTTATTAAATCATATATCTGTTACACACTTTGGCAATGAAGGACTCTTTGGGAAACAAATAACTATATGAAAAGTTATTGACTCATGTTTTTATTGGCCCACTATTTTTATGGGCTCTTTTGAATATTTTATAACTTATATAAATTGGTAACTTCAAGGACGAATTTCAAAAAGTAATGAAATTCCCCAAAAACAACAATTTTTTTCAGGGACTTTTGTGTATTGGGTATAGATTTCATGTGGATTCTTTAAAATTATATTGGATATATTTACATCATTATTTATTTTTATTAACTATCAATGTCGGTAGAGGAAATTCCGATTTGTTATATTGATGCCAAAACTATTTCTATGTTTATGATGATTTTTTTCATGTTTGTGATTAATTGTTTTGATTACTGATATACTTACCCACATTTTTAATTATACATTATAATATCATTTGATGAAATATGGAGTTCATCCTAGGATCTCTACACCCTATTATCCTCAAACAAATGGAATGGATGAGTTGTAAAATTGATATATAAAACAAATTCTAGAAAAAATGATGTACCTAAATAGAAAGGATGGAAGTTTGAGACTTGATGATGTACTTTGGAAATATAGGAATGCATTAAAAATCCCAAATGGTATGAAACCATTTATATTATTCTATGTAATGTCTTGTCGTATATCAGTGGAGTGAGGGAACAAATCTTAGTGTTATATTAAAACATGCAACATGAATCTATTTTCTTCTATAGAATAATAGTTATTTTTGCAGGAGATGTATTAGACAAAAAATAATGCATATAAAAGTTCTTGGTTGTACAGGTAAAGAAAAAAATAATTTCTTGATATTATGATATTCAAAAAAATATCATTGAATGAGAGAATGTGTTAATTTTTTATTCTAGAATAATGTTGTTCTCAGGTAAATTTCATTAAAAATGTTCTATTCATTTAATTTTTTCAAATTTTTTCAATTTTAGTGCAATATAGATAAATGAACAAGATAAAGGGACACTATTCATGATCAATGGTCATAGGCTGAAGCTATTAATAAATAGTTTCAAAGATTCTATAGAGGAATAATCTGTATTCTCAATGCAAAATAAAATTAAATCCATGTTGTCTATTTTATTATCACTTATTTTTTTATTTAATTAATTTCATGAAATTCATTCTCCCATTAATTTTTTTTCATAATGATGACATTGAAAAAAATAAGTGTACGGGGGGAATTCTAGGTAGATTATGGTTTTGTGTACTTTCCTTTTAATTTTTTGTTTTCATGGTCATCATTAAATTTATTGGCGTGTTTCATTTCTATTCTTAATTTTATTATTTTGGGAGTTTTATTTAAAATTATGTTAAAAAAAATGTGAACTTAATGAATACCTTTGTCACTTTTGAAACCCATGTCAATAATTGAACCAATTTATCCCTTGAAACAAAACATTAATTAATTCAGAAAATTACATTTTATATGTTCAATATTGTGAAAATTCGTGAAAATAAATATAATTTTTGAATATCATTCCACATGTTAGTTCATTTCTAATTGTAACTCCCAAACCATGTTGATGTTATCACATTTGATATTTTTTGCACATTCAAATCATTTTTTAAGAGAACCAATCATTAAATGTTTGAAGTAGAAGTAGATTTCATTATATGGAAACATGAGGGATAGGGTACTTGTGATTTAAATTATTGAGGTAATTCATTAGAATTTGAAGTCCCATTCTATTGTTAATAATTTTAATTTGCATTAAAGTTTGTATTTTATTTTTTCTGATATATTTGTATCCATTCATTTCCTATTAGGTTATAAATATTATAATCTAATTTCCACATTCCAATCCACTTTAGATATAAAAATTCATGATCTGGTAGAAAAGTTTGTGAGGGAAGATCAATTGTGGTGTGATAACCAATTTTTTATTTCTTTAGGTGGAGATTAAAACATTTAAGAGGTGTTTTTGTTGTTGGAAAATATTATTATTTTATTTATCCCCATATGGATCTCTCAAATTGAATTTAGTTGTATGCGTCTAGATCTATTAATGGAAGAATATTGTTCCCTATATTGTGCATTCAAAAAAGAAATGGATGAACAAAAATGTTGTAATATATTTATGAAATATTGATATCATGGGATGAAAAAGGGATTATCAAATTTTTTGTGCTTATTTTCATCCAAGTGGAGTAATGAGGAGACTATACATCATTGAAATATATATTCATGCATTTATGCAACAAAAAGAGCCAAACTATCATTAGTTGGCCTCATAATTTTTCATCTTTGAAACCCATAACCCTTAGCCCATATAACAAGATTGAAAATAGTTCTAGATAATCACAAGTTCTTGTTTCTTATTTGGTTTACATTTATATATTATTCAATCTTATGGTGATTCCTTCAT
The DNA here is from genome assembly GCA_963277665.1 of Viscum album. Classification (NCBI taxonomy): domain Eukaryota; kingdom Viridiplantae; phylum Streptophyta; class Magnoliopsida; order Santalales; family Viscaceae; genus Viscum; species Viscum album. The sequence continues at coordinate 793,031,883 of OY728143.1, read as the reverse complement.
GAGTTTGGATATGAAAAGCCTTAATGAAAATCCATATTTGTGTGTTGAGATATACTTTTTTTGTGATGTATGTGTGTTACATACGTGGGAGGATAAAATGAGTTCAAATGGATAAAATGAGATGAATTGAGAACATGTGATATTTTTGTATGTGGAATGAAATATTTTGATTCATAGTGATTAATTTGTGAACCACATTGTTATGTGTTTTGAATTTTCATTGGTTTTATTCTAATTATCACTTGTCCATGAGTCCAAGAGTTATGTGTGAGGTAATTGACATATATAATATTTACCAAAGTTTTCAACTCTATATTAATTATTTAAAACTCTTGAATTTAACATTTTGATCTAAATTACCTTGTTTTTGAATTATTTGGATGCTTTGAGCATGAAATTCAATTTTTCTCAATTCTAAAATTTTAATTGTTTTAAATGTCTATGTTATTTTAGTTATATTTTTATCTATATGGAACCAAATAGAACTATTATTTTTTGTTTGTAACCTATTGTAAATGGGATACATGTATTTTCAACTAGGAAAAGAGTTTATTCGTCATTCTAAAGGTCCAAAAAAATTAGTCTTTTTAGAATTCACTTTTGGATGGTAGAAAGGCCCCCTCCTCTTTGAATGAGGTATAACGTTGAATAAATGTTTCAAAATTCATTGATTAAAATTTTAGGAGAATCATGACCCCAAAAAGAGCATGCATCATATATATCATTAATATTTTTTTTATATAGTGCATTATTTGATCGAGTCAAATATATTGAAGAAGGAGGGTCTCCTTGAGTGGAAACCATAACATTTAGTAATAAATTATTATCTTCATCATCACGTGTCCAAAGGTTCTGAGTTTTTTTTAGGATGATAGAGTCATTAATTGTTAACATTTATTTAGTATAGTCTAGATTGAAATTAAACTGTGAAGATGGAAAAAATGGGCTATCAAGAGAAAACTATAATCTGGAAAACATATTTTCTATCCCTCCTTCTCTTTAAATTTCCATCCCTTCATCATTCCAAAAGGTTGTTTTTCTGGGATAGAGAAAATGTTATTATTATATAGAGATCATGTTGAATTTTATGTCCCTTATTGTGTTAATTTATATGTTTTGTGTTTCTCAATTTATGTGAGGCTAATTACTATGTGGTTACTGACGACGACAACTAACATACACACCCTTTAGAATTTTTATCATTATGTGTAATTTCTATTGAATCTCTTTTGAACATATTTTTTTTAATGGAAGTGAATATTTTACATTTCGAATATAATTCAACCTAATTGTTTATTATGGTTACCCAATCAATGATGTAAAATTGTTTATTTCACTATTTAAATTTTTTCGGTGTGGTATTTACATATAGAATAGTTGTTAGAGTTAGGTTTGATCTCTTGGATTTATTCATGTAATTGAATCACTTATACATTGGTGGAAAATAGTATTAAGGTATTTTTATGACATCCATGTATAATATGGCGTTTATCTAGAGGAATTTTCATAGGAATGGATAGATTCAATTTGGAAATAATTTTTAACACAAAAGAGGGGAGGGTCTTAGATGAATAAGCATGTATGCAAACACTGTTTTAATTCTAATTTCAAACACATTTTATTTACATTAAATTTTTTATCTTCATCATTAATTTTATTGAATTTTAGTTTCTATTTAAATTTTTTTATACATTTTATTCCTATCCCATGATTATTCATCAATAAAAAAACCAAAACCAATGTCATAATTATGAAACATCAATTTCAACATCTTCGAGAGGCAATCTGTGGAAATCTACATTTAATTTCTCGTGGGAATAATTTATTAATTGATGATTTACTAATAAAACACATTAAATTATTATATATAAATAAATGTTATTATGATAATCTAACAACCTTTATTTAATCTATTTTAATCAAATGGGATGTTGAAATATCGCCCATTCGTACATATGACATATAGTATCCACGCAGAGGAACAATTAATTTTTCATCCACTGAAATTTTGGATGGGTATTATGTTGGGTTTAATATTTATATATGATAAAAATTAAATGAGTATTCTTATCTAATTACTATATAATTTCTACCTTATTAATTTATAAATAGTAGGAAAAATATTACGTCGATCATGTGTATATATGAACTAGGAAAACCACAATATGATATGATTATTATTTCATTTATTACATGAATATTATTGAAGATATATTGAATGAATATATGTAATATTTATTTTACATTAATGAATTTGTAAATATTATATAATATTTACTATTTTTTCTTTCATCGAAAAAATGTAAATAACAACAATGCATACCTATGGCCTACCATCTCCATGAATAATTTAACGAGTTTTTCTATTTATAAATATTGTTAATGAATATAAATGATTATATAATAAATAATAAGAATATTTATATCATTATTTAAAATCTTATAATCTTGTATTGTGATAAAAATACATGGCCCAAAACATTAGAATGAGAACATTCAGGACAAATGAAGCATATTTATGATAGAAGAGCGATGTTATTAAGGAATATTAAACAAGTGAATGAAATAAAGGTTATATGTCAATAATATAAGGTATCATATATATGATAATAATATTTTATATATTTTTTATAAATTTATATTTATTATATTAATTTATTCAATATGTAAAAAATAATTCATATATAATATAATGGTTTTCGTCTCACTTTTATTAAAATAAGATACATGCCTAATTCACTACATGATTCTTTAATGTTGTGATAATAATAATAATAATTAGTGTATTTTTTGATTATTTTTATAAATTTTATTTGTATTTAAAAATCCATCCACGGTTTATAATTTCATGCTGCTTAAGATTGACATGATTCCAAATCATTAATTGTATTTATTTATAATTTAATTGTTTATCTAGACAATTTATGATTATATCCCAGATTAGTAAATCATATGATGTACATATCAATAAAATCAACAATTTTATTACCCTACGGTTATTCATTTATAATAATCATTTTAATTCATTTTCCTTATATTATGTACTCAATTTAAAAAAATATGTTTTTATGGAAAATTTACATCATATCACTCTTTAGTTGACATTTTATTCCCCACATCCATGTTATTTCTAAAAATTTTTAATTTTTTTTATATTTCTATATAATTATTTTATTTCATTTCTAAACATCTTTAAATGTTTACAAAATTTTCTTATGGGAAGTTAATATTTTTACAAAAAAAATATTTATTTAATTTTTACTAAAAATGTAAATTAAATGTTTAAATATATCTTATATGACATGAAATGAAATTTATCATCCTCAATTGAACTCATTGTTTTTATTTTTTCATTAAATGTTTCGATTTAATTTTCAATGAAATAGGTTTCCATGATATTTTTTAAATATATAGATTTTAATAAGTTCATTTAAAAATTGAATAATTATTTTCCTCAAGACAATTAAAATGAATTTTAAATGGTATATTAATTTATAAACTTCAAAAACCATTGAAATACACTTTTTATTGTTTAGGATTTCATCTAAGGTTACCATACATATTTAATCCCTTTATTTTTTTCTATGATGAAAAAATTTCATCCAAAACATTTCAATTTATATGAGTTACACATTGATAAAATGATAAAAGGTTTATGAAATCACCTACTTTGTTAAATGATATTATATGATGAAATGTGAATGAAACCAATTTTATTTTATGTTATTTGATATGATAATGTATTTTGTTATTTTTGATCACATATATATTGTTTTATTAAGTGATGGTGGTAATGGTATAACCACAATATGGGTTACAGTATACCCTTTGAAGGAGGATATGTTATAACTAATGAAATTGGTTATGATATTTCCAAGGATAGTGGTTATGTTATAACTAAGGATGGAGGTCACATTACATTGAAATAAAGTTCATACATATATCCATGTCTATTTAATTGTTTAAATATTAATATCATTGGAGATAAAAATCACTAAAATGGGGAGTGAACCTTGTTCAATAACTGACTTTATCTACTATCATAGTATTTAGAGTAAACTATGACTACTATTATAGTTTAGGAAGTGAAAACATTACCCTATGATGATTTAATAACTGTTAATTTAATAATAAGGAAATCAATATATATTTTTATGTTTATTCCAAAAAAATATCTATTATAAAAATGTTATGATCTAATGGATCATGTACGCTGATTTTATTATACATCATGTCATATGAACTTCAATTTTTTATGCCATGTCTCAATATTATGATTTTTGATATGTATAGTTTGATTTTAAAATGTTTTTATCATGTTTTAATATTCACATATATATATATATATATGTAATGCTCAAGTGAGCATTTCTAGTTTCCATGTTTATACATACATAGATCAAATTGCTCAGAAATCTCTGACCCATTACATTGTGAAAATTAAAAGATACGAGTCTTGTGGGAGGCAATTGTAACCAATTTTCAACACTTTTATGTTTTTACAATTTCCCAATTGTAGGCCACAATGGTGAGTCACAATGGTGGCTCGCACAGGTTTGTTGCGAAGGATTGTCCCAATGGTGACTCACATCATTAGGTCAGGATATGGAGTTTCAATAGTGACTCACACCAATTGTTAAATGATATTTAGTAACAATGGTGACTCATGATTATCGCTATAGATATTAGCTCACATTGGTAGATCACTGAATGGTGACTCACACCGGTGAGTCAGGACCAGTGAATCACAATAATGACTTTCCATGGTTGATGACACTAGTTTCTCGAACCAGTGAATCACATTGAAATCTCACAGAACAGTGACTCGCAACTGTGACTCACGTCAAGGAGTCACAAAAATATCTCTCCAAATGGTAGAGCATTTCTAAATGATTGTCAAAATTATAGTTTCATTCATTTTTTCTAGTTTTCCCCCTCTAATGTTATTATGTAAATAGAATCTAATACAATATTTAATGGTTTTTGATGATGTTTCAAGGGATATGAATCATATCATTAAATCCATAGGAGTTGAGGGTGGGGGTTATATGAATTCTTAATACATGGTCTTTGTCATGATCCACCGTTAATGGATTATAATAACAATTTCTCCCATTGATTTAGGAAATGGCCTTTCTAAAACCAATATAATTTCTCCCTTATGAGATTCCATTTCTATTGGTTTTATATTCCCCGACCATTATTCCCTGAGAAATTGTGAATTTGCGCTATAGCCATTAGATCATGATTCCCCAACATTCATTTTTTGGTTAGATGGACACCCCCTATTTTGGAGGAATAAGATAGTTTTGATCATTTTTTCATCCATATAGGGATCCCTTGGTCTCTCATTTGTTTCTGTATCTTGGGGGTGGGTGTTTGAAGTTCTCCTTTGTAATCATACAAAAATTAAAAATTAAGAAAAAAAAATTGATTCAATTTAACGTCAACGTGTGAGGATGGGATGTTGGAATTTGATCATATTGTTTTATTGATACTTTGATCAATATTTTGAATTTTATGGGCTACATGTCTATTAAAATTATTGGTTATTTGTCTCCATTCCTTCTGCACCAATAATGGTAGCTTAATACTTATTTTTGGTTTTCTGTTGAAAGATTGTATGTATATAAAAATGATTGACAACTTATATTCATTTAAATAAAAGGATCCCCTAGTATCAAAATTTTTCTTTGATAACCCCAAAATTAATGAGTGGAATTAAATAAGGGGTTTATTTTTAAATCTGGAAATTGTGACTTGAGTGGGTTGAATAGTGAAATGGTTGGGAGAAAAACATTGTTTATGGGTGGTTCGGGTGGTCTAATAGAATCTAAAGATGAGAGATTTATTTATTGTGGAAAAGTTGTTGTGATTATGAAATAAAAAAACTGAGAATTTTTGTGATTGGTATGATGTAGTTGTGATGACATGTTTTGCTAAGTGTGGCTATGAGTTGGGGGGTTTTTTTGTTGAGAGGATGGATTGGACGTAATGAAATTGAAGAATGATGACCACAGTGGTTGGTTTGGGTAATATTCTTTGGGTTTCTCCATCATTGTCATATAGAAATATTCACCTTATGTTTTGGGATCGATTTATAATATGCATGGAGTGGTTTTTAAAGGTACATTAATGTGAAGCGGGTTAATTTTTCCAAAGATCGTCTTAATTTCTATGAGTTTTGTTATGAAGAATGTTTTGTGATGTAATTGGTAGTTTCTTGGGTAGATATGGAATGAAAAATTGACTGTTTTAATAAGTAATTATAAATTATTAATCTAATTGGATTAGGGTATTACTTGAGTTTGTGGATGGTTATGTGGAAGAACATTTAGAGTTAGTAATGAAGTATGTATTTGTGACATGGATTATTGGTTTAAAACCCATAGGTTGAGATTGAGTGAATGCTATCTTATATATATATATATATGTATATGTATTTTTCTATTGATTTTTATACTCACCCAACCCTAATTGAGTATTATTTGATGGACACCACCATCGTCATGGGGAGGGTGTATTTCCCATATAAGCAACTGGGAGGATGGTTGGATAGACACCCACCCTTCCCAAATCCGTCTTTCCAACATCGATTGTCTAATATTCTTCAGGAAAGTTTTGGTTTTTGGGGGCCCATGTGTGTGTGTGGTTTTTTCCTAGGGGTATTTGGAATGAGATGTGTTGTCTTTTCCTAGGTGTCATCGTGATGAGATGTGTTTAAAAGACAAGTTTTTTTCAGGATGTGAATTTATATGTGGGTCATGTGACTGAGGGTGGCATATGATGTGGTTGTGTGGCCCAAGTGTCTATAGGGATTGCGTGGTTGTGAGTACCAGGTGTCTACGATAAGGATGTGAAGTGCTTCATTATCCCCGGTTATTGGACTACCTGTGAGGCCAAGGGTTCTGAGGATGAGTTGTTACGTGGTACATTTGGATGATGTGGGGGCACCATGATGTTTGTCTTTAGGGCGTGAGAGCATCTAATAAGTTGGAATGTGGTGTGGGGTACCCTATTATCGATGAGGATTATATATTACTTTACATTACTTGGGGTACTTGATTAGTGTGCCTTTGTGCGTTTATGGGGTATATTATACACAGTGAGGTTTTGTTGGGTTCTACAATATTTTCATTGGATCATTAGTATGATTCTCTCAATTATGCCTAATAATCCTTGGGGGTTTCCAAATAAGTATACTTGTCTTCTCACCCTATGTATCACATATTTTTTTCAGGTTTCCAAGAGGATTATGAGGACCATTCTAGACATTACTAGATTCAAATTTGGTTATGTTATGGTGTCTCTACTTAGTCTTACATATGGTAAACTCCTTGGATACAGTTTTTTCTTTCAGTTTTATTATTTAACATGAATGTTGGATGGATTTGGTTTTTATTAATATATATTTCGTGGACTTGTGGGGATGAACCAGATTATATCTTTATTTGGTTTTCATCAAAAAGAGATATGCCTCCCTTTTTTTGAGATTGTATACCATAGGTTTTGGTTCCCACCGTGGTGCCTACTAGAGGTAGGACTAAGTGACATTATCTTTTGTCCTTCATTTCTAGGTCAAGAGAGGAATTTTTTGAGGGAGGTGTCATAAAATAATGGCATCAAATGTGATGTTTGAGATTTAGTATGGATTTTTGAGGTATGTAAAATAATGATTTCATGGGATTATAGGGAATCAATGTCAGGTGGTCTTGGTGCGTGACATAGGAAATGGAAGATTGTCTAGGAAACAAGATTTTAGGGCCCCTCTGATCAGATGCATGGACTATAAGCCTATGGAATGGCCATGTTAGGCTACAATATTTGTATGGTAGAGGCCATTTTAAAGGTACATGCATCATAATGGATTTTTCTCATCCTGTAATTTGGGTTATTTTGGATAATTTTAATATGGGTAAATAAATGAGTTAGATGATATAAAATAAATATTAAACAAAATTACATACTAAACGAGCATCAGAATTTATTGTTTACCTTTTATGTATAACCCATAAACATCATTCATGTCTGGATGAGGCTGTTGTGGCTCAATTGGATAATATGGTTGATCAACGAATGGTTGATCTAGGGGATGACTAAGGCCCATGGTAGAGAATGTGACATGCCTTCTAGATGTATTCCCTAGGAATGTACTTGGGAAGTGTTTTGAATATAGAGTCGTAAATCAGGCTCTAGTAGCATAATATCACCTTAATATTGATCTAGGATCCAATGACGTACTGGTATCCATTTGTAGTGAGCTAGATGTGGGGTTAAGGACACCAGTGGTAGACACTATAACTAGAGGAGAGAAAAGAGGGAAATAATAAATGGGTCGATTTTGAGGAGGTGTTTTGATCAAAATTGCATTCATCGACTATGACACCTGTGAAGGTATAGGAGTCACTCTCCCTCTAACATGAGATTATTCCAGAATTTGTGATTTTTCCCATTTTCTTTTTTTTCTCAAAAACACTTAAGGAATAGAGAAAAGAAGAAACTCGTACCTCAAAAATAAGAACCGGGTTCTTACAAACATCCCCCCTTAATATAATTAGTCCTTGAATTTACCTTCAAAGGGTGGTGAAGATAAAACTCAGAACAGTTATAGCCACTGAGCATGTTCGATGGTCTCCCTCTCCACAGTTTCGTCCTGCACTCGTCCATGCTGCCATAGCATTCGTACGAGAGGAACTGACCAGCCTCAGAGAACCTTCATGCTACTGTCAACGATACGAATCAGATGCTTCTCAAAGGACAAATCTACCTACTACTCAACCTCCTCGGGCTGAAAGACGTGAGACATGTCTGAATGATAGCAGCGCAACAGAGATACATGGATGACGTCGTGCATGGCCCGATACCTCTGAGGTAACTGCCACCGATAGGCAACCGACTTGTCTCTCTCCAGAATTTGAAATAGCCCCACATACCTCGGTGAAATTTTACCCTATCTCATGATCCACATGTGTCCCAACCTCGGTGAAACACACAAGAAAACCTGATCTCTGACCACGAACTCCAAAGGTCGTATGTGGCAATCAGAAGAAGACTTCTATCAAGACTGCGTGGTAGCCATCTACTTCTGAATCAACTAGACATGCTCATTAGCCTCCTACACGATATGTGGTCTTGGTAAAGATGCATCACCTACCTCTGACGAGCACAAAGGTAAATGGAATGACCTACCATATAAAGCCTTGTATGGTTCCAACTCAATAGTTTCCTGAAACTATTATAATAGGCACACTTGACCAGGGGTATGTGCTTCTCCCAAGATCCCTCAAAGTCTAGGACGCATGCACGCAACATTTCCCTAAGCACCTGTATCATTCGATCTGACTTGCCATCGGTCTGAGGGTGGTAAGATGTGCTCAGAAGAACCTGTATACCCAGTTCCCTTTCAAAACCCTACCATAAACGAGACGTAAAATGGGAATCCCTATCTGAAACAATACAACGAGGGACCCCATGAAGACGTACGATCTCTTGGATATACAACTTTCCAAGCTCATCAACTACGAAGGTCTCCTTTATCAGCAAAAAGTGAGCTACCTTCATGAGTCTATCCACAACAACCCACATGACATCATTGCATCGAGGTGACCTCAACAATCTATCGTGAAATCATACCATTTCCAATACAGAATTGGTAAATACTGTAACAATCCGGCAGGCCTCGGATGCCCTTCGTTCACCTGCTGACAGGTGGAGCACCTCGTAAAAAACCAGCTACATCTCTCTTCATACACGACCACCAGTATTGACGTCTCAATTCACGGTACATCTTGGTAACGCCGGGATGAACTACCCAATCTAAAGCATGAAACTACTACATTATATCCTCGTGTATATCCCATGGAACCCACACTCATCCATGGAAATTCAGAATTTCATCATCGCCTATCGTCCAACTAGGAGGAGGGCCCTCACTTACCACCGACTCCCTTAGAACTAGGCCTTCTGGATCAGATATCTATCTCATCCTCACTCTCTCCAGGATGATAGAAGTAATATATACAGATGAAATATATGTTTTCCCCTGACTATCATTTACCTCTAAATGCATCTTAGAGAACAAATCCATATTCATTCACTCATCACTGGCATCCTGCACAGCCTGTATCGGAGTCTTCCTGCTCAATTAATCGGCTACTGCATTACCTTTACCAGGTGTGTAGGCAAGATCAAAATCAAAGGACTGAAGGTAATCAACCCACCTTCTCTATCATAGATTCAATTCACGGCGAGTAAAAATATACTTGATACTTTTGTGGTTTATAAAAACCACAAAATGTTCCCCCAATAGATAATTTCTCTAAGAACGCAATGAATGCACAACTACAGCCAACTCGAGACCATGTTTCGGGTAATTCTTCTCATGTGGCCTCAACTGTCGAGACCCGTACACAAATACTTGATCACCCTGCATCAACAATTCTCCCAGCCCAATACCTGATGCATCACAGTAAACTATATAGCTCTTTCCCTTCTCGAGAAGTATCAGGACTGGTACTAATGCCAGCCTTCCATTCAGATCCTGAAAGGTTGTCTCGCAAGTTTCCGTCCAAACAAAATTCACACCCTTCATATTCAACCCTGTCAACGGTGCTACAAAGTGGTAGAAATCATGTATGAAGCGTCTGTAGTAACCAACCATCCCCAAGAAACTCCATATCTCAAAGACGTTTTTGGGCTGCTCCCAGGAAACCACTGCTCTCACCTTCTCTGGGTCCACGACAACTCCTGCCTCTCATATGACATGACCTAGGATGTGAATCTAGTCCATCCAAAAGTGGCACTCTGAGAAATTATCATATATCTAATGCTCTCTCAGTTTACTCAATATGATATCAAGATGAGTGGCATGGTCGTGTCGAGTGTGACAGTACACCAAGATGTCTTCCATGAATTTCACCACAAAAGAATCCAGATAAGGAAGGAACACACTATTCATCAGATCCATGAAAACTGATGGAGTGTTCGTGAGTCCGAACGACATAACCAAGTACTCATACAGACCATATCTACTACAAAATGTTGTAAGCGGTATACCTGATGGTCTCACACGCATATGATCATATCCTGATCTCAATTCAATCTTCTAGAAAACTCGTGCTCCCCGAAGTTGATGAAAAAGATCGTCAATCCTCAGAAAGGGATATCAGTTTTTAACCGTCAACTAGTTCTTCTTTCGGTAATCCACATAGAGTCTGAGGGTACCATCCGCCTTATTCCCAAAAAGGACCGGAGAACCCCAAAGAGAATTAATGGTTCGGATAAAAACTTTTGCTTGTAACTCCTCTAACTGCCTCTTGAGCTCCTGCAACTCAGGCGGAGCCATCCTATAAGGAGGAATGGACACCGGTGATGTTTCTGGACCAAGATAAATAGAGAAATCCACCTCTCTCTCCAGAGGTAGACTTGAAATGTCGTCCGGGAATACATCCCTGAAATGATTAAACAATGGAGGTATATCCGTCTGACAAGTCCCCTGATTATCCAGATATAAAATCGCAATCTGGGAAGTGACACCACCTCGCCCATGATGCTCTGGTCCAGCTCAACTTTCCTACACATCCCATTCGCCCATGTATTGAAACTCCCCACCCTATGGTGACGTGAAACACACCCTATGACGATATCAGTCTATAAAGGCTCGAAAGGGAACCAACCAGTCCCTCTCGAGAATGACATCATAACTCGTCATCTCCAAGACATAGAGGTCCCAAAGGAAGTGACACCCACCAACCTCAAGGGGGAAACCCTTGCACTAATGCACACCAGTTGTTCTAGTTCTCAACGTAGTGTCTAGCGTCATAACAACAGAAGAAGAAGAAACACAGAGCCCGAAGATATCCACAATGGGTACAAATATGAAACTATGTGTAACGCCTGTATCAAAAAGTAATGAAGATAAAATAGAAGCTACTAGAATAGTACCTTTAATAGTAGACGATATGGGATCCTGCTCCTACTGGGTCTGTTGAACTGCATATTCCTACCTAGTGGCGCAGCCCTGCGACACAGCCTGGCTACCCTTAGATGTACCATCCTACTGCCTCTGAGATCCTGGTGTTTGGCTACCTCGACCATGACCATTATCTCTGCCTTCACGCCCTGACGTATTCCAGTTCAACGACTGGTAAGAAGCCACTTGTCCCGCCCCCACATGCGGAGTCTGCATAGAACCCCTCTCACTAGAAACTGGTAAAAAATACCTAAAAATGCACTAAAGAGGACACATCTTGCCAAAATCTCGGCACTCCACTCGATCACATTGACACTGAGGTCTCTTGTTCCCCTCTATACCACACTGGTAGCACCTGATCGAGCCACCTGAAGAAACGGTCTGGCCGGTACTGTCACCTTGAGAGAATTCCATCTATCTCATCCTCTTTCCAGTAGAAATAGTACCAATAAAAGGTGTTGAACCACCCTATCCCACACACCAAGCTTCCCTCAGCTTCGTCATCATAATCAGCACCGGGTTCAAAATAGCATGTACTGAAGGCAACCTAAAAACATTCACTAGCACCCAGATGTCATAATGAAGACCATCATCAATACTTCTGGATCTCAACATTCAATCACCCACCAGTACGGGTGAAAAAATCTGAAGTTTGGTGAAACAAGCATAATAGTCCATCACTGACATAGCCCCCCTACTGCAGATTCCTGAACTCTTGAGCTCTATCTTCCCTAAGCATCTCTCGGAAAAAGAAGTCACAGAAGACTGTCTGAAAATATTCCCACACCATGTCCATGAGATTTTATGACTGGGTGGTAACATCCCACCACCTCTTGGCAGAATGACATAGCATATACGTCGTGAGCTTAACCCTCCACCCTGGAGGCATCTCAAGATGCTCGAAAATAGACTGAATCAACCCCAACCAAGACTCTACAGCCTGTGGTCCTCCATCCCTTGAAAACTTAGATGGATGCTGCTACTGGAAGATATGATTCAGCTCAGCCATAGATGTGGAAGCTTGTGGTTCTCCCTGAAAGGTCGGCATGAACCGTATAAAGCCCTCACGGAACTGCGCCTCTAAGCCTGAGTTCGATATAATAGTTGGCACTGCCTATGGCTCTATTATAGGGTCCACTGGTAGCCCATGTCCCACCATCTCTGGAGTATAATCATTTCTGCTCTCCTGGAGAACTACGTGTGGTCATCTCGGTGGCATTTCACTACCAAGTCAAACACACACCTTAGATCCACATTTATCATATATTGAAAACGAAGTAAGCGAAAAGGAAATAGGAGGAAGAAGGCATTGAAGACTTGGAAAACAAGACTACATGACATGTATACTGACTACACGATGTGTAATTGACTTCCCTTTCCTGCTCGGGTCCTTCTACACAGCTATTCTACAAGGATCCCATTGAACAAAAACTACACAACTTGTATATATTCTCCACAGAGTGTATATATTCTACACAGCGTGTATGGTGTAATTTTCCAACTGCCATTGTTTTTTGTGACACGGCCGACCACTAAGCTTGCTACAACACGGTGTGTTACACCCGAACACGGCATGTACACCATCCCGTTTCCTAGCCACACAGTTCAGTCCATAGGGTCTATCCTCGGACAAGACTACATGGTGTGTCCCATGGGTACACAGCATGTACTAGACGAGCTTCACCGACCTGTGTGGTTAGTTACAAGGCCGACCACACGACTCACACAACACGGCGCATAATATGGACACATGGTGTGTATCCGAAAGGATTACAGTGACCTATGTTCTTAGTTACACGGCCGGGTCCCCAGGTCAGACTACACGGCGTGTTCCATAGTGGACACGACCTGTATGTCTTAAGGTCTCCACCGTCCATGTTGTTAGTTACACGGGCGGACTCCGGGTAAACACTAAATGGTGTGTACAACTAGTACACGACATGGGTTCTCCAACATTTCCCTTCCCCGTGTGCCGCCCACACGGTTTGTGACACGAGAAGAGACTACACAGCGTATACTTAGGGTACACGGCCAGTACTAAAAATGTATTATTTTCTTCCTGCATAGAAGAACATACACGGTGTGTTTAATATCTACACAGCGTGTATACTGGGTTTTCAGAACGTATGCCTCAGAAACTCCTTCGGAACCCAGAAAATACCGCAAAACAACACCTAAGTGTCAAATTCTGATCCGTGAGGGCCCATAATCCCCACGAATCAAAGTTTGACATCTTATCTGTGTTATAACAAAACAAATAGTCAATGATCCACAAAATTCCAGTAAAAGGGGGCCCATTCTCACAAAAACCAATGTTGGGCATCTATTATATCAACAAGCTCAAACAAACATACCCTATCACATAGCAGGTATTTATGAAGCAGTTATCACAACAACATGATTCTCTCCCACAACCACTATCACAACAACATGAAATTTCTAAATCACCTACATGGCATGGAACTATACAGGGCATGTGATTTCTATCATGTTCCTAAATGATGCATGAGACATCATACCATCATCTCATCGAGTTGCAACTAAATAGAACACACATATATAATATAAACAGCACAATCACAAGTGTGTCACCCAACGGTGAAATAAAATCAACTGTAAATTGAAAAATAAATAAAATTTCAACACATCGTAAAAGGGATTTTCCATGTTCACGAGTTAGCTACAACTGATCACAATTTATTTACAACTATCGTTCGTCCTATCCCTGACTATAACTCCAAACAGTAAGTCAAAGAAAAGAACTCCTCTGATACCACTTTCTACGTCCTTACCCCAAGTGCCACTCAATGGGTGATCCGAACCCGGTTCACCATTTGACCTCAAGCGCATTTACCCAAACGCCAGAGGCTACCGACTAGAAGCGAGGGCCCATGTCTGATAGTGGGGAAACTATGCCCTCATTTGTCAAAGTGTAGTGCAGCGGAATGAAATAAAACATATATCAAAAGAGGAAGCAGTAAACCATACACAACTGAAACAAACTACTACAATAGATATAACCAACCAATATAAAACTAATGGTGCAACATGGCTCAAATTCTAAGAAAGCTTCTAGAACATGTTACACAATGATACAGTATAGTACAAGTACAAAAAAGAAACATAGAATAAAAGAGTCGGTAGAATCGCGATCCCAAGCTCAGTCCCATGCTCCCCTTCTCCTTAGAAACAACCACGTACCTATATAAGGGACCTGGCCCTTATCGACACATGTAGAAATGTAATCGGTTTTGGCCGAAAAGCATGACCCAAACATGGTGTGAGAAATAATCCCAGTAGGCACCCACCAAGGGCATGTGCCCAACTGTGTGTAAACATGCAACAACAGTGTGCAGAAGTAAAATGCAATAAATTATGCAGTACTCAAAAGTAACCAACGTACTAGTTATATTGACATTTAATTATTCATTTAATCCATTTAATATAAGAAAACACCGAAGTTAATTTCATAGTAAAAAGATAGCATCCCCAGAAAAACAAAATCTAACCCTCAGGTAATCAGAATCTTTCCCTCAGGCGTTGCCCTCAGGTGGAACAGAATCTCCCCTATGGTGTAAAAAGTGTCACCCTCAGGCACAAAATTCAATCCCTTAGGCACGAAAGTCTTCCCTCAGGCGAAATAGAATCTCGACCCCAGGCCCATCAACAATTCCCTAAGTCTAACATATATATTACTGCCCTTAGGATAAACAGGTAACTACCCCCTCAGGCTATAAAGTAACCAGGCCATGCCTAACATATAAACATGAAATTTACATACAATTACTCTCAAGGCAAAAGTAAAGCGTAATTTTAACATGGCAGACCCTCGGGTATCCTGGCGAAATGGCTAAACAGATGAACGCACCCCCAGGGTGGTCTTGGATCCAAGTACTGATCCCAAAAAACATTTTAATATCACATTTAATTACCTATACAATTCTAGGTATTTAAAATTGCCACGACCTCAGCCTCATGACACCCCAACACGGGTTCGTGACTCAATAGTACACAAAACACACAACAGTTGGAAATTTAAACACTAAGCGACCTACCTTTAACACCCATGAACGATATATGAGAAAAAAGATCCCGAATCGTCCTAGAACGACATATATCTGAGGTGAAAGAAAAGTCCCTTAAACCCAAATAACTTCCATTGGAGGAAGAATTGGCCAGAACTACGCCATGAGATGAGAGGGCTTACCTGTGCGGTTCCAACGAGTCGTCTGAGGTGGAAATGGATTCCCAACGCTCGATCTAGAGATCCTCAAAGATTTGGCCATCCCCTCCCGAGCTCTTGTCCAGTTCTAAGCCTTCCTAGTGAACATGGGAGGATACTTCTCATTTTAAGCGAAAAAAACAAAGTACACAACATGTATTTCCAAGTACACGGCATGAAATTCCCATTTTTCAACTGTTCCTCTGGTGGTTTCCCACCAGTGTGGCACTGTTCATAAGCTGACATGACTACACGGTGTTTTTTCAAGTGTACACAGCATGTGCTGCCCCACAGCTGACCACCTCTATATTTTTTGCCTGCCGACAGACTACACGATGTGTAAAGGATCACTACACAACATGTAGTCGGTTACTACATCTTTCATCACCGACATCGTCACACGCCCTATGTACTCATCCCACAAGGCGAAAAGTACATAACAGGTGGAAAAGTACACGGCGTGTACTTCCAAAAATTTAGATTTTTCCCATTTTCCTTATTTTCTCAAAAACTCTTAAGGAAAAGAGAAAAGAAGAAACTCGTACCTCAAAAATAAGAACTGGGTTCTTACATTGGAATTTAGATAATCTTCATTACTTTTTAGATGAGAAATCTTTGGAATCTATAGAAGATGGTATGGTTTAGTTTCCCATAGTATTTTAGGGAGCTACTAGATATTTTTTCTGTTCTATTTTTAACGCCACCCCCTCTACATAACATTGATATTGGGTTACACCTCTAGTTGATTCTTCTCCAGTTTCAATGGATCCTTCTTGGATAAATCATTCTGATTTGGGAGTGGTGAGAATCTTGATAGACAATCTTATGTAGAAGTAATTTGTGTGGTATTGTGTGTGACCGTTTAGTTCATTGGTTTTGTTCTAAAAGAAAGAGGATGGTGGTAATAAGTTGTTCTTATAATACATGAGGATGAATCATGTATCTATCAGGAACTATAACCCCCTTCTGAGGATAGCTTAAATGTTCAACCAGATAAAATTGGAATGATTTTTTTTCTAATATTGATTTTTGGTTTGGATATCACTAGTTTAGGGTGAAAGAAGGAGATATTCGAAATACTGATTTCCGATGTAGGTATTTTCTCTTCGATTTCGTATTCGTGTTGAATGGTGTCAATAATGAACAAATTGTGTTAGTGTGGATTATGAATACTATATTTCGTGATATCTTAGACCTTTTATTTTTTCGTATTCATCGATGAAATAATGATCTACTCAATATCAAAGGTGGAGAATGATGATAATATTAGAACCATCTTACGTTTTCTTCGATGACACAAGAAAAATAGAATGTTTTTCATGTGAGTTTTCTAGACATGATTGATGAATTTTATTGGGCATGTGGTATATCTGTAGGTTGTGGAAATGGACCCACCAAAAGATGAAGCAATTGATTCCTATGTACTACAAAACGAATGTGGTGGGTGTTGAAATATTCCTTGGTATTATAGGATATTACGAGAGGTTTTTACCTTATTTATCGTGAGATTAAGCTACATTGATAGGTCTAATGAGGAAAGTCCAATATTTTTGTGGATTGAGTAGTCTCAGGAAACATCCTGCAATTTGAAGTGGACAATGGTCATTTATACAGAGCTCTGGTTTCTAGAGGAAGGGGTGATGTATGAAGTGTTTTTTGATTCCTCCCATTTAGGTATGTGATGTGTGAAGATGAAGCATTGATATGTGATCTCTTGAGGGTCAAGATAGTTATTTTCCCACAAACATAACTATTTCACCAGTGACTTAGAGTTGGTGGATGTGGTTCTTACACTAAGTATGTGGAGACATTTCCTGATTCGGGAGAAGATTGTGGCCTTCATGGATCTCAAGATTTGGATGAATATATTTTCATAGTGTGATTTGAATCTTCGATAGAGTAGGATGATGGAGTTCCTTCATGACTGTGATTTTGAGATCTCCTAGAAATCAAATATGGGATTTACATGGACGATGCTTTGAGTTAGAAGTCACAGAAGGATGTTGTTCTGGAATATAAAAACTCTAATAATGTAATTGGGTTTTTCTGAAACCAAGTACTTGGATATAGGGGTGGATGAATGTAATGGATTTTTAATTTAGATGATGGTATATACTTCTCTAATACATCAGGTGGAGGAATCTCACTAGGGAGACTCATAGGTAGAGGAAATGTGTTATCACGTAGAGAATAGTTATGCTCCAGAGAGATGGTTGGATGATGGTATGAATGTAATGATGTTCTCTGGATGGATATTTGTTCCATTGACAATGATTTAGGGATTCCTCCATGAGTTCCATAACAATCCTTTAGGGTTATATCCAAGAATTTTATAACATAACGTGGCTTGAGAATTTTGTTCTGGTTTGTAGGGATAAAGTGGGTAGTGGATGATTATGTGGTGGGGTGATTACTATTTTGGTAGGTGAAGGCTTAGCACCTTGTTCTCAATGGTCTTTTAAAGTCCATGGATGTGCCCATGTAGAAGTGGAGTCAAATATTGATGAATTTTTTCATAGCTTTACCTATATCTCAAGGAGGTTAGGATTATATCTACTTTGTAGTGGATAGATTAATTAAATTGTATCCCGCCATTGATATTATGGAGTAATGAGAAGTGGATGCGTTGGAAAAGTGGTTTTTTTGAGGAGGTGGTGTGGTTGCACAGAGTTCTGAGATCCATTGTCTAAGATTAGTATATTCATTTTTTCTCACAAGTCTTGAGGGTATTGCAGTATGCTTTTGGCAATTAGTTACACATCAACACTTACATTCACCCTCATACATATAGAAAGACATAACAAACTATCAATTCACCAGAAGATATGTGGAAATAAAGAATATTTTACTTTTTTGGATCTTTGGTACCCCAATTTACCTTTTTATAGATTGATTATAATAATAACTATTACTCATCCATTAGTAGGGATTCAAATAAATATTTCTATGGAAGGATATTTTTTTCTTAGTGTTGCTATAAAGGGGTTGGAGAGATAGTTGTTCGTGGACCTGTTGTAGTGCCGAGCATGACAGTGATAGTCCATTCTGTTTGAGAGAGGATGAAAGTTGTAAAGGTCCCAAAAATTGTTATATTGCGATCATAGGAGGAGGACAATGAAGTATTAGGTTAGGAACTATGTGTTATTGATGGTTTCCCTTCGATGTGGGAAGGACATATTTGGAATAGGGATTAATCATTCTCCTAGGTTTTTCAGACCCTATAAGGTGTGAGGACATGTTAGTGGGATGGAATTGATGTTGTCACTAAGACTGCAGTTTGAGAGGATCCTCAACGTCATTCATGTCTCTCAAATATATTGGAATATTCACGATGAATTTTACTTGGGAGAGTTTTATATTGAAGATGAAATGACATATTTGGGGAGTAAAATAGTGAACCTGGATATTTGGGTGAAGGTACGGTATTGGTGGACCATTCCTCTGGTTCATATTATTTGGAGTCATGGTGGCATGAGGGAGAGTACTTATGAGTGATATGTGTAGATTTTTTTTAGTATATTTAAGTTTTTTAGTTTTCCAAAATATTCATTGCATTGTGCATTAATGTTTGATCTATTTTTTTAGAAGATGAGTGGTTTCCATTATCTGTAATGTGTGATTATTTCCTAACATGTGATATGGGGAGGACGTAATTCCTAATCAAGATGCATTAATTACGAGGGGATTAGACATGTGCATGAAATTTAGTTCCACCAAGAGCTGATAGTATATGGTCTTGGAGGATTGAATTCCATAGTTCGCATATTTAGACCATGTGGTTTCTATGCTAGGGTGGTGTGTCTTATGGTTTCTTGGGTATGTCGATGTTAGAGGAGGTGTTCTTGGAGGAGGTGGTTTCCCCACCATATTTAAAACAACTAATTGTGTATTATTTTGGAACATGGATGTCAATAGTCATATTTCATGTATAGTAGGATCTTTAATAGGTATCTCACTAAGTGGTCATTCAGACCCCTCATTTCCATCTGGGTGTGGTTTTAATTTCCTATCAGGATAGAATAGTTTGAGAGGTATCTCATTTAATGCCCCAAACTGCTCCGACTCATTTCATTGTGAATGATCTGGGCTTAGTTTTTTTGGGAGGTCATGGATGCCTATATTCAACAATTAATTTTTTTAGTTTAGGAATTATATATAATGAATTTTATTCACAATGGTGACTCATATCAGTAGGTCATGATAGTAATTCACAATGGTCACTTTCACCAATAGGTTTCATGGGTGATTCATGATAGTGACTCGCACTAGTAGGTAGATGATGGTAAGTCATGTTAGTGACACATAAAAATATATTACCATGGTTTCTCTCATCAGTAGCATGCAGAACGGTGACTTGCATCATTGTGTCAGGACTTGTGAGTCACAACGGTGACTCATGATGGTAATTCACACCAGTAGCTCCCATCGGTTAATAAGATTGGTAGTTCACTGAGTAGTGACTCACATAGGTGAGTCACCTAATGATATCTCATTTACACCAGTTTGATAAAATAATAGGTTTCTTCCAGTTTTTCTGGTTTCTCTCCTTTAAAATTTATTTTTCTGTAAAATGAATCTGATACAATATCTAATGGTTTTAAGCAATTTCACAGATTATAAATCATATCACTAAATTCTTACGATTCGGGGGGTATTTTAATTTGAATTTAAATGCATGGTCCTAGTCAAGATATTCCTTTACTGGAATTTAAAATTTTTTCCACATATTTATTTAAGATTTTTCGTTTCTAAAGCTGACATATTCACATTCATGCACACTTCTCATTCTATAAATGAAATATTCCCTAATCATTTCTTATTTTTGGAATCGTGAAATTGTGGTGAATCATTGGCATTGTGTTTTCCCAAGAGGGTTTTTCCTACTCCATACTTTCCCCATGGTTTTGCATAATATGGATGTGAAGATCATTTATTCTTCTTATTATGGATCCATTCATCTCTATTTTATTTTTGTATCATGCGGTGTGGGAGTCTGTGTGTCTCCCTTGGGAAGATATTAGAATACCAAATTAATTTTGATAATTAGATTGGGTATAAATCATCATGTGAGGAAGTAAAGGAGACCTATGATCAAACTATTTTATAGATATTTAGATCAATATTATGGATTGTATATGATATAAACCCACTTAATATTATGGTCATTGGTGGTCCTTGTTTATGTACCTATTATGGATAGTGAATTCATATTATTGGTCTTATTTTAAATGACTTTATATATATGAAATTTATTAACCATGTATATTCGACTAAATAAATGGATTTCCCGTGACTGAACATGTTCTCTGATAACACATGAATTAATGAGTGGAATTTAATTAGGTATGTCTTAATAAATTTTGAGATTTTTCCTTGTATGGTTTATATGGTGTAGTTTTTGGGAGCACAATGGTGTGTGTTGGCGGTTCCTGTGGTGTAATAGATTCTCAGTTTAATGAGTGATTGATAGTGGAATGGGTGTGGTGTGGTTATGTTGTAGGGAGGCTAAGAATTGTTGTGATGGGTAAGCTATATTTGTTATGAGATGTGTTTTCCAGTTTGGCCAAGATATTGGGGTTTTAATTATTAAGAGGATGGATTGGGTGGAATGACATTGTAGAATGATGTTGGTAGGAGTTGGAAAGGGTAAATTTCTTAGGGTGTCTCCAAGAGTATCATTAATAAATTTTCACCCCATGTCTCAGGATCGATGTATGTTATGACATGAATGGGTGTTAAACTAAAAGTAATGTGAACCGGGATTATTTTACCATGGTCCTTCATCCTTGGTATGACTTTTTAAGTGAGGCATATTTTTTATTGTACATAAGAGTTTCCTGTGTAGATGTTGACTAAATATATGAATTTTTTAATAAATAATGGAAATGGTTGGAATGAATTGATGTGGCTATGATTTGAGATTGAGGGTGGTTGTGCATTCAAAAGTATAACTAAAGGCAGTGTTTTTTTGAGTTGAATTATTGGCTGGAATAACATATGTTGGGTTTGAGTGTTTTCTATCATATATAAACACATACACACATGTATTTTACTTATGATTTCTAAACTCACAAACCCTCATTTAGAACTATGTGTCGAACACCCCCATCATCATGAAGAGGGTATTTTTCTTTAACATCCCGATGTGATGATGGATGGCTATCCAACCACTCTTCCCGAACCCCACATCAAGGTGTTGATTTCCCATTATTATTTAGTAAGTTTCTGGATTGTGGATTTTGGATGTGTATTGGGGAGTTTATTCTGGTGTATTCAGGATGATAAGCATTGTGTTTTCCTAGGTGTATTCGAGATGAGATGTGTTCTTCGTACCAAATGATTTTGGGAAGTGATGTGGTATGTGAGCCTAATGTATGTGGGTGGGATGTGATGTGGTTGTGTCGATTAGGTGTCTATTGGTAGGATATGGTTGTGAGGCCCAGTTGTGTACGAGCATGATGTGATGATCTTCATTTTCCCAGGTGATGATACTAGCTTTGAGGCCCAGGTTTGTGCGGGAATGTTTTGATGTGGTACTTCAGAAGAGGTAAGAGCACCATGATGTTTTCCTTTAGGGTGTAATATAGTATTATTAGTGTAAACATGGAGTATGGTACACCATTTTGGATGATCTTACTACATTACATTACTTTACTTGTTTTAGATTGTGAGTGTTCCATGGTGAGATTGGGGTGGCTATTGTACATGGATAGGTGTTGTTGGGTTTTAATGATTTATCATGGGAGAATTAGTATGATTATCTCGCATGTGCATGAAAGAACATGGTTTTTTTATAATTGAGTATTCTTTAATTCTCACCCAATGTATATAATTTTTTTTTCATTTTTCCAAAAGGATCATGTGGTCATTGCTATAATTAACTAGCTTGAACTTTAGGACAGTTGATATGTTTCTTAATATCCATAATTTTGGTACCTACTGTAGAGACTTTTTTTGTATGCATTATATTGCTAAAAATGCATATAATATGGATTTTCCTTTCTTATATATATATATATATCATGGAGTTTTTTTTCTGATTAACCATCTTACCATCTGATGAAATTTTCTTTTAAATGTGAAGTGCCTCACATTTTAGGAGATTGTATACCCTTCGTACTTCTCGCCTTCCCAGATACTACTGGTGGTTGGACTCTTGGGTCATTATCATATGTCCTTCATTTCCATCTCAGGAAGGGCATCTCTAGAGTATGGGGGTTATGAAAATAACATATATACTAATCCTTTTAAATTCTTAACATTAGTTGTTTATGTGAATATGTTTTATGTATGATATTTATATGAATTGTAGTACTTGTCAAGAACATAGTAGGGGATGATGTAGATATTTTAAGAATAATTTTTCATGGGTCCATGTTTCTATAGGAAATATAAATATATGATTAATTCATTTATATTTGTGTTTTTTAATGAATATCAATATATTATTATGTGATATATATGTATGAACATGTTTGATTTCAATATATACTCTTAGATTAATTCATCTTTCTCTACATACAACCTAGAGTCCGATTTTGTGAATGTGTATTGCAATTGGAATACATAGTGGTTGGACATCAACTGCATTATATAAATGGACTATGATGATAGTTTTAATTCATATTCTATATGACTTATCATATCCAAATTCCATCACATGTTTTTTCTAACCGAGATAGAGAGACATTACATAGAAATATCAATGACCCATTCTAACTCTACCATTTGAGATGATCCCTATATAGAGGTAACATTTTGGAATCCTATTTTAGATAATTACTATAATCCTTTTTTTATATGTCATGGAATGAGTAGTTTAGATATATTAATTATGTCTGTATCCCTATCCATGGTGTAGTATGGGTCATAAATGGTAGGGTAAATTTTCATAGAGACTAGTCTTAGGAGGCATGGGTCATTCCTTCTTGAATGGTAACACTAACCATCATTTATAATGTATCTCATTTATGTAGTTTGAAACCTTTTATGTGATTGTAGAGTTTCATTAATTTTCCAATGGTTTATAAAAATGTTGAATCATTATCCACACTCAGTACTCATTGAACTAGGATTTGTGCCTTGAGGATGTGTAGGTATCTAATAATTTTTAGTGGATTTCATGGATTAGTGAAAGTGATTTTTTACAATCATAGATTTATCATTTGTGATGTGACTTGAGGTGTGTGTGAGTATAAATGTTATTCTTTCATAGTATTCTTTCTAATGTTGAAAATGATTAGGGTCTTATTCTATTGTGATAAAATTTTTATTTAATACAATGTATTTTTCAAGGACACTGGGTTACTATATTTTGTGGTGTTTAGGTATGGGGTGGATCTTTCAACATGTTGTTTATGAATTGGAATTATCCATGTGGTTTAGTTGTTAGACATCACATCAATATACTGAACATTCATGGTATAGTATTTTGTGTACTATGGTAATATTAGTTGCATATAGGTCCTTGTAGAGGAAACATTGTCTATTCATTGGTTTTAGTCACTCAACCAAGTGGTTGTTTTTGTTGTGGTTCCAATTCATTTAATGCTTTAAGTTTTGGTCATATATTTTAAAAAAACAGGAATAGATTTTACTTAAATATATCACAGGAATAGAGTTTTCTCATTGATCAGTGTACAACATGATTACATACATGATGCCTCCAAGACAAAAATCAGATAGGTTTCAGTAGAATAATCAAGAGGATGACACCCTTAATGTCAAGTCATAGATTTCATGACTTTTTGATGAAATGTTACCTCCCAGTGGAGCACTAATTGTACCATCACCTATTGAAAAACATGTGGTATCCAGAGTACCTATAGATGAGGAGTGATGGATGAGCACACATCATGATATTTAGTGATAGATAATCCTCAGGTTCTGAGGTAATCCCCTCCCTCAACTGGATGAGGACAAGAGTGAGGTAGTTTTCAGAGTTTTCAATCCATTTAAGACACCAATTGATCATATGGTGGTCATGGTGGAGATCCATATACACGGCTCAGTATGAAAATGGGGGATTTTATATAACCGATCTTATGAAATTGTGACTCTATCATGGTAAAAGATAAAGAACCATTTCAATGAGGATTTATACCCTTATTTAATAAGGGATATGTGTGTCTAGAATATTTTACATCTCTGGTTGGACAACATGTTGGTATTTGATTATTCATTGAATCATACCATCCTCTCCTACTAGTCTATGGATATGGTACACGATCACTACTTTATTGATCAGACCTTTGAGTGAGTTTATCCTTTAGAAAAATGAGAGATTATTGTCCCAATATGTATATCTAATTTTTTTGGGTGTTTGAGAATGATTTTGGGGTAAAATGTTTCATGGATAATCATATACAACCAATGACTATTAGTAGTGGGCATGCTTGAGCAGAGGCCTTGAAGGATGGGAGCTGATGTCAGTATCAGAGACTTGGATGAATGATACGTTTCAAGAGGATTCCCCCACAAATAATATCTATAGTTTAGGGTTCATAGTGTGGGTGTAGTCATCCTATAGAAATGTAGTGATACTCATGTTATTGCATGGGTTATCTTATAGGAAATTTTTTGACCCTATGTACAGTTGAAAGAGAAACTATAGAAGAGCCACTAAGGTAGAGTTAGTTGTAGTAACATGCATGTACATAGGGTAACAGTTGTGGGATAGATAGTCAATGTAATGTTGGAAGTGTAATACATGTTGAAATTTTACGACCTCCACACCAATGGGGTCCACCCCTTGCTCAGTTTTCCGGAGGTCATGGGTAGAGATAGCTACATTCGGTCAAGAAAAACGACCCAAAGTCTCTGGGAATGAATCATGTAACTATATGAGTTCTTCATAACTTAGTTGTTGTACTAATAAATATTTGTATTTTTTATTCCTTTATTTCCAAATATCTTTTATGAGACCTATATATTCTTTTTCAAAAGTTGAATTGACCCTTATTCTTGGAGACACCAACAGGATAAGACTCAGGGATCTCACACCTATGCCAGTAGCATGACCTGACATTGGGAGGTTCTTGTTTCAATTTTATCCAATTAGAATATGAGTAGTTTCCTTATTATGTCAATCATGATATGAATTTTTTATTTACAGTCTATTTCCATATTGATTGTTTTGGGCGATGGGTGTGGGTTTCCTGTAGTTTTTGTAAGAGGTATTTCTTATTCGGTGAAATGGAATCCCATGCCGGGAAGGATGGACTCCTGTATAGGAGGAATAAGGTGATTACTCATTAATAGGAATTCCTAAAATTGTTCAAGGTTAACCACCCCACCATGAGACATAACATTTAATTGATCTAAACCCCTAGAGGACACATGTATCAATGCTAGAATATCAAATTACACCTGTAGAGAGTTTCGAGATGAGGGTGAATCTCGAATGCTTTTATAGGAAGGGATTTGTGTGAACCATCATTCCCCCCTAGACATCCCATGTTTTGTTTCCCTGAAGTTAGGAAAGATCATGAGGTTTTGTCTGAACTAATAACACTATAACGAAGGGACTGTTAAGATAATGTATCAACTAATGATGATCGGTGAACCATTTGATAAGTGATGGGTGCACAATGGTTCTTAAAGGATGGACTCAGGCCAGTGCATTCAAGAGATGATGATAAGTTTGTACAATGCCTCCAATCATGAGGTTTCAAGAGGATGATGTCATGTATATAGTGTTTTGTGATTCATCATGAACCGAACATGGCTTTGTTCTGAGGAAGATTAATAATGTTATTGCCTATGGTAATTGCTAGTTCAGACCATAGTAGTGAAAATGGGTGACCTGTGATGTTTAGTTAGTTGTGTTAGTATCTTATTTTATGATTTTGCAACACTAGCTAATGTGAGAGTGGTTTATCTTCTATCAATCGTAATATTCTCATGTATATCTTCTCTTATAAGGATATAAAATTGATACGTAGATGAAACTTAGAGATACAATAGGAATATGACATTGAGATCTTCATTAGTCTTGATAAGGGGAGGATGGTATCGAATGATCATAGTATGAAATATTGTTTGATGTTGCTAAACATGGTATTTCAGCAGTTGGCCTTGTCACAATTATCCTTCGTGTGTGCATATGGATAAATTTATCACCAGTGATTGGTTTTCACACCTCCACTAACACTATGTTCTTGGGACTCACAACTTGGGAATTCCAATGTTGAGACCCTTCGTGCTCATATATCCATACGACTTGCCCGTGATTGATTTTTAAAAGGTGGGGAGAAAATAATTCTTTTTATAGGACACTCGATCATATCCGTGGAATTGGTGGAGGAGGTTCTGAGGTAGATTCATATGTCCCCTTTGACGATACCTCTAGGTGTTGAAAATAAGTACCAATAAATTTTATGTAAGGTTAGCAGGTTATGTTTGAAAAAATGGGTTTCCTAGTTTTTCTTTTGATGCCTCAATTGTTAGAAAGTGAAGTCTATGTACAATGTTCATACAGGTTTAGAAAAACCCCTTTAGGATGAAAAAATTAATCATGATGTTTACTTTTCATCCCGATTGAGGAATGGATTACAAGATGCATTTGGGACCCAATTATGCTTAAGAACAATTTTTCACCCTCAAACTGATGGATTGATTTAGAAGACCATTCATGTTTTGGAGGACATGTTATAAGATTTCAGGATGAAAATGGTCATAATAGTGAGGGTCTATATTCAACGATCGATTAAATTGGTGCTTTTATGGTGGTAGAATGTGAATCTCCATGAGAGATCATGTGAGTGAGAGGCTCAAATTCTTACACAGTACCAACATCATTTTGTTTAGATATTGTTTTGGATTTATGGGGATGTAAGGTGGGGAAACTTTAATGGCCTGATGTTATTTTGTATTACATTAAAAAATATTATATTGGTTAATATTGAGACCATGTGATTAGATGAATTGCAATTTTGAGGCATATTGGGCCCATAATGAATGATTGAAACAAGCTAAATATGTTAAATAGTAAGAAAGTGCGATTTGTCTGAAAATGTGGAGTAACTACTAAATGTGTTCCATTATTAGAAATTTTATTTAACTATTGAGTTTAGAATGGTGGATTTACATTATCTATGAGAAAACATTGGTCATCACTATTAGTTTGTGAAAAATGATTCTATTGGTGTAAAATAGATAACCTAATTAAAAAAAATATTTTAATTCATTTTATTGATGAAAAAATCCAATAATTCATTTAATACATCCTTAGGTCTGAATTATAGGGTTAACTAAATAACATTGTAATCTATCTTGTATAAATGAATTGAACCCCTCAATAATTCTATCATACAAAAAAACAAAAAAGTTGTGGATCATGGATCAATCGATTGAAAGAACCTCAAATTTGAAAGATATTTACAACAATGATGAAAAAACTATTCTTCATCATATATCTAAATAAATAAAGGTACTGCGTTTTATTTCGATTTTATTTATCTTGTTCTTGAATTTTATGATGAACATTAACAAATCAACAAATAGACTGATCTATGATTCAATAGATATGTGGGATATTATATATTGCGGGGTTTTGACAGGAGGTTCATCTTTGTAAATATTTTTTTATTTGATTTCAAATTTAATGGAAGAAGATCAAGATCAACATGAACATCGATCAAGGTTCATTGATCTCTTTGGTTCTTATGATTTTATAGTCCCATTCATTGATCATCGTGGGCATTCTTGGCTTGTCTTACAAATCAATATATCCCAATAAATCAATAATTGAACTCATAATTCGTGGGATAATGATAAGGAATCACAAACATGGGTTAAAAAAAACATGAAAGTGGTGAAATAGAAGTTATTGAGAAATTCAGAAAACAAAAAATCCCTTTATTTTCATTCAACAATGTTCCTCAATTCGTAATGAAGAATGATGTTTTAATCCATTTTTAGGGCGGGATTTAAAGATGGAACACATTGATTTGGATATGGAATTAATTGATGATATTGGATATCGATTTTACTGGAGAATTGGTCATTTAATAAAAGGATGACATCAATGTAAGTGTGAGGGAGAAGCTGTAGTGGTTCGGGGAAATCAAGAACCACAGAGTGTGCAATCGGGGAGGACACAACATGTGGGGCCACATGCACTTTCTTGAGTTTTAGGATAATGATATGTATGACATGTTGTGTGACCCCATCACACAATATGTGACCTCTCTTGGGTTAGTAAGTGTGTACCTTGGGATATACACAAACATGGGTGGAGTACACATGTTTCCTACACAGTGTGTACTCCGACACATGGCATGGCATGTACCATATACATGAGATACCACATTTTTGGGTTCACAATAATTGATACATGGATTGAAACCATGTATTGGAACACGATTAGAGTACATGAGTGGGACCCAGATCAAAGGAAACATCATGTAATATCTTATACATTGCACATAATCACATTCTATATGATAGGATTTGAATGACACATATCATTCTACAAGGGTGGTACCCAGGGTTCTCACGCACCAACCAAGGTGCCCTAGTAACCCCATAACAAAGATAGCATAGACATAGACCAAAAGGTGTAATCAACCCCCAGGGGTCATCAACTAGTACCTCACATCACACAATATGCAAGTGGGAATGATATTTCCACTAACAATATGGAAGTAAATAAACATGTCATTGTTCATAACAAAAGAAACTCTACATGGAGTAATGTATCAAAACACAACAATGAATAAACCAAAAAAATGCTCTCCAACACATTTACTAATAAAAGAAAAAATTTCACATCTACCTAAGGACACATGTCACCATGACCAATATTAAATAGATGGATCCAGCTCCATGTGATCCTTTCACCATCCTTGAACCTATAATTGAAAATTCTACAAACACATAATGTCACATGTATGGTGTGAGCTAAAAATCGTAGCAGTGACTCACTATGGATTCCATAACAGATGCCAATAATTGTTTATCCAATGGAATGATTTCATATATATATATATATATTTGTTTTTATCTTTAAATAATATTTAATCAAATCATGATAAACAGTTCAAATGATGGAAATAAACTTAATGTAAAGGCTTTTAAAATAATGGAATATTTCTAAAACTATCGATTAAATAAAAATCATACATAAATTAGTTTCTTTAAATTCATAAGGGGCATCTAAAATAGTTTTATCAACAATGGAATACAATTATATCTATTATATAAATTAACAAAAGAGAAAAATGGTCATCCTCAAAATTCGTACGATAGTATTTCTAGCAATAGGAATCCACACTCTCTATGTGATCATGACAGTATGTGTACACATATTTCTTCGTGACACAACTCAAAGAGGAATCATCATCATCACCAAAGGGATGTGGCATGATACATGTATTTTTTAGAACATTATAATTTCATATAGTGTGTCCAAATTACTCCAAAACTACCTTGGGATTTCATGTTCTCTTACATAATCAAATATATTTTCATACTGCTTAAAATACAATTAAGTCCAATTATTACATTTGAATTCCAATTTTTTATTTAAAACCAAAATTGATTTTAAAAAACATGCCTATATAATAAGATAAACCAATGGGTTTATATCAAAACATTTGAATACTTTTCAAAAGTATTGAATCCATTTAAAATCAATTCCATTAATTTCCATATACATTTACATAATTAAATTCATCCATATTTCTGAAATAGATTTCATCAAATTTACATTTTAAATTGAAAAATATAATGTAACCACTTTCCACAATTCTCCCCAATTATATGGAATTGGGTGGGTTCCAAACACTTAGGCCAAAACAACTTCAAATCAACCAATTTGATGTAATTGATTTTTATCAAATCAATTGAAAAAAATCATGACATTTAATTCAAACCCACACTTGAAATCAATCAGGAAATAAAAAGATAATAAATTTGGATAATAAGGATGGAACGACCTACCTCAAGGATTTCAATGCCAATGGAAAATATAACCCACTATGTATGGTTCTATATACCTCCTTAAGACCTTATTATCATAATATTCGACACACAATTGGTAGAAATTCATCAAGTATTCCTAGAAACTATAGTGGTTATTTTATTTCAATTTGAAATACAACAACACATATGATGATACATTCTTTTTCTCAGATATTTTCTAGAATTACAAACAATAAAATTACATGTGGAAATATTTTTTCTCAAATGGATAGTATATATTTATGATTAAAATATTACATGTGTTAATTTGAAACACAATATTTGATAATTTTATTTAAAAATGTCATTTGATAATCTGGGGTGATTAAAATTGATAATTCATTGGTATTATGATTTGAAAATCATTAATTTTATCTTTTAATAAAATACATAATTATTCCATGATAATTTTGATAATCTAAATAATGTGATAATTACGTTATAATTATCCATTAATAATTTTTTTATTAATATTCTAATAATTATTCCAATGTAAATTATCATTTTTCTATTATCTTATGATAATTTCATTCGAAAATTATCCATTTATAATATAGTTTAATTACATATTAATAATTCATAACATCTATATCGGATAATTCATGTAATAATCTTTTGACAATTTTGATAATCTTTTCTTCGTCAAAATTTAATTATAATTATCCTTGGACAATAGAAAAATTATTTTCTGTACCCAAAAGTCATAGATCCGGTCATACCTGATCCTAAAATGTTTTAATAAAAAGTGATAAAGGAGTAAAGAATACAAGGGATTATTAAAAAATAAAGAATACATGACACCACACATGTCTGCCTCCACCATTGTTCTACAATAACATGGGGCCATCAATGACCACATCAAATTGTTATCCATGATTTCTTTCTTTGAAAATTTTTCTACAATTTGGGTTTTTTCTATATATTCAAGTGAGACTACCAGATTTAGCCAAGTGGTCTTGTTGAGGAACTCAATCCATTGACACAAGACACTCTAAGGCACATTCCATAATCTTATTTTCATGAATTAAATTATATGTTGAGAATCTGATTCAATCCATAAAAAGTTTCATTTAAATTGAATAGAATTCCTAATTACATATACCATGTCCCAAAATTCAGCTTCATAGGCCACCACAACATCTGTGTAAAGATAAATTCATTCTTTTACAAGGCCATGATATGCGAAGAAGACAGCTCCACATTCACATCTTAGTTTACCTCCCTATAATTCAGGATTTTGATCAGTATTGTAGATGTTATCAAAGATATAAGTTAAAAAATGAAATAAATATTGAAAATAAAGGAAAAACCCCCACCATCATCACGTCATGAAAACCAGGGAACCGTCACATCCCTCCTTATTCAGAATATTTCCATGCTCTATGGTCTTCACATATCACAAAGAGTAGATATGTAGTCTATCAAATACATCAATATAAATCAACACCGAATGAACCAAATGGTTTTGGTATTAAAACAAAAAATTTATGACACCAATACGCTAACTAAAACAACAATTTTAATCCTGAATTCAATAAAAAATTAATTATAGAGTACTTTATTTATTATCATTAAGGAATTGAAACCGAAATTGATAAAAAAATGTTATAAAATGAGAAATTTGGAAATATTATATATGATATAATGGTCGCTCATCCATTTTGAGGGAGGTGAAGAATTTGTTTTTCTTTTTATAATTAATATTATTTATCATAAAAACTATATAACACCAAATGCACATAACACGTGAATTTTATGACCCCCTATGGTAAAAACCACATTTTCATCCTAATGGTTGTATCCGATTTTTCATATGACACATAGTTTAAGAGATATTAATAATTTATTATTTAAAACTCAGAATAAATAAATAAATTAAAAATAGAATGTTTTTTATCAAGATTGGGACATCCAAACATCTTATGCATACGAATGTTAAACCCCATCAAGGGTAAAACCCCCATTCCAGAGTAATCATTGGACACCTATTTTTACAATGATACCCCTTTAGGAAAGTATTTACTTTTTTTATTAAAATAATATATTAAATATTATTTAATAACTTCAACTCATGAGTGGAGAATCCAAATGTGTGATGCCTTCTAACGTTATAACCCTCCTTGGTTAAAAACCATGTTTAAAACATAGTAATGGTATTATATTTCTCAAATGACAAACCATTTTGCGGTTATTAAATTTTTATTAATAAGTTTCATGTACTTCATATAATATAATTAATATTTTTATTCAGTCTACACTGAGGCTTTGCAGGTATTATAATCTCACAAAAAATCACTGTCGACCCCAAAAAATATTCAATTGAATATTCCATGATTTAACTGGTAGTTAAGCCATTTTAGAAAATTTATAAAAAATTCACTGATAAATTCTTTTTTCCACTTATGATATTAATAATTTAACACATGAGGATTTATGATGACCTGAAAATAGTAACGGGATCTTACAACCTCCCCACCATAATAATTTTCTATCCCTAGAAAGCCTACGAAGAATCCTCGATATTAAAATAATGTGGCCGTGAATCTCACATCATGGACTTCCTCTCCCATATCTCATTAGAGTCAGAAACATGTTTCCATAGAACATGGACCAGAGGTATCATCCTCCCATGATGTTCCCTGGTCTCGGATTCAAGAACATATACTGGTCGTTTAGTTATTGATAAATTAGGTTATAATTTAATATCACTCAAAATCTGAACATCATACGTGTATGAGAAATACTTTTGAAGTTGAGATATATGGAAAACATTATGTATCCACATCATTTGTGGTGGATGTTTCAAATCTTATGCAAAATTCACCATCTATTCAGAAACATAAAAAGGTCCAATAAAATGATGATCAGTATTCCTTTACCTCCAAAGACATCGATAACATAAATAAAGTGATACCTTTAATAATATATAGTCTTCAAATGAAAAATACAAAGGCCTATGACAAAGTTCAATGTAATACTTATACCGGATATTTTCTGTCAATATTCCTTGATGAATAAATCAAATCATAGATAACATATCTGGGACTAAACATGGTCCAACCATGGAAATTTCAGTAATATTAGATTAAAAAAATATAGATTTACAGGAAATGAAATAAAATACCTCAAAGGACCCATTTTGATTGTAAACTAGTACGTGTGGTTTTAAGAAAACTCAACCAACCATGAATGTTAATCACAATCCCCACCAAAGTCTTGAACATAATTACACAACATAGCCTCATGATGATCATTAAACTATGATTTTATCTCTATCAGTTCAGTTTGTTCCATTTGGTAAGAAGCAATTGAAACTAGGTGAGTATGAAGTATAAATTTAATGGAAACAATATCTCTCTTACTTATGGTAATCTAGAAAAGTCTTAAAGAAACATGATGAGAATTTTGATGAAAATGGAGGGAGATCACCACTAATTAAATCTCTTTTGAAATCAAATGAAAACTCTAATATAACTTTCCCCGAAACCTGATAAGATAATCCAGCTCTGCACGACCATAGGTCTCATTCTCCTTGAAAAACAGAAGGGACACCCCTAGGATTAGAAAGGTAGACTTGTCAATGATAAAAATAAATCTGGGATTTTAAAAAAAAGAGCCAATCCATCATGAATTTAATGACATGATATTTAATTTTATGTACTGCAAAAATCTAATAAAGATCAACATATAATCGAGATAACACACCAGTGTGATCATGTAGACCCTTATATATCATCATACAAATCAATGTATGTTTATCCATTGAACATGATAATTTCTTAATAGAATTATTAAATATATTAACAATGTGAGTTGAAATAAATGAATGGGATGAACTTGTATCAAATATAGATTTCACTGAAGATGAGTCTTTTTGAATGATACATCTCATGGTTTCTAGACCCAAAACAGTTCCTTTAGAAAATCTTCTAGTGAATGATGAAGCATTTTTTCAGAGGCCTTTGGCTGGAACAATTTTCTACGTGAAGAATTTGATTGAATAGAGTTTTTTGGATGTGTTGATGATCTTGTGCCACTACACAGAGTGGAACAGATTTTGATGAACTTCTTCACGATCCCTAAATTATTTTAGTATCCAAAGTTTTCAGTTATCTCAGTTCATAACCACTTTTAATTCCCTTGCTTACAATACAGGTATCATATCAAATATATTCTGTCAGGCACTACAGGGGGTCGAAAATGTCATTATTATTGAGAACCAGTACAAGATTCTTCACTCATCCTATTTCAATTAAAATAACTCACACTACCACTAAGAGAAAAAGGAACTAACATCATACCTTACATTCCAGCCAGGTCCATCTCAACTATCATCACAATATCAAACACATCACCAGTAGAGGGATGTTTTATCAAGAATCCCTGAGAAAGGATATTCGATCAAAGATTAAAATTGAACAGTTGAGCCTTCATACACCCATTAAATAAAATATCACACAAAAACTGCACCATTTCATAAAAATGATTCTGAATACTTAGTCATGGTTTAAATAATATTTATCCGGTTTAAAAAACTCTTTATACTTAGGCGACACCATAGACTCTGGATTGAACTATTCTATGAAAAGTTTTATGAATTTCACACACCATAATCCCTAATATTTCTTCACAATAAAAATTATCTCCCATTGTCTCCCACATGTTTTTTTTCAATCATAGAGGTGTAACAGTACACCATGATCACATTCAGTGTCCCCAAGAACACAAACTGACGTTCTATCCAACCCAACCATTCCTCAACATGTTGATGATCATTGGAGTCAATGAAAATTATTGTTTTATTTTGAAAAAACTCTTAAGAAATATTGTTAAGAACATAACAATGAGGATCCAAATACATATGATGAATAGGGACTAATAGTGGTGCATAACCCAATGCATTGAAAATAGACACGATCAATTAATATAGATTTATACTGAAAAAGGATTTTATAACTGAGTTTCAACAAAATCCTCATTGTAGATCTGATTATCATGTCGTATTGGTGGAATTCTGTTAGACAACATCAACATACATGTTGGATGAAATTAGGTAGTTCTCAAATATAACAACAAGAGAAATTAATACCCACAGAATTAATATAAAATATTTGGATTTCAATTAATCCTAATCAAAATATGGATAATACTAAAACTAATCAATAATAAATCTTTACCAAACCACCCCTATAGACACAATGTTCATTATGGTGAGAGTTTTCTAGACAATAAATCCCAAGTAACGCTTATGTCCTAAAAATATTACAAAAATGCATACTTACTTCATGAAAAAAGCTCTAGTTGTCCTTTGATAACACATTGTCAAAGACCCAAGTGAGTAACAAGGTAACCTGATAATCGAGATAGCCTTGAACTAGCTTGATGGGCGTTCCTAATCCCCAGGGTTCGAATACTAAAACCATGCATCACAAAACCTAGATGTGGAAACGATTTGGCCACTAACAATGTGGAAAAAAAGAAGCAGGGCTGTCATCATAACAAATGTAACTCTATAGGGAGTAATGAACCCATAGAAAACAAGGCATAAACAACCCAAATGTTCTATAACCCAATTACAAAAAAAAATAAAATACCAGAAACATTCCTATGGAAAAAACTCACCATTTTCAATGATCAACATATCGATCCACCTATAAGTGATAATTTCCCCTTTCTCTATCTTAGAAGAAGATAATATTTAGACACACAATGGAAAATGTATAGTGTTAGATAAAAATCCTTTTAGGTTCTCACTATGGATTCCAAAACAGATTCCAACAATTGATTAACAAGATATTGATTTCTACTTTTAATGTTATAAAGGATTTGAATTTTAATGTATAATTAAAAAAATCAGGCACTTCAATTCAAATTCTGGAAAAATACACTAATGAATGGATTTAAAAACGGTGTAATATACCTAAAACAATATATTAAATAAAATTTTGTATGTAAATTTTATAGGTGCTTGTAAATAAGTTTTATCAGCATGGGAAATACATTTATATCTCATATAAAATAAACTAGTGAGGAACATGATCAACTTTCAAATAAGTGTGATGATATTTCTGTTCAATAGTACATAACACACAATAATGGATCATGAAAATATGTGTACAAATATATCCTCAATAAACCTTTCAGAGTGGACACATCACCATCACCTATGGTATGTGACCTATAGTATGTATGATTTAAAACATTAGATATCGTAGATTGTTTCAAAAAAAATCAAAAATATACATTAGTATTATATGTTCTCTTACAAAATGAATGATGTAAAATTTATTTTAAGTATTATTAAATATAAAATTCTATCTCATCATTCAAGTTCAATTCCAATTTTCAATTAAAACCCAAAAAAGGTTTAAATTGAAAACATACCTATTTATAAATTTAAAATGATTGGGTTTCTATCAAAACATTATAATACATTTTTACAACTATAAAATTCATTCAAAACTAATTCAATCAATTTCATAAAAAATTATTAAAATTAATTTCAACTATTAAATTGAATTACATTCAATTATATTGAGTATTTAAATTAGACATTATAAATCAATTACATGCTACAAAGCTCCCCAATTCCATGGAATTTTGGGTTTTTACAAATTCTCATGCCAAAACTATTTCAAATCTCCAATGTCATTGTAATTGAGTTTATAAAAATCTAAAAAAATCATGTTTATAAAATTTAATTAAAATAAAAAATTGAATTAAATCAATAAATAAAAGGATGATGAATTGTGATAACCATGATTGAACCACCAACCTCCTAACAGTCGATGTTAGTGGAAAAGAAAAATCACCAAATGGGTTTAATAATACCTCCTACCAACCTTATTATCATAAGGTTCACCACACCAATGGTCGACCATCGTCAAGTGTTCCTAGAACCAATACCAGCTAATTTATTTCAAAAGAAAATGAAATAACAAATGCGATGATACATTCATTCTCCTAGATAATTTTCCAAAATTACCTATTTAATTTTTATATATGATAATATTTTATCTCTCATGGATAATTTCAAATTGTCGATTAAAATATTACATTCGATAATATGATAAAAAACATTTAAAAAATTTATTTGAAAATTTCATTTGATAATCTCATGGGATTATCATTGATAATTTGATGATATTATCATTAGAAATTTATGATAAATATCCTTTGGTAAAACACATAATTATCATATGATAATATTGATAATCTACGTCATGTGATAATTAACTCATAATTATCCACTAATAAATTGTATTAATATATGTTTACAATTATTCCATTATAAACAATCATTTTCCAATTATCTTAACTTAATTAGTTTCCCCATTTATCCTGTGAAAATTTTGTTCAGTTATCCTTTAATAATTCATAACAGCTATCTCTGATAATTCACGTAATTATCTATTGAAAATTATCAAAATCATTGTCACATTACAATTATCTTATTATTATTCTTGGAAATTAAAAGATTTATGTTATAATAACTTTTTTTACTATTTTAGCCTGTATAATTACTTTATGTTATTTTTATCAAAAATTATTCATTTATAAATAATACGTTTTCCTTTAATAATTTTTTTACCAAAAACCATTAAAACGAGAAACATTTGATCAATGAATACCTAACTACCTTCAAAACAAAAATATTATTTTACTTCTTCTCAATGATAATAACTTAATGGCACTGAAGAAACATAATTTTGATAAATATTATAGAAGTTATCAATGATATAAGTTAAGAAATGAAATAATTAATTTATATAATGAAAACACCCCACCTTCTTCAGTTCACGTGTAATAGGAAATCACCACAACCCTCCGGGTTCTATATCATTACATGGTCTATGATGAACTCTTATCAATGAGAGTATATCGGTAGTCAATCAAGAACATCAAGAAAAGTGAACACCCAATGAACCGAATAGAACAGGTATTTATACCACGAACTCATGACACCAAAACACTAATTAAAACATTCATTATAATCACTGATTTGGAAAGCCTCCATATTTCATAATGGTATTTTCTCCATTTATATGGAGTTGAAGCATTAGTTTTCATTGGTTTTAATTAAGTTAATAATTTATCATAAAAAATAAATAAAACCGAACCAACATTGAATGTAAATATTATGACCCACCTAGGTTAAACACATGGTTCCGAACCCCTCATCAATATCATGTTTTTTACAAGACATATCATTTGAGAGGCATTAAGGATGTAATATTTAAAAATTGGATTAAATAATAAATTAAAAATATAAAGGTTTTTATAATGAGTGATCCATAAAAATGTCTGACTCTTATGATTGTTAAACCCCTTTTAAGGTAAACCCCACATTGCAGACCCATCATTTGACTCAGATTTGCATACGACCCACTTTTTGGGAGATATTTAATTTTTTTATAAACAATATATTAAATATTATTTAATAACATTATATCACTAGAAAGAAATCCAAATTTCTAGTGACATCGATTATTATACCCCTCTTAGGGTAAACACCATATTTTGTAATAAAAGTAGTCTCGTATTTCTTATACGTTGAAACAATTTTGTTTTATTCCATTATTTTTAATTAATTTTGCACGCATAATATAACTCAATAAATATTTTTCATCGGTATTTTCCAAGGATTTTTGGGTCTCATCTCATTGTAGAATCCCAAAAATATTCAATTGAATATTCTATGATTTTAACTACATGTTAAGGCCATTAAAAATAAAAAAAATTTCAATAAAAAATCATTTATTCCACAATTGATATTAATAATTTAACACATGACTGTATCGGAATACCCATAAATAGTAATGAGATGTTACTAGGGTAAAGGGAAAAAGTGTGTTCCACTAATAAACCTCATCTATTCCTTTTATCATGGATTGATTCTGTGGTCATACAAATATTCGACATGTTTTTAGGGTACATTACCTTTTTCATTTCCCTGAAGGTTGGTGTGAATTGTTTCCTACACCTAGGACAATGATCTATTCATATAGACATCATATATAGAGTTGTTAGAATCCCATGAGAGGCATGGTGTGGGATGCTCTATTCATTTTAATGCCCTAGGTAGATTATTCCACATTGATGTCTACAATCCAACATGGTGTTGATCCTCCGTAGGGAAGTAAATCCAGATGGGTTTGTTGGAATCGACCGATGGCCCATGAAATGATCATAATGTATTGTATTGTATTCTCTTCATATCTATCATCAAATATTTTTCATGATGATTCCAAATGAAATGTGTCTCTTAGACAAACGTCAACAATGCTATTAGACTATATATTGTTGATGCAACTATTTAGTGCATTCATTTCCACATACATTATTGAAAATAAGAATATGTTTTCACCAAATACCTACTAAATAGTGTATTTTTTTTTATTTTGGTGATGTTATTCACTACCAGGTGGTTTCGGGCCAAACACAAAAAACTGGTAGAATACTGTGGAAATATTCCCAACTACATAGTGTGTACCTATATACAAGTCGTGTACAATTATACTTAGACGCGGATTGGCTAGGCCAAGAACACGAGCAGGTTATCATAACCCTACACATGATGTATACATCATATACATACAGAGTATAATATACTAAGAAATGATGGTTTCTGTGAATTAGTCTATACGCTCATGTTACCGGCTAACTAATACATGCAGCGTACACCAATCTAAAGGCCATGTGGACTTTCTAGAAGAAGTTGGTGGATGATGACTAAGATTACATGTTGTGAATAGAGGTGCTACATGCCATCTTCCTCCACCTACCTGTTGGTGTTGGGTTCCAAGTCAAATATAGCGTTTTTGGACACCAACCAGTGGAGAGAAAGATGGAAAAAGTGTGTTGAAGAGACTACACGGTGTGTACTTTTGATACATTATATGTACTGTTGTTTTCTTTAAATACGGGCCTTGGCCTCTAGTTAGAGGATTCATTAGTGAAGATCTAATGAAAAGAGGTTCTTCTACCATGCTGTCGTGCTACCATCATTCCTCTACTCAACAATTCCACCATTATACCAAAGATCTCATCTCTCCTAAATGTTCATCGATGACCACAAGAGGTATCGAAGGATATGATTTCGTTTTTTTATATGTGTAACTAAACAACCAATGTGTTGGGGCTGTGGGTGAGGAAAGTGTTGTAAATTTTTTAGTTTTCATGATTGTGTTTTTTCTGTTTAACCCTTCTTATTCTTCTTCAATCTTTTCTATTTATCCCTGAAAATTCCAAGGATGACTGAGGGGATATTTTTAGGGACTCAAAATAATAATAATGGTGAATACCTTAATGATCAT
The DNA here is from genome assembly GCA_963277665.1 of Viscum album. Classification (NCBI taxonomy): domain Eukaryota; kingdom Viridiplantae; phylum Streptophyta; class Magnoliopsida; order Santalales; family Viscaceae; genus Viscum; species Viscum album. The sequence goes on along the minus strand of OY728143.1, from coordinate 792,990,410 downwards.
TGGAAGTATTCACCGACTCACAAATGGACTAATTTAAGTAATGAATTCTGAAACACTGACTACCAGACCACAGATTCAGTTTCCTTAGTTCCATACATAGTTTATCGGACCACGGAAACCTTGTCAAAATTGAATCCAGGGTGTTTGGGTATCATAAAAAACACCACCTCATAAGAAAATTGAATTAATAAACAACCTCTTACAAATCCACAACCCCAACACATTTCCCACAATATTTTCATCAAAACAAAATTCCTGTTTTTTCTTTATTCCTTAAGTAATTTCCTTTTAAATTATAATCCTATCACCTTTTCATCCAATCATTAATAATTATGTCTAAATTCAGTATACTTCACTGATAAAGTACAAACTATATAAGCATAAAGAAAATAACTTTTTTCCATATGGATCGACCCTTTACTGGTACTATACTCATTGGGGTAATAATATTCGGGACACGGATAACCAACATTCACTGAAGCGGTGACCAAATTTTGGCACCAATTTCCAGGGAAATTGAGAATTAAAATTGTTTCTATATAAATAAAGTTTTCTTAATATTTAGTGAAAATAAAAATTAAAAATTCCCAAAAATCAATTTTGTCATCAAATTTTTATTTATCTTTCTTATTATTCATTTAAACATGGTCTGTTTAGTATTTTTCAGGATTATAGGTGTACGAGTGACTACCTCGCTCATTCTAAGAATGCAGAATCATCAGAGTTTCTCCCACATGACCTTGAGATTGAATGGAAGCTTTTGAGACGACGACGAGCACTCATGGATGAGCAAAACCAAAAATATCTTGTGGTACAAAATGTAGAAGGAGATCCAGTTGTTATCCGAGGATATGGACAACTGTTTGATCCAAATGACAAATGATTCCAGTAGGCTAAACTTTCTCTTGGATATGGCCTGCAATAGCTCCAACAGTTCCAACTAGAGTGGGTTTTATTCTTACAATGTATCTAGGGTCCGTACTTGGCCCCCTATGAACAAAAATATCTGTAGCCTCCACTACCTCAGCATCAAACTCAACATCGTAATATAATGGAGTTCAACATGTCATCTATTCATGGAGCTGACACAGGCATAGTCCGTTCACTGGTGTAGGCCCAACACTTCAATATCAATCCTACTATAATACCGCTGATCCAAAACACAGTTATGTTTGGCAGCCTGCCTAGTGAGGACCCCAATGCATGTCTCTTCTATTTCCTGGAGGTTTGTGACACATTCCACTACCATGAAGTTTCCATGAATTCCATTTTTCTTCACCTTTTTCCCTTCACTATAAGGGATAAGATGAAATACTGGATAAAAGGATTGTAAAAACGATCTATCCTCGCCTGGGAGGATCTAGACCATGAGTTCCATTCAAAATACATCACACCCTCGTTGATGATGACCTTGCGGAATGAAATACAAAAATTCCACCTACATGACTCGGAACCGTTGTAGGAGTCATGGGAGAGTTTCAGGGAGACTCTACAAAAATGACCACACCATAGTTTCCCACTATGGATGCTGGTCCAGACCTTCTACGAAAGTATAACAACAAACACAGTGTCATTGGTGGATACTGTTGCTGGAAGTACGGTTATAAGGACGTCCCACAAAGAGAATTTTTGAACAACTAAAATACAAATCATACAATAGCAGCTGGTGCCATTTTGACCAGGGCACACAATAATGAGGTATTCACAACTTCGACGCTACTACTATGCTTGATGCCCCGTTAGATGTTGTGTCCAAAATGATCGAGGAGCTAAATCTGAAGGGTGCATCCCAAGTACATGTGGAAAACCATCTGATGTGAATAGAATGTGGTGATTACCATATCATGGGAGAATGACCGAGACATACACTCAGCCCTTCAACGAATGAGGTGAGCTCTGTTGCTCAAAATCGAGGGCTGAACCAGTGCCCGCAGTACCAGAACCCGACATGGCATGATCACCAGAACACTGGATGGGGCCAATAGCGACCATCGGGCTACTGTCTGCCCCACTATATGAGCATGTACCTGAGGAAATAGGATCCCCAACATGGATCTTACAAGAAGAAAGGGTATTGAAACCCTCACCATCAAAAAATGTGATAGCCACTGCCTCCACTAGCTTCACAACATCATCGACTGGAGAACACTTCATGGTTAGAGGATCTCACGAACATGTTTATATCTACTGCTGAGACTAGATTCTAGAATCAAGAGGCTATCATTAGAGGGCTAGGGATACAAATTATCCAGCTAGAAAACCAACACTCTGGAAGGAAGCCTGGTACACTACTGAGTAACACTGAGAAGTACGCGATGGAGAAGGGAAATACTATCACACTACGGAGTGGAAAAAAGATACAACATATAGAACTGAAACATCAAGGTGCACCTACAACCCTACTAATGAAGAAGGTATAGTTATAGACCCCTACTCATCCAATGGAACAACAAGAGAGTCTTCACCTTTTAATGGAATGGATATTGTCAAACCCTTCGACCTAGTATTACACTCCCTAGAGAGGATGAAGAAGAGAGTGTTAGACCCCTAGTTCGAAAAATTCTTGAATGTGTTCAGGAAGTTGCACATCAACATTAAAATTGAAGTTACATTGATACATGTTCCCATGTAGGAAAAATTCATGAAGGAGATTTTCTCCAAAATAATAATGTTGGAGGATCTGGGAACCATATCCCTAACCAAGTAGTCCTCAGTAGCCGTACAATATTCGATTCATCCCATGCTCCAGGATCAAAGTAGAATCACTCTTCCATTCACTATTTGACCATGTGTGTTTGGGAAGGCCCGCTACCCCTTAGGGGCCAGCGTTAAACTCATGCCACTTTATGTTTCTAATAAGCTATGGCTTAATGACCTAAAGCCTACCTGATCAGATCTTTAGCTTCCTGATTAATCCGTAATATATACGAAGGGGTACTAGATAATGTGATAGTCATGTGGGGTAGGCTAGACTTCCCTACAGATTTTAATATCCTCAACATGGAGGAATACCGGGAGGCGTCTCTCATTATAGGACGGCCTTTCCAAGCCACTTGGATGGTACTGATAGACGAACACCAGGGGGAGCTAATTTTTAGAGTAGGATACGAAATAGTCTCCAATAATGTCGATAATTCCATAATGAAAGCATCATTGTAAGAGCATTAGATTATCTATGCAGTGACCACCATGGATGATCACTTGATTGGAAATGGATACGATCTGGTATGTTCATTACACTCTGATGACTTGTTTTTCTTCAGACATAAAGTTAATGAAGCGCCAGAGGACCTACAATTCCTTGAAGGCTAAGAAGGCCACTACTGGAAACGTGCTATTAAGATGAACATTTTGGAGCATGTAGAGGTGAAACCACATGTTCCTTCGATTATAATGGAACCTGTAATAGAATTGAATCCTCTAAAATCTTCTCTTAAGTACAGATATTTAGGAGACCATCAGATATTTATCATCATATGTATTGAAGCACTGTCAGATGAAGAGGATGATTCACTTATGCAGGTTTTGGAGAGGTGAAAGCATGTTATTGGGTGGATAGTTGCATATTTAAAGGGTATTGGCCCTACCATTTGCAGCCACAAGGTGATGCTAGAAGAAGTAGCGAAGTAGTATCTATAACCACTATAACTCTTAAACACCCTATGATGAATGTTGTGATGAAATTGTTAACCAAGTTGTTGGATGAATGCATCAGATACCCCATCTACAATAGTTCATAGGTGAGTCCCCTTCAAGTGGTAACCAAAAATGGTGTATCATTATGGTATCAAATGATAATAATGAGAATATTCCCACATGCACTGTCATGAGATGGATAGTCTATGTGGATTATATAATGCTGGATGATTCCATGTGTAAGGATCATTTACCCATTCTCTTTATGGATCAGATTCTAGAAAAACTAACAGGGCACAACTTTTACTACTACCTCAACGAATATTCTGATTACAATCAGATTTCTGTTGCTCTAGAGGATAAGGAGAGGACCACATTTACATGCCCCTATGGTATGTTTTCTTGTAGAATGATTTCTCTTTGGAAAGGGAAACACTCTTGTCACCATCCAGCCATGCATGACAGATATCTTCCATGACACGGTGGAATAGATCATCAAGGTATTCATGAATGATTTTTCCATTTACAAAAAATCATTCAACACTTTCTTGCGGCACCTGGAGCTGGTTTGCGAATGATGTGAGTACAATAACCTAGTTTTAAATAGAGAAACGTGTCATTTCATGGTGAAAATCGATATCATACTTGGCCACAGAATCTCGACGAATATGATAGAGGTGGACCCGACAATGTTAGAAGTAATTTCATGACATCTTATTCTGACAATCATGAGATTAATCCATAGCTTCTTAGGGTATGTAGGTTTCTACAGGAGGATTTTTCTTAACTTCTCAAAGATAGATCATCCCCACAAAATTATTCAGACACAGGATTCTATTTTTGAGTTTGATTATCCATGAACCACAACATTTGGAAACATAAATTTGCACCTGGTGGAAGCTCAAATAATGATTTATCCCAACTGGGAGGAAAAATTGGATGTAATGTATGATGCCAATGACTAGGCAGTTGGAGAAGTCATGGATCATTGGATTAACTGAATTTCTCGACTCATATATTATTCCAACAGGATGCTTGACGAGGCATAGATGAACTACACTACCACAGAAAAGGAGATGTTGGTATTGTTTTTTTATTTTTTTAGGTTTCGTTCATACTTACTTCTATCTAAAGTTATTGTTTATACTGAGCATACCACACTCATGTACCTGCTGAACAATAAGGATATACAGCCATGACTAATCATATGGGTACTCCTCCTACAATAATTTGATCTGGAGATCTGAGAAAATAAATGGAGTGAGAAATTTTTTCCTGATCACCTCTCCCTCCTTGGAGCTAACACACATAGATAAGTAGGAAGGTCAAGAGACTAGAGAGGATTTCAATGATGATCACCTATTTTCTATCAAAGAATCACCTAGACATTGTTATCCTAATACTACTAATTTTCTAGTTACAAGTACCATCCGCCCTGAAATCTCCTTCCATCATAGGAATATGTTTCCCTCTTATGTCAAGAGGTACTTCTCAGAGGATCCAGTAGTATTAAATTATTATGGGGATAGAGTGATTAGTTGTTTCATCCCAGAAACTGATGTTCATGGTGTTTTGGAATTTAGTCACACCTTGCTTGTTGGGGGATATCATGTGCCAGACCACACTATTTAAATTATCTTGCAGTTTGGGTTTTTTCAAGCCTACCATGGATAGAGATTAGAAAAACTTTGTGTCCCTTTCTGATCGATGCCAAAGAACAATAAATGTGGGACATAGTGATGAGATTCCCTAGGAACCCATCTTGGTAGTTGAGATCATCTATTCATGAGGAATATATTTTATTGGGCCATTTCCCCATCATTAGGGAATAAAAATATCATGGTTTGCATCAACTACATCACCACGTGGTTAGAAGTCGCTGCAGTTGCACACGACAAAACCAAGGTGGCCGTTGGATTTTTAAAGACACAATTTTAGCATGTTCGGTGTTCTCTTTTTACAGATCATCGGTAGAGGGACCCACTTTGACAACACATTGAAGAAATGAGTACTGTCGAAGTATGGCGTGAAGTATCATATAGGGACACCATATCATCCCATGTCCAATAAACAAGTTGATCTCTCAAACCGTGAGATCAAGTAGATTCTAGAGAAAACAGCGAACAAATTCAAGGAAAGAAAATTCCAATAAGCTAGATGATTCATTGGGGGCATATCAGACTACATTCAAACAACACTGGGGATGTACACATTCCTCCTCATCTCGGAAAAGTCATTCCATCTTCTAGTAGAGTTGGAGAAAAAATCTAATTGGGTTGTCAAGGCACTAAATTTTTATCTGAAGGAGGCTGCAGAAAAGAATAAGATTCAACTATAAGAACATGATAAAATATGATTTGAGTCATGTGAGAAGGCCACGATGTACAAGGATAAGAATAGAGAAATCCAAAACCAAATTATTTCATGAAAATCATTCCAAACTGATAATCATGTACTCTTTTTTGAATCTCGTCTTTGATTATTTTTAGCAAAGCTAAATTCAAGATATTCATCACCATTCCAAGTAAAACGAGTATTCCATTATAGAGTGATGGAAATTTCTAGATAGGATGGTCAATAGTTCAAGGTGAAAAAATAGTGGATGAAGACATACAATCACATAGAAGACACAGTTGGTACACTCTCCACCATACATCTCTGGTAAGGAGAGGATTGTTTGTCGATCCAATGACAAAAAACAAAGGCGCTTCATGGGAGGCAACCCAGTTTATACACTCCGTGTACAACCTATATAAATAGTGTTTACTAATTCATTTTCATTTATATTCATACAATTATAAATATATATATTAACTATGTAATAACCATGGATGATTCCAGTGTCGATGGAAAGGTCACTAGATTTTATCTGAGTCGTCACCGACTTGAATCCCTCCCAACCTACCTTCACCATGGGGTTAGAACTTTTTTATTATTGTGTACATGTACATGGCGTGTTTGGTTCTTTTCATATTATATATATATGTGTGTGTTTATATGAAAACCCATGATGGTGTTGGATCAGTTTTCCATGGGTTTGAACAGGTTCCAAACGACCCAGGTTTGAATCCTAACAACCGCCCCATTTTCATCATTTTTTCATTTTTAATAATCCCACTCCATTTGTATTTTGATATATATAATTTTGTTTCCATATTTTCATTAATAAAAAAAATTATTTTCACAATAAATGTATACATTTAGGAGAAGTTGGCATATTGGCAGAGTCTTGGCCATAGATCCAAAAGACCCAGGTTTAAGCTTTGCAAATCTCCATGCATAATCCCTTTTTTGTCTAGTTAAATAGCACACACCATGCATTTTCTATCTCCCGTGTAATATAACACTTGTAATCTAAATATATTTATGTAATAAATATGAGTATCTATACAAACATTTCTCCCCTGATGATGTATTCCATTCGGAATGGATGATCACCAGTTAAAACCACGCCTGAAGCACAGGATCGAAGGATGTACTACTCTTTATACAATTCAAGAACACACTATGTGTATATATCGATACATTATGTATATAGATTTATTTTTAGTAAATAAATCAATATATATAAATTTCTTTTCCATTTTAATTATTAATAAGAATTTTTATATAGTTTACTATAATAATTATAATATATATATTTCTTAAAAAAAAATTACATGGAATTTTTTCTAGAGTACACGTCGTGTACTCTGGATCTAAAATCTAGAAACCCTACATGGCCACACCCCATGTCACGCGGTGCCCCCCCACCCCGCTCGTTGTTTTCTTCTCTCGGATGTTACATGACGTCCCTACATCCAATCTACCATATACATGTTTTTTTGGTTGGGATATCTTATTAATTAAGATCCTAAGTTCATGTACGCCATTCTATGCATTTAATTTCATTATTTTACAAGTGTTTAGGTCGATTTACAGATCATCCATCCATTCAGCTTCCTGCAGTACATGCGCACCAAATTATGAACACACGCCTTGTACACTTGTACATGGCCACACACTGGCTCATTCAAAATATGAAATAGCATGGTGTGTATATTTGATACACACCATGTACCAGCCATAATCATGCCCAGGTAACTCATTCAAAAGGTTATAAAAACCATGTTTACATACATGTCATGTATGTTCGGTTAAAGTCGTGTATCCCTTTTCAATGAGCGAGCTCGTGTCCCATAGACCCACACTATAGAGAACCATTTGACCATACATGGTGTATCAAATATCAACATGTCATGAATACATCCCTAAATAGTACATCTTCACTCGAAGTGTCTTCCTAGTGCACAAGGGATGATGACCTTCTTACACACATGTTTTATTCTCTGGGTTTACACGCCGTGATCATTTAACATTTCTGGTTTTCTCACCTTTCTATCATTTTATTTTTTCTTTTATTAATCTTTTTTTATTTCTTTTTTAGGATATGGAAGAAAGAGACCCTGCACATGGTAATCGGCCTTCCTCTACTACTGAGGGAAAGAGGACCACTTTTCATAGGATATAACTTCGGACCACGACGACACCAGCTCCAGACTTCCTAGTGTACCAGCCTCCTCCACTGGCATCTTGCCACCACTCACAGCCTTGGCCAGTGTTGGTCACAATACCTCACCACAACCACCCCACATAGAGCCTCTGAGCGCAATCATTTCTTCACCACCAGTAGACACACCTCTTTATCCCTCTTCATTTCCAGCTAATCCATCATTGACTGCCACATCCAATGGGCCTTCGTCTACTACGGCTGATCTGCCACCAGAACTAGGTTATGCTACTCCACCACCATGGCCATCCCCTGTGGGTATCCCCTAACACTGCATGTTGTTCCTAGTTACAAATCTGGCTCTAAATAGTGTCTGGCGCTTCTCTTGTCGTCTGATCTCATGGATAAGTTGTTATCTGAAAAGCAGTGTATGTCAGCAGATGGGTATTTGGGGAGAGTTGAATTATCTCCTCGTGAACATGTTGTTTATCACTATCATTCAGGTCAACAGACCTATTTTCCATGATTTATCTTTGGAGTTCACTACATCATTCGAGTTCGATAGGCCTTAGTACCAGGAGACACCTAATGACACTATCCCGGTGGTCAGATTTTTGTTAGGCAGTCGACCATTGTCACATATTATGACCGACTTTGGCTGCAGGTGCCATTTTTATCACCATCCAGTCACCCTCCCCCTATCTCTATCCTGACCCACATGAGCATTCTGAGCTCATTTCCATGTGCCCTGATATTACTGGCCCCGACCACCGCTACACCCCCACATCCCAGAAGTGTACCTTTATCGTTGATCCTATCCTCCACTTCACCAATTAGTGCTTTAACAAAATCATATTTCACCGCCAAAAGTATATGGGGGTTTTGATTAGTCGTGACATGGAGCTCCTCACCTATATCATATGTCAGAACTACCCAAATCTCTCCTATATTACCACAACCTAATTCCATGTTATGTTCACCGGGTGTTAGGGAAACGTGAAGTGTTGGTTATAATCCAACCACCTTTCTTACCACCTCGGAATTTTTGAGCCTTCCCTTCCCAACGTCTGGTACGGTTCCCCCCTAAAATATGTACTTTCATAGGATTATTCTGATGGGATTGGTTCGGAAGCAGGGGCACTTTCATCTTTTCTTAGGCCACACCCCCACTCCTACCGAACCTTCTGCCACGACTGATGCACTTGCACATCCTTCACCACCCTTCTAGATTCCTCACCATTCCCTTCTTCCTTTACCATTCCCCCTCCTAGACCTACCCTACCCCTTTCCCTTTACCACCATATGCTGAACTCCCATCCCCATACACCTAGCCAGGATCAACAATTTCCTATCTCATATGGTGCATCAGCAGGCTGCTCTACTTCAGCAGTAGACTACCTCTGCATAGCGCTTGGACGACATTGAGATGATGGTGGAGAAACTACTACAACATTAAGGGATTCCTATTCCACTGGAATCTACTCATCCTCCCACGCCTCCATCTTCCCCCATGACACCTTCTGGTGCTATCGTGGACATGGAATCCATCCTCATCATCACTATAGGTCTCACCTAGACTTCTCGTATAAATCACACCATCAAAGACGTACCTTCACCAGAATCCCTATCATAGGATGTTGGCTATCTACCTCCATCTAAGACAACGTCAATTTTGGATGCAATATATGAGCCTGCACCCTCCACGACTACTGATCCTTATTTGTCAGATGATTATGAATAGGATGATTCATCTTCTACGGTGACCCACTAACTGGTTTTTGGACACCTTTATTCCATTATATGTATCTAATTTTGTGATATCATGTTCATTGGATGTATTGTTTATGATTTTAGTTTTTTCTCCCTACGACCATCATAAGTACTCTGGCACGCATTGGGCTGTACTTATCCACCACTTCCCATCTTTCTTCACCTAGACACAAGGGGAGTATTTTTTTGGATTTCATTGTTTTCTTTATCTTTCACGGTTTATTTCTTCCATTACATCACCTCATCCTAATGCACAGTTGGGTCTACAAATTGTCTTCTTCACCTTTTTGGGGCTCTTTGTGGACCATGTGTTGTATGAAGTATGGGGGATAGTCTCTTGACCACCTTAGTCATTTCCCATACCATCATATTGAAGACATCATTATTAGATGATATATTTGAAAATGTGATGAAATTTTTATTAGTCATATTTATAAATAATAAATCTAAAACATAGAAATTTTTATTGGTTGAATGCATATTATGGTTTAGTTATTTTTTTAAAATGATTCCTAATAGAGTTTGACAATGATTAAATTGAAACTTGTAGTCATTGGATAATTAAATTGATTAGGAAAATAATTTATATTCAAGTCACAACCTGATTATCTCATTATTGTTTTTTCACACTCCTGAGATGTATTCTAAACCCTCTATTGTATTCATTCTAATACATCCTTTCTCAAGAGATACTTTGGATACACATAACTACTAGAAATTGATTTTTTTTAAAACATGAACATTTTTTGAATTAAATTAAAATGATTGAGGAAATAAATTGTTTCAACCCATTTTATCTTCACACATACCATACATCTGATCTTTTGATTCCCCAATAATCCATGAACAACCTTAATAAGAAGCTATATTAAAGGCTTATTTCCCTACCTAACCTAATTCTTATTATTATTGAATGATTACTCAATTGAGTTAAAAAGAGGGAATTGGCAGTACAAGGAACATTTTTGTGAATTGTTATGAAATTAACTATGGGGGAGAGACTCCAATTCATCAAGGGAAGAATGGGTTCCAAACCCAAATTTTTGGAATTTAATAGTGGTCACCTTTATATGAAAAAACATTATACGAAAAATGGTACCTTATACTCAATTTTTGGTTTCTGAACCCTACCTATATATGGGAGAAGGCAGTGATGAGATAATTTTACAGAGATCGTTGAGGATAATTTTACATAGAGCTTTATTTTGAACATAATGCAGTGTAATTTGAAGAATTTAGCCTCCATTTTCAAAACTCAGAATTTCTTTTTCACATCTCTACCTACCAACCCATAGCCACTAAGACATATGAACATTATCGAAAAGCCCTCGTGAATTTTGTAAAACAATTTTCTAAAGTATGGATCTATATTTCATACAAATATATGGATAGAGTGTATATATATATATATTATTGAGCATAACATTAATTTAAAATATAAGGATTGTTGAGTATGTTATTGGTGAGGTTGATCATCTAGTGGCCTACTTATTTTTTAAAGGATGAATGGTGTGATTAAAAGAGGCTGAAATTAGTTAATTAAATTTTATATGAGCCATTATTAGAATATCTAAAGAATTGAAACTGTTTTTCACCTTTTTATAAATTTCCCCGATAATAGTATCATTTACACTAATGATTAATTTAATGACTTCCTTTTACAATATAAAATATTTTAATTAGATGTTTAGATTTTCTCATGTGCGGGAAAATGACTAACTGTGGGGGAGATTGATGAACCTGATAAGTGTATCTATTTCCACATACATTATTGAAAATAAGAACATTTTTTCAACAAATACATAACATTAGTGAGAAAATACATTGATTTTGGTGATCACAATCATTGTTAGGTGATTTCTAGCCAAACACACGAACCAGTGGAAGACTGGGGAACAAAATCTCATCTACAAATGGTGTACATATATCCTTGCCCTGTACATTAAGACTCACACATGGATTTCATGGAAATGCACATTCCCATGTTTCCAAAATCAGGAACATTTCATATAAATCATATAAATGACATGTATCTTCTTCAAGATAAGGTTGGTGGCTGAGAAGAAATCTACACACCCATATTTTCGACTGACAGATACATGTTGTGTACACCAATATACATTCCATTTGGACATTCTAGAAGTAAATTCTGGATGATAAATGAGAGTACACGCCGTGTATGTCGGTACTACATTTCGTGTACCTAAAACTACAAGGAGGAATCTTGTTCTAAGTCAAAGACATCATTTTAGGCCACCCAGTAGTAGTAAAAAAGTTTGAAAAAATGTCATTGATGATACTAAATGGCATGTAATTTTGATACACACCATGTACTTTTGTTTTCTATAAATAGATCCCTTGGCCTCCTACTTGAGGATTCATCATTAAAGATCCAAAGGAAGGAGGTTTTTCTACCTCAATGTTGTGATACCATCAATCCAATACTCCTCCATTCCACCATTATACCAATGACCTAAATTCTCCTAAATGATTCTTCAATGAGCAAATAAGTTATCTAGGGTTATCATTTCATCATTTATTCTATGGGTAACAAAACACATAGTGTATTGGGGTTGTGGTCTATGAATGTGTTATAATTTGGATTAGATGTTATGATTGTGTTTGTTCAATTTAACCCTTATTCTTCTTCAATCAATTCTTTTTATCACTAAAAATTATGAGCCAGACCAAGGGTATAATTTACAGGGACTCCGAAGAAGAATATAGTTGAATACCTTCATGATCATACGAAGTATTCACCAACTCACAAATGGACTAATCTAAACAAATAATTGTGAACCACTACTATCAGACAAAGGAGAGTGTTACCTTAGTTCTAGACATAGTTTATTGGACCAAGGAAACATTGTCACAATATATACCCAGAGTGTTGGGTTCTAATGAACAACATATCATCATATGAAAATTGACCTAACAAACAACCTCTAAAAAATCCACATCCCCGATGCATTTCCCTCTATATTTGCATCAAAACCAAATTACCACATTTTTCTTTATCATTTAAGTAAATTTAAATGAAATTAAAATCCAATCACCTTTTCATCTAGATATTAAAAATCGACTCTAAATTCAGTATACATCACTGATCAAGTACAAACAAGATATGAAAGACAAATGTAACACCTTATCCATATGGATTTACCCCTTAGTGGTACTATACATATCAGGGTAATACAATTTGGGACACAGATAACATATCATCAGTGAAGAGGGGACCAATTTTTTTCTCTTACATGAGTGCATCATGGAATATTCGAACTGAATTCATAGGGTTTGTATGCAGTTGTTGTGACATACCTCTAGACTATATGACATAGTGTATTATATCTAGAAAATATTGTTACATGTGTTGTATACATATGACTATATAGTGATGAAGGTATTTTTGTTTTTTTATTTCATTATGGTTTTGGGTATGTCATAGTGAGTTTTTTTATACTCACCCATGCATGGGATTTTCCTGAACATATTTTGTCTCGTGCAGTTGATCAACCTTTGGATAGAGTTATATGAGAACAACAAAAAGACAGTGATTTGTGAGACAAAGTATGATGAGGATTGATTCTATGAATTCATACAAGAGTACTAGTACTTTTTATAGTATGTTTGAGTTATGGTTATAGATTATTTGCGGTGGGATTATATTTGGAATGTTCATAGGACATTACTTCCTCTTGTACTCACGATATGTGATATATTGATCTTTTCATGCATTGGTTACATAGTGGTGTTTTAAATTTCATAATTTTTTTATCTTTTAGATGTGGGTATGTGTAAAAGTACCTTGGAGATGCCACTCATGTTAGTGATATGACTACTTGGTGTTAGTCATCATCCCATTTTCAATTGAAGGCGAGCATGGGGAGTCACAACATGTGCCCCAATGGGATGTTTCGTGACACGACTATTGTGTAATTTGTATGATGAGGTATAAACTGAAGATACTATTTTGTATGGAATAATTATCGTTGCCTAAAAAATAATCCTTCGCTACTCTTGATTATTCAAAAAAAAATGTGTATCCTCTACCAGGATCCAGAAAAAGAGGAATCAATGCTGAGTTAAACCATCATTTCTTATTTTGAGAGGACTTCTCAAAATTATCACCATATAAAAGCATTAAAAAAATCATAGAAACCCTATTACTAGTGTTTAAATCAATGAATGTTTGTAAATTTAGAATATGTAAAAACTGTATAGTCTTATGAATATTTGAATATTAAACACATTATTGGGTTGCATCCAAGAAACAACTACACTAACCTTCTCTTGATCCACAAATATGCATTAATATATAAAAAATTTATCCAGGTAATGATAGTTAATAATCCAAATGTAGTTTTTTGATGACATAATATATAACTAGTTATCTATTTAAAATACTCAACACAATGTTATGGTTTGGACATGATAATGTTCTATATATAAATACACTAGGATTTCATCCAAAAAATTACCATAATGGCATATAAATATTTATGGAAAACTCAATTCACCATAGAAATAAAAATATTATAAGCATAAAATAGAATGAAAATCACAAGAAAATATTCATACAAGTCATTTCTACAATAGAAAAATGTATATTATAATTATAAATGCCTTACCCAAGCTAGAAGATATATTGATCTCAAACAAATCCTTATGAATACATCAAAACCTCATATCTAGGAAAAGGATTTTTCTATAAATGTAATTTTTCAATGATTCTTAACATTTGGTTGATTTAAAAATATATTAATGCACATATATCCTTATGGTAACATACGACATATTTAAGAAGTCTACATGTGAACACAATGGTTATGTAATGGTTTGTATAAACCCTTTTTTATTTTTGATCCTCTATTTTTTTATTTTCCTAAATCTATGTAGGATCCATTATATTAAGATGTGTATATACATCGTCATGTTTTGGAAATAGATCAATGGTGATATATACCTCTTAGGTCTGGTATGATTTCTGGGGACATCCCATTCTACCTTGTGAATATATACACCACCCAAAGGTGTTGAAAAGGGAATTCTATAAAAATAACAGCCATAATGGGACTAATGAATTACTAACAATTTTATGGTGATATTTATGATGAAATATGTCACCAAAAGGATGGAATGGTTTCATATCAAATGTTAACCGACTATCTATAGAGGGTATCCTCACTTAAATGATATTTTTTGACTATATAACAAACGTTGTGTCAAGATACATCATCGTGAATTAATATTCAATTAAAATAACAAATTAACTAATTAGTGTCATATATATGAAATGTGTGAAGAAAATTTGATAAAAAATAATGATAAAAATGTCTAACCAACTAATTAGTATAACTTGTACGATACAAGGTTTGAAAATATTCTCTTCATTTATTTAATATACTATATATGATAGGATGGGTCCATGACCCTATACTATAACATGAACTCCCTACGTAGGTCAAATCTGGTGGCACTGGATAACTTGTATTTTGATTCAAAAATCTCAACCACTGCCTAATCCTAAATTACTAGTGATATTCAATCTTCATGCATGTTGTGGATCCATATGTCACGACCCTTCCCCCAGTGCCCTTGTCTTGACTACCCCAAGCCATCCTTCCATAGGCCAAGGGCTAGTGACTAGCACCAAAAGACATATTCCCTAAAATCGGATGACATTGCCTTTAAACATGTAAAGGCACACGGTCCGAGAACACAAAAAAAAAGAAACTTTGAAGTAAACTACTGTAGTAAAAGAGGGTTGAATGTGAAAGGGGCCTCGAAACAAGCCCATCTATAAAAGTACATGTACGGCTGAAAGTAAATTACAAATAAAGAAATATTAAAACATCTAATAGGTCATCATAATAGGATCATTCTTTAAGGGTATGTACATATCACATCCACTACACTCCACATTTGGTAGTCTCCTCTACATCATGTCATGCTGAACGGTCCACCTCCGAGCATTGTCCAGTCCTACCTCCCTCGGCCTCGATCAATGTTGTACATTATCATCATAATACACAACAGGGTGCGGGAAAAGCCCATGCAGAGGTGAGTATAATGATACTCAGTAGGGACCCTGAGACCCCTAAGGAATCATGTAATTCTATAACGAGAAACAACAAGGTTACACCATGACGGTAAAGTACCACACATGTAATGTACCATATAACATAACCTCAATCACAAGCACTAAGTAAAGACATCCCACCCCATGATTTATTCTAGGGTAGTAATAAGTAACATCCCCAGTCACAATGTTGAATGCCTCATCTGCTGGAGAACTCCTCCTATATCGAGTACCTTGGGCCTGCCAGGTCACTCTGAGCTGCTTCCCACTAACATTGAATTTTGGAGGTATTCCTCCCCATCGTGTAGTGTGGGTCTGTCGGGTCACACAGAGCCATCCACCCCCATCCCGGTCTGCTAACATACTCCCTCTTATTGAGTACCACAACCACTCCCCACTGTGGCCCACCAGGTGAAACAGAACCACCCACCCCCATCGTGATATGCTAAGTTACACCTCCCAATCATGTTCTATGGTTGTAGAGTCACTCAAAGTAAAAAAGGTAGCAGTTGTCAGGTCTCAGCCATTTGTAGTATTCCATACGTAGTTTTCTTGGTAGAACTAATCCCCAAGACATTAGTTACATCTCAAATAGCGTGAAGTCTCAAAATGAAGTATCCCGATGAATTGCCATGTCATATGGAATCCAATGTAATAGACGACATGTTAATCAGACACCAGGTCAGTGCATTAATTTCATTTCAGTTCCGAGGGCCTAGATGGAGTCGGGTGTGATCCAACCTGGTCGTACGCCATGTTTCTTCAAAACTCTAATGGAGTATGGAAAAATGTTCCATCATTATCCAAGGGTTCTAATTCCATAGATGTATCATCAAATAGGCGTCTGGTCCTCAAGATAATCCCCTTTGATTGTTTCTAGGCCCAGTGAATCCCGGGTCTGGTACAACCCGGTCGAACTGATCTACCCCGACCTTGTGTGTGCTGTTCCAAGGCAGTCTCGACCCTCTAGCCCAATTTTATATCCATCCCACAAGAAGGAAGGCCCGTCCAAAATAGGGTGGACCAAAAATTGAGGTCGAACCATGGGGGGGGGGGGGCAGCCCGACGTGAGGGTAGATGCCTGCTCGGAGGGCGGCAACCCAGTCCGAGGGCGGCTGTCTGGTCCGAGGTCAGTGGCCTAGCCCATGGGCGGTGTCCCTCTTTGAGGGCAGTGGCCCAGTCTGAGGGCGGAAACCCGACTCTGGGGCTGCGGCTCGCTCCGAGGGTGTCAGACCGGTTCCATGGTCATGGCCCAATTTGTTCGGATGTGGGGGTGTTACACCCTGGTATTCCAGATTCTCGAAAACCTTGAAGGCCATTATTTTGGCAAGGAGGTGGGGCTGCGGAACCTACCAGAGGTGGGTATGGCCACCATGCTTCCATTGGCTAGCAGCACGGCGGTCACGCTGCCTTCCTCCCTATGGCCAGCCATCGTGTGGAAAGCCTCCACTGTTCACCGCAACAGATGAGCCGTGACCTTCCTCTTACAGCCTATGTCAACATGGTCATGGTCTTCGAAGGAGGTACAAGGATGTAAAAATGGTAGTGGAGGGTTCGTCATGGGTTAGTTAGGCTCGCATCCTCCATGTTACCTCATTAACATTATGGGGTTAATGGTTTAATAAAAAATGAATTAATTAGTAAGTTAAATCCCAAAAGATAACTCAATGATCCTCCCACAAAGATGAATGAATCACGGGTCAACATATTAGTTGGTAAACGCATTCTTCGTGTAATTAAAAAATGGGAAGAGGAAACCATTCAAAAAGCATAAATAAATTATCCCCTACCATGAAACATTGGAGTGCGCTCGCAGTTGATGGAGTCTCATTGTTTTCCATCCCCGAAACAAGATATCATCTCCAATTCTTGAACGTCAAACTCTATTTCAGGGTTTTGGTGTTGCACGTCACCTCATCCTGGGGTCAGCTTCATCCCCTAAGGGCTTGACATTAAAAAACTCCAACAGAACTTCATTTCATGTTGAATCTTGTATGACCCCCCAATCTCTATATTTATTGGAGAGGGGGAGAGTATGTAATGATTTTGGTAGTTAATGGGGATGATAAAATAGTAAGCTTCTTATCCCCAAAATATGTCGTTATTTAGGACATGGAACGTCATGCGATTCATTTCCCGACTCACCGCGGGTCCAACACTCTACTTGTTCGTTGGTGGAAAAGAAATAAAAAAGTGATATTATTTTATTTCACTTTTTAAAAAGCAATAAAAAATAACTTATTACCTGTAATAACTACTATAAAGGTAGTTACTACCTTAAGCGAATCACGACGTTGTAGATTTAACAGTTCGCCCAGATTTTGAATCCGAGCATCAGTTCAAAATTTAGAAAACGCTACTCACGCAACCCTCATGAGTTCAGCGGTGGTCTTAAAAATTTAATCATAGTTACCATTCTTGAGTTATAATCTTTTTAAAAATAAAATATAATAATTTATTTATTTTATTTACGGTAAATCCATTTTCTATTTTTCTCACCGGAGTCCCGCACCGACTAAACTGATGTCGCACCAAGTGTAAACTCACCATCTTGAGTGCAATGTTAATGTTAGATTTCTGATTGGGGCAATTTTTTAAGAGTTATTACACTTTTTGAGGAAAACATGTTATGCCTAATGTTTAATGTTTAACAAAACTTTGACGGATTATTCAAAGAACTTCAGGCCTCAGATTCACACGCCGTTAGATTTGGAGGTATGTAAATAATTCCATATAATTAAAAAATTATAAAAAAATTCTGGGACATTTCATCATAGATCCCATATTTGTATTCATTTTTTGTGTAGATTCTCTATCATAAGGAACAAGTGGAACAATCCATAAAATTATCTAGATATGGTCCATTCAAACACATGATCAATAATATACTTGGTCCCTTCAACATTCGGGCTTCATGTGGAATGACTGCCAATAATGATATATTTCCATAAAATTGTCAGTGCATATAATCTAAATACAAGAATCCACTCAAGAAGTTAATACGTTGAACATCCTACAAATGGACATACCACTTCCCTATCTTGGTGTTGAACTAGCATGTCCCATGGTCAAATATTATAATATATTATGATCATATGTAAGGGATTGGTTAAATAATTAAGATATGGTTGTTAATTGAATGCCATTAACACAAATCAGATGGAATACGAGGGCCCATCCTCAAAATTTATCACTCCAAAATGATCATTACAAGAAAAATAATGCATAATAGATCTCTTTGAAATTATATAAAAAATCATTGAAATACAAAGTTCAATTTTATAGATTCCTAAACCCTATTTCTCAATTAGATCTAATTTTTTATTAAAACAAGTTATTGTATGTATCCCATAGTTCCATGAGGTACATTCCCCAACACTAATCCTCCTTTTTAAGAACATCTCACTATTTTTTTAAATATACAAGTGAAATATACAATGTGAGTGTCACTATCTGTTCTCTATATTTATGATAATTCCCAAAGAGTGTAAATATATTCTCTAACAAATATTATATAGCATGAGGATCATATGAACAAAAAAGGATACTGGGATCAACTATGGTACATACACGGTCATTTCTGGCATAGTCAGTGCAAGTCATGGAGGGCCTTCCAATAACTATATGTGATATATGAAACAATACTTGAGTAGATCATTAATTCCAATTCATGGAACATTAAATGGTACTATGTGATGTTTGAATATTATTGGTTTAGGTAAAATCAGTTTTAGATCATGGTAATCATTACCTACATAACTCACAATCCAATTCCATCATGAAGGTATATATCAACAACACCCAGAAATCACAACAAAAAAAATAAAATATTGATAATAGTATATATATGATAAAAATACTAGTATCGACAATCACTACATGAGTCACAACAGCAAAAATACACTATTATGTGGTCATATCAAAAGGTTTAGATTCAATCCTTAGTAATAAGGATTCTATTATACGGGGAGATAATTACATGTTTTTATTGGAAAATGATATTTTTGTTTCACATGGAATTCCAATATTATTAAATAATTCTATTCTACATTACATGTTTAAATTATTAATTCTAAAATTAAATTTATAGTTGTTAATATTATCATTTATATGTTATAAGGAAATAAACATTATATGATAAAATTAACATTCCATTTAAAAAAATATAGCATTTCAAATTAGTCAATACAATATATCGAGTCCATATATTATGTTTTTATGATTAATATTTTCATTACATGTTTTAATAATAATATAAAGTAAATTTATAATGTGTTTTAATTTGAATAAATCATCTGAAAATTTTTAGTTATGTAACCAATGTTCCATAGAATTACCAAGTAAGGTTTGTTAGGTATGTTGGTGTCATGAAACTATTTGAGCAAACACAATTAAGGATACTTAATACACATTATGTGACAAATTTATTTTCATATTATTTATATATGAAATTATTGAAATCAAATGTGTATCAAACAATTCACATACAATAAGAAACATTATATGATATAATTAGATATTCATGGCATGGAATATGAATGTAATAAAAAAATATTCATATGAATAATCATGATATATTTTTTCCTTATTGTATTATCCAAAGTGTGAAATTTTATAAAAAATAAATAAAAATATGTTTATCAGTCAAGAGTGAAAATTGTATAAATTAAATATATGAATATAAGAGAAAAACGGACAATATTTAAAAACATGGGGTTTTGCGTAAATTTTGGCCAACTAATACCATGAATTATTTATTAACATTTTCTAACACATTATACATTGATATATAATAATAAAAATTAAAATAGTGTAAAATAACTCTGAAATACATCACTGTGATGTCCCAAGACTGGTTCACTATGTAAACATGCTTGATGGCTACATTACCTCAAGAACATCTTTGCATATGTTAGAGTATATAGAATATAAATGAGGGTGTGTAGGGGTATGTACTAGAGAATATACCCTCTATAATAAATTAAATGAAAATGTTAAATAAAAAATCAATGTAGTATAGTAACACATTATACAGAAAAAAATGGATATATGCCATCTAGAACATTCAATTTAATACATTAATTAGAAAAAACATAATTTTAGGATAATGAAAATGATATATAAAATTTTAAACAATATGCCACTAAACAAAGAATATAAAAATTACCATTATATAATAAAAAAATTGTACAATAATAATATACATGGGTGTCTTGAGCACTAACTCAGTCAGCGCCATTAGGACTCCCATGATAAAAAATAAATCGATCATTAAAACAATGTCATGTCAACATATCCTTACCTTCATCCATGAAGTATGTTTTTATACAAAATAGTATATTGAACTAGGTGAGGGTAAAATTAATTACAAATCCAATGGTGTCTAATTAACAATATGTCTATGAATATAAAATTTCAAATATGAAGGTATATAAAAGAAAAATAATTATGTTAAATATTAATCAGGGTTATCATTTGATCATCATGGGATACCTATCCAACCCTATGTACATTAATATAGGGAGGATATCATTAAAATTATGGAAATAATATTTTTAGAGACCCAAGGAACAAAACCAATGTGTCACGGTTTCATAAATATAATAACTAAATGGGAAACATAGGGTATCAATGACCATATAAGGTCATGCCTACTCATAATGATCAATCGAGATATTAGTATATGTGCAATTAGTGTAATACAAGGGATGAACCATTGGCATTCTAAACAAATATTTCTAACCATAAATTTTAAGAAGATCACTGTAATCATTTTCTTGTCATGATTGGATTCCAATAGTTTCTCCATGGAACTTTTTTCTATGGAAATCAAGTCAAATTATTGGAGCTTAACATAAGGGTTCAATGTTCTTAGATAATGAAAATGTATCATTGTTTGTTAGTATATGGATTTATGTATCAATAACATTGATTAAAATTATTTTTTGGTTTCTAAATTTGTTTTATGCATAAAAAAATATTTAATGTGATATGAGTTAATCTACGTCATTCAATGTCAGGAATCAAATTCTTACATTGAGTAGGCCACACCATTATACTGATCCAGATCCTTAATAGAAATTAAAAAGAATACAAAATGATTATACAGACATGAAAAATATATATTCCAATTAAAACTAAATAAATTAATTTTTATTCATTCTAATTACATGTGAAAATCCTATAATAGAATATGGGTGTTTAGTTACAAGTAATAAATAGTTTTCAAGCCTATTTATTCTGATAGATCGGAAGGGATGATCTGAATCTCAGTTGAAAACCTCTATATATATAAAATGGGTATAATGGAAATCAGGTTTTAATTAATTAAGAGAGTTTAAAATTTTAGGGGAAATACATAGAAGGTACAATGTGATCTAAAATAAAACATTTCATAAAAATATATAAATTTACGGAGTAGAAATAGTGTACACGTTGTATAAATGTAACATACTTCTCACTAAGTATCGACCATCGATTTGGTATAGAATGGTAGACAATGAAAAACATGACTAAATTCATAAAATTAGGGTATATTATATTTGGATAATATAATACCAATGGTGGTTATGAAATTCAAGAAATGATTATAATAGAGAATTATATATACAGAGGGTATTTCAATATTGTCAATGTTCAATGAATAAATAGTCGGATGGGGGAGATCCACAAAATATCTTAAAGTGGAAGATGGGAGAGATACCCACCACCTATTGGGATAAAATGAAGAAGTAAGAATTCATATTATATTCTAACATGAGGGGGTGAAAATTTTCAATTTACAAATATATTAGATAATTTCATTTTTTTTCATGAATTTATTTCAAGTCCATTATTCAACCATGGTAACCGATTATCTATGTGAACTAAACCATTCATGATTTTATCACATGGTTTGATAAACCATGGAAAAAATATGATATGCACATGAAATAAATTATTTACATTAAATAATTTATATAGATAATATTAAGAATTACATTTAGAATAGTCTTCCCTTTCTGTTAAACATGGTTGAGCTAAATGGATTCCCAAATAGTATGCCAATCATGCACCTTATACATCATCTCCCAAAAATCATGTCATTATCACCATTATCCCTTATAAATTATCCTGAAACCAAAACTAATCTATTTGAAAAATAAATTTAATGATAAACAAAATTTCTTATAGAAATAAAAATAATCCATTACTATATGTAAAAATTGGATCTTTCAAGGTATTTATAAATAGGTAAAAATAGTATAATATAAATTGAAAATTAAATTAAAAATAATACCAAATACCCTTTTAAATACTATTTATTTCAAATAAAATTTATTAAAAATAATTTGAATGGATGTTTATATAAATAAAAAAAATATAATGGGGAAGGATTTTGGGAAAATTGATAATATATGGGAAAGATTAATTCATGAAGATATTGTTAAAGATAATAAATTTCAAGATATTATAATGACGATCATGAGAATAAAGATAAATTTTACCTAAAATAGTAAAAAATAATCCTTTTAGAAGATTATAAATGAAATTATATCCAATATTAGTAGGCATTTGATATCATAGATGTACATTAAAGGATTAATATAATAAAATTAAATAATATGGATGTGGATGATAAATATTCATTATTAAATAAAAGATATAAATCTAGTTTTTCATATAACTACCAATTTATAAAAATTATAAACACATGAAAGGGAAACTGGTAAGAATACTTGATAACCCTATTAATAAATAGATAAAAAAATAATTTGTCCTTAAATTGAATAAAATATATTTATTTTTAATGTATTTTCAAACATAAATAATCTTGATTACAAAATGTGATTTGTAATTAAACAATTTTTGACATTAGAATGCTTTTAAACAAATTTCATTGAATTAAAAACATGATATGGATATTTAAATCATTTTTTATTTGGAAATATAATCCGAAATTAATCATTATGAAAGTATATACACAATAAAAAATATGATAGGATGCGAATATGCTCATATATTAATACAAATAAAATCATTATGAGAAAAAAATATCTTTACACCCAACTTCTTCAAATGTTATTTAACCTCCTATATAAAAAAATGATCATATTAATTAATATTCACTTAACCAAATTTAAATCTTTCACCATTGAAAAACATACAATATATTTATACATTAAATAGATAATATTTTTTTGTTTTTTATATTCTTCATCAGACATTATTGATTTTTATCATTTAATTAATAGTTTCATAATAATGAATTATATTTTCATAAATTGATACCATGTTAATTATTCATAGATTATTTATTGTATTGCAATTTTTTTATTATTTTCAATCCCAATATAATTTTTTGACACCTATATATATGTTCAATGACAATGGAATCCATGAAGAACAATTTTTTTAAAATTTACCAATAAATATGGGTTAATAAATATTGATAATTGTATTTCATTTCTTCCAAACCTAACCATATTAATTACACATATTAATCTTAAAAATTATATTTTACAAATATTTATGTCTTAAATCATAGTAATGGTTAATATAATGTTGTTAAAAAAACATCAGTCGTGCTGTTTTTGGACAAAGGCATATAAGAAGATGATACAACAAAGAGTGATTAAGATTTCATAGTAATATAATTATAGAATAATATTATAAAAAGAACAATAATGATACTATTAAATAACCTAATTTTATAATAATATTTATAATTAGTGGATATGACATGGTATTTTAAAAAATTATAGAATGAAATAAAAACATACTTGATGAATTCGCTCCATCTAGACAAGAGATACTTTTAATTGAAGGATTTATTATTCTTTCTTAGAAATAGATGATATGAAATTTCAAAAAAATAATTATATAATGAATAATGTATTTATTTTGATGATATAATTTATTTTTTGAGTGGTTTCGGAGTATTAGAGGAGGGTCCCTTTTATAACATATTTTGAGTGACATTTTCAAAAATATTAAAATTTAAATATATATATAGCCAAAATTGTAAAAAAAAATTGTTGTTTATAATTTGAAATTAATTGAGGAAGGATAAGTTTTAGAATAAATTCATTCATTTACACCTATGAATATATTTTATAATTCATTTTTAATGCTTTATCTTCTAGTTTAACAACATTTTACCTCGTTATTGATTTACCATGTTAACTCATTTTTTCACAACTAATTTACATATATGAATATGAATGAAAGTAACATCCATAAAAAAATTATTCATCATCAATATTAATTTATAACCATTTAAATTTATTTATATTTCTGTACTGGGGAAATATATATATTTAATTAACTAGTAAAATATATCATAATTAATTTATTATTGGAATAATAAATTTAATAAATTTTGTGTTTTAATACTCTTTCACATCAATAAAAAATTAAATTAATGTCAATATTTTTTTATGAAATATTATATTAATTAAAAAATTAAAATTTCATCAACTTTGATTATAATTAATAAATTACAAAATTCATCAAAAAAATTCATTGAAAATATCAATTACATCATTATAGTGAATACTAATCCAACCACCTTGTATATTACTATCAATTATTAATCTTATATATATATATATATAATTACATGAATTATTATAATAATACATGAAAATAATTTATTGGTTTATAATCATTTATATAATATTTAAAAATAATTGTATTATTTTCATATTTTTAAAAAAAATTATGGTATTCATGGAGAACACATAGGTTAATGTTTTTTTGATATTTTCTTTTTATTTAGTTCAATTAATCATTTATATTTTTTAATTAAGTATCATATTTCATTGATATAATCATATAATTTTAATTTAATATTGTAATATTTTATTCAATTAAATATAATGTGGTTTAATTTTGTATTGTGTTTCATGTGAAACATGTTATTTAGAAGAGTGTTTTATAATATGAAGGTATAATACATTTTAATATATAGTGAAATTACAATTTACAAGAATTAAAATATATTTTGAAAGAAAATATCAATACTCTAATTAAAAAATAGCGATACTATTACCTAATTTCCTTATGTTTTGGGACTATAATTTTAAATACATTCTCCAGAAAAATTAAGATATTTATAAATACATATAAAACACCATATACTAAAACATTTTGTAGTAGTCATATATTGTCAATAACACAGTGAAAAGGGTTATAAGATTCAATAGTTTTGAAAATTTCAGGATTAATTAAACTTAAATTAGTTTTAATACATTGTTCTGTGGATTGAACTGACCTAAAAAGATCAAAAACATTGACCAAAGGAAGAAAAAGTGAGTTTAGTAGTGATTTTACACGAACAAAAATTAAATTTAACTTATTTAAGTCATTAAAATAATTAAATCCAAGAATTTATGAGTATCCTACCTAACTAATAAGAAATGAATATATTTAACATGGATATACAACCCCTCTATCAAGGTATGTCTATTGATAACATAATATCATGATGAAAATCTATTGAGAGTGTGTAAAAATAATATTCATATGTCACTCCCCCACCCCTATATTACAATGGGTTTATTATCTTTGGATATTTACACTCTCTAATCTCATATATAGTTATACTATTAAATAAATCACAAAATTATAATATATTTAATTATGAAATAAATAATGGGAAAAAAATTTACCTACACATCTCCATCCTCAAACTCACCCCTACCCCTCACAACATATATCAACTCACACGAACTCTATTGAACATGATTAAAATATACATTTTTTATGTGTTGTAAAAATGGTAGATATATAAGATAATATCCATGATACAATGAAGATATGTGTATTACATTCAAAGCCATCATGTAAGAACCTGGTTCTTATTTTAGTGGTATGGGCTTCTTCTTTTCCTTTTCCTTAAGTGTTTTTGAGAAAATATGGAAATGTGGAAAAAACCTGAATTTTTGAAACTACATGTCGTATACTTTGTCCACACGCCGTGTAATTTTGGCAGTGTTGGGATGAGTACACGGGGCATGCAGCCTTGTCGGTGATGAGGGGTGTAGGAACCGACTACACGACGTGTAGTGGTACCTTACACGGCGTGTATTCAGTCAGCATGCTTGAATAGTAAGGCAGTGGAGTTGCCGCCAGCTGGGTGATAGTACACGCCTTGAACTTGGTAGTACATGTCGAGTACTCATGTCGATGGATGAACAGTGTGGTGGTGCTGCCAAATGAACAGTTAAATGAAAGAAGTACACGATGTGTACTCAGAAGTACATGGCGTGTTCATTGTTTTTTTGGCTTAAAACAGGCAGTAGCATCCTCATTTGGCAGAGGAGGCATTTGATACATTTTTGAGCTAAAGGAGGAGGCCGGATCTTTTAAGATCCACTGGGCGTTCGTCTTGAATCTGTTTCGGCATCGGACGATTTCGTTGGAACCACACGGGTAGGCCCTCTCCTCTCCTGGTACCATTCTTACCAATTATTCTCCTAACGTAAGTTATCTACATTTTAATGGGTTATGTTCTTCATCATATCTACGCAGTTTTTGGGTGTTTCTAGAGTCGGCGTTCGGGTAAAACATTCGTTGGCGAATAAGGTAGGTGGCTTGGTGTTTATTTTCCAACTGTCGTGCGTTTTTGTGTGTTTTTGTGCCATGAACCCATGATGGGTATCGGGTGGCTGATTTTGTTGCTATATTTAATGCCTAGAATTTATTAGGTATTTAATTTTGATAATAAAATGCTGGTTTTTATTGTTGCTTAGATCTGGAACCTCCCCGGGGTCGGGTTCCTCTGTTTAGCCGTTTTTCCAGGATACCCGTGGGTATGCCTTCAATGTAGTAATTGTAGAATTGACTTGAGAGGAATTGCTGGTTACTTCTTGTTACTATAGGGCATGGACCGGTTACCTATTTAGCCTGAGGGAGTTTTTTTTATTTACCCTGAGGGCGTTGTTGTGATTAGCCTGAGGGAACTGCACTATTTGGCCCGAGGGCTATAGTTATTTTTCCTGAGGACAACCATTCGTGTCTGAGGGATTGACTTCTGTTCCTGAGGGCGACACTTCCTACGCCTGAGGGAAATTTCTTTTACACCTGTGGGCTATACCTGCAGGTTGGATTCTTCTTACCCGAGGGTATGGTTTTTCTTGTCTGATAACGTGGACTACTTGTTTAGAAATGCACTGTGGTGATTTCTAGTATATAATGAATTAAATGAATAATAAAATGGAAATTTAATTGTTATGATATTTACTTTTCAGTACGAATTAATTTATTGCATTTTACTATTGCACACTATTGTTGCATGCTTACATGTAGTTGGGCACATGCCTTTGGTGGGTGCCTACTAAGATATATTTCTCACACCCTGTTTGGATCATTCTTTTCGGCCCAAACAGATTACGTTAATGGAGGTGTAGATAGGGGAAAGAGTCCTTATACAGGTACTTGACTGTTGATGTGGAGTATGAGGGAATGGGACCGAGCCTGGGCTCGCGATGCTACTGCCAGCTGTTTTTCTTGTTTTGCTGTACTCTGTGTCTTTTTGTACTCTATTGATGTATAACATATTCTGGCTGTTTTCTTAGAACTTGAAACATGTAGCATCATCACTTATATACTGTTGGTTATATCCACCGTTGTAGTTATTTCAGTTGTGTATGTTTACTTCTTCTGCTGTCATTGTAGGTTTTATTTTATATTCCGTTGCGCTACACTTTTACGAATGAGGGCATAGTTTCCCCACTATCAGACCTGGGCACTTGCTGCTAGTCGGCAGCCTATGGCATTTGGGGAAATGGGCTTGAGGTCACGTGGCCAACCGGGCTCGGGGCACCCGTTGCGTGGCACCTGGGACCAGGTCATTACAAAGTGGTATAAAAGGGGTTTCTTTTCATTGACTATCTATTTGGATCTGTAGTCAGGGATAGGACTGAACAGTAGTTGGTAATAATTTGTGCCCGGGTGTAGCAAACCATTGTAGAGGAAAAATCCAGTCTACCTCGTATTTTGCAATTTTGTTGATTTTGCAATTTTACGGTAAATATGTTTCCACCGTTTGGTGACGCACTTGGGTTGTTCTGTTTATATTTTATCCATGGGTTCTATTTTGTTGCAACCTAATGAGATGATGGTATGCCATCTCATGCATCATATATGAATATGTTATAAATCACATGCCATGCATAGTTTCCATTCCATGTAGGTGCAATAGGATTTGCATGTTGTTGTGATAGTTGATGTGCTAATAAAGCATGCTGTTGTGATAGATTCTTGATAAATACTTGCCCTGGGATATGGTGTTTGTGTTTGAGCCCGTTTATATAATGGACGCCAATCATTGGTTTTTGGGGAGTTTGGGCCCCCATTGACCAGAATTTGGTGGATCATTGACTTTTTTTGTTATAACACAGATAAGCTGTGAAACTTTGATTCGTGGGGAGTATGGGCCCTCACGGATTGGAATTTGACACTTAGGTGATGGTTTTTAGTATTTTCTGGGTTTTGGGGAAGTTTCTGAGGTATTCTGTCTAGAAAACCTAGAATACACGCCGTGTAGGACCTCATACACGTCGTGTGTGTTCTTCTGTTCAGGAAGAAAAATGAACTTTTTGAGTACACTCCGTGTACCACAATTACACACTGTGTATTGTCTAACCATGTCACAAACCATGTGGGCGGTGACACAGGGTAGGGAAGAGCTTATAAAAAACACGCCGTATAGTTTCTGTGCACGCTGTGCAGTGTGACCCAGAGTCCAGCCGTGTAACTAACAACACGGGTCGGTGAACTCCTTGACAGAACACACCATGTAAATAATAGACACTCCGTGTAGTGTGACCTGGTGGGCCATGGACATCCAGTAGATCCACTAGCAGAGCCAGATACGGCACCAACTGTTATACCAGACACAGGCGCGGAGGTGAAGTTCCGGGAAGGCTTATTGCGGTTCATGCAGACCTTTCAGGGAGCACCGCAGGCTGCCACATCTATGGCCGAGCTGACAGGTATCATTCAGTAGTAGCATCCGCCTACGTTTTTAGGGGATGGCAGACCACAGGCTGTAGAGTCTTGGCTAGGATCGATGGAGACTATTTTTGGGCACCTAGAGACGCCTCCAGGGCGGAGGGTCTAGCTCACGACTTACACGCTGCGTGATTCCACCAAGAGGTGGTGGGATGTTACCACCCAGATAGAGTATCACAGCGCCATGGTGTGGGAATATTTATAGGTAGTCTTATATGACTTCTTCATTACCGAGACACTGAGGGAAAAATGATCTTGAGAGTTCATGAATCTACATTAGGGTGTTATGTTAGTAAAGGACTATTCTGCTCATTTTACAAATCTTCAGCATTTTGCACCCGTGCTGGTGGGTGAAGAGACGTTGAGAGCTAGACGTTTCGAGGATGGTCTTAGGTATGACATCCGAGTGCTGCTGAATGTTTTTAGGTTTCCTACTATACATGTGATTGTGAATAAGGCTCTGATTACAGAGAGGAACCTGTTGGAATTTAGTGGTGTGGTCCAGGATTGTTCAGCACCAGTTACTGGTATTATTTTTTCTGGAAAGAGGAAGAGACTGATAGAATTCTCTCATGGCTGCAGTACCATCCAGGTAGCTTCATTAGGTGGACAGGCTAGGTGCTTCCAATATGGAAGAGAGGGGAAAAAGAGACCTCAGTGTCCATGAGACCCAGTGGAGTGCCGAGCGTGCAACAATATGGGTCATCTGCAGTGCTTTTGCAGGGTGTTTTTACCAGTGTCTAGTGAGAGGGGTTCTGTACAGAGTCAACATGCACGAGCAGGACCCGTGACTTCTTACCAGTCAGGGAACTTGAATACGTCAGGGCGTGTGGGAAGAGATGGTGGTCGTGGCCGTGGTAGCCAGACACCAAGATCAAAAATGCAGTAGGGCGGGACAACTTTGGGTAGCCAGGATGTGTTGCAGGGCCGTGACACTGGGCAAGCATATGCAGTGCAATAGACCCATCAGGAGCAGGATCCAGGACCTTCGACACTTAGAGGTAATATTCTAGTAGCATCTGTCTTGTCATCAGTACTTTTTGATACGGGTGCCACAAATAGTTTCATATCTGTACCCTTTGTGGAGACCCTTAGGCTCGGTGTTTCTTCTTCTTCTGATATCATGAAGCTAGACACTTGTTGGGGACTAGGAAGGATTGTATGTTTCAGTGTTAGGAATTCCCATTTGAGGTTGGAGGGTGTCACTTCCTATGGGACCTTTATGTCTTGGAGACGACGAGATATAACGTCATACTCAGGATGAACTGGTTGGTTCCCTTCCGATCCTTTGTAGACTGCTATCTTCGCAGGGTGCGTTTCACGTCACCAGAGGATGGAGAGTTTCTATACAAGGGCGAATGGGATATTCAGGCGAGTCGAGGTGGACCAGAGCATCATGGGCGAGGTGGAGTCACAACCCAGATTGCAAGATTATATATGGATGATCAGGGGACTTATCAGATGGATTTCCCTCCAATTGTTGATCATTTCAAGGGTGTTTTCCCGGATTAATTTTTAGGTCTACCTCCGGTGTGTGAGGCGGATTTCTCTATTGAGCTAGTTCCAGGAGTAGGACCGGTGTCCATTCCTCCTTATAGGATGGCCATGCTTGAGTTGCAGGAGCTCAAGAGGTAGTTAGAGGAGCTGCAGGCGAAGGGTTTAAGCTAACCCAGTACTTCTCCTTGTGGTTCTCCGGTCCTTTTTGCGATGAAGGCGGATGGTACCCTCAGACTATGTGTGGATTATCTGAAGCTAACCCAGTTGACGGTTAATAACCGATATCCCTTTCCGAGTATAGATGATCTGTTTGATCAGCTTCGTGGAGCACGAGTGTTCTCAAATATTGAATTGACATCCAGATATCATCATCTGTGCGTTAGACCATCTGATATACCTCTCACATCATTCAGTAGTAGGTATGGTCTATATGAGTACACAGTTATGTCGTTCATACTCGCGAATGTGCCCGCTATTTTCATGGCGCTGAGGAATCGTGTGTTTCATCTGTATCTTGATTCATTTATGGTAGTATTAATGGACGACATCTTGGTGTATTATCACACTCGACACGACCATGCCACCCATCTTGTGATCGTATTGAGTAAACTAAGAGTGCGTCATCTATATGCTAAGCTCTCGAAGTGCCACTTTTGGATGGACCAGATTCACTTCCTGGGTCACATTATCTCAGAGGGAGGAGTTGCAGTAGACCTAGAGAAGGTGAGAGCTGTAGTTTCTTATGAGTAGCCTAATAATGTGTTTGAGATACGGAGTTTCTTAGGGCTGGCTAGTTACTAAAGATGATTCATACAAGACTTCTCCCCCTTAGCAGCACCGTTTACAGGTCTGACTAAGAAGGGTGTGAATTTCTTTTGGTTAGGAGCTTGCGAGACACATTTTTAGGACCTGAAAGAAAGGTTGACATCATCGCCGATCCAGATACCCCTAGAGCAGGGGAAGAGCTATACAGTTTACTATGATGCATCAGGAATTGGGATGGGATCCATTTTGATGCAGGGCGACCGAGTTGTTACGTACGGGTCACGGCAATTGAGGCCACATGAGAGGACTTACCCGACACATGACCTCGAGTTGGCTGTAGTTGTTCATGCATTGCGCTGTTGGAGAAATTACCTGTTGGGAGAGCATTTTGTGGTTTTCAATGACCACAAAATTCTCAAGTATATCTTTACATAGCGTTACCTAAATCTGAGGCAGAGAAGGTTGGTCGAGTACCTACAGTGCATCGATATTGAGCTTGCCTATACACGTGGAAAAGGTAATGCAGTAGCCGATGCACTAAGCAAGAAGACCCGGATACAGGCAGTGCAAGTGTCTAGTGGTGAGTGGCAGCTCATGGCTTTATTCTCTGAGATGCATCTGGAGGTGCACAACAGTCAGGGGAAGGTTTATATTTATTCTTTGGCTGTGAAATCTACCCTCCTGGATAGAGTGACGATGAGACAACTATTTGATTCTAGAAGGCCTAGTTCTATGGGAGTTGGTGGCAGGTGAGGACCCTCCTCCCGGTTGGACGATAGGAGATGACAGGGTTTTGTGTTTCCATGGACGTGTATGGGTTCTATGGGATATACATGAGGAGATGATGCGGGAGTTTCATGCTTCAGCTTGGGCAGTTCATCCTGGGGTTACCAAGATGTACCGAGACTTGAGACGTCAATACTGGTGGCCGGGTATTAAGAGAGAGATAGCTGGTTTTGTTACGAGATGTTCCACCTGTCAGCAGGTGAAGGAAGAGTATCAGAGACCAGCTGGACTATTACAGCAGTTGCCCATTCTTGAGTGGAAATGGGATGATGTCGTGATAGATTTCGTGACAGGATTGCCGAGGTCACCTCGAGGTAATGAAACCGTGTGGGTTGTTGGGGAAAGACTCAAGAAGGTAGCTCACTTCATGACGATCAAGGAGACCTTCGGTGTGGACGAGCTCTGAAGGCTGTATATCCGAGAGATCGTACGTCTTCATGGGGTCCCTCGTTCTATCGTTTCAAATAGGGATGACCGCTTTACTTCTCATTTCTGGAAGAGTTTTTAGAGGGCTCTGGGTACACAGGTGCTTCTGAGCACAGCGTACCACCCTCAAATAGATGGCCAGTCAGAGCGAACGATACAGGTGCTAGAGGACATGCTGCACGCATGTGTCCTATAATTTGGGGGCTCATGGGAGAAGCATATACCCTTAGTCGAGTTTTCCTATAACAATATTGTTCAGGAAACTATTGAGATGGCACCATACGAGGCTTTATATGGTAGGACATGCTGATCACCTTTGTCCTGGTTAGAGGCAGGTGAGGCAGCTTTACTGGTGCCACAGCTTGTGTAGGAGACATCTGAGCTGGTCCAGTTGATTCGGAAGTAGATTGCTACCGCACAATCTCAACAGATCTCTTATGCTAATCGTCGTAGACGACCTTTGGTGTTCGTGGTCGGGGATCAGGTTTTCTTATGTATTTTTCCAAGACTGGGACACAAACAGATCAGGAGACATGGTAATATTTTACCGAGGTATGTGGGACCATTTGAGATTCTTGAGAGAGTCGGGCTGGTTGCCTATCAGTTGTAGTTACCGCAACGGTACCGAGCCATGCATGACATCTTCCACATGTCTCATTTGTGTCTCTACCTTTCAGACCTGTCTCACACCTTCCAGCGTGAGGAGGTTGAGCTTCAGCATGATGCGTCCTTTGAGGAGCATCTGATCCGTATCGTTGACAGGAGCACGAAGGTTCTCCGAGGCCTGTCAGTTCTACTTGTACGGGTGCTATGGCTGCATGGCCGAGTGCATAACGAGACTTGGGAGCGGGAGGCCGTCGAACGTGATCAGTGTCCAGAGCTGTTCTGAGCTTTATCTTCGTCACCCTTGTAAGGGCAATTCGGGGACGAATTTCTATAATGGGGGAAGTTTGTAAGAACCTGGTTCTTATTTTAGAGGTATGAGCTTCTTATTTTCCTTTCCCTTAAGTGTTTTTGAGAAATTGTGGAAAATGGGGAAAAATCATGAATTTTCGAAACTACATGCAGTGTACTTTGTCCACACGCCTTGTACTTTTGGCAGTGTTGGGATGAGTAGACGGGGCGTGTAGCCTTTTCGGCAACGAGGGGTGTAGGAACTGACTACACGCCATGTAGTGGTACCTAACACGCCGTGTAGTCAGTCGAAATGCATGAATAGTAAGGCGGTGGAGTCGCCTCCAGCTGGGCGATAGTACACGCCGGGTACCTGGGAGTACATGCCGTATACTCAAGTCTACAGACGAACAGTGTTGCGGTGCTGCCAAATGAACACTTAAATGAAATAAGTACTCGCCGTGTACTTTTTTTTTCGTCTTAAAACAGGCAGTAGCCTCCTCATTTGGCAAAGGAGGCATTTGATCAATTTTGGAGCCAATGGAGGAGGCCAAATCTTTGAAGAATCACCGGGCGTTCGTCTGAAATCTGTTTCGGCTTCATAAGATTTAGTTGGAACCGCACGGGTAAGACCTCTCCTCTCCTGGTTCCATTTTTACCAATTCTTCTACTAACATAAGTTATCTATGTTTGAGTGGGTTTTGTTCTTCGTCATATCTACACTGTTTATGGGCGTTTCTGGAGTCTTCGTTCGGGTATAACGTTCGTTGTCGAATAATGTAGGTGGATTTGTGTTTATTTTTCAACTGTCATGTGTTTTTGTGCATTTTTGTGCCACAAACCCATGTTGGGGTGTCATGTGGCTGAGGCTGTTGCTATATTTAATGCATAGAATTGATTAGGTATTTAATCGTGATAATAAAATGCTGGTTGGAATCGTTGGTTGGATCCGGAACCACCACGGGGGTGGGTTCCTCTGTCAAGCCGTTTGGCCAGGATACCCGAGGGTAGGACTTCAAAGTAGTAATTGTAGAATTTCCTTGAGAGTAATTTCTTGTTACTTCTTGTTACAGTTGGGCATGGCCTGGTTACCTATTTATCCTGAGGGCATTTTTGTATTTTTCCCGACGACGTTGTTGTGATTATCCTGAGGGCACTACACTATTTGGACCGAGGGCTATAGTTATTTTACCTGAGGGAAACCTTTCGTGCCTGAGGGCTTGAATTCTGCGCCTGAGGGCAACCCTTCCTACGCCTGAGGGAATTTTCTTTTACACCGGAGGGCTATACCTCTGGGTTGGATTCTGCTTACCTGATGGTAAGGTTTTTCTTGTCTGAGGACATGGACTTCTTGTTTAGAAATGCACTATGGAGATTTCTAGTATATAATGAATTAAATGAATAATAAAATGGAAATTTAACTGTTAAGTTAGTTACATGTTAGTACTGCTTAATTTATTGCATTTTACTATTCACACTATTGTTTCTTTCTTACACGCAGTTGGGCACGGGCCTTTGGTGGGTGCCTACTAAGTTATATTTCTCACACCCTGTTTGGGTCATGCTTTTCGGCCAAAATAGATTACGTTACTGCAGGTGTAGATATGGGTAAGAGTCCCTATACAGGTACTCAACTGTTGGTGTGGATTAGGAGGGCATGAGACTGAGCCTGGGCTTGCGATGTCACTGCCACCTATTTTGCTTGTTTTGTTGTACTCTGTGTCTTGTTGTACTGTATTGATGTATAACATGATGTGGCTGTTTTCTTAGAAATTGAAACATGTAGCATCATCACTTATATACAGTTGGTTATATCGACTGTTGTAGTTATTTCAGATGTGTTTGTTTACTGATTCCACTGTCGTTGTAGGTTTTATTTTGTATTCCGTTGCTCGACACTTTGACAAATGAGGGAATAGTTTCCCCACTATCAGACCTGGTCCCTTGGTACTAGTCAGTAGCCTCTGGAGTTTGGGGAAATGCGCTTCAGGTCACATTTCAAACCGGGCTCGGGGAACTCGTTGCATGGCACCTGGGACTAGGACGTTACATATCATAAGAAGTAATATGTACAAAATGAAATAAAGATACATAAAAAATTTCTTATTTCTAAAGAATCACGGTTGAAGAGAACCTTTATCCACTATTGTATTATATAAATTTATATATATATATAACAATTTAATTATATTTGATAATAATAGAAAATTAATTAATCATATTTTACTACATCGTAGTAATTTTTGGACAATCCTAGAACATCATTTCCGATCTATTATTTATAGATACAATTACTATGAAATATAATTAGAAATATTCCTTATATCCTCCAATAGAATTTTTTTATCATTATCTCAACATAAACCTCTTGGATTATAAATTTTATGTTTTTATTTGATGTGATCATACTCCTTCATTTCCATTAAAATAAACATCATTATTCTATAATGATTGAGTGTATAGGATGAGTAATAAAATATCTATAAATCTATTAAAAAAACTAAATATTCATAGAAACTCTATATATCACCATTTTTTGTGGAGTGTTTTCATATGAAATGTGGTTATAGATGTTGAATTTAAATTATTTTTTTCAACTCCATAAATGCCAATATGATTCTTGATTAATAATCAAAAAAATTTATGTATTAGAATTGACTGTAGGAAAACCATATGCCATAGATGTAACACAGGGGTGTAGGATTCTTTGTGTGAATGATATCCATATGACAATAGTGTAGATTATCACCAATAAAAAAACTAATATATCCCTATCATTTAAACTACAACCATTTTCCCCTATACAATGAATAAAAGAATCAATGTTTTTAGAATATTTGATCATAGAAATACAATTGTTTGTAGGACACAACATTTCTCTCACGAATCATTTCTCATATCATCATAACTACTCGTATGATAGAACAATCTAGATGATGGAAAATTATCAGATTATATAACCTTGGCCTGTAGTGTTATGAGATTGAGGATGGACCGTAATGAATTTTTCTAATTATTTTGGGAATCCACATTCATAAAAATTGATGGCCATCAGTGTAGAACTATTCTGATCAAAATAGTAATGTTCCATGTGCTCCGAATTTTTGTCCATTGTGTTTCAATGATATAACGTGTGTTTTCTGTGGTGTATCATATGGTTTAGGAAGAATATAATATCCCAAATTTAGATTGTGTAATTTCATTTAATTTCTTAGTACCTCTAACAACATGTGTCCCACAACAATGAATCCAGTATCATTCCACCACTATGGAATAGATCATGTAGTAAAAAGATGAATCAATCCTTAATGATGAATGATGTAACCTAACACCACTTTTCACAGGCTCACTCTAACGAGACCCTAATCCCACTACTTGATGGACCTTCCTCCCATGAAATTGTGTTCACATGTGCTTGTTCATGTTCAATGTCTGATTTGGTCAAGCCTTCTACCACATGTATATAACCATCACTGTGATTTATGATGATGCAGTGGGAGATGATATGTTGTTTTCTCATTTTTGTTATTTCATTTAAAACTTTTTCTATAATTTTTATACGTCTTTAATTTTTCCCTATTCAAATTACATTCTATATATCCTAAAAAATGACAACAAAATTATAAATCATTAATATAAAATGTAGTAATTTTGAAAAATAATAAATAGAATGTTATTAAGAAATTAATATAATTTAAAATATCTGGTCAAAAAAAGAATTGAAAAACTATATTAATCGAAATTAAATTGAATTTTTTTAAAAATTATGAAGAAAAAAAATCGGACATTGAATGAAAATTTTGTTTTGAAAACATATATCTCTAATAAGAAATAATAAATACCCTATATTTTAGAAAGATTTACTATTCAATATTAATGACAAAAAAACTTCAAAATTGTTATAAATAACATACAAGTAACATATGATGAATTAAAATAGCTCATCAACAACATTTTTTCTGTTTTATTTTCCATAAGAAAATTATTGTTTCTTTTTCCTTTCATTCATTTTATCCATGTAAATATTTTTAATTAAAAACTCTAATGTCTATCTACGTCCTTAAGAAATTTTTATTCACTAAAAATTCATAGAGAAGTACTATTTGTATTTCTTATCACACCATTAGTATATATGCCAATATTTGAACTGGAAAAAATCATTGATTTTCAATGTTTTAAGAAAAAATCACTAAATATTATAAGGGATTTATAAGAAACAATATATGAATCAAAGGATAAATGATGGTAAATAATTGATCAAATAAATACATAAAAATAAATATAAATATTATCTATAAAATATATTTAACTATATTAAATTTAATGCCCAATGAAATTCTCCACAAAATAAATCACATCTTACCAAAATCCAATATCAAGTTAAATACAATTTATAATGAAAAGATAATAAATTATTAAAACATCATTATTTTTTTATTGACATAATTTTTTAATCTTTTGTGATAGGAAATGCATCACATCCACCCCAAAACCAATTTATTAAATTCATTGGTCAATGAATTTAATATTTGAACCATTAAAAACAACCCAATATTTTTATAATTTTTGTAATGGATTACTAGAAGTAAATATTATGGTTAAAGTCATGATTTTATTATAATATCCCATGAAATTTTGACAAAATATATCCTCTAGTTAATTTAAATTATTTGTGTCCATTATGTTCAACTCTCCTAATAGATTAATTTTGATTATCAAATAAAATAATAATGTGTTTGTAAGAATAGATATAATTGGACTATAATGTGACCCAATAATATATAATGAAATTCATGGAATATATGTAATAAAATTGACATAAATTTTAAAAGTTAAAATAATTATAATGGTAAAATCAATGATGTAGCTAAATTATATTTAATTTGAATTTCTGCAATGATGTTTTTGAAAATAATAAAAACAAGTCCATGTATGTATCAAGTCCCATATCATCTTATGAAATCTAATATTATTTAATTGGTAGGGTTTCTTAATGAAACTTCATTGGAATCGGGTTATATGCTACTGAAGATAATCCCGAATATCATGGATAATAATAATATATCAATCAAAATAATTTTTTTAAAAAAATCCTGAAAAATAAAATAAAACTTCCTCAATAGTTAATTAAAAAGACAAACCATGATTAAATTATTAAAAATTCTTATACATAATTAATTTAATTTAATAAGACCATATTACTTTTTCAGTCCCATTAAGATAGAAATTTAAATAGGTCATTATGGGGATTCCATGAGATTTATTATTTAATTGTTTATAACATCTTTCATAATAAAATAATGGTTATACAACTATTAATAAAAAATACATGACACTTTATAATAGTATAGTAGTATATTTGAGTTTTAAAAAATATGGGTTTCACACCTTAATATTAGAAACAAACTCATCTTTTATATTATTAATTTTTCTTCATGTAACTATAATAAAAAAATAGATAAATCCCATGGTCTATGTAAATAATGAAAAAAAGAAATGGAAGGAGTTGGTTTAAAAACATCATAATGTAACACAATATTTATGTCATGGTATAACTAGAAATACATGTTTCTATAAAAATATTTAATTAAGATCATTAATGATGACCATACCTCATGAATCGTGTAACATCATTAGGGTATCATGCCAACATTATCATATTGAACCTATTCTTACATTTTTATGTATTTTATATTTTTATCAAACATTTCCTTCTATTTATGAACTATTTCACACATAGTGGTGATTTCTAGTGGTGGACAGCCCAAATAATTGGAAATATAATTCATTGAATCCCCATCCACTATAACACATGATTTCTTTTCATTGGTTGCTTAGATTAATTAAATACACCACTTTTATCCTCAAATTAAATGAACACTATATCATGTTCTTCTTCAACTTCTTCATAAAGATACTTTTAAAAAAGACCCATAATATATTTCCAGAATTCAACATCTGTAAAATATTATTCCTCGTATTTTTCTATAAATTTGGAGGGTTCTTATTTATCCTCATCATCTTCAACTAATAATGTATCCTCAATGAAAACTTAAAAAAATATAACTAGATTGGATCTTACTAGTATTTTTACTTCATCATTAGTTGTTCATCCCAATATTTCTTCAATATAGGCCTCATAGTTGAATCATTATCCCAATTCCTCACCTTTCTTATGAATTTTCACTATATTCACAATCCTTTATTGAACATGGATTCTATGATTTCAATTGTATTTATAGATCTCGAGTGTGGTTATGATAACATTCATTTATCATGATTATAACATAATCATCAATTTATTTCCCTCATTTGTTGGTAAATATTCTGTGATAGTATGGATAATTTTATTACTAATTGGATTTATTTCCCCACCTCACTTAATCTTGAGATCAGAATCATAAAAAGAAACCATGAATATAATATAATAAAATAAATATCAATGATACAAATGTAAAATCATGATATAAAAAATTGTAGAGAAAATTATTTTTTTAAATGATGAATATATATGAACATTATAACTAGAAATTTCCTTGTAAATTGTCAGTTCTATTGGAACACATTAAGTTCTCTAGTAGATCCAATCTATTAATTTAAGAACCCCCTATAGACATTGAATACTATTTTATATGAAATGTATATGATGAGTTCTATCAAATGAGGAAAATGATTATAAGATTAAATATTTTTGAATTTTACATGGAATAGTATATATAAACTCTCTAGGTAATAATATGTTGTCGAGTGGAATTACATAAAATGATCAAAATATTAGATAAAAAGAAATGAGATCGAATTATTTGTAGTTGGATCAAGTATAATAATTTAATTTTACTTATATAATTCATTGTAGTAATTATTTGTAATATTGTTTGGAGTATCTATTCCAACCCCTCAACCTTAACTAGATATACCATTGATAGATGACCCTACTATCTTGATAATTCTATTATCACACTAAGAGAATGAGGATAAAATTATTGACTAGAATAAAATGTAACTAATATATATGAATCCCTAGAAAATAATTTATAATGGGATAATCCCCTAAGAGGATCACATTAATAATACAAGAAAATAATTATATTTACAAATAAGTCAACAAATATTACCATGACTTTCTACACCACAAATATAAAAGAAAAATATTTTATGTACACATATTTTTTATTAAACTCACCCCCAACCAAAACTCATAAAAACTATTGCCCACTCGAAAAAACATGAATAAATTTCAATTATTAGAGATGAAATATAAAAGTTATGATTGAAATTAAAACAGCTAGAAATAATGAGGAAATATTTTTATTACATTCAAAACTAACATAGTCTTTTTGATGCTAATATATAAAATTTACAATGATAAAATTTAAAATATATATACAATCATGGTCAAAGAGGAAACATATCATACAATGTCATTGTAGATTCTAGAGAGTAATCTCCAGATTTATTTTGTTTGTAGTTTCTAATTCTAGTATTTAAAACTACCCATTTAGCTAAAAGTTCATATAGGGTTATGCTTACATTAATGCATCTTCTATCCATTTATAGATTTTCATTCATTGATATCATAATTAAAATATAACTTGTATCCTCAAAATAGATTTTCATATCATTATGTCTCTTTAAACCTCTAAAATATAAAAT
Source organism: Viscum album (assembly GCA_963277665.1). Taxonomy (NCBI): domain Eukaryota; kingdom Viridiplantae; phylum Streptophyta; class Magnoliopsida; order Santalales; family Viscaceae; genus Viscum; species Viscum album. The sequence continues at coordinate 792,948,417 of OY728143.1, read as the reverse complement.
CATTAATGTGATTGTGAAGTGATAATATTATGTTAAACACATTTGAATGAATCTAATTATCCACAAATTAAAAATGGTTTTGTTCGAGTCTCTACTTATGTACAAATATTTTAAAATTATTATATTTTCATATCATCTTCATATCTCCCCTTACATTGATGAATTATTTTTACTTCTAAATTTATAGACTAACCCATATATAAGATCTTTTTTAAATCGAATGTACCCAGTTTCTATACATTGTAATCATAAAAAAACATGGATCATTTAAATTTCCAATATAATCAAACACTATACTATTCAAATAAAGGCTTTGTTGAACGATTCATATGTATATGAGACTATTCAAATAATATAAATAAATATGAAACCATCGTTTTGATTCACTCTTTTTCTTATAATGTATATTTAATTTATGATCACTACCAAAAAATTGTAGAAACCCCACTTCGTAGTTTTTTGAACAATACAAAACCAGTCATTCTCTATGGTGAATTATTTCTCTTACTCCGTAGTATCCATCTCCTAAAAAACAAATCATCTATTATTTCTTCCCAGTGAAGGATTGACATATCATTTATCTTTGTATGTGTTGTAATTCTAGGGAAAGAATAGGACCATGGTACTACATCACCATATATTATAACTTTTACATTAACCATGATTCATGGACATGGATACGAAGTTTTATACATTCAAAATACCATTTCCACCTTTGTTCCACATCATCACAAATGACAGATCAGTGTGTAGTGGGTTCTATCTATAGTGTTGCATATTTTTTAGGAATATGAAACATGAACTAGAATAAATAGTAGCATATATTTAAACTACACTATACATGTACGAATCAACATTCCACCAAAAGTAATTGAACATATTTCCTCCATTATATAATATATATTTCTTCATAATGTTGAATCATTTTGGGTTGGGGTCCAAGAACACATAAATCCACCATTCCACAACATAGGCCGATGAGACCATTACCTTACCACCACACATTCATTTCTCTCATGTACTGGTGTGATCATGTTCTTATGTATGCATCATGAAGAACCTTTTTAAGAATCCTACCACTTGTCCATATCTTCATATGGACTTCTTGACCAACATCCCATCATGGTTAATCAATTTTATTTTCTCCCATTGGATGAGTGTTTTCCTACAATGTATATATTTTTTGTAAGTAACCCATAATTTTATTCAATTTCCACCCATAAAAATATAATAAATACAACTATTAATTTTTCTAATTAATAATATTTTATTAAATATTTAAAATAATAGTTATTTTTTACCTAGAAAATCATAGTTCCATAACATATCTTGAAAAAATAATCTATTAAATTATAATTTAATGAATTTCACATTAAAAGTTTTATACAAAATATAAAATCATCATTAATGGTTCACGTTCTTATGTTTCATCCTAAATCCTCTGACCCCTCCAATATAAACATCATCATCATGTAGATTTTTATTTAAAATTTAAATAAAACAGTACATGCAAGGACCATAAAATTATGTCGGATGAGACACTACTATGTTGATTTAATATAATGAAGACATAGGGAGTCCCCTTTAATTATGTTAATCCCCATTGGCTTCATACAGTGAATGTTATGGAAAACTAATCTCTCTGAGCCTGGATTTTTTAGAGAGGCCAGATAGTCCACTACCTCATTCCCCTCCCACTATGTGTTACACACTCTAGTGGTGTGGCCAAGGATACCACAATACTTGAAAAATATAAATTCAATAAACCAACGGTTATCACCAAGACGTTGGAGCAAATTATAATCCAGCATTGAGTCATTTTCGACTTCTACAAGGGAAATAAATAGTATATTCGACTAATATTTTAGTACATTTTTTCAAAGATCCAATATATGTATTATTTTCACCATGTAAACTATATCATGTTCTAGTTGTACTACCCTTGATTTTAATATATTAAAATGATCAGGTATTTACTTCATCAAACGAAACCCCTAGAACACATCATTAATTTTAGAATTTTATAATTTAAGTGTCGTATTGATAGATACAATCCACATTTGATCAGTGATTTTGAAATTTCTAATGTATCTATGACTCTAAATACCCTTTTTATTGAATATTAAAACATTATTACATGGTGATATTTAATGAATAAATTATCTATGACATAAATATTCAAATATCATATATGATCATCATTATAACACCTTTTTCTAAATGATATATATTTCTTATGACACAATATTTTTTGAATATTGTATTTCATGTCATTAGAAATAACTATGCCAATCAATTTATGCTCTACACATTTGATACCAAATTTGGACTTTTCCACTTCATTATAATCTGATCCTCATAATGATCCTTTTGAATGTACGAATGGAATATTATTATTATTTTTGAATGAGTATTGGGTAAAATATTATGTTCAAAACAAATTTCAAATCCATTAAATTGTATTATATAATATATTTTTTAATATGAATGGTCCATCCGGATAAACTAATTTTCTTGAGGATGATTATAAATGATACAGAACAAAACTATATTAAATGATTTTTTAAGACCTCACAAAAGAATGAGGTAACCATTAAATCTAAAAATAGTAAACTTTAGGGTGGTACTATATAGAGACTTATCACATTATACATATATTGCATGGAAATTTGATAAAGTGATCAATATTCTCAAATAACAGTGAGACATTTTATTTTCATAATTCAGTAACCGAAAAAAATTTATTACCATTAAATATCATAGTGTGACCTATTGTAAATTATATGTTGATATTAAACCATTTTAATATAGTTATAAGTAATGGTTAGTCAATAAACATGGACATGGTCATTCCATATAATAAATAAGTCACTCCAATAATCTAGATATATACTCAAAAACATATAATGTTATATTTTCCAAACAAATATGAATAATTATATATATATATATATTATTACATCCACGATGGTTATATAATGATGATATATGTTCATCATATAATAGATATTGCATAAATTATTGTATTGGTGGAACCCATAACCATTTACAGATTATTTTAATTATATCATTATAAAATTTGAATTCTGGTATTTTACATATCTAATACTATATCTCTATGTCCTCATTCCATGTCCTTATAATCATAACATGGATTGATAGTTTAGGATTAATTTGGGATAGATATGAATTCTCCTCATAATCATTATTTTATTGTTGACCCATGGAATTATTTTTAGTATTGTTTGTATATAAATCCATATCATAGAAAATGTTTCATGATACATTATGTTTAAATAATAAGATACCATATTGTCTTTCTTATTTAATGAATTAATCAATTATTCATAGTCTATTATCAACTCAAACTATATCATTGGATGAATGCTCAGCTACCAATACGTGAAAATATATATTACACTCTAGTGATCAATATATATTAATCACATTTCTATATAGACGTAATGAATACATATCTTAAATGAAAACAATTACTATTATATTCTTTAGTTGATGATTTAGTAAATTTTAATCACGAATTATGGATTTAAATTGTGAATAAGCTACCAATACATCATTATGCATAAGAATGAATCTATATGACTTTGTTGATTAATCACTATATATTACAAATCCATCTCAACTATAGGGTAGTGTGATTAACTGTGAATCAAACAACAGTATATGGAGTTGATAAATATATTATTGTTATTAATTTATCTATAGTAACATGACTCCCTTCCATATTAACATGGTTAGTGGGATTGATAGTTACAAGAAATTTCTCATAAAAAATCTCCTAGAATCCAACCAATCCAATAAAAATGTGGATCATATAAATTTTTTCTTTAAGGCATTTTATGTAATTGTAGATGTATTTTAATTATCCATATATATGAACTCATTGATTATTATATTATCCATTGTCGATATATTCTATTACTGGTATTTAAACTGGATAAAATTAGAATAAAATATCTTGTTCCTCATTTTTTTTATCAAATTCCATAAATGAGCTTAATATTTGTAATTTCCCATGGTATATAGAAAAATATAAATTATAAAAACTATGAATAAATGAGTGGGGTAATATTTATATTTTTATAATTAGATACATGAATATTTTATGGTATTATGTGTGTCTGGATGGACTCATTTTAAATTCACCATTTCCATACCATGTGTGTATGTCAATATATGGTCTGTCTTACCTTTTGATGTTAAATTAATGATATCTAGAATGAAGTGGAATCATTGAGATATATTCATACCATAAATTAGTGAAAACTAGAAATAAATATGGTGTATATGATTCTATCACTTGATCATGTTTTCTACAGAATGTGTTTTTTAATAAAATAAATATCATCAATATGTTTGATTTCACACTATAATGAATTGTAAGGAACCATGATATACTATTCATATTTTTACCAAAAATGTCTTTTATAGTCCTTAAATTTTTTTTTCTGTTAAAAAATTAACAAATATTTTAAAAATACGCAAAAAGTTTCTTGATAAAAACTATATATTAATATGTACATATTTTTTTATTTCTATTTGTTATTTAATAATAATGTTATCTCAAAGAATAATTTTAATTTATTTATTTTGAAAAAAATAAAACTAATTTTTGAAACAATAATAAATTTTATTTTAAAAAATAATACTTATTTATGTAATCTAAATTTCCAATGTTTCATTGATTAATTTATTGAGAATTTTAAAAAAAATAATTATTTTTCGATGAATTGAAATAATACAGATTTTTGTTAAAAAAAGATATATCATATAAAATATTTAAAATATATAATTTATTATATAAATTTTTATAAAAATTTTAAAATTAAAATTTATATAATTATCAATATAATTTAGTTGTTTGGATTAGTTAAATATTAAATTTTCATGTTAAAACCTTATCTTCTTATGAAAATTCTATTATTCAAAAACTGCTATGTCATCGTGTGTGAATGTTTCATTTTAAATTAAATATTTATATTCAGAATAGTTAAATTTTTATTAATTGGCAACATATGTGGAATTATAATAAAAAATATTATATAATAAGGACAACTTAGTGTCTGGTTAAAATAATTGTTAAACTAGAAAAAAATAACTACAGTTGTAGAGTTAAAAATCAGTTTACCAAGTGATTAAACAAAAACAATTATGGTAATTATGTCCTATTAACATGACCATATCCAATTTTATGGACATATATAGACCATATAACCGATAATTATAACAATTAATCTACTTTAGGTGCCTTTATTATGGTGAAAAATGAGGATACACTGTTTTCTATTCAAACATTCTAAATGTACCTTCTTCTAAATTTATAAAAGTACACCACAATCCTCATCACATCACGGTTTAAAAAATTTAGTTCACACAATAACATATAAAATTTAATTATTTGATCTTGAATCAATTTCATGGAGTTATATATTTATTATGACCCCCCAATTAAGGTTATTTCTTTAACTAAGTGAGGTTTTACAAATAAAAGATAAAATTCTGAAACACATTATATTATTTTATTTATATATAATCCTCCTATTAAAATAATTACACCATGATGTTATAAGAAAATAACTATATACCATATAAGGTGATTTGTCTATTTTCATATCATTATATATATATATATCAACTTCCATCAAGCAGGAAAGGAAATCCTCAATCCTGTATACGACGGACAACCGCCTCACGAGCCTATATAGGTCATTTTACAACACTATATATCAGAACATGGTATAATTATAGATTTAACATATTTATATGATATTTATACTATAATTAATCTTTCTGAAAAATTATATCAAAGATAAATTAATACTTTTTATCATGTGGAAACATGATAACTCCATTAATGTGTATGCCATTCTATACCCTCCAGAAGTGATGTGATTTGTTTCTATATATATTCTTTACATGAAGGTTAATAAGGGTATGTTTATTAAAAATATGTGATATAAAATAGAGAAAAATAATCATTGAAATGTAACATATTTTCTATCAGAATTTAATTTCATTTATCAAAAAAAGGGAATCAACATTTAAGTGTACGTACGACCTACCTTCTCCAATAATGGTGTAAATAATTTTCTGTATATAAAACTAATGAATTTATATAAAAACATATATGTTATATTTATATAGTTTTAAAAATTCTATATATTATGTAACAATGATTGAATTAAAAGAAAAGAAATACCATTCCATAGCATTGGTAAAAAGTTAAGCATTTGTTACAGAAAATGGGATTTTAACAAGAAATTGTTAATTCAAGTGAATTAAATGGTCAAATGTAAATAATATATGATATGATAAATTTTATTATACTCATATAATATAATTTCAATAAACTTTTAATTATTATAATATTGGACTGAATTTATATGAATGAATTTGATACTTAAGGTAATGGATTTTTGTTATAAGTTACCTTCATTTGAACATATATTAAGTTATGCACATAACATATTTTATGAAGTGTACATATAAAATAAATTTTAGGTTATATCATTAATATAATTATACTAATGATATTCAATGAATTAAATCCTTAGTTTTTTAAAAGTGACTCATGATTCAAAAGATGAAGTGGTAATGGGTTTTTGTTATATCCTTTTAATGACCCATTCCCTACATTCATAAATTTATTGCCTTAATTTATCAAATTTTCATAAGATGCTAGAGATTTAATCCAAAAGGACTTAAAATTTTAACATCCTTGGGGTACTATATAAATATTTCATATATAAATTACTTTTTATAGATAATATACAAGGAATATTTTCATGCATGATACCATTTATCAATAAGCATAACATTACATATCATTCAAAAAATATTTCCTGGAATCATGGAGAAAAATAAATTAAATAAAATGGGAGAAAACTAATTATAATCAAGGGACATGTATAGAATATTTTAACTTGATTTAAAAATTAATAGTATATATGGAGTGAATAATATATGATCTATTAATTCCATATAAAAATAAAATGATAGTAAAATAAGACTATGGATATTATAACTAATAAAATAATCACCAGTGATAGTAATTATAAGGGAATATATGTTTGATTTCTTCACTATCAAGATCTACCCTCAGGATTGTTAATGTCAAGATATATTATTCAAACCATTAAAATATATTGGTAAAAACACATAGGATATGTGTCAACATCTATCCTACGTAAAATTTAAATCAATATAGAGACAAACACAATGGTTTTATTTCAAACTAATTTTTGTTCATGATATTATTTATGCATCGAGGGGAATATCTATATACGATCGCCTCTAACTATTTCTTGTGTAATTCAAACCTCACATTAAAAACAATACAACTGAATCGATATATACAAAAAAATCAATAACTAGTCATATGGTATAGCAATAATTCCAATTACAACTAACCATAAACTATTTAATAATGTGTCAAAGATGGTATAATAATATGTAACCACAATGATGTATGTGGTTTTAAGAAGGATGTTGACATAAATATAAATTTCTTAAATGGAATCGCTAAAAACTTATTTAGGAAAAACCCTTATCAAACCACTATGATAACAAATACACCCTATTATTAAAAAAACAATTAGGCCAAAATATCCAAAAAATTAAACATGATATTTCATTTAAGGAAACATAAAAATTTGAAAAAGAAGATAAATATTAAATAATTTCCATGGCAGTGAATAATTTATTTTCATTAAATATGTTAATAATAGAACATTCTTTTTTTCATTTCATAAAATTAAAATTATAAAACATGTAAAAATACTCATTTTTCAAAAACCATTGATTGAAAATTTATATATGAATAAATTTATAATATAATAATTTTATATAGATAAATATATAAACTAATATCCTGATAATTGACATGTAGAGACAAATATTTTCAAATTAAATGATAACCCATTTTAAAATATGATTTTAAATCAATGTTTCCCATGAAATATTGATGTATTTGAATCACAAGGAATAATAAGTAATACCTTTTAATGAAACATTAACTAACATGAGATTAAATTAAATCATGATATGATATGTTAATATTTATTTATATAAACCTCATAAAATTAAGTGGGTGTATAAAATCAAAATAAGCCTCAATGAAAGGAGATTACCATGAAGTGACATACCATAGGTTTAATTTACTTGTATGGTCTTTATAATTCAGGATAATAAATATAGGTTTATTATAAATATATCATATAACTATATTAAATTCAATAATTACAATTATAATTTACTTAAAGCATTATACTACTTTTTTATTAACAATTACATGTTATACTCACATATCAGGTAACAACTGCTTTGGTTTTCACGTGCATTTTTATGTGTTATATTTAATATCATATTACTTCTATCAGGGTTTAGTAATATAAAATATGATTACCATGAAAATAAATATAATATATATTTAGTATATAAGTATTTATAATAATATAATATATATAAGAATAGAAAATAAAATACCCCATTCCTAGAAATAGAAGGTTGTACGCACACATGAACACCATTTTCAATTTTTTGTCATATTCATAAGAAGAAATTAATAAATATAACTATAGTAGAATTATTATGTCATATACGTCATGAATTTTCAATAACAATATCCTTAATGTATTCCATGTAATGTGAGAAAAAATCACATCATTTTGATGAGGCGATAGTTCACACGTCCACAAACAATGTTATTGTAGTTATAAAAAATGAGATCATGTAGGTATATGTTATATAAAAATAATAAAAAAAATAAAAATTAATAAATTATATATAAAAAAATAATAGAAATTACATCATTATTCCAAATAATTAATAGTGGTAATTGAATAAAGAACAATATAAGTTCATGAGGTGGTATTCTTCTGTACACACAAATGGTGATTCTGTATCCCATTTCATACATGTTCGGGTTAGATTAGGTTGTAAAAAAAATAAAAAAATAAAAAAATATATTTATGAAATTGAGGATATTATATATACATGAAATAAAAATATTAAAATTAGTTTTATGAATAAATAAAAAAGAAATTGTCATTGATGGACACAATATCTTCTTCGGGTATCTGTAGTCATTGTCATAGAAAAACTTATTTTGTCAAATTTATGCCTAGAGTAAATATTTTAATATGATGGTAGAGAAATTTTTAATATAATTGGTAGGGTTAGGAGAAGATAGGATGCTCAATGTGGAGCGAGGAAGTGACGAAGGGTGAGAACTTTTATAATTGAGGTGATGTGCACTTTTGGATAGTCTAAAAATGCTAAATTAACCTTAATTAATAATAAATTCCAAATTTTAGAAATGTGAGTTATTTCAAATTTTTGATTAGTATTAGTTGAAATCCTCTCATCAAATAAATTTTATATAAGTTTCGGTCAGAATCAATCCCTTTCTGTTTGGCATTAACCATTATTTCAAACCTTTGAATTTTACCATATCAATATGGTTTTTAACTATTTAAGGGTTAATATTGATACTCTAAAATTCAAATATAACTATAAATTTTCATGTATTACATTATCAACTATATCTAAATCATTTATTCCTAATTATATATCTTTATTGATATAATATCTTTTAATAAAATATTTTTATTTTAAAATATAGTCAAAGTCTATTTTGGTAGTAAACATTTTTGTAATTTTTAAAAAATATAAATATAAAATATAACATATAACCAGAACAGTTAGTACATCCGCAATAGGTTTAAGGAATTTATTAATTTCGATTATTAAATTAATTCTATCATATTATATTTTTTTAATATTTTTAATAACATTTATTTGTTATTTCCATTAAATAAATAGTTACTACATCATTAGATTGAAAGCCTATAATTTAATAATTTCATAACTAAAATTTAAGAATAAAATATAATGATGATGATAAAAAGCATATATTTCAAATTTATATTTTTATTCTAATATATCATCTAAATAATAATATATTAAATTGTAATACATATTAAAATCATGAGTATGACATATTTCATTTTCCTTACAATAAAATATGATAAAAGGAATAATGAAATCCATATGTCTCAAACATGCCACAATATCAGTGAAAGGATGACTTTGGTAGACTATTTACTCGATTGACCATTAATGATGTTTATAAACATAGTACTGAATATACTAATTGTATTGTAAAAAATTAAATGGGTCGTTTTTATTAAATTTTTATATTATTATTCCAAATATTGACTCCATTTTTCATAATTTACACCTTTTAATTTGCTTAATTATTTGAAAATTATTTTCATATATGATACGAGAATATGAGTTTTTAATGTGAAAATGTTCAAACGATTTAATGGTTTTATGTCCAATTTTAATTTGGTTAGATGATGTTGATGAACCATAGCTCGTTGATCCAATTGATATCACTTTTGGAATTGCAGCAGATCCTTTTGTGGATGGACCACATATTCATCCCGATACTCCTATCATAGGGGCTCCCAATACACAAGCGCCTCTCCAAGCTAGGGGCACCGTGAACGCCATGGATGGGCCACAAGTGCACGCCAAACCTCTCAGCATAGGGGTTGCAACCTCCACCCAAGTGTTTGAACACATTGGGGACACTGGGTTAGTTGGTACTACTCTACTGCAGGCTGTTGGGGACTTTATCATCAAGGGCCTGAGAGCTATTTGTAATCCACAAGGTCCAGTGAAAAAGGGTAAGGGGAGGAAAGGGAAAGGCAACATTACGTTGGCATTACAGGGTGGCACCTAGACCAGGGGAAAGACCCATCCTCAATGAAGGTTTTTTCTAGAATTATCTATGGCTGGGGAACTCCCAAATAGCCAGAGCCCTTAGACATTACATCATGGCCCATAAGCCTATACTAGTTGTAATTGACGAACCGAAGTTGCTTTTTGACAATTGTAAAGGCATAAAATGGGACCCCATGGTGTACAATTTTGTTGCACATGACTTACATGATGTTGAGATGGATCATATGTGGGTTTTCCGGTATGATTCCATCTATATCAATTCCTGTTTGGACAGATCTAAGAGTATTTTGTTAACTTACAGTGTATATGACTATGTTTTTTCAGTTTCATTTGTATGTGCCTCCAATTCTTATATCAGTAGAAGGGAACTATGGGAGGAGCTCAAAGAGACTTCTGGGAGAATGGATCATATGTGGTTATCAGTGGGAGACTTTAACATAGTTTTGAGGCCTGAGGAAAAAACTGTTTGGAATTTCAAGAGGATTGCTGCTATGGATTTATCCATATGCATTGATCAGTGTAATCTTGTTGATGTCCCAATTGCTGAAGATGAGTTAACATAGTGTAGATACACCAGCAGTGGGAGGTAATCTAGCAAGATAGATAGATTTTTTGTTTAGATGTGTGATCATGATGCTTCTAATGGGATTTTTGATTTTACACTCCCTTAACATCAATCGACTCATAACCCGATTGTGGTGGAAATTAACACTCGGTTTGTAAGGTCAAGTCCTTTGCCTTTCCAGTTTAATAATAGATGGATCATGGAGCCTGGATGTAGGGAAAGGCTGTTAGAAGCATGGAGGATTGAACCGATTGGATTCCCTCTTCAGAGGATTGACGAGAAACTGAAAGATCTCAAGGTTATCCTTAAGGAATGGAGTAAAAATTATTTGTCTAAAATTCATTGTGATATCAAGGCTAATGAGGAGGAGCTCACATGCGCTCAGATTCGAATCCTGCAGCAGTATAGTCCCTTCCAGGAGATAATTATGGCCCATAACTAACTAGACGTTCGTTTTACAATCAAAGAGAGATTAGTTAGAAACTAATTGAATGTTATATGGTTAAGAGATGGTTACAAGATCTCTAAGTTCTTCAATAGGATGCATCGGGAGAAAAGAACATGAGAAAGGGATAAAGCAATCTGCAATAATGGTGAATTATATACTTCTGAAAATGAGATTTCTCTGGCAGTGTGGAGGATTTCAAGGGTTTTACTCTAATGATGGGAAGGTTATTACACATAGAATGGCTAGGAAAATCAGTCTATGCAATAGTGATTACGAAAACCAGTCTCTTTCTACCCCCCCTCTCAAGGAGTAAATTCGAACAACTCTTTTATCATTAAATTTTGAGAGTTCTCCTGGTTCAGATGGTTTTAACTATACATTTTTTGTATCGTATTGTGATGTCTTACAGGATGATATTACCCTGTATGTAATGGATTTTTTACTCATTTTTACTGGCCATATGGGATGAACTCTTGTTTCATTACCCTATAAGCTATGAAAGGTAATGCTCTTAACATAAAGAATTTCAGTATAGTTACGCTGGGAAATACTATACCTATGTTGATCAGAAGGATCCTCATGAACAGGTTGGGTCAGATGGTCCGTGAGATGAATACTTCAAATTAATTTGGATTTGTTCTTGGAAGGAATATTCAAGAATGCATTTTCACCACCTTGGAAAGTTTCAACCTCATGATAATGAAGGTGAAAGAAGGAAATTTTGCATTGAAAATTGACATCTCAAAGGGCTTTGACACACTCAAATAAAGCATTATTTTGGAGGTACTTAAAATATTTGGCTTCTCCAATGAATTCATCATGTTTATCATCACCATTATTTTCTCATTAAGGCTATATATTCAGATTAATGGTACACCTAGGTGTTTTTCCCATGTACCAGAGGAGTACAACATGGGGACCCACTTTCTGGTCTCATATTTGGTATTGCTGAGGACTATATTAGCAGATGTATCAATGACCTTGCACACATGGGTATGTTAAGAGAATTCAGGTCAGTATGAATGACTTTTCTCTATCCCATTTGTTCTATACTGATGACATCCTATTGTTTGGGAATACCTATAGGAAAACTATTTCCTCTATAAATGCCCTTTTCCAACACTATGAGAAAGTGGATGGACAAACGATAAGCTGGGACAAATCCTTCATTGTTTTTTTCAATGGTTTCATGACTGGGAAATTGAATAGGATAACTAGCGTTCTTGGTGTCAAAAAGGGGTCTTTTCCCTTTTAATACCTTAGTGTTCCTTTATTTTGGGGACATGTGAAGAGGTAATATTTAGAGGGATTTTACTTTGGTATTCTTAGCAAACATGCTAGCTGGAAAGGGACGACAATGTCTATGGTTGGAAGGGTCTACCTTGTAAATTCAGTGATAACATCTAAATTTGTTTACTCATTCTTTCTATATCAGTTGCCTAGGGGACTCATAAAGGAGTTACAATTTCTGGTCCGAAACATTATCTGGACAGGTTCAATCCATGAGTGCAAAATCATTACTGTTTCCTAGAAGGAGTGTATCATGTAGGTTTAATTTGGGGGTCTTAGGGTCAAGGATCACTGAATTTTTAATGATAGGGTCATTGGGATGTTTACTTGGGGTTTGATCTCCAAAGACACTTCTAGAGATTTTTTAGTTAATCGATTCAAATATTGGCTGATTAATGGCTATAAATGTTACCTTGCATCATCTGTTTGGGATTCTCTCAAATTAACCATCTTGAAGATCATGATTTATACAATGTGGATGGTTTGTCGTGACTCTAAACTCAATTGTTGGAGCACGACATGGCTTGATCGACCTCTTCAGGATAGTATGGACATTCCCTTTGGTGCGGAGCATTTTTCCATTGCTGGGTTTGTATCTTATAAACATTTCTTTGACAACATGATACCCTCTTAGGTGGATCTAGAACAACAATCTTATGAATTTATGGATTGTGATACAATGGTATGGAATCATAATAGGAATGGCCAGTTTAATAGTTTGGATTACTATCAACTTGCTTTTGGGGGTTCTTGTAGTCCACCTGTCCGACTTAGGAAATATATTTCGTTGTTCATTCGGACCTGCCACTCTTATTATATATGGTGAATTTGGAAAAAACTGTGATCCCTCACATTATCCTCTTAAGAGGCCTGGTTTTATATTTTCATCAGTATATCACTTATGTATGAAATCCTAAGAGGATTTCCAACACTTGTTTGTGGAGTGTGGGTACTCTAGGCAGTTGGGGGGCTACTTTGGTTCTCTGTTCGGGCTGCAATTGAACCAGTCTTTGATTCTGGATCTACTTGCAAGGCTATCCAATTTCTACTGCAGCGAACAGGTGCAGAACTTCTTAACGGTGGGTGCTGCAACTGTGATTGCAACCATTTGGGATGCTCGAAATACTACAGCCTTTGATATAAGGATGGTTCCCATTCGGTCTAGGATGATGGTGATTCATCAAGAGATATACAATTCCTCGAAGTTACAATCAGTTGTGATGTTTAAAAATGTATAGGGCATGCGGATTATGTGGTTACATGGTGTTTCTTGGTAGCCTCTGAAGCCGAAGATGACAAGGTACAACTGCCAGATTCCCCCGATCAGTCCATGGCTCATGGTCAATGTGGATGGATCTTCTACTGGTGCACTAGACCCATCATGGTGCAGTGGTGTTGTTTGCACCTACTGTGGCTTGGTGAAAGGATGTTTTCATCACTTCACAGCCATTGGTGTTGCTTTTGAAGCTGATATTTGGGTGATGGTTCATGAAATAAGGTATGCTATTTTATATAATTAGAGCATGCTATGGATTGAATCAGACTCCAAACTTTCTGTTCAAGCTTTACAACCAAGAACGTGGAATGTTTTTTGGATGGTACTTTGAAAGTGGGTTGAATGACTCGATCGGGTTTGTCGCTTAAACTTGGTTGTCTCACATGCTTTTAGGGAGGTCAATCAGGTGGCAGATGCATTATCCAAGAAAGCAATCATGGTGATTGACATGGCATGGTCGTTTACGGTCCCTGAATATTGTACTTCACTTATGGAGGAAGATATGTGTGGTGTCTGGAAGTCTTGATTTTTTAATACTCATGTTGTTTCTTGACTCTCTTTTTCATTTGCATAATAAAATTTTCTTGGGACCGGTTATGGCTAAATCCTGAACTTTTTTGGTATGTCAATTTTAATGTGCAATTGATTCCAATTAGATAAATTTTTTAACTGATAAACATTTCTCTAATTATACATTCAAAAAAATTCAAAATATAACGTACAAATATATTTTTTTAAAATAGTTTATTTCAATTTAAATGCTCTATTTTATCATTATTTATGAAAACATTAAAATTATTAGAAAAATACCCAAAAATAATCAAAATTAAGTGCATATTTCCCCATTAAAATATGATGATTATTTTTTAAAATGGGAAATATTAATGTGTCAAAAAAACGATTTAAAAAAATTTACCAAATAAAAGAATGTTGATATTTCTATTTATAAAAATACATATTTTATGCATAAAATTATATCTTATCTTATATCATGTATTGAAAAAATAAGATGAATGTAAAAAATTATATTCCATATTTTTAGTATATATTAATGTAATATAATTTAAAAGTGTGATTTTTTATTTTATTGGTATAAAACACAATTGTGAATATTTAAACAGTGTTTATAAAAGAATTTAAATTATATATATTCTGTTTAAAATATATTTTTTACTAATTAGTAAAAAAATGTATAAAATAATATATTAAAATAATATTTCTAATCCTTTTCATAACATTCAATTTAATATCTAGAATATATTTTCACTTTAAATAAAAATTTTAATAATATATTGTGGTTCATTTAAGACTATTGTTGTGTGCAATAATTGATACTAAGTTGAATAGATTTAAATTGATACATACACTCAAATGTTGGGGTATTCCAGTTTTTCATCCATAAATAAATTTCATCCTCTAAATTTGATATTTTGACTTCCAAAATCAATAGTTGATACTTGAAGAAAACATTATGGGAATCCCACATTGGAGATAGGGCTAATAAAACATGCTCTTAACAATATGGAAAGGGAAATGAAATGGTCACCTCAAAAATATAGTTTAGAATATAAAATTATAATTGGAAATAGAATTTGTTTTCATTGATGATAAATATAAATATCATGTTCTTACGAAGAGTGATATAAAGCATGATTATTTATATAATAACCATCACAAAACATCAAATCTTAGGATCAGTTATATGGTCATTGATTTATTAAAACGAGATGTAAATAAATAAATAAATATTAATTAAAAATCCATTTCCAAATGTTAAGGGATTATTTTAATATTTAGTAAAACCAATCTTGTAAAAATAAATCATTTCATTCCTTTTAAATATTGACTTTTTTTATTTAATTATATCTATTACAACGTCATTCCATACACCAGGAGATTGATGTTTAACATTACTATTTATGCTCGATGTTTTTATGAAGAATCATAAGGTCTGAAAAGATTCCCTTCATCCTCAGAATGTATACTGAAATAAAAAAGTTAGCAAAATGTATCTAATAAATAATAATTTAACCTCAAACAATAATATATAATTTTAAACATAATATATTGCATAAGTAGTTTACATGAGACAACTTCAAAATACAACATTCTAAAATCCATTTCCAAATATTTAGTATAAAGATCTTGAAATTTACAATATTATAATCCATAAAAAACATAATGTTACTCATATTATGACATACAAAATATATGAATACCGTGGTCAATATAAATTATAATGAAAACATGTAGGCTTCGGCCTCTAGAGCTCTATTGATGAACGCTCATTCAACCTCTTCCAAAAACAAATTGATTCATAGGTCTTCACCCAAGTGATGGCCACACCAAGTTTTGGAACGTCTCTGATGGTTCCCTCCCCTGATTTCCCTGTGACGGTTCATCACAGGATCCATCTCATTCTGGTTCAAGTAATTCCCCATTCCAGATCTATATAAATGAATCCATTTCCATCGTTCAATCTACCCAACCTGTTTTGTTCATGTATCAATTTTTAGTTTGACCCTATAGTTGGCTATAGTAATTACATTCTTTCTTGGATCCTCTATGTTTTCCTTACAATGATGGTGTTCTGGTTCCATCGAAGAGGATTTTTTGGGGTTTTGACCAGACCCTAGTTTTTCATGTTATGAAGTAATTTTGCTATGATGGATTCTAGCTTCTTGGTGATTCTATGATGTACCTCATTTTGGTAGTTTTATGTGATTAACAATGATAGGACAATGCTTAGTACCCATCAGTTTGGCTTTCCGGATCCTAACACAGTGTCTGGAATTATTGGGAGGTACCTCGTGTAGTGGTGGTGCTAAATCCCATGGAAGGGTGATGTGTTCAATGGATTGGATGTGGATACAGTGCATGATGATGAGTGATGTTGAGACATGATGTGTTCTGGTGGTTTTGGTTGGGTCAGTCTTGGACAGTGTTCCTTTTACGGTCCCTTTTTTGGTTTTCTATTTTTTGTTACTTGTATCAAGGGTTGTTTATTCATATTTTTTGGCCAAATCTGGTCCTAGAGAGGGTTTATTTCCCATCCCACCAATGGAATATTATTGTGTCATTTTCAATATAATATTTCTAACTTTTCCACACATTTATCTATTTTAAAAAATCATAAAATGTTTTAATGTAAACATAAATTCTTCTATATCCTTAAATATTAAGTACTACGATACAATCCAAATATTTCACATGATTCTTATAACTATATTACTATTTATAAAATATTTTTAGGACATAACTCTTGAATATATGAACACAAATACATTAATTATTCCACTATGTCTGTATTATTAGAATAAAGATGACCATAACCAATTTCATTCTTATAAGGTAAATTTCATTGAATCTTGGGATATTTATTTCTGTAATTCTACATTGGACTAAATCTAAAACACTAAATATTAGCCTTTTCATTATTCCCATTACATTATTTTTCTTAGTGACCCATTTCTCCACACATATAATAGACTCCCAATCCTTTGAATCACTTTACTTGTTTATTCATTACACAATTATTAAATGTTGGAAAATCCTTAGATCCGTTTTTCACATTATCCATATTTTTATCTATTTTATCCTTTTCACATTCAAAACGTTGATGGTAATAAAAAATTGATAATTTGTTCTCTATATTGATAGAACACGAGACTATATATTCATATGATGAGAATGTTTGGAAGTCTAGTTCCCTTTAGAGGAATGGATTTTAACTCATCAATGAAATGATCAAGATTAGTCTTTGGGATACATATGTTGTCCTTAATATTCCTTCATAACCTTTTAAGGTTTTATTCGTACATATAAACATTTTAATCATCATGTTTTATAGAGACATGAAAATAGAATCTCCATATGTACTTATTGATTGTGAGGGAAAAAGGTTTATATGAAAATTTCTTTAGAATTATTCGATTCCATGTAATCTATTTATTTTTTATCTTTATATTGAATCATTGACCACCATTAATCATTATTTTGTGAGATATGATAAAATTCCATGACATCATTGTCCTTATTGTTACTTTCGAATGAGTGGTGTATCTTTTCAAATAAATATCTCCATTTCGTAACTAGAAATGGATTTGTAGACCAGTTTAATAATAGAGGATATTCTCTCATGAAATGGTCTGACATTGTTCATGTGCACTATAGATTATGCTACTACATATAGGTATCATAACATGAGTTAGTTGTCCATGTATTGATATATGTTTTTAAGAATTTTTTTCAACTACGTCACCAACACAATTATCTTCCATAATGGGGTAATCACAATATAGATTATGTGTATTTTTATAGTTACCATTGTTTCCAAAATGATCAATTCATGAAAAATAAAAAAATAATATATTAGACTATAACATTTTGAAACATGATTTTTTATCTTAGAAAATTTGAATCGCATGATCTAAAATTAAAATTTATGTATAACTAATATATAAACCAAAAGCTATTTTTTTGGATATATTATAAAATTATGTCACAAGTTTTTGTTCCCTAGTGTAAATTTTCCTAAATCTACTTTCTTAGGTTTGTACCAAACATCATCTAATACCATCATTAATGACCTATCCCTCATTTCTCAGAGTCACTATCTTACTTAATTACATTGGAATAAGATACAAGATTTCACATCCAAAATCAAGAATTGTTTATTATTATTAATTAACTTGATAAAATTTTAAAATTTAAATTACAATTTGAAATTAAAATTTGAAAATTATTTTCCTTCAACACCCTATTATTCTCCTCCCGTAAACCTTCATATGAGTAATAATAAGTTTCATAGAATCCTAGGTGAAAATTAAAGATAAGACAAGGTGATATCAAATGCCTAGTAAGAGTAATGTATGAAATAATCTATCTTGAATAAATAATAAATAATAAATATGTAAAATAAGTTGTTATTATGCTCTCTAAATGATTTTATGACTATTGTTACTCACACTCTGCTTTCTGGTTTTTGTCAACCATTGGCTTCCAAAGAAGTCATGGTAACATTAAACATGATATAAAATGTTGGAATAGTGGTGGAAATGAGCAATGAAATAGAATGTTGATAGGCGTAAAAGATATGTGTTCATGCCAAATATATTTTCCAAAAATATATTCATCAACATATACATTATCCACCTCTCAAACTCAAAAATGAAGTGAAAGGAAGAGAATGATAAGAGATACAAAAGTGGAGACCAAGGGGAAAAGAATGTTCACTTTCCACCATGCACACAATGTGTAAGGAGACAGACAAGAAATAGTTTCAATAGAACAATGAAATTATTTATTTGTGGGAAATAAGGATATAAATAAATTATAGTCGATGAAAAAGGAAGGGTACTATGGAAGAAAATAAAAATGATCCAAGGAATTCATTTATAGTAATTTTCTATAAATATTGGGGACCTAGGATTTACCAGAGTAAATTTATTATTTTATAGAATAAACTTTATGTCAAGGAAGAACCTACGTAAAAATAAATGGATGGAGAAATGTCTAAAAGTATTGATGCCTTATGTTGATGGGATTACTTTGTAAGACTATTCTCTAGTATTTTTAACCCTGTAGTTTGTTATGTGAAAATGTTGTTTGATGACGAATTATTATTTTTTGTTTTATGGATATAGTTATAAAGAACCATTTGAGTTTATATGATCCTTGAATTTGAGTCAATTATAGGTTATTACATTTGGGATCAATATACAAGGTATGAGATAACATTTCTGGTTAAAATATGAAATGGTTATTTTTGAGGAATTTATCTCATTTTTTGGAATGTTATTAAATTATATAGTTTTTGATAAAGGACAACACACATTCCATGTGATAACCCATTACGTTGGACAATGTAGTGGGAATAGAACCCACAACAATGTGCGAGTGGGATTTATCACCTACCACTGGACTACGTGAGGTCCCTAGTTAGTATGACTAGTGGTTTTTAGTTAAATTATTTTATGGATCAAGAATATATTCTTTTGGGGAATTAATTAATTATCATTAGTATAGGGAGATGATTAGTTGATTAGGTGAGGAATGTTATTTTGGAAGATGTTATCTCTTTTGGAAACACTATATACCTTATGAATATAGTATAATATAGGATTCCATTTTAGTTATAATGGTGTACATTTATATTGGAAGAATGTATGGTTTTTCTAGACCCATAGATATTTGGTTTATTTTTGAAAAATAATTAACCTATCACAAAGAATATGTGATTAGGTTAATTACTTTTAAGTATGTGACTTTATGACTAGTCAATGTTATTTGGAGATAAATGATAAGATTTATTGTGGAAGGCTATGTGATCAAATACTTCTAAATTTTGGGTTTCAAACATAGTTTGGATTATTTTGGGGAATTTAACGGACAATTATTTATTTAATGGTCGTTGTTGAACATTGTGTATTATCTGTTTTTTTTTGGAGATTATGATTATTATTTACTTCATTAATTAATTATCCATTCAATGGATCATCTGAACATGTACTAACCATTTGGTTTTGGTTAATATCTAAAGATGAGGGAAATATATAGTTCATCATTTGTGGATTATGTTATTCTCTATAAGTTGATTATAGTGCTTCAGGTGTGACCAATTCATCTTGAATACTTATCTTTTATAGTAAAAGATGAGTTTTTGGTAGAAATTAGTTAAAGGAAGGAACTCTACATGTCATGTATTCTTTTTATTATTCAATGAATAAGATCATTCTTAAACATTATGGAATGGTTTTTAAAACCAATAATGTTTTATCCTAATACCTTATGTTTTGTTGAACAAATGATATTTTAAATCATCAAAGATTTATGGCTTTGAGACCCTAAATTCTACATTCAATTGTTTTAAAATGATGACCACAATCAATCCCTATAAATTTTGACATTTTTCTTCCAATTATTATTTCCACCAATGTTCTTCTATTTGAAATCCTATTTTGGTGGTGACTTTTTCATTTCCCTTTCCCTCTTAATAAGACTAAATTTTAATAACCCTATTTCTGAAGTGATCTTTCTACAAAGGTATCTTATATTTTTTATCCTTTTATTTCCAAAGAACAATTTCAAATTGTGAGGATGCAATTTTTTGAAGGAGGGAAGAATGTAACACCCCAAGATTCCATGGTACCTTTATCTTGGAATAATATAATAGTGTGTGAAGTACGGAACACCGAGTTCAAGCACACCACAACCTATCAAACTAGCCATTTAAAAAGTGGTTATTAGTTGTAATAACCAAATTTGGAATTTTCAGTATAATTTAAATATCCAAATTATTTGTTCCTTATACATTATATAAGAACAAATTCAATTCTTCAGATAAAAGAATTATTTTTCAACAAATGAAATTTTACCACCTTTTAATGTAGAACCATTTTTAAATCCAATATTTGACACTTTTATATATTCAATTTGAAAAAATAAAGTTCTTATTTTGAAGCAGGACATAAAAATTTAGTTTGGATAAATTTTTGGTGCTTTAATGATAACAACATATTTTGATTAAGAGAGAAAAATAATATATTTTAATTCAAAAAAACTTCTTTAATCAAAATAATTTATAGTGATAAATTATACATTTGAAAGTTTTTGATGTATAAATAGATTATATTTTTAACATTTAATCCAATGTTAGTCACTGGATGTGATTTTACATTTAAATTGGACATAACAACATATCAATCTATTGATAGGTTTTACTGCTAAAAAAGCTGTTTTCTGGTTATGACAATGATTTTTTAAAAAAAAATAATTAATAAAACATAAATGTTTTGAATTTTGTAAAAATTATATCATTTTTTAATTTGGAATATAAAAATTATATTTGGGTTAATTTTTTGTATTTTTCTAAAATCGTTCAATTTTTTGACTAATATTGATAAATACTGTGTTATTATTTAAAGATGGCTTTTTATTTAAATAATTATTTTTATTTTAAATTTATTTTAAAGTAAAAATAGATACATAATAACAATAGTAGAATAATGTAATACATTGAAGTTATTTTATAATAATAATAAATATAAAAAAAAAATTTGAACTTTTTATCATCTTTTACTCAACTTCTAGGAAGACTTGGAAATTTGCATAAAAACTAATTTTAACGCTTCTATGAATTGAATTTTAAATATCTTAGAGACACAGTTGACATTAGCAAATAAAATGTGGTTCAATATGATGAATATAGTTTTTGGTGAATTGTATCATTTGAATTTTATTTACCACAGTTAAAAGTAAATATTGTAATTAAAGGTAAAAATGATATTATAATTACCTGAACACATGTCCAATTCTATTGGATAAGTTAATTTAGACCAAAATCAACCCTCGGAATAAAATATGATCCCTTTGATCATATTGGATTAGATTAGAACATTTATTACTATTTTATTCAAAGAAGAGTTAAAAATGTTAAATTAAAATTTTAATAACTAAAATGTTTCTAATATAGGGCTATACATAAGATAAATTATACTATAAATATTCATTATAATGTAAAATTATCTTCTACATAATGGTATTTTATTTATAATTTTTATAAATTATATAATAAAATTTATTTATGAAAAATTGATATGCAATAATTACCATATTATTGAATGATTAAAATAATTGATATTATAAAATTATATATAATTGTAATTTGATAATTTTGATGTATTCCACACATTTTCAAGGTTAAAAATAAATTTTATTGCATACTAAATAAATATTTTTCAATGTAATAACGTTTTTATGTGTTTCATATAAACCAAATAATAAATACTGTCAAAATAGGTATAAATGTTTTTTTAAAAACAAATAATATATTATTAGATGATAACATATGCCTAAAAATATAATGTCTTCCAAAGGACATAGATAAGGTTATATATCTCAACAATTAACCACTCGGGGTTCTCTTGGGGTTTTATATAATGTTTATTAACAATTTATTATAATAATACAAGAATACATGATAAAGGTTAATCTCTATATCTAAGAGTTAAGTATAAAATATTAGGTTAATATTGGTACATAAAACTATCTAAAACTTATTGGATGAATGTTTTTCCACTCATCCCCACATTATCTTAGAAATAAATCATTTTGGAGACTTTATAAAAAAAATATGACTTTAAATTAAAATAATATTTCATGCTTTTCCAAAAGTGACCCTCACCTGTCTTATAAAAGGTTACACCACCTTATCTAAAAATAACAGATCCAAATCCATTTGGATCAGACAATCCCTACTCAAATATCCTCTTAAATAACCTAAATTCATCTTAGAGGCCTTACATTTATAAGAATCCAACCTGATGAGCCCTTTTAGTTAAATCAAATGAAATAAATAGAAGAAGAGGTAATTATTTTATCTCCTCTTCCAATGTTGTTTTCTTCTTCCACTTCATATTTCTTTGTTTTTTGAATAAAAAATACTAAATATTGTACCTTCTACATACTGTGACATTATTATAAAAATGGAACAACCATATTTATTATTCTATACATCTTATGAATGACAAAGTCACTAAATGTGCGTACGAATGGCTTACTGTATCCCTGGCGCGGTGTAGTTTGTTATTTAAAATATCATCTTTTGGATGGGTATATTAATGAGTATAATTGATGTAAAAAATAAATATAAAATTCTAAGGATTATTTATATATTATATTCCATCCAATTAAATATGATTTTATCATTAATATAGTTTTATTGTCCCTCATGCATACGTACAGATTACTGTATCCACGAACGCGATAAAATTAATTCCCCATCATAACCATTCAAGAAAAATTTTATTTTTAGGATTAAAAATGATCATTATGAACATAATATCATTATGTATATTAATCAAATACATCCAATCCCAATCAAACATGAATTATGTATCAAAACATATAATGGAAGATGAATCTGTTAACAACTAAAATAATGATACAACTCAAATATTATTAAAAATGAAATATTAGAATATCGAATATGATATCATATTTATTCATGTGGTTCTTTTGTAAATAATAAAAATGATTTCAAAATTATACTGGAAGATAACCTACACTCTACTAAGAGAAAGTACAAGGTAAGGGGTTTTCATATCATTTTGTTTCTGTGAGATTCATGTTATACATTACATTATTTTTATTTAGTGTGGAGTATGTACTTCCCATTATTGTATTCTTTGTGTAATATACTACAATTAATGTGTAAATAGAAAATAATTGTATGATCCATCTATAATGGGGTGTATGTTTCATAGGATACCAAATCAGTAAGGGAATTTCTAATTTCAATTTCCACTCATTGGGTTTTATGAAAACATCATTGATTATTTTACCCCAAGATTATGGGTGCAATAACTATTTATTTATTTGTGAAGTAATTTCCACTCCCCTTTTTGTAGATATACTTATAACACACATAATCACTCCATTGATAAATTATCATGTTGTTGATATGAAATTTATAAGAGTAATATTAACTCAAATTTTGTTCATTGAGTTAAACATCCAAGTCTTTGATGTTGTTTTTACAAGAATATGTGGGAATATACTTTGATTGATTAAAACTCAATATCCAATAATATTTAGGGTATTTATATTTTCCACACATAATTATTTCATTGATTTATCCTTAACCAAAGGATATATTCTTTTTAATTTATTTCATATCAATTTATATTCCATTGAGTCTTCTTTATTGTTATGCACCAATTAACTTTTATATGGTGTATATACTGCAAATTGAGATAGAATATCATGAATCCCATTATTTTCATTACATGATAACGTTTTTATTACCTCACTTATTTTTACTCAAGAGACTCTCATTTGGATAGAAAATCTAACTAAAATATTATTCTAAAAGTTTTAATTATTTATTCTTTTAAATGTTTCTCATTAATGTTCATATATTAAAATTTTTGTTAAGGATATATTTATATGGAAAAGAATGTTTTAAAAATAATTTTTTTTAAAAGTTTAAAAGTGTTTTGGGAAAAATTGATTCAAAAATCTATTATTAACATCTTTTTGATAAATAGTGAGACATTTAATTGTTTTCAAGAAAAAGATGATATTTATCTCAAATAGTTTTGATGATTTGTTTCATCTATGTTAATATCTTTAAATATTCTTGATTTATGTTGATTTATTATAATACCATATTCCATATTTTAATGAATGGGTTATGTTTTACTTTGAATGTTTTATTTTTATACTATTAACAGTTTGCTGTTAAAATTTTGATATTTCTTATGCTAGTTTTTAGACAAATAGTTAAATTATATTTCATCCTTTTCATATGAGGAATACATTGGACTTAGTATGTGAAGGGTGGATCCCTCTATAGCTCCTTGATGAATCGGGAGGTCTTATAAGACTAACTAGTGTCTTGGTACAAGGACATGATAGAATCTTTATTAATTGTCTTGGCACGTGGCCTTGGTTATGTGGTTGTGATGTCTGCAATTATGAATTCCATCATTATAAAATTAGTTATTTGATTTAAATTTTCCAAATTATGATGAAATTTATTTTTAAGAGGCTTTTTGATTTAGTCATATAAATTTCAATAAAAGTATAGAATTATTTAGGATAGATTCTGCGATATTTTTATCTTTACTGAGCATCTGAGCTCCCCCTTTCTCATGTTTTTTTTCCAGGATGTGAAGAAGTATATTATACTTGACCTGTAGTGATAATTTAATTGATATGAGTGTTTCCAAATAGGACCCATTTTTTTAGGATGTAATATAAAAATTATGTATATATCAATTACATCCAATGCTACAAATCTAATAGGCCTTTTGAGACTTCATCCCTTGTGATCATTCCAATGTTTTGTAATAATGCATAGACTCTGGGTAACTGGGGTCATGGTGTTACACAATTATTATAAAATGGTATTTGTACATTTAATATACCATGGATGTTATATAAAAATGGTATAAAAATGTTTTAATGGGATTAAGGAATAAATAAAACAAAATCATTCATTGATGAATGTTTCCTTATCATTAGGTAAATCCATTTTATTAGAAAAATGAATAATTATTTTCTTGTATTTTATACTAAATTAATTATTATAGAATGATGGGAGGAAAATTTGGAGGAGAAATGGTAAGGTGTTTGTTCAGATATAATGATAAATGTGGTGTGTGGAAGTGAGGGCGGAGGTTCCCTTTTATAAATGAGGTGAGGGGTAGTTTTAGAAACAATAAAAATATTATATTTAAATAATATAATTATCAATTATAAATTGATAAATATATTTTATTTCTATGAAAATATGAGTATGGGTATAAATACACTCAAACGTTAAACTTTAGAAACTTTTTGGCCACTTAAATACCCTTATATTTTGAATAAAACATTAGTAAAACCCTTTGTCTCTTACCATGAAAACATGGATTTTTACACAATAAGGGCTACTACAGTTACTGTAAAATTCCTGAAGAATAGTTAATTATTATATTAGGACATGTTAACTATTATCTATTTTAATTTTTAGATTTATAAAATTTTATGATTTTAAAATCATTTAATAAAATATTATTTATTTTAAAAAATAATTAATGTCATTTTTAACAGAGTTTCATAATTTACTATTTAAAAAATATCAATTCAAAATATATAATGAATACACCTTTAATACATCAATAATGATTGAAGTTGTTATTTTAAATTCCAGAATGGAATTAATTATATCAAATCATGTCTATTTTAATATTTTGAATAACATATATTTGACATTCCCATTCATTAAAAATTTCAACTTCATCATTGTAAAATCCATTATATTAATTATTCAATAACTCACAATTAAAATTAAATTATCATGATTAAGATTAAAATGTATGATTTCAAATTAATATTTGTTATTTTATATATAGTAAGAAAATCCATATTTATAAAATGATATAATTATTAATATTACGAGTATATCATCTTTCACTTTCATTTGAATAAAAAAAGTATTATAGGTATTAATTTAATCCATGTGGTACCAAGCATCCATAAAATCATCCTAGGTATTATATTTGTTAACACACAATAATTCAATAAAATGATGACATTTGTTAGGGAAATATATATTCCTTATAATAGTATTTTTTCCGATACTTACTTGAGTTTCCCTTAATTATGATAAATAAAATATTTGTAAATTTAGTACTCATATTATCCAAAAATAAAATAGACAAATTTATTAAATATGGATCATTTGAATATGAATATGGAATCCATTTTACAATATTGAAACATAGATATGGAAAAAGTTAATTTAAAGTATGTTCGGTAGATGGACCAAAGATTCATGTTTTTAAAGTTAACATATTCCTAAGATTGAGCTGTTGGAGTTGATGAGCAGGGAAGATAGTTATGAGAATCTCAGTATGATCCTCCACTAACATTAAATATATTAATATATATTCAATGAATGCAGAAATGAACTTATGCAAGAACTCATGAAACATGGAGTTCACAATCCATATGAAAACAACTGGGGAGTCCGTAACACTAAATGGAATAACTACCAACATGATGTCACAATATATGAATATATGGTAAATCTTCGAGATATCGCCCTCCTTAACCATTAAATGTTGATCTCCAGACCATAGATCGAACTAACAAAACCAAATCTCCCCTCTCAGCTGGTAGAATATATTGTCCATCTTTTTAAGGGGGTGACCGTTATTGACCTTCAAATGATTAGTCCTCATGTAGTCTATAAGGAAACAAAGACTACCATCTTCCTTCATTGATAAAATCATTTGAGAACCCTATTATGACACAATGGAATGGATGAAACCCTTCATCAATTTGAATCCTCAATTTCTACAACCCATAAAATTGCATCTGATAAGGTTCCATCAAAATCAGAGACAAACGGGGTTGTAATCGTCTCTCAAACACAACATCACGTTAAGGGGGTAGTGTCACATCTTCTAAGGGGAAGAATTAAATGAACTCTTCAACGAATCTAGGAACCACTATCAGTTTAGCATCCACTGATTCTACTGACTGATAATCCAAAAAAGGGAGAAGGGGCTCCACATACGGACTGACCACATGGATACCCCACTAGCCATTAAAACCAACATATTGTCCATCTTCATATGAAAACATGACTCTCATCTAAAAGTTGTAAATAATTAAAAATACAAAATACAAACCATTTATATCGATGATAATATCGAATGATTTCTTCGTTATCATGATGAGTTACCCATGACACTTATGCAGTCTCGTCATTGGTCTACACCCCAACACACTTTAATCAATCCAGTTTAGGCTCCTAATGTGGTACTCAAACCCAGGGGAATGGGAATCCCTTGTACATGTATTAGTTGATAATGGTATAGGGAGGGTACAAAACATGTTTTTGAGGATCCTAAATCCTACATGGCTAAAATAAGGGAGCTAACCAAAATGATCATTCCTCTGATGATCTCAATCCCCTCTGAAACTGGTGCCACCACTCTATGAAAGTGTCCACTACCAACCCTTCTTCTACTCTATTGACAACAACCTTTATGAAAATTCCTAGGTCAAGATCCATAAAAATGAAGAACTTCCTGAGGTCATCCGATACTTGATCCATCTCAACATGGTGCAACATGATCTTGCTTATCCTAATGATGAATTGTTATGACTAGAAAATGCTACTAAGGATGGCACTAGATCGATCCACCTCCACCAAACTAATCATGAATAACCATTGTAAAGTTATTATGAATTTTATTATGAACTATAAAAATTGATCAATTCATTATCATTTTTAAATGGAAATACATGGTGACTAGAATGACAAAAAAATATGATGCTGAGTTTCAATCCCTACCGGTCGAAACTTCCAAGGTCCTACAACCTGATAACGATGGCTAGAAAGTGAACAATGTCCTCTGACACTGGTAATTCACTCAACTGGATCAACTCTGTGTCGATCAATTAGATCATCTTGCTATAATCTACTTATTGTGCCACACGCAAACGATGATCAGTATCCATAGATGAAAATATAAACAATGATTTACTAAGACAAAGTACTATGGAGTTTTTATTAATAGATATTTTAAACCACTTAATACTTATTAGCTATTACTTCTAGATTTTCTAAAGATACCGAATTCAAAAAATACCATCTGTTATTATTTTTCATGTACAATTACTCATTTCCCTACACATTCAAATGGTGTTGACTCACTAGGCCATTAAATTGGATAATAGTCCTTATATCTTGTAATAGGGGGGGAACTAAAATCAAATTTCATAACCAATATTTAGTGTCCTGTGTCACCCACAAAGATCAGTTGACACTATTTTCCTACAACCCATTCCATCCACACATTAACTAAATTCGACCTTCTTCATATCTATCAAACATCACCTATTATACCATTCTGGTTGGACCCCCTCCCTCAATGATACACCTCATAGTCTTGCAAAGATAAAATGGAGATAGTGATCCCCGAGTCCCACCCCCAATAGGCCCCAGGTTGGCGACAAGCACCAATGGTATAAAATCTGACAATATGGGATGCATTAACATTAATCCGGAAATATGATTATGAGATATGATGGAGAATCCATAGAAAACACCACACCATATATAAAAGAAATCCAAAACTACCCCACATGAAATCATAAAATAAAACTCATATAAATACAATACCACTCCAAAGTAACGTACCCAAAATAATGTTAATGTACTGACTTAGTATCTATCCTAAATCCTGAGCTATTAATTCCATGCATGGTCCATGTATCCCTCCTAGAAAAATGAATGCAATTTTATATACGTCAGTTGACTATATCGGTATATTCAGTTGAAAAAGAAATGTATATTGTGATCATGTGAAGGAAACATAATATTTCCCTCATGAGGTAATGGTAGAACCAGACATCACCTAATAGGTATACTAACCATCCCAGTAATAGTAGGGAACACTCGGAAGATAACTTAATCTAGGTAATTCAATGTGATGAACATTGATGGAAGGGTACACCACACAAATTTTCCACTATTTAGTTGCTCATACCCTAATGGAAAATTTCCTCTCAATCCACCATATATTTAAAGTACCATGTCCCAATAATCCCACCCACACATGGTTATCCAAATCCACAGAAAATCCCTCCCAAAAACACCTATTCCAAAACCACATAATATCTCGTTGTTGGACACCTATGAAACAATGATGTCACATCCTTCCCAAAGACACCTCGGTCACAACCACATCACCTCCCACTCGTAGAAGCCTAGTCCACAACCACATTACGTCGTGCCTGCATACTCTTGGTCTACATACTACACATAATTTTGAAGACACATTCAAAAACACAATATATTTCATCCCTAATACACATGGGAATTTACAACCACATATCATCCTCAAGACACCTACGAATGAAAAAAGATACCACACATACATAGGACTCACACTATAGTAAAACATGATCTAAGAATCCTGGGATATCACCGTCGAGAAGAAATACCCAGGAAGAGTTAGTGGCCAGCCTTCTATCCTCCCACAAGGAATATTGTGAAATACACCCTCCCCTATGATGATTGGAGTGTTCAGAAAATATTTCTCAACTATAGTGGGGTGTGTATAAGAAATCACATGGAAAATACATGTATAACAATATATGATACCAAAAAAATCTAGACCAACTAATTTGTACCCAAAAATATAATCTACTCACAATAATTAAACCACTTCTAATGACTCTAAATGTATAACACAAAAAGACACGGGAAAACAAAATTTTCAATTCTAACCTATTTTAGTTAACCAACCCATTCAATTTATTATTTATCAATTAATAGATTTAAACACATAGTCTAATATTTACTCATCTATTAACCATTTTTAATTTTTAATCCAATCCAACCCAATTAATTCATAAATTTACTAATCAAATATTTATTCATTCCATCACTACTTGGGGATACACTAAGAACAATACACCATAAGAAACACAAAAAATTCATTTTAGATAATGATGATCCAGATAAGTTAAGGCTTCTCCACATTAAGGACATGTTATTCCTTGGTCTCCACTGTTATATCCATTAATTATATATCATATTTTGATCTCTGTATATGGGGAGACTTTTTGTACATGCAATTAATTGATAAGCACCAATTCTAAAACCACTATCATTCCTCAAACTCATCCTACTCAGATCAAATAAAAAAAGAACCAAACCCCATCTCACAACCCCTTATATTAGTGTAATACCACAACACATGTTCATATCCCTTCTTTATAACACTTCTCATCCATCCAATAGTGGATCAATCTCTCAAATTGTGATTCCATTACATCACCCAAAACAATTCATATCATGCAATCGTGCTCACAACTATTCTCTAACACAAACTAGAATAAACCCACACATCATGTCATGAGATGTACCATGGAAAAAATGGAATATTTAATAAATAATTTAATATTTAATTTCATTTTTTAACTTAGGGGATATCACAAATAATATATGATACTTGGGAATCAATTCATTATCTAAATATATATGATAAACCTATTTCAAATTTAGGGTGTTACCAAACAAATATCAAACATGAAAATTACCATAACATATGTATCCATCATAAAAAAACCTTTAACATGAAAACATATTGGCAGTGCATCAATCAAGAACTACTAAAATATCCCAATCAATATCAATGTAGTAAAATCATGTGCAAACCCCCCATTTCACCGTAAATTTCAATTAATTGATTCTTTATCTTCAATTTTTTGTCATAACAACCATAATTTACAGGTAAAAGGATTGAAATACCATTTAGAATTATATATATAAAGGAGAAACAAATGGAATCCTTCCTCTTGAAATACTTACAATTACTACACAACAAAATAAAAGGAAGAATGACCACGATCAAAAACCACACCATAATAACCAAAAATAAAACTACACCACACCAAGGATCCATAAAAACAAAACAAAATTCATCACGAAATATAATAAATCCCTCCACAACTGATCCCAATTAGATGAAAAGACTAAAATAAATGAAAAAGGGAAGTGAAATTACCATATATTGATCATGAATCTCTAATGGACATCTATAGGGACTAGAGAATCAGATAGGGTTGGAAAGGGATATAAGAAAACTCCTGAGTGCCTAAGGTTCTCCCAACACTAAATTAAAAATCGGAAACCATAGCTGAGTGATTCATGTTTCAGAAAAAAATAATTTTAATATAACTCCTGATTTGGATATTAGATGATTTATAATCCCCATCCACGTTGTATAATACTAAGGGTTCAGTCGTCACTAAAAAATGTTTCACTACACCATTTTTTTTATTTTTATAACAATAAAATATCACACATCTTGAAACATCCATGAAAATCCATGAAATTTAATTTCATATCATGTAATACATCAATATGATATGTAATCCCCCTTGTTTAATCATATAGTAACTGAGCTTCTACAAACTCCCTCTGAGCCTCCTCTGAAAACATCAAATGACCAAAACCTACAATGTAACAGAACTAGAAGGCACATAACCTTACAAAATAATAATTTCACCATAAATATTTGGGTAATAACATTGAATATTGTAGAGTTTTCATCATTAATTAGTTATTTTTTCAATATAATAATCACGTTAGAATAATTAATCAATTTTATATAGTCTTGATATAGTGGACGAGGATAATATCTCTATGCTATTTATATATTTCATGTATGTGAGATTTCTATGTATTTTGAAAATTTCCTCTATCCTTTTGATCTGCACAATGACCATTAGGGTTGTGATTTATGAAATCAGGTTTATATAAATATGGGGTTCTTAAATAATAATTTTATATTATCTCTTATATTTAGATTCCTTCTAAGATAACCTACTGTATAAATTATAATAATATTATTATTATTCACTTGAGAAAAAATAAAGTATATTATTATGAAAAATATTAATTTAATTAAGAAATAAATATTTTTATAAACTAATATTTATTATACAATTTTCCTCAGACCAAAAATATTGATCTACCAATCATCTAAAGTATTTTACTCTCATCAACTAATGGAATTTTAGTTATATAAACATATATTTCTGCATTATACACCTATAAATAATTGAAAATTTATTCTGTAGAATAGTAAAAAAATATTTAATAAATATTGAAGTCATATATATTCTATCAAATAAATCATGACTAAATTTTTTCAATCAGCTCAAAATGAATATTTATTAAATTATGTATGAGATTAATATTTATTCTACATGTTTGTTTTCAAATAGAGTAATCATATGGTTATATATATATTAAAGTATATTACCCACTATGTCACATTCTTAGTGGAATTAGACAGATCCCCATAAAGTCCATGGTTAACATTTATCAGTATGCAATAGGTAAAATAGGGAAATAATGGAATTTACAATATTACAATTACAAAATATAAACCTATAATATATAATATTGTAGAATTATATTGATTACTACATTTTTCATGACCCATCCTCGGGGCCCGTGCCATGACTACCCCAAGCCCGCCTTTCATATGCAAGGGGCATGTGACTAGAACTAAATGTGTATATCCTGATAGAAAGGGAAGCCATTGACTTTATGAAACGTAAAAAAATCCATCCAGAGTAAAGACGAAGCAAACACTACGTAAAGTAGTAACAAGTGTGCTGAAATTACAAAGGGCCGGAATACAAGCCCAACAGTAAATTACAAGGAAAAGGAAAAATAGAAGGAAGGTGACGAGATGCTCCTGGATTGTCCTCCAGGTTCCTACCTAAAGGGTAGGTACAGATGTCCTCCTCAGTACTTTTCATCTATCCATCAGTCCATCCGTCTCCTTTGGGTACCGACTCATCATGAGATCCACCTCCAGGTATTGTCCATTCCTTGTACACTCTACCTCAATCAGCGATGTATATCTTCTACATCCAAAACAATGAGGTGCGGGCATATCCCTTGAAGGGATGAGTATAACGATACTCAGTAGGGACCCCGGGACCCTCATGGTCTCACTAAATCCAACAAGGATAAACCACAAAGAAATATGTCAACAGATAACTTTTACATAAGTATATGCCCATACATCACTAGTACAGAAAACGTTATTTACATCACAAAAGTGCGGTGTTTTTTACATCAGTTATTTGATAACTGATGTAAAAAACGAGGTATCTACGAATTTCTTACATCAGTTATAAAATAACTGACGTAAGAAAAGTGGATTTTGAGGCCTTTTTGACGTCGGTTATTTGATAACCGACGTAACAAAACAACCCACCTAATTTTTTTACGTCGGTTATACAATAACCGACTTAAAAAATAGTGATTTCTGATGTATTTTTTACATCTATTATTCTATAACCAACGTAAAAAACCAACACGTGGATTTTTTTTATGTCGGTTATAAAATAAAGGACTTAAAAAAGTTGTATTTGATATAATTATAATGTCGGTTATTATAATAACAGATGTTATAAATGTAATAAAAACAGTTTATAATGTTGGTATTTAAATAACTGATGTTATAAAACATTTAAAAAATTAACACGCCACATGGATTGTCATTTAAAATTTTTCGATCGACAGTCCGGTGACTTGTGTCTCTCGCGCAGTAAACCCTAATCGACTCGTCGATCTCGTTGAGTTAAACTCATTTTTCCAGCATCGTTTATCATCTTTACTATCCTCAGATCTATCATCTCAACTCACAACACTCAGGTAAGCTTCCCATGACTTTATTTCGTTCGTTTTTTTTTTCAGATAGTCTATATTTACGTTTTGCGATTTTTTTGTATAAAAATGGTAATATTATTCAATTTCGAACCCTCTTACCTCATTTTTTCATCATCATCATATTTATTATCCCTAGATCTATTAGTTAGAATCGCAATATTCACATAAGCCTCACCTACTTCTATTTCGTTTGTTTTTGTTTCGTGAATGCCCGACATTGATGGTAATTTTTTTTATCATTGATAACTAATGATCTCATTCACCAATATTGCTGCAATTTATATGTAAACCATTGTGATACACCCATTCCGTGTACCAATGTGATTTATTTTAGAAGTATATATATGGTTTTTCATGGTGGAATGTTTGTTTTGGATCCTTGGTTGTTTCTATTTTGGGAATCACTTTTTGTTGTTCCATAATCTATTTACGTCGCTTATTTTCGTGGACTATTATAAGTATTTATATGCTATTAATAAATGATTCATTGCACAATAGAGCATTTTAAATTAGTAGGAGATACAATTCATGGTTCTTATTTTGAATAATGGAAGGACACAAAAACTAGTATATTAAGGATAAAATCTCTAGATATGCCAAACCTAGTAGCTTGAGGATAAAATCCCACGGTTTTGGGGGGATGTCTAGAGGGTTGGTGGATGTCCAGGGGGTTGGGGGTAGTCCAGGGTGTCCATGGAGGTGGGTGGGGGTAGTCCAAGGGAGTGTGGGGGGGGGTCCAAGGGTGTGGGTGGGCTATCCAAGGGGGTGGGGGTGTTCATATGGGTGGGGGCCTGTCCAGAGGGTTTAGTGGGTTGTACGGGGGGTGGGGGCTGTCCAGAGGGTTGGGGGTGGTCCAAGGGGTGTCCAAGGGGGTTTGGGGTGGTGTCCAGGAGGGGTGGGTTGTGCTGTCTAGAGGGGTGGGGGCTGTCCAGTGGGTAGGGGGCAGTCTAAAGGGTTGGAGGGTGTTTAGGGGGGTGTCCAAGGGGGTAGGGGGTGGGGGTGGTATTCAAGAGGGGTGGGGGTGCTGTCTAGTGGGGTGGGGGGCTGTCCAGGGGGTGTCCAAGGGGGTATGGGGTGGGTGTGGTGTCTAGAAGGGGTTGGTGGTGCTCTCTAGAGGGGGGGGGGGGGGGGTTATCCAGGGGGGCTGTCTAGAGGGTTGAGGGTGTACAAGGGGTTGGGTGGGTGGGGGGCAGTCCAATGCAGTGGGGGACTATCCGGAGTGATTCGGGGATTTTTTGGTTTGTGGGGGCTGTCCAGAGGGTTGTGGGGTGTCCAGGGGGGTTTCCAAGGGGGTGGGTAGGTGTGGGGGGCTGTCCAAGGGGGTGGTGGCCTGTCTAAAGGGTTTTCGGGGGGGGGGGGGGGGGTTGTCCAGAGGGTTGGGGGTGTCCAGGGGGGTGTACAAGATGGTAGGGGGTGGGGGTGGTGTCCTGGAGGGGTGAGGGTGGTGTCTAGAGGGGTGGGGGGCTTTCCAGAGGGTGGGGGTGGTAAAGATGGATGTGGGCTATCCAAGGGGGTGTCCAAGGGGTTAGGGGGTGGGGGTGGTGTCCAGGTGGGGTGGGGTGATGTTTAAAGGGGCGAGAGCTATCCAGGGAGTGGGGGCTGTCCGAAGTGTTGGGGGGTGTCCGCGGGGTGTCAAGGGGGTGGGGGTGGGGGTGGTGTCCAGGAGGGGCGGGGGTGCTGTCTAGAGGTGTGGGGTGATGTCCAGGGGGTGTCCAAGGTGATAGGGGGTGGGGGTGGTGTTTAGGAGGGGTGGGGTGCTGTTTAGAGGGGTGGGGGACTGTCTAGGTGGTGGGGGTGTTCAAGAGTGGTGGTGGTGGGGGGGGGGGGGGGGGGTCTGTCCAAGGGTGTGGTGGTGTCCATGGGGTGTCCAAGGGGGTGGGGTGTGGTGTCCAGGGGTGGGGGATGTACAAGGGGTGGTGGTGTCCCGGGGGTGTCCAAGGGGGCGAGGGATAAGTGTCAGTTGGGATTGACTATTACATCGTGGTTTTTGAGATTATGACATGATGATTGTGTCGTGATGATTGGATTTACATTGTGATTTTCTCCATCTGAATTTTTATTTTAAATTTGATTTGATTCTCAGGTTTACTCTATTCTTTATAATTTTATATCAACCATTGTAGGACCCATGGTTTTATTTGATTCAATGGAATTTAAAACTGTTATATCTAACTATATTTTGTTTTTAAAATAATATTCAATTATTTATTTTTTAAATACGCATATATTTGTTTTATATTTCAAAATTGTTTTACATTCAAATTATGATTTTTTTCATATAAGGATATATTTTTCTTATCTTAATATATATATATATCTTTTATATTTGTTATAGGTAATGATGAGTAGAATTATGGAATATGGAACATCTAATGAGCAATGAATATGAGGAAGGTGTTGATGACTTTTTGGAATTTGGTAAACGGAATCTTCCAAGTAGTGACATTTTTTTTCTGTTCATGCTTGAAATGTTGGAATATGAAGAAGTTGAAAAGTATAGAGATAAAATATCATCTGATTTGTCATGGTTATAATCAGATTTATATCCCTTGGATTCGTCATGGTGAATCATGATGAATTGTCTCTGATGATGATGATTCACAAGATGGTAACTCCGATGGAATTGAAGAAATGATTCGTGATATTGTATCAGAACAAATTGAGATAGAACCGACAGTTGCACGTCTATATGGTGATGCTGAAAAACCAATATATCCTGGTTGTATAGATTTTATTGTTTTTTCAGACGTTTTAGGATTTATTAACCTGAAGGAGAAACATGGATAGAGTGATAGACGTTTTACAGAGCTGCTATAATTGATGTAAGATATTTTACCAAAAGAAAAAAATATTCCATATTCACATTATAAGGCCATGAAAATATTATTCTTGATGGGATTGGGATACAAGAAAATAAATGCCTGTCTGAATTACTGAATTATATAAAGGAAGGAATATGAATTTCTGTTAGAGTGTCCTAAATTTGGGACATCATGGTATCAGGTGAAATAAAAATCACAGCCTGATGTAGAGATTACAAAGATCCCTTCAAAGGTATTTTGGTATCTTCCTATAATTCATAATTTCAAATATTTATTTGCTAATTCACATAATGAAAAAAGGTTATGATGGAATGCTGGGGAGCAGGTATGTGATGGAAAAATATGTCATCCAGATGATTTTACACAATGTATGAAAATTGATGCACAATATTTTACATTTGGAAATGAAATTAGAAATCTCATACTAGGGTTGTGCATAGATGGAATGAATCCATACCGAACCCACAGTAGCACACATAGTTCATGGCCTATTTTATTGGTAATTTACAACCTCTCTCTTGATGTCTGTATGAAGCGCAAATATTTCATGTTGATTATAATGATCTCTGGACCAATGCAACATGGTAATGATATTGATGTTTACTTGTAAACATTGATTGATGATTCAGAACTATTATGGGATGATGGTATTAGGGTGTATGATTCTTATAAAATAGAATATTTTCAACTACATGCAGTGCTTCTGTTCACTATAAATGCCTTCCCATCATATGGAAATTTTTCTGGATACTATGTTAAAGGGAATAAAGTATGTCTAATTTGCGAACAATAGACGTCATATTGTCAATTTCATCATGGGAGGAAAGCCGTGTACGTGGGTCATCGAAAGTTTTTGCCTATGGAACACCCTTATAGAAGACTAAAAAATGCATTAAATGGATCACAAGAATTTGATACTACTCCAAAACATGTATCCCCTGATCTGTATTTTGAGAGGGTGAAAAACCTTGATGTGACATTGGGAATGACACAGAAATCTGGTAATGATAGACATATTTAGAAGAAAAGGTCAATATTTTTTGAGCTGCCATATTGGAGGTATCATAAAGATAAACATAATATTGATGTCATGCACGTGGATAAGAATATCGGTGGTTGTTTGATTGGAACATTGTTAGATATTAAAGGAAAGACAAAAGATGGCTTGAATGCAAGATTAGACTTACTATCAATGGGAATACATTTGGAGTTAGCTCCAACTCTTAATAGAAGATGAACATTTCTTCCCCATTACTGTCATACAATATCTAATAGGGAGAAAATTAGCGTTTTTCAGTGTCTTCATGATATCAAAGTTCCTCAAGCTTATTCTTCAAATGTAAATTTTTTTCTCTAATTGAAGGACTTGAAGTTGATAGGTGTAAAATCTCATGATTTACACATCATGATGCAACAATTTCTACCAGATGCATTACGTGGAATATTTTCCATCTGTGTCAGATAGACTATAATGAATCTGAGTTATTTTTTCAATTCAATTTGTAACAAGGCGATTGATGTGAATGCTTTGAACTATTTGGAAAAGGTTGCAATTTTTATACTTTTTCAATTGGAAATGGATTTTATTCCAACTTTTTTTGATATAATGGGGCATTTAATGAATCATCTAGTTTGAGAAATAAAGCTTTTTACACATGTATATCTTCGTTGGATGTATCCTTTTGAAAGGTATTTGAAAATTTTAAAGGGGTATGATAAAAATCCATATCGACGTGAAGCCTCCATTATTGAAAAGTGTATTTATGAGGAGGTAGCCTAGTTTTTTACGAGCTACCTGGCTGTAGTAAAACACATAGGTTTGCCTCCATCTCTCCATGAACAAGTTAATAATGAGGGAAAGGGTATTCATGGCTTGAAAGTTAAATCATTTTTAGATGAACAAATGAAGAAGTTAGAATCATATATCTTAAATAACATACCTGAATCTCAGCCGTATATCACATTTCATATTAATGAGTTCAAACAATGTCATCCAAATAAGAAAGAAATGTGGATTTTGACTGATCAAAACAAAATGATTTTTTCATGGTTTAAAAAGACCTTACTTGGTAGATCAGATTTATCAAACATTAAAATTGATAGTGGGCGTTCCATGTTTAAATGTGATAACATGGTCCAATTATGAAATTAATGGCTAAACATTTCATACGAATGATCAGGACAACAAAAGTGCAGTTCAGAATAGTGGTGTATTGGTGTTTTCCGAAGCAATGCATTTTTCGAGTGCTAAGGACAAAAACCCAATTTATGCATCAAGTACATATTATGGAGTGATTGAAGACATATGGGAGG
The DNA here is from genome assembly GCA_963277665.1 of Viscum album. Lineage (NCBI taxonomy): Eukaryota > Viridiplantae > Streptophyta > Magnoliopsida > Santalales > Viscaceae > Viscum > Viscum album. Next base: position 792,908,169 of record OY728143.1, on the reverse strand, counting down.
TTGATTAATTTAAAATTAATGTTCCTGTTTTTAACTATAAATGGATTATTGGTATTAATAGTGTCAGACATGATTAATTTAGAATGATACTTGTTAATTTGAATATATTGGAAGACACAGCTGATTCTTTTATAATTGAGACACATGAAAAACAAATTTGCTATGTAGTAGATCAATCAGATATGCAGTGGGCTGTTTTTTTACAAGGGAAAAAAATATGCTGGCGAGGAAGAACATTATGAAGATACTGATTTATGTGAGATCCCTACTTACATGGAATGATTAACAAAACATAATGATGAGCATGTTCAAGACATGGTTAGTACCATAAGGAACGATCACAGTGAAGGAATTTTGGAAAACAATCTATTTGTACATTCCTAAAATTACAAGTAACATATGTTTATTTCATGTTTACATTTATTTTTTTAATTAAATGTTAGATAATGTAATTTTTTTCTTTTTTAAAAAATGTATTAAAAAAAATAACTATAATTTTTTGTTTGTTTTAAGTTTTTTTATTTTACTTTATCATGTTTACCATTACATGAATTATATATCTATTATTTTTTGATCAGTGAAAATTACTTTACCATGTTTACCAGGTTTACCATTTTTACAATGTTTACCATATGGACCATCTTGACCATCATTACCATTGTTTAACATGATTACCATATTACCAATGTTTACTATTACGTAACTTAGTAAACTTTTCTATTTTTTGATTACAGTAGTATTAAAATATTTGAATTTTTATATTTGTGGACTAATGTTTGTTTTTTTTATTTGAAGGATAATGAAATATCTTTCAGTTAATCAACCACATGATTCTGGAGATGAGAATATTGGTCATACCTCTGGGGAGGAACATTCACATGATCCTCTTGATGTTCCCCAATCTTCCTCATTTGCTCCTATTACGACAAAGAGTTCAACGGTTAGTAAACGTGGGTGAAAATGTGTACCAAAATTATCTCTTACTCGTGCACACGATCAGAGGATACTCGTTGAGTTTGATGATGTTGATATTCCTAGAGGTCCAAATGCAAATGATTTTAAGAGTTTTGTATCAACTTCGGTTAAGAGAAAAGTAAGAATTTTGTATGATGACTGGAGAAGTGTGGATAAAGAGATAATCTCTCAGTTGTGGGAGATGATTTTGGTAAGATCTTTTTCTATTTTTTTATATTTTTTAAATGTATCTAGTATATATAATATATTTAGACTCTTCTTTATCAGAAGAAATTTGATATTCCTGACACTAGAGGAGTCAGGAAGAAATTCTTATCATTGGCTTCCAGGAGATGGAGGGATTTCAAATCAACCCACTCATCTGATTTCATTTATGGGCATAAGATTCATGAAAATCCATGTCATATATATCCTTATATAGATGAAGACACATGGAGAAATTTTTTTGAAAGTAGAAGAAAGGGTCATTTTTCGTAAGCGAAATATAAAATTTTATAAGAATTATTATATAAATGATCTTATTAATGTTTTGTTAATGATTTTTTATTCTTAATTTACAAAAAATAAGGAATGCTCATCGAAATACCCAATCTAAAAATGTATACCCTCATAGCTTATCTTGGGGAGGGTATGCATTTTTAGAAGAAGAAATGATGGCAGAAAAATTTCAACAACAATGAGATGAGTCTTCAAGATCTGGAGAGGTGGCCCCTCCATCCCCTCCATATAGACATGAAAACTGGAAGAGAAATTGGAAGGGAAAAAGGGAAATATCGTTCGGAATAATTGAAAATCATAGATGAATGGATTGTAAGATATCTATTTTATTTATTTAAGTTAACTATATTCATCATATAATTTCAATGATTACAGAAATGTTCAATTAATTAATACATTACTCTCATGAGGAGCAGACATCACAGGGGGCATTTATAGCTACTGTGAGGCAAGATATTTTATCTGTATCATTGGGAAATCCCGAACATCCTGGTCGTGTAAGTGGATATTCGGCAGGTGTATCGGTAAGAGAAGTGTTGCCATGTTCTTCATCATCTAACGTTGGGGGGGTTTATAAAAAAAAGAATCCTTGGAGGCTGAATTTCATAATATTAATGTGACGATAGAGGAAAAGATTAGAGCATCGGTACAGTCTATGTTTGCATAAATGAAAAGACAATTTAAGATTGCCTCTCCCACTCCTCCACCTCCCCCTGAAGACCCCATTATTTATCCTCCACCTCCACCAGTAGCTCCCACTCCCCCAGATCAGCCTACAGACCCCATTTTTTATCCTACTCCTCTGCTGCAGCTTCATACTTATTGCGAGTTGTATTTTGATGATCCTCAACATCTTATAGTTGCATATGGGTTGGTATATTGTATAGGAGATACACCTCATCATGAAAATTTAGAGGTAGATAATTAGAGGGTCACTGTACAAGATATTATAGATAGATCAGCTCGAGTACCATTACCTACAGATGAGGTGATGATAGTTGGACATAATATCGGCCATTTTTTAATCTAGCCATCTAGAATTCTTCGACTCATTAGCATAGAGGTATGAATGTTATATCATTAATTTTATTTTTTTATTAAAGTTTTTTTATCATTTGAAATCTAATATATTTTTCTATTTATTTTTACTGGAATACTTCGACGGTAAAGAAATATTGTATAGACAACAACAAAGACAAATGGATATGACATCAGATATAGATTCTAGTAGTCTTGACAGATTGTCAAGATATTAAAATTTTTTGGCTGGTCATTATGAGTTTCCAATGGAAGCTCATGTTTGTGAATGTGCAATAAGTGTGGGGATTATGAAAACTGATATCATGGATCTTGTTACTGGAGATAAGTTGGGCATCAACGTGTTGAAAATGTTTTCCATGCAAGTCTTAACACCTTTTCCATGCATATATTTATTAAAAATGTATACATATTTATGTTTTTTAATAGGTATCTTTATAAAATTTGTGAGAGGAATGAGCTGACAGATGTATATGGATTCATGGACCCGCAATTGATTTCCCTTGAAGCCTATGCATTGGATGAGGAACAAAGAATAATTTATATTGCTAAATGAATTAAAAAGATTATAATCACACAATGTTGGATGATTCCTTTTTGTGAGAAGTATGAAACACATCTCTCTCAAAGATATCATTATCTTTTAACATAAAAAACCACTAACCTTAAATTTATTTTTATTAGTGATCATTGGATGTTAGGGGTTTTTTCCCAAGGGAGAAAGCACTTTATTGGATATGCTCTGTCCATGATGATGTGCGAGAAAGTTTTAAGAATATACTGGAAAATTAAGATTCAATTTCTCAATATTTTTATATATTATAATGAATTTCAAATTTACCCTAATCATATTATATTATAACATGGCATGGGCCTAATTTCAAAAAAAACACAAAGAAAAGGAGTGAAAATATCAAATATGTAAATGCAAAGATAATTATCCATTTATAATTTTTACCTTTTGATTTATTACAGAAAAATAATATATTGAATTTACAATAATTCAAACATAATTGTGATGAACAAAAAGGCGTCATCTAATTAGGATATTACATGTTAATATTAATGTTAGAAATAAAAACAACTGGGGTAGTTGTGAATTTTGACCTGGTAAGATTTCCTCTTAAACTTTTCCATAATATTTCAATTTTATTTATTCATTATACATGTTAACTACTATAATTTTAATTTGTAGAATTTTGATGACCCTAAACCCTCTACTGCTGAAGACATCAAATACTTACAAGTAGAGTGGTCAAATTATATTACATGTTTGATTGAATTTTATTTGTTTGTAATGTAAAATGTAATTTTGAATATTTTCGTTGTAAATGTGTATTTGGTTTTCATTTTCGTTGGATATAGTTTTATTATGTTGACAATGTATGATTTGAATTTTATATATGTGAATGTTTAATTTTTATCTACTTCTTATTTTGGTCTACTTATGATGGTTTTCTAGGTATGGATTCTGGTCCGGGGGGGAGGGGTTCCAAGGGTGTGGTTGGGTGTTTATTGGGGTGGGGGTGTCCAGGGGTCTGGGAGGGTTGTTCGGTGGGGTGGGGGGTCCTGGGTGTCAATGAGAGTGGGGGGGTGGCAGTCCAGGGGTGGGATTGTTTCTAGGAGGGTGGAAGGGCTGTCTAGGGGAGTGGGAGGCTGTCCAGGTGGAGTTCAGGGGTGTGGGGGTGTCTTGTGGGGTGATGGGTGTTTCCAGGGGTGGGGGGGGGGGGCTGTCTAGTGGGGGGGTCCAGGGTGTTCATGGGGATTGGGGGGGGGGGAGTCCAGGGGTGTGGTGGGGGCAGTCTAGTGGGGTCAGGGGGTTTTGGTTTTTTTGGTAAATTTTTGGTCTGTTTCAGGGGTGTCAGAGGGCTGTCCAGGGGTGTGTAAGTCAGGTCCCGGGGGTGGGGGTATACATGAGGGTGGGGGGTTTTCTAGGGGTGTTTGGGGCTGTCCAAGGGGTCGGGGGGAAGTCCAAGGGTGTGGTGGGGGCTCCAATGGGGTGGGGGAGGGTTTTCCAGGGTGTGGGGTGTATACATGTGGGTGGGGTGGTTGTCTCGGGGTGTTTGGGGAAGTCCAGGGGGTCAGGGGGTAGTCCAGGGCTGTGGTGGGGGCTGTCAAGTGGGGTGAGGGGGTGAGGGGGTGCTGTTCAGGGGGTGGTGGGAGTCCATTGGGGGGGGGGGGGGGGGGGGTTGTCTCGGGGTGTTTGGGGCTGTCACGTGGTGTTTGGGGCAGTCCAGCGGGTCGGGGGGCAGTCCATCAGTGTGGTGGGGGATGTCAAGTGGGGTACGTTTTATATGTTATCAATGTAAATTATTAATTTTTCTTTAGTTATTGATTTGATATACTTGTGTTTTTGTGGTACGAATTCTTGATTTGTATTTTGGTTGTTTATGGGGGAGAGTAGAGGACCGCATTCGATTTTGTTTAAAAAAATATTCTTCCACGTCGGTTATTTTATAACCGACGTGATTAAGAAATCGGGAAGGGTTTATCATGTTATTTTTTTAATAACTGACGTGATAAACACCTGTGGAATGGTTTATCGCATCGTATATTTAATAACCGACGTGATAAAAGGTGTTGGAAATTGTTTATCAAGTCTGTTATTTAATAACCAACGTGATAACCCCCCCCCCCCCCCCCGGACAGGTTTAGCACGTCGGTTATTATATAACCGATGTGATAAACCATTTCTCAGGGGTTTATCATGTCAGTTATTTAATAACTGAAGTGATAAACATCCCCTGCATGGGTTTTTAAGTTCAGTTATTATTTAACTAACGTGATTACCCCCCCGTTTTATTAGGGCGGGTATATAATAAGTGACGTTAGAAACCCCCACCCCGGTTTTTTTCACCTCGGTTATTAATTAACTGACGTGATAAACACCGCGATGTTATGTTTTTATGTCGGTTTATAAATAACCCACATAAAAAATGTTATTTATAACGTCTTCCGTATTAACATCTTCTAAAAACCAATGTAAAAGAAGAAAAATAACTGACATAAATTAAATTTTCTACACTAGTACATATACCTATGTTTTCAATTTACCCATCTCAATCATGAGGAAAACACAAAGGCCATTGACTCAGCTCAAACCATGATTTTCATTAATGATATTGTAACCAAAACTGCTGAAGAGCTCCTCCTCTGTCGATTACAGTGATCTGGTCACGACTCCGAGACACTGCTCACTAACCTTAGACTGCTGAGGTACTCCTCCTATCGAGTATCGGGGATCTGCCCCCCCAACACAGTAGTTCTCCTCCATGGGTCTACCACCCCAACACAGTAGTGCTCCCCCTAATAGCCAATAGAGGTACTCCTTCTGTCGAGTATCACGGGTCTGCCACCCCAATACAGTAGATCTCCCACATATGGGTCTTCCACAACAACACAGTAGTGCTCCCCACTAGGCTATACAAGTCACTCCGAAATGAATCGGACACGAAGTCATCAGCTCTCAGCCAGCTACAAGGTCTCCGTACTCCATACGCCCGTCTTTGGGAGGGTCCGATCCACAAGAAACTGGTCGATACTTCCATGTGTCACGTAATATCACGTGGAAGTATCTCAAAGGACCGCATCGTCATAGGGGTCACAACGCAACAGATGATTTGCCAAAGGGTCACCCAGCGTGTGGATTCTTAGCATTTCCGTTCCATGGGCCCAATTGGATATCGTTTACAATCCAACCTGGCCATACTCCAACTACATCAAAACCTCAGGTGAATTATGCCAAAAGAACGTTTACATCAAGAGGAATCCAGCATAGTCGACAACACATAAATCAAATGTCTGGTCCTCAATTTATAAGCGTTTCTGCTCCGAGGGCCCGGTTGGAATTTGGTTCGAACCAACCCGAATGTATCTAAAACTAGCCAGAATCTTGGGAGTAATATACCGAAATGTCCGACTAGATCCTAGGAATCCTATCCAACTGACGGTGTGTCGATCATATGTCCAAAACTCAAGATATGGGTGTTTAACTGAAGAAGGTCAAAAAATAGGGGGTCTGGACCCGGTCCGACCCACCCCAACACCCCCTACGTCGGCCAAAACCGGGTCGACCTGACTCGGGTCTGGGTCTGGCCTGTTTAGGCGTGGCCTAGCCCGGCGCTGGTAGACCACCCTGGTGCTGGCCGGTAGCGGCTCGGTTGGTTGGCCGAGCGCGGAGCGCCGAGGGGGGGAGGTGCGACCTCCCCGCTGATTGACACTGGCGGCAACAGTTGCCCCCCCCCCGAAATCCCGAATCCCGCACGACTGCAAGGTCTATCTCACTGACGTCGCGGCTGGTTTCATCCGGGGGCGCGCTGGGGCGCCGCCGCCTCCAGGTGGCTAGACAGCTCCGGCCGCAGCCTCCTGTTGATGGCACCACCGCGCCGATGACCCGCGACGCCACGAGCATCTACTAGCCACCAGAGTTTCTCCGGTGGTCCGTTTTATCTTTAGTTTGCGCCGATGGTCTTCTCAAGTCCCAGAAATTACTGCAATGTACTTTAAATGCCGTTGAGGTCCCATTTCATTGTCGCCTGTCAATCTGCACACAAAATAAAAACCAGCAAAGGGTCTGAGCTTGTTCGTGAACCCATGTCCTCCATATTAGTGGCTCAATCCATAAACCATCAATGGAAAGGGAATATTTAATTCAAAATAAATTATGAAAACACCCTACAATTAAATACCCATGCACAAGGGTATAAATCACATATACACTATATACAAAACCCCCAACCTCGAATATGGTATGTTTGACATAGATACGGAAAGCGTTGTCGCTCTATCAACACCAGGAAAGAACCATCGTCGTCAGAGTGTACCTGAAGATGTGGCGTCTCCCTTCTTATCGTGGAGAAAAGGAAAAATGGTGCGTCGATTCTTCTTCGTGGAACATGAATTATTCTTCAAGGGAGGATGTCATTCTTCGTGGATGAATAAAGCTCTCCTATAATTCTCCCAAAATAGTTTCTAAACAAATTTTTCATTATGTCTCATTTTTTTAAAAGATCTCCAAGAAATTCAAAAGAAGTCAAGAGGTTTGAAAAAAATAATTAATAAGGATATTAATTACCTTAGTTGGCTTCATTAAGCATGGGAGGTGAGGAGGCTCCCCTTTAATAAGGGAAGTTGTCAACATTAAGGAAGGGAACTTTTTGGGGGTTTAAGGAGGTTTCAGGAAAATGAAAGGTTGGGGCGGGTTTGGGCCCCACCTCAAAAATATCCTCACATGGGTAGTTAGGTGCTTCTGGGTCCCACCCATACTCCACCATGTAGAATATAACTACATTAGGTATAAAATAAAATTGTTCCATGATTTTATTCACTTCATAACTAAACCACAAATTTTAACTTCTCCTCCTGAGATAACGCTTCTATGGTAAACGTACTCTTATGAAATTATCAGCATTGCGAGTTCATCGGTGCCCTCATATTTCAATTCTGAGCACCGATTCAAAAGAGAGAAAAACTTGCTCATTCATTTAATGAAAACACCAGATCTAAATTTCGTAAATTGATTCTGGGCACACCGGTCCTCTGAATCAAGTTCTGTCAGAAGCCACAGAATCGTAAAATTCCAAATAAATTACGAAAAAAAATTCTGTGAAATTTCTGGGTCAGTACAACATTCAATAATGATTCATACTATATTCATAAATCAATGTTATAGTTTTTTCATTGTCATTATAAAAATTAACATGATCATAGAACACCATTTACATGATCATAATTAATAAGATTCATTTCCATCAAAGGGATTGAGATATCAAATTCAATTAATTAATAGAATTGATTGGTACATTATCACATTATTCATTTATTCTAACAAAATTTTGTGTCAACCAAAATACAAAACATTATCATGAACATATATTTTAATTGATATTAGGAGTACATTAAAGCACATTCCTCATGGTATTAATTTATTATAATCATAAAATTTAAGGAACATAACACAATTCCACTAATAATAATGTCAAATTAATATAATCATTGTTGAATTTATTATCATGGGACAAATTTTTAAAACCACATCCCCTTGATGTTATCATGGATGGACTTCGTGGATATAAGTAGAAATTTATTGTGATAATTCTACCCAAAATACTATTTCATTTATGCCCAGTAAAATGATATCATATTGAAAAAGAACACAAAGTTATGAATATTTTATTACAATTATAGGCCATCATTATACTAGGAACATACATGAACATTTATTATGATATTTACCATAATGATATTATTATATAAGATGTGACAGAGATGAAAACCCTTTTATAAAAATACATTTATAATATTTATAAACCTTGGTTACATTTATTTATAAAGATCTTATATGTTGTTTTGATGTTTTGAAATAAAATATACATTAAATTTCACTAATTCGAATCATTAAAAACAGGTGTATCATTATATATAGTTTGATATTCGTGTTTCTATTTAGATATGTCATTATTCTGGAAGATTTACACATCCTCATTTGTGGAAACTACTCTTAGATTTAGCTCACACCGTTGACAAAAATTACACCCTTTTTCCTTCATTCAATTTATTTTCTTATAAATTTATGTAACCTTTAATACATTATGAAATCCACCATTGTACAGTTACAATAGTACATTGTTATGTGGATATTTTTTATTGGTACCATAAACCTCTCTAGAAAAAATTCTATTATGTATTAATTTTTTTTCTAATGAATATTTATAGTCGAATCTTTATAATGTGTATCTCTAAATTAAAAATGGGATAGTTATTAAACATTTAATCTAACTCTTTTAACTATTCATTAAAAAAATTATAATAAATGTCCTAATATAATCCTAGTAGAACAAAGATGATCCTTTTATTCGTAAAGTTTTTTTGGTCATCCTCCTTGTCTCATTCTAGATCTGAGGGAAATTACATTACGGAAGATTATATTCTCAATCTTCTCTGGTGAGGTTTGGTGATTCATATTGATGATCCTCTCTCAATGTGGATGATGTTCTTGAAGAGTTTTTTTGGTGATGATTTTTTCAGAATTTATTTTTTGGGGGTAATGGTGGTTCCGGAAAATATGAGTTCAATGTCGATGGTATTGGTTAGATTTGTAACGATGGTTCTAGTATAGTTGGGGTAAATGTTGATGGTATTGGTAGGATTTGTAACAATGGTTCTGGCGGAGATGGTGTCAATGTCGATGGTAGTTCCTTTTAGAATTTTGAATTTCATATACGATAGAAGTTTTGAAAAAATAAATAAATAAATAAATAAATAAATATGAAAATAAATGTAAATTCATACTTCGGATGAATTCCACTAATTTGTTAGGTTAATATGATATTTTAGGGTTTGTGAAAAAAATATTATTATAAGTGAAAAAATCATTATGTCTTCTAATAAAATAAAATTCTAAATAGTGTCAAAATTTACACAATTTAGTTTTTTTAAAAAATACTATATTTTTATTTAATATAATTTTCCTAAAAATATATGGTTTGGCCATAGGAATTAGATAAGGTTATATATATTAATAATGAAACGCATGGGGTTCGCTTGTCTTGTTATAGTATGTTTATTAACCATGTAATATAATAACACAAAGATACATGGTAAATGTCAAACGATTTAACTAAGAGTTAAATATAAAATATAAGGGTAATATGATGACATAAAGTAGTCTAAAACGTAATAGTTGGGAGGTTCTCGACCCATCCCCACGTTATCCTCGAAATAATCTATTTTAGAGCCATTAGAAACATGAAATGATTTTATTATAAAATAATATTTCATGCTTTTCCTATAGTGACTCTCACCTCTCTTGTGAAAGGGAACATCCCCTTATCTTAATTTAACAGCTCCAAAGCCTTTTTGCTCAGTCAAAACTTATGTTAATAACCTCCCATCATTCCTCTCTTAACTCTGGAGGCCTTACATTGGTTAGAAAGCCATCCTAAGGATATCTTTTTATTAAATCCAAATGAAGAACAAGAAGAAGAGTTAAATATTTAATCACCTCCTTCATGTTCTTTTATTCATCCACTTCTTCTTTAATGGTTGTTTACAATATAAAATAATAAATCCTATATTTTTTATATACTATTTTGTTCTTATAAAAATTTTACAACCATATTCATTATTCTATCCATCATATAAATGACAAAGTCACCATATGCGCGTACGTACGGCTTACAGTCTCCACGTTGTGGTGTAGTTTTTTATTCAAACACTTTATTATTTGGATGGGTATAATAATATATATAACTGATGTAAATAATTAATATATCATGTTAATTATTCTATATAAATGATATACCATACAATTTCATATAATTTCACCATCAATATAATGATATTGTTGAACATGTGTAAGTACGGAATACCGTCTCCGTGAATTCTATGATATACATTCCCCATAAAAATCCATCAAGAATAATTTAAAATTTAGGATTAAAAATAATGCTTATGAACATAATATCATTATTTATATGAATCAAATTGATTCAATCCATAAAAAACATGTCTTATTTAACCACACTTATAATGGAAAACAAACAAGTTAACACATGAAATGATGATAGTACTTGTTGGACAGAGTGGATACTCAAGAGGGGGGGTGAATTGAGCTCCAATTAAAATTTCTGTAAAAAATATTTCTATTAAAAAATCCCCAAATTTAATAACAAGCAAAACTATAGTGAATTTGTAATACAGTAAAGTGTCAGTTAGGTTATCAAGAGATTTATTAGTTCTCAGTTAATCTAATCTGAAGAATAAATAAATTTTGAAACTAACCTAATGCTATACAATAAATACAAAAACTTTCTAGTTTAACTATTAGAGTAACATTAAAATAGATTTGTATTTAATGTACTTAGTACCAGAATATTCAATATAGTTTAAAACAAAATAAATAAGCCCAACAGTTTTAAACAAGAGGTTTAATCTCAATATGAGACTTAGTCATCTCAAACAATTTATAAAAGTTTTGATCCACACCCTGGATCAGGGTTAAAATAGTAAAAAGACTGTCTAGGTTCTATGACCTTTACCAAAATTCTACGTGGGAAAATTAAAACAATAGCACACAGGATATCCAGGTCACACTTGACCTTTACCACTATCCACAGTGGGATACAAGAATGTAGGGGACAGATTGAGTGAGGATTTAGAAATCCTCCAGTCCAGCGCAGAAGTCAGTGTGTGTTTGGAACATACAGAGTACACACACTGCTCAAAATTATGTAAAAGAATCACTGAGAGAGATAGTAGATTTTAGTTTAGAATGAAATTTGAAGTGTGACTCTGGACTACTTTGATTAAACAAATGTGCTTCTGAGTCCTTTGTTTTTTTTTCTTAAAAAATATTTCCGTTTGTCTTGAAAATAGAGTGTCTTTTTTATCCTTGATTTTAAGGTTCAGTTTGATCATCATGAGTGTATGGAGAGATCATTGTAGTACAAACACCTTGGATATGGTTCAGCTTGTGTTCTATTCTAGTGTAAAATTTCCTCGTGTATATACAGTGTTCTTCAAGTAAGCATGTGTATGGATGTCGCCTCTCCATTGTGTCTATATTTCTCACTACATCTCAATCTTCCTTATATTCCTTTAGGTCTAGAAAAGGAATTTATTACTTTAGGGTAGGTAAGGGGAATGGTTCCTAAAATTACAACAACTGTCATTGATTAATAGCAGGTGCATTAAAAACATAAAATATTTCAATTAATAAATAACCAAATGGAAATAGATTTTAGAGATACGATGACTGGCTTTCATCGATAGATCTTAGTATTGGTTGAATTCTTGTATCGGTAGACTATGTAGCAGTATCCATCTGTCTGTATCAGCAAACTTGTATCGGTAGCTGTTATTCTGTATCAGTAGACTTGTATCAGTAACTATCTGTCAGTATGTGTCTATATCGATGGACTTCAAAATGATAGCTATGTATGTCTGTTTGTATTGGTGTCCTTTACATATCGGTAGACTATGTACCAGTAGGTCTATATCAGTCGAATTGTGAATACTGTTAGACTTGTTCGATCGGTATCTATTATTCTATTGGTATATGTTATGCATGTTGGTGACCTTATCCATAACAGTAGTCTTCTTTACCTGTGTACATAGCTTCATTAGTAGCTTTGTATCTGCTTGTATCATTAGACTTATTCAATATGAATCAGTGAACTTCATATCATTAGATCTTGATATAATAGTATGTCTGTATGTATTTCTATATCAGTAGATATGTGCAAACCAGTGAACATATGCATATCAGTGGACTTAAAACTTATCTATTCTATGAAAAACATGTCCAGATTGAGTTGGAATTATTTCAAAGTATGAATAAACCTATATAAACACCGATTAACGTATTCCAATGATAATTTTGATTTTTTGTTCACATAATATATCATATATATATATATATATATGATTATAAGTACATATTAAATCATGATTGAGTTTATCAAATCATATTAAAGCATAATTGGGATTATAAAAACATATTAAAGTATAATAGGGATTATCATAACATATTAAAGCATAATTGGGATTATCAAAATAGGTGAGGTCAACAATCTCCCCATTTTTTATAGTCAAAACTTTTTGTATTGTAATCCAAATTAATCATTAATATATCAATATAAAATACGATGGTTTTTATTTCTCAGTGTGAGTAATGACATTTCCAAATGTGATATTTTAAATATATAAGAGGATACAGTATTAAATGCAATTGTTTCAGAGGTACGGATAAAAACATAGTACTAGAGTTACAAAACAAATTTATTAGAGAATAAATTATTTGATGCAACTGTATCAGAGGTATGAAACAACTGTATCAGAGATATACAACAACTGTATCAGAGGTAAAAATATAAAACAAATGTACTAGAGGGAAATTCATTATTCTCATAAAATATAATGATTCTTCATATCAGTTCTCCACCTTAGATATTATTTCTCCCCCATTTTTATTAGAAAAAAGTGGGACAGAAAAGAAATACATGAAAAGAGAAGTAACAGAATGTAAAAGAGAGAATGAACGAATTTATATATTTCTTGAGGAAAAAATACATAGAAATAAAGTAGTGAAACAAAAATAATACAAGGGATTCCGATCAACGGTTCTAGACACTAATAAATCCACCTCTTGCATTTCAATTTTGGATTTGGATTTGGGTTCAGAGGTAGACTCAGATGACTAGTTTCAGTATAGGGTTTGGTAATTCTAGAAAGTAAGACTGGTGGTTGAGCATCAGATACTATTCATGCCCTGTAGTGGGTAGATCTATGTGTGATCATAGGAGTGAGGCTGCAAATTTCATAGACTGGAGTCATATGAGGAAAGGAGGAAGACTGAGCAATGGAAGACAGAGATGGAGGTGCAATTATAGTAGTATTGTCCAAATTCAAAAATGGAAGCAACAGATTTCTAAAGTCCATTATGATCTCTCCTCCTCTCTCCGTAGCAGAAATAAAGTCATCCTTGTTTTCGATAATCTTATCTAGATCAAGAGTCAACTCTCTGACCATGCTTACTTGTTTTTTGAAATCATGAGTGACTTGAGGTAAATTAATGTGTTCTAAAATAATCTTGAAATGGTTGTTGAGCTGATTCTTGGTATAAACCATTTGAGAAGTAGTATCCCACTTTGTCCTTTACTTATTTCTGAGAAGCAGTTTCCTCTCTCATAAAATCCTAAACAATTTTCATTATATCCTTAGTAGTAGTCACCACTTTGGTCAAGGTAGAAGAGTCTACATAACCACTGGTAGAAGACTGCCCAATCTCTTCTCCCATCACTGCTCGAAACTGATCAATATCTACATAAGAACTTGGTGAAGCAAGAGGATTGACAGTGAATGAAACTATCCCCTTGAATGATTGGGTTATGTTTCTTATCAGATTCTGGACAACCAAATCCCAAGTGATCAAATGATATTTGACCTACTTCTTAAAGTCATTAATGACATCCAAAAATTGCCTTACTACACCTGTAATGAAATTGATATCAGCAATCATTGGAGCTTGAGAACTACTTAAGGAGTGTAGGAAGGAACATACTGCTTAAAGGCAACAAAAGCTCCTGTCCAACTCTCAATATGAGAATGACACACTCTAATCTCATTCATCATCTCGGTCATAGTTGGTGAAACAATACATCCAAGAGAGAGTTCAAAAGATCTTTCCATTTTGGATATCTTTTCAACAAAATAGCTCATTAAATCTGCAACAGATGCAGTCTATGTCTCCTTTAACACAGCTTGTAAAGACTCAAGATCAGCCTTAGTAACCATATTGATAGGAACAACTATAGGTGCTATTTCTGTCACTATATTGGCCATAAATTCATTCATAACTGATTGAATGTAAGAAATCAAAGAGGTTTCCATTCTTCTTATCTCTTCCACAAAGGAGGTCTTAAGATCAGATTTTAACTAGTCTAAATCATCATTCCTTACCACATCCTCAGGTAAAAACTCAAAAAATATATTATAGGCATATTTTTGTCTATTAATGGGTGTCTCATGTTCAGAATTCGGGTAGTCCAACCCACAAACCACAAAACATGGGTCTTCTGCCCCGTCTTCAATTCCATCAGCTACAAAAACGCTGCCATGTCTAGTTGGATACTCCCCCTAAATTGGTGCATTCTTTTATATATGTATAGAAAAAGAACCCTCAGTAGCTCAGTCTTCATGAGAAGAATCATCCTCAAACATCTCCATATCTCCAACAGTAGGAGGCTCCTCTGGAATAGGTGTTGGTCTATCTACTTCAAAAAGAAAAGCCTCTAGCACAATAGTACTTCCAATCAATGGACTCAAACACACGGTGGTAGAAGTAGATGATTCAGTTTCAGATTCTCTTTCTTCATCCTCATTCTCTTGGGAAGTATGGTCTTCCACATTATCAGGGGATTCTTAATTGCTAATTCCCGACATTGTTTCCTTCATAGATGACAAAATTTCAATAGCAGGACATAGAGTCAAGTCTGGATCCCTTCCATTAGCTATTAATGTATCCTCTTCATTAGTATCCTCACTGTACTGAGCTTCTTCTTCATCATGTCGTATACCTACATCCCTCACATCCTTAGGCCTAGAAGGATGATCCACAAGATTAATCTAATCATACATCTTCTCATCATCACTGGCCCATTTTATTCTCCATGGATTCTAATTGATCTTCATGTATTTTCCTATAGTTTTGGTAATACAGAAGTTGTATTTCATAACTGTTGTCTCATCCTGAGACTTATCCATACCTCTTACCTTGATCATCACAGATTTCAGTTTTGCAAAGAAATAAAGCATTGGTTTTTGACGTTGGTCTGGTCGTATCCACAATTTGAATGATTAAAAGTCTACACAGATTCACCTTAACACCATTCCTTAACAGATGCAACAAATAAATATCTTGATATTTCAGATTTGAAAAATCCCCTCTTTTTGGACTCAGTACATGATGAATGAACTGGAATAGTAACCAGTTCTCTCCATCCATTTATGTAGAAACTACCTTTCTTGGTGTACGATCTCCTGTTAATTCTTCCAAAGCTTCTTCATATTCAATGATGTTACTTGTAGGAGGTACTGATTTCGAAAAATATCCAAAAACTCCTTCATGTGGAACTTTCAAGCACTCAACCCACTCAATCAATGAAAATTATATTTCCTTTCCATTCACATCGATAACCATTCTGTTCTTAGCTTCAGATTTTTCAAAACACATAGACACATAGAACTATTTTACCAGCTTCAGATAATCGGGGCCATTGTTATTCGAGAAGCATTCTACCAATTTCTGATCCTCCAGCACTTCTTGAACTAATGACTTACTGTTCATCAACCATTCCATGCATAGATCTTTCTCAACTACTATTTCCTTTTTAATGAGATACATATTAATAGGTTTATTCACTTCACTTCCACCACTGGACACTCCTTTGAGTCTCTTAGCATTCGACTCATCATCCTTTCCCCTGACTGATGGCCTCTTCACTCTTGCCATTCTGTGAATCGCGAGGCTTAGGGTTCGATGATTTTGGAGATATGTCTTGAAGTTAAAGGATTTGAGGAGGATCGAGATGAGGTCAAAACTTATGTAATATCATTTAGTAATCACAAAATAAATATATAAAACATAATAAGTATAGTATAAATGATACAGATTCCGAAAGCTAAATATACAGAAGTTTAAAAACAGCGCAACCAGACTGTAACACATACCCGTTAGAATTATTATCGATGAGGTCCACTAATAGTGAGGTTTCTGACATTGAGGTTTGTAATGGTGAGGTTTCTAAAAGTGAGGTTTCTAATGGTTATGTTTCTATCGGTGAGGTTTCTAATGGTGAGGTTTCTAATGGAGAGGTTTCTCTAAACAAAGTCTATCATTTCTAAGTCAGGTCTAATGTAACTAAACATATCCAAACATAAAGGGTTGGTGAAATTGTCAGCTAATTGATGTTCAATACCAATAAATTCAAGAGAAATATCACCCTTTTGGTAATGATCTCTCAAAAAATGGTTCCTTACATCAATTTATTTGGTCTTACAGTGAGAAATAAGATTCTTAGAGATATTAATCACACTAGTGTTATCACAGATTATAGATTCATGTCTAAACTGATATACATAGTCCAATAATGTATGTTTCATCGACAGAATATGTGCATAGATACTACCAGTAGCAATGAACACTGCTTCAGGAGTAGACAATGCAACAAAATTCTGAATTTTACTATACAAAAATACTATGGACTTACCTAGAACATGACATGTTCCATAAGTACTATTTCTATCTAACTTGAAACCACCAAATTCAGCATGTGAATAACTTATTAAATTAAATTATTTTCCTTTTGTATAAAATAATCCTATGTTAGAAGTATGTTTAAGATATTTGAAAATTATTTTAACAGAATGCAAGTGTGACTCTTTTGGATTTTCTTGAAATATTTCACACATACACACACTAAACATAATATCTAGTCGACTATCAGTAAGGTAAAGCAGAATCCAAATCATACCTCTATAGTTGGTTTAATCCACTGGTTTTCCAGTTTCATTTGCATCCAACTAAGAATTAGTACTCATATCTGTATCACTTTCCTTAATACTAGCCAAACCAAAACATTTTAAAATATCCTTTTTATATGTACTTCTATTTTAAATAATACCATTTTCATTTTGATAAACATTAAAACCAATAAAATATTTTATTTCTCCAATTAAACTCATTTCAAATTCATTTTTCATACTCATTGAAAAATAAATACACAAATCATTTTTAGAAGATCCAAATATAATATCATCAATATAGATTTTCACTATCAAAACTTTCATAGAAATTCTCTTAATAAATAGAGTTGGTTAATAAATCTCTCTAGAAAAACCTTTTTATATAAGAATACTACTAAGTCCATCATACCAAACATGTAGATCATGTTTTGAACCATATAATTCTTTAGAAAGCATAAAAAATAGATTTTGAAAATGAGGATTAGTAAATCCAGGTTGTTGTTCATCAAAAAAAAATCTTTAATTATAAAACCATTTAGAAAAGTACATTTAACATCCATTTTATATAACATGAAATTCAGATGAACAACATAGGAAATTTGAATCTTATTAGCTTCTAATGTAGCTACATGTGCAATGGTTTCCTCAAAGTCTACTCCTTCCTCTTGACTATACCCTTATGAAACTAGCCTTTCATCATTTATTACTATGTTTCCTGACTCATCAACCTTATTTCTAAAACCCATTTTGTGCCTATGGTTAATGTGTCCTTTGGTCTGTCAACTAATTCCTAGACTTTTTTTCAAATTGATTTAATTCTTCTTGCATAGTCATTACAAAAAATTCATCAATGATTTCATCATTGATATTTTTATGTTCAAACGGTGAATGAAAGGCTTGATGTTCAACCATATTTTTAAGAGAATATCTCGTTTGTGTTCCTCTATAAAGGTTACTAATAACATCATGTAAAGGATGATTCTTTAGGATACTAGTTGATCTATTGAAGTTTTGACTTGAAATTTCAGGTTCTTATCAAGGTTCAGGTTCATCAGGAGCAGATTCTGGAATATGTCACGAACTGGTTGTCATTAAGAAATGTTCACTATTTTTGTTATTAAGGTCCAGAATAGACAGATCTTCTTCAATATTTTCAAGAGAGGAGTAGGGTTCATGCTGATCAGTTTCATCAAATTTTATGTGAATAGATTATTCCACACATATAGTTATTTTGTTAAAGAATATATAATATTTTGTAGTTATAAAGTAACCTAGAAAGATATCCTCATCACTTTTAGAATAAAACTTGTCAAGATTATCATTAGTATTATTAATAAAGACTTTGAAACATAATACTCTGAAGTAACTAACTTTAGGCTTCCTATTATTCCATAGTTCATAAGGTGTCTTCTTAAGAATAGGTCTAATGAAGACTCTATTTATAATATAACAAGCTGTATTGACAACAACAGCCTATAAATAAACAGGTAGGCCATACTCATTAAGCATATCCATTTCAATTTCATTAAGGGTTCTATTTCTTCTTTATACTACACCATTCCGTTGATGTGTCCAAGGTGTAGAAAAGTTGTGATTATATCCATTGTGTTAGCAGTATGACTCAATCTCACAAATTTAAAACTCACGGCCATGATCACGTCTCAGAGTCTTAATCTTAAGTCCACTAAGGTTATATATAGAATTGGATTATTTCAAGAAATTGGAACATGCTTCACTTTCGTGTGCTAGAAAGTGTACACATGTATATCTAGAAAAGTTATCTACTAGGACATAAACATAGTGCTTCCCATTTAAACTAGAAACTCTTGAAGGTCCAAACAAGTCCATGTGAACCAAATTGAGAGGTTGAGAAGTTGAAACATATTTATTTAATTTGAATGAAAAATTATTTTTCATTCCCTTTTGAAAGGGAGTACAAACACTGTCTTATTGGAATTTTATTTGAGGTAGGTCTCTAACTAAATTCTTCCTAGTCAATTTTTATTTGTGAATGAATATTAGAGTGTCTTAATCTTCTATGCCATAACCAATATTATTTATGAAAAGAATTTAAAAAAGTAACTTTTTTTGGCGAAATAAGTTAAATCTACATCATAATCATTATAATTATCAAATCAGAAAATACAAAAATATTTTTAGAATTAAAAACATTACAAGAATAATTTTCGAATTTAACATTGAATCCATCATCACACAACTGAGAAATACATAAAAAAAATATTTAAGTCCATAAAAAAATAAAACATTAGATATTCAAACTGAGTCATTGTTACCAATCTGGCCTAAGACGATGATTTTTCCTTTTGAATTATCACAAATGGTGACTTGTCCTCTATGAACCTTGGTTGAACTCTTGAAACATGAGTAATATTCGGACATATGCCTTAGAAATCTACTATCCAGGAACTATATCTACTTATGGGAACACTTCAATCTAGTTTCCAACAAAATAGGTATAAACAGAAAAATGATTTTGGTACCCAGATCTTCTCGGGTCCACACAGCTTAGCAAGAAAAACATTTTCTACCAATATTTTTCTAATGGGTTTAATACAATCAATAGATTAAAAAGATTTTGAAAGATAAATATTGTTTTGTATATAACCATGTGAAAAGATTATTGAGATAGAAGAGTTTCCAAAACTAGAATTACCAGCATACCCTCCTGATTTAGGAATAAATCTATTCTTAACCAGATGTCTCTGTCCAGGCTGATATCCTATACTAGTAGTATACTTTGGTGCAACTTGTTTTCCAAGAATTTGAGTTAGAGTATTATTTTCCATTTTTGAACTTCTCTAAATCTATTATAAGTTACCCATTGGACAAATTATGTTTAGTATTATCCTTTAACAGTTGAGCATTTTTTTCTTTTTCTACCACTAATGCAGATTGTACAGTGCCAGTTAAAGCAAGTTGTTTCTTTAATGAATTGTACTTATCCTTCCACTCATTACAGGTTTCGTCTATCATATTACAATATTCAAATAATTCTTCACTAAACATATTTTCAAATTCAAAATCAGAATCAAGTGGAGAATAATAAAAATGTTAAGAAAGAATATCCAATGTTACCTTAGATATGTTTTTCATGAAACAAATATTAGCTTTTTGGTATTTTTCATCCTGAGTAGAATCAAAATCACTTGAACTATCTTCTGAAGCACTCTAAATTTCTTCAATAGCTTTCTTATACTTATTGTCCTTGTAGCAATATTTTTTCTTGAATTTGAACTTTTGACATTCAGCTTTAATGTGACCTTTCCTTTTGTATTCATAACACACTATCTCATCATCCTTATCAGCTTTCTTCCAACCCTTCTTCCAATTTCCTCATTGGTCATACATTCCTTTGTAGTTTCATTTTCTAAAGAATTTATTCTTTCTATAGAATTTCATGAATCTCCTAGATATTTGAGCAATATCTGCATCAATATTAGAATCTGAACTTCCATTTTTTGAGATTTTAGAAGGTATGTTAACTTTTTATTTATCCTTGCTCTTTGAGGCAGTATACTTGAATGCCACTGACTTCTTATTTGGTTCATCATCTTCCACATTGTTTACTTCTATCTCTTCATAATACATAATCAACTTACCAATGAGCTCTTTAAAAGGTATGGAACTTATATCACATGATTATTTCATTGAGACTGATGTGCCTCTCCATCTTTCTGGAAGACATCTTAGTATCCTCATGATTTTCTCTATTGCAGGAACATCTTTTCCAAGTGAGCTCATTGTATTTACAATTTCATTGAACCTAAGATACATGTCAAAAATAGGTTCATCAGTATTCATTTTAAAATTATCATACTTAATAGTGTAAGTGTTCAATCTCATTTTCTTAAGATTAGTTTTTTCCCTCATGAGAAACAGCCAAAGTATCCTAGATTTCGTAAGCAGTTTTGCAAGTATATATCCGATTAAATTAGACATCTCTTAAATCAAAATACAGGGCATTCATAGCTTTATAATTATTATTGTATGTTGTTTTAGTAGGTTCATACCAAGTAGTTCTTTCAGTTTCTGGAATCTTATACTGAGTCTCTATGGTATTCCAGATATCAAATCCCATACTTTCTAAATGAATTTTCATTTTCAGTTTCCATTGGTTATAACTAACACCATTAAATAAAGGAGGCATGTTGGTAGCATCAACTTCTAAACTATTATCCTTAATTAGATTTTAGAAAATATATATAAAGAGATAAAATTTCTGAACTAACAAAAATTTAAGATCTTTAAGATACAACAAAAATCACGGTTGAAAAACAGAGTGTTTTAAAATATTTTATTAAGAACAAACAATCCTTTGATACCAAATGTAGGTCGGAGTGGAAACTCAAGTGGGGGGTGAATTGAGTCCCAATTAGAATTTTCGTAAAATATATTTCTATTAAAAATACACCAAATTAAACAAAAAATCTAAACTGTAGTGAATTTGTAATACAGTAATGGGTCAGTTAGGTTCTCAAGAGATTGATTAGTTCTCAGTTAATCTAATGTGAAGATTAATTATCTTTTGAAACTAACCTAATACTTTACAATAAATAAAAAAACTTGCTAGTTTAAATATCAGAGTTACTTTAAAATATATTTTTATTTAATTTACTTAGCAACGGAATATTCAATATGGTTTAAAAATAAATAAATATGCACAAAAGTTTTAACCAAGCGGTTCAGTCTCAAGCCGAGACTTAGTCCTCTCATATAATTTATATAAATTTTGATCCCCACCCTGGATTAGGGTTAACAACATGTCAATGACTGTCCAGGTCCTGTGAACTCTACCATAGTTCTATGTGGGAAAACAATAACAATAGCACACATGCTATCCATGTCACACTTGACCTCTACCACTATACATAGTGGGATACAAGAATGTAGGGGAAATATTGAGTGAGGATTTATAAATCATCCAGTTCAGCACATGAGTTAGTGTGCGTATGGAATATACAGAGTACACACACTGCTCAAAAGTAAGTAAAATAATCTCTGAGAGCGAGTAGATATGAGTTTAGAATGCACTAGAGATTTGATGTGCGGTTCTGGACTCCTTTGATTAAAAACAAGTTCTTCTGACTCCTTTGAGTAAAATGGTGCATCAATAAAAATAATATATGAACATAAAAATTGTAATATAATCTGACTACCATGATATCTCATAATAATCAACATGCATATTGGTTTCATTAACATATGTGTTTGATTTTTGTTTCATACAAATTATGTAAATGAACTTCGAAACATGATTCACTGGCCATGTAAATAATCATGCAGTCACATTTCCGCAAAATGGCTTATGATATCATCTTTTGATAATCAATATAACGGATAAATCATTACTCATATTATTAATTAGTTCTATATTATTCATAACACACACAACTAATCTATGAACAGATGTCATCACAGTATATGACAATAAATCAATGCACATGAATCATGATGAGAATTAATAACAAAGTTAATGTCTATGTATATTTAAACACATATTAAATTAAGAATATCCTATGAGAAATTTTAATGTGGATTTTTTACTAGATGGTCATTTTCTCATAAACACCCCCTCTAGTAGAATACCATGGGTGTATAACATGACAAAAATACTTCATGTATTATAATACCCCACTATAGGATATTATATATCATTCATGTATCATCAGATAAAATCATCTGGAAGAATGAATTACATATATGTATATATTAATTATACTACAATTTTATCATTATATCAAGTAAAACCCATCATTTTTCAATGAAATAGATTAAGTTTGGAACCTTTCATATATAACTTATCATATAAGAGTAAAAACGATGTCCGAATAACTTTATTAATATTCAAAATCCATGAAAAAACAACCATAATTTGAATATATATTTATTCATGGATAACGGATCTATAAATTCATGGATTTTGTTACAATTTTGGTATAATATCATTCAAATGGTTGGTTTATCCATCACAAAGTATAACACATCACAATAATGAATGAGTAAATTATTATGGTCATATTATAGATTTATTATTTTATAGTTATCATAATTAGGTTGATATGGAATATTTATAAAATACTCTAATTTATATAAATATTATAGTGGGGTTTGAAATTTAAAATGTAAGAGAATAACATACATACTTACGTGAATAATTTCCCTAATTTTTTACATAGATATCATTTTAATGATAGATATATGCTTCCTTAATTCTAATTGAACATAAAAAATATATAATAAGAATTTTTTTTAGGATAATCGGCTAAAATTAAATATATTACCAAATGGTTTGAGTGGGTTTGAAGGGGTTCATTGTGGGTCCTTTTTTAAGGTGTTTTTAAAGACAGATTGTATACTATATTCATTCCCTACTAGGTAATATTTTCATTTTCAATGACCAATGAAAAAAATGTATACAATAATACCGGTGGGGTATGTTTTTACCAATTAATACCAAATCCACATTTGTATAAATATGTTTTCATGTTATTTGTTTTTCATTACTACAATAATAAAACCCTTTTAACCAAAGTAACATATTTTTATGAATAAAATTAAATTTAACTCCATACCAATTCTTAATTTTTTAATTAATTATTTGGACAAATTTTATTCTTAACATATTTATTTTATTTGTTAAATAATATTTTAAATAAAAATATAATATATATATATACTCATTGTATAGGAAAAAATTATTTTTTAACTTTTTGTGATACTAAAAATATTTCATATAAGTTACCAATCAAATAAGTGTTAATTGTTTTGTATTAAATTAATTTCTTCTTTAAATAAGTCATTAAAAAGCTACAATTTTTTTATTTAAGAGAATATGAATACAAAAATAGTAGATCGTTAAAAAATTAAAAATTTTAACATCAAATAATATCAACAACATAAATTTAAAATAAACTATTCATAAAATATTCATTTAATTTATTAATACCATAATATTAACATATTTTTTAAAATTTATAAAGTATACAATACAATTCTATAATAATAATATTGGCAATGTGTTAAACATAATGATATTTTTTATAAAAATAAACAATTAATTATTTCCATATATATAAAAATATTTAGAATGTTATAATATACCCATTTGATAAAACCAACAACCATATATACAATGGATATATATCTATATATATAAATGTTAGATTTCATTCATATACATTTCCTTAGATTCATTCTGAGAGTCATTCATTTTAATAATTTTATTATCCTATATCATTTAAATTATATTTATAATTTATTTCCTTCACTCTATAGTTCAAATTAGGGCTTGGATCTTCATGAAAATATAAGAGGTTACTGGTTTTATATTCATTGAGTTTTTATTTTATTATTTTATTCCTATTATAATATTCTGAATGAAGAATTATAATTTATTCTCATAATAAATCAATATTTATCATCAAATGAAATATCTTATATTAATTATATTTATCATGCTTCATTTTGGTTATTTGTTTTATATGAATGAATATATTAACAATAAATTAATTATTTAATGTAAAATAAAATAATAAAATGCTGGAATGATGACACTATATTCATTTTCGATTCATTGATTACACTATTAATGTTTGTTTATAATCATTGTCCTCTTATTTAAAATTTTTATGTATGTAATGATTAAATTTTCATATTAATTTCATTTCAATGGGGTTCATAGTGTAATAAAATTAAAAATCAATCAATTTACTTTATATTCATATATGGACTTTTCAAAAAATTAAAACATGTATATATCATTAATAAATAGACTATGATTATATATTGATATTTCTTTTGAAATAAAATGAATTACATTAATTCTTTTATAACAAATGTTTTATTAATTAAATTATTGAGGACATTTTATATAAAATAACATTTAAAAATTTTATATCATTTGATGTATTCTGATGTTTTATTTATATTTATAAATGGTGGTGTTTATAAACTTCTTGTAACACCATAATATTTTATGATATTTATCTTTTATAAGAAATTTAATTTATTTTTTACCTTACTTATCACAAAACATTGAGCTCAAATGAACATCAATATACAGCTAAATATTATTATTTTAACCCCATCTGTTAATTTGGAAATTGTCAATATGATAAATTTATATTGAAAATTTAGATTACATAATTTTATAAAATTAATTCATTTGGTTCCAATTGGATGGATATGAAACTTAATAACAATATCATACAAATGATGTGTTTTCATTATAAAAAGTATTTTTATGATGAAAATTTCATTTCATTGTGTCAAATTAAATTATTCAATATTGGTGATAGTTGTTAAAGAAATATCTATGATATATATTCAAAAAAATTATTTAAATTTATCGTATAATTCTGATTGGCTAAATATAAGAATCAATCAAATTGTAAGCATTATAAGACTATTTCTTCTAAATGTAGTTTTACATCATTTTGATGAAGAACATGTTTTAAATATACTTATTGAAATATTTAAATTTATGTTTAAAAAATTAATCTACCTATTTTAATTATGAATATAAATAATTACACTGGATGATTTTTTGGTAATTTTGTGATAAGTTTTATTTTTTGACGATACAAAAAATTGAGTTTTAATTGAAAACGTCATTTTCATAAAATTACATTATTGTGTTAATTTATATTTTTTATTGGATTTAATGTAAAATTAGATAATGTTTTTATAAATTATTTTAATTTTGGTCATTGGAATCGTATTCACAATGAATTTGGGAAAAAAATTCAATCCTTCGAATGTTTTCACATTAAACCCTCATTTTCCCGTTCTGTCAATTGGATTATTTTTAATTAACTACTTTTTATGTAATGTTATTAATTTTGAAAAATTTATTATATATATTGAATAAGTGGAAAAAATATTCAAATAGATTTATTTTATTTTTTAGACATTATAGAAAGTAACATTACTAATTTTGTATTAACACAGTTTCAGGTAAATCGAGTAATTATGGTTAGAAATGATATTATAAACACGAAAAATTACCGTAACACATACCCAAATATAATTAGATAATTTTTTATCAACTGAAATAATCAAAATACTGAGATTATAACCTTTATAAGCAAGTTAACAAGGGTTTAAAATTAATTATTGTTTAGTTAACAAATTGTTAGAGATATCAACATAAATTGTTAACAGATATATAATTTTTAATATAGTATATTAAGAATATAATTTTGATTATAAATAGTCAGATTAAAAATAATCAATTTTTATTCATAATGATAATTTATTTTCTATTTGAATGAAATAAATAATTACCTTAAAGAATTATTTAGTGATGACATTATAATTCATTAATAAATGGACGTATCAAATGAATGGTATTAAAAATATTAAAATAAATAAAAGTGTAGATAATTATTATCATGACCTAATATATATAAATATGACATGTTATAATTATATTTGATGCATTGGCTGTAAGATATACTGTTTTATTGATTATTTTAAAATTACATGTAATGAGTAATATTAATATTTTCATTAACGTTATATTAAACCAATTTGGATGTAGTTTAAATTGTAATGCATGACTCATTTATGGTTCATTTTGAATTCTATAGTAACAATATTAACTGTGAATGAGTAAATTTTTTTTTCATTGTTATAGTGAAAAATAAAATGTATGAGTTAAAGTTGAAATAAAATTTTAAAATATGTCCTAAATGGTATAAAAATGATCATTTGTGAACATTTATACCCATACTCACATAATATTCAAAAAAAAAAATAACTATGGTTACATTTAGAAATGAATAGTAATTTAAATTAATTCATTATTTTTGGTGTTTCCAAACATGACACTGAACTAGATTTTAAAAGTTCACATTGTCCATCACTTCTTCCCACCACTACTGTTCCTTCAAGCATGAAAACGCTCTAAAAAATTTCCACCAAATATCATTATTCATGGTTGTAGATCAAGGTCTTACAAACATACCGTCCCTAGATCCCTTGAGAATTGATCTAAATTAATTCCACTGAAGAAGATGTATTCACCTTTTCCGACTCTTCTATGTTAATTTCATCTTCTACATCATCTTCATCATTTATTTACATGATAAATTAATAACACTAGTGTAATATATATTCTTAGATTTTATTATGATTATTGGAAACCATACTACATGCTTTATACATCATTTTAAATATTAATACAGCACACATGCGTACGCATAATATAACATCTCCAATGCTAGGATGTAAAATTTTTCATCACAACATTATTTTGTGCATATAATGAAATATATATATATAGTATAGATATAAATAATAAATATGGCATGATATTGATTTTTAATAATTTATTTATCTTCAAAATCCTTACCCATCCACGATTAAGGGAATGATACAATCACTCGTTCATAAGTATGACATATCGTCTCCAAGATATGATGTGATTTATTTTCCAGGTTAACCAATAAAAAATTTTATAATCAAATATATAATGCGTAAATATAATATCTATGAACATAATATTATTCTGTAGATTAATTAAATATATCTTTTGAATAATAAATAATAATTACATGGTAAAACATGCATATTTAAATGAAGTACATAACACCCTAAATAAGGGTAATAACAAAATATTATTTACAAAATTCTTTAAGAAGAAAATATATAATATCATAAATATATACAAAGTTTTATTATAAATTAATGACATTTATTAAACCATTATATAGTAGTTTAATCAACATTACACTAATGGAATGTAAAATCTAAGGGATAATTTCACAATCTCACTGTAGTTCAATATCATTTATATGTATGTATCTCACAGGGAATATTTCTCAACCATATTCTTGTTTCATAAAAAAATTCAAATTGTTTTTACAATTTATTATAAAATTTTAATGTGTTTTTACCAATGATTAGTCTTTTATAAAATGGTTTGAGATGAATCATTTTTTTGTTTTCAAATGAGGTACATTATATCATTCTCAAGAAAATACAAGAGGAATGTATTTTAACTTATATGGAAAGAAATTCATTTTTATGATCATGAAACTTTAATTTCTTGAATATTATCTTACAGGTTTTCATAATTATTTTAACAAAATTCATTTAAAATATAATGAATTATTAAATATATGATTTCAATGTATTAAATTGTGAATTTATCTCTAATATTTCTTATTATTTTATTTTAGTATTTTCATCAATGTCAACATCATTTTGTGAGTTTTATGCTTCATTTAGGATGATATATTATAATATGATTTACTATATTTTATTAAAAATTCCAAAATCTACTTTATTGTAGATACCGTATTTTGATTCCATTCACAATTTAAGGTTAATTTATTCAGGATTTGTATTGTATTTGTTTAGTATGAATATTTATTTTTTTACACATCACCCTTTTCATATGAGTAATGCATTGGACTTATGAGTGATGTGGGGGCCAATTATAGCCCCTCGATATATTATTAGGAATACAGATAAAATCTAGTTTGGGTATTTTTTGGACATACCCATTTATGTATAATGTCTTGGATAAATCTGTGAATGTATGATTATTATTTGTAGAAATATATATTACCCCATAATGAGATTATGTATTCATATTTGATGTGATTATTTTATTTTAAGAATGTCCATTTGATTGTTTATATGGAATTATTTGATTTACAATTATTCATGAAATAATTTTCACAATATAATGTTTAAATGACTTTTATTTCAGTTATATACATTTCCTTAATGTTTAGGATTATATATTAAAAATATCATCCATTGTATGATTACTCTTACTCCCCATATTAGATTTCCAATTTATTATGTTTTAATTCTGAAATGAATCTAAGATGTATATATTCACTGATAATAAGTTTTATGCTAAGTGAAAAATGGGGTTCTCAACTGATTCTCAATGTTTTATTTTATATTTTAAAATGTAATGTAATGTTTACATATTTAATCTAGTTTCTTAAATACTAAAATAGTTGGTTCATTGGGATTAGAATCAT
Organism: Viscum album; assembly: GCA_963277665.1. NCBI lineage: Eukaryota > Viridiplantae > Streptophyta > Magnoliopsida > Santalales > Viscaceae > Viscum > Viscum album. The sequence goes on along the minus strand of OY728143.1, from coordinate 792,878,611 downwards.
GTTTTTTTTAAATGCTATAAATTGACGCACCAGCTCAGAGATATTGTGGATGGGGTATTTATAGTTGGTATTAGATAATGTATATTAAAAACCATATGTACTAAAATTAGGAAAAAATATATTAGAGGATAAAAACATATGATGTAATTTGTAAAATCTGTAAATAGACATAGCTTATAATTTATTGATTAGTGCTTCCGAAATTTTTATTTTTGGTTGTTTAATTTACTAGTTGTGAGTCTATAAATAAATTTTTTGTACTGTTATGATTTCTTCTTATGTAATCTATTTCTTAGAAATGGTTCCTAGATAATGGAATGGATGTTGTATCAACACATGTAATCAATGTGGTGATTTCCCCCCAATAAATGATAAATTATGTTATAAATGGAGACAAAACTCATGATTAATTACATATAAACAATCTAGGAAAACTGATTTAGTTTATAATAAATATACATACCTATATCTGGCTCTCTGATCCACAACATGGAGGGACAATGATTGAATGCATCATGATACAAAAAAAATCATCGTCCAATGGGACTACAAATACATTTGTATATAAAATGGATATGTTCTTTATAGAAATTATTTCAATATTTGTGAAGAGATTAATGGGAGAAGGTTGTCATGGATTTTTATCGTGTATTGATAGATTTATATTAATGGTGATCGATTATTGAAAAATAATAATGAGGATGAGAAAATAGAAAACATTGAACGGAAGTATTTTATGTAACTTTTCCTAGAAAAATATTTCCCTAATGAATAATGAGTGGATATGGAGGGAGAATTTTTAATCATAGATAAAATAAGGATGATTATGTATCTAAATAGAAAACAATCTTTGTGTGGTTAGAAATGCATATTTTAGACAACAGATGTTACCAATCGAGTAAGATTAATCATTTCGTTGATGGGTCAGAGAGGTTACTATTAAAGGCATTTGTCTCCCAAACAGTCTCATAAAAATATTATATAGTCTCCTATGATATCAATATAGATAATGAATTATATATTCCTTATTAAATTTTTGAAAATAAATTGAAGAATATAATAATAAATCAATATATTGATTAAATTAGAAAGGAAATGAAGGATTCTAGCACGTGTGATAATTGTTGTGTGAAACAACCATGTACTTTCTTGATGTGAATGAGAGTATGTTACATATGTGGAGAGAATAGGAATGAACCTTCCAAATATAAGGAAAATAAATAATATATAAATGTGAAATGATTCAAATGTAAACAGATGTGACACTATGAAAATGAATGTCCCAAGAGTCGAGGAAATAATTATCAGAAAATATTAAATGGAACAAGGTAAATATTATTCTATTTCTAAAATATATATGGAATAATTAAAGAATTTGTGTTTTTGGATTAAATAATTGTGTTATAATGGTTATAAGAATCATGATATATATATTGATATTACTATAGTAATTCTTCATTCAGAATTGGAAGCATGTATGTTTTTATAATTCGTTTTTAGTGATTAAGGTAATGTAGAATTTGGTATGTGAAAAAAAGATATTCCTATTTTCGATTGTTTAAAATATGGTAAAAAATTCAATTTCTAATTTAGTGATCTTTTTTAAAAATTTCAAAATATACAATTTTAATCATGTATTTTGGTAGAGTATTATGGTTGGACTAGATAATGTTAGGATTTGGTTATTATTGTTTGATGATATATTATGATTTATCATATTGGGTATCCTATGTTATGAATTTTGGTTTTAGTAAAAATTTAAAAATTTATGGAATGAATCATGCATCTTATAACTCATAAAAGTTAATTATGTGTGAAGATATTATTTTTAAAATTCATTTCCACATTTACGGGATATAGTTAAAATTGATTTAATCACAACCAAAGGATCATATATTAATTATGATATTGAGATAAATAATGTTTCTGATTATAATAATATTAAAATAATCATCCAAATCAATGAAAATTAGTTTATAACAATTAACATACTTGTTTAATTTTCATTCTGTGAAACAGGTTTCTTTTAACATATCATGATTTATAGTTCTATAATTGTTAACATTCTATGGACCATGTTATATATAAATCTCTATCTGAATAATATACATAAAATTATATTCCATATCCCTTTTTTCATATTCCACTACTTTTTTTAATTGTGATGCTTAACTTGGATGTTACCTTCACATTTTCATTTCCATATAATGAAAAGGATGCTTTGTTAAAAATATTTCCAATTCGGGTTTCCCAAAATTGAATATTCAGGTATCAATCATAGATTTTTAAGAGAAATTTTAAATTATCAGTACTAAATTTATTAAATGAGTGGATAATATGACACCCCCAGATTTAATTAAACGTATCATTTTAATATAAATTCATTTTCGTTGAAGTCATACATTTCACAAAACACTGAGGTTAAATTAACCATGATATAACCTTAAAAATCATTATTTTAACAATAGTCATTATATTGGAATGTTTGAGTATGATTATTTAAATTATTAAAACATTGTTTACACATATTTATAAAATAAACATACTGGGTACCATTTAATTTGAAATTGAAAACCCAATTGATTATAAATTATGTGTTTTTATTAAAAAAAATCTGCTGATAATTAAATTTTATCATACTAAATTAAATTTATCCCCATTATTGAATGTTATTTATGAATTATATATTTTTTTATACTAAAAAATATTTTAATATTAATTCCTCATCCTTTTCAGGATAAGTATAATAATAATCACATTTTTATGCATTAAAAGGCATTATTTTTCCGAAGGAAAAATTATCGCCACATGATGGTTCCCTTGTTTTAAATCTAGTTAATAACTATTTTATAAATTTTAATTGAAAAACTAAAAAAATTCATATAATATAGAATATAATAATTTAATTTGCTCTATGTTTTAGTTTTTAATAGGTTTTATGTTTTAATGAATAGTAAGAAATACTAAATTTATATAGAAATTTGTTCTTTTCATTCAAATAATATAAAGTGTTAAATTATATATTTATTTTATATATTTTATAATTATATCATTTTTATGTTTTAATAAAATTTATTTCATTTTTATGAATTTCACATTATACAGGGATATAAAAACAGTTCAATCTTGTGAACATTTTCACTTTAAAAAACCCATTTTCTCAATCCATGAAAAAGATTAAATTTAAATTATGAATTGAAAATTATGTGTATTGAACAATGAAAAATGGTTTTCATATTTGGTATTAGTAGGACAAACATATATTAATTTTACATTTTTAGATTTTCCCAATGTTCCCCAATTTGATTATAAAAGGTCACCACCTCCCTCGCTTCGTGAAACCCCATTAATCCTTGTAGATAAATATGACCCTTACAATTTCAACTCCCAAGACCCATATAAATGTTATGAATGACATTATAAACCAAAAAGGCCAACCCTAGATCCCTTGAGAAGATATCTTCAGGAAGTCTTCCAACGAATTAGTAATCATTTTTACCAACTCATATATGTTCATTTATTCTTCTACTTTATCATCATGACTTTTTTCCATGATAAAGTAATCAATAAATTTTCATCTATATTCTAGTTTTTTATAATTATTATTCATTATCCATGTTTTATGATTTATCCATCATATAAAAAGGAAAGCACTATGTGTATGTGTGTAAGACTTACTGTCTCTGCACCATGGTGTCAATTTTTTTATAACCACCTTATTTTGATAGGTATTATATGGGTATAGTAGATATTATTAATAAATTGTTTAGGTTACTGATTATTTTTTATTAATATACCATCCATATTCTTACCCATTCCCCATTAAATGATTGATTTTATCGCATGTGCATACGTATAACCTACCATCTTCAAGACACAATGTGAATCATATTCCATGTTAATCATCTATAAATTATTACAAAAATTTTATTATGTGTATATATAATATCTATGAACTTAAAATCATTTTTGTGACAAATTAAATTTAGATTATTAACATGAAACAATACTTGCAGAAAAAAATATACATAAGAAAATTAATTAGTTAACACCTAAAACAAGAGTAATAATGATACTATATTAAAATTTTTTTATAAAAATATTATATATGACATCATAAATATTGATTTGGTTATACAAGAAATTATTAATATGTTTAAAATAATTTTCTAGGATGTAAAAGTATAGTCTTCGAATGGAATGTACATGGTAATTTATAATTACATAATCTCGTTATTATTCTACATTGTTCATATGTAAGAATCTTCTAGAGAATTTATATCATCAATGTCTACACATCATAAAAAAAATTAATTTTTTTTAAATTATCATATAAATTTTTTATTACTTTTTCCCATGTTTTATTATTTGTTAATTGTTTTTGAAAGTAATCATTTTTTTTATTTTTAAAATGATGTATTTTATAACCTTATCCACATAAATACAAATTGATTTTTTAACATATATAGATTTAGATTATTTTCATTCCTTTATGAATACGATATTTCTTGAATATTACCTTGATATTTTAGAAGATTAATATCAAATAACCAGTGTCTTCTAATATTTCACGGTCATTTCTTTTAATGATTTCAGTATAAATAATGCGATATTTCTTTTAATAGTTTTCAATGATTTTTTAGAGTTTTTTCATCGATTTCAACATTACGTATTTCATTTCATTCTTAATTTAGGTTGATCTATAATGATATCAATTATCATTTTTAATAAAATGGTTTATGATCAGTTTGATTTTTGATGTTCTATTTTGAAACCATTCAATGTTTTCAGTTAATTTATTCACATTTCATATGCTAGTAATTCAATATGACTATTTATGATTTTTATGTTTCGTAATTTTCATATGAGGAATGAATTAGTAAAATTCTATGATGGGAGGAGACCACTATATCCCTTAAATGAAACGACAGGTATCATGAGGCAAAATTGTCTGGGTATTAACTAAGTATTTACTTATTTATGTATCATGTCTTCGAGGAAGCATTGAGAGTATGTTTATGTTTTTCATCATTACATATTATGTGATTATGAGATTTGTTTTGGAATTCCATTAGATTATATTTTTCTTATAATATCTCTGAAATTTTTTATATTTCATTATTTAATTTATAGTTTTTCTATATTATGCCCAATATTATATTTAAATGAATTATATTTCATTTATACACCATTTCTTAATGTTTCTACTCATTTATTCATAATAGATTCCAATGTACTATTACCATTACTGAGGATCTATATTGACCCATTTCATAAGTTTTATTTTTCCCCTGATGCTAAAATATATATTATGAATGAAACACATGGATTAGATTGGAGAAAAAAGGGTATTCTCAAATGATATTATATGTTTTATTTGACATTATAAACTATTATGTAAGGATCATATTTGTAAGATTTTTTACAAAACTACTGAACTGATGGTCATTTGGTATTCTTATAATATATATGCTAATTTAATAATGTGATTCACAAACTATGGGATACTATGTTTTGGGTCTTTAAAATATTTTTCCCCATAGTACTTAATTAATATATTAGGTTCAATATTTACCTTAATATTAATTTTAAAATTTATTACCAAAATATTTTTATTATGGATTAAAATTAAAAACATATCTCTTAATTTATTATATATCTTTTTGGAAATAAATATTCTGTGGATTAAATTTGAGTAAATTCATAAGAGTTATTTGTAAAAAAATGTAGATGCTTAATTTTTTTTAATGTGTCACAAAGATAAGTGAATATTTTTTTTCCTTTTATTATTATACCTTGGTTAATGGTTAACATTTAAAAATTCTATATTTCTCTAGAAATTTATTTATATTAATTTTGTAGGAGAGACTAATATTATTTTCCCTATGAAATATCTCATATTGATGAATTTCTAAGTGAATGTTTTTATTACTTTTGTTCATCATCTTATTAAAATATAGTAAATAAATCCTGATACATTATTTCTTATAAATATATAAAGGATTATTTTAATGTATTAATGTAAAAAGAATCATATATGGTTTTTAAACGATATGGAATTTTGAAAATACAAAGACAGATCTTATTGGCCTTTCCTCAGACCTATTTCTCAAAACTGCTGTATATTTTGATTTTTATATCCTAATATCATATTTAAGGTAATATCTATGTTGTAAAATAATACATTTCAACCATGAAATCGAGTTCGATACATGGAATAGGTAGAAAGTGGGATGTCCTTGAGGAACAAGGTGATAATGGTGTATTTTTGGAGTATCATACCATTGTTTCGTATATATTATTTTGATTGTAATTGAATTATAACAAAACAAGGTAATTTCTATTTATATAAAAATTATTATTGTTTTTACATAAATTTTTTATTAGTTTGTTACTGGTAATGCATTCCATTCAGTTACATCAATACCATTGGAATTCATTGTTATCGAAGGGAAATTTGTAATGTTATTATGGACTAATTGAATCATAGAAATTGTACAGTGGCTATATATCAATGGTAGTTTGTAAAAACAGGTATTAGAGAATAATATGGTAGATGGGTGAATGGTATGTTATTTTTTTGATTTTATAACATGAAAAAAAGTATGTAACATTATTTATAGATGAATATAAAATTACAAGGGATGTATGTTATTGATTTGTATCATCTAATCCCTTTTCATGGTGAATCCTCCATTGACTTTCAAAATCATTGTTTCCTGAAAAATTATTTTCATGGCATTTTATTGTATTGCACTTTTTATTTTTTTAAAATTAATTATTTACATTTATTTTATATATTTAATGACCATTCAATTTTTACTATATATATTTTTCTGTAGATAGAATTTGTCATGCATTTAACTGTTTAATTTTATAGGTAAAATGTGTTATACATGATATATCAATGGTGATATCCATTAATTCGAATATATATTAACTTACCACAATATTAATTTTAATATATTTCTTGTTAAATAAATTTTATGTATCCAATATATTTTTTTGACACAAAACACCATGAATAAAACGATGCATGAAATAATATTCTTAATATATATATATTTTATAACCACGAAATTAAATTAGAAGAAAACAAAAGGTGTAACAAAACAGTGATTTAAGGGGCCAAATCTTCATGTATATTCACTTTTAACATTTTTCAGACAGAGGTTCATGAATGAGGCTCATTAGAAGTCTAGTGGAGTTTGGGTGCTAAAATATGGAGTTAGAGAGATGTCACGTTGTGTAAAATTACATGACTTCAATGTGGTTTCGTGACGTGTTTCATAGATGGGTTTCAAAATGATAGAGGCCTCTCTTTTTCAAGTGGAAACGAAACTATTAGGTTTAAATGACATGAAATGGGTTTACACATAATTTAAGTCATTAAAGATATATATTATAATCATTTTTTTCCACCAGGGTTTTTTAAAACCTATGGTTATAGAATCTATCTTATAATTTCAGGATATGTAACAACACCCACTTATCTGTTTTGAGAATTGTTTTTTAAATGATCCATCTATTACTTCCCTCATTTGAACTATCATTGATCCAAGGTACGATGTACCTATTTTATTACGAGTTCATTGAATTTATTCCTCTCGTTCATATTTATCATGTGATGGTGCTTGATCACCATGTTTCTAATGGATTTTTTGGTTGTTCGTTTAAGCAATAGTGGCATAGCCACCTCAGGTGGTGGTGGTTCTTAGAAGGGAGGTGATCAGGATTTTCATAAATGGTCCATTGAAATTTGTGGACAATTGACACCCTTTTGAGGTATATTATTTGTTCCTTCTATTTTATTTATGTATGATCATAAATAGATCATGATTTATCCCATTGGATGCCAATTAAATTAACCCAATAATTACTTGAACCAGATTATATAGTTTGTATCGATAACATGATGATATTTTTATTTCTTACCATGATAAAAGATAGAATCTTGTTTTTCAGATAGTATGGTATCTATGTGGTGCATTTTATGCATGGATTATTATGTGGAATTAAAAAATATTTTAAATCTAGAATTAATTATGAATTAATTTTGTAAACATTATTGTGGAATGTTTAACTAATAAATTATTTTTTAATCTTAATGATGCAACAATATTAATATTAAAAGATCCCCAATGTTTTAATGGAATTTAATAATGGTGTAAATAAATTTAGTTCGTAATGGTAAATTAATTGAAGTAATGTTATACACATATTTTAATTAATTAATGAAAACATGCGAAAGAATTCTACTTTGTTTCCCCATATTTGGACACCGTAAATAATGATTTGAATAATTAAATATGGAATAAATACCAGTTTTGTGCTAAATTATATATACTTGTATAGCTAGAGTTTCTGCGTTCTTGTAAAGGTATAGTACCTTATCATTTGTATCCCTAAGGACTTTTCATGTGTGTATGTTGGATTCCTTTCATTGGGAATGAGAGGACTATTGTTATATTTTTTTCCATCTTCTTGTGATGAGATTTCATCCTTGCATGGTTGATCCTGGAGTGATATTGTGATATATGGGGTGTGGAGGCACACATGTGATATGAACTAGAGATAGATGATCATGGAGGGTTGTACTGGTGTATAGGGTGGGGAGGCCAATTTTATATGGTAGAAGTTTATTCTTGTGATGGTGGAATGCATCCAGATATGCTTATGGGTTTTGGGGATGGCACCATGAATGATATAATGGGTTGAATTTGGGCTTACCCATTTATTTGAAAGCCGGATACTTGTTTGAATATGTTTTTTGGATGACAATTTTTTTTTGTTTATCATCATTTGATTTCCCACCCAATGAGGCTAATGGGTTTTCATTGTGGTCAACCATGTATGGATTCTTAGGATGTTTTCATATTGTACCTGGGAAAAAGAAAAGTTATGTTGTTAATAAATGATTAATTTTTTAAATCATAGGGTTCATCTTGCTCAGATGCAATGCAAAGGTTATAATTATGAGAATTCTTGGGCTCAGGTCCCTTATGCTTGGAGGGAATGTAATATTTTATTAAGGGTAATGAAATTTAATATGAAAATTTTTAATGGATAATTAATTTTTAAACAGTTAATTATAATAAATTTTACTTAATAAAAAGAGGTAAATTAATATAAGGTATCTTTTTTAATTATGGTATGCATATAGGATATCTTTTCTTAGAAGTGACTATTGGGAGTCCGAGTGAAATAAGGTACAGTGGATTCTAATACTTAGTTATTCCCATAGTATGTTTGTGTCCTATATTATATCATATACATTTTTTGTATCTAAATGATACTCGACCATTTCAGTTTGTGTAAGTGATACCGTGGTGATTTTGAACCTTGGGGGTGTTTTCACAGACATCCCTATGAGAGGATGGATGGATGTCTACCACCTTTGGCTCACACAATTCGCATTGTAGAAACATTTAGTGGAATGAATGGATGATAGTATTCCAACTATATGTGGGTGGATGTCTATAATGGCCAGTGTTTATTTCACACACATATATTCCAGATATAGTTTCTTAAGGGTTACTACAGGTATAACATGTACAGACTATGATAGCTTGTGGTTCCTTACTCTGTGAATGGGTTGTGATGGTATGAGGTATAATAGCCAATGAATGTTATACATTATATGGGATTTGGTGGATTCCAAAAAAATACATGGTTACTTGGTCATGTGGATTTTATTGTGAGTTGCACGAGGTGGATGTTGTGGTGCTTTAACGTGGTGCTCACAGGTGAGAATTTTTCTGAGTGAGAATCACAGGACCTTGGGCATTGGGGAAGAGAGGAAAACAATTTGGGAAGGGGTTTCATGTTACTATTGATATTCATTACTACTCCAAATATATATTTCTTTAATTAAAAGGACACTTTTATGGAAGAAGTGTGAAACCAAAAAGTCCAACAAAGCCCTCAAACACTATAACACATAACAAAATTATCAAAGAACAGCTTAAACCCATTATACTCAAAACCCTTAAATAATTTCCAGGATGGACTTGTTACCTTTTTTTCAGGATCATCGTTGATGTTGTCTTCTACAAGGGAAGCCAACTTGTCCCATGTTCTCAAGAACTCATACACCACAATTTTCATGTTATTGAAACCTTTTACATTGATTAGGTGATGTTTGTCCACCCACTCTGGATTCTCCTTTTTTCTATCAACTCAGATCATCTTCCATTCTTCCTTTCCACATCCTCAGCAGAAGAACCTATGGTTAACACCTTCTTTACCATCTCTTCATCATATTGTAAAAGCATCTCCCAAGGTGATTCCCTAAGCTCAGTATCTCATTCCGACTCACCAGGAATCCCATATGCACCCTCCTTTACAGGAGAGAATCGAACCATTGATATTCATTATTATATTATATTATCTTTAATGTGATACTTGGGGGGGTGTCCATGGTGAGTCTAGGAATATATAATACCTTTTTAGTTGACGATTTAGTTTAACTTTTTTCACTATGCATTAACATTATTTTTTATGTTTTTCACGAGACTCTCTAGGAATGATCAAAATCATTATAATGATATACCCAACATATGTATATTTAAAAAAATTACATTCCAGTTGTAGGATGTTGTACATCATGTTGGTAATGACTAGAATGTGGGTAATTCAGGAGTTATTTAGGAATTTAATTGATCATTATCCTTATTTTTCATTTCATATGTCATGCTTTCAATCCATTTTTAATAGTTATTTCAGGAAATATCATTTGTTATGTTTGTTTTTATATCATATTTTATTCTAGTTAGGGGTTTTTTGGCCTTTATTCAATTTCTCTCTAGGAATGTGTTCTCATAGAGGGTAATTCCTCCCATATGTTTATTTGTTATATCCTATGTGATAGCCGCAAACACATGTCCTACTATTGGCACTACCTAGGTGTCATTGTATATATTCTCCCATTATCAACATAGGGGGTTCACATTGTAGGGAGGGTTTGTGAAAAAGATATATATGATCTATAGTTGAGGTATATGATGAGTTTTGAGTAAACAATCAGTGATGTTTCATGGGACATAAGAGAAATGCTCTTGGTTAAGATTCTCTAGCATTATAAACAAATTATTCCTGATTAGAGAAATGTATTTAGGGCCCCCTATGATATGATGCAGTGAACATTAATCATACATTGGAATCTAAATGAGGTGATACTAGTTGTAGGGTAATAACTTCTGAATTTATCATGCACCATTATTCCTTGAGCATGTATTTCAATTGGTAGAACATGGGGTAGGATAACCTAAAATTAATAATATTAAATAATTAATTAATATGAAATATTTCAATTTTCTTTTTTTGGATCTCTAACTAATTTTTTATTAGAAGAAATTTATCTAGGTCAATGTCCCCATTATGTTAATGGAGAAGACGTTTAGCATGCTGGTTTAGATGATTGATATTGTGAAGGGGTTGAACAAAAAGAAAATTAGAGGATGGAACTCCAAGAGTTTTATATACATAAGATGCATAGTAATAAGGGTTCTGTTCCATATTAAATCATGGATGTATGGTTAGAAGTGGTTGAGATAACAATTAGTTTGATCCATGTTCAAAATAATTACTCTGCTTCATTAGAATTTATGATGTTTCAAGAAGATGAAAGGATGTGGTGGTTTTATTTCATTAGATGTTGTGAGGATTCAGTTGTCTTGTGGGAGGATCTTTGATGCCAATTTAGTAATGAGTGTCATTATTAGACCATGATGCTGACATGTTTTACAAGACCTAATTACCCTTAAATAGAGGTGATCCATTTCTAAAGAGTTCAGGACCTATTTAATGAACCATATAGGATATTCTGTAGACCTATTATGATATGATGAGGAAATGATGAGTCATATCGAGGAGTCTATACATCTTGAGTTCTAGCACCAGGTGACCCCATGTAAGATTAATATATATCTCGAGATGCGGGAGGGAGTAGATTTCATCGATGGGACGTCATCCAAAATCATATTGTCATGTAGGATTCATTGGGATTACTCAAAAAGTACAGTTATGGTATTGGGTTACTAGTTGACTATACATAAGACCATCCGATCATATTTCAGTAGGTCCTAGCCCTCAATGTATCTTTTCATTGAGGGTAGAGGCTTTCAAGAAAATGATAAGGTATTTGATGTTTTTTTCTTCTGGAGGCTAATATCTTAAATTACTAGAGTCCCAGACAATTCATAGTAATCAGAGTGCACTAGTTGTTCATATTTGGGATCCTTCACTAATGCATCTCTAGTTTAGGAAAAAGAATAATGTTTATCTTGTTTGGGATCAGTAGTGAGTAGATGGGTCTTATATTTTATATCCCAGATATGATTTCATCCCCATATTGCAGAGAATGACCATAGAGGTGGTTTTCATCATGGTTATAGAGGAATTGGGGAAAGATGTATAAGGCTAAATAATTTAGCAATATTAGTGCCAGTCAATCCAAAAATCGCTCAAGGTACCCTTTTTGTTTTTTACATGGGTGCATGCCTTGTATGATCTAGGAGAAACAAACTTTGACATATCAGAATCCACTGTCCATGTTTTATGGTAAGATCTAATGAGACATCCAGTTCCCTTGGTATTGACTACGCTAGTTGAAGGTCGATTTGACTTGTTTAATATGTGTAGATATTTTGATATAGTGTTGGTGTAGAACCACCGTGGTGGATATTTTCTATTATTTTAAATAAATCCACATGACACCATCCTTTGCAAAAATTGGATTAATTTATTGAATTCTATCATTTATTGTGTTAGCATGCAGGTTTTTTTCTATGATGTCGATAGAGAGACAAAATGGATTGATGGTAAGAGATACCCTCAGATGGGTCAAAGGTGTTTTCTATCAATGTCATCCGTGATGGATTATCTAATGCAATGTTCATTAGAGGTTTAGAAATTTGTGTTTCCTATGGTCATGGAAGTGTACCCTAACGTCCATCGAGAAAATTTTGTAGCGTGACCCCCATAATGAGATATTGAGTTCAGGATGAAACTATTTCTATTGGTTTATCATATATCGATATGTCCATATAGGATGGTTCCATATTAATAGAGATATATGCTTATATAACTCAATATTTTGTTATAGAGTGGTTTTTTTCATCCATGTTAGTGTTTGTGGGGTGTACCGCTTTTTTTTTAGATGAAGGCTAATGAATGTTAATGAGAGTGTTTCAATTATCATTACTTGAACCAAGTGACATTAAAGAATTGATATGCTATTCTGTGGATTGATTATTTATCTTATTCACTGAAGGGTGCATGTTGGTTCTCGAAGATCTATTTTTTGTCCTAATATTATCATATACATGGGAAAGATGAGGATTTCATGAAGACTTCATTATGTTTTCTTCATGGGAAATAAATGATTTTTGTGATGTCATTCTGTGTAATGAATGGTCCATTTATCATTATGGGGTTAATAGACACTATATTCCATTATTTCATGGATAATTTCATAGTGGTTTTAATTGATCAAATCCTTGTGTACCTCATGATTGAGGAGGATCATGTAGAGAAACATTATTCTATTTTAAGATTTCTTCATCATGAGTTGTTGTTTTGGATGTTTTGGATGTTTTTGTATTGGGATAAAAAATTCCATTTAATGTGGCATGTTGTATCTCATAAGGTAATATATGTGGATTAATTTAAGATATATGTTATTGTGTATTGGGAATCCCTCATAACAATGGAAGTGGTGCCATGTTTCCTTAGTATTGCAATATATTAGAGGAGGTCCATTTACAATTTCATTTGTTTGTGACTCTGTTGAATGATTTGACCAAAAGGATCATGTGTTTTATAGACTAATGAGTGCTAGATACAATATGAGTATTAGATAGAGATGTTGGTTAGTTTTCATGTTGACTTTCATATAATATAAGGATATTAGTTTGAGGTTTTCTATGATGTGTTGTGTCTTTTGTCGGGATTTGTTCTGATGCTGTATAGATCTGTTGTTTCTTATTGGTCTTGGTATTTATGTCTCCATGAGAATAAATATTCCACCCACGATGTCAGGTTATAATAGGTAGTGTTTTCCCTAATTTGTGGAGTCATTGCCTCGTTGGAATGTGTTATTTGGTCTTCACAAATCACAAGAGACTAGAGTGTTTTTTCTCCCAACATTACATGAACATGAACCACAGTCATTGGATGGAGTTCTTAGAGGAATAATAATATGACATTTCATATATAGAGGTGAATAGTTATTTTGTAGCTAATGTGATGAGTATGATTTTTTATAGTGATATAGTTCATGAATTAGGTGATTCTAAGAGTGTGATGGAATAAAACTAAATAATTCATATAGATGTGGGAGATGTCAGAGGAAGATGATTACTTGTTTAGATAATGGTTCATTCTTCTCTGGTTCAGTAGTTGGATTAATCCCATTTTGGGTATCATGAGGTGGAGTTATAGAGAGATCATGATATTTGTGTTAGGGCTCCTATTGTCATTTCTGAATAAGAATATCACCATGTGTTTCATCAGGGGACACTTTTCATTACCTTGTAAATTTATTAGATAGTCAATCATGGAGTTACATAGTCCACATATAGTGGTACATCATGGTGTTATAAAGCTATACTAAGCATTTAATGTTCAATTTTGGTTGCTGAGATAAACTGTGCAGTTGCAGGGATCTTATATTGATGTTTGTTCTCCCAAATGGTGATGGTTGAGAACCATGTTCCGAGTGATATTATATAGGCAATAGATGTCCTAAATAGAGGAGAGAAGAAATTTTACTGGACTTTGTTATAATTTTTCGTTGAGCACACGGTGGATATGTAGCTATATTTGTGGTAGTGGATTGTTTTAACAAATCAGCACATATTTGGGCATTCATGGAGTTGAGCTCAGAAGAGTGTTTTTCAAGGAATTATATATTGGAGGTTGTGAGAATCCATTGAGTCTAGAGGATTATCATATCTGATTGATATCCTCATTTTAGCTCTAGGCTATTAATATGTCTCTATAATGATTTCGGTTCTCAGATATACCTTATAACATCTTTTCGACCAAAGAATGATGACCTGATAGATCGGACCATTGAGACTCTTGAAGACATGTTCCTCTCATGTGTCCATGATATTGGTGATTTGTGGATGAGGCATCTTCTATTGGAAATTACCACTTACAATAATAGTCATTACTCCACCATCAGTATTGCGTTGTTTGAAAAATTATATGGAAAGTCTTGTTGTACTACATTGTGATGGATGTGGGTCATAGTGTCAAAAAATCCTCATCCAAAACTAGTATAGAATACAACAAAAAACATTTATGTTATTTTAGAGAGAATGAAAGATGCACTAGACCATCAAAAATCCTATTTAGATCATAGGAGGAGACCTATAGAGTTAAATATTGGAGTTCATATATTCTTGAAGGTGAATCCCTATCGTTTGAATTGATTTTTTGATCATGGGAGTAAGATTTCTCCCTGATATGATGGGAATTATGAGGTTTTAGCGTGTGTTGGAGTTGTATTGTATCAGATAATGTTTCCCCTTCTTATAATAATGGTACATTATGTTTTTAATTTTTCACAACTTCATCACTGTCTTCATGGAGATATTCACATCATGTATTAGTGTTAGATTGATGTCATTGATGATGCGACCTTTGAGTGTCATCCTATAATGATCTAGGACAAATAGGAACATGTATTTTTCAGACATGATATCCACTTAGTTTATGTATTGTGGTGGAATAATGTCATGGAGGAGAGTAACTAGGAGTTTGAGTCATAGATACATACTTAGTACCCCATTTTTTGATGTTCAGATCATCTCTTTTAATTTTTTAAATTTTTTGGGGATGGACTATTATTGTTAATGTGATGTTATTTCCTCCTCTCCTGTATTGGATTACTCTTTTGAGAGGTATCTCCCCCTAGAGAATTTTTAGGAACTATTTTTTATTGTTTTTAGATTTAAAGTTATTACATTTGTGGGGTGGATGAGATCATGTGATTGGGAGATCCTTGAGTGGTATATCATAGGGTGGTTGGTCAGATGACCCTTTTTCAATTTTGTCTATAGACTGGTTTTTGATTCTCAGGGATTATAATGTTTTATGTGGTATCAAATGTAAGGACTCAGATTTGCGTGTATCATCCATTAGCATGTTTATAAAGATATAGGTGCTCATATGAGGCTTATAGGAATAAAAGAAGTATTTTTCATATAAAATATGGAAGTACCGAGATTTCCCGATGAGTAATGTTAGACCAAATGATAGTATTTTTCATCACGTGTAATGAATAGAGGTTATAAAAACAAAAGGCCTATATTTTTTCATAAGAATACATCCCCTAGGATTACATAATATAAAATTAGATTACACATCATGTAAATCCCCATTGTTGTGTATTTTGAACATTATTATCTACTCAAAATTTTCATGTCCTACCAGTCTATCTCCACTACCCCAATTTTAGGCAAAACAGCTACCCCCTCATTGATGATTTTGGGCATCCCATTTTAATGAATTGTTCTCTAACTTCCATCCTTAAATCCATAATCAATCCAAGATAAGTTACAAATTATTTATTACCATTTCTTCCATAATATTTCTCCCTTCCCACTTTTTTCATGTGACATCTCCTGATCTCTATTTTTCTAATATAATTTTATCAGTTTTTTGTTGGAATAGTCATGGAACAATGTCCTCATGTTGATGCAGATCCTGTCAGAGAGATGATCACGACCACAACATTGGTCCATTATCATGTGATGAACAGTGACACCCTTTCTAGGTATGGGAATTATTTCATCTATTTTATTTTCATGTGATCATAAATTCAACATGATTTATCCCCTTTTATTCCAATGAAATTAAATTTATAATTACATAAACTGGACTAACGAATTCGTATTGATCGCATAGAGATGTTTCTATTTTTTACCAATATAATGGTTTTACACTTTTTTCCTTGATATTTTGGTATCTTTTATTTTATTGTTAATATTTTATTAGTATTTTTAATCATTAAAGAACATAAAACTAAAAATATTTGTCAATTAATTGGATAAAAGATTAAAGTGGAATGTTTATTGAATCTGATGTGTAGTAATATTAATGAATCAAGAATGTTTAACTGTGTTGATATTTCATCTAGTAATGAAAATGAATAAATGTGTATATAATTTTTATTATTTTTTGTAAAAAAATAAATGTCATGTAAATGAATTGTTTAATTAATTTATGATAACTTGTTTTAGCTTTCTAGTTAGGTTGGTTGTAGTTCAAACCATTGAATAATGAATTGGTTAATCCATGATGGATTAAGAAATGATTCTCTGGGAAATGAAAATTCTATGAATTTAATGAGTTTAATAATTTCTTAAAAAGGGAAATGAATTTTTGTGGATATGTTATTTGTCATTATTTATGAAGGCTATATTCCTTGATTTATCGATGAGATCCTGGTTTTTATGTTTGTTTCCTAATTCTTGTGAAGTGATGTGTGTTTACGATTTCTAATTCTATAGGATTGTTGAGGTATATGGGGTCATGTGTCCTGGATGTGATGTGATACTGGTATAGATGTGGAACGATGGTTTTTGTGGTGTTTGGGGTGGGGAGGCATGGTTTTTGTGGTAGCATTTAATGTGTGTGATTGAAGGATTAATCTAGTTATGCATGTGCGTGTCAGGTAGGATACTAAGGTGGATAGAACGTGTTGATGTTGGGATTAACTATTGATATTAATGTTGGAAGCATGATTGAAATAGCTATTTTGAAGATATCCATGTTATTTTTTTTCTACATTCCTTTCCCCCCCCACTTGAATCAGATTGATGTGATATGTTGTATAACATGTTTGTGCCATAGTATTTTTTCCATGAGTACCCAGTAATGTTGAAAATAATTTTTTAAATAACGAAATAAATTTTTAAAACATTATGTTGGAAATATTTGTGACACACTACTCAAGTTATAATTATGAGAAGTTGTGGACTTGGTTTTCTAATTCCTAGTGGCAATTGAGCATTGATGTAATGGTAATGAAATATAATGTTGAAGTTGTTAATATCCAGTTAGTGATAAAAGAAATAATTTAGAAATAATTTAACTAATAAAAATGTAAAAAATAATATGATGTTTCTCCTTGAAGGGTTGGGTTCATATGTGATATCATGTCTCACTAGTGGTTGACCAGAGTTCGAGGGATGTTAGCTATAGTTGTGTCTCAGACTAGGTTATGCCCATTCTGATGTTGCAAGGTATATCATTTGATATAAATTTATTTTCTGTACACTACTTCATCATATCAATTTGGGAAAATGACACCCTATAAATTATGTTCCCTAGGGTTGGGGGTGTTTTCGTTAATATCTCAGTGGGATGGTGGATAGAGAAATACAAACATTGTCCATAGTCTTTTCTTTTTTTAGTTATTTATAATAGTCTTCACTATTGTTTTTGTACATATTTGTTTGAAAAGGTTTTTAATAGATTCGGATTATTTTACACACATGTATTTAGGAAATATTTTCCTAAGGACTCCTATAGATATAACTTGTATAGGCTATGGTAAAATGACGTCCCTTATTGAATGTACGAGTTGGGATGCCTTGTGGAATAATATTGATGTATGATACAAGTTATATATGATGTGGTGCCTTTTTGAAAATAACTAGTTACATGATTATTTGGATTTGGTGGGGTGTTTCATGAGGATCATGTTTTAGTGCTTTTCCTAAGAGTCGGCATGATTACTTTTTGGAGAGACATTCTTAGGGAATGCTATATTGGGGAAGAGAGGAAAACAAGTGGGGGATGAGTAACATGGTGACCATTATATTATTTATTATATTATATGCTATTTTAGGAGATACAAGGTGAGTGTTGAGATATTATAGATTTCAAATTAGTGTCCATATTTAGTTGACGATGTAGTTTCATTTTTTCCCACTCTACTTTAACGTGATTTCTTAATCTTTTTCACAAGTGCCTCCAGGGGGATTATACTGAGTATACAATTACACACAAGCTACACATATATATACTATTTTTTAGGCAAGTTGGATTAGGATGGAGATTAGTTTAGTTATTACTAGCTTGTGGGAGTTTCACATGTAGTTTGGGATTCATTCTTGAGGCTATCTTTATATTTGTTTTTTTACATGTAGTTTTACCTTCATTTGTAGTTTTTCATAAATATCATTACATACGTGAACATGGTTAATAATTTATATTGTATTCTAACATTAATTTTTATGGTTATTATCTTATATCTATCTTTCACATGTGTTCAATAATTGGGTAATTCTTCTCATTTGTGTGTTTACTATACACTTGGTGCAAGTCTCCAACCCATGGCATACCTAAGGCGGGACTTGTGTGTCACTATCTCTCATTTCCCATTACCAGACCAAGAGGGGTAAAAATTGTGGGGAGAGGATTCTGACATATGAATTATATATATAATGTTCCCAATTAGTTTAAATTTATTTACTACCTTTTTGAAATTTGGAACTCAATTTTTATGTTAATTTATTTTATGCTTAAAATATTTGAATTTATAAAAAATGATATTTTTCTTTTTAAAGAAAAATATTATAATTAAATTTCATTAAATTTTTAGAATTATATTATATTATTATTATATAATGTTTCAAATAATAATATCCAAATTACTTACAATATTTCTTTAATATTGATTTTATAGTGAAAAGTGAAAAATATTGTTTTTTAAACTGTCATTTATTTTCCTTGAATTCTCCACTTAATTTTTGATTTTTATCATCATATAAAATATCATAATTGATATATAATTAATATAATTAATTTTCAAGGAATCATATTTATATCGGATTTTGGTACAATTTACATTTTACCTTAATTTTTTAATAAAAAATAAATTTTCATTAAGTTTAACACATTTAGAGTAAAATTAATTTTTATAAAATATAGGGATTCACATTGATTAAATTGAGTTTTTTTATGGAATGATATATACAAATCTATCTTGATATGTATTTTTTATATTTTTCTAATGTTGATAATTTTTTTACACATAATAAAAATTGTAGTGTTTTTGATATGGTGTCTATTATAATAGTTCCAAAACAATATTACAAAAAAATATTAATCTTTTGTCTCTAATAATGTATGAAAATGGAAAAATAATATATATAAATAACCAAGAAAATATATATTAAAATTTAAATCATGATTAAAATGATAATTAATTTTATTGTCATTAAGGTGCTTGAAAAACATTGACAATGTTAAAAATTTTACCTCAAGATAATATTCAATATGTATTATTTTTTATCTTAAAATTCTAATAAATATTATGTATTATCTATATTTGTTATTTATTAATATGATTTTATATTTTTATAGTATGTAATTTTCCAAATTCTTGTGCATTTAATGCGCAAAGAAATAAGATAAATAATGACCTATAAAATAATATATCATGCCATAGATTTGAGAAAATATATATGTTTAATGAATATAAAATATTATATTAATCTTAGTTAATTTATTTTTATTCTTGAAATTAACATTTAGTAATTATAAATAATATAATTATGAAAAAAATAATCAACAACAACATCATTGTGCTTGTTGAAGCATTTGAAAAATCAATTTAAAGGTATTTAAAATATCAAAATTAAAACATTTCATATTACATATACTGTAACAAAAAATATCTACTTTTTAATAATGTATAATTGAAGTTAAATATTTTTTTTATAATTTATTTTTTATAATGATTGCAATAAAATAAAATTACATGAAAAGAGTAAATAAGAAGTTAATAACATTTTAAGAAAATTAATATTTGATTAATTTATATAAAAATAATAAAAATACTTCATGAAGGAAATTAGTATTAAAATAAGTCATAAATTTATTCCCATTCCATTAATGTTCTTATTTGTAACTTATAGTAAATATTATCACCATCACATATTGAAAAATTAGTTACTGTAGTTTAGGATAAAAATAATTAACACAGTTGTTAAAAAAATTAATTTTTAAAATTTATAATATGTGTATTAAAATAATAGTTGTTAAATATATTTGAATAATATGAAAACTTTTATTCATTAATGGTTTAAATTCTTTCAATTGTCAAATTATTATAAACATTATATTATATTAAAAGTAGAATAGAGACAATATGTCACTATATTGACATAAATATGTTATTTTATTCACATAATGATAAAAAGATAATAATTTTTTCTATAATTGATTAATTTTAATAAGAATATGTTTTTTTATCAAACTAATTTATTTTTGAATTTTTTATATTGAAATAATTTCTTAAAATTACTATTGAATGCAGACATGTATTAATTCAATTAGGTGAATTATAAAATAATGAATTTTAATAATATAATATGTAATAAAATAAGGATAAATTATTTTTGCACAAAATTTGAACATAGATAAAACATATTTATGATTTTTTATTCGGTATTATTATTATCTGATTAATATCTTGGTGAAATTATTATCAAAGTAAATGATTTTTTTAAAATTTTACTATATAGATATTTAATAATAATGAGTATTTTAGTTGATTTAAAATTCAAAAAAATATCACTATTAGAAAATTATTGGTATATTTTTGAATATATCATTTATTTTCCATTTATGGGTAACATATCAATGATGATAACATTATTACCATGTAATTTGTAAACATATTCTATATTGTTGTAATTGTCAAAAGAATCATTAGAGTTAAAACTGAAGTATAAGTGCTAAAACACAGTATAAACATTTCTTAATATTTTTAGATGATAAGACGTATAAATATAGTCAATATATATTATTAATATATTAGTTTTGACCCACATTAAAATGAAAATTAATTTATATGTTATTAACACATAACGAAAATCCAAGAGTTTAAGTCAATAATTTATAAAAAGGAAAATTACTTCCAATATTTCTTCCATATATTTAGAATTATAATTTATAAAAGACAAACTAAAATTCCTCATTCAATTCCATACTAATTTCCCAACTATTATATTCATTATAGAAGACCATCCTTTCAAATAATTATGATTAATCCAATATAATTTTATCACTAATGATATATAACTCTTATTCATGTAAATTTAATTTGAAATATTTGTATCGAACATAAAAAAAATTGGTTGTTTTGAAAAAAATAATTTATCTATAAAATTATATAATTTTTTTTATTATGATTATTTTCTTACCACCATCCCCCCTCTATGGAAGAAAATGTTATGTGAATGTGTCGCTCATGCGTATGTGGTGGGATACCACCTCTACTGAGTGATAAAAATAATTTTATATCATTATCATTCATAAATGGTTGTAATGATAAATTTAATGTTTATATTATATTCATATACATTCAATAAAAATAATTCTAGAATTTGGAATTAATTTTTTCCTTTTCAATCATTCCATCAGTCGAAAAATGAAAACTATATCCATGTGAACATATTACATACCTTTCCCATAAGTGGATTAATTTATTTACATAACTATAACATTTATGGATGAATCTTAAGAAACATATAATTAAAATATTTTTATAATCACTAATATTTTAACTGAAGGGCCCTGCATTGTTGGGGGCATGTCATCATGGTACAACAGATGGGGAGGAGATAATCCTATAGTTTTTTCTAGGATTATTATTGTTATGGTTGGTTTTTTCTATTTTATTGAAATATTTGTTTCTCACTTTTCATAAAAAATGTTTTCATAATAAAAAAATTAATTTTCAGTCATGGAAAGGGAGACTTTTTTTAACATGAAATGATGACTTAAATAAGTAATATTTAATAAATCGGTGGTACAACAATACATAATGTTTATGTATGATATTATATATATTATTAGAAACTAGAATAGTATTATAAAAAAATTATTACTATTAAACATGAGGATATATTTCTTTTCAATCATTCTTAAAAAGTGGGATAAGATATATATTACAATCTCATTATTTAACAAATTTTATTGTGAAGAATTTTTAAATAAAAAAATTATAATCTAAATCTTCTCATTCACATTTCATTAAATATCTATTGGTTATGACTAGATAAAATATATTTTCTATTCATTTACCTATCATTATGTACTCAAGATAGACAATGAATGTTTATTAGTAAAATCTATGTTGTCTTTGTTATCAACTAAAAATATATTTTTATTTAAAATAATTGTTTTCAAAATGAATCATAAATATTATTGTTATAATTATATATTTTTTTAAAATAATTTATTCCAAAAAATAAAATTTTCTAAAAAAATCATTTATTTGAATATTCATGTTCTTTATTGAATGAGAACATTTTCATTTTTTTAATAAAAATGTTATTGAATTTTCTTAATTTAAACAACAGAAATAGAATTTCCCACCACCATGAGGACATAATGTTTATAAATTTTATACATACATATGATATATTTAATATTATAAAACAATATTATTTCAAAAAAAATTAGATTTTAGATAATCTATTTGAAATAAAAGGATTATATTATACAATAAATATTTCATTGATCATTTAATAGAATTTCAATATAAATTGATTTCATTAGTTATATGTATGTTTAAATCATAATTAAATTGAATAGTACCTTTTATTTTAGGTCTATTTTGGGTTTATGATTAAGGTGACATACAATTTATGATACACATTTCCTTTTAATGGTTTATCAAAATGATGAATTTTTAATGGTATTGTTGAAAATATATTTATGAATTTAATTATGTGATATAATGGAATAGAAATTCATACCCTATAATGAATTTAGTAATGATGTATATCTAATGATTTTATTAGTAGTATAATGTGGATTTAAATGATTCTATGTAGGGGCAATATCTACTCTTATAGTCTTGGTTGTAATCCATCACAATATAATGGAATGAGGAGCGACCCCATTCCACTCTAATAGTCTAATAATTGAACGTTAGGTATGGAAATGGTAGTCAATGAATATATAAATTCCTAAAACTTCTTTATAATGATAATTTTATGATTTTATGGCTTGTGTTCTTTTATTATTGTATGATTCATGTTCTAAATGGACATTAATTATTCCATGTCACTTGATAGTGATCTATGAAATGATTACAATGATTTCAAATGTGTTTACCATGTTGAACAAGCCTTATCCTCATTATAATTATAAATTATCATATCTAACTATATTGATTACCCTTACTGATCATCAATGAAAAAAAAATGTTATGATTCGATTACTTATGAATTTAATAAATATTTTACATTACAAAAGTATAAAAATGAAAATACCCATGAAACAAATAGAGGGAGATGGCGTGGATATCTTATGAACAATTTTATAATGATTCTATGTTTTCAATGAAATTAAAAATATATGAAATTGGAATATACTGTAGTGTTAACTATTAAATATTAATATAAGGAGTTTTTTTATTTAATATATGAAAATATTGGTTCCCTATAGATTATATCTGAGAATGTTATACATAGCATTGGAAAAACTGATTAAAAATAATTTGTGGAATCACATAGAATAATAAAACTTATAGGAGTATGTACTTATATATTTATATATATTAGTTGTCTATGTTTTTCTAATAAAATAATCTTTTCTAGTAAACAACAGTAACTCAATTTTCTATAACTGTTAGATCTGTTGGTAGTATCCTAAAAAATAGTTGCTCGACAATATTTCTTCATTAATTTTGGTGCGCGGGGATTATTCCCTTACATCACACATAATATGAAACACTTGAGGTATATTCATTTGTTAAATCACATTTTCATTAAAACTATTGTGAAGGATTTGAATAGACTACTACAATCTATGACCTAAGATAAAACAATGGTGTTAAAGAAGGAAAAATATGTTTTAATATTTAGGCATCCTAAAAATGTTTTATCATGATTATATGGTTTCTTACATTGATTACTTCTTAATGACTTTATTTTTTTTTCATTTTGGGTTAATGGTTGGAACCCAAGGGATATAAGTTAATGTATAATTTCATGGGAAATGGAATAAATGTCCTCATAAAAAGTGATTTTTTTTGGGAATTGTACCTATAATACTTATGATTGTTCCTAATCAAATATAATGTTATATTATAAACAATATAATCATAAATTTGTTTCATAACACATTAAATTGAGGAAAATATTAATTTTGGGGATGTGTAGGTGGAAATGAACATGGAGATAAGAATATTAAATTTTCATCAAGGCATGAATGTCAGAAGAACAACACAAAGGGAATATATTAAAATAAGGGGAATGTTATTTTCTTGATGAAATTATGGGGAAATAGAAATGAATTTCCCAGGAATTTGATTTCTTATATAAAGAAAAATTGGGCATTGTCTCTGTCAATTGCCTTTTCCACATGTTAAATAATTTAACATAGAACGAACTATGTAATGAGAATAATATAGGTGAAGGGATTGAGGTGTTAATCTATATGGATTTGAGAATTATGTTCTCATAGTATTTTATCAATGATATTATGGTAGTAAAAAACGAGGGACGTATAATTATTTTTATATAGTATTTTTCAATAAAGAGTTAAAATCTTATGTTAAATGGTACTGATAACCTTGATAATTGATTTTAAGGTAATGATATATTTTATGGAAACTACAAAATTTATGGAATTATATCCCTTAATATGTTCCTGATGTTGAGACTGTGCTGTTTATTTGATATAAATACAATATACTCCTTGATTAACGAAATAGTATAGTAATTATAACCAAAAAGTTGGTAATGATTTGTTGATAAGGTGATTTTGGTTGACTTTGATGAAGGGTATTTCATTTTTTTATTCATGTAATATATTAAACATTAGTGACATTATTTTTCAAATAAGTTCAGTGTTTATTTTGGAAAGCATATATGATTTCAGTTGTGTTTTGTGGTTATTCAAGTTAACATCATGTTTTAAAGGAATCATGGAAATCAAATTTCATTCATATGACATTTCTAGATACATAATCTTTTCTAGAGATAAATTTTAATTTTAGTCATGGAAGTGAAAATTTTGAGATCAAATATTTCAAAATGTTTGATTCATCAATTTTCCATACATATTATGTAGTATTCAAAATGTTGACAATCAATTCAATGGATTATGTTTAAAATTGGGTGTTATTGTTTGGGTTTTAAGGATTAATGTATTATATTGATCCACATTGGATAATTAATTCAAACCATTTTGGGTTTAGTAATATTTAGATGCATAAAGTTTGACCTTTGGATATAATGATTTTTTAAACTCTAATTTTCATGCACCGTGTAACCAATAATTCATTTTCAATTTCCATTTCATGGAGTAAAATTGTAGATAAAAATGAAATTGACTGAAATGAAAACAAATGATATAATTATATATGAATGTTTATAAATAATTATTTAATTATATTTTATAATATACCGTATCATAGTAATAAATGATTTTGTAAACATATGAAAATAACATTTAAATTAAATTTTTCACTTTTCCTTTATTTTTTGTGATTTTTTTTGTCTTCTTACCAATAATTTAGTTTTTTAGTCAATAAATTTCTAATGATAATTTTTATTATCACTATTTAGTTATCTGTGGAACATAATTTTCTCCTCTATGTCTATATTTTAGCATTCCACTAGTGTTATAATTTTCTATGTACCAGAATATGCTTTCTTTTAGATAGAATTTACATTAACCACTCCTGTATTCAAAAGATGGTTTTTATACCATTTTAAATCATGGATTTTTAAAAAATAAAACTTCAAATTTTGATCCACATTTACTATGTTAAAAATATTTGATGGTAACATTTTTATGGGGTTTTAATGTTACTCCATGATATTTTAGAATATATTTTTATTTAAATAATTTATATGTGTTTGACAGATTTCGTTATATGAAATATTGATATTATAAAAAAAGAATATATTATAAGTTTAATTTGACCAATTTAAAAAATAATATAAATTGGAGGATATTAATTCGTTACAGAAAAACTATTAAATACATAAAAAAATAGATCTACTCAAGACAATTTTATTGATTAAAACTGAGTAAATAATCACATATTTGTTAGTAAATTTATTTTATGCTTCAAAAAAACTTTTCTTAGAAACATATTTTATTATTTTTAGTGAAAATATTATAAATACATTTATTTCGTTTTTTAATTTATTTTCATAATATTTTTTTATCATTTGAGATATCATCATGTCAATGTTATCATATGGTGAAAAAATGGTATTTTATTTGAAATAATGGATTTTCCCTTGAATAGTGATATGTATTATTTTTTAAAACATTCATCTAATTTGATTTTAATTACTGATAGCCCACAATTTGATATAAATAATATATTTAATTTCATATGATTCAACTTTATACATTGTTTTAGTATATGTTCAATTTTTTTGTTAAAAACGCCTTTTTGAAAGAAAATTTGTTTTATAAATTTATATTAAATATAATTTCATTGACACATTGGATTTTTTTTTAAAATGTAGAATTAATATTTTTTGTACTTAATTAAATTTTTAGTAATGTTTTCATGATATTTTTTTGGATGAATTTAAATTTTTACTAAATAATAAAAATTATTTTTAAACGTAGTTTCATTTTTTATATCTCCAAGACATTAATTTGACATAAAAATTATTAAACATATGAGACAAAAATTTTATGTTTGTATAATATAAATATTATATATATATTACACAATAATTAAGAGTTATTTTTTTTCATGATAAATATGGAAATATTATTTTGCGTAGACCTTTAGATTTCACAGTAATGGGAAAGTCAAATTTAGGGTCCCATAAATAATATTAGATATATATGAAGTATTTTATTTACATGATAAATTAATATGATGTATTATTGATTAATTTTATCAATAGAAGAAATTATTATAGTCATATATCATCAGAAATATGAGAATCCTTTTCTAATGAATTTAGAAGGATAAAAATTCTAAATAAAATATAAAATATTCTTTTATGACCTTGTTTTGAGTAAATTTAAATATTAAATGAATTTAAAATTTTATATCAGATCTAATTAGTATTTATATTTTGGTGTAAATTATCTATAATATCTACTGATTATATATTTTTGTAAATGATTATGAAAAGATGTAACACTGATTGTGAAAGTAGTGGAAAAATTAATGTTAATGAGTTTAAAAACAATAAAATGAGTATTTATCGATTAATTCTAGTATCATAAATTTTACATTTTTAGTTATACTATATAAATTAGGTACGATTATTTTATATGATAAATATTTATGTATTTGTTTTTCAATAAATTCATCTAAATTATTTGTTTCAAAAATCTAATTAATCATAAATAATTAAAAATAATTTATCATCTAATTTTTTAAATAGCATAAACTATTTCTTGAAATATAATCGGATAAGATATTGAATAAAAATAAATAACATGATCATTAATGAGGCAATTTTTACCTTATAATTTAAATCATAACCCTTTATGATTGAAATATTTATTACATCTATTTGGGATAAAAATAGTTAATGAAGGGGTTAAAACAAATATTGATCAATGAAATACCACTTAAACATTTTAATATTTTAGTTTTTAATTGGATTTAAACGAAATAATATCATAGTATATAATATATTGAATCATTTATACATTTAAATATTAATATGACCATTATATTATTCTATGAAATGAAAAAATACAAAATTTACCTCTCTTGGATTTATTATATATATATTTTTAAATAATGATTAAAATAGGATATTTTTTCCTGTAAAATATATTTTGATGGATGATTTTAAAAAAAAATTATTAAATAAATAAATAAATTCAATTAATTACCAACACATGAAAAATATTTATTGAATTAATTGAAATGTGAATTAAATGATTTTAAATATAATAAAATAATTATTTATTATTGGATTTATTGGATTTTATTTTTTTTATAAAAACTTTCCATTTTTGGGATTAATTATAGTTTTATATTTGACTACCATAATTAAATTTTTGGCATTAAATTGAATGTACTTCTACATTTTTAAAATTGTCATTATCGTTATTTTATAATAAATAACATCTATTAAATGATTTAAACTTCATTAAAGTAATAATATTATAAATATGAATGGAATATTGTTAATCATATCAACCATGGTGCATTAGTTTTTTATTTACACTTTTATATTAACTTTATTGACCATTGACATGTAGGAATCATTGATATTGTTTTAATTTCAAAAAGGAATATTGAGGGTTTAAACTACGATATAAGTGTCAAAATATAACATAAAAAATTCTAATTATAATCTTTGTTATAATTTTGATGTTCCCAAATCCTATATTCAATATATATTAGTTAGTACATGAGCCTCATCCCTGTTGGTGTGGTATCTGTAAGTACATCCATGGGTCCCAGGCTCGAAACCAGGTGAAGGAAAATTTATGTGTTATGGAAGCTGTACTACATTAGTCATTGTAGTCGGAACTGTGAAGTTACTGAAGTAGTTACTGTAGTGGGTATATTTTGATACTATAGAAGCATGAACGATTCAGCTTGACTCACCGGTTTGAGATTAGAGATCGTAAGGCCTTATGGTCAATAGGGATTTCGGGCCACCTATAATGCCTTCAGGACACATCAAGGCCTTCAAGCCACATGCAGTTTCCCTAAATATACTCTACAAAAAGGATCATCCCTAGAGGATGATTCAATGCAAGCACACTCCCCAGAGTAGAACCAATGGATTTAGAAGAATTAGAGGGTATGGCTACGTCATCGGGACCATCATGTGATTGCACGGGAAGCGAATCCAAATGAACACTCAAAGATGGAATGCTACCATCACAATGTAGATCCTTGGAATGGTTAGTTCCTTATAGTTGTAGTATGGTTGAATTTTCTATCATGTTCAATTCATGTAATAAATTAGTCCTATTGTACATGTAATCACTAAGCCTATGGGACTTGTTAGAGTTCAACCTAATATATTGAAAGGGGGTTTATCACAATGAAATAAAAATGAAGGCCCTCGGTGTAACACCCTGAGATTTTATTAGAATTATTATGTTTAATTTCATTGAAGAATTTTTTTTGTACGCTTCACCATGGTTATCTTTCACTATACGCAACACCATATTAGATTTTAGTATACGCAACACTATTATTGTCTAGTGATGCACAAAATGTCAAGTTATTTTGAATAAAATTCATTTTAAACAACACTAAGTGTAAATTTTGATCAATGTATCATTGAACTATATTTTGAGTATGTCATACGGAACACCAAAGGAAACATTCCCTACTCGCTACCCTGACTTGGCTTGCATTACACGCAAGAGCGACGTTTCACAATAGCGTGTGTTGTACGTAATATTGGGTTTCAATAAATAACGATATATTATTATAATATTATTATGAACTAGCCGTTATGAATTGTAATAATTTTTTTTAAATTTTATAACATTATAATTCATCTTACACATTATCTAGAACATGTTCTGTGAAAAAAATAAATGTTTTTGGGTAAAATAAATATTTTTTAAAAAAATGCATTTTTTCCACCTTTTAATAGTGCACGCACTTTAAATATTGTTTCTGACACATTTATAAGTTTAAATTGTAGAAATAAAATTATTTATTTCAATAAGGATGTAATTATTTGATTTGGATAATTATTTAATATTTTTATGTTTACTTTCATATTTTGAAGAATAGAAAAAATATGCTAAATTTTATTTAAAAACAACTTTTTTATCATCGAGATAATTTATACAGTTAAATTATAATATTGAATTTTTTTAATTATAAATAAAATATATATTTTCCATTTATTATAATGTAAGTCATTATCATTAACTTTACATTGTTGTCATAGGTTAAAATATTTCAATCTTTGACAATGTTTTAACTTTTAAACCCCATTTTCTTAACAATGAGATTAATTTTAAATTAATTATTGCAACTTCTCAATTTTGAGTTTTGAAAAATGGATTCCATATTTGGATTCAGTGGGTCCATATTATGTTAATATGTAACTTTTAATTTTTTTATATTTTGAATAGTAACTACGGTAATTTTTTTACAACAGTTAAAGGTAAATTTGGTAATTAAGGGTAAAAATAAGATTATAAAATTACACTAACACCTTCCAAAATTATATTTTATGAATACTAGTAGACCCATATAATTTATGGGTCATAATATATTCATTTAAGGGTCTTTTGACCATGAAAATGATATATTTATTACTAAAACCAATGAAATTGACAATTGGTCTTTCTCTTTTATCTTATAAGTGTAATAATTTTAATTTAGTGATAAACCTCATAAAACATAGAATATAAATAGTCTCTATAAATATAATAAAATTATACACATCAATAAAATTTATTTAGAATTTTTAGGGATTAAATAATTATCATTAATGATGACACAACAGTGATGTATAAATTATTTTATTTATTAAAATATCAAATAAATGGTATTAAAAATATGAAAATAAATATTATATGAACTAATTAATGTTCTCCACAAATTTTACGGACGAATATGACATGTTTTAAGTCTGTTTAATATTTTTTTTGAATATATCCTCTTTTTGGATTTTATTAAATTTCAAATAAATGAATAGTGTCAAAATTGACTCAATTGTTATTTGATAAAAATAACATTTTAAAAAATTGTTTAAAAATAACAAAAAATTTTAAAAATTATAAATTAAAATTTATATAGTCTACAATGGACTAATTTATCGTATTATGTACAATTAAAAACACATAAGTAATTATTTATAACAATTTAAAATATAGAATATTATTAACACAAATAAAATTAAATAGATTGAATAAGGATAACTCAAGTTGATAAGGTTTAAAATAAATTACTAAAATGTTTAAATCTTATTGGTTGATGATATTATAACCATATCTCATCTATGATTTGTATTTGACGAATTTTTTGGAGGTTTTCCAATGGTTTTTTAGTTTATTATAAATTAATATTTTAGAGGTTTCCAAAAGTGCCTCTCTCCTCTCTTATAAAAGGGAACTTCCTCCCTCTCATCCTCACACCATTTGGAGCCTTCATTCAAGGAAAACCCCTGACAATTTTTCATCTCCACTTTCCTAGAAACATACTAGAGGACATGGTCTTCTTTAAATCCCATCATTAGTGCCCTAAGAGGAGTTTTAGAAGAGGCGTGTCGAAGAAGAGATAATATCATTTATCGATTCTTTCAAGTTCTTTTCAACTTCTACATCCTCCTATTTTTTTTTCCATAATAAAGTAATAACATAATTATCTCTTATATACTTATATTTTATTATAAATTTGAACCAAACCTATTTCACCTTTTTCCATCCTACGGAAAATGAAACCACCGCGCGTGTGTACGTACAGAATACCGTTTCCACATCGTGGTGTAATCTATTTTTCAACCACCACCTTACTTGGATCGGTATAATAGTGTAAATAATAACTATATATGGTTATTATAACATGATACTAATTCTGAGATATTATATCATCCACTCTAATTCCATTCAATAAGTATGGGAATGATATCATCGCTCGTGCGTACGTAGGGATTACTGTCTCCATGACGTGATGTGATTCAATCTACAAGTTAACCATTCAAGAATGATTATAAAGTATGTATATTTAATAATTATAAAATATAATACATATTAATGATACTTTAATTATGTATATGTCATTTACTTACTTCCATTCAATTTAATTAAGGAAATGAAAAGAGCGTTCATGCGTACGAAAGGCCTACCGTCTCCAAGAATGGTGTATTTCATTACATTTAAAGATAAATTATATATATATATATATTATGAATATATATTATATATTATTCATATTTTACATTCCTGAAGTATGTAATCATGATCTATAAATTCATATGAATAATTAGTAGTCAAAACATGGACGATAAATGAAACTATTTTACCCAAAACACAGCTTTAACATGGAATTGAAAAACGAACGGGTGATATAAAGTCTTAACTGAATCATATAAGATATCATAAAAATTATTTTGGTTCTTTTACAAGTTAATAATATGTTTAAACTAACTGTATATTAGTCCTAGACATAGGTGGAAGAAATTGGACATAAGGTAAGGGATAATTTTGCATATCTCATTTTTATCCGATATTGCTTATACGTAAGTATTTACTGGGGTTATATTTTTCATCCATGTCAATAATTTTCTTTTTCATAAAGTGTTTAATATTCATCGATGTATATTTAATGTCATGTTTACCCCTCTTTGACCTTTACATTGTGTTATAGATGAAATCTTTCTTCTGTTTAACATGCGAGGAACTTTTTGACTTCTCCGGGAAAAAGTACGAGAAGAATGTTTTTTTAACTTATACGGCATGAAAGGATTTTTATGATTTCATAGAACATTATTTACATGAATCTTCCTTTAAATGTTTTCAATTTTATTTTCAATTAACTTATTTTAGTTTTGAATTGTATGACATATTGAGAAAGGAAAAATGTTTTAAAAATAGAAAGGATATTTTCCTCAAGAATGGAGTTCAAGTGTTTTATCAAAATTATTTTCCATGTAGGATAATCTAGGGTTATATTTATCTCACTATTTTTACATTGATTTGATAATGAAATGATGGAATTATTTTTAGGAAGTCCTTTTATCTTATATGGATTATGTTATGATGAAATGATGTTTAAGAATCCTATTTTTATTACATAGGTTATGCTATGAGGTATGATTTATGATTTTGTGGCACACATAAGAACGGTTTAATTATGAGATTGGAGGGACCTATATCTCCCTAAAATGCTTTGGGTAATGATTTATATCTCATTAGATAGACATGGCTGAAACAATAAGTGAATCTAATTCAGTAATACAGGTCTGGAACGGCATGTAAACCGGGTTCAGCAGTGGACTCTGTGAACTATGATGGCCGTGGAAAAATGCATTGGTAACTATAGAAATCATAACATGTGATTAATGGTTTTCTACAATTACATGTTTTATTACCATGATAGTTTATCATGATTAATGTTCATTTATGATATATTCCTTATGTACTGCCATGATTTATGTCATTTCTTATGTTCATGTTTTTACATTCAAATGTTTATGGATTTTTTTATGTTATCAATGTTTACCATTACTAGGCATTTGAGATCACCCTTTTTATGTTTTATTTTCCCTAGGATATAAATAAAGGTTTTAGGTAGAAAAACAAAAGGGTAAGATCTTCATGGGAGATGTTGAATATCTTTCACCATGATTAGAAAATTACGTTCTGAGTTTCCAAAGACACTAAACTAATACTGTCTTTTGGCATCTGTTTTTGTCATGTATTAAGTATTCCTTAAAAGTAATGTAATGTCTATGTACATCATGAATGGATATCTACAGTTTGTTTCAGAGTGAAGGTTTATTTAACCTATGAAAATGAGGATGGGAAAACTTTAGTGAAATCTCTAGAGGTATTTATAATGTATGAATAGGGATGTCCATAAGAATAAGTATATGTATAGGTTATAGTCCGAGAATTACGGTATTGATATTAGAATTAATCCTAATATGTTATATATTATTGGTACTCCCCCTTTATTCTATTATTTTCCTAGAATGATTTTTTCCTCTCACACTATTCTTTTTGGGTTTTAGATGATGGATAGAACATGAAGGAACTGTGTTGATCAATGTAATGGAAAATTCAATTATTTTCTTCCCGAACAACCAAATGTGATTGGAGAAGGAGTGAAAATCATATCGATATACTTACACAAGGTATGAATCATGCTGGATTTCCAAATGAGCAGAGAAAGGAAAAATATTCTATTGATTCCTTCATGAGGAAACAACCACCATCTTTAAGTGGGTCTTCTGATCCACCTATTTCAGAACAATGGATCAGTACCATTAAAAAGATATTTTCCATACTTTTTTATACAGAGAATGAAAAAGGAATTTTGGTTGTTTACTGGTTAGGAGTTGATGTAGTCCAGTGGTGGACTCTAATTATGAATATAGGGCCCCAAGATGAAATTGAACCTGTTTAATGGGACGAGTTCAAGAACTTGTTTTCCAATAAGAACATCCCTCTTATTCTTAGAACAATGATAGAAAACGAGTTACTTCATCTTAAGAAAAAGGATGATGAATCTATTGGTATATATGATGTGAATTTTACAAGTCTTGTAAAGTATTCATTAGGATTTATCAACCAACCTGAAAGTAAAATTGACCGATTCTTCAGTGGATTAAAACCATGTCTTCGAAGTGAATTAGCTATAATAGACTTCAACAGCTATGAAGAAATTGTGTGTTCTACTATCAAGGAAGAACTAGAAGTTGGTGTTACATATCTATATCATGGTTTTGAAAAAAAATGAAATATGTAGTTCAAGGAAAAATCTCAGAAAAATGGTGAAAAGAAGGTGAATGTTTCTTTACACTCAATGCATGGAAAGAATAATGGTGGAGATTGTCTAAAAGTTACTAGAAAATGTTTCTAGTGTGGAAAAGAAGATCATCAAGAAGCTGAGTGCCGAAATAATGGGAAAAAAGTTTCTAATGACGTGAATAGAGAAAAAACTACAGATAACACTCCACAAACACTTCAATGATTCAAGTGCAAGGAAATGTGGGATTATGCTAATCAATTCCCTAATCCAAGGGATAATGACGATCGACGTGAGCAACATTTTAAGGAAATGGACAGAAGGATGTCACATGCGATCACTATTTGTGAGGTTGAGTATGACAATGATGATGTTGAATGATTAACTGTTTATGTAATGGGATTTCAAAATAGTATCATGGAATCTCATTTATAGTAATGTGCAATTTTGGAATACCTATGTATTGGTTTTTAATAATTGTATAGTGCTGGTAACCATGAAAAGTGATTGAAATATTTTTGAAAAACACATGATATGTGCATAATGAAGGGATAATGAGAAAAAAATATGTTTGATATTATTAATGAGCTTATGACTAGTATAAGGACAAAGTGACATCATGGTTTGAGTATAATGAATTATTAAGATTTTGGTTTGTGGAAAGGGTTAACTTTTGACAGAATTTATGTTTTCAATAATGTTCTATGGTAATTCTTGTTGCAAGAGAATATGTGATTAAGGTATTCACATGTTTGGAATGTGATCAATAATATATATCTTTTGATATATGGGGGATAAATGATGGTATTCACATGCTTGTTTGATAACATTTCTACTAAAAATTTTCGTTATACTATGAGCTTGGATAGATGTATTTTGGATAAGACTAAATATTTTAAATGTATTATGTTTTACATAAGATAATATTGTTAAAAGATAAAAAAATTTGATATTATTTCTGGAATGTTATAATAGTGTAGTTTTAGAAATAGGACAACCTGTAGGAAGGGTGACAACCCTTCGTATCAGACAAGGTTGCGAGAATCAAACTCAAAACCGAAGTGAGACATCCCTTTTTCTCCTACCACTAGCCAACAAAAATTCCTTGGTTAGTAGAAAGTAGTATTATTATATTAAGTGGTATGATAGATGAAGTATAATTCCATTTTTTGAACCATATACGATTAATCTCACCATAAGGTGAACTTATGTATATAAATTTTTCTATTCTTATGTTTGAGATAGATGGAAGGAACTATCATTCTATCACAAGATCTGCTTACACTTCACGGAAGACAAATTCAACTTCATTTCTTTTTGAGATGAAGTGGAAATTTCTCAATCCACAAACAACAGTGATATTGAACCAAACTCAATTAAGTATTTCTTTTAATTAAATAATTCTTTAACATTATGAAAATGATCCTGAAAACCAAAAAATGTTGTCCTAGTGCCCTCATATCTGAGGAATCAGATGGTACCTTATATCATCACAAATTTATTTCTATGTGTTTGTTGGCGTTTTCATAGCCATGTTCTCTACCACTCTCCATCAGAACATAATGGTTAGATTTCTCTTCCATATCTATGTTTTCACCTATGTTCTCCTATGTGGAAAACCCAGTGATGAGTTACTTTGGGTATCCGTTATGTTTTTAACGTTCATTTTTTATATAATGTTTTAGTATTCCATTTTATGATGTGGGTTTCTATTAAAGAAACATTCAAATTGTAAACAATTTATAACCCCGATGAATTTTTCAGGCGAAATTCATTTTAAGTGGTGTAGAATGTAACACCCCGTCATCTTATGAGAATTATTTTTTTTAATTTCATTGATTTATTTTTTGTATGCTTCAACAAGATTATCTTGTTCTATACACAACACCATATTAGCTTGTAGTATATGCAACACTATTCTTGGCTTGTGATGCACACATTTTCTAGTTTTTTCGAATAAATTTCATTTTACATGAAACAAAATATAGATTTTGATCAATGTATAATTGAACTATATTTTGATTATGTTATACCCAAAACCAAAGGAATATTTCCCTACATGAAAATTTTACTTGGATTGCATTACACGCAAGAGAGACCTTCTTCAATAGCATGTGTTGTACGCATTACTAATTTTCACTAAACAACAATATATGTTTATAATATTATTATTAAATAGAATTTCTGAATAGTATTAAACAAATTTTTAATTTTATAAAATTATCATTTAACGTACACATTATCTAGAACATGGTATGTGAACAAAATAATTTCTTTCGAGGAAAAATAAGTAGTTTTCAAAAAAATGCAGTTTTCAACCTTTTGATGGCCCACCTACTTTAAATCTACTATTTGACACATTTATAAGAGTAATTTGACAAAATAAAATTATTTATTTCCATATGGATATTAAAATTTACTTATGATAATTTATTAATATTTTCCTCTTAACTGTGATATTTTAATGAATAGTAAAAATATGGTACATTTTAATTAAAAACTACATTTTTCATCGAGATAATTTATATCGTTAAATTATAATATTGACTGGTTTTAAATTATAAATATAATATATTTTTACAATTTAACATAATTTATGTCATTATCATTAATTTTACATTGAATTCATAAGTAAAAACATTTCAATCTTTGACAATGTTGTATCTTTTAAAACCCGTTTTCTTAACAATAAGATAAATTTTAAATTAATTACTACAAATTCTGTGTTTTGAATTTTGAATGATGTATTAAATATTTGGATTTTGTGTGTAAAAATTATGTTAATATGTTACTTATATTTTTTTGATATTATGTATTGTGGCTATGGTAATTTTTATTTACTACAGTTAAAGGTAAATCAGGTAATTAAGGGTAAAAATAAGATTATAAAATTACCCTATCACATGCCAAAATTCTATTGGATGAATAAAAATATTCCCATATTATATAAGGGTCTGAATAGATTCAATTCATGGACTTTTGACCATGAAAATGATATAATATTTATTATATCTAAAGAAAGTGACAACATGTAACTCTCTAATATCTTATAAGTGTAATAATTTTAATTTAGTGATAAACCTCATAAAACATAGAATATAAATATTATCTAGAAAGTTAATAAAACTATCTAAATAATGAGAATTTATTTAAAATTTTTAGGAATTAAATAATTATCATTAATGATGATAGAATAATGATGTATAAATTATTTTATTGATTGAAATATCAAATAAATTGATTTAAAATATTAAAATAACTATTATATGAACTAATTAATGTTCTCTGCAAATTTTCAAGATTAATATGACATTAATAGATTCTATTTAATATTTTGGTTTTAATATATCCCCTATGTGGATTTTATTTAAATTCAAATAAATGAATAGTGTCAAAATTTACACTATTGTTATTTTATAAAAATTAGATATTATAATTTTTTTTAAAAATCATAAAAACATTTAAAAATTATAAATTGAACGTTATATGTTCTAAAATGTCATAACATATCAAATTATGGTCTATTAACAACACATAAGTAATTATATATAACAATTTAATATTTATAATATTATTACCACCAAAAAAGTTAAATAGATTAAATAAGGATAAATCAAGTTGATAAGGTTTAAAATAAATTACCAACATGTTTGAATATTATTGGATGATGATATTCAAACCCTATATTTTCTATGATTTGTATTGTAGTAAATTATGGATGTTTTTAAGTGGGGTTTGAGTTTATTATAAATTCATATTTTAAAGGTTTCCCAAACTGCCCCTCTCCTCTTTTATAAAAGGGAACCTCCTCCCTCTCCTCCCCACACTATTTTGAGCCTTAAAACACTACCAAAACCTAAAAATTTAACTTATCCACTTCACTAGAAACATATTAGAGGTATTGGTGTTCTTTAAAGACCAACATTAGTTCCCTATGAGGAGTTTTAGAAGACGTGCGTCGAAGAAGAGGTAATATCCATTATCGATTCTTTCATGTTAATTTCATATTCTACTTCCTCATCATTTTTTGTCTCATAATAAAATAATAAAATCAGTATCACTAATATACTAGTATGTTATTATAAATATGAACCAACCCTATTTCACCTTTTATCCATCCTATGGAAAACGAAATCACCACACATGTGTACGTATTAAATATCGTCCCCACGACGTGGTGTAATCTGTTTTTCCACCACCACCTTAATTGGATGGGCATTATGGTGTAAAAAATAACTATATATGGTTATTATAAAATTATACTAATTCTGAGATTTTATATCATCCACCCTAATTCCATTCAATAATTATGGGAACGATATCATTGCTCGTGCGTACGTACGGATTACCGTCTCCATGACGTGATGAGATTCATTATCCACGTTAACCATTCATGATTGATTATAAAGTATATATATTAAATAATCATGAAATATATGACATATTAATTATACTGGGTTTATGTATATGTTATTTACTTTCTTCCATTAAATTTAATAAGGAAACGAAAACATCATCCATTTGTATGTATGGCCTACAGTCTCCATGAACGATGTATTTCATTCCATTTATCGATATATTATATATATGTATATTATAAATATATATTGTATATAAATAATGTTTTACATTCTATAATTAAGTAATCATGATCTATGTAATCATATGAATAACTACAAGTCAAAACACAGACGATAAATGAAACGATTTTTCCCAAAACACTGCTTTAACATGGAATTGACAAAAGAAAGGATAATATAAAGTATTAAGTGAATCGTATATGATATAATAAATATTATTATGCTTGTTTTACAAGTTAATAAAATGTTTAAACGTACTATACAGGAGTCTTAGACACATACGGATGAAATTGGATATAAGTTAAGGGATAATTTTGCATACCCCATTTTTATCCAAGATTGCTTATACGTAAGTATTTACTGGGGATATATTTTTCATCAATGTACATATAAATGTTTTTCATAATGTGTTTAATATTATTCCCTGTATTTTTACAATAATATTTACCCCTTATTGACTTTTACATTTTTTTATAGAAGGAATCTTTCTTTTGTTTACCATACGAGGAACTTTTTGACTTTTTCGGGAAAAGTACAAGAAGCATGTTTTTTTAACTTATACGGCCTGAAAGGATTTTTATGATTTAATAGAACATTATTTCCATGATGACTACTTTACATGTTTTCAATTTTATTTTCAAT
Organism: Viscum album; assembly: GCA_963277665.1. Lineage (NCBI taxonomy): Eukaryota > Viridiplantae > Streptophyta > Magnoliopsida > Santalales > Viscaceae > Viscum > Viscum album. Next base: position 792,837,955 of record OY728143.1, on the reverse strand, counting down.
TAACTTCTTTTAGTTTAAAATTTTATGACATATTGTCAAGAGTGATCGTGGCCCTGCCTTCTCCTTTGATGCACCTCCGATTGGCCGGGTGATTAAGAAGGGAAGGGTTGCCCATGTGGCGGCTGATCAAGGGGCGGTGGAGGAGAGGGATAATCTATGTAGGTTATCCATAATTGCTCGTGTATTGATTCCCAAGGGTGAGAGCCTCTGGAAATTCCAGGATTTAACCAAGAGGATTGCGGAGGTGTGGGGTTTTGATGATTGGACCATGACTGCAATGGGAAAGGGTTATTACCATGTGGTTTTCCCTTCGGATGAGTGTAAACGAAAGGAATGGAGCAAGGGTTCCATCCCGCTGAGGCCTGGTTTTTTGAACATTCCGGAATGGGACCGTAATTTTGATCCCATGAATGTCCGGAACACATATGCTCAAATATGGGTTCGGATATTTAGGCTGAACTGGTTCTATTGGCACCCAAGGATTTTATGGGACATTGCCTCTGCTGTGGGTAATCCTATTAGACTGGATCAACAGACAATTAATCCGAGGTTTGGGCACTTTGCTCGAGTCTTAGTGGAAGTTGATATGTCGGCTACTCTTGTGGAGGAGGTTGTTCTGACTACACGGGATGACAGTATGAGGTTGAATATTGTTTATGAGCGGAAGCCTAAATTCTGTGTGGGCTGTTTGATTTTTGGTCATCTAATGGCTGAATGTAAAAGAAATAAGGAATGCAGTGTATGTAAGATGAAGGGGCATGATGATGCTACATGCAGGAAAAGGAAAAACAAGGACAAAGTCTTGCATGACCCCCGGAACTCGGATGTGGTAAATCCAAGGGAAAGGGACTCAACTGTGCTCTTGGACCAGAGTCTGAAGGAAGGGAATGGTCCTGGACAGACTGATGAACCTCATGCATCTGGGTTGAGGGAACGGGCTGATTCTGGACAGCCTGATGAAGGGCAGGAAACATGTTTGATCAGGGATGCAGTAGTGGTGGATGGGCCTGTGACCCTGGATGGGGTTGATGTTGTTGGTGAACCTGCTGCTCAGGAGTCTCCTGAAATGCATAACACACATCTGATGGAAGCAAGGTCCAGTGTTGTGGTACAGGATGTGCCTGATAACATTCTAGCTGCTGTGACTGCCACACCGGATAACAGAGTTTATGGGTGTGCTGAACCTGATCCAGGGGAAAACTTCACCCAGATTTTGCCCTCTAAAATTGCAAGGAGGAAACCACAAGTGGGCGGTGATCCATCCCACATAAAAGCCCACAACAAATTCTCTCCGTTGAATGGAATTTTCTGGTCTGATGAGGTTGATGTGCCTTTACCCTCTATTCATGTGCAGTCTATCAAAGAGGCTGCCACTCGTAATGTACCTCAACAAGTTGAGGACTCTGCACATGGTATTGATGCACATGGGCAGAATGAACCATCAAACACAGGTGCTGAGGAATTTCTGTTGAGAGATGGGATGCTATTGTTGTGAAGGGTGCTGGAAAAGCTGGTTCCAGACCTGCTATGGAATTGGATCCTTCTGTGGTGAGTGCTCCTGTGCAGCCTATTAAAGAGGCTGCCATTAGGAATGCAACTCAACATTTCGGGGCCTCTGCACATGGTGTGATTGATTCACACAGGCAAGCTAAACCATCCCTCTTAGGGGCTGATTCACATGGTATAAATGTTGCACATGGGAAAAATAAACCATCCAGCACAGGTGCTGAGGCTTTTCTGCTGGGTGATGGGGATGATATCGCTGTGAAGGGTGCTGGAACTCTCTGGACTGATAAGGTTGATGAGACCCACTCGCATGGCCAAGCTGTTTCCAGACCTGCTAGTGCAGCGGATCCATCTGTTGTGTGTGCTCCTGTGCAGCCTTCTCAAGGGGCTGTCATTGGGATGGAACCTCAACAAGTTGAGGTCGCTGGGCATGGTGCGATTACATCACACTGGCAAGCTGAACCACCCTTCTTAGGGGCTGATGATAATTTGCGGAGTGCTGGGGTTACTGCCCTTGTTGCTGCGAAAGGTGATGGCGCTTTGACCAGCAAGCCCGGTATTCCTGCTGATTTGCAGGGCCCAGGGAAGAAGGGAAAGGGGAGGAAAGGAAAAGGAAAAACGCCTTTGGTCTCACAGGGTGGCCCCCAGACAAGGGGTAAGACTCATCCTCAATGAAAGTTTTCTTTTGGAATTGTCAAGGGCTGGGGAACCCCCAAACGGCCAGAGCCCTTCGACATTATATTATGGCCTATAAGCATATGCTGGTTGGACTTGCTGAACCGAAACTTTTCTTTGACAAGTGGAATGGTTTTAAATGGGATTCAATGGGATATAAGTTTGTGGCACATGATAAGCATGAAATTGGGATGGATCACCTGTGGGTTTTTCGGCATGAGTCCCTATATATTACCTCTTGCTTGGAGAAGTCGCAGAGTATTCTGGTATCTGGCAGTGTTGATGACTTTGCCTTTTCAGTGTCATTTGTTTATGCATCCAACTATTACATTAGAAGGAGAGAGTTATGGGAGGAGTTTAAAGAGGTATCCAGGCGAATGGACCACTCATGGATTTCTGTGGGGGACTTTAACACTGTCTTAAGGCCTGAGGAAAAAGCTGGTGGCAATTTCAATAGGGTTGCTGCTTCGGAGTTTTTCACTTGCATTGATGAGTGTAATTTGATTGAGGTTCCGATTGTTGGGGCTGAGTTCACTTGGTGTAGATACACCTGTAATGGGAGGCAAGCGAGTAAGCTTGACAGATGTTTTATTCAGATGAGTGATAATAGTGCTGCTCATGGGATCTCTGGATTTACACTTCCTAAGAATCATTCAGATCACAACATAATTATGGTTGACATTTGCACACAATCCAAAAGGTCCAGTCCTCTACCTTTCCGGTTCAATAATGGGTGGATAATGGAACCTGGATGTAGGGAAAGGGTGTTGGAAGTGTGGCGGACAGAACCAATTGGAAGTCCACTTCAGAGGTTTGCACAGAAACTGAAATTTCTCAAGGCCAGTCTTCGAGAGTGGAGCAGAAAGTCTTTCTCTAAACTTGATTCTGACATCAAGGCTGCTGAGGAGATGCTCTCGTCTATTCAGAACTGTGATCAGCAGCAGGATAATCCATCAAGAGAGGAAATTCTGGCTCTTAATAAGCTGGATGATCTTTTAATTACCAAGGAAAGGTTGACTAGGAACCAACTGAATGTTAGATGGTTAAGGGATGGAGACAGGAACTCGAAGTTTTATAATAGGCTGCACCGGGAGAAAAGAGCACAGCAAAGGGAGAAAGCAATCAGAGTCAATGGCCAGATTTTCACTTCTGAAAATGAGATTGCTTTGGCAGTTGTGGAGCATTTCAAAGGGCTGTATTCTGATAATGGACAGGATAATACTCACAAAATGGTGGGAAATATCAACTCGTGCATTGAAGATCATGACAACGAGCTTATTGTCATGCCCCCTTCCAAGGAGGAAATTAGAACAGCTCTTCTCTCACTAAATATTGATAGTGCCCCTGGTCCTGATGGGTTTACGAATAAATTTTTTGTGTCTTTCTGGGATGTTGTGCAGGATGATCTCACGCTGGCCATCAAGGATTTCTTTACTCACTTTTACTTGCCATATGGGATGAACTCATGCTTTATTGCCTTACTACCTAAGAAAGACAGTGCTCTTGACATTAGAGACTTTAGGCCAGTGGCTATGGGAAATACTATCCCTAAGCTGATCAGCAAGATCCTTATGACTAGGCTGGGTCGAGTGGTTGGTGGCTTGATTACTGAAAATCAATTTGGATTGGTTCCTGGAAGGAATATTCAAGAGTGCCTTGTCACTGCCTCAGAAAGTGTCAATCTCATGAGAAGGAAGGTGAAAGCAGGAAACATTGCTTTGAAGATTGATATCTCGAAGGCCTTGGACACACTTAAATGGAGCTTTCTTTTGGAAGTCCTTAAAAGATATGGCTTCTCAAATGACTTCATCAAATTGATTAACACCATTCTCTGCTCATCCAGGCTGTCCATTTTGGTTAATGGTACACCCAGGGGTTTCTTTCAGTGTACCAGAGGTGTGCGACAGGGGGACCCACTATCGGGTCTTTTGTTTGCTCTTGCTGAGGATTACCTTAGCAGATGTATTAATGATCTGGCACATATGGGCATGTACCAGCGCATTCGGGCCGGAATGAATGATTTTGCTCCATCTCACTTGTTGTATGCTGATGATATTATGCTGTTTGGGCAGGCCTCTAGGAAGACTATCTCTTCTATTAAGGCCCTTTTCCAGCATTATGAGGAAGTGGCTGGTCAAGCGATCAGCTGGGATAAATCCTTCATTGTTTTTGGCAGGGGTGTTACAAATGGGAGGAAGAGCAGGATTGTTAGATCTCTTGGGGTTAAAAAAGGATCCATCCCTTTCCAATATCTTGGCGTTCCCTTATTCTGGGGAAGGGTGAAGAGGCAGTATTTGGAAGGGATTCATTCTGGTATTCTGAACCATCTTGCTAGCTGGAAAGGGAAGGCGATGTCCATGGCTGGGAGGATCTGTCTTGTCAACTCAGTGATAACATCTAAATGTGTTTACTCTTTCTCCTTATATCAGTGCCCCATGGGTCTCATTAAAGAGTTGCAAAGTCTGATAAGGAATTTTATCTGGACAGGGTCAATCCATGAGCGCAAACTTATTACTGTTGCTTGGAAGGATTGCATCAAGCCTATCGATTTTGGGGGTCTTGGGATCAAAGACCTCCGGAACTTTAATGATGGGCTCATTGGGAAGTTCACCTGGGGTCTAATATCCAAAGAATTTTCTGGCGATTTCTTAAGTAACCGTTTCAGTGACAGGCTATTGAATGGTTACAAATACTACCTTGCTTCATCTGTTTGGGCTGCTATCAAATGTTCTTTTATGCAGATTATGAATGACACGAAATGGTTGGTTTGTCGTGGTTCTAATCTCAATTGTTGGACCACAAACTGGCTTGACAGGCCACTCCAAGACCTTATGGACAAACCCCCTGGTGTTGGACATTTCTCCATTGCTGAATTTATCTCTAATAAACATCTTTTTGACAATATGGTACCTCCTCAGGTGGAGCTGGATCTTCAGGAGTATACTTTCATGGACTCTGACACATTGATATGGCAGCACAATAGGAATGGGCAATTTACCAGTCGGGAGTACTATCAGCTAGCATCTGGGGGCTCTTGTAACCCTCCGGCATGGCTCAAGAAATACAGGTCCTCTTTCATTCGGCCCTCTCGCTTCCTTACTATATGGAGGATTTGGAGGAATCGAATCCCCACTCATTACCAGCTTAAACGGTCTGGATTTTCTTTTGCATCTGCTTGTTACTTATGCAAGTGCGCTGAGGAAGATGTTCAACACCTGTTTGTGGAGTGTGATTATGCCAGGCGGTTGTGGGATTATATTGGCGCTTTGTTTGGGCTACAGGTGCACTGGACAACGGTGTTAGAACTCCTAGAAGGGCTGTCCGTTTTCTGCTGTAGTGAGCAAGTGCAGAATTTCCATCTTGTGGCCGGTGCGGCTGTTGTTGCAGCCATTTGGGCAGCTCGTAATGCTGCAGCTTTTGAAGGCAGGAAGGTTCCAATTCGGGATGGCATGATGGCGATGCATCAGGAGATTTTTGCTGCCTCAAGGATCCAATCCGGGGTGATGTCCAACACTGTTTCCGACCTGCAGATTATGCGCGCACTTGGGGTTTCTGGGCAGCCGCGGAAACCGAAAATGTGTAGGTATATTCGCTGGATTCCTCCGATCAGTCCGTGGCTTAAAGTTAATGTGGATGGGGCTGCTTCCGGTACACCAGGCCCATCGGGGTGTGGTGGTGTTTTTCGTACGTATCGTGGCTTTGTGAAAGGATGTTTTTATCACTTCACTGGCGTTGGGGTTGCTTTTGAAGCTGAATTATGGGCGATTGTTCATGCGATCAGGTATGCGGTTTTCTATAATTGGAACATGATATGGATTGAATCAGATTCCCAGCTTGCGGTCCAAGCATTACAAACACGAACGCGGAATGTGCCTTGGCGAATACTCCCAATGTGGGTTGATTGTCTCAAACAGGTTAGTCGAATAAATCTGATTGTTTCGCATGCTTATCGAGAGGTCAATCAGGTGGCCGATGCTCTGTCCAAGAAGGCAATCATGGCGGCAGACATGCTATGGTCGTTCACGATTCCTGCGTATTGCTCCTCGCTGGTGGAGGCGGATATGTGTGGTGTTTTGCACTCTCGGTTATGTAATACCCCTTTTGTCTCCTAACTCTTTCGTTTCTTTTGCTTAATAATATTTTTTTGGGACCGGTTTTGGCCGGATCCTGGATTTGCGTGTTATATAAAAATTATTTTCCATATAAAATAATATAGGGTTCTATTTCTATACCTATTTTTAAATTTATTTTATTATTTTATGATGGAATTATTTTTATGAAGTCCTTTTATCTTATATGGATTATGTTGTGATGACATGATGTTTAGGAATCCCATTTTTATTACAAGTGTTATGCTATGATGTATGATTTATGATTTTGTGGAACACATAATAATGGTTTCATTATGACATGGGTGGGATATATATCCCCCTCCAATGCACTGGGTAATTATTTATATCTAATGATATAGACATGACTGGAGTGAAAAGAGAATCTGGTTTAGTAATACAGGGCTGGAACGACATGTAAACTCGGTTTAGTAATGGACTTTGTCCACTATGATGGACTTGGCAACAATGCCTTGGATACTATGGAAATCATAACATGTGCTTAATGGTTTTCCAAAATTACATGTTTTATTCCCATGATATTTTATCATGATTCATGTTTCTTTATGATCTATGACTTATCTACTTCCATGATTTATGTCATTTCTTATGTTCATGATTTTACATTCAAATGTTTATGGATTGTTTTTATGTTCTCCTTGTTTACCCATACTGAGCATTTGAGCTCACATTTTTTGTTTTTTCATTTCCCCATGATATAAATAAAGGTTTTAGGTAATAAAACAAAAGGGGAAGATCTTTATGAGAGATGTTGACGATCTTTTACCATGATTAGAAGATTATGTTCCGTGATTCCAATGAAACTAATCTAATACAATCTTTGGGAATCTATTTTTTTCATGTATTAAGTATTACACAAAAATAATGTAATGTATATGTATGTCATGTATGGTTCTCTACATTCGGGCCATACAGGTCCGGTAAATATAGCAGTTATGATCAACTTGAACCAAAATTATAATTTATATTATTTAAATACTTTGTGTAATTCAAAGAACTCCCACATCTCCTATTAAGGGACCACTTCTCCTCTATTACTAATATAATTTTATCCTTATATATATTCTAATCCCTAGAGTAATACCATTCAATATATATTTACTATTAACTCTTTCGTCATTTATTACAATGGGACCATCCTTTTATAACTTAATTTTTAAACCAAGAGCGGGGCTTCGAACAAGAAACGTATTACACCTAACCGTGTGATTTCAATTTTATTTCATCTTATACCTACAATAATTTTATGTAAGACTTTATGAAATATTTTATTCAGTATATATAATATACTGAAATTTTATAATTATTATAGATCCCCCATTATACACCCTCCATTCCATAAAATGGGAGTTAAAATTATCACTCATGTTGACATACAGACTAATCCACCCCCACAACAATGAAAATAAGTTTTATACACTTTAATTAACCAATTATTAAATTTATGGATTTTATACTAATATATAACAAATATGGGATAATAAAAATTCAAAAATATTGAAATATTATTTACACTTTTTTTGATCCATCAATAGAAAAATTGAAATTGGTTTCATATTTAAATAAGACACACTGCCTTGATGAATGGTCTAATTTTAATGAAAAATTTACCATTTATTGATAAATATTATAATAAATATTATTAATACATATGATATTGATATAATGATAAAAATTATTTATATTATAGAACTATTATCATGACTAAAGGATTGAAATTTCCATCCATAAATTCTCATGAACAATAAAATAGTTTACAACTACATGTAAGGATTTTAATAATATTTTATTAATAAATTGGTGTTTAAATGTTAAAAGTTTATAGTATATGATTTTATGAGTTTGTACATGAATCCAATATAGATTTATAATTGATATTAAATTATTATTTGAGGGGATATAAATTTTTTGATTAAATTCATACATAAGGTAAGAATGTTTTGTTACAATTTCATTGTTTACAATGATTGTATATTAATATGTGTTCAACAATTATTTTTAATGATTTTTCTACAATAAATATCATAAATATTATTTTCCACTAGTCATTTCTATAGAATATATAATTTCATTTCATTTTACACTTGTTCTGTTGGTTATTAATTCGATTTATATTAGTCTAATGATTAAAAAAATATTCTATATTGATCAATTACAAGAGGGGGTGAGTTGTAGTTTTTTAAAAAATAGTTTAGAATTATATAAACGAAATCTATTAAAAAACATAATACTGTAAAATTTTCTACATCAGAAATATCCCTAAATAAAATTAACAATGCATTATAATCAGAATGATTTGAATATATCATAGTATATAAATCATAATAACATATTAATGTATTATAAAAGAGTAAATATATCATAAATATAATTTATATAATTAAATCATAGCTTCTTGGATTAATATAAAATATGATTAAATGTATATAATGTATTTATCATATTTAGAAATTTTATGATAAAATAATTAAAAATAATCATAGTGGAATTTTATAGTTCTGGAAGAAACATGTAAAAAATAGAAACAAAATAAGAACGAATCTTCTATTTGAAATAATAAATATTTTTAACCAAAAGTGTAAGTTACCTACAAATCATGGATAAAGGTTTCCCTTATTAATACATACAGAATGTCTGACCTTTTTCAGAAAGGAATCCCCCTTGATTAAAATATCATATTTTCTCTATATAATGATCCCTGTATACCCCAATTCGATGGAAAAGATATGTTGACTTTATATAAATGAAGTTCCTTGATCAATACAATTACCGATTTCCTTATCAACCTATCACCTCAAGCCCTCGAACATAATCACATACCAGACACATGATTTTCAATGCAAAAGAATTCTTAACTAGAAAACCATTCAATGATACCTTATGAAAAAAGATATAAACTAATTAAGAATGATTAAGAACATTTCATTAATGATTTGTAATCTCTATACCTTTTTAAAAAATGATAATTTTATAAATGAATCGATCAGAACCAAACTATTTTGATGAATGCGTATTTATAGGAATCAAATCCAATGGTCTTGTTTTCTACAAAATTTATATTTTCCCTTGTTTTTTAAATGAGTTGGATATAAGACACCTCAATTTTTCATTTGTAACTAAAATTTTAACATCAAATATGTTTACACCATTATAGTGTAAAAGATATTTCTTAATTAAGAAATCTATTTTCCATTTTCCAAATTTAAAATTAAGTCCACTTGATTTATTTCATTACAATTATTATGACAGTAATCATCATGATTGTGAATATGATGTTCATTGATTTTGATATCATATTGATTAGGATGATTTATTCAATACGAAAGTCAAGTAGAAAAGCCTTAAATCAGTTCCAACAATATTGAGTCATAGGTTTATCAATTCGATACCCATTATGATAATCAAATATTTGAAGATAGTTTAATTTAATGAATACATTATAAGTTATTCTAATTATGGTAAAAGAAGTGGATTTCTTAAAAAAAATGTAAAAATAATTTGGATATAAAAAGATATTAAGAAATTATTGAATAAATAGTTTTTAATTTCCAAATCAAAAGGAATGGGAATGTCATAATAAAACCTTTTGATGAAAAAATCACCCAGTGCTTGGAAATAACAAACAACTAAATATAAATCGAAAATATCATTGAAAATCAAAAAAATCCATTTACATTAATGAGCTTCATATACATAACATTCCATTATTACATAAGTCTTATGATCTTATAACACATCCAAATACAATATATTATGTTAATAAACCCCCCTAGGAGAAGAATTCCATAAGGATTGTATTTTATGATTTAAGGAAAAGTATATCTCAACCTTCATCTCCCCTTACTATATAATTTTATATTATAATAAATTTTTCCATTTCAATAATTCCTCCACCTTTGGGATTTAAAAATTAATGGGTAAAATTATTGACTTTCCTAAAAAGGGTTATAATAAAATAATATACAACAATATAATTATTTTTAAAATAATCCAAAAAGTGAAAGAATATTAAACAAATTATAATTAGAAAGGCATTCAAACATGTCAAATTGGAAAACAAATAATCCACCATTAAAAAATATATTTATATAGTTTATAAAAATATGGATTACAACAAGTGTTCCAAAGGGGAAAGATTTCAATATTCCTTTTTCAAAATGTATCTCACAATATACATAATCTTATTGAACCATTTTATTTCTACCAAAATATTTTCTATAATTTCCTATTGAGACTAATTTTTCACTACATGAATTCTAAGCATACTAGTAAATTCTTCATTAATAAATTTTAGGGAAAGTTTTTCATATATATAATTATTCATCAATGAAAAATAAATATTCATATATTTTATCTTACATTTTTTTTCCTTGTTTCCATAAGCATTGATATCATTTGTACCTTAGAACTACTCCATAAATTTAACTTCATCTAACATGGAACAAGAGAAATCATTATAAGATTGGAAAAAGGCATTAATCATTTTATTTATATCATAAATTAAATCATTATATATGATTTTATTTTCAATAAAATTGTACTAAAATTTCCCAAATTCAATACATGCCTTTTTATGAGCATGATATGTTTTATGAAGGACTCTATGATCATATTTATTTTGCATCACCATGTATTATAAATAATTTATTGTCTCTAATTTCGTAATTTTATTTTTATGAATCAAAACAACCTTTTTTTTAAATTTTTTTGACATAATTGGTTTGTTCAATATGTTCTTCATAATTATTAAAATATATTATCAACTCTCTAGATTGTAATCATATTAAATGAATCATTTTTTCAATGTTAGGTAGTTGAGGATGGATTTTTCAGATTTCAACTTATTTTTCCATTCCTTTATTTTCATTCTTTGGCATTAACATTATATCTCTTTCCAATAATTTCATTCCATATTAAATTTCATAAATTCCCTCATCAACATTTATAACTTTATAACTATTACTGATTGAATTATGATGTTCATCATCATTATTATATGGGGATACTTCTCTTTTCTCATAGAACTTTGTTTCATCAATATTAGATTTTCATTGTTGATTGACATTTGAAGGTAGTCTAGACGAAAATTCCTCTTATGTTTCAATAAAAAATATATCCGATTCAAACTTCTAATTTTCATTATTTTCATGAATTTCATATTCTCTAGTCTCCTCTTATTCTTCCATTTCATCCAAGTTATTTTGATTTTCATAATCACATGCCTCCACTTCAACATATCATTCAATGTATTTAATTTCTTATCCTTCAGTTTGTTTTTCAAAAACATCAACACTATAACTCTTTATAGTAATGGAATCTTCCAGATTAAATTTTAATAAAGGTTACCCTTTAGTGATTTCTGCTTTCAATCTAATCCATTCAACAATTTCTTCATCTAGAACTTATTTTTTATTCTTAGTTTTTATAGTAGGGGATTTATCATATATAAATTTATTTTATATCTGACCATAATAAACATACACTTTCTTATGTCAAATTTTTATTGCATTTTTAAATTATTCTTCTTCCAAGATTGTCCCATTAGATGTATCAAAAAATATATGTGTTTCTATATTGAAACAAATCATCAATCACTTTTTGCATTCATCATTGAAAAATTAATATCTAATCTTTTATGGAGTTGAAATATTCCATGGACTCCATCATCCACAAGATGAAAATGGCGGTAAACATGATGATATTAGAGTTAATATATCTATTCATGATATTTTTTACAATAAGAAAAAGAAAACCCATAAGATTTATATTTCTTATATTCACAATAGAATCCAGAATAAAAATATCATTATACATCACAGTATCATAGTCCCCTTTTCTCTAAGATAATAACCCATGCATCCAAAGTGAAAAAACTATATTATTAAGATCCAAATAATTTAACATCTAATTGGTTTCATAATTATCAAACTAATTATCATCTATATTTTCCATTAAAATGACCCAATTTTATCTATTAAATTAAGAGAATGAAATAATTATTCTATGTCCAGTGGAATATTATGAATACTAGAAGCATTATTATATGAAAACATGAATCATTTTACATATGTAATTAAATAAAACAATTGTTTTCTTATATTTTGATAAATACATTACTATCATATAAAAATATGTACATGTATCTGATTAATATGATCATTATAATCATTGGTTTTTCCTACTCAAAGATATTTCAAACATTAAATATATATAAACATTTTCAGATTAGAATCGTAATTATCATTAAAATTTTAATCAAATATCATTTCATGGAATAAAACCCATTCATTATAATAGTTAATAGATGTAATTGCATTATGAGAATAGGTTAGTTATTTAGAAATGAAGAATCAAAAGATTATCAGATTAGGGAACATTAAGGGTAGTGGAAATTCATCAATAAAAGTCCCAAATATCAAATGTGGTATAAGATGGGTCCGTACATTATATAAGTATTGGGGTGATGGTTTAGATTACAAAATATTCAAATGGTTTTGATCAAAAACCTAACGATCTCTCTGTTGAAAACCCTCCCATCAAATTTTTACATGTTTTATTTGATGATTTTAAGTTTTAATAATTTTATCGTATTTATAATGAATATGACACATGTTATTTTTAGTAAATGAATATGAAATTTCTGTAAAATTAAATATAATAAGTAGTTGAATAAGGTTACTCATAATGACATAGTGTAATATATTAAAGAGAAGAGGACTAGATTTTAGAGTATAATATCTCTTCTGTAGATATAACATGTTATTTTAGAAAAATATCAAACAAATAAAATTATAATAGATTTAAAATTATTGAATGCAAATATTTTTCATATAAAAACGAAACATAGACGTTTTTAATGAAAAAATATATTAGTTTTTTATATAAAATAGAATATTCTAAAAATAGAATTGATAATAATATTTTTATGATTCTAAAAACATTGGATAAACTAGAGTATATAATATTTAAAATAATTTATGCGTCTGATGATCCCTTTAAAAATATTGATCCAGATAATAAAATATGAAACAAATTAGTCTGAATAATTAATTACATAATATCGTTTTAAAAAACTCATTTTCTTAAAATAAGTTTTAAAAAAAATAACATATCATTTTTATCCCGCCTATAAATAGAAGATACTTAATGAAATGAAATAGGTAAAGAAGCAAAAGATATAAATTATTATTTTTTGTTAATATTTATTATTTTGAATTTAATGTATTAAAATCTATCTTAAGGTAAGGGTTTAAAAAAAATCATCATGTTGTTATAATATTCTGATAAATTTGAAAAATATATCTCCTTTCATTTTCTTGTATTTATTTGAATATTTGTTTTAACTACTGTCATATTCCATAATGTTTCCACAAAGTTCATTAAGAGCAATATTATTAACCGTAATTATTCCATCAATAATTATTCCTTTAGAATCACATTCCATGGTCATGATATCAATAATATTATACATGATAATGTTATCATCTAATCCTTTAAAAACAATTGATTGTAAACTATTAATGATAGTCATGAATATTTGATTTATTTTAGCCACTAATTCTCTTGGAGAAACCTCTACAGATAGATAATTAAATATTAACATGGCTATTCTCAGTTTAGAAATTATTAATGTTCTCAAGTGGTTAACTTCTAAATTATTTAAAAAAACAATTTCTTCTCCAGGTGAGAAAATATGGGTACATATATTTCATTTCATGGTACATAATAACGGGTTATTTTTTTAAATTCTAATAACGATGTATATTATTAGGATTAGAAAAATCATTATGATCTATATTAGGTATTTTATAATCACTAGTCAACATAACAAATATATCTACTCAAGTGTTAATAACAAATGTTTTCGTTCTATCCCTAAATTATTTATAATTAGTACCATAAAAAATTAGTGGTCTAATGGGATTCAAATAATCATTGGATCCAACATTTATTGTATCTATCATAAAATGAAAATATAAAAAATAATTTTCTATAATACACGTTACTGTATAAAATGTATGTAAACAAAATGATTATAAAATATTTAAAATTGGTTATAATAGTAATGATAAAATAGAAAGAACAGCATGTATTCAAGTAAGGGAATCCTCCACTGATACCTATTTTTGGATATCAATATTAGTTATATTGATATTTGGGTTGAAGAATATAATCCATATAGAACAATTACTACAGGAGGTGAATTTTATTTCTAAACTAATTAGTATAATTTATTTTAAAAGAACATTTAAAAAAACTCTTAATGTACAAAATATCATATTTTGAATTTTCCCCTAGTTCGATTACCAAATTATTGTAATCAATATGATTTTGATATATTAATTCATAGAAAAATGATTCACATATGATTGTATTAAAAAATAGAAAAAAAATTATATTTATAATTTATTCGATTATATCATAGTTTCATGGATTCATATATTATCTAATTAAAAATATATATAATATTTATCATATTTAGTCACATTATGATAATGAAATTAAGATTAAGGAAAACATTGTTTTATTAGAATTTTAAGTAAAAAAGTAAAACATAACAAAAAATTAATAATGAATTAGCTATAAAAAAATAAATCTTTTTTATCCATAAGAGTAAGGTATCCAAAAACATTGGATAAAGGTGTCTATACTCTTATATATACAACAATGTTTATATTTCCTCTTCATGAAAATCCATTATTATGTATATCATAGGTTTTTTCTGCATATCCCGAACATCCCCCAACCCAATGGATTATATTATCTATATTCCTATCCTGAAAATCCCTTTGTCAATACAATGATTAGATTATTTTTTGTGCAATCCCCAACAGCCATCAATTATAATCACATATCAGGTGTATGATTTAAAATCAAACATAATTCTAAAGGGGACAACTTGACAAGGTTTCCTTAGGAATACATAACTACAAAAAAATTCCAAATTAAAAATTAAAAATTCATTGATGCTTTGTAATCATTATATCTCTCACAAAAGTGAAAATTGGATAAATGAATATATTGACACCAAACTCTTCAGATGGCTTGTTAATTATAGATAAACCTTTAAGATGTCATATTTCATCCAATGGTCACATTTTCTATGAGATTTTTGCAATTACATGGAAATATAGCACATTAGTTATACTTTTTAACTGAATGTCTGATGTCGTGTTTACATACACCATTTCTATGTAAACAATTTCACATACTAAGGAAGTTAGTTTTATATATTTTAAATTTAAATCTTAGGAAGACTATTGGACTTCCTCAAATGTATTATTATGAATATATTGATGAATATAAATATCATTTTCATCATTTTTTTATATCAACATGATTATGATGATTTTTTCAGTATAAAAAATTAGACAAAAAGTCTTATATATGGTCTTATAAGAGCAAGTATGATTTTTATCAGATCCATACCCACTACGAAAATTATATTAAGGAATGTTATTTTAAATTCATAATTACAAAGCAAATAATTATTGGTATGTAAAAAATTTATTTCATCTACAAAAACATTCTATTTATTTTGAAATAAAAATTTTGTAATCAAGTATTTCACAATGTTTCTGACATTTCAAAATTAAAAGGAATAAAAAATTCATAAGATAAAATTTTGATTCAACAAATTATTTACTTACGGAATAAAATGAATTTCTCTATAGAAAATATTATTTATATAATTTTGTTGATAAAAAATCATTTTCCATCCATTTCCCTGTTTTTTGAAAAAATGCATTCATGAACATAATAAAAATCAATCTATGAATTTTTAAATTAATGTCTAACCATAAATATATACAATGTTTTTTAAATGGAATTATATTCTCAATTATGGTATTGATTACTTTTTTTACCAAAAGGGTTAATTGATTCATTGTTTGATCATAAAAGTCATAAACAAAATTTCCATTCATGTTGACCACTAATTATTTAGGGACCCACATTGATGTCTCTATATTAATTTTAAAATAAATATTTTATAAAATATAATGATTAATATTTATATTTTATATACGTTATTTTCAAATAAAAATGGTATTTTTAAAATTATGTAATATAGAGATATTTTAACTAAAGGTTTATCTGTGATGACATCCTTTGATGATACATATGTTTAACTATGGATGTTATTAAATTATAAAGTGTTTATTCTATATCTCGATGGATTATGATTAGTATAAAAATATTTTAATGAATCACATTTTATTTTCAATGGTTTTCACATAACAGTTGTTTTATGATCATGTTGAAGACATATTTATGTTTTTTATTATTTGATTGTTGGGAGAAAAATTATATATCCCTATAATGTAATTTTTTTGAATGAATATATTATTAGATAATAAAGTCCATGATGGAGTGTGTATATTTTTTATTAAGGGACTCTATTCACTCAAATTGTCTTGAGTGTAATACTTGTCTAAATATAAGATATAATGAAGTTTGAACCCAATCCACTATGGTTGTATTTGTATTGAGACATTCCAATGTAAATTAAATAATACTATTACAAGTACTCCATCAAATTATTTTATATGAATATATTACAATCTAATTACTCATATTATATGATTATTTCAGGATACATTTCCTAA
The DNA here is from genome assembly GCA_963277665.1 of Viscum album. Lineage (NCBI taxonomy): Eukaryota > Viridiplantae > Streptophyta > Magnoliopsida > Santalales > Viscaceae > Viscum > Viscum album. The sequence continues at coordinate 792,821,037 of OY728143.1, read as the reverse complement.
ATACATCACACCTTCAATCCATGAAATTAAATTATGATATATTACAATATGCATAGGATTTTACAATTTTATCTAAAAGTTCTCATATCCTTATGTTCAATTTATTCATAAATTATGATTTATATCACCCTTGAATACCTCTATTCTGAATGAAATATCATATTTTCTTATGTTTACCTTCCCGAGGATATGAAAAATGGTGTTATGTATGATATGTCTCAGTATGATGGTATTTCCTAACAACATAGTGGGATAAGATAGAGTTCCTATATGAAAAATATCATTATGTATCAATGAATCTAAATATACATAACCGAAAATGATTATTACATTTATTATAATGATCTATATTGAATAATCATCACATAATATGTAATATTTGTGTATAAAATGTAAGGATGTCTATATATTGTTTGATATTATTTAATTTTGTAAGGTATATTTTTTAATTTATTTGATACATGTAATTTATTATTGATTTTTTTCAATAAAATATAATGTAACCAATTCCAATTTATAATTATTTGAATGACTACAGAACATTTATTAAATGAATAACAACATTGATAGAATAATCAGTGAGGATTTGATATTTATCTTTACAAATTATTTGTTTTTGGGCCATAAATAGTTGATGTAATTATTATAATTTATTTTTTATATCTTAGTAGAAATTTCCATTTATTTATTTATATGAGATTCATAACTCGTTTTTAGAGGAATATAATATTTTTTCTTATAATAGAGGAAAAATAAGTGAGAATATTTTTAAATATATATATTTGGATTTTCAGTATTCACTACAAAATAATATGTTAATATTTTTTAGGAACTATATTCATTTATTTAATTCATTTGAAGATAAATTTTGTTTTAAAATCAATGAAATTTAATATACAATTTATAATTGAATAATTTGTTTAAAATAATATTTCTTGTTAATGTTAAAAAATATCTCTATGTTTTGTTTTTTTACTTTTATAAATTATTGATTACATAAGAATTTTTTAAATTATTTTCACTTTTAAATGGATTTATAGAATTTTTATAAAACAATAATTTCAATCATGTTATTTTCATATTTTTTATGATAATTTAATTGAATTTTTAATCCCAAAAATTTGAAAATAATGTTTTCACTATTAAATTTCCATAATGTACAACATTCAATAAAATGATATAAATTAATATAATGTGTATGATTTGATTAAATCATGTTTTCTTTTATTAAAAATATCATTTATATAGAATGAATTATAAGTTCATTTGTGTAATAAAAATAATTACGTGAGGGATGTTTTTGGGTGAAATTTAATTTAGGGTAAATGTTTTTTATTGTGTAAAATTTGTTTGATATATGTTTGAATTTTTTGGATATTTTTTTTATATATGATTGTTTTTGAAAAATTTCTTAAAATTTATTTTCTTTGATATATTACGTAGTTATATATATTTTTATAAATTATTTTAATGGTGGATTGTTATATTTTTTAGATATGAAATAATCATGACAATTATTATGATTGAAATCACCAACAATTTTGAAAAATACATTTTTCATAATACAAAGACATTACAGGATTAGTTGAAATCAGATTATTTATAGATTTTTTTAGAAATTTATTTATTTATTGAAATGTATTATGAACCCGTAGTAGATTGAATTTATGGATGAGGTTGTTTTTTCATGGTGTTATGGTTTCTAAAAATATGATAACATTTATTTTAATGTTTTTATTAAGATAACATTTAATAATCCATTAGAGTGGTTTTATAAATTATGATAATTTTTAAATCAACTATGTTTTTAATTTTAGAATGGGTGATTGGTATTTTGGATAAATATTTTTTTGGTTAACATGAATTATTAAAAATTCATTATATACTATTTTATACCTAATAATTTTCTAGTTTTTGAGTTATTTGGCTATATTTAATATATTTTTATAACCATTTTTCTAATTTGAAATGTCATATAATAAGATTTACATTTGATTTTATTTCATGTGGGGGGGGGGGGTTGATTCTCTTCTTCAAGGGTCCACACAAGCATCACATATTATAACAAAGAACATGGTTGAGCCTTTTGAAATAATGTCACATAAGTATTAGGTGTAAATGGTTTGTGCATGGTCTGACTAAATATTATGAACAATCTAATATCACAGATTCGGATGTCACTCTATTGGTGCCCCATACAAGATTGGCCACATGCCTCAAGTGAATTTCCCCAAAAACCGGAGGCTACCTACTAGTAGCGAGGGCCTAGTTTTTAATAGTGGGGAAACTATGCCCTCATTGAAAGAGTGTAACACATCCGAATCAATAATTATACCATAAAATAAATAGTAAATAGCATAAAACCAAAATAAATAGTTGAAGACTGATAAAATGACTAACCAATAATCATTTAATACAGAAGATGATGCAGTATGACACATTTTATAATAAAGAATCTAAAATATAATATAATGTGGTCATATAAAAGATATAATACCAATGTACAATAATAAAAAATAAAACTCAGAAGTATCGCATGCCTCATCCCGGTCCCAAGATCTTCTACACCCAATATCACTCAAGTTCCTATAAATGGGTGATTTCCTTTATCAACAACTGTAATCATATAATCTCTTCGGGCCCAAAAACCTAACCGAATAGGGTGTGAGAATTAAATTCCAGTAGGACACCACCCAAGATTCGTTCTAATCTGTGAGTGAGTATATGAAACCACATCGTAAAATAGAGATAACAGTAACTTGGAAGTACTAAATTTAAAATAATACTACATGCACTAGTTTTCATTTTCATTTATTTTGTTATGTTCATCGATTCAATTACATTGGATTATATAATTTTCATGATCTGGCATCTTCTCCTCAGTCCCTCATATAAAATTTTCACAATAGATACCTCAAAAGCCTATCTAAAAAGTTAAGATTGGATCCATAACTATGCTTTGGCTTGGAAGAAACATCATATGTCATCCCATAACTTTATTCAATTTATAAACTTAAATCTAATATAGACATTCTTAAACTGGAATTATGTTATCACTACAAGTGTATATAACCAAAACCATATATACATGGTATAAAAACACCAAACTAGATTAAACCCACCTCTATAATCATTTCAGCAATCAATCATGGTCAAAAAATTGTATATAGACATTTTAGTATGTGTTTGGGTCGACACCTAATATATAATAATTTTAGTATGTTTTAGTTTCAAAACCAAGTATATAAACATTTTAGCATTAAAAAAACACATGTAACATACACAATTACTTAGTTAACAATATAATAACTCATGTGGGCATCAAACATGTCACAACCCATTCATGTAATCTATCCATTACTATACTTACCAATTATAAACACTCATGGGATACTCATATCACAAGTCTAACATGTGAATTAAACTATCAAATAACATGACTATCTATTATCTCCCATGGGAATATCCATCAATTGAAAAAATGAATTTTAAAAACCTCATAAAAAGGACTAAATTGCATTCCCATATGCATCCTAGGGAAAACGACTAAACGTTGGTCATCCAAGGGGAGCCACACCCACATGGTGGAACTTAATCAAGCCTATCATTCTCAAACACGCCATATAAAAATATTATAAATTAACCAATCATCATTATGTAACAACATGGGTCAATTACTATTCAAGGTTAAACCCTTAACATGGGTGCACAATAGAACAATACATATAAACAACATTACAATTCACCAAAGTTACAAGACCACCTACCATGTACTCGTACAAGTCTAATATTCCATCATCGGCCTATAATTTATCTTATTACTGGGTAGATATAAAAAAAAGAACGAAATATCAAACACAAATAACTAGGTTGGGAGAATAAATCAGGAATAGTGGCTCAATAGGAATCGAGAACTCGCCGATGGGATTTTAGCGCAACTGACGATGATTGAAATGGAGATCAGATGAAGAATCTGGAGGCAAAATGACCTCTCAGCATGGTTGTACGTCTAACGAGATGAACCCTCTGTACATTTGAAAAAACATGAGGCTACTGATCAATTTAAATAATGTTAAAAATACATTGTGTTTACTTGAAACCACATTCCATGTTTTTACAAATCCTCCCCAAGAAATTACATGTTCATGTATTGGGATTATACAACATGTCACCCAAATTATATGGCATGTACCTTGAAATACATGATGTGTAACTCCCAATCATGCCATCTAACTGGTATTCATCCATCCCAAGATCTCTTTTCTCGTCATATTATTTTGTAAAAACTAAAAAAGAAAGATTTTTACCCCAATGGAAGAACAAAGATCTTACAAAAATCCCCATTAAATAAATTCGTCCTGGATTCTCCCTTCCAAGGGTGAAGAAGAAATATAAGAGAAAAACTTCATACAATGTGATCATACATCGGCCTCCCTCTCCCATGTCCTGTCTTGTAATTTTTCATGCATCCATAGCACCCATACCGAATGAACATACATACCATGAAGAACCATGGTGCTACGATCCTCAAAACGAATAAGAAGCTTCTCAAAGGACACATCTTCATGCAACTCAACCTCTTGAGGGTGAAAAGCATGAGAACAGTCTAAAATCTAACTTCACTTCAGAGAAACATGGAAAATCTCTGGCATAGCCTTGAACCTTTGGGTTAACAAAATTCAGTATGCATCTGTCCCAATCATCTCCAGAATCTCAAAAAATCCAACATATCTCAGCAAAAGCTTAACATGTCTCATGACCCTCATATGTCCCATCCTTGGTCCGACACATAGGAAAACTCAATCACAGACCTCAAACACCAATGGTTTTATCAACCAATCAGTGTGTGATTTATGATGAGACTGTATAGTATCCATCTGCTTCTGACTCAATAGAACCTAGTCAATGGTCTCCTGGACAAGACGAGGTCTCGGCATCACATCATCTCTTGACTCTTTCCAACATTGTGGTGATCAGCTTAGCCTACCATGCAGAGCCTCATATCAAAACATCTAAATAGTATCATGGAAGCTATTTTTTGTAGGTGAACTCAATATGTAGTTTGTATGAATCGCATGAACACCTGAAATCTAGAGTGAATTCCCAAAGAATGTCCCCCACACCTGAATTGTGTACTCTTCCTAATCATCTGTCTTGGGGTGGTAATTTGTGCTCATAATTATCTGTATACCCAATACCATGTATATCTCTTTTTGAAAATGAAAATAAACTATGTATACCTATCTGAAATAAGAGAATACAAAACCTCATGAAGTTGTAAAATCTCACAGATGTACAACCTTCCAAGCTCATCTACAGCAAAGGTTTCGTTGATTCGTAATAATAGTGAAACCTCCATGACACTATTAATAAAAAATCAAAAGGAATCATTACCTAAACAATTTATTCATTGTAAAACTCCACAAACCACACCCTTGGGAATTACACGAATGCTTCATGGAATGATTTTCCTTTGACGGGGAATCCCAAACATAATTGGGGTCATAACAGTGGTCTCACTATAATGAATGGTAGAACCTTGATCGAACTCATCAAAAGAAGAAAAAAAATATTCCCTCAAAATACATTGTGGACTTTTACAACCAAGTAACCATAATTTATAGGAGAGCTTAAACTAGACCACTAATACAAAACAAAACGATCTAGATGGATAACAAGTCAAACATTAACTGGATGACATATCTTTGAAACACCCAGATTAGAAGCAGGATGTATTTCAACCGAACAAGACGCAGACTCCGAATGCACCATTCTCACAAAATGTTGAATAGTCTAATTTAGATCCACTTAACTGGGTTCATTACCTTTTATTAAGCATGACATCCAAGCCAGATATTAAGTTTGAGATAAAAATAGAATCTCTATCCAAGACTCTATTGAAGTCAACAATGTGGTCCATAATCTCATTTACAAGTGAGACTTTGGTTCAAGGATGAAAGAAAAGTTAATAAAAATCACTAAACATAGAACATCATATGTTGGGTGATCACGTCAATCAAAACTGTAGGCATCCATAGTAAGTTCAAGGTTTTCCTACACAAAATTCCAAGTATCACGCAAGATTAAACAAGCCTCACCTAAACCACACATCCATTTCACAATGCTGAGAAAATTTTCAAACAATCCCAATGTCATTCAACGGTAGCATGATGTTTTTCTGATGCTTTATTAGTGCATCCTAAACAATGTCAACATAGGAGAAATGCTCATCATTTTAGAAGGATAACACTATGAAAATTTAAATGATATCCAAAAAATGATAGTTGAACTACTATTGGCTGACCTCCTGAATAAAACTCAACTCGAGTTATTGTCGTATCTTTATATAACTGACCGCAATAAAATTACCCCATATCATTTCTGTTTTAGTTCACAATGAAAAATGATTGTCTAGTCATGATCATCAGTTCCTCACTAGGAATACCCACATTGAAAAAAACAACAACACCATGTTTTTAGGAAAACATCAACGTGAAAAAAGTCTTGTAAGACTCAAAGGCATTTATGTTGTATCAACCATTTCCAAATACTTTTGGATTGTGGTCCTTATACATGGAAAGACACATCTAAACTGAACTGATGTGATGATTCACCCTAGGAATGTATTATAGGTTAAGAAAAAGGACCATTTTCTCTCAATGCACTAGTTTAGAACCAATATAAAAGCATTAGTGTTATTCCATTAACCACGATCACCACATCTTGTCAATGGAATAAAAGTTAAAATTAAATCGACTGATGTGTCAAAAAAATCTAGTCAAAGAATTTTATCTTGAGGAGTGGGAGGAACATGTTTTCACAAATCTCAGGTCGTAATACAACATATATACTTGATGTCATAAACAACTACTTAAATCACATCAATTTAACAGAACTCAACAGATTATTTCTAACATTTAACACTTGACAGGTGCCACACACATCATCATATTCTACCCCAAGATTACAATATAAAATGACACATTATGTGTAAAATTCATAGGTTATCCAAGCTATGAATCCTATCACCTGATGGCTCACACATGAATTTTATCAAAATGACTTCTTCTAAACAACCATTTATATATATGATGACATACCAGGTAACCTATCACATAAGGAAAGTGTGGTTCACATGACCTCTTTAGCAGCTGACCATGATCGAGGCCTGCCTATCCTGCTGAACCAAGCATTCCCCAATGATCATTCCCAAATCAAGGGATAAGATACAAGGATCACTCATCCAAACAAATGCATCCTCTAAAAAATGTCCAAAAAAGGACAACAACACATGATCAAACCAACATCAGAAATTTCTTAGTAGAAAATAATACAACATTCCATAAGGGTGTACCTGATACATGCTATCCCCTTACAATGCATAATCATTAAACAAAATGATTGTAATTCTACTATGGATCCTCTAGTTTACATGAGAAAATGCATCCTTCTAGGGATACTTAGGAAAAAATTAAAGGGATGAATTCTACACATGCTCCTCAAAAGACAAAAAATTGAGGAATCTTATATAAGGGATCCTCAAAAACGGTAGACAGAAGTGTGATCCTACAAGGGACTCCCTAGAATATAATGAATAAAAAGGTATCCTTAATGGTATCAATGTTAACTAGAATAATGAGAAAGGAATCCTACATGAGATTCTCTATATAAAATCAAAAGTAGATGAATCCTTGTTATCAACTCGTATTATGACCTCATAAGACAGAAGATCACATCTCACAAGGGAGATGAATCCAATTCATTGGACATGAGAGATAGCTCAGAACATATCATATATCACAGGTTATAACAAGGTTTGTAAAAACACCCAACTTTTCATTCACACTCTGTTCTCACTCTCAGTTGACAACTAAAATGACAACTAGTGAAAGAACCTCTCCATTTAAATTGTTTCCCCAAACACCCTTTAAGTGTCCTCAGAATGCTTTATATGTCTCTCTATCATGATCTATGTGTAAAACTATTTATAAAGGACTAGTCATAGGTCAAAAATGTCAAAAGGGGAAAATAAGAAAATAACATTAAAGATTACAAGAAAAGATATACAATGGACATAGAAACCACACAGATTATGTACCCTCTTGATCTTATATAGTCTTGTTCTCCCGCTAGCCCAGGCATGTTAACCTCCCAAGTACACTTTGTGACATCCTGACACACTGTGTGTACTTATGTTCTCCCTCCTATCCATGTACATTCACATGGATAGAGTCACACGGGGTCTGCCTATATAAAACTACATGGTCTGTATCTAACTTACACGACATGAACTAACCAAAAACCAAAAACCCGTTTTCTCTCCCTCATACCAATGTACATTCCATGGAAGACCAGATTTTGATAAAATAATTCACCATTCCCATAATTTTTTATCAATGGGGGCACATATTCTCCATGAATCAATACATTTCATCCACATATAGTACATAACAACACAATATATATCTCATGGCCTAAATAGGGTAAACCAAATTTTGATCCAAAAGTTACCATACTCCTTAGGGACAAAAGTTTGGAATCCATAAAATTCAGCCATAACATGTACCAACTCACCTATCACAACAGCATGCATATGAATCATGGTACATATCCCAACATCATGCATATAAATCAAGATATCTTTCACAACAACATTTAATCAGTGATGCTCTCTGAGTCACATGGAAAGAATGCATGGCATGTGAATTTCATCAAGAGCATATATGATGTATGATATGGAATACCCTCATCACATCGGGATGAAATGAAATATAATAAAAATAGAATCAATAATAATATCACCAAACAAGTGCATCATCCATTGTTGAAATTTAATACAATGTAATATCTAAAAATCTAAAAATAACAGTTTCATTTCAAGGAAATTTGTTTTTAACTTGTATGCGAGGTAGCTACTTATGGGAAAGGATTAGTGTCAAATGAATTTCATTTCAATATCATTCAATCATCACCGAACAATAATTAAATACAAGAAAACCTCTTTGATACCACTTTGTGATGTCTCAGATCCGGATGCCAGTCACCTGTCTCCATTTACCAAGTTGTCCATATGACCTCAAGCAGATATAACGAAAATCCACCTGTTGCCGACTTGTAGTGAGTTCCTTAGGTGTGATTATAGGGAAACTATTCCCTAATTTGACGATTGTAACATAGAGGAACAGATAATAATAAATTAGCGGAAATAGTAAACAACATACAAATGAAATATACAGAGGAAGATTGGTAAAATAAATAAGTAAGAATCATTCAATACAAATGTTGATGTAACATGTCACATGTTCTGCGAATGAAGGCAAAGAGAAATAAACAATTTCAAGATACAATTTACAATACCATGGTACATAAATACAAAAGAAAACAAAGAAGAATCGCAACCCTCATCTTGGTGTCATGCTCTCCTGCTCCTAACTTCAATCAAGTACCAGTAAAAGGGTTTGTTCCTTTATAAACATTGGTAATAATATAATCCAGTTTGGCCCAAGAAAATGAACCAAAAAAGTTTTGTCAAATAAATACCAATAGGAAACCTCCCAATTTCCGAGCCAATCTGTATGTCATTATAAGAAATAGCAGTGTACAATAGTGAATGCAGTAACTAAGATGTACTCAAATGTAAAAAATTTTACAAGCACATGATTCCATTTTCATTCATTATGTTCAGTTATACCATTCAGTTAAATTTAAATATATAAGTATTAAAAAAGGCCTTAGACTTTCAATCCATCATATAAAGGATTCCTAACAAATAACAAAGAAGGCTATCTAAAAAGTAATGACCATATCCAAAATTGGTATTTGTAATGGTATATTCATCATAAGTTATCCCATATCATTATTGAATTTATAAATTGAGTCTTGTCTTGACATTTATAAACTGAAATTCTAGTATTGCTCCGGGTCTATATAACCAAAACCAAATAATCATGGTATAACACAACATCAAACATGATAAAAAACCTATATATAATAATTTCAGACGTCAGTTGGGGTTGAAGCATAGAATATATGTATTTTAAGACGTTTAAGTGTCAAAACACAGTACATAAGCATTACAACATGCTTCAGGGTAAAAACCCAATATATAAGAGTTTTAGCATAAAACATCACATGTAACTTTTAGTATCATATTGTTACAATAATAATAATAATTCACATGGGAATAAAAAGATCAGAAACCATTCATGTAATTTAAACATATCTAGGATTAATAATTATTAAATCACATGGGAAACTCATATCACATGCCTAACTTGCAAATTAATATATCACAAGGAATAAATATTTGTTGCCTCACTGTGTAATATAATTAAATTAACCAATTAAATCATAAACAACCAATAATAGAAATCAAATGCATTCACATAGTCATCCTAGGCCAAGTGGCTAAATGTTGGACATCCAACGAAAAACGTACTGACAGGGTGGCCCTTAATTAGGGATAAAAATATCAAACATGAATTGAATTCATTTAATAAATTACTTAATAAATAATAGGTAATAACATAGGCCAATTTATATTCAAGGATACACCCTTAAAAAGATCACACGAAACTATGGTACATATAAACAATACGACAATTAATGAAAGGAAAAAGACCACCTACCTCATACTACGTCTCTAATCCTCTAGCCCCATCCACTTATTCGGGCTAGAACTAGGTATATCAACAAGACATGAAATAGTTATCCACTTTTGTTAACAAGGATGAGAAATGAAATCAGAAATAATTTCTCAATAGGAATTAATCACTCACTGAGGGGATTACAACACAATTAACGATGATCAAATTTGAGATCGTATGATAAATTGGGTGAAAAATGACCTCTCAGTGTCGATGTTCGTCAAATGGGATTATCCATGTATCCATCTAGTGTAACATGAGGATACCATCCAGTTTAACAAAAACAAATACACAGAAAGTACTTGAAACTACATTTTATCTCCATACAAATTTTGGGAAGGTGATTAAAAGGTGTTGTATTGGGATTATACGGCATGTAACCCTAATTTCACAGCATGTACCTAAAATATAAGGCATGTAACCCCCAATCATGTTGTGTAATAGACATGCATCTATCCTTTTATATCATTTACCTCAATTTTCTTAATTAAAAAGGAAATGGAATGATCTATACCTCGAGTGAAGAACTGCGTGCTTACATCCAAACCATGTGACCATTTTCAAAGGGGTGATCATATGAATAATTATATCACACATTTGGTGCATTGTTATCCAAACCAAGAAACCTGACCTTGTTTCCCAACCAAAAGTGGTAAATAAAAATTTCCCCTATCATTTCATAAAATTTTTCTACTCATTTTCTTCCTCCCACACATTCACCTACCATCCATTGATAGTGGATTTATCCACTCTATCTCCTTTCTTATGGCCCTCATCACCTATCTGAGATCCGATTCAATATCTATTAGGTTATATGAATTACTCATTATATGAAATATAATATATTTTCAACTTTTAATTGTTTATCTCCTCGTAAAAATTGTAAATATACGCATTCATTATACCCCATTTTATTTGGTTTGTAGGAAACCCAAATTTCTCTCATTTAATGACAAGTTAAAGGATGATATTCAATGATAATGTGCCTACATGTATGAGTTATTTCATTCCTACATTTCATTTTAATTTTAAAATTTCTATTTTTTAATTTCTTAAATGGTGATGGGGGTTAATTTTGGGAACATTTAATATATAAATGATTTCTATAAATTGAGTAGTTGATGTTAAGGGATACCATTGTGAATTTCCTAGTTAAATAATTATTCTAATCTTTTTATTAGAATTGTGGTTATTTTTGTAGATTATTCCAATAATTTAATATTTTTATATTAATTTAATATCACATGATTGTATGAGTTATACGGGAATTTGATGGGTATGGACTATGATATTTTTACTGATGTTGATCACCATGTTGAGGGGACCTAGTTCAATGTGAATTAAGTGAAAACGTCATCATTTTGATGGAATGGCCCATGATGCATGATATGTTTTTGACCATTGGGACATGGGATATAGGTTCATATATATATATATATGATATTTATATTTGATGTGGAATATGATATTATGGCAGGAATGCTTCGCCATTATTTTATGAAATATCGACTGCAGTTGTGGGAACATAGATAGAAATCAACTAAAGTGGTGTGGAAAAATATTTTTGGGTGGAGAACAATGATGGTATTAAATAGGATGGTTTCCACCATTAGTTATGGAAGAGGTTACCTACAAATAATAAAATAAGTAATGGTTTTGGACCATGGGTATATGGTGTTGAGACCATTTGATAAGGGAAGAATCTTGAAATAGTATTTTAGGACAATGAGATTGGATTATTATAGGATATATGTCACCAGAACTAGGGATGTCGGGATGCTAAGTTGAGGAATATTTATTATATATTAGAGGATAGATATTGATGTGACTCAAGACATCATGTTGTTGAGGAGACAATGAATTTATCAATATATGACTAAGAGACAAGGGAAATATTGATGGGCATGTAATAATTACACCATATATTTGATTGGAGGAAAATGAGATGATAAATGGCATGAGTTGCTTATGATATATATGATTTAGGAGACCAAAGGACATCATTACAAGACGTTTTTAAGGAATTCCAATGAAGTAAACCATGAATCCACACAAATGAAAATATATCTTTTCGTATTTTTATATTGTGATAATGTATATTTGGGGTCATACATTATGATATGTAATATAATTGGATAAATCATGTAAAATCTCACCTATGGAGGTTGATCACATGTGGGGAGTGATAATTATTATTATGCATGAGATTATTTTATTTACATACTTCTTCATAGTTTCTATAATTATGGATGCATGAAAGGAAAATGTTGGTGTTGGCCTTTTGAGAACATACTCACAACCAACATGGTCATATAGGGACACATATAGAGATAATGGTTTTCAAAAAATGAAATAAATCAGGCTGGGGTGATAAATTATAGTGATTTGGGATGTACTATTGATACATGGGATGGATGGTAGTGGACTAGGTTGTTCTTATACATTGAGAATGACCTTATTTTATGTTTTTATATATGTAATTACTTATTCATCCATTGACTATATTGACCATATATTTTTTATTAATTGAATATTCATTTATTAATTGAGAAATAATATGATACCTTGGGATATTGTATTATTATATATTTTATTATACTTCCACTAAGTTTCATTTGTTTCCTCCACAATTATGGTCCTTAATTAAATATGTTACATAGATATAGACTCTTATTTGTACCCTCACCATTTTATATATACTACCTGCAATAACCTATTCATACACTCATTGTTATTCAGAAAGCATTCTTGTACAAGGAATCAAAACATAGGACAGGGTCCAACCATATCATAATATATAATATGTGGCCTATCAGGCCAGGTTTCTAGATTGTGAGTTTGAAGATAATATTTGAAACTAAAAAATTGTGTTTTTGAGGTGTTGTTTGATTGGATTCTATATTGTTTACAAAATTTTGATCATATATTTTCATTCACATATTGAGGTCTGATTGATAAATTTGATTTTATATGTCTCTTGATTGATCAATTGTTTTTCTAGAATAAAATTCGTAATAATTGATCCCAATAAAAAATAAAATTAGTATTAATGATTTATATTTAGATAAAAAATATAAATAGAACCCACTATATAATATAAATCTCAATGTCGAAATTGTTTTTGTAGACCATGATCTAGGAAATTTTTTTAAATTATCCACATTCATGTTACATTGTTTCTACCTTGAATGGAAAATAACAAAGATTAAACCGAAATGGTTTTTCATAAAAAATGAGAATCTTTTAAGGACATTAAACATCAAAACTAGTGGACAATTATTATGGATTTATTGATTGACTATTCATGTTCTTGGTTATTCTAATTTCGATTATTATAAATTTTTTAATTTTTTTGAATGTGGGGCATAATATGACATGGTGGTATTCAACGGTTCTATATAAGTTGAATGAAAACCTATAGTAGAAAGTATTCCATACCCATTTCTGGAAAACATTCTGTCTAGTTTCACCATTTTTTTCATATCATATTGATTTAAAAAAATTCTATTTTTGTAGTTGTTAAATTAATATATATTATAATTTTATTTATAAATTGCCTTATCTTTAACATGGGGTGGTGTTTAATGAGAAGCTAAAGCACAAATGGTTTAGTTGGTTTTTCAAGTAGATATCATGGCATGGGTCTTAATACAAAATCACATAACTTATATAAATGTTTAGACTTCGATTATATTGGAATGAAATAAATGATTGGTTATTTAGTGTTGATTGGGGTACCTTATACTATATGTGGTATCATTATTGATTTTTTTGAAGGGAAGGGGTAGTGGAATTAGCCTCATTATAGAAATATTAATGGTGTTTATCAACAAATGACTTTTTTTAGATCGTCAATAATTTCTATTAAGAACCAATTGACATATTTCAGCTACGGAAAGTTTGTAGACTCAATGAACTCATCAATGGTGGAACCATACATCTATAACTGATGCACATTAGCAGGTAACTTGCAGTGTTTTTTTAAATATTTTTACTATATCACATAATAGAAATAAATATTCATTACCAATAATATCAGGGTAATAATTTGATCCTTTATGAACAGAAGGGTTAAATCCTAAAGGCTTAGAGATTATTCATCTTCATGAAGTCGATGATTCTATAATTCAAACCAATGTTCCTCATATGGTAGTGAGAGGTACCATTATTATTTTTCCATAATTATTGAAAATATTAATTGATTCTTCTTCCGCCTATTATTTTTGATCAACACGCAACATGGAATTATTAAATTTCTCAGTGAATATAAGGACTTATTTTATAAAAACATGAATGCCTATATAGATTAAAGTGTATAAGGTTCTCTAATACCCATATGATTATTTATTGATATCTATAGTTCATCTCATTTGGGGTTATTTGGTCAATGATGTTATTCCCATTGAAATTATTCATTGAAAGGACTTGTTGTTTTATCATGAATCCAAATTTAAAAATATAATTTACATTTATCATTTACAACAGTTGATGTGGGATTTTTTAGTTATTTAACAAAGTTTCGGACCCAATCTCTAGTCGATATGGATCTCCACATATATAGCTCTATAATAATGTAGGATTTTCTATTATAAACTTGTGAAATAAGATTCCTGTATCAAACATCCTATATTCATAGTTGAATTTCTCTAATTTCTTCCATCAACCATTCTATGGAATATTTATATTGAGTATGGTGTATTTTTCCTTCATCTTGGTGCAAGTTAAATATCATGTGTCCATTCCAATTTACCATATGTAATTTTCTATAATGAATGTGATAAAGAATTAATTTAATAAATTGATAGCTAAATTATTATTTCCTATAAGGCCATTGGAATAAACTTTTCGTTCCACCTAGAAGTCCAATTGAACCCTTCACCTTAATGATGACCACTAAAATATCAACCTGGTAATGGTTATGAGGAAGTATGTTTTCTCTTGAATTTATTATTATTATTATTATGTTGAAATTGGTAAATTGGGTATATAACGATTATCTTAATTTAGGTCACCACTGTACCACTATCTATAAGTTTTATCATCTAGAAAATATATGTCGAGGATGGAATAACCAATTTGATTATATTGTTAGGTCAATCAGCTGGACCAACTACGAACGTATTTTTATGGCATTAATAATCATCATTTCCACCAATATCTTGAATCCGTCATTATTGTATTGTTATATGAAGTCAAGCCTTATAACAGATAGTGTAGAAACATGTTATTTATATTATATTTTCTTTTAATATTTTCTAGAATCACCATTTAAACGATAGTCTATAAATGATTCCATTTTGGATTTAGGATATGTTGTTATTTGGGTATGTGTCCTTGATATATGTTATCTCAGTTGATCGTGTATTGCAAATATATTTCATGAATTGTAATGAAATGAGTAATGTATTTGACATATAGAGATTCATGGGTTTACATGTATATTATCTCAAATTTCATACCATAATGTTTATGATGTAATCTCCAATTACTACTCTAAAATTTAAGGTAGAAATTCATTGTTTTGGATTCAATTTTTTAAACTTCATTCAACTGGATTAAATTTATTTTGGCTTTAACTCTAGTGTGAACTTTTCTTGATTTTGGTTAGGTATACTTATAATTTTTTGATATTTTATATTTTATATTGTGTTCTGTTCTCATGTAGGATGACCATGTACACTATTATGGTTCTTATTATCTTTATCATAATAATAACAATTGTCCTACACCTGGTATAATGCTTGTATATTTAATGAAAAACCATATGATTTGGTTGTATAACTTATTGGTAGAATGGTTTACCGTTTCCTCTTATTAAAATATATAGATTTATATCTATTCACATAATGATTTTATATATTCTCAATGAAACATTAATCATGTATTGAATCTAGGGGTGGGTCACCTAATGTACTTTTAAATGTAAATGTTCAATAATCCATAAATGCGGTGTTTTTAGATGGATTTTCTTGGTAGGTATTTAACATCAATGATCCTTATGTATTTTTTATATGAAATCAATGTAATTGCAATCTTTTGAAAAATGAATTTTTTATTCTAGAATGATGATATTATGTATATTTTAATAGGTTTTTAGTTTATGAGATACAATATATACATTCCATTATTATATAGGTATCTTGATAATGAGTTCCAAGGTATGGAAAACTCATTATATAGTGGGTATAACATAGGTGAATGGTCTCTATATCCAATGTTCCTTTTTTTGTTTTTTTTTTCATTTCATATGTGATTATAAACAAAAATATTGTTTATCGAAACCATTCTATGTGAGAGATATATAAATGAATATAGATAATGTTTTATGATATATGGAATAAATTTTTGTTTCTTGGTATTTATTTATATATAACTTATTTTGTTTTTGATTGATATATATTTCGACAGATTAATGTTAAGCATAATATTTAAGAGGCATGACATAATGATACAAAAAGAATCAGATATATGAAATCATAAAGAATAATATTAGTATAATATAATCATGGAATCATTAAAATGTTTTAAAATCATAAAACATTTCTTTAGTATGGGTCAACGCTAACCGCCAATCCTGTTTCCCATTTTAGTACGGGTCAAACCTAACTAACAATCCCGTTTCACATCGCATCTCATGAGACCTAACGATACCCAATGCATTGGAGAACTATCTGGTCACACCCATCTCAACATTTTCATTATTATTCATTCCGCATAAATAATATTACCAAATAAATAATAATAAATAACCAACCGTTCATAAATATAAGGATACCCACAGAATGAAATGTGTACCACAATCAAGACATAAAGCATGACTAATGAGCGTATCATGAATGTGTCTATGAATGAAAGGGATTAGAACATACATAGATGTTCCTAATGTAATATACGAATATAATATGGTAGGTGGTGTGAAAAATAGTTCAAACATATAAGAAATGTATTTGAGGAACAATATAATTAAAATATTTCGGTGTAGTTTTAATGAAAATACTATAGAGATTTTAAAATTGAGAAAAGATGAAAATATTTAATATAAAACCGTAACTCGAAACTAATTAGTTTTTATAATAAAGATAATGATTTTATAAAGAAAAATGTGTCTTAAAATAGATGATAGATTGAAATTGAAATTGGGTAAAAATTTGGGAAGTTCCCTTAAAATGATTGTGTTTATTGGGATGTATCGAGGAGGGAATCACTTAAAAGAATGTATATCTTTGAAAGAGAATGAGAGATAGATATTGGATCATGTGTTTGCATAATATAAAAAAATAAAATTTTTACATAAAATTAAAAGACAACTACATTTTGGTAAAATGAAAGATAGAGCGACCCGAAGGAATAAAGTATGTTCGGGTAGAATTCATTACAGTTTATCATCATTGTATTAGGTGTAACTAAGAGGGATTGATGAGAGTAAAAAAGGGGTTTCTCAACACATAGAAATCAAATGGTCGGTATGGAGGAGGTGTGTAAACATACCCCATCATTTTCTATTACATTTAAAATGGCATAGCATAGATGATAACATTATTAATAGTGAAATAGGGAGGATCACATACCTTAAATCGTTTGGTGTTCTCCACTTGTTATAAAATACATGAATAAAAAAATTAGGTTTAATAATTAATAGCTAAAGAACATATTATATACGTAGTTGGTTTAGTATAATCATTTTATGTTCATTTATAACCATTTTATTGGTTATGATTTTCAATTTCATTATTCGGGTTCATTTGTTTACGTGGTTTTAAATGACAGGTTCACTTATATTCATGTTTAGATAAACAAGTAAGATGAAATTTGTTTTATGGAAATGATTTTATACTATAGTATTTCACATTTAATAGATTACATGGATTAAAATTTAATTTTAGTACTTCGAGTGAAGTCGAATTATTTTATAAAACCATATTGACAACTGTTTTTCTTAATCGGTTGGTTTGATTACAACGAACATGTTTTTCTTTATAACTCAATTCCATTTGTACAAAAGGATCACAGAACTAAAAATAGTATATATTAAATATATAATTATCTTGTTCTACTATAACACAAATTGTTTCTAGACTATATTTAAAGATTATAATATATATTGATAATCCCTTGTCTTTGAAAGTGCTAAATTAGCTCAACTCAAACGGTGCAATCATTTCATTCAAATAAAAAGTGGGGAAAGGGGAGAAGATAATGAAATATCTCATATGAATGAAAAAATTCTAGTACATATATGTTACTAGATTAATCGTGCTATTTTTGTTAATATAGTTGAGGAATGAATAAAAAAAGTAATGAATTAATTGGAATGTGGAATATATCTCTTGAGAATTTTTCCTTTGAGAACCACATAAGGGGAGAGATTTTGCTATTTTGAAGAGGTTGGGAGCTTTTGGACGTGGGGAAGGAGCTTGGGGAGAGATTTGGTAAAAATATTATCATGGAACAATGCTTGCGTGCAATGAAGAGAAGAGGGAGTGTGGGGGGGGGGGGTTATAGTCGAAGAGATAGGGTATTTCACAATATAAAATACCTTAATTTATTATTTCCCCAAAAGACAAGGAATATTAAGTCTTCTTGACCAAGAATAGTAATTTTTTCACATGATCCCAAATCAAGTGGTCTTACATCAGCATAACATCATACATAACTCCAAAATTAACTTATTTAGATTATTTTGTAAATTATGGTATTACACTATTTATAAACATTCAAATATTTCAGAAATATACCAAAAATGCACATTGAACATTTTTTGACTTATAGAATCCAAAAACAAAGTTCATTTTTCATAAATAATTTTCTATGTATTATTATATTAAAATTTAATTAAAATCATAATTTATTATCAAAAACACGTTTTAGAACATTTATTTACTTATTCTAAAATATAGGTACATCATACTTTAACTTGAATAATAGTTATATATAATCCTACACAGGGTTACTATTCACTAGTGTATATCACTATTAATAGGGTATGTTACTATTCATAAGTGTAGGATACTATTAAAAAAAATTATGTTTTTCTTATTGAACTCCGAATAACTTACTAATTGAAACCTTGTATGTCAGATTTTTAAAATTCCAAACACAGAAGTGAAAAAAATTATGTATAAAAGTCACATAGCACTTAGTAGTTAATTATGATGTTTTTTAATGTGATTTTATGACATACTAATGAGAAGATAATTTCCATTGAAAAACATTGGGTCGTTACATCCATGGCCAACCCGGATTTTTTCCAATGAAGCTGAACATGCACCTCACAAGTTTTCCAATCTCTTCTGGACACCACTAAATCTACATCACAATGTTTTATAGACGTCTATGATTTATCATAGAGATCTCACTTTACTAGTATCACTATCACTACCTTCCTCAAGCCTTTTCAAACCACCAAATCCCAAGCCTCAATCCAAATATGAAATTTTGATCTTGGTTATAGTTGTTCAACTGCTCTAGAACCAAAACAATAAACGAAACCAACTACCCATTATCGGCATCTGAGAATGACACCCATATAATTCATCGGTGTCTGGATTATTCTGAACAACAGTCCAAAAAATTATCGATGTTGTACTCCCCCATCATATGACCCCCACACACATATCCCTTTCCAATAATATCCTCCATGATTTCCAAATCCATCCAAAAAAATCATTCCACTGGGATAAAATATATAGGATTCTCAGTGCACTAGGACGATGTCAAGATATTGTGCATGATTGGAACTAGTTAAAAGTCTGCCAAGAAGTCATATAGAATCAACACCAAAACCATTCATTGTTGATGTCACCACTTACCAAGTGCATACCTCAGGCTATCGAAGGTCTTAGGGTTCATTTCCCACCAATTTTTTTTATCCAGACAAGAACTCCACAAGTTGAATTGAGTTTCCAACCGTAATCTCTACAAGCTCACGACCATATACCAGAATGATGTGACCCAACATTCTCATTGAATCCATCATCATCACCCCACAAATCATTCTATTATAAAGACCTTCTATTCATAATATAAACCCAATGATTCATTCTAGTGGTAAAAAATAATTATGTCTCTTACACTACTTGGGCCTCTCTACATTGATTTTATGCAAAACATGTGCCTGTACATCCAATACAACATATAACATATCTTAATGACATCATGTATCACTAAAAAATACCAACTACTTAATTATAATCAGAACTATAACTGTCTCACACTCTCTAATGTCCAAACACAAAACCCATGTCTAGCTCAGTTGATCCGATAATGCAAGTTGATCTTCCAAATTCATCAGACCCAATGCATTCTCAACATATCACCCAATAACACAAACCTTGATAGACTACCTATATTATCATTAATCATACATTCCTTTCCTGCCCAAACTAGAATTACATTCCACATATAACTTCCCTAAAGCCACAAGGTCACATCTCAAAATGGCCATGACCTTTATAACTGACATTACTGATAAATTATATAACCCTTTTTTCCCATGGTGGTTCCATGGAATGATTATTCACATTTACTGAAAATCGAGGGCACCCACCATGAATGGATTTCACCTCTAAATCGTCCACTTGAGCTTCAAATTCTATGGTTCCTACAGCACTGGGAAAACCTATCTCGAGGATACCCTCAATTTTTTATGATTTCCAACTATTATCCAAAAAACTCAAGATGAATATCCCAAATCCATTTTCCTTCCCTATTACCACTATGGAAAATATAGTACTAGAAAACATTTTCGATGTGTCATTACCATGGTTGGAAACAAGTACTTATTCGCCAAACACCAATAAGCCCTGACCCCCAACTTAATTATCTCACTGTTCATCTTCAAATGTCTATCCATACCAACTCCCTGAACTAGAATTGCACAAAGAAATGATTACTCAACCTTGTAATATATTAGACACAAAACCCCAATAACCAAATATTCACAGTGACAATCCTACCTCAATTTGAGAAACACTACATCTAACAAAATAAACAACCATTTACTCTCATTCCCAGACCAATATACTTTCACACGTACAATGGTAGAATGATCCAAACACCCACTCTACGGTCGAAAATGCCTCTTACAAGTTCTCATTCCATCAATATCACTACATTCACAATAAAATACTTCAATTCAAAATATCATGTCAAAAAATCATCCTAATATGAAACAAGTAACAAACAATTAACCAAAACACCAAACTCATCAAGGAATCACTTCCCATAAAATGGGATCTCGAATTATGGCACTCTCACTGCCCAAACAACCCATACATGTGGTCAACTACCAATGCAAGTGATAAAAACCACTAGTTTCTCTATGTATATCCATTTATATGTTTCGACTGACAATTTACCCTTCAAATATATAAAAACTAGACCAAATCTCAAAACAATTCATCTCCAAAATAAATAAATTTAAAATTTTAAAAATCTCTTAATAGACCCATCATTTCAAAAAACTAATTTTAATTGAAAATATAATTTTATTAATATCCCCAATTGACAAACTTAAGGATTTATTCTCCTCAAAATCCTTTTTAACCAACTTTTCAACACCCATTTTTTCATTCAATGTTCTGTTTATTCCTAGTTAGTTTATCATAATTTCATTCAAAAATCAATAATAGTTAACTTACTGACGAACTATTTATCCTCTGTACCTAACATGAAGCATGAACCAACATCCAATATCATACCATGCTGAGAAAATAGATAAAAACGCATAAATCACTAACAACACATCAGCATATGCCACAAAAGTAGGAAATCTCATCCAACTATAAAAGAACATGATGAAACACAATTTCCCACTCTTAGAAACATGGGGTTTCCCACATACGTGGGGCTATTAGAAACCATGAATGTGCTAATTACCCATCCAAAAAAATTATAGTCTCCTGTTTGCAAAGAATAAATAGAAATAAAAAATTCTACATGATCTAATATCACATTGTGACAACCCCAACCTAAAATCCATTATAACTAGTGACCTGATCTTGTTCGTCACATAAACCCAAGAAGGCCTCTCCATATTCTAGAGGATTCCGACAACCAGGTTGTTTCTAAATAGGTACATACAGAGAAAATAAAAACATATCAGTTTGGATCAAAAAATTAAGTAACATATATAAATAAAATAACCACAGGACCAATAATTGTATAACCACCCACAAAAATCAATACGAAACCAAGTTCTAATGCTTTAACAAAATTTTATGAGACACTATATAAAAAGTAGTCATAAAATATAACAAGGATGAAAAATATCAAATAATACAACCCGGACCAAAACACCATCCTGAATATAACCTCCATATCACTATCTCTTCATCCCATTAAAAACCAAACACCAAGTCCATGTCATGAACCTGTACCTAAAACAAGTTACATGTTCTCTTGTGTTACAAAACTACTAACTAACTCATGTCACGCTGATAATCTAAACTATGAAACATGGGTTTACATAGACTTTTTTCCACAATGGTTGTAACTAAATGAAACAAATCACATACCCATATGATAAACTGTTAACTTAATCCGTTTCCATTATTATTTTCAATTCATCTCTCATGATATTTCTATTACTAAAATTCAAATTCATTACATGTTCCATGGATTAGGAATTTACATCATTAACATTATAGCATATGTGGGTAAATTACCTTGGAAAAGGGGATAATACACATCCATATATCACTATGGATAATCACACCACAATAATAGATCGTCCTCACCTAAATGCCCTAGTTCATTGGGAATTCATGTGTAAGGAGGAATAGATCTATTTCCCCTTACCAAACTTTTCCATTGTGGGGTGGATTTTAGAGCCTTAGTCCATCTCGACCAGTTAGTGTATAACATAAGTAAATATCCCACCCTAACAAGTGTTGTTCATATGCTTATTTATCCACACACCACAAAATAACACTTCAAAAAACCATCTTTACATAAATATACAATCTATAACAATTAATAAAGGAATCAATACTACTACATAACACAATAACACCATTTCTACATATGTTACATAGAATTTTATACAAATTACCATTTCTTATTCATATACTCATTAATAAGATTGAATATCCCCCATACATAAATCCATTCTTAATATTCAATAATATCTATTTGTTAGCTCACTAAACCCAATCATTATTTCCCACATATTAACCATGTATACATTTCACGAAAAATCAAAATCCATTGGGAATATTAACATTAATCACATTTAACCCATTTAAATGTCATTACAAACTCCCCTTTTGATATATCACCAACTAAGGACTTTTATCATTTAGACCATTTCATTACATTTTTAACAATCCAACATAATTGTTATGGGTTATATATCACTATACCTTACATCCCATAAATTACCATTGTACCACTAGATGAATATAAACTAAATCATGGAAATAAACATAAATAAATTAATCATTGTAAAAATCATGAATCCACTATTTAGAAAATAATTATTCCCATTTGAAAAACTATTACAAGCCCTAAGTCATTCATTTCAATTTTAAATATAATCAAGACTACTATTACAACAACATCACAAAAAGGGATCGTTGTTCCCATTTGAAAACCCATTTTAAATCCCTCATAAAAACACCTTTTTAATCTTTTTGTGTTCAACACACATTTTCAAAAAAAAATCACACTAAAACATCATTTTCAATCAATAAATCTAAAATAAGGTGAACACCCAAAAAATACAAACATATCCAATTCCAAACTATTAAATCCTTTTGAAAATCCTAATTTGAAAACATTTCAATCATACCATTATCCTTACGGTCAATCTAAAAATTTCCCTATAAGTTAACTCTCATAATACCCATATTCAAGGTTTACTCATAATTGTTCTCATCCTAGAAGGGTCAAACTTATCCCATGGGTATCCCTAAGATCAGTCTCACATCATTGACAAACTCAGTGAGGTCTGCGAAGGTTTTCCCAACTAAATCTAATGTCCAAATTCCATTCAATTACCCAATACATGAAAAGGCTACATAATTGAGAAATATTACAACTAAATAAAAATATAAAACATCAATATTATGGGAGAAATCCTAAATACCACTTACCTCATGACTATTGATGAATTATTTCTTATTATCTACCCTTGTTTTTAAATAAAACACCCACTTAGGACCCAACCTAAAATATGTTGTAAAAGTGAATATTTTAGGGATTTGGAATAAGAGGAGAGATTCTAAAAGCCATGATATAAAAAAAATGTTGCAAAGAGGAGTGTAAGATCACTCATATCATTGATTCACACACAAACATTCTCAAAACACAAATGAATCAAAGAAGAATCATTGGTGAAGGTAATGGGGGATGTTGGTTTGTCACCAACGGTATAGGGTGTCGAAAGGGAGTAGAAATAGGGGAGAAATAAATTAGTTCATATGTGAAGAAATGAAATTCCCTAATTTTTATGGGTAACACATTATGGCTCCATGGGTTCTATACTATTGTCCAACGAAATAGATTCCTCTATCCAAGAGGTTTCATTTTCCATGGTTTTTTGGGAACACTTGAATGGTTTAGAAACCTGTATGATAACCATAAGCTATAACTATTTCCGAATTTGTCACCAAACTAGACGGGTTTCAAGTCCATGCACACGTTTTACACTAATAGTGTGCCAATAATGTGATACGATCTAATGGGACTGTTTTTTCGGCTTTTCATGTCCTGAACCCAATAATCACTTAGAAGACTCCCCAATAACACACAAAACACATCTTTTTTCATTAAATATTGTTTAAAAAAAAATTTGAAAAAGGATATAACTTCACTAAAGATCATCATTTTGATGATATTTTCATTATTTTGGTCATAATTATAATATTAGAGAATTTGAAAAGTAATAGTGCACTATGGGAGAAGTGATGAACAAGATATATAAGAAAAATATAATATTACGTAATTTCATATATGGTATTATACTCAATAAACATATAAATACTTCCTTTGAACTTAAACTATTATTGAGTACAATCTTCACATATCTCTCAAGATTTATCTCTCTTATATCTCCATTTTATTATAAATAATGTTGTTATAACTTTCATAAGAATCATGGTAAATTTTCTTAATCCGTGTAAGGATTTCTCTTCCATCTCATTTCTATTCCAAATATAATTATTTGGTACACATATACTGTTAAATAATATATTATATGGTTCAATGGTAATAATTTTTTTTATCAAATGATCTCATAGATAATTTATCTCTTATAAAATAACATATATATCTCATATAACCCATTTTATATATAGTTAACATGATACAAGACTAATATTTCCCTCTCTTATACAATTATATGTTCATTTTGGGTATTGTATCAATTTTAGCTTATATATTATATATCTAATATTATTATAATATCATTCTTAGTAATATTTTTGTGATATAGTATTTATGTAGGAACCCATTAAACTCACATTATTCTAGTTTTATCAACCAATATATTAGAAATTTAGTTTTCAATAAATATGAATCATCAAATAGTACCATAATAAATAATCACTAATTATAAATTTTTTTCATATAGTGGATGTATTATTTGTAATAATGATACTGTTTTAATGTAACAATGATAAAAAGTTTTATTGGTGGAGCATAAATTAGTGTAATATGGGATTAGGCACTATTTTTTGAGAACTTTATCCTTCACCATCACTACATATTGATATGATTGTTTAATTTAGAAAATACTTTATTTATGTAATAAATTTCCAAGGTGAATTACTACACAATCCTATTTTTTAGGATATATATTAATTAATGGTTTTATATCATTAAATTTTAATTAAATTTATTAAATTATATAAACATATTGAACCTATTCATCACTATATATACCTGAAATCTATAGTTCGATATTCCAAACATGATGAAGGTACATTTTATCATTATAAATTAATTAGTATTGATATAAAAAGTTTATTCTATTCACAAATAAATTCATTATCAATAAATGTAGTGTCCTCAAAGAAGTTGTTGATTGTAAATTTATAATTCCTAAAATTTATCATTTTCTTCTTTTATAGTATTATAAGACCATTTATTATAATCAATGTGTTTATTAATTTATATTATCATTCCATCAATATAATATGTTAAGCATATATATACTGAATCATGTTTTATCTCTTCCTATAATATTACTTATTTCAATACAATTCCATAAAAACATCTAATATATGTTGTCCATTACTAAACATATGATCACACCCTTTCATTGTCCTACCCATTTTCCATAGTAATGTAGTTGAATTTTATGAATTATAAGTTATACAGATAAAATTAATGAAAAACATTCTATTTAGAATTTATGTAATATATCACATATTTACTGTACAATAATGTTTACACCAAGATTCGATTAACAACACGTAATATTTGATAAGATGTATGTGATTTGATTTAATATAAAATCCATGTAATATGTAATGCAACATTTTTTTGGAAAATAATGTTTCAATAATTAATGTTGATATCAAATGAATGTTTTTTAAATCATTATAAACTATATGAAGAATAACCTTTGTATATAATTTTTATATATATTACCACAAATATATTTTGTAAATATATAAAAAAATGTTTCGATATGTATCCAAAATAATTTAATAATAAAAATTTTATAAAAAAATATATATAATTATATCATGATCCATAAAATAGTATTTTATTATAATTCAAATTACCCTATATAGTTTTTTAAATAATGGATACTACTATTAATAATTAAAAAAATTAAAATATTCAATAAAAATATGGGCATTTAATTAATGATCTAGAAATTGGGTTTATTGGTGAAATTAAATATTTATTAAAGTATTATTTTAATTAAATCAAATTTATAAAAATAACAACTCCATAATGTTCAAATAGTACTCCCTTTATTATAGATCAACCTAATTGTATTGTATTATAATAGATTAATAGTTTTTATTAAGTGGTTCAACTTAAAATAGACATAAAGAACTAAATATTTAATGAAATAAGATCATCATGGAAAACGAATGCACTATGTAAAAAATTTTCATCATGGATGAGTATCATTTTGTAAAATAATTGAATAATTTCAATCAGTGAATAGATATAATGAGTTGGTGGATGAGATAAAAACAAGAAATTGAAGTCATTTAATTATTTTTTATATAGAAAAATATTTTCCCTAAGGGTTACATGATAAAATATAAATTCTTTTAATGAATTTATAAAAAGATAATGAATTTTTAATTCATATTTATAAAACTACATTTATATTTTTGTGTAATGTATAATTCATGATATAGATAAAAATAATGGATCATCACTTATCTTATTCTTTTATTCTAAATAATCAATGATTATTAGTAAAAAAATCAATTTAGCATGTGGAGAGATTATATTATGTTCTATCATGATTGAGAATATGTTTTCAAAATCATCAATTTAGAAAATAAAACTATGAATAATATTATTGATATAAATATGAGAAAATATTCAAGAAATGAATATAATAAATGAGTGGAGTTCTAAATATTTTATTATAATGGGATGAACTTCAAAGGGGATTACTTATAAGGACCAGATGTATGTTTTAGATATATAGAAAAAGTTAATAATTCCCCTAAGTCAATTTTATTGAATGATTATAGTAGTGTGAAATATTTTAGTTACATTTACATTGGGAAAAAATATAATTAATGCAATTAGAGCACAATGATTATACCCTATACAATCCTAAATGAATGAGATGTGGATTTTCAACTATTAAAAAATCTATTGAAGTTAAATACAATTTAAAAATAAGTACCTTCTTTAAAAAATAAATAATTTATCATTTATCATTTTTTTGATACATAGACTATTATTTTAATTAATGTTTTAAATGAATATAATCCACCTCTAATAATAGAATAGAGTGTTATAAATCAATTAGTTTATTGTGTTTTAAATTTATGGATGGGAATATATATATATATATTTATATATATATATAATTAAATCAGAATTCAATAGGATTGTATAGTTAGAAATAAAATTATCATACCTATTTGTGATTTTGATGTAATTTTGGGGATTTATTGTCTATTAAATTAGATCATTGAATTTATTTTAGAGAGAATGATGTCAAAATTTGTAATGTGGTTATGAACTTACTAGTTGTTATATGGTAGAATTAAATTCCAAAATCAGCAATGGAATCAAAACTCTTATCCCATAATAATGGAATATTTATTAATTAAAATGTTGTAGCGAAATATAAATTAATGGGAATGTCATTTTTAAAGGAATACATTCCTCTAACGACCCGATATTTCTATACATAGAAATTACATTACTTTTGTGTAATAATTCATATATTAAACAGAAATAATCCCAACGACTATATTAGTGTACATCCTTCAGAAACATTAATCACATTATTTTAATTTGGTGAATGTTATTAAAAGTATAAAATAAAGATCTTACCCATTAGTTTTCAAACCGAATATTCTTTTTTATATCTTGGGGAAAAGTAAGCATATTAAAAGGGTGAGCTCAGACGCTTAATATGGTTAAACATGGAATATTTCAGACAAAGCATTAACATAAACATTTAATAACATTAACATTACATTTGAAAATAATACAATGTATAACATATATAAAAATCATGATTAATGAAATAAATATTGGATGTTTTTTAGGAAAAAATTAAAAATGAAACATGAGCCATGAAAAAATAACATTTTCATAAAACATGGAATTACAGCTATCATATAATTATATAAAACATTTTTCATATTACCTAAGGATCGTTGAGAATACCATCCTATTAGAAAAATTACATTACTGAATGGAGTTCACTCCTTATTCAATCCATATATTATTGAACTGAGTTTACATACCATTCTAGTCCAATATTATTAAATTTATTTTATTTCCTGTTCTGCCCCTCTTTTATTGAACATAGATCATTTACCATTATAGTTCTATCTATCTCCTTAGATAAAAATATTGACCTAATGCATTGGAGGGAGACGTAGGTCCCTCCCATATCATAATTTAATCATTCTTATATTTCCCTCAAAATCATAAATCATTCATCATAACATACCCAATAGAATAAAAATATGTTTCTTAAATAACATTCCATCATGACATAATCTATGTAAAACAAATGAATTACATTGATATCATTCCATTATAAACATAATCACATAATATGATTAATAGGTATGGAATCCATGAAAAATAAAAACATTAAAACAAATGTACCATAAAAGTTTCTAAATAGAAAATAATATTGAAATTTCACATGAAAATAATTCTTGAGCAAAGTATCATTTATTCTTTGAAAATGTATTGCTTTCAGAAAATGCATTGAAATATTAACAGGGAATATTTTATTAGTAAATAACCTTGTAATAATGTAATGGAAGCATAAAATACACAAGGTGACATAAAATCATAAAACTACATTCATACCATATTTGTTAAAAGAATTCACTATTCTCATACTTTTACCGAAGATATAAAAAAGTACATAATAATGATCACTATAAATTATTAATCTCATTCAAATTTTTAAAATTAAACAATATATAAAATTTACATTAAATCTTTTTATATCAACAGAAATAATATTTTGTCATACATATTTAAGAAACATTGTCATAGATGATAAATATACCCCAGTAAATACTTATGAATCCACAATCTAACATAATAATGAGATTGCGTAATTACCAATTACCTTAGGTTTGGGTTCCTTCTTACATGTCTAAAAATCCAAAAAAAATTAATGTAGTTTTATTAATTTAGTAAAAAGTAATATTTTTTTTATAAAATCATAATTGATCATTTTATATCTTATTAGATAGTTAAATTATCACTCATCCATAAAGTATTGACTACTTCATTTGTTATGCTAGTTTTTGAGATAAGTTCTTATTATTATTTTTAGTTTATTATTATATAATTTCCAATATGATACTAGTTTAATATATATTATATTTATTTATTACATTAATTTTAATAATCATTCTTTAAGGAAGATCATCCAGAATGATTCACATCGCATAATGGATATGGTAATACATACGTACATACGAGGTACGATATCAATCCTGTAATTGTGGAGTAGTATTGAAATAGATGGTTTATATAATATTTAAGAATAAATATCATGTCATAAAAATAATAATTAATTATTTTTTCCATGATAACACCCATCCTTGTAAATTGGTGATGAAAAACATATTACACCATGGTGTGGAAATGTAAAGTCGTACGTATGCATGGATGCTGAGTTTTTTTACATAGGATCTATTGATGGTGTAATATGTGTGTTCGATAATAATAATAATAACATCACAAAATAATATTTATACTGGATTTATTAATCATTCATGGAAAAAACTCATTAAGATGATATAAAAGACAAAATAAGTTGGAATGAATTTGTGATGGAGATTACATCTTATTCGATGAGAACCATCTAAATCTCCCCTTTAAATTAACTAGAATTAGCCATTTAGGTAGAATAGAACTTTTAGATTTTGACTAAAGATGTTTTAAATAGAAATCATTAGGGAATATCCAACCTTTAAGGCCCATTATGAGGTGATTTTGTGAGGGAGGATGTTCCCTTTAATAATTGTGGTGAAGGGTACAATTCAAATGTCAAAAAAAATTTAATTTATAAAAAAATCAATCCTAATAAAAAACCTCTCAAATGCCATATTATAAAAAATGATATGAGATATGATTTTAATATAATAATCCAATATTTCTTAGACAAATATTTATTTAAAAATCATCATTTTCATTTTAATTAACCCTTAGTTATTCTATTTTGATTTTAACTAATTTAATTTTTTTTACTATTTAAATTGTGTATATTTATTTATTTTTCATCAAATGGAATATAAATAAAACTAATATAATATTTTGGGGCATATAAAAATTATTTATTTTTTATAAAAACTTATTATGATTTTTAAATAATTAAATGAGTAATTATTTTGACAAAATATCAATACTGTCAATTTTTACACTATTCATTTCTTGGTTTTTTTAAAATATCAATATGAGATGTTTTCCTAGAAAAATATTATATTACACCCCAATGGTTAATTTTCATCTATATAATTTATTTAATATATTAATTTCTCAAAATAAATTATATTTTTAATTTTTTTAATAATATTAGCTTTACATTTCGTTTAATAAAATTATTTCTAAATCGGTTCTATGTAATTATTTGATATACATATATCTTGATTAAAAATAAAAAATAATATTCTAAGATGAAGATAAATCCTAGATATTTCATAATAATAATCAATTGTGAATATATATTTTAAAAAGTCAAATATGAAAATTGATATATTTATAAAGAAAAAAATTTGACAACGTTAGAAATTCTTCAGAATTGTATTATATGTTCCATAATATATTCTCTGTGTTTAAAAATTTCCCCCATTATATTATATATGACTACTATGGTAGATATAAACTCAAACAATTGTATAGATTCATATTTTTTGTAATTATAATACTTTATTTAACATTTTAAGAAAAACTATTTTTTAGATTTCCCATCAATTAAATAATCTATACATCATCAATTAATTTGTTATGAAGGTAATATGTATTTCCTAAAAATAAATAATTAAAAACCATGATTATGGAAGAAAATTTAACATTAAAATGATTTTTTATAGGTGAACATATATTTTATATTACCTTATAATGAAAATGATAATGTTATTACAAATTGAGTAAGACATATTTAACTTTTTTTTAAAAAAAATATATGAAATGTCTTAATCAAATACAAGAGGATTCCAAAGGAAAATATTTTGACCCGATGGTGCATTAGATTGAGATATACTCATCCAATTATACAATGACAAGGTTTAGGGTAATTTTATAATATTATGTAGTCGTTTAATTATCCAATTAATCATTTAATCAAGGTAAATAAAATTTTATTATTGTTATGGTTAATATTACACATAAAAATAACACTATTTATTTAATATTTACCCATTGATTCCTATTATGGAATCCATTTCTCAAAATAAAAAACACATAGATGAAGTAATTAATTTAATTTTTACATCGTTTTTCAAATGAGAAAATGTGTAACAATAGTTAAAACATTGTAAAAGATTGAAATGTTTCTGTATCAAAATAATGTGTTTATTAATTGTGATGACATAAATTATATTATATTATAAAAATTCAATAGATTTATATTTTAAAACAATTAAATATATAGATTAAATATATAAAGTATTTCAATAATTTTTTTTTTCAATTTAGTATATTTTAACTGTTCATCAAAATAAGAAAGTAGTCATAAAAATATAAAACATTAATCCAAACTAAATTATTATATCCCACTTCTAAATAAGAATATTAGTTTTCAAATATAATAAAAAATTATTCATACAATATTTATAATGGGTGAACCATCAAAAGGTGGTAAGACTACAAATTTTTTAAAATATTTCTTTACTCCAAAAAATTGAATTTCTTTTTAAATCATGTCTATAAAATATATAATATAATTTTAATCATTATATTGAATTTATAAAAAATATACATCATTAATAAAATACATCCAAAATGATTTAATTATTTTATAAACTCACTTATATGCATGTAATTAGTTTTTTTAAATAGTTCATTTTATTTTAAAAGTGTTTTAGTTTAATTTTCAATAAATTTCTCAACAGAGAATTAATTATATATATAAATATGTGAAAATAATATTTTCAAAATTTAGTTAATTATATTCAGATTCCCCATTATAATTATTATGTTATTAGCTATCATGAAATAATTTAGTTGTTTGGTTAAACATGGTTTTACGAGAAATGATTTCTATCAAAATGAAATAAAACTATGTGTAACACATGACATGAATATTGATGCATATACCAAAGGATAAGATGATGTTTCATGTTGTGTAAGATTGTATTAGAATATGAGACAACATAATACATCAGCATAATTATAAAAAAAATCTATCCTATAAATATATCAGGGTCTTATATTCAACCCCGCTAAAAATGAATTTCTCCCAAAAAAATTATTCTAGGTTATAAAATGATTTATTATTTAAGGTTTTATTAATATAAACTCACATCACAAAAAAATACTAAAAATTCCATTTATATAGGAATAATGGTAAAATAAATGTTTACTAATTTAAATTATAACAATATCTCTACTTAGTAGAAAATAACTATAGATTATGGCATGGGGATAAGTGTAAATAATCAGAGATATTTATAAAGTTCACTGATCAAAATAAATAGGGTGATCAATAGATAGTCAAAAATCACAAAACCCCTATCTAAATAAGCGTGAAATATTTCATTGATATCATAAAAATGTTTATAATTGGACACCCATTTACATCACGACCACTTTTCCTAATATTTAAAAAGTTTCATGAGAATATATAATTAATTGATTATAGTTCATTCCATTCATTGGTAGTTCCTTGAACTATTTCCACTTCATATATAATTGAAATAATGGATGTTTAATTTTTCAATCATAATGTATTAGTAGATCATGAGATCCATAAATAGAATGATAGGTTATTCCATATATTATTATCATAACAAAAAAGTTAGAATGTGGAATCTAATATGGATAAGGCCAAATATATTGAGATGATAAAATATTATAAAAAATTGAATATGATGTTTAATAGAAACATTCCCTAAATTTATAATCTTACAATCCTTATGAAAGATAAAAAAATCATATAATGAGGTGTACAATCTCGGCTTAACATTTGTCACCCGTATATCCTAAGGTATCAGCTGTTTTTTCACATTCCAAACATTTAAAAACATTAATAGTGTATTCTCTTTGGTCATAGTAATAAAATTAATTACACTGTGTACATATTTGGAAAATTTGTGTTCCATTATTCCTAATATTATGGGATATATTCCTTATGTCCCAATTTTTTTACTCCATTAATGATAGAAAAACCCTCTTTACAAAAAATTCCCTAATTAGTTCCCATGAAACTAATATGTCCAATTTACTTTTTATTATCCAATATATCTTTACCAAAACATAATTATCATATCATAAGCTACTAATTAAGGGTTACCTTTTCGATAATAAAGATTTTTTAAAATATATAATATTACCATTAATTAACTTACCATGTACCTTAACTATTTAGAATATTCATTCAAATACAAAATTTAAAACTAATAGTGAAAAACATTTATATTTCATGTCATGAACCGACCCAACGGGGCTCGAGCCGCGACTCCCCAGTCCCGCCTCCAATAGGCCAGGGGCTGGCGACCAGAGCTGAGTAGGATATCACACACATGTGAGGCATTAGCTTAAGGTACCTATACACACGCACACACAAACACCTCCATGAAATAGTGCTGATATATAGAAAACAGAAAAGAAAATGCATGCATACACTATCCCACAACCAGAGTATAGCAGAAGAACATAGGGAAAACAGGTCCCACGAATGGTAAACTACAAAAGCACGTCCAACCTGCTCTGATGAAGGGGAACGCTGCCAAAAACCCCACCAGAAAGCTCCCTCGGCACCGCACCAGAAAACACCCTGGATAGTCTCGCTCACTCATCTCCGCCTGCTCCGGGTCCTCCTAGGAATCCGTCAAAAGGCTTGTGGTATGCACAAGACACAAACATGTGCGGGCAAAGCCCCTGCAGGGGTGAGTATAAACATACTCAGTAGGCACCCCAAAAACCCAAAACCAAAGAGAGTAACTAAAATGCAATAGTCCGCTCATCCCAGGAAGAGGGAACCCAGACGAGAGAGAAAATCCATATCATGGCCATCCTCGACTAAACACAACTAGTCAGCTCATCTCAGGTGTATGCCCATACATACACCTTGAACAATCCAGATATACCCAGCTCACGCACCAAGCCAAAAGAGGTATCGACCTCATCGCCAGAAACTGTCCACTAACGGGAGAGCACACTCCACGATCACTATCATCCCAGTTGACACTCATCCAAGAGATACACTCCATCGGGTCCCAAACAAACATCTCAGGCTCTCACCCGAGAGATCAAGCTTGTTGGATACCGTCACTAAGGAAAACCCCGCTAAAACAACAAAACCACCAAACTCCTCGGATAGGGGATCACTCCTAGGGTCCCGCTAGGGGATACCAAAACCCACTCCGGTAGCTGAAGATATCATTGATAGGGGATCACTCCCAGAGTCTGCTGGGGGATACCACATCCCGATTTGGCATTCGTAGATCTCAAAGATAGGGGATCACACCCAGGATCCACTGGGGGATACCACAACCCGATCTGGTGCTCTACAGAAACAAATCACACAGATAGAGGTTCATCTCCCATATAAAGGTGGTCATGACTATAACAGAACCCTGCATGGTATAACTCGCGATTTAGGGGATCAAACCGACGATTCCGCAACCCTACCAAAACCACGCGCTGAGTTGGAGATCACATAACCAACGATACTGCAACCCTACTATAAACCGGATGCTCAGCCGGGGATTGTATACCCAACGATTCCACAACCCTACTGATCACGACCCGCTGCGTTGGGGATCATATTCTCGATGATGCCACAATCCCTACGGGGTTAACCTGCTAGATAAGGGATCACCACATGTGAATACACGGTCACATCGATACCAAGAACCCGATCTAGGGAGAAGAAGTTAGAGGATCCTGCTCCGGGCCCACCGGAGGGATGCCACAACTCTAACAGTTTAAAAATCCCATCAAGAGGATCAAAAAACTTTAAGAAGGTTGTGATGTCGCGCAATCCCCCGTGAGAACGAACCAAGGGAGTACCCTCAACCATTGCTAGTACAAAACGTCGCTAACCCGAGTGACCCGTAACAACGCCACACTGCGTAGCACCAAGGCCGATACCAAGGCACCACCGCGATCTACGCAGAAAAACACGTCGGGTAGGCTATTTACTCGCCTGAAACGGAGCACCAGTGAAAAGGCACTATTCACCATAGGTGGCTCATGCGGGGCCCACACATGGATCCTGAAACCCATCGAGCGGATCATACTGTGGTGATCCCCTTGAAAAAACACAGGATATAGACTACACATTCACCCAAAATTGTCACCCCATGAAAAAGTTAGTATTCACCGGAGCCAACCTAGGTGGGTCCTAAGCCACGATCCCAATACCCATCTAACGGATCGCACCATTGGTATCCTCTCCGAAAAACACACTGGATCGACTAATCATACGCCGAAAACGGACTCCTGGTGCGAAAGCTGTGTTTCTCCGCAAACGCCAGAACCCGGCCTTGTGGCGCCCGCACCGCAAACCTTGTCCCAACACTTGGAATCCCTCATGAAAATTCTGACGTATCATCAGGGGGTCAACTCCACTGATGGCACGTCAATCGGACTCTCCGGGTAGAAGATACAACGCCCCGAAGTCGAATAATAATAAAATATCATTACTTTATTCAACTTTTTATGCTCCCGGGCCATGATCCCAAACCCTTACACCCTCAAACCCACACTGTAGGGTTTTCTTCGTCGTCGGGGTCGCGTCGCCGCAAACGGTACGCGAATCCAACTCTTGTATTGCAGGATTCGGGGGTTTAAAAAACCCCGGAAAAACCTAGCTGGACCACCGTCTGCCTCGCTGGAAACCACCGCGCCGCCGCCAGATTCCACCACGCCGCCGCCAGATTCTGCCGCACTACCGTCGCGCCATCTCCATATTTTGCCTTGGCCGCCGAACCTTGTCGCCGGAAAACCGGGTTTTTGCTGGAAAACTTACGGGAGCACCCCGGTGCTCCAAATTCATTTCTGAAACATATTTCGGAAAGTTCGGGGCACGAACTATACAACCCTTATGAAAATTTGAAGAAAACAAAAATAGAAAAACGGGATCTGGGATTTTAAAACTCAAACCGCCTACATGTTGACGGATCACCAAAGCTTCGGGTGTAGAACGACGCATGCGACGCGCTGGAGCACGATCTACTAATGATCGGCGCTAAAAACGGACTCCCAAAGCTCGAATTGGCGATGAACAGAGGAGGGAAGATTGAAGGATGGCTGATACGCATTGGAGGATTTTGGGGAGGGGGATATTGATTATGTTTTAATTTTTTTTATCAACTCATTTAACTCTCCCCCCCCAAACTCGCCTCCATCCCGACACCCGATGCAGACAAAGGTAAGGTCACTCCTAGGGTAAATGTGTCGTTCTAAACGCAACGGAAGACTTGGATTTGCGATCTGAGACTCCATTCAGAAGTTATTCAAGACAACGCCCATAACCCAAATTCTCCATTTATTTACGAAAACACCTCTGGTGGCATTTCTCACCACAGGCCCACGCCCGCAATGTTTACACCTCGCCTAGGGTAAACGGCACGTTTCGGACGCAACTGTGCCCTCATATTTCTATTCTGAACTACCTTTTAGGAGATATAACACCCCCACCACGTTCATAGTATAAAAATACTTAATATTTTTATAAAATTAATTTCGGGAACACCGGGCCTTGGAATCGCACGTTGTCTTCGCGCCTAGCTCTGAAATTATTCGTAGAAATAATCCAAAGTCTAATAGGGCCAAAATCCGAGTTGCTACATTTCATGATTTTTATTACATAATATTTTAATATCGATACTTAAACACCTCAATCATCCAAATCAATTATTAAACCATTACATAGGAACCATAAACATATTATTTCCTAATATATTATTCTTTTCATAAGGTTTCAAAACCATAATATAACCATGATTCGTAGTTTT
The DNA here is from genome assembly GCA_963277665.1 of Viscum album. Lineage (NCBI taxonomy): Eukaryota > Viridiplantae > Streptophyta > Magnoliopsida > Santalales > Viscaceae > Viscum > Viscum album. The sequence goes on along the minus strand of OY728143.1, from coordinate 792,782,576 downwards.
ACTATAAACAATAATTATAAGAAAACCCAAAGTTATAAAATTTCACATAAAATATATTTATCTATTTTAGTATAACCAATAATTGTTCCACCTTCAATATTATCATCATGATATTTTCAATTAGGAAATAAATTTTCAAAATTCCCTTACATTCTATATCTGAATCGTTCAATGTTAGTCATCTTCTATCTAGTTCAACATATTCACTAAATACATAAATCCATGGGTGATATATACATTTGATAAATTAAAAAAATTATCATGGGATATTACATATAATATTTCAATCAATGACACAATAGGTTTATTCATAGGTTCAACATGATCGATGAAAAAAATATAGGATTACATCCTATAATTAGATTCATCTATAAGAAATCCCTAGAAATATCCTTAGAAATATTTATATAGATCTTGTTAATGTTTTCTTATACATGTTTCCAAGGGTAGACTGTTCCATCATTGTGAATCCAACTTAAATGATCTAAACATTAGGTTCATGGAAATCAATTACTTTTACAGAATTCTTAATACATTGCACAAGGTTATAACTAAAGACCATATTAATTTTTTTGCTTTGGAATCATGGATCACATTCATCAATTTTTTTAAATATCATAAATATATCCCATAAATATCATCCCCTTATGTTTTCTTACCTATAAATTAATTTATATCCTCTGAAATAGGTAACATGTGAAAAGATTGAGCACAAATGATCCATAAGGGTAAAAAAGGAAAATATAAATAAAAATACCCACATAGGAATTTTCTAAAATGATAATTTATTTTGAAAATCATACCATGTATAAAGAATATAAAAATTTTGATTCCTAGAATAAAACATCACAATTCATAATGAATAAATAAAAAAGGGATCGTCATCTATGAGAAAATAAAATTTTCAAAGAATGTAAAATTATAGAAAACACATTAGACTATAAAATCATTTCTGTATTAGACAAGGATCTTTACCAAGACTATCATAGTGGTAAAATACCTTAACTAACCCTAATTTAATACCCATTACACCGCAATATTAGTGAAGTAGGATTACTTACCATTCTTTCAATATATTACTGAATGATGATCATTTCCCATTATCGCCTTGTATTACTAAAACAAAGTTATTTCCTATTCGAGTCATGTCTATGCCATGAGATATAAATATGTATCCATTTCATTGTAGGTATATAATGGCCCCAAAAATATCATGATGAAATTATTTTTACATGTGGCAGAAAAAATCAATCATTTATTCTAGCAGAACCCAAGGAACAAAAAGGGGTTTTTAAACATTATTCCATCATGACATAATCCATGTAAAAAATAGATTTCATAAATGACAATAAATCATAAAAATAATCAAATCATTGCGGTATTATGGATATAATAATTTAAAAATATATTGGTTAAAAAAAAATCATCATCAATGTATTTACATTTAAAATAATCATTAATTATAACATGAAAAAAAATTATTGAGGAAAATATCATTTATTCATTGAATTTATTTTAAGTTCATAAAATGTCAAGAAATTATATATAAAAGCCATTTTATTAGAAAATAACAATGTAATATTTTATGTATTTCCTTAAGGATATAAGGTGACATGGAGACATAAAAATACATTCATGTCTATAAAGTAAAATAAAATTGTTTCTGATACTTTTATCTAATAAGTCAAAAATTACGTAATATCATAAAGTTAAAATTATTTTGTCAATAAAATTTAGTAAAACATTCAAAAAAGGGTATATATAAAATCTAAAATATTAGATTACTATAGAAAATATTTTATAATATATATTAAGGAAACGTGTACATTGATGATAAACGTACCCAGATAAATACTTATGTATAAACAATATTAGATAATAATGAGATTGAAAAATTTTCCACTACCATAGGTATGAGGTCCTTCATAAATGCCCGCTACTCCTGTATAAGTGTTTAAAAAATACAATTAACATAATCTGTAAATTTATTAATTTAAATAATATTTTAATTAATCATATAATCACCATTTTTTAATAACATTATTAATCATCTATTCGGTTTTCACTGCCTTTTTATTACACATGTTTTGTCAAATAATTTTTCATTCCAATTAATATTTTATAGTTATAACATCTAAATAATTATACTTGTAATATATATTTCATATTTATTTATTCTATTAATTTATATAATAATTATTTAATCAGAATCATATATAATGAATCACATCACATTGTGGAGATGGTAAGCCGTACGTACACACAAGCGACATTATAATTCCCAAAATTTTGAAATGGTATTAAATTGGATAGTGAATATAATATTTAATAATAAATATCATGTTATAATAATTATATATTGTTAATATTTCCATCATTACACCCATCCAAGTAATGTGGTGATGGAAAATATGTTACACTATGGTGTGGAAACGGTAAGTCGTACATATGAACTCGTGGTGATTTCATTTTTTATAGGATAGATAGATGGTGGAACATGATTGTTACATAAACATAATAAAATCTAAGAACATATGTGATACTATATTTTTTAATTTAGCATGGAAACAACATAGGAATATAAATTAGATGAAAAAAATGTTTGAATGAATTTTTAGAGGAGATTGCCTCTTCTTCAATGAGCTCCACCTAGATCACCAATGAAGGGCCATTAATTGTTTATTTGAAAAGATAATAACCTGTATAATGAGACTAAGGATGTTTATATTGGAAATTGTCAGTGGATAGCCTAGCTTAATGGCTCAATGATATATGATGTTTTGTGGGAGGATATTCCCTTTTATAATTGAGGTGAGGGGCACCATGGGAATCTCCAAAAATATTATTTTATAATATTGTTAAACCACATAAAAAACTCATGATATACAAAATTATTGAATATTAGATAAAATAGTCTTTTTATATCATCATCTAATAAATTATAGATAGTTTTTATGTCAATTAAAATATTATCTCTTAATTAACCCATTGTTAATATATTTTAATGTTTTATATAGAAAGAAATGTTTTAGTATTAAAATAGTTTAATTTTTTAACTTATTTTATGTTGATTGGACCATATATAAACATTATAGAACATTTTATACTATATAGAAATTATTTTATATTTTTAAAAATATTTCATGATTTTTAAATATTATTATAAAAAATTATTTTTACAAAGTATAATTACTGTAAACTTTGTCAGTATTCATTTCTTGGATTTTTAAAAATGTCCCAAAAAGAATCTATTATCAAAATAAATATTTTATTATATCCCTAAGAGGTAAATGTCATCTACAAAATTCATCAGATATATAAATTATCCAAACATAAACTTATTTTAATATTATTAATAACATTAATTTGGTATTTTTCTTTCTAAAATAATTATTACATATGTTTGGTGTAATTATTTAATATAAACAAAGGTTGAATAAAATTTAAAAATATTATACTTTGATGAAAAAATCTTCTAAATTTTATTATAATAATTATACTTAGTTATAGCTTCTAAAATATAATATATTAAAAATATTATTTTTATTAAAACTTGAATATGAAAAATATAGAATTAGTTTAGATAAAATATTATAAGTGTCATAATTTAATACATGTGACACAAAATGGTAAATATTTAGAACCATGGATTTTTACGGTCGATATACGATCATCCAATATGATGTTTTCATGTTTTTGGGTATATTATTATTCATTATCATTATTATAAAAGTTATATTATTGGCATTAAATCAAGTAAATAATATAAACATCATCAAAGTGAAATCCTTTAAGGTTAATATTTATTTCCTACCAATTACAATTTAGATTACATGATAAAGTATAAAATTATATCGTTAAAAATTTAATTCATAGTCTAACTTTTCTTTTTTTAAACCTTATATTTAAAATGATATATTTATTTAAATTTTGGTATGTTATATTTAATTTTTCATTAAATATAATATATTAAATGTTCTAATCTCTTCGAATTGGATTCCAACGGATAATATTTATATACAAAAGATATTTATATCAAAAAAACTCATCCTACAATATTAAGACCTGTTTTATGGTACTTTTATAACATTATTTTCATCTTTAATCACCAGATCTACCTTCTAGTCATGGTAATTAAAAATTTAATATTTTCTATTCATACACCCAAAAAATATAAGCACAATATTTACATAATTTATACCACTGATTCAAATTATGGACTCCAATTTTCAAAATTCAAAACATAGAAGATTTAGTAATTTAATTGAAATTTCCCACATTATCCGAATAAAGATAATAGGTTTAAATTATTAAACGTTGCAAAATATAGAAATGTTTAAACATCCAAATTAAGTATAAAATTAATTCAAATTTCCTAAAATATTTTTTATGATAAAAATATATAATATATTCATATTTAAAAACCATTATAGAATATAAAATTACCATATAACATATTTCATGGAAAATACATTTTTCTATTTAGTATATTTTTAGTATTCATAAAAACATGAAGCTCATTATAAAAATATAAAAAACGCATCCCAAGTTTTTTTTATTTTCTACTTCGGAAGAATTAGTTTGTTTTATAAAATATAATATAAATATTTGTCAAAATGTATATATAAAATGGGTGTTCCTCTAAATGGTGCCCAGAAGGAATTTTTTAAGAAAAATTTAATTTATTCTTATATAATTTCGGTAGAACACATATGAAGAATATTAAATATTATATTGAATAATATATATATATATATTATAAATAAAATCCACAATAAGTTATTTTAAAAATTTTAACATACTTATATTCATTTTAATATATTTCCAAAAAAATCCTTTAATTTAAAAAGGGTTATTATTTTAATTTATAATTAATTTATTAGGAATTAATTAATTATATATACATGTGCCCATAAAATTTAAATAATTTAGTTTATACTATTCATACTCAACATTTTAATTCATAGGTTATAATGTATCATTATAATAAGTTGTTTCCCACAGAGACATGGTTTTTTTGTGAAATGAAGTTTATCAAATAGATGTGAAATTATGTTTAACATAGGACAAGATTGTGTTTCATATAATACATTCTATGTCGGTACTAGGTGTAGCACATGCTTTTCTCGGTGCAACATACAATAGAAGGAATCTATTAACTTCTAAAAAATATATATTATAAGAATATCATGGTGTAACAATACCCGTTTTGAAAACATATATTGATGTATAAATAGTTTAATTTCTAAAAAAATTTCCTGATCATGATGTTAAATTCCCTTTTTCGTAACCCTAACAAAAATCATATATAATAAACCATGGCCAATGTTAATAGTGTAATTAATTGTTTTAATAGATAAAATATAATATTTATATGATAAAGGATTTATTATTATATTAATTCCACCATGGGAATAACTTATAATATTCAATAGGAAAAAATATATTTCAATGTGGCTATGTATTGATTATATAGAAACAAATGGAATAATTATCATTAATGAGTAACCATTACTCAATATTTATAAATAGTTTAATCAATCTAATGTTAACAATAATTCTCAATGATTTATTTCAATTCATGTTATCATTAAGAGTTACTTTAGAATGATGATAAACAAGAGATATCTTTCTAAATGAGGAAAGACTGGTTGGAGTTAAATGAAATTACATTTTCCTTGATAATTTAATGTTCTATATTTACTTATTTTGAAAAAATTGTATCAATGGATCATATATATATATATGGTGGTATTTATTGATGATAATATTTTAAAATATAAAATTTATTTTTAGTATGAATCTAGCTTTAAAATATTTGTTTATTATTTGATGAAAAATGTATTATCAATGAAATTTAGTAAATCTGAATTGTAACAACAAAAAGTTTCTTTCTATGTCCATATTATATGAATATATAGTATATCCAATGACCATTATAAATAAATTATTTTTTAAGAATACCCAAACCAATATTCTAATTTGAAATATAAATTTGTCATGGATTATATAGATTCTAAGAGAAGGAGTTTAGATAATTTTTTGTTAATATAAAATACTTTTATCATGTTAACACATTTGGAGGAGGAGGTTGAGTTCTTATTAAAAAATTAATGTTATGATATTAATGTGAAAATATGGTGGATATTAGAATCTGACCTTCTAATGAGCATACCATTTGGAAACAAAGTTTTTTTCATATAATGATTCTTTAATGAATGATATTTGATTTTTTTTAATTAAATATGACATAAAATTATTATATAAATAACAAATAATGAATCTACATGATATAAATTATTCACCTCACTATTTATAGTGTGGGAAGTGATATTTTGCATAATAATAGATAATCCTTTTCTCAATAATTAGAAATGTGATATCTAGGTTGAAAAATAAATATTTACATACATAGATCTTAACATGAGACAATAATATTCAATTTATAGTCATTTAAATTCACTCAGTTTCCCCCATACAATAAAAAAATCGTTCTTCATTGGTTGATGTTCGAGTGAAATCGTATGTATGATCATTTCATGTCAATGGATGTTATTTCGAAATCAAAAGTGGTTGAAATACCAAATATAGGTAACTCTATTTCAAATCCCACTCTTAGGTATTGTTCATTATTAATAAGAGGTTATGTTTATAGGGTTTATGAAAAATAATGTGTATATTCTATAAATAAATAAATGGAATTACGTTGATCATAAATTTCTTTCAAATTTAACATCTTATTTAAATTAAAATATCATTTAACTAATAATTTAATGTTAATAAAATGATTAATAATTTGTAATTAGGGTTTAAATATTCCATAAATTTTTTTTTCTAAAATAATAACGTACATTTAATAAATAATAAAATAAAAATAAATACTATATAAATTAAATAATATTTTTAATGAAAGGGAAAATAACCAATGATAGTGATCTTTTCATAATATTTCAACTGACCACTATATTTTTGGAATAAAAATTTAATAGGTTAAAATGAGTGCAGTAGAACACAAGAGATGTTCAATATTTTATGTGATTATACACAATGAATCAATAATTACCCACACATCTACCCATTTATCCTCAAATAATGTTTCACTTATAACATTATTTCTATATTAGGGTATATCACACACATCTATTTTTCAATCATAAAGTGTTTTGGTGGATCTTTGTGTTGGGTTTTTAAAACGAATCTTATGAATGACATGGGTACTATTTATTCTTCTTTATTCTATATAAAATTAGTTAGATTACATTTCATAAAACCATATATGGTATTTTTTTCCAAGATTATTATTTTACATTATCATTATTCCGTTTAATTTTTGTGAATATAATATTATATTTTCTCTATCATATTATCTCTTTTTAGATCCTATAAAATGAAAAAGTAATCGTTTTATTTCCCCCTCCAAACAATTCTTATTTTTATTTCCATAGTCTGTGAATATAATAATATTACTTATTATACAAATATTATTATAAGATAATTTTATTAATTTTATTTATTATTTCATTTGAATTAAATTACACATTTCTCAAATATTATACAAATCTCATAGTTGTTATAATTTTCATATCTTGTCCATAGACAGGAAACTCTTTATAGTTTTGACATTTTAAAAAAACATTATATAGAATTTGTTTGTGGTTTTATAGATTTATTATTTATAATATGTAGTAATTATTTGCAATGATGATGCATATATACATGGTGGTAGCTCTTTAAATAAAAAAGGTGATTAAAAATCAAAATTTTAAAAAGATCACATTTAGAATTATTTCCTAATGACCTAAAATTTTATTGCAGGGGTTGTTTTTTATTCTTAATTTATATAAAACACTTGTGGTTAAGTAATATTATTTTTAGTGTGTATTGAGATTTAAATTCATATGCATACTAATATTTAAAATTAATATAGTCACTTATATTGGTACAATATTAATCTTAATATTTTCCTATTTTCGAAAAATACTATTTCATACTCTTCATGTGATAAAGGAACTTATTGTAAATTTTTAAATAATAAAATATTTATAATATGTTATGTTCGAATTTAAATATGAGCCCTTATAAACACATTATTATGGGAAATATACGTAAATGTTCTTATTATCAATTTTCATACACATGAAAATCATTGATGATAATCCTCATTGAAAATTTATTCAATTTATATTATTTTAATCATGATAGTTATGAAATTTTTTGTCTATTAAACATTTTTATATTTCGTAATTATCCTTAATTCTCATTGAGAATTCGGTCTCTTAGTTTTATATCACCTCAATTCACCTATATGTAAGATGGTATAACTTTGTTAGAATAAAACTTATAAGGTAATGTGATTATCCTTAAAAATTATAAATAATTTACCAAACTATAACCACGATGGTAAGCATATAATTATTGTAAATATGCATTACCATTATTTCAATAATTATGTTATAATTTAATCCCATTCTTTTGAATATTTTTTATTACCATGTTATCCGAGGATTATATTGAGATTATGTAGTTGAGTATGAAATTTATAAATTATAGGTATGTTATATTTGTAATTAATTTTCCTTGTTCTTTTCAGTAGTATGATATCCCTGAAGGGTATTTTAAGCTAAATATATTTCAAAATTCATTAGGTAAAAATTATGAATATTATGTTTTGTTGGCTATATGGATAGAGATAGGGAATGCAAATTTTAAAATTTATGATGCAATGTATCGTGTAAGTATTGTAATTAGAGGTTTATGTATCCTTATTATTATTGAATTAAAAATATAGATATTGTGGATAAGATCTAATGTAATACAGATTAAATTTTTAAAATAAAACACATATATTAGTGACATGTGCATGGAGTGATAAAATGCTGATGCATGTAATCCAATGTGTGGCTCGAACAATAGAGGTTCTAGAAAAATAAAAACTTTTATTCCATATTTATGTTAATATGAAATGTGTTTCTCATGAGACCCAAGTTTCATGTCTTAGAAATGTAAAAATAGACATGAGATAAAGTAATTAAAAAAATAAAATTTATATAAATAGAATAATTATATTGAAGCTCTGAATACATAATCATGGAAAATAATTATCTTATGGTATATTTTTCAGTGACCAACTTTTTGGGTAATAAAAATATTAATATTAACTAATAATTTATTTATATTGGATAATGATGTTTGTTAATTTAAATTTAAACTGATGGGAATTAATAAAATAAATAATTTATTAATCGTATTATTTCTTGTATCACATGTAAGTAAATTTTATTACTCCTAAACGGAGTCTAAGATATAAATTCCATATAAATGATTTTTTATAAAATTGGGATATTTTTTATGAGTGTTTTTATTATATATAGAGTCTTAAAAAACCATGCTAATAATTTTATGGATTAAATAAAAGTAAAAAATAAATTTCAATTAGAAATTATTTATGTTGGGCATGTGGAGGAGACATTTCATAATGACAAGGATGATGATTAGCCTTTTGGGGATGACTTTGAAATTATCATTTTCTAATAGAGAATACCATGTTTATTAATTTTTCTTTAAGATAAGTATCTAATAAATTAATGATAATATATCGTGAAATTAATTGGTATTTTTTGGTGAGGTGAGGGAAATAAATTCCTTATTTTTATTTCATTAATACCCCTTTATAGCAAAATTAAATTCCAAAAATTCACTCATATTAAAATAATATATTAATGAAGAAAATGTAATCATGTTCACAAAAAAATGATGTTCTTGGTTTTTATGGATGATGTGATACTAATAAATAGGGACCATAAAATGATATCCATTATTCAATTAGTCATATATGAAACAATACTTATAAATTATATATTCAAATTATTCTTCTATATGAAAAATTATCATATTATAATTTATATTGTCCTATAATTATAATAGTAGATATTTATATTGTAAAAATGATGTGATGTTCATTAAAAGAATAATATTTCAAATATATATTGGTTATCAATTAGTGAAATATCAAATAAATAATATATCTATGTTTTTTATAGAAATAATTATTTCATTCATAAATAAATCAAGATTCAAAACAATTTATGTATTTTCTAAAAAAGAAAATAATTTTGTGACTCCGAAATATAGTATTATACATTTTATGAATTAAAAATATTATATATTGATATTAAATAATTCATTATATCGAATTATAAAGAGATTAATATTTGTTGACTTTATTTTTTCAATTTCATAGTCATTGGGAAGAAGTCACCACACCAATCAATAATTTTATTTAAGTAATTAAACACTGATTTATCCCCTAATAAATATAATTCATGATGATGAATATTATATTTATTTTTGATAAATATTTATTGGATTGTGGTTAATATTCAAGTCTTCTCTATCCTATTAAATAAATTTAAAAATGTTAACTAATACATTATTTTCATCATCAAATGTTCATCATTTAAAATGATTTCTCTCCTATTTAATTTGGTGATAGGTTGTTCCATCAACCTACACATTCACAATTAAAATTCCCACTTTCCCTTTACATGATATAAGGTTGGATAACTAGATATATTCATGTTCATGTAAATGTAGAAATACAGAAATTTTTTTAGATGATTCTTCATGGAGTAGATATATTTAAATGAATATAAAAATATACTATAATTGAATATATCCTCAATGGGTTGTAATGGTATGCCTGAGGTAGTCATTAATGACAAGTAGTATTTGTGAGACCTTATATATAGGTGATAGTGACATTTTTTATGAATATAAAATTATTACGTGTTATATAAACTTTTTAGATAATAAAATTTACAATATATATTCTCATAACCTGTATGTTGTAGGTTTCTATTTCTATGATGAAATTAATATAATAATTCATGTTAGACTATGGAATCATCTGTGATTTTACCTATTTTACATTGATTTATATGGGAAAATATTTTAATATTTATAAATCATGTGACATTAAGTCTAACACAATGTAACATGAGGTATACTATATTTTCATGTAGCCTGTGTAGATGCCTTTTATATGGAACAAGACAACAACATCATGTGGTAAACATGAAATATTCGGTATCCTATGAAAATAATAGAAATTTTTATATGATTTATAATATGAATATCCATTTAATATCAAAAAATTTTATATTTTCAATTAACAGAGTGGACACTGTGTACATTTCTTGTGTACCATAATATACATTTACTATTCTAAACAGACAAACACACATACATATTTTTAGGAATAACCACATGTGGAGTTCCAAATAATACAAACCATATAACTTATTTAAAAAAAACTAGGTGATGATAGTACATGACCAACCTGTCTTAGTATTCCTATATATCATGTATCAAAATAGACTCTATGTATGGGGATGATTCTCAAAGTAATCTTTTTTTTTGGAAAAGTGAAAATTTATTTGGTAAAATGAGTAAAATATATGATATACTATTTATAATTTGATTGTGATTAAAAATTAATCATATAGATTTTATATTGAAAATAATTATAACATTGAGTTTTTCTTCATTCACAATTAAAATGGAATGTGTGGATTAATATTTTGAATAACCATATTGATCAAAACACTTTGGAGTATATATGTATTTATATTATCAATACTATATATATATTGTAATATAAGATACACATTTATAATAAGGGTATTTGGGTCCCCAGTTTATTGATGTGGTAACCCAATCATGTTATTCCCAAACATTGGTTGGATGAACAGTCCTGCACTGGGTCCACTTTCCATTTTCACTATTATATTCATTTTAGTGAATCAAAAATCTCCCTTCAGAAATTCTAAAAGGGTATTATTTTGAATTAGATTTTTTGAGACTTTTTGATTGATTTGGTTTCTAAATATATCTATGTATTTCATTTTTAATCACATGATAGATTTCAACAATTATATATTCTGATGTATGAAATCTTTAATAAGCACAGTCAAATGACATAAAAATACATATATGAAATTATTATTCATAGATAATTATTTACCGAACATTTTACTTATTATTTTTGTGTTGGAAATATCATTTTTTCACATCACCATCAAATTTTATACATTCACAAATATTTTTTTCAATGCAGATGAGTTATAGTTTAGTAGACATCGAATTGGAAGAGATGTATCATATGAACGTATTGGGTATTTTTTGTTGTTCTTATGTTGTTGTAATCCATACATATTGGTTCCCTATTTCCTTGATTATTTTTTTTCATTTTCATTTTGTATTTATGTTTTTTTATTTCCATAATAATAGTGTTTGTTTAAGAGATTTTGATTAAATTAGTATTATGGTAAAAATAATGTTGTACATCATTAGATTTTTTACATGTAACACCCCGACCCCTCTAGACCAGTGCCGGTGAATTACATGTAATATTGGAATGTTTAGAATTTATAAAAATCCTGAAATAATGAATAGGTTAGATGTCTTGAAAAAAATAGATACATAGATGTTACTCAAATTACAATGGAACAGTTAAAAAATTACAATACATAACAAATACGAAAAGCTGCATCCACAAGAACTTAATAAATGATCTTCTCTTTGTCACATGTCAAAGGTTAACAATGAAAGAGGTGAGATCAAACCCTCAGTAAGTGAAACAAATGAAGTAATAGTGAACCAATAATAACTATATAGTAAAAAAATTAATATAATCAACATGGCACAGTGAATAAATGAAAAACTCACGCCCTTAGTAAACTGATAATGAAAGTGCATCCTTATATTATATTATAGTGAAAACATCCTGGATAGTAATAACTGAAAATTAATAAATATAATTATTATTAATTTTATTCCATGTATTTGGAACAAGATACCATAATATCGTAAAAATGCTTTACTTTTGTGGGTAGAGACCTGTCTGATTTTTGGAAACAAACTCGAAGGATTTGTCGCCAAACTAATTTTTCTCATGAGACCTATTGATGCATAGAAGGGATATAGAAGGCCCCTCCCACAACTGTATGTCAAAACTATTCTTTACACATTGATTCAATTCAAGATCAATCTGCCTGTTCGAAATCCGTATACAGTAGATTATATAGATTCATTAATATTTCCATAATTAATTTAACTTTCTAAATAAACACCATATATAAAATGGTATACAGTTTAAAAAACAAACATAAACAGGATAGGTGATTATGAATATTTAATATAAATATAATTTCAAATGAAAAGTGATCTAAAAAGGGTAGTAGGTACACCACATAAGGATTATTCGGTGCACCCCACAAAGTTAGTCACAACTAAGTAGTAGTTCAGATAACTTCTCTTACCACTATGTAATCAGTTGAATTATATGATAAGAACATAATAACCCTCAAATGAATCATTTATTAAGATTAATATAAATATAATAAGGATATTATATATCAAATGGTATTACACATATACCATATAAATGAAATAAGTGTCAAAAATGAAAATCTCACAGAAATGAAAGTGTGATGAGAAACTCCATACCTTTTTTATCGAGTGTGTTCGTTGATTTTTTAATGAACTAAATAATCTAATTTAGATTCATTAATTAATAATTCCATAACCTCCTAGACATTTAAATCGTTTATTATATCCTTATTAGGTTCATTCGTGTCACTTTTAGTGGGTTTAATAGGTTCACTTTTATTGGATTGGAAGCATTTTCTTCTTTGGTTTCAATGATTCGTTTATTTTTTTCAGGAATGAAAATTTGTTTGAAATGTGGTTAAACATCCAGAATTGTTAATATATCTTATTAATGAAATTAAATATACTTATATGATCTAATAATGATTTGGGTTATATACTGTGATGATGAATCATTAGTTAAAAGTTAATTACAAATATTTGGATTGACATTGCCATTTGTTCATAAAGAACGTTTTTGTTTAAATATTTTTATTATGCATGTCTAAGGATTCCAGAACATTAATGAGATGAAATACATATATTCTTATCTTTTTAAACTATTAAAATGGTTTTATTACCATTAATGAAAGAGAATGTGAAGAAAGAAACTCCGTCGTCCACAAAGGTATTAAATTGGAACCTCATGGATGTGGATTTCGATTATAAAAACAAAAGGATGGGAGTTAGAATATTGATGACGGTTCTTCAATTCAGATAATTTAATTCTAGTATATTTATTATACTGGATATTATCATGGTCATTCAGATAGAGTAGTTGAGGAGAGAAAAATAATTCTGATGATCTTGAAAATAAAAGAAATTGTGAGAGATCCCTTATAAAAATTTGCAGCCTAACAGTGTTGCTTAAAATTTCATAAAATGAAACAATGAGATAAAAAGTGTATATAGTCATATTGAAATCAAAATTACAGTAAGAAGAAAACCTAAAATCAAACCCCAGTATATGAGAATGGAAAATCAAATAGATTTCATAAACGAAGTGTCGACTAAAAGCAGAGAATGAAGGATTCCCTAACCTTATAAAGTAACAGCATGATCTTGAAGGACGCGGCCTTGTGGGCTTAATGAAACCTTGGGAGGACTCTTAGAGAGGTAAAACTACCAGATAATCGAGGATGAGGGATTTGTAATGAAACAAAAAGAATGTATGTGTGGGTATTTATATAAAAAGAGATGTAGTTTTTTAATAATTTCAAAGGGAAACATCATTAGTGGGTTTTTCCAAACCGTGGTCTTTCCCATGATATTTTCCCATAGTTTAAACCAATTAGGACACCTCATGTTGGAAAAATCCCAAAAATTCACCCTAAACATTTTTCGACTTGTATAATTCAAAAATGAACTCCATTTTTAGAAAAAAAATTATTTATTTTTAATTTAATTCTTAAATAAAATCATAATTAATTCAAAAATAATAATTTTAAAGTTTTAATTATTTTTATATCATATTAAAATTTTAATTAAGATCCCTTTGTGTTATGAGATTAAGAAAATAAAATATTATCCTTATTTACTATTCATATGGGTAATATTACTATTCATAAGGGTATGATACTATTCATCAAAAAATCAAGTTGGTTTTATCACACTCCAGATGACTTACTGGTCACAACTCTCGATGACTGTTTCCCAAAATTCAAAACATAGAAGTGTAAAATTTATGTTTAATGGATAATATTTAACTTTCTCTTATGATGTTTCATTTCACAAAAGACATAGTTCCTCATGGAATATAGGCTATCTAATAAATAGAATGTATTTTCGGTAGAAATACTGTAAAATATTTGGTGTGTTATAATATTTCCACATTCAAAAATTTCATCCTTGAAATTTTTAATATAAAGCCCAAAAAAAGGATGTGGGTGGTAACTCATCCTGAAATCCTCTGGTTCCCATGTTGCATCCTCCATATTCTGGTTTTTCCAAAAAAAAACTGTCAATAGATGAGTTGTTCGATTTCTCAATACTTGCTCAGTTGTGTCAAGAATCCCAATTGGATCTTCATGGTTTGTAAAATAAGGTTACAATTCTATTTCTTCATATGGGATTACATGCATTGGGTTTGGAATGTATTTCTTTAACAATGACACATTTAATACATCATGGAATTTAGATAGACTGTAGACATTTCTAAGTGGTAAGATACATCTATTATTCTTTCGGGAATTTCAAATGGTTCTATGTATCGAGGGCTCAGTTTCCATTTCATACTAAATCTTTAGACACCCTTCAATGGAGATACATTCAGAAATACATGATCTCCCACTTGAAATTTCAAACCATTCCTCCAGTTTCCTGCACAACTCTTCTACCTACTTTGGGATACTTTAATATGGGCATGGAATTTCTTCACCTTTTTAATGGTCTCTTCATTAATTTTTAGTTATATATGTTTCCTCTGACCAAATTCATCCAAACAAGTCGGAGTTCGACATCTATTTCCATAAAATGCTTTATATGTATCCATTTGAATTACAGAATAGAAACTATTGGTGTATGCAAATTTCACCAAAGGAATGTATTGATCCTACATACCATGGAAGTCAAAAGACCATGACCTCAGCAAATCTTTTATGTTTTGAAAAGTCCATTCAAGATGTCAGTCAGTTTGGGGTGATAAGATGTACTCCTACGAAGCTCAGTATTCAATGACTTCGGAAGACTTTTCCAGAATTTTTATGTAATCCATGGATCTCGATCGGACACAGTCGATAGAGGTGCATCATGATGTTCTACAAATTTATTAATATAAAATCATTACATGCTTCTAAAGCGGTAAATCCTCACTTATAGGAAGGAATGGTTCCGATTTTTTGAGGCGATCAACAATTACCCATTTTACATCGTTCCTTATAGATGTCCTAAGTAGTCCACTGACAAAATCCATCATAATGTTATCCCACTTCCACATTGGAATAGGTATAGGTTGCATCAATCCTCTAGGATGTTTCCTCTTTTCCATCACTTGTTGATAAACATAACACCTTGACACATATTCAACAATTTCCTACTTCATATTCTCCTACCATAAATATTCAATCAGATCGATGTACATCATGGTACTACCTTGGTGTATAGTGAAATTTTAGCTATGGGAATTGTCTAATAGTTCACATTATAGTGAAGGTACTGATGGAACACATATCCTCTTCCAAAATTTTTTAACTCCTTCTTCCTAAATGAAGTCAGCCTGTCTTCCATCCTTGACAGCATTAATTTTCTTGTGCAGATTCTCATCATCAGATTGAGAGCTTTTTTTCTTCTCTAATAATGATATTTTAGCAATCATTTGAAAGATAAATTTTTTTTATATTCCTTAACAATTCCCATATCCATATTTTGTAGATCCAAAAATATACGATCGCTCTCAATTATCATTTGAGTCAGAAGTCCACGATCCTTCCTTCTTAAAACATCTTCCACCTTATTTGACGTTCTTATGTGGTAGTGTATTGAATAATCATTTTCATTCAGTAACTCAATCTATCTTTTTAGCCTCATGTTGAGTTCTTTTTGTGTGGAAATTTATTTCAAACTCTTATGATCTGTGTATATCTCACCTTTTTCACTATAAAGATAATGCCTCCATATCTTAAGAGCGATGATTACGGCTACTAACTCAAGATCAATAGTTGGATAATTTTGCTCATGAGTCTTGAACTATCTTGATTCATAATCATTAACTTTATCATTTTTTGTAAAGATGCAACCCAGACCATTCTTTGATGTATCACTATATATAACAAATCTGTCACTACTAGATGGAAGAGTCAAAATTGGAGCATTGACCAATCATATTTTTAATTATTCAAAGAATTATATACATTATTTTTTCCACACCATCTTAACACCATTTTCTATGATCTTGGTTAGCTGGTTATCCAGTTGGGAAAAATTGAGAAGGAAACTTCGACAGTATCCTGATAATCTAATAAATAAATGTACCTCAGTTATGTTTGTTAGTGTGTGGATATATTGGATGGACTTTGTCATTACATCATCAACTAGGATTCTATCCTTAGAGACAATATGGCCTAGAAAAGAAACATATTGAAGCCAGAATTCACATTTTATAAACATCACATATAATTTATTACTTCAAAGAGTTCTCAGAATAATCCTCAAGTGATTATCATGGCCATGATATCTTTTTGAGTATACAATGATATCATCAATGAATACCACAAAAAAGTTATCAAGATATTCCTTGAATAGTATATTAATTAAATCCATGAAAACAATGGTTTTATTTTCTAGTCCAAAATGCATCACTATAAAATCATTATTCTCATTCTTGGTTTGAAATGATGTCATAGGAATATCTTCAATCCTCACTGCAGCTGATGATATCTAGATCGAAGGTCAATCATTGAAGTACTGAGATCCATGAATTTGATCAAATAAATCATCAATTCGGGGAAGATGATACTTATTCATTATTGTAATAGTATTGATTCCCCTATAATCAATGCATTTCCTCATGGAGCCATATTTATTTTTGACAATCAAGACCGGGGATCCCCATAGAGAAACACTTGGTCGAATGAATCCTTTGCCCCTCAACTCCCCTAGTTGTTTCATTATCTCCACTAACTCCTTAGTGGCCATTCTATAGGGGGTCTTTGATATAGGTCTTGCACCAGGAATTAAGTCAATGGAAAACTCAATTTCCTACTCTGGAGGATGTCCATGTAAATCCTATGGAAACACATCAATGTATTATTTCACTATATATACAATATCAATTTTAATATTTCATTCCTCACCCATATATATTGGGTTATCTTCCTCTCCATGAATTACATTCAATAGTGATACTAGGGGTGGGTCTTGATATGAATTAGATGGTGAGATATCCACTCAAATGATATGTGATTCTACACCATTTTCAAAAATTATAACTTAAATTTTCTTACAATAAATATTCACATCATACTTGGATAGAAAATCAATACTGAGAATAATATCAAATTAAATCATTGGTATGATGATGTGGTTAGGAACTAATGCACGTTTTGGTGTCTGTAGGTGGACTTGTTGACATGTATTTGTTGCAATGATACATCCCCTTGGAGATTTGACTGACACTTCCTTTATTAAACCATATTGGACATATCTAATTTTCTTGGAAAACTAGGAATATATAAATGAATGTCATGATACAGAATCAATTAATGTATTGGAAATGTTTGAGGAAACAATTAAAGTGCCTTCCACAATGATATTATAAACAACAATCTCCGCAGTAGTAATCACATAGGAACTCCCTCGCTCTCTTGGAATGTTCTGAGACATGATTCCTTGGATCTTAAGACA
This sequence comes from Viscum album, assembly GCA_963277665.1. Lineage (NCBI taxonomy): Eukaryota > Viridiplantae > Streptophyta > Magnoliopsida > Santalales > Viscaceae > Viscum > Viscum album. The sequence goes on along the minus strand of OY728143.1, from coordinate 792,763,808 downwards.
ATAATTTTCATTGCTTCGCATCTATCTGAAAATATAGCACTAAATATCATTGAATTGTTTCTTCCTAGTTCATTCATCAGACGGATGACCCTATTCTATGCACTCATATCATACTCCCATGACTTTTAAGAATTTACTAAGATTATTCATTCCATAGTTCGCACATAATGAGAATAAATTTGTTCCCTTGTTCTCCTTTGGTGCTTCTCATATTCCTGGGTTATCAGGGAACCGATTTTTATCTGGGATTCCTTTGAAAAAAATTAATCTTGAAAATTTCATCTCTATTTTGATTGCACTCGATAGAATTTCATCATATGATAAAAATGTTTGAGAAGCTAATTCACTTTGATGAATTGACATAAGTCTATAAATGAAAGGATCAATCATGTCTACTGGATCATGTATGTAATCTACAGAATACCTGGATAGCCTTGTCATTGTATCCCCATACTCTGCAACACTATCTTCTTCCCTTTTCTTTAAGAAGAGTAATTTCCTCTTCATTTCAGTTTATTGCTCATGAGGGATGTATTTTTAGTAGAATATTTCCTTAACTGTATTCCATTCAATATCTTCTGTTTATTCTTCCTCCGTGCTATTTTGAATCAAGGACCACCATTGATCAACGTCTCCCTTGAAACAATACATTGCCAGTACGACCTTTTCATTTTCATTGCTTCTTAAGAAAATGAATATATTTTCAAGGGACATGATCCATTATTCAGCATACACTGGGTTAATAGTCCCGCTAAAAGATAGGGGCTTTTGCATCATGAAACGATCCAACACAAGTGTGGAATAGTTATTCATTACAACCTGATTATGTAGTCCCAATATAGTCATGATCTGATCTGCTCCAACATTGACTATGTTGACTTTCTCCGTAGGGAGATCCCTAACTTTCCCACGAATATTGATTACCCTTATTTCATTAGAGGAAATTTCTAAATAATGGGATACACTTGAATAGTTTATGAATCTTAAATAGAAAACTACTTTACATAGATTGATATTCTATGGGTAGCTAATCTTATAAACATGGTTTCTCTGAGGAAAAAAATTTACATTAAACTCCTGCATAATGGATTGTAATAAAAATGTGAATTATCCTAAGAATATCCCATAGGAGTGTTGAAACTAGGAGAGATGGAAGGTCCATTGTCATGCACAATTTCCTGTTCGAGCCTAGCACAAAGTGGCGGGTTCAGGTTTTACCCCTATATACTTCTGTGCTGGAGCCGCCTCTAACTGTTTGTTTCTAGATAGGTATGTATTGTATAAAAGATCCACATAATATATTCCTTTACAAAATACCAGGACATTCTTGTATGTTTATCATAAATTACTACCTTAGGGTTTTGTTCACTACTATACATATCATACTCTAGATTCCATGTTTTATACTAAACATCCATTGATACCAACTGTAACACCATAGCCCATCTAGACCAGAGATGGTGCATTACTTATTATATTGGAATGGTTAAAAAGAATGTATATCCATATGGGAAAATAAATTTAGTAGTCTTGTAGAAACTTGATACATATATGTTACTCAAATTACATTGGAAAAGTTTACAAAATACAATACATAACAAAAAATAAAAGTTGCATCAACAAGAAGTTAATAAATTATATCATCTTTGTCACGTGTAGAAAGTAAACAATGAATGGGGTGATCTAAAACACTAATGGATTGAAAAGGTTGAATCAAGAATCCATAATAACTGAATCGTAAAAAAGTTGACATAATCAACATGGCATGGTGACTAAATGAAAAACTCAAGCATTAATAAACTGAGAATGAAATGACATCCATAGATTTTCTCAAAGTGAAAACCACACGGATAATAATAAATGATAATGAATAAATAGAATAATTATTAATTTATCATCATGTATTTGGAATATGATACAATAATTTTGTAAAAATAGTTTAGTTTTGTGGGTTGAAATCTGTCTGATTATTGAAATCAAACCTGAAGGGTTTATCACCAATCTAATTTTCTCAAGAGACTTACCAATGCATCGAAGGGATATAGCATGCCCCACCCACCCCTGCATGTCCGAAGAATTATTTACACATTGATTCAATTCAAGAGAAATATTCCTTTTCAATATCCATATAGAGGAGAGTATATAGCTTCATCTAGATTTCTATAATTAAAATAACATTCCAAATAAACAACATATGTAAAACGTTATATGATTTAGAAAAAAAACATATCCATGATATGATATTATGGATATTTTATATAAATATAATTTAATATTAAAATTGATCTCAAATGGGCAGGGGGTACACCATAAAAGTGTTATTAGGTGGACCGCACAAAGTTTGTCATAATAAAATAGTAGATGAGACAATGTCTCTAACCACAATGTAATATGTCGAATCATATGAACAGAACTCAATAAACCTCAAATGAATCATTGATTAACATGAATATAAATAAAATCATGTCAATATATATCAAATGTAAGTACACATATACTTCATACATGAAATAATTGGCGACCAATGAAAATCTCACAGAAATGAAAGTGAGATGAGAAACCCTTTACCTTTTGCATGAGTGTGTTCTTCGTTTATTTTAATGACCTGAATAATCAAATTTATATTCATTAATTAATAATTCCAAAAACTCCAATACATGTAATTGATTTTTTATGGCCTTATTAGGTACATTCAAGGCCCTTTTAATGGGTTTTAGAGTTTCAATTTTATTGGTTAGGAAGCATTTTCTTCCATGGTTTCCAAGATTCGTTTACATGCATTCATGAATAGAAGTTCGTTTGAAATCTTGTTAAAAATACATAATTTTTAATATATTTTATTAATGAAATTAAGGTGATATATATGATATTGTAATTAATTCTGTTTATATACCATGATGATGATTCATTAGTTAAATGTTTATGACAAATATTCAGATTAATAGGTCCATTTTGTTCATAATGACCTTGTTTTGTATTATTATTTTATATTATGAGTGTTTAAGGATTCCAGAACATTAATGAGATTAAATACATATATTGGTATATGGATCAATCATTAAAATGGTTTCCTGACTTTTATGTAAGTAGAAAGGGAATAAAGAATCTCAATCGTCCACAAAGGTTATAAATTTGAACCTCATGGATGTTGATTTCGTTACAAAAACAAAAGGGAGGGAGTAAGAATATTGATGATGGTTCTTCCATTCACATGATATAATTCTATTATAAATATTTTAATAGAGATTATCATGTTCATTTGGAAATTGGATTTTAGGAGATAAAAAGAAAGGAGATGAACTTGAAAATAAAATAAAACGTGAGAGATCCCTTATAACATTTCGACAGCCTAACGACGTCGCTTAAAATTTCATAAAATGAAATGATGAGAGAAAATAGGTATCTCATCATATTGTAAAAAATGACAGAATTAATAACACCTAAAATAAAACCCCAACAAATGATAATTGAAAAAAATAGATATCATAAAAGAAGTGTCGACTAAAAGAGGAGAATGATGGATTCCTTTACCCTGTAGAGTAACTCATAGATCATGAATGATGATAACATGGGGGCTTAAAGACACATTTGTAGGACTCCTAGATAATTAAAACCACCATATATTCTATGATTAGGGAATTGGAATAATATAAAATGAATGGATGAGGTGGTATTTATTGAAAATGAGAGGTCGTTTTTTAGTAATTTCAAAGGGACACCTCATTAGGTGTTTTTTCCAAACCATGGGATTTTATATGGTATTTGTCAATGTTATAAGACACCTAGGAGACCTCATGACACATGTTACAATAAACTAGTTTACCATGCTTTTAAATTCGATTATTACATCATTGTGATGTCATTAAACTACCGAAATCTCAAAACTGTATTTTTATTATTCACGAAAAATTCATGTATTTTAGAAAAATCCCAAAAATTCACCCTAACCATTTTTTGACATGCTAAATTAAAAAATGAACACAATTTTTATAAAATATTTTCTTTAAGTATTTCTCATTTAATTTTAAAGTAATATCATAATTAATTTGATAAATAACAATTTTAATGTTATAATTAGTTTTATATAATATTGGAAAATTAATTAAGATATCATTATATTATTTCCTGAAGAAAATAAAATATTATAAATATTTAAAATTCATAAAGGTTATATTACTATTCATATTACTATACATAAGTTTATGTGACTATTCATCAAAAAGTCAAGTTAGTTCTATCTGAATCCAAATAATTTATTGGTCACAACCCTAGATGACTGTATCTGGAAATTCAAAACATAGAGGTGGAAAATTTAAGTTTAATGTATAGCATTTAACTTTCTTCTATGATGCATAGCTTCAAAAAATACATAGTTCCTCAGGAAATATAGGCTATCTAATGAACAGAAAGTATTTAAGATCTACATAACATAAAATGCAGGGGGTGTTGTATTATATATGTAGGTTTTCAATATTATATATATATATATATATATTATCTTAATGATCCGAAGGTTATTAGATTACAATATATGTCTTAGTGTATATGTTACATTGCATATTTTTCTTAATACTCTCCAAAAAACTATTAGATGACGGAATGTAAAAGCATGTATAAACTATAGTATAATCATACAGGGCCTCTATGGGATCAAAAATTTTAAACATGTATTAGAAAATATCAATCATCCTGATATATTTTAGATTTATATTTATTTAAACGATATATTTTTTAAATATATTGAAATGGTTTTAATGAGTCTATAATATATTTTCTAAGCTGAAAAAGATAGTGAATAGTGGTTGTCACCAGCATAACCTATCAACGGGACATTTATAACCTATTTGTTGTCCCAAAATAGAAATAATTGATTTATATTATAGAAATAATTTTATATGAATAATTTTGTATTTAATTAGTTTATTTATTTATAATGTATTTTGTAAAAAACATCCATATAATATATATTAATAATTAATATGACATTTAAGAGATATGATAATTTTGCATATAGAAAAAAAAATTCCAAAGAAGGTTCATGTTACTCTCATAACAATTGCTAAAACTCCTTTAATTGAATAATTGATAAATATTTCATTAGTTCATGGACTCAGTTAAGAGTTTTTTCCCCTAGTGGATAATGTGGTTAATCATCAACTAGTTGAGAAAGGAGTAGACCCACACAAATTATATATATTTTATCTTATGTATAATTATGAGACTATAAATATGTTGAGTGAAATTAATTAGGTTTATATATATAATCATTCATGGTTTTGGTAAAATTTACATCTTCATAAAGTATACTACTTGAATGAACAAGATCATTAGTCTTTGATATAGTTATGATAACTAATTAATTGATGGTAGCTACATAAAATTGTCTTATTCATCATGTAATATGTATATTGTGGTTATTGATTGTACAAACTCGTGAATGAGATTCCATACTCTAGGAAATTTTTGAGAATATATTAATGAATCAGTGTTAACCACTAAATTTTTTTATATAAGTAGTTCAATATATTCAATAACTCATATACTCTAGTGAAATATAATCCATTTTAAAACTATTTTTCTCTATCATTATGATGTATTTATAGTAATCAATTTTTAATTTATTCTTTGTTTATAAAAAATTATAGGATGTAATTTGGATTTATATTATAGTAATGATTTAACTCATTTTCATTCCCTCGTATGGTAGAGTTCATTATTATCCTTTTTATATTGATAGATTCATGGATTCATTATACCTATATAATAGAGTACATACATCGCAAAAAATGAGTCAGTGAATATTGATATCATTATATCATCAATGGATATTATCTTAATGATACAATATATATAAGTAAGAATCAAAGGATTGGATGACTATTTTTTTCTTTCCATTTAATAGTGCGTGTTATTCATGTAGTTTTAGAGGATATATTGTTCATATTTTACCAACCGGTAGAGAATAATTGTGATACCAAGATTAAAAAGTGGTGAGAATATCATTATAAAGGAAACAAAATGGTTAGGGACCTCCTCGAAATTAAACATGATGTCCCTCCAAAAATATGTCCATAAAAGTGCATAATTCAGTTGTGGGAAAAGCATTGATCATTCATAAACTCCTCAAAGATGAGTTTCGTAGAGATGGACTATAATAATTTAGGGACATGGGAATATATTGAAAAGACATAGCTTTAATAAGGTGTATCTTAATGTGTTTTTATGTTTGATATGCATATTCCCTATCATAACTAAATTTATCACCATTAAATATTCGAATAATTTTTTTCTCTGTTCATTTACATGAGTATTTTTGTTAGATACAATATATGGAATCCATTATGTTCAAAATAGAAATAGAGGGGATCATATTAATCATCATATCTTCAATCACTGTGGGATTACATTTGGTAGAGAGACAATCTAATAGTCCCTAATAATAATAGAGGTATGACCTTATTACGTCATAGTGATCATGTAAAAGTTATATCGATTCTAGGACTTGTTACATTAATATCTATATAGTCATATATATTATCATAAGTATGGATAAATATTCACCATAACTATTTAATTCAATTCATTAATGGGATAATCTCGGTCAACCTTTAGGATATTGAAACCCATCACGCATCAGATAGTGGGAATCATGATATGTGACACTTATTATTTATAAGATATGATAAATTTTGTGTTCAAATAGTATATTTCGATTTTTTCAATGGAATTTCTTGGATTTAATTTTAATCACATGGTTTTTCTATTATGGAAAAGTATCATATGACTATAAAATTTTCATCCAAAACATAAAATGGTTATTAGAGAGCCAGAGGTATAATTATTAGTCATTCTATAGAGTAGTTTTTTATAACTAGTTCATCCCTGGTGGAAAATATTGTTCTATTAATTAAAAATCCAAAAGTGTGTTCTAGGATACGTAATTATTATTTTAACCTAAATTAAGTGACAATAATTTTTCTCTATATATATATATATACATATCCCATATCAAGGATCGAAAATATATTTGACAAATTCAATATAGTGGGTTAGTTAATAATGGGGGATCTCAACTTAGTGTATCATCATTGGGACTCTATTTACTATAGCCTAGAATCAACATTGAGGTGTCACTATAGACTTCCTGAGTACCCAATAATGTTTATTAGATTGATAAACACCTTAGCAGTCATTTGGGAAATTATTAAGTTTAATTTCTATAAATACATATACCAATTCATGGTATTTTAAATCGATTGAATCTTATTTCATTCCATAATAATGTATTAGCATTACTTGTGAATCATCCATGTTTCCCCTTCTTGTAGAAATATTTTCATTAAACATTGATTTGGTGTATAGTCCATTGATTCTAACGGAGTAAACATTAAGGGAAACATATGTTGTGATGGTTTTATCGATAGAGTTGAATAATATTTATTCACATTTTATATGAAGAAGTCATAAATGGTCAATTAAATTAAAAGATTCATTGAATATGCATCAAACCCTAGTTTCCTCTGGGTATATATTCAATGTAATTATAATGAATTTGTATCCCTATTTAATTTTATGTACATTAAATAATAAAAAAACACATCATAAAATAATTAAATCCTTAAATTTATCAATGATTAATTATTTAATTTGTTAGGATATCATTTCTGTGATAACTCTAAAGTATTGTACCATATTAGAACCGAAAATAAGTAGTTTTTAATTACATGAAAATAAAGAGGAAAATAACACATTAAAAAACAATCTTAACTTAATGAAATAAATAGATATTTTAATATAATAAAATAAAAATCAATAAATCCAAAATAACACCCTATGTTCATCCCCAAAAATGGTTAACCATTATAAAATTAAAATATCAAAATATAAAAATAATGTTCAGTAAAATGAGTGCGACTCTTAAATTAGAAAAGTATCTATTTATGATATCTACACTATATTTTATTGTATTTGAAAATATTTAAATAAATATATCAATGATCTTATGAAATATTAAATAATAATGAAGAATAATGATATATTTTCCATTAGAAAACTAAACGTAGTATTGAAAAAATAAAAACTAATCACAAAATTAAAACAATAAAATGAAAAATAAATATTAAATGGAAAACAAGGAACAAAAGAACCTCATTTCCTCCAAACCAATACAAAATAAATATCCATTTATGTGAGGTTTGGTTGATAATTCCATTTAAAAAAATTGGTTGATTTGAGAAAGCAAAATTGTGGTTAAGTGATAGTGAATAATTGAATTGTCTGTATTCCAAATGTTTCATGATTCCTTATTTCTCTCCAATTTTATTCACAATAAAAAAATTCAATATATTATAATTCAGACACGTGATTGGAGAAGATAAAAAATCCCATTAGTCTAATGAAATCTAGATTAAATTCATATTATCTTGTATAACCATTTTTGGGTTATAACTAAAATTATTAGATGAATATATGAAGGAAAGAATTTTTAAAATTTATTTTTGAAAATTGGGTTGATATTCAAATTTCTATGTTATAATCGGACATAGGGGAGTGAAATGTTCCTAATGATATACTATACATTAAATAAAAATTTCACCCTTTTTAACAATTATTAGGTTATTTATATCCATTTTTTGTTCTTTATTTACAATTCCATTTTCAGAGAAATATCATTTGTTGATTCTGAGTATTTATTTATTCCTATGTCAATCTTCTATTTATCATGAAGAAACAAATAATCCCATGAAGATGAGTAACAAAATCATATAAATTAAAATACAAATAATCAATCTTCTTGTCTAAAAAATTTTATTCAAATGGTCAAATATTGATGCATTTCCAAATATAATTAAGTATATAATGAGAATATATGGTTACATTGTAAAATGAATTAATAATTGAATTTTGGAATAGTAAATGGTAAATGTTAATCAAAAAATGATAATTATCAAATTTCAATTGAAAATACATGCCACTGAAAAAACTTTTTATTAAATATAATTCAATTAATAAAATAGTATAATTATCATATGTGATGATGTTTTTATATATAATATTTTCCATGTGAAATTACATAATATTTCATGATTATTAATAAAATTATTTAAATATCACAACTACATGCGAATACACCTATTGTATCTAAAATTATTTTTCAATATTCCACACAACACTTAAAGTAATTATAATTTATAATGATAATAATTTATAGTTCATAAAATTGATTACGGTTCATTATTTATTAAATGGGAAATGATCATGAAACAAGGTGGAAATCAAACTCATTATTAATATTATTATCCAACTAGTTTTTAATATTAATTGATTTTTGTAATGAAAATCCCTTAACTAGGAATTGAATATTTAGTATAACAATATCAAAGGATCAAAAACCCAAAATATATTAATCTAATGATATAAAATAGTTATTTATTGTCCACACAACAAAAGATAATTGTATAGTACATAACCTCGGCTTCTAAATTACATTTTTTAGGACAAAAAATTAATCATTGCATCAATACTAATTATATTATGATTTTATAGATAATCAAATAAAGAATATAGTTTTATGAAATATTATTGTATAATAAATAGACCCTAATGAGTCTCTGTCAAAACCGAAATGTAAATTATATTCATATTAAAATTTTGATGAAATTAATTAATTGATAACTGTGAAATATAAATTAAGACAACTGTTCACACTAAAAAATATTATTAAAAAAATCAAGTATAATGACTAATGACAAGGAATGAAAAATTATTAGAAATTCAATTTTCTTGATTAAGAAATTAAATAATCTCATACAATTATAATGAAATTAATTTATATAAAAATTATAATGTTATTTTTTATAAAATCATTTATTTTTAAGAAAAATTATATAAGTATGGTTTTATCATTGTTTTATAAAATGATAATAGATATATTTCATTTGGGTATAAATATTATGTGACATGTTCAATAATAAAATCATAGAATAAATCACATAGTTATGGAATGATTTCCCATTAGAAATCCATTGATAACTCTCAGTCCAGATTAGATGAAGCATCCATAGGGAAGAGTTAGTATTATAATAGACAATTTGAAGGATTATGGTTAAATTTTATATCTAATGTATCTTTATCTCAACAATATCCATGAGAAACAACATTATAAAACTATATAATCTCCATGTGATTCCATTAGATTAAAATAATAATATATTAAAATAATTGGAAAAAAAATTTCGTTTAATTTTTTATTATATAATTGGATGGGAAAAATAGAATACAAATACTAAAAATAATCCAAGATACATCAATGGATATGTTTAGTTTAATTAAAATTTCTTAACAATGTCCCAAAAATAAAAAATAATTTCTCATATAATGAATTTATAATCATTTTTATTACATGATTCATGTTTATATTTTTGTAATATTAATATTATTACCCCATTACCATTGTAATAAAATATGGGACAATAAATTGGGTCTATAATTTCAATGACCAAATGATGGTAGACATTATGTATACTACCTGGCCCCATCCACCTGAATAACAACCTTCCTCGATGAAACTAATATATGGTAGTGTAAATGATCAATTAATTTATTACATTATAGTGTTGGACTATAAGATTCATATATTGGTTGGATTCAAATAAATCATATTGTTCCTTTAATTTTAATAACAATCCATCTTAATCTCTATATGATCATTATGGTACTATTTTCTCTATATTACATCCATGGTTAAATAAAAATTCATATATAGATAGTATAAAATTATTTTGTTATTAATATTAATAATATATGATAATATTATCTATAACCCAATTTATTTTGTTAGGATCCTTGGATGACACAATATTTTTTCCAATATTCTACTGTAGTGTCCATGATCATTATGATATATCATTGAATGGTGGGTTAATTTTATTTAGGAATCAGAATTAATTCATCCATTCAAAACTATACCTGACAATTTATTTATTTTTTGGTTTTTTTGGGAACTCTATAATAAAATCCATACATGGAGGCGATTGAAAAAAGAGATTATTGAAGAAATAGTTTCCAATATCAATAATGATAACACTACATACTGTAAATCAACAACTACTATTTTTGTTATTTATGATAATTAATATATGGTAATTACTAGAATTAATGGTTATTAACTCAACCCATACATATATATAATCAATTAATATGATGATTTAATGAAAATATATATTATTCAAAAAGGTACCCATAAAATATTTTCATAAATAATATGTATTTAATAAAATTAGAATGAGACTAAGAGGTATTTTTAATAAGGATATAGTGCTCTTAACATTAATGAAATCATTAATAATAACTTTTTTATCCCATTGTATATTATATAATTATAAACCACTTTATAGAATAGTTAATGTATTTTTACTTAATGTAAGGAACTATCTTCACACATCTTCATGACATAAAATAAAAAAGAAATCATTTCATTCACTAAAAATAAATTCCAATGACATCTCATCTATGAAGAAAATTTAATTATGGTGATAATCATTTAAAATGTATTTAAATTTTTTAATTAATTATTTTATGTGATTTATTAATATTTTTTAAAAATATTACCCTATTCCTTCATAGTTTTTAATACAATCATACCATAGAAAATTTATCAAAATATAAAAATTGTTAAGAGGAAATAATATAGATATATTATTATTGGAATAATTCAATTGGAAATAGTACATAAAATTTGGTTATAGTTTATTTTTTTTATACTCTCTATAGGTCAAATTATGTCAATATAAAGACCCATGTAATCTATCTAGAAAAATATTATTTTTTTAAAATATCATTTTTGAAATATTATTAGTTTAAATAGTGGATGGTGTCCAAAAATATAGGTTCTAAAATTACATAAGGATAATAAAATAGTTTTTAATTTTTTTTGTGGCATGGTTATTTATTTTTACAAAATTCAATGAAATTTTTACATTAGAAATATATAATCGAGTTTATTTCATTTATTGTGGAAATATTTATCCTATATAAAATTCACTAAAATCACTCATGATTTAGAATTTAGGAATTCAATTTGGACTTATAATTTTTTTGGAGAGGTATGAAATTTTATAAGAGTTCATAAGTATTCCTTGTAAAATATTCATATATAAAATTTTCATCCTTTATATGAAGAGAATAATGAGATAACAAAAAATTATTAATGTTCCAAAGTAACCGTCTAGACAAACTCATGTGACCTCGTAGTGAAATTTAATATGATATTGTATTTTATAAATTTCATTAAATAATTTGAACCAGGGCATCAACAACTGATCCAATTACCATAAGTAATATTCTAATGAAATAATCCTTTATATTCTGTGATATATTTCGTATCCAAATTTATTGAAATTTTCTTTTCTTGCAATATCGATAAATCTATATAATTTATAACAAGAAACATGTGAAATAATTCGCATGAGAATAAAAAATCATTGAAAATTACATCCCAGTACTCCCCCACAATTTAATAAAAAATTATATTCTTTCATGAATAGAAGATATTTGTTAATTTTTAACCCAATTAAATTGAATTTAAATGAAATTTTATAATAGTTTAGTGGATTTTTGTCTTCCATGGTATTATAATAAAATATTTATTAGGATATATACATTACACAAAACAGCGATTTTAGAACTAATATAAACATACTCTCTAATGGTAATAGTAAATGATTTGAAAAATAAATGGATCATTCACTGTAACTGTTTTAAAATTAAAATAATCCAAGGAAACCCTCTATAAGACACTCACACCTATGTGAAGGTGGTATCTATATATAGTTCCAGAGACGTACACTCTCAAATATTGTTTTATAATTATTTCATTAAATTACTTAGCTAAAAAATCTATTGAGAGAAATGAAAAACAGAAAATTAATTTCATGATTTAGAAAATTAATTCCGTAGACAGTCACACAACCTAAAGACATACGTGTTTAGTGTATTGGATATTATCTAAATAAAATTATTAGTTTAAAACACCTAGAAACATTTCCAAATTCTACATAACCTCTTAAAAAATTTGTAATCATATAACTTGATATAATAAACATCATAACATATAGATTGTAATTATTATAATTTGGTGAGCCCCAAATCATAGTGTGGGGAAAATAATGTAATATATCAAATCATAATCAATATGTAGAATATATGGTGAGGATATGTATTTTTTTTAAATATCATTATTCTGTATATAATAACCATAAAACATAGTAGAGTATCATAATATAATAAAGTTATCATTATTGAGTTATAATTATTATTAATGAAATAAAAAAGATGATATAATTATCAGAGAAAGATGTGATAATGATAGAAGAGTTAATAATTTTATAATAATACTCTGGAATATGAAAAATTGAATATATTGAAATTTTAATGCCTCATGGTAATTTTTAATAACATGATAAACCATATCAAAATTCGGAAATTCAATAAACAAAATAAATCATTTACGATAAATCTCATTATTCTCATTCCTATGTGAATAATTTCATTTTGTCCATGCCTGAAAATTTGACAAAAACATTATTTCCATTCATGTGTGAACAAAATAATTATGTAAATTACATACCATGTAATTTGACATAAAATAATTATAATTCATTACATGATTATTAAATAACAACCCATCATCATTATTAAATATATGTTCAACTTTAGATCATATATAGTCTTACCATAAATAATACCTTGAATAAGAATGAGTTTTGTACCAATTTCAAAACATAATACCTTACATGAAAATAATAAATTATAATATAGATAATTTCCAAAGTACCACAATAAAATATACAATAATAAATTATAAGTGGATATCTAATCATCACTTCATGTTTTTTTATGAAATTTAAGAAACATTAATGCTAATATAAATGTTTTCACAAAAAAATTTATATATTTTTATTTTACAATGAAGTGATAAATAACATAATTTTTTTATATAGTGTAAAAATATTAATTTTGATAAATTTATTAAAAATACATTCAATTAATGTGTCCACTAAAATAGATATAACATGCAAATAAATCTTGAGTACTAAATTATGAAATTTATTTAATTTATTAATATTTTTAGGAATTTTTAATGAAAAGGAAACATATGATAAACAATAAATAAAATTCACCACCTAAAATGTAATGTAAATATAAATAATTCATAATAAAAAAATATTTATAATCATTTAATGAAAATAATTTTGTTAGGAAATCCCTGGATGTAGAAGAAATAATCAATTATAACGAATGAGATTTATTCATCACAAACATAAAATTAAATTTTAATAAACAATATTTTCATAAAGGAATAATTTTATGATGAAATTTGTTTTCCAACAGAAATACAGGATATTTCATATCATATAATTATAATAAAGGGATGAAAAATTTATTTAAATTTAATGTGTTGGAATCCACATGTTTCAATAATTTTTTAATGATAAAAAATCATATAAATCCAAAAAATCCAAAAAAATCCTAAAAAATCATATAAATATTATTAATAATGTTTAATCTTTCTCAAAACATGTATATAGATGATTGGTTTCTTTATTCATTAAATAAATGTCTATTACATCCTAAATCATCATAATTTTTTTATTGTAAAATATATATAACATTTCTATAATTATTAATTTTATTAATGATTAAGTCTAATTCATTAAGTGAATATTACTGCGTATGTCTGTATATAGATATTTGGTTATGTTTGAGAAACCGTGTGTTGGCCACTAGTTCTGGTTTTCTGGAAAATGACCCAGAAACCATGACTCAGACTCCATGACCCAAAAAACTGTGATACAAACACCATAACCCAACCACCTTAACCCAAACACTATGACCTAGACCCCGTGACCCAAACACTATGATCCAAAAATCATGACCAGTTTCATGTCTCATGAAGTATATGACACCAGTTCCACTCTACTATCACTAAGACACACTTTTATGTTTTGAAAAGCACCATACACCTTGTTTCAAACACTGCATCTATGCTACTATTTCAAAATCTCAATACTAAAATTCCATTATATGATTCAAACCGCTTAAAAGAAAATAAGAGGACACCATTTCGTGGTGATACCATCTCCAAGTGACATCGTTTCTAGACATGCTATTACACCATTCATAAATCTTTTTTTTCATTTTCAATTTAATTTTTAACGATAATATTTGACTCTTTTAAATGCACAACAAATATTAATATTTTATTGTATACATGTCACCTAACAATACAAGGTATGAGGTTCCTAATAGATGCATCATTTTAGTTCCAACATGTTTTGTAACATCCCCAGTAAATAAAGAATAAAACATTTTCATATTTATTAATATTTTCCAATTAAAAATTAATTTTACTTTAGAGGGGTTTCTATGTTCGATAGCATGCTCGATACGCAACAACGAGTTTCTTTGAAATCGTACGTTACACACTAGTAATATAATAATATTATTTTAATTGGTAGTTAACACGTAGATGTTTTATTGTTAGGAATGAATAGAAATAACTAAAATATGATTATATATGTTTTTTAAATGTTTTTACATTTATCCATTAAATGATAAAGGCTTAAAATAAGAAAATAATTCAATTTTAGGCATAGATACTCTAACATTCATTTAAGGTCGACTTATCACCTTTTGATGGCGAACCATCTAAAAATAAAGTCTTTTTCAATCTTATAAATTCTATTCGACCAAATAAAATTCTTCTTTATAATTGTGATATCAAAATTTACTTTGTCTTAAAATTTCATATTTTTCCGATAAAGTTCATTTACCAATGAATAGTTAAAAATGATGTATTTTAATTCAAAAACTCTTTTTAATCTATTTTTTATATGATTAGATTATATTTTTAATTGGGTTTAATGTACAATTAGAATATAGTTTTACCATTTAATCCAATGGTGGTCATTGTAATTAATTTCACATTGAATTTGGACTTAAACTGGTGTCAATATAATGATATATATAGTTTTGTAAAAACACGCTCTTTGTTTTTCAAAGCGGGAATTAATTATAAAACTAATTAATGAAAAATATATGTTTTGAATTTTTTTAAAATAGGCATCATTTTTGAATTTGGAATATCAAATATATATTAGGGTGAATTTTTTTTATTTTTCTGAAAAACATCAATTTTTGATGAATAGTGAAACCCCTAAGTGGCAGTTAAAAAACTGATTTTTGTTTAAATGAAACACTACCACATCTGCGATTTGATTTTCAGAATCCTGACATACATGGTTTTCATTAGCATGTAAAATGTGGTTCAATGGGATTAAAATCATTTTTGGTGAATAGTTAATTTTATGTTTATTAATCGCGATTAGAGGTAATTAGTGTAATTTAAGGTAACAATAATGTTTTAATAATATGAAATTACCTAGACACATGTCCTACCCTTATTGGATGTGTCATGGAAGACCAATACAATCCATGGGTCAACATGGGGACCCCATGGAGCCACTTGGGTAGGAAAATGACATGAATAACGTTTTATTTAAAGATAAAATAAAAATGTCACAAAGATGTATTATTTTGCTAAAATAATTTTTACATGGGGTTATACAAGTCATAATTTTGACTATAAATTTTCATTGGGAGATAAAAATATTTCATACATCATGATTTTTTTTATAATTTGATGACATTAAATAAATTTAATCATTTATGACACAATGATGATGCAACGATTACCTCGTTATTTAATGATTTAAATAAAATGAAAAGATAATGTGAAATCTAAGAACTAAACTGGTCAAAACCTATTGTATGAGTATATTTCGAAACCTTATCACCTTATCCTAGAAATATATCAATTAGGGACCTTCAAAATCCGAAACTCATTTTAATATAAAGTAACATATCTTGACTTTTCAAGAGTTCCCCTCCTCCCTCTTATAAAAGGCCCCCACCTATACCTCCTTACCCACACCTCTAAAGCCTTTGGTTGGGACAATCACTTCTCATTGTATCTCTCCACATCCAACTCCTCATCCTAGAAGCCTTACCTCGGGTAGAAAGCTTTTCACGGAACCCTTTTGTTTCAAACCAAGAAGAGTTACCCGATTTTAAGGTAATGTATTCACTTGTGTTCTTTTGTTTTATTTTGCTTCTCCAACCCTCTAAACACATTTTATTACATTATTTTGTAACAAAACAATTATCTTAAACAGACTAGAATGTTTTTATGTGACAGATTCCAGTTACACTTACACACGCCTCCGTCTAATGGTTAAAGAATTAATGTTTCTATGGTTGGAGAATTTATGCCTCACAAAACGATGATTGTTCAATATTATTTTAACAAATTTATTGGTGTCCATTCAAATGTAACTCTATTTATATATGATATATATTATTTTTATGTTTTCCTTATGCTTCTGTATTTTTCATTTGTGGCATACCTTTATGGTTTCCATTATGGGTAAACACGATAATTTCATTTTAGGAAGTGCAGACTACCGCCCTTTCAAAGTGATTTGATTAATTAATGCCATATGTGGGACGTATAATGGATGGAGTTAATGATATTATATGTGATATTATAATTAAATTATAATATACCTTTATATCATTATGATTTCAGTCCATTAAATATGAAATATAAATTAAAGTAGCATTCATGCGTACCTACGGATTACCATCTCCATGAACGGTGCATTTCATTTCTTACCTCTAAATGTTTTATACGATTATAAATACATGTATATTCTGGATATATATGATATTAATGATATCCAAATCACGAATATCATTCTGGATATAATGAAACTTTGACCACATGAATATCATGTAATTGTATGAAGTCCACTTTCGACTTAAGAACCAAATATCGACAAAACAAACATTATTAACTTAAATAATTACATAATGTTATAACATGTAAATAAGTGATATAAAAGGATTAATAGGCTTGAAAATTTTTCTTAATTAAGTAGAAATTAACTTTAGTTTATTATTTTGGAGATTAAAGAGCTTTCCAGTCACGTCAGACATAAGGTAAGGGACTTCGTCTCAATCTCCTTTCATTGAGACATATTTTTTTATTCACAACTTTATTTTATACAGTGTATAAAACCCTTTGTATTTTAATTTTATTAAAAATGAATCTTTTGATACGAATAATTTTACTAAAAAAATGGAATGTTCCTTTTATCGTACGCGGTACTAACGACCTTTTTCGCCGGTGTGAGTATTATTTGGTCTTTGGCTTCCTAAAAAAGTCATAATGTTTTTAAAATGAAATAAATACCATATACTATTTTATGTATTTCGGTATTGAAAAGGGTTTTTATAATGGATTATTTTTTATGTCTATATATTTAAGTGATATACTGCGATTGAAATGTGGAAATGTTTTCTTTCGTTTAAAATTGTTATGATATTATAATGGTACTTGGACATTTGATGGGTGGTTACGTGATAAACCATATGACAGGTGGTGCCGTGAATACTAGGATGGGTGGTTACGTTATAACCTCCACTGCATTAGGTATGGAAGTCAGCTGTATGGCTATTCCATTAAGTGGTATGTTTGGAAGTCGACCGTATGGTTATTATATTTAAGTAGGATTATGTCCCATGTTTTTTTGAAATTTTTTTCACAGGACATAATGTGGAATAGGGTCAGGGATGGGATCAAGGAAAATCCATGCTATCTTTAACATGGAACTATACATGACTCTTTTTTTTCAAGAGTTCATGTTCTGTAAAAAATGGGAAACTTTTTAGAAGTGTCTACTGTGTAATCTTTTGAGATGTAATATATATGATCTAATTCTATAAAACTGTAAACCTGAAAAGATCCTTAATGTGAATTATTCATTTAATTCAATATTAAGTAATGTTTAAGGTCGTGGCCTCATAGTTGGTATTAAAGGTCGGTTTAGACAACTTTAGGAGTTAGAAAATTGTTAAAGTATATGTTAATTTATGGTATGATTGAAATGATATAGCATTTAATGATTACCATGTTGCTTCATCTAAGATATTTTTGTGTTCAAATTGGTTTTCCGTAGAGTAAACAAAGCATCTATGTTGGGATGAAATCAAGAGGAACTAAGCCTTCCAAATCAGTAACCTGAGATGATCAGAATCGGAACTGAACAGTTTTTTGAAGTGATGGCACAGTTGAATTAGGCTATAAATGGTGGTGGTATCCATGCACGAGATCTGCCAGATCAACCGTAGAGGAACATGTCGGTGGTCGAAAATTTCATGAAGCAACATCCCCCATCATTCAGAGGATCATCTGACCTTGTGCTAGCTGAAGGGTTGATTAAAGCACTGGAGAAGATTTTTGATGTCATGGGGTGTTCAGAACAT
Source organism: Viscum album (assembly GCA_963277665.1). Taxonomy (NCBI): domain Eukaryota; kingdom Viridiplantae; phylum Streptophyta; class Magnoliopsida; order Santalales; family Viscaceae; genus Viscum; species Viscum album. Next base: position 792,744,422 of record OY728143.1, on the reverse strand, counting down.
CAAAAGGTTAGTCTTTCTATTTAACATTTAGAAGTTGAAGCTGATCAGTGGTGGACGATTGTGAAAAATATCAGGGATAGTGATGATATTTCTGATCTTCACTGGGATGATTTCAATGGTATATTTCTTGGGAAATATTTTCCTAAGGTGGATCATCTTAGGATGGAAAAAAACATTCCTAGAATTGAGGTGGGAGGATGAATCAGTGGATGCTTAGGTAGAAAAGTTCACTCGACTGGCACGGTATGCTCCAAATTTTATACGATATCTTGATATTTAAATCAACCGTTTTTACTCAGGGATAAAGCCAAGGTATCGAAGGGATTTAGCTTCTCGTGAGTTCAAAAGTTATGAATAACTTTTTCGATGAGCGAAGAAGGTGGAAACAGAGTTAGTCGATGATCTGGTGTTCTTTGACAAACAACAGAATAATAGGTCCAGTTAGCAGGAAATAGAGAAAAATTCATCATAGAAGAAAGGAGGTAAGAAAACCAAATATCCATCCTATGAGAAGTGTGCTAAAATGAATCCTAGATAATGTTTATCCATGTCCGGAATGTGCTTCCAGTGTGGTAAGTCTGGTCATATTGCTCTTAACTGTAGGGAAGATGATCAAGCAGACAATGAAAATCCAGCGGTAAGATGGTATAAGTGTAATGAAATGGGTCATTATGCAAATGAGTGTCTAAAGAAGAACTCAACTGAGGGAAGGAAACAAGAATACAAGCTGAAAGGGGTGGTAAAATCCTTTGCAACTACTTTAGCAGATGTTGTGCCATCGAATGAAGTAGTATCAGGTATACTGTTTATTTGTTAAGATTATGCCAATGTGTTGTTTGATTCAGGGTCTACACATTCTTTCATTTCTATGATGTTTTCTGGTAAATTGTAAATTCTTCTCAATATATGAATCCTGAACTTTTGGTAAAAACACCTAGAGGGAACGTTGATACAAAAAGGAATTATAAGAACCTTCCCATCCTTTTGTGCGGAAGGAATCTACCAACAAACCTTATTGTTTTGCCTCTAGTAGAGTTTGATGTTATTTTGGGAATGGATTGGCTTTCTGTTTATCATTATAAGATTGACTTCAGAGCTAAAATGGTTTCTTTTAAGAATGATTTTTAGTTTGTGTACAAGAATTAACCCTTGATTTTCATAACATATCAGGATGTTGAGAAACTAGTAAAAGATGGAGATGAATGTTACATTGCACATGTTGTTGAAAATAAAGGAACTGTTCAGATTAATGATGTGCTAGTGGTAAATGAGTATCTTTATGTTTTTCTTGATGAGTTTCCTCATATTATTCTTGATCGAGAAGTTGAATTTACAGTTGACTTATTTCTTTATTCGAATCCAATTTCAAAACCTACTTATCGAATGGCTCAAGTTGATCTTTTAGTGTTAAAGAAGCAATTGCAGGAGTTATTAGATAAATGTTTCATTCGACCTACCACATCACCATGGGGTGCTCCTGTCTTGTTTGTTAAAAATAAAGGTGGTTCAATGAGACTTTGCATTGATTATAGAGATGTGAATAACATTATTGTTATGATCAAGTATCCTTTGCCTAATATCGATGATTTTTTTTATCACCTCCAGGGAGCTCAGTATTTTTCGAAGATTGACTAGAGTTCGGGGTACCATCAGTTGAATGTAAAATAAGTAGAAGTTCCAAAGACTGAGTTACATACTAGATATAGACATTATGAATTTGTAGTTATGCCTTTTGGGTTATCCAATTCACCTGCTGTATTCATTGACCTTATGAATAGAATTCTCCATGAGTTCTTGGATAAGTTTGTGGTTTTTTTCATTGATGATATTTTGGTGTTTTCTAAAAGTAAAGAGGAACATGAATGTCATTTAAGGGTTATCTTATAACCTTAAACGAAAAGAAACTGTATGAAAAATTCAACAAGTGTGATTTTTGGTTAATTTTTTTTCTTTCCTTAGTCAAATAGATTCAAAATATGGCATAACTGTTGATCATGCTAAAACAAAAGTTGTTGAATAATGGCCAAGACGCAAAAATGTAACCATGATACATAGTTTTCTTGGTTTGGAAGGTTACTACCTAAGGTTTGTTGAAATATTTTCATGGTTATCTTGTCCAATGACTAAGCTAACTCGGATGGGTGTTATATTTATCTGGAAAAAATAATGTGATTATTGTTTTCATGAGTTGAAAAGAAGATTGGTGAATGCATTGGTTTTGGAACTCCCTTCTAGGAATGATGAGTTTTTTATCTACAGTTATGCTTCATTGAAAGGAAATGGAAACATCTTAATGTAGAATGATCAGGTAATTGATTATGCTTCACGTCAGTTGAAAACTCATGAGGTAAATTACCCTATACATGATTTGGAATTATCTACTGTTGTTTTCACTTTCAAAATTTGGAGGCATCATTTGTATGGAGTAGAGTGTGAAATATATACTGATCAAAAAAGCCTAAAGTATATATTCAATCATAAAGAATTGTACACGAGATAAAGGAGATGGTTATAATTAATCAAGGATTATGATTGAATATTTCATTACCATCTGGGAAAAATAAATAAAGTGGTTGATGCTTTGATTCGAAAAAGAAATGCTTCATTAACCATGCTACGTTGGGAACGAGATCCTTTGGTTATTGATTTGATTAACATTGGAATGGATTTTTTTGTGCATGAAGTTCTTTTTTTTGTTTCAGGTGTCAGTGATATCATCTCTATTAGATAGAATTATGCAAGCATAGAAGAAAGATAGTGGATTGCATAAAAAGGTAGAGCTATTTCAGAAGTCTAAGTTGCCTGAATTTATCATTGATAATGTTTGTGTTTTGAGGATTGGGAAGAGATTATGTGTGCCTTGTGATTCACAGTTCAAGGGTGAGTTGTTATGTGAGGCTCATAGTTCCCCATTTTCAGTTCATCCTGGCAGTACTAAGATGTATCTGTTGGAGTATTACTGGTGGGATGGAATGAAAAGAGAAATTCTCAATTTTACTGTGAAGTGTTTGACATGTCACCAGGTTAAAGCAGAGTGGCAGTTACCAAAAGGGATGTTGCAGCCATTACCAGTGCCTGAGTGAAAATGGGAAAATATATCCATGGACTTTCTTGTGCGATTACCAAGGACATCTCAAGGTAATAATGCAATCTGGGTTATTTTTGATCGATTGACTAAATCTTCTCATTTCATTCCTATTCGAGATACTTTGTCTCTAGATCATCTTTCTCGGTTGTATCATAAAGAGATAGTCAGGTTTCATGGAGTTCCCCTCTCCATTGTATCTCATAGTTATCCTAGGTTTACTTCTAACTTTTGGAAAGGCCTTCAGAAGTCATTGGGCACTAAATTAAATTTTAGTTCATCTTTTCATCCGCAATCAGATGGGATGTCAGAACAAACAATTCATATGTTTGAGGATATGCTATGTGCTTGTAGTATGGAATATCAGGGAAGTTGGGACCAACATCTTTCTTTGTTTTAATTTTCATATAATAACAGTTTTCATTCCAGTATACAGATGGCTCTGTTTGAGGCATTATATGGGATGTGGTGTCGAACTCCAGCTTTTTTGGATGAAGTGGGTGAAAGGAAGCTGATGGGACCAGAATTGGTACAAGTGATGACATAAAAAGCTCAGTTGATTCAAAAACACATTATAACAACTCAGAGAAGAATGAAAAGTTATGCAGACAACAGCAAGAAGGATCTCTCTTTTGAGGTTGGAGATCATGTTTTTCTCGAAGTTTCACCATGGAAAAGTGTGATGTGATTTGGTAAGAAAGGAAAGATGAGTCCAAGGTTCATTGGACCATATGAAATTATGGGGAAAGTTGGATCAGTTTTATATAGAGTGGCATTACCTATGAGTTTATCTCATGTAAACAATGTTTTTCAATTATCGGTGTTGAAAAATTATATGCCATATCCATCTCATGTTTTGAGCCCAGAGGTAGTTCAGTTGGAAGAGAATCTCTCTTATGAAGAACAATCAGTCCAGATTCTTGACCGTAGAGAGAAAGTGTTGCAGAATATGTTAATTCACCAGGTAAAGGGTTGGTGGAAAAACCATATGGTTGAAGAGGCAACATGGAAATCTGAAAAATCTATGAGGGATAAACACCCCCACTTATTTTGATAAGTGAATAAAATTGAGAGGATGCAATTTCCAAAAGGGGGGAAGGATGTAACATCCTAGGTAAATAAAGAATAAAAAATTTTCATATTTATTATTGTTTTCTAATTAAATATTAATTTTACTTTAAAAGGGTTGCTATGTTCGATAGCATGCACGATACACAACAACAAGTTTCTTTGAAATCTTACGTTTCACTCTAGTAATATAATAATATTATTTTAAATGGTAGTTAACTTGTAGCCATTGTATTGGTGGGAATGAATAGAAATAACTAAAATATGATTATGTATGTTTTTTAAATGTTTTTACATTTATCCAATAAAGGATAAAGGCTTAAAATAAGAAAATAATTCAATTCTAGGCAAAGATACTCTAACATTCACTAAAGGTCAACATATCGCCTTTTGATAGAGAACCGTCAATAAATATAGTTTTGGTCACTATTATACATGATATTGGACCAAATAAAATTATTCATTATAATCAGGACATCAAAATTTACTTTCTGTAAAATTTTTATATTTTTCTGATAAAGTTCATTTTTTAATGAATAGTGAAAAATGTTGTATTTTAAGTCAAAACCTATTTTTAATCAAATTTGTTTATATGATTATATTATCTTTTTAATTGGTATTAATATGTAATTATAATATATTTTTACCCTTAAATCTAATGGTGGTCATTGGAATTAATTTTACATTGAATTTGGACTTAAACTGGTGTTTCTCTTTTGATATATATTGTTTCTTAAAAATATGCTGTCTGTTTTAACAATGAGAATTAATTATTAAATTAATTAATGCAACATATATGTTTTGAATTTTTTAAAATAGAAATCATTTTTAAATTTGGAATATCAAATATAGCTTAGGGTGAATTTTGGGTATTTTTTTGAAAAACATCAAGTTTTGATGAATAGTGAAACCACTAAGTGGCACTTAAAAAACTGATTTTTTGTTTTAATGAAACATTAACAATTCTGTGATTTTATTTTAAAAATTACGACATACATGGTTTTCATTAGGAAGTAAAATTTGGTTCAATGTGATTATAATAATTTTTGGTGAATAGTAACTTTTAAGATTATTAACCGCGATTAGAGGTAATTAGTGTAATTTAAGGTAAAAATAATGTTTTAATAATATGAAATGACCTAGACACATGTCTTACCATTATTGGATGTTTCAGTTCCGACCAAGATAATTCATGGGTCATCTTGGGGACCCCATGGAGCCAATTTGGAAGGAAAATGACATTAATAACTTTTTATTTAAAGTTAAAATAAAAATGTTACTAACATGTATTGATTTGCTAAAAAAAATTTGCATGGGGTTATACAAAACATAATTTTTACTATAAATATTAATTGGAAATCTAAAAATATTTTATACATAATTATAGTTTTTTTATAATTTTTATACATTAAATATATTAAATTACTTATGACACCATGATGATGCAGCGATTACATCATTATTTAATGATTTAAATAAAAAGAAAAGATAATGTAAAATATAAGACCTACACTTGTCAAAAACCTATTTGATGATTATATTTAGAACCCTTATCACCTTATCTTATAAATATATCAATATGGGACCTTCAAAATCCGAAATGCATTTTAATATAAAGTAACATTTCTTGACCTTCTAAAGTGCCCATCCTCCCACTTATAAAAAGACCCCACCTCTACCTCCTTACCCACACCTCTCAAGCCTTTGGTTCGGCCAAGATCTACTCATTTTATCTCTCCACATACCTCTCCTCATCCTAGAATCCTTACATTGGGATGAAAGCCCTTCTCTGAACCCTTTTGGTTCAATCCAAGATGAGTTACTCGATTTTAAGGTAATGTCTTCACTTGTGTTTTTTTGTTTTATTTTGCTTCTAAAACCCACTATACTCTTTTTATTAATTTCTTTTGTAACAAAAACTGTATATTCAATATACTAGGATGTTTTTATGTGAAGTATTAGAGATACAAATACACACACCCCCGTCTAATGGTTAAATAACATACTGTTTTTGTGGTTGGCGAATTTCTGCCTCACGAAACGATGATTGTTCAATCTTATTTTAACACATTTAATGGTGGCCATAAAGATGTCACTAAATTTATATATGATATATATTATGTTTATGGTTTCCTTATTCTTCTGTATTTTTTCTTTGTGGCATACCTTTATCGTTTCCATTATGGGTAAACACGATAATTTCATTTTAGGAAGTGCAGACTACCGCCCCCTCAAAGTGATTTGATTCATTAATGACATATGATGGATGTATAAAGTATGGATTAAATGATATTATATATGATATTAAACTGAAATTATAATATAACTTTATATCATTATGATTTCACTCCATTAAATATGAAAATTTTATGAAAGTAGCGTTCATGCATACGTGCAGCTTACCGTCTCCATGAACGGTGCATTTCATTTCTTACCACTAATTATTATATACTATTATAAATACATTTATATGATGGATATATATGATATATATGATATCCAAATCATGAATATAATTCTAGATATATTGAACCTTTGACCACATGAACAACATGTAACAGTAAGAAGTCCACTTTCGACTTAAGAACCAAATATCGACAAAACAAACATTATTAACATAAAAAATTAAATAATGTTTATAACATGGAAATATGTGATATAAAAGGAATAATAATCTTGAAAAAGGTTCTTAAGCAAGAAGAAATTAACTTTAGTTTATTATTCAGGAGATTAATGAGAAATCGAGTCACTTCAGACATGAGGTTAGGGACTTCATCTCAATCTCCTTTCATTGAGGCATATTTTCTTTTAAACACAACATTCTTTTATATGGTGTATAAACCCCTTTGACTTTTAATTTTATTCAAAAAGAATCTTTTTATTTGAAACATTTCACTAAATGAGAAAAAGGAATGTTTCTTTTAACGTACGCGGTGACAACGACCTTTTCCGCCGTCGTGAGTATTATTTGGTCTTTGGCTTCCTCAACAAGACATAATGTTCTTAAAATGAAATAAATACCATATACTCTTTTATGTATTTTGGTATTGAAAAGGGTTTTTATAATGGGTTTTTTTATGTCAATATATTTAAGTGATTTATTGTGATTGAAATGTGGAAATGTTTTCTTTCCTTTATAAGTGTTATGATTTTATAATGGTACCTGGACATTTGACTGGTTGTTATGTGATAAACTATATGACGGGTGGTTCAGTGAATAACAGGATGAGTTGTAACCTTATAACCTCCATTGCATTGGGTATGGAAGTCGGCCGTATGGTTATTTTATAATGTGATATGTGTGGAAGTGAACAGTATGGTTATTCCATTTAAGTATGTTTATGTCCCAAGTTACCTTTATATGTTATGTGTTCTTTATATGGGATATATGGTAATCTTTTGGTTACAAAAGGGTAAGTAATGATATTTTTGTCAGTGAAAAGTTTTTACTACTTCATAAAGGTGAAAAGTATTAATTTGATAATGTATTCATTGTTTAACTGTTGTTTTGAAAAACTAATAGTTTTCCTTCTTTGTGAATCCCTTACTGAGCTTTTCATACTAATCCTATGTTTTTTAAAAAAAAATCACAGAACATAATGAAGAATAGGGTCAAGGATGGGGTCAAGGAAAAGTCATGATATCTTTAACATTGAACTAGGCATGACTCTTTTTTTAAGAGTTCATTTTCTGTAAAAAAAGGGAAACATTGTAGAAGTGTCTACTGTGTAATATTTTGAGATGTAATAGATATGATCTAATTCTCTAAAACACTAAACCTGAAAAGATACTCAATGTGAATTATTCATTTAATTCAATATTAAGTAATTTTTAAGGCCAGAGCCTCATATTTTCACCCAAAATTAAATTAGAAGATAAGACGGTCTGGAAAATATATATATAAGAAGACAGGATGTAGAGCAATAGACATGCAAGAAGTCTGAGAATAGAACTGATACATGAAATATGAAAAAACGGAATAACACATGAATCAATCTTAATCCAACGGCTGTAATACCATAGAATAGAGTAAAAAATATCTTCGTTGTACTACCTTCTAGAAGAATACGACCTAGACAACTTAAAAATTATAATCGGTATATTTGTGATACTATATTTTTTTAGAGGACTAGATAATTGCATATTCTTCATCAAACAAGTCTATAGAATCATTGAATAACACTCTGTGCACTTCTAAACAATTCTCATCATCTATGCAATGTTGTGTAATATTTTCATCTTTTTAAAAGTTGATGTATGTCTGTATTAAAACAGAAACATATCTCTTGAACTATTATAAAAGACTCAAGATAATATTATTATCATATTTTTTTATCTGTTTACTCTAATAGATAATTGTGGAATAGGGCCTTGTGTGACTTGTTAGTTTATACCGATGAAGAACAGTGGAAGAGGTCATGTGACCTAGACATTCCTTTGCACTATTGTTTACACTGATCCAGGGTGTGTATCAAGTTTCTTAATATAAATTTACTGGTGACAAGTGATCAATGAGTGGAGTGGATTAGGTCTCATCTTGTGACTGAACCACTTTTTTTATACTCTGTGTTAATCAATTTAGTTTTTCCTTTATTTACATTATATTTAATAAAACATTAGATTTTACTCTGATAGTTATTCTTGTATTGAGGTTATAATTGTTTTTCATTATTTGAATAGATTTAAAAGTAGTATGTGTAATTTGTATTGATATTATTGTAAATGAATCAATGTTCTAAGATTTTATTTGAAGATTAAAACCTTTATAACCCAATTACATTGATTGAAAGGTCTGTATCCATTTTCATTGGGGATTCATTTTAAGGAAACTTTTTAACAAAAATATTTAATATACAAATAATTTAACCCCCCCCCCCCCCATCTTGAGTACCATACTCCAACCAAAATTTATTATCATATGTGTTTTTATTATTGTTAATAATCTGTTTTTAAAATTGGTTCAACTATGGTTTTAGTTGTACTTTCATGATCTAAAAATTTCTGTTAATTATTAATTTCAAACTCTTTAAAAGTATTTCATTATTATGGACAATAGACTAGAAGTGCTCCCCAAAATTTACCACCATTTCTCATAGAACTAATTATTCCCAATAAAAAATTAATATTAAAATGCATTTATAAAGTATGGGAATTGAAATTTGGCCTTCAATTATAGATGGGTATAAAATTATTTCTACTGATATAATTGCGTAGGATGACCCAACCATGAATGATTATAATAAAAATTGAAATGCCACGAATGCTTTATATTTCCATTTAAGTGATGAGGAATTTAACATAATATCTGCATGTAAAACTACCGATGAAATTAGGGATACCTAGTCTGTTTCACATGGAGGAACTTCTACTGTGAATGAAATGAGACTCAACACATATAAAATTAAATATGATATGTTTAAAATTAATCACGATGATCATATTTATGACATGTATCTCAGGTTCAATGAAATTTTCGAAATATTTATTTCTCTTGGAAGAGATGTTACTGCCAAAGAACAAATCACAAGGATTGTCAGATTCCTACCCAACAGATGCTGAGGAACCTCTATCTCTATTACAAAGACATGTGACTTAAAAAAATTGCCTGTAAATGAACTCATTGGGAAACTAATGATGTGTGATGAGGATTTGAAATTAAATAAGGAACAGTAGGATGAACCCCAAAAATCTGTTGTATTCAAAACCACCACCTCAAAACACAAAAACCAAAGTGAAACTGCAAGTCTTTGTAAAAAGTTCTATCAGTGAACAATCATCACCTGATAGTGATGAGGAGATGGCTCAATTAGCTTAAACATTTAATAAATTTTAAAAAATTGAATATCTTTTATAAAAAAACCTAACTTCAAAGGAATATATAATCAAAATAGAATCTGGATTAATGATTGGAAAATACATGATAATTATGATGATATAGTATATTATAAATGTAAGACAAAGGGGAATGTAAAGGTAGATTATCCCAAGATCATGTATAAAATCAAATATGAGGACAAATATAAAAAGCATAAAAAAGACAATGAATGAAATTCGGAGAGATTTTAAGGATAGTTTAGGTGACTCAGAATCATAACCTGATTCGAATATGTGTTTCATGAAAAACACATCTTAGTTAACCCTTGAATCTCCTGTAAAAAATACCTATTTTTATTGCGATGAAAGAGATTCTGAATATATTTCTAAAGAATAAGTGTATATTTTATGAAATATTATTGAAGATACATCCGTTGAACTAAAAAACTAATACATGTTTTTATTGAAACAATATGCTATTAACTTGACTATTAAATCATAACATTCTATTGAATTATATAAAAATGCTCAATAACTCAATGAAAACAATGAATTAAATCTATCGAATGAGAAATTTAAAAAGAACTATAGAAATTCATTAAGGGTAAATATACCTCAGAAAAAATTATAGGTAATCAAATTTCCCTTAAATACACTACTAGTATTGTTTATCAACCTGGTAAATGAAATTTTGGAAAACCCAATTTAGTTTCGAAATCTAGAACATATTGCTTTTCTACTTGTTTAGAAAAACATTTAGATAATTCAAATTATGAAAAAATCCTTATTGTTTCAAGCTTTTCTAGACCAAATAGAGGTTATCTTTCATATACTTTATATAATTCTTAATGAAAAACTATTCTAGAGATGTCGGTTTATAAAGTATTAGATACAAATATTTCTACACCAAAAAAAATGGGTACCAAATCCTGTTTTTATTATAATATATTGTGGGAATTTTGATTAAATATCTCTGGAAAAATCTTATGGTACATGGATAGTGCATGTTTAAGACACATGACCGAAGACTATTCTTTCTTCAAATACATAATAATAATTGATCATTGACATGTCAGTATTGGTGACAATGACAATGCAAAAATATTTAGCCTTTGCCAAATTGGTAACACAAATTCGGTTTTAATTTACATTGAAATTTTTTTATGGTCTGAAATATAATATTTTTTGTATTTCCCAACTATGTTATAATAGATTTCCTGTTAAATTTGAATATCTTTCCTACAATATTTTTAATTTTAAAAATTAATTAGTATTTTCTGAATTGATAAATAAAAAAGTATACTCTATTAACATAGATTCCATTATTTAAATAATTGATTCATGTTTAAATGAATTTCCCAAAGAGTCTAGGATTTATCAAAGAAGACTAGTACACTGAAATATTAACTCCCTTAGAAAGATAACTAGAAACAGTGTAGTCAAATTCCTTCCCAAACACTAGTTTCGAAATGATAATTTCTGTAATCCTTGTCCGAAGGTAGATCCGCACAAAATTTCCATCCAAACAAAGAATGAAGTGTCAACTTCTAAACCTCATGAGCTGGTTAATATACATTTATTTGGACCATACCTATTTTCTAGTTTAAATGGTAAGCACAATTTTTGTGTTTTTGTAGATGACTTTTCTAGATATACTTGGACCCTCTTTTTCTCTCACAAAAGTGATGCATATTCTTAGTTTACAAAATATGGTAAAACTTTAAAAAATCATAGTGGACTTGTTATTAATTAAATATGAAGTGTTCTAGACTGTGAGTTTGAAAATAAATTGATTGAATCCTTATGCTCCAATAAATTTTGTAGTCATATGTTCTATTCCCTAGAACACATCAGGAAAATGGAATTTTAGAATGAAGAAATAGGATCATGTAAGAGATTTCTAGAACCATGCATAGTTAGTATGACTTATGTATTTATTTTTTATATGAAGATTTAAATACTTTATTCATTATTATCAACAGAGTGTTGATTATATATATTCTTAGAAGAACTGCATATGTGTTATGGAATAATAGAAAACCAAAAGTAAGCTAATTCATTATCTTTGGTTGTAATTTATATATAATTAATACAATGTACAATCATGAAATTTTTGCATCTAAGAGTGATGAAGAAATTTTTCTATGATATTAAATATCTTGTAAATATTATAGTTTATTTAACAAAAGAACTTAATGTTTGAAATAACCATTCCATGTCAAGTTTGATGAAATATATCCACATGATCCTAAGACCTATATAGGGAACCTGGAGGATTATATGTCAAATCTTGCCAATAAAGCTAAATCCTCTGACAATATTTTTATGGAATCTGTGAAAACTCCCAGTTTTATAAATTCTCCATATTCAAGTCATAATGAACCTGAACCTATTGAAGAACATTCAATCTATAGCCCCTTAATTTTAGAGCTACTAGAACCCTCAATAACCATCCTTAAATGTTGATATATAATATATATATCAAGGAACTGAGACTAGATCTTCACATATAAATCAGGTTATAAAACAAGTTTTCTTGTCACAACAGGAACCACAAAACATTAATGATGCTATCAATGATTAATTATGGGTGATGGATATGCAATAATAACTTAATCAGTTAGAAAGAATCACTGTTTGTAAACATGTTGACAGAACCAAAGACATATTTACCATTAGTACTAAATGGGTGTTTAGAAATATGGTAGACGAATATGGTAATATAGTTAAAAAAAATATCCTAAATTGTTTTCACAAATCTATATTCAATTGGAAGTAATTGACAATGAGGAGACCATTGAACCGGTAGATAGACATAATGCCATAAGAACAATTCTTTTGTGTGCTTCACTTCTTAATTTAAAACTATATTAAATGGATTTCATGAGTACATTCCTAAATGGGTATATATCAAAGATTGTCTTTGTCTAACAACCCCCTGGATTCAAAAATCCTCACATCCCAAATCATGTTTTCAATTTATCAAATGCTTTGTATGGTTTAAAATAAGCTCCAAGATCTTGGTATGATAGACTATATACTTTTATTATTTTCAAAGGATTTTAAAAATGTAGTGATTATTGTACTAATTTTATTAAATGAATCTACAATTATTTATTAGTAGTTCAAATTTATTTATATGATATTATATATGGATATTCCATTTTTTTATTTCTTAAATTTTCTAAAATGATTCAAAATAAATTTTAAATGAGTCTAAGGGGTGAACAAAAATTCATTCTTATATTTCAAATATTTCAAAATAAATATATTATTTTATTAATTAAAATAAAATATACAAAAGATATTCTAAATTTTTTTAGCTTAGATATCACAAAAAGTATTGATATGCCAATGAGTACTACATGTATATTGGATATTGATGAAGTTGGAAAATATATTGATTAGAACACTTACAGAGGAATGATTGGAAGCTTACTCTACATAAGTGCTAGCCGACCTAAAATTATGTTTAGTGTATTTTTGTTTTCTCTTATTCTTACAAACCCTAGGGAATATCATTTAAATGGTTTTGAAAGGATTTTCAAATACCTACAACATACACTCAATATAGGATGGGGCAATCCCAGAGGACAATAATTTGAGTTAGTTAGTCATTATGATGCTTATTTCAGTGGTTGTATGTTTGAGAAAAAAGTCACCCCTAGAACATGTACCTTTTTAGGAAAATCCCCAAGTAAATTCGTGTAGTAAGAAAATAAACATTGTTGCATTATCTACTGTCGCAGTTGAATACATAGCTACTATAAGTTGTTGTGCACAAATTTTGTCGATGAAAAAAAATTACTATATTATTGATATCAATTTAGGCATGTTCCCATAAATTGTGACAATAAAATTTCAATTAATATCTCAATAAATGTTGTATCACATCCCCTGACAAAACATATTGATGTAAGGCATCAGTTTTTAATAGATCATTATAAAAAAGTTGATATAACTTTAGAATTCATTGGAAATGAATATCAGCTTGCTGATATATTCACCAAAGCCTAATATTATGAAAGGATAAATTACTTCAAACATGATTTTTGAATGAAAAATATTATGTAGAATGTTTAATATTTTAAAATATACTATTTCACAGCTAACTGTTTCACATTTTATGGTTTCTGAAGTCATTGTCTTAGGATAACAGTCTAACTCTCGTAGTTCTATAGGTTACTCACTTTTAGTTACTCTCTTATGTATATGGTGTCACAGTTACTATCTCTTAGTTACTCTCTGAAACATTCTATCTTACATTCACTCCCGGTGGAGACAAACCATAAATAAGACACCATGAAAACCTATTCTGGTCTCACTATGAGAACCTGTTTTGGTCTCACTGTGAGAACATGTTTCAGTCTCACTATAAAGACACTTATTCATTTTATTTTTATTTTATTACCCATATCATTTTTTTTATTATTTTATGATATTAATTCAATTACTTTTAGATTTTTGATCCATGAAATACCAAAACAATAAAAACCAAATGTCTTCCACTAGTTTCTTCACTCGAGCTCTCTTTTCTCATAACCTAAACCCTTATCTATCAAATTGTAAGACCTCCATCATAAAGATCTATCTTTTGAACACTCCTTGAATGACCAGAATGAAGCACCCATCTTCCATAGCTTATGATATGTGATGATCAAAAAGAAAGTGAAAAGAGCACCAAAGGTAACAGTCAAAGAAATGTCGAACCTGAATATTAATGGAAGAATAATGGTACTGGAAAATGAAGTATTCCCTAAGTTGTTTCATTCAAGTAATTATTTAGTGCTGAATATACTGAAATATTGGGGAAGGATTAAATGGTCATGAAGGATAAAAAGATGATTTTTCCAAAGCTTATTTCTCAGTTATATCAGTTTGATCTGTTTTCATTCAATGCTGAATATAGAATTATAGTGAGGACCTAGATCAGCTTCCAAATATGGGCCTTTTCCTCATGGTTATGAGATGAATTCCTAGATATACCCCATTAACGATGTTTTTGAGAAATACCTGATAGTTCCTCCTCCTCCTAGTGATATTTTGGTTTTAGAAGATTCTTTCAAAAGCATGATTGGCAAGAAATGGAATAGAAGAGCTATTGGTTCTAAATTTGATAGTGAATCTACATTGTTATTTTGTTTATCCAAAATCATATTAGTCCATGAAAATTGTAACATCCCAAGTAAGTAATGAATAAATAGATATTTTTATCTATGTCTATTAATGAACTAGATACTGTTTTAGAGGCTTAAAATGAAAATAAATCCAATCTTAAGCATGGAATACACTAATATTTTTAAAAGATTATTTTACTACCTTTTGATGGAAAAACCTTTTTAAATCTATCTTTTGACAATTTTATAAGCTATGTTTTTCAAAATAAACTTATTCTTTATGATTGGGATATCAGAATTTACTTTGTGTGAATTTTTGGTATTTTTCTGACAATGTTCATTTTTTAATGAATATTGAAAAATACTGCATTTTACATCAAAACTGATTTTTAATATAATTTATTTATATGATTAGATTATATTTTGAATTGGTCTTAATGTGTAATCTGAATATAGTTTTACCATTTAATCCAATTGTGGTCATTGAAATCAATTTCACTTTGAAATTAGACTTAAACTGGTGTCAATCTTTTGATACTTATTGTTTTATAAAAACATGCTATTTGCTCTGACAGCCGGAATTAATTATTAAATTAATTAATGTGACTTATATGTTTTGAATTTTGTAAAATTGAATTCATTTTTGAATTCGGAATATCAAATATAGCTTAGGGTGAATTTTTGGTAATTTTCTGAATAACATCAATTTTTGATGAATAGTGAAACCATTAAGTGGTACATATAAAAACTAATTTTCCGTTTAAATGAAATTTTTCCATCATTGTGTTTTGAATTTAAAAAATCGGACATACATGGTTGCCAATAAGAAGTAAAATGTGGCTCAATGAGATTAAAATAATTTTTTGGTGAATAGTAACTTATTAAGTTTTTATTCGCGATTAAGGGTAATTAGTGTAATTGAATGTAAAAATGATATTATAAAAATATGAAAACACCATGAAACTTGTCCTACCCCTATTTGATGAGTCATGGCCGACCAAGAAAACACATGGGTCGATTTAGGGGACCCTATGGAGCCTCTTGGGTGAGATAATGACTTTAATGCTTTTTTTTAAAATATAGGTGAAAATGAAACTAACATAAATCGTTTTACTAAAACAATTTTTAGAAGGGGTTATACTAATCATAATTTTTTATATAAATACTATTTGGAAATGTAAAAAGATTTCCTACATCAGGATATTTTTTTATAATTTTTAGACCTTATATAAATTAATTAAATTATGACCTCATGATGATGCAATGATGACCTCATTAATGAACAGTTTAAATAAAATGGAATGATAATGTAATATCTAAGACCTACACATGTCAAAAACATATTGGATGAGTGTAGTTAGAACCCTTATCACCTTATCCTAGAATTATATCAATGTGGGACCTTTTGAATCCGAAATTCATTTTAAAATAAAGTAATTTATCATTACTTTCCAAGAGTACCCCTCCTCTACTCTTATAAAAGGCCCCAACCACTAACTCATTACCCAGACTCCCAAAGCCTTTGGTTCGGCCAACCCCTGCCCATTTTGTCTCTAAAATTCCCTATATTACTCCTTGAAGCCTCACTTTGGGCAGAATTCTTCCCAAGGAAGCCTTTTAGCTCAAACCAAAGGGAGTTACCCAATTTCAAGGTAATGTCTTCTTTTGAGTCCTTTTGTTTTATTTTGCTTCTCCAACCCCCTAAACTCTTTTTATTTACTTCATTATCTTCAATATACTAGGATGTTGTTATAATATTTATTCGAGCTACACTCTCACACAACTACATCAAATGGATAAAGAACATACGGTTTCTGTGGATGGCGAAATTCTGCCTCCTGAAACGATGATTGTTCAATACTCATTTAACACCTTCAAAGGTGGCCATTATGATGTCACTATTTTTATATATGATACATAATATGTTTATTCTTTCCTTAATCTTCTGTATTTTTCATTTATGGCATACAATTATTGTTTCCGTTATGGGTAAACACGATATCTTCATTTAAGGAAGTGCGTACTACCGCCCCCCCAAAGTGATTTGATTCGTTAAATACCATATGTGGGACGTATAAAGGATGGAGCTATGATATTATATATTTTATTATACTGGAATTATAATATACTCTTATATCATTATGATTCCATTCCAGAAAATATGAAATAGAAATGGAAGTAGCGTCCATGCGTACGTACGACTTACCGTCTCCATGAATGGTGCATTTCTTTTCTTACCTCTAAATGTGATGTAATATTATAAATACATGTATATTCTGAATATATATGATATATATGTAATCCAAATCATTAATATCATTCTGGATATAACGAACCGTTGACCAAATTAACAACATGTAAGTTTAAGAAGTCTATTTTTGACTTAAGAACCAAATACCGACAAAATGAACATTATTAACTTAAATGATTACATGATGTTCATAACATGGTATAAAAGGAATAATGAACTTGAAAAGGTTATTAAGAAAGTAGATATTAACTCAAGTTTATTATTCAAGAGATTAAAGAACAGTCGGGTCAATTCGGATATGAGGTAAGGGAACTTCTTAACCCAATTACCATTCATTGGGTTAATCTCCTATTTTCAAATTATGTCGTGATATTATTATGTCCTATCTTGTATTTTTTACTTTCTTTATGTGTACTTATAGCGAATTCACATAATAGATCTATTTTATTTTAAAAATGATCTTTGTATGGGACTTCGTCTCAATCTCCTTTCATTGAGGCATATTTTATTTTATACACAACTTTGTTTTATACGGTGTATAAACCCCATTGACTTTTACGTTTATTCAAAAGAAATATTTTTTATACAAAGCGTTTACTAAACGAAAAAGGGAATGTTTTTGTCGTACGTATGTGGCGACAACGACTTCTCCGCTGTCGTGACCGTTATTTGAGTTTCAGCTTCCTCTACAAGCCATACTTTTTTTAAATGAAAAATAAATACCATGTTTTACTTTTCTTTTATTTCGGTATTGAAAATTGTTTTCATAATGTTTTTATATCAATGTGTTGTATTGATATATTGTGATTGAAAGGTGGAATTGTTATGTTTCCTTTATGCACGTTTTATGTGATACGATTATATTGAGGTTCTTGGGCATTATTATGAAGACAGGTGGTTCTGTGATAGACTAAGGGTAGGTGAGCCTGATATAGCTCTCCAATGCATTGGGTAACGGGAAGGAGTGAAACGTTAAGGTTTCTCCGAAGAGATTTACGGAATATACTGTGATGGGTATTCCAAATGTAACCAAGAGGGTTACTCCCTACGTAAGAATGTTATGAATGCCTCAAGTTACCTTTATGTCTTATGATTTCTATGATTTATTCATGATATGATGAGGTATATTAAAGTGCTTATGTTTTATGGGTAATGTATGATCTCATGCTTATGTATATATGTACCCACGTTTCCTTTCCATATTTTTATATCCCTTACTGATCTTTTTATGCTAATCCCATGTTTTTTGAAATGTTTTTCACAGGTCAAGGGAAAGGTACATGATATGATGATAGTGTCAAGGAAGTGTCAAGAAAGAATCCATGTTTTATTTTAAATATGTTTCCATTGATGGGAATGAAGAATACTATCTTTATGTAACCACTTTGTTTATATGTGGAATGTAATGCATGTTTTATGATCTAATTCTCTAAAAATCTAAACCCGAAAAGATCCTCAATGTGTAATCTTGTAATAACTCAAGATTAAGTAAGGTTTAAGGCTTGGGGCCTTATAGTTGGTATCAGAGGTCAGTTTAGATAACATTAGGAGTTAGAATTATATTAAATGATTATCCAAAAATATTTTTTTTTGAAATGATATAGCACTTAAAGATTACCATGTTGCTTCATCTAAGACATGTTTGTTCAGAATGGTTTTCTGCAGAGGAAACAGGGAGGCAGTGCAAGGAAGGCATAAAAAAGGAAATAACATTCCGAATCTGTATCTTGAGATGGTCGGAATTGGAACTGAACAGTTTGTTGCAGTAATGGCGCAGTTGACTCAAGTGATAAATGGCGGTGGTATCCATACACGAGATCAGCTAGATCAACCGCAGAGGAACATGTCAGTGGTGGAACATTTCATGAGGCAACATCCCCCATCATTTAGAGGATCATCTAACCCTGTGCTAGCTGAAGGGTGGATTAAATCACTGGAGAAGATTTTCGATGTCATGGGGTGCTCAGACAATCAAAAGGTTAGTCTTGTTATTTACCATTTGGAGGGTGAGGCAGATCAGTGGTGGTCGATGGTTAAAAATATCAGGGATTCTGATGAGATTGATGCTCCCGACTGGGATGAATTCAAAGGTATGTTTCTTGAGAAGTATTTTCCTAAGGCTTCTCGACTTAGTATGGAAAAGCAATTATTGGAATTGAGGCAAGAGGAAGACTCAGTTGCTGCCTATGAAGAATGGTTCACTCGATTGGCAAGGTATGCTCCAAATTTTATCTGAGACCTTGATAGTAAAATCAATCATTTTTACTCAGGATTAAAGCCAAAATATCAAAGGGCATTAGCTTCTCGTGAGTTTAAAAGTAATGAAAATCTTGTCCGATGTGCTGAGAAGGTAGAAATGGAGTTTGCCGATGATCAAGTGTTCTATAACAACCAACAGAAGAAGATACTGAGGTGGCAGGAGAAAGGTAAGAATTCTTCAAAAAAGTCGGATAGTAAGAAAACTAAGTTTCCAGTTTCTGATAAATGTGGCAAAAGGCATGCTGGGGAATGTCTTCTGAATTCTGGAAAGTGCAACCGATGTGGTAAGATGGGACATAAGGCACGTGATTGCACTGAAAAGGATCAAGGTGAAGGTAAGAACAAATTTTATTTACATTTAATGAAATGTTATAGGTGCAATGAGATGGGTCACTATGAAAATGAGTGTCTGACAAAGAGCTTGAGTGATGGGATGCAGTTAGAATACAAGAAGAAAGGGGTGGTGAAATCCTTTTCAACTACTTCAGCATATGTCGGGCCATCAAATGATGTTGTATCAGCTCCAGGGAGCTCAGTTTTTTTCAAAGATTGACTTGAGATCGGGGTACCATCAGCTGAAGGTAAAGGAGAAAGATATTACGATGACCATGTTCTGTACGATATATGGCCATTATGAATTTGAAGTAATGCCTTTTGGGCTAACCAATGCACCTGCTGTATTCATGGACTTAATTAATAGAATTTTCCATGAGTTCTTGGATAAGTTTGTGGTGGTTTTCATTGATGATATTTTGGTGTTTTCTAAAAGTAAAGAAAAACATGAAAGACATTAAAGGGTTATCTTGAAAACCATAAAAGAAAAGAAACTATATGGAAAATTCAGCAAGTGTGAGTTTTGGTTGCAACAAATTTCTTTACTTTGTCATATTGTCTCTAAAGATGGAATAACTGTTGATCCTGCAAAAACAAAAGTTGTGGAAGACTGGCCAAGACCTACAAATGTAACTGAGATTCGTAGTTTCCTTGGTTTGGCAGGCTATTACCGAAGGTTTGTTAGAAATTTTTCACGGTTATCTAGTCCAATGACTAAGCTAACTCGGAAAGGTGTTAAGTATATCTGGACAAAATAATGTGATGATTGTTTTAGAAATTTAAAAGAAGATTGGTGAATGCTCCAGTTTTGGCACTACCTTCCAGGAATGGTGAGTTTGTTATCTACAGTGATGCTTCATTGAAAGGACGTGGTTGCGTCCTAATGCGGAATGATCAGGTAATTGCTTATGCTTCACAAAAGTTGAAATCTCATGAGGTAAATTACCCTACACATGATTTGGAATTAGGTTCTGTTGTTTTTGCTTTAAAAATTTGGAGGCATCATTTGTATGGAGTAAAGTGTGAAATATATACCGATCACAAAATTTTAAAGTATATATTCACTCAGAAAGAGTTGAACATGAGACAAAGGAGATGGATAGAATTAATCAAGGATTATGATTGTACAATTCATTACCATCCGGGAAAAGCAAATAAAGTGGCTGATGCTTTGAGTCAATAAAGTAATGCTTCATTAGCAATGTTGCATTTGGAACGTGATCCTTTGGTTAAGGATTTGATAAACTTTGGAAAAGAAGTTGTTGGTGCAGGAAGTTCTTCTATTTTGATTCAGGTATCAGTGAGATCATCTCTATCAGATAGAATCAAGAATGCACAGAAGAAAGACAATGAGTTGTAGAAGAAGGTAGAGCTGGTTCAGAAAGGTAAGTTGCCTGAATTCAACATTGATAGTGATTGTGTTTTAAGATTTGGGAAGAGATTGTGTGTTCCTTGTGATTCACAGTTGAAGAGAGAGTTGTTATGTGAAGTTCATAGTTCTCCGTTTTCAGTTCATCCTGGAAGTACTAAGATGTACAGAGATCTGCGGGAGTATTACTGGTGGGATGGAATGAAAAGAGATATTGCTGATTTTACTGTGAAGTGTTTGACATGTCAACAAGTTAAAGCAGAGAGGCAGTTACTTAAAGGGATGCTTCAGCCATTACCAGTGCCAGAGTGGAAATGGGAGAATATATCCATGGACTTTGTTGTGGGATTACAGAGTACATCTCGAGGTAATAATGCAATATGGGTTATTGTTGATCGCTTGAATAAATCTGCTCATTTCCTTGCTATACGAGATACTCTTTACCTAGATCAACTTTCCCGTTTGTATCTTAAAGAGATAGTTAGGTCACATGGAGTTCCCCTCTCCATTGTATCTGATCATGATCCCAGGATCACATCTAACTTTTAGAAATGCCTTCAGAAGTCGTTGGGTACTGAATTAAATTTTAGTACATCTTTTCATCCTCAATCAGATGGCCAGTCAGAACGAACAATTCAGAGATTGGAGGATATGATACATTCTTGCTCTATAGATTATCAGGTAAGTTGGGACCAACATATATCTTTGGTTGAATTTTCATATAATAACAGTTTTCATTCCAGTATGCAGATGGCACCATTTCAGGCATTATATGGGAAGCGGTGTCGAAATCCAGCTTTCTGGTATGAAGTGGGTGAAAGGAAGTTGAAGGGACCAGAATTGGTAGAAGAGATGGCAGAAAAAGTTCAGCTGATTCAGAAGCACATGAGAACAGCTCAGAGCAGGCAGAAGAGTTATGGGGATAACTGGAGGAAGGATCTATCTTTCGAGGTAGGTGATCATGTTTTCCTCAAGGTTTCTCCTTGGAAAAGTGTGATAAGATTTGGTAAGAAAAGAAAGCTGAGTCCAAGGATTATTGGACCATATGAAATTCTGGAGATATTTGGATCAGTTGCATACCGGGTGGCTTTACCTCCGATTTTATCTCAGGTATAGAATGTTTTTCACGTTTCGATGTTGAGAAAGTACATGCCAGATCCATCTCATGTTTTGAGTCCAGAGGTAGTTCAGCTGGAAGAGAACATATCTAATGAGAAAAAACCGGTCCAGATTCTTGACCCCAGGGAGCAAGTGTTACAGAATAAGGTGATTCACCAGGTAAAGGATTTGTAGAAAAAACCACATGATTGAAGAGGCAACATGGGAATCTGAAAAATGCAATGAGGGATAAGTACCCCCATTTATTCGATAAGTAAATAAATTGCGGGGTCACAATTTTCTAAAGGGGGGAAGGATGTAACATCCCAAGTAAGTAATGAATAAATTGATATTTTTATCTATGTCTATTAATGAACTAGATACTATATTAGAGGATTAAAATGAAAATAAATCCAATCTTATGCATGGAATACACTAATATTTTTAAAAGATTGTTTTACTGCCTTTTGATGGAAACCCCTTTTTAAATCTATCTTTTGACAATTTTATAAGCTATGTTTGTCAAAGTAAACTTATTCATTATGATCGGGACATCAAAATTTACTTTTTGTGAATTTTTGGTATTTTTCTGACAATGATCATTTTTTAATAAATAGTGAAAAATACTGCATTTTACATCAAAACTGCTTTTTAATATAATTTATTTATATGATTAGATTATCTTTTGGATTGGTCTTAATGTGTAATCTGAATATATTTTTACTATTTAATCAAATGGTGGTCATTGGATTCAATTTCACTTTGAAATTAGACTTAAACTGGTGTCAATCTTTTGATACTTATTGTTTTATAAAAACACGCTATTTGCTCTCACAGCGGGAATTAATTATTAAATTAATTAATGTGACTTATATGTTTTGAATTTTTTAAAATAGACTTCATTTTTGAATTCAGAATATCAAATATAGCTTAGGGTGAATTTTTGGTAATTTTCTGAAAAACTTCAATTTTTGATGAATAGTGAAACCACTAAGTGGTACTTATAAAAACTGATTTTCTGTTTAAATGAAAATTTTCCATCACTGTATTTTGAATTTCAAAAATCCGACAGACATGGTTTCCATTAAGAAGTAAAATGTGGTTCAATGAGATTAAAATAATTTTTTGGTGAATAGTAACTTCTTATGTTTTTAATCGCGATTAGAGATAATTAGTGTAATTTAAGGTAAAAATGATATTATAAAAATATGAAAACACCATAAAACTTGTCCTACTCCTATTGGATGAGTCATGGACGACCAAGACAACACATGGGTCGATTTAGGGGACCCTATGGATCCTCTTGGTTGAGATAATGACTTTAATTCATTTTTTAAAATAAAGGTGAAAATGACACTAACATTACTTGTTTTACTAAAAAAAATTTAGAAGGGGTTATACTAATAATAATTTTGTCTATAAATACTCTTTGGAAATATAAAAAGATTTCCTACATCAGGATATTTTTTTTATAATTTTTAGACATTAATGAAATTAATTTAATTATGACATCATGATGAGGCAATGATGACCTCATTAATGAACAGTTTAAATAAAATGGAAAGATAATGTAATATCTAAGACCTACACATGTTCAAAACCTATTGGATGAGTGGATTTCGAACCCTTATCACCTTATCCTCGAATTATATCTATGTGGGACCTTTTTAATCCGAAACTCGTTTTAAAATAAAGTAACTTATCTTTACTTTCCAAGAGTACCCCTCCTCTCCTCTTATAAAAGGCCCCCACCTCTACCTCATTACCCACACTCCCAAAGACTTTGGCTCGGCCAAAACCTGCCGATTTTGTCTCTCCACTTCCCTCTATTACTCCTTGAAGCCTCACATTGGGCAGAAGTCTTCCCAAGAATGCCTTTGAGCTCAAACCAAAGGGAGTTACCCGATTTTAAGGTAATGTCTTCTTTTGAGTCCTTTGGTTTTATTTTTCTTCTCCAACCCTATAAACTCTTTTTATTTAATTATTTATCTTCAATATACTAGGATTTTGTAATAAGAATTATTCGAGGTACACTATCACACAACTACATCAAATGGTTAAAGAACATACGGTTTCCGTGGATGGCGAAATTCTGCCTCCCGAAACGATGATTGTTCAATACTCATTTAACACCTTCAAAGGTGGCCATTATGATGTCACTATTTTTATATATGATATATAATATGTTTATTCTTTCCTTAATCTTCTATATTTTTCATTTATGGAATACCATTATTGTTTCCATTATGGGTAAACACGATATCTTCATTTAAGGAAGTGCAGACTACCGCCCCCTCAAAGTGATTTGATTCGTTAAATACCATATATGGGACGTATAAAGGATGGAACTACGATATTATATATGTTATTATACTGGAATTATAATATACTCTTATATCATTATGATTCCATTCCAGAAAATACGAAATAGAAATGGAAATAGTGTTCATGCGTACGTACGGCTTACCGTCTCCCTGAACGGTGCATTTCTTTTCTTACCTCTAAATGTGATGTAATATTATAAATACATGTATATTATGAATATATATGATATATATGTAATCCAAATCATTAATAACATTCTGGATATAACGTACCTTTGACCAAATTAACAACATGTAAGTGTAAGAAGTCTATTTTTGACTTAAGAACCAAATACCGACAAAATGAACATTATTAACTTAAATGATTACATGATGTTCATAACATGGTATAAAAGGAATAATAAACTTGAAAAAGGTTCTTAAGAAAGTAGATATTAACTCAAGTTTATTATTCAGGAGATTAAAAAACGGTCGGGTCAAGTCGGATAGGAGGTAAGGGAACTTTTTAACCCAATTACCATTCTTTGGGTTAATCTCCTACTTTCAAATTATGTCAAGATATTATTATGTCCTATATTGTATTTTTACTTTCTTTATGTGTACTTATAGTGAATAAACATAATAGATCTATTTCATTTTAAAAATGATCTTTGTATGGGACTTCGTCTCAATATCCTTTCATTGAGGCATGTTTTATTTTATACACAACTTTGTTTTATACGGTGTATAAACCCCTTTGACTTTTACGTTTATTCAAAAGGAATATTTTTTATACAAAGCGTTTACTAAACGGCAAAAGGGAATGTTTTTGTCATACGTATGCGGCAACAACGACTTCTCCGCCGTTGTGATCGTTATTTGAGATTCGGCTTCCTCTACAAGCCATACTTTTTTTTAAAAGAAAAATAAATACCATGTTTTAATTTTCTTTTATTTTGGTATTGAAAATTGTTTTCATAATGTTTTTATATCAATGTGTTGTATTGATATATTGTGATTGAAAGGTGGAAATTTTATGTTTCCTTTATGCATGTTTTATGTGATACGATTATATTGAGGTTCTTGGGCATTATTATGAAGACGGGTGGTTTCGTGATAGACTAAGGGCGGGTGAGCCTGATATAGCTCTCCAATGCATTGGGTAACGGGAAGGAGTGAAACGTTAAGATTTCTCCAAAGAGATTTAGGGAATATACTGTGATGGGTATTCCAAACGTAACCAAGAGGGTTACACCCTACGTAAGAATTTTATGAATGCCTCAAGTTACCTTTATGTCTTATGATTTCTATGATTTATTCATGATTTGATGAGGTATGTTAAAGTGCTTATGTTTTATGGGTAAAGTATGATATCATCCTTATGTATATATGTACCCATGTTTCCTTTCCATATTTTTATATCCCTTACTGAGCTTTTTATGCTCATCCCAAGTTTTTTGAAATTTTTTTCACAGGTAAAGGGAAAGGTACATGATATGATGATAGTGTCAAGGAAGTGTCAAGAAATAATCCATGTTTTATTTTAAATATTTTTCCATTTATGGGAATGAAGAATACTATCTTTATGTAACCACATTGTTTATATGTGGAATGTAATGCATGTTTTATTATCTAATTCTCTAAAACTCCAAACCCGAAAAGATCCTCAATGTGTAATCTTGTAATAACTCAAGATTAAGTAAGGTTTAAGGCTTGGGGCCTTATAGTTGGTATCAGTGGTCGGTTTAGATAACTTTAGGAGTTAGAATTCTATTAAATGATTATCCAAAAATATTTTTTTTAAATGATATAGCATTTAAAGATTACCATGTTGCTTCATCTATGACATGTTTGTTCAGAATGGTTTTCCGCAGAGGAAACAGGGAAGCAGTGCAAGGAAGGCATACAAAAGGAAATAACCTTCCGAATCAGCATCCTGAGATGGTCGGAATTGGAACTGAACAATTTGTTGTAGTAATGGCACAGTTGACTCAAGCGATAAATGGCAGTGGTATCCATACACGAGATCAGCCAGATCAACCGTAGAGGAACATGTCAGTGGTGGAAAATTTCATGAGGCAACATCCCCCATCATTCAGAGGATCATCTGACCCTGTGCTAGCTGAAGGGTGGATTAAAGAAATGGAGAAGATTTTCGATATCATGGGGTGCTCAGACAATCAAAAGGATAGTCTTTCTATTTACCATTTGGAGGGTGAGGCAGATCAGTGTTGGTCGATGGTTAAAAATATCAGGGACACTGATGAGATTGATTCTCTCGACTGGGATGAATTCAAAGGTATGTTTCTTGAGAAGTATTTTCCTATGTCTGTTCGACTTAGGATGGAAAATCAATTCTTGGAATTGAGGCAAGAGGAAGACTCAATGGCTGCCTATGAATTAAGGTTCACTTGATTGGCAAGGTATGCTCCAAATTTTATCTGAGACCTTGATAGTAAAATCAAACGTTTTTACTCAGGATTAAAGGCAAAATATCGTAGGGCATTATCTTCTCGTGAGTTTAAAAGTTATGAAAATGTTGTCTGATGTGCTGAGAAGGTGGAAATGGAGTTTGCCGATGATCAAGTGTTCTATAACAACCAACAGAAGAAGAGACCGAGGTGGCAGGAGAAAGGTAAGAATTCTTCAAAAAAGTCTGATGGTAAGAAAACTATGTTTCCAGTTTGTGATAAATGTGGCAAAAGGAATGCTGGTCAATATCTTCTGAATTCTGGAAAGTGAAACTGATGTGGTAAGATGGGACATAAGGCTCGTGATTGCACTGAAAAGGATCAAGGTGAAGGTAAGAACAAATTTTATTTACAGTTAGTGAAATGTTATAAGTGCAATGAGATGGGTCACTATGCAAATGAGTGTCCGACAAAAAGCTTGAGTGATGGGATGCTGTTAGACTACAAACAGAAAGGGGTGGTGAAATCCTTTTCAACTACTTCAGCAGATGTCGGGCCATCAAATGAAGTGTATCAGCTCCAGGGAGCTTAGTTTTTTTCAATTATTGACTTGAGATCGGGGTACCATCAGCTGAAGGTAAAGGAGGAAGATATTCCGAAGACCACGTTCCGTACGAGATATGGCCATTATGAATTTGTTGTAATGACTTTTGGGCTAACCAATGCACCTGCTATATTCATGGACTCAATTAATAGAATTTTCCATGAGTTCTTGGATAAGTTTGTGGTGGTTTTCATTGATGATATTTTGGTGTTTTCTAAAAGTAAATAAAAACATGAAAGACATTTAAGGGTTATCTTGCAAACCTTAAAACAAAAGAAACTATATGGAAAATTAAGAAAGTGTGACTGTTGGTTGCAACAATTTTCTTTCCTTTGTAATATTGTCTCTAAAGATGGAATATTTGTTGATCCTGCAAAAACAAAAGTTGTGGAAGACTGGCCAAGACCTACAAATGTAACTGAGATTCTTAGATTCCTTGGTTTGGCAGGCTATTACCGATGGTTTGTAAGAAATTTTTCACGGTTATCTAGTCCAATGACTAAGCTAACTCAGAAAGGTGTTAAGTTTATATGGACAAAATAATGTGATGATTGTTTTTAGGAATTTAAAAGATGATTGGTGAATGCTCCAGTTTTGGAACTACCTTCCAGGAATGGTGAGTTTGTTATCTACAGTGATGCTTCATTGAAAGGACTTGGTAGCGCCCTAATGCAGAATGATCAGGTAATTGCTTATGCATCACGACAGTTGAAAACTCATGAGGTAAATTACCCTACACATGATTTGGAATTAGCTGCTGTTGTTTTTGCTTTAAAAATTCGGAGGCGTCATTTTTATGGACAAAAGTGTGAAATATATACCGATCACAAAATTTTAAAGTATATATTCATTCAGAAAGAGTTGAACATGAGACAAAGGAGATGGCTAGAATTAATCAAGGATTATGATTGTACAATTCATTACCATCCGGGAAAAGAAAATAAAGTGGTTGATGCTTTGAGTCGATAAAGTAATGCTTCATTAGCAATGTTGCATTTGGAACATGATCCTTTGGTTCAGGATTTGATGAACTTTGGCAAAGAAGTTGTTGGTGCAGGAAGTTCTTCTGTTTTGTTTCAGGTATCAGTGAGATCATCTCTATCAGATAGAATCAAGAAAGCACAGAAGCAAGACAGTGAGTTGCCGAAAAAGGTAGAGCTGGTTCAGAAAGGTAAGTTTCCTGAATTCAACATTGA
This sequence comes from Viscum album, assembly GCA_963277665.1. Lineage (NCBI taxonomy): Eukaryota > Viridiplantae > Streptophyta > Magnoliopsida > Santalales > Viscaceae > Viscum > Viscum album. Next base: position 792,715,514 of record OY728143.1, on the reverse strand, counting down.
TAGTGATTGTGTTTTGAGATTTGGGAAGAGATTGTGTGTTTCTTGTGATTCACAATTGAAGAGAGAGTTGTTATGTGAAGCTCATAGTTCTCCGTTTTCAGTTCATCCTGGCAGTACTAAGATGTACAAAGATATGCAGGAGTATTACTGGTGGGATGGAATGAAAAGAGATATTACTGATTTTACTGTGAAGTGTTTGACATGTCAACAGGTTAAAGCAGAGCGGAATTTACTGAAAGGGATGCTTCAGCCTTTACCAGTGCCAGAGTGGAAATGGGAGAATATATCCATGGACATTGTTGTCGGATTACCGAGGACATCTTGAGGTAACAATGCAATCTGGGTTATTGTTGATCGCTTGACTAAATCTGCTCATTTCCTTGCTATACGAGATACTTTTTCCCTAGATCAACGTTTCCTTTTGTATCTTAAAGAGATAGTCAGGTCACATGGAGTCCCCCTCTCCATTGTATCTGATCGTGATCCCAGGTTCACATCTAACTTTTGGAAAGGCCTTCAGAAGTCGTTGGGTACTGAATTAATTTTTTTACATCTTTTCATCCTCAATCAGATGGGCAGTCAGAACGAACAATTCAGAGATTGGAGGATATGCTACGTTCTTGCTCTATGGATTATCAGGGAAGTTGGGACCAACATCTTTCTTTGGTTGAATTTTCATATAATAACAGTTTTCATTCCAGTAAACAGATGGATCCATTTCAGGCATTATATGGGAAGCGGTGTCGAACTCCAGCATTCTGGGATGAAGTGGGTGAAAGGAAGTTGAAGGGACCATAATTGGTAGAAGAGATGGCCGAAAAAGTTCAGCTGATTCAGAATCACATGAGAACAGCTCAGAGCAGGCAGATGAGTTATGCAGATAACCGGAGGAAGGATCTATCTTTCGAGGTAGGTGATGTTTTTCATAAGGTTTTTCCTTGGAAAAGTGTGATAAGATTTGCTAAGAAAAGAATGTTGAGTTCAAGGTTTATTGGACCATAAGAAATTCTGGAGAGAGTTGGATCACTTGCATACCAGGTGGCTTTACCTCCGAGTTTATCTCAGGTATATAATGTTTTTCACGTTTCGATGTTGAGAAAGTATATGCCAGATCCATCTCATGTTTTGAGTCCAGAGGTAGTTCAGCTGGAAGAGAACCTATCTTATGAGGAACAACCGGTCCAGATTCTTGACCACAGGGAGCAAGTGTTACGGAATAAGGTGATTTACCAGGTAAAGTTTTTGTGGAAAAACCACATGATTGAAGAGGTAACATGGGAATTTGAAAATGCAATGAGGGATAAGTACCCCCATTTATTCGATAAGTAAATAAATCGCGGGGACGCAATTTTCTAAAGGGGGTAAGGATGTAACTTCCCAAGTACGTAATGAATAAATAGATATTTTTATCTATGTCTATTAATGAACTAGATACTGTTTTAGAGGCTTAAAATTAAAATAAATCCTATCTTAAACATGGAATACACTAATATTTTGAAAAGATTGTTTTACTACCTTTTGATGGAAAACCCTTTTTAAATCTATCTTTTGACAATTTTATAAGCTATGTTTGTCAAAATAAACTTATTCTTTATGATTGGGACATCAAAATTTACTTTTTGTGAATTTTTGGTATTTTTCTGACAATGTTCATTTTTTAATGAATAGTGAAAAATACTGCATTTTACATCAAAACTGCTTTTTAATATAATTTATTTATATTATTAGATTATCTTTTGAATTGGTCATAATGTGTAATCTGAATATATTTTTACCATTTAATCAAATGTTGGTCATTGGAATCAATTTCACTTTGAAATTAGACTTAAACTGGTGTCAATCTTCTGATACTTATTGTTTTATAAAAATACGCTATTTGCTCTGACAGCGGGAATTAATTATTAAATTAATTAATGTGACTTATATGTTTTGAATTTTGTAAAATAGACTTCATTTTTTAATTCTGAATATCAAATATAGCTTAGGGTAAATTTTTGGTAATTTTCTGAAAAACTTCAATTTTTGATGAATAGTGAAACCGCTAAGTGGTACTTATAAAAACTGATTTTCTGTTTAAATGAAATTTTTCAATCATTGTATTTTGAATTTCAAAAATCCGACATACATGGTTGTCATTATGAAGTAAAATGTGGTTCAATGATATTAAAATAATTTTTTGGTGAATAGTAACTTATTAAGTTTTTAATCGCGATTAGAGGTAATTAGTGCAATTTAAGGTAAAAATGATATTATAAAAATATTAAAACACCATGACACTTGTCCTACCCCTATTGTATGAGTCATGGCCGACCAATACAAAACATGGGTCGATTTAGGGGACCCTATGGAGCCTCTTGGGTGAGATAATGACTTTAATGTTTTTTTTTAAAAAATAAAGGTGAAAATGACACTAACATAAATTGTTTTACTAAAAAAATTTATAAGGGGGTATACTAATCATAATTTTGTCTATAAATACTCTTTGGAAAGATAAAAATATTTCCTACATCAGGGTAGTATTTTTATAATTTTTAGACATTAAATAAATTAATTTAATTATGACATCATGATAATGCAATGATGACCTCATTAATGAACAGTTTAAATAAAATGGAAAGATAATGTAATATCTAAGACCTTCACATGTCCAAAACCTATTGGATGAGTGTATTTATAACCCTTATCACCTTATCCTAGATATATATCAATGTGGGACCTTTTGAATCCGAAACTCAATTTAAAATAAAGTAACTTATCTTTACTTTCCAAGAATGCCGCTCCTCTCCTCTTATAAAAGGCCCCCACCTCTACCTCATTACCCACAATCCCAAAGCCTTTGGCTCGTCCAACCACTGCCCATTTTGTCTCTCCACTTCCCTCTCTTACTCCTTGAAGCCTCACTATGGGAAGAAGTCTTCCCAAGGAATCCTTTGAGCTCAAACCAAAGGGAGTTACCCGATTTTAAGGTAATGTCTTCTTTTGAGTCCTTTTGTTTTATTTTTCTTCGCCAAACCCCTAAACTCTTTTTATTTACTTCTTTATCTTCAATATACTAGGATGTTGTTATAAGATATATTTGAGCTAAAATCTTACACAACTACATCAAATGGTTAAAGAACATACGGTTTCCGTGGATGGCGAAATTATGCCTCCCGAAATGATGATTGTTCAATACTCATTTAACACCTTCAAAGGTGGCCATTATGATGTCACTATTTTTATATATGATATATAATATGTTTATTCTTTCCTTAAGATTCTGTATTTTTCATTTATGGCATACCATTATTGTTTCCATTATGGGTAAACACGATATCTTCATTTAAGGAAGTGCGGACTACTGCCCCCTCAAAGTGATTTGATTCGTTAAATACCATATGTGGGACATATAAAGGATGGAACTATGATATTATATATTTTATTATAATTTAATTATAATATACGCTTATATCATTATAATTCCATTCCAGAAAATACGAAATAGAAATGGAAGTAGAGTTCATGCGTACATACAGCTTACCGTCTCCATGAACGGTGCATTTCATTTCTTACCTCTAAATGTGATGTAATATTATAAATACATGTTTATGCTGAATATATATGATATATATGTTATCCAAATAATTAATATCTTTTTGGATATAACGAACGTTTGACCAAATTAAGAACATGTAAGTGTAAGAAGTCTATTTTTGACTTAAGAACCAAATACCGACAAAATGAACATTATTAACTTAAATGATTACATGATGTTCATAACATGGTATAAAAGGAATAATAAACTTGAAAAAGGTTCTTAAGAAAGTAGATATTAACTGAAGTTTATTATTCAGGAGATTAAAGAATGGTCGGGTCAAGTCAGATACGAGGTAAGGGAACTTCTTAACCCAATTACCATTCTTTGGGTTAATCTCCTACTTTCAAATTATGTCATGATATTATTATGTCCAATCTTGTATTTGTACTTTTTTTATGTCTACTTATAGTGAATACACATAAAAGATCTATTTTATTTTAAAAATGATCTTTGTATGGGACTTCGTCTCAATCTCCTTTCATTGAGGCATATTTTATTTTATACACAACTTTCTTTTATATGGTGTATAACCCCCTTTGACTTTTACGTTTATTCAAAATGAATATTTTTTATACGAAGCGTTTACTAAACGACAAAAGGGAATGTTTTTGTCATACGTATGCGGCGACAACGACTTCTCCGCCGTCGTGACCGTTATTTGTGTTTCGGCTTCCTCTACAAGCCATTCTTTTTTTAAAAGAAAAGTAAATACCATGTTTTACTTTTCTTTTATTTTGGTATTGAAAATTGTTTTCAAAATGTTTTTATATAAATGTGTTGTATTGATATATTGTGATATAAAGGTGGAAATGTTATGTTTCCTTTATGCATGTTTTATGTGATACAATTATATTGAGGTTCTTGGGCATTATTATGAAGACGGGTGGTTCCGTGATAGACTAAGGGCGGGTGAGCCCGATATAGCTCTCCAATGCATTGGGTAATGTGAAGGAGTGGAACGTTAAGGTTTATCCGAAGAGATTTAGGGAATACACTATGATGTGTATTCCAAACGTAACCAAGAGGGTTACTCCCTACGTAAGAATGTTATGAATGCCTCATGTTACCTTTATGTCTTATGATTTCTAAGATTTATTCATGATTTGATGAGGTATGTTAAGGTGCTTATGATTTATGGGTAAAGTATAATCTCATCCTTATGTATATATGTACCCATGTTTCCTTTCCATATTTTTATATCCCTTACTGAGCTTTTTATGCTCATCCCAAGTTTTTTGAAATGTTTTTCACAGTTTAAGGGAAAGGTACATGATATGATGATAGTGTCAAGGAAGTGTCAAGAAAGAATCCATGTTTTATTTTAAATTTTTTTTCATTGATGGGAATGAAGAATACTATCTTTATGTAACCACTTTGTTTATATGTGGAATGTAATGAAAGTTTTATGAACTAATTCTCTAAAACTCTAAACCCGAAAAGATCCTCAATGTGTAATCTTGTAATAACTCAAGATTAAGTATGGTTTAAGGCTTGGGGCCTTATAAAAATGAGATTTTTATACCCTCAAATATCAAGATTTATTTTTGATATATCTTATGATGAATGGAAACAAGATTAACCTATTCAAGTATGTCATACTTCAAATGTGTGTGTTGATTAAGACAAACTCAAAGTATACCTCTTTTTCATATCATGTTTAATCTATTTTATGATGCTTTCAAATGGAATGGTTGGACCAAATAAATATGTCATAAAAGTCTATGAATTTTTTATCCCAAAGGATAAAGTGAAAAGAGTGAAAATTAGTTTGGATACATGAATAAAATTATTGTGTAGAGGATAATGATAGGTTGTATGAAAATTTTAATTTGTTTGAGCATCCTTCAAGACATATGAAAAAATACAATCCTAGTTCTGATACAGATGAAATTGCTGACTATCTCATTGATGAGGAAGAAGAGATAGTTTTTGAACCTCTAAAAGAATTTGTCTTTGATAAAGAACATGGATGACCCGTTCCACAAGACAGAGTTGAGAAAAAGCACATGTAATTGAAATATGTATTGATTTGTAATAATAACCTTCTTCTGGAAGAGAATCTGTTTTTAATATATGGGATAAGGCTGTTCTGGAGGATCATTTAGAATAAGAACGTTCTCTTGAGAAATAATCTTTGTTGAAACAAAATTTTGATGAACAAGATATTCTTGATGTTATCCTATATAATGAGGAAAGAATGGAACAGGCCTTCCATATTGCAAAAAAATAAATTGGTGATAGTATTGTAGCTGAACATTTAGAATAGGGTCAAGAAACTAAGTCTCCTGGTCCTGGGACAAATGAACATGTTTAAGGGGAGAACAACCATAATCTAGAAAGTGTTGAAGTTATTAATCAAATTGATCAAATCACCATGGATACCTGATATAAGTTCCTTAGCTACAATGATGTGTATGACACCCAAGAAACCTTGGTTAAAGGCATACACCTATCTATGGTGTTTCAATTAAAACTCGTTTCTTCTCATGAAGTAATCTCTAGAATGGAACATGGTCCTATCTCATATCCTATTCATGAGCCTTCACATGAACCCCCTAATTTTTTGAGTCATATTGACTTGAAAGCCCTTGGAGCTACATTATTTTTGGTAGATGAAAAACATATGAACACCCAACCTACCCATATAACAAAACTATGTAGAAGTTATGATGATTTTCTATTATAGATGTTCATATGGAAGATTCCTAAAAAAATGTTTCACGAAATTCAAGAGTTCATAATTGAGAACAAACATCTAAGTGATGATGTGATTTCTCCTAGGGTTATGGTTGGAGATATGTAGGATGTGTTGATATCAGGACAATATCTGTTTTCTCATCATGGTGAGAGTGTTAAGGTGATATTATATTGTAATTTTTCTCTATAATCCTACCAAATATGAAATCAATAGATGAAAAAGTGGATGATAGAAACAATGAGATATTCCAAGAGATTAATGATATTTTTATTGGTCTCAAAAATGATAGACGAGTACAAGGGTTGTCAACAAAAGTTTATGAATCCACTCAAAACCTTCAATTCAGCTGTTACGTCCTCTAGTGCCTCTAGACAGTCATCTCAACCATTTGATAGTGATCTTCTCAGAACTATAGTTAAGGAGGAACATCAATTAGTGCTAAGTGGATTTTACTAGGAGAGTCTATCTATGATTTTCAAAAATAGCGATAGTGTAATTTATTTGGTAAGGATTCATTCAAACATTGCAATGATTCTCAAGAATTAATTACTAATAATGTGGATTTATACTATAAAAGTATTTTATCTAAACATGATATGACCAATAATTTCATGTGTCTTGTGGAGAATTTGAAATTCTCTATGACACACAATCCTTTATGAATCATATTCAATAGATGAAATATTTCACTCCTCTATTGAAAAACATTATGTAGACAAACTATGACACTGAGAAATAAATGCAATATGGTGGTGAGATTATTACTGACTTCATTCAGTTTTTGTACCATAATATTTATGTACAGAGCAATGATATTGTGGCTCATATAGTCGCACTCTTGTGGTATTGTTTACCTCATTCCTCATCCACTGCCTTTGCCTCTACCTCAATGTCAGTATCTCAGGATATGAGTTAGATCAGACCTATTATACTTGACAAAAACATGCATTAGTCTTCCCCCAAACCTACTTTGGAACATTATATTTTTTAATGAAACCCTCTTACTTATATGGAAGTTGTAACACACCCTTCATCAACCTTCTACTTCTTCTCATGTGGCTTTTTCTGATGGTGTTGTCAAGGGGAAAGAGATGACTGGTGCTGAAGGGAAGTGAAAACTATATTTGGTAAGGGATGTTTTTTATTGACTAAAATTTGTAATGGCACATATTTTTCCATATAATTCTATGTTAACTATTGTTGTATATTATCTTGTTTACATTAAATCTTTAATTTATATTTTACTCATTTTGATAATCCTAGAAGAGGGAGAACACACACTAAAGCACTAGAAGTCCCTAAGGGAGAATATACCCTAAGAGGGAAGACAGATAAATGTTACTAGAAATCACACTAAGAATAGATATTACATTCATATAATTTGTGATCATAAAAAAGGGGATATTGTTGGACTCATCATGTTTTAATCATGTTTTAATAATAAAAAATCCTATAAATCCTATAAATCCGTTAAATCTATAAAATCCAGTAAATCCTATATATGTTGTTAATCTTTTATAATCTATCTAAAAACATGTGTAGAGATGGTTGGTTTCTTTAAGATTTAAATAAACATCCATTAAATCCTAAATGTTACTAAATCATGTTTTATTATTTAAAACTATATTTAATATGTTCTATAAAAATTTATCTTGTGAATGATTTTCTCTAATACCAAATATGATTATTACTGCTTAATTTTTTATACATATATTTGGATAATTCTAAGAAACCGTGAGTTTTCCACCAGTTCTGATTTTTTCGAAACTAACCCAGACACCATGATATAGATCCCATGACCTAGATACAGTGACCCCGATGGCATGACCAAGACAATGTATCCCAGATATCGTGCCCCAGACTCCATGACCTAGACCCCAAGACTAGTTTGAGATCTTATGATTTCTGTGACACCAGTTCTATGCTACCGTCACTAATACACTATTCAATGTTTGGAAAAGCTCAAGAAACCATTATTCTAACTCCACATCTGTGCTACTGGTTCTTAATCTCAATACAACTCTTCCATCATATCATTCCCACCAATCAATGGAAAATAATATGACACTATTTCATGGTGAAACTATTTCTATGTGACACCATTTCTAGACACATTGTGACATCATTATTTAATCTATTTTTTCATTTTCAATTTAATTTCTAATAGTCATATTTTAGTCATTTAAATAAAATGACATAAATAATATATCATTTTAGATATGTGACATGAATGTACGAGGTAAAAGGTGGAGAATACAAGAGTCATGTAGGTTCCAACCTCTGCACCTGCATTTAAAAAGGAAGATATACCAGGAATCCAAAGATATACATACAAGTAGAAGAGAAGTAAAGCATCCAACATGGAATCATTTTTAAAAGAGAACTGCTAAATGTAACATGAAACAACTGAAGAACACACAAGTCACTCTCAATCTAATGATATGATTACAAAATTTCAGATCCAAAAACATATTTTTAGTACCACCTTCAAGAACAATACGATATAAATATCATTCATCTTAGAACCTGCAGACTTGAAAAACTATATTTTTTACAAGAGGACTCAATACATTCATATACATTATCCTACAATTCTAGAGATGCATAGAATAGTACTCAAATCACTTCCATCCTTTTCTCATAATACTTTCTAGGTTGTGTACAGTTTTTAGATTTCGAGCAGTGTGTGTATGTTTTTATTAATATAAACCAAGAATCCTTCACTAAACTAAAGGATATTTGATAGCTTTCCTCTCATATCAATTTTACATCTTTTTTACATTGATAGATAACTGTGAAATGTGTCATTGTGTGACCTCTTATTTTATACCCTTGATGAATAGTTAAAGGGGTCATGTGACCTGGACCGTCATGTGCACTGTTGTTTTCCACGATCCTGGGTGTGGATCATGTTTATTAATATAAATTTCTTGGTTGAAAGTGATCACCAAGTGGGGTGTATTATGTTCAATCCTGAGAATTTACCAATCTTCCAAGATTTTAATTGAACATTCAAACCAACATAACAATATTACATTGATTAGTTAGGCTGTATTCATTTTTATTGGGGTGCATTTTTGTGATAACATTTTAAAAAAAATTCAACAGATACTCAATTCACCCCCCTCCACCCACATGAGTACTCTACTACGACCAACATAATGTAAATATTATACCATATGACCTAATGAATTATAAATTTGTTTTATGATACCACTAAAACATTAATAACATTTAATTAAAAACAATATGATAGAATAAATAGGAAATGGAAAATTAATTATTCTTTATTATAATTAAATATGTATAAAAAATGTGTTATAATTTTCTCTATTAAAAAATTAAAACTTATGGTATTTTTTTTTCTAAAAATCAATGTATTTGACAATGAACTAATTATACGTAACAGAATCATTATGGTAACAATATTTTGAAATATGTGCCCTAAGGAATTGTTTATAAATATTATAAATTGTATAAATACTTTGTAATTTATTCAATATGTATAATAAATAAATATTTCAATAATATAGTTAAATAAGGATGTATGTATCATAATAGGACAAAATATAGATTGAAATAACAATAATAATGGTCAAAATTCACCATAAACGTGTCCCTAAAATACATTCCAAAAAATTGGGACAATAATATTATATTTCCGAACCATATTATTTTAAACTACTTATTAAATATATCATTTATCATCATTCATTATGAATGTATTATTCAGTTATGTCTTATATCTACCATCATGTGTTTGAATTTTTATTAATAATTCATGTACTTTTAAAATGTATATATTGATTAAAATTCATTAATATTATCATTATAATTATTAAATCATTGAAGGTATTTTAAAATATCATTACACATTATTTATAATTTCATTACATAATTCTGATTTAATTTTCGTATGTTTCTTGAAAATTAAATAATTGATGTCTTATAGCATGAATTAAAGTAATCTAATTTGATATTTTTAACAATTAATTAAATACATAATACAATCATTCATGAACCTTAAAAAATATAAAAATATGGTCATTAACTTTTAATAATATTACATTTCCAATTTTCATTGTGTTCTCTGATAGAGATCTATTTTATTGATCATCCGTGTGTTTAAAATCCCCAAAACATGGGGATAAAAAAAATTAAAATATTGTTATGGTCATAAATTAGTTTATATTGTCATCATTTTATCATGATGTTAGAATAATGATATTATTTATATATATTTTTTGTTATGATATATATTTTAATAGAGATAAATAGAATAATAAGGAAACTGGAATAAAAATGAAACACAATACTTCATTTTGGTGGTTGTCTGCAAATCACACAATTGATGATTTCATTTCCCAATGCTTGATAGGGATTAATGTTGGATTGTATTTGTTCTCATTATAATAATAATTATATTATATATGTATAATTAATTATTAAATTTAATCATTTACACTAGTAAAAATTGATGGGGGTGAGAAAAGGATGGCCTTTTTTCATGGTGGTACAGACCCTTAATAAGGAACTTCAGATGTTCTTTTATTGTTACAAATTTATATAAAAGAAAAAATAATTGTTTTTAAGTTAATATAAAAACATTATATATTAAAATGATAATGAGGTTATTATATTACAATGTATATGGTAGTTTTAAAAGATAATGAGTATGTTGGAATGGATAAGGAATAACTGACACTTAGTTTTCAAAATTTAACAAAATATTGAATGAAACATTGGAAATTAAGGGATTAATTTTCAAATGTTGAACATTGAATTTAGACTGTGAAATATATATCTATTACGGTTAAACATGAATGGGTTTCATGTAATTTTTATTAGAAATATTTAAATTTGAAAGGGTGGATGTGATCCTCTATTATAAGTGAATATTAGGGCACCCTTATGAACACCCATTACTTACCAATAATAGGGTGACATAATTTAAGATTAAATGGTTCCTATAATGAACAATATTGGATTATGGGTTTATATAAACGTTAAGAAAACATAATTAAATGATTATAAAATTTTATTTACATGTATGAATTAATCCACTATTAGTATTTAACATTTTACCATATTTTACTGAGGTAAGTAGTTCTTAACAATGTAATGTGTAGTTTTCTAAAAATTTAGATTATATCATCTACCCAAATTTTATTATTATGAACCAAAATTTAATTAATTTTTAATATAATAATACTTCTAAATTATGAAAAATCATTTTTAATAAATTTATTTTATTAATAAGAAAATAAAATTTTTGTATAAAAATAATATATGAACCATTATGTGTTCATAATATTATTAAGAATTTTTAACATTCACTTATTTTCTAATATGGTTATATATGTATTTATATATAATATTATATATAATATTTAAAATATATTAGATTAAATTATTATTTACAAAATAGAGAATATTAATAAAACATATTGAAAGATAATAGATTCCATTTTAGAAAAATTATTAAAATTGATCATAGTAATTTTATTTTTATGTAAAAAAATAATGTGATATTATTTAAATAAATTAGACCTAGAAATAAAAAAATGTAATCCATTTATAAAAACATAATTTATTATGTTGATAAAATTTTAATAATCCAATAAGAAATATTAATTTGATTTTTAATTTAAATTTAATATCTTAATATAAAATTATATTATTTATTATTCATTTTTAAATAGTTTATATAAATTTCATAAATATATTAACACAGAACTATAAAAAAAGATATAAAATATTAATATTATTTTGAAAATATTTAATATAAATTGGTATTAATTTTAGTCCAATGTTGCATGAAAGATAAACTTCTCAAAAGGTATTTAATTATGGAAATGCATATTAAAAATCTATAGGTCATTATATTTAATTTCCATAAAAATAATTTTATCCTTAATATTTTGTTACATTGTTGAAAAAATGTTATGGTAAATTTTCCCATTAAAATTATTAGGTTCTCATGTATCTACACAATATTATGATTCCAGCATAGAACATTGGCAATATTTTTTGTCTAATTTTTCAGAACCATCTCTTCAGTAAAATATTTCAAGAGGTTTTTTCCACTAAAATGGTCATTGTGCAATATTAAAACATCTATAAATAGTACATGTTATAGATATTGCCTTAACATTATCCGTATAAAAATTTGGAATATATCATATAATTTAGAGGGTTGTGGTGAGAATATTATGAGATAGGAAACATACCTCACATGATCAAGGATCGTGAAAGTACAAATGTATCTAGGTGTCGGCATCCATTTCATTAAAAATATCATAACATGATCCCATGGAGGTATTTTAAGGTAAATATCTAGACCAAAATAATACTCAATATTAGGTTAAGTATTATCTACATAAAAATTATGTTTAAATTTTCCTGGTTTCATATATCATAGAATGGTTTGATTCATATTCATAATTTCATGGACTAATTCTTGTCCTAGAATCATCCTCTATCTATTATCATGATATCATGATGTATTCCTACACCACTTCCTATAATGATCCTTATAATATTCAATTTTTAGGATTGGGTGTAATATTATATTATATGGGAAGTCTACCATGGGTTTTATTGATCGCAACGTCTTTGAATGCCATTTAATATGATCATGGGAAGTCCTATTGAGTTCTAATTATCCTCAATTACTAAACATATATCTAAAGATATTATAAATTACTAAAAATAATATCTTACAACAATGAATTTTAATTAATTATCAATAATTTGGATGTAAATATAAGATCCAAATCATATATAATGGAAATTCACACTCTATATAGATTTACTGTATCTCCTATGTACAATATATAGATTCAGTCCAAATATAAATCTTATATGATGTTAATAAAATACAATAAATCAATATGGATATCTAATACAACCCAAATTACATTATGTATTTTATACACTTTTTATTCTTATGACAATTTTTTTTTGATATTTCCCAATTCAAATCATGTCTGGGTAATAGGTGAAGTGTAGCATTCAAATATTAGAATTTAGCCTTAACTTGATTTCATATTATGTGTCTATATATGTATTCTAGATTTTTACTCTTAATTATATCCCACATTTTATTAGATCTCTATACATATTACAAATTATCATATGGATATTGAAGGGTGAGTAACACGCATCATCCAGAAGTAACATCTTTAATTCCTATTTTGATGGGACACATATCCAGGTTCCAACCCTTATAACTCCATCATTATCAAATTATATGTCGATAATATTTAATAAATTTTTTATAGTTCAACATCATTATTTTAGGATTATTTAATCTCTGTGTGGATGGATGTTTGAGTTATTAGTTAAATAAGTTATGATTATACACCACTCACTATTAAATCACGATTCAATCTCTAAAAAACATTGAATATTGGGTCTTTTTCAATACTCGAAATTAATTGAGGAACATTGTATATCAAGATAATGGAATTATAATCCAAATATTTCTTCACTAAGGAATAATGTATTAATCATTCATAATCATTTACCAATTCTGATAACCTCATTCAGTGAATATTCATCAAATAATTTCTTAATATGTATTTCAATTTTTTATTAATTGTAAATATATAGCACTTTTTATGATAGATATGTTTTCACCATATCTATAATTAGAATATCAGCACATCCATCTATAAATCATGCATTATGTAATTATTTTTATTGAGTATATAATTAGTGTTAGGGATAAGAAATTAAAATATCATTATGTATGAGGATGGAAACCACTCCACTGTATGAATTGACACTTTATACTGAAAATCATTACCCATATGATGGTATTGTACGTATTAGAGAAGCTAAAAACCTCAATTTTAGTTCCATGAAACATCCAAAATCATACCCCATCCAATATAACAGTACACCATACCTTGTTAGCATGTTTATTGTATTTTATAACCATGATAAATTACTCACATGGAATCTATATTAATCACTTAACAAAGTAAAACCATGGATATGAATTACTATAGTCATTATAAACCTTATGTTGATAACATTAATCTTTAGGGGGTCTATTGATATGCCTTTTTCATTGATTACATGACCCACAAATGATACTTTATACATTAATAAATCACACTTGAAAAATGTAGAAAATAATTTCTCTATTCAAAATGTCATAAACACAATCAGAAAATAGTTTTCATTCACTTTAATTTGTCAAAGAATATATCAAAAAATAATTTATAAAGATAATAAAAAATTAGTCAATATTCTATATAAATAATCAACAGATTATAACCATGAATATAATAATATAATTAAAATGTCCAATGTAAATTAATTAAAATTAAAATTTTCAATATATTCTAAAAAATGATATCAAGGAAATGTACACCCTTTAGAATAAAAACTGGTGATTAAAGGATTAGTGATAAATTTTTGAGATGTACAATGGTTCAATGAGTTTAATGTAATAATAATTAATAAGTGTTATTGGATACATTTTCCTAAAAAATAATTTTAATAATATATGAAGTATTAATTAATATATGCATCTATCCTCCCTTATTTTGGGAAATAAGTAATTGGACACCGCTTACTGAGTTACTATATCCTAGAATTTCTTTGGAAAAATTCCCTAATAGTATTTTCTTTAATTCTAATAATTACAAGTGATATATTCAATATGGAAATTATGATGTTGTTTTCAATAGACATATATGTTCCATTTAAAAAACAACTCACTCTCTATGAATGAAATTGAGTTCATTAAAAATGACATGGTTATATTCCCATAATTAATTAATAAAATTTCACATCTCTCCAAGATTATTCCATCCAATAATATCAATTTTTTTGGTAATATAAAAAATGTTATATAATTTTCATCAATAGGGATTTCATAATTCAATCCCCTTTGGGTTGAGGTGTTAGCATGTGATCAGGACAACTTATGTGTTTATGGCTCCTGGGTTGTGTTGGGAAGAGGGTTGGAGAGTTTGGATGGGTTTTTAAAAAGTTAAGAGGATTTTTAATGCTGCAGAGTATGAGAACGGTTAGGGGAAACTGTGTGAGATGAACTTTGTGGGTAGTGTGGAACAAAGAGTTTGCATGCGGTTTTCCTAACCATGCGGTGTGGGCTGTGGGATGTTCCCACTTTGAGAAACAAGTTGCCACACGGCTGGCCCACAGTTTTTCAAACAATGCGAGAAAGCTGTGCAGCCCTTTAAAAAAAGGTTTTAAAGTCATGTATTTTTTCACAATTCCCCTAAAAGCACTCAAACTATCTCCCACTGAATAATGAAATGGTATTTTTAGTTCTAAAGGGTCTTTAGGGATCTCCAACACATTTTGGTTCTGATTTGTAGAGGTTTCTAGGTGGTTTGAAGGTGGTTCATCTTGTGTAAGTCTTCTCTTTTGGATGTATTGTGGTTTTATATAGATATACTCTTTATTCTCTATCAAATTTGAATATTTACTTCAGTGGTGTGTTGATTTAGGGGTTTTGAAACCTGAATTGATGATATTAAGGCTTTTTGATGGTGGAGAAAGAGATCAAGAGTTGTTTTTGTTGAGATTTTGTACGGATTTACGTTGTGGTTGCTTGTGGGTCGATTTTTCTAGAACCCTAACTGTATGTGGCTTCTCTCTCGACTCCACCTAGTTAGAACAATTGAACTTGGTTAAATTTAATTTTTTTTAAATTAATTTTGATAATGATGATAGAATCTTGTTAGATACCCATTTTGAGATGTTTTGGGGGATTTCGGGTAAAATGTGTCATTGTTGCAAAAAGGGGGTTTGTTTTTTGATTTTAAATGATGAATTTTTAATAGTTAGTTGTTGATTATGAAAAAAGTTGTGTGAAATATTATTTTAAATTATGATGTTGTTTATGGAAATTTGGTTGGGCATGGAATGTTTCTTAATTGGTGGTTTCAATAATTTGGTGATTTTTTGAAGTGAATTGGCATGTGTTGGAAATGATGGGGTGCTTATTGTTTGGCGTTAGTTTTTTTTGTGATTTTTGGTTGATTAAGAGTAATGGACTATGTTGATATAATGGATGTGGGTGTGAAGTCTCACTATAAACAATGATGGATAGTTGACGAAAGAGACCCCATTATGGACAGTTGTCGGGAACCACCACTAGTTGGAAGTTTAGTGAATGGGTTGGACATAAGATCCACCATTTTGGATACCTTTTTGTGTGTTAATTTTCAATATGGAAATAATTGTGATAATATTAAATGGTTATGTGGTTTATGGAATTGTTGATTGGATTTCCATTGGTTTACATGGTTGGGTAAGGTGTCTTGGTAATGGTTTGTTTGCATTGTTAGTAACAATTGAACTATTTATAGTTTTATATAAACTGATTTACATAAATGTTCTAACGATTGTATCCTAGTGGAGTTCTTAGGGAAGTCATTTTGGGAAATTTTACTGAGTATTGTTCATCACCCATGCTTTAGCACATGGGTGCTTTTGAAGATGTTTTATTCTCGGACATAGGTATGGGTAAAATCATCTTATTTTTCAAGAGGATAAACTAGATGCTTTGGTGATGTTATGGTTCTTAGAGCATATAGTGTCGTGTGGAGCTATGGATTTTTTCCTAGTTCATTGTGATATTTTTTGTGTATTCTTCCGCTTGGTACTGTAATTTTTCATTTGGTTGTATTGGAATTTTGGTATTGTTATGGAACAATATGGTGGTATTTTTGTATTTTCTGGTTTGGGTTGCTATGTCAACAAGTATCAATTAGTTTTTTGAGTAGTTTCTTGTTTTGTTGGTAA
The DNA here is from genome assembly GCA_963277665.1 of Viscum album. Lineage (NCBI taxonomy): Eukaryota > Viridiplantae > Streptophyta > Magnoliopsida > Santalales > Viscaceae > Viscum > Viscum album. Next base: position 792,698,451 of record OY728143.1, on the reverse strand, counting down.
TTCATTTAAAAGGAAAAAATGTTCCCCTATTATTTTTTAACACCTCGTCATTTATTGCATGCATTTTGAAACCTGGCATTGTTGTTAAAGGACAAGTATTATTCCTCTTCCCACTCAAGCCAATGGGATGGGGAGAGATGTTACAAGTGGTATTAGTTTGTTTGGTCATTGGATTTCATGTTAGAGTAGTTGTTTGGTCCTTTGGTGTCGATTATTGGACTGGATGTTGACATTCATTCTTGGCCTATTCCTTGATACAGGATGGTAGAAAGGCATATGATTATCGGAAAATTGAATCTAAAGCATAAAATTATGTATATAACCCTTTTATTTTGAAAATAAAGTATCTAGGGAGTAGGGTATATACGTTTTTTAAAACACTTATAGGTATTCAATGTCTCATTGTCGCCAGAGTAGTCAATGAGATGGGCTGGACATGCATGGTAGAAATTAATCCATTCTAGGATACATATTATTTTGAGGTATTATGATCTATGTTGTGATATGAATGTGTGGAATTTGAAAATATGGATTGAGTTTCAAAATGAAAGGATTTAAAACATGGAAACCTATTGTATTTTTAAAATGGGTTGATTTTCAAAACATGATAGATTTTTCAAAAAAGTGAAACATGGAAATGTGAACTTGTGGAATTCCTTGTTGTCATAGTTGAAATTTATTGATTTTGAAAATTATATGACTTTTATTATATGGGAGTATAACTTTTGGTAGTTTTTGTATCGATAGAAAATGAACCGGGGAGGCATTGTAGAGACTAACTAGGGGACTCTTCTGAAAATATAGATACACATGAGCCTTAGGTGAACTAGTTCCTAGTGCAGAGTATAGTGCATGAATTCCATGTTGTGTAATGTGGGAACAATGTGGATGAACTAGAGCATGTGGATTATGAAGCTCAGTTTCAAAAGCAGTATCCACCCATCATTATGGGTGATTCAGATTCATAAAGGGATGAAGCGTGGCTGACAATAATGAATAGAATATTTTATTTCTTGGGATCACCAGTAATGATAAATGTGATGTTACCCACATAAATATTGGATGATATTTTCCTTCATTGGTGTGAGCTGATAGTCCATCATAGGACGAACTATGGTTTGAAATGAGCGCGGTTTGAGGATTTTTTTTAACAAACAATTCAACCCTAATATGTTCATAATTCAGCATACAATGGATTTCATCAGTATAACACAAGGGAAGATAGTGGTAATAGAATATATGGTTATGTTTATTATCATAGTGTGGTGTTTATCCAATGTAGAAGGTAGCATATCATTTAAGGTAATGAATTTTTGAATATCGGTTAAGGATGGAAATTATTTCCTTTATAGTAGGGTTGTGTATAAATTATTACCTGGAAATGATGAATAGGGAAACAGTGGGTGAGCTAGATCTTTTGGTGGATATCAATGAGGGAAGAATGTTGGTACTCAAAGGGAATAGTGGAACGTGAATGCTGGGTTCAAGAAGAAGAGTGAAAATTATTTTTAGTGTTAGGGTATAGATTAGAATCTAGTGGTTTCATCAGTAAATATTCCATCAAAGCCTCAGGGAAAGGGGGGATGTTTTCCGTGTGGATTTATGGGGTACATGATGCAGGACTGTATGAAAAAACCCCAATCGTGTCATAATTTTTAGAAGAAGGTGAATCTATACCATTATTGTCAGGATTCTCTAAGTTCGGGTATTCGTTAAACACCTCAAGGGTCGTAGGGGTCGTAGGGAATGATGAGTTGGGGGTAGCTGCATACCCAATGTCAACATAGAATAGAGGGTCATGGTGATTCTCAAAATACCACGATACCTTCATAGGGTACAAAGAGAATATTGTGGCATGTATGCAATTAGATATAGTAGATAATTATGTGATGTATGATTTGTTAGGACCATCAATTAAGAGAGGTATGGTTTTATTAAATTCCAAGTTGATGCAAGATTTTTTGGATACTGGTGCATCCTATTCTTTTGTATCTTCTCATATTATTTATTTGTTTGTATTACATGCGGAAATTATGCCTTCTATTTTGAAACTACAAAATCATCATCGTCAAAAATATTTTCAATCCATTCTATGTCATGTTTTTTATTTATATGTTTATGGAATTTAATTGAAGTAATATTTCTCAATGGTTGAGATGGAATCTTCTCACATAATCATGGGTATTGACTAGTTGATGATATTTAATGCCCAGATCTATTGATAAGAGTGAAAAAATAGCTCGATGATGGATGATGGAATTGAAAATATCTTTAGAGGAAAGAAAAATTAAATGTTTGGTGCAATGGATTTTTTTGCAACCAGATGATGGCACAATCTCATATCAGTTGGTGGCATTGTCGTTGGAATCTATTGTTTTAGTTAAGAAAATAGTGTTTCCCGTAGTTGTAGATTAGTTTACTTTTCTCTTTCTAGATAAATTCTCATGGTTGACACCTATGAGAGGTGTACATTTTAGCACTGATCTCTTTCCAGGGACTAGACCTATTTCACATACATCTTATCATAGGACACCAACAGAATTATAGGATTTAATGGTGTGGTTGGAAGAGTTATAAAATAAAGGGTTCAACCATCCTATAATGTCTTTATGGGTAGAGTCAGTTTTGTTTGGTAAAAAGGTGGATGGAAAATTGTAGACCTGTGTTGATTAATGTAGTCATCAACATTCTATGATAAAGATATGATATCTATATCCATGCATTGATGATTTTTTTCACCATTTGATGGGAGCACAGTGGTTCTCCAATATTTAATTGTTTTTCGGATATCTTCAATTGTGGGTGAGGATGGAAGTATATTCCCAAAACATCTTTTAGAAGTATATTAGTCAAATACGAGTATGTGGTGATGAACATTGGTTTAAAGAATGTACTAACAGTGTTCATTGCATTGATGAATTGAATTTTTAAAAGATATCTAGAATATTTTGTAGTTGTATTTGTTGATGAAATATTATTGTATTCACGGAAAAGGGGGGAGCACGAGCTGCACATGTCGATAGTTCTGAAGGTCTTGAGGGACAATCAGTTCTATGAAAAATTGTGAAAGTGTGACTTTTGTATACATGAAGATCATTTCTTTGGCCATGATATTTTAGAAAAAAAAATTTCCCTTGATATGGAAAAGATAGATATTGTAATCTCCTAGTAACTTCCAAAGTATATTTTTGAGATATAGAGAATCCTTGTTCAAGAATGCTATTATCGATGTATTGTTTGTGATTTCTCACGATTGGATTCATGAATGACAGTTTTGAAAAGGAATAATATCAAATTTCAATGGGATGAGTATTGTCAGAAACACTTTATAGAGATAAAGGGTCGCCTTATGTCAGCACCAATCGTGGTTTTTCCTGAACCTGCGAAAGGGTACATGTTGTATTGTGATGCTTCAGGATCTGGGATGGGGTGTCTTCTCATGAAGGTAGGTCAAGTGTTTTTATTTGGATCAAAGTAGTTGAGGTTTCAAGTGATGAACTACCAACGCATGATTTGGAGTTGGCTCTAGTGGTCCATGCTATCAAAATGTGGCGTCATTAACTCATTGGTGATAAATTCATGTTTTTTACCGATCATAAGAGTTTAAAGCATATTTTCTCATAGAGAGATTTACAAATTATGCAAATAAGATAAATGAAATTTCTCCAGATGTTTTATTTTTACAGAATGTACACACCGAGTAATGAAAATTTTGTGGCATATGAATTATGTAGAACATTATATGCTCTTGTGGTGAAAAAAGCATCAGACCAGTGGAAGTTGATGTCATTCATTGCTGAAAAGTTGATGGATTGTGAGGAAAGGAGGGAAATATCGTTCTTCTTTCTGGTTTCATTGGATCCTAACTTTTTTGAATTTGTTAAAGAGACACATGAATCTGATTCTGAATGTGTGGTGATGAGGTCGAATCTCAATGGTTGGGAGGCCATTGAGAGCTAGGAACTAAATTGAAATTCAGTCTTGTGATTTAAGAATCAGATGGTGGTACTCGTGGATTGTTAGGAGAAACATTTCTGGGCTTATCCTAATTCTTGGATTCCTATTCGTCTTAGAATTTGGAAAATGTATAATGTATTGAAAAGCCATTTTTTGTGGGTTGATGTGAAAAGAAAAGTGGAAAAGTCTATTTCGAGATGCTTGACTTGTCAGCAAGTGAATATAGAGAAATAGCAGTCAACATGCATGTTGTAGTCTTTAACTATCCTAGAGTGGAAATATGAACCAATAGTAATAGATTTTGTTACGGGTCTCCCATGAATGGTCACGAAACATGATGTCATATGGGTTATTTAGGATCAAATCACAATGTTGACCCATTTCATTCTGATTCATAAATCCCATATGGTGGAGGATCCACCTATAATCTATATCTAGGAAGTGGTATAGATCCACGGTGTTATAGTTTCTATTATATCAGATAGAAATCCATGGTTCATAAATAATGATTTGAAATCCATAGAGAATGATCATGGGACACTGTTGATGATGATCATGATGTATCATCCTCAGACTGATGAACAATCTGAGAGGATGATGAAAAAAATTGTAAGATATGTTAAGGTTTTGTGTGATTAATTTTTTGGTTCCTGAGAGACAAAATTATCATTTTTTGAGTTTTCCTATAATAAAATTTATCAAGATTAAATACATATGGATATTTTTGAGGAATCTTATGGGCTTCTCTGTCGTTCTCTACTATGTTTGGTGGAAACAGGTGAGACTTCAATTATTGGGACAAGCCATGTCCAAGAAACAATGTATAATATCTTTTTGATTAGAACAAGGATGTAGATGGATCAAACTATTCAAAAATCATATGTGGATCATCTTCGATGACAAGTTTCATTTGAGGTGGGTGATCAAATCTTTTTATGAATATCTTATAGGTCGGGACATAGTCAGTTTAAAAAAAGGTATGTTTTCCTCGAGGATTAATAGAAATTTTATGATACATTATTGTATAGGAATGGTTGCTTATCAGTTTCCTATTCCACCACATTTTAGTGTTGTGTAAAATGTCTTTCATTTTTCACTGATGAAAAAGTATCAGTTGGATTGTGACCATGTGATTCATTGGGAACACGTTGAGGGTGAACCAAATTATTTTTTGGTGTATGTTCTAGTGGGGGTTGTGGATAGGCAAAAGAATATTTTGCATGGTAAAACCATTTTTCTAGATCAGGCTTTGTGGAGGCATGGTCAGATTCAGGAGGAGACATGGTATTGGACGGAAGATATGGTTGGGCAATGACCTGAGCTCTTTAGATAATGAGATGGTTCTCAAATTTTTGATGATGGAATGTCCAATGTTGGGAATAATGTGGTACCCCCAGTTTCAGGTATGTATCCTTTTTTCCCTTATCATGTGTTTAAGGTAATTGGGATGGTTTTGGAAGAGTTTGGGAGAGTTTTTAATATTTTTTAATAAGATTTGAGGCCTTTTAAAGGCTTCACAGTTTGAGAACTATTAGGGGAAACCGTGTGAGATTAATCAGGAAGGAAGTGGGGTGCATTCGAATTTCACATGGTTTTCCTAACCATGTAGGGTGGTCCGTGCGAGTTTCCCTTTTTAGGAAGCAACATTATTACAGTTAGATCATCGTTTGTCTAACTGTGCAAGCTAACAGAGCGGCCCTTTAAAAATAGGGTTTTAATTTTTGGGATTAGTCAGGATTTCCATAAATATCCAAAAATCTATCACACTCAATCATCAAATGGTATTTTATGTTATCAAGATCTTGAGTGGATCTCCCACTCATTTTGTATTCTATCTAAAGGGTTATCCTGGCTGATTTAAGGTGGTTTATATCATGTAAGTCATCTCTCTTGGTTGTTTTGAGGTTTTCACTAGATGCATTCTTCAATATTTATCAGTTTTATATATCAATATATATGGTGTTTATATCAACGGATTTTTTAACCTAAATTGATTATTATATGGATTTTTTATGGTATGGAAGGTTATCAATAGTGTTTTTGGTGAAGCATTATTTCAGATTTATGGTATGGTTGCTTGTGGGTCGATTTCGGCAGAACCCATACAGTATGTTTCATCTCTCTTGACTCTGCATAGTTAGAACTTTAGGTCTTGGTTTATATTAAGTTGTTTTATTAAATTAATTTTTACAATAATTCACTATTCATTTTATAAAACCATTTGGTAATTATTTTGGGGATTTCGGGGGAATGGGATATGTTTTTCAAAAGTGGATTTTTTCTGTGTATTAAAAATGTTGATTTGAAAATCATTAGTGGTTTATTTTGAAAAGGGTAGAGTGAACGAATTATTTTAATAAATATTTTTTTATTGAAATGTGGTTTGACATAGAATGTTGGTTTACGGTTTTTTCAATAAATGGGTTCTTTATTAATGTGAATTGGCATGTGTTGGAAATGATGGTGTTCTAATTGTGTGGTGTTTTTTTTGCATGTTGGTGGATTAGGTGTTATGGATTATTTTGATTTTGTGGATGTGGGTGGGATGCTTCACTATAAATAGTGATTGATAGTGGAAGAAAACCCCCCATTAGGTATAGTGGTCGAGAAGTACCACTAGTTGAAAATGTAGTGAAAGGGTTGCATAAAAGCTCTTCTATTTTTGTTTCCTTGTTGTGTGATTCTTTGTACGATGTATTTTTTTGTGCTTTGTTAAAATGGTGATGTAGATTATGTCATTGTTATTTGGATTTCCATTGGGGTGAATGGTTGGGTATGGGGGTGCGGTAAGGGTGTGTTTAGGTTATTAGAAATTCTTGACCTATTTAGTGTTTTATATAAATTATTTTATATAAATATGCTAATGGATTTATGTTAGTGGCATGGGTAGTGACGTAAATTGGGAAATCCTACTGGGTATTTTTACTCACCCATGCTTTGGCACATGAGTGATTTTGCAGATGTTGTATTTCATCACACAAGTACGGGAAACACAACTCATTTTTCTAGTAGTTTGACATGATTCTTTGGAGATGTGATGGTTCTTGGAGATTGTAGATTTGTGTGGATATATATATGGTGCCTTAATTATTTTGGGTCTTGTTGTGTATCCTTTCGATTGGTACCTTGGTTTTGGGTTTCGTTGTATTGGAATTTTGGAATTGTTATGGAACAACATGGTTGATGTTTGGAAATGTAGGGCTTGGGATTCTATGTCAGCATATATCATGTTGTTTTGTGATTAGTGTATTTTCTTGTTAGTTGTTAAATTCAAAAGTGAAAATCGTTCCCCATGTATTCTTCAAGCCATCGACATTTATTTCTAGCTATTGTGTGACATCTCAAATCTGGGTGCCACATAGGGGTTCCCCAAAACCTGTTGGTCACATGACCTCAATCACATTTTCCCAGACATTGGAGGTTGTCAACGAGTAGTGAGGGCCATAGTCTCAAAATGGGGAATTAATTCCCTCATTGGTAGTGTATACAAAATGGAATAAGAATAGTAAACAATATAAGAAGAAGTAATACCATACAAAATTATTAACACCAAAAGACTAATAGTAATATAACAACTAGATAATATATAAATCATGCACGACAAATGTGTCTACGAAATCATCCAAACAAGTCACAATGCAATAAATACAATACTGAAATAAAATGATAGAAAACAGAAAACTCCAATAGCATCACAATCTTTACCTTGGTACAATACACTCCAGGTCCAACATCAATCATGTACCTAATGAAGAAGTGTGATTTCCCATATCCATACTTACAACCATATAATCTGTTTTTTCCCAAAAACAGGTCCCAAATAGGGTGTGAGACAAATCCTAGTAGGAATCCTCCAAAAGATCTATGCCTAACATTCAATGAATATATATAGCAATTATAATGCACAAATAGAGCCATAAAATAGGAACTACTCAAAATTATACATTCCTACAGTTTTCAGTTACATTTATTTACATTTATTAATTATTAAATCCATTGAATAATGTAATATTAGGATCTTGCATATACTCTATACACCTCAATGTAATATGAACAAAAGACATCTCAGACGACTATCTAACCAATCATGTAATACATAGTCCAATATTATAATTTTACATGGAAACTCATCACATTCATTCAATAATTAATAAATAACCCTCTTGGAAATCTTTCATAGTCCAACCCATTTGGATTAAAAATCACTAACCATTTACAAATGACTATGTTGGCAACTATCACAGTCAATTCCCTTAGTCAACATGGCCTCAATAAATTATAAATGTCCTTGGAGTAGCTCCCAAAGTCAATACCCCTAGGGTCCACATAGCGTACATAATCATAAACTACCTCCCAGGTAGCTTTCACGGTCATTAAAATTGGGTCAAAGTCTTCACCAAGGATCCAACAGTCCTATGTAATTAACTAGGAAACCCCCACAGTTTTCCTCGTCCAGGGATCTTACGGTCCTTTGGAATATCAGAACACATAACATAACAAGGAGTAACATGTAATCTATAACAATTACATGGATAAAATTCTCATGAAAATCTCATGGAAATCAAATAATCAATCAACTCCCTCTTAAATAATTCAAGGCGTGGAAACATGGTATTCCTCATAGGAATCCTAGGCCAAATTGCCATAAGTTGTCAAATCGATGAAAAACACCCACGGGGAGTCCGATAATAGGATATAAACCCATATTTATAATCAATCACCATTTCTCAAACACAAAAACCAAATATGGTATTAATCATTAACAATATATATACTACACAATACCCCAAACATGGTTATTCAGCACATTAAGCATATTTATCCCAAGTAAAATTGACGAAAGGAAAAAACTGTCTACCATGAAGTTGTAAGAAGAATACACTAGATCAGTCCCTCAATAAATGACCTATAAGGGTGTAGATATAAAAATGGGTAAAACCAATCAACCTTATATAACTCATGATTGCGGAGAAACTATCATGAAAGGATATATGGACAAAGAGAACTCATCGGTGGGAATCCAATGCACATGTAGGGGTCTGACTCTTGGCTGGGATGTTGAAACGGGCGGGGATTAATGTTATATGGGCATTTATTGAAATCATGTATGAACTGAGGGGAGAAGAACTATTTTCTGTAGATGAGACAACACCCCACTTCGACATATCAATTAAAAAGAAAAGTACCTGGTGAGTTCATTTATTGTACACACGGTGCACTAGCCATAACTAGCCCATAAAATAGGTAGTTTCCCATCTCAGAATCACATCTATGTACTCAGCCATTAAATATCTAGAACACAACTACATGTGTCAACCGATTACACAGTGTGTACTCAAAAGTACATGATATGTACTTAAAAAATTTATAATTTCTTCCCTTTTCATCAAAAATAACTCAAAATAATTATCCATACCAGAAATGAGGATCCATGATCTTAACAACATTCCCCTACAATAAATTTATTCTAGAAATTCATTTTTATGGGTGGTGTAGATGAAACATCAGACAACTCTTGCCATTATGATCGTACATCAGCCTCCCTCTCTAGTATCCTATCATATACTCGCTCATACTGCCATTTCAACTGTACATGAAGAACATACCGTCCATGGAAAACCATCCTACTGTGATCCAAATTCCAAATAGGGGGTTCAATGAAGGAATAATCCACCTCCATATAAACCTCCTCAGTTTGAAAAACATGAAACAAGTCTAAAATGTAATGTCATAACTGAGAAACATGAAAAACTTTGTGAACAGAATAGTACCTATTAGGTAACTAGAACTAATCAGAAACCCACCCAACAGTCTCAAAAAACTCAAACAACCTACCATATCTCGGTGAAGGCTTACCTTATCTTATAATAAACATGTATCCAATACTCGGTGTGACGTATAAGAAAAAATGGATCTCCGAGCTCGAACTCTAGATGTCAACTCCATCGATCAACATAAGATTTCTACAGAGTCTGTGCATTAGTCATCCTCTTCTGAATCAACTACACCTTTTCACTAGTCTCTTAGAAGAGACTAGGTCAAAACATAGATGCCTCTACTACGTCCAACCAACATAGGGGTGTTCGGAAAAGCATAACATACATATCCTCATAAGGTACCATCTGAATCATCACCTAAAAAAATTAATGTAGGAAGAATCTACTAGGGGTCTGTGTCTATCAAAATATCAACCAAAATCCAAGATGCATGCTCGAAGCATGTCCTCCAAAACCTGAATATTTTGATTGGTCTGGCCATCTATCTAGAGATGGTATGTTTTACTAAGAAGTAACTTTGTACACAAATCCATCTATAAACTCATCCAGTCATGAGAAGTAAACTGATCATCTAATTCTGAAATGATAGAGTGGGAAACCCCATGTAAAGGAAAAATCTCTCAAATGTACAAACTCACACGATCATCAAAACTGAAGGATTAATTAATTGGTTATAAGTGTGAAACCTTCATGAGTCTATCAACAACATCCCAAAATGCATCATTCCCTTGAAGATAATTTAGTAAAACCATCAGAAAATCCATCGCAACATCATTCAATTTCCACCCGGGAATTGGTAACTGCTATAAAGGCCCTGTTGGTAGCTGATTCTCGACCTTCACCTACTAATAGGTGGAACATCTCTAAAAAACCATCAACATACCTCTTCATACCTACCCACTAATATTCATAGTGTAAATCCGGATACATCTTCATGAAAACTGGATGAACATACCATGATGAGGCATGAAAATATCACAACAGTTGCTCACATATTTCTACTTAAACCCATACACGTGATTCAAAAATTCCAAAACACAACCTCATCTATGTTCCATCATGATGTATTGTCCTCATCATAAAAACTCTCATGTACGTCATGGCCTTCGGAATCAGATAGCTGCTTCATTATTACTCGATCTGGTAGAGTAGAGGTACAAACTATAGAGGAAAGAAACATCTGCCCCTTCCTATCATGCACTACCGATTGCATCTCAGAAAAATTATCCATAAGTTTCCACTAATTTCTAGCCTCATGAACTTATTGTATTTGAGTCGTCCTGCTCAACACATCATCCACTGCGTTGCCTTTCCCATGAATATAGGAAAGCTCAATGTACAAAGACTGAATTTACTCAACCCACCTTTATTTTATGATATTCCGATCTCACTGTGTAAATATATAATTGCATATTTTTATTCTCCGTGTATACTATAGAATTCTCTCCCAGAAGAAAATATCTCTAATTGTGCAAAGAATTTACAACTATATCCAACTAGTGATTGTGTTTCAGGTAATTCCACTCAGGTGGCCTCAACTGCCTAGACTCATACTTAACAAATAATTCCCCTTGCATAAGCCCTACACCAATCCCAATACCTAATGCCTCACAATAAATGGTGTAACTCTTTCCCAGATCTTGAAAAATCTGTATCAATGCTAATTTCAATCACCCTTAAAGCTCTTGAAAGGTTTCATAACATAAATCTATCAACAAGTACATCACTAAGTTCTTATTCATCCCCATAAAGGCACTATTAAGCATTAAAAATATGTAAAAAAACATTTGTAGTAACCATCTAGCCCTAGAAAACAATGTACCATAATGATGTTATTTAGATTCACCTAGGATGTTTTTGATCTCACATTATATGGGTCTAGTGATACTCATATATCTTAGATTACATGACCCTAGATGAGAATCTTGACCATCCAAAAACGGAATTTTGAGAGGATAGTATACAAAGGATGCTCTATCATTGCACTCAAAATGATATTAAGAAGGGTGGAATGGTCTGGTTGAGATACATAGTACACCAAGATATCATAAAAAATGACTACCACTAATGAATCCATGTATGGGTAGAACACTCGGTTCATTAGTACCATGGAAACTGATGGCGCGTTCGTGATACCGAATGGAATAACCAAATACTCTTATAGACTATACATGTTCCAAAACGATGTAAGAGGTATATATGATGGTATAACCCAGAAATTATGATAACTATATCTCACGTCAATCTCCATGAACACTCGGAATAATCAAATATAATCAAAGAGATCATCAATCATCGACAATGAATATCGATTCTTGACTATTAACAGGTTCAACTTCCGATAACGCACACAATGTATGATTGTAACATATGCCTTCTTTGGAAAAAACGGACAAGACAAACCTAAGGATATGTATTAGGTTGGATGGAACACTTTTCATGAAACTCCTCTAACCTTCTCTTGATCTCCCATAACTATGGTGTAGTCATCAAATATGGAAGAATGGACATTGGAAGCTCTCCAAGAACATTCTCAATAGAGATATCTACCTCTCCCTCTAGTTGTAAACCTAAAAATTCATTTGGAGGGGAATCCATGAAATGATCCACCACTAGAGGAATGTCTATCTTTGAAGTCACATGGTCATCCAGATAGAAAGTATAAATCCATCTCTTCTAGCATGGACATCCCACTCCCCTTTATATAGAAAAGATCTTTCCTCTGGTGATGTGAAACACACCCTATAGTAATAGAAGTCAACTAATGCCTGAATTTAGACCATGTTGTCGATTCTGAAAATGACATTGAATCTATTCATCTCTAAAATAAAAAGTCCCCAGAAGAAATGACACCCACCAACCTTAAGATGAATCTCCATAAACTGATTTACACTAGCTTTGAAAATCCCCAATACAGTGTCTAGAAACATAACATAATCTGAAATAACAATAAAGAGCCAAAGGCTATTCACAATGGAAATAGATAATAATCTACGGGAATCCCATGTATTAGAAAAGAGAAGAAGCTAAAACTAATGCAATTAAAATCATACCTCTAACTGTAGAGGGTCCAAGATCTTAATCATGCAGGGTCTGCCCCACTGCAGAAGTCTAACTTGTACCACAACTCTATGTACCTACCCAACTACCCTTTGATGATATACCATACTGTCATGGAGAACCTTCCATCTGGCTACCAAGGCCACAACATCCTACTCAGGCTGCACAGCCAGACGAACACCAGTTCACATACTGAGGGGAAACCGGTGGTCCTCCTTCATAATGTGGAGTCATAAAAGATCCATACTCGCTATATGGTAGTGGAAAAACCCTGAAAAATTGTTTAAGATGACCCATATTTACACAAGATAGGCTCTCAACTCGGTCTCTCAGGCACTGCGGTCTCATGTGCCCACAGTTTCTGCACTGGTTGCACCTCACCTAGAATCCAATAGATACATCCCTAATAATAGAATCATCACATGAATGAACCCTACAATGCTTCCTGCTATCAAAAATAATGAATAATATCCCTTGATGTTGAACAAACCTGGCTCGTATCTCCCAACTCCCTCAGACTGAACTCAATAATTACTGCTTGATTCACTACAGTAGGCCCCATAATCATCTTGAAAACATTATCCTATTATTTCATGACTTACCTGAGACCATCCACAAATTTTCTAGAAAATGATAACTCGTCACCTCCCAAAACAGGTTTAATGTGTTTAATATCAATAAAATGAAAATAATAATTAATCACTAAAATATCAGCCAACTCCAAATTTATGATCACCCGAGATTGGTTGGCCCACAATATCTCAGGGAAGAAGTATTCATAAAAGTTCCTCTAAAATGCATCCCAACCCATATCCTTATGACTTCCCGCATATTTGACATTATCCCACGATATTTTGCTGGAACCGTGTATCATATATGTCCCGAGGATCACCCTTCTCTCCGGAGGCATATCCAGTTCCTCAATAATTGAAAAAATGACCTCCAACCATTACTATGCTTCTTAAGGTCCTCCAGCCCATAGAAAGTGGGAAGATTATACTGGTGTAATACTTAATCCAACTCTTCCATAGCTGGGGGAGGATGTGGTGCTCCCTTTAATGTCTTCATCATCATCATAATGAATTCATGGAACTGTGCATCAACACCTGTGTCCGGTATAACAGCTGGTTCCAAAACGGGCATGATGGGAGGATCTTCTAGTAGTCACTGATCTAAAATTACCGTTTTCTGATCATCACCATGTACCTTGTGTACCAGCAGAGGATTCCTTGGTTGTATGACTCTTCAAGGTCTGGAGAAAACCTTCGTTCACAATTATCAAAGAAAAATACATAGAAATTCTATAACAGAACATGTGAAGGAAGCATTCATATTTTTTTAAAACAGGGTTACATGGAATGTATAAAATATACATGGTGTGATTCATTAATATTTTAAAAATGGATTTTACTCCTTCTAATCCTGGTCATGTAACACCCTTAGACATGAAATGTTCCTCCAACGACATGGAGAGTACTTGAATCATCCATCATGACAATGTACATATATACATCTAAAACTAAAAGGTTCTCTCTCGGGAAACACTACTCAACCTGTTCACTCTACACATGGTATATTCCACGTATTTCCCATCCACCCATATCTTTGGTCACACAGACAAATACACGATTGATAACTAGAAGAAATATATAATCTACACATGGTTTGTACAAACTATGTTTCATCCTACCATGTCATTGGTCACATGGTCGGTTGCACGATTCTTTAAAACATGGGGTGTACTCACAGTACATGGCATGTTCCACCAATGATTTCGCAAAATCGTGTATCTGCTAATATAGTAAGTCACACGGTCAATCACTGAACGATATGTACTCCTACTACATGGAATGTAATTTAGAAATGTATGTGCTTTCTGAATGGAAAATCACATGGCTTGTGTTCATAACACCACACACCGTGCTATCCGGTTTTTCAAACAGTATGCCTCTAAAACATATCTAAAACCCTAAAAAATAAACATTTATTCCAAGTAATGATAAATTACTACCATGGAGAGACCATACTCCTACGAATAAATATTTTAAATCCTTATTTATAGCGTAACATTAAAAATATATATTAAATTTCAATCATGATCCACCAAATTCTAATCCAAGAGGGATTATAACATGTTAGCGGCCAATTTTAAGCGTCCATCTAAATGAAACATTAAGTATTCAAATACCCTATCAAAATAGTAGGCATTCTATCAATTAATCTAAAACAAAAACATACATATATTGAAAAAATCAATCACAACAACATATAATCAATAACACATCCTAAATGGAATTTCAAGATTGATTTACATATGATATCTAGTAAGTGACATTATGATGCATGAGATGGAATATTTCATCTCATGTGCCTGTTATTGAAATAGAACACCAATGATATCAATCATAATATCAAAAAACATGTATGTCACCCAATGGTGAAATATAATAAAATTTTATAATTGCAAGATCAAAAATATTAAATATTTTAGGTAACTTGGATTTTATATATACACAGGTTAGCTAATCCCAGACACGCCATATTATCAACTAAAATTCATTTCCCATCACTTTTTATATTCTATAAATAATAATATAAAACATAAAAGAAACACTTTTGATACCACATTGTAATTTCCTCGATCTGGGTGCCGCCCAGGGGTTCCCCATACCCAGTGGGTCACATGACCTCAAGAGAATTTCGAAAAATTCTAGGTGATAACGACTTGTAGAAAGGGAAAAGGTCTTATCATAAGGACATTATTCCCTCATTGGTAGAGTATACATTGTGAGAAAATAATAGTGAACAATAGCAGAATTAGAAATACCAAACATGAAAAGTAAATAGCAGATGACTGATAGTAAAGTAACAAATTGAGATTATATAAAATGATGCATGTATCATGTGTCTAGGAAAGATCCAAAAAATTTACAATGATGGAAAATAAAATAATAAATAAATTCAGAAAATAGTTAACTCCAATAGCATTATAAGCCTCAGCATGGTCTCATGATCTTCTTCTCCAACTGAAATCATGAACATGATGAAAAATGGAACTTTCCCTTATCCATGCCTACAACCATATAATCTGTTTGTGCCCAAAAAAGGACCCAAAAATTGTGTGAGATGAATCCCATTGTGGGAATAGAAAAATATTAGTTTCTAACATTCAATGAATATATATATAAGGAAAAATGTAGAATTAAAACAATAAACTAGGAAGTAGTCAAAACTAAACAATCATACTACTTTAAATTACATTCATTTACATATATTTATTATTAAATCCATTGAATAATTTAATCTCATGATATATTCTAATCTCTATATCCCCCAGAGTAATAGAAACAATAGACATCTCAGAAGACAATATAACCAATCATGTATGACCATGTCCATGTTTTTTGTTTCTCTTAGCAACTCATCACAATCATTCCATCACTTATAAAAAACCCTAGGGGAAATCTCTCATGATATTACCCATTTTTTTAACATAGAACTAACCATGTAAAAATAACCACCTGGAAAACTCCCATGGTAAATACCTCTAAGTCAACATGGCCTCAATAAATTATAAACGTCCTTCTGGTAGCAATAACAGTCAATATTCACTGGGTCCACATAGTGTAAATAATACTAAACAACCTCCTGAGTAGATGTCATGGTCTATACCCCATGTTCAATGTATACATCAAGGAACATATGGTCCGGTGTAGTAAACATGGAAACCCCCATAGTGTTCCTGGTCAAAGGCTCTCCTATTCTATTGGAAGATCAACAAAAATAGAATAAAAAAGAAAAAATGTAATCTATAAATAATAAATAGATTAAATTCACAATAATAACACATGAAATTCATGTAATAAATAAAATCCATTCTAAAAAATAAAGGCATGGAAACAAGATATCCCTCATAGGAAACCTGGGCCAAATAGCCAAAATAGTAAAGTAGGGGAACACAGCCCTGGGTTTTCTTATAACAATGTTTAAAATCTTATGCCTAAGGAATTACCATTTCCCAAACAAAAAATCCATATCAGGTATTATACAGGGTGAAATTAAAAAATAAGCAATACCCGAAACAAGATCTATTATTCACTTTATGTATATATAACCGAAGTACAATCGAAGAAAGACAAAAACAACATTCCTTGATGTTGTATGATTAACATTCTTGAACGCTGGACCATGAATTTTACAAGAACGACATATATCTATTAGATGGTTAAAAAATGGTCAACCCTCTATAAATCATGATATTGGAGAAATCCGGAAAAAGGATATTTGGAAATAGAGATCTCACTAATGGGAATCCAATGCTCCCAGTGGAATCTCAATCGAGCTCAGATAGAGAATCAAGAGGATATTGAAGTTATTTATTTGTTTTTCTCCCTCATATAGAAACCAATGGGTAATGTTGTGTTATCTATAGATTAGATGTGACCCCACTTCTTCTAGTTAAATAAAAAATGTACATGGTGTGTCCATTTAATGTACATTCCATGTACTAGCCTCAATCGTCCCCTGCATTAGGCAGTCTTCAATGACACCTACATGGCCATGTACTTGGACGTTACACAGCTAGACATGTCTACACTCATCAATGGGGGTACACGACGCATACTCAAAAGTATAGGACATGTACATAGAAAATTTCACATTTATTAGTTTTCCACCTAAACAACCCGAATGAGATATCCATACTTGAAATGAATATTAGGGTTCATACATTTTGGCGCCCTGGGAATGTCACATAAGGCAATGTAGAATTCCTCCACCCTCTCAAGCCCATGGGATAGAGAGGGATGTTTCAATATTCATCCAAGTAATTGTACATGTTAATAAGATGATTGGGATATGAAATTATGTTTCCTAATATTGATACATTATATGATCTCCATTAATATAAGAAAAATCCATTCATAAGAGAATATTAACCTCCTCTAAGGGATTTATAACTGCATTATCAGTGTGTATCTTCCCAAAACTATTTATCAATTAAGTGTAGTATATCATAGAAAATCAACACTAAATTATAGTTTTATTGATTTTTTAATATCTGGTGTTTAATGGAGTAAATAAATTTTCATGGAAATGTTGTATGATATTAACAAATTAAATAAATCATAATTAAATACTACAAAATAATATCTTGACCTAATTTCAAGTGTTAGCATCCGAATGCCTTTATTTTAATCTCTCTAATAATACATTATTGTTTTTCATATACCCTATTCTCTTTTATTAGGGGTATTCTCAGTGTTATTACACTTCATATCTCTACAATTGAGGATTTGAATGGAAAAAGTAGTGAAAAAAGTTAATTTAAATAATTTTTTTGGGATGAGCGTTAGTATGGGTTTTATTTCCATTATTATCATAATAAAATAAATTAAAACACATTTGTTTTAAACAAAATTAGGTACTAGTTTACCATACCCTAAAAAATCATAAATAATATAAGGATATTACACATGTGTTGCCTCAAATAATTTTTTCTTCTGGGAAATGATACTTTTTATCAACTACATGTGTTATCATATAATCATTGAGGATATTAATATTTGATTTTATTATACCATCAATAATGAAATTTATAATTTCTAATTAAAAATATAATTGAACATCGAAGAATGTATTAGTACATAAAAAACCTCTTATTGAGAAAACACTTCACATACATGGATTTAACAATTAATATAATGGATTGATTTCAATTTAAATATAAATGATATATTTAGTGGAATATCATGTGATCCTTTTCAACTTTGAATCATAATTTCAATTAGTTTGTATTATTTGGTTAATTAATTACATGAATTCAAACAAAATCTTCATTAGTACAAGGAAAAACCATAGTGAGAATTTAAATATTAAAATCTTACCATAATAGAGAGACCAAATAATCATTTTCTATATAATTTAAAATGACATTCAACCATTTTTCAAAATATCATTTTGAATGATAAAGGTCTAGAAAAATAACTAGGGCTAAAATCACTTAGGAAGGGGAAGATGGTTATCCTCATATTGAACCAAGACATTGAAAATGTATATTAGAATGCCCATTATATGATGGTGCATCCAACCACATGAATGAATCAATAGTGTGTCTTAAATATATAATGATTTTGGGCTCTCTACTATACTTTTGTTATTGTGCATATCTAGAGAATGTTAGTTGAGAATTTCCATGAGGGTTTGTATCCCAATTGTAGTCTCATTATTTTTTTATAATAAAAATATCCATATTTTACATAAAATTAATTGGTAAATGTACTATTTGAGTTTCCCACCATTAACATTACTAATTGAAAGCTAGGAATTAGTAATAAAAAATAAATAAATATTCATATAATGAAATTATAATCATAAAGATAGAATTCATTAAAGTAATGAAAACAATAACATATGAATCTCTATGGTAAAATAAATGGTATCACTAATAATTTTTTAATATATCATTTTATATTTTAAAATCTTTCATTATTTCTCATTAATATAATTTACGATACCCAAATCACACCCTAACAAGTGTCTATGAAGGTGTATAATCTTAGGGTCCCACATAACTGCACAAATTATGTATCAAATTAGTGCTCAAAAATACTTTTGTAACTGATTACCCTTTGGATCATACGTACCAAAATGACATCAAAATATTAGTAACCAGACATAGATTTAACTTTCAGTAATCCCAAAACCCTATTAATTATGAAAACAATGGTATTAATTCATATGTTTATAATTTTCATAAGGGGTAACATGATGTTCTCTACTAATATATCTAAAAATAAAAAAATCACCACTTTGATACAAACTATAGCACCACATTTACACACTCTGTAATGCAGTGATAAAAAACAATTCTTTCATATATTCTCATATACAGAATAATGAGTCCCAAAAAAGGCATCAAAAATAGTAAATTAATTTCATGATAGAAAAAATATCATTAAAAGACACACACCTCATGGAATGAAATTTTTAGTGCCATGGAGATTAGTTATATAAACAAATAATTTTATAACTAATTTAATCATTTCTCTTTAATAAAGAAACTATAGATAATTTTCAACACATATATCATGATATATTAATTATCAAAACTAAGGGAATGTATATTTATGAAAAGGGGGAGAACATATAGTGAGTATGGTAAACTATTATCATAATATATATGATATTAAACATGAAAGATAACCTGAGGAAGGGTTAAATATGTTATTTTATTTCATATGATAAAATAGATTCTAATCTTATGAAATGGAATATAAATACACGACCCTAAAATATAATTATTTAATTATTAAACATATTGCATGGCTCAAAAAACATCTCAATAAAAAATATAATGTGAAATGAAATTATACGATTTTAAAATAATCATTATAAAAAATGATATATCATTAAATAGAAACATATATTGTAAATTTAGAATATAATTAATAAAAAAATGTAGTATAGAAAATCCATATTAATTGTAAAACCATTGTGATAAAACTAATTATTTGATCTATATGAGATCAAAATCATTATAGTCATGCCTGAATATGTAAGCAATATCATTATACAGCTCTAGTGTGAAAAAAATTAATTTTATAAATTCCAAATAAATATCACTACATGTATTCTTTAAAAAATTCATTTGATTGAGATATAAGACCCACTAAATTAAATATTACATTTATTTGAAACATAGAATAAATAATCATTATATCAAAATGTTCATGTGGAAAAATAACTGGTTTCTTAAATTTTTATCAATTATGTCACATTACATAATCATAATAAATCATAGGATATAAAAAATATAATTTCATAAAATTAATAATAGAATAAAATATATATTTATAAAAATAGAAATTCATATGTGACAAACATAGAGGAAAAATAAGTAATATACTAATGTTTTCAAAAAAGATTCCAATAATCGATATAATTGATAAGGTTAAAATTATGATAAATTACTTTTTGGGCCAATGGAGAAAATGTTGATTTTTTTTAAATTCTTAGAAATAAATGATTCATGAAATTAAATATAAACAATAATGTAAATTATTATATATGTGTTTGTTATTAAAATAAATTACTTGTTTTTTATCTAAACACATATTGAAAAATAACCCAAATTGGAGAAACATAGAAATAATCTCATATGATAATATATAAAAATATAAATATGATTAATATAAGTGAGGAAAAATTATTACAATTTATTTTAAAAAAAATGTTGAGTCAATAAGGATTTCCTTATGAAATTTCCATTCATTCTTGTTTTGAAAATCATAAACACCTTATACATAGGAAAATATATATTTTACATCTCTAAGGAAAATTTCTCTTCTCTAAGGAAAATTTCCTTCCTTAATGAAATTTACCCAAACCTAGATTTCCTTATACATATAAATTTTTTTTAGTATTAAAATCAGATTCATACCCAAAACCTGGGAATCATATAATACTTAGATATGAAAAATTCTGTTATAGGATCTGAATTCTGGATTCGAACTCTAATAAAGATCCATTCTGAATTCTGGATATGAACTCTAATAAAGTTCAACTCCAAATTATGGACTTCGAACTACAATGATTATGACTCCGAACTTTTACTAGTTCGACTCCGATCTTCTATGAGTTTGATTCCAAACTACTATGAGTTCGATTATGAACTTATATGAGTTCGACTCCGAACATCTATGAGTTCGAATCCAAATTATTACTATGTTCAACTCCGAACTCTTACTAAGTTCGACTCAAACTCATACCATGTTCGACCCTGAACTCTTACTAAGTTAGACTCCAAACTCTTACCATGTTCGGCTATGAACTCTTACTAAGTTCAAATCTGAACTTTGTAAGTTTAGATATTGAATTCTAGTTAAACTAGACTCCGAATTTCCTCAGAAATTCAGACTCTAGATTTATAAAGAATTCCGGATCTGAATTCTTATAAAACAGAATCTGAATATCCTTTTTATTAGACTCTGAATTCCATGTTGGTTAGACTCCGAAATTTTATTTTTGTACATTCTGAAGTATAGTTTTTCTTATACGAACACTCATTTCCTTAAAAAATGATATTGTTCATTCAGTTACAGATATAAAATGATGTCATCAATTCGGTTTCTAACTAATCTTTGGTTTAGTGACATGTGTACAGGTCCCTCCAAAAATTATGGAAAATATTTCCATTGGAGGAGGGAGATGACCGTTGGAAATTTGCCTATAAATAGGAGCTCATTTGAACGATCTCAAAACACTACTTCAATAGATCGTTGAAAACTTGTGTTTACATGCTGTTGAAGTGATCTCCATAGAAAGAGAGGTTCTTATCAACTCTCATGGTTCGTGGAGAAAGAATGAACGACTTGTTAAAACTTTTCCTTGTGAAGACTTGCTTCATGCGACTTTGAATGTTGGTGATTACATTTGAGGACTTCCAGGGGTAGGAAGATAGAGGTGTCGAATTCCTTGAAGTTATAGGGCTTCCTTTCTGAGGAAGACAGAGGTTTCAACTACCTTGATGTTGAGGTATTGTGGGGATTGGAAGACAGCGACTCTGATCTTCAAATCGAGGGCTTACCCTGGTGGGGGTAATACAGAATTGCTTGAAATTATAAATCAAGGGACCATTATCCAAGGTTATTGGATACCCTTATCTTTGGGTTAAAATACTTATATCTTGTTACATGTAGTTTTACTACTTGTTTTTTCAATGCATTTCGTATTATAAGGAATGTATTACCTTCTTATATTTCCTTACACTTGTTCTCTGATTCATTTAGATTCTATACTCGTTAAGGTTGAATCTCATACTGTAAAATTTAGTTACGTTTCAATTTCTAGATCCATATTTTCAGAACCTGTTTTTCAGAATCACTTTCTAGATTCATGAAAGTGCATAGAACTAGAAGAATTTACCTTCATCCCTTGTTCCTATTCACCAATTGGTGTTAGAGGTGTTGTGAATTTGCATAGTTTAACTTTGTTAAACTTAGATCTTTCTTTATTAAAGGAAATTTGTTAAAGTGTACAATTCACCCCCTCTTGTATATTGATCATCTACATTGTTATTTTGATCCTACAATTGGTATCAGAAGAGGTCTCTAAAATACTTATACTCACATATAAGTTTCTCTTGCTCACTTTTTTAATTGTTCTATATTTTTAAATTGTTAGGAATATTTTCCTTCATTCCAAACAATTGTTATTAAGAAGTTTGTGTGTAATGCAGTTTTTCTTATAGAAGGCAGGTTTAAATGTTGGTTCCATCGACAACATAAATCCTACAAGAACAACAATTTTTTATGGAAATGATTATGAATACTGGAAAGATCGAATGAAGACTTTCTTTATCAAAACTGGAGTAGATAACTTTGTTTTTCTTACTAGAGGTTATCAAATTTATGATAAGGAAGTTAGTGCATTCACAAACCAGCAGAATCATGAATATCAATTAAACTATAAGGTACGCAATACTGTACTATGTTCAATGACTGGGAACATATATAGACAAATTTCATCATGTAAAACAGCTAACTGTATATGGAACAAACTTGAAGTTACTCATTTTGGTGCAACAAAAGTGATCGAGACTAGAAAAGCTATGTTGAGAGCTGAGTATCAAGGTTTAAACATTCTTTATGGATAACTTATAAGTAATGTACAAAAAAGATTTATGACTATCGTTAATAAATTACAATCTATGGGAGAGGATGGTCATGATGATTATGCTCGTGTTGACAAAATTATTGATATTATACCTAATGAGTGGGAATCAAAGAGAACATCTACTAATGAAAACATGACGGTTACTCAAATTTATCTTTATGAATTATTTGGAACTATTCTTCATAATGAAACAAGAATAAAGAGAGATGCTGAAAACATAAAAAAGAATAAGGGGAATGGAACTATTTCTTTTACTACAACATCAAATCACATGAAAGCAAATAATCCTGAGAGAGTAACCATATCCATGTGTAAGAAAGTTACTATCCAATCTGAATCGAGTGAGAGTGATGTCTCAGAAAATGAGTTAGCTAATATTGCTTGAAGAATGAAGAAGATAGCTGGTCAAAAAAATTCAATCCAGGTATAAGAAGAAGGAAAAGAAAGATAAAAACGATTCATAGGTCACATGATATGAGTGCAAGAAAAGTGGACACATAGAACCTGATTGCCCTATTCATAAAAAGAAATAACGAAAAGAGAGGCATTCAGAAAGGAACAGGAAGATGTTTTAAAAAGGTAAAGCTAAGAAAAGTCTGAAATCTAATACTACTTGGAGTGCTATCTGTGGAGAATCTTCAGAAAGTGAATCTTATGAATATTATTCATCATCTTAGAAGAATATGGGATTCATTTCTAATACATTTTCTCCACATAAATGTATTATGGCCATGGTACTCTCTACCGAGGATTTAACAAATTTATCTCTTAATAAGAATTACTATTCCGAAAATAGTACTTCTAATGAAGATACTTCATTCTCAGAAAATGAAGAACCTTTATATGAAGAAGTATCTAGATTTTCCAAGTAACTTGAATCAAAAAATTGTAATATTTCTAAGGAATTAGACATGGCAAATACTAGGGAAGAAGTTCTTACCAAAGAGATTTCAGATGTATCTTCAAATCTTATAGATAAAGAAGATCTTTTAGAAAAACATTCTAAAGACCTTGAGAAAGAAAATTTTGATAATGAAGAACTTTCGTATGATCTTAAGAATTCTATTTAAAAAATGAAAGTTTTTGAGGAAAAATATTACTCTAAGTAAATGATTCACGAGGATAGGAATTTAGTCATTAGACTAAAATCTGAAATTTTTTCCATTAGGAAGCTTCTGGAAAAATTTAATTCTGGGAAGGAAAATTTTGACAAGATGTATTCTCAAATTAAACCTTAAGGAAACACAACTGGAGTAGGTTATACTCACTAAAAACCAATTTTCAAAAACAACTATTTTGTTCCTTCAAGAGACCCTTTTTTCTTTAAGTTTCATAGTGGTGGGCATTGGAATAAAAATTGTTCTTTGAATAAAGTTCAATCTCTTGGGTTTTATAAAGAATATTTCAAAAAACAAATATGGATACACAATAATTTTTTATCTGAAAATCTCGGATCCAAATAAGTTTGGATTTCTAAAGTCTAATACTTTTCTTATTTTCAGGAAGATAAAGGAAGTACCAAAAAATACTTGGTATATGGATAGTGAATGTTCCCGTCATATGACTGGTAACAAAAACTATTTCGAAAACATTATCAAGTTGAATGGAGGAAAAGCAACTTTCAGAGACAATGCTCAGGGAGAAATTGTTGGTATAGGTAATATTGTTCTTCTTGGTAAAACATTTATTTCAAAAAATTTGAATGTTAAGGGTCTTAAGCACAACATCTTTAGAATACGTAAATTATGCAATGAAGGATACCTTGTGAATTTTAGGAATGATAAGTGTTTTGTACAAAATTCCAAGGAAGAGTTTATTATTTCTGCCAATAGGAAACAAAATGTTTACACTTTGAACTTAGAAGACCATAGGAGCCAAGACATACCTTATCTAAGTGAAATACTCTCCACTGCTGAAGCTGAATATGTAGTAGCTGGATGTTTTTGTGCTCAAGTATTGTGGAGGCAACACACACTCACAGACTATGGCTTTAGTTTTACAAAGACTCAAATTTTTTATGATAACACATCTGCCATTGCCCTAAGTAAAAACCCTACACTTCACTCATGTGCAAAACACATAGATATTAGGCATCACTTTCTTAGGGATCACACACTTAAAAGAGATATTATTCTTCAGTTTATTGGAATGCAAGATCAACATGCTGATATTTTCACAAAATCATTACCCTCCGATAGATTTTAATACATTAAACAGAAGTTAGGAATGATAATACTGAGGTAATCCTTCTTCATTAAAGTCATGTTAAACAATTGTCCTTACAGTAATAAACTCCTTTTCATTGTGGGAGCACATTTTCATGATAGTGCATCCAATTGTTTTTGTCTTTTTTAATCAAAATTTTTGTAGTAAGTTATTTTTTCATGCTTTTATAATCAAAATTTGCATACTCAGTTTTTCAAAATTTTGTAACTAAAATTTTTCTTAATATGTTTTTCAAAATTTTCGAAACTGAAATTTTCGGAATGAAAATTTCTGGAACTAAAATTTTTGGAATCGAAATTTTCTGAAGTGAAACTTTCGTAATGAAATGTTCGTAATGAGAATTTTCCTAATGAAATTTTCGTAATGAGAATTTTCATAATGAAATTTTTTTAATGAGAGTTTTCGTAATGAGTTTTTCGTAATGAGTTTTTTGTAATGATTTTTTCTCAATGAATTTTTTCGTAGTGAGTTTTTTTTCTTAATCAAATATTCTTCAAGAAGAATATAACCTATTACAAATGAACTTCCTGATCAATCTGAAAGGTATGATTTCCTTAAATTTTCATAGTCATATTTTTCTTGCTGGTATTTTCCTATGAGTTTTAAAATTTCTCAGATTCTAGTTTTCATATATTCAATAGTTTTTCTTAAAAACCTCAATAGATCATAGTCAGATTTTCCTTTCGGTTTATATATCAACCGGCAGATGAAATATCAATGTATCTCAAATGTTCGATTAATCGTAGAAACTAAACCTTCGTCTCAACGCCTATATAATGGGGACCCCCAAGGTTCGTCCCACATTGGTTATTCAATGCTCTCACATCTCGAAGCCCTTACTCTCTTCTTAAGGACGGTTTCGATCTTTCTGAAGCCCGTTCTGAATCTTCCATAATTCTTCATTCCGAATGTATGTTGAAGCTACATCTAAAGACATGTTTACGTCATGTCCAATTTCAAAGTGGTTAGTCTACATGGAAAGGTTTGTACACCTAAAATTATTCATGTATGATTCTCTTATAACAAATAATATCAAATTGAATGGCTGGGAGGATGTTTGCTTATCAATGTCAGAGAAACAGGATCTGGTTTATTCAGATCTTCTTGTTGAGTTCTATGAGTATGTTTCCTTCCTTGAGGAAGATGCAAGAGATTTATTTTCTCTCAAGTATTATGGGAAGACTTAAAAATTATCTTACACCAAGGCTACAATCTTGGTGGGTTTATCATATGAAGGTAAAGGTGTGTTTTTTTCACACAAGCTTCCGGATTAGCAAGGAAGATTTAATCAAGGTGAAGGATTTGAAATTCCCCTGTCTTAAAGATGCCAAGACAGCTAATATTGATCATATCTCTCCGAATAATCAGATTCTACAGCTGTGGGTAAAAGGTTTTCTCGTACCCAGAAGGGGTGATAAGGATAATGTGAAGAAGAGTGACATTTATGTTCTAGATTTGTTGGTAAATCTAAGGAAGATAAATTTGATGAGGCATATTTTGATTATAGTCATGAATATCAAGGAAGGGAACTTAAGAGATCAAATCATCATGTACCCTCCCCTACTATCAAAGCTGATAGTTCGGTGAATAGATTCTTTCAATGTTGCATGTATGTCTAATGTTCGGAATCGCAAGATTACGCTTGTTAGTGATGATATATTAAAGAGGATTAAAATGGGTTTTTCTGATGAATCAGGAGAATTCTACCCCTTACTAGAAGAAGAGGTTGAGATCATTCTGGAAGATGTGGAGAAGGCTGAACCAGTTAAAAAAGTTTCTAAGTAGAGAAAGCTTAAGGAAGTGGTTGCTGAGTAAAAATCCCCCAAATCTATGGAAACTCAGTCTCCACCATCCATACCGAAAAAACAAAAAGCATACCCAGATGAAGTGGTAGCTAAGTGGATGGAAGAAAAGGAGAAGAGGGAATAAGGGGATCCAAAGTTCGGATTGGACCCTGCTGAGGCTAATGCATTAAGAGAAAAAACATCAGATGTGTTAGAAAAGAAAGAAAACAAGAAAAAGATAATGAAAAAAAATGTCAGAGGAAGAGATAGTTCAATCTCTCTTGAGAGCCACTAAAATAGCCTCTGAGAAGATTCCTATTCAGGAAACCTTTGATGTCCAATCTTTACGAGAAACCCCTGGAAAGATATATCCTACTATGGAAAAGACCAAAGGAAAAGAGATTGTTGATGAAGTACAGAAAACAGCAAGTAAAGAGGTATAGGAAGTGGTTGTTGAGGATGAATAAAAAGAATAAGGAAGTGATGATCTGGATGATCTAATCAAACAAGTAAAAGATTATCAATAAAAGTCTGAATCCACAAAATTAGTCACCCTGGGAAAGGGAGTTGAGAAAGAAAGTAGGAAGGATGATGATAAGAAAGAGGAAGAGGAAGAAAATGTTTTGTATGATGAGGAAGAATCAATATTTATCTTGAAGAAGGAAATGAGAAGGAGAAAATTAATGAAGTTAAAATTGTTCAATTATCAGAAAGTGAGGAAGAATCTCTAGATGAAAAACACATTCCAACAAAGGAAAAGGTAATCATGTGCTCATGGATACACAAATTAAAGATATCATCAGGAAGAATGAAGTTGTGGTTCCTCTAGAAGGAATATAGTTCAAGTTGAGGAAGAGAAATCTCCAAGAAAAATATCTGATTCGGAGTCATCAGCACATGGTCATGACTTTGTTGTTGAATCATTGAAAGAGATGGTGGACACCATTCTGATATTTCCAAATATTGACTCTAGATGCCAGATGCTGCAACATAGTTTGAATCAGAATTCAGAATCCTTATCTATGGTTATGGATAAGTGTATAATGATTTAGGCCTATCATAAATGTTTTCTTATTAGTTATGATGTGCACAGAAAATCATGCAACAAAACCACTTTGTTGTCTACGAAAATTGAAGATGACATGGCCCAGTTTGATAATTTTTAGAATGAGGTAAAAGATCCTTTTGACACAGAGGATGCAATGATTATGAATTTTTAGGATGAGATTATTATTGAACAAATTTCTCGGAGTCAAAAAATAAAGGAACTGAATGTTAAGTCTAACTCTCTTTCTCAACACCTTATTATGGATAGATATCTCTGGATTGAGCATGAGAAAATACTTGTAATGCAATTTGAATTAGTGAAGATGCAGGAAGATGGCATAAAGGCTCATGTAGAAGCTTTGAAAGCTCAACATGAAATCATAAGAGCTTTGGAAAGGCAGGTTGAAGAGGATCAAAGAGATTTGAAGAAACTAAAAACCTTGTTGAAGAAGCTAATCCCGAAGGAATAGGAATACAAATAACCCCAATCCGACCTTTTGTTGTATTTGTATTTACTGGAATTTTTTTTCTCAACTATAATGAAATTGGTTGCTTGCATCTTCTGTTGTTATGTACTAATGTTCCAGGTACCTTATTTCTTTTCCATTCCCTTAAATTATTTTTGAAAATCACAAAGGGGGAGAAGAAAAAAGAACTACTTAAAAGGGGAGAAAGAAAAACTTTAAAATGGAGAAGGAAAATTTCCTAAGTGAAATATCCTTAATGTAAGGGTGAGTTTCTTATTTCGAAGTTTTTCATTCCCATGATAATGAAAACTTCACTTTGTAAATTCAGAATACAATCCTTAGAGTTTCAATGCCTAAGGGGGAGTTAGTTGTATTCACTATCATCCATGAACAAAGGGAGATAAGTTCTAATTTCAAGGTCAAATGATATTTTTCAAAGTCCTTATATTCTTTTTCGTAAGATTTTTTGTGCATTCCAAAAAGGGGGAGATTTTTGAGTCAATATGGTTTTTATTATGACTTTTCCATTCATTCTTCTTTTGAAAATCACAAACACCATATACATAAGAAAATATATATTTTACTTCTCTAAGGAAAATTTCTCTTTATAAGGAAAATTTCCTTCCTTATAGAAATTTACCCTAACCAAAATTTCCTTATACATATCAATATTTTCCTTAAGTATTTTAATCGGATTCATACCCAAATCCTTGGAATCATATAATACTTAGATATGAATCATTCTATTATAGGTTCCGAATTTTGGATACGAACTCTACTAAAGTTCCATTCCGAATACTGGATATGAACTCTAATAATGTTCAACTCTGAATCCTGGACTCCGAACTTCTATGATTTCGAATCCAAACATTTACTAGTTTGACACTGAACGTCTATGAGTTCGACTCCGAACTTCTATGAGTTCGACTTCTAATTCTTACTAAGTTAGACTCCGAACTCTTACGAAGTTCGACTCCGAACTCTTACCATGTTCGACTCTGAACTCTTACAAAGTTCGACTCCGAACTCTTACCATGTTCGACTCTGAACTCTTACGATGTTCGACTCTGAACTCTTACCACGTTTGACTCCGAACTCTTACTAAGTTCAACTCTGAACTTTGTAAGTTTAGATACTGAATTCCAGTGAAACCAGACTCTAGTTTTCTATAGAATTCAGGTTCCGAATTACTATAAAACAAGATCCAAATTCCTTTTTATTAGAATCCGAATTCCTTTTTGGTTAGACTCTGAACATTTATTTTCTATGATTCCAAACATTAATTTTTCTTATACTTACACTTGTTTCATTACAAAACGATGTCGTGCATTCAGTTATAAATATAAAACTATGTCGTCCATTCTATTTCTAACTAACCATTGGTTTAGTAAAACGTGTATAGGTCCCTCTAAAATTTAATGAAAATATGACCATTTTAGGAGGGAGACGACCGTTGGAAATTTTCCTATATATAGGAGCTCATTTGAAGGAGCTCAAAACACAAATTCAACTGGTCTTTGACAACTTGTGATTACATGTTGTTGAAGTGATTTCGAGAGAGAGAGAGATGCTCTTATAAACTCTCAATCTTCATGCAGAAAGATTGAACGACTTGTTAAAACTTTTCCTTGTGAAGACTGGGTTCGTGTGACTCTTGATGTTGGTGATTAAATTCTAGGACATCCGGGGATAGGAAGATAGAGGTGCCAACATACTTTAATTTCGAGGGCATCCTCACCGAGGAAGGCAGAGGTTCCAACTACATTCAAATTGAGGACTTGTGGGGATAGCAAGACAGAGACTCCAATCTTCTTATCGAGGGATTTCCCTTCTGTGGGTAAGACAAACTTGATTGACCGTATAAATCAAGGGAACTGCATCCCAGGTTGTTGGATACCATTATTTTTTGGATAAAAGACTTATATATTGTAACTTGTAGTTTTTCTACTTGTTTTTACGCTACATTTCATATTTTAAGGAAAGTATAACCTTCTTATATTTCCTTACCCTTATTCTATGATTTATTTAGATTTTACCTGCTTTAAGGTAGAATCTCATACTGTAAACATTAGTTATGATTCAATTTCCGTATCCATATTTCCAGAACATGTTTTTCAGAATCACCTTCCAAATTCAAGAAAGATCATTTAACTAGAAGTTTATAACATTATTCCTTCTTCCAATTCTCCAATTGGTATTAGAGGTGTTGTGAATTTTCATAGTTTAAATTTTTCAAACTTATAACTTTAATTGTTTAAGGAAATATTTTAAAGTTTACAATTTACCCCCCTCTTGTATATTGAGCATCTACATTGTTATTTCGATCCTACAAATAATACATTATATAATACAATCACATAATCAAAATTAATGATCCATTGTTAATAATCCTTATTATTATAAAAAACATTATACTTTTCTATGGAAAATTTTATTTATATCGATTAGTTATTTATTATCCAAAATTATTTAATTCAATAAATAATGGTAAGTAATTTATAAAATATGGTAATATAAGGTATAATTAATTTATGGAAATTATATTTATGCAAGAATGAAAATGATTCAATGGTTTAGAAATTGAGTTGATGAATCCCTTATATCATTTTCACCATTTTGTTAAATAAAATTGAAATATTTTATACAAAATTTAGAATATAATATAATTTACTATAATAGAATATTAATATAAAAAACTCAATGGGGTTGTAATTTCATAATAAATCTACCACATTTTCAATAATATAATCATGCATCATTGAATTGAAAATTGAGACAATGAATCCCGTTAAAATAATGGAATCATTATGTTAAGGGTAATTTGATAAAGAATATGTAAGGATGAGTTTTAAATATGTATAAAAGATGTATAAAATATAATATAGATTATTAATTGGGTACACAAAATCAGAAATTGATGGATATACTTCTATAACAATGTTTCTAACTAAATGCATCAAATTTTTTTCAGCACAGACCCTTACCTTCATAAGGATTCACAATGTGTATTCACCAAATAATATATTCAATAAACATAAAAATATTAATAATTTAATTAAGAACCATATTCCTATGTATATATTCAATTCCATTTGATTCGTCAATTATCATTCATTATGAATATATTGCAATGTTAAGGATTACATTATCATTATGATGTAGTAATGTTTTCCTATTTTGTTTCCATTTATAATGAAGATGCTAATTACTATTTATTTTTATAAATCATATTATTAGCATATTAAATTATATACTATGATTTAACTTATAA
Source organism: Viscum album (assembly GCA_963277665.1). Classification (NCBI taxonomy): domain Eukaryota; kingdom Viridiplantae; phylum Streptophyta; class Magnoliopsida; order Santalales; family Viscaceae; genus Viscum; species Viscum album. The sequence continues at coordinate 792,666,188 of OY728143.1, read as the reverse complement.
ATTGATTTGTTATATCATGAAATTTTTGTTTCATAAAATTGGAACCACTATCATCATATTTATATTAATTCAGTTATATGTGTTGATAGTTTACCAATAATTTGAATACATAACATAAATAATAAATTAATATTTATTGATATTGATTTTATAAATGTTATCTAATAGTCTTAGTGTTTATATTCCAATACCCATCCTTTATAGATTTTACATGTATAGTTCAAGTATGTGGTTACACTGGCCCATACGAGATCCTAGTGTAATAAATTAAGTAATATGGTAATAAAGGTTTATATTTTGGAATAATATTATTATTATAGATGAATAATGATATTATATGAATATTTTTAAAGTTTTGATACATATTTTATTATAATTTAAATTTATGAAATAAATGATATGAAAAATGATACTTGTTATTTCATAGATGTGGTTCTCTTCCCATTACAATAATTGTTTACATTTCCCAAAGAATTATAGAGAGATAGAGAGATAATGATGATTACAAGTTTCCAATATATAATCATAGTAACATTATATATAAAATATCTATTCTAAAATTTAACATTTATAACTTGTGAATTGACACATAATTGAAAAATGGATGATGTTTCATTATGAAGGCATTAGTTCACAAAAAATGTGAGATCAATGTGCATTTGTTTTTATGTGTTTTTAGAACGTAATAGATATGTATTATTAGATAATATAATAATAAATAAGCATATATAAGTTACAAATATTATTATATTTCTATATATAGTGTATTTATTGAATATAATGACTATGTATAAAATAATAAATATTAATTAAGACTCACATTGGGACCTGAAAATTTATTTTTACTGTATCTAATGATATTATGGGATAATATATGTTGTGTTGTCTATGATATTTTTTTATTCATGTCACTTATATGAGTGTAAAATTATTAATGTTTCAAGGGAACATAAATGTGTATGTGTATTATAGAGGGGGTTGAATCGATCCCCTTTTATAATTTGAGAAAATGGATGTTTTTTGAACAATATCTAATTTTTAAATAATGTAATTACACTATTCAAGGTTAAATATTTCAAAAAGTGGGAAATAATATATTTTTGGGTGAGACCATGTCATTTAATCCTCATACATAAATTATCCCAACATGTTTTAATGTTGATTAAAGTCATCCAACATTAGGATTTTTTATTTTACCACTTTTTTGTTTACCAACATAACTAGTTTTGAACTAATTAATATATGTCTTAATTAAAATAAAAAATAAAACCTCATAAAAAATTTTATTATTATTTTACTATATTTAATATATATTTAAACTAATATAAATTCTATATATGATAAAATTCTTAGTAAATGTTAAATAAATTATCTAAAGAAAAAACCATTTATGTAAAGGAAATATTTTTACAATTATTTATTCTTTATCTGAAATAGAATTTATAAATAATTAAATGAGTTTCAATATACTTATATATATTATTACCCATATTATTTCTTTCATTATTTTTTATATTTTAATATAAATTATCTGATAAAAAATATAAAATAATCATTTTTTAAAAAACATCATTTTTAGCATAATCAATTCAACTAACATGAATCAATGTAATTATGTTTTTATTCCACAATATAATGTTTTACTTTTTAATAAATTATTTCCAACCAATTAAAAAAAGTAAATTAATTTTAAAAAATATATTTCCAACATTTATAAGAAATTATTTTCTTAACTAGCACACGTAATATGTCAAATTTGTATTTTAAATGGTGAATCTTCATACATAAACTTCTATTTTCTTTATAATTAAATAATATATTATTTTAATAAATTCATTAATTATAATAATACCATATTAATTATTAGATATATTATAATGGAATAATTAAATAATTTTATCATGGAAAATCAGTTTTCACTTTATTTTAGTGTTGAATGCAAGACATGTTACTCACACAAATTTTACATATGGAAAAGTATTTACTATTATCATAGGTTTTTACCCAAAACTCCACGTTTTTCCAATTATATCTAGAATTTTTAATATGATTATGAATTATGGTAATAATATCATCATACAGAATATATTACATAATAGCAATAATAAACTACATATTAATTTCCTTTTGAATAACATTTATTATTTTGGGATTTAGTCCCCTTTGGGATTATCATGAATGATTAAAAAAATAATACAAGAATAATATAATTCTTACCAATTAACTGGAAAATAATGAGAATGTTATATGGGGTCTATCTAATTTATTTCATTTAAATTATTAATTCAACAATAAGAATTTATAATTGTTGGAATTGAGAAAAAAATAAATAGAAATATAATGTTATTTTTTTATTGAATAAATATTAAAATTTATGTAAGGATGGTAGTAATTGAGTTCATGGTTAAAAATTTTAAATCATAGGATGTATACTTGGAGTTGGAATAAAGATCAGTTTATACATTTTGAATTGCATTGTCACATTATAAAATTTATAGTTTAGTCCATGAAATGAGTCCCGTCAAATAAATCATGGTTTTTATAAAGGGATTATTAATTTATTGTCACAAAACATCATCAAAAGAAATATATTTTTTAGTTTGAAGACATCATAAAAAATATCAATAATGTGAATAATATAAATTAATCTCTTTTTTATAAAAACATCATTTAATATTTCAATGGTGTTCCCCATCTCCAAATCTGATGTTACCTAAGAAATTATCCTAATAAACACAATTATATTCATCTGTATGAGATCATATATCATATATTTTTTTATGAAGGGAATTATTTTTGAGGTTATTTTCATGATCCCAACTACTTTCCAGAATAAATGACTAATAATGATGTGGGATTTCTCCCAAAGACCAAATATCCAATATTTTTTAGATATAATTGAATAAATATTCTACCTGGAAGTTGTAACATTTACAAAGACATCCTTTAGGATTCCCTTACTTTTATTGATATTATTGGAAATGAGTTTAAGAGTAATATATTCTTATTATATGTTCTCATAAAATAGTTTTCAAAGATTAAAAATATGGAATAACATTCAATGTTTTTATTAGGTTAAATTGGTATGTGAAAACTATTTTAAATAGATCAATATTGATTTTATGACAACCAATATCATATATCTTTGGACTCATTTTTCATTGGATGGTATTTTTCACATTATTTATACAAGGTTATTTTTTCTATATAGAATAATTTAAAATTATATTCATACTTATGGTGTATTTTATATGCATGTTTTTCATGTTTTCCACCATAAAATTATGTTTTAATTTTAAAATATTAATAAATTTACCTTAATGATATAATTAGGACCGATTTAGATTTTAATATATTTATTTGAGGTAATGTAGTGGAATAATTGTTGTTTTAGAATGTAATTGTTCATCTATGTCTTCCTTATATTTTATATATTATATGGTTACTTACTCCATTTTTACATTATAATGAAATGGCATATATTCTCTAAAAGTTTTTATTTATTTATTTTAAATGGTTTACCACTTTGTAAGATAGACATAATATTGATTTAGACACCAATACTCTTTTGAATTTTGGGATATTCCTACAATGTTAAAGAATTTCCAAGAACTGTGATTGAGTGAAGTATTAGTTTAAATTCATTAAAATAGATTTTTAATGAACAAACCTCATAATATATTTGTATCACATCCTCAAACCATTTACAAATAAATAAATATTGGGGATGAGTAGGATATTTTATCCCATGAGGTTGTGTATTATTTTCAGTAGGTTTATGGAATTATATTGGATAAATATTGATTTTGAAATGTTGATAGTGAAACTAGTTCTGAGTTGGAATGTTCTGTGTAATGTAATGATTTAGGCCTTGTAGTTGATTTGGTTTTTTCTACACTTATAAAAAATATTATAATTTAATATTTCCTAGGATTCATATTTATTTAGTACTTTGTAAACTAAAAATATAAATAATTTATCTCTATAGATACACCCACAAATTGGTCTTCATTAACTAAAAGTGGGGATTAGAAATTACACGTACAAAGGTAATATTTTTTATAAATTTTAAAATGAGTGTAAATTATTTATTAATAATATATTTAATTAAATTATATTACATCAACCACCCTAGAAATGAATACATGTTTTCTTATAAGGATATCATCATCCCAAATATCATGCATTCCATCAAATTTTCAGGTTTCACAATGTCATTATAGTTTCAATGTTATTGGCTTCTTCGACATGAAATTTTATATAATAATAATAATCATCATGGTATTGTTCTTTAAATATAATATTTCATTTCATGTTTATGAAAGGATTTATTTTTAGACCTAACTCGTCATAAAGTATTCATATTTTTTGGGTTTTTAAAACCCATCAGTATTTATAATGTGTGTGGGTGTCATTAAATATTTTCCATGTTTTATAAAATGATTCATCCTGTTTTTAAACAATCATTTCAATTCTGTTTTATTGTGAAATGTTATGATAGTTAGGGAATACTTTTTAAAAAAAAATACATGCTAATTATTAATAGTAATTTATGGATTTCAGGATCACATCATTAAAAAAATATTGTATCAATATTTAATGAAACAAAGTCTAAAAATTATCCTAAGATACTTGCCTCAATGGGGGAATATCATATCAATGATATCATAAGACTATTTAAAATTAATGTATTAAATCATATAGTCCCTTCCATGAATGAAGGTTTTGTGGTTATGAGTGTGTGGTTTGAATATATATTTTTCATTATAATGGGTATTATTCATGATTAATATGGAAACATTGGGCTATTAATATGTGAGTTAGTCAGTCATGAGTTAATTGGAAATTTAAAACAAAAATAGGTTTAGAAACTATAAAAAAATGTTGTCATCCTTAAGATATATGAATTATGTTGAGTGTTTTTTAAAATATGATATACATTATTTAATGTGTGTCCATTTAAAAAATAATAACAGAATTATATAAATTATTAATATAAATGAAAATTTGTTGATCCAATGTAGTTTCACAAGATCAATTAAATATATGGTTTTTCATAAAAAAAGTAAACACATTTATTCAAGGGGCATCCACCAGCAGAGATAAAAATCATATCATTTAATATTTTAGTCCTAAAAATTTATTTTGGATAAAGAAATAAGTAATTAGAGGACGTTTATTGAAATCAATTTATGCCGTATACTCATATTATTGCTCAAAATATGATGCTTTTTGGATTCACTAAATACTAAGGGGTAAATAATTAATTAAAAGGATATCAAAAAGATATTAATTGTATAGAGTAATAAATAAAGTAAAATTATAGGAAATCTATACAAGGAAATTCCATATAATCAATCCAATATTGGGTTTTCTTCAACTGCTAAAAATCACTACATAAAAGATGAAAGATGAATTAACGATGATTCCATAAGTAAGACAGAAAAATTAATAATAACCCAACTATTGGAGGATGATTAAAAAAAATGAAAATATATTTCTTTTATGGTGATTAATTAAAATAGTTTATAATATTTAAATATTAATATATTAAAAAAATAATGTGACTCTATAGAAAAAAAATTGGTAACATAATTGAAAAGTTAAAATGGAAACAAAAATATTATGTTTAAAAAAATACCCAAGACAACAACATTGAAAACATATACAGTCTAAATAGAAATTTTCATGGATTGGTTCAAGAAATAAATTTAAAATTCTTTAAGTTGATTAACTTATTCAACTGATATAATTACCGATGGTTATGTTTCAGATTTATATCGTTTCAAATGATGCATGATATATACTCTCTCTCATAATTGAATCATTAGAATGAAATTTATGGCGATTAATGTAGGATAATTAATTTAATGTAAAAATGGGGGATAAAATATATTAAAAAATTTGGTATGGTTTTTATCCTATAGTATGAAGATATTTTTTTATTAATGAAATGGTTGACTGAAATTTTTAGTTATTAAATCTAGCCCTAAATATTAAATTGAACATGGGATTTCTGGATAAACATTCAAAATACTTCCTTGTCCATTCATATAGTTTAATTAATTATTATTTTATAAATGTTTAATATTTTTTGGACATAAAATATGGGATTTAAATAAATTTTTTGGTCCTCATATCAAATATATATTTATAATATTTTTATTCATTAGAATGCCAATATGTCAATTATCCTTTGTGAAATTTTTAAAAATTCAGAACAAAAAATCATCAACGTATATTTAACCCAATTGTATAATTTAAATCTATAAAAAACACAGTCCTCCATAAAATATTGATAAATAAGACATGTTTAATACATTTTAATCAATATATACACATATTAAATCAAATTAATATAAAATTCTAAAATGAATTAGGATTGGATTTTATGAATAACAACACATATAAAAAATATTCAGAATATAACAGTAATTATTAAAATATATTATATAATTACTATAAATATTAATATTAACAAAAAATAAATCATGATAATCATCTTTATAGAAATATGTAAAGGTACTTTTCTATATTTTAGGAGAACTTCTCTTTAGAAGAACCAATTTTGAGGGTAGTGTTGCTGTATGTATTATCAATATTTATGGAAGTGATGTCACAAATGACACATAATAAAAAATATGAACATTATTTCAATTCATTAGCATGATAATATTGTAAATACATTATAAAATTTAACAATATTGAAGCTCCAATGGTTAACCTAATAAGGAAGGGGTAGAAATTAATCTGGTATAAATTTCATCATGATGTTTTAAGGGGATAAAAATGTGGTTTACAAGAATCTTATTATAATTAAATATAGAGTATAGATTAAAGAATTAGATGTATTGTGATTCCTGTAATTCTTGGTTACATTTCATGCTGAATTTTGGGATATATCTAGTTATATATTGGTCCATGTCATTGATACCACTAAATAATAACAATATAGCCTGTTTTATAGGGAATTTTCACATTATATTTTCCTTTAAAATATAAATACATGATCTAATATAAATTATATTAATGGTCAATTTATATCATAATATCTAAAACTATATATTTTCATAGATGGTATCAATTTATGCTAATTGAAATCATTAATGTCCATTCTAGAATATTATTTTGACATATTTTATGCTTTATAGAAGGATATTTGGTTTTTCAATTCCCATAGCATGAAATATCATGATTTGTTACTGGAGGGGTTGTTTGAGTTGTTGGAACCATTATAATCAGAAATATATAATGAATGATGCATTTCATAGAATTATTTTTAGGGTCCTTGCGACATTACATGATACATTAATAGAAATCTGACAAGTCGTATTGACTAGATAGTGTTAGGAAAAACTCTATATAAGATAGAAACTATTGAAAATTTGTGATTTACTATAATGGTATGGTAGGGATATTTTACCTTCTCTGTCATAGTGAATCATACTGATAATGTAATGGAAATATATTAGAATAATAATGAAATTATATAATCTATTTAGATAATAAATAAGAGATATATCTATTAAATAATAACGTATATAAATAAGGTTATGGGGATAAAAGATGTTAAATAAGAATGCATACTATGATAGTATAAATCACAAGAAAAAATGTACACAAAGAAACAATCTCTATAATTTTCTTATTATCTACCTAAGACGTCATCTCTCAATCTTCATTATTATAAATATAATAATGAATCTATAGAAGAATGATTCTATATACTCATAAATCCTCTAGGAAATTTTGTTTGTTAGAAATCGACATCCCAAACTATGTACGAGTAGAACATAGAAGTCCACACCCAGCAATGTCTAATGAATATAAGATAAAAAAGGCCGAGGTTATAAAAATTAAATTTCAACCAATTAAGGGAAACCATGTATGTTTTATTATCTTCAGGGGATACCATTCCAACAATAACAACTTCCTCATATTCTACATATACATGGTAATATGACCGTTTAATATAGCTCTGAAACTAAAGCATATAGAAAAGTAATTCAAGTCATATAACCAAAAGAGATCCCTGAATGACCCATAACAACAATAACATTAGATATTATTTCTCACTCAATGTAGAATTATAGTATGTTATGCAATTTTGTTTTGGATACAATCCACTATGTTCATCCTTGAATCTATATTACCAATTGTTTTTATGAAATCCGATGGAATATTTAGAGGGTAATACAATGATAAATGATATAATAGTACATAGATATAATGTAAATCATTCTATGATAATGGAATTCAACATGATTCTTTTGAAATCATCAAATTCATTTAAATATTATATTTTTTAGAGGTGAATCATTAATATTGGCTCAATTAATTAATGAAGATATTACATTAACCAAATAAAAAAAGTGTCTACCTCTTGGAATTAACATCAATGAGTCATGTGTCATCCAATATAGGGTCATATCGATAAATGTTACATAATCCCGATTTAAATAACAGATTGCAATGATGGTCATATCAGGTTTAGTTTTTGATAGAATTAGTCCATAACTGTTACATATCAACTCTAATATTATAACATAGACATGTCTACTCAAAATCATTTTATCATAACATTAAACATTTCAAAAATAAAACAATATTTTTTTCATTTCCAAAAATCCCCAAAAAATTCATATTGAATTATTCCTTTCACATTCCCTTTGATATACCATGTGTAAGAACATTTCAAAAAATTGGGATGAGTATAAAATACTTATTAAAGGATATAAAAAATTAAATGAATCTATTAGTCCATGAGTACATTAAAGTCATGAATTTTTCACAAAATCATATTATTCACCGATAATATAGAAACACCTTCACATACCTAATGAAGCCAGTATATTAATGAAAAAAATATTTGAGAAAAAACTTAACGGTAACCTATGGAATCCATTTCATAGATACACTCTAGATTTCACAGCTACATAGGGGGTCAAAATCATGGTAACATTTGGAATACACATCATATTCTATTCCTTAAATCTCTTTAGAAGAACCTTATTCTTTAACATAGTCTCATTACCCAATTCAATAGAGAGCTATAATGGGCTCATCCACCCTCATTTAATCATGGAACCAACTATTTACATATGAAATACCCATGAAACATAATATAATCATAAAACATTAACAATAATAATGGAAAAATAACATTTCCACTTTCAAATAACAAGACATCATTTCCAAACATAAAAACAATCAATCAATTCTGAAAACCATTATCAATACCAAAATACATGAAATGGGAATACATTATATATTTTTCTTTATAAATCATTAAGTCTTATGGAGGATGTTATATATCAAATAATTGTCACATCAGTGGGAAAATTCATTGTCGTTATGTACATTAAAACAAATCCTATTTTCTGTTTAGTGGAATGCTTCATAAAAAATTTTATTTTCGAAAACCAATTAGTGAAATTATAATGCGAGTTGGTTAACTATACACTGTATAAAATTTCTTCATGTAAAATATCGAAATATGACACAATAAAAAGAGTTTCATCGCATCATGGAGGTGATAATTCCCACATACTTATGAATGTCATTATCATTTTCATGAATGGAATGTAATAATGAAATTGATATATATTAATATAATATAATGATTATCATTTCACTAATACTAAATATGAACATAATTTCAATTATTATAACCAGTTATTTGAGATGGTTATGTAAAATTAAATAAATCGGTTTGTGGGGGTGATTGATCACAAGTATGCATGAAGGGTTAGATTTGTTCCCATTTAATGAAAGTGGAGATATATTTAGGTGACGATATTAACATAAAAAATCTATATGTGTTTAGGATATTGGTTTTATTAGTTAATAATAAATAGAGGATATTTAAATGAAGTAGATGAAGAAATAAAATAGAAACACTTAATTAAAAACAATACATTTCATTAATATGATCACCATTCATAACACCTTAACACAGGTAAGAAGTGTTTTCTACCAACACTACAGCCTGAAGAACAATTTATTGGATTTTAGGAATTTATATGGGCATACATAGCTTGAACCAAAAGGTTTTATATGTGTTATTAATATAGATGAATGGGTGTCCTTTATAATGTATGGGAGGGGAACTGTTAGAAATATTAAAATAGTTGAATTTATATAAATTCAATTACTATTGAAAATGGGTACATGTTGATTTAGCTCGAAGATGGAATGTGGTGGGGGTAGAAATATAAATATACATTTTGAATTATAACTGTTTTGAATAATTTTTTATCCTTATATTTTTTATTTAACATTTTTAACTATTATAGTTTTATCAACTAGTTTACACTTTGAGTGTTAATATAATTACCAAATCATGCCACACAACCAATGAATGAGTTAATAATACAATTTTTAGAGATATACAATCTTGTTTCATACATATTGTTATTTTATAAATTTTATATCATTTAATTATATATTTTATATATTATAATATGAATTATGTCATTTGTAAACTAATGAGTACTTGACTTTTTTAAAATATCAATAAAACAATATTCCATTAAAAACATTTAATAAAAAAATTATCGTATTACAATAATCCATAAAATTTGTAGATGACATCAAATATTAAAAATTATATTTATTTTTATCATATTAATATCAATTATTTTAGTCTTTCTTTAATAAATCATGTTGGACATCATCATTGTGTCATAATTAAATTTAATTATTTATTTCATAAAAAATAAAAAAAATACATTGTTGTATGTAATACTATTAAATTTCTATGTACTATTCACAGTTAAAGATATCACTTTTTTATCCCCTTAATAAAAAAATTTTGTTCAAAAGAGGAATTTTTATGATATATTTTCCTTTACATTAAATTTTCTTTTATCAAATTAGTAATCACACCCCAAGTGGATTAAAGGGACACAATTTTATCCAATGGATGGTCATGTTCATTAATAACTCATCAAATTAGAATAGAAAAACTATTAGTAGAACGAATCATACTTTTCATACATTGATAATATATATAAATTAATATAAATTCATTAAAAACATATTATAAATCCATGATAGGATTGTATTGGTATAGTTTCTTTAGAAACTGGGAATCATAAACAACTGGTTCACAAAATATCTACATTTTCATCAACTTACTCCTTCATAACTAGACTCCATTCGTACATAGAATACATAATACCATTCTTCATGACATGGGGAAGGGAATATTATGAAAGGGTTTGCTTAAAGGATCAGTAAGGTTCTACAAGTGAAATATCAATCATATCATAATCTTAAGACCTAAATAACAAAAGATTTTAAAATCTTATCCTGCATACGAAATCTCATGATATCATGTCATGTGATAAAATTTCATAAGAATTATTGGACACAATCTGAAAAGCCATTCCATAAGACATTATGTTTTGTGGCATACACATAATCATAGAAAACCATTTCCATATTAACCACGACTAGAAACCAAGACCATCATAGCATACAAAGTGAATTACTGAATCGAGATTAATTGTCAATACAACCATGAATTTATAAAAAAGATTTACATTAGATTCTATTCATGTTTATCTCGTGATATATAAATAATTTACCACTACATTTGAGGGATATATGGGTTCCACCCATCTCATAATTAAATCATTCCTATATGTTCCACAAAAACATAAACCATTAATCATAGCATAACCCAGAAAATAAATTTGATTTTATAGACATAATTCCATCATAACATAATCAATATAAGATTAAGGGGTTTCATAAAAATAATTCATTTGTAAACACAATCAAATCAATTAAATAATATGGATAAGAACACAACCCTAAGACATTATTGATGGACAATAATTTTGATAAAACACATGTGCTTAATTCCTGATGAAAATATCCATTCTTCTTCAAATACATTTCCTATTCTCAAAATTCCATTCAATTTAAATAAAATGAATGTAGTTTAAAATAATATTTAAATCACTCAAAGGAAGAATAATTTAAACAAGACATTATATAGACATAATAATTAATTCATGTCATATATGTTTAAAAATTCATGTACTCCTGCTAGAAAAGAAAAAAAATACCTCGTATGGAAAATGAAAGAAATATTCCATCTTTACGGATTAATTAAAAATTACAACGAGTAGAAATTGAATTTAAATAATCATAGAAAAATTGATATAGTATTATTTTTTGGAAAAATGTATTTGGATTATAAATATACCCTATAAAAATACTTATGTATAATCAATCTTGGAAAATAATGAGACAAATTATTCCTCACCTTAGCTTCGATATCCTTCGTGTATATCCAAACCACTTGTATAATGGTAAAATTTTGATATTAGATTATAAAATCACCATATTCATATTTATGACTTCATATACTATCGTATAATCTCATTTTTTTAATATTGTTTTAATATTTCCATTATTTCAGTTGTCAACTACTTCGTTTCCCTTTCCTATTTTTCCATGTCAGTTAGGTTTATTATTCATAGGATGTATTTTTTTCATGTCCATAATGAATTTATCTTCATAATTATTATTTTATTCATTATCTAAATTTTATAATAATTATAGAATTATTAAAATAGAAAATGAATCTCACCAAGTCGTGGAGACGGTAGGCCATATGTATGAATGAGTGGAATTATGATTACCATTGATGGCTACATCGTATGGAATTAGATGATATATTAATTATATAGATTAATTATCATGTTATATTTAATATTTAAATCCACTATACTCATCATTATACTAATTCAAATAATGTATTATTGAATAACTGATTACCCCACGCCGTGAATGCAGTAAGATGTACATATGCATGCACAGTAATGTTGTTATTTATACGATGTATATATGGACGTATTGTTTGGTCGTAGAGAATGGAAAGAGGGGGGGGGGGTGAATTGCCTTTTCAAAAATAATTAACAATTTAAAACAATTATCAATGCAGCGGAAATAAAAAGGCAAGACACAATTTGATAATGAAGTTCGGATTAATTCCCAAGCCTACGTCTCCGCTCCCAACAAGAACCATTGAGAGATTAATATGTCAGCTTCCTTTTTAATGGTTGTAGCAAGAAACTCACTAGTCATTTTACGGTAGTCTAGAACACCTTCGTACAGCTTGCTTTTTTTTATGGTTGTAGTAAGAAACCCACTAGCCATTTTAAGGTAGGCTAGAACACCTTCGTACAACTTGCTTTTTTATTATAGTTATAGAAAGAAACCCAATTGAAAGAAAGAATGGAAATGAGAGGTTTGTTTTAATCAAAACCCAATGAAGAACTAAACAAATAAAATAATACAAACACACAGAAGCCTTGAATGCCAAATGTGTGAGAGAAGCTGATGGAGAGGGAGCTCAAGCTTCAAGGTTGGCAATGGATCACAAGAGGCCTTGGAGATTTGTCGTTAGAGCATCAAAACATCAAAATATTATTCGGTTGTGTTCCCGGCATCCATGGTTTCTTATTTATAAGATAAATACCCATAAACACTTCAATATGGCCGTTGGAGGGCTTCTGGAGCCGTTGGGGGTCAAAAGTACAAGTCTGGTCAAAGCCCAACGGCTAGTTTGACTGGGCACACCGGCTGATCGGTGGTGTCTCACCAGCTGGCTAGTGGTCCACCGGCTGGCCGGTGCTGAGCTTTCGGCTGGCCGGTATTCCAAACAGAGCAGACTTTCTGTCTGGGTTCCACTGGCTGGGCGGTGGTCATCCACCGGTTGTCCGGTGTCACCAGGCAGTGGGCAAGCCGACTGCCTGGGTCCTCCGGCTGGCCGGTGGGCAAGAACCGGTTTGTCGGTGCCCATACCGGCTGGCCGGTGCGCTAACACCGGCTGACCGGTGTCTCTAGCAGAAAGCAATGCTTCTGCCAGAGACCACCAGCTAGCCAGTGGGAATCCACCGGTTGGCCGGTGGACTCAGAGAGTCCACTATCAGCCTTCTTGGGCCAACTCCTGGGCAACCTTTTTCCTAGCATCAAAACACTTGAAAACAAGTTAGAACACGAAGAGTGTGATTGTGATCATTAAAATCCAAGAGAGAGGGGTACAACAATCTCCCCCTATTTTGATGACCATAATCACAAAAGAGAAAGCTTTAAAAAGGATATGCCAATTGAAAACTAAAATAAACAATTTTGGACATGAAAATATATTAGAGATCATTTCAAAAAAAAATAATAAAATAAATTGAAGAGATGTACCATGTATTGAAAATGATCTTAATCTAAAGAGAATGAGTCATTTTGAAATTGTAACCATATGTCGTTTTTTTAAAAGGAACAAAATCAATAACATACCGGTTTTAAAAAAAATTGAACTTTTAAAAAGAGAACTTTAATCAATTGAAATATGAAACTAGTAAACAGAGAAATTTCTCCCCCTTTGGGATTATCAAAATAAGAGGGAAAAAGAAAAAAATGAGAGAGATTGAGAGAAGAATGGAGTTTGAGAGGGCAAGGACGAAGAAGGGAGTCTAGGGCATTGGGTGAGCCGCGGTTTTGGAGGAGCCGCATGAGAGAGAGAGTGAAGAATGGGAGGGGAAGGGTTTAATTTTAATTTTAACCCTTCCTCCGGCCGGCCTAAAAAAGAAAGGCCCGACACCACCGGTTAACCGGTGATGTACCACAGGTCGACCGGTGGTATTAAAATTTATAAAATATAAAAAAAATTGAATTAAAATAAAAAATAGTTAAATATTTAATAGTGCTCATTGATGAATCATTCCTAAATCCCCCTTAATAAAATCAAAACGTTCAACCGGGAGCAGTTTGGTAAAAATATCAGCTAATTGGAAATCAGTAGAAATGAAGTCCATAGTGATATCCCCCTTTTGAAAATGGTCACGAAGGAAATGATGCCTTAAGTCTATATGCTTTGTTCTAGAGTGTTGTATTGGATTCTTAGAAATACTAATGGAACTAGTGTTGTCACACCGAATATGGACATGATCGTAGGAAAGGCCATAATCCAAGAGAGTGTGCTGCATCCGAATAATTTGGGCACAACAATCCCCAGCGGCTACGTACTCGGCCTCGGCAGTAGAAAGAGCAACATAGTTTTGCTTCTTGCTACTCCACGATACAAGGGACTTTCCTAGAAGATGACAGGTTCCACTAGTACTCTTTCGATCTAATTGACATACGCCAAAATCAGCATCCGAATATGAAGAAAGTTCGAAAGAAGTATAAGAAGGATAAAATAAACCAATGTTTTTGGATCCTATTAAATACCTAAAAATCCTTTTGACCGATTTAAAATGAGATTCTTTGGGATTGGCTTGAAAACGAGCACAAAGGCAAACACAGAACATGATGTCAAGACGGGTCGCAGTTAGGTAAAGTAGACTCCCGGTCATACTCCTATAAAGCTTGTTATCAACCGGCTTCCCGACTTCATCTAACGTAAGCTTACAGGAAGTACTCATGGGGGTACTAATTTCCTTTACATGATCCATACCAAAACGACTTAATATCTCGTTTGTGTATTTTCCTTGGCTTAGAAAAATACCTTTTGAATTTTGAAAGATTTGAAAACCGAGAAAAAATTTCAATTCCCCCAAAAAGCTCATTTCAAATTCTTTTCTAATTAAATATGAAAAATCAATACAAAGTGATTATTTGGTAGAACCAAAGATAACGTCATCGACGTATATTTGGACAATTAAAAGATCTTTTGATGTGTGTTTTAAAAATAGGTTACAATCAGCTTGACCCATTTTAAAATCATTTTCTAAAAGGAATTTTGTTAACCGTTCATACCAAGCCCGAGGGGCTTCCTTTAAGCCATATAGAGCCTTGGTTAATTTAAAAACATGATTTGGAAATTTTGGATCTTCAAAACCGGGAGGTTGTTCAACAAAGATTTTTTCTGAAATAAAACCATTTAAAAAGGCGCTTTTAACATCCATTTGAAAAAGTTTGAAATTTAAGTGGGCGGCGAAAGCCAACAAGATCCTAATGGATTCTAATCTAGCAACGGGCGCAAAGGTTTCACCATAATCAATTCCTTCTTCTTGATTATATCCCTTAACTACTAGGCGAGCCTTGTTCTGGGTTATATTTCCTTGATCATCAAGTTTGTTCCTGAAAACCCATTTAGTGCCAATAATTGGATGATCATTGGGTCTTTCAACAAGAGTCCAAACATCATTTCTAGAGAATTGATTCAGTTAATCTTGCATTGAAAGAACCCAATTCTCATCATTAATGGCATAATTAATGGTTTGAGGCTCTAGGTGAGAAATGAAGGCTTGATGTTCATCCTCGTTGAGGATTGATCTTCTAGTTTGAGTACCGGCTTGAAGATCACCTATAACATTTTCTAATGGATGGTCTCTAGAAGGTTTCGAAACCTTAGGCAAGGTGGAAGGCACAGAAGGTGAAGAAGTTTCATGATCATCATCCTCCTTGAGAGGAGAAGAGGAATCATTTAATTCAAGTTTATCAAGATTATCATCAACATCTTCAATGACCGGATGGGGTTTTGGATGATTTTCATCAAACATGACATTAGATGATTCTTCGATGGTTTTTGAACGTTTGTTGAAGACACGATAGGCTTTGCTTGAGTTGGAGTACCCAAGAAAAATACCTTCATCAGATTTGACTTCAAATTTCCCAAGGTTATCTTTTGTGTTAATGATAAAGCATTTACAACCAAACACTTTAAAATAACCAACATTGGTCAATTTGCCTTTACAAAGTTCATAGGGGGTTTTCTTAAGAAGGGGTCTTACAAGGACTCTATTGATAGTATAACAAGAAGTGTTAACTGCCTCGGCCCAGAAAAATTGAGGGAGGTTGAATTCACTAAGGAGGGTTCGAGCAATTTCTTGGAGAGTTCGGTTTCTCCTTTCAACCAATCCATTTTGTTGTGGAGTCCTAGGGGCAGAGAAGGTTTGATTGTATCTGTTAGAGGAACACAATTTATAGAATTCTTTGTTCTCGAATTCACCTCCATGGTCACTACAGAGCGATATAATTTTATATCCTTTTTCGTTTTCTACTTTCTTAGAGAATTTCAAAAAGGTTCTACAAGCATCATTTTTATGAGCTAAAAAGAAAACCCATGTCAAACGAGAAAAGTCATCTACTAGGACAAAGGTATAGGATTTTCCACCTAGACTTTCTATAGGGGTAGGACCAAAAAGATCAAGATGTAGGAGCTCAAGAGATTTTGAAGTGGACACTTCCTTCTTAGATTTGAAAGAAGACTTGTGTTGCTTGCCAAGATGGCATGGCTCACAAATCAAATCTATCTTAAACATATGATTAGGAAGGTCACAGATGATCTTGTTCTTATTAAGCTTTAGAAGTGAATGAGAGCTACAATGCCCCAACCTTCTATGCCAAAGCCAAGACTCATTGTAATGAGCACTTAAACATTTAACATTCTGGCTAGCTAAAGACTTTAAATCAATAATGTAAACATTTTGAAAACGGGAAGCAGAAAATATCAATTTGTTTTGAAAATCAAACACATTTCATAAATCATTTTGAAAATTCACCGAAAAACAACTATCACAAAGTTGAATAATGCTAATTAGATTATGTTTTAAACCTTTAACTAATAAAACATCTTTAATTAAAGAGGTTCTACCAAATCCAATGGTACCTATTCCGATGATCTTTCTTTTTAAATTGTCACTGAACGTGACGTATCCTCCATCGAATTCTTCAAGGGAGTTGAACTCGGAGAGATCGCCACACATGTGCCTCGAGCATCTGCTGTCGAGATACCACGAGCCTTTCGAAGTCCTACTTCTTTGGAGTTTATCCTATAAAATAAAGAGAGAATAGATTTTGGTACCCATATAAGTTTGGGTATGGAAAGATTTGCTAAAAGTGACTTTTGATCCCATATTTTTCTAGAGGGTTCCCATCTAAAATACTCATCCGAGTAGGTAATGGTTTTGGGGCTTCCATGCCTTTCATTTTTACAATCACACTCATAAATCATGTGCCCGGTCTTTTTACAATAATTAAAAAATTTATATTGAGAGCTCCCCCTAACAAAAGTATTGGGTGATCTAGAAGAAGTGTCTTGTTTGTTAAAGCCAAGTCCATGTGTTGTTCTAGCCGAACGCTGAGAACCTAGTAATTTGGTAAAATTTTGTTCACCTTGGGTGAACTTGTCAAGAGACTCCCATAGATCTTTAATGGTTGAATTCTAAGAATCAACATTTGGAATATCTTGGATCTTAAGGGTAATTTCCTCATTCTTTTTGAGAAGTTGTTCTTTTTCAGAAATGAGAATTTTATTTTTCTTTTTCAAAGCCATAAATTTAGAGGTAAGTTCGTGAAAACCTTCCTCTAATTGATCTCTCGCATTTTGAAGATCTTCATAGGACATGTCATTATTGAAATAGGATGATGAGGAAGAGGGGTCGGAAGAAGATACCTCATCAAATTCCATTAGGCATTGTTCACCTTCATCGCTTGAGTCGCTTGAAGACATGGAGTCATCACTTGCACTCCATGTGGATGCTTTGAAAGCCTTTTTGTTTTTCTTTTCTTTTACCCTTTTCTTGAAAATGGAGCACTCCGGTTTGATGTGGCCTTTCTTTCCACATTGAAATCATGTAACTTCATTCTCAGCTTTGGGCTCTTCCTTTCGTGCCCTTTGAAATTTCTTCTTTTTCTTCATGAATTTGCTCATTTTTCTTGCTAGTTGAGCAATCTCGGATTCGCTATCAGCGGAGGAGATTTCTTCCTTTGCTTTGAAAGCAATGTTCTTTTTCTCCTTGAAGGTTTTACCTTCTTTATCATCTTGCCTCTTCATGGTGATCTCGTAGGTCATGAGTGATCCAATGAGCTCTTCAACCGGCATTTTCTTGACATCTTTTGCTTCTTGAATTGCGGTCACCTTTGGTGCCCATGAGCTTGGTAGGACCCAAAGAATCTTCTTGACCATTATTTCTGCAGAAACATCCTCACCAAGAGATTTTCTTCCATTGCAAACGTCAGTAAAACGAGTAAACATATCAGTAATTGATTCGTGTGGGTGCATGGTGAAACTTTCAAAATCTTGGCGATACATGTCTAATCTAGTGTCTTTGACTTTGTTAGTTCCCTCATGGGTTACTTCTAAAAGTTTCCAAATTTCATAATAGGAGGAGCAAGTAGAAACACGGTTGAATTCATTACGGTCTAGCCCACAATGAAGAGAATTCATGGATTTTCCATCAAGCTCAAAATTGGCAATGTCTTCGGGGGTCCATTTGGACTCATCCTTGTTAGATAATGTATAGACTTGCATTACAATCCTATAGATAGGATAAAAAATGCTTCTAAGAAAAGTAATCATGCGAGTTTTCCAAAAAGTGTAATCGGTTCCATCAAATAATGGAGTCTGAGTCATAGAATACCCTTCGGGAGCATTCGAGGAATTGGCCATCACTAAGGATCTTAAGTTTGTAACCGGTTAAGGTATTACACAAACGCTCCCTTTGATACCAATTGTTGGGTCGTAGAGGATGGCAAGAGAGGGGTGAATTGCCTTTTAAAAAATAGTTAACAATTTAAAACAATTATCAATGCAGCGGAAATAAAAAAGCAAGACACAATTTGATAATGAAGTTCGGCTTAATTCCCAAGCCTACATATCCTCTCCCAACAAGAACCGTTGAGAGATTAATACGTCAGATTGCTTTTTAATGGTTTTAGCAAGAAACCCAATAGCCATTTTATGGTAGGCTAGAACAACTTCGTACAACTTTCTTTTTTATTATGGTTGTAGCAAGAAACCCACTAGCCGTTTTAAGGTAGGCTAGAACACCTTCGTACAACTTGCTTTTTTATTATGGTTGTAGTAAGAAACCCAATTGAAAGAAAGAATGGAAATGATAGGATTGTTTTAATCCAAACCCAATGAAGAACTAAAAAAAAATACAAACACACGGAATCCATGAGCTCCAAAAGTGTGAGAGCAGCTGATGGAGAGGGAGCTCAAGCTTCAAGGATGGAAATGGATCACAAGAGGCCTTGGAGATTTGTCGTTAGAGCATCAAGACATCAAAATATTATTCGGTTGTGTTCCCGACCTCCATGGTTTTTTATTTATAGGATAAATACCCATAAACACTTCAATATGGCCGTTGGAGGGCTTCCGGAGCCGTTGGGGGTCAAAAGTACAAGTCTGGTCAAAGCCCAACGGCTAGTTTGACTGGGCACACCGGCTGGCCGGTGGTGTCTCACCAGCTGGCTGGTGGTCCACCGGCTGGCTGGTACTAAGCTCCCAGTTGGCCTGTGGTCCAGACCGAGATGGCTTTCTGTCTGGGTTCCACCGGCGAGCCGGTGGTCATCCACCGGCTGGCCGGTGGGCAAGAACTGGTTGGCCGGTGCCCATACTGGCTGTCCGGTGCGCTAACACCGGATGACTGGTGTCTCTGGCAGAAAGCAATGCTTCTACCAGAGACAACCGTCCGGCCGGTGGGAATCCACCGGTTGGCCGGTGGACTCAGAGAGTCCATTATCAGCCTTCTTGGGCCAACTCCTATGCAACCTTTTTCCTAGCATCAAAACACTTGAAAACAAGTTAGAACATGATGAGAGTGATTGTGATCATTAAAATCCAAGAGATAGGGGTACAACACGTATAAGGTAATACCATTACGTAATTGATATCTAATAATTTATACGATACTGGATTTATTACTTTAGTAAGTAAAAAAATTAATAAAATATGTACAATAAAAAAACATTTAGTAATAGGTGATAAAACATTTATCATTTTTTTGAGTATTATAATATGATTTGCACCAATAGCCTCCTTAAAGAAGATTTATAACCAAAGTTTATCCTCTAGAATGAATTGATGGAATTTGGGAGAGGAAATGGTATGGTTTTGGCCAAGAAAAATACATTAAGATGTGTGATTAATTGAGAATGAGAGGTCCCTATTATAAGATGGGTAGGGGCACCTTTGAATATACAAAAAATATTAAATTAATACCAATTAATATTGATATTATATTTCCTCAAAAGTGTATTATATTTAAGGTTATATGAGCAGGTGTATAAATCATTTCAATAAATAAAATTTCAATATGTTTTGTTTTTATTTTAAAACTTGTCATTTTGATTAATCTTTGTCTAATCTATTGAATTGTAATTGTGTTAATATATTATTAATATTTAATGTTCATAAATTTTTACTAAATTTTTTTTATTGAAAATAATGGAGTTTCTCTTACATTTTGGACCATTTAATTTTAACATTTTAATTTTTAAATATTTATATGATCTATAAATAATTTAATAAAATATTAATTTTATAAAATATCAATATGGTCAATTTGGACACTATTCATTCCAATAATTTTTAATATAATACAAATTGAAGATAAATACCAAAAAACATTTAATATACTCCAATCATATAATTATCACATATAAAATTCATGGATAACAATAATTAATTAAATTTATTATTCTTTTAATGTTTTTAAAATCATCAATTTTATATTTCTATTAATAAAATAATTAGTGTGTCATTATTCTGTCATATTTAATGGTAATTATATAAAGTCTAAAAATTATGAATAAATATTTTAGATGTAGGAAATTTATTTAGCATTATACATACTATCTATAGTCAATATTATCTCCTTTTTATCCATATATAAAAATTAATATAACTTTATAAAAAGAAATAAGACATTTTTTCTCATACATTGATTTTAATAAAGTTAATGACATTCATTGGAAGGTGGCCATTAGGTTATTTTATTTCTAAAAATAGATGTTAAGGGTCTAATTTTGTAATCCTACAATATTATAATTTGTATTTAGGTAACATTATAGTATTATTTTTACCTTTAATTACCATATTTACTTTTAACCATTATAAATAAAATAATTACCAAAGATACTATTAAATATGGGGAAAAATAAAAATATCCTGTTATAATAATTTTAACCTTATGATTCCAATTATATATTCCATTTTTTTAAATTTTAAAAAAAATCATTAATTTATTTAAAATCAATCCCATTGTCAGAATGGAAGAACATATATTTTTTCAAAGTTAAAACATTGCAAAAGATTGAAATATTTTTACACATCAGTTAAATGTCAAATTAATGATAATGACATATATTATATTGAATTATAAAAATATATTCAATTTTTAGATGAAAACCACTCAATATTATTTTTTAACTATATTAATTATTAATATGATAAAATATTTTACCCTTATAATTTACTATATTTTTTCTATTAATCAAAACATGAATGTTATCAGAAAAATACCATAAATTCATCAAAAGTTAATATTTTCATCCCTATTAAATATATTATTTTAATTTTTTCATATAAGAATTATTAATATTTCAAAATCTAAATTGGAATGGGATTCATTATTCAACGGTGTAAAATTATATTTTTTTTAAAAGTTGGTTTTTAAATATCAAATAGTGTTTACTCATATCCTTTCACAAAAATAAGCATTAGATGAATATAAAAAATATTTTATTAAGTACATAACATATTTATATCTCATCAATTTAGTTACCAAAAGCAGTTCAATCAATAATAAAAATATCTAATGGATTTATATTTTTCATAAATAATTTATAGCCAATAAATTAATAATGTATTTTTATAAGATTCTTATTCTTATTTCCACTAATCTAATTTCTAGGATATAATGGTAATGTATTACTAAGGTAATCCCATAGTTTATTTAATCTCATGATTTAATGTAACGATGGCTACTTATGAATAGAAATTGATTAATTTTTTTTATAAAAACATTTGGCTATTACAATTAGGGTAATTTTATAGTAATATAATATTAATTTTACCTTTAATTACCCTATTTACCTTTATCCATTGTAAATAAAATACTAAAGTTCCTATTTACAAAAAAAAATATTTTGATCCTATTTGAACAAATATTTCATACCAATTACAACAATTTATGTCCATTTTTTAAAATTTAGTTTATATTGGTTGTTAAACTATTTTTATCGCCAAACATATGGTTAAATCGAGAAAAGAGTTTTTTTAAGTAGAAGGGTCAAAAATCACAAAATGTTTCTCATTAATTTTATTTTTAATATACATCCAATGAACTAGATAGATATATCTTACAAAAAATTATTATAGATATTTTTTAAAACAATGTGAATGGATAAATTAAAAATATTTATAAATCAGATGAAAAAGAAATTTTGAATTAAAATGCAGTATATTTCACTATTCAAAAATAAATAAATATTATCCTAAGAATAAAAAATATACATGCAACATAAATTTTTATTTCCCACATCCTGAGAAGACTATTATTTTGTAAAATATAACATATGAATGTGAAAAAATATTTATTTAAATTGATTTCACCTTGAAAATGAGTTAAAACCACCATTTAAAAATATTAGAGTATTATATTATTTTAATTGTATCTATTATCATTTTAATCAATCAAAATTTGTTGAAATAAATAAAAAATATTTAATAGACATGTACAAACCAAATATAGATAGTTTCATTCATCCCCTAAAATACAAATTCTTGGTGATCACTACAATTTAAAATAATAAAATTTATAATATATTATTTTTTTTGGTATAACTCAATATTCTATGCAACAGAATATATCGTAGAATCCCATTGTTTGGATTCATGTACACAATCAGATATAGAATCCCCATTAAAGTAAATTAATATCTAATTAATTAATATTAAAAAAATATAATATTATTATTATGTAATTACCTTGAATGTTTCCTCCTACCACCATTTTGAAAATAATTTCCTCTAAATTTTATTTATATATCAATATATGGGAGTATTTATACCTCATATCATTTTTAGATTCCAATGTTGTATATTCAACCAATTATGATTCCCACAAAACCATCACCTAATAAATCGCATTTTTCTTCAACACATTCTCTATATATTCAAGAATCTAGACTTTCAATTACTAATAAGAATGATTCTCTCCCAACTAATCTACTACTATACACAAAACATGAGATTGATCTAGCTTATTCATTTTTTATTTTAAGACATGAAAATCCTTGAGCACATGGGACAAACAAGGAGTCTAAGACACTCGATAGGCAACTGATCCAACCTTCTATGGGGTTTTATAACGTTCAATTAACTTTTTACTAAACTTTCTTTTTTTACTAAAACACATCACAATTTTAAATGGAGAAACATTGAGAAACAGAGGATCAATGACCACAAAAGAAATATCCTTACTCTGGTTATCCAAATAATGTTTTTGGATACTTTGAAAATTCCCCATGTGTTTCGAAATCAATTATACTTTTTCTACCATCTCTTTTAAAAATTATAGTCCCATAAAACAAATTTCACATACTTTATCCCGTAAAGATCATGTTTAACAGTTCTTTCATTGTAATTTTGTAAATGGTTACATCTATTAAAAAAATGAAAACTATTATTATAAAAAAACTCAACTGATGTATAATGTTGATCCCAAATCTCTTGATAATTCATTTATCATGCTCATAACATATATTACAATGTATAAACTATTCATTATGTCTTCCCATCTGGTTGTGAATGAAAAACTAGACTGTAATTTAATTCAATACCCAATGACTTCTAAAGGCCTTTCAGAATGTTATAAGAGAACTGAAGATCATGATAAAATAAAATTGATAGGGTAACTCCATGTAACATGAAAATCTATTTAATATAAAATGATAATGTTGTTCATGAGATAGATTATCTCAAATAGGACGAAAAAGAGATGATTTATTCAATCAATCAACAACAACGCAAATTACATTGTTACCTCAATATGTATTTATTAATACCACTATGAAATTTATCAATATATTTTCTCATTATCACTCCAGTATTGTAAAAGTTTTAAGAATTACCAATGGAAACTATTGTTCTTCTTTAACCAACTAACAAGTCAAACACTTCATAGTAAACTCATCAATATCCTTTTTCATTCCATCCCACCAGTAATACACATGAATGTCTCTGTACATCATAATGATTCCAGGTTTAACAAGAAAGGAATACTATGAGATTAACATAACAACTCTTTATTTAATTTTAAATCACAAGGAACACATAATCTCTTAAAAATATATTTAAAAAACTTTAACAGTGTTAAATTTAAGAAAATTACCCATCTGAACCATTTATACATTTTTATACAATTCACTATATTAATTTTATGCTAGAATTATTAAATCTGATAGGGATGATTCCATTGAGAACTACAACAAAACAGAGTAATTGTGTACACTAACAACATCTTTGAAAAATTTTATCAACTCATTATCTAAAGGACCACATTCCAAATGTAACATGGTTAATGTAGCACTATATTTCCAACTCAAAGAATCGACAAACTTATTTTCTTTTTTAAATAAGGTAATGAAGTATGAAATAATAATCCATGGTTACATCCAAAAATTAAATATGTATCATGTTTAATTCATTCTAAGTGAATATACACTTCAAACATATTTGGTCATTATATCTTTGAGATTTTACTCCAAAGAAATGATGCCTCCAAATATTTAAATAAACAAAAACATCAGGTAATTAAATATCATTTTTAGGTTAAATTCACTCATGATGTTTCAATTGACATGAATCATAATCAATAACATCATCATTATGAATTATAAAACATCCAATTCCATTCAATGAATCATCAATATATAGATAAAATTCACCATTTATAGAAAAAATAACCAAAACTGGTTCATTCACCAATCTTATTTTCAATTTCTACAATCATACGTCACATATTTAATCCAGATGAACATAACACCTTTTCGAGTTAACATATTAAGTGGGATAGATAATGGTGAAAAGGATTAAATAAAACAATTATAATAACTTTCTAAACATTGAAAACAATAAATCTAATTTATATTTTTGGGGGTTGACCATTCTTCAGAACAATTAATTTTATTAGTATTAATGGTCATTCCATATTTAGAAATAATGCGACCAATGGATGAATTTTTTTGAAACCAAAAGTCACACATGATGAATTTCATATACAATTTATTTTCTTTTAAGGTTTTTAAAATATTACTTAGATGACTTTCATGCTCATCTTTACATTTCAAATATACCGTAATATCATCAATAAAAACCACCACAATCTTATCCAAGAACTCATTGAATATTCTATTCATAAGATCCATGCACACACCAGGTGGATTTGTAAATCCCAATATTATAACTAAAAATTCATAATGGCTATATCTAGTACGAAACACAGTTAAATGAATGTACTATTACTTTATATTTAATAATTGGTACCCAACCTCATTTCATGCTTCAAAATATATCATACTCCCTAGAGTAGATCACACAAATCATCAATAGGAGTTAATATATATTTGTTCTTAACATTGATGTTATTAAAGGATCTATAATCCATTCCATATATCATTAATCCATTTTTTTTACTAGACTGGAGCACCCCTAGAAATGTAAAAGGTCAATTTAATCATTTATCTATTAAATTATACAATTACTTCTTTATCTACAAATGTTCAATTTGATCCATTCAATAGGGGATATTTCAAATTGGCATAACATGATGAATTAAGCTAACAATATATTCAACTTATAGATCAGGTATAATAACAATAATATAATAAGTAAAAACATATAGGTATTATTTTACAACTAGAACATAATTAATATGATCATTTTAATTTTTTCATAAATATGTGCACGGTTACATTCACTTCAATCCATTAATAGTTTCGTATATTCAGAATATGTTATTGATGTTAAGGTTTCATTCCTGTACACAAACTATTTGTTTTTCTGAAGAGAAACCTATTTACATAAAAATTCAATCGTAGTGTGGTAAAAATAAATCAAATCCATTCCTAGGATGACATCAACCTATAATATAGAAAAAACAACAATTTTTTGATGTAAGTTATTTCAACAGTTAAGGACAATAAATTCATATAATTTATTTTTTTCCTCAGAATTTCCCCCAAGTGTTTTTATAATATGTTATGGATTCATTTCATAATGTGTAATTTATAATTTTTAAAAAAATCACTCAGAAATGAATGAACTTGTAGACCAGGGATCAAACAAAACATTAGGAAAACTACGAATAAAAAACAGTGTACCTGATGCCATATCATTTGATGGACCAACATATAATGAAGTGGTTTCAATGGATTTCACTACACTATTTGTCTTATAGTCTGGATTCATCCCATCATTAATGTTCTTTATCAAACACATGTTTTCAAAATGACCCATTTCATTGCACTTAAATAATTTTACTGAATATAAATCATATTTTTTCTTAAAAATACCTTCAACATTTTTAGTGTAGTAAGGAGAATTATGTTCAATTTTACCACATTGAGATCACTTTCAATATTTTATTGGGCATTCTATAGTGGATTTTTCCAACAATATTAACAAACTATAAACCAAATTTTGTTACCATTAGGATTTTATAAGAAAGTATTCCATTATTTATTCAACCTTTCCCTCCTATTAAATTATTTTTTAATAACTCGTGATCATCATAAAACTCTATTTTATTTTCATTGACACTACTAATAAGTTATTCAAATCATTTAAACTCATGTGAATCAAAATAAATCTGATACAATGAATTTGATCCCATCTAAAGATGTTTGATTTTTCTATTATGATCCATGATGAAATATTGACTATTATTTTCCAGTTCAGTTAATTATTCATCATAGCTAGCAATTGTTTCATCCACCTTCATAAATTCCATAACAAATTTTTCCTAAGTTGGACCACCCTATGAAAATATTTATGAAGAAGAACTTTTTTTAATTAATTACACTCAAGAGAATCAATCTCCTCACTTTTCTAGATATTATTAACCATATATCAAACTTATCAACTTCAACTTCAAAATGGTAAACAACAAGTCCAACATTTTGATCATCTGAATTCCCTATGGAATCAAAAAAAAGTTCCTATTTTTTAGTCCACCCTACAACTATAATGGGGGAAGCTAAACATACGAATGATGGGGTATGTTTCTTTATGAAATTATTCACTACCGAAATATTCCACTATAGTTTTTTTGGATGATCTTGTACATAGATAAATCCACTATTTATATTCTGATTTAATTAATAAATAACTAAAATAATATATAAAATTCTGATTAGAACCATCTCAGGATGCTGATTTGGAATAATTCTATCCTCTGGATGTCATCCCATATAGATACCCTATTTCTTCCCTGGAAAACCATTATAAACAAACATATCTTACATCAAGTAACATGGTAATCTTAAAATTATATATCATTTCAATTTGATCATAAATGATAAATTATTTATGGATATTTAATTAACAATGTTCAAACACATAAATTAATCTCAATCGATCACTAGCACAAACTATAGGGACCCAACCTTAAATGTTACATCATATGAAGTCAAATAATGAATTCACATTGAGGATCATTTCAGGTTTATAGTGTTAGAAAAATTGGCTATAACTATTACATAACATATAAAATATTATAATATATACTAGTCTACTCAATATCTATTTTTTTAAAATCTAATGCATTTAAAAATAAATTATGATTTCTTTTTCATGATTGAAAGCATCATAACATTTATACTGAATTAATATTTTAAATTATTCAATGATATACCCTATGTATTTCTATTAAAATCATGGTATGAGCACATAAAACAAAGTAAGTGATATAAAATAAGAAATGAAACCGTTAGTCCATTAATATGTTAAACTTGTGATTTGTTTTCAAAAAATCTAAATTATCACCCATAATACATAAAAAATTAACATACCTAATGAACTCATAATATTAAGGAAAAATATCTTGGAAATCATAAATATTAAAGGATTAATGATTTATCCAAATCATACTCATATTTTATATTTCACATCTATTTAGGGGTGACCTTCATGGTAACATTTTGAATATGAATCATTGTACATTCATTAAATATATTTTAGGAATCATTATTTTTTAACTCTACCTGATTACCCAATTCATTGGATATGTATCATGGTGTCAAAATTCTTTGGTCAATCATGGAACAACCCATTTACATAAGCGATTCCCAACAACCATAACATAATCAAAACTCATTAGTAAGTTGAAGGGAAAATGACATTTTCACATTGAAAAAATAAGATATAAATTAAATATGTTGAAATAATAAATCTATTATCAGAACGAATTTCAATAAAAAAATACATAATAAGGTAATATTTAATTTTTTTTATTTTTTAAAATCATTAATACTTATAGATGAATCCAAATATAAATTAATGGTCACATCGGCAGAAACGTCATTATCGTCACGTATGATAAAAAAATTTCTTCATTAATATAGTGTTTCATAAAAAAGATTCATTTTAAAAACCTTTTAATGAAATTTAAATTCAATTGTGATAAATATACACCATATAAAATAATGTGTCGTATATTATCGAAATATGCTTCAATGAATGAATATCGAAACAAAGTCCATTAACGTGACTCTGAATCATCACGTACAATTGTTACATTATGGAATAATAAATACAGGTTAAATTTTACTTTCTTGATAAAACATTTAATGTTCATTATTTCTTTTATATAACTTTTTACCATGTAAAACATGTTACATAATTAATTTTGTTCATATCATATTTTTTCCATTTTCGATTTTTGAATTTAAAATGAACATGGTTTGATGTCACTAGTACATCTGGTAATATTTCCATCATCTCCAAAATAATATTCATTAAAATATAATCATATTAATATATAAATTATAAATTTAAATAATACCATCATGCGTGGTTATGAAAAATGTACAATGCTATAATCATGACGAAGACATGGCATACGTAGACATGAGTGACATTTTCAATTTTTAATGGATTTTTATGGGAATAATTTAAGAATTAATATATATTTACACTATGATAATAATATCATTAATATAATATTAATAATGTATATATAATTATATATATCGTACATGTGATATAATGAATAAAAAAGAGTTATATCACTTCATGGAGGTGATATATCAGATGTATGCTTGAACAATATTATCATTTTTTTTGCATTGAATGTATTAATGTAACTGATATATTATTTTAATATAATAATTTATATTTCATGAATATAAAACAATAAAATTAATTCCATTACTATAAATAGTCATGAGATATAGTTATGAAAAATGAATTATATCGATTTGTGGAGTTGATAGTTCACAATTACGCACAAATGATTAATTCATTTCCTATTTAATGGAAGTGAAGATGGATTTAGTTGATTATATTAACAAAATAGCAGCTCAATATATTTACGATACTATAATTTATAGTTCCTAAATAATGAATGTTATTTAAAGGAAGTGTAAAAATTTAAATAGATTCACATAAATAAAAACATTACCTTTCATTCATATGATCACCTTTAATAAGACATTAACACATAATAAAGGGATTTATGCCTATAATAAGGACTAAAAAATATGGGGAGGTTTTATAGTAATGGTTTTTGTTAGATCTTGGCCAATCCAAAATGTCTTGGATGTTTTAGTAATAGGGAATAATGGGTTACATTAATGGGGGAGGGTAGGGGAACCCTTTAATTATAAAAAGAGTTAAATTAATTGAAATTAAATATTGATACAAAATAGGTAAAACATGATTTAGTTAAAATTTAAGAATTTTATGGGTTAAAATATAATAATATAATGTTAATAATACATGTTTTGAATAATTATTATTCCATATTTTTTTCACTTATCCTTTTCAACTCTTACCATTTTATTAAGTAATTTTCACTTTGAGAGTTAAAATTGTTACCAAATCATTCAAACTGACAATGATTGATTCATTAATTAATTTTTTATAGTTAAATAAACATTTTGGACAAATCCTGGATTTCTATAAAATTTATATAAATTAAATAAATATTTTTAATTTTTAATTATTAATTATGTCAATTTTGGCAGTATTCATTACGTGGCTTTTTAAAAATATAATAACAACTTCATTCAATCCAAAAAATAAATACACTTA
Organism: Viscum album; assembly: GCA_963277665.1. Classification (NCBI taxonomy): domain Eukaryota; kingdom Viridiplantae; phylum Streptophyta; class Magnoliopsida; order Santalales; family Viscaceae; genus Viscum; species Viscum album. Next base: position 792,635,128 of record OY728143.1, on the reverse strand, counting down.
GTAATAACATGGAAATTTCATCCAAAAAAATCTTCTATATCAAAAAATATTAAAATTATATGGATGTTAATATTGTTAATATAATTTATTTGACTCATTATTTAATAAATCCACTACTGCATCATCATTGTGTCATAATTAAAATTTTTTTATTTAATAACTAAAATTAATAAATAAATTACCATGATTTAGGTAATCATTTAATATTTATGAGGACTATTCATAGTCCAAAATATATCATTAAGAACCTCATATTAATATTTTTTTAGTATGAAGAGACAAATTTTTGATATATTTTCATTAACGTTAAATTAAATGTAAAAAATGTCATAATCACACCCAAGTGGATTCAATAGTCCAATGTTCGGCCCAAGGCTTTTAAAAGTCTAAAATAACTCATAAAATATTATTATAATAAGTTTTAGGGTAGTTATATAATCTTATAATATTATTTTAAACATTAAATACCAAAATTTACATTTTACTATGGTAAATAAAATACTAATTTTATTATTCACCACTATGTTTTTTTATTCTATTGGACAAAATATTTAAACTCATTAAAAATATGTATGTCCAGTTTTTTAAATTCAATTCATATAATTGTTAAGGTATATATAACTCTAAACTTTTTGATAAATTGGAAAACATTTTTTCATGAAAAAACATTCAAAAGTTATCATTATTTTTCTATTTAATTTGATTTTTAAATTTCATCCAATTTACTACGGTAGATTAACTAATAAAATACTCATCTATTTATACATTAAATCATGTACTTTTATAATAAATAAATATAAATAAATTATCCAAAATGGATGTTTTGAAATCAAATGTAGAGTTTTCACTATATATTAAAAAATGGATATTAACAAAAAATTAACAAAAATTAAAACAAATTAATTTTTATTTTCTCTTTATAAATAATAATATTTTTAGAAATATATAACATATAAAAGTAAAAAAATATATTTAAAATGTGTTTTCCATCAAAAGGTAGTAAAATTACATTTTGAATATATTAGAGTATCTTATGCTTAAATATTGTTTTATTTTCATTTAAAACAATATAATTTATTAGAAGAGAGTTAAAAAATTAATAAAGACGTGAAATAATAATATTGGTTGATCTATTTATTCACTCAAATACAATGGATGTGTTATAACTACAGTTTAATATATAAATAGTAATAATATATTAAAGTTTGATATAACCCTGCCTTGTGTGAAACAAAAGATTTCAGAAAAAAATCAATTGTTAAATGAAGAGTATTCTATCAGACATAGAATGCCCAATAATGTCAAATTAATATCTGATTCCTAAATAAAAATAGATATGAAAAATTATCATTCTATATTTACCTTGTATGTTACATCCAACGTGTTCTCTAATATATTTATAAGCTACGAATCAAATGATTTTTAATTGTAGGAAAAACCTATAATAGTGTGATTGAGGACCATACCAACCTATAATAAAAAATTAACAACACTTATAGACATGTTATGTATCAAAAAATTTAACAATAAACATAATCCAATTATTTCACTAATTTTATACATTACAAACCATCCAAACATGTTGAGTTCTCTTGTTATTAGATATTAAATTCTTTCAAGGTAAATTAAAAAATACACCTACTAAGGTGGTTTTATTTGAGGTAACCATCCTCCAAAGGTGTAAAATGGTCAAACAGAACATTAGAGTCACGAATTATGTAACAAATTGTATGTGTTTCAGGATTAATGAGAAAATCCTTGAATGTTCTGTGTGTGTAAAAATTAAAAATGGTTTAAATCTCAATAATTTTAGGGAAATCAAATTTACAAAATAATATATCCTTTTAGATGTTTCCATATCAAGTGTCAAAATCATATATGGAATGGAATTAAAGAAATCATAAAAATTTATAAAAATCCTTAATATATTGTATATTAACTCTCACATATAAAACACCATATACTATGAATATAACCATAGAATGCTGGTAATGGATTGATAGGCTAACCAAGGGTGTTCAAAAGTTGTTGACAGAGAAGAACAAAAGTCTGGATAAGGGTGATCCATAAAAACCATAATGAGAGAAAAATGGGACCTTCATAGGGGATGCTACATTAAAATGATGTAATATTATAACATGAATTAATTTTAAATTAATTTATGAAGAACATTAGTTTCCATCCTTTTTCACAGGGTTCACGGTTTGGAATAATTTTTTATAAAATTGTTCCCCAATAGTATATCTCCATTCTCCATGAGCACTTTACCTCATAAAAAAGAGGCCCATATTTAAAAATCCCATGAATGTTGACTTAAAACAAATTACACACCTTGTATTTTTTTCATATAAATATTCCCATTTTATCAACCCCTTAAAATTATATTCAATGATATATTATTTGAGCTTCATTGTTATCCAATCAATGGTTTTATTTTGTTTGTCAACATGGTTCTTTTAAAAAAATAAATCAGATACAACAAACCCTTTAGAATACTCCAAAAACATCTACTATGTCATTAATTAATTTCATTATGATAATTTGATATGATAATATGGAAAAAAATATATAACTAGTGGTTATGAAACATAGTATTTTAAAAACACTACTATGTAAGAGAACCCATGATTTAGTATTACATTAGTTTGCTATAATGAACTAACCATGCGTTCCGAGAGATGGTCCCTTATTTTATAACAATGGACTATATACAAGAATGTTGAATCCTGAAATAATTAGTAGAATATTAGTTTTGGAATCCATATTACATACATGATATTAACATTGCAACTATAAGGGAAAATAATACAACTATTCCATTGGAATAATCCTTAACTCCAAGGTAATCCCGTAAATTCATTGATAATATTCATCTTCAAATCCCAGGAATAAAATAAAACCTATGAATTGATGAATCTTATATGATCAGTAAGGGAAAGTAATAAATTTAATGTTATCATAAAAAAAACACTATGGATGGTGAAAAATTATGAACACATGGCATTTAAAATATACTTGACCATAATATGGTAGGAATATAAGTTGATTTAATATGGAAATATAAATGATCATAATAGAATGAAACGTAACCATTGATACTATAGTAGTCAAATAATCAAATGTTTTTAGCAATTATTAATACTATAATGAGGGAAAACATAATTTTGGGCATTCAAAGCATATCGTCACGGCCTCTGCCAAAACATCTAAAAATACTAGGGTAAGGCCTTGTCCAAACATAATCCAGTTATGTCTCCTGAGGCATTTTTATTCATCAAGGGGATATAATGGTCCCCACACTTCACTGGATATTTCCAATTAATTCCACATATGAATGTGGTTAAACAAAAATATCATATACATATTCAGTGTAAATAACTTTCCCCAATATGTAATCATAATTAATAACCATTCCGAGTCACATGGTGGATGGAATCCAAATAGAACATCTATAAAGAACCGATCATAAAACATATAATAAAATATAGTGTATTTTTAAATATTCATTTTATCCAAAGTAAAATATAAAATACAATAGAGGTGATGAAATAGAATCAAAAAACTCTATACAAATCCTCAAGGAATTCTTGAGAGAAGTACACATTTTTTCTTTGAAATGAATTGTACTTTTGGAAGATTAATTATTATTTTTCTTGTTTTTTAGTATAAAACATGTAATAAAAATACTATTTCTTATGAAAAAATAGTTCTTTTAGAAAACTAATGGTGTCTTAATGCATATAGTTGATTGTAAATGAAAATGTGGAATAAATCAGGGTGTTCCATTTAATCGGGATTGTGTGTATATAAGAATTAAGAAAGGAACCTTTTAAAACATGTAATTACCATTAACTAAAGATGAAATGATCTCAATATTTTAGTTTTTAACATATAAAAATTTTTTATAATAAGTGAACAAAATGAAATACGAAATACATTGGGATAAGGATATCAAAATATTAACCCAAATGAAAAAATGATGGGTTGGGAAGAATCCCACAACTTATGTATGATTAAGTATTGCAATGAACCAAAACATCCTAGATTTTTAAAATTAAATCCATTAATTCTTAAATTAAAAATCTTATCTAATGTTTTTTGTTATAATTTTATTAATCCAATTTATATCCTTTTTGATGAGTTATAAGATTCAATTTTATTTCTGGGGAGAGTTTCTTTCCTTTGATTTCATGATCAGTATATTTCATATAAGTATTTAGGTTCATGTGGAAAGGGTATATTAATTAACATACAGAAGTTTAAATGGTCATGTATCTAATTTACTAATATGTTATAATGAAGAATCATTAGAAAATATATTCAGTGATAACTGTTTACATTACTACAACAATTATTTACCAAAACAAACTACTTTTGTTCTATTATTTTACATTATTTAAATAAGTCAATTACAAAAAATAATAAAGGTTTTAAGGAATATATTATATACTATCATGACCATAAAATTGTTATCATGACCTACCTTGAAGAAGAAATTGATGTATGAAAGTTCTTCATCCACAAAGATTGAAACTCATCACCTCGAGGATGATGATTTTATTATTTAAGTCAAGGACTATGAATAGTGTGTTAATGATCATAATAAATTATTAAAATAATAAATTATGGTTTGAGATTTTGGACTTAAATCAGAACTACATCATTTATGACTCCATAATTAATGTAGATAGAATTTATCGTATGTTATTGAGTTTTACTATTCCCTAAAATTTGAAATATTTGTTAGAAATCCCAAAAACTCTCAAACCATTTTTCGAAGGATAGATTTCTTAAATGAACTCCATTTTATAACAAATTCTAAATATGAGAAATTTAATCTTTAATTGAAATAATTATTTATTAGGAAAATACAATTTTTAAAATTATAACAAATTATATAACACCCTCAATAAATAATAATGTCTCACTAAATTATCCTAATATAATAAGACAAATAGAAGTTTTCTATGAATACATTTTTTAAAAATAATATTCATTTTAATTATTTTATTAATTTCCAAAGTTTAATTAATTACATATTACTCCTGAAAATAAAAACACTTAATTAAAAATATTTTAAAATATTCATTTAATTATACTATTATATAATTATGGCATACAATAATTTATAGGATTCTTAAATTTATTTATATTTTCATGGGTGATTTTATTATTCATTTGTCTAGTTTATTATTCATAATTTTCAATTTACTATTTCAAAAGTAAAATTGATATTTCACTAGAATTATTTTTTTATATTCTAAAAATACTTCTCATTTCAATCGTTATTCATCTATAATGTTTTAATTTCATTCTCTATATAATATAATGTAATTAATAACATATAAAATAATTATATGAAGAGAGACATTAATTATGATAATAAAGGGTTGTTACATTCTCCACAGATACCAAAACAATTTCCTCAAAATTTATAGGATGTATCCACATAAAAAGATTTCTGTTCTTATTCATCATAACCTATAATGGTTCTCATTTTTCATCATCATTTTTATAAATTTTCCATAATAAATTTACTGGATTAGTTTCCAAATTCCTTATCACCTAACGTCATTTTTCTGTAATCCAGATAGGCTCTTCATAGAATGATAAATCAAGATCCAATTATATTCTTTTAGATGTGATGAAATTTGATGGGTTTGGAAAGAAATTCCTTTTCCAAGATATGTGGATCACATAGTGATCTTCAAAAATACTAAGAACCACTCTAAAACAATAATCTACTACTCCAACTCTCTCTAGGATTTGAAGAGGCCCAATGTAATTGGGGTTTATTTTCCATTTCCACTAAAATCATTTAAAACCCTTATATGGAGATACAATTACGAAAACATGATCGCACACTTGGTATTCAATGTCATTCCTCAGATTATATGTATAAATCTTTTTCATTCTTTGAGCATCATTGATATGGGAATGAATAGTCTTTACCTTCACTAAAGTTTCCTCCACTATCTTAAGTCCCCCACGTTTCCTTTCTCCAACATCGTCTCATTATATTGGTGTAGAAAATATTTTTCCATACAAAGATTTATAAGGATCCATTATAAAACATAATGGAAAATATTTTTTTATGAAAACATTACTAATGGTAAATACTAATCCCAAATACCTTGAAAATCATGTGAGAATAATCTCAAAATGAATTCTATTGTTTCGATAATCCTTCTTGATGTCCCTAATATTTAAGGATAATATTTATTACTCAAATGAATATCTTTATCGAAATATTTCTACAAAATTTTCAACTATTTTTTTTAAATCGTCGATCATGATCATAAAAAATTTAGAGAGGTTCTCCATGATGTCTTAAAATTTCATTAATATACATCCTTGGTAGTTTCCCTAGTGGAAAATCCTCCCTTATAGCATAAAAATGTTCATTTTTAGTATGGTGATCAATAAATACGCATTTCAAACAATTCATTCTTCGATTTTTTTGTAATCCAATAAAAAAATCCAATGTTATGTCATCCCACTTTTATGTATGAATAAGAAGTGGTTTCAAGACTCTTATTTGTTACCTTATTTCATCCTTCACCTGCTATCATTATAATCATTATGATAAATCATTAACAATTTACCACATAATATTGTCCCACTAGAAATGATCCTTCAAATCTAGAGACATCTTGGAGCTACCAGGGTGCGTAAAAAATGGAAATCGTGCGAATTATCGAATAAATACATTTTTTTATCCAGGACAGATGGAAAACATATTTATCTCCAAAATTTCATAATCCAATCTCCACAAATAAATACCTACAACTTCACATCAATAAAAGATATAATTTTCTTTTTATTCTTCTCATAATTATATTTAGAACACTAAATTCCTTCTAATAATGATTAATGGGAATCTAATTGAAAAAGTATTGATATTTCTCCTTCTATGTTATTTACAATATACATCCCCTACAAATCTATATACACATGATCATTATCATTCCATATATTGATCATAAATCCATTATCTATACATCTTAATGAATGTTCCACCTTATTTTTCATACATGGATGGTAGTGTATGGAAAAATCATTATCCTAGAGTAGCTAAAGCTATCACCTCGTCCTCATGTTATGACTTTTTTTTGATAAGATAAATATCACGCTCTTGTAATCTTTATATATCTCACATATTTCTACATAATGATAATCTCTCTATATAATTATAGAAAAATATATAGCAGGTAACTAAATATCATGAGTTGGATAGTTTTGTTCATGATTTTTTAATTTCCATGATTAATAGACAATAACTATATTATTTTGCAAAAGGAAACAACCATGTACATAATTTGATGCATTAGTATAAATAAAAAATACACCATTTATCATTGGTAGAGTCAATTTTGTATCATTCACTAACATCATCATCAATTCATAAAAACATTTCATAAATTATTTTCTCTATATCAACATAACCACTTTACGGTAAGCTTGGTTAAAATGTTAGCTAATCAGATTAACATCATCAACAATTTTGAGTAATAGCTTATTAAAACAATAAAACTACATAAGTCAGTTACATTCGTCATTGTAGGACATTCTTAAACATCATTTTTTTGTATGATCAACTATGATTCCATCCTGAGAAAAAATATGTCCAAGAAATGAAACTATTTCAAGATAAAATTAACAATTTCTAAACGACCCATAAAACTCATTTCGTTTAAGAGTATTCAAAATAATTCACTAGTGATTCTCATGTTCTTCATATAATTAAGAGTATACATATCATCAATAAATAACACAAAACATTCACCAAGATATTCCATGAAAACTTTATTAATTAGATCTATGAAAACTGAGGTTTCATTATTCAGTCCATAAAATATTACTATAATCATGTAATGTACATACTTGGTTCAAATTGTTGTCATTGAATTATCTTATTTTATAACACTCAAATTATGATATCAATATCAAATATAAATAATAAAAAAATATTGGGAACCATTATGTTGATCAAATACATCATCAATGAGCGAATGTTGATACATTTTTTTATTGTAATCACATTGATCTCCCTATATTCCTCGCATATCCTCATAGATCCATATTTCTTCTTAATGATATAAACATGATCGTGGCAAGGAGTAACACTAGGTTGTATAAATCACTCATCACTCAATCCATCAAGTTGTTTCTCCTGCACTACAAATTCCATTTTTTCCATTCTATAAAGGATTTTTGATATTGTACTTTCACTAAGAATTAAATCAATAATAAATTAAATTTCCTACCTCAGACGGTGTCTTGGTAAATCTTCGAACAATATACCAACATATTCTTGAATAATATGTACATAATCAATTTGAAAAGTTTTTCCCCCACCCATACATATTGTTTTATCTTACTCCCTAAGAATTATATTTATTAATGATACGAGGAGTGGATCTAGATAAGAATCATATCAATATGTTTCTACAATAAAGATAGCATATTCTACATCTTTCTGAAAAATTGTAACATTCGATTTCTTGAAATAGTTTCTCGCATCATAATTTGTAATCTTATTCATACCAAGAATTATATCAAATTAAATAATTGTTATGATGAGAAGGCCAATAACTAAATATTTTTTTTGTGTCATAAGGGGAACTTATCAACACATATTGTTTCGAATGAGATATCACTTAAGAGTTTTGACTGACAACTCCTTTATTAAATCAAATTAGAAATGTCTAATTTTTGGAAATTTGTGAAGATATGAAATAATGTAATTATTCAATAACTAATAACTAATTGGATATCTTTGAACATATGATTAACATCCTTCCACCATATCATTAGAAACTTGAACCTCATCAATTGTGATCCCAGATTCTTGTAACTTATCCATTGTCCATCTTTATGGAATATTTACATGAAGCATAGGAAAATAATTTTCATAATGTAAAATCTCTATAAATTTTTGAATTGAAAATTATGAGATTATTTCAATCCCTTTCAATCTAGATATTAGTGGAATCATTCCCCAAATTTGGAACAGACTCCTATTCCTATAAGAAAGATCCATGGTGTTTCCTTTGACAAGTACCACGTGTTATAAAACTCAATTATTTATTCATCCAATTATACCTTTATTTCTATACCGTCCTTTTATTCTCTTTCATTCCCTTAATGTCATATGACATAGAAAATTCTTTCTTTGTCTTGATAGCACATGGGACCATATCATCTTATGATAAGAATGTCTGGGAGATGAGTTCCCTTTAGAGGAATGGTTTTAAACCATTAAAATGTCATTAAATCATTCTCCATGGATTTTATATGTATTTTAAATCATTATTTGATTACCATGTAAAATTTTATTCATTATTTTCAACAATTTAATCCCTTTTTTGTTGTAAAAATATGAATTTTCTCTTTATATCTACTCATTGTTGATAGGGAACATTTTTAAGTATATTTCCTTAAATTACTTTCTTTTCAATTCCTATTCATCATCCATTGCATAAATTTTTTTAATAGAAGCCTACCATTTATTGGAATCACTATATAGATAATAACATGCCATAAAACCCATCAAATTTTTGTTCCATCTGAAATTGATAAATGTATCTTCTAAAGATCTTAACCACCGCTCCACTAAAAATCGTCTTGTAGTCCCATTAAATGATGATGACTATTTTCTCATAAGATGTTATAACATTACACCTCCACATTATCAATCAGGATACTCCATTCATGTGTTATTATTGTACATAACATGGTTTAACTATCCCAGTATAGTTATAAGTTTCTCAACACAAGTTGCTCCTCTAGAACCAACATTATTATCTTGAATCGGTGGTAAATCCATTCATGATATATGTGTTCTTATCCAGTTTTCATTCCTTCCACAAGGTTCCATTACTGAATAATGAAATACAGTAAATTATTTTATGAATCATATTAGATAATGTTGAAATAGAAAAATGCGTAACAGAAATTGAGATTTTACCATTTCTAAGCTCATAACCACAATCATAGACTTATTGACGACATAATAACATTTAAATAATTCATGATGGTTTATACTGATAATATGAGTTATCATAACAATATTACATGATATTATAAGACATGTTGCGTATTAAGTCATGTTTTCATGTACCTTGTTACCACTTGTTAGGATTGGAACACCATGGTGGATTTGTTACTCTTAGGTATATTTGTTCTTGAACCACATCCACTTGTAGTACCCAGATTGAGATTTATTTCGATGAAGATAGACATAATTTATACCTTATCAAAATTCTATGATGTTTTTTATGCTTTTCCTCAATATATATCTCATGGTTTTGTACATTAATCTATGTTTTCATAGCATACTTTCCATGGATTCTAACAAAATTCACTGGAAACAAACGGTAACGCCTAGATCCTAGTTTCCTGGAGCTCGTGCCTTATTTTATTAGATTAAAATAGATACAAGAATTTAAAATCTACAATGAATAATAATTTTACTATCTTTGTAATACATATTTCATACATGAACATTAAATTCAAACATTAATGGAAAAAATATGTATCAATTCCATTGGAATCATTCATAAATCTAAGCATATACAATCAAATATTTCAGAATATTCATCTTTGAATACTTGGGAAAATAAAACCTATGAATGTTGTGAGCTATGATTATAATTCTGGGTAAATAATATAGTATAAGTTATCATAATCATAAACACCAGGAAAGGTGAACAATTATAATCACATTACTAAAAAGTATACTTGAATATAATATGGAAGGAATGAAACATGATCAAACAAAGACATATAAATGATCAATAGAAATTGAAACATAATCATTGATATTATACAAGATTAATAATAACCTAGAGTATAAATTAATTTTATAATAATGATGTAATTCATATTGTTGAACATCTGAAACTTATCGTCAAGGTGTCGGCCTAGTCATCTGTATCTACTGGGGTATGGCCTCAACAAAACCAAATACTATTTTGTCTCATGATACCTGCAGATTTATCAAGGGGATATAGCAAGCCCCACCCATCAAAATATAAGTCCAAAAAAATCAACGTATGAATGGGGTTATTCATAAACATCATATTCATATGTAATATAAATTACATTACCCATTTTGTAATATTAATTACATTCCATTTTGAGTAATATAGTGAATGGTTTCACGATATAACATCCACATTCAAACTGAACATATTCTATTTAATGAAATATGGTGGCTAGATAAAATTATATATTAACCTCAATAAAACATAAAATTCCTAATAGATGTTTAAATAGTTGAAACCACTCTAATAAACCCATCAAGGAATTATTGATAGAAATACACTTTTTACATTGAAATGAAGTTTTCTTTTGGAAAGTTCATTATTATTTTCCATGTTTGGTTATATAAAATTAGTAATGCACTAATGATTTTTTTTGCAAAAAAAGAAGATACATTTGAAAAATAATAGTGTCTTGAATCAGATAATGGATTTTCATTACCCGTCCTAGTGAGGCATGTGACTCAACACCCATTTCACACCATTAATTGGCTCGGGGCATGTGACTTGCACTAAGTAGGCATGTCACTAACAAGGGAGGCATTTCATTTGTACTTGTATCCATGAACACATCTCCAAGCCACAAAAATTATGAAATGTAATAAACTATATAGAAAATAATGCATGGATACCACTATATACCAACCAACAGATTTTGATAAGAATGTAAAATAAATTTAAAGTGGGACAAATACAAGCATGCCTAAGGAAGATTTCAACCACAAGCCCATCTTATAAAAAAAATGTATTGGGGTTTCAGTCTGTATCTATAAGAACACATTGAACATCCTCATCACACAAATATCCATCTTGTACGGGTCTTCCCAGGTCTCCATAAAAAGGTAGAACATCTATAGAAGTCACACTGTGAACTTGTAATTCCCTTGTAGTGGTATGTATACTGATACTCTATATGACACCCTAACACCACAAATAAATACACAAATGAATATATAGTCAGCTCTAAAAATATATTTTTATATTTCACTTATAATAAAGATAAACATATATACCCTAACCCAAAAAACGTTATATAATTAAGACAAAACCACTATAGGACAACACTAGGAATTCACATTGAAGATTCCATGAAGCACACATATAGGAGGAAAACTATTATGTCTAACATCACTAATGATATCAATACGAGATTTACTACTATATAGGAACCATTGTGAGAGAGATATGAAGATATATCTAAATATATAGATATGGTAATCATATGAGGATCACAAAATGTTCCATGGGGTGATATCGACAATTCCATCTAGATTAAACTACTAAATCGAGTATTGAATCCCAATGAGGTTTCACATTTCAATATAGATAAATCTACCATTGGCATGAACAATCAATATAGGATCCAACACTAAGCCATATGAGGGATTCCAAAAAACCATGTCCAGGAATTCATACAGAAGGGATCATAATCCTATATGTAGGAAATGTTGTGCACTAACCAACAGGAAAATGATAGAGGGAACGAAACCTATTGAAAATTTTCAATGATAAAGTGGAAAAGAAAATAAAGCCATATATAATGGGATACTAGATGTGTTGTAGGGTCACACATTCTAACCCATGACACTAGGTACTGCCAATGTATAATGAACAATGTTATTCCCAACTCAATCATGTTGAAGAAGTGTAAACACCATTTAGAAGGATCACATGTTTTTTCCTTCCATTTGAGGTTATCCAGTGTACTTAGACTATTTTAAAGTACATGGTGTCAAACTGTGTCCCCTTACCTGTGTACTAGTACCCGAGGCAGTTTTTTCTCTTGGACCAAATCATCAATACACTCTTGTAGTTGTCGTGTAGGAAACCTATATACTACACCCTCTATCTATGAATCTCCTGATACACAAAACGATCCTTTCTAAAGGGCCTAAATAACGTGTGATAGGGTAACATTTTGTGTGACATTTATCTATCTTTTTAAACCCTAGAAACCACTCTGTGGGGCCATATTCCCTGTAAATATAGGTTACAGGCGAGGTTTAGTGAGACTTCTCAAAATACTACATATTTCCTTATGTGTGTTAGTTGATCTTTCAGGATCCTCTCTACTATGCAATTCACATTTATACTCAAGATCGTGGATTTTCGAAATACCCTAACACTGAATGGATGTGTTTTTTCAATAAATCATCTGGGAAAACAAACCTAAATCCATCTGATGAATATTTCCCTGTAACATCACAGGAAAATAATGAATATTACTTTTTCATATATATTAATATTTGTGAATAAAATATAAATATTTCTTTAAAGGGGATTCTATGTTCGATGGCGTACCCAACACGCAACAACGAGTATTTTTGACATCATACGTTGCACACTAATAATATAATAATATTATTTTTAATGGTAATTAACGCCATGCCATTGTAATGAAGGGAATGAATAGAACTAACTAAAAAATGATTATATAAGTTCGTCAATGATTTTTAATTTTATCGAATAAATGTTAGAGGCATAAAATAAGAATCAATACAATTTTAAGTGTAAATATTCTGATATTCTTTAAAAGGATGATTAACCACCTTTTAATGGGGAATCCTTCTTAAATAAAATTTTTGACAAATTTATATGTTATATTTGAAAAAATAAAATTCATGTTTATAATCAAGATATAAAAATTTACATTTTGTAGATTTTTGTTATTTTTCCGATAAAGATCATTTTTTAATGAATAGTGAAAATGCAATATTTTAATTCAAAACCTACTTTTAATCTAATTTATTTATATTATTAGTTTTTTTTTAATTGGTTTTATAGAGTAATTAAAATATATTTTAACCATTTAATACAATTGTGGAAATTTGAATTTATTTCACATTGAAATTTTAGATAAACAAGTGTCAATATTTTAATATATATGGTTTCATAAAAACTCGCTATTTATTTTGACAGCGAGAATTGATTATAAAATTAATTAAAGAAACTTTTATGTTTTGAATTGGGAAAAATTGATATCATTTTTAAATTTTTAATATTTTTTATAGATTAGGGTGAATTTTTGGTATTTTTCTAACAAATGTTCATTTTTAATGAAGAGTGAAAAATAATGCATTTTAATTCAAAACCGCCTTTTCATCCAATTTATTTATATAGTTAGGTTTTCATTTTAATTTGTTTTACGGTTTAATTTAATTATTATTTTATAATTTAATAAAATTTTGTTCATTTTATGTAATTTCACTTTTAAATTGTATGTAAAAACAAATCAATATTTTTATTGATTTTACTTCTTAAAAACCCGTAATTGGTTTTGACAACCAGAATTATATTAAATTAATTACTCCAGTATATGTGTTTGAAATTTGATAAAATGGATTCCATATTTTCAATCAGAAGGTCCCAATGATGTGATTATGACTCTTTAGTTTTTTTGACATTATGAATAGTAACAATGATAATTATCTTAAATTATCGTGTATAATTAGTAATCGGGTAGTTAAGGGTAATAAAATAATATCATAAAAATATAAAGTGACCCCAACATGTGTCATTATTCTAGTGGTGGTGTCATGGGAGACCATTTTATTCCTTGTTCCAAACTTGGGACACCATGGAATCACTTTAATGTGATAGTGACCTTTTATCATATTTTTTTAAAGAAAGGAAAATGTAACCAAAGTATGTAACACCCACGAAAAACAATTTTAATTTTGTATAAATAAATGATATATTTGACTATAAACATTTATTGGAAAGATAAAAATATTTCCTACATGATGATAATTTTTTTATAATTTTTTTATATTAAATAATAAAACTTATTTATGACACCATGATGATGCAGTGATTACATCATTAATGAACGATTTAAATAAAATGAGAAGAAATGGTAAAATATAAGAATTACAATTTTGAAAAACCTATTGAATGGGAGGATTTCTAACCCTTATCACCTTATCCAATAAATATATAATTCTGGGACTTTTAATATCATAAAATCATTTTATAATAAAGTAACTTTTCAAGACTTTCCAAGAGTGCCTCTCCTCCCTCTTATAAAAGTCCCCCACCTCTACACCCTTGCCCACACCTCTCAAGACTTTTAATCGACCATAATCTACTCCATTTATCTCTCCACATCCCTCTATTCATCCTATAAGCCTTAACTTAGGTAGAATTCTCTTCAAGAATCCCTTTTGGTTCAAACCAAAGGGTGTTACCCGATTTAATGGTAATGTCTTCTCTTTCGTTATTTTGTGTTATTTTTATTCTCCAACCCCTTAAAATATTTTTATTCCTTTATTTTATAACAAAACCATTATCTTAAAAATAATATGATGTTGTTAAAAGAAGGATTATATTTGCACATACACACACCTCTGTCTAATGGTTAAAACACATAATGTTTCCATGGATGGCGAATTATTATCTCACGAAACGATGAATGTTATATCTTCTCCTACAACCTATAATGGTGGCCATTTTGATGGTACTATATTTATTTATGAAATATATTATATTTATTTAATCTATATTCTTATGTATTTTACTTTTAAAACTTAACTTTATGCTTTGCATGTTGTGCAAATGCGATAATTTCATTTGAGGAATTGTGGACTACCGCCCCCTCAAGTTATGTGACTCGTTCATGCAATACATGGAATGTATAAAGAATGAAATTATTGAAGTTATGTGACCTATATAACATATATATTATAATTTAATTATTATATATATATATATATATCTCAATTAGTTTTAAATCAATTAGTGTGGAAAAGTAATGAATGTAGCGTTCATGCAGACGTACGGCCTACCGTCTCCATGAACAGTGCATTTCATTTTTTTATCACCAAATGTACTGGAATTGTATAAGATGAATATGAACTGGATATATATGATATTTAAATCATTAATACTATTTTTTATATTTTTTAATTATATCTACATGGATAATTCTTTTCAAATAAGTTCATTTTTGACTCATGTACCGAACATCGACAAAAACATCTAATATGAACTCACATAATTACCTAATTATTATAAAACTATAATATGTGATATTAATTGAATAATAAACTTTAAATGAATTCATTAATCAATTATTAATTGAGAAAAGTTTATTATTCAGGAATATAATGAAACAAATAGGACAAGTTGGACTTGAGGTAAGTGATCCTACCTCTCTCTTTCTTTTCATGTATTCTCCTTTATGTAATTTATTTATCCTCCATGTTATTATGTTGGGGATGTTTTTTTATATTCATAATACCATAATTTTATGGTCATATGGTGAGATACCCCCCCTTTCCCTCATCAATTCATTTTAAGAAGTTTTAAGTGGCGTCGTTAGGCTCCTGAATTTTCGTAAGGGATTTCTTATCTCACTTTTAATTCTGTGAGATTTCCACTGGTCACCACATATTTATGGAATGAGGTGTATTTTCTACTAACAATTTATATATATTATCATTATTCTATCTATATTAGTGTTGTTCTGAAATTAATTTGGTGTTTATTATCTTTTGGTCATACGACTCGATTGACTATAACGAGGTAAGAGATTTTTATCTCACTTGTTATTACTATGAGATTCGTGCTACATTTACCACTATTTACATTAGAGTGGTGTATGTTCTGCCCATTATTCTATTATTTGTGTAATATTCTCTTGTTTATGGGTAGTTACATCTTCACTGCATGCCCCTTCTTTCATGGGGTGTACGTTTTGAAAGTAACCCAAATCAGTAAGGGAACCTTTCACCCACCTTATTTTTCTTTTTGTTAGGTCTTTTAATTTACATCTCCTTATGTTGGGATATGTTATTCTATGTACTTATTTCTATAAATGGTATGTCCAAGAGATGAGGTACCCTTTTTATCTAACATCGTCTCATTTTATGAATTTTAAAATGACGACGGTTGGCTATCGATTTTCTGTAAGGGAACTCCTTAACACAATTTCAATTCATTAGGTTAAACCTATACTTATTTATTAGGTCGTACAATGAATATGTGTGGATGACCTATGATTGTTTTACAATTAATATCCTCTTATGTTAGGTGTATTTATATTTTCCACACATAATCATCAAATTGATTTATCCATAATCAAAGGATACCAACTTTGTACGGGACATCGTCTCAATCTCCTTTCATTGAGGTATATTTTTTTATACACCACATTCTTTTATATGGTGTATAAACCCCTTATACTTTTGATTTTATTCAAATGGAATATTTTCTCTATGAAGCATTTTACTAAATGGCAAAAATTATGTTTCATTTTAAGGTATTCTGTGACCATGACCTTTCCGCCGCCACAAGTATTATTTGATATTTGGCTTCCTTAACAAGTCATAATGATTTTAAAAAGAAAATAAATACAATATACTCTTTTACATATGTTGGAATTGAAAATGGTTTTTATAAATGGTTTGATTATATCAATGTATTGTATTGATATCTTGTGATTAAAATGTGGAAATTTTATGTTTCTATTGTACATGTTTTATGCGATACGATTATGTTATAGTTCTTGGGAATGTTTTAGGAATACGGGTGGTTCTGAGATAAACTAATGGAGGGTGAGCCCATGGTAGCTCTCTAATTCATTGGGTAACACAAAGGAGTTAAACTCTATGGTTTCTCTGAATATATTTAGTGAATATACTGTGATGGTTATTCCAAACATAACCATGAGGGTTACTCCCTACGTAAGAATGTTATGAATACATCATGTTACCTTTATGTCTAATGATTTCTATGAGTAATTCATAAAACTTATGATTTCATGATGTATGTTAAATTGGTTAAGTTTTAAGAGTAAGGTATGATTTCATTTATTCTTATGTATACTTGGTCTAATGTTTTTTTCCATATTTTTATATACCTTACTGAGATTTTTATGATCATCCCACGTTTTTGAAATGTTTTCCACAGGACTTAAAGTTGAATAGGGTCAAGGATGGGTTCAAGTAAAGACATTCTATTTAAAACATCATAGACATGTTTCTTTTTAGGGGTTTTTTTTATTTTATGAGAAAAATGGAAACAGTGTAGAAGTGTCTACTTTCTAATCTTGTGAGATGTAATATTTTTGTCCTAATTCTCTAAAACTCTAATCCTGAAATGATCCTCAATGTAAATTATTCATTTCATTCAAGATTATGTAATATTTTAAGGTTGGGTGCTTATAGTTAGTATCAGAGGTCGGTTTATATATCTTTAGTGGTTAGGCTATTCATTAAGAAGATGTGACATTACCATAATGGTTAGGATTTCAGAAACTATCATAGATTATTTTTTTAGATAAAGAGAATGATTAATTATAACTTTGTATAATATATGATGATTTTAATGATATAATCACACTGACCTTTTTGGTTTTAGTAGATGGATGGATCTAGTAGGCACCCAAGTAATATTGGATGTGAAGAAAACTAAGATGATTTTATGAAAGAACAACTCAATGATATGGGAGATGCAATGAGAACTCTTATGGTTATTCTCAACCAACAATCAGGAGTCATTGACGAACCACTTGAACCTTGGGGAGTTCTCTAATGCATCATGTACAAGAGAAAAAACTCAATGTTGGCGTTCAGGTAATAATTATAAAGGTAACCATTAGGGATTATATGATCCTTACTTGTGAGGTAATTTTGGGTTACTATATGTTATGATGGAAAATGAAAGGCATGAGATAAAATTGAGGTTAAATTATGTTATATGTTAATTTTGAATATTTTATCGCTTTTGGGGAATGTTTTAATAATTATGTAGTTTTGGAAAAAGGAAAACACGTACATCGTGTGACAACCTATCGTGTTGGACGAAGATGCTGGAATCGAGCCCACAACCAATGTGCGACTGGTATTTATCGCCTACCAG
This sequence comes from Viscum album, assembly GCA_963277665.1. Taxonomy (NCBI): domain Eukaryota; kingdom Viridiplantae; phylum Streptophyta; class Magnoliopsida; order Santalales; family Viscaceae; genus Viscum; species Viscum album. Next base: position 792,616,223 of record OY728143.1, on the reverse strand, counting down.
TGGACTACGTGAAGTCCCTGGTTAGTATGACTGATTATTTTTAGTTATATGATCTTTTTAATAATGAATAAGTTGATTTTGTGTTATATATGTAAATGATTATCCAATCATGGAGGATATGTGATTAGGTTAATTACTTTTCAGTATGAGACTTTAAGGGCAACTGAAGTTATTTGGAGATAAATGTTAAGATTTATATTAGAAGACTATGTTATTAAATCCTTCAATGTTTTGGGTTTCAATATTTATTTGGTTTACATTGAAGAATTTTATGGACAATTGTTTATTGAATGGTCTTTGTTGAACTTGAGGTTTTTTTGGACAAATTTTGCAGATTAAGAATATATTTTCTTTTTATAAAGGTTTATCATTTTTGGGTATTATCTTATCTCATGCTATCCATTTTGGATTTCGTTAAGCTCTAAATACATGGTAAATATATAGTCATCTTTTTTGTATTAGTTGATTATCTAGAAGTTGATTATAGCACTCTTAATGTGAACAAGTCATCCTAAATACTTGACTTTTGGAGAAAAAATGAGTTTGTGTAAGAAATATTGTAAGAAATGAATGTCTAAATGACAAGTAAGTATGTTTCCTTATGATTTAGTTAATCTCATAAATAAATTCCTCAATGAAAAGTTACTTAAAGACAAAAATGATTCCTATTAACTTTTCCTACTGGGGAAACAAATACCATTTAACCTGTCACAAGTTTGTGATTTTCTGGTGGTTAACATTATCCTAAACTTGATTTCTATCACTCAATCAGAACATGACCCTTTGTTTTTTCGTCCATGTCCATTAATTCCATCATATAATCCTTGTATGGGTTAACTTGGGTGAACTTTGTACTTCCCTTTCTTTCTTTTAATGTGACAGTTTAGTTGACTCCTTTTCTGATGTGGGGCTTTCAATGAAGTTCTCGAGCCCATTTTTTTGAAAAATCTGAGGACGCAATTCCCAAAATCGGGGAAGGTTGTAACATCTCAGGTACATAAACAATATTAATTTTTCATATTTATTAATATTTTTGAATAAAATATCAATATTACTTTGAAGGAGATTCTATGTTCGATGGCGTACCCAACAAGCAACAATGAGTTTCTTTTAAATCTTACGTCGCACACTAATAATATAATAATATTATTTTAAATGGTAATTAAATCCTAGCCATTGTAATGGAGTGAATGAACAGAACTGAATAAAAAATTATTATATATGTTTGTAATGTATTTTTAGTTTTATCTAATAAATGTTAGAGGCCTAAAATGAGAATGAATCCAATTTTAAGGGTAAATATTCTAATATTCATTAAAAGGTCGATTAACTGCCTCTTCATGACGAACCCTTTTTAAATCCACTTTTTGGAAATTTTATATGATATATTTGAAAAAATAAAATCCTTATTTATTATCAAGGCATCAAAATTTCCATTCTGCAAATTAATGTTATTTTTCCGTTAAAGATCGTTTTTGTAATGAATAATGAAAATGCAGTATTTTAATTCCAAAACTCCTTTTAATATAATTTATTTATAATATAATATTATATTTTTAATTTATTTTAAAGTTTAATTAAAATATATTTTTACCATTTAATCCAATGGTGGACATTTTTATTAATTTCATTTTGATATTGGACATAAAGAAGTGTCAATCTTTTTATTGATATTGTTTCTTAAAAACTCGCTATTTGTTTTGACAGCATGAATTGATTATAAAATTAATTAATGCAACTTATATGTTTTGAATTTGGTAAAATTGATATAATTTTTTAATTTGGAATATTGAATATATCTTACAGTTAGATTTTGGTATTTTTCTGTCAAATGTTAATTTTTAATGAATAGTGAAAAATACTGCATTTTAATTCAAAAATGCATTTTCATCCAATTAATTTATATAGTAAGTTTGTCATTTTAATTGGTTTTAAGGTTTAATTTAATTATTTTTTCATCATTTAATAAAACTTTGGTCATTGTATGTAATTTCACATTTAAATTGGATGTAAAAACAAATCAATCTTTTGATAGGTTTTACTTCTTAAAAACATGTCTTTGGTTTTGACAACGGGAATTATTTTAAATTAAGTACTGTAGTTTCTGTGATTGGAATTTGATAAAATGGATTAAATATTTGGAATCAGAAGTTCCAAATTATGGAATTAAGACTCTTTTGTTTTTTGACATTATGAATAGTAACGACGGTAATTATCTTTAATTATCGTGTTTAATTATTAATCGGGTAGTTAAGAGTAATAACAAAATATCATAAAAATATAAAATAACCCCAACATGTGTCTTAATGCACATTTTTGTGTCATGGAAGACCATGGAATGCCTTTTTCCAACCTCGGGACCCCATGGAATCACTTTAGTGTGATATTGACCTTTTATCAACTTTTTTTAAAGAAAGGAAAACGTATCCAAAGTATGTATCCACCAAGTAAAACAATTTTACATTTGTTTACATAAATGATAGGGATTACTATAAATAGTAATTGGAAAGATAAAAATATTTCCTATATTATGGTAATTTTTTATAATTTTTAGATATTAAATAAATTATTTTATTTATGACACCGTGATGATGCAGTGATTACCCCACTAATGAATGATTTAAATAAAATGAGATGATAAGGTAAAATATAAGACATAAAATTTTTAAAAACCTATTGTGTGTGTGTATTTAGAACCCTTATTACCTTATCCTATAAATATATAATTGTGGGACCTTTAATATCCGAAAATCAGTTTATAATAAAGAAACTTTTCAGGACTTTCCAAGAGTGCCCCTCCTCCCTCTTATAAAAGGCCCCCACCTCTACCCCATTACCCACACCTCTAAAGCCTTTGGCTCGACCAAAATCTAAAACTTTTATCTCTCCATATCCCTATATTATTCCTAGAAGCCTTACCTTAGTCTGAAAGCTCTTCAAGAACCCGTTTTGGTTCAAACCAATGAGAGTTACCCGATTTAATGGTAATATCTTCTCTTATGATCTTTTGCATTATTTTGCTTACACAACTCCATAAAATCTTTTTATTACTTTATTTTGTTACCACATTAGTATATTAAATATACTAGGATTTTTCTATGAGAAGGATTCTAACTAAACTTACACACACCTTCGTCTAATGCTTAAAAAACATACTATTTCTGTGGATGGTGAATTACTGCCTCACGAAACGATGATTGTTATATCTTCACCTACCACCACTCATGGTGGACATTATGATGGAACAATATTTATTTATGATATATATTATATTTATTTACTCTCCATGAATCTGTATTTTACATTTAAAACATACCTTTATGCTTTGCATTTTGTGCAAATGCGATAATTTCATTTGAGGAAGTGTGGACTGTCGCCCCCTCAACTGATTTGACTCATTCATGTAATATATGGAACGTATAAATAATGAAATTAATGAACATATTTGACCTATATAACATATATTGTATAATATAATTATAATATATATATATATATCTCTCTCATTTTTTTAATTCCATTAATGTCACAAAGTAATGAATGTAGCGTTCATGCGTACGTACGGCCTACCGTCTCCATGAACGGTGCATTTCATTTTTTTATCTCCAAATGTTATGGAATAGTATAAAATGAATATAAAATGGATATATATGATATTTAAATAATTAAAACTATTCTGGAGATGGTGCAATTATTACTATAAGGACAATTCTTTTCAAACAAGTTCATTTTTGACTCATGTACCGAACATCGACAAAAACGTCTTATATGAACTCAAATAATTAAATAATTATTATAACATTATAATATGTGATATGAATTGAATAATAAACATTAAATTAGGTACTTAAACAATTATTAATTGACCAATGATTATTATTCAGGAATATAATGAAACGAACAATACAAGTCGGACTTGAGGTAAGGGATCCTACCTCTCTCTTTCTTTTCATGTATTCTCCTTTAAGTCATTTATTTTAAGATCCATGCTCTTATGTTGAAGATGTTCATTTATATAAATTATATTTTTATTTTTATGTTCATATGGTGAGAGACCCCCTCTTTCCCTCATCAATTCATTTTAAGAAATTTTAAGTGGCATCGTTAGGCTGCCGAATTTTTGTAAGAGATTTCTTATCTCACTATTTATTCCATGAGATTTCCATTTATTTCCAATTATTTATGGAATATTTTGTATTATGTATTTCCAATTGATATATATTATCATTATTCTATTTATATTCATGTTTTTCTGAAATTCATTTGATGGTTAGTATCTTTTGGTCATACGAATCGATTGATTACAACGAGGTAAGGGGTTTTTCTCTCACTTTTTATTCCTGTGAGATTCATGTTACATTTTCCACTATTTCCTTTTGTGTAGTGTATGTACTGCCCATTATTCTACTATTTGTGTGATATACTCTCGTTTATGGGTATTTACATCTTCACTGTATGGCGCTTCTTTCATGGGGTGTTTATTTCAAAAGTTACCCAAATCAGTCAGATAACCTTTCACCCTCGTCTTTTTTCTTTTTGTTAGGTCTTTTAATTTACATCTTCTTATGCTGGAATATTTTCTTATATATCCTTATTTCTATAAATTATATGTCTTTGTGATGAGAATCCCTTTTTATATATCATCATCTCATTTCATTAATTTTAAAATGACAATGTTATGCTATCGAATTTCTGTAAAAGAACTTCTTAACCCAATTTCAATTAATTAGGTTAAACAAAAACATCCTGATTATGTCATACTATGAAAATATGTGGATTAACATTGATTTTTTTACACTTAATATCCTCTTATGTTAGGTGTATTTATATTTTCCACACATAATCATGTAATTGATTTATCATTAATATAAGGATACCGACATTGTAATAGACTTCGTCTCAATCTCCATTCAGTGAGGTATATTTTGTTTTATACACAACATTATTTTATATGGTGTTTAAACTACTTTGACTTTGGATTTTATTCAAAAGGAATCATTTCTGTATGAAGCGTTTTACTAAATGGCAAAAATTATGTTTCTTTTTAACGTACACGGTGACAAAGACCTTTCCTCCATCATGAGTATTATTTGATATTTGGCATCCATAACAAGTCGTAATATTTTTAAAAAGAAAATAAATATCATATACTCTTTTATGTATTTTGGTATTGAGAAATGTTTTTATAAATGTTTTGATTATATCAATGTATTTTATTGATATCTTGTGATTAAAATGTAGAAATTTAATGTTTCCTTTATGCATGTTTTATGCGATATGATTATGTTATGGTTCTTGGGCATTGTTTATGAAGACGGGTGGTTCTGTGATAATATAAGGGCGGGTGAGCCCTTGATAGCTCTTCAATGCATTGGGTAACACGAAGGAGTTAAACTCTATGGTTTCTCTGAATAGATTTAGGGAATATACTGTTATGGGTATCCCAAATGTAAGAATGTTATGAATGCATCAAGTTTCCTTTATGTATTATGATTTCTCTGATTAATTCTTAAAACTTATGATTTCAGGAGGTATGTTAAAGTGTATATGTTTTCAGAGTAAAGCATGATTTCATTGATTCTTTTGTATACCTAGAATAATGTGTTCTTTCCGTATTATTATATACCTTACTAGGATTTTTATGATCATACCATGTTTTTGAAATGTTTTCCACATGACTTAAAGGTTAATAGGTTCAAGTATGGGATCAAGGAAATACATGATATCTAAAACATGGAACTAGACATGTTTATTTTTAAGTGTTTTTTTTATTTTATGAAAAAAATGAGACTGATTAGAAGTGTCTACTTTGTAATCTTGTGAGATGTAATAGTTATGTTCTAATTCTCTGAAATTCAAAACATGAAAAGATCCTCAATTTGAATTATTTATTTAATTCAAAATTATATAATTTTTTAATGTTGGGTGCTTATATTTCCGAATAATGTTATCTCTCAAACCAAATCAATTCATTCATCTTCTTTACAGTCACACCATTTATATGTCATCCCAGTGTTATAAATTCAATTTTGAATCAATGCACCATGAAACGAAGGCGCAATGATAATTATTTATAACCCCAAAAATAATTAATAACACACATTGAAAATAAGGGTGAGAATTTCCCATGGAAGAAACAAGAGGAATGAATATATACTATTGTTTATTCCGGCCTCAATACATTCCCCTGTGAACAATAAATTGTCAAATAAATATAATAATATACCCCATAAATCCCATAATTAAAAAACATCCTAAGATAATAACTGATCTACAAAACAAACTATTCGTCGGTTGGTCTATGTTCAACAATGAATCTATGAATGGAGAAAATAACATAGTGGCATCCCGAGATCTCTACTCAGCTTTACTATCAGATATCTATGAAGTGGTTAAAATATTTTTGAGTTATTCAATCATCACCCATATAAAATCATATCTCATAAGAGAATGTGGTAAACACATCATGAATCCATCAATATCCCATCCCACTTCAATTTCGGCATCTCATGTGGTTGAGCTAAACCTGATAGAACCTAATGGTCAGCGTTCACTTGTTGAAAATTAAATCACTAAGAAACAAACTCAGTCACTTCTGTTCATCAGTCTTAGTCACTAAAAAAGACGTTGGAGGTTCTGATATATCTTCCCCACATGTGGATGTACCTACAAAGGTGACGTATAAAAATACCTCATAACCTCATCGTGCAACATCCTGTGTATTACAGTGTGTCGTATGAAAATAATGACATTCTCCCTACCTTGTAAATATCATTAAGGAAGATTCCTTATTAATATCTGAGATCATAGAGTCTCATAGTTAGAATAACCATGATCTACCATGCTGACTTCCTATAAGTGTGGTGGGGTAACTACCGTAGAATAGATGTAAGATTATCCATTTCCATCCACTAAGGATAATTATAATTGGGATACTATCTCTGATGGCTCATTCTACATATATAAACATGATCTCAATCCGATAGAATCTTTAACCACCTACCAATTCCAGGGTGTAAAGATAGTATCAAAGACATAGTCGTGGAGGAACTCTAGCCATCTCTTATATATGATGTTCAGATCCTTCCATGAAATGATATACATGGGACTCATGTGATCTTAGTAGATAATAAACCAATCACCCATCAGGTTGTGTCTCCACATATTCAATTAAAAGACAACCAATAATAACACATGGTCATTTTTCATGATGTTATTCTCATGTGATATCAATTAGTGTGAACCATAATAAATAACCATTTTCAACTACATCCTGACAGAACCAATCATGGCCTCTAATTCATCGCATAACATTATTTACCTGATGCCCTCCTCTGGAAATATGATGATCGTACCACTCATTAAACTCTATCATAATGGCTGAAAAACTGGTTGGTATGGCATTGTAAACATGATAGGATATCCCTTTTGTTTCAATGATGTCATCGATGATGATAAACTGGAGAAATTTGGGTATGAATATCTGCTAGTAGATTGTTATCGCAAAGAAGCTCCACTCCTCAATCAGTCTCCAAGGTGGCTCCCACTATTACACTACCTCAACCATGGCCTGGTCCACATGCACTCCATCCATTGTGATAACATGTCCCAAAAATTGGACCACTTGAATCCATAACTAGAACTTCGAGAGTTTCTAATAAATATAGTGCTCTCGAAGTACCACCATAACTATTCATATGTTTCTTCAATTATACTATATATATTTTGAGTATATAAGGATATCATCAATGAAGACTATCATTGATCGGTTCATGTTAGGCTGAAATATTCAGTTCATGAGTCCCATGAACATAGTTAGGATGTTTTTCTTGGTAATGGTCATCAACATGTACTTATAGTTACCATAACGATACCTAATGGTAGTCTTTATTATATCTACATATCCTACTCACATTCGGTGATATCCTAATCGAGGGTAAACCATTAAGATTGATCACACCACTATTAAATGATCAAAATTTTCATCAATTATCGGTAGTGGGTGTTATTTCTTTACAATCATATGGTTCCAGAATCAGTAGTCCACACTCAAACTCAATCCCTCGTCTTCATTTTTTTCAATCAAAAGTGATGCTTCATAGGTTGAAACACTAGGACTCAATAACCATTATTCTTTAAGACCCCCAACTACGCACTCAACTCATGATGTTTGTGGGATGCATCATATATAATAATGCAGATATAGGTGTCGTCCCATGGTGTAACTCAATTCATAATTTTATCTCCCAATGGAGAGGTAATCCTCTAATAGATCTAGGGAAGAACCCCCATACTTTAACACCACTGTAGGAAACTATTTCTTTATAACATCCGCTACCCAATGGATGTAGCTAGCCAATAGATGAATAATTAGATGAAACCTCATATGCATAAGTAAGTCCTATGGTACATGCTTTTCATTTTCAGTGGAAAAGGAAATCATCATTCAATGAATATGGACACACAACACCCTACAACAAAAATAGTAAATCGGGGCATGAATGGTTGATAACCAATCCATATCAAACATAACTTCGTATGGTCTCAACTATTCCACCAATTTTTTCAAACAAAAATATTCCTCTACAAGGGATAGATTCCACTATCATTATAGATGTGTAAACACAAGGACATATCTAACACGTGTCTCTATGTGTAAGAGTCGAGTCAAGAATTTATTCAGAATCTCCATGTCTTAGAAAAGACATGGGGTGATAAATGATTGACTACCTAATATGTCTATTTTTACAGCAACAAACAAAGAAAAGACATATATTATAACTCGAATCATTATGAGATCCTTTGGGCGATATGCCTCAACCATTTGAATTTGTCCCATTCCCTTTCATATAGCTCTATATGCTTGGCGTGGACCACATGAGGGGGGTGGTGGTGACATTTCAAAATATTGACCACCTCCCACTGCTCTACCATCTCTTATTCCACATCATCAGTAGTGCATATTTTCTTGATCCTATCATTGTCTCTATACTAGTGGTTCATCCATGGTCTCCATGTCAGCAACACGGTGATTTAAAAAATATTGACTGATATGTCCCCTTCCATCACATGAATATCACCACTTATCCCTGCACTGACTAGATAAACCCTGTAATATCTGAACTATATATCTTTTTTCATGGGAACTTCTCCTAAAACATCTCCCATGACCGGATCCGTGGGACTAACATTGGATCAGAAACATTGGCGTCTATAAACCTACATGTCAATTTCATACTATCCCCAGTGGAATCTACTTAGCCAATAATCTGTCAGCCACAAATGATCGATCAAGAACCCCGTCATCTGTTGGAATTCCTTTGGAGATAATATTGGATAATATGTCTCTACGTAGACCTTGCTCTAGGGTATGAGCCCTAATATATTGATCACTAAAAATATCCCTCAAGTACCTGGACTACTTTGCGAACTATGATGAATAAAAACCCACATTCATGCTGCCTGACAGGATTTGAATAAGCTCTTGTACATGAAGAACTCTCAGTGTAATTGGTGAGAACTCTTCCATAAAGAGAATAATGATCTATGTCCACATAATACTCACCTCAACATGAGTTTGTATATCAGAACCCCACTATCACACAACTGATCCTTGTAGAAGGATCACAACCAGTACCACCATCTGATCTCATGGTTTCCTAACTGTGTGGTAGCTCGAGTCACTGCCTCAAGCCTATCCTCATCTGCATGAGGGACTATCTCAGCTCATAACATGAGGGTTGTTTGTATCCAAAAATCTTGAATCACGCTCAACATGCATTCTGCATCGACTGGTACTTGGGTTAGCATATGCTTCTCCATAGTTGTTTCTATTTATAGTGCACCACATGGTGTTAACATATGGGGAAGGGGTATTGGTATCGAAGCATCATCGCTCACAGGGTCATCCTAATGATTGAGTTTCTTAATCCAAGATTCTATATGTCTCAGGGACATCGTATAAGAAAACAAGATATAATATTGTCAATCAGTATATATAGAGAGATGATTCCAAAAAGACGTGGATCCAAAACTCATTCTTATATGACTCATGTAATATTATTTTCCAGGAGACCAATTTTATTGTGTACCATGTTTAGAATAAGGTAATCAGAGTCTTGGTGTGTTGATATGTCAGCCACTTCACCCACACTAGAGTCTCTTGCCTGAATTTTGAACTCTAAATACATAACACCATTACCCCAAACCATTTTCATAGATTCCCAATCCAAAACTAGAACGACAACCTTTGATACCTCTTTGTCACCATTTATATGTTTTCCAAGTTAATGGATTTCAAATTGTTTTGAAGTTATATTTAAATTGATTCATATATAATTGTTTCTAAAATAATTTCAAAGCATTCATAAGATGTTTTTAGGTTTATTTTCAAGAAATTTAAGTTAATAAGATTTTATTTTAAAAATACTTCAATGAAGAAAGGATATTTTTAATCGTGAAATGTTTTTAAAATATCAATCAAAATTATTTTCCATCTAACATGAAATATATAGGTGATTCTCATTCTGTTATTCGAAATAATCAAATGGTTCTATTCATATTCTTTCTCTAAATGGTATACATTATATAGAATGATGATTATGAAATGACATTCTATTTCACATGTTATATGTCTCTAAAAACCATTCATTCTAATGGATTATTCATTGATGAAAAGATTGTAAGACCTGTCTATTTTCCACCAGTTAGTATAAGATTACTTTTTTATGATAGTGATTTAATTTCATAGGTTATGATATGATTGTTTAGCATCATGTGGCACATTTATGTAATATATCATTATGATATTGGTGGGACATATATCTCCCTCTAATTCATTGGGTATATATCAATATCTCATTAGGTTGAACAAAATGGTCCTTAGAGTGAACATTAACTACTACGATGTCTATAAGAGTTAACCATGAATACATATAGATAATGGGGGTGCACTCATTCTACTGTGATGGCCATCGTTATTAACCATGAATACCTATATGGTATGGGGAGTGAACTCATACAACTAATATAGACATGAAATTGAACATAGAATACCATGAAGATATGGGGTGTGAACCCATATTACTATGATATTCTTTGTAGTGACTACACCACTACAATAGAAATCATTTTACATGCTTACGTGTCAACCACAATTCTAGGTACTATTATGATGTAATGATATTATGTCTGATGTTTTTTATTTCCCTCTAATCGATGTCTTATCAACTACCAAGAATTATTCCATGACTCATGTTTATGATCTTATGATATATAGGATATGAGTTTCAAATTTCACGATCATGTTCTATTACCACTATGCTCGTGTTTATCCATATATGACTCCATTGATTAACCATATTGAGCATGTGACATCACCAAATTTTATATTTCCATATAAAGGATATAATGATATGAGTTGGGTATAATGAGTCAAAGAATGGTTCTATTCATGAAGAACATAGTGAATGATATTTAAGTTCACTTATGTACTAGTGTTCCTGATTCCATTTTCACAAGGGCACTAACCCAATAAGGTATTTATTATTATTTTTGTAATGTATTATGTTTTCCTCAAAAAGTGATATAATGTGTATGTATGTTTATATTGGGATGTTATAGTTTCTATCAAAGAAATGGTTTATTCGCCTTTTAGGAACCTAAATGGAAAATATGTAGTGAGATCCCAAGGAATAATCATAAGAACAATTATAGGGATTTTTCGCAGTATATGTGAATGGATATGGAAAAGTACAAGAAGATGTCCTAAAATTTTTGTAAAGTACAGAACGCGGGGTTTTTGATAAATGAATCCCTATCTAGATAATAAATGTTGGTATGGCTATCGACCCGATGTATATAAGAGTAACAACTTAGACAAGGTTCATTATGACTAACACGGCCTAACCTGGTGCATGAAAATGAGACATGATGCACACCAAGTTTGACACTCCTAGGGGATATTATTTTTCAATTCAAAATAACTTCATGAACCAACAGGAATGATTTAAATATATATGTTATCCATGAATAATAAAGGATAAATATATGTTTTCATATGTTGAATAATTTTTCATAATTTATTCAACATATAAGTGTTTTTTTCAATATTATGTGGTTCCTTACTAGGAAAATCATTTCATACTCAATTATTTATTGATATAATCAATTGAAGGAATCAAATTGAACTGGATTAAATGTAAATGGGATAGAAAATTTTTCAATGAATAGTTATATGGGATTTAAACAAGTGTAATTGTTGTTATAATCATGATTAATCCATTTTCACAAAATAAGATTAACAACATGTACCACAAAAAATATCGGACTCACTAAATAAGAGGATGAAGGTAATCACAATGAATTTGGGTAATGGAGACCACGGAGGAATAGAGATTTGGTTTCCTACATACCATGAGTGTGGAAATAATAACCCAAGTGAATTTCTTAGAAGAACAAAAAATTGTTTTGAATATGGTAGAGATAGGAACAGATGGTGTTACTTTTAAAAACTGAAGTGTTCATCTAATGAAATTATTGTGAATATTGGGCTCTCTAATACACCATTAAAGGCGAAACACTTTATGTTTGTGGTGAATGGTCATTATAAAAATCAATATCTATATTTAAATCATCAAGAATTAAATCAATAAGGCGGTAAAATTAATTGTTATATTGATGCTTCTGATGAGAGTACATACTACATGTGAATATAATGTGGTATTATGTAAGAGTACAAGTTATAATTGTTAATGGATTAATTATGATGGTTAATATTCGATGTATTATATATTTTTATTAATGATTCATGTCATATGAATTGTGAAATATATAAGGATTGTTTAGTTTATTTTTATATTGAATTAAAAGAATATTTCAGTTGGTTCTGACATAATATAATGTTGATATATATATTAATGAAAGTTAAACCTTAAATTATTCTTTATGTTCAGATAATAATATTTCGATAAATATATTTTGGATATTTATAATTAGATTGGATAGTATTTATTACCTAATAACAGATATCAGATTTGCTAAAAATTTCATCAATGTAGTTTAAAACATCTTTGATTTATGGATTATATCCTGCATTCATTGGACTAATGAAATATGCATGTTTTGAAAAATGATTTATGGTACATTATATCATTACCATGTATTAATTGAATAATTTATAAAATTATTCAAATATTTACAATGTGAAAACCAAGTGCTACATTGTGTTGTATGGGGGATCAATGTTTATATTATTTCATGAATTCATTCCTAATTATTTGGATATTCATATTTTGGATGGGTCATAGGGTTAACCAATTTTGTAAATTTTAGGCTAATCCTAGGATGATGTCTGTAATATTTTTTTGTTGCCCCACCCCCACAGATAAATTATTCATATTGAATAACAATCGTATCTAGTTTGTGTTGATGATTACTCGTGACAAGTGGTATGGAATATCATGGATATCTTGAAATTTTTGTAAATTAGGATTGAAAATTTCAACAACCTTTTTTAGAGAAAGATATGGAGTAGATAAGGGGACAAAAAAGGGTTACATGTTCCTGAATTCAAGAAAGAACATCGTTTCATGAGAATTATTCATATTTAGGAAAATTATCATGATATAAAATGTTATACCAATAATTTAATTTTTATTTTACTTATGGACTTTAAAATAATCATAAATTTTGTAGTTTTAGGCCCTCAACTTTCCTTGTATCATTTCCTTATCTATGATTGATGTATTCAATCACTTCATATAAATATTTATGATTTTCATCCAATTTAATGTTTTCACACACCACATTTTTTCTCTTATTTGAGAAACCAGTAATGTGTATCTTTTAGTACATTTAGGGTATCCATACACTTTCTTTTTAAAGGAATCCATAGTGTTTTTATTTACGATATGGGTTTCTATGAATGAAAATTTCATGTATTAAATTGTTAATAACCCATATATATATTTCAAGGGAGAAATTCATTTTATGGGAGGCAGAATTTTACACCTCTAGAATTTGTGAAATATAATTTTCCAATTAATTGAATCTTTTGTTGATATTTTTTATTTGGTTCAATAATAGAGCTCTTTTTATATGAGGGTGATATGTTTGGATTGTGTTATAGGCAACACCAAGAATGTTTGATAATATAATATCCAAAGACATAAAAAATACTTTTTAAATTTTAAATATAATATATATTCAACATGGCATAGAAATAATTTCTTATAGAGTTATCATGCATCATATGCATCAAAAGGTTTCTATGATTACTTTCATCACACACATTACGGAGTTTTACCAATAAAAAATGTATTATTAAAATATTATCATTAAAAATAACAAGATGTATCCGAGAGATTAAATTAGTATATATTAATTATATTAAATAAATTATTAATATATATGGTTTACAAAAGAAATAAAATGTATTAATTGGATACAATTTAATTAGAAATTGATATCACAATCGTTTGAATAAAAATGAAATGTTTTTTTTGGAAAACTATTTTTATATAGAAAAAGTTGTTTTATGCTAAAAATTAATTTTAATTACAATTTTATAATTCAATTATTTAAATTTATATGTTATGTATTCAATAATTTTTTCATATTCATCTAATATATTTGATAAGAATAGTAGAAGAACAAACCCAATATTTTTTATAAAACTACCAATTATTTTATAAACAATGGTTTACAACCATCTTATTATGATCCTATTTTAAATAGAGTTTTCAGATGATTAATAAATATTATATGTAAAAACAATCTTTACCTTCTAATATGAAATATACAAAATTTCGAAGTTATAATTTTTGGTATTTTTCTAGTGATATTTCTTTTTGTATTGAATAGTGAAAATATAAAACATTAATGCAAAACAATATTTTCATCTGATTTATTTATATCATTAATAAAATATTATATTTATGTCTTAATTTAATATTATATCAATTATTTATCCAAATTTTCAATTTAGGAATTTTTAATCAATTTCACATTGAAATTTAATATATAAACTGGACAAATATTTGAATATTTGAACATAAAAAATCCACATTATGGTTCTATCTAAGGGAAAATTATTAATTAATTTATTCCACTTATATATTTGGATTTTGAAATAAAGGATTCCACATTTGGATTAATCTTGTATTATAATTTATAATAAGGTCAAAATAGTTTTTAAACCATAATTTTTGTGAATGTGAGATACAAGCCATGTTAACCACTATTTTCTTTTTTGTGGAGTAAATAATTCTCCTCAGTGTATTATATGTTATTATTGCTACATTTTGGGTTATTTAAATATAAATTTTATTATAATTCATTCAGGTGGTTTATGAATATGTAGTTACCAAAATAGTAATGTAATTTTTGTCTCATTTTTCATTGTTTGAGACACATGCCATGTAATAAAATTATTTTTTAAGAGGTGTATATAATTCATTGACATGTTATATCATTATTCTATATCTATATTAATGTCATTTTAATCTTAATTTAATTTCATTTCCTTTAAATGGGAGTATTATTCAATATTACGAGGTGGTAAGAGTTTATTGAAACATTCTCATCAGTTTTTAAGATTGATAATGATTTTGCATCCTTTGAGGAAATATTACGATCCATCTTTCATGAACATATATGGATTATCTTATCATGTGGTTTTACAGGATATCATGAGGAGTTATTACCATTTTCCCAATATTTGGTAATTTATATAACAATTATAATGTATTTTTAAATGTCTAATATTGTTTCTTCATTCGATCAGAAATTTTCATTCTTTAAAAACATTTATGTAACATCCGATAATTTCAAGATACATTTTTTAATAAATTCAATGGCTTGAGGTTCATGGAACATTGATATGGAACACACCATGATCAATTAAAATTTCCATTTTAATAGAATTAATGAACAATATTATATAATGTATAAAATTTATTTATATTATATTTAATATTTTAGAGAATTTTATAATAACAAATTTGATTTTACAAATAAAATCTATAAATTTTTTAAATGGTGAATTTCAACACAATTTAATGGAACAACTAATTTATAAATAATTTTTTTATTTTTTTATTTTTCAAAATATACATAATTTTTTTATTTAAAATATCAAAATTAGATAAGGGTGAATTGTTCACTATTTCTCTGAGAGATTTCACTTTTTTTTATATTTAATAATAATGTAATATAGTTATAAAATAGGGGTTTCATTTAAATTTATTTGAAATAGAATTTTCAAATTAAAATAGATAAATAATACATATATTAATAAAATTTATATCTTAGGAATCCTTTTCATATCCAAATTAGATATAAAAACTTCTTGAATGGTTGAACGTCCCTTTTACCCACCTTCTCACCCAATTCATGACATTAGTGTTAAACATAATATTTCCAAGTAATAAAATTTAATATAGAAAAAATGGAAAAAAAAGTAATCTATATGATATTTAAATTATTATAGGATCATAATTTTTTTGGATATTATGAATAGAGTATTTTTTAATTTGTTTTAATCACGGTTTTGGGGAAATTAGGTAATTGAAGGTATAATAATATTATGACAATATAATGATACTATAGCACTTTTCCTAACACCATTGGATGAGTTATATTCGATAAAAATAACCTTTTCTAGAAATGTTTTTTATTTTTTTCTACATGGTTATTAATATGACATTTGGAATATTTTATTTTAAAGATTAGTTTAAAAATTCATACCCATATTTCTTAATAAGTACTAAATTTTCAAAAAAATGTTATAATGAAGATATATTTGACTATAATATTTCCTTTTAATGAATAAAAATTAGTATTCATCATGATAATTTATTTTATATTTTAAAAAAATATATAATTAAATTACAGGACTTCATAATAATGATTCGATAATTGATTAATCAATGGAATTATAATATAAAAGAAGAATATTTTTTACAATAAAAAATATTTCACACAATTAATGACATATAATAATTTTATTGACAACTTATCCACGTTATTTAAATACTATATGTGTTGGTTCAAAGTTACCATGTTTTTATTATGTTTTAAAAACAAAAAATAATGAATAGTGTTATAATTGACATAAATGACACATCAAAAAAAATATTTTATTAAATTATAAAAAATTCAGAATAATCTAAAATTATGAAAACTAATTAGAATAAGGATAAATAAATCATAAATGATACATTTGGCGTTTTTTTTTGAATTTTATTGTAACCACATTTACTAAAAAATTAAATAATAATATTTGTCACGGTTAGAGTTCGGGAGTTTAAGTAAGCATTGAAGCCAAATGATTAGGTTTATATTGTAAAATAAACATCTCTAAATATTATTTTATAGAGGGTTTCTACCCATATTCATCTTATACTATAAATAAATTAATTTGGAGACATGTGACATTGGAAAGTAATTTATGTAAATTTAAATTTTATTATAATTCCCAAAAGTTACCCTCACCCCAAATATAAAACAGCACCACCTCCCTCACGTTCTCAGACCCCATTTAATATTCTAGATATACCTAAATCATCCCATTTATCCTAAAAAAATTTAGATATGTTATTTTTCTCATAGTATTCTAAAAATACAACCCCTTGTGCCCCTCAGAGGATACCCAAAAGAAGCCATTCGATGAAGAGGTAATCGGTTTACCAACTCATTCAAGTTCTTTTCTTCTCCTACTTATTATTACAATATTATTTCTATAATAAATTAATAACTAATTTATATTATAAATTCTGATGTGGTATTATTATTTTGAGAATATGATATTACACCATCTATCATTCCTATAAAAAACCATGTCATCATGTGAGCGTAAGTCCGACTTACCGTCTCCATGATATGGTGTAATTTTCATTTCATCACCACTTTATTTGGAAGGGTATAATGACTAAAATAATGGATATAAATTATCAACATGAAATTATATTGAATATTGTTATTAATATAATATCTAATTCCTTTCTACTATTCCATTATGGGATGATACCGTCACCCGTGCATATGTACCATCTACCACCTCCCCAATATGATTAGATTTATCCTCCATGATAACAATTATAAATTGGTCATACAAATATATATTATGAGTTAATGTAATATTTCTGAACATTCAATCAATATTTACTAGAATTTAATGTATCAAATGAATAATAAATATAACATTCACTAAGAAACATGCATAGTAAAATGAAACAATAAACACATGAAACAATGGTTATAATAGAATATTATTAACAAATTGATTGAATAAGATAATATATGATAACATAAATATGTATATGGTTTTTTTATAATGTTTAAGAAAAAATATTTCACCATTATACATGAGGTTAACACACCATCAACTAAAGGAATGGTTGAGATAAGGTTTATATATTCATTCTCATTATTATCAGAGATTGTCTATACATAAATATTTACAAGGACATACTTATCATCCATGTCTACGACTCGTAAAAGATTTTTCCAAAATAATCATAATATTCTTTTAAAATTATTAAAAATTATTTTAACTCATGTTGTAAATTTAATAAAACGTTTTTAAAGGAATATTTTTTCATTTTCCAATCTATGAATTTTATAACCTTTTCAACAAAATAATGAAGGAATGTTCTTTTTTTAACATATACAGAATGTGAAAGGATTCCATTACAAAATCACAATATTTTTTTATACATATTTTTTATTTTAAAATTTCACACTATTTTTAAATTATTTCAATATAAGAAGGGGTATTTATCTTATGAAAGTATTTTTTATTTTATGAATCTACTTTCATCAATGGTACCATCTTTTGTTAGATATTATTTTCAATTGAGGGTGGTATCTGATGATTCCATATACACTATTTTAGTGAAACATTATATGATAATTTTGACTTTTTATGTTCTATTTTGATTCCATTCGTTGTTTATGGTCAATGTATTAAAATTTCTTGTGGTATTTTTTATATGTTTATTTATATTGGTTATGTTTAACCGTTTTCAAATGAATAATGAACTAGACATAGAAATGGATAAAAGAGATCTACTATAGAAACTTGATTATGTGGTGGGTCTCATGAGACAAACTAGTATCGTTATTGGATGATGTATCATTCATTTATGTATTGTGTCTCGGTAGTTGGTTTGATAGTATGTTTAAAATTTTCATCACTATGCATTCCCTCATTATTAGATTATATATTGATATTCCATGTAATTATTTGAATATATTAATTTAAATTGTCTTATGTTTCTAATATGGCTGTTTATATGGAATTACATGATTATATTATGCCCCAAAAATTTTATATCAATATTATGTTTAAATGGATTCTTTTTAGGTAGTCACATTTCCTTGTTATTTTTGTTTATTTAAGATTTCTTATTATGTATTGTTTATCCATAATGGGCATCTAACTTCACCCCATTCTTATAGATTATTTTACCCCACTATGTAATGAATTAAATTAATTTTGGCTTATATGGGCATGAAAATAGAATAAGTTTGTTTTAAAAGGAGTTTCAAGGTCGTTTTTCGATTCATAATGTAATTTAAAATAGATGTATATAATCTAGAGTCAAAAACTACTAAACTGATCAGTACAGTGGGATTGGAATCAATTATCATGTCCAATATAATAAATTAAGGCATCGTCTCATGGATTTTGGGGTTAGGGTGATTATAATTTGTATCATTGCATCTTTATGTCAGGAACCATCCCATTGGAGCCCATTCCATGACTCCACATGCCTACCTACAATAAGAAATGAGATCATGACTAGAACCTATTACACATATCATTAACATGGGAGGCATTTTCTATGTATCTATACACACACTTGGATCTCCAAGACCCCGAAATTATGAACATTGAAAAGACTAAATGACCAATCCATGCATACATATATAACCCACAACCTACATATGATAGGATGTAACAGAATTAAAATCATTCCAATTATAATACCAACAGAAAGAAGTCAATAAAAACATTCCATCTCGAACGAAAAGTTACTAAAACTTCTAATCTAAAATCCATAGGAACACATCTTAGGATATCTAGTCACACTATGCACTGTCTGGTCCGGGTCCACCTGGGCACCTTCAAAAGGTCGGTCATTTCCATAATTCAGGACATGTGTGAGGAAATCCCATGGCGGGGTGAGTATAACATGTGTGAGTATGAAATTATTTGTACCAACCTTTGAAAAAAAATAATGGGAATGATCTCTAATGTATCGTGTCCATGATACATAGGAAAAGAAATCTAATCCCTGTAATAAAGAGTACATCATGTGTACAAGGATTGTGTTACATGTCCCTTAACATGAGGTTCAGGAAGTGTAAATAGATCATGTCATTCAAACTAGGTATCTGTAGTATTAAATGGGGTATTGGATTCCCATGTACTATACCCAAATATCAGCACATTTTTCTAACCCATATATATCATCTTCTGTACCAGTACTTGTCTTAGTTTGTGTACTTGGTCAAGGAATGCTGTGTAGGGGATTACATAACATGTAGACTTCCTGCGTAGTCCACCCCATGTCCATGTACTCTCTGTGTTAAATGTTGATTATATAGGGAAGGTCCCCTTTCCATATGTCAAGGGTAAAATGTCTTGTGATTTATAAATTCCATTGAAACCCTAGTTACCACTATGGGGGACCCACATTGCATGTAGATCCTTCTTACACACCATGTTCTACTAGATTTTAATAAATCCAAGCTTCATCCCTTGTATCCCTTTGCTAATCCTCTGGCCACTAATATGGTTGTTACCATGCTACAAAACTATAAATTTAACTTTGTTGAGTCATTAAAACACCAAATCAATGGGTTTTCGGAATTCAATATTCATGTAAAATGTATCATTCATCATTATTCATTGAATGCTGAAGAAAACAAAAATAAAATATCTACATTATTCGATTATAACAGCTTCTTTCGTCGCACCATCTCCATATAATTCCAATCTCGATTCAAATATTTTGGATGTTGTGCGATGATATAAGTTCAAAATTATTGATCAGTCAAGGTTAGTAAAATCAATAGCGAAAATAAGAATGAATGTGAAGAATAGGGAATATACTGGGAAAATTAGAAGACCATAATCGAGGAAGGAACATAATTTAATGCTTTTTTATCTAGATCTATATCTCTTATAAACACCATAGAAGAAATCAAATAAAAATTATAATTCTGCAATCGAAAACCCCACAAATATAATCTTATATCACAATATTCATTATTCATAAATAAATATTATAATAAATTGATTCACATTATTCATAAATATAATGAATGTGAAAATAAAAAAAATTAAATCACACAGCCTACCTTGATTCGTTTTGATCACCAATGAAGAGTGATATATCATCATCATCGTTGGAATGATCCATTGAATTTGGCGTGTGTTGTTCATCAATCCACGATCCTTCACCATTTATCTAACTGGAATTCTAGATCTATCTCTAATGGTACACCTGAATTTCTAGTGTCATGATTCTAACCCTAGACATTCTACATAATAGCCTATTTAATGGAGCATTAGTGTCTGCATTGGAAAAATGAAATGAAATAATTTATTTTAATTTTTAATCATTTTAATGCATGTGATTAATTTTCCACAAATAAGACATGTTTCCTAATGTTAAGCCATGTCTTGGTAAATTCTCATATTTTTAGTTCAATGGTTCCCTTTTTTCATCGATCCAATTTATTGTTTATAATTTATAAATCTTTTTTCAGAAATCCACATGCTTGTGATATTTAATATATTTAATATATTTCAAATAATTATTCTGGGAACACCAGACCATATAATCGTATGTTGTCATAGTGCCTATTTTTTAATCTAAACATACAATATATAAAATCAATACATGGAAAATTTTAGTCATTACATTCCCCTGAAATAGTGTATTAACATCCTGGAATGAAAAAATAATTTCTACTAAAAAATATGTTGTTACTTCGCATAAATCTATGCATCCCGCACGCATGTGCTTTCATACTATTCTGGTGTTTCCACCCCAAAAAACAAAGGAATTTATCTTCCATAAATCATACATTCATGGTGATCCTCACTCTCTACCAGGAACTCAAAAATAGTCACTACATCTATAATGTCTAGCTCACACTAGTTGACAATGTGTGATGGCTAATTCATGTAGCTCCTCAGATGTCACACCTAGAAGACATCACACAACATGTTGAACTATGTATGTAGAGATAAGTTTTACACTACATTTCCAACACTGTGTAGTATTTGAAAAGGTATAATGAACTTCATAGACTGTTTTCCAACCCATCTATTTTTTTTTAATCCTCATCATTTTGAGACTCGTATGAACACATATTATCCATACTAAAACTCTAAATTCCTCCATTTCTTTTCATAATTATAACTATGATATATCTATATAGTCTTTATCTTCTCATGGATGATCGAATCGTTCATTGTTGTATCTCGCAAAAACTATGGGATCAGGAGTACTGACTATTATAGGTCATTCCAGCAATATGGTGACCAATATGGTTGCTCGTAAAACATGTCGAATGGTTCCATACATATGGTGGAATGGTAACTATTACTGAATGAAGACTACACCAATGGTCGGTGATCCTCCCAACAATAACAAATGTTTGACTTGCATGCTGGCATTATTTCCTCCAAAACCTGGATGGATTGCTCAATTTGGAAATTAGTTTATCAGTGAAATGTTGTGGGAAATCATAACTGAGTCTCAAACACCTCCTGTAATATCATCCATAACCGGTATATAAATCAAGAATCATTAACAAAAACAATCATTGTTTGAACTATATGGTTATATAGTATCTTCTTAACAAACAGGCATCACAAGATCTATACGGGTGTATGTTCTTGGATAGCTTGGTAGTGGAACGACATAGAGAGTTGTTCTACGATCAACTAGATGGAATCATATTCCTTGTAAATAAGTGGTATTCCCCTCATCAGTTCCATAGATATCCCATCTGACATAAATTTTCGTACCATAAGTGGTTGAGTCCAACCTAGTGGAACGTGGTGCTTTGCCTTTACTTACTGATAGGTAAGTCATCAAGAGACAAACTCTTCCACTACCTTCTCAATCCCAATACCCCAAAACTGATTTTAAAGGTACTAGTACACATTTTCCATACCTGGATGTTCCTTTAATTGGATTTTGTGACTCTCTCTTATAAACTCCTCTTTCAAAATCATTGGAACCAACATTCATCCTCTAAAAAGAAATACATGACCACCACCTTTTTAATATCCTTAAAGAGAATTCCCAATGGATATTTGATCACATAGGGTTTCACAGTATTTATCCCCAAGATGTTCCTCCCTTATACACTATATGATTAGAAGGGTAAAACCCATCGACATGAGGTATGATACTTCATATCGACCCACAATGGATAACTAAAACGATGAAAAATACTCTATTTTCTAACTAATTTAATGTAAACATGATCTCATAATGAGAGTATATGATACCACAATGTCCTTCTTTAATGTGTAGAAAATTTTGAAGTCATAATTCTGGAGTAACTCTAGCCATCAACTATACCTCATGTTATGATCCTTTTGAGATATGATATAGATGAGAATATGCTTATCAGAATAAATGATAATCTAATATCCTTTTAGGTAGTGTCCCCACATCATCAAAGATAAGACTACCACTGCTTACTCATTATCAGGGGCTCTGTTGTTCTGACCATGTTGTTTCAAATAGTTTGATCCATAGAAAAAAAATGCGTGCATATACATTATTACACATCCAAGCTATGTTTTAGATGGATCACATAACACTACATACATGACAACCTCCTCGAGAAATATCCTCATTGGTGAGCTCATACAACTCTACCTCATCTACAGAAAATCCTATTGGATGTTCTATTTACTCAGAATAGGATGTCGCTTTAAGGTTAAAGATATCATGGCTAAAGAAACTTTATTTAATACAGGTATGAATCTATAGTAACATTCTACCAACCCAAGGATTCTCTACACCTTTATCAAACTCTTAGGTGTCTCCCATGAAAACACTACCTCGACCTTGCCCAGGTCCACTACCAATCCATCCACATATATATAATGTCCTAGAATGTGGACCACATGAATCATGAAATGGAACATCAATATCTTTTCATAAAACTGGGGATCCAAGGGTACTTGCATAACAATAATTGTCTCGCATGATAATCATTTCTTGTCGTGTGAACAAGGATTTCATTGATGAAGAATAGTATGTACAAGTCATCGTAAGGATGAATGATTTAGTTTTGGAGTGCCATGATCACTTCTGGGGAATTCCTTAGGCCATAGTATGTCATCGTGTACTTATAGTGACCATAGAGACATTTAAATGTGGTCATCGATATATCATCATATCATACTCACTGCTGGTGATAGCCAGATCTAAGAAAATTCATTGAGAACCATCATGTACCTCCTATATAATAAATGAAGTCATTGATCTTCAGTAGTGGATACATAGTATTTATATTCACATTAATCGAGAGCCAATAGTCCTCACAAAACCTCAATATCTGTTATTCCTTTTTGGAAAAAAAAGTGTGGTTTCCTAGGATGAACCACTATGTTAAACAATTCCCTTCATCTACAAGTCCTCCAACTACATCCTCATCTTAGGAAGATATATAAGAGCCATCTGATTTTTTGGTGAATATAACAATGTCATCCCATGTTTTATATCATTGTATATGTTTATCTTCAAATGGTGAGGTAAACCTAGAACATCATTGATGAAGACATCATCATTCTTCAACACCACTAATATAAACTACTAACCAAAAAATATAATGAAAAAAGGGTTATGTTGTCTAATTTTTTAGTAATTTCATGTACAATCCTATGTATTAGTCCATCATTCGAAAACTAGTTTCCTTATTAACCAAATATGAAAACATTGTTCTGTCATAATGGACACTCGACACCTTTCACCTAAAATAATAAATATTGTAATGGGGTGTAGATAGCCAATATATATCAAGAATGATGTCATAAAAACTATATTCGTATACCAAGAGATCCCGAATGAAACTCTCTCATAAAAGTGTCAGTTCACTCCATCGACATTAGTAATGGTCACCACATCTTATCTAGTAGGTTTTTTGAGGAGTAATGGTCGAGTCCATGGTTTAACCAGAATATCTAGGTATCAAACTAGATATGTGGTTATAAGGGAATAACAAGAACCTGAATCTATCAGCACCACATATAAATTAGAAAAGTCAACAAAAATATCTCAAATAATTCCCATAGCACCGAGGTTGTATGCTTCAACTACTCGTAGTTGTCTCCTCCCAAGTCCTCTTTCTCTTTGGGCCTGACATGGACCACCTGGGGGTCATATTGGTAACATGTCAAAGCATCTACCTACTCCTATGGATATCCATTCTCCTCTTCCATGTCAATTTCCCAAAAACAAATTGCTTTTTTATGAACTCTCCTTGAATCGTTGTCCCATCTATGGATTCTTTGTCAGATATATGGAATGTTTGGAATTCTCCAGTAATATGTCCCCTATTGTAACATGTGTAGAACTACATATATAATGACCAACTAGACACACCCAGTGAGAAATGTACAACATATAATCTATCATGTGACCTCATCCAAAAATTTCTCACATGTCTAGGTCTCTAAGACCGACCCCGACTCCCTCCTGCCAAGGTATCATATCCTTTTTCCCCACTACTAGAAACCATCATATCTAACTGCGAAATCCAAGAAACCTTCATCTTACATTACATAATCTAGAACCCCAATATATGTGGGAATACATAGGAATATAATTCTTGCTCAGATGTCTCTACACAGACCTTGGTCGAAGGTCTGATCCTTGAAAGAATAATCTCAAAACATATCAATAGACTAATAGGAATGGTTGGTAAACCTAAATAAATACTCAGCTACTTCATACTATCATGATGAAGCTACATAATCTAAAGAATATGTATATCTCTCAGCATTTATAATGAGAACCCCTCTATGAATGAATTCTTTAACTCTATCCTGAAATATTCTCCTTGTTGTAATAAATTTTAACAAAGTCCCAATATATCGATATTGATCCATGAGAAATGCTTTCTATATAGACAACCATTAGATGTACTAGTGTCCTGACTAGATAGAAAACTATCACCTCCTCAAGCCGGCCCTCGACTACCTATGGGTGAGGCTTTCCTCAGAACCTATTGGGTTTCTATATCTGGATCTTCTAAAGCATGCTCAGCTTGTGATCCTCATCCGCTAGCACTGTAGATACCATGTGCATCATTTCTAGTGGTGGAATGGATCGTACACCACATAGAGGTTTCATCATATAATATAGACCCTACATCGAAGCCTCGTCATAGAGGGGATCATCATCATGATCATCAAGATAAATCCTTGGTGGAATTCATTGTAAAGGAATCATGAAAAAAAATTATGTACCATAGTAATTGAGTATTTCGAGAGGGTTGTCACACAAAGTGAAAAGAAACCACAACCCGTTATTTTAAGATGGTTGTACAATTTTTTTCCAAGTACTGGTGTTTATTTTTAACGGTTCAAAATGTAAGTTATTAGAATCCTAGTGCATGGATATTTCTGTCACCACACCACAGTAAAGTCCTTGAACTGAAAGTCAAACACAAAACACAAAAAACTATTACCAATACCAATCTCACAAACTCTCAGTCCTAGTATAGAACTAAACTCTCTAATACCACTATATAATGAAATGTACTACTAGGGACCATGTTGAGACACCCCATTTTCTTCTCCAATAGGCATGGGGATAATGACTAACACTAACTATGAATATCACTAACATGTGGGGAAATACTTAAGTACATGTAATCTTTCACACATCACTAATCCCACAACATGATTAAATGAAAAAAATCAGATACATGAATACATCTATAATGAAATACCAGAGAACACCATGACGTAAAGGAATATAAATAGGTCCAAATACAATCCAAAAAAATGATGTCTATAGCACAAGTCCAACCTGAATTCAATGGTACTAGGATGATGTTGGGGCATGAAAACATCATAATGTGAAATAAAATAAATCCATAATTTTGATAATGAAAAATTATGAATATTTGGCTGATGGTTTGAATAAATATATAAAATAAAAACAGTTTTTGGAAAAGGGAAGGAGAGGTAATGTGAACAGAAAGTACTTTACAGACCGCTGCTCTGCTTGGTGGTCAATAGCCCCACAAAGAAGCTACAAACAAAGTGCATCAATGAAAAGAGACACAAGTGAGTGATCCCTTGACTCGTGGCATTAACAGAAGAGAGTAATAACGATCCACTCCCCAAAAATCCCCCATGAACAGAGTTGTTTGTGGAATAGAGGTAGATAAATTCACCCTTGTATACCGTTAGAGAGAACTAAATGGTATACATATGAGGAGAAGCAATATGGGTCCCATTAATGAGATAAATTCGTTCAGGGTATAGAGGTGGTGATTTCTTCCACCAAAATACACAACCCCATTGATCTCTGTTGACAGAGTAATCCAAAAGTCGTGTGATTTCCAGATGGGCTTCCAAAAAATGTGTCATGTGACCCATTAATCAAGATTTCCTGATACTATATAAAAGGATATATTGAGATCCATATAGGGGATATTGATGGCGAGAGGGGAACTGGGTATGATGACTTGATTCCTTGAGGACAACAGATTTCTGGGCATTAATGGAATGGATGAAGAAAGTATCGAAAATATAGAGATTTATGTGGGTATCTTGAAGGTATATAGGGTCGTATAACATAAAAAAGGAAACATAATATTAACTAATAGACCCATAACCTAATTGGTGAACCGAAAACCATATTCTAGTGGTAGATGAACTTCCCAAAAAATACTTGATCATTGCCTATTCATCAATTTAGTGCCCTGTAGATCACATCTCTCTGAAGACAAAACCCTACCTTGTATAACAACAAGCTACATAGATGGAAAGTATCACCACATAGTACCATATTATGTGGATAGAACATGTGGTTATGGACCATCATGATACGTGAACAAAATCCATTTATGCATACAGATTTTGTATACAGACATCCTCTCCACACGCATAAAAACATGGTATGTGAGGGATACCCCATACCAAGTGAAAAAATGTACACATCATGTGGTAACAACTGGTAATCCACCATCTGGATCTAATCATTTCATTGTATTTCTGTTTCATCATCTATAGTCCCTCTCTGATCTTATCGAATGACCTTAGGCAAAAGCCTACTCCAAATCCAATGAACTCGTATAATAAAATCCGTTTTAAACATTAACACACCCTTTTGAGTTTACATAGCCATGGTATGCATTTTCACATGGGTTTTTCACAAAATAGTGAGGACCCCCATAGTTTCCATAAGATAACATTCTACTGGTTACCTACGTTCAATCTTTGGGATACGAATGCAAACGTCCCCCATCTATGGAAAAACAGAATTTGATTGTCTTTAAAATAGATGACGGTTAATGTTATTATAGGTAAATCGTGCTTTATATTCCCTTTGATAAGAAGTAGAACACCACTGCCTTCCCCGAACCAATTTCATGGCACTCCCACAGCGGTATGCCCCTAGATTATCTTACAGAAGGTTGCCTTAGTGCTTCACTATACCATTGAACATGTAGTTCCTGTATAGTTTAATCTAACTATCTATGGTATGAAAACAAAGTGGTGTATTAGTACACTCAAAAATATTTCTATATCTCCCCCTTTTGGCTTCAATTCAATTTATTCACAGACGATGTGGAATGTGCACTTTTCAGAACCACTGAATCCTCTTGTTTCTCACACAAATCATGACTCACATTGGCATAGAGGCTGGAGGTTATCATTACATCCTCATAGCCAAAAAGAAAGAACCTCCTCCTAGGTGTATTCCCCATATGAAATGAACTACAGAAACTCTAATTCATTCCCTAATACTGATATATTGGATGCCTATTTAAGGAATGAGCTCAGATGGGATCCTACTCATGGGTTAACCTCGACCATGACACCCAAATTCATCAAGGAATACTTTATAATATATGTCCAAACCTCGTATCAAAAAGGTTATTCTCTATCGATGTAATACCCAAATAAAAAATTCACTATGAGTAGTTTCTATATGTAACCCCCATAATATAAAACTATATGGGCTTTGATTTCAAAACAAATGGGAGACATAGGAATCATCCCTGAGGTCCAAACCTTAATTAAAACACACCATTATGTTTTCTGGGAAATATTTCTAATAGGTTCACAAATTACCCTAAAGACTATATTCATTCTAGGTATATTGTTCCACCTTAGTTTAATTCCCATGTCAAATATTTTCTAGGAACCTTATGTCAAGATGTCTTTGCCAATGACATTAAACTGCAAAAATATGTCATCATCACACGACATTAAATGGGGCAGTGTCTAGTTATATGACATCGAATGATGTGTTTTCTGATACCTCTCATGATGATATGTAAGAATCCTATCTTGGGGGTTAGACCCTGACAAAAGAACAATTCATGTCCCACATAGATGATGAAAAACTATACATTACCTCATCAGGTGGCTTAATCTCAAATTATCTCTGTAAACGATAATGGATTCCCACATATATAATAATAGGGTAGCATTACTGAAGAACCACAATATATATAGATATCTGCATTAATGTATAACCTCATATACATAAAAATTATTCTAGACCCATGTGTAATCATTATTGATCTTGTATTGAAGGGGCAATTAGTGGAAACATGGTTGGAAATGAACAGATGATTCTCAAACATGTGAACAATGATTATATCTATGTGAGATCCCCAACGTATGAAATAATTCCCAAAAAATGGTGTTAAGAGCCCGCTCTACCATCCTATGAACCCATGGAGTCCTTATGTCTCAATTTTCCAATAATCTAATGACTGCATGACACTGGAGAAGAAGTCCATGAATCATGTATAAAAGGGATTTTGGGTGTTTTGGGATCCGAAAATATTTCTATTAGAGACCATCTGCATACATCATACCCATCATGTATGGATTACAATAAACACATATCCCCCTACAATCACCCGGCTAGGCCATTAAATTATGGAACCTCCTTCACATCATAAAAAAAACACACATCCTTGTCTATAAGGGACCATTTCAATCAATTAATATGGGTAGGATGAAAATTGGGTAAAAAATAGTGATCCGTATATGAATCTTTAACCAAGATGGAAGGTTACCCCAACTTATGTCACATTAAATTCAAAAATGAAGAGGACAATCTTGATTATCAATAACACATGTGGTCATTATATGCTACATTGATGGGGTTTGGTTGTTTTTAATTGTCATATATAATGTATGTAATTCAAAGAGAAAACATCAATCAAATGTTATCCCTATAGTTTTCATAGACACCAAGATTCACAATCAAATAAGAAACTAGGTCATCAACATGGAATAACACACCATTTCCCACCAAACCTCTTCAATGATGGCTAAAAAAAGATAATACGATGGTACCACAAGAATGATACCCTCTCTACCATAGCGGAATCTAGGAAGGCCCTCCATACCAGAATTCTCACCATCTACTCACCTAATAGTGATCGATGGTCTAGAATTTGGTGGCCCCACATTCTTTCAAAAATCATTTTGGGAGAATATCCCTAGAATGTGATAATGAGTTCATCAATTATATTTGGGATGAAGATGAAGTTGACACTAGTGACCTCGTCCTTGATGGTCGGTGGACTTACAAAAGTGTTCATGTCCAAAGTAATCACTACCACGAACATACAACCCAATATCTTCTTTCTAGGTAGGATACCACACTAAGGTCCCCTGCTTAAGTCCAACTAAATTAGGCACCTCATGTAGCACACCGAGGGACGTGTGTAAATAATCAAGAGCATGTCATCACCCTCATTCATGAGAAGAGGGATAGGCGCAAGGGCACAGTGGCATGATATAGATAGGATTACAATCTTACCTACTCTTTTAAATCCCACCAGAGATAAACAGTGGCACATTACAAAATGATGCACATTCATGAAAGAGATCATCCGTCCGACCATGCAGATATGGAGTAAAATTATAAGATGATGAAAATCCTTGAAGATGCACAATAATATCTTCATTAAAACTGGATAAAAACCGTATATATTAATGAAAAATTATTATGGATGCATATCAATCCCTAGAGAAAAATATAGTGAAAATGAAGTAGACAAAAATCCATGCATGAAAATATAAATCCCACTCGTCAAATATGGTGGATACTGGAAAATTTCACCGGAATATCATGACTACAATTCAAGAGTATACTCATTTGACCCCAGTAACATAGTAGAACTATCAATAGCCACTAGAAAAAAATGGAGGGCTAGATTATGTACAAATTCTCGCTCCGACGTCGAAACAGAAATTTATATTTGTTCCTTATGAAGTAGAATCCTAACACATCCTAGAAATGATGGATGTAAAAATGTTGATTCTAGATAGTATCCTTTATATATTTCAGGATTTCATCATGTCTATATAAAAAATGAGGATTCAGGCCCAAGACCCACTCTCCCCAAGTGGGTAATTTTTCAACAAAATAAGATAGTCATTCTGAAATAGAATTTCATCCCTATTCTGACCAACAAGGGTTGACTACCATATTATTTGATAGAAGGGAAACCAAATTGGGAACAAATAACCATTCCATATGGGGTACCTCAATCAAACATTTTGGCCACACGAGGACATGCATATATCCCTTCAAGAACTCAAGATACTCATCGATGAATCTGGAAAACATTATGGGAACCAACCCAATACGGAATTGTATATAAAGGATCTCAAAATAAAAAAACACTGACTATTTACTGCAATTGAGCACCCAAAACCTAGGGGTTACAAAGGTTGTTGAAAAGTAAAGATCGCATTAATTGTTATACTCATCTATAACCTAGTGTTAAGGATGACATAAACCATTTATCAATATAGTCACATGATTGTATCAAACCACTAAAAAAATATGGAAGTGGAAGTAGTAGTTATTAAGGCTCTCACAACAATTCACTAATGGATGCTATATAGGTCCCCCTAGATTAACCATAGGGGCTTAATTCATGGAAAATAAATGATCGATCAGGATATATTATATCTGGATAAGTTTCATGGTATCCCTTCCCTTGACCATATGATTTCATAACAAGAAGATCCTCTCATTGTTGTTGTCCAACATGGTGGCCATCCCTAGGGTATACACTGTGTAAATTATCCATAAATTCAAATATCAAGCTATGATAGTAGCTTTATCCATCATAACAGTCAAAATGAATGTCTTCCCCTCAGCGACATCATGAAATGTGAAGGTCCTCCCCTTACTGTAGTGCATCCCAAATATCAACTCTAGGCGGCACACAATAGATATTATCCATGAACCTAGATATCCATCCATGTTGGTAGTCCTCACAATGATGGAATCTTTTGCGAAGGTCTTCCCCACAATGACATCCAACTACAAGATGGTCATCCCCGTGTTGTGTTCCACCCTTATGTTCTCTCCTAGGGTATATTTTGTCCATAATCTCTTTGTCATTACACACTAACTTTTAACTATATATCTCACCACAAAAACCCTGAAATAGAAGGTCTTCAGGACAATCCTCCTTCGACAACATGACCAACCAACCTCCCCATGATCCTCTTATTTCGATGAACTTCTAGATCTACCTCCGCCTTTGGCCCAACCTCCTCCTCATATCGCTAAGGTGTAATGTTTTTTCAGTATTCACACATTCCAGGAACCCATCTAATTATCAACAGTGGGTGGTCCAAGACTCACATCTTGTAAGTGGAATGTGGAAGGGTCTATTTTGGTTTGTTTTCTATTTCCTCAAATAATTATACTATTTATGTTGTTGTGGTTTCAATTATCTATTATTTTCTAAAATACATAAAAACAGACTTATGAACCATTATAGTTCTAATTCCTCATATGTATTGTGATTTTTTCCATTGAGAAGGGTTTCGTTGATTTCAAAACCACAACCACTTCAATTTTCAATGAATAAGATTCATATGTTTCGATTTATTGCCTTCTTAATTGTCACATTGGTCTATGAGATATTTTATTTGATTGCACTTATTACATTAGGTATGATTTTTTATTTTATTATTTTCTGATTTTCATTGGGATTGATTGTGATATAGAGTTTAAATATGAAAATGCTAGAAATCCGAATTTATGATGGTATGATTTTAATAAGGATTAATGGTCTATTATAAGTCTTATTAGAATGGTGACTTGAATTGATATTTTATTCCATATCCATATCATACTGTTGAATACTCTTTGGAACCTTGGTTGTTCATTGGTTGTTAGAATTATCTTCCGTTCATAGTGTCACATCTTTCGATGTTATAAATTTAAAGGAATGGCCTATAAAATTTTCTTAATAAAATAAACAATTGAGAGACCAATAAGGGTTTAGATGGTGCTTCATTCACTTTTCTCAACACTAATTATCTCATATGAGAGGTCAGTTTTTTAATTATAGACTCATGTAAATATGAGTTAAAACCATTTTTCTTATCCAAACTATTTATAGTGGTCCATGTATGAAACTTTTTAGATTTCTAATATACCTTACTTATCACATCCTTAGAACCAGTAAAATATTATCCCATGAGAGATCCACCTTATAAAGAATACAATAGGTTTCTATCATTATTCACTAGGGGTCAATATTTCAATTTGAAGAAATTATGACCATATATGTGGTTTTGATGTGGATGACTAGCTATTATATTCAACAGCATATCCCATTACCAACAACGTGATTATCCACTAGATTTAATTAGTCCATAAATCTCATTTTTCATTATGTTCATTTAGAATCATATAATATATTTTATAGAATGGACCTATAGGGATCATACTAGATTGTGACTTCTATATGCTATATTTTGTTCATCTATTCCTTTGTTGAGACCTATATTGAGAATGGTAATTCCTTCTATTTTATATGAGATCATAAAATTTCTCTCATTTTGAAGGCAATGCGCGTAGTGAAAAATTCATTCTTGTCCTTCTCCGGGTCATCAACAACCAAATTCTAAAAAATTGGAAACATTTGGACTAGAACATGATTTAACTCAAAGTCTACTTGATTATTTTGTAACACCAATCATGTGTTATAATAGTTAAAATTTTGGTCACACTATCCTTGAATTGGTCAATTTCATTGGGCCAGGTTTTCTTCTATATTGTCACTATTTAGAAAAAATATAGATTTATATGAGGATTAAGAATTTTTAATAAAATAGTAACAAAATATTTCTAAAGTATATATGATTCATAAATTTATAACTCAATCTAGGAGAGTTATCTCAACCTATTTATCAAAACCAAAGTGGTGATTTCATTTAGATTAGATCAGGTGATGTAAAAATTTCAAAGAAGATAATCATATTAGAAAATAAGGAAATTTAGGGGGTAGGAGGGTGAATGGGGGACGTTGGGGTTGGGTTTGTAGTTAGGATGTGGGGGGATGGTGGTGTAGTGGGAGATGGGGGTGCATGGGGAAGTGGGGTGGGGTTGTATTGGGGGAAGGGTGTGTAGTGGGGGACATGGGTCATAGGGGATGTGGGCGTGAAGTCATAGTATTATAATATATATTTATATATATATATTTAAGGCACACAGTTTGCTAATTTTTTATTATCATTATAAAAAAAATTGTTTTTTTGATATGAAATACATTATACTTGTTTGGTTTTTGATTCTATGGATTGTATAATCTAAAGGGATATTTATTGTTTTTGAGAATTTTTCTGGCTTCATAATGATTAAGTTAAGGTAACATATTTTAATTTTAATTTTAATTTTTTTTATTTTAAGTAGGGTTTCTCGATTCTAGTAGTGTTATATTAATTCAATTTAATTTGGATTAGTCCAAATATATTTAATTTAGATTAGTTATATAAAATTAAGATCTTATTTTTTTAATTAAAATTGTTTGGATTAAATTTATTTAGTTAGACCATATTATA
Organism: Viscum album; assembly: GCA_963277665.1. NCBI lineage: Eukaryota > Viridiplantae > Streptophyta > Magnoliopsida > Santalales > Viscaceae > Viscum > Viscum album. The sequence continues at coordinate 792,581,104 of OY728143.1, read as the reverse complement.
TTTTATTAGGTTTCATTTAAACTAGGTAGGTTTTCTCATTTCTTGTAGTATTAGTTATATGTTCTATTTGATTTGGATCAGTTAACTTCTATTTTGTTTAGTTTATGTCTATATGTTGTGGTTCTTCATATTTTAGTAAATCTATTTGGTTCAATGGTTTTTTTATTTGTATGCTTCCTGAAACAAAATCCTTTCCAATTCAATCACACATAGCCCAAAATAAGGCAAAAACTTCTCATTAAAATTGAAATTTTCCTACTAGAAACAACAACAAAAGTCCATGATTTCATTCAACTCCTACAAGCATGTAATCAACTCTTTAGGTCATTTTCATACCTGGTTACTTCTACTCCAGTTCCCGTATTTCCTTTTGGATGTTTTCTTCATGTATATCCATAGAATGTATTTATCATTTCTCTTTGATCTTGACACTTTCTATGCTAACATCTATGAGTTATAAATGCTTATAACATCTATCAACTCCCTCCCATAAAGATGGAAATAAACACACAAACTGTAAGAGTGAGTGGGAAATTTTAATTAGTACTACCCCTCACCCCCCATATAAACCTCTCATGTTAATATTTAAGAAATAGAGGGAGGTGGAGGGTTAGTGTAGTAGGGGTAGGGGAAGGGTTGGTGTAGTAGGGGTGGGGCTATTCAGGTGGTTGGGTGGGGGATGGTGTAGTAGGGGGGAGGGGGAGGGGCTATGCAGGGCTGGGGGAGGTGGAGGTTAGTGGGGGTGCCGGTTGGGGTGGGGGATAGGGAAGTAGCGGTGCATGTGGGGGGGGGATGTGGAGGGGGTGAAGGTTGGGTGGGGTTGTGAATGAGACATGGGGAAGGTGGAATTTTGGATTCAGGGTTTAGGGGTGCAAGGGGAAGTGGGGGTGAAGGGTGTGTGGGTTGGGGGTTGGGGTGAGGGGAGTTGTTTTCTCATATGTGTTTTATTAGTCATTGTGTGGAGTTTCTTATTTTTGGTTGGTGTGATGACCATTTGGTTTTGTTTGGTTTTTTATTTAATTTATTATGTTGTTTAGTTGGAAAATTATATTAAATGATGATTTATTTCTAGATGATGGTGGTGATGTTAGGTTTTTTCATCTGATGGTGTTGGCTCTGGGAAGTGTGTTGATCTCATTCCATCCCACCTAACTCTATCATGGTCGGACTGATAGTGATGGTTTCCTTTATTGCCGATGTCTTCACTATGTATTTTCCCTTCATTCATATTTTGGTGGCCCGGTTCTTCAGTAGGGAGTAATTATCTAGCTCACTTAATTGGGATGGATTTCTTATAGTGTTTCCATCAATCCATATTCAGGTTGTCTAGACCCTAATAGAATCTAGATTTTGGTGTCCTAGTTCATATTTAACATATTTAATTTATATGAAATCTTAATTTCTTATTTCTCAAGAAGCATCATATATGTGGTTAGAAACAAATATGGACAATGAGTGATTTTTTATGTATATATGAGTATCTAATTTATTGGTTCCCCACTTCTTGATCTTCTGGAATTGATTTTTATGGAAATTAAATTCATAGGGTATATTTAACCTTGAATTTAGTATTTGAATTGTGGATTAATTTATACATTGCAGGAGTTGTGAAGGGGTTTTTTTGGGTTGTGATGGGGTCGTTTAAGGGTGTGTGAGGGTTTGTAGGGGGGTTTCGGGGGTTCCGGGGGTTTGAAGGGTACATGGGTTAGGGGTGTGTGTAGGGGTAGGAGGGAGTGTGTGTAGGGTGTGCGTAGGGTTTAGGGTGTTGATGGAGTGTGTGTAGAGGGATGGAAATGAGCATTGGTGGGGGGGAGGGTGTGTGTTGGGTTAGTGTTGTGGTGTGAAGGAGGTGTGTGTTGGGTGAGTACATGGGGGTGTGTAGGGTACATGGTAAAAGGATGTGTGGGGGAGTGTGAATGGATAGTGTATTGTGTAGGGGATGGAGGAAATGTGTTCAGGGGAAGGAAGTGTTCACGGGATGGGGGGAGGGGTGTGCTAGTGTTGTGTTGTGGTGTGTAGGTGATGTGTTTTGGATGTATGCTGGGGGTGTGGAGGGTACATGGGAAGGGGTTGTGTGAGAGAGTGTGCATGGGGTGGAGGGACTGTGAGTAGGGGGTTGGAAGTTTTCAGTGGAGGGGGAAGGGTGTGGAGGGGTTTTGCTGTGTGTGTGGTGTGTGTGTAGTAGGGAGAATCTGGGATCACAGAGCCATGTTTTTCAAAAATGTGTAAAAAAGAATTTTTTTTCCATATGTAATATAGTAATATTTAACAAACAAATATGTTTTTGTAATGTCATTGTTTTGGCATGTGATTTTCGTTGATGAATGGGTGTTTTTGAAATTTTCCCCTTTATTAATGATCATGTTATTTAGTATTATAATGTATATATCTATCTGAATATTATTTTTTCATTGTTGGTTATGGATTCATGTATCTATTATAATGAATTGCTGACACAACGATTATATATATATATATATAAGAATTTTTCGTATCTCAATTTTTTCCACTATTTCCTTACAGGTAGTTTCTTATGAAGATTCTAGTTCAATCCACCAACAGAGAAGATAGTGAGTTCAACGTTGGATATGGGTTTGTTTTATTCCATTTTTATTCTTTGGTCCAATTTTAATTAGCGATTTTTTTATTTTTTTGTTCATTATATTTTTATAGTGTGTTTTGGATATCTTTGAGGAGCTTAACCTCACATGACCTTACATTTAACACCTTGTCTCTCAAACCATTCTATGTATCCCTTGAAATATACCTAGATGAAACCCTACATAGCCTTCTAACATTCCCTTATATGAACTTATAAATTTAATTCTCATTTGTACTATTGACCAAACCAATAACTGGGTGTTTTTACTTGTCAATATTGGTTACAGGTAATGGAAGCATGCCCATGATGGTTCTTTCAAATCAACAGACCCCCTTGAATGGGTGTGCATGGGGTGAAAGGGGGTGTTCAAGGGGGCTATCAAGGGGGTTCAAGGCCATGTGGACACGTACATAGGGGTTATGGCATCTTTATGTATATGAAAAGGTTTATATACTTAATGGATGGACATAGCAGCTTAGAGTTTTCACTGATTGAATGTGTCAAGCATTGAGTGTGGAATGACTACTTTGAAGTAGATTCCCTCTCCTAGCCTCTTTAATTCAAAAAATTTAAATTTCATTTTTTTCTTCTTAATATAGCTTGTTTAGATTTAAATTCAATTCTTGACCAACTGTTAGTTAAAATAATTCTGTTTTTTGGTAAAAATGTTTTTGTGATTTTCTAATAAAACTCCTCCAACAGAGGTGCGCTATGTGTGAAAACTCACAGTGGTATTTCAAGCTTTTATAGATTGCTTGACATTATTGCATTGATTTTTTCCTTTCTCAAATAATATCTGATCACAAATATATAATCAACTACATCAGTACAACACTTCTTGGGAATGAATTATTTCATTTGCTTATTACATAACCTCAGTTAATACTGAAAACATGGATTAAAAATAATTCATCTAAAACATAGATAGTAATATTTTCAGAGCACTAGTTTCAAATCAATACACCCAAATCATGCACAATATTTCACATTTATATTTCTACTTAAACTTCATACATGTATAAAAATACATTTCATGATCTTCTCATGGTAAAATTTACAACAATACAAAATTATAAACATCACATATTCATGTATTAATTATTTCATCTGAATAGATGTTTTTATAAAATAACAAACTAAAATCCATATAATTCACAGGTTGTTGTGGTTGAACATAAATTATTTCATGAGAGTATGTGAACATTCATGAATTTAGGTGTATATTTTTCACATGGAATATCAAACCAACACTATCCACTTTGCAAACTAACTCTTCTCTCACACTGTGTGCCTTCTTATGTATTGACCTTATCACATACTTAACACTTGAACAAACTTTTTACAGCCTCAAATGGATGAGAATTATATTGTTTTATTATTATCAAATATTTCTTGTCCATAAACTCACTTAATATATTGTATACATAGATATCAATCATATGATGATATAATTCATCCCTTCTTCACATCAAAATGATTGTTTACTTCCCTTCAGACTTCTGCACATTATTCCTTCATGAACAATATACACTCTTTATTGTAAAGACCATCATTCAACTATGATAATGAATGAATTATCTATAATAATCACGAAATTCATGAGATGAAACAGGTGCAATCCAGAGTGATTCATGGAAACCAGTTACTTCATGAAGATAATGAGTGTGCATAGAATATATTATTTTCATCATGGGAACTCTCTTCCACATCCCACAAAATAGTGTCTGTGAAAATATTATTTTCATGAAATAGAGTGATTCTTGAGGGATCTATTTTACTAGAAACCAGATCCTCTAAAACTTCATAACATATCATGTGTGTATGACAAAGTATTTATAGTCGACGAACCATCGACATAGAACGTGAACACTTCCATACATTCACAACTCTGAGAATCATCATCACGGAGAAGAAATATTTTATACACAGAGCATTTCATTAGTTCATTCTCCATTTATACATGAAAATGGATTCCTAGGTGATTTTTATCATCATAGAATCTCAAGAACAGTCAAATGATGATCAAAAGTCTTGGTTTGTTCCTCGGGTGATACGACTACATGAAGATCCCATTGAATATGAGGATATCTAAACAAAAGGTATAAGATAATGAAGTGAAGTCAATTAGATGACTGAGTAGATCAAATAAGATGTCACTCCATCTTTCTGTTTTTTTAAATAGGAATGAACAATGCACTTGAGATTCCCATATCAAAATGGATGGAGCTTTCCTGCTCCCTTATAATATAAGACACATTGATATAATTATAAAAATTAGTTACTAGATATAAACTACTACCACTAGCACCACCTTATTCTAGTGTCCACATCCACCATCATGTCTCCCCACACATTGACTCATCATCCCTCGCATGCCTCTTAGAGGAGCTTTGTAGAGACCCGAAGCCTGACGTACATGGACATTACATTACGTTTGCAGAATACTTAGTACATAACAAAAACACACACACAAGGATCGTAATAGTTTAGTGTCTTTGGAAACTCGGAATATAATCTTCTAATCATGGTGAAAGATCTTCAACATCACCCATAAAGATATTCTTTTTTTTCTAAAAACATTGTTTATATCCTAGGGAAAAGAAAACATAAAAGGGTGATCTCAAATTCTTAGTAAGGGTAAACAAAAGAAATATCAATCACATCATATTCATAAGAACATATCATTTTGGAAATCTTATCCTGTAAAAGAGAGCATAATTTCATAACATGGGATAAATCATATTAGTTAAATGAAATCCCAATAATCATAACATAAAACATGAAACTTGGTGGCATACACACATAATCATAGAGAATCATTTCTTATTAGACAAGACTCATTGCCAAGACTATCTTAGTGGACAAAGTCCCTTTCTGAACCGAGTCACCCTCGTTTCAGTCTAGTTTCACTGAACCGGTATAACCTACCGTTCCAGCCATGTCAATCTCATGAGATATAAAATCTTTACCCAATGCATTAGAGGGAGATATAGGTCCCACCCATCTCATAATGATACCATTCTTATGTGTGCCACAAAATCATAAATCATACATCATTGCATAACCCATGTAATAAAAATGGGATTCTTAAACAACATGACATCATAAAACAATTCATATAAGATAAAGGAATTCATAAAAATATTTCCATCGCAACATAATCAAATCCATGAAATTATAGGGATAGAAACATAACCCTGTATTATCTTATATGGAAAAGAATTTTGATAAAACACTTGAACTCCATTCTTGAGGAAAATATCTTTTTAACTTCAAAAACACATTTCCCTTCCTAACATGTCATAAAATTATAAAATAAAACAAGTTGATTAAAAATAAACATGAAAACTTGTAAAGGAAGCTTCTTTGAAATAATGTATTAAAAACCCATTCATGCCGTATAAGTTAAAAAAACATTCTTCTCGTACTTTTTTCAGAAAAGACAAAAAGTACCTCGTACGAAAAACGACAAAAGATTCCTTTCATATATTTTACTAAAAACTCTCCAAAGGGTAAAATAGGATTTAAAATATTTTAGGTGGATGGAAAAAATATTACATATTGAGGAAACATGGATGTGGATGATAAAATACTCCCCAGTAAATACTAAAGTATAAACAATCTCGGATAAAAATGAGATTGTGATATTTCCCGTACCTTACGTCTGATATGCATTGTACGTATCCGAAACTCCTATATAATGATTTAAATAATGTTATTAACTTATTAAATAATGATATTCATTGTTATGATATCATATATGGTTCACTTATGACTTTATATTACCCGTTCTATTGTAAATTCCATGTTAAAGAAGCGTTTTGGGTAAAATCATTGCATTTATCATAGGTGTTTGGACTTGTTGTTCTTGACATTATTATTCATTATATCATGATTTACTTACATCCAGAATATAAAACATTATTTATATATCATATATATTTAGTATATATATATATATAATAGATAGATAAATGAAATGAAACACACCGTTCATGGAGACGGTAGTCCGTACGTACGCATGAACGTTGTTTTCCTTTCCATATTGTTTTGAATGGAAGTAAGTAGATGACATAAATATATATATACATAAATCCATTAGATTTAACATGTAATATATTTAATTATTATTCATTATATATACTTTATAATCATTCATGAATGGTTAATGTGGATAATGAATCTCATCGCTTCGTGGAGACGGTAGTCCGTACGTACGCACGAGCGATGATATCGTTCCCATGGTCATGGAATTGTGTTGAAGTGTATGTATACTATATCACTTTATAATAAAAATATATATTTACTCATTAAACCATTATACCCATCCAATTTAGGTGATGGCGGAAAATAGATTACACCATGGTGTGGAGACGGTATTACGTACGTACGCACGCGCGGTGATTTCCTTTTTCTGTAGGATGGATAGAAGGTTAAATAGAGTTGTTTAATATTTATAATAACATATCAGTATATAAGAAATACTGATGTTATTACTTTATCATGAAAAAACTAAAGAAGAAGAAGTTGAAGAAGAAAGAAATTGAAAAAGATCGGTAATGGATATTACCTCTTTTTGACGTGCCTTCATTTAACCTCAACTTAAAGAACTAAGGATGGGCTTTGAAGAAGACCAGGACCTCTAGGATGATACTAGGGAAGTGGATAAGAGATTTTGGAAGGGTTTGTACATGCTTGAATGATCAAATTGGTGTGAGGAGGAGAGGGAGGAGGTTCCCTTTTATAAGGGAGGAGAGGGGCACCTTAGGAAAATATCAAAATATTATTCTATATTAAGGTCAGATTCGGTTTATAATGGTTCCAAATGGTCTTATTTCGAAGATAAAGTGGGTATGGGTCGAAATAATCTCATAAAATAATATTTAGACATGTTTAGGTTATTATTTTAGCCTTATCAATTAGATTTAACTCTAAGTTAAATAATTTAACTTTTACCGTGTCTTTTTGTTTTCCTACACTATATGGTTAATAAACTTACCATAACAAGAAAAACGAACCCCAAGTTGTTTATTATTAATATATATATCCTTATCTAAGTTATTTGGCCGAACATTAGATTTTTATGAATTAAATAACAATTAATAATATAATATATGTTTTAAAAACTAATTTATGTCAATTTTGACACTATTTGGTACATGATTTTTATGAAATTTATAACAGAACGATAAGTTCGAACCAAGTTACTTATAACAACAATAACATGTCATATTAACCTAGAAAATTAATTTAAGTCATAGAAAGTCTCAAATTACATTTATTTGGGCATTTATAACATCAATTATGTCAATATTTCATTAATAAGACAATTACTGCATCATCTTTGTGTCATAATAAATGATAATTATTTAATCCCTAAAAATTATAAATAAATTCCTATGATGTAGATAATTGTATTATATATCTGGAAACTATTCATGTTGGAAGTTTCATGAAGTTTATCACTAAATTAAAATTATTATACTTATAATATTTAAGAAAGTGACATGTTGTCACATTCATTAGTTTTAATAAAAATAAAATATTTTCATAGAAAAAAGACCATAAAATAAATCTAATCCGACCCTTACGTTATATGGGTCTACGTTTATCCATCCAATAGGATTTTTCCAAGTTTTAGGGTAATTTTATAATCTTATATTTACCCTTAATTACCCGATTTACCTTTAACTATAGTAAATAAAATTTACCGTAGTTACTATTCACAATGCCCAAAAATAAAAAGTATCTTCTTAACATAATTTGGACCCACTGATTCCAAATATGGAATGAATTTTTCCAAATTCAATACACAAAAGATGCAAAATTTAAATTAAAATTCATCCTGTTGTCAAAAGAAAACGGGTTATTCTTTAAAACATTGCAAAAGATTGAATTGATTTAACCCATGAATTCAAGGTAAAATCAATGCTAATGACATAAATTATATTAAATGGTAAAAATATATTCTATTTATACTTTAAAACCATTAAATATTATAATTTAATCACATAAGATATTACGATGAAAAAAGTTGTTTTTAATTAAAATATAGCGTGTTTTTACTATTCATTAAAATATGAAAGTCGTCGGAAAAATATCAAAACATTATCTAATGTAAATTTTTATATCCTGATTCAAAATAAGAATTTTAATTTTTTCAAATTGAACTTATAAACATGTCAAAAACTAGATTTAATGTGGGTGCGCCATCAAAAGGCGACAAAACTGTATTTTTTTAAAAATTCTTATTTTACCCGAAAAATTTATATTTTTCTTATACCGTGTTCTAGAAATATGTAAGATGAATAATAATGTTATAAAATTCAAAATTTAGTTATCACTATTCATAACGGCTAGTTTTAATAATATTTTAATAGCATATCACTGTTTAGTGAAACTCGGTATTGCGTACGACGCAAGCTATCGAGGAAGGTCGTGATTGCGTGTAATGAAAGGCAAGACAAGGATGCGTGTGGTGAAAGCTCCTTTTGGTGTAGCGTACAACACAATACATTAATGAAACGAATCTTTTTCATAAAATCTATGGGTGTTACAAGCTTCTAATGCCCACAATGCTACTTGATGGCTAGGTCGAGAGGTAGAACCTAACCACCATTGTAGTTGTGTGGATCCCTCGTGGATGGCTAGTATGGTTGGATATTTATTATATAAAACATATAAGTATTATAATCTAAATCCCATATTTTCAACAAACTCAATCTAAATAAAAACTTATTCATGAAAAGAAATCATTTTTCATGGAATATTATTAAAATGACATAACTAATGATTCAATTCAATTCAACCAATGAAACATGAATTATTGAACATAAGATCAACACATGAAATATTTTTTATCTATCACACATTAGTTCTGTTTGGGACTAGTTTAGTTATCCTATAATTGGGTAATTTATTATATTATTGTTGGTTATATGACTACTCTATTCTTGTTTATTTAGTTATATTCATTTTTAATTTTCTAAGATGTTTTTTACCATAATTTTAGGGAACAAACAGTACTTTGTTTTACCGTGTGTTTTAGGAACTTGTATGATGGTTCGAGACTTCTTTGAATGTTTGTCTCATAGGGTGAATCATGTTAGTGAATATTTGTGTTTTATTATATTTGGACTTATTTAATTCATAGTATGTATTTAGATTTAGTGTATAAATTAATTTGGATAATGAGTATAACATTAATCTTTTATGAGATAAATTGACTAACTAATTCTAATTTTGTTACATATTTTTGAAACCATGAAATATATTTAATGTATGGTAAATTTCCCCAATGGATAGTAGATCCTCTATCCTGATACAAGCCATTGGGTTGGGATGTTAGTTGGGAGGGGTAATTGTAGGAACAAGGTAGAGGGAGACTTACCGGGGATGTGGGGAGGGGATACTCGCAGGGTGGGTGGGAGACTATCAGGGGGGCTGGCAGGGGCTGGGGGCAGAGGGGAAACTGGAAGGGGTGCAAGGGGGACTTGCAGGGGGTTCAAAGTTGGACTACCTAGGGTTAGGGGGGGGGGGGGGGACATGCAGGTGCATTCTATAATGGGGGAGAGGGTAGGGGACTGGGAGGGGGTGCAATGGGAATGGTGAGTGGGGGTGGGGTGGAAGGGGAAACAACAGGGGGTGTGCCAGGTTCTTTTTCTAGGGGAAGGGGTAGGGGAAGGGGGGTTTACTGGGGGGAGGGGTATGGTGTTGTGTAGGGGGGGAGGGGGAGGGGTGCAGGTGGCAATGGACAGGGTTCTGTCAGGTGTCCAGGATGAAGGTGTGCAAGGGGTAGGGGATGGGATGTTCAAGGGGGATGGGCTGAAAGGGGGAGGAAATAGGGGCGGGGGACTGATTTGGGGGAACTAGAACATGGGGGAGGGTTATGTAGGTTCTTTTTAAAGGGGTGGCGGTAGGGTGTAGTGGGTGTGGTGGGGGAGGGGGAAAGGGATATTGTGGTGTCCATGAGGGGGAGGGGGTGTGGGGAAGGGGGAGGAGGATGTTTATGTGGGTGGGGTGTCCCCTATAGGGGTGGTTGGGACAACGGAATGTTCAAGGAGGCTATCAGGGGTTTGGGATTCTATAGTGGGGGGCATGGGGGTGCATGTGGTTTGTTCAAGGGGCTACAAGGGGCCTTTCTAGGGGTGCATGATGATGTCCAGGGGGGGCATGACGGTGCTGGGTGTTTTCAAGGGGGTGTCAAGGGGTGAAAGGGGATGTCTAGGTGGGTGCATGGGGGTTATCTATGGGGAATGGGGTTGTACAAGGGGGAAGTCTAGGGGCATGGGGGTGAATGGGGTGTTCATGTGGTTGAAAGGGGTTTCAAGGGGGTTCATGGGCGCTATCCAGGGGGTTAAAGGTGGATATCCAGAGGATGCATGGGGGTAGTCCAAGGGCAGGGGGGAAATTAGCAGAGGGGGTGGGGAAATAAGGGAGGTGGGGTGCTAGGGAGATGTTCATGGGTAGGGGGTACTAGCATGGGGGAAACTCGAATTGGGGGTGGGGAACTAATGGGGGGAGGGGTTGAGTTTTTTATACCATCTAAAGGATACATCCACTCTGTTAACCGTGGTAGTAGGGCATAGTGACACTATTAAACCATTGGCCTATGGGACCTAAGGAATTGGTTAAAACCTTGGGAGTAGGCACCCTAATTCCAGGGTTAAATATTTGGTTATAGGGACCCAAAAACCACAGTTAGAACTTTGGAATTATTACCCTTCTGCCACAGTTAAAACAGTGGCATTAGGCCCCTTTCTTCCACACAAAAACTATGGACCGCCTACCCTACACCCAAAGTTAAATCCATGGAAATAGTCCCCAATTTACATGGGTAAACTATGGTAGTGTGTAAGACCTACTACCATGGAGATAACAACCACATTTTTTCAAATCTATGTCCAAATGATATTTCCATGGTTTCCGGGCCTATGACCCCTGTTCCAAACCGAGGCCGTAAGTGAATTTTCTATATGCGGAACAAAAAGCGTATTAATATATGGACCACACACCACCAGTTGAAAATTAAATTTCTAATCGATGATGGGTATACAACCATGTTAATCTATTAGAGGAGATTTATTAGATTATTGACCTAGAATCCATTACATCAACATGGAGGATCCAATTATAGAGGTGAAAGAAAGACCTTTGAACTGGCCAACTTCAATTCACTTCACAAGATGTGTTTCCTCGTCGATGATGCCCAATATGGTGTTCATATTCATGGGTGTGTAGAAATTGGATCCCTTAAAATCAACACATGTCATGTCCAATAGTACCAACTAGAGGTGACAACTAGATATGTCATCATTCCAATAAAAACATTAGATGAAATCCCTGCATATGAAAGGTGTAATGCTCGACCTGAACCAAGATTGTATAAGTACAAAAATAATCAGGCCCAATAAGTGAAAGTCATAAAAAAACTCTTACATCAGGTCGTAGTGAACATTAAATAGGATTCTCATCTAAGTGACTGCAACCATCAAGAAATGATCATGACCTAGAAATAATGTAATTCATGTAAATATATGACACTATATGTAGCTTACACCATCACGGTAATGCGATAGATCAAGAATACGAAAATATAACTATTAAATGTCATTTTATGGGTTCAACACCATACTATAGGAATGAGGAAATTTTTATCAAAAAATTCCCCCATAAGACTAAAAATTCTTGGACCAGGCACATCAATTAAAGAAAGGGAGATACCAAAGCCTGTAGGACTGGGGAAGTTATCACCTCATCAACCCTCCCATGGGAAGTCAATATTTTCACACCTATGGAAGACTGTGACTAGAGAGGTTATCTATTCTTCCCCATCTAGTGTCTCATGATCCCTAGAAATAAGACACATTTATAGGTCATTTCATTTTTTAATTTTATTTACACTTCTTTAGGAAACCTAATGAGTACCTTGTAATAGAAGAAGAATATCCAAAAAAGGAAATAAGTATATCTCATACAGTTTAACACCTCGTATGCCACCCCCAATTTGGTATGCATGGGTGAACATTGTGGATTTATATCTAATACACCTCACTAAAAACGATTCAAATAATGAGAATGTGGAAGAATATGGTTTTATCCAACAAGCGATTCATACCATGCATGAAGGTGTGCATACCCATAATCAGAGACCTACCCTAAACATGGGCACTCCATTAGACCATCCATCATTACCTCCAATGTATTTCACCGACTAATATAAATAATATAATCGATGTTGTACATGAACCACCTCCTCTTCTTCATTAAAACATACATCTAAAACATAATATGAGTTTCTCTCGATATTTTGATGAAATGAAAGATCAAATGTGAATTAATTCTAAGCTGATTTAGGTGAGCCATCCAAATGGATATGTTCTATAGGTAGAGCATCAATATACACTCCCAAAAGAGCTATCTCTTCCATGAGGGATACGCCTAGAAAATGAATCATGGTGAGTATTCTCATTATATATTTCATCAAGACCATAATTCAAATTAAATCCAACCACAAAAGGATATAAATATGTCCCTACATTGAGGAAAAACACCGAGAGGATCTAAAAAAATAATTTAATGATTCCCCGAATTGGGTATCTAATTCAAGTACAATCAAATCCATCAAGAAAAAAATTTCCTCCTACTATACCTAACAGTTATCAAGTCTAACATGTCATGAATCATGGGGTCATGAATACCATCATTTTATTGGAATCTCTATTTGGATACATGGATGTGTGAAACACTCTGATATAACTTGAATAGAAACCATACCCCAACTATTTGAGAAACATCTTGCCACCACCAAATTTTGGGGACCACATATTCCTAGAGTTCAATGGTTCTGGTGACACGAAATAACATCTAATATTTTAGGCATCTTACTATTATCCCATGTTGGTAACCCTAGAAGAACTGAAGGTGGTGAATCATAGATGCTTCGTGTGAACTCTTTGTAGTTCACTCTTTCTATGGTACACTATTTTACAACTAAATCAATAACATGATGGGAGTATCTTTTCCAACATATAAAATCTAGTATTGTTCCAAATTTTTAATGAAAAAATTATTTTCCCTCATTAACATTAATCAACAGAAATATTAGAGGGTTTCAAATTTCCTTGCCAGATGGAAAGGACTAACCTACTCATTGAAACGCCTCTCCCCCAAGATGAGATACTTTCTTTGAGAATTGATAACCTCAATAATGAGCTATGAACACCACTCATGCTATTGAATTATACCTATGGGTTTCATGATTTCCGTACCATCACCCAACAAATAGAATATTCCATACATCATATCAATCTCATCTCTCAGGTAGCTCCATAGGCCCCAGGAAAAAAATGTTGGAGTTGATGTAGTGGTCTCTGTTATGATTAAGTCGCTACTTGAATGAGATCCAACTCCATGGACACACCAAAACATGTAATTCAACCTAGATGTCAACAGTCTACCACAACTTACCATGTTGGTCATCGAGGAACTTGGTAAAATCAATTTGAGGAATGATATTACAATTAATACTTGTTCAGAGATTATAAAATATGTTGATACATTGTATCCCCCATGAATTTAATCATGATCCAGATACCATATCTGAAAAGGGATGATATGTAGGTCTCAGTGACCAGATTGATTATTTTCCCTTACACCTTATATTGGTACACTTCATTCATGGGTGATTCATCTTCATAGACCACATAAATATAGTGAATGATTTTGATGAAGTCAAGTTGGGACCACCGATGAACCAGTGGAATATGATTTCATCATTGAAACATATAAATAAGGAAAGTGGAAAAAATAATTATAAAATTGAAAAAAATGATAGATGGATGAATAAGAATACAATAAATTGATACCATGACATACTCCAAAAGAAGATGATAAATTGATTGTTCCCCCCAACATCACATAATTCTTCACAATATGCATCCTCTACCCGAAATTCATCCCAGACTGACCGTCTAAATAGAGATCAGATCATAATGGTAGAATACAGGTGAATGATGAAGATATTGAAACAAGGACAACATTGTCTTTGAATCTATCATATCTCATTCTTATATATTTAAATATATGAGCAACACCCTTCCAAATGGCATAAACCATAAGTAGATGATGTGGAAAATTCATCATCAAATAAGGAACTGATTTTATTCTCCATTAATGTAATCTATTTAATAAACACCATATCCAATGCAGAAAATGGTTACAAACACCAGTACCTTTCTTTCGATTCAGGAGTCAAAGGAAGAGTCTATAAGAGCTATGAATATCAACGGATACATAGACCTTGTAGAAATCAAGCATATGGCCCCAACCACAGATAAATAGTTAGTTTTTTCATAAACAAGTCTAAGGGCCCTCCAATATATCTACTTGGGTTAGGAAAATGATTCTAGCCCCACAAGAATCCACCATTTTTTAATCATTCTGGAATTTCCATTAGTTGAAGAACATGTGTCAGTATGTTGGAAGACCATCTTAGCCCAATGAACAGTGGATGGAAGATCCCTCACCTCTGATCATAAGGGTTGACCCGTCATCACTTAATGACCAATCCACTAATGTACCTATTAATGTGCATACAAAATTAATGATGTTCCATCCTTTTAGATTATAAAAATGATATTATAAAGAAATTCGCCTTAGTAACATCATGATTTCTATTCTGGATGAACTGAATATCTCATCATATCTCAGGGATAAACTTATCGATGATTTTCTTCCACCTAACACTCTTAATCTTAGTTAAAAACTAATGAAGTATGACAGTGATAGAAAAAACATGGTGAATTCCACACAATAAACTCTTTCATGGAATTTAGATGATGAATCATTCATTGAAGGGATCATCAAACCACTTTTTCATCTAGAATTATGAATGATGTCAATGTTTGAATGATCTTAATTGAAAATGGTACTATACTTAATCAACTACCACTACAAAAACATTTTCAGCAGGGCTGCAATGGTGATAATCTCACACCCCACACTAAATCTTTGTTAGGATATAAAAAAAGTGTACAGAATATGTTCCAGAAAATTAAGCTCAAATCCAAATTTGGTGATCATGTTGATCACGTAGAATTTCTATTGGTTTGAAATAATTTGGCCTTCAATGACTTTCTAGGAATCCCCTTTCTGTATCAGCATGTGGAAATTCATTCACCTTACCATTAAATACACAAATATAGAATTAATGGAAAGATTGGGTTATTTCATGCGTATAAGGCCATATTTGTTTTCTTAGTCACACTATATTGATGCAGGGTTCTATGATATGAAGGGGGTGTGATCTCCAGTTGAATGTTTTGATTAGGTTACCTACCAAAATAGTTTAAAATGGTTCCTTCCATTCCCCTAATGTTTCTCGAGGAAGTTCATTTGATTCCCATCCTTCATATTGAGTGCACATGTCCATATTTGGATGTTTATTAACTGTTCCTCATGATTTCGTTCATGACCATCGATCCCAAAAGTGTCAAAAATCCCATTGGGTCCCAAGAAAAATGTTAATGGTCAGATAAAAACTCCCTCGAGCAACACTTAGAGCTCTAGAAAATCCATTCCTCGCCCAATGGGGAAAAAGAGGCATAAATAACTCTTCCACCACTCTCCATATCCACTCTTGGGAATTTTCTGATATCAGTCTGAATATAAAAATTTATGTTATCTCCCCAAAACCAAAAAAAATCTTATCTCAACTCTAGGGATATCATTCCAATACATTCTTCACTATATTATTATGATGAAAATGATGTGGATGAAAAGGAGGAGGAAGAAGAAGAAGACATTAGAGATTCACCTGAAGCATTTGAGGAAGGAGTATCTACCACCATTGGTGAACTCTTATAAATTAACATGGGTATGGATGAAGACCTGCAACCCACTCAGATCATTGTTTCCATGATTTATAAAGACAATGATTTGTACAACACTTTACTACAGAATAATCGATATATTTTTCCATAGAATTATATTTAAATTCTAGGCCTCAATATAAAGGCATAAAATCACCATCTATGCCTTCCAAAAGAGCCCCATAGTAACAATAAATTGGACCGAAAGAATCACCCAACACATGATCCCAAGAGAGGATAATTTTGAAAGGCTCATTTAAGAAGAATTTATTTTGGAGGATCATTATCCTATTTTTTTGGAATAAATAATATCTATTACAAAAAAGAATGAAAATCTCATAGTAGGTATTGACATTGTAAATCATAATATTCACTGCACAATGGATGACTTCATGGTCCCAATCATGGAATTTTTTACTAAAGTAATAGTGGGATATAAGTTATATCATACATGGATGACTATTTTTGTTATAATAAAATATTAATATCCCATGAATTTGAGTAGGTCACTACCTTAAAATCCCCGAGTAGTTTTTTTATATAAGGTGATGCTCTTCAGTTTGATAAATGATTGCGCCTCATATCCATGTACTATACATCTTTTTTTTAACTCTTCCCAGAATAATTCATAAGATGTTATGTTGATGATATGGTAGATAAATCATAAAATACTCAGAAAACAATAATTATTATGAAATATACTAAAATAAATTAATGCAAAGAAGTCTGAAAATTAACCCCCTAAATGTTTCTTTTAGAATCACCTCAGGAAAATTCCTTGGATTTTTCATACACAATAATGAAACGAAATTATCCTATGAGAAGAAAAACAATATTCTTGGCATGACACCTCATTGTAACCTCTTTTAGATGAGTGGAAATTTATTGAATTTGGCCTATATTCATTTCTTCATAACCATCCTTGCAGGAATATGTATTTCCTTTTCTAGGAAGATAAAATAGAGTTTATATATCAATTGACAGATGATTTTAAGTAATCATTTTCCAATATCTATAAGTATATGCTATAAAAACGAGTTAAAATGAAACATATCAAAGGAATACGATTAATTATATATGTGACTAATTTAGAATTGTCACGAGGAGCCTTCCATGCACTGAAGAATGTTACTGGTTTTCATAACAAACATTATTATTCCAGATAGACCTTGATTGATAATGATACTAGATATTTAATTATCTGGAAGAGCTGATTTGTCCTAATAATTTTGGCCCATATAGAGAGGAATTACCTACAACACCACGATGTCCACTTGGTCTCTTGTAGAAACTAACTCAATTACATTCATATTTATCCGATGTAGACTAGATGTTTTTGAATTTGGGTAATCATTTAGTTGTAGTTTGACATATGATTTATCCTTTATAAATCCATGGAAGGCCAGTCATTAGTAGATTTTCTTCTAGGGAACCCCTAATTAGTCATAAATTCATTGGATCTTGAACTACTTCATGACAAAGTGATCTTAATTCAAGAGGGATCTGAAACATCATAGATACATTTTAACATCGATCTAGAAATATAATAGGTAAATGAATGGATGACCCAATGTTAATCAAAGTGGTGCTATAAGTTATACTCATATCTCCAGAAAAGGTGGAATTTAATTACTCCTTCATTTTACAAGAGGGGTTCACAAATAAAGAGGCAGAGTATCGGGATTTTATTATAGGGTTAGAGATTACAAATCAAGGGCGTAATGAAACCCGAAATATATAAGTTGACTCGTCGATGGTCATCAAGATAGTTAATCGTGATCGCGCCATAAAAAAACCAGATAATCCCACTGATGAACCATTTCTAAAAAATTACTGTCAATTTCTCTTCAGCACTAACATAAAGTAATTCCCCTATATTGAAAAATGGGAATGATTATGAATTATAAAATTCAGCCATAGTTTTGGATGAACCAAATCGAAAAAATAGGTCAAAAGCATTGCCACTATCGTATAGGTTTTTCATTTTCTAGGGGAATGAGTGAAGAAATCAATGAGATTCGTCCCATATTTTTGTTTTATGGTTTTATCACCAACTATATGTCTCCCATTTTAAATTACATCCAAAATGGATAAATTACACTATATATTGATGGAAGGGAGAAAATCAAAAGATGGGAATTAGTACTGTTATGTACAATGGAACCAATCAGTAAATGATCCTTTAAAAGCAATCTCTTCATGGGATCCTACTCGAATTCATTAATGGGGAAGAAACTACTACCATCATGAATGATGTACTTGTTGGAGAATGTGGAAAAAATCAATTAGGATCCATGATCTCTTATTATATTCGAAGGAATGGATATTATTGGCCCACTATGACTCAGAATTTTTCTCAGTCAACAATGAAGTGCCACTCTAACCATGTTCATACCAATTTAAACAATCAACCCACCATGTTACTTCACACCACCATGTATTCCTATCAATCTTCTATATGTGGTACAGATGTCATGTGATCCTTTCATCCAACAACGACCATGAAATTCATTTATATTCTCATAGTGACTGGCTTTTTTAAAAAATTTATAGAAGTCACACAACTTTAGGAGGACGAAGTAGGAAGAATTATCAACATTTTGAAAGCCAACCCCATTACAATATTTGGTTTCCCTTATATATAACTGACTGACAATAGAACCAATTTATACTCTTCTGAATTGGAAAAGTTATACCTTAAGTATAGAATCATGAAAAAAATATTTGTCCTGCTATCATGTATTTGCCAACGGACTGGTAGAGGACTTTTACAAGACCATATCAAATATAATCCACAATATTATAAACATGGACAATCAATCATAGCTGGACAATATCCACCATGATATGTAGGCTTATTGGACTATGACCCATACCACCACTAATGCAACCCCATATTCATTGGTATATGGGAGAAAATCAATTGTACCTATTGATGACCAACTACCCTTACTTTTCATTTCCATATATGATTATCTATCCATATAAGACAAATACTATAAATAACTAGTTGTTTTAGAGTGACTGGATGTTAAAATATTTCGCACCTGACATAATCTAGATGCTTACCAAAACCAAATCTCATTCACCTTCAAAAAAATGGATCTCCTCCGATCTATAATCAAAGGAGAAATAGTGTTTTTCAAAAAAACCAGGATGATACATAGGAAATATCCTCCAAAATTAGATTAGAAGTGGGAAGGAACATACATTCAACACAATGTCTAGTCCAATAGAAAATATTCACAAATTTCAATGGATGGTAGCTTACCACATCTCCCATTAATGAAATGTTATTAAAAAATAAATAGTGTAATCATTCAGAATTACTCTTCAACGCATGAAATTAATATACATGTCTAGAACATAATTCATTCATGACATTAAACATTAAGATACATCAACTGTTTACATCTGTGCCTGGTGATCTGTCATTCTTACCACATGTATCTAAACTCTGTAGAGTTCATCTAAGTGGATATATGTTAACTTTCATTGCATCATATGTTTCCATGTTGTACGATGATAAACTAATTGGTATGATCTTCCCAATTACATTAATTTAAACATCATTGTAATAATTTTACCCCCACCAATGAATCATTTCACATGTGTCTGATTTGTGTGAGAGGAAGACAAAGTGTCATTGTTACTATTTTAGTGTAAAATCCACATATGAACGTTTTTTTAGAACTATGTGTGGATTTATTAATACCCCCACAGGATAAATAGTGACACTCTGATTGAACATCCTATTGTAGCCACCAAAAACACCCACGTTCATTGGTCAGACTAGTGCGGTTGTAATTATGTAACTATGTGTGCCTTGATACTTACCCCCACATGATACATAATGACACCCAAATTCCACATCCTTTTCCATCCACTGATAAAAATACCACATAAACATGGGTTATCCAGTGTAGGGGGAATTCTATAAGTATGTGTGGATTGATTCCTACCTTCATAGGTTACATAGTGACACTGGGATTCGACATCCTCATCATATAGCCATCAAATCCACACCCCACCTAGGTCAGAAAGGCATATGGGGAAATCTTGATGTACATGTGTCTTGATTCCTACCATCACATGATACATAGTGACACATAGATTCAACATCCTGGTCCAACTGCCCTATAAACATCCCTTCTACACTTGTGTTAGACTGGTACATGGAGATTTCTAGGACTACGTTTCACTTGATTCCATCCCTCACTAAATATATAGTGACACCCAGATTCCTAATCTTGCTCTAGCATCCATTTAATAAAATGCTCCTCTCCCTATGTAAGGATGATTCATAGGATGGGAGACCAATTTATATAACCACGCCTTTATTGATTCCTTCCCAAGTAAGAAACATAGTGAAACCATGTTTCCACATCCCAGTTCAACAACCATTCAAAATAAATATCCCCTATTACATATGGTTCAAAAAAACGTAGGGGAAATCTGCCTGAACTGTGTCTAATTTAAATTCCCACAAGGAGATGTTGGTGAAGCCATATATTCATATTTGGGACCATAAAAAAAGACCAAAAATGATAAATTCCCCCACTCTTTGTTATGTTATCCCCATGTGGCAGAACATACCTGTAAAATCCATTATTTATCACATCGATCCTACATCACATAGGATTTTGGATTGTAATGGAGTTCCCCACAAGTTTAAGTATTATCTACCTATATTTGGGTAACCAAAATCACAGCAGCGTGACCATAAAAGGCATGAAAGGGTACTCCCTTCCATACTGGGAAACCCAAAAGTTCTTATTGCAAGATGATAAACTACATGGTCCCTCTAAGCACTAAATTCAAATTGAATACTATTTTCATAAGATACGTAGGGATAATGGAATCTCATATATTGGGTTCATTCTAACAAAATAATAAGAAGAAATATATCCCGAATATATTTCACATAAATGCATATCTATGTGGGAGAGTCCAAATCAAGATTTCCACTGCAAGGATTTTTCATAGATCATGCCCCATTCATATGAGTCGGATATATAAATGGGATTACTTGTTTCGTAGCTAATTTAAAAGATGAAATTTTCTATGTACACAGAGACAACTTTTCTATTAAGAAAACTTCATTCCCTAGTAAATCTCGGAACCCTCTAATCACATTTGGACATCAGGAACAAGTGGTTATCTGAAGGATGCCTTTGTTTCACAATACACATAGTGCCTTGATGGATATGCATATGTTTCCCATAAAAATTCCTGTCAACCAAAGGAACATAATTCCTTTGGAGTTTCTTTTCCAACCCTTGTATGAACAATTCATCATAGACCTTGACTAATTTATACTAATCCAAGACATCATGTATTCATTGTTTGCACATTCTCTATCCCTTGTGTTTGAGGACTTCTAGAATATCTTCGCCCAATTATCCCCTGTTTTCACATTGTTTCTGTTACAAGTCTATATTTTGTCACCACTTGACTCCAATAAACATATAATAAATAGCATGCCAACATGATTATAATCATCATGGAAATAAGGTATTCACTACATGATAGTAAACTACATGGCTTTTATGTCCTCATTGTATGATCATAAAGTACATTAGATCACCTAGAGTGTAAAATGATTCTTTCATCAATTATGACATCCCTATGTGGTGGAATAAAACTCTAGTCACATCTTGCTTCTCACACCGAGAACATTTCTTGTGGGTTTATGGATTTATATGGGGGATTCTCCATTTATCCATGGAAAATCAACTATTAATATATTTTCATGTTGTCGTGACCATAAAATGAATATTATGGTTCTTTTCCACACAAAATGGGGAGCCTTATGTCCTAAATGTATGACATTAAACTGAAACATATTACAAATATGGATAAAATGACCCTCTGTCTTGGTATGGGTCATGCCTATGAAGGGAGGTTATGTTCAAGGTACCTGGATATTTAATTCTGGGTCCAGATCAAACAAAATCCCCAATCTAACTTATGAGTAAGCTATATGTAAGACTGTCCCAAATTCTATAGATAATAATGGAATAAATGTATCTAATATAACCATAATCCTCCTTCCCATCCATAAAAATCAATGCTTCCTGTAATTTTGGGTCATCAGAACCATCCATGTCAATTAGGAATGGGTAGTCAATGTCTTTCAGCAAACATTGTTTGATTATGCACACAATTCCATGAGAACATTGAATAAGTTCCCCAAAACAATAACTGGTCAACCTAATAAAAATTCATCCTTAGGAGAGTATTATCAGACTTCGGCATGACAAAAGTAATTCAAGAATCTCATCATTCCTCCAAATCCAAAAACTCTTGGACATAGGTTTACATTTTTCGTCCCACTAACATCTTAATAATGTCAAGATGTCACAGCTGGGTTATCTACCTATTAATCTAGGAATTAATATTATTTTCATAATCAAAAGTCATTACAACAATATTATTTATGGTACCTAATGTTCACTCATGGGCCTAGATATATCCAAAGTTGTTTGGCCACATGTTCATCTGCATCTAATAAATCTATATGGGAATGTTTAGTATGAGCCACGTATCATAGGTAAGCTCGTATATCAGATAAAAATGCAATGTTCCTATGTATGAGTTAGATAATAATATGAGAGTAACCATCCAGAACAATATACGAGTTGAATCCTATTATCATAGGATAGATAATTAATTTCAAACATTGTATATTGAGTCTATCCATGAATTAAAATTATCCCATATTTCCTGCACACGAGTCAGCCACACGCAAGAGATCCTCCTTACACCAATATGGGAAATTCATCATTACCCCTTCTCTGGAACTTTTGACCTAAAATAACACCTGTTAGTGTCCATACACCCATTTTCATAACCCATACTCTATTTCCTTGATGATATGAATATCCATAATCTTTTTAGGCCATCATACATGGAATGTCAGTGTACTATGGAAATATTTTCTTTTACTATGGTAACAATATCCCGAAAACTCTTCATATGTTTACCACAAAATAGCCCATTAAAAAAAGAAAATTTCAACCATTGTATATTATTTTCTTATGTTCACACAACCATATGATTTTTATGTCACACCTCACTAACTATTTTCAAAAACCCCATGGATTACAATTTACATCTGTTCCCCCCTCTCATGCATGATGATGATGGACCATTTCTCGCCACACTACTATAAAGTGGGCAGCCCATTTACCACTATTATTGCTTCGGGTATGGGGAATTTAATCATGAGACTCAAATGTCCCAGTTTCTTGACATTACACTACACCAAGCTTTATCAACTTCTTCACATAAGTCTAAATTTTGTTTCATTTCCATTCTCATTTAAAACCAATAAAAATTCCCTAATCAAACTGAAAAAAAAAATCCATTAAAAGGCCATCTACCATTGTCTTTCAAACCCCAAAAATTTACACATTTATATAAAACTACATGAATATAAAAAATTATAGATAAGACTATTTCAAATACCTCTTTTTTGACAATTCAATCAATTTTTCAGTGGCTTGGAATAAGTGTCCCACATAAACATCATTTAAAAAAAATAAAAAATCATTCTCTAGATAGGCTTTTACTATCTCTATAAACATCATGCCTTACATTCCTCATATTATATCCTATACATAGAAACAAAAAAATTATGGAAAAATATCCTTCAACCATGTCATAGATGTATTGGGAAAACATAAGTTTGTAAAACCAAATTGGGGACATTAACCTACAATCCATGTTCATAGTTGATTGAACAAAAAAATATAATAATAGTTTGGTTTTAAATATGATAAACTACATACAAAAAAAAGACGAAACATGCCTGTATGAAGCCCCTCAATGGGAACCCTAGATAAATGACATGTTCAGGCTCACTAAAACAATTTAATCAATGGTTTTGACAAAAATGATGAGCAAAAAAAAAAATGAAGACACACATTACATGTTAGGTAAAACAACCACAAAGGGTGGACTAAGATAATGTCATGTTACACCCACTATGCCCACTCCATATTGGGATTATGTATAAATTTGGGTAACAATAAAGAAAACATAATGTTTTTGGGGATTTAAATAAATCCCTGGGAATAGTAAAACTATAATCAATGAGTACCACTACTTATAAAAAAGAAAAATCTTGACTTGAATATGTGATTTATCCCCGATTGTGACTCAAATTGACATACAATTGAGATTACGAGTTTCAAATGTGGTTAGCCATGATTAATTGACATTGCAAGAACATATAATGGAGAAGAATTAGAGACAAAAAAATTTCTATTACACTATGTGAAAATTGACGAACATCCAAAGACATGTGTGTTTCTCTGATAAAAAAAGGAAACTATATGAAAAGAGAATCCAAACTATTAATATGAATTCTGATTATATCATTCCATTTGTTCAATAAATATTCTGTGTGGGTCAATTGAGAGTTTATTCCAAATTATTCCTTTGTGATGCTCGGACATCCAGAGCTTTTTCCAATGTATTCATCTGTGTAGCTTCATCTTCATCCACCGGGCATACTCTTTTAATAATGGATTTGGTATCTCAACCCTTCTGTTTTACTACATCAAAACTATCACTAATATGTTTAATTTTTTTATCTTTGGTTACAATTGCCTCAAACCCCCATATCAGCCTTTTTTGGAAATCACATGGTCATGAGAATTTTCGTTCTCAGCAGTAATTTGGTTTATATCCTCAGTAATATCATGAAATGACATTGTTTATTGATGTGATCCATTGAACTGTGTATAGGTTCATCCACAAGCTGTTATATCCTTTTAATCAACAATGATTTGGTATGAGAGGTGGTACATGTGTTTATAGTTGAAGCCACATGAACCCAAGTTGATAAATAGTTACCCAAATGTATTATCATTATAAAAATATGGAAGATGGGTTTCAGTGGATATCATACATATGTGAAGCAACACACTTTTCTGATCATCTTAGTGCCACATAATTCCATTTGAATCGTAGATCCACTCCTCTACCAAATTATGTATATTATAATGGAAACTCATCATAGTATATGGATCCATCCTAGGATGGTATTCCCATGTAGGGGATCCTTCATCCTCTACAAAGGACCTGACATTTGGAAGTAGGCTTGGGTTTTTTACTGTGACATTAGGTGTACCCATTTTTGTCCCACTCGGGCCTCCTTCAATAAGACCATGAACCATACCACCCCATTGATTGTGAGTCTGAGTCTATCTCAATTGATATCGGTTTCGTAGAAAAATTTCATTCCAAATTCATGAAATAACTCATAGAGTGACTTCTTGAAATTGGAATGGTGGAAGGCAGGGAAATTGGCACAGTTGAAATTGGAGGAAAAGCAGACAACGACCTTTGAACCTGTTGGTTTTGTTTTCCAGTGAACCGTCAGAATAACAAGACACAAACTACTGGGGATACTCTAATGATTTATGAGTATAAGCCAATAGATAATGGATAATAAATATCTTTCCACATTCCTCCCACATCATTATCAACCATATTTGGTTACAGATTACAAGGTGAGAATCCCTTTTGAAATAAGAGTCCAGGAATAATGTGAATCATTCAAATCATCTGAATTGTCTAGAGAAACTATAAAGAGAATATGGTATATAGATATTCATTCATTCTATGATATTGGTTAAGATTTTATCTAGAATCATGGTGAAGTAAGAAAACAAATTTGAAGAACCCCTCTAATCATTAGATACTACCCCATGTTAAATGGCATAACAGAAAAAATAAAATATGAAAGATCATTCAATAATTCAATTTTGATGTCAATGATTCTATACATGGGGAAAATATAAGTTATATTTAGAAGAATATTATGAAATGAAGGATGAGGAATCATCATGTCATATAAAAATTCATCGAATGGGGAGTGATATGTTCTCCAGCCATATAAAAATTGAAATTTCCCACTAAGATGAGACTGAGGCTTCCATTCCTATATCATACCCATCAAATCATGAATCCTGAATAAGTTGTCAATTTATATGATGATAGGTTTTTACTAGGATAAAATTAGTTACATAATTAAATTTTAGGCTCATAAAATAGTATAAAAATCACGGGAAGGAAATATCCAACTACTTAGGAACATGGAAAAGAAACCTAACAACCAATGTTCATGTGATATGGCTATCTTGACCTCGTAATATAATGAGGTGTATTGATCCCCATAGAGGGTAGAATATTAATATCCAAGAATAATTTGTGACCTCTGGGTTGAATGAGTTTTGATATGTTTAACTCCTAACCTTCTCCCATTCACCTATAATAATAACCATGTCCAGTCATCAAATGAAATGAGTGAGTAAATATATAGACGTCGATCGAGTGGTCTAACTACTAGGTCTAGAAAGTCCATCTCTAGTGGTGATACATACTCTACATACTCCTAAGTATTAGTGGGTCGTGAATTTTTTTAACAAATGACACCATGAATGGGGTGTCCCTCAATCCATTAAGTACCCAACCAATTTATTCCCACTTTGTAGTGAAATAAGTGGTAGGAATTTGTTTTCAAACAACAGTAGATGAGTAGTTCATTATGTGTCTCACTCAGTGAATAAATGGAAATCTAGGTAACCCACATGACCTAATGGAAATTATCCATTCTCATCTATTTTGGGAATTCCAAACAGTTCGGATGAACCAAAAACACCCAATCCCACTCATCGGAAACACACCATCCAGATTGTAGATCACATTTGAATCACATCCTCTTCCAGGAACATTTTTTGAAAGATTTATAGTGGATAGATAGTCATAGAAAACTTATTTTAATGATATGATATGGTGGTGTAAATTGACCTGCATCCACATGGATCTATTAGGATTGAATATTTTTCCTTATTTAAAAACATTTGTGATCTCCCATGTGGTAGAAATATTTTCTCGGTCTTACTCTTGATATGTCTCAATATGAATAACAATGATGATCAGTTAAACCTATGGGACGGGGTACTTTCATAAAGACTGATGATATAATGAGGAAATATAATAGATTTTGGTAAATCTATATGAACTGTAAAAAGGATATCTCTAAGAAATCCCTCTTGAGGATGAATGTATAACTATGGTTTTCACCAATGTTCCCGACAATAAAATCCCTTCTTCTGGTCACACTAAGAGAAATGAGTGGGAGATCTATTATTTTACCAACATCAAAAGACAATGAAAATGATCATCCAAAAAAATACAAATGGAATAATGTGGTCTATGTACAGACATCTATAAATGGTATGCATAAGATGTCGACCATGAACTGATAATTCGTAGAAACCCATGAGGTGCTGCCCTGGGAGGCATTGGCAATTGAACTAAATAGTTTTGATAATAATAAAGCATCATATTGACATGTGCTATGCAGTAATCTGAAATCATTGATTGAAGATTTATTCTCCCATTAATGAAATTAAAATTTACAATGAAGATATAATTTTACTCGGAAGTATTTTTAGTTTGCAAGATGCAAGGATTAGTTCACAAAGGATGTTATCCTCTGAGGACTTGTTAACAAAATCCGATGTGAGAGAAAAAATAGAAATCATATTGTTCAACAATTAATGTGGTTAATTAAAAATTAACAGGGGCCCATTCAATATATACACATGGTATACCTATGCATCCTCCATTCTACTACAAACCTATTCAATTTGGAAACACATTCTACATTGGAATAGCCTGGTCCTCATCCCAATAAAATCTCATTCACAAGGGGTCATTTATTGTGTCTTGAAAACAATGAAATGGGATAGAAAACAACCCAACCAATTTTTTAATAGAAAAATATATATATTTGAATGAAGATTAGAACAACAATATCAAGAAATCCTTGTTTTGGAAAAGGGACGAAGAGGTAATGTGAAGAAAAAATCCTTCACGGACCGCCACTCCACTAGGAGGTCTGTGACCTCAAAAAGTATCAACAAAAAAAATAGTTTGCAGAACTGGGAAGTTGGAACTGGCTCCCACGAACCATGTTGTTGGAGGAATGAATGATGAATAATCCTCTCTACATATATCCCCGACGAACAACATTTCTGGTAGAATAGAGGTAGAAAAATTATCCCCTGTATACCCTTCCTATGAACTAAATTGTTCTAATTTTAGGAGAAACATTATGTTTCCAACTAAAGAGGCAAATTCATTCACAGAATTGATGTGGTGGTTTGTGCCTCCATGAAATGTAACCCCACCGAACTCTATTGATTGAGTCATCTGCGTGCTAGGTGATTTCAATATGGGATTATAAAAAAAATCACGCAAAATATAAATCCTTCTTCCTCAAAACTCTATAATAGAATCTCGAGGGAGCCAAATATGGGAGATTCATATATATGGGAGAGATATGGACATAGGAAAGGATACTTTAGGAGAAAAATTATTGCCTAATCAAAGGATTGGAAGGATAAAGTAGCACAATGCTGGACTTTTATAATGATCTCTTATTGGTATAGTGGGAATCATTCCATAATATATGGAAACAAAATATTAATTGGAAATCTATGAACCTAATTGATAAATCACAAAACAAATCAAAATTATAGACAAATATTACACAAATGATTTGATAAATTCACCTTCTTCAATCCAGTGTCCCACATAGTGCATTTCTATGCAGATGAAACCATGCAGTGTGTCACATACCACTACACAGATGGGATCTGGTACCCCATATCACCAGGCTATGAGAATGGAACCTCCAGCCATCTACCACCATGGTACATAGATCACATCTAGGTCCACATAAAACATCAATATGTGATCTCTACACCACTCACATAATAACATGTTATGAAAGGGATACCCCATACTTCATTGAAAAATGGTACACCAATTGGGGTACCTTAGGTTGTTCCACCATCTAGCTCCGATCATTTCTATCCATTTCAATCACCTCGTCTATAGTAACTCCATGAACCATTCTTAAGGCATTAAGCCAAAACCATTTCCTTAGCTAGAATATCCATATGATAGAACCATTTATCAAATTAGGGATCCTGTTTTTTATGTAACCATGGTAAGAAGAGCCATGTGAGTAATTATTTTCAAGGATATGGACCCCAGGAATGTCTATAAGTTTACATTCCCATGGTAAACGAGGGTCCAACCTGGGGATACTATCGTAACCAACACATTCAATGGATCAAAAGTAATTGATAAAATTTCCATTTGATGAGGGATTGTGACATCATAGGGAAATCAGTCTTACTTTTCCCTTTTACATGATGTAGTGCTCCACGCCCCTTCCCAAAATCGATTTCATTGAACTCCCACTATCATAAGCTCCAATATTTTCTTACAGGATGTTTCTCTAGTGCTGCTATTTTCCTCCTCATAAGGGATCCATTAATTGGCTAAAGTGGATATCTAGGGTGAGAAAACAATGGGTGTATTTTAACATTCAAATACCCCTCTCTCTCCCACTGGGCTATAATACCAACTATTAGTAGATGATGTAAGATGTGTGAACTTCATATCAGTTTATACCTCTAGTTTTCCACACCAATAATGAATATCATCGTTATAGAGGCTAAAGGCAATGAAGACATCTTCATAAACCCAAATCAATGGCCTCCTCTGAGGTGTAAGCTCCAGATACAGTGAAGTACGACAACATTTATTTTTCCCGAATGAGGATACATTGGACAACTATATATGTCTTAATCTCATAGAGAATCTTAATCGAGGGTTATCCCCTAATGAGGACCCCCAAAATTCATCAAGGACTATTTTGTGTAATATGTTCTAACTCCTCATCAAAAGGGACTTCTTCGCTGATGTAATCCCCACGTAATTCATTCTTTGTAGGCATCTTTGATGTGTAAGCTCCATTATAACAAAACATGAGGGACTTGATTACAATCTAACTAAGATGCATTGGAATCCACCCCAAGGTCCAATATTGGCCATGAAATGCACCCTAATGATTTGAAGACTGTATTCCTAGTGGGGCCTTCTGTTACCGTAGTGACTACAAAGATTTTGGGTACCTTAGATTGAATCTGTGTAAGTCCAACATGAATGATAGACAAGAAAAATTACGCCAACCTTTCCACCTAACCATAAAATGTTATGTGTCTGGTTAGGTTATATTGAACTATGTGTGCTTTGATTCTTCTCATGATGATATATTAGAACCCAGTTTATGGGTTCTACTCTAATATTAGAACATTTCCTTTCCCCTAGATGTCAATAAACATTAGAGTGCCTCAAAATATGTCTTAAACCCACATTATCTAAATAAATGATAATGGAATCCATAATGAATTCATAAAAATGTATAATTGATAAATATCCTCAATTCTTATAGATATATTTGTTAAAATATAACCTTGAACACATATAAATAATTCTGCACCCACATGTATTCATGATGGATCTTATAATATAGGGGAAATCTGTGGACACTTGCTTGGGAATGAACAAAGGATTCATGAACATAAGAATATTTCATAAATCTATAAGAGAGTCTTAGAGTAGAAAATAATCCCCAATAAGGGTGTTCTGATATGGACCTCCCATCATCTGGACATATGTAATATTTAGGTTTCATTGGCCAAATTATCAAATGAGCAACTACATTTGGAATGTATGACCATGAATCATGGATAAAAGTGATGTTTGGTGTTTTTTTATTTGTAAATAAAACCATTAAAGACCATATAAAGACATTTTACCAAATATGGGATGACTTTAAGAACACTTATCCCCATACAATCACCTTGTCGGACCATTCAACTATGTAACCTCCTTCACAACATAAAAAAGGATACACTTCCAAATCCTCGTGCGACCATCTTATTCCATTATTAGGGGAATTATGATAATCATGTTGAAATATATTGTTATCTAAAATACACAAGACACACTTCGGTTTGTCGATTCTAAATAAGAAACATATATTCCTTGTCAGCCTAGGACTATATCAAAAGGTCAATCATCTGCAGAAGACACAACACCAACAAGAAAAGCACACACATGGGTGAGTATAACTATACAGAGCAGGATAGCCCTATAACAATGAATCATATAACATAGAAATACATTCATAACTACATTGGTATTTGACTACAATACAGAAAAAAAGAATATCCTGATATAGAAAACAATGTCACAAATTCTAGATGTAATTCACAACCATGGTATACAATACATAGGATTCCATGAGGAATATTTGACAATGAACTCATCTAGGAGAAAAGAAGTCCTGATTTTGAAAGCACAAATGAGAAAACTCACTGTGGAACTTATCATTGGTTCTATTCATGAGAAGTAATACATTTCATGATTTGAAGAGAATATGATAAACTGATGAGGATCATATTTCTGTCCATGGGGTGATACCATCAAATCCAATATAAATTAAACCTTAAAGTAGTGGATCAATGCTCATTAAAATTTCTCACATTTATATTTGAATGTCTACATAATGAACAATGATTAATAGGAGATACAGTTTTGGACCACTGATGGGGATTCCAACAACAATATTTAGGAATTCCTCTAGAGTGGATCACAGTCCTAGGAGTAGGAGATGATTCAGAACCAATATCATGAAAAATGATAAGGAGAACGAACCGTAATTTATATTTTCCATGATATAGTGTATAAGATTTATAATAAATGTAACAAATAGTATATAATGTTTAGAGGGGTTACATATTGTCAACCTTGACCATAAGTTCTTCCAATGTATATGCACCATGTCATTCAATCCATATCTATGTAGTACTACATAGCTTGTAGGAAACCACTATAGTATTCATATGATCGGTACATGGATCCATCCTATATACATTTCCAGTATACCCATACTGGTATTATCCCATGTAACTCATCCAATCTATGTCGTATTAGGTTGAAAACGACTTTTTGGCTTCCCATTTAGTCCACCCCGATTTGTGTACTCTCCTTGGTACCCACCATGTATCTAAGTTGGGGCCACACTCCATGTGACAAGGGTTATATGTTGGGTGATACATAACATCCACTAAAACCCTGGTCGCTGAAAGGGGGATCCACATGTCTTATAGATCTGGTTTACATCACATGTTCTTTGAGATTTTCAAGAGTCTGTGTTTCTTCTTCTACATGCCTTGGCCAATCCACTGTCATTTAATTTAGTAGATTCTGTACTGAAATATTGTATATCATGCCTCTATGGGTCATGAAAATACAGATTGAGCATGTATTCAGACATTGATCTATTCATAAAATGGATCATTAATCATTAATTATTTTTCATTGAATATCTGGAAAAACAGATATCCAAGTCATCTAATGCATCACTACTTCTATCGATACACCACCATGTTGTAGTGTAATTCCTTGATCTATGATTTCAGATCATTTTACCAAAAAAAATGTTCATGTGGCCAATAAATATAGATTTGTCATGTCATGACCAAAACGATTAACGTCCATGAAGAACAATTTACTAGGTGGAGAGAAAAGATCGAGAATATATTTTAAGAACCAACCTTGATCGATGATCTTTCAATCTCGATTAATTTTTTGAAAGGGAAAATGAAGAAATCAAATCACAAATATAATTATCCCATAAATAAACCGAAGAAATGTATTCTATTCACATAATATGCCTAATATATGAGTCAATACATTTGTCAATTGATTCACATTACTTGTAAAAAAATAAAAGGAATATAATTAAATAAAATCATGTGCCCTACCTCGATTCAGTATTATCAGTGATGAAGAATTATCTAACAGTAATTTCATAAGAATGATCCATCGAATACAAGGTTTTTTGACCATCAATTCTGGATCGATTTTCATTTTTCATAGAAGATTCTTCATATATATTACCAAGAGTCCTCTGACATCTCTAGAGTTTTGAGGCTGTCCTTGGGATTTCTACATAATCATATATTTAAAGATGAGATAATTGGTGTATTGAAAAAATGGAATGAATAATTTATTGTTAATACATTTCTAAACCTGTGATTACTTTCAAAAAAATCACTTGTCAACCAATGTTATATCATGCATAGGGAAAACATCTTGTTTTGAGTTCAATGTTCCACCTAGATATCAAAATCGAGTACCTTTTGAAAATTTATTAAACATTTTTAGGAAAACCATGTTCACATGCTATCTAATATATTTAATATATTTTAATCATTTATTATATGAACATGAGGCCTCAGAATCACACATTGTCTTTGTGCCTGGTCAAAAAAATTATATGTTTAATATTTAAAAATATTTCATTGAAAATTCAGGTCTATAATGTTTAGTAGAAACCATGGAATGTAGATTTATAAATAAATAATTATGTTACATAGCACTAAGATAGAATTTGTGGACAATTATAGAATAACATTCTTTAATTTTGGTAATATAGTGATTAAGTGGGTATTACTATAAATAAATCTCAAACTGGATACTATATATAGGCATGGTTCATGAGTATATGTACCTTGGACAATCAACACTAAATAGGTCCGCCAGACCTAACATTGTTTAAATTGGTACATTATAATGGCCCCTACCATGCAACTCATTCAACACTCCCGATGGGAATTGATATAGAAATTCCCATTTTTATTAGAGACCATTATGAAGGACATAAAAGTAAATATGTCCCCAAATAAATCATTTTTATTATTTTAAGATTACCTATAGATAAATTTTAATTTTTTAAAGTGTTTTACTAGATTGAAATTATTCATTTTTAATCATAACCTAATCTACTATATGGGTTTTTTATAAATGTCGCCTAGTGGATGGAATGGAAACTGTATCGATGCACTTAATCCAAGTAGGTATTTAATTCCTATTCAAGATAATGATGCTAGAGCTAGACATAAGAATTGTCCTGAAAGCATATATCTATATTTGTATAGCTGGCATAGTTTATGATCAATAACCATACACATATGGATCATCTTGATCCACAACATGTAGGTACAATGACAGACCACATCATGAGAAACAATCCTCCATTATTATATGGTTTTATAAGTCCATTTTTAGATGAGACATTGACAAATTCCTTAGAGAAGATGTTTCTTTTCATGAGAAATTAATTAAAGGGAGAATATTGTCATTGATTTTTAAATTCTCTTGAATTATGAAGGTCATTCCTGGTTATTTATTCAAATAATAAAGGATGATGTGGAAATTAAAAACATGGAATGGAGGAAATTTAAATATGATTTTATGGGAAAATATTTTCTTTCTGAATAACAAGCAGATATTGAGAATAATTTTTGGAGTTTTATATGATATTAATATGAAAATGTTGAAAATTTTGATGTTAACTTTACATGGTTAACAAGAAATTCTTAGAAATACAAATGTAATCCAATGATAATGATTGATCAATTGTTTCATAGGATAAAACCATTC
Source organism: Viscum album (assembly GCA_963277665.1). Lineage (NCBI taxonomy): Eukaryota > Viridiplantae > Streptophyta > Magnoliopsida > Santalales > Viscaceae > Viscum > Viscum album. The sequence goes on along the minus strand of OY728143.1, from coordinate 792,546,244 downwards.
TTCTGATGGGCACTAGTCTCCCAATATTCCTCATCATATGAAGATATATTCTCAAGTGTTATCAATAAACAAATGAATTCTATAAATCTTATATCTTTATAAGAAATAGTATAAGAGGTATTTTGAACACTTTAAAAAGGAAATAATTTATTTTGAATGAATATAAGAGTTGACTCTCCATTCAACAATAATATTTGGAAAATAACCATAGTACATGGCTTAAGATAATGAGAGTTTGATATAAGTGTGGAGGCAGAATCCACTAAGACCATGATTCAATAGAAAATAAATATTCTACCAATGATCAAGACTACATATGTAATGTAATGAAACATTATGAAAAAGATTTTCATTGTCATGATTGAAATTTTCTAGAATAATTGAAAAGGGAGGAAGGCCAAGATTATGCATTAACAACTATTGTGGTTTAAGTTAATAATGATGTAGTGGTATGTACATTTATCATCTCCTAAAACGAATTCTATTTTTTATCTGATTTTTTTATAATCACGTTATTTTATATCTTCTCATATTCCCATGAAAATTAGAAGTTTTCAATGTGATTTATCTAGTTGAGATTTCAATAGAAACTCCTAAGGGATATCTTATTACAATAATTATATGTATATAAATACAATATATGAAACAAAAAAATACATCAGTTGTTGAACATTCACCATACCTATGATTTAATTTTTATAATCCTTGGTATGGATTGTAATTCCAAATATGATGTAGAAAATTATTATATGAAGAAGTAAATTACAATTTGTGTGGAGGAAGCTGAATCCCACATTTTCAAAGTAGAAGCATTATCACATGATTCTTATCTTGATCCACCCCTTGTAGCTCTACATGATGATTTTTTTGAGGAATAGAACAGAACATATATTGACGAATAAGTGAATAATAAAATAATGGATGTACCTATTGTGATGTAATACATTGCAGTATTTAGTTCATAATTACATGGACAGCCCAAATAAAATATTGAATTTTCTATTGATTAATTCCCTAGTTAATTGAAAATGTCAACGAATCCAAATAGAATGTACCTTATAGAATTGTTGGAGTTGACGAAACTACACGAGGAATTGGGTAATTAAAGAATTATTCTCCCTAGTCTTTCTCCATGGGTATCCCATGTTTTCTTTGTTATAATTAATTATGGATCCAAGTGGATGTCCATATATTATACAGAAATAAATTATATAATAATAAAGAATAAATATCGTGTACCATATATTGATGAATTTTTTTACTACCTTTATGGTGCCCAATATTTCTAAAAGATTGATCTTCATTCTAGTTATCCCAAAATATGAGTAATAATGGAATACTTTTTTAAGATATCTTTTCAGACGAGGTATAGAAATTAATAATTTACTGTAATTCCATTCAGATAGACTAATTCACCATATCTGTTTATGGACCAAATGAACTAAGTGTTCAAGTAATATAATGATGACTTAAGGGTGGTATTAATTGATTACATTCTAATTTATTATATAAACAATCAAGATCATGAAAACCCCATACAGATTTTTCTGAGGACACATATAAGGGAATATGTATATGGTAAATTTTTTATGTGATTATTCTATTATCAATATGTTTCTTTTCATTTCCATCAGGTTTCTAAGGATGAGATATCAGTTGACCGTAGAGAGACAAAGACAGGAAAAGAATTTTCTACACCAATAGACACAATCAAGATACATTGTTTCATTGGGTTTGCAGGTTATTATCGGTAGTTCAATTAGAATTTTTCTTAATTTAAAATACCGTTAACTAAGATTACATGGAAAGGAGTTATGTTTGCTTGAAAAAGTAATTGTAAAGAATTTTTTGATAAAATAAAGTGAATAATAGTCCATGATTCAATTTTGGATCTTCCATTTAGACGTTATGGGGTTTTTTGTATAAACTGAAGCATCGAAGAGAGGACATGGTTGTGAATTAATCAAAATGAAAATGATTTTTCATATGCATTATGGAATATGTAGACTCATTAAGTGAACCATGAAACTCATTATTCTAAGCTAGTGGAAATAATATTTTTATTCAATATATATATACATTATAATTATAGTGAAATATATTTGATATACATGGATTATAAAATCCCAAAATATATATTCTCATAGAAAAATCTCAACCTGAGTTAGTGGAGATGGCTAGGATAAATCAAGGTTTATGATTTATCAACACACAGCCACCCTGTGAAAGAAAATATGGTAAAATGTTCATTAAGAAAAAGGATTATGGACCTCTTTCCCAAATGATCATTATGAAGGATCATATGTTCGATGACCTGTGAATAATGGATATGGTAATTTCAAAGGAATGTGAGATATTAATCATCATTAAAATTATTTAAAATGTATCATTCATAGTGAAGATAAATAATTCTATATCTAATTATGATGAAATCTAGAATAAGAAAAAAATTGTGAATAATGGAAACTTATAAGACATTGTTTGTTTACATGGTGTTCTAAAATTTAGAAATAGGTTATGAGTTCAATCTATACCTGATCTAAAAATAGTATTGTTATACTATTATCAGAACTCAAATTTCCCTATACACCTTTTTAGCACTATGATGTATATGGACATGATGTAACTTTTTTTTCTAATTATATGAATTTGGAATTTGAATATTATGTTTGCATATGTTTTATTTTCCAATAAGCGATAGCTATTAGTAAACATCCTAATCGATTCAAACAATATCTTCCAATTTCTACGTGGAAATTAGATAAAACTACCATGGACCGTGTCAAGAGGCTATAAAATAATAACAGGAATAATGATTCAATATGATTTAGCATTTTCCACATAATCAAATCAACACATTTTATTAATATAATTGAATAACTACTTCTTAAACACCTCATGATACACTATATTAATGTTTTTTAATACTTCGTGGTGTATCTATATTGATTATCTATGATTATGATCCTCATATTACATTAAATTTTTTGAAAAGGCTTTATAATCCCCTAGATACAAATATTTCAATAAGAACTATCAGCCACCATTAAACTAATGGAAAATCAAAATGAACTATTAAAAAAATTATAAGACATATTATGAACTTTCTCACATGACATTCAATGTTTGTGAGATTATAATTAACATATGTTAGACTTTTAACTATAAAAAATTCTTCTATTAAATTATTCAAATGGAAAACAATTCATCATTATATGTAAAAAAATTCATACACCATTTTTTAGGGAAGACACCAGTGATTGATAACTTGTAGGCACACAGCTTGTTGAGGATACAACAAAAAAGCTAAATTCTATTCAAACCCATGTCAAAGAAGCTTAAAGTATGAAAAAGTGATATGATGATAACTAGAGGATGGATTTGTATTTTCATTTGGGAGATCATGTTTTATTGAAGGTATATCTGTAGATGGTTATTATACTATTTCTATGCAATACAAATTAAATAACATGGACATCGGCCCATTTGAAATTCTAGAACAAATTGCAGTTTTAGATTACCATTTTGAAATGTTTCCATGTCTCTAAAAATATGAAGAGGTATTATACATATCAATATTATGTAAATACATCCAGAATCAATGCATATACTCAAGTATGATGAAATATAATTGGAACCTAATCTGTCTTACCCTGAAATGCCTATTGAGATTCTTGACACCAAATAACAAGTGTTTGAGGAATCATACGACTCAACTGTTATAGTTTCCTTGTAGAAACCATAAAATGGAATAGGTGATGTGGGAACTTGAGAAATTTAGGATGAATAACTTGTATAAAACTATTATGAGGCGATTTTATAGAAATTTTGATGATGATATTTTTGGAGGTAAGAACATAACACCGCAATATTTCACTCTATGTTTTGATTTTAAATAAATTAAATAGATTGTGTTGCATGAAACACGGAGTTTAGAAAAAACACGATCTATTTACATATCTATTTAAATATATTATTTAAATAGTATTAACCGTATTATGATATTAATGTGTCTTCCATATAATTATTTATGGATAATTATATAAGATAAATTATTATTGTACACAAGAAAACAATAATTTTAAATATACAATTTTATGACATTTTAATGATTCGCCTATTTAAAAAAAATTGTTTATTTAATAAACATTCATTTTAAATGTAGACTTCACTCATTAATTATTAATATCAAAAGTATCATATGGTGATTATTTGGAAATTTTTTAAGAGGTTTCATTTATTTGATGAATAGTGAAAATAGTGTATTGTAGATTAAAAACTAAAAGATCATTAAATTATTAATAATTTACTTTTTAATGAAAAAATATATTAATAATAAATATATTAATCCAACTCACTTCATTGGAATTATTTTATTTTAAAATATTATAAAAAATAATTATACTTTTGAACGTGTCTTTAACCAGCCATCATACAACAGTTGTGGGATTTGTGTTAAAATTAATTTATACAGTTCTGTAAAATTAATTTCGAAAGTCATACATATATGAGTGTAATATATATGAAACTTATATTCTAATAGGATAAACTTAATTTTATTTGATATTATAAAAATTGGCTGTTTTAAATTTTTATTTACCATATTTAAGTGGTAATCAGTCAAATAAAGTTAAAACTAATATTACAATAATATAAAGATACACTAAAAGTTGTCCAAATTTAATTTAATGAGTGGGATTAGACGAAAATTAACCTTATGATCAAATTATAACTTTTTTATTCCACTTGGGAATGATTATGAAATTTATAATATTTTATTCTAAGATTAGATTAATATTTCATTCTCTTGTTTTTAAAAATTATTATATTTTCAATACATAGTTATCTCGAATATAAATTTGATTATAAATAGACATTTAGAATATAAAAAAATTAACTTCTACTTGATAATTTATTATAAATTTTTTGAGAAAAAGAAATAAAGGATTTCATAATAATGATGAAGTAATTGATTAAAAAATTTAAATATCTTGTAAATGATATTAATAATATTAAATTAAATATAATTTTACATAATTTTTTGCATACCTGAATTTTATATATAATTTATACATGTTACTAATATATGATATTTTTTGGTCCCATATTATCATGTTTTTTTGGTAGTATTCAAATTAAAAATTATGAATATTAAGAAAATTGAAAAAATGACACTTTAGTATAATTAATATTATATTAAATTATATATATTTTATAAAAAATCAAAATCCCTATAAATGAATATATTATGATTAAATATTTCATCAATGATTCAGTTGGGTTTCTTTAAGAGTTTTATAGTAAAAATATTAACCCTAATGAGTAAAATTTATAATTATCAATGTAAGAGATAAGGCTTTTAACTAATGGTTAAAGAAAACATATAATGAAAATTTAATGAACAGTGAATTTATCAAAACTATTTTTTAAGGTAATTATATTAAATGTCATATTATATTCTAAATAACTATCTTTGGATCAATTTGTCATTGAAAAATAATTTATATTACTTTAATATTGTTGGATTTCCCATAACATCCACTCATGTTTATTATAAAAGGGAACTCCCTCCATCAATCTTTCACACAAATTTGAGAATCCTATCACTACCAAAACATTTCCATTTATCCTCATAATATTCATAGGTATGTTTTGGGTGTCTTGGTATTCTAAAAAGACCACCCATTGTGTCTATAAGAGGACACCAAAATGTAGTCCATTGAAAAGGTGGTAATTGTTTTACCCATTCTATCAAGTTCTATTATTCTTCTAATTAACCATCCTTCTTTGTTTCCATACTAAATTAATTACTCCAATAGTAACTTTATTATGATATTTTATTGTTTTATGGTTAATAAATATTCTTCTTTGTATACATTATACGAAAAACAATATTACTATGTGTCCATACAAATGGCATACTATCTCCACATTGTGGTGTAATTTTCATTCTCTCACCACTTTATTTGGACATGTATCATGATGGATATAAAGAATATATATAATTAATATTAAATGATATAGATTATGAATAGTTAATATACCATCCAATTACAACAATAGTACCATTGTAGGATGATATCGTCGGGTATGTGTATGTATGACCAATCATCTCCCGACAAGATGAGAATCATCCTCCATTATAAAAATTTAATATTTTTTTAAAAATGTAATTGAAAAATATATATAACATTTTTTAACATAATATATTTCATTATATGAATAAAATATATCCAATTTTTATGAAATAGTATATACATGAAAAAACATTCCTAGGAATATTTATCATCCATGACCATGTTAAAAAATAAAAATAAATACTATTAATATATAATAGTTTAAATTCATTTTTACCCTTATTTAATTTATTTAAAATATTTTTCAAATAATCCCTTTATCATTATACAAAATAGTTACTTTCTAAACTTTTAGAAAAAATACTAGTGGAATGTTATTTTTTTAACGTATAAATCTAGAGAAAAGCATCCATTATAAGTTTACCAGATATTTTAAATTTAAAATGTATTCTTTTAAAATTGTGATCCAATTTTATAATAATTTTAATATAATTGGTATTTTTATACAAAGATGTTTTTTGTGATTTAATTAAACTACTTTCATCTATGTCAAACTCCTTTCTTGTATTTTTTTCTTAATTTATGGTAGTATGTGAATATACGATATACAACATTATATTGAAAAGAATTATGTTATTTTTGACTACATGTGATATATTGTTTCATAATTCATGATTTAAAGTTAATCTATTAACACTTTGTATACTAGTTTTAATATGAATTTTTATGTTATTTATGTTTCACACTTTTCATATGTTAAATTAATTAGACATAGAAAGAGACAAGAGGGCCCCATTATAGCCCGTCGATGCAATAGTGGGTCTCACGAAAAAATTAGTTTGGGTATTGGATGATGACTTATCCATTTATCTATTTTGTCTTGGTTTAATTATTGAAAATATGTTTATGATGTCCAGAATTATGCATTCCCTCTTTATCATTTTAAGGATTATGTTTTAATGGAATTTGGTTTTATTTATTTACATTTCCTTATTTTTTTAATTTACCTATGATATATTAAAATATATTATTTACCCATACTGAGAATTTGATCTCACCCTTTTATTATGTTCCGTTATTCCCCAGGATGTGATAAAATATAGTATGACTGACTTGTAGGGAAAAATTATTATGAGTTATTTTAAAATGGGATTCTATATTTTTATTATTTCAAGATGTAATATAAAACATAAGTATGTAATTTGGATTAAAAAACTGCTAAACTGACTATTTCATTGGAATTTTAATCTTACATGTATGCCAATATATTATAGTATGGCATAGACTTTGGGATATGAGGGTCAGGGTCATTAGACATTATTTATAGAACATTTTAATTTATTTGAATATTATCATATCATTTAATGTGTTTTTTTATAGAAAATTACCTTTTAAAAATGGGTTTCAATGTTTTTTATCATTTTCCACTCGAGAGACATTTATGAAAAAATATAATTAAAATGAAATGTTTTTCTTGTAATGACATTCTCACGGTCATGACTATCATTTCGATGATGATTCAATGTTGCATTTTCAAACTATTGGATACCGAATTTTTTTCTTAATATCATATAAATTAATTATCTAGAATTATATTTTCAATTAAAAATGATATGAAATTTTTTTTAAGGTTTAAAAAAAAAAATTTAAAATTTTTCAAGATTTCATTATAAAATTTCAATATATTTTAAAAGAGATGGTTTTCATATCATTTTCAGGATTATTTTATATATTTTAATGGTAATTTATTTTCAAAATGTTGTCATGATATATTTATATGTATTCAATGAAAAACAATTCCATAATGTTATTGAAGATTTATTTTTTATATTTAATTGATTGTTTTCAGGAAAATGATTCTCAAAATATTTTATATTTTACAAATACATTTTCAATGAAGAATGAATAATGTCTACATGGATTTTTTAATATATCATTACAAATTATTTCCCATATCTGATGATATAATATTTAGTTCTTGATTATATTATATGAGATAATACAATGGTTCCATTCATATAAATTTGATGAATTTTTTACATATTCTGGAATGTTGACTTAAAAATCTATTTCTCTTCAATGGGTAATATTTCAATGAAACTCGCTTCATTTCACTTGTTATTGTCTGATGAAATTATTATGAAACCTACTTATTTTTACAGGTTAGTATATGATTTCATGTTTTTTATACTGATTTCATTTCATGGGGTATTACATGATTTTTTATGATCATATGGAACTCGTGTGTCAGATTTTTTTTAGAAATTTGTGGGACTTATATCTCTTTCAAATGCAATGGGTAATGATTTATATATCATCATACAAACTAAGATGGTATTGAGGGTGTATTGTTACTGCTTATATTGTAATGGGAGTGAACAATGACTAATAATATGGTATGTCGAGTGAACTCATACATCTAATATGACCACAAGAATGAACCATGACTACCAAGATGGATTGTGTTTGAGATCATACTACAACGATGGTCATGAGAGTGAACGATGAAAACAAATATGGTTTTGGAGTGAACGCCCAAAACTAATAAGCCCTTGGTAGTGATGCCATGATTAATATTGAAATTAGTTTATACGATTATGTGTCTGCACCAATTCATTCTATCATTCCATTGATATTCTTGAATTGAATTTTTTATTTATTTATTTATGATTCATGGATTCTGAACATTATATTATTGTTAAATGATTCATGTTTATGATTTTTCTGATATATAGGGTATGATCATTCAATGTTATTGTAATGTTCTCATACCTATATGCTCATGTTTCTTCTATCATGCCTCCCTTTTTACCAATAATGGGAATCTAATATCAACCATTTCTTGTAATACTTCATGGGTAATGAAGTTATGTATCATGTGTGATGTGTCTTTTAAGGGTTCTTTTTAGGAATAACCTATTAGAAGATAAGGTAGTTCGATTATGTACTAGTGTTCATGATTCCATGTTTCCAATGGAACTACATTAATAAGGATTTTTGGTGTATGTTTTTGTCATGTATTAGGTATTCTGTAAAAGGGATATAATGATTATGTAGGGTAATATTAGGTATTTATAAACCTTATGTGATTTCAAATACTATACACATTTATTTTATACATGACTTGTTGTCGGTATACCTCATGGCATTGATAGTGATCTGTAGTAGTGTATTTTATTTTTTCAGACTTCCATCATATACCTCATATGATGAGATTTGATGAGAATTACCTACAAACAAATGACATCAGTGCTATCAGACATATCATGTGTGTTATCCCGGTTGAGTGTTATGTGGAACATTCATGCTGAAATCCTTTTATTTAATATTGGTTTTCACTTTCCTATATAATATTTTTCTTGCTATGTATTTCAATATACTTTTGTTATATGTCTTGTAGTTATATACATGTGTAGAGATGGCTATATTACTTTTGTTGTGATATTTGTGGAGTCATGGTGTTATTTGTTGTATTATTATAGGCACCCCTAATGGTTCTTTTCCCACACATGTTGTGACTTTTGAAAATGAATGGATTTTGAAAGATTCCATGATGGTTAATGACTAGACGGATCATAGTGTGACCGGAGAGACCGAGAAGTGTTGATGTGGTATCTTGATAGTATTCCCTATCTATTGTTTTTGGTTCAACATGTTTTTAGAATCCTGATATTTGTATTATGTTTGGACATGTTTACATTACTTTACATCCAATCATACATTGGTTTTAGGACTTAAATGTATTCATGAAATTTTGTTCTTATTTCAGTAAATAACATTTTGGTATGGGAATGAAGATGTGTGGGTGTGTGTGTAGGTACATATGCTAAGGCCTCCCGTTTTACTGATATGCCAACTCAATTTTAGTCGCCAGTGATTGTACATTAATGGTGGGATTGGGGAGATAAATAATAGACCCTAAAGGGGAGGGTCATGATGGAGTGGTATTGGAGAAGTTGGTTCTACTATAAGACTGTATTTTGTGAATTTTATTTGGGAAAACATTTTAACTGTTTCAAGTTTGTATTTTTAGCCAATTAATCTAGTGTTAGTCTAGTGGCCAACATATCCAAACATTAGAACTTTAATCACTGGCGTTGTGACTCAGAACTATATAATTTTATATATAAGAAAAATGGAACATTAATCATAAAATAATGGGCTGTGGTTTCCATGTCCTACCTCGGGCATCTCTCTATATATACTGATTAAATGCTGCTGATCATTTATTACTTTAGTATGACTCTGCGATATATTTCAGCAATGATTCAGAATCAGGATCATTAGTTTGATCCCCTTAGTGATGATGAATGAATTCAATGGACCATTTCCTAGGTGAATATACCCAGGTGGTGCACCAGATATTCTAACACATTTAGAGAATTATATGCTACCAAATGTAGTATAACACAAGGTGTTTGGTATGACAACATTTTATGAGTTTCAATGGAAGTGACTGCTCATGTATTGAGGTGATATCGACCCAATGCTGAATATGGAATTTATTATGGCAATGACCCCTATTTTCTACATTGTATTCACACAAGAATAAATGATGGCGGTCATTGAATCATTCCATATTTTTTGAATAATATGACAATGTTGGGGGTCAGTAACCCGATATTATGATGAGGACATTGTATTTTGGTCAGAGTATGAGGGCCTTTTCAAAGTGGAGTTCTTTGGATCTCTGATGAGGGTTGTACGTATCAGTTATATTCTGTAGCTATAAAAGGGAAGAATGAAAGTTTCTATTTATTAACTGGTGTTTAAAAAATCAATTCATTATTGAAAAATATGGTTCAAGACCAGTTCATTAGAGAAAAAATCTTTGAGCATTGAATACATAGGGAAATACATGCCAATGTTATACATCTATGCATACATACCATTGATGTGGTGTTAGTGTGAGGTTTTGTGGATGAGAATTTTTTGGATGAGAAAACCTAACAAGTGGTTATTGTATGGCGAACAGAAAAGTAGATACCTTGGCCAGAGAGATCCAGTGTCAGTCCCATCGACCTTGAAACATGAGGTATTTATTGAGGAGGTCCCACGACTAGGATTTTGTGGTTCAAAACTCACAGAGTTGGTCCAGTCAACCCATAGAGAGGTGTTGCAACACATGCGATGGTAAGAGAAATCATTCTCAATATTTTAGGTCATACTGTACTACAGAAATAGAGGCTATTGTTTGGCCACTGAGGAAGATCATGTGATAGAAAAATGATGGTCCAGATGATGGAATTTTTGGTAGATGATATGAGAGAGAGAACTAGGTGGAGGCAGTGACATTGAATTTTTACCACCACATGACCTTTGTTGTTCAATTCTATTCTAATGGTATTGTAGAAATGGTCTATGAAAACATAATACTGTCAAAAAATATGACCCGGATGCTCTGAAAATGATTTGAGAATGGATCTTCATCTTCTATATCTTACATTCAGTCCTGATAGACACAGGTTCTAGTCATTTCATTTCATCCAACTATCTTTTCTGAGAATTAGATAATCTTTCTGATCCATTGTCTCAACCATTATGCTAGGACAGACAATATAGACTATACATAATGATAAAAAACTTTATAAATACTATGTGACCTAACACTTGGAGGTGGTATTTTCTATGGGGATCTCATAGTATTAGTGATGAGGCATTATGAAATCATTTAGGTATGAAATGGTTTTCTATGGTTTATTTTAATATTTGTTTTTTTGTGAGGATGTGGTGTTTCCATAGTGATTGAAACATGTTTTCTTTTTTTTTTGAGTGAAACAGAAACCTATAATATTAACCATAGACTCATGAAAAATTTGGAGAATTCATTTTCAAATTATTAGACTATAATTATAGTTGGTGATGTAGTTTTTATGAGTTAACAATTACTTATACCGGTGGAGAATTAAGAGGATGTTTTACTTTAGGATGTTCTAGGAATACATTCCTAATTATACACTATCTTATAAAATTTTCAACACCCCGTAAAATTAATGAAAAAAATGACTACATATTGAATGTAACCAATAGTGTTTTGTGAGGTGAGGGTGAATATTGACAAATTATAGAACAAGTAATTTATTTGACTTTGTGTTTTAACTTAGGAATCCCGAGTTTTGTTTTCCAAGAAGGATCAGGTGAGCTTCAGGTTATGTGTGGGATACTAGCACTAAAACCATGTTATTGTGAGTAAAAAGTATCCAATGGTGATGATCTATATACCCATTGAACAATTGTTATAGTATCAATGGATCGTGATGGATGACCATAGTTTAGGATATCACCGGTTTTTGAGTATGATATGATGATATATCGAAGATGACATTGAGGTGTATATGTGGTCACTATGAGTACATGATGATTCTTTATGTCATGAAGAATTCCATATCAGTGTTTATTTTACTCATGAACTATATCTTTTAGACATTATTTTAGTGGTTCATGGAATTCCTTATTGATTAAATACATAAACACTTATAGTCTGAGAAGTAGCACATGAGACACTTGAAGACGGTTCTGAATATACTCTCACTGAAAAAAATTTATGGGGTATTCTCAAATTGTTACTTTGGTATTATGGTGGTCCACATTCTGGGAGAAATTTTCTCAATGGATGGTCTGGAAGTGGTCTCATCCAAGGTTGAGGTAATGATATCTTAGGAACCATCCAAAAGCATGATGGAGGTTAAATGATTTCATGGGTTGGTAGGACATTACCAAATATTCTGACATGTTGTTTCTTGGATATCCTCACCCATGAAAACTTTGAACCAAAAGGGTAGTCCTTCATGTATTTTGAGAGGTTCCAAAAAAAATTTAGCAGTTAAGCCTGTGTTTGATGAGTTCTCCCATGTAGAGATTTGTAGACTAGGGTGTAGATTATGAAATTATCAACGATGAATCATGAAATAGTCTTAGTTGTATTCTAATGTAGAGAAAGGTGGTGATTTCCTATTGTACACATTTTTTGAAAACACATGAGATGAACTACATTACCCACAATATTGATCTATCAGTGGTAATCATGCACTAATAAAAAAGACATACTATTTGATCATCGAGTAGTTTATCATCCACTATAATCACAATATTATAATTTAAATCTTTTCTCAGAAAATCATTAACATAAAATAGAATAAATGTATAGTGTTTCTCAAGAATATAACATCCTTAATTTTTATAATCATTGGGAAGGGAATATGGTATAAGATAATTATAGTAAAAAAAATTTCATGAGATTGATGAATGAGGAATCATAGAATATGGAATCATTCAAATTATATTATGTGGATGGAGATGGAGAAAACTTCCACCATTATGTTGATGTAACCCCTATGCTTTAGTAGTGATCTAGGGATTCATATCATGGTGATAATGACAATGAGATTCTACATTCAATGATATCCAATGGAAATGCTCGTGGTGGATTTTATGATGGTGAGGATAATGTTATTGTTTTTAGAGTACACATGTTGTTAATAGATATTATTAAAGAGGAGGTTCTAATAGAGTTTCATCTATATATTTTGGTTGTACATACATGTTTATAAAAGATTCAATAGGACCTCCAATTCTGCATTTGGTGTCCATAGAAGATGAATGTAGTAACAAAGTTTGTCTCTTGATGCCTTAGTTGTCTGCAATTGAAGGATGGGCACCATGTTTCATCTTGTTTATTTGAACCCTAGGAGGTTTCAGAGAGGATGTTTGATGAAATATCTATTAAAATCATGGTAGGATTTCAATGAACACACAAAATACATGATTCTATCTAGTATGATCGTTGTCCAATACACAAAGTCTTCCACTTAATATCTCTTTGAGATTATATGATTATTGATATCATAGGATGCATATACATCCTTGGGATATTCCAAATCCATATATATTATATTATGATCATTTCTAAATATGATTAACTATTAGCATCCTCTATATGGAATTTATTAAGTGTGGATTTTGGTAATAAATTACTATTGAGAACAAAATTTCACCCTAAAACTAATGGAATGACCAGATAGACCATTAAGGTCAAGGAGGACATGGTTTGGAATAACATTTTTTGGTTCTATCCATAGTTTTGAGGATCAACTACCACTAATGGAATTTTTATAAAAAAATATATACCATTACCCCATTAGTATGGAATACTTCAAGGTAATGAACATGTCCTCCATTATGTATGTACATTGCAAGACTATTCTTAGAGACATAGCTCTTATGCACATAGAGTTTGTGTGATATATTACTGAGAAGGTGAAAGGAATCTAGGAGTCAATGATGACTACACTGATTTTTTATAAGTATTATGCAAACAAAAAAATAGTAATTTAGAGTTTATTGAGGTAGATATTGTTTTCCTTTATGTTACACATCGATGAGTATTATGAAATTTTGTCAGGGTATAAATTTATATATGATATTCATTATATCCTTAAAAATACTATATAAATTTAGGTAGGTATTTTACCACTTAGATCTACCACTACCGTTATATGGGGTACAAGACTTCGTCAAAATTTCACAATGTACATAAATATTCTTTCACATATTTTCTACTGGGTATAGCTAGACAATGAAGATGGATCTACCATTGATGAGTACCTAGAAAAGATCCATAATGGGCCAAATATGATCCTTCATGGATGATTGATTCGATTTTGTACAAATCTGGTGGAATCATGAGAATCATTACGAGTGATCATGGGACCAAGATGCTTAGATTTATGCTTGGAACCCACATCTTTTTGCATAGAGATAGTTTCGGATGTTTATTAAATAATTCAGCATGGTGGGGAAAATTATTTACTATTATTTTCATTGAATTATTTTTGGTTATTATAAAAATTACATTTGAGACCATACACTAAGACAATGTATGATTCTGAGGCCTGATGTTCCTAGAAAAAATTTCACTACTATTTTAAATATATCATACATAACATGAAAAAAAATCTTGAAAAAGTGTAATATCATCTAAATGGTTTCCCAAATCATAAAAATATGTCACCTTTGAGTTAAGAATCCATATTTTACCCTATGCCTATGAAAACCACAGTCAGTGTGGGTGTTTGTGGAAAAGACGTTAGGGGGGAAAATATTTAGCATAATTAAATAAAATTATTTTATTTAACTGTTGATGTAAATGCCTACTATTATCATAAAAACATAATGAAAATTTATAGGGTTACTCGCATTACCCTAATAACAATTATAGTGATGATAAACCGAGTGGAAAATGATTCTATTGATTAACTATAAACATATTTAGGATATATTGTTTTTGCGAGACATCCTCATAGTGTATCAACAATGTTCACAAAGAATTTTTTTTCATTAGTTGTAATTTAAAAAAATTGAGGTAATATATTTGGTTATTTGGTTTCCTTCCACATTTTCTATTTCTATGATGAACAAAGACCAATAAACCAACAGACTAATCCATTAGTTGGTCATTATAAGATTAAATTTATACTAGGGATGCTATTGAGAGAATTATGTTGTTATATTTGATTCATCATTGACATTATAATAGTGAAATGTCAAGGTTAAAAAATTGGACAAGGTTAATCTCATGTGTTTGTGGTTGGGAATTACCCCCCCTTATTTCTTATTCAGCGTAGGAGGTATTTTTTTGGACAATGGCTTGACATCCATTGGGTAATTGATCATTGAAAACCTATTTATATGAAAAATGATCAATCATAATTGATCAGTGATATCCATGAAATTATGGGGGTATGGTTATATATGAAATTGTGGATCAAATGATTTTGGATTCTCGATTTTTTGTTATCTAGTGTAGAATCGTGAACTAAGTAAAAGAAATTTTTTATTGAATGGATTTTGGGTTGATTCATAGTGTTATATGATGAAGAGGATTAGTGGTTGATCACCCTTGGTTATAGTGAAGGATGACTATATAATGGTTTTTTGAGTAATGGACAATATTGTGTGGGAATAATATAATAATCTAAGAAATTATATGATACATGGTGTGTAAATCGATGTGGCACACCATGTGGGACCCTCTCAGTACTGGATTGGGTTTCATAAAGATAAAACAATCATAGGTTGTGTGAAAGTTTCACATGGAATGTGGTCTCAATGTTTACATTAAAGGCTACATATACTAGGGTTGGTGTACACAAGCATGTACATGTTGTGTACTCCCACACAACAATATCCTAGAAGAAAATTAGGTAGAATTATATATGTACTGGATCCTGGTGAAATGTAAAATTCCAAAAACATGTCATGCAATTCTATATTGACACGAGAATATGGTGTTTTACATGGCTGGAACCCAATGTCGAATGGATGGGGTGTTTACCCCTACTACAAAACATTTACATAAGTAATGTTGGATTGAATCCCTTATCATTTGTATTATGGATTATTTATATTGTGACTTTCCCATATCAATTCCTAGATCAGATGTTTGGAATCCCCTCCTACCGAGATGACAATGATACCTTCCATGGGACATCCTAGATATAGTTGTTGTAATCCTATCATGGGTCCCAAAATGAGTTCCTTTTTTCATCTTCATCACATTGGTTGGGTTTTTGGCATCAGCATGTCCAAAAAATGATGGATCTATACCTCTACATATTAGTTTAATAAATATTCATTTTTTTTGGAAAAACCAATGGCCTTCGTAGTTATCCATATCAATACCTCATGTCTCTTAATACATAAACAGTATACGTCGAATGAAGAGACTCAATGAGAAGTAACTATCAGAAGGGCATCATCATTGATATTATAATTTTTGATTGGGATATTATGGATGAGATATATGTAGATATTTTGAGATAGAAAAAAATACTAGTGTTATGGTAATGTTATACCTTTCCATTATGTGCCATTATGAGTATATCTGGATATTTTTGTTATATGTGACGTATATATATACCTTTATAGACCAGACAATATTTATGTTTTTCTATTCTTTGTGTTTTTGTGTTGTACCACAAGGTATAATTATACTCACAAATTCTAAATCATTTCTCGCACGAGTTATTTCATGTTCATGTGATTGACTTTTTATATTATATTTCAAGGAATCCGACCATATAGTGCAGATTGAGATCGAACATACCACGATGTGTTCCTATAATATCTTGAATACAGCACCAATATACGATTTCAGGTTTTTTTCTTTAGACTCTTTTTAGTGGGCCAATTATTGGCCCTTTTTATTTTCCTCTACTTATTTTCATACACTTCTTGTGTAATTTAGATGCTTTCATGAATGGTTATTCATATGATTCTAAAGATAATCATATTATTGTATTATAGATGTGTGTGTTTGTGTGTCCACTGGATAAGGCCTCCAATTAGAGTGATATACCTACTCAATGCTAGTCTACAACCCCTGGCCTATTGGAGGGGAGCATGGGGGGTCACAACATTAGACCTACTAGTACATGTTGTTAAATAAAAGAATAAAAACAATGACAAAATAATTAAATGTTACTACCAATTAGATCGTCTAACATCATTATGGAATTATACTATAAATGGGGTTTAGTTAGGAAATTGAGATAATTTCCAAGTGTTGAAATGTAGTGTTGCACAAGACTTTAGTTTTTACAAACGGTTGGAATGTTTGTAGATTTTTTTCATAGAAAAATATATTATAAAAGAATTAGTCAAGAGTCAACCTAAATATTTTGAGGAAAATAAAATGGGATCTATACATGAAAATAAGGAAAAACCTCCAGGTATATCAATTCAAAATAAAATAAAATATAATTATTCAACAGAATGATAATTATTTTAAAAATATTAGTAACAAATATCATTTTAATACACAAAATAATCACTCAATCAAACGAATTTTAATTATCCATAAAATGTAAATAATGAATCAGTGTAATAACATAAAATTGTAAGAATATTTGAAAACAAATATATCATAGATTTTAATTAACACACTATAATAAAAAAAATTATTATTATATGATATTAAATAAAACAAAATATGGTTAAATACTTTCAATGTCAGTTAATAATAACTTATTAGTGAATATATCAATTAAATTAGCTCTGAATATTGAGATATATGGATTCATTAAATATTATAGAATTGAAAAAAATGAATAAAGAGTTTATTGATGAAACTTTTAATTAACATAAAAAATATATAAAACACTTTTCTTAGGATAAATATAATATTTACTAATGTTAGAAAATGTAAATAAATATAATAAAATAATTATACAATGAATGTATTTTGTAAAAATTTAATAATGATGAAAATATTGGATTACTAAAACATTTTAGAACGACAAAAGGAAGTAGAAACCAATATGGTGATAAAATTTTCTAAATGGTGGTAGAAAAAAATATAAAGTTGTAGATAGATTGTTCTACCACTAAGTGCCTTCATCTACATTATACTGGTACATATCAACCATTAGATAAAGAGTTAATTAATTCAAAAATAATAATAAACATTGTTAATAAAAAATTATTTATAAAAAAATCCACCATTACTTACAAAAAAATTATATATTAATTATAAAAAATTATATTCCAAAGTTAATGATGATCCACCACTAGAAAATGAGTGAACATTGAAAAATATTCCACAATTGAAAAATGATCAATCGTTTGAAAATGATCCACTTTTTTAAAATGAACTTCCATTGGGAAATAATCCACATTTCGTTATAACCAACTCTACTATTGAAACACAGTATTTATTCAATAGTTGAAACAAGAAATTTAAGATACTATTGAAATGAGTAATTTTATCTACCATTTAAAGTGGGAATTTAATCTACAATTAAATATGTATAATTTTATACAATTGTAAAAATAACAATGGTATTATTAGAATATGTAAATGTGTATCTATTACACAAGATAAATGAGATTCCACTACGTAATATAAAATATGATACCTTTACCAATGATAAAGATCCACCATTTTAAAAAATAGAAATGAGTAATAATATGATTTATAAAAGAGAAACAATTACGATTGAGAAATAAAAACAAAAACTATTGGGACATAACATATTACAAACTATTAGTTAATATTATGAAATAACATTTAAAATAAAACTCAACCACCATTGGATAGATAATTCATTCACCATTGCAAATATAACACTTATAATATTAGGTGGAGTTATTACAAAACATTATTTGTTATACATTGTTGGAAGAAGAAGAGACATCCTCCATTGTATGTAAAATTATTAATTTTTATTGGTCATTGAATTTATAAAACATGAAATTAATATATTTGATTCCTGGGATAATAATGATGCTTTGATACTTGAATAATAAAAATATTTACTATCTTCCATGAAGGAAATATTCATAAAATGAAGTTATTGAATTCTAATTTATTTTTTTATGTATAGTATTTGAGATTGAAACATTATTGTATTTCTAATCCATATAAATGAATGATTTAAATGATTTTTGAGCATACTTAATTGAATATAATTTTTCTATTTTTCCAAATATTAAAAAATCTATTAATTACAATAAATATTGGGGGAGATATCATCAAAACCCAATAGAAATATGATCTGAATAGTGAATAATGAATTTCGGTACATTAGATATTTTTATGGTATTTACATTATATTTTATTATTATTATGTATTATAAATAATTGAAAAATAATTTAATTATTTTTTAAAAATCAAAAGATAATTAATTTGATCTAGAAATGAATGATATATTACTGAAATAAAAAAAAAATCTAGATTTCCAAAACTGTTTTATAATCTTAGATCATTTATATACTATGATAGAAATCAAAATAATACCGTCATTTATTCTAATGAAATGAATATAGTTGATTTTTATTTAAATAGGAACATGTTTTGATATAAATACTATCATTATAAAAAATTTTATAATTTAAATACTAATGATAATTAAAATATAGATTAAATTGAAAATTAATTCTTGACACCAAAATCATGTCTCATGTTCAAATAAAATAGAGAACAAGACATAGAAATGATTATACATTCTAATATTTTAAAAAAAGTTATATAAACCTATTATATTTTATTTAAAACTTTATTTAAAAGTATTATTATCCCTGTAACTCGTGTTAAAATTAATATTCTGAGGTATTGGAAAAAAATCACATAATATAATAATACAGTTTAAAAAATTTAATAACATAAAATAATATGTAATTAAAAAAACTAAAACATATGAAATCAATTCTACAGACTCTAAAATAAAATTATGAATATGATATTAAATATAAATAGTTATCTAAAAGTTAAAATAAACCTGAATCATTATTTCTTTTAACATTTATAATTATTAAATTGTTATCATTAATTTGAAATTAAATTGGTTCGTCATGAAGTATTTACAAAAAAACAATACATGATATCATTTTTATATAATCTTACATATAGAAATATGCATACCATTATTCTTTAAAAATTATCATTCATAGATTAACCAAACATTTAACGATACCATTTAAAATTACTACCCCTTAGATTAATCATGGATTTAGAATAATATTGAACAATCCATTTTACCAATTCCTTTTCATAGATAGATTTATTTTGAAAGAAATAAAACATTTCCTTGAGATACTCTATGTATAATAAGAAACTATAATTCTCCAGTTAAACTACTACAAAACTCAAATGAAATCAATGCGGATAAATAATTTCAATTAATTGTACTTGATTAACAAAAAAATCGTCAATATACCATTTTGAAATTAAAATATATTTAGAAATTATTTTAACTAAAAGTGCATGATTAACATTAACATTTATAAAAACATTATTTAATAATAAAAAACCATTCATACTAATCACTATGTGATAATTTGAGTCCATATAATACGTAATATTTTTTAAACCATGGTAATTATTTTTTCTATTTTCAAAATGAGGGTGTTGAGAAACATAAACATCTTGAGAAATATAAACATTTGAGAATAAAATTATAATATCTATTTGATATAATTTAAATACTTTAAAATAATAAAAATTAAAAAACATTATAATATCCTCTAACCTTAAACCAGGAAAAAATAAGACTTTAATTTCTAGAACTTATTCGTTAGAGTATCCTAAATAAACATGTCATGCCTTGTGTTGGTAATCACTCCAGAATAACCAAACTTTTTTCTGAATATCCATTCAGTTATTATTACCATATTATCCATATGAAATTATAGTAATTAAAGAAAATATTTCATATTTTTTATTAAGATTTAATTTTATAGAAATTAAATATTATTTTAATAATTTATTCTATTAATAAAATTATTATTAACAAAATTAAAAAAATATTTAGAATTGGAAAAATAATTTAAAATAAAATATCTATTTATAAATCCATAAAATATTTCCAATAAGACAATCAACATGATGCTATATATTACTACTCAATTATACTGAATCGGGTTAATATGTTGTATTCTCACACTCAATTAACTTTTCTTTACCATGTGTTAATTCATCAATAAAATTTAAATATCTAAACTCAACATAAAAAACAATAGAATCCGTAAATAATTTAACATTATTTTCAGAATACATAACATTAAAATATTCATCTATAACTATAAATATTTTATTATAAGTTAAATAAAAATTACTATAATTATATTTTCCGAAATATTTCTTTACTCACACTTTGAATCAAATTTATTTTAAATATCTCTTGAATTCGAAATAAAATAATTACGACCAAAAAATATAAAATAACAAAAACTAGTATTTTATTTTTATGTAATTAATAATTATTTATCTTTTCAAATGATTAATAACAATTATAATATAAATATAAAAAATTATTAATTTCTTTAACCCAAAAAAATCTATAAAAATTATATAAAATTAACATAGTTCAAGATATTAAAATAATATTTATATTATTCTCATTTTACAAAACCATTTAGTTTTAGTGTCCTATTAGTAGTAAAATCATGCCAATAAATACATATTTGGAAGAATATTTTAAATTCTAAATTATCTAATTCATTATAATTATCACTATGAATTGAAGAATTAAAATATTCATTTATATTTGGATCTAAATTACAAAACTTGTAAATATAGGTAATGTATCAATTTAATTATAATCAATGTATACATATGTATATCTACTATAATAATGAATAATAGTGAATTTATAATTAATTCCATCAATGATAGATAATTGTGTATGGCCAAATAATCACTATGTGTGGATTTTAAATTCTTATTATGACATTTCTGATAGATTGGTCAAAAAAATTTACATTGATTCCATTTCAGGAAAGTAATGAAAACCTGAATATGTTCTTTTTTTCATGAAATATGTTTTAATATATTCCAATATTTTAAGGTATTATGAATCATTATAAAAATATAATTATTTAAGTGTTGATGATATTGGACAATGCCAGTTTTCCTAGCATTCCAACTCTTAATATGCCAAATAATTAGTTAAAAAATATAAATGTTTTTTATTTTTATTTGAATAATATAATATTGAATACATATTAAAAACAAAAAACATAAATTTTTTTTTAACTTAACCTTTATTCTATTTTTCATTATTAAGAAATAATTATTAAAACCATTTAATACATTAATAAATAAAACCATAGAAATGGATGTACAAATAGAAATACTAAATAAAAAACCTTTTACATTTACTTTGGAATTATATATAAATTTAAGTGTACCATCATTTCCTGTTTTATATGTGGTAATAATTTATGGTTGTTTGGTTATATGTCTAGGAACATCACTATCTGTGTACCCTATATTGTTATTGACACATCCATTGATTTTTTTCCTAACAAAAGAACTCCATTACAATTTTTTTACCCAGTATACTTGTGGTCCAATAAGATTAGTAATAAAATTTTTAGTATACCGTACAGAGTATAATCATGGATTATAATTAAATCTATCTAATAATGATTTTCAAATATTATATATTGAAATTAAAAATACATTTTTTTTCTTAGAGATTAATCGTGTGTATTATGACCATTCATGAAATATTTCAAACAATTAACTATTGCAGTATAACAATAAATACATTGAAAAATGACTATTAAATTTTTTAGATAACATTCCAGCCCTGCCTAAACAAAGTTTATTTCAATTTTTTTATTAAATGAAATAATCATGTGATATGATTCTCTATAATTAAGAAAATAGATAATCTTTTTTATAAATCATTACATCCTTTTTTATATTTCAATTCAATTCATAAAAAGATTTCAAATTAGGTAGACTATTGAATGACAATAAGAGATTGAATTCACAAACATCTCATTTTCACCTAAAATTATTTTTCTTTTATGATAAATGTATCTCATAATATTAATTAAATTTATACTTTAAATGAGTATCTTTGAAAATAAATTTTCATTAATTTTCAATTTTAATATTTAATTAGGAATCATTTCGGTGTTAAGAATCATTGAATGAATTATAAAATCAAGAATGGAAAAATGAATCACTAACATTATCAAGTGATGTCGCAAATCACATTTTAGTATATACGTTATCATTTTCATATTTTTCACGTCAATATGATTTTTCTATACAACATAAACTAGTTTTCAATTCATTTTTACATGTATTTTATTATTTTTTTTATTCATTAGTTTATAAGAATCAAGATGGATTTCCACCACCTTCCTGAATTCATTGAATGTGACAACTAATGTATAGTTTGTTCCTCCTTTCTTATCTTCCTTATGATTTTGTTTTTAAGGGTTTCTCATAAATAGTTTCTTGTGTCATTTCAATTTAATTCTATTATAAAATTTTCTAACAATATTATTTATTCATTCATGTTCGTTATATTATACATAAAAATCAATATAGTCAAAATAAATAATTTTTACATTTTTAAAATCTATAAAATTTATTTATATTGTATCTAGGCCAAACAATTTCTTAATATTAAGTTTATACTAATACAATGATTGATATAATTTATAGAGAGTTTACTCTTAGATTTTTTCCATTATTTCAATGGGGACCTTATTTTCATGCATCTTTTTTAAATATTATTAAAATGTTGAAAATTAACTAGTTTTATAGTGCTTTCCTATGTGAATTCAGTCGATTGACAATGTTTATGAATTGGTAAAAAAATTATTTAAAGATTTTTATTTATACATTTTTTGTTTTGGTACTTATCCTGAATAATTCCATGATGGGTTTGAAATAATTTGTTAAATCTACAGTGAATACACTGTAAAATCATCAAAATTTCAGGATTCATCTAAAAAGTAGAAACATGAATAAAAAACTCATTCAATAACCCAGTGAATAATATGAAAACCATTTAAATTTAACCCATATCAAGGTCTGTCCTTTATAGTAAGAATTTTTGGGACAATTTCTAGTAGAGTGTTCTATGATGACATGAATTTTCCGGGTTAAATGCTCAAATGGTAGAGTTATTCATAAATTTTTGTTCTCCAGTATCAATAATCATTTCCAAAAAAAATTTGATTGTTTTGATGTATCCATGAGACATTTATGTTATATTATTTCATCATAATGATCCTATCCATAGACTATAATATTTTACATTTGGTATGAAAAAATAAATTATAAAAATAATGTATTAATTGGTTGTATAATTCCATGTGGAACATCCTTTGATAACACAAGTTTTATATCATGAATGGAAATGATAGAGGTATAATTTAATTATGATGTTTATCCATTGATACAAATTGTTATGTGGGTAGAGTAATGGAATATGTTTTAGTGGTGGTTAATAGAAAATATTTAAAAATTGATTAATATAATTTAATTTTGTAATAGATGTATTAATGATAACTATTAGATATATTTCATAGATGTAATAAAACAAGGAAAAAAATATTCTTAGTCTTGTTCAGTCCAAATTGGGCCCAATCCAGTCAAATAAATCTCTACTCCAGGAGGTATATAATTTCTATATACTAATTTCTAAAAAGGTATAATAACCTGATAATATAATTCAGTTGAATTAGTGGTTAACAATGATAATCTATATTTGTATGGGGAGTCACATAAAAATTATTACACTAATTTAATTACTAGGAGTAATAAATCAAATGGTTCTAGAATTTGAATCAGATAGTCATAACCTGTATATAATTAAATAAGAAATAACTCATTTGTATGAAAAAGTGTAAGTACAAAATAGAGTGTTCATGTGAGAAATAGGGAATAGTATTAAAAACTCATAAAATAGACTATGTAAAATACATTTAATGAACCCATATGTACATATTCTAGATTATTAGATCATATGATCTTATCATGTTATATGAACTTTATAAAGAAGTAATTCATGTCATAATATATCATCCAGGTGTCGAAAGAAGCTTTCACACTAGACATTGGTTTCTATTATTGGTTAAAAACTTCATAATTTTTTAATATTGAAAACATATTATTGAATAAGTAATCAAAAGGATTATTTTAATTTTCATAACACATTAAAATAGGATTTATAAAACAATCCTAGAAAGCTAAATCTCCAGGTATAACAATAAAATAAAGAAATAATATAATTATTTCGGGGTATGAAAACAGTCCTCTATAATTATAGTACCAAATACTTTTTGAGTTCATAAAATTATGAACAATTTTAACATATTTTAACATCCCATTTAGTGGTAATAATAATTAAATTCAATCCCATAATAATCATAAGACTATTTAAAAAATATTAAATAAATTTTCATATAATGTAGTGTGTAATTTTAATATAATACATTAAATAAACTAAAATGTATTCCAATGTATTTGATGTCATTAAATGATAATTTTTAAAATATATAATCATGAAAATTTAAAAAGATTGGAAACAAAAATATTACATAAATATGTACTGATTGTGCATATGAATAAATAGTAAATTAGTAAAAACAATGAAGACATTAAAAACATATTTTAAACACATATCTTGACATAAATATAATATATATTAATATTTCAATTTAATAAATCTCATAATATAACTATCATATGTATCAAATTAATCAAAATATAAAAAAGGAGAAAATAGAGCATAAAGAATAAAATAGTAGAAAAATAAATGGTGGTAGAAAAATACAAGGATATAGAAAAAATATTCGATGGTAGTATGCATCTTCTAACATATAGTCTCACCATTAAAGAGATACTAGTATAGATCAACTGTTAGTAATAATATTAACTAATTGATTGTAATATATAAAAATAAATAATTGATATTTACTTGTAAAAATATAATTAAATTTTATTTATAATCAATATTCCACTATTAGTTATTAAAAATATTTCACTCTTAATAATGATTCATTCTAAAAAAATGACCTGAAATTGGAAATTGATCCACCATTGGAAAAATATACGGCATTGAAAATTGATCCACCATTGTAAAATTATCGACCATGGGAAAATTATACAACATTTATTACAAATTCATCCTTCATTTAAAAATAAACATTAATCCTCCATTGTAATATATCATTTAATATATTTTTGAACCAATTTATTTATTAAAAAATTTAATGATGGAATTTAATCTACTGTTAAAAAAGTAAAATTGTATGCTTTTGGAAAAATATAATTCATACCATTATATAATTGAAATGTGATACTATTACTAATGAGAAAAGATAAATCATTGTAAAAGGGAGTGTTAGACAATGTTGCAGATTATAGTTAGTCCATGTTATGAAAAAATGGAAATGAGCCACCATAATATTTAAAATAGTTGCATCATTTTATTTGATAATGAAAAATAACTATTATTAGTTAAAAAACTCCTTTGAAACATTTTCCATTGGAAATGAAACTCATCAACAATTATAAATGATGTACATCCACCATTGAAATGAAACTCATCTATCATTAGGTGGAGTTGTTTAATAAAATTGTGAATGTCCATTATTAAAATTCGAATAAACATACAAAGTATTCCTTACGAATGAAATGTTTATATAGATGAATGATTTTTTTCAAATTTATTTAATGTAATTATATTCATTATAGAGGAATTAAGTGTAGTAATGAACCACCTATTCTCATTGGCTAGATAGCTCAATGACTCATTACAAGGCCTTAAGCGACATCCCCGAGGTGCCAAAGCCAGGCAATAAATGTAGAAGGGTCTCAAAACTAAGAGGGATGATTTACCCTTTTTGAACATACCATATAACCAACAACCATAACCAAAATAAAAAACTAAATGATGCATGATAACAACTAAGGAAACTCAACTGTTTATTTTATCACTAACCAACCAATAGTACCACAATGGAATCCAACACTAAAACCGAGTAAACAGCAGAAAGAAAAACTCAATGACTACAAGACAACAACCCAACTCTATTCTCCACATGATCCAAGCTCCAACATCATGAACCATCACATGCATCAAGAATCAGTATGAAACACTTAAAATTTTCCAACATCCTGGTGCATGACATATGAAAAAGCACAAACGTGCCAAAGCAGGGGGTGAGTAATGAAACTCAATAGGTTTTCCCCGTTGACTTCCCAACCCACGCCTCTAGGATAAAAAATGTTATAAAATTTATATAAAAAAATTATATAAATAAAATTCTAAAATAGTTCACAATAAAACATGTTCCTTGTCAAAACCATTTTCCAACAAAAAACATCTTTATCAAGAAAAGAAACCAAATAAGGATTCCAATCAAATTCTCATTTCCATTTTACCACATTCTTTCAATTCCACAAATCCACACAACCATCCATTCATGAAACCTATACTTCCCTATACTCGTGAGTGCTGAGTTAGACTTCCACTAAGTTGTCATTTAGTGAACTACCCTGACAGCGGTACTTCTGGACCTTATCCATCACTTTTGATGAGGGTACTTCCCACCCTTATCCATCCTAACATTTTTGATGGGGGTACTTCTCGCCCCTATCTATCTCAATGGATATGAATATACACCACATTCCATTCAAGTCCATACCCAAAACCATGTGTGTTCAAAACCATTCAATAAAGTATCACCCTTTTATTGAAAACCATTTCTATCAAGCAGCAAAACCATTGCCAATTTCAAATCACCATTTTAAATTTACTTCAACAACCACTCTCCAAAACCACATAATTTCAATCACACATTACTAAAAAGGGGTTTCAACCATT
The DNA here is from genome assembly GCA_963277665.1 of Viscum album. NCBI lineage: Eukaryota > Viridiplantae > Streptophyta > Magnoliopsida > Santalales > Viscaceae > Viscum > Viscum album. The sequence goes on along the minus strand of OY728143.1, from coordinate 792,518,030 downwards.
CTATCACAATAGATAAACAAACCATTTCCATCAAGTAAACCAAATTGAAACTAAGCCTTCATGATATAAGAAAGAGGAATCGGGAGTGAAGCCACCAACCGCAACAAATTAGGTAAAAGCAACCAAGTACCGGGTTAAAACACCATGAACCCTCCTTAGATTCCTTCACTTATCACCATCAGGACCAAAACCCGACATAAAATACATCCACTGCCTTAGATCTACCAAACATAGGTGTAGATCTAAAGATCCATCAAGAGGGAAGATGAAGATCTATGAATACTAAAGGAAACAAGACTTACCTCGATCAATCGGCCTCTAGACACCATGGAAAGACTCCATATCACTTCCAAAACTACTGGTAAGTGTTCTCCCACCTTCACCAGAGAGAAATCCCAAGTTAGGGCCATCTAGGTGCAAAAAAAGTGGGTTAAAGGATAAAATGGATTAGAGCCTTAAAAATAGGATCTAAGTTGACGTCGCGCATAGTTAGTATGCACGGTTAGTCAAATCGTGCGCTAACTGTGTGATAGTCAGTGTATGAAAGAGGCGCTTCACACGGCCTCCTCGCACGGTTTTCCCAAACTGTGTGCGAACCGTGCAGTCTCCTCTTTCCAAATGACCACCACCTTCACGTCTTCTGCACAGATTGGGAAAATCGGGCGCAGCCTGTGTGTTCCCACATTTTTCTCATTAACACCTTAAAAGTCACCACACTTTCCCCAACCATTTATCATATTCTTCATGTACTTAAAAAGTATAAAAAGGGTTACTTACTAGAAACCTTGGGTACTACGTTCTCCACAGCATTGGCCTTTCCGTCCTTGGAAAGTAGAAAATCACTACATTCATGAAAGAGTTATGGCCTATGTTCATTCATTTCTTTCTCATGTTCCCAAGTCTCCTCTTGAATCTGACCATACTGCCATAAAACCCACACTAGACTGATGCATTTTCCACACAAGACATTCTATATCCTATCCACAATTCGCACCCGAATATATACCAACGAAGAATCCAGTTCTAGGTCAATAATATCCCATCTGATCACATGGTCAGGATCGGGGTGATTCTTCTTCAACTGAGATTCATGGAACACATTATGCACTGCACTGAACCATGGTGGTAATGAAAACCGATACGCCACCTTTCCAAACCATTAAAGTATCTCAAAGGGGCATATATATCAAGGATATAATTTTCCCTCCTTCCCAAAACGACGATGTCGAGGCCTTGGAGAGATTCTCAAAAAAACATGATCACTCACCGCAAATGAAAACGTTCATCGGCAATGATTCATATAATATTTCTGACAAATCAGTTCTATCTCCATCCTCTTTTTTATCAACTGAATCTTCTCTGTTGTTCTTGGACAAGGCTCAGACAAACTAGTGATGTCTCACCTATTTCCACCCAGCATAGTGGAGAATAACAAGGATGCCCGTACAATGCTTCTAAAAGAGGTATTTGTATCGAGGCCTGATAACTTTTATTATATAAGAACTCCACTAAGGGTATATTCTCCTCCCATTAGCTCCCAAAATCCATTACAGAAGCCCACAACATGTCTTCCAATGTCTATATGTCTTTTCGTATTATCCATCCATTTGAGGATGATACGCCGTACTCATATTCAATTGAGTTCCCATGGCATTCTATAAGGATCACCAGAAATGAGATGTGAACCTCAGATATCTATCTGACACGATAGACACTGGTACACCATGCCTCTTTACCACTTCTCAGATATAGATTTTTGAATGATCTTTTACTATAAGAGATTCACAAATAGGAATGAAATGGGCCAACTTGGTTAGACGATCCACTACCACCCAAATGGAATAATGTTTTCATACCGATCATGGAAGACCTGTAACAAACTCCATTTCTATCTAATCCCATTTCCACACTGGGATAGGTAAAGACTGCAACATACCCACTGGCCGTTTTTGTTATTATTTAACCTACATACATGTTAAGCACCATGAGACGAACTCGGCCACCTTCCTTTTCATGTCGCTCCAAAAAAACTGTGCCTTCAAAACCGTGTACATCTTCCGTATTCCTGGATGAACAACCCATTGTGAATTGTGGTAAGCATGAAGGAGTCGTTCCTAAGAAGTTTAAGGTACAACCATCCGATCTCAAAACCGCAAAACTGAACTACCATCCTCCTTTAATCCCTCAATGGTATCCCCATCATTGTGTTTTGAACTCATCGCAACAGAGTCTACATCATATGATTGTGCCTCATTTACTATCTCCACCAAATCAAGAACAAGTGCAACTAGTATGAAAACAGCAACATTAGCTTGGTCTTCACATTCCATATGCATTTCGGCTAGGACCAACATCAACTACCACTCATCTAAAGATTATTTTTCCAACTGAGCATACGACTTTCTGGTTAATGCCTCGGCCACTGAAATGCCCTTACCTGGTGTATACATCAAGTCAATGTAAAATATTTGGAGATACAAAATCCATATCCTCTGCCTCGTATTCAAATTTCGTTGTGAGATAATGTGTTTCAAGATTTTTTAATCCTTAAACACAATAAATTTCTCACCAAAGAGATAATGCCTCCATGTTTTCAAAGCATGGATGGCTGCAGCCAACTCTAAATCATGTGTTGGGTAATTCTTCGCATGCACCCTCAACTTCCTTGATCCATAAAAAACCACATAGTCTCCTTGCGTGAGAAAAAAACCCGACCATTTTCCCGAAGCATAACAATACACCACATACCCTCGTCCAGATTCAGGAAAAATCAAGATGGGTGCTGATGTATGGCGAACTTTCAACTCTTGAAAAGATCTCTGACATTTTTCAGTCTATTGAAATGCACTGTTCTTATTTGTCAATGATTTCATAGGCGAAGCTAGTAGTGGTAAGTCATAGAAAAAGCATCAGTAATAACCATCTAGACCAAGAAAACTTCGTATTTCGAAGACATTCTTCGGAGGATGCCACGAAAGAACAACTTCTATTTTTTCTGGATCCACTGAAACACCTTTCTCAGAAACAACTAGGCCCAAAGAGCATACCTATTGAATATAAGAATCACACTTTGATAATTTGGCATACAACTGATTGTCTCTCATGATTTACAACATTATCGCCAAGTGTTGCTGATGCTCAGCCCTTGTTCTTGAATACACCAATATGTCGTCCACAAACACAACAACAAAAGAATCCAGATATCGCTGAAGTATCTGATTCATCAATGCCATAAATACTTCTGGTGCATTCGTAAGAACAAAAGGCACAACAACATATTCTTAGTGGCCATATCTGCTTCTAAAGGCTCTCTTCAGAATATCCTCTCTCCAACCCCGCAACTGGTGATATCTGGACCGCAATTCAATCATGGAGAACCCCTAAGCTCCCTCCAATTGATAAAATAGGTCATAAATGAGTGGAAGTGTATATCAATACTTTATCGTAACTTGGTTAAGATTACGATAATCTACACATAGCCTCAATGTTCCATGTACTTTCTTTACAAACAAAACTGGTTCTACCCATGGAGACACGGTTGGCTGAATTAAACACTTTCTTTCCATTTCCTCAAACTGCACTTTCAATTTCCATAACTATATTGGTGCCATCCTATAAGAATAAAGGTAAATAGTACTTGTCCCCGGAAGGAGAACATTCATAAACTCCACTTCCCGTAGAGGTGGTAACCCTGAGAAGTTCTTGGTAATGACATCTGGAAATTGATCCACCACAACTTGAATACTATTTTCCTTAATCTCATCCATTGATTCCAAATTCAAAGCTTCCAATTGGTGATAGATCATTCCCACCATGGGTGCCAACAAGCTCTTTGCACCCTTCTTTACTTTCGTTTATCCTCTAAAGAGATGCTCGATGTCGTCCTCAGTCTTGAAACTAACCGTTATAATATAACATTTGATGTGAGCCTTAAACCTTGTCAACCAATCCATACCCCAGATTATATGATAGATTCCATATCCAACATGGAGAAGTCCCATTTCATCTCAGCTCCATCAACAGTTATAGCACATGCTCTACAGACAAAGGCTTGACATTCCCTTTCACCAAGAGGAGTTTTCAGTTTCATGACAGAAGGAATCATTTCTAGTTTTAAACATAGAAAATCAACAGAACAAGAATAAATGAAAGAATGTGATGAAACAGTATCAAACAAACCTTGAACAATGGTAGAATTCAAAATAATCGTACCTCATTCTATAGATGGTACAGCCTGATCAGCGACTATCATATGCTCAGCTCCATAAAATTGCTTCGTCGCTACAATGTTCTCCTTGTTGACTTGTTTTGATTGTATTGGTAGAGGAGTCATGGTATTTCAAGAATCACCGTGGATATATCTGTTATGTTTACGAGACTGACTCTGCTGTCCTTGTCTGGTTGAAGCATACGATGTTTGTGATGCCTAGAAAGTGTCAGGTGCACCCAACCTTGGAGTATTTCTTTAATAGCGTTGTAGATGCCCCATCATCTTGAAATTGTGATTTTCCTAGTTTCCTCCGTACACTATATCATCATGTGATCAGTCAAGCCACATTGAAAACACATGGCTTTCATTATGGGTCGTGGGGGAATATTCATTGATCCAACCATATGATTCCGATTCTCACTCCCACCTTGGAAGTAGGTGTCCCTCTTCCTCTTGTTCCCAACATTAGAGTTCCCACCCGTTCCCGTGGTAATCGTCATAACTCCTCCTCCCATAACTCCCTAGATTTCTATTTCAGATATTGTTTCTCTGTTTACCGTTTCCGTATAATTCGTAATACAGAGCACAACTATCTTCGAGCGAATATCTTGTCGGAACACTGATTCAAATATGCGTGCCTTCAGTGACGCACTTGCAGTAACTTCCAGTGCAAGGCACACAAAATTCATGAGTTTAGCCTCATATTCTGTGATAGAGTGATTCTCTAACTTCAGGATGAAATTTTTTTTTGTCCTTTGGATCTTGAATGTGTGAGGATATAATTGTTTATTGATCAATTCCTTAAATTCCTCATATCCCAGGCCTTGATCAACATTTTCATGTACCACTATCTCCCAACACTATTGTGCATGATCCTCCAACATATATGTTTCCAACATTACTTTCATTTCTGCTGGTGTGCCGATGAAATTGAAGATACGATTCATCCTACTTAGCCACACCTTTGCCAGTTCTAGTTCAGAATCACCCCGAATGATTGGTGGATTCTGCTTCTGGAACTAGATGGAATGGTCTACATGCCTTGACTCATCCCTCTGATTCCCCATGTCCGCAGCCTAGAATTCTTGAATGATACTCTGAACCAGCTCTTTGTTCACACGTAGTTCAGGTGCAACCACATTCTCTGTAGATTTTTCGGGTTGGTTTCTACGACGCCTAATGGGTGCCATTTTCTATTCAAACAACGCACGTCGTTAGTCTCACTTCATAGCAATTAAAGTCTTAGCATTTTAAATTCTATCACATTATCTATCACAAAATTGTTCCCAAAAAAAACTTTTCTCATGTTCAACCATTTTTGAAAACATTCAACATACATTTTGAAAAACAAACCATTTTCAAAATACACCTAATATCCAATTTTCAATATCTTTTTAGTTGAAAACAATTTCCTCATTTTTCAAAAATATTTTCACCTCGCCCGAAATCCTTACTCATTCATCATAATGAGATATTTAATACTATTGGGATGTCATTCCTCTATAATTCATGTCATTCTCATCTCATTGGCTAAACCCATGACAATGAGATTTACATTATTCTAGAAGTGTATCAAAAACACTTTTGTACCCAAAACCCTGGTAACTTGATGTTCAACATAATCAGGTTAGATATGTCCTTTTATGCTATACATTTCATGTTCCAACAATCCTACTCTTGTCTAAGATTCCATCCCAAGGAATAGACAAAAAGGAATTTCAACTCTGAAACCAAGAACATCAATGACAACTTTTTAGGAAAGGACTGAACAAGATGATACCATTTGTAATGACCCACTAATTTTCATTGGCATGAGAGTTCAACTAGTCATTACTAGGCCTTATGCAACATCCCCGAGGCACCAAAGGATGGAAATAAATGCCTATGGGTTTCAAAACTAGTTGGGGACGATTTACCCTTTTTGAACATACCACATAACCAAAAACCATAACCAAACTAACCAACTAAATGATGCATGATAACAGCTAAGGAAACTCAACCGTTTATTTTATCATAAAACAACCAAGAGTACCACAATGGAAACCAACACTAAAATAGAGTAAATAGTGGAAATAAGAACTCAAATACTATAAGAAAAAAACCCAACTCCATGGTCCACAATCACCAAAACCCAACATCACGAACCAGCCCAAGCATCGCGAAGCCGTATGCAACACTTTACCTTTTTCAACATCCCATTACATGACATCTGCAAAAGCACCATCATGCCAATGTAGCAGGTGAGTAATGAAACTCAATAGGTTTTCCCCGATGACTTACCAACCCATTCCTCTAGGATAAATCATGTAATAACATTTAAATAAAAAATTTATATAAAACAATTCCAAAATAGTTCACAATATAACAAGTTCCATGTCAAAACCATTTTCTAACAAAATCATTATTCTCAAGAAAAGCAACCAAGCAAAGTTTCCAATAAAATTCCCATTTTTAATTTGGCACAATCATTCCATTCCACAAATCCACACAACCAACCATGCATGCAACCTATACCTCCCTATACTCACAACTGGTGAGTTATACTTCCACTAAGTAGTCATTTAGTTAACTTCCTTGATGGGGGTACTTCTGGACCTTATCCGTCACTTTTGATGAGGGTACTTCGCACCCTTATCCATCATAACATTTTTGATGGGGGAACTTCTCGCCCTTTTCCATCCCAATGCATATGAACACACACCAAAACCCATGCAAGTCCATGCACAAAACCAAGTGTGTTCAAAACCTTTCAATAAAGCATCACCCTTTTATTGAAAACCATTTCTTTCAAGCAACAAAACCATAGCCAATTTCAAATCACCATTTTAAATTTAATTTAAAAACAACTCTAAAAAACCCCACAACTTCCATCACCCATTACTAAAAAGGGGTTTCATCCATTCTTTCAAAATATATAAACAAACCATTTAAATCAAGGATAACAAATTGAAACTAAGCCTTTTAGTTCTAATAAAGAGGAATCTGGAGTGAATCCACCTACCTTAACAAAATAGTCTAAACCAACCATGAACCATATCGAAACACCAATAACCCTCCTTAGATTCCTTCCCCTATCACCAACAAGACCAAAACACAACTTAAAATTCATCCATTACCGTAGATCTACAAACCTTAGGCATAGATCTAAGGATCCATCAAGTGGGAAGAAGGAGATCTAAGAAAACTAAAGGAAACGAGACTTACCTCGATCAACTGGCCTCTAAACGCCAAGGGAAGCCTCCAGATCGCTTCCAAAAAGCCTGGTAAGTGTTCTCCCACCTTCACCAGAGAGAAATCCCAATTTAGGGCCATTTAGGAGCAAAAACGAGTGGGTTATAGGATAAAACATATTAGACCCTTAAAAATAGGATCTAAGTTAACTTCACGCATGGTTAGTCCGCATGGTTAGTCAAATCGTGCACTAACCATGTGGTAGTCACTGTTTGGAAGAGGTGATCTGCATGACCTTGTCACATTGTTTTCCCAAACCGTGCACACACCGTGCAGTCTCCTCTATCCAAATAACCACCACCTGCACTGCTTCCGCACGATTTGGGAAAACTGTGTGCAGCTCGTGCATTCAAAAAATGTTCACTTCAACACCTTAAAAGTCTCCACAATTTCCCCAAACAGTTCTCATATGCTTCATGTACTTAAAAAGCATAAAACCAGGGTAACTTACAAAAAACCGAGTGTACTACAATCATCAATTAATGAATATAAATAATCTTATTCAGCTTCCCTGGAGTAAATAATCATGTGGAAAAATTTTATGAATTGTAATTCAAAATATTATGTAAATTTTTTTACATATAATAATTGGTAATTTATTTGGCCATATAACTACTGAGTTAGATTATGGTCCTGAAAACTTTATTTAAAAGAATTTAAAGATCATTGTAGTAAATGAAAAATTAATTAATTCTGATTGTTTTGGAATGATATATCATAAAAATATAATGTATACATGATATGAACAATGTAAAAACAATTTAAATACTTATTACTCATTAGGATATATAGTAAAAACGTGATTTGAATACTATTGAACACAATCTCAACATATCATCTAATATTTGGATTGATCATTCAAACAGACCATTCAGAATAGCGTGATAAGTATTGATGAAGCCCATATCTCTATACAACACTTTCTAAAGGATTGGCCAAATCCATGAGGTATACCACATATCACAATTATATACAATATATTGTGTAACTCCATAGATTATTAAGGCATCCATTATGTATATATTTTTCTGTTGTTTAAGAGAAATTTTATATTTGATTGAAGTGAAATTCAATGACATTTTAAAGAGATTTAAGAACACACATTTTTTTTATTTCGTATAGATTCTATATGAATTTTATATAGTGAAATACATGGTAGTTGTTTCCCATTTATATAATTTCTTTGGATTTTGTTTCATTATAACCATTGATACCTATCATAAAAACATTGAACTTTAATAATACCATGAATCCAAATAAGAAAATCCCAAATCTACCTCCCCATGTTATCCCACCATATTTTTTTCTTCAATTTTATATAAATATTAGAGTCTCTTGAATGAATACTAAATGATTAGAAATGTAGATAATACATATTTTCTATCTTATTTTCTTATTTTATTGGGACACATACTAATGTTCCAAAACACATTACTTCTAAACCAGTAGTGTTGTACTTCAGAATATTCATAACATCCTTCTATATTAATTGTTCATATTTAATTAACTCATTAATAATATCTAGAATATATGTTTTACAATTTATTAGAAGATGGTATGATGAAAATACTTTTCTTATTCACATGGTCATTCACTTCCTCCTTAGGAAAATTAGATCATTTGTAATTCATATCATGTATAGGGTTCCAAGATGCTTTTGGCATAGAGAATATGAAACATTGTTCTCATTCCCTTGATGTAAATAAATTGAAAAAAAATAATCCCAAAGTGAATTTTACAACTTACATTGATTCATGTTATCCTATATTTGGGTGAATATATACCTGATTATTTTATGAAACAAATATATGTCACCCTTTTCCATATATAATTAATTTTTCCAAATCCTCAATGTGAATTTCACTAAATATAATTATAGATCATGTGTTATGTAATTAATTTAATTAATATTATAAATTTTTGAGGTATAGGCAATAAAATTTCTGTAATTTATGTTCACCGACACTGATACTTTTTTATGTGTGGACGTCCATCATATTTCCTTCCCTCGAAGTGTGTATTGTGATTATTTTTGAACTTAATAGATTATTATTTATATATATATATCACTCTTCTCATAAATATATACTTAAATTCTATAAAAGTTTTCTAACATATATTGGTATGTGTTTTCATGAATCCTTATAATCTTATCCCATATTTATGATAGTAAACACCTAATACAAGGAAACTATCAATCAATGTATTATATGCATCACCTATATATAAATTTCAATTGATTAATTTTTTTAATGTTCTATAAATATCACATTTTTTTGTGATTTAATTACTTATGAAGGTTTCTTTCTCTCTCTAGTACCTATATTCACTATACTTGTCAAAACAATTTCAATTCAAAAATTATTTAGTATTGAAATCAAATGTTTTTCGTGACAAGCCATTATTTAATATTAGATATTGATAACATATATAAAGACTATAAAATATATTTCATGTAAATGACTAAAGTCTAAATTCATCATGTCAATGAATATTTATAAATAATTAGTGATTAGAAAATGTAATCACTTGGAACTAGTTTTTCCAAAACATTATTGGGAGGATGTATTGTGAATATCCCCCTTCATCACCTATAATTGATAATTTCACAAATGAAGATACTTTTTTGATAAGTAAAAACATATATATATATATATATATATTGAAATAATTGATCATAATTGAATAATGGTGCATTTTCTTTATAAAGAACTTTATGATCTCGCAATAATATATTAACAAGAACACTTACCCATACATCATCCTAGTGAAGAGGATTGACGTACCACTTGGTGAAACTCGTGGGTTTTAAAACCTTTATCAAAATATTCAAATAAATAATATTTTACTCCACATGTTCACTAGTTTCCATTATATATAGTGTTTTGGATTTTGGGAAAAATAAGTGTATAATAATGTTTGGTAACACAACAACATATCACAGATGAAGACTATTAGATTAATAGGGGTACACTTATGTGTATTCCATTACAATTGTATTTTATTAAGGAATAGGATTTAACTTAACCTCAACCATTTGGAAAATATAACCATTCTCTTATGAAAATAATATCATTTCAAGGAATGATGATAAAAAGGGTACTCTTACTCATCCATGAACAGTTATCGAATCATAGGATGATTCCCAATATATGGGCAGATTTATTTTTCTAATCAATTTTTTATTTTATAATTAAAAACAATACACACAAATATTTTCATAAAACTTTAATAAGGTTAGTATGTAATTTTTTTTCAATGCATTTTTTTCCACAATATCGATAGTAGTTGAATAATTTTCTGATATACAATATTTTACCAATTTTACAAATTCATTGATTACTCAACTATAATGTTTTGAGATAGAGTTTCAATAATTTAACTAAACATGTGTGAAATGATAGAATGTTTAAAAAAATAATAAATATTATATTATCTACTGATGGACGAATATCTAATGTACCAATCACTACATCATTTTCAGGATCCACTTCACTTGTTTTGAAAACATAATCGTACCTTTACTCTATAGGCTATAAAGTATGTTTTCTTTTATTTTCAATGATAACCCATTGATTTGGTAAATATTTTTGATAGTGTCATTATTCCATGCCATTGAATCATTGGAAAATAGGTTGAGTATTATCCTTAATGTTATATTCATCTATTCGATTGATGGGTTTATCCTTCCATTAATTTTTATATAGGTTTCCATTCTTCACAGATCTAATGAATTTTCATACCCCCATAGGAAATTTGTGAGATGATTCTTCTCATAATTCTGATATATCCTGTGATGAACCTTCTAACCCAGATGTTATTTCTCCATCGCAATTCCAAAATTCAATTCCACTCTCTTCATATTGACTTTAGGTATCTGATTCCATTGTAATTTTATGATATCCATTTCTAAACCAAGGAAAAAAAAGAATGCATCCATGCACCAATAAATGTAATAAATCACAATTTACTTTCACACACAGATAATTAATACAAAAATTAAGAAGTGAAATTTAATTTAAAAATAAATATTAAATTTGAATTCATGTAATACAATTCATGTAATGTGTTCCCCATACACACTGATGGATACATCATGTTTTTTCTAGATGGTATGGAAATACTTCTCCAAAATATTTTGGAGAGGGTGAAGAAAATGTATGTTAATTCTTTTGATTTCCTTGAACTCTAGAAAATAGATAAACTTCTCATGGTTCATATTTTATAAAAAAACATCAACTAATTATTAGATTCTTATTTTATATAATAACATGAAAGCTTGACATTGTATTAAATAAATAATTAAAATATATAGAAAGTGTTTTATTTATACTTAATATATTATTTTCATGACTAAATGAATGCAAAATATAGTAAATTTCACAGTCCATTGACGTATAATGGTATATATTGAAATGTTCTTTTAATTAGGTTGATTTTATCATTCATCCTAATTTAGTATTTGGTTAAAAACCTGAGTTCATTGATAATGTATTTTGAATGTATTCATGATTCATGATCCCATTGTGTTTGGAATCTCTTCCGGCCAGTCGTTACATCTCCCCTAACATTGGTTATTTGCTTGATCCCCCATATTTTCATCCATTAAATAAAATAAATGGAAAATGTGGTATGTTTATTTTTGAATTATAAAAAATAAATTAGAATCCATGATCATTAAAGGGATAACTCATAAATGAAATATATTCCATAATTTTTTTATATCCAAGTTTCATTATATGTTATACATGATCTCTCCATTAATATTAAATTTTATTGTAGTTTCTTAACATCAAAATGGTATGTAAATTGTTTTTTAATTTGACCAATAAAATCCACTAAGAGTGTAAAACAATTAGTAAAGTAAAACCCATTGGTTTTCATGAGGTAAAAATCTTTTCCAACTTAATGATCTCGTTTAGTGTCATTAAAACATGGTAAAACTAGCCTAAAGCCATATCTAGTATTAATATCTATGTTAGAATTGAATTTCATTGAAAAAATAACTCTATACATTAAAAAATTGAGTAATGTTTTACTATCTGTAGTATTATCCGAAAATATTTCCTTAGTGTTTTATAATTATAATTATAATAAATAACTAGACCTTATCTAAGACGAAATTCAAAAAACCATATTTTATTACACATTTATTATAGATTAATTAAATAAAGATTCAATTAATATAATCAAAGAAGTTTACGATGGATAATGCCTTTTTGAAAACCTGATTATATAACAATATCATTAATCCTATGTAAAACATGAATATTTTCTAATTCTAAAACAATCCCTTAAAATAAATGGATGTTCGAAAAATTAATGTGATAAACTTGTTATGTACATAAAAACTGGATGATTTATAAATCCATGTAAAGGAATAATCAATGGATATCATTAGGTAAATTAGAACATGTAATATATGTGGAAAATCATGTTAACATAAGAGGGTTGGAAATCAATATTTAGAACAAAGAAGGGCGATGGAGTAATATTATATAAGGGAAACATAAAAATATTGAAACAACATGAAACATGACATAATAATTATAATCCATATAAAAATGAAAATATAAGATGAATATATGTCATTAGGATAGCCACCAATGAACTAAAGAAGTAATCTCATGAGATAAAAACATTACACAAGCAATGGAAGGGATATATTATTAATTTCTCACCGATCACATTCAAATCATGTGAATATATATTTTTTCCATTTACATCATTCAACCGGACGATATCATTAATAAATTGTAACCCCTTGTTTAAAGAGTGAGGTTGAAATATATTTAGATACAAAATTAATAAATGATGGGTAAAAATTGGTGGATTCCAATAAGAGGAGATAGAGATGGGTATTACCTATAAAAATTACTTTATTGAAAGTCATAAGAAACTTTTGACAGTATAATAGGTGTACATAAACCCTAATATAAGGGGGTAATAATACTGAAAATGTTATTTAATAACATGGTAATCATGATTAATACAATAGTTATTTATAAAAAATATATCTTAATAGGAATCAATTGGAAATCAAAATGAATACCATAAATAATTTCCCTGAATAAAGAGTATAAGGGCATGATTCCTTAACATGAGAGGGTGATTTTAAATGTTTGGGATGTGATCTAAATAATCATTGGGGAACCTTGGATGGGTTTTAGGGAGGGATGGAACGAGTTAACTAAGGACCAATAATTTTTAGCACGATGAATTGGAGGATTTGTTGGGTTATAAAGAAAATGATCGGGTATTTCATTATTAATTTCCTTCCAAAGGCTTTGGAGTTTATATGATAATGTATTCATATGAAAAAATATTATAGAGTTTTTTTTACTTCTTTATATCAAAAAAGTGAGTACATCATTATATTATGTGTTTTAGAATTCAAATACTTAAAATAATGACCTTTGTGATGTTGACGTCAGAGATGTTTTAAATTAATTAAAATTAAAAAATTAATATATAATATATTTTTTGTATGATTTATTACGCAATTATAAATTTAATAAAATTATATAATGAAAATAATTTTAAAGTGTTTAATATATTTTTTTTTGTGGATAACTTTTTTGGAATATAGTACTTATCTTTTATGTAAATATTACATCATGATACACAATATATAGTTATATAGTATTTAATTTTTAACAAAGATCCAAATAACTTTGGTCATTTTGAAAAAATAGCATTGGATAATTATGATATATTTATTCAATAACCCATAATTATTTAGTCTAAAAAATTTATTATTATGAAAATGTATAATTTCTACTAGAAAAAATCAATATATAGAGATATAATGGGATTTTAAAATAATAGTTTTCTTACCCTTATAATAATTAAATTGTGATACCAAAGAATTAAATATTTATTTATACTTTAAAAATATGACATTGTAATAATATTTTATTCAAATTAAATATCTTTAAAAATTATTCAATTATACAAAAGGATATTTGTTATTGAAGATATATATATCTTAAAATTATAATATTAGATTTTTCGCGTTAAAATAAAATTTATACCAAACTATATATTTTATAATTTAAAATAGAAAATTAGAATGTGATAAATAAAAAAAAAATTTATTACATAAATAAATTAATATTCAATTTTTTATTGATAGATAACCATTTATTACACTATTCAATTACCAATGGATGTGGTGTTTGATGGTGAGATTTTATTGGGTTGGTTTGGATAACATAGATTGTGAAATTGTGTCTATTAACATGGACATCTCGTATAAATGGATTTAAATTATTCTTTATTTATTGAATCATGGACAATGATTTGTCAATGAAAAAACACAATAATGTTATTTACCTCATAATCTATCATAAATGCGATTCATAGGGTACAATCCCACAAGATGATGATGTGTCTTCATTTTTGTATGTCAACTGGACATTATTATAAAATATAATATGTACCAATAATATGATAACAATATAATGGATATATTATCAATAATTATCCCACAAGATGTTTTTTTAATCCAAAAATTTATAACATGTAATGGACCATAACAATTTTTTTATTATGGTGTCTATAACTACATAATTTTATAATAAATTTTTTAATACCAAAATTAAATTTAATATATAAATATTTGGTTAATTATGTATTCCATGATCAAACATGTGGATGGTCTTCTACATAGGTCTTAATTGGTTGACAACAATTAGTTTTTCCATTATTATATTTATGTGCCACTACTTCATGTTTTCTTTATTATGGACAATATCAAATCCATAGGGATGTAATCCCATTTCCACTCAAGGGTTTGTAGGGTATATAAAAGTCTGTAAACCCGCTAGTGTTAATTTTTCTCCTACTGAATTGTGGGAAACCTATAAAGTATATATGAGATAACCTTTTTCATTATAAGAATGAATTTCTATCAGAAAATTCCATGATACCTTATTTTGAGTATGAGAGGAACAAGAAATTTAGTGGTATATGACGCTCTAAAAAGTTTCTCTTAGTTGCCTATAGAAGTGCACTCATGCCCAGGGAAATACACAGTATCATCTACATCAAAAACCAAATGAAGTATTTTATCTTCACCCAAATCTCATTACCTCAGGGAAAATCAATTTTCTTTAGAAATTTCTATCATATTCAATGAATAGAAATTTGATTAAGTCAATAATATAAACTTGTGTATAAGCAGCCAATGACATTCATAAACATCTAGATGCATTTTATGTTGAATATTCATAAACTTACATTCACTATAACATTCCATAATATTTTTTGTCTCAGTAATAAATCACAACAAATAAAAAACTTAATTTACATTCTAATAGAATAAATTATGATTGTATTAAAACTATATAATCTATCTAATTTTAAAATCATGATGGAAAAATATTTTATTATTGTTAATGAGATCTATTTATACAATGATGTTCTCCACCATCATATAGTGTATCCACAAACCCATGGAAATAAGAATGTGTTCTAACTATAGGTTGCATGTTGGGTAACAACACTCCTGATACCTCAACAAATGATATTATAATACCATGAATCAAATCTTGTACATCATAAACAATTTTTTACATACAATAATTGAAAAAAAAAATTGTATATCCACTAACATGTTCTTGTGAAATTGGGATCATAACTGAGGTTTACTATCCTTTAAAATATATAATTAATTTTTTGACAATCATTATCCCATATAAAAGTTAAAGCCTTGTTGATCAATACAATGAGTTGTTCAGTAAGGAGTGAATTTTTTTTCATTTTTTATCTATAGTATCTTAGTCATCCAAATAGGCTTCATATATCAATAATATTAGTAGTAAAAATCCAATTATAAGTTACTCTGACATTATCATGATACAAAGATAGTATATTTATTATTATAATTTGACTGATTAAGTGAAAAATTTTCCCTTAGGAAGATATTTTTTATCATTACATATATTCAATTCTTTATTACTATACATTGTATGACGGCATGGTTTTTCGAATGATTGTATATTCATTGATAGTATACAAAGGTATCATCCAAAAAAATGATCAAAATGGAATTTGGGTTCAAGTAAAATACCTTATTCACGAAATTCATAAAAATATTTTGAATTTTTCATCTCAATTTTTATAATCAAATACACATTAAATAAATTAATTCTTTGAGTGGATAGAATTGTATTTTTGAGTTCCTTACATTCACCTCATGATTTATAAATCCCTAATAAATCATTCAAATTATTTTGGATCCACAGATCTGGTTGGTTGGATATTATATATGAGGATGTGAGTACAATTTCCAAACATTAAGTGTATTCAACAAATGATAATACATATAAAGACTTAGGGTACAATACATATTCCTGGTGAAATGTATAGTTAATCCCCAAGGATAAGTATAGGGTCATATAAACAACTTGGAATCCATTTTCTCTATCCTACTCTCTTTTACCTATATTATGATAGGTTCTATCATGTACATAGGGATTGAAAGAATTTATTCTACTTGATTATTTACAATGGTGTACTCTACAAATATATTTGATGGTATCCCATAATAGATTTCAATGATTCCATCACCAAATTAGTTGACAACTAAAGTAATACTATCTTGAATAATCCCTGATCATATATATAAATGATTTTAATTTTTGAATGACAATACAACCTATCCATAATTCATAGGTCTTTCTTATTTTCCCTCAATATCTTATTCTCATATTTAAATTTAGCAAAAGCTATCAGTTGGTGTGAAAGTAACTATCGAATGAAAAAAATTAATATATCTTTAAACTTTTATTTACTGTTCAATTTTGATAAAAAAATCCGTGTAAAATCAGTTCATGGATAATGATTATCTATATTAAATGGCAGCTTCCTATATTTATAGGACACTACAAACATAAATAAACACCGTAAGGATGTGTTCCCAACTGAGTTCCAAGAGACAACACACTACAAAATTAATAATCCTCAGTACTAAATATACCCATTATATCCATATTAATTAGTGATTGTTAGTTTTTTGTCTCCAATGTGGTAGAATATATTTCCATGTATAATAATATCAAATATCATTTCATTTATGTACCAATTCTATGCTCTTTATGTGTACATTGCACTGCATATAACATTATGTATCCACGACCACAATATATTGCCTACCCCCTTGAAAATGTCAACAAAACTAGAACAAAAAAAATTATATACGGATCTCTCTACCTTAAATACCTACTCACAATTATAGGTGTGTATTGAAGATACTTATTACCATGGTTCTGTCTTATAACACCATAGTATTACCTGAAACTATTGGAGATCCTATTCCATTGGGATTTAGAGGAATCATCCTGGAAAATTTATATAGGTGACCCATTCAAATATGTATATGATAAATTGAGAATTCCTTTTACCTTCTGTTACACACTTATTCCACAGATATAATACAAATAATTTCATGATTATGGACATGAACCCCAGTCCAGGGAGAAAATAACTTACAATAAAAATTTCCTGAGATTTCATGTGAATTGAAAGTGTCATTACATGGAACTCACAAATCTATGATATTTATTGAATCTAGGGTTGGTTTAATATTTTTTCCGTCACATAAATGATTTATTGGACATCATATGAGTTCTCCCATGGGATTCAAATCCACATCTTGTGGTCCTATAAAAGTTTGGAAATATATATATCTATATGAAAATTGACCATAATAGTTTGAATGTATGAAATTATAATAAATCATATATTAATGTGATGTATGATAACATTTTTTAATTTAATTAATTCAATTATTATATTGAAATTAAAATTACAAAATAATAAAAACGTGAGGGGTGTTTGGGTTAAATAAATGAGTGGTTGATAATTTCATTTTAATAAGCACCCCTCACGTTGTGGTTCATGATGAGGACTTCATCCACATATAGTGTAAATGGTCACTTGGAATATCTAAGTCATTATTTATTTGGAAAGTTTAAAAATTTATATAATTTAGGATAAACGGTCAGAATATAAAACATGTGAAATTATAGAACAATATGTATATATAGGTTCTTTTATGGAAAAAAACACTTAATGATGCACACATTTCATGGGGTTCGGTAAAAGAAAAAAAATATATATATATATTTCCTAGTTCATCGTAATGGAAACCAATTGTCATCTCAAATGGTGTGATTCATAGTTATTCAATCACTAATTATAATCCACCAAAAAACATATTGTCCTATTTTCATTATCTTATAAAATATTTAATATAATAATAGAATATAATGATAATCTAAACATTCCAAACCGGAATTAAATTATAGAATGGTCATTATCAATGAAATTAAATGGTACATGTTCTATTTTTTAGGATCCATATTTATTCATCATTTTTTAAAAAGTTAATTTGATTATAATGTTTTGAAATATCCCATTTGATAAATTAGTCACATGTTTATTGGTTTCAAAAATTTCAGTACAAAACCATAATCATTTTAAAATGTAACACTAACTCCTCCTATAATTAGGGATCATAAAATACCTCAGTTGGGATTTTGGAATCTTTCAGTACCCAAGTCAATCGTATATTTTTTTATACATTTAATAGTTTAACTCAAACATGTGAATATCTCTTTTTAAATTTATGTGTGTAAATGTATATAAATTAAATAGTTGAGGTGGCATTAATATTGATGTTATTTTGGAATATCAACACAACAAATCAATTCTCCATCATTCTAAAGACACATAGATTATTAATTAATTAATTAAATCAAAATATTATGGGGCATCAGATCCACCCCTGAGGGAAAACCTTAGGAAAGTAACTCATAATTTATTTCAATTGGTTATATCAGAATAATGAGATAGTTATGAGAATGATATTTATAGAGATAAAATATTATTTAAGAAAAATATTTTGAAAAAATAAAATGATGAAATTATAATGTACTACATAAAATAAATATTTTCTATTACCAAAAATGAAAAAATTGAGTACAAATTGTTCTTATAGATGTGCTCCATGACGTCTCATATAATAGAAGGAACCAACAATTTTTATTGAAGGATGATTCCTAAAATTATCTTCATATTTATGAGATTGTTTTTAATTGGGATGTATTTCGATTTTTAACATAGTATTTTATTCTCATACATATATATTAGATGTAATAAATTCCAACAATGAATCATAATTTAGTATTGTAAATTCTTCGACATGTGTAGCTTATTATCTCCATTATTATTCTAAATCAATTCACTACATAAATATCCCTTTATATGGATGGAAAATGAACAATGTGATTCTTAGTTCCTGGAAAAACCTACCACTGCCAATAATGAAATTCCCACACAAAATTAAAAACCCCAATGTGAATGGAATTTAATTTATTCTATCCTTTTAGAGGGATAAGTTAATGCTGGTCATCCATGGACAAGGCCTTAATCCTCACTCGAAACTACTATACTTCTAATCGAGAGTCCTCTATTGAGTTGTACTTCCTCTATGACACAGTTATCCTAGGCATTGGGGAATACCTGACACAATGTGGGAGTAACTACAAAATTTATTCATTACCACAATGCGACATTAACAATGGATATATAATTTAGATCCCATGCATGAAAAAGATTTTTTATCATTAAAAATCGATTCATAATGGTATCCTAAAGGTTTAGTTTCTATCAATTGAAATCCAAATCCTCAATACTGTTATTACACTATATCTTAAGCCCCATGGTGGTGGACATGGAGGTTTATAGAAAATGGAAGATAGGGACATATGTGTAATCATGAGATATATAGAAGTTCCCATGTGGTAGGGTAATGTGTCCAACGTATAATGATGACATTTTGGTTGGTAACGAATATTTCTATATTACACATTCTATTATATTACAAAATCATGTAGAATAGTGATTCCATATATTATAATACCTCCAATAAACTGTTCTGACACATTATTTTTTGATGGGATCTTGATATACACTCATACACATAAACCGTTTGTTCCAATATTCATGAACCACTCATGCATTATCCCTGTTGCTATGAAGTTTCCATACAACCACTCCAAAGGTTATATCCTCTAGTTTTTTTGGATTCCTAACCAATAATTTGATATATATATGTTATGTACCACTGTTAGGTTTAGTAATAACTTTTTGGCCATATTTTTAATTTGATAAAACATTTATAACATATTGTATAATTCAATGAAAATAATCATGAAAACATTAAATTCTATTAATTAATATATTTATTCAATGTAATCATTAGTTATTTGTCATTTATTATTTTTCTTATATATAAAATAAACATTTAACAATATGTGACTATTGATTAAAACACTTATAAAAAAAATATAAAAAATATTTGTAATTTTAAGTTATTAAATGAGTGTACTGATACACTACACATGAATTATGCATGTCCGCATGGAATTAATCATGAAATTGAATTTGGTGAATAACTATAGGACTAAAAGATTTTAAATTTAATGGTACTAAATAATATGTTTCTCAACATTTATTAAACTCTCATGCTCCACCAAAGATTTTAAAAACATTAAATTATTCATTACTCAATAATTCAATGTAATTTTGTTTCTCCTCTTTTAAAATGCATTAAAATATAAATTTATCCATCTATATTTCACAATTTATTAATATCAATCATTCAATTTAATGATGTAACAAATTTTTAATAATAAATCCTCATCACATAGTATTGAAAATAAATTTGAATCATCATCATATAATAAGAATACAAATATTACCATAAGATATCAATGGAACTAATTAATTCATATTGTAAGGAAAACATTCACTTAAAATCATGAAAAAATATAAATAGACAATATATTAACTATAAAGGAACAAGTTATGGATGAATTGATGATAAAAAAATTATTTCGAAAAGACTGGGTTTATCTCTATATCATAAAACATGATATTAAAATAAATCATTCAATAAATATCATTTTTTCAAGCTATTACCACCTACATCCAAATAACTAAGTAAATTACTTGAATAAATAAAACATAACGGATAAATTTCAAAATATTTAATTTTATCAGTGATTTTTTTTTCATTTTATAAAACAAGCATTCCTTTTTTTAATGATAAAAATTTAAAAAACATCATATCAATTTTCTCTAATGGGGTGAAAATTTATATTTAAGTAAATTAGAAAACCATTCCCAATACCCAAATAACACCACCCTAATTATAATTACAAGGTATCATATCCATTTAATAGTGAAATTCCTCACCCCATACTATAAAATTAAAATAGCCTAAAAATTCCTCAAGGAGGATATGGATGTGTATATGTTTTATGAAATTTGTGTCATTCATAACATGTTTATTCATGTTCCCTTTGTGATAAACATATATTATTTTTATATGTGGCCCTAAAAATAATGTGTTATCAGATAAAATTAATTATTCAAATTTAATGAGTTATTCTTAAATCGCCTTTTTGACAAGTTATAATGAATTTTTTAGAATGATACACTCACCTATATCTCTCTAGGAAAATAAAAAAGATAATATATATAATATAAAGTCATGAAATACTTTCCTGAATAGAATATACAAAATTTTATAGTCTATAATGTCAAGAAACAAAATAATTTCATATTAATTTTATAAATACAATTTATGAAAAATGTTAGAAATAAATAATCCATATAAATCATGAAATAATTTAAAACTATAATTCCTAATGTTAATTGATGTGATTAAAACTAATTATTCAATGTATTATCATATTCATTAAATTAAATTATAATTTAAATCTAAAACATAGTGTTGTTGCGTTTTAGAAAAATTCTTCTCTTAAATAAGTTATGTAATGAATAAAAGATCATATATGGGTATGAAATTGATAATTTCCATAACAAAAAAATGTAAAAAATAATGGGATTATATAATGGTAATAAAATATGATTCAACTCCATTTAATTAAAAATCCATATTTTCCCTATTCAAATAATTTGGCAAGAAATCTCATGTCATCATAGACCTACAATGAAAAATTAATCATATAAAACTCACAAAAATTTTCATTAATGTTAAAAAGAAACACCAAATAGGTTTAATCCTAAATATATTCTTATGAAAATTATTTAAAATAATATTAAATGAATGAATGAATATGTATATTTCCTTGAATTATCTCCTAAATAGTATCCAGATTTTTTTTGCCTCCATAATGGAAATACAAACATTCATCCATATATGTCTTGTGGGTGTAGTTATCTTGATTACTATAACAAATATCCCTAAATGGTTAAATACCATGATGTGAATCTTGGTATTAAACATAGAAATAACTTTTCCTTCGGATCATATTTAATTGATAATAAATCACTTGTCTCTACCTTTATAGTATTATTATCTAACAAGTAATTAATGAAAGTATGAGACATAACAATTTCACTTGGTTATCATGCACTTGTATACATATATGGAGAATAAAAAGGTACTGTGACTAAATATCATATTTACTTAGGAAAATTTATTTTATAAAAATTGGATCGGGCTAAATATACCTCTTAGATTAAAAGAAATTACAATTTGAATTATCATTGCTCTCTTAATTGAATATTGATCAATACTTTTTTAGAGGAAAATTCGTTTGAACACTCAAATTAATATGTTTCAATCCTCATTTGGAGCATAATTTTATTAGACATTCATCAACATGATGAATACCAGATTACCAATGATTTACTGGTCAATCCCACCAGGTCATATAAGATTTACTATTTTGAAAAAAAAAATTTCAAGCATCGTGAAACCTCACCAGTGTTTGATTTGTTTCTAAAACCCCATAAATTACGTGAAGATAATTAATTTAGTGATTCCCACAAACTAAACAGTTATCACTACTTTCATGAAACATAAATATCCTTCATTCTACTCATTATCTTCTAGAATCATAACCATCCTTCATGATGCTCACAATATATGAAAATCGTATATATCCTTCATTAAAATATCGATCATCACAAAAAATGATATAATGAAAACTATCATTCAATAAAATTACTGTAGAAACCACATTTGTTAATTTGGAGACTTTGGATTCAATTTAATTCTTTATCTATTAAAAAAATTTGGGGGTAGTTTCATATTTATAGACATCCCCTCCCCTTCATGAAGAATTAATCCTCTCTATGACCTTTTTTCCAATATCATTTTTTTCACAAATGTACCTTCCTTTATGAAACAACGTTGAATGGTTACCATTCTAGAACATTATCATTGTATCTTAACTTACTATCTTTTTATCGCAACTCATCCACAATTCATAATGATCCATTCATTTATGACACATCAAAAAATATATTAGAACCACTACTTTTTTATGATTAAAAAACCCATTCCCAATTCTATGTTACTGCAACATTTTCATGAGTCATTCCAAGAAATATATATTACCCAAATCCTTAATCATCCACTAATAATTGGAAACTAAAAATTCCTCAGATAATGGATAATTTTACTACTCTGTACATATTGTTTTCTACACCACCTCTAGACAATCTATTCAATTTTCTTGAATCATTGCAATATACATTTTCCACAATAAATCATATTAAATGGATCTATCGACCTTCTTACACAACAAAAAAAATCATCCCAAAAAATTGTAATGGTACTTTCTTAGTTATTTCCCCATCATCTTCCCCATTAAGTTATTTGAAAACACTTTCACCCTTTGAAACATCATGAATTATTCATCAAAATTCAATGAAAATTATCCTATTTTGATTATAGATACTGATCTATTATTTACTGACAACTCACTATGAGCTAAGAAGATCCATTATTGGTGTTACATATAAGAGTACCATGAAAATTTCATTATTGATTCACTTCATTCCAATCATATTCCAATCATTTCATCATGAAACTAATCTGTCAAACTATCATCAATCATTTCTTGCATCGTAATATTTAAAACTCCACCTATGTCATCTCTCTAAACTTCATTTCTACCTTATCAACATCTAACTTATTTTGGTCAAAATATTTTCTCTCACAGGTTAGTGAACCCAATAATCACTCATTTTTTGATGCAACTATAATGAACCAACCTTAAAAATTATATAATCATGAGTTAAACCAATATTTCAACATTGATTATTTTTTTTGTCAAATTTTTTTGAGAATGATGTTATAAATATAACATTACATCTCAAAAAATTACACGATTGACACTTCTACATTATATATTTTTTTCACAATAATAAATCTCTTTAAAATGAAATAATAATTCGTTTCATGATATAAATATTCATGAATTCATCCATTCTCTTAACCTTTCTTAAAACCTATGAAATTGTTTCCAAAAACATGGGATGAACATAAAAATCTCAGTAATGGTTAAAAATAAATAAATAAACCATTAATTCAACAATGCATATAAATAAATGAAACCATAATTTTCTCTCATAAAACATAATCTCTTTAGAATACCTCCTGAAATAATAATATTTATAAATATCAGACCAAAATTATAAATCATAAAATTTAACTTGTGCATTAATAAAATACATACATTGTATGATTAATAGTTACATAGGGAGTTACATTTGGAATACCCATCACACAATATTACCAATTCTCTTAGGAGAAACAATAAATTATACCTCCATCACGTTACCCAAGGCATTATAGAGATATCTTGGGCTGACCCTCTCTTCGATTATCATAGAACAACCTATATATGTAAATGATTCCCATGAACTATGACATATTCATAACACATAAAACAAAAATAATGGAATGATAACACTTCCACATTGAAATAATAAATTATCATTTCAAGATATTGACATAATCAATGCTTTCTCAAAAAATGAATACCAAAATTTATAAATTTGTAAATGGTATTTATTTTACATTTACAAATAACATATCTTGTCAAGGATTCCAAATATTAAATAATGCTCATGGAGGCGGAAAGGTCATTTTTACCGCATACATTAAAAAGAAACAGTCTCTTCTTCATTTTGTAAAACACATCATAAAACAAAAGATTCATTTTGAACACTATTTAATTAAATTAAAATAGAAATGGTGTAATTAAACACCATATAAAATAATGTTTTTTCTAACCAAAATATGACTCAATGAAAGGAGATTGAGATGCAGTCCCTTACCTTGAGTCTGACTAATCATATATGTTCCTTTTTCATTCTAAATAATAAACATAAATATTGTATAATTTTATATGAACCTTTTTCAAGTTTATTTTCTCTACTATATCTATAAAAACATGTTTTAATCGTTACATAATTCTTTTAGTTAATATCGATCATTTTGTTGATATTCTGAACTTGGGTTAGAAAAGAACTTATTATAATTACAAATTTTCCATGTGGTAAAAATTCCATTATCTCAAAAATGATATTAATGATTTAAATATCATATATATATATAGTATATATATAAGTATGTATTTATAATAGTACATAAAATTTTGAGATAATAAATTAAAAGAACTATTCATGGAGACGGTAAGTCGTGCGTTTACAGGAATGCTACATTCATTTATTTTTCATATTTAAAGGAATGAAAACTAAATTAGACATAGATATATTATATTTATAGTATAATATCATATTTCTTTGTGTTACATAATTTCATTAAAGCAATTATTTATATGTTACATGTATGTCATGAATGAGTCATATCACTCTTAGGGGGTGGTAGTCCGCACTTCCTCAAATGAAATTATTGTATTTACACTTTATGGAAAGGAAATTGCTATTATTTAAATAAAAACAGAAGAATATATAAAATAAAAATAAAATAGATATCATATATAAATATAGTTCATAATAATGGGAATCATGAGAGGTGGTGATGGAAGATTGAACAATCATCATTTTGTGAGACAGTAGTTCACTGTCCATAGAAACTGTATGTTCATATTCATTATACGGGGGTGTGAAAAAGTGTAGTTCGAACACTTATCATAAAATCATCCTAGTATATTGAGGATAATTTATTTTTTATTTATTCACAAAATAAAAATATAATAGAGAGTTAAGTAGTATAATAATGAAAATTACCATTCAAGAATACACTACCTATTAAAATGAGTAACTCCCTGTGATATGAGCCAAAATGAATTCATGAATTGCCTTATGCCTAAGGTATGGATTCTTGAACAAATAGAGGGATATTGAGAGATTATTTTGGAAAAGGATGTATTAACCAAGGGTCTTGAGAGGTGTGATTAAATTGGTAGGGGTGATGCACTTTTATAAAGACGGAGGAGGGGCACTTTATGAAAGTTTTGAAGTATTATTTTATTATAAAATGGTTTTTTGGTTTAAAATTTTCCCAAAGTCGTTCATTTAAAATATAAGATGATTTTGGGTTGTAAACACTCAACTAATAGGTTTTAGACAATTCTGGGTCACAAATTTAACCTTATATTTTAGCATTAGCCTTTGGTTAACTAATTTAACTCTTATAATGTATTCTTGTATATTCATACTATATGATTTATATAGTTAATATAAAATTCCAATAGAACCTCAAGTGGTTATATAATGACATATTCCACATTATCTACCTCATTTGTACTAATCATCGATTTAAATAACTATTATATCAATTAATAAAATATTATTTGTTTTGAAAACCCATTTATGTCAATTCTTATACTATTCATATCATGAAATTTTAGAAAATTTATAACACCTTAATTATTTCGATATAACTTCATTAATTAATATATAAAAAGTCATAATCATCGCTAAAATTCATAGATGGCGTAAAATTTTTTACAATAACATTATTTTAATATTGATTATCTCATTTATTTAAATCGTTCATTATTATGGTAATCACTACATCATCATTGTGTAATAAATATATTAATTTATCTAATGTCTAAAAATTATAAAATATCAGGATATAGGATATATTTTTTGATTTATAAAAAAAAATTTCATCGAATAGATCACATATGTAACCCTATATTAATATTTTTTGTAAAAAAGCTATGTTTATGTTATATTTCTCAGTACATTAAATTAATTCTTATAAAATGCCATTTTCTATTAAAAGTGGCTCCATGGGGTCAAAAAATCATCCCACGGATGTCCACGGATGGAAATATCTCATCCAATAATATTAAAACAAGTTTCAGGGTAGTTTAATATTGTTATCATAATATTTGTTTACCCTTATTTATAAGATCTACCCTTGAACAATGGTAAATAAAATAATTTTTGGAGTTACAGTTCATAATGTTTTGAAATAAAAGGTACCTATTTACAAAATTTATAGCTTCTGATTCCTAATATAGAATCTATATTTCCAAATTCAGAAAATATCAGTTGCAAATACTAATTTAACTTTAATTGCTATTGTCAAAACCAAAAATCTTGTCATTAATAAGTAAAAACTATCAAAAGATTGAAATGTGTTTATGCCCATTAACAAAGTAACATTACTTCCAATTACCGAAATTTAATTGAATGATTAAAATATAAACAATTTAAAATTTAAAAACATTAAATGTAAAATTGTACAATATATATAAATTATATTAAAAGGAAATTTTGACTTAAAATGGTATATTTTTTACTATTTATTAAAAATGAACTTTATCAAAAATTACCAGAAATTTATCCAAAGTGTATTTAGATTTCAAGATTATATGGAAGAGTAATTTTTTGTAATATAGAACATATAAATGTGACAAAAACTAGATTTAAAAATATTAAACCATCAAAATGAAGTAAATGACCATTTAAAAATATTAGAGTATGTCATGCATATAATGAGATCCATTCTTATTTTATGTATCTAAAATTTATCAAAAAAATGTAATGATATTTAACCAAAATGTATAATAGTATTTAAGTTACTACTGTTCATTCCATCCAATACAACGGCTAGGAATTAACTGCTATTTAAAATAATAATAATATATTTTTTTCGGTATAACTCAATGTTGTGTGCAATGTAAAATTTCAAATAAACACGATATTGCATGTTGAGTAATCTATTGGAAAAATAATCCCCTTTCATGTAAAAATAATTTAGTATTCGTAATTTGTAACATAAATGGAAACATTTTGTGCATTAAAAACATGGGATGTTTCATCTTTCCACAATTTTGGGAATTGTGTCCCTATAATTCTATTCACTTAAAAAATAAGTGGGGTTATATATCCCTCATAGAATTTTCAGATTTCCAGGTTCCAACTTCAACCATATGGTTTTTCTCAAACCCATTGACTAATGAATTATTGGATTCCGCAACACTTTATCTCATCGCTAATGAATCTAGACTGGTTGTTCCCCATTAGAAATATTCACTTCCATATGAACTACATATAGACTCAAAACATGAGAGGGATCAGACAAATACATTGCCAACTTTGAAACATGAAAAACATTTTGTAGCTAGGATAAACATAGAGGTGAAGACACTTTGTAGCAACTAATCCAGCATTCATTAGGATTTAATAGGGTCCAATGAAACACAGACTCAAAATTCAATTCTTACTAAAACTCATTACACATTTACATGGAGAAACATTGAGAAATACAAGATCACCTACCTAGAACGAAAGATCCATCATTCAGTTATATGTATAATTGTTTTTCCTCCTTTGAGTTGTTCTGATGTTCATCTGAATCAAATGACGTTTTTCAACCATCTCTTCAACCAATTTTTGACCCATCAACATCCTTTCACCTACTTCATCATAAAAAGTTGACTTTCAACATTCTTTTTGATATAATGGATCAAAGGGTGACATATATATATTGAAATGAAATTTATTATTTTTATAAATTTCTACCAAAATATGATATTGGGCCCATCTTCCCAGGGTATCCATTTATTAATCATGTATTATATCTTTTAATTTATGAATATTACCTTTTGAATTCCCATATGATTGTATATGAAAAGATGTACTCAATTTTATTCTGTACCCAACGACTTCTGAGGGCCCTTCAAAAAGTTATATGTGAACCCATGATCACAACCAATTAAATAGAGTGTGGAACTCAATGTAACCGACTGTCTCATTAATATACAATCGATTATGTTGATCTAGATACAGATTATCTTCAATCAGAAGAATATTATTAGATTTATTAAATCAATTAACAATAAACAATATTTCATTATTACCTCATGAAGAATTTGGTAATCCCTATACGAAATCCATGGACAAATTTTACCAATTCCACTCTAGAATTGGATACGGCTAAAGCATCCCTTTTAGTGACTACCGCTCTTCATCAACTTGTTGAAAAATAAAACATCTCAAGGTAAAGTTAGAATATTCTATTTTCATTCAATCCCACTAGTAATACGCCCAAATATATTGGTACAATTTACAACTTAAAGGATGAACTAATAATTGAGAACTATTAGCTTCACATAAAAACACTTTCTTCAACTATGAATCAAATGGCACACATAACCTCCCAAAAAACACCAAAAAAATCATTATCAATGTTAAATTTAGGTAGCTTATCCTTCTAAACCAATTCTACATTTTATGCAACACATTGTCTTCCTTTTGCACTTCTATTATTCTATCAGTTAGAGACAATTTCAATGCCACCTAAAAGAAAAGAGGGGAATTCCTTCCACCAAAAACTTCTAATCACATATTCATAAAATCAAAAACCAATGCATCATGTTCCAAAAAATAGGGTTATTGTATAATTACTCTTTTATCTCAAACCATCTGACAGTTTATTTTCCTTTCCCATAAGGTAATAGTCCGTGGAATTTTAATACTTTATTAACTCTATACATCTCTTATATATAATGTTTAATTCGTTCCGAATGAATATATACATAAATATTTTTTTATCTTTGTATATCTCACAATTTATATCTAAATTTATTCCTCAAAATTTTTAACGAAAAAATCACAACTATTAATTTCAAATCAGGTGAAGTGTAATTTTACTCATGACGTTTCAACTGACATAAAGCATATGAAATTATCGTATTACTTTGCATAAGGACACACCCAAGTCCTTTTAACAAAGCAGAACAACAAATAAAAAATTCACCATTCCTAGATGATAGTGTCGAAATTGGTGCATTCAACAATCTTCTTTTCAATTCTTGGAAATATTCATTACTTATTTTTTCCAGATAAACATAACACCTTATCATGTAAACATAGTCTGGGGACAAGATAACTGTGAAAAATTTTCTGTAATCCTCCTATAATAACCTGCTAAACCATGAAATCTATGAATCTCAGATATATATGTGGGCCTTGGTCATTCAAAAAAATAGTATGACCAAATTTTATGCCATATTTTGAAATAATATGACTATGGAATAAAAAAAAATTCAACCAAAAATCATTCTTGATGAATTTCCGATAGAGTTTCTTTTGTTTTATGGTTTGAAATAAAACCCTGATGTTACATTCATGGTCCTATTTACTTTTTGAAAATACCAAAATATCATCAATAAACACAACCAAAAACGTCTCCAAGAACTCATTGAAAATTCTATTCATAAGATACATGAATACAATAGGTTCATTTGATAACCAAAAATTCGTAAATAAAAATTCACAATGGCCATATCTAGTACAAAACTCAGGCTTCAGAATGTCTTCTTCTTTTAGATTCAACTGATGGTACCCCAACATCCTGGAAATCTTTTAAAAATGGTGAGCTCCAAGGAGCTGATCTAAAAAATCATCGATATGAGCTGAAGGATACTTTTTATTAACATGTATGTTATTAAAGGTTCTATAATAAATTCAAAGACTCATTGAGACATCATTCTTTAAAAAAAATAAAGGATCACCCCATGTTGATGGGTTTGGTTGAATGAAACGGTTATCTAATAACTCTTTTAATAGCCTCTTTCTTTCTAAAATTTAAATTTTATTTATTCGATATGTGGGTTTTGAAATTTTATTTCCATTAGGAAATAAGTCAACTTTAAATTCAACATACCAACCTAGAATTATACAAGGGAACAGATCAGAAAAAACATAATTTTATTCATTTATTGTGGGAACATTATTAATTTGAACATTTCCATTCTTTTCAACTATATGAGCAATGTAACAATTGTTTGCATATTATATTAGTTTCTTATCATTCTGATAGTTTATCAAAAATATGGGTTCATTCTTGTACAAAAACTGATATTATTTCGGAAAATAAGGCTCTTTAGCTCTGTAGTCAATATTTTCAAGATAAATGGAAATCCAATCCATAACCAAAATAACATCAAATCTACTAGAATAAAAACAATACGGTTTGTAGATAGATTATTTAAGCACATATTTACATGAAGGTTCTTATAATATATTTTTGTCTCAACATTTCCTCTAAGAGTTTTTACAATAGGTTCATGATTTATAACTTCTTATGGAATTCATAATTTACTAGATTTTTTTTAAAAAACGAATCAATGTGTAGACACTGAATCAATCAACACATTATAATATTCTATGAAAACAAACAATATACCTGATAATAATTCATCTGAAGTCCCAACATCTATTGAATTAGTTGAAAATGTTTTCACCACAACATTCTTCTTTTAGTCAGGCTGCTTTTCTTTATTTGAGTTCTTCGTTGGACACTCATTTGCATAATGACCCATTTCATTACACATAATATATTTAAATGACATTAAAAATGTTTCTTACAATTAACATGATCGTTTGCAGTGCCATTACGAGACTGATGTCCTATTTTACCTCATTATAAGAACTTACCAAAATTCAAAAGGCATTCCCCAGTGTGATTCTTACCCCAATTTTTACAAATTATAAACTGTGTTTCATATGATCAGATTTTTTTTGAAGTGTTCTTCCACTACATATTCCACCTCGAACTCTTATTCTGTCATTTTTCAAAGAAAAAATTATCATTGATGAACTCCATTTCCACATTCTATGCACATCGAATAGGTTTTTCAAAACATTTGAACACAAGTGAAGATATATCGCTTTAATAAATTAGATTTATTCCTGATTAAAAATGAATTATTTTACTATCATGAACTCATATGAAATTTTGAGGATTCCTTGTCATTAGAGTGAATGTTTCTTCATATGCAGCAACTTAGTCATCCTCCTTCCTCAATTCCTAGAATTTTTTTCCCATCCAAAGTCAATCCTCCGTAAGAATACATTTATAAAGAACCATACCTTTGAATTCATCCCAATCAATAGAATAAATATCCTCACAATCCCAGGTATTTTTAACATTCGACCACCACTAATTGGCTTCACCATAAAATTGGTAAATAGCAAGACTAACCTTTTGATTCTCTGAACAACCCATGACATCGAAAATATTTTCCAGTGATCCATTCCACCCTCCAACTAGTACATTAATGAATTTATATATTACCCACACAAGGTTAATACCTTGATACAATTATTATAAACAATATATTCACCTATCCACAGAATCCCTTAATCTAGAAACGGATCAACACAGCTATCTTCCAAGCTTCCAAATCTATCGATCCACAAAAGATCGACACCTATGTATTGTAACATCCTAATTAAGTAATTAATAATAATAAATTCTTATCTATGTATATTTATGAATTAGATAGTGTTGTAGAGGATTAAAACGAGAATAAATCCAACCTTAAGCATGAAATACTCTAATATTTTTAAAACAGTGTTTTACCGCTTTTTGAGGGCGAACCATTTTTAAATCTATATTTTGAAAATTTTATAAGATATATATGTAAAAATAAACTTATTATTTTTGATTGGGACATTGAAGTTTACTTTGGATAAATTTCTTGTATTTTTCTGGTAATGGTCATTTATTTAATGAATAGATAAAAGTGTTGTATTTTAATTCAAAACGTCTTTTTATTCTAATTTATTTATATAGTTAGATTATCTTTTTAATAGGTTTTAAAGTGAAATTAGAATAAATTTTTACCCTTTAATCCAATGGTGGTCATTGGAATTAATATCACTTTGATATTGGACATAAACGAGTGTCAATATTTTGATAGGTATTGTTTATTAAAAACATGCTATTTGATTTGACAACAAGATTTAATTAAAAAATCAATTAATTAAACTTATATTTAATGAATTTGGTAAAATAGGCATCATTATTGAATTCATAATATCAAATATATCTTAGGGGGATGTTTTGGTATTTTTCTGAAAAACATTAATTTTTGATGAATTGTGAAACCACTAAGTGGTACTTAAAAAATGATTTTTCGTTTAAATGAAATTTTACCACCTCTGTGTTTTGAATTTCAAAAATCCAACATACATGGTTGTCATTAGGAAGTAAAATTTTGTTCAATGGGATTAAATTATTTTTTTGGGGAATAGTAACTTTTATGTTTTTAATCGCGATTAAAGGTAATTATTGTAATTTAAGGTCAAAATAATGTTTTAATAATATTAAATGACCTTGAAACATGTCCTACCCTTATTGGATGTGTCATGGCCGACCCAGACAACCCATGGGTAGATGTTTGGGACCCCATGGAACCACTTGGGTAAGATAATGACATTAATGCCTTTTATTTAAAGTAAAAGTAAAAATGACACAAACATGTATTGTTTTACTAAAACATTTTCTACATAGGGTTACACAAGTCAGATTTTTGACTATAAAAATTAATAGGAATGATAAAAAGATTTCCTACATTATAATATTTTTTTATAATTTTTATACATTAAATAAATTAAATTATTTATGACATCATGGTGATGCAGCGATTACGTCATTATTTAACGATTTAAATAAAATGAAATTATAATGTAAAAAAATGAACTACACATGTCAAAAACCTATTGGATGAGTATATTTCGAAACCTTATCACCTTATCCTTGAAATAAATCAATTTTGGACCTTTAAAATCTGAAACTCATTTGAAAATAAAGTAACATTTTATACATTTCCAAGAGTGACCCTCCTCTCCTCTTATAAAAGGCCCCCACCTCTACAACATTACCCACGCCTCTCAAGCCTTTGGCTCGGCCATGCTCTGATCATTTTGTCCCTCCAAATCCCTCTCCTCATCCTAGAATCCTTACCATAGGCCTAAAGCTCTTTAAAAAACCCTTTTTGTTCAAACCAAAGGGAGTTACCCGATTTTATGGTAATGCATTCACTTGTGTTATTTTGTTTTATTTTTCTTATAAAACCCCCTAAAATCTTTTTATTAATTTATTTTGTAACAACTCCAGTATCTTCAATATACTAGGGTGTTTTTATAATAATTATTCTAGCTACACTTACACACACCTACATCTAATGGTTAAAGAACATAATGTTTTTGTGGTTGTTGAATTTCTGCCTCACGAAACGATGATTGTTGAATATTCTATTAACAACTTCAAAGGTGGTCATTAAGATGTCTCTATATTTATATATGATATATAACATGTTTATTTTTTCCTTAATCTTCTATATTTTTCATTTATGGCATACTTTTATGGTTTCCATTATGGGTAAACGTGATATCTTCATTTTAGGAAGTGCGGACTACCTCCCCCTAAAAGTGATTTGATTCGTTAGTACCATATGTGTTATGTATAAAGGATAGAATTAATGATATTATATATGATACCATAATGAAATTATAATAATTTTATGTATCATTATGTTTTAATTCCATTAAATATGAAATATAAATGGAAGTATCGTTCATGCGTACGTACGGCTTACCGTCTCCATGAACGATGCATTTCATTTCTTACCACTAAATGTTATGTAATATTATAAATGCCTGTATATAATGGATATATATTATATA
Organism: Viscum album; assembly: GCA_963277665.1. NCBI lineage: Eukaryota > Viridiplantae > Streptophyta > Magnoliopsida > Santalales > Viscaceae > Viscum > Viscum album. The sequence continues at coordinate 792,482,797 of OY728143.1, read as the reverse complement.
TATTATATCTAAATAATGAATATAATTCTGGATATAATGGATAATTTACCCCATGAACAAACATGTACTTATAAAGAGTTTATTTTTTACTCAAGTAGAAATGATCGGAAAAACGACCATTATTAACTTAAATAATTACATAGTGTTCATAAAATGGTAATAAGTGATATAAAAGAATAATTAACTTGAAAAAGGTTCTTAATCAAGTAGAAATTAACTCAAGTTTATTTTTCAGGAGGTTAAAGAATGATTGAGTCAAGTCGGACCCGAGGTATGGGACTTCGTCTCAATCTCCTTTTATTGAGGAATATTTTGTTTTATACACAACGTTCTTTTATATGGTGTATAAACCCCCTTTACATTTATGTTTATCCAAAAGGAAACTTTTTTAAATGAAGCGTTTTACTAAATCAAAAAATGGAATGTTTTTGTCATACATATGCGGCGAAAACGACTTCTCCACCACCGTGACCATTATTTGAGTTTAGGCTACCTCTACATGTCATACCTTTTTTTGAAAAATAAATACCATGTTTTCCTTTTATTTTATTATGGTATTGAAAATGGTTTTCATAATGTTTTTATTATATCAATGTGTTGTATTGATATCTTTTGATAGAAATGTGGAAATGTAATGTTTCCTTTATGCATGTTTTATATGATACGATTATGTTATGGTTCTTCAGAATTGTTATAAAGACGGGTGTTTTTGTGATAAACTAAGGGAGGGTGAGCCCGATATAGATCTCTAATGCATTGGGTAACGCAAAAGAGTTAAAACGTTAAGTTTTCTCCGAAGTTATTTACGGAATATACTGTGATGGGTATTCCAAACATAACCAAGTGGGTTACTCCCTACGTAAGAATGTTATAAATGCCTCAAGTTACCTTTATGTCTTATGATTTCTATGATTTATTGATGATTTTATGAGGTGTGTTAACGTGCTTATGTTTTATGGGTAAAGTATGATTTCATTCATTCTTATGTATACATGTACTCATGTTTCATTTCCGTATCATTATATCCCTTACTGAGCTTTTTATGATCATCCCAACTTTTTGAAATGTTTTTCATAGGTCAAGGTAAAGGTACGTGATATGATGATTAGTGTCAAGGACATGTAAAAAAATAATCCATGTTTTATTTCAAATATGTTTTAGTTGATGGAAGAAATGAATACTATCTTTTATGTAACCACTTTGTTTAAATGTGGAATGTAATGTATGTTTTATGATATAATTCTCTATAACTCTAATCTGGAAAAGATCTTCAACGTGTATTCATGAAGTAACTCAAGATTAAGTAATGTTTAAGGCTGGGGCCTTATAGTTGGTATCAGTGGTCGGTTTAGATAACTTTAGGACTTAGAAATATATTAAATGATTATCCAAAAATATTTTTTATGGTCATTTTGAAATGATATATAATTTGAATATTACCAGGTTGCTTCATCAAAGACATGTTTGTTCAGAATGGTTTTCCGTAGAGGAAACAAGGAAGCAGTGCTAGGAAGGCATACAGAAGGAAATGACCTTACGAATCAGCATCCTGAGATGTTCAGAATTGGAACTGAACTGTTTGTTTTAGTAATGGCGTAGTTTACTCAAGCGATTATTGGTGGTGGTATCCATGCATGAGATCAGCCAGATCAACCGCAGAGGAACATGTCAGTAGAGGAACATTTCATGAGGCAACATCCCCCATCATTCATAGGATCATCTGACCATGTGCTAGCTGAAGGGTGGATTGAAGTACTGGAGAAGATTTTCGATGTCATGGGGTGTTCAGAAAATCAGAAGGTTAGTATTCCTATTTAACGTTTGGAGTGTGAAGCAGATCAGTGGTGGTTGATGGATAAAAATATCAGGGACGCTGATGAGATTGATGCTCTCGACTGGGATGAATTCAAAGGTATGTTTCTTGAGAAGTATTTTCTTAAGGATGTTCGACATAGGATGGAAAAATAATTCTTGTAATTGAGGCATGAGGAAGACTCAGTGGCTGCCTATGAAGAAAGTTTCACTCGATTGGCAAGGTATGCTCCAAATTTTATCCTAGACCTTGATAGTAAAATCAATCATTTTTACTCAGGATTAATGCCAAAATATCGAATGGCATTATCTTCTCGTGAGTTCAAAAGTTATGAAAAGCTTGTTCGATGTCCTGAGAAGGTGGAAATGGAGTTTGTCGATGATCAAGTGTTCTATAACAACCAACAGAAGAAGAGACCGAGGTGGCAGGAGAAAGAAAATAATTCTTCAAAAAAGTATGATGGTAAGAATGCTATGTTTCTAGTTTGTGATAAATGTGGTAAAAGGCATGCTGGGTAATGTCTCTTGAATTCTGTATAGTTCTACTGATGTGGTAAGATGGAACATAAGGCTCGTGATTACACTAAAAAATATCAAGGTGATGGTAAGTCCAAATTTGATTTAGAGTTAGTGAAATGTTTTAAATGCAACGCGGTGGGTCACTATACAAATGAGTGTCCGACAAAGAGCTTGAGTGATGGGAAGCAGATAGACTACAAGCAGAAAAGGGTGGTGAAATTCTTTGCAACTACTTCAGTAGATGTCGGGCCATCAAATGAAGTTGTATCGGGTACATTGTAGGTTTTTTTTTTCAGATTATGCCAGTGTGTTGTTTGATTCGGGGTCTACACATTCTTTCATCTCTGAAAACTTTTCTAGTAAAATTGGAATACCATCTCAAGAAATGACTCCTGAACTTGTGGTAAAAACACATGTGGGAAATATTGAGGCAAAAAGAATTTATAAGATTCTTCCTATCCTTATTCGTTGAAAGAACCTACTTGCAAACCTTATTGTTTTACCTGTAGTAGAGTTTGATGTTATCCTAGGTATGAATTGGCTCTCTATTTACCATGCTAATATTGACTGTAGAGCTAAAGAAGTTTCTTTTAAAAAGACTTTCGGTTTGTGTACATGAATGAACCATTACTGTTGATAACATATCAAGAGGCCGAGAAACTTATAAAATATGGAAATGAATGTTACCTTGCACATATCATTGAAAACAAGAGAACTGTTCAGATTAATGATGTGCTAGTGGTAAATGAGTATCCTGATATTTTTCCTCATGAGTTTCCTAGAATAATACCCGATCAAGAAGCTGAGTTTACAATTGGCTTAGTTCATGGTGCTAAGCCAATTTCAAAAACCCCTTATTGAATGTCTCAAATTGAACTTTTATAGTTGAAGGAGCAATTACAAGATTTATTAAGGAAAGGTTCTATTCGACATAGCACATCACTATAGGGTGCTCCTGTTTTATTTGTTAAAAAGAAAGATGGTCCTATAAGACTTTGAATTGATTATAGAGATTTGAATAACATCACTGTTAAGAACAAATATCCTTTGACACATATCGATGATTTGTTTGATCAGCTTCAGGGAGATCAGTTTTTTTCAAAGATTGACCTGAGATCGGGGTATCATCAATTGAAGGTAAATGATGCAGATATTCCAAAGACCGTGTTTTGTACAAGATGTGGCCATTATGAATTTTTAGTACTGCCCTTTGAGCTATCCAATGCACCTCTTGTATTCATGGGCCTTATGAATAGAATTTTCCATGAGTTCTTGGATAAGTTTTTTGTTATTTTCATTGATGATATTTTTGTGTTTTATAAATGTAAATAAGAGAATAAAAGACATCTAAGGGTTATTTTACAAACCATAAAAGAAAATAAATTGTATGGTAAATTCAGAAAGTGTGAGTTTTGGTTGCAACAAATTTCTTTTCTTGGTCACATTGTTTCTAAAGATGGTATAACTGTTGATCCTGCAAAAAAAAAGTTGTTGAAGAATGGACAAGACCCACAAATGTAATTGAGATTCATAGCTTCCATGGTTTGGTAGTCTGTTATGGAAGGTTTGTTAGAAATTTGTCAGGGATATCTAGTCCAATGACTAAGCTAACTCGAAAGGCTGTTATGTTTATCTGTACAAAAGAATGTGATTATTGTTTTCAGAAACTGAAATGAATATTGGTGAATGCTTTAGTTTTGGCACTATCTTCCAGGAATGGTGAGTTTGTTATCTACAGTGATGATTAATTGAAAGGACTTGGTTTCATCCTAATGCAGAATGATCAGGTAATTTCTTATACTTCATGACAGTTGAAAACTAATGAGTTAATTACCCTACACATGATTTGGAATTAGCTGCTGTTGTTTTTTCTTTAAAAATTTAGATGTATCATTTGTATGGAGTAAAGTGTGAAATATATACCGATCACAAAAGTTTAAAGTATATATTCACTCAGAAATAATTGATCATTAGATAGAGGATATGGATAGAATTAATCAAGGATTATGATTGTACAATTAATTATCATCCGGGAAAAGCAAATAAATTGGCTGATGCATTGAGTCGAAAAAGTAATGCTTCATTAACCATGCTACGTTTGGAACGATATCCTTTGGTTTTTGATTTGATTAAATTTGGCATAGAAGTTGTTGGTTTAGTAAGTTCTTATGTTATTTTCCAGGTATCAGTGAGATCATCTCTATCAGACAGAATCAATCAATCACAGAAGCAAGACAGTGAGTTGTAGAAAAAGGTAGAGCTGGTTCAGAAGGGTATGATGCCTGAATTCAACATTGATAGTGATTGTGTTTTGAGATTTGGGAAGAGATTTTGTGTTTCTTGTGATTCCTAGTTGAAGAGAGCGTTGTTATGTGAAGCTCATAGTTCTCCATTTTTTGTTCATCCTGGCAGTACAAAGATGTACAGAGATCTGCGAGAGTATTACTGGTGGGATGGAATGAAAAGAGATATTGCTAATTTTACTGTGAAGTTTTTGACTTTTCATAAGGTTCAAGAAGAGCGGCAATTACCGAAAGGGATGCTTCATCCTTTACTAGTTCTATAGTTGAAATGGGAAAATATATCCATGGACTGTGTTGTGGGATTTTCAAAGACACCACGAGGTAATAATGCAATCTGGGTTATTGTTGATCGCTTGAAAAAATCTGCTCATTTCCTTGTTATACGAGAAACTTTTTCCCTATATCATCTTTCTCATTTGTATCATAAAGAGGTAGTCAGGTTACATGGAGTTCCCCTCTCCATTTTATCTGATCGTGATCATAAGATTACTTCAAAATTTTGGAAAGGACTTCAGAAGTCGTTGGGTACTAAATTAAATTTTTGTACAGCTTTTCATCCTCAATCAGATGGGTAGTCAGAACAATGAATTCAGACTTCAGAGGATATTCTACGTGCTTGTTCAATGGATTATCAGGGAATTTGGGACCAACAACGTTCTTTTGTTGAGTTTTCGTATAATAAAAGTTTTCTTCCATTATTGGATGTGTAATGTCTGACCAAGAAAACCTATGGGTAGATTTTTGGGACCCCATGGAGCCACATGGGAAAGATAATGACATTAATGCCTTTTATTTAAACTAAAAGTAAAAATGACACAAACATGTATTGTTTTACTAAAACAATTTTTACATGGGGTTATACAAGTCAAATTTTTGACCATAAATATTCATTGGAAAGATAAAAAGATTTCCAACATCATAGAATTTGTTTTATAATTTTTAGACATTAAATAAATTAAATTATTTATGACATCATGATGATGCAGCAATTACCTCATTATTTAACGATTTAAATAAAATGAAAAGATAATGTAAAATCTATGAACTAAACATGTAAAAAACCTATTGGATGAGTATATTTAGAAAACCTATCACCTTATACTCTATATAAATCAATGTGGGTCCTTTAAAATCCGAATCTCATTTGAAAATAAAGTAACATTTTGTACCTTTCCAAGAGTGCCACTCCACTCCTCTTATAAAAGGCCCCCACATCTACCACCATACTCACACATCTCAAGCCTTTGGCTCAGCCAATCTATGATCAATTTGTCTCTACACATCCCTCTACGCATTCTAGATTCCTTAACTTAGGCAGGAAGCTCTTCAAAAACCTCTTTTGGTTCAAACCAATGTGAGTTACCCGATTTTAAGGTAATGTCTTCACTTGTGTTCTTTTGTATTATTTTGCTTATACAACCCCCTAAAATATTTTTATTCATTTCTTTTGTAAAAACTCCAGTATCTTCAATATACTACGGTGTTTTTATAAGGGTTATTAGAGCTACACTTACACACACCAACATTTAATGGTTAAAGAACATACTATTTCTGTGGATGGTGAATTTCTGCCTCATGAAATATTGATTGTTCAATATACTTTTAACACCTTAAAAGGTGGACATTAAGATGTCACTATATTTATATATGATATATAATATTTTTATGTTTACATTATGCTTCTATATTTTTCATTTATGGAATACCTTTATTGTTTCCATTATGGGTAAACGTGATATCTTCATTTTAAGAAGTGTGGACTACTGCCCCCTAAAAGTGATTTGAATCGTTAATACCATTTGTTGTATGTATAAAGAATTGATTTAATAATATTATATATGATTACATACTGGAATTATAATACTATTACGTATCATTATGTTGTAATTCCATTAAATATGAAATAGAATTGGAAGTGGCGTTCATGCATACGTACGGCTTACCGTCTCCATGAACGGTGCATTTCATTTCTTACCTCTAGATGTTATGTAATATTATAAATGCATGTATAAATGGATATATATGATATATATGATATCTACAGAATTAATATAATTCTGTATATAATGTATATTTTACCCCATGAACAAACATGTAATTATAAAGAGTTTATTTTTGACTCAAGTAGCAATGATCGACAAAACGACCATTATTGACGTAAATAATTATATAGTGTTCATAAAATGGAAATAAGTTATATAAAAGGAATAATTAACTTGAAAAATGTTCTGAAGAAAATATAAATAACTCATGTTTATTATTTAGGAGGTTAAATAATGATCGAGTCAAGTCGGACCCGAGGTATGGGACTTCGTCTCAATCTCCTTTCATTGAGGCATATTTTGTTTTATACACAACCTTTTTTTATACGGTTTATAAAACCTTTTGACTTTTACGTTTATCCAAAATAAATCTTTTTTATATGAATCGTTTTACTAAAGGGAAAAAGGGAATGTTTTTGTCGTACGTATGCGGCGACAATGACTTCTCCTCCGTCGTGACCATTATCTGAGTTCCGACTTCCTCTACAAGCCATTCCTTTTATTGAAAAATAAATACCACGTTTTACCTTTCTTTTATTATGGTATTGAAAATGGTTTTCATAATTTTTTATTATATCAATGTGTTGTATTGATATCATGTGATTGAAATGTTGAAATGTTATGTTTCCTTTGTGCATTTTTTATGTGATACGATTATGATATGGTTCTTGGGCATTGTTATGAAGACGTGTGGTTCCGTGATAAAATAATGGTGGGTGAGCCCGATATAGCACCTCGATGCATTGGGTAATGAGAAGGAGTTAAACGTTAAGGTTTCTCCAAAGATATTTAGGGAATATACGTTGATGGGTATTCCAAACGTAACCAAGAGGGTTACTCCCTACATAAGAATGTTATGAATGCCTCATGTTACCTTTATGTATTATGATTTCTATGATTTATTCATGATTTGATGAGGTATGTTAATGTGCTTATGTTTTATGGGTAAATTATGATTTCATTGATTCTTATGTATACATGTACTCATGTTTCCATTCCATATCTTTATATCCCTTACTGATCGTTTTATGCTCATCCCAAGTTTTTGAAATGTTTTTCACAGGTGAAGGGAAAGGTACATGATATGATGATTAGTGTCAAGGATGATTCAAGAAGGAATCCATGTTTTATTTTAAATATGTTTTCATTGATGGGAAAAATGAATACTATCTTTTATGTAACCACTTTGTTTAAATGTGGAATGTAATGCATGTTTTATGATCTAATTATCTAAATCTATAAACCTGAAAATATCCTCAACGTGTATTCTTGAAGTAACTCATGATTAGTTAATGTTTAAGGCTGGGGTCTTATATGTATTCCTATCCACATGCTCCCTCAGTCATAATTATAATGATATTCTTTGAACAATTAAAAAAACCTTAAAGTTTCAGGTATGTGGAACTAGCATTTCACAACATTTAAACTTCATGGATTTAACATGTAGGAATTTATAATAGATCTCGTGCAATTTTTTGAGTTCATCAATCAGTACTAAAATCTTTCAAATGACCTATAATGTAATGGCCTTTATCCCAATAGACATTAGGGACTCCAATGGTCGAATTGATTCCAGAAAGTTTAGTGACACGTGAAAACCTAGCACTACAATGGAGATTTTATAATAGAAAAATAAGAATTCTTTTTTAAGGTATGTTTTAATAGATTATAATATATAGTTTTTATTTAACGGTATTCCTTTCATTATGATATAGTTTTCTGAAAATGATCAAAATAAGTATGATGATTTTTTACAGGAGTCAGTATGATTTATATTGACACAAAAACATAGTCACTATGATAATTAGACTTATGTGTATGATAAAAATAATATTCAGTTTTTATGATAGAATTTGTAACCGATATCGTTATGGAAATCATGGAATGAATAATGCTTCTGAATATCCTGATTATAATTATTATCATATGGATAATAATGAAAATCCTAATGAGAAATATGGATATAAATTCGCCCTGAATGTATGTCAAAACAATAGACAAATTCATTTATAAAATTATTTGAATTTAAGGGACTTAGTAATTATATATTTAAAAAAAATTGATTTGAAAAACATGTGGAATAGAAAATTAAAAAACAAGTCATTAGACTCAAAAAATTAAACATTTTTTAAAACAAAAAAACTATAAAATAGTAAATTACTATATAAAATATGATTCCAAAAGATAATTAAGGAACAATTTTTTTCAGAATTAAAAACATATATTTATCTCTTTGAATAATTAAAAAAATTCTAAACAAGATATTGAATGTGATTAACTCAACCTTAAGATAACATATTCTATATGGATTGTACTCTGTTATATTATTAGTGTATCCCCCTTATTAATACAATCACCACTTTTGTGATCATTTATCCCATGGTTTATATCATTTTCCACCTATATAAATCAATATCAAAAACATGGATTTCCAAAAATGAATAATTAATTTCTTCTAATACATGTAAAATAGTATGAGAACAAAAAAAGGCATGATGAGATAATAATTTTTTTCATCTAGAATAATTTAATGTAAATTAATCCAAAAAATGGGAAAATATCATCTAAAATGTTTTTCGATATCAAATATATTCCCTGATTTTTCAAAAAAATGCAACAATAGTTAAGAGAAAATAATTTATTTTCATTCTAGTTCTATTTATCATTACCATTATCCATCGTCATGAGATATAAGAGAAAAATCATAAACATTTTGACTTCCATTCTACCATACGTTAGCATATAACTGTTTTCCTATTGAGTTATGATCATTCTCTTCAAGATAATAAATTATATGCTCATTGTTATAATTAAAATATTCATGAGAGATAAAATTTCCATCTAGTGAAAGGATATTTTTTCATAGGATTTGATTTTATGATCCTGAACTTCAACACTATATGTCATTAAGACATTCTTAATTTTCAAAATAATTATCTCATCTTAGTAAAAAATATACTTCGATAATTTATTTTTAATAAAAATCAATTTCTATTCATTCTATTTGGTTTTTTATAATGGGAATCATCTAGACTTTTGAAGTATTTCATCATTCCCGAAGTAATACTTTCTATCTTATTGAATGAAATTGGCACTAGATTTACCAGACATCTACTATCTTTAGTTGAATAATTTTAATCAATGATCCTTTGTTTAACATTATAAGACCACTTATCTACTTTTTTGCAGTCTTTTTCATTCTCCCTATAACATTCCTAAAACACTTTGAAGTCACCCTTGAGCTTTAATAACATTTTTTATAGAGACTTGATTGAGACCGAACATTTGGTTATATTTTCATGAACCAAATAAATTTTCCCGTATATCCATGGGAAAAGAATATTATTATCAAATAATCTAATTTATGAAACAATATACTAATTTTTTTAAATGGATAGTATTTTTTGAATTAGTATCTTCCTCATAATTAGGATGTTCTCAAGAATGACATCCAACAACATCTTCCAATTTATCATTCCAATTTTGGTCAGATATGATTTTTACCTATTTATCTAATACATTTCTGAATTTTTATATTTTATATTTCTTTGAGGATTATATTTATATGGATGGTGACTTACAATATATTTCCTTTGAATATTTCATAGGTATTATATCTTACTCAGACTTTTCTTGTTCAGGAGGTTCCTTTTCACTTTCATCCTTCTTTTCTTCTTTATCTTCGAGATAATCATCTATTTATAAAATTTGAGTATCTTCACTCTCTTTTGAAACATATTATTGAACATAGTTTGTTTTTTCGGTTCACCGACTAATTGTTTTCCTTTTTAATTTTCTTCACCAGAGATAGTGAGTTCTTCATCTTGAATGTCTTCCCTAATAACAATTATGAAACTTTATTTTTCATAATTTTTCAATAAATTATCTATATAACTTATTTCAACATTTATTCATTTCATATATGTTTATTTTCATCATCATTGAAGGTTTATTCAATCTGTAGTCTTTCATAATGGGATTCTTTAAGATAGTTAACAATTTTCGTGTCTTCTTTTTTACTTTTCAACATGATTTTTTCAATGTTAAGAAGCTATCACATCTGTATTATTCCTATTATTTTAAGGTTTTATTGAAAAAACATAAAAACCTTAAGTTTCTATCATAGAATAATTTATAATTTACTGTTTTGTAATTCCCTTACTTCCTCCATCTATTTCATTTGAGGATTCGGAATCTGCATATTTAACAAGTTTTATTGATTCTCTATAAAAATTAAATTTTGGTATCCTTATTAAATCATCACTAATAAATGGACCCTTAAAATTTATTAGTACTGAAAAGAGAGGAGTATAACAAAATATAATGGTTTTATAAATAATCACAGTCAAAATCACTAGAAACGTAATCATTTGGGACTTTATATAACCATACATCAAATTTTTTATATTTTAAAAATTTAACCTAGAAAATATATCTTCCTCATAAAAAATATAATCTAGAATAATTACATCTAAAACATTGATAGTTTCTCTATCAAATGTTCAACTAAATTAAATAATTACATCCAAAGAGCTATAATTTTATTGTTTGATGAATGAGTTGTTATTTTCCATTGATCATCATGAATCTCGAAAAGGGATTGCTCAGCTCTTTCTTTTCTGAATGATCCCTTTTTCTTTTGGTAGCTTCTGAGAACAAAACTAAGCATTGACTTTTGATGAAACAATAATAAAATGTATAGATGGAATTTATCATATTATTATCTCTATATCATAGATGTAAATCTTTTCTTTTTAATCATCATAAACCTTTAATGTAGTATAAAACTATTTAACTTCATCAAGTATAAGGCCACAGCCTTAAACCTTACTTAAAATTGAATTAAATGAATAATTCACACTGAGGATCTTTTCAGGTTTAGTGTTTTAGAGAATTAGGACATAACTATTACATCTCAACAGATTACAAAGTAGTCTCTTCTACTAAATTTCCCTAAAATAAAAATTCTTAAAAAGAAACATGTCTAGTTTCATGTTTTAGGTAGCATGACTTTCCCTTGATCCCATCCTTGACCCTATTCCATGCTAAGTCCTATGAAAAACATTTCAAAAACTTGGGATGAGCATAAAAACTCAGTAAGGGATATACAAAGAATAAAAACTGTTAGTTTATCAAAACAAATAGTAAACCATGTATACTTTATCAAGGTAATACTTTTCACCTTTATGAAGTAGTAAAAACTCTTCACTGAATAAAAAATCATTACGTACCTTTTTGTAACCAATGTATTACCATAAAACCCATATAAAGAACACATAACATATATAATGGTAGCTTGGGACATAAACATACTTAAGTGGAATAACCATACGGTCGACTCCCACACATATCACTTAATGGGATAGCCATACGGCCAATTTCCATACATACTTAATGGAATAGCCATACAACCGACTTCCATACCCAATGCATTGGAGGTTATAATGTAACCACCCGTCTTGGTATTCACGGCACCACCCGTCATATGGTTTATAACGTAACCACCCGTTAAAATGTCCAAGTACCAATATAAAATCATAAAACATAAAACCAATATAAAGGAATGATAACATTTCCACATTTCAATCATAATATATCATAAATATATTGACATAATAGAATCCTTTTTCAAAACCATTTTAAATCCCAAAATACATAAAAGAGTATATGGTATTTATTTTATTCTAAAAACATTACGGCTTGTTGAGAAAGCCAAAGACCAAATAATACTCGCGGCGGCGGAAAAGGTCGTTGTCGCCGTGTATGTTAAAAGAAACATTCATTTTTGTCGTTTTCTAAAATGATTCACAGAAAAAGATTCCTTTTGTATAAAATTAAAAGTCAAAAGGGGTTTATACACCGTATAAAAGAAAGTTGTGTATAAAACGAAATATGCCTCAATGAAAGGAGATTGAGACGAAGTCCCTTACCTTGGGTCCGACTTGACTCGATCGTTATTTAACGTCCTGAATAATAAACTTGAGTTAATTTCTACTTGATTAAGAACCTTTTTAAAGTTAATTATTCCTTTTATATCACTTATTTCCATGTTATAAACATTATGTAACCATTTAAGTTAATAATGTTTGTTTTGTCGATATTTGGTTCTTAAGTCGAAAGTGGACTTCTTACAATTACATGTTGTTCGTGTGGTCAAAGGTTCTTTATATCCAGAATGACATTCCTGATTTGGATATCATATATATCATATATATCCAGAATATATATGTATTTATAATATTACATAATCATTTAGAGGTAAGAAATTAAATACACCGTTCATGGAGACGGTAAGTCGTACATACGCATGAACGCTACTTTCATTTCTTTCTCATATTAATGGAATTAAAATTAAATGAGAGGTATGTTTATTTTAATTCCATAATTATATTCATCATTTAGATGTATCATTCATTATATACATATACTTTTAATAGTACATTACATTTGGGGATATGAAATGAAATGCACCGTTCATGGAGACGGTAAGCCGTACGTACGCATGAATGCTACTTTCATTTCTATCTCATACTTTAATGGAAAGAAATAATAATGATATAGAGGTATATTATAATTCCAGTATAACATCATATATAATAACTTTAAATCAATCCTTTACACGTCCCACATATGGCATTAGCGAATCACATCACTTTGAGGCGGCGGTAGTCCGCACTTCCTTAAATGAAGATATTGTGTTTACCCACAATGGAAACCATAAAGGTATTCCCAAAATGAAAAATACAGAAGCTTAAAGAAAAAAATAAACATATTATATATCATATATAAAAATAGTGACATCACAATGGCCACCTTTGAAGGTGTTAAATGAGTATTGAACAATCATCGTTTCGGGAGGCAGAATTTCGCCATCCACGGAAACCGTATGTTCTTTAACCATTTGATGTAGTTGTGTAAGAGTGTAGCTCGAATAAATCTTATAAAAACATCCTAGTATATTGAATATACTGGTGTTGTTACAAAATAAGTAAATAAAAAGAGTTTATGGGGTTGGAGAAACAAAATAAAACAAATGAACAAGAGAGAATGAATTACATTTAAAAATGTAACTCCTTTTAATTTGAACCTAAAGGCTTACTTTGAAAGGATTCTTCCCAAAGGGAATCTTCTAGGATGAGGAGAGGTATGTGGAGAGAGTAATTGGGCAGGGGTTGGCCGAGCCGAAGTCTTGAGGAGTGTGTGAAATGAGGTAGAGGTGGGGGCCTTTTATAAGAGGAGAGGAGGGGCACTTTTGGAAAGTAAAGAAATATTACTTTATTTGAATATGTGTTTCGGTTTTAAAAGGTCTTACATTGATATAATTAGTGGATAATGTGATAAGAGTTCTAAATCCACCCATCCAATAAGTTTTGGACGTGTGTAGTTCATATATTTTACATTATCTTTCCATTTTATTTAAATCGTCAAATAATGATGTCATCGCTGCATCATTATTATGTCATAAATAATTTAATTTATTTAATGCCTAAAAATTATAAAAAATACTATGATGTAGGAAATCTTTTTAGCTTTCCAATGACTATTTATAATCAAAAAACTTATCTTTATAACCCCATATAAAAATTGTTTTCGTAAAACATATTATGTTTGTGTCATTTTTACTTTTACATTAAATAAAAAGTTATTTATGTCATTTCCCAACCAAAGTGTCTCCATGGAGTCCCCAAGTTGACCCATGTATTTTCTTGGTCGGCCATGACACAACCAATAAGGTTGGGACATGTGTCTAGGTCATTTTATATTATTAAAGCATTATTTATACCTTAAACTACCCTAATTACCACTAATCGCGATTAAGAACTTAATAAGTTACCATTCACCAAAAATTATTTTTCTCCCATTGAACCACATTTTACTTCTTAATGACAACCATGTATGTCGGATTTTTGAAATTCAAAACACAATGATGGCAAAATTTCATTTAAACGGAAAATCAGTCTTTATAAGTACCACTTAGTGGTTTCACTATTCATCAAAAATTGAAGTTTTTCAGAAAATTACCAAAAAATAACCCTAAGCTATATTTGATATTAAGAATTCAAAAATGAAGTCTATTTTACAAAATTAAAAACATATAAGTCACATTAATTAATTTAATAATTAATTCCCGCTGTCAGAGAAAATAGCGTGTTTTTATGAAACAATAAGTATCAGAAGATTGATACTAGTTTAAGTCCGATTTCAAAGTGAAATTAATTCCAACGACCACTATTGGATTTAATGGTAAAAATATATTCTAATTTCACATTAAAACCAATTCAAAAGATAATTTAATCATATAAATAAATTATATTAAAAAGAGTTTTTGAATTAAAATACAACATTTTACACTATTCATTAAAAAATGAACTTTATCAGAAAAATACCAAAAATTTACACAAAGTAAAATTTAATGTCCTGATTCTAAAGAAGAGTTTTATTTGGTCCAAAATAATGTATAAGAGTGATCAAAACTATATTTAATGACAGTACTCCATCAAAAGGCGATAAGTGATCCTTTAGTGAAAACTAGGGCATATACGCCTAAAATTGAATTCTTTCTGTATTTTAAGCCTTTATCTTTTATTGGATAAATGTAAAAACATTTAAAAACATACATAATCATATTTTAGTTATTTATATCCATTCCCGCCAATACAACGGCTACATGTTAACTACCATTTAAAATAATATTATTTTATTATTAGAGTGCAATGTAAGATTCCCAAGAAACTCGTTGTTGCGTGTTGGGTACGCCATCGAGCATAGCGTCCCCTTTAAAGTCATATCAATATTTTATTCACAAATATGGATAAATATAAAGATGAAATATTCTTTATTTACCTGGGGTGTCACATCCTTCCCCCCTTTTGGGAATTGCGTCCTCGCAATTTTTAAAATTGAGCTTGGAAACATCCTTGAACGTCCCACATCGGAACAAGAGTCGGTAAAACAATAAATTTAAAATAAAGGAAGATAAGTATAGAGGTCACCCGAGTTAACCCATACTAGGATTCCATGTAGGAAAACATGGACATGGAGGAGAAAACATAGGGTCATGTTCTGATGGAGAGTGATAGAAAACATGTTTAGGAGAAAGTTTACCATGAGAGAATCACAAACTTGTGATGGGTTAAATGGTATTCGATTCCCCAGTAGGAAAAGTTAATCGACAACATTTTTGTTTTAAGTTACTTTTTATTGAGGAATTTATTCATAAGGAAACATAATCATTTATCATGTTGACTCTCATCATATATTAGATTCCTTACAGAAACTCATATTTTCTCCAAAAGGTGAGTATTTAGGAAGACTTGTTCGCATTAAGAGTACTATAATCAACTTCTAAAGAATCACCTAACCCAAAAAAAATAACTACATACTTCCCATATCTTTAGACCATAACCATAACCAAAACCAAAAAGGTTAGTACAAGGTCAGATAATCCAGAAAAGGATAACCCTTTATAAAAAGAAAATCTATTCTTAATCTCCAAAATTTGCCCAAAAAAATCCAATGTTCAACGAGGACCATCTGATAAAAAAATTTGTCCATTAAAATTCCTCAAAGTAAACCAATCTAAGATTGAAACCCAAACATTTTAAGGATTTAGTCACATAGTCTTCCAAGTTAAATCGTAACATTTATCTCCAAACAACATCAGTTGCTCCTAAAGTCCCGTATTGAAAAGTAATTTACCTAATCACATATCCTCCATGATAGGTTAATCATTTTCATAAATGACCCAAAATCATCTTACTCTTAATTCTTAAAATCATATAACCAGAAGGAATCAGTCAAACTAACCAGGGACTTCACGTAGTCCAGTGGTAGGCGATAAATACCAGTCGCACTTTGGTTGTGGGTTTGATTCCCGCAGCTTTGTCCGACGCGACGGGTTGTCACACGGTCTGCGTGTTGTCCTTTTTTCAAAACTAAATAATTCTTAAATCATTCCCCAAAAAGGGATAAAATCATCAAAAATAACCATAACATAATTTATCCTCAATTTTATCTCATGCCTTTCACTTCAATCATAATATATATTAACCCATAATTACCTCAAAAGTTAGGATCATATAAACCCAAATGGTTCTTTATAACTATGTCCACAAAAGAAGAGATAACTATTCCATGAATAAAATTTGCCTATATTAAACATCAGGGTTACACATAATATAAAATGTCTTCTAATGTAACCCCGTCATCAAAAGAGACTTAATACTCTTAAGAATTTCACCATAACTCTTTAAGCCCTTATATGTTGACATCTTACTCATTCAACATTCTTCATGATCAATTAACCATTCCTTTCCAACTTATTCCGAAATACCTCTTTCCTACAAAAAAAATCATGAATCATATCCTAAGATTCCAAAATAGGAAAACAATAGTCATGAAATAATACATACCTTTGATTGGTCATTGTCAGTTTCTTCATCCTCAATAAGAATGGCATTAGGTAGTGGTAGACAAACATTTGTACACTCTTGGTGACCCCATTCACGAAACTTCTTCATAGGACATGTGTTTGCATAATGACCATGCACACCACATTTAAAACATTCAATTGATCCCTCAGAAAGAACTTCTTTCCCTTTCCTCGAGTCAACTGGATGCTTCCTTTTTCCATGGAAGGTTCTTGCTTTATGACCTTCATTTCCACATCTATAGAATATTTCTGTCCCTTTGAAACATTTTCCTAGGTGTTTCTTTCCACATCTTTGACACATAGGTATTTGAACACACTTACCATTATGATTATTACCTGTAGTTACGTAGGGATTTGTTTCTCGCATATATGATGCCGTATAGAAATCACCAAGGTTTAGGTGGTCAATCATAACTCCAGATAATTGGTTGAGGATAAACACAAGAGTTCTCATTACATCTCCCATATCATTCAGTTGCTCGCTCAGAAAACTGTCACAGTTTCCTTCACATCCACCGTTACCTTGGTGCCTGCTAGATCCAGCCATTTACTAAAACCAAAAAGGGTCAGTGTGAGTATAACAACAAAACCATCATGTACTAATGAGGAAGATAAACACTAAGATATTCTTACTCATTCAATTTATCTAAAACTAGTACTCTTTCTGAAATCCTAACCATTATGGTAATGTCACTTATGATTAAAGAATACCCTAACCTCTAAAGTTATCTATACCGACCTTTGATACAAACTATAAGGCCCCAGCCTGAAACATTACTTAAAATTGAATTAAATGAATAATTCACATTGAGGATCTTTTCAGGTTTAGAGTTTTAGAGAATTAGGACATAACTATTACATCTCAACAGATTACAAAGTAGTCTCTTCTACTAAATTTCCATAAAATAAAAATTCTTAAAAAGAAACTTGTCTAGTTTCATGTTTTAGGTAGCATGACTTTCCCTTGATCCCATCCTTGACCCTATTCAATTCTAAGTACTGTGAAAAACATTTCAAAAACATGGGATGAGCATAAAAACTCAGTAAGGGATACACAAAGAATAAAAACTGTTAGTTTATCAAAACAAATATTAAACCATGTATACTTTATCAAGGTAATACTTTTCACCTTTATGAAGTAGTAAAAACTCTTCACTGAATAAAAAATCATTACTTACCTTTTTTGTAACCAAAGTATTACCATAAAACCCATATAAAGAACACATAACATATCTAAAGGTAACTTGGGACATAAACATACTTAAGTGGAATAACCATACGGTCGACTCCCACACATATCACTTAATGGAATAGACATACGGCCAATTTCCATACATACTTAATGGAATAGCCATACGGCCGACTTCCATACCCAATTCATTGGAGGTTATAACGTAACCACCCATCCTGCTATTCACGGCACCACCCGTCATATGGTTTATAATGTAACCACCCGTTAAAATGTCCAAGTACCAATATAAAATCATAAAACATAAAACCAATATAAAGGATTGATAACATTTCAATATTTCAATCATAATATATCATAAAAATATTGACATAATAGAATCCTTTTTCAAAACCATTTTCAATACCAAAATACATAAAAGAGTATATGGTATTTATTTTATTCTAAAAACATTACAGCTTGTTGAGAAAGCCAAAGACCAAATAATACTCGCGGCGGCGGAAAATGTCGTTGTCGTCGTGT
This sequence comes from Viscum album, assembly GCA_963277665.1. Taxonomy (NCBI): domain Eukaryota; kingdom Viridiplantae; phylum Streptophyta; class Magnoliopsida; order Santalales; family Viscaceae; genus Viscum; species Viscum album. The sequence continues at coordinate 792,463,978 of OY728143.1, read as the reverse complement.
ATGTTAAAAGAAACATTACTTTTTGTCGTTTTGTAAAACGCTTCGTAGAAAAAGATTCCTTTTTTATAAAAGTAAAAGTCAAAAGGGGTTTATACACCGTATAAAATAAAGTTGTGTATAAAACGAAATATGCCTCAATGAAAGGAGATTGAGATGAAGTCCCTTACCTTGCGTCCGACTTGACTCGATCGTTCTTTAACGTCCTAAATAATAAACATGAGTAAATTTCTACTTGATTAAGAACCTTTTTAAAGTTCATTATTCCTTTTATATCACTTATTGCCATGTTATAAACATTATGTAACCATTTAAGTTAATAATGTTTGTTTTGTCGATATTTGGTTCTTAAGTCGAAAGTGGACTTCTTACAATTACATGTTCTTCGTGTGGTCAAAGGTTCTTTATATCCAGAATGACATTCCTCATTTGGATATCATATATATCATATATATCCAGCATATACATGTATTTATAATATTACATAATCATTTAGTGGTGAGAAATGAAATACACCGTTCATGGAGACGATACGCCGTACGTACGCATGAACGCTACTTTCAATTTTTTCTCATATTAATGGAATTAAAATTAAATGAGAGGTATTTATATTTTAATTCCAGAATTATATTCATCATTTAGATGTATCATTCATTATATACATATACTTTTAACAGTACATTACATTTGGGGATAAGAAATGAAATGCACCGTTCATGGAGACGGTAAGCCGTACGTACGCATGAACGCTACTTTCATTTCTATCTCATACTTTAATGAAAAGAAATAATAATGATATAGAGGTATAATATATTTCCAGTATAACATCATATATAATAACTTTAAATCCATCCTTTACACATCCCACATATGGCATTAACGAATCACATCACTTTGAGGGGGCGGTAGTCCGCACTTCCTTAAATGAAGATATCGTGTTTACCCACAATTGAAACCATAAAGGTTTTCCCAAAATGAAAAATACAGAAGCTTAAAGAAAAAAATAAACATATTATATATCATATATATAAATAGTGACATAATAATGGCCACCTTTTAAGGTGTTAAATGAGTATTGAACAATCATCGTTTCGGGAGGCAAAATTTCGCCATCCACGGAAACCGTATGTTCATTAACCATTTGATGAAGTTGTGTGAGATTTTAGCTCGAATAAATCTTATAAAAACATCATAGTATATTGAATATACTGGTGTTGTTACAAAATAAGTAAATAAAAAGAGTTTAGGGGGTTGGAGAAACAAAATAAAACAAATAAACAAGAGAGAATGAATTACCTTTAAAAGTGTAACTCCTTTTGATTTGAGCCTAAAGGCTTCCTTTGGAAGGATTATTCCCAAAGTGAATCCTCTAGGATGAGGAGAGGGATTTGGAGAGAGTAATCGGTCAGGGGTTTGCCGAGCAAAGGCTTGAGGAGTGTGTGAAATGAGGTAGAGGTGGGGGCCTTTTATAAGAGGAGAGGAGGGGCACTTTTGGAAAGTAAAGAAATATTACTTTATTTGAAAATGTGTTTCGGTTTTAAAAGGTCCCACATTGATATAATTCGTGGCTAAGGTGATAAGGGTTCGAAATCCACCCATCCAATAAGTTTTGGACATGTGTAGTTTATAGATTTTACATTATCTTTCCATTTTATTTTAATCGTCAAATAATGATGTCATCGCTGCATCATTATTATGTCATAAATAATTTAATTTATTTAATGTCTCAAAATTATAAAAAAATACTATGATGTAGGAAATCTTTTTAGCTTTCCAATGACTATTTATAATCAAAAAACTTATCTTTATAACCCCATATAAAAATTGTTTTCGTAAAACATATTATGTTTGTGTCATTTTTACTTTTACATTAAATAAAAATATATTTATGTCATTTCCCAACCAAAGTGTCTCCATGGAGTCCCCAAGTTGACCCATGGATTGTCTTGGTCGGCCATGACACAACCAATAATGTTGGGACATGTTTCTAGGTCATTTTATATTATTAAAGCATTATTTATACCTTAAACTACCCTAATTACCACTAATCGCGATTAAGAACTTAATAAGTTACCATTCACCAAAAATTATTTTTATCCCATTGAACCACATTTTACTTCTTAATGACAACCATGTATGTCGGATTTTTGAAATTTAAAACACAATGATGGCAAAATTTCATTTAAACGGAAAATCAGTCTTTATAAGTACCACTTAGTGGTTTCACTATTCATCAAAATTGAAGTTTTTCAGAAAATTAACAAAAAATAACCCTAAGCTATATTTGATATTACGAATTCAAAAATGAAGTCTATTTTACAAAATTAAAAACATATAAGTCACATTAATTAATTTAATAATTAATTCCCGCTGTCATAAAAAATAGCGTGTTTTTATGAAACAATAAGTATCAGAAGATTGATACTAGTTTAAGTCCGATTTCAAAGTGAAATTAATTCCAACGACCAGTATTGGATTTAATGGTAAAAATATATTCTAATTTCACATTAAAACCAATTCAAAAGATAATTTAATCATATAAATAAATTATATTAAAAAGAGTTTTTGAATTAAAATACAACATTTTACACTATTCATTAAAAAATGAACTTTATCAGAAAAATACCAAAAATTTACACAAAGTAAAATTTAATGTCCTGATTCTAAAGAAGAGTTTTATTTGGTCCAAAAGAATGTATAAGAGTGATCAAAACTATATTTAATGACAGTACTCCATCAAAAGGCGATAAGTGAACCTTTAGTGAAAACTAGGGCATATACGCCTAAAATTGAATTCTTTTTGTATTTTAAGCCTTTATCTTTTATTGGATAAATGTAAAAACATTTAAAAACATATATAATCATATTTTAGTTATTTATATCCATTCCCGCCAATACAACGGCTACATGTTAACTACCATTTAAAATAATATTATTTTATTATTAGAGTGCAATGTAAGATTTCCAAGAAACTCGTTGTTGCGTGTTGGGTACGCCATCGAGCATAGCGTCCCATTTAAAGTCATATCAATATTTTATTCACAAATATGGATAAATATAAAGATGAAATATTCTTTATTTACCTGGGGTGTTACATCCTTCCCCCCTTTTGGGAATTTCGTCCTCGCAATTTTTAAAATTGAGCTTGGAAACATCCTTGAACGTCCCACATCGGAACAAGAGTCGGTAATACAATCAATTTAAAATAAAGGAAGATAAGTATAGAGGTCACCCGAGTTAACCCATACTAGGATTCCATGTAGGAAAACATGGACATGGAGGAGAAAACATGGGGTCATGTTCTGATGGAGAGTGATAGAAAACATGTTTAGGAGAAAGTTTACCATGAGAGAATCACAAACTTGTGATGGGTTAAATGGTATTCGATTCCCCAGTAGGAAAAGTTAATCGACAACATTTTTGTTTTAAGTTACTTTTTATTGAGGAATTTATTCATAAGGAAACATAATCATTTATCATGTTGACTCTCATCATATATTAGATTCCTTACAGAAACTCATATTTTCTCCAAAAGGTGAGTATTTAGGAAGACTTGTTCGCATTAAGAGTACTATAATCAACTTCTAAAGAATCACCTAACCCAAAAAAAAGAACTACATACTTCCCATATCTTTAGACCATAACCATAACCAAAACCAAAAAGGCTAGTACAAGGTCAGATAATCCAGAAAAGGATAACCCTTTATAAAAAGAAAATCTATTCTTAATCTCCAAAATTTGCCCAAAAAAATCCAATGTTCAACGAGGACCATCTGATAAACAAATTTTTCCATTAAAATTCATCAAAGTAAACCAATCTAAGATTGAAACCCAAACATTTTAAGGATTTAGTCACATAGTCTTCCAAGTTAAATCGTATCATTTATCTCCAAACAACATCAGTTGCTCCTAAAGTCCCGTATTGAAAAGTAATTTACCTAATCACATATCCTCCATGATAGGTTAATCATTTTCATAAATGACCCAAAATCATCTTAATCTTAATTCTTAAAATCATATAACCAGAATGAATCAGTCAAACTAACCAGGGACTTCACGTAGTCCAGTGGTAGGCGATAAATACCAGTCGCACTTTGGTTGTGGGTTTGATTCCCGCAACTTTGTCCGACACGACGGGTTGTCACACGGTCTGCGTGTTGTCCTTTTTTCAAAACTAAAAAATTCTTAAATCATTCCCCAAAAGAGATAAAATCATCAAAAATAACCATAACATAATTTATCCTCAATTTTATCTCATGCCTTTCACTTCAATCATAATATATATTAACCCATAATTACCTCAAAAGTTAGGATCATATAAACCCAAATGGTTCTTTATAACTATGTCCACAAAAGAAGAGATAACTATTCCATGAATAAAATTTGCCTATATTAAACATCAGGGTTACACATAATATAAAATGTCTTCTAATGTAACCCCGTCATCAAAAGAGACTTAATACTCTTAAGAATTTCACCATAACTCTTGAAGCCCTTATATGTTGACATCTTACTCATTCAACATTCTTCATGATCAATTAACCATTCCTTTCCAACTTATTCCGAAATACCTCTTTCCTACAAACAAAATCATGAATCATATCCTAAGATTCCAAAATAGGAAAACAATAGTCATGAAATAATACATACCTTTGATTGGTCATTGTCAGTTTCTTCATCCTCAATCAGAATGGCATTAGGTAGTGGTAAACAAACATTTGTACACTCTTGGTGACCCCATTCACGAAACTTCTTCATAGGACATGTGTTTGCATAATGACCATGCACACCACATTTAAAACATTCAATTGACCCCTCAGAAAGAACTTCTTTCCCTTTCCTCGAGTCAACTGGATGCTTCCTTTTTCCATGGTAGGTTCTTGCTTTATGACCTTCATTTCCACATCTATAGAATATTTCTGTCCCTTTGAATCATTTTCCTAGGTGTTTCTTTCCACATCTTTGACACATAGGTTTTTGAACACACTTACCATTATGATTATTACCTGTAGTTACGTAGGGATTTGTTTGTCGCATATACGATGCCTTATAGAAATCACCAAGGTTTAGGTGGTCAATAATAACTCCAGATAATTGGTTGATGATAAACACAAGAGTTCTCATTACATCTCCCATATCATTCAGTTGCTCGCTCAGAAAACTGTCACAGTTTCCTTCAAATCCACCGTTACCTTGGTGCCTGCTAGATCCAGCCATTTACTAAAACCAAAATGGGTCAGTGTGAGTATAACAACAAAACCATCATGTACTAATGATGAAGATAAACACTAAGATATTCTTACTCATTCAATTTATCTAAAACTAGTACTCTTTCTGAAATCCTAACCATTATGGTAATGTCACTTATGCTTAAAGAATACCCTAACCTCTAAAGTTATCTATACCGACCTTTGATACAAACTATAAGGCCCCAGCCTGAAACATTACTTAAAATTGAATTAAATGAATAATTCACATTGAGGATCTTTTCAGGTTTAGAGTTTTAGAGAATTAGGACATAACTATTACATCTCAACAGATTATAAAGTAGTCTCTTCTACTAAATTTCCATAAAATAAGAATTCTTAAAAAGAAACATGTCTAGTTTCATGTTTTAGGTAGCATGACTTTCCCTTGATCCCATCCTTGACCCTATTCAATTCTAAGTACTGTGAAAAACATTTCAAAAACATGGGATGAGCATAAAAACTCAGTAAGGGATACACAAAGAATAAAAACTGTTAGTTTATCAAAACAAATATTAAACCATGTATACTTTATCAGGGTAATACTTTTCACCTTTATGAAGTAGTAAAAACTCTTCACTGAATAAAAAATCATTACTTACCTTTTTGTAACAAAAGTATTACCATAAAACCCATATAAAGAACACATAACATATATAAAGGTAACTTGGGACATAAACATACTTAAGTGGAATAACCATACGGTCGACTCCCACACATATCACTTAATGGAATAGACATACGGCCAATTTCCATACATACTTAATGGAATAGCCATACGGCCGACTTCCATACCCAATTCATTGGAGGTTATAACGTAACCACCCATCCTGGTATTCACGGCACCACCCGTCATATGGTTTATAATGTAACCACCCGTTAAAATGTCCAAGTACCAATATAAAATCATAAAACATAAAACCAATATAAAGGAATGATAACATTTCAATATTTCAATCATAATATATCATAAAAATATTGACATAATAGAATCATTTTTCAAAACCATTTTCAATACCAAAATACATAAAAGAGTATATGGTATTTATTTTATTCTAAAAACATTACAGCTTGTTGAGAAAGCCAAAGACCAAATAATACTCGCGGCGGCGGAAAATGTCGTTGTCGTCGTGTATGTTTAAAGAAACATTACTTTTTGTCGTTTTGTAAAACGCTTAGTAGAAAAAGATTCCTTTTTTATAAAAGTAAAAGTCAAAAGGGGTTTATACACCGTATAAAATAAAGTTGTGTATAAAACGAAATATGCCTCAATGAAAGGAGATTGAGATGAAGTCCCTTACCTTGCGTCCGACTTGACTCGATCGTTCTTTAACGTCCTAAATAATAAACATGAGTTAATTTCTACTCGATTAAGAACCTTTTTAAAGTTCATTATTCCTTTTATATCACTTATTGCCATGTTATAAACATTATGTAACCATTTAAGTTAATAATGTTTGTTTTGTCGATATTTGGTTCTTAAGTCGAAAGTGGACTTCTTACAATTACATGTTCTTCGTGTGGTCAAAGGTTCTTTATATCCAGAATGACATTCCTCATTTGGATATCATATATATCATATATATCCAGCATATACATGTATTTATAATATTACATAATCATTTAGAGGTGAGAAATGAAATACACCGTTCATGGAGACGATACGCCGTACGTACACATGAACGCTACTTTCAATTTTTTCTCATATTAATGGAATTAAAATTAAATGAGAGGTATTTATATTTTAATTCCAGAATTATATTCATCATTTATATGTATCATTCATTATATACATATACTTTTAACAGTACATTACATTTGGGGATAAGAAATGAAATGCACCGTTCATGGAGACGGTAAGCCGTACGTACGCATGAACGCTACTTTCATTTCTATCTCATACTTTAATGAAAAGAAATAATAATTATATAGAGGTAAAATATAATTCCAGTATAACATCATATATAATAACTTTAAATCAATCCTTTACACATCCCACATATGGCATTAACGAATCACATCACTTTGAGGGGGCGGTAGTCCGCACTTCCTTAAATGAAGATATCGTGTTTACCCACAATTGAAACCATAAAGGTTTTCCCAAAATGAAAAATACAGAAGCTTAAAGAAAAAAATAAACATATTATATATCATATATATAAATAGTGACATCATAATGGCCACCTTTTAAGGTGTTAAATGAGTATTGAACAATCATCGTTTCGGGAGGCAAAATTTCGCCATCCACGGAAACCGTATGTTCTTTAACCATTTGATGAAGTTTTGTGAGAGTGTAGCTCGAATAAATCTTATAAAAACATCATAGTATATTGAAGATACTGGTGTTGTTACAAAATAAGTAAATAAAAAGAGTTTAGGGGGTTGGAGAAACAAAATAAAACAAATAAACAAGAGAGAATGAATTACCTTTAAAAGTGTAACTCCTTTTGATTTGAGCCTAAAGGCTTCCTTTGGAAGGATTCTTCCCAAAGTGAATCCTCTAGGATGAGGAGAGGGATTTTGAGAGAGTAATAGGTCAGGGGTTGGCCGAGCAAAGGCTTGAGGAGTGTGTGAAATGAGGTAGAGGTGGGGGCCTTTTATAAGAGGAGAGGAGGGGAACTTTTGGAAAGTAAAGAAATATTACTTTATTTGAAAATGTGTTTCGGTTTTAAAAGGTCCCACAATGATATAATTCGTGGATAAGGTGATAAGGGTTCGAAATCCACCCATCCTATAAGTTTTGGACATGTGTAGTTCATAGATTTTACATTATCTTTCCATTTTATTTTAATCGTCAAATAATGATGTCATCGCTGCATCATTATTATGTCATAAATAATTTAATTTATTTAATGTCTCAAAATTATAAAAAAATACTATGATGTAGGAAATATTTTTAGCTTTCCAATGACTATTTATAATCAAAAAACTTATCTTTATAACCCCATATAAAAATTGTTTTCGTAAAACATATTATGTTTGTGTCATTTTTACTTTTACATTAAATAAAAAGTTATTTATGTCATTTCCCAACCAAAGTGTCTCCATGGAGTCCCCAAGTTGACCCATGGATTGTCTTGGTCGGCCATGACACAACCAATAAGGTTGGGACATGTTTCTAGGTCATTTTATATTATTAAAGCATTATTTATACCTTAAACTACCCTAATTACCACTAATCGCGATTAAGAACTTTATAAGTTACCATTCACCAAAAATTATTTTTATCCCATTGAACCACATTTTACTTCTTAATGACAACCATGTATGTCGGATTTTTGAAATTTAAAACACAATGATGGCAAAATTTCATTTAAACGGAAAATCAGTCTTTATAAGTACCACTTAGTGGTTTCACTATTCATCAAAAATTGAAGTTTTTCAGAAAATTAACAAAAAATAACCCTAAGCTATATTTGATATTACGAATTCAAAAATGAAGTCTATTTTACAAAATTAAAAACATATAAGTCACATTAATTAATTTAATAATTAATTCCCGCTGTCAGAGAAAATAGCGTGTTTTTATGAAACAATAAGTATCAGAAGATTGATACTAGTTTAAGTCCGATTTCAAAGTGAAATTAATTCCAACGACCAGTATTGGATTTAATGGTAAAAATATATTCTAATTTCACATTAAAACCAATTCAAAAGATAATTTAATCATATAAATAAATTATATTAAAAATATTTTTTGAATTAAAATACAACATTTTACACTATTCATTAAAAAATGAACTTTATCAGAAAAATACCAAAAATTTACACAAAGTAAAATTTAATGTCCTGATTCTAAAGAAGAGTTTTATTTGGTCCAAAAGAATGTATAAGAGTGATCAAAACTATATTTAATGACAGTACTCCATCAAAAGGCGATAAGTGAACCTTTAGTGAAAACTAGGGCATATACGCCTAAAATTGAATTCTTTCTGTATTTTAATCCTTTATCATTTATTGGATAAATGTAAAAACATTTAAAAACATATATAATCATATTTTAGTTATTTATATCCATTCCCGCCAATACAACGGCTACATGTTAACTACCATTTAAAATAATATTATTTTATTATTAGAGTGCAATGTAAGATTCCCAAGAAACTCGTTGTTGCGTGTTGGGTACGCCATCGAGCATAGCGTCCCATTTAAAGTCATATCAATATTTTATTCACAAATATGGATAAATATAAAGATGAAATATTCTTTATTTACCTGGGGTGTTACATCCTTCCCCCCTTTTGGGAATTGCGTCCTCGCAATTTTTAAAATTGAGCTTGGAAACATCCTTGAACGTCCCACATCGGAACAAGAGTCGGTAAAACAATCAATTTAAAATAAAGGAAGATAAGTATAGAGGTCACCCGAGTTAACCCATACTAGGATTCCATGTAGGAAAACATGGACATGGAGGAGAAAACATAGGGTCATGTTCTGATGGAGAGTGATAGAAAACATGTTTAGGAGAAAGTTAACCATGAGAGAATCACAAACTTGTGATGGGTTAAATGGTATTCGATTCCACAGTAGGAAAAGTTAATCGACAACATTTTTGTTTTAAGTTACTTTTTATTGAGGAATTTATTCATAAGGAAACATAATCATTTATCATGTTGACTCTCATCATATATTAGATTCCTTACAGAAACTCATATTTTCTCCAAAAGGTGAGTATTTAGGAAGACTTGTTCGCATTAAGAGTACTATAATCCACTTCTAAAGAATCACCTAACCCAAAAAAAATGACTACATACTTCCCATATCTTTAGACCATAACCATAACCAAAACCAAAAAGGCTAGTACAAGGTCAGATAATCCAGAAAAGGATAACCCTTTATAAAAAGAAAATCTATTCTTAATCTCCAAAATTTGCCCAAAAAAATCCAATGTTCAACGAGGACCATCTGATAAACAAATTTGTCCATTAAAATTCTTCAAAGTAAACCAATATAAGATTGAAAACCAAACATTTTAAGGATTTAGTCACATAGTCTTCCAAGTTAAATCGTAACATTTATCTCCAAACAACATCAGTTGCTCCTAAAGTCCCGTATTGAAAAGTAATTTACCTAATCACATATCCTCCATGATAGGTTAATCATTTTCATAAATGACCCAAAATCATCTTAATATTAATTCTTAAAATCATATAACCAGAATGAATCAGTCAAACTAACCAGGGACTTCACGTAGTCCAGTGGTAGGCGATAAATACCAGTCGCACTTTGGTTGTGGGTTTGATTCCCGCAGCTTTGTCCGACATGACGGGTTGTCACACGGTCTGCGTGTTGTCCTTTTTCAAAACTAAATAATTCTTAAATCATTCCCCAAAAGAGATAAAATCATCAAAAATAACCATAACATAATTTATCCTCAATTTTATCTCATGCCTTTCACTTCAATCATAATATATATTAACCCATAATTACCTCAAAAGATAGGATCATATAAACCCAAATGGTTCTTTATAACTATGTCCACAAAAGAAGAGATAACTATTCCATGGATAAAATTTGCCTATATTAAACATCAGGGTTACACATAATATAAAATGTCTTCTAATGTAACCCCGTCATCAAAAGAGACTTAATACTCTTAAGAATTTCACCATAACTCTTGAAGCCCTTATATGTTGACATCTTACTCATTCAACATTCTTCATGATCAATTAACCATTCCTTTCCAACTTATTCCGAAATACCTCTTTCCTACAAACAAAATCATGAATCATATCCTAAGATTCCAAAATAGGAAAACAATAGTCATGAAATAATACATACCTTTGATAGGTCATTGTCAGTTTCTTCATCCTCAATCAGAATGGCATTAGGTAGTGGTAAACAAACATTTGTACACTCTTGGTGACCCCATTCACGAAACGTCTTCATAGGACATGTGTTTGCATAATGACCATGCACACCACATTTAAAACATTCAATTGATCCCTCAGAAAGAACTTCTTTCCCTTTCCTCGAGTCAACTGGATGCTTCCTTTTTCCATGGCAGGTTCTTGCTTTATGACCTTCATTTCCACATCTATAGAATATTTCTGTCCCTTTGAAACATTTTCCTAGGTGTTTCTTTCCACATCTTTGACACATAGGTTTTTGAACACACTTACCATTATGATTATTACCTGTAGTTACGTAGGGATTTGTTTCTCGCATATATGATTCCTTATAGAAATCACCAAGGTTTAGGTGGTCAATCATAACTCCAGATAACTGGTTGATGATAAACACAAGAGTTCTCATTACATCTCCCATATCATTCAGTTGCTCGCTCAGAAAACTGTCACAGTTTCCTTCACATCCACTGTTACCTTGGTGCCTGCTAGATCCAGCCATTTACTAAAACCAAAAAGGGTCAGTGTGAGTATAACAACAAAACCATCATGTACTAATGAGGAAGATAAACACTAAGATATTCTTACCCATTCAATTTATCTAAAACTAGTACTCTTTCTGAAATCCTAACCATTATGGTAATGTCACTTATGCTTAAAGAATACCCTAACCTCTAAAGTTATCTATACCGACCTTTGATACAAACTATAAGGCCCCAGCCTGAAACATTACTTAAAATTGAATTAAATGAATAATTCACATTCAGGATCTTTTCAGGTTTAGAGTTTTAGAGAATTAGTACATAACTATTACATCTCAACAGATTACAAAGTAGTCTCTTCTACTAAATTTCCATAAAATAAAAATTCTTAAAAAGAAACATGTCTAGTTTCATGTTTTAGGTAGCATGACTTTCCCTTGATCACATCCTTGACCCTATTCAATTCTAAGTACTGTGAAAAACATTTCAAAAACATGGGATGAGCATAAAAACTCAGTAAGGGATACACAAAGAATAAAAACTGTTAGTTTATCAAAACAAATATTAAACCATGTATACTTTATCAAGGTAATACTTTTCACCTTTATGAAGTAGTAAAAACTCTTCACTGAATAAAAAATCATTACTTACCTTTTTGTAACCAAAGTATTACCATAAAACCCATATAAAGAACACATAACATATATAAAGGTAACTTGGGACATAAACATACTTAAGTGGAATAACCATACGGTCGACTCCCACACATATCACTTAATGGAATAGACATACGGCCAATTTCCATACATACTTAATGGAATAGCCATACGGCCGACTTCCAAACCCAATTCATTGGAGGTTATAACGTAACCACCCATACTGGTATTCACGGCACCACCCATCATATGGTTTATAATGTAACCACCCGTTAAAATGTCCAAGTACCAATATAAAATCATAAAACATAAAACCAATATAAAGGAATGATAACATATCAATATTTCAATCATAATATATCATAAAAATATTGACATAATAGAATCCTTTTTCAAAACCATTTTCAATACCAAAATACATAAAAGAGTATATGGTATTTATTTTATTCTAAAAACATTACAGCTTGTTGAGAAATCCAAAGACCAAATAATACTCGCGGCGGCGGAAAATGTCGTTGTCGTTGTGTATGTTAAAAGAAACATTACTTTTTGTCGTTTTGTAAAACGCTTCGTAGAAAAAGATTCCTTTTTTATAAAAGTAAAAGTCAAAAGGGGTTTATACACCGTATAAAATAAAGTTGTGTATAAAACGAAATATGCCTCAATGAAAGGAGATTGAGATGAAGTCCCTTACCTTGCGTCCGACTTGACTCGATCGTTCTTTAACGTCCTAAATAATAAACATGAGTTAATTTCTACTTTATTAAGAACCTTTTTAAAGTTCATTATTCCTTTTATATCACTTATTGCCATGTTATAAACATTATGTAACCATTTAAGTTAATAATGTTTGTTTTGTCGATATTTGGTTCTTAAGTCGAAAGTGGACTTCTTACAATTACATGTTCTTCGTGTGGTCAAAGGTTCTTTATATCCAGAATGAAATTCCTCATTTGGATATCATATATATCATATATATCCAGCATATACATGTATTTATAATATTACATAATCATTTAGAGGTAAGAAATGAAATACACCGTTCATGGAGACGATACGCCGTACGTACGCATGAACGCTACTTTCAATTTTTTCTCATATTAATGGAATTAAAATTAAATGAGAGGTATTTATATTTTAATTCCAGAATTATATTCATCATTTAGATGTTTCATTCATTATATACATATACTTTTAATAGTACATTACATTTGGGGATAAGAAATGAAATGCACCGTTCATGGAGACGGTAAGCCGTACGTACGCATGAACGCTACTTTCATTTCTATCTCATACTTTAATGAAAAGAAATAATAATGATATAGACGTATAATATAATTCCAGTATAACATCATATATAATAACTTTAAATCCATCCTTTACACGTCCCACATATGGCATTAACGAATCACATCACTTTGAGGGGGCGGTAGTCCGCACTTCCTTAAATGAAGATATCGTGTTTACCCACAATTGAAACCATAAAGGTTTTCCCAAAATGAAAAATACAGAAGCTTAAAGAAAAAAATAAACATATTATATATCATATATAAAAATATTGACATCATAATGGCCACCTTTTAAGGTGTTAAATGAGTATTGAACAATCATCGTTTCGGGAGGCAAAATTTCTCCATCCACGGAAACCTTATGTTCTTTAACCATTTGATGAAGTTGTGTGAGAGTGTAGCTCGAATAAATCTTATAAAAACATCATAGTATATTGAAGATACTGGTGTTGTTACAAAATAAGTAAATAAAAAGAGTTTAGGGGGTTGGAGAAACAAAATAAAACAAATAAACAAGAGAGAATGAATTACCTTTAAAAGTGTAACTCCTTTTGATTTGAGCCTAAAGGCTTCCTTTGGAAGGATTCTTCCCAAAGTGAATCCTCTAGGATGGGGAGAGGGATTTGGAGAGAGTAATTGGTCATGGGTTGGCCGAGCAAAGGCTTGAGGAGTGTGTGAAATGAGGTAGAGGTGGGGGCCTTTTATAAGAGGAGAGGAGGGGCACTTTTAGAAAGTAAAGAAATATTACTTTATTTGAAAATGTGTTTCGGTTTTAAAAGGTCCCACATTGATATAATTCGTGTATAAGGTGATAAGGGTTCGAAATCCACCCATCCAATAAGTTTTGGACATCTGTAGTTCATAGATTTTACATTATCTTTCCATTTTATTTTAATCGTCAAATAATGATGTCATCGCTGCATCATTATTATGTCATAAATAATTTAAATTATTTAATGTCTCAAAATTATAAAAAAATACTATGATGTAGGAAATCTTTTTAGCTTTCCAATGACTATTTATAATCCAAAATCTTATCTTTATAACCCCATATAAAAATTGTTTTTGTAAAACATATTATGTTTGTGTCATTTTTACTTTTACATTAAATAAAAAGTTATTTATGTCATTTCCCAACCAAAGTGTCTCCATGGGGTCCCCAAGTTGCCCATGGCTTTTCTTTGTCGTCCATGACACAACCAATAAGGTTGGGACATGTTTCTAGGTCATTTTAGTTTATTAAATCATTATTTATACCTTAAACTACCCTAATTACCACTAATCGCGATTAAGAACTTAATAAGTTACTATTCACCAAAAAATTATTTTTATCCCATTGAACCACATTTTACTTCTTAATGACAACCATGTATGTAGGATTTTTTAAATTCAAAACACAATTATGGAAAAATTTCATTTAAACGGAAAATTAGTCTTTATAAGTACCACTTAGTGGTTTCACTATTCATCAAAAATTGAAGTTTTTCAGAAAATTACCAAAAATTCACCCTAAGCTATATTTGATATTACGAATTCAAAAATGAATTATATTTTACAAAATTCAAAACATATAAGTCACATTAATTAATTTAATAATTAATTCCCGCTGTCAGAGCAAATAGCGTGTTTTTATGAAACAATAAGTATCAAAAGATTGATACTAGTTTAAGTCCGATTTCAAAGTGAAATTAATTTCAACGACCACTATTGGAAATAATGGTAAAAATATATTCTAATTTCACATTAAAAACAATTCAAAAGATAATCTAATCATATAAATAAATTATATTAAAAAGAGGTTTTGAATTAAAATACAACATTTTACACTATTCATTAAAAAAAATGAACTTTATCAGGAAAATACCAAAAATTTACACAAAGTAAAATTTAATTTCCCGATTCTAAAGAAGAGTTTTATTTGGTCCAAAAGAATGTATAAGAGTGATCAAAACTATATTTAATGACAGTACGCCATCAAAAGGCGATAAGTGAACCTTTAGTGAAAACTAGGGCATATACGCCTAAATTGAATTCTTTCTATATTTTAAGCCTTTATCTTTTATTGGATAAATGTAAAAACATTTAAAAACATATATAATCATATTTTAGTTATTTATATCCATTCCCGCCAATACAACGGCTACATGTTAACTACCATTTAAAATAATATTATTTTATTATTAGAGTGCAATGTAAGATTTCCAAGAAACTCGTTGTTGCGTGTTGGGTACGCCATCGAGCATAGTGTCCCATTTAAAGTCATATCAATATTTTATTCACAAATATGGATAAATATAAAGATAACATATTCTTTATTTACCTGGGGTGTTACATCAGGGGAATATGATCTTGATAGGTGTTTGGATTTTCTACACAAACTGAATCCCATCATTGAAGCATCATAATTATTTTGTGATGAAAATTTTATATATCCTAAAAAATTAACACATTACTAACATTTCCCTAAGGAATTTCATCCCTAATAAGTATTTATGTGGCATTGTATTTGGGATTGTTTTTTATGATTCTAACAAGATCTTGATTGAAACGTATGAGAATGAAATAAATAAAAATATACTACTTGTATAACAATTGGGCTTCAATGAACATGAAGAGATAAATGATGTGGGAATGGTTTGGGGTCCAATAATATAGGTGAATAAATATGACAATTGAAATTATAGGGATCGTATTAGATAAAAAAAATTTATAGTTAAAAAAATTTAAAATCTTTAGGTTTTTAAAAAAAGATACAAAATTTTTGTATTCTTAATAATTCCAATAAAATTTTAAAATAAATGAGAAAATAGAAATAAAAAAATTAGATTTAAAAAAAATATTAGGTAAGAAATTGTACATTTCAATGTCATAGGATAGATATATTGGTTTTGATATATTGTTCGATAAAACATTTCTGTAGGAAATGAATTTTTATAATTTTTTTGAGAATGAGAAGAAATAATTTGAATCTGGTAAAACTTTTAGTATGAAAATTATATTGGGTAAGAAAATAATATAACATGTATGAAAAAAAAATATTGTTAACAATAATAAAAAATTATTATTAAAAAATATTACATAGATGAAAAAAATATAATGTGAACTAAAAAATATGAATACAATAAATATGAATATGAAAAATATGAGTCCAAAAAACATGAGTATGAAAAATATGAAAAAGAAAAATTTGAGTACAAAAAATTTGAGTGTAAAAAACATGAGTATGAAGAATATGAAAATGAATAATATGAGTATAATAAATATGAGTATAAAAATTTTGACTACGAAAAATAATACAAACATGAAATATGAGTAAAAAAAATATGTGTAAGAAAAATATGATTATGATGTAGTTTTTACAGGAGTCTGTATAATTTATATTGTAATGAAAACATTGTTAGTATGTAAATCACACATGGGTCTGATAAAAACTATATATGATTTTTAGGATAGAATTTTTATTACTACTCATTATGATAATCGTGTAACGAATCATTTATAAAAATATCATATGTATGATTATTGTAATATTCGTAATAAAAGGAGACTGTAATTAGGTCTTTAAAAAAGTGTTCGCATTTTCCAAAAATAAGGGGTATATAATACTCCAAAGAAGACTTCTAACTCAACACATACTTGGATCACACAATACATTTTGTGAAATAAATTAAATTAGATAATATTCATTGAAAAATAAATTATTCCTTTTATCATATCCCTTTATATCAATAAAATTACACTTCCTTGCATCCTAGGGAAAGAAAACAAATAACGGGGGTGAGATCAGATGCTTAATTACGATACTAATTCAATGGTAACTAACATGAAATTAATTTTATGGAAGAAATAAATAATAATTAAATAATTAAATAGCTAATAATCACATGTGATTGAAATATATAAATTTTTATTGAATCAAATAATATAATCATATGGAAATAAAAAATGATTTTATAATGTTTGACTAAAAAATATAAGAAAACATAAAATTATTGTTATAAACTCGGTCCAATATTTTCTACAAAAGTATTCATGGAATTATCCAAATACCTAATCTATTTTTCTCCTGATTCAAACTGATTCATCAAGGGGATATGTAATTCCCGGCCACACCTTTCACATAATAAGAAAAATAAAGTCATCGTATGAATACACAATATAACCTAATCATGATTACATAACATAAAATAACATCCAATATTGGATAAGGTAGAATATATAATATTATTACCTTCCCCTTTAGAAATATACATAAATAATCATTACAAATATATTGGATCATAACATTATATTAAATCCTTTCTGTTGTATTTTTCAAATGATGAATCCATTGATTAAATTCCAATAAAAAAAATTACTTTTTAATTTCATTGTGGGGAAAGCACATTCTCACAATAAAATTAGTTATTTATTGTTTGAATAATTTTAGAAATATTAATTATATAATTTTTTTAATCACTCATATTATAATTTTATTGTATATATCATGGGAATGGGTGGTCATGACAATAAATTTTTTTCTCGTATCTTAAAGTTGGTAAAAAACAATCCATTTGCAAATTAGGAAAATTGTAAGAAGTTGATCATTTCAAATATATTATTAATATTCCAATTAATCATTTACTAAAAATAAAAAATGAGTAATTATTTTTAAAAAACACTTACTAGTTCTAAAATTATTATTTTATAAATTTCAAGGAAAATCTACACATTGAAGAGTATGATTCCCTACTGGTTTAAAAATACTAGGTCAATTTTTCAAAAACAAACTATTTACAAATAATGAATAATTAAGGAAGGTAAAATTTTATTTAGGTAACATTATTTATTAAAACTAAAATTATAGATTAAAAGAAATTATTTTTAAGATATAATGATAAATGAATACAAACAAGAGATACATAGTAATAAATAAAATTTATTAATTATTATATTATGAAATAAACCCTTACCTTGGGTCTCAAATCATTATTACATTTTTGATAATAATAATATATATACACCGAAAAATATTATAAATATATTCAAAAAATTACTCATATATATTATATCATATATGATTTACTTATATTCATTTATCACCAAATTATAAAAAAATCATCATTAAAATCATTATTTTGGTTCACATTTTTTTCATATATGTTTGGGTCTCATCATATTGGTCTATAAAAATTGATCATGGTCCCATCCCCGAGTTAAAATTAGTCATTATATAAATATAACATATGTTCATTACATAAATATTAATTTTCTTCCACAAATTTTAGTGATATAAAAAATAATTAAACCATTCATAGATTTATAAGGCCGCATGTATGAATAAATATTTTAATCTTTTTTGTCGAAAAGAACAATAGATATACAGTAATTAACTTTTCTGAATCATTATAATGTCCATTTAATCATATATATTCATTTAAACAATTCATATTACCTTCAATGTGAAAATATGTGAAAATTCACATCTCTTCCTAGAGGTGGTAGTATGCATGTACACACAACATGGATTTTTATTTTCCAACGGAAATAAGATATAAAGTTATATTTTATATTATTATTCTAGAGGTATAATTATTTAATATATATATTATATATACATGAAATTTATAATTATATTCGATTGTAACAATTGTTGGTGTAAAAAAATTACATTAGTTCACAAACTGGTTGTCCATCGTACACAAGACTGCTGGTTTCCTTTCAAATTTGATGTTAGCCAATATAGATATATTTTATAAAAATAAAAATTATAAAATCTTAGTACACTGAGGATTTATTTTTTATGATTTACTTATTTTTTATTAATATTTCAATGTTATTGAAGAAGATATAAAACCAAAATACATGGATAATAACTATACCTCTTCTCAACACAACCACTTTGGATTAAAAAAACATTATATAGATGGAATTATGATATATATAGTGACCCTAGGACACCGTTAGGATTTAAAGGTTTTATTTGGTGATTCCTTTAATGAACCAAAGGTCAAATGATTTGTGATGAAGAGGAGATTAGGGTGTCCTTATAAAAGCGGGGAAGAGGACACACAATAAATTGTTGAAATGAATAAAACTTTTAATGTATTCTGAAACCAAATTGAACAAAAATATTCAATTCCATGTTATATGATAATATATAGTTTAAATATGGAAATAAAATATAACATATACATGTTTTATGGTCATTTTGACTCATAAATCTTAAGTTTATCCCTTGGTAAACAAATTGTTACCAAAACTATTGTAACCAATTTTTGATGACTATACTACTCACTATGAAAAAAAATTAAGTTTAATTTATTACCTAATATTAATTATGCTGATTTAAAGTATCAAATAAATTTTATAAAATTCAATTCCAGGAATTTGAATAATATAAATTTAAATCATACACACAAATGTGATGACAAGTACTTTTATAAACAAAAATATGTATTAAGTATAATATGTTTTCGTATAAAAAAACCTAAAATTGAATACAATTAACTAAATTGGTTTAGAAATAATATAAATATACCGATTTTACATTCAATATTATTTTAAAGAAATCTTGGTAATAATATAAATGAAAATACTTTTTTTATAAATATGATAATTTTTAACTATTCATTAAAAAAATCTTTTTCAGAAAATTATAAAATATTTAATGTAAGAAACATCTCACTTGTAAATTTCATTAATAATATTCTTTTTATTAATTAAATTTTAAGAGAATGTAAAAAATCATTTATATTATATTTATAGAAACATTAAATAGTTCTATGGAAAATGTATTTTCATTGAATTTAATTATATTAATAAGAAATTATATTTCCCTCATCTGAAACCATTATACTGGTTTTTAATATGTTTTCATTCCTATTAATTGATCTTATTTAATTGATATGTTTTAACTATCTACTATATTATGATTCATATAACTCATTGTAATGTGTATCAGAAGCTATCAATGAGATTATATTAATTTAACATGTAATATATCAAGACATCTTTGGGTGTTACATGATGTTATTTTACTCAAACCATGTATATTACCAATATTTGAATAATGATATAATTATTTACATTTATATGATTGAATATTTATTATTACGTAATATTTTTTTCAATAGATGAATTTATTATAATAAAAAGTAGTAAAAATTTATCAAAACATATTTTAATTGAATTTTATATGAAAAAATAAAATTTCATGAATCACGAATTTTTTTGACATATATTTAAATTACTAGTTTCAAAATTATGAAAAAAATGGTTTATAGTTCAATATTATATGATCTACATTTTTTATTACATATATGATTAGTGATTTTTTATGTATGAAAAATCAATGAACCATGAAAGAATACTTATATTTTTGGACGAATATGAACTATTTATGATTTTGTATATTGTTTCACTATATGTTGTCAAATATAACGTTTGTTAAGTATATATTGAAATATATATTATCTTTTTTGGATGAAACATGTAAAAATTGATATATAAAGAAGAAATGATTTTTAATTGATAATAAATCATTTAATGCAGAAATAATAAATATAATATATTATATTTTCACTAATGAGATTGAGTAAAGAAAATCACCATTTTAAATAAAAAAATTGATATTTATTTGGTTTCATATATAATTTCAATGATTCCATTATAGTTATTAACATCATCCAGTAGTTATTCCATAATCATGATTTGAGTTTGGTTATGAATTAGTTGAGGTCTCAGGGGAACATCTAGAGTATAAAAGATTCCTGACAATACATCAGAGGCTCACTTCCATTTCATTCCTCCTACGTATCATGATATTTTTATATTTAAAAATATTTCCCTTTAAATGTATTTCAAATTTTATAATTTTCATTTTTAATTTTTCCATCATTGTGGTATCTTCTATATAAATTACCTCAAATATACAATCATTTTTTAAGGATTTCATAACTCTTAATCATGTTAGTATATTGGATTAGAAAGCCTTAAAAAATGATATACCATTCATGATAACTAAAAACATTTTAATATCAAATAAATAATCACTTTACCATTACAACCCATTCCTTTTTTATATACTAATTTATTTAATAATATCAATATCTTCATTAGATATTGATTCATAAAACCATCAGTTTGAATCACACTTGATGCTCTCTTCCAAATATTATGAGTTAATAATGGCCATTATGACATAACCATTATAATGGGAGTATTAATAAACCTAAAAATGTATAAAAATTATATGGTTTACATAGGAAAAAAATAAATTCGATGTTTATCTAAAGATAAGAAAAAAATTAGGAACCGTTTAAATGATAAATATTTATTTTCTAAAACAATATAATTTATTCTTAATTGAGGTTTTGTCGATATTAGTACACATAAATTAATATTATTTTTGACTTATTTATGAAAATATATTTTAAAATTTAAATTAAATTTTTAAATGATCTTATTAAATTTATCTTATAATGATTTTTTGGTATTTTTTTGAAATGATTAATTTTTTTGATGAATAGTGAAATTTATTATATTTATAAAAAATATATATTTCATATATATAATTATCATATTAATAGTATTTTAATGAGATTAATAATTAATATTAGATAAATTATATTTTAATTTATCTGAATAATTTCATTGGAAATATTTTTATATAGAATTATGTTATAATAAAACATTAATATTTTTATTGTTGTTCATTTGGAAACCGTTTTTCGACATGTCATCTTGATCAATTTAACAAAATAATTATTTATATTATTTAAATTTAATGCGTAAATATATATTCAATAATTTTAATCATAATAATCTACTTTATCTATTTGGTTTAACATAATTTTGGATAATAATGAAAAGTGGAAACATTAAAAATTATTTACTGTGATTATGGTAAATACGTGATGAATATGTGTTAAAATAACCAAAAAACTGATAAAAATAACTCAAAAAATATAATTTAGTATGTTAATATCATAACCATTTTTTTATATTAAATTGTTAACATTTTGGTTCTTTTTTGGGGAACTTTTGAGTGGAAATCAATATTTTAAAATATTTGAAGTGGTTCTCCAGCCACTCATATAAAAGGCCACCTACTCTCCTATAATTTCCAAAATTTTAAATCCTTTTGTAATTAAAAATAATAACATAAATGACTTCCCAAAACCACTCCCATAATCCTTGAAGCCTATTTTCATAAATACAGCATAGTAAGTCTTTTAGTAGAAACCAAATTATTTTTCCAAACTGGGGAAACATCATTAATAGTTCAAATTATTTTATTTTTTCATTAACAGACATAATATATTATTAATCAATGTTTGTGTAAGAAAATAAGAATATTTCATATTATGATATTTTTCATATATTATTATTATAACCTAAAAGCATATTATGCTTCCACAAATGGGAAAATAAACTGTTGATCTTCTGTACTGAGGACTACCAGCTCATGAACCGGCATACATCATATTCTGATACATCATCTATAGGATGGATATAATGAATCATTTAATGCTAACATTTTAATTTCTTTAAAAAATTATATTTTAATATTTATTATATTATATATAACATCATACATAACTTTTCATATATAATACTTTAACATTGTGCATGTTTATGATAGACTACCTCTTTCGAAAGTGATGTTATTCATTTTTCGAATACACATTTTATGGATGGTAATAAAGATTAATTTAATTTTAATATCTAATATTAATGAAATATCAAACATTATAGAAAATAAATATATCATATAATTTTGTTACCCTATCATTTGTACGATACCTGTAGAGACCATAATTTCCATATAAGTTTTTTTTAATTATTTTGGATTATTATTAGTCTTCAATAAATAACGATACATGATTCTGAGGCCCGGTATTCCTAGAATTTATTTTTGAACCATTTTTAAAGGTTTGTTCAGTGAACACATGGGTGAAGTTTTCTGCCATTTGAACAAATTCTCGGATTAATGATCTGAGGGTGCCGTTGAATCCGTAGTGTCAGGATTCACATAAGGATGGGTTTACTTTGACTACAGATAGTCCTGTGAAAAAGATAGTTTTTTACCACTTTTTAATGAAATAATAAAATAACATAAGGCTTATTATTTTATTAATTTTTTTACCGCATGTTGAGAATTAGTGGTGGGGACTGTGGTGGTAGTCATACTTTTAATATGAGATATTAAATACCTAGTTACTTTTTCCGTGCGTAGCCAACCATCACATAATTAATGTTCAACATTAATTATGTCCATTTAATTTGGAACATTAATTATGTCAATTAATGAACGTCATTAATTTATCAGTGTGTTACCCACCCTTTTCCCCTCTATTTAAATGGGGATCAGGGTAGAGTTTTTGACATGTCTTTTTCATGTGAGGTACCTCTTGCGAAGTGATGTGACACCTTCCACCGTTAGAGACGGATGCTCGGCAGCAATGAACTGGGAGTAACGAATTCATGTGGCTTTATCAAAGCATGAATACCCCTTCCACCACTACGATGACTCCAACGATTCTCGAGGTATGGGTTTTATATTAATTCATGAATTTCCCATGAATCATCACCTCATTCTAGAATTTTCATGTGGTTGTTGTGGGGGAGTTGAATGGGGTTTATAATTATTTTAATTATATATATATATTTCTCCCACTTTTAATAATGCTAATAAAGAGGGTGTGGGCCAAATGACCAAGTCTTAGACACTCTATAGCTTGTTTTTTATCAGGTTCTTCATTGGAATAGTATTTCAGCTCAACAGAATGCAGAAACTGGTATCCGCACAATGACATCAGCATCCCTAGAGGGCCGTAGATGCGTCTGAAAGGAAGAACATACCACCAGAGCTCACCTGGTGGCCCAAGGAATACCCTCCAGTAAATCACCGTCATTGCGACATTAGATACCAGTGTTGTCGGTGAAATCAGAGGCTGGTTCCCACATGTCACGGAAGAGGGAGACATCGCTTGGTGTCACAGTGGACCCGAAGGGGCATCCAACAACTGGCGGGCTGCGTAGGCGATGCGGCATGACGTTGTACTCCATGGTGAAGGTGTTGTGGAATCAATGTCATGTCATGTGGGGGGACCCATTCCCCACGGGTCCTACAGGGCATGTGGAGACACTAATTGAAGAGTAATACAACTCTTCATGAGTTTTTCGGGGAGCGGGATACCACCATCCTGGCGATTTGTGCCACCATACCAGGCCACATCACCAGGCAGGTCATGCCCAGCCGAAGGGCTGGGCTGCTCCGTGACCCAGCACGCAGAGCCCACTGCGGCCTCACACATTTGGGTCGTCCCAGGCCGGTTCGGGCTGGACCAGGTTGGTTCGACCCGAACCACGTCATGTCGGACCGAACCCGGACCCATTCAGGCCCGTAGACACTCAAATGAATAAATATTGAGAACCATATGTCCATTTGACGAACCATATGTGGCTCCAGAATCCATGGATCAATAATGTCCTTTTTGGGATACTCCACGTGATTTTTGGGTAACGTTGAAGTATGGTCGGGTTGGATCGACCCCGAATCCAACCGGTCCCTTGACACTAAAATTACAGTAACATAAAGATCGAGTGTTCTATTGACGTGTCGTTAGTTATTTTGAATCCCTTATGACGAGGTGATTCATCAGGTTACTTATTCGTGGGACTTCGTGTCGGTGGAAATATGACCGATTGTTTGAGGAACAGTTTCTCACATATAAAATTGTACTGTGAGCGGGAATCCTCTTTTTGGATGTAACGTGATGTATGAAGGGAGATTCTATATGAATTAGTAACCATAGATTCTATGTTAATCAGAAACAAACAATTTTGTGTTAATCAGCACTCAACAAATCTATGTGAATCTGCACCCAAAAATTCTGTTTGAATCAACACCCAACGATTCTGTGTGAATCAGAACCCATCAATTCAATGTGAATCATCATCCAATGATTCTCTTTTAATCTACAACTAGTGATTCTATGTGAATTAGCACCTAGATATTCTATGTGAAAAAACACCCAGTGATTCTGTGTGAATCAACACCCACTGATTCTATTTGAATTTGCACCGATCGATCATATTATGGTCTTAGGATGTTGGTACCAATTGATCCTATGTGTGTCAGTAGTAGTGCCTCTTTGAAGAATAATATGACTTAGCATTAATGAAAATCATATGTACTCTTGTACTCAGTTTTCCTAGTTTGAGATGTGTCTTTTGTTTTGTGCTTTATTATTGAGATCATGCTAGTGGCTTTCCAATGAAGAATTATTAGATACATTCAGTGGTCTCGAAGACTGTAATAGGTATTTTTATACTCATACCTACATGGCCATCTCTCAAACCTTGTTCTGTCTGGTAAAGACAGCAATAAGCCTGGAATGAGTCTCGGGTATCTAGGACCTGACAGTAGTCAGCAATGATGGTTGACGTGGAGAGATGTGAAGACGAACTGTACCAACCCTTTAGGTAGGATCCCTGTTAGACAACCTCAAGAGTTGTATTCTTTTTTAGTTGAAGTTTTATATTTTATGTTGGACTTTTATTTTGACCCACTTCATCCAATACACACATATACTACAATAGTTTTACATCATGGTGGCATCATGTGGTGTTCTAGTCTATGTGATTGTAAAATTTTAAAGGAAATGCAAACCCATTTTAGGTATATTCCTTTCCAGTACTAGTAGCCAACACATGGCCTATGGATGGCGGGCTTGGTGTAGTCATGAAACAGTCCCCGAGAGACGGGTCATGAAAAAGTGGTAGCAAAAGGGTCAGTTCTACCGAAGTACTAGGACACTGATAATTTTAAAGGAGAAATAGTTTTAACTATGTTGAGTGTGGTATCCAGTTCAGGGAGTATAGTGCTGGTGTGGCAGTCGATGTATCCTTACCCCAGGAACCTGATTTTATATTTCCAACTCGGTGCACGGAAACACGTATTGTGTATTTTATTTAAAATTATATTACATGATCTCCTATGATTCTACTCACCAAGAATAACTATTTGACAGTGGCACAACAATTTCTTTTTAGGATGTTGTTGCATATACATCAATCCAGTATTCCCATGAGATTACACGATGATGGCCCACTAATCGACGAGACTTCGGTGTAGGGCCCTCTTACTGTGTTGGAACCTTCAAGTGATGTACCTATAGCACAACCACTAAGAGGTCATAAGTTTCCACCATCACCACTAGAGAATGGTACACAACTACTATGCACATTTCACGAGTTCTAGTGGCAGAGGCATCTAAGGTTTCGAGGCGTGATAGATCCCAAGGTAGTTGAGGACTTTATGGAGGCTATGGCATGAGTTTTACACATAGTTGGGACATCATCAGAGCATATGGTGATCGTTGATTCTAGTCTATTTCTGGGCATGGAAGGAAGATTATAGAGATTGGTGTACTAGTTACATGATGAAGAAACCCTCACCTAGATGGAAATTGAGAGCATCTACGTGGAGGATTTTTTTCCAACGATACAACGCTTTGTGCGTATCGAGGAGTTGTTTAACTTACATCAAATTAGCTTATCAGTGGCCCCTTACTCTGTGAGATTCGCTGACCTGTCGTGCTACTCCACCAATATGGTGCATGACCCATTCACCAGATCCATTACCTTTGAGTAGGGTATCAATTGGGAAATCACATCATCGATGATATATCTAAATTTCGCGATGCAGGATGGAGGGATCGAGTAATAATTATTGGTGGAGAGCAACATAGATGAGAAAGAATTGGCGGTGAGAGGCACCACTAGATGACAGGTGGCTGAATCATCTGTAGGAGGCAGTATATAGATGATGTATAAGTCCAAGAAGATGAGACCATCCTAAGGGAAACCCCATGATGTTGGTTCTTAGGTACGGAGCTTGCGATGCAGATGGGGTCACCTAGGAAGGAGACATTTCTTCATGTGCGGCGAGTGGGGAAATATAGCTCTCGACTGCCAGACCCTCTGTACAAATGATCAACAGATGGTCGATGGATATTTGAGGCAACAGACGCGGTTCAATCGAGGAGGTTCATAGGGCGGTGGACATGGTATAGTAGAAGTTCGTGCAGTTGGTGGTGTAAGATGGTTTGAGGTGCTACCACCACCACCACTATGTGGTCCACCTCGACCATAGGGAGTAGGTGGACAGGGGTGACCACATTAACATGTAGTATAGGCCTATAACCATGGTGCTCCGAAGAAGATAATAGTTATTATATATGTCTATTCCACCCCGTCTAAAATACTTATATACACAGGTGCTAGACACTCTATCATTTCCATGTCACTAATTAAAAGCTTAGAGATTTCAAGTAAGTCATTGGATCGATTCATTAAATTATATACTTTTATGGGATATGATTCGATGATTACAGAATAGTGCAGGAAGCGTGAGATCACTCTAGGAGGCCAGAACTTTGACTAGGATCTCCTAGTAGTAGTGTTGAGGTCTTATTATGTCATCTTGGGTGTGTACTGGCTATCCTTGGTCCATGCTCAGATCGATTGTTTTAGGCGCAATGTGAAGTGAGTTCCTGAGGATGGTATCAGGGTTTCCTTCACTAGTGAGAAGGAAACATTTTTAGCATATGATTGACTTTCCCATAGGAGGGTGCAGCCGATCACTCACTTAATGGCTATCCACACCCTTAGAGAAGTTGACGTAAGGAGTCTGATATATCATGTAGTGTTGGACTGGTATGATGATGTCTTTTCTGATGATGTTTGAAAACTCCTTCCTCCCAGAGAGGTCGAATTTCAAATCGACATGTGCCCCGGGATGGCACCAATATCTACACCAGCATATCGGATGACTCATGTGGAGCTTTATGAGATAAGGTTACAACTGGAAGACTTTTATAGAAAGGGATTTGTAAGGCCCAATGTTTCCCCATGGGCATCCCTGATCTTGTTCTCTAAGAAGGAATATCGAAGTCTTAGGATGTTTTCAGAATATCGGCACCCGAACCAACTGATCCAGAAGAATAAGTATCCTCTTCCAATGATTGATGATATCTTCGACCTGCTAAATGAATCTCATTTGATTTCAAGGACAGATCTTAGATCGGGATATCACCAGCTCTGGGTACAATACAAGGATGTATTGAAGAATCCTTTAGATTTCGGTATGGAGATTATGAGTTCTTGGTGTTTTCATTCGACATGAAAAATAGTCCATTAGTGTTCTTGGGTCTCATGAAAAGGATCTTCTAGCTAGATCTCAATCTCTTTGTGGTGGTCTTCATTGGTGACATCTTCATACATTAGACATCTGAGGATGTGAATGCCACACACCTATAGAAAATTCTAGATACACATTCAGAGCACCAGTGTTATGGAAAGATCTTGACGTTCCGGTTCTCGATATATGATTTCCACTTCCTTGGGAATGTTATCTCTGAGGCTGGAGTTGCAGTAGATCAAGCAATGATAGAGGTGGTGCTTGCATGGGAACCACCCAGGAGTGTGACTGGGGTGTGGAGTTTCCTATGATTGGCTAGGTACAACCAAAGATTTGGACCTTACTTCTCCAGGGTAGCAGAACCCTTGTCATCCATGAGGATGAAGGGGTAGCCGTTCTTGTGGATGAAGAAGTGCCCGCAGAGTTTTCAGGAGGAGATTCAATTACTGATGAGTGCCCAGATATTGCAGCTAAAATAAGAGGGAATTGGGTGTGTAGTATAATATGAAATTTCATGGACCATAATGGGTTGTGTCCTGATGTAGAATCGAGTGGTGATCACCTACGACTCATGAAATTTGAGAAAAAATGAGCAGGACTACGCTACCCATGTCCTAGAGTTATCAGAAGTGATTTTTTCTCTAAAAATGTGGTAGCACTACATGATGGGAAACATTTTCTATTCTACAATGATCACTAGAGTCTCAGAGATATCTTCTCAGATAAAAACCATAACCTGAGAAAGAGATGATGGATAGATTTTCCCCATGACTATGACTTTGTGATTGACAATACTACTAGGAAAGGCAACATATTTGCAGAAGCACTCAGCAAAAGGTCTGATCTACAGCTACTGAGTGATGAGGTAGAGAAACTAGCCATGTTGAAGATATCCATTGTGGATAGATATGTAGTAGCTTACCTCTTGTATATGACTGTAACTACCCCACTTCTTCGGTGAGTTTAGAAGGAACATCTTGGTGATGTTGACTATGAGGCTCGACGTGCTGATATATCACTAGGACGGGCTCCTGCAGGAATTTCTAAAGTGGGCGCGCACCTCATCCTCTATAGAGAATGAACCATGGTACCTGTAATGCTACGTAATGCGGTGTTGAGGGATTTCCACACATCCCCTTTGGAGGTACATTCTACTATGGTGAAGATGTACCATGACCTTTGTCATCAGTACTTATGGCTAGGAATGATGAAAGCGGTGGTAGAGTTCATTTCAGGATTCCTCATTTTTCAGTAAGTGAAGGAAGAACATCAGGAACCAGTGGTCTTAGAGCAGCCTCTCGAGTTACCAAAGTTGAATTGTGATTTTATATCCATGGACATCGTGATAGGGAAACAATATGCATCCAAGGGACATGATTTCATCTGGTTGATTGTTGACCGACTCACCATGACGGCCCACTTCCTACCCATCTGATAGTAGGGATCAGTAGAGGTATTAGGATGAATCATTGTGCAGAAGATTATATGTCATCACATGGTTCCATTGATGATCATATCAGATCAGGAAACATGTTTTTCTTCCAACTTGTGGGAGGGATTTCAGGAGTCGTTCAGGACTCATCTATGCTTGATCAATGCCTTCCATCCTCAGACACATGATCAGACGGAGCTGACAATTCAGACACTCTAGGACAAGATTATTGCTTGTGTCCTCAATATTGGCTACAGTAGGGAGGACCACCTAACACTGGTGGTGTTTTCATAAAACAAAATTTATCACTCCACCATTATCATATAACCATTTGAGTCCTCTTACGGGCAACCATTCAGATCACCTCTTTAGAAGGCATAACTAAGGGAGTCAGCACTTATGGGTCCAAAGATAGTAGAGGCTACCATATAGAAGGTGCATATCATATTGGAGTGGATGAAGACAACACCAAGATGAAAGAAGTATAATTCCGATAGAAGATAGAGACCCTTGGATTTTGAGGACGGAGACTGTGTATTCCTATGAGTCTCACCCCAACCAGGATTATTGATGATTGACCGAGGAAGAAATATATCTTCTGAGGATCATCATAACCATTCTGATCATCATAATAGTAGTAGAGGTGGAATACCATCTATCTCTTCCCCCACTGATGCACCAAGTGCATAATTTTTTCCACGTGTCACAGCTTGGGAGTTACGTGCATGATCCATCACACGTTATTGACTGGTGTGATATGGACATTAACAATGGGGTGACATTTGTGGAGTTATTAGTGGAGATAGAGTACCGACAAGTGTGGGTCCTTTGTGGGCGTTCAATTCACCGGGTGTGTGTTTGTTGGCAGTACATGAATCTCTAGTAGAGAACATGGGATTTTTAGGCTTAGATATGTGCTCAGTACACCAATTTGATCCTCTTGTATTGTTGTAGCTTTTGGGGATAAAAATCTATACAGTGGGGATAAATTAAAGACCCAAAAATTCCATATAATTTTTTTAATTATTTGGGAAAATTACAAGTCTATGAACATTAACGGTGCATGATTCCAAGGGCCGGTATTCCCAGAATGAATTTTAGAAAAATTTTAAAGATACATTTAGTAAACGCATGAGCATCATTTTCTATCTTCTGAATCATTGCTCGTATTACAAATATAAGGACATCATTGAATCTGTAGTGCCATGATTCTCTTAAGGGATTCATAACATTGATCGTAGTTGGTTGGGTGAGAAAAATATTTAACAACTTTATAGATAAATTATAAAATATCATAAGGATTCTGATTTAATTTTATTTTTTTCCCTTCCACCTGTTGAGAAGTGGTGGCGAGGACCGCGAAGGTAGTCAAAATATTAATATGGGATATTAAATATAAAATTACACATTGGATGCATAAAAAAACCATGTGTACTTAATGTGTCACGTTAATTACATCAATTTAATATGGAACATTAATTAGGTTAATTAATGAACCTCATTAATTCCTCAGGGCATAACCCACCCTTTCCCCCTCACCGTAAATTGGACTTCGAGTAGTGTTTTTTACATTGAATTCTCAAAAAATGAACCTCTGGTGATGTGATGTGAAGCCTTCCACTGATGGAGATAGAAACTCAGGAGGCAATGAACCTGGAGCGACAGAAGATGATAACTTCATCAATGTGCAAATTCTCCGACCACCACCGTGATGATTTCAACAATTCTTGAGGTAGGGTTTGTCATTTAATTCAATAAATTCACTATATTATTCTCCTCAATCATGAATTTGTGGGGGGTCGCTGTGGGTGATTTGAATAGGGTTAATCAAAATTTTAATGTTATTTAAAAATTTATCCCATTTTTAATAATGCTAACGTGGAGGGAGTGACCCAAATCAACAATGTACAAACTCTCAACCGGATGTTTTTAATCGCATTCATCATAGGAGGATTTTTTTCATCCCAAAAAAGTGAAAATTGGGAGGCACACAATGATGTAGGAATCCTGGGGGGCCATAGATGCATATGGAATGATGAATGGAATACCGGAGCTCAGCAGGTGGCCCAAAGAAGATCCGCCAGTGTGGCACCGGCCTGATGGCACCGACAACAGGCACTGGCTATGAAGGAAGTGGTCGGTGCTCACTTGATGCAGAAGAGGGCGGCGTCGCATGGAACCACGGTAGACCTGAAGGGGTAGACGACAACCAGCTGGCCGTGTTGTATATGTGGCGCAATGCCAAGCACTACAGGGAAGGAGATGCTCACCGAAGCCGCATTAAGAGGGGGACCAATTCCTTCCGGTCCCATGGACAACGTGGCAGTGCCACATGGCGCTGCTAATTGAAGAGTAAAAAATCTTTTCATAAGCCATCAAGAGAACTGGTGGCCACCCG
Organism: Viscum album; assembly: GCA_963277665.1. NCBI lineage: Eukaryota > Viridiplantae > Streptophyta > Magnoliopsida > Santalales > Viscaceae > Viscum > Viscum album. The sequence goes on along the minus strand of OY728143.1, from coordinate 792,431,442 downwards.
GCTAGCAATCCGCACCATCACACCATGCCGTGATGCCCGGGGGTTCGCGCCCAACTAGAGGGTTAGGTCGGTCTATGGCCCAGTGAGCTGATCCCGCCGCGGCCCGCCCAAACAGGCTGGCCTAGGCCATTTTGGGTGGGGTCGTGTCAGTTCTCCCCAAAATGGGGCAGGTTGGCCATGGTCGGGACTGGTCCAGTCCGGCCAACCGAGTTGGACCAGACCCAGAACCCATTGTGGCCCGCTATGCACAAATTTTCATATCATGCGCACCAGATGTCTGTTTGACGAACCGTCTATGGCGGTGGAATCCTTGGAGTGAGATGGTTATTTTTTATATAGTCTACGGGTTTTTTGGGAAATGATTGAGTACATCCAGGTTGGATTGACCCCAAATCCAACTGATCCCTTAGCACTAAAATTTCAATAACATATAGACCAGGGCGTCTGGTTGACACGACGTCTATTGCATTGAATCCCTTATGATGAGTTGTTTCATAGAGTTAATTCTTAGTGGGTCTTCATGCCTGTTGAAATACTACTGATGGCTTGAGTAGTGGTTTCTCTCTGAGACAAGCCTACTATAAGTAGGAATCCTATGTCAGTATGAGACGTGATGAATGACGAGTGATTCGGTGTGAATTAGCACCCAACGATTCAATGGGAATCAGCACCCAGCAATTCTGTGTGATTCAACACCCAACAATTCTGTGTGAATCTGCAACCACCAATTTTGTATGAATCATTACCCAACAATTCCGTATGAATAAAAACCAAACGATTCTATGTGAATTATCACCATATGATTCTGTGTGAATCTTTACCCAACGATTCTGGGTGAATCAGCACCCATCGATTCTTAGTGAATTAACACCTATCGATCATATGAGGATCTTGTGGGGGTTAGTACATATCGTTCATGTTTGGATCTGTATAATTTTATGTAGACATCATAATATGATTTAGCCTTAGTGATATTCATATGTACTGATGTTTAATGATCAGATTTTCCATGTAATTTTTAATTATATAAAATTTTTAAGAGTCTGAAAAATGGAAAGCACGTGATTCCATGGCCCGGTGTACCTGAAATGAATTTTTGATCTGTTTTTTAGTGTTCATTCAGTACATGCATGAGGGGAATTTTCTATCATTTGAACCAATGCTTGAATTAAAAATTTGAGGGCACTATTGAATCTGCTGCACTGGGATTCGCTTAAGGGATAATTCTTATTGACCGCAGTAGGTCTAGTGAAAATTTTATATTTTGGACATTTAAAAAAGATTAATAAAACAATCTCTGTTATTATATTTATGTTTTTCTTTTCCTCCAACATACATGTGGGAGAGTGGGACCAGTGGGGTTTCATTCCATTAAATGGAATGAAGCTTCAAACCCTATGTAATAGCATCGTTAGAATTTATGAAGCTTACTATTAAATTAACACTCAAAATTTTTATGAGCGTTTCTCTCCCTCCCCCTATCCTATTTATATAAATCATGGGGAGAGATAATGGCATGACTTTACTATGAAACGAAGTGCTGATAATGTGCCACTATTCCAACCATGGAGGATGGAGCCTGTTCCGGTGGGCATTGATAGGTGATGTCGAATCATGAACCGAAGGATGACGATAGAGCAACAAAGCTGGCATCTTGTTACGTGGACAACAAACACTGACCCACTTCCTCAATCGTCGGTGCGATCCATAATTCTTTGAGTTGGGATTTATTTTGTTATAATTACATTTGACTGTTGAATCCAAACATCTTTTTATCATACTAACATGGAGGGCACATGGCAATCAAACAATGCCAGGTCCTTCCAACCTTGTTTGAATGTTGATGCGTTCATCGCAAACATTATAGTTGGGTTAGGCAATATCTCCAACAACATATGATGGTAGTGTATTACACCAGCTGACTGAGATAGAGGTGGCACGTCGATGTGTGACTTAGTAGGAGTCCATGAAAATAATCCACACACATCATGTAACGCCCCGACTCCAGATGCTCAGTAAGGATAACAATATTGCGGAAGCTTTCATAAATAAACAAAAACATTTAAGGCAATGTCTCACTAAAACAAAATCCTTTTAAACTTGAAATTCAGCGTAATATGAAAAAATTTAAACTAAAATAATTCCATTTACTTATTCACATGGATATTCTACTAGTCGAATAATCACATGCAATATCAATAACCACATTCATAATGATGGAATGCAAAATTCCAGACTATCATAACCACGTAGCCAAGGCCTCGTGCCAAGACTACAAATAAGATTTTGTCAAGGCCTCATGCCAAGACACTAGTTTGTCTCATGAGACCTACTGATGCATCGAAGAGATATAGTGGGATCCACCACTCACTTATTAAGTCAAATTCATTTCTCTTATGAACAGATTTAAACATATCATAAACCGTAACATAATCGTATCACATAAAACATGCATAATAGAAACACAAAATTTCCACATTTCAATCACAAGATACCAATACAACACATTGATATAATAAAAAAACTTTCAAAACCATTTTCAATACCAAAATAAAAGAAAATTATAACGTTGTATTTAGTTTTCATTTAATAAAATTTAAGGCTTGTAGATGAATCCAAAAGTCAAATAATGGTCACGGTGGTGAAAAAATCGGTGTCGCTGCATACGTACGACAAAAAAAAACATTACCTTTTGTCGTTTAGTAAAATGATTCATATAAAATATATTCCATTTGAATAAAAGTAAAATTCAAAGAGTTTTATACATCATATAAACGAAATTTGTGTACAAAACAAAATATGCCTCAATGAAAGGAGATTGAGACGAAGTCCCTTACAAAGATCATTTTATTAAATAAAATAGATCTATTATGTGTATTCACTATAAGTAAACATAATGAATGTAAAAATACAAGATATGACATAATTATATCATGACATAATTTGAATGTATGAAATTAACCCAAATAATTGAAATTGGGATAAAAAGTTCCCATACCTCGTGTCCGATTTGACTCGATCGTTATTTAACCTCATGAATAATAAACTAGAGTTAATTTATACCAGATTAAGAACCATTTTCAAGTTAATTATTACTTTTATATCACTTATTACCATTTTATGAAAATTATGTAATTATTTAAGTTAATAACTATCGTTTTTTTGATCTTTGATACTTGAGTTAAAAATAAACTTCTTATAATTACAAGTTGTTCATGTGGTAAAATATCCAATATCTACAGAATTATATTAATGATGTAGATATCATATATATCATATATATACATTATATACATTCATTTATAATATTACATAACATTTAGAGGTATGAAATGAATTGCACTGTTCATGGAGATGGTAAGCCGTACGTATGCATGAACGCAACTTCCATTTCTATTTCGTATTTAATGGAATGAAATAAAAATGATATAAATGTATATTATAATTCCAGTATAATATCATATATAATATAATTTACACCATCCTTTATACATCCCACATATGGCATTAACGATTCAAATCACTTTGAGGGGGAGGTAGTCCGCACTTACTAAAATGAAATTATCGCGTTTACCCATTATGGAAATCAGGAAGGTATGCCATAAATGAAAAATATAGAACCATAAAGAAAACATATAAATAATATATATATAATATGTAGAAATAGTTTCATCATAATGGCCACCATGGGAGGTGTTAAAAGATTATTGAACAATCATCGTTTCGTGGGGTAGTAATTCGCCACCCACATAAACATTATTTTTTTAACCATTAAACGAAGGTGTGTGTTAGTGTAAATCAAATAATTATCATAAAAACATTATATTATATTTATGATACTGGTTTTGTTACAAAATAAAGGAATAAAAAGTGTTTAAGGGGTTGGGGACACAAAACAAAACAAAATAACATAATTGAAGACATTACCTTAAAATCGGGTAACTCTTTTTGATTTGAGCCAAAGGCTTCCTTGGGAAGACTTCTCCCCAAAGTGAGGCTCAAATAAGTAAGAGAGGTAATTAGATAGAGTATATGGGCAGAGTGTGGCCGAGGCAAACGGCTATGAATATGTGAATACGGAGGTAGAGGTGGGGGCCTTTTATAAGAGGAGAGAAGGGGCACTCCTGGAAAGTAATGAAATGTTACATTATTATGAAGTGATTTTTGGATTTAAAAGGTTCCACAATTATATATTTAGAGTATGAGGTAATAAGGGTTCGAAATATACTCATCCAATAGGTTTTTGACAACTGTAAGTCTTAGATTTTACATTATCATTTCATTTTTTTAAATCATTAATTAATGAGGTAATTGATGCATCATCATGGTGTCATAAAATTTTTAATTTATTTAATATCTAAAAATTATATAAACAATATCATGATGTAAGAAGTATTTTTATATTTCCAATGAATATTTATAGTCGAAATTTTGACTTATATAACCACATGTAATAATTGTTTTAGTAAAACAACACATGTTTGTGACAATTTTATATTTACTTTAAATAAAAAGGTATTAATGTCATTTTCATACCCAAGTGGCTCCATGGGGTCCCCATGTTAACCCATGGATTGTCTTGGTCGGCCATGACTCATCCAATAAGGGTAGGAATAGTGTCAAGGTAATTTCATATTATTATATCATTATATTTACCTTAAATTACACTAATTAACTTTAATCGCGATTAATAGAACTTAAAAGTTACTATTCACCCAAAATTATTTTAAAACCATTGAACCAAATTTTACTTCCTAATGACATTAATGTATGTCATATTTTTGAAATTCAAATAAGAGAGGTCGTAAAATTTCATTTAAATGAAAAATTAGATTTTTAACTACCACTAAGTGGTTTCACTATTCATCAAAAATCGATATTTTTCAGAAAAATACCAAAAATTAACTCTAAGATATATTTGATATTCCAAATTCAAAAATGATTTCTATTTCATAAAAATAAAAAAATATAAGTTGAATTAATTAATTTAATAATTAATTCCCACTGTCACAAAAAATAGCATGTTTTTAAGAAATAATATATATCAAAAGATTGACAGTTGTTTATGTCCAATTTCAAAGTGAAATTAACTCTAATGACCACCATTAGATTAAATGGTAAAAATATATTCTAATTATACTTTAAAACCACTCAATAGTATAATATATCACTATTAATTATTTTGATTAAAAAAGTTTTTTAAAGTATTTTTCTATTCCTAGAAAATTGGAAGTTCTCAGAAAATTACAAAAAATTCAACATAAGATAATTTCGATATTCCCAATACAAAAATGAAGTCCATTTTTAAATATAAAATTTATATAATTTCAAAAGGTGGGTATTACTATTCATAACGGCTACTTTATTTGGTCACTGTGTGTTAGAACTCAAGGTTGCGTACAACGCAAGAAGCTTTATTATTCAAAGAGAAGTGTACCATGGAAGCTTGGGGTGTTACATTCTCCCTTCCTTCAATAAATTGTGTCCTCGCAATTTAAAATTTTTCTTTGAAAAAAAAGATTGAAAATAGAAAATACCTTTGTGGAAAACCCACATCAGAAATATGGTAAATAAAAATATAACTTTTAAAAAAGAAAGAGAAGTATAAAGGTCACCCGGGATAGCCCATACTAGGATTCTATAAAAATATAGATATGGAGGAAAAACAAACACTCAAGGTCAAATGGAGAGTTGTAGAAAATATGATTAGGATAAAGTTAACCACAAGAAAATCACAAACTTGTGATTGGTTAAACGATCATTGAATCCCTAGTTGGAAAAGTTAACCGACAACATTTTTGTTCTAAATTACCTTTCCTAAAGTTGAGGAATTTTTTTAAGAGAGTTACTATGAATGTAAGGAAATATACTTACATGTCATGTAGACTTTCATTCTTAAATAAATTTTTATCACAAACACATCTTTCACTCCAAATGGTGACAGAACTCAAAAACATTCAATTTATCCTAATTGTATAAGGTTGCAATTATTACCACGTTAAATTATATTATAAATACTATTTTGTAATAACCAGGGAGTTCATGTAAGTTAGTGGTAGGTAATAAAGGCCTGTCGCACTATGGTTGTGGGTTCGATTCCTACAGATTTGTTCGACGTGACGGGTTATCCCCCAACATGCAGATTGTCCTTTTCCTAAAACTATAGTATTATAATATTCCAAAAATAATCTTCAGAAATTTTTTAACCTTAAAAAATAATATCCAATGTTCAACTTATTCAATTCCAACCTTTATAGTTATCTAAAATTCCACTGTCCAGACTTTCTCTAAAGGGTCTCTAATTTCCAAAATCAATTGTAACATCAGATTCCCCAAACAAAGTAATGTTTCTCTTATTGTCACATAATTAAAATATGATTACCTTTATCATGTTAAAACCATAATGAAAACAACATGTATTGCAGTAAAAGCCTTATATATATCACATTATTCTTATAACCATAATATAGTTCTTGAGTCCAAAAACAAAAATACAATAATTATTCAACTTCATCTGTAGTAACAACATAAGCATAGCCTTGATCCCTTGGACTTTTTGGAGGTATGTTTCCCTGACGCTTAGGAAATTCATTTTCATAATTCCCCATTTCCCTATAATTATAGCATTCAACATTGATTGCCTCTTTCTTTCCCTTGCAATCACGATCCTGGTGACCTTTTTCTCAACATTTATAAAAACTCCCATTCCTTTCAGGAAAGTACCGGGATGATTCTTCCCAAAATTATAACATAATGGAAAATCCTTCTTTCCATTTTTCCCTTTTTCTATCTCTTGTTCCACAGTTCTCTTCTTCTCGTTCTTTAATTTATTGTCATAAGATTTAGAGAATTCATTTTCTGTCTTGATAGAACACGAGACTATATCTTCGTATGTTGAGAAAGATTGTCATAGTAAAGCTCGACGGAGAAATGGTTTTAACCCATCAAATAAATGATTAATCTTACTTCTTAGGTTACGTATATAATCTGCAGCTTGCCTCGCTAACATTGTAATGTTAGCCTCATAATTTGTGACATTCTAATCCTCCTTCTGCCTCAGACTCAAAAATTTCATTTTTATATCTACTCGATGGTCATGTGGAAAATATTTTTCTATGAAAATTTACTCAAACTCCCTCCATTCCATACTTGATACTTTTTCATCTTCCTTTTTGTTTTGAATCAGCGACCACCATTGATCGGCATCTCTAGTGAGGTGGTAAACTTCCAGGACAACCCTCTCCCTTTCGCTACTCCCCGTGGCATGGAATATTTTCTCTATGGATTTTATCCATTTCTCAGCTACTAATGGATTTTTACCCCCATTAAATGTTTGCAGTTGTTGCATCATGAAGCGGTCTAACATTGATCCTCCACATTATGGATCAGTGTGCTCCATACGAGTAAGTTTATTATTCCTAACCTGAGTGAGTTTTCCCTGTATGGTGATAAGTTGGTCAACACCAGTTGTATCACCAGCTCCATTATAATTATCTTGAGTAGGATGGAAATCCCTACATGGATTTCGTGCATTGATACATTTTCCATTCTATCCACTCGGTGCCATTTCTAAACAATGGAATACACTAGATCAGTTTATGAATAAAAATACATAATTCTGTAATTGTAAAACACTTAACATAAATTAAACAGTATATGGATATAATCCATATTCATATAAAGAAATGTTTTTTGAGGAATTATATACTCATAAACCCTTCATAATGAATTTTAAAGAAAATGAGAATTATCCTAAACATATCCTCATGGAGTGTCATAACCAAGAGTGCAACAAGTCCCGTCTTCGTGCTCCAATTCCCATTCGAGTCTAGCTCAAAGTGGTGTTTTCTGGATTTACCCCTAGGTACATATGTGTGAAATTCGTCTCTACCTGCTCGTATCCTGACAGGGATGTATTTATCAGAAAACTCACAAAATCTCTATAATACCAAAATTATAGGAAGTTCTTCCATACTAATCCTCAAGGATTATCTTAGGTCTATGTGCTCTAATCAGAGTTTATAGAAATCTAGCTTCCATGGTTAGTACTAGACTGCCTCTAATACCAACTGTAATGCCCTGAATCCAGTTACCTAGAGTCGGTGCATTATTATATAACATTGGCATGATCACAAAAGATCAAGTCTCCAAAGACCGATTAGTTTAGTAGCCATGGAAACAATAGACACATTAATAAAATTTACATTACATCATAAAGTAAAAAACTACAATAACATGGTCTCCATAGTCCAAACTCATATCCCCATCTGACCATCCCTACAGATCATTCATAAAATACTTTTTCACATCATGGAAAATATTAAAACATTGAAAGTGGTGAGCTCAGATGCTCAGTAAGGATAACAATATTGCGGAATCTTTCATAAATATACACAAACATTTAAGGGAATGTATAACTAAAACAAAATCTTTTTAAACATTAACTTTAGCGTAATATGGAAAAAGTAAAATGAAATAATTTCATTTACTTATTCACATGGATATTCTAGTAGTCGAATAATCACATGCAATATCAATAACCACATTCATAATTATGGAATGCATAATGCCATACTATCATAACCACGTAGCCAAGGCCTCGTGACAATACTACAATTATGATTTGGTCAAGGCCTCATGCCAAGACACTATTTTGTCTCATGACACCTACCGATGCATCGATGAGTTATAGCGGGCTCCACCCATCACTTATTAAGTCCAACAGATTCCTCATATGAATATGTTTAAACATATAATAAACCATTACATAATTGTATCACATAAAACATGCATAAAGGAAACATAAGATTTCCACATTTCAATCACAATTTATCAATACAACACATTGATAAAATAAATACACTTTCAAAACCATTTTTAATACCAAAATAAAAGAAAATTAAACCTTTGTATTTATTTTTCATTTTAAAAAAAGTTATGGCTTGTAGAGGAAGCCAAAACTCAAATAGTGGTCACGGTGGTAGAGAATTCATTGTTGCCGCATACGTACGAAAAAAAACAATCCCTTTTTTCATTTAGTAAAATGCATCATATAAAAACGATTCCTTTTGAATAAACATAAATGTCATAGTGTTTTATACACCGTATAAAATAAATTTATGTATAAAACAGAATATTTACAAATTAAAGGAGACTGAGACGAAGTCCCTTACAAAGATAATTTTTTTAATACAATTGATCTATTATGTGTATTCACTATAATACACATAAATAAAGTACCAATACAAGATAGGAAATAATTATATCATGACATAATTTGAAATTAGGAGATTAACCCAAAGGACAGAAATTGGGTTAAGAAGTTCCCTTACCTCGTGACCGATTTGACTCGATCGTTCTTTAACCTCGTTAATAATAAACGACAGTTAATTTATACATGCTTAAGAACCTTTTTCAAGTTATTTATTCCTTTTATATCACTTATTACCATGTCATGAACATTATGTAATTATTTATGTTAATAACGGTTTTTTTGTCGATCTTTGATACTTGAGTTTAAAAATACATCTTATATTTACAAGTTGTTCATGTGGTAAAATATCAACTATCTCCAGAATTATATTAATGATGTAGATATAATATATATAATATATATCCATTATATACATTCATTTATAATATTACATAACATTTAGAGGTATGAAATGAAATGCACCGTTCATGGAGACGGTAAGTCGTATGTACGCAAGAACACTACTTTCATTTCTATTTCGTATTTAATGGAATGAAATAATAATGATATAGAGGTATATTATAATTGAAGTATAATATCATATATAATATAATTTAATCCATCCTTTATATGTACCACATAAGGCATTAACGATTCAAATCACTTTGAGGGGGTGGTAGTCCGCACTTCCTAAAATGAAATTATCGCATTTAACCATAATGGAAATCAATTAGGTATGACATAAATGAAAAATATAGAAGAATAAAGAAAACATAAAAATAATATATATATCATATATAGAAATATTGTCATCATAATGGCCACCATGAGAGGTGTTAAAATAAGATTGAACAACCATCGTTTCGTGAGGCAGTGATTCGCCACCCACCGAAACAGTATGTTCTTTAACCATTAGACAGAGGTGTGGGTAAGTTTAAATCAAATACTTATAATAAAAACATCCTAGTATATTTAAGATACTGTTATTGTTAAAATTTTAGGGAATAAAAAGAGTTTATGTGGATGGAGAAGCAAAATAAAACAAAAGAACCTAAGCAAAGACATTACCTTAAAATCGGGTAACTCTTTTTTATCTAAGCCAATGGCTTCCTTGGGAAGACTTCTTCCCAAAGTGATGCTTCTAGGATTAAGATAGATAATTTTATAGATTATTTGGGCAGAGGTTGGCCGAGCCAAATGGATTTGAAGATGCGAATGAGGTGGTAGAGGTGGGGGCCTTTTATAAGAGGGGAGGAGGGGTACTCTTGGAAAGTAATGAAATGATACATTATTATGAAGGGATTTTAAGATTTCAAAGGTCCCAAAATTATAGATTTAGAGGCTCAGGTGATAATGGTTATAAATCTACCCATCCAATATGTCTTTGACACGTGTAAGTTTTAGATTTTACATTATCTTTTCATTTTTTTAAATCGTTAATTAATGAGGTAATCGCTGCATCATCATGGTGTCATAAAAATTTTAAATTATTTAATGTATAAAAATTATATAAAAAATATCATGATGTAGTAAATCATTTTATATTTCCAATGAATTTTGATAGTCTAAATTTTAACTTATATAACCCCATGTAATAATAGTTTTTGTAAAACAACACATGTTTGTTACAATTTTATTTTTACTTTAAATAAAAAGTTATTAATGTCATTTTCTTGCCCAAGTGGCTCCATGGGGTCCCAAAGTTGAATCATGGATTATCTTGGTCAGATATTACTCACCCAATAATGGTAGGACAAGTGTCACGGTAATTTCATATTATTAGATCATTATATTTACCTTAAATTACACTAATTATCTTTAATAGCGATTAATAGAACTTAAAAGTTACTATTCACAAAAAAAATATTTTAATCCCATTGAATGACATTTTACTTAATAATGAAAATGATGTATGTAGTATTTTTTAAATTCAAATCACAGAGGTCGTAAAATTTCATTTAAACGAAAAATCATTTTTTTAACTACCACTTAGTGGTTTCACTATTCATCAAAAATCGATTTTTTTCAGAAAAATACCAAAATTAACTCTAAGCTATATTTGATATTACAAATTCAAAAATGATGCCTATTTTAAAAAATTCAAAACATATAAGTTGAATTAATTAATTTAATATTTAATTCCCGCCGTCACAACAAATAGCTCGTTTTTAAGAAACAATATATATTAAATGATTGACAATTGTTTATGTCTAATTTCAAAGTGAAATTAATTCTAATGGCCCCCATTGGATAAAATTGTAAAAATTTATTCTAATTATACTTTAAAACCACTCAATAGTATAATTTATCACTATTAATTATTTTTATTAAAAAAGTTGTTTTTAAGTATTTTTCTATTCATAGAAAATTGGAAGTTATCAGAAAGTTACAAAAAATTCAACTTAGGATAATTTCAATATTCCCAATACAAAAATGAAGTCCATTTTGAAAAATAAAATTTATATAATTTCAAATAGTGGGTATTACTATTCATAACGGCTACTTTGATTGGTCATGGTGTGTTAGAACTCGAGGTTGCGTACAACGCAAGCTACTATATTATTCAAAGAGAAGTGTACCATAAAAGCTTGGGGTGTTACACATAAATGGTGTGAAAGGTACCGGTCGGCTGAATTGGTGATGTAGCGTGCCATTACGCGCCACCGGCAGAGATGGGCCATGCCATTCTAGACGCGGCAGGGCCATGTAGGGCTGCTGACAATAGCCAGCCGCAGGTGGATGCATCAGTGTGCAATGGAAGGCCTCCAGAGGAGTCCTAGCTCTGACATCATGGTGGGGGGACCAGTAGCGTGTCATTTGGGTGACCTATAAATGACCCTTAGGAGATGCCGCTTTTTCCTTCCATAGGGGTGGTGCCACTACACTTTTGTACCTTCTCTTGTAGACCGCACGATCCAGTGAGCCACACATCGCCACGGGCGGGGCTGTGCTCGACTATGGATCGGGCCATATGGTCCCTCTGGGCCGAACCTCTGGGGGCTGGGTCGTGCTCACCCAGCGGGCCGCACCTCTGCTGTTCGAGCAGCAGGAACCGTGTAGGCCGCCCCATTGCGATTCAATCCCCCCCCCCATTGGGGGCCGGGCCATGCCCCCTTGTGGGTCGGTAAATACTGTGGCCTCACCCAAACCGGTCGGACTAGTACCGGGATACGGGTTAGGTAAAACCAAAATGGGTTGATTCGTCCTAGACTGGGATGGGATGGGTCGGTCAGACCGGGTCGGACTGGACCTGAACCCAACTAGATCCAGTTTCAGTTAATGGGTCATAACATTAAATCCAATCATCTATTTGACAAACATTATGTGACACTATGACACTCGGAAGCAAGACGATGCTTTTGGTATATGTCACATGAGTTTTGAAGACAGTTGGAGTGTGGTCAGGATGGATGGAACACAAATTCAACATGGCCCTTGGATCAGAAATGCTTATAACTCAAAGACCAGGAATCCAATTGATGCATTGTCTATCAAATTGGAACCCTTACGACATGGAAGTCTTTTGAGTTACACTATTTTAGAGCTTAGTAGTGGTTGAGGTATTACCAATATCTCGAGGGGATGATTCCACCGATCTTGAGTGCATCAGGAGCAAGAATCATGTGGCTAACTATAATTTAAAGAATGTACAACGATCCTAAGTGGGCCAGCATATATCTATACTAATTGGTACAACATCTATCGATCCTGTGCGGGTCAGCATCAATTATATCTTATTTGGTTCAATGCTCAATGACCTTATGTGGATCAGCGCACACCTATCCTATGAGGGTCAGATCCTGTGTCAGTCTGTGGCGGTTCCTACCTATCAAAATAGTGTGGGTCATAAGTAATACCTATTATAAGAGTAAGATGATCATGATTATGAATAATAATCAGTACATTAGTCCTTATGTAATACATGATTTTGGTATGAGTCTTTTTCCTTCGTGGTGTTATCTTCATGTTGTTACTGTGTGGTACTTCTATCTTCATGGTGTTACCTATGTTGTACATTTTCTTCGTGGTATTAAATTCATTGGGTTACCTATAATTTACTTCTATCCTCATGGTTTTACTTGTGTGGTACATCAATCATTGTGGTGTTACTTGTGTGGTACGTCTACCTTCGTGGTGTTACCTTTGTTGTATTCTTCTATCATCTGTTAGAAGAGTATATCATGATAACATTGGTATAATTATGGGAAGATACATATGTTGAGATGATATCTATCGCTTCGTACTTGAGATAGAGGTCTTTGATTGTGTTTTCTTCACTGTGGAACTCTGGGACACCTTTAGGGATCTCGGGATCCCTACTGAGTACTGTTATACTCACCCATGTGCAGGCTACTCCCACACCGTGTTGTTTCTTTTACAGGTGACAGAAAATATTGATTGAGGATGAGGGATCTAGGATTGTACTATGCTCGAAGGTGGACCATTTGGCGTGATGTCACATAAGGAATAGTGATCTGGTGTTGTACCTACTATTAAGGTAGGATACTCATTGGACAATCCAGGACTGGTTTTTCACTTTTCAGTTGTATTTGTACTTTTAATTTGATCTTTTTCATTTAATTATGGCTTTTATTCCGCCCCCTTCACTTTATGCACACTGTTAATACATCATATTACATCGTGGTTACTTATTGTTTTATTCCCAGAATGTGTATGTGTACAAAATAAATGGAAATGCTTTTTTTATGGATTCTCTTTTCTGGTGCTAGTCCCTAGCCCCAGGCCTATGGAAGGTGGGATTGAGGTATTCACGGCTTGGGCCTCGAGGGAAGGGTCGTAAGAAAGAGGTATCATAGGATCTGGTTCTACAATGAACTAGGACTATGATATTTTCTATGAATCAATGGTGTTATGTGTTATGAGTGTGGTTTTTAGTTCTGAGAAACTAGTGTTGGTGCGGAGACTGACGTATCCGTACACGAGGACCATGATTTCTGACTTTTGAATTAGTGAATGAAGACATTGATTGCATGTTTTTTTAAATTTTTTTCCTAATGTTCTTTGAGTCAGCTAAAATGGTATAACGTATAGATCGTGGAATATCTATATTTTGTTCATGATGATTCCATGTAGACAACCATCCATGATTCCCGAGAGAGTATGCGATGAAATCCCAACGAGCGATGAGGCCTTGGTGTAGGGCCCTCTTACAGAATTTTCACATTTGGGTGGTGTACCAACAACACCACTACCCATAGGGCAGCCATTGAAACCATCCCCACTAGTTGAGGATGCATACAGACAAAGATCATTGCACAAGTTTATGTTTTATATGCCTCTGTGGTTCCGAGGAGTGATGGATCCTCATGTGACTGAGGACTGGCTAGAGGTTATGACAAATGTTTTTTGGTTAGTTGGGACACCAACTGATTTTATGGTGATCCTAGCTTCCAGTATCTTCTAGGGATCATCTGGAGGATTGTGGATCCTGACACTCCGGTTACACGATGAGGTGACACTCATTTAGGTGGACTTCGAGGCCATTTTTAGGGTAGAGTTCGACCTAGATACTCTATGATCTGTCCGTATACAGGAGCTACTGCACATAGAACATGGAAGTATTATTGTGGTCCAATACATGGAGAGGTTCACTGATCACTCCTGCAACTCCACTGATATGGTTTGAGATCCTTTCTTCAGGGCCTAGACCATTGAGCAGCGTCACTAACAGGAGATGATAGAATTAATGGAATAGATCATCATACCGACGCATGCTAGGGTATTAGAGAGGGCACCTTTGGTGGAGATATTCCTAGTTGAGGAGGCATCATAGCCAAATTAAACACCAGATGTTAGCTAGCAGAGTGATCTATAGCAGGCAGTAGGCGGATGTCATAGGGCCCCAAGTGGGTCAGACCTTCTAGTGGACGCTCTCAGGATATGTGGTCGGCGGAGAAGGGCTCACAGGACGCATGAGGGAATAATAGGAGATGGATATGCTACTCATACGGTGGGTAGGGTCCCATGGTATGTGACTGCACGACCCTCCATACGAACGACCAACATATGGTTGAGGGACCGTCATTGTAGAGTCAATGATTTGATCAGGGAGGTCCGCAGGCAACAGGTGAACGTGGAAGACAAGATGGACCTGTAGCAGGCCATGGTTGATGATTCGAGGTTCTACTGCCACTAGCTCGGGGTGGTCCACCCTGACCATCTGGAGCAGGCAGACAGGGATGAGCCCATCTCCAGGCAGCGGGGCCCTATGACCACGATGCTCTAGAGATGATTTGAGGTACTATCTTTTTCTATTCCACCTTAGTGGCAGTACATATAGACATAGGTTCCAGTCACTCATTTATTACCACTACCCTCGTTCGGAGCATGGAGACTCTTGTGGAGCCGTTATCTCGATCATTACAGTTAGAGACTCCAACGGGAGAATATTTGATGATTACACACGAGTACCACCAGGGTGAAAATAATCAATGAGGCAAGGGCTTCGGCTGGGATCTTCTAGTAGTGGCATCGATGCCATATGATGTCCACATAGTTATGGACTAGTTATCCACTGTCCATTTTCGGATTATCTATGTTAGGCACAATGTGGGTTGTATTCTTGAGGATAGGACTAGGTTTTCCATCAACTGTGAGAAGGGATCCTTTGTAGCTCTGGATGGACTTACCTAGAGGAGGGTGGGGTTGATAACACATAGTTTGGAAAGCCTTTCCCTCTGAGTAGTTGATTTCAAGAGTCCATGTTATCCGTTAGTGGCGGAATAGTATTCCAATGAATTTCCTGATGATGTTATGTGACTAACTCCACACAATGAGGTAGAATTTATCATTGACATGTACCCAGGGAGGATAATGATATCTACACCAGCATATCTTATGGCCCTCATGGGGGATCATGAGTTATAGGTACAGTTGGAGGTTTTGTTGTGGAAGGGGTTCATAAGGCCCAATATATTTCCATCAAGAACCCCAATTTTGTTCTCCATGATGGCAGATTGGAGTTTGAGACTTTGTGTGGACTACCGGAACCTGTACAAGGTGAACGTGAAGAACAAGTATCCACATACGAGGATTTATGATCTTTTCGATTAGTTTTAGGGAGCTTGTTTTTCTTCTAATATAGATGGCAGATTAGGCTTTCATTAGCTCAGGGAATAAGATGTGGATGTGTAGAATACGGCCTGAAGATATATGTATAGCTACTATGAGTTCATGGTGATGACATTCAGCATGACCAGTACCCCTATTGTGTTCACGGGAATCAAAAATATGATCTTTTAGCCATACCTCAATCGCTTTGTGGCATTCTTCATTAATGGCATCTTGATATACTCGGTGTCGAAGGAGGAGCATGCCTATCATCTGTAGATTTCTAGGGATACACTCCGAGATCAACAACTTTATGGTATTCTCTCGAAGTACCAGCTATGGATACAAGATGTCCACTTTATAGGTTGTGCTTTCTTGGGAGACACACATGAATGTGACTGAGTTTCAGAGTTTCCTGGGGTTGGCAGGATACTACTGATGATTCATGCCTGCCTTTTCCAAATTTGGGACACCCTTATTACCATTAACGAAGAAGGGAAAACCCTTCCTATGGATGGGGAGATGCCAATAATGTTTTCAGGAGATAAGGTAGGAACTGATGAGTTCCCAAATTTTAAGGACAGATATTGATATTCCCTGATGTTGGAGCAAGTAGTAGTCACCTATGGTATGTGATAGCTGAGACAACATTAGATGAACTATGCTACCCAAGACCTAGAGTTAGCAGTAGTGGTATTTGACATGATGATGTGGTGACATTTTTTTATGGGAGAGAATTTTATAGTCTACTCTGTTCACTAGAATGACATGTATATATTCTATCAAATGGACCTGAACCTAAGATAGAGGTGATGAATGGAGTTCCTCCTAGACTATTAATTTGAGTGAGTCTATACTCTTGGGAAGGGGAATATTGTAGCAGATGAATCTAGTAGGTGGTCTGGTACACAGTTGCAGAGTGAGACGACAGAGCAGCTAGCCGCATTGTAGACTTCCTTCATTGATATAGAATGTAATGTCTCAGACCTCTCCGGTCAATTCCTTTTGGAAAATGTGGTGTTGGAAGTTCTCTGGAAGGTCAAGGTGGCTTGGGGTCCATTTTCTTGGACATTTAAGGAAATCTAAAGGGTTATGGTCTTTGCACCGGAGGTGCATGGTTTGCCTAAACCGTGCGGCCAAACCATGCAAGGACGGAGTTGGAGGAAGTGGCTAATGCACGGTTAGTGCACGGTTTGTCTAACCGTGCAGACTAACCGTGTGAGGAGGGGTTGTCGAGGTAGAAGCTAACACATGGTTAGCGCATGGTTTGTTAAACCGTTCCGACTAACCATGCGAGCACATAATGTTAGATCCTAAAATTGTGGATATAACTCATTTTTACTTTAATCATCTCTTTTAAGCCCCTAATCGGCCATAACTCGGGATTACCTTTCCTTGGAGATAGAAGAACCTCTCCCAAGCGTTTCGGTGGTGATCCGGAGGCATCTCTTCACGAATCAAAGTAGGTTTCTCGTTGTAAGTGATCCTTTTGTTTGGTTTCTTAGATCTACGTCGATCTACCTCTCGTCTTCTCTCTGGATCTTAGATCTACGCCTATTATGGGAAGATCTAAGAGTTTGGATGTCGTTTATGTTGATCTTTGGTCTTGGATCTATTAGGAGAGGAGATCTAAGGAGGATTCGTGGATAATCGACCCGGTTTCATGGGCGTTCATCGACCATTGTGGTTTTACTCGAAAACCCTTGAGGTAGGGGATTCGTGCTTCTATCTCTTTTATGTTCAATTTTATTTTTCGCAAGTGTAATCTCGCTGCATGACTTTTTAATTGACCTAATTAAATAATTGAACCGGATTAAAAGAATAAGGCTAATTGCATGTTTTTTCTTTCTACCATGATAACGGTTTGCCTCTTGATTTTCTAGATAGTGATGAAATTTGTAAAGAATGTAAAGCCAGAATTAATTGATAATTAATTGGATAAAGATAAAGAGTCATGTAAATGATTTCGGTTGTTGACGCTGTTGTAGTTGTTCAAATTTTATGTTGATCAAATTTGTCATTGTAAGCATGTTTAATCTTCGGTTATAGGTTACTGAATTGGTTCATGATGTTGGAACCAACAAATTGAGATTGTTAATTCAAGATGGATTATAAAAATTAATTGAGTTCCGTGACGGGTTTAGAGTTACCCTCTTGTTGTGAAATAGGGATAAAATCCAATTTGATGTGTTTGTTGGTGTTTGTTGTTTGAAGGCCGAATTCCTTATTAAAGGTCCAATAACCCATTTGTTGTAATGATTGTTTTCCTACTGCTTGTGCTGTGATATGACCCTGGATGGGGTGTTGTGATATCTTGTGTTGTGATGTGAACCTGGAGGGTTCTTGTGATATGTGGAGGTAGGGAGGCCCTATGGCTATGGAAGCAGATGACTCCTAGAGTGGCGAGATGCATAAGTTTATACATGTGGGTGTCGGGGAGGACACCATGGATGATGGAATGGGATGGATGTGGTTGTTGGATGCATGTTGGTTTGATTGGTCTTTATCTACTTTACTTTTCACCACTTCTCAAGGAATTTGTACTTGCTTACCCTTATTCCAAAGGAGGCAAAGACATGTGGGGTAAGCCAGGTGCATTCTGTGTTTAGCCTCTCAATGGAGAATGGGTCTACGCTCTTTCTATAGGTGGAAAATACTCGACGGGTAGTACATCTACACACCGTGTTGAGCGCCTTGTGGTTAGTATCATAGGTTGATTTTCTAAAATTCCTGGGAATATAGGAAAGTAATTCTGTACTGAATGTTTGAATAAATTATGTTAACCCATGGGGTTGGAGTTTGATGAATCTTAATGATGAGTTTTAGAAGTTTTGAAGGGACAGTTGATTTTGATTGTGATGAAAAGAAAGTTTAAATGTGGTTTTTGTTTATGGTTAATTAACATGAAAATAATAAATTAATGTAAAGTGGCATTGATGAAAAAGGTAATGAGGAAACCTAATGAAATTCTTTAATTGGTTGTGTTCTTATAGGATGCCTAGTCTTAGAAATAACATCCCTGAGTCTAAGAGACGTTAGTTTCAGTTGAGGATATGACTAGGTTATTCCCATAGTGTGGTTGTGAGTTATATATATTCTGAACTTTTTGTGTTTATATACGCTACTCTTCCATGTCGGTAAGGGGAACTGACACCCCCAGGATTTTGAGCCCTGGGGTGGTGTTTTTCCCAATATTCTGGTTGAGGATGAATGTATGACTACCCCCTTTGACCCCGCTCACATCTCTTCGTAGATACTAGTGTCGTTGGCACATCGGTTAGTTTTCCCCATATATGTGTGTAGAGGGCTGTAATTTCTTGGGGTTATTTCCACACATATATTCTGGATGTTGTATCCTATGGACTACTATAGGTTTAATGTGTATAGGCTGCGATGCCTTGAGGATCCTTACACGGTGTATGGGCTATAATGGCTTGAGGTACAATACCCGACGTATGATACACGTTATGCGGGATATGGTGGCTCCCAGAACCTACCTGGTTACTTTTGGTTGTGAGGATGGTGTGGAGCTTAGCCCAAGTGTCTGTGGGAAAGCCTTTGAGTGCACGTGGTGCAGATTGTGGAGCTTATCCCATGTTTATATGGGTAAGCCATTGGAAAGAGATGCACAGGACGTATGTCGTTGGGGTTAAAGCAGAAATCTAGTGGGGAAGTAGTAGAAGGGCACCCTTGTTATTCATTACTATATACTATATTCTTGTATGCGTTACTTGGAAAGAGTAACCATGGTGTGATTGGGAACTTAGTATACATGTTTAAGTGATGTGTTTCTTTCACTTTTTATTCATTGGGCTTTAGCATGCTTTATTTACTTTTGCACGAGAGGATTCGGGGAGGGTCCTACTGAGTATACTTTTATACTCCCACTACGTATATATAAATTTTTTTCAGGTCACATGGAACAGGTTGGAGATCAGGCTGGTTACTACTAACTTGTGGTTGCAGGAGCTGTTCGGGCTTGTGATCGCTGCAGTTTTACTTTCTTTTGGGTACATTCATTTTTCCCTTTTTTGTTGTAGTACTTTTTCATGAAATTTCACATATGTACATGGGTTTCTTTTATATTTTAGTTCTGAGATGGAGTAGGTTGGAGTCTATCTTATCTCTCTCTTCAGCATGTGTTCTCTTAGAGGGTAATGTGTCCCATTTGTGTGTTTACTATACCCTTGCTGCTAGTCGTCAATCTGGGGCCTACGGGAGGCGGGACTCGGGAGTCATTATCTCCCTTCTAACATTTCCGGCCCAAGAGGGGTACACTTCCTGTGGAGGGGGTCGTGAGAGAGTGGTATTAGAGGTCTTGTTGAGGGATAGGATGGAGTATGGAGTTAGGCATAGGTGAGGTTTCATGGGTTGGTAGGGAAACAATGTCATTCATGTTTATCAAGTGTGGTAAACACTAGAAACCGGATGAGACATAGGCATTTAGGGCCCCCTATGATTTGATGCACGGACCATTAAGATTATAATGGATTCTAAACAAGGTGATACTGGTTACATGGTAGAGACCTAGGAAAGGATCATGCATCATTATTCATTGTTCCTGTGTTTGAATGGGTAGACCATGGGATAAGTTAACCTAAAACGAACAAAAGATAAAAATTAGTTAATTAATGTTGAGTCTTCCATATTCCAGGTTTAGGATATCTAATTGTTATTTATTTTGCAGGTATGGCTCTAGGTCGACGTCATCGCGAGGTTTGCTTAGAAGACATTCAGCAGGCAGTTCCAGCAGGTCAACTCAGTGTAGAGGTTGACGACGACACATGGAGGAAGAAACTGTGAGAATTTCAGCACCAGATTTTGCAGAAGTACGAGGTCTCCATTTCAGATGTAGTCACGGAAGACTGGTTGGAGGAGGTCAATATAGGCTTCTGTTCGATATGTGCTCAGAAGGAGCAGTGGGTGTCCATGTTTGTGACGATGCTACGTGGAGCAGCAAGGAAGTGGTGGCTCTTGTTCCTCGTGGAACATGAGGAGTCAGTGATCGCATGGGTGGAGTTCCGAGACGAGTTTAGAGCTGAGTCCCTTTTTTCGACTATGAAGGCGTCTAGTCACCAGGAACTTCTTACCGTTCGACAGGGGAGCTCCATTGTTCAGGAGTTTGGGATCTATTTTAGGAACCTTCTATGATATTCTTCGGACCGATTACCAGATGAGGAGGCCAGGGTGAGGAATTTTGAGTAGGATTTGCATCCATAGATACATCGCTAGGTCACCCCATTTATGCTGATGACATATCTTGAGGTGCTGGTGGGAGCAGAGGTTGTTATGAGGACTTTGGGCAGGAACAGATCATTACGAGAGGGGAATTGTCATGATTCCTCATGAAGCAGAGTTGTGGTCTGGGGTTCTCGGTTTTCAGGGAAGAAGAGCTTCCATTCACCTGGGGGTAGGTCCCTACCCTTTCCATCTCGTTTATCCAAAGGTAAAAACTCTCAGGCCTATGCCATGGGATTTGGTGCTTGTTTTTCTTGTGGTGTTCGTGGTCATCAGTAGCGGGAGTGATCGACCTTTCAGGGTGGTCATCATGCACCGGGTACTCCACTACAGGTTCCTCTGTTGAAGCAGTTCCAGTCGAGGCAGCAGCAACCAGTTTCACCTGCTTTCGATCATTAGAGGGTAGATTTGGCAGGCAGAGGACAACCCAATGACGCTCTTCGCCCTCAGAGAGCAGAGCGTGGAAATGGTGGTGGTCGTCATCAGGGTCAGAGAGGCTGTGGAGGAGGCCGTGGTTAGCATCATGCTCCAGTGTTTCCAGCACCAGACGAGCCAGATGTTGTTCAAGGTACCCTTTTCTTGTTTTCTACCTTGGTACATGACTTGTTTGATTCAAGAGTGACACACTCCTTTATATCACATACCATTTTCCATGCTTTGGGACTTGAGGTAGAGAGGCTTCCAGTGCCCTTGGTATTGACTACGCGTAACACCCCGAGATTTATGAAAAATATTCTTTTTAATTTTATTAATGTCTTGTGTTATCCGCTACACCAAAAGGAGCATGCACAACACGCATCCTTGACTTGCCTTGCATTACATGCAATCACGACCTTCCCTGATTGCGTGTGTAGTACGCAATACCATGTTTCACTAAAAAACGATATGGTATTAAAATATTATTAAAACTAGCCATTATGAATAGTAATAACCACTTTTTGAAATTTTGTAAATTTTATTTTCCAAAATGGACTTCATTTCTGGATTCGGAATATCGAAATTATCTTAGGGTGAAATTTTGGAACTTTTCGGATAAGTTTCATTTTCTGATGAATAGTGAAAAATTATTAAATTTTAATTAAAAACAACCTTTTTAATATAAATAATTAATAGTGATAAAGTATTAATTTGATTGGTTTTTGTAACACCCCAGGATTTCATAGTGTGTTATTTCTTAAAAAGAATTCAATAACTTGCACTACACGCAACACCGAGTTCAATCACACCATGATGAACAAAAAAAAACCATTAAAAGAGGTCATGAATAGTATTAACAAAATTTTGAACTTTATATAATCCTTATAATTTTAGAATCCCTATTATGAGTTTCTTAGTCATAATGCAAGAACAGATTCATTTTCAGCATTGCACTTTTATCAACTTTAATAGTGAAACCTTTTTAAATTAAATATTTTAAACTATCTGAATAAATTGGGACATCAAAAAAAATTTAAAATGAAACATCCCAAGCTTCTACGGTACGCTTTCCTTAGAATAAAATAGTAGCGTGTGTTGTACGCAACCTTGAGTTTTAACACACGCCACAACCAATCAAACTAGCCGTTATGAATAGTAATACCTAAATTTTGAAATTATATATATTTTATATTTTAAAATGGACTTCATTTTTGGATTCGGAATATCTAATTCAGCCTAAGGTGAAATTTTGGTACTTTTCGGATAACTTTCATATTTTGATGAATAGTGAAAATTACTAAATTTTAATTAAAAACAACTTTTTTAATCAAAATAATTAATAGTGATAAATTATGAATTTTAGTAGTTTTAAAGTATATTTAGAATATATTTTTACCATTTAATATAATGTTGGTCATTGTACATAATTTTACAATTAAACCAAACATAAACAAGTGTCAATCTTTTGATAGTTATTACCTCTTAAAAACACGCTTTTTGTTTTGACAGCGGGAATTAATTTTAAATTAATTTCTGCCACTTCTGTGTTTTGAATTTAGAAAAATGAATTCCATATTTGGAATCAGGATGTCCAAATTGTGTAAATAGGTAACTTTTATTTTTAGACATTTTGAATAATTACTGTGGTAAATATTTTATTTACCATGGTTAAGGGTAAATCCGGTAAATAAGGGTTAAAAAATAATATTATAATAATACAAAATTAGCCTAAAACGTGTCCTAACCTTATTGGTGGACACATACCCGACCATGAGCATCCTTGGGTCAATTTGGGGACCCCTTGGATCCACATGTATGTGGTAGGGACACTTTATATTAATAAAGTTAAAATAAAAATAAAAATGGCATAAGCTTACATCTTTTAGAAGAACAATTTTTACATAGGGTTATACATGTTGGAATTTCGATTCTAAATATTCATTAAAAAGATAAAAAGATTTCCTACATAATGATATTTTATTTATAATTTTTAGACATCAAATAATTTAAATTATTAATGACACAATAATGATGGAATGTTTACCTCATTAATAAATCATTTAAATAAATAAGATTATAATGATTAAAATATTATCTAAAACCTGTCCAATTCTTATTGGTTGATGTTATTTAGAATATGAGTCATCTTATCTTCGACCTCAATGATTTTTGGACCATTATAAACCGAATATAATTATATTATAAAGTAATACTTTCACTCTTTCCTAAAGAGCCCCTCTTCTCCCTTATAAAAGGAGACCACTTCTACTCATTCCTCACATCTCTCAAGCCACTTGGCTCGTCCAAACTCTGCCCAACTAAGCTCCCCACATCCCTCTCCTCCTCCTTGAAGCTTCCCTTTAGGCAGAAAGCATTTCAAGAAGTCCTTTGGTTCCAACCAAAGTGAGTTACCTAAATTAAAGGTAACGATTTCTCTTAAATTATTTTCATTTATTTTTCTTCTCCAACCCCCAAACTCTTTTTATTTCCTTTCTTTTGTAACAACACCAGTATCCTCAATATACTAGGATGTTGTTATAAGATGGATTCAAACTACACATACACACAACTCCATCTAATGGATGATGAACATAATGTTTCTGTGGATGGCAAACTAACGCCTCACGAAACGATGATTGTTAAAATACATCTTACCGCCTCTCATGGTGGCCATTATGATGGCACTATAATTAAATATGATATTAATGATATATATTTTATATATAAGCTTCTTTAATTCCATTTTATTTTATACCATTATTCGTTTCATGTTGTATATACATACGATAATTTCATTTGAGGAAGTGCGGACTACCGCCCCCTTAAAATGATATGACTCGTTCATACCACACATGGAACGTATAAAGGATGGTGTTAATGAACCTAAGTAACATATATAAAATATTATATTATACTGGAATAGTAATATACCTATGTATCATTTGGATTCAATTCTTTTAAAATAAAAATTAAATGGAAGTAGTGTTCGTGCGTACGTACGGACTACCGTCTCCACCAACGCGGTGAGATCCATCCTCCATCGTATCCATTCAAGCCTTATTCTCATTTTAGGGTTAAAAATAATGTTAATATCATTCTGATTATGAATAAGATTTAATCTATCCATTACAAACATGTCTTACGTAACCAAACATTTAAGAAGAACGAATCGATTATCACCTGAAACGACGATAATACTAAGATATTATTAATAAAGCAATGTTAAAAGATCATATATGATATCATATTAATGTATATGATTCTTGTATAATTTAATAACAATTATTTCACCATTATACAGGAGGTTAACCTACCCCAACCAAGGAAAAGTACAAGGTAATGGATTTTTCTTATCTCACATTCAATTCCGTGAGATTTCCATTATTCGCCACTAAATTATTGAAAGTGGTGTATTGTGTACTGGAATTTGATATATATTATCATATTCATGTTATTCTGTAAATAATTTGGTGGTTAGTAACTTTTGGCCATACGACTCAGTTGATTAACGTGGTAAGGGGTTTTCATCTCACTCCTTATTCCCGTGAGATTCATGCCATATTGCCACCATTACCTTTTGTGTGGTGTATGTACTGACCATAATTATATTCTTTGTGTAATACACTCTAATTTATGTGTACTTACATATTCATTGTATGATACCTCTTTCATGGGTTGTATGTTTCATAAGTTACCAAACTGGTAAGGGTTATTTCACAATCTCTTCATTATCCGAGGTTGTTTATACGTAATAATCTAGTGGGATCTCGTTATCATCCACATCCATGATTCTTCAAAATGTATTTCAAAACATTTTTAATATTTAAAAGAATATGGGTTAAAGTCATTTATACCCTTGTTTGACTTTTTATAAGAGGTTTATAAGGGAATCTTTCCGTCGTTTTCCAAACAAGGTGCTTTTTAACCTTTTCGATAGAATTAAGATAAGAATGTTTTTTTTAACTTATACAGCGGGTGCGGTTATTTTCCGCCGTTATAAAATCGTCAAAGCTTCCCTTAAAAGCTTATAAGATTATTTTCAAAGAAAATGTTTGATTTTATATGGATCTTAAATGATTTCAAAATAAAAGGAGATATTTCTTTAAAAAGAATTTTGATTTCATCTATGTCAACATCCTTTGAAGGGTTTTAAGATTATTTGAAGTTGATTTATTATGATACAAAACTTCTATATTGTTTTGAAGTTTTTGTGATATGTTTGACTGTGGATGTGCTATTTTTATACCATTCATAGTTTATGGTGAAAGTATTGACATTTCGTATGCTAGTTCCAATAAGAATGTTTATGTTATATTTCAATCTTTACTTCATATGAATGTGTTGGACAAGTATGTTCCAGGTTGGGGACTGGTTAAAGTAAGCCCTCCAGGTTGGGGACTGGTAAAAGTAATCCCTCCAGGTTAGGGACTGGTAAAAGTAAGCCCTCCGGGTTGGTGTCCGGTTATTAGAGGCACTCCGGGTTGGTGTCCGGTTATTAGAGGCACTCCGGGTTGGTGTCCGGTTATTAGAGGCACTCCGGGTTGGGTTTCGGTTACAGTTAGCCCCAAGGTCTTGGGACGAGGCCTTGAAAAGTAATTAAAGTTTAGCATTATGCATTCCAACATTATGAAAGTGGTTATTGATTTTGCATGTGATTATTCGATTAGTAGAATATCCATTTTAATAAGTAAATGACATTATTTCATTTTATTTATGCCATACTATGTTAAAAGTTCGAGTTTAAAAGGCTTTTTTTTAGTTATACATTGACTTCAATGTTTATTCTTATTTATGAAAGTTTCCGCTATATTGTTATCCTTACTGGGCATTTGAGCTCACCCCTTTTCTATGTTTTATTTTTCCCAGGAAGTGATGAAGTAAATTATGAATGACCTGCAGGGATATTATGAGGGGATTATAGTGTGGACTATGGAAACATTATGTTGTTGTAGTAGTTTTTCATTTTATGATGTAATGTAAAACTTATGAGTATATCTAGTGTTTCCAAGGCTACTTAACCAATCGGTCTTTCGAGATTTGATCTTTCTTGTGATCATGCCAATGTTATGTAATAATGCACCGACTCTAGGAAACTAGGGTCGGGGCCTTACAGTTGGTATCAGAGGAAGTTTAGTACAAACCTTGGAAGCTAGATTTAGATAAACTCTGATTAGAGCACGTAGACCTAAGATGAACTTTGAGGATTAGTATAGAAGAACTTTCTAGAATTTTGGTATTGTAGAGATTTTGTGATTTTTCCGAGCAATACATCCCTGTCTTGATACGAGCAGGTAGAGGCGGCTCTGGCACAGATGTACCTAGGGGTAAAACCCGAAAACACCGCTTTGAGCTAGACTCGAACGGGAACTGGTCCACGACAACGGGCCTTGCTGCACTCTTGGTTACGACACTCCCAGGGGATATGCTTAGGATAACTCTCATTTTCTTTACAAATCATTATGAAAGGTTTATGAGTATATACTTCCTCAAAGAAAACATTTTTATGATTATGGATTATATCCATAAATAGTTCAATTTATGTTAAGTGTTTTATAAGTATGGGATTATGTATTTTGATTCATAAACTGATCTAGTTTATGCCATTGTTTAGAAATGGTGCCCAGTAGAAGGAATGAGAACTCCAGAAATACACATGATTCAAAGAGAAGGAAGGATCATATCTTTCATGGTCTTAAGCTAGAATTTATATTAGAAATAGTCTCCCATGTATTATCATCATATGAAGAAATAATATCATGTGTTGATAAGATAAGTAAAGATTTTACTGAGTCCTATGGCTTTGAAGGGAATCAAGAGAAGAAAAGGATGGAAGAGAGAAAGATGGATAAAGGGAAAAGGGAAAAGAAGAATTTTCCCATATGTGGTAACTGTGGAAAGAAACACCCTGGAACATGCCTGAAAGGAATGGGAGTTTGTTATAAGTGTGGAGGAAAAGGGCACAAAGTACGTGACTGCAAGGGTAAGAAAATGGTTTTAAATGTACAATGCTTCATTTGCAAGGAGTTTGGACCCTACGCGAACCTATGTCCCAGTCATCAGACTATGCCGCAAATGATGTTATTGGATAATAATCAAGTTATGATACTACCACAGATGAAGAGGAATGATTAGAGTTCTTATGTTGATTATGTCAATTGAGTGTTGTATCAACAATGTACTTGTTACAATAATCATGGAGTATATAAGGATTGTACTGCAGTACTATTTCATTAAGGACTTGAGATTGTGTGGAACAATGAAAAGTGACTCAATAGCAGGATAATTTTTTTGAAAATATATGGTTGAGAGAATGATAAATCATAATATAGTTCTGATACTGAGGTAGTGATTTTGGAATAATATGTGATTGTTTTGAATAAATTATATTGGATATTCTTGACTACCCTGGAACTGATTAATGATTTGTATATTCAATCATTTTTTGGGTTTAAAACATTTTTGGATTAATGATGTATATCCAGCATTCTATATGGAATAAGGGAGCATGAATGTAATCAATAAGGAATATGGTAATACATGATGAAGGTATTCATATGCTATTACGAGGTAAAAAGGATCTATATTATGTTTACCTTCCTTATAAATGTTAGACTGTGAGTTTGGACAGAAGTATTTTGGATAGTTCTAGTTTGGATTATTTTGGATTGCCATAAAAGGACAACCCGGAGGTCGGGCGGCAACCCGTCGCGTCCGGAAAGGCTGCGAGACTTTAACCCGCAACCGAAGGGCGACAAGGGTGTATCACCTACCACTGGCCCATGAGATGTCCTAGATTAAATAATGTAGTTTTTATTAAAAGATCATGTAGATGAATTATAAATTCGTTTATTTTGGAACCCTATACGAATAGTGTAAATAGAATTTTTTTTACATTCTATTATCTTTTAGAGTGAAAGATGAGTTTGTGGTATAAATTTATTAATGGATAAAACACTAATTATAAAGTAAGTATATCTCCTTATGATCTTAGCCAATCTCATAAATAAATTCCTCAACATTAATAAAAGAAACTTATAACAAAAATGTTTTCCTAGATGATACCTTAAATAATCACTAAATAATGGCTTTGGGATTGTTGGCCTTTTCATAGCCATGTTCTCTACCACTCTCCATCAGATAATTGATGGTTAGATTTTTCTTCCATATCCATATTTTCCTACATGGAACCCTAGTATGTGTTATTTTCGATAATCATCATACGTTCGACTCTTTATTTTAAATAGAGGCCTCATTAATTAATTTTTCGATGTGGGATTTCAACTAGGATATTTTGAAACGTCAAAAATGTGTTATCCAAATACCCTATGTTTTGTTGAACCGAGGGTATTTCAAATCATCATAGATTGATGAATTTAAGGACCTCAATTTTATACTTGTTTGTGATTGATGACCTCAATCACTACCTATAAATATTTACGTTTTCCTCCGATTATATGTCTCTAATTGCCACCAATGTTCTCCTAATCGAGATCATAATTTGGTGGTGACCCTTTGATTTATCTTTTCCTCATATTAAGACTAAATTTTAGTAACCTAATTTCCGATGTGGGTTTTCCCACAAAGATATTTTCTATTTTCAACCTTTTATTTTTGAAGAACAATTTCAAATTGCGAGGATGCAATTTATTGAAGGAGGGGAGAATGTAACACC
Organism: Viscum album; assembly: GCA_963277665.1. Classification (NCBI taxonomy): domain Eukaryota; kingdom Viridiplantae; phylum Streptophyta; class Magnoliopsida; order Santalales; family Viscaceae; genus Viscum; species Viscum album. Next base: position 792,401,851 of record OY728143.1, on the reverse strand, counting down.
CCAGGATTTCATAGTGTGTTATTTATTAAAAATAATTCAATAACTTGCACTACACGCAACACCGAGTTCAATCACACCATGACGTACAAAAAAAACCATTAAAAGAGGTCATGAATAGTATTAACAACATTTTGAACTTTATATAATCCTTATAATTTTAGAATCCCTATTATGAGTTTCTTAGTCATAATGCAAGAACAGATTCATTATCAGTATTGCACTTTTATCAACTTTAATAGTGAATCCTTTTTAAATAAAATATTTTAAACTATCTGAATAAATTGGGACATCAAAAAAAATTTAAAATGAAACATCCCAAGCTTCTACGGTACGCTTTCCTTTGAATAAAATAGTAGCGTGTGTTGTACGCAACCTTGAGTTTTAACACACGCCACAACCAATCAAACTAGCCGTTATGAATAGTAATACCTAAATTTTGAAATTATATATATTTTATATTTTAAAATGGACTTCATTTTTGGATTCTGAATATCGAAATCAGCCTAAGGTGACATTTTGGTACTTTTCGGATAACTTTCATATTTTGATGAATAGAGAAAATTACTAAATTTTATTTAAAAACAACTTTTTTAATCAAAAAAATTAATAGTGATAAATTATGAATTTTAGTAGTTTTAAAGTATATTTAGAATATATTTTTACCATTTAATATAATGTTGGTCATTGTACATAATTTTACAATTAAACCAAACATAAACAAGTGTCAATCTTTTGATAGATATTACCTCTTAAAAACACGCTTTTTTGTTTTGACAGCGGGAATTAATTTTAAATTAATTTCTGCCAATTCTGTGTTTTGAATTTAGAAAAATGGATTCTATATTTGGAATCAGGATGTCTAAATTGTGTAAATAGGTAACTTTTATTTTTAGACATTTTGAATAATTACTGTGGTAAATATTTTATTTACCATGGTTAAGGGTAAATCCGGTAAATAAGGGTTAAAAAATAATATTATAATAATACAAAATTATCCTAAAACGTGTCCTAACCTTATTGGTGGACACATACCCTAATATGAGCATCCTTGGGTCAATTTGGGGACCCCTTGGATCCACTTGTATGTGGTAGGGACACTTTATATTAATAAAGTTAAAATAAAAATAAAAATGGCATAAGCTTACATCTTTTAGAAGAACAATTTTTACATAGGGTTATACATGTTGGATTTTCAATTATAAATATTCATTAGAAAGCTAAAAATATTTCCTACATAATGATATTTTATTTATAATTTTTAGACATCAAATAATTTAAATTATTAATGACACAATAATGATGCAATGTTTACCTCATTAATAAATCATTTAAATAAATAAGCTTATAATGATTATAATATTATCTAAAACCTGTCCAATTATTATTGGTTGATGTTATTTAGAATATGAGTCATCTTATCGTCGACCTCAATGATTTTTGGACCATTATAAACCGAATATAATTATATTATAAAGTAATACTTTCACTCTTTCCTAAAGATCCCCTCTTCTCCCTTATAAAAGGGGACCACTTCTACTCATTCCTCACACCTCTCAAGCCACTTGTCTCGTCCAAACTCTGCCCAACTAAGCTCCCCACATCCCTATACTCCTCCTTGAAGCTTCCCCTTAGGCAGAAAGAATTTCAAGAAGTCCTTTGGTTCCAACCAAAGTGAGTTACCTAAATTAAAGGTAACGATTTCACTTAAATTATTTTCATGTATTTTGCTTCTCCAACCCCCAAACTCTTTTTATTTCCTTTCTTTTGTAACAACACCAGTATCCTCAATATACTAGGATGTTGTTATAAGAAGTATTCAAACTACACATACACACAACTCCATCTAATGGATGATGAACATAATGTTTCTGTCGATGGCAAACTAACGCCTCACGAAACGATGATTGTTCAAATACATCTTACCGCCTCTCATGGTGGCCATTATGATGGAACTATAATTAAATATGATATTAATGATATATATTTTATATATAAGCTTCTGTAATTCCATTTTATTTCATACCATTATTCTTTTCATGTTGTATATACATACGATAATTTCATTTGAGGAAGTGCGGACTACTGCCCCCTTAAAATGATATGACTCGTTCATACCACACATGGAACGTATAAAGGATGGTGTTAATGAACTTAAGTAACATATATAAAATATTATATTATACTGGAATAGTAATATACCTATGTATCATTTGGATTCAATTCTTTCAAAATAAAAATTAAATGGAAGTAGCGTTCGTGCGTACGTACGGACTACCGTCTCCACGAACGCGGTGAGATCCATCCTCCATCGTATCCATTCAAGTCTTATTCTCATTTTAGGGTTAAAAATAATGTTAATATAATTCTTATTATGAATAAGATTTAATCTATCCATTACAAACATGTCTTACGTAACCAAACATTTAAGAAGAACGAATCGATTATCACCTGAAACAACGATAATACTAAGATATTATTAATAAATCAATGTTAAAAGATCATATATGATATCATATTAATGTATATGATTCTTGTATAATTTAATAACAATTATTTCACCATTATACAGGAGGTTAACCTACCCCAACCAAGGAAAAGTACAAGGTAAGGGATTTCTCTTATCTCACATTCAATTCCGTGAGATTTCCATTATTCGCCACTAAATTATTGAAAGTGGTGTATTGTGTACTGGCATTTGATATATCTTATCATATTCATGTTATTCTGTAAATAATTTGGTGGTTATTAACTTTTGGCCATACGACTCAGTTGATTAACATGGTAAGGGGTTTTCATCTCACTCTTTATTCCCGTGAGATTCATGCCATATTGCCACCATTACCTTTTGTGTGGTGTATGTACTGCCCATAATTATATTCTTTGTGTAATACACTCTAATTTATGTGTACTTACATATTCATTGTATGATACCTCTTTCATGGGTTGTATGTTTCATAAGTTACCAAACTGGTAAGGGTTATTTCACAATCTCTTCATTATCCGAGGTTGTTTATACGTAATAATCTACTGGGATCTCGTTATCATCCACATCCATGCTTCTTCAAAATGTATTTCAAAACATTTTTAATATTTAAAAGAATATGGGTTAAAGTCATTTATACCCTTGTTTGACTTTTTATAAGAGGTTTATAAGGGAATCTTTCCGTCGTTTTCCAAACAAGGTGCTTTTTAACCTTTTTGACAGAATTAAGATAAGAATGTTTTTTTTAACTTATACGGCGGGTGCGGTTATTTTCCGCCGTTATAAAATTGTCAAAGCTTCCCTTAAAAGCTTATAATATTATTTTCAAAGAAAATGTTTGATTTTATATGGATCTTAAATGATTTCAAAATAAAAGGAGATATTTCTTTAAAAAGAATTTTGATTTCATCTATGTCGACATCCTTTGATGGGTTTTAAGATTATTTGAAGTTGATTTATTATGATACAAAACTTCTATATTGTTTTGAAGGTTTTGTGATATTTTTGACTGTGGATGTTCTATTTTTATACCATTCATAGTTTATGGTGAAAGTATTGACATTTCGTATGCTAGTTCCAATAAGAATGTTTATGTTATATTTCAATCTTTACTTCATATGAATGTGTTGGACAAGTATGTTCCAGGTTGGGGACTGGTTAAAGTAAGCCCTCCAGGTTGGGGACTGGTAAAAGTAAGCACTCCAGGTTAGGGACTGGTAAAAGTAAGCCCTCCGGGTTGGTGTCCGGTTATTAGAGGCACTCCGGGTTGGTGTCCGGTTATTAGAGGCACTCCGGGTTGGTGTCCGGTTATTAGAGGCACTCCAGGTTGGTGTCCGGTTATTAGAGGCACTCTGGGTTGGGTTCTGGTTACAGTTAGCCCCAAGGTCTTGGGACGAGGCCTTGAAAAGTAATTAAAGTTTAGCATTATGCATTCCAACATTATGAAAGTGGTTATTGATTTTGCATGTGATTATTCGATTAGTAGAATATCCATGTGAATAAGTAAATGGAATTATCTAATTTTATTTATGCCATACTATGTTAAAAGTTCAAGTTTAAAAGGATTTTGTTTTTGTTATACATTGACTTAAATGTTTATTCTTATTTATGAATGTTTCCGCTATATTGTTATCCTTACTGGGCATTTGAGCTCACCCCTTTTCTATGTTTTATTTTTCCCAGGAAGTGAAGAAGTAAATTATGAATGACCTGCAGGGATATTATGAAGGGATTATAGTGTGGACTGTGGAAACATTATGTTGTTGTAGTAGTTTTTCATTTTATGATGTAATGTAAAACTTATGAATATATCTAGTGTTTCCAAGGCTACTAAACCAATCGGTCTTTCGAGATTTGATCTTTCTTGTGATCATGCCAATGTTATGTAATAATGCACCGACTCTAGGAAACTAGGGTCGGGGCGTTACAGTTTTAATATATATTTAGAATATATTTTTACAATTTAATACAATGTTGGTTATTGGATGTAATTTCACATTTAAACCAGACATAAACAACTGTCAATCTTTTGATAGTTATTGTCTCTTAAGAACATGCTATTTGTTTTGAAGACGGGAATTAATTTTTAAATTAATTAATGCAACTGCTATGTTTTGAATTTGGAAAAGTAGAAATCATTTTTTAATGCATAATATCAAATATATATTAGTCCTAATTTTTGGTATTTTTCTGGAAACTTTCATTTTTTGATGAATAGTGAAACCACTAAGTGGTAGTTAAAAAAAATGAATTTTTCATAAAACATAATTTTACCACTTCTGTGAGTGGAATTTAAAAAATCCTAGAGACATGGTTGATGTCAGTATGTAAAATTTGGATCAATGAGATGAAAATAATTTTTGGTGAATTGAAACTTTTTTACTTTTTTTACCACAGTTAAAAGTAAATAGGGTAATTAAGTGTAAAAAATGATATTATTATTAAACTAAAACATGTCTTAATTCTATTGTAAAAGAGTAATTCGACGTAAAACAACCTTAGGAATAATGTATGACCATTTAGTCCCACTTGGATTAGATTAGGACATTTATTATTAATTTATTTAAAGAAGGGTTAAAATAGTTAAAATCAAAGTTTAATAAGTAAATAATTTTTAATATGTGGTTATACATAAGATAAATTCTACTATAAATATTCATTAGAAAGCTAAAAATATTTCCTACATAATGGTAGTTTAGTTGTAATTTTTTTACAATAAATAATTTTATTTATTTTTGACACAACGATGATGCAGTAATTATCTTATTAATAAAATATTTACATAATTGATGATATAAATACCCAAATAAATGTAATTTGAGACTTTTTATGAATTAAACTAATTTTCTAGGTTAATATGACATGTTATTAGTTATCTAAGTAACTTGGTTCGAACTAATAATTCTGTTATGATTTTCACAAAAATCAATTACTAAATAGTGTCAAAATTGATATAAAATAGTTTTTAAAACAAATAATATAGTATTAATTGTTATTTTATTCCTAAAAATCTAATGTTCTGCCAAATTACTTAGATAAAGTTATATATATTATTAATAAACAACTTGGGGTTCGTTTGGCTTGATATAGTATGTTTATTAACCTTATAGTGTAAGAAAACAAGAAGACACGGTAAAAGTAAAATTATCTAACTTAAAGTTAAATATAAATTATAAAGTTAAAATAGAAACCTAAACTTGTCTAAATTATATTGGATGAGAGGATTTCGACCCATACCTACCTTAGCTTCGAAATAAATCAATTTTAATCTATTTAAAACCGAATTTGGCTTATAATAAAATAATATTTTTAGTTATTCCAATGGTTGCCCCTCTCCTCCCTTATAAAAGGGAACCCCCTCCCTCTCTTCCTCACAACACTTTGTGCCTTCAATCACGGCCAAACCCTCCCAATTTCCCTTCTCCACTTCCCTAGAAACATCCTAGATGTTCTGTTCTTCCTCAATGACCAATTTTAGTGCCCTAAAAGGAGATCTCAAAGAGGCGCTTCAAAGAAGAGGTAATGTTTGTTACCGATTCTTTCATCTTTATTTCTTCTTCCACTTATTCTTATTAGGTTTTTTCATTATGAAGTAATAACATAAGTATAACTTATATACTGATATGTTATTATAATTATGAAACTACCTTATTTCACTATCTATCCATCCTACGGAAAACTAAATCTCTGCGCGTGCGTATGTACGGAATACCGTCTCCACGACGCGATGAGATTCATTCTCCACATTAACCATTCCAGAATGATTATAAAGTATATATAATGAATAATAATGAAATATATGACATGGTAAATCATCTTGATTTATGTATATATATATATGTATGTCATCTACGTACTTCCATTCAGACAATAAGGAAAGGAAAACATTGTTCATGCGTACGTACGGACTACCGTCTCCATGAACGGTGTGTTTTATTTCATTTATCTATTTATTATATATATATATATTGAATATATATGATATATAAATCATTTTCTATATTATGGATGTATGTAAATCATGATATAAGTAATAATAATGTCAAAAACAATAAGTCCAAACACCAACGATAAATGAAACGATTTTACCCAAAACGCTTCTTTAACATGAATTTACAAAAGAACGGGTAATATAAAGTCATAACTGAACCATATATGATATAATAACAATGAATATGATTCTGTAATAAGTCTATGACATTATTTAAATCATTATATAGGAGTTTCGGACAATTACGAAGCAAATCAGACCTAAGGTAAGGGAAATATCACAATCTCAATTTTATCCGATATTGTTTATATTTTGGTATTTACTGGGGTGTATTTTATCATCCACATCAATGTTTCCCCAATATTTAATATTATTTCCATCCACCTAGAATTTTTTAAATCCAATTTTACCCTTAGGTGAGTTTTTAGTAAAATATATGAAAGGAATCTTTTGTCGTTTTTCGTACGAGGTCCTTTTTTTGACTTTTTCGACAAAAGTACGAGAGGAATGTTTTGTTTAACTTATACGGAATGAATTGATTTTTAAAAAATTATTTACAAGAAGATTCCTTTACATGTTTTCAATCTTACTTTTAATCAACTTCTTTTATTTTAGAATTGTACGACATGTTAAGAAAGGAAAAGTTTTTTTGAAGCAGAAAGGATATTTTCCTCAAGAATGGAGTTCAAGTGTTTTATCAAAATTATTTTCCATATAAGATAATATAAGGTTCTTTTTTTATCCCTAGTATTACATTGATTTTATTATGTTGTGATGGAATTATATTTTTATGAATTCCTTTATCTTATATGAATTATTTTATGATGTCACGATGTTTAAGATTCCCATTTTTATTACATGGGTTATTCTATGATGTATGGTTTATGATTTTGTGGCACACATAAGAATGGAATCATTATGAGATGGGTGGGACCTACATATCCCTGCAATTCATTGGGTAATGATTTTATATCTCATGAGATAGACCTGGCTGGAATGGTAGGTTATACCGGTTCAGTGAAACAGGACTGAAACGAGGGTGACTCGGTTCAAAAATAGACTTTGTCCACTAAGATAGTCTTGGAAATGAGTCTTGACTAATAAGATATTATTCTATATGATTATGCGTGTATGCCACAAAGTTTCATGTTTTATGTTATGAATATTGGGATTTCATTTCACTACTATGATTTATCCCATGTTATGAAATTATGCTCTTTTTTGCAGGTTAAGGTTTCCAAAATGTTATGTTCTTATGAATATGATGTGATTGATATTTCTATTGTTTAACCTTACTAAGAATTTGAGCTCACCCTTTTATTTTTTCTTTTCCCCAGGATATAAAGAAAGTTTTTAGGTATGAAAAAGGAAGATCTTTATGGGAGATGTTGAAGATCATTCGCCACGATTAGAAGATTATATTCCAAGTTTCCAAAGACACTAAACTATTAGGATCCTTGTGTGTGTGTTTTTGTTATGTACTAATTATTCCACAAAAGTAATGTAATGTCCATGTACGTCAAGATTCGGGTCTCTACAGTTGGTATCAGAGGAAAGGGTTAGTCAACCATTGGAAACTAGGATGCGAAAATGTTAGTAAGATCCCTAGAGATATTTCTAATGTATGTCTAGGGATGTCCCTAAGGATAAGTATGAGTATAAGATATAGTCCTAGAACTACGGTAACGATCAAAGAATTTAACCTAAGATGATAGATATTGAGGGTGCTCCCCCTTTACTATGTTATTTTCCCTAGCATGATTTTTGCCTCTCACACTATTCTTTTTGGGTTTTAGAAAATGGATGGAAACAGGAAGATTCATGATGATGGAGGATATGATGGACAATGGAATGATTTTATTCATCAGAAACCAAATGAAACGGGATCTGGAAGTCCAAACATCGTTATTATGCCTAATCAGCAGTCTCGTAATATGATCAATAATGTGAAACTTGGTAAGTTTCCTGACTCTGCTAATAAGAGAAAGATGGAGTTTCATGATGATCATAGAGGAAAGAAAGTTCAATTTCCCCTATGTAAATCATGTGGGAAGAGGAATCAAGGACAATGTTTCAAAGGAACTTGAAGATGCTTTGGGTGTGGAAAAGAAGGACACAAATCCAGTAAGTGCAAAAGAAAAGGTTCAGTGAACACATGGGATGAGGATAATGGTATTGCTATGACATCAAATATAGTTAAATGTTTTAAATGTGGAATGTACGGGCATTATGCAAATCAATGCCCTAAGGGAAAGTATCATGAAGAGAATCAGTATGGTCATATGGGTAGTATTTATGTTGATGATGATGAAGAGACTACAAATGATATGTGAGATGAATGAAATGTTGATGCTCGGTCAATGGTTTAAGAATGTAGTGGAATGATTACATGTTTATCATGTGTAATGTTGTATAAGTAATCTCAAGGTACTATGGAATAAAGAGACATCTAAGGATTGTCACACTATTGTCTTTCCTTGAGTTTTGAATGTGTATGATTAATGGTACCAGTATACATGAAAGGTTATTCAGATATTTTTGGAATGTAGATGATATGCGCATAATAAAGGGAAAAGGAGAAAATTAAATGTTTGATAGTATTCATGAGATCATGACTGATATAAGGAGAAGGTTATATCATGGTTTGAGTATATAGAATTTTTGGATTTTGGTATGTGGAAAGAGTTATCTTTTGACTGCATTCATGTTTTCACTAAGGTTCAATGGGTATTCATTCTTCAAGAGAATACATGATTAAGGTATTCACATGTTTCTAATTTTACCAACAAGATATATCTTATGATATATGGGGGATAAATGATGGCATTCACGTGATCATTTTCTTTATACTATGAGCTTCGACATAAGTATTTTAGATAATCCTAAAGATTGGAATGGATTATGTTGGACATAAGTTAGTATTGTTTAAGGATAATTTTGTTTTGATATTGTTGATGGAATGTTATAGTAATATAGCTTTAGAAAAAGGAAAACCTGCAGGACGGGCGACAACCCATCGCGTCGGACAAGGCTGTGGGAATCGAACCCACAACCGAAGTGCGACTGGCCTTTATCACCTACCACTGGCCTACAAGAAGTCCCTATTTAGTAGAAACTAGTTTTGTTATATTAAGCAGTATGATATATGAAGTATAAGTCCATTTTAGAAACTATATATGATTAATCTCACTATAGATGTACTTATGTAAGTTTTGATAACTTTTCTATCGTTTTGTTTGAGACAGATGAAATGACCCATCATTCTATCACATGATCTGCTAACACATCATGAATGACAAATTCAACTTCATTTCTTTAAGATATGAAGTGGAAATTGTCCAAATAATGACCAAAGGTGAGGCTATACCAAAATCACGAAAGTATTTATTCTAATTCCAATTTCATCAACTTTAGGGAAATGATCTTGAAAACCAAAAATGTTGTCCTAGTGATCTTATATCTGATGAATCAGATGGTACCTTAGATCGTCACAAATTTATGGTTTTGTGAGTTCTGGATTTTCCATAGCCATGTTCACTACCACTCTCTGTCCGAACATGATGGTTAGATTTCTCTTCCATATCCATATTTTCACCTATGTGGAATCCCAATGATTAGTTTATTTGGGTAACCGTTATGTTTCATACTTTTGTTTTTAATGATTGGTTTTGATATTCCATTTTACGATGTGGGTTTCTATTAAAGAAACTTCTGAAGAGTAAACCATTTATAACCCCGACGAATTTCGAGGGCAAAATTCATTTTAAGGGGGGAAGAATGTAAGACCCCGAGATTTTATAAAAAATATTCTTTTTAATTTCATTAATGTCTTGTGTTGTACGCTTCACCAAAAGGTGCTTCCACAACATTCATCCTTGACTTTCCTTTCATTACACGCAATCACGACCATCCCCGATAGCGTGTGTAATACGCAATCCCGAGTTTCACTAAACAACGATATGGTATTAAAATATTATTAAAAATAGCCATTATGAATAGTAATAACCATTTTTTGAAATTTTGTAAATTTTATTTTTCAAAATGGACTTCATTTCTGGATTCAGAATATCGAAATTAGCTTAGCGTTAAATTTTGGAACTTTTCGGATAACTTTCATTTTCTGATGAATAGTGAAAAATTATTAAATTTTAATTATAAATAACCTTTTTAATAGAAATAATTAAAAGTGATAAAGTATTAATTTGATTGGTTTTAAAGTATATTTAGAATATATTTTTAACATTTAATACAATGTTGGTTATTGGATGTAATTTCACATTTATACCAGACATAAACAACTGTCAATCTTTTGAAAGTTATTATCTCTTAAGAACACGCTATTTGTTTTGAAGATGGGAATTAATTTTTAAATTAATTAATGCAATTAATATGTTTTTAATTTGGAAAAATAGACATCATTTTTGAATTCATAATATCAAATATATCTTAGTCCTAATTTTTGGTATTTTTCTGGAAACATTCATTTTTTGATGAATAGTGAAACCACTAAGTGATAGTTAAAAAAATGAACTTTTCATAAAACTTAATTTTACAGCTTCTGTGAGTGGAATTTCAAAAATCCGAGAGACACGGTTGATTTCAGTAAGTAAAATGTGGTTCAATGAGATGAAAATAATTTTTGGTGAATAGTAACTTTTTTACTTTTTTTTACCACGGTTAAAAGTAAATTGCGTAATTAAGGGTAAAAAATGATATTATTATTACCCTAACACATGTCCTAATTCTATTGGACAAGTGTAATTCGACAAAAAACAACCTTAGGAATACAATATGACAATGTAGGCCCACTTGGATTAGATTAGGACATTTATTATTAATTTATTTAAAGAAGGGTTAAAATAGTTAAAATCAAAGTTTAATAAGTAAATCATTTTTAATATGGGGATACACATAAGATAAATTCGAATATAAATATTAATTTTAAAGATAAAAATATTTCCTACATAATGGTAGTTTATTTGTAATATTTTTACATTAAATAATTTAATTTATTTATGACACAACGATGATGCAGTAATTATCTAATTAATAAAATATTGACATAATTGATGTTATAAATACCCAAATAACTTAGATAAGGTTATATATATTAATAATAAACAACATGGGGTTTGTTTGTCTTGATATAGTATGTTTATTAACCATATAGTGTAAGAAAACAAGAAGACACAGTAAAAGTAAAATTATCTAACTTAAAGTTAAATATAAATGATTAGGTTAAAATAGGAACCTAAACTTGTCTAAATTATATTGTATGAGAGGATTTCGACCCATCCCTACCTTATCTTAGAAATAAATCAATTTGGATCTACTTAAAACCGAATTTGGCTTTATAATAAAATAATATTTTTAGTTATTCCAAAGGTGCCCCTCTCCTCCCTTATAAAAGGGCACCCCCTCCCTCTCTTCCTCACAACACTTTGAGCCTTAAAGCTCGGCCCAACCCTGCCGATTTACCTTATACACTTCCCTAGAAACATCCTAGATGTTCTGGTCTTCCTCAAAGACCAATTTTAGTGGCCTAAAAGGAGATCTTAAAGAGGCGCTTCAAAGAAGAGATAATGTCTGTTACCGATTCTTTCATCTTTATTTCTTCTTCAACTTCTTCTTCTTAGGTTGTTTCATTATAATGTAATAACATAAGTATCACTTATATACTGATATGTTATTATAATTATGAAACAACCTTATTTCACCATCTATCCATCCTACGGAAAACGAAATCACCACGCCTGCGTACGTACGGAATACCGTCTCCACGACGCGATGAGATTCATTCTCCACGTTAACCATTACAGAATGATTATAAAGTATATATAATGAGTAATAATGAAATATATGACATGGTAAATCTACTGGATTTATGTATATATATATATTTATGTCATCTACTTGCTTCCATTCAAGACAATAAGGAAAGGAAAACAGCGTTCATGAGTACGTACGGACTACCGTCTCCATGAACGGTGTGTTTCATTTCATTTATCTATTTATTATATATATATATTGAATATATATTATATATAAATCATTTTTTATATTCTAGAATCAATTAAATCATGATATAAGTAATAATAATGTCAAGAACAATAAGTCCAAACACCTATGATAAATGAAACAATTTTACCCAAAACACTTCTTTAACATGAATTTACAAAATAACGGGTAATATAAAGTCATAAGTGAACCATATATGATATAATAACAATTAATATGATTCTGTAATAATTAGATGACATTATTTAAATAATAATACAGGAGGTTCAGACACTTACGAAGCAAATCGGACCTAAGGTAAGGGAAATATCACAATCTCATTTTTATCCGAGATTGTTTATACTTTGGTATTTACTGGGTTGTATTTTATCATCCAAATCAATGTTAACGGGATATTTAATATTATTTCCATCCACCTACAATTGTTTAATTCCAATTTTACCCTTTGGTGAGTTTTTAGTAAATGATATGAAAGCAATCTTTTGTCATTTTTCGTACGAGGAACTTTTTTTGACTTTTCCGACAAAAGTACGAGAGGAATGTTTTTTTTTAACATATACGGAATGAATGGATTTTTAAAACATTATTTCCAAGAAGCTTCCTTTACACGTTTTCAAGTTTATTTTTAATCAACTTCTTTTAGTTTAGAATTGTACGACATGTTAAGAAAGGAAAAGTGTTTTTGAAGCAGAAAGGATATTTTCGTCAATAATGGAGTTTAAGTGTTTTATCAAAATTATTTTCCATATAAGATAATATAGGGTTATGTTTTTATACCTATTATTACATTGATTTGATTATGTTGTGATGGAATTATATTTTAATGAATTACTTTATCTTATATCAATTCTTTTATGATGTCACGATGTTTAAGATTCCCATTTTTATTACATGGGTTATTCTATGATGTATGGTTTACGATTTTGTGGAACACATAAGAATGGTATAATTATGAGATGGGTGGGACCTATATCTCCCTCCAATGCATTGGGTTTAGATTTTATATCTCATGAGATAGACATGGCTGGAACGGTAGGTTATACCAGTTTAGTGAAACAGGACTGAAACGAGGGTGGCTCGGTTCAGAAATGGACTTTGTCCACTAAGATAGTCTTGGAAATGAGTCTTGAATAATAAGATATGATTCAAAAATTCACGAATTTGAACTAGTGCAGAATACAACAGAGATGGTTCAGGTGGTTTGTGAGAGGATGAAGACAGCGCAAGATTGTCAAAAGTCATATGCTAACCAAAGAAGGCAACCCCTAGAGTTTGATGTTGGGGATCATGTGTTTTTGAAGGTGACTCCTCGTCGTGGGAATCGAAGGTTTGTTCATGGGAGTAATATTTCTCCCCGTTTTGTTGGGCCTTTCAAGGTGTTTTCCCATGTTGGATATGTGCCTTGCCGAGTGGCACTTCCCCCTCAGATGAGTCGGATACATGATGTTTTCCATGTATCACAACTACATCATTATCTTCAGGATGAATCCCACAACATCGATTGGGGGGAGATCGATGTTGATGATGTTTCCACCTTTGAGGTGAGACCTGTGGAGATCCAAGACCACAAGGAGATTGTTTTTCGCAGATGTTCCATCCCCTTTGTTAGTGTCTTGTGGCGACACAGTGGCATGGAGGAGAGTACTTGGGAACGTGAGTCACAGATAAGTGCTCAGTACCCAGAGTTGTTTTATGTTTAACTCTTTTCAAATATAGTTGTAACTTATTTGGTTATGAAACATTCATTTTTATGAGGTGGATCACTTTATTGCTTTTATGGCTTCCTCTCTTTTGAGAGGTATCTCGAGGGGTGGTTGTTCAGACCCTGTTTCGTTTTTTCTTTAGGTGGGTTTTGGATTCTCGAGGACGAGAATGTATTGAGAGGTACTTGATGTAATGGGTCGGACCTCTCTGGTTCATTCCATTGTGAAAACTTGGTGTTGGACGTGCTCTGGAAGGTCAAGGTGGTTTGGGGTGCGTTTGGGTGGACTTTTAAAAAAATTTAAAGGGTTATGGGATTCACACAGGAGGAGCATAGTTTACCTAAACCGTGTGGCCAAATCGTGCAAGGCTAATCTTGGAGGCAGTGGCTAACACATGGTTAGCGCACGGTTTGTCTAACCGTGTGGACTAACCATGCGATGAGGGTTTTCGAGGTAGAAGCTAACGCACAGATACCACACGGTTTGTTAAGCCGTGAGGACTAAACGTGCGGGCACTTAAAGTTAGATCTAAAATTGTGTATCTAGCTTGTTTTTCCTTTAATATCCTCGTTCAATCCCATAATCATCCATAACTCAGGATTACCTTTCCTTGTAGTGGAAGAACCTCTCCCAAGTGTTTTGGAGGTGATCTGAAGGCTTCTCTTCGCGAATTGAAGTCGGTTTTTTCGAGGTAAGTGATCCTTTTTTTTGGTTTCTTAGATCTACGTATATCTACTCCTCCTCTTCTATCAGGATCTTAGATCTACGCCTGTTAGGGGTAGATCTAAGTGTGTGGATGTTTTTTATGTTGAGCTTTGGTCTTGGTAGTGTTAGGAGAGTAGATCTAATGAGGATTCATAGAGAATCGACCCGGTATCTTGGGCGTTCATCGACCGTTGTGGTTTACCTAGAAATCCCACGAGGTAGGTGTAGACGACGAAAAAGTTTGTATGTCCTAAAAGATGTTTTGAAATGATGAAGTGAAGTCATATTCGGACCCAGAGGGTCAGTCCGGTTGGCCCTGAAGTGGTGCATGATATTATGAAGGACTTGAGAGAAAAAATGTTGCACGTGCGAAGGAAGTCTGGGATTCGTGAAAAAGCACCGGTGGGGCGCACAATTTTGTGCACCCAGTTCCACGCGTTGCGGCCTCTCGCGCAGACCGGTCCTGGCGCTGAAGATTTTGCGTGGCGCCCGGATTCTACGATTCCTAAGGCCTATAAATATAAAGAACCCCTTCCGTTTCGGGGTCGCGGAATTTCAACCGTCTCGCGATCGCGATATAGGACTATTATGAGCTCAGTATGGCCTTCAGGCCCAGTTCTTTTCACACCGAGTCGCCCCGGGTTCTTCCTTTGCATGAGATCCCCTTTGGCTTAGACTGAACTCCAATTCATTCAGGGTCCTCCCCTTGCAAGCAATTCTTTCTTTTGCACAGAGGCTGGCCAAGTTGCGCGCAATTATTCCTTTGTGTAAACACCCCTTCCGTTACGTGCAATTCCTTCTTTTGCGTGAAATCCCTTCCTTTGCACGCAGTCCCTTCGAGTCGCGTGAAAAACCTCAAACCACCCATATTCCATGCCAAATCACCCCGATTTCTAGTCGACCCAGTGTTTTCTGCGCAATAGAGTCAATTGCGCACATGCCTCCCTTATTGTGCGCAACCTATCCTGTGTATCACTCATAT
The DNA here is from genome assembly GCA_963277665.1 of Viscum album. Lineage (NCBI taxonomy): Eukaryota > Viridiplantae > Streptophyta > Magnoliopsida > Santalales > Viscaceae > Viscum > Viscum album. The sequence goes on along the minus strand of OY728143.1, from coordinate 792,385,970 downwards.
TACGTGAAATAGTATATTGGCTCACGCCTGATGGTCCGTACTACAGAGGCTGCGCCCCCGCACCCCCGCTCAGGGTCATTGCTGGGATGTTGTCCCAACCCTCTGGGATGGTCCCTTCCCTACCGTCACTGACAGACATGAAAAATGGAGAGTCGCACCGTGAACTTTTCGGGTCGGGAGTCGATATTTTCCATTGAGCCCCTATGCACACCCACCTTCAACCTAGGGGATACCATGATTTTAGATACTCCTCTGCACAACAAGAAACACCTTGATTTGACATATTCCTCTTGGATTGTTTCATGTGTTGTGGGTTGATATTCTTATCATCAATTCCCCTGTGTAGAATGCCCTATCATTTAGCAATAGGATGCTTCTTGTTCCAAACAAGAGATACCTTATGTGACAAGAATAAGATACCTAATGCCATGGTTAAAGTGGAATAGTTTCAAGAGCATTGTAATCCATTCAAACATTCCATCACTCCACCTCAGGCATTGCGTGTCCTTCATTCGGATCTGCATCCACCTCTGTGTCTAAAGGGACCCCCTAACAGTATGGATGCTTGACCTATGGTCCGCCTGCTATAACAATACGGATGATTGACCTTTGGTATACCTATTTTAACATTGTGGATGATTGACCCATGGTCCACCTTCTGTCTTAAGCCAACACCCCGGAAGACATTGGGTGACACTTTGAGTCGGGTCCTGTGTTTCGAACACCGTCAGCAGTCGAACCTCATTTGTTTGTACCCATTTTAGGCTAACACGACAGGATGCTGTGTTGCGAAAATGGTCAACAATTATCCTCTATCGCCACAATACTCTAATTAAATTCCAAATGTTAGACATTTGATTCACACTTTTCATATCCCTTTGTTCGCGCCGATTCCAACGCCCTTGGAATTATCCCTCTTGTGCACAAGCGCATAGGTGTAGGCCTCAATCACATTCATCAACCCACCTGTGATTTGGGATTCCCTCATGGCCATAAATGATGAAGACACCATGTTCTACTTAAATGAATAAGCCCCATCTATCATTTCCACTCCTTAGTGGCACCTGGACAACTTCCATGCATAAGCCCCATCCACCATAGCCATGCTAACGTGGACCCCTCGATGGTTCGCCTGCGGCCCCCTTTCACCACAACCTTTCTAATTCCATCCCTTCCACAAGGGGTAGAGGGTGTTCAGCATGTATGCCATAGGGGTGTGGAGTGAACCCACCTCGTCTGAGCTACAGGGCGTTAAACTGCCAATCACCTCGTCCTCAACACATGATGTTAAACTATGATCCGACCTCATGCCTCACACATATGGTCCCCCTCAGCTCAGACATTATTTACACCTATCATCTCAATAGGAATGTAATATTACTCACATTGAACGATATCCTCCCTCTCATAGTGGTGTTTGTCCACAGGGGAAGGGCTGCCATAGAGCGTAAGCCCCTAGCCTCTCTTGCAAAAGGTAGCACCCATGAACCTCCGTACTTCGCCATCGCCCAGGCTAGGGGAGGGTGTGATAGGGAATGAGGCATCTCATTTTCTCGGTCCCAAATCCCTCTCCCTCTGTTCTTTGTCACATCACGGGTCTCCATCATGGAGTAAGCCCTGAAACCATGAGCCACTCAACCCTTAAGCCCCTCTCCACTTCTCACGGACGCACCCTTCGCGAGGTGATCATCTGGTCCCTACTGCATCTTGTTTCTCACACCAAGCATGACTCGTGTGGGCTTCGAGTGAGCATGGACCATGAAATACCACATTGGGCCACCTCAGAGCGTAATCCCCATCCCAATGAACTACAAGGTCTTTGATCTGTGCTAAAGCATGGTATGTAGGTAGCCTCCCTGAGGTTCAAGCCCACCACTCAGTCGTTCCAACCTCTTCACGTCAGTTCACCAACACTTTGGGCCACCTTAGAGCATAAGCACCAAATTGACAATCCAGGATGACGTTAAACTCTCTGCCTCGTCCCGCATGACGTTAAACTGTATACCATCCCGCATGACTTTAAACTGTATGATCGAACTTTTGGGACTTTGATCCATGTAAAGACATGGTACATAGTAAGCCTCCACGAGGTTCAATCCACCTTCACTCAATCACCCATCATGATTCCTACCCACGCCACCACATCCCAGTGGGATCATGTCACCTAATTCCACTCCATTGTATACGGGAATCCGCCCACGTTCCAGCTCCAACATCAGATTTCCCTTTAGGGGATCCTTTTATCTGATCCACTCTCAGTGTTCCGATCAGTCTGATCCATCCACGCAAGATGTTAAACATTCCATACACCCCATGTTAAACATGGAAAGATGAGGAAAACCTCAGAAGACACGCCCATGGAGTAACCATCTTTTCAAGACGTTAAACTCACGACATACCCCGTTTTAAACATGGGAAGGTGAGAAAAACCTCATAAGACATTCCCTTGGCATAACCATCTCTGTAAGATGTTAAACTCACAACATACCTCGTGTTAAACATGGTAAGCTGAGGAAAACCTCATAAGACCCACCCCTGGCATAACCGTCTCTGCAATACATTAAACTCACGACATACCCCGTGTTAAACATGGGAAGATGAGGAAAACCGCAGATACATGCCTATGGTATGCCAATTCCCCACGTTCGATGTGGGATGACTTGATCTTCCGCGTCGTCGATAAGCCCTATAATAAGGGACAGAAGACAGACATGCCAATCCCCCAGTGTCAAGGCATGCCAACGATGCCCCAGCATGACCATTCTCCCCACCGAAGGTTGCTGCCCCGACAAGACCCCTTAGAGCGTCTTGAAGGAAGCAGCGTAATTAACTGGTGTCCATAAAGATATGGCACCAGGAACAAGATCCATGAACCAGTCTTAAATCGATGAGGGGGACCCAGACTAGGTGATGAGTTCCGAAGGTAAATCCACAGAAGGAAGAACCGATATCCCATCATCCCGGTTTCGATAAAGGAGGAGACGTCCCTGAACAAGGAACGGATGTCACCCACCTTTAGAAAGTGAGAATGCAGGGGCACAAGCCGAACGTCCTCCCTTGCGTGCCGGATGCACGTGAACCCCGACAGAAAGCGTCCAAAATAGAAAATGGTGAACCCTACATGATTCTCCTCTCCTCAATATGGAGACCGATTGCATTTGTGGTGTCAGAATATTAGAATGTCACCAGGATCGGGAACCCAGAACCAGGATATGAAACCTGCCAGGGGATGGGGCGGTCAGGACGTTGAGCACTCTGTTCCCCAATGTCGTCATCGTGGATCCCTCTTATAGACCACAGATGGTGGAATGACGTTGGGCTATTGGTCGTCGATTCCTTTTCCTACTAGTGTTAATGCGTTCATATCCCTGCTTTTAGGAATCAAATTGCATCATCTGGAGCTCGATCACCACCTGCCCACTGGTACAGGGGTAGGGGTAGTACCGACGTTGACACCCTGCACAGTTGCTCGTTTTCCACAGATGCTTCGACCACCACGACTGTCAGGCACTCACACCCCCTCTCTCCGTCAGATATTATCCATCGGAGGGTGATCAACGACCGTGTGCATAAGTACGAGGAGGGAGGGTTCATCCATACGAGGGACATGGACTTTTTGGATCACAAGGCAGCTGAGCCTCACTACCATCGCCACCCCCAAGGGCCGCGCAGGTAGCCGCTGCTTCCCACACCAACATTCAACCATTTCGGGAGCCTATCCCCAGAACGCCTCGACACCTCCCTTGTATATGCCGATGAGGTGGGGGATGTATGAGTTCACCTGATCGGGGACCCACTCCAGGAATTCATTGAAAGGGCCCCCACTAGGCCATGTTGATGTTGTCGCCCGATCAATTGAGCCGAAGAGCAGGAAATTCATGTGCCCTCACCACCAGCTCTAACACATCTGACCTGACACCAGCATCGGGCGTGAGTAGAAGAGGATGGCTTCCCTAGCGCATCAACGTCATCAACCATTGTGCCGCGTGCCGCTGCTGACTCCTCTCATCAATCCCCAATGCACGTTGAGTAGGGGCAGTTACATTCCCGACCTGGATCGAGGCCCCGACCGCCCCACGGGAAGGTTGTGTCGACTCTCCCGATCGCTGGCACAAGAAATGGCCACCATAGACCAATTTGTGGTAGTGTCATCTAATGTGAAGGCCTACTCCGTACCAGAATTTCCAGGGGTATGGGTCCTCCCTTCTTCCAACCTCGGCCCAGAGGTCTGCCTGGTGCCACCCTCAACACAGGAAAATGGATTCCCCATGATAGTAACGCTCCAGGTGGGACTCATTCCCGTGCTCACTACACTGGGTACGAGGTCACTTCTCCCAGTGCAGACCACGAGTATGGAGCTCTTGCATGTCTGGTCAATCACCCACATAGAGGTACTCCCCATGCCCCTTTCGACATCTTCCCCGGTGCTCCTCGCACCCCGGCCCTCAATCCTCTCTTCCCTAGTACCATTGCGTCCAAAGGACTCCATGATGGAAATCAGCCCTACCCCGAAGAGCTACCCAGGGGAGGGAAGGTGGGACATCATCACCCCAAGTGAAACTCCATGGAAGGCCAGATGGAAATCATACATGTTTGTTTCTTGGACTCTGATGTGGAGTACGACTCGATGATGTAGACTACCCCCCGATCCTATGAGTAATGTGTAGGGACAGGGATGCGGCGCGTCAGCCTCATACTCCCTGAATGCGAGATCTGTATGATCCTCACCTCCCTCCGAAGGTATATCTAGGAGGAAAATGACTTGGTGTACCCCAAGGGATCAAACATTCATCTACCGTTTGCATCTCCGGATGCACCTTCCACCTCAGTCATAGAGTGTGGATAATTTTTCTGGGAACTGATGGAAGAGTCATGATATGGAACACACTCGGAAAATGATAACACTGTGATAAGAGGCCTATTCCCCAGCCTATCCTATCGTGACGTGGAATCCAGGACACTACAACCCTAGGAGGGCGACTAAGGATTCAGCGGCCAATCAGCCTTCTTGTCGTATTCTTTTCCGGCAAACCCACCAGCCCAGTGGCCTGCCTCGGCACCGCTGGCAGTTCCACAGCCATTCTTGGTTGATTATTGGGCCCAGCAAGGGTCAGATTATGAACCTGAGTCATGGATCTTCTAGACCTTCCTCACAGCTGGCCACTTCCGAGAGTATTTTTGGCTAGTGGCATGATCAGATTTTGATATACCAGAATCGCTCACCCCGGGAGAGTTTGAATATTTCCGCCAGACTCCCCAGTCGACTCACTCCCATATTCACCATCACCATGTACCTTATCCTAGGAGTCAAGCACATATCGAGGATATCAGTGAGCAATTTCTTCAGGTCGACCAGGCCACGCTCCCCGCGGTTCGGCTCCCCGAGTCACTTGGCCACCGCAGGGCCCTCCAACAACAATGTGTCCATAGTTTTCATGTACTCCGCAATGTTATAGAGGAAGCCACCCCCATGAGAACCTCTGTGGATGGGGGCAGTACACTGCCCTAGTCTTCAGTACGATTTTCCAGTAGCTCGACTCACCGAGCGGTTTTGAGGGCAGTCCCTCGAGGGCAGCAGCGGTCAACATGGCCGACCTGTCGGGAGAGGGTAACAGTTTGGATCTTCTCAATGGGGACTCACCCCCTGAGGACAAGCCACTACTGGATCCATCCGGGAGGGTTACTCATCAACAGAGAAACATCCTAGGTCTCCCCGCACCTACTAAGGCGTTAACACTGAGACGGAATATCGGCAAGGGTAAAGAGCGTGTTGGGGCTGTCAAGCTCGCCGACCCGTCTTCCTTAGTGCTGAAGGCATAGGAAGATCCTGAGAAGGCAGCACTGTGCCAAAATATTCCTGAGAAGAAGAGACTAGTTGACGAGATCCTGGCAGAATGCATTGCAGAGCGGTGGCCTGACTATGGCAATCCTAGGCAGGGACAGTAGGGGCAGGAATAACTACCCCTCAATGAGATTCTCCCAGGAAACCGCGATCATGCTTTGTTCGCCGAAATAGGAGAGGAAGGAGCTCATGGAATGAGGTCAAGATACGTTTCTCCCAACCCTATTGAGCATCGTGAGCACCCAAGAGACCCTTCTTGGGTTCCTCCCACTGCCCCATGTGTCACTCCACCAGCAGCCTCACGTGCTGATGAGCTTGACTACCAGATCGGAGAGACCAAAAATGCACTTGTGGCTAGGGATCCCGGTCAGGACAGGAACCCACATCTGGATGATCTGATGGAGGAACTCATAGCCCACTTAGAGGCTCTAGAAATTCGATAGGTAAATATCCCGTCGGACGGCAAGCCATACCCAACATGGGTGGATGATATGATGGCCCCGCCGGGATTTGGGAACCCCACTTTCTCCCCCTTTAACGGGACAAGAGACCTACCACAACACCTATCCCACATCAACTCGAGGTGTGGGACTACGTTAGGAACTCCAGTGTAGTAAGAGGCCGCCAAGATCCATTGCTTTGTTCATAAGATAAAGGGACAGACATTCATCCGGTACAACCAGCTCCCTGTCAGATCATTGACTAGTTGGGGGACCGTCGCTGGAAATTCCTCTTCTAGTTCAGTTCCACAACCTAAAAGTCAAACATCGTATGCCTCTTCGTGTGCATGCAAAGGCCCGATGAATGAGTCGCGGACATCATCACCCGGTGGAAGGGGCTCACATACTCCCTTGACATGCCACTAACTCAAGAGAAATTACTGACAATGTGCGTAGGGAACGTCAAGGAAGAGCTAGTTCGTTCTCTGATCCCTCAGAATTACCCCGTTGTGTTCCGGGACATCTCAAACAAGGCTCAGCACCTCGAAGAGGCCCTTCAACAGGCCAGTCAGGCATGCCCGTTACCTCCTGTAATCCCTGCAAGGAGAGCTTCCAGAGTCGAGCCCGCTGTTGTGGCTTAGATAGAAGCCCCTAGGTAGCTAGAGTTCCTACTAGTGAGCCCATCTCCGCAAAACCATTGGGGTCCACCCACACGGGCACAACCATCCGTCCTAGCCACGACTGCCTCAAAATTGGAAAGCGCCTCCTCGTAATGCACCACCACCGCATAAGAGATATAATCAGGTTCTGCTTCCTCGGCATACTCCTCCGACCCCTCGCCTGGTCCAGCCTCGTAGATAACCCTTTCCAGACAGATGTAATCGGACATAATCGGTCAACGTGGCTCAGGTCCTTGATTACTTCTGTAGTGATTTGGATCAGATAATTGTACGGCTGCCTGAGTGCTGGAAGCCGGAAGAGGTGCATCTCACTGATCACCCCAACTACTACCCTTATCACCGGACCCTGGAGCACACCATACAGCGATGCTACATGTTCACGGACTATCTCCAAGACCATATTGACAACAATATAGTCATATTGGGCCCATCCCTGGCACAAGTGGTAGGTGTCTTTGTGAGATCATATGACAGTAGTGGTGATGAGAATTAATGGCAGTAGGTTTCTGACCGTGGGTTCCGGAAGTATAACGACTAGATGGCCTGTAAGACGGTCGCCTGGGCCCATGGAATCATCCGCGCAAGCCTAAATAAGCCAAATCCCTCAGAATCTGCGGTTTCTACCTCGTTAATGTCATCCCAGCCTTATTCTTCCCAGAAGAGAAAGAAGTGGCAGCGCAAGAAGAAAGAATGCGCCCGTCCAATGCCATCATCATCCCGCACTCTTGGCGACTTCATGCCCCCTGGAATGGGGAGCCCTTCGAGACTCCACCCGGTAATGGATGAATAATTGAGTGATAGTCAGGGGTACGCATCAGTTAACATTGTAGAGTTGTTAAATCCAATTTTGACTCCTGATGATGAGGAACGCCAGGTGGACCTTCCCAATGTCCCCAGCCGTCGCCAACGTTGGCAGAGCCGTGTCTACATGAATCACCGGGACACGATAGTTCCACCTCCAGCTCGGTCGTGCACGCCACCGAGACCAGACAGCAGGCCTAGTAGATAGATCAGCACATGCGACCCCTTTATCTGGTGTCGAAAGGTTCGCCTCTACCACCGTTTCTGTTTGTGGATCAGGCAGAACCACCCCGGTCGTGCCGCGACCAGCTCCACACTGCTACCAGCTGCCCACAGCCTTTCGATCCTAATATGGAAGCCACTCTCCTAGCTTCGAGTACTGAATAGAGAGACATTCCTAGTACCAGTCAGCCACTGATCTAGCCGGCAGGGCCCGTCATGCCTCCAATTGCAGAGAGGCCTCTTGCAAGAAGAGGCTCACGTTTGGCCCAGAAGTATGCTGTTCTGAATCACCTGGCCGACATTCTAGTGAGGCTTTCTATCTTGAGGCTCGTCACCTGTCATATGAAATGTGTGAGGTGCTCACTGAGGCCCTAAGGAGCCTCCTCCAGTTTGATACAGAGGTAGTGACTGTAGAAGCCTTCTACACTGAGGCAATTGAGAATGCTGAATTCCAGGAGGTTATCTCATCCTCCGGTGAAGATGAAGACCCTCCCATACAGGGGCACATTCGCCCACTATACATCACTGGCCAGTTCAATGGCGTGGATGTCTGCCACTATCTTGTTGACATGGGTTTTGGGATTAACCTAATACCAACTCGAACGCTGTAGAAGCTGGGTCTGTCTGAGGATGATTTAGCTCCCTCTGACCTCAGGATTCAAGGGTATGACATGACCAAGCAATCTCCAGCCGGAAGGATTTTCTTGAAGACTCATTTCGGTGGCCTAATTGCTATCACAAAATTCATGGTTTTCTCCCAGGAAACCACCTACAATGCGTTGATGGGTATGTCGTGGATCCAACATCACACGGAGGTCCCCTAATCATATCACCAATGCCCCAAATACTCCATTAATGGTCTAGTAGTCATTCTACAAGGAGATGCGTATCATTTTTTCTATTACGAAGACAGTTATCTGGAAGCAGTCTATTATAGGAGGAAGGATAGGCAGGTTTTGGTAGGTGAGGTTGAGCCCGTCGCGGCCACATGTAATCCATGGGTAGGTTTGGATGACGCTTACTTCTTCACAATCCATCGGTTGGAGGCATAAACCCATGACATGTGGCAATGCTTTGTGGTTTCGGTTACAAGAGGAAGGCATATTCCTATGTCCAATTGACGGTGGAAAATCACCTAATACTCCTACACCAACCAGGATCAGGTAATTCCTGAACCTCCTACCCCTATACGGTATTAGAATGTCAGGCTCATGGTGACGGCAGTGCATCATACATGTCTCTTACACTGGGATGGAATTAACCGGATCATGCCGACGTTCCACTACTAATATGATGTCATCAAGAGTGACCACTAGGGCCGAATACCAGATGGGATTTGATTGAATGCCTTTATCTAAGCGGTCTAAGTGGTGCGTGAGTCTCCTGATATGATGAACAATGCCACCCAAGACGGTACCGTCTTCCCGTCAGGGTCTGGTAGCCCCGAAACGACTCCCCCCGTGAAAGATCCCTCCACAAGTGGAGAAGAGGATTTGGAGTATGCTCCCCCTGCCTTTGAATAAGTCATCTCTACCACGGTTGACGAGTTAGTGCAGGTGAACCTCGGTAGCGATGCAGACCCAAGACACACATTGGTCAGCGCTGCCATGCCCCTCGAGAAGAAGAAACATTATGTGGACTTTCTTAAATAACACCATGATGTGTTCGCATGGAATTACGACGAAAGGCCAAGACTAGATCCTCAGGGAGCCGTCCACTACCATGACCTTCCAGAAAACCATCAGAGGTTCAAGCAGCCTCCTAGAAAGATGAACCCTTCTCACGGTGCCATGTTTAAGGATGATGTGGACAAGAATATCAAAAACAACATCATCAAGGAGGTTCAGTACCCCCGGTGGCTAGCCAACACTATTCCTGTTAGGAAGAAGAACAGATAGACCAGGGTCTGTATCGATATATGTGATCTCAACCGCCACTGTCCGAAGGATTATTTTACCCTTCCAGTGACAGAGTTGTTGATTGATGCCACGGACCGGTTCCAAGCCCTCTCCTTCATGGATGGGTATTTCGGGTATAAACAGATCTGGATGGCCCCTGAGGATGAAGAGTCCACTGCCTTCCGGGCCCCCATGGTAATTTCTATTACCAGGTTATGCCCATCGTCCTAAAGAATGCATGTGCCACCTATCAGCGAGCCATGCATCGCATATTCAAGCCAATTCTCAGGACATTGGTGGAATGCTACGTGGATGATCATATGGTCAAATCTCACCAGCTCCAGGACCATCTCAACGACCTTGAGAAAGTGTTCTACTTCCTCCGTTCCCGCCACCTGAAGATGAACCCATTGAATTGTGCCTTCATGGTCACCTCTGTGAAGTTTCATGGATTTTTTTTCCTAGATACTGAGGCATCGAGATCGACCCAGAGAAGATCAAGGCCATCATCCAGATGCCCCCCCGAGAAATATTCAGGAGCTTCGAGGTCTCCAAGGCCACTTAGCCTATATACAACGATTCATTGAGAATCTGGGGTATGTGTAATCCCTTTTCCCAGCTCACAAAGAAAGGCACCACCTATGAATGGGATGAAGAGTGTCAGACCACCTTCGAGGAAATTAAGTAGTATCTACTCGAACCACTGGTCTTGATGCCTCCCGTTTTTGGGAAGCCGTTGGTCCTTTACGTGACCTCCTTGGAACAATCCCTCGGCGCACTTCTCGCCCAGAAGAAGAATTAGGGAATATAGAACAACCTCTACTACCTTAGCCGCATGCTCCTCAATACATAAATTATAAATTCTCCCATCGAGAAGAGCTTCCTAGTGCTCATATTCGCCGTACAAAAATCGTGGCACTACTTGCAACACCAAGAGGTACAACTGGTCTATTAGGTAGACTCGTTGAAGTACATCTTGAACCGACCTATGTTGACTGGACGTCTACCGTGGTGGGTGGTTATCCTCTAGTTGTTCGACATCAGGTTCATACCTCAGATGGCTATCAAAGGACATGCGTTGGCAGACTTTTTAGTCGCTCACCCAACCTCCGCGGATCAGCCACTAGATCTAGGTTTTCATGATGAAGTAATCCTCTCAGTGGATAATGTCGTCCCATACTGGTAGATGCACTTTGATGGTGCCTCCTGGAGCCCCATCGGTATAAGACTAAAGGATCCCAGGCTCAACAGAGTGGGCCTGGGTATCGTCTTCAACATCCTGGAGCAAGCCGTCCATCCATATTCGTTCCTATTGTCGGATGGCTACACCAACAATGAGGCGGAGTATCAGGCCCTCATCAATGGCCTCGAACTGGCCCTCGAGATTGACATGCCACATCTTCATGTGAAAGGGGACTCTGAGCTGGTCATCAGGTAAGTAAATGGTGACTATGTTGTCAGAATTATAGAACTCGTGCCATTGCTGGAGTGCACCCTCCATCTAATGGATCAGTTCCCCTATCGGCCGTATGTCCTTCATATTCCCCTATCATAGAACGGTCGAGCAGATGCTTTGGCCAGCCTGGCCGTGTCGCATGTGGATCCCAAACCGAATGACCAGATTATCCGCATGGTGAACTATAGAGTCATTGCTCCCGTTACCCCGGAGGGTGATCACGGCCAGCGGGGGAACCATCTTACCGCGGGTGCTCCTACGTTGGGGGCCCCAGGTACTTCAGATACATTGATCGAAGTAGTTCTTGATTGGAGGACACCCATTGTTGAATACCTCCAACATGTTAATCTTCCATCAGACCGGGCCGAGCGCGAGCGAATCTGACATCGCGCGCTGTAGTTTACTTTTCAGAGTGGTCCCAGTCTTGAGCTGATCCTTTACAGACGCTGATTTGATGGTGTTATCCTCTGTTTCCTTCAAGGAGTCGAGATCCCTCAGGTCATGCAAGAGGATCATGCTGGTTCCTGTGGCACCCCTCCGGCCGGGTCGAAGTTGTATCACCAAATTCAGAGGCTGGGGCACTTCTGGCCCTCTATGATCAATGATTGCATCAAGTATTCCAAGTGGTGTCATGCATGCCATGTTCATGCTAAATTTATGCATCAGCCACCAGAGCCTCTCCACACTACCAAGTATTCTTGGACCTTTACTGTCTGGGGTCTAGATGTCTTAGGACCTTACCCACCGGCGACAGATCGCCTATTCCGGTTTATTCTGACCACTACGGATTTCATTTCCATGTGGGCAGAGGCAATTCCGATCAGGGAACTCAAAGCCCATTCTATCACTGAGTTAGTGAGTTCCAACATCATCTATCGATTTGGAGTGCCTCACTCTATCATCATGGATAACAGAACCAACATCCGAGTGTCCAAATGAAGAAATTGTATGCCAAGTACAACATTCGCTCTAACGATACCTCCCGCGATCATGCGTAGGCGGATGGACAGATCACGGAATTTAAAAAAACCCTCTCTATAATTCTGCAAAACATGGGTTGTCAGAACAAGAAAATTTTTCCGGACAAGCACCCCAATGCCCTTTAGGTTTATTGGACAACAACTCGTAATTCCACCCAGGTGTCCCCGTATTCCCTAGTATAGAAAGCTAAGGCCGTCCTGCCCCTCGAGATTTAGTTTCCCTCATTGCGTACAGCGGTCTACGAACAACAAGCGCCATATAGAGTTGCCGGAATCCGTCTAGCTGAATTGGAAGCACTGGAAGAGAATAGGCTACACGCCTTGTACAATCAGGAAAGGCATCAGAGCAGCATGGCTCAAGATTTCAGTAAGATGGTTTGTATCATCTCTTTCCTGCAATGCGATCAGGTACTGGCCCTCAGGGCGCCAATGATTCCCTGCAGGAAACCACCCAAGTTGGAACCCAAATGGGAGGGGCCTTTCATCATCCATAAGGTCTATCCCAATGGCGTGTACTCTCTGGTGACTATGGATGGCGAGCGTATCACACCTCCCACCAATTCCAAGTTCCTCAAGCAGTATTTTTCCTGGCCCTACGGGGTCCCCCCTGACCTTAAACTAGATAACGGTCCCGCATGACCCTAAATTGCAACCGTTCCCACATGACCCTAAAATGCAGCCGGTCCTGCATGACCCTAAACTGTACCTGGTCCCACATGACCCTAAACTGCTCCCGGACCCGCATGACTCTACACTGAAACCTGTCCCACATGACCCTAAACTACATTTAGTCCATACGACCTTAAACTGAATTTGGCCATACATCTGGGCCCTTTTGGTCCGTGTTCTAAGACCATAATCTAATATCCTTGTGGTCCAACATGACCTTAAAATTCATGCTCCTCCTCACTAATAGACGTTAAACTGCATGCTGGTTAGGCCTTCCTGACCGAGGCCCAGCCTCAGTCCCCTTGGCCATCCTGGGCCCCTTAGCCCCGGTCCTTACCCAGAGTGTGCAGTGTGGTGTAGGATTATGTCCTCATTCACGATGGGTTATCCACCGTGCCGTGTACATTCCTGGATGAGATGCCTCTCATCGTCCAACATAACGTTAAATTGTGCTTTTAGAACTACTTAAGGCTTGATTCCCATCCTTATGTGATACGCAGGACCACTTGAAAATTTAGGTTTCAGGTCCAGCCCCATCTCTTAGGAGATCACACGACCTCCCAGTCACCTTGGTCTCTTGGCATGTACCTCCCTGTGGGGGGATATATAGGGGTGGTAAATGGTTTTTGGAACCATGTCCCCTTCTCCCGGGAATCTTCCATCTTTTGGCCGCTATCAAACTGAGCCCTTCGACCATTTCCAGTGGTCCGTTAATGTGCTCAGAGTACTCTGTTCATGGAACTGGAGTGTCATATTCGACTTAGGCAAGTTTTTGTCCACTTGTCAAGATTTGTTGTCCCTTTCATTCTGGCCCCCATTATCTTTCACACCTGGAGGGACCCCAAAGAACGGCTTGGATACAACACCTAAGGGATCTCCTACCATCATGGACCAACGCCCCTGAGGGTTTTAGAAAAAAAATTGATACAAATCCCACATTGCGAACACAATTAGCGGTCGATGCTCATTTTTGTCCCCATTTTAGGCTAACATGACAGGATGCTTTGTTGAAAACATAGTCAGCAATAGTCCTCAGTCGTCACGCCATCTCCTTTAGGCTCTAAATGTGGGTTTCATGATTCAAGTTATGTTCCACCCCATCTTGTAAATGTTGAATCTCGACACTCCTTGCACTAACCCTCAGTGCACCTCTCCACGTCAGGCACACAAAGATGTGTGATGACGTCTCTCAGGGCTCCCGCGATCTGAGCGCCAAGGTTATATACATCAGTTTTTTCTAAGGATCATGCGCATATTGACCCTCATCCCCATGGGAAATGAGGAGTCACCCAGACATTGCGTTTTGGGCCCAGCTCACCTGGAAGATAGTGTCTCCTACCCCCCTGATTGTTGGACCCTCATCGGCTCCTTGGCCCTAGGCTCCTCTCCTAGAATTGCACGTGGTGACGGTATGACTATATGCCCTCATCTAAATCAGGTGATCCTTATCACATTGTGAATGATCCCCCAAGTCCAAGCCATACGACCTTAAACTGTGCTGATTGGTCCTACCAAACGACCATAAACTGTGATGATATCATCTCGGCCGCACGACGAAAAAAGGAACTACATTGTGGTGACCTCCCTATAAGGGAAATCACATTGGGTATTGGTCCATTACCATACTATTTCTCAATCCCTATATACGGCTTTATTATTGTGGCGATTCCAGGAGTTTCAACCGTAGGCCAGTCGTTCCACGAAAGAAATACCATTCACCTTCAAGAATAAACAAGACATATCAAATGTGGCTTCTTTTGGTGTGAGGGATAGACCTGCGCACCTCTTTCATCCTTTGCACAGGTACCATGTCATTCCCTGACACCCTTCAAGAACTACGTATAGCTTGATCCCCATTCTCATGTGGTACGTAGGAACACCCAAACCTCTCGTCTTAGGGTCCATCTTGGGGTCCGCTAATTCATCATGTCCATCCCGCCTTTGAGACCTTGACCACGGGGCCGTGTGGCATGGTGAGCAGGACTACGTCCTTATTCATGTCAGGTTTTTGATAGCCACACCATGTGCGACCTATTATTAGAATTAGCCCTCCTGTTTCTTATCCTTTACAACATTGAAAGTCTCCCCAAGAACTATGTATGGATTGATTCTCTTCCTTATGAGATACGTAGGAGCGCCTGGGAACTTCCCCACAGGCCCAGACTAAATTTCACATTCGATCCCTTGACCTAAACACGTCTCCAAGGAGCACATGGTAAGCATGACCTTTCCCCCATTCACGTCGGGTTTCGCAACCACTTTACAATGTGTCCCCCACTTCCCTTACTCTTTTGGTCCAAGCTGTAAGACCTTAAAATAAGATCCTTCTATAGAACTATGTGTGGATTGATTCTCATCCTTATGAGGTACGTAGGAATGCCCGAACATTTCATCTTGGGTCCAACCCCAAGGATTACCAAATCACATCCCTCCTCACTATCGACCCATTGGCCTGGCCTCTTGGGGAGTGGTTTAATTGCGAAATTTACCCCGGATAATTTTGGGATGCCCTATAGTGATGTTGGGAAGAGACAGTTCTCTCGACAGAGAGGTACTGTCTGAAAATTGGGATGATTCGTGACAAGATTAATACGTCTGCCTAATGCGCCTCCACTAGAGTGCTGCAATTCTGGGAGTGTTGGATTCTGTTCTAACAAACCACCAATCCACATTCCATGCTTTGCATTCCGCATTTATTCGGATCTTCATCCTCTTTCATGTTTTATGGGACCCCCTAACAGTATGGATGTCTGACCAGTGGTCTGCCTGCTGTAACAATATGGATGATTGACCTTTGGTTCGCCTATTGTAACAATATGGATGATTGACCTACGGTCCGCCTACTGTCCTGTGCCAATGTTCCAGAAGACTGGTCATGTTTGACGGGACCCGCTAATATTATGTATGCTAGAACTATGGTCCTCCTACTGTAACAAAATGGATGATTGGCCTTTGGATCGCCTATTGTAACAATATGGATGATTGACCTACGGTCCGCCATCTGTCCTTGGCCAATGTTCCGGAAGACTGATCGAGATATTAAAGTAAGGCCTCATTTTGCAAACATGGTCAGCGGTCGACCCTAATTTTTTTCCCCATATCAGGCCAACATGATATGGATGTTGTGTTTCCACCATGGTTAACAGTTATCCTCCATCGTCGGGCCCACCCATAGTGTTCTGAATTTGGGTTATGTGATTCACCTTTTTCATCTCCCTATGTTCGGATGGATTTCAATGCCCCTGGGATTTCCCCGTTCGTGTGTCAGAACAAATTGAGAAGATGATTTATCAATTCGTCTAAGGTCCCCTCCCTTCGGCTGAACCTCCCTCTCCTCCTCAGAATTCCTGACCCGATTTCATATGCCTATATCTTGGTTGAATCCCAACAGTCGGACGAAATGATAACATGAGCCTCCTTTGTTTCTCACATTGGGTGAAACCCACATGAGATTAGTGGGGAGTTGGTATTCATTTTCGGAATATGGTTGAGAATATTAAACCAAATCTATAGATAAATATATTTGGTCCATACATTGGATCGAAATATTGAGATGTGAAGGAAAAAAGATTATGGGATTGCCAAAACAGAGACCTTATGGATCAGCGTGCATGATTGATCTTTTCAATGCTGCTACACTTTGGCTGGTAGCCTCTAAGAATACTTCCCACTCTCTGAAGACTCTCTCTTCATCAGCAGCTACAGAGCGCAGTTCGGCAACCCTAGCTTGTGCCTGCGCCCATTCGGTTTGAAGTACGATCAACTGGTGACTCGCCTCTATCAATTGTTCTTGGGCGTTAGCCAACTAGGCCATCAGTTGCTCCATGAGCTCAGAGCATGTTGCGATGAAGAACTCTATATCTTCCAACTTCCCTTAACGGCGCTGGACTTCCTGCTCCACCCTTAGGAATGATCGGGTGCTCACTAATCTGTCCCGACACTGGGCAACGTCAGTGTGCTAGCTGCTCTCACGTATCTTCTCGGCCATGTAATAACGATCCGCCCGATGAAGGCGCTGAGCGTCAGCCCCTCTGGCACATAGGAAGCGCAGCCAGGTCTGGAGTGATCCCATCTGCCTCATCCAATCCACCAGAGGCTACCTGAGAAAGCACTAGATACACTTACACCCTTTGCGCCGTGTCATCCAGCTCTCCTCGGCCGCTTCCGAGTCTGAATCGTCTATCTCCTCAGGATCAGTGGGCCGGTATGCATGAAAGGAAACCAGCAGGTTAGTAGAAGGTTCTACCTAAGGGATGTCTCCAGAAGGAATAGGTTCCTTGATGTTCGGGCAACCTTCTTCTCTTGCACCGACAAAGGTGGTGCCTCCGTCAACTTCCGAACATGCTCTAATGACAGCACCGCTGATGTCCGCAACCCCCTAATCACCACTTTTGGGGCCGACTTATATTGGGAGGTATTTTATCGAGAAGGTTGTATGTCTGCCACTAGTCCACTCACAGACGGCCTAGTCTGAGCAGCCCGACGAGCCTCCAACGCCTATATCACTGTACGAGAAGCATCATGATTAGTTGGATTTTCTGAAAGTAATCACCAGTAGCGAAGCATGGTACATATAGAAATCCATAGCATCAGCATTCAGTGTTCTGGCCACTACAGGAGCTGTCTTGGCGGGAGACCCCAATGCGCTTGTCAGTTCGATGATGGGCATCCGAGTCCTACCCTGTCCTACTGGCGCTTCTCCTCCTTCCTCTATTGGGGATGACTGATCAGCACCTATGTGCTCCTGAGTGAAATAGAGAGATGTATTCGAAATTTCAGAATAGAATGGATGAAGAAAGAATATGAATAAGAATAGAGACAAACCGTTAGTATCTCGGTTATGTCGTTATTAGAGGCGACAATCTCGCCACTCTCCCAGAGACTCCCTTGGTAGGTCGCCCCCTACGACCCCTCACCATCGGGTTCATCTTCTCATTCACCTACTCCTTCATCTTCCCCTTCACCTTCATCTTATTCTATTTCCACCTCCCCCTATGACTCCCCATCATTGTCGCCTTCTCCCTGCGACACCACTTCCAGATCATGCTCTTGCCTGAGCATCACATTCCCCAGGAAATGTGTCTCCACACGCTAGCACCTTTGGCGCGTGTATGTGTCCATGGACCTTAGATATGCATGTCGCCGATGGAATTTTACCCGATCGGTAACATGAATGAGATCGACCTCTGGCAGCTGGATCCCATCCTGCATTATCTTCTGCCAGATGGCTTCAACACTCATTGATTGCGGTCGGGTCATCCAGGATGACAACAATGTCAGGAAAATTGAATCTTGGGAAGGTTCTAGTAGGTATCTTGCCTTCTTCTAGGGATGCTATCTGGCCGCCTCGTGTGACCCCCCTCTGGGAAACAAGGTCGCAGTGACACCATGCGATGTCCCCGCTGCTGAGGTCCCGGCCTGTGCAGGCCTCACTACCTGGTGCGCCCCTGTTTCCCCCCTCCTAGCAGCACCTTGCCTGCTCCCTCGTCACACAGTTTCCACGCGGGTAGTCTCGAGTTTCTGGAAATGCTTGTGTAAAAGCCCCCTAGGGTACATGATAGTCTTGTGTTCGGCATACTCGTTTGATAAGCCAACGTTGACCCCAGTAGGAGGAAGGGTGATGAAGTCACCAGAGCCATAAGTGGTGAACATTAACCACATCTGGCGATGGATGCAGGGATTCTTATCCACCCGGATGTCCGTGACTACCTTCTTTGGCATTCACTGGATGCACCTGACCGGCCTGGCAAATCGGGACGGCACGAAAGGCTAGCAGATGATCTCCCCGTCAATCCGAGCATCAAGCACCCCGCCTCGGATGCTCTGGACGTATTCTTCCTGCTCCAGTGAGCCTTTCCAATTATCCTCCATCTGGCCGACCGGGGTGGGGAACGTTATGATGTTGAAATTGGCGTGGTTATCGATTTAGATCCTTACGCCCTCCTCGTTGAGCGCCATCGATGCCGCCCCAATAATATTCAGGGATATGGTCTTAGGCCATTTCACGGAGGATGAACGACATTTTGGAAGGTGTATCCACCAAGATGAGATGCCACCCAACCATGAAAGATATGGAAGGGTCCACACACCCTCCTAGGTGACCCCTCTCTAGATATGCGTCCCATAATGGCATACAACCTAGCCATCATGGGGACCCCCAGATTGAACCTTTTGTTGGCTCCCATGGTGCCTGCTATCACCAGTTTTTTTAGACAGATTCCCATTATTACATCCCACACCGGCAGGATCCACCCACTCAGGAAGGTGGAGAGGAACCCGGCATATCGAATGTTCGGGTCCCGGGCCTAAATGACGCGGTATCCCCACTATTCGTTTTGCCCCTCCACTAGGGTCCTCCAGTATGACCGATTCATGCTCCTCTGAGCCGTGGTTGGGCATCGTTTTTCCCGTCCCAGCTTCTTGAAAGCCGGGTCCTTCTATATGATCTGGATGAACAATTCCTTGTAGTCAATGTCATTTAGGAAGTCCTTGACCCCCCAACATCTCTTTGGCCAGCTCCAACAGGTGCCACTTCAGCATGGGGGTCTGTGACCTATCTTCCCAAGAGTTCATTGGAGGGATGAACTCGTCGTATTGGTAGCCCTCTAGTGGGATACTTCTGACACAGTTAACGTCTCAGAGGCTGATGCCGACTTCCCCATGGTGAAGATCGAATGTGTTGGTGTTAGGGGACCATCGGATAAACAGCTTGGGCCCATGTTCAGGTTGATGGTAGAAGTGGAATTGCGACATCCACACCGCCTCGAATAGACCAATGTAACGCAGTTCGGCTCCAAATTGGTCACACATATGGAGAAACCAATACACCCAGGCCCACTCACTGGTGATGTTTCCCCCGGACGGCATGTCCGAATCTTGCAGCCATTCCTTAGTGTCTTCCAAGATACTCTGACAGAATGTGATCCCATAAAGGGCCGGGGAGCTCTCTGCAATAGGATCACCTCCATCAATGGTCCTGGTCCCCGAGTTCAGAACATACACATCCATGTGTCTGGTCTCTCTAGTAGGATGACCATTGTTGGTGATGTTTTAACAGAAATGGTTGTCCTCCTGGGTCACCCATGACCGCGGTTTGTCCACCTCGAAGCCCGGTAGTGGGACCTCCTACAGGATGCCGAAATTTTAGAGCAGAAGGTTGTTGGATAGAGGATACTATTACTGGGCAGGGGTCAGTAAGTTGAACAAGTTAAGGATGTTGGAAACAACCACCCTGGTGCCATAAACCTCCCCATTCGCTGCCATTTTATCTCTACAAGTGGCGGCTTCCCCCTAATCGAATGGGTTCACACGCAAAACCTTAGACCCCACTATTCCATGCCAAATCTCCCCGATTTTGCGTCAACCGGTTGTTTTCCACACAAAAACCTCAATTGCACACACACCTACCCTATTTCATGCATGCCTCTCTTATTGCGTGCAATCTATCCTGTGTATCGCTCCTATTACGTGAAATAGTATACTGGATCGCGCCTGCTGGTCCATACCACGGAGGTTGTGCCCAAACACCCCTGCTCGAGGTCATTCTTGGGCTACAGTCCCGACCCTCCAGGATGGTCCCTTCTCTAGCATTACTGACCCCGATGAAAAATGGAGAGTCGCACCGCGAACTTTTCAGGCCGGGACGTCAGGATTTTCCATTGCGCCCCTATGCGCACCCACCTTCAACCTAGGGGATACCATGATTTAATATACTCCTTCTCACACCATGAAACACCTGAGTTGTCATATTCCTCCTGTTTCGTTTCCTATGTCGTGTGTTGAGATTATTATCATCAATTCCCCTAAGTAGAATTCCCTATCATTCAGCAATAGGATGCCACTTTTTCTAATCAATAGATTCCTTATGTGAAAAGCATAATATACTTAATTCCATGGTTATAGTGGAATAGATTCAAGAGCATTGGAATCCATTCAAACATTCCATACCTCCACCTTACGCTTTGTGTGTCCTTCATTCAGATCTGCATCCACCTCCATGTCTGAAGGGACCCCCTAACAGTATGGATGCTTGACATGTGGTCCGCCTACTGTAACAATACGGATGATAGACCTTTGGTCCACCTTTTGTAACAGTATGGATGATTGACCCATGGTCTGCATGCTCTCTTGGGGAAACACCCTGGAAGAATATGGGCGACACTTTGAGTCGGGTCCTGTGTTTCGAACACGGTCAGCAGTCAACCCTCACTTGTTTGTACCCATTGTAGGCTAACACGACATGATGTTGTGTTGCGAACATGGTTAGCAGTTATCCTATATCACCACACCACTCTCATTTCATTCATGATGTCAGGCATGTGATTCACACTTTTCATATCCCTTTGTTCTGGCCGATTCCAACATCATTGGCATTATCCCTCTTGTGCACTAGCGCATAGGTGTAGGCCTAAATCACAGGCCTCAACCCACCAGTGAGTTGGGATGCCCTCATGGCCAGACAAGAGGAATACCCCATGGTATTCTTCCATGTGTAATCCCCATCCATCATTTCCACTCTTTAGTGCCACCTGGGCAGCTTCCATGGAAAATCCCCATCCACCATAGCCATGCTAACATGGACCCCTCGATGGTTCTCCCTACGGTCCCCTTTCACCACAGCCTTGTCATTTCCTTCCCTACCACAAGGGGTAGAGGGTGTTGGGAATGTAATCCCTAGGGGTGTGGAGTGAACCCACCTTGTCCGAGCTGCAGGACATTAAACTGCCGAGCACCTTGTCCTCAACACATGAAATTAAACTGTGATCTGAAACTGTTCCTCGCACGTAGGGTCCCCCCCAGCTCATACATTCTTTACACTGCTCATCTCCATTGGAATGGAATCTTCCTCCCATGAAATGATATCCTCCCTCTCGGAGTGGTGTTTTTCCAAGGGGGAAGGGCTGCCTTAGAGCGTATTCCCCTAGCCCCTCTTGCGGAAGGTAGCACCCTGCACCTCCGTACTTCACCACCGTCAAGGCTAGGGGAGGGTGTGATAGGGAATGAGGCATATCCTTTTTACTATCCCAAATCCCTCTCCCTTTGTGCTTTTTCGCATCAAGCGCCTCTATTTTGGAGTAAGCCCCGACACCATGGGCCACTCAACACGTAATCCCCTCCCCACTTCTCACAGACGCACCCTTCGCGACATGATCATCTGGTCCCTACTACATCTTGTTTCTCCAACCGAGCATGACTCACATGGGATTGGAGTGACCATGGACCATGACTTCCCACTTTGGGCCACCTCATAAAGTAATCCCCATACTATTGAACTACAAGGAATTTGATCTGTGCTAAAGCATGGTACGTAGGTATCCTCCATGAGGTTCAAGCCCACCACCTAGTCGTTTCGACCTCTTCACGTCATTTTGCCATCACTTTGGGCTGCCTTATAGCATAAGCCCCAAATTTCCCATCCAGAATGAAGTTAAACTGTCTGCCTCATCCCGCATGGTGTTCAACTTTATATCGTCTCGTGTGACGTTAAACTTTATGCTCAAACTATGGGGACTTCGATCAATGTTAAGGCATGGTACGTAGGAATTCTCCACGATGATAAAGCCACCTTCACTCCATCACCCATCATGATTCCTACCCGGGCCACCACATCTCAGTGGGATCATGCCACCTCATTCCACTCCATAGTATCCTGGAAGCCTCCCACGTGATGGCCCCAACATCAGATTTCCCTTCAGGGGGTCCTTTTATCTTATCCACTCTCAGTGTTCTGATCAGTCTGATCCGTCTCCGCAAGATGTTAAACACGCGACATACCTTGTGTTAAACATGGGATGCTAAGGAAAACCTCATAAGACACAACCTTGGTGTAACCTCCTCCACAAGACATTAAACTCACAACATACCCCGTGTTAAACACTGGAAGCTAAGGAAAATCTCAGAAGAAATGCCCTTGGCATAACCGTCTCAGCAAGATGTTAAACTCACGGCATACACCGTGTTGAACATGGGAAGATGAAGAAAACCTCAGATACATGCCTATTACATTCCAATTCCACACATTCAATGTCGGATTCCTCGAGCTTCTGTTCCCTTGAGAATCCCTATAATATGGTATAGAAGACATACATTCTAATCCACCAGTGTCAAGACATGCCAATGACGCCCCATCATGACCATTCTCCTCACTGAAGGTTGCTGCCCTGACCAGACCCCTTGGAGCTTCTCGACAGAAGCAGCGTAATTAACTGGTGTCGATGAAGATATGTATCCGGGAATGAGATTCATGAACCCGTATTAAATCTATGAGGTAGACCTGGACTAGGTGACGAGTTGTGAGGAGAAATATACGAAAGGAAGAACCGACATCCCATCATCCCGGTTTCAATAAAGTAACAGATGTCCCTAAAAAAGGAATGAATGCCACCCAACTATGGAAAGAGGGAATGGTGGGACAAAAGCCGTACTTCCTCCCCTACATGTCGGATGCGTGAATGCCCTGACAGAAAGTGTCGTTAACAATAGGGGATTCATGTTTCTCTCTCTTTTACATGAAATCGTGTGTTTCTCATGCGTAATCCCGCTGGATGAATTTGGAATTGACCTAATTAAATACTTGAATCAGATTAAAAGAATGGGGTTTATCACATGTTGTTTCTTTGTACCGGGATAACGGTTTTCCTTTTGATTTTCTAGATAGTGTGATATCTATACCATGATTGTTAGTATGTTATTCTTGATTAAATTGGTAATGTATGTAAAGCCGGAATTAAATGATAATTAATTGGGTAAAGATAAAGAGGAATGTAAATGATTCTATTTGTTTTTTCTGTTGTACTTGTTCTAATTTGATATTGATAAAATTTGGTATAGTATGCATGTTTAATATACGGTGATATCTTACTTAATTGGTTCATGATGTTGGAACCAACGAATTGAAATTGTTAATTCAAGATGGATTAAATAACTTACCTGAGATCTGTGAAGGGTTCAGAGTTACCCTATTATTGTGAATTAGGGATAAAATCCCATTTTATGTAATTGCTGGTGTTTATTGTTTGAAGGCCGTAAGCCTTGTTAAAGGGCCAAGAGCCCATTTGTTGTAATGATTGTTTTCCTGCTACTTGTGATGTGTTGTGACCCTGGAAGGGGTGTTGTGATATCGTATGTTGTGATGTGACCATGGAGGGGTCTTGTGATATGTGGAGGCAGGGAGGCATTGTGGTTGTGGTAGAGGATGATGCCTAGAGTGGTGAGATTCATCGGTTTATGCATGTGGGTGTCGGGGAGGAAACCAGGGATGATGGAATGGGAAGGATGTGGTTGTTGGATGCTTGGTGTTTTGATTGGTCCTTTGCGTACATTATTTTTCCCCAATACTCAAGGAAGGTGGACTGGATTACCCTTCATCCAATGGAGGTGAAGACCAGTGGGGTATGCTTCATGCTTTCCGTGTTTAGCCTCTCAAGGGAGAATGGGTCTGCACTCTTTCTATAGGTGAAAAAGACTCGACGAGTCATACGTCTACTCACCATGTTGAGCCCCTTGGGTTTAGTATCATAGGATTCTTTTCTAGAATTCCTCGGAATATGGGAATTTAATTCTGTAATGAATGTTTGAATAAATTATGTTAACCCATGGGGTTGGAGTTTGATGAAACTTAATGACAAGGTTGAGAACTTTTGATGGGACAGTTGACTTTGAATGTGATGCCAAGAAAGTTTAAATGTGTTTTTTTCATGGTTAATTAACATGAAAAGAATTAACTAATATAAAGTGGAATTAATGATAAAGGGAATGAGGAATCCTAATGATGTTCTTTAACATGTTGTGTTCTTATAGGATGCATAGTCCTAGAAATAGTAGCCTGGAGTCTAAGAGACATTAGCTGCAGTTGAGGCTAAGACTCGGTTATGCCCATAGTGTGGTTGTGAGTTATATATATTCTGTACCTTTTGTGTTTATATATGCTACTCCACCCTGTCGGTAAGGGAAACTGACACCCCATGGATTCTGATCCCTGGGGGTTGTTTTCCCCAACATTCTGGTGGGAGGATGAATGGATGACTACCCCCTTTGACCCCGCTCTCTTCTCTTGGTAGATACTAGTGTCGTGGGAACATCAGTTAGTTTTCCCAATATATGTGTGTAGAGGGATTTAATGTCTTATGTTTATTTCCACCCATATATTCTAGATGTATTATCCTATGGAATACAATAGGTGTAACGTGTAAAGGATGTGATTGCTTGAGGGTCCTTACGCGGTGTATGGGAAGTAATGGATTGATGTACAATACCCGACGTATGATACACGTTTTGCAGGCTGTGGTGGCTTATGGAACCTACCTTGTTACTTTTGGTTGTGAAGATGGTGTGGAGCATAGCCCAGGTGTCTGTGGGAAAGCCTTTTTGGTGCACGTGGTGCAGAATTTGGAGATTAACCCATGTTTATATGGGTAAGCCTTTGGAGAGAGATACAAAAGACGTATGTCATTGGGGAAAAGCGGCAAACCAGTGGTGATGTAGTAGCGGGGTACCCTTGATATTCATTACTATATAATATATTCTAGTATGTGTTACTTGGTGAGAGTATCCATGGTGATATTGGGAATTTAGTATACCTGTTTATGTGATGTGTTGGTTTCACTTGTTGTTCAATGGTATTTAGCATGCATTCTTTAATTTTTCACCAGAGGCTTCAGGGAGGATCCTACGGAGTATACTGTTATACTCAACATAGGTATATATAAACTGTTTCTCAGGTAACTTGGATCAGGTTGGAGATCAGGTAGGTTACTACTAGCTTGTGGTTGTAGGAGCTGTTTGGTCTTGTGATCGCTGATGTTTTACTTTCTTCTGGGTACTTGCAGTTTTCCCTTTTTAGTTGTAGTAATTTTGCATGGAATTTCACATATTTACATGGGTTTCTTTTATATTTTAGTTCTGAGATGGAGTTGGTTGGTTTCTATCTTATCTCTCTCTTCCGCATGTGTTTTCTTAAAGGTTAAATCCTCCCATTAGTGTGTTTACTATACCCTCGGTTCTAGTCTCCAACCCGGGGCCTTTTGGAGGTGGGACCCAGGGGTCATTATCTCCATTCTCACATTTCCGGCCTAGGAGGGGTACACATTGTGTGGACGGGGTTGTGACAGAGATGGAGTATCTTACCTTCAGTCTACAAAATTCACTCCCCCACTCCTACATCGAGTTAGAGAGGCACTGCTTGGGGACATTGACTGTGAGGCTTGACATGCCCAAATATCTTTATCACAAGCACATGATGGATTTTATGAATGTGGGTAGCATGTCATCTTCTTAAGAGGACGTACCATGGTACCAGTGGTGCTACAGGAGGAGGGTTGAGGGAGATCCATATGTACCCTCTGGCAAAACATCCTGGTGTGGTGAAGATAAACTGGGACCTCCAACATTAGCACTGGTGGCCAGGGATGATGAAATTAGTGGAAATGTTTGTTTCACGATAGCTCACCTTTCAGAAATTGATGGAAGAGCATCAGTTTTTAGTAGGAAAAGCGCAACCACTAGAGGTGTCAGAGTAGAAGTGGGATGGAATCTCCACAGAATTAGTGACATGACTTCCACATAAGTCTAGGGGACATGATTCTATCATGGTGATCATTGACTGACTCACCATGTCAGCCCAACTATTACCTATCCGAGAGCAGGGATCAATAGATTTATTGAGAAACCTCTATGTAAAAAATATAGTGAGACATCATAGGGTGCCATCGATGTTTATCTCTAACTGTGATTCACGTTTTTCTTCTCCTTTGTGGAATGGATTTTAGGAGGATTTTAGGACCCATCTACGTTTGATTGCTACCTTTCATCCACAGATTGATGGTCAGATAGAGTGAACCATTTTGACGCTGTATCAAATGCTTCATGCATGCGACCTAGATTTTTTCCATAGCTGGGATGATCACATCCCCTTGGTGGATTTCACCTACAATAACAATTATCACTACCCCATCAGTATGGCACCATTTGAGTCCATGTACGGTAGAACATGTTGGTCACCTCTATGCTAGAAAGACCCAGGGGTGTCTGCACTTATGGGTCTAGAGATGGTATGGGATATCATTGAGAAGGTGTTTATTATCCAGGATAGGATTAATACAAAACATAGTAGAAAAATGTATTATGTTGATTAGATTCAAGGACCTTTTGAGTTCAAGGATGTAGAATGTGTCTTTCTAAGGGACTCACCTCAACAAGGATTGTAGAGATTTTGTCGAGCCGGAATGTTATCAACGATGTTTATCAGTACTTTTCATATACTTCAGAGGTTACGCGAGGTGAAATGTAGCTTGTAACCTCCATCGTAGTTGGAGAGGGTGCACGAAGTCTTCCATGTATCCCAGATAAGGATATACATTCCTAACACATCTCACATCATCGACCATAGTGATCTGGACGTTGATGATGGGGAAATAGTAACATTGGTTCTAGTATAGATTGATGATTGACATGAACGAGTGCTTTGTTGGCGATCAATACCTCTAGTGTGCATTCACGGGCAGCATTGGAACCTCCATAAGAGAAGATGGGAGCGATAAGCTCAAATTCATGCTAAATAACCTCCTTCTATTGTCTATGTTGTGGAGTTTAGGGATGAAAGTCCATAAAATGGGGAAAATATAAAGAAGTAGATTCTCTATATAATTTTTTTAATCGTATGGAATTATTACAGCTCTACAAAAATTGATTTCGGATGATTCTAAGGCTCATTGTTCTCCGAATGAATTTCTGAACATTTTCTAAAGTATGTTCAGTAGAAGCATGAGTGGTGTTTTCTAACATTTGAACTGGTGCTTGGATTAAAAATTTGAGGGCATCCTTTTATCAATAGTGTCAGGATTATCTTAAGGGATACTTCACTACGACCGTAGTAGGTCTGGTAAAAAATAATGATTTGAACATTTCAAAAGAATAATAAAAGAAACATTGTTATTTTATTTATGTCTTCCTTTTCCTCTAACAGACAAGCAGTAGCTTGAGACCAATGGAATGTCAAGCCATTAAATGGATTGAACCTTAAAAAACTATGTAACATCATCATTATAATTTAGGAAAGTATCTATTAAATGAACCCTCATAAATTATATGAGTGTTACTCACCCTCCTCCTCTCCAATTTATATGGGTATTTGGAGAGGTAATGACACAACTTCACTAATAAATGAAGTGATGATAAAGTGCCATGCTATCATCCTTGGAGGATGGAGCCGGTTCCACCGAGAAGTGGAGAGTGATGTCGAATCACATACTGATGGAAGATGCTAGAGTGGCAAAGTTGGTGGCTTGTTGTGGGGACAAAGAAGACCGGCTCGCTTCCTCTAACGCGGGTGATCTCCATTATTTTTAATGTATGGATTTATTTTTTTATAATTACACATGATATTTGAATCCAACACTAATTCTATCAAGCTAACGCCGAGGGTGCGGCAAAACAGACAAGGCATGGACCTTCCGCCCTTGTTGAAATGTTGGTGCATTCATCAAAAAAATTATCTTCGGGTTGGGTGAGATCCCAAATGGAATATGATGGTTGTGGATGGTACCAACCGACTTTGAAGGAGGTATCATGTCGATGCATGACATAGGAGTAGATTGTTGAACTATGCCACGATAGTCAATGGAGCAGCAGGCACCGGCCGTCCACTGTGGTGATGTAGCATGTCATCGCGTGCTGCCAGCAAAGAAGTGCCTCAACTCTCCAGCCACGTTGGGGATATGTAGGGAGGCTGATAATGGAAAACGGAAGGTGGAGGCAGTGGCGTGGAACAATGCACTTCCAAAGGAGTCGCGACTCTAACGCCGAGGAGGGGGTACCTGAAGCGTGTCCCACTATTTAACTGGCTGCCCCTATTACGTTCTGCCACTTCACCTTAAAAACGGGGAGGGGGACCCTCCCCTTCCGTCCCAACTAGGGCAGAAAACATGATCCAACAGGCCGCACCCCATCACAAATCGTTCCATTCATTCCAGCAGGCCACACACCACCGCTGGTTGGGCCGCGCGAGCCCAGTTGGTCGGGCACCGTGAGCCTAGTGGTGCTGGGTGGTCCTCCCTCCCTTGCAGGCCAGACCGCGCCCCCTTGTGGGCCAGGTGGCACCCCCTTGTAGGTTGGGCTAGACCGTACCCCATCCCAGAATGGTCGGACCTGGACCAGAGCTTGACCCAAACAGTCCTAGTTTCTCTTAAACGGACATAACAAGAAATATCGAATCATTTTGATGAACTGTCTATGGCGTTGGGAAACTTGGTGTAGGACGGTACTTGTGGTGTACTCCACATGTGTTTTGGAGATAGTTGGTGTATGGATGAGTTGGATCGAACCCGAACCAACCGATCCCTCAAATCAAAAATGCTTATATATAACTCACAGACCTGGCATCCGATTGATGCAACGTCTGTTGAATTGGAACCCTTACGACATCGTGGCCCTTTGGGTTACTCCTTTGTTAAGAATTGTATAAAATGAGATACGACCATTATTTCAAGGGGATGATATTATGGATCATGAGTGCACCAGGTATGAGTAATCAAGGGGATATATGTAATGTGACGAAAGAACATTGATCTTATGTGGGTTATCATTTATTGATCCTATGTGGGTCAGTATCTATCGATCTTGTTTTGGTTAGCATATATCAGATCATTTGTGGGTTAACGCTCAATGATCCTATATGGGCCAGCGCACACCGATCCTGTGTCAGTCAGATCCTATGTGGGTCAGTGGGGGTTATTACCTATCGATCATATGTGGGTCAAATGCAGTGCCTATTAATAGAATAAGTTGATTTAGCTGATGACTAATCATTAATACTTCGATACATAAGTTATAAAAAATTGTGAGATGAGTCATTTACCTTAGTGGTGTTAGCATCATGGTGTTAACAATGTGGTATTTCTATCTTTGCGGTGTTAATTGTGTTGTACATTTACCTTTGTGGTGTTAACTCTGTGGTGTTACCTATGTGGAACTTCTATCTTTGTGGTTTTTCATGTGTGGTACTTCTATCTTCATGGTTTTCCCTGTGTGGTACTTATACCTTCGTGGTGTTACCTTAGTGGTATTCTTCTTTAATGTATGAGAAGAGTATATCCTGATACCATAGGTACATTTATGGTCATATACCAACGTAGAGTTGATGTCTATCTCTTCATTCTTGAAATGGATGTCTTTGGTTTTGGTGATTCCTTTGTGGAACTCTGGGAGACCTATTAGTGTCTCAGGGTCACTACTGTGTATCATTACACTCACCCATGCATGGTCTATGCCCACACCTTGTTGTGTCTTGTGCAAATGACAGACAACATGGATCGAAGTTGAGGGATCTAGGACTGGACGATGCTTAGAGGTGGACCATTTGGCATGACGTTACACAAGAATTACTGATCATGATTTTTATCTACCATTCAGGTTGGATCCCTGTTGGATGACTATGGAGATATTTTTCACATTTTATTTTTATTTTTAATTTTCATTTGTTCATGTACTTTTAAATTGGGTATACATTCTGTCCCCTTTACATTCTACACACTTTTACTACAGCACTTGACATCATGGATGGTTTTTGTTGTGTTCTTAGACTGTGTGTCTATACATGTTTAAATGCAAGGCATTCCCATTTTAGGGATATTAATTTATTTTTCTTGTCAACAGCCCTTTTCCTATGGAAGGCAGGTTTGGGGTAGTAATGGGACAGGCCCTGAGGGACTGGTCATGACATATGTACTATGTTATACCTGGTTTCAGCTGTGACTTTTTCTCTTTGCATTGTGACAAAGATCATGCTTTTGGTTTTCCTTAATGGAATTATAAGAGACCTTTAGGGGTCATAAGGAACCTACTGAGTATTTTTTATACTCACCCTTTCTCGGGCTTCGCCCGTAACATATTGTGTCTTGTGCAGTCATTGATCACCCTTGAATGAGACTCGGGGAGGTAGGACCAGATGCATGTTGGTGGTGATGTCTGATGTGGAGGGCTGTCGAGATGAGTTTTACCTAACCATCTGTTAGGATCCTAGGTGGGAATCCTCTAAAGATGTTCTCTATTTTTATTTTTTGTTGAATCTTTTTAATTGGGCATGTATTTCGGCCACTTACGTTCAGTAAACACTTATACTAAAAAAATTACTTCGTGGTTGCATCCTGTTGTGTTATAGTGTGCATGTTTGTATAGGATTAGTGGAAATGACTTCTTATTTCAGTGATAAGTATTTCTGGTGCTAATCGCCTACCCTTGTCCTATAAAAGGAGGTCTTGGGGTAGTCATGACACGGGCACTGGGGGACGGGTCATGAAAACACCCACCTTTTGTGAAAGCGTGTACTTATTTTGGTAAAACTACTTTTGTTTTTTTATAATAAAGTGGTTATTGGATTTATGAGGATTTTGGTGGGTATCATTATGTTTTGAGACTTTAAAGGAGGTGAAAATAGGCCGAATAGTGTGACATGTATATTTGGTGCAAGGATAGAGAAAATTTTGTTTCTGGTATAGTAAATTGCGCACCTTAGTAACACATTCGAACTGATCCTAGAACAATATAACTGCATAGTTTTCCAAACTGGGACGATGTTACCATGATATTAGGCATCTTGGACACTATTTAGATGAGGGATTCGTGTAGTTGGTGCACAATAAGGAAAAAATTCTTGCCAAAACATGCATCCTTTTAAAATTGGTAAATTATGATTTCCTTCTTAAATCTATTTACTTATTCCCATATTATTCACCACAATTGACCCCCCAAAAATTGGATGATGAAACACGTCATCCAACTTTGCAATGAGTTGATTCCAATTCAATTCATAGGTGTTCTGATTTAATTTCGGTGTCATTAAAATATGCATGTGACTGTTACACTCATATTTTCTCTATTTCATTGATTATGGATTATAGAATATGTACTCTCCTTTTGAATATTTAAGACCCCATTTTTTTTAAAAATATAAATTGTGGATTAAAAGGTTGTTTCAGTTCAAATCAAGTGATTCTATTGGGTTAGTAATCATATTGAGCACGAGGTAGGCAGTATTAATATATTCATCCATTATGATGTTGTTTTATATATGTATGTGGTTGTACCAATGTTGTTCCTTGTTCAATTTGTTTATCTTGGGTTATGGAAAGTTATTTTGACATTTAATTGTGGTGAAAACCCTTCACATATCCCGTAAATTTTTTTGATGACGTTTTATTGACTGTAAGGATACCCATCATGCAAGGGAAACCCTTGAAAAGGATAAATAATCTATGAAACATTGTTATAATTGAAATGTTATAGTGATGAGTTTTAAATTATTAACAGTTTTGTGTTCATGGTTTAAATAGGTAAATTAGTAGAATTGTTAAATTTATTTTAGAATGATTTGAAAGGTGTCTTGATTTTTTAGATATATGTATTGGGGACATACCGAACCAGGGTTTCCAATTATGAAATTTACATTGAATGAGGAAAATGTTTTTGGATGAGTTATTGATCACATTTGATTTGAGAAATGTTTTTAAGAACTAATTTTTATTGGAGATTTGAAATACGGGTGCTCACCATTTTTGGAAAAAATTCTTAATGGATGTTTGAATTGTTTAAAATAGAAATTAATGTTGTGGGGAATTTTTTAGTTTTTAAAAATAATGACATCTGTTTAAAATGGTGGTTTCAAATGATTTCAAATGAGTAAATTTTAATGTCTTGATTCAAATGAGGTGTTTAAAAGGGATGATGGGACCAATGTAAATGAACCAATGTAATTGTTAGTTTGATATAATCCAAACCAATTTTTTTGGAATATTAACATTACTATGAATTAGGTGGCACCTCAAAATCATAATGTAACCACCTTATATTTGATATCATGTATCACCCGCATCACCAAGCACATAATTTAATATAATACCCAGTATCATTAAAATATAATTACAATTCAAATATAATTTATATATTATATATTTGTTAATGCATACACCACCATGTAAGCTACTGTTTCACTCTAGAGAATCTTCCGTCAGAAGCATACATTACATTAAAGACAGTGTTTTACCGAATAATGATATATTATTAAAATATTAATTAATTTATTAAGATATAATGCTAAAATTAAATTAGTAGATTTGGAAAGGGTTAAATAATATATTAAAATATATGGTTTACACAAATAGAAAATTAAATCAATTATTTTAAATTAATAATATATTAATATGAAAACTACTGAATACGAATTCAAATATTAATATATTCAAAAAAATTACACTAATAATTAAATGAAATGAAATTAGAGTGTAATATAAATTTTATATATAATTTTTACATTCAATCAATTATTTTTATATTCATACAATATATTTTATTTTCTTTGTATAACAATAACCCCAACTTTAGGCATTAAATACTATGTATTTATTAATTCATTTTAAACAAAATTTAATTGAAAACATATTTTAGCTATTTTTTTTACCCATTAATACATTTATTACGTCAAAATAAACATCATATTTGTAAGAGAAACATAAAAATTATCATAGGGTGATGTTTTTTTATTTTCCTATTATGATTCATTTTTTAATAATAGCGGAACATACTGAATTGTAACTCAAAACTTCTTCATCATATAATATATTGAAAAGGATAAATTCTATTTTACATTTTTTATAATGTTAAATTAGATCATGTTTCTGGAAATTAATCTATTTTAGGTAATTTGATTCAATTTCATTTTGAAATAGTCTATAAAAGATAGAAAACATTTGATTTTTTTACTTTAAATACATGAATGGTCATCCCATCAGTATGACTAAATTTAAATTAATTTCTGCCACTTATGTGATTGAAATTTTGAATAATGTACTCCATATTTATAATAATTGTATATTATAATTTATAATTGGTTCAATTTTGTTTTTTGACAAAAATATTATTGTATTTAAATTATATTTATTACAATGACTAAGGTAGAATTAAGATTAATAAGTAACTAAACCTTAAACATAAGGGCCCAAATGACCTATAAAATAAAAAATATACCTTGTCTAAAAATATCCCGAACCTATATCCACTAATATGTTTATTGGACAATTATGGGAGCCACATTCAATAGGAAAATGTGTATGTAAATCATTTGTCAAAATATTACAAGAGTGCCACTCCTCCTCCACTATAAAAGGGCCTTCTCTCTTCCCACTTCGTCACACCTCTCATAAAAATTTTCTCGACCAATATCATCACAAATATATAATCATAATTAGTTTTATAGACACAAAATACCCACTTAGATTAAATAAATCCAATGAATCACTTTGGTGGAAACCAAAAAGTAGTTACCCAATTAATAGGTTACACCAGCCCTTATGTTTTTTACATTCATTTCTAGTATCAACACCATAAATTTATATTATTCCATGATTTTATAAAAACAACTAGTATCATAAATATAGTAGTATTTTATTTGTTAATTGTTTTACCTGAACTTATACACACATCCATCTAATGGGAATGGAATATATTGGTTATGTTTACAGAAATATATCACCTCAGGAAAATATGATGCTTCATTTTTTTGTTTCCCCTATTTGTGTGTCCATTATGTCGCTATGCCTTTTTAAAATGGTATATAAGATATTTATTATGTAATTATTGTTCTATAATTATGTTATAACACATAACTCTATTCATTCCATTGTGTGTAAATATGATAACATCATTTTTTCAGCGTGGACTACCACCTCCTTTAAGCAATGTGATTCAATTGTGTTATACATGGAACATATTAAGGATGATTTTAATAATCCTATGTATCATATATGAAATATATATTATAATGGAATTATAATATACCTAATTATCAGTTATTTTTATTTCTATTAATACCACATAGAAATGAAAGTAGCGTTCATACGTATGTACGACATACCATCACCATAAACAATGAAATTCATTTCTAATCTCCAAATATTATAGAAAGTTATGAATACATATTTAATGAATTTATATGATAATTTAATAATTATTTACATTAAATAGAAGATGAATTCATGATCTATGTAATAGAAACAACCAATTAACAGATGTGACCTAGTTGAGAGAATTAGGTAATTGACATAAAATAATTTAAAATAATGAAAGAGTGTTAATAAATGGGTAATAAAATATCATAAGAAATGAATATATGACATTATAAAAATGAATATTGAATTAAAATATGTATGTATCATATTTTATATCACTATATAGTTGGATAAATACCACACCACCAATGGAAGATTATGGTAAATTATTCTTGTCTGACATTCCTTTTCGTGAGGCATACAATATTGTTGTGCACATAATTTTTATATGTGGCGTAAATATTGATAAATTAATATTTAATATCTTTTATTAAATTATATTCATGTCATTTTAATTAATAATTTAAATATTATTACCTTTGGGTGTTTCAATTCATTTGTTACCACATTTGTGAGGAATTTCATCTCAATGTACATTACATAGAAAAATATTTATTGGTATGCACCTTGTTTATTTTATTTGGTTTATAAAAATCCCTTTAAAATTTCATATCATTACTCTCCTTATTATCAAAATATTAATTATTTCATTTAATTTCATACATTAATGTGATTTATGATTTAAATCATTCATGGTAGTATGGGACACTATGGAATGATTAAATATTATTCTCGTCAAGATTATTCTTAATGATTATCTTTCTAATATCACTTACATTACTAATTTTTAACTTTCTCTAGAAAAAATCACATTATTATAATCATTTTTCTATAAAAATTTAATTTACCCTCTATAGTATGATTTAATGGGTATTAGTATTTTCTAAACCATACACAATTTTAAATATAGTATATATATTGATATCAATTTGATTATTTGGAGAAATATAGATAATTCTGTATACTTTTTTCAATAGGAATATTAAATAAGAAGTTTTTTTATTTTAATTATTCTATTTATGGAATTATTTAGACTATCAATTATGAGAGTATTTCGGATTGTATATAGCTCCACGATGTATTGACATATTCTCTAGAGATAAATAAGTTGACTAAATTAAATGGGTTTCTATCCATAATTTTAAACCGTATTTGAATGGTATTGATGGTATAGGTGTCCATGTGACACAGACATGAAATCAAATAGCTACTCATTAACGTCACTGATATTTATGTTCTTATTCATCTATTTGGGTATTGTTAAAAAAATTTGAAGATAAAATTCATTCTCATTCTATTGAGTTGATGGAATGTATTTGTATTTCTTACCATAACATATTTATTTTTATCCTCTAGTTATTTGAATAGAACGTGTTGACTCTAATTTAACATTTCATTTAGATTTATTATCACTCATTCATTATTTATTCTTCTGTAATTACCCATAACATGTAATTCATATCACCCTTATTATGTTATCGTTCCCCTAGTTATAATGAAGCAATATTTGTATAACCTTTTGAGGATGTAGTTTATTTAATTTCATTATATATCAAGTTTTTAACTTCTATTTGAAATTATATTATTGGTATAATATAGGTAATGAATATTTTTGATACTGAAAAAGTTATAGGTTCTTCTATTTATGAATCATAGTAATCATGTCAATTTATTTAAGTAATTCACTGTGGCTATGATTTTGTGGTTTGGGAATAATAATTGGTATAAAAGGATGTTTAGCAGTAACCATGGAAACTAGATTTAGAAAACCTAGATTTATGAGAAACCCCTATGATATAAATTGATGATAAGTATATAAGAACATCCTAAATTAATGGTAAGTTATAGATTTTGTGTTTATTGTTATAAATACATCCAAGTCCGGATACAAGAAGTGGACTAGGTTATGGCCCCGAATAATCTAGGAATAAAAACTCTGAAATGGTATGTCAGTCCCGAACTGGTGTAACCTAGTCCATAATAATAGGCCTAACTAATCAATTAGTTTGAAAACTATTATGGATAATCTTTGGATAGATTACATATTCTTCACTACCATTATGAATAATTTGAAAATATTGATATCCCCAAACTATTTTTATTAGTATTATGAGATTATCTATTTGAAAAATTATCAATTTATGTTATGTTTTTAATATATTATAGATTATAAATTATATTATGATTTAATATAGTATATGACATTAATTAAAAATGGATTCTAGTATAAGGATTGTGAACTCCATAAATGAATTTCATCCAAAGAGTAATTCAGATCACGCCTTTCATGGTCTTAAGACATCATTTCTGTGTGAAATATTATCCTAACATTGCTCATCATTTGAGGAAATATTACCATGTAATAATGAGATAAGTAATTAATTATCCTATGTATTTTAAGGTAATTTGGAGAAAAAGATAATGTAAGAGAAGAATATAGATAATGTAATGACAGAAAATAAGGATTTTCAATATGGAATAAATTTTGATTGAATCACCCTGGTAAATTCAGAAGGGAATGTGAGTTTTTTATAAGTGTGGATACAAGTCACAACATTCCAAATAATGGAAATGGAAAAATAAAAAGGATATTATTCAGTGTTAAAAATACATAGTGTTGGGACACTTTGAAAATTAATTACTCAATAATCAATAGTATATGACCCATATAATAATATTGGATAATGATCAAGTAATGATACTACTATAGATGAAGAAAAATTATTACTATTAGTACATGATAATTATGTTATTTAGATGTTTTTTTGGATATTTATTTGTTATAAGAATTAAGAAACATATGAGGATTGCATGGAAGTACATTCTCTTTAGGTAATTGATATCATATGATGAATGGAACTATGAAAATTTATTCAGTATAAAGTTAAACTTTTCATTAAACAAATTATTCAGGGAATTATAACCCTTAATAGATCCTGATGTTGAGATAATTACGAAAAAATTATTTAGTAGATTAATTGACGACTACCTGAAAAATAATTAATTACTTATAAACAACTGGTATATGATATCATTAATGGAGATTAAATCATTTTTGAATTTAAGTAATATATCCAATAATCGATATTTTATAAAAGGAGTATGAATCATGTATGTTTTCAATAAATGTATATTACTGTTTATGTTATTTCCATCCTCAAATATTTGGTATGTGATGAATAAATGCTACATCATGTTATTTTATTACTTTATTTTTGATATCTGGTGACCTTAATTTTATATTTCTATGATCATAATCCTTTGGAAAATTTAACAGTTTATGAAATAGTAAATGTTAATATTTGGATGAGGTTTTAGAGGTTAAGGTATTTATTAACAATGTGTTGCAACCTTTGATATTAAATGAAGATAAAATAGCCTAAGGAACAAAAAAATGTTAATATTGTGTTTGTGAAGTATGAAATGTATATTTACATATATAGAGTGAATGAATTCCAATCCTTTTGGGAGAATGGGAATAATTTTTTTTTTCATATACATTTAATTTTGATTATTCTATTCGCTCTATTTGTCATCACATATTTATGGTACAATGACTGGGTAACTTCACACCACATCCCATTGGCATGACAGGATGGTGGAATACTATATAGCCTTCAGAGATGTTCCTTGGGAACCAAAGACAAGATATAAATGCTGATGGAGTCAAAAAAACTTCTGGAATGATTTTCCCTTTTGGATTGAACAACCAACCAAACAATCCGCCACTCAAAATAACTTCATGATACATGGTGACATCACAACCCAAACAATACACTACCAAAATACTACCATTTTTTTCCATAACAATTCTAAAATTCCAATACAATCAAACAAAAAATTAGAGTACCAAGAATATTCCTACACAACAATACCCCAATGAACAAGGACAACATCGATATTTCCACACCAAGCTCCATGCTCTGAGTACCACAACATCTCCAAAGCATCAAGCCTAACTACTAGAAAAATGTGATGCTTTACTATTAACTATGTCGTGAAATTCATCATATACAAAATAATCCATATTCCAAAGCATGGATGAGTAATAATACATAGTATGATTATTCCAAATGAATTTCCTACACATACAACTATGATAACACTAGTAGAACATTTATATAAAACAATTTATATAAAACATAGAATAGTTCAATAATTACCAATAAGCCAATTACACTGTTACATATCCTCCATACCCAACCATGAAACCCAATGGAAAGACCAACAACCATCCCATAGCCCACTTCAACATTTCATATTTTCAAAAAAAAAATGTATCATTTAAATAAACACACAATAAGGCTACCAAAACGGTGGAGCATATATCCAAACCATTCACAACATTTCCAATTAGTTGTGTTTCCCAACCACTATCCAAAATGTTGGATCTTGCATCCAGTATTCATCACTTATATTTGTGAGACTTCCCACCCACATACACATAATCAACCCAAGCGATAACACTTAATCACCCAACAAAAAAAAACACTATGTCTAAACTATAATCACACCATAATTTCCAACACATGCCAATTCACTTTAATAAATCACCCATTTATTAAATACAACCTTTATCAAAATTTCAATGACCAAACACATTTCAATAAACAACATAATTATAAAAAACCATATTTCAAAAAACATTTTTCATAATCATCCACTAATGATTTTAAAATAATTATATCAAAATCGCATACCAAATGCCATTTTTTCATCAATAACCCATTTTCCCCCAAAATCCCAAAAATCATCACCAAATGGGATTCCAATAATATTCACACAAACATATCAAAATTAATTTACATAAGAACAAATAAATTGAAACCAAGGTCACTTGTTCTAAAAAAGTTGTTTTGAGAGAGAAGCCACCTACCTATAGGATTCCGAAGAAATCGACCCATAAACAACTGCACTAAAAATCCAGAAAAAAGATATACCAAAACCACTATAAATGTCCTTACCTACTATAAAAAAGGATTAATATCATCAAATTAGGCTAGAAATACCCTATATATACAAAAAACATATGTGCATCGTGAAAATCATGAGATAAGGAAGATTAGATCTTGAAAAATCCAAAAATCAAACAAGAGTAAAGACATACCTTAGATGAAATACATTCAAAACACCATGAAACCAACTTGAATCATTTTCAAAATGAGTGGGAGATCCCATTAATTCCTTTAGAACTAAAATTACTATGTGGGTATCAAGTGGGAGAGTGTTTGTGTGTTTTTAGGGAAATCATGACTATTCTCGGATTTTAAAACCCTACTTTTAATGGGGAACAAAGTTAGCTCACACAGTTATAAAAATTTTGTGCTAACCATGTGCCAACTGCTACCATAGTGGGGATCCACACATGTTTAGGAGAACCATGCACTAATTGTGTGTACCCCATTTCCTGCACGAATCATCTATCTCAGTTTCCCCTAATCATGCCTAGACTGCACAGCCTTAAAAAGGCCTCCAAAATTAATAGAAACCATTAAATACTATCTTATCCTCTTACCAACTCATCAAAAGCACCGTAAACTCATAATAAGGAATATAAAAGACTACATACCTCAATCCAAGGTTCTATATTCTCCCAACTATTACAAATCCTATCCTCAAAATTTATAGAACAATATCATTGTTGAAAGAGATTGGTATATTACTCGACTGTATCTTTCTCTTAGTCCCATGTCTCCTTATTAATCTGACCATGCATCCACAAAACCTGAACTAAAATGATTATTTTACCACCCAATACATTCTCTTACCCATACAC
This sequence comes from Viscum album, assembly GCA_963277665.1. Taxonomy (NCBI): domain Eukaryota; kingdom Viridiplantae; phylum Streptophyta; class Magnoliopsida; order Santalales; family Viscaceae; genus Viscum; species Viscum album. Next base: position 792,345,271 of record OY728143.1, on the reverse strand, counting down.
AATCAACACTATCATGTGAACAAAAGAATCATCTGGTTTTACCTTAATATGATCCCAATGAATCACATGGTCATGATATGAATGATACCTTTTCAACTTCGACATATGAAACACGTTGTGCACAGTAGTAATTCACGGTGGAAGAACGAACTGATAATCCACCTCTCTAATGCTACCATGGTTCTCAAAAGTCTGAATATACCTCAACAATAACTTACCATTTTTTTAAACCGACGATGTGCCAACCTAGAAGATAGTGTCAAAATGACATGATCACCTTCCTAGAATGACAACGCTCATCGAAGATGGTCCGCATACTTTTTCTATTGACATTGAGCTGTCTCCATCCTATTTCTGATAATATTCATCATCGTTGTAGTCTCTTGGATAATGCTCAATCCAATCATCTAAGTCTCACTTGTTTGCACCCAACATTGTAGAGAATAACACATACTCTTTTACAATTCCTCAAATGGATCCATACATATTGAGGCCAAATAATTGTTATTATATTAGAACTACACCAACAATATGTTCTCTTCATATGAACCACCAAAATCCATCACACACATCCTTAACATATCCAACATAGTTTGTGTCATCCTCTCGGATTAGCCTTCCGAATGAGGAAGATATTTAATGCTCATCATCTACCTTGTCCCAAGGAGTTGCTATAAGTATTTAAAAAAAAGGATGTGAACCTCATATATCTATCTAGTAAATCTAAAATTGGAACACTATTCCTCTTTACCACATTTTAGAAATAAATTTTAGACAGATCCTCCTCATTAAGGGATTCACAAATCAAAATGAAATTGGCTAACTTTGACAGAAAATTTACAATCACCCATATGACATCATGATTCCTAACCATTATTGGGAGAACCATCACAAAACCCATTTTTATTTGCATCAATTTCTACAATGTGATAGGTAATGATTTCAACTTTTCTACTGGATGCTGATTCTCTTCCTTGACTTGCTAACAATTCAAGCATCTCGAAACAAACTTATCCACATCCCTTTTTATAATATCCAATCAAACCAATTATTTTGACACATTATACAATATATAAATTCCAGGATGAACAACCCCGCTGGAATGAGGATAATCCCCATGATGTTACTCCTATTAATTTACTGTTATATCCATCTGATTCGGAAAACTCATGACCTGATTCCCATCCAATTCCATGCTCTTAATTGACTCCCCAACATTGAGTTTCGACCACATCGCCACATATTAGGAATTATATTTTTGTGCCTCTTTGAATTGACAAGCCAAGTCTAGAACCAACGATACAGGAAAGAAGACTACTCTATCACTATGGTCTTCATATTCTAGATGCTTGTTGGCTATGGAATACATCCAGTTTCTCTAGTCTGATGTCTATTTCACTACATGGGCATTTGATTTTCTACATAATGCATCCACCACTGAATTTCCCTTACCCACTCTATACACTATGTCAAAATCAATCATTTGGAGATATTACATGAATCTTATTTTCCTCATGTTTAATCTCATTCTGAGAAAAAAAAATTTAAACTACTATGATCAATAACAACGGTGAATTTCTCACCGAAGAGATAATGATGCCACATTTTTAAAGCATGAACCACTACTAACAAATCTAAATCATGTGTTCGTTAGTTATTCTCAAACATCCCCAATAACTATGAGCCATATGCAACCACCAGATCCACCTTCATGATACCACACCCCACCCTGGATCTCGATGCATCACAATACTCAATGTACCCTTCCTAGGATTAGGAAAAACCATGATTGGTGATAATGTAATGAGAACATTTATCACTTCAGATATTTTCTGAAACGTCTCGTCCTAATGAAATGGGATATACTTCCATTTCAAAACTATCATTTGGAAAATCCAATCATGATAAATTATGAACAAAACAACGATAATAGTCAGCTAGACCATGAATGCTTTGTATATCAAAAATGCACTTTAGCAGCATCCAAGAGATAATATCCTCTATATTTTCCGAATCAACTAAAACACTCATCTTGTAAATAACAAGTCCAAGGATACCAACCCCCAATATCAAAATGTAACACTTTGGGAATTGGGAATACAACCGATGGTCCCTTGAGACACCCAACCCTATCTCCATTTGTTGCTCATACATCAACCTTGTCTGTAAATACACCAATATATCTAGAACAAATACAACTAGAAAATTTACTAGATATCCTTGTAATATTTGATTCATCAATTCCTTGTATCATACTGGTTCATTATTTCTACCAAATTTTATAACCAAAAACTTGTAGTGGTTATATCCACTTTTAGAAGATGTTTTGTGAATATCCTACTTCCTCACACGAAATTGATGATATCCCAACCTCAAGAAAATCTTGGAGAACCACTAGGATCCCCTAAATATTTAAATATAATAATTAATTTTGTGGATGTGTGTATCAATTCATTATTTTAACCCTATAAATTCTATGATAATCAGCAGTGCTGCAAATTTCCTTCCACATTTTTTTTAAATGGAACTACCCACAGAGATGGGGAGGGATGGATGAACCTATAGTTTTCTGAAACTTCCAACTACACCACTAATTCCCAAAATTATGCTGGTTCCATACGGTAAGACAGAATTGAGATAGGACTGGTACCAGTAAAGAGATTAATCGTAAACTCCACTAGTCTCATGGGTGGAAACCCTAAGAACTCTTTGGAGAAAACATATATAAACATATCCAAAAGCACTGTAAAATATTTTTTCTCAACATATTCCACTGATTATAATAACAACACCGCTATCAAATATGAGATCGTCCCAAAAAGTGGTACCAAAAAATAAGTTTCACCCAACTTTTCATTCTTCTCCCCTCTGATGAGATGTTCAACACCATCCTCCATTGTAAAACTAACTATTCATGCATAAGAATCAATGTGGGCCTTAAAAATACCCATCCAATCAATCCCTTGGATTATATCATAAGTATACATCTCTAGCATTGAGAAATCCCACATCAATTCACTTCAATTCACAACTAAACAACATGCTCGACATAGAAAGGTTTGACACTTTCTTTGACCGAGATGAGTTAGTAGTTTCAAAATCGAAGGAATAATTTCAACAATTAAACAAAAAATTCAACGATACTAGATTCAAGAAAATAATGGGAATCAGGCATATCATACAAGAATTCATCAACATGTAATTTAAAAGGACCTTACCTCACATTTTGGATGGTCCCGACTTATAATCCATAATAGACTTCTTAGCTCTAATTTTGTTACCTTCCACACTCTTCTATTTTTACCCTTCTTAGGCATAGTGGTATTTCAAGAATCTCCATTAACTACTTTTCTCTATTAACGAGGGGTATGTTCCTGCCCCCATTCAATTGAGGCATTAGACCCCAGTAACCCTAGATGAGTGTCATGAATTACAGACCTCTAATAATTCATTCAATAACGCTGAATATTCCCCATATACTTTCAATTATGACATGATTGAATTTGTTCCATACAATCCCACTTGATGTTCCCCATAGAGAATCACAAAATATATCCTGGATTAACATTAGGAATTGGAGATAGATTCACTGATCATTCAGTCAAATTATGATCCATACTCACACCCTGGAAATGAGTGTCCCTCTTCTTCTTGAACCTAACATTTGAGATACCACAATTCCTTATGCCGAAAAATATACTCTCCCCACATGTATCCCCCAAAACATCCCACTCAGTCATCATATCTCTATTCACAATTTCCATGATATAATTTATACACAACAATTCTATCTTGGAAGAAATTTACCGCCTCTACCCAAATTGAAAAATTTCTGGGTTTAACGATGTACTACACATCCCCTCGGGTGAAAAATACACTATGTTCATAAACATAGCCGCATATTCTACTACCACCATGTTCCATTAGATCAATTTGATGAAATCCATTGTACAATAAATTCTGAATGTATGATAGTAGAATATATTTTTAAATAATTTTTCAAAACTCACCCTTGTGAAAACTTGGTCCATCCCAGCATGGTCTTCCATCTCCCACCACTAAATGGAATGATCTTACAACATGTATGTTGTTAAATTCACTTTCTTCTCTACATGTGTTACCAAGAAAACAAATATCGTATTCATTCTTTTTAGTTATTCTTTAGACCTTTTGGTTCTGAATCACCCCTAAAGATGTGTGGATTACTCCTATGGAACTATACCGCATGATCCATATGCATTGTTCCACACACATTATTCATACTTTAAAAATATTCAAAACCATACACATTATTATGAACTAGGTATTGGTTCACCTAAGAATCAGGTGGAGCCATTTTTTAGAAGCTTCCTCTACTTGGCCTCTAGGATGCCTACCTGGTTCCATTTCTATCAATACAAAAACATTCATAAGTCCTAATCCCTTAGTAAAAAAGGCAAAAAAATTTCAAATTAAATACATTACTACTATCAAGAAAATTCTTTCCACAAGATCATATTTCCCATGTGGCATTATTTTGAAAAATACACTATGTTGTGAAAATCGACCCATTTTCAAAATAATTCAAGTTTCCATGTTTCAAATGCTTCATCTTTGAAACTCAATTCATATTTTTAAAATCCACACAATTATATCACATCATATGTCATTATAACCAATGAAATATGCATCCAATAGGGAAGTCAATTATACCATGCAAGTCTGCTCATCTCCTTGGCTACACCCACATCAATGATACTCCCAAATTCCAATAAGTGTCTCAAAACAGTTATGTACTCAACTCCCTAGTAACTTGATGTTAATCATAAAAGAGTTAGATGTATCCTTTTATTATATACATTCCACTTTCTGAAAATCCTATTCCATGTTTCTTTCCTGACTCAAGGAATATGACAAGAATGATTGATAACACCAAGACCAATAGTCAATGACAATGGACCAAACAACTTCCCTCACTGAATGCTATAGACCGAAAAAACTGACACCACCTATAACATCCCTCCCCATACTATTATCTTGGATGGTCAGAGGAATGATACTTGTCCTCGAGCGACGTTCCCAAGGAACCAAAGACTTAAAATAAATGTCAAGTTCTACAAAATACTTGTGGATATATTTTTTCTTTTCAATTCTACTACCAAAAAAACAATCCACTAATCAAAAAACTCTACAATACATGATGACATAGAAACAACAACAATACATTTCTAAAATACAACCAAACTGTTCCATAATAATTCCAAAAATAGAATACCCCAAACCAAAAATTAGTGTAGAAAGAAAAAGACTACACAAAAACACCCCAAAGAACCAGGACACCAACCATAGCTTCACTCATAGATCCATGCTCCAACAACTAAAACATCACAAAATCATCAAGTCTAACCGCTAGAAAAATGATCTACGTTACCCTTCCCTATATCCTTAAATACAACATATGTAAAAGAACCCATGTTCCAAAGTATGTGTGAGTAATAATACTCTATAGGATTTCTCCAAAAGACTACCCTAGACATGAAACTAGGATAAAAACATTATCACATTTATATAAAATAATTTATATAACATTGTAAATAGTTCAACAATTACCAATAATCCAAAAACACCCTTAGCAAGTCACCTTACACAACTATGAAAGCCAATGGAAAGACAAAAAAACATTCCATAAGCCACTTCACCATTTCACATTAGGTCAAAAAATCCATCTTTCCATGAAACACACTACACAAAAACCAAAATGGTGGTGCTTTCATCCAACCTGTTAACTACATTTCCAACAAGTGGTGCTTCCTAACCAATATCCGTAATGGTGGTTCTTCCACACACTATTCATAACCTTTTATAGCGAGACATACCACCCACATGCACATAATCAACACAATCCATAACCCTTAATCAATAAAAAAGTAAAAAACACCAAGGATACATAATAGGCACACCATCATTTCCAACACATACAAATTAAATTCAACAAATCGCCAATTTATTGAAAACACCCATTAACAAACATTCCATGCGCATCGAAATTTCATTAAAAAAAATTAATAAAAAACATCATAAAAAATGTTTTCATAATCAAAACCAACCGATTTAATATTCAACATTTTATAATCAAACAAAAAATCCCCTTTTTGAATCGATAACCCATTTCCCCCAAAATCCCCCAAATCATCACCAAATGGGTTTCCAACAAGATTGTAACATCATTATAAAAATTAATATCGCAAGAAAATTTAATTGTAGCCAATGACACTAGTTATAACTATGTGGAGATGAGAGATATGCCACCTACCTTTATGGATCTGGAGAAATTGACCCACAATGAACCGCACCATAAATCCGAAAAACACTCTCCCAAAACCACATTATATCACCATCCCAACCATCCAGAAGCATTAATATCATCACATTAGGCTTCAAAAACCCTATATATACACACAACATAGTTTTATATCTATAAAACTGAAAGATAAGTAAGTGTATATCTTGATAAAACAATAAAACAACAAAGAGTGAGAAGACTTAACTAAGATGAACCACCTCCAAACAACCATGAAACTCTATTAAATAGCTTCCAAAATTAGTGGGAGAGACCCTCAAACCATTGAGAATCAAATATCCCATGTCAGGATCGTGTGGGGGATAGTTTGAGAGTTTTTAGGGAAATCCCGAAAAATCCAGTAGTTTAAAACCTACTATTTATTGGCCGCACAGTTACCTCACATGGTTAGGAAAATTGTGCACTTAAAGCACCTGCTGCCACCTTGAAGGGCCACCTTGCATGGACCACCCCAAAAGGGTAGGAAAACCTTACAAAACCCGTGTGAATCCCACTACCCCCATGGTTCATTTGGAATGGCTTCCCAAAAACCATGATCAAACTATGCAGCCTTAAAAAGGCCTCCTAATTTATTCAAACCCATTCCAAACTCTCCCGTCCTCTTCCCAACTCATCAAGCACATTAAATGCATAGATATGATTAAAAAATTACTATATACATCAAAAAGGGTGATAAATATTATTATCATTCTCCTAACCATGTTCTCTAACACTCTCCATTTGAACTTGTTTATTAGATTTTACCTCTATATCCTTGTTTCCCTTATCCACATATATTCTCTTGCAAGGGTAGATAGTTGTGAGACCATTGTAATTCCATTTATATCTTATAATTAAAATGATTTATTATCTATATTCATGACATGGGTCTTTATAAAATTTTTTATTTTCAAATATCACCCCTTGATTACATGGATTTATTTCAAATTCCAAGGACCCGATATTATTATGGTTGAAAAAATGAAACACATTGAAATTATAGAGTAATGACCTTATATTTGATAACATGTATCACAAGAATCAAAAAGAACATAAAGTAATATAATAATATGATATATTAAAATATATTTACTATTTTACAAAAATTTATATATTCAATATTTGGTAATCCAAACAACACTATTTTATCTTATGTTACTCACTTGATAGACTTTATTCGAAATCTTTCATCACACGAAAAACCAAGTTTTAATGAATTATGTTATATTATTAAAATATTATTCTATTTAATATGATACAATGTAACCATTAAATTAGTATCTCTAAAGCGATCTAACAAAATTATGAAAGTATATGGTTTGTAATAATATAATGTGAATTTATTTGTCACAAATTAGTTAGAAATGAATATGAAAACCAATTGAATATAAAAGAAAATATTATTATACTCAAAAAGTGGTTTTACCATAATAAAATAAATAAAATTCAATTATTATGTGATATTAATGTGAAATATATATAATATATTCAATTTTTTTATTATTTATATTCATCTAATATATTTCATTATATTAAGATAATAACTAACCAAATTTTATGAATAAAATAATTGATTTTTATTAAGTAATTTTTACCGACATTTAATGTAAATCATATTTTAAACACAATTTTGAAACACTTATATGTTTAACATGTGAAAATTAAAGTCATATTTTGAAGAAAACCATAAAATATATATTACAGTTATATTTTGGTATTTGTCTATGAAGGTTCCTCTTTTAATGAATTGTGAATAATACTGAACAGTATCTCAAATTTTGTTTTTCATCTAATTTATTTATAAGGACAATTTTTTTTAAAAGTTTTCTGAAATTTTAATTAGATCAAATTTTTATCATCTAATCCAATTTATGTCATTAGAATTGATTTTCAGATTTAAAATAACTGTAAAAACAATGAAATCATTCAAATGTTTTTACTTCAAAGTCTTGTTTTATCATCCCGCTTCAAGATTAAATTCATATTAATTTAATACATTTGTGTTATTTTAATTTGGAAAAATATGGTCAACATTTTTAATAAAAATAATGTATATTTTCTATATAGTAAAACATAGTTTTTCAAGAAAAATACTAGTTAATGTAGTAAATATTAATTACAACCATTTAGGTAAATTTATGAATAATAATAGACTAAATCATAATCATTAGGGCCTAAATTAACTAGATACTTTTCAAAAATACATTGTATTGAATTATTTAGACCCAATACTCACATGGATGAAAATTAGATAATTTTTAGATTTACATGGAATCTTAAAAACGTATATTGGAATTCATTGTCAAAATATTACAGGAGTGCCACTCATCCTCCATTATAAAAAGAAATCCTCTCCTCCCACTTCCTCACACATCCCAGTAAACATCTTCAGGAAAATTTCATATCAAAAAATCTATTAAACATCGCTACAATAATTTTAGATTCATTAAATTTGTAATAATAATATAAAAGGAATCACTTAGGTGAAAACCAATATGGAGATAACCAATTAAGAGTTAATATATTTCTTTAACGTGTATAGTTTTATTTATATTACCTCTCCCAAAATTTTTATTATCAAATGATTATATTAAAAATAATTATTATAAATATAGAAATATGTTTTTTATATTATGTGTTAAACCTAAAATGAAACACTCTTCAATCTAACGAGTAACGAACATATTTTTTACACGTACGAAAAACTATTTTATCACAAAACGATGATTGTTTATTTTTTTGATAACACCTATCATGGTGGAAATTATGAATAGAAATATATAGAAATATATATATGATATATATGATATTTATTATCTCATAATAATTATATAATAATTTTATAAAATGTACATATATACATTCCATTATGTGTATATATGATAACATCGTTTGTGGAAATGTGGACTATTGCCTCCTTAAAGCGAACTGATTTGTTCAAGCTATGCATGGAACATATTAAGGATTATATCAATAAATATGTGTAAAATATATGACATATATATGATAAAATAATTATAATTTACATTTTTATCATTATTTTTTTATTCATTTAAGACAACAATGAAATGAAATAATATTTCACTCGTACGTACAACATACCATCTCCCTGAATGATGCACTTCAATTAAAATCATCAAATACTATGGAAAATTATAAATACTTTTATTGTGAATATATTTGATAATTATTTACTTTATTAAATTATCTAGATTATTAAATCAATATTTATGTAATCAAAAAAAAATTGAATGACATAACATACTTGAAAAAAATTATAATTAACACTTGAAATAGATTAAATAATTAAATAGGGTTAATATATGGTAATAAAATATATTATTGAATTAATATAAGATATTGTGAATATTATTATGGTGTTGTTATATGTTATTAAAATATTTTAAACTCCTATGGATGAGGATAAATACTTCACAAAAAAAGGATGCTAAGGGTTAGGGATTATTGTCTCACCTTTCTATATGTGAGGCATATTTTATTATTGTGAACTTAAATTCTTATATATAGTGTACATACTACCACATTGACATGTAATATCATGAATTTTTTTTATTCATTTGAATTAAAATATTCATTTAATGATAATTAAATTTGTGTCATCCAATTCATATGTAGCCATAGTTGTAAGGGATTTCCTATCAATTTACATTCCCTTGAGAGTTATTTGTAGTTATTCATGATGTTTATTTTATATGGTGTATATAATTCCTTATGACATGTTATATCATGAATATCCTTATACACATTATATGATATATTAAATTTAATGTCATTCCTTCATGGGGTTTATGTTATCAATTTATCAATGGGTTATGAGACAGTTTGGAATTTTTTTTGATTATTCTACTCAAGAATGTTCTTAATGATTATCCTTTTTTTCATACAAACATTGGTGATTTTTTACATTATTATAAAAACTCAAATTATTGAAATCATTTTCATTGATAAATTACATCAGTATCCATATTCTCTTACAATGTGAATTAGAGTATCCTGAACTATATGCCATTTAGAAATGGTCTCTAAATTGTAAATTTATCATCATCATCATGTATATATTTTTTAAAGGATAATAATGGATGAGAATATGAAAAAAATAAAGCCCAACCCACAATGCACCAGAATATCCTAAGGGTACAAGAAATAATTATTGACATGGGGATCCCCTATAAAACAATTATCCCCTCTTAAACATTATACTATTTACATTATGAAGGAAAATAGTATTAGGACCTTGTAAATAAAGAGGAAAGATGGTCATCGACTTGGTTACCCTCACTCCATGTGTAGACCACAATAGTGTTTTTGTTTGTCATGCCCCATCAAATTCTAATGATATAGTGGAATGACAAAGGAGTGGATCTAATGTATTTTAAGTAGTTATGGATTATATTTGAATCTATTTTATCCCCCAATAAGTTGATAACCTTCTAAAAAAAGGGTAAGACCATAGAGTAAGGCCTTGTACTGCTTTTGATGGGAGGATCCATGAACCAAGCTGGATGAGAAAGATTATAACACCTAACCATATGTGTCTTGGAAGACCAAACATTTATTTAAGGCCCCCATTATTTAGTGGAATATTGATAATTAATTATTCATTATTCAAAACATATATTCAATAAGGCATTTTCATTATTTAAATTATTGAAAATGAGAAATTAAGTTTACTGGAAATAATAGGAGTGTAGAAATTATACACCTCCTTGAAGTACCAATAGGTTCACATGAGACATATTAGTTTGCCAAATTAAATTGGTTTTTATTCATAGTTTTAAACCAAATTGTGTACGGTATTTGTGGTATAGGTTTTCATGTTCCATAGACATGATGTCAAATAATTATGGATTTCTATTTTATATATTTAAGTTATTATTCATCCATTGGATTTTTCATCGACATTTCTATGGATATAGTTCATTCTTCGGTTATTGAAATGATGGAATGTGTTTCAATTTCGTAACATTCTATATTTACTTTTCCATATAAATTTAATTTAATGTCTTGTGCTATCAGCCAGTTACCATTCCATGTTGATTTATTCTCATTGATTCATTATTGATTACACTTTACATACCCTTATTAAGCATTTGAGATCTCCCTTATTAATTTATCTTTGTCATGTTTTTTAAGAAGAAATAATTGAATGTGAATTCAAGGATAAATTTTATATACTTTTATTATATATCATGTTTGTAGTTTCTATTTCCCAATGTATTACAAGTATCATATATGTAATATGGATATCTAAGATTTATAAACTGATTGGACCATTGGTATTTGATTCTAAGTAATCATCCCAATGTAATAAAATAATTCACTAGGACATGGATTTTGGGTTTTGGGAATTAAAAATGAATTATGTATGAATTTTCATAGTTGAAGATATAGCATATGGGGAGATTTGGTAAGTTGTGAAAAAGGTTTAAATAGAATAAAGTGAATGTTTCAAAAGAATTTTGAGTTAATTATTGAAAAAAATACATGGTTTAATGAATGTGAAATCATGAATATGAAAAATGGGATAAGGTATGAAAAGGGAAAATGGTTCAAAGGGGCCGTAATGAGTAAATGGAAAATGTGTTAATGGGATAAATCATATAGATGATTTATGTGTTAAATAAAATGCGATGTGTGAATTATATATGGAAATGTGGAGATTTGTTTTACATAGTAAATGGATAAATATTATTGATAACATTGCATCGTATTGTAGGTTACTTATTGAAGTTCTATTATAATGGTTTGAGTTAGAGTGAAGGTCTAAACTCCACACCAAAAGTCAAAGGATAGGTAAGTTGACGAACATATATACCCCTGACTGTTACATTCCGCCTAGACTAAGGCATCTATGTGAGGATAATGTGTTTGGTGGGATGTATTTATCCCTTCTGAGATTATTACATGTCTTATTCCCTTTATGAATGGATATTTACCTGCTTAGGACATTGTAAATGATGTAAATTTCTCACCCATATTGCTTTTAATGAATAAGAATTAAGAAATGACAAGAAAAATGGCTGAAATGGAAATAATGATGAAAATGTTTTATGTGAATATTATATCTAATGGGTAACTATTTTTTATGATTTGTGGAATTCCTTATGGTAAAATATCCTTTTCAACCTATTGGGTATTAGATTAGATTCCCCATGTGACCATAGTTATTATTGTTAACTCATTAAATCTAGTGAACATAATTGATAAAATCGTTAATAGATAATTACTGTAATGAATTCATTGTTAAAGTAAATAATAGTTTCTCTTTTTTATCTACATACACTATTGTAGTAAATTATTTGGGATTTAGACACTGTTTGTGGGGGCCTACTAAATTGTACTCACACCCTTCTCTGGTCGTCATGATAGTTGGGTATCCTAGAATATTCTTCATGTTTTTAGGTAAAAGATAAGGATAAAAACCTAATATGTGGTTCATGCCTAGGTTGATTGGTTGGATCATGGTATGTCTGTACTGGGTTAGGAATTGGGTAAATTTTTAGGATCTTCATGGTTGTTTTGGGTTAGGATATTTATTATATTCCTTCATGACATGTAGTGTGTCCATCATTCATTGTATCATGTGCTACTTGGTTACTCATTGGCAAAGTCTCACGTTGTATATATTTTTGTTTGCAATTACTTCTTTAAATATTGATATCATTTCTAATATTTCATTAATCTTATGATATAGTATAATCTACCTAACATCTCTCTATATACTAGTGCTATAATTTGATAGCCTCCTACGCATGGGGTGGTGCGATTGACGTCATGTGACGACCCGACTTGTGGAACTTGATAGTGGCCACTGGGAAAGAGATATACCAAAAAAGTATCATAAGATGTCTTTTGTATTTCGGTTTGGGTCATTTTATATATGATACTAGGATCTTATTGGTTCCTGATAATGATCTAGTGCAAGTGTGCATGTAGCCCCACATACAAGGGAGAATTGATGACCCCAATTATAGGAATTGATGTTTGTTTTTGTGATTGTATTGTTTATTGTTTCTTCCACCTCGGGTAGGACATCTGAGTGTGATGTTATTTAATTTCATGTTATTATATCATGGATCAGTTTGGTATGATATGGTTTATTTGTTCATGCATTAATCTAGGAACATTTAAAAGATAGCTCATTCATCTATTTCCATTGATTGATAGTAATTTTGGATTCAAATGCTGTTAATGTACTTTTAATTTTTTATTTTTTTTTCTATCGGGTTTTCGATTATTTATTTATTATTTAAATGAATAAGAATGTAAAATTTAATAGATCTTATATTTTTAAATATTTTGAAGTTATAAATATTTTTGAATATTTAAATCCTTGTAGTATTGAAAATATAATTTTTTGAAATGTGAATATATGTTTTTTATTAGAAAGTCATAATAAATAAGAGAGATGAAACAACAATGAAGTAGTAGGGATATTGGATATGGGTACCCCTAGTGATGTAATTGGATCTTGTGTATGTGTGGTGTGGGTAGGAATGGTATCACTATTGATACATTAGTTTTGGGTCGTGGGTCTTTGATTGGTTTTATTTTATGGTTAGACAGATGTTCCAATTGTTAATGTGATAGGTCTTTAACCATGGGTTATTAACTAGTAATGTGGATGTAGTAACACTTAATGGTTTTGATCATGATAGGTTTTTTTACCAAACGGTGGGTGTTTGTATCAATATGTTGATCATTGTGAGTGAGTATTCTCTGTGTAAGTCCTAGGGTGATTTTCCACTAGGAAAAGTTAGATTTAATATGTTTTAGTCTGTGGGAATGGGATCTAATGTAGACATCAGGTTTGTTGTGTTTGGAGGTGTATTTCTCACCCATATAGAGGTGATGAACTTTTCTTTTGGTGACTCCATTTTAGGGAGATATACATTATGATCATTGATGATGACTGTTGGGATGGTAAGGATGTGTTGTTAGTTCTATTTGGTGTGTATGATATAGAAATATGTTTTAGAAATATGTAGTTCCATGTAGAGTGTGTATCATCGAGTTTATTTAGAAAACAATACTAAGAGGGAATTTAAATGATTTGAAAAAGTTACATGAGTCTTCATATGAGTCAATAGATTCAATAAGTCACGGGTAGTCTCAAGAGAGGATTCCCATTGTTGACGGTTCGATAAGATGGTAAGCATGAGTTGGGGATTTATAGGAAGAAATTTATGTAGGGTTGGTGATTTTTTGTGTAGTAAAATTATATGCATATGAATTAGTTTCCTCCTCTTATATAATTTTAATGTTTATTGTAGGTTATATGGTCGGCTGATGTAATATTCTATGTTGTTATGAGACTTTCAATGTGGCCTTGATAGTATTTGATGAAAAAATTAATGTTAATCATTGATGAACAAAACATGGGTGAAAAAGGCATGGACGAATGATTTTGGTAGGGAAGAGACATTTGGGATGGATTTTGTAACACATATGGGCTTGAATTTATGGTGTTCGTATTATTGGATGAGAATTTTGAAAATGTGTCATATTTAGTGAGGCTAATAGACCTAAAGGAAAGGTTAGTCTAGTGAACAGACATTTGGTATAGATCTATTGATTTCTGATACATGTAATCCATAGTCAGGTCAATTGTGGTTGTAAGAGAGTGAAGGAACATCAGTGGTTGAGGAGGACCCGATGTATGCACATGTAGGAAGGGGAGAATTCCATTTGAGATGGATGATTATATTGCTCGGGCTAAATTCTCATCATATATTTTGTGATCATAGTATGAAGCATGTGCTATGATAAATGAATTTGGGTTTTCTTTGATGTGGTGGTCAACACAATCTATTTAAACATTTATGTTCTTTATAGAAAATAATTGATTCGAGTAACATTAGTGATTCCATAGGAAACTTTGGGATGTGAATGTTTTTTTAAGGGTCATGAAGATGTAGTGAGTTTTGACTGGGAGTTCCATTTTCAGTTATCATGATGCAATATGGACAAAAAATTGATATGAAGGAATGATCATGTCTTGTGGCAAGTTATAGTGTCCCCATATTGTGTGGTGACCACAGGGAATGATAGTTGTGGTAGTGTTTGTCAAAAACATCATTGCAATTTTTTCTCTAGTGACAGTCTTGTACAATATCATTACAATCATACATGTTGTGATGAGAAGGCTCTATAATTATTCCTAGATTCATGAGAGTTTTTTGGAATGATATGGGACACTGTAGATCATACAATCTTATGTTGAATGATTTAGAGTCCTGTGGTGGGGAGTAGTTAATCAACTTGTTGTTGGTGAGGTCCTCTAGATAGACTGAATATTGGTGACTGCCAAGGGTGATGTTCTCGAAATCTCAGAACAGGTAGTGAGTGAATTTTTTTTGTTATTCAGGGATATGAATGATAGTTATGTACATGTTTACAGTTCAAACAAGTGTTTAAAGAGGGAACCATTGTAGTTTAAGTAACATGAGGAAGTTTGTGAGAAAAATACTCGAAGTAGGAGAGTGAAATGTCATTCATGGATGATTGGGGTAGATTATGGAGTGTTTTAAATGGATATGAGATTCCCATGTAATGATGTATGGTAAATTCATGGTTCCATATGTAATGGTAGGTGGTCCTATGATGTAGCATAAGATATAGTTGACAGAAACGTTGATCATGGGATGGTTTTAGAGGAGAACTGTGTGTTTGTATCTAAATCATGTTGGTGGGTACTGTAGATTTGAAAATGGTTTGTGGATAAGTGGATCCTATAGTGGAATTGTTTTATTGGAGGTCAAAAATGAACTCTGGTAGGTTTTTTTTGTTGATGTAATATGCCTTCACTATGAAAGAAATCATTTCCATGATGAGGATTATATGTTAATAGTGGATGTTGGGCACCAAAAGAGTGAGTCATCTAGGATGACCATACTGAATTGGGAAAAAATGTAATAGATGTGGGGGGTTATATGCCACCTATAGTTAGTTTTCAAATGTATTTTTCACCCTGGTATAGAAAAATAATTTTGGAAGAATAATGTTTTCTTGGATAAGATATGGATGAGAATGTTGTGATTAATCATGGTGATAACAATAGCTTGGAGGTGTGCCAATGTTGGGTGGTGTTTCCATGTTTTTTTGGGGTGTAGTGAGTTTGAAAATTTGTTAGGTATGTTTTGAATGATGAATCAAGGCTCTATTTGTCTCCATTATTAGTGTCTCGTCCCAACATCGAGTGATGTTGGTGGAGATCTATATCATATAGAGAAGAGATCTATACTGGGAAAGCGGCCAGTTATTGATGTGAGTAGTATTTCACTTTCATGGGAACTAGTTTGAACCATTTGGGTGAGGCAGTTTCGGTGAAGGGTGTTGGCCGGAGTTTTGGTTGAATAAGCTCCCTATGATGGATGATATTTTTGGGAGTATTTTAGATTATTTTTGACGGGGTACGTACATTGTGCCTTTATTTTTGATCTAGGTTAGGTCGAGTGTGGTTGCAATTATTGTATCATTAAATTGAAACTATGTTTGATCTCTTTTAGACTTATGGATGTCTATTGTGACTATGAAAATTATTGGACAATGAAATGTGGAGAGGATCAGACAGAGGGTGTTTTGGCTGACTCTACTATGGTAATGTAGACATTAATTATATACTTTTTTATAGAGGAATAGGGTTATTCTCCATACATTACCTTATGTTCATATTGATAAGTATAAGTTTGATGTAGTTTCTTATTTGA
This sequence comes from Viscum album, assembly GCA_963277665.1. Lineage (NCBI taxonomy): Eukaryota > Viridiplantae > Streptophyta > Magnoliopsida > Santalales > Viscaceae > Viscum > Viscum album. The sequence continues at coordinate 792,328,222 of OY728143.1, read as the reverse complement.
GGCATAGTCTTGTAGTTGTGGACTACCAAGAAGGATATTACTTTAGGTTTGGACAGTTTTATTGGCCCGAGTGTGGTGATGAAAAGGCCATGTCTGGATGAATGTTGTTGATATTAATATTAGAATATAGGCTATGTGTAATGACCTTTGGACTTATATGATCAGTAAGGTTTGGACGTAAGTCTCTAGGATGAGTTGGTACAAGTTGGGGTGGTTTTAGGATTCAGACCTTTTGTGAAAGTTCATTCTAATTAAATTATTTGTCAAACCTCTTCTACTTCGGCTGATGATGTTTTTCATTAGAGTATGAGAAGTGGTGGGGGTATCCCGGGGGTTAGGTCATGATAGGATGGTAAGATAATCCAAAATGATTGTGGAACATTTTGGATTCATGGTTGAGATTATTCTGCGCTTGGCCCCGGAAAATGTGTGGCTCTGAGGCTCTTTTGAAAAGAGTCTAGTGAACAGTTACCTCATGATTTTACATACAGTGTGTGTGCTCCCACTAAATTTTGTGCCATGGAACCTCTTAAGAAGTGGTAGCTTCAAGGATTGCACACATTTTTCAAAACATTGCAGCCAAACCCAATGACCGTTAAATATTAGGAAATTTGGAATTTCACTCTCAATGTAATTTCCTTATTTACTATAATTTCCGCTCATTCGACCCTATATAGCTTGGGTGATGAACCAGACCCTCTAAATCATCAAAGAGGTGATTATCCATCGATTAATTTGTTTTTGATTGATTTTGGGGGGTGAGCCAATGATATAGATACCTCTAAGACTACACATTGAACTATTTTAATGATTATGGCATGTAGAATCACTACATTCATTCATAAGAACTAAAAACCTCACTTTCACAAATGATTCATTACTTTGGATTCAAAGAGTTATTGTTTTCTAATCAATATATGGGTTTGGGATATTAATTATCTTCATGAGTGAGGTAGGTGGACTTAATGCTTTTTCCCATAGCCTTGATATTTTTTATTTGTTTTTGTAGTTGTAGCAATGTGATTCATTGTTCTATTTCATATCATTTTTTATATAAATATATTTTGAAAATCGATTGAGGTGTGAAATCCTTCACAGTTATATTTTTGTTAATTAATGGTGTGAGACCATCCCTATAACTACCCCTGATGACTTCCAAACCCATAAAATGGAAAAATATGATATGAAATGTTGCGATTAGGGAAATGTGAGAATGATAGGTTGTGATCAGTAATTAAGCATATGAGAATGGATAAAAATTTAAAATTTCTTTGATTATATTTTTTAATTTTTTATAATATCATATTTATTTTTAAATGGATTCAATTATTTATTTTGGGGATTCACCAGGCCAATTTTTTAATTATAAAATTGGTGTTGAATGTTATTAATGTTTTGAAATACATGTTTTACTTCAAATGATGTGATATAGGGTTGTTATTATCTAATTTTAATTCACTATTTGATATGGGGTGGTGCACCCTTCCTTGTTATTTTTCATAAAAATTATTTTAATGGTTTAAAATGAAAATTAAATCATTGGTAATGTTTTAGTTTTCAAATAGAATGACATATGCTTTAAATGGTGCTATCAAATGATTTTAAATGATTAATTTGAATTGTATTCATTGACCCGAGGTAGTTAAAAGGGTCGATGGGAACATAGTAATTGAATGTATTTCATGATTAGTTGGAAATAATCCATAATAATTTCATTGGAATGTTTACATCATTATGAATGAATTAAGTGATGAATTTGAATAGATTATGATATGTCATTAGGGGTTGTTTTTCCTGATGTGAAAAGGGAAAAAAATAATGTGAATTTTTCAAAATACACATGAGTGAAATATTGAAATTCTTTCATGTATTACTGAATGTGAATTGATGAAATTTAGTGTTGTATGAATAATGGAAATAACGTAAAGGGTTTATGCCAATTACATTGAAAATATGTTAATGGGTTAAGGAAAAAAGAAACTCTCTGTGTTAAATGAAATGTGAATTGGGAATTTTAAATGGAATATTTATGATGTGGGTCATCTTGAAAATGGAAATAAGTATGTTCCCATGTATTGAAATTGTTGTTTATTGACTAAGGTTATATTCCCATGGGTTTAGTTAGGCCGAGACTATAAATTCAATCCCAAAAAGCATGGTTTAGGGATAGGGACAAAGCACTAATCCACTAAAATGTTCATTCCACGTAGGCATAATCATTGAAGTTATGATATGTGTTTGTTGGGATGTTTTTATGACTCATGAGATATGGACATGACTAATTTTTTGTATGCATGGAAATTGAATGGATTAGTCCATAGTGTAAATGATGTAAATACATATCCCACATAGCATGTGATGAATATAGATTTAATAAATAAGATAGAATGTATATAAAAAGAAATAATGATTCAAATGGATTAAGTGAACATTATAACTAATGGGTTGTTATGTATTATCATTATTTGAATACCTTGTGGAAAAATATTTTTGTAAACCCTTTGTGACTTCTCATATATTCTTTGTATAACCTGAGTTAGTTTTCTTGAGTTGTTCACTATATATATATATATCTTAATGGATTATATGGATATTTTATAATAACTGTACTGAATTCCTTGTAACCATTTTTACTTGTTTTACTAATTTATATACATAAACTATTGTATAGAGTATTTATGTCTTGAGACACTGATGGTGGTGGCCTACAATGTTTACTCTGAACCTACTCAGGCCACCATGGCACCTGGGTACCCAAAATGATGCTTCATGTTTTTTAGGATTATGTAATGGATAAATACTATATGTGTTCTTCATTATTGGTCAGTTTGGTCATAGCCTTGGATTTCATGAAAAATTTGGGAATTGGTTCCATGTTGAGGATCTTTTGGGTGGATTTGGTTTTGCGTATTCCATGTTTTATGACCATATCTATATTCTATTATGTATGTCGTTATAGACTGTGATAATTTTTTTCTTGTTGGTATTGTCTCGTTTTGTCCATTTATTTGTTTCCACTAGTTTTAATATATATTCCAATTATTTATCATGTTTTAGTACTCTGAAATATGAGTATGGTCTCTTTAACATTTCTTCATAGACCCACTCTATATTTTGAATCCACTTCACTATGGGTAGACACACATATGGTCATGTGACAACCTGAATCATGGCACCAGTTAGTGGAAATCAGAATGAGGCCATCACATAATTCATTTCATAAATGATAACATTGTTCATGTGTACAATGGTATACAATCTCACAAAGAATAACATATCATTTTTATTAATAAATAACATGAATTTAATATTTATGGTTATTTAATTAGTTAATATGATATTTAACATATCATTATAACCCATTAATGATAAAATAACACATCGTCTTTTTATCTTGAACTTCTAATAATAGATGCGTTACTCATGCACAACATATCCTATACAAGATTGTTACATAGTTAATTTTTCATAACCATATTTTATTGAATTTTTTAAAAAATTAACTTTTTTAAAAACATCTAATTATTTCTTGGTTACCATCCTTGATATTAGGAATTTATAATCTATTTTCCCTCATTTAAATTATCAATTTAATTTTGAACATATGAGTCATATATTGTTAAAATATACGACATGAAATTAATTGATTAATTAATATAATATAAAATGGTTATGAATAAAATAAAGGTTATAATAATATTTATAATAGATATTATAATAGTAAATAATTAACAGAATTTTATTGACGAGATAGACAAATATCTGACAAGATGAATTGGGCTAATGGTAAGGGGTCATTCTAACATGCACATTTAGTTGGGGTAAAAAAATTATATATCTATCTCACATTAAATATTTCATTCATGATATATAATTATTATCTATTCATTATATATTTATCTAAATTTTATTCATTTATTATTATCCACTTATTAGATTGTTTAATACATGGCATATGACTATCTCTCAAATGACTTCTTTAATAAATCTCTTATGATTTTTTTATGAGATGAATTTATTCCATCCAATTACTTCCATGGGTAATTCTTATTATTCCTCCTTATCATTTAAATCCTTATATACAATGTTTATTAATCTACATGAAATGAATGTGATGAGTGGGCCCAAAATTTTATATCCCTCCAGTGTATTTTTTTAATTTATTATTTTCATAAGAAGTCATGTATTAGATTAATGAGTGACAAAAATTCTATACCGGACTCGTTCAACTAAGTGATGTTGTCTGGGTTGTTATCATTGACATATGATTATGACATGTATTATTTATTTTGCACTTTTCAATATTTCCATGATCTTATAATACTATAATCGTTGGGTTATGTTTCCACATGATTTATCATGTACCATATATATTATGATATTATGTAATAAAATTGAAACACATGTTATGAATCTCTATCATTATTATTACCTTAATGGACCTTTTATATTACCACTTAAATTACGTATTCCTCAGTATATCCCATGAATTGTTAGGAGTTGAACTAGATTTTAGGATCACGTTATTTATAACAAAATAAGGATTACATTATTTAAAATATTTTCATATGTTATGATAATTGTCTTTTGAAGACATTAGGACCTTAAAGTCATTATCCTTTAAATATTGGATATTTATATATTAGACTCATGTAATAATATGTGTAAATGTACAAAATCAGAATATTTGTTTTCAATGGAAAAAATTAGATAACCATTAGAAGTTAGATGAGAAAACATCAGTGATAACCCTATGAATAATCATATGGATGAATGTGTGGATACATCAATGTATTAATATAATTGTATAAAAAGGACATTGAATAATGGTGAATTATAAAGAGAGTGGTTAATGATCAATGCAATCCCTATATAAGTACTAAAAGAAGATTGGATTCTACTACTTGTGGACATTGAGATAATAACTCCAAAAAAAATCACGTATGGGTTTACTCAAGCATCAATTAGTAAATAAAAATGTTCCTTTATATGATAATTTTCTGAAAAACCCAGTGGATGTGTTTTTTAAAATTGAAAAACTCTAAATGAATACTTAAAATGGTCCTAAAAAAATTAACTAGTTAGGAAACCAAATAATGAAATAACATTAGATAAAAATAGTAGAAAAATATATACTCATATTTTATGAAATTGGTATCATATATTAGTTACTCCTCTCAATTTTATAAGATTCCATTATGTACGTTTATTAGTTAATATATTCTTAATTTATATTAATTCTTGATCATTAAAGTAATTTTGATAAAACATGTCAATAACCATTGTTATTGGAAATGTGATTACATCCCAAATAGGATAAACAAACCTATCAATAAAAGGATTCAATGACAACATGAAAATAATTTTTAATATTATTTATGTTTTTAACCCAAACAAGAATAAATAATGATTCCCAAATTCCCCCACCCCCTAAAAATGAATGTTTAAATGAAAATTTTTATGTTAAAAAGAATGACAATATTCATCGGATTTTACAAAACATCATTTATTGAAAAATAGATAATCTCCATTGATATATTCTTTATATCAACAAATTCATTATGAAATTGATGTTATCACTTAGTATTTATTACATTTTGGGATAAGCTGATCAATGGTGGATGTTGATAAAAAATACAATTATTAAGGAATATAAAAATAGTTATTAGAATGAATAAAATAAAAATTTTCTTAAAAAATAAATTCCTCACACTATTTGACATATAATGAATAGGTAATTTTTTATGAGAAATAAATTTTTAAAAAAACAATTTCTTAATATGAAGAAAAAATCACAAGGATTTCTTCACACACCTCCATATTATTCACCCCCATGAAAATAAAGTTGAACTGATTTTTGGATGGATAAATATAAAAATATTAAATGCATTAAAAATCCAATAAATCATTAGTTATGAAAAAATATCATGATGTTCAATCAATGTTGAGGGAGATATTATGTTATCAAAAGCATCCCAATGTGATAATAGGTGGTAAATGTAATTGACCTACTGTGGATCAATTAATAAATATAACAGTGTAAGGAATTTCCACAATCCCAAAAGAATAATTTGATGTAATATGAATCATGTAAATTTTATAATGTGTGAACATGAAGTCTTCATGGAGTGGGATGTAAGGGATTTACTATGGGTATTTAATAGGAGAATCCGACAAATGTGAAGGAATAATGGAATTCCCTATTTAATCATCTCCCTACAGTAAAATGTTCAATCTCTAAGGAATATGGGAACTGTGTTTTCAACGAAAATTAGCAATGTTTATTTATGAAAATAATGAATTACAACATACATGGTCTATGTAAAAAGGAATAGGTTCTACCATCAAAATTATGTGGGTGGATCCCAATACTAATGAGGCGAATGTTATAGTACTTATTCATTAAATAATATGAAGAATACATTTCTATATTGGTTCTATTGATTATTTTATATCATAGTGTATTAGTAGGACTATAAAGCACGACCTTAATAAATTGATGTTGAGTTATCAATGAAGATAAAAATTGTATCAGTTATTATATCCAGTGTATAAAAATCAGCCCTATGTATATTTTCTAGATAAAAATCACAAAATTTGATGTCACACAATCTTTAGTGGAATTTAATACGATTATTTGAATGTATTTCTCTACATATATACCCAATATAAAATTATGATATTAGCTAATCAACCTCTGAATCCTGAATCACCATCTAGTTCAATATATTTGCAAGGAGGAGGATAAATCCCTATTAGTACAATCATATAAATCGTGGATAATTTTTCCATTAATGCAATATTTTACCATTCAAATTATTGATATTTTATAAAGGATAATCCCAAATACCCTCCCATTGTGAGTCGATACACTGGTGTTTTTTAAAAACATTTTCAATCTTCCACCTAACAAGAGGAATAATTATCATTTTAGCTTATACATTGATCATTTCAAATATCATAATCCATATTTAATATAAATTATTGATCATGAGGTTTTAAATATGTACCTACATGATAATATATATAATATATTTATTTCCCCAAGATCATTGAAGTGATGTGTAGTTGTCCTCTTTCTCTTGAAAAAGGATATTTTTATGCATGCCTTTATTAATTATCATGATCTCAAAAGCAGCATGATAATGAAAACCTATCTATTTTCATTAATAGTGGAAATGTTCAACTAACTATTTGTGGATCATCATTTCACAATGTAGGATATTTGGTTTGGATATCACAAAATAAGGAAGAAGAAGTAATATATTCCCAAAATCACATTACAAAAATGGTATGAACCTAATGATTTCATAGGGATGTTTTTTGGACTCAAAAAGGGTCCATTAATAATTTTGTACATAATTAATATAGTTTATAGTAAATACATCAAATAAATTTTCATATTTATCGATGATACTGTAATATACTCTACGATCAAGGAGGAGTATGAGATGTATTTGAATATATTTATAATTCCATTGATAATGGATAGAAATATGAAATGTATATAAAATGTGCTTTCATAATGAACGAGTTATGATTATTTGGGAATATTATCACTATAAAGGTATAAATTTTGACCTTTCATAAACAAATTAATTTTTGGGATATCCTATACCAACATATGCAGTAGGTATCCTTAGATTCCTAATAGTTTCATGAAATTGAATAAAATTTATGAAAACCATTTAATGATTATCATACCCACGGATGATGATAAAAAAGAAGTTATTATGGATATTATAGATCAATAAATGTGAAAAAATTTATATAGAGTCTCCAAAGATACATATCACTAAAATATTCTGTATACATCCCTATAGTGGGGATTATTTAATAGTATAATACAATGCTTTAATGATGACATTGGGATATGTGATAATTTATATTGGTAATGTGATATCATAAGCCTATATGAATTTCAACATTCCTAAGTATAACTATCCTAAAATTTACATTCCCTTGGAATAAATAATCATTACATAAAATTCATGTATAAATTATATATATTAGTAGGGGTGTGAAATATATACATATCAAAAGAACGTAAAATATATATTCATTGAGTAAGAAGAAAACATGAACTAGAAAATATGGTTTTATGTGATAAAAAATATAACTAATCCCTATATTAACATCACGTGAATATTAAAAAAATTATGATTCTATAAGTAGAAATGATTTGACAATTTAATAAAATTTTTATGTATTAAGGATCAAATCTGTAACACCCCAAGATTTTATAGTGTGTTATTTCTTCAAAATAATTCAATAACTTTAATTACACGCAACACCGATTTCAATTACACCATGACTTACCAAACAAGCCATTCAAAAGAGGTTATGAATAGTATTAGATAAATTTTAAATTTTATGTAATCCTTATAATTTTAGAATCCATATTATGAGTTTCTTAGATATAATGCAAGAACAAATTCATTTTCAGTATTGCACTTTTATCAACTTTTAATAGTGAACCATTTTTAAATTCTATATTTTAAACTTTTTGACTAAATGGGGACATCAAAAATTTAAAATGAAACATCCCAAGCTTCCACGGTACGCTTTCCTTTGAATAAAATAGTAGCGTGTGTTGTACGCAACCTTGAGTTTTAACACACGCCACAACCAATCAAACTAGCCATTATGAATAGTAATACCTAGATTTTGAAATTATATATATTTTATATTTGAAAATGGACTTCATTTTTGGATTCAGAATATCGAAATTATCCTAGGGTGAAATTTTGGTACTTTTCAGATAACTTTTATATTTTGATGAATAGTGAAAATTACTAAATTTTAATTAAAAACAACTTTTTTAATCAAAATAATTAATAGTGATAAATTATGAATTTGAGTGGTTTTAAAGTATATTTAGAATATATTTTTACCATTTAATATAATGTTGGTCATTGGACATAATTTTACAATTAAACCGAACATAAACAAGTGTCAATCTTTTGATAGTTATTATCTCTTAAAAACACGCTTTTTGTTTTGACAGCGGAAATTAATTTTAAATTAATTTCTGCTACTTCTGTGTTTTGAATTTAGGAAAATGGATTCCATATTTGGAATCAGGATGTTCAAATTGTGTAAATAGTTAATTTTTATTTTTAGACATTTTGAATAATTACTGCGGTAAATATTTTATTTACCATGGTTAAGGGTAAATCCGGTAAATAAGGGTTAAACAAATAATATTATAAAAATAGTAAATTACCCTAAAACGTGTCTTAACCCTATTGGTTGATACATGGTCGACCATGGGCATCTTTGGGTCTATTTTGGGACCCCATGGATCCACTTGAAAGTGATAATGACACTTTATTTTAATTTAGTTAAAATGAATACAAAAATGACACAAGCATATATCTTTTAGAACAACAATTTTTACATAGGGTTATACATGTTGGATTTTCGATTATAAATATTAATTAGAAAGCTAAAAAGATTTCCTACATATTTATATTTTTTTTATAATTTTTAGACATTAAATAAGTTATTTTATTTATGACACAATGATGATGCAGTAATTACTATTATAGTGAAAAATTAAAATAATTGATATTATAAATACCCAAATAAATATAATATGAAACTTTTAATGAATTAAACTAATTTTATAGGATAATATGATATATTAGGATTGATTTAATGGACTTTGTTCGAAGTAATCAATCTGTTATGAGTTTCACAAAAATCAACTATTGAATAGTGTCAAAATTGACATAAAAGAGTTCTTAAAACAAATATTATATTATTAATTGATATTAAATTCCTAAAAATCTAAGGTTCGGCCAAGAGACTTATATTATGATAGGTTAATCATTAATGGACCACTTGGGGGTCTCTTGGATGTATATAGTATGTTTATTAACCATATTATATAAAAATACAAAGAGACATTGTAAAAGTGAAACTAATTAACTTAGAGTTAATACTTAAAGATAAGGTTAATATAAGTACCCAAACCTGTCTAAATTCTATTGGTTGAGTGGTTTTCGACCTATCCCCACCTTAACCTTTGAATAGTCAACTTTGGAGCCATTAGAAACCGAATATGAATTTATTATAAATTAATATTTCTAGCTTTTCCAAAGGTGCCCCTCACCCCTCTTATAAAAAGGGCACTCCTCCTTCTCATTTCTTCACACCTTCAAAGCCTTTTGGTTCGGCCAAACTCTGCCCAAATACTCTCCCAACATCCCTCACTACAACCTAGAGGCCTTAGTTTGATCAGAAAGCCAACCTAAGGAGCCCTTTTGATCAAATCAAAAGGAAGAACCCGAAGAAGAGGTAATGATTTCACCACCCTTTTCTAAGTTCATTTCTTCTTCCACTTCTTCTTCCTTTGTTCTTACCATTATAAAATAATAACTCCAGTATCTCACATATACTGTGATGTTATTATAAGTATGGTACAACCATATTCAGTATTCTATCCACCCTTTGAATAACATGTCACCATACGTGCGTACGTACGGCTTACCGTCTCCACGTCGTGGTGTAATTGTTATTCAATATAATATTATTTGGATGGGTATAATAATGATGTGTAACTCATGTAAATAATAAATATAACATGTTAATGATTCTGTATATATGATATACCATTCATTTATATATTATTTTAATATCAAAAGAATGATATTGTCGCTCGTGCGTACGTACGGACTACCGTCTCCACGAACGCGATGAGATTCATTCTCCATCGTATCCATTCAAGTATAATTATCATTTTATGATTTAAAAATGATGTTTAAGGACTTGATATCATTCTGGATATGAATAAGATACAAAAAACATGGATTATGTAACAAAACAAATAAAAGAAAATGAGTAAGTTAACACCCGAAACGACGATAATTCTAAGATATTATTAACAAATCAATGTTAAAAGATCATATATGATATCATATTAATATATATGATTCTTGTATAATTTAATAACAATTATTTCACCATTATACAGGAGGTTAACCTACCCCAACCAAGGAAAAGTACAAGGTAAAGGTTATTTCACAATCTCTTCATTATCCGAGGTTGTTTATATGTAATAATCTACTGGGATCTCTTTATCATCCACATCCATGTTTCTTAAAAATGTATTTCAAAACATTTTTACTATTTACAAGAATATGGGTTAAAGTCATTTATACCCTTTTTTGACTTTTTATAAGAGGTTTATAAAGGAATCTTTCCGTCGTTTTCAAAACAAGGTCCTTTTTAACCTTTTCGACAGAATTGAGGTAAGAATGTTTTTTTAACTTATACGGCGGGTGCGGTTATTTTACGCCGTTATAAAATCTTCAAAGCTTTCATTACAAGCTTATAAGAATATTTTCAAAGAAAATGTTTTATTTTATATGGATCTTAAATGATTTCAAAATAAAAGGAGATATTTCTTTAAAAAGAATTTTGATTTCATCTATGTCAACATCCTTTGATGGATTTTAAGATTATTTGAAGTTGATTTATTATGATACAAAACTTCTATATTGTATTGAAGGTTTTGTGATATGTTTGACTGTGGATGTGCTATTTTTATAACATTCATAGTTTATTGTGAAAGTATTGACATTTCGTATGCTAGTTTTAATACGAATATTTATGTTATGTTTAAACCTTTTCATATGGGAATGCATTGGACTTAATAAGTGACGGGTGGAGCCCGCTATAGCTCCTCGATGCATCGGTAGGTCTCATGAGACAAACTAGTTTCTTGGCACAAGGCCTTGACAAAATCTTATTTGTAGTCTTGGCACGAGGCCTTGGCTATGTGGTTATGATAGTCTGGCATTATGCATTCCAACATTATGAAAGTGGTTATTGATTTTTGCATGTGATTATTCATTTAGTAGAATATCCATGTGAATAAGTAAATGGAATTATTTCATTTTATTTATGCCATAACATGTTGAAAGTTCGTATTTAAAAGGCTTTTGTTTTAGTTATACATTTCCTTAAATGTTTATTCTTATTTATGAAAGTTTCCACTTTATTGTTATCCTTACTGGGCATTTGAGCTCACCCCTTTTCTATGTTTTATTTTTCCCAGGTAGTGAAGAAGTAAATTATGAATGACTTGCAGGGATATTATGAGGGGTTAATAGTGTGGATATGAAGACTTTGTTGTTGTAGTAGTTTTTCACTTTGAAATGTAATGTAAAACTTTATGATTATATCTAGTGTTTCCAAGGCTACTAAACCAATCGGTCTTTCGGGATTTGATCTTTCTTGTGATCATGCCAATGTTACGAAGTAATGCACCGACTCTGGGTAGCTGGGGTCGGGGCGTTACAGTTGGTATCAGAGGAAGTTTAGTACAAACCTTGGAAGCTAGATTTAGATAAACTCTGATTAGAGCACATAGACCTAAGATGAACTTTGAGGATTAGTATAGAAGAATTTCCTAGAATTTTGGTATTGTAGAGACTTTGTGAGTTTTCCGAGCAATACATCCCTGTCTGGATACGAGCAGGTAGAGGCGGCTCTGGCACAGATGTACCTAGGGGTAAAACCCGAAAACACCGCTTTGAGCTAGACTCGAACGGGAACTGGTGCACGACAACGGGCCTTGCTGCACTCTTGGTTACGACACTCCCGGGGGATATGCTTAGGATAACTCTCATTTTCTTTACAAATCATTATGAAGGGTTTATGAGTATATACTTCCTCAAAGAAAACATTTTTATGATTATGGATTATATCCATAAATAGTTCAATTTATGTTAAGTGTTTTATAAGTATGGGATTATGTATTTTGATTCATAAACTGATCTAGTTTATGCCATTGTTTAGAAATGGCGCCCAGTAGAAGGAATGAGAACTCCAGAAATGCACATGATCCAAAGAGAAGGAAGGATCATATCTTTCATGGTCTTAATCAAGAATTTATAAGAGAAATAGTCTCCCATGTATTATCATCATATGAAGAAATAATATCATGTGTTGATAAGATAAGTAAAGATTTTACTAAGTCCTATGGATTTGAAGGGAAGCAAGAGAAGAAAAGGATGAAAGAGAGAAAGATGGATAAAGGGATGAGGGAAAAGAAAAATTTTCCCATATGTGGTAACTGTGGAAAGAAACACCCTGGAACTTGCCTGAAAGGAATGGGAGTTTATTCTAAGTGTGGAGGAAAAGGGCACAAAGTACGTGACTGCAAGGGTAAGAAAATGGTTTCAAATGTACAATGCTTCATTTGCAAGGAGTTTGGACACTACGCGAACCTATGTCCCAGTCATCAGACTATGCCGCAAATGATGCTATTGGATAATAATCAAGTTATGATACTACCACAGATGAAGAGGAATGATTAGAGTTATTATGTTGATTATATCAATTGAGTGTTGTATCAACAATGTACTTGTTATAATAATTATGGAGTATATAAGGATTGTACTACAATACTATTTCATTATGGACTTGAGATTGTGTGGAACAAAGAAAAGTGACTCAATAGCAGGATAAATTTTTGGAAAATATATGGTTGAGTGAAAGATAAACCATAATATGATTGTTTTGGATAAATTATATTGGATATTCTTGACTACCTTGGAACTGATAAATGATTTTTATATTCCATCATTGTTGGGGTTTATAACATTTTTGGATTAATGAAGTATATCCAGCATTCTATATGGAATAAGGGAGCATGAATGTAATCAATAAGGATTATGGTAAATCAGGATGTTTCAGTGTTTTAAAAGAATACATGATGAAGGTATTAATATTCTATTACAGGGTAAAAAGGATCTAAATTATTTTTACCTTACTTATAAATGTTGGACTGTGAGTTTGGACAGAAGTATTTTGGATAAATTCTATGTTTGAGATTAATTTTGGATTGCCATAAAAGGACAACCCGGAGATCGGGCGGAAACCCGTCGCGTCCGGCAAGGCTGCGAGACTTGAACCCGCAACCGAAGGGCGACAAGGGTGTATCACCTACCACTATCCCACGAGATGTCCTGGATTAAATAAAGTAGTTTTTTAAAAGATCTGGTAGATGAATTATAAATTCGTTTATTTTGGAACCCTCTATGAATAGTATAAATAGAATTTTTTTGACGAGTGAATGATGAGTTTTGGTAGAAATTTATTAATGGATAAAACACTAATTATAAAGTAAGTATATCTCCTTATGATCTTAGCCAATCTCATAAATAAATTCCTCAATATTAATAAAAGCAACTTAGAACAAAAATTTTTTCCTAGATGGTACCTTAAATCATCACTAATTTATGGCTTTGGGATTGTTGGCCTTTTCATAGCCATGTTCTCTACCACTCTCCATCAGATAATTGATGGTTAGATTTCTCTTCCATATCCATATTTTCCTACATGGAACCCTAGTATGTGTTATTTTCGGTAATCTTCATACTTTCCACTCTTTATTTTAAATAGAGGCCTCATTAATTCATTTTTCGATGTGGGATTTCAACTAAGATATTTTGAAACGTAAAAAATGTGTTATCCTAATACCCTATGTTTTGTTGAACCGATGGTATTTCAATTCATCGTAGATTGATGAATTTAAGGAACTCAATTTTATACTTGTTTTTGATTGATGACCTCAATCACTACCTATAAATATTTACGCTTTTCCTCCGATTATATGTCTCCAATTTCCACCAATGTTCTCCTAATCGAGATCATAATTTGGTGGCGACCCTTTCATTTCTCTTTTCCTCATATTAAGACTAAATTTTAGTAACCCAATTTCCGATGTGGGATTTCCCACAAAGATATTTTCTATTTTCAACCTTTAATTTTCGAAAAACAATTTCAAATTGCGAGGACGCAATTTATTGAAGGAGGGGAGAATGTAACACCCCAAGATTTTATAGTGTGTTATTTCTTCAAAATAATTCAATAACTTTAATTACACGCAACACCGATTTCAATTACACCATGACTTACCAAACAAGCCATTCAAAAGAGGTCATGAATAGTATTAGATAAATTTTAAAGTTTATGTAATCCTTATAATTTTAGAATCCATATTATGAGTTTCTTAGATATAATGCAAGAACAAATTCATTTTCAGTATTGCACTTTTATCAACTTTTAATAGTGAACCATTTTTAAATACTATATTTTAAACTTTTTGACTAAATGGGGTCATCAAAAATTTAAAATGAAACATCCCAAGCTTCCACGGTACGCTTTCCTTTGAATAAAATAGTAGCGTGTGTTGTACGCAACCTTGAGTTTTAACACACGCCACAACCAATCAAACTAGCCATTATGAATAGTAATACCTAAATTTTGAAATTATATATATTTTATATTTGAAAATGGACTTCATTTTTGGATTCGGAATATCGAAATTATCCTAGGGTGAAATTTTGGTACTTTTCGGATAACTTTTATATTTTGATGAATAGTGAAAATTACTAAATTTTAATTAAAAACAACTTTTTTAATCAAAATAATTAATAGTGATAAATTATGAATTTGAGTGGTTTTAAAGTACATTTAGAATTTATTTTTACCATTTAATATAATGTTGGTCATTGGACATAATTTTACAATTAAACCGAACATAAACAAGTGTCAATCTTTTGATAGTTATTATCTCTTAAAAACACGCTTTTTGTTTTGACAGCGGGAATTAATTTTAAATTAATTTCTGCCACTTCTGTGTTTTGAATTTAGGAAAATGGATTCCATATTTGGAATCAGGATTTTCAAATTGTTTAAATAGGTAACTTTTATTTTTAGACATTTTGAATAATTACTGCGGTAAATATTTTATTTACCATGGTTAAGGGTAAATCCGGTAAATAAGGGTTAAAAAAATAATATTATAATAATACTAAATTACCCTAAAACGTGTCGTAACCCTATTGGTTGATACATGGTCGACCATGGGCATATTTGGGTCTATTTTGGGACCCCATGGATCCACTTGTAAGTGATAATGACACTTTATTTTAATTTAGTTAAAATGAATACAAAAATGACACAAGCATATATCTTTTAGAACAACAATTTTTTCATAGGGTTATACATGTTGGATTTTCGATTATAAATATTAATTAGAAAGCTAAAAAGATTTCATACATAATGATATTTTCTTTATAATTTTTAGACATTAAATAAGTTATTTTATTTATGACACAATGATGATGCAGTGATTACTATTATAGTGAAAAATTAAAATAATTGATATTATAAATACCCAAATAAATATAATATGAAACTTTTAATGAATTAAACTAATTTTATAGGATAATATGATATATTAGGATTGATTTAATGGACTTTTTTCGAAGTAATCAATCTGTTATGAGTTTCACAAAAATCAACTATTGAATAGTGTCAAAATTGACATAAAAGAGTTCTTAAAAAAAATATTATATTATTAATTGATATTAAATTCCTAAAAATCCAAGGTTCGGCCAAGAGACTTATATTATGATAGGTTAATCATTAATGGACCACTTGGGGGTCGCTTGGATGTATATAGTATGTTTATTAACCATATTATATAAAAATACAAAGAGACATTGTAAAAGTGAAACTAATTAACTTAGAGTTAATACTTAAAGATAAGGTTAATATAAGTTCCCAAACCTGTCTAAATTCTATTGGTTGAGTGGTTTGCGACCTATCCCCACCTTAACCTTTGAATAGTCAACTTTGGAGCCATTAGAAACCGAATATGAATTTATTATAAATTAATATTTCTAGCTTTTCCAAAGGTGCCCCTCACCCCTCTTATAAAAAGGGCACTCCTCCTTCTCATTTCTTCACACCTTCAAAGCCTTTTGGTTCGGCCAAACTCAGCCCAAATACTCTCCCAACATCCCTCACTACAACCTAGAGGCCTTAGTTTGATCAGAAAGCCAACCTATGGAGCCCTTTTGATCAAATCAAAAGGAAGAACCCGAAGAAGAGGTAATGATTTCACCACCCTTTTCTATGTTCATTTCTTCTTCCACTTCTTCTTCCTTTGTTCTTACCATTCTAAAATAATAACTCCAGTATCTCACATATACTGTGATGTTATTATAAGTATGGTACAACCATATTCAGTATTCTATCCACCCTTTGAATAACATGTCACCATACGTGCGTACGTACGGCATACCGTCTCCACGTCGTGGTGTAATTGTTATTCAATATAATATTATTTGAATGGGTATAATAATGATGTGTAACTCATGTAAATAATAAATATAACATGTTAATGATTCTGTATATATGATATACCATTCATTTATATATTATTTTAATATCAAAAGAATGATATTGTCGCTCGTGCGTACGTACGGACTACCGTCTCCACGAACGCGATGAGATTCATTCTCCATCGTATCCATTCAAGTATAATTATCATTTTATGATTTAAAAATGATGTTTAAGGACTTGATATCATTCTGGATATGAATAAGATACAACAAACATGGCTTATGTAACAAAACATATAAAAGAAAATGAGTAAGTTAACACCCGAAACGACGATAATTCTAAGATATTATTAACAAATCAATGTTAAAATATCATATATGATATCATATTAATATATATGATTCTTGTATAATTTAATAACAATTATTTAACCATTATACAGGAGGTTAACCTACCCCAACCAAGGAAAAGTACAAGGTAAGGTTTATTTCAAAATCTCTTCATTATCCGAGGTTGTTTATATGTAATAATCTACTGGGATCTCTTTATCATCCACATCCATGTTTCTTAAAAATGTATTTCAAAACATTTTTATTATTTACAAGAATATGGGTTAAAGTCATTTATACCCTTTTTTGACTTTTTATAAGAGGTTTATAAAGGAATCATTCCGTCGTTTTCAAAACAAGGTCCTTTTTAACCTTTTCGACAGAATTGAGGTATGAATGTTTTTTTAACTTATACGGCGGGTGCGGTTATTTTACGCCGTTATAAAATATTCAAAGCTTTCCTTACAAGCTTATAAGAATATTTTCAAAGAAAATGTTTTATTTTATATGGATCTTAAATGATTTCAAAATAAAAGGAGATATTTCTTTAAAAAGAATTTTGATTTCATCTATGTCAACATCCTTTGATGGATTTTAAGATTATTTGAAGTTGATTTATTATGATACAAAACTTCTATATTGTATTGAAGGTTTTGTGATATGTTTGACTGTGGATGTGCTATTTTTATACCATTCATAGTTTATTGTGAAATTATTGACATTTCGTATGCTAGTTTTAATACGAATGTTTATGTTATGTTTAAACCTTTTCATATGGGAATGCATTGGACTTAATAAATGACGGGTGGAGCCCGCTATAGCTCCTCGATGCATCGGTAGGTCTCATGAGACAAACTAGTGTCTTGGCACAAGGCCTTGACAAAATCTTATTTGTAGTCTTGGCACCATGCCTTGGCTATGTGGTTATGATAGTCTGGCATTATGCATTCCAACATTATGAAAGTGGTTATTGATTTTTTCATGTGATTATTCATTTAGTAGAATATCCATGTGAATATATAAATGGCATTATTTCATTTTATTTATGCCATACCATGTTGAAAGTTCGTATTTAAAAGGCTTTTGTTTTAGTTATACATTGCCTTAAATGTTTATTCTTATTTATGAAAGTTTCCACTTTATTGTTATCCTTACTGGGCATTTGAGCTCACCCCTTTTCTATGTTTTATTTTTCCCAGGTAGTGAAGAAGTAAATTATGAATGACTTGCAGGGATATTATGAGGGGTTAATAGTGTGGATATGAAGACTTTGTTGTTGTAGTAGTTTTTCACTATGAAATGTAATGTAAAACTTTATGATTATATCTAGTGTTTCCAAGGCTACTAAACCAATCGGTCTTTCGGGATTTGATCTTTCTTGTGATCATGCCAATGTTACGAAGTAATGCACCGACTCTGGGTAGCTGGGGTCGGGGCGTTACAAAATCACATACGGTTTTAATCGAATGGATATAGAAATAGTTAAAATATTTTTTAGCTACATAGAAAAAAATTAAAAATCAATACTTATTTCATGAGGGGATCATTGAGGCCCAAAATGAGGCTAAGGATCAATAAAAATATCTAGAAAATATTTCAGAAGTTGATTTTCCTGAAAATGGGGTAATATGTTTTGGAACAAAAAAATTAATGATTATAGAGAGATCTTCTTGATACTCTACAGACCCCATCTGTCTATATTTATCTGGGAGATAGTAAAATGTATACATAACTAAAGATATTCTTCTCTAATCTCCTTTAGATTTATATTGAAATTTTTTTATCATGATTCTTTGTATTAAGAAATATTATGGCAAGATAAAGTAATTTATAAGGTAAGAGAAGACCTTTTACAATAATAGTATTGAAAGAGAAAACATAATAATTTATTTAATTATAGGACTCAATAGGAATCCAAAATTATATAACTATATCTGGGTGGATGTTAATCTAGATAATAAATTCAAAATATTTCCTCACTATCCAAAAATAATTTTATCTTTACCAAATATCTATGATATAAAAAATAGAAATGAAAATATTTCATTGAGTGAATGTAACTTTCTAAATGGACAAAATTTAATTTTTAATTCTTTGTTCTGGAGAATAATTTAGTATCTATTAGATATAGAAATCATTTTCTATACACCATAATCTCCTATTATGGATGGTCATTCTAAACGATCCATACATAATATATAGAATATGTTGAGGTCTTTCTAAATGGATTTATGAGGATGATGGTATTATTGCATTCCCATCGTTGGGATCTTATACTTATAGAGATTTTCTTCTAGACATCAGATGACACCTTATGGGGCACTACATAAGAAGTGGTGTCATAAACAGATGTTTTGGGATGAGTTTGTATATAAGAAGCTGATGGGACCTGATATTAACCATGAGATAACAAATATAGTAGATAAAATTAAAAAACTCGTGAAAATAATGAGTAGTTTATTTACGTTCTGTATATTCAACCATCAACATATCCCAATGTTTAATGTCATAGATAAGGCATTCCTTCATATTTCATAGTGGAAGGAATTTAAGTTGTCTTGGGAGAATGGAAAAAATATTTTGAAAAAACTATTCCTCATTTAGATCAATGATCCCATCCAGGAGGTGGCCTACAGACATTTACTCGAATCATAACTAGAACAATTACATGATATTTTCCTTTTATCCCTCTAAAATAATTTCATACAAACCCATCCCTTATTATCAATCCATATATGGTAACATTGGTGGATGAATAATAACATACAAAGAAATGATTGATGATCATGGATTGTAGAAATAAAATTCTATAAAATATACAATTAACATGGTAAAAGGTATATATAGAAAACATATGTTTACGGAATAAACATGTGTACTAGAAGGGAAAATGAAGAAGAAATATAGTCATCATTTTTCACCTTATTATAAATTATGAAATTTTGATGGAACAATTGTTTATATTGTGAGAAATATAAAAACTTGATACATTAATAAATAAATATTTGTAAATGTATTCAATATCATTGTTATATTGTGACTCACGAAAAGACAATTTTAATGAAAACAACAAAACTGACTTAAAATATTTTTTTAAACATACACTTTATAACCTAGACATTATGTTGGGGGTATGAATAAGAATAAATATGTTATGGAAATTATATGGTTTAAAAACATCAAAAATAAATTCAATGGTTATATAATGATCAGAAATAAAATAGAAATTATTTGAAAGAATAATATAAATTTTTGGAAAAGACGTATATATTTCTAAAATTTTCTGTAGTTCTGCTTTGTGAAAATAATTAATAAATCATTGGTATTAATTTCTGTATTTTTATTTTTTTAAAATTTAATTAATTTTGTTATATTATAAAATAAAATTCAATTAAGTTTTATTGTTATTATTTATTTAAAAAGATTCATTTTATTAAAATAATTTATATAATAAAATAAAAAAAAATTAAATTTGAATTTAAATAATTTACAAAAATATATTTATTTAAATGTTATTTTAAAATAAAAAAATTTAATTAAACATTATTTAATTGAATAATTTTATTGGAATCAATTTATTTTTTTATAATTATATAAATACATTTTCATATTTTAATGTTTTTCTTTTCGATAACTATTTTTACATGTCCACATGTTTAATTATAAAATAAAACATACCAGATATGTGAACTGAATTCAATAATAAAATTTCCATAATTTTGAATGTAAATAATTTATATTAACTTATAATGTTAACATAACTTTTTAAAATAATGAATAGAGAAAACTGTAAACTTATTTACCTAGGTTAAGGTAAAAAAGTGTTTACCATGGGATTAAACTAAAAATGCATGGGATAAAAACTTTCCAAAATTTTCATTAATTCTATTTTTGTCTTATATAAACCTTATTTAATATAATTATCTAAAATCTTCTATTTTTTAACGTTTTTTCCTAAGAAATAATAGTGGTATTTTGTTTCATATCAAAAATTCCAAATAAGGCATATATCCCACTTATAAAATGTTTCCACCACTCTAATTCATTACAAGAAAAAAACCCATTAAATTGTCCTTGGCCTTCAAAAATTTCATCCCAGCCTTGATAACCACATCATGGAATAATTTTTTTGTTCATAATTACAAACTATAAATTCTTTTAGTGAAAACCAAATGATGTTTTTCTACGATGAGGTAACATTCTAAACCTAGCATTTTATCTCATTTAATCAATAATATATGTCAAATATAGTGAAAAATTATGAAAAATTATACTATATAATATAAATATACTGATTTTTTGTATTATTAATTTAATTAGATAAAATAATTCCCACAACCCTCAAATGGGAAATGAAATGTTGATCGTGTGTAAGGAAGAATACTGCCTCGCGAACCAATGTAATTAATTTTCCATAAATGCATCACACCATTTTAAATATTTATTTTTCTATGTTTTTATATTTGAAATTTTATATATAATAATACTTATTGAGTATAACATTAGTTATAACGTGATATTTATCCACTTAGTATACAATACAATAACATTTCTCACTACAACGCCAGACATCTAGCTCACAAAGTTATGTAATTTATTTTTTCCATTACACATTACATTGAACATAATAAAGATTAAATTTATCACTATTAGTGATATAAAATCATCATTAAACATTATATAAAATAAATATATTCTCTAATTTGCTTACTTATAATTCATTTAATAATAGATATTGCCATTTCTGTTTACAGTGGACTACCGCTACAAAACATGAGGTGATAATTTTTTGTTACTACATAACTTAAAGGGTAAGGATATGTTTTCGTAAATGAATAAAATAATATTTACGATATATTTATAATCATTTATTCTTAAATAAAACTTACCAAATTTTTAGTATGATCTTAAAAAAATTGAATGGTCAATCATTTCTATGTATAGTCTACCATAACCATGATTAAAATGAAGATCATTTTTAATACCAACATTAATATATTTTGTTAATATTATAATTTATGTATAATAAATATTTTTATTTAATGTTCACAATTTTTATGATTATTAATTAATACTCTCTGTCACCTTAGTCAACATACGCTAGAGATTTGGACACATGATCTGTTTATTGTAAAAAGAACGGATGTGAAATTAATTTGTTAAAATATGTAATAGTATATAGAAATGAATAAAATAAAATGAATAATAATAATTAAAAAGATATTAGTAAATAAAATATTTAATTTATTTTAATTATTCATTAGAAAAATAACAAATGGGATGAATTGGGATCAATATAGGGGCCATCCTAACCCACCCATTTAATCTAGTTATGGCCATTCTCTCTCTAACACACTTTCTTTGAATTTATTATTATATAATGATTATAAATTAAGAATATATGTATGAAACATGTATATATATATATATATATATTTATTTATACATTAGTTTCAAGTGGTAATACATGCCTTCTGAAAATCCCTCATATTACATTAACAAGGAATCCATTTTTATTATGTTATGCGACAAGTTTATATAACCATTTGAATTCCATGGGTATTTCATTCATTGATTCTTTATGTTTTATACCTATAATTTTTAATTATATGCACATAAATTATATTATTATGATTTTAGGGATTGAAATTATATAACCCCCAATGTATTTTGTAAATTTTTATTCTCATTTTTTTATCTATATAATTTTGAAAGGAACCTAATACATTATTGGAATATATCAAACATATGATGTATTACTTTTAGTTATCCATGAAATCTTCTTATGTTATGTTTTATATAATAGACATTATAACATTATTCCATGATAATATGATACAATTCTCTCAATATTATGATTCAACTTGATTGCTAATTTATATTCTCTTTTATGATACAATGATACACATTTCACACACATTTTATACAAACATAACATGTTTGTTATGTTATGAGGATTTTTACCTCACCACATTCTTTATTTATTCCCTAAATTACCCCATGCATATTTAGGATTTAAAATGTACTTTTAGAGCTCGTAAGAGGGAATAAAATTATTTTTTCATCATTTATTTTACTCTTATTTAATATTATTTCAGTCTTATAATTATAATAGTACATTATGATTCATATGTTGTAGTTACTCAGTATATATGATTAAGAATAATGTAAATATAGGTGTAATGGTCTTGGGTCATTGTAGTAACTTCCCCCAAAGAGATATTTCCACAGTGCTAATTTTATCTTGATAAATTCGACTAGATGACTAGAATTACACTCCGTCCTCATATGATGACTCCTATGGTTGTTGAAAATTCATACATTGTGTGGAAAATAATCCATCACTATTAATGAAATTTATTTTCACTCAGGATAAATAAGTGAGAAGTATGATATCTACAATGATTTAAGATAATCCTCTAAGAATTCACACATACACACTATAAATTTTGACTACTTTTATATTAGCACTCAGACACTCTATTGAGTCCATTAATTCACTTATACATTTCCAAACAATTAAAAAAATCATCAAACAATCATGAATACGTTAAGTGAATGATTTTATATTTTCAATGTTTTATCTTTTCAAAGTTCATAAATATTTGTTGCTATTGGTAGATTGAATTTGAATGATAAATTTTATTATTTTTATTCTCTTTCAAATGTATGGACTGGGAAGGTAAAATATTAAATTCCATATGATATGGTATTAAGGAATGTAATATTAAATTTTAACCATGAATATCATGCCCAATGAAATATAAATATCAATATAATCTGATATAGGAATTTTGGAATGCCTCATTCAATCTTCCACATTCTCTAAATCCAAATATAAATTATTTGCATTCACCATTTATTATATCAAATACAACATATTATGAAACCTTATTTGAATATCATTTTTTATATTTTCTAAATCACTATTCAAAATCTATAATAAATTAAACCCGATATAATATAAATTGAAATACCATGTGAACATCAATCTGACACCCCATTTTCATAAACTCTAAAACACTTTTAGATCATCTCTTTGAGTAAAATTAAACTAAAAATTACTAAAACTAAATATTAAAAACTAAATTCTGTATCAAATTAATAATTAGTAAATTCATAAATTCATAAATTATTATTAATGGCGACCTATTGAAATGAATCAATTATTCTATAGATATCTATTGATTATGTATCACCATTATTAAACACATGTTTCTGTATGACTATGTGAATTATTTATACCATTTGATTGAATGAATTTTATCATTATACCTATTTATATAACATTAAGTTGAAATTAGTGATAGAGTATTTAAATCACATATATCCTCCATTTATGTTCTAGAATAATTGTGTATTGACTAAACAAACCAATGAATATATCAGTATACATTAACATTTATGGATGAAAAGATCAAATTCCTATCATCCTATATACATTTTAATAATATATACTTTGTTGGAATGTTTATGAACTAATATTTTATATCTTAATAAAGGAAAATAATTCCATTATCATCATACGAAATGAAATATACTATCGTTGTTAACCTCCAAAAATATTTATCATCAAAATTTTAAAAAATAATAACTTAATAGGTAAATATGAAAGGGTTTTATAATAAATGTATCAAATTATATGGGTTTCCATTCCAGGTATCTCAACAACATAGAAATTTAGGGACACTATAAATGAACCTTGTTCTCCCAATATACCAAATTAAATGTTGTTGAAAATCAATTTGGTTTGTACATTTTGGTCCATCTTACACATAAAATATTTATTTTATGCCTATCAAGAATATTATGTCTCTCATTAATAGATTCATACACATAATAATTGCATTATTTATTCAGAATCATTAATAATGTAACATGAACATAATATAGGGGTAATTCCCATTCCTAAATTTAATGTTATATATTCATTTTATTCATGATATAATTATATGTTTTTTATTAATTTGTTTATATATATCAAACCAATATGAAAAAAATGTGAGCATGTAAATTGTATATTTAATACCATGATAAATGTTTTATTCATTGATCCATTATGAATTTAAAAAAAACCACACATATATGAATTTCTAATATAACATAATAGATACACTACATGATCATTCTTATATTTTCTATACATTAATGGATTTTGTTAAACTTATAAAATCTCTATATAATTCATTCCCCATATTTATTTATCATTATTTAAACTATCACACTAATCTATTAATTTATTAATAAAAATAAATAATAAATTTTTTTATGATTGTAAGGAATTGGAATCATATTTTTAATGTTCAACTCCATGATAAAATCCAAACCCATAAATTCCACCACATCAAATTCAATAATTTTTTTATCTTATGTTTTCAAAATTCTGCTCATTAAAATTTCTTCTACATCCTCATTTGAACCATTTCCTTAATAAATTCCATGAAATATATTTTTAAATAATGAACCTATTTAAAATATTTCATAAACAACAATCCCTAAACACCTATAAGTTGTTATGTAAAATTATATTAGAATTGCGATTGGAATATAGTTAAATTTTTTATCATTGTATTTAATATGATATAAATACTCTAAATATTCTAATACACAATATTTCATATTATTAATACAAGTCCATGGTACAAAAACACTTTGTGATAGTGATTGAGGTTTATGTCAAACTACTTGGACTACTAATTTAATAAACTGTTTCATCTAATTATTATATGGTAGTTAATATAAATTGGTAAATTTTACTAAATGGAGAATTTATTCATTAAAATATTCTTCAAATGGTGGGATGATCTTTTATCTTATAATTTATCAACATTATTGGAAATAATCTTTTATTTCAGATAATATAATTTTATCCATTTTCCTTGTCTATTATGTTATTGAATTCAATTAATCATAAACAAAATGTGACATCTAATTGTGTTCATATCAAATAATTTTTAACCAATAACTACTTTCATTTGAAAAGAAAAATATAATTATTGGACATATACATTATATATATCTACGTATTATTTATATATTAAATTATATTTAATTTATTGAATTATAAACCCATTGATTTATTATATTAATAAATATTATAGTATATATTAAATACATAGAATGAATTTTAATTTTAGTATATGTAAAACATATTTAATTCTCACATTTGGTACCACATAATATTAAAAACCCAGAATTTTTATATATTTATTATAACTAATATTTTTAATCTAAGATGATCCCAAAAAATAATTAGGTACCTTATAATATTATATGTTATATAAATATTACACTATCTTCTATACATCACCTATAGGTTTCAATAAAATTGGATAAATATTGGAAGATCATTGCTGGAGTACCCTAAAAAATGTTCTTCTTTAAAAATGAAATTTTACATATTTGGACTATAAACATATCACTAGAAACTAGTTATCACGTATAATGATCATATACACTCAAAACATTGAAAATATAGAGTAACCATTCCTTTTACACATTATAATTTTCAAAACAATTTCATTAAAAAAACAATAAGAATTTCGTAAGAATAATAATGAATTAACAAAAATTAGGGGGAGTCATTCATAATTATTCTTATAGAACATTTGATTCACCTATTTAACTATATGAATATTTAGTATCATAGGTTTTTATTTTGTTTAATATATATAATATATCTCTCATAACAAAAATTCATTGGATTCTGTATAATCTAGAAGAATTTTCATACATTAATCCTCTTATTTTAAAGGACCCATATAAATGCCATGTTTTATGATTATGATTCTATTTATCATATATAGAATCATTATTGTATGATTATAATGTTTTATTAAAAAATTAATTAATATTGATAAATTCGATTCCACAAGAAAGATAACACCTTTTATGCTCATTATACTTATTAGAGGGATATGATCAACATTTCAATTAGATTTATACCACATTCACAATTATCAAATTGAATAATAGTTTAGGTAGAAAATTTTTCTAGTCAAATCATATATGGATAATTTTTTAGTAGATAAATTATTACCCAATGCACTATTTATATAAACACAATTTTATTATTATCATAACATATTAATTTTAGAGTTTCTTGAATAAGTGAAACCAAGTGAAATATATATGTATTTGAACCTAATAAAACTATGTTTAGCCTTTAATTTCAAAACATAACGAATATTATCGATGGGAAAACTTATTTTTCAGGACCTACCTAGGTGGATGGATGCGGTATTAAAAGGTGTTCTCTTTTGAAGGAATGTGAATCGTAATATTTTTAGATACAATTTAATTCACCATCTACTCTCATGTATGTCTTCTAAACATATTCATTATTCTAATTTTTTATTTGGAATCATACTCCATCAAAAAAATTAATATGTTCAAACCCTATTTTTGTGTCGCTCTTTTCAAAACTCATTGACAATATATAGTTAAAATAAATGTGAACTAAATCTAATGCCATACAATGAATAAAACACATATAATGCATGTATGATAATTTGTAGAATTAGTTTAAAACTTAAGTCTAAATAGTACACATATTAGTAACACAGATAACATATATATATAACTTATACGAATAAGAAAATGAATGAACAATTATTTATTTATATGTCATATTAGAATTTTATGAAAAATTCGAAAATCTATTTTCAAAAATTATATTTTAATTGTCTATGAATTTAAAAAATAGAATAATTTACATAAATTTAAACACACTAAAAAATTTACAATATGAAAAAATAAATATTTTTGGCTATATGAAATTTCTTTAAAATAAAATATATAAAATGAATAACGACATTTTATTTTACAAATTTTTTATATAAAAAAATTAAATTACTAAAATTTCATAGATTTAATTTTATTTAAATCCATGAATATATGAATCATAGAAACATTATTTTGAGTTTGTTAAATAATTTCAAACATATTCAATTAAATAAAAAAATTAAAAAAATCGATCAATTCAGAATATTACATATAAAATCTTTTTACATATTCCATTTTTTTATTTATAAACATTTCATAAATCCTATATAGAATCATCATCATTATTTTATTTTATAATAAGGTTAAAATGCATAGAAAAAATAATAATGAAACATGATAAACAGAAAAAAAAAAGTGTTATAGAGGACTTAAATTAGTGATCTCATGTGAATCACCACTCATAAGGTTCACCACCTCATGAGGAAGCGATATCATGATTCGAATGAATGTAATCTACCACCATGAAAAACCAAGTATTAAATGAATTTAGAGACATTTTTTCCATCTTTCTTAATGTGAAGAAAAGATATTTGGTTCTTGATAAGTCTCATGAACCTTCTATTGATTTAGGAGATTAATGAAATTATGGAACATGATTCATTCATGGAATTTTAAAAAAATTTGGAGTCTATTTCAACTAACTACAGATTGATATTTTGATGACTGCATAAGATATGACATTGTACAATAAACATTTATTCATCCTAGTGGAAATCCAGCCTACGAAAATAAGTACTAAAGGATTAAAAAAATTCATAAGGACAATTAACCACACCACCACCCCAAAGAGACCCAATGCTACACGGACCATATGTGTTGAGTTTCAGAAAATATATTTGTTGATGTCATCATACCCAATAATCTTTATGGTATTTTAGGATAATATTTTTAGATTACTACCTAGAAAGTAATGGTCTAATGGTATGTGATTATTCCAAATTTATAAGTAGGTAGATCATGTCAACCATTAGATTCCAGGTTTTGATGACATGATTTATCCATGAAAATTTAATTTAATTAACCTGGGGTGTACTCCATGTCATCCAGATTAAAGAAAACCCTAATAAAATAACTATTTTTATATCCTTATACTCATGCCTCACTACACTTGCACCATGGAACTAGCTTCCAAGAAAATAATGACCCAATAACTCTTCAAACGAAATTTCAGAAACGCCTCTCAAATATTTCTACACCATATTCTCCAAGTCTTCATCATCAAATATATAAACCATGTTCTCCTCCAAACACTGAACAAATAATAATTAGACTTTACTAATAAATGTTATATATTTATAATGTTGATTATGGAAGAAAATATAAATTTGTTATTTTAATAACTACTAACATTATAAAATAATTATGTAATAAATTTTTCCTAAACATATAATATATAATAAATAAAATGGTATTATTATTTCATATAAAAATTAGAATATTTATTAAATAAGTACTTCATGTTATATTTTTTATTTTTTATATACATTAAATAAAAAAATATATATAAATATTAAATAGCAAATATCAAAAATTTGTTCTCATAATATTGTATTCTACGATATTATAAAATTGAAAACATTGATATATATGGAAATGGAATATTAAACTCCATAGTTCTATAAATTATCCACTTCAATAGATAATCCTCTTGAGTAATATTAAATTTTATTATTTAACATTACATATCAAGGGAGTCATAATTTTTATTTACTCAATGTACCAAGAAAATTTTTGTATTAATCCTTTGTGGTGTGTCCTCTATTGAATATTTATAAGGTCTAAGGTCCTATGTAGAATTAATCTCACAAAAAAGATATCTGAGATGAAAATATAGAGACTATATAATAATCATTTCATTATGAGAAATTATTGTATTATAAACTAAGAGTAATGCAATCATGGAAACAAATAATCCTCTATGTCATATTATTTTCCTAAATACAATACATAATGATTATATTTCAAATTAGTATAAGTGATATGATTCTATTATCTGTATTATATCATAATCTAAATCATATGTTTTGAATGGGACATAATTTTTATTTTGATACAAACGAAAAAAAGTATTTCAAATGATTTTCTACAGATTATATCCCTTATCATATGAAGAACCATAGTCATTTAATAAAGAATATCACGTCATAAAAAAGTTATATAACAAATTTCTATTGTATATAAGGATATATAATATAATATAAATTATTTTTTCATTTCAACAGATTTTAAAAAATGATTCACATTATGTGTCCAATATAACAATATTTTCCCTATACGGGCGTATTAATATATAATAAAGGTAATATATAACCATAAAAATATTAATACATATATATAACATTATATAAAACTAGAAAACATCCACTAAATTAGTAATAATTCATTATTCCATACATAGAATAAATTCTACAACTGTCATTACATTTATTAGATAAACTACCCAAGATGAATCCAATAATTTCCCTTATTAAGGGTGTATCGATGATCTTATAATATGTCAACACCTTATGGGCTGGAAAACCTCAACATTACCAACATTATTGTACATCATTAGGCAAAGAGTAAGGATTAAGTTTGATATAGAGAATGGATATAATTATTCAGTAACTAACCATGAAACTATACCCCTTAACCCCCCATATATATCACATATAGACTCCCCATAACCTAATGATTTAAAATAAGTGTTATAAATTTGTTAGTAATGCCTCTATGGTTCATGAATTTATCATATGAATTCATAGTCGTTTAATTAATTGAATCTTCTAAAACGTAAAATATAATGTTAACTATTTGAGAATGAAATTTTAAAATTAGAAACTTATCATTTGGTTGAACTATTTATCAAAGGTTGTATCATTATATAATATAGCATTCCTGGTGATATAATAACATATATTATGATTAACAATTTAGATAATAAATTTTAAGCATTATGACAATCACATATCATATGATGTGATATTGTCTTTTTGGAATATCTCTTTCAGTCATCCTTTGTGAGACAAACCCCTCGTATATAGCATCAATAAATCATCATTAGAGGTTAAGAATTCATTATTCTAGTGAAATATATTTATTTCACCTTGTTAATATATATTCTTCCAATTTCCTCTCACCTAAAAACCACAATGATTTGTGATGTGATGTTCAAATGATTATAATTTGATATTCTTATATCTATTTCTTTCAAGGCTGGCTTAGGGATATCATAAAATCTCATTTGGATAAAAATAATCTGTACTATATTAAATGGTTATCTACTATGAATCCCTTTTTAATTACATTTCAATTTGATCAATGATTTATTAATCCATTTTACAGAAATTAAATTTATTTATGACACGTTTTTAATTACATTTGATTAGGATATAATTTGTTCCCATGATTTTCATAAGTAAATTAAATTTTTATTTATATATTAATATGCCTAGTTTATTTATGGTATGTATTGACCAATAACATTATCAATATTTTGATTAAATATATTTTATATTGATATCATATTTTACTTGTAATATTAATCAAAAATATGTATGATATTTTTAAATTATATTTTTATTGTAACAATATAGTCATTAAACTATCCTTTATAAAAGAATGTAAATATATTAATAAATCTAAATTAAAACTTAATGAATTTTCCTTGAGTATTGGAATCCCTATATGAAAAGATAACTAACGTGAGAAATGGAAGGATGATATATGTCTGTAGTTTTATCTTGAAAATTCCAAATGATAAACTCTAAAAATTAAGCTGTGATTTTTTTTAAGGAAGATAGTTTCATGGCCATAGAAATTAAAATGATTTTTATGTTTCTAGAATCACAAACCAAAAAATCCACCATATCCCCCATTATTTATATATCATTAATGATGTCCATTAGGGGATATGAAATACTATATTTGGATGTTATTACTATGTAATTATTAATCAAATATATTACTTTTTTCATTTATATTACAGATTAATCATTTTAGTTTCTAAGAAAACAAAATATTAATTTTATATAATTATAGTTTTAATCATAGTAAAAAAACAAAATGTTAAAAAAATACAATATAATATAGACAAAAATATTATCATTTTTTCATTTATAATTTCAATATTATATTTGTATCAAATTTTTTATGAAATCATTTTCAATCAGGGAATATTGTAAAAATAGAAATACTCTTAAAACCACCAAATTTATGATATTATCCAAATCTAGGAATTAAATATATTTTTTCTACAAATAATTAATTAATATATATTTTTTAATATATGTAAAATAAATCATTTAAAATTAATAATATTTAATTTTAAAACCCATTTTTAAAATTTTGGTGAAGTAAATATCATTTTACTAAAAATATAATTGATTTTTATATTATAAATATAGCTTCTTCAAATTTATAAACATAATTTAGAAGACTAAATTTTATATTTTACATCAACATGATTATATTATTTAAAATTTATAATGTCATTTTTGGGAATTAAAAAAATATTAATATTGATAATGTTATTGTATTTGATAATAGTAAAACTTTTATTTTAAATTAATTGGTTTCTTAATATTGTGATATTTTTATCTTATAAAAATTTCCCTGAACATAATTTCAGTTGAATAGAATTAATTAATTAATATTTTAATAAATTAAAACTCATTAATTTATTAATATATAATAATTATAAATAAGAAAACGTTGTTTTGAATGTAATAGTTTTATAAAATATTGTTTTTATATTTCTAAAGTATATTAAAAAATAATTTTTTTAATTATAAATTTAATTAGATTAACTAAAAAATAATATTATGTTATTCATTACAGACATTTTTTAGAGGGTTTATTTTATGTGTTTAGTAAAATAGATGTCACCTCAGTACAAACTAGTTAGCTTAGTAAAATAAATATATAAACATTAATAGAAATAGGGACCTACATGAAATTTTAACCATGTAAGGAAATACATAGAAGAGGGTTTCCTAATACTTTGTCCATTTGAATCAATTTTTTATAACTTTATTGAGTTATAACCCTTAGATTGTAAAATTATGTCATTGAAAATTTTGGTGTATTCATAGAAGTTCATTTTTTTTATAATAGAGGAATCTTCCACCCATTCATGCGAATCTGATTCCATTTATTTGTTTTCCAAAAAATTAACTATTTTCTTCATCATAGAATACTACCTCCTTTTTATAATAATTTGTTATGAATTATTTATAACAATATCTTCATTTATGCAGATATGTTTAAGATAATGTTCATGTAACAAAAGTGTGTAATACATACCCCTTACCATTTCATCATAATCATTATATTCCAAAAATAATAAAAAAAGTATCATAAATAAATTAGTGTCATTATTATATTAAAGCATTAATATATTATTTTAATAATCCTAGTATAATATTTTCTCACCATTTTTGAAAAAAAATTCTTATTTACAGTTCATTGTGAAAACTACCACCTTCAAGAAG
The DNA here is from genome assembly GCA_963277665.1 of Viscum album. Lineage (NCBI taxonomy): Eukaryota > Viridiplantae > Streptophyta > Magnoliopsida > Santalales > Viscaceae > Viscum > Viscum album. The sequence goes on along the minus strand of OY728143.1, from coordinate 792,294,489 downwards.
TAATGTTTTTCACTTTATAATATTTAATTTAATTATTATTTTGAAAATAATATGATCTTATTCAAAAATAGTAAAAAATTAACTAAACTCATTATTGCTCATTAATAATGATATTATATCCTTCAGAAACCATACTTTCCCATTGAGATGTATAATGTTCTTGTATATTGTTTATTTTATCATGTAATAGAACAATTATATAAAACACTATCATAGAAGAATATGAAATCATGGAGAATTTTTTTATTATAATAAAAATATAGTTATTATATACGATTTTATAAATATAATATTATCAATTTAACTTATTATTAATATGTCATATTCTATCATTGAAATTTACAAAAACCAAAGGACAATTAAATTTCTATTCCAGAATATTCAAAAAATATATAAAAAATTAAATTCATATGATAGTAAACACACTATATTAAATAAATTTAACAAATATTATTTTTATTATGCATGTATATAAGAAATCTCTTTTTATTATTTAGTATGTTATCTGAATTCAGAAATAAACTAGGAAAATTGAATAGGTTTCATGTCTCATCTTTTTGTTAATTGAGACATATTTCCTTTATTATATTGTGATTTATATAAAAATGGTTATCTAAATACCCATTGAATATTTTTCATGATATAATTATTATTATTAAATTTTATTTTTCATTTGGAATAAAATCCTTAAAGGGTTTTGTTGATTTATGATTCTAAAGTATTAAGACTTTCTTTAACAGCTATATAAATTTATTGAGACATGCTACTTATTTTTTACCCCAATTTTAGTTTATGTTGTATTGATTTCGACATTTCCATCATATTTTACCTATAAATTCAACTTCATGATTTTTTAATGAAAATATATGTTTCATTATATATATTCATTTGTTATAATTCCTAAAAGTGTTCTTGTTGACTAAATTCAGATGAAAATGTCAAAATAATTCTTTTTTATCTTCATTCTTCAAATTTTGGTTAGTTTTGCATTATTGTTTAATTAAATGATAATTTATCTATTACTATAGTTGAAAATATTTTAATTCAAATACTTTACCTTGATAAAATATTATTCTCAAACATATATCTTATTGGGGATAAATTCACATCCTCTTAAATGAATGTTCCCTCCCTATTTCTATATCATTCACTACAACCAATTTCGATCAATATAATTAAAATAATAATTAACTATGATATCATATAAACATAATATCTCCATTGTCGTATTCAAAAAATTTTGTTCAGTTTCTATTTTTCATGATGTGGGTTTCCAATAGTGTTATTTATAAATATTTAAGATATTTTCCTTTTTTTAAAATCAAATAGTTTATATACTAAACCACTATATTAAAAAACCATTATGACCTTTCAAGAATATATCAATGGAGTATCATTTTTAGTAGTAAATTTTGTGATTGTTTTATGTTCACCTTATGTAACATTTATTTTTAATGTGAACTGTATCATTATATTATTATAATAACAATAAATATCATCTTTAAAGAATATTTTGATTCTTCTAACAACGTGAACAGATCATTCATCTCACATTCTCATTCTTAATGAATAATACTCTCTTAATTTTCACAGTTTCTAAAGGAAATTATTTTTCACTCAGTTAAATGTTATTTTTCTTTTAAATTTAATATAAAATATCAATTATATCAATTATTTCCAAATTATTACTATAGAAATCTAATTTTATTCAACTATTCGATTTCATATTGACATATTTTAAACAAAATAGTAGATATTTTTAGTAGTTTTCAATACACCACAATATCTGGAATGATTTCTTATGATATTCTATATCAAATATAAGATACATCATTTAAATTTTATACATTATCCATCATAAATGAATAAGAATAAATATTATTCCATTTCCTTTTATTATCAATACATTGTTTACCATTTCATTGATTGAATTCTATTCACCAAGATTATATAATATCGATTGATTTAGTAAATTCTTATATAAATCATATTACCTAAAATGGCCAGATGGAAATTGATAATCAGTATGATATGATACTGTGTGGAGAGAATATTCCATTGGATTTTGTTGTTGTGGTAGTGTGGGAGTTTCTAGGGGTGCCCATTGGAGAGGGAGATCCATATGTAGGATTAATATCCCAAATATTTTGTATAGTGTTTTATTTTCGATGATGAAAAAACTAATGGAGGGAATTATATAAATACCCTGTTTCTATATAAGAATTTGAAATATATCATGAAAAAGTTTTGGATCTAGACACTATGATGGAAAGTAATTCGAGGAACGGTGTGCCTGGAATTAATTATATAAATATATTAGAAATATTTTATATCACGTGCATTCATATTCGTATAAATAATAGGATAAATCATAAATGGAATCAAGAATTGATAATATGAGACCAAAATTGATCATGGATCATGAATTTTACCCTATCAATATCTTCAATTTAGACATCATGTGGAATTCAAATAATGGATAAGTCGGCATGTGCATTCATTGAATCAATAAATTGATAATTTATTTAATTTATTAAACATATAAAATATAATTTCCTCTATATATGAGTAGTTATGGTGAATATATAGAGTTATAGATATATTCTTAGGACCATTCTGATGAGAACAACATGTTTTTCATTTCCATTTGGGACCAGACAATGATGAGCCTTCAGATAGGTTTAATTAAGCCACATCAAATGAAATTGACATCCCACCTTCATTGGTGACCTAAAAATATTTCATGAACCAAGATGGTATGTCATCCAACACCAAACCCAACCTAATCTATGGAATGGCCTGAAGGGAATTTATGATCTCTATTGGCTTTAAACTAGTTCCTTGGTGTAAAAAATACCCTTAAATAATGATCTCACCAATGATGTTACCAAAAAAACCAACAAGGTAAAATATCACAATAATAGATAAACACAACAAAAATATGTAAAAAAATTTCCTGATTCATGGTTTTAAATGTTAAATTTAAAAAAATTGGGATGGGAACTAAAAAAATCAGTCCAGAAACCTCCATCAATCAAGAGGGTCATCACAATCAAGCCACCTCCACCAACAATGGTAATAGGTGGAACACCAACATCTATATCTAACATCAATATTATGATATATCTATCAATTACCTCGGTCACACATAAATATGTCTACAAACAAAAAATGGTGTGTAGAGGGTGGGGGAATACGTTAGGAACTATGATACCTAGAGGATTGATTTCATTTTAATACATTAGAAGATAAATTTTCTTGCACAATCTAAAAAGAATATTTGAAATTATAAAAACTACAATGTTTAGGAAAAATTTATCAAGAAACACATTTTATGGTATCCATTTTCATAAATAATCATGATTGAAAAAAATTTACATAGAACTTCTATATATACTGACTAAAAAATCCACATCATGTAATTATAATGTCGCAAGAGAGAACAATGGACAAATCTAGGTAGGGAACTAGCACAAATGCGATCGTAGAAACCTCATACCATAGAGATAAAAATATTCCAAAATAAACACTCATCACTGCCACCACACATGAGCCCAATAGAGGAGTCAATATACTGTTTTATTTTTCAACATATCATAAACTAAACTACAAGAACCACCTTTATGTGCGATCTACTAGAGAGGTGTCAATCCAATGTTCTAGTGGTCTTCAATCATATCACATGATAATTTAGCGTTTTATCTTGAATCATTATTGACGAATATGGGCCTTAATGTATTCTGAATCTATATGAAATTTTGTTATATTATACCAACCATGATACTTGGTATTCAATTTTTTCTCATATTATATTTCAGAAAACACATTAATCAGCTTACATACACATTAAAAACAACATAAGTACGCATTTAAATCATCATTTTCATAATTCACATTATTCCAACGACCAATTGTTATAAGAAAACATCAATTTTATAGAAACCAAATAATATATCATTTTCCGTGCACACCAAAACGATTTGGAAATTCACTTTTCTCCACTTTACCATTTCACATAACCCATTTGGAAACAAAAAAATAATATATCATTGAAAACCAAACACTTTTCAGGAAAAAATCCCCTTTCAAATTAACAGTCACATCCAAACCATTATATAACATTCTTAACATCAGTATGAAAATGAATAGACTCATTCAAGTTACAATGTACAGAATCCGACTTGTATAAAACTCCATTTCTCTTGAAAACCCCACATTCAACATATTAACACTATTAAATCACATTGAAAACTCATTTTCCCACTTTCACATATGGAATTAATAATATTCATGAATCCCCACAAAAAACACACATGAACCATAAAAAATTTGCTTTAGTAAACACATTGTGGTCACATGTTCATCCAAAACAATTCCAAAACATATCTAGAACAATAGAAATAATCCATTGAACACATTTAAGAAACCAAGAAAACAAATCAAAATTTTCTAATAATGTAAAATCATCGAACCACCTACCTAAAAAAAGAAAACATTGTGAATATGGTGGAACACCATAACTTCGCCACAAAAATACCCTATAAAGGAAATATCAGACAATAATAATCCATATATCACCCCACATGTCAATATTGGACAAAAATTTGATCAAATAACACAATGGTAAATGAAAACCCAAGAAAGAGGGAAGGAGGACCCAAAAATATTTGAATAACTGAAGGAAAAGAAACTTAAATGATGATTTTTAAAGAAACCACACCGAATTCTCTAGATTATTGAAGGCCGAATAGTAAAATGATGATGAGAGGAGGAACCATGGTTGAAGAATACTAAATCGTGAATAAAGGGGATACAATTTGGTATATATTATAGATGGAATTATCGTAAATTCAAACATTTTAATGACCTAGATAGGTCACATGGTTTCCTCTCATAGTTATCCTAATCATGAAAAAACCATGAATCTCCCACTCCCCAAGAGGAAAATTCCACATGGTTGACCCATATGGTATTCCAAATAATGAACCAATAATGTGGTATCCACTCCCAAAAAAATCTCATTTCTCATATTATTTCTAGGGAAAGGGTGCACAGATTCCCCTAATTTTGTGGAAACCATGAACAACCCACTATCAAGCCCTTAGACACCTTTCTTATCAAAAAATATAGGTGAAAATCCATTGATTAAATATTGAATAAATTAACATAATATTAATTCCAATGAAATCCATGATTTGCCAATTCTTCCCACTATGAAAACATTCATCATATATAAAATCTCTCTATAAAATAATCAAATTAAAAAATATACTCCTTCTCATCCTATTAATTATTCCCCCTAGTCTCATGGTAATCACTTTCAATCTTCCAACGGAACCAAACCAATTGAAAAGACTTTCCATGAAGCACATTCTTTTATGAATCAAAAATACACAATGTCCTCTCAAACACTATTAAATCTAGCTCCAAATCCAACTACTCCCATTTCATAGAATATTGAAAATCGTAATTATACATTTGCATCATAGATTTACGGAACACATCATGAAATGACATCAAATGACAAGTCATAGATGACACGTACTCCTCTTTACCATTCCTCTTGGTAATATCAAAGGATCAGACATAAATCATTGTTAGCTTCCCTTTCAATCCTAAATGACGATAACCCAAGCGATGTACCACATTTAGAAGAACCATATCACCCATAGAGAAATAAAAAACACCAAACCCTTTTTTAGACATAAGACATATAATAACTCTGATACATCAACATGAACTACCTAATAAACATTAATTTATCATACATTTCCATTACAAGGATCAGTCCTAAAAATTAAGGTCTCACATAACTCGTCTAATTAAAAATGTGACTTACATGACAAAAAATAAGGCTCTTAAAAAGGAACCATTCAAATTGATGAATTGTTACTTGTTTATATAAAATCACATTAAATCCCAAAAGTTTATACCAGGAACATCCAAATTCTAACACATATTTTTAAATCATGTCTTCCATGATCCAATTAACATGGATCGTATATCCATCTAATTTATAGTGTTGAGTCGTACTCCAAATTACCTATAAACCCATCACCTTCTTATGTAATACCCAATACCGTGAGGTTTAATGTGGGTCCTTGTGATATAAATTTTATAATAGAACCACATGAATCCTCACTGTGAATTGAAAATTAAACTGTCCCAACACAACCACCATGGATGTATCACTAATTAGAAGGATATGGTTTGTTTTCATCATATATTTAATCAATACCCAAATTATGTTCATCTCTTTGTGTGTAAGAGGTATCCTTATGAGAGATTCCATAGGTATTTCATCCCACTTCTAGGTATTAATATGTAGTGGCTAAAGAAAACTTTAGGGCAATAGGTGACCCCTAAATTTAACAACAATGAATTATATCAATTGAAATTCCATTATTTTATATACAAAATATATAATAAATCACATTAAAGCAAATATAAAATATACTAACAACATGATAAATGGTGAATAAATGGAATAAGAGGTATTTCAAGAGGTTAAGTAAAATAAAATCGTGGAATAGTAACTTGACAATTAAGATTGACATATGACCATTATGAATAGTAAATCACCCAATAGAATAGTGACATCACACAATAGTGTATAATAAAAAATATTCAACTCATAATTTTTATAATTATAGAATAATATAATTTTATATATCCATTAATGTTTTCAAAATTATTAATTATGTTTTGACTTTTTTATAAAATAAAAATTTTCAATTTCAATTTTTTTATTAATATGTGTACTTAAAACAAAACATTCCAATAAAATGGATTTATAAACTACTATTTTATTTTACTCTTATGATACAATTATTTTATTATGCATCAATTAATTTTTCGATTAGTTATGAAATCAATTAATAATTTAAAATTAGTAGTTTACATGTAATTTTTGATTTATATTAAAAAAGATCTCATATTAATAAAATTATTTTTAATAAAAGAGGGTTCAATTTTTAATTCTACACATCAAATAATGTTTAAGATGAAGTTTTTGGATTTTCTAAATTAAATAATTTTTTTTGTAATTGTTACTAATTGTAATTTACTGTATATATATATCATATGTTAAATATCGTATTCCTTAAGTAATTTATATTGAATTAAACATAATCTTTAACTCTCTTATATGATTTTAATATATTTAGTAATAATTCTAAAAATATATACAGTATTGAGGCATAATAATAAACAAATGAATCAAATAACGGGAAAACACCCCTCTAATCAACTATTAATACCACCCCTATCCACCTTTTATCTTAAACCCTTTTAAAAATAGATTCTTGTCCAATTTATTGTGAAAAAAATTCCTTGGTTCCTTCCCCATGTCCAAGATGTTATAGCCTCAACACAAGAAAAAACATATTCCCTTAAGGATGATCTAAAATTGAAGAACAGAAGTGGTAATAACCTCTTTATTTTTATTCTTATTTCATTTACATTTCATATATTTTCCTATTATATCCACACAAACCCTTATCCAAGTTTCATGATAAATCATATATATTTTATATATTGTAATTTTAATTTTTACCTAATAATCGATCATCATTTCTTTTTCCCTCTCTTTTATTTCTAAAAATGAAAACATCATCTAGGATTTATCAATTTATTGCATTAATGGATTACGAGTTTTCAATTTACATTACCTACATCTGGGATGGACATAAAACCGTATTTATGGTTAAAAATATTATAATTTATTCATTACTTCCTATTAAATGGTGTAAAATCATTATATATACATGATACTAATTAATAAAACCAAACTAGTTTATGATGATCAAAAAATAAAAAAATAATCTACATTGTTATCATTAATGTTTTATATATTGAATCATCCTAAAATGTGGAAAACTGTTATATAGACCATTTATTAATTTTTATGCTCTCTAAAAAATTTATTTTCAATTCTGGAAAACTATTATCATTTTACATTATTGTCCATTCATGAATACAAGTAAAATGTCCAAGAAAACCCAAAAAATGAACGCACCTAAACAATAAAAATATATCTTATAACTCATAAATAAGACCATAAATAAACAAAATATAAGAATGATAAATAAAATAAATTTAGAAAGTATTATTAATTAAATAGTTAATGTAATTATTTTGGATCTATGATAGTGAGATCAAGTATAGATCACTTTTAGACATTAGTTAGGGATTCCTTTTTGAATCTCCAATTTTTCCTCCAAGTTACACTTCCTCTATCATTACCCCAATATATATATTCTTTATTTTTATAAAACATTTTTAAATTTTGTTTATATATTCCAAAATCATGTATCTATATTAGATGTCCCTTCTTTGATTATGAAATAAATGTTTCCAAATGTCCCCTTCTCGATTCTTCAAGATAAGAAAGCCTGATTAATTTGAACATACCAATTTCATACCCATTTTCATGTTAACCCAATAATCTATGTTAATCCACAATTATTTCTATTAAATCACTCATTTTATAATAAAAAATATATCTTGGTTCATTTTTTTATTATACAAAAACTTATACATTTCATATTTTAATGAATCATGAAATGTTTCTCTTAACCCAATCTAAAGTGGATCATTTCTAAAATTTCATTATCATAATTTTTGCCGATTTTAATTTAGGTTGGAAAAAATTTTCCTGATATATGCCGATTTTCTCTTATTAATTTCCAAATATATCTTAAATATTTTTATTAATGGACACCATAAAGATACATTCTTTTCTAGTGTAGTATGATATTATTATGATACCCCATTGTACTATTGGAAACCCCTATATTTCTGATTGAATCATTATGTATGAATATTAATGTGGAACACATATTAATGAAAATGTTTTGATTGGTTGGAATATATATATATATAATGAATTTAGTAATGTTCAGTCTCACTAAACACCTTGTGAAATGGTCTTGGTGGTAATCCTCGACTCATGATAATATATGAAATGGTCGTAATGGTTTACCATAACACATGATCCTCCAAGTGAAATGGTATTCATAGTTATCCTTGACTCAATATTAGGTCAAATTTTATATTGATTCCACATTTCTATTATTTAATTATTATAAAAACCAAGGTTCATAATGTTAAGATTCCATATTATTACTCATGTTAAATTATTTTTTATGTCATTGTGGTATGACTTTTAAACCATGCTATAGGATTTATTCATATATTGATTCCCTTACTAGAATTTTAGATCTTCCAAATATTCAGGTATTTCCTAGGTTACTATATAATATTTTTATAGTTAAATGAGAGTTAGGTCCTCATTATAGTGTTTAAATAAAATCTTTTTTCATTTTAGTTTCATTATTTCATTCTTGTCAACATATTACTCTAAATAACTAAAATTTATGATCATTGGTTTGTATATATTGGTAAACTGTTCTTAAAAACATGTAATGAAATCATTAAATGGAATGGGTCAGTATGGCTACTATCAAATATAGGGATGGATAATTTTTATATTAGAAAAGGAAAACATTATTAAGAACACTTGGGATTATTATACCACCAATGATAACCTAGTTTGAATCATGGAACATTAAAATTATGAATATAACTTTAAATTTAATTTTTTAACAATCTCTGATTAATGTTTTCCTTTTATAAGATTATTAGTTATGTATTCAACCCAAATAATTTTTTTTGTTTTCCTTAGTTAATAGCTGGAAATAGAAGAATATTTCTCAACAATAAATGTCATAGGAAATGTGATGATTTTAGTATTGATATGCCAAATTTTATGAGAGTGGATTCTCAATAATTCATGATAGTACATGATCAACTAGATGATGTTATTTTATAATAATGCGAATCATGAGGGAAAACAACCTTTTCTTATGAAAAGGCTAGTTGTGTTTCAATACATAGTGTAAAAAATTCCACCAATGTTTAGTGGATATAATAATCCCCTCCTAAAAGAATAATGGATTAACTCCTTTGATATTATATTAATTGTCATACATTTCTCATAATACGATAATGTTATGCTCATGGTCAATATTTTGTGTGGGGAAGCTGATTAGTGGTGGAAGCTGGTCCAAATATAATGTTAAAAGATGAAATTTCTTCCACTGAATAGAAATACTTCAAGAAAATTTTATAAAATAAATATATTCTCCAAACCATCAGTCTCAAAATAGAGAGACAGTTCCTTATTCTCAACTAGAAGTAATCTGAGTCTATCTAGGTGTATGAAGTTAAATTCGCATTCCTTTCATAATACTCCATTGGCATTATCATGAACACTAAAATCATAGTGGTTAAATTATTTAGTAAACTAAAAAATTCTATTAATGGAAAACGATATTCATGAATTTGATTTTAATGAGGAGATCTATAGTTCATCCCTTAATGTTGAAATAGATATCTAAAAATCATTTGGTCTCATTGAACTAGATATAAAATAATAAAAATGGAGATTAATATTTGAGGATTGTATATTAATCCATTGATGGAAAGAAGACCCAGTATCCCACCTCTCAAATGTGTAAGATTTATAATCATAGAAATTACTTAAAGGGAACCACGTAATGCTTCTTATGAGTAATATTATGGAATTTGGATATTCCTGTTAGAAGTTATATGAATAATCCTATTAATATGGAAGAAAAAAATGATTTATATATAAACACTCAATCTGTAGTGTAGTTAGTTAACTATAAAGAACATGGGAATTATGAAAGGTATTGTAATTATTCATTTAATAATACAGAATATTCTAATTGATTCTGGTTCTAGAAATTATATCATGTCCTGTAATTATTGTATAACTATTCAATCACCACATCAATATATAGAGGTTGTGTTATTTTTGACAATATAAATGGTGTAATTATTTCATCTAATGTATATAAATATTCGTTGGTTAATGATTGGTAATTGACCTCCGAACAAATATTATCTAACATCCTTTGGTGGAATTTTATGTTATATTGGGAATGGATTCTATATCATTATAAAAATACAACATTGACTATCAGTAATGGGATATCACACATCACATCTAGAATAATCGTCAATATTTTTATAAGTGTATGGAGTATGGTCATCCTCCATTAGAATAGTATCATATATTGTGGATATTATTGCCTTATGAGAAAGAATAACTAGTTAAAATGATTCAGAAAAAGGATAGAATCTTGTTAAAAGACATTCCCATTGAGGGAGACAATACATATTTATTCCTCGAAGAGTTTCTTTTCCTTCCTTCAGATCGAGAATTTGAGTTCTCAATTTTACTTATTCTTGTATCTTTGATTATATCAAAGAGACCCAGTCAAATGTCCAATGATGTGTTGTATGAACTAATTATGAAATTAATGGGGAAACAAGAAAAGGGTTTGATACAACTGTCTTATTCACCGTGCGGTGCACTACTCCTATTATGAAAAAAATATGGATAGATCAACACACATACGAATTGATTATCGGGAGCTCAAAAATCACAATAAAGAAAATTTATCCTCTTTCACTAATATATGACATGATTGATCAATTATATATGGATTATTATTTATCTTAGGTGGACCCTGGGTTGGAATATAACTATTTAAAGGTAAGGATGGAATATATTACAATGAATATGTTCTTAACAAGGTATAAAAAACACTTTGGTCTAATATATTAATATGGTAGAGGAAATATATGCTTTATTTGATTCAAGAAAAATCCATAAAATTGTATAGGTTGTCATGTAATTTTTTAATGATATAATGAAAAATTGAGCCATGGTTTTTAGTGTATTTTGACTTTTTTTAGATTATGTAATATATTTATTAGTTTTTGACATTATGATATATTTATTAACAAATTTAAGTGATAATGATTGAGTTACCTTTTGAAAAAAATTATCATTGTTGTTTATTATCAAAGGGATTTAATTTGTTTGGAATGGAATGCTAAAGTAATTTTGTGATATCAGTATATATATTCCAAAGTAAATCTTAGAATAAATTATTAATAGTGATTTAGGAATGAAATGTAACCATCAATAGCCTTTCATAGTAAATTATATTTTATATTTTGGTGATATATCTAGAATTATCAAAATGCTTTGAATACCTTCACCTACAATCAATACGTATAAACACTTAATATAACAAGGGAAAAAATTTAATGGATAGAGTATAAAAACACGAAACTACAAAATATTTTTAATTTTAAATATAATTTAATTACCTATTATATACACATTAATGAAATAAAAATAAAAATGTGTTATTTTGAAATAAAATTTCAATATTATAATATAATCATCACAAAAATATATGTATATAGAAATTATTATTTTATGAATTTTTGTAAATAATACATGAAATAACATAAACTATAAGAATTCATATTTAAAAAGGAAATTTTTCTAAGATTGGTTTTTAAGTAGAATCTCTAGGTATTTCCAATGAAAATTTTCAATAAAAACTTCTGAAATATTAGCATGAGGGAAATCATATGCTAGTGAAAATAAATCTAATGAAAATTTCGTTAAGTTATATTATAGAGGAATCACTACACTCAACAACCCCATATGATAATGAATTTCTAGTTTATACAATGATATAAATAGAGGCTCTTTACTAGGAATTAAATTGACATGTTCTAGATTTTTTTAATTAAATAACTTATTTATTTCATGTATTTTATATATTTAATATTTTTGACATTTAATGAAAAATATATTTGTAATTTTTTTAAAAATTTTTCTTTCATTATATAAGAAAATTTTAAATAAATTATATATTATATAATATAAATAATAAAAAAACTAACTAAATTTTATGTTATTTAATTTAAAACTAAAATATCAGTATAAATTTTTTTAATTATATAAAGCATTATTTTAAAGTATAATAATGAAAAAATAATGATATTATTATAAAATTTACTTTTATGTCACTAAAAAATGAATGTATGAAAAAAATAATTTGAAAATTTTTATATACATTTTTTATATTTTCAATGGAAATTAATCCATTAATATTATGAATATTTTTTATACAACCCATTTAAATAATCATTGAATTATAATTTATACCTTACTCTACAATGTTTTTTATATTATAATATTAGACATCTATTTTTCATCACTTTTAGATACTAAATTGACCAATAATTGATTTCATATTTCATATTAGCATTATAATATTATGATATAATTTATTTTTTTGGTATAAATATTTTGTTACTAACATTAAATTTAACATATGTGATAATAGTATAATAATAATTTTTAAATATTTTTTTATATTAATGTTTTGAAACATTTATTTAATGAATAAAAATAATATATAATTAAAATATACATTAAAATAACTTTTATTCCTATATTTAATGAAATTATATATATTTCTGTTTGTAATTGATACTAAATAAATTTAGAATACCAATTAGAAAAACCAACATAGTCTTCAAACCTGTTTTTCTAATATAACTATTTTTCATTAAAATGATTAGTTTAAATTAATTTGAAATCGAATTATATATAATAAATAATATAGTAATGTTCATAAAATGATATTATGGTAATTTTTTTAATTTTTATATTATTAATACATTTGTTACTTGGTAAAAAACAACTAACATAGATAAAAAATATGAAAGGTAAAAGATTACATATAAGATAAGAACAAATGAATTCCAAAATTATTAAAACATTATACAAAATACATATCTAATTCATTATCATCCCATGAACTCACTAAAATCAATTATTATTATCATTAAGAATCATTTACATTCATGAAGGACCATATATACCTAGGCGCCCTAATACTCATGATGGCACAAAATTGGCCTGAAGAGAATAATTGCATCCCAAAAGCTGGTGACTACCCCTTGTAGTCACTCAATAATGAATAGGGAATTATTCACATAAGAAATATTTTAAGATTAATATTTTCACAATAGTATGTAAACACTCTTCAAGAAGAGTGTACCATAATTCAAATAAGTAAAACAGTTCACAAATATATTAATAAATAGATCAAAAAAACATAAACTTTTTTTACCATTAGGAAGCAATAAATTGTGTAAAATGCTCATGTAATAAGTGGATATGTATCTCTGAAATATAGGGGGTGACCTAAATTATGTGATTTTTTGAAATATATTTCATTTTAATTATAATCAATGTTGATGTCGAATGACTATAGGCAGTCAAATAGTCTCCCTACCAGAAAGAGAGATCCTAATTCCATTAAATTAAAAATCACACTATTGTTCATGCTGAATCACATAAATAAAATTGTATATAAACTAAACATGAATTGACACAACCATTGACTCATTCTCATACACTACCAAATGCATATATTGGAAAAGTGTCAAAATGGTCTCCTCTTAAAATAATTCTTTCATGGACTAGGTTGAATTTTTAATTCTCATATAATTCGTAAATACATTCTATTTACTCAAGGTTTTTGTAATTTAAATGTAAAATGTTTGTAGGAACACCATCAAATTCCTCTAATGGGGATTCAATGATTTTTCAGAAAAGATATAGCATATGATTTGTTTTTTTGAATAAAACATAAAACATTATCAAAAAATATTATTAAATAAAACATTAAGAGAATTAATCATGGCCATAACTTCCATATCATTTAATAATTCTTATCATATGTTCTATTATCTCTAGAAACATAGGTTATATTTTGATCTCTCTGCATAATAACACATTCATAACTTGAATATGATTCTGAAAAGAACATCATATTGTCTTTTCAAGTGTCTATAAAAGTCAACATCAAAGCAGAAGATAAAATACAATTAAACTCAAAAAATGAAAATTAAATTTTTCATCAAAAATCATCTTATATATTTTGTGGTTGAGAGTGACCATTAGAGAATAAATTATTTATAAATCCTTGAGAAAATGGTGGTAATATGCTGATAAACCCTAGAAACATTGTATCTCAAGAAAAATTTCAGTTGTTCACTTGTAACAATAATAATCACCTTATAAGGATGAAATTAAATACAATTTTTAAGAATATGTGTCCCAACAACATCACAACTAGATTCTGGAAACAATATTGTGAATAACTTCTATATTGTTGATGAAATCATAAAATTTCTAGTTCATTAATCTTTTGACACCCTTGATATGCATCATTATTACTGTTAACTCAGATTTTTCCAAAAACAATACAATGAATGAGTCGAGCTACTCATGGAATATCATATTATTCAATGTAATGAAATCTATTGGTGAATTGGATAGGCCAAATGGAAGGAAATGTACTAATTGTGTCCATTCATACTACCATTGTTAGTCTGTGGAATTTAAAAAATTGTAATCTGTTAATTGTGGAAGATAGATTGATGAATAATCATTAAGAACCACATCAACCCTTTCAATAGGTGAAATGAATAATCTATCCCATGAGGTATATTTATTATTGATATTGTAAATTGATTTAACCATCAAAAATCAACACAGAGACTAAGTGCACTATTAGAATTCATTAAAAAATGGTTTTGGTGTCGCCCATGGTGACATTATCATGAATATAACTACATTTTCAAGAGAATAATATAAAGGATTATTCAAATAGTTCTGATTAAAATAATCCATATAGTAGAAAGTTTCATATATTCGATATGTTTTAGGTAATCAACAAATAGAAAAACACACCTCTCTAATTAATTGAGGATAAAATAAATTATAACAAATACGTTAGCGAACTTAATAAAAACTAGAATGATGTTATAAATTCTCGCTTATGGTCAATGTAAAACATTAATATTACTCCAGAAAACACTTGATAAAATGGAAAGGCTCTTATCAACATCCCATCCCATTCTCCATAAATGATGAAATACTCCCCAACAGTTGTATTAAATTATACCCTTCAAAGATACAAGTTAATTTAAGAGTTATTAGAAATGTGCTTAACTTGCCAAAAATATGAAAACAATATGATTCATGTGGAGAACATGAAAATATGAAATAGGAATTATATCTAGTGAATTTAATACATAATAATGTAAATAGATAACCTTCTCTCTATTCAATCCAAGGTTCGTTATTTTAACAAACAGAGAATGAAAAAATTTCTATTGTGCTATTTTGAATGTCCACCCTATAAGTGGATAAAAAAGAATGAGATGATGTTTATAAAATTATGGATTCACTAAATATGATGCTATTTTGGAAGAAGCTCTAAAATATTATCGACATATTAGTGATTTCTCTAGAGGTCCTTGAATTATATGATGATGATTAATTCAAGATTCTATTTCCTCTGTCCCCTTTGTTAAATAAGAATTTAATTGAACCAAATTAATTTTTGGAATTGATGTTACAGGGTCACTACATGGATAATAAATGATATAATTTAATTTATTCACATGACTAGAAAAACATTTGGAAGTACATATCTTTGGTTATGCAGTGAAAACTCAATTTTAATTTATATCCATTTTAGACTTTATGTATGGAAAATGTGAATCTACCAGAAAATATAGGAGGTATGTAAGAAAAATGCTGACGTGATTCACCAAGAGACTCCGAACACTTACACATTCTTTTATGAAAACTTTTTAAAGTACAACTTGGAGAAAATGAACTAATTTAAACCCTAACACACCATCCTCATCATTATCATACATCAATACCATATCAAGAACACCTATACAGGATGATATAATTCACATTAAATACATAGATCAAATGTCATATATAGTGTACACATTATGTAATTCAATGATTTTTCTTTGCTTAGGTTAGTCTGAAACTTTTCTTGGAAGAATGATTCTAACGACCTAAACATTCATTATGGGGAATTACTGTTTATCTAAGTAAATTTTTTTATGCTTATATAAAATGTGAACATCATTGGTTTTATGTTTTTGGATTTTTAAATACCATTACAAATTTTGATCGTTGCTAATATATCCATTGAACAAAGATCTCATGCTTAGTATAAATACAGGGCTTTAATAAATCCAATATACCTTGACAACGAAGGTAACAACCTCATCTAGTTGACTTGCCCCATATGAAGGCCCTTAGTCGAATCTCGGAAAGGAGGCAACATCTTTTGATTTCACTCTCGACCATGCCCAATCCAAGCATGAACACATTAATCTTGAGCGGAACTGACTACGAGAGAAGTGGAAGTTTGTTGAGATTACCACCCGAGTGTTGTTTTCCGAGCTACCCCAAGAGTCTGTTACCACTTAACACCTTTCCCTTCGATCATATGTGGGTGCTATAATGGGTTATATAACAATACCCTAGAAATATGACTATGTACATTGTTTTTTGTATAAAAAATGTGCTTTCATTTTATTATTGTCTCATTGTAAATAATTTTTAAAGAACAAATAATATTTTTAGTTTATAATAAACCGAGAAAACTATTTTGATGAATTAATTGATTTTTTAATTAAATGATATTTTATTGAAATATTATTATTAAATAATTATTTATGATATATAAATCACTATATAATTTTATGAATGTAATTGTAATTTTTATTAAAGTTTGAAAGCAGTTTTTGTCAAAACCAATGATATTTTGGTAATTGTCAGTTATTATTTTAAAAGTAAAAATCCAAATAATTATAAAATTATTTAGATAAAATTAATATTATTTTTGTAATCAGGATGCTGAAAATATACAATGGTGATGTTTTTAAAATTTTCCAAGACATTTGAATTTTTAGGTAAAAATTAAATACTGTTTAAAAATATAATTTGATTTATGACATCATAATGACCCAAAATTGATGTTTAAAAAATAATATAAACATTATGTTCGGCCAATATATGTTTTACCATTAAATTAATTTTATTTTTGGTTAGTTTGATTTTTTTTACAATGATTTTTTGCACCCTTAAAGGCAAATAAAACTTTTTGTTTTTTTAATTATTCTCCTTGAGAGTTTGACTGACCTCCACATAAGAAACCATATTATTTTAAGAAGTTCTTCAATTGGCCGTATAAAATATTTTTTTCCAATCCACTATGACAGAAATATTGGGCAAAAACCATGTGCTAGTTTTTTGTTTTGTTTAGTTTTATGTGAGGTGTCCCAAACCTAAATAATATATAATTCCCTCTCATTTCTAATATAAAACCACATAAGATCCAACTTAATCTTCATTCAATGCCTTTGAATTTAAATAAAACCCTTCCCCCCATCTCTTTATAATCCTCACATTGTGCACTAAGCTCTAAAGAAGCCTCTTTCATGCCTCTCTGAAGCCTTTGGTATCACACATCTGTGTAAGGGATTTCTTCCTTTCTCTTTTTGTCCAATTTATTTTATGTTTTTTATTTTGTTTTTCTTTTCAATTAAAAATTTTGGGGTATGTTTTTGATCCTCCCCCATACTTCCCTATTTATGGTTGGATGATGGGATACCCCTTTATATATAATTATTTCCTCACAAGTACACCTATTACCATGCTGAAATTTGGTGAGGGATTTCTCTCTCCTCTTTTACATTCAAGGAATTCTTCTAAATTATGCATCTAATTTTCATTATGATTTTTGAGAAATGTATCTATATGACTCATGTACTGTCCATTTCTTGAATATATGATGATACACCTCTTTCTCTTTCATCAACCATTTTTACGAGTTCTTATTTCACGCCGTTATGATGCTGAAATTACATTACGATTTTCCAAGCTAATGTCATTGTGTAATGAATACCATGTAAATTTCCTTATCACGTGTATTCCTCATTATGAATGTTTACGTATTGATTATTAATATTCATGTATTTATTACACACACTTTATCATGGAATAAATGATTATGATTTATTCCATGTTTTATGATCCATGTGGCACACTTATGCATTAAATGAATTGATTATGAAAGGTTCTCCCTAATAGCACTCCAATGCATTGGGTAAAGTATAGTATCATTATTAGTCATGTGCAATGTGTGTTTACTCATTATAGTTCAAGTGCAATGAGTTTTTACTACTGCTTCATGTGCAATTAAGGATTACACATTTTCTAAGTGCAATGAGCCTCGGATCATGCTAATTCCATGTTAAGTGTTGTTACCATATTTCTATGTTATAATTATCAATATTTATCATGCCTTTATATAACTGTTTCTCTTATGATCCATTGATATTCCTATTGTATAACTTGTATATCATTCCTCATGTTATTCAATTTTTATTCCCTTACCGGGCTTTATAGCTCTCGCTTCTCTTATGCATGTTCTCAGGTTATCCAATGCAATGCTAAGTACGAGGGAATGTAATGGTCATGTAATGGATGTTATCAATAAATATGTTTTTTGTTTTATATTTTAAGTTGTTATGTAAGGTTCCTAAGCCCCAAATACACTAGACCTATTGATCTTCAATGTTATATCATGTGAAGAATTTATGTAATAAATCATGTTTAACTTTGTAATAAAGAGTAGGGTTTGTTATATTTGGTATCAGAGGATAGGTTTAGTTTTTTTATTAGGATTAGAAAATCGTAGTGAAAAAATAGAGACATGAATAAGTATAATAAAAATATGCCTATGTATTGGGGAGTATTGATTATGTTTTTTATCAAGAAAATACATCCATGTATGGATGCGATCAGGTATAGGAATCTCTGGCAAAGATGTATCCTAGTTGTAAAACATGAAAACCCTGCTTTGAGCTAGACTCAAATGGGAATTGGTGCACAACAATGAGCCATACTACACACTTGGTGACAACACTCTCAGGAGATATGATTTGGTAATTTCACAAGCATAGTATGAACCCATATTAAGGGAATGAACAAAAATTCACCTAAGAATATATGATAGAAATTACATCATGAATAACATATATTGAAGCCTATGGATTCATATGTTAAGGAAATAAATGTTTTAAATATTTCATCAGTTTTGTCCTTGGATTACCATTTATGTGTAAACCCTAACAATCCTTTTATTCCATCCAATGTCTGGTAATAGGAGGACTCAAGCTAAAAACCGATGTGAAGATCAATGTGATGACTTTGCTAAGGAGACGCTGAATCTGAAGGGTGTCGGAATCGAGAACATTGTCACACTTCTCTCTCAGTTAACTCAAGATTTGAATAGGAACATGGGTCAAGAGGAATGTTCCAACCCACTAAGGAAGTCCATTTCACTATCGATAGCATTATGAGACAAAGGCCTCCTACTATCAATGGATCATCTGATCCCTAAATTGTCATACAATGCATCAACTCCATTGAAAATATATTCTTCATCTTTCAATGTTCTGAACAAGTGAAAGTTCTCCTAGCTTCTTATCATATAGAAGGTGAAGCTGATAAATGGTGGACAATGATCAAAAATATGAATCTGGAGTAGGAGATCAAGGAATTGGAATGGAAGAACTTCCAGAAGATTATAATTGATAAATAATTTTCACACAGCATTTGACTTAATATGGAAAGGGACATATTTTTTCTCCTGAAAAAAGGAGGCAAATGTATCAGAGCCTATGAAAAAGACATCACAAGGATTACATGATATAACATCGTCTTTGTCGTTACCTCTGAAAGCAAGTTTGGCTGCATCTTTGGTGGGATGAAACAAAGCCTAAGGAAAGCGCTAGCCATCCCAGACTTCAACAGGTATGAGGAAATGGTAAGATGTGCCCTGAAGGTCAAAATGGAGATCATATAATCTTAGGAATATCATGGGGGATAAAAGAGTAATGCGGAATTTGATGATAGCGGTCTGATGGATAAATTCAACAGTGCTAAGAAGATCTAGTAGCCCACATACCAATGGTGTGGAAATAATCACCCCAAAAATTTCATGAATGGGACAAGGAAATTTTTTTGGTGATGAAGAGAAGGGAACCTAGCGGTTAACTACCGAAAAGAAAAAATTGTGACTGCAACATAAGAGATGAACACTCTGTTCATACCTCAAGGCATAGTTAATTTCTAAAACTGCAAAGAACCATGGAATCATGTAAATTAGTTCCCTAAGCTTATGGATTTTGGATGCAACCAACAACCCCCAAGGTAGCAAGGGTGATATATTTCCATCACTACTACGAACGTGACCCCCCAAAATGAAGTGGTGAAAGGTATGCTAGTTATTCATTAAGTAATAGAGAATATAATTTTTGATTTAAGTTCTACACATTATTTTTTATATATAAAGATTAGTAGAATACTCTTAGTATCAAAAAAAATCATGGATGTAATGATTTCGGTGTGTACAAAAAATCAGGATATCATTGAATCCCAAAAATATAACTCTTCCCCTGTCATAATCTATGGATTGAATTTCCTAGCGAACCTCATCATACACCCTATGGTGGAATTTGATTCCATTCTTAGAATATATTTTATTTCCTTATATAGATCTATCATAAATTGCTGTGAGAGGGAATTCACTCTCCATGTGGATAATCCACCCCCGATTCTATTCAATTTCAAGGAGAAAGATGAATCTTCTGTAGCACCAACATCTCAAGCATGGATATTACTGCCCAATGAGAACACATATCTGGATCAGATGATTGAGTCTAAGGAGGAAACCATCCTTGAAGACATGCTTATAGTGAGGGAATTCTTTGAAGTGTTTCCCGAGGAATTGACCGGTCTTTCTCCCAGAAGAAATGTTGTTTTCTCAATTGATATTATACTTGGGAAATCTTCAATATCCAAGGCTTCTTATAGAATGGTTTTTTAAAGATTGAAGAGCTATTAAAACAACTACAGGAGAATCTGGATAAACGGTTTATACAGCCATGTGTTTCACCTAGGGGTGCACCAATCCAATGTGTCAAGAAGAAAGACGGGTCAATGCTTATTTTCATTGATTATCGTGATCCTAACAAAATAACGATAATGATCAAGTATCCTATCCCACATGTTTATGATATTTATAATCTTCAACGTGGAGAAAAATACCGCTCTACAGTGGATATTCGGTTGGGATATTATCATGTAAGGGTGAAGTTGGAATATATACCTAATACTATTTTTGTACAAGATACGTGTACTATGTAATCATAATAATTCCTTTCATAATCACTAATGATCTTGAAATATTCATGGAAATGATGAATAGAAGTTATTACCCTGAAATGTTTTTGTGGTCTTTATAGATGATATTATGGTATAATCCAAAAACAAGGAAGATCTTGAGATGCATCTAAGAACTGTACTAGAGACCTTGCAGAAGGAGAATCTATATGAATATTTCATCAAGTGTATGTTCTTGTTGAAGGAGGACTCATTCGTGGGCCATATCATCATAAGAAATGGGGTATATGTGGATCCCTCTAAAATAGTTGCAATTGATGGATTGCTGAGGCCAACATTGGTAGCGGTTATCTATAGATTCTAGGGGTTAGATAAATATTATCGACGATTTCTGATAAATTTATCATGACTATACAACCCACTTACCACACTAACTTGGATGGGAGTAAAGTTTTCGTGGAGTGATAATGCAAAGAATGCTTCATGAATATAAAAAAAGGCATATCACTACGCATGTGATCACATTACACACAAGTGGATAACTTTTTGTGGTATAAAGTTATGATTCAAGGAAGGGCCTGAGCTGTGTGTTAAGGTAAAATTACGAAGACATTTCCTATGATTCAAGGCAATAGAAAGTTCATGAGCAGAATTATTCAACACATGATTTGGAGTTGGATGCGGTTATCTATGCTTTAAAAATCGGGCGGCATTATCTCATTGGGGAGAAGTAAAAAATACACATAAACCACAAAAGCCTTATGTATAAATTCACATAGAATGAGTTGAACATGGACCAACAAAGATCGTTAATGCTGATCAATGACTATGACTGTTCCATCCATTACCACCCTGGGAAAGAGAACCAGGTGGCAGATGCTCTATGTAGAATGAACCCGACAATTTTACTATTCATGAGAATTGAGAAGGATCCAATATTTATAGACTTGATGAAGATAAAAATTAAAATAATAATGAAGGGAAAGTCATCCATCCATTCACGAATTATTTCTCTACCATCTATTTTCTAAAGGAAAAATTATGCTAAAAAAGAAGATGTGAGAATTTAGAAGGAGTGGAAGCTATCAGAAAAGGAAAATTCTTAGAGATCAATGTTATTAAAGAATTAGAAGTGAGATTTGGGAAAATACTATATGTTCCCTCATGACCAGAGCTGAAGAATGAACTTTTGGATGATTCACATAGTTCAAATTTCACAGTTCACCTAGGAAACACAATGATATATCGAGATCTTCAAGTGAATTATTGGTTGTATAATATGAATAAGGAGATTCCTGCTTATACATCAATGTTCCTACTGTTTCATCATGTGAAGGAAGAGAGGCAGAATTAAAATGGTATGATGTAACCATGGAACATACCATCATGATAATGAGAGAAGATCACCTTGGAATTTTTCACTAAACATTCAATAGAATCCAAAGGAAAAAATGAAATCTGGGTTGTTGCATATCATCTTACAATGTTTGTACACTATATTGCAATTTAGGATGATTTCTTATTGGATCAACCAGAACATATATATATCAGGGAAGTGGTAAGGTTTCATGGAGTACCACTATCTATTGTATCTTATCAAGATCCAAGATTCACCTCTATGTTTTGGATGCGTCTTTAACATGGCCTGGATTCTGAACTGAACTTCAGTACTGCCTATCATCCTAAAACGGATGGCCAATCTGAGTGAAATATTTAGACACTAGAGGATATGTTAAGATCATGTTCTATAGACTTTAATGGAGGATGGTACCAACATCTTCCATTGGTTAAATTCTACAAAAATAACAGTTTCCACTTGAGGATCCGAATTTCACTTTATAAATCATTTAATGGGAGGAGGTGTAAAACAAAGACATGTTGGGATGATGTTAGTGAACGTAAGCTGCTAAGACCAGAAATGGTTGACGAAATGGTGGAGAAGGAGAAAACAATTTAGCAGCATATCGAGGTAGCCCAGAGTCGATAAAAGAGTTATATAGATAATAGTTGACAAGACATTGAGTTTAATGTTGGATACATGGTATTTCATCACATATCTCCATAGAATAAGTTCATGTGCTTTGGAATGATAGGGAAGTAACATCTTAGGAACATCGTCCCCTTCGAGATACATTATTGTGTAGGGGATGTGTCTTATCTACTAGCACTTCCACCTACCATTTCCAAAGTACATAATTTCTTTCATCTATACCCCTTATGGAAGTACATACTAGACTCTTCACATGTACTCTCTTCAGAGGTAGTATAACTAGAAGACGATCTTTCTTACGAGGAGAAACCTGTGATGATCTTGGACCCTAGAGAAAAAGTTCAATATAATAAGTCAATTCCCATCGACAATGTGATTTAGTGAAACCACAAGTTTGATGAAGAGACGTGGGAATCATAGTAAGTGATGAAGCAGGGTTACCCACATTTGTTTTAGAGAGGGAAAATGAAATTTCGAGGCCGAATGTTTTGGGGGGATGATTGTAACCACCCAAATATTCATTATTGGAAATTACTATTGATCTAAATAAGTTTTTATTATGGTTATATAAAATGTGAACTTCATTAGTTTTATGTTATTTAATTTTAAAATACAATTATGAATTGTGATCATTGAAAATATTTCCGTTTAAAAATTCATCGCGTGATTTTAATAAATATAGGTCTTTAACAAAGCCAATTTACTCAGAAAAAGGAAGCGATGGCCTCATCCTGTAGGCTTCCCCCATACGAAGCTAATTTTTCAAAGCTCATAAAGGAGGTGGCATCATTTTGCTTCACTCTTGTCTAAGAAAACGTTGATCTTGAGCACGTTAATATGGAGCGGAACTGACAACGGGAGAAGTGGAAGTTAATAAATATTTCCACCCGATCGATGTTATCTGAGCCCCCAGAAGTGTTTGTTACCATCACACACCATACCCTTTTGTCTCATTTGGTTGTTATAAATGGAAATGTAACAATACCCTAGAACTATGACTATGTACATTGTTTTTGTAAAATGAATGTGCATTCCATTTATTATTGTTACATTGTAAATAGTATTTTAAGAACAAATAGTATTTTTAGTTAATATTTAAATAAGAAATATATTTTTATGAATTAATAGATTTTTGAATTAAATAATATTTTATTAAAATATTATTATAAAATTACTTTTAAATAAATATAATTTATCATATAATTTTATGAATGAAATTGTAATTTTTATTAAGGATTGAAAGCTTTTTTTGTCAAAACCCATGATATTTCAGTTAATGTCGGTTTTTATTTTAAAATAAAAAATTCACATATTTATAAAATTATTTATATATAATTAATATTATTTTTGGAATCATTATGTGGAAATTATCCATTGATGAAATTTTTTATAATTTTTTGAGAAAGTCAAATTTATGAGTACAAATTAAATACATTTTAAATATATAATGTGTTTTATGACATCATAATGACCCAATAGTTATGTTATAAAATAATATAAACATTATTTTTGGCCAATATATGTTTTACCATTATAATAATATGATTTTGGGTTTGATTGATTTATTTTTCAAAGCTTTAGAGGACCTTTAAAGGCTTATAAATTATTTTATCTTTTTATATTGCTTTACCTGAGAGTGTGACTCAACTCAACATAATCATCCCTATTATTTTTTGAATTTAGGACATTTTCCCTATATGATATTGTTTTCCACTCCCCGTTTGCAAAAACCATGAGCAAAAACCATGGGCTGGTTGATGGTATTGATTAGTTTAATGTGATGTTCCCCAAACCTAAATAATAAATAATTCTCTCTCCTTAGCTATAAAAACCAACCCAAGCTCCCACATCCTCTTCCATCAATGCCTTTGGAGTTTGAAAACCCCTTCCCTCATATCTCTAGAATTCTCCCATGATTCCCCAATCTCCCAATAAGCCCTTCACGAGCCTCTCCTAAGCCATTGGGATCACACATTCAAGTAAGAGATTTCTTCATTTCCCATTTTTGTCCAATTTTTTTAAGTTGTTATGCCATTTTGTTTGAAATTAAAAATGGTGGGGTATGATTTTGCACCACCCCCATACTTTCCTATTTATATTTGGGTGATGGGAGACCCCTTTCAATATCCGTAATTCCTCACATGTACCCCTGTTACCATGCCGAAATTCTATGTTGGATTTCTCTCTCCTCTATTTCATCATAGTAATTATTTTGCATTATCCATCTAAATTTCATTACATTTGATGGGAAATGTATCTATCTTACTCCCTTTCTGTTCATGTATTCTAATTATGATGAGACTCCCCATTATTTCTCATCAACCAATTTATATGAGTTCTTATTTCACACTATTATGCTGCTGAAATTGCACTATGATTTTCCAAGCCAATGTCTTTGTGTAGTGAGTACCATGACCATTTATCTATCAAGGTTATTCAGCATTATGGACATTTACATATTGATTTTAAAGATTCATTTATGTATTCCAAATTCCTTTATCATGGAATAAATTATGATGATTGATTCCATGTTGTATGATCCATGTGGCACACTTATGCATGAAATGAAATGCTTAAGAAGGGTGCACCCTGATAGCCCTCCAATGTATTGGGTAAATTATAGTATCGTGATACATCATGTAGAATGGGTGTTGAATAATTCTAATTCATTTGGAATGAGGTTTTATGCATGGTTAATGTGAAATGAGGGTTTACTCATGCTCCATGTGCCAGGATCTTTGGTTCAAACTAATACCATGTTAAGGGTTGTATCCACATTTCCATGTTATGATTATCTAGCTTTATCATGCCTTTTTCTTCAAGTTTCTCTTGTACTCCATTGATATGCCTATAGTCTAAAAAGTATTCTATTCCTCATTTTATTCCATTTTTATTCCCTTACTGGGATTTATAAATCACTATTTACTTATGCATGTCCTCAGGTTATACCATACAATGCAAAGTACGAGGGAATGTAGTGGTCATGTAATGGATATTTTTAGTAATGATGTTGTGTGTTTTATGTTCTAAGATGATATCTAGTGTTTCTAAGACCCAAATACATTGTTCCTCTCTATATTTTATGATGTATCATTTGATGATTTTTTTTAATGAATCAGGATTTTTTTTGTAATAAATAGTAGGGTTGTTATAATGATTGTAGACATCCTCATCAAAATAGAAGAAAAAATTAAAAGTGATACTCATATAAAAAATAATGTTACTTCAGGGTTCTAGGATCTATGAAGAACAATCATTGAAGTGGGATTATTATAAAAATATGGTTTATTGTGGGGGTGTATATATTTTTTTGCATCACGATCATTAGGATACCAATTCCACTTTGATTGAAAACTCTCTATGTTACCCTCATCATTATCACTATGTTTACCCGCATTCCACTGGTTGATAGTTATTTATGTTTTCAAGACCAAAAACTCTTTCTTTCTAACATTGGTTTTGAATATTTGTAGTTTGTCTCATCATAAACATTTAGTAATTTTTTTTTCTTTTTTGGGAAAATCTTATTGATTTATGATATATTAAAGAATCTATTCCTAATCCTGACATGGGAATAGTTACCATAATAAACAAATAATTAGTTAATTCTCATTCAAGTGAATAATACTGAGGTCAATTTACTAAATCCGGCTATTTGTATCCATGGATGTGTGTCATTTTCCAGTAATGGGATGTTTCTTATGTTCTGATTTTATATAACCACGTACATAAAAATTCGCTACCCATGATGGAGGTGGTTAATATTTCTTGGAGGGGATTTAGACATTATAGGGAATCCTACGTATCCATGTTATTCTAGGAATTAAACACCATATATATATATATATATATATTAATGGACTCATGTAGTTTAACATGATATGGAAAGGACATATATACTTGTGGAAGGACACTAGGTGTTCATGCTTCATTCCTAGAGGGTCTTCCGATGAATCCTGATTATAGTGATAATCATTATAATCATTTTATAGTTTTTTGGGTCATATACATTGATGAATCATTGTTATTGGGAAAACATTTTTCAAATGAAATGTTTATTGTAGTTCTCTTAGATCATGTGTGTTATGGATGGTGTGAGACACAAGGGAATATAAAGGTTCATTTTTCGTTTCACTTGATATGGGATATATATTTTGGGACATCACAAAGATGATTTATTATAGTTCAAGTGTCTCAGTGATAATTATTATCTATCATAGTAATGATACGAATCAAAATCATTTTAGATCTATTTATTTCTAAATCTATTGGTAGATGTTTTATAGTTATCATCCATTGAGATTGATTGGTTCTTAATGGTAGAAACGACGTCAACAAACGGATTATATCTAAAAGGATGTTTATTTATGCTCATGACTAGGATGGAAGCCAATGCATAATAGTTTTTGTAGGAACTATAGTTATCATCGTTCAATCAATTACATTGTTTGGGGATAATTGAGGTGAAATATTCATTCTACTTATTAGGGTATACATTCTTGTGTTTTCATTGTTGGTGGAGAATCATGATACAAATGATATGACTATTGAAATTCCATAAGGTCCTCGGATCCATGATTAGTGTGATAACCAATGGATGTAAAACTATTAACATCATCACCATGTGTGTTAGGGAGATACGAATTTGGAAATACCTCTTGATATTTTATTTGGATATTGGACCATATAATTCTGTCGAATATTTAATGATTATAGAGGAAATTGTAATTCTTGTAGTATATTTTATTAGGGTTACACATTGAGGATTATCAATACTTTAGGGAGGTTCATGGGACATATTATATAACCACAGCCACTCTTGAATCCCATATGATCCATAAATGTTATGAGAATCAAGGAATTTCTAGTAATCAATGTAATTTCATTGGGAATAAGGAAACTAACTGCTGGAATTGATTGGAAGTTCAATTGGAACTTAAACCATATTGATTAATAAAATAGATGTCTTGAATATTTAAGGAATCAAGATAAATGTCATTCAATTTATCTGGGCTTACAAAATGATATTTCCCAATTTATTAGGGAATACACTATGAGGGAGAACAGTGTTATCATGTCATGGGTTGAAAGTGTGATGTGAATTTCTTTTTTATAGGGTGTCTCAAGAACAATATGAATTATCTGATGGAAATAAAATTTTCAAAATGTTTTGTTATGGAGGACATCATATAATACATCAGACATGTCCACGAGGTGTCCTAAGATTCATCTTACATTCCCTATAATCATAAAAAAAGATAGATGATAAATATAGAGGGAGAATTGAGTTTCATTATGACATTTCATTAAGGTTGTCATGTGTATGGACTTTCACCCCCGGAGTATGATAAATGATCTAGCCAACATGCTTAGAGGGCATCTCGAGTCTCAGATGACTTCTCTAGTGGGTATCATGCTATATTTTTTGACATGCCTTGATGTAACCCTGATACTTGTATGACATGAAATACCATCATTAGGGGAGTTAGTTGTTGTGTATGGAAATTTTATGGATATATTAGAAATAATTATAGAGGATTTTTTAAGGAAAATGTGGCATGCCCAGGGTGACTGTGTGACATTTTCTGATATGTTTGGAAAATTTATCGTGACCCAAATAGAAAATTAAAGGAGTATATTTAGATATAAGAGACATGTCCTAGTGATGATTCATGTCATTTATGGCTCATAAATATCTCATTATGGATAACGATCATGTTTTTCACTCATGTATTCCACCATTAAAAAATATTCTAGACCATATCTCAGAAATTACATATATTAATTCTGTACAAATTTATTTTTGGCCACATGTGATTTGGGAGTGTTGTGGTATGATAATTTCATGTCCATCCATAATGAAATAGCATGATCAATGAATGATCACATGAATTGATTTAGACATAGTGCATGATCACTAAAAAAACCCAATGGTATATTACCAAATTGATGACATGATGGTCATGAGATCAGTCACTCTGAGAAATAATTTTTTTTTCTTGGGTGTGTTGATGATTAGGGATGTGAAAAATCATACATTTTTATCTATGGTTGGGTTGTGGGATTTTTGTCTTGTAAACCAGATTGTTCTTCACTTTTCTCATCATATCTTGTGTTAATATAAGAAGGAGTGGGAGAAGGGGTCTTGCACCGCATGACTTTAAGATCCATTTTGGATTGCTTCGAGGAAATTGAATAATGTTTAGAGATAACCTATCCCTATAATCAATAAATATATTGTTGGATTATTTCCATGATTATATGGTCATATCAATGGACCTAGATATTTTTATAATGGCGTGTTGATGGGCCTTCATGAGATGAATTATAATGTTAAGAGACATCCACATTGATGCCTAATGCCTTTATAAAGAAATTTTGTCATTAAGGTGTGAATTTATTCAGGTATTCATGAGATTAAGGTGGCTCGTTAATGACTATCATGGGACAATGTTGTAATCATACATAGTGCATCGAAAATAATTTGTGGCTGTCAGAGGATTCCTCTCCCCGCCAAATTTAATTTTGTTAGTTTTCTTTACAAAATTTCAACTATCATCCAAAATTACCAGAGTATTATTAAATATGTATGTTGTACCCCTTGAAGATGGGTCACTTGAAAAATAATGTTCCAATGGAGATGAACAATCATTTCATGGACAAGCCCTTTTGTTTTTCATTAGGGAGAAAATGGGAGAGTGAATGGTTTCATTGACATACCAAATTACAGTCATGTTATGGAGATGACGTGTAAAACGATGTTAGTGATATGAGCATAAAACATTGTTTGGTACCTGTGTGGTCTTAAAGGTCTCTAACGATGTGTCATAAGATGTTCAAAAATTTCAAGAGGTTCTCACCTCCTCCCTGTATATTGACATTGTTTTATTTTCAATAGATCACGGGTCTTTAAATTCTCTCAAATGATTCATAGATAATCATCCTTCCAATCATTTAGGCATCACATGATTATAATTAATTCTAAGGGCATCCACCATTTAGAAATATATACTCCAATTATTGTTGTATTTCTTTAGATTATTACTTGTTTTTTTATGAAAAACCAGACAGCAAAGGGGAGCCAACCAAGCTTTTATCCCGCGTCGATTATTTGTCAAAGGCATCATTGAGAGGGCATAAGGAGTCATCAATGAGGGTCCTTAGGGGGCCTACCGTTGGCTATACGATGATTGTGGAGTCTTTACAAGTCATTATCATGGTCAGATGATCACCTGTCACTAGAGGGATAACATTGTCCTAAATTCATAGCTATCTACATATTCATTTTCAATGTGAGGTAAGTATTTCGCAAATTTATGTATTTATTACTTTGTGATTTTTTAGATTCTCCTTTTATGGGAAACAAAATGTCCCATTCCCACATGAGTGATATCTATGGGGAGAATAGATAAGTTCTACAGAATGAAAATTACTTCCTGATATATTTGTTGTCTCATGAATAGATATCTTTGGTGAAATTTGGTCTACTAAGAATCACATGGTTTTCCACCAACATCCCAATATGTATGTGGATAGAGGGATGTTTTATCAACATGATACCATTCCTCCAAAGTGTTATCTCCTTGCCTCGATCATGTTCATCCATAACAAGGCCATTCCAGAAAACCCCATCATGATACCCCAAAGAAAATCATCATCACAATATCTATCCCGAATGACCAATTATTCTTATGTTCTCATTTGAACCTTCAGCGAAATATATTTCATTAAATATTTTAACTTTTACCATAAGTATTGTAATTACATTGAGGATTTCATAAGATTTTTTTTGATTTTATCATATAGTCGATTTATTGTGATGTGATTCATGTGACTATGTCAATGTAATGTGATTGAAGGTCTCCAAATGGGTCATGTGATTGTGTTATGCCAAGAAGGTTTATCCAACCCACATAACCATTAGGGTTAGGTGATTTGTGAAATCGATATATAATTTTTGAATAAATTTAAAATTCATTTTATACACATGATGAATCCCTGACTTGATGACATTCCATTGAAAATATTTTATTTTTCCCTTCTGTCATATCCAAATGGTTATTTTAATATGGATTCCAGTTTTCATAGGTGTTCCACAATTGAAGCCAATCAGAGGGAAATGATTAATGTTGTAACGACAAAAAATTATGACAATAAAATAATCAACTATTTTAAATATTTTATATAGTATTAATTTTATTTAATTAAAAGTATTAAAAAATACAAACTTTATAATTGAAGATTAAATGATATGATTAGAATTTTAGAAGTTACGAAACATTTACTGATGAAATAACTACATTCCCCTAGTAACAGAAAAATAAAAATTATGAATTTAAAACCGGCCAAATGAATAATATAAATTCCAATGAAGGTATAAATAAAATTTATTAATTTTATAAATGAAAAAATGAGATAATTATGTCATAGTATAATTAAATAATTATTTTACATTTTTTTAATTAAGTGTGAGTTTCTTTGTGAGTAATAAGTAATAAATTACATTTTTATAATTATAGAAATTATATAATGAAATATTTATATTGAAAATTTTTAAAAATAAATATTTATTTTGTTGGAATATGATTTTAGTAAAATTTAAGGAGGCCATAGTTAATTTTTAGAGTGTTATATATCTAGTTATAATTTTCAAATTGTCACTTTTCAGTAAATCATGATTTTAATTAAAAACTAAATTTATAGTATATGGAATATTATTTTAATAAAATGTAGTACATTTATTAAAAATAAATATTGAAAAATTTTAACGGTTACTTTTTTGGGATTTCACTAAAATAAATGAATTATCGATGACTAGTAAAATACAATAAATTATGATAAATTAAAAATACATGAACTATGGATTCATAGATGATTAGTGGATTATGTTAGCACGAAATCTATAACCAAACATAAATATTTTAATATATTTGATGATAATGTTCAAACTATTCATAGTATGGTGCTAAATAATAATCAAATGAAAATAATAATAAAAAATCACCCCTCTCATCCACTATAAATACCACCCTCAGCCCTATACTCCTCAAATACATAAGGCTTAAATATTGTTAAAATTATACCCATGTACTCATACCTAGTCTCACCACACATCCATGATACCTCGGTATCTCTAAAATTTAAAAAAAACTAGCCTTATGGAGGTTATTAATGAAGGGTATTCAAGAGGTAAAATCCTCTTCCTTTTACTTCTAGTTTGATTTCATGTTCTTTTATATTTTTTTAATCTATCCTCATATCCCCTTTCCAAATTATCATGATAACTGAAGTATAGTTTATATATTATATTTATTATTGTTAACGTAACAACCATATAAATATTTTTACTCTCTGTCTATTTTATTATAAAAATGAAATCATCATTCACGAGGTGAATATTTATAACCTTCAGGGACGAGAAACTTTTCATCTTAAAATAATTCTTCATGAATGGCCATGATAATTTTATTAATTAAAAAAGACATTAATATAAGAGTTACAACCATTCATACTTTATGTTATTAATTTATTTACATATACTAAATTATAAAACAAAAGGAGTTCGTTATGTTCATATACATAAATAATAATGGAAAAGATTATTACTAAATATATTATCAAATGATACATCCTCATATAAAAAAAATAAATGATATATATTTCAATTTACATTTAAGGATGTTCATTAATATCATAAAAAATTTTATTTTTTAGAATTATACCATTTTCATATGATGTTCTATACTCATATTCAAGTATATCGATCATGAAAAAAAAGAAAGTGATTACTCCCTAGAAATAAAAATGTATATTATAAATCATCAAAAAGGAAATAAATGAACAAAATAAAATAAAAATTAATAAGATAAATTTATATATAGTTCTAAAATAATTAATTAATAGATTTAATTTGATTATCTAGAACATTAAGGACAATTATAGAACTCATTTGGACATAATATATGGAATTCTACCTGAACCTTCATTTTTCCATTGGTTTATTATATAAAAATCATTACACCAATGTAAATATTAATCTATTATTTATATATTATATATTATATTTATATGTTACAAGATAATATATTCAAATAATTACATTTTTAGTTTATGGGAATTATATTTTTTACAAGGTTTCATTTTTAATTCATACTAATACACATGCCCTATTAAAAAACCATCCCATTTAATTCCCAATTTCAAGTA
Source organism: Viscum album (assembly GCA_963277665.1). Classification (NCBI taxonomy): domain Eukaryota; kingdom Viridiplantae; phylum Streptophyta; class Magnoliopsida; order Santalales; family Viscaceae; genus Viscum; species Viscum album. Next base: position 792,260,317 of record OY728143.1, on the reverse strand, counting down.
CCATCAATAATATGTTGTAATACACAATTATTTTTATAAAATCACAATTTTTTTCTAAAAACTATATTTTTTTCATTTCTAGTTTTATACAAACAAACATGACAAATAAAAATGATTTTTTAAAAATAATTCTTCTTTGAAAAGTAAAACATGTATTTCTGGGAAGATTTCAATGTTGATTTAATTATATTATTTTCATCTATTTGAATAACATTTCTGTGTTTTTTTTAAAGTTAGTATCTTATATTAACCATCAATAATAATTTTTAAAAGGTTTTTGGTGAGTCATAATGTGGATATTATATCTTGATACGATTCACCATACTACTCATAATGGTTGAAATTATGTTTACTGATTCTGGAATATTTATTAAATTTCAATTTTATATGACGTTTATGTTTAAACACATTCATATGATGACTACATTAGACTGATAATCTGATGGGTGGGGCCCGATATAACCCCTTGATGAATCATTATGTCTCATGAGACAAAAATATAATTGGGTTTGGCTCTATCCTTACAGTAGTATTTTTATATGACATTACAAAGTTCATGATGAAACATTTCCATTTTCTATAATTATGAATTCGGTTATTATGAAATTAATAATAGAAATACCACCGAATTATTCCAAAAGTTTAATACTATTGGCTATGTTTCATTTTATTATGTTTATTTATATTTCTTTATGTTATTAGGTTTCATTCCTATCATATTATTATCTAGATTATTTCTAAAGGCATGTGTTTTAAATTGTTCACCATGCCTATTTTTTATTATTATGATAACATTCCCTATATTACATATCTTTACTGATCATCTGATCAAACACATTTCTTATGTTTTATGATTCACCTAGGGTTCAATGATGAAAATTATTAATGAATTTCATGTATAACATATGTGTTATTGATGATTCTAATTAAATTTATATATTTTCCATCATTTAATTTTGAAATGTAATGATCATATATGTAATCTATATTTTAAAACTACTAAAATACATTGTTATTCAGTATTCAAATTTATTGTATATAAGATCATGTAATAAAATAATGCACTGACCTTATGAAGCTGTGGTCAGGGTCGTATAGCTATGAATCACAATGCCAGCCCTAAATATCATGTATATACTGATAAAGAAATCCTGAAGTATTATCTATCATATAATTTTTGGTACTATCGATTATATCAATGACTCCTTCTCTATGGTTTTGGTTTCCTTGATGATTTTTTCATCCCCCCTCTAGAGATTAATTTTCTATCCACCTATGAGTTGGATTCTCTCTACTATATTCAAATGAAACTTTTCAAGAATGTCTAAATAGTTAGAACTCTATATCAAGAGTTATATTATTTATTGAAAATCTCCTCTTCATGTCCTGATGGATGTGTTCATTATCATCAATACATTTCTCCAAGCTATTCAAGTATACATCCTTTAACTTTGAACAATATTGGTGTAAGATGGGGCTTGATGTTGTATCTTCATCCTAGTGGTAATATCACTAATGAATAGGCATAGAACATTTGGGTTAGTGAAATAATCATAGTGTTTTTGAATAATATATAAAGTGTTCATCTTTATGAAGCTGTTTGGATTTCCCCATTCACCATTTACCTCCAACCAGACCATACTAGAGATATGATCAGTTATTGGTGTCCAATCAACATAAATTTCCACCTTTTCCACTTCAATATAGAAATGAGCATATGGGACATCTAACTACTAGGTGGTATTCTAACTCTTGAATAGATTTATGAGGAATTACTTCTCGATTAATTTTTCTTGGATAAACCCCTGTAGACCCCTGTGTACCTGCCTTAATTTTATCCTATATTCAATGTTTTGATGTATTCTAATTTTGAGACATCAATGATAATCCAAAAATAGGATATTCTTCCCTCTATTTCACTCCCTAAATATATGAATTATCTTAACATTACATATTACATTCTAGTATTCTTTTATCAATGATGTGCATACTATTTAGTTAATCTGATAATTTGAAAATAGAAAATTTAATCCATCCATTGTATACTATCATGTAATCATGTATTAATGTCTTATAGAGATAATTGTCTATCTCTTGACAAATATAATTTTATTTTCTATATTTATTAGATTATTATAATGGCATGTAGTGGTTCATACATGCTTCTTTAGGATAATTATCTTACACGCAATAGATTACAGTCTTTTATCTTAAAATTGATATCACATAAGATTATGGGTTTTTCACTTTGACATGGATGTAAGGTAGTTTATGATCTTTTAGATCAGACCAACATGTTTATTAATTTAGGGTAATTTATCTAAAACCAATATGTTATATAGTTTGTGGTCTCTTATTTTAGACATGTATATTCTATATATTATTATCGTTTAGCTTGGATCTTGATGTTTTATAGTTTAGGGTATTTTTTCTTAGATCACAATGTGTTGTCGATTATGATAGTTTAGGTCAGACCTATATATGACATATATTATTGACATTTAGCATAAACTATTATGTGTTTTAGTTTAGTGTATTTTTTCGTGGACCATGTTGTGTTGTAGTTTAGAAACTTGTAGGTCATTCGTCTAGATACTGTAGTTTATAGTCATTTCTCTTCGATCATGGAGTATTTTAGATTAATTAATTTTTTCATAAACCATGATTTTTAGTAGTTTAGTTTCTTTTATCTCTAACATTGATATATTTTATTTTAAGGTATTTTTGGTCGGACCTAGATATGTTTTAGTATATGTTTTGTTAGCTCTAACATTGATGTGTGGTAGTTTATGTTCTTTTATCTATGTCCATGATATTTTTGATCTTGTAATATGCTTAAGACAATCTCGAAAAAATAGAAAACAAAATAAGTCATTAGGTTCTTTCTGGATGTTTCTAGGGATGACAAGGATTGGTGTTTATTTCATACAAGGATGATATAGATTTAATTGGTGGGTTGAATCTATTATATATAAATAGAATGGAAAAGAAAGGATTACCTCCAATCATTTTCCAATTTAATTATAAGAGTTATGTAAGTAAAATAGGTTGAGGTTGAAATATATATGATTCTAGGCCCTCCAGGATAGTTGAATGTTGGGTGATGTAAGTCATAACCCAAATGAATGAGTATGTGTATATAAAATGGACTGGACTAATTTTGTATGTTCATTAACACTTAAGATGCTCAGTTCCACCTCAATCATATTAGGGCTCACATGGATATGAAATCCCTTAATATTTTTCCATGATGCTTCCAATTAGTGGGTATCAAGCCCTTCTGTGTTAATAGTATCACTGAACTGAGAGATCTATTTTCATTTCCAAGGGCCATGAATATTTTGAGATGAAACTTGTGTTTGGAATATGATTTTGAGTAGAGAATGAATAATATCTGTGGGGGTTCTTGAAAGAAAATTATATTTCAAATCATATAGTGAATCATGAGCTCTATGCCATGTGGATTTGAGTACCAGGTTACGATCCATTAATAGTTTGATAATGGAGTGTTGAATTCCATCATTGAAAAAGGGTATGAAACACAGTGACGTAACATTGATCATGTTGAAAAATCTTCGATTCTCTGGCATAGGTATTGTAAAATTGTGTAAAAAGTTCTCATGTTATGAGAATGATGTTGGACATTCACACAGGGAGTGTAACATAACACACTAACATTATATGTTATTCCTTTGTAAAGTTAGTCTCATAGGGTTCATAACACACTTTATATTGGTCCATGAAGTCACCAATTTGTGGGTTTAAATCCCTTCTACATCAATTGCATGGATGAATCAAGATATTTATTTTTCTTTTTGGGGGATATGGGAGGTTTTCAATGACCCAACATGTTTAAATCATGATGTGTAATTTATGGAGAATGTAATATCCATGAAGGGTTTGAGTTCCATAAACGTTTTGTCACTACCTAGTGAATATATTCATGTGGAAATTGGATGTGAAAAATCATATCTCTATGATTTTCCATGACCAAGGGCTCAAGTGAGAATAGATTGGTTTTTACTAGGATTGGAATGAATTATGTAACAGATTTATTCCTTCTTATTTTGTTCCATAATGTTTTTCTCTACTCATATGATATAGTGTTCAGGGAGCAATGAATAAACTTTTCTCCATTCATCCCATTATAGGATTTCATTCTTAAATGTTTTGTATATCCTTCACTAGTATTTTATGGTCATTCATTTTGAACTATCATAGGCTAGAGTTAATGGTCATACATCTTTGACCAATGTGTGTGATGTTTAAATTCATGACACAAATGGACGTAATATGGATGAAGATAAACAAGAGTCTAATATGGATACCCAGGGGTAAGAGAACTCTATCATTCTTCTAACTACGAGTTTGAAATATAGTCAATAAATGATCAAGGTTATCAAGACATGAGTAATTATATGGGGAAGACTTTCCAGTTATGTACAATTACACTTTTGGTTGTTAGGTTCTTCCTTAGTGTTGTCATTGCTCAGAAGAATTATAAATCCATTTATATTTTTCCACGATGTCAGTGGTTAGGGGGTATCAAGCACTTATTTTTCAATATCATGGATAAATCAGTTTACCACATTTCATTTCAAAGGGCTGTGAATGGTTTGTGGAGACCCATGGTGCTAAAGACATGTAGTGTGGTATATGGATAAAGGTTCTAAAATATATGTTGAAATCACCATACACACTGTTTGAATGGGGTATGTCTCATATGGTCCTATGATATGGGATGATGATGGGTGATTACTTATATAATTTATCATCATGTAATGGGGACATATTTTATGAGGTTTAATGTCATTATGTAAGGTAATTCTCTATATAGTTTATCGTCATGTAGTAAAGATGTATTTTATGTGCATTTTTAATGCATCTTGTCCAAGTCATTTTACTTGTAGTTTAACATTTTACATTGAGGACAAAATTATTGGAAGTATATGATCATGTTGTAAGGATGGTTTAATTGACATTAATGGAATGAAATATAGCAGTTGGGGCCAAGGGTTAAATTCATAGTGTCACAATTTATCTCTTGAGAATAACAATCAAACCACAGGGAGTTATGAAGATCCAAAACTTTTAACATCATTTGATGAGAATGTGGATCCCCTATTGTGAAATGGTGGAATCATGGTTCGGTCCATAAATGTAATTATGGGTGTCTATATGTATTCTATGTTGATGAGAATCATCCACAAAAAATTTCATAATTATGATCCCTATGTAGGTTAGGCCAATACACCAAGAGGGGGAATATATTTTTAATTTTTTTTATTGGGACAGGTGTTGGAAATTAAAATGTCTCTATATATATCCTATGAGGACATGAGTCACTTCAAATGTAGTTATTTTGAAGTAAAACACTTCTTATGTCTTACCCAGACATATTGGGGGGAATTATTTCCTCTAATTGTTGTAGAGAGGCCCAGAATTGAAAACTGAGGGATCCCTATATATAATGTAATGATAGAAATCATTCAATTTGTTGTTCTTATGGAAACTTATAGATTAAAATTATACGGTTGGGATGAATATTGACTGAATTGAAAAAGTGGTGATGTTGTGGTCAGGGCCCATGATGGAAGTCAAGGCATCTCTATGTATCTCATGAAAATGTTAATGAATCCCCTCAATGTTGTCGATATCCCCAGAGGATTAACACATGTAGTGAGGATGTGGGATCCCAGACATTAAGAAGGACATAGTGGTTGTAGGTGTGGTAGAAGACCTACACCAATAGAAGTAGTCCTCTTAGGTGTGGTCCAAATGAGTGTGCATTTTCATGTCATGAAGGGGACGTTAATTGTGCAGTTTTACTTTGTGCAATGATGACTCATGGTATTCATTTCAAGTTTATTAATTCAGGGCCTATATGGTCCTGATCAATACAATTATATTTTTTTTAAATGGAATACCATACCAAGACTCTGAATACAACATGTGGTACGCTTGGTATGAGAAACAAGGAACTATAAGGGATTATCTCATAATGAAGAGGTGTTTAAGAAAACGAAAAGGGAATTTGGTATCATGGGGTTGCTAGACCAGGATATAGGATCTATTCATCCCTACTTATTTCATTTGAAACGAGTATGAAGACATTTTTAGTTCTAGGAAGCCCATTCGTCTTAATATGATTTATTATGGATGTGGGTATCTCAATATGAATGTAGATTGATGTTATGGATATGTATTTATTTTATCATGCATAAAAAATGTTAGATGTCGTGAAGTTTATTGTCCTCAATGTGGGAAGTTTTTGTATAGTTTAACATAACAATCATATGAGGTTCTTTGAACAGTTTATCATTATGTGGTCATGATGAATTATGGGACAGACACTCATGTGGATTCTATTGATGGTGATGGGTATGTACTATATATTTTGAGAACCCCTCAATTCATGGGGTTTGTGATACTGTCCCCATATATTGTTCCCAAAGAGTAAGGTCAATCATGATAGACCTTATGTATGATACAAGTCCCTTCCCATTTGGATTCCATATTTGAGGTATTCATTTTGAGTATCATCAGTGTTCTAAGAGATAGTAATAATTCTCCTTAGTGGAATTCCTAGAGGATAACCCTTATATTATATGCTCTTGTGATTCCACTTTGAGGGAACTCCAGGTGGTTTAGTGTGTTCAACCAATTATCATCTAATCATTCCAAATCCACCTTCCACTTTTTTTATTGTTCATCACATGAGATTTTACTACAAATTTTCATTCGTAAAAAATTAAACTATAATTCTATTAGAAACATCTCCTCTGTCACAAACACAAATGAGTATTGTATATCTAGGGTGGCAGTATGCATGGTGTTTTGGTAGGCCCATAAAGAAAAGAATAGTTTAAAAATAAAATACATCATATCCTTACTCGTCACCTTTTTTATTATTTTATATAGTGTATTATTAAATTACTATATCTTTCTATTTATAAAAGTATGATAGTGATATGGGTTATTAGACATGATATTGTACTCCCGGTATAGCTTCTTAAAATCCATGGAAAAAAATTGTTATCGTTGTCTGTTAGTATTTTTTTGATGGTCCCCGAACCTGGTGATGGTTTGGGACTATAGAATGTTGATGATATTATTCATATTAACTACATTTATGGGTATTGTATAATCCCATGTTGAAAATAAGTTAGTAAAAATTATGATATTTTGAACAACATAGATGTGTTTGGGGGATATGACTCTAAAAAATCCCTTCCCAAATAAAAAATATTTAGGAATAAATAGATGTATTCCACAATTTTGGTGGTTGATTGATAATTTTTTCATGAAAGTAGCTTGAATTTAATTTCTTAGTTCATTTAAAATAGTAATGTATTTAATTTTTTTATTCATAAACCATCCTCTTGATTTTGTAGAAGTTCCTAGTTCCGGATTGGTGGCTTCAGAAGAAACATTATGGACATCTCCAATGACGGTAGGAATTTTTCTTTATACTATGAAACTGAAGATGCTTCTTTCTAATACACTTTTACATAGTAATTTTTTTCATTTGGATCATCCTATACAGTGATATTTATATTTCTCTACGAAATATGTTATTCCTTACCTCAGTTTATCAGGAGAATACTATTTTAGACTTAACCAATTATGGGCTCCATTGATGGAGGAGTGGTCATCAGGTTTTCAAGATCTTTGGAATTTATAAACTTATTTATTTCTTCCATGACATGTATGATGATTTATGAGACCATTCATTGATGTTTGATACAAAGTATTACATACTCATTATTTAGGTTAGCTAGGATGGATGATGCATTAGCTAGTGCATCAGACCACACATTTTTTCATTTGGGAACATGATTCTATGTATGATAAAAAGAGAATTATGCCTACAAGAAACTAGCATATATAGTGAGTGGGCCTATTTCCTCTTCTATAATTGAATATTCACCATTGATCTACTTTATAACCAATTCTGAATCCCCATTGATAACCATGTATGCTATTGGTTGCATTATGGAATGTTCCAATCCATTAATGAGTGATTATTATTCTACATCAATATTAGTGAAGCCCAAATAATTCGAGAAAGATGAGGCAAAATTTCATTGTTTGGGAAGACATAAACTATACCTATACCAAACCAATTTAGCTTCATATTTTCCATACAGATGCTAATATAGAGCTGGGATGCACAATCAATGTAAAACTATGATTTTTATGGAGTGATATGGGAATAAAGGTCCTCCTCATATAGAAGCTCGGTGTCTTAATGTGTATTTTTTAGGGAAGGGTGTTTTTTCAAGGAAATATACCATGGTTTTCCCTCACAATGAATTCTATGATATGAACTAAATGTCATAATACTACAGAATGACCACCCATCGATCCAAGATCCCTCTCAACATATGATGTCCAAAGTGGCACTTGAATGAACCATTAAAATATACTAGAATTAATCCATGGTGCTACACATAATTCATATTTCTTTACACTGCTTAAACGAGTGTAGGATGTTCTTATCGACCTTAGAATATCTTCTTTCAGTAGATACCATCATCTGAATGAGTAAGTAGAGGCTACTGTCACATCATTATTCATTTTTTCAATGAAGTGGGATCCTAGTGAGCTCTACATATAATAAATAGATAATATGAATCTATTACATTTTATTGGAGGCTTCAAAACTGATGGGTGGAGTATGTACAACATTAATCATTTGATGGTTCTTTTACAGTAATTCTCTCATGAGTAAGATATTCCCTTAACCATTATAATGGTGAATGAGATAGATTTTGTAGTCTGGTTGTCTATGAATCACTGAATGTTGGAGAGGTTCCCTTGGATTTCCCTTAGATCATTGATATTTATGGTCGGTGACATTACAAAAATAAAATTAGTATTCTCTAGGTAAAACACATTGTCACAGTTCTATACCAAAAATTCAAGAAATATTTTTTATGTTACCCCAAATCTATATTTCAATGAATTCTTCTATAATGTATGATGAAATAGTTTCTCAATGATTGCCTAATAATCTGTGAATTTATCACATTATTTTCATGATTTTAAATCCATGTAATTAACAAAACACTTGGTTATAATTCCTATGAATTTCTTATAAATGTGATGCACAATGTGAATTTATATATAACTATCATTCATTATTCTAAATGATATGACCTGATATAAAAAAATCTTTTGAGGCACTCTGATGGTTGTAGATTTTTCATCTTTTGGTCACATCATGATCTACTTGCACCCCGAGTACACTTCCATGATGTAAATATCTTGTTATCCAGAAGTCACATCGATTATTTCTTCATGGATTAGAAATTGGAAATCATATATTTGGAAATACTAATTATGGCCTCTAAAATCTATGGAGACCCTAATATTCCATTTATTTTTCTTATCTGGGATGATGTTGGGAAGGTATCTTTATTAGTTTAATTTTAAGAAAATTTGTTATTTGATAAAATTATCAACATCTGCATCTACAGTGGTGGACTAAGAGGGGTGCATCCTCTAAGCCACATGTTTGAAGCTTTGATGCCCATTGGACAGTCCCATAATGTGTGTTGCCGCATCTGGATTTAGTTCGTCCATTTATATATAGTTTTAGGAGAACACATATCCATGATACTTTAGAAATACAATTTACATCACTTACTCTTTTAGGGGCATGAAAGGACTAGTAAAAGTTATTTGGTTGCCTTCTTTTTTTATTCGATTTATTTATCTTAGTTTCTCTATGTTGGTTGAGACACATTACTTAAATGTGGGAGGTGAATTTCTATGGTAATCATAACATTCATCCATTTTGGAGTCTTTGGATAAATTTTATAATGGAGATGGAAATATGGGGGATTATCCATCACTATCAGGGTGAGAGAGGATATTCGAAGAGGCATCATCATCCCTATCTATCATACTTTTCATGGAGAAATGCCAGATATGGTCATTATTAACACATTCAATGAGTATGGGATGGGATTTGACCAGTTAGATTTGATCTTCTTCTATAAACTAATTTATGGGAACTACTTAGTAATTTTTTATCATACTCCACGAATTTATAGGGGCGTTTCCACATCTATTAGGGGATGAAACATATATATCATCACCCACAATTAATTTCGTTCCACCATTATTATAGAAACCCCTTTTAGCATATATGGCTCTGCAAATCTCAAATGGGGACTTATCACTATTTGGTAAGATGACTTTTCCATCAATATGGTACATCATACATTGATGCAATGTTAAAGGTGTCATGAAGTTTATATGGATCTAAGCTCACATTAGAATGATATTAGATATGCTTTTTTACTGAGTTACCATGAACTCAATGTCACATCTCATCTACCAAAAATAGTTTTTAGTTAGATATTCCTAATTGATCTATTCACATGTTTATCATACCTTTTAATGGTCAAAATTATGGGATAATGGTGCCATTCTATATACAATGAACATAAGAGGCTTTACAATAGGATCCTATTGATCCCATAACCATTATCAATCATATCCTTCCAAATGTTGACATTATTGAGTCTGTCTAGGAAATATTGGTCTCTAATGTTTCCTAGGATTTCCTCTTCTATATCATGATCAGTGGATAACATGGTGACATGAAATTATGAGGGAAAAGTCTCTAATTGATTGACCTTGAGTGCAATGACATCTATTTTTAACTCCTATGGCCCCAATGGGGATTAAATACGTGACTCACAATGTTCTATTGAATGATAGAGCACATAAAGGATTGCGATCAGAGATATGACTACAACCGCAGCTTCAGAACATATTATGTTTGTTCGATAGGATGGATCATCCCCATATTGGGTTTGTCATGGTTAGGTAGATTAAGAGCCAAGGCATTTTAGGTGGATAAGAATGAATCTTGTGAATAGGTCATGGGTGAACATTCGTCTAGTGGTGTGGGATGGGTTGGAATATCACTTTTCGTTGGTTATTGGATGATCCAAACCCCGCTAAGAGATCCTGATAAAAAATTTGTTCTGAATAGATAATGGAGTGATCTGGGACACCCCCATGTCTCTTCGGAGCCCACTTAAAAAAATTTCCACAGGTCTAAGATGCATATATTTAATTTATGGGGACATTAGTATAATATTGGTTCCATCCATATCCTCATTGTCCCTAGTATCCTCCGTTTTGGTGGATACAACAACTTGTTCCTTAATTATGTGTGGGAAAACAATAATTGGTGAATATTCATCATCAAAGATATTTCATTTGAAATTTATCATGTTGAGACATCCAAATATGAGGTCTCTGGAAGAGGAGGATTCCATTTTGTTTGGAGGTTCCCATAATGAAGATGTTATAGGGAATATATATACAAGAGGTAGGGCTTTCATTGGAGTAGAATATGATTCTTCCACTTCGATTTCTTTTTATATCTAGTGGTCGCACCCAGTATTGAGAATCACTTCTGATATCCCATTCTATGTTTTTCATGCTTTCACGAGTCTATACATTTATGATTTTCAGGTGGCATGAGCTTAATATAATATTTTTCAAGTAATCCAATTGTCATAATTTTTTGCATGCCTTGCTATGAATTTATAACAAACATCCTCTTCTTCTGACCCGAAGACTGTTATAAAACCCAGCCACTCTTGAATGTAGTCTAAAACAACATATACAAAGTCTAAAATGAAATTAATGACATAATTGAAGATGTATAAATTGTGGATATTATGAATGACCCTTCAATTGGAAGATATGTAGTCAGGATTGTCAGTGAGGTTGACCACATTCGGTATCCTAGGCTGTGAAAAACTGGGCCTTTATTTTACATGGATAATAATAAATAAATACGGACATGTTCATTTTATAAGATTTATACTTTGTTTATCCATTCCTCAAATACTATGTGACTCATATTTATATGTTCATTTGGCTGAGAATGATTTTCTTGATGTTACCGCTTGACATGAGTTGATGAGATGTTTGGAACTAACCTAGGTTCCTGGATAGGTACTTGCAATTAACTGAGAGTTACAGCTTATAATTATACATATATATTTATTTTCCACTACTTTGTGGGCATGCGTAAAGATTTGGATTCTTTTCATTGAATGGTTTTTATAGAAATTGTTCTTTTTCCAAAAAATCATGGAATCCACCCGAAAACATCTGGTTGATCATAGGTTTCTAAAACTCATACCATAGATTTTCATCACTGATTTCAATAATTTTCTCCTATGATAGTGTGATGCTGACTAAATAGGTTTAACCATTCCACCTTTCAATGAAAGTAGATATCCTCTTATAATCACATTGACTACTTTATATTAGATAAAAAATTGTCATTTTTTATAGTGTGGAGAGGAGATGATAATGTAAGGGATGATGATGGAATTACCATATTGAAATGGATCTTGTTGGAAGATTTTATCGCAAAAAATTATATCCCAATTAGATTCTATAGAAAACACATATTCCTTGTATCTTTCTATTGATTTTGATGGACCATCATAGGAAAACATTGAATGCCATCAGAAGTGTGTGAGATGCAATTATAGGATGCAAGAACCTTTAATGGTAGATAAAGATGGGTTTTTGATGTTCTATGGAGGTTTATTAACATCCAACCATTTCAGATATGTCTATTTTCTAGATACAGAGGTTTTTTTACCCTTCCATTGTAACAGCCCGAGATTTTATGAAAAATATTCTTTTTTATTTCACTAATGTCTTGTGTTGTAGGCTACACCAAAAGGAGCTTGCACAACACGCATCCTTGACTTGCCTTGCATTACACGCAATCACGACCTTCCTCGATAGCGTGTGTAATACACAATACCGAGTTTCACTAAACAACGATATGCTATAAAAATATTATTAAAACTAGCCGTTATGAATAGTAATAACCACTTTTTGAAATCCAGTAAATCTTATTTTTCAAAATGAACTTCAATTTTGGATTCGGAGTATCGAATTTAGCCTAAGGTGAAATTTTGGTACTTTTCGGATAACTTTCATATTCTGATGAATAGTGAAAATTACATAATTATAATTAAAAACAACTTTTTTAATCGAAATAATTAATAGTGATAAATTATTAATTTGAGTGGTTTTAAAATATATTTAGAATATATTTTTACAATTTAATACAATGTTGGTCATTGGATGTAATTTCACATTTAAACCAGACATAAACAAGTGTCAATCTTTTGATAGATATTGTTTCTTAAAAACACGCTATTTGTTTTAACAGCGGGATTTAATTATAAAATCAATTAATGCAACATCTATGTTATGAATATGGTAAAATAGACTTCATTTTTGAATTCGGAATATGAAATATAGCTTAGGATGAAATTTTGGCATTGTTATGAAAAACATCAATTTTTTATGAATAGTGAAACTACTAAGTGGTAGGTTAAAAACTGAATTTTGTATAAAACATAATTTTACCACTTCTGTGAATATAATTTCGAAAATCCGAGAGACACGGTTAATATCAAGGACTAAAATGTGGTTCAATGAGATGAAAATAATTTTTTGGTGAATAGTAACTTTTTACGATTTTTACCGCGGTTAATAGTAAATAGGGTAACTAAGGGTAAATATGATATTAATATTACCCTAACACATGTCCTAATTCTATTGGATAATTGTAATTCGACCAAAAACAACCTTATGAATAAAATATGACCATTTAGGCCCACTTGGATTAGATTAGGACATTTATTATTAATTTATTTAAAGAAGGGTTAAAATAGTTAAAATCAAAGTTTAATAAGTAAATAATTTATAATATGGGGTTATACATGAGATAAATTAGATTGTAAATATTCATTAGAAATCTAAAAAGATTTCCTACATGATGGTATTTTATTTGTAATTTTTAGACATCAAATAATTTAATTTATTTATGACACAAAGATGATGCAGTAATTATCTTATTAATGAAATATTGACATAATTGATAATATAAATACCAAAATAAATGTAATTTAAGACTTTTTATGAATTCCACTAATTTTCTAGGTTACTATGATATATTAATGTTGATTTAATCAACATGGTTTGAACATATAATTCTGTTATGACTTTCACAAAAATCATATATCAAATAGTGTCAAAATTGACACAAAATAGTTTTTAAATCAAATATTATATTATTAATTGTTCTTTTATTCCTAAAAATCTAAGGTTCGGCCAAATGACTTAGATAAGGATATATATATTAATAATAAACAATTTGGGGTTCGTTTGGCATGTTATAGTAAGTTTATTAACCATATAGTGAAAGAAAACAAAAAGACATGATAAAAGTTAAATTATTTAACTTAGAGTTAAATCTAATTGATAAGGTTAACATAATACCCTAAACTTGTCTAAATCTTACTGGTTGATAGGATTTCGACCCATCCCCACCTTACCTTCGAAATAAGACCCTTTGGAGCCATTATAAACCGATTTTGACTTTAATATAAAATAATATTTTGAGATATTCCTAAGGTGCCCCTCTCCTCCCTTATAAAAGGGCACCTCCTCCCCCTCCTCCTCACACCAAATTGAGCATTCAAGCTCGGCCAACCCCTGCCATTTTCCCTTCTCCACTTCCCTAGAAACATCCTAGAGGTTCTGGTCTTCCTCAAAGACCAATTGTAGTGCCCTAAGAGGAGGTCTCAAAGAGGCGTTTCAAAGAAGAGGTAATTACCGTTACCAATTCTTTCATCTTTATTTCTTCTTCCACTTCTTCTTCTTAGGTTGTTTCATTATGAAGTAATAACATCAGTATTACTCATATACTGATATGTTATTATAAGTATGAAACAACCCTATTTCACCATCTATCCATCCTACGGAAAAAGAAATCACCGCGCGTGCGTACGTACGGAATACCGTCTCCACGCCGTGGTGTAATCTATTTTCCACCACCACCTTACATGGATGGGTATAATGGTGTAAAGAATAACTATACATAGTTATTAAAACATCATATTGATTCTGATATATTGTATAATCCACTCCAATTCAATTCAATATTTATGGAAATGATATCATCGCTCGTGCGTACGTACGGAATACCGTCTCCACGACGCGATGAGATTCATTCTCCAGGTTAACCATTTAAGAATGATTATAAAGTATATATAAGAAATAATAATGAAATATATGACATTATAAAGCTACTGGATTTATGTATATATATATATGTATGTCATCTACTTACTTCCATTCAAGACAATAGGGAAAGGAAAACAGTGTTCATGCGTACGTACGGACTACCGTCTCCATGAACGATGTTTTTCATTTCATTTATCTATCTATTATATATATATATATATACTGAAAATATATGATATATAAATAATATTTTATATTCTGGAAGTAAGTAAATCATGATATAAGTAATAATAATGTCAAGAACAACAAGTCAAAACACCTACGATAAAAGAAACGATTTTACCCAAAACGCTTCTTTAACATTGAATTTACAAAAGAACGGGTAATATAATGTCATAAGTGAACCATATATGATATCATAACAATGAATATGATTCTGTAATAAGTCAATGACATTATTTAAACCATTATACAGGAGCTTCGGACACGTACAAAGCAAATCGGACCTAAGGTAAGGGAAATATCACAATCTCATTTTTATCCGAGATTGTTTATTCGTAAGTATTTACTGGGGTGTATTTTATCATCCACATCCATGTTCCCTCAATAGGTAATATTGTTTCCATCCAATTGCAATAGTTTAAATCCAATTTTACCCTTAGGTGAGTTTTTAGTAAAGAATCTGAAAGGAATCTTTTGTCGTTTTTCCGTACGAGGTACTTTTTGACTTTTCCGACAAAAGTACGAAGAATGTTTTTTTAACTTATACAGCACGAACGGATTTCTACTGTTTTATAAAGCCTTATTTTCATGAAGCTTCCTCTAAAAGATTTCATGACTATTTTCAATAAAATCTATTTCTTTTAAAATTGCATGATGTTTTGTGAAAAGAAATTGATTTTGAAGAAGAAAAGATATTTTCCTCAAGAATTCAATTCAAGTGTTTTATCAAAATTATTTTCCATATAAGACAATAAAGGGTTCTGTTTCTATCCATATTTTTACATTGATTTGACTATGTTGTGATGGAATTATGTTTATGAATTCCTTTATCTTATATGAATGGTTTTATGATGTCATGTTGTTTAAGAATCCCATTTTTATTACATGGGTTATGCAATGATGTATGATTTATGATTTTGTGGCACACATAAGAAAGGATTCATTAAGAGATGGGTGGGACCTATATCTCCCTCCAATGCATTGGGTAAAGATTTTATATCTCATGAGATAGACATGGCTGAAATGGTAGGTTATACCGGTTCAGTGAAACAGGACTGAAACGAGGGTTACTCAATTCAGAAAGGGACTTTGTCCACTAAGATAGTCTTGGAAATGAGTCTTGACTAACAAGAAATGATCTTCTATGATTATGTGTGTATGCCACAAAGTTTCATGTTTTATGTTATGATTATTGGTATTACATTTCACTTCTATGATTTATCCCATGTTATGATATTATGAGCTCTTTTGCAGGTTAAGATTTCCAAAAGCTATGTTCTTATATGATATGATTGATATTTCTTTTGTTTACCCTTACTGAGCATTTGAGCTCACCCTTTTATGTTTTCTTTTCCCCAGGAGATAAAGAAGGGTTTTAGGTGTAAAAAAAAGAAGATCTTTATGGGAGATGTTGAAGATCTTTCACCACGATTAGAAGATTACGTTCCGAGTTTCCAAAGACACTAAACTATTACGATCCTTGTGTGTTTGTATTTTTGTTATGTACTAAGTATTCCGAAAATGTAATGTAATGTCCATGTACGTCAGGATACGGGTCTCTACAGTTGGTATCAGAGGAAATGTTTAGTCAACCTTTGGAAACTAGGATGCGAGAACTTTAGTGAGATCCCTAGAGATATTTCTAAGGTATGTCTAGGGATGTCCGTAAGGATAAGTATACGTATAGGATATATTGCTAGAACTACGGTAACGATCTTATAATTTAACCTAAGATGTTAGATATTGAAGTTACTCCCCCTTTATTATGTTGTTTTCCCTAGCATGATTTTTTCCTCTCACACTATTCTTTTTGGGTTTTAGAAAATGGATGGAAACAAGGTGATTCACGATAATGGAGGATATGCTGGACAATGGAATGATATTTTTCATGAGCAACCAAATGAAATGGGATTTGGAAGTCCAAAAATCATTATTATGCCGAATCAGCAATCTCATAATATAATCAATAAAGTAAAATTTGGTAAGTTTCCTGACTCGGCTAATAAGAGAAAGATGGAGTTTCATGATGATCATAGAGGAAAGAAAGTTCAATTTCCCCTATGTAAATCATGTGGGAAGAGGCATCAAGGAGAATGTTTCAAAGGAACTGGAAGATGCTTTGGGTGTGGAAAAGAAGGACACAAAGCCAGTAAGTGTAAAGGAAAAGGTTCAGTTAATACCAGGGATGAGGATAATGGTATTGCTACGACATCAAAAATGGTTAAGTGTTTTAAATGTGGAATGTATGGGCATTATGCAAACAAATACCCTAAGGGAAAGACTCATGAAGAGAATCAGTATGGTCATATGGGAAGTATTTATGTGGATGATGATGAAGAGACTACCAATGGTATGTGAGATGAAAGAATTGTTGAAGCTCGGTCAATGGTTTAAGAATGTAGTGGAATGATTACATGTTTATCATGTGTAATGTTGTATAAGTAATCTCATGGTACTATGGAATAAAGAGACATGTAAGGATTGTAACATTGTTGTCTGATTAATGTTACTAGTATCCATGAAAGGTTATTCAGATATTTTTGGAATGAAGATGATATGCGCATAATGAAGGGATAAGGGGAAAATGAAATGTTTGACAGTATTCATGAGCTCATGATTGATATAAGGACTAAGTGATATCATGGTTTGAGTATATAGAATTTTGAGGATTTCGGTATGTGAAAAGTGTTAACTTTTAACTGCATTCAAGTTTTCACTAAGGTTCAATGGGTATTCAAGAGAGTACAAGATTAAGGCCTTTGAATGTTTGGAATGTGACCAACAAGATATATCTTATGATATATAGGGATCAAAGATGGTATTAAATCTCTGGTAATCGTTTTCACTATATTATGACAATGGACTGCAGTATTATGGATAAGCCTAAAGATTGGAATAGATTATGTTGGACAAAAGTTAGGATAGAAATTTTTTCGATATTATTGATTGGATGTTATAGTAATATAGTTCTAGAAAAAGGACAACATGCAGGATGGGCGACAGCCCATCGCTTCGGACAAGGCTGTGGGAATCGAACCCACAACCGAATTGCGACTGGCCTTTATCGCCTACCACTGGCCTACAGGAAGTCCCTGTTTAGTAGAAACTAGTTTTATTATATTAAGCAGTATGATATATGAAGTATAAGTCCATTTTAGAAACCATATATGATTAATCCCACTATAGATCGACTTATGTATATAAATTTTGCTAACCTTTTGAGACAGATGGAATGACCCGTCATTCTATCACATGATCTGCTAACACTTCACGAATAACAAATTTAACTAAGAGATGAAGTGGAAATTGTTAAAGGCACGAACAACAGTGAGATTGTACCAAAATAAAGTAAGTATTTATTCTAATTCAAATTCTTTAACTTTAGGAAATGATCTTGAAAACCAAAAATGTTGTCCTAGTGATCTTATACCTGATGAATCAGATTGTACCTTATATCATCACATATCTATGGATTTGTGATTACTGGCTTTTCCATAGCCATGTTCTCTACCACTCTCCATCAGAACATGATGGTTAGATTTCTCTTCCATATCCATATTTTTACCTATGTGGAAACCCGGCGATTAGTTTATTTGGGTAATCGTTACATTTCATACTTTAGTTTTTAAAGCCAAGTTTTTGTATTCCTTTTTACGATGTGGGATTCTATTAAAGAATCTTTCGAATAGTAAACCATTTATAACCCCGACGAATTTCGAGGGCAAAATTCATTTTAAGGGGGGTAGAATGTAACAGCCCGAGATTTTATGAAAAATATTCTTTTTTATTTCACTAATGTCTTGTGTTGTAGGCTACACCAAAAGGAGCTTGCACAACACGCATCCTTGACTTGCCTTGCATTACACGCAATCACGACCTTCCTTGATAGCGTGTGTAATACACAATACCGAGTTTCACTAAACAACGATATGCTATAAAAATATTATTAAAACTAGCCGTTATGGATAGTAATAACCACTTTTTGAAATCCAGTAAATCTTATTTTTCAAAATGAACTTCATTTTTGGATTCGGAGTATCGAATTTAGCCTAAGGTGAAATTTTGGTAGTTTTCGGATAACTTTCATATTCTGATGAATAGTGAAAATAACTAAATTATAATTAAAAACAACTTTTTTAATCGAAATAATTAATAGTGATAAATTATTAATTTGAGTGGTTTTAAAATATATTTAGAATATATTTTTACAATTTAATACAATGTTGGTCATTGGATGTAATTTCACATTTAAACCAGACATAAACAAGTGTCAATCTTTTGATAGATATTGTTTCTTAAAAACACGCTATTTGTTTTAACAGCGGGATTTAATTATAAAATTAATTAATGAAACATCTATGTTATGAATATGGTAAAATAGACTTCATTTTTGAATTCGGAATATGAAATATAGCTTAGGATGAAATTTTGGCATTGTTCTGAAAAACATCAATTTTTTATGAATAGTGAAACTACTAAGTGGTAGGTTAAAAACTGAATTTTGCATAAAACATAATTTTACCACTTCTGTGAATGGAATTTAGAAAATCCGAGAGACACGGTTAATATCAAGGACTAAAATATGGTTCAATGAGATGAAAATAATTTTTTGGTGAATAGTAACTTTTTACGATTTTTACCGCGGTTAATAGTAAATAGGGTAACTAAGGGTAAATATGATATTAATATTACCCTAACACATGTCCTAATTCTATTGGATAAGTGTAATTCGACCAAAAACAACCTTATGAATAAAATATGACCATTTAGGCCCACTTGGATTAGATTAGGACATTTATTATTAATTTATTTAAAGAAGGGTTAAAATAGTTAAAATCAAAGTTTAATAAGTAAATAATTTATAATATGGGGTTATATATGAGATAAATTAGATTGTAAATATTAATTAGAAAGCTAAAAAGATTTCCTACATGATGGTATTTTATTTGTAATTTTTAGACATCAAATAAGTTAATCTATTTATGACACAAAGATGATGCAGTAATTATCTTATTAATGAAATATTGACATAATTGATAATATAAATACCAAAATAAATGTAATTTAAGACTTTTTATGAATTCCACTAATTTTCTAGGTTACTATGATATATTAATGTTGATTTAATCAACTTGTTTCGAACATCTAATTCTGTTATGACTTTCACAAAAATCATATATCAAATAGTGTCAAAATTGACACAAAATAGTTTTTAAATCAAATATTATATTATTAATTGTTCTTTTATTCCTAAAAATCTGAGGTTCGGCCAAATGACTTAGATAAGGATATATATATTAATAATAAACAATTTGGGGTTCGTTTGGCATTTTATAGTAAGTTTATTAACCATATAGTGAAAGAAAACAAAAAGACATGGTAAAAGTTAAATTATTTAACTTAGAGTTAAATCTAATTGATAAGGTTAAAATAATACCCTAAACTTGTCTAAATCTTATTGGTTGATAGGATTTCGACCCATCCCCACCTTATCTTCGAAATAAGACCCTTTGGAGCCATTATAAACCGATTTTGACTTTAATATAAAATAATATTTTGAGATATTCCTAAGGTGCCCCTCTCCTCCCTTATAAAAGGGCACCTCCTCCCCCTCCTCCTGACACCAAATTGAGCATTCAAGCTCGGCCAACCCCTGCCATTTTCCCTTCTCCACTTCCCTAGAAACATCCTAGAGGTTCTGGTCTTCCTCAAAGACCAATTTTAGTGCCCTAAGAGGAGGTCTCAAAGAGGGGCTTCAAAGAAGAGGTAATTACCGTTACCAATTCTTTCATCTTTATTTCTTCTTCCACTTCTTCTTCTTAGGTTGTTTCATTATGAAGTAATAACATCAGTATTACTCATATACTTATATGTTATTATAAGTATGAAACAACCCTATTTCACCATCTATCCATCCTACGGAAAAAGAAATCACCGCGCGTGCGTACGTACGGAATACCGTCTTCACGCCGTGGTGTAATCTATTTTCCACCACCACCTTACATGGATGGGTATAATGGTGTAAAGAATAACTATACATAGTTATTAAAACATCATATTGATTCTGATATATTGTATAATCCACTCCAATTCAATTCAATATTTATGGAAATGATATCATCGCTCGTGCGTACGTACGGAATACCGTCTCCACGACGCGATGAGATTCATTCTCCATGTTAACCATTTAAGAATGATTATAAAGTATATATAAGAAATAATAATGAAATATATGACATTATAAAGCTACTGGATTTATGTATATATATATATATGTATGTCATATACTTACTTCCATTCAAGACAATAGGGAAAGGAAAATAGCGTTCATGCGTATGTACGGACTACCGTCTCCATGAACGGTGTTTTTCATTTCATTTATCTATCTATTATATATATATATATATACTGAAAATATATGATATATAAATAATATTTTATATTCTGGAAGTAAGTAAATCATGATATAAGTAATAATAATGTCAAGAACAACAAGTCAAAACACCTACGATAAAAGAAACGATTTTACCCAAAACGCTTCTTTAACATGGAATTTACAAAAGAACGGGTAATATAATGTCATAAGTGAACCATATATGATATCATAACAATGAATATGATTCTGTAATAAGTCAATGACATTATTTAAACCATTATACAGGAGCTTCGGACACGTACAATGCAAATCGGACCTAAGGTAAGGGAAATATCACAATCTCATTTTTATCCGAGATTGTTTATTCGTAAGTATTTACTGGGGTGTATTTTATCATCCACATCCATGTTCCCTTAATAGGTAATATTGTTTCCATCCACTTGCAATAGTTTAAATCCAATTTTACCCTTAGGTGAGTTTTTAGTAAAGAATATGAAAGGAATCTTTTGTCGTTTTTCCGTACGAGGTACTTTTTGACTTTTCCGACAAAAGTACGAAGAATGTTTTTTTTAAATTATACGGCACGAACGGATTTCTAATGTTTTATAAAGCCTTATTTTCATGAAGCATCCTCTAAAAGATTTCATGACTATTTTCAATAAAATCTATTTCTTTTAAAATTTCATGATGTTTTGTGAAAAGAAATTGATTTTGAAGAAGAAAGGATATTTTCCTCAAGAATTCAATTCAAGTGTTTTATCAAAATTATTTTCCATATAAGACAATAAAGGGTTCTGTTTCTATCCATATTTTTACATTGATTTGACTATGTTGTGATGGAATTATGTTTATGAATTCCTTTATCTTATATGAATGGTTTTATGATGTCATGTTGTTTAAGAATCCCATTTTTATTACATGGGTTATGCAATAATGTATGATTTATGATTTTGTGGCACACATAAGAAAGGATTCATTAAGAGATGGGTGGGACCTATATCTCCCTCCAATGCATTGGGTAAAGATTTTATATCTCATGAGATACACATGGCTGAAATGGTAGGTTATACCGGTTCAGTGAAACAGGACTGAAACGAGGGTTACTCGATTCAGAAAGGGACTTTGTCCACTAAGATAGTCTTGGCAATGAGTCTTGACTAACAAGAAATGATCTTCTATGATTATGTGTGTATGCCACAAAGTTTCATGTTTTAAGTTATGATTATTGGTATTACATTTCACTTCTATGATTTATCCCATGTTATGATATTATGAGCTCTTTTGCAGGTTAAGATTTCCAAAAGCTATGTTCTTATATGATATGATTGATATTTCTTTTGTTTACCCTTACTGAGCATTTGAGCTCACCTTTTTATGTTTTCTTTTCCCCAGGAGATAAAGAAAGGTTTTAGGTGTAAAAAAAAGAAGATCTTTATGGGAGATGTTGAAGATATTTCACCACGATTAGAAGATTACGTTCCGAGTTTCCAAAGACACTAAACTATTACGATCCTTGTGTGTTTGTATTTTTGTTATGTACTAAGTATTCCGCAAATGTAATGTAATGTCCATGTACGTCAGGATACGGGTCTCTACATCCATAGATTCCATGCGAGTATCAAAGGACTCAGTGACCTTATGTACCTCTAGGGGCACTATAATATGAGATACCTCACATATAAATGGAGTAGGGGGTGATTCTGTGGTCTCACATTCATCTCAATCTTCTTCTAAATTCATTATAGGACTAAATGATTTCCCTGATGAGGGGGACGTTATCGCCACAACAAAGGGATGTAATTATCATTTTCACCTTTCTCATTTAGGATGTTGGACAGTCAAGATCTAAATTGAATTTATACTAATATACCACAGTTACTAGTGGATTTTCAATGAGAGTGGTAATTTTCATCTCTTCCTGATGATGATACCTAGTGGTAATATTCCACGTAATTAGATCCTCTTTTAGTTTCATGTGAGTTTTTATTTCTCACTAATGTTATGCTAGTTGTTGTTCCATGGATGGAATCTCCACACTTCATGATGGTGATTAAGATGTGGAAAACCCAATCAATTTCTCAATAGAAGAATTTCACATGGGATATGTGAAATTATTTTTCAATTAGGAGAGAACTTGGATCCTTCTATGGTTCTAGGTGTGGGCAGCCTCGATTGGTTCATCTAAATCTCCCTCCTCTAGGGGTACATTTTGTGTGGTCTATCCATCTACATTCACATCATGGCCAATTTCTCCCATGGTGATAGTGATATCATTAACATAGGTTTATAAATTAAATGATGGTTTCCCATTATAGTAAACAATATGGACTGATATTTAATTACTTTCATTAGGGTTTTTACATAACCAATTAGCCATATAAAGAGATTTTTCCTTATGTCCCTGGAGGGAATTGATCTACTTTTTTATATGATCCTCCCATATAGGACTATGAGAAATTAATTTGAAATATATTTTGGTTGTGGATTTCGTATAGGCCTTGAACTTTAGAATTTTTTATCACGGTGGTTGGGGTAGTTGGGATACTAATTGATTTAATCCCAACCTAAATAATATTGACACTCTTCATGTTGATTATGATACTGAAAATTACCCCATACATGTAGGTTGTGGGTCATTCAGCACTGAATTTGGAAAATATTTTTCATGTTGATGAGGATCCAATGATTTCATTGAAGGACATGATGATTCTCAGGATAGACATGCAGATATATGTTCCCCCACCCCAATGTAGTGGGGGTGATATGTGATCTCCATTGATTTTCTCAGTGACATCTTAACAGATTATGATCCTAGATATTATGATTGACATATGACTTTACATAGCCTAGTGTTATGGGGTTCATTTACAGTTGTCATGGATATGTCATGAATCCTATACAGAAACAATGATCCAAGGGGTAGATGTGGTGGTAGAAATTCCCCATGCCGTAACGTTTGGGTCCTCTTCTAGATGGCCATTATAGAACCTACTGCAATGTAATGTTTGATGTGATGTAGTTGTTCTCACATTGTATATGGGTGTGATGAAACCCCATGATGATAATTATTATACATGGAATGTTGCGTGCATGATCACAAATTTTATATCTATATCTAAAATGTGTTCTCATTACATCATTGGTCCTAGTTTGGTATCATATTAGATATCATATCCCTCCATTCATGATGTATTGGACTCATTGAATATATGGAATTCCACTATATTTACCATATTGATGGAGTGTTACCTTGTGCCCAAATTTATATAGAGGATATAACATTAGATGTCAGCGAATCTGAAGTGTTTTATTGATCCATGGGTGTGAGAAAGTGTATCACTCTATACTATATCGACCAATAAATATTTACTGATAAAATTTATCGAAAATTAGTTACTAAAACATCATTATGCAATGGTGTCATGTATGTTCCATATTTTCACTATTGGTTTCCAAATTTGAATCCAGGGTCATGGAGATAAAAGATAGGTATAGTTGACAACATGGTATCTTCAATTTTTGAAGGTGAAACTTCTATCCTAGGTATGGGAGATGTCATGGCCTCAACCATTAATTAATAAAATACATATTTGTATATAGATATTTCATTAAATCCTTTTTTGATCATATTGGTTCTCACAATCAGAAGTAGAGACGGGAAATAACATTTTGGTAAGTTCATTTCTAATTAACACACATCCCATGTCAATATTAGCCACATCCTTATCATACATACATACCATAATCCATTAATACCATAGTATATGTCTTTTATGGTCACACACATAAGATAGTAGAGTGATGTTGGATGTTTAATGGAACCATATAATGTTTACACATTTATTTCGAGAACCTATATATGCAATGGAATATGTGTTTTGAATACTTCTATATATTATGGTATTTGGGAAAGGGGATAATTTATGTGTTTGTGGGAGATATAATCACAAGTAGGTTTAACATGGTGGATATCATGAATAGATTACCTATGATCTATATCCATACTACCATAAAGAGTATTATCATAGTAATGAACATATTTTTATTCTGATTTTATAGATTAGTCGATGGGAAACCATGTGTTATATATTTTCTCTTACATATTTAAGGACACTGACATTAAGCATATTAGGAATATGAGATTTTTTATAAATCATGGTAAGAATACTCTAACTCTCATTTTCTTGTTATGCAGGGATATGATCCAAATGTTTAAATGTTCTCAAAATATGTATATAACCATGTTTTTCAATGGGAATAGGCTTATAATACTGAGATAATGGTACACCATTATAATAATACATTTCATTGATGATAGGTTTATGTGAATATCCCATAGAGCCGTCCTTTCTATAATTAGGGGCTTCAGTAAAGAAGGGATTATGGGAATGATCTTAAGCCTTTTGGATATTCCACTGGACTTTCCTGGTTTGAGTATGATCCTACAGTGATGCATGTTCCAATCACACATAGTGATACCTTGTTAAAATTGGAATATGATTCTTGTTTGAATATTCATTCCTTTTTAGAATACATAGATGGACCTATAGATTGGGTGAATTGATATAAGCCTCCTCCAAATATTCCATAGAATGATGTTGGTGTAGACATTCGTTGGTAGATGCACGAAGATTCTCCTAGCTTCCGTGATCTACTAATGATTGCCCGGTAAATTCAATGACCGAAATATGAGTATCTACTGAGGATTTTTACATTATACCTTGGTCATCTACGAACAGAATGAAGATATATGCCTAATCCTATCCCACTAGAATATGCTTCTAGACATCTTATAAATGAATAGGAGACAATCCTAAGGCTTGTTACCCTCTCAAATGGTAATCCCTAACTAGGAAGTGTATATGAGCCTGATCCATAACCATTGGAATATGTCTCCTACATTATTTGATAGGTATGTTCCCCAACCCCAATGCATTTTTACCTCTCAATAGGTGATTCCCCATTGGACTAGATGATTGTTCCTAGTCTGATTCCTCTTCCATTATCGCAATAATCAAATATAACTCTTTGATGGGATCAAATTTTTATTCTTTCATTGGTAAAACCACTACATTATACTGATCAGAGTGTTGTGTTTTACTAGTAGTATAGATTGGATTTTGTGATGGATCCATTATCTGTTGTAGTGCTAGAATATTTCTAGGGAGATCTTTAATTATCACTAAAATATATTGTAATTTCATCAAATTATGTGTAGGAATATTAGCTAGCACATTTTCCATCTCAATTATCCACAATATGATATCTTCGTTGAAGAATGGATATACACCCCTTTTTTCCTCCTTCTTCAATTAAAATATTCCTATGGGATTCATGTATAGGGTTTGATATGATTGTGTACCCCATGACTAATACGAGAATATTCCCATGGACTTTTTCTAAATCAGTAGGGACATGAGCCTGCTTGATTCATGATACTAGAATATTCCATCATGCATCGTTAGAGGAATTGGGGTTATTACCCACTCTTAGATACCCATAGCATTTCACCTCCTATGATACTCCCATATTTATCATCTACGGTTATAAAAGGTAGTAATGTGTCGGATGATACATTCATCATGAGATAGGTCGGTACATGGGGGATAGTGTTGGTGATAACAGTTGACCAAAGCACCCCTTAACGGAACATGAACCAAAAGGGATCCATATTTGTCTTCCTGATCCACTGTCATTAGATATTTAAGAAGATAGATATCGTACATCGAGGAAAAGCTCAAAATTTTGTTGGTTATAGATGTAAGTTAAATTTTCTTAGCAGCCGCTCTTCCTATACAACGTCGAATAACCATTTTCTATTTTTGGAGAATCTCTTATGTATCTTCCATGGTCAGGATTTTACTATGCCAGTTTTGCTATCATACCATGGTGTTTTCCACCTATTATTAGAGTTTTTGAGAAGGTGAGACTATTTTCGGGACCACAGGGGTTGCATCTGTAGATTATTTACTATAATGAAATCATGATGATGAAGAAATTATCTAAAAACAGAATGTTACTATTAGTATATATATATATATATATAGATAAAAAACGTGGATACTAATCTATAGTAGGTATAATATGATCAAATTGATATGTGTGTGTAAGAATTTTTTTTATTCTGGATTAACACATTCTACTCACTTAGACTTATAAAAGTGGGTCTTTAATTATTTCTTTACAATATTATTTATATAGGATCACATATAAGATCATTCCAGCCTTAATATGTTGTCTCTAAGTAGTATACAATACAATGTGTATTGATGCATGATTATTTTTCAATTTGAGAGATTAAAATTGGGTTTTCTAATCTTGCATTTTATGTTTTACAAATAAAATGGAACGATATATTATAACCCTATTATTTTTTCTTACAGATGTTCATTTTTTGTTCTCCATTTTTTGGATATAGTGGTAAAACAAGATGTTCGGATGGATAATAACATGTCATATTTTTGTTAGAGAGATTCATGATATGTTCACTATTTTTTTCTTTATGGTTATAGGAACTATTAGAAACCATAATTGATGTGGATTTTGTGTTGAATGATTGTTGATTGTGGGGTGTGTTTTTATTTTTAATAATCCGGAATATTTGTGTTGTTGTTTTCACTCTTACCAAAAACATCCCCTGGTTCCCCCATCCAAAGCTATGTATAGACCAAATTTCTAATGGTTGGTGATCTTCCAGAGTTTCAGGCCCACCGAATCTGGGGGAATCATGTTGGTGAAGGGGATGTGAGTTCTTTCTCATCGATCCCCATTGGGGGGAATTGTGTCATACTCTTTAACTATCTTATAGTTTTATGAAATGTTCAATAATTTCATCCTAATCCCAATATATGTCGAGTTACCCTAACAAAATTATCATTAGTTAAATCAATTTATTGTGAAAAAATGTGGACACTTCTATGTATAAATCCTTAAGCCTACAATGTTTCATATCATTTTCTAGTAATGGGTGGTGGATATGTGTTAATGTTTCATAACCAAGTACTTTGAAATTCTCTACCATACAAGGAGGTTCATAATATTATATGGGGATTGAGCCATTATTAGGCATCCAATATAACCTATTCATTATTGGAATCAAATCATATATTTTTTGGGACCCATGTAGTGTAACATCACATGTAAAACATATATATAGGTTCTCTTAGATAGTAGGTGTTCATGCCAGATTCATGGAGGGATGTCCTATGTATCCTGATTATATAGAGAATCAGGATCATTGTAGTTTATATCTTTAGGTACTATTCACTGATGATGTGCTTGTTATTGATGAAATTAATTACATAGATGAAATGATTATTTTTGTTCCATATCCCACATGATAAATGATTATTTTGAGAAACAAGGGATGCATATCAATAATTTTTAATTCTATATGACATGGGACTTATATGCTGGGACCGTCCTAATAAGATTTATTATAGATCCATGG
This sequence comes from Viscum album, assembly GCA_963277665.1. Lineage (NCBI taxonomy): Eukaryota > Viridiplantae > Streptophyta > Magnoliopsida > Santalales > Viscaceae > Viscum > Viscum album. The sequence goes on along the minus strand of OY728143.1, from coordinate 792,231,176 downwards.
TATTTGAGATATGTCTTATGTATCTTGGTTATGGAAAGATTCCATGTCATCATAGTATAGTTTCATTCCAAGCACTCCGATGGAAGAGGTAGAGTGACAATGTCATTTGAATGATTGGTTCCCAATGTTCAAAATATCAAAACATAATTCTTACCCTAAAAGGTATGTATATTCGTTCTTGAGAATTAAGAATGCATCATTTATATCATGGTTATTTTAGCAATCAGAGTTATCATAGAATAATGAATTATTCATTCAGCTAATGACTGAGGTGAATGTGTATAACCCACTTGTTGGTGTTTATATACTCATGTTTCCTAGGATTTTAGTGACTCAAAATGTGAATAACATTCCTATTTAAACTCTCTAATATCAAGTGAGATATTATTAGTGTGGGGAACACCAGACGGAAAATGATTTACATCATCACCCGGTGGGTGAGGGACCTACGAACTGGGGACACCCTTTATGTATTTTATGTAGATCTGTGTCCTTTAAATGCATCTGATGTATTCGGATTATGGTGGGAATCAATGTTATCATAGTTCATTTGGTCGAGGCATACACACTAAGGTTCCCTAATATTTTTTTGTGGTTTATGGTGTATATGATATCAATATTTAAATTCCTTAATCCCACGTAATCTTGGATCATTGTGAGAAACAATTGATATAACGTAATCAATTACATTTAATTTTGAATAAGTGATATAAATGAAGAAATTTTGATGCCGAATCAAATTGGAGCTCTAAAAATTGTTATTGGTACCCTACATATCATAAATTTAGAAGGAATAAAAGTCACTATAATTCAATTTTTGGGACATACATACAATTGCTTCCATATTGATCAGGTATTACAGTCCAAGGACGGAAAATTTTAGCATATCATGGGATGCCCTTATGACCTGGCCAACATGTCTAGAGGTTATAAAATGACCTAGTTGACTTGTCTGGAAAACATCACATGATCTAAATGGTTCATTATTTATGTCATCACATAACACTGCAGACATTTCTAGGGGGTTTCACATGATCTAGTTGACATTCCTTCATGTATTCAAAGGATTTATCTAATTAATAGAGAGGGTGTCATGGTAGTGTGTTCGAACAATCTCTTGGGGTGTCACGTGTCTTAGTTGGAACCCCTAGATGACATCTAAATATATGGCCAAAATTAATAAGCGAAACACAACACTCAACTGACTTTCTTGAAGGGTATCAAGAGAACTTTGTTAACATACCAAAATTCACTCGCAATAATTTTCTAACATCATCTAGCATATTTCTATTAGCCAAGAGATGTATCTAACAGAATTTATGAGACAATAGAGATTGTACTAGAAGATTTTATGTCACAAAAGTTGAATTCTTAGGGTGATAGTGTGGCCTATTATAACATGTATACAATATTTTCCATGACTAAAATACCATGGTGATGAAGCATCCTAAGATCTTTGTGGAATGTTCTAGAGTGGTTCTGTGTCCGTGAGGTCTCATTCATTGTGAATAAGGGTCATAATTTTTTTTCTTATGTATTAATCCATTAATCTTTGTTATAGATCTTATCTCATTACTTTCTTATATATATTCAGTATCAGTTTTTTTAGTCTCATGTGATCTGGGAGATGTGTGGAATGTTCATCACAGATCTTTACTGAATTCCTTCATGTTTTTTAAGAATGATCATGTGATGTGATTTATGTAGGGCATATGATCACTTCTGTGATTTTCTTGAATATTAATTAGCATTATGATTTCTAGTCATGAAATTAGATACTATAGGAAGTCAGTTCTAGTGCTTTGATATGTTGATGTGCCAGTACATGAAAATGCTAAACTTTTCTCAAAGGATGGGGTAAGGGATTTACCAATATTTCCACCTATATTATTTTAAGGTTTTTAAAGAGTATCTGGAATTGACACAGGATTCGGTAGGTAATCAGTTATATATCAATGTGGCTTCATGAGACATTTTTGTGGATAACTCTTAGAGCATTTCTTGATTATCTGTGACAACCAATACACCTCATAGATGCCTCCATTATTGGATTATTATCAATTAATTTGGACTTTTTGATCAATAAATAATGTTTAAGGGCTTAAATAATATCATATTGACTTCTCAAATTGATGTTATAATATTAATGTACCTTTTTAAAAGAATCTGTTAGATTCTTGATTCCTTGCTTGCAAAAGTTTGTGAGGTAAGGGAGGCTTCTTCTAGGGACATTAAGAGATCAGAGTGACTTGTTCATGAGTCTCTCTAGACCATATTCATACTATTTTATCACATAAAAATTGATTTATAACCACAAGAGGCTTCCACCTCCCCCAAATTTACTAGCATTATTTTATTTTCTAATGTTCAGGGGTGAAGAACAATTACATGATTAATTATAAAGATAATTACCCTACCTTTTAGAGATTCATTGCATGAACAATAATTGTCATGTAGTGTTTCTTGAGAATTTAATTTTAATTCCATCCATTTTCCCTTAGGGAGAATATTTGGATAACATGATTTCATAGACATACTATAGGCCTTTATAAAATGGGAATGACAAGCCTAAATGATTCCATGATATGAAGTGGGCATATAACTAGAGAAATAATGTGTCATGTATATTTCTTAGGGTTTCATCGTATGCAATTCATAAATTTCAAGAGGTTCCCACCTCCACACAAATATCCATTGTTATATTTCACAAGGGCATATTGGTCTTATTTATTTTCTCGAATGATGTGATGTAAAATAAAACATCACATAGTTGATGTGTAACATGATCAATATGACGACTAAGGACCTCCGCCGTTGGGGAAAATTTATTAACATTATTGAAGGATTTTTGGTTGTATTTCCATAATCTTTTTAATAACAAAATGTGAGACCTAGGGGTCTTTCCAGCCACCTCAACACCTTGATTTTTTGTATGATTAACAATTGCGAGAGTTGAATGGCATTTCAAAGGTGTGATTTGAAGGAAATATTGTAGTATATGTTTTGTAAATAGATTCTTCATGTGACCACATGATACCCAAGTGATTGTGATTCACCAGAGTAATCATGTGATATATAGTTATTTGTCATATTCTTCATCCATTTTATTTTTGGGAAATATTACCTAGATTCATGTAATTATTCCGTTTTTATTTGTACAATGGTCATTTGATGGGAATCGATAAACATCATTGGGGTTAAAATGTAATTTATTATAATAATCTAATAAAGTAGTGAGATTTATAGAAATGGAAAATATTAAAAAATAAAATAAACATTCATGCACCACCGATGGTGACATAATGCTAGTTATGTTGTGAAATTTTTAGGAACTCTCTCACAAATTCGTCCCATGTTTAGAAAATCTGACCTCAGGTCTACCTAGACATCATAGACAACATACTAACAATACGGAATGATTTTTTTAACTAGACCTATAATACCTCTTCTTCATTACCCATCCTCGATACCCTGGAACCATGATACACAATTTGTAGCATATATGGAATGAAGGGATTTCTCCATCACCACGAGTTGGAAAATAGAACATGGAATTTTTTAGAATGAAGAGTATATGAGTTCTACCATTAAAAAAATAAAATATTGATATAAAAGTTTTCATATCAAAACTCCCAATAAAGAATTAGAAGGAGTCAAATACATAAAACAATACCAAAACTGATATATAAATATATTTATTTAACATCATCATAAAATTCCATAAAGAAACTATAAAAATTATCTAAATGTAATGTTCCATTTGATCCTCAACTGAACTAGTCACCATTTCCACTATAAAGTAATGTGGATCCAAAACATTCACCCCTATCAATTGGTGACATTAATTTTCATTGAATTGAAAAAAGAATATAAAAAATGATCGATGTTAATGTTAGGGTGTGAGATATAAATATCATTAGGTTCTCACAATAATATGTACACAATATTTAATAAAAAAAAAAAATAATTTCAACTAAAAAAATCATGGTGTAAAAGAATATATCAATTTCAAATTTAAAACAATCCTGATTATTATTCAATAGATGTATGATATTTCAAATAATAGTGTAATAAATCATTTTATATAAAATTCATTATATAATTTATTTTGAATTAGTAAAACATATTGATAACAAAAACATAATTTAATCAAACAAAATTAAGCAAGAACTATGGGGACCTTCAATGTATTACATTTAATTCTATATATAGTCTCTTCACATATCTCATATAAGCAGTGATGGAAAAACTTGTGTTCACACTTTCCATAAGATCCGGAAGAATGGGACTAATAAATATTCCATCATGGATAATCATGATGAAAAAGGTTATTGATTGTTTTTTCCCCTTTATTTCATCGACTCTTGTGTATATCAATGTGAAATTTTATAAAATAACCCAGTGACAAACCAATTCCTCATATTATGAATCATTCAATGAATAATGTGAAAATTGTCACATTTCTTATAAAATATTTAATTACAATTCAACTTCCCAATATTCAATTTTATTATCACAATTAAATTTTAAAACAAAAGCATTGGTTTCTATTAATAGCATGATATTCACCTACAATACCAATAATTGGTGTTTGTTATTTCATTTTAATTCACACTTACCTTCCCAATTTCTATAATCATCTCATCATTGTCATCAATTAACAAAATTCACCTCACAATTAACATTTCATTATAATTGGTTATTTTAAAAAAAATATGAAACATCTAAAATATCATAATACAATCAAATAAATTAAATTCTTCCTAAAAAATGGGATCTATTTCAAAATATATATATATAAACAATTATGGTTAAAATTACATGGAAAATATCTTATGTAACCACATACTATTAGTCACATAATAAAATGATTTATTCAGACAATTAGAACACCATGGATGATATAAGGAAAATATGATCATCCAAGTAAATCTATAATAATTATATATAAAAACATATAATGGATCCATACTAAATTTGACTATCATTCAATTTCTATGAATGTGATAACGAAATATATGATGAATCAATATGTGGGGAGATCCTTCCAACCTGAAGAGATCTATTGATATTTACACCACATTGATCAATCATAAAAAATGTTTTTGGAGAAGCTATAACTTATTATAGAGTTAATTTTCAACCATGAAAATTGTATTATGGTTGAGTGGGTAGGTTATTCACTATAAACTAGGGGTGTTATTTTAAAAATAATCTTTTTTATAAATTATAATTGTCTTCACATTTTGGTAGAGGGGGGAACACAGTTTGAGGAAACTATACACCTGTTGTGAATGAGTAATCGTTAGGGTACATAGTTTCCCTTGGGTTGGAACATAATTTTAGAAAATATTTATCAACTATGAATTCCCCATTTTGCATTGGATGAGTGGTTTTGACTGGTTGGCGGAAGAATTTGGAAAACTATGAGACATCCTTAGAATTACCAAAAAGCCACAAAAAATATCCCATTTCTACCAAAACCAAATTAAAAAAATGAACCAACCAAAATGAAAAAGTAATGGATAAAATAATACATTAAAAAAAGGTAATGTGATGTTTCTTTTATACATGAATAATTAAAGGATATAATTGAGTTGGAAAGGAGATTAAAAAATTTTCAGTTATCATCACTTTTAAAAGAAGAAAAATTCTAAGACATCATGCCATAAACATTCCATTGAATTATATCATAATTATATGAAATTATCATCTACCTATAATTATGCATCATGTTAATAAGATTTTTTTCTAAATTTTATATCATAATACCTTCATTTTAATTTTTACATTCAATATAGTGTTCTGGGTACTAGAGTGATTATTATTTACACCACAAATTTTCTTCATAAAAATTATTTTCTAGAAATACACTAACCACAATACCATCATTACCAAAATATAATTAATAAAATTATGTGTTATAATATTAATAAAACAATCAATATTTATTAATTTTAATTATCTAATATAATCAATGTAATATCGATTGTGAGTTGGGTGGACTACCACATCGACGAAGTTAAGTATTGAATTCATTTGTGAATTTTTATTCATTATAAAAGAAATATAATGTCATATTTTCCAACATGGAAAAAAAATTAAATCATAATTCACTATTTATATTGATGTTATCAAATTCGTTGGCCATTATCACCCATCAAGATATTGTTTGTTCATGTTAGAGGTTGCTTAAACAACTTACATGAACAATCTTATAATAACATATCATTAGGGAAAATGTTAAAATATATAAAAATATAATTTAATAGGTAAAATTAATTTTTCCAATTTTCTATAATTAATATACTATATCTTCAACAATAATATTAAAAAATTACCATTGACCATAAATATCATCTAAATGATCCTACAATAATTTAATTTTATAAAAGAAATCACTAGAAACCTAAATTCGAATTATATAAGAAAAACATCATTTTATTAATTTAATATAATTATGTTTAAGGTTCGTAAAAATAAATCTAATAAACCGAATTTGGTTACTTTTGAAGTTAGGTGTATATATAGATTGAAATAGGAATAAGTTATTGGATTTTTATCTAAAATTTCCACTCCACTTGACATATTTTTTAAAATTATACATGTTTTAAATGTAATTTTTTATATAATAAAACATAATAATATTTTTTCATGATACTGTTATTATTCATGATATCTATTTTTTCATTTAAAATAATATCATTCTATGTGTTTGGGATCAAATGTTTCAAAGGATGTTGTGTGTTACATCACTCAAGTAAAAATTTCATTTTACATTATTGATATTGCACACCATAATTTATACATATATAATCATAACTACAATATAGAATTTTTATTGGTTTAATATACTTTATATCATTTAATTTAAGTTCTATTTAATTGTAACACATTATCATTATATTTTTAATCATTTTTCACCCTTAAATTATAGATATTCATCAACCCAACTCCCTTCATTGTGTTAAAATTCATACTTATGAAATAATTTATTCAATAATATGTCACATCCACATTATTAGTATATATATATTATTACATTTTATTCTAATCTTGTTTAAAATTATCTGATAATTAAAATAAGTTACGTTAATGAAATTTCATTTGAAAATAGAAACATGACATTGAAAAATTCAAACTCAATTAAATGAATGATTCCCAACATTGTACATATGTTCTATTTTAACGAATGTTCTAAAAGTTATTCAAATACCTACCTATTTTTTATCTCATTTTACCATAATATATTAATTTCTCCACTTTTTAAAAGTGAAATTTTGATCCATTTTTATTATTTTGGTATTTATATATGTTATTTAAATATATTAAAATAGTTTTCCATCATTTCCAAAATTAAATGTTTTCTCTTGAACTCCACTTCCATTGATATCCATTATTCCTTTTCATGTATCTATTATTTCAATTTAAATTTAAATGGAAAACCTTATCAATTTTTTCACTTCACGTTTATGAAAATATCATTTCAATGTGAGTTAAAACATCTTCTTCATACGATATTATTGAAAATATTTTAAATGGATAATTTTTATGATTGTATTCTATGTGAACAAATATTTTCCCTAACTTCACCAATTAATAATAAAATCTTCTACAAATGTTTCATGAATTCTAAGAGATATTATATTTTTTAATGTTTTAGAAAATAAAACATTTAAAATAAATTCAATTGATATAAGATATTTCTTATTTACAATTCATGTTACCGAAAATCCTAAACAGTTTTTTTTAAATAAGTCATATAATATTGAAATATAATATTTTTGATCAAATATATTTGTCAAATTAATTCATTCATGTTTTATATCTTGATGTATTATGTAATATTATTTTCTATATGATACATGATCCATAACTACCTTGGTAATTTCTGGTTATCCACAATGAAGAGGAATGCATTTTCTCCCATTAATCACCTTCTGAATATCCTATCCCTATTTCAATAATAGAAGGGTAATCGCGTACAATTCATATTTTCAATTGGTTAGAGAATGTTGGGACTAAATTTTTTTCCCATTATATATATGGTGTAAATAATATATACTCTACTATCATGATAGAATTTTATTTAAATATAATGTTTGTGGAAATATATGAACTCCCAAAATGTTTCCCACGGTATATCATATTACAAATATTGATGGAAAATTGTTTTTTATCATTCGATACAATCATAATGCGATATGAAAACCATTTTTAATTGATGAGATAATTATGAAATGATGATCATATATTTCTTATTCCACAAATATATATGGATAATGATGCGGTGTTACTATATAAATATATAATTCGTTGGTTAAGGTTTTATAACTCATGAGATAATGTGAAATAAGATTTTTTACTGAACATATAACGAGAAATAGTTGAGTGATGATGTATCAATAATAGAGAATCCGGTGACTGAAGCCACATCCATCATCATAAATAGGTGAGAGAGTCATGATCCACTATGGATAATAGTTTGTGAGACATGATCCACTATTATATAATTTATATTATTATAGACATGCCAAAATTATAATGTATGCCTTATTTATATGATATATGGTATTTTCATGATGTATTTTATTTTTATTATTATTTCTGATATATTAATTTATATTTATTACTATACTAATTATCATAATTATACAAATTTTTTTATCTTATTTACAATTATGAACATTAATTGTTATGTCTTATGATTTCTCTTGGTGACCAGCATTGGTGAACCCATTATTATATTTCAAATTTCTCAATTTTTAAATATATGAATTGATTCAAATTTCATGAATAATATCTAATGTGTATAATTAGTGGGATATTTTTATGACCAATTATAGATTATGTTTTTTTATTATTTATTATAGAAATAGTGCATTACATGAATAAGATATTATTTTTGTTTTATAATAATTTATACCAATTATAAATATAATTAAAACTAAAGGTTAGATTAATGAAATTTAATGAAATATTTTCTTTTATTCATCTAATATAAATTGCCAAAAATATATGACGTGATATGTTTGATTCACAGATGGTTTTTTAAGCCCTAAAACAAATATTAATTTTTTAGGGACAAAATCATTATATGATATAAAAATAGATTTCAAATTAAATAAATCTATATATTATAATGAAAATAATTATTTCTATTATATTAATATTCATATTTTATGGTTTGATAGGGATGAAAAAATAATATCAAAACATCATGATTGGGACATTTAGTAAATGGGAGAATCTAATTTCAAAATTGATATTTGATTATAGGACTATTTTTGTGAAACTAAACTCCCATAAATATCAATTTATAGAATATTGTGTTTTCCATGAATTACATCACTATGGTGATATAGAGTATTATGATGAAACACAATTTAGAGATATAATAAGGATGTATATTCCTAAATAAATAATAATTCTAAGTGGCTTTGAACCTCCTAATAATGAAGTAATTAATAATATACAATTTTAATTAAATTATGATTCTTTTAATTAGAAATATTTTATTATTTATAATGTGAAAATGAATCTTTCATATTCAATATTTGTGATTTTTTAAATTAAAATTCAATGGGAAACACTAAAATAAGTATTTAAAACATTGTTGAATGGGATTATTTTGTAATTAATTTACATAGGGGGGATCAAAAATTTTATTTAACTATTGTTATAATGAAATATAATTCCCAACCAATGTGTATTTATATTCCATTTCCATACAACTATATATTTTAAGGAAGCAACACATTGAGGTGCTAGTTTAATATGATATCCTAATCTAGGTTTTGTTGGAGGTTACGGGAGTCGATGAAACCGTCATGCCATATAGTGATGGATTTAAATATTTATTATTTATATCATTTTTTTTTATTTTGAGTTCCAACCTCATTATATATTTCATTTTCAGCTCCCCTTATTTTTTTTAGCATTCACTTTTGGGTTTTCTAGTATAATGTAAACATATTACTTTTAATCAAACATTACAAATTTTTATGTGGGAGTTATTTCCATTTATCATTATTTTTGTGATATGAGTTACCAAGTATTTTATTTAATCTTTGGGATTATATTAATTACAAATCTACATAATGGATTATATTATATACTATCTTACCATGAGGTCATGAAAAGTTATCAGATACCGCATGTTTTTCTTTATTTTTTTTATAGAATCCATTCCAAGTGAGTGTTCCATATTCCTAAGAAAATGATCCTAGACCATGTCGATAGAGAAATATTTATTTTCCTTATAGAGGTACAACTCATCTATCCAAAGGGGGTATACCAAGGATGTTAATTAATAACATATTAACCTATCTCATTTTCATTTAAGATATTTATGCTATAGAGATATGCATGAGATAATATTTTTGAAACACATTATGAGTGATTAAATTCACTATGTGGATAACACACCTAATGATGAAACCTAAGTTCCAATTTTATTTTTCATTGTTTTTTTATATTTTCTAATTGATTCATCATACATATATAGTTAATTTTTATTTCAATGAAAATAAGAGTAAAAAAATGTAAGAAATCGGGTTTTCACACATGTATGGATCCTTTAAATTTCATTCTACATCATTACATTGGTCCTAATATGGTTTACTAATCGGTTATTAATATTATCGGTGGTATCATGGGATAATTAGAGGGTAGTATCCCATCATTCCTGGGGAACGTAGTCATGTCTCATGGTTTGTACTTGGTTGTCACATAGTTTTCCAAACCATTTGTATCATGTTTTTCTAAATAGGGAATTCTCACACAGTTGGGGAACGACAAGGAAACCTAACCATGTGAGAACACCTTCTTCCCAATTACCCATTCTTGTTTTGTGGACAGTTTTTCAAAATGTGTGGACAAAATGTGACTAATCCATTATAATGGATAATTTAAATTTTATATTTTAATGATGTAACCAAACTCCATATTTATTCGCTAATATGATATTATGTGGTGTTTTCCACCAGAGATCTCATTATGTTTCTCTGTTAATATCTAAAGAGTTAATAAATAGATCTCATTCATCTAGGATCTGATTGAGCTTCTGTTTGTCACATTGGATGTGCAATGGTATGTACTCAATTCCACTTGATCCATTCTCCTTCTCTCTTTCTCCCAATAATGTAATTTAGGTATGATTATATTTTTATTTTCCCTATATTTACCTTGGTGAGAGAGAAATAATGGGACAATACAAGAGGATGAGGATCATAGAAGCCTAAGGGGGTGGTCTATAAGTCAACCCTCATGTTCATTGATTTTGGAATTGTCATGTGGGCCCCACTGATTTCATTGTGTGCCATTTTTAAAATTTCTATTCAATGGTAATACTCATTAAAACCACATATATATATATATGATATTTTAATATATGTGATTAATTTTTGTGTGTTTTGACCACAACTACATCCTTTCCATATTGATGTTTATTCTAAAATTGTTGCTTACTGTTTTGACACATTTTTTCTACAATTCATGAGTGCATTGGCTTGACCTTTGTAAGGTTAATAATTTCTATATTAAATATCCTGATTTTTATTTTCAATTTCATAATTCAAATCATCATGTATGATCACTTATTGACCTGCATATGTTATGTTCTTCAATTTGACAATGAAATGTTAAATGATATTTTGAATGTATTCTAAGGATAAGATATGCACATAAATGTAAATGAATAGAAAGTTGCATATCCCTAGAAAATCATACAAAATTAATGGGAGGTAGAATAATGAAACATGAATATATAATATTCATTGAATATATTTAATGAATTGTAGCATGAAACTTGTCCTTGTCACACTAATGAAAAGAAAGGATTGAACCAAATGGACTTATTATTTAATTATGAATTGATTAAAAGGGTGCATGATAGTTGACCATATCACACTAATGAATGGAATGGATTGACATGATGAATGCATGGTACATGGGAAAATCCTAGTAATGAAAGGAAAAAGTTGAACTATAAAATAATTACATGACTTCATAATCATATATGAATCGAAAAACTCAAGATCGCCATGGATTCTGATAAGAGAATGACACAAACCTTAGGAAACCCTATTCTGATTCAATAATTAAACATTCTAAGGTTGAGACCCACCATGATCTATATCCATTTATAATCTTGTATTCACATTATGACACCAAAGGATCCATCCATATTATTTCACGATTCCTAGTATTCACTCCTTGAATCTGGCAAGGGCATGTATGTGCCATGGTTACAGAATATAGGGCCCTATCTATGCTTAGCCCCATCTTATGTTAGATAGTAATAATGTATTAGGAGGAACCATATTATGTATTTCCTTGGAATATGATAATTTTATTACACTATTAATTTTATCCAGGCAATAGGTACTACTATGATGGCGACCCTTGTGTTCTACATTTCCTTGGGTTTTACCTTGGAACATCATTATTAAATATTATTTCTGGTCTTCTTGTCATAACATGGAAATGTCACCAGGGTTAACATGTGAATCATTTACAATTAGGTAATAACAAATAAATGGATTGGTTATGTACAGATACTAGATAAGGGTTAAATTAGGAACATCAGTATTTAGTTACATTGTATTTGTTTGCTTTATAAATGGATGGATGTACATTATTACATTTCAATTATATGGGTCTGATGTTATAGACACCATTGGTGGTGACCCATTGAGATGTATCACACACCCTCTCCGGGTTTTTTTGGTAACCTGGGGTAGATTACATAGTTGCAGGTGTTGACATAGGTAATTATACTACTTCAAACACATGATTGCTTGCTATATGTGATTGGGAATAATAGAAGATGATCAAAACTGATCTCATGACTCTTAGAATGGTATTTTAATTAATTTATTCTAATGTGCAAAATTTTATTCCACATATCTTCTATCTATGTTATTAATGTTTTTAGTGACATGATATAACATCTGCTGTTGAATGTTATTCCAGATATTTTAGTTATTTTTACTATTGTCTCTATTTTCAGTTGTTCCTTATTTTTTACATAGTTTGGTTATTATATTTAACTATGTTTACATTAATCTGGTGCACTACACTTTGGTAATAAGGCCATTGTCTCCCCAAAGACACCATAGGCCCTTAATACTAGTCGAAATCCATTGGCGTTCAGGGGAATGCGCTTGAGGCCATGTAATCCACCGGGCTCAAGGAACCCATTGGGTGGAATCTGAGTTCAGAACATCATAATGGTTTATTATAGTGGTTTATATTCTTTATTTACTAAATATAGTGAATAAATTACATATTATAAAATCTTGGTACTGGGTCATAAGCTATGCTTGGGCGTCGTGAAACCATGTTCAAGGTACAAACCTTGTTTATATAAAAAAATTGGTGTTCTTATTTTTCCTATTACAGTTAATATTATTTCATTTTTGGGTGAATTACATGTTTTGTGGTGTTATTGATTATTAAAATGATTGGTGATTTTATTTCTTCCATGGAATAATGATATAAGGGAAAGGATCATTGTTACATTCATTCTATTAGGCACCTAGATTTCATATGTCATACATATTTCTATTACATATAAGTTCATTCCATTCCATTTATTTACATGATATGCCTAAGATTGTTGAGTGATGATGTGATAGTTAGATTATTATTGTATTACACTTGCATAAAAATGAGTGATTGTATGTCTCAATGCATTAGGTGTATGGGACCTCATGGGTTGGTATGAGTAGTTTTCCGAGTGGAACAATTTTTCTATAAATAAATGGGTGTCATTTCTAGTGATAGGTGTATGACTACTGATTCATCTGAAACTGATATCTATTATGATGAAAATGATGACATATAAAATGAATTCGAATCAAATCCTTATCCCTTCTTTTTATGTTTATAAAAGTAAATGGAGTGAACCCAGTAATTAAAGGTAAAATTAATGATACATATACTTGATCATATATTGATTCATGGCCGTCTAAGTTGGTGGTTTTGGTAGTATGCCTTGGGTAATGGGTTTCATATCATTTTTTTTCTTCTAGTGTTGCTATATATATATATGATAAATATTATACTGAGGTGAATTTTTTAATTTTCATATTTTTCTATCCTATTCATGGTTACCCACAGCTTGCACCTATGATGGATGGTCTGACTCGTGATTTACAGCAGTAGCATCCTCCTACTTTTTTAGTGTATGGGAGTCTGTAGGCTACCGAGTCATAGATAGAGGACAAATTATCTATCATTGACCATCTAGATATGTGTCCAGCGAATAGGGACATTTTTTCTACACACATTCATTTGGATTTGGCTAAGTGTTTGTGGGATGTTATTACCATGTCTGGTCGTCATCAGGTCATGTAATGGGTTTATTTCTAGAATGACTTATATAATCAAGACATTCCTCATACACTAGGACCTGACAAAGCCAATGTGTTTATGTATCTTCAGTAGGATTCTATGTGAGTTATGGAATATTCAAAAAAATTCACAGAGTTATAGCTCTTTGCACTGCTTCTAGATGGTGAATGGCCTTTTTCATGCTGGAAAATTAGATGATGGGATCCAGTATTCCTTTTGTATGTAGGTGATTTCAGTATACATCATACTTTTTCCAAGATAGTTAATCATGAACATATCACTAAGTGTAACCTGAGGGAGGAAAATAGTACTAGGATTAAAGGATCAATTATGTGTCAGTCCATTAGTTCACCCAGTTGCATGAAGCATTCCCATTATGTTTCTCGTTAGGGTCGTAACACGATAGTACCCATTTAGATAAGACATTAGTGTTTAATATCTGATAACCCACGCATGACATACATGAGAATTATATATATTTTGTAGGATAAAAAATACATTACAAAAATATTTTCCAAATACAGTATCGGTATAGTGTCTTTACATACATGTAACATAATCTTCTATCTTGGTGAAATGTATTCAACATCTCCCATAAATATCTTACCTAATTTTTTCATACATAAAATAATTTTATAACATCAGATAAAGAAAACATAAAAAGGGTGATATAAAATTCTATGTATGGGGGTAAACATAGAGAATATAAAACAATACATAAAAAAAAGATTTTAAAAATATGAAAATAAATATTAAATATCAAAATCATGATCATGAAACAAATCCTGGGAGTACATAAGGCATCGATCATATAGGAACATTAATAAGGAAACACTTTCATTGGAATAAAACATAGAACTCAGGAAAACAAATAATCCCATAATTTGATTTCCATTATTGATAAGTAAACACTTCTAAAAAATCATAATGGTAAAATTCATTTACTGAACATAGTTTACATTCTGTTCTAGTCATGAATTACCAAACAAGATTTATTTTCTATTAAATCCCAATATTACTGAACCAGATTTAATTTCGATTCTAGTAATGTCTATCACACGAGATATAAATAATTACATATTGAATTGGAAGGAGATATAGTTCTCATAAATCTCATAATTAAATCATTCTTATATATTCCACAAAAACAAAAAATATTCAGCATAACATAACCCATAAAAAATGGGGTTCTTAAACATCATTCTAGCATTACATAATCCATATAAAATAAAAGATTTCCAAAAACATAATTCCATAATAAAAAAAATCAAATCAATTTAATAATAGGGATATAAAAAACCAAATGTCATCGAATATGGAAAATAGTTTTGAAAAAACACTAGAGCATAAATCTTGAAGAAAATAAATTTTCTTCTTTAAAAAATGTTTCGTTTTCCCAAATTGATGCGAAATTTTATATGAAAATAATTTAGTTTAAAATAAAAAATTAAATATTATAGAATGTTACTCTTTTAAATAATGAATTATTAATACATAATAATTTGTTCATACCATATTCATCAAAAAATACATTTTTCTCATACTCTTGCTCGAAAAGTTAAAAAGTACCTTATTTGGAAAAGAAATAAAGAATCATTTCATACAATTTAATAATAAATAACCACACTGTAAAATTGTCTTTAAAAAATATTATATGAATATAAATAATATTATACGTTAAGTAAACCAGGATGTGGATGAAAAATAAACCCTTGTAAATACTTTCGTATAAATAATCTCGAAAAATAACGAGATTGAAAAATTGTCCCTAACCTTGTACTTTACATTAGTGGAGTGTGATTTAACCTCTTATTTAGTGGTTTCAAACATATTTCTAACTTGTAACAAACATATAATAATATTTATGATATAGTATATTATTCACTTATAACTTTATATTACCTATTTATTTAACAATTCGACGTTGAAGCACCGTTTTTGGTAATAATCGTTTTATTTATCATACGTGTTTTGATAAGTTATTCATGATCTTATTAATTATATTGTCATTTAATTACATAGATAATGTACAAAATGATTTATATAACAAAAATAGTCAGTATATAAATATATATAATAGATAGATAAATAATATGGAATACACCATTCATGGAGACGGTAGGCCATACGTAATCATTAACTTCATTTTTGTTTCCTTATAGAATATAACTTAAGCACATAAATAAAACATATATATATATATGTTATAATTACTATTGCATATATTTATTGATTATTTATTATATAATTATATATTATAGTCATTTTTGAATAGTTAACGTAGATAATGAATTTTATCGTGTCGTGGAGACAGTATGACGTAAGTACACACGATCAACAATATCATTCACATAATGGTTAAATGGTATTGAATTTGATGTTATTTTTATTATATAGAATAATTATAGTGTTTTAATCATTATTTTAATCCAATATAAAATTCATTATACCCATCCAAATTATGTTTATTTGAATAAAAAATTTCACGTCAACGTGGAGGAATTAGGCCGTACGTACGGATGCATGGTGATATTTTTAGTAGTAGGATGGATAAAGATAGGTATAAGGTTGTCCCAAAATTTTAATAACATATCAGTATGTATAATGTATGGTATTTATAACTTTATTATTGAAACATCATAATAATATGAAGTAGAAAAGGAACTAATTTTGAAATAGGTGATAAAATAATTAACACCTTTTCATGTATCTCCTTTTGATATGGTGGATTTTTGTAAAAATTGTCACCTCTAGGATTCATTGAGTGAATTTGGCAGAGTAATACTTAAGGGTATTTCTAAAAAAAATTCAATAGTGGTGTGATTAAATGACCAGGAGATGTTCTCTTTTATAAGAGATGTTTTAAAAATAATAAATAATTATTTAAATATTTATTTGTTCTAAATTTATTTTATGTTTCTATCAGTAAAAAAATATTTTCATTTAAAGATAAGATGAGAAGGTTTCTAAATCCTCTAAACAAAATGGTTTAGTACTTGTTTAAGTCATAAAATTAACCATATATTTTAGTTTTAACGACTAGTTAAAAACATTAACTCTTACCATGTCTTGTTGTATTTTCATAATATATGGATACTACTGTTACTATAAAATTCCAAGAGAAAAAATGGATAATTAATGAAATTTTAAACATTATATAAGTCATTTGAAGGAATTATATATTTTTATAAATATTATATTATTTAATAAAATTTTAGTAGTTTGAAAAACACATTAATGTCTATTTTGATAATATTTTGTAACTGATTTTTAAGCCATAATAACATGATTCCATTGAAACGAAGTAATTATCACATAAATTATATTTCCAATTATTATAAAAAATTGTTAGTCAAATAAAAACATTAAAATTATAATTATTTTAATATTTATAATATTATATATTCGAATATTTCACTAATAAGGTAATCATTTGATCATTATATTGTCAAAAATAAATAAATTTTTTTATTGTCTTAAAATTATAAATAAATTACCATGATAAAGAAAAATACATTTTTATTTTCAATTAATATTCATAGTAAAATAGATCAATTATATAACCCCACCTTAAAATTGTGTTAGAAAAAAGATACATGTTTATGTTATTTTACCATTTGGTTTAAATTAATAATTATAATAGGTCATTAGCAGACCCAAGTGGCACCATATGGTCAAGAAATAGACCCCTAGATGATAATAGCCGACCATGACTTTTCAAATAGGATTAGAACATGTGTTATGGTAATTTTATACTATTATACGATTATTTTTTACCTATATATACACGATTTACACATTAACCATTGAAAATAAAAATAATTACTGAATTTACTACTAATAATATCTAAAAATAAAAGGTATCATTTTACACAATTTGTATCTTACGACTCCAAATTTTGAAACCATTTTTTAAAATTCAAAACATAAAATTTCAGTAATTAATTATCATATATTTTTTGTTGTCAAAACCAGAAACCTTGTTTTTTCAATTTAAAAACTATAAAACGATTGACATTTGATTATATTCAATATAAATTTTAAATTACATCCAATGAAGAAAATTGAATTAAATGATATAAAGATAATGAAATTACACTTTTATCCCTATTAAAAAGATAATCTAACTAAATAAATAAATTTGATATAAATGTAGTTTTTTTTTAGTAAAATAACGAATTTTCACTTGAAATTAAATGGATGCATTTTTTCCAAAAAATTTGATTAATTCAACCAAAGTAAATTTATATATCCTAATTAAAAATAAGAAGTTAATTTAATCAAATATAATAAGTATCTATGTTAAAAAATAGATTTTAAATGTGATCCCCATCAAAAGTGGGCGAAACTGTAATTTTTTTGAATAATTATTTTATCTGAAAATTTGAATTTGTTCTTATATCATGTTTAGAAAATACATATGATGAATTTTACTAGAATTTAAATTTAAAATGTTATTTAATACAATTTTTAATGGATAATTTATATCCCTTTAAATAATAATATTTTAATAATATATCATCTGTTAGTGAAACTCAATATTGCATACAATGCAATTTGTAGAAGAAGCATGATCTTGTGTGCAATGCAATCCAGTTCAGTGTTGCGTGTAGTGAAATCATCCTTTGTTGTCACATAAAACATAATCCAAACATATGTATTTTAAACATTGAACGAAAACTTTACTCAATTTATTGTGCGTCATATGCTAAATCGGTGTTGCATGTAACATACAACAAGTCATTTTAGTGTGAAAGAAATGTTTGACATAGTGCATTAAATGATTTTAATAAAAATTAAAATTTATTGGAAAAAATGGTCATAAAAAATTGTGGTGTTACATTATACCACCATAAAATTATTTTCACCCTAGAAATTCATCTGGGCTATAAAATGCATACTTCTTCAAACAATCTTTCATGGAAAGACACATCTCAAAAAGGAATATTGAAAAATCATTTTAAAAAGGAATGATAGTAACATAACAGTTAACCAATATAATGCATCAATGTGTTTCCGAATAGTATAATATAAACGGGATGGAAAACATGTATTTGGGAGAAAAATCTAAAAATCTAGTTTTGATGTATAGAGATAAAAAACAAGGTTTAGTGAAAGTTAATAACTATAAAGAAACAAATATGTGATGATTTATGGGACCATCTGATTCATCTGATAATTAGGCAATGGAAGATCATCTTTGGTATTAAAGATAATGTTCCTAAAGTTGATGGACATGAGAAGAAATAGTAACATTAATTTAGTAAAACCTCACCATTGTTCATTCCTTGAACAATTTACACTTCATCTGTAAATCATGGAAATGATTTTTAGTTTTTCATTGATGAAGTGGCACAAGATCTTGTGATAAAATGATATTTCTTTCTATATGCCTCAAAAAATGGTTACAAAATTGTGTAAAAAAGGAATAATTCCACTTATAGTTTGATAATACATTAATATATCAATATTCAACATTAAAAAACATATACCAACCACAAACAGATGGCATTATAATCCTTCCAAAAACAAAAAATATAAAACATCAGAAAGAGGTGAAATAAATCGACCTAACATTTTACTCACATATCTCATAATGATATTGTTTTCTATCACAATACTAACATGGGAACACCTTAATCATGTATTCCCATGAAACATGATATTTTTAGGAATTACCATATGACCATTGCGAAAACCTGCATTTTATAATAATTAACTACTTCCACACACCAAAAATACCTAAAATTCTATTTTCTCAAACCATTATATATCATTGTCCTTATATCAGTCATGTTTTCATTATTTATATCAAACATCTGATTATCATATAACACCTTCCATAAGTACATATCATGTGCTTTAAAACAATATTTCAATAACTTTTCATTGTTATTGGTAGAATATACATATGGAAAATAATAACAAAACAATACATTGAGAGTAAAAATTTTCATAATAGCAAAAAGGGATTCCACAAAACTATTTCATAATCCCATTACATAAACTCTTAATCATTCCACTAGTTAATTATCATACCTAACATTAAAAATAATGATCTCCTATGAATTACCTTATTCTTTGGCCTTAAGAGGTTGTTGACATCGATAATCATCCATAACCCATAGATTAAGGAATTGGATACCATAATTCTCTATTTCCTTGAACTTGTAGAATTGATGTGTGGTTGGTTTGTTTTGTGTAGTATTTTCCCTATTTAGATAATTAAAATCCTTCTTACAATTACATTAGAACTCATCTACTTTATGAAATACTATTACACTCAAAAATCATTTATGAGTCCCCATTAGAAAATTTACTCCATGTTTCCTTCCACACATTGATCATAAATCAAATGTAACATTCCTTTCTCCAAAATTTTTATAGATATATTTGAGATATACCCTGCTATTCATATCATTACCATGATATAGTTTAGAAAATTCCATCTCTCTATTTGTTAGAAGATTACGGGGAAGGTGCATATTTAAATATAAATTCTTGAACTCGTACCAATCCATGGAGTCAATTTAATATTGTTTCTGCATATTATAGATAAATTTCCACCATATATTCACATTACCTTACAAGAAATAAGATCCAAAAATAGCCATTTTACGTTATGAAAAACAATGTATGAAAAATATATTTTCATTTCTAAAAATTCATTCATCATCAAAAAAAATTATCGATCATTCCACTAAATTAAGTTAAATGTTTATTGAATAATGATTCATGAAAAAATTGTTTCCACCATTGGTCATTTGGAAGCATAACATGATTTGTTATCATATAAGAAATATTAATTATTTAATCTCCAAAAAATATTTGTTTATTAAAGATGACAATCAACACATTACCAGATATGTTAATCATTAATGTGGTCTTATTGGGATCCCGCCATGTTCAAAACCTGAAAAGAATAGTGTGAGAATAATAAATAATACTAGGAAAACACCATAATAAAGGTGGAGTACATTAAATATTTGTCCTCATAGTTTTAATCCTAGGTTATTAATTATCATTTCCATAATTATAAGAATGTAAGATATGATGGGACTTACCCAAAGGGAAGTCCCTATAAATACATTTAAAATAACTCTATGGATCTCACAAAAGATTTTACATCCTAGTTTACAAAGGTTAACGAAACCTTTATTCATAATTCCAACAACAACGACCCATGAATGATGTACATGGAAATTAATTTTTTTAATAATAATTATACATTACAAATGTATATTACCAAAAAATATATTGGTTAAGTGTCATTGGAATCTTGGAACATATTCTTATAAATTGGTTAATGATCTTCCAAATCTCTTATAAAGAACTTCCCCTTTTGATTTCCTACGTAAAAATATTCTTTATATCTAGAGAAAAAGGAAACATAAAAAGGGTGAGATCAAGTGGTCAATATGGGTAAACATAGAGAACATAAAACAAGCCATAAAAATAAGAATATAAAATAATGAACATAATGATTAAATATAAAAATCTTAAGAAATTAATGAAATATCGGAGGTACATAAGGGATAGATAAATATAGAACATTAATCATGATAAAAAACCATTCGAATAAAACATTTAATCAAATAGAATGAATAAGAAAATAATATGATTTCCATAGTAGAAAACAAAATCTACAAATACCTTTATTGTGTTTCCATTACTGAATAGTTTTTACATTCTTTTCTTGCCATGTATTACTAAATCAAATTTACATTCCATTCAATCCCTAGGTTATAGAACTAGATTTAAATTTCATTCCATTCATGTATATCTCATGAGATATAAATCAATACCCAATGAATTATAATGAAATATAAGTCCCACCCAAGTAATAATGAAATAATTCTTACATGTGCTATCAAAACATAAATTATTCATCATTGCATAACACATCAAATAAAATTGGTTTCTCAAACATCATCCCGTCATAAAAAAAATAAATAAATAATAAATTGATTTCAAAAAATTAATTCCCTAAAAAACATAGTCAAATAAAAGTATGAATTGGGATATTAACATCACCCTATTTCATCTTATAGGTAAAATATGTTTGATAAAACAAATGATAGTAATTATTGAAGAAAATATCAATTCTTCCCCAGAAAATGTCTTCTTTTCACAGTATGACATGAAATATTAAAGAGACATAGTTTAGTTGAAAATAAACATGAAATCATGTATAGTATGGTTCATGTAAATATGGAGTTATGAACATATAAAAATTCATTCATTCCTTATCAGTTAAAAAAATACAATCTTGCACTAATGTTGATGAAAAAGTCAAAAAGTTTATTGTTTTGAAAAAGAAAGAATGATTAATTCAATACCATTTAAAAGAATAATAAATGGGTTAAAATTGAATTTAAACAATAATATAATAATATAAATAAAATTATAAATTTAAGAAAAAATGATGTGGAAGATAAATATTCCCCAATAAATACTTAAGTATAAATAATCTCGGAAAATATTGAGATAGAGAAATTATCCCATACGTTGTACTTTCCGTTAGATGAGGGTGAGTTATCAAACTATATAATTGGTTTAAACATATTATAAACTTGTAACAGAACCATAATAATATTTATCATATCATATATGATTCACTTATGACATTATATTCCACATTTATTTACCAATTCCATGTTAAAGAATCGTTTTTGGAAATAATCGTTTTTTTATCATATGTTTTTTGAGTTATTATTAAGGATATTATTAATTATATAGTCACTTACATACCTCCATAACTTAAAAATCAATTTATATCTACTAAATATTCAGTATGGAAATTTATATAATAGATTGATAAATGAACTGGAATACACTGTTTATGGAGACAATATGCCATACATACGCATGAACATTTTTTCAGTTTCCAAATTCTATTGATTGGAATCATCTAAATTTAATATATATATATACATAAATATTTTAATATTATTATTTCTAGTATTTGATTATTTTTTATTATATATATATATTATAATCATTCTTGAATGGTTACCTTGCAGAAATAATCTCAGCGCGTCGTGGAAACAGTAGACCGTGCAAATACACGAGCGACAATGTAATTCACTTAATGGTTAAATAGTATTCAATTTTATTGTATATTAATTATATATAAAAAATATAACGGTATATTAATTATTTAATTCCATTATACTCATCATTATACCTTTCCAAATTATGTATTGTTAGAAAAATTACACCATGGCATTGAGATGGTAGGCCGTACTTACGCACACATGGTGACACTATTATTTATAGGATGAATAAAATACGGTATAAGGTTGTCCCATAAATAAAGAAACATATATTAATGTATAATATAAAGTATTTAATAATCTATTGTAGAAGTAATATATAAAGATTAATACTTTTAAGAAAATAGTTTTGAATGAGGAGATAAAACAATTACCTCTTTTTCGAGTATATCATTTAGATTTGAAGAATCGGTATCCATAGGATGAATTTATGCAAATCATGTGGCATCTAGGATTAAGTGATGGAAGTTTTTAGAGCCATTGGGTAGGGTTTTGTCTAGAAAAATAGATTTAGATATGTGAATAAAAGAGAAGGATAAGTTCTATTTTATTGGAGAGGTGATGGGAACTTTAGGAAAGTCTTTAAATATTAATTTATTATAAATTTATTTTTTGTTTATAATAGTCCCCAACACATTTTAATGGAATTTGAGTTGATTATGGGTTAGAATCCTCTCAACCAAAAGTATTATGGTAGGTTTAGTTCATACAATTAAATATATCATTTAGCTTTAACCCTTACATTAAAACAATAACTCTTACTATGTTTTCCAATATTTACACAATATATGGTAACAATAGTTACTATAAAATTCAATGAGAACCAAAACAAGATCATTAATTAAATTTTTAACATTATATATGCCAGGTGACCGAATTTGTGATTTCATGGACATTTATATCATTTAATAAAATAGTATTTTTTTAAATCTCATTTAAGTTTATTTAACACTTTTTAGCAATTGATTTTTGTTAAAGTTATAACAACATGATTCCTTAAAAAATAATATTTAATCATCCATAACATGTCAATTTTGTCTAGAAAATTTGAGGATGGAATCAAATTTTTTAAATTACATTTATTTTAAGATTCATAATATCATTTATTTAAATATTTCGTTAATGAGGTAATCATTGCGTCATCATTGTGTCATAATTGAATTTTTTTTATGTCATAAATTTTTTAATAAAATATGATGATGTATTAAATATTTTTAGATTTATAATAATTATATATAGTCAATGAGGTCAATTATATAAACCCACCTTAAAATCAGTTCATTATGAAGATAAATGTATATGCTATATTTCCCTTTACATTATATTAATAATTATAAAAGGTCATTAACGCACCCAAGTGGCTATATTGGGTCCAAAAAATGACCTAATGATTATAATAATTTGAAATATATCATCTAATTGAATTAGGACAAATTTTATGGTAGTTTTATAATATTATAATATTATATGTTACCCTTATTTACCCGTTTTAACTTTTAACGATGGTAAATAAGAACAATTACTGAAGATACAATTTATAGTATCAAAAAATAAAAGGTACATATTTATACAATTTGGATTTTTAGATCCAAATATGGAATCCATTTTTCTAAATCCAAAACATATAATTCAAATAAATAAATAAAATATTAATCTCTATTTTCAAAAGGCGAAAGCGGGTTTTTATGATATCAAAACAATAAAATGATTGACATGTGTTTATATCCTATAAAAATGTAAAATTACATTCAATGAAAAAAATTGGATTAAATTATAGTAACATAATATAATTAAAATTAAAAACCAATTAATAACATAATAAAACAATATAAATCAATTATATGAAAAGGTTGTTTTGAATTGAAATACAGTAATTTACATTATTAATTAAAATATCAATTTTATCAAGAAAATACCATATATTAAAATAAAGTTAATTTTGATGTCCCAATTCCAAATAAGATATTTATATTGTCAAATAAAATATATAAATGTGTTATAAACAATCTTTTAAATGGGGTACCCATCAAAAGGCGGAAAAAATCATTTTTTTTAAAAAATACATCATTTATCAAAAAAATTGAATTTGTTCTTATATCATTTATAGATAATACATAAAATGAATGTTAATTAGTATAAAATTAAAAATTGGTTTAATAATATTCATAATGTCTAGATTATATCCCATTATGTAAATATATTATTAATATATTTTTGTTTAGTGAAACTTGGTATTGCGTACAACCCATGCTATCGAGGAATGCCACATTTGCGTGTAATGTAAGCCAAGACACTATTGTGTGTAGTGTATATTTCCTTTTGTGTTACATATAACATGAAAAAAAAGTTCTTTTATACATTGAAAAATTATATACTCAATGGTTTGTGTATCGTACTCCAATGGGGTGTTGTAGGTAACATTCAACAAGTCAGTTTAGTGTGAAAGGAATGTTTGACATAGTTCATTTCAAGATGTAAATAATGTTTTAATTTATCCAAACAAATGGTCAATAAAAACTTGTGGTGTTACATCATAAATTTAGATGATGTTGTAATTCAGAGCCTCATTATGATAGAGACCCACTAGAGTACTGAGCTTACAGTCATACGAGGCATCTGCAGCATTTATGTATGAACATTCATCCCTCTTCAAGTAGAAATGTATCATCACCAGATTAACCTTTAGAAGTGGGGTTTTTATGTCACGTTAGGGAGGGAGTTGGAATAACATCGGTAGATCTAGTCAAGGAGGAGGAAGTGGCCATGTTATCCAGAACTCTGATCACCAGTTGCGCCAACATAACTGTAATGATCGTGATTATCTATTTGTTTCATAAGGTTTGGGAATCATTCTAGTTGAAATAACTGTAGTCGATACCCAAGGATCAGGTAGTTGTAATATCAATAGTATGAGGTACGATTATATTGGCCTCTACTATACTATATTCGTTATTTTATATATGTTCTTAAAAATCTATTATCTCTGTATCAATCATGGAATTTCTCGGACTGGAGATAGAATATTAATATGGTGTAATTACACTAGATATGTCATTAGGGGTATGAATAGAGGAAAAATGAAAGTTCATTCATTGTCACCTTGAGGTACACATATAGCCTTTCTTATTGAAACTCACTTTTATTGAGATGACATGATTCGATGTCATACTCAGGATGGAATGGTTTCTTCTCCATTATGATCTTGTAGCCTGTAGTCACAACATGTTAACTTTTACAACACCATTGGGAAACAATTATCTACATAATGGTATGTGGGAGTCTAGGATTTTAGATCGGGACCAGGGCATCATTTATATAGGTGGAGTGACCGCCAAGATTGAAAATATCATAATGGAGGATCATGGTTTATCACAGTCATATTACCTTCCAGTATTGGATTTTTATATGGATTTCATTCATGATGATTTTCTTGGATTACATCCATATATAGATGTAGAGTTTACAATTGATTTTGTTCTTGGTGAAGATATATTTTAAATTTCTCCATATAGTATAAATCCAATAAGGGATTAATAGAACAATATATAGTTAGAGTATTTAGAGGACAAAGTATTTATAAAACCCAATATATCCTCTTGTGATTCTCCCATGATTTTCATTGATAATGAATATTGAACATTATGTCTCTTTGTGGATAAAAAATGGTTGAACTAGCTTGCGGTTATGAACTATTACCCATTACATCGAATTGATGATCTCTTCGACTAGCTTTGAGGAGCAATGGGCTTCTCTATGATCAAAATGAGATCGATTTATCATCAGGTGTGAGTAATACCATAAGGCATACCTTGTACAACTTTTAATAGTATGGATGGTCTGTATGAGTACCTTTTTATGCCATTCTGTCTTATGAACATTGCTAGTGTTTTCAGGGAAATGATTAATAGGGCGTTCCACCACTATTTGAATCCATTTATCATAGACATTGTGGATGAAATTCTGGTGTATTCTCACACATTGTTACAATGGAAAATAGCTTCAAATCATTCTATGCACACTGATAGAGAATAATATTTTCAGAAATCTAGAAAAATGCCACATCTAGATTGATAATGTCCATTTCTTGTGTGCTAAAATATCACAATCAGACATATTTATTGACCAATAAAAGGATAGTGAGGCAATTTACTAGGAGCATACCAATAATGTGTTTGATATAATAAGATTATTAGGCCTCAATGGATGTTATAGATTTTTTAAACAAGACTTATCATTGCTTTCATCGCCTCATACTAGTATTACAAAGAAGGGTTTCACATTTATATGGTTAGAACCGTGTTATAAAGCCTTTTATGAGATAAAATAGAGGTTTGTATCAACACCTATTTAAACTCTTCCGGGACTAGGAATAGGTTATATCATCTTATGTGATGCACCATGCATCAGCCTAGGAGTACTACTACTATTGGAGGAAAAAGTCATTAGGTATGGGTCTTGGTAGTTGAGTCCTCATGAGAAAGACTACCTGATGCATGAATGTGAACTTGCTATGGTTGCCTAGGGCTTATGTTGATGGATACATTATCTAGTAGGTTATCACTTTTTGGTTCACATGGACCACAAGAGCATCAAATATATATTTTCCCAATGTTTCATTAACCACGTATGGATGAGATGAGTCTAATATATAAAATACATTCATTTTGGTCATTCTTATATTCTTGGGTGGGGAAACATTATTACAGATGCACTATGTCGGAAAACACAAGAACATTCTATACAAGAATCCATTGATGAATGGAAGTTAATGGACCTCTTTTATGATCTTCCTTTGGAGTTTTATGAATGACCCGATCATTATTACCTCCAATATTTAATTGATACCACATCACTCATAGAGAAGGTGAAGAGATACAATTTTTAGATACTAAAGGATTGGTACTATATGATAGTATATCAGGATGTAACACACCATTGGAATGGTCTATGGGTTGAGAAAACATCATGTTTCTACATTGACATATCTATGTTCCTACATATATGAGAGATGAGTTGTTGAGTGATTCCCACAATTCTCATTGGGATGTTCATCCAAGAATATCTAAACTGTATCATGATACGTGATGCTGGTATTGGTGGTCTGGGATGAAACGTGAGATAGTAGGGTATATCACTAGGTGTTCTACAATTTATTTGGTGAAGGGGATCACCAAAGATATGCATTCTTTCTACATCAACATCTATTACCAGAATGGAAAAGTGAAACTGTTACAATGGATTTATTTGTCAGATTACCTAGGTCATTGAGGTGTAGTGATCCTATATGGGTAGTCATTGACCAACTAAAGAAATCATCCGAAATCATTCCTATTCAAGAGACATTATATGTTGTTTAGATGTAAAGAATATATGTTCATGATATCATATAATTACATGGGGTTCAATCTACAATAGATTAAGATATAGATGTTCATTTCACATCATTGTTTTGGAAGGGATTACAGAAGTGTATGAGGACTCAGGTGCTCATAAGTATATCTTTTCACCCCAGACTAACAGATAATTAGAACAAAAAAATTAATGTTCTAGAGGATATGCTCTAATCACATGTCCATGATTTTGTATGTTCATGGTAAATTCATATACCACTCATCAATTTCACCTATAATAACTTCTTTCAGGTGACAAATGAAATGGATCCATTTGATGAAAAATATGGTAAGACTTTTCTTTCACCACCCTACTGGCTAATGGTAGGTGAGTCTTCCCTAGTAGAACCTCCTCACATTCAAGAGACTTCAGAGCATGTGCACATGATCGAAATGCCTGTGATCACTTCCCAGTCTAGACATAAATCTTATAGAAATCGTCGTTAGTATGCTACCAGGATGACTATATCTATAAATTAAAAAGGACATACATATATTGGTGAATATTTTCCATACTTATGTAACACTCTATGAATGATCTTAGGTGATAACTTAAGGAAACCTCGATCTCTATCCTCGAACTATAGAGGTTTTAAGATCAGGTTCCACTAATCAGAAATCGTATTATTACGGCTCAGTATTGATATAAATCTTATAAATATCTCAATTGATTACCTCTAGTGTTTGAGGTTTGAGATCATATTTTATTTTGGTAATCACCCACTCTTAGCCATAGAGTGTTACATATGTTGGGAAAACATTAACCATAATATGTAGGTCCTTCTGAAATTATAGTGATAGTCAGCAAGGTATCCTACTAGTTGCTATAACCTCTGAGGTATCATGAAATGTAATATGTAATTCATGTTTCACAACATTTACTTGATCATACAGTCATGGATCATACCATTTATCCCAACTATGTCTAGTTAGATGATGATTTTAACATTATGGAATAACTAATACACATCCTTGACAAAATCACGACGGCTCTCTGAGGCTGGTATGTCCCTCTAGTACAAGTGATATGGCAGCATGACCGAGTAAAAGATGAAAAATGGGATGGAGAAGTTTAAGTACATTCTTAGTGGCTTGAATTTTTCTTATATAGTGTTTCTGCACATTTGGAAGGTGAACATGTGGATTTGTTTTTTAAGGTGGTAGACCGTAAGAACAGATTTTTTCACATAGTTATGTATCCATTAAATTTTGGATTAAATAAATAATATTTAACTAATATGGAAACTTAATGGGTTAGTAATTTTATTAGCGTGTCCGGGGATATTTTGATTCATGAAACCATTCTTTTTGTAGAAACTCGCCTAGTCGCATTATTGGGGAACAATTTTAATAATCATTCAGATGGTGTTTTTTCAGAAAAATCCACATTGAACGATTAGAACACTGTCATGAATCCTACCATGTTTGTGCACCTTTTTCCAATGTACGTGTGCATTGTTTGTGAACATTGTGTCAAACCATGTGGACAATCTATGGAAAAGCTATTTCGAGGTTAAATTTTTCTCTTTCCACTAATGATGTAATTTACCTCCCTCATTCTTCCTTAATCCAATATTATGAGGAATTTACCTCCATGGATCTCAATTTAGAGCTCATTTTGGATCTATAGTTGGAATAAATATATCTCCATCATCTGGGATCTGATCGAGCATTCATTCACCACATCAGATGCACAAAAGTAAGTACTCAAAACCTCTTAAGCAGTTCTCCAACTGCCTATCTCCAGGATGAGTTATTAGGGTATGATAATTTTATATTTTTTATATTATATAGTCCAATAAAATCCAAATAATGGTCCAATATAGTAGGATGAGGATCATATAACCCGATGTTCAGAGTTCTATAACCCTTCCCTAATATTTGTAGATATTTGAATTGACTTGTGGGGCCCAACAGCTTTATCTATGTCGTTAGTAGAATTTATATTCCTTTTTTATACTCATTAGAATCAAATGGATTATATCCTTCCATATATGTGATATAATTTTGGTGGTTATATACATTACTCCATCATTTCATTGTCAATGGTTATTCCATAATTGATTTTGAGTGTTTTGACATGTTTGGTCCGCCGTTTGGGTGTGCATTGGCATTCCATTACTAAGGGTAATAATTTCTATATTAAATGGTGTGATTTACATTTTCAATTGAATTATGGAAATTACCATGTATTCTAACCACTTGACCGACCTATGATAAGTTATTCTAGTTTACAATCAAATGTGAAATGTGAATTGGAAAGTATATAATGATATGAATTGGCCATTAATGTAATTGAAATGAATGTTACACATTTGTAGCACCCCTTACCAATTTAAATGAAGGTATGCAAATAAAAATGTAATATGGAATATGAATTAACTATATTAAATGAATGTTCTCAGGATACGTTTCCATGATACGCTAATGAAAGGATAGGTTTCAACCCAATTGACTTATTGATTAATTATGACTTGATTAAAATGTTGCATGCTACTTGAAATTATCACATGTATGAAATGTAAGGATTGAACCAATGGGTTAATTCTACATGGCCTTATCACATGAATTAAGAGAATAGATTGAACTAAAAAAAAATTACATGACCAGATAACCAAATATGACTTCCCTAACTTGATCTTGTCCTAGATTCTTATCACAGAATGTCATGAGCACTTAGGAATCCCATTCTGATTTGCAGATACATATTTGTTAGGTTGAGACCCACCTAGATCCTAATCCTTTTATGTTCTTAGATTTCAATTTTGACACTATAGGATCACTCAATATTATTATAGTATTATTCATATACACTCCTTGGATCTAGCAATTAAAAGTAGGTCCCATGGTGACATTCCATTGGGCCCTATCTTTATTTAACACTATCATTCCTTAAAATATCACCGTGGATTATGAATGAATAGTATTTTTGAATTCCATACAATATTATCCTTGTATTACATGCTTATCCATATCCTGAATACAAATACTACAGAGTTGGTGAACCTTTAGACATTTTCTTCATTGATTATTTCCATTGAAATTCATTATTAAATATAATTCTAGGGTTCCTTGTAATAACAACGAATGTTTACCATTGTTAAAATGTGAATCATATATTAATTGATAATATTAAATAAATGGAATTGTTACATTCAGTTTTCAGGTGAGGATAAAGTAGGTACTTGGGAATATAGTTACATTGAACTACATTACTTCATATATGCATGCCAGACCACTATTTCATTTTAATTACATGGGCCGGTTGTTATAGACACTGTTGGTGGTGGCCTGCTGAGATTTATCTCACACCCTCTCTAAAACATATTTGGGAACCAGCACTAATAACATGGTAGCATGTGGAGGAAAAGGGTTGTATATATCTTCAAACACTGGATTACATTTTCATTAAGATGGAGATTCATAGAATATGAACAAATAAAAGTTTGGGATGCATGGGATTGTCTTTGATTTCCATTATTCTATTGTGGATCATGTTATGCATGATGTGTTGTATCAATTTTTTTCCATTTTTCTTTTTAATTGACATATCATCAATTTTTGAATGATATTTTAGTTAGTTCAGTAATTTTTTGTTGTTTTATCTCTTTTCTGTTGTTCCTTCAATTCACATATAATAATTCTACAATTTACTTTTCTTTACATTCATCCAATGGGATACACTTGGGTTATGAATGCATAGTCTCCCCATAGACACACCCTTGTCCTTTGCTGTTAGTTGGCAACCTATGGCCTTTGGGAAGGTGCACTAGAGGCGATGTGTCCCAATACCCTCAGGGAACACATTGACTGAAATCTGAGTTTGGGACATAAAACGAAAAGGAAGTATAATTTTTCTAGTGTGGGTTCCATTCCATGCACAAAATTCATGAAACATAGAAATGGGTTATTTTATTCACTCATACATATATGTTTTTTATGCTTTCATATAGTTTTTATTAAATGTTAATAAGATGATATGATATTTTTGATAGGTTTCAAATGAACTTATAGGTATCTAATGATTTTTCATTATTATTTGTTTTAGAATAGTACCATATACCAAAGAAGAGACCACCAGAAAAATTTTATTAGGTATGTGGTTAACATACCATCTGCGATTCATCTCAATTATTCATATGAAATAGAGTGAGTGGTGCATCCTATGTTGGCCAATAACTTAATGGTTCATCATTATCCTCCCTATTTTGGGAATCAAATTCATGTTTTTACTAAGATAATGATTGTATAACTGAGGTTTTTGAACCATTTATCCATCTATTAAATGATTTAATAGCTCTAATTAGGGTTAGTATTTACTAGGAAGGATTGAAACGATCATTGATTTTTAGAAAAACTAAATAATAACAAGTTGATGTATATCATAGGGAGGATTGATGTTCCCTTCTAAAAGTTTTATGATTCAACTATCTTAGAAAAACAATATTATATAATAGAATTTAAATTCATTAATTTCATATTTAATATTCATTTCACTAATAGTGAACTAGAAAATATAATGGAGTTTATTTGACTTTACCATGGTGTCTCAATAATGATGATGCTTGAGAACAACATTGCTACGATTTTTCATATTTCCCTAGAACATTTTTTGAAAGATAATAAGATTTCCCATAAATTTGAAATTTAACTCTTGATGACTATATAATCATTAGCATGCATTTAAAATAAATTTAGTGTTTATATCAAGTGGATCGATCCTATGGGTAATAGTGATAGTAGGTAAAATTGAAAGATTTATTTTATTCATAAGAAAATAAAAAAAATGATGATGGGTTCTTTAAAAAAGTGTAGTAATGATCAGTCATCATGGGCGGGATCATTCAAGTAATTCTATGAAGTAATCGACATCAAAACCATTAAGATATAGACCAATTATATAGCATATGTGTAGAAATCTGTGATATAAATAGAAAATATTTCAAAGTTATCTAAATATATTTCACCACCATAGACATATGATGGACCATTAATTATATTATAATCACAACAACAATATTATAAGTTTTCTGGATGAATTAATTGTTATAGGAATTAATGATAGTTCTTATTAATCTATAAAAATGTTGTATCAAACTCAATGTGTTTGGGAAAATGTGGTTGTCCCCTTTGGTAGACTCAAAAATGGATAAAATCACCTTATAGTGTTAGGTGGCTAACCCAAATAGATTATAGGGAGTATTTCATTTTCAAGAAGACGCCAACCATATATTATGTGTATCCTGATTCAATATAAATTCAGATTATTATTTTATAATACATTTATTTCCATCTTTTGGATAATGGTTCCATAATATAAATTATATATACACATAATATTTACCCACTAATTCATTATAATTATCCCATTCCATATATAATAAAAAAATCTACCACACATTTGCCGATAAAATATCATTTTTTATGATGCCCATATTATCCAATATCTATATTTGTTTTATAAATTGGAATGAAATTTTTTATTATTGTTAATATGAATTTTTAAATCATTCCAAGATTAAATTATGTGGCATCATTCATGGGAAAAAAATATTGTTATTACCATAGGGAATGATACATTTCAACTTATAGATTCTCATTTAATGTTTTGGGTGAATATAAAGAAAACTCAAATTGATCCAGAACTCATATACTTGATATTATCATGTTATCATATTATATATAATATTTGTTTATCATGAATGATGATGGGTCTCTTGGATTTGAGAACTTTCTTATGGGAATGGTAATTCTTTATGTGTATTCTTTCGTTTGAAGACTCTGTACAAGAAGATTACTTTTTATTTCATTTTTCAGGAGAGTGAAACTAATATAATTTTATTTATATGTTATTAAACTATTTTAATTTTATGAGATAATGTTTAAATTAGATAATCGTGGGTATAGAACATTATTCACTCTACCATTTCAATGCACTCTACTCTACATATATTTTATATGAATGTGTTTGATAAATTGTGCATAGTACTTAATTTAATGAATTTGACTAGAGATACAATCAAGAGTAAATACTCATTTAATTTTATTTATTTCATATTAGATCGAATGAAATGGGAAATAGTTTTTTATGATTTATATATTATATTGAACCCATTATCTCATTTTAATAGTCTTTAATTTATGCTAAAAATATATCAATAGAAGGTGTGGACATCATTTCTATTTTAGTATCATATTATTTAATAAATTCCCTTTTGATATTCATGGACATTATTAATTGAATATCCCAATAGTACCCCAACTCATTTTTCATGGTATTTAATTAATGACTATTGGTCTACTATAATTATCAATAGAACATTGAGGGTAATATATTATTTATTTGATTAACACTATAAGGTCCTCACCATAATGTGATGTTTCAAAATTGAAAATTTTGGATTTCAGATGTCATATTTTTGTTCCATCAGCTATAATAAACGAATTTTTGATTATTTAAGATATATTAAATCTTTTTTAAGGAATTATAATAGAAAACTAATGCCTTTGAGGTATGAATCATATTTGGTATATCTATTATTAAAAATGTTTTGTGAATGACTTCCCAAAAGGAACTTCTTTAATAATATCCCCACCTAGAATGGGGAGATTTCTTTATTAATTCATATGTTCCACTATTACATTTATAAATAATAGTTACGGGAAAACTTTTCTCTTTTAATATGTATAACAGATCATATTAATGTATATTTGGTAAATTATGATTCCCTGGGATTGATTATTGTTGTGTGTTCATGAATCATGATCATGTAGGGAATAATGAATCTAATAAACATTACCCTAATTGAATGAACATCCTTTCCAAATACCTTAAATTTAATGTTGATATGCATGATTTCATGTATTAATAAGACTATCATCTTGGTTACAATATCCTTGTGTATACTAGAAATTTATTTTTTTCATTCTATTCAAATAATTATTTGAACGACTAAATAATTTTGTTGGTAAAAGATTTGCAGTCGTTTGACATTGAAGTCACTAAAAAATTGATAATGGGAAATTGGATTGACAACACTCCTAGTATGGAATTTTTTTTCACATGATAGAATTTAATATAATGAAAAATAATACCAGATGATTATTTTTAAAAAAAATTGCTTAGGATGTGATTGATGAAATATCGATGATGTTCCTAGACAATAAGAATGATAAATTTTTTCTTATTGAGAATATCTATTTAGAGAAATAATAATATGATGTATGATTGAGATTTAAGAGATTTGAAAATGGCAGAGAGTTCTTTTAATTTTGTTTATATTAAATTGATGGTACATTTAATTTTCATATATATTATATTATTTTTTTATACATGTGTAATCAAATTAACATGGACATATGAAAGTCATATTGGGTAGATTACCAATACTAAAATATAATGTATAATGGTATGAAGTACTAGTATGTGTGTCTTATAAGTAATCATTTCCATAATATGTGTCATGATTCTATAAATGTTAGAATATAAAATTAGGGTAAAATTCCCTCATGTGAGATTCAACCATTTTAGATCCCTACCCTGATGGTGGATGATATATCATTTAATTTGATCATTTAATTTCCTCTAACCAAATGGATGAAAAATCCTTTATTGATTGTTAATAATTTTACGATCGGGACATAATATAACACACTAATAAAATACAACAGAATGGTTATAGATCATATAAATATGTTCCAATGTGAAATACAAATCATGTATATAAATATTTATATAGTCATTTAAATTAGGTATCATAGTATCGAATCCAAATTGAATAAATAATATTAGTATTCTATGAGATATATTTTTAATTAATTCAGGAAACTGCAACATTAAACTAATGTTTATACATACCATGAATTGTATAATATGATAATCATGTTAAATTATTATGGTCAAGAAAAAACCTAATCATTGGATACATATCCTTCATTGGTATAGTTCAAATAAAAATAAATAATAATAATACTTCATCAGGGATCCCCTAAAAGAATTATTTGTTTTCCATGATATTGATTACTATTTTGTGTCATGTTTTGTAATACATCACTACCACCAGAAATTATAAAGAAAAAAAATAAGAATATAATGGATTTATACTTGAATAACTATATATATGAAGTAAAATAAATATTATGACGATAAATATCATATACCACAATTAATTATATTTTATGACCAAATGTCATCGATCATGGCTTAACAAATTTCATTGATTATTTGTATGACATGGGATGTAAATTCTAGGGTTATTATGAATATTTACATTACCATGAGGATAAGAAATGATTAATACACTTTTTTGTTTCAAAATTAAATTAAATTAAAACAAAATACCTTATATGATTCATTTTTTATAAGTATTTTAAAGACCACCCATCATTATATGAGTTGTGATGATTTGGATAAAAAGTCCCATACATTTTTATTAATGTAACAAATTCATATTGTTAGTAGTAAAATTAATATTATTTGAGCGTATTCATTTAGATTTGATTATTTTAAATGAAATCATGTTGGTGATTCAAAATAAAAATAATGGTACAAAAAATAACGAGTTTGAAGTGTCGTCTACTATTCAAGGGTCAACCATCTTCATTGAGGCATGTTGATGAAGAAATTGAAATAGTGTATAGATGTCACAAAAATTTCCATTTTAAGAACATTATATTAATAAATAAATATTCTTGTTAATTATTTTGAGTATTAACATTAATAAGTGGATTTTTGAATGGTCATCTATTAGGTTGATTGATTACAAGGGAAGCCATACCTATTCCAAATGAAATTGTATTTGGATTTTTCTAATTTTTAATAGTTGTAGACTATATTGTAGGATACATATTTTTTTCTCAAATGTAGAGATCTCCATTATAACATGAATGTGTCATCCTCCCATGGAACCATACTCACTCAAGATTTACTCAAAACTATATCATCAAGGATAATGATTTTCTTATGTAAGTGACTTCTTCTATATTTCCCTTTCATAGACCTCCTTATTAATCCAATTTTTTCACACCCAAAAATCATAGTTTCCTAATGTTATGAATTTTATTAGATTTAATTATATTTTCCAACTCTATGGATTCCAATTATATTTTATTGATACATTAATTTATAATTTATAAGAAAATAATTTTCCAAGAGGATTTTATGATTTACCATTGTTGTTTAAATGAAAATTCCTATACAATTTAACCCATGATTTTTTAAAATATTATTTATATTTTGAACGGTGTATAAATTTTTTATTTAATTAATTTTATATCCATAATTTCATCTTTATTAGGGATTAAAATTATTGAAATTAATGTAATGTTGTTTCTATTGAATTCTTAGATTAGTTTGTCTCAACAAATAGTTTAATAAAATTCCCAACTGGGATTGAAATGAGTGGTAATAGAAATTATATTATGGGAAGTAAAATTTTGACACATAATATCTGTTAAATCATTTATAATAAAATAAAATCCTAATTTAAATTTTATATTTATATATTTGTATTGGATTATTTTATATGGAATCTCAAATAATTTCAAAACATCATAGGTGAGTAGTTTGTGTCTTGGAATGGATCCTATGTGTGTAATGATATATAAAGGATGGAATATTATTTGAACTGGATGCCCTCTTAAATATGTACACACTAAACATAGGTAAACACAATATTAGTTAATTGCAATGATATATAACTCCATTTTAAACCTAATTCCAACATTATAATGATGATTAAAATACCGTATGAATCCAAATCATAGTCCCTTCATACCACCCCAAGACGATTTACATCATTATACTTGGTTTTAAATGTTTTTCACATCCTTCAAGAGTATTCATATACATTATTTATTCATTACACTCAAAATTTTATATTGTAAATTTTTTATTAATATTTTATAAAATAATAATGGGGATCATATATATATATATTACCTTTAAGAAAAATAATAATATTATAATTTAAATGTTTTCAATTTGATAAATTTTTAAATAATACTATAATTATAATTATTTCCCCCATTATAAAACCAATCAATGATTATATACCTTGTTTTGAAAATATCAGTATGAAGAAACCACTTTTTATCTGAACTGAATATCTTTGTTTCATGGTTCTAGTTTTGGTGGAGCAGACATGGAGGGTGATAAACATCATGTCAGATGGTGATAGAAATTACTACTATATATCTATGTTATATTATTTTTATGATCATAAGCAAGTAATGTATCTATGCAGACCTATAAAAATTATAATAATAATATTGTGTGGTTTCAATTATTTTTTAAAAATAATATTCATTTGTTTATTAATAATGATATAAATTTGATCTTGATATCATCTATAGTATAGGTTTTTATCAAGTTCGAAAATATAATATCCTACAATTAATTATAGTATATTATCAATATAATTAAAATTTATATTGAATACATAATTAATAAGGTGTTCATATAGGATACTCAAATAATATTTTTTTTGTTTTATTACTCTCTGTTGGGTGAATCCATTCATTAGATGTGATTTTCATACACATAAACTATATTATAACATTTGGGGATCATGAGTATCCATTGGGCCAGCTTTATCTCTTAAAAGGGGTGGCCATGGTTGGTCTATTATAGATTATAATTTTATAATTGTTATCAATAATATTATTTGAGATACTTTTAAATACCAAGTTTATATTATATCGTATATAGAATGAGTGGTGAATTTGTGACAATATTCTAATAACTTATTCATTTCAATTCACCTTTATTCAATAGATAATATCGAGATTATCTCAGTACAGAATATCTCACCAATACTTTATGTAACCAAATGAAATCATAAAAATGAGAGTGAGGATTTTTAAATGTTTTGGTTCTATTTTGGTCATATACATCAATGCTTATATTGATTATTGTTAGATTTATATATTTATATTGTTTAAAAATAGATTGTAATAATAAATAATCTCCAAATTTCTTTAATAGAATGATTACAGTGGTCATATTACTAGAATTTATGTGTAATATAATACCTGTAATTTACATATCACTTAAAATGAAGTGTTTTATTATAATAGTTTCCCACTGGTTTTTATATTAATTATCATGTACATGACTATAAATGTTCTTCTGATTTATATTCATTCACACATATATTATTCCCTTTATTTATACACAGTTTATTCTTCAATAATATTGTTTTTCTCATTTACATTTTAACAGATAATATATTATGTTCCAGAGCCTAAACTCTTTTTATTTTAAATGGTTACTTTGTATATGATGATTAAATCTGTAATCTACTTAATATTAAAATAATAGTTTTCTTCTAAGGATCATTCAATGATGCAACTAATATTAATAACATTGTTTGTAACATCTAAAAATTCATTTCATTCATTATATATTATTCAAAACTCTTTCTTTCATTTAATTAATATTTAATAAAAAAACAACATGACGGTTTTCCATAACTATCACTTCTAATATCTTGAGTCTCATATTGATATATAATTTCTCGGGCATAGTATCCAACAATATTTCCCTGAAGCTGGTTAACTACATAGCCTCAAACAGTTATCCTCTATTAATTGTGGTTTTTGAAAAGTAGTGATGGCCTAGTGTGTGTATATGGGGGGAATAAACCCCTTATCAGAATGTAACATAGTTGATGCAATCATTATGATATATAGTGGAAGAGGATATAAAATTCAAATATTTGGTATAATAACATTGGAATATATAAATAATGTCAGAATGAATATAATATAAAAATGATGATCATACATTTTTTGTATCTACAATGAATCAAAATAGAAGAATATGATATGAAATAAAATATATATATATCAAAATAAAAAATTTCCAAAATATTCTATCCTATGATAGCATCACGAGACTCATCCCAATCATGATCTCCCCTACCCATATGAATGGCATAGTGTCATGCAACAAACTATGGGTGGTATCCCCATTCCCTAACAACATCTAGATAGCACGTTCGGGTACCCAAATGATTCTCGAAAAATGTGTGAGATACAATCCCAGAAGACCATCCTGCAATAGTTTATAAAATATATGGCTTTTCTACATAATAAGATAAATTAGTGTGGAATGAATATAATATAAAATTTATAATAAGAAGGAGAGTTCCCTTGGAATGTATACTGAAAAGCATTTGATAATATATATCCATAATAGGCTCCATGAAAAAATGGTGTCATTACATTATCATCAAAAAATAGTAATGAAAAAGAATTTAACCACCAATGCCATGCCATGTTCACAATATATCGTCTAACCCACAAATATTATATACATATTGTAATAACATATCATCCATGACTAATATGTATAATAAAACATGGAATATAATCCATGGACTTGAATTACACCATGAATTTAAAATTTATCATGGTCGATCTATAAAATCAATGATTCATACCATGAAGGGACAAATATAAGGTATAGGTTACCAAGGCATCAGAGTCATGTCCTATGAGCATCTCAGTGAAAAATTTCAATTATGTTTTTAGTGTCCATGAATCATGTCAATATTGAATTTCTGGAAAAAAAAATTTCAATATGGACACAAGGGGAAGAAGTTCCATTTGGATCATGTGGAATCAATATCTATGGAGCATGTTGGTTCATATCATCTTCTATCATAAAACAAGATTAGTTATGGAAACACCATCTCCATATAAATGTAATTAATATCCAATTCATCCAAGTAATGAATCAACTACTATTTAAATTCATATCTAATTCCGTTCAACTATTTATATGAATTAAATTCCATGATTTTACCAACACATATAGAAATTCACTATCAAACATGATCAATTATTTTACCCACTCATGTACCAAGTCCATATAAACCATTTAATCAATGAGTCAAAAATAAAATTATGAAAAATATATCATAGTAATAAATATTAAAAAATTCATTTCATTATGTGATTAAACTAAATATTTATGCTCAAAATGGAAACCCCTGGGTGGTTAACAAAAATAAAATGCCAAAAAGAACACCCATTGGGTGTCCTAGGACAATGTAAACGTCCAAAAAATATAAGGGAATGAAATAGAACCGTTAAAATGTTCATATTTAATTTAATTCAATTTATCAATTCA
Source organism: Viscum album (assembly GCA_963277665.1). Taxonomy (NCBI): domain Eukaryota; kingdom Viridiplantae; phylum Streptophyta; class Magnoliopsida; order Santalales; family Viscaceae; genus Viscum; species Viscum album. The sequence continues at coordinate 792,189,237 of OY728143.1, read as the reverse complement.
ATATTATGGTCTCTCTGTAATTTCTATCAGGTAGCACGATGACATCTTCCCCAAAAAGCACAAAATTACACATAAAATGTATAGACCGCATATAATCAGTCCGTATTAGAGTTTTTTTCCAGTAAAATATATTTAATGAAATAAAATTACAATTATAAAAGATTGTAAGTAGAATATAAAAATAAGAAATATTATATCCCACCTTAAAGGCATATATGATTCAATGTTAAATGAATAGTGGCTTAACAAGAATTTAATACAAACTAGTAAGAATCTATGAGGACAGAGTGCGCTCGATAGTATATTACAATGGTGGATATGGATCAGTATTATAGAATTTCTAAAAAATGGATCTCTTTTATAAGATTTGTCCACTTGGAATTAGATGAGAATAAGGTTCTATGGTAATTTTATTTTTAATAAAAAAACAAAGATTTCCCAGAAAAAGTATGGCGCCATAATGTATTTCCACATGATTGGTCTAATCATGGACCAACGATGTGCTCTCGGCTCTGAGGAGGGGAAATAGTCCAGGTTATTATACATGGTGTTACCTAGCCATGGAAACCCATGTCTCATCCCCTATAATAAACTTCAGGTTATCACATATGGCCATGCATATCCACCAACATGGTTTGAAAAATTATTGTGACGTCCTATTTACATATGTATATACCCACAATGTTACTCATACCATGTATCCTACCATGTATTGTTTGTACTAATAGTTATACTATCATATTTTGCAAAATATTTGGGTCTCGGGCTTTGAATGCGACCCGAACACAATCTAAACACTAATGATCAATTATTTTTTTGAATTAAGTTTTAAAAATTAATTTCAACCTTTTAAAATGTTTGCAGCCTTATATAAAACCACAATATCATAAAATAATCACCCATAATGAAATTAATCCTTGAATTTCCCACTTAGGTTTGGTCAAGAATAATTAGTGAATAACTATGGATATTGAACATGTATGTTGGCCTCCCCTACAAGGAATCATCCTATAAATAGTTGTGCTTCCATAGAACCAGTAATAGTTGAACTGACTGGCCTTAGATATCCATTATTCTCTTTACAACGATATGAATTAAATGTTCCTAAAAGGTTGAATCTATATGTAAATAAACATCCTGTGGCTAAATATAATTATATTGGGTTGTTTGAAACTGTGACTACTGAGATACATAGATGTTGTTGTGAATGTATCGGTACCTCTGAGATTACATCAATCGATAGTCTAGTTTCCAGACTCCATCCAAAATGGCGAATTTACTTGGATTTCCCAATGAATTCATTCTCTGTATTAGGATCCATCTATGTACAATACTCCATGAAACAAGTAAAAATAACTATTCTCATACCCCAATCTGTTGAGGTAATCTGTTGTAATAATCATTGGTTTTCGGTTAATACTTTATAGTAACCATCTTCTTTCTAATCAACAAAATGTACTCAAAAGTCTCTTACATGATACATGGTCTTAGTAAATTGTCCATTCCTATCTCTAACCAGTACATGTGTGAACAGAATAAAAAACCATAAAAGGACTCCTAAGGTGTTATATTTTTTATTTCCTCATTTCTATTATTGTATGAGAACTCAACATGGGGAATATACATTACCCAAGATCCCCCATAATCCAAGACACAAGTTTGTAGCATGTCCTTAACAACAAGTATAATATTGTATAGATTTTCATCAATATGTTGTTGGTATTCCATGATCATAAACATATGTTTAACAAATTCATTCATAATACACTTCTAGAATTGATACATAGACCTGAAGGCCTTATCTGAAACAATAGATCAAGGGACCCCGTGAAGTTGTACTATCTCCTAGATATACAACCTCTCTAGTTCATCCACACTGAAGGTCACCCTTATTTTAAATAAATTAAAAACCATCCTAATTCTATCAACAACATCCCATACAATATATTTACCTAAAGGAGAAAATTGTAAATTGGTCACTAAATCCATCACTATATCATCCCATTTCCACTTAGGAATGTGAAACTGATGTTAAACACTATATGGTCACTAATTTTTTGCCTTCCCATGGTGATTGGAAGAACACATCCTAAGAAAACATTCTTTTTATCACTTCAAATGTGGCCACCATTAATGACTGCATTGTTCATTGATCATCTTAGTGACACCAATATGCACTTCTGGAAAAATGCAATGAAACTATATCCCAATATCCTAATTTATTTTCACTAGAATCCAAAAATGGACATTAAACATTCAAACCACACCCTTTCCTACAGTTCCACCAAGAGGTGCGTCCTCGCGTTCCAAACTCCCCCATATGAAAAGCCCTTTGAATACAATATTTTCTTCATCTGCACACTATCCAAAAGACAATAGGCCACATTTATGGATGAAATAAAAATCATCACCAAACAATACTACACCTCCATGTGAATCTCATAATAAAAATCCATAAACTCCCACTCGCTACTGGCATACTGAACTTCTAGTATCTTGGTTAAGCTAATCTATATATTTTCCAATAAACATCCCTTAATAGTCATAATGGAAGGATCAATGTCAACATACTAGATGTAGTAAAACCACCACCATTGCCTTAAATTCAGATCACAGATTGTAAATATATACAAGATGGTTTTGTGTACTATGTAATAAAAAAAATAATCTCCTTGTATATAATGATTCAAATAGATCAATCTTTGATCATTATCATCAAAATTATGATCATGTGTTTGTTAATTCAATTCATGTGACCCCAATAACAGAGACTCATAAACCAAGACTCTATCTCCCTATATAAGAACATATCAACAATGTATACCTGATGTGACACTGTAAACCGTCCAACCCCATACTAGCTTTGTGAAAATCAGAATAATTGTAACTTAAAATTTCCCTTTCATATCCTAAAAGGATATAAAGCATGTACCAGACCAAAAAAAATCCAGACACATCATATTCTAGTCCATTAGTGGAGCGGCTATGTGAGAGATATCATTTATGAAGTGCAAGAAATACCCAACAAACAGCTTGAATCATTATATTTCAGGTTCATTTTGGGAATGGTCCCAGAATTCTGCAGCCCTCACCTTTTCTTGCTAATATTATACAAATGAATTTAAGATAATATGGGACATGAATTTAATATTTTCGTTTAAAAAGTAGCTTTTTGTGAGTGAATAATATAATATATTCCTTCTTAGTGTTTCCAAAATGATCTAAATATGTTTATCATGGTTGTGTCATTTTTTTGAATACAACAAGATTTCAACCTTGATAACACCCTAAAACTAACCCATGATTGGATGTGAAACTCTATTCATCAGTTCCCATGAATCAACTAGCTCATTTGTGAAATCTATAAACATAACCATATATTCATATACCCCATACCTACAATGAAGGTATATGTGAGGCATGAATACAGGTCCAACATGTATGTGATGGTATCCTGAACTCATGTCAATTTTTGAGAACTCATCAACTCTTAAAAGTTAGTCAAAAATACCATCTATATATAGAAGGTTATATCAATTCGTAACTATCAACCATTTCAATATTTGATAATCCCTACCTAGAATAAGGTCACCATCATCATTTTTTGAAAAATGGATTTCCAATACTAATGAAGACGTACTGGGATATATAAACCTCATTGACTCTAAATCCTATATATGAATATTGATTTCCTGAAACTCACATCATATACATTCTTCCAAGATGAATGGAAACTAATGTGACTCGAACAACTTGATAGTTTGATAACTCAACCTATCTCTTGAGAGGTAATTCAGTACATTCTTATGGGAAAAAATCAATAATGTTATCAAATTCTTTTAGAACGTCCCCATAGAACACTCATACATAATTAAGATAAAATCAATCGATATATTTGGTCATCCCTCTCGGCCCATGATGATCTATTCTAGATTATATATCATGGGCATACCATTATCCCATGTGAACATAAACTACATTGTATGGCATTATTATAGTCACAATATTGATATAAAAGTCATTGAAGGATCAAAAATGCAATAGCCATACCATTACTATTTTGACGTCATACCATATCATCTAAAAAATAATATAGATGATGTGACACCAACATGTTTCAAGGAGGTTCTCCAAGAACTGATCCACATCTTCCACTCTAATAACCAATATAGAATCAATGGTCATAAAACTCTCATAAAATTGAATAACAAGTCCAATGATTTTTCACATAGGTGAATATATGAATCAATGTGATAAACCTAAATAAAAAACGATTAGATATAATTATATATTCTTCTATGATCATATATCTCACCATTGAAGTCATAGAGACATTTTACCCATGTGTAAGATATACAGTAAAAATATTTCCTAAACCACAACCTTGTGACACAACCTCACTCAATCGAACAGGCCCACTCAAATTTATATATACAAATGGTGGATAGCGGCCACATCCAATACCACAACCACCATATCATAAATGATAAGTATGTTTCTATCTTATAGCCTGATTAGAATCTATGAAATCTATTCTTGAATTGGTGTCAGAACATCCCCTAACACAATCTATAGGATGGAATGTCCTATAGAATCATTCCACATCACACATCATGTCACAATATTGGAAATCAACTAGTTAAAGGTCAAACTTATTCGTCATTTGTCCTAATATAACACACTAATAATAGATAACATATATACAATGTAACCATAGTCTTACATGTAGTCATCTCATGTGAAGCCTCAATATGGTGCTTACTGGCTAAAGATCTTGATCCACTAGGTTGAGATTCTATATAGCTTTATTATGAACCCCCAGCATCCATTATCTTCTACTATGTAATAAGTACATTATTAAGAATATTAGTAACAGTTTTCAATATTAACATGTTTACCTAAGATCTAACAGTATGTTGGAGACCTCCCTTGAAGCGTCTCACTCTATATTTCTCATCAGAAAGGTATATCGTCCCAATATTCTCAATCATTATAAAGAATATTGAATACTTTCTTAGTGTCATCACATCCTCCTATAGATACATGAATGAATTATTTTAATCTTCTCTGTTTGACTTGAGGAATAAATAGTTAAATAACATGGTTTTGAAATCTTTCCAAACCATCTCATATAATGCATAATCCTAGTTCAAAACATCCTACCAACACTTATCTTCTCCTTAAAGAATACAACTCTTGATCTTTACTCTCATATCAAGAAGCCTCCTAATACACTCAAATATTAAATGTTTTCTCTTAGTCATAAAATAATCCAACTTTTTTACTTCCACCCCTATTAAAAAGTGTGATGTTGAAACCATAAGAACATATTCATTAGCTCTGCAATAAACAAGAATGTTTATAGTGTTCCTAAAAAAGGTGACATAATTAGTTAAAACCAGTCACAAAATTGTGACTCATCAGTCATGTTTGGTAACACACGTGGTTCCAAAACATTCACTAAAGGATGAATCATTGCTAGAATATATCCCAAAAATCAAGATTGTGCTCATTTCTATTTTTTTTATTCCCAAATGGTTATCATCATGGTGGAATGTCTCTAATATAGTAAACTCATGCCTCAGAAAATAGTAATATGAATGTTTTCAACCCAAAAGTATAAGACATGGAAAAAACACCCAATAGATGTTTCATACCAAAGAGACTACAAATAATCCTAGGACTGTAAAAAGAACTAGTCTCAAAATTCACTAGAGACACTTCCTCTTTCTCTGCGAAAAGTTTGGTTTGGGTCAGGTTCTTTAATGATAATTTCAATATTCCATTAACAATAAATCTTATTATCACATTAAATTTTAAATGTAAGAAAAAATGGTGTTTCACTTCCAATCCATAAGGGCCCATACAACCTATTTCTCGAAAGATGGTATCCACTCCATCCACACCATAACTCATTCTAGTACATGTGACACATGGTCCATGACTCAACATATTGTAATTATCTTCTTTGGGTGTCCTCTTTTTATACACTAGGAAAACATTATTTATGTTACCAAACATGATAATTACCAAAAAAAATTCCCAATTTCCTATAATATTTTATATAAAAAATAGATATATTAATCAAAGTAACCATAAAAACAATTTAATAATTAGAAATGAATCCTATGTGGCAAGCCATAATGCATGGAATTTTATTTCTACCAGGTTCATAAAAAGATGCATGAGATAAAATAAACTCATTTAATCCAGTTGAATACATAATATATTACCCAATAATATCAATTATAACAATATAAAAAACTACATCACTCAATGATGGAATCAAGTCAATAACAAAAGTAAAAATCTAGGAAACAACAATTTCACTCATGGGAAATTGGATTTTTCCTATACATGGGTCAGCTACTCCCTAGCACATTTCACTACCAAATTCCAATACAATCTCATCCATATATTTTTTTTTCCAAATAATAAACTATGAAACTAGAAAATCCTTTAATACCTATTTCTAATGTTCCAAACATATATTCCATAAAATAGTTCCCTAATCACGATTGGATAAAAGGCCTCAAGCACATTGACCCTATCTCCAAAGTCTTTCGACTATTAGCGAGGTCATCAGATGTGTCTGTGGGGTGACTATGCCTTAATTTCCTAGTGAAAAACAATGGTTGAAATCATATAGGTCCATTATAGAAGCATATGTAATAATAAAATTGATGATAAATAAAATAGACATGAATATATAAACAATTCCAAATGTAATCAAATATAAAAATTATGACGATACATGTCATGTCTCTAAAAAGAATCCTAAATAGGTATACAAAAGTGAATACAATCCATGTTTCAAAAAAATAATCATTATCCGTAAAGAAACATGAGACTCATCTCATTTCCATGCGCCCTTACCATTAATAATGGCATGAATAAAATCATATAACTATTGTCACTTTATTAGTCCATATCTACATCCATATTTTCTATTTGGGTACCCAACAAATGACCTATAAAGATGTGATATATATTTCCAAACGGTTATCACCCAATGGTTTATAAAAAAATTTTCATATAAAATATAAAAATCTAAATCAGAGTGAAAAATAAGTCAATGGTAAGAGGTATTAAAATGGAATGTTCCCATGTCATGTGTACTACAAAACATGTGATAATGTATTCCCATACCATGCACTCTAGAAATCAAAATCCATGCTCCAATAACAATTCATCTGTAATGCAAAATTAATTAATTACCATGGACATTCTATTTAAAAAACATCTCGTATAATCTATATCATTTCTCAAAATCCAATAATACCATATCAACCATTGTCAAGCTGTATAATTAGAAATTTCATATCAATGATGATCACACTATACAACCATGAATAAAACATTTACCATGATCGAGCCATATAATAAAAGTGTCATACAATGATGGTCCGAATATAATGTATAGATGAACAAAGGAATCATCATCGAGCCTCATGAGCATCTAGATGGAAACACGGTAACGGAACTAGTCAAGTCCATGGATCTTGTCAATATTCATGTGTAATTGAAGAATATCAATCCAGATCCAAGTGGTACAATTTCATTGTAAACCTTTGAAATCAGTTTCCATGGGGCATATAGGTCAAATGCATCTTCTAAAAAAAAACATGATTTGTGGTTGAGACAACCATAGAATCTAAATGGGGTAATGATCAAAGGTTACCAACCAACAAAACCACTACCATTTTAATTCACATATCATTATATGCATCCATTTAAAATTATTACATTCCATTAAATGACCAAATATTAGTGAAATAAACATTCAAAAATAATCAATGGGGTTACCCAATCATATAAAAATTCCCTATATACAATTTAATCAAGTAATCAATTTGAAAATATGGGAGAAATATCCAAAAAATCAATTGCATTCATTTTAATTCTAAATGGGATTACTCTATCTATGTAAAATCAAAATCAAAACCCATGGGTGATTCAAAAATAGTGAAATAGAAAGGGAAAACACCATGGGAGGCCTAGTTTGGGGAAATAAACACTATCTAATGAAACAGAAATATCGGGCATCATTAAAGTGATCTATTTCATTTAATTGAAATATTTAATACATTTTTTGAACTGCATTAGAATTAACCCTAGGGATAATAATGAAATCTTGATCAATATTTCGACAAAACGCATTGGAAAAGTATTGGAAAACCACAATCAACCAATAATATTGTTACTATCCATTATCATCAACACATTTGACACATATTAGTTAAAAAATTATTAATTAATGATGAAACTAAAACTAAGGAATAAAAATTTATGTGGATAAGAAGAAAAAAAGGGAACAAAATGTATTGAGAACACATCAGCATGAATCCTGACCTCTTAGGGATAGTCAGATCATAGGTCCTTCAATATAAAATTTCTACTAACAATGTTGCCTGCAAATTTTCAAAAAAAAGTCACATTTTGGGCTCTAATCAAGCTCTAAAGACAGCCAAAACATAGATTATCAAGTTGGATATTCATATTATGTTAAAAAAAAATTTAAATCAATAAAATATTAATACTTCAAATAAAAAACATTGATCTTACATGATACTTGTTAGGGGCAGTATTTGTTTTAGTTTACTCAAATATAATTCTCATAGTTTTATCTCTCTTAATTGTTCAATTATATAACTAATATAACATAATCCAACTTCACTAATGAATTTCTAAATAATAAACTACACATATTTTCACATAATTCATGAAAGTGATCATATGAATAAATATTTATTGTTGGTTATCTACAACTACATGGGGTTTCCATAATGGTTGATGATATGGGATATCCAATAATATTTCCATTAATCTATATACAAACTGGTGAAACAATCTCTAATGATTCTTTTTCAAATGTATTAGCATATGTGACTGAGATGATGGAGGTGACATTGTAAGGTATATCATCATGTTACATAAACCGTACACATAATTATATTTTTTGTTTCGTACATATTGAAAATTCATGATTATGGATCTCAAATTCCACAATTAATGACTCTACATTTAATATGAATCAAATCTAGAAATTGTGTTCTTTCATATTTCAGCAATAATTATCTTATATTGATTTACATAATATCTATCTTCGACAAATCACAATATATACAATATAAATGGAAAGGCCATGGTAAATTATTGACCAATACAACCACCTCACTTGCTCCACTCAAGCATTGTTCTCTCTTGGGGATTTATTAAAATATGGAATGAGAGACATTACACCAGGGATTAGTAAACCTTCAAAAAATACATGAAGTAAATTACCTCATGTTTAATAATTATATTTTATTGAGACCTATAATTATTATGACTAGAAAACCATTAATAATATATTTCATTCATGGAATAATATATCAGGATCTTCATACATGTTCAATTGAAACCATTTTATTTGATAAACCATAAAAAAAGATCATAGCTATGTTATATTATAAGAAACATAAAATACTCATTGAATGAAATTAATCATTCCCAAACATAAAAAAACCACGAATGAATTAATTTGTTATCATGTCATTATTACATCCATGAATTGAAATCTTATTATTTTTTATAGAAGGTGTGAGATCCCCTCAGATGAATGTTCATTATTTTGTGGACAATATCAACTCTTTATATAGTAAAAACTATCATATACATTGTGTGAGTTAATCAGGCTCATAAATGATTATTATATTGTTGTTAATTGTACAAATTTCATAATTAAATTTGTATTGTTATAAAGAACCATTTTTCTTAACACCTATATACTTCTATGAATATAAATAAGATAAATTTTCATTTATTGACTAGTCATTTATACACAACAGAAAACATTTATTAAAAAGTTAACAATATAATAACAAAACTTATCTTATAAAGAAATTGTTTTTGGGTGGGTATCATTTAATAATCTGGGATCCATTATGTTAAGGTGTGAAAATTTATTGTGTCCACCCCCTCCTTCAGCCCTCACTTTGTCTGTGTATCTTCTTATAAATTGACATATTATATCAAATTTCATGAACTCTCCCTCAATACTAACTAACCCTTTCTATCAATTTCAATGAAAATTTAATATTTAGAAACATTTTAATTTTTTTTAAATAAATAATATCTATAAAAATGTAATCATAAAGTCTTTTATAATAGTGATTTCATATAAATACTCTAAAAGAAGATTACAATAAGTGTATTAACATCCATTTAAACTAAATTTTCAAATATAACTTCTCATTTCTTTTCCCACGAAATATATTCCACTTACTGTATAAATCATCATTCAAAATCCTCCATGATTTGATTAAAAAATTATTTATGAATTAGTTATTTCTCAAATGGTCTATACCACATGTATGTAATATAATTTTACGCACTATAAACAACATAAATAAAGACACATCAAATATAATAATAAATTTCATTAACAAATAATACAATTTTAGTTTAAATAATGTATACGTGTATTGTAATATCCTCTTTTCAATATATTTTCAAATATTGAGACCAAATTATATATGTGTCATAATTTCTTGGTAATCAATTATATTAATAGATTTGGTTTGATGTTAGTATGTTAAGAGAGATTTTAAAAGAATATAAATTGATAAAACATTCATGGATCATGGATGGGAAATATTTAGACCACTATTGAGGAAGAGGAATCACATGTTTTTTATCATTCTCAATAAGATAATGGAAATTATAAATACATGTGGGAAGAAATATTGTCAAAATTATTTTCATAGACCTTACGGTTGAGGAATAAATGTTAATGGAATTTGGATTTTTTTATTCATTCAAATTAAATGAAAAATTGTTTTAAATATTAATATCCAATGTATTAGTTATAATGAAAAAAACCTATAAATATATTATGAATTATTTATTAAAATAAAAGAATTTTAATGTATATAAAATAGGTTACAAGGTTCTAGATTATTTATTTCTAGTTGAAATAATATTCCATTTTTTGATAAAAAAACAACACAAACCTAATAATTACCCTTAAATTTCATACATATATATTATGTATTATTGGATTTATATTTATTTCATGAAATTAAAATCAAAACAAGATTCATACTAGGTTTTTATATTTGGAAACATGTACACAAAAACTATCGGTTCATAAGTGTGTCCTAATATGTTCTTTTTTAATAGAACCCTTATGAAATGTATCTTCCAGATACCATTATTTATAAACTAGGGAAATAGATGAAAAAGGGTAACATCTGTTACATAATATGTGTAAGAATGGTAGATACAAATAATTAGTTATGAACAACATTTTAAAAAGGATATGAGAAAATGATTTTATAATTTGATATTCATAACCTTGATATAATAGATGAGAAAATTTAGTAATTGGATAATGATTGTAAGTTCATATGAAATTTATCATAAATGAATTAAAAGACATGATCTATTATAATGGATTATCCTCATAAGAAATGGAATTAAGAAATACATATAATAATATATAACCATTTTAATTGTTTTCATTAACCATTTCTAAGGCTATCATGGGGCATGGGTTCACTCACCAATCAATCATAATAGTTAATGTTAACATAGGAGACTATAATAGTTGATAGAGTCCCTCACTAATAGATCCTTAATCCACATTATATTATTATATATATAATGTATACATGTAATAACCCAATGCATCAGATGGATGAGTAATATCAGGCACACCCAGCCATTGGTATAACGTAACAACCATACCTTGTTTATTATATAACTATCTTCCCATAGTTACAACATATCGACCATATATAGAATAAAATAACTAACATCCTTGGATATAAAATAATAACCGTATCAAGATTGAAACCAAACACATTTGTGAGTAAATAGAATAAAATATTTATCATATCATCAAATCATAAATGACCCATAGAATTTTGTTTCATAAACATTTAATCCAATCATAGTAGCATATACAGTTGAAAATAAATACCTTCTGAAAACATATATTTAGTATAAAAATTTACCACTCGTATAATTTAAGTGAACACTATCTATTGATCATATCCCCTATAAATTGTAATTAACATTGATTTATGCTATCATATTTGAAAATTACTTTAATGTCTTATTAAAATATTTCATTACAAAAAATATTCATTTGATTTTATGGATAAGTGTTAAGAATATATTTCCACAAAATTTTATACCATTTTTTTTAAAATATTCATCTAATGATTTAAAGGAATATTAATAATATTCAGGTTTCATGATATTGGTAAATTATTTCCTTAATGTAAATGTAAAAATGAATCATTATTTTTACATTTTCTGCTAAAAATAACTGCATTCTGAAAATGAAAAGATGATTACAATTATTTTTTTAAAGTTAAAAATAAATAAAAAAATATGATAAAAAATTTAGGATAAAAGATAAAAACCTCCTTAAATTATATATATAAAACATTTAAATGATATAAGAAAAATATTGACCGAATTGAAAAATAAACTCTAATTTCCATAAAATCGTGTTTTCAGTCTATTTTGTACATATGGATGTAAAATGATATGAAATTTTATTTTTCCAAAAAATTACCAGTGAAGAATAAATTTAATGAGATTAAAGGTACATTTTTCATATGATATAATAATCCAAAAATTAATTATAATCAATCATTCTAAATAATTATATTTTGACACAAAACACTTACCATATTGGTAACATTTGAGTCATACTTCCAATGAAATAAATAAAATTAATTCGATAATTAGATCAACATATTTTAAATAATAATAATCATAAAATAAGTTCAGGGGATTTATATAAACTAATTAGAAGAATTATGCTATTAATATTGCATGATTCCCATAGATAAAAACCTGAGATTACAATTGCTTACGTAATGTCTACCTTCATTTCAACCTATTCATAAAAACATCTATAATAAATATAATGATATTATACATATATAATATAATCATAATAATAATTATCATTAAATATATTAATTATATATATCATTATATCACCTACTCAAAAAATATTATTTGATAAATTCATAATTTTATATGATGGAAATTTTTTTCATGTTTGTTTTGGTTACATAATTTTGGCCATTATATATTGATAAAAATTACAAAATATATATTATATGAATCATAACTTTAATTTAATATATATAAATTAAATAGAAATTTAGATTCAAATTCAAGTGTATATATTGGAAAATGAATTACATCGTTCATTGAGATGGTATGTCATATGCACACATAGAATGTTTTTCATTCTTTTAAATTGATGGAATAAGAAAATTTTCAATAGTAATTCACTATAAAAATTTACAATTACATAATATATATCATATATAATCATTAAATTTATCCATAAAATCATCCATGTATAAATAGATACCAAAAAATTGCATTGCTTCATGGAGGAGGTAGTCGACATGTACACATGATATGATGATAGAATTTTACAATGGGTTTGAATGTATGAATTTAGATTTGGTATTATAAATTTTTTATAATTAAGTTCATAAAAATATCAAATATAAATATGACAGACACCATACTAACAATTATTGAATGTTGGTTTTGGAAAATGAATTGCGTCTCTATATGGAGGAAGAAAGATATATGAATTCCCGAGATACAATTTCACATTCAATTTGATTAAAAGATTATTAAAATGATGGTTTCATAATAATAATAACATAATTGTATATTTTTTTCCATGATATTATATATTTATCAATATTATAGTCTATTATTAGGATAAAAATATAAATTAAAAAGAATGCGATATGTAATAAGGATTCCCTCTTCTTTGAAAAACCTCTTTTAGATATCCACTTAAGGACCCCAGATTATGTATTTTTTAATGATCATCACTTAGAGAATATTTATAGGGAGGATTAGAGGTATTTTTTAGAAATGGATGATCTATAATTCCCTAATTTCGTAATAATGTAACATGAAGAGGGCCCCTTTTATAACTGAGGTGAGCGTAATTTTGGAATTTATTGACAGAACCGAACACAGAAAATAAACAAATCTGGCCCTATCACATAATAAAGGCCCTATAATAAAATAAAAGATATTATTGTTACGAAATAACATCAAAAAACAATATTTTTTCAGGTTTATAAAGTGTTATAAACCTCATAGGTTTATTTAACTATTTAGTAATACAATTTTAATATTAACCACAATAAAGAAATTTCACCCGTAAATGATTATAATAATATATATAAGTTGTAAAATGGTCCAAAATCGATAATATAATAAAATGAAGACTGTATACTATCACAATTGTCATCTTTAAATATTTTTAATTGTTAAAAAAATTAATAAAATATTGTTTTTATTAAATATAATCAATATGAATTTTATAATTAATTATATAATTTAACATACAATTCAAAAAATATAAATTATTAATTATAATATAATACATTAAATTTACACTAATATTTCATATTCTTTAACTAAAATTTCACCACACATTTACTCATTGTAATTATATTTCCTTTAGTATTTTTAAATTCATTTAGTGAAATTTTATTTATTATAGAAATACAACTCATGAGTTTCCTAAATAATTATGGTCAATAGATAATTAAATTAAATTTTTAATAAAATTATATCATGAATATAATTTAATTAACATAATTATATATATTCTTTACAACCATTTTTTTGTCCCTATGTATATATATTATATATTTTTAAAACAATTGGAGTGGAATTTTGTAACATTCTGTGAAATAAATATTATATAAGAAATTTTTATGAAGAATTGACCTTTTAGAAAATATATTTTGATCATATGGTATTAATGGTATAATATATTCATCCAATAATATTTATGATAAAAACATATGTCACTAATATTATATTTAATCCCAGGATAACATGATTTACCCTTTATTGGGGGATACGTTTTACTGCGGAATGTAGTCACATTGTTTAAATCATAATTGAGAAATATTTACCATATTTAGATATTTTGATTCCAAAATTAGAATCAATTTTATCAAAATCCATAAATATAAATAGTATAATATAAATTTAAAATAATCAAGGAATGTGTAACAAAATTCATATTTTTTAAAATATATATACTTTTATGATTTTAAAAGGAGTTTTAAAAAATATTAGTTTTGTAGTTTATTGTTTTTATCGGGAAATGGATCTTTGGTGGAAATTGATCAATAACACAATGTCAAAAGCAGAAATTGAATCCTTTTACTTGGATGAATTCTGAAAAATATTTATCGATCAATATTAACCTCAAACCCTCTATCTCAAGATAGAAAGGGAATTCCTCAGATTGAATCAGAATGATGGTGAGTCTATCTGGGCGTAGGATGATAACATTAAAAAGATTTAAAGAGATATTTAGTAATTTATAATGAACACTTAATGTATGTTGGATAAATTATTTAGTGGGAAAATAGTGATTCTATGAATGGTTTGGTGATTCGAGACTTTTATTTCTTTAAGGTGATTGTATGTTTTTTACTTAGCATTGAAATGGAGATGAATAACCCTCAATAGTCTCATGAGCCTAAAGTTAAACAGATGAAAATTGAGTTTAATATGGATGCATCAATAGATAAATCCCATGATTGAAAGAGGACCCAAATCCAATGTGTCATGAGTGTGGGAAGAAGCATACTAGAGACATATTAAAGGGAACTATGAGATTTTTTCAATGTTGAAGAAATGAGAATATGGATAATACCTATTGATGGGATATGAGGAGACCAACAAATGCTAGAAATAATGAATGTTTCGGATTAAAAATCGACATGTAGTAATATGTTTCAAAAGTAAGAAACATAAGAATTGTGAAATCCATTTCCCAAAGCCAGGGGTTGTTCAAATTAATCAGCATCAACACCATCCAAGGCAATAAAAAAGGTCATATTCTAATAAAAAATATTGTGGTGGAATGCGAAAAGGATGTGGTGATAGGTATGTTGGATATTCATTAAAGAATAGTGAGTGTACAATTAGATTTGGGTTCTAAAAATTATTTCTTATATCATATTTTTAGTAGAACTATTTAAAAACCACATCAAAATAATGAAGTTAATTTTTTTTAGAACAAAATATGGTCAATATATTTCATTTAATGTATGTAACTACTCCCCAATACTTGTTTTTGACCAAAACCTCCCATCAAAGATGGTGTTACTTCTTTTGTTGGAGTTTGATGTTATTTTGGGAACAGAATGGATATATTTATACAAATACAACATTGACATTCAGGAAGAGGATATGACACATCACATAGTTATTTATCATCTATTTCTGTACATCTGTTAAAAGGAGGTTTACTCTCCATCAGAATGACTGTCTTAAATGTGAATATTTTTCACTTATAGAAAATAATATCAAGCTCAAATGATTGAGAAAATGAAACTGATAATGCATGAAAGCATGCCCAGTATAATTGACTGTATATATTTTTTCCTTAAATAATAAAAATTTATCCCTCTTAACTGATATTCTAAATTCTGAAATTAACATATTCCTAGATCATTTCCAATATCATAGACACCTTATGAAATGTAAAAAGTTAAGTTGGAAGAACAGAGGAAGTGATTACAAGAGAAACCATAAATTTGTTTTTTATTCTGGAGTGCTTCACAATGGGCTCAACTAATCATATTCATAAATAATAAGGATGTATCATTGCATTTAAGAGTTTTTTATTATTACAATAATAAATCATGATAAAAATCAAGTATCCCCAGACCTTGATATAATACATGTTTGATCAACTACATGGGGCCATGATTATATTTAAGGTGGACCATTAGTGGGGATATCCCCAATTAATGGTTCAGAAGGAATAAATTCCTACAAATACATTTATAATGAGTTATGGACAATATTAGTTCATAGTTATTTTAATAAGAATAAATAATTCTAATCTAAATTTCATGTATTATTTTTATAGAGTGACTAGATATTACCCTGAAAAAATTTTTGTAGTATTTATTGATTATATTATGATATACTCCATGATAAATGATTAACATGAAAACAATTTGAATACAATTTTGACTATTAGTGAAGGGTGAATCATTATGAAAAGTACCACAACTATTTGTTTTGGATGGACGAACAATCATTCAATGGTAATCTTATTACCAGAAAATGAATATATATGGACCCTTCCACGAAAAATGGAAATTATGTAGTGTCATGGGCCATCATCTATAGAAAATTTCCATTTTTTCCTTGGCATATCTATGTATTATGAATGATTAGTGAATAACTTATAACAATACTCAATACTAATAACCAATATTACTCAGATGGGATTAATTTTTTTTGACAAGAGAATGTGATGAATGATTCCAATAGTAAAAATATAAAATTATTACTACACCAGTGCTCACAATACAAACATGGGATGACATAATTGTGGTGTACAATGATGTTTCAAAAAAGTTATTAGGTTTCATTCTAATAAAAAATAATAAGATTATAACATTTTCCTAATGTAAGTGCTAGAACCAAGGATGTTATTTATTATAAACGGTGTATTATTTGTGGGTGTTTTCACTCTGTCTTGGCATTATCAAGGATGAGAACATAATGTGGACATATGATTAATGAAGAAAGATATATTTATGGTGGCATAGTTTCAATTTTTTTTCAATTATGGGCCTCCAAATCGGGAGATCGTTTTTCGAAAAGGAAGAGTTTTTGCAAATGATGAGAACCAAAATCCAAATAGTGTGAACAGTTCGTGGATAAAAAAATATGGTATGTAGAATGGAAGCCCATGAACCCTGTTTTGGGAAGGGCTTGATTAACAAAAAATAGTTCATGGTGAAGAATTGAGGTTTGTGGGAAGGATCACAGTATGAGGATGGTGTGATAGTTCTCTAGACAGAATATCATTCAATAAAAAAAGAGGCAGGGTTTATTGAAGAGACGGTTCTCTGGATTGATTTTCATTGGATAAAACATGGGAAATAATGGATCATTTTACAATTCGATCATCACAAAGGGATGACTCGCTATATGTGCACTGTTTAGGGTAATGGTTCATGGATGATGTATGGAACAAGATGAGGGTGGTAATATATCAATGAGATGGTTAATATAGGATTAGCATATTATGTAAATATTTTTAACTATATAATGAGAAATAATTATATTTTAGTTTGAGTATAGAGAATTTTGTAAGAGTAATTCATCACTCTGAGAATTCGTCTATGTCCAACAAAGGTTCACGCAGATGAAATTTTTCGAACGGTTTAATGTAGTTCATAGTGTAAAAATGGTCTAAATAGGAAAGTCTGTACGTGAAGAAATAATTTTTTATATGGTTTTTTAGAGTATGTGGAGAAATTGACGTTTTATTAGGAGAAATATTGTACGCAATGTGAGGTGGTACATGAAAGATGGTTCTCGAAGGATAAGTAGGTCCATGGTGAGGAAGCGGTGCACAAGAGTATAAGTGAAGGCATCAGACAAATGTGGTTTTTGATGGTGGTATGCAGTCACAATTTTTATATACAGTATGTGGAGGTGGAATGTGGATGATTATAGTATGTGGAGGAAGAAGGAATTTTTAAGGAGGACATGTTCATGAACGAAATGTACGTGAAAAGTAGATTACATCGACATGATAAAATATAAATTCAACAATGTATCTATCTACACTAGGGGGTTCATGTTTTAATACCATGACATTGAAGAAACCTTCATATTGATAAAATTATTTCTAATTCTTCCCAATGTAGATATATTAGGGGATTTAATAGAGGTAATTTGAAGGACGCAATGTGTTATCCCTAAAACCATGTAAAAGAATTGAACCTAGAACATGGTGACTACGCTACACTTTTGTACTCCAAAACTAGTGAATATTGGTGGAAATTGGTATGACTAGAAACCTATTGGTATATACTCTTTGGTTATATCCCATAGAGGTAAATTAATTAAATTTTTTGTTCCTTCACATTTTATGTGATTTTTTGTTTTCTTCTCATTCTCATCAGATAGATTGAATAAGTTCTTACCAATGTTGGAATAAAATCCATTATTTTTAAAAAATAGTTGATACCATATTTTAACCCTCCCCTCTCATTATGTTCTAGGGACATTTATGTTGTTTAAAATTCTTAATAAAATCTATCCCATTCGTGATATTGAGTTAGCAACCATGTTGTTTCCATTGAAAATACTACGACATTATCTCTATGGCGAGACATTTGAGATATATAATGATTATAAAAGCTTAAAATATACATTCACATGGAATAATCGTCATATATTCCATTGAATATGATGTGATATCATCAAGGATTACAAATACTCAATCCACTACCATATTGGAAAAGATAATATGATATAAGATGCTCTAGGAAGAAACGATCAAGCATCATCATCAATTATGAGATTTGAAAAATATGAAATATTCCTATAATTGTAATGGATTTACATGGGAATAATTAAGTAAATGATATCATAAATAATTCCTCAGACAATCAATTAACCATTATATATGTATAAAATAAAATAATTGCAATGAAAAATGAATAAATTTAGAAAATGGTTGATGCTATTAGAAATGGGAAATCCTCGGTGGGAAAAATTGTTGAGCAAGGTGTCATGGGATTTGGGTCACGACTATGTGTACCATCTGACCCATACATAAATAAGGTTCATCTAAATAAAACACATAGATCAAAATTCTCTATTCACCCAGGTAACAAAAACATGTTTTTATATCTTTTAGAGAACAATTTGGGTGACAATAAAAAAAAGTAGATCAAATAAAATAAATCAACACGCCATGTATTCGAGAAAGTGTAGTTAGAATAGAAAATGTATAAGGGGATGGCGAAATTATTAACCACACCATCATAGATATTGGAAAACATCACCATTGTTTTTTTCCCAGGACCACAAGATAAAAAGAAAGCAAACTATGTTATATGGGCTGTTGTGGATCGTTTTACAATGAAATCTCACGTTATCATAATTTTTCTGGATATTTCACTAGAGAATCATGAACGAATATACATTAGAGAAGTGGTAAGGATTCATGGAGTACAACTATAAATTGTATTTAATTGAGTTATTAGATTTACCTAGATGTTATAGAATGCATATATTATTCTTATAACACAAAGATGATGTTTATTACTTCCTATCATTCTCAAACTGATATCCAATCTAAATGGGCTATTAATGATTTGGAAGACATGTTGAGAGAATATTCTACTGACATTAAATGGGGATGAGACCAATATATTTACCTGAATGATTTATCATATAAACAAATTACACTCAAGAATCAAAATACATCCATATGAATCAATTTGTGTGAAACAATTAAAAACATATTCATGATGGGATAGAGTTGGTGCAAAAATTCAGCTTGGACAAGAAATAGTCGATGAAATTATAGAAAATGAGAAAAAAAATCAACAACACCACAAAGTAGCCCAAATTCAAAAAATTCCTACAAATATAGTAATCAATGATACCTTGAGATTATGGTTGTATACATAATATTCATTCCCATATATTAATGGAATAGGGTAATTAGTTTTGGGATGAAATAAATGATAAGTCCTAGGAATAACATCCACTTCTATATTTTTTATTTTTTTTGAGTTTTGTCCTATATACTAGCACTTAAACCAACCATTTCTTATATATTTGATGTATTATATGAATCACAATTGAGGAATTACAAGTAATATCCCTCACATTTATTTAATCTATTGGTGGTAGAGTTTTGAAATGAACTCTCATATATGTAGCAACTTTTGATGGTTATAAACCATAATGATAATGTTCTATGGAACAATACAAATCACCTAGTAAAAGTAAAATGATATAACCATTACTACTAAGAAGAATACTTGGAACTAGAGGAAGTAATGATGGAAAATCACCCTCACCAGTTCCCCCTCATATCTTAAACGAATATTTCAAGGAAACAATTTCATAAGGGGAAAGAATTTCACAACATAGAATTATATCAATGAAAATTACTTTATTATAATTATTATATGTAGTATAAATCGCATAAAATCACATAGAGAAAACAATATAAATATTATAAATGATTAATCACTGTTAGATGGGGTGTATTTAGATGTTATGGAACCTATACCAATGAAATAGTAACTTGAACTTTGGAATAGTAATGTGATAATTAGGAATATTAATCCAACATATTGAATAGTATCCTCACCCATTATAGTATAAATTAAATTTCAGAGTCTTATAAATGGAAATATCATATATTTATATCATAATATATGTAAATACATGTTTTACACATAAATAAATAACTGTATATATTTTTATAAAACAAAAATTTTTTTTATAAAAATTATAATTAATATAATTATTTAAAAGAATAATTATATTAATAAAATGTATTCATGAAATTATATTTTATTGCGTTATGATTGTAAGATAATATAATGATACAATAATTAATATTTCAATGTGTTTAAAAAAGGGTTAAAATTTTAAAATTGGTGTTTTAAAATAAATGATTATTTTAATTAAAAAAATTCTCATATTCAGAACATTATTTTTATAATATAGTGTTCATTTTAGAATTCAACATGATAAAAAAAATCAGTATGATTTTTTTGATTCTTTTTAAAATAGTTGAAATTTTGGTGAATAGTCAAATATAGTATTTATGATATATAACACTATAAATAAGAGTCTGTATTTCATGAGTCATTGATGACGTAAGAAATATAATCTATAATACTCATTATTTATTTAAATATATTTATTGATTTTTTTCGCACTATTCATAGTCTTGTGACAAAATAATAAACAAATGAATAAAACAATAAAAACACCCCTCTCATCCATTATAAATACCACCGCAATCCACATCTTTCCCTCGCTTGTCTTAAGGCATGAATCAAACACTATTTTTTACCAATAGACTTCAAAGTTCTCTCCCGCTATGTGTAATTTTTTCATCAAAATAATGAAACAAATTTCTTTAAATAGGTTTTGAAGGAGACGAATTGAATAAGTAAACTCTCATTAACATTCATTGTTTTATTTTCACATCATATTAATTTATTAAAATCTCCTCGTCTATTTTGAAATTATTTTGGAAAACTCCAATATGTTATATATAATGTAATTTTATTATTTTAACATAAAATACTCTATCAATCATTTTATCATCAACATTTATTTGAAAACATATAATATTCCTTGTGAGGTGCTGGATTATAACCTTTGATGATGACAAGTTTTCATTTTCTTCTACCACAGTAAAGGAAGGGCATAAATCCATGAAAATAGTTGATCCTGATTAAAAAAGATTATTAATAATCCTTGTTTTGAATCCATATTTTATACCAAATAGTTAATAATGGAGGAGAAATATTTTTTTATTATTAAATCCCACCAAATTAATCTTAATTATTAGCAACAAAAATTTTTCCAATGATTAATCATCTCCCAAAATAACAAAAACACATATATAACCACTTAATATTATTGATTTTAATTAGTAACATATAAAAAATTCTAGATATATATTCAAGTCATTCATG
Organism: Viscum album; assembly: GCA_963277665.1. Classification (NCBI taxonomy): domain Eukaryota; kingdom Viridiplantae; phylum Streptophyta; class Magnoliopsida; order Santalales; family Viscaceae; genus Viscum; species Viscum album. The sequence continues at coordinate 792,166,678 of OY728143.1, read as the reverse complement.
ATCTTTTATAAATATATACAAGTGATCAAGTAATTAAAACCAAGGAAATGATAAATCACGAACGACAAAATTGTATATTGTAACTCATCAATGTGGCCATTAATGAACCCAATAAGATTATGATAAGAAAAATAAATTTAAAAAATATTTTGATTTATTAAATAATGGATTTAATTTGATTATCCATGAAATTAAGATAATGTGCATTACAATTTTGGACAAAAGGTAACAGATTCTCTTCGAACACACATTTTTTCTATCGTGTTATGCTTTTATCTCATTACCACATTGTAATTATAAATTATTCTTATATACTCTTCCTAAATTCAATTTGAATGTTAAAACAAGATTTATCCATCTCAATTAATATTTCATTAATCATAATATACATCTTTTATATGTTTTCTTACTCAATTCTTGCTGACACGCAAGCCTGATTAAAGGGAACATTTTGATATCCGTTTCGATATTATAGTGCACTATATAATCCGGTTTTCGTCACCATTATTTTTCATATATAAATCTTGTTACCATAAAAACTATATTAGTTCATTTCTGGTTTCATGTAAATTGATATTCATTTTTGGATTTAATTTTTTTTAAAATTTTCATTAAACATGACTAAAATTGTTCATTTGTAGTGACTATTAACCATTATTTTTACTTTTTTTCACATCATTTTTACATAAATTCATATTATATAATCCTATTTTATGTTATATATTTCAATTTATTATTTGAATTCATTCTTTAATGGATACCATTATTATATTATCTTTTGTTTTTCCTTTTTACATCATTGTGATACCCAATTCTTTCCATGTGTATCTCTTATGCTTGATTATTCATGTTGAAAAAATATTCATGAAAATGTAATTTTCGGTGAACCTATATATTTTTCAAATTAATTGTGTTATTTTTAGTCAAATTAGTATACTTTTTGGGATTTGGAGTGAACCTAATTCCAATATTGGATTTTGTCTTCCATTTGCAATGGTTTTGGTAGTCTTTCTTAACTAATTATTATGTCATTTTTTTATGATTTTTTTCACATTACATTTAATCCATTACTTTTTCCGCAAACCCAAAATATATTATTTATTTTTCTTATTCATGATCCATGCCTCTGGGGGGCCAGGATGTTATTCTTTCTAAACCATGTGCTTTGCTATATCCATATGTTTTGAACCTCACTAGGCTTTGTTGATCAACCATTCTATTCAGGTATTCCATTGGTTATCATATAGAAATAAATAAGATCAGTGGAAGATCAGATCACTTTATATATTACTTGAAAAGTATTTTCATTCTATTTTCATCTATTTAGTTTCTTGTTCCTAATCAACCAAATATAACAGAATTTACAATCAATGGATTGTAATTTGATGGTTAATTATTCTTAAAATCCTGTTTTGATATTTATACATTTCAAGGATTGCTATAGTGTGCCTCATCCCAATTTTCCTTCATCAAATGTCTTATATAAAGAACGAATACCTGATTTTATAGACATAACATTCCATCACAGTGAAGCCTTATCATTTGAAACATTATCACATTCTTATGAAGATCAATATCTTCCTTATATGAATATTTTATATTATATAAGATTAATGGTCGAACACTCATTTCAGGGAGATACGAATTTCCCCCATCATTTATTATTTCTATATCCATAAATTGAATAACTATAAATATAAAATTATTCCTAATTCTCATAATAAAAAAATTAACATAATCTTCTCAACTCATCTTACATTTGGAATAGTTCAATTTCCTGAGGACGTAATATAGTGTAATGTAATAATCATTTATTATCTTCAAAAAAACATCTCTGTACCATATAGAGATCAATTTCTATGAAAATATACATTCTTCATGTATGATAACTCTATATAATAATCGTTCTCTGTAAAAACCATTTCATCATATGAATAATTAAAAAATTTACTATAGAAAACACCAAAACATGAGTTGGTCATCATATCTAATGAACCATTAATTTTTTAGGTATAATTTTTCACCATATTGTTAAATATGCAATCACAACCCACTAATATCTTAGATTAATCATTTTATTATACATACCATTCTACACCACATGATACTGTGAGAACTATCACACATACCATCCATATAATTATATCCTTGAGAAGGACATGAGATCCTTCCATCCAAAGGAACATGTATCCGTTAAAATTTAATGTGGTTATTAGATTATTCAATTGAGTGAAATTACCTACAATACATAGAGAGTTTAACAGAAAACTAATGAAATAATGATTTTCAATCATAATATATGGTCTGTTCAACATTCAATGGAAACTATCATTGAATGATCTATTGATATACCAACTCTTATGATTGAATAATTTAATAATGAATATTTTTAATGAAAAATATACGCATATGGTAAATTTATTATAAATAATTTCATTTCTTATGTGCCATGAAAAAATCTCAATCAGACTTTTTGATCATCCTTCCTATTATATTATAGAATAAAATTATCAATAATAACTACAAAACACTGATCAAGGTAACTATAAAGACCATATACATTAAATATATGAATATAGTTAAGGAATTAATAAGAAATAATATCATCACAATATATTTATATTCCTCATACACTTTTTGAAATGGTTTCATGCATATATAATCCTTCATAATCCACATTTGATGATACGCATATTAAATATCAATCATATAATTGTATTGATCTCTATGAGGTTGATAAAATTTTTTATCACTATTTGGTATATGATATTATCTAATGATTGTGATCTTATTAAGTACTTGATAATAAATGTAGATTAAAATTGGTAAATATTATTTCATATCAAGATAAATAGGGGTTCCATATAGTGATGCATTTTTTCAAAGGAATACCTTGTCCACATTCTCATAGAATTTATTATTATATTCCTGCAACTCCCACAGGTCCATTCTAAATAGTTTCATTGAAATAGGTGTATTATAATGCATGATTTATATCAATATCTTTACTTCTCTATTTGATTAATATTTAGAAAATTATTCAAAATATATGTCCTCAAAATCATATATAACAGTGATATCATTTTTAATTACTTCCTCTCCTACATTCAAAGATAATCACATATTTTGAATATAATGCCTGAACTACCCAATGATTATAATTTCAACTATATGTCTATTTTTATAATAACACTCTTATATGATTATAGTGTTAATTAGAATATCAAATGTGACTTCTATTTATTGGAAAATATAAAGGATTAATAAAAAGAAACACAATATATGTTTACGAGAATAATTATCTAAACTATAAGTAGAATAATGTGATTTTTGGGAGACACATTTTCACAAAAATCAACAAGATAATATTCAAAGACAATGATGTGATCATTATACCAAACATGGTTTTCACTACAGACGTAACGTCTAATCCTATAGTGGGTACTAAGATAACTTTATAATGTTGATCAAATATAAAACATTTTGTATACCCAGAATCAATTAAGACATTAGAATTTAAAATTTTGATTATATATCTACCATTAAAAATTTTATTCACATAACATACAATAGTATATATAATTTTATGAGAGTTAACATTTTTTTGGATTATGAGGGTGTTGATTCTGATAGTAAAAATCATTTGGTTCATGAATTCTTTGAAAAATACCAATAATTTTTGAATTTGATTCATTAAATCATTTTTAGTTCATTAGTTTGATCAATCATTTCTTCCAATGTATCGATTGGACCTTTCACATCCATTCAACAATCAATGTGACTGTAAATATCCTCCACATACATAATACTCCTAAATGTAATACTCAAAAAATTATTCAACTATCTACATTTTTTTATGTACATATTACAAATATTTAAATGAATATATTCAGATCCATTAACGTAGATATTGTGTGATTACTAGGGCAGAGTATAATGAAGTTGATGTTTGAAATAAAATAAATACATTAAATTCACTAAAAAGGTGGATTCAAAAAATATTAATTACAATAAAACATAGATATGGATCAGAAATATAATGCAACCATTGATTTTAGAGTGTGGGTTTAATCATAGATGTGACATAACGACTTTTTGCATCATACATTTTTATAAAGCACAATAATGGGATAATTAATAGAATAAATAATATAAATTATTTTTTATCTATTCTGACATATAAATCTGTAATTAAAATTAAAATATATGTTTACTAGTATATCCTAGTGTTTATGGAATATCCATATAAACATTTAAGATCGTTGGAGAAGAAAGTTCATGGCAGATGACATCATACCATGATTGAGACTCATTGCACCATAAAAATCAGAGATTCTCATCAATGAAAATGACGTATAATAACTCCTCTTTTGAAATTAATCTATGTCAATATAGGGTGTTTTTTAGGATTTTCCATGTTTCCTATCCCCTAATAACACAAATAAATTGGCCATGAAATTGATTTGAATATTTATCATTTTTCATGTATGGTTATGTTTTTGGGATTTTGAGATAAATATTATTTTCTTATTGGTAGATGATTATACCTCATAGTTCATATTTTCCATTAAAATATATAAGATATATAAAATATTATAGTGGATCATTTCTAATTTTTATGTTTTATAGTTTTATCTCCCCATAATATGTGTTTTATTCGATGGAATTTTATTTATATTATGATTGAGGAATACCTATTAAATGATCATCACATATTATCTATTTGAGAAAAAGTTAAATTACCACATGTTTGGATGAAGATTTAATGTTATTGTTTTACCCAAAAATGAAGTTATTAGGTTCACATATTCATATGGAGTGTATGATCATGGTTTTGGGATATGGAAATGAAATTGAGTGATTATGGTTGTATATAGAGAACCAGATACAGCTGAATTATGATTATTATAGGTTATCTAGTATAGTTATCATTATATCCACAATGTACAATGTTTTTAGGTAGAAGTAGTCAAATATTACAGTCACAAGTGATGTGTATTGAGAATTTTTTTGTTTTCTGTGCAAAACCAGACTATATAGAATGTGTTTCTTTGAACACATGCCTTGTTGTTATTTGTATTCTGTTATAGGGTTTCTATGTAGATATATGTATCACATGCCATGTGACATGTGTCCCACACTGTGTGGCCCTCTCGGACTAACACATTTTATATATGTATTTCACTCCCCCATGGTCATGTGGCATTACATGTAGTATGGGTTGTGATATATATTCTATAAAGCCTTGAATATTCTTCAGCATGTACATGGTGTACAAGTCTAGGTGGATGTGAATCATTAAACACCATGAGTGTCATGACATACACAATGTACAAATAGTAATATGGCATGGAATGTATATGGAGAAAACTCATAAAGAATCAGGTTCACCCAAATGTTTGGTGTGGTAGGATACACATTTTTTAGTTAAGATAGTATATGGTCAAAGGCATGATGCATGCCGAGTTCAATGCTAGAAACCTACATGATGTGTACCGATTGTGTACACACATTGAATACATTGGAAATTAATTTTCTTCCATGTTCATAATGAAAAAGTTTTTATGAGTGATAGACACTCTATGTGCCCACAAGGGAACAATATTTTATCATTGTGGATTGTTTAGATTCATCATTTTTTCATACCGTATCTTCACTACGAGATTTTCTTAGCTGCATTTGATCTATATTAGTTAAATGTGTTTTCCACTAGCATATTCCAATGAGTTTTTATTATGTTATCATTTTCCAATCCTAAAGGGTTACCCATATGAAATTTCCAAGTGATTTGTGCATTCTAGGATTTTTACCTTTTCTTGGAGTGATTTTTATCAATCTGCATCACTTATAACTATATCGATTTGGAGAATGTATACCTCTTAGAGTCTTAGAGTTATCTTCATAAACTACATTATTCATTGTTTAATGGTTTTGGAGATAGTGTGATATACAATACATGGTAATCAGTCCCCATTCTAGAACAACATATTCAATATGTTCTTGTGTCGCATTGTATTCCATATATGATAACCCACAATTCTTATATCGAGACCAAATTTTCTCATGAGGTATTATTCTAATGGAGGGTGTATCTTTTAATAAAAATCCATATTTCCGATATTATTTTTTTCGATAGACCTAGATCATCTGACATCTTTGATAATAAGTATGTGACATCATCTTACTGATACTCGATGAGTGATTTTTATCGGTTGAGTGCCGGCATTATAGACATGGCACATGGAGTGTGATCTCTTAGCAATGTAGGATCTTATAACATATCTGAAAACCTATGGATGTAATTGGTTGATACCATCAACACATGTAGTCATATATAGTATATATGTATGTTTTATTGTAAATCTCACATTGGGATAGACATATTATGTAATGAGGTAAATAGACATGAGGCATTACGCATTGTGATTTTACGGTTTCCTTATCGGTATTATTATAATCACCCCTTCATTGAATCTTCTATCACATGTATTTACTTATATAAACAACTGATCATATATGGATTACATGTAGGATTAGGATATGTTTTCGTTTATTTTTTTATAGAAATACTAGGTTATATATAAGAGTTTCACATGATAGAAGTCCCCCAAATCTATGAAGTTCAACCATTATTTACTATATATGGTGGTATTGTATCTCTCTATATTATTAATGATATGTTGTACATTATGTCATACGTAGATTTTTGGTATATAAATTTATTCAGACATTCTTATCTATTGATTTGCAATTATGAATTTTTTGATCTAGGCAATGTGTGCGTGAGTTCAAGTACATTAGTAAAATACCTCCCAAATGTGTAATTATAATTATCCACACTATTTTCCAAGCCCAAAACTATTGAATGATGGCATGGGGTAGTTTTGTATTAGACCCTATCAGGTATTTTTAGAATGGAATAGTTTTATGTGGATTTTAATACTAAATTGTTCTTAAACTACCTATGTTTAGAAACATATTTTGGAATTTTTCGTCTCTAGTAGTGATGTTTGGATAGTAATGTAGGGATACCATATTTATGTGTTTTGATTTTGGATCATAGTCCAAAATTTAATGTTTTTCTATGGAGTTTGAGGAATCTATTAACCATGACTCAATTAACCTGCTTATTTACTAGATACATGCATAAACTATTTTCCTGAAAAAAAATACAAAATAGTATATTATAATGAGTTATTGTATCATTTTCAATAAAAAATTAGTTCACTATATATAATAAATGTCCATAGGGTGTCTTTTCATATTTAAAAATGTATTCAAGATGATATTCATTGAGTTTTCTCCAATAGATTCGATATATTTACCTAATAACTTTTGATGCTTTTATGAAGGGGATTAGTAATGATGTGGTCTGTCTTCTAGATTATCAGTTGGCGGTACATTATTCACTGATCCATTAATAGTCTGAAGAATACTATTTCATGACGTTTTATCATGGGATATAATGTCGTGGATATCTATTTTGGTGTTTGATGATGACATATATGGTTCAAAAACATATCATTATCTTTTAAGGCATATATCACATAGGATGTTGGGTCACCAGGACCTATCTATATGAGATGTTCTACACAATTCATGATAACTATGGTTTGATTATTGTTTTAATTATATGATATTTTAAATTATATAGATAAATTTCTATTCTATTAAGGTAATAGGACATCACATTAATTATTTTCATTTACATAGTGATACAATCCGAGTTTGTAAACATAATACCTAAGATGTGGTAGTAGTTGGAGCATAGAGGAGTTCATGGGTTGTATATGATATTGATGAGTATGGGTTTTTGAATGATATGGAAGGTATTTTGGATTGATTATAAAATCACCAAACCCAATTCGATAAAAAACTAGCCTAAGAGGTTTGTGATCAAAATCATGGAGTTCTGGAGGAACTGTAGAATCCATACCCATAGGATAGAGAAGTGTTTTGAGGTACATTCTCTTTTCCTTATGCATTTTTCATTGAACTATTACACTTTATTAAATGAAATAATTTTCTTTCCTTTTCATTTTATCATCCTTGTTTTAATGGGATTCAGTAGATATGAGTGATGACGATGTTTAATGTGACATAAGACATACCTAAAAGAGTGGTAATTCCCCCACTGAGAAGAATTATTGATACGTGATCGAAATCTATACAAGTGATTCCATGAACATAAGGATTATATTATTTATGTATGGTAGTTATGTGTTTATCATTTTCATTTTTGAGGTTTTTAGTTAAATAACGTGTCATATAAATACAATGTTTTGGTAATGAGGCCGAAAATGATTTAGAGGATTTTCAAACTGTAGAATATCTTAAAATTTTCATGTGTAGTTTGAGGTGAGATATGTAATACACTACCATGACTTTAGTTTTTAGATGGTATCACGATACACATATTTTTGATTTAATCCCATACTCAAGACCTTGTTATTCATGTTGATCCTCTCCATGAACAATTTATTTAGTGATACAATGTTGGGGATTAGTTATTTTACACTTTTATGGATAGCGTGACTTGATAATCGGATAAAAAAGAGAGAATCATATATATTATATTTTCTGTGGAGGCGTGACACTATTATTTACTACAAATCATTAAATTGTTGTTTAATATCCATTAACTTGTAATTTATAATAGTGATTGTATCAGCGCTTCAGGTTTAATGGGAAGATGTTTTTATCTTTTAAGAATGAGTGTTACCATGAAGAGAAGGATGAGCTCATCTACTAGAGGTTTTGACTACATTCTTTTCAATTGGATAGTGAAACTTCTAGAGTACTGAATGATATGAATTTTTTTTCTAATAATAGTGGTGGAGTATGAGGATATTATCCTGATAGTATACCATTATCTCTTGTTTTTGTTCCCATTTAACAATAAGAGATTTTGTAAAAAAATGTTATTATTTTGTGCTGATGGTGATAAAACACTGTGTGTGTTATGAAAAAATAAATTCACGAGACTTTTGGTATGAATATTTATACAGTATTGATTTAGATCATGGATGTATACATTGATATCTACCTTGTGTGAGAGGTTTTGGTGATGAATCACCTAAGGAACCTAAGAATGGTTCAGTTTACCTCTAAATGATTGGTGTTACTCCTCCACATATTCACAGTTCTTGGAATTTACAACACATAGTAGTCTATTATGACATGTTTCATAACCATATATACAATTGATATGTTAATATTATATTTTCTGATGATGGTAATATCTTAATGATTAATTAAGTATGGATAGTGAAACAGATCATCCTATGAGTGGAGGTGTCAAGGAGGTCAGTTTTACATTAACATTACAATAAGGGGAGGTGATTATTTTCTAATAATTATAGGTATCATTTGGTTAGCCTAGGATGTTGAAGAAATTTTTAATGATAAGATATTGTCGTTCTTGTGTAAGGGTGATTAACAGTAGAAATTTGTGGACATTTTTGGAAAACATTCATGTAGGATTTAGTCTGTAATCAATGGATTACCATGATGAACATTTCAAAACACTAAAATTACATCATGCCCTGTTTAGGGAGGGGATGTGGGAATCCACTAAGGACTCTATTTTAGTTAAGAATTATGTTATGTCCCAATTAATTAGACACCAAAATTGAACAATTTTGGTGCATATTCTCAGGAATTAGGTTTTAATATTGTTTCATGGAAACAATAGAGAGGATCATCAATGGTCAGTTTAGTTTTAGTATTATTTTGAATACCAATGATCCACAAGTGTAGTTTATTTATTCTATGTTCAGTAGTCCTTATAAAAGAATTTTATACTAGTCATATGTAGTGGTGATAGTGGCAGGGTTATAGTTTTGGTTCTTCAGATTGTTGTAAGGACAGATCCCATCAAGGGGTGGATGAAGAATACCCATAAATGTTTGGGGTATATTATAGAAAAAAAATTGATTCAGTTTTAGAAATTTTATTTTTCAAGTGTGGTTGGATATCTCTAGGGTCCATATACTCTAGTATTCGTAATATTATATAATTTTGGTGTTCATTATAACCCTCTAACGAAAACTGTTTTTATTTCTAGATGTTCCCTATTGTCACAGCTAATATGGTATTTGCGCAACATATTTCCCAATAGATACTAGAATAGCGATAATCATTATAGTGTAGTTTTTATTTTTGATGTATCCATTGGTAGTGAGAACTAATATTTAATGAACCCACTGGAAGTGAGTGTTTTCCTTGCCTGTGTGTTTATCGATAGCACTTGAATCAATTGGGAGATCTCATGAGAGTGTGTGACAAAATTTAGAGATAAATGATTTTTTTTGTTTTTTCTTTTTTAGTATTAAATGAATTTTAAATGATAATAATTTAATTTTTAATTTTTTTCAATGCATGACTTTGAAACAATTCTGCGAATTTTTTTGTGGCATTGAATTGAGATAGTGTCTGATTTTTTGGATCGATGATCTCAATATTCATGTTTGAAATATATTATATATCATAAATCTATTATAAGTTTTTTCCTTAAAAAGTATAATAATATCCAAAATAAGTCATGTATTTGAAATTTTTTACCACCATTGAGTTTATAGAAGTGGTATAAAAAAAGTATAAGATAAAAGTAAATGCTGTAATGAATTTTAATAATTTGATTTCATGGGAGATATAATCTTACTAATTAATTAAACTTTTTATTTCATTATGTTTATATAGGGAAATTAAATCCTCTTTAAATATCATTTTATGCGGAGATATCATTTTTCACATCTTAATAATTGATTTATAAATGACCAGTGGAGGAGATAGTTCATGGAGGATGACATTCGATCGAGAGAAAGGATCAATGACCAATTGGAATTTGAAGATCTTAAAAATAATAGTGATGAAAAATTTAACTTCATTAGTTTTGAATCCATCTCATGGAGGGATTTTATTTGTCGATTTTTGACCAATTCATATCGCATGAGTAATTAGAATCAATCAACCAATGTATTGATACAATGACCTATTTTTTGTCGTTAAGGGTTTATTTTTGGGATTTGGGTATAATAATTAATTTTTCAAATTGTGTTTATACATACTTGTTCATATATTCCTATAAAATATTTTGAAACAAAAAATGAACAATTTCTGAGGATTATTCCTCACATTTATGGTCCATAATTTTCTCTCCCTGTTTTATGTGGGTTCATTAGTAGAATTTTATTTTAGACTACAGTTTGATAAATTCCTAGTGAATGATAATTTCACATTATATTATTAGAACAAAAGACTAATACCATAGGATTGGGATAGATATATGACACATAAGTAATGTTTCACTAAAATAGTAGTAGATCAATGTATGGAACAATACTGACTGATCATAGTTTTGGATTTCAGCATGGTTGAGGTATGACAGAAGATCCTTTACAATTATAATATATGAACAAATTCTACCTATTGATTGTTAGGATTATAGATCAACCCAATATCATCAAAAATCTAATGATTTAGGGAATAATCTGAAACTGCATAGTTGTGGGTAAGTATATGTGATAATTTTCATTTATTAAAAAAAACCACACTACACACCATGTACATGTATGAAAACACACAATGCAGTTAATATTATATTTTTCAAGGTTATTCATATAGAGATATATATTTGAACAATGTAAAATGTTTTATAGAACATGTGACCCTTTTTTACCAACACTACATGTATATAGAGTACACTCCTATGATGATGGGTGGCATTACTCCCCATGTGGGCCATATCAGAATCCACATACATTCTAATAGATTGGACAACACGTATATAGGGTACATTCAAAAGAGGATAGGTAGAATTACCGTTTTATACATCCCACTAGATTTATAATCCTTTTTTGTGGTCTTGGTGTATAAAAGAAGTACACTCCTAGGACAATGTGTGTTCCCACATACCTTGTCTGATAGGATACATGTCGAGCATTTGTAAATGTAATTAGAAATGGTAAATACACACACTAAGAATCCTCAAAGAAAACTACTCACCAAGTGATATAAATGGACAGAATTTGTACCATTTGAAATATATTTTGTTTGAGTGTGATACCAGTGAATTAATGGGTGTGAGAGATACTTCATAGACACACATGGGTATGTAATTTACTCTATGAGTATTGGTTTTGTTATTTTTTGTTCATAGATCATTAGCATATTGATCTTGTTTGATCATCATTAGAATTTATTCAATTGAGTGTGTTTAACATTGGATCATTCCCTTATAGGATCAATATGGAATAATGCTACCATTATAAATGGGGACCCCTTTGCTAATTAATTTGTTATGTTCATAGTGGAAGAGTTACCCAATTTTGTAGTGTGTTCCCTCAATCTGTTATGATTGAAACCTTATTATATTGAAGAATGTATTTAATTAATTGCTTTAGTGTGATCCTAATTTCCATAATGTTCCTTCAGATATGTTTTGTGTAATTTTCCTGACCATCTCTAAGTGGGAGATGATCCCCAGTCAATGAGGATGTATCCAGAAGGGTATATTGTCCCTTTAATGATCCGTGTATGTTTAAACTCTATAAATGTATTAATATATGATATTCTTGATGGATTTTCAGTATAATGTATTTTGAATGTATGATATTCCCTATAAATTTCAAATGGGATTCTACTTGGATAGAACACATGATAATAACCTTTGGGATGTATGTGATGTTCTATTTACTTAGTCATTCTGGATAAGTGATATTCATCAGTTGAGTTACATTAGGGATAGAACGGAATGGGGTGTTATATCTCCTAGATGATCATTATCATGAAATCTCAAAGTAGAACTACATTTTATAATAGTCGTGTCACTTTTGACACAAAGTCTATAATGGGAATATCATGTTCTTTAATGTAGTATCGAATTTTGATTGGTATATATTATGTTGAACTTAATAATAATGATTTTATATGTTTGGTGATTTCACATTGTGTTATTGGGTATTGTTATACACAATATTAAAAGGGACAGTCCCACACATATCATGGATAATAAATTTCAAAGATGTTTTATACTATCATTGGTGGAAGAGGGGTAGGAAGATCTTATTTAAGGATATAAATAATGTGGTACATATATTTATTGTATTTTATGACTATCCACTCTATTTGATATGGAATAAATTTATTTATACTATAGGTTGGGCTTTATATACATACCATTCATGCATTTTTTTTAAGGAATTACATTATTTTGGTGTTATAGATTTATGCATATATTGTTATCTTTTTTTATAGATAAGAATTATATGGGCTTGTAGTTTTTTCAAATTTTACAAGTACATTAACAAAAATCCTCTCATATGTGTGATATGCATTATTTGTGATCGTTTCCTACATCTAGAGTATTTGATGTGGTATTCAGGTAGTTTCATCTTAGGACCTAGTGGGACAGGTTCTGACAATCCCCATGATGATTTTTTCATCATTTCATGAATGTTGTGGAATATAATTTAATTAAACCAATTGATTTATTATTTCTCTTATGAGAATGAATTTTATATTTTATAAGAAATCCAAATGAATAGATAGAATCATTAACATCTATTTATACCATGAGTTCACAATGAATTATTTCATTATATATAATAAAGTCACATATACATAATTCCATTCAAATACTATGTTTTGTTCCCCTTATCAATAAATGTTTTTTTGATAAATTATTAATCAAGAACCATACATTTCATATCCTATAATATTAGCTTTATAGGTACCAATATATACATCATCATTCTTCATTAGGTTATGAAACTTATTCACCATTTGCGTAAATAGAATACGAGGGATGTAAATAATAAAATATTCTATTAATCTAATCCATATATATTTATTCAATTTCATCCTCTTGACTTGATTCCTTAATAATGTCCCACAATTGTGCTGATTCACCACCCATTAGACTAACACACATAATGACATTATATGGTATTTGATAGTAGATTACAATTATTTTATATTATACTAATAAATTACTCAACGACTAGAGGAGAAGTATGCCCAATAAATTATGTTAGATGATGCCTGATGAAGGGATTTAATGAACATTTATCCCTCTTTTCTTAATTTGTATATTTGAAACGATTAATATCTCTAGAATTTTGTGTTAGACAAACAATTAGATTTTTTATTCCATCATCCATATCATTTGATTTATCAATTGAAAATTTATTTCATTATTCATCTTATTTATAACTAACATGATTCATTTGAGTTCTATCCAATTACAAAAAACCAGAAATCAACATATGTGACATAATCTTTGATGAAAACTACATAATTAGGAATAATGGTATATATTATTTCTAAACTATGAAAATTTATTCTATAACACCTTAGTATTATCCATGGTCATTCATGATCATTAATAATAATTTATAATTTATCTTTAAATTAAATATAACCAAGTGTTCTCACTAAATACATCTCCTCAAATTTTACAAAGGATAAGTTTTCATTTTTTGAATACCCACTATCACAACCCATACTTTAAGTACAATTATATATCATCTTTATAGATAATTATTGTTTACCAAAAATTTATATCAATGAAAATATTATATTGATATGACTATTTTGAAACTAAGATCCCAAAATAAAAGTTTCAAAAAGTATTAGTTTATGATCATCATAACTATAACCACACTAAATGAAATAAATCTTAATGCAATTCTCCAGAACAAGGGGAATTGAAATAGAAAAAAGTATGAGAAAATATGCATAGCATTGGTAAATAATAGAGATATATATCATCAAATATGGATAAAATGAGTGTAATTTTATCAAAATTGGAGAAAAACAATTGAATTTAATATCTTAAATATATTAGATCATAATATTAGGTCATTTAATTGACCTTGGATGTTTATAAAATATGAATCATAAAAAAATAAATGATCTGGATCTATTAGAATATAAAATTTTTATAAGACATAGAATAAGAGAAGCAAATAATCAAAGGAAATCATTTCCATTATATTGAATTATAATTGACATGGTAATTATAGTGTAATTGGTCACTTCAAAAAACATTTTTAACATCTTGGTTAACTCCACATACTATCAAAGTAGATAGTGTCAGAAAGAGCACATGGTTCACAATGAATTATATTACTATTTTTCATAAGTTATATGAATAATTTAAAAAGGATTTTTTGGGATTTATAATTTAAATCACATCTATACTTTGTTATAATGTGACCTTCTTCATTGAATTATTATATAGCAACCATCATGGGTTATAAGAAACCAACCCCATGGTTACAATGATTTCACCATTCATAGTTATTATATATCCTCCAATATATAATGTTGAACATATATATGTCTTACAAAATAAAAAAAATCATTCATCATATCGACTAATAAAAAGTTTTTAAACAAATTTTTTTAATAAAACATTTTCCAATTAATAATAAAATAAACCATTTAAATTTAATGGGTTTCATAAACATATCACCATTATAAAAATTAATTATTCAGAAAAATATTAAGAATCATATCAAAGGATCATATCATCAATAATTACTAATGAAAATAAATGGATGTTATCATATATGAAATTTTCTTTTCAAATATCACTAAAACATTTTAGTAGAAAAAAGGAATTTAAATTTTAAATTAATTATTTAATTAAAATTATTTTCAGAACAGTAGGGAAGAAATATTCATTGAAATTTAAATTTTATAAATGTATGGAAGCTTTAAAAACATTGGCCATAATGTCGGAGGAATGTTATTTTAGTGACGTATTATTTAATACAAAATAATCATTTCACATTTTATGATGAAGTTACATTCAATAGAATAATAAAAAAATTACATTAATTTTTTTAACGTAATAAAAATAAAAAAAATAATATTTAACCATCATACTTAAATGGTTTCAACATAGTTTAAAATATTTTTAGAAAACAAGGATATGTAGGGAAAATGTGTTTTGGTCTACGAGAGAAATAAAGTTGATTATTGTTCAAAATAATTTTTTTTTCTATTTACTAGTAAAGGATAATAATATTTTGTAAAAATTATATTCAATAAATAATTAGAATATATGAAACCCATGGGTACATTTAATTTTTGATCAAAATATTTAATCAATGAATGATTCATCAAATAAATTCTGAGAAAGAAAAATGATATTGTCACATAAAACCATTAATAATTTTGTAACATTTGAATCGTAATCCTCTTGAAATGAGGAACATTTAATCGATATATAATAACCCATAATTTACATATAAATCATCATAAATTATATTCATGGGTAGTATATACACCACATAAATGAAACCATTGGTCAATATGGAATGTGTAATAATGAAATAAAAGTGTGATGAAATTCAGATACCCAGGTATATCCTCCATCCTACAGGATTCAACATTTTTATAATAAAAATTATTAATATATATATATATATATATTCTATTATTGTAGCCATATATGTGTATATATATTTATATATCATATGTATGCATGATTTAATTTACATATATGGTGAAGATATTTTTATCCACATATTTCTATTTTTTAAAAGTTATTTTTTATAAATTATTTAATAACATATATTTTGTAAAATTTTCATTATTTTCATTTTTAACACTATTAATTTTATTTCACCGAAAATAAATAAATATGTTGTTTTAATTTGAATATAATCCATTATGATACACTAATATGTAATATTCATCTACAGAATTATTTTACACATTATATCACTAAAATTATATTTATATAAACAGTTTTAATATCATCTATTATATTTTTTTTATATTTTTCACTACATTGGATTTTTTGTTGCACTAGAGTTAACGGTAATTATATAAGTACAAAAAATAGTAAAAAATTTATTCTAGAAAAATAATTTTATTAATTTCAAAAAATAAATTTATATTTTATAAAAACAATATTCATTTACTAAATGGAAATTCAAGAGATATTTAAGAAGAAGAGAGTTACATATTGTTACATTGTATAATTTCAACATTAATATAGGGCATTTTCATAGAAAATTTCATTTTATTCAATTTATTTTACTAAGGTAATAGAGGAAAAATAAGCATAATCCTAGAATAATAAGGATAAAACTTATGGCCTTATCAATTTTTTTTTATCATTGGTAAAAACAATATAAGCATTACTGCGGTGTTAAATTCAAATATGGTTTCTATTCATATTGAAAAAAAATAAAATTAACAATTTAAAAAATATTAAAAACTCAAATATCTATATAGTATTCATTTTATCAAATTCAATACTTAAAATTGGTATTATTTAATTGTGAATCAAGATAATAATGTCTACAAAGGCCACATAATTAGAGAAAATATATTTTAAATTTATTTTATTCCCATATCAAAAAATAAAATAAATTATTACTGGATTATTAAAAAAATTTTAAACAATAAATTTTATGAATTTAAATTAAAAAATTCATAACTACATAATAATATAATGTTTTTTAAGAAAAAGGATTTTTTTCATAATTTTATTTTAAAAAAACAACTCTTTTACATTAAAATAGTCTTTTATTTTATATATAAATTATTATTACCTAAATTTTTGTAATTTATGTATTTATATATCCATATTTTATTCATTAGATATACCTATTTATAACCTCCAATATAATGTCCTAGTGATTACATTAATTAATAGTATATCATTTTTTGTCTAAACATGGTGTTTCATGTAAGTGAAATTGTGGACAAATTTTAATTTATTTGAAATTGATTTTTTATTAAATATTAATGTTTTAAGAACCTGTATCCATCCAAGGAACAAAGTTCCATGCTATCTGAAGGAGGATTTATACAATGCTTAATGTACAACCACACATGTGAGGCGTACAAATGGAAAATGATACTTTGTAAAATAATATATATATATATATATGAGATTACATATGATGCATATCCAAAATAGTGTTGGTTTTCATGATATAACATATTTAGAACATACACCACTAAACAGTATTAGTAGTTTTATAAGTTTAAATTTATTATGAAGATCGCATTATGTCATATAAAAATTTGATAAGTGATTAATGACATATGAAACTATTTAGTCATTATAAATTCATGATAAATCGTGCTTTGAAGATGATGGTGTAGTATTGTTTTCATCCGCATGCAATAAGAAAAATGAAGATCCAAGTATACCCATGTATGACACCACAATTGAAACATTAATTATTGTCCCATGGTCTTCATCTATGTTTCATATAAGACCACTTCACAGTACCCAATCCAAATATAGTAGATTAAGAAGAATTGTAGATTACCAGAGTTGAACATAATCTATCCTTTTCCTCCATAAAAAGAAGATGATGACACATTTTTCTATAATTCATTGTTATTTATATATTACCAAAACAATCAATGATAAATTGAATAGTAAAACTTATAGATAGCTGTTAATGTGGAAAATAGGGCAGACCACATTATAATAAACATTTCTTGTTTATTTTAAATCAAATACTCATTTATGAGAAATAAAAATTTATCTTATACCATAAAACGAATCATCAGTGAGAGTTTTAAGAAGGAGAATAGTTTGAGATGATTTTTTATGCATGAAAATGAGTGTAACACAAAGACGAGGAGTACATATTGTGATGAATATTTATATATACCAATTCTCAAGTGGACACCACAGCACGATTCCCTATTAGTTGGAATTTTTTGAATTAATTATTAGTGTCTTCAATATATCCAGAAATGTAACATGTCATAGTGTATGAATTTGATAGTGTATAAATTATAATATGCATTATATAAAATTATTTTATTGAAAAAAAATATTTTTCGTACCACATTTAAGGATGCTTTAATAACAAAGGAGGAATAATTTTACTAAAAACTTGGATGGAATTAAGAATTATGTTTTTTCATATGAATTTTATGTGATATCTATTTTGAATTCGATCTCATATGAAAGGAAAATTAATTATTTTTACTTTATTGCGATTTTTTATAACTTCATAAAATTTTTGTATAACTTCAAATGTTATTGGAAATCTAGATAAAATCCTTCCCATGACCGAAATATTCCTATAATTATACTATTTAAACAGTAATTCATTCTAATTAATCTATTTATATAATGATATAAATACATTTATAAAAATATAAATATCCTGATTAATTTAATCATGACCCTATCTATTTTAGAATTTTGAGAAGAAATCAACACTAATAAAGATTAATAAGGAGATGAAATATGATCCTTATTTATAATTAACAATATTGATAATGTTTTCATAAAAGGACCATTGATGACACTAATATTTTGGAAAATATAAAAAATTTTGTCATAATTCTATCATATTTATGATTTTTTTCTATAGTCTTTTTCTTTGTCCCTTTGATACATTTTGTAAGTTTTTTCTTCCATTTTTGTATCACCATCTCAGATTGGTTTCTTGCCTCGTGTGATCTTGTACTTCTCATAGGTATCTCTCTGTGCATGTTCATTCACTGATCTCCTATAATATTTTTTCCACCTATCATAGTTAGGTGTTCCCCTCTCTTCGTAATTGTGGCTCATTGTTGATTCCTTAATAGCCTCAATACCTACTCTTTCTCCTTTATTCCATTAAATGGACTCCATTTCGGTATGACGATGGGGATCTCATGGGAGGGGGTTGGGATTTGATGATAGAGTTCTATTCATTTATTTTAAAATGACAACATGTATTGTTTATATCCTTCATTATGGTTCCATTCTCTTTGGTTGGTATCATTTTGGGAATTTTTTATCTATAGAGGTCTTTCGATTTTGGGGTTCCATTTTCGATGTTATTTATTTTTGAATAGTTACAATTTTTTTATGGTTATCATTACTGAGAACAACATACAATTTTGGTATTTGTGTTTCTTCTCAGTTGTGTATATTCCTACTCTTCTCTTGATACATAATTTCAAAAATCTTCTCCATGTCAGATATGATTTGTGGGGTTCATGGTGTATTATGATGTGGGTTTGAGTGGTCGATAGTGTTCTTGGATCGCACAGTGCTTTGTGATGTTTACATTGTGTGTTCTTTCTCTTTAGATGTTCTTGTTTCTTGTTTGGGGGTTATTTTTTCACTCACAGGCATTAGAAAAATGACCTCAGGTTTCTGCATACTCAATTTGATGGTTTTCAATTTTTTCAAATGATAAATTTTACAGCTCTAATGGATTATGATCATCGATGATGCAACTGGTGCTGAATAAATGATTGTGAACAAGGGATTCAAATCAAGGATCATAGATTGAGGTGGTTCATGTCGTAATGTCTTGTGATGTAAATTTTTTGAATCTTTTTTCCCATTTTTAATTTCAAATTAAATTTCAATTTTTTTTTGGTTATGATTTTCAATCCTATATTCTATTAATGTGGGTCATGTTTCAAATTGTATTCATGTATTATGAGGTTTCCATTAAAAAATATAGTTGTACATTTGAAAAATAAAAAAAAATCATTTAGGGGAAGGAAATTATGATTTTTCTCTATTATATTTGAACAAAAATGCAGAATAAGTGGTTAATTAAAGAGGTCACTAATTGTTTTATTCATTTAATCTCACATAATAATTTAAAAATATGTATATTAGTGGTTGTAGTTGATGTTGTTTGTATAATCCAAAATACATAGAATTGGAATAATATATTGAGGAATTTAGAAGAATAATATAATGTCTTATTCATTTTATACTGGAAGGAGTTGGTTCATCATATGTTATAAGTTATATTGGCACTATGAATATTTTAAATTTTATTTCCAAATATAAAGGGGATTAAGAATTTGTGTGCACACCCATGAACATAGATGAAGAAAAAATTATTTCATACTGATATATAATTAAGTAGAAGTTGATTATGAACAATTAAATACATCATATTCATTATATTTCATAGAATAAACCAATGTAAAGAAGGTACTGAATAAAAAATTGGAGACTAATAGGAAAAATAAGTTTTTCAGTTTTATAAAATTCGTATTGCATCTAAAATGATTATTTATATAATTTAATGTCATTATTGATTGTTAAAATTTTTACCAATGATTATCCATTTTTACTTAAATTTTTTACATATGTTAATCATATCCTATATATGAAAATTTTGATGAAGGATGTAAATAGTAGAGAATAATAGAATTTCGAACATAATTGACCAAATTAGGTAGAGGGTAAAAAATTTTAAATTGATAAAAAATAAAAAATATTTGATTGAAAAATAATTTATAATAGTTAAGAATATCACAATTTTATCCAATAACTTTTGTGAGATATGGGAAAACCATTGATGTTATTATCTATTGTTAACAAAATAATAATTTTTTTAATTTTTATATATATAAAAATGTTTCATTTTCGTGATACATAATCTATTTCATGTCACAATTGAATCAAAAAAATTGATAAAATGGAAAAGAAATTGAAATATCGAATTAAACAATTTATCGTTGTTATAAAAAAAATATTTAGAGGTTATAAAAAAATAATGTAATAATGACATTTATGTGGCCATTTGGTATAAGAAATTTAAATCCTTAACAATGTTTAGAAGATCGTTGATCAAGTTGAATTGATCATATGTAAACAATTTTTTTTAAATCATTAAAATACTACATTTATTCATTTTTAATTGAAATATAATATTTTATTCATGTGTGTTTGATGTTTTGTAAAAATAAAAATCAATTCTTGAATAATCGTTTTAATTCAGTGAGACGAAACCATATAAAATGAATTTATCACGAATAAATCTCTTCAATTATGTTAAATAAAAATATTTTATAAAAGCGTATGTTATATAAGATATATATGTGTATGATTTTTATTTTCTTAAAACAATATAAACAATGATGAGATCAATAATGAATTTTAATAGATGATTCATGTATTGCATGTGAATATGAAAAATGTAATTGATGTCAATAATTAATAATTTAATGAAAATCTAACATAATTATTGAATATATAACATTTCATAATTATAAATGATATGATTCTTGATGAAAATTTCTATATGTTGAATATTGATTAAAAAAGTGTTATTTTTTTAATTTCGGAGTTCTCTTAAATTAATGGATCTAATATTGATGGTAAAACATGCCAATATTAAAATGAAATATATTAGTCATCAAAATAGATGAATAAATGAGATTCTAACATATAATAATTGTATAAATATTTTAGTATCTAAAGATCAATTTTTAAATAAGATCATCAAAACCTGTGATGGTCATTCATAATAAGTCTCATAAATATATATCACTATTGATAAAAAAAATTCAAAAAATTTCATTATATATAGTTTGGTTTAATATAAAATGTTTAAAAAATTTAGTTTAGGATAAGTGATTTTAAGGAATCAACTACTTCAACATAATAATAATGTAAAGGTATGAGTGTTGGATCCTAATGAATATATTCAGTAGTGATATAAAGGGAAAACGAATAGCATTATCATGATTCAAAAAATAAATGATTTAATATTGTGGAAAAATATAGCGTCAACCATTATTGGGGAATGAAGCTTGATTAACCAGTTTTAGAACTCTACATTGGATTATTTATATAATCAATTAATTATTAATATTCAGAATAAACCAATTTCAAGGGGGGTTATGTTTTAGAATATAAAATTACACTATATTAATTAATTACACATAGGATCATAAACAATTACAACATGAAATTATATTTTATTCATGAATTAATTGTGTTTGTATAAATGGTGTGTTTCCATTTCATAGAGTTTCAATTTAAATATAATATAAAATGTAATAAAAATACTGTATAAGAATATATAACCATCATTTGAAATGAAATCATAGATTTCATAAAATTAGAATACTCATATGAATGTTTCAAATAAAAAACATAATATATACATGGGTAATAGACACATGAAGTATATAAGGAATTTTTCATATATCAAGATTAATTTAATGAAATGTACACATGAGAACCCATATTGATAACTATATCATTAATTTGATATACCAAATGATTGTTTAGAAATTTAAAAATATATTATAGAAATTGTTTTGAAATCAAAATTTTTTTTATAATATACTGTTAATAGGAATGAAATGATTAAAAATAAAGAATCTAAATATCATGATATATTATCAAAAAATAACAATATGATTAGTGAAATTTAACTATTTGGTATATTTAAAGAGGGTAGGGTAAATTTAATAAATTTATAACTATTTTGAACACATATAAATAATCCATATAGAGAATAATGCTAGTACTTGGAATGAAGGATGATGAGAATGAAAAATATTCACATGAAGTAGATGAATATGTTATGTGTACAAAGCTCTCTAAAAAATATTAGTTTTAAAAATTAATGTGGTTTCATGAAGAATAGAGTAACATGTTTGATAAAACCATCTACTTCATTTTATTCACATTTGGGATGTTAGAAGATCCACCCTTTTAACATATATTGTTTAACTATATTGTAGGAAATTATTGGTGGCACATAATCAAAAAGGTATAACATGTGGAGTAGTTTCTTCTATCAAATTTATGAGAGAAAAATGATGAAATTATCATTAAAGATTTATCATTTAAGTGTTGTTGGATATAAAATATAAAAATTGTATAGATTTTGGTGAAGAATGGGGTGTTTTAAATAATGTAAAATAATGTAAAATTTTCTATATCATTTTGTTATGCTATATTCAATTGAATAATAATAATTAATTTGCTACCAAATTTATAAAGACATCAAAAACATGATATTATGGGATTTTCATCATGTTTTTATAGTAAAAAAATATTTTTTTTTCTTATACATTATTCATTGATAACTAAAATCAGAAATTAATATTAAGGTAGAAAAATATATATTATATCAATGTCCTAAAAGTGGACGTTGAAATATGTTTCAGACCTAGTTTGAACCATCTGTTTATACATGAATTATGAAATAATTTTTGTTGATGTGAGTGTCTAGAATCTTCATCATTATTATTTAGAGTAAATTTATATAAATTTTGTTTTCTAATAATTGGATAATCATGAATTTTATTGATATATTTTAATAAAGGTAAAAATATATATCATTTTAGTAGGTAAACATATATGTTTATTTTTTAATTAGTTAGTGTGAAACTCATACTGAATTTTTATAGTAAAAATTTATATAATAAACATCGAGTGGAATGGTGCATGGAACATTGCATAAGTGTGAATAAAACGAAAATTCACCTGAAAATTTTATTACTTATCAATAAAGTGGTGGAGAAATTTAAATAAACTAAAGTTTATAAGGGGAATAAAAAATATTGAACCTATTTTGAAATTTAATGGTATAAAAAATACTCAAATGGATGGTATATTTAACTCATTTTTATTGTTTATTATTTTTTTATTAATAATTTGTATGAGAATATATTGATTTGTATTAATATATTAGTGAAATAAAATTAGAATAATAAGAATGTAAAATAGTTTCATGAATCATATAAGGTAAATTAAAAGCATGTTAATGGAAAAGATGAAAGTCATAATTAGTTTTCATTCTTATCACGTTAGTGAAAATTGAATGATGTATATTTGGTTAGATTGGTTTTATGTTTCATGTCATAATCCCTATAACTATGGATGATTTTGTCCTCCCATTATTTTTTTTACTAGTCAATCTCATATATTATATTTTATTAACTATTTATGTCTTGTGGAGAATTTATAAGTATAAAAAATATGATTATATGATGATATGTATAGTAAATTAAAATAAGGTGAAATGAATAAAATTATGTTGAAAGGTTCTTGAGTTATTATTTTACCATGGAAATTAAAATTGATTATGTTAAAAAGAATGAAAATAATGGAATTCATGACCGATATTTATGATCTATATTTGGGGTTCTATCATTAAATATTATTTTCCATTTATCCAATAGAATCATGTGAATATTGAAGGAGACTCAACAGGTAGGCATAGATGTGTGAGACTATGTAGTGCTAATCATATTCCATGATAGTAGACATGGTGTTTAACGATAGAGAAGTCCCATGAATTGAATTTAAGGTATAATGTAGAATGTTTCATGAATTATTATGAAAGTGAGAGTTCATGTTTTAATATGTATGGTATTTGGAAAATATGTCATTATTTACTACATAAACACACAAAAGTTCTTAGTCAAGAAATATGACCGAGTATTATATTTTTGATCCTCACAAATTTAATAAATATTGTCGATTCATTGTCAAGATGTGTTATAATATTGAATATGTAGTGAATATTTCATGAACCATAGTTAATATTCTCATAAAATAACATAATTTACATTTAATAGAATACATATATATGGTTTAATAAAAAATTAGGTAGAAAATGTAAATAATGAAAATAAGAGGAGAATATAATGGTCAATCATTTTTTCCCATTATATATATATGAAATATAAACCAATATTATCAATTTATTTCGAAATTATATTTTATTTTATACTAATTATGTAACATGAATTACCCTTATAATGTAAAAGCAGAAACATCATTTTTTTTTTGAAATAAAAATAAGTCAGAAAAAAGTCATCCTATGTTATAGAGAGAATCTATGGTGTCCTTTTTTGAAAAGAAAAATCATTCATGATAATATATTTCAAATGAAATGTATATAAACTTATTAGAGATGAGTTTTTTGTGTGATATATATTTCATTTTTTGAAACTATTACTTGTTACAATTCCATAGTTATCTTTCAAAAAGAATTTATTGAATTCTTATATAGTATATACTATTTTAAATATACGGTATTATATCATATAATTTTCTATTTTGGGAGGTAAATTTTTAATAATTTTCATAAATGATTCTTAATTAGAAATTAATATCACTATTGGCTATTTTGGTTGTAGATGGTTAAATGAAGAACGTAGATGGAAAAAATCAATGTTACTCAGCAAAAACTTTTGTAATGTGATATTTTATATTAAAAATGATTTTTTTTCATTTTACTTATTCTTTTTTTTAACATCCATGAATATTTTATTTGAATTGATGATGATTTATAAAAAAACCATTTTTATTTTTTTGAATGTAAATGGAAATAAAGTTCAATTGATTCATGAAACATCAATACCTATAGAATTTTGATATTTTCCATAATATTATATTTTAATAATATTATGGGTTAAATGATGGTATGATAAAAAAATAAAATATCATGATTAATTTAGTTGATACCATAGAAATATTTTAATTTAGTGATTATCATTATTAAATTGATAGTTTCAATGAATAAAAATTTGAAAATAAAGTGCTATTAATAATGTTTATAACATACATTCATACATATAACATTGATAATGATTATATTGTTGCGTGGAAGGAAAATTTTGAGGTTCATTTTATATCATTATATCATGAAAATAAATTATTTGAGAGGGCCTTTTTTATTAGATATTATAAGGGTCTTTAAAAATCAATGAATATGCACGTTTGAATTAACAAGATTTATATTAATTGAATTATTGTTTTCATGTTGTATTGTGAATACAATCTTTTCTGGATTTTTGGTGATATATTTTTATTATAATAGATAAAATACTATTTTATACAAGATAAGACATATTTTATAAAGATTCTAATCTATTTTTAACAATGATAAGTGATTATGAGATACATGAACTAGTGTTATCCTACTATACTGATGAATAAAGACGAAAAAAAATATTGCTGGAAGAGTGTAAGATGTCATTTAACCCCAATTATTTTATTAGATAATAATATTAAATGTATGGTTTTATTTGGAATAGGATCTCTGAAAACCATTCTTCAAAGAAAAATCTGTTGAAATAAATGTAAAAAGAAGAAACAAGGGATTGTTTTATTAAAATTTCTTCAGAAAGAGAGGCCACCTCAAACATTCAATTTTATTAGGAATAGAATGAGAAATATGGAGACTATTTAATTCTAGATATAATAATAAGAAATTGTGTGCATTGATGTGAACAAACATGATGATAAAGGAATTCAATGTTGTTGTGAAATTTATATGATGAGAAATGAGACTAATACAGTACAAAATATTAATTATCAAAGGTTGGAGGCACATGTGCATAGGATGAATTATTTAAATATCATGTGAATAATGTGAAAATATATTTTTTAAGGGTTTAAAATTATTTTTTATCTTACCTGCCTTTTTTTCTAGTGGGTACTGTGATCATGGAATGGCTTCCAAATACACCTAGGATAATCCTTTAATTTGGAATTATTAATTTTTTAAAACTATTTTCTATGTTTTTAAATGAGTTTTTTTTAACGAATTTAAATATAGTAATAGAGTACAGATATTAACTAATGTGTTTTGTGTAAGGATAAATGTTAAAATTGGTCATAATTACATGATCACCAATTCACCCCTCAGATCGTAGTGTAGAATATATCCAAATGTTATCATATATCAATACTCATTTTCATTTTAAATCAAATATATTTTCTTCTCTCTAATATTTATTATTAATATAAATGTTTATTGATACATGATGGTATCTATTTCTTACTTTCAAACATAATTCATGATTTCAACATAAAATAATTTTCTCAATATTTTATTCAATATAAAAAAGTAATTTTTTTCCAGTGTAGGATGAAATCAGATGCATCATGGACATGATTCATAAATAATCCAATATAATTTCGATGGTAGAAGTTCTAAATGTAAAAAATGTGGACTCATTAAAATAAGTATCTATATTTTCAATAATGTAATTTTAATGTGATATCATGAACACAAATCTAATATAATGCTCTATTATAATATCTTATCACATAATCATATTCACCCATTTCAAATAAACACATAAAAAATCATGTTAAAGGATTTATTTTCTCTATCTTGTAATTTTTATGTAAAAATTCAACCCTCCCACTTAACATGTATTTTTTATATCATCATCAAATGGATATGAAACATAAAATAGAACATAATAATCATATTCTAATCATTTTTAATATCAATACAATATAAAATGATAGTATTAAAAATATAAATAATGGAATGAAGTGGAATTTGTTTCTCCTTAGTAAGTGTATTATATGTGAGTTTTTCATCTAATAAATCATCCTATATTACATATATATATATATATATTAAATTTTGTTGTAATTATGGTTCTTCATTATCATAATTATAATCATTTTTCCTTCTATGGTGTCATTGGAATTTTTTATCCTAAACAATATCCTTGTCTAGGAACTGTTTATTATCATGTTCCATAAAGGAAAATGAATATTATTATATTTTTCTATTCACATTATTTTACTTTCATATTCCATTATATATAATAGAAAATAAAATTATTTTCAATATGTATATTATTTCTTCATCTACTATAGAACAACTCAACATCATTAGTTTCTATCTGAGAAGTGCCATGATGTTCATTACAAATATAAATTTCCTTCTCTATTCATTATCAGCCCCTTATTTTAAAAATGTATTTAACCAACATTTTATGATATCATAATTATTAAAATTGTTATTTGTTACATTATAATCTTATAGTTCATTTTTTGGATAATATTTCATAATAAAATTATATGACAATCCTTGTTGGTCTTTTATATAGAAATTTCTTTTATGAAATCAATTTTTTCTAAATATATATCCTTGTTGATTTCATCGAAATATAATTTCCATTTTGTGACTATTATTCCTACAGAATGAAGAACATATTTTTTAGATTTCCATCGCCACATTGTATTCCACTTTAGAGGATGTAACATGTTATGCTGATTGTAGTTCAATTTGAATCTAAATATTAAGCATCAATAAGAACTACAACATAATTTTTATATTTCATAATATTAATGGTATATTAATAAAAAAATATGTAATTTTAGGAAAATTGTAGAATTTATTATTCTATATTAGGAAAATTTGTTTTCTTAATAGATATTTCCTTATCCTTGATTTACAAATTATGTAATAATTACCTAATTACGGATGTAAATTATGAATTTTTTAAAATACCACAATAGTTGATGAAAAATATTTTTTTCACTATGAATATAAGAAAATTGATTACTCTCTTCACCTTACACGATTTCATAGAATCCATGGATGATTAATCATTAATATCAACTACCTTTTCAATGTATGTGTTCATTTTCATAATTTCCCCCCATCCTCCGGGATCCTTGATTTTTCTATAATTTGTTAATATTATTTCCCACATGTTTAATTTTTTAATATTTGAGTACCATTTAATATTTGAAATCATCCCATTGAAAACTATTCTAAAAAAATTATATCTTTTTCCTATACATCAAATTTCATTTGATCAATCTCAATAAGATAAATTTATATCATGAACATTCCATTATACTCAAACCCATATAATATTTCTGAATATTAATAAATAATTAACATATCTTTCTTATATACTTTATTTTTAATTGATGTGTCATCTTATTTTTTATATTGAGTTATGAATCATTCGTGGTTTTATTTGGTAAAAATATCTCAAAAATAACTCTATTGTAATGGATCATTTTATTAATCCATAATTAATAAAATTTTTTAGTAATGTAATAAATTTTTCTAATTTATTCCATTGAATTATTTTCATATTTTCCTAGATCATATTTTAGTGATTTTTCCCACATAATAAACACTCACAGTTTCACTATATTTTTTCATTAGGAATACCGTTTGTTGATTCCAAACACAATTATAATTTATTTAGTTTAAAGGAATCAAGCCATTTTAATTTTCAATTCATCTTATGATTTTTTATACATCATCATTGTGATATTTATTTCACATCAACTAATTTATCATTAAATATATAATATGAAAATAGTTCACCTTTCATATAATTTAACAGAACATAATTAAATGATTTATATTTCATATTTCCTTTTATAATATTCATGAACACAAATATTTACGAACATAATAAGAAATAAATATGGTTTTTTGGAGATAATATAAAAATATACACATTTGGGTGTGAATTATGTCTCTTATAAATCATTCACAATTCTTCCATTTGATTTCAACTCTTGATTATGCAGATGAGAATTTTTTATATTATTTATGAATGTATGTGCAGTGGCTAAAACAGAAATATAGAACATCACTTATTATTGTGGTTCTGGGCATAATGAACATGTAGTCCACTCCAACAATTACTGTCTCTATGAGTTTAGTGAATTTCACATGTCAGTTCATCATATCATAAGACCAATCCACTATTATGTACTCACTATTGATACCTTTACAAATAACACTAAAAATAGATCCATATGGTTCTTTAACAAATAACTGAATATCTATAATTTAAATTGAAAATATGATACTCCACTAAAAATGAGTACGAGTAGTTGAAACTATCATGAAAATGATATTGATTTAAATGGGTCAATTTATCATAATTTTTGAAAAAAAACTAAATTAGATTGTTCTATGCCTTTAGGAAAATTTATTTCAAGAAAGATTAGTTCTGATGTGATTTAGCTACAAAAAATCATTAAATAAAAGTACTAAATATTTTTAGAAACATACTTAAAGAGAATAAGAGCTTCAAAACATTTATATCTCCAATGTGTAACCTCTACTATAGATAATAAAGTCTGATTGATTGCTATAGTAGATCGGTAAAATATTTTTACAAGAATGTTGTTTCAATAGAAATATGTGTTTTGCAATATATGTCACAATTTATGATGCAATATATTATGAAATATATGTTTCAATAGAAATCACAATATATGTTAGTTCATATTTAAATAATAAATAGATATATATAAGTACATATTGAACAAATACATCAATAGAATAAATGAATAATAGTGTCTAATTCACAATTCTAGATCTAATAAAATAGATTGATAAATTTTGAGAATTTAAATTCATAAGACCGCTTAGAGTAGTCATAACATCCCTTAAGAAGAGGACGGAATTTCTATAATAAATACAATACATTTAATCAATCATAACATGCTTCAAAACTTCTGAAAATGAGATTTAAATCATCTTGAAATTCCACATAGACCGTTGCATGAAACTCCAATAAATTCATAAATTAAAATAACCAATATTGAAAATTCAAACATAGTGATCATTTATAAGATGAAAAAATACCAAACATTGGGTTCAACTATGTATCATTCATTGTCAAAATATACGATTAAAAACTTAATGTTGATCACCAAAGTAAGGTTGATGATCTAATTGTTTGAATCTCAAACGTATTGTTACAAACATATGTAGGGTTCATTGACCATAATTTTTAACTTTTTAAAAACATATTGTTCCATACAAACGTATGTTTATTAACTGTATGTTTCTGTCGTCATAGGTTTGATTAACCATAAATTCTGAACATAAATCATGTGGTTTTATAAAAATATAGGGTTTGTTAATTATGTTAAATTTTTCAATATAAAGTTTGAACACTTTTCTCGAATACACCAAAGTCATTCAAAACAATTTTATGAATATTCTATACAAATTATAAACTTTAATATGATTCCAAAGAAATAATTATAAAGAATATTAAATTCCAGAAATACATTTACAATAATATTATTAATAAAACAACCATGGTTATTTTTTAAGATAAAAAAATTATATTTATTGAGTATTATTGTGACATTAATGCACAAAAATCCTCCCCTTTTTAATGAACACAGAAACCGTTAAATTAATAATATAATTTATAATTTTTCATATATTTAAATGAGATTAATTTGAAATTATATTTTAAAAACTTATTTTTGATAAAAATCAATAATGTGATTATCCAAATTTCTCCCCCTTTTATGAGATTAAAAACAAATTATAAAATGATTAAAACACATTTAATTTTTCATAGATAAATATTTGAGTGTCATAATAATACATTGAGATGAATAAAACATGACTTTTTCTGGTGTCCTAAATATAAATGAATACAATGTAAAGCACTAAAAATAATAGTAATGAAACTTTATTGATAAAAAATTATTTATGTAAAAAATTAATTGTTATTAAAAAACATGTTATCCAACTTATATGGTTAGGGTAGATATGGTTGGGTATTATTTTTCTTGGTTATGGTTCACAATGATTTTGAGAAGCTTGGTATATGACATTCAAATTTTTCTTCCTTACTTGCAACTTTTTCATAAGATTGTCTCCAAACTTCATAATCAAAGACCTAGGATATTGACTAATATGAAACTTTTCCACTAGATTGACTACAAAAAATTTATGAAATCTCTCCTCTTTCTTCATAGAATAGTTAATTTATCTATAAATTTTTTCAACCCAGATATGATATCTGATTCATTCTCAGAAAATTCGCAAACTATAAATATTTTATTTTTCAATTGAACCCAAAAAGGAGAACTATTACACTGATGGTTTTTTAAAGGATCCTTTATGTCAGCCATAAGAGTTGGGATTTCGTAAAATAAATGATTTGGATCTGGAGAGGTAGTAGGAGAAAATGTAAATGTACTAGTCTGATTGAAGCAACACATTATTAACTCAAATTGACTCCCCAAATACAACTTGATATCTGAAAAGTTTGATGAGGGAAAAACATTAGACTAGTGTTTTCCAAACTCATTCAACATTTCTCTCCTGAAAGAATCAAACTAATTTGTTGGAATTTTTTAATGATCTGTTAATTTTTTCCATTCAACATTTATCACTTGTTGATGATTTAAATTTTCATCCTGAGATTTATTGAACATAATAAAATGATCTTCAAACATATTAGATTGAGAATCAGATTTCCCTTCATCGGGTTATTGTAAGAGATCAACAACAAAAATTACTAATGATACTTAATTATACTTCTCCATAGACTTCTCCCTTATTTTTTCATTATATTTGACACATGAACAATATATACTATCAATAAAATCTATTTTTCCTCAAGACTCATATTAATGGTTATCATCCAAATGATAAAAATAGAGAAAACAAGATACGCAAAAATTCATGTACCCATATTTTCTTATATGATCATTGGTTTCTCATAATGAATAGTTTTCTCCTCCTCCATGAAAACTACAATAAAAACACTCTAGAAATGTCAAATTTTTCATTCATCCATTGTTTCATCCTCATGAATAGGTTATTTCAAATGAACAGACATAGTATCTTCACCTGAAACAAACAATAGTTCTTTAGTATACGAATCACCTCTTTTCTTTACATTCATAACCAGTTCTTATAGATACTTTTCTTCTTCACCCTTATTCGTCAATAAGAAATAATATAATATTGGTATATTTGGAATTTCATTCATCGTTGGTTTCTAAAATTCCTCCATTTCCAATAGCATTATGCTCCCCATAAAGAAATGCTTCATAAGCCTATTTCTCATCAGCACCAATTGGTAACAATATTCCATTCATAATATTATAGGAAAACCCATAATTTTATTGAGTTTCCACATTGAATACATTGTTGTGATGGAATTTAATTTGATAATAAATAAGTGAAATCAAATTTCTCTTAAACATAATCTTATAAATCGACCTTTAATAAGGATAAAAATCCATCCTTGCATCTTTTTGACTGAAATATTGATGATATCTATAGATATAACTAGGAAAATTTGGCTTTACTCCACATAAAAATAGAAAAATGACGTACATGTATGGATACATAATTTTCCCCATTTCATCCCTCCATGAATAAATACCGATTAGAATATACATAACCAAAATATTCTACTTTGTATCATGATCATTGATAATATTTTCATTTTGTTTGTTGAACATTATTAATAGACATTATATATTCAGTCTTATGCTCCTTTCCACCCAATAGATTGTAGATAAAAATTAAATATTCCCTCTTGAGGGTAGTTCAGAATATATGAAATTTAAGTGGATGAAATGGAAAAATCATTGTCGTCATTTCTATAAAAAATAATGTATTCGTAATCACCGAAATGAAACTATACATTGATGTAGAAAAATATCAATTCTACATCTTAGAAAAATTCTATGATTACTTCATTGAACAAAGATTAAAGACCATGAAATTCTAATTTATATTTTGTGTGTATATTAATCTAGTATAGCCATTCAAAATCTACCACTTGTTATTGAATATTCCTTCTTCTAGAAACTCAAATTCATAGTTGATATTTGGATTCACCTTTTTTGGTTCACCTGGTTTTCATCCATTCATTTAAATGAAATCTTTGATGTTATCGAGTTTTTGGGTTTCGAAGGTAGATGGATATAAATTATGGTTGTGATGTTTAAAAATTATTTGAGACAAGAAAAGGTATTTGATGTTTAATGGTTTTTGAAAAAACCTTGTTTCTTGTTCCATTACATAAGATAATTATGATATTTAAAAAAAACATGGCATGAAAAAATTTAAGTTAAAATAAATTAACTAAAATATATAGTATAATGAAAGATATTAAAAAAAATAAAATATAAAGTAATCAGAAAACAATTGTAACATTAATGAATTAGAATTAATAAATATATATAAACAATATAAACCAAGATACTAAATAGATTAACATTTATTTTAATATTAATTAAACCTAACTCCTGCTTAATAAAATCAAGACTCACTTTGGGATGTGTTTTACTGAAAATATAATATTGTTGATATTCAATGTTGAAATTGTTTAATTATATATAATTAATAAAAAGATGATCTCGTAGAAAATCATTCCTAATATCAATATTCATTGTTCATGAATGACTTGTAGTTTTTTCTATTGTATTTATATCACATGTATTATCAAATAAAATAGGTTTATTAGTAATATTAGTGCAGTCTTCCTTAGTATATTTTTTATCCACAATACGTGCACACACCAACTATATACATATACATATTCTACCTCGGCTATTTGTAGAAAACTGAGTGTTGTTTTTTACTTTACTCTGATTTTAATGATTTTCCTAAAATGTGACAGATTATTAAGGTAGATTTTCTATCAAATCTATAACCTCCAAAATCAGAAAATAAATATGATTTTAAATTAAAATTAAATTTTATTTGTAAAGAAGATATTTTAAAAATGATTATTTTTGAATATCTAAAACCTTTTTTTTATAGCAATAGGATGGGATTCATTGGGATTTTTTTTAAATATGGTATATAAACATATAGAAAACATTATATTAGTTATGCCAGTAGAATGATATAATAAAATACAAATCATACCTCTATATAACATATTGTCCACTATATTTCTAGCTTCATCGAAATCATTTTTTATATTAGTAACCATATGAGTTGAATATGTGTATCTATTTTCAAGGACAGACATTTTAAATAATTGAATAATATATTTACATTAGTAAAAAAAATTTCCAAAATCTTTTTTTATATATTTGAATTCCTATAATAAAATTTACTCATCTCATCATACTTATCATAAAATATTTTTGTAATAGTTTTGGAAAATAATTAAAATTTTTCATTAGTTGAACAATAAATAACATAATCGTCAATGATTTGAACTAATAATGTTTTTGATTAAATGTAATTAGTAAAAATATCTGGATTATCCAATCAAATAGTTAATCAATTTTTTAAAATACAATAACATAATTTTTCATACCAAGATCAAGGTTCGTAGTTAATTCTATAGTGATCATTAGTATGTTTAAAAACATAATCTGATTTTTAAGAATTTTAAAAAGTAGGATAGTGTTCAATATAAAATCCTTTTATTCAATAAACATTAAAAAAGGAAAATTTAAAATCCATCTGATATAATTTAATGTTTATATGAGATGAATAATCCAAAATGATTCTATTTTCTTCTAATCTAGATACATGTGAAAATTTTTCTTCGTAATCTATACCTTTTTCCTGATTATATCCATTTGCTACTAATTTTTATTTGTTTCTAGTTTCAATCCATTGAACACCTTGTTTTTTCTAATGAATAATCCCATTGAGATCCTATAAGTATATATTATCATGGTCTTTTAACTAATTCTAATCTCAATTCCTTTCAAATTAATTTAACTTTTCCTGAAGTGCTAAGATCAAATTCTCATATTCTAAGGCTTCTTCAAAAGATGTAGGTTCTAGTTGAGATATAAAGTCTAATAATTCAACAAGGGTTTCTTCATTAATTATAGTTCATATCGATATGATTAGGCCTCCATAAACTATTTCTAAAGGATTATTCCGTAGGACTCTTGACTCTCTAGGAAAAAAGATGTTAGGTTAATCAGTGTCATGTTCTTCTGAATTTCATTGAAGTTTATATATATATTTTTCAAAAATATTATTCAGGTTTTCCAGTCACTTGTTGTAAAAAAGTCAATATTTTCATCAGTTTGATATTTCTCTCTAACAAAATAGGATTAGTTTCATTATACATTTCATGAAATGATTTTTCAAGAATCCTTGACATTTTATAAAACACTATATAGGATTTAGAGTTAAGAAGAATATATTAAAATATTTCTTCAACAGCATTTGGATCAAACTTATGAAGATTAACCATGGTGTTTAGGATATATACCTTACATCCCAAATAGTAAAGTACTTTTATTTAAGCTTTATGTTATTCCAAAGTCCATAAGGTGCCATTTTGAAAATATAACTAATTAAAACACTATGTATAATATACCTACTTAGGCATACAGCTTCTTCGCATATGTAAGTAGGAAAACTGTATTCATTCAATGTAGTAATACACATTTCTTGAGTAGTTCTATTTTTCTATCAACAATTACTTTTTTTATGGTGTTCTTGGTGCATAGAAGTTGTGTTTAATACATTAGTTTTTAAAAAATAAATTGAATTCCTAATTTTCAAATTCATCATGATGATCACTTCATAATGAAATTATCTTAAAAACTTTTCCATTTAGAATAAATTTAAAGAATATTTACAAAAAAATTAAAATCATATCTTTTTAGTTTAAAAAATATACAAAAGTAAATATAGATTTATCATCATCTAAAATATATTCTTATTATTCTCCAGTAAAATATTATACTCATTATGGTCCAAGAAGATCTATGTGGATAACTTCTAGAGGTTTTTATGTATCAATTTTGTTAATAGATTTTAAGGATGAGTTTTATTTCTTTTATATTTGGGATACATTGAAAAATTTATTACCATAAAACTAATAACTAGGTAAATCAGAAAATAACTATTTCTTAGTTAATTTATGAAAAATATAAACATTATCATTATGATGTATTCTATTCCAGATCCTTGACTCATTTATCATTGCAGTTGGACAACTCAATTTCTGTTTACACAAGGAATTTAAATCCAAAGTATAAACAATATATTTTCCATTTTCTGTAAATATAATCAATATATCATTAAATACAAATCATTAGTTTTTATAAAATTTAATATAATAACCATCTTCATATTGTTTAATGATACTTACTGTGTTATGTTTCAGCCCTTGTGTATATATTACTTCATTGACTGATACAATTTTTTGATCTCCAATAGTTCTAAGTCCAATTATCATTCCTTTTTCATTTACACATCCATATATTTTTGTTAGTGTATTGATGATTTATGAGTTTCCAATCTTGTTCCTAGTGAATCCAATGTTCATATAATGTAAATATTTTCATTTTTATGATGTGTTTCCTACAAAGCTAATTTAGAAAGAAATTTGTTTTGGTACCCATGTCATTTATGGTATTTAACTGTTATCTAGTAGAGTTATGGGAGTCGATATCATCTTTGTTTTTTTCATAACTCATATCATTTGATTCAGATAATCATTTTTAAATTAAATGTCTTTTAATTCATCTTTTTTGAGTACTTTTAAATTAGAAGTTTCTTGTTATATGTCATTCTCTTTCACAAAAGTGACAAGTATGAATTTTTTATTTAAGAACAAAATAATTCTTTTCTAGTTTTGATTTTTCCCACATACTTCATATAAAAAATATTTCCTTTTTAATAAAATTTTTACAATTAATTTCATTCATAATATTTTCTCTTTTTGAAAATAAGAGATAATCACTTTTATATGATTCTTTTTTATCTTGTAATGCTTTATTAATATTTTCATTATTAGTATAGTTGGTGGTAGATGATTTGATTTTTTCAATTAACTCTATATGTTTTTTAAGTAAGGTATCTTTCCATCCTAATACAATATAGTAAATATTCTTTAATGATTTGTGTTCTTTAATAATAAGTCCTACATTTTCATCAAGTATTGTGTAGTAGGCAAAAAAATTATTATATGAAAATCATGAATCAGAACTAGAAATGGAAATAAATGAATAATAGGCTTAAATCATATCTTCATCAGCGTTGATAAAAATCTATTCTTTTAGAATTCATTCAACCTTTTCGGAATCATATTTTGATGAGCTACTCGAGTATTCAGAAACACTCCATGTAGCCTTCAACTATCTTATTCATTTTTTGTTCAAAATCCAAATTTTAATGCAATTTATTTTATATCATTCTAATTTAATATCTTATCTAATGAAAATCGGGACTTTTATGACCTAATTTCATGCATTCGTAGAATATTACTTCTCTTGAGTAATTATCATCCCTCTGAATGGTTTTTTGAATCCATTATTCATCATATAAATCATTAAAAGCTTTATGAATTATTAAGTCAGTTCTATTTCAAAATCACAAGTATGTGACTTCTTTTCTTCTCTGACTTCTTCTTTTATTCCTATGCTTTTTATATGAGATGTTACATTTATAAAAATATTATCCTTTTTCACTATGAAATTATTATATTTAACTTCAACTTTCAATTTAACTCCTTACATAATCAATGTTCCAATTAATTGTCTCATTGTCAGCTTATGGATAAGTGAAGATTGCCAAATTTTAGCTGATATATCATTCCATTTAGTAGGTAGTAATATTAGTACTTTAAAATCATTACCTTCTTATTTGATAAGATCATCTATGAAAATAATATTATTTATAATATCTGTAAGACATATATTTATCTGAGTGATACTATCTCCCTCAAACATTCTAAAAGTATCAGATTTCGTATTTGGTGTTTCATACCTCATTTGTATTACATTATCTATTCCACCATAGGAAACTATAATAGATTCCCACATTTCATAACTAGTAAGAAATTTTGAGACACGATTGAATTAATCTTGTCCATTACAATAGATAATAGAATTCATAGCTTTATAATTTTTTTCATACTCATCCTCAATAGCCCCATTACATGTTTCATGATTTTCATTAATTATATATATGGTAATGAACATTGAGTAGAATTTAAATCCCAGATTCATAAAATAGATAATAATATGTGACATATATAATTTCTAATTTTCACTGCTGAAATAATGAGCATGAACCATTGACATTCCTTCTATTTAAGGAATCATTTATATATTTTTATAGACCTAATACTTATATATTGTTATAGTTTTTTTCAAATGTTCTCACATAATACCAATTATTCTGTTAGAATGATTAAATTTACAAAAGGGGAGGGTCAATTGTGTATTTTCAAAGTCTTTCACAATTCTACATTTCCATTTTAAATTTATATTATGTGGATGATAAGTATTTATCTTCTATATGAAAGTATGAGAAGAAGATAAAAAATACAGAAGATTACTTTTTATAGTGGTTTGGAGAACAAAGATCCCCCAGTCCATTCCACTTATTACTCTCTCTACCAGTTTGATGAATTTCACTAGTCATGTCCACATATAATAAGATCAATCAAAAATATTTTATAGTTAGTTGAAACCTATATAAAAAGGCTAAAAAGCCTTCTGGTTCATTATTAGGGAACTGAATATCCGCAGCATCGATCAAGATGCTCATAATCGACTATATTATAAAATGATAAGACAAACCTATCAACAAAACAATAGTGATTTAAAAGGTTCTAATTTAACTTATTAACTGCAACAACAAGTGAAAATAAATGGATCATCTTTTATAAAGGACTGTTTCTTCAAAAAATAGTAGTTCTGAAGCGATCCAATGGTAATAAGTCATTAAATAATAGAAGGAATTATTACCAGCGTCAAACATACCTTAAATATGAGTTTAAAAACATGTATATCTCAAAATTATAGTCTTTTTTTAGACAACAAATTATGTTTGATTGTTGTAGTATATATTTAAAACATCTTTACAAGAATGCAGTTTCAAGAGAAATTATTGTGTTTCAATATATGTCACTATATATATCTCAATATATGTCATGATATATGTTGCAATATATGTATCTTATTCATTGAATCATAAACACACACATACACACACACACACACACACACACACAGATATACATATATATAAATATATATATATATTGAACAAATAAATCCATATAACATATAATGTAGAGTCCATGCTTTGCATTTCTAGATCTAAAAATATCACCTGATAAATCATGAGAAAAAATATTTATATTCCAACTCAGAGTATCATATGTTCCCTTAATATTAGGATCATATTTCCCTCCATAATAAGATTCGTTTAATTAATCATAATGAGCATTAAAATGATTAAACCTAATTTTTAAATTAGTTGTATGTTCTGCAAATACTATTGCACGAAGCATTGACAAAATCATAAATTCTAATATCTGTGGTTGAAAATTCAAACATAAGGTTCTAATATAAAAATAATAATTACAAATGTAGGTTTAAATTCTTATCATTCATCCTTTAATCATAGGGTTGACAACTTAATGTTTATCACGACTGTAATGTTTACTATACGCATGATTTCTTCTCAAACAATGTGTTCCAAACATGCATTGGGTTCATTAAAAACACATTTTCTCTTTCTCAAAGAATAAGGTTCTTTCCAATCATAATGTTCATTATACATACATTTCATTCAATCAAGGGTTGATTAAAAATATGTTATTGACATTCAATATATGGTTTAATACAAATATAGGGTTTTTTTCCTTAGGTTATTCTTATCAATGTAAGGTATGAAAAATGCTTCCAGAATACACTTACGAGAGTTACGAGCACTTTGTAGACAATTCAAATTTAATAATAAGAATTACTATATTTCCAAAATAATAATTATAATGAATTATAATTTTATGAAATACACTAAAAATAATATCATTATTAAAACAAACAAGGGTATTTATGATCATCAAAATAAATAAGATTTATGTTGTATTGTTGAGAAAATACATGAGAAACTGTTATATTATTCATATAGTGAATAAAAATCCATATATTTTAGTAAAAAACATGAGCTTCAAATTTGAATAGGATGTTCCGCATTAATATCTTCAAAATCATATATCTATCTAATGAATCTCAAAAACATCTAATGTTTCTCAAATTATCATTTTTTCTTATGATATTCTTATAATATGTTTCTTCAACTTCCTTCAAAAAATATAAAAATATATCTATCTAAATATGTATTTCTTATTCATTAATAGTTGTAATCTCCTTAAAATTTATTTTCAATATATCCCCTCATTTTTTATTATATTCAATTTACATTCCTCCATGTAGACAATATCAAAAAAATAAATGATCCTAGAATTTATTTCATCGCAATAAAACACAGTGATTTTCTTATCTAATGATGTCAATTGATCATTTAAATCATATCTTGGAAA
The DNA here is from genome assembly GCA_963277665.1 of Viscum album. Classification (NCBI taxonomy): domain Eukaryota; kingdom Viridiplantae; phylum Streptophyta; class Magnoliopsida; order Santalales; family Viscaceae; genus Viscum; species Viscum album. The sequence goes on along the minus strand of OY728143.1, from coordinate 792,125,095 downwards.
TCCCACAGTAGATTAATAATTTCTACTTGCCCTTAAGTGAAATCCCCAACTCACCCAAGGCTAGAAATAACTGCAAATGGATACGAAATAGTTGCTAGAAAAATTTTCCTTTAAAAATAAAACAACCCAACCAAAAACACAGTAAAAAAATAAACACTAAATGATTTATAATAACAATGTATACATCATAAATAATAATAAAAATTATATGAAACCTGACTAAAAATAGAGTACCACATCAATAAACTATGAACATCAAAGTATCATGTTGAAAAAATGACAAAACACAATGAATCATAAGACAAAAACATAGAAACTCCCAAAATTCTACATTATACATCTCCAATTACAAATCCATGTAACATAAATAACTAATAAATAAGTGTGATGTCATACCATTACCTGAATCCTGATAGGTAATATCAGCAACCACACCATCATTTCAAATTAGGGGTGAGTACTGAAACTCAAGAAGGTTTTCCACAATTATTATCTCTATTGACACCACTAGGACTGAACATGATCACAAATCTATATAAAAATATAAATATACAAATAAATAAAATAGATTATATTAGAAAAAAATAATTTTCATAATTTACAAAAATTTCTCTTTCCAAATATAATTACCAATGAACAAATCCAAACAAGTAAATTAACCATTTTTCAAATTCAAATTAGAATAAAACATTCTATTTCACATTACCCAACCAATATAATCAACCATACAATAATGCATGGTTTCCATTACCACTAATGGGGGAACATTACATACATATTTTTTACCATTGATGGTGGTACTTCATGAACAAAATATGTCACGTTCAACTAATGCTTAACTATTTAATCCAATAACAAGAAAATACAATAACATCTATTCTATTTCAAAGGATATCCATTTAATTATTGTTTTAATTAATGCCAAATAAAATTTTTAAAATCTTTCTTCTAATTTCAAGTTACCATTTTTAATTTCCACCAAATCAGAAAATTTTCTCATCTCCATTAACTGCCTCCAATGAAGGATTTCAATAAGAATTTCAGAACCATTGAAATATAAATTTAAATTAAAGAAGTAAATATAAAATAATTACATCATGTTATAATAATATGAGATGAGAGGTAATCCACTAAAAACTATAATTTTTAATGAAAAGGAGGAACGACACAGACGTTCCAACAAATTCATTTTGAATCTCAAAAAACATTCCCATGATCTCATTACAATACATAAATGCAACTTAATCTAACCATTATTGAAAAAAATATCCCCATCTAACTGGATGAAATAAATATAGAAAGGGAACATTATTAAATATAAGGACAAATACCAAAAAAGGAAAATGAATATATAATATGGAAATTGGATAAAATAATACCATGATTTTCCTTAAAAATGCTTCTAAATTGATGGATAAAGGCTCCAAAGACATTGGAATGATGAAATATCATGTACGAGACAAATTTTATGAAATACTAGGTGTTTATGGTTGAAAATGAGTGAGACGAACTTTTATAAGGTCTTACATTTAAATAGTCTATAGTTAGTTGAATAGTTTGTGAAATCTTTCACCAACTGTGCATTAGTCTCTACATAAAGACACACTGCACACTATTATATTGAAATTTTTTCCAAATTGTGAACCAACTATGTGAAATTCCTCTATCCAAAATTACATAGTTACACCCATGTAGCAGTGTGCTTTGTTCTAATGGCGCATCTTCTAATTAGACCATGTCTCAATGTGCATGGTTTCATATATGTTTTAAAGGGTTTCTATTGGCGGTGCTCATAAAAAGAACCATTAAAAAAATTCCCCAAAATCATTTTAATTACCTTTAAAAAACTACCAAATATCACCCAAAAACATAACATAATTATTTTTTCTATATGAAAGGGTTTATTAGATGAAAATTGGGGTACTTAATTCCCCCCAAAAAAAATTTAAGCCTTTGGAATATAGAAAACAAATGATGTTCAGAAAGAGTTCGGTCCATTGCTCAACCATTTCCTTCTCATGTTCCCATGTCTGGTTATAAATATAGCCATGATTCTATAAATACCTCACTATAAAATTCATTTTTCCATGAATGAATTTATCTTTCCTATCCACAATCTTCATGGGAATATGAAAAAATGAAGAATACAACTCTAGGGTAATGTGATCCCACGAAATCACATGGTCAGAAGTAGGCTGATGCTTTTTCAACTCTGATACATGAAACACATTATGAACAAAATTTAACTATAGAGGCCATACCAACAAATATTGTACCTTCTGAACCCATTCTAGTATCTCAAAAATGACTTTGTTTCTATGAGATAACTTTCCACACATTCCAAAATGTTAATTCCACTAAATTGGGCAGATTCACAGGAACACATAATGAATCCCCACACATGACAAAGACCATTAATGGTTACTCCCATAGATTTAAAACAACTCAGAACCATCTACACCCACATCAAGGTCAATGGAATCTTATTCATTGTTTATTTGTCTAGGCTTGACACAAATAGTGTTGTTTCAAATTTATCCACCCAACAATGTGGAGAATGATAGGGGATGCTATACAGTTCTTCAAGAGGATCTATATATATAATGGAGAGGTAACTATTAATATAGGATAACTACACTAATGATATATACTCTACCCAAAGACACCAAAATCCACAATAGAAGCAAGCACCATGTTTTCCACTATTTTAATCATTCTTTTGGATTTAGCATTCTTCTAAGGACTATACTTCATACTAATAGTTAACTGAGTCCCAGGGGAATTATCAACGGATTTCCAGAAATGTGATGTAATCCTCAAATATATCACCAAAATACTCGAAAATGGAGATCCATGAATCATTATAACTTCTAAAATATAAATTTTTAACATTTTCTCTATTGTATGGGATTCACAAATATGGATGAAATTGGCCGACATTATGTGTTTATCATCTAATATATATATAAAAATTGTGTTTCCAAATCATTCTTGGGATACATGTTACAAAATCGTCCACTATATGATCCCATATACATGTAATGATTGGTAATTACTATGTCATACCTATAACAACGAAAAATTTCACATTATGTTACCTTCAATATCCAGTGTTCCACACAACACTAACGTGGATTGAATAACATGAAATATTGAGTTTCTGTGAAATAAAAAATTTGTGTTCAAATTATTTAAAAGATGTATTTATAATATATCCATTAAATATTGTAATATAAAAATAAAAAAATATTTTATAAATTTTATTTTTATTTTTTTCAAATAAATAATACATATTTGTATTGAAATGTATATGTTTCAGTAAAATACTCAATTATTTTAAAATTAAATTTTAATTAAGGAACAACATTTTATGGCCTTTTGTGACCTATAATAAAAATAATTTTTGACACTAATATAATGTAATTTTTTTAAATAGAATCATTTTTTGATTCAGAGGTTCAAAATTATATTAGGTGTAATTTTGTTATTTTTCTAACAACTATCATTTTGTGATGATTAGTAAAAAGCACTAGATTATTGTTAAAACCAATATTTTTAATTTAAATAATTATTTTAGTTTAAATATATTTTAATATATGAATTGATAAATAATTCATTTATTTACCCAAATAGGTCATTGGAATAATTTTTAAAAGAGAATTATATATAAAAATTTATTGAATATTTTAAACATCTTTTTAACTGCCTTCTAGCCAAATTTATAGATTACCAATAAACATATTTTTACAATATATATGAATTTTATTTTGATATATGGTGCCATAGGGTTGTCATAATTATGAAATATGATGTATAATTGGATCAAAAAAATAAATGGTTGATAGTAACATCTAAATTTTAATTATCACTTTTAATGGTAAATAAAGAAACTAATGGTAATAATAATATATTAATTATACAATATTACACTAACACTTAAAAAAATTTCAATGGAATATAATTTTTAGGCCAAAATTGAACTTATGTCAGAAATATGATCCCTTTCATGCAGCTCATATTAGATTATTACATTTACTATATTATATATAATGATTAGTAAAAATGTCATAATCAAATTTTAATAAATAGTTTGTTTTTATATGATGTTATATAAGTGATATGGATGAATATATATATATATATATATTACATAGAAATATAACAGATTTATATATATCACTATTATTTATTTATAATGTTTATAGATTAAATAATTAAATTAATGATATCGAAATATTTTATAGATAATAAATATATCTTATTAACATATTTTTATCATTTGATCGAGGTCATCATGTTGATTTTATATTTTAAAAAATACAAATTTTTAATATTATTAAATTCGACATAAATGATACATCAAATAAAATAATATTTTATAAATCAATATAAATGTGATAAAATTATAAATACCTTCCAAATAACATGTATAGAGTTAAATATGTCCTTATGTATCCAATTTTGTTTCTTTGGTAAATTTATTGTAAATATATTATCTCTATATTGTAGACATGCGAGAATAAATGCTAAGAGGTAAACTGCATAACTATGGGTGATATCCAAAAGATAAGGTTAATTTTACGACTTAAACAAGACAATAACTCATTATTTGAAATTATTTTGACCCATCTTCATATTATACTCAAAATAAATCACAATGTATCTATTTTTAATGAAAAATAAAATAATAATAATTTAATAGATTAAGAGGTTATTCAAGTCCCCCTCCACTCTCTTATAAAAGGTCACTTATCATTCTCATTATTTAACATCAATAAAGACTTTTTATCTTCATAACCAGCCCATTTATTATATCAACATCCCTAAAACATATTAGAGGTTATATATTTGGAATAATGTAATATTAAGGAGTACATTTTTTAAAATCAAAAGGAGACACTCGAAGATGAGGTAATGGTTTTATTAACTCCTTCAAAGTTGTTTTCATATTTTACTAAAATATCCAAAAAAAATCCATAATAATGTTATTAATATAGTATCATATAAATTTTGAGATATTACTATGATTTTGGAACAACCATGTTGGGAATGTAATTTCTAAACAATACTCAATTAATATTATTGATTTTGATGCCCACATATACCCTTGTTTGTTTTACAGGTGATATTAATTTAAGTGTATTTATAGAAATTAATATTCCTTATATTTCTTATTTTGGAAATATATTAGATCTTCTTATTTGAGTTGAATATTATTCAATGTTTTCAGAATGCTTCTAACTTTATTTTGGAAACACAGTTCATACTTTACGTTGTAGAAATGTAACACAAGGACCAAATATTACGTTTGTATTAAAAATTTTGTTGAAATATCATCGCGATTGGTTAATCAAACCTACATTAACAGAAAATTATTGATAAATAACATTATGTTTTTATGAATCCTTATGAATTTCAATAAGAAAAAACATGGTCAAAGAATCATATCTACCTATAGAACATTATGTTTGAGAAAAAAACATATGGATCATCTACATTAATCTTGTGATAAACCATACATTATGAACCTTATGTTCGAAGAATGAATTATACATATGTGAGAACTACATTGGATATTTTTTTCATTTTGTAAAGTAACCTTACTATTTACTATTCCTTAATAGTGTTTTGAATTTATTATTTTATTAGAGATTCGTACAATGGTCGTTATGAAATATCTGTCCGATTTGAAGCAATTTTTAAAACGATTCAAAGAATGTTATGATTGATTCAAAGAATATTATTATGTGGAGAAATTTTCTCATATTTTATAGGAATGATACAATACTTTGACCTATCTCATGATTTTGAATTCTTACATGTTATCAGATTCTTTTATTTAAAAATAATTTAAAAGAGAGGATATCTAATTTACTTTTATAAGTGAATTTGATCTATATATATGTTAATGTGATTTAAAGAAGATATATATTGAGCAATATATTCGGACTCATAATCACGATTAAAATTTCATTATTGTAATGATCATTTACAGATCTACTGTAACAATCAATAAGAATATATTTATCTACAGGAGAGGATACAGTAAAAATATATGTATTTTAAATTTAGTATTTTATATAATTTTGCTTCTGCTATTCATTAATATTTTTATTTCAAAGATATATTGCTATAGGACTACTTCAAAACTACTCTTTCATGAAAAAATATTTTTGGAAGAAATGATTCATCTTCCATTAGTTGTAGTTCATCTGTATAGTTCCACCAGAATCCTTTATAATCAATATCTTTTAATTGACAGTTTAAAATAATTGTACTCAGTTATGGTGGAGTATCATCTTTTTGATCTAAGCTATGATTTATCGGTTTTCTAGTATAGAAAAAAAGACATTTTATTTAGTCATGTTTATAAAGGTGTCATCTATGTGAAATCACTTGTGGATTGGATTTATGATATGATGAACTGACTAGTGAAATTCACCAAACTCATAGAGAGAGTAATTGGTGCAGTAGAGTAGGGGATCTTTAGGCCCTGAAACTCTACAAACACTCGTGTCATATTTCTATTTCAATACACTTTTAATTATTTCATAGAGATGATAAAAACTACTTACCTACATAATCATCAGTCGACATCAAGAGGAAGAATTGTAAAATATTTGAAAAAGACATGATTCACCCACCCTGTTGTGTATATTTATATATTCTAACCTAACAATTGGTATTAGTGGATAGATTTTGGGAAATAATATAACATGATAAAATTATAACATTTGTACAACTATTGAAATGAATGGTCAAAGAGAAAGAATTTCAATGGTTAGTACATTATATTTCAATGGTGAAAATCATGGATGTTGTAAATCAAAAATGAATATATATTTTAAGAATATGTGATTCAAAGTGAACTCTAAAATCATTACTCAATATATAATTTCTGATAGTCCAGCATGTTGGACTATTGATATGGACGCTAAAAATGACTTTAATTATAAATATATGAATTATATTTTATATGGTCTTGGACCAGATGAATTAAACTATTTATCATAATGTACTACTACATATAAAACAAGGAAAACAATTTTAGTTTCTTATAAAAGAATAGACAATGTAATACAAAATAACCAAGAAACAACAAATCTATAATTTGATACATTCAAAATGCTTTAGGGATAATGTGTCACTAAAATGAAGGAAAGGATTCTTGAGATTATAAATAATATTACAACCTTAGGTTGTATTGTTAATCAAGAAGATAAACTTTAAAAGTCCTATGAGTAATAACTACTAAATGGAATGGTATATCAGCTGCAATTCAACATTCATCACCTATAAAAATCTAACAATGAGAGAACTGATTGGGACTCTGATGATGTATGAAGCTGAAATTGTAGATGAAGCCTAAGATCATAATGTCTTAGTGAAGAACTATTGTACTACTCTAAAGGTAACATGTAAGAAGAAAATATAAAAATAATGTAAAAAATTCAAGATGAAAATAATTCAGATACATCTAATTCTGAAATTGAATTTCCTCAATTAGAAATAATGTTTATCATGTTTTATTAGAAGAAAATGGGATTCAAAAATTCCATCAAAAGTGATGAGAAAGCCCATATAGAAGATAGATTATATGAATTCAATAAATTATGTCATAAACCAATTTTTCACTAGAAAATATGTGAAAAGTGGATATCCAAAAGGCATATTAGAAAAATGATGACTAAAATGAAAAAGAGCAATGAAAGAAACATGTAGTGTCTCTGAAGACTCCAACATATAAACAAAATCATATTCAGAAAAGGAAAAATCAAATATAAAAGAAAATATGTGCTTCATGGAATAAGAAGATAATATAAAAACCTATTAGTCAAATAAATCTGATTCTGATTCTAATTATTGAAACAATAAATTTTATACCAATTGGAAAATTCTTGAAGGAAAATATGACTACATATAAAAGACACACAAATCAATAAAATAATGTTGACAATTTTATTTTGGGAGAGAGAGGTTCCTTACATAAACAACCTTAATAGTTAATTGAAAAATTTAACTCAACTACCAAAAACTGTGTTGATCATGAAAATATGACTAAATATTTACAAGATGAAGTAGAAATTGACAAAATAGATGCTCTCTTATTTACAAAAGGAGAAACTATTCTGAATGAAATTCTTGAAAAAATGTCATTATAATGAAAATATTTTTTATAAAATGTAAATTTTAAAAATAAAAACTATATTATAATTATATTGTTTCTAACTCAAATATAGTTACCTTCATTTTTTGTTGAATGAAATAGCATATATCAAAAAAAATTATTTTATAAATCCTCAAAAAGTGGAATTAAAAAGCCATTAATTTCATGTAGCTTATCAGAAAAAACTAGGTGTTGTGGAAGAACGAGGAACATCTGGATTCACAGATCTTTTCTAGCTAACACAACTAGACCCAAAATAATTTGGGTTCCAAAACTAACTCATGTTTAAATGGCCTTTTTTTGGAAACATGTGATAGAAAAAAAATGATATATGGTAATTGGATTGGGTATTTTCCTAGATTATGAGTGAAAACTCATAAAACATTAATAAACAAACTCAAATAGGTGGATGACTAGTAATATTTGGTGATAACTCCTAGGGAAAGATAATTGTACTTTGAACAGTCGGAGATCCAAAAACTGTATCCATCAACAATGTAATATATGTACAAGAGATGAAACATTACATAATAAGAATCTATGAACTATGTCATGATGGATATTATATTTATTTTTCTAACTATTCATGTTTTGTATATAGAGATAAACTACTTATGATTTGATCACCTAGAATTGATAATGTTAATACATTGGATTTTAATACATTGTGTAAACAAAAATTGAATTGTTAATCTACTAAGATAAATGAGTCATGGACATGAAAATAGAAGGGTTGGCCGTTATAAAATTAATTCATTTAATAAATTACATAACAACTAGTTAGTTTCTAATTTACATATTCTTATTTTTGATAGTGACTGATTCTGTGATGCATTCCAAATTGCAAAGAAAAAAATCATCCGTCTAATCTATTAACAAAATTGAAACATCAAAACCTTTTGTACATATCCACATGGATCTATTTAAACAATAAAGAGTATAATTTCTTGCTTGAAATTTTATGTAGATCATTCGGTATATGATTACTCTCGATTTACATGGATAAATATTATAAAACTCAAAATTGTGTCTTTTACAATTTTTGAATGTTTCTATAAATATGTATAAAATAATTTTTTTAGGATAATTTAATTAAGAAGTGATTGTGGTGGAAAATTTTAGAATAAAAAATTATATTTCATTTGTTCATGAATAGGTATTAAAAACACCTTCTGGGCACCAACAACACCTCAAAAAAATAGAATTTCTGAAAGAAAAAGCAGAACTATGAATGAATTAGCTAGGACTCTACTAAATGAATACAGTCTACCAACCTACATGTGGGTAGATTATATCATCACAACCTTCTATATCTGGAATAACATTTTAATTTATCTTGTATTCAAAAATACACTTTATGATCATCGTAATAACATAATAACTAAGGTTTAATACATTATATTTTTTGGATGTACGATGTATATCCTTAAAACCAACGATAATATTGGTATGATTGGTCCAAAAAATATTGAATTACTAATTTTATGATATTTTGAAACCTCTCATGACTATAGATTATATAATAAATATTCAAGGTTTGATGGAGAATCAGTTCATGTGAAGTTTGATTAAACTGACCCTTTTATTTAAGAATAAGTTAAAATTGATGAAACTATCAACTCCTCTAAAAAATGATACATGAAACTCAGAAAAATGATTTTGAGAATCACATAAATAAAAGACAGTGCATTTTAGAAGAACATGATACTACTAAACATGAATGTGTTTTACCTAAATAGTCTGTAACATTGAAGAATCGTCATTTAGAAACATTAATATTATATCATGGAATCAAAATAAGAATGAGAAGAAATATAAGAAACCTTTTTGTGTTCTCTTCCTTTCTACGTCATGAGGAACCTATATCTTTTGAATAATCCATAGAATACCAGAGTTGGATGTTATCAATACAAGTTGAGCTAAACCAATTCAAAAGGAATGATGTTTGGGAATTAGATAAAAGACACCAAAATATCCATTTATAGGAACAACATTGGTCTTTAGAAATAAACAAGATGATCAAGGGATTAAAACTAGAAATAAAGATGGATTAGTAGATGAAAGAGATAATCATGAAGAAAGAATATATTTTGATTAATCATTTTCCCTTGTAGAAATATTATAGGCAATTATAATTCATTTATATTATGTATCTCATATGAACATTATATTATATCATATGGATTCTAAATCATACTTTTTAAATGGCTATTTACTAGATGAATTTTATGTTGAACAACCTCATTGTTTTGAAAACACACAAAAACCATATTTTTTTTAATTAGTAAATCTATGTATTGACTTACACAAGAACATAACACTTTTTAAGAAATATTATGTTCTTTTATTTTAAAAAGGGATTTACTATTGGAAGGGAAGATCCAAATCATTTTAGAAATCTATTTTTTCTAATATATTATAAGTTCATATATATTTTGATGATGTTATTTTTTTAATCCAGTACAAAAACATTGTAATGATTTTGTAGAACTTATTAAAAAAGAATTTGAAATGAGTATGATGGGAGAATTGACCTTATTTTATGACATAAATTTTATCAAAAACATTATGAATTTTTTTCAATAAAAGTAAATATATTATTGATTTATTGGAAAAGTTTGTTCTTCGGAACATCAATAAAAATACATCCCTTATGTGTACCAATATAAAACTGAATTTGGATGAAGCGGGAAAAGTAAGGGACACCATGTTATATAGATTTGTTATTGGTATTTTTGTTATATATTACTACTAGTGAACTTGATATAATATTTCTAGGATTTTTATGTGCTATATTTCAAATAAATAATTTTAAAACATAGCTTATTTCTATCAAATGGATTTTTAGATATTTGAAGGGAACTATTTTTCAATATCTTCATTATCCAAAACCATTTGATTTTAATTTACAATCAAATTTTGATTCTGATTTAGATGATTATAGATTATATAGATAAAGAATCTCATAAACCTACCACATTTTAGGAAAACCTAATGTATCAACGTCATGAATGAATCAACACTCAGGTTCTTGGTCAACAACTGAGGAAAACTATATATCTCCAAGTATTTGTTTTGCATAAGTACTATGGTTTAAAAAAACAAAAATGTACTTTGGAAGAAATTTTAATAGTACACCAATTTTATGTCATAATATAATGCACTTTTTATTTTAAAAAAATCCAATAAATCAATCAAGAACTATAAATTTTTTATAAGGAATCATTTTCTAAGAGATCATGTTTTTAAAAATGAAATATTTCTAGGATTTGTAAATACTGAATATCAACTAGATTATATTATTACTAAACCACTTACAACTATATGTTTTTATTTTATTAAGGTCGAGTTATGATTTTTTTTAATTTTTAAAATGATGATATTTTTAATCATTTTAAATTTTAATATTTATCTTATTATATTTATTTAGTTATTCCAGTTTATTTGTGTTAAAATTATTTTTTAATTAAAATAAATCTTATTTTTTTATATTTTCTTTTCAATATATATTTTAGGTAATTTATCTAAATCATAATTTTTTTACGTCTCTTGCTTTCAAAATTTTTGATGATTATCATACGTAGTGAAACAAGAAATAAGGAATTTTCAAAAATGTTTCGAATACCAAACATTTTCAACACTCAAAACTATTTTGAATACTAAAACCCTTCCTTGTCCTCATATAAATTCTCTTTCCTCTGTTTTCCTTCGAGACACTAAAAACCCAAAAAACTCCTAGATTTTGTTTCTTGGAAATGAAAAAAACTAATATAATAGAAGAAGGTGAAAGCAGTGACATCAGGTGACAGAATGTTTCTAGTAGAATGATTCTATAAGGAATAGTATTTTATTTTGAAGGGATACGTTAAAATAATTTACTCATGAAGATATCACTAACATCTCAAGGATTGGAATCCGTGTTCAATGAGGTGTACTCGGAATTATATTATGATGTAAAACATTGGTCTTTCTATTACTGTATTAATTTTAGTTTTTGTGATACCAAAGATACATTTTTTCATTATTAGAAGATAATGGAATTTCAGTTTCATTCACTGAAATTTATCAAATCATGAATTGTCTTCAAATGGGTGTGTATCATTTCAATTTATGTTCTATTGGAGAAAAGGACAAGTATGAAGAAAATATGTCTATCCTATTTCACTCAATAGATATTAAAAATTAATTTTCTTGGATCTCGAGAAAGACCATAAAATCATAGTTCATTATATTCAAACATGAATTTATCCTTGAATAGATGAGATTTAGAAGATCCTATATCCAAATATGTATATCCTTTTTCTACATTTGAGTGAAATAATGATGAATTATTTGTGGTATAAGTTCATATATTTAAATTACTTCTTTCATTAAAATTTATGGATAAATTTTTATCATTATGGAATGTTAATTTCTTAAATTTTTTAATAATGGAATGATTATATTAATAAATTATCAATTTAAATTTCATCAAAAAAATGTACACAATGTGGGAAAAAGGAGGAAATTATGTTTTTAATAGAGTACAGTCAAAGGAAAACTCTTTCCAGTTGGTGGAAATGACCAACCAAAAGCAGGATATTTGGAACTATGGGAAGTAAAAGTTGGTATAATTTAATTGGTGAAACCCATGGTGAATAAATTTCATAGCCAACACAATAAAAATTAACACTTGTTGAAGAAAAAAATTAGAAGAAGAGATTGTGCAATGATAATTTGTTGTAAAATCCTAAAAAGAGTATATCTCCATACTGTAGAACCAGTGTTGGGTTCAGGTGATGTAAATGAGTTAGTAAATCTAGAAGAGACTTTTCATGATAATGATAACCATGTTGAAATCCAAATAAGAGATCTACATATAATTTATATACCAATTGTCCAAGAGAGTGATCCAAATCATCAAGGATTGCATCTTTTGGTTACACTAAAAATTTGGTTACAAAAGTTTTTGAGAATTTATTTTTCTATGTTTTTAATCATGTGGATAAAATACATCAATCTAAAATGAATGAAAAAACCAATGATCCTGATAGATTATCTTATTCAAGTGATAAATAAATTAAACAACTACTGGAGATCTTTATGAAATGAATCACCTTAAAAATATCTAGAAATATTAACAATTGGTCAATCACCAAATCAAGATGAAGGGACATTAGATTTTCAGTCAAATCAAGTTAGGGAACATGGAATGATGTTTAATATGTCCCAGGAATAGAATGTCAATCATCGAAAAGATCTGGAAGATGGGAAGAAAATGTTACAAGATCTACATGAAAATTCACATTCCAATAATGAATTTGATTATGTCAAAAGATAGATGATAAATGAATTTAGAAAAATAAATATCTTGAGTTAATTATAAGTCGAACATTGATGGTCTAAAGTGTTATTGGGGTAGTCAATTTGAATCAACCATGTGTATTGTTGGTCAGACCAGTACATTTACATCTGCTCCTACCACTAGTCGAGATCTGATCAAGTATTTTCGGTAATCACCTATTTCATGGTTGATATGAATGATCACTGTCAAAATATTCAGTTAAATAGTTCCCCTCTATCAATTCCTTTAGTTAATTATCAATTTCTAGTCGACCAACTAACATATAATAAAATAGGTATCATATTTCTACAAAACAAAAGCATAAAAATTTTAGATATGTTCATGCAGTAAGAGGAGAGTTTGCATGGATTTTGGAAATAAAATATTGTTATCAATTGTCATATTAGTCACGACTACCAAATTTTAATTATGAAATTAAGGGATAGTATGATGAAGATGTTTCAGTTAATGATGGATGAGTTGAATGATATGATAGAAGCTGGTCAAAATCCATTACACCTTAATTGAGCCTACACCAACCCCAAATTTTGTACCCCAATCGTTTTAGTTGACTAAACATGTATATTAGAAAAAATAATTATTTTATTTATTCAAGTAATTGATCTATAAAATCTCCTTATTTTTATTTTTGTGTACGTTATTTCATATTATTTTTTGTTTATGACTGTAATCCAAAAATATACTCTTATTTATTTCAATATTCACATAAAGATCTACGAAAAATTAATGAAGTGTTATTCATTTTTTCTCCTTCTTTTTTATCTCAAAAAGTTGGAGAAATTTGGATAACACATCTTTTCTTTTAATTTATTTAAATCTAAATAATTCATTGAAATCAAATATTGAATTATTTATCATCATTTATTTTTCAAAATTCTAAATTTTATTTTTAATATTATTGGTTTTGTGATAATAAAAATGGTGTCGATTGTTGGGAATGCATTGTCTCAACAATACTCTATAAATATTATTTATTTTGATGCTCACAAACACCCTTGTTTTTTTACTAATGAGATTACATTATGTTTATTTCATGAAATCATCATTATTTATATTACTTTTTTAGGAAATATATTTTAAATTATTAATTGCGTGGAATATTCATCAAAGTGATCGAAACACTCTTAATGGTATTCTGTAAAAATTGTACATACCAAACGTTGATGAAACATAATTTAAGGAACACACCATAAATTTTTACTATACCATATTCTGAATGATAAACAAATTTTATTTATCAACCATACATTGAAAGAAACATATTGATAAAGAACCTTAATTTTGTATTTATCCTAACATTAGAAAAATTGAAAATGTATGTTTAAAGAATACTACGTATATATGGAACTGTACGTTTGATAATCAATCATAGGTATAATGAACCATCATTTTGATACCAACCAAATGTTTTAGACCATAAGCTATAAAAATGAACGCTACATAGTTGAACACTACAATTTTTATTTTTCTTTTTGGGATGGATCCTTACATTTTACATTTCATCACTGGAGAATTCAATTTAAAATTTTATCGGATTTTTTTAAAATGGTCTTAAAAAATATTTGTCTGATTTAAATATATTTTTACAATAATTCAATTCTCATTATGAATAATTCAGTGAATCATATTAATTTGAAACATTATCTCCTTTAATTAAGGAAATATTCAACTACCCAGATATGTCACGTGATTTTTAATTCTTATGATATATCATGCGATTTTCTGGGATCTGAATTAAAAATACCTTCTCTATGCTTTACTACTATTTGTGTATTATATATAAATAAGTATATGTGTATTTATGTATATTTTTATTTGGTTATAATAATATATATAATGATCCATATATCACAACATATATTCACAATTGAAACTGCATTTTGGTGATTATCAGTTACAGATCTAATGCAACAACCAATCAGACTCCATTTCTCAACAAATGAGGCTGTATTTGAAATATAGGTATTATAAATATATTATTTTCTATATGTCTAAGGATTCAATTCATTTATGTTTTTATTTAAACGTTATATTGAAACTAGATTTCTATAGAGAATTTATTTATTTATGAAGATATTTTTTTTACGAAGAACATTCACCTACAATTAGTTGTTGTTCAACTATAACGTTCAATAGGAATAATTCATAATCAATATCCTTTTATTGGGAGTTCCAACTAATCATTCTTAGTTGTGGTAGAGAATCAACATGGTGATCTAATCTATGACTTAACAATTCACTATTATAGAACAAAAAGACTCTATTTTTTGTATTAGTTTTTTAAGATGTCCACTACCTGAACTCAGTTGTGAATTGGTATCATGATATGAGGACCTGGCTTGTTAAATTTAACAAAATAATAAATTGAGTGGAATAGAAATTAATTATGAAGATGACCACTATAAAGATCCATGTTCTGTATTTTTGTTTTTATCTACTTCTTATAATTTCATACAAAATATAAACAATGATTACTTGCATAATAATCAGTCAAAATCTAGAGGCAGAATTGTAATATAATTTTAAAATACACAATTCACCCCCCTTCTTGTGTATATTTTAATATTACTACCTAAGAATCCATATTACTCCTATTAACCATTCCATGTAAAAAATATAACCATTCATGTGAACGCACGACTTACCATCTCCACGTCATGGTGTCAATGTTTTTCATCTATAAATTATTTTTATGGGAATAAAAATTAATATAAATGATGTAAATGATAAATATAACATGGCATGGTTTTTATAAAATCCACATTGCATCACAATAAACAACATTTTACCATTAATGAAATGATACTATCACTCATATGTATGTACGAATTACCGTATCCATTACACGATTAGAATCATCCTAAACATTAACCATTCAAGAATGATTATAAAAATATATTTTATGAATATGTATGAAATATATGAAGTAATAATTATAATTATTAATATATATTTATATAAACATATATTCCATATACATTCATCCATTCAGTATGATAAAAAAATGAACCAATGTTAATGCCTGTGTACAACCTACCATCTTAATAAATGGTGTGTTACATTTTATATATCTATCTATTATATATATATATACACATTATTTATGACATAAAAATAATGTTTCAAATTTAGGATGTAATTAAATCATTATTTATATAATATGATCAAAAATAACATGTCGAAACACTTATGATAATCAAAGCTATTAATACTTGGAATATTTCATTAACTTTAAAATTATAGATAAATTATTCATATAATGTCATAAATTATTCATATGTTATTTAATAAATATTATTATGAATATTTTAATAGTTAATAATTTTTTTACAAAAATTATACAATATTTTCAGACACATAGAGTGTGTATCAGACATATGGTGAAAGAATTTCCTTTTTTACTTTTAATTTCCATGAGATATAATCCTTGTTCACCAGCTATTTCTAAATTCTGGTGTGTGTAATTCTCTTGTTATTTTTAATATAATAATACATATAACATACTGGTGTTTTAAGATTCATTTGAAGATATTTGTCTTAATATTTGAATGTTCAAATAGGAATGGGATTCTTTGAATATTCAAAAAATTATTCCTTTCTCCATTTCAATACAACTGATATAATTTTACATTAATATTTATATCGGTATAGACAGATTATAATGGAAATATATGGTCTATTTATTATTTCATTGAAATGTTTTCATGAAGTACTTTTTTATTGGTTTTATGTAAGGTTAAATTTAATAATCTTGTTATTATCTGTGGTTGTTTATATGTAAGTATCTACTGGGACATCTTTTTAGTCCATTTAGATGTTTTATAAAAGGTATTTCAAAATACTATTACTATTCACCAAAAAAATTATGTAATTTTTATACATCTTTTTATTTTTTTAAAACGTTTTGAATTTAATATTTCTATCATTTTTCAAACATTTTACTTTATTACCTTTGAAAATAATGAAAGGGAGAATAGTTTTTACATTATAAGGTGCAAGTCGATATGGCATTATGTTATAATGCCATAACATTTGGAAGCATCCATTACATGATTAAATTTTTTTTTCTTAATATAAATATTTTCATCTATAATTTTTTGAATTTTAAAATATTTCAATGTAAAAAGGGGTATCTCTCTCATAGAGTTTTAATTATTATTATTTTTATCAATTTCAATATGATTATTAGATTTTATAATATAATGAGATTTCATTTTTATGATACAATCTTCCATATTGTATTGAAGGTTTTATGATATGTTGGACTACGAATGTGTTATTTTAAAACCATTCATGGTCTGTAGTTAATTTATTTACTTTTCGAATGCTAGTTATAATATGAATGATTATGTTATGTTTCACCCTTTTCATATGAGGAATGTATTGGACTTAGTAAGTGTAAAGAATAGCCTTCTATGGCCCCTCTATTCATTTTTAGGTCTCACGAGAAAATCTAGATATAGAAATCTCTAAGGCCTTACTCATTTATTTTCAATTATGAATTTGGCCAGTTCCATATCAATTTATTTTAAGATGTCTTGGTCAAGGACTTTAGAGTATATTTCAGATATCTAGCATTATGCATTACCTCATTAAGGGATTTTTTATTTTTTTTACATTAGATTATTTGACCAATATAATATACATGTGAATTTTTTAATATATTTTTTTCCTTCCATATTATGTTCATGTTTAGGTTAAAGGGCATGGATTTTTGTTTTATACTTGCCTTAAATGTTTATTCATTTTTTATGAATGATGCTACTATACTATTTAGCATTACTATGCATATATGCTCATACATTAATTTTGATTTATTTTTCCAATATTCCTAGATGTAAATTATGATTGATGTTTAGGTTTATGCTAAGAGAATAATGGCATTATCAAAAGAATATATATATATATATATATATATATTATTTTATGTATTTAATTGTTATGTAAATATCATGTTAGTAATATATTTCAAAATACTAGTAAATTGATTGGTCCTTTGGTATTCTATTTCTTTTAATGATGATACTATATTAAAATAATGAACCTATTTCGGGATTCTAGGGTCGTGGTGTTGTAGTTGGTATTAAATTATTTTAGAAACAAAACATTGAAAATAGACATAGAAACCATTTAATAAGGATCAGAAACCTAATATTGACATTGAGGATAATTATATATGAATATTCATCAATTTTTGTATGGTATATATTATGTATGTATTAATAGAAATTAAATCCCTATGTAGATTCTACATTTTACGCGTTTCTAGAATAGGTGTTCCTTGGAGTAATAACTCTGACAAGGTTTTCTAAACTTGATAGTGGATAAATAGGTACACGAATACATGCCTCATAATACACCTCAATTGTCCCTCATGGGAGATATGCATATTATAATTCATATTTTCATTAAAACTATTGTGAATTGTTTAAGTAACTATGTCCCCAAATAAACAATGTTTATGAATATGATATTACATATGGATGAATTTTTTATTTTCTATTATGTTTTTACTAGTATGATATTTTGCATTAGGATTTTAAACCTAATATACTATATGTGAAGTTTTAGAAATGGAACACAGTGGATGAAATGTAAATTTCATCAATTCATGTAATCCAAGTGGGTACTTCCCTCATATGAAATATAATGATGTTGTAATATTATATTAAACTAGTAATGATAATCTTATTAATATTATGGGAAAACTGACTAAGGATATGTATCTTAACATTGTCTAAATAGAGGACTCTGGTCTACAACACATAGGAATAATATTAGACTAATTAATGAAGAAACAACCACAAACATTCAATGGGACAAAAAACCACCTATAGACAACAAATGGATAAGTTACATAATGAAGATAATAATTTCTTTGGGGAGTAAAGAAATGGAAAATGTTATCATAGATTTTTTTTATCTATTAGGAGAAGCAGATCATGGATGTTCATTTTTTCAAAAAAAGAAGGATTATGGGAGTAATAAACCTGGAATGGGGTATATTTAAATAACTCTCCCTATAAAAATATCATCCTCATGATCTACGAGTGGATATGTACAAGAAAATTTACATTCTGAGGTAGAATGTGAATTATAATGTTACGAAGTATGAATCTAACTATATAATTATAGGAATGCATGTTGAAGACTCCATGTATAACCCACAAAGTAATATTGATCAACATTGTGATTGGCTAAAAGAATTCTTCAAATGGAAATAGGACCCCCAAGCATTCTCATCATAAGAATATAAATTCACATGTGCTATCAAGACATAGAAATAAAATTATCTATCTTATGACATGGAAAGAAATAAATAGAAGAAGAGAACAGTGCAGTAGAAGAAAAATAATGATAAAAACAGAAACAATAATTTTTTAACATGTAAAAATTTTGGAGGAGAAACCCCTTGTGCATAACTAAATGGAAAATGACTCTCCTTAAATGGAGGTGAGAAAGTCCACTATATTCATTATTGTATGGGAAATAAATAAGACATAAATGGGCAATGATATAATTGAAAATAAGTGGGACATTATGAAAAGGATTGTCCATTTCTTAAAGTAAATATGTCTTAGATGAATAAAATGGATCAATCCAAATCTTATTTTGTTACTATTATTGAAGTTTAATTATTAATTTATTAATGTTTTTGTATTTAAGAATTATGTTATTCTATTTTTCTTATAAGAAAAATGTAACACCCCATGTAAATAAAGAATATGACATTTTTATATTTATCCATATTTGTGAATAAAATATTAATATTACTTTAAAGGGGATGATATGCTCGATGGAGTACCCAATATGCAACAACGTGTTTCTTGGGAATCTTACGTTGCACTCTAATAATAAAATAATATTATTTTAAATAGTAGTTAATGCCTTGCCGTTGTAATGGCAGGAATGAACAGAACTAGCTACAAAATTATTATATATGTTTGTCAAATATTTTTACTCTTTACAATAAATGTTAGAGGATTAAAAATGTGAATGAATCCAATTTTAAGGGTAGACATTATAATATTCTTTAAAAGGTCGATTAACCGCCTGTTGAAGGCGAACCTTTTTTAAATCCACATTTTGACAATTATATGTGTCATATTTGACAAAATTAATTTTTTATTTAGAATCAGGATATCAAAATTTACTTTGTGTAAATTTTTGGTATCTTTCTGATAAAGATCATTTTTAATGAATAGTAAAAACTGTTGTATTTTAATTCAAAACCTCTTTTTAATTTAATTTATTTATATGATTATATTATCTTTTTAATTGTTTTTAAATTAAAATTAGAATATATTTTCACCATTTAATCCAATAGTGGTCGTTGGAATTAATTTCACTTTGAAATTGGACTTAAACTAGTATCGATTTTTTGATACTTATTGTTTCATAAAAACACATTATTTGCTCTGACAGCGGGAATTAATTATTAAATTAATTAATTAAACTTATATGTTTTGAATTTTGTAAAATAGACATAATTTTTGAATTCGGAAAATCATATATAGCTTAGGGTGATGTTTTGGTATTTTTCTGAAAAACTTCAATTTTTGATGAATAGTGAAACCACTATGTGGTACTTAAAAAAACTGATTTATTGTTTAAATGAAATTTTTACCACCTCTGTGTTTTGAATTTCAAAAATCCGACATACATGGTTGTCATTAATTTGTAAAATGTGGTTCAATGGGATTAAAATAATTTTTTTGATGAATAGTAACTTTTATGTTTTAATCGCGATTAGAGGTAATTAGTATGGTTTAAGGTAAAAATAATGTTTTGATAATATGAGATGAGCATGAAACATGTCCTACCCTAATTGGATGTGTCATGGAACACCAATAAAATCCATGGGTCAACTTTGGGACCCCATGGAGTGACTTTGGTTTGGAAATGACATAAATAACTTTTTATTTAATGTTAAAGTAAAAAATGACACAAACTTGAGATGTTTTACTAAAAAACATTTTACATGGGGTTATAAAAGTCAGATTGTTTACTATATATATTAATTAGAAAGATAAAACGATTTCCTACATCATGAAATATTTTTTGTAATTTTTATACTTTAAATAATATTAAGTATTTATGACATCATGATGATGCAGTGATTACCTCATTAATAATGGATTTAAATAAAATGAAAAGATAATGTAAAATATACGACCTACACATATCCAAAACCTATTGGATGGGTATATTTAGAACCCTTATAACCTTAGCCTATAATTATATCAATTTGGGCTCTTTTAAATCCGAAACTCATTTTAAAATGAAGGAACATTTCTTTACATTCCAAAGGTGCCCCTCCTCTCCTCTTATAAAAGTCCCCCACCTCTACTTCCTTACCAACACATCCAAAGCCTTTGGCTCGGAAAAACCCATCCCATTTTGTCTCTCCACATATCTCTATAACTATTAGAAGCCTCACTTTGGTCGGAAGTCTTCCCAAGGAATCCTTTGGGCTCAAACCAAAGGGAGTTACCCGATTTTAAGGTTATGTCTTCACTTGAGTCCTTTTGTTTTATTTTGCTTCTCCACCCCCCTAAAATCTTTTTATTCCTATATTTTGTAACACAAACAGTATCTTCAATATACTATGATTTTTTTCTATTAATTATTCGAGCTACACTTACACACACCTTCATCTAATGATTAAATAACTTACTATTTCTGTGGATGGCGAATTATTGCCTCACGAAACGATGACTGTTCAATCTTCTCTTGACACCATTCATGGTGGCCATTATGATGTCACTAAATTTATATTTGATATATAATATGTTTATATTTTCCTTAAGCTTCTGTATTTTTCATTTATGGAATACCTTTATGGCTTCCATTATTGGTATATGCGGTATCTTCATTTTAGGAAGTGTGTACTACCGCCCCCTCAAAGTGATTTGATATGTTAATACCATATGTGGTACGTATAAACGATATATTTAATGATATTATATATGATACCATACTGGAATTAATATACTATTATGTATCATTATGTTTTGATTCCATTAAAGTTGAAATAGAAATGGAAGTAGCGTTCATGCGTACGTACGGCTTACTGTCTCCATGAACGGTGCATTTCATTTCTTAACTCTAAATGTTATGTAATAATATAAATACATGAATATACTGAATATATATGATATATATGATATCTACATCATGAATAAAATTATTTATATAATGTAAATTTTACCACATGAACAACTTGTAACTATAAAGAGTTTATTTTTTTGACTCAAGCACCAATGATCGTTAAAACGACCATTATTAACTTAAATAATAACATACTGATAATGACAAGGTAATAAGAGATATAAAAGGAATAATGAACTTGAAAAGGTTCTTAAGGATTTATAAATTAACTCAAGTTTATTATTCATGAGATTAAAGAACGATCGAGTCAAGTCGGGCCTAAGGTAAGGGAAACCTACCCCTCTCTTTCTTTTTAAGTACACTCTTTTATGTCATCCCTTTTAAGCTCATATTTCTTATGATTGGGATGTTGTTTTATATTAATATTACTTTACTTTTTATTTGAATATTATGAGAGACCCTATTTTCTCTCGTCTATCCATTTTTGGAAGTTTTAAGTGGCGCCGTTCGGCTGTCGAGTTTTCGTAAGGGATTTTTCATATCACTTTTATTCCTGTGAGATTTATGCAACATTTCCAACAATTTTCTTTGAGTGGTATATGTACTTCCCATTATTCTACTCATTTTATAATATAATTTTGTTTATGATTATTTAGATCAATGTTGTATTTTCCTTCTTTCATGGGGTGTATGTTTCTTAAGATACCCAAGTCGGTAAGGCAACCTTTCACCATCTTTTTTAAAAAAATACTTCTTTTTGTTGGGGATTTTAATTTACATATTGTTATGTTGGGATATGTTCTTCTATATCCATATTGATGTAAATTTATTGTCCAATTTATTATATACCCTTTTTATCTCTCATCAACTCATGTTTATGTGATGCTGTTAGGCTGTCAAGGGAACTTCTTAACCCAATTTCGATTTCTTTGGGTTCAACATGTAGTTGTTGAATATGTCATCCTTTGAATATGTGTGAATGAACCTTGATTATTTTATACTTAATATCCACTTATATTGGGTTTATTTATATTTTTCACACATAATTATGAGATTGACGTATCCTTAATTAAAGGATACCATCTTTATAATGGATTTCATCTCAATTTCCATTTCAATTGAGACTTCATTGTTGTTATGCACCAATTCTCTCTTATATGGTGTATATACAATCATTTGGAATATTATATCAGCTATCCCTTTATTTTCATGATATTATAATGTTTTTATTAAATGTTATTCCTTAGTTATTGTATTCAAGTGTCTCTCATTTTGTTAAAAACAGTTTAACTAAAATATCATTTTAAATGTTTTTATGATTTAATATTACAAATATTTCTGATTAATATCTATGTTTTCAAAATGGTTTTAAGGATTTATTAAAAATGGATATTAATGGTTTAAAATGTTAAAATATTCAAAGTGGTATGGGACACATTGATTCAAAAATAAATTTATTAAATGTTTTATATGGTTTTGAAAATGGTTTTTAGAATGGATTTATTATTTCAATATCTTAAAATTTTATTTTGTAATTGAAATGTGGGAATGTTATATTTCCTTTATGCTTAAGTTATGTGCTATTATTATGTTATGGTTCTTGGGCATTATTATGAATACAGGTGGTTCTGTGATAAACTAAGGGCGGGTGAGCCCGATATAGCTCTCCAATGCATTGGGTAACGCGAAGGACTGAAACGTTAATGTTTCTCCAAAGAGATTTAGGGAATATACTGTGGTGGGTATTCCAAACGTAACCAAGAGGGTTACTCCCTAAGTAAGAATGTTATGAATGCCTCAAGTTACATTTTATGTCTTATTATTTCTATGATTTATTCATGTTTTTATATTCCTATGTTTTATGGGTAAAGTATGATTTCATTCATATGTATATATGAACTCATGTTTCCTTTCCATATTTTTATAACCCATACTGAGCTTTTTATGCTCATCCCAAGCTTATTTTTGAAATTTTTTTCACTTGACAAGGGAAAGGTACATGATATGATGATAGTGTCAAGGAAGTGCCATGAATGAATCCATGCTTTATTTTTAAATATGTTTCTATTGATGGTAAAAAATGAATACTATCTTTTATGTAACCATTTTGTTTAAATGTGGAATGTAATGCATATTTTATGATCAAATTCTCTAAAACTCTAAACCTGAAAATATCCTCAATGTGTTATCTTGTAATACCTCAAGATTAAGTAAGGTTTAAGGCTGGGGCATTATAGTTGGTATCAAAGGTCGGTTTAGACAACTTTTGGGATTAGGAGTTTGTTTTAGACACATGGATAGTCCATATATCTATTATTTCAGTTAAATCCTTATTTTATAACTTTTTTTTAGGACAAGTAAAGTCAGTTACGAATGGAAGGAGAAGGATCTCAAATGACATTCCTATCTCTTCCTGATGACATGCTTTCAATAATTATTGCAAATTCATGTCCAGATGATTGTGAAACTTTTTCTATCATACAACTCACTTGCAAGCAGTTGTTTGAGATATCAAACACCTCCCCTATACCTCGTTATCATCATGGATCATGGGTTGTTTTTAGACAAATACAATTTTCACAATATTCTCATATTTTCAAGAAAGGTAAATATTATCAAGGTATTTTCAAATATTTTACCTTATCACAAGAATTAGAAGCATATTATGATTTTAAAAATGGTGCTGAGGAAGGAGACCCTTGCGCAACCTATTTATATTTTCTCTTAAAATATAGTCTCTCAGCACATACTTATTTTATTTTAAAAGGACCAATAATAGAATGTTTCAACTCAAATTCTGTCCGACTATTATATAGAAATCATGTTTTATCAGATGTTTTGGAATTATATGTCATACATGATTATTTTCCAAAATTGTTTTTCTGTGAACACCCATATGACCCATGTTGTACAAGGTGTATTTGGATGGAGGAAGCAAATGATTTTGAAGGATCCTTATATCATTGTTGTAATGCATGGGACGTCTACCTACGTGAACAAGATGGTGATGATACCGAGTGGACGCCATGATCAAGGTATGTTGTTATTCATTTTGGGAATCGTTTTATTATATCATATGGTGGTGAAATAAGAATTCAAGAATTAAGATGTTGAGGTCGTAACAAAATTGGATGAAAATGAGAGGTCTAAGGAAACTATTGAGATTAAAACTTGATAGGGTTATTTTTTTAGTTTTATAAAAAGGACAACACGTAGACTGTGTGACAACCCGTCACGTCGGACAATGCTATGCGAATCCAACCCACAACCAAAGTGCAACTGGTATTTATCATCTACCACTAGACTACGTGAATTCCATGGTTAGTTTGACTAATTCTTTTTAAGTAGATGATTTTAGGAATCAAGAGTATGTTTATTTTGGGTTATCTATGGAAATGATTAACCTATCATTAATGATAGGTGATTAGGTTAATTACATTTCAATATGAGAATTTAAGAGCAACTGATGTTATTTGGAGATAAAAGTTAATTTGTACCTTGGAAGACTATGTCACTAAATCCTTCAAATATTTGGGTTTCAATCTTAGTTTGGAGAATTTTATGGATAAATTGTTTATCGAATGGTCCTCATTGACCTTTGGGTTTTGTTGGACAAATTTTGGAGATTAAGAATAGTTTTTTTTATAAAGGGTTATCATTTTCTGGATTATCTGATCTTGTACTAACCTTTTTGGTTTTGGTTTTCCTTAAGGTCTAAAGATATGGGAAGTATATAGTTCTATTTTTTGGATTAGGTGATTCTCTAGAAGTTGATTATAGTACTCTTAACGTGAACAAGTCTTCCTAAATAATCGTCTTTTGTGGAAAGTATGAGTCTGTGTGAGAAATCTAGTAAAAGTTGAAAGTCAACATGACAAGTAAGTTGGTTTCCTTAAGATCAAAAATAATTTCCTCAATGAAGAGTAACTTAAAACAAATGTGTTGTCTGTTAACCTTTCCTACTGGGGAATCCAATACCATTTAACCCATCACAAGTTTGTGATTTTCTTATTGTTAACTTTATCCTAGACATGTTTACTATCACTCTCCATCAGAACATGACCCTTTGTTTTTTCCCTCCATGTCCATGTTTTCATACTTGTAATCCTAGTATGGGATAACTTGGGTGACCTTTGTACTTATCTTTCTTTATATTAAAGTGATTGTTTTACTGACTCTTGTTCCGATGTGGGATTTTCAATGATGTTTCCAAGCCTAATTTTAAAATTGCGAGGACGCAATTCCCAAAAGGGGGGAAGGATGTAACACTCCAGGTAAATAAAGAATATGAAATTTTTATATTTATCCATATTTGTGAATAAAATATTGATATTACTTTAAAGGGGACTTTATGCTCGATGGCTTACCCAATATGCAACAACGAGTTTCTTGGGAATCATATGTTGCACTCTAATAATTAAATAATATTATTTTAAATAGTAGTTAAAGCCTAGCCGTTGTAATGGCTGGAATGAACAGAACTAACTAAAAAATGATTATATATGTTTGTAAAATATATTTACTCTTTACAATAAATTTTAGAGGATTAAAAATGCGAATGAATCCAATTTTAACTGTAGACATTCTAATATTATTTAAAAGGTCGATTAACCGCCTTTTGAAGACGAACCTCTTTTAAATAGACTTTTTGAAAATTTTATTTGTTATATTGGACAAAATAAAATTGTTATTTAGAATCAGGTCATCAAAATTTTCTTTGTGTAAAATTTTGGTATCTTTCCGATAAAGATCATTTTTTAATGAATAGTGACAACTGTTGTATTTTAATTCATAACCTCTTTTTAATCAAATTTATTTATATGATTAGATTATATTTTGAATTGTTATTAAAGTAAAATTAGAATATATTTTTACCATTTAATCCAATATTTTTCATTGGAATTAATTTCACTTTGAAATTGGACTTAAACTAGTGTCGATCTTTTGATACATATTGTTTCATAAAAACACTCTATTTGCTCTGACAACGAGAATTAATTGTTAAATTAATTAATGTAACTTATTGATTTAAATTTTATGTCCAAGTGATTAGATACCCATTTTATCTCTCATCAACTCATTTTGATGTGACGCTGTAAGGCTGTCAAGGGAACTTCTTAACCCAATTTCGATTTCTTTGGGTTCAACATGTAGTTGTTGAATATATCATCCTTTGAATATGTGTGAATGACCCTTGATTATTTTACAATTAATATCCACATATATTTGGTGTATTTTAATTTTTCGCACATAATTATGAGATTTATTTATCCTTAATTTAAGGATACAATCTTTATAATGGATTTCATCCCAATTTCCATTTCCATTGAGACTTCATTGTTGTTATGCACCAATTCACTCTTATATGGTGTATATACTATCATTTGGAATATTATATCA
This sequence comes from Viscum album, assembly GCA_963277665.1. Classification (NCBI taxonomy): domain Eukaryota; kingdom Viridiplantae; phylum Streptophyta; class Magnoliopsida; order Santalales; family Viscaceae; genus Viscum; species Viscum album. The sequence continues at coordinate 792,097,073 of OY728143.1, read as the reverse complement.
TGAATACCTTTATTCTCATGATATTATAAAGTTTTTATTAAATGTTATTCATCAATTATTGTATTCATGTGTCTCTAATTTTGTTAAAAACCCTTTAACTAAAATATCATCTTAAATGTTTTAATGATTTAATATTATAAATATTTCTCATTAATATCCATGTTTTCAAAATAGTTTTAAGGATTTATTTATATGGATATTAATGGTTGAAAATTTTAAAAGCCTCAAAGTGATCTGGGACACTTTGATTCAAAAATCTCTTTATTAAATGTTTTAAATGGTTTTGAAAATGGTTTTTAGAATGGATTCATTATTTCAATATCTTAAAATGTTATATTGTTATTGCAATGTGGGAATGTTATATTTCCTTTATGCTTAAGTTATATGCTATGATTATCTTATGGTTCTTGGGAATTGTTATGAAGATGGGTGGTTCCGTGATAAACTAAGGGCGGGTGAGCCTGATATAGCTCTCCAATGCATTGGGTAATGCAAATGAGTGAAACGTTAAGGTTCCTCCGAAGAGATTTAGGGAATATACTGTGGTGGGTATTCCAAACGTAACCAAGAGGGTTACTCACTATGTAAAAATGTTATGAAAGCCTCAAGTAACCTTTTATGTCTTATTATTTCTATGATTTATTCATGTTTTCATATGCCTCTGTTTTATGGGTAAATTATGATTTCATTCTTATGTATATATGAACTCATGTTTCCTTTCTATATTTTTATAACCATTAATGAGCTTTTTATTATCATCCCAGGTTTCTTTTTGAAATGTTTTGCACAGGTCAAGGGAAAGTTACATGATATGATGATAGTGTCAAGGAAGTGTCATGAAAGAATCCATGCTTTATTTGTAAATATGTTTTCGTGGATGTGAAAATTGAATACTATATTTTATGTAACCACTTTGTTTAAATGTGGAATTTAATGAAAGTTTTCTGACCTAATTATATAAAACTCTAAACCTGAAAAGATCCTTAATGTGTAATCTTGTGATAACTCAATATTAAGTAAGGTTTAAGGCGGGGGCCTTATAAATAATGTCATATATAAGGATTGTTATAATGTACATCTTCATTTAGGATTTTGAAGAATGCATTCTTTCATTAAAGAATTAATGGTTATAAATATATTTTTTAATAATAGATACATTACTTTTTATTGGGAATATGATGTTATGATTGAGATTGGAAATTTAGAGACCTTCTTATATTTTTAATTTGGAAAAATATATTTTGAATGTGTATTATGGTAGGAATATATTAAGTAGAACAATGGATAGTATTGTTTAAAGTTAAAATTTTATTTCAGGTGATTTTTGGAATGTTATAATAATATAATTTTTTGAAAAGGACAACCCGCATCATGGTCGCAAGACATGAACGTGCATTCGAAGGGAGATAAGGGTAAATCACCTACCACTCACCTACATGATGTCCTGTTTTTTATGATGAAGTTTTCTTATTTAATTGTTATGAAGAATGTGGTATATGTTCATTTTGGAACCCTCAACAACTATGATAAATAAAATATTTTTATTTTTTTATGTTTTGAAAATAAATTAGAGTTTGTGGTTGAAATTTTTTAATGGATCGAACTATAATTCTCTTGTAAGATTTTTTTCCTTTTGATCATATTCTATGTAGCATGTTAATTCTAAACAATTAGATAATGAATCATTAAAAAAATGTATTCCTAGTAATTAATTTTATGATTAACCAAATGGCGCCTTGAATCATTTATGATTTATAGCATTGGGTTTTTTCACATTTTCCAAATGATGTTATTTTTCATGCTCTATCAGAACATTATGGTTACATATAATTTCATGTCCTTGTTTTCCTTCATGTCACCCTAGTATGCGATATCTATGGTGACCATCATACTTCCCTTTCATTATTTAAAAAATTTTAATCAAAATAATCCATTTTCAAATATGGGATTTCAAAATATATATATTCAAATTTACAATGAATAATTTATGATTCTAAAGTCAAATTGAGAGTGAAAAATTCATTGATGGGCAGAAGAATTTAATAACCCAATATTTCATGACCTTATATCTTCAATATCTTTTTTTTCATGCAACAACCACTTGGTGTGCGTAACATGGAAGATTGTGTTAATATGAAACAAAACATTAGTATTAACGTTATTTAATGATATATTTATAAAATATTCATTAAATATAGTACTATAAAAATAAATTTTTTAATTTTTTTATAATGTTTTCACATAAACAAAACGTATTTATAATTAAATTTATGCGTCTCTATAAAATAATAATTTGGTTAGAAATAAAATTTTCTCCAAAGAACTACTATTTCTATTCTTTGATGAATGGTAATAAAATTAATTTTATACACTCTTTGAAATCTAATGCATAAAATATTCTTTCATTTTGAATTTGTAATATCAAAATTATCTTAAAGTGAAAACATTAAATTTTTTATGAATAATGATAACACTACATTTTTGTTAAAAACAAAACTTTTTCATTTAAATAATTTTCTTACTTAAAATTGATTTTAAAATCCCAAAGGATAAATAATACATATATTAACACAATTTTGGTATTTTTAATAATATTTATAATATAATTAGATATAAAAGTTCATTGAAATTTTTAATGCCTTTTTACCCGCCTTCTTGTCAAATTTTCATATTAGCATTAATAATAAATTTACATATTTTGTAATTTTAATAATGAAAAATTGACATACATGGTTGTAATAATTGTGAAACTTTTTTTCTAATATACTCAAATTAAATTTTTCTGAATAGTACTTGTTGAATTTTATTTATCATGTTTTAAGATAAATATATTAATTAAAGGTAAAAAATTTTATAATAATATAATTTTATGCTAACACTTATCTTAATTTTTTTGTATATGTAATTTTGGACCCCAAACAACCTTATATGAGAAATATGATCCCATTTAAGAACCCTCTATTACATCATTATAATTTATTAATAACTTTTAGTAATTAAAAAATTAAATGAAATAGTGACATAATGATGATGTAGTAATTGATTAATTAAATGATAAATCCAATAAATGATATTAAAAATATCAAAATACTTATAATTTTTCAAATTAATGATTCACTAAAACATTATAGAGAATATATACAAGTTATTGACATATTATAAGTATTGGTTATCTTTTATCATTTTTGTTCGACATTTTTCAAAATAGAAATATTGAGTAGTTTTAAAATTGACGTAAATCATACAATAAAATAATTAATATATAATTAAATGATATAAAAACAAAAAAAATATAAGTATTAGACACATAACATAGATACTATTAAATATATATTGAAATACCCACTATGGGTTAGTTTGGAATGTTATAATAACTATATTAATGATATACAATAAAAAAACCTCGAACAATAAGACTTGAACTATTTAACTAAGGGTTATATCCAATGGATAAGGTGAATTTTATAACACAACTTGTCTAAATTTCATTGTTTGATGGTTTTTTGACTCATATTCATATTATCCTTTATATAAATTTAATTTTATGTATTTGAAACTAAAAATAAAATAATTATAAATTAATATTTTAAGGTATTCCAAAAGTGCCCCCCCCATTCTCTTATAATAGGGAACTTCTAATTATCATTTATTAACACCTCTAATGTCATTTTTATCAGAAAAATCATTACTCTTTCCTCCCCCAACTTCTATCACTACATCCTAGGGGCCATACATTGAGATGATATCCAATGAATGAGTCTATTTGTGCAAATAAAAAGACACTCGAAGTAGAGGAAATAATTTTATTAACTCTTTCAAAAGCTATTTCATCTTCTACTTCCACATCATATTTTATCTCCATAATAATGTAATAAATTCTGCATGATAAAAATGATGATATATTTTAATGATTATGGGAAAACCATATTCATCCTTTTACCCATTCTATAAAAAAAAATATCACCATGCATGCGTACATATAACTCATCATCTCCACACCATGAAATAAATTGGTTTTCTTTTATACTATGTATTTATGAGTATAAAGATGAATAAATAGGATGTAAATAAAAAAATAAACCATGTTATTGTTTTTTTTAAAATTCATAGTCCATCAAATTCCATACAATAAATCCATTGTGGTAATGATACATGTATTTGTCTGTATGTGTGGCTTACCATCTCCAAGATGCAATGTGATTCATCATACACAATAACCATTAATTAATGAATATAAAAATATATGTTATAAATATGAATTAAATATATTAAATAAAATTTAATTTTTTAATAAATAATATATATATACATATTTTCCATTTAATTTCATCCATTCAATATGATTAAAATAATCTACGTTTATGCATTCATATGGCCTACTATCTCCATGAATGGTGTATTCCATTTTATATATGTATCTATTATATATTTTTATATTTAGAATATATATGATATAAAAATAGTTCATTACATTCATTAATAATGTAAATAATTATATAAGTGACATGATGAAGAATAAAAAGTCAAAATAGGTATGATAAACAAAGAGATTATTAAATGGAATGATTCATAAACTTGGAAATTATTAATAAAAAAATTAATATAAATTATTAAATTAATCATATATGATATCATAAATATAACTATAATTTTATCACAAGTTAATAAAAATTTTAAAACCATTTTACTACTGTTTAGTACATATACGGAGTGTATCATGCCTATGATTAGGGAATTTCCATCTCACATTTTACTTTCATGAGATATAAGCAATTTTCAACCACTCTTTCTTGTATATGGTTTATGAACTACCCCTATTATAATTAATATATCTAATAAATTTTACGTTGTTGTATTTAAGGATTCATTTTATGATATTATGGTTATTATATAAATGATAAAAATGTTATAGGATTCTCTTTATATTCAATGAATTAATCCATTCAACATTTTAATATTTTTTATATTATTTTACATGAATAATTATATGGATATAATAGTATTATTATAAATATTTCATTCATATATTTAATATCCTTAATAATATCAAAATTAAACCATTATATGGTTTTATGTAAGCCTTAATTCCACAATTGCATTGTTATCTGACGTTATTGATATTCATGTATCAACTAGAACATATATATCATCCATATCCATGTTTTATAATAATGTATTTCAAAATACTATTAATAATCTCTGGAAATTGTTTAAAGTCATGTTACCCATGTTTGACTATTATAATTTTTTTAATGGAATCCTTATATTTTTTTCCAAACAATCAACTTTAAGAACATTTAGAAAAAGGAAGGAAAGAGTGCCTTTTAAAATTATACGGTGTGAGAGGATATATTATGTTGTTATAATGCCTTAAAATCTTAAATAAACCATTATATGATTACAAGGATAAATTTTTAATAGAAATGTTTTCTTTTATTATTATGGACATTTACATTATATCAATGTAAAATGGGGTATCTCTCTAAAATATTTTTAATGAATAATATTTTCTTCTATTTCATCATCCTTGTTGGATTTTATGTCTAATTAATATTAATTTATTATGATACAATATTCCATATTTTAATGAATGGTTTATGATATGTTTGACTATGAAAGTGATATTTTAATAAAATTCAATGTTTATGGTAAAAATATTAAAATAAATTATGATAGATAAATTATGAATGATTATGTTTTAATTCCCCATTTTTATATGGGGAATGTATGAGACATGGTATGTTATGAGAGATCCCACTATAGCCCCTAGATGAATCAATAGTTCTCATTCGGAAAACACCATATTGAATTAGAAACGACTTTTCCAATTTATTTTTAGATATGGATTTGGCTGATGACTTGTCTATTTATTTATAGATATCTTGGCCAAAACCATGATTGTATGTTTCAGATGTCTTGCATTATGCATTCTCTCATTACGATATTGTTTGATGATGTTACATGTGATTATTCCAATAGTAGAATATCCATGTAAAACTTTATATGGAATTATTTGATTTATTCCATCCATATTATGTTCATGTTTATGTTTAAAATGAACTTGTTTCAATTTTATATTATCATTAATTGTTTATGCATATTAATTAATGCTTCATCAGTTAGGTTTTACCTTACCGAGCTTCTGAGATCACTCCTTTCATAGGTTTTATTTTCCCATAATCACAAGATATAAATTATGACAAATATATTGGGATATTCTTGTAGAATAATAAAATTATAATAGGATTATATATGATTTATTTTATGTTTTTAATTATAAGTTATGGACCATATATGTAATCTATTTCCAAATAATAATATATTTATTGGTCCATTGAGATTTTATTCCTTATAATCATGAATATGTATTAAAATAATCCGTATGTTTCTGGCATCAAGGGTTAGTTCCATTCAATACATGTCAGTCACTAATAATATACCTTAACCCACATGCAATTTATACATATTAAAACAAACACAACAACATTCCTCTTCATATTTAAAAAAACATTTCATTATATTCTTTATATATATATATTATATTCCATAATTAATATGGTATCTCGAATGGTGGAAGGCATGAAGAATCTATTAATGAAAATACAATGCAATGACCATCCGAACTAGAAACCATATAACTATGCATCCATCTAGTTTCCATCCATCAATTCCCTCCATGTTATAGTTTGTTGACCTCATCACAACACATTAAAAATTATATGATTGTTCCTACATAACTGTTTCATAAAAATTAGGAATGAATGAAAATAGAAACAAAACTGTAAAATCACCTCATTCTTCAAATTTCATGTTCATGTATGTTATCACTAACATCAATTTTCACTAATCTAAATGAACTTATTCAAAATTACTATATGAATTTATTATTAATTTATTTTCCACCATACATCATTTAGGCAGTGTATACAACCATTCAATGTCAATCATTTGGAGATACATCATCCATCTTCTTTGTCTCATGTTCAAATTAGTTTTAGAGAATATATGGTTCAATCTATTATTTCCTATAAACATATTTTATTTCCCACCAAATAAGTAATGATGCCATGTTCTCAAAGCATGTACTATAGTAGTTAACTAAAAACCATTATATATATACTTATTCAAATTAATATGTAATTATCTTCATCAATATTAATCTAAAATATACACCTACATGACAACATATCCCAATTGATATCCTTAAGAAACATAATTCACCAAAAATCAATCACATGATTTTGATAAAATCATTTTTTTCTGATATAAGGAGAACATTAAACTGCCTAAAATATTTGTAAATTGATCATTACAATATAATGGGAGATTATTTATTTTCAATGCTATCATATGTTTAACAAGTAATAAAAAATAATGAATTTTTTTTTGTAATAACATTCTAGACTAAGGAAATCGAAAATCATGATGGCATTCCTTGGGGAAGCCACGTGATAAAAACCTTTAAATTTTCAACATCTATATAAATTTCTTAATAAGAAATTAAATTTCCAAAAAAATATACCTCTTATATAAAAATAACAAGATATGAAAATTAGTCTTATAAACAGTGATCATTCATGATTCCCAACACTATCAAAAAAAATTTATCATGATTATCCCTTTTCCTTCAATAAAGTAATCTGTTATCCCAATAGAACACTAAATTGAATCCATATACCTTTGATATATCTGAATCATAATTCCATAATGATCACTGGTTCATTCATAAGACCAAAAGTCATCATCACAAACTCACAATGGCCATATCAACTTCTTAATGATTTCTTTGGTAGTATCCTCCTTCCAAGATAGTAATTTCTGACATCCTAATCGAAATTCAATTTGGGAAGACCATTGAGATCACATAAATTTTCTTAATATATAATCACATCATGGAATTGGATAATGAATAATTATCAGATATTGGTTATAATTATGATAATCCATTCTCAATCAAAGATTCCCATTTTCCTTTTTGAAAAACAAGACCTGTGTTTACCACATAGAAGTGATTAGATAAATTAAAACATTGAATTGAACATCCACAAAAAACAATTTTATTTCCCTTAATTTTATTAGTAATAAATAATTAGATTAATGGGAAATTAGATTAATCACCAAAAGGAGATCAATCATAACCTCCATTTATCTTTTGGGATAAAATCATAGGTAATTTTGAAGAAAAATGACCACAAACTGATCAAACCTAGTAGGAATCATAGTATCTAAAACATCAAATAACATTGTCAAATTCAAACCAACCTACTAGTACAATATTTATCAAAAAAATGGCCAATACATACATGCCCCAATGACCTTTACATTCTGGTCTCTTTTAAAGAGATGCTAAACACCATCATCAATCATGAATCAATCCATTCAGTGATACGAGTTTATACGATACATGTATATTGTATGTTGATACATACCTAGTATTAGGTAATATAAATAAATATAAATAATTGATAAATCCAAAATCAACTCATCACTATCAATATTTATTGAAAATTATGAACACATGATGTTTCAACATTCTCTATAACAAAAAAAAGTTTCATTCTTTAAGAAAGATGAATTTTTATTAAAATATAAACCAAAAACATCAATTATATAAAAAGATATTATGAAATTGTATGAACCCATATAATAAAAATATTGTATATCTATAGAACTAAAAATAATCACATCTCACATAATCGATGGATTAGATTGACCAGCAAAAATAACTTCCACGTCTATATAAAATTCTCAGCCACATCACTTTGATATTTTTTATTCTGGTCGGTATGGAACTTCTCTGGGATTCATCATATTATTTGATTCACTATGGATTGATCTATTATAATGTGGATGCAGGTTCATCCACCCTTTTTCCATCGAAGCATAATATTTTTATTATACGTGAAATGTGTCTCAAACTAAAAACCTTAGAGAACTATGAAAATATCACTAAAGGTCTTATATGATTTCTATTGTTAAATGATTTTGGTTTTATCATTCAATATTACCTAATGATATCTAAAAAACAAAAATGGAAATATCATGGAATTATCTCAGGTTATGGAGGATAGTATACCGATCCAACCATATAATTATGAGCCATTCTCCGACCATGTTAATTAGTATCCCTCTTATGTTTTATCTCAAAGTTATTGTTCCACTATTTCCTATAGGTATCAAAATGCAACCTCCATCTGTTTCACCAGAAATTTCTCTTCCATCAACTAGTACTCTATTAAAAATTTATGTATAATATATTATTAAAAACATGTTAATCATAATGTTAATATTTTTCCCCAGCCATTGTTCAATTATGTGTTACTTCAAAGATATAATTGCTGAAACATCAGGTGTAAAGAGTATATACCTAATAAATTTAACCTCATACTTTATGAAAATTAGTCCCTCCAACTTAAATCATAAAACTTATGTCATTCATGCAATCCTGAATGAATTATGAAAGAATTGTTTTCAGAACAATCCCATAAAATCCATACCCAAGAGGAAATCATAAAATTTATCCAAAAATTGCTAAATTCAACACTAGTTTGAAAGTTCCTCTTTTATACACAGCAAAAACATTGAAATGATTCACTAGATTTTTGAAAAGGTAATAAATATTTCATTCATCCTGTTCAGACTCACATATGCCTTATCTTGTTCTGAATAACCCTAAAATATGGGTTGATTATTGTTATCCAACTAGATAAAATGGTCAACTTTCCTTTGATCATCCATCTTGTTCCTAATAACCAGAGAAAAAAATGATTGGATTATACTCTGAATCATTTGTTGGGTATATTTTCAATCATGTGATTCTATATTCTCATCATCATCTTCTGGTTGGTTTCTATGATGCCTAACAAGTCCTAGTCTCTACAAAAAAAAACAACACCATAATCTCACTCTATAGAAATATGATGGCTTAATAATTTAAAATAGCACCACATCATTATTATATCACATTTATATCCAAAATGAAACATTTTACACATTAAAAATATATTTGAAAATTCCACCATGATATTGAAAATAAAACTATATTTAAATTACCTATATTATGCCTTTTTTCAATTCTCTTATTTGAAAACGATTTCAAACCAAACCAAAATTTCATCTTTTGGAATGAAATAATATATTATTACTAAAAATGAAATATTATCTCATAGTGGGATATAATTTATAAAATTAATGTCCTTATTTTCAAATTTGATAAACCCATGAAAATGATATCACAATCCCTATAAGTATCTTTAAAACCCTTATGTACCAAAATACCCTGTTAACATGATGTTCAACATTAAAAGGTTGGATAAAATTTTTAATGTAACAAATTTTATGTACTAAAAATATTAATCCTTTATAACATATGAACACAATGAATACAATTGAATGAATTTCAACTCCAATACCAAAGAAACTAATAGCCAAGTATTGATAAATTTATATTTTATCTTCGTCAAGGACTAATGCAGCTAATACCATTTGTAAATCCCTTCCCCTTCTCATTGGCATGATTTAATGGGGAATTTATACTTACCCATAAGTGACATCCCCATGTCACCAAAGGTGGAATTGAATTAGAAGGAAATAAAAATATTTATTGGCATATTTTTTCCATTTTAAATAAAAAACCCAATAATGAACACCATGTCAATATAACATCAAAATGTTGCAGAATAACAATGTATAAATCTAAAAGCATAACAACTCAATATAAAACCAATCTATAAAATGATTACCACATCCAAAGACCATGAACATAAATTTACAATGCGGAAGATATAATTAATAGAAGAAGACCCTTATAAAACAAAATAGAAACTAATAGCATTATATATGATCCAACAAAAATTCCATGACCATGTATCATAATGCAGTTGTAAAAAAAGCAAAAGAATTAACTTAACATGTATCATGATAGACAATATATGAAAAATCACCAAGGTGACATAGTATGGTTAAGTAATCAAACTCATTTTTTCGAAATATTAAATCTCTACTCAGTCCACTAAGATTTATAATTATTTAAAATTTATATAAAACAATTAAAAATGGTTATATCAGAATATAAAATATTTTCCATACAAGAACTATTTTTAAAACAAATAATTTTTATTATTAAAGCAACCAATTAAGTTGAATAATAATTTATAAATTTTAATTAGACATAACCAATTACATTTCACATAACCAAACAAGCACACACAGATGCCAAACCACACAAACCTGGTGTTACCATTGATAGTGGAACGTCACATACATAACATATCTCTTTTATGGTGTTATTTGACGTACAATATCCATACAATTCAAATCATGATTAAGCATTTAATGAAACCCCAAATTGTTAAATTATTTCAAAATGAATTTCAATAAAACTACAATCATAGTTATTACACTTTTCTACAAATAAAAACCAAATATCCATTTTCAATCCATCATTTTAAATCAGGTTAACATTTTTTACTTGGCACCAAATACCCCATTATTTTAATTTAATAATCTATCACCAATGAAAGTATTATTGATAATTTAATAAACCATTACAAATTCAATTTCATTCAAAAAAAATTATTTAATATAAATAATTTATGTTCTAATAAGTTCAGTCATGTGTGAAGACGCCTACCACGTGTATTATGATGAATATAAAGAACGACATGAAACCCCACATTATATCCCATTACCTAGAATAATCATATCCAAAAATAACCATTTTTGTGTAAAAATCGTTATATCTATCCACTTTTGATTATATCTTAAAAAATGAGTGACGGTAGTTGAGTAGATCAATGGAAAACAACTATATATGAAAGAAAATGAATACTTACCAAGGAAATCTAGTTGAAACAAATAATTTATTCCATGGGAATTCTTTAAAATTGAAGTGGAATGACTCCACAACAATTGGATAAAAAGAAATATTTATTTAGGTAGAAAATTTCAGAATAATGACATGTTTAGGGGTGAAAACACATGAGATAATGTTTTCAGGATTTCAATTTTATGTCGTGCAAGGATAGGCACACAGTTAGTCAAAAAATGCACGAGTCATGTGTCATCCTCTACCAGAAGTTGAACCTTTCATGGTGGCTTTCATGGATTTTAAAACCATTCTCTAGCCATGAGAAATACCTAGGTCCCACATTTCACGATTACATATGGTTTTCTACAGGGGTTTGAAATATTGTGTGCCTTAACCGTACACAATCCCACTATTCCATGTATCAATGTTCACAATTTCTTGTATGTGGTATATGGTTTTGACTAACCATGTTCACAATATAATCCATTATAAAAACTACCAAACATTCCAAATGTCATCCAAACAATCTCAATCATTATCCAAATACTTTACATAATTAAAATTCATTAATAAATGGTGTCTTATTTGAAAAATGATCTTCTATAGATGGATCAATCATAGGAACCTAGAATTTCTCAAATATCACCTGAAATACCTAGTTTAAGTTATATAACTTAGTAGGGGAGGGTATAAATCAATGATTTTATTCTAAAAAATATTATTTTTAGATAATAATTTATTTTTAGTTATGATCATTTTCATAAAATAATTCAACATCTCAACATTACTTTATGAACCCAAATTATATCATAAATAGTAACATGGATATTTTAATATGGTTAATTCCCTAGGTGGATGAATATGTTCATTATTATTTGGATCCATGTTTTATCCATATATTTTCACCAGTGAACAAAAAATGTGTACCATTAAATAATAATACCCTAAATTATATAATGATAGAATAATATAATCCTCATATATTGGTGGGATCATTATACAAGTATCCCACCAGTTAATCCATCTCCCAAAAATATCTACTTATTAACACTAATATCCAACCATTTCATCAATGCATTCTATTATATAGTACATCAACAGCTCCTTTCTACAAATTCAAAGTTAACACTATCCTTCCACTTCTTCAGTTCAATACAACAGAATCATGAATTAAATTATTGTTCTTATTAAGCAATAATCATATAAAATATTAGTATCATGAGTCTCACCTACTTTTAATCTATAAACTTACCATATAATATTTAGTAAACTTACTAATTTGCCTCATCATAACAATATTCCATTCAACTGAGCTAATAATACTAATGAAACCGACATTATTAAATAAATTTAATAGATCCATATAATTCTATTTAGATCATTAAAATCATACTATATTTATCCCTCATATAAATAATATTTAATAAAATAATAATTAATATTGTTAATAACAGTAATAGTTTCCCTCTTCAATATCATATTAATAAGGTTTGGAGGAATTATATGCTTCGATAGACCCAATAATTAATTTCATAGAATACTTAAACATCCTCATGGATTAATTAAAACAAGTAAAATCAATGATCCTTTACACTTCATATTCAGAAAACTCACCAAAATAGCATTGTGAACCGTATATGTAAAAATAATACCTTCTCTGGAGTTAAAATAGTTATAAATTCCTTGTGCATAGAATTCCTAAAAACCAACTTGTTCTATTTCTTATACATAATGATTATATAAAAGACAAAACTAGTAGAAGCACACTTTAACACTGCACCATGAATCAATCATATCATGGAACAAGGTCTAGATTGTGTGTCAACATAAAAATTGTCATAAATTAAAACACTAGTCTTATTCATATAATTATTACGTCCTGATAAATGAAAACAACATATATTATGAGGACACAATATATGTGACATATTTCACATCACCCACTCTAATCTAGTTTCACTCTAAAAAATAGCCTTTGTAAAATGATATTTTTTTCTTAAAAGATTCAAAATCTATTATTCAGTTATACTTGGGTTTCAAAACATGAATTTCATCATGTTATATACATTCAATCCATTCAAAACTATTTTCATATTATCCAAAATCATTCAATAAATTATTTCATGAATTTAATTTTCTTATGAGAGCATCATACACGAACATTTAACAAAAGTTTATATTTTTTATCATCTAAAACATTTAATGATTATCTGATCATGAAAAAACACATGATATAATAACTATATAAATCTTCTCTTACTCATAATTGACATAAATAATCATGGATTAATGGCTTATAATACTTATATCAATAAATATTCAACATTTCCCATGTTTTTTTATGGAATGTGTAGGCTTACCTCTTAGAATGACCATGCCTCAATGTTGAAACAAAGTCTCTAGTAGAGAGAATAATCATCTTAATCCGGACGCTCATTTATTATAGTCGTTCCTAATTAGTAGATTATAATTTAATGTGATGAGTCTTTATTGCATTTAATATCTACATGAGAAACCATGTAGCCCCAAAACAATATCATTTAAATGACACGTTGATGGTATCATTTTCATTTGACGTAGTATCTTTTTAATTTTACATTTGAATTATTAGGAATATGAATGATAATTCATTAAATATACATGATAATGAAGTAATTATCAACTGGGATATATTTAAAATATGGGTTTCTGTATTGTTGGGAGTGAAAATCTAGAGCGGATTCCCCACTCTACTGGATATCTATTCCTACATGTTAAACCCCATGTACATGCCCATAATCCCCATCTCAAGATTACCTATGCCTCTTTCCATGTTCAATTCATGTCCTGGTAGGCCTACATTATGATTAGAAAAATAATTATTAATTTTTTAATAAAAAACAATGTATTCTCATAAATAAATACATTAATCCATCACATAATCATAGTAATCCATATGGATTACCATCAATTATTTACTCTTTATATAATTATCACTTATCATAACATAATATTAGAAATATCATTCTGATAATATATAAATCATCATTCCGAACCATTATTTAAAGGATTCACATCTAATTTTAAATGTCGTTCATTCTATAGTTTTATATATCACATTTAATAAAAATATTACAATATCTATATTCATTAAATGTATCTCTGATTCGACATTACATCACACGTTGTAATGAAAGACAAATTCAATTTCAACATCATTAATCCATATGGTATTTTCACTTCTGAGGATCTAATACTTCATATATTACTATATATGGATTTAATATACTATTACAATAGAAAATAGTATTTGATACTTGATAGGAAATTAATATTATATAGATAACATATATATGATTAAGATAATTTGGGGGATATTACCATCCCATTTTTAGTAATGTGTTGATTATTACTATAAAAAATTATGATCATAATGTCTTAATTAATTAATTATAAATAATACTTCTGTATTATGAAACAATGATTTTGAATGATATTAAATATAAATTGACACCAAATGTATCATTTTTTATAATCTATAGGGAGATTCACTAAGACTGATTCTTATATTGAAAATGATGATTATATGAACTAATTTATTTTAGATAAATACATTTGAGGTAAAATAATATATAATTGGATATTTATTCAATATGGTTTAATATTTTTTAAGGAAAAAAATCATTCCTTTTCCGTGAAATTTGATTATAAGAGAACTAATAAACTCACCCAATGTGAGATTCAAAATTGTTTTTAATAAAATGTTTTAAAATTATTTCAATGAAGTATGAAAAGGTAAATCACATTTCAAAATAGTTTGAGAATAATTTCAATGAATTTAATTCATACTCCACTAAAATATTGAAAAAATAAAGTGGTGAATATTATTAATATTTTTGAGTTATATTATATTTAAATAAAATTGTTGAAGATAATAGGTATGAAACATTAATTTTTCACATGATGTTTTTCCCTGATTTAATTATTGAAATGAATAAAAATTTATATGAAATGTTATGAAATATATTTATGACTCCAAATATTGTGATATTTTTATTATAGTATGAGTAATAGATAAAGGATATTGATGATAAACATGAGATATTCATTGTTTACACAAGACATGAAAGCATTGTTGACCGTCATGGAAAAATTGAATAATATACCATAATCTGGTATGATATATCTATATTTTCAATTAAACTATAATTTATTAATTAATAGTTTTATGTTGATATTATAATGTATAATGTTATTGATAGGAAATATCTTAATTTTCAAAGTGGATCTACTGAGAAAAATCATTCTAATTGATGTAAGACCTCAATAAACATGGATGAATATATTTATAGTTCGAGATATTATGTGATAAAGAAATATATATTACATTATTATCTATATACTAATGAAAAATTAAATAAGTAAAATATGTAATTTGGTATGTATATTTCAGTAGATTTTATATATATAAGAAAACCCTCATATAGTTAGAATAATTTTCTCTTTCCAAATAGGTGTTACTATAATCATATGTATTGTTTGGTAAAATCATGTTTTTTAGAAAATAAGTGATTATAGAAGAATCATTATATATATACAATTTCATTACATAGTATAGTTAATTAATTTGATGAATATTACATATAATGTATGTATTTTTGTTAAAAATCTAAATTATATTTATGTTCCAAGAAAAGAATAATCTATCACAGATCCCCTTCATCAAATTTCATAGAATAAACTTTTTTGAATATAATTTTAAATTCTATATTCATAATTATGTATTCTATATTGATTAATAGGTCAACTATAAGACATAGATTAATTTTTACATTTAATATTTACGGTAATATGTTTAATTTTAGATTAATTTGAATGGATTATAGATTCATGAGACATCTCTAGTAGTCAATGATTCCAAAATAATTTGTGACATTAAATGTACATATATATTATCATATAAGTGAAACATTTAAATAAATAAAAAATTATACTATTCAATAATTTAATATCTTATTAAAACTAAAATTTGTTGTTTAAATATTAATTTTTTCTGAAATTAGAGGTACCATTATGTGTAAATAATTTTTTTAGATGAGTTTTGAATATAATTTTTTATTATTTGAAAAGTAGCCAAGTCAATATTCATGTATCTCTGGGAGGGGGAGGGGTAAATCGGTGATATATTTTTCTTTTATATTTACTTATGATTGAATCAACCATAACCTCCTATAATTTATTTCTAACCCAACTAAAAATAATTCAAATGCAAATGAAAATGAACCTAAGAATTTACAAGGTTCAATACTCAACAAGAGTATCTACGGACTTGGTATTATTTTGAAACATTCCAATACCAAAAAATCTACAAGAAACAATTATATCATTTTGGAATATAATGAGTAGGATATGTACATATACTATTGTAGCACTATATAAATACTATAGTAGTGTGTTTGTGTAGATCATTGTAAAAAATCTAATAGTGTGTGTTTATCTTAGAACAAAAAATATGTAAAACAAATTTTGAACGAAAAATATTACTGTGATAAATGATCAACAACCCCAAATATATCTTTTCAAAAAAATCATCAAATTTTTTACAAAATGCTGGTATGAACATCCTGAAATTCAAAATGATAATCATTTAGATACACTAGTCTAATCTCCACATATTATTAATCATTAGTGAAATACCTCTATTCTGGATACCAAATGTTTGTGGAAATTTTTTTCAAAAAATATTTTAATTCCTTTTAAAAACCTACATGATACCTCTAAAAATGGACATGCCTCCAACGAGACATTCATGTATCCTCTATGTGCTGAGTCAGAGTACATTTCATGATTGATTCATGGACAACATTCCCTTATGTGGACTGCCTCTGCATTGTGCATGGATGAAGCCTCATGAACTATTTATTCTTTTTATCCTCTTTTACGTTGCATAAATTCAAACCCATAATCAACATCAACATATTTTTGTAGAATAATATCTTATTCATGGAAGTGATTCTATATAAACTTCTATGCTTCATGGAATTTTCCCTCATGAACAACTTCTCATTCAAGGAATTGTCCTTCGCAATCTATTTCGTACATTCTGGAATTATTCCTGCAAAAATGATCTATTATAATTAAATTTTATCTCTCTCATGATTTGATTAGTGGTATTTATATTCGGAGACAATATCATTAAAACTCATTAATCAAATTGACCTGAAACATTGATGACATAAAACCATCTTCGTAGACTATTATGCATTATCCATAACACCATTCTCTTTTGTGTCAATAACCATCTTCCATAGTCGATAACCATTTTCATAAACATAAATCACCACCAATTTCTAGAAATGAAATTAATTCCATCAAATATGGACCTCCAATTACCTGTTTCCCTCATGAAAATTATAAACCACATGTGAAATATTTTCCTTATGTGGTTTATTGATCAGGTTACCGAGCACATCTTATAATATGATTACTTTTTACTAGAAATTATATAGTATAGGAGTAACCCTGGATTTTATTTCGATTGAGTTTTAGAACATTAATTAATGAAGAAATTTTTTATAATGAAAAATTGTATGAGGTTTGGAAAAAATTGGTTTCTGTAATTTAATAATCCAAATTAAAATGGTATGTGATAAAACAAAGTTTAAATTAATATAATTAATTAAACAAGATCAACTTGGAGAAATCTCATGATGGCCATCCTTCATCACTTCGATAGATAGGGTTATGATATTTAAATCTATAATTTGAAACACCTAGAACTATAATGTAACTATAATTATTATAGGATACATACTAGGGTTTAGTCAAATACACATAATAATTTATAGAATATCACTGATGACTGGGAGATTTGTTACTAATTTCATAAATGAAACTCAACATGGTAAGACACGAATAACATGATATGCTATATAGATTTTTATTTAATTTTATTGTGATAAAATGTCTTAAATGTTCATATAATTTATAGTGTGTATGATACATAAGTTGATAAATATGAACCAAGAAAACCCAACAATTTAAAGGGGGAGATGATGTTGTGAATGTTGTGTGAATCATCACAAGAATGGGTACCCCCTAACATGGTTACATGATTTTAGAATGACATACCAGTACATAACTTAATAAAATAACAATATGTAATGATAAAAAAAATAAAAAACTATAATTACAACGAATAATAAAAAACTAAAAACATGAATCTTTTGAGTTCCATCACGATCCCCTAGGGTTATCATCATGCATTTAGAATTCCATGAGAGAAGAGATATAAAATGATGATGAGTTAGAACTACTCATGGATTTCATACCTTCTAGTATTAAGTATAAGACTCGTTTAGGAATCCAAAATGATTGATCATGGCCCCATGTTTGAACATCCAAATTTGGTTCCCAAGGTGTTCTTTTATATCAAAAATGGGAGGTGATTTTGGGAACCAGGATTTCGAGAAACCACTTCGACCATGGATTTGTGAAACTGGAAAAGGTTATCACACTTTGGAAAAAAGTAAAATCTTTTTGGATGAACTAATTACTATCTCCTTACAAAATTCTGTTTCTAGAAATGTATATAATATGTTATAATTCTAAAATACATAGGCAAATCATTGACTCCATGAAGATTCATTTTATTTGATAGATCAGTTAGTTTTGGATTTTAATGGAATAAATGTTCAAGTGTTACTTCATGAAAGATGTATCCCATGGAGTTATGGATTAGTTATCTAAATTTAATACCTTTTTGATACATGGATTTTTAAAAACATTGAAAACATTGTAAATGTGTTCATGGGCTTCCATGAAGTTTGGGACATTTCCATTTCTCATTATTATGGGTTCTCCAAATCATATTCACATTCAATGAATTAATCAAAATAAGAGAATCTTCCTTTTTTAACATTGGAAAAGGGAAAAAAATTAATAAACCATGATGATAAATTTGTTATTTTTTTAAGTATCAGTACATAAAAAATTTAAAATATTTGTGTATTTTTTAATAGAATAATGAATCGTGTTGTGATCATACTCGCACGCCTAAACATTTTAACTATAGAGAAATTACCCATTTAAAAAATGATGATTGTATATAATACCAACTTCATGAATATTTAGCAATAAATTATAATTCATTCATGAATGAAATGTTATCATGGAAAAAAATCACTATGGATATGATCATAATGATCATGAGAAATGATGTATCATAAATTGTATCATAATGAAAATTAGAGAGATGCATGATAAATGTAAGAGAATGGATTTCAATATTCAATCATGCCACTAAATCAACATGTGTATCTGTAAAAAAATTCAACACTATTCCTTCCACTTAATATCTAGTAATAATAGGTTATTTTAATATTCTTTTTCCTAAATGATCCAATCTGTTGAACCTTCCTACATCCTTTGCAGTCAAATCTCAAAACCCACTCACTCAAGAATTCTTGAATGTCAAACCTTATACTCCCAACCTAGATATCCACATATTTTTTACATTTCATCACTCTCCTCATTTGATAATATATTTTTTCAAATTTTCTTCTTAGAAAAATTTAAAAAGTCACCACTAAAACCTTATTTCATCTCTCCCCGAAAGTAATTTTACCAATTCTAAAAAAATCAATTGTTAAAGAAGTGTTGTTTTTTTTCAATTCCCTATGACGAAAACCTTATTTTCTTTGTTTTTTGTTTTTTATTTATAGTTTTTAAGGTGTAAAATAGTTGGATAATAGGTGCACCCACATAGTTCACTCTGATACAGTAACGAAATAGTTCATTTAAAGAATGAATTTATAGGAAAATAATTTTAGAATGTTTTTAAATATTAACCTAACAGATATTTACCTCTTATAATGTAATAAATATTTACACATCATGGTTTGGTGTAAATGATTTTTGGAGATCATAAGTGATACAATTTAAAAATAACTACTCATATAGAGGGTAACACCATTCATAATTGTCTCAATGTGATATAACGATTTAATCAAGACTGCAGGTCGGACATGGTGATGTAAGGGTCCAAAATGGCATTGATATCCTCCCCAACCAAGTCTCAGGAAAAGGATGAACGATTGGGATGGATAGATCCCCACCTCTTGATGAGTATGCCACACTACAGGAGGTTGAATACAAATCATATCCACCGGCTACAGATACATTCATTCCCCATGAATTAGATTCTAAAAATCAAGGTGAGACTAGGAAATAAATTTTTCTAGTTTCTACTAACACCTCTTTGGCTCTCCATGTAAAAATTTGTTGAACATGGTAATAAACATAAGAACTACACCATGGTAGTTGCAACCAGATCAAAGGTCGTGGCCTCTAAAAATAAATGGGACAACCCCACAAATAAAATGTATAAATGAATCTTCTCTTCTGGAACTGCCAAGGTATAGAAAACACTGACATGGCCAACGTTTTGAAAATATTTTTTTTACTCACACACTGAAGTTGTTTGCTATCTCTTAGCCCAAAATAAATTTTGCTTCTGGATTCTAGCATGCTTGTCCCCCTGGTTACTCTTTTGTAGGGGTTTGCACGAATAACATCCCAATTGAATCCTTATGGATTTTTTCTCACTGCTCCCTTAAAAATGTCAATATTTTCCGAACTTCAAATAAAGATTGTATTTGTGATTACATGTTTGAACAAAAACAATGCTTCAGTGTTTATTTCTATACTTATATCATATATCAACATAGAAGGTCTCTTTGGATAGAAATCACCCAACATAGTATCTTGATTCAAAACGCTGGTTTATTATTGGGGACTTCAACGTCATTCTAGATAGTAGAAAAAACTTGGCCACCACATGACTCAATATCTACTAGAGAATTCAAAGAATGTATTGAACATAATATCCTTATAGATAACAATCTTATCGGTGATAAGTTTACTTTTTACATACATCATTATAAAAAAAATTGTGGCCGGCAAAATGGAAGGAGCCTTCACAAACAATTTTTCTCTTGATAAATGGGAAAAAATTTCTTGTATCCCTTTAAACAATATGGCTTCTGATCACCACCTTATTCTGGTTAGTTTCTCCATCAACCTCATAAAACCTAGATATTTTTTTGATATAACATCACATGGTCTTCTGACATAGATTTTGCGAACATTATTAAAAAATACTAGAAGAACATGAATACGAACAATAATTCATATGTCTGTCCTATGAAACTAAAAATGCTAAAACAAATCCTAAAAAAGTGGGATAAATCAAAATCAACAGAAATACATAACAACATTTAAACTCTTGAAAAGGATCTTAATAATCTTCAAAATCCTAACACCTCTTCTCAATTTCCCCAAAATCCCGAACATGAAATTAATATGACTTCAAAACTGATTAATCTACTTACCTTTAATGATAACCTAAAGAAGGAAATATTTTTAACTAAATGGTTAAATTATGGAGATAGAAACAAAACGATCTACAATTCTCTACAAAAAGTAAAAAAAAGTTGTAAACCTCTCTCGTATATTAAGGATGGGGGAAAATTTTGGACACTGATTAAATCATTTCCAACCATGTCATCACTCATTTTCAAAATATCTTCAATGGCCCTAATATTGATAAAGATCGCCAGCCTGATGTTATTCCTTTAATTGTCACAGATGAGGATAATCTCTTATATAATAATGTCCCACTGGATCATCAGATCAAAGACGTTGTCTTTAGTCTTAACATAGATAGTGCCCCAGGTCTGGATGGATTTAATAATGGGTTCTACTAGAAACATTGGGTCATCATTCAAGATGATTTCAGCCAAATGGTTAAAAATTTCTTCTCTAAAGGAATTCTTCCTCATGGTCTAATCTCCCAATTCCTTTTACTCATTCCTAAATCTGAAAATGATAACAAAATCAATCATTTCAGACGAATCACCCTTATTAACTCGTTGTTTAAAATTATCACAAAATTGATTTCCAATTGTATCACTGATATCAGTAATAGAATTTTTTCATGGAATAAATTTGGTTTCATTAAAGGGAGATATATACAACATTGTAAGAGTTTATCCTCTGAATCTTCTAACATATTGGACAAGAAAATTAGAGGTGGGAATGTGGCCATTAAACTCTATATAATGAAGGCCTTTGATACCATTGACTGGAAATTTATCTTTAAAGTCCATAACAATTTTGGTTTCAATGATATCTTTATCAAGAAAATTATTACTCTTTTTAACTCTGCCTGTATATCTATTCTGCTAAATGGTACAACTCGAAGTTACTTAATCTGATTCAAAGGGGTCATCCATGGAGACCCCCCTCAGCTATACTATTCTCCATTGCAGAAGACTACCTTAATAGAATCATTTCCCAAGATATTGGAAATGGTAATATTAAGCCTATCACTACTTCTAGAAGCGTGAATTCCCCCTCCCATTAGCTATATACTGATGACATTATCCTTTTTCTAAAAGGGGACAAAAGAAACCTTAGCAACCCTAAACCCATCATATATCACTATGAAGAGGTCTCTGGTTAACATATCAACTGGTTGAAATCATTTATTTTCATTGGAAAAAACTATCCCACTGGTTGGAATAGTAGCATTACAAACATGGTTCGTATTAAGGAGGGCTTTCTACTCTTCAATTATTTTGGGGTTCCCATTTTCTGGGGTAGATCCAAAGCGATTAATTTCTATTCCATTGTTGATGAATCTCTTCAACACCTCTATTCTTGGAAAAGACAAAATATTTCAATGGATGGGAGAATTTTCCTTGTTAAATCCAATATTGATTCTAAATTAGTCTACTCAATGATGATCAATAAATGGTTGTCTTGTTTCTTAAAACACATCAAAGTTTCCATTATAAACATTTTCTGGATGGGAAGCACACTGGAAAAGAAATTAGTCACCATACCATGTTTCACGCGCTATAAACCTATTGAAATATGTGGTATTGTAATAAAAAACCTCACATTATTTAACCAGGCCCTTTAGGAGATGCTCACATGGAATCTCATTTGTAATAAATTTCCTTCAACCGAGATCCTCCATGCTCATTTTCTAGGAAAAATATGAAGAAACTTGCATACATATCTCACATCCTCCATTTGGCCATCCACATAATGTACATTCAACTACATTATGTCCAATTATAGATGGATGTCCAATAGAGACTCGAATTTAAATTTTTGGCTTGATAACTGGACTAGAAAGCCCTTGATTTCCTTGATTTCTTCCTCACATCTCCCTTTGCATACTAGTGACACCCTTAAAAACATCATGAACATGAAAAATACTCCCTTCCATGAAGAGATTAAACCTATTGTCGATAATTATCATTTATCTGTTAATAAGGATTTCCTAATCTGGGAACCTTCCAAAAATGGGATTCTAGACTCGAAGTGCTTTTACAATCATTTATACACCAATTATATGAGTGAAATTAGATGGCTTAAAAATTTCAATAAAGCATGGATTAAACAGTCATGATTTACTGTTGTTTGGCATATTGCTCATGGTATAATTCCAACTAACTCATGTTTACAAACTTTTGGAATCAACCTATGCTCTAAATGTTTTCTGTGTATGAAACATCGTGAATATCATGACCATATTTTCCCTTAATGTGATATTGCTACAGATCTGTGTCATTATATCTCAGACATCTTTGAATGCTACTGATTGTTTTCTAGTTCTCTAATCACTCAGATTAAAATATTTCTAGAGAAATCAGTCTCTCAACAAATCATGAACCGCTTTGTAGATGGAATAGTAGAGCTTCTGCATGTGATCATGTATGATAGGAATGAATATACCATTTGCAATAGTTCTTTCAATCTTAATGCATGAAAAATAAGAATTCTTATCGCTACCTAAGAGGGGGCATCGATACAGAAAGATCAGTGTAACAACTTGGTTAGAGATTTGGGGATCCTAAGACGTCTTGTGATTGTTTGTAAATATCCTCGCCCTAAATCAATGGTTGATGTTTTTTGGATTCCCCCTCTTATAGGATGGATCAAAATCAATGTAAATGGAACCTTTAAAGGATACCCATGCCCAACGAGTTTTGGATCCATCTTAAAGAATCATTTAGATCATGTTATTGGATGCTTCTATTGATTATGTGTTATTGCAACCTCCCTAGAAGCTAATAAGCTCAGCTTCATTCATGTTATCTCGTTTTCCACACTGCACAACTAGAACAACATAATGAGTAAAAGGGAATCCTCCACTACTATCCAGGAATTCTAGAAGTGCACCATCCACATGGCCTGGAAACTCACTTCCTACTGGATTGAATGTCTTCACTCTCTCACATACCTCAAATTCATTGCTACGAATGTTTACCGGGAAGTAAATAGTGTTTCTAATTTCCTTGCCAACATCGGCATTGATAATGACTCTACCTAGAGAGGTGATCTTTCCACTGATATTCTTCCTCCATATTTTCTAGATGTAAACAAAATTCCTTCTTTTAGACTTGTATAACCCCTTTATTATATATAATAATTTTCGTTTTTTGGACTTTGACTAGAACACTACCTTTTAAAAAAACAACCAATTTACTAAAAAACTCACAACTGTATTAAAATCTGTCTAAAATACACATTTCATCATTGAGAAAAAATAATTGGAAAAAATTGAAATAGAGAAAAGTTTTTTTCATTTTCAATAACCACCAACATTTAGAGGGAATCATTTTCTAATATAAAGTTGGAATCAAAAATTAAAATTCGGGCACATAAGTGAGGGAAGAAATAGGGGGATGAAGTGGAAATAAAATCCAATAAGAGAACAATAGTGAAAAAATTGTAGGATTGTATAAATTACTAACTAACCCAAGTATACACACATTTCACCCCACACCTAATGTGGGAAGGTGGATTAAATATTGGGGGAATTTAGTAGTATGTTAGTTTTTTAAGGTGTATTTACTCTATTGGATGCATTGTAAAATTCTAAAAATAATGTGTTTAAATCTCTTCCTCTTGATGGTAACACTTCAGCCACACTGCTAATGAAAAAATTGTATTTTACCAAACAGATAAACATTTTCTAACATTATAAGGACATATCCATCAGGAACAGAGATATTTTTGCTGGACATTTAAGCTAGAATTGTAAATGAGGAACTTCTCTCAAATGTATAAATTATACTAAAGAATCAAGATATCATAGAAAGTCTTTGTCTTCTTATTATAGATTCGGGAGTTCTAAAATTCATCATGATGAATTTAATCGAAATCCTGATTATTCAATTCTTTATTATCATCCTATTTTGAGAGATTTATATTACATTGTTTCGTAGCCTAATATAAAAATTTCTAAATCACAATTGGGATGTGACTAGACTTTCAGAAAACATTCTATTATGGGGAAACTCATATTGGGGTTTTAGAAAATATCAAGTGCACCTAATGTGAATCATCCATGACCAGAATCTAATCTTTTCTATTGGGATTGTACCATTTTTTCATGAATCGCATACATTTCCATTATGAGATTTATACTTCTCTATTAGTTTAGGGGTGATATGATTTCAAATAATTATGATCAACCATATACATACGATGAATTTTTTTCAATTTTCAAATTAATAAATATGAATCATGGTCAATAAAGATGAATCTCGATAAAAACAAAACCTATTAAAAAACAATGACCTCACAAAATCAACAATCACTTGAGAGTCATCGGTCCTACTATCCACTTATTACATTTATTTAGAGACATATTCATGATACATTAAGATAAACCAACATCCATTTATATTTGTAAAAGGATCCATGATGCCTATTCCACGTTCAATAATGATCCCATAAAATAACATGGGATGTTGGGTCATTTTATTCTTCTTGGTCAAATTTATTGTGGACTGACATCGATTCCATGACCTAAAAAACTAGAGGGAATCTATATGAAATGGTATCAAATAATTTCCTGAGTCAATGAAAATCTAATCTATATGATTAGATCCAATGAGTTACCCTCAATACAATGTGTTTATAAAGATCAAAATAGTGGTGAAACATGGTTAGGGACACACTGATGAATGTCTTGGTCACTACAAATTCTCCACAAATATATGTCATACCCAATGTACAATCTAAAAACATGGTAAAAAATATGGGGTTTTGGATAATTGAATTTAGTGGGAACACTATATTTTTCTAGAAAATTCACAATATTTTAATACCAAGGTTTAAGGATTATGACATCACAAAGGTTCTCATGAGCGAATAATTCTCCATTGGGGAGTGATGACTCATCATGGTGGTCCATTGGTGGAGAAATCCAACTGATGTTGTTGGTTACAAATTATATCTTGGTCATACTCAAGTAATAGGTGCATCCACCTAACAAGGTTGAGATTATATTTGGTTTGCATCTGTATAAAGTGAAGGGAAAATTGATCAAAAATGTAAGTTTTTTACCAAATAAGATAAGAACAACATTTTTTTCAAGGAAAAGACAATATAAATGAGTTATTCTTTAGTAATGGGGTAGTTTTTTGTGAGGTGTCAAGGGTATATGAGGAATACACAATTATATAAGTAGACTTCTCAAACCTTTGTGATAAAACATCCCAAAGATAAATGTTTTATGAGTCACACATATGTTTAATGGGAAGATCCCAACTTAATTGTTCGATTGTGGGTGGTGATCTGAAAATCCTTTTTATTTTATTGAAATCATCCTAAAATTTTTATCAAATAAAAATTCAAAATCAATTTGAAATGATCAATACTGGGTATGTCAGATCTTACTGAATTCTTTATTTAATCAGTGGAAAAATACATCATTAAAAAAATATCACGCCTCACAAATAAATTTTGGATATGGAAGTGATGAAATTAACTCAATTATTGATTTATCCTCATGAATTACCTTTTCTTAAATAACATGTACAATAAATATCTATCAATCATCCAGGGAATTTAATTTCCCATAATTTAATAATATACATTTTCAATTGAATGATGGTGAATAGAACCTTGTTGTGTCAAAAAAAATTATATATTGTTTTATATTCCATGAAATATTCCAAAAATTCATCCATACAATTATTAGGGTACTCCAAATAAATACTCAATATACATAACTGAAATCTATCATGAGAATTACATTGATTAAAAATAATAGTTCTATATAAAAATGCTCCTAATATACACGTAGCACATGAATTATATTGATCCTGATGGGCTATATGGATGTGAAATTAACCTTTAGCCATCAAGGATAAAATAATGGGAAATTCCATTCAATATTTTTATCATTTTTTCAATTAATGGTAGAGGAATGTGGTCCTTTCATATGGCATGATTCAGTCGAGGTTAGTCAATACTATCTCACCAACTATTTGTCACATTTGTTTTAAACTTGTTTTTTCTTATATTTATCACAAACATTATTCTAGTTTTTAGGAACAATTTTCATTTGTAAATCCCATTTACTTTTATATATAGCATAAATGATTAATGCATCATGTAAATTAATGGCATCAAAATTTATCATTTCAAGGATAGTGGGATTCAACTAGTGTTGAGCTTGTATTATGTGTTTATACTAATCATCTATGTATATGATGAATACAAATATATAGTCTAATCCAGGAAATATAAAAAAACATCCATCTATTCTCATTTTATAATTTCTTAGATGGTCATAATCTTTGGAATCCTACAGCAGAGAAAGGTTGTGGGAAATACTAAAGGGTATATGGTTAATAACCTCAATATTAAATATTTTTAAATTATATTGATGTCATTTAAGATCCAACACGGGTGATTTTTTTATTGATTTAGGGGATTTATGTGTAGTTAGGTTAATGAATTGGGATATATAGAAAGTTTTATTCTCTAAGAAAAATTAATCATTGGAAATCAGATTTCCATTATCATTTACATTCATTGGTACCTTGGAATGAACACAGTCATCGACCAAAGCATAAAATTTACACATTCATGAATCAAAAAAACCAAAACATGATTCAAAAATAATATAAAATAATGGCGAAGAAGAGGAAAATGAATAAGAGTATGGTTCAAGGAGATGGTATTTTTGTGTATGTTGTTTATTTGTGAGAACATCCATCAAATGGATATGAAGAGTGGACTACTCATCAATGGGGTGTTTCATAGCATCATGAATGTAAAAAATTATCTTCTCTCCAACAAACTCCCTAGAAAATGCCCTATTATAGACATTTATTATAATATTTTATATTTTTAAATGTCACCTTCCATGTATGAGAGATAAATGTCCTTGGGTTCTAGTTTCTTCCATCTTATGAATGTATAAGTCAGTGGGGAAGATGAGATTCTTCACTATTACAAGGAATACCTCAACCAATCATGATGGTTGTGTTGTGATCTGGTTGGAATGATATATTATGACTCAATTTGGTTGAATAACTCCAACCTATGAAGATGTGTACACAATGTAAATAATTACATTAATTGAGTCACCTAAATCTATCATAACATCTGAATAAAATGTCTCTCATATGGTTTTGGGAATAGTGAATGTGCCTTGATCCTTGAATTTGGTTTCCATTACAGGTTGAATCAAGGCAGAGAAATTATTTACTAGGTTGAATCTATCATGCCTCATTATCCTTTCTTCATGGGAGCAATGATTTTTAGAAATTTTGTTTAATGAGGAATCTGTTTAACTGCATCCAGTAGAGGAATGATAACATAATACATTTAGAATGTATCCATTATTTATTTATCAATATCATATTAAATTGTTTTTTATATCGAGAATATCATTTATCAAAACTATGTGGAATAGAATTTTCATGATAATCCTCAATGATAATTTGATTACAATTTTGTTCTTATATTTCTTTACTTGAATCATTTGACGGTTGGAAGAAAAATGTTTCCAAGAGGGGGACATAACTGTTTGATTGAATCATAATATGGAGAAATTTTTTTACCTCTATGTCATGTAATTTATCAAAAATAACCATTAACATTTATATTATGAATTTAATAGGATATTTGTTTTCATGACCATGAATCTTAATCTAACTGATGTTGTTTTCCAATTATCACACTTGAGTTCATTAGTCTTGAAAGACTAATTTTGTTGTCTATTGGAATCAGTGGTTCGGGGTTACCTTTTAATTCACTATTTACTCATGGATTGGTTCACTTTTTGGAGGAGGAGGAATATTGGTTTTAAATATTGAAGGATAAAAATGTTAAATACCTTTACATTATTGATATATGTTCTGTTTAGGGTAGTAGGAGTGTCATCATTATTTGTTCTGTGTTTTTTATATCCACAAATGTTTTGGATTTGACCTAAATGGTTCATTAATGAGGGGTTGTGCTTGATGAATAAGATTCCCAATGAATTCTACTGCACAATAATAAAATAAATCCAGAATTTGTGAGAACTAGTCAGAAAAATGAGTGTTATTAGAACAAATATCACAATGAAATGAAATTGAAGAAGAGTGTGAGTTAGAAGGTTCTTGATCTAATAGTCATGTATTATTATACACCTCATCATGTTTATTATCTACCTTTTTATCTAGGGATTAATAAAAAACCACATGAACTCCTAATGTTGGAGAAATTAGGTTTATAGAAGGTTTTATGTATTTGGAGCAATGTTGGCTATTACATCATGAGTGGAAGATAGGGTTTTATCAACTATGGAGCCACCAGCTGTAGCATCTATAATTACATGAACCATGGGGACACGTACCACATAAAAGTATTTAATTATCAAATTTTCAGTAATTTTGTAGTGGGTGAAACTTGAACAATGTTGTTTGAATCTCCCCCAATATTCATGATGTGTCCCTCCTTATGATTTCTTAATTTCACCAATTTATGTTCTAATTGATGATCTATGGGAGGTAGGGAAAAAATAACTAGGTAGAGTCATTTTCGGTAATTATAGAACCATATTTTGGTAGGTAGATAGTAAATCCAATCATTGGATACACCATAAACTATTAAAGGTAAGGCCTTAACATAATGAGGACATTTGACACATTTTTGGGTATCTTGGTGGAGACCTCTATGTGAATGTTCTTGAGATAATTGTGAGGGACCACTCTAGGAAGACAATGGAATATAATAAGTTTTTTGATGATGCTCTATATCCACTCAAATTTGGATGCTTCTTTGGTATATTGGATGTATGCAGCTTGGTACTCCACATTTTGGTGAAATGTTCAATTATGGTTCGATTACTTGCAACCATGATTTTTGGGGGTTGATTTGGGTCATTTTTTAACTGGTTTGGGACCAATTGAGGTTACAAAATGGGTTATTCAGTGTTATTTGAATTTCTTGCAATAGATTTCCTAATTTGTGACTGATGTGACTTATCAATTTTAGGTTCAAATTCATATAGTGTTTATTTGCTAGATCATGTCATGAAATAATAATTCCCAATATGATTATGTGTTTGATAGCTTGTTCTTCATTATTGAATTGATTTATATAGAAGATTAATAAAATTAAATATAATAT
The DNA here is from genome assembly GCA_963277665.1 of Viscum album. Taxonomy (NCBI): domain Eukaryota; kingdom Viridiplantae; phylum Streptophyta; class Magnoliopsida; order Santalales; family Viscaceae; genus Viscum; species Viscum album. The sequence goes on along the minus strand of OY728143.1, from coordinate 792,065,791 downwards.
GAATAATGAATGTAGATAATATAGGATTAATTTATTCAATAGAATTACAATGACTAATAGAATAAGAAAAGACAAATAGATAAATATACAAGGACAAAAAATGAAAAATACTAGCCAAATTGGATGGGGGATAATGAAAGGAGTAGTAATTAAGAATTAAAATAAAATTAATTAAAAAAATTAAAAAAAAATTGATCTTGGATCCTTGGTAATGGTTCTAAAATATTATCACATTATTGAGCACATCAAATTTATTATTTAGTTTGTAATAGAATATTTTCAGTATAGTAAGAACCTTATGTTGTCTCTCGATGGAGCCATAGATTGTTAATATAAAAAAATATTGTTCATTAAGAAAAAGGGAATGGGGATTTTTTTGTAGGATTTACTAATTTAACCATCCAAACTAAAATGGTAACTGATAAAACAATGAAAATATTAACAAAATTAATTAAGCATAATCAAAATAGGGATATCATAAGATACTCATCCTTCATCGCTTCAGGATATAGGGTTAAAATATTTTAATCTGTTGTTTGTAACATCTAGAACCTTAATGTTACTAATTTCTAATAATATAACTCATAGGGTTTATTCGAAAACACAAAAAATATCACCAGATACTTCCGATGATTGAGTTATTTTTGTTTTACTTCTAAACTAAAAATCACCATGGAAACAGATGACCAAGTCAATGTGATCTCCATATTTGTTGGTATTTAATTGTTTACCCATGAAGTAAATTTACATGGACTGGAATGTTTTTTATAGTTTAGTTGTCAAATATTATCTTCACAAACACCATAATTGAATGATGGATGAAAATGTGGTGGACAGTGTGTGATATAACTCATAAATAAATACCCCATACATGATAGTATTAGTTAAGGATGAAATACATCTACATAAATCAATAAAATAATAATACATGATGTAGAAAAACTATATAAAAAGTCATATTAAAAATTTCATTCAAATATTACATACATGATGCTTGGTATTAATATCACGGTCCCCCACGGGTGATCACATGTTGTTTAGAACTCCATTGGAGAAGAGAATGAAGAGGATGATGAATTAGAACCCCAAATAGCCTCCACAAAATCTACTATTTAGTATAATACACCTTTGGGACTCTATAAAGAAAGTAAATTTCCCCTGGTCAAACTTCCTAATGTGGTGCCCAATGTGTTCTTTTATAGCCAAAATGGTAGTTGGTTTTGGGAACCCTGATTTTGAGGAACAAATTATACCCCGATATTTGCCCACTAGAAAATATTATACCAATTTTAAAAAACTGAAAAAATGATGGGTGAATTCATATATAGAACCATATTATATTTTATAGCTATAAAATTTATATAATACCAGTTCTTTCCAAAATAAAGGGGAAAAGTTTTACTCAATATATTTTTTTTAGAGGATCATTTATTTTGGGAAAAATAATGGAATGATTGGTATAGGATTCCATCATGAATGTTTTATCCCCTAAATATGTGGATCATCTGATAATAATATAATCCAATTTGGGTGCACATATTTTTAGTTACATTCAAAAAATAGAAATATGTTCATGGGATTCCTGTATTTTGGCCCATTTTCTGTCTGCATCATTTTGGGATCTTTGAATCACCCACACCTTCAATAATATACATATTATGCTTCATGGTTCCCATAGCTCTTCTAAAAAGAAATTTTCTAGTGAATATGTTTATTTGGAATTCCATATATGTACTTTTATTTTTTTTGAACAATGTTTCTTAGTCCCAAAACATTATTTCACAATTTATTTTATAGAAAACCATTCTTTTGTAATGGTTTTTTGAATAGGACTACAACTTTTTCTGATGTAATAATATATTACATATTAAATCCATTCTTCACCACATTATCATTGATGGAATGATATTTTATATAAATATGTATTGAATTATTATGTAGTTCCAGATTCATTCTATGGTATATTTCAAAATGATTATTGCATCCCAATAGCACGGTTAATATTAATTCAGTGAGCATTGCTTGAAACCGATTTCTCATAAAAACGTTGGGTAGAAGCATGACTATATGTAACACAAAAAACATCAACTATTATAAGAGGTAATGAATTCTATTTCATTATATTCTAACTGACACAAATTTACCAATAAAACTCTACCAGATGTGTATCTTTTGTCAACAACTTTTATTGATGAAGCAGCATCTGAATACCCAAACAAGTCAATACTTTCTGAGCTATCATAACTGATTTGGAAACATTCTATTACCTTGATATATATGTGATTTTTTTATATAGTTAATTTTTTTCATAATAAAAACTATAAAATCATTCATTTAAGGTAACAAGATAAAAAATTTCTGGTTTTGGGGCATTTATATACAAAAAACATCCAATCAGTTTCCAAAAAACGTTCTGATCAACATCCTTACCTTATCCATCATAAGAAAACATTGTTCCTATAGAAATCTACCTAAAAAATTGAATTCTCCATTCCAAAAATAAAAAAAATTACTTGCTTTTCTTATTTTACTTTTCATGAGATAGAAAATAATCATTTCTTCTTTTGTATCATTTTTAGAAAAAGATATTATATCATTTCCACCAATATAGAAATCACAAACCAAATATTCATATATTCACCATATATTTCAAATGTTATTTCATCATTTTGTGTAAATATTATGTCTACATTATAAATAATTATTTTGAGGGAAAACAGATGACATTCATTTATGTATATATTTCTATAAATAATTCCACTCTTAAAACTCATCTTCCATAAGCAATTATCCAATTTTCAATTCCATGTCCCATATAATGTTTTAACCCATACACGGTTATCTTTAACCATCAAACATAACATTATACATTCCCAATAATAATGCCACATGTGATATCAGTGTAAAATCTCTAATCATGATAAATATTTAAATATTCTCATTTTAAATCCATTTATAAAATTATGTTATGTTGTTTTGTAGAAATAAAATAATAAATTCTTATTGTCTCTATTCATTCCACCTGTGAAATATCCTTATTAAAATCGACACCTAAAATATTTTGTGTGTCATTTTAACACTTTTCATGAAAATTTCTTTACAACTTCGCCTACTTCATTCAATATATTTTGGACAACACATTTTGTAATAATATCAATTTTTTTACTTATATTGTCTATTATTTCCAAACTATCATTATTTTTTATCCAACAGATTTCATCATTCATAGTATTAACCCATTCTAGATGGTATAAAGCTACATTCACGTCATTAAGTTCATCTGTTGAATACAAGTATTTATGTATAATTTTTTTAAAAAAATTTCTTGTTTGAACCTTATGATGTTGATCACTAATTTATTTTTGAATCTAAACATTCTTCACTAGACTAAGAGAAGTTATTTTAGTTTCATCCTCATTACATTAAATAACTAATTCGGATTCTTCTTCTGGATTATGATTACAAACTTTGATATCCTTATCAGAGTTGTTAGAAAATATTTCCTTATCCTGTTCAACAACCTTATTTGAATAATTATTTTTTCACACCATTTAAAATAACATTTATATCTGATTAATAAACAACTATTATTATTTAATTGTTGAAACATCTATATAATCATTATTTTGGATCATAACCGAGAAAACTTCAATTTTCACATGTCATAAATTGAATCTAGTCTCCATCAAAGCCTTCATCAATCCCAGCCCATGACAATGACCACATGGAATTCCCTATCCCTACAGATAGGAACAAGTGTTTGAGTATCATATATTTTGGTTTCAAGAATGATTTACCCACGTATGGAAACATAAAACATCAAACACAATCGACAAACCAAATCAGAAAATTCATGCAATGAATACATTAAAAAATTTAATAAATGAATACATAGGTTAAAAAATAGAACAATAGGTCTAAAGACACATAAACGTATCATCAAACCATCCCCTATGACTGCTCAGGACAAGGGGTCTTCACCAACAAGAAGTCTCTAGAACACCGTAACATGGAAAGGAACTAACAAGCTGAAAATCATAACACAAGGCCTTGCCATCACCTATGTCAAACATTATCAAGTCTATATACACCAACAGGTTGTATGTAGGGTGTGAGACTATGACCTATAAGATACCAAAAAAATATACCATCGATTAAACAATAAAAGATAAAAAGTAAACCATTTTTCATCAATAAGAAGTGGATGATAAAATTTCTAATTAATGATACATTTATATATAAATAACTTTCAAAGGGTATTTTCCATGGGTGAGGCCATTTTAAAAAATAAAATTTTATGATAATGTATTTTCCAACCCAAACCACCATATTCCTGAGATTATTACAAAAGAGTAGCACTAATATCGGTAACATCCCATGGCACTAGTTGGTCTTAGGCTCTATGTACTACGCACCTCCATTTAAAGGAAACATAGAAAAATTTGTTCTTGTACATGAGACACTAGTAGGGAACATAATCATAACCTAGTGGCCCCATCCTCCCTAAATAAAGTTTTTTAGTGTTTTCCATTGATTTTATAGAGAAACAAGGATAAAACCAATCTGGATCACGAGCGTACTGGTACATATCCACCATCCTAGATAACTGGGCTTCACCCTTTTTGATCAAAGAATTATCTAATGATACAAAATTCCATTAGCACATAATCACAACAACTATGGTCATAATATATTCAATAATATATATACACATGTTTTTCACCACATTCAAAAACTCAATAAAACCGTTAATATTTAAATAAAATAAATTCACAAAATGAAAAAATGTTGGGCACATAAAATCCCTTAAAAATATAACTTAGAACACAATTTTCATACCAATATTCATCAAAACATAATTTTCATCACCCATAACATTTCTACAAACCCATTACAAGAGTTATAAAACATCCCCAATTGGAATAACAATAAAGAGACATGTACATCATCCAATTAAATAGAAAATTGGTAACTAAAATCATTTACTTAACAAACATCACCAACACAAGATTTATAAGCAAGGATTATGAATGATAAGTGTTCACATAATAGAAATTAGGAAATAATAACACATCTAAAATTGATTACCCCTAGAGTCACCCACCACAAGTGTCAAAATCCTCATATTTTTTGTGAATGTTCAACAACACCACCTCCACACCATAGTGGAGATAAAACATACCTAAAACCATCATTCTAGACCATGAAACACACTATGATAACATAGTTTCAAAACCCTACTTTCTAGACATTAGGTACTTCGAGAATTAGGTAAAACCCCTAAAAATATGGGAGAAAGAATGTGTGAACCCACTTACTTGAGTTATCTTGATTAAATCACCCATAATAATCTAGTACCGGAATATTCAAACAACCAACAAATAAAGTGTGGTTCAAATAATTATGTGGAGGTCATATAAGAACATGAATAGGGAAAAAGAGTGAAAAATGAAAGAGTTATGAAAGATACTAATTACCTCATCCAATATAGATTATTTGAGAATTCTTGAAAAGGTTTTCAATAATAAACAAAGGAAATGTGCTCAAAAGAGGGATAGGAGAATCTGGGGTCCCTCCTAGGGATGATGGCTTTTAGTGGGATATGTAATCACTTAAAAAGAGAAAAAATTAAATATTTTATTAAGTGAACATATTTTTTTAAAATCCGAAATTAGATTACAAACAGGCCCAATTCCTTCAATAAATACCTAAATAAACCATGATTATTGTTTCATAAGGGGTAAAAATTGATATGGTGGTGTTACTAATTTAGGGTAGACCATGTGGAATGTTTAATGGGGATGGAATGTTAAAAAAAATTAATGTGTTATAAAATTACCAATATTTTTATTTAAATTTGGAAATGGGCACACTTTTTGTGCCAAATTTTGAAAACCCGCAATTTCCACCAAAATCCACGGGGAACCCCAAAAAAATCATGGATGTAAATAATATGAAAAGTAAATTTAAGATAATTCATGGATGTGTCATGTATAACCACAATGAATGAGTTTCCACCGCAGAACGTCAACCTGATGCTTGATCAGGAAACATGATTGAGTACTCCTTCTCATACCAGAACATTCGCTCCCATGTCTTCAGTGTATCATTCCCATGCTTCCATAGAACCCAGACCAGTGGAACATACTTTTTTTAGAAGAACCTATTTTTGAATGTCCACTATTCGCATTGGTCATTAAAAAATAGATAAATTAGTTTCTATATCCTACTCCTCCAATTTCAGCACATTGGATGAATCTGGGTTGTATTTACTAAATTTTTAGACATGGAAGACATTCTGGATGGAAGTCATCCTAGATGGTAAGGTTAAAATTTATGCCGCCTTTCCAATATGTTTGGTTATCTCAAATGTTCCGACATGTTGTGGAATCAGGTTCCCTTGCTTTCATAGTCAAGAATGGCCCTGATGAGGGCCACATTTAAGAATACCCTATAACCCATAGAAAACTCAATGTCTCGACGCCTGTGGTCATCATATGATTTATGGTGACTCTATGCTACCAATAAGTGAAACCTAGTTAACTTGAACTCCTCATATGTCTCTGGAAATAGAATCAGACCAAGTAGTGAGGAATCACCTTCCTTATCCTAACATAGGGGGGAAAGACAAGGCCGACCATAGAGAACCTCAAAATAATCCATTCAATTAAATGATTAGTAATTTTTATTATATGTATAATCAACAAATATCAAATGGCTATCTCAGGAACCTCTAAATTTTCGGAACATATGAACAAAGCATGTCCTTAAAATTCTAATTCACCTGCTCTGTCAGACCATCCATTTGGGGATGGTATGCTATGAATATCATAATCTGAGACTCAAAGACCTTATTAAGGCCTTCCAAAAAACGAGATGTGAAATTGGGGTCTCTATCTAAGACAAATGATAATGTAACGCAATGGTGCCTCACCACCTTATGAAGAAAACAATGGCCCAACTCATCCATTTTAGCAGTATCTCATATCAAAATGAAGTGGGATGTTTTAGTCTGATGATGAATCATAAAAAATGTAATTATTACCCCAAGAAGTATGAGAAAAGTCAACCATTAAGTCCATAGAAACATCATCCCACTTCCAGGTAAGAATGGGTAATGTCTAGAGAAAACTAGAAGGCCTATGACGCTATTCTTTCTGTTGCTGGCATGAGTAGAATCTCATAAAAATGTTCATGATGTCTCTCCTCATACAATGCCATAAGAACTCCCAATGAAAATCTTAAAACATCTCTGTGGAACCTAGATGGACAGCCCATTGAGACTCGTTGTTATCCTACATCACCACCATTGACATATATAATGATACTACTGAATGTACCTTGAAGCACTTGATTCCCTTGGGAGACAACTACCAATTAGAAGATGCCTCCCCACCATTAAAAAAGTACATAAACCGCTGAAAAAGATCATCACTTGGTATTTATCTCACAATCAACTGTAACAGAGAAGGATTCGACTGAATGCACCCAAAGAACATAACTCTACTATGCTCCTTCGTCATCCCATGCATCTGAGCAAAGAGCCCCATCAAAGTACACTTGTCACTGGAAATTCTCATGGATAGCATATCACTTTTCTACTAAATGAATATACCACTACATTACCCTTTCCTGGGGTAGAGATGATGTCAATGTCGAATCCTTGCATGTACTCTATCCAATGGGGCTGCCTCAGATATTGGTCCTTATATGAGAAGATATAGGCAATGATTTTTTTGATCTGATTAGACCACAAACTACTCGCAATATAGATAGTGATTCCATGTCTTCAAAGCATTCATCACAACTGCTACATACAAGTCATGGTTGGGTAATAATTTTTTTGTGGTCGGTGTTGGAGAGATCAACATGCCACCACATTATCATCCTACATAAGCACACACCCAAGACACATACATGAAGCATCAAAATACTCCACCTACCCATTTACAGCATATGGAAAAAATAGTATGGCGACGATAGTCAACTACAGCATCAGCTCCTTGAAGTATGCCAGAAATTCTGGGCACCATTCAAACTTCACCCCTTTGAGAGTGAGCATGGTAATTGGTAAAGCATGCCATGATAAATCTTTTACAAACCACCTATAATAACCAACTTAGCTGAGCAAGCTCTTGATGCCTAAAAAACGTTTTGGCTACTCCCATGAAATAACTGTATTGATGTTTTCAATGTACACTGAATCCCTCTTCTCTAAGATCTCAGACCCTATAAATTTCACTTCATTGATCCTAAAATTCCATATGGACAATATTGCATAAAGGCGATTCTCCCTCAAGCTGCTAAGAACAATATACTTGGGATGCTTATGTTCATCCATAGATCCTGAATAAACTATCATGACATCAACAAATACCATGGAAAAACAATAGAGATACAAATGAATCATACTATTCATGTGGACCATAAAAACAACAAGAGAAATGGTCAATCCTAAGGGCATGACCAAGTACTCAAAGTGGTTGTACTTACTTCGGATGGTGTACTTTGGGATATATACTGCTTTCACCATGAGTTGATGACAGCCTGAATGCAAGCCTATTTTAGAAAACTACCTTGTTCACATGAACTGATCAATAAAGTCATCTATTATTGGAAAAGTATATTTATTCATCATTGGTACATTCTTCATCATCTGTTAGTCAATGCTCAACTAGAGGGATCTGACATCCTTTTTCCTGAACAACACATGGTCATCACAATAAGAGATGCTCGGGTGAATGAATCCATTGGATTCTAATTCATCTAGTTGTATCATTAATTCTCTCAGGTTGGTGGGGACCACGTGATATAAGGGAATAGATATCAGTTGTGTTTTTGATGCCAGATCAATCGAGAAATCCACATCCCACTATGGGGGAAAATATGAAAATTCATCCAGAAATACCTCTGGAAACTATTCAACTACGAAAGTATTCCATAATCAAGAGCATGACAAGCGTCCTTAATTCCGAGCGATGACAACTGATAAAAAATATCTCCAATCAATAGGATTGAAGATCCCACTATACACTACATTGGATCTCATTCCCAAAAAACACCTTTCCAATCTCATCAGGTTGCATGAAACTGACCAGCCACCTATAGCAATTGATGTGCACCTGGAGGTGCACTATCCAATCTATGCCAATTATTATATCAAACAAATCCATATTTAAGACCGAGAGGTCCCACTCCATATCAACACCTAACATAGAAAGTACACGTTATGGGATCCAGAGAACCCACACATTCTTCTTTCCTAGTTGAATCATCAACTCCATCGCAAAAGACAACAACTTGGTTGGAATATCTTGTGTGTCCAATAAAAATGAGGAAATGAATGAAATAGTGGAACCCGTATCAGATAGAACAATAGATATAAAAGTTTAAAACAAATTGGTGCCTTGAACTGTTTACTTTACTGCCTCTGATCCTGCTGCTACCAGATCCACCATATAGAGATGTCTAGTCTCTGCTTGAGGAAAATTTCTAGTCTTAGGATGTTCTATAAAATTTACCTTCGAAGAAGATGGCGTATCCCTAAAACCATGAAAAAGAAATCAATATCCCCCTTTCCTTGAAAACTTTGACTAAGTTTTCACTCCACTTGAAGCCATTAATTCTTCCCCAATCTAGTGTGGACATGACTCCCTGATAAATCAATTCAAGTGACCCACATCTCCTCATTGATAACAGGGCTTCCAAGGAAATGTTCATACTGCTCGAATGTGCCCGAACCTCGTACACTAGTGGAACACGATAGTTCTCATCTAAGATTCCATTGATGAAAACACTCTACAAGAGTGTCCTGAACATACACCTCCCTTCTTCCACTACTCCTCTCACTTACATTTCTTATCTGAAGAGCTACATCTTCTCACTATTGATACTGTTCATGACAAATCATACCACCCACCTTTTCAGTCAATCTCTACCATAAAAGCTCAGTTAACCACATCATCATAGGTCCTTTTATTAAACAATACATCCTTGGAGTATATCCCCAATTGTAAGCCTTTATCAAACCTTTGGGACTTTTATTTTTTATTAGAGACGATTTTAGGAGCATACCGAAATAGATAAGAAAAATAGTTGGAATAATCCATCATAGAAAGATCCACTGAACAAAATCCATGAACACTTGAGATCTAGAATATTCCATGACTTCAGGGAATTGTAGTTCAATGAAGATGACCTTGAAATCTCCCCAGTGCATTGGCTCATTCTTGCCAGTTTGAAGTAACAATTACCACTACCTACGACTCGGACCCTCCAATTCAAAAGAGGCACACTTCACCTTAACCTCCTCGGGTGTTTCTAGGAACTCAAACATGACCTCTATATTTTTGATTAATTCCTTTTCTTCATTGTGTTTTAAGCTACATTGGGAAGTGGGTGGATTATTTTTTAGGAACTCATGGTCCATGTCCTTCCTAGGACCTGTATCATCTTCTAAATCAGAAGCTGTAATAGGAGTCGGTCCATGTCCTAGAGCCTGGATAGCAAGATCTTTAGCCTCTAATAGCCTCTACTAGCCTCTGATCATGTGGTGAGGGAGAACACTTCATGTCTTCCTCCCATGGGAGCATTGGAGTTTTATGGGGAGTCATATTGAAACAAAAAGGAAAATTTCATAAAATAAAAACCAGTATATAATTTATGAAAAATTTCATCAATATCATCAAAAATAATGAATCCAAAATCATTACAACCATAAAATAAATCACTACTTCACTCCCTCCTGATGTCCACATGTAGTTTTCAGAACATATGTGTCACCTAGAAGAGAATTAAAACATAAAATTCCAATTCCCCATCTTGAATCAAGGTTCTACAAGAGAGTTGTGGGCCAAGAACCCAACTCATGACCAAATATCTATGTCCTGAATGTCCTAGCTTTGGTCTAGCCGAATCATCCCAAAATAATAATATAACTCAAAAACACTAACTTCATTTGATACCAATTCTTCATGAATCGAATATTATATCCATCAAAACCGGAACCAAAACCAGCTCGGGAAAATTCTATATATGAGTTCATTATCCCCACGGGCAGGTACAAGTTCCCTGCTATCATTGGGTTTATTGGGAATTATTTACCTGAGTAAGGAAACATAAAACATCCAAACCAATCGATAAACTGGATATGAAAATTCATTCCAAACTAGGCAGAAAAAAACTAGTAGTGAATAAATAGTTTTATAAATATAACAAGAGGTCTAACGACACATAAACGTAGTAGAAAAAATTGACCTATGGACTCCATATGATAGGGGTTCATCACCCACTAGTCGTCTCCCCAACACCGCACAATGGAATTGAACTAACGTCACGAACGACCATCACCCATGGCCTCTCCTTCACCTATGTCAATAATTATATTTTATACTTAAACCCAATTGGTTTATGTACTGTGTGATCTTATGTCCAATAGGATACCACCATGTGAATCCGACGTGTAAAAAATAAATGATAAAATGAATTCCATTTTTGATAAACAATAAGTGGTGGAAATAAATTCTAAATAATGAATCTTTTAAATGTAAACAACTTTAAAAGTGAATTTTACATGAGTGATAACATTTTAAAAACGTGTAAGATGATGTATTTTCCATCCAAAACCATAATATGCCAAAGAAAAATTGCAAAAGAGAAAATGAGCACTAATCTTCGGAACACCCTTTCGCACAAGTAAGTCTTGGGCCCCATGTACCCCATACCTCCGTGTAATGTAACCATTGAAAAATGTGTTCTAGTTCCCAAGCCACAAGTAGGGAACTTATCCAAAACATATTGGCCCCCAATAATCATCAATATAGTTTTTTAGTTTCTTCGTAATACATTTCTCTCAGTGGTACTGGGATAAAAACCATCCAGATCAGTAGCGTACTAGTACATATCCTCCCACCAAGATTATAGGGCTTTACCCATTGTTATCAAACCATTATATACAGATAAAAAAATTTATTATCAAATAAAAACATAAATTTTGTTTATAATCAACTCAAAATAGTAGCTACACATGTTTTTCACCACTAACAACACTGAATAAAAACTTTAGGATTTGGATAAAATAACTTCAAACATCATAACATTTGTTTGCACAAAAAATCATCTAAAAACCCCACATTGAACACCATGAGCATAACCAAATTCATCAAAATAGAATTTTCACCTCCAAAAATATTTCTACATACCCATTACATGAGTTATAAAACAACCCCAATTGGCATAACATAAAATAGACATGTAAAACACTTGATTTTACAAAAAAGCGGTACCTAAAAATCTTTTTTTCACAAACTTCAAAAAAAAAATACTTCGAAGCATCGATAGTGAAGGATAAGTGTGAGAAAAATTAAAATTAAGCAATTATAACCCACCTATAATTGATTACTCATGGAATCCCGTACCACAAGTGTCAAAATCATCAAATATTTGGGAAAAAGTTCAACTGCACTTCCTCCATTCCACAATGAAGATAAAAAAGACCTAAAACCTCAATTTCACACCATGAAAGACATTATTAATCCCTTGTTTCGAAACCCTAATTTTTGGAGATTAGGATTTTCAATAATAGGGAAAAAAACCATAAGGAAGTGAGGGCATGAAGGAAGGAAACCAACCTTTTTGAGGGATCTGGGTGAATTCTTCAAAAATACACCAGCAGTTCAATTTCAAAAAAGAAAAAAATTCAAGTGATGTATGATTAAGGATAAAAAGGTCATATAGAAACTAGAATGGGGTAGAATATTCAAACATGAATTAGTTATGAAGGAAACAAATTTACTCTTCAAATCTGGATGAATTGAGAAATCTTAAAAAAAATCCCAAATCTGCAAAGGAAATGAGCTCCAATGAGGGATTAGAGAATATGGGGTCTCACCTAGGGATGTTTGATTCACGTGGGAGGTAGAATAACTAAATAGAGTAAAAAAAAAATTTAAATGAACAAAACTTGTTTTAAAAACTCTAAATGGGATTATGGAATGACTAAATTCTTTTAATAAAATCCCAAATCCATCATTATTATTGATTAATAAAAGGGCCAAATTGATATGGTGGTTTTACATGGTTAGGTTAGGTCAATTTGGATGTGGAATGGGTAATAAAATTTGAAAAATGAAAGAGTAATAATAGTTAAAAAGTTTATGTTTAAAATCTAGAAATGGGCTAATTGATTGCCCAAAATTTGGAAAACCATCAAATTCCACAAAAATCCATGGGATACCCCAAAAACAGAGAAATAAATGAAGTTAAATGAAAAAATATCTTTAAAATAAGTCATGTATGTGACAATTATCCCCATCATGAATGACTTTCCACCCAAAAAGTCATCCAAGTGCTTGATTGGAAAACAAGAATGGGTACTCCTTCTCAACCCACAACTCCCACTACCTTGTCACATGTATATCATTACCATGGTCCCAAAGAACCTAGAATAATGGAATAGACTTTCCCCAATGCACCTTTTTATTGAAATCCACAATACTCACTAGCCAGTCAAAAAAGAGTAATCAGTATCTATATCAATCTCCTCCAAATTCAGTACATGGGATGGATCCAGGTTGTATCTCTTCTATTGGGAGTCATGGAAGAAGTCATGGTTGGATGTCAACATTGAAGGTATGTAAAACCTATATGAAACCTTTCCAATATTCTTGGTGAAATAAAAAGGTTCGATATATCGCAACATCAACTTCACCTTCATTCTCAATCGACGAAGGCCCTGACGAGTGGCCACTTTCAAGAATACCCTATCACACACTAAATACTCTTCGTCTCAACACCTCTGGTTAATATATGACATATAGAAACTTTGAGTTGATAATAAGTGATGGTTAATCAACCTGAACTTCTCATACATATCTGGCACCAGACGCAACCCCATAAGAGAGGTCTCACGTAACTCGGCCCAACATAGGGGGACCGACAAGGCTGAATAAAGGGAACCCCAAAAATAGTCATTAGAATCGAGGATTAATATCTTTTATTATATGAAAACTAATCCAATAACAAATGGCTATCACAGGAAATTCCAAATTCTATAACACATACAAATAGAATGTCTATTAAAATATGATTGGCATGCTCCATACGACCACCTATTTGAGGATGGTATGTTGTTATCATCCTAATTTTAGACTCAATGGCATTTTTAAGGGATTCCCAAAACAAAGAACTGAAACAAGGGTCTCTATCTAAGAAAAATAATGATTGAACACCATGGATCCATACCAACCACTAAAGATACTAATTTCCTGACTCATCAACATTAGTTATATCTCTTGTCGGAATAAAGTTGGATCATTTTTTCAGATGATGAATCACCCCCCAAATAAAATTCATACCCTGATGTGTATGAGTAATTACAATAATGATGTCCAGGGAAACCTCATCCCCCTTCCAGGTAGGAATGGGTAATGGATGGAGAAAACCAGAGGGCCTTTGATGATATGAATTCACCTATAGGCATGTGTAGCATCTCGACATGAAGTACATGATGTCTTGACTCATTTTAGGCAACTAGAAATACCAACAAACATCATAAAAATTTGTTGTGGGACCCTGATAGAAATCACATTGAGACTGATGGTTATCTTATATCAACACCTTCCAAAAAGATAAAGACACTACTGAATTCCCTTTGAAGAACAAGATCCCCTCGGGGGATGATGATGAATGAAAAGACACATGCTCACCATGATGAAACTACTTCGATGGGTAACAAATAACATCACTAGGATATTCTAGATGAATCAAATCCAATATAGAAGTATTCAATTGAATGATCACTTAAAACACACAACCACAGTGCTCATTCATCTCAACATAAATATGAGCAACATGCCCTATTAAAGTCAACTCGTCACTGGAATTACTCATGGATTACACTAGTAATTTTCTACACAATGAATCTATCACCACATTACCCTTACCCTGGGTATAGATGATGACATATTCAAAGGCCTTCAAGTACTCTATCCCACAGTTCTCCCTCAGATTGAGGTTCTTTTATGAGAAGATATTGGCCAACATTGTGTGATCAGAGTAGACAAAAAACTTCTCTCCAATTAGGTAGTGGCTCAATGTCATAAAATAATGTATCACAACTACTATCTGTGTGGCATGATTTGGGTAATACTTTTCTTGTGGTCAGATTTAACGAGAGTCATATGCCACAACATGATCATCCTGCATATGCACACACCCATGACCTATACCTAAAGCATCACAATACACCACATACCCCTTTCCAGCTTCTAAAAAAATAATTATGGGGGCATTAGTGAACAGCCACTACATCTCCTCAAATAATTCATATCAATTTAGGCCCCATAAAAACTTCACCCCTTCCCAGGTGAGCACAATCATTGGTGATGAAATCCAAGATAAATCCTTAACAAACTGCCAATAATAACTAGCCAGGACGAGGAAACACCTTATATCAAAAAAAACATTGGCTGATCCCATGGCCCAATTGCACTGATCATATCAACTTCCACTGATACCCCCTGCTCTGAGTTCACATTCCCATGAAATTTCACTCCCCTGATCCAGAAAGTGCATTTGGAAAACTTTTCATAAAGGAAATGCTCTCTCAAGGTGACTAGAATGATCCACAAGTGATTCTCATGTTCCTCCTCACATCCCAAATAAACTAGGATGTCATCCAAAAAGACCATGACTAGTGAATCAAGATACTGATTGAATGCCCTATTCATGAGTGTTATAAAACCACTAGATCATTGCTCAATATGAATGTCATGCATGAGTAATCATAGTGGTCATACCAACCTTGGATGTATATATTTGGGATATAATCCTTTTTCACCTTAATTTTATGATTTCCCATACATATGTCTAGTTTATATAACCATATTTACCCCTTCAACTGATATAACAAGTCATATATTCATGGAAAATGATATTTTTTCTTGATTGTTACCTAATTAAACATTCAATAGTCAATGCCCAACTAGAGGGATCTGTTAGCCTTTTTCTCGAACAACACATGAGTAACCCATGGAGTGATGCTCGATTGGATAAAACCTTTGGATTCTAAGTCATATAATTATATCATTAATTCACTCATCTCATGGGGGCCATGATTTATGTGGGAAAAGATATCGGCAGTGTACCAAACACCAGATGAATCAAGAAGTCCACATCCTCTTCTAGGGGAAAATCTGAAAATTCATCTGGAAATATATCCCAAAACTCATCAACTAAATGAGGTAGTACATTGTAAGAAGCATAAACATATTCTCCTATCATGATTGATGATAAATGGAAAACATGATCTCTTAACTTTGGGAGTGGAGGTCCTGCATGACTCGACCATGGATCCCATTCCCCTCAAAAAATCAATCGACTCCCATCAGGTTCTGTGAAGCCAACCTGCCACCTATAGATATTTATTTTCACCTGAAACTGAACTAGAAAATCCATGAAATTTATTATATCAAAATATTCCTTTATAAGACTATGGGGCCATACTCCATCTCAACCTCTTACACGGAAGTCACACACTAAGAGAACCTAAGACCCTGCACCTTCGTCATTCTCAGAAGTGTCACCAAATCTATCACAAAAGACAACATATCTGTTGGAAAATTTAGTGTGTACCAAATATAGTTAGAAATCAATTAAATAGTGTATCATGTATCAAAAATAGAATCATCTGTACAATATTAAATGAAAATTGAACCTCGAAATTTTGACGGTCCAGCCTCTGATCCTGCTGGTGCCTAATCCACTGCATAGAGATGTCTGGTCTCTCCCTGAGGAAAATATCTAGTCTGTGGATGTTCCCTAAACTGGATCTACCAATAAGATTACCCAGCCATACCACCACGACAAAAAAAATCAAGACCCCCATACTAAATGGATCTAACTGGGATGGAACTCCATTTGAAGCTTCAGATCCTGTCCCACTCTAATGTGGGACTGCCACCCCGCAAGATCATTTCTAGTTAGCCATACCCCCAAATTTAAAATAGGGATTCTAAAGAAATAGGAATGTTGTTCTAATGTGCCTCAACCTCCAACAATGGTGGGACATAAGAAATCTCGCATCAGAATCCATAGATGGAAAATGTCTGAAAAAATGTCTTGAACTACCACCTCCCTTCTTCCCCTGCTCCTCTTGCTTCATTTTATTCACCAAAGAAGAACCACATACCACTACTGATATTTTCCATGGAAAACTAGTTCTTCCTTTTCAGTCAATCTCCACCATACACACCTGGTTGACAACTTCAGCATAGTTCCTTTGCTTAAAAATAAAAATCTGTGAGTATATCACTAGTTGTATGAATTTATCAAACCTCGAGGATTTCAATTGCTCATTGGAGATGACTTCCAAATCATATCGAATCATCTAAATGATACATTAGGCATAATCCATCAACAAAATATACCCCTAAAAAATATACAATAACTCTCTGGATCTATAGTAAGATAATACTTCAGGTATGTAATGTTCATTGAATATGGCCTTGAAATCTTCCCAGTGCATCTATTCATTGTTCCTAGTTTGATGTACCAATTCCCACCACCTATGGTTGGGTCCCTCCAAAAAAGGGGAACACATCACCCCAACCACATCTGGCGTGTCCAAAAACAAGTAGTTTTGGTTGATCATTTCAAGACATTCCTCTACATATTGGGGTTCTATACTACCTCAAAAAGTGGGGAACTTATTTTTCAGGAAAACATGGGCCTTTCTCTTCCTTTTACTAGTCTCATATTATCTACCAAGAGATGTAATAGCAGCTGGTCCATTTCCTAGATCCTAGACAGCCGAAACCAAAGCCTCTACTTACCTCAGATCATGTGTTGATGGAAAACTCTCTCTGAATTCCTCCCATGGGTCCTTGGGTGCTTTTAATGGAGGCATGTTGCTACAAAAATGCAACAGTCACAAGAAGAAATAATTGTAAGATTTTATTGAAAAAATTTATCAATATCATCAAATATAATAATGCACAATAAATTACAATAATAAAATAAATCTCTACCCCCCCCCCCCCCCGCCCGATTTCCACGTGTCATCTGTAGACCACACGTTTCACTTAGAAGTGAAGTCAAACATACAATTCCAATGTCCCATGGGGGATCGAGGTCTAACAAGAGTGGTATAGGCAATGAAACGTACTCATTACCAATACCCTGAGTCCTGATTTCCCTATATCCTATGTAGCCCGACTCATCCAAAAATAACAATATAACCCAAAAAAATGAACCTTATTTGATACCATTTTGTCTTGAACTGAATCTGTTATGCATATAAACTATTACCTAACATGCATCGTGAAAAGGCCCGAAGGGCATTCAATATTTCCACATGCGGGCACATTTCCTCATGTATCATATATTTTGGTTTGGGAACGATTTATGTGAGTATAGAAACATAAATCATCAAAATCAATCGATAAACCGAATCTGAAAATTCATTACAATCAAGACATAAAAAACAAGAACTGAATAAGTAGGTTTAAAATTAAAAAAAATTGGTCCAAAGACACATAAAAGTATCATCAAAACAGCCTGAAGGACTCCATGCCACAAGGGGTCATCATCGACAAGACATCTCTACAACACTGCATCCAGTAAATGAACTAATGTCATGATCTTCCATCACCAAAGGCCTTTCTTTCACCTGTGTCAAACATGATCAAATCAATTTACACCCAAGGGGTGTCAATAGGGTTTGATCCTAATCTAAATTTGATTCAACAATGATATTCCATAGATTAATCAATACAACATAAAAAATCATGTCATTTATGATAACAATGAAGTGATGGAAATAATTTAAAAGGAATATATCTTTTAAATGTAAGAATCATTCAAATGGAATTCTCTATGAGATACTACATTTCAAAAACACATGTAAGATTCATTATATTCCATCCAAAACCACTATATTCCAATGATAATTACAAAATCGTCAATGAGGACTAATCTCGGGAACACCACTAGGATCTAGTTAGTCTCAGGCCACAGGTACCTCGTACATCGGTGTAATGTAACCATAAAATGTAAATTATCGGTCATGATCCACTAGTGGGGAACATAACCATAACCTTGTGGTCCCCAATCATCATCAATATAGTTTTGTTAGTGTTGTCATTATTGATTTTTCTCTGTGAAATAGAGTTAAAACCCATCCGGATCACTATAGTACTAGTACATATCCACCCTCTTAGATATTAGGGATCCCACCTTTGTGCTCAAACAATTGTCTCATGATAAATATATCCATTAGTACATAATAAATTTGGTTCTAGTAATAATTAACTCAAAACAGTAGCTACACATTTTTTTCACAACTTAATGCACTCAATAAAACCTTTAGGATTTAAATAAAATAACTTCACAAAACATAACAATGTTTTGCACACAAAATTACATAAAACCACACATTTGACACCATGTTCATACCCATATTCATCAGAAAATAATTTTCTACCCCTAAACATTTCTAAAAAACAATTAAATGAGTTATTAAACCACCCCAATTTGCATAACAGAAAATAGACATGTAAAACACCACATGTATCAAAAAATTGGTACCTAAAAATAATTTTCTAAAAAATGTCACCAAAAAGAGATTTCAAAGAAAAGATATTGAGGTAAATGTGTGCGAAAAATATAAATTAAGAAATTCTTACTCATTTATCATTGATTAACCATGAAATAACCTACCACAATTGTCAAAAACCTTAAATCCTTGTCGAAAGGATCAACCTCACAACCTATGCACCACAAATAAGTTTAAACAAACATAAAAATAGAATTTCATACCATGAAATACAATATAAAACCCTATTTTCGAGATCATACTTTCTAGTCATTAGGAAATTCAAAAATAAGGTAAGAAACCCTAATAATATTGGAGCAAGAAAGGAAGGAAACCTACTTAATTGGAAGATCTTAAAAATGATCTCCACAAATATAGTTGTACATGAATTTTTTATTTTCTAAAAATGTATGTGAGTTTTGAATAAACATGAGGAGGTCATGTAAGAATTAGAATTGGGGAAAAGAGTGAGAAATGAAGGAGTTATTAAGGAATCAAAGTACCTATTCAAATATTTAATATTTGAGAAATCATGAAAATATTTTCCTTAATCCATGATGTTAATGAGATCGTTAGTGGTAGAATATAATCATGGGTCATACTGATGTATGTGGGTTTTAGATGGGAGGTGGAATCATTGAAAAAGAGTAAAAAATTATTATGTTATTAGATAAACAAAATTTGTATTTAAAAATGTATATGTGTTTACGGGAAGTGCAAATTCCTTAAATAAAAACCCAATTCCACCATGAATGGATTCATAAATGGTCCAAAATGATATTTTGTTGTTATTCTGTTAGTTTAGGCCATTTTGAAAGTGGAACGTGTACAAACTGTAGAAAAATGAATCAGTTATAAAACAAAAAAATTAAGATTAATTTTGGAAATGGGCTCACGGTTTGGACAAAATTTTAAAAATCCACAATTTCAAACCAAAATGCATGGGGAACCTACACAACAAAGACCAAATTGAAATTAAATGAAAAATTCCTTTAAAATATATCATGGATGTGACATCACATCTCTTCTCATTTTTTCCAAGGTTCCCACATTTCTTCATTATAACACATGGATTCATAAACACTCTTAAATTTTCCAAACATGGTGTTCTTCCATATTGCATTTCATATGAATTTATATATAAAAGTGGTGTATTGAAGAATTATTTTTCAATATACATAGTGGCACTAATGGAATACCTCCAAATGTAATGATAGATACCATGTTCATGTAGCACAGTTCTCCCCGTTTTGACCTCTCATATATTGTTACTCCTAGAAACCCCATTTGGTGAGGTGTGTGTAGTGAGATGAACTCATTCCCTTGTCAATGAATCTCAATATAACATTCAAATTCAGATTTATTAAATTCACCACCATTTTCAGTTCTTAGCTTATATATTAAATACATGCAGTCCTCCCCAAGATTACTACATAATCATCTAAACATTTTTCGAGCATCATTATTAAGTATCACATAAATTATTCATGTAATGAGAGAAATTACATTGATAAATGTTATGATGTACTTATATCCAATGGTTTATTATTCGTAAATTTTACCATTGATATCAGAATGAATACGTTAATGAGGTTTCTTTGAAAAAATCTCAACATTATTATACCATGATTTTTTAGATGTTCCTTTCTAAAAAATTGCGAAACACTAATATCATATTTCTGACATATCATGAATGTCATAAATGTTGTCTATCAATGGAAACATGCTATATTTTTTTCACATGTTTCCATGTCTTTTATGACACAATTTATTTTTTTCACTATACACAAGTATCCATATGTTTATATTTCACCAACATCGAACAAGTATCCTTTTGTACATTTAACTCTTTTAATTACCATTCCATCATCCTCACTTTTCAAAAAAACCCCATATTTTAAGATGATAACATTTCATCTCTCATAAAATAATTTTAAAACATTCACGATGTTTTTTATCCTATCCACATATAATGATTTCATTGATTTCATAATTTCATTAGTATTGATTGCTAATGCACCTATTTTATTTTCATAGATTCGTCCTTTCCAAATCTCACAATTCCTTCTCTAAATAATTTATCATTTGTTAATATCATTATGTACCCTATCAAATGGGAATAAAACACACTATCATGAATATATTTTCATTATATTTTTATATATTTTAAATAGGATTCAAAAACAATTGCATTTTTTCTTCCTTTTCATTCTTCACCTCTAGATTTTGATTATTGTTATGAAATTTTTGTTATGATGATAAAAAAAAGATATCTGTTAACAAGACGTCCAGCACAATCACATCATTCACAAAAAACATCTAGTGGTTGGAAAATATTCTTTACATTTACACTAACTTTCTTATGCATCTTTTGATATTTCATCCTAGACTCCATCTTTTTAGAAGATTGACTCCCCTATAAACCATTTATTCCAAAAAAAATTAATAAATTTGATTTTTATTGATACGGTGGATATTTTCCATAGGGATTAATCTTGTAAAACACCATATATAACCATAGAAATAGTATTTTCCTCATAAAACCATAGAATGTCTTTTTTTATGAGTATATTACTCAGACACATTTTTTATAGAAAATTATTGATCACAATCCCTTGTATTTTCAAAAGGATCCTTATTAATAAGTTTATATTTATTTTTATACTTATTGGAATGAGGATAAATATAAATTTATATAGAATCAGGGTTTTTAGAAACTATTATTTTTTCAAATTTGTTAATAACAACAGTATATATACCATTCTAGACTTTCTACTTCTTAGAATCAATTACATCCTTCTTCAAACCCATTGAAGGAAAATTTGTGTTCACCCTTATCTAGGATAACCATAAAAAAACATTCTCCGGCTTATTAGATAATTTTTTTGAAACATTTATCCCTATATTTATCTTTAAAAAGATTTTTTTGTATATGTACCAACACTTCATATTTTTTCATTCAGCTAGATATCTAGATGATCATTACAATTCGTTTCTTCCTTAATATTTTTTATCAATTTATCAATTTATTTGATCATCCTAAATTTCTATAAAAACCGTCTTGTATATTTATTGATGTTATTTAATTCAATAGTTTCTTAGTGGTGTTCTATTGCCATACAATCTTTCTGAAGCACACATTCTATTACTATTTAGTATAAAATTCTAATTGTGTTTCTTAATCATTTACAGAATATATTTCTCCAAAATCATACCTATTTTTTGTTTCAATAAAAGAATTATTGCTAGAGATTTAAAAACATGTAGATACTTCTTCACCTACATCATCATTATCATCATGAGATAAGAATCTTCTTCTTTTGGACGAGACAATTTTTTTATCCTTACCTATAGATTTTTTTATTCCTTATCACAATGTTTCTTCCATGAAATTCTTTGTCTTAATTCCTTATCATCTATATCATCTTGAATTATTATATTTGGACAACTATCATCAATGTGCCAAATTAATCCACATTAAAAACCCTTATAGGTATGATTTAATTTATATATACACGGACATATTGTCTCATTTTTAGAAAATAAGAATGAAATTACAAAATCATTTTTACATACCTCATTTTTAGACACACAATCAGCAACATCACCATCATCAAGAACATTCATAGAATTTTCATTCATAGAATCTTTGAAATAAATTTCTCTATCAAAATTTTTTATATTCATATTATTCTCCATTATCATTTCATAGGTGATGAGAGTGTTATGAAAATTACCCCGTGATAATGTTTCAGGGTCTCTTTCTGCCATTAATGAATCTTTATCAGCAAACATGTCTAGAATAATTATTATGATATTTTCAAAAATTGTAAAATGCTTCATCATTCCACCTAGTAATATAATAGTGCAAAATATTTCATTCACCCTAGTATTGATGTTCCAAACATATCCATACTCATCCATTTTCAAATATTTTTACATCAAACACTAGTTTTATAGTTTATTTTTCTTCACTTTTTTATTTTGTTTATATATGTTTTGCAACATAACCGAAATAAATTTAGCTATAGAAAAATCATTCACTCTTAAAAACTCAGATTCAAAAATATATGAGTTTAAATTATTTTTATCTATTACAACATTCTCAAAATTATTCATATTTATAGGTGTGAGAGGGAACTTGTCATCAGTATGTGGAAATCGATATGTTATAGATTCAAGGGTATCATAAACAAGATATATAACATAAGGAATCATTTTATCTTTCATGATATGATATTTTTTTTTGATGATATGAAGAAAATTACTGATCAAGAAATTCATATTCCTCATCAAAACAACTCTTAAAAACATAAGAAATGTGAAAATTAATGGAACATTAAACTCTAATTCCAACTGAAGTTGCCCAGTCAAGATTCATTATTCACTTATTAGAGAATGGGGTGAATTTGAAATATCATTATATTTTATATATCATTATAATGGAGATAACCACTAAATCCTACTTACTATTTCATTCATTGATGAAAATAATTCCAAAACACATTCATAGGATCCTAGGAATTTACATTGTTCATTACATAACATGATTATATGAGACTATGATATGGTTTGGAAACAACCGGATACAAAAAAATCCTATTTAAAAAAATCATTTTAGTAGAATACAATGAGTAGTAAATGTCCTTACACAAATGTTGATTTATTTTAATAGTCCAATAATACATTTATGAAGCACTATGTAAACAATCTAATAGTTTGGGTTCTTCTTCTTGAACAAAAAATGTTATACAATTTTTGTAAAAAACCTGGTTAATAGGAATCCTGATCAACATTCAAAAATATTATTCTTCAAAACTAATCCTCACATTTATTAATATAATATAGTAATAATTTCATGCACATCATAATGATACTTTTTCTAATACCCATGTTGGATTTCAACAAATAATGTCACAAAACAGAAATCCAACATTTGAATATAATATTATTTTTGGAAATTAATTTCATATAATATTTTAGTGAATTTAAAAACATCCTAGGGTCCTATGTCAACTATGTTTCTTCAACCAATATCTTCATATATACTTTTCATACTGTGTCTCACCTTATGGATAAAGATATTTGTGGACAACCTTCCCATCCACGGACCACCTATGATTCGGGGACATCTGATGCCCCGTGAATTGTTAATGCTATGTGGCACCATTTATATTTTGGAAATTTATACTACAAACATATTCAATGTATTTTGTCCATGAAAATTATTATTCACATAAATTACATTCTATGAACTAAAATCCTTTATGGAAATCTCCCTTGAGAACAAATTCTTGTTTACTTAATTCACCTTTTTAAACTCATTTAGACTTACAAAAAATTTTACATCAACAATGATCTCTTATGATAAATTTATTTATCTCATGAACCTATTATTGGTCTTTAAATATGTATATAGGATCTAACAAAACCTAAAATCTAATTTACCCCAATCGTTTATGTGGTACAACCTTTACTGAAAAATTTCTATGCAGTCTACATAGAACCATTCTCCTTTGGAGAGAATGATTTATTTGTAAAATAATTACCCTATCTAGCATCCTAAATCTCTCCCTAATTTTGAAGATTAATAACATCCTACAAAGTATGTACCTCCCATGATCTTTGAGTCTCCTTCATACAATGAGCCTCCTATGTACTATTCTCCAAACGATGTCCATGTAGTGTGATTTTGCGGTTTGCATATCGCTACAATGCATAAATCCTCTTTTGAAGATATTTTTCTCTATTCCACATACATATTTTTTAGTTGAATATAACATATATTTTATTGTATGAAATTTATTCCACAGTATCATTATCATAAAACCTTCTTTTTCAATAAAACAAAACCCCAAATTTCAGGCTCAATAATATAGAATATACTGGGAAACGATGCCACCATAAAAATCTACTTCAACCACACCAACAATATTGATTCATGTCTATCTAGATTTATAAATAGTCACAAATTAACTTATCATTATATATTCAACTATTTTCTTTAAAATTTAACTTATTTACAATACAAATGAATTGATTTCATCATTACCCCCATATTTTGTGATATTTAACCATTGTTTGATCACATTTTCAATCATCATATTTTACAATGAATGTATTGTAACTTCCATGAATTCTATAAACATAACTACTTCCTATATAAATATACTTTTTTATGAATTGTGAGTTTTATTTCATTAATACGAGGTTAAATCTCATAATAATCATTTTCAAAATGAAGTGAATTTTTTTTCTCAAACATTCGTGAGAAAAAATGGGTTTTTATAAAATGGAATAAATGATTTCAATGATGTTTAAAAATGTGTCTAACATTTCAAAATAATATGGGTTTGATATAGGTTGTTTTGATTAATATTATAGAGCAATCATGAAAAACTAATGTAGAAAATATTATTATTAAATTGGAAGTAAAATATCTCTAAATAATCATGATGAAGATAAAAGATCTTCCACAGGATATTTTAATATGATGTTTTTCATGAATTTTATTATAAAAAATAAACAAAAAATTATATGTAATTTTATTATAGACGATGAGGTCACCCTAGATAAGGATATTATAAAAAAAATGTGAGTAAAAGATAATGGATATAATGTATAAACATGAGAAATTCATGGTTTACATGGGATATGATTTCAATGTTGGTCATTTGTGAAAATATTGAAGAATATAACCTAATAACTGATTGTATATCTAGTTTTCTATTTTCCAATCACTAATTACATAATATAATTATGTTGATATATTGATGTCTATTTTAATTATTAGAAATATCTTAATTATGGGAGTGAATCTATTAAAAAAATAATCTGATAAATGTGAAACATCAAGGAAGACATATGATTATATTAATATTTAGAGATATTATATTATTGGTAAATAAATATTATGATATTATTCATTTCATAGTGCTAAAATAAATTAGGATACAAGGTTAATTAATATGATGAAATTATATATTTTCTATATAAACTAACTTGGATATATTGTTATATATCTTATTTAATAGACTTGGTCTTACTATAATGGTACATATTTTCAGGTGAGAAGAATGTTATAAAAAATAGGTAATTATATAATAATTATTATTTTAATATAATTTAATTACATTTTCTAATTAATTAATTTGATCGATATTACATTTTATTTATTTATTTTAGTCACAAATTTCATTCAATACAAATTCATATGAAAGAAGGATCTATCACAGATCCCCTTCATCATGTTTTTGAGAATACAGTTTCAATATAAATAATTTGATATTTTATAGTCATCAATATGTCTTATATAAGGAGGAATAAGTCACATGTGGGAATTAGTATAGTTTATAAATTAAATATTAACTAGAATGTTTTTTATTTCTGGGATATTAGGAAGGAATTATAGATTCAGGAGAGGTATAAACTAGTTAATGATTCCAAAAAATGTTGTGACAATAAATAAAAATAAATATTATCAGATGAGTGGTATCTTTACATGATCAATAAAATAATAAAATTCTGAAATATCATATACTATGACATTTGAAATTTAATTTTATTGAAATAACTAATCAATGAAAATCAAGGTTACATGTGGTCTAAATCATTGTTTCATATGGGTTTTGAATATATTTTGTTTTTAGTGGTGAAATTTTCTATTTAAGATTCATGTATCACTAAGAGTGTTGCAGTGAATTAGTGATATGGTTTTATTTCCTAGTTCATTGTAAATGAAGCATCATTTGCCTCCTAAACAATATTTCTCTCCTTGGTGGAGAAAATTCAATCACACATCCAATGGAATTTATAAAAATCACTACTCAATAAGAATAGTTACGTCCTTCGTGTGGATTGGAAATAATACAACACCACACAATCCGCAATAAATAAATCCTTATGTATTTAATAAAAATAGTAGGAGATTCCCTTACACATGGGTGACACTATGTAAATAATCCAATAGTGTATTCATGGAGAACTATGTAATCAATCAAAAATTTCATGTGATTTTTCTATCAAAAAATATGTATTGCTATTATTTTAAAAACAAGTTACATTGTGTCTTGATCATCTATTAAATATATGATAATTCTAAAAAATTCTACACATACTTATCTATAATCAATTAAGAAAATACGATACTTTTTAATGATACATAGTCTGATACCCAAGTCCTATTTAAACATATGATACCTCAAAACTGAAATCCCACTTTTATGTGTATTGTATCTTTATAGAAATTTCTTTTTGATATGATATTATTTACATTGATAACATTACTGAGTCCTCTATGAACTGTCATTATTCGACCACAAACATCATGTATCATTTGTTTACTAATTTTCAACATGAGGCGTGAGTAATTTTCGGAAAAAATTTCATTTCATTGGCAATGTCTTCTTCCTGGAAGGCTGATGCCCCACAAACTGCTAATTCATTATGGCCCCTTTTAGGTTACAGACAATCTATATCGCAAAAGTCATTTGTGTACTATCTCTAAAAACTACTTTCTATGTGGAAATAAATCCCCAAGAACTATTATCATTCTTAGAATTATCACTTATAAACATATTCTCATTCATATAATTCTTCATTTCTATCACTTTTGGATTTAGCTGAATTCATACATAAGTGATGATTAAATTAAATAAGCATTTCACTTTCTAATTTTTGATTTATGGGAATTTATATAAGAAAATATTATCCATACAATCCTCTAATATATTTTACCCAAAATATTGATGCTATTTAACATTGGCTATAGACTATAATATAGTTTTTATAATGTATTTATCCTTCAAAGTAACTTATTATTCAGTAAAAAATAACCATTTGAGATAGTCTAAATCACCTTTCCACTCTGGAAACAACAATCCTCTAGGAAACTATGAACCTCCCCTGAACTGTGAGAATTCCAAAAATTTAATTTACCTAATATACTATTTTCCATACATGGTCCACATAGTGTGCTTTAAGGTCATCATGAAAGTACTATTCATAAATCATCCTTCACTAATTTCTCTTCGTCTTTCTGAGTACATTATTTTTGGTCTAGTAACTATGCTTATGAGTCCATGGATATTAATCCACAAAATTTGTTGCAAAAACTATTCACCTTTTTTTAAAAAAAAATCTATATTTGACCCCTCTATATTTGGAAAACACTAGTATACACTTCCACTACAAAAATATGCCTTGACAGAACTAACCATAATGATTTATGGTTTTCTGTAATTTTCAATATAAAAATTGACACATGGTTTAGTATTCATCAATATCCTGTATAAATTCACTTAATTTCAAAATGTATCATTTTCATTAATTATTATCCAAATATATTATGATATTTTACAGTTGATCAATCACTTTAAGCTTCGTCATATTTTCCAAATAGTGTATCATAACATCCACATATTCTAGAATCAATTTTTTTAATCAATTATAAATATATAATTATTGAGAATTGTATTTTCCGAAAATAATGTTATGTTCGATTATCTACTTTTATAAAATGTGGTGATTTTATTTCATCTCATACTTTCCTGTCAACAAAATAAAATACCTGAATATTGTAATATTTTCTACCAACATTTCCCTAAAAATATCCCCCATAGATTTAATTTTAAGAAATGATTCATAAATCATGGAACATTTTATTGAAATGAAATAGATTTCTCATCAAAAATTCAAAACCTATGTGAGTAAAAAATTCATGGGAAACAAGAGTTATGGATTGAAAAAACAATGCTTTCCAAAATAAGATACTCCTAGATAACATCATCATATTTATTCCTTAGTATTCCCCACTTATTCAACCTTCTAGGAATACAATTTTTTCCCAAAACCAATTGATCTTATAGTTATAATTTTTCACACACTTAATGATATATTTAAATCTTACCCAAATCTCACCCTTTATCATTACATTCATAAGTTTATAGTTATGAAACAATTAGCCACCAGGACAACATTGTACAATGTTATGAAGATACAGAGGAATAAAACACTCCTTAAACATGATGAGAATGTTGTACGACACCAATGTTCCGAAACAATTTATATAATTGTTCCTTGGGTAATTTATTTTAAATTTTCAACAAATGTTTCTTCTGTGCGGACATATTCTAGCCTTAATTCATACTTCTCCATTTGATATTTGATAAAATATTATTTTTTGGAAAATGATGTTGAATGATATTATTGTATTGAATCCCTTATAAGTTTGATTTAACTTTGCTTATCACATTCCAAGATAATGGTTAACAAGACATCAAAAACTACCTATTCCAACCTATTTTTCACCCACATAAGTTCATTAGATGCTTGAGTGGCTAAAAAATACTCAATATCAACTATTATATGTGTCAATAAATATTTTTTTTCTATGTATTCCAACTAATAGACATTTTCCCAAAATATAAAACAACCCAAGATTTGGATCTCCTATCATCAAAATTTACTACCCAAACAACATCTAAATACCCAATCAAATGAAAAACAAATGTGAGATATCATAATAGATTTTGACTTTTTTTAAGATGATATATCAGAGAATGATTTTTTCAGCATGTAAATGTGATTCTTTAGGATAAATCATAAATCCCAAACAAAAGATAATAAAATAAAAAAGTATTATTCTAGGGGTAGTAAAATATAAAAAACATCTAATCAGCATCCTATAATTTTTTTGATCTTCTTCTTTTTCTTATCCATCATTAAAAAACTGAGTTACCACTGAAATTTTAGTAGAAACTAGATTATCATTTTTCCACTCCAAATATATTAGGAGGATCCTTTCATACATTTCATGAGATGGAAAATGTGTTTCATCTTGGGTATGATTTGTAACCGAAGAATGTATTTCATTTATCCCAACATGGAAATCTCAAACAAAATTTCCACTCTATTGAATATAATTCAAAAGATGTTTCATC
Organism: Viscum album; assembly: GCA_963277665.1. Classification (NCBI taxonomy): domain Eukaryota; kingdom Viridiplantae; phylum Streptophyta; class Magnoliopsida; order Santalales; family Viscaceae; genus Viscum; species Viscum album. Next base: position 792,035,260 of record OY728143.1, on the reverse strand, counting down.
GTTCTTATAGAAGGTAATTTCATCATCATAAACAATTACAATGAGGGAAAATTCTAGACATTATTTAATTTAATTATTTATATCAAATCCTTTGTTCATAAAAATCATATAATGTATGCATTTATCCAAAATGAATTTCAATTCCCTTAGAGAATATTTAATCCCAAAAAATGATTTTTGTATCCTATACATAGATCTTTCATCTTTCTCCATAACTAAATCAATTTGGGTTTTCAATGTAAACTTCATAAAAAATATCACCATTTCAAAATTATATTTCACATAAATGTAGAAAACATATATTTTCTTTGAAAAAATAGAATGATAATTTAATATTGATTATAAATGGTCCCCTAGAAAAAAAAAGCCTCATAAAATTAGACTAAATAAATTTGGTGGTGGTCTTTAAAAAATGATCATGCATTGTTTCTTATAACTTCACCTTCTTTATTTGTCTGGTCAAAAAAATTGCTTTATACTAATATCATTTATATAATATTACATGGGAATGAGTTCCCATGTATCATTATATTCAATCTAATTAGGTTATTCATTAATAGAATAAGCACATTATGGATTATATTATGCTTCATTAAAATCATTCTGTTTTTCATTTTAATACAAGAACTTGTGTTAATATTCTTTTGATATTATTATAGTCAGAACATTCTGAGGATGATATCCAATAAAGTTTTGAGCCATGAATATCATATTCATGAAAATATGACTTCTTTTAGTTTCATCATCATCACATGAAATAGATAATTACAATTTTCTTCTTTAGTAAGAATACAACTATTGGTATCCTTATAATAATTTTTTACAAAACGTTCCATATCCAGCACAACTTCTTTATGATCATAACTAAGTTTTATTTAAATAAATTATAAAAAACATTCATATCTATTGAAATATCATTCATTCTTGTTTCATTATTGAAATATCAATGTCAACTTCTTTCTGGAGAACAGCCAAGAAAAAATTAGAACATCACCACTTTGCTCAAATTTTAAAAGGTTTCCACCATTCATTATTAAAAACATGGACTCCCAAAATACCATAATTGTTCCAATCATTTTTTCCCACATAAAAATCATTCATGTTGATTCATATATGGAATTTTCTATTAGGATCATAGTGTTTTAATATACATATCAGTGCTCATGTATTTCCTAAAAAATTATTGAGAGAGATCATATTCAAGTAACATAGTTCTCCCCTTTCTAAGAAGACTTATATTCATCCTCTCATAAACCCCCAATAATTTTATCTGTTTATGGGGATCTGAACTCATTATAAATTCAATTATTCTTAATAAAACATTCAAATTATTAATTATTATATTCACTACCATTTGCAGTTATCAACTTATTCACTGAATACCCACATTCCTTTCCAGTATTCCTCTGGAAACACTTATACATTTTTATATAATCTTACAAAATTATCATATACATTACACAAGTAATGTGATGGAATTCATAAATTAATATGATGATGATATTATCTCAAATGGTTTATTATTTTATCATTGGCCCTTATATATCCAAATGAATTAGTTGTCGTGGTTTTTTTCATCAAATATCATCTCTCATACCCTCTGAATTTGTTATTTTTCCTTTCTGACATATAGTACTACCCTAATCACTTCATCATGAATTATAAAAAATACCATGTAATTTTTCAATCCATAATGACATAATCTTTTTTCTTTGGAATCAATTTTCATTATTATTATTCCATATATAAATTGCTTCTGTTATACCCATGTAACAAGAGTATTGTTTTTCACCAACATAGAACATGATTCCTTATTTATGTTCACCACATTTAACTATCATTCAATCACCATATTTTCCCTAAAAACCCATATTTTCTAATGAATAATTCATTAAAGTCATCAAAAATTAATGAAATGCCTCGTAGGATTTATTTCATCCAATCAACCTATAAATCATTCTTGGATTTCATTATTTATTTTATAATAATGGTTAGTCAAAACCAAGGATTTTTAATGATTCGTATTTTCAAATGTCACCATTACTCCTCTAAATACATTCAAATTTTTTAAAAACATTAATCCTACCTTAATATAGTATGAACAATGACAATCATGAATCTAGAGACATTATACTTTAATTAGTTTTACTAAGGTTTCAACCAAAACTAATTTTTATTCTAAATTTTATTTTGTTGACTTGGGATTATGAGAATTATTAAGAAAAAATTGTTATGAATAAAAAAACAAGGAAACCCATAAAATGATGTGTAAGTAGTTCGCATCATTGAAATATATTGTCCAGTGGTTTGAAACTATTATCAAATTTTAAACCGACCCTCCCATGATGCATCTAATCACCCTTCTCAAACTTCTTCTTTTCTGAGTATTGACTCCACATGAAACAGTTCCTTAAAAAACCTATGAAATAGTAGTAATGTTATTAGATGACCCAATGAATATTTTTCTTTTCCAAAATCCTCCACAATATCAGTAGTATCTATCTATAGATTAATTGGCTCTAAATGTTTTGGATTGAACAATGTTGGTTGTATTTTTGTAAAAACCTGTCTTTCAAGAACATTGTTGACCACCATCCAAACTATACTCAAATAGAACGTTTTTCTTCAACACATATTTTGTTTCATCCTTGTTGTAAAAAAATGTATTATAATATTTTTCAGACTATGGGTTTTTACAAAATTATGGTCTTCCCCTTTGTTATATTTTTACACATACATAAAATTATGATCATTCTTATTCTCGAAAACAATTCTAGATTACTTCCCATTCTTTGAAGGTAATTTTTTCATCCGTATTGGGTTTAAAATTACCATAACATTCACCAGGTACTGAGATATTGTTTTTAAACTTTATTCCATCTATTCAGATTTATAATGGATTTTTTGTAAACAATCCAATGCTTCTCTTTTTTTCCATCAACCTTACTTCATGATGTTCATTTTTTGATCATTGTTCTCTAAGAGGATTTTTTATGATAATAAAAATAACTTGTCATCATGTATTTATTCTCTTAAAAACCTTCATTTTTTATTAGTTTTCATTATTTACTTTTCTGGTTTCCTTATATCTCTTTCCAATCATTCTCATGCATTCTTAAAACTCTTCTTTAATATTAAATTCTAATTGAAATTATACTTCTTCAAAACTGAAGCTTCTGAACTATTAAGAATTCATTTTTTATATAAAATAATTCTCTCCAACCATTTCAAAGGATATTTTAGATTCTAATTCACTTGCATCATCATCATCATATTGAGATATGAAATCTATTTTTTTTAATTTGATGATTTATTAATCTTTCTTTCATGAAATGGTTGAATCCTTATCACCATAATTTTTCATGACCTTCTTGGACTTTTTTATTTTTATCACTATCTTCTTGTATAATTAATTGTGGAAAATTAGTAGTAAAGTACCTAATAGATCTATATTAACAAATCAGGGGAAGTTTCCATTTAGGTTTACCTGTATATTTTCCATCATTTTTAGAAATAAAGGATAAAATATCATCAAGATTTTAACATACCTCATTTCCAGATCCAATGTCAGCAACATAATCATCCTCAAGAACATATGTAGAATATTTTTTGTAATAGTATTTAATGAAATTAATCCATCATATTTTTTTTCTCTTTATATTATTTAACCTTAACAATTCATTAGTCATGATAGTATTATTAAAATAATCTAGAGTTAATGTTTTAAGGTATCTACCTTCAAAATAAGATACATTATCATGAAAACTGTCAAGAAGAATTCATATTATCATTTAAAAAAGTATATAAAACATCAAATTTTCATCAATATTTATGATAGTGATAAAATTTCATTTAATCGTCTAAAGGTGTCCCCAATAGATTCATACTCACCCTTTTTCATGTCTTCAAACAACAACCTCTAGATTTGTAGTTTATCTTTATTAGATTCTGTATTTCTTTCATTGATATTTTTAGCTTATAACATACACCATTACTTAATGAAAAACCTATCTCTCTTACAAAATTATGTTCATTAAGTGATGAGTGTAAATAATTTTTAGATTTACTATCATTCTCAAGATTTGTCTCATCGATAGGTGTAAGAGGAACCTTTTCATCAATAATAGGAAATTAATATATTTTTGACTCAAGGACATCAAGCACAATTGATATAAGATAAGGCATATTTCTATCATTATAGATATGATAGTTATTTGCATCAAATATCATAATCCTCTTACTATTCTTGTAATTATGATTCTCCACCCCAAATCCAACTCCCAATATTCGCAATGGGGATTGGAATGGATTATTTGAATCTGATACTAATAGAAGTTGACATGTCAACATTCAAGTATCAGTAAGTGGGGGAGGGGTGAATCAGTGATATCAATTCCATTTATATTTCACTATATATGAAAAAACCTTCACATGATATTAATGATATCTTTACCTAAATAAAACAGAACTATCATATATCCACATGATCCCAAGAATTAACATGGTTCACTACTGAACAAGGGAAACTATATCCCTGGTACGGTTTGGATACAATCCAATGCCACACCACCCACTATAAAAAATATAGTTTTATGGAAGACAATGAGTGGGATATAACCTTACACTCATATAGAATTATGTAAGAAATCGAATAGTGTGTTCCTATTACACTATATATACGATCCAATAGTGATGGTTATTCTTATAGAATTGAATATATTATTCAATTTTGGTAACATACCTATTATTGTGCATCTAGATCTAATTTGACTAATATGATCTTTCCATAAAATTATTCAATTTCAAACCGAGAGGATGATAATAAAATAATGAATTTCATAATGAAACCTAGTCCAATACTAAAATAAAATTTTCATATCTGAATTCTCACAACTATGATCCAACTATTCCGTGTACTGTTAGTTTGAGGAAATTACATTCCAGATTTTTTTTTCTTTTTTTAAACATTATTGAGTCCTTCTTGAAATAACCTACATCCAATGTTAACTAAATGTATCCTCCCCATAAAATTTTCCTTATCTAGTTTTATTTATTCATATAACTCTTTCTCTTCTATGGACTACCTCTACATCACAGATGACTAATACACCCAATAACTGTTGATGTCTAGGTGCCTTTTTACATTGTAGAAAATATAACCTGAAAACCTCTTTTGTGTACAATACCCATGAATATTCTTCAATATGTAAATGATTCCCCTTGAACTATTATCCTTCATGAAATTCTCGGTTATGGACATCTTCTCATTTATATAACCTTTCATTATAAACCCCTTCTAAAATACCTGAATTCTTATAGTAGTGATGATAACTTCCAATAAAAGATTATATATCTCATGATCTGATTATGTTTATTTATATATGTAAATATGATCCCTAAAATCTACTCATCTAATTTAACTGAAACCACTATGAACTATGATGTAGTATTAATAGCTCGTTTCTTCATTGTGTAAAATGATTTCTTCCACAATCAATATCCATTTTCAGTACCCTAAATCACCACTTCATTTGGAAAACAACACACCCCCTTTTAAATATATACCTCCCATTTACTACGAGCCTCCAAAAAAATAACCTCAATTGATTTCATTACGAACCCCATATTTCAGGATATGTAACCTTTGATTGATGACTTTTAGCATAGTTAAATATTCCATGTTATGTTTAATAAAATTCATATATTCAGTCAACATCTTTATATCATAATCAAATAGAATTTTTTATGAATTCTATGTTTAATTTCCTTAATATTATGGTCAGTATATTAATTCAATTTTATTAAATGAGGTGATATCTTTTCATCTCAAACCACCCTAACAACCATATACAATACTAGAATACAATAATCTCTATTATCATCTTTTTACTAACAAGTGGGAGTTATATAATATAATTTAAAATTTTACATTCAATTATATGATTATATGGAAACTATAAACATAAGTATATATAAATGATTAATTAAATAAACTGATGATGGTTTAATTGTGAATGGTTAGAGAACACCTGATATATTAAATTAGATAAATGGATATGAGGAATTATATAATCATTTAATAAAATTTTAAAATTCCTTGAGGAGAAAATAAAATGTAATTATAATTCAATGTATCATTGATAAGCTATTTAAAAAAATATTTCCATCGATGTAATTGTTTGTAATTATATATAGAGAATATCAATCTCAAATGTGAAAAATTAATTATCAATAATATGTTTTGGAAACTAGTGATGTGTAGATAATATCATATACATTAGTTATTTTACATTATTCTGTATATAACAATCGGATAAATGGAAACTAATGGTGAAATATATTATTTATTTCTCATCAATGATTATTTAATTCTGATACCTCATACCCATGTATAATAAAAAATGGTTCATATCATATGATATTTAGATTGTTGATTCTGAAGTAATTTCTTCTCAAGATCAATTTTATGATATTAGAGAATGTAATGGAGTTCAATAATAAAATATTGAAAAATATCTATAAAAATGGATTTTTAGTTCATTTATTATTATATAGATATTATATATTATAAAAAGTACTTTTCCAAAACCTTGGTAATATTTCAATATGTCTCATGAAAATATTAGAATGGATCTTTTTTCACTACTCTTTATATATTGAAAAACCCATACTTTCTCACTAAGAAAAAAACCCCCAATAGTTTTTGGAATAAAAAATATCTTTTATATTCTGTAAGTTAATTATGATAATGTTTTATATTGAGAATAATGAATATAATAATTATGAATTTGTAAATATATATGATGATGGAATATTTTTGCAATATACTTTTCTTGAATGTAATAATGTCGTAACAAAATAAAACATAACTCGATATTGGAAACAATAAATTTAAATATTGATAATGATAATAATAGAATTTGTGAATAAAAAATTAATATTTAAAAATATTATAATTAATATTTAGATTAAACAATTTTATTCTGCATTAATATTGAATTCTCTCCTATAAACACTAATAGTGGATGTGAAAAACACAATGAAATTCTAGTCTTAGTTCTTATTGAAAGTGGTTACAGTATAAAATATATTTACATCAATAATATTTTATGAAATTAAGTTCTTATAGTTCAACATGGATAATTAATAGCATAAAAACCACCCATATGCTTTTAGTTTTCTCTAAATAGTCTGATATTGATTCAAGTTATTATAATATATATATATATATATATATATATATATATTAAAAAAGTGTATCTAAAATATAGAATAATAATACATGGATTTTAAAGATAATAATTATTTATTCCACTGATATTGTACTTAAATGGTGTACATTAAAACAATTAATGAGAAAATACATGTGTTTTGGATTAATACATGCCTTTCATATATGAAAAAATTTATACATTTAATATTGATGACAAAATATTATAAGAATTTTGATCAGAGGAAATTGTAATGCTCAATAAAATTGCTTATATAATAAATTCAATGTATAAAAATATATGTAATGTGTATGTTTCAAAAATTATAATTTATGGATAAGGTTGTTATAAAATCTATAAATTTATAAATATCTTATAAATTTTATATTATGATTATTCTATGATAAATCAGGCACCAAGGGGTTGGTAATAAAGAAATTATATGTATCTGAGAAAAATAGAGTTAGATAAATCATGAATTGGTCAAAATCTAAATATCAAGTGAACCTATGATATTATGATGATACTTGTATAGTATATATATGACAAATTTTTTTGACGATCATAATGATATGAATTTTAATATTTTTCCACTATATATAGATATAGATATAGTTTCTCTTATTTAAGTGTTCAACTATAATTGGATTATTAAAAACCTATAAATGACATAGGGGAAAATTATTAATATGAATGATAAACATAAATGTGTTTAATAATGGTGATCTTAAAATAGAAATAAACATAAAGCTATTATAACTATGATTATAATCGATAAATATTTGATGGTAGTATATGTAACAATATAAAAAATATCAATTGTGGGTTAACTTTATTTGAAATCATATGTATTGAATGTTTTGTTTACAGTATTACTTGAAACCATATTTCAATGTCTAAAAAATAGATTTATATTGTTATTGAAATTAATATTTTTGGATATATAATTTGTATTATTGATTTTTTATTTATTATGTTACATATGATATATCAAATTTCTTATCATTCATAAATTATAATTAGGAAGACCTAATACATGACTAGAAAATACACCTCACTAGATATGTCTTCATGTATAGTATGTTTTCATCATGCGAAAGCATGAATATAGTGTGAAATTAAATGAATAAATAGACATCCCTTATATTTCAATAAGAATTTTTTTTATTTTTGGAATTGTTTTATAAAAGAATATTCATTTAGTCGATGTATTGGATCTTCCAATGTATTTTATATGTAAAATTTTTAGTGTTATTGAAGTGTTAATGAAAATAGTGAATCATTTCGTGAACCATCATATATACATAAATTATGATTAAAAATTGAAAAATATATGTGAAATTGATTGGTCATTAATAAATTCTCACTTATGGTCATGTAAACTATATCATAGAATATACACATTAGAAACCATAAAAGGTAAGAAGTGACTAAATCAAATTGTTAAAAAAACGTTTCCCATTAATTTAATAAACTAAAAAATAACTAAATTGTGTGTTTCATGAATATTAATTAATTTAAGTTATATTATAGTATTAATTGTAAATGTATAATAAATAATTGATATTTTTTTAATGAGAATGATTAAATACATTATTACCAATCCTTTATTAACACTCAGATCATCACATAGATTGATTTAGGTATTGTCTGTTGGGATTATTAATAACATCATTGTTTCATTATTTTCATGGAAATACTCATTTATTGGAAGAGATATTCGGAGAGTTCTTGTTGATATTAGGTAATTTCTGGAATGAAGATGAATATATATTGATGTGTTGAAACAAATATAAAGGGAATAACAGATGGTTCCCATTTCTGTTATAGAATATATTTAGTTGTAATAATATTTAACTTTAATATTAATATAATTATTAAATTACACTATTTGAGAAATTATATTTAGTGTGGATAATAATGGAATATATGGATGAATAATCGCCCTCTACATATTGTATCAAAAAATAAAATACACAAAAATACCATTATATAATAGTGTTGAACATAAAATCAAACCATTTGATGCATTTGGATATATTTTAAAATTGAATATTTTAAAAAAAATGAGATTGTTGTATTACAACAGATCTGCCTAAAAAAATTATTATACAGTCACTCTATAATTCTATTCCAACATCCCACTAGAGAGTAACTATTACCATTACAAATAAGAAAAAATCTGAAAAGAAAAAAATAAGGATCAAATTTTTTATATTGGTTCACCCACCACCATTAATATTGGATCTTTTATTCTCAATAATTTTTTGTGAATAGTTCATCATTTGGTCTCATCATCAATATTTTCAAGATTAAATGATCACCATACAATTATACTCTCTTCATCTCCTTGAGTTTTGTGCACTATGGTTCAACCAGTTCCTCCAACTTAAAAACTCCCCATCTTCATTACCTCAATTTTCATTTAAATAAAACACAATATCATCTTCATTTTATAATTTTTTTACAAATTATTTTTTTCACCTAATTAACTTCTTATAATTTTTTGGATTAATATCATTCCCAATAATTAGTTTGTATAACATGAATTTTGACAACAATATATCATTATCCACTTAAAATTTGTTAACAAAATCCATATACTATTTCCCTTTCAAATTTTAACAAAATAAATTCTCCATGAAATCCCATGTAATTAATTAATTTGAATTTCTCATGAATCTGTAATTTTCATCATTTGTTTTGATGATTTAGTAATGAATTCAATGTGGATATCTTTATACTATATCCCAGTATGAAATATATTTTATATATATTATGTCTTCTATTTTAATCAATTAAAAATATTATTTAATTTTATGATTTTTTCTTTGTAATAAAATATTTATATCACATATTCCCAAGACATTTTACATAAAAATTCAACATATTATAGTTTATAGATCTTTTATTCTTCCCAAAATATTTCAATGTAATAAATAACAATATCGAGATCATTTATAACTAATTATATACTCATATTGATTAATAAAAATCTCAATAATGAATAGCATATTATACAATTTTACTATTAAATATTCCAATGCCTAAAACATAATTCAATCTGTCTCTTAACGATATATGAAATATGTCTCACACCATTGAATTTACGAGTACAATTACTGATTCAAGGTAAAACAAGAATCTTTTGCACAATATTATTCATTTAAAACATTGAAAAATTATTATATTATAGTAAAAAATACTCTTACATATGGCTTGAATGACTCATTCATTGCTTCCACATGGTGAATTTTCTACTCTACACTATATAAAAAATAATTCAATCTGATAGATTCTGATCCACTTACTCAGTACTAAGGAGTTTTAAACCTCATTTATTTTTTTAAAAAAATATTATATATAGTTACATATCTCATACCTCAATAATATTCATTATATTGAATAAAAATCATTACATTTAATGTATTATAAACTGAACCAATCTATACATGTTCTCAAATTATATTAACTTATCTTTTTTTTTATATGTCATGGATGAAATTTAATTGGTAAACATTGAAAATATATTGTCTATATTGACCAATAATACAACTAAATTTTTAAAAATAAATTTTAAAAAATTATTATCAATGGTTAATATTATTATCAATACATATCTATGTAATGGGTAACATATATATTATCCACCTTATTAATAAAAAAAATTTATCGATGAGTATGGTATTACACATCTCATATTACTGATATCTCATGATTTATAAAAGAATTTTATCATGCCAATTTTATTCACAACCATCAAATTCATCATCATGATGTTTAAAGTATAATATTTCAAACAACCTATCAAAGAGACTTCATTTTTACACTCTATGATTTTGTGGGGTATACCAATATAAGAAACATGATATTTCTATCGAAATATTTCACCATTTTAAATAAAATGCATATATGAGATATGATTCTCAATATTATCATTTATAGGCCATTTGATAACGATTTACCAGGGAAACTATATGGACCCGAATAATCTCAATAGACATATCAAATTCATAAATTTAATAATGGTAAAATCATATTTTATATTATATTCCAAATCCCCTATTAAATACCTATCTAAATAATAAATATAAAGGAAAATTGTGTGAATTAAATACCTCACTCTCCCTTATATGATCCTTTATTGTTGTATACTACATTCAATAAATAATAAACTCAAATATTGTATTACCCATTCAATTACTTTCATACAAGTTACATTTAATATGAAATGTTGAAATAAATAGTTAAATTTTTAAGACTCAACCAAAAAAATAAACCATGACGGTTTAACTAACCAAAACCCTTATTTTATTCAATAAATCTATTTAATGAAAAACAAATTCTATATTTTTATTTCATTAGATGTTATGTGGTGAATTACCATAAAAATCCATTGAAATAGTCCTTCTGTGGGGCTCTCTTTATCATCTCAACCCTTGAATAAATTTAAAAAATTTGTGTATATATCATATTTATCATTAATTAATATTTTAAGGTAGTGTGATTAAAAAAAATTTCATATATTGTACAACTTATTCATATAATTTATATAAATTTTCTTGAATCATTTTTTCATTTTTATCAAATTATAATGTTTATGGATTTCATCATATGAAAACTGATTCCACCAATTTTTCTGTACATTTTTTCCTTGCTTATCTATATATCCTCTTGGAATTTTAAAGGACCAATTGTAAGGTGGTACTTATTAAAATGACAATATTTTGTGGATTTTTACATCAATTGTATTTATCCACTTGAATAAAATACCACTCTTCCTTTATCTTAGGAATTACCCCCCATTTATAAACATTAGTAACATATCCAAGTAGTTAGAACAATTATTATTAATCCCCATTAATCAATTTTATATATGATACACAATGTTATTATATATATATAATTAATTTTTTTAATTTGATAGATTTTATGTAACAACTCTTTATATTTGATAACATAGCACCATATGAACATTATAAACAACCCATTGATCAAACCAATTCAATATTAAACACATATTATTCCTATAATGGTTGGAATATATATATAAAACCTAAAAATATAATAAAATTAATGACACATTTTCGTTTAAAATTGTAATTTAATTTTCCAATAAAACCATTGTTGATGTCATTTTTTTCCTTTTCAACTAACATTGAAAAGGTGAAGTGGTATTTTTCTAATATTTCTATCCTAAATTGATAAATCATTGTTTCTAAAAAAAATTTAATTGTATAAATACATGTAATTATTATTTATAGACCTTAACTACTATAAACATTGGATTAACCTTTAGACTACAAGGTACATGTTTCACTTATCTATTAGATTCCATTTTATCGCCATCTTGATACGACTCATGTTTTCCCCAATTAATTTGATGAATTATTTGCTAACTTCTATGTTATAAATTTTTTCTACAATACATATTTATTGTGACTCATACATACCTTCTTGTTTCAAATAATTTTTCTATTAATGATATCTATGTGTTATTTCATTCCAAAATACATTCATAATTTTTTTATCTCATAAATTTATGTCAATTTAATCATATACTACACCTATTTACCCATGTAATCCAATAAATATCATTTATTATTTTACAATTATCCTTATTTACACATTTTATATTCTAAATAAAAACATCTAAATCATCATTGATCCAATATTCAATCATTGTATTATCCCCTTCATCGTCAATACTTAAACAATCAAAAACAACTTTTATCATTTGACATAAAATTAAATTCATATTTTAATAAGATTTATATTGTTCAGTTATATATTCAAATCATTAAAATATAATTCTTTCTATGACTTCATATGTAATACATAATTGCTTTTAAATAATTTCTTTCTTCGATTTTCTTATATTTTTCATTAGATTCAAATACAACAACCTTCCTATTTCATCGTTTTTTTTGTAAAAATTTAAAATTCCATTTTAAAAATTTAACAATGATTGTAGATTTAAAATTACCATACCCTTTCCCTATTTTATAAAATTTTCTATAATCTAAATAATTTCACTAGGGAGTTAATATACTACTTCATTTCTAGAATCACCTTGTTCTGTGTTCTCAACATGACCTTAATGTTGCACTTTTCTATAAAGGATATCTTTTCTTATTATATTTACTTGAATGATGATGTATTCATCATTTCGTATTTTAACATCCCATCCTCCTAATTGTATTTATAATGAGTTTGATTGTCACATGGCCATATGGAACATCCCCAAGGCATCAAAGGAATCAATTTATTTTCATGGTCTTCATTAATATGAAAGGTATGATTTTCCCATTGTAATTAAAAAAACCTACCAAAAATGACATGAAGAAATACAATAATAGGATTCATGATAATAAATGTAAAAAACAAAACATTATACCATTTATATAAAAAAAATCAATATTGTACCAAATTGAGATACTAAGAAACATCAAAGTACACAATGGATGAAAACCAACAAAAATCAACAACATCCACATAGCTTTATGATATGAAATTCTCCATGATCCACTCGATAAAAATCCCATGTAGCATGATACACAAGTAATGAATTGGGATAACATACATTTAATTTTATATCAATGAAAAATATCTAAAAAGCACTAAAGATCCAAAGAAAAGGTGAGTAATGAAATTATATAGGCATTACCCCAATGACTGCCCTACTCCAACCACTATGAGTTATAATGTTAGAAAATATTATATGTATCAAATTAAATATAACACTTGAAATCATTTTAATAATTTATATCAATATAAAAGAAAATTTATATAAAAAATTTTTTTCTTAACAATGATAATTTCCTCTAAATTTAACCAAACAGCACATAGAAACCAAATTCATGTTCTCTTTTGGAATAAAACATTTCATGAAACATTATCATCAAAACATGAAACTACAAACACATAATCATAGTTTAATGGAGTTTACCATTGTCAGTGGGTGTTCACGTCCATAACAGATCACTTTAATAGTGTCACCCCATGACCATTATCCTCAAATTCAATTCATGCCATCATCAACATATAAAATCTTTCTATTCCATTCCTAAAAACAATTAAAATATGAAGTACCATTGAAAACACTTTTAGATCCAATTTTCATTCAAAAAAATCAATCAACCATTTGAATATCATAAAACCAATTTCACATTCCACAAAATCAACCAATTTCCATATTTTAAAAAACCTTCACCAATGACGGGTTTCATCCATTATTGCACAAAAAATTCAAAATAAATTTCATCAAGAAAGGAAATTTAGAATTAATAATTAATTTTATTATTATAGGAATAAATATTGAAGTATCCTTCATCACGATTTATGTAGAAAATGAAGACTGAAACTAAAATTCCAATAAAACCTTGGTGAATCTCAAAAACCCCACCTTATATATCATATACTATCATCACAAATTCCAAATATATAAATATTTCCAATTAAAAAAATAATATATATACATAAAATAACACGATATAAGAATCCATTAGAATAATAGACATATATTTATTGAAAACTAACAAAACCCACAATAAATGATGACTTACCACAATACTCAAGATTCAATGCTCCAAGGAATTCTTCTATATAGCTTACAAATCGATAGAGAAGGTTTCTCAGGCCTTGGAGTGGGAGAAATATTGTGTTAAGGTCAGTTAGGGAATACTTTTGGTTTCAAACCCTATACAAACCATGATCCACTATTTATGGATATTATTTTTAAACCATGAATGCTTTGACTGATGATTACAAAAAGTGTGGTCTAATAATTTTCCAACCACAACCATAAGAAAGGAACATTCATTTTTGGATCTCACAATATGAAAATTTTATTCAAACCATGAAATTTATTTTTCCCATATTTCATAGTTTCTCCTTGGTGGTCGCATTGTATGGACAGACGGTGCACTCACCCATGCACTGTTTTATTATCCCTTAACTCATTATGCACAGTTTCCCATAGGAGTTCCACAATTTCCACGATCCATGCACCAACCAATAACATTTATAAAATCCTCAAAAATTTAGAGTATGTTTGAAAATCCACTAAAACAATGCCTAAATTATTTATATAATTAAAACACATAAATTAAAGGTTTCTTACCGAAATACTAGGAATGCTACATTATCCCAACAATTAGACATTAAATCCACATACTGTATTAATCCATTATTTTAATGAATGAGTTTCATACATTTCTCATTCACTTAATTTTAACATTGAAATATATTTTCTTAAATCTGAATATCTTACCATAAAACATAATCTAAAAGACATTTATTTTCATAATAAACATTCTCTTACAAATGTAAAACACGTACAGAAAAATAAAAAAATGAACTATTAAACTCAAGGTGAATGTGATCACATAGAATCTCATGGTAAGAAGTAGGCTATAAATTTATCAACTAATATACATGAAACACATTATGCATTGCACTAAACCATGGTGGAAATTCCAATTGATTGGGCACCTCACCAACAAGTTAACATATATCAAAAGGTAATATGTATCAATGAGATATCATTCCATACTTCCTCAATTGATGATGTATAATACATGTAGAGATCATTAATAAAACATTACCACTCTCCTTGAATGATAATGGACATCGATGATTTTCATAAAATCTGCTCATATGACAACGAGATGTCCCCATCTATTTCCTAATCAACTAAATATTCTCACTTCTTTCTTGGATGAGGATCTACCCAAGTAGTGATGTCTCACCACATCCCACTCAAAAAACTAGTAAAAGATAAGGACAATCATACAATGATTCAAAATGAGTCACATATATTTATTATTAATAAATATTATTATATAGAAACACAACTAATGGTAAATACCCCTCCCATGAGCCACCCAAATCTCTTACACAAGCCCATAACAACTCTTCCAATGTTTGTATCATATTTTTCATATTTCCCATTTTATATGGATGATACATCATACTCATAGACAACTATATCCCAATGTATTTCTCTAAGGATTTAAAAAAGTAAGATATTTTTCCAATTTCTTAAACGATGTCTTTTTATAATTTCATGGATATATATTTATTAAAAGTCTTCAATTTTATGATATTTTTGAATCTGCTTTAAATGAGCCTACATTGTGATTCGATCCACTATAAATAATATGGAATTGTGTTTCTTAACTATTCATGGGAGACCTGTAACAAAATACATATATTTATACACTAATTTCATAAAATAATACAAAATCACTATAACAGGAATGTTGGTTTTTTAATCTCATAAATAACATTCATAGAATTTTAAAATCATGAAATAAACTCAGTCAACTTCCTTTTTATACCAACCCAACAAAACTATGTTCCATATTCATTTAAATATTCCATATTCTTGGATGTACAAATAATATTGAATGATGGTGTGCGTGATGATGTTTTTTTGGAAAAACCAAATGTATAACCATATAATTTCTAAAACAAAACATTGAACACCCATCTAGCAACCATCCCACAATTGTCTCACCACCACTGATTGTTGACTTCATAGAATCAAATTACGAGTCATATAAATATTATTAATTAACTATTTTTACTATTAATGGTACAAAATTAAATTGTAATTATTCTTGTGACTTCACTTCTATATTCACATTCCATGTACATATTGGCTAGAGCTGTTATAAAATTCCACTCATCTAATGCATCTTCTTCCAACAGGGAATATGAGTATATTCTTGATGCATCTGGAACCAAATTTAAAGTCCTTGTATAAATAATTATTTTATTTAAATAATTTATCGATACATCATCCATATTCATTTTCGCATATTAATATCCCTTTTTGAAAAAATATGTTTCGACCTACTAGGATTTGTAAATATAGTGAATTTATCACTAAAGAGGTCATGATGCCAAATCATCAATGCATGGAATATAACTATTAGCTATAAATCATGTTTTGGGTAGTTTCTCTCATGGAAAAACAATATTCATGAGTAATAAGAGACAACATGATCTCCCTGCATGATAATTCATCAAAACAGTATCTAAAAGCATCATAATAATCTACATTCCATTTTCCTGATTATGGTAAAATCAAAATTACTAGGGATTTAAGGTGAAGGATCATCTATTAAAAAAACATATGACATACCAGAGTCCATTGTAATGGAAAATTATTCATTATAAATGTTGTCATCGGGGAATCCAGACATGAAAAGACATGAACAAAGAATCGAGATTAATCATCCAGTCAAAAGATTCTCTATATCTCAAAGACATTCTTTGGAAGTTTCTAAGGGATAAAATATTCTAATTTTCCTATAACAACATGAACTCGTTTTTCAATGATTGCAAGTCCATCAAATGAATCCCATTATATTGAAACATCATTTTTTTGTAGTTTTCAGGCAAAAAATGATCCCCCAATATTCCCCACACTATAATAATGACTTTCCCATGCTCAAACCTTACCATATGTATGCCAACATATTAGGAATAAAAACCACCAAAATGAATATTTATTTCACTGAAATATATGATCCTTAAATTACATAAATGGACCTATTTAATTTTTAAAACCAAAAGGCTTTACCACATATTAATGATGGAAATAAATTTTTATTAAATTTTATTTGAGAATATTCTCCATCCGAACTCTCAATTGGGGATATCCTAATCACATGTTAATTTTGGAGAACCCTGTAACCCCCTATAAATTGATTCAATAGATAATAAATGTGAGGATGTTGATACCTTTTATTTATCATAACTATCTTATGTTTACAAAAATTAACACGTATCATAAGAGTTACATAAACCATTCTAACAAACAATACGGGTGCCTCAAACGAAGATGTACATCACCATATAAACCATACTCATCTAGAACCTACAACAACAATTTCAATTGATATAATTATGTTGTTTCCATATAATGAATATTGATGGTATGTAGGATTACTTCCTAGAATGAGATCAATCGTAAACTATCATTCACTTATAAGTGGGAACACTGAGACTTTTTCAAGAAAAATCATTCAAAAACTGATCAACCACTACTATAAAACTACTACTCTTGATCTATTAAACTAATTCCAAATTCATTGATGACATATGGTATGAGGGATTTTCAACTACTGGTTTTTCCAATCCCCTATCCACTTCCATTAAATTTGTCTCTCCTCTAGATAGAAGAATGAATCTATATTTGGATACTAAACTGGTTATTATGGTACATCAATCGATGTGATCTTTGATCATTGTGATCAAATCCATACTCAAGATTATATAATATAAATCCTTCTCAATAAAAGAGAAATCATTGATTTCTATGGAGCTGTAATCTATTAGTGAAAATGCACTGCACACAAAGGATGGAAATTCTATTTGGCCAATATGTTTATGATGTTTTAACACAGATGACATCATGTCACCATATAAATACATAAAATAAATAACAAAAGGGTAAATAATGGAGTGGGATAAAACCATATCAAAATAATACTTTGTAAGGGTAAAATATAAATAAATCCTAAAATTGATAGTTGATGGTCCAGAAATATCATCCAAAATCATATGTTCTTCTCCAAATAAATTCTTCTTCTCCACATCTCAGTTTTCCCTTAGGTATTTGAGGAATTTTAAATCATCTCATCGTCTAATTTTGAGTCATAATCCCACCATGGAAATAGATGCCCCCTATTGGTTATTCCCAACATTAGAGTTACTTAATTTTCAAGTGGGAATCAACATGATTAATCATCCCTTAGTTAATGCTATGTCAATTTTGGCCACCATCATTCTATTAAAAATCTAAATATAATCTGTAATAAAAATAAGATCAATCGTCTAGCCAATTTAATACATTAGCCCCAAATCCAAGATGATTCCCTCGAAGGATACACTAGTAACAACATCAGGTGGAAATCTAATAAAATTCATGAATTTTTTATACACCACATCAAAAAATAAATTTCCTACTTCATGATGAATATGTCCTTTTTTCATTAAATTATTAATGTCTGAGGATATAAGTTTTTGTTCAACAGTTATTCAAAATCCACTCTTGAATATCAATTTTCTAATTTATCCTTAACTGCTAAATCCAAAGAATATCTTACATGATCCTTCAACATAAGCATCACCATCTTGAATTTCATCTCTATTGGTGTTTTAATGTAATAAAATATTTGATTCATTCTATTCATCCACACATATGACTTCTATAGATCTAAATTATACTAAATGATTGGTGAATTATACATTCAAAACTAAAGGTAATGATCCATATTCCGTTTTTCATCCCTTGTGTTTCATATATCCAAATTTCGAAAATCTTGGGTAACACTCTAAACTAGAATTTGGATCCCTTGTGGCTTAAGTGCAATAACATTCTTTGCAGCTTCTTCCATCATGAATCTATGATGCCTACAAGGTTCCATTTTCTATGAAAAAATTTCTATAATTATCAATCCCTATCAATTAAATAATTAACTCTTCAAATTATATGACATCAAAACAGCCCCTAAAAATCTTCCCAAAACATATATTTCCCGTGTTCAATCATTTCTTTATGATTTCAACATTCTTTTCAAAATAAAACAATTTTTAGACTACCAAAACCATTTTCAATTAGAAATCATACATTTAATAAAAATTTCATAATTTTACGAAAGCCAAAAATTTCACTAAATAATTATTCAATATGAAATATACAATCCTAGTTTGATGTCATTCCTAAAATTCATGTCATGCAAATATCATAGGATAAACCCGTGAAAATTATATTCCTACTCTATTATGTTCCTCCAAAACACTAGTGTACCAAACTCTCCTGTAACATGATATTCAACATAAAAATGATCACAACCTCATTTTATGCAATACATTTCAGGTCTTGAAATTCCTACTCAATTATACCAACCTGAAACAAGGAATATACCAGAATGAATATCAACTCCATGAATGAGATAATTGAAGAAAATTTTTTCATGAAGGACCAAACAAGCTGATACAACATTAAACATTTCACCCTCCTCATTATTTTGATATGGTGATGGAAGGTTACAAGGCCTTATGTGATATCCCCAAGGCTAAAAGGGATGGAAATAAATTCCAATGGCATCATTAATAAATGTTTGATTACATTCAATGTCAAAACAAACAACCTACCAAACAAAGAATAACCAAAGATTAATACATTAATAATGATAATAAATGTAATAAAACTGAATATAATACTAATTATATAAAAAAACATCATAAGTGTACCACACCAGAAGATGAAAAAACATCAATGTATGTATCATAAGGCAACCAAAAAAACTCAATGAAAACTACATAACCCCATGCTCAATAATACTCCATGCTCCATTCTACATGACATCCCAGGAATCATGATTATGAACTAATGATGTGTGAAACTTTTCCCTTTCATATATCTGGATAAACTATATCTTTCAACGAACCAACGTTCCAAAGCATAGGTGTGTAATGAAACTTAGTACGATATCACCAATGGACATCCATACTCACTCCAATATGATACATTATTTTAGTAAAATATATATAAAACAATTTATTTAAAACAATTGAAAAATTATTAGTAGTTACTTTGAGTATATAAATCAATTTACACAAAAAAAAATTTATCTCAACAATGATAAATTTTCAAAAAGTATCCAAACAACACATAGAAAACAAAATAACATTCAATTTGGCATAACCCATTAAATTTCAAATATCTTAACCAAAGAAGAAACGACTCAAACACAACCAAAAATATTGGTTTTTACCATTTGTGGGGGAACATAATGTCCATAACATGTCACATTGATGGTGACACTTCATGATTATTATCCATCCCAATCAATTCATTACCAAAATCAATTCAAAAACCCATGTCAACCCATTCGGTGAAAACATTGCAATAAAATGACCATTTATAAAAAAAATTAAATCTAATTTCAATTCATCCAAATTAATCAATTTTTTTGAATTAGTCATTTTAGAAGCAGAAAATCTATTTCACTTTCTATATGAACACCCAATTTCGACAATTTCCAAAACTACAACCAAATAGGTTTTTGTTCTAATTTTATAGAATTATTTCACTATAAATATCAAATCAAGAATTCATCTTCTATAGAGTGGATTTGAGAGTGAATCCACCTTCCATAGGATTTATAGAGAAATCATAGGGAGAAATTAAAATTCAAATCAAACATGGTTGAATCATTAAAGCCCCATAATCGATGTCTTCCAATTTTTTCAGAAAGTCCAAATGTAATCATATTAGGAATGAAAAACATTTTTAATATCAACAATAAAACAAAATTTGAGAAAATGAAGGATCGAGAGACGTATGTGTTAGGAAAACCACTAAAAACATCCACAAATTATGACTTATATTGATATATGATCATAACAAAACATGGAATGCCTCCATATTTTTCTAAATCAATGGACATGCGAAAAATAGACATATAGAGTGATAAATTTTATTGTAGGGTTAAATTTTGTTAAAATGTGGTATTAAAACACAATCCTAATGTAGATCATCCTTTTGTGGATATTTTTTTAACTTTGCATGGTTAGTCGCATGGTTAGGATAACTATGCACTAACCATCATCTTGCCCCAACCTCAAGTAGGGACCTCACATATTTGTCTCAAACAGTTATTAAATTGTGTGCCATCTATGAAAATATATTTTATCATATTTTATCATCCTTGGAAAAAAAATAATAAGACATTTTCATATTTATTAATATTTGTGATTTAAATATTAATTTTATTTTTAAAGGGATTCTATGTTCAATAGAGTACATGAGAGTCAACAATGGGTTTCTTTGAAATCAAAACTTACACACAATGTTGGGTCATACTAAGAGAATAATAAAATAATATTATTTTAAATGGTAGTTAACTACTAGTTGTTGTATTAGAGGGAATAGACATAACTAACAGTAATATGAATATACATGTTTGTTAAGTATTTTTTAAAATTATCCGATAAATTTTAGAGAATTAAAATAAGAAAGAATCAAATTTTATGCCTAAATACTTTAATATTCAATAAAAATCAATTTACAGACTTTTTATGGTGAACCCTCATTAAATATATTTTTGATCACTTTTATATATTAGATTTCACAAAATATAATTCGAATTTATAATTGGGACTTCAAAATATACTTTGGGTAAATTTTTTCTTTTTTATGATAAATTTCATTATTTAATGACTATGTGAAAAATACTGTATTTTAATTCAAAAATGAATTTTAATATAATTTATTTATATTGTTAGATTGTATTTATAATTGGTTTTAAAGTGTAATTAAATTATATTATTTACCATTTTATCCAACGTATGTTGTTGTATGTAATTTGATTTTGAAATTGGACATAAACAATTATCATTCTGATGGAAGTTATTTTTTCCTAAAAACAGAATTTTGGATTAGATAGGAGGAATTAATTATAAATTAATTTCTGCCACATCTGTGTTTGAATTTTGGAAAAATGGATTCCATATTAGGAATACGTACTTCCAAATTTTTTAAATATGGAACTTTTATTTTTAGACAATATGAATATTTACATCAGTACAAATTTTATTTAATAGGATTGAAGGGTAAATCATGTAAATATGGGTAACAAAATATTATTATAACAATATAAAATTACCCTAACATGTGTCCTAATCCTATTCTATGAATCATTTCCCAACATGGGTATCCATGGGTCGATTTTGGGACCCCATGGAGCCACATAATAGTGACAATGACACTTTATATTAATTAATTTAAAATAATAACTAAAATGACATAAACAAATTTATTTTATTAAATAATTTTTTACCTGGGATTATATAAGATATCCCTTTGAATATAAATATTCATTTGAAATCTAAAAATATTTCCTATATCATGGTATTTTTTTATTATTTTTAGATGTCAAATAAATAAAATTATTTACGACACAATAATGATGCACTGTTTACATAATTAATTAATGAATTAAATAAATAAGATTATAAATACTAAAACAATTTCCAAATCCTATCCAATTCATATTTTATGATATTATTTCTAACATGAGTCATATTATCTTTAACTTTTATGATTTTCGGACCTTTTGAAAATGATGATATGTTTATAAGAATGTAATTTTTTCATATTTTCCTAAAGAGCCCCCATCCATATAAAAGGAAAATACATCTAACTCATTCCTAAAACCTCTCATTCCTCATAGCGCATCACAAAACTCCCAATTTACTCCCCCCACATCCCTCATATCCTTCTAAAAGCCTTAACATAGTTATAAGGAACTTCATGTAAACCTTTTGGCTAAAACCAAATAGAGATACCTGATTTAAATGCAATGTATACTTTTAAGTTCTTTTAATTTATTTTACATCTCCAACCTCCTAAACTCTATATATTCATTTAATTTTATAAAAAAAAATGTATCCTTAATATAATAGGTTGTTTTAATGAGAATTATTCGAACTACACTTCCACACATCCCCATCTAATGGGTAAAGAACATATTGTTTTTGTGGATGTCGTACTAGAGCCTCACAAAATGATGATTGTTCAATCGTATCCTACAGCCTCTCATGGTGGCCATTATGATGGAACTATATTCATATATGACATATATTATTTATATGTTTTCTATCTTCTTGTGTGATTTTTTTTATTTTATAAACATACCTTTATGCTTTCCAATATGTGTAAACACGATAATTTAATTTGAGGTAGGGTGGACTACCACCCCCTCAAGGTGATATGAATATTTCATGACATGCACAGAACATATAAAGGATGAATTTAATGAAATAATGAAAAAATATATATCATATGATATTATACATGAATTATAATATACTTATATTTCATTGATATTTCATTCAATAGAATATGAAATAGAAATGAATGTAGTGTTCATGCGTACGTACGGCTTACCGTCTCCATGAACGTAGCATTCCATTTCTTATCTCCAAATGTTATGTAATATTATAAATACATAAATATACTGGATATATATGATATATATGATATCTAAATCATTAATATCATTCTAGAGATAACAAAATTTTTACCACTTGAACAACTTTTATTTATAACAGGTTCATTTTTTACTCAAGTTCTGAACATCGAAAAAATGTCCAATATGCACTCAAATAATTAACTAACAGTTATAGAAATGTAATAAGTGATATCAAAGAAATAATAAACCTTGAAAATTTTCCTAATCATTTAGAAATTAAAATATGTTTATTATTCAGGAAGAACAAGGAACAAATGAGCCAAGTCGGACATGAGGTAAGGGGTTTCTTATCTCACATTTAATTTCGTGAGATTTCAATTATTTGGAACATATTTATTGCATGTTGTGTATTATGTACTACCATTTGTTATATATTTTCATAATTATTTTTATATTCATGGTATTTATGATTCATTTTTTTTATTAACTTTTATTCATACGACTCGATTGATTACAACATTGTTAGGGGTTTTCATCTCACTTTTGATTTATGTATGATTCATGATACAATTGTCACTATTTAAATTGTGTTTTAATGGAATTACCATGATTGAAATCATTGGGAAATATCCTTTAATTAATGTTTATTGAAATATTTATCATAAGATCATTCTTTCATGTGTTGTATGTCTCTTAGTTTACCAAATCCGTAAGGGATCTTTTTAATCAAATTTCCATTCCTTGGGATTATCATCTAATTTTTAATTATGTCATGATATGATTATGTGTGGATTCATTCATTATTTATTTATGTTTTTATTTTTACTCCTCATTATGTTGATATAATTTTAAGACACATAATCACCCCAATGATAAAATTTCATGTCATCGATATGAACTTGATAAGCGTAATTTTAACTCAATTTCCATTAATTGAGTTAAACATCCAAGCCATTGGTTTTGTTTTTACAAAAATATGTGCGAATGTTCTCTGATTTATTAACCCTAAGTATCCAATAATATTGTGTGGATTTATATGTGTAACACATTTTTATGTAATTTATTTATCCTTAATCAAATAATACAATTTTTATATGAGACTTCGTCTGAATTTACATTCCATTGAGACTTCATTGATGTTATGCCGTAATTCACTCTTATATGGTGTATATAATATCCATTGGAAACTTTTAACATGAATAAAATTATGTTCATGGTATTATAATTTTCTGATTAAATTTAACTCTTTAATTATTTTTATTCATGTGACTCTCATTTTGATAAAAACACTTTAACTAAAATATCAATTAAATGTTTTAATGATATATTCTTATAAATAATACTCATTAATTTCCATGTTTTCAAAATGGTTTTTTAGAATTTATTTAATTATAAATTAATTTTTTAAAATTATAATGCATTTAAATGCATAAATGTGGTATGGGACACTTTTATTAAAAATTCCCATTATTAAATATTTTAAATTGTTTTGAAAATGGTTTTGGTAAAGCATTGATAATTTCAATATCTTGTAATGATATATTGTGATTGTAATGATGAAATTTTGACTTCCCATTCATGAATTAATTATGAGATATAATATAATGGTATGTGGACATTTAATAGGTGGTTACATGATAAACCAAATGTTTGGTGGTGTCGTGATAAACCAGGACTAGTGGTTACGTTATAACCTCCAATGCACTGTGTATGGAACTCGACCATATGACTATTCCATTTATTGAAATGTGTGTAAGTAGATCGTATGGTTATTATAATTATGTATGTTTATATCCAAAGACAACTTTATATTTAATTTGTACTTTATATTGTTTTTATGTTAATCTTTTGGTTGAAAATTGGTATGGAATGATCTTTTTTTCAGTGAAGTGTATTTACTACTTCATATTGTGGAAAAGTATTTATTTTGATAAAGTATTAATTTTTTACATGTTTTTATGAAATATTAACATTTTTCCATGTTTTTGTATCCCTTTCTAAGATATTTTTCTCATCCCAATTTTTTGATATGTTTTTCAGAGGTCATAAAGTGGAATAGGGTCAAATATTGGAACAAGGAAAAGTCATACTTCTAACACAATGAACTAGACATGAATTTTTTTCAATGAGTTTTTATTTTATGTAAAATTGGATAATCAGTAGAACTGTATACATGTAAATATCCTCATTTTGAATTCTTGATTTAACCTAAGATTTTGTAATGATTAAAGCCGGTCACTTATTGTTTGTATTAGAGGCTAGTTTAGATAACGTTAAAGGTTAGGGTGTTATTTTAGCATATGCTACATAACCATAATGTTTAGAATATTATGAAGAGTCGTAGTTAATTTATATCAGTTTAATGACATTAAAATAACATGAATTCATATATCTTAGTATTTACCCTCCTCAAAAGATATTATATGATGATTTTACTGATAAACTCACACTAACCATTTTAGATTTAGTACATGGATATATCTTGCAGGCACCAACATAATTATGGATGTGAAAAAACTGTGATAGTTTTCGGAATAACAAACCTAATGAAGTGGGCGATGCAATGAGAACACATTTGTTTATTCACAAAAAACTGTTTAAAGTCATGATTGGCCATCTGAACGTTGTTGATTTTTATAAGGCATTGTATATGCGAGAAACGAATCCCTACAGATGTTCGGGTAATATTCATAAAAGTAAGTATATTCAAAAACCTATGTGTTGAGGATGTGGAAGGGAAAACGTAGTAAAAGGATTCAATGGGATGTAATGATGATTCAAATGTGATAATGAAGGTCATGTAGGAATAACCTTCCATAGAAAAAGGAAGCGCATAGCTGACTCCCAGAAAAGGAAAGAAATTCATTATGAGGATTAAATTGAATATTTTAGATGTGGTGTGCATGGTCACTACACAAACAGATGTCATGTGATGATGTTTCGGGAAAGGGATGAGAAGGATCATACAAATATGCATTTATCGATTAGTAATTCCATTCCAATTGAATATGATGAATCTGGAAATGACCTATGAATGTTATGGATTATTTCATAGCTTCTGTTTTGAAATTTGTAAAATCAAGAGACATTTTGCATGATTTTGTTTGTAGGAAATAACTATAAATTAATAAGTCTACAAAACATGGATAAAGGATTAGGAAGGATGTTTGATGACTAAGACATGTACATTTGGGGAACTAAGGAGTTTTGGATAATGATATGATTGAATGTATTAATGATGGGATTAGTTTAGAATAATTTTCTATTTTGTGTAACCGTAAAGTCTGATATGTGAAAAATTTATTCAAATAAGAATTATCTTTTTTTGGATATAGTTATAAAGACTCTTTTTCGTTTATATGATCTTTGAATTTGATGAAATTACATGTTATTATATTTTGGGATGTAAAATGAATGTTATTTGATATCCTTTATGGTTAAAATATGTTATGGTAATTTTTTATGAATTTATCTCATTTTTGGAAATGTTATAATTTTATATTGTATTTGAAAAATTACAACACATAGACCTTGTGACAACCCATCATGTTAGATAAAGATGTGGGAATTGAACCCAAAACCAAAGAGTTATTGGGATTTATCACCTACAACTGGACTACGTGAAGTCCCTGGGTTGTATGACTAATTTTTTATAGTTAGATGATTTTATGAATCCTGAATATTTTTTGGGTAATCTATGGAAATGATTAACCTATCATAGAGATTATGTGATTAGGTTAATTAAACTTCAGTATGACACTTTAAGAGTAGTCGACGTTATTTGTAGATAAATATTATGATTTACGAAGGAAGACTATGTGATTAAATCCATATAAGTTTTGGGTTTCAATATTAATTAGGATTTTTTATGAATTTATGGAAAATTGTACATTGAATTGTATTTCATGAACTTCAAGTACTTTTTGGATGAATTATTGCGATTATGAATAGTTTTTATTTTTATAAAGGATTATCCTTTTGGGGATTATCTTATCTGGTACTAATCATTTGGGTTTTCATTGATTTCTAAAGGCTGGGGAAATATATAATTCATCTTCAGTTGATTATGTGATACTCTAGATGTTGATTCCAAAGCTTTTAAGCTGACCAGGTCAGTTTGAAAACTAATTGTTCGGAGAAAAGATGAGTTTATGGTAGATATTTAGTAAGGAATGAAAGTCTTTATGAAATGTAAGTTTGATTTATTATGTTTTTAGTTAAGATCATAAATAAATTCCTCAACTTTATGAAAATTAACTTTAAAAAGAATAATCGACTATTAAATTCTCTTACAGAGGAATCAAAGACCGTTTAACCAATAACATGTTTGTGATTTTCTAGTGGTTAACTTTGCCTTTATCATGTATTTTTTCACTCCCCATAAAAACATTTTGGTCTATTTTCTCCTCCATATACATTTTTTCATTTAGTTATAGTGTCTGTTGCCTAAGGTGACCATTTTAATTCTCTTTATTTCTTTTAATGTGATAGGTTTATTGAATATGTATCTGATGTGGTACTTTAAATGAAGTTTTCATGCCCAATTTTATAATTTTTAGGTTGCAATTTCCAAAAGGGGGAAGGATGTAACATCCTAGGAAAATAATGAATATGACATTTTAATATTTTTTAATATTTTTTATTTAAATATTAATTTTATTTTAAAAGTGATGTTATGTTTAATAGTGTAACACCCTACCCTTGCCTCATTTTATTGAGGAGGCGGTGAGGGATACTTGGCCTTAACCGATGCTCCAAAGATGCCAAATGATGGAAATAAATTCTGAGTGCTTCAAGATCAAGTTGGTGAATGAATTTCCATTAAGACAAAACCAACCAAACCATCCACAAATAGCCAATATATGATGCAGGTCAATTTAATTACCCAACCATTCATTCCCAAAAGAAAACCATGTTTTTCCACAACACAACTCAAAACCAATACAACCAGACATATCCACACAACATCATAGTACAAGAGGAAATCTAAACAACAACCACTATGAGCCATGACACCACCACAACTCCACACCAAGCTCTAAGCTCCATGCTCCACCAAGACATAACAATGCACCAATAAAGGAGGGAGATGCCTTACCATTGCCCATGTCATGGAAAACAACATCTGAAAAGACACCACATTGCTAATCCAAGGGGTGATTACTAAAACTCAGTAGGATTTCCCCAAATGACTTCCCTACACAAGCCACTAGGATAAAATCATTATCATGTTTATATAAAACAGTTTATATAAAATATATCACAAGTGAAACAATTTTCATAATACAAACATGCCCTTACCAAGATATCACACACAAACCATGCAACCGGGGGAAATCCAACCAAACATTCCACAGGACATCTCATCATTTACACGTTAGCACAACATCTTCCATCTTTCAAATCAATGCACAACAAACAACCAAACAACCAAACACCAAAATGGTGGAGCTTTCTTCCAACCATTTTACCCATATACACCAACCGGCATTTTCATCCACTTACCATTGATGGGGGACCTTCCGTTCACTATCCATTCCCTTTTTATAGTGGTACTTCTTGACACATACTCAAAACAACAAAAAAAGCCAATCCAAGCATATAACCCACCAGGGACACAACCAAATTCAATAAACCAATTCCATTTCATATCAATCAACTTCAATAAATCACCCATTTATTGAAATCCATTTTCCATTCCAACCCCTATATCAATAAAACAACATATTTATGGAAAACCACTTCCATATATAATTTTCACAAATCAACCATAGCATCCCATTTTATAATCTCCATTTTAAAATCCACCACAAAATTATTTCACCACAAAATCCCATTTTTCCCAAAATCCCCAAATTGATTTTCTACCCACATTTCACATCAAAACATAATTAATATTAATCAAAAAATTAATTGTAACTTGGAACCACTATTTCTAACCAAGTGGATTCGAGAGATAATCTATCTATCTTTAGGGTTTCCGAGATAACGTCCCACAAACCACCACACCTCAAATCCAGAGAAGACACCACTAAAACCTATCTAAATCACCTTCTCTAACCATAGAATTCCTTAAAATTAACATCCAAGGCAACCCCAACCCTAGATCTACACACAACAAGTGTATATCTAGAAAAAAAATATAGGGTTGTAGATCTAGAGGATAACACAAGGAAACCAAGAGGAGAGACTTACCCGGGAGAAAACACCATGAATCCACCTTGAAACCCCTTCGAAGTCCTTCTAAACCGAGTGGGAGAGCACCCATATGCACTGAGAACCCAAAATCATGAGTGAGGCTTTATTGGGAGGAGAGATGGAGAGGAATGTGGAAATCCCGAGTGAGCCCGAAACTTATAACCCTAACTTTAACTGGACACACGGTTAGCCCGCACAATTTGGAAAACCGTTCACTAACCATGTGCATGCCACTACCTCGAGACCCAGGGTCTGCACGATTTCCTCACACGGTTTGGGAAACCGTCCGCAGGCCGTGCGAGGCCTACTATCTCGAGAACAATGGTCTGCATGATTTTTTGGGGAACCCGCACGATTTCCACAACCCGTGCTCAAACCATGAACCCATTTGAAGACCTCCAAACTCATCCAAAACCATTCCAAACCTTCCCATACTCTTCCCAAATCATCTCATGCACTTTAAAAACATAAATATGCAGAAAAATAGGCCACACACATCAAACAGGGGGTGCTACATCCTCCCAACCATTGGAATTTCCGTCATTAGAATGTAGTGAACCCGCTAATTGTGGAAAGTTCCTGGGACACTTCTCGACCATCTCTTTCTCCCGCTCCCAAGTCTCCTCTTTAATCTGACCATGTTGCCACAATACACGAGCAAAACCGATTCTTTTACCATGAAAAACTGTCTTTGTCTTATCCACAATCCGAACCGGCACATGCACCAATGAAGCATATGGTTCTATCTCAACAAGATCCCATCGAATCATGTGGTCACGATCCAGCTGATACTTTTTCAACTGTGATACATGAATCACAATGTGTCCCTCACTAAACCGTGGTGCCAAAGACAAACAAAAATCAACCTCACCAACCCTATCAAGAACCTCAAATGGCCCAATATACCTTGTAGTTATCTTTTCCTGCTTCCCAAACCGATGATGTCCCAACCTAGGATAGATCCTCAAGAACACATGATCACTCACCTAGAACGACAATGGTCGTCGATGATGATCCACATACGATTTCTTACAACTCTGAGTCGTCTACATTCTCTTCCTGATCATCTTGATCTTTTCCATAGTCTCCTTGCCTAGACTCAGTCCAACCATCAAAGACTCACCCGCTTCCACCCAACATAGTGGAGAACGATACGGCCGCCCATACAATGATTCAACCGAAGCCATCTGTATGGATTCCTGAAAACTGTTATTATATGAGAACTCAACCTATGAAAACTACTCCTCCCATGAGCCAACAATGTCCATGACACAAGCCTGCAACATATCATCACGAGTTTGTATCGTCCTCTCGGATTAACCATCCGTCTGAGGGTGATACGATGTACTCATCGTCAACTGTGTTCCAAGGGATTGCTGTATGGATTTCTAGAAATGAGATGTAAACCTTAGATCTCTATCTGATACAATCAAACTAGAACACCATTCCTCTTTACCACCTCTCATGTATAGAATTTTGATAGATCCTCCACCATATGAGATTCACGAATCGGGATGAAATGGTCCGACTTCATTAGCCGATCCACTATCACCCAAATGGTATCATGATTCATGACCATTTTTGGGAGACCTATGACAAAATCCATCGCTATCTGCTCCCACTTCCAATCAGGGGTAGGTAAAAACTGCAACATTCATGTTGGCCTCTAAAGATCTACCCTGAACTGTTGACAAGTCAAGAATCTCGAAACTAAATCAGCCACACTTCATTTCATACCAGCCCACCATAATTGCGCCATCAGTGATTTATACATTTTCTGAATTCCCGGATGAACACCCCCCAGGAATGATGATACGCCCTGAGAAGATCCTATTGACAAGAAACTGGTACAACCATCTGATTCCGAAAACCCAAAACTATATCTCCATTCAGTTACCAACCTCAATTGTCTCCCCACCATTGATTCTCGTCCCCATGGTCACACAATCAGAATTGGATATATATTGCTCTCTAACCAGGAAAATCAACTCAGGAATCAAAAAAACAGGAAATAAGACTGCTCTATCACCATGGTCCTCACATTCTAACCACATATCATCTATAAACGACATTAACTGTCACTAGTCTGATTCATGTTTCACCACCTAAGCATATTATTTTATACTAAATGAATCTGCCACTGAATTTCCCTTACCCGATGTGAACATCAAGTCAAAATCAAACATCTAGAGATATTGCATCTATCTACTTTGCCTCAAGTTCAAATATCATTGTGAGAAAATGTGTTTCATGCTCTTATGATCTGTATATGCCGTGAATTTATCACCGAATAGATAATGACGCCACACATTCAATGCTTGGACCACTCCTGCAATCTCCAAATCAGGAGTTGGGTAGTTATTTTCATGCACTCTCAACTGTCGTGAGACATATGAAACCACATGATTCCCTTTCATGAGAACACACCCCAACTCTGATCCTGATGCATCGCAATACACCACGTACCCTTTTCATGATTCTGAAAAAACCAAGATTGGTGATGATGTATGACGACCCTTTTACTCTTTGAATCGTTGTTGACACTATTCATTCCACTGGAATGGAACATTATTTTTGTAAAAGTATTCATTGGCGAAGCCAAACAACAAAAATCAAAAACAAAATGCCGATAATACCCAGCTGGACCAAGAAAACTCCATATCTCAAACATATTTTTTGGTGGTTGCCACGAGATAACAGCTTCTATCTTTTATGGATCCATTGAAACACCCCTTTTAGAAATCAAATAGCCAAGAAAACGAACTTCCTGTATCCAAAAGTCAACCTTTGACAATTTGGCATACATCCGATAAACCCTCAAGATCCGTAGTAATGTCCCAAAATGCTGCTTATGCTCCAACCTTGTATTTGAATAAACCAGAATATCGTCAAAAAACACTACCACAACTGAATCCAGATATCTCTGAAATATCTGATTCATCAATGTCATAAACACCGATGGTGCATTAATTAGACAAAAGGTCAGAACCACATATTCATAATTTCCATATCTACTTCTAAAAGTTGTTTTAGTAATATCCTCCTTCCTCACCCGCAATTGATGATTTTCGGACCTCAGGTCGATCATGGAGAACCACTTGTCTCCCCTCAACTGGTTGAATGAATCATCAATTTGTGGAAGTGGATATATATTATTTATCATAACATGGTTATGTCTATGATAATAAACACATAGCCTCAAGGTTCCATTCACAAACAAAACTGGATCTCCCCATGGAGACGTGCTAGGCCGGATAAAACCTTTGTTTTCTAACTCATCCAATTTGATTTTCAATTCCCGCAATTTAGATGGTGCCATC
Organism: Viscum album; assembly: GCA_963277665.1. Taxonomy (NCBI): domain Eukaryota; kingdom Viridiplantae; phylum Streptophyta; class Magnoliopsida; order Santalales; family Viscaceae; genus Viscum; species Viscum album. Next base: position 792,001,537 of record OY728143.1, on the reverse strand, counting down.
TGATAAGATGGAAGTGAGATAGGATAGGTCTTTGGAAGGAGATCAATCAGAATATCCACTTCTCTTAAGTAAGGTAACCCATAGAATTAATCCGGAAAAACATCCATGAAATGATCCACCACTGCCGCAGTAACACTCTGCTCAACACCCTCTACCGATTCCAATGTCATCACCACCAAATGACACATTAATGTACCCACTACTGGTCCCAACAAACATGTTGAACCCTACCTTTCAAGCGTGTATCCTATAAAGAGATGTCTAATTCCATCGTGTGTCGTAAAATCCATTGTCCACACATCACAGTCGATGTGGGCCTTAAATTACACCATCCAATCCATTCACAAGATTACATCATAACCATCCATCTCAAGCATTGAAATGTTCTACACTATCTCATCCTCGGCCAAAAAAATACAACATTCTCTTCATAAGAAATCTCAATAATCTCTTCGACCCAGAGGAGTATGAAGTTTCAAAACCGTGGTCATCATTTCAACCCTTAAACCAAACAAATCAACAACACGTGCCACAATAAAAGAGTGTGAAGCACCCATATAAACCAACACATTCATCAAGGTTGATTTTAAAATAATGAAACCTTGCACCGTGGATGGTCCCGACTGATCATCCACCATAACTTGTTCAGCACCAAACACATGTTTTCTTGACACACTCTCCTCTTTATTTCATTTGTGAGGCGTCATGGTATTCTGAGAATCACCATGACCAACTTTACTCTGCTGACGAGGGGTATGTTGCTGCCCCCGTCCCATCGATGCATACAACGTCTGCGATCCCTCAGGAGTGGCACACGCACCTGACCCTGGATCATTCTTGACAATAACGCTGCATATTCCCCATCTGCTTACAATTATGACATGCTTGAGGTTGTGTCATAAAATCCCGCCTGATATGGCTCGTAAAACAACATTGAAAATATCCCGGCATGCTTTAGGGCTTTAGAGGAAGATTTACTGATCCTGATGTCAGATTACATGTCATATTACCACACTGATAATAAGTGCCCTCCTTCTCTTGAACCCTGTGTTAAAGTTCCCACTCTTCCCCATGGGTACCACCATGCTTCCCCCAGATGGATATCCCAATAGATTCCGCTCATCCACTGATGCTCTATTCACTATTTCATTGTAATCATCTATACAAATTACTGCTATCTTTGAATGGATTTCTTGTCTTAACACCGTTTCAAAGATCCTTGCCTTCAACGACGTGTTACTTGCCTCCTCGGGTGCAAACTGCACTATGTTCATAAACATAGCTGTAAATACCTGAAGCTTGACGTACGTTGACATTAAATTAAATTTGCAGAATACTTAGTACATAACAAAAAAACACACACAAGGATCATAATATTTTAGTGTCTTTGGAAACTCGGAATATAATCTTCTAATCCTGGTGAAAGATCTTCAACATCTCCCATAATGATCTTCCTTTTTTTTATACCTAAAACCTTTCTTTATATCTTGGGGAAAATTAAACATAAAAGGGTGAGCTCAAATGCTCAGTAAGGATAAACAAAAGAAATATCAATCACATCATATACATAAGTAAATATCTTTTGGAAATATTAACCTGTAAAAGAGTTCATAATTTCATATTCTGGGATAACTCATGGCAGGGAAATGTAATCACAATAATCATAACTTAAAACATTAATCTTTGTGTCATGCACACATAATCATAGGGAATCATTTCTTGTTAGTCAAGACTCATTTCCAAGACTATCTTAGTGGACAAAGTCCCTTTCTGAACCGAGTCACCCTCGTTTCAGTCCTGTTTCACTAAACCGGTATAACCTACCATTCCATCCATGTCTATCTCATGAGAAATAAAATCATTACTCAATGCATTGGAGGGATATATAAGTCCCACCCATCTCATAATGATACCATTCTTATGTGTGCAACAATATCATAAACCATACATCATTTCATAACCCATGTAATAAAAATGGGAATCTTAAACATCATGACATCATAAAACAATTCATATAAGATAAAGGAATTCATAAAAATAATTCCATCACAAAATAATCAAATAAATGTAATAATTGGGATAAAAATAGAACTCTTTATTATCTTAGATGGAAAATAATTTTGATAAAACACTTGAAATTCATTCTTGAGGAAAATATCCTTTTACTTCAAAAACACTTTTCCTTTCTTAATATTTCATATAATTATAAACTAAAAGAAGTTGATTAAAAATAAACATGAAAACTGTAAAGGAATATTCTTGGAAATATTGTTTTAAAAATCCATTCATGCCGTATATGTTAAAAAATCATTCTTCATACTTTTTTCAGAAAAGTCAAAAAGTACGTCGTACTAAAAACGACAAAATATTTCTTTCATATCTTTTACTAAAAACACAGAGAAAGGTAAAATTGGATTTAAACAATTATATATGGATGTAAATAACATTAAATATTGAGGAAACATGGATGTGGATGATAAAATACACCCCAGTAAATACCAAAGTATAAAAAATCTCGGATAAAAATGAGATTCTGATATTTCCCTTACCTTACGTCTGATTTGCTTCGTAAGTGTCCGACCCTCCTCTTCTTTGAAGCGCCTCTTTGAGACCTCCTCTCAGGGCACTAAAATTGGTCTTTGAGGAATACCAGAACCTCTAGGATGTTTCTAGGGAAGTGGAGAAGAGAATTTGGTAGGGGTTGGCCGAGCATGAAGCCTCAATGTTGTGTGAGAAAGAGAGGGAGGAGGTGCCCTTTTATAAGGGAGGAGAGGGGCACCTTTAGAATAACTAAAAATATTATTTTATAATAAAGTCAAGTTCGGTTTTAAATTGCTCCAAATTGATTTATTTCCAGTCTAAGGTGGGTATGGGTCGAAATCCTCTCATCCAATAGAATTTAGACAAGTTTAGGTTCCTATTTTAACCTTATCATTTAGATTTAACATTAAGTTAAATAATTTTACTTTTACCATGTCTTCTTGTGTTATTATACTATAAGGTTAATGAACATACTATAAGAAGAAAAAAGAACCCCATATTTTTTATTATTAATATATATAATCTTATCTAAGTCATTTGGCCGAACCTTAGATTTTTATGAATAAAATAACAATTAATAATATAATATTTGTTTTAAAAACTATTTTAATTCAATTTTGACACTATTTAGTAATTGATTTTTGTGAAAATCATAACATAATTATAAGTTCTAAAAAAGATAATTAAATCAATACTAACATGTCATATTAACGTATAAAATTAGTTCAATTCATAAAAAGTCTCAAATTATATTTATTTGGGTATTTATAACATCAATTATGTCAATATTTCATTAATAAGATAATTACTGCATCATCATTGTGTCATAAATAAATTATATTATTTAATGTCTAAAAAATACAAATAAAACACCATTATGTAGGAAATTGTTTTATCTTTCTAATTAATATTCATAGTCGGATTTATCTTATGTATAACCCTATATTAAAAATGTTTTATTAAATAAACATTGATTTTAACTCCTTTATCTCTTCTTTGAATTAAATAATAATAAATGTCCTAATCTAATTCAAGTGGGCCTAAATGGTCATATTTTATTCCTAAGTTTGTTTTTGGCGAATTACACTTATCCAATATAATTAGGACATGTGTTAGGGTAATAATAATATCATTTTTACCCTTAATTACCCTATTTACTTTTAACCGTGGTAAATAAAAGTAAAAAGTAACTATTCACTGAAAATTATTTTCATCTCATTGAACCAAATTTTACTTACTGACATCAACAGCGTCTCTCGGATTTTTGAAATTACAATCACAGAAGCGGTAAAATTAGTTTTTATGAAAAATTCAGATTTTTTGACTACCACTTAGTGGTTTCACTATTCTTCAAAAATTGAAAGTTTTCAGAAAAATACCAAAAATTAAGCCTAAGCTATATTTGATATTATGAAATCAAAAATGATTTCTATTTTACCAAATTCAAAACATAACAGTTTCATTAATTAATTTAAAAATTAATTCCCGTTGTCAAAACAAATAGTGTGTTCTTAAGAGATAATAACTCTCAAAAGATTGACACTTGTTTATGTCTGGTTTAAATGTGAAATTTCATCCAATGACCAACATTGTATTAAATTGTAAAAATATATTCTAAATATACTTTAAAACAACTCAAATTAATAATTTATCACTATTAATTATTTCGATTGAAAAAGTTGTTTTTAATTAAAATTTAGTAATTTTCACTATTCATCAAAATATGAAAGTTATCCGAAAATCACCAAAATTTCACCCTAAGCTAATTTCGATATTTCGAATCAAAAAATGGAGTCCATTATAAAAATGAAATTTACAAGATTTCAAAAAGTGGTTATTACTATTCATAACAGGTAGTTTTAATAATATTTTAATAGCATATCGTTGTTTAACGAAACTTGGTGTTGCGTACAACACACACTATCGTGGAAGGTCGCGATTGCGTGTAATTCAAGCCAGGTCAGAGATGTGTGTTGTGAAAGATCCTTTTGGTGTAGCGTATAACACAAGACATTAATGAAAATAAAAAGAATATTTTTCATAAAATCTCGGGGTGTTACATTCTACCCCCCTTAAAATGAATTTCGCCCTCGAAATTCGTCAGGGTTATAAATGGATTACTATGAGAAAGTTTCTTTAATAGAAACCCACATCATAAAAAGGAATGCCAAAACCAATCTCTAAAAACAAATTTATGAAACATAATGGTTACCCAAATAAACTAATCATTGGTTTTCCATATAGGTGAAAATATGGATATGGAAGAAAAATATAACCATCATGTTCGGATGGAGAGTGATAGAGAACATGGCTATGAAAAAGCCAACAATCGCAAAGCAATAAATTTGTGATGATCTAGGGTACCATCTGATTCATAATATATAAGATCACTAGGAAATCATTTTTGGTTTTCAATATCATTTACCTAAAGTTGAAAATTTTGAATTAGAAGAAATACTTACTTGATTTTGGTACAATCTCACTGTTGTTCGTACTTTGAACAATTTCCACTTCATCTCTTAAATAAATGTAGTTGAATTTGTTATTCGTTAAGTGTTAGAAGATCATGTGATAGAATGACGGGTCATTCCATCTGTCTCAAACAAATGGTTAGAAAAAGTTATTAAATATACATAAGTCAATCTATAGTGAGATTAATCATATATGGTTCCAAAAATGGACCTATAATTCATATATCATACTGCTTAATATAATAAAACTAGTTTCTACTAAACAGGGACTTCATGTAGGCCAGTGGTAGGCGATAAAGGCCAGTCGCACTTCTGTTGTGGGTTCGATTCCCACAGCCTTGTCCGATGCGATGGGTTGTCGCCCGTCCTGCAGGTTGTCCTTTTTCTAAAGCTATATTACTATAAGATCCCATCAATAATATCGAAAAACTTTTTATCCTAACTTATGTCCAACATAATCCATTCGAATCTTTAGTCTTATCTAAAATACTTCGGTCCAAGCTCATAGTATAAAGAAAATGATTACCTGAAATGTCACAGAACAATCATGTGAATACCATCATTAATCCCCCATATATCATAAGATATATCTTGTTGGTCAAATTACAAACATGTGAATACATTAATCATGTATTCTCTTGAAGAATGAATACCCATTGAACCTTTGTGAAAACATGAATGCAGTTAAAATTTAACACTTTCCACATACAAAAATCCTCAAAATTCTATATACTCAAACCATGATATCACTTAGTCCTTATATCAATCATGAGCTCATGAATACTGTTAAACATTTCGTTTTCTCGTTTTCCCTTCATTATGCGCATATCATCTTATTTCCAAAAATATCTCAATCAATTTGAATACCAAATTAGACCAATACATAAATATTCCAATACTTTATGATACAAAATTATTTTGGAATCCCATTACATAAACACTTAATCATTCCACCACATCGTTTTCATATTCAACATCGCCAATAGTGATCGCATGTGAAATCCCTTTTTCCTTTGCCTTAAGTGGTAGCTCATGTTGATCATCACTAACGCTTGGATTAGGCATTTATTAGCATAATTCCCCATTTCCTTGCACTTGAAGCATTTAAGTGTTAGTGGTGCGTTCTCTGTAGTGTTTGCTTTATTCACATCATTAGAAACCCTTTTTCCATTACTTCGACACTCAGCTGCTCGATGACCTTCTTTTCCACACTTAAAACATTTTCTAGTCTCTTTAAGACAATCTCCACCATGCTTCTTTCCACACTTTGTGCATAAGGAAACATTCATCTTATTTTCACTGTTATTTTGAGATTTCTCCTTGAACTCCATCATTCGTTTCTTTTCAAAACCATGAGATGGATATGTAACACCAACTTCCATTTCTACCTTCATAGCACAACACACAATTTACTCATAGCTGCTGAAGTCTCTTATATCTAATGCTCTTTGAAGATTGGTTTTAAGCCACTGAAAAATCGATCAACATTACTTTCAGGTTGGATGATAATGCCAGATGCATACCTTGAAAGTCTTGTAAAATTCACTTCATATATACCAACAGATTCATCATCCTTCTGCTTCAGCTCAAGAAACTCATTTTCCATCTTTGTTCGAAGAATACGAGGGAAGTACATACTGAAAAACAAGTTCTTGAACTCGTCCCATTCCATGGACTCAATTTCATCTCTTGGCCTTGTATTCTTGATAAGATTACACCATTGATCAGCTTCACCTTCCAAACAATATACTGCTAAGATGACTTTATCATGTTCAGAACATTGAAAACTGAAAATATCTTTTCAGTGGTACTGATCCATTGTTCAGCAACAAGTGGATTGGAAGTCCCACTGAAAAAAGGTGGACGTTGCCTCATGAAGGACTTAATAGAATATTGTTCTCTTATCTGCTCATTTGGAAGTACAGAATGATTCATAGCTTGTGTAAGTATAGAAATAAGATTTTGCACTCCATCTCTCATAACATTTTTTTTTCAGAAGTACAATCATTGCATTGTCCATTGCATTGATCAACACGATTCCTTCGGGTTCCAGCCATCGTCTAAACCCCAAAAAGAATAGTGTGATAGGGAAAAATCATGCTATAGTGAAGGGGGAGTGTCCTCAATATCTAACATCTTAGGTTAAATTCTATGATCGTTAACATAGTTCTAGGACGTATACTTATCCTTAGGGACATCCCTGGACATACCTTAGAATTATCTCTAGGGATCTCACTAACGTTTTCGCACCCTAGTTTCCAAAGGTTGACTAAACCTTTCCTCTGATTCCAACTGTAAAGACCCGAAGCTTGACGTACATTTACATTACATTACATTTTCATAATACTTAGTATATATCAAAACCACACACACAAGGATCGTAATAGTTTAGTGTCTTTGGAAACTCGGAATATAATCTTCTAATCCTGGTGAAGGAACTTCAATATCTCCCATAAAGATCTACCTTTTTTTATACCTAAAAACTTTCTTTATATCCTAGGGAAAAGTAAACATAAAAGGGTGAGCTTAAATTCTTAGTAAGGATAAACAAAAGAAATATCAATCACATCATATACATAAGCACATAACATTTGGAAATCATAACCTGTAAAAGAGATCATAATTTCATAACCTGGGATAACTCATGGCGGTGAAATGTAATCACAATAATCATAACTTAAAACATTAAACATTGTGGCATGCACACATAATCATATATAATCATTTCTTGTTAGTCAAGACTCATTTCCAAGACTATCTTAGTGGAGAAAGTCCCTTTCTGAACCAAGTCACCCTCATTTTAGTCATGTTTCACTGAACCGGTATAACCTACCATTTCATCCGTGTATATCTCACGAGATATAAAGTCTTTACCCAATGAATTGGAGGGAGATATAGGTCCCACACATCTCATAATGATACCATTATTATGTGTGCCACAATATAATAAACCATACATCATTGCATAACCCATGTAATAAAAATGGGAATCTTAAACATCATGACATCATAAAACAATTCATATAAGATAAAGGAATTCATAAAAATAATTCCATCACAAAATAATCAAATAAATGTAATAATAGGGATAAAAAGAGAACCCTTTATTTTCTTATATAGAAAATAATTTTGATAAAACAGTTGAACTCCATTCATGAGGAAAATATCCTTTCTACTTCAAAAACACTTTTCCTTTCTTAATATTTCATACAATTCTAAACTATAAGAAGTTGATTAAAAATAAACTTGAAAGCTTGTAAAGGAATATTCTTGGAAATATTGTTTTAAAAATCCATTCATGCCGTATAAGCTAAAAAATACATTCTTCGTACTTTTGTCAGAAAAGTCAAAAAGTACCTCGTACTAAAAACGACAAAATATTTCTTTCATATCTTTTACTAAAAACACACAGAAAGGTAATATTGGATTTAAACAATTGTATATGGATGGAAATAACATTACCTATTGAGGAAACATGGATTTGGATGATAAAATACACCCCAGTAAATACCTAAGTATAAACAATCTCGGATAAAAATGAGATTGTGATATTTCCCTTACCTTAGGTCCGATTTGTTTCGTAAGTGTCCGAACCTCCTCTTATTTGAAGCGCCTCTTTCAGACCTCCTCTTACGGAACTAAAATTGGTCTTTGAGGAAGACCAGAACCTCTAGGATGTTGGTAGGGAAGTGGAGAAGAGAATTTGGCAGGGGTTGGCCGAGCGTGAAGGCTCAAAGTTGTGTGAGGAAGAGAGGGAGGAGGTGCCCTTTTATAAGGGAGGAGAGGGGCACCTTTGGAATAACTAAAAATATTATTTTATAATAAAGTCAAGTTCGGTTATAAATATCTCTAAATTGGTTTATTTCTAGGCTAAGGTGGGGATGGGTTGAAATCCTCTCATCCAATAGAATTTAGACAAATTTAGGTTCCTATTTTAACCTTATCATTTAGATTTAACATTAAGTTAAATAATTTTACTTTTATCGTGTCTTCTTGTGTTCTTATACTATAAGGTTAATAAACATACAATAAAAAGACAAAAGAACCCCAAATTGTTTATTATTAATATATATAACCTTATCTAAGTCATTTGGTTGAACCTTAGATTTTTAGGAATAAAATAACAGTTAATAATATAATATTTATTTTAAAAACTATTTTATGTCAATTTTGACACTATTTAGTAATTGATTTTTGTGAAAATCATAACAGAATGATAAGTTCGAAAAAATATAATTAAATCAATAATAACATGTCATATTAACCTAGAAAATTAGTGTAATTCATAAAAAGTCTCCAATTATATTTATTTGGGTATTTATAACATCAATTATGTCAATATTTAATTAATAAGATAATTACTGCATCATCGTTGTGTCATAAATAAATTAAATTATATAATGTCTAAAAATTACAAATAAAATACCATTATGTAGGAAATATTTTTATATTTCTAATGAATACTTATAGTCTAATTTATATTATGTATAACCCTATATTAAAAATGATTTATTAAATAAACTTTGATTTTAACTCTTTTAACTCTTCTTTGAATTAAATAATAATAAATGTCCTAATCTAATTCAAGTCGGCCTAAATGGTCATATTTTATTCCTAAGTTTGTTTTTGGTCTAATTACACTTATCCAATAGAATTAGGACATGTTTTAGGGTAATAATAATATCATTTTTACCCTTAATTACCCTATTTACTTTTAACCGTGGTAAATAAAAGTAAAAAGTTACTATTCACCAAAAATTATTTTCATCTCATTGAACCACATTTTACTTACTGACATCAACCGTGTATCTTGTATTTTTGAAATTCCACTCACAGAAGCAGTAAAATTACGTTTTATGAAAAATTCAGTTTTTTTTAACTACCACTTAGTGGTTTCACTATTCATCAAAAATTGAAAGTTTTCAGAAAAATATAAAAAATTAGGCCTAAGCTATATTTGATATTATGAACTCAAAAATGATTTCTATTTTACCAAATTCAAAACATAACAGTTGCATTAATTAATTTAAAAATTAATTCCCGTCGTCAAAACAAATAGCGTGTTCTTAAGAGATAATATCTATCAAAAGATTGACACTTGTTTATGTCTGGTTTAAATGTGAAATTACATACAATGACCAACATTGTATTAAATTGTAAAAATATATTCTAAATATACTTTAAAAACACTCAAATTAATAATTTATCACTATTAATTATTTCGATTGAAAAAGCTGTTTTTAATTAAAATTTTGTAATTATAACTATTCATCAAAATATGAAAGTTATCCGAAAATCACCAAAATTTCCCCCTAATCTAATTTCGATATTCCGAATCCAAAAACGAAGTCCATTATGAAAAATAAAATTTACAAGATTTCAAAAAGTGGTTATTACTATTCATAACTGCTAGTTTTAATAATATTTTAATAGCATATCGTTGTTTAGCGAAACTTGGTGTTGCGTACAACAGACGCTATCGTGGAAGGTCGTGATTGCGTGTAATTCAAGCCAGGCCAGAGATGTGTGTTGTGAAAGATCCTTTTGTTGTAGCGTATAACACAAGACATTAATGAAATTTAAAAAAAATATTTTTCATAAAATCTCGGGGTGTTACAATAGCTGCATACTCCATCCCAGAAATAAGAGCCTTGTTTCAAACTAAAGAAATCTGTCTTACACTGAATTCTAAACATATGTGGGTAGAATTTTTTGTTAAAAAATTACTCAAAGCCTTCCTACATCATACCCGGGTCCATTGTAGCCTAGACTACCAACTCCCACCACCGAAGGGCAAGATCTTCAAACATATATGTGGAGAACATCACATTCAACACTACTGGCATTCCCAATAACTGAAAGATCGTGTTCATTCTATTCAACCATGCTTCTTCCCTTTCTGGCCTTGAATCACCCCAAGAGATGGGTGGATTCTAATTTTGAAACTGAACCACATGATCCACATTCCTTGGTTCATCCACTCTATTTATACTTCCCATTTCTTGGAAACATTGCACAAAACTTTTAACTAGCTGTTGGTTCACCTGAGGCTCAGGTGAAACCACATTCCTAGTAGCCTCCTCCGGTTGGTCTCTACGATGCCTACCCTGTGCCATTTCTATCAAAAGAAAAAAACAACCATTATTCTCACTTTCGTAGACATCATGAAATCCCATTTCAAATAACATTACACAACACTATCACAACAAGGATTTCCACCAGTTCACATTTTTCCATATGTGCCATGTTTCACAATTTTAAAAACCAAACCATTTTAAAAATAAAAATTTATTCACATTACAATTTTAAATATTCATATCACATCATCAATCATTATACCCCAATTAAATATGCATCCTTGAGGGAAGTAATTTTTACCATGCATGTCATTCTCATCTCATTGGCTACACCAATGGCAATGAGATATCAAATGCCTATAAGTGTCTCCAAAACACTTATATACCCAACTCCCTGGTATCATGACTTTCAGCCTAAAAGGGTTAGCTATGTCCTTTTATGATATATATTCAAAGTTCCGACATTCCTATCCCTTTTAACATCTCGAATCAAGGAGTATACCACAACGAATGTCAACACCAAATCTGAGAATCAACTCCAAAGGACAGAACAAACTGATAAAACTTCTAACACCCCAACACTACCTCATTGGATTCCGAAGGCGGTGAGGGATACTTGGCCTTAAGCCACGTTCCCAAGATGCCAAAGGCTGTCAATAAATTCCAAGGGTTTCAAGGTCATGTTGGGGAATGATTTTCCCTTATGAAAAAACCAACCAAACCATCCAAATATAGCCACTATATGATGCATGTCATTTTAATTACCCAACAATGGATTCCCAAAAGACAACCAAGTTGTTCCACAACACAACTCAAAACCAATACAACCAGACATGTCCACACAACATTAGAGTACAAGAGGAAAACTAAACAACAACCACTATGATCCATGACACCACAACAGCTCCACACCAAGCTCCAACCTCCACGCTCCACCAAGACATCACAATGCACCACTAAATGAGGGAGATGCCTTAACTTTTCCCACGTCACGGTACACAACAACTCCAAATACACCTCAGTTCCAAAGAAGTGGGTGAGTACTAAAACTTAGTAGGATTTCCCCAAATGATGTCCCTAAACACGCCACCAGTATAAAACCATTAACACACACATATATATATATAATAGTTTATATAAAATAAATCACAAGTGAAACAATTTTCATAAACCAATAATTCCCTTTGCAATCCTTCATACCCAAACCAAGCTACCATGGGAAATTCAACCAAACATGCCACATGCCATATCATCATTTACAAGTTAGCACAACTATTTCCATCATGAAAAGAAATGCACAACAAACAACCAAACAACCAAACCGTGGAGCTTCTGTCCAACCCGTTCACCCATTTACACCAAGCAGAACTTCTTGTCAACATACCATTGATGGGGGGCCTTCCGTACACTATCCATCCCATTTTTATAGTGGTATTTCTTGACACTTCCACACAACATACAAAATAATCCAAGACAAGAATATAAGCCAACAAGTACACAACCACATGCAATCAACCAATTCCATTGCATATCAATCCACTTTAATAAATCACCCATTTATTGATAACCATTTTCCATGAAAAAACCTATTTCCATAAAAAAACCTTTTAATTTTAAACAACTTCCATAAATCATTTTCAAAAATCAACCATAGCATCACATTTTAAAATCTCCATTATAAAATCCACAACAAAATCATTTCACCACAAAACCCCCTTTTTTCCAAAATTCCAAAATAGATTTTCAACCAACATTGAACATAAAAAAACAATTATTTTTAATCAAAAAATTAATTGTAACATGGAATCACTATTTCTAACCAAGTGGAGTCGAGAGAGAAGCCACCTACATTTAGGGTTACCGAAAAAATTACCCACAAAGCATTGCACCTCTAATCCGGCGAACGCACCACCAAAACCTCTCTAAATCACCTCCCATAACCATCACAAGCATTAAAATTAACATCCATGGCAACCCAAACCCAGGATCAACACACCACAAGTGTATATCTAAAAAATCAAGAAAGAGTTGGATGTATATCAAGAGGAAAACACATGGAAACCAAGAGGAGAGACTTACCTGTGAAAACCCACCTTTGAATCCACCTTGAAACCCCATAGAAATCCTTCCAAACCGAGTGGGAGAGATCCCCAAACCCCTGAGAACCCAAAATCCCTAGTGTGGCTCGAGTGGGAGGAGGGTTGGAGAGGAATGAAGCAATCCCGAGTGATCCCAAAACATAAAACCCTATCATTAAGTGGCCGCACAGTTAGCTCGCACGGTTTGGTAGACCATGCACTGACCGTGCGAACGCCACATCCTCGAGAGCCAGGGTCTGCATGGTTTCCTCACACAATTTTGAATAATATGCGTAGTTCGTGCAAGTTCTACAGTCTCGAGAACTAGGGTCCCCACAGTTTCTTGGGTAACCCTCACAGTTTCCAATAATCATTCTCAAATCGTGCACCCCTTTAAAGCCCTCCAAACTCATCAAAAACCTTTCCAAACTCTCCCAACCTATTTCAGACTCATCCCATGCACTTGAAACACATAAATATGCATAAACAAAGGACACATACCTCTAACTTGGGGTTCTACAGATAGCGTACCGGATAAGCAACAATGGGTTTCATTGAAATCTTACATTGCAAACCAATGTTGGGTCATACTAAATAATAATAATATAATTTTATTTTAAATGGTACTTAATTCCTAGCCATTTTATTAATGAGAATGTACATAAATAACTAAAATATGAGTTTGAATGTCTGTTAAATGTTTTTACACTTATCCAATAAAATTTAGAGGCTTAAAATAAAAAATAATCATATTTTAATCGTACAAACTCTAAAATTCATTAAAAAGACGATTTACCACCTTTTGATGGTGAACCCACATTAATTCTATTTTTTTCACTTTTATATATTATATTTTACAACATATAAAAATTCCTTAGAATCGGGACATCAAAATTAACTTTGGGTAATTTTAAAAAATTTTATAATCGATTTATTTTTTTAATGAATAAGTGAAAAATATTGTATTTTAATTCCTAAATGACTTTAAATATAATTTATTTATATGGATATTTTATCACATTAATTGGGATTAAAGATTAATTAGATTTTATTTTTACCATTTTATCCAATGCGTGTCATTTTAATAATTCCACTTTTAAATTAGATATAAACAAGTTTCAATCTTTTGATAGTCATTATTTATTAAAAACACAATTTTTGTTTTGAGATCGGGAAATAATTTTAAATTATTTTTCTACCACTTATGTGTTTTGGATATAAAAAATGGATTAAATATTTGGAATCAGGAGGTTTGTGTTGTGCAAATGAGTAACTTTCATATTTCGACAATATAAATATTTAATTAAGTTAATTTTTTTAACATAGTTAAATTGTAAATATGGTACATAATGGAAAAAAAATATTATTATAATAATATTAAATTGCCCTAACATGTGTCTTAATTCAATTGTGTAATACATTTACGACCATGGGCATCATGTGATAGAATTTAGGACACCATGGAGATACTTAAGAGTGAAAATGATACTTGATAATAATTAATTTAAAGTAATGACAAAAATGACATAAACAAATCTCTTTTAGTAAATCAATTTTTATATGGGGTTATATATGTTATATCATAAAAAATAAATATAAAATTGAATGTTAAAATGATTTCTTAAATCATGTAATTTTTTTACTTATTTTTAGACATCATATAAATAAAATAATTTATGACACAATAATGATGCATTGTTTAGCACATTAATGAATGATTTAAGTAAATATGATTTTAAATTCTAAAAAAATATCCAAAACCAAAAAAATTATTATTTGATGATTTTTTTAGAAAGTTATTTATCATATCTTTGACAGTAAATATTTAAGAACCATTTTAATCCGCATATATTCTCATAATAAAATAATTTTTTCAAAGATTCCTAAAGAGCCTCTCACCCTTATAAAAGGACAACAATTCTAACTCATTCTTCACACCTATCTAGCCACTTGGATCATCCAAACTCTTCCTAAATAAGCTCCCCAGACCCCTATACCCCTCTATGAAGCCTTTATTTAGGAATAAGGAACATCAAGTAAATCTATTTTTCAAACCCAAGGGAGATACTTTATTTAAAGGTAAGGTCTTATTTTAAGTTCTTTTCTTTTATTTTACTTCTCAAACCCCCTAAATTTTTTAATTCATTTATTTTATATCAAAACTAGTATAATAAATATACTTGGTTTTTTTATGATATGGATTTCAACTACCCATACACACACCCCCATCTAATGGAAGAATAACATACTACTTCTGTGGACAGTGAACTACTGCCTCACGAAACGATGATTGTTCAATCCTCTCCTACCACCTCTCATGGTGTCCATTATGATGGAACTGTATTTATATATGATATATATTATGTTTATTTTTTATATATTCTTCATTGATTTTTTATTTTATTAACATAATTTTCTGCTTTCCAATATGTGTAAACATGATAATTTAATTTGAGGAAGTGTGGACTACCGCCCCTTTAAGGTGATATGCTTTGTTGCTGATATACATGGAACTTATAAGAGTCGGAATTAATTAAATTATTTAACATATATATCATCTTATATTATACTATAATTATAATATACCTATGTATCATTATAATTTCATTCCATTAAATATGAAATAGAAATGAAAGTTGCGTTCATGCGTACGTGGGGCTTACCATCTCCATGATCGGTGCATTCTATTTATTATCTACCAATTTCATGTAATATTATAAATACACACATATACTGGATATATATGATATATATTAGATCTAAATCATGAATATCATTCTAGATATCATGGAAATTTGAACACATGGGCAATCTGTAATTTTAAAAATATCATTTTTTACTCATGTTCCGAACATCAATATAATGTCTAAAATGAACTCAAATAATTAACTAATTGTTATAACAATGTAATAACTGATATAAATGTAATAATAAACTTGAAAATGGTTCTTAATATATAAGAAATTAACATAAGTCTATTATTTAGGAAAAACAAGAAATAAACGAGCAATGTCGAACATGAGGTAAGGGGTTTCTTATCTCACTTTTAATTCCATGAGATTTCCATTGTTCACCACTAATTTATTGAATGTAGTGTATTGTGTACTAAAATTTGATATATATTATCATGATTATATTTATATTTCTGGATTTATGTTATTTATCTTTTTTTTAATATTTGGTCATACGAATCGATTGATTACAACCTGTTAGGGGTTTTCATCACATTTCTTATTCTCATGAGATTCATGTTATATTTGTCACTATTTACATTGGGTGGTGTATGGACTGCCCATGATTTTAATCTTTGTGTAATATACATACATTTATGGGTATTTAACTCTTTATCATATGATCCTTCTTTCATGTGGTGTATGTTTAGTATGTTTCCAAACAGTAAGGGATCTTTGAAACCCAATTTCCATTCCTTTAAATAATCATCTAATTTTTTATTATGTCATTCTACGATTTTTTGTGAAATTACTATTTAATTATTTATGTTTTAATTTCCAACCCCCTTGGTATAGATACAATTTTTATATCCATAATCAATGCATTAATAAATTCTCATGTCATCTACATGAACAAGATAAGAGTAATTTTAACTCAATTTCCATTCATTGAGTTAAACATCCATGTCATTGGTGTGGTTTTTAAAAAAAATATCCTTGAATGTTGTCTCGTTGATTTCCACTGAATATCCGATCATGTTGAGTGTATTTATATTTGTCACACATTATTATGTGATTGATTTATCCTTAATATAAGTATACATGTTTTATAAGGGACTTCGTCTCAATTTACAATCCATTAATACTTCATGGTTGTTATGCACCAATTCCATCATATATGGTGTATATAATATCTTTTGGAATATTATATCAATAATTTCATTATATTCATGATATTATAAAATTCAGATTAACGATAATTCTTCAGTTATTTTTTTCGATGTGTCTCTCATTTTGTTGAAAAACCTTTAACTAAAATATCGGTTAAAGTGTTTTAAAGATTTATTCCTCTAAATATTTCACATTAATGTCAATGTTTTGAAAATGGTTATTAGGATTAAATTATATGGGAATTATTTTTTTCAAATGGTAATTCATTTAAAAGATTCAAAGTTATATGGGACAGTTGGATTCAAAAATATCGTTTTTAAATGTTTTAAATTGTTATAAAAAGGGTTTTGGTAAAGCATTGAGTACGTCAATATCTTTAAATGATATATTGTTATTCCAATAGGGAAATTATATATTAACTTCATGCATGTTTGATGTGATATGATTTTAAATTAGACATGGAAATTTTATGGGTGGTTACATGATAAACCAAATGACAGGTGGTTTCATGATAAACCATGATGGGTGGTTAAGTTATAACCTCCAAAGCATTTGGTATGGAAGTCGGTCGTATCACTCTTCCGTTTAGTGATTTGTGTGAAAGTCAACCGAATTTTTATTTCATTTAAAAATGGTAATGTCCTATGTTACCTTTATATGTTTTTGGTTCTATATATGGGATTTATGGTAATATATTGGATTCAAATGGGTAATCAATGATATTTACATCATTAAAGGGTATTTACTACTTCATAAAGGAGAATGGTATTTCTTATGATAATGTATTCACGGTTTACATGGTTTTCTTATAAAAGTAATAGTTTTACTTCTTTGTGTATATCTTACTGAGCTTTTTTTATCATCCCCAGTTTTTGAAATGTTTTTCATAGTTCATAAAGTAGAATACGGTCAATGATGGGATCATGGAAAATAAATGTTGTCCATAACATTGAACTTGACATGAATTTTTTTTCAATGAATTTTTTTATGAAAAAATGTATACTGAGTAGAAGTGTCTACATGTAATATTCTAGATGTATTTAAATATGTAATGGCATAATTTTCTATATCCATAAACCTCAAAATATCCTAAATTAAAATTCATGATTTTACTCAAGATTATGTAATTTTTATCATTGGTTCCTTATACATATTTCATGGTTTATCCTATGTAGCGGCATTGTTTGAAAAATTGTGCACCTTCATTTTTTCTCTTACCTTTTCCATTTTCACATTGTGCATAGTTTTCAGTTATAGATTCAGATTTTACCCAAATTGTGCACCAACCATGTACTTTTATAATAGCATAATAAAAATTCCAAGAGGATTCCAAACCTTCCCAAACATCACAAATATATTTTATATAATTCAATTACATACATTAAGGATTATTAAATTTAAACTAATTGTGATACAAGTATAGTACAAGAATAATTTTTAGATCAGCAAAATAAATGTAATCTCCTTATTGAAAATTAATTTTTCTAGAAACATGTATTTAATTTTTTTCATTATATTTTTTATAATGATTGAATCATCACAAAATTATCAAAAACATATAATATTGGTAATTAATTCATTGGATATGTGGAATTAGTCATAAATATTTTCTCCATCATTTATATTTATATATAAATATATTATCATATAGATCTAAAAATATTCATCCATTAATACAGTATTTCCATCATGAATGCCTGTTATAGTATTCAAAAATTTAATCATACGGTTGTAGTAAATGGAATTTAGACTATTTGAATAAAATATACCATAACATAGAATTTTTATATTTTAAAAAAACTTGATGATTAAATTTTTTATTGATTCATAGGATCAAAATCAATAATTGATGGATTTACCTCTATTGAATCATATAATACTTAAGGGACTTTTCATATATTTTTTTGGAAAATCTATTTAATCCAACTATTATAGTTTTTTCAATTGAATGTAGAGGCACCCTTGTTGTTTTTCAAATTTAAATTCAATATTTGTCAAAAATTATAGGATATTTCCATGGGATCCAATATGATATTTTTCATCCCTCATAGTAACCATTTTATTTACATTCGAATAAATGTAAAGTGGAGGTGGGGTAATCCATTGGTATAATATTTTATTTTATTTAAAATATTCCAACCTAATTTTTGGGTTATTTCATATATCCATAAACATTTTAATTATTCAACAATAATTGAAATAAATAATTTTTAAATAATATAAGATTGTAATTAACTATATGGTCTGCTCTATAAAAAATACACTATTTCGTGATTGGATTGACATAAAAAATAGTAGATTATCCAATATCATCACAATTGGTTACATCATGGGCCATCATAGTCTCATTAGTACATAGTTCCACCATGAAACTTTCTATGTTTACACTAAAATGTAAAAAATCACCCAACCCACTAAAAACGATTCAAAATAACAAGAATGATCCCTATTTTTCTTTTTATTATATAAAAACTACTCAAATCAGATATAAATTCTCAATACATCTAAATCGGCAGTTCAACATGTTTTCACTTATTCATGATCATAATATTCCGATAATAAAGATATGGTATATTGTTCATACTCAAATTTACATTATAATCTATAGGGTTACATTAGGTCTAAACCTTCTTAAAATCTCCAACCATTATTCATTCAATTACATAATTTATATAAAAACCTAATGACATAAAGATTCATTATATTAATACACCCATTTTTACTTCTATTTTTTATAATGCATTGAAATAAAATAAATAGTAATATCTCATTAAATTTTAAGCATGTTAATTATATGTATTAGTATATATAACACATTTACATAGACTCAAAATAATTCCCAATTCTATTCTCCCCATAAAACACATATTAATCCAATTCAGATTGAATTTTAATTTACAAATTAATTATGTTTTTTCTCTATAAAATTATAAAATATACATAAAATTAAAATACCATGAAATTATCATTCGTATGATCATGGATTCATTAAATTTTGAAATATTATTGTGTCTTCTAGTGTATAAATATTCTGAAATTCCTTTCTAGAGATAATAAAAATTATTTTAGATTTATTGTGACATGTAAATAAATCAAGATCATAAGATATTTTCATAAATTATTCTTCATATATTAGAATATTTAATTATCATAATACAAATTTATTATTAATATGACTCACCCGTATTTTATGTCATGATCATGTACTTCACTAAAAATTTCTAATTATCTGAAATATTCTTATGAAATTCAGAGAAGACGTATTCATATCTCCAAATGACACATTCATAAATATAGATTTAATCATAGTGATTATTAATTTACTCTTATGAAATAATTTTTCTATTTTTAGTTATTAATGAACCCAAATTTCTTTCATTATGTAGATTGGTTTGATATAGGGATGTTTCATCTTAAAAGCTGGATTGTTTTGGATGTTATTGGGCCATGAAAATTAAGTGCACACTTTTCACAAAACAAGGAAACTACTAGTGATAACCGAGGCAGTGAGTGAGTTAATGGTTAACATATGGGTTGAAAAACAATTTTCCTACCAAGGAAAATTAATAAAACTCAATCATATGTGAAATATGGTGAGGGTACACTGTTTTTCTCGACATTGGTCATATTTAATTATTACAATGATTAATTTTAAACCTTGAAACCCTTTGTTAATGTTTTCAATAGTACATTATGACCCTAAAATATATATTTTTCCTCAGGGTCTCCCATGAGGATATTTTGATATATTTACCCCCCTCTAAATGTGAATCAACAATTGGATAATGATATTTGATATATTCTATATAAGATTCACCTTCTTGTTAAATATCTCCATCTCCAACGTTCTTTCTACCATGGGATTAGTTAGATCCTTATGTTTTTGGACGGTACAATCCCTATTTTATAGATATTAAATAAATGTATGATTCATAGATAATTATTTTTGTCATTCATCAATGGACATTCACATTTTGGGATTTGTGTGTCGTGATCCTGTGATCACATGTTTGTGGATCCATTTATGACGGGTAAATATATTTAATAATAAAATTATGGATTTGAATTTAATTAATTTCAATTGATTTATTAAAACTCCAATTCTAGTGAATTATGGATTTTAAATTTTTTTCAATGATAAATTAGGGACCCCCCAAATTCCAGTGAATTGGGGTGGTATTTTTGTTTGATGAAAATAGTGAGAATTTGATTTTTGTGAAATTAAATTGTGGAATTATGATTTTAATAGTAAAATATGAAGTAGATTTAAGAAGTTTATTTGAATAAAATTTCATAAATTGTTTTTATAGAAACCCTTTGGTTGTATCATGTATAAAACAATATTTGATAGAAAACCCATTGTTGTTTTTAAATAGAAGATGGAATCTTAAAGTGGGATGTGGGTTTATTTATATTTTTAATTGATTTCAAATAGAATTCCCAATATTGATGGATTTTTATCACCTGAATTACTAGATAGTTGGTAGGTTATTATATAAAACACATAATGATGAGAATTTCTAATCAAAAAATTTTCATTTTACAACTCTTACATATATTATTTTGAATATCTTTTCCTATGTTGGATGTGGGACAGTACTTTTTATGCAATGTCAAAGGGACATGTGTAATGATTTATGTCATCATTATATATGTCTTTGAAGATAAAATAACCTATGAATATCATATTTATATGATTATTACATTATTTCTCATCGATAACGAGTTGATATAATTATAAAATTTTTTGTAATTTTTTAAAAATATCTTGTGGAATTATATATGTTTTTATATATATAAATTCATATTTAAGTTATTGTTTTGTAAATTTATACATTATTTTAAATTTAATGAATCAATTATTTTAAATAATATTGTAATATAAAACTCTAGATCATTTATAATATAATTATTTATTTTGGTTATTAATGGTGTCATATTATCATGGAATCCATGGTAGGACCCTTCTTGTGTTTTATTCAACTTAATAGCTTTGACTTTGGGTGTTTTATATTATCATTTTTAAAGTTATACAAACTATAAATATACACATGGGTGTGGTTCATGTTTCTTATATGTGGGCTTTAATAGATGTTTCTGTTTGGACATGTGTGGTTTATCTTGTTTTCTAATACATTGATTCTGTACATTGGGTTTGTTTACATGTTTCACTTATGTTATAGTTCTCAGAGTGGTGTTTTTATTTTATACATACATACTTGATTATCATACATATATTATATTTGTAGAAAAAAAAATTTCCCAAGTTAATTTTTTATGATGCCTGCTGCTTTTCTGAAACCTGTGCTAATCATAAATTTCATTGGGGCTATATCTGTGAAATCTTGGCTATCCAGGTACAATGTTATTTGTTAAATATTGTGGAATATTTTTAATATATGGTGCATGTAAAGCATATTTTCTAAATTTTAGTATGTTGTTGAGTGATATTTTCATGATATAAGAGGTATGTGTGATGGAATGTATGACTAGCTATCACAGTAAAGAGACTAAATTTGAAAAGTGTGGGTTCGGAACGATGTCATGATAATTAAATAAATACTTTTCCATTATTTGTATTTGTTTATAATGAAATAGTAATATTGTTTACCTATCTATTGGGAATAATTTCAATGCATCTCTTTTTTGAGTGTTGATATGTGTAGTGTTATGACGTCCTCAATGTTATCTATTAAGGTTGTGTAACATCATTCCTCTAAAATGTGATGAAAATAAAATCTTGGTTGACGAAGCTGATGGAGATCATCAACAAAATACTCTCATGGAATACAATCATGTTATTGTTTTTTTTGAGATATCCATGCTCTGGGAAAGGGACATGTACCGGTTCCCATTGAGGCCCTATCTATGGAACCTCATATGTATGTATTTCAGAATTGTGCTCTGGATTTACTACACCAAAACCCGTAAGTGTTCATGAAATATAATGATAATAATGATTCTGGATATTAGTTGAGAAAAATTTATTATTTTTATGTGCTGCAAGAAACATTATGAAATATTGGGGAAGATTAAATCCTTTTTAGAAGGAACGAGTAATAGAAGGTGTTATATGATGGTTATGACACAAAAATTATGAGGGATTAGAGGGGAATGCCTCCAATTTTCATTTATGGGACAAATTATATTTGGAAATGATGGTGATGGACAAGGCTAATTCGTTTTTCAACCCTGATAAGAATAATGAGATGGTGACATAATGTGTAAATCAGCTTGTTGCGCTTCAAAAATTTTCGCCTAGGATTATGTCGAAAAAAAAAAGATGAAGTCACAACAATTATATTTTGGATTTCTATCTAATATTAATTATTAGGATTTCATTCAGATTCTATATTCTTATGTGGATGTTCATGATAGAGTGTTAATGGTTTACATGGAATTCTCTAGTAAATAATTATTGACATGAGACACTTTTCCTCCAATAGGAAGTTTTAATTCTACAAATAGAATGAATAATCATAAGAATTAATTAATTTGGTTCATGACAACAATGTTTTTCTAGACTTCTAGATGATCCAATAAGAGGACATTTTATTATATTATAGTGTTGAAATATTGGGAATTAAAAATGAGTATTCACTAATGCACTGATTATATATTGTTCATTTGGATGCTCGAGTTACTTGTTGAAGTTCACCCATGGTTATTACACTCCAAGTAGTGTCCCAGGATCATCATTACCAACAAAAAGAGCATTTTCATCATATAAATGAAGTAATATATTGTTCCAACTACAAAAACCCATAACTATGATTCATCAACCATTTGAAGAGTCTCTGGAAGATTTGGCTCCCTATCCAGGGATCGTGATAGGTAAAATAAAGATATCCTCTTCATCAGTGACTACTTTTTATGATATTGTTTTATGTTAATCATTTATTTGAACTCATATTGTAAATCTTCTAAATCTTCATTATAGTGCATTTTTCTTCTATGGCCGATATTACGAAACCCATCAGAATGAAGAGTGAGCGGGGTGTTCATAACCCTAATTGTGAAATCTAATTATTATATATCAAGAATGAATGGAGTCATCTTATAATCCACCTAAATCCTCTTGACTTTATATTTAGGATAGATTGGATCATTGTAAATAAATAACATATTGATAGTTGTCTTCAAATGGTCTCCATCAATGTACCTAATGGAGTGTGTAGTATCTATCATGGATATTGGGACCAAATTTTGAGCCATGTCATACCCACTTGTCTTTAATTTGGGGAAGTAACATATATTATCAATTTTTGATCAATTGTGACAGTATTTGATTGATGTTATCTGTCAAATTTCTATTAATTTTCACTATTATTTCTAGATGACTAATCATGTTTTCCAATGATAATGGATTTATAGTTTTCTACTTATCTAGATCCTTGATTTTAACTAGTATCTATTCCTTCTAACAACATGTCACTAGCAGAGATGAAATTTTTTAAAACACAATTGGATGATATTAAATAAAATGGAATTACATACTCGAGTGTGTCACCTAGGGTGGCTCCGATTGTCATTTTTAGGAAAGTTGATGGGTACCTTCTATTTTTGAGTGATTATGAAATCTGAACCATGTTTTGGTATGGACTAAGTATCCCCGTCCACAAAATAATATTTTTTTAATGAGTGTAAAGGAAACATTTGGTTCTAAAAGATTAATATTTGATCTTCTTACCAATAACTGAGGATAATATAAGTTGACATTCATAAAACCACATTTTGGAGATGGTATGGACAATAACAGTATCTTTTCATGAAATTTGGCCTATCCAATCCACTTTTTGTCTTTTAATCTTTAATGAACATGATTTTCCATGACTGTCTTCATTCCATTATGGTAGTATTTTCTATTACATCCTTGTTTACACTATGTACATGGACGATCATGTGCATCATCTGTAATTAGCTCTTTAATTGTTGAAAAATCATTGACATTAATGAAAATTATTCAATTTTTTTATTTGGAACGTTATGTACACGGTACACATGTATTCATGACATGGTATTTTATATGTTCTTGAGAAGGCTGAAGGTGTTATGAAATGTGAAAAACTACTAATTATTATCTATATCCTGTGAGTTTTCAGTTTAGTGGGTATTAATCCGATTACATAAAGAACATATAAATGATTTCATCTATGATAAATTCCCTAACTAGTAAGGGAGTGATGTATCATTATGATGAAAAATTTTAGAGTTCATTTGTGGATATTTAACATATTTTGAATACTATGATAGTGTTGACTTTTCTAGATACTAGTTATGGCTATGTGGTCTCCTATGATTCATCAAGTTTAGGTTTGGGATGAATTATAATACATTTAGATAATATTGTCTCTTATTTTTCATATAATCTATGGCTACATGAGATAAATTATGTGATCCATGACCATGAACATGAATATGTGATGTGTATACATAGGTTTTTGTTAAATTACTATTATGAAGAATGATTTAACATGTATTTAGACAACAATATTTTGAGTTATATCATATCTTCTAATTATCTGAATCCATTGTAGTTTTTTTGAGTGTAATGATTATATTATTTTTGAATTTAACATTAACTATACCTCTACTATAAGGGAATTGTTTATAGATTCTTTGAAATTTGAACATCCAACCCAATCTGTGAAAGTGTATTATGAAGATCGGAAATTGATATATCTTTTTCAACATTCCATATTGGAGTCCCAAAAACAGGGGATGTGGTTTCATTATAAATAGATCAGTAAAAATCCACTCTTATCTATAATATTCTTCATTAACAGTTTCATGATGATTAGTTAGCTAACATTATAAATTATCTATATGGTTGGGAGACCATTTATCAAATTCTAATCTCCGATTATGAAGTTCTATGATATCAAAATCAATATATTGTTCCATTAGTAGTAAATAAATATATAATGGTAGGTTTTTTTAGTTCCTAGTGGGGTGTGAACCTTGAAACCATGAATATATTCTATGAAAAACAATTTCGATGGTAGTGTCCTATAATGGGATATGCAATTGAAATTTTTCACTCGCATTGTTATACCTTCAAACATATCTGGGACAATCACTAGAAACTATTGGGTGTTATCCAAACACATCTTATGTTGACATGGATGTGGGATGATATCATTATGAAATTTTTGGTTGGGTTTCTGTATACCCCTAAAAAGAATACAGTGATATGGGTTTTGATCAATAGTATGAATTAAATGATTCCATTTATACCCATATGTGCTAAAAAAATGTTGATGAGTTGTAAAATCCCTATATTTAAGATATTTTTCATTTAAAATTAGTTCCATAAATTATAGTATCTAATATAGATCATAATATTATTTCAAATTATTTAAGTGAAATTGTGGAGAAATTGGATAGTCATTTCTGTTCGATTATGTCATAACATCCATATTTGGATGCCCAAAAAAAAGTGCAACAATATTTTTTTGAGGATATGACTCATGTTTGTGTTCTTGACTTTAGTGGTGATTGAAATCACTATTTGAAAGGTCTGGATTTTAAATATAGAAACATATTCTTGTACACAATATGATTTGGTACTTTCGAGTATATAATTGGAATGCCTTATAATTCATCATTGTTTTTTTCAGGTATTAGAAACTTTTAACTTCATGGAATGAAATTCATTTAACATACAAATAATAATATTAAACTAATTCTTTGGAGAATGTTTATAGAAAAATGATAGTAAAATAATTGTGATTATTTTCATCGTATAATGTTGTAATTTTTCTTTGGTGGGCTTGTGTTCATGAATGTTTTGACTTAGTTGGTTCATTAATAGAATTATAGACAATGGATGATATCTAATAATTTAGTGGGAGATTTTGATGTTTTTTATTACATGGGGAAAGTGTTACACCATTTTTAACATCATCAACAGATGCTAAAATAGGGTGTTCATATTTAGGGAAGATAATTTGTCTAATGATGCCTCTCTGCCCAGCTAACTATGCGTATGTTATTTAATTAATATGAACATTAACTATAAAATAACTAAAAACTCAGTTAATGTACTTTAATGACCTATAAGACCATTATTCATATAGTTATTCCTTGTATGATCACAAGAGGAAGTTTTGGTTTCTCTACACCCCTCTATTATAGAGTCGAAGCTCAAAGAATGATGTTTGATCTGTATTGGTAAGTATATTCGTCTGGTTATCTCTATAAATATCTCCATTATTTCCATACAATTGTTTTTTAGATAATTTTTTTATTGAAGGATCAAATATATGTTTTTTATACAATCAATATAGTTCTGATTCTTAGACATTAGTTTTGGAATTCTTCACTATAGTTTCTCTTCAAGAGTTTTGTTCTTTTTTTGATATTTTGATCTTCAGTAAGTGGTTCCATTTATAATTGGAAAATTTATTTAACATTTTATTTTATTACATAAAATAAATCACATTCAATTTATATATTATAACCCTATTTCTAGTGAAATGGAGACATATTTTTTTATTCATAATGATAAATTATGGAAACCCCTAAAAATCCAATGAATGTTTTTAGAATATAGATTTGATAGATATTATTGAAATTTGATTTTGAGAAATTAAATTATAGTATATTATTTGTGTAATTGATTTAAAATATATATTTCAGAAAAATTGATTAAATAATTGTGATATAAACTTATTTTTATCTATGAATAATTCATGATTTTATTTAACCACCATTTTTCGGTTTAAATAAAAATTGGCATATAGCAATAAGGAATCTGTTAAATATTATATTGAAAATTTATTAAATAAATATTACATTATTGATTATTATTAGATAACCTGAAATAATAGGATGCTAGTTAGTTATTAATGAAAAAAACACTAGTATTGGATTGTCTTAGTAGTATATTGATGCTTTACAACTATCACATAAACTATTTGGACGATCTTATCATTTGTACGATAAAGGCATGTCATCTTTGACCAGTGTAAACGGGTTCTGTTTACCCATTTTTGTGATCAATATATAAGTGTTTTAGGACCCTATAATGTGGAAATATCGTAACTACTGTAAGATGAAAATGATGATCACTGTGAATGGTTGGATATAAATTTTCCTTTATTTGTTAACTATTTTAAAATTTCAATATAAAATTTTAAAAAGTTTATTATATAATTTTTTTAATTTAATCGACTATTTAAAATGTATTCCAATTTTGGAAAAGTAATGGACAATATGTTATTAATATGCTTCTAAAATTTAATGCCTGTATATTTTAAATTTAATATCTTATTTGGTTAATTATGTGTCGAAACATATTATGGAATACTTGGTGAGGCACTAATCAGATGTTATTTCAAACCCTACCAATGACTTCGAGTGTTTGTATAAAATCAACTTCTAGGTTCAAGTTACTCTAATGTTATAGTAAGAGGTGTTTCTCATTGATAATCCTTGGGCTTAGAAGGTTGTGTCTATTGGAAATTGGGATTTCTTTCCATTTTTTGGATCATTAATGATATACATTGGTTTTTTATTATTGTTTGGAATATCATACAATTTTTGCCACAGTGTTATTCATATGTTCATACCAACTTGTTTCTCTTAAATATGTTATGTTCGATGAAAATTCATTTCGTCTATCTTTTTTTATGGTGACCGGTCCATGCCTCCATCCCAGGGGGACTGAGAATTCCCATTATGATAGGTTAGTGTCTTATTGGGTATCAGATAACCACAATATCTATAATGGTTCCTAAAATGTAAAATATAGTGGCATGGGTAATTAAATATTCATAAACATGATAAATATATTTCATAAAATATAAAAAAATGGTTTCCTCTAATATAACTGATACCATGTAATAAATTCCCTCTATTAGTCACAATGATTGGATTAGTGGATTTCCAAATATCTATCATTTATTCCAAATAACTTTTAAATTAGTTCTATATGAATCATACATATTCATCCATATTTAAATTTTCATTATCGTTATGTTTATTTTAGAATAAAATCCTATATGTTTAGATAAATTTTAATTAATTGCATATCATTTTCATCCATTTTAATTTATCACAATTAATTATTGAAGATAGTGTCATTTAGTAGTCATTTATTGGTGTAATTAGATTGAAAAAAAAACAATAATCAACACATATATTAGATATAAAATTGAAATGATCGATTAATTTTCCACAATATTACTAGTGAAAAGAATCATTTTCCTTATATAATGGAATCCCCAAAAACATTATACATCAAAATTCCATCTACTTTATTGACGCAATATAAAACATAAAATTCACAAATAAATTGAGAAATTTCCAAACATTTGGAGGATAAGGCTTTATATACACTATTCTTTAAAAATGTTATATTATAGACACAATAAATTATAACATTGAATAATACTCCTTATGCAGTAAATATGGTATTGAATTACACAGAATAGAATAAAAGATAGTTTTTAATGAAAAAATAATTACCCCCATGTGTTTTTAAGAAAATAATGTATATATAGATTTTATTGATCATGTTATAATTTTTTATTTATTAGTTAAGATTTTATATTTGATTTATATATTTGTATCTCATGTTAGAAAATAAATTATATATTAATTTAGATAATTTTTATACTTCGTAAATTTATATCTATAAAAAATATCTCAAGATGTGCATTATTTTAGGGTAAAATATATATCTAAAAAATTAAATATTTAGATATATTTAAATTGGGAAATAGTAATAAAATATTTTACAATGTATATTATTATTAACTATATAGATTTGTAAACATTTTTAATCTAATTAATTTAATTAATACATTTTTTTATATTATGATTCAATAATATTGTTTTTCATTTTAGGAATAAAAATCTATTGTTATTAATAATATATAAATATTTATAATATATAATAATTATTTATTTTATAACTTAGAATTAAATTATTTAGAACTGAATGTAACAAATTGAATACTATTTTCATGAAACTACCCTAATGTTACCAAACTCGAGAATACATGGAAGATAAATGTGATACCCAAAGCTTGTGTCCAATAGTAAAAATTCTTTGCAGATAACATTGTGGGTACCTTTCCTTCATATCTGAGGCATCACCATGAAAATTCACAAGAAAATTTAAAAATTCACATAATCAAAAAATATAATTATAAATATTACATATTTCATTGGGTAATTAACTAATTAAAACTCAATTTTTTAATTAACACAGAATAATCATGTTTTATTCATGAATGGCATCCTATACTTGTACTCGCAATACCTAAACATAAATAGCCCCAGTTTTTATCTAACTATATATTAAAAACTCCTACAGAACTATTGATGGGTGAGGACTGGGATGTAAGTAATATGATCATAATACTAAAAAAATCAAATTCATGGTGGATTTAATGTTCCAGGGTTGAAATAAATGACATCAACTATGAAATATCATTGTACATTACATTATTAAAACTATAAATGCTTGAAAAAATGGGAGAAAATATAATAGTATATAATTTTTCAATCTTAAAAATTAATTATAACTTGTCAAAATTCATATAATATCAATAAAATTTCATATGATAATAATTGATGTTGATTTCATATGTCAATGATTTTATAAAGGTAAAAGATAAAACATATAATTAAATCACTACCTTAATTAAAAAATTGTATCCCCATAATAGATGAGTTTCCTAAATTCTTCCAACCCAAGTACATCACTATTGGATCCATATCAATATAAACAACCCACCACTAGCACCACAACATCAATATAATCATAATAGTGTAACCAATACCATAAAACAACTAGAATCAAATAATATCCTAAAACAACCTTGATAAATTATAACAAAAAAATGATGGGTCAACATTGATCTATGATAGTGCATTGGAACGTGGATTTATTATTTCCATAAACCATTACAATCCATTTAAAAAATTATACATTCATAACCAATATTTTCCACAAATATTATAATATGGAATCTTTCCGAGGTGGGAGGAGTGAATTGATGTCATAAATAAGTCATAAAATTCTCCAAATCACGAATTTAAATTTATTTGATGTTATACATTCTAAATATGATATATTAGAAAAAAACAATGTGTAAATGAATAAAAAGGTTTAATATTTAAAATAATTTTATGTTAAAAAAACATATAAAATAATTTCCCTGTGAAATACAATAGAAAAATCAATCTATATGAAATTAGGATAAAAATTTATAAAATCATTAAAAATATATTTTGTGCATATATATGTACATCGTCAAGGGATCTATTTATTTTTATCTCAATGTATGAATAATTTCTATGTGAAGTAACATGATATAAAACTTATGTATAGATGAATTCTTTAATTCACTTGATTAGAATATTAATGATTTCCTACTGAAATCATCTATAATTACATCGTTTTGATGAATCTTTCTCCCTCTAATACTCTTTGATTATCAATTTCATAAAAAAGGCTAACACCAATGACATCTTCAAACAGAAGGGTTATTAGAAGTAGTTTCTTCAATAAAAATATCATCAAAAAATATATATAAGGAGTTTATTATAAAATATAATATATATAAATTTTATAGTATTTTATAATAAAATATGATCTAATAAAAAAATTCAGATATAAAATAATCATGAACTCTAAATAAAACAAATTTTATATAACATCATGATGTTTATGTTCTTCATAATGAATATTATAATTCATTAATGTGAAGTTTACTTTATTGACCTCCATATAAGTAAATTGTCAATGTTATCGATATTAGTTATAAAATCATTAGAATTTATTCACATAATTTATTAAAAAAAAAGAAATATAAAATATCTTTTTTTTCAATTTAATGATTCAAATTATTTTCAATAGAACATATTGAATCAATTGTGAAAAAATCATATTTAAAAAATAAACAAACAATAATCATGTTTAATAGAATTCAATATATTAATCAATATTTTCATTTTTACAAATTTAATTTAAAATTTAATTTAATATAAAAATAATCCTAATTAATATAATGATAACACATATAGGATATGTTATGGTTTTGTAAAATATAAATGTCAAACTTGTTTCTTTTATGAATCCCCATTATAGTAAAACATCTAAAAATTTAAAAACACAATACAAAAAGAGATATTTTTAGAAAAAAACTCTCAAATAGGTTTTTATAAATTAATTTTAAAATGTATCAAAATTATCCAGAGCGTACAACGTTTAGATATTGAAAAAATTAGTATCAATAAAATGTATTAATAAGAAAATACAAAAACAACATTTAACATTAATATAAAATTTTGTTCAGTTATATATGAAATTAATGATTAGAATATGACCCCCCTATTATTACATTCTCATATACAATAGAATACTTTTAAAAATTCATTAAATATCATTGTACTTACCCTTTTATGGGACCAAATAATTCATAACACTATACCCTATTAAAAATATTAAAATAAAAAATCTATTCTCTCAATAATGTGATAATATAAAAATAAATTGAATACATTTTATTAAGAAGATACGAAGGAGTTACATAAAAAACAATAACCTTATATTGTTAACATATGATGCATATGGATAATATTCATTTTATATATTTTGTTAATTATTTTTATAGAAATCACCAGCTTAACATTTTGTGAGATTCATATGAAATATTTAATTTCATCACAAATGATAGCGAATATTAACCTACACTTTATTAATGTTTTAAATTAAAATATCAATTATAAAATGAAAAAAGTAAAAAATATTCAAATATAAGGTTAAAACATCATATAAAAGAGTAAAATCTATGTTATCTCTATTTTCACAGAACAGAAAATTGGTTGAATATATTTGATTAAAGTAAAAAACATACATCAAACTGAAATGATGTGTGTTTCAATAATATTTATAATAAAATATAAAAACATGTATTATAATTTTACTTCAAATAGATTTTTATCACTAACTACCCTGAACAAAATAAAATCAACATTGTTTTATTATGGAATATGTATAAAATATATCATAAATTCTCAAATAATGATTTTCCCTAAAAATATTAGTAGATAGTATAAATATTAATTCTAGTATTTTAATAAAATAAAATGTATTATCAATTTTTGAGGAGTTTGGAAATTTGAAGAGAAGAAAATAATAAGATAATAACGTGATCACATGACATTGAACTATGAAAAATTAAAATAAATCAACTAAATACATTTATAATATTTTATAGTATTTTAAAAGTAAATATAATGATCCTTAAATATGTTGAATTTATTAAAAAATATCATTTCACTACTTTTTCCCTATAATAATCACTTGGGTAATGATCAACATTAATTATTGGGAAAGTTATTATATTGTTTTGATGATTGATACTTAATTAACACCATTTTTTGTTCTTTTCCATTTGGTAGATTTATTGAATGGATCTCTCAATTATTTATCTTTCGAAGATTTAATGAATAAAATTATACATGAAAGAAAAACAAAAATAAATAAAATCAATTGATAAAATGGTTATCCTACAATATTGTTTCCTATAACCTTGATGTATTTTTAATAAATCTAATTTTTCCTGTAAGAATTTTTAATGTTTCAAGGAATATTTTCAAAACCACATATTTAGTATATGTGTGCTACTAGGGCACAAATGGTCTTATTAATGATATATAAAAACAATAAATGATTTATTTAATGTATGATCATATTTTTGGAATAAATAGTTTTTTTAATATTTGATATGTCGAATTAGAAATCTAAAACCACAATTATTTTATTAATATTTTGTTTACCATAGGCAGAATAAAAATTTGGTCGATATTAGACATTTGGTGGAAGAATTATTTTGTTGGATAGAATGTATAAATTTATTTATTTATTTGTTTATTATATATGTCTTAAATCGATAATTCATATTTATATACATTACTGTGTTAAATATCTAGGGTTAGACAAATAACACAACAATATTGTAGAGGAGAGTGGTGAATGTTTCCATGGTGTAGTTGGATCAAAGAATGATGATGAACAGATTTAGGTTATCCATGATATGAATGAAGAATGTAAAGTATCATATTAATCATCACTAGTTGATGAGTTTTTCATTAATGATTGAAATAATCTCATTGGAGGGATCATTATTTTAATTTTTTGATCATTGAGTTGATTAAAAATAATGGACTCTTATATCATCTTTCATTGATATAGGAAAATGAGTTCTTCACATGAGCCCAAATATGAAATTATATTTAGCTCAGGTTTTATATTAAATTCGAGGATTACACAATTGGTATTTCACATTATGATCATTTTCTGGGATCACATTGTCCATTTATGGATTAATTTTTCTCTTTTGAATTTTTCCTACAATTCATCACATTCTTCGTCGTTGGATCACAATGTTAATGTTCAAAATTGATGAGTTGGATTCAAACATGAATGATCATGCTGATTCATAGAGGTTATGTTTATGATGTACCAATCATTATTTTGTGGAATTTTCAGGGTGAAATGTGGGTTGTGAGAGATTATTACATAGATCACATGCCATTTTATTGTGCGATTTCCACAAGAGTGGTGAGGGGATATAGGATGGAACACATGATGATAGGGTTTTTGGAATCTAATCGTCGGTGATTTATAGAAGATGTATAGACATAAATTTATGGTTCCTATAGTGAATCGAGGTGAAATAATATTGTTAATGCCATGGGTGAGTCATGTTAAGTCTTCTTTAATATCTAGAATATCAATATATAAATAGATTATATTCAGGGAACACATGTCTTATAGTTCCCTATCAAGGGCAGCAAAAGTTTTAGGTGATGGTAAATATCTCATTCAATGTAAGATTTTGTATATAGTGTATTATAGGGTTCTAGAGGCTTGATATATAAAATATGAGTACCCTAGAATGTATATGGTCATCCACCCAGTCCACCAATATTTTATGTATTTTGTACTTTCAAATTTATTTGCTTTAATAGGAAGTGATATATAAAAAACTATGTTTATACAAACCATGATACACTTTTAATTTATTTATATTTAAAAAGAACTTTATTTTCAATCAATTAGACCAGTGGGAATGAAATGATCCAGACAAATTATAAAAATTCTATAGTTAAAATTTTATATGATTATTTATTGGTTATCAAATTATTTTTAAAATAAAATAAAAATAATTTTAAGGAAAATTAAATATTCATAAGAAAAGTTTTTTATGTGTGAAAAAAATTATTTTTATCATAATAAATAAAATAAATTAGTATTTTGGAACTATTATACTTAAATATATATATTATATATCAAATAAAAAAATTATATTCATATAATATTTTATAATGCATGGGATACGTATAAAAAACCTTTAGGTTTAAAAATGCTTTTCCCTAAAAATTTGTTTTCTTCCATTATCCTTTGTTTATTCTGTTTTTGTATAACTATAGAAATGTAATTTGATAAATTGGATTATATATTAGGATTTATAATGTTAAAAGTGTAAAAAATACTCCTTTTATATTGGGTCAGTATAAATAGTAACCATATTATAATTTATGACCTCAATAAACTGTAAATATTCTTAGTATAGTATAAATATATGTTATAAAACCATATTATTTCATCATAATTATTATTTTATGAAAACAAATTTCCTTGTATCACATTCCTATCAAAATATAGATGTATTATATGAGAATTTCTAGTAAAAACCCTTATATATAATTAAAATCATTTATTGTTACAAAATTTTACTCTCTTAGTTTTAAATATATCTTTTTTCTATATTGGGAAAAAATAATTTATTAAAAATATAAGTTTTTATTTAATGATTAATAAATTTATAATTTTTAAAAATTATATAATTTTCCCAAATTATTCTGAAATGATGATAGTGTATTTCTGAAATTAAAAAATGAAAAAAATTAAATTAAATATATTAAAATTTATATCATTTCAATGAGTTATTGTGTCCTGTGAATTTAAAAGAATTATATTGTCTATTAGGGATGTTTAAAAAAAATTATATTTAATTCCCACATTATCTTGATGTTTTAAAAGACACATTAAAGTATTATTATGAAAAATTATCTTAATAATATTTTATAATAAATAATATCTCATCAAATCAAATACAATTAAATATGGGATAATGTTTTAAAAATCATACATGGATTTAGTTTATTATCATTTTATAGTACAATTATTAACCTATAAGATGTAGTAATATTTAATATTATCGTAATTGTCAAAATAGTTCATTGAGTGTTAAAAAAGATAATTTTTAAAATGGGATCTAATCATATCCAATTTTTTAATAAGTTAATATGAACTCAAACAAATATTGGGTTCTAATTTTTTCTATTTAGATTCATTTATATATAAATATTAATTTATATTAATTTAATATATAATGAAATTCCAATAGTATCCCTCCATAAATTTATAAAATGGATCTCCTCATTTATCTTCATTACACAATATTGACTCTTTTAGTTTAGAAAACCTCTGTGAGGTTATCTTCCCCACATTCATAGGCACATTCTAGTTCTCATGTAATTAAAAATATACCATACAATTCAATAAAATGGGTTTATACTCTTGAACCATTATCAATGGGATATAGAAACTATTGAGGGAATTGTCCTTTCTAATGCTAAACCCCTAGTTTTTAAGAAAATGTGGGTATATCATTCCTAGATTTTAAAATTCTAACATGCTCATTCCCCACATAAACCCTCTCCTCTCTCACTAGAACCCTCTTGTACCTATATTCCTCTACAATCCATCATTTATATCGCCCATGTAAACCATTTCCTCTCCACCGCATGTTTTCTTCTCCCTCGGTTCCTATATCATCCATCATTTTCATCTAACACAGTGTTAAAACCCTACCACGATGTTCTACTTCATTCCAATAATTATTTTCTATCTTTGACATCCATTTTATAGGTTAACACTAAAGTTATAAATATTTTATTTGTCTGATCTTCTAGATTTATGGTTATCTCCCTATGTTTAGGTCTCTACATCTTTTTTCCCAGTTTCATTATGGGTTTCTCCTTCATAGTTGTCACATTTGGATTAGTTGAACCATATTTCAAAGGGTTGACCAGATTATTGTTGTTTCATTAGTTTACAGATTTCATTATTATCTACTATTTGTCATTTAGATATAAAATTCTATAGTGATTATTTCTTGATCATGCGCCATAGATTCAACATAGGTTTTCCAATGCCCTATATTTTTTTAACTTCTTATTCCTTAGTGTATTGAACATATAATTTATCTATAAAATTCTACTTTTAATTATGTTTATTGGATTTCCATGGTAAAAATTCATATTTTTATTATATTTATATGAATGATAAAGGTATTATTATTTTAGGGAAAATTCATAATATGATATTGTGTGACTGGTCGCACAATGAAATTATTAGATTGCTCAAATAGACTTTCAAAATACTATTTGATATTTAAAACTATATTTAGGCTATAAATGTGATTATTAAATAGTATAAAATATAATTTCATGTCATACATGATATAAATAATTCTTTATAAATATTATAATAAATGTTTTGAATGAAATTTATTAGTTTCAAATTGGTTTTCTACATTTAGGTGACAAAATAAATAAAATAGTAATGTTTGAAACCATGGATATTTTTTTGATAATTATTCATTTTCAATTTATTTTGGATAACCATAGTTTTTTATTTGAATTTAAATATTTTTAAAAAAATTGAGGTTATTTAAATGGTATTTTTAATAATATAATGAAATTTGTAAAGTATCTTAGAATCATAACTCTTATGTTTTAAATGTCTTTTTATTCCTTTATATGATTTTTTGTACTTTATGACACCCTCGGTGAACTCAAAAGTATATTTTAACATTCAATATATTTCCATGGTTGTTATATATATGATGATTGAAGAATATATCTAATCTTCTATTAGTTAATTGTTCTCTCAAAACATAAAAATATGTTGAGTTTTGACTGTTTGTATTTATTACCACTATAATTTCAATGATTATGTACATTTAAATTTGGAAATGTTGTTCAATATAAATTTATTTCTATATATTTTATTGTATTAAATGACATATGGTTTTTTATTTATTTATATTATGTAGAAAATTTAACACCTCCCTACTTCAAAAAGACTCATTGTCAGTTTCATCTGGGTAATTTTAAATGAAAATAAAATCTACCAATAGTTTTCTCATAACAACATTACTCTCATGAATGATTAATTTTTTTCAATAAAATTATTATTAATTTATATTTTTATAAAAAATCATTTAATTAAATATATTATTAAACATTATAATTTTTTAATTATAAACATTAAATAATGTCATTTAATACTATCTGATGTTATAGGCTATAATTCCTTTTAATGTCTACTATTATACATATCCTACAATATTATATAGTTAAACATGGTCATTTAATACACTATACTATTGTAAAATAACTATCTAATGATATTTCTACAATTATACACCACAATTTATCAAATACTTTTGTTGTTTATATTTATAAATATTAATAGATGTCCAACTAATTAGATTTTATAAAAGTGATAAGTAATAAATCACAGAATATCAAATTTTAATACTTATTTGATTTATTATCTATCCATTCTAATAAAATAAATAGAAGAACATGGAAATTTCCTTCATCTATAAGTCATCCCATATACTATTATATCCCACTAATATTTATATTAATACACCCAAAATTTGGTATCTAACCACATAAATTATGTACAAAATACATATTTCAAATTCAAATCCCAATGTGAAAAAAATTAATGATTGTTTGGTTTCACATAATATAGTATTTTTCCATTATATTTTTTTAGAAATTAAATTTTCATAATCTTCATATGTTTTGTACATAATTTTTTGTATTCCATGTTTAAAAAATTACATCATAGTGTACTCTACATCTGAATTCCATGTATCATACAATATCATATTATAATTTTTAGATATTTGAGTATAATTAAGTAAATTTATTTAAAAATATTTTTCTTAGGTGGGATTTTTTATATAATACACATCATAATTTATTAAATAATTGGGAAATCATATAATTGGGTTCTTTTATTTGTTTCCATTTTATAAAATGCTTAATGGATTAATGTTTAATTTTATATCTGTTTTCATTGTGATGGATCAAACTATCTAATATTTTTTATTTCCCATCAATGTTCATTTAATTTTTTTACTATAATTGAATGTATATACTCATTAATTCTTTATTTCTTCAATTCCACATACAATAAATATGTCCATTAGTCCTCATGTCCTAAACTAAAATATTTCATTTTACCTAATTGTTATTTTTTGGATTATCTATTATTCTTAAAGAAACATATTTCCATTCTATTTTTATATGATCACAAATTTCTATTAGAATTTTGGGACAAATCTGATAATCATCTTTTTGGAAAAATTGAAAAATCACAATGTGTTTTCGATTTGTTATTTTTATTCCATGTTTATGGAATTTTTTAATTTTTTAGATTTGGGTTTTTTGATTTATTTATGAATTTATTCTATTTTTGACATTTCTGCATAGGTTTTGAGTTTTCATTACAAAAGGTGACTTTCATAAGTATTAATAGGTTGTCATATATATATATATAGATATATGTATATATATATATATTCTCCACATATATATTCCCTCATGAAGGTATGAATATATATATTTCCTCTAAGATTTCTTATATATATGAAAAGGTAAATCTCTTTAAAAGAGGTAATGGAAATATTCGAATTTATATCAACATAAAAGGGAGGATAGAGTTTGATGTAGGTTCCCTTATGCATTTATCGTTCATTTTAAGAATCGATAATTTTTTGTATTTAACACTTTCTTTATGTAAAAAATAGTTATATAATGTTCATAGAATAATTGTTTGACATGAAATATTATAGAACCTCAATCTATAAAAATCAAGGAGATGAATTCATAAATTTTTCACCTCCGACCAGAACTAGTGTGACACAAAATTCACCTATATTTTTCAATTTTGTTCTCCTAAAAATTGTAAACAAGCCTATTAAAAGAAATATATGTTGTCTAATCCAAAATCATATGATTTAAATTATACCATATTTAATGGAAAAATCTAAATCTTAGAAAAAAAACAATATTAAAACTCTATAAACAAAACTGACAAGAATAATTCCATGATTAACATATATGGACAGTGTATAAAAAAAATTTACCAGATTGAATATAATTTAATCTACCCAACCTTATAAATATTAAATTAAAATAATTAAAATCAAATTGACCTGAAATCCATCGATAAAACATTAATATAACAGAATGGGGATATAACAAATTAATAAATAAAAAATTTAAAACAAACTAATTGGATTAATGAATGAATACACAACGAATACTTAGTTACCCTATATAAAATTTAGATACATTGAATTATAATACAATAAATTAAATATTTAATAATATATGTACGAAACCAAAAATCATATAAATATTATCATCCTACAGAGAGTAATACTGAATATTCCAAAATGTTTTTTGAATAAATTAAATTTTCATATACTGAATATGTAAATTAAATGTTACTTAATCTAAAATTAATCATACTATGTCGTACATATGTGAATGATACATAAATTTTTTAATTGAATTTTACATTTTATATATTACGAAATGAGGATCGAAGTAAACATAAATAACTTATATGAGCCATTGGATACCAAAACAAATAATATTAATTAGATTATTCCCAAAGAGCATTTATGTAAATAATGTGGAACCAAACAATACCATTATGGATTGAATAAAACTAAATGAAAAATAGAATGAAATAATTAAAAAAATCACAAACTAATGGATTTATACTAGTATAAATAGAAATTAGATTAACAAAATTAGATATTTAATGGTCAAAATAATTAAAATTTAATTCAAATTAAAAAATAGAAAGAAAATAAATTTCATGATTCCAAATTTATCTCACTATAAATAATATATTATGTAAAATTATGAATCGAATTAGACAAAATATAATAAATCCAAATCCATATGACTAAAAATTAATTTAACTAAATTAAACTAAACTTATCTGATATGAAATAAATGTTATCAATTTTAACAAATTATAACTATGATGAATTAAATTTTACATGCTAATATAATAAATAGTCAAACTAAATCTAATTATAATGTCTAAAAAACATGTATTGAACAATATCATACTATGATGATACTCAATATAAATTGACTATATATAAATAGTAGGATGAGTAAATATTAATTAATCATAATGTGCCCTATGAAAGTATAATTTTTGAATTACGATCAGATTCCCCCTTTCATACAAGAACATAATTTTACGAATTATGCATTATAGTTATTATATTATTGGTGGTGACTTTTTCATTCCCAAGACATAGGTATGTTCTGGTATGTTTTTTATATTATTTTCTTTTTCATATAGAAACATAGGCCTTTCACTGATTTTATGGATAAAGGTTTATTCAATTTAACGAAGGGGGTATAATGGAACTCGATCTGATTAGGCATTTCTCATTTTTTTCTCGGAGGGCGATTATGGTACCTCAGGTATTACATAGTGTGTGGAATTAGTTTATAAATTTATATTATATTTCTTCTAATTATTTTACACTCCTTCTACATAGAGATCCTATGTAAAAATGGGCCATGCCAAAAATTTATTTATTTTATACTATTACATTAATTAATTTTTTATAGGAGAAATCATTCCCAAGTGTTGATTCCATGTTGATCATAGACTTCTACAATCCTGTGCACATGGAAAATACACATAATTCAATCCTATCCATTCCTATATCATTTTCTAGAATGTTAATTATATTATTTAAATGTTGGGAAGGACTTGGAATCATAGAATAACAATGGAGTTATTGGGAACACATTCACAATTACGTTGAGAAATACTTTTGAATAGTATTTATTCTAGGAAAACATTATGGTATACAAGATATATACATAGGATGATAAGGTAGATTAGAGAGATTCATCAAAAAATATTACCATATCATGGAAAATCAATTTATTTTCTCATGGATGGATGCAATTAATAACCATATCTCCCAAAATAACCAAAAATATATAAGCAGTTTTAATGATATAGTGCTGTTATATGCATGAAGAAATAGTGGCATAGATAAATATTTAATTACATCACCAGAAAAAATCAACTCAATTTATTATGGTATTGTCAACACATTATAAAATTTATTAATATTGAAGAGAGTATAAACCTCATGGAAGTATTCATGGATTTATTTGAAAACATATTATATAATACTTATAAAAAATAGAAATAATGTTTTCATATAATCTAATGATCAATCTCAAGATGATTCAAACGTAATGGTAACATCCAAACTATAATCTATTTATTTCACTAATTATGATTTCATAGATACTGTTGGTTAAAATAATAAACTATTAATAAATGGAAGAGGGAAATGATTACATGTCTTCAATCATGTCAATGATTGATAAAAGAATGAGTGAAAAATATTTCACCCCAAAATAATCCAAATTACATTATGGTTTCTCAAAAACAACATTCTTACAGT
This sequence comes from Viscum album, assembly GCA_963277665.1. NCBI lineage: Eukaryota > Viridiplantae > Streptophyta > Magnoliopsida > Santalales > Viscaceae > Viscum > Viscum album. The sequence goes on along the minus strand of OY728143.1, from coordinate 791,958,894 downwards.
TGAAAATATTTCATTTCATTAAAGCATAAATACAAGGCCTATAGAGAACTCATGGAACTATTATTTATTGTGTTATTGGTAAATATATTTCAGGAATAATATATCCACACATTCAAAATAATTAATTCCTATATTATGGGGAATATGTCTTATATAATGAGACAAAAAAATATAAATGAGAATCATTCAATGAATTAGAATAATCGATTTATGTATAAAATTATTTATTTCAATGTATAATTATCTGATTATTGTTACACTAGTTGTAATTTCTATAAAGAGTATATATAAGGACTCATTAGATATCTCTCAAATTACAATAATAAGAGATGAACTAAATTTATATAGAGGAATGTAAAAAAAATAATGGTAAAGTTAACATGTGTTAAATACCTAGTAAGGAAGGATTTCCAAAATTTAAAATACTGATACAATCCATTACCATAATGATCATGATGAACATAACCTAGGATGTATATCCAATTCAAATAATTTTCTTTTTAAAATGGTATTGATAACTGTATACTCACCATGATGATGTAACAAATATCTTGTGAAACTATCTATTATTTGCTCTAGTGTGTATAGATTTAATGATATATATAATGGCATGCTACCATGAGAGATCTCACATACAAATTGGTCGATGAGGGGTGAACTATTAATGAATTTTTTACATGGGTTGAAAATGTGACACTGTGTAAGGGAATACATCCTACATGATCCAAATATAACATTAAAAAGTGGTATCCTCCAATGTATGTTGGAATCATTGATTCATTTCATGATTATAGAGTACCACATAGACATCCACATAGTAATATTAAATCAATCATAAATTAAAAAAATACTAGAGACACTCTACAACCATGTATCATCTCTTACACTTCCTCCCTTTTTAAAAATTTACTCACATGAGCCTCACTAATAATGTTTAAATTTAATCATTTATATAGGGTATACATAAGAATATGGAGAAGAATGAGGATTTAGATTTCATTCACTTGGACTAGGAGTAACCATTATAAAATTACCAAGACACAGAAATAATGCTTTGTGGTTTCCACATATCCCCCACCCTTATGGTTAAATCATGATCCTAGAAGTTATATGTTTATACAAAAACACTCATTATGAGATACAATATCAAAAGTATCATTTTTATACGTTTATGTATACATTCTTTACATGAATCCATAATGTGTTACCCATAAAGAGTATCCAGAAAAATGTAGGTCCATCATCACAAACAATTTCTCACATGTCTTGTCTCTTTCAGATTCCCTCTCAAGTGGAATTATATATCGAGTAAACAATATATAAGTACCTACTCTGAGAGAAACCATTACAGGTTGGTCCATTCTATTAAATAACCAATTAAACACATTATTATTAATAAAACCTCATGGATACATCCTCTATGTTTTGAAAATGTTGACCAACCTCCCTTGAAATACCACCATGCATATCAGCCTCATGTATGTTATATGATCTAATTTTCATTACTAGTGTCAAAAGACATTGAATTTAATTGACTATTGTAATTTTTCATGTTTTTATCAATAAAAGTGAGATCCATGACTATGTTTTTTAATTCCATTCACCCTGATTATTGTCCTCGGATTATAGTATCCAAATATATTCAATGGATTCATTGTTCCATATCTAAAAATAGAAATGGGAACAAAAAACCCATCAGCAACCACCAGATTTTAAATATCATGTTACTTAGTTCATTTTAGGGACCACCAATGATTAAATATTCTCATTAGTATTGCATAAATATAATATTTATTCTATATAGATTTGATAACTAGGGTGACAAGAGTCATGTAATCACTAACTTGAAGTGCACTGTGTTGCATTTGTTGTCAATGAGACATGTTGTTGTCTTAGAATGAATGGATGTCAAGAATTGTCAAGATGTGAATGCCAAAGGTTGTGATGGTGTTGGTGATAAAGGAGAATGGTCATGGTACTAAGATGCATGTCACTTAGGAGATTCACTAAGTGACATAGGAGATGATGGTTGAAACATTCTCTAAGGAAATCAGACGATTGTTGAACTGGTCTTTAAGTTCAAAGAACTTGTATCCTGATGATACAAAGTCACAAAAATGATAGAAGATCATGCATTGTCTTCACAATGCATGAGGAGTTGAAAGGAGTTCCATCCACAACTACTAAGTGGATGATGTGCATTAATGAAGTCCATGCACTATCACTTAGTGCATGTGAATTTGAAGTTGATCCAATTGATCTCTGATTAGATCAATGAAACACATTGAAGAATTTAATTGATTTAGGAGCTCAGTTGAAGATGAAGACCCTTCGTGAATTCCATTACAAAGTGATGAATAAATATTGAAGAAGAATGAAGGAATTATAATGAAGAAGAAATAATTGATCAAGTGATTTGGCTGATGAAGAACCTTCTACAAATGTCTCATAAGTCTAGAATACATGATTGAAAGGAGTTGAGGATGTTTGTGGAAGAAGGATGAAGAAGAAATGGAAAGAATGGCTTATACTCATGGAGGACTTTGTTTTTGACAAAGTCTTATTCTATACTTTGCCAAAAAAATATGGCCAGCCCGTGAGCACCTTGTGGGTTCAACCCCAAGGCTCATGTGGGCCTAAGGCGCCACGCCCAAGGGGGAACCCGTGGGGCGAGCTCAGGGCGGCAGGGGCGCACCCGCAGACACCACAGAGGCGCTGGGGCACGCCCGGAGGAGCGCAGTGTGCATAGAGGGCGCCAGTGGCGCGCCCGCAGGAGGCATAGTGGGCGCTAGGAGCGCGCCCGCAGGGAGCATAGTGGGCGCAGAGCGCGCCCGCAGGGAGAACACGGTGCGGGGCGGCACCGTGGAGGGAGGAGTTTCAACTGGTCGTTCAAGGGAGCGGCTGGGTAATAAGCCGCGAGAAAACTGGGCTGCGTTTCGATGTGGGACGCGGGATTTTCCCGCGGAAGAGATCCTGGCCGTCCGTCTCATCGCGCGCTTGATCTGCGCCGCACGATCCATCTGCGGCGCCGCGATCTAATCCAGGCCGTCAGATGTATTTTGATCGCCCGATCCAACGGCTCTCGGCTCATCTCCTTCGTCGAGCTCGAGCCGAAGCCACCCGCGAGCAGCCGCTGAACCAGAGCACTCCCGACGACCTATTTCGAGTTCCCGGCCACCATTTTCGAAACTGAGACCTCCATTCGGCTCGTCTGGCCACACTGAACACAACCATGCATTAAAATATGCATGCATGCAATGAGAGGAGAATTCGAAGCAATGCCGAGGCAAACGAAGTTGCCGAGGCTTCATGGGTTCGTGCCTTTGCATGGATTGGGTTTAAACAGAGGCTTTGCATGCATGGGATAGAAGAGGCGAAGGCCGTGCATGCGTTATAAATCGAATGCACGAGGAGAAGAGAAAATAAAAGATCCCGCGTGAAACAGAGGATAAAAATCACGATTTGAAAATATCTTTGAAGATCCGAAGATTTCGGGGATTCAAGATTTATCCCACGCGGAAGGCAGAGGCTCTCCTCGACTATATAAACGAGGCCGAGGCTCCAAAAAATGCTGCTGATCCTTTCTTGAAAATCAGAAGTCCCGTGAAGCCTCTGCCTCGCGAAGAAGAAGCCGCCGCGCAAAGTACTTGCGCGGCTGAAGATCTCGGTGCCACCCGAGGCCCGAAAGAGTCCCATGCGCGCCTATCTTGCGCGACAGGAAGATCCTGAGCCGCTTGAATTTGCGCGCTCAAGGATTGGCACCCTCACTGCCCGCATACTTGTGCGGCAGGAGGAAGTGCCCGCGGGTGCAGCACTTGCGCGCCCCGCGGCAGGAGGGTCTTGCGCGCCCCTGTGCCTTGCACCTTGCGCGCCTGGTTGCACCAAGTGCACCTACTTGGCAGTGTTGGAGAAGAAGACCCGAGGCAGTATACCACACCCTTGGTTGTGGGTGCTTGGCAAGGAAGAAGGCCTAGGCCTTGCCTTGTGTGTGTGCCATGTGCTAAGAAGGCCACCTCTTGTGTGTGCATTTGAAGAAGAGGTCGTAGCCTTTGGGGTGTGCAAAAGGAGAAGGAGGCCCTACGGCCGTGTGTGCTTAACAAAACAAGAAAAGGCAGTAGCCTTAGCCCTTGTGTGTGTGCCTATATTGAAGAACACATCGTGTGTGTACTAAGTGCAAAGAAGGGCAGTAGGTGTTCGGGTGTGTGTGCAAGAAGGGAAGAGAAGGCCGAGCCTTAGTGCCTTGTGTGCCAAGTAAAGTGGAATACCACACATTGTGTGTGAAGTGAAAAAAAAGGGCCGAGAGGAGGTGTGTGCAAGTGGAAGAGGCCGTAGCCTTGTGTGTGCACACTATTGAAGAACAACTAAAAGAACACTAAAGTGTGTGTGTGCAACAAGAAGAGGAAGGTCTCTACAAGTGTATGCTAAGTGAAGAATTTGTGTGTGCATACCTTGAAGAACAAACTAAAAGAACACTAAAGTGAGTGTGTGCTACAAGAAGAGGAGAATAGGCCAAGTCTAAAGTGTGTGCAAAGTGAAGAACGTGTGTTTGCTTAACAAGTGAAGGCCGAACCTAGTGTGTGCACTAAAAGTGTGTTCACACTTGGAAGAAGAAAGAAGTGAAAGACCCACACTAAAGTAGAACACACTCTAAGTGTGTAAACCAATTGGATAAAGTGTGTGAAGTTCAGTGAAGGTGTGTGCTTAAAGTGACTACACCCTTTGTGGGTCTACTGCACCAAGAGGAAGAAAAGGAGAGTGCATGCATGCATGCATGCACGTGCACACGTGAACAGTGCTAAATCAGTGGTGTGCAACTGAGACTGGACCAGACCAAAGATAAAGATATTATTTGTCTGAGCATTCAGTAATTGGAGAGAATCCGGGGCATCCTTAGAAGAAGGTGATAAAGCCTGAGCTAGACGAGAAGACCTGTTCACCACAAGTGATCAGAAGAAGAGCAAGGCCAGCAGCCTTTATCCCAGACTGCTGAGGATACTTGAAGAAACTTAAAGTGAAGAAGAGCTACTCGTGCGACTCGAGGAGCCAGGAGAAGACCCTGTGGGACTCAGGGAGAAGAAGTCTTCAGTGGGATTCTGGAGCAGGCCAGTGGGACTCTGGTAACACTGTGGGACGCAGTATAAAGACCCTCCTGTGGGACTCAGGAGAGATATGGTGGGAAGCTGTATCGACCATTGTAATACTAACAGATTATAATGGGAGAATCCATGCTTGGAGAGCATGGCAAGGATGTAGGCCTTTGGTGCCGAACCTTGTAAATCCTTGTGTCCTGTGCCTTTTCATTACTGCATCATTCGGGAATGGTTGAGAGATACAAGAAGAGTGGATCGAGGCTTTAACCAGCCATAGAGGTTTAATTGATAAGAATCAATTAGTAAAAAGTTTTAAGGGATCACTGATTCACCCCCTCCCCCTCTCAGTGATTCACACTGATCTGGGCACTTCAATTGGTATCAGAGGGAGGTTACCTCTAAAAGATCCAAGGGAGTCTTTATGGAGTGCAGATTTGAGGAAATGAGTGACCAGCCTCAAATGGAGATATCTGCCAAGACTCAGAAAAATAGAAAGAAGAAACAGGCAAAGAAGATGAAGAAGAAGGCTGGTGCAATCAGAGAAACTCCTTCTATGGAAAGAAATGTGAAAGTCACATCAGATGACAATTCCTTTTATCATTCTTCTGATGAAGCCTTCTCTAGCTGTGATGAAGATGGAAGAAACAATGATCTTCTAAATGCAATCAAATATCTTCAGAAGAGAGTCCCCAAGGAAGTTGCAATGTGTATAGCTACAGGCCTCCTTGATCTTCAAGAAGAAAAATTACCGCTAGAAGATGAAGCCAATTCTCTAGAAGTCCAATTGGAAAAAAGGGTTGGCATAACCAACACTCTCAGAAAGCAGGTAAATGCCAAAGATGAAACAGTAACTCTTTGCAATGAAAGATATGAAGACACTACTGAAGAATTGCAGAGAAGCCTTTCTGAGAAAGAATTCTTTATGATATTAGTCAAAGATGTTTTCCATGCACTGGAAAAGAGGCACAAAGTGTCAATGGTTGTCAGAGATGCTCAACTAGAAGACAAATTCAAAAGGGTGAAGGAGCTTGACAACTCATTGCTTCAAATAAAGCAAGTGCATGAAGACCAGATGAAACAGCTGGAAGAAAAATGGGAAGGAAGGCTAAGAACAGTTGAGGATGAGAAGAACTCCCTCAACATGAAGTGTTTAGAACTGGAGGTGATATTGAAAAATCTGCAATCACCTAAAGCTGAATCCTCCCAGTCAGCTGAAAGAAGAAATGTTGCTACTCAAGTGAACCTTGAGCAGGATGATTCTAAGAGAAAGACATCCTCCAATAAAAGTGCAACATCTTCTAGAAAGAAGGTACCATCCATACCATCTTGTACTCATGCTTCTAAAAGTGTTTCTACTAAAAGTGCAGGATGGAAGAATAATTCCAAACAAATATGGATGAAGACAATGAAGAAAGAAAGCTCTCCTGAAGCAGCACAACAATTCAAGACAGGTACCCTACAATCAGAAGGAATCAAGAGGTCAAGATTTGTGGGTCAATGTTGGTGTTGTAACAAGTATGGGCATTGTGCAAAGGATTGTTGGTACAATCCACCGAATGCCAAAGCACAGAGGAAGCCCATGCCTAGGGGGAGCAAGCCAGAAGGAAAGAAGCAGCATCCACAGGTCCAGAGACATCTGTTTACTGCAAATAGATTTGGATTACTTGACAACATCTGGGATGATTGCAAAAGTGGTCAACAAAAAGATACATGTCAATCTCCAACTTTATCCAGAGCTCAAAAGAAGAGAAGATCACAGAACCTGGCTCAGAAAGAATCCTTGGGAAGAAAACAAAAGAGAGGTGACAATGCTCCCAAGAAGATGTTGAAAAAGTGTTTTAGAAATAAAGAGAAGTCCTTGGAATTCAAATCCAAGAAGGGTGATGCATCCAGAACGACCACCAAGAAATGCTTCTACTGTGGGAAGAAAGGTCATATCATGGATCTTTGTAAAGAAGCCATGAAATTCAATAGAGGCAGACTGAACTCAAACAGACAATCAATTCAGAAGAAGCAGAAGGGATTGGTTGAAAACAAGTTGCCTAATAAAGGTAGCTTGACAGCATCAAAAGAACCATGTGGAACTTCCAGAACTGGGGCCACTCTTCCAAATGATTTACTAGTCATATGACCAAATCAGTTGCAACTTTCCAAAGATCTACAAAGAGCTGAAGATGAAGTTCTGGCAATTGCTAAGGCAAAAGGGAAGAAGAATATTTCACATGAAGATGTATTGAGATCCACACCAGCACAATCATCAATGAAGATCAAATGTGCAAGTGTGAAGACTGGTGAAAATGGGACATCTCGGTTGAGAGAATCTTCTCAACCTTGTTGTTCACATTGATGAACCAAGGAGGTTCCATCTTATTCCCTTATACATTGGTATTTACATGTGCTAACAATGCAGGGAATTGAAGATGATGATCATTCTCATCTGGAGAGTGGTTTGGACAGAATGGAGAGCACCCCTTGAGGGGGAGCCAATCTGAAGAAGACGGCATTCTTAGATTAATACCATCTTGAGAAAAGTGAAGGTATTCCAATCATACTTTCATCCCTTGTTTCTTAATTGAGTTTGTCTTGTCAATTAAGGGGGAGTATGGATTGAAGACAAATGGATGAAAGGGGGAGCATTATCATTGCACTGGACTTTCTAATAAGTTTTATGAAGTATGTGCAGGATTTAGCAATTCATTGGTATATCTGATAAATTTCAAACCCCTAAGCATGATCTCACATGTACAGTGAATTTTGGACAGCATTGAGTACCTTGGTTACATCACTCTTGTTTTCTACACCGGGTTAGCCCAAGTAGACTTAGAGTTGATCTACTAAAGGTTCTTTGCTAAATAAGAACATGTGACATCATCCCTCTCTCAGTGTTTTTCAAGAGAATACTATTTATAAGGGAGGAAGAGATTTTTGAAAGTGAACCACACCACACCTTTGCATTTGATTGCCAATAAGGGGGAGAAAATATTGGCACACATATTGACCCATTCATATGTGCTGAAGGACTGTATAGACAACAAATACAAAGGGGGAGATTGAAGTGCACTGTGTTGCATTTTTTGTCAATGAGACATGTTGTTGTCTTAGAATGAATGGATGTCAAGAATTATCAAGATGTGAATGCCAAAGGTTGTGATGGTGTTGGTGATAAAGTAGAATAGTCATGGTACTAAGATGCATGTCACATAGGAGATTCACTAAGTGACATAGGAGATGATGGTTGAAACATTCTCTAAGGAAATCAGACGATTGTTGAACTGGTCTTTAAGTTCAAAGAACTTGTATCCTGATGATACAAAGTCACAACAATGATAGAAGATCATGCATTGTCTTCACAATGCATGAGGAGTTGAAAGGAGTTCCATCCACAACTACTAAGTGGATGATGTGCATTAATGAAGTCCATGCACTATCACTTAGTGCATGTGAATTTGAAGTTGATCCAATTGATCTCTGATTAGATCAATGAAACACATTGAAGAATTTAAGTGATTTAGGAGCTCAGTTGAAGATGAAGACCCTTCGTGAATTCCATTACAAAGTGATGAATAAATATTGAAGAAGAATGAAGGAATTCTAATGAAGAAGAAATAATTGATCAAGTGATTTGGCTGATGAAGAACCTTCTAAAAATGTCTCATAAGTCTAGAATACATGATTGAAAGGAGTTGAGGATGTTTGTGGAAGAAGGATGAAGAAGAAATGGAAAGAATGGCTTATACTCATGGAGGACTTTGTTTTTGACAAAGTCTTATTCTATACTTTGCCAAAAAATATGGCCAGCCCGTGAGCACCTTGTGGGGTCAACCCCAAGGCTCATGTGGGCCTAAGGCGCCACGCCCAAGGGGGAACCCGTGGGGCGAGCTCAGGGCGGCAGGGGCGCACCCGCAGACACCACAGAGGCGCTGGGGCACGCCTGGAGGAGCGCAGTGTGCATAGTGGGCGCCAGTGGCGCGCCCGCAGGAGGCATAGTGGGCGCTAGGAGCGCGCCCGCAGGGAGCATAGTGGGCGCAGAGCGCGCCCGCAGGGAGAACACGGTGCGGGGCGGCACCGTGGAGGGAGGAGTTTCAACTGGCCGTTCAAGGGAGCGGCTGGGTAATAAGCCGCGAGAAAACTGGGCGGCGTTTCGATGTGGGACGCGGGATTATCCCACGGAAGAGATCCTGGCCGTCCGTCTCATCGCGCGCTTGATCTGCGCCGCACGATCCATCCGCGGCGCCGCGATCTAATCCAGGCCGTCAGATGTATTTTGATCGCCCGATCCAACGGCTCCCGGCTCATCTCCTTCGTCGAGCTCGAGCCGAAGCCACCCGCGAGCAGCCGCTGAACCAGAGCACTCCCGATGACCTATTTCGAGTTCCCGGCCACCATTTTCGAAACCGAGACCTCCATTCGGCTCGTCTGGCCACACTGAACACAACCATGCATTAAAATATGCATGCATGCGATGAGAGGAGAATTCGAAGCAATTCCGAGGCAAACGAAGTTGCCGAGGCTTCATGGGTTCGTGCCTTTGCATGGAATGGGTTTAAACAGAGGCTTTGCATGCATGGGATAGAAGAGGCGAAGGCCGTGCATGCGTTATAAATCGCATGCACGAGGAGAAGAGAAAATAAAATATCCCGCGTGAAACAGAGGATAAAAATCACGATTTGAAAATATCTTTGAAGATCCGAAGATTTCGGGGATTCAAGATTTATCCCACGCGGAAGGCAGAGGCTCTCCTCGCCTATATAAACGAGGTCGAGGCTCCAAAAAATGCTGCTGATCCTTTCTTGAAAATCAGAAGTCCCGTGAAGCCTCTGCCTCGCGAAGAAGAAGCCGTCGCGCAAAGTACTTGCGCGGCTGAAGATCTCGGTGCCACCCGAGGCCCGAAAGAGTCCCCTGCACGCCTATCTTGCGCGACAGGAAGATCCTGAGCCGCTTGAATTTGCGCGCTCAAGGATTGGCACCCTCACTGGCCGCATACTTGTGCGGCAGGAGGAAGTGCCCGCGGGTGCAGCACTTGCGCGCCCCGCGGCAGGAGGGTCTTGCGCGCCCCTGTGCCTTGCACCTTGCGCGCCTGGTTGCACCAAGTGCACCTACTTGGCAGTGTTGGAGAAGAAGACCCGAGGCAGTATACCACACCCTTGGTTTTGGGTGCTTGGCAAGGAAGAAGGCCGAGGCCTTGCCTTGTGTGTGTGCCATGTGCTAAGAAGGCCACCTCTTGTGTGTGCATTTGAAGAAGAGGCCGTAGCCTTTGAGGTGTGCAAAAGGAGAAGGAGGCCCTACGGCCGTGTGTGCTTAACAAAACAAGGAAAGGCAGTAGCCTTAGCCCTTGTGTGTGTGCCCATATTGAAGAACACATCGTGTGTGTACTAAGTGCAAAGAAGGGCAGTAGGTGTTCGGGTGTGTGTGCAAGAAGGGAAGAGAAGGCCGAGCCTTAGTGCCTTCTGTGCCAAGTAAAGTGGAATACCACACATTGTGTGTGAAGTAAAAAAAAAGGGCCGAGAGGAAGTGTGTGCAAGTGGAAGAGGTCGTAGCCTTGTGTGTGCACAATATTGAAGAACAACTAAAAGAACACTAAAGTGTGTGTGTGCAACAAGAAGAGGAAGGTCACTACAAGTGTATGCTAAGTGAAGAATTTGTGTGTGCATACCTTGAAGAACAAACTAAAAGAACACTAAAGTGAGTGTGTGAAACAAGAAGAGGAGAATAGGCCAAGTCTAAAGTGTGTGCAAAGTGAAGAACTTGTGTGTGCTTAACAAGTGAAGGCCGAACCTAGTGTGTGCACTAAAAGTGTGTTCACACTTGGAAGAAGAAAGAAGTGAAAGACCCACACTAAAGTAGAACACACTCTAAGTGTGTAAACCAATTGGATAAAGTGTGTGAAGTTCAGTGAAGGTGTGTGCTTAAAGTGACTACACCCTTTGTGGGTCTACTGCACCAAGAGGAAGAAAAGGAGAGTGCATGCATGCATGCATGCACGTGCACACGTGAACAGTGCTAAATCAGTGGTGTGCAACTGAGACTGGACCAGACCAAAGATAAAGATATTATTTGTCTGAGCATTCAGTAATTGGAGAGAAGCCGGGGCATCCTTAGAAGAAGGTGATAAAGCCCGAGCTAGACGAGAAGACCTGTTCACCACAAGTGATCAGAAGAAGAGCAAGGCCAGCTGCCTTTATCCCAGACTGCTGAGGATACTTGAAGAAACTTAAAGTGAAGAAGAGCTACTCGTGCGACTCGAGGATCCAGGAGAAGACCATGTGGGACTCAGGGAGAAGAAGTGTTCAGTGGGATTCTGGAGCAGACCAGTGGGACTCTGGTAACACTGTGGGACGCAGTATAAAGACCCTCCTGTGGGACTCAGGAGAGATACGGTGGGAAGCTGTATCGACCATTGTAATACTAACAGATTATAATGGGAGAATCCATGCTTGGAGAGCATGGCAAGGATGTAGGCCTTTGGTGCCGAACCTTGTAAATCCTTGTGTCCTGTGCCTTTTCATTACTGCATCATTCGGGAAAGGTTGAGAGATACAAGAAGAGTGGATCGAGGCTTTAACCAGCCATAGAGGTTTAATTGATAAGAATCAATTAGTAAAAAGTTTTAAGGGATCACTGATTCACCCCCTCCCCCTCTCAGTGATTCACACTGATCTGGGCACTTCATAACTAATAGGGAATATTATCAAGGGATCCCTGGATAATCAAACATGTCTCAAGCTTCAAACATTATAAGAAACATAATCAGTTTTTTGTTATCATATGAAATTATGTGTTTCCAATCATTGTGCATTGTGGTTTGATTCATATCTATAGGTTTTGGATGTTTTCCATTATATAATTTCTTAATAAATTGGGTTGAACATGCTATACAAATTGTTTTGTAAACTATTGATGACTTTTTGAACTTTCTGGAGAGATGATGGTGTACAAGCAGTTCTGTAAAATTTGGCCATATAGTTCCAATGGAAAATATGTATACTCATACATCTGGAACCATATGTTTCAATTTATGCTAAAATATTTCTAAATATCAAGGGTATAAAAAATATTACAACCAAATTTATACACATATTCAATGAACCATTTGAATATTGTTACTCTAGACAGCCTCTACTAATTGTTTAATAGAAACCATTAGTATTAGGATACACCAAAAATATCTCTTTCCAATTGTTCTGGGAAACATTGGTATATCATATACTAATAGTTCTAAGGGATATACCTATGTTTTAAATTAATTTTTGTATGTTAATATTCAGTTATTTATATCCCTATATCATATAAGAGATTATTTAAAGGATTAGTTCGGAAAAAAAAGAAGTAATTTGCATCAACAATTGATTTCTTTTTTATTTATTATTTTATATATTCTATATTTTTAAAATATAAATAAAATAATAAATTATGTATTCTTAATATACATTAATGTTTTTAATATTAATATTCCACATTTATAAACTCAATATCCATCAATTGGGATGTAAAAATGTTTCCCATATTTGCATACGAATTACCATATCCAAATAGAAATGACATTAATTTATAATCACAATATTTTAGGGATTGGTTTTATGAATTTTATAATTTTAATATATGAATATTATAATAATTTTATACATTAATAATTATAATAACATATATACACTCTTAACTTCCATGCCATTGTAAAATAATAATGTTAATCTTGGGTACTTATGGACTACCATGTCCACGATGTAATGTGATTATTTTACATATATATTTTACTTTTACGATAATGAGGATATATATATTTAATGTATATGATATATATTTTATAGTAATTATTTTATAAGTATTAATTATTATATTCCCTTTATTTTGTTGCATTTTATTAAAAAATTAAAAAACAAATCACTAATAGATACGACTAACTATATTTGTAATCAATGTAATTCATTTATCAATATCAAAAAGTATGGATGAATCTAGAAATATATATAATATAAATATATATGATATTTATGTTATTAATAATATTATATAAAAAATGGATGTATGATCATTGTTCAAGGACCAAAATTACAAAACCAAACACTCGGTGAAAAATGATGAATATTTTAGACAGAACCTAGATTTTTTTTAAAAAGTTTTACAAAAATATCATAAAAGGATATACGAAATTCATATATTTTATGAAAATATATTATAATTGTTTTTTATTTTATTTATAACAAACCATTATTTTTTAAAAAGGATTTTCCAACACATATGATGAATGTCAAAGTTATGGTAATGGATTTCAAGTCACTATTTTTTTCTCCGAGTTACATTCCATATTCACCACTCGTTTCATTTCTATGTGGTATATATGTCACCTTTTAAATTTGATTTCATTAACTTAAATGTTTCATTATATTTAATGTTTCATTTTATTTTTTTCAAAAAATGGATCTTCTGATTCATAATATTACCAAAGTGGTAAGGGATTCTTTCCTTACTTTTAATTTAATTGGACACATTACTTATACATAGTTTTCTTCTTTTTTCTACTGTATAAATTTTCAATGATTTATTATGATTAATCATATATAATTTATTATAATATAATGAGCCAAATAATCATCTTTAATTAAAGGGGGTTATTATACACATGTAACCAATGTTTTAAGTGTTATATTTAATAATACTATTATTTATATGGGTGGATTATATATATTTTTCCTATTATGAGGAAATATTACATACCACTTAAAATAACAAATTAAATTTCTCAACCTATGTATATTTTTTGGGAATAATTTTTTACATTTCATTTTATTCAATTTTTTACACATTAGAATGACAGTAATTTGTAAGAGAAAAATTACATCAACTCTCTCTCCCAATGAATATTTTTTTCTTACATTTCCCTGTATTCTTAAAATGATTTAATATTTTTTACTTCTATTAAATGATTTATAATTTTATTTTAAGAACCTTTGGAATTTTCCCAACATGGTATCAAGAGGGTTATTTTTTGAATTTAATTACTTTTCAAAATTTTAAAAAATTTGATAAATGATATTTTTTAACTTATGAGACATAAATAAAATGTGCGTATGTCATGGTTGATCAATTAAATGAACCTTCCATTACATGATTCGTATTTTTAACTATAATAAAATTTATTTCTTAATAAATGGTATATTTTAGTTATTAAAAATTGATATTATAAACTCAAAAGTGTATTTTTTCTCATGAAATATACAAAGGGATATATGGAATTTATAGTTCATATATGATGACATCCATTGGTGTAACGTAAAATCTTAAAGGGATATAAACCAGTGATATAATAATTATTAATTCAATGATTTTTTTTCATAATGAAAGTATTTTTATGAAATCGATTTCATTTCTATGTGCTATACTATAATAAAGTTATACAATATTTATGGAACAAAATATTCATCCATGGGTTATGCTATGGTAAAATGTTTATTAATACCATTATATTTTACGTTTAATTATATAATGAATTATTTATGATATTTTGGTATATAAATTCATAATTATTCATTATATGATTGTTGGTTCATATATCTCCCACTAATGTAGTATTTAATTATGCAGAACTCACGAGGAAAAATTGTTACGCATGAACTTAATTTATCCTCGAATTGTTTACATGAAATTATTATTCTGAAACATAATTTAATGCTTGTACCTATAATTAATGTCTATAATATTATTAATAATACTTTTATCATGTCCACATTTTTATCAATGTATTTGATTTCATGTCAATAAAATTATGTACAGTCGAAAATTCATGTCATTTATTTAATATTGAACATGTTTCTCATTATGCATATTCATAATATTATGTTATTTTTTGTAAGTAACAATCATATTTTTTATTCCACCATTATGTAGTCATTTATGTTTTTATTAAATTATTTTGTTTCATTTCTAATGAACTCCAATTATTTATGATATGGCCTATGATTATTCGTAGTGATATGTGGTGTATAATTTTCAATTTTTATATGAATGTTCTCATACAAATTTTTCAATGTTATTAATATGTGATTATGGAAATGTTTTTTTTAACATTACTAGGAATCTAGTGCCACATATTATTTTAATTCCATCCACATGATACTAATAATGGAACTTTTAATGATGGGAATAATTAGGTTGATAGTTTTTAATAAATCTATTAAAGATAAGGTATATCATTTAAACAAAATTGTTTATATATACTAGTATCCAATGAAACTAGACAAATATGAATCTAGAATATAATGTTATGTAATATAAGTAATATTAATATTTAAATATTTGTGGATTAAAAATGAATATTATGGGTTATGGTAAATTGTATTAGATAATTATTTAATTAACCTTTTGAATCGAGGATGAGAAATATTTTATGAGATCCCTCGAGATATATCACGTTATTGGATAATATCGTAATCATTTTGGTAATAATCAGGGATGGATGTAGATAAACATAATGAATAATTTATTTCAAATATTGTGTCTTTAATTATAAATAAAATGGATTATTTTTCAATTTTATTTTTATTCAAGGAACAATTTCAATTTCTCGCACTATGCCATTTGGTTTTAGTCAATTAATAGAACATGAATGAATCATGTGAAAAAGAATGATCATTTTTTTGATAATCATCCCAATGAGAAATTGAGTGGATTAAGAGATGTTATGTAAGTTTTTCCATATTCTTACTCAACCCCCTCAACATTTGTTTTGTCAACATTTATCGTGTTTATCTTCCAAATTCACCGAGGAGGAAACATTTCTTAAATTATTTTATGAAACAACATATATCATACTTATATGGGGATTCTTATCCATTAGATAAAATAAAATTGACAGATGTAAAAAAAAATTAATCTTTTAGTTCTCAAACCATGAAAATGTGTTTGTATCATCTCATCATGTCGAATTAAATAAAAATTTGTGTGTGAATCATATTAATAATATGACAAAAAATTATTAAATTATCTCTATAGAAGGATATTAACTTAATTTTATATTTTTACAATGTAGTTCCCTCATATTTTACCTTATAAAAAAGAAAATGAATTCATAGAGATCAAGTAAAAGGTTGATTAAGCCATCAATACATACGATGAATATTATACTAGGATATAAAATTATGAAAAAAAAATTAATAATAAATATTGAATAAAAATTTCATTGATTTTTTAGTGTTTTGAAACCTTCAATTTGAATGGAATTAGGAATAATTAAATTTTTAATTCATGATAAAATTGGTTTACTTTCACTAAAATTGGTAATTAAATATTAAAATATTGATGTTTCTAATGAAAATAAAAGAAATATGCAATGTCAAGGAAGCCCGTAGGGTTTTTCACATGGTGACAATAAAATTTCAAAACTGCATACATTCCAAAAATATTGAAAAAATAACATAGGTGAATTCATGGATGTGAAATAAATATTATTATAATTTTGGATTCTTGTTAATAAAAAAACTTCAAATGAATGTAAATATGCTAGTTGAAGAATAAAATTGATATGAAGGTCAATAAAATAAAAAACACAAACATCAGTGAAATAATTGTAATGTGTTTTTGGAATTATCAGAATCAATGACATAGAACATTGGATAATGAAGAAAATAAGTCAAAATAACCTATTATTTAAATATAAAAATGATAATTCCTTTGAAATTACAATAATTTAAGTGAATGGTGATATTTTGAAAGCACATATCCTCTACTCTGGAATTTATGAATCTACGTTTATTTTTTTATTACTAAAACCAATAAAAATTATATCCTTTAGTGAACATTGATATAATTCATAAAATTGATTAGCTCTCCATACACATAGTACATATATATGTTTATAAAATAATTGAATAATATTTAATATTATAAATCATCATATGATTAAAATAATTTTTAATATAATCGTTGAATGATATCAGATAAAACCCTATTTAGTTTTCCAGCATAGTCCATCTCATTTTTATAGATTTTTTAAATTACTTATTTGTGTACAATTTTATTTTTAACCTTTATTATGGTTATAAAAATTAAATTATGAATTTTACATATTGAATTACATATACTCACTATTTTGTTTTTCATAAAAATTTAGAAGAGAAATGAATATTATTGATGACCATATGTATAGAGAAAATTACACTAGCAATTGAAAATAAACATGAATATTCATTTTCTATCAAAAGAGAAGAATTTGATATTGGTAAAATAATACCAAAAAATTATATTGTTGTATCACTTCAAAATAAATAATATAAATTTATTTTCTCAGGATCGTTATATTGAATGGAAACAAATCCCTTGACATTTGAAATGTATATTGATTTTTTTAAAAACAATTATCCTTTTATATTCCCTTTTCAAAAATTAATGTCATTTTGAATCATCATATATTAATGGGTTTATTGGTGGTTAACTTTTTTTAATTCTATATTCACTATCTCTATATATTTTCCCTTTGGAGATATTTTTATCTTCAATGTCTATATTATCACTTCCCATCATAGTAGAACTTATAATGGAAATAAATATATAATATTTTATGTAATATTATTGTTTCAATGTTTCTCTTTTTAAGGGGACATTTCTTATTTTCATGTACTATACATGTTTAAAAAATGAATTTTAGGTTATTAAATTATAATTGGCCAATACAAATTGTGGGGATAAAACTATTTATGGTTTTTGGGTGTAATGTAATATCAAGTAATTTTATATAATTTTTTTAATAAATTAAATATCATCCATTATATCTATAATTGTAAACTCCATATTTAATCGAACCATGATACACTGTATAAATTTTGTTATTTAAATTCAGAATTATCTCAAAACCTTTTTTTTGAGGGTCTGAATATTAATAATTAAATAATGAAAACATTATGGATACATATTTATAAACCATATTAATTTCTATTAATTTATTATAAATAAGAATAAAATACCATTTAAATAAAAACAATATTTCATATAACAACAACTTCTGTGAAAACATTATATTTTTATACATAAAATTAAATTAATAATAATTAATTAAATTCTCTAATTAAATATGTATAAAATATATAGAAAACAATTATTAACATTAATTTAATATTTTTCTAGGAATTTGATAACAATAATCCATTATTTATAGTTAAAATGAATTTATCTAAAAATTTTATTCTTCCCTTGTTGCGTGATTATTTTAAAATTAATTTCACTCATGTATAGAAATTTGATTTTAAAAAATTTATTCCATATTTATAATTTTAAGGATCAAATTTCATAATTTTTTTATGTTATTATTTGTGAATATGAATAACAATATTGGAAAAATATATCACCTTACTAAAGGTTAAATTTGGAATACATTGGATGAGAAAAGTTATAAGGCCATAATTTTTCGTCATGATTTTTTTTTGATAATAAAATTGGGTTGTTATCACATTGGACTCAAAACGGGTATTTTTAATGGAATATTTTCCAGGAAAATGACATAGAAAATAATTATATGATATAATATTACAAAATATCACTCTATTAGTTTTAAAAATATATTTTATGTTTATATAGGGAAACATAATGTCAATAACAAGTATCAGATTCAATATATTGAAAAATTTAATTATTATAATAATATAAATAAATTTAAAAATTATATAGTTTATATATTTACATAAAATTCATGTGGAATACCGATATATTAAATATTCAGTTAAAAGAAAATTAAAATAAATAAATATAAAAATATTGAATGTTATATAATATGTTTCATTTAATGTGTACAATTAAAATAATTTTTATTTATTAAATATTATGGTGGGTTGAAATAATTTTATTTTAATTCTCTATTTTAATTTATGTACCGAAATCTGCATAAATAAATAGAATTAATACTGGAAGTAATTATAATTTATATTAAATATTATTTTATTAACTGATATAAAATTCCAAAAAATATATAATATTTTATCATATTATTGATGTACAGTTTTATGAATCATCAATGGTCTATTATGGGTAGTTTTATATTTTATATTAGCATTATTGAAACTAAAATTGTAAACAACAATAATTTCAAAGAGATATTTTTCACTAAAGGTTAAATTTAGGTCCACCCACTTCTCATAAATATTTCAATTTAGAGAGATTTTTCAATAAAATTTATTAATATTAATTTATTATTTTATAAAATTTCATATGTGTCCCTCCTGAAATTTATGAATGGTCAGCCCTCCATTATCTTCATTACTCAATAATAGTATTTAGTACTCAATAAAATATATAATTGATAATTATAGACAACCATAGATACATTATTTATATTATTTTATATCTATAAGAACAACCATATTTGAATATAGAGATGATCTAAAATATTTGCTTCAAATAATAGGAAATCTATATCCCATATTACTATTTTAAGTTATTATTTTATGTATTATAAATTCATTATATTATTTAAAAAATATTAAAATAATTTTCCAAAATAAATTAAAATGTGATAAATATTTTCAAACAACATTTATTCATTTTTTTTCCATCAAATGTGAAATGAAAATATTGCTCAGGCATTTATACAACATACCGTCTCCACAAAGAGATAAAATTCATTTCACATAAATATATTCAATAAATGGATTTAATGATTTGTTTATTTATTATACATGATAATAATGATATAAATACTTTTACTTAATGATATTTTAATATATTCCTTCCCACATTCCATATCGTTCGAAAATGATAACATCATTCATGCATACATGAATACTACCACCTCCATAAAAGGATGCGATTCATTTTTTTTATTTCAATTTTCCATGGATGGTGATATAGATGAATAAAATATTATATATATATATATATGATACAATAATTATTTATTATTTTTATTTATTATTTTCCCATCTTTCGTTAAATCTACTAAAAAACAAATGCAACGTTCATCCTTATATTCATCCTACCGTATCCTAGAAATGTGTAATTATTTTTTCTATCACTTTTCATATCAATTATAAATAAATTTAAAAAATGTATATATATTATCTATAAATAACAAAAAAATATATTTAACATAATAAAATTATCTCAATTTAAATGTAAATGAAGTAGAAAACTAAAAGAAACATTAACTACGAAGCAAATATCTTATAAAAATAGTGATTTTAGTAAATAATTTATAATAAAATAGTGATAATAAGATTCAATTATATCATATATGAAAGGATATATATTATTATCATTCTGTTATATAATTTTTTTAAAAAGCATTTTTTATATGGGAGATCGTATGAGTATAAAGGAATTTATATTTATAGTAATTGATTTCATGTTTTTTTTTTAATTTCTATGGGACATATTCCATATTCTCCCCTCATTTCATTATTGTGGTGTATATACTACATATTTGAAATGATAGAGGATAAATATAATAATTTAAATTAAATTTAATGTATACATGAAGTAATTATTTATTTTGTAATATGATTTACAAATCCATCAAAGAGGTACTGAATTTTCAAATGAAATCTATTTATGTTGGACACATGCATTATACAACACTAAATTTTGGTATGGTGTATATAAATAAAATGAATTTATTTAATTTTCACTCTAATAATTTTTTTGGGTATTTAAATATCCATATATTTTTTTTTCACAAGTATAAAGATTCATAATTTATAACTTTGGTATGATTTTTATTTGATAATCATGTTATTTATCAGGATATATTATGAATATACCTTCTATGGTGAAATCTTATGATATTTAACTCATCAATAATTATGAATTTATATCTCCACATGTTATTTATAGTAATTAATTTTTTAATTCATTTTCCTCATCTAATATACTCGTTAGGATAAATATATGTTCTCAGGGACAATGTCATTCAAATAAATATCTAGTTGAAAGCATTCTTCGTCGATATTCATGATAAAAAAATTAATAATTTGGTAATTTCTATTCATAAATTATTTATAAAAATTATTTTCCTTAATTTAGCATTTTAATAAAAAAAATTGGATGAATCATATATTCGTTATCTAAGAAAAAAATTCCATTTTTTTCTACAAAATTCGGAAAGGAACATATTATTTTAAGGATTATAAGTTTCAAACAATATGAATTATTTATAACTATACAATATGTGTAATTTAATAATCAATGTGATTAATATTATTTTGAAAAAATATTCCTTACTAATTGGTGAGTAAAATATATATATTTTTTAAATTTTCAATGATAATTTCCATATCAGTAATTTTTATGGATGTTTCGAAGATAATTTAAATATTAAATGACATCATTAGATGTTACACAAACATTATTCTGGATATGACCAATGGATAAAATCATTAATATTTATCTAGATGTTTTATGTTTATGATAAAATTATTTTTAGGAATCACATTCCATTATGGGATGTATGATTCATATATCTCTCTATAATGTATTCACTAAATATGGATTATTCTTGAGGTTAATATGATATGTGATTTTATGATTTCATATTCACCATTTTATTGATTGTCATAGTTTTTATGCCCTTATGTTTAGGCATAGTCTAGTCTTTTATATAATGAAAATTATGTTTGGACCTAGTTTTCATTCATTATCTGTATTTATGGGACTAAATTCATGTCTATATATTTATTTGATGTAATTAATTCATGTACATAACTTCATGACTGAACTTGTTTCTTATTATATATTTCATCTGTGTTTTAATATTATGTGTATAATAAAGAATTATGTCTTATGAAAATATAATTATCTAATCGACCATTTTCATTGATATATATATGATTCATGTCTGATGAAATACAAATATTTATTCCATGACTCTATATTATGAACTGTGATATTAATGTTATGATTTTTATATTTATGCTCATGTTATCATAATCTTATTTTCTGGTTATATGCAAGTGATTTTGATTTCTCCCTTCCGTACCCTAAAAATATATTTCTTCTCACAATATATTATTTTTAATTTCCATATGTTATGAATAAATTTACAAAGTATGATATGCATAATAAGGGTTACAGTAATGAATAATTTCACAGATCAAGTTGCATATCATTTATAAAATAGTTATTTTCATGTCAATTTTTCTAAAAATACAATACTCTTATATGATTCTAGAATAGATCATTACATTATGTAATAAATATTAATATATTATAATTATATATATTTATGACATTTACTGATTTTGATAAAGAATGAGAAAATAACTAGAGTACATTGGAATAACTGTGAGGTCGAACAATACCAGGTACCCAGAAATAACTAGTGCACATGGGAATATACATATATAAATATATATTTTTATCCCAAAAGACATGATAAGGCCCCATGAATATAGGGAACACTATTTATCACATATACATTTCATATATTAAAATATGGATTTCCAATCCATTTTAATGATACTAAAAATCATGTTTTCTATGAGAGGCCACATGACATGTGAAACTGTGTACACACTATGTACCTACCATTGGCTCTTCCAACTTTTCTATTTCTTTATTTGATTCTAGGATTTGGGAGAACATGTTACTTATCCTGATAAACATTTCATGTAGAATTTTATTATTTCTTAATTATGTTATCAATTATTTTAAATATTGTTTTCAGTGTGGGAATTTTCATTGATTGATTTATGGATGATGGTTGGGAATGAGATTTTTTTGGAAGATAAGTTAGTATTGAAAACCCTCCATGTAATAATAAGTCATGGGTCATTTAAACTTATTAAAATTGTTTATTTGGAAACACCATACTATAATTTTGTTGTTGGTACCTTAACTACATACTAGAACCTCTCTACCCCATCAATGAGAATTAGCAGGTAGTGAGTCCTCCAATGGGGAGAGCTCTCGTGAACATTGGATCATAATGGAATTGTGTGGGACCTACAAATGTATTCTTCAGTAGTTACATATAATATTTTCAAATTAGAGAGATCATTAGGGTTCATTGATGAATAAAATTTCATGTGAACGATGTTGAGATTTATTTCCCTTTTGTACCTCAATTGGGATTCAATATGATCATTTATGGAGTGTTTTCATTTCACTCAATTTATTGGTTTAGTAGACTTTTGTGGTTCCAATATATTTCCCCCTTTCATGTTATTGGGGTGTCAGAGTATGTATGAATATACCCACAACATCATGGAATTTTTCCACACATTTTAGGTATTATGCACACATCATGAATATGGATGGTGACATAAATAGTGTATAATAATACTTGGGTGTCTTAGTCATTCTTGTTGCTCGAACATGGTGATTAGGACCTGATATACCTCTATATTACCATTTATCCAGTTGTTGTTAGGTTGGGATCTTGTATCTAGTTATTTATGTATCATTTTTTTCTTCATGGGCCCTATATTTTCATTCCCTAATGTAGTCACATGATATTTTTGAATACCATATTTATACACTATATAATAGAGTTAAAAACATTTTATTCTTTATATTTCATGGAGATAGTTTTTTGAATGTGTACTAGTAAATAATGTCATGGATTCAAAATATATTTAACCCATACTATGCACATATCACTGGCCTATGTCCTATCATAGGAAGTTTAAGGATGTCAAAATCACGTTATCACAGTCTGTTCAGGCCCTGATTGGTTGGGTTTTGGTAGAGTGGTCGCAGAGGTGGTTTCCCATCTGGATAGTTTTCAATTCTAGACAACGGGGAGGATTTTATAGTAATGAATGAAAATAGTGTTGTAGTGTTTTAATTATTCCCTTCATATTTTAGTACCCAATGTTTTTTAAAGATAATTAATCCAGTGAAATGAAATCTAGCTACCCTCTTTTCGACCAATTATTCTAGGAAATCATTTTTTTGGAATGTTTTGTTGATTCATCTTATATGATTGAATACTTTGACATTCATGTCCAATTTTGTGTAATATTACTATATATTCTAATTTAACCCTTATAAATCAAGATGTCTTTTAGGATATCTCCATGATGATAGGAAATGTTGTTTCAAAATAATTATCATGTCGAAAATTAGATGACTGATATAACCCTATTCCAAGGACCTACAAAAAGTTGAAAATGATGAGGATTGATATCATGTTTGATTAATGATATCCCTTTCAGATTAAGATTATAATTTCAATATTCATAGAATGCTACACGTGTTCAATGGATTAATATTTCTAATGCTTCACATTAAGCCAAACCTGAAAAAGATTAGTATTATATCATGTAAGTGGTGTGTGTTTTATGGATTGAAAAGACCCTGTTTGATTTTATTGATTCAGAAAAATCCATAAATCACCATGGGAAATCCTGGAAATGGTGTTGTTTTATTTCTCATAATCATGATAATATTATGTTTTCACCGTTAGACTTCAAAAATCATATTAATTATGTGTATTAACAATAACAATTTTTATATCTTAATTCATTGTATATTCATGAGCGATAGTGTGGTGATTTGATGATTTAGGATTATCGTCTGATGTTTATTAACCTCATATTTTTCTCCATATATTGATATAGATATAGAATCTACCATGTGTTGAATATTGTGTTGGACCTTGAAAAGGTAGATATATTCCATTGTTGTTTACCTATGAATTAATACTGAAGATGTATATTTGGTTTGGGCTCAATTTATAGTAAGGTCCCTCACTGATGGATGTTGGTTCTTTAGTTTCAGTTGTAAGCATCATGCATCATAGTAATATTCAATAGTGATAAAGTGTTAGTCGATAGGGTATCTGTGCATGATAACTCAACATGACTTCACTATGTGATATGGATTTTATGTGAGGGATTCACATTGATAATCCAATAATACATTTGAGTGGTGGTTTTTTTCATGTGACCAATAAGAAAATATCAATTAAGAATTCTAGATACATTGTGACAATGAGGGAAGGAAGACAATGGATCTACCACAAAGAAAAATGTAGCATCGAGATCAGATATATCCGAGGAATAATCTTGGAATCCCCCTACAATTGTAAGTGGAGATTAAATGTGTGGATTTTATAGGTGTGTTCAATGAATTGAGCTAATTCCACCACAACCAGTATGTTTCAAATAAAATGCTTCCAGAGCAGGAGGTCAAGGCCATGGGCTGCTTGAGGTTATGAAGGGATCTTACAAGGAATCTCATAAAATATTTCCTAGTAGGATATGAGAATTTTTTATTTTTCTTCTATTACTAGTAGTTTGTTATTTCAGTTCTTTAATCATTTCCAAATACCACATATGAGAGATAGAGCTCCCTATTGATACCATATTAAATTAATTAATACTAGAGGTTCACACATTGTTTGATTCTTATATATATCATATAGTACTACACTACATGATTGATTTCATTGAAGAGAGTGTCTCATTGGACCTCATGGTCTTCATGATGAAACCCAATTACCTCATATTGTGTATTTAATTTTAATCCAAATTCCATGCCTCGATTTACATTAATCACAAGAGAGTTAGGTGACTACATTTATATGAGAATATTTACATTTTTGGGTTGAGAGTGAAATTAGGTTAGAGTGAGTGAGGACCATGAGCCGTAAACTGAAACCCATATCTAATAAGTTAGTGAATTTTTATCTTAGTGTGGTTGTATTTTCAATCATCTAGCTTTCTTTAGTAGAGGAGAAATATTTTTATGTATTCCATGAGGATGTTTCAGGACTACTTTGAAGTTAGGTTCTAGAATTAAGAATCCTTATAAACAATTGGTATGCAATGATATCTTTTAAATCTTAATTTATGGCCTCTACCATGATCTAGAATCAAATAATTATATTGAGAAAATTGGAGATTAAATATGGTCATATACTTTATGTTTCTATGAATTAACACTAATACTTATTGTGAAAAAGTTTAAATGTATTCAGAGGTATTATATTGATTATTTTCTTTTGGATCAGGTAAGGGTAAATAATATGTACTCATGGATCATAATTAAATGCCTCTTATAACAATTAAAAGGTGTGTATTTTTTCAAAAGAACTATATCAGGTCTGGATACCACCGGGTGAGGCTCACTAATATGATTACTAATGTCACTAAAGGAAATAATATTTCTTTTAATTCCTTTCACTGTGATGGAAATTATAACTTTTTATGGATCTTATAAGCTATAACATTCATATCTACATGGATTAATTCATTATATTTTTCATCAGTGACATACTTACTTAGTCAACATCTTATGGGGAGAATATATATTATTCTATGATGGTCCCATGATTTCCATGGGAGAATAATTATTTTCTTATTATAGCAATGTAAAAAAAAGCATATTAATAACATTCATTTCATTTGGAATGTAATCTATGATAATGATTTAAATGTCCTTCCTGAAAATATATATGAAAATATTACTTGCAAGCTTGCAATGTGAATTATATATTATTGAAGAATATATAATTTCTATCTAGTGTTGGATGAACATGGTATAGTTTTCTAGGATATGGAAATTTTTAAATTTTCTTTGAAGAAAGGGTTGTTTTCTTCATCAACCATATAGAGCCTATAAGCCATAGTTGAGCTAAAGAAATGGGTGAAGAGTGACACTATGTTGAACAAATAGATGATTTAATTGATTAAATAATGTTAAAGATTGACACATTATCTTGTAATTACATCATTGTGATGTATTGGATGATAATTACAACTTTTGGGTCAATGTAGTTGTGTCCACACAAGAATAATTACAACATTATTGACCTATAATTTGTTGTGGTTGTCATCACTTTCATGATGTGATGGTACTATCTTATTTTTGAGAATTATATTTTTACATATACTACCATAGTATAAGTTACATTTTTATATATTATCTAGAGATAGATTCATTGGTATAAGTTCATATTGTCTTATGTTTTCGAGATTGTCTATATTATGGGGAAGGAAAATGTGGTGGATGATGCCTTGAATAAGATGTCCTATTATCACTTGTTTGAGGAGGAATCTTAGTAGCATGATTTTTTCTAACTAACCCTACTAAATGAGAGGTTTGATGTTTATGTTTAGTTAATTATGAGTTAACTTCCTACCATTAATCTCCTAAGAGATTCCCATTTGTGTGAGATTGAATGTGAGGTTCTATGGGACTAGATCAACAAGAGTTTCAATAGTAATATATTCTTATGGATATGAACATTTTATCCATTTGGTGGACGATATTTTTTTATGATCACATTTCTTGAGTTGGTGATGAGGGATTTTCAAACATCATACTATGATTTACATTCATGTTTGGATGAAATATATAATGAGTTAAAACAATAGTATTTCATGGTTGAAAAGTGATAGAGTGTCACCAGGATTTCCTAACAGTTTCAAGAATTCATCTTTGTAATGTCTAATCAATAGGTACCCATATTATTTACTCGTTTTCATGAGGTGTTCGATAAAAATTTCCAATAAATATAAATTTGAATTATGATGATTATGGAATAAATTTCTATATGCTGTGATTCTTTCTTGTTGATTATTAATCCAGTTCCCATGTCAGTATATATCCTCGGAATTTGGGTTTAATTTTATCAAGATTGTTTATAATATATATATATATGTATATTTTGGAGATAATCTAGATTCATTGTTTACCTTTATTGAATTTATTTGACCAGGATGGATGATTCACATCACAGCTGTGGTGTGGCATATAGAGGTCCATCATGATCTTTTTGAGAATGAGTAAATGGTTTTACCCTATGATGGATGGGAAGATTGAGTGGACCATTGATTAGTTGGAACATGTGATGAGATTCTACATGGTGGAATTATTCTATATCATGATTGGGAACATGAAATTGTTATAGTTTACATATAATTATAGCTATCATGATACTCTTGACATAGAACCTCTCTATACAAATTAATGGAGACACTACAAGTGTCCCTTATACTAGAGTGTGATAGGAAAGACATTTATTATTTCAGAAAATATTTTGAAAACATTTCTAGAAAAATTATTTGTTATAGAAAAGAATATGACGATGTTATAAATAAGTCAGAAACATTAAAACGGTCTACAACATATGAATTTCATGTTTAGGTAAAGAACATGTTTTTTTCGTTGGAGTCACCCCATGATGAGGATTTCAAATATTTAGATATGGATGGATGAAACACACTTTGTGCATGTATCCATTCAAGGACCACTTTAGTATCACATGCTTTTTACTATTGTGTTTTCCAACACAGTTGGATCTTGTGCATGATGTCATTCAATTTTAAAAACAATGAAAATATGTTTATGATCCAAAATATTTTTTTTAATGGCGTGAGATTTCATTTGAAAATGGATCCCCATCCATAGAGAATCAATTAGAGTTTGGTGATTAGGATGATTCGATTGAATGCGTATGTATTATCACTTTTTTCCAAGCACTTTGGTACCATGGTAGTGTGTGAGAGAGGACCTCAAATAGTGAGGGATAGATTGAGGCTTAGTATAGGCAATGTGTTCTACAAACAGTGTTTTGGGGTAAAGATATATGAAAATGGGGAGAGTTTAGTGACCGTTGTTTTCATTATATGAGTTTAGAGTATTTAAAGAAGTGTTTTTAATCCATGGTTATATTTATATGATATTATAGGTCATAGAGGGGCATGGTACTGATATATTCAGAAAATTAAATATATAATACATAACACACTCATCATTTGAGAATAAATTGGTTTTCAAAATTTTAGAACATGCAATGCGAAATAGGGGACCGGGTTTTGTCATAATAAGGTGTTTACACTATGCATGAAATAAATGTTTTAGCATTCAGAATTTTGTGAAAAATATATATTAGATTGTACATTATGTAATTAAATAAATTAATTTTATTTTTTTATTTACTATGATAAGAAACAAATATATAAACATTAAATAATCTATTATGTAATATTTCTGGGGATAACTGCATAACCCTAATATAATATTGTTTTTGAGGAAGTATGTTTCTTGCGACAATCAGGATTGGTAAAAAATAGGAATAGATAAAAGTAATCTATCTTATAGATATGCAATATAGAATATCTGCTTCCCTATTTCGTGTATACAGGTTATTCACCTTTGTTCAATCCAATATCATGTTAGGGAATATTTTTATTAGATTCCTAAAATTAAGATAATTTATCTACATGTAATATATTATATTCATTTACAAATTTGTGATTTCTCATTCATCGATTGAGCCAAAACATGGATGGAGTATTTAACCCAATTTATAATTATTCTTACTTGATTCCACGCATTGTTATAAATATTATTACTTTTTCTATGATCAGATTGGGGAATTATTGAATCATTTATATATTATGTATTCACCAAAAAATTGTGTGGGTTCTTTCTTATATTCCAACAGGGTCACGATTCAACATTCACATGTTTTATTCAAATGTGATTAATCCCCTGTTTTCATAGAGGTTGATGTATTCCATGAAAAAAATATTGGATTGATGGTGGTGAGATGATGATTTAGATTTAGTGAAACACTTATAGGAGGAAGGTTCTTTATGATTCATATTTTTGGGATTCCTAGTGTCATGGGATATACTGTATAAGGATCGGGTGGGAAAAATTTAGCCAATATTGATGGGTTGGGACTGGTCAACCATTAATATATTTTTCCCACTATGAATAAAGTGTGGAATACCAGAAGTGACAGAATACTACAATAGTGTATAGTATTCATCAGTTTCTATAAAATCCAGAAATATCCAACTTTTTTTCTAGGAACAAATTTTATATAGTCCCGTTGATCAATCATCATGGGTTTTGGGTGGAGAAAAATATAACAAATCATATATGATACCATATACAATGATTAAAAATACGATGGAAGCTCAAAATGTAATATAATATTAAACATTCTAAGATATGTCTAGTTATATAGGTACAACTAAGTTACATGTGTGTAACTTCATACTCTAACGCAGATAGGCCGCTAGAACATGGCTTGTTTATGGGGACAATGGTCGATATACACTCGCTTAGGAAAGAAAGAAAAAAATGATGGAACCAAGCGTAAATCACACTCCATGTTCCAGGAATACACTTCATGTATTAACAAATGGCTTTCTAAGTCATCTATATGTAGTGAAATTTCAATGTTTCCCTAGATGGAAAAATACATTGGGACCCTTAGTTCATGCCTGATACCTCCCACTAACCATTCAACCATCTGTATCTCTTTCATTGAGAATCATATTTATACCCATGAGGATCATATCATGAGTATTGTTTTTTATTGAAAATTATTGTGGAATTTATGATGGTAACTAATTTTTTTCATGAGGTTTTGGGAGCATGATGCTTCATACAATATGGAATTTACGATGGTAACTATCTATTGTATGGAACCCTCAACATTGTGATCAACAGTGAGCATTTTCTCTACATGCGATTGGTTCCCCTTGAAAAATGTGCAGAGTAGTAAGGTTTGAGTTCTATACATAAATTATTTTTTGGAAATGCATTATTTATAGTATTATATATTAGCCTTTTGAGATGCATACAATCTCATTATTCTTGGATGGGTTATAGAGATGGAGATCCCACTTCTACCTCGTATTTGAATCGTAATGATGATATATGACGGGTTATTGATCCTCTTTTTCTTTAGGTTTAGCTATCAACTATTGATTATTTTGATTGAATCATTTCTAGTTAATATATAATATTTTTTGGTATATAAATAATTACATCGAAATAGAATTTCACCACATCAGTTATGTCATACAAATATATTATGGTTATTGGTGGGGGTGAATAATTCATAGTGTGCACATATTTTTGAATAAAAAACAAAATTTTTAGGAAATTTAATATTTCATTCATTATATAACTAAATTTATTATAAGATATATTGTAGGATATAATTTTTGTTTTAAAATGAATACATGAATTAAAAAAATTGTGGATAACACAGAATGGTACCAGATTTGTGAAGGTGTATTGGCTCAACAAATATGTCATGTGGAATCCAAGGAATAATTATGGATCCTAAAAATGTATAACATATTTGATGCAGAGAAAAACCATCATGAAATACAATATACATGTAATGTAACTCACTAATGATGTGTGAACATAATAAATATATGATCAGAATGAAATATTTAAAAATTTTATCCATACAATATTTAAATCATGTAATAATAAATTATGATGTAAAACATCTTCAGGGTACCAATAATAGAATATTTTATGACCTCATATAATGCACATCATGAAAAATTTACAAAATATATAAATCACAGATTGAGTGAATAAATGGATAATATTGAATATTTAGGTGGTAATACCCCTATGTCTTACATATTTATTGCTTAGGTCCATAATAGAATCTTTTGATTCAATTTACAGAAACCTCAGAACAGAAAAACATATAAATTGTGTTCCATAGAAGAGTATGAATTATTGATAAGATCCCAATGATCATCAACTATGTATCACTGTATGGATGCTACAGAATGGGTTTCTTCATTTCCATTTATTTTAAACAGAATTTATAATGAATCACATATTAATATTTTCCATTCAAGTGTTTTCCATTTCTCATTTCACAACTCTTTCTATTAAATACCAAATATCATTATATCTCTTTCTCCAATTTACACTATGATCTTATTTCCCATTGAAATGGAATGTGACTAACCAAACTCTTATCCCATGGGGAGTTTTTAAATGTTCTTATATATTTAATTAATATCCATTAATGTCGAGAAACTTTTTATGGGCTATAGGAGTTATATTTTTTGTGCAGTAAACATATTCCACCATGAAAATCTCAGATTCATTCCTATGTTATTCCAAAAGGGGAAATATTTTTTCCAAAAAAGTGTGTTACATTGTAAGAAAATATCCCACAAATGATAAATATTGTAAATGAATTTTTATTGTAATAGGAGTTTAAAATATAATGGAAAAAATACTATATAATGTAATATATTACATATCCAAATCCTATTACTAAGGTCTTTCATTATAATTTAATTTTCCTTACTTCAGAATGT
Source organism: Viscum album (assembly GCA_963277665.1). Taxonomy (NCBI): domain Eukaryota; kingdom Viridiplantae; phylum Streptophyta; class Magnoliopsida; order Santalales; family Viscaceae; genus Viscum; species Viscum album. The sequence continues at coordinate 791,926,781 of OY728143.1, read as the reverse complement.
GAGGATATTGTTATTTTATTTCAATTCACTTAATTATTCAATACCCAAAATGTCAAAATTTATTTATTATCATTAATAAATAAAATAATCCAAATTAATTATATTAGGAAGAATATATCAAATTATTGTTCCATATGTGATTCTACTGATGTGAAATGATTCTTGTCAACCTTTGTGATGAATTAGGAAAATAAATTTTCATTTTCCACATCCTACGATAACAATATGTAATGTGAAATGAATGTAGAATTTATGTACACGGGTTTGTTACCATGTTTCATGTTCATACATAGATATCAGGATCTAGGAACTCCCTATATTTCCATTTTTTTTGTTTTGTTAATGTTGGGTCCTAATTTTTGGATTGGTGTGTATTTTCCCTTATTTATATACATCATATTATATTTATCAGCATGTATTTTATTCCCCAGATAATAGTTCATGGATTGTTTTTAATCATATTTTTTAATTTATTTACATTGCATTTTCTCTACTTCAATTTGATTGTTTTTTGTGTGTGTACATATACATCAGACTAAAGCCTCCAATTTTTTGTCAGACCTTCTTGTATTATGTAATTGAATATTGGCCTATTGGATGTAGGATTAGAGTGTCATGAACAACAGTTGACATACTATAAAATCCTCAGTAGTATGGGTTGGGAATGTACGGTTATTATTATTCCACTAATACAGAAATCAACATTAATTTTAAAAAAATAACTCATGGAGGTGTATTTCATTTAACCCATATTCCTGGAACCAAAGAAGAATAAAGAAGGAATTGACCTAAAAGACATCAAATACAATATTTTTCTTTTTTCCATACTAAAATAAGATCAATATTAATGAATTTTAATTTATCTGATAGATAGGTTCAGTCTAATGAAATTACATGAAATAAAAAACTTAATAAAAATGTCAACTTTTTTCATTAAAACAAAAAAATTGTGATGTTTTAGGAAGTTAAAATTTTCATGAGTACAATGTACTTTTTTTATTATTGGGATTAAGAATATCTTATCTTCTCTTTTTATCTAACACAAAATAAAATTATAACAACCTTCTTATGTGTTATGGATCTCCTTAAATCAGTATCATAAAATATATACAAAATATCTTTATCAGCACTACTCGCACATTGATACAACGATTCCTCTCTATTTGTCATTTTGTATCATTTAAACAAACATTTTTTACACATAATTTTTTGTGGATTCCATTGTTGAGTTATCCTCCAATAATTTACACTATTTTAGATTATCTCTTTTTGAATATAGATATATTTTATTGGATAATGATTTAAAATATTTAATATCTTAATAGTTTTGTTTTGAAATAAAAACATTATATAGTATGTCATTGTTTATTTCTACTTTAAAATCATCACATTTTAGGCCATAATTTAATGTTAATTAATAACAAGATTTTTTCCCGTATGATATCCATATTTATCATTGTTCCCCCTTCCAATTTAAGCACTCCCATTAAAAAACACGCTTTAAATTCTATGGCATCATTGTGTACAGTGGTTGAAATCCATCTTGATTTTGAAGTTTTACATCAATATGAATGATTAGTTTTGTTGTAATTGGATAATTTCATGAAAACATCTGATTTTGTCTTCTATAATTAATAAATTATAATTCAATATCCAACCAAGTCATTCATTGAAGGACATAATGTATTGATTCTACCCACAACACAATCTTATCACACACAGAATGTTACCCTCTTATCATACAATGATTTTATATTGAATAATAATTTAGGCATTAGATATATGTTGAATCATTGCATGTATGATTATGGTATAATCATTATAAAAATTTATGAACCTACTTCATCAAATTCTTATTAATCATAACATCATTAACAACTTAATTACTAAATCACATTGATAATCACAATACTTGAAACAATAACCCATTATTTGATTTAAATTTTCTGATTACTCATTCAAAAAAATATTATAAAATTAGAAAAAAACCAAAATTATAAATTTATTTATTTATGTTATTGAAATTTATGTATCTTGGAAATGACACCTATATTTTAGGATTTATGAAAAATTATAGACTATCTACTTCAAAATATTTTTTATATACACAAATTCATGGATTTTCATTTATATAAAAATGGATTACCTTTATATACAATTCTAATTTTTTAATTACATATGTCACCCATTTATATCTCTTACACATAATGTATTCGCTCTTATATATCTATGTTAGAGTATTTAAATTATAAAATATTTTTCTTCCATGTACCATTTTGTATCAAGTTATTTTCCTTTCTACATTCCATATATTTTTTGAACCCTCCGTTCAACTCTTTAGATAAATTTAATATAGTGTAAATTAGTCACATATATAAAGGGAATCTCATCCATTAATTTTACAGAAATTGTTCATAGATAAATATAATAAATATTAACAAATATAATAAATTTTAAAAAATAGAAAATGTACAATCTACACAAACATATGCAATATCATAACTCAATTGAAGTAGGTAAAGTTGATTACTTAAATTTGAAATCATCATAAATTAATAAATTAATAATTCCAATGATTTTACACTATAATTACTATACAATTTCAATAAAATAATTATTTTTATAACTGGAAATATATCATTATTGTCTTAATAATTACTTGAATGACACCAAATATTAATGTACCAAAAAACAATACACTGATTAAATTAGTAAATCACCCACTAACAACAAAGAAATTAGATAATCCTAGAATATTATCAATGAATACACTTCGTGAAAAATCAATATTTTATAATTTATTTCAAACATGATTAAAATATTAATCCTAAGCATTATATTTTCTTCAATTAGAGTTTTAGTTTTCTTCATCAAAGAGATAATTTTCTGTCAAACTACACATTACATGTAATTATTATCAACTTGTGGAAATATAAATTTTAGTGATTGAAATAACCTTCAAGAATACCATATTAGTTTTAAATTATTGGAATCTATAATACATTCATCATTCATGAAAAATAATGCATATATTATTCAAACAAATTTACCTTTTTTCAGAATAGCTCTATAATCATATTTACTGTTAGATATTTACATTTCCATATGAATAATGAAATTTGGGTTCTCTAGGCCCTGATATATTTATTCAAATTTATTCAATATTTACTCAACAAATATTATTAAATCTTTCAAATATAAATTAAATCCAAATATACATTCTTGGGATCTTTAAAATGTACTCTATGATTTTATACTCCAACCCATATTAACATTATATATTTTATTGTCCTTAATATTAAAAAAATAATCCATCCAATAATGGCTTAAATTATTCAAGATGAATTTTTTTCATATATTTGTTTTGGTTTATCTTAAATATAATATTTTAATTCATAGTAAAGGAAAAAGAACTACTATTAAAAAATATCAAACACATACTCTGAGACATCATAAAAAGTGATTCAATATTACATATACAATAATTGGCAACATTGAAAGCATGATGAAACACATTAAGCATTAATTGATCTAACGAGGAAACATATGTTAACATGAAACATCAACTAATATTTCATACCATAATGTGCAGATAAATTAAAAATAAAAAAATATCATGAGTAATAAAATGGAGTTAAACTAAATTTTTCACAACCAGTCCCTTCTGACATCACAAACACCCTACCAAAACAAGGAAATATATTTCTATGATTCTATGTACCCCATGATTCCCCATAGGTATGTGTCCTCCTCAATGGGAGACACCCACATTCCAAAATGGGTCATAAAGATAATGAATATCCACACATCACAAAAAGGTTCTTTCTAGTTTTATTTTTCCTCACTCTCAAACACCCTAGGAAACTCCCCATAATGTCACCAATCATTGTCACTACTATTGGAAATGCATATTTATGATTGTAAATTTAACCACGTGGTCTCCAAAAATAAAGGTTCACATTGTTTGCATGGGTCAGTTTATTTACTCATTTAGCCATTTTTTATTCAGGGGTGTAACATTCGACTCCCATACCATATAAGACAATGTCCTCATTTTGGATCACGCATCTCAACCTAGGTAGTGCACTCGACTTAATGTTGGGTTCCTTCTCTAATAACAATTTAACTATTATTCCCTATTAATAGCACAAATAAAAAACCTTGGAAACACTATCTAGTACTATCTTGGTAGGTTCCATTATTTTTCTCAATGACATATTTCCCCTCACTGTGGACCGGACACATTCCTAAACGGATCAGCACACTAATGAATGTCTCAATCTAAAAACACATGATCTTTTTAATATTCTTTTCACTCACTCAAACAAATTCTATAAAAACCCATATAAGGACACCCATCTTGGTCTTTACTGTAAGCCATGCACACTTATGTGGGGAGTTGTAATTAGTTTGGATCTATAAAATAAATGTACACCATATTGACATAAGTCCTATCATTCGGCAATTTATCCTTTTATCATTTTGTGGTTTAAGAAAAATCTATATGGATAAAAAAATATACATACATGAGACATAAAATGTGAACGAAAATGTATAATACATATAATAAAACATGACATGAAAAAATTTAGATTCTTCATTTGAATTACACTCACCACACATCCTTATTTATTAGAATCCAACAACAATTATGAGAATATAATAAACAGTATGACTCGTATACCTTTAATTTAGTCCTAAAATATCGATTGTTATCATTTATATTATATATATTATTGCATGGTATAATATATGTGTAGTATACCACCACGAATCAATACAGTTCCTACGACAATGTAAATGTTAGTTCTATCTGCAAAATAATAAATAGTTTACAAAAAAATCAATATGTAAAAAAAATTAATAGTACAACTGTTCCATTCTATTAAATAAATTCTTAATAAAAATTACAAATACTATTGAAATTACACCAATGATAATATAAATTCAAAATAATAAATATTCATTAAATAATCTTAATATAATCAAGTGGAAAACCAAACATGAAATTATAAAATCATATATAAAACTAGGAACAATTGTTATTGGACAATGGGAAGTTTAATTTCATATAATTTATAAATATCATCAATACACACAAAAATCATATATTCAATAATCTGAATAGAAAAATTATTCAACTAATCAATCTGGGGGTGGAACGTCACGATTTTCAATAGTTGGGTAAGAATTTCAAATTGAAATAATTTATAAATTCAGGATGTAAATTGTGGTCCCATTCAGAAACAACCTCAAAACAGAAAACATGATTCTTTATGATATAAATAATCAAAAATCTAAAAAAAAATCCAACTACATCCACCCCTTGATAAGGTGTAAATTATACATTTTCACATGTCAATCAATGATCATGAAAATAAAATCCTACCCTCTAAATCATGATTAAAACATATTATTATGTCCTTATATATTTCATCCCACATTCATATCTAATTGAGTAATGGTTTCAAAAAAAATTCTTTTCTAGTGCACTGATGGAATATTCAGGTTGGTAAGGCATCATTAAATGTATTAGTCTACAAACTCCCTCATTCTTATACAAAAATATTGATTTCTGAAAATGTGATAAATTCAATTAGTGCCATGGGATAGGGACCAATTATATTGGTTTCACCTATAGAAAAATAATTACATCATAGATACCAAAAAAACCTTCCTAGAAACAAAAAGTTCCCTAATGAGACTGAGACCCACCACAATCAATGGTCTAATTACATTAAATATTGTCTCTATAATTTATTTCTCAATTATTTTTACATTAAAATAACATTTATGAGATTATATGAAATAAAAAAATCAATGGTATAAGGGTAATGAAAAAAATCTCTATCAAAACTTTAGACCCCTTGGAGTCGATATATAGTCCATTATTTTAGGATATGAAAAAAACATAAATAATTACCCATAGATATGGGAGAAATATTTTTTAATAGTTTTTATACTAGAATCAAACTCTATGTCATGGTTATAATAGTTCATCTCATGTGGGAATAATGGGTGATTGTAATGGGGAAAAAATATTTTACCAACATTTTGAAACACACAACAAATCCATAATGGAGGAATCCAAAAAATATCCTAGAATTGTCCTATTTTAGGATGAATTATTATTAATTATAATGTTATTAAAACCATTAGTTAATAAAAATATTCATGTAATTTGTAATTAAAAACAGTATTTAAGCTTTAATCGGTTATTTTTATCATTTTATATGAAAGGTTATAGAAATAATGAATATGCCACAATTAATATGAAACTGAACCCAAGACAATCTTAATTTAAAATACTTTTTCCTATTTCTCTGAAGGCTTTATTTTTTGAATGATTTATTGATCTACTGATATTCCACTATCAAATATAACATATCTTATAATAATAACTTTTTATATATAAAATTCATATTTTGATGATTTGTATATAAAGGATGTACTTCCACGATTTAAAATATGATATAGACTTCATCCATATGTTCCACTTTTGACAAGATATAGACCAATATATAATCCATAAATATGAATGAAAAGTATTTTATAAAATGGAGATAAATATAATTCATCATTAAAATAAATTCAATAAATTTGAATGTGAGAATGAATATAATGATGAATAAATAAAAATTAAAAAACTCACTACTAAAAATTTACATATATATATCTTATTCCTATATTCAAAAGTAGAGGTACCCTAATTGTATATCAATATTAGAAATTTAATAGGATAATGTGAGTAAATCAAAGAGATTTCTAATCCTTGGTAGCTGTATTTATTCCGATCTTCCACATGATAAAGCTTTAGATAATTAATAATAATTGTGATGATTTTGTTTCATTCATAGAAATGAGAACAAGGGGGGAAAAGACAACATGATAAAAAGAATTACCCACTTTTCATCAGGATTCAAAAAATTTATTACACATTCCTCAATATCTTGATTAGTGATGCAATAAGATTTAATTTAGTTAGAAATTTTACTAGGATTTCAGTGATTAATTAACTCAAACAATCTCTTATATGATAATTGAAAAGTATCACAACAAAAGTAATCATGGTATTTACTAATCATTACAGTAAGTGGACATTTAAGATAAGTATCAACACTATCAAAGAACATCTCCAACAATAAGAATTAAAAAAATCCATCATAACTAACAAAATTCTCTCATCTCTATGATATATAAACCCACACCAAGATATATTTTAGGGACAAAATATGAGAATAGAAACTGAAGTCGATGATTATTTTAGTCGATCTATGCCATTACAATAATCATCGCATTCATTTTGTCGATACGATTAAATATTATTAAATAAATAAATATGATTTCACATATAAAATTGAGGTTATAAATCACTACCTGACACTATAGACATTTGAAGCATTTTCCTTCATATTTTTCAATGGTGTGGAATGATCACACAAAGACAATAGAAGCTTAAATTATAATCCCAAATTTCAATCAATATGGAATAGGTTGATGAATTGGATTTATCTATATCATAAAAATCTAGAACTGTATAGATTGATGTAAATAACATACATCTAAACATAACAAAACATACATCATATTTCATTTGATCATACTATTCATCATATAAACATCTAGTTATGCTCCTCCATGATATTTCATTCCATTTTATGTGTGCCACATTGAATGATAATGAGATCGATCACCAATTGATTTATCACAATGATCTTGTGAGACTATAGTATGAGTGCATCTTACTCTACATACATTCAGAATTCTCAAACAAATACGGTTAATGATAACAAACCATCCACATTGATGAAATGTCATAACTATTTCAATAGTGTTGGTGTTGGTATGACCAAGACTAAAAAAATAGAAAAAATATTCTAAATATTATCCTCAATAGGAACTATAAAATTATCCCCATGTAAAATATATACCATTACACAACTATTTTTATCCAAAATACATAACATGGAAACAATAATCAATTAAAAAAGATCTACAAAAGACTATTTTCCTAAAAATGAATGCCTCTTACATTGCTCCATTATAATTTACCACAACAAAGTTTTCTATAAATAATAGAATAAACATCGAATAAATATCATTCCTCAAACCCGTAAAGATAATCCATGATATAAGTTAATCTTTAGAAATATGCTTATTTACTAAGTGGACCAACATGGTGAAAATAGTGTCACAAACCAAAACTGAATACTCTTGTTCCACTACAAACATAAATTCCTAACTCCTCTCCACTCAAAATGATTCATGATTAAAAAAATATTATTAATTATATTTTAGAATTAAGTCCATTAATTATCCACATGTATCATTTCATTCATAATGGGTTCCCACTATTTCTTTTGTATTCCTTCAAGATTGTTAGTCTAATATCCCATCTTATATTCTTATACTGACTACAAAAAATTAATGAACATTCAATACCCACAAGACACTACTCAGATTACTAGGATCCATTTTCACTATAGAATATATGTTGATTTTTATTGGTAAATAATATTTCATTATCGACCATTTGACCTAGGTTTTCAACAGCATCATAAGATAGATCTCATGTACTGCATAAAAATACTTCCACGAAAGCATATAGTGTGTGAGGATTGAATTAATTAATTTTTATCAAATATTAGAAACCTATATTAAGATGATATATTGTATGAGTACTCTTCTAATAACCCAAATTTAAAATATATTATTATTTTAATAACAAATTCACAAAAAAATTTAAACAAATAAAATATATAACCATTAAAAACAAAAAAAACACATGAATTCAACAAACATATTTAAAACCATTAAAAATTTAATTTTTCATTTATATAAAATCACAATTCGGTTCATTTAAATTGGAAAAAAAATCATGAAAATTTCATTGTAAAAATTTCCCAACACATATGTTATCTCTATCTCAAACAAGAATGCGAGATGACATGGAACACTCCTTATCATACTACCCAAACCCTAATAGACCAGAGAACATTATACCATATACTGAGATCGAATACTAGTATCATTTATCAATATTATGTCTAGGAAATGGATTGAATAATACATTGTAATTAACCAACATAATTTCATATGATACTTCTCCAAAGAGAGCTCACCACAATGTAGAGATAAAAACATCCTATGAGTCTCATGAATAAGCATAATGAGATAAAAATACAAGATTAAATTGAGTGTGAATAATATTAAACCATTATATAAATATTTTAATTAAAAATGGATTTACATGAAAAACAAATATGACATAATGAAAGTGGTTCTGCATGATTCTAATCACCATGGCCAATCTACCCATATGAATGGGGTGATAACTGAGGCAATCCAACGAACTAGTGATTCCATTCCCTTTTAGTGAGTGAAGAAAAATATATTGAAACATCCTAATTGAATTTTTTGGTGTTTGAAATTATTTTCAAAGGATACCACCTTGAATATATAAAATATTTGACCTAATGTAAATTAATGATAATGATTTAAAATAAATCCATTATATGAATAAAATTAAAATGAAACCTGTTTTATAAAAAGAAATGTTGTTCCTTCTAATTTATATCATATTCAAAATAACATGGATTAATTTATGTTCATTAAAAAAACTATCAATTCATAATATAATATATTCATGAAAATTTCAAAAAAATATACATTTCCGAAAAAATGTAACAATTAAATCATTTATAAAACCATGATATTTTGGGAACAACCACATGGTAATATATACAAATAAATGACAAGAAAATATATTCCCTGAATAACATAAATACAATTTAGTTTTAGTCCTTTGAAAATATATAGATATCAAAAGAGTTATCCCTAGTAGTTCGACACTCAATAGGATGTTCATATGTTCATACTCAATAAACCCATAGTTCCAAGTGTTCTATATTTTCTAAAAAATTATATAAAGCATTAATATTATTTTAAAAAATTAATGATTTATTTCATATTTGATTATTGAAGAGTCATTTAATGTCAACTCCTCCATTACCAAATTTCATGATACACATAAAGTTAAAAAAATATATGATTAATAAAAAAATACATTTAAAAATCATTTCACTCCAAGATTAAATAAATAATAATAATAAATATATCAACAAATTTTACAAAAAAAATTAAAGAATTCATGGGAAAACATTATATAGAGGCAATAACCTCGATAGTGTTGGAAAAATTGGAACCTTAAAGAAAGAACATTGATAATATGATGATTTTATCATGAAATTCCCTTTTCTATACGAATAAATTTATAATCCTAATTAAAACAAAAAAATTCAAAAATAAAAAAAAAAATTGTCAATGAAACAGAGTGAACTAAATCAGGGATATATCCTGAAAGAGATAAATAAAATAATTATAATTTTTACATAAATTATAGAGACTAAATATTAATGAATGGAATTTTCAAAGAATCCAAATTGAGAATCCTACATAGTACAAGATAATAGTTATATTTCTGATTATTATGATTTTTATGGTATTAGATATTGAAAATTAATGGTTCAGTGGGTAGAATACCAGATTAAAGATGTTCAGATTTGGCTTCACATTTAGCCCGCACTATTTAAATAACTATTCCTGAAAAATAAGTATCCAATGTCTACTGAAATAATGGAAATATGATTATTTTGGGAAGAACCACAAATATATTATATATATGATATTTTGATGAGACACCTCAGGATAAATTCTAGGATTAATAAATAGTAACATCTCGACCCAAAAATCATAGAGATAGTGCTCTAATTTATCAATATGTCTTGATTATATAAAATCAATTAATAATGTAATAATAAGTTTAAAAAATTGAAACTAGAATACATACATGATTATAGTATTACATTTAGAAATAGAATATAAAACATGATAGGTAATAAAATTAACTGAACTTCATCCTTCAAAAATCATTTACAGATTTCTTCTTCTTACCATAAGGGAAGGAAACAAAATTAGGGTGAGCAATAATTCTGCGTAAGTGTGATTAAAATGGTCAAAATAATGAATAATAGAGAATATTCATAATGGGATGATAAATAACTAATAACTAATTCTATATAAATATTTGATTCATGAATAATAAATATAGTAATATGGGTATGTGAAACACATGAAATTTAATAAATAAAAAATTAATGAAAAGAATCTATAGATATTATCATTGAAAAAATATAATGGATAATAATAATAATTGAATTCTCTGTAAATTCAATGATTAATTATAGGATATCCTTGTTCTCATTCACTTAATACTATTACCATCAATATTTATTCACAATACAATTAAAATTTCACTAATTTGGACATCTCATTCATCAATATTAACAATTGATTCATCTAGGGCATTTCATTAATTAGTCTCCAACCCATGTAGTGAATTTTACAAGAATTGCACATTTATTTAATAACTAATTTAACTAACAACTAATATTCCTTCTCAAATGATTATATTAATAAAAAGGTACCAATTTATCAATTTTTAAAATAATTATCAATGTAAACATCGTATGTAATAATGGTATACTGTTGAGAAAATAATAATGTACATATTATGAGAAAATAAATATATAAAATTAATTATATTTATAATTAAAATGATCAAATTTAAGTGAGTATTCTAATATAATGTTAAAAATCATAATAGACTGTGATATTGTAAAGATAACTTTCACCACATGGTAATTCTCATGTTAAAACCCCATAAATGTAATTTTACTATGTGAATCATAAAATACCATAATGTATGAATGAATCCTGATATTAAATTAAAAATGGAAAGTCTATAATTTATATTAGCGCGAATTAGTGCATAATTATAAATAAGTGTCAATGTAATGTAAATTCAAACAAAACCCATTTCCTTGATTTTCATTTTGGTTAAACGTCCATTAACCTATTGTATAAAGGTTTATAGAATATTATTAACATATAATAGAACTGTAATATTATCTATATTATTGTATATGTTCATATTATAATATATTATTTCCAATATATTAATTATATTTCCATATTTTCATCACTTCATATAAGGACCCGACCTTAAACTTTATATAATCTAAAATTAAGTTAACAATTCACATTGAGAAAATTTTAAGGTTTATATAATTAGATAATTAGGTAATAATATATATACAACAATTTGAAATATTACATGTAGAGACATCTACTCAGTATCTATTTTTTTCATAAAATAAAAAATCATGAAAATATAGTCATTTCTATTTCCATGTTTAAGACGACATGACTTTTCCATGAGCCCATCCATGACCATATTCAACATTAATTCATGTGAAAAATATTTTGAAACATGGGATGACCATAAAAATCTCAGTAAGTGTGAAAATATTATGAAAGAAAATGTTAGTCCATAAAAACCTAAGCATTTTAATATAAATAATGAAATCAAAATATTTATGAATAAAAAATTGAAAACAGAAATCTCAATGGTAACGTTTGGAATTCATAACATACTTACATTGTAGCTCTCATAACTACATAGGGAGTTATATTTTTAATACCCATCACATTATATTCCCTAAATATTTTAAGATAAACATTAACATTTAACTCGGTCACGTTACTGAATGCATTGGAGAGCTATCTTAGGCTCACCCACCCTAGGTTAATCACGAAACCACTCATATACGTAAAACAATTCCCTATAACTATAACACAAAAAACAACATATGTTAAAGATAACATTAACACATTACAATCAAAATTTATCATTTCTGTATATTTAAATAGATAATGATTTTTCAAAATTATTTTCAATTCCAAAATATGCTAATAGGGAATATGGTATTTATTTTCCTTAAAAAATATTACGGCTTGTTATGGAAGCCAATGATCAAATAATATTCGTGGCGGTGGAAAGGTCGTTATCACCGCATACAATAAAAAGAAACATTAATTTTTTTAGTTAATTTTTTTATATAATAATATTACCTTTGAATTAAATGAATATAAAATGTTTTTATACATCATATAAATGAAAGTCATGTATAAATCCAAATATTCCTCAATGAAAGGTGATTGGCAGAAAGTCCCTTACCTCGGGTTTAACATGACTCATTTGTTCTTTAAATATCCAGAATAATAAAATAAAGTTAGTTTATACTTTTTTACAGAACCTTTTTCATGTTTTTTATTATTTTTACATTACTTATTACCACGTTATAAACATTCCCTAATCATTTATGTTAATAACAGTCATTTTGTCGATATTTGTTACTTATAATTACATGTAGTCCTTGTGGTAAAAATAAAATTATATTTATAATGATATTAAAGATTTATATATAACATATAAATACTATATATTTAGAATATATGTATTAATAATAGTCCATATAATTTGTAAATATGAAAATGATAAGCACCGTTCAGGGAGGTGCTATGTATTATGTGTGCATGAATTCTACTTTCACTTCTTTTTTTCATTTACAATGGAATAAAAACCAAATGATACATAAGTATATTATAATACAATTTTTATATCATTTTTTATATAAATTACATATGTTCATTAAAACCATAATTATATGTTCCATGTATGGTATCAACGAGTCATAACACTTTGTGGGGGCGGTAGTCCGCAATTCCTCAAATGAAATTATCGTATATATAAAAAATTTAAAGATTAAAGGTATGTTCTAAAAGATAATTACCGAATCATATAGATAAAATAAATATGATAAATATAATATATATTTATAGTTCCTTCATAATGGCCACAACGAGAGGTGGTAAGAGGTATTTGAATAATCATCATTTCGTTGGGCTGTAGTTCAGAGTCTATAGAAACAGTATGTTCACATCCATTAAATAGAGGTCTGTGTAAGTTTACTTCAAATATTTCCCATAAAAACAACCTAGTGTATTGATTATATTGGTTTTAATATATAATTAATAAATAAAACGATGATAGGGGGTTTGAGAAGTAAAATAAAAGAAAAATAAAAAACAGACGACTTTACCATCAAGTTGGGTAACTCCCTTTGGTATGAACGAAATGGATTTCATGAAGGGAATTATGCATAAATTAAGGGTTTAATGTGGAAAATATGGATTTTGGTAAATTATTTGGGCAGAGGATGAATGATAAAAGTGGCTTGAGGGGTGTGAGTAATTGGTTAGAGGTGATGACTTTTTATAAGTGGAGGGGGGCTCTTTTGGAACGCTCGAAAATATTATTTTATTATAAACTAAATTTCGGTTTCAAAAGACCCAAAAAATATTAAATTTGATGATAATATTACTAGTATTATCAATCATCTCAACCAATTGGTTTTATATATGTTTTGGTTTCAAATTTAACCTAATCATTTATCTTAACCCTTAGATAACAAACGCGACTCTTACCATTTCTTCTTGTTTATTCACTCTATAACGATAAAATTGTTACGATAAATGCCAATAGAACAACAAGTGGTTAATTAATTACATTATCAAAATTATATCAGTCATTTGGATGAATATTTTATTATTATTTTTTTATATTTTTTATAAAAATAATATTTGTTTTAAAAACTCATTTATGTCAATTTAAATATTATTCATATCACGTCTTTAAAAAATCCAAAAAAAAAACAGGATTTCATCGAAAAAACATAATTAATTTAATGATAATAAGTCACCCTTATATATAAAATTCATGTATGGCCTAAAAATGTTTAATATAAATTTATTTAAACATTTATAATAACATTTATTTTAAACATTCTCTAATGAGGTAATCTATACATCTTAATTGTTTCATAAATAAATTTATTTATTTTATATATGAAAATTATAAATAAAATAACGAGATATAATAAATATTTATATATTTCTAATGAATATTCATATTCAAATATATCAATTATATAACCCCATGTCTAATTTGATTTATAAAAACAATACATTTTTTTGAAATGTTTTATACTTTAACTAAAAAGTTATTAATGTAATTATCTTACCCAAGTAGCTTTTCAAATTCCAAATGATTCACCCAAATATTTTATTGGTCTTCCATGGCTCATAAAATAATGTAATGACATGTGTTAAGGTAATTTTATTTTATTATAATATTACAATTACCTTCAATTATTATATTTACCTTTAACCGCGGTAAATTAAAATCAGAAGTTACTATTCACCGATAATTATTTTCATCCAATTGAACATCATTTTACAAAATGATAAAATCCTTTTATGTCAGATTATTTAAATTAAATGAACATTAGCGATAAAATTTCATTTAAATGAAACTGATTTTTTTTAACTACTAAGCATAATTTTTCAGTATTTATCAAAAATTGAAGAATTTTAGAAAAATTCCAAAAATTCAGACTAATCTAAATTTGAAATTACAAATTAATAAAAGATGTTTATTTTACCAAATTCGAAACATATATGTTTCATTAATTATTATAAAATTAATTCTCATTGTCCAAACCAGAAAACGTGTTATTTAAATAATAATAACTATCAAAAAATTGACATTTTTATGCCCAATTTCAATGTGAAATTTATTCCAATGAATAGAATTGGATTAAATGGTAGAAATAAAATAATGTTACACTTTAAAACCAATTATAATGATAATATATAAATATAAATAAATAATATTAAAAGGATGTTTTGAATTAAAATGCATCATATTAAACTATTCACTAGAAAATAAATTTTATCAAAAAAATACCAAAATTTCATCCAAAGTAATTTTTGATACCCCGACTCTAAATAGGAATATTATTTTTTCAAATAAAAAAATTTTAAAATGAAAAAATCTATATTTAAAAATGGTTCACCATCAATAGGAGGTAAATCGTCCTTTTAAAGAATGTAAGAGTATTTATGCTTAAAATTGGATTCATTCACATTTTTATCCTCTAACATTTATTTGAAAAATGTAAAAACATTTAAGAAACATGTTTAATCATAATATGTTTATTTATGTTCAATCCTTCCAATACAATAGCTAGGAGTAAACTACCCATTAAAATAATAACATTATATTATTATTTTTCAGTATAAATCAATGTTGTGTGCAACATAATATTTTAAAGAAACTTGGTGTTGCATATCGAGTAATCCATCGAAAAATGAAATTCCTTTAATGTAAAATTAATATTTAATTCAGAAATATTAATTAATATGAAAATGTTGTATTCTTTATTTAAAAGGGATTCTACATCTTTCACCACTTTTGGAAATTGTATCCTCGCAATTTTATTCAGTTATCAGATTAATGGCGGTATTAATCCCTCATAGAATTTTTAGATACACACATTTCCTCTTCAACCGTATGGTTATTTCCCCAATCCTTAACATGATGAATTACCTTATTAGTCAAGACATTCACTCTTCAATCATGAATCCGGATTGGTTGTTCACCATAAAAAAATTTGTCCCAACTAAACTACCTCTGGACACAAAACATGTGATGGATCCCTCATATACATTCTTATCATTGAATAATGTAAAACATTGTGTACTATGGATAAACATGGAGGTAAATTCACTCATAATGCAACTGATCCTTATTTCTCCAGGATTCCATAAGGTCCAATGAACCTCATACTCAACTTTCCATTCTTGCCAAAACACATCAAATTTTTCGATGGGGAAACATTGAGAAAGACATGATCACCTACCTAAAAAGAAATATCCTTCCACTGTTATCTGTATAACTAGTCTGCCCGATCTGATCTTTTCTTATGTGCTTCTAAATCAGCTAATCTTTCTTTCCCACCTCTTCTACCAATTCTTGTCCAATCAGTTTCATTTCACCTACATTATCCCAAAAAGCTGGATTTTGACACCACTTTCTATATAATTCCTCAAATGAAGAAATCTGTATACTAGAATGGAAATTTTTATTATACGAAAATTCAACCAAAGAAAGATGTTTGTTCAAACATCCCTGGAAATCCATTGAGAAACCACATAGCATCTCCAATGTCTAAATTGTTCGTTCTGACTACCCATCTAATTGAGTATGAAATGTTGTACTAAAATTTAATTCTGTACACAATGACTTATAATGTCTTTTAAAAATATAAAAGTAAACCTAGGATCATGATCAGATACCATAGAGTGGGGAACTCCATGCAACCTGACGATCTCTTTACCATATAATCAAGAAAATTTATCTAGAGGAAAAGTATCTCAAATATGATAGAAATGAGGAGTTATAGTCAATTGGTCAGTCATAAGATAGATTGTATTATTACCTCGATATGTATTTGGAAATCCATCAATGAAGCCCATTGATATATTTTTCCATTTCAACTCTAGTAGCAGTAAATATAAAAAACATCCCTTTTGGTAATTGTCACTCAACATTAACTTGTTCACAAGTCAAATGCTTCACAGTAGATTTAGAAATATCTATTTTCATTCTATTCCACCAGTAATACTCTTGAAGATCTCTATACATCTTTGTACAGCCATGATGAAATGAAAATGGAGAACTATGAGCTTCACATAATAACACTTTCTTCAACTATGAATCACATGGCACACATAATCTCTTCCCAAACCTCAAAACACAATCATTATCGATGTTAAAATCAATTAACTTCCCCTTCTAAAAAACACTACCTTTTAGTAAAACTCACAGTATTCCATTTGCCCTTACATAATTCTATTTGATAGAGATGATTTCACTAACACCATAAACCAAACAGAGAAATTTCATACACCAAAAAATTCTTGGATTATGTTCATCAAATCATTATTAAAAGGATCTTATTCAAAAAGTAACATTGTTAATGTAGCATTACATTTCAAAATCAAAGCATCATCCAAATTATTTTCTTTTCCTACATAGTAATGAATCTTTCAATCATTATCCTTGAATAATTCAAGCCATATCCTCTGTCTCATGTTCAATTCATTCAGAGTCAATATATACATCAGAATTTTGTGATCATCATATATTTCACAGATTTCTACATACAAATGATGCCTCCAAATATTTAAATCAAAAACAATAGTAGCAAACTCAAAATCATGAGTAGGGTAATTTAACTCACTAGGTTTCCATTGACATGAAGCATTAATAATTACCTAATCATTCTACATATGGACACAACAAATTCCTTTCAACAAATCATTACTGGACATAAAAAATAACCATTTTTTTTTTCTGGAAGTTCTAAAACTAGAGCATTCTCCAATCTTATTTTCAATTTCTGAAAACAAACATCGCATTCTTTTGTCCAAATGAACTTATCACCTTTTAGAGTTAACTTAGTCATTGGTATATATAATATTGATAAATATTAAACAAAACATAGGTAGTGACCTTGAAAACCAATAATACTAAGGATCTTGATTATATTTATGGGGCTTGGCCTTTCTTCAACAACTTGTATTTCAGCAGGACCAACAGTTATTCCATTTTTTTATACAATGTCACCAATGAATGAATTTTTTTGTAACCAAAACTCAATCTTGCTAAATTTCCCAAACAGTATTTTGCATTTATGGTTTGCAGAACAACCCTTAAATGACTTTCATATTCCTATTAAATTTTAATATAAACCCAAATATCATCAATAAACACAACTACCATTTATCAGCGGGGTCAAGCGATCAATCCCTGCAAGAAATTGTTTACATACAATTCTGACTATCTCATGATGCTGATTTGGAAGTTCATTTCCCTGTGTATGGCTTCCCCGCATAGCTACCATGTTTCCTATGTAGAAAATTATTATAAACATAGAAATATTATAGGGTTTAGAAACATGGTAATCTTTAAATTATATATTATTTAAATATTAACATAAATTAATGTATAGAAATTTATTTATTAATACCCTAACTCCTAATGTTATCTAAACCGACATATGATACCAACTATAAGGACCTGTAATTAATCATTACATAATCATGAATTAGGTTGAAAAATAACGTGGAGGATCATTCATGTTTAGTGCTTTAGATGATTAGGACATAACATATAAATAACAATTTGACATATTACATGTAGAGACTTCTTCTCAGTATCCATTTTTTTATATAATAAAGACACTAGAAAAAATATTCATATTTAGTTCCATGTTTTAGACATCATAAATTTTGCTTGATCCGATCATCGACAATATTCATCTTAATGTTCTGTGAAAAACATTTTGAAACATTGGTTGAGCATAAAAAATAGTAACAATTTTAAACGAAAGAATGAAAAAAATTTCTATGAAAAGAAAACCATTTTAACATACCTCATGAAATCATAATATTTTTGAATAACACATATAAAACATAAATCATAATGGTAACTTGTGGAATCCATAATGTAAAATGTTTTATCTTTCAAAGGAATGTATGGAGTTACATTTGGAATAACCATCATAGTGTATTCCATAAATATATTAGAAGATATAATACATTTTACCTCTGACATGTTACTTGATGCATTTGGGACCTATCTCGGTCTTACCTACCCTATGTTTATCATGGAAACACCTGTATGCATAAAACACATCCCAATAACCATAACACAAAAAAAACCTCAAGGAAATATAACATTTCCACATTTCAATTACAATATATCATTTCCAGATAATTAAATAGTAAATTTTTTTTTAAAACCATTTTCCATACCAAAAATGAAAAAACGGTATATGGTATTTATTTTCCTTTTAAAAAATATTACGACATGTAAAGGGAGCCAAAGATCAGATAATACTCATGATGGAAGAAAGGTCATTATAATCACATGCGTTAGAACGAAACATTCTTTATTGTAATTTTTTAAAATGATTCATAGAAAAATATTCCCTTTTAATGAAATGAAAAGTCAAATGTTTTTATATAGTGTATAAAATAAAGTTGTGTGTAAATCAAAATATGCCTCAAGGAATGGTGATTGAGACGAAGTCCCTTACCTCATGTCTAACATGACACATTCATTATTTAAATATCAAGAATAATAAACTACAGTAAATTTTTACTTTATTTAGAACCATTTTCATCTTTATTATTGCTTTTACATCACTTATTTCTACCTTATAAACATCACATAATCATTTATGTAAATAACGGTCATTTTGTCCATATTTTGTACTTTTAATAATATGTTTTCCACGTGGTAAAAATTCCATTATAAACAGAATGATATTAATGATTTACATATCATATAAATCATAATATTATTTATATATGGATTTATAAGAGTCTATATCATTTGTATATATGTAAATGAAATGCACCTTTCATGGAGACGATAAGTTGTACATACGCTTGACCACTACATTCAATTCTTTGTTATAATTTTTTAAGGAATGAAAAACAAATGCTACATTGGTATATTATAATTACGGTATAATATATAATTTTATATACAATAAATAATTTAAATTACCCCATCATTTATATGTTCCATGTATGGTATGAACGATTCATATCCCTTTGAGGGGGTCATAGTCTGCACTTCCTCAACTGAAATTATCTTATATAAACAACATGAAATTTATAAAGGTATGTCATAAAAGTGAATTATATAAGCATATAAGTAAAATGAATATCATATATATCATATATAATTATAGTTCCAACATAATGACCACAATGAGAGGTGGAAGGAGGTAATTGAACAATCATCGTTTTGTGAAGCAGTAGTTTGTCGTCCACAGAAACAGTATGATCGTATCCATTAGATAGAGGTGTTTGTATGTCTAGTTATAATACTTCTCATCAAATAACATAGTATATTGGGGATACTAGTGTTGTTATAAAATAATATAATAGAAAGAGTTTTGGGGGTTGGAGAAGTAAAATAATAGAAATGATCTTATGAGAAGATGTTACCTTTAAATCGGGTAACCCCTTTTGGATTGAACCAAAAGGAGTTCTTGAAGTTCCTCCTACATAAGTTAAAGATTCAAGGTGGAAAAGAGGGACTTTGGGAGATTTTTTGGGTAGAGTATGGACGAGCCAGCAGGCTTGAGAGTTCTGTGTAATTTGTTAGAGTTGATTACTTTTTATAAGGGGTGGTGGGTCACTATAGGGATTTTGGAATATATTATTTTATTATAAAATAACTTTCAGTATCAAAAGCTCCCAAACATATTAAATTCCAAGATAATATGACTACTATTCTAAATAATCTCAACTAATAGTTTTAGGATCTTTTTTATTTTAAATTTAACCTTATAATTTAGCTATAACCATTACTTAAATAATTAGACTCTTACCATGTCTTCTTGTGTATTCATTCTATATGGTTAATATAGTTACTATAAAAATCCAATCGAACCAAAAGTGGTTCATTAATTAAATTTTCAACCTTATATAAGTCATTTGGGTGTATCTTATATTTTTAGGAAAATTATATAATTTAATAAAATAAAATTTGTTTTAAAAAATCATTTATGTCAATTTAAATACTATTCATATATCAACTTTTAAAAAAATACTAAATAACTTGGTTCTTTCAAAGAAATTTCATTAATTAAAATCTAAAAATTTATCCTCATCTCTAAAATTCAGGGATAGCGTCAAAATGATCAAAATAAATTTCTTTTATCATTTATAATCTCATTTATTTAAAACATTCATTTATTAGTTATTCATTATATCATAATTGTGTATTAAATAAACGTATTTATATGATATATAAAAATTATAAATAAAATACGATGATGTAAGATTTTTTTTTTTTGATTTTTAATTAATATTCATAGATAAATATATCAATTATATAACCTCATAATAAAATTGTTTTAGAAGAACAATACATGTTTATGATATTTTTATTTTTACATTAAGTAGAAAGTTATTAATGCAATTATCTTACCCAAGTGGCTCTTGAATGCCATCTATTTTACCCAATGCCTTTATTTGTCGGAAAATAGTCATCCAATAAGGTTTCGACAAGTGTAAGGATTATTTGAATTCATTATAATATTATTTTTACCTCGAATATGACTATTTACCTTTAACCGCTGTAAATAAAAATCAAAAGTTACTATTTAACAAAAATTATTTTCATCCCATTGAACCATATTTTAATTACTAATAACAACCATGATTGTTGGATTTTTAAAATTCCATTCACAGATGTAGTAAAATTTCATTTAAATGATAAAGATGGGTTTGTGACTATTGAGAAGTATTTTTCACTATTCATAATAAAATGAAAGTTTTTAGAAAATGGAAAAAATCACCCTAAGATAAATTTGATATTATGAATTCAAAAATGATTTCTATTTTACCATATTCAAAAAATGTTTCATTAATTAAATTAATATTAATTATCATTTTCAAATCCAGAAAGCAGGTTTTTTATGAAATAATAACTATTAAAAGATTGACATCTGTTTATTTCCATTTTCAAAGTGAAATTGTTTCCAATGACCAAAATTGGATTAAATTATAAAATTATAATATAATAACTCTTTAAAACCAATTAAAAATATATTCTATCAATATAAATAAATTTTATTAATAGGTAGTTTTGAATTATAATGAAGTATATTTCACTAATCATTAAGAAAATGTTTTTATCATAAAAAAACCAAAATTTAATCCAATGTAAATTTTTAAGTATTGATTATAAAAAAGTATATTATTTTGTCAAATAGATCATATAAAAATGCAAAAAACTATTTTTAAAAAGGGTTCTCCATCAAAGGTGGTAAATCGACCTTTTAATGAAAATTTGAGTATATCTGCTTATAATTCAATTCATTCGCATTTGATGCCTCTAAAACTTATTAGATAAATGTAAACACATTTAAGAAAAAAATTTAATCATAATATGGTTAGTTATGTTCATTCCCTCCAATAAAATGGATTTAATTTAATTACCATTTAAAATACTAATATTAAATTATTATTATTCATTATAACTCAACGTTGTGTGCAACGTAAGATTTCAAAGAAACCCATTGTTGTGTATCAGATATTCCATCGAACATAGAATCATCTTTAAAGTATAATTAATATTTAATTCACAAATATTAATAAATATTAAAAATTTTTAATTTTTATTTACATGGGATGTTACATTTCTAGCAATATCTTCTTTCTTTCTTTTTGAATTGTTTTTTTTGTTCTTATTAAGTTGATCAGGATTTTATCTTCTAAAAAATGAAAACCATGATGTAAATATTATATATTTTTATTATATATGAATTTATAGTTACCCATAAATTTTGTATATAGGAAATGAAATTCATCATTCATAGATACGGTAGGTCGTATGCACACATGAAAACTACATCCATTTCATTGAAATATTTTAAAAGTAACTGATATATATATATATATTCATATTTTCACTTTATAATCATATTTATTTTATAAATTTAACACATTTTTATTAATTCTATCCTTAAAACATTTTTTGTATAGCCTTGATGAATTACATTGCATGGAGGTGGTGGTTATCCACGCATCAATAGACGATGGTTTCTTATTCCCACAAAATGGAAAGAATAATGGTATGTTTATATAGAGATTATAGAAACACCAAAAAATTATATATAACACAAATATATATTATAAAAAATAAATCCATATTTTGTTCCATATTTTAATGTTGGTAATCTAAGAATAAATGACTTCAATTCATGAGACAGTAGGCCGACGTACACATGAATGGTGAATCTGTATCCCATTTGATTGGATTGGGTGAATGATTATTATAAATATTAGAATAAAATTATATAAAAATATTTAAGAAAATTATATTATTATATAAAACTAATAAAAAATAATTGAATGGGTGGATTAGAAAATGATACAAATAGTGATCATTGAAGAATTACACCTCTTATTAATGTAACACATTTTTTATTCAACCAAAATACATCCTATGTTTTTTATCTAATATGATGTATGATTCTATTATTATTTTCATGATTTTTGTAGTTGTTGGAAGTGTAAAATACGCCCACAAATGATACCAAATGGTTTAATACATGATCCTAGATCATATATTGTTTTTTCAAACTTCGATTTAGTATGTCGTAGGGTACGAACAAATATACAGATTAGGAGTTATGTCCAATTGATGTTGGGAATGAAAACTGGTTCACATAGCCCATTCGCATAACTTCCTCCACGATCACAAAGTAATGTAACTTGACCTAATCCTCTGCGAGCACTGCCAAGCTCGATGACGGTCGGCTCCATGGTTATGACAAACTTGATGGAACTTGACTAGATCCTCCACAATTACAAGAAACATGAGGGATATCCCTCATGTTGTGAAGTACGATTTTCTTCAGGGAATACATTTGTTCATTATAGTGCACATTTGTGCATCATGGTGCACTCCGCAGACCTCCATCGCCTATAAATACCCAATTCACCCCCCTTCATACAGATGGACACGCCACCCCTTGGTTGGACAATCTCCCATTTCATGGAGCTCCAGGGCACCGTGTTGTGATGCCTTACTCAAATGGCTATGTGAGAGGAATTTCTACGCGAGAGGGTTAACTCTACGAGAGTATTAGCTCCCAGATATGATTTTCTCTGTGAGAGGCTTTTCTCTGCGAGCCAATTTACTCTCCGAGTCCATGATGCGCTAGCAGCTTTCCTTCGTGAAACTGCTCTGTGAGACCCCATGCTCTGCGAGCAGCTTTCGTATGTGAATTTTCACAGTGAGACTCCATGATATGCGAGCACGATTCCTTTGCAAAGCTACTCTATGAGACCCCATGCTTCACGAGCTCCTTTCCTTCGCTAAGCTACTTCACAAGACCCCATTCTCTGAGAGCCCCTTTTCGGGTCAGGACTTCGTCAATTTCCATTGCTCCCTTATGAACACCCACCTTCAACAAATGGAATACAATGATTTTAGATAATCATCCTTACACCAAAAACAACATTGAGTCGACATATTCCTCTTGGTTCATTTCCCAAATCATGAGTTAATATTTTCAACATCATTCCCTATGTAACATGAGTCAAACCGTCCCTCATGTAACTCATCCAAACCCCATCACTTTTCTAATATGCCAAGTTTATCTAGAATGGGTTGTCCATTGGTAAGTCCCAACACCAGCCATTTCTAGGAACCTTCTACCTAATAGTACTATCTACATGGCTATTAACTACAGTTCACCCTATGTTCCAATCATAGGATGCCTCTTTCTTTTAATAAGTGATGCCTTATGCTCCAAGCATGAGAGGCCAACTGTATTTTCTACACAAATCCAGAGTGTAGTATGCCCAATTTTCCAAAGATAGGATCTCTCTTGCTCCAAACAAGAGGTTACTTATTCTCAAAATATGTGATTCCTATAGTCATTTCTACATGAATATAAACTAAAATATGCCTTATGTTCCAAACAAAGGATGCCTCTTGTTCCAAACAAGAGATGCAGTATTCTCCATGCATGAGATTACAATAGTCCTCTCTACATGACTATAAACTACAACACTCTCTATTATTCAATAATTGGATGCCTCTAATTCCAAATAAGATATCCCTTATGTGACAATCATAATATTCCATATACCATGATTATAGTGGCATAATTTCCATAGCGTTAGAACCCGTTTGTACATTCCTTTACTCTGCCTCACGCTCTGTGTATCCTTCATTTGGATCTTCATCCTCTTCCATGTCTGAAAGGACCCCCTAACAGCCTTGTCCCATGACACATCAACTCATATACCATCCTTGGATAACATCCCGAGAGACTTTGGGAAACACTTCAAGTCAGGTCATGTGTTTTGAACATAGTCTGCAGTCAACACACATTTTTTTGTCCCCATTTCATTCTAACATGATATGGATGTTGTGTTTTGAACACGGCCAACAGTTATCCTCCATCACCACGAAGCCCTCACCGCATTCTAAATGTAGGTCATGTGATTCACACTTTTTATCTCCATTTGTTCAGACTGATTCCAACGCCCTTGGAATTATTCCCATTGTGCAATATTTCAGAGTTGAAGGCCTCAACCCATCATTGGGTTGGGATTCCCTCATTGCCATACATGATACAGACCCATGGGTAGCTTCTTTGTGTAATCCCCACTAACCATTTCCGCTCCATAGTGGCACATGGTTAGCTTCCATGCACAAACCCCAATCAATATTGACGCTCTATAGCGACACCCAAGCTCCATCCTCGTGTAAACCCCATTCACCATTGGCACTATACAGCGGAACCCAGGCTGCTTCTATGCATAAAAACCATTAACCATTTTTCCTCCATAGCGGCACTCGGGATGCATCCTTGCGTAATCCTCATTCACCAATGTCACTCCATAGCGGCACTCGGGCAGCTTCCTTATATAATCCCCATCAACCATTGCTGCTCCAAAACGACACCTGAGTAACAACTTTGTGTAATTCCCATCCACCATTTCTTCTCCATAGTGGCACCAGGGAAGCTTCCCAGCAAAATCCCCACCCACCATTGTCCCTCCATAGATTCACCCATTTAGCTTCCTTGTGTAATCCCCATCCACAATTTATTCTTCTTAAGGGCACCCAGGAAGCTTTCAGGCGTTTGCCCCATCCACCACTGTGGCTCCATAGCAGCACCCAGACAACATCCATTAACAATCCCCATCCACCCATGATGTTACATAGCGGCTCTCATGCAGCTTCCTTGTGTAATCCCCATCCACCACTACTGCTCCATAGCGGCACCCGATATGCTTCCCTTCATTATCCCCATACACAATTTCCACTCCTTTGCAGCACCCAGGCGGCATCCATATGTAAGTCACATTAACAATTGATGCTCTATAACAGCACCTGGGAAGCATTCTTGCGTAAGCCCCACTCATAATTACTACTCCATAGCAGCACCCGGGCAGCTTCCATCCTTAATTCCCACTCACCATTGTATCTTTATAGCGGCACTCGGTTTTCTTCCATGCGTAAACCTGACTTCTTCCTTGAGTAAGCCCCACTCAATCCATAACCATCCACCCAAGAGTATCCCATTTATGACGGGTTACTTTCTATGCGTATACCTCATTATGTATCTTGTTTGTTTTCCTTTGTGTACACACTGATTCATCACCCCTTATAACTATGTGGGTGTGGATCAATGTCATCTACACATGGTACGTTGGAAACCTTCACGAGGTTCAATCCCAGCCAATGGTAAACCATGGTGTTCCTCCATTATGGGGTGCACACTCCCTGATCTTCCCTCTGGGGTGTCCGGATTAGCCATCACAGTATTCCATCTTCCTTTTATGGGTCACACCATCCTTAGTCTTCTCTTATTGAGTGTTCTGATCCATCCACCTGGTAAAATGTCATGCTACTGCTTCGTAGGGATGTACTAATCAGATCTTTCTATATGAGATGTTCTGGTCACTATCCTACTGTCTCCGCAAGATGTTTAACTCGCTTCCTACCTCATGCTAAACATGAGGTTGCTGAGTAAAACCTCAGAATACATGCTGTTGGAATAAGTATCTCCGTTAGATGTTAAAATAGTGGCATACACCGTGAAAATCATGGGATGCTGAGGTAAACCTCATAGACATGCCTCTGGAATAAGATACCCCATGACTGGAGTTGGATGTCTTGGGTTATACACCCTTGAGATTCCCTCTTATGAGGAACAATACAGATTCCCCAATGACCACTCATTGGGAGATGCCCTGACATGCCATATGTTGTCATCTACTCCAACTAATTGTTGCTACCATGTCAATAATGCATTGAATGTCCTTACTGAAGAAGTGTTATTAACCGGAATCCATAAATATATGGAACCGGTAACAAGATTCATGAACCACGACTTAATCTTAAATGGTGACCTAGATTGGTAACGAGTTCTGAGGAAGAATCTACGAAATAAAGAACTGATATCCCATCATCTTTTTTAGATCATGGAGAAAACTTCCCTAAATAAAGAATGAATGACACCCGCATTTGGAAAGGGGTAATTTATGGAAACAGTAGCGTGTTCACCAGAGATGGATGTGTGTGACCTGACGAAAGCATCAGAAACAGAAATGGTGAACCTGAATTTAACAAGTATGAGGTCCACATCGCACAGTGCACAATTCCAATAAATAAACCTCGATCTGAGGAGGAAGAAATTGTTAGAGAATATGGGTCATGAGAGACTATATATCACAAACACACCTTAAAAGTCCATACAAGTAGAATCCAACCCTGACTCCTTCGGCTCCTCACAGACTCTGCCGATTGATGAGATCGTGCATGGCACATCCACCCCCGACTCCATCATCTTCAAATCGAACCTGCTGCTTGAAGAGCCCCTATAGGGGGCATCGATCCAAGACTCTCTCAACACCCCGCCAACCATGCCGCCTTTCGAGGTCACAAAGGGGGCATTCCCCCCGAGTCCTTTAGCTCCTCACTGACTCTACCACCATAAAAATCCGCACATAGGGCATCTGCCCCCAACTATTTGGTTCCTTGCTGACTCTTCCACCTTAAGAAGCCATGATAGGGGCATCGTCCCCCAACTCCATCGGATCCTCGCTGAGTCAGCCACCTGAAGTGGATACTCAGGGGGAATCATCCCCTGACTCTTTTGGCTCCTCACCAACGTCGTCGCCATAAGAGGTTGTAGAGGGGGCATCTGCCTTGGCCACCATTGTCTCCTCGTCAACCCCTACACATAAAGAAGATGCCCAGGGAGAATACACCGATGTATCCAAAAGATCCTAATTGACCCCGGTACTTCATGGGTCCACACAAGTAGCATCCACCAGCCGAATCCATAGGCTCCTCACCGGCCCTTCCACCACATGAGGTCACGCAGGGGGAATTGTCCATCCGACTCCATCTTCTTCTTTCCACACCACTGCCTCAACAGGTCACACATGTGGCATCCCGCACCCGACTCCATCGGCTCCTTGATGACCCACTACCTCAAGAGGCTACGTTGGTGGCATATGCCACATGACTCCATCGACTCCTCACCGACCCTGGCGCCTCAAGAGACCACACCTGGCATATCCTCCCTACAGTCATTCGACACCTTGCTGACTCTGCCTCCTGAAGAGGCAGCTCTGGGGGCATCCGCCCATGACTCCATTGGCTCCTCGCCAACCCCGCCACCTCAAGAGGCCACACACCGGGTATCCGCCCCTGACTCCTTCAGCTTCCCGCGGACCCCACCACCTGAAGATGCCATGCACGGTGCATCCTCCCCTGAATCCATCAGCTTCTTGCCGATCCTTCCGCCTGAAGAGGCAAAGCAGGGGGAATACGCCCCCATCTCCATCAGATTCTCACTGACACCACAACCTTAATAAGAAGAGATGGGGGAATCTTTCCTAGAATCTTTTGGCTCCTCATGGACATAGCCTCTGTAAGAGACTTGGTAGGGGTAATCCTATACTGGCTCTTTAGGCTCCTCATTGATTATTCCACCTTAAGATGCCGCATAGGGGGCATCCAACCCCGACTCTATCATCTTTTTTCCGACTCTGAAACCTTGAGGTACCACAAAGGGGGAATCTTCCCCTGAATCCCTCAGCTCCTCGACGACACCACCTCCTTAAGAGGCTGCGAAGTTGGTATCTTCCACTGACTCCATCAGCTCCTCACGAACCCAACCACACCAAAATGCTATGCTTGTGGAATCCTATCACGACTCAATCGAATCTATGCTGGCCTCTCCGCCTTAAGAGGCCACATATGGGGAATACACCACCCGACTCCATCTGCTCCTCGTCGGCCCCACCACCTCAAAAGGTCATGCATGTGGCCTCCACCACCCGACTCCATTGGCATCTCTCCATCCCCCCCCCCCTCGCCTAATGAGGTCGTGCAGGTGGCTTCCACCACCTGACTCCATTGGCTCCTCGTCGTCCTTGTTGCCTCAGGAGGCCGTGCAGGTGGAAACCGCCACACAACTCCATTGGCTCCTCGCTGACCCTACCACCTCAAGAGGTCGCACATGGGGTGCCCTCCTCGAGTCCTTTGGATCCTCACTAACTATGCCTCTTCAATAGGTCATGCAGAGGGCATCTGCCCTAGCTCCATCAGCTCCTCACCAACTCTGCCGACCTCATGGGTCGTGCAGGTGGCATCCTCCCCATTTATACATTGGCTCCTCGCCCACTCCATTTCCCTCATAGGGAACACTAGGAGAGACCACCCCCAACATAATGGCGCATCTACAAAAGCACCAATAGCCACTGCAGAGGTCCCCTACACACCGCTATCACCGGGCATGAAATTCCACCCCTTCTCCATCGTTATTCATGATTGAGGTCCTCCACACAGTGCTATAAAATATCTTGAGGTTCATCCATGTCACCATTATCAGCCACCAAAGAGGTCTTCACTACACTTCTACGGTTTGGAAAGGAGGAATCCATGCCTTTCAGGCTCTATTTCCCCTGTCGTACTGATGCTCCAGGCATCAACATCTTCCGGGCTCCATCACCCATGTCCAACCAACACTCCATGATTCCATGCCTTCCGGGATATATCTCCCCATTATACCAATGTTCCAGGCTTCCACACATTCCATTCTCCACCGCCCCTATCGTACCATTGTTCCATGGTTCAACGACTTCCAGGCTCCATCGCACCGTCGTACCTACAATCCAGGCTTCCACATGTTTTAGGCTCCATCGCCCCCATCATACTGACATCCCAGGATTCAACACCTTCCGGGATCCATGGCCCCGTCCTACCAACATTCCAGGATTCCCCAACTTCTGGGCTCCATCGCACCCATTGTACTAACGCTCCAAGCATGAACACCTTCTAGAATCCATCACCATGTCGTACTGACATTCCAGGCTTCAACGCCTTTTGGGATCCATCACCCCCATTGTACCCATGCTCTAGGATTCAAATCCTTTTGAGATCCATCACCCCTATCATACCGATGCACTGGGCTTCCTTACCTTCCGGGCTCCATCGGCCCATCATATCGACGTTCCAGGCTTCCATGCCTTCCGGGATCGATCTCCCCCATCGTACCGACGCTCCAAGATTCCATGCCTTCTGGGCTCCATCACCCCCATCGTACCAACATCTAGGCTTCCACACCTTTTGTGCTCCATCGCCCTGTTGAACCAATGTACCAGGCTTTAACACCTTCCGGGCTCCATCTCCCAGGTCGTACCGACACTATAGGCTTACACGCCTTTCGGGCTCCTTTTACCTCATCGTTTCAATGTCCAATATTCCACGCCTTTCGGGCTCAATCTACCCGCTGTACCAATGTTCCAGGATTCAACGCCTTCTAGGATCTATTGCGCCATCGTACTGAAAGTCCAGGCTTACACACCTTCCATGATCCATCACCCCCATCACACTGACTCTCTCGGGTTCAACACCATTTGTGCTCTATCAACCACATCATACCGATGATCCAGGATTTTGTGCCTTCCAGGATCCATCGCCTCATCTCACTGACGTTCCAGTCTCCAACTCCTTCTCTCCTCCATCGCTCCCATTATACCAACGATCCAAGCTTCCACAACTTCTGGGCTCCATAACCTCGTTGTATCGATGGTCCCAGATTCCACACCTTCTGAGCTCCAATGATCCCATCATACTGACGCTCTAGGTATCAACACATTCTGGGTTCCATTGCACCCATCGTACTGATGCTCCAAGCATCCACGCCTAAAGGATCCATTTCCCCACTATACTGATGATCCAGGCTTCCATGCCTTTCAGGCTCCATCACCCTCATCGTACCGACGTCTATTCTCCCACACCTTCCGAGCTCCACCTCCCACATTGTACCGACGATCTAGGATTCCCTGGATTCTAGGCACCATCACCCCATATTACCGGCGTTCCATGTTTCCACGCCTTTTAGGCTCCATGACCCCATCATTCCATCGATCCTGGATTCATCACCCCTCTAGACTGAGGGAATGTAGTCACCTCTACAACCCTTCTGACATAGTATTTCATCCCAACTACCACATTGCATAATCCACAGAGGTCGTCCTTGTGGCCTTGACACCAACTTGTGGAATGTTCTCTATGAGGTCGCTCAGCTCATGCATGCTGACTATTCATGATAACTCTTGGAGAATTTTATGTAAATCTCATCATATAGATTCACCCATCATTCAAAAATACCAGAATATGGAAGTGATGATTGTCCCTATACTAACACAATCCTGGTGGATTCACGTCCTATTTTCATCACATTAAACTGAGTAATAACCATGTCCTATTTTCATGATGGTAAACTGCATTATCGTCCTGCTTGATGTTAAACTACATCATCGACTGTCAGGATGATAAACTACCCTTTATCATCCTGCATGACTTTAAAATTTTCATTATTATCTCATATGACATTAAACTGTATCATCATTCTAAATAACATTAATTTTTTTATCTTCATCCTACATGACGTTAAAAAACATCACCTCCTGTAATGAAATTAAACTACATCATCGTACCACATGACGTCAAACTGTATCATCATCCGTCATAATGTTAGCTACACATTATCATCTATCAAGGAACTAAAAAACTCATTATCATCCTGCATGACTTTAAAATTCTCATTATCCTCATGCATGACTTTAAAATGCATCATCGTCTTGCATGATGTTAAATTGTTCATCTTTGTCCTGCATGACGTTAAACTAGATCATCAAACTTCATGACATTAAACTGCCCATTATCGTCCTACATGACTTTAAACTACTCATTATCATCCTTCATGACGTTAATCTACATCATCATATTGCATGACGTTAAACAATTTCTCTTCATCCCGCATGACATTAAACATAATCATCTCCCATTAGGATGTTAAACTACTCATTATAATCCCACATGACATTAAACAACTCATTTTAATCATGCATGACGTTAAACTACATCATTTTCCCACATGACATTAAACAGTTCATCATCTCCCCACATGACTTTAAACTGCAACATCATCCATCTTGAGGTTTGACTACATCATCGTCTGTCATGACATTAAACTAGTCATTATCATCCTTCATGACATTAAACTGCATCATCATCTTTCCGGACGTTAAACTACTCATTATCTTCTTGTGTGACATTAAACTGCTCATTATCATCTAATGTGATGTTAAACTGCATCATCGTCCTACATGATGTTAGACTGTTCATCTTCATCCTACATGATTGTTGATGCTCCTTTCTGTCACAGTGTCTAACGACTGAAAAAGGGAAATACCTTAGTCCAAATTTATTCATCCTTTTGAAGAAACATAAAAAATTGATGAATGCACGAAAAATAATTTCTTCCCACATGGGCCGCGCATGTTTCATCATGGTCGCGCAAGTATACGTGCACGCTGCACAGGGGTCGTGCAGATGACTTGCACGCCCTTTTTGTTTTTCACCAAAGTGAGGGGACCAGTTTGGGATATGTCGAACACTGAGTGGGGGGGGTCAATCAGTGTTGGGGAATTTTTAATCCAATTCGAACTTTTATCCTTCTACCTCTTGACCTGTTAGGATCTTGATTCTCTTATTCTCTTTTACCTAACACATGCAATAATAGAAAGTTGTAA
This sequence comes from Viscum album, assembly GCA_963277665.1. NCBI lineage: Eukaryota > Viridiplantae > Streptophyta > Magnoliopsida > Santalales > Viscaceae > Viscum > Viscum album. Next base: position 791,893,310 of record OY728143.1, on the reverse strand, counting down.
AAATATGCACACGATATTTTTACAAGGTTCACCACTCAATACGAGTAGCTACGTCCTTTCCATCCATTGGGATGACCACTTCATGGATTCTCCATTATAATGTGATATTATTTTACAAAGGAGTGGATAGGAAAACAATCCTCTAACCTGTGTGAGTCCCTACACTTTGGAGGGTGGTGGGAAACAATCCTCTTCTCTGGACTGGTGATAGCCTTGTCCAACTTGAAGCCTCTAGCTGGTTCTTTATACTTCATTAGGAGACAGTCATCTTCCTTGTTCAAAAGGCATGTTCTCCTCTTGATCTTATTCAGTGATCTTCACTTGATTACTTGCAAAGCAGTAGACAATCAATTCTTCCTTCTTGCTTTCTCTTCTTTTCAAGTGCAACACCAACTGCATTAGACTTATTCTTTCATTTTCATAGTGCAACAACCAACTTCACTAGAACTTCTTCTCTCTTCTTGGTCTATTCATCTTCTTATTTTTATCTTCTCTCTATGCAGATATCCTATAAAATGCACAATATTCTTCTTATGCTTCTTCAATGCAAAACCAGCTTCACTGAAACCTACTCTTCTTCAAACATTTTCTTTTAGTGCAAAACCATATGCACTGAGCTGTTTTTCATTTTCATCTTGATAGAATCAAAAGTTCTAGCTTGTGTACCAATCCTTACTTGCATGCCACCCTTCTTGGGCACCTCCCGGCTTACACGCCACCCATCTTGCGCACCACCTTCTTGCGCGGCAATACTTGCGTGGCAATAATTTCACGACGAAAATTGCGCGACTATACATGCATAGTAATTCTTGCACCGTGAAACATGTGCGGCAATACTTTCGCGGCAATTCTTGCTTGGTAAAACTTGCGCGGAAATACTTGTGTGACCATAGTTGTGCGAAAACCAGCTTTCAAGCCTTATAAATAACCCACAGCTTGCACGCCACTTCATCTTGTGCGCCACTTTCTACACTTGTGCGTTCATATCTCAAATTTTTCTCTTAAGTGTTGAGCCTTGAAAAAATGAGGAGGTGAGTCATCTATTTATTGGAATTTCTGTTACATGCATGCCAATAATTTTGCGCCGCTTCATCACTTGTGCACCGCTTCATCACTTGCACACCACTTCATCACGTGCACTCCACTTTCTTTCCGTTGTCTTATTTTGATATGATGATGTTGAAATATGACTTTCCCACAACATACACTTGTGCGCCATTTATACTTGAACTCCACACTTGTGTGACACATTTTGACTTGCGCGCCAGTATTTAACTTGTGCGCCATTTTATTTCCTATGTCAAATTTTGATTTGATGATTCTGAATTATGACTTTCACGCCACATATACTCGCACACAAATACTTGCGTGTAATTTTAGACTTTCACGCCAATCTTTAACATGCACGCCATTTTATTTCCTTTGTCAAATTTTGATGTGATGATCCTGAATTTTGAATTGCACGTCACATATACTTGCGTGCCATTTTTGACTTGCGTGCCACTCTTGACATGAACTCCACTTTCATTACCCCCCCTATCCTTCGTAAGGCTTGCATCACAAGTTCTCAAAACTTATGGTATTTTTGAAATACAAATCAGCAATGCATCATCATAGTTTAGTACATTCTTTTTGGAATATGAATTCCAAATTACTTCTTCATCCTCACTTCAAATCCTCAATTCCTTTTGGAGTGTTAATTCCAAAGAACTCCACTCATCTCTCTTCATCCAAAAATGGAGGATTGAGGTTTCCTTAAACATCATCAATGATTTAGACAATGTATCACCTTCGATACATGTATTTTGAACTTGTAAGCACAGTGCAACAGTCACCTGATTTAAAGGAAATGTGTAATGCATGACCATATTAGAATGAAAATCCCTTCCACACTCTTTATTCTTCTTCAACAATCATTATCTACTTCATGCAGATCATATGATTATTTTCTTCAAGTATGCTCTTGCATGGTTCGCATGTAATAGTGAATCATTACTTGGTCATATTTAAATCCTCATTCTTCTTCAATCATCCATAGATTAATGATACTTCACCATTCTTCGTTGTTGTAAACAGTGTGTCACCTTTGACATAAGGCCTTTGAACATAGGATCAGTGCATCAATCGTCTGAATTTACTTCATTGAGAATTTCTCAAGTATGACATCCAATGCTATGATTCCATAACAATTCTACATTAAAACTCACTTAATCCAATCTCCACTAAATTTTTAGTCCTTCTTCATCTCCTTCATAATTTTGACGAGTATTGACAACTGTTGACAACAAATACAATCTTCAAACACAAAATGGTCCCAACAATCTCCCCCTTGTTATTTTGTTGTCAATACCGTAATGTCTCCTCATATGAATGTGTGAATGTCCAAATGAGAATCTTATCTCTCCCCTTTACTTATTTCTCTCCCCTAAATAGTCATTTAATTTCTCTACCCCTTCTTGAAAAGAAATACAACGTTCCTGTTAGAGAGGGTATCATTACATACTTAAGCAATGTGTCATCAATCATTTCACTCTAAGTCTACTTGAGCATTGCTCGGTGTAGAAAATAAGAGGATTTGATTTAGACAACAAGGTTGTGCATTACCCACGGAATATGAAACCACATGAGATGATAACTCATACACTTGTATTCAAGGGTTTTCCACTATCATTACAGACCGAAGATATTGAATGTGATAAGAAATAATCAACCTAAAACGCATGCACTCACTTTGACAAACAGATAAAAAACTATCAAGTGAAATTTCCAGGATATGTGGCATTGAGGCACTTTCACTCTTATTATCTCATCGATTATCATTATTACTCCACCTTTGTAGAATGATATTTATTTTGAGTAACCAAGGATGAAAGATTTATAAATAACATTCCATTTCAAATGACATGATCTTCATACAATCTTCAGAGTAGTAAAATTTAGTACCAACTGATGTTGATACTTATTGAGATAATGACTCTGGAAACTTATTCACGTGTCTCCCCCTCAAGGGAACACTTCTCATCACCGAATCTCAGGTTATCCCCTCGAGACCTTGCTTCACCTTCAATTCCCTGTATTATAAGAAAAAATACAATACACAAATATTTAAGGGAATAAGGTGGATCCTCCATGCTTCTTCAATGTGAGCAGGAAGGCTAAGATGATTATCTCAACCAAGATTCTCCATTTTCTCCACTCCTCACACTTTCACTATTGATCTTTAATTTTGAATGTGGCTGTGTGGATTTCAATAATTCTTCTACCTCTTTTTTTGTGAATCTCATTTCTTCCAGAGATTTCCAAGCACTAGAATCTCCCGGTGCAACATTCATCCTCTTCATGAATTCTTGTTGTGTTGGAATAAATTCAAAGCAATTTCTCACAGTATGACCAACCTTTTTGCACCTCACACAAAAAATATCATCATCTTCATGTAGAATCATATTTTTTCATTTAGCACTAGCCTTAGCTTGTGCATATTCTATTTTCCTCATTTTTTCCCAATCGTCTCGCAAAACCACCAATATATCATTACAGATTGAGGAATTAATATTAGATCTTCTACATGGATTCTTCTGAGTGGCTTCTTTCTTAGTAGTTCTTTTGGATGCACCAACCTTCACCTTTTTGGATTTAGAATCCAACTACATATCATCTTTCCTTCTTGAAATCTTAATGGGAGAATTTGTTTCCACATTATTCGTCTGATTTCTTCCCCATGATGCTTCTTCATTCTTGCCCTGCTTCTGTGGTCTTCTTTTCTTATATGAAAATTCACCATTCATATGACCACTCCTATTGCATACATCATTGGTATTATCTAACATTCCATATCTGTTTGCAGTATACATATGTTTCTGGATATGTGGAGGTTTCTTCTTCATCTTTGGTTTTATCCCCCTTGAGATGGGATTTCTCTATGATTTAACATTTAAGGGATTGTACCATCAATCCAGTGCATAATGCCCAAACCTACTGCAGCACAAGCATTGACCAACAAACTTTGAATTATTTTCATTTCCTTGATTAAGTTGTTGTGTCTTCTTCTTAGTATGTTGTTCTTTATGTGGGGATCTATCTTCCACACTCTTTTCCTTATCCACCCTATCCAAGGTGGTAGCTTTCTTCTCACTTTTCTTCATCCATACTTGTTCATAATTTTTCTTCCAACCTGCACTTTTTGTAAAAACAATTTTCGAAACATTAGTATAAGTTGGTATGGATAGTTACTTCTTATTAGATTCATGTGATAGATCAATGAGTGAAGCCATGATCTTCTTTTCACATGTTGGAGGTCTTTTGATAGTAGAATCCCCCAGAGAACATCGAGTTCCAACAGCTACAATGTCCTTCTTTTTGGTAGAATCAATATGTGTCTTTTCAAGATTGGTCAACTGAGCATCCAAGTATAGACATCTCATATTGAGGATGTCTTTCTGGTCTTCAATAATAGTCATCTTCTCTTCACAAGTCTTCTTTAATCCTTCAACTATATCTTCATGCATCCTTACTTTGTTTCGTAACAAAGAGTAAAGTTCTTTGATCTTCTTGGAGTTTTCATCCAAATATAACTTCTTGAAATCATTGATCTTATCAAGCTCATCTTCATGTGCATAGATCTTCTGTTCTGTAATATTGTTGACTCCCTCCTTTTCATCAACATCTTTGAGCCACATTGAAGAACTTTCTTCAAATCCTCTCTTTGTTTCTTAAAAGGCTCCAATCTATCAAGAGAGCTTTAATCCTTCGACAATTTTTGCTTGTAAGCCTTTCTAAAAAGAATTTGTTTCTTCTTCTAAATGAGTGATATTTTCCTGCATGCATTGAAATACTTCACAAACTAGGTATTCACTTTCTTCAGGAATACCATGTAGAATCATTCTTAATCTATCGACTTGTATTTCTTGAGTTTTTGTATATTGTTCATCACCACTTGTGCTAGCATTTTCATCATGAGAATAATTTCTAAATGTACTAACACATTATTCCTTATCATTTGATGTAGGAAGGCTGTCCATATTCTTGGTGGGGACTTGAGCCACCTTCTCATTACTTTCCATTTCTGGCGTGTCTTCAATGTCATCCATATATGGAGTCCCAGATGCTTCCTATTCATTAGTTGAGAAGGAATTATTCTTCAATTTTCTCTTCTCTTTCTGTTTCTTGTTCATCATGGTCTTTGTAGATATATCATTTTGCATAGAGATAGATAAATATTTACAAACACTACTCTTCATTGTTTACTCAGTAAAGGAACTCATGTTTTCAAAAGAGAATGAATTCACTGTAGAGAATCCAACAGAGGTGAACCTGTCACTCTGATACCAATTGAGAGGACTAGTTTGGGATATGTCTAACACTGATAGGGGGGTGAATCAGTGGTGGGGACTTTTTAAACCAATTCGAACTTTTATCCTTGTACCTCTTGACCTGTTAGGATCTTGATTCTCTTATTCTCTTTTCCATGTCGCATACAATAATAGAATGTAGTAAAAATATGAACACAATTTTTTAACAATGTTCACCACTCAATAAGAGTAGCAACATCCTTTCCATGCATGGGTATGACCGCTGCACAGATTCTCAATTATAATGTGATATGATTTTACAATGGAGTGGATAGGAAAACAATCCTCTAGCCAGTGTGAGTCCCTACACATTGGAGGGGGGTGGGAAACAATCCTCTTCCCTAGACTGGTGATAGCCTAGTCCAACTTGCAGCCTCTAGCTGGTTCCTTATACTGCCTAAGGAGACAGTCTTCTTACTTCTTCAAAAGGTAGGTTCTTCTCTTGATCTTCTTCAGTTCTCTTCACTTGATTACTTCCAAAGCATTAGACAAGGAATTCTTCCTTCTTTCCTTCTCTTCTTTTCTAGTGCAACACCAACTGCATTATACTTCTTCTTTCATTTTAATAGTGCAACAACCAACTGCACTAGAACTTCTTCTCTCTTCTTGGTATATTCTTCTTCTTCTTTTTATTTTCTCTCTATGAAGCAAACCTATAAAATGAACACTCATATTCTTTTGTTTCTTCAATGAAAAACCAGCTGCACTGAAACCTACTCTTCTTCACATGTTTTCTTTTAGTGAAAAACCATATGCACCGAGCTCTTTTTATTCTTCTTCTTGATAGAATCACAAGTTATAGCTTGTGTGCCAATCCTTACTTGCACGCCACCCTACTTGAGTGCCTCCCAGCTTGCGCGCCACCCAGTTTGTGCGCCACCTGATTGCACGGTAATACTTGCGCGGCGATACTTGTGTGGAAAAACTTCTGCGACTATTCATGGGTGACAATACTTGCATGGAGAAAATTGCGCAGCAATACTTGCACATCAATACTTGCGCGGAAAAACTTGTGCGATAATACTTTCATGAAAATACATGCGCGAAAACCATCTTGCGAGCCTTATAAATAACCCTCAGTTTGCGCGGCACTTCAGCTTGCGCGTCACTTTCTAAAACTACATGTTCAGAGCTCATATTTTTCTCTTAAATATTGAGCGTTGAAAAAATGAGGAGGTGAGTCGTCTATTTATAGGAATTTTTTTGACTTGCATAACCAAGACTTGCGAACCAATACTTGCACGCCGCTTCATCACTTGTGTGCCGCATCATCACTTGTGCGCCACTTCATAACTTTCCCGACACTTTCTTTCCTTTGTCATATTTTGATATGATGATGTTGAAATATGACATGCGTGCAACATACACTTGCGAACCACTTATACGTTTGCGCCACACTTGTGTGCCACTTTTTAACATGCACGCCAATCATTAAGTTGTGCGCCATTTTATTTCCTTTTTCAAATTTTGATGTGATGATCCTGAATTATGTCTTGCGCGCCACATATACTTGCATGCCATTTTTTACTTGCGCACCAAACTTTTACTTGCGCACCATTTTATTTCCTTTTTCAAATTTGATGTGATGATCCTAAATTATGACTTGCGTGCCACATATACTTGCGCGCCATTTTTGACTTGCACGCCACTCTTGACATACGCTCCACATTCTTTACTCCCCCTATCCTTCATAAGTCTTGCATCACAAGTTCTCCAAACTTATGATATTTGTGAAATACAAATCAGCAAAGCATCATCATAGTTTAGTCCATTCATTTTGGAATATGAATTCCAACGTACTTCTTCATCCTGACTTCAAATCCTCAATTCCTTTTGGATTTTTAATTCCAATGAACTCCAATAATCTCACTTCATCCAAAAGTGGACGATTGAGGCTTCCTGAAACATCTTCAATTTTGTAGACAATGTATCACCTTCGATACATGTATTTTTAACATTTAAGCACAGTGAAACAGTCATCTAATTTAAAGTAAATGTATAATGCATGACCATCTTAGAATAAAAATCCCTTCCACACTCTTTCTTCTTCTTCAACAATCATTCTATACTTCATGTAGATCATATGATTATTTTCTTCAAGTAAGCTCTTGCATTGTTCGCATGTAATAGTGAAGCATTACATGGTCTTTTTTAAATCCTCATTCTTCTTCAATCATCCATAGTTGAATGATACTTCGCCATTATTCATTTTTGTAAATAGTGTGTCACCTATGACACAATATCTTTGAACATAGGATCAGTTCATCAATCGTTTGAATTGACTTCATAGAGAATTTCTCATGTATGACATCCAATGCAATGATTCCATAACAATTTTCCAGACAACCTCAATTCAGGGAATCTCTATTAACTTTTTAGTCCTTCTTTATCTCCTTCATTATTTTACGAGTATTGAAAACTGTTGACAACAAATACAATCTTCAAACACAATGTGGTCCCAACACCAAGGTCTTCAGCAGCCTATAAATACCCTTGGTGGGCCCCCATTTGATGACAGAAATATTCTAAAAGTCAAATTTAAGCTCTGGTCGTCCTAGTCTCTACTTGATGTCTTCTGGTCACTTTTAAGGTTATTTCTTACAATTAATGGAAGATAAAAATAGGGGAAACAAGGCCTAAGTGTTGAAACTCATCAACAATTGCACGCCTAAGTGGCCAGCCCTTAAGGGAAATGGCCACACTTGTGCATCGCCTTATCCCTTATATAAAACTTGCACGCCACTCTTTTGGAAGACTTTAGGGATAATATTAAGGTCTTGAGCCATGTCTCGCCCAAGTATTACCCTAAAGGTTGACCGTCATGAAAATACCCATGTGTCGCGCAAGTGTACATGGGAGACTAGGACTTGTGTGCCCACGTAGGACATGCACGCCTCTCTCTTTTTGGGTTCCCCTCCGGCCTATTCACTTGTTTTCTTCATATCCACCTCTCCTTTTCAAAATTTAGCCTTCAAAAACTTCTTCAAAACCATTTATTTCATGGTTCCATTGTTGGCTTCCTTATCTAAAACGAATTATAAAGAACATTTCTCAAAAAATAGTGATTTACATATCTTTATGTCACTAAAGTTAGAGATTTAATTCATTTTACCTCTTCCTTTCAAGATGAGGGGATCATTAATATGGGCCTCCTTTTGAGGAGTAAGTCCCAATCTCAAAATCCCAAATATGGACATCCTCCTTAGGAGTAAACCCATGTCCCCTAACCTGGGACTTCTTTTCAAGAGAATTCCCCAGTATTCAAGTTCCCTTAATTTTGGGCATCCTCCTCGGGATTAAGCCCCAACCATAATTCTTTTAATATGGGAATTATTCTTAATATTAGGCCCCATGTTCTCAAATAAGGGCATCCTTTTTATGATTAAGCCCAAAATCCAAATTTCCCTTAACCTAGGCATCCTATTTAGGAGTAAGCCTCTGTTATTAAGTTAATTTAACCTGAGCCTCCTTCTCCAGAATAAGCCCCAATTATAATTTCTCTTAACCTGTCTTAATTTACTTTTGATTCGGGCTTCCTTCTCAGGAGTAAAACCCAATCACAATTCTCCTCCTAATTTGAGTATCCTCCTTAGGAGCAAGCCCCAAGTTAGAGTATCCAAATCTCCATAAAGCACATATACCTTTATGGACCTTGTTCCCGGGCTTCTTCTCTAAAGTATGACCTGGTCATTATATATTTGGGCAATCATATATACATAAGACCCATATCATTCCTCGTGACCACATCTTTCCTGGCATAAATTGTCAGGTTTATTGATACCTCTTGTTTCTCACACCGAGCATGACTCACGTGAGGTTAGATTGTAAATATGACCACAACACATCTCTTTGGACCATTAATCATACGTATGCCCCACGATTCCCAACCGAACTACATGGAATTTAATCTCTACCTTAAAAGTAGAGTATGTATGAAGAATTTATAAGGTTCAAGCCCATCACCCATTAATTATCATCTATCCCATATGATGTTAAACTATATCTTAATTCCTGAAATACGTGGGTTCTGATTCTTTTTCTATCAATGATACGTAGGTAGCCGATCTATGGGTATTATTCCAACTCTAAAATACTTCATGTCCTTTTGAATTTCAATAAACTTCAAGTGCCCCGCTGAGTGACTTTAAAACCAGTATGGTTATCATAATTACCAAGAGATGATTATATAATGTGTTTAAGGATACCATTGACTAAGAATATCTAACAAATGCAGATAATTCTCTATCGACGAAGAACCTCAAATACATATAAAATTTTCTCTAAATCAAATACATAATAATCATTTATTGTGAGATCTTAAGGAAAGTTCATTTTCATACATGGTAGCGTAATAAGGATTCAAGAACATAACCTAAATATATAAAGAGATTCCCAGAGTAGACAAAAATTCACCCCGAAAAAGTTGTTATGAGTCTAACATCCCATCCTCTCAACCAATGGAAATTCTTAAGCCTCATTGGTCCATAACTAATGAGAACATACCTTTGTAAAGTAGGTCCAAATGGATATAGAATCATTGGATGTTTCCAGTTCTATGAACACACATGTTTGAAACCGATTGAAATGATTGAAAATTAAGAAAATGAGGGAATCCCCATTTCCAGAGGAAAAAAAATGGTGAACCCGACGTGAATCCTTAACCAAGTTAAAATGATTTTGAACTTATTTTTTAGGCCCCTATTTAATCTCAATTAGAGGGCCAACAAAGAAATCAATAACATATGTGCTCATCCAAAAGATGCAGTGGCCGAACATATCTGGATTATGTCTGTTATATCAAACATGCACTCTTTTCTAGGATCTTCTACATTACCGAAATGGATTTTCTTATGTTCACACCTGTGAATGTCACTGCTATGAAAACCTCTTCTGTGCAAACCACTGATGTGAATGACTCTGCTGCTACTCCTTCTGGATCGTCGTCCGCTCTGAGGACGACATCACATACTCAGTGTCTTCAACATCGGGTATCAAATGCGCTGGTTAAGGAATACCAACAAAAATCTACTATTCCAATTCTGCTGACCGCTCGACAAGCCCTCAAAGTCAATAATTCACCCTGGTCATCCAGAGAGCGACGACCAACGATCAAGAAGCAGGTGGTGCTAACCCGAGTCTCCAACCGTTTCGGGTTGTTATCCCTGGAACGCAACAACCATTCCCTCCCATTTTCTGAGGAGGTGAATGAGAAGGTCACTCAAGGCCGTAATTCAAGGAAACATGATTCCTTCCCGAGGGATCCCACCAACAATAGCTGACAGACTCGTACGGTAGTTCACCCTCAACATGTTTAGGGTGTTGTCTCTAGGCATTCGGTTTAGGATCATCGAACCCAAGCAGGAAAGACGAACCACCAGAGGTTATGACCGGTTAACAGTGAGAAGGATCTTATCTCTTCCATTTCCAGAGAAGTCGACCAGCCTAACTTGGTGGAAAGCAACGAACATGCACACACCCCCGTCCGGTTTAATTCCATTGTCCAGCAGACTCATCTAGAAGCAACATGCCAATCCCGGCAGGCAATTCTGGTAGAGTACAATAGACAGGAACATACACCGGTTTAAAAGTCATCAGCTAGTCAGCAGGCTCATCTGACTACATACGATGAATCCCGCCAACCCAATGTGTTAAAAACTGATAAACATGCTTATACACCTTCTTACACTCATCAATCCTGCCAGCAGACTCGTCTGTCAGTATTAAAGGATGATCGTCAACCACGTTCAGCAGAGTGCAATCATCAGGCACAAACACCTGCCCGTATTGATCAAGTGTACCAATAGTCTCGTTTTTTATCACCCAGAGAAGTCATTCGGAAAGATTCGGTGAAAAACATGAGGTATATTCAACTCACTACAACCACACATGAGTACTATCAGAATTCACTGACATGAAATGGGAAACAGGAGCAGGAACACACACCTAATCCAATCACAAAATGGGCGTATATTCCCATTCCAGTAGCTGAATTCACCAATCATATTCTATACATGGTGAATGAGAAGAAGAAAATCCATATTCATATTCTGGATGCCTGCTAAAATATTATAACTACTTTAGAAACATCATGAAGAAATAAATACAAATATATCCCTACCAGTGGAGTGACACATCAATATGTCACTCCGGAACAGACACACACCTTTGTTCCAGTCCAATAGGTTTGTGGGGAATACTCCCCCATATCATACGGACAACCAATTCAGGCTCATACTCTTGATTTGAGTGGGGATAATCAACCTAACCTGATCATTTATCCTGAGCAGGCACATACACCTGCCCATAATAACCACGTTTGTCAATAAGTGGTTCCTAATGTGAGTACGAAGGCGTCTAAGAATATGACCTTCCCATCAATGTCAAAAAATAAAGGTCCAATCCGTAACAAGGCTTACTCGATGTCGGAGTTCTTGATGCAATCAGATAGTTATCTATTGAAACTCATGATTATACTCACTCAGTTCCCAATAGTTGAAAAATTAATTCCAATGGTCTTCATCAGACACTTCCTCATGGAGGTTTACTTCATGACAGTTTGGTCAATCTTGAAGTATCATCTTCAGATGAGAGTCACGATAACCCTCTATGTGGCCAGAAGATCAAGGATAAAAATGTTTCATCTTTTGTTGTAACCCACCATGGTGGTCCTCCACATGATGAGGAATTTATCTATGAATGTCATCTCTTCATTAGTAATTCACATTGCCTGGAAAATTCTCAAATAAACAATGTGGTGATGAGAAAGTCCTATTATCGCGAGGTACATGAAAATGTGAATCCAGTCATGTATATTGATTTACCAATAACAGGTGAACTACTTTCTCAATCAGAAATAGTTTGGGGTGTAGGTCATTCTATGAACCACCCCTGAGTCATGCATCTTCTAGTTTGATAAGTGATTTCTCTACCGATCTTGTTGAATCTAATAAAGAAACAATGAAGCATCATCTCTGGTCTAATCAGGTAGAAGAATCATCATCAGATGATAAAGAGGAAGTACTGAATATGAGAAGACAACTAGCGAAAGGTGAAGTGCCAGTTATGTTTTGGCCTTTAGCTGACTCTCAGCATGACATTCCAGAGATGTTGATAGAAGATGGAACTCATGATATTCATCTTAACATATGGAAAACTCTTTTTTAGTTGAAAAAGAAAATATTATCTTATAATGAATATTAAATTCATGTCATGATAATTGAAGGGTTACAATGCCAAATTGACTTGGCATCTCTCTCATTTTCTCGATATCTGAAGGATGAAAAGCACAAAGATCCCTTCAGCGTTCATGCCTTGGTGCACTAAAAAGATTGCACCAGTTAATTTTCAATGCCTCATCTGTTATTCATATCAGGGCATGTGGTGTCCATAGAGAACTACATTTCACTGTACTCTCCAGACAGCAATTCCCACTGAAAATGGTTTCATGAAATGTTATTACCCATGGTCAGCCACAGCCAACTGGCTTTGTTTGTAATCAAAGGCTCGCTCAAGAATAGGCCTCAACTAGTTCCTCTCGAAATCAAGCATACATAGAACAAGTTTTTGAATTACTCCTCTATCAAGAGAATGAGAATATTGAATAGGCTTATCGTTTAGAGCATGCACATCATCATGTGACAAATGTGTCACAATCATCCAACAATCTTTTGAGCTGGGTGATTAGTGTGGATGTAGGTTGATGCATCCACCCAATTTCCAGACTAAATTTTGCATGATGCAGAGAGATTTCAATAAAGTATCAAATTTAGAAGCTCAGAAACCACCCCAGTTTTCCTGATAGGGGACTCTTTTAAACTAACCCTCAAAGTCAATATATAATATTTTAGGAGTTGAGCAGAAATAGCAGGAACAGCCCTAGTCCACAAGACTGGGGACTTTTTTAAATCCTCAATCTCTCCCTTAGAGAAAGTCAGTGTTCTCTCTATTAGATAAGAAGCCACAAGAAGAACGAAGAGCTGAATTATCAGGTGATTCTCTCTAAATTACAGTTCGTCAAGAAGTTTCTAAGGGATCTAATAAAAAAATGGAAATGTCTCATCAAGGACATACAAGAATACAATATCGCAGAAATTTTGATAAGTGGGATTCCATGTGTTATGCATAAATTAATGTCATCAATGTCATTTTTTTCGATCCCCTAGCTGTGGCTCCCTCAGAGGGATCAGATGAGGAATCTCATGCTCAAGAGGTTGTACGCACAGACACAAATGAAGAAGGTGTGCGTACACGAAATTAAAGGATTACCCAGAATCTAGGTAATCCTTCAAGTAAACCACTTCCCCCACTCTGAAAGGTGTCCAATAAGGTGAATTTTATGATTCTGGTTACATAACCATCCTTTGGAGAAGTCCAATCTCTCTTATTATAGAAAATATTCGTACAACAAGAGGAAGAAATGAAGTAATTGAGGAGGTTGAACGCAGAACTATTTCAACGTAGTCTTCCTCCTAGGCGTGATGGAGTTAGTCAGCGAAGGGATTTTTTTTTCAATTACTGCGATGGATCAAGAATATCCTCCTCTACCAGTACACCCTCATAGGTCTAATCCTATGGGTGATCTGCAACAACAATAGGTGGTGCTACAATTAGTTGCAGTACCAGCCACCACATCTGTCCAAGATCTAGTTATTGCACCTACTCAGGTCCATGCTCAATATGATGTTTCTCAAACCGTAATAACAACTATTGGGTCATTAATAGCTTGATTGTAAGATGTGGAGGAAAAACAAGCTCAAATACAACCATAGAAGAAAGAATATCCTGAATGGGGAGACAAAATTTCCCCCCCCCCATGAAATTTTTCAAGTACCACATTCCCAATCATTAATGGTTCCGGAAACCCAGAGAAACACTTATCCCATTTTGTTTCTTGTTTAAAAACTGTGATGGGAACCCCTCAACAACATGAAGCAGTCAATCTCAGTTATTTTTTATATTCATTAGTAGGGCATACTTTTTTTTGGTATACAAGCTTGCAATCCCGGTCAATTACTGGGTGGGAGGACTTCCGTCAACAATTCCTTCGTCAATTCAGCTCAACGTTTCCAAAGACAACATTATTTGATCTTAAAAACAATAAGAAAAGGGAGAATGAAAGGGTTTCAGATTTCATTTCTTTCTTGAAGGGATTAACATATTCCCTGAGCATATCACTCCCTCAAGAAGAATTGATGCCAATCTGTGTGGCAAATTAGCATGATGAATTACGCACGTTGTTTATATGATTGAAATACACAGGAGGGTTTCGAGACCTTACTACAATCCCTAAACATGTTTAATACTCTATTATAAAGACTAAGGATAATGCTTGTGTAATTCCATTTGCTCCAGGAAGGAGAATTGGTAAAGCAGAGACTGCTACAATTAATCTTAAACAATCACATGTACTTGCTTCTAATTCAAGGCCTTCATCTTCTCGAAGGGCTTCACCTCCTGAGTGTCAACTACAAAGGCCGTTTCCTAAATATGATCAAAGATATCAAAGACGAACACAATTTGAGTATATAAAGAGCAATGTTTACTCTTTATGAAATGAACAAGTTCTTGGTTACTTCGTTTCGTCTCTAGAAAATAATTTGGTTCAATTGCCATGGCCCAAGAGGCCGAACAAGTACGAAGATGAAGACAGTCCCAACTATTTCCCATTTCATCAGATGTTGGGGAATACCATTCATGAGTTTTTTGTCTTCAATGACCTCCTAAAATAATGGTGGACTCGGGAAAAGTCAAACTAAAATATTCTTCAGCTTAGGTAGCATGTGTTACTGCTACAAATCCAGAGGAAGAAGGCGAGTGGCAATAAGTCAAGAACAAAAATGATCAAAATTATGATGAATGTATGGTCAGAAAAATGATCAAACGAACTCATTCCATTTTACGAATGCAATTGAAGGAACCAATTGTGTCTTCTGCCATGAATTCCACAGCAAAACCCTCTTCATTCGAGGGAAAATCCTCAAAGAAACGGCATATTTCAATGAAAGAAGGGAAATTAGAACAAGATGAGATTGTGTAAAATCCCAAATTGAATATGACTCTGGAAGATTATATTCCATCTACTTCGAAGCCACGGGCACTGCCCCACCAAACGGCACATCCTATGTTGGATAATCAGGCATAGTCTTCATCGGATGAAGAGTTGATCTTTGCTTTTGTTAATATGACTCATTTAACAGATTCTTATGCCAGTCGTAATTTCTATTATGATGATCCTGAATTCCCTGTATCAAACATTGGAATTATAGGAAGTTCTAGATGTCTGGGATACAGAGGACGACGTGGATATCCCATAATCCACTATTCCAATTCTACCCCTGCTAGAACTATGTATGTAGTAGAAACTCGTTGCAAAGCCCTTCAACGTGCTCAACAAGAACAAGAAAATTCATCCACCAATAGCTGACTTAGTCCTGAAACAATTATTCTGGAGGATTGGTTTGAGATTCCACCTTCCTCCTCTCAGTATGTAAACAGACTTATTCGGTCTAATCTTCCAAAGCCATGAGTATTTCCAAACTCCTACCCCGATACACGATTCATCTACTTCCAAATCATAAACTTCTAAGGTACCTGAATAAACACATGTTCCTGATGGGAAATGCAGAGAGTATGTTGTATTGAAACACTTGGCCGATGTACCAGCCATGTTATCAATTTTTTATTCCTTAAATTTATCAAAGGATCATCGGGAGTCACTCATCGAGGCTTTTTCATGTCCTCGGGAATTTGAAACCGAAATTACTGCAGCTGAATTCTACCATGTAAATAATAATCTTGCAGAATGCCATACATTACTATCTTTCATAGATGAGGATGAAGATGATGTTGCGCATGGACATATTAAACCATTGTATTTCTCTAGAATGTTCAATTCTATAGATGTCCGAATAGATTTCTTTGATAATGGTTCAAGAGTCAACTTTATCCCCATTCGTACACTTCGTCGATTGGGCCTCATAAAATCTGATTTATCTCCTTCTACTTTGATGTTATAAGGATATGATAAAAATGAACAAGA
The DNA here is from genome assembly GCA_963277665.1 of Viscum album. Taxonomy (NCBI): domain Eukaryota; kingdom Viridiplantae; phylum Streptophyta; class Magnoliopsida; order Santalales; family Viscaceae; genus Viscum; species Viscum album. The sequence continues at coordinate 791,876,924 of OY728143.1, read as the reverse complement.
ACCACTGGGCTAGATTACTCTCAGAACTCTGTTTGGAGATCTTGTATACAATTCAGATTTCATGGTTGTTGATCATGACACAGCCTTCAACATCTTTCTTGGAAGACCCTGGCTACATCAACATGTGGTTATCCCTTCATCATACCATCAATGTATCAAATATAGTATTGATGGTCAAATTGGGAAATTGTATGGTGATACGTACCCATTCAAAACAATTGAAAATGAGTACATTGAGGAGGAATTCTATCACATGAAGGGTTCAGAGAAATCCACAATAAGAGAGGTTACCAAGGTTAATGCTCCATTTGGTTTGGAAAAGATTCCAGTAAATCTATTTACACATGTGAGTGCAGATTATGTGTTGCCTATTAGTCATATTGACATGATAGACCCAAATAAAAATACTCTTATGGAAACCTCCATAATTTCAATTACGGCAATCATGCCAGACACCGTGGGAGAAATTGGTGATTCATCATTCAATGATGAAAGCTCAAATAGGGATGTCTTCATTTTATCTGCTGAAATCCAGCAAATCTATAATTCGCTAACCAGGCCCGAAGAAGTTATTACAATGTCAAAGTTGAATGATGATGTCGATTCTTAATCCATAATCTCCTCTTTATTACCCAAGTAAGACCATTCATTATCAATCGGGTCGGAAATGGAAGCTTCTTCTTCCGGATGTTCAAATTTTAACATCTCTTCTGAACATGGAAATTCTAATTCACCATCTATTATGTATGTAGAAACATAATAAATAACTCATGTTGATGAAAAAGAATAAGATCTTAGGGATTCTCCTCCAGAATTTGAAGAGGGTATCTCTACCACCGTGGATGAACTCAGAGAAATAAATCTTCGTACAAAAGAAGATCCACGCCCCAATTTAATTAGTATAGCCATGACTCTTGAATTGAAAGAGATGTATATTTCATTTTTAATCATAAATCAAGATATATTATCTTGGAAATATACAGAGATTCTAGGGCTTGATCCTGATGTTGCTACTCATCTTTTCGATTTTCCAAAATAACATCGAGGATTTACGCAATTCGCAAGAAGAACACACCCAACCTATGCTTCCAAAATTGAAACTGAAGTGGATAAACTTATCTAAGATAACTTCTTTAGAGAAGTTAAATATCCCAAGTTGTTGGATAATATTTTCCTTGTGAAATAGAAGAATGGACAAATTAGAGTTTTCATTGATTTGATAGATCTTAATCGGCATTGTCCTAAAGATGATTTTCCAGTTCCATTCACAGAACTCATAATTGATGCAACATCTGGCTAAGAAGTACTTTCCTTCATGGATCGATATTCCGGATAAAATTATATCTGAATTGCTATAGAATATGATGAATCTACAGCCTTCAAAGCCCCTAGGGGTGTGTTTTGCTATCGGGTAACGCCCTTTGGTCTGATGAATGATGGCGCAACATATTAGTGTTCCATGCATCATATCTTCAAACCCTTTTTAGGGAAGTTTGTTGAATGTTATGTGGACGATTTGGTGGTTAAATCCAAGAAACTTTATAATCACATGGGTGATTTGGAAATCATATTCCACAAACTTTGGCAACATAATTTGAAGATGAACCCCTTAAAATGTGATTTGGGGTAATCTCAGGAAAATTTCTTAGCTGTTTTGTATGCCATCGTGGTATCTATGTCAATCCTAAGAAGACAATGTCAATCCTTGGTATGTCACCTCCTCAGAATTTGAATGAGTTGAGACGAATTTGAGGACACATAGTATAATGACAAATACATTACATACATTGTTTTAACATCAAAATTGAAGCACACTTATTTCAACATACAACAAAACCATGAAAGGACCGTATAGGTATAGTGTCTTTAGAAACTGGGAAACATAATCAACTAGTTCATAAATCATCTACACTATCTCCCTTTTATTTAGTCATATATATAGTCCCTTTTGGAATATCATACATAATACCCTTCTTCCTGACCTGGGGAAAAGAAAAAATACTAAAGGGTGAGCTCAAATGCTCTATAAGGGTAAACAAAAGAAATATTAATCACATCATATTCATAAGAATATAACATTTTGGAAATCTTAACCAGCAAAAGAGATCATAATTTCATAACATGGGATAAATCATAGTAGTGAAATTTTACCCCAATAATCATAACATGAAACATTGTGTCATACACACCAAATCATAGAGAATCATATCTTAGTAGTCAAGACTCATTTCAATGATGATCTTAGCGGAAAAAGTATATTTTTGAATCGAGTTCACTCCTCGTTTCAGTCTTATACCACTAAAGAGAATTAACATGTCATTCGAGCCATGTCTTTCTCATGTGATATAAATCTTTACCCAATTCATTAAGGGGAGATATAGATCCCACCCATCCCATAATGATAACATTTTTATGTGTTCCACAAGATCATAAATCATACATCATTGCATAACCCAAGTAATAAAAATGGTATTCTTAAAAACCATGACATCATTAAACAATTCATATAAGATAATGGAATTCATAAAAACAATTACATCACAACATAGTAAAATCAATGAAATATTAGGGATAGAAACTAGAACACTATATTATCTTAGATGGAAAATAATTTTGATAAAACGCTTGAACTCCATTCATGAGGAAAATATCATTTCTACTTCAATTGTTTTTCCTTTCTTAACATGTTATACAATTTTAAACTAAAAGTAGTTGATTAAAAATAAACATGAAGACATGTCAAAGAATCTTCATGGAAATAATTTTCTAAAAATCCATTCATGCCATATAAGTTAAAGAAAATCATTCTTCTCGTACTTTGGTTTGAAAAGTCAAAAAAGCACCTCGTACTAAAAATGAAAAATCATTCCTTTCATATATTTTACTAAAAACACACCAAATTGTTAAATTGGATTAAAAATATTGTAGGGGGATATAAATAATATTACATATTGAGGAAACATGGATGTGGATGATAAATATTCCCCAGTAAATTCTGAAGTAAAAACAATCTCACATTAAAATGAGATTGCGAGATTTTCCCTTAATGTAGGTTTGATTTTCATTGTACGTGTCTGAACCTCTTGTATAATGATTTAAATAATGTTATTGAAATATTCTATAATCATAATCATTGTTATGATATCATATATTATCATATTCTTAGCTTCGTATTAGAAATATTTCATTGCTACATATTATTCGGGGGTTTATTGCTTTTTTTTCTTATGCGTGTTTTGTCAAATAAATTATTATTATTCTTTTTATGTTATAGATACCTCATTTAATAAATTCTATTACTGTAATATATACAATATTCATTCATTCAATTAATTTATATAATCATTATGAATTGAAGATCATGTTGAACGAGTCGCATCACACCGTGGAGATGCTAGGCCGCACGTACGCACGTGCGATGATATCATTCCCATGATCGTGGAATCGTACTGAAGTGTATGTCTACTATTTCAGAATAAATATCACTTTACAATAATCTTATATAGTTATTATTTACACCATTATACCCATCCAAGTAAGGTTTTTTTCGAAAATAGATTACAGCACGACGTGGATACGATATTCTGTACATATGCACGTGCAGTGATTTCGTTTTCCATATGATGGATTGAAGGTGAAATAGGGTTGTTTAATACTTATAAAAACATATAATTATATGAGTGATACATATGTTTTACTTCAGAATGAAACAACTAATGAAAAAGAAGTAGAAGAAGAAATAAAGTTGGAAGAATCGGTAACGGACATTACCTCTTCTTTGTAGTGCAAATTATTAACCTTCTCTTATGGGACTAAATATGGTCCTTCAAGAGGTCCAGGACCTCTAGGATGTTTCTAGGAAAGTTGAGAAGAGAAGTTGGCTGGTTTTGGACGAGCTTGAACGCTCAAATTGCTGTGGGGAGGAGAGGGAGGAGGAGCCCTTTTATAAGGGTGGATAGGGGCACCATATGAAAAACATAAAATATTATATTATAATAAAGTCTTATTTGGTTTCTAATAGCTCCAAATTGATTTTTTTCGAAGGTAAGGTGGGTATGGGTCTAAATACTCTCAACTATTATATTTTAGACAAATTTATGTTACTATTTTAACCTTATCATTTAGATTTAACTCTAAGTTAAATAATTTAACTTTTACCATGTCTTCTTGTTTTCTTACACTATATGGTTAATAAATATACTATAACAAGCCAAAAGAACCCCAATTGGTTCATTATTAATATATATAGCCATATATATGAAATGTGACCGATCCTTAGATTTTTAATAATAAAATAACAATTAATTATATAATATTTGTTTTAAAGAATGTTTTATGTCAATTTTGATACTATTTGGTTATTGATATTTGTGCAAATCATGACAACATGATTAATTAGAAAGTAGTTAATTAAATTAATTCTAATATTTCATATTAACCTATAAAATTTGTTTAATTCATAAAAAGCCTAAAATTACATTTATTTGGGTATTTATAATATCAATTATGATAATATTTCCTTAATAAGGTAATTACTACATCATCAATGTGTCATAAATAAATGAAATTATTTAAATTATAATAATTATAAAAAAATACCATTATGTATGAAATATTATTATATTTTTAATTAATATTTATAGTCGAATTTATCTTATATATAAACCTTTATTAATTTTTTTTACTTATTAATCTTTGATTTTATCTATTTTAACTCTTCTTTAAATAAAATAATATTAAATGTCCTAATCTAATCCAAGTAGTCATAAATGGTAATATTTTATTCCTAAGGTTTTTTTGCCGAATTGAACTTATCCAATCGAATTAGGACATGTGTTAGGGTAATAATAATACCATTTTTACCCTTAATTGCCTTATTTACTTTTAACCGTGGTAAATAAAAGTAAAAAGATACTATTCACCAAAAATTATTTTTATCTTATTGAACAACAATTTACTACTTTATATTAACAGTGGCTCTCGGATTTTTGAAATTCCAATCACAGGAGCGGTAAAATTAAGTTTTATGTAAATTTTCAAACTCTACTAGGAGGTGGGTTAAAGACGGTGAAAAGTTCAATAAAATTTTTATATATCTAAAATTATTATAAAATGACTCCAATGAATTAATTTGAACATATATAGGTATTATTAATCAATTTTGACCTAAAATAAATTTAAATAAAATAAATAATTATTTAATAAAAAGTCAGTTTTTAAATAGTAACCTAGTATTTTCAGTATTCATCCAAAAATTGAATGTTTCTAGAAAAATACACAAAATTAACCCTAGGATAATTTAGATATTATGAATCCAAAAATGAAGTCCCTTTTGAATGATAAAATTTATAAAATTTACAAAAGTGGGTATTACTATTCATAACGGCTAGTTTTAATAATATTTTAAAAACATATTGTTGTTTAATGAAACTCGGTATTGCGTACAATGCAAGCTATCGAGGAAGGTCATGATTTCACGTAAAGCAATCCAAGCTAGTGTTGTGTGCAGTAAAAGTTTCCTTTGATGATGTATATAACATAAAAACAAAATATTTCACATAAAAATATTGTGTGTTACATTCTACCCCCCTTAAAATAAATTTCGCCCTCGAGATTCGTCACTTTTTAACAAACAGATGAGGATACCTCTCCCTCATCATATCCTCAAGCTCCCATGTAGATTCTTCTAATTGGTGGTTCCTCCATAAATCTGTCACCAAGTGGCCTTGTTCTGTAGCACTTTTTCGCTACGATCCAGAATCTATATCGGCTGTTCTTCATAAGAACGATCTTGCTCTAGCGATACAACTTCTGAGCTGAGTACATGTGAAGGATCTGGTATGTACTTTTTCAGGATAGATAGATGGAACACATCGTGAACTTGAGAGAGATTTGGTGGAAGCGCCAATCGGTAAGCTACATCCCCAATACGATCCAGTATTTCAAAAGGACCAATATACCTAGGGCTCAACATTCCCTTCATTCTAAATCTCATTACTCTAATTCAAGGAGATATTCGTAAGAACACTTTATCACACACTTCAAACCCTAGAGCTTTTATTCGATTATCGGCATAACTTTTTTGTCGAATCTGAGCTACTCTTATGTGTTGTTGAGTAGATCAGACCTTTTCGGCCATCTCATCAACAAGATTAGGTCTTAATAGCTTTGTTTCCCCAACTTCATCCCAGCAAGTTGGAGTTCTACATTTCCTTCCATAGAGAGCTTCATAAAGAGCCATCTGAATAATAGAGAGAAATTTATTATTATAAGAAAATTCCACCAAAGGTAGGTTTTGATCCTAACCTCCATTGAAATCCATAGAGATAGCTCTCAACATATCTTCTAGAGTTTGAATTGTCCTCTCAGACTGACCATCTATCTAAGGAGGATAAGCAGTGCTGAAACTAAAATCTGTATCTAGAGTATGCTGAAGACTTTGCAAAATCATTGAGGTAATCCTCGGATCCCAATAATATATAATGGAAAGTGGTACTCCATTCAATATTTCCACATCCTTTACATATATCCTGGAAAGATTATCTAGAGAGAAATCCTCTCTAATAGCAATGAAGTGTGCCGAATTTTCAAGATGATCAACTATGACTCAGATAGCATTATTTCCTTAGGATGTTTTAGAAATCCCGATGACAAATTCCATAGTTATGTTTTCCCATTTTCAATCGGATATGTGTAATGGTTGTAACATCCCCTTAGACTTCTGTCTCTCAACATTAACTTGCTAAGAAACCAAGCATCGAGAGACATATTTAGCAACATATATTTTCATTCCATTGCACCAGAATTACTCTTTCTGGTCCCTATACATCTCCGTGATTCCAGGAAGAATAAAGAATGATGAACTATGAGCCTGATCCAGCAGCTACTTGTTTAATTCTGGGATGGTAGGAACACAAACCCGATTCCTGAAACTTATTATCCCATAACAATCAAGGTTTAATTCATGAACATTTCTCACCTTCTTTTGTAACTCTACATCTTCGTTTTGTGCCTATTTAATCATATCATGTATAGATGATTGATCATTCATTTGAGAATGATTAGATTTTTCCCCATCCATTATAATTCCAAGATCCATCCTTTGTAAATCCATAAATATTGGATATTTTTTTATCCTCATCATGGATATGCTCACATGGTCTTGTCGACTTAATGCATCTACCACCTTGTTTTCATTCCTATGGTGGTAATGAATTGAGAAATCATAATCCTTAATCAGATCCAACCATCTTCTTTGGCGCATATTCATCTCCTTTTGTGTGAAAATATACTTTAAACTTTTATGATCAGTATAAATATCACACCATAATCCATATAAATAATTTCTCCAGATCTATAATGAAAAGATTACCCCAGCTAACTCCAAATCATAAGTTGGGTAATTTTACTCATGGATTTTCAACTGTCATGAGGCATAAGCTATCACCATATCATCTTTCATGAGAACACACCACATTCCCTTCATGGATGCATAATTGTAGATCACAAACCATTCTCCACTACAAGGTAGTGTGAGAACAGGTGCACTGCATAACCTTCTTTTTTATTCCTTGAAATTATATTCACACTCCTCCGTCCAAACGAACATAACTCTTTTTCGAGTCAACCTGGTGAGTCGATTAGATAATAGTAAAAATTCATTCACAAAACATCTATAGTATCCATCCAAACCAAGAAAACATCAGATATCAGTTACTGTTGTTCATCTCAACCATCTTTGGATAAACTCTATTTTTTCTGGTTCCATAGATATCCCCACTTTTGAGATTAGGTGACCCAAAAATGCAACTTTTTTAAGCCAAAATTCACACTTAGTAAATTTGGCATAAATCTTTTCCTTTCTCGGGGTCTTTAATACAATTCTCAAGTGATCTTTATGTTTGTCCTTGATCTTTGAATAGGCCTGAATATCGTCTATAAATACCACAAACTGATCAAGATTGTCTCTAAAGTCTCTATTCATTAGATCTATGATAAAAGCTGGGACATTAGTAAGTCCAAAGGGAATCACCATAAATTCATAGTGTCCATAACTTGTACTAAAATCAGTCTTTGGTATATCCTCCCTTTTGACCCTTAATTGATGACACCCTAAATGAAGATCAATATTGGAAAAGTATTGAGCTCTACGTAGTTGGTCAAATTATTCATTAATGCGTGGGAGAGGATATTTGTTCTTGATAAAATTCTTATTATGTTTTCGATAATCAATGTAGAGTCTCATGGATCCATCTTTCTTCTTAACAAACTGAAAATGCGATCCCCATGGTGATGCACTAGGGCGTATGAATACCTTATCAAGATTCTCTTGGAGTTGCTTATTCAATTCCTGCAACTCAATTGGGGCCATTCTATAAGGTGTCTTTGAAATAGGTAAAGCACCCGGTACGAGTTCTATTTAAAAATCAACTTTACGATTTGGTGGAAGACATGGAAATTACTCCGGAAAGACATCATCAAACTCCTATAAAATACGCATATTCTTAATAGTGAGTTTCTCTCTATCCATTTGATATAAATAGCCTTCATTTCGTGGAATCAAGACCCATAGGATCAATGAAATTTCCACTGGAAGGTTATGTTCATCCTTGCATCGATAGACGATCATAGATTGATCTGGAATATGAAATGTAACTTCCCTTATGTAAATATTTATATGATCTCTATATAAATAAAGCCAATACATGCCAATAATCACATCAAATTCCACTATATGAAGTATCACTAGATTTACAAGAAGCACTTTCCCACAAACATCAATCGTAGAAGAATGGTAAACTTTTTTTGTGACTATTGTGCCATTAGGGGTTGTCATAGCTAACTCAATATCAAACTGCTGAGGTAATATGGTGATACCATTAGAAGATTCATCAGAAATAGAAGAGTGGGTGGATCCAGAATCAAATAAAACATTTGATACTTTAGAGTGGATGGTAAGTGTACCTTTCACAACTTCGTTATCATACTCTACATCGCTGATAGAAACTGTACGTGACATTCCATTGTCTTTGTCCTTAATAGATTGTTGATGTCAATCATCATAAAAAAACCTTGGATTAGGGCATTGATTGGCATAATTCCCCATTTCCATAAACTTGTAATATTTATGTGTAGGAGGTGAACTCTATGAAGCCTTTTCTTTGATTGCATCATTAGACATCTTCTTCCCATCATTGCGGCATTCAAATGCCCAATGACCTTATTTTACACATTTAAAACATTTAGTTGTCCCTTTAAGACAACTCTCTCCATGTTTCGTTCCACAGTTTGAGCATAAGGGAAAACTCATCTTCTTTTCAGTGTGCTCTTTAGATTTCCCTTTGAATTACATTTTTCTCTTCTTATCAAACACATATGATTGATGGGTAACTCCAATCTCCATCTCAACCTTGAGATCACATCGAACGATTTCTTCATAGCTATTGAAGTCCCTTATGGATAACGACTTTTGAAGACTTGGTTTTAAGACACTAAAGAATCGATTGATCTTACTCTCAGGTAGGATAATAATCCCAGAAGCGTAATTTGCAAGTCTTGAAAATTTTTCTTCATAGGTACCAACATATTCATCATCCTTTTTCTTTAGTTCAAGAAACTCCTTCATTATCTTTGTTCAAAGAATATGAAGGAAGTACTTATGGAAAAATAAGTTCTTGAACTCGTTCCATTCCATGGACTAAATTTAATCCATTTGTCTCGTATTCTTAATAAGATTCCACCATTGATCAGATTCACCTTCCAAATGATATACTGCTATGATGACTTTATCATGTTTAGAACATTGAAGAACAAAAAATATCTTTTCAGTGGTACTGATCCACTGTTCAGACACTAATGGATCAGTAGACCCGCTGAATGAGGGTGGACGCTTCCTCATGAAGGATTCAATAGAATGTTTCTCCTTATTTTGCTCGTTTGTAAGTCATGCGTGATTCATATCATGAGAATGTTTTGTGAGAATAGATACAATATTTTTCATTCCATCTCAAATAACATTTTTTTGATCAGGGGGACAATCATTGCATTGACCGTCACATTCAGCATTAACACGGTTCCTTTGGTTTCCATCCATTGACTAAAAAAATAAGCATAGTGTGAGAAAAAGTAATCATAATAGGAAAACCACATAATCAAGAATCAAATTTCACACTTAAGGTCTTATCATATATTATTCCTGGCCATTTTTAAGACACTTTGATTTTTTCCTATGCTTAAGCATATCCTTAGAGTTCTTACTAAGGCTTTCACATCCTAGTTTCTAATGGTTGACTATAACTTTCCTCTGATACCAACAATAACGACCCATACATTAAATACATTTTTTTAATTCAATATTGATGCACACTTATTAGAACATTCAACAAAACCATGAAAGGAACATATAGGTATAGTGTCTTTTGAAACCGAGAAACATAAACAACTGGTTCATAATTCGTCTACATTGTCTCCCTTTTATATTATCATATCTAGAGTCCCTTTTGGAATATCATACTTAATACCCTTCGTCCTGACATAAGGAAAAGAAAGAATAAAAAGTGTGAGATAAAATTCTCAGTAAGGGAAAACAAAAGAAATATCAATCACATCATATTCATAAGAACATAACATTTTGGAAATCTTAACCTGCAAAAGTGATCATAATTTCATTATATGGGATAAATCATATTAGTGAAATGTAACCCCAATAATAATAAAATGAAACTTTTTGGAATACACACATAATCATAGAGAATCATTTCTTAGTATTCAAGACTCATTTCCAAGACTATCATAGCGGAAAAAGTCCATTTCTGAAGCAAGTTCACTCCTCGTTTCAGTCCTGTATCACTGAACTAGATTAACCTCTTGTTCCAGTCATGTCTATATCATGAGAAAGAAATCATTACCAAATTCATTGGAGGGATATATAGGTCCCACTAATATCATAATGATACAAATTTTATGTTTTCCACAAGATTATAAATCATACATCATATCATAACCCATTTAATAAAAATGGGATTCTTAAAAATCATGAAAACATAAAACAATTCATATAAGATAAAGGAATTCATAAAAATATTTCCATCACAACATAATAAAATCAATGTAATAATAGGGATAGAAACATAACCCTATATTATCTTAGATGGAAAATAATATTGATAAAACACTTGAACTCCATTCTTGAAGAAAATATCCTTTCTACTTCACAAACGTTTTTCCTTTCTTAACATGTAATACAATTTTAAACAAAAAGATGTTGATTAAAATTTAACTTGAAAACTTTTAAATAAATATTCATGGGAACAATGTACTAAAAATCCATTCTTGCCATATAAGTTAATGAAAAACATTCTTCTCGTACTTTGGTCGGAAGAGTAAAAAAAGTACCTCGTACTAAAAATGACAAAATATTACTTTCATATCATTTATTAAAAACTCACCAAAGGGTAAAATTAGATTTAAAAAATTGTAGGAGGATATAAATAATATTACGTATTGAGGAAACATGGATGTGAATGATAAATATTCCCTGGTAAATTATGAAGTATAAACAATCTCAGATAAAAATGAGAGTGCGAGATTTTCCCTTACCATAGGTCTGATATGCTTCATACGTATCCAAAACTCCTCTATAATGATATTAATAATGTTATTGACTTATCCCAAAATCTTAATAATTGTTATGATAACATACATGGTAATATTATTACCATTTTATTAGTAATATTTGATTTCTACTTGTTATTCGGCTGTTTATTGATTTTTGTTCTTATGCTTGTATTGTCAAATTAATTCTTATTCTTAGTTTTAGGTTATAGATGCCTCATTTAAATAATGATATTAGTGTAATATATAGCATATTTATTCATTCAATTCATTTATATAACCATTATGCATTGAAGATCGTGTAAAACGAGTCGCATCACATCATGGAGACGCTAGGCCGTACGTACGCACGAGCAATGATATCGTTCCCTTGATCGTGGAATTGTACTGAAGTATATGTATACTATTTCAGAATCAATATAAATTTACAATAATCATATATAGTTATTCTTTACACCATTATACCCATCCAAGTAAGGTGGTGGTGGAAAACAGATTACACCACGGCGTGGAGACTATATTCTGTACGTACGCATGCGCAGTGATTTTGTTTTCCATAGGATGGATAGAAGGTGAAATAGGGTTGTTTCATACTTATAATAACATATAAGTATATGATTGATACTGATGTTATTACTTCATAATGAAACAATAAAATAATAAGAAGTTTAAGAAGAAATAATGATTAAAGTATCGGTAACGGACATTACCTCTTCTTTGAAGCGCCATTTCATAACATCCACTTAGGGCACTAAATTTGGTATTTGAAGAATACCAGGACCTCTAGGATGTTTATAGGGAAGTGTAAAAGGGAAATTTTCAGGGGTTTTCCGAGCTTGAAGTCTCAATGTGGGGTGAGGGACAGTGGGAAGAGGTTCCCATTTATAAGGTAGGAGAGGGGCACCATAGGAAAAACTTAATATATTATTTTATAATAAAGTCATATTCGGTTTTTAATTTCTCCAAATTGATTTACTTCTAAGATAAGGTTTCAATGGGTCGAAATCCTCTCAACCAAAAGATTTTATACAAGTTTATGTTACTATTTTAACTTTATCATTTATATTTAACTCTAAGTTAAATAATTTAACTTTTACAGTGTCTTGTTGTTTTCTTACACTATATGGTTAATAAAAATACTATAACAAGAAAAACGAACCCCAAGTGGTTCATTATTAATATATATAACCTTATATAAGTCTTTTTACTGAACCATTGATTTCTAGTAATAAAATAACAATTTATAATATAATATTTGTTTTAAAGACTATTTTATTTCAATTTTAACACTATTTGGTAATTGATTTTTGTGAAAATCATAAAAGCATTATTAGTTAGAAAAAAAGTTAAATAAATCAATAATAATATGTCATATTAACCTATAAAATTAGTATAATTCATAAAAAGTCTCAAATTACATTTATTTGGCTATTTATAATATCAATTATGTTAATATTTCCCTAATAAGGTAATTACTGCATCATTATTGTGTCATAAATAAATTAAAATATTTAAAGTCTAAAAATTATAAATAAAATACCATTATGTATGAAATAGTTTTAGCTTTTAATGAATATTTATAGTAGAATTTATCTTATTTATAACCTTATATTAAAAATGATTTAATTATTAAACTTTGATTTTAACAATTTTATCTCTTCTTTAAATAAAATAATATTAAATGTCCTAATCTAATCCAAGTGGACCTAAATGGTCATATTTTATTCCTAAAGTATTTTTTGGTCTAATTAAACTTATCCAGTAGAATTAGAACATCTTTTAGGGTAATAATAATACCATTTTTACCCTTAATCATCCTATTTACTTTTAATCGTGGAAAATAAAAGTAAAATGTTACTATTCACCAAAAAATAATTTTATCTTATTGAACCAAATTTACTACTTGATATTAACCATGTCTCTGAGATTTTTGAAATCCCATTCACAGAATTGGTAAAATTATGTTTTATGTAAATTTTCAAACTCTCATAGGTGGTGGGTAAAAGACGGTGAAAAGTTCAATAAAATTTTTATATATATAAAATTTTTATAAAATGACTACAATGAATTACATTGAACATATATTGGTATTATGTATCAATTATAACATAAAAATATTTAAATAAAATAAATACTTATTTAAATAAATAGTCGTTTTTTAAGTAGTAACCTAGTGTTTTCACTATTCATCATAAATGGAATGTTTTCAGAAAAATACAAAAAATTCAACATAGGATAATTTCGATATTCCGAATCCAAAAAGGAAGTCCATTTTTAATGATAAAATTTATAGAATTTCAAAATGTAGGTATTTCTATTTATAACTGCTAGTTTTAATAATATTTTAATAGCATATCGTTGTTTAGTGAAACTCGGTTTTGCGTACACCACAAGTTATCGAGGAAGGTTGTGATTGCAAGTAAAGAAAGACAAGCTAGTGTTGTGTGTAGTGATGGATTCCTCTTATGATATATATAAGATAAAAATAAAATATTTCTCATAAAAATCCCGGGTGTTACACATAGCCTATATATAGTGTTTCATGGCCAATTTAGCAGGTAAAAGTTTACCCTTCACTAAATTGATGAAGGAGGGAGTCAATTACCAGTAGACTAAATAATTTAAAAAGCATTCAATATTCTCATGAAATATCTCTTTAGTCCACCAGTATTAATGCCACTTATTTAAGGAAGACCACTTATCCTCAATGTGAAAGATTTAGAGCGATTATTGGGTGCCTTTCTTGCTTAGAAAAATGATGCTAGGAATGAAAACAGCCTCTACTATTTTAGTCAGACTATGCTTGAAGCCAAAACCCAATATTCAAATATTGAGAAGTGCTACCGAGCATTAATATTTATAGTTCAGAAGATGAGACACTACCTGCAACATCATGATGTCGAATTGGTATCTCACAATAACCCGCTCAAATTCATCCTTAGTCGTCCAATTCTTACAGGATATCTGGAAAGTTGGGAAGTTATTTTGTAGCTATTTGATATTTACTATGTGTCTCAAAAGGAAATAAAGGGTGTAACACCCCAGGATTTCAGAGTGTGTTATTTCTTAAAAATAATTCAATAACTTGCACTACACGCAACACCGAGTTCAATCACACCATTAAAAGAGTTCATGAATAGTATTAACTACATTTTGAACTTTATATAATCCTTATAATTTTAGAATCCCTATTATGAGTTTCTTAGTCATATTGCAAGAACAGATTCATTTTCAGTATTATCAACTTCTAATAGTGAAACCTTTTTAAATACAATATTTTAATCTTTTTGACTAAATTGTGACATCAAAAATTTAAAATGAAACATCCCAAGCTTCCACGGTACGCTTTCTTTGAGTAATACAGTAGCGTGTGTTGTACGCAACCTTGAGTTTTAACACACACCACAACCAATCAAACTAGCCGTTATGAATAGTAATACCTAATTTTTGAAATTATATATATTTTATATTTAAAAATGGACTTCATTTTTGGATTCGGAATATCGAAATTAGCCTAGGGTGAAATTTTGGTACATTTCGGATAACTTTTATATTTTGATGAATAGTGAAAATTACTAAATTTTAATTAAAAACAACTTTTTTAATCAAAATAATTAATATTGATAAATTATGAATTTGAGTGGTTTTAAAGTATATTTAGAATATATTTTTACCATTTAATATAATGTTGGTCATTGGACATAATTTTACAATTAAACCGAACATAAACAAGTGTCAATCTTTTGGTAGTTATTATCTCTTAAAAACACGCTTTTTGTTTTGACAGCGGGAATTAATTTTAAATTAATTTCTGCCACTTCTGTGTTTTGAATTTAGAAAAATGGATTCCATATTTGGAATCAGGATGTTCAAATTGTGTAAATAGGTAACTTTTATTTTTAGACATTTTGAATAATTACTGCGGTAAATATTTTATTTACCATGGTTAAGGGTAAATCCTGTAAATAAGGGTTAAAAAAAATAATATTATAATAATACTAAATTACTCTAAAACGTGTCTTAACCCTATTGGTTGATACATAGTCGACCATGGGCATCTTTGGGTCTATTTTGGGACCCCATGGATCCACTTGTAAGTGATAATGACACTTTATTTTAATTAAGTCAAAATGAATACAAAAATGACACAAGCATATATCGTTTAGAACAACAATTTTTACATAGGGTTATACATGTTGGATTTTCGATTATAAATATTCATTAGAAAGATAAAAAGATTTCCTACATAATGATATTTTATTTATAATTTTTAGACATTAAATAATTTATTTTATTTATGACACAATGATGATGCAGTAATTACTAAAATAATAAAAAATTAACATAATTGATATTATAAATACCCAAATAAATATAATATGAAACTTTTAATGAATTAAACTAATTTTCTAGGATAATATGATATATTAGGATTTATTTAATTGACTTTGTTCGAAGTAATCAATCTGTTATGAGTTTCACAAAAATCAACTATTGAATAGTGTCAAAATTGACATAAAAGAGTTCTTAAAACAAATATTATATTATTAATTGATATTAAATTCCTAAAAATCTAATGTTCGGCCAAGAGACTTATATTATGATAGGTTAATCATTAATGGACCACTTGGGGGTCGCTTGGATATATATAGTATGTTTATTAACCATAATATATAAAAATACAAAGAGACATTGTAAAAGTGAAACTAATTAACTTAGAGTTAATACTTAAAGATAAGGTTAATATAAGTACCCAAACCTGTCTAAATTCTATTGGATGAGTTGTTTTCGACCTATCCCCACCTCATACTTTGAATTGTCAACTTTGGAGCCTTTAGAAACCGAATATGAATTTATTATAAATTAATATTTCTAGCTTTTCCAAAGGTGCCCCTCACCCCTCTTATAAAAGGGCACTCCTCCTTCCCATTTCTTCACACCTTCAAAGCCTTTTGGTTCGGCCAAACTCTGCCCAAATACTCTCCCAACATCCCTCACTACAACCTAGAGGCCTTAGTTTGATCAGAAAGCCAACCTAAGGAGCCCTTTTGATCAAATCAAAAGGAAGAACCCGAAGAAGAGGTAATGATTTCACCACCCTTTTCTAAGTTCATTTCTTCTTCCACTTCTTCTTCCTTTGTTCTTACCATTCTGAAATAATAACTCCAGTATCTCACATATACTGTGATGTTATTATAAATATGGTACAATCATATTCAGTATTCTATCCACCCTTTGAATAACATGTCACCATACGTGCGTACGTACGGCTTACCGTCTCCACGTCGTGGTGTAATTGTTATTCAATATAATATTATTTGGATGGGTATAATAATGATGTGTAACTCATGTAAATAATAAATATAACATGTTAATGATTCTGTATATATGATATACCATCCATTTATATATTATTTTAATATCAAAAGAATGATATTGTCGCTCGTGCGTACGTACGGACTACCGTCTCCACGAACGCGATGAGATTCATTCTCCATCGTATCCATTCAAGTATAATTATCATTTGATGATTTAAAAATGATGTTTAAGGACTGTATATCATTCTGGATATGAATAAGATACAGCAACCATGGCTTATGTAACAAAACATATAAAAGAAAATGAGTAAGTTAACTCCCGAAACGACGATAATTCTAAGATATTATTAACAAATCAATGTTAAAAGATCATATATGATATCATATTAATATATATGATTCTTGTATAATTTAATAACAACTATTTCACCATTATACAGGAGTTTAACCTACCCCAACCAAGGAAAAGTACAAGGTAAGGGTTATTTCACAATCTCTTCATTATCCGAGGTTGTTTATACGTAATAATCTACTGGGATCTCGTTATCATCCACATCCATGTTTCTTCGAAATGTATTTCAAAACATTTTTACTATTTACAAGAATATGGGTTAAAGTCATTTATACCCTTGTTTGACTTTTTATAAGAGGTTTATAAAGGAATCTTTCCGTCGTTTTCAAAACAATGTTCTTTTTAACCTTTTCGACAGAATTGAGGTAAGAATGTTTTTTTAACTTATACGGCGGGTGCGGTTATTTTCCGCCGTTATAAAATCGTCGAAGCTTTACATACAAGCTTATAAGAATATTTTCAAAGAAAATGTTTTATTTTATATGGATCTTAAATGATTTCAAAATAAAAGGAGATACTTCTTTAAAAAGAATTTTGATTTCATCTATGTCAACATCCTTTGATGGATTTTAAGATTATTTGAAGTTGATTTATTATGATACAAAAATTCTATATTGAATTGAAGGTTTTGTGATATGTTTGACTGTGGATGTGCTATTTTTATACCATTCATAGTTTATGGTGAAATTATTGACATTTCGTATGCTAGTTTTAATCCGAATGTTTATGTTATATTTCAAACTTTTCTTCAGATGAATGTGCTAAACAAGTATGTTCCGGGTTGGGGACTGGTAAAAGTAAGCCCTCCAGGTTGGGGACTGGTTAAAGTAAGCCCTCCAGGTTAGGGACTGGTAAAAGTATGCCCTCCGGGTTGGTGTCCGGTTATTAGAGGCACTCCGGGTTGGTGTCCGGTTATTAGAGGCACTCCGGGTTGGTGTCCGGTTATTAGAGGCACTCCGGGTTGGGTTCCGGTTAGAAGTAACCCCTAGGTCTTGGGATGAGGCCTAGACAAAGAAATTAACGTTTAGCATTATGCATTCCAACATTATGAAAGTGGTTATTTATTTTTGCATGTGATTATTCGATTAGTGGAATATCCATGTGAATAAGTAAATGGCATTATTTCATTTTATTTATGCCATACCATGTTGAAAGTTCATGTTTAAAAGGCTTTTGTTTTAGTTATACATTGCCTTAAATGTTTATTCTTATTGATGAAAGTTTCCGCTATATTGTTATCCTTACTGAGCATTTGAGCTCACCCCTTTTCTATGTTTTATTTTTCCCAGGAAGTGAAGATGTATGTCATGAATGACCTGCAGGGATATTATGAGGGGATTGTAGTGTGGACTGTGGAAACATTATGTTGTTGTAGTAGTTTTTGATTTTATGATGTAATGTAAAACTTATGAATATATCTAGTGTTTCCAAGGCTACTAAACCAATCGGTCTTTCGAGATTTGATCTTTCTTGTGATCATGCCAATGTTATGAAGTAATGCACCGACTCTAGGTAATTAGGGTCGGGGCGTTACAGTTGGTATCAGAGGAAGTTTAGTACAAACCTTGGAAGCTAGATTTAGATAAACTCTGATTAGAGCACATAGACCTAAGATGAAATTTGAGGATTAGTATAGAAGAACTTCCTAGAATTTTGGTATTGTAGAGATTTTGTGAGTTTTCCAAGCAATACATCCCTGTCTGGATACGAGCAGGTAGAGGCGGCTCTGGCACAGATGTACCTAGGGGTAAAACCCGAAAACACCGCTTTGAGCTAGACTCGAACGGGAACTGGTGCACGAAAACGGGCCTTGCTGCACTCTTGGTTACGACACTCCCGGGGGATATGCTTATGATAACTCTCATTTTCTTTACAAATCATTTTGAAGGGATTATGAGTATATACTTCCTCAAAGAAAACATTCTTATGATTATGGATTATATCCATAAATAGTTCAATTTATGTTAGGTGTTTTATAAGTATGGGATTATGTATTTTGATTCATAAACTGATCTAGTTTATGCCATGGTATAGAAATGGCACCCAGTAGAAGGAATGAGAACTCC
Organism: Viscum album; assembly: GCA_963277665.1. Classification (NCBI taxonomy): domain Eukaryota; kingdom Viridiplantae; phylum Streptophyta; class Magnoliopsida; order Santalales; family Viscaceae; genus Viscum; species Viscum album. The sequence continues at coordinate 791,857,575 of OY728143.1, read as the reverse complement.
AGAAATACACATGATTCAAAGAGAAGGAAGGATCATATCTTTCATGGTCTTAATCTAGAATTTATAAGAGAAATAGTCTCCCATGTATTATCATCATATGAAGAAATAATATCATGTGTTGATAAGATATGTAAAGAGTTTACTGAGTCCTATGGCTTTGAAGGGAAGCAAGAGAAGAAAAGGATGGAAGAGAGAAACATGGATAAAGGGAAGAGGGAAAAGAAGAATTTTCTCATATGTGGTAACTGTGGAAAGAAACACCCTGGAACTTTCCTGAAAGGAATGGGAGTTTGTTATAAGTGTGGAGAAAAAGGGCACAAAGTACGTGACTGCAAGGGTAAGAAAATGGTTTCAAATATACAATACTTCATTTGCAAGGAGTTTGGACACTACGCGAACCTATGTCCCAGTCATCAGACTATGCCGCAAATGATGTTATTGGATAATAATCAAGTTATGATACTACCACAGATGAAGAGGAATTGAGTGTTGTATCAACAATGTACTTGTTATAATAATTATGGAGTATATAAGGATTGTAATGCAGTGCTATTTCATTAAGGACTTGAGATTATGTGGAACAAAGAAAAGTGACTCAATAGCAGGATAAATTTTTGGAAAATATATGGTTGAGAGAATGATAAACCATAATATAGTTCTGATACCGAAATAGTGATTTTGGAATAATATGTGATTGTTTTGGATAAATTATATTGGATATTCCTGACTACCCTGGAACTGATTAATGATTTGTATATTCCATCATTGTTGGGGTTTAAAACATTTTTGGATTAATGAAGTATATCCAGCTTTCTATATGGAATAAGGGAGCATGAAGGTAATCAATAAGGAATATGGTAATTCAGGATGTTTCGGTGTATTAAAAGAATACATGATGAAGGTATTCATATGCTATTACGGGGTAAAAAGGTTCTACATTATGTTTACCTTACTTATAAATGTTGGACTGTGAGTTTGGATAGAAGTATTTTGGATAGTTCTAGTTTGGATTATTTTGGATTGCCATAAAAGGACAACCCGGAGGTCGGGCGGAAACCCGTCGCGTCCGGCAAGGCTGCGAGACTTGGACCCGAAACCGAAGGGCGACAAGGGTGTATCACCTACCACTGGCCCACGAGATGTCCTGGATTAAATAATGTAGTTTTTATTAAAAGATCTTGTAGATGAATTATAAATTCATTTATTTTGGAACCCTATACGAATAGTGTAAATAGAATTTTTCTTACATTCTATTATCTTTTAGAGTGAAAGATGAGTTTTTGGTAGAAATTTATTAATGGATAAAACTATAATTATAAAGTGAGTATATCTCCTTATGATCTTAGTCAATCTCATAAATAGATTCCTCAATATTAAGAAAAGCAACTTAGAACAAAAATGTTTTCCTAGATGGTACCTTAAATCATCACTAATTTATGGCTTTGGGATTGTTGGCCTTTTCATAGCCATGTTCTCTACCACTCTCCATCAGATAATTGATGGTTAGATTTCTCTTCCATATCCATATTTTCCTAAATGGAACCCTAGTATGTGTTATTTTCGGTAATCTTCATACTTTCCACTCTTTATTTTAAATAGAGGCCTCATTAATTCATTTTTCGATGTGGGATTTCAACTAAGATATTTTGAAATGTCAAAAATGTGTTGTCCCAATACCCTATATTTTGTTGAACCGATGGTACTTCAAATCATCATAGATTGATGAGTTTAAGGACCTCAATTTTATACTTGTTTGTGATTGATGACCTCAATCACTACCTATAAATATTTACGTTTTCCTCCAATTATATGTCTCTAATTGCCACCAATGTTCTCCTAATCGAGATCATAATTTGGTGGTGACCCTTTCATTTATCTTTTCCTCATATTAAGACTAAATTTTAGTAACCCAATTTCCGATGTGGGTTTTCCCACAAATATATTTTCTACTTTCAACCTTTTATTTTCGAAGAACAATTTCAAATTGCGAGGACGCAATTTATTGAAGGAGGGGAGAATGTAACACCCCAGGATTTCAGAGTGTGTTATTTCTTAAAAATAATTCAATAACTTGCACTACACGCAACACCGAGTTCAATCACACCATTAAAAGAGTTCATGAATAGTATTAACTACATTTTGAACTTTATATAATCCTTATAATTTTAGAATCCCTATTATGAGTTTCTTAGTCATATTGCAAGAACAGATTCATTTTCAGTATTATCAACTTCTAATAGTGAAACCTTTTTAAATACAATATTTTAATCTTTTTGACTAAATTGGGACATCAAAAATTTAAAATGAAACATCCCAAGCGTCCACGGTACGCTTTCTTTGAGTAATACAGTAGTGTGTGTTGTACGCAACCTTGAGTTTTAACACACACCACAACCAATCAAACTAGCCGTTATGAATAGTAATACCTAATTTTTGAAATTATATATATTTTATATTTAAAAATGGACTTCATTTTTGGATTCGGAGTATCGAAATTAGCCTAGGGTGAAATTTTGGTACATTTCGGATAACTTTTATATTTTGATGAATAGTGAAAATTACTAAATTTTAATTAAAAACAACTTTTTTAATCAAAATAATTAATATTGATAAATTATGAATTTGAGTGGTTTTAAAGTATATTTAGAATATATTTTTACCATTTAATATAATGTTGGTCATTGGACATAATTTTACAATTAAACCGAACATAAACAAGTGTCAATCTTTTGGTAGTTATTATCTCTTAAAAACACGCTTTTTGTTTTGACAGCGGGAATTAATTTTAAATTAATTTCTTCCACTTCTGTGTTTTGAATTTATAAAAATGGATTCCATATTTGGAATCAGGATGTTCAAATTGTGTAAATAGGTTACTTTTATTTTTAGACATTTTGAATAATTACTGCGGTAAATATTTTATTTACCATGGTTAAGGGTAAATCCGGTAAATAAGGGTTAAAAAAATAATATTATAATAATACTAAATTACTCTAAAACGTGTCTTAACCCTATTGGTTGATACATAGTCGACCATGGGCATCTTTGGGTCTATTTTGGGACCCCATGGATCCACTTGTAAGTGATAATGACACTTTATTTTAATTAAGTCAAAATGAATACAAAAATGACACAAGCATATATCTTTTAGAACAACAATTTTTACATAGGGTTATACATGTTGTATTTTCGATTATAAATATTCATTAGAAAGATAAAAAGATTTCCTACATAATGATATTTTATTTATAATTTTTAGACATTAAATAATTTATTTTATTTATGACACAATGATGATGCAGTAATTACTAAAATAGTAAAAAATTAACATAATTGATATTATAAATACCCAAATAAATATAATATGAAACTTTTAATGAATTAAACTAATTTTCTAGGATATTATGATATATTAGGATTGATTTAATTGACTTTGTTCGAAGTAATCAATCTGTTATGAGTTTCACAAAAATAAACTATTGAATAGTGTCAAAATTGACATAAAAGAGTTCTTAAAACAAATATTATATTATTAATTGATATTAAATTCCTAAAAATCTAAGGTTCGGCCAAGAGACTTATATTATGATAGGTTAATCATTAATGGACCACTTGGGGGTCGCTTGGATATATATAGTAAGTTTATTAACCATAATATATAAAAATACAAAGAGACATTGTAAAAGTGAAACTAATTAACTTAGAGTTAATACTTAAAGATAAGGTTAATATAAGTACCCAAACCTGTCTAAATTCTATTGTATGAGTTGTTTTCGACCTATCCCCACCTCAGCTTTTGAATAGTCAACTTTGGAGCCTTTAGAAACCGAATATGAATTTATTATAAATTAATATTTCTAGCTTTTCCAAAGGTGCCACTCACCCCTCTTATAAAAGGGCACTCCTCCTTCCCATTTCTTCACACCTTCAAAGCCTTTTGGTTCGGCCAAACTCTGCCCAAATACTCTCCCAACATCCCTCACTACAACCTAGAGGCCTTAGTTTGATCAGAAAGCCAACCTAAGGAGCCCTTTTGATCAAATCAAAAGGAAGAACCCGAAGAAGAGGTAATGATTTCACCACCCTTTTCTAAGTTCATTTCTTCTTCCACTTCTTCTTCCTTTGTTCTTACCATTCTGAAATAATAACTCCAGTATCTCACATATACTGTGATGTTATTATAAATATGGTACAATCATATTCAGTATTCTATCCACCCTTTGAATAACATGTCACCATACGTGCGTACGTACGGCTTACCGTCTCCACGTCGTGGTGTAATTGTTATTCAATATAATATTATTTGGATGGGTATAATAATGATGTGTAACTCATGTAAATAATAAATATAACATGTTAATGATTCTGTATATATGATATACCATCCATTTATATATTATTTTAATATCAAAAGAATGATATTGTCGCTCGTGCGTACGTACGGACTACCGTCTCCACGAACGCGATGAGATTCATTCTCCATCGTATCCATTCAAGTATAATTATCATTTGATGATTTAAAAATTATGTTTAAGGACTGTATATCATTCTGGATATGAATAAGATACAACAACCATGGCTTATGTAACAAAACATATAAAAGAAAATGAGTAAGTTAACTCCCGAAACGACGATAATTCTAAGATATTATTAACAAATCAATGTTAAAAGATCATATATGATATCATATTAATATATATGATTCTTGTATAATTTAATAACAACTATTTCACCATTATACAGGAGGTTAACCTACCCCAACCAAGGAAAAGTACAAGGTAAGGGTTATTTCACAATCTCTTCATTATCCGAGGTTGTTTATACGTAATAATCTACTGGGATCTCGTTATCATCCACATCCATGTTTCTTCGAAATGTATTTCAAAACATTTTTACTATTTACAAGAATATGGGTTAAAGTCATTTATACCCTTGTTTGACTTTTTATAAGAGGTTTATAAAGGAATCTTTCCGTCGTTTTCAAAACAATGTTCTTTTTAACCTTTTCGACAGAATTGAGGTAAGAATGTTTTTTTAACTTATACGGCGGGTGCGGTTATTTTCCGCCGTTATAAAATCGTCGAAGCTTTACATACAAGCTTATAAGAATATTTTCAAAGAAAATGTTTTATTTTATATGGATCTTAAATGATTTCAAAATAAAAGGAGATACTTCTTTAAAAAGAATTTTGATTTCATCTATGTCAACATCCTTTGATGGATTTTAAGATTATTTGAAGATGATTTATTATGATACAAAAATTCTATATTGAATTGAAGGTTTTGTGATATGTTTGACTGTGGATGTGCTATTTTTATACCATTCATAGTTTATGGTGAAATTATTGACATTTCGTATGCTAGTTTTAATCTGAATGTTTATGTTATATTTCAAACTTTTCTTCAGATGAATGTGCTAAACAAGTATGTTCCGGGTTGGGGACTGGTAAAAGTAAGCCCTCCAGGTTGGGGACTGGTTAAAGTAAGCCCTCCAGGTTAGGGACTGGTAAAAGTATGCCCTCCGGGTTGGTGTCCGGTTATTAGAGGCACTCCGGGTTGGTGTCCGGTTATTAGAGGCACTCCGGGTTGGTGTCCGGTTATTAGAGGCACTCCGGGTTGGGTTCCGGTTAGAAGTAACCCCTAGGTCTTGGGATGAGGCCTAGACAAAGAAATTAACGTTTAGCATTATGCATTCCAACATTATGAAAGTGGTTATTTATTTTTGCATGTGATTATTCGATTAGTGGAATATCCATGTGAATAAGTAAATGGCATTATTTCATTTTATTTATGCCATACCATGTTGAAAGTTCATGTTTAAAAGGATTTTGTTTTAGTTATACATTGCCTTAAATGTTTATTCTTATTGATGAAAGTTTCCGCTATATTGTTATCCTTACTGGGCATTTGAGCTCACCCCTTTTCTATGTTTTATTTTTCCCAGGAAGTGAAGATGTAAGTTATGAATGACCTGCAGGGATATTATGAGGGGATTGTAGTGTGGACTGTGGAAACATTATGTTGTTGTAGTAGTTTTTGATTTTATGATGTAATGTAAAACTTATGAATATATCTAGTGTTTCCAAGGCTACTAAACCAATCGGTCTTTCGAGATTTGATCTTTCTTGTGATCTTGCCAATGTTATGAAGTAATGCACCGACTCTAGGTAATTAGGGTCGGGGCGTTACAAAGGGCCATGCTCTGGCTGATTTCCTTAGTGAATATCCTTCAGTAGAAGATACATCTTCAGATATTGAACTTCCTGATGAGGAATGCTTTTCTATTCAAGATAGTCTTCAAACATGGGAAATGTACTTTTATTGTTCTTCTAAAAGTCCAACAGGGAAGAAAATGGAGGATCCTAAATTCAACAATGTTGGGTTAGGAATTTTACTCATTTCCTCAGAAAAGTAAGTGCTACCTTATTCCTTCTCATTTTTGGGAGGCAGTACAAATAATGAAGCAGATTACCAAGCTCTTATCGCAGGATTGGAGTTGGCGCTTCAGGCACAAGTGAATCACTTAAAGGTGATAGGTGATTCAGACCTGGTAATCATACAAGTCAATGGGGAATATGCAATCATAAATGAAGAGTAAATCCCATTGTATGATTATGTTAGAGAGTTAATGGTGGAATTTCCTACGGAACTGACATTTTCTTATGTCCCGAGATTACAAAACACCGAAGTTGAAGCACTGGCTAATATAGTCATAGCTCTGGAAGATCCAAATCGGGATGAGAAAATCATCAGTATTGCCCACCGTCGTACAATATCACCTTAGGTTCAAACCATAACATATAAAATCAATGAATTTAATCTCATTCCTGAACCATATGGTCATACTACAGAATGGATACCACCTATCAGGGAATACCTTCAAAATGGAACACTTCCACCTGATAGAGCCGGGAAAGAAAAAATATGGCGATGTGTGGTCAATTTTACTCCTTATGATAGCTCTGATCACCTAGAAATAATTCTCTACAAAAGTGGTTTTGATGGAGTTCTCTTCAGATTAGTTGATGGTGAAAAGACAATGTCTCTCATGAAAGATTTGCATACAGGAGTCTATGGTTCCCACCAGTATGGACATAGACTATCTGATCAAATTCGAAGGCTTGGATACTTTTGGCCTTCAATGATACAATATTGTGTTTATTTCACAAGGAAGTTTCATTATTTCCAAGTATATGCCAACTTCATTCATAAACCCCTAGACTTGATTCATATTGGTAAATACTCGTAGCCATTTCCCACATGGGGAATGGATGTAGTGGGACCTTATCCTTCGGCTAAAGCCAAGCAGTTTATGTATATTCTTACTGCTACTAACTTCTTTTACAAATGGGCAGAGGCAATAACCCTCAAAGAAGTTAGTTATAAAAGCATTGTTATCTTCATCAAGTCTAACATCATTACCAGATTTTGTGTCCCTCATACCATATTGACAGACAATGGAACCAACTTCTGTTCATCCGAGGTGAGTAATTTGTATCAAGAATACAACATCAAATCCAATCATTCATCTCGAAATCATTCTACTTCCAATGGCCAGATAGAATCTTTTAACAAGACTCTTTCAAAAATACTGCAAAAGATGGTGGATAAAGATAAGAAATCATGTCCTGGTAAACTCTTTCATGCTTTATGGGAACATCGGACCACCACCCGCACTGCAACGCGGTCAACTCCATATTCATTAGTATGTTGAATAGAAGAAGTCATTCCCATTGAGGATCAATTACCCTTTCTCAGATTATCCATTTGTGATCAGTCATCTACAGATGAACAATCTCAAAAGAGATTTGATGAATTGGATCTGTTAGATGAGAAAAGATTGTGCACCCTGCACCACTTGGAAGTCTATCCGAATCGAATAGAATGATCTTTCAACAAAAAAGTTTATCTTTGTTCATTCGTTCAGGGATAATATGTATTGGTTCTTAGATATATAATGATACCAGGAAATAAACCTCCCATGCTATAGCCAAAATAAGAAGGTCCTTATTCAATACATAAGGTCTACTTCAATGGAGCTTATTCTTTAATCTCAATGGATGGAGAACTCATCACTACACCAACCAAAGCCATATTTCTGAAGAAGTATTTTGTATAAACACATAATACACCCTCGGTCCATGCCCATGTCCGTAAAACTATTTGAATCCATATCATCCAACGTGATGTTAAATTATGTTGTCCTTGCTGCAAGACTTTAAAAAACACAGTCCCTCACGACCAGAAAGACGTTAAACTGCACCATCATCGGTCCATGCATATGACCTTAAAATATTTCCATCCATGTCATCCAAAATGATGTTAACTGTGTTGTCCTTGCTGCAAGACTTTAAACTGCATAATCCCTCATGTCCAACAATATGTTAAACTGCACCATCCTCGGTCTATGCATATGAACATAAACTATTCACATCCATATCATCCAACATGAAGTTATACTATGACGTCCTAGATGCATGATGCTAAATTGTACAGACGTCCCTTACGTCTAGAAAGACGTTAAACTGATTCTTCCTTTGTCCAAACTGGATGACATTAAACTGCACAGTCTCCCTTTTGTCCAACATGACGCAAAAATGTGTTCATGTCCAACATGATGCTGAACTTTGTCCCTATATTTTTCCTACATGACATTAAAATGTACAACTCATTCATCCTACATGACGTAAAACTGAACAAATTCCCTTAATACGTCTTACAGAATGTTGAACTGTGCATCATTATGGTTGTTGCTACCTCTTGTTTCTCACACCGAGTATGGCTCGCGTGAGCTTAGAGTGAACTTCACCCATAGCACCCTCTCTATGCTGCTAACCATGTGCAAGTCACAACACCATTTTTACATAGTTGTTCTCAAAAACAGCTTGATTACCAATTTATTCTTTAATTGAACTACGTGGACTTTTATCCTTTCCTTCTAGGCTAGGTATATAGGAAACCTCCCATGGTTCAATCCCAAAACCAATATCTTCACATCAGTTCACCTCCGTCTCATATGACGTTGATTCCTGAAACCGCCCCCAGAACCAATATTTTTTACATTGGTTCACCTTTGACCATGATATATTACGGTAAATTCTACATCTCTTTTGTCATGTACGACAATAAACTACAACATTCTTTGATACCCTCACCTGAGAGGGAATCATTATTTACATTGATCTTCAATCATGTTATATTAAAAAAGTCTACGTGAAAACATGGCAATGCCTGAACATTTTATCTTGGGTAAAACCATCATTGCACTAAAACCCCCTTTCACCCTTCATATGTACGAACCAAATCTCTATAGAGGGTATTTCAAGAACTACGTGCAGCGTTATTTCCATCCATATGAGATAGGTAATAACGTCCAAGTATCCCTCAAATCCAGTCCCAAGTCATTAGGCCTAACCCCAAATTCCACTTTCAGTCCCCTGGCTAAAAATTCCCTGTGAAAACACACACGGTGTATTCATTATTATGGTATGAGCTCTATGACCCTAAACTATGATTTCCTACAATTTCATCCCACATAACGTTAAACTGTATTTCAAGAAATACGTATGGCTTGATTCCCATCATTAGGGGATATGTAGTGAAGTCCAACATTTCAATTCAGGACCCAACCACAACATGAATATGGTTAGCATTGATCTATGTATCTCTTTCATGCATTAGACAATACTCATTTTCATGTGTCATACTCCTAACCATATATAATTCTAGATCTCCATAACATTTTTCATGACTTCTGGCCTCTAAATGTAGAATTTATGAGAGTTTTTTTCCTAACTATGCAGCACATTCCCTTAGGTGGCCTTGCATAAGCAGTCTACATAACTAACTTGTCAGCCAAAAGAAGCTATTATTTGACTATGCATCCAATTCCCTTAGGTGGACCTGTATAATTCAACCCCCTAACGGGTTTGCTAAATAGTGGTAAGTTCAATTTTGGGAAGAAAAACTCTTTTTTTATTATTGGTCTTGTAGACAATATGTACGGATCCACAGAAAATAGTCATCCCTAACATATTTGTCCCATGTTTTTTTCATGATCTCAAATTATTCAAGTCTATGGTTTATATTTACCTTCCCTACATTTGGGTCAGACCTTCGTAGGAGTGACATTCATCTAGTTCTTAGATGATCTTGTTTGGAAATATCTTATCCATATTCAAATACCTCTCTCCATACAAAAAACTCTATGCTTTGGAAAATTTGAATCTCCATAAAATTCAATTTTCTTTTTATTAGTAGAAAAGTAAATTTTTAAGAGTTCTTTTGCCTGACTATGTAGCACGTTCCCTTATGCGGCCTTTCTTATGTAGTCTACATAATGGACTTGTCAGCCAAAAGATGCTATTATTTGACAATGCAGCCAATGCCCTTAAGTGGCCTTGCATAATTAAAACCCCTAACGAGTTTGTTATATAGTGGTAACTTCATTCTTGAAAATACTTATTCTAATGACTTTTATCCCTTTTCTTGTCATTACTCATATTTGAAATTTCTTAAGTCATAGTTTCTATTTTTTCACTCATACTTGAATGTGGTAATATGTTTTCAGATAAATTTTCATGTAATTGAGTCAATTTCAATCCATTCAGTCAAATATATTTCGACCTTAAACATTAGCCCTTTCATGTCTGAAGTGCATGACATTAAACTTCCCTCAAATTACAAGTGAACTCTGAATAAAAGTCATGTCCTAGCTCAGTAAACATACATTTCGTATGATATAGGTAATATTGAGTTATTAAAGATTTAATGTTTGTATTTTTATTTTTAATAATCCTAGAAACAATTAAACTATGCTTACTAGGCCCATTGGCTTAGTTAAAATTTAAAACAAGTAGCAAAATAAGGCATGCACAAATGATTGAAGCTGAAAGTGTTTTTCATTGATGCAATATAGTTAGAAGGACATCCAAAGATTAGAGTCTCTTCACTTTTTCGAGAATTACAAGAGGCTTTCAACATAAATATTCATTTGATTTACGGTATCCCAAGCTAATCATCAGCCATCCGAAATTAATTAATTCAACTGGATACAATAAGAGACACAATGATACCTGGTCTTCTTGGAACAATTGTAAAATAATGTTCTTGAGTAAGGTTTTAGAAAATTTTATGCTGATTAAAATAGTGACTATGTTTCTGTCCAAGAGACTTGGAAGATGGATACATGGATTTGAGATTGGGGCATTGGAATTAAAGACACATTTGAAGAGATTAGTCTGTTCATATATTGCTCTAATGTCATGATAGTCTTCTTTCCATCAACCAACAACAGAAAAAATATCAGCCCATGGTTTTCCATTTTCATATTTTCAAATAAATTACATGAAGGGAAAATTTGAATGTTCGCAGCATTGTTGCTGCTCTTAATGCACAACATAACCAAAATAGGGGAGTAACAGTGTGGCTGCATCTCAGGCATATAATTATTTTCCTCTGGAATGTGGACTTTTTGCAGATGACCATGGCCATACAGAGGCAGGTAGAAGCTTTGGGAGAAATCAATATGATATTTCTTCAAGTACTTGGCCAAATCTGGGGGAGTGATGTTGTAGATATCATAGTAATCATGGCCAATAACATTTACCATATCATCGATTCGATTGCTATCTAGTTCATCAGCCATTCCGATTCTCCTGGGAGCCTTTTAATCTGCACAAAGGTCGAATAATTAACTTTTAAGTAAGTTGGGTTTTCATAAAAGTGTGAATAAAAGTGAAAAAAAGGCTAAGGCATTAAGGTGCGCAAGTCCAAAGTTGGCGCGCAAGTGGAACTGTGTCGCGCATGTTTTGGGTGCACAGGTATCACCGCGCAAGTCCAAATACCACCACAGAAGCATGACACAAAGAACCAGTGGAAAAAAATTAACTTGGTTGTTGAAGGCAACTTGCGCTGTGAGAGCTCGAAAGTTTGAAATCCGGTTAATTTGCGTGAGAATGAACACATATATATAGGCAAATAGCACATGCCTGCGCACCGAAGCCTGCGCAGCTCGTACCTGCGCAAGGCCATCTGTGCACTGCAATTCCTTGATTTTTCTTCTTTACCTCAGAGTAACATCCTCATTTCATTCGGATTGAACTCTGAGGGGAGACTTTTGTTTATGCCCCTTTCCATCACAGAGTCTAATGACTGAGAAGGGGAAATACCTTAGTCCAAAGTGATTCATCCTTTTGAAAAAACATCAAAAATTGATAAAGGCATGAAGAATGATTTCTTCCCACTTTGGTCATGCAAGTTTCATCATGGTCGTGAAAGTATACTTGCGTGCCACATAGTGGTCACGCAGGTGGCTTTCACGCCCTTTTTGTTTTTCGCCCAAGGTCTTCTGCATCCTATAAATACCCCCGGTGGTCCCCCCATTTGACGACGAAAAAATTCCAAAAGTAAAATTTTAGCTCTGGTCGCCCTAGTATCAGCTTGAAGTCTTCCAGTTACTTCTAAGGTAATTTCATACCTATAATAGAAGATCTAAACAGGGGAAACAATTCATAAGTGTTGAAACTCATCAAAACATGCATGCCTAAGTGGCCAGCCCTTAAGGGAAATGGACACACTTACGCGCCGCCTTATCCCTTATATAAAACTTGCACCCCTCTCTTAAGGAATCCATTAGGGATAATACTAATGGCTTGAGCCAATCTCTCCCTTGTTTTACCCTAAGGGTTGACCATCATGCAAATACCCATGTGTCACACAAGTATACTTGCGTGACCAGGACTTGCACGTCCACGCATGACTTGTGTGCCTCTCCCTTTTTGGGTTCCCCTCTTGCCTATTCACATGCTTTCATCAAATCCACCTCTCATTTTCAAAATTTATCCGTCATAAACTTCTTCAAAACAATTTGTGGTAGGGTTCCTTTGTTGGACTCATTATCTGAAAGGAATTTTGTAGAAAATTTATGAAACCTAGTGATTTAAATATAATTATGTCACTAAAGTTAGATATATCATTCATTCAACATCATCCTTTAAATATGAGAGGATCCTTAAAATGGTCCTCCTTTTCAGGAGTAAGTCCCAATCTCAAAATCCCAAATATGGGCATCCTCCTTATGAGTAATCCCCAATTCCCCTAACCTGGGCCTCCTTTTTAGGAGCTAGACCCATTATTCATGTACCCTTAATTTTTGGCATCCTCCATAGGAGTAGGACCCCAATCCCAAATTACCATAACCTAGGAATCTTATTTAAGAGTAAGCCCTGGTTTTTATGTTCCAATAACCTAGGCCTCCTTCTTAGGAATAATCCCCAGTTATAATTTCTCTTACTAGTCTTAATTTAATTTTCATTCGAGCATCCTTATCAGGAGTAAACCCCAATAACAAGTCTCCTCCTAATTTGAGCATCCTCCTCCAGAGAAATCCCCAAGTTAGAGTATCCAAATCTCCATAAAGCACATATACCTTTATAGACCTTGTTCCTGGGATTCATCTCTAAATTATGTCCTCATCTTTATCTATTTGGGAAATCGTACATACATATTTCCCATATAATTTATTGTGACCACATTTTTTGTGGAAAAAAATTATTTTGTTTACTGATACCCTTTGTTTCTCACACCGAGCATGACTCATGTGAGCTTAGAGTGTAAAAGTGTCCACGAAACATCTCTTTGGTCTGTTAATCATATGTAAGACCCACAATTCCCAACCGAACTATGTGGACTTTGATCTCTACCATAAAAGTAGAGTACGTAGGAAGCAATTCTGAGGTTCATGCCCATCACCCATTAATTCACATCTGTTCCATATGACTTTAAACTATATCTTAATTCCCAAACTACGTGGGTTCTGATTCCTTTTCTGACAAGGATAAGTAGGTATCCCATCTACAGGTATGATCCCAACTCTGAAATACTTCATGTCCTTCTGAACGACAAGAAACTTCAAGTGCCCCGATGAGTGGCTTTATAACCAGTATGGTTATCATAATGACCAAGAGATCTTTATATAATGTGTTGAAGGATACCATTGAATAAGAATCTCTAACAGATACAGATGATTCTCTATCGATGAAGAACCTCAAATACATATAAAATATTTTTTAATTCTCATAAATATTAGTCATTGATTTTCAAATCTTAAGGAAATATCATTTTCATACATGGTAGTGTAATAAGGATTCAGAAACATAACTTAAATCTATAATAAGAATCCCGGAGTATAAAATAATTCCCCCCAAAAAAGCTGTGATGAGTCTGACCTCCCATCCTCTCAACCAATGCAAATTCTTAAGCCTCATTAGTCGACAACTAATGAGCACCTACTTTTGGAAAGTAGGTCCAAATGGATATAGAATCATTGGATGTTTTCTGTTCTACAAACAAACCCTTTAGAAACTGAATAGAATGTTTGAACCATAAGCCACCGAGGCCATCCCTATATACAGAGGAAATAATGATGTTAAACACCATCATCATCTGTCATGATGTTAAACTTCTCATTATCATCCTGTGTGGCATTAAACTGCTCAGTGTTATCCTGCATGATGCTAAACTGCATCATCCCCTGGATGCTGTTAAATTTTTCATCATTACCCCGCATGACGTTAAAATGCATCATTGCCTATCTTGACATTAAACTATTTATTTTCATCCTTCATGATTTGAAACTGATCACTATCATCCTGCATGACTTTAAACATCTCATCTTAATCATGCACGACGTTAAACTGCATCATCATTCTGATTGATGTTAAACTGCCACATCGTCTGGCATGATATTAAACTGTTCATCTTCATCCCACATGATGTTATACTATATCATCTTTCATCATGACGTTAAATTGATCATTATCATCTCATAGGACAATAAACTAAAAAATATTCTAGGATTTATGAACATAAACTATGATCTCCACCGTCCTCATCGCATGAAATTAAACAGCATGATTTGTCCAAACCAAAGGACGTAAAACCACACAACACTTGTCCCACAAGACAATAGACTACAAATTGGATGTGATATTCCATCCATGTCCCATCCATAGGTCGATCAGCTTTTTCTATCCCCTGTCCCATGTTCTCACTTTGGATTATACGATGTGATATGGGCTAATGTACTCATTTACATCAGGTTACTCGCCTAGTGTACATATCCGTCATTGAGATTAATTTCCTCTATCTTCATCCATACCGCATGATGTTAAACTTCACGACACCCCCATAACTACATATGGCTTGATTTCCATCCTCATGAGATGTGTAATAATGCCTGGACATTTCTTCTTTGGGTTTATCCTTGCTTCTTAGAAACCTCTTCTATCTGGCCCCATGGGTTGAGTCATCCATGAGGAATGTCATGTGGTGTGGTATGGGATTATAGTCTCATTAATTTCGGGATTTTAACAGTCATTCCATGTACCTCCCCCTCTTTGGAATTTCTTCAATGTACCCAGAAGCACTTTGGTTCAGCACATAGATCGTTGAATCGTGCAATGAAAAGTTATCACACATCATCAGGCTACATGCTTCCATTTATTTGGGTTTCCATCATCTTTCATATCCAAATGGCCCCCAAATGGTATGAATAATCAACCTAGGTGATATACTTTTATTTCATTCCAATTCTCTTGAGGATATCAAATGAAAAATTGATACATGTCCTGTATTACAAATATAGTCAGCGGTCAACACTCATTTGGTGTTCCCGTTTTAAGTCACATTATATATATATTGTGTTTCAAACTAGGTAAACAGTTATCCTCCATCTTTACGCCAACCCTGTGAAGCCATAAATAATGGTTTGGTGATTCAGATGATTTTTCACACCATTATGTCCAAGTGGAATTCTGATACTCTTATTAATATCCCTCATTGTGTATTTTCATTTTAGGAGGAAAATCCACAGTGATGAATCATTCAAGGCCCCTCATCGATTTCCCCTTTATGTGTATTCCTTGTGTTGCAATGACCGTCTCCACCCTTGTTTCTCAAATCGAGCATAGTTCATGTGGGAATATGGATTTGGTCAAGGTTTTCACTCATATGGATGAGTCTCTCCACCTATGGTATGAGCTCTATGACCATAAACTATGAACACTTCTTGTACTTGCTACAAGACGTTAAAATACACTATATCTTCCAGAACAACAAATGGCTCGATTCCCATCCTCATGGAATACATAAGAACCACTAGGCATATTGTCTTCGGGACCAGCCTTGGGAATCCTAAATCTTTCTTCCCCTTATTTCGAACACTTGTCCAAGACCCCTTTGGGAGCATGTGGATTGGCGAGTTCCTATTGGATTCTCATTCGTGCTAGGTTTTTCGAAAACCATACAAAGTGTCTCCCTTTTCCTTTCCCAATATGGTCTGAGATCTATGACCCGGAACTATGATATCCCTATGAGAACTAACGGTCGGTTTTGGATACTTTATTTCCCTACGCCCAGTCCAATAAATCTGTTCCCCCAATAATGTTCCACACTATGACCTTAAGCTAGAAGAATGAGACCCGAGGATCATTTCCCATGGAATGGGACTCAACACCCTCTAACTGACCCAAATGAAAAATGGAGAGTCGCGATGAAATCTTTTCTGGTCGAGACGTCAACATTTTCTATTGCGCCCTTATGTTCCTCAACCATTCCCCTATCGAATACCCTTATTCGAGATACTCCTTCGCAAACCAAAAACCATCGTGTGTTGACATATTCCACTTCATTCGTTTCCCATTTCGTGAGTTGAGATTCAAATAATCAATTCTGATTGTACCTTGAGTCAAACCATTACTCATGTAAATCATCCAAACCCCATCACTTGGATCATATTATTAGATTAACCAGAATGTCTTGTTCTAGAATAATTCTCAATACCAGCAATTGATAGTGCCTTCTACCTAATAGTCTTATCTTCATGGATATAAACTATATTTCACACTATGTTCCAAATATAGCATTCCTCATTCTCCTAACAATATATTCCTTATGCTCCAATCATGATATTCCAACAGTCCTTTCAACGTGACTCAAAACTGTAGAACGCCCAATTTTCCAGTCATAGAATTCCTCTTACTACAAAAAATAGATTCCTTATGCTCCAAGAAGGAGATTCCAATAGCATTTCTACATTAATCTAAATTTTATTACTCCATATGTTCCAATCATAGGATGCCTATTTCTCAAAACTAGATATGGATTATGATCTAAGCAGGAGAATCCAACAGTCCTCTATGCAGGACTATAAACTACAACATTACCTATTATACAATAAATAGATGCCTCTTATTCTATATGAGATATCCCTCAACTGTCAAGAATAAGATACCTTATTCCATGATTACAGTGGAATTATTTCAAGACTATTGTAATCGTTTTATGAATTCCATCACTCCACCTCACGCTTTGTGTATCCGTCATTCTGATCTTCTTTCTCTTCCATGATTGAGGGGACACCCTAAAGAATGGTCTCATTCTGCATTGGCTCACCTACCATCATGGGCCAATGCCC
Organism: Viscum album; assembly: GCA_963277665.1. Taxonomy (NCBI): domain Eukaryota; kingdom Viridiplantae; phylum Streptophyta; class Magnoliopsida; order Santalales; family Viscaceae; genus Viscum; species Viscum album. The sequence goes on along the minus strand of OY728143.1, from coordinate 791,840,099 downwards.
CTAGAGAAGTTTGTACAATAGTTCATATAATGTACTGTGTTTCGAACACGGTCAGTAGTCAACACTCATTTGTTTATCCCCGTTTTAGGAAAATGTGGTATAAATGGTGTGTTTCGAACATGGTCAAAAATTATCATCAATCAACATGCCACCCTCACTGTGTTTCGTATATCTGGAATGTGATTATCACTTTTCATATCCCTTTGTTCAGACTGGTTCCAATGACCTTGGCATAATCCCTCTTGCGCACTAGCACATAGGTGAAGGCATCAACCCACAAGTAGGATGGGATTCCCTAATGCTAGACATGACGAAGACACCTATGCAGATTCTATTAATAATCCCCACTCATCATTGTTGCTACATATAATCACCCGAGAAACTTCCATGCTTAATCTCCACTCACCCATGTCACACCATTGTGGCACCCGAAATGCTTCCTTGCAGAAACCCCATTCACCATTTCCACTCCATAGCGGCACCCGGGCTGCATCCTTGTGCAAGCCTCATTCACCATCGTCGCTCCATTGAAGCACTCAAACATTTTCCTTTTGTAAGCCCCATCAACCCTTACTTCCCCATAGTGGATCCCAGGAAGCTTCATTGTGTATGTCCCATGCCCCATTTCCACTGCATAACGGCACCCGACCAGCTTATTTTGGTAAGCCCCATCCATTGTTTCCCCTCCATAGCGGCACCCAGGTAGCTTCCTTTCTTAATAACTATCAACAATTATCACTCCTTAGAGGCACCCAGGAGGCTTCCTTACATAATCCCCATTGACCATTGATGCTCCATAGTGGCACATTGGCCGCTTCCTTGCGTAAGACCTATCCACCCTTATCGTTCCATCACGGCACTGAGGCAACTTCCTTGAATAAGACCCATCCACCATTGTCTCTCCACAGAGGCACCTGAAAATCTTCCTTACAAAGTCTCCATCTACTATTTATGATCCTTTGTGGTACTTGGGAAACTTCCTTGCATAAGCCCCAGTCACCTTTGATGCTCCAATGTTGTACCTGGGAATCCTCCTTGAATAATCCCCACTCACCATTGTCACTCCATAGCAGCACCCAGGCTGCTTCCATGATTAAGCCCCACTCACCACTAAAACTCCATTGTGGCACCCTGAAAACTTTCTTATGTAATCCCCACTAAATCCGTATTCATACACCCAAGACTATCCCTCTTGAAATGGGCATATTTCCATGCATAAGACCCAGCATGTATCCGGGTTGTTGTCCTTTTTGTACACCCTGATTAATCACACCTTTAAACTACATGGGTGTTGATCCTTGTTGTCTATACAGGGTATGTAGGAAACCTCCATGAGGATCAATCCCAACCCATGTTAAACCTTGGAATTCCCCCATTATAGGGGTGTACACTCTCGAATCTGCCCTCAGTGGTGTACAGATCAGCCTTCAGGGTGTGACATCTTCTCTTTATAGGGTACACCATTTTGGGTCTTCTCTTATTGAGTGTTCTGATCCATCCACATAGTAAACAGTCATGGATATCCCCCCTAAGGATTTACTATTCTGATCTGTCTCAATGAGATGTTCTGATCACTCTCCTACCATCTCTACAAGACATTAAACTCACTGACAAACTCTTGTAAAAAAATGATATCACTGAGTTCAACCTAAGAAGAATAACCTTTGGTGTAACCGTTTCATTAGTAGTTAAACTCATGGAATACCCTGTGATAAACATGGTAAGCAAAGGAAAACCTCATTGACATTCCTCCTACATAAGATACCCTTCAACAGACATGGGATGCCTCAGTTTTCGCACCCTTGTGATTCCCTCTTATGAGGAAGAATACAGATTCCTCATTGTCCACAAGTCTATAGATTCATTGACATTCCTGATGTTCTCATCTACTCCAAACGAAGGTTGATACTACGTCAATACCCCATGGAATGTCCTCAAAAATTTAGTTTAATTAACCAATGTCCACAAAGATATGGCATTGGGAACAAGATTCACGAACCATGACTCAATCATTATGGGAGACCCGGATTAGGTTATGAGTTCCAATGAGGAATACATGGAAGGAAGTGTAACGCCCGAGACTTTTATGAGAAATATTTTGTTTTTATGTTATATAAATCATCAAAGGAATCTTTCACACAACACTTTCTTGCTTTACACGCAACCAAGACCTTCCTCAATAGCTTGTGTCGTACGTAATACCGAGTTTCACTAAACAACGATATGCTATTAAAATAAAATTAAAACTGGCAGTCATGAATAGTAATAACCAATTTTTGAAATTTTGAAATTTTTATTTTTCAAAATGGACTTCATTTTTGGATTCGAAATATCAAAATTAGCTTAGGGTGAAATTTTGGTACTTTTCGGATAACTTTCATATTCTGTTGAATAGTCAAAATTACTTAATTTTAATTAAAACCAACTTTTTTAATCGAAATAATTAATAGTGATAAATTATTAATTTTAGTGGTTTTAAAGTATATTTAGAATATATTTTTTACAATTTAATACAATGTTCTTCATTGGATGTAATTTCACATTTAAACCAAACATAAACAAGTGTCAATCTTTTGATAGTTATTATCTCTTAAAAACACGCTATTTGTTTTGACGACGAGAATTAATTTTTATATTAGTTAATGTAACTGATATGTTTTGAATTTGGTAAAATAAGCATAATTTTTGAATTCATAATATCAAATATAGCTTAGGGCTAATTTTTGGTATTTTTCTGGAAACATTCATTTTTTGATGAATAGTGAAACCACTAAGTGGTAGTTAAAAAACTGATTTTTTCATAAAACATAATTTTACCGCTTCTGTGAGTATAATTTCAAAAATCAGAAAGACGCGGTTAATATCAAGGACTAAAATTTGTTTCAGTGAGATGAAAATAATTTTTTTGAATAGTAACTTGTTACTTTTTTTACCACGGTTAAAAGTAAATAGGGTAATTAAGGGTAATACTGTTATTATTTTTACCCAAACACATGTAACAATTTTATTGGATATGTGTAATTCGACAAAAAACAACTTTAGGAAGAAAATATGACCATTTAGGCCCACATGGATTAGATTAGGACAGTTATTATCAATTTATTTATAGAAGGGTTAAAATAGTTAAAATCAAAGATTAATAACTAAGTCATTTTTAATATAGGGTTATACATACGATAAATTCGACTATAAATATTCATTAGAAAGATAAAAATATTTCCTACATAATGGTATTTTATTTGTAATTTTTAGACAATAAATAATTTAATTTATTTATGGCACAATGATGATGCAATAATTATCTTATTAATGAAATATTGACATAATCGATGATATAAATACCCAAATAAAATCAATTTGAAACTATTTATGAATTAAAATAATTTTCTAGGTTAATATGAAATGTTATTATTGATTTAATTAACTTTGTTTGAACTATTCATTCTGTTATGATTTTCACAAAAATCAATTACCAAATAGTGTCAAAATTGACATAAAATAGTTTTTAAAGCAAATATTATATTATTAATGGTTATTTTATTCTTAAAAATATAGGGTTCATCCAAATGAATTAGATAAGGATATATATATATATATTAATAATAAAAAACTTGGTGGTCTCTTGGATGTATATGGTATGTTTATTAACTATATAATATAAAAATAGAATGTGACATGGTAAATGTCAATCTAATTAACTAAGAGTTAAAAATAAACGATAAGGTTAATATAATGACCTAAACTTTTCTATATTCTATTGGATGGGAGGATTTCGACCCATACCCACCTTAGCTTCTAAATAAATCAATTTGGAGCTATTAAAAACCGAATATGGATTTATAATAAAATTATATTTTTAGTTATTCCAAAGGTGCCCCTCACCTCCCTTATAAAAGGGCACCACCTCCCTCTCTTCCTCACACCACATTGAGCCTTCAAGCTCGGCCAAACCCTGCCAATTTCTCCTCTACACTTACATAGAAACATCCTAGAGTTCCTGGTCTTCTTCAAAGACCAATTTTATTGCCCTAAAAGGAGGTATCAAAGAAGCGCTTCAAAGAAGAGGTAATGTCCGTTACCGATTCTTTCAACTTTATTTCTTCTTCCAATTATTCTTATTTAGTTTTTCCATTATGAAGTAATAACATCAGTATCACTCATATATTTATATTTTATTATAAGTATGAAACAACACTATTTCACCATCTATCCGTCCTACGGAAAACGAAATCACCGCGCGTGCGTACGTACAGAATACCGTCTCCATGTCGTGATGTAAACTCTTTTCCACCACCACATTACATAGATGGGTATAATGGTGAAAATTATCACTATATATGATTATTGTAATGTGATATTGATTCTGAAATAGTATACATACACTCCAATACAATTCCATGATCATGGGAACGATATCATCGTTCGTGCGTACGTACGAAATACCGTCTCCACGATGTGATACGACTCGTTATACATGATCTTCATTGCATAATGATTATATAAATGAATTTAATGAATAATTATGATATATATAACCCTAATACCATTCTGTAAATAAGGTATCAATAACCTATAAAGAAAAATAATAATTTATTCGACAAAACATGCATAAGAACAAAAAGTAAAAAACACCCGAATAACAAGTAGTAATGAAATATTACTAAAAAGAAGCAAATAATATGACCATATACGAAATCATAAAAATATGTATGATTCTGGAATAATTCAATAACATTATTTAAATCATTATATAGGAGGTTCGGAAACTTACGAAGCAAATCGGACCTAAGGTAAGGGAAATATCACAATCTCATTTTTATTTGAGATTGTTAATACTTTGGAATTTACTGGTGTGTATATTATCATCCACATCAATGTTTCCTCAATATGTAATATTTATATCCTTCAAAAATAGTTTATATTCAATTTTACCCTTAGTTGAGTTTTTATTAAAAGATATGAAAGTAATCCTTTGTCGTTTTTTGTACGAGGCACTTTTTGACTTTTCCGACAAAAGTACAAGAAAAATGTTTTTTTAACTTATACGACATGAATGGATTTTTAAAACATTATTTCCAAGAAGTTTCCCTTAAAAGTTTTCATGTTTATTTTTAATCAACGTCTTTTATATTAGAATTGTATGACATGTTAAGAAAGGAGAAGTGTTTTTGAAGTAGAAAGGATATTTTCCTCAAGAATGGAGTTCAAGTGTTTTACCAAAAGTATTCTACATCTTTGATAATAAAGGGTTCTGTTTATATCCCTATTATTACATTTATTTGATTATGTTGTGATGGAATTATTTTTATAAATTACTTTATCTTATATGAAATGTTTTATGATGTCACAATGTTTAAGGTTCCATTTTTATTACATGGGTTATGCAATGATGTATGATTTATGATTTTGTGGCACAAAAAAGAATGGTATAATTATGAGATGGTTGGGACCTATATCTCCCTCCAATACATTGGGTAAAGATTTTATATCTCATGAGATAGAAATGGATGGAACGGAAGGTTAAACCGGTTTAGTGAAACAGGACTGAAACGAGGAGTGAACTCGGTTCAGAAATGGACTTTGTCCACTAAGATAGTCTTGGAAATTATTCTTGGCTAATAAGAAATGATTCTTTATGATTATTTGTGTATGCCAAGAAGTTTCATGTTTTAATTTATGATTATTGGTATCACATTTCACCAATATGATTTATCCCATGTTATGAAATTATGATCTCTTTTTCAGGTTATGATTTCCAAAATTATGTTCTTATGTACATGATGTGATTGATATTTCTTTTCTTTATCCTTACTGAGCATTTGAGCTCACCCTTTTATATGTTTTATTTCCATAGGTCAGGAAGAAGGTTATTAAGTAGGATATGCCAAAAGGGACTCTAGATATGATGAAATAAATGGGAGGCAAAGTAGATGCTTTAAGAACCAGTTGTTTATGTTTCCCAGTTTCTAATGACTCTATACCTATACGGTCCTTTCCTGGTTTTGTAATATGTTGTAATAAGTGTGCTTCAATTCTGATGTAATAACAATGTATGTAAAGTATGGGTCGTTATAGTTAGTATCAGAGGAAAGGTGTAGTCATCCATTGGAAACTAGGATGTGAAATCCATAGTAAGAACCCTAAGGATAAGTCTAAGCATAGAACACAATCTTAGTGTTTTAGAAATGGCCATGAATAACCAATGATAAGACCTTATGTTTGAAATTTTATTCTTGATTATGTGGTTTTCCTATTATAATTAGTTTTGCTCACACTATTCTTCTTGGTTGTAGTAAATGGCTGGAACCCGATGGAACCGTGATAATGTGGAATGCGACGGGCAATGAAATGATTGTCCCCCTGAGCAACAAAATGTTATGGGAGCTGGAATGAAATATCTATTAACCATGCTCACACAACATTCTCAAGCTATGAATCATGCAGGACTTTAAAACGTGCAAAGAAGCAACATTCTGTTGAATCCTTCATGAGGCATCGTCCATCTTCATTCAGCGGGTCTACTGATCCATTAGTTGCTGAACAATGGATTAGTACTACAGAAAAGATATTTTCAGTTCTTCAATGTTCTGAATATGATAAATTCATCCTAGAAGTGTATCGTTTGGAATGAGATGCTGATCAATGGTGGAATCTTATTTAGAATACGAGGCAAAGGGATGAAATTGAGTCCATGGAATGGGACGAGTTCAAGAACTTATTTTTCATTATGTTCTTTCCTCATATTCTCCGAACAAAGATGGAGAAAGAGTTTCTTGAAATGAAGTAAAAGGATGATGAATCTGTTGGTAACTATGAGTTTTTTTACAAGACATGCAAGCTATACTTCTGGTGTTATTATCCAACCTTAGAGTAAGATATATCTATTCTTTAGTTGCTTAAAACGAAGTCTTAGAAAGTTTTTATCCATAAGGTACTTCAATAACTATGAGGAAATCGTTCGATGTGCTCTCAAAGTAGTGATGGAGATTGGAGTAACCCATCAGTCATATGGGTTTGATAAGAAGAGGAAAAGGAATTCAAAGGAAAATATAAATAGCACACTAAAAAAATATGAGTTTTCCCTTATGCTCAAAGTGTGGAAAGTAACATGGAGGGAGTTTTCTTAAAGGGACAAGTAAATGTTTCAAATGTGGAAAGGAAGGTCATCGGGAATTTTAATGCCACAATGATGGGAAGAAGATGTCTAATGATGAAAAGTAATGGATACACATAATGAACCTACTACACTTCAATGTATCAAGTGCAAGGAGATGAGGCATTATAAAAATCAATTCCTAAATCCAAGGGATGATGATGATGGTCGACATCAACAATCTCTTAAGGCTAAAGACCAAGGAAAGTCACATGTAATTTCTATCAGTGATGTGGAGTACGATAACGATGTGGTGAAAGGTACACTTACCATCCACTCTAAAGTAGCAAATTTTTTATTTGATTCTGGATCCACCCACTCTTTTATTTATGAATAATTTTCCAAGATTATCACTAAATCACCTCAACAATTAGATGTTGAGTTAGCTGTGACAACCCCTAATGGAACAACAGTGGCATCAACAATTTATAATTCTTCCCCGATTGATGTTTGTGGGAATGTCCTTCCTGGAAATCTTGTGATCCTTACTATAGTGGAAATTGATGTGATTCTTGGCATGGATTGGATTTCATTATATGGATTTCATTTCAATTGCCAAAGAAGGGAAGTCACATTTCATATTCCAGATCAATCTATGATTATCTATCGATGCAAGGATGAACATAACTTTCCATTGGAAATTTCTTCCATCTTATGGGTCTTGATTCCACTAAATGAGGGTTATTTATCTCAAATGTATGGAGAGAAAGTCACCATTAAGAATATGCCCGTTGTATGCGAGTTTGATGATGTCTTTCTAGAGGAATTGATGGGTCTTCCACAAAATCGTGAAGTTGAGTTTTCAATTGAACTCGTACCGGGTGCTTTTCCTATTTCAAAGACACCTTATAGAATGGCCCCAATTTATTTGTAGGAATTGAAGAAGAAAATCCAAGAGAATCTTGATAAGGTATCCATACGCCCTAGTGCATCACCTTGGGGAGAACCTATTCTGTTTGTTAAGAAGAAATATGGGTCAATGATACTCTTCATTGATTATCAAGAACTTAACAAGATCACTATCAAGAAAAAATATCCTCTCCAACGCATTGATGACTTATTTGACCCACTACACAGATCTCAATACTTTTCCAAGATTGACCTCCATTCAGGGAATCATCAATTAAGGGTCAAAATGGAGGATATACCAAAGACATATTTCCGTATAAGGTATGGACACTATGAATTTATAGTGATTCTATTTGGTCTTACTAATGCCCCTGCTATCTTCATGGATATGATGAATAGAGTCTTTAGAGACTATCTTGATCAGTTTGTGGTAGTCCTTATTGATGATATTCTTTTATATTAAAAGAGAAAGTAAGAACATGATGATCACTTGAGAAATAAATTGAAGGCCCTGAGAAAGGAGAAACTTTATGCCAAATTTACCAACTGTGAATTTTGGCTTCAAAAAGTTTAATTTTTGTGTCCCATAATCTCAAAAGAGGGGATATCTGTGGATCTAGAAAAAATAGAGGTTATCGAAAGATGGTCAATACCAACAACAGTAAATAAGATCCGATGTTTTCTTGGGTTGGCTGGATATTATCGACGTTTTGTGAAAGATTTCTCACGATTATCTAATCCACTCACCAATTTGACTCGGAAAGGAGTTAAGTTTGTTTGGACGGAGGAATGTGAATAGAATTTCAAGGAGTTGAAAAGAAGGTTATCCAGTGCACCTATGCTCACACTGCCTTGTAGTGGAGAATGGTTTGTGATCTACAATGATGAATCCAAGAAGGGATTGTGGTGTGTTCTTATGAAAAATGATATGGTGATAGCTTATGCCTCACGAAAATTGAAAATACATGAGCAAAATTACACAACTCATGATTTGGAGTCAGATGCGGTAATTTTTGCATTAAAGATTTGGAGGCATTATATTTATGGAGAAAGATGTGATATTTATACTGATCATAAAAGTTTAATGTATATTTTCACACAAAAGGAGATAAATATGCGCCAAAGAAGATGGTTGGAGCTGATTATGGATTATTAATGCTCAATTCATTACCACACTGGGAAAGAAAACTAGGTGGCAGATGCATTATGTCGACAAGACCATGCCAGTTTATCCATGATAAGGATCACAAAAGAACCAATATTTATGGATTTACAAAGGATGGTTCTTTGAATTATAATGGAAGGGGAAAAATATTATCTTTGTCAAATGAGTGTTCAACCATCAATACATGTGAATATTAAAGTGGCACAGAAAGAAGATGTAGAGTAACAAAAGAAGGTGGAAAATGTACCTAAATTAAACCTTGATTGTGATGGGATAATAATGTTCAGGAATCGGGTTTGTGTTCCTCCAATCCCATAATTAAAGAAGGAGCTGCTGGATGAGGCTCATATTTCTTCACACTCTATTCATCCTAGAAGCACGAAGATGTATAGGGATCTGAAAGAGTACTTCTGGTGGGATTGCATGAAAAGAGATGTTGCTGAATATGTCTCCCGATGCTTGGTTTGTCAGCAAGTTAACGCTGAGAGACAGAAGTCTAAGGGGATGTTACAACCATTACCCATACCATAATGGAAATGAAAAAACATCACTATGGACTTTGTCACATGAATTCCTAAAACATCCAAAGGGAATAATTCTATCTGGTCATAGTTGATCGTCTTATAAAGTCTACACACATCATTTGTATTAGAGAGGATTTATCTCTGGATCAGCTTGCCAGGATATATGTAAAGGAAGTGGTAAGATTGCATGGAGTACCACATTCTATTATATCTGATTGGGATCTGAGGTTTACCTCAATGTTGTGGCGAAGTCTTCATCATACTCTGGATACATAGTTGAGTTTCAGCACTACTTGTCATCCTCAGATAGACGGTCAGTTTGATAGAACAATTCAAACTCTAGAAGATATGTTGAGAGCTTGATCGATGGATTTCAAAGGTGGTTGGTATCAACACCTCCCTTTGGTGGAATTTTCTTATAATAATATCTTTCACTCTAGTATTCAGATGGATTCTTATGAATCTCTCTATGGAAAGAAATGCAGGACTCCAACTTTCTGGGATGAAGTTAGGGAAAGAAAGTTATTAGTACCTGATAATGTTGAGGAGATGGCAGAAAAGGTCCGATCTATTAAACAACACATAAGAGCAGCTGAGAGTCAATAGAAATTTTATGCCGACAACCGAAGAAAAGACCAAGAGTTTGAAATGGGTGATAAAGTGTTCTTACGAATATCTCCCTGGAATAGGGTCATGAGATTTTGAAAGAAGGGGAAGTTGAGCCCTAGATATATCGGTCCTTTCCAAATACTCAATCATGTTGGAAAAGTAGCCTACTGATTGGTGCTTCCACCGAATCTCTCTCAAGTTCACGATGTGTTCCATGTATCTCTCCTGAGAAAGTACATACCTGATCCTTCACCTTTACATAGCTCAGAAGTTGTACCGCTGGAACATGATCTTTCTTATGAAGAATAGCCGATAGAGATTCTCGATCGTAGTGAAAAAGTCATACGGAACAATACCACTCGCTTGGTGAAAGGTTTATGGAGGAACCGCCAATTAGAAGAAGCTACATGGGAGCTTGAGGATATGATGAGGGAAAGGTATCCCCATATATTTGTTACAATGTGACGAATTTCAAGGACGAAATTCATTTTAACGGCGGTAAAATGTAACGCCCGACACTTTTATGAGAAATATTTTTTTTATGTTATATAAATCATCAAAGGAATATTTCACACAACACTAGCTTTCTTTACACGCAACTGTGGCCTTCCTCAATAGCTTGTGTCGTATGCAATACCGAGTTTCAGTAAACAACGATATGATATTAAAATATTATTAAAACTAGCCTTTATGAATAGTAAATACCACATTTTGAAATTTTTTTTAATTTAATATTTCAAAATGGATTTCATTTTTGGATTCGGAATATCGAAATTAGCTTATGGTTAAATTTTGGTACTTTTCACATAACTTTCATATTCTAATGAATAGTAAAAATTACTAAATTTTAATTAAAAACTACTATTTTAATTGAAATAATTAATAGTGATAAATTATTAATTTGAGTGGTTGTAAAGTATATTTAGAATATATTTTTTACAATTTAATACAATGTTGTTCATTATATGTAATTTCACATTTAATCCAAACATAAACAAGTGTCAATCTTTTGATAGTTATTATCTCTTAAAAACACGCTATTTGTTTTGACGACGAGAAATAATTTTTAAATTAGTTAATGTAACTGATATGTTTTGAATTTGGTAAAATAAACATCATTTTTGAATTAATAATATCAAATATAGCTTAGGCCTAATTTTTGGATTTTTTTTGGAATATTTCAATTTTTGATGATTAGTGAAACCACTAAGTGGTAGTTAAAAAAACTGAATTTTTCATAAAATGTAATTTTTCCGCTTCTGTGAGTATAATTTCAAAAATCCGAGAGACACCGTTAATATGAAGGACTAAAATTTGGTTCAATGAGATGAAAATAATTTTTGGCGAATAGTAACTTTTTTCTTTTTTACCACGGTTAAAAGTAAATAGTGTAATTATGGGTAAACACGTTATTATTATTATCCTCACACATGTAATAATTATATTGGATAAGTGTAATTTCCCAAAAACAACCTTAGGAATAAAATATGACCATTTAGGCCCACTTGGATTAGATTAGGACATTTATTATCAATTTATTTAATGAAGGGTTAAAATAGTTAAAATCAAAGTTTAATAGTTAAATCATTTTTAATATAGGGTTATACATAAGACAAATTCGATTATAAATATTCATTAGAAAGCTAAGACGATTTACTACATAATTTTATTTTATTTTTAATTTTTAGAAAATAAATAATTTAATGTATTTATGACACAATGATGATGCAGTAATTATCTTATTATTGAAATATTGACATAATTGAAGTTATAAATACCCAAATAAATGTAATTTGAAACTTTTTATGAATTACAATAATTTTCTAGGTTAATATGACATGTTATTATTGATTTAATTAACTTTGTTCTAACTAATCATTCTGTTATTATTTTCAAAAAATCAATTACCAAATAGTGTAAAAATTGACATAAAATAGTTTTTAAAACAAATATTATATTATTAATTTTTATTTTATTCCTAAAAATCTATGGTTCGGCCAAATGACTTAGATAAAGTTATATATATTAATAATAAACAACATGGGGGTCGCTTGGATATATATGGTATGTTTATTAACTATATAATATAAAAATGCAATGTGACATGGAAATGTCAATCTCATTAAATAAGATTTAAAACTAAAATAATTCAATTTGGAGCTATTAAAAACCGAATATGGCTTTATAATAAAATAATATTTTTAGTTATTCCCAAGGTGACCCTCGCCTCCCTTATAAAAGGGAACCTCCTCCGTCTCTTCCTCACACAACTTTGAGCCTTGAAGCTTGACCAACCCCTAACAATTTCTCCTCTCCACTTCCCTAGAAACATCCTAGAGGTCCTGGTCTTTTTCAAAGACCAATTTTAGTGCCCTAAAAAGAGGTATCAAAGAAGCGCTTCAAAGAAGAGGTAATGTCTGTTACCGATTCTTTCAACTTTATTTTTTCTTCCACTTCTTCTTATTTAGTTGTTTCATTATGAAGTAATAACATCAGTATCAATCATATACTGATATTTTATTATAAGTATGAAACAACCCTATTTCAGCATCTATCCATCCTACGGAAAACGAAATCACCGCGTGTCTGTACGTACGGAATACCGTCTCCACGTCGTGGTGTAATTTATTTTCCACCACCACCATACTTGGATTGGTATAATGATTTAAATAATGACTATATATGATTATTGTAAAGTGATATTGATTCTGAAATAGAATACATAAACTCCAATATAATTTCACGATCATGGGAACAATATCGTCACTCATGCGTACCTACGGAATATCGTCTCCACGATGTGATGTGACTCGTTCAACATGATCGTAATTGAATAATGATTATATAAATTAATTTAATGAATGAATATGATATATATTACACTAATACCATTTTGGAAATGAGGTATCAATAACCTATAGAAAATAAGAATTTATTCGACAAAACATGCATAAGAACAAAAAGTAATAATCACCGGAATAACAAGTAGTAATGAAATATTACTAATAAGAAGCTAATAATATGTCCATATATGATATCATAAAAATAAGTATGATTCTGGAATAAGTCAATAACATTATTTAAATCATTATACAGTAGGTTCGGACACATACGAAGCAAATTAGACCTAAGGTAAGGGAAATATCACAATCTCATTTTTATCCGAGATTGTTTATACTTTGTAATTTAATGGGGTGTATTTTATCATACACATCCATGTTTCCTCAATATGTAATATTTGTATCCTTATACAATAGTTTATATCCAATTTTACCCTTCGGTGAGTTTATAGTAAAAGATATGAAAGGAATCGTTTGTCGTTTTTCGTACGAGGTACTTTTTGACTTTTATAAAAAAAGTACGAAAGAATGTTATTTTTAACTTATATGACATGAATGGATTTTTTAAACTTTATTTCCAAGAAGCTTCCCTTACAAGATTTCATGTTAATTTTTAATCAACTTCTTTTAGTTTATAATTGTATGACATGTTAAGAACAGGAAAGTGTTTTTGAAGTAGAAAGGATATTTTCCTGAAGAATGGAGTTCAAGTGTTTTATCAAAATTATATTCCATATAAGATAATAAAGGGTTATATTTCTATCCCTATTATTACATTGATTTGATTATGTTGTGATAGAATTATTTTTAAAAATTCCTTTATCTTATATGAATTTTTTTATGATGTCACGATGTTTAAGGTTCCAATTTTTATTACATGGGTTATGCAATGATGTATGATTTATGATTTTGTGGCACACATAAGAATGGTATAATTATGAGATGGGTGGGACCTATATATACATCCAATACATTGGGTAATTATTTTATATCTCATGAGATAGACATGGCTGGAATGACAGGTTAAACCGGTTCAGTGAAACAGGACTGAAACGAGGAGTGAACTCGGTTATGAAATGGACTTTGTCCACTAAGATAGTATTGGTAATGATTCTTGACTAATAAAAAATTATTCTCTATGATTATGTGTGTATGACACAATTTTTCATGTTTTATGTTATGATTATTGGGATTACATTTCACCACTATGATTTATCCCATGTTATGAAATTATGATCTCTTTTGGAGGTTAACATTTCCAAAATTTATGTTCTTATGTATATGATGTTATTGATATTTCTTTTTTTTACCCTTACTGAGCATTTGAGCTCACCCTTTTGTATGTTTTATTTCCCCAGGTCAGGAAGATGGATATTAAGTAGGATTTGCCAAAAGGGACTCTAGATATGATGAAATAAATGGGAGGCAAAGTAGATGCTTTATGATCCATTTGTTTTTGATTCCCAGTTTCTAAAGACTCTATACCTATACGGTACTTTCATGGTTTTGTTATATGATGAAATAAGTGTTCTTAAATTCTGAAATAATAACAATGTATGTAAAGTATGAGTCGCTATAGGAAGAACCAACATCCCATCATCACATTTCGACAAAGGAGGAAATGTCCCAGAATAAGTGACAGACATTGTCTGCCTTTGGAGAGCGGTAATTCAGGGCCACAGCTACACACCCTCCACGGACAAATGTGCATGTCCTGACAAAAGAGTTGGAAATAGTAGCTTATGTTGGAAATTTTTTTCAACCCAAATGAATTGATACATGTGAATTTGTTGGAGTGGTGAGTTTATTTATATATTGGAAGATGAGGGGATTACTATTAAATATTTTAATGATGGAATCCAAGAAAAGTATTTTACATATAAAGTGTCTTCAATAAAGAAATATATTCAAAAAAGATATGATATGTTTTATATATGTTGGTAAAATGTATTATAAACATGTGTATAGGTCATTTTGGCCCTTAAGATCATGGTTAGTACCTTGTTAAACTAATTTTCCCCATACCCAATATAATTGATTTTAATTGAATTGTCAAATAATCTTGGTCAAAATTATGTTGATCATATTAGTGATTATAAATTATTATGAATAATAAAATGAAATATATTTTTCTAAACTCAAATCATAGAAGTGTAAGATCAAAAAGTTTAATTAATATTGTAGATGGGACAACAATGCGGGGTTATAAAAGGAAAATGATAAAGGCACTGTACATTTTTATATTGAATTTTAAATTGATTTAAATAACCTAAATTAAATAAATTAATTTTTAAATTATATAAAATTACATCAAAAAAGTTATTATATAGTTTATAAATAATTTATATGATAAATTAGTTTTTATTAAAATTTATGTAATTTATCACTATTCATAAAAAACTAAAAATTCAAAGAAAAAATCAAAGATAACACTCTAATGTAATTTTGATGTTTATATTTGAAAAAAGATATTTATTTTGTCAAATAATAATTATAAACATTTCAAAATTCTGTTTTATTAAATGTTCGCAATTAATAGGCTCCAAAACCCCCTTTATAAATATATAGCTATTTATGCATAATATTGAGTTTTTTCATATCTTATTCCTATAAAATCAAATGTATGAAAATAAAAATGTTATATTTTATTTATTATATATATATTGTTAATATCACTCACTAATAATAATTTAATTAATTTATTAGGATAAAAAACCATTATATGTATAAAATATTATATTATATTCACTTGGTTATTTTATGAATTTATAATAATTTGGTAAAATATGAATTAATTTTATATTTTATAAAATAATATAATCTAATTATTTAGTTAATTATTTTCATAATCACAAATTTATCAAGTAGGATATATTATATTATTTTATATAATTATAATTTATTATTATTCTGTTGTTTGGTAAAACGTGGTCCTGTGTGTAACAAAATATATCAAACTAACACATTTTTTGGTGAGATGTATGATAAATCATTAGTTTTTTAATTTCAATCCATACAATATAATAAAAATAGTAAATATATTTTAAAGACATGGTGAGTAATATTCTCTTATATTCTTGGTGTTGTGTTTCATATACTCCATACCGTACAATGTTTTTACTTTTGAATTTTTAGAGTGTTACATTCAACATAAAATAATTAAATTTCCTCATCATAATATCAATAAGATCTTTGAAAAATATGGTATGATATTTGAAAATAATATATTTCTTAAAAATACACAACTTAGTTAGGGATAATAACAAATATTTTTAATAATAGGGAATGGAAAATGTGATTGTGACCACAAAACAAGTCGTTAAAATTGGAGAACATTAGTGAAAACATGGATTGTGTAGAGAAATCTAAAAAACTTGTTCTGATGGAGAGTGATAGTTAAAATTATTGGCTAACTGTTAATGACTACAAATACATATACTATAGGTATGAATGATTTCATTTATATCATCCAAAATAATTATACGAGGATAATACTTTTAAAAAATCCTTTTCTAAGAGTTGAGTTATTCTTTCACTATAGGGCATTGTAAGAAAATAATATAACTTTATTTGTTTTCTTTTCATTAACATAATATTATCATTTTCATTATATGTTAATCTTTTTTTACTTAATTTCATTCAACCTATTGTATCATTTAATGATGTAATAAATTAACCCCTGAAACCTTATCCAATGATAAAAAAAACCGTTAAAAAAATTGTTAACCATGTGACCTTTAAACAATAATACGATCTAAATTTTTTGAATGAAGGTCATTGAATTTTCAATTTTTACTTATCACAAGTCATTAATCCACTTCCAATGTCACTGTTTACGCTCCTTTTTGTCACATTGTCTAAAAGTATGGAAAGGGAAATGAATTATTACAATGTGATTCATCCTTTGAAGAAACATCAAAAATCGACAAAGGGATGAACAAAGAGAACATTTCCCATTGGTCGTGCAAGTTCCATCATTGTCGTGCAAGTATACTTGCACACCCCCTAATGGTCATGCAAGTGACTTGTGCTCCCTATGTGATAACCGCCTGTGAACATCTCCAGCCTATAAATAGACCCTGTGGGCCCCCATTTGAAGGAGGAATTTTTCCAAAAACTCATATTTTAGCTCCCGGCGCCCTAGTCTCTTCTCAAAGCTTCTGAAACACTTATAAGGTTATTTCTTACCACGAACGAGAGATCTAAAGAGGGGGAGGAATGCCTAAGTGTTGAAACTCATCAACACCTACGCGCCTGAGTGTCCTTCCCTTAAGGGAAATGTCCACACTTGCGCGCCGCCTTAATCCTTCAATATAACTTGCGCGCCACTCTTCTAGAAGAACCTAAAGATGATTCTAAATGATTTATCCAAGAGTCGCTCAAGTATTACCCTACTGGTTAACGATCATGCAAGTATGCATGTGTCGCGCAGGTATACCTGCACGACCAAGACTTGCGCACCCACCCAGTACATGCGCGCCTACCAGGACTTCCACGCCCCTACCTTTTTGAGTTCCCTTCTTTCCCATTACACCCCTCTTAAGCCATTCCACCTCTCATATTCATGATTCAGTCTTCAAGACACTCTTCAATGCCATTTATGGCATGATTTCTTGATTTGAATTCCTTATCTGAAAGGAATTATATTGAATATCTCTCAAAACCTAGTGATTTACACATCTTCATGCCACTAATGAATAGGATTTCATTCATTCAACCTCATCCTTTAAGATTAGAGAACTCATTAACATGGGAATCCTCCTTAGGAGGAAGTCCCCACCATAATTCTCTTAACCTGGGCCTCCTTTTCTGGAGTAAGCCCCAGTCCCCAAATTCGGGCATCCTCCTTAGGAGTAAGCCCCAAGTCCTCATTAACCTGGGCTCCTTTTCTGGAATAAGCCCCTGTCTCAAATATGGGCATCCTCTTCAGGAGTAAGCCCCAATCATAATTTCTCTTAACCAGTCCTAATTTACCTTTGATCTGGGATTCCTTCTCAAGAGTAAAACCCAATCATAAGTCCTCTCCTAATTTGGGACTCCTTTTCAGGAGTAAGCCCCAAGTTGGAGTATTCAAATCTCCAAGAAGTACATATAACTTTATGGATCATGTTCCTAGATTTCTTCCATGAAGTAAATACTAATCTTCACTTATCTGGGTATTCATACATACATAAGTCCCACACTATTTCTTATGATTTCATCTTTCATGGAACAATTGTCTGATCTTTACCAATACCTCTTGTTTCTCACACCAAGCATGACTCACATTATCTTAGAGTGTAAAAGTAATTATGGCATCCATATGTGAGACATCAATCATAAACATCTTACTCCCTTACTCGAACTACGTGGTTTATGATTCCTTTTGTAAACAAAGGATAAGTAGATAGCCCATCTACTGGTTCAATCCCAACTCTGAATTAATCCATGTCCTTATAAATAACAATAAACTTCAAGTTCCCCACTGAGTGGATTTAAAACCAGCAAGGTTATCATAATGACCAAGATACTTTTACGTATCAAAGGATACCATTGAATAAGAATCTATAACAAATACAGATTATTCTTTATCAATCAAGAACCTCGAATAAATATAAAAGAATCTCTAAATTTCCTACATATCAATCAATGAATGTAAGATCTAATGGAAATCTCTTTTTTACTTGGTAATGTAATAAGGATTCATGAACATAACTTAAATCTATAAAGAGAGTCACAGAGTAGACAATAATTCCCCTAAAAAAGGTGTGATGAGTCTGACCTCCCATCCTCTCGACCAATGCAAATTCCTAAGCCTCATCAGTCCACAAACTAATGAGCGCCTGCCTTTGGAAAGTAGGTCCAAATGGATATGGAATCATTGGATGTTTCCAGTTCTACAATCAAACCCATTAGAAACCGATTTGAATGTTTGAACCTTCAATCAAGGAGGTCATCACCAAATTCCAAGGGAAACAAAAAATATTGAACCCGGCGTGAATCCATAACCAAGTTAAAATGATGTTTTACCAATTTGTTACGCCCCTATTTAAAACTCAATGAGAGGGACAATTAAAACAATAATTGACATATGTGCTTACCCAAAATATGTAGTGGATGAATTTATCTTGATTACATCTGTTATATCATACATGCACTCTTTTTCCAAGATTTTCTACAATCTATGAAATGGATTCTCTCTAGTTCACACCTGTGAATACCGTCATTGCGAATGCCACTAATGCTACTCCTGTTGGATCATCGCCCGCTCTAAATATGATATCACCTAATCAGCATCTTCAATGATGGGTATCAAATGCGCTGCTTAAGGAGTATCGTGAACACAGTACCATCCCAACACTGGAGGCTGCCCGACAAGCCCTCGAAGTGAACAACTCACACCGGTCATCCGGGGAATGATGAACAGTGATCAAGAAGTTGGCGGTGCTGACTACCGTATCCAACCATTTCGGGTCATTGTACATGGAACACAATCACTGTTAACTCCCTTATTCTAAGTAGGTGAATGATCAGGTCCATCAAGGACTTAATTCAAGTAGACTAGAGTCCTTCCCAATGGATCCCAACAACAATTTCCGCAAGACTTGTGCGGCAGTGCGCCCTCAACATGATGAGGGAACCAAATCCAGGCATTCGACTCAGGTTCCTCAAACTCATGCTGGAAAGAAGAATAGCCAGAGGCGAAATCCAGTTAACAGTGAGAAGGTTCTCATCTCTTCCATCTCTGGAGAAGTACACCAACCTAACTTGGTGACAAGCAATGAGTGGGCACACACACCAGCCCGTTTTAATTCCGATTTCCAGAAGACTGGTCTGGAAGCAGCACGCCAATCCCGTCAGGCAATTCTGGCGGAGTATTATAGAAAGGAACACACAACTGTTTATACGTCATAAGTTAGTTTGCAGGCTCGGATGACTACATATGATGGATCTCATCAACCACGTTCAGCGAAGTGAAATCAGCAGGCACATACACCTGCTAATATTAATCAATCCTACCAACAGTCTCGCTTGGTAGTATTCGGAGAAGTCAGTCTGAAATCTTCGGCGAAAAACAGGAGGCAGAATCAACTCTCTGCCCCCACACTTGAGTACTGTAAGGATTCACTGACAGGAAAAGGAGGACAGGAGCAGGCACAAACACCTACACCAATCACAGAATGGACGTATATCCCCATTCCAGAAGCTGAAGTCACCAAGAATAATTTATCAATGGTGAAAGATCATAAGAAAATACTTGGTCATATTCTGGATGATTTCTAGGATATTATAACAGCTTCAGCAGCATCTCAGGGAAAGACACATAAATCTATCCCGACTAGTGGAGTGAAACATCAACAATTCACTCCAGAACAGACAGACACATCTATTCCAGTCCAAGAGGGTTGTGGGGCATACTCCCCCATATCATACGTACAACCACATTAGGAACATACACCTGATTTGAGTGGATATTGTCAGCCTAACCTGTCCATCTTTTCTGATCAGTCACATACACCTACTTAGAGTAGCCACTTTTGTCAACAAGTGGTTTCCAAAGTGAGTAAAATGGCGTCTATGAAAAAGACCTTCCCAACATAGTCATGAGAGCAAGATCCAATCTGTAACAAGGCCTTGCTCAATTCTGGATTTCTTGAATCCCTCAGACAGCTATCTATTGGAATTCAAGATTCTACTCCCTCATTTCTCAATAATGGGAACATTAATTCTGAAGGTCTTCAACAGACACTTCCTCATGAAGGCTTGCTTCATGAAATTTCGGTCGATCTCGACGTTTCGTCTTCAGATGAGAGCCACAGGAACCCTATGTGTGGTCAAAAGACCAAGGAGCAAGAGATCTCATCTTTTGCTGTAACCCATTATGGTGGTCCTCTCCATGATGATGAATTTCTCTGCGAAATTCCTCTCCACAGTAGTGATGCACATTGCCCGGAAAATGTTTCAGTGGACAATGTAGTGCCGAGAAAGCCCTCTTATCTTAAGGCACTTACAAATTCGAAAACAGTCATGTCTGATGCTTCATCGCTAGCAGGTGAAATATTTTCTCAATCAAAAGATAGTCCAGGGTGTAGGTCATTCTCCGAACCACCCCTAAGTCATGAATATTCTAGTTTGATCAATGATTTCTCTACCAATCATGTTAAATCCTATGACGCAACAGGGTAGCACCAGCTCTGGTCAAAACAGTTAGAAGAATCTTCATCAAATGATAAAGAGGAAATGATGAACATGATAAAACAACTGGCTAAAGGCGAAGTTTCAGTCATGTTTTGGCCTCTGGCTGACTCTCAGTATGACATTCCAGAAATGTTGAGGGAAGATAGAATTAGTGATATTTGCCTCAACATATGGAAAACTCTTTTTCAGTTGAAAAAGAAAGTATTATCTTATGATGAATATGAAAATAATCTTAAGATAATAGAAGGGTTACAAAGTCAGATTGATTTGTCATCTCTATATGTCTCTCGATATCCAAAGGATGAAAAGTAGTAGAGATCCCTTCAACATTCATGCCTTGGCTCACTAGGAAGATTGCATCAGTTAATTGCCAATGCCCCATCTAGAATTCATGTTAGAGGATGGGGTGTTAATGGAGTACTACATTTCACGGTGCTCTCCAGTCAGCAAAGCCCGTCGAAAATGGTCTCAGGCAATGATATTACCCATGGTCGGCCATAGTCAATGGGCTTTGTTTTTAACCAAAAGCTTACCCAAGAACACGCCTCAACTAGGTCCTCTCAAAATCAAGAATATAGAGAACAATTTGTTGAATTAGTCCTGAATCAAGAGAATGACAATATTGAACATGCCTCTCGTGTGGAGCAAGCACATCATCATGTGACAGAAGTGTCGGAATTCATCCAACGGTCTTTTGAACCAGGTGATAAATGTGGATACAGTTTAATGCATCCAGCTAATTTCTAGACTAAGGTTTACAGGATTAGGAGAGCTTTTAAGAAGGTCTCGGACATTACATGTAAAGAGCCACCCCAGCTCGCCAGACTGGGGACTCCATTAAACCAACCCACAAAATCAACAAAAAGGATTTGATGAGTTGAGCGAGAACAATAGGAAAAGCCCCAGTCCAACAGACTGGGGAATTTTTCAAATAATCAATCCCCTCCTCAGAGAAAGTCAGTATTTTCTCGACTGGGGAAGAAGCCTCAAGAGGAACGAATAGCCAAATTATCTGGAGACTGCCTCCAAATTATGGATCATCAAGAAGTTCCTGAGGGATCGAATAAAAAAAGACAATGTATCATCAAACACATAGAAGAAGAACATATCACATAAAGGCTGATATAAGGGATGTGACGCATTATGCATCAATCAATGTCATAAATTCCATTGTTTCTGATCCACCAGATGAGGCTCACTCTGGGGACTCAGATGAAGAGGATCCTGTTGGAACCAGGTTCTTCAAAGCATGATTTGGTGTATGGTTTGTGTTTGTTGTCAATCCTCAGTGGAAGTTCAGGGTGTGAACCAACAAAGCGATCATACCGTTCAGGAAGAAAACAGTAGTGAAGGTGTCGTTGTTTCCCAGTGTTTGCCAAATTTTTGGGCCTGAAATTCCGTAAATAAAGTAAAGTGTTTTTGGAAATGATACTTGCGCGCCGAGCTCTTTGAGGATGAAAGACTTGCGCGCCATATGTTTTTGAGGATCAGAACATCACAATTTGGCTAAGGAAAGAAGGTCGTGCAAGTGTGGGTTGGGTGGCGCAAGTAACTTGCGCGACAGAGGATCTGGAGACAGGACTTGCGCGTCGTCGAGGGACTTGCACGCCGCCGCGCAGGGGGTCCAGTTTTCCTATAAATACTGGACCACCCCTCCTCATTTCCAATGGAGTTCAAGGCCGAGAGATTGTTCGAGCTCTCGTCGCGCAGGTGGTTGAGTCGCACAGGTGGTTGTTTTGTCGCGCAAGTAGAGCTTGCGCGACGGTGTTTGGCTGTTCTCCCAAGGCAGTTTGGAAGAGAAAGGAAGTGGATCGCGCAAGTATTTAGTTCAAGAAGGCAGTGTCGCGCAGGTGCTTCAGTGACACTTGCGCGCCAGTTTTGTCTCGCGCGCCTGAGACTTGCACGCCGCCGGGAGACTTGTGCGCCGGGCTTGAAAAGGAGACCTAGACACTATTGAAGCACGCCTGCCTCGCTGGAGCTGCACGAAAGCCGAGAATCTACTCGGTCCATTCGAGGAAAAGTGATATTCTTCTTCTAGTGAGAATCGGACTTCAATAGAGCATCTACATTCAACAAAGGATGCACTCTTATGCAAATGAAGAAGAGACCTACACATCTATAAACTGAGTGGGACTTCACCAACGGCCGTGAGCCAGGGGGAGTCAACGGGAGTGACCCGAGGGACGCAGTGAGCTATCCCTGAACAATTGTAAAGGCAGTGAGCCTGGGACAGAGTGTCTGTACCCGAACTTTTGTATCCGTATCTAGTGAAGCATAGTGGATTTAGGTACGACCGGCAACCGGTCGGCGTATGCTCCTTTGACGTAGCCCTTAGTGGTGAACCAAGTAAAAATGGATGTGTCCTCTCTGTGCATGTGAATGTTTTCATTTTGATCATAATCATCATACAGGTTCAACAAGTTCCTACCAACGTGGGAACAAGATCCAACACATTAAAAGAAAAAGTGGTCACCCTGATTCACCCCTCCCCTCTCAGGGTGTCCCGGGGTCCTTCAGTTCCTGCTCAAGAAGATGTATGCACAGACACAAATGAAGAAGGTGTGCGTACATGAAATAAAAGGATTACTCAGAACCTGGGTAATCTTTCGAGTAACCCACATACCCCTTTCCGAAAATGATTCTACAAAGGGACGGGGAAGAATCAGGTTACATATATTTCCTCTGGAGAAGGACAATCACTCTCACTAGAGAAAAGGTTTGCACAACAGGAGGAAGAAATGAAGGAATTAAGGAGGTTGAATGCAGAACTAATTTAGATTAGTCTTTTTCCTGAGCGTTCTGGTGTCATTCAGCCAAAATAATTTTTTCCAGCTACTGAGATGGATCAAGAATATCCTCCTCTATCATTACACCCTCACAGGTCTAATCCTACGGGTCAAGTGCAACAATAGTTGGCAGTGCTATAATCAGTTGCAGCACCAACCACCACATCTGTCCAAGCTCTAGTAATTGTTCCTACCCAAGTCCAAGTTCATCCAGATGTTTCTCAAAAGTTAATAACTACTATTGAGCCATTAACAGCTCAGTTAGAAACTATGGAAGGGAAATGTGCGCAGGTTCAACCAGAATAGAGAGTTTACCTTGAATGGGTAGATTTGATCTCTCCTTCATCCAGTTTTGGAAACCCTGTATAACTTATTTTCAATGGATCATGTGACCTTGAACAGCATTTAACACATTACGTATCTTGTTGTGATCCTATGATGGGAACTCTGGAGCAGCAAGAAGCAGTAAAACATAGATGCTTCGTTCAGACCTATCAAGGACCAGCCTTTTTCTTGTATACATGTTTGCAATCCTGGTCAATTACTGGATGGGAAGATATCCGTCAAGAATTCCTTCTTCAGTTCAAATCAACTTTTCCAAAGACAACCGTTTTTCATCTTAAAAACTGTAATCAAAGGGAGAATGAAAGGGTCTCAGATTTCATTTCTCACTATAAGGGATTATCATATTCCATAAGATTAGTACTCCCTCAAGAACTATTTTTGCCTATCTATGTGAAAAATTTGTGTGATGAGTTACGCACATCGTTGACCCCTTTGAAATACAAAAGAGTGTTTCGAGACCTTACTTCAATTGCTCAACAGATTGAAGATTCCCTTATACAGGCTAGGTCTAATTCTCGTGTAATTCCATCAGCTCCAGGAAGGAGAATGGGTAATGTGGAAAATGCGACAGTTATGCTTAAACAAGCACATGTACCTGTTTCTACTTAAAACCTTCAGCTTCTCGAAGGGCTCCACCTACTGAGCACCAAAAACAAAGGTCGTTTCGTCCATATGATCAAAGAGATCAAACACGAAAACATTTTGAGGATCTGAAGAGGAAAACATACTCTTTTCGAAATGAAAAAGTTCTTGGTTACTTCATTTCGGCTCTGGAAAATTATCTGGTTCAATTTCCAATGCCCAAAGGCCAAACAAGAAAGTAGATGAATACCGTCCCAATTATTTTTCCATTAATCAAATGTTGGGGAATCCCATCCCGGTGTGTTTGGTCTTCAAAGACCTCCTGCAAAAGATGGTCGACTCGGGACAGGTCAAACTGAAAGGTTCTTCAGCTCAGGTAGCATGTGTTACTGCTACAGTTCTAGAGGAGGAAGGATAATGGAAAGAAGTCAAAATAAAAAATTCATAAAAGTATTATGATTGGATGGTTAGAAAGTCAATCAACCGAACATATTCTATTTTGCGAACACAATTAAAGAAACTGATTGTTTCTTCTTCCATGAATGATGCAGAAAAACCCTCTTCGTCATAGAGAAAGTCCTCAAAGAAACGACATGATTTAAAGAATGAAAAATTATCAGAAGAAGATGGTTATGTGTCAAATCCTAAATTGTATTTGACTATGGTAGACTTCTTTCCATCTAATTCAATGCCACGAGCACCGCCCCACCAAAGGGCACAGCCTAAACAGGCTAATCAGGCAGAATCTTCATCAGACGAAGAGTTAATCTTTAGTTCTGTTAATATGATTCAGTTAAAGGATCCATATGCCAGTCACAATTTTTATTTCAATGAGCCTGATTCCCTATATCAAACAAGGGAATCAGAGGAAGTTCCAGAGGCTCAGGATATAGGAAAAAACGTGGATCTTTCAGAAGCCACTATTCCAATTCTACCCCTTCTAGTACCGTGTATGCACCAGAAACTGGTGGTAGAGCCCTTCAGCGAGCTCAACAAGAACCAGAAATTTCTTCTACCAATAGAAAATTTAGTCCTTGAATAATTATTTTGGAAGACCAGTTGAAGGTTCTATCTTCTTCCTCTCAGCAAGTAAATGGATCTAATCAGTCTAGTCTTCCACAATGAGAAATATTTCCAACTCTTATACCAATACAAGATGCATCAACTTCCAAAGCATCTTCTTCCAAGGTACCTGATAAACCACATATTCCTGTTGGGAAACGCAGACCTTTTGGATCAAAAGTATGATGTATTGAAACAATTGGCCCATGTACCAACCATGTTATCAATTCTGGATGCTCTCCATCTGTCAAAAGATCTTAAAAAATCACTCATCGAGGCTTTGTCGAGTCCTCAGGAGTTTGAAACTGAAATTGCTGCAGCTGAAGTATGTCACATAGAGAATAATCCTACCGAATTCCATGCACTAATATCTTTTACTAATGATGATGAATATGATGTTGGGCATGGGAATATTAGACCTTTGTAATTTTCTGGAAAGGTCAATGGCGTAGACGTCCAAAGAGCTTTCATTAACAATGGTTCATGAGTCAACCTCACTCCCATTCATACACTTCGTCGATTGGGCCTCATGGAATCTGATTTATCTCCTTCTACCCTGATGATACTGGGATATGATACAAATGAACAAGAACCACTAAGCGAAGTTACACTTAGAACTCAGTTTGGAGATCTTGTATCCAATTCAGATTTCATGGTTGTTGATCAAGACTCTGCCTTCAACATCTTGGTTGGAAGACCCTGGATACATCAACATGAGACTATCCCTTCATCATACCATCAATGTCTCAAATATAGTTTCGATGGTCAAGTTGGGACACTGTATGGTGATAAGGCCCCATTCAAGACATGTGAGTCTCAATACATTGAGGCGGAATTCTATCACATGGAGGGAAGGGAGAAATCCACAACAAAGGAGATTACCAAAGTGAATGCTCCATATGATTTGGAGAAAATTCCAGTAAATCCATTTACACATGTGAGTACAGATTATGTGTTGCCTATCAGTCAAATTGACAATATATACCCAAATCAAAATACTCTTATGGAAAGATCCATAATGTCAGTTACGGAAATCGAGCCAGACAACATGGGAGAAATTGGTAACCCACCAAGCAGTGATGAAATCAAAAATGGCGTCGTCATCATTTCATCTTCTGAAATCCAACAATTCTATACTTTCCCAACCAGGCCAGAAGAAGTTATAGAAACATTGTAGGTGAAAAATAATATCGATTCTCAATCCATCATCTCCTCTTTATTACCCAAAGAAGACCCTTCATCATCAATTTGGTCATAAATGGAATCTACTTCTTCAGGATATGCAAATTTTAACATCTATTCTGATCATAAAAATTCTACTTTATCATCTACTATTCAAGTAGAAACGGAAGAAATAACACATTATGAAGAAGAAGAGGATGATCTCAGAGATTCTACTCCATTATTTGAAGAGGGTATCTCTACCACTGTGGATGAACTCAGAGAAATAAATATGGGTAAAAAAGAAGATCCACGCCCCAATTTAATCAATGTGGCCATGAATCTTGAAGAGAAAGAGATGTATATTTATTTTGTAAAGAAAAATAGAGATATATTTGCTTGGATCTATGCAGAAATGCCCGGGCATGATCCTGATGTTTCTACTCATCATTTGGGTTTATCAGAAGAACATCGGGGATTCAAGCAAGCCACGAGAAGAACACATTCAATCTATGATTTCAAATTTGAAGCTGAAGTGGATAAGCTTATCAAAGATCACTTCATCAGAGAAGTTCAGTATTTCAAGTAGTTGCCTAATATTGTCCCTGTAAAGAAGAAGAACAGACAAATTAGAGTTTTCATCAATTTCAGAGATCTTAATCGGCATTGTCCAAAGGATTATTTTCCAGTTCCGATTACAGATCATTTAATTTATGCAATAGCTGGATATGAAGCAATTTCCTTATTGGATGGATAATCCGGATATAATCAAGATCCAAATGACCCTAGAAGACGAGGAATCCACAACCTTCAGAGCCCCTCATGGTGTGTTTTTCTACCGGGTAATGCACTTTGGCTTAATGAATGTAGGTGCAACATATCAGCGTGCCATGCATCGTATCTTCAAACCCTTCATAGGGATTTTTTTGAATGCTATGTAGAAGATTTGGTGGTTAAATCCAAACAACGTTCTAATCACTTGGCTGATTTGGATGTCATATTCCACAAGCTTCTACAACAAAATTTGAAGATGAACCCCTTAAAATGTGCTTTGGGGGTAACCTTAGGAAAATTTATGAGCATTGTTGTACACCATCGTGGTATTATAGTCGATCCTTAGAAGACCAAGTCAATCCTTAGTATGTCACCACCTCAAAATTTGAATGAATTAAGAGTACTTCAAGGACGGTTAGCCTATATTCGGTGTTTCATCATCAATTTAGTATGGAAAAGTTTAACCTTCACCAAATTGATGAAGATGGGAGTCACTTACCAGTGGACTGAAGAATGTCAAGAAGAATTAGATATTCTCAGGAAATACCTCTTGAGTCCACTAGTACTCATGCCACCTGTTGAAGGAAGACCACTTATCCTCTACGTGGTAGCTTTAGTGCGATCATTGGGTGCCTTTCTTGCTCAAAAGAATGATGCTGGGAATGAAAACAACCTCTACTATCTTAGTCGAACTATGATTGAAGTAGAAACCCGATATTCAAGTATTGAGAAGTGCTTCCTGGCAGTAATCTTTGATGTTCAGAAGTTGAGACACTACCTGCAACATCACGAGGTCTAATTGGTATATCGCAATTACCCTCTCAAATTCATCTGTTGTCTTCCAATGAATACAGGATATCTGGAAAGGTGGGCAGTTATTTTTCAGCAATTCGACATATAGTATATGACTCAAAAGGCGATAAAGGGGAAATCCCTATCTAATTTCTTTGGTGAACACCCATTAGTGGAAGACACATCTTTAGATATTGAACTCTCTGATGAGGAAGTCTTCTCTATTAATGAAAATCCTCAAGCATGGGAAATGTATTTTGATGGTGCTTCCAGAATTCCAACATGGAGGAAAATAGAAAATCCTAAATTCAACAAAGTTGGCATATGAATTGTGATCATTTCTCCAGAAAAGGCATTGTTACATTATTCATTCTTATTGTGGGATGGTGGTACCAATAATGAAGCAGAATACCAAGCTCTCATCACAAGCTTGGAATTAGCGCTTCAAGCACAAGTGATTCACTTAAAGGTGAAAGGTGATTCTGACCTGGTAATCAAACATGTCAATGGGGATTATGCCATCATAAAAGAATAACAAATACCTTTGTATGATTACGTCAGAGAGTTAATGGCGGAATTCCCTTAAGAACCAACATTTTCTTATGTCCCAAGATCACAAAATGCTAAAGCTGATGTACTGGATAATATAGCCATAGCTCTGGAAGATCTAAATAGGGACGAGACAACCATCAGTATTGCCCACCATCGTGCAATTTCACAATATGTTCAAATCAGAAAAGAGGAAATTAATGAAATTAGTACCATTTCGGAACCGTTTGGGAATACTACTGGATGTATGTCACCAATCAGGGAATACCTTCAAAATGGAACATTTCCACATGATAGAGCCGAGAAAGAAAAAATTTGGCGACGCGTGGTCAATTTTAACACTTTATGATAGCCCAGATCACCTAGAGATAATTCTATTCAAATTTGATTTTGATGGAGTTCCCTTCAGATGCATTGATGGTGAAGAGACAATGGCTGTCATGAAATATGTGCAAGTAGGAGTCATTGGTGCCCATCAGTCTGGGCATAGACCGTCTGATCAGATTCAATGGCTTGGATACTTTTGGCCTTCAATGATACTAGATTGTGTTGATTTCACAAAGAAGTGTCATTCATTCCAAGTACATTCCAACTTCATTCACCAACCTCTAGAGTTGCTTCATACAGCTAAATACTCATGGCCATTTTCCACATGGGGAATGGATGTGGTGGTACCTTACCCTTCGGCTACAGCCAAGAAGTTTAAGTACATTCTTACTGCTACTACTTCTTTTCCAAATGGGCAGAGTAAATACCTCTCAAGGAAGTTAGTTCTAAATGCGTTGTTAGCGTCATCAAGTCTAACATCATTACCAGATTTGGTGTCCCTCATACCATATTGACGGACAATGGCACCAATTTCTGTTCATCCGAGGTGAAGAAGTTGTATCAAGAATACAACATCAAATCAAACCAGTCATCTCGGTATCATTCAGTGGCCAATGGCCAGATAGAAGCCTTCAACAAGACTCTTTAAAATATACTGCAAAAGATGGTGGATAGATATGAGATGTTATGGCCTGATAAACTCTTTCATGCATTATGGGCTTATCGGACTACCACCTGCACTGCAACTCGGTTAACTCCATATTCATTGGTATATGGAATGGTAGTAGTCTTGCTCATTGAAGGTCAAATACCATCGCTCAGTGTTGCCATTTGTGATCAATCATCTATAGATGAACAATCTCGAAAGAGATTGAATGAATTGGAACAGTTAAATGAGAAAATATTGTGCAATTTTCACCACTTGGAAGGCTATCAGAATTGAATAGCACAAGCTTTTAACAAAAAAGTTCGTCTTCGTTCATTCACTCGGGGAGAATTGGTATTAGTTCTCATAACTCCAATGATACCAGGAAAGAAACCTCTCAAGCCTGATCCATAATGGGAAGGACCTTACTCAATACATAGGGTCTACTCCAATGGAGCTTATTCATTAATCTCGATGGATGTTGAACTCATCACTACTCTAACCAATGCCAGATTTTTGAAGAAGTATTTTGTATAAAAACAAAATATATCATCAATGGTCCAATATGACCATAAACTGCAACTAGGTCCTCTATGACCATAAACTACATCAATGGTCCAGTATGACCTCAAACTGCAACTAGGTCCTGTATGAACTTAAACTACATCAATGGTCCAGTATGACCTTTAACTACAACTAGTTCCTGTATGACCTTAAGCTACATCAATGGTCCAGTATGACCTTAAACTGAAACTAGGTCCTGTATGACCGTAAACTACATCAATGGTCCAGTATGACCTTAAACTGCAACTAGGTCCTGTATGACCTTAAACTACATCAATGGTCCAGTATGACCTTAAACTGCAACTAGGTCTTGTAATACCATAAACTACATCAATGGTCCTGTATGAACATAAATTGCAACTAGGTCCTGTATGACCTTAAACTACATCAATGGTCCAGTCTGACCTTAAACTGCAACTAGGTCCTGTATGACCTTAAACTACATCAATGGTCCAGTATGAACTTAATGTGCAACTAGGTCCTATATGACCTTAAACTACATTAATGGTCCCATATGACCTTAAACTGCAACTAGGTTCTATATGACCGTAAACTACATCAATGGTCCAATTTGACCATAAACTGCAACTAGGTCTGGTATGACAATAAACTACATCAATGGTCCCATATGACCTCAAACTGCAACTAGGTCTTTTATGACCTTAAACTACATCAATGGTCCAGTATGACCTCAAACTGCAACTAGGTCTGGTATGACCTTAAACAACATCAATGGTCCAGTATGACCTTAAACTGCAACTAGGTCCTGTATGACCTTAAACTACATCAATGGTCCAGTATGACCTTAAACTGCTACTAGGTCCTGTATGAAATTAAAATACATCAATGGTCCAGTATGACCTTAAACTGCAACTAGGTCTTGAATGAGCTAAAACTACATCAATGGTCTAGTAAGACCTTAAACTGCAACTAGGTCTTGTATGACCTTAAACTACATCAATGGTCCAGTATGACCTTAAACAACAACGAGGTCATGTATGACCTTAAACTACATCAATGGTCCAGTATGAACTTAAACTGCAACTAGGTTCTATATGACCTTAAACTACACCAATGGTCTAGTATGACCTTAAAATGCAACAAGGGTTGTACGAACATAAACTACATCAATGGTCCAGAATGACCTTAAACTGTAACTTGGTCATGTATGACCTTAAACTACATCAATGGTCCAGTATGTCCTTAAACTGCAACTAGGTCCTGAATGACCTTAAACTACATAAATGGTCCAGTATGACCTTAAACTTCAACAAGGTCCTGTATAACCTTAAACTACATCTATGGTCCAGTATGAACTTAAACTCCAATTAGGTCCTGTGTGACCATAATCTACATAAATGGTCCAGTATGACCTTAAACTGCAACTTGGTCCTGTATGAACATAAACTACATCAATGGTCCAGTATAACCTTAAACTGCAACTAGGTCCTGTATGACCTTAAAATACATCAAGGGTCCAGTATGACCTTAAACTGCAACTAGGTTCTATATGAAAATAAACTACAACAATGTTCCAGTATTACTTTAAACTACAACTAGGTATTTTATGACCTTAAACTACATCAATGGTCCAGTATGACCTAAAACTAAAACTAGGTCATGTATGAACTTAAACTACATTAATGTTTCAATATGACCTTTAACTACATCATCAACGGTCCATGCATATAACCTTAAACTATTTTCAAGTCCCTTACATCTAGAAATACGTTAAAATGTGACGTCCTAACTACATGACACTAAACTGTATAAAAGTCCCTTACGTCTGGAAAGACGTTAAATTACATAATCATCAAAGGTCCTGTATGACCTTAAAGTACACCACTGTCCATCATGACATTAAACTGCAACATCCACGGTCCATGCATATGACCTTAAAGTATTCGCACTTTCGTCCAACATGACGCTAAACTGTATCATCCCTTTTCCGTCCAACATGACGTTAAACTGTAAAAAAGTACCAAATACGTCCAACATGACGTTAAATGGTGTACTCTTTTGTCCTCACTACATGACATTAAACTGCACAGTCACGCTTTTGTCCAACATGACGTTAAACTATATTGTACCCATCTTCTTAACTTCATGATGCTAAACTGTACAAAAAGTCCTTGATATGTCCTACATGACATTAAACTGTACTTTGTCCCTACTACATGACATTAAACTGTGCAACCCCAATATTCCTAACTCCAAGACATTAAACTGCATAGTCCCTTTATATGTCCTACATGAAATTAAACTATGCATCATTAAGGTTGTTGTTACCTCTTTTTTCTCACACCGTGTATGACTCATTTGAGCTTAGAGAACACATCAGCCATAACATGCTCTTTGGGCTACTGACCCTGTGCAAGTCCCAAACGACATCAATTTTTTAGTTCGTTGTCCCCAAGAACAACATGATCATTAATTCATTCTTTAATTGAATAACGCGGACTTTGATACATGCCTTCTAGGCTGGGTACGTAGGATACCTCCCATGGTTCACGCCCAAAACCAATCTCTTCACATTGGTTCACCGACATCTCATACGATGTTGATTCGTGAAACCACCCCTAGAATCAATATCTTCACATTGGTTCACTTTCGTCCTTGTTATACGATGTTAAAATATACATCAATTTTTTCCAGTATGACAATAAACTACAATATTCTTTGATACCATCACCTAATAGGGAACCATTATTTACATTGATTTTTCAATCATGTATCATTTCAAAGACTACGTGCATACATGGAAATGCCCAAACCTTTTATCTTGGGATAAACCATCATTGCACTAAAGTCCCCTGTCACCCTTCACATGTACGAACCAAATATTTACAGAGGGGCTTGATTCCCATCCTTATGGGATACGTAAGAACATTCGAGTGTCCCTCGAATCCAGCCCCATGACTTTTGGCCTAACCCCAAATTCCAATTTCAGTCCCCTGGCTGAAAAGTCCCCACGAAAACACACACTGCATATTTCATACAATGGTCCAAGATCTATGACCCTAAACTAATATCTCTAATCCTTTTGTCTCGCACGACGTTAAACTATAGTTTAAGAACTACGTATGGATTGATTCCCATCCTCAAGGGATACGTAGTGAAGTCCAACATTTCCATTCAGGACCCAGCCACAACATGATTATGGTTAGCATTGATCTGTGTATCTATGAATACATTGAACAGTACCCATATTTATGTGTCATAATCCTATCCTTAAATATTTTACGATCTTCATAGACTTATTCTTGACTTCTAGTCACAAAAATGTCAGACATCTAAGAGTTCTATTGCCTGACTATGCAGCACGTTCCCTTAGGTAGCCTTGCATAAAAAGTCTACATAACAGATTTTTCAGCCAAAAGATATTATTAATTGACTATGGAGCAAATGCCCTTAGGTGGCCCTGTATAATTCAACCCCCTAACGGGTTTGTTAAATAATGGTAACTTCATTCTTGGGAAGAAATCCTCTTTTGTCTTTATTGGCCTTAAATGACAGTATGTAGGGATCCGAAAAAAATACCATCCTTAACATATTTGTCCCATATCCTTTTTCATGATCTGAAAGTATTCAAGTCTATGGTTTATATTCTCCTTCTCTAAGTTTGGGTCAGACTTTCGTAGGAGTGATATTCATCCAGTTCTTTGATAATCTTGTTTTTAAATGTCTTCTCCATATTCAAGTACCTCTTTCCATACAGCAAACTCTATACATTGGAAAATTTGAATCTCCAAAAACATTCATTGGCTTTTATCACTAGGAATGTAAATTTCTGAGAGTTCTTTTTCCGGACTATGAAACACGTGCCCATAGGCGTCCTTGCATAAAAAGTCTACATAACAGACTTGTTATCCAAAAGATTCTATTTATTTGACTATACTGCCAATTCTATTAGGTGGACCTACAGAATTAAACCTGCTAATGGGTTTGTTAAAAAATGGTAACTTCATTCTTGAGAAGTACTTCTTCAAATGACTTTTAGCTCGTTTTCATATCATTCCTCAGATTCAAATATTCTTGAGTCATAGTTAACATATTTTCCCTCATACTTGAGTATAGTATTTTATTTTTAGATGAATTTTCAAGGAATTGAGTCAATTCTAATTCATTCAGTCAAAGCTATTTCGACCTTAAACATTAGAATTTTTTATGTCTAATGTGTATGACTTTAAACAGCCCACAAAAGACAAAGGAAATCTGAATGAAAGTCATGTTCCAGCCCACTAAACAATCATTTTCTATGATTTAGGTAATATTGAGCAATTAAAAGGTTCAATGTTTGTAGGGTTATTTACATTAATCCTAGTAAAAATCAAACTATGCTTACTAGGCCCATTGGCATAAGTAAAATCTAAAGCATGTAGCAAAAGAATGCAAGTACATTTGATTGAAGATGAAAGTGTTTTTTTCACTGATGCACAGGAGATAGAAGGACATCCACAGACTGAAGTCACTTCTCTTTTTCAAGTATTACAAATGGCTTTCAACATAAATCTCCAATTGATGAACCGAAACTCGAGGTTCATCGAAAGATAATTGATGATCATGAACTCGACAAACTTCACTCTTTTCAGCCTGATGGAGTGCTTTCTTGGCATCCAAAATGGTCTTCATACCATTCACTTGAACTCCCTCTAGTGAATTATTGAGTTGGTCAAGTTCCCCAGTAACAACATCTAACTATTGCTAAAGGCACATCTTCTGGATGACTTTTTCTTTGATCTTATGCTCCAGCTCCTTCATCTTGGCAGCATAGTCAGCCTCAGCTCGGGATACAGTAGTCTCAAATTCGCCGATGTTGACTAACAGTTTCACCCTGGTAAAATCTTCACGACACTTTTTCTCCTTCTCTCTCCTGAAGATGACTTCTTTCACCGAAGTATAGATCTCTTGGTATCCAAAACCGCCAAGTTCTAGTATGATGAACTGGGACGAAAATCGAGGGATCTTTGATGATAGATCTTCTAAAGGAACCTCATATGTGATTTTACATATATTGTTCCATGCCTTGCTTCATAAAAAAGTGAGCTCCTTAAGCACCTCTGGGTCTGATTCAACATCATCATCACAGGGGGGCATGTAATCTGGGATTAACACACTTAAGTAAGTGCCATGTTTTTCTTCTTCCCCCCTGACCCTAGTTGCTTCACCTTATACTACTATTTGGGAAGAAGATAAGACATCACCTCCAGTTCTAACCATTGATGTTGATAGCCCTGTCTGATCAATTAAAAGTATGGTTAGTTTCATAGAACATTGGAAGTCGGTTGTCTATCTTGAAAAATCAGTCTGATCATTACCAAACAGTAGACCAGTAGCATGATTAGACTCCTCCCCATCTTTCCCAGTTTCAACAAGATCCTCAAGATGGGTCTTAGAATAGTTTATTGGATTTAGTTCCACTTGAGCTAATGTTTCTGCAATGGTAGTGTTGAAATCAATGTCCACACCCTCTTCAGGCATTGACAGTTCAACAGATTCTATGGATGGAATTGCATATTATTTACAGTCATGATTAGAAGACTAGATTATATGAATATTTATTGGGCAACGGATAACAATCATGAACAAGGTCTTCTAAATCATATGATAACTTAGCGTGATCATAAAATTCTTCAAAATACATTCCACGATCTATCATTTCATCCAATGCTATTTCAGAATCCTGGTTAGTCTCACCAGTGGGAGCATTTTATGTATCCCCTTGGAGACCCTTATTCTGCGGCCTTTGACCCTTGAAAAATTCTCCAGGAAGGATGGAAGATTCAGTTAATGTGGCCAACAATGGTTCTGGTGTAGGTTCTTCTCTACTTGTAGCAGCAACAGGAGAAGTACTGGAAATAGATGTTTTTTCTTTTTCAAAAGCAGCCAAGTCAGCATGAATTCGCGTTTGTTCCATAGCACCCTCCATGGTACTTAAAGTAGGATCAGTCCTTTACCTCAGAGGGGAAATTGAAAAATCCCCTGTAATCCCAGGGAAAATTAGCAATCTTTTCATTGTTTAAGACTCATGATTACACGAAGGACTTACCGCTGTTAATGAAGCGTTTTTCTATGGACTTCCTCCTTCGCTGCCTTTACTTCCTTGGTTTTTTCGGAGAAATCAAAAGACTACCTTATTGGCACATGGATTGTGGAATGGAAGGCTATGTCCAACGCATAATTCATGGCCTTCTGGCCTGGATATATCTCGCCCGGTTCGCGAGGAGAATCAGCAGCAGCCCAGATAGCAGTACCACCAGGGCTATACTCTAGAGAAGGAACCTCAGTTCATTTATTTGCAAGCTGCATGATGAAGAAAATAACTTCCTTAAGTAACAATGCTTTGACTAGAATCACGTTGCAAATAAAATAAGGAAAGTAATCTTACATCTTTAGGAGCCACATGCTCATGCCACACCTCATCTCCAGAACCACCAGCCCCCTCAGTGGCGCCACGATCAATCATTTCCTTCACCCGCCTAGTGACAGGAATGGACTCATCAGTGGCGTATATGATCATTTACAGCTCTCTGATGTATGCCCGCACTTCATTGGGGTTATCCTCGTATTGGAGATTTGTAGAAGCTAGAAGATTCCCTATTCCAGGAAGTTGTAGGCCCTCACTCAAATCCAGCCAGGCGGTCTCAATACCATAGTTTAAACTCTGCCATAAGTTGACAGCCTCTAGTCTTAGATATGAATGCTATGAGGAATGTCCTACAATCATTGACTTCAATTTCTTCCCATCTCCTGCAACTATAGATAGAGAATAATAAAATAAGGCTTATTACTTTATAAAGTAGAAGTGATTAAATTAACACAATGAAGTAACTCACTAGGAGTTGATGGAGTGGGTCTTTTTATTCCGGCCAGAGGATTATATCGGGCACGAAGCCGCTTTTCCACTAGTTGTGCCTCATCATCCCCATCATGGAAATCCAGTGAATCAGTTCTAGAGGAGGAATATGACGAATCAGCTTCAGGTGGGGAAGCATCACCTTCATGAGGAAGGGTTTCTTTCTCTACAGTCCCCTTCCTTTTCCCCACTTGATAATCTGGGTGATTTAGTACCCCTTGGAGGTATAATTCTATCCAGAGTTCGGCATAATATGTAGTCAAATTATGTGCCACTTTTTTAACTGGTAGATCAAATACTGCCCCAGTCTTCTCCCTTGACGTCAGCAACCATAGTTTTCGAGAAACCATTGGATGTTGCTCTAACCTGACATGTACTGGAAGAGATCTAGAAATCTGTTATAGACATTTGAATTGACGTGCAAATCTATAAAGATCATAGGCCTCACATATAATTTCTCTATCAATCCTGGAAACTAGAACACCATCCCTGCAAGCTAGTATGTATTCCCTCAAATCCAAATGGGTTGTTCCATTATCAACAAACCACCTAGTTGGCGGCCATACACAGGGAAAGAAGTTGATTTCCAGAAACATGACCAGCTCGACTTTCATGTCATAGGCATTAACATCTAATGGAGCAACTCCACATAATGCTTGCACTGACGGCCTGAATGAACTTCTAGGAAATTGTAATCCATTCTGTACATTGTAATTCTTGAGGTGAGTGGAAATACAACCCCATAAAACTTTGAATGGGACCACTATTCTTAAAGGAGATTTACCCATGAAAACATGAATTAAACTCCTGTGAATAATTTCTAAAATGGGGGTAGTCAACCCAAACATTTTCCCCTCATCCATCTTTGCCGCAATGAAGAAGGTCCCTGTCCTGACGCCTCCCTTTGAATCCCTGACTGGTAAGAGATAAACGTTGAGCCACATTTCCAAGAATCCCATTAGATGAGTATTCTTTGGGATCCTTTGATTCACCTCATATACCCACTTTTCGAACTCTCCTACTTCTGGAGTTGTCCAGAATGTGCCAAGAGCACCCCTCTTCTCAGGTTTTGGGCAGGTGGTAGGACGTTTTGGCCTCTTATCCTTGGATTACTTTTTCTTGGATCCTTTTTCTTTCATCTCCTTCTCCTTTGGCTCCCCCTCTTTCTTCTCAATAAGAAATATATTCATCCATTCATCTGGATGAATATCCTTTCTATAATGGGTTAATGAGGTCTCTGAACTTTTGAGCCTGTGGAAGATCATAGATAATTATCGTGCTAAAGCAGGAGTCTTCTCTAAATCATTCTAATTCACCTTGGGTGGAATGAATTAATCATACATGTCACCCAAAATTAGAGCCCCTGAGATCTTGTGGAAATCCCACAGATTGAGGCCTACTTATCCATGAGTCATATGGAATGAATTAGTTGCTGGGCTCTAGTGGCTGAGTATCTATGGCATGAAGTTATCATATCCGTAAACATATGTTTTCCCATCCCAGACAGCTTTGTATATCGCCACCCCTTTCAGATCCTCGACAAACTCCACATATGTTTGTCGCACCCAGTATGCCCACATCCAAGTTGGCTTCATGCCTCCCCCAGGACGGAAGCCCCAAATTTTCTTCCAGACTTTGGATTGATCCATCTGATCATTTCAGAAGATTGTAGGATGACAATGTGGTTGCAGCTCAGGCGTATGATCTTTCAGATCTGGCATACAAGGGATATGATGCATCATATGGTCCTTCTCCACTGTTCCAGCATTTAGAAATACTCCTCCACCTGAGATATTTTCTAAAGCATAGTTGGTGTAATTCTGAAACAACGAAAATGGGAAATAGTTCTTTACTTCTGGAATAGTAACTTCTCGCAGATGATCATAGTCATACAAAGGCAAATAAATTCTTTGGGGGAAGTCGTGATGATATTTCTTTAGATACTTAACCAAATCCGTAAGAGTGCTAATTTTGACGGTATAATAATCGTGGCCAATGATGTTCATCATATCATCATTCCACTTGCTAGCCAGTTAATCATCTATTTCGGTTCTTAGAACCATTGATTCTGCACAAAGGATGAATAATTAACTCTTGAGTAAGTTGATTTTTCATAAAATTTTATGAATGAATTTTCAGAAGAAAATGGGAAAGGGAGTAAGGCGCGCAAGTCTAAACATGGCTCGCAAGTATGGATGTGTTGCGAAAGTGGTTATGTGCCACACAAGTTTTTTTCACGCAATTATCACCGCGCAAGTCCTTTTACCTTGACAGTAGCGCGACGATGAAGAAACAACGAAAAACAAGAGGCTTGCGCGGCGAAGGTGACCTACGCGACGAGAGCTCGAGAATCCCAAAATCAGATGCTATGCGCTACAAAGTACATCGTATTTATAGGCCAGACTACCTACCTGCGCGCCTACAGCAGGCGCGCTCTAGCCCTGTGTGACTCACACTTGCGTGCCACTCTCTACGCCATCAATACTTGCGCAATGCTTTTCCTTTGGTTTTCTTCTTTTCCTCAGAGTCAAATCCTCATTTCATTCGAATCCAACTCTGAGGGGGGGACTTTTGTTGACCCTCCTTTTCGTCACATTGTCTGAAAGTATGGAAACAGAAATGACTTAGTCCAAAGTGATTCATCCTTTGAAAAACATAAAAAATCAACAAAGGGATGAACAAGGAGAACATTGCCCATAGGTCGTGCAAGTTCCATCACTGTCACGCAAGTGTACTTGCGCTCCCCCTAATGGTCGCGCATGTGACTTGCACGTCCTAAGTGATAACCTCCCAGGGTCTTCTCCAGCCTATAAATAGACCATGTGGGCCCCCAATTTGAGGGAGGATTTTTTCCAGAACTCAGATTTGAGCTCCCGGCGCCCTAGTCTCTTCTCAAAGCTTCCGAAATACTTCTAAGGTAATTTATTACCTATAACGGAAGATCTAAAGAGGAGGAGGATTTCCTAAGTGTTGAAACTCATCAACACTTGTGTGCCTGAGTGGCCAGCCCTTAATGTAAATGGCCACACTTTCTTTCCACCTTACTCCTTCAATAGAACATGCACGCCACTCTTCTGAAAGAACCTCAAGATGATTCTAAAGGCATTAACCAAGAGTCGTTTAAGTATTACCACGGTAGTTAACCATCACGCAATTACCCATGTGTCGCGCATGTATACATGCGTGACCAGGACTTGCACGCCCACACAGTACCTGCACGCTTGCCAGGACATGACGCCCTTGCCATTTTGGGTGCCCTTCTTACCCATTTCACCCCTCTTAAGCCATTACACCTCTACTATTCAGGATTAAGTCTTCAAGACACTCTTAAATTCCATTTATGGCATGATTTCTTGATTTGACTTCCTTATATGAAATGAATTATGAGGAATATCTCGCAAAACCTAGTGATTTACACATCTTTATGTCACTAAAGATTAAGATTTAATTCATTCAACCTCATCCTTTAAGATGAGAGAACTCATTAACATGGGCATCCTCCTCAGGAGTAATCCCCAACCATAATTCTCTTAACCTAGGCCTCCTTTTCTGGAGTAAGCCCCAGTCCCCAAATTTGGGCATCTTCCTTATGAGTAAGCCCTAAGTCCTCATTATCCTGGGACTGTTTTTTAGGAATAAGCCCCAGTCTCAAATTTGTGCAGCCTCTTTAGGAGTAATCCCCAATCTTAATTTCTCATAATCAGTCCTAATTTACCATTGATCTGGGATTCCTTCTCAAGAGTAAAACCCAATAATAAGTCCTCTCCTAATTTGGTCCTTTTTTTCCGGAGTAATCCCCAAGTTAGAGTATTAAAATCTCCATGAAGTACATATAACTTTATGGACCATATTCCTGGATATCATCCCTAAAGTTAATCCTAATATTCACTTATCTAGGTAGTCATATATACACAAGTCCCGCACTATTTCTTATGATTGCATCTTTCATCGAACAATTGTCTGATCTTTACCAATACATCTTGTTTCTCACTTAGAGCATGACTCATGTTTTCTTAGAGTGTAAAAGTAATTATGAAATCCTTCTTTGAGACATCAATCATAAACATCATACACCCTTACTCAAACTATGTGGGTTCTGATTCCTTTTCTAATAAATTGATACGTAGGTATCCCATCTGCAGTTTCTATCCCAACTCTGAAATAATCCATGTCCTCTTGAATGATAATAAACTTCAAGTGCCCCACTAAGTGGATTTAAAACCAGAATGGTCATCATAATGACAAAGAGACTCTTATGTATCAAAGGATACCATTGACTAATAGTCTTTAACAAATACAGATGACTATTTATCAACAATGAACCTCGAATACATATAAAAGATTATCTAAATTTTCCTACAGATCAATCATTGATTGTCAGTTCTAATGGAAATCTCATTTTATATTGGTAATGTAATAAGGATTCACGAACATAACTTAAATCTATAAAGGGAGTCCCAGAGTAGACAATAATTCCCCTAAAAAAGGTGTGATGAGTCCGACCTCCCATCCTCTCGATCAATGAATATTCCTAACCCTCATCATTCCACAAACAAATGAGCGACTACCTTTGGAATGTAGGTCCAAATAGATATGGAATCATTGGATGTTTCCGTTTCTACGAACAAACCTTTTTGAAACCGATTGGAATGTTTGAACCTTCAATCAAGGAGGTCATCCCCGATTTCCGAGGGAAACTGTCACCATAATCAACACATGATGATAATGTGAACAACATCATCATTTATTCTCTTCATACTTGGTAATTACATTAATTACCATAAATCACTCTTGGAAACTACAATGATTCATTATTACCTATGGAGAACTATATTAAAGGATATATTACATAAATTATTCACACTCCAACAATAATATCATAAACCACACTGTCAAGAAACTCATTAATCAGGTCCATGGATGTTAGTACTATGTAATTTAATTTATCAATATCAATATTCTATTTATCCAAAACTCAATATGTTAACAACAAAAAAAAATTAAGGGTTGTCATTCCCTCAATCATAAGTTCTCTATAAATATTGACTTATCAATATATCATATTACTTATTCATGTGTACAATTAAACTCATGATTTCAAATATTTAATGAAACTTTACTATAGTATAGTGATTATATATTTCAAATATTTTTCAATATAATACTCAAAAAAATTTCATTGATCCAAATACACAATAATAATAATCATTCCTGTTTGGATGAATCAATTCAATTATCCTAGCCTTCTCCCCTTTCCCTCATATATTTTACATCCCCGTGTTAGATGGGGGATTTATTGGATTAGTGTACCATATTAACATAGTTAAAACAATGAATAGTTGTGTCCTACATAATCCCATTTAACTCTTTTTTCCCAATTTCATATTTATCAATAGTTAAAACAACCTCCAAATACATTCATCTATTCTCTAGTGAAATTCATTCAATAGTAATTACATATGGAAAAATTATTATTTTCTTTATTCCAATTTTCTGGTGTTTTAACTTTTTTATAACTTAATTTCTTACTTCCCATTATATAATATATACATGGTAAAATATTTATCATTATTGATAGCATAAAACACAGTTTCCTCTTGTGGTGAAATGTTTGAGGCACCAATTCACTTTGGAGACATGGCTTAGTCCATTAAAAGAAATTATCAATCACGTTATCCAAGTTTCATATTAAATCCATATAATTTATTTTTAACATAGTAATTATAGATTACTACTCTGTAACACATTCATCATCCTTTTTTAATGCTAAGGAACTTTCTCTTTATCTCAATGTTTTTATATTGACTGAATTATTTAAAAAATAATATATCGGTAAAAGTTATGCATTCCACGAGTTTTATTTCATATTCTTCCATAGTATTCATTAAAGACCACCATAGACCACAACTAGGTGTGAAAACATAAACCAAAATTATAACATTTTCCATTTCATTCCATCCAAAGGATGAAAATATCTTCTCCAAATACATAATCAACTACAAATCTACAAAATCATTAGTTGTCCCATAAAACATTGGGGACCTCTATCGTATAAAGGGATCAAGAATCGGAGAGTATATCTGTGGTGGTGTATCCAACATTTGGACATGGTTAGTTCTCATAAAGTTATTATATTTCACTAATATTTTCATAATTTGTACCATTCTAGAACTTGATATGTTTGATGTTTTTATTGGGAAACCACAAATTTTTTAATAATTTTTTTTACCATTTTCCTTCCATAAACCATTACTAAATATTGTATTATACTCTATTTTATTATAATATCATGTAAGTGAAATTATAATCCCAAAAATAGTGGAATAATTATCATAAAATTAAAAACATGAAATTAATAGTCTCATAATAATGAATATGCTTTCATTGGGGATATCATTGCATTCAAATTGTTAATTGTGGTTTGTAGTGAAATTTCAAATTAGAA
This sequence comes from Viscum album, assembly GCA_963277665.1. Taxonomy (NCBI): domain Eukaryota; kingdom Viridiplantae; phylum Streptophyta; class Magnoliopsida; order Santalales; family Viscaceae; genus Viscum; species Viscum album. The sequence goes on along the minus strand of OY728143.1, from coordinate 791,795,892 downwards.
TATGAATATACCTCACGAGTGTCAATCTAGGTGCACAGTAAGACTCATTTTCTTATACCAGGTTACACTCAAGTCTGTCCCAATTCACTTTTTTTTGATTTGATACCCTTAGCTACACCTATGATAGTTCCATGTCACCTTGATGATTACAGGAATGGTTGTAATTTTCGAAAGACCCAAAAAATCTATAACTTACCAAAATTATATAATTTTATTATATACATATCCTCAATGTCTATTTGAGGTGTATGTTTCATAATATAGGTTTTATAAATCTTGATTTTAAGGTTTCTACTGAAAAACATCTGTAACACCCCGACCCAAGAAGTTCAAAGCCAGTTTATTATATTATTACATTATCATGATTATATGTAACCAAATCCTAATGGACTGATTAATATAGTATTTTCACTGAACCAGACTACATAAATGATACCCCATCTTGTTGGAAAATATAATCCAAACCATGATATGTAATTAAATTAAATAATCTACATCCTTGACTTCTCATTATAATATTTATTATTCATATCAGAGATAAAATAAAACAAAATAAGGGTGATCCAAATTTCGCAACAAGGGTAAATATATTGGAATAAATGAAAAAATAAATGAGAATAATAATCATGTATGGTTAATAAGTATTCACTTATGATATATAAATATCTATAGAATGAAAAATCAATATGGCATAGTAGAAAACTAAAATAAATTCCATTTACTCAATAAAAATAGTAAGAAATGATTCCATAGGTATTTTAAAAAATAATATCAAGTATTATAACAATAACTAAACAATAAATAATGGAAATTATAATTTATTTGACAGCATGTTTCGTTCTTTCTTGATAATTTTACTGCCAAGATTTACTCTCAAGACAGTTTAATATACTCTACCTTCCAATCTAATTCATCTCGTGAGAATACTTATGCCTCAAGAGGCATACATTAACCAGTCTCCAATTCATGTAGTGAATTTAAATAAAATACTTATATATCCCATAATCTACTTAACTCATAAAAAAATTCCATATAAAATACTTATATTGACTAAAAGATAATTATTAGTCAATATTCCACATAATTTTTATTATGAACACTGTGTGTACAAATGGAATATTATTTATTCTAAAATAATATCCATTTTATGAGAATATATAATTTTATCATAAATTTGATGTGAAATAAAAATTATCATAAAAATTATTTCTTATAAGATAATTTTAACAATCAAAAAATGAAGTGATATTTCATATGTAACTTCTACAACGTCGTAATTCTCATGTCAAAATCCGTTGGACGAGATAGACAAATGTGAAACATATAATACAATGAATAATGATTTAATCATGATATTAAATGAATAATAGGATGTATAAATGAAAAATTAGAATTAATTATTGGATAATAATAATTTAATCTCAATGTAATGTAAATTGATACAATGTACCTTGACTTATATATCTTGTTGGGTGAACATCCATTAAACTATAATATAATGGTTATAATAATGTCATTAAATAATACCAGAAACATAATAATATTTTTTATATTATATTTTATCTTTTAATACTTTATTATTACCTATTCATTTATGATAAATCATTTTTTTATCGTTTCAGATAATAAATTCTTTATTTTTATAGTATGTTTTTAATTTTTATTTATTATTATTCTTATTTATATAATGATTTTATCTTCAACAGAATGTAAAACAATGATGTAAATATTATATATATATATTCATCATATATTTATTTATAGTAAACCATAATGTTTGGAGGTTGGAAAAGAAGTGCATTGTCTATGGAGATGGTACGCCATATAAAGGCATGAATGAAACTTCCATTTGTTTTTCATATTTAAATAATATGATATATATATATATATGTATATAATTTAATTATAAATATTTTACAATATATTTTTCATATATTTAAAATATTTTGTTAAATATATCTTTAATAAATTCCATATATATATAGAACAAATCCCATCGATTTGACAAGTTGATAGTCCACACATCCCCAAACGAAGTTATCATATCCCCACAAAAAGGATAAAAGAATAGTATGTGTTATATTAATATTAATTAAGAATGAAAAAAAATTAAATATCATATATATTATAAATAACCTATAAATGCATAAAAATTTCATTCTATAATATTTTAAATGGAAGGATGAACGACATTGGTTTATGAGGTGGTAGTCCTCCACACACCTAAATAATGATTTAGTATCTCATTTTATGAATGTTTGTGAATTTTTCTGTTGAAAATGATGAATAGAACATATATTTATAGTTAAGATTATGATTTCACCACATATGAATAATATAGAAATAATTAGGGGTGCAGAAGTAAATTATAGAAAACATAATCGTTGAATAATGATAACTTTTATTCCAGTAACTCTATTTAGTTACTATAAAAATACATAAATTTGTTTTAATATTCCAAAGTTAGAATTATATGATTAATGGAGGGATTTTGGCATCATATTCATGTAGTTTTGGGAAGATACAAATTTCTTGATAGGTGTGAATAAGTGTGTTGGGAGAGTTCTTTTTTATAGTGTGGGACATGCATTCTTGCAAATTTCTGAATGAAGGAATTTGAACAAGGTTTTTAGTGAAATTTGGATATAATAATCAAACAAATTAGATCAAATTTTTTATAGAGTTGAATAATGGAATGGATATGGATTTGGGACATGTGTATATGTAATTTTTCACCCTTATGTTTATTGTTTATTCTAATGTTATGATAATTTTATTCATAATCACTGTAACTAATTTATGTTAATTTCATTAATTTTTTTTTATCAATATCTATATAAAATTTTATAGATTAAAAATTAATCTTATTTAAAATAAGGAATGAATTTTTCAAACTATCAATTAAAATTTTTGAAGAAATTATGTAAAAAATTACCTTATATGCAGGATACAAATACTTATTTTTAAAGTATTAAAGTTCAAATGTTTGCTGTGTTTTTTAATCCTGTTTCAAATTAAAATTGATTAATATTATATAAATAGGGTTAATTAATGTATAAATGAACTAATGAATCATTAATACAAATTTAAAATTTAATTTTACCATAAATATTATTTATATGTAAACAATGTTTTCAATTATATTTTTGTATTATTTCACTATTAAAAAAAATAAAACATCATAGAAAATACAAAATATTCACAATAACCGAATTATGAATTTTTTTTCTTAAAAAATTGTTTTTTTGTCAAGTAAAATTAAAAATTGTTTAAAATTATTCTTTTTAAATAATTTATCCTTTAAAAGTCATAAAAATTGACTTTATAAAAATATTTTATTTATAGGTAATATTGGGTTTGTTCTTATCTTATAACTGTAAAATATATAAGAAGAATATAAAAAATAGTTTATTTAATATATAATATATATATTTTATTAGTGCCATTCACTAAAAGAAATCAGTTTTTTCCTTTTGATAAAATTCCTCTATGATCATGAAAACATTTCATTTATAATAAGATGATTGTTATATTGATTTCCTAATAATTGGTAACTTGTGATTTAATTTAATATTTATATATATATCATATTTTTTGATAAGATAGTTACTATTAATGGTAACCATTTATTTAACGACTAGGTTATATTTGATTATATTAAATATTATTGTTTTAATAAAATGATGTTTTTCAGTAAAACTCCATCTTGCGTGTAACATAAGATATCATTGTAACTAATTATTATGTATGATTAAAGATAATATATTATTCTATTCATTTAATCTATATAATATATAAAAAATTGTAAATTTATTGTAATGACATAGGATGTAATATTCCTATATATTATTGGTTTTTTTCATACACATAATCATATAAAATGTTCATACTATTTATTTTTGTGGTGTTACAGAAATGGTTCTCTTTCTATGGATATGTGTATTAAACTGGACTAAAATCCTAAACAAATTAGAATGTTATCATTTAATGGAGGATCAAATTTTATGACCAAGGCTCGAATTAGAATTCAAATAGTTGGAATGGTTATTTGGGATTTTTTTGAACAAGTTTGAAGGCCTATGGACTTTTTTGAAACTATCTATGTGTTTTATGAGTACTAAACCCAAAACATAAATGTTTTGAATGACCTCCACTATGAAAGTAGTATTATTAAACCCATGGGGCCCATAGTGGGAAACTGTTAAAATTGTTTTTGGTGGATAGAGGTTGTCGCAAGAGTTGTGCACGGTTCTCAAAACCATGTGCCTAGACCGCATGGTTAGTGTTAGAGGTTATACCACAACACTATTTATTGTATAGTTGTTATAGAATTTTTAAATCATATATTCATCTTGTTCAGGGTACCATGGGATACTAAATATGTGGTTTATGTTTTTCACATGATTTTATAAATAATGTGACCTTAACCGTGCATATTTTCTAGTTATTAATAATTGAATCAAATTATAATAAAAATTAATTAAATATCGATAACTTAATCTACCACCACTCTTCCCCTAGTCCTGCACGTGACACACCATTTGGGGTCTCCCTAGCCATTTGACACACCCTTATCTTATAGATCATCCTTCATCCATCGTTTTTCATTTTCATGATGATTATTCTTTAGATCATTAAGGTATGGACTTCTCATCCATTGTTTCATCCAATTTTGGTATTATGTCACTCTATTTCCATTCCTTCAAAACCCATGGGATAGGGTTGATTTATATTTTTGTTTCTCTAATTATTCGTGAATATAATGTGATCCTCAAGAATTGATCATGTTTATCCTAACATCCACAGCCGAAGGCGCTGTGATTTCCCTCATTTTGGTCTAAAACTACCATCTGTGTCGATATTATATATCATTTTGGTGGCTTCACACATTATAATTTAGTGTCATTAATTGTTTTATGGTTCATAGTAATTATGTTTTTGTGTTTTGGACCCAATCAGGTGATTTTGAGTCATCATTTCTAAGGCTACATACCTTCATAATCATAGGTAATTATATATATATATATATATATATAGGTTCCCCCAATATGTGTGTATGCGTCCATAGATTTGAATGTATATGTAGGGGTATAGGTGTGACTATGTTTATATATGAAAATAAACACATATGTGTGTGGATATGAGTAAATGCGTATAATCATATATATAATAGTCCCTTTTCACATGTTCATGGCCATGAATATTTGTTCATATGGTCTAGGAATTTATGAAAAAGTGCACATGCTTAGTAGGGGAACCAATAACTTCTATTTAGAAAGAATCAAAAACCAAAGTGTCCATCTTGGTTACACCCTAAGGTTGGATCCCTATTTAAGATCCCCTAAATTTTAGTAATACATTAATTAATAAGTTATTTCACCATTCGTAGTTTATAATTAAAGACGTATTGTTTTTAGATTATGTATTTTCTTTTGATAATGTTGATGAAACTCATAAATGATAAAAATGATTTGTTTTATAACCAAGTCATGTTTTTTTAATAAAACCCTCCAATAGTGGTGTTTTTTCATCAAGAAAAAATGTATGCAGTATAATTTTATCTTTTATTTATTCATTGGATTAGTTCTTTGTTTAGACAATTATGCTAGGTTTGGTTAATAGCATGTACTTCCTAGAAATGAGGATTTAACTATCATCTTGACATCTGAATGAAAATCCCTATGTCTCATATGTAATTTATTTATCCCAAAACACCACATGGTTTTTTAATCTTATTAGGATTGTAACATCCCATGTAGTCATTTGAGTTGTTAATATAACATTTTCCATGATCCATGAGATTGAAATTACCAGGACATAATGAGTTACATGAATTGGTTAAGAAAAATTGGGTTCTATTGGATTGATTTAATAGGATGGTGCAATCCATTAAATTGAATGATCATGACACGTTTACCTTAAATAAATTATCCTTTTAGGGAAAATATATTGATATAACAATGAGTATGAGGGATCATACTAAATGACATGTCTTGATTTTATGTTATTGTCATAATGTATCTCATGCACTGTAGAAAATAGTTTAAATCAGACAGCCTCCTTGAAATGGAATTAAATATGGATGAATAGGAACTTGGGAGGTTGTTGACTCATGTTTTCAGTGTATACATGAGAATTCCTTGAAAATGTTTTAAATAAATAATTAATATATTATTCATAATAATAAATGTGATGAAGCCTTCTTATATGTAATGGAAATGTCTAATGATATGAATAAGAGGTTAAATCATCATGAATTATATACTATCAATGTTCCATTTTATTGATATAGATGTGGTGAGAGATTTAGAGTGGTATGCCTCATTCCCTGCATAATTATAAATGTTATGCCTTGTTGGTTGTGGATCATAGGGACTATGAGAGACTTAATGGGAAAACTATGTGTCCTTCCTTGTAGATTTCCAAAAGAATAATAGATCCATTGAGTAAGAAGATTGTGAGAGAATTTGTGTTGGAATAAAGGTTTAGATAATTAGTGGTTCTCCATGTGGTGGGATATAGTGGTTTATATGACGATCCTTACAGCACTTGTATCCCATGATATCGTAACTTCACATGGAGTTGGGTGAGTGTTTATACTATGAGTGATTTCCCTGGAATTGGGTGTCTATAGGTCACATCCCATTCCATCCCAACATATATAAAAATCTTTATAAATATATCATATATATTTTCACACACACACAGACATATATATATATTTATTGATAGGTTCATAAATATTTTTGCGGCTACGTGCTAAAGTAGTATTCTCCTCCATGTGTCCATTCATAACCCAGACAGGTGTCTATACATTTATTAAATACTATTATTAATTCACTATAATTTCTCATTGATTAATTATTATTCACATATTTGTTTGGGAATGAAATTGGTGGGTTCCTATTCTACTGATATTGTATCTAACTCCATTCTTGAGTACATTTGGTACCCAATTAGACCATAAATTTATAGGATTATGGTTTTTAGTGTATTGCATGAACCGTGGAATTCGAAATAAAGGACATAGGTGGAGCACAATATACACATGAAGATTTCCCATCGTGATTTTATTCTCATAATTTTTGTATTTAACTTTAAATAGTAATGTTATTTTAATAGATTTACTTTTGTATCATCCATTAATTTTATAAAAAAGTAGTGTCCATGTTTTATTATGTCATTTAAAATATGTCTTCCACCTTTTCCATTACTATTTACTGCTTCGTCAATTTTTTGTTATCATTTTTTCTATAATATTACTTTTCCAATGTCATAAGAGGGCATAGTCTCCCCACAATCACATATTTTGTCCCTCGATGTTAATAGGTAGCCTCAGGTGTATGAAGAGACATTATAGGGGCCATGTGACCTACTGGTCATAATATCAGTTTTATGGTAAGCCAAGTCGAGATATTACAAAGTGGTATTTGAGACTAATTTTTTATTTTTCATAGTATTTTCGGTTTTTAGACTAGATACTAGAAATTTTTCATTGATCGGTTAATATTCTGGCATGGGATTGATCAACCCATGTACCGGAAATGACCATGTTCCAATGGGTGAGAATTTTTGTTCTTCAAGATTGATGTTCCAGTTGATATGATTTCACCTTGAGTGACTTTTATACATTCATCTTCTAATGATTTATTATTATTAGGACATTTTACCCTCAGATTGGTATATCATGGATGTTTTTTTCATGAATCATATGAGAACAAAGAGAATTCTCATTCCATTCATATGACATTACATGTAGTTTCATTTATTGTTTTCAATCTATTTTTTTAGCATCAATTACTGATATGATGTGATACAATGTGATACAATGTTATATTATGATACATTATGATTTATTATCATAGTGACATGATTTAGTTTTTTTAAATGTGATATTTATGGAATGTAATAAAAATTATTGGTTTTAAATACTATGAGATTGAGATTTTTGTTGTAAAGTGTATGAGAGACTTATTGTTGGAAAATATGACCCTTGTAATTTAACCATCTTAAATGTGTTTTATAATTCAATTTTTCTACAAGAATTAATTATGATTAATGGGATTAAAATTCCAAACATTAAATTGTTTGTGAACATTATAGGATGGTATACGTCCACCCATATGTTTGGACCCCTGTATATAAGAATTTTATAATCTAAAATGATATTATTTTTTATTAATGGGACCCAATTTTCAATCCATTTATTATATTAGTGAATCATGAATTGGGAAATGGAATCCCATGTATGTGAACATTGTTATGTCAACATTTTAATGTTTTAAATTCCTATACATGTTATGGAATTTTTAGTTTTAATCTAAAATAAAATGGTTAACTATTTAAATGTGAAACATGGACTATGTAGGTCGGTTGGGACCTATAAATTATGTGATGACACATTTGGGTGTTTAAAGAGATAAATTAATCATCTTATATTTGGTTGTCTTTGAGAGAACCCGAGTTGGATCAATGGGACCCTTTTAGGTCACCTTAGTGGTAAAAAGTAATTTTATTATATATTGGATTTTTATTACTATATTTCAATGAATGTTTAAATGTTTAAAACAGTTTATATGAAAATTTCTTATATACCGTGATTTTTTTGTTTAAAAACTTTAATGATTTATATATGATAAATATCTTTAAATATATTAGGGCTAGGAAATGAAACATGTAGTGTTTTTGTTTTTTGAGACCCTTGTGAGTGGGTAGTTGAGTTTTTCATCAGATTCATAGGAATGAAAATTATATCAGCAATAGTAGGATATTTTCATTTTAGGAATAGAATAAAATTTTCACTTTTGTTCATCATGAATTATATTAGGTTAATTTGGTGATAGGGAAATTGTTTTTTTCATAAGGGGATGACCAATGGAAGGTATAACCCTTAGAACCTGATTTCCTATCTAGTTCCATTTTTTCATTAATTTTGTTCTATTAAGGTACATTTGTCCCGATTTTAACTCTATGTTTCTAAATGGAACCCCTATCTGATTGGGTGGTCATTGTTTCCATGACCAATGATTTGTGAGTGATCATTGATCAATTCATGTTCTTCATTTGGTTATCCATGCCAAGGAATGGATGGTCCCATCTAAGGTTGTTTGAACACTTATTTTATTCTATGGTGGATTCTTTGGTTTGACATCATCCAGGTTGGTGGTTGAATGGGAAAAAATATTTATTAAAAAAAAATCTGTGTGTAATTTAGTACAATCGTTGGTTATATATGTAGTAGATTGAACTATGAATTAACAAATAAAAATCATCCCAATTATTGGGATTATATATCAAAAGTCTTTAATATTTTAGAAAGAAGATTAGTCTAGTTTAGGCTTTCATTAAATATTTTTATGTGATGATCATTTCTATGATAAGAATCACAAATTATATTATTATTTTTGGATCTAGTGTGCTGGTGGGAGGCTAGTTGTTCTTTTAAATTTCTGAATATCGAACTCATTGGATTGATAAATGCAAAAATGTTATGATTAAATTTTTTCATTAATGTAGAAGAAACACACCAAGAAGGAACATTTATAAATGGTCAATATTTATTATATTTTCTCGGGGTTGGTGTGTTTTAAATATTGTTAGTGATTGGTCGGAAACATGACATGGATAAGGTTGGGAGTGTTTGTAACCTAAAAATCATTGTTGTTCATTGATGGAATTCAGTGGTTAATAATCAATGACCAAATGAAGCCTCATGTGGTAAAGGATTGTTGATTTTATAGTGGCGATGCATCTGCAGTTTAATCCATTATTCTTCCTTGGTGTTGAATAATAATTGTCTTATTATTTTCTATATAATAAACATTAAATAACTTTTTAGTTTATTATTCTTAGTGTTGAACATGTCCCCTATATTTAAATCAACCTACACACACTAAAATAAAATATATCTTATGTTGTTGTAAATACATAAATGACGTTTTGATTTTTTTGGGTGAACACTTTTCACATTGCTCACTGAATTCATGACTGTCATTCTGGTCCAAATTAAAATCGTCTTTTGAAGTAAGTTATTTAAAATTTTCATGAGTTCAGGGTGAATTTGAGATAACTTCGTAGAATTCATTATAGATTAGTTGGATAAGAATCGAAAACCAAATTCGAGGATCATATTTCATGGTTGGCTATAGTGCATCGGCTTGTTGTCTGCATTATTTTGTGTATGGTTAGTGAAGGACCTCCTTTGGCATGTTTCTAGGTGGTGATTAGTATGTTTTGTGTCAAATGTTTCTTTTCATAAATAATGGACCTGATATAGTATTTTTGGTTGATGGTGATTGGCAGATTTAAACCATTTTGGGAATCACATGAGAAGAATAGTTATGACTCCTAAATTCAGACATATAAGGAATTCCAAAGGTGGGTTAAACCATGGTATGGAATTAGAAGCTTAACGTCAATGAATAATGTTGGAAGTAAATGTGGTTGAATATTTAACTATATGTTGATGGATCATGTCTCTAGGAAAATGGTATTGGGTAATATCTATATTGATGTTATTGGTACATAACGACAAATGACTCAGGTTTTGATGGCATAAATTCCATGATCCTATGAAATGCTTAAGGTGTGTTTGCTGTTTGAAAATGCAATTCAATCATTTGAAAAAAGCTTCATGAACCTTATAGATCATGTGATGTTTTTTTGTTCCCAGAATCATTTTTAGGATGAGATGTGATATGGTGGGAACTTTAAAATTATATGTGTTTTTAAATGGGAAAAAATACAAAGAAAATTTGGACATTTTCATTTATTGGAGGGGTCAAATTAAAAAATTGAGCCTTAGAATTATTTTATGACAGTTAGAAATTTTAAATGGATTTTTTTGACCAAGATGGAGGGAAGACATGTTTAACAAAAGTTTCAGTTTTATTTTGGTGTTCCAAACCCGAAACATTAATGTTTTGAATGACCTATACTCGACACACGATTTTTATAAAATAGTGTGTCCCATAGTAGAAATTTAGGTGGATCATTTCAAGTTGATATAGACTATCGTACGGGATGTGAAATGTTTTCAATGAAATTGTGCAACCAATCATAGATTTTATAAGAGGTTGTACCTCAACAATATTCACCTCAATGGTGGTGAATAGATTTCCAACTGTTCTTCCAGCTTGTGCGGGGTTCTCTAGGGGACTTGTGAAGGAGCACACAGTTTTAAAAATCATGTGACCTAAACCAAGAATGATATCCACTTTAAACAAAATTAGATTATGATAACATAAAAATACATTAAAATCCTAATATACCCCAACCATTCCCCCAGAACCATGTGGACACCCCTTAGGGGTTCTCCATAATTGTGTGATGTATCCCTCTCGGAGGGCTCCTCATTCAGTCACTTTTTTTCATCCACTTTCTCACAATTATTCTACAGATTATCATTTTATGACCATATCACGCATTCTCCTCATTTTCTTTGGAAATTTTTTTCTCACTTCTCTATATGTTTTACATTAAAAATTCTTAGTGTTAGGGATGATCCTTTTTTATTCTTTGGTTGTTAGGGAATGCAACGGTCTCTTAGGGATGTTCCAATTTATATTCCAATATCCTCCACTAAAGTCAAGTGTTTTGGGTCATTTTGGTTCTCAGCCTCTATCTATGGTGAGGTTCTTTATGATTTTCTTAGCTTTAAACCTTCTTATTTGTAGAAATTAATTATTATATGGTTCCCAGTAATTATTTTTTAGTGTGTTGGACCCTACCATATTGTTTCATGACGCTAGGTCTAAGTTTACATTCCTTTATATTCATATGCTTGTATATTTAAAAAAACATCATACCTTTATGTTTATATTAGTCCATGGATGTTAATATACATGTATAATGATATGTGTTTCTATTTATATATATGAAAATGCATACATAGGTGAGTAGTGAAGATTATATACAAAAATGAATATATGTAAGGATCCCCTAGAAAATTTATGTGGCCATGAAGATGTGTGAATAGGGGCATGGTGTTCTTATTTATATGAAATAGTCACATGATTATTGGGGTAGTAGCAGATTAATGCTAAAAAGTGTAAAGCGCTGAACTGTTCGTCTTGGAACCACACAAAGGTTGTATCCCTTTTCTTATGAAATTTAATTTTACTAATGAATTAATTATTTTTGAATTTATCCATTCATAGATTTTAAATCATTCTGTATTGTTTTTCATTATGAATTTAATTTGATAATGTAAGTGAAATGCACAAACGTGATAAATTAATTTTTTAATAACCAATACATGTCTATATAATATAACCCCTCAAAAATTGGTGTGATGTATTCATGAAAAAATATAGAGTTAGACTTTTATTCTTCCATGCTCTCTTCAATTGATTATTTTTTTGAGACCTTGATGTCAGGTTTGGTTAATAACATCTTATTTATGGGTGTGAAGGTTCATATAGAAGCTTGAATTTCAAATGAGATATCCTTTCTCTCATTTTTAAATTATTTAAACAAAGTTATACCGTGGGTTTTTGACTTATTAGGCTTAAAAATACCCACGTAGGAATTTTACTTGTTTCTATGACCATTTCACTGGGCATGACATGGAAATTAACATTAATTAATGAGTGACATGATTTGTTTAAGAAAAAAGGGATTCTATAAGATCCATTAACAGATTTATTTACATCCATTGAATTTAATTACTGTGAAACATTAACCATAAATCAATTTGATATGTCTGGATAAATTTGGTGAGATAAACATTAGTAGGATGGCTCTTACTAAATGAAATTCTTTGATTTAATGGTTTTGTCATTATTAATGAATTTCATTGTACGAAATGGTTTAAATGAGATAAACTCCTTCAAATGGAATTTATTATGGACTAATAATAACATGATAGGGTGTTTCAACACATTTTGGGTGTATCTTGGAACAAATATTTTAGATTTTCTAAATAAAATGAATAAGATGTGTTTTCTTAATTATAAATGTTATCAATCCTGATTATATATAATTCAAATGGATAATGATATGAATTATAGGTTCACATATCATGCATTATATATTATTAATGTGCCTTATATATGGATATGAATGTGGTGAGTGAATGATTGGTGTATGCCTCATTCCCTGTTCAATTATAAATTTTATGCATCATTTGTTCCAGAGCTAATGGTCATTGAGAGTCCTAATGGGAAGAAAATGTAATATTATATGATGATTTCCAAAGGACCAAAATAGAGTATGATAAGTATGACCACACGAACATAAATGTTGGAAGAATTTTCTAGACCATGAAAACTTCCTGAAGTGGTGGATGGCAATGGGTTAGGTCACATTCCTTACAGTATGTGCATCCCAAGAGATTGCGAGCAATCACGGAGTTATGAATGGGGTTAGACAATGAGAGCTCTCTAGAGTATTTTTTGTCTATGGATTACGTCTGGATCCATCCAAAAATATATATATTTAAGTATAAATATTATATATATATATATATATATACGGTGACATGTTCAGACATACATTTCAGCTATGATCCAAGGCATTTATCACTACCATGTTTCCATTAGAATATTGGCGGGTTATTTTTCAATTTCTAAATTCTCTTATTTATTCTCAATACCCACATGCTGTGTAACTATTATTCACTATTTTTCTTGGGGAAAACCTAGGTTGGTTCCATCCTACTGATATTTATATCTCACGCCATGGTTGGGTACCCTTGGTAAACAATTATATCACAAACATATGAGATCAAGGTTTTTTGAGGTATTTCTTATACATGGTAGTAAGGATAAATGGATCGAGATAGATTTCATAATTCTCATGGAGATCACCCAAGGGATATTAATATATTTTCCTTAATTCTGTTACGTATTAAAATTCACAATGTTTGATTATTGCTTTAGCTTTTGTGTCATTCTTACATTGTATAAACATACATTATCCACTATTGTTCAGTTATATAAAATTTGTCTTCCATTGTTTTTCTACTCAAATATCTACATTCTCCCATTTAAATTAGAATTTTCTATATAATAACAATGTGAAAATATGATAAAGGGGAATATAATCCCACCAATAGCCTCCTAAGACCCTTTCTACTGGTCAAGATCCTCTATCATGGAGAGTCACACTTGAAGTCATTTTACATACCAGTCATGATACCAATTTGATGGTAAGACGATTCAGGGCAATATAATCATAGTGGGTCGGAAGGATTAACAATATATGCTCAAAAAATATAAAAATTCATTGGATCCTCACAATTTTATACCAAATATTATATACTAATCTTATTATTAAACCATAAAAATTTTAATTTAATTATAAAAGATCTTATTTTCAACCTGGTATTCCTTGAAAAATATGTAACTATATAGTAGATAAACCATATTCAAACTAAATAATAACAATGAACCAAAGGGAATCCGAATACTGAAATGTGAAACTAAATTATTTTATTGAGTAATAGTGAGGCTATATATTCACAATGATGGTGAAATTTTTTATTAATGATATTTTAGTACATTAAATTATATATAAATTCTTCATATGAAAATATATTTTTAGTAAACGGTGTTTTTGAAGGATAATGTAGTGTATGTTCATAAATTTCATTAAGTTAAATGAAAATTATTTCATCAACTACATGAATGGTTTCATTTTTTATTGTCTTTAAATTTAAACTAAAATAACATGGAATACTTAATATATGGATGAATGACGTTTATGTGATGTAATCATATAATTATATATTTAAAAAATTTAGGATTAACAAATTTCAATGATTCACCAAGAGTATGTTTTCATGAGTTTTTCAATCAATGAACTTATAAAAGAATCAATATCAAAACCAAAATGTTCAAATATATCTTTAATATACATAGATTGAGTTAATGTGTCTTCATTTAGTATTGAATTTTTATCAATAATGTAGTTATTTAATTCAATAAAATCATGTCTTATTCACATAGAAGATATTTTGAAAAAATTCTTGAACATTTCTACAAGATGAACCAAAAATAATATCGTCCTCATAGATTTATAACAATTCAATATCTCTAAAACCATTATTTATATGAAGAATTGGATCTAAAATTCCACTAACATAACTATTTCAATTTTAAAATATGGATAATCCCTCACACTATGATTTTTTTTATTTAATTGTCTGTAATGTACCTTTATATGTTTAACATATGTTACAAAAAATAATATCCACAAAACCAGGATGTTGTTCGATGAAAAATGCCTTATGATTCTAATAATTGAGATAAATAATCATTATATATTCTTGAAAAAACATAAAATTAAATGACCATTTAAGGATAATATATTATTTATATATTGAAATTTATATACTAAGGAAAATTGTTCACATAAATCAATTACTACTTATTAATTATATCCCATTACATAAGGAGTGGTATTATTTTTCAGAACAATCTCATTTTCATTTAAACTATTTCCAAAGAGCCATTTTATTCATGTAAAAAGTTGATATGTAAGATATTTTTATTATATTAATACAAAAACACCACATGATCGTGAAAAATATATTTTTCAACTGAATTTAATTTATTCAATAACTGTATTTGTACATAGAATAAGGTTTTAACAAACCATTATACACTATTAGTACTATTTTGTAGAAAATAAAATTATAACCTAGATATTAAATTGTCTAAATTAATATTATTAACAAAATATTTTAGATAAATGTGAATTTTTTTGGAAAACCAAATGGATTAACATATATGTACTTTATTTTTGAAATAATCTTTAAATGCATTGAAATTACATTTTCTTAAAAAGTAATATATTTTTTCATTCCGTGAATTTTAATTCATATAATATTTAAAAACAAATAAAATAATCTACATCATTAATTTGAACATTTAATAATTATTTTAGAGGAATATTTGAGAATTAGATTTCAAAGGATTATTTCTTAAATAAAATGTGGACAATTTCATTTTTTATTAAAAGAATATATTACATATAAAAAATTAGAAGATTGATTTTATTAAAAATGATATTAAATGTAAAATCAGTTCAATAATACCATAATTTATAATATTCAGGTCTTTGGGAACAATTTCATATTGAAATATAATATTTACACTTTCTTGTATTGTTAAATTTGTTTCCTTTGAAACCATTATACCATTGCGTCTCTTGGTTTACTTTTTATTTCAATTATGTCACTAATATGAATTCGCTTTAAAAATATTGAATCCATATTTGAAATATATTAATTCAATATAATATAATAATTTGGAATTATTTTTTTCATGATGAATAGTAAAAAAAGAAAAATAAATTCTAGTAGTTATAGTTCAATAGAGTTTACTGTGTGGTTAAATAGAAAAGATAATGGATTAAATAACCTCAAATGTGCAAAAAACTATTTATATTTTCATTTTTTGAAAATTAGTGATATAATATTTTATACGGATCCATTTATTATCTTTTTTCCATCCCTAAAAATTGGGTATAATGTTTCCATTTTGGGATTCCCATGTATGTCCTCCCTCCCACATAAAAAATGTAAACGCCGCCCCACTATAAATCGCACTCTAAAAGCCTTTTGGATTATGAAATACCAAAAAAATGCAATCCAATCATATATCCATAAATAAAATTGTAATTATTTTTATTAACAAATACTCATATGAATTATTTACGTGTGAACAAAAAGTGGTACTCTAAAAAACCAATAACTTCCATAACAATTCATTTTGGTTTTATTTCATCTTCTAAATACATAAAATTTTCATAAACCATGTCTATATAATATCATTATTATATATAATAGTGTAATATTTAATTATGTCAATATGAATTTTTATATTCATCTACTTCCACATAAATTGTCCAATAATGTTATCAATCATGTGTATGGAAGACTATATCATCGCAAATAGTAATTCAATCTCTATAAAATCCTTATAAAGGTAGATATAATAATTAATTTAATACATATCTGTGATTTTTATGACATAAGTATAATTATAGATTTATAATTTCACATATACTATCTTACATTACAATCCATTTGTAAATAATAACAATGTTCCTACATATGCCTGAACTACCTCCTCTCTGAAGTGATGTGACAAAAGATTCTTTTTATTTAGAAAAGTATAGTAATATTTATTTAATAAACTAGTATATAAGATATTTATGATGTAAAAATGATTCCTTAGATGTGAATTTATATTTACCCCTAATTTATATTAAATGCTGATAAAATGGAAATTTCATTTAATCTTATTTATGACCTACCATATCCAAGAAAAAGTATAATTAATTTTCAATACCTAATATTAATAGATTAAAACCAATAAATCTATTATAAATACAAAATATATTCTTCTAATTGTTAAAATTCATGATATTATGGATCCATGATATATTTTAAATCACTAGAAGCACCAAAAATACAAAACCAATAAAATACATTAATAATAAATATGTTATTACCAAATAGATGATTTTATTACTGAATTATATATAAAAAAGTAAAAAAATAATAGGGAGATATATAATTTATTAAATAAATATTTATGTAACTAAAATAAATTTAAAACAATTATATAGTTTTTTATACTATCAGTTAAAATGGCTACACTGAATGTTGAGACGTGATGTTAGGGATTTATAGTCTCTATTATATTTTTACATTAATATGGCTTAATTCAGCACCCCTTTCTTTTGTGTGATTAATATAAATACATACCTAATGTAATTTAATAAAGTTAATATTGTAACTCCTCAACCCTAGTTACCCAAAGTTTGTGCATTATTACATAACATTGGCATGACCACAAGGGATCAAATCCCGAAAGACCGATCAGTTTTTATGATTTTGAAACTCTACATAAAAACATAAGTTTTAAATTACATTACGACATAAAATAACAACAACATTGTGTCTCCATTGCAAAAATTCATCTCCCCTAGACTATCCTAGTGGTATTTTCATAATATATTTCTTTGCATACTAGAAAACATAAAACATTGAAAGAGGTGAGCTCGGATGCTCAGTAAGCATAATAATATAGCAGAAACATTCATAAATAAGTATAAACATTTATAGCAATGTATCAGACTAAAACAAAAGAATTTTGAAAAGAAAAATTCCCATAATATTGAAATGAAAAATCAAATAATTCTATTTACTTATTCACATTGATATTCTAATAATTGAAAAATCATATATAATATCAAAAGACAGTTTTATAATTATAGAATTCATAATTCCGGACATCCTAACAATATAGTCAAGGCCTCATTCCAAGACTACAAATAATATTTTTTCATGGACTTTTGTATAGAAAGTAGTTTGACTCATGAGACCTACCAATGCATCAAGGAGCTATAGCGACCTCCACCCATCACTTACTATTCCAATGCATTGCTCGCATGAAAAGGTTGAAATATAACATAAACATTTATATTAAAACTAGCATAAACAATGTTAATACATTAACCATAAACCATGAATGGTATAAAAATAACACATCCATAGTAAAAAATATCACTAATCCTTGAATAAAATAGGTAAGATTGAATAATAATAAATCAACTTCCAAAAAGTGTACAATCTATAAAAGAATGATAAAATAGATGAAATCTAACCTATTTTAGAGAAATATCTCATTATATTTTTATATCATTTAAAATTCTAACAAATTTAAAAGAAAAAAATTATTTGGAAAATATTATTATACGTTTATAAGGTAATCATAGAAGGTGTTATAACGAAGGAAAATAGCTGCAGTCGCCATATAAGATAAAAAAACATACATTCCAAAAAAATTTCGAAAATGACATAATGTACCTTGTTTGATAAAAAAGATAGATTCATTTCAATATATTTTAAAAAAATTAAAAAATGGTATAGATGAATTTAAAACATTTTCTAGTAAATATAAGAAATTTCATGAAATATATATTTAAGATACACATATGTGGATGATAAATACGTCCCATTAGATACTCACGAAAAAACAACCTCAGATAATTAAGAGATAGTAGAAATAACCATTAACATTTACATGTAATTGATTGAGGGTATGTTAACCTCATGTATAATATATAAATATTAGTTATTAAATTATACATGAACCACATACATAAATATTATATCATATATTATCTTCTAATATTGCATTGTTAATAATATTTCAGTAGTATCATAGTTTTGGGTGTTAATTGATTAGTTTTTAGTTATAGGCTTGGTTACGTAAGCCATGTTTATTATGGAAAAGATGTATTTGATTAATATAAATAATTATATTAAGTTCATAAAAATTATTTTTAATCATGGAAAAAAAATTATTCTGAAATTGTTATAATGGGGAACAAATTTCATCTCATTCATGAAGATGGTAATCCGTACGTACGGATGAGGTACTATATCATTCTAGTTAAGGTGAAATAATATGTAATTGAATGTTATATAATATATACCGAATCATTAAAATTTAATATTTATTAATTTCATCAGTTATACTCATTTTTATACTGATCGAAAAAATCATGTGTTTAAATAAAAACTATACCATGACGTGGAGATAGTAAGCCGTACGTATGCACATATAGTGAGTTGGAATTCATAAGATTTATAGAATAATGAATATGGTTGTACCATATTTATAACAACATCATAGATTGTATAAGGAACTGGAGTTATTATTTATGTATAGAAACATCAATGATATATGATGTGGAACAAGAAAATAACTTTGAAAGAGGTGGGGAAATTATTACCTATTCTCTGGTCCTTCATTTTTAGTAGATCTAAATGGCTCCATAGGTTGCCTTTCTATCCAAAGTAAGGCCTCTAAGTCCAATTAAGGTTATTTTTAAGGATGTTTGAGATGGTGTTGGATGAGAAAAATGGCCTTGGAGGTTTGATTTTGAGAGAAGGGGAAGTACCCTTTTATAAGAGAGGTGTGGGTCATTTTAGAAAAAGCATGATATTTATTTTTTTATTATGCAATCTCATTGGATTTATTATGGATCCAAAAAAATTTATTACAAGGATATGGTGAGGATGGGATGAAAACCTCTCGATCAATATGTTTTAGATAGTTTTAGGCCCCCACATTAACCTTGTCATTTAGATTGATCTCTTAGTTAAATAGTTTAACTTTTACCATGAATTCTTGTATTATTATAATAAATAGAAAAATAAAACAATAAAAATCCAAAATAACACCAAGTGGTTCATTATTGATATATTTATCCTTATATTTATCCTTTATAATAACCTTAAAATTTAAGCAATAACATATCAACTAATAATAAAGTATTCATTTTATAAACACATTTATGTCAATTTTGAATCTATTTAGTATTTGGTTTTTTTGAAAGTCATAACAACTATAAAAGTACATAAAAAATTTATTTAATCGACCATAATATGTCATATTAACCTATAAAATTATTTGAATACATAAAAATTTCAATTTATAATCATATTATTATTTATAATGAAAATTATTTTAATCATTCAATAAGAATATAATTACTACATCATCATTGTGTCATAAATAAATTTAATTATATAATATCTAAAAATAATAAATAAAATACCAATTTGTAGAAAATCTATTTATATTTCTAATGAATATTTATATTCGAATTTATATTATGTATAACCCTATATAAAAAATATTTTGTTATTAAAATTTTAATTTAACACTTTTAATTCTTCATTTAATCGAATAATAATAAGTGTCATATTCAAATAAAAGTCTACTAAAAGGATGTTATTTTATTCCAACTGTTTATTTTGGCTAAATACACTTATACAATAGAATTATGTCATGTGTTATGGTAATTATAATATCATTTTATACCTTTAATTTCCCTATTACTTTTAACTATGGTAAATAAAGGTCAAATGTTACTATTTTCCCAAAATTTATTTTCAACATATTGAACCACATTTTACTTACTAATTTCAAATGTGTCTTTTAGAGTTTTGAAATTTAATTCTTAGAAGTGGTATAATTAATTTTTATGAAAATTTTCAAATGCTCCAATAAGGTTGGTAAAAGACGATAAAAAGTTCAATAAAATTTTATATATATAATATTATTATAAATTTACTCCCATTAATTAAATTGAACATATATATCTATTATGTATCGATTTTTTCCTAAAATAAAATTAAATAAAATAACTAATTATTTAAAAAATTCAGTTTTAAACAATAATGCATTATTTTTCATTATTCATAAAAAATGACTGTTTTCAGAAAAATAGAAAAAATATACCTATTATAATTTTGATATTCCGAATCCAAAAATGAAGTCCAATTTGAATAATAAAATTTATAAAATTTCAAAAATTTGGTATAACTATTCATAATCGCTTGTTTTATTGGCCGTGGAGTGTCAGAACACGGAGTTTCATAAAACACAAGTTATTTTATTATTTAAGGATAAGCGTAATGTGGACGCATGGGAGGTCATATTCATTCATCCTTAAAATAATTTCATCCTCTAAATATCATGAATATTAGTTCCTAAAAATATTCGGGTGGTTCTTCATCTTCAGTTCATCGGGTTCCTACATTCCTCGTTCCATATTATAGTTTCCCCATAGAACATTCCCTAGACAACTAGTCTGGTTTGTCAACACTTTTCCTATGGTATCAAAAATTCTTATAGGCTCTTCACAGTATGACAGGTTAGGTTCCAGTTCTATTTCTTCATTGGGGAGTACATGCATTTGGTCGGGCAAGTATTTTTTCAACAACTATACGTGGAACAGATCATGAAAATTGGAGACACATGGAGGCATATTCAAATTATAATCTACAACTCCAATTCATTCAAGAATTTTTAAATGTCTAATGTTCCTGGGACATAATTTTACCTTCTAATCGAATGGTATAACACCCTTCCATGGAGATACATTCAAGAAAACATGATCTCATACTTGAAATTCCAAATCATTCTATTGGTTATCGAATACCTATTTTGCTTAAATAGAGCTACTTTAATGTGGGTTTGGATAACCTTCACCTTTACCATTATTTCCTCATCAAGGTCTGGTCCTACGAGTTTTCTTTCAATAAAATCATCCCAACAAGTTGGTGTGCGACATCTGTTTCTATATAACTCATCATGTGGTTCCATCGTAATATTTTAATGTAAACTATTGTTATTGGAAATTATAAATGAGTTAATAATGATCCTAAGTACCTTGAAAGTCATGTATCCAAGATATCAAAATGTCTTCTAAGGTTTGAATAGTCTGTAATGATTTTCCATTGGTTTGAGGGTGGTAGGTACTGCTCAAATGAAGTTCAGTATGCCAGGAATTCTGAAGACTTTTCGAGAATCATGATGTAAAATGGGGATCATGATCAGAAACAATCAATAGGGGTACTCCATGAAGACATACAACTTCATTAATATATATTCTTTTAAACATTCAAGTTGTAAATATTCTCTTATAGAATGAAAATGAGCAGACATGGTGATACAATCAATAATGAACCATATTGCATCATTCCTTCTAGGTGTATTTAGTATCCCCTTAACAATGTCCAATGATATCATCCCATTTCCACTCAGGTATGGGAAGAGGTTTTATGACTCCTCTAGGATGTTGTCTTCCAGCATTAACCTATTACCAAACCATACCTCTTGAAACATAATCAGTAATCTCCCTCTTCATGTTGTCCACCCAAAAATGATCCTTCAAATCTCTATACATCTTAGTGCTAACATGGTGTATTTTGAAATTGGAAATATGTACATCACCAAAAAATTCCCTTTTTTAGACTAGGTATGTCAGGAACAAAAAGCCTCTACCAAAATTTTAAAATTTTCATCATTGTATATGACATCAATAAGTATCCCACCATTTGTAGCATTAATTTTCATTTGAAACGCCTCAGCATCAGTATGAGAACTTTATATCCATTCCTGTAATGTTGGATTGGCATCCATTGGAAAATGTATTGATGTTTCACCATCCAG
The DNA here is from genome assembly GCA_963277665.1 of Viscum album. Classification (NCBI taxonomy): domain Eukaryota; kingdom Viridiplantae; phylum Streptophyta; class Magnoliopsida; order Santalales; family Viscaceae; genus Viscum; species Viscum album. The sequence continues at coordinate 791,772,910 of OY728143.1, read as the reverse complement.
TATTATTCCCATATCCATATTTACTAGATCCAAAAACATAAAACCCCTATCAACTCTAATCTTGTTCCAAATCCACGATCATTTCTGCTCAAAGCATCTTCCACCTTATTTCCTTCTCCCGGTGGTATTTTATAGTTCAATCATAATCTTTTAGTAGTTCAATACATCATCATTACCTCATGTTGTGTTCCTTTTTTGTTAAAATATACATTAAACTCCTCGGGTCATTATATATAACAAATTGTTTTTCACCATAGAGATAGTGTATCCAAATAATCAAAATAATTATTATTACTACTCACTCACGATCATGAGTGGGAATGTTTTGTTCATGAAATTTTATTTGTCGTGATGCATAGGTAATGAACCTATCATACTGCATAAGGACGCAACCATTTCCTTTATTTGAAGCATCAATATAAATAACAATCCCATAATTCTATGATGGTAGAGTCACGATATAATAATTGACTAATATTCTCTTTAGTTGTTAAAAACATTCTTCACACACTATGGTCCAAACAAATTTATCCCCTTTAAGAATGATCTTGGTTAATGGATTTTCCAATCGGGAAAAATTCTAGATGAAATATAGATAATAACCTGCTCAATCAATAAAATTGTGTAACTCGGTTATACTTGTCGATTCTGGCCATTCATGGATTTCTTTAGTCATTGAAGGATCTCTATAGAATCCATCCTTTGATACAATATTGCCATGAATAGAAATTTATAGAAGCTAGAATTCACACATCTTAAATATCCAATATAATTCATTTCTTCTGAAGGTTTTCAAAATAGATCACTTGTAATTTTCATGATCTTCATATATTTCTGAGTATATGAAGATATCATTAATTAATACCATTATAATGTCATCATGATATTACTTTAAAACACTATTCATTAGATCCATGAAATACATGGTGCCTTAGTCATACAAAAAGGCATTAGTGTAAACTCTTAATGCACGTACCTAGTTCAAAATATTTTTTTCGGAATGTCTTCCATCTTCATACATCACTTATGATATCCAAATCGAAGTTCAATATTTGAAAATTATTTGGTTCCATGAAGATGATTGAATAGGGGGAACTTGTGGTTAATTGATATAGCATTGTTCTCCCTATAGTCAATAAACATCCTCATAGATCTAGCTTTCAGCTTAACAAAAAAATACAGGGGATCCCCATGGAGAAAATCGAGGGTGAACAAATCCCTTATTACTCCATTCCACTAGTTTTTTCATTAGTTCCACTAATTCCATAGTGGCCATTCTATAAGGGTTCATCAATATGGGTCTTGACCCCATAATTTAATCAATGGAAAAATCAATTTTTTTTCTCAAGGATGTCTATATGAATCATCTAGCACACACCAACATATTCTTGCACAAAAGTTACATAATCTATTTGAACATTCCATTCTTCACCCATAGTTATTTCAATATCTTCTTCTCCAAGAATTGAATTTATTAGAGTTTTTGGAGGTGGATCTAGATAATAATCAGATGGTGAAATTTCTACTAAAAAATAAGTTATTCATTTCCATCATCGAAAATTGTAACATCCTTCTTCATACATTAAAATTTGACTTCATGGTCCCAAACATAATCCATACCAAGGATTATATCAAATTATGTTAGGGGTTTTATAGTAATATCTGTATATAAAGCATGTTTATATGAAATAATGGGAACTGATTCACAAAACACTGTTGCAATTATTCTTCCCTTTTTCTTTTTGATAGAAAAAACCATTGTTAAATCAAGTAATAAATTTGTAATTTTCATTGCAATATATGAAGATATAAAACAAGGTGATCATCCAAAATCAAATAATGTATTTTCTAAACTTGATGAAACCATTATATTACCTTCCATCACATCATTCGGAGATTTATACTCCGCATTTGTGATCACATAAGGTTGGAATTTCTCCCTTTTCTGTTTTTGAGAAACTTTTCCTTGGATATAAGGACATTCATTTTTTAAACCCCCATTTCTCAACAATTTTATCATTCAACATTTATATCCACTCTCATTCCCTTGAAATCATAGGCATGGTGGCCTTTTTAACCACACATGTAACCGACTCACATTCCCTTCTGGCAAGTACCAAGGTGTTTCTTCCCACAATTACTATAGGATGGAAATTCAACTTTTCCCTTCTACCCATTATTTTCTTTTCCAGTGTGTTCAATAGATCTCTATTTCTTTTTGTTATCTTTAAATCTATAAGACTTAGAGAATTATTTTTTTGTCTTGATACCACAAGAGAAAATATCTTCATATGATTAGAAAGATTGGGAGACAAATGATCGACAAAGAAATGGTTTTAACCCATCAATGGATTGATCAATCTTTCTCCTTGGGTTATGTATATAATATGATGCATGACTTTCTAACCTTGTTATGTTTGCCCCATACATTGTGATATTATCATCCTCATTTTGTCTTAGACATAGAAATTGTATTTCTATATCTATTTTATGGTCACAAGGAAAGTATTTTTCTATTGAAATATCTTTAAACTCTCTCCATTAAATAATTAATTATTCTTCAACAATCTTGGTATTTTGAATTAATGACCAAAATTGATCGGCATCTCCCATGAGGTGATAAACTACCATGAAAATATTTTCACTTTCGCTACCCCCAAATTAATGAAATATTTTATCTAAAGAACTTATCCATTGTATAAATACAAATGGATTTATAGTCCCATTGAATGTTGGTGGATGTTTCCTCATGAAATGGTCTATCATTGATCCCTCTTGTGGTGGATCAGGGTGCTCCATATGTATAAGGATATTTTTAATAAGGTGATTGAGTTGTGCCAGTATGATTATAAGTTATTCAGCACATGTTGCATCACCATCTCCACAATAATTATCTTGAATAGTCGTGAAATATCTACATGTATTAAATGCATTGATACAGTTTCTATTCCTTCTAATACGGTCCATTTCTAAAAAATGGCATAAACTAGAATAATTTATGAATCTAAATAAATAATTCCAAACTAGTAAAATAACTAATTAAAATTGAACATTTTATATATATTATCTATAATAAAAATTTTTTTCTTTGAATAATTATTTTATCATTAATATTTCATAATGGTTTATAATAAAAATGTGAATTACCCTAAGAATATACCCTGGGAGTGTTGTAACCATGTGTATAGCAAGGCCCATTGTCGTGTACCAAGATACCGTTGGTCAAGCCCAAAACTCCTTGTTGGAGTTTTAACCCCTTTCTACATCTATGATAGAGCCGCATCTACCTGCTCATATCCATGAAGGGATGTATTTCGTGGAAAACTATAAAAATATATACATTAAAAAATTCTAGGATGTTCTTCTATACTAATCATGATTGTCCATCATAGGATAATGTTCCCTAATCACAATTTTTAAAAATCTAGCTTCCAAGGATTGTATTAACTTCCTATAGTACCAACTGTAATGCCCCGACCATATTTACCTCATGTCTATTCATTATCACATAACATAGGCATGATCACATGGCATGAAATCCCAAAAGACCAATCACATTAGTATCCACTAATGTAATGGATATATAAATAATTTTTAATTTATATTATTAAAAAAACAACATCAGTGTGTCTCCTTTGAACACATTTATCTCCCTTAGACTGTACATACAGGTCACTCATAATATACATCTTCGCATACTGGAAAAAATAAAACATAGAAAGGGGAAATCTCAGATTCTCAGTAAGTATAACCATACAGGGGAAAATTTCATAAATAAGCATAAAATTTATTGTAATGTAGAAAAATAAAACACTAGCCTTTAGAAGTTAAAAATATATAAAATATGGATAAGATAAATCAAATAATTCCATTTACATCTTCAGATGGATACTATACTTTTCAAATAATCACATATACTATCAATAGAAAATATCATAATGATGAAATTCATAATGGAAGAAATTATAACCACATAGTCAAGGCCTCGTGCCAAGACTACATATAAGATTTTGTCAAGGCCTTATGCCCAGATACTAGTTTGTCTCGTTTGACCAGCCGATGCTTCGAGGAGCTATAGTGGGCTCCACCCCTAACATACTAAGTCCAATGCATTCCTCATAGGAAAATGTTGAAACATAAATACATTTTTTTATTAAAACTAGCATATGAAATGTTAATACTTTACCATAAACCATTAATGGAATAAAACTAACACATCCAAAATCAATCATATCAAAAAACATCAATGCAATATTGATGATTGTATTATAATTAGTCAACTTAAAAAATGTGTAAAATTTCTCCAAGGATGTTGACATATATGAAATCAAAACTATTTGAGAGAAATATCTCTTTCTAGGTTGAAAAAAATTTAAAGTCTCATAATTATAAAAGAAAACATCTATTTTTAAATTATTCATATAATATTTTAAGGGATGCATCAACGGATATATAATGGTGGAAAATAGCCACACTCGCTGTATAAGTTAAAAAAACATTCATTCCTTAATTTTGGAGAAATGGTCATAAAGTACATTGTTTGGAAAACGACGGAAAAATTCCTTTCAAATAATTTTTAAAAAAGTTAAAAAATGCTATAAATGGATTTAAAACTTATTCTATTAAATGTTAAAAATGTTTTCAAATATTTTTTTTAAGAAACACATATTTTGATTATAAAGAAGTCCCAGTAGATACTCATGTATAAACCAACTCATGTAATGAAGATTTGTATAATTAACTCTTAACTTTTACATTTCGTTGATTGAGGGTACGTTAACCACATAAATAATAGTTATATCACTGTTTTTAAATTATTCCATTACCACATACATAATATGATATCATTTATGATATTCTAATATTTCGATGTGGTTAATATTTCTTTAGTATCATTGTTTCGAGTGTTAAATGATTTTTTCCCTTTATAATCATGGTTACATATAATATGTTTATTATAGATAGGATGAAATTTATTCATATCCATAATGATATTAATTTCTTAAACGTAATTTTTAGTCCTAAAAAGAAAATTATTCCTAAATGGTTATGATGGGGGATGGATTTCATCACGTTCATGGAGACTGTAATCCGTACATACGCACAAGCGACAATATCATTATATTTATGGTGAAATATTATGTAATTGGATGGTATATCATATATTCAGAATAATTAAAATGTTATATTTATTATTTACATCACTCATACACACTATTATACCCATCCAAATAACGATGTGTTTGAATAAAATACTACACCACGACGTGGAGATAAGGAACTGTACATATTCACGTATATTGACTTGTTATTCATTGGATAGATGAAATAATGAATATGGTTGTACAATATTTATAATAAAATAATAGTGTCTATAAGATACTATATTTATTATTTTATTATTTAAAAAAATTAAGTGGAAATAGAAGATGAAAAGAACATTGAAAGAGGTGGTGAAATTATTTCTTCTTTTTCAGGTGCTTCATATTGAGTTGATCTAGTGGGATCTATATGTTTTATCTCCAATAAAAGTAAGGACTCTAGGTAAAATTAGGGTAGTTGGGAGGATATTTTAGAAGGGGATGTCCCAGCCAAATGGTTTTGGAGGTGTGATTTTGAGATAAGGGGAAACACCCTTTTATAAGATAGGTGATGGTCACATTAGAAAAAGAATGAAATATTATTTTATTATATAATCATATTCGGTACATAATGGCTCTATAAAGATTTAGTTCAAGGATACGGTGGGTCTGGGTCAAAAACCATTCATCCAATAAGTTTTATACATGTTTAAGTCACCATATTAACCTTATCATTTAGATTTAACTATCAGTTAAATAGTTTAACTTTTACCATGTATTTTGGTATTATTATATAAATGGTTAATAAATATACTATAAAAATCCAAGTGAACCATAAGTGGTAAAATAATTATATATATAACCTTATCTCATCACTTTTTGAAATAATTATATTTTTATGAATATTATATCAATTTATAATATAGTATTTGTTTCAGAAACTCATTCAGGTCAATTTTGAAACTATTTAGTATTTGGTTTTATTGAAAGTTAAAAAACATTATAATTTAGAAAAAAATTTATTTAATCAACCCTAAAATGTCATATGAACCTAAAACATTCATGGATTACATAAAAATTCTCAATTTACAATTATTTTAATATTTATAATATAAATTATTTTAATCGTTCAATAATAATCTAATTACTCCATCCTCATAGGGTCATAAATAAATTTAATTATTTAATGACTAAAAATTATAAATAAAATACCAATTTCTAGGAAATAATTTTATATTTCTATGAAATATTTATAGTTGAATTTATCTTATGTATAATTTCATATTAAAATTGATTTAGTAATTTAAATTTGAATTTAACACTTTTAACACTTCTTTAAATAAAATAATAATAAATTTCAAAATCAAATCCATGTCCTCCAAAAGGATCATATTTTATTTTTATGGTTGATTTTCGTCCATATACGCCTACCAAATTGAATATTGACAAGTGGTAGGATAATTATAATATCATTTTTACCATTAAATACCCAATTTACTTTTAACCATTGTAAATAAAAGTCAAAATATACTATTCACCGGAAGTTATTTTCTCCTTATTGAACAAAATTAAAAAAATTATATTAACCATGTCTCTTGGATTTTTGAAATTCAATTTATAGAAGGTGTAGAAATAAATTTTTTGAAAATTTGTGAATGCGCCTTGAAGGAGGGTAAAAGACTGTAAAAGTTCAATAAAATTTTATATATCTAATAATATTATAAAATGAATCCAATAAATTAAATTGAACATATATATGAATTATGTATATATATTTATCTAAAATAAATTTTATTAAAATAACTAATATATAAATAAAATTTCAGTTTTGAACAATAATATAGTTCTTTTCACAATTCATCAAAAATTGAATATTTTTAGCAAAATACCAAATAATTCACCCTAACCTAATTTTGATATTCCAAATCCAATCATTAAGTCCAATTTTTCCTATGAAATTTTTAAACGTTCAGAAAGTGTGTATTTTTATTCATGTTGGTTACTTAGATTTGTCATGGTGTGTTAAATCTCGTAGTAGCATACAACACATGCTATTGTATTATTCAAAGAGTAGTGTACCACTGAATATTGGCGTGTTAGAAATATAAATATTTTATATTTTTATTTCATAAATTCATGTTAATCATTAATTGGGGTTCATATTTAAATAATACAAATGTTTTAAAGGTTTTTTGAAATAATCTTATTATTTATCGGGATTGTATAAGATTATAATATGGATAATTAAATATGATGATATGACTATAAATGAACACATTAATAAAATTTAAGATGATTTACTTAATAAAAATCTATGTCTCCAATTCATTATGGATTACTTATATACTCTGCACTCTAAAATATTGTTCTTAATAAAAAAACATTCTTTTCTATTGAGTTAAGACACTTTTTTTCAATTACCATTTTTTACTAAAATTTTTATTAAAAAGTTATTATTATTATATAACAATTTATTATTGAATCATTAATTCATTTTTGACAATTTAAAATATTTATTAAAATTTTATCAAATTTCCCTTATGCCAAATATGTTTCTTTTCACTTTTTACCAAAAATTTCAACGGAATATTCATTTTAACATGTAATGCATGAAAAATATTTACATCAATCTGGGCCACAATATGACTTGAAACCTTTTTTACATTCTTCCGTAGTTATATTAAATTAATGTGATTTCATTGTTATTTGGGATATATTTATATTCTAATGTATCTTTTTAACATATACTATGTTATTTTCCTATTGAAATGTTCCATGTCATTTTTCAATGTAATCTTCTATCATAAAAGAAATCCATTGCGTTTACATAATATTTAATGATTATATAATAAAATAATATCATACCTATTCCGTCTATATATGTATTATTATTATGACGAAGAGATAATTTTGAAACATTTTCCATTTCCATGGTGTATGCTATGAAACATTTATTAAATTACTTAAAAACCTGTTTATCTCCAAGTAGTTATTCAATGATGAAATGTTAATGAAACCCATTTCATTTCATGAGTTAACATAATATAAATTTTTTATGATTTTTTGGCACACAAATATATGATTTTTTATTATGTGATTGTGGGACCTATATATATCTCTAATATATTATAAAAATATTTATATCTATTGTGAAGACCTGTACTGGGATAGGGAGATAACATATATTATTAAGGGACTTAATAATAAATTATATTCATTAGATTAATAATTGACTATAATACTGGTTTTGGCAGTGAACCCAGTCCATTATGATACACCTTTAAATGATCCTTAGATTCTTTAGAAAAGATTTTTCTATACTTTATTTTATTCCAAAAATATATGTCTTATTAAAATTTATTGTTTTCTAGTATCATGTATTTTGATTATTTATTATCCAAGCCTTATGAACTACTAGGAATTATATGAAGTCTCATTTTTTGGATATATTTTATTCTAGTAATAGTATCAAAATGATATTTTCATGTTACTGAACACTTATCATCAAATTATATTGATGTATCCCATGTTTACCCTTACTGAGAATATGAAATTTCCATTTTTTATGTTTCCTCTCCCCTGATTAACAATATGGGTATTGGAAATGAAATGCCTAAAAGGGTTTCTACTTACTAACATCATTGTGGGATATTATATATTTTACTTATGAACCTATTGATTATGTGTACTTATTACCATAGGAACAAGACCAACATGATTTCTTCCAGGATTGTTATATTATTTTCTGAATATTCATATATTAATTTTTCAGGCATATGTAAAAAAATATTTTGTTAAAATATTTTGTACTATATAATTTTTTATTTAAAATTTTGTAACAAGGATGATAAAAATCTTATGATAACATTAAGGATATGTATTTATATATGAAAATATCCAGGAATTCTAGTGAATTATATGGTATGCAGTTTATATGAAATTAAATTCATGTATGTATACTAAAATTTTATGTGGATCTTGAAAATAATTACATAGGTTAATTACAATAATAAGGGTGTATAGAGATAAAAATGACCCTTACCTGGTGCTAAACAATGTCCCTCTTTGGACAATTATTTGTATAGACATGAGTTATTTGTTCTTGAAATTTACAAATTCATTATGAAAAATCATGTAGGATTTGAATAATGACCATGAAGAGGATGTGTTAATTATTATGTGTCCTAAATAAAATGGAATGTTTCATTATTTACATATTTTTTAATCTATTTTTAAATATTATGTGGTTTTCATAATTAGATTTTTGATTCTTAAACCTATCTTCATTATTTTAGTTTGTGGTTGGATCCAAAAGGAATAACTTTAATGATTAGTGTCATATAAAATGAAATGATTGAAAACATGGGAAACATATAGTTATGGGGGATTATAATGGAAATTTTAAACATATATATCATGGAACATTGTCATGATATGAACCATGTTGATATCCTAAAAGATAAAATGAGAAAATAACATTATGTTGGGTCTATTATGAGGAAAAATCCACCGTATATCAGCGGTTCCATTAAATCAATGGTTATAGAGAAGGTGAACAGTAACATTGAAATCATAATTTTACATTCTCATGTATTCAAAGAATGATAAAATAATTTTATATGTATTTTATTTAGAAAGCTATGTGGATTAATAGTGTACTCCTAATGAGAAGATTGGTACAAAATAAGAAAATAACATCATTGAATGGGTTGGTTTTACGATATTATATTTCAAGAAGAACCTTCTCCATATTATTTATATAGATATGGAAAAAGAAATCAATGAGTTAATTAAAACTTCTGAATAATCAATTTGTACCTATGTGGTGTATTTTATAATATATGTATCGTATGATTTTTTCATTATCATCCAACATTAAAGTATAGTTGATCAAATGTTCAATATCAAAAAAGGTCTCCAATTAGTGTTTTACATAAGAAATAAAAAGATGTTCTATCATAGTGGAAATGGAAATTATAGTAACCAATAAATCTCATGATGTTGATAGGAACAAAACGTGAAATTTAAATAAAACTATAAAATTGTAGAGATAAGAAGATAATGATTTCATTTACTGAGAATGATATATCGAAACATCGATGAAATTATCATCATGGGGAATTGTAAATTTTTTTGGAAATATAGTCACTGGGAAATCAATTGATGATGGGATGAGATGGATATGTATAATGATTTGAATAGAGATACACCCCCATAGAATTATGATTACAAACTCCAATTAATTAAATGAGAGTTTTATGGTAATTACTCATAACAGGGAATTAATTCAATGTTTAGTGATGAATAAAAATATTACTAAACAATTAATATAAGAGAGAAATTGAAATATCATGTGATCAATATTTTTTTTTGAATTTTATGATAATTATATGATGAAGGTTTTATTTATCATTCACTATATAAAAATAAATATATTATTTGGATCAGGATCTACAACCTAAATTATATATGTAGAATTTTATAATGGTATTTAAATTTTACATAAAGGGATATATGCTAAATTATTATTTAAAACAGATAATGGATGGATAATTGGGTCCAATGTTTCTGATTTTTCATTAGATAGGGTGAGTTTAATTTTAATTATTGAAAATTATTATATTCTTGATTTTATTAGACTTTATGTTAACATAATCCAATTTTGTATATATCTGTAGAATGACCACATAAATTGATAGGAAAGAGAAGTCATTTTTGATATTCCTAATAAACATCATATCACTAAATTATATCATAATAAATATGAACATACAATGTAAATAATAAACATTGAATATATATTGATTCCCGATGAAAATGGTTATTTATCCTAGATAGCTGGGATGAAACCTATCATTGATGATACACCTTTTTTTCAAGTGTAGGTTTATTTCAATAGCAAAGAGTTTTCTATTCATACATAAAATCTGATTTTACATTTCAATATAACTCATAAATGGTTCCACAACTATTAAAAGACTCGCAATAGAGTGGGACCGATTGATTTTTATTAATTTAAGACTCAACTCTAGTTGAATCTTGACAAGGGATTCATTTGACCATTTTTCCATCTCAAGGTGCACCAATTATTTTTATTAAGAATAATAATTGAAATTAGAGAATATAAATTTATTCTACCGAGATGAATAATATTAAAATAAATAAAAAGTGTCACATACCTTATAATGATTAAAAATTTTATCATTTATGCATAATTTAATTGATTTCCTTGATTAACCTTCATTCTAGTTATCGTCAATTGCATGATTTGAAGGACATTATAACCATGATATCATTCATCACAATGTGTGGATACTATTAATATATATTTAAATCATTGGTTCTTCGAAATAAAATTTATTTCACTATGGTATTAATGAATTGATTCATTATATAATACAATATTTAGTTTGTAGTGGTCGTTGTAAATGCTATTATTATATATTTTGAAAACATGTAAGTGAAAAAGGATCATTTGAGGATTGTGATAAATACCCTAAGGAAGGAAAATTTGTATACAACAATTTGAGACGTGTGATTTTTGGCTACATTTGGTTTTATTTTTGGGACATATAAACTCAAGGAATGGAATATCAGTACACCAAATAATTATTAAGGATATTATGAATTTGTCATGATCCATCCCAGTGGGGTCCTTTCGTGACTCCCCAAGCCCGCCATTGATAATCCAGGGCATAATTTCTAGAACTATGTAGTTATATCATAAACATAGGAGGAATTTACTTAGTAGCTATTTTTTTAGACACATCTCTTACCCAACAAATACAGAAATGTAAAAATACTATGTAAACAATTCATGAAAAACAATATAATCAATATCCATATTACAATTGTGAAGGTAATAGAAGGTAATCTATGCTAGAATACATGTCCACAAAAAAGCGTACGTATAAAAAAATCATGAAAATCATTTGTAAAAAAACCCTATATGACAGTATTGTATTAGGGAAACTGTCTAAAGCCATTGGAACACCATAGTCTATCTGATCTCACAAGGGTCTGTCTGGTCCTAGTCAACCCTATACACTATCAAAAGGTCGCTGGTCGACACAAGACATGTCATGTATGGAAAATTCTCATGAAATGGTGGGTATAAAAATAATTAGTAGGGAGCCAAAAACCACATTGAAATAAATAAATATATATATATATATTATCAGCTTTAAAAAAGTATATTTCTACAAAATATAATAAAATAATATCCAAATATACTCAAAATATACCACATAGACTACGATAAGTAGAAAATATCATATAAATTTACAAGGGATTCATCTCGATGATTCCACAAGATCTCATCTTGGAGAACACAATCTAGAGTCTGATAAAACTAATGATGCCTATCTAAGAAGTACATTTTTTCAGAAACCACCATGAGAGAGGTGCGCTGATTGATATGAATAGACACGATACATCGAAAAAGGAACAAAAAGAGGACCAAGGGGTGATTCTAGCAACTACATCTGTCTTAAGCATCAATGTAGAGGACTGATGCCCGATGAAGTTAGTCACATAAATACCGAAGACTCAACCTAGGGCATGAAGAATGATAGAGGATCAGATCTGGGCCTCGTGAGGGATTCTAACGACTCTATCATGGTCGATATACTAAAAGGATCATACATTTATTAATAAGATTGAATACTAAAAAATAATGGAATGATAAATTAAACAAATTCTAATTAATCTATTCCATAATACGGTGGATGAGAGAACAAATTCAGATAGAAAATAGATGGTTCACTTTGTGTAGTAGTCACACCTATTGTGCCCATTGACCCTGGGTACTACCCATGTAAATAGTCAGGGTCATTGGAAATATATCTGTGTTATATCCCACCGATGGTTTTATAGTTACCTTTTCACTACAAGTGTCTCAACCCCAACGAATGTCCATCAAATGAACACTCAACTCGTAAGATACAGTTTTTTAGTGAAATGGGTCGACCTAGGTCTGGTTTTGGCACACCCCAACCTAATGGCCTACCAGACTCAGTTTGGTCAACTCAACCTGACCCAATCTATTAGGCCCACCCTTCTCCATCACACACAAATCAGTGTTTCTTGGTCCATCACATGCAGTCCACCATAGAATTGTGCCCCTGGTCCCGATGTGCGACCCCGCGTCCCACACGGTCACCTCGCCATGTCCATGCACCCCCATGAACATTTCCCTCCAATGACCATGCCACCACCACATGCCACTTTCTAGGTACAAGATAAGTTCTATGTAGTTATAGCCTCTCACATGGTGTTAGTGTGCCCCACCCTTATGCATGACCAACCACCACAAGATACACCAGCCACATCTACCACTGCGTCTGGGTGTCGTTGATTGTCCTTCGGTGTTCTGTTTTTTGAAACAAATATATTTTCTCGAACCTTGACTCACATTGTATACATCCAATGGAAATGATACTTATTTATATCACTTCATGGTATTGATCGCATTAGTATCCTTTTGCATGTTGATCCATAACCACGTGGGTCCCACAATGAATATCAACATGAAAGATGGTTAGAAAAAAATGAATATTGGAATGAGGAATGAAGCTAGGCCTTTTTTCCCATCAGAATGAATTTTATCTCATTTAATTGAAGTAATAAAAAATATGAATAGATAAAAATAAACCACAAGGATTTCCCTCAATTAGGTCCATACCATAAGAACGATCAAGCCACAAATCAATGTCTTAATTATTTGATTAGCATTCATCATTGATTCTAGACATGAAGAAATACAATCATTGAACAATTCCCTACCTCAATTATGGATCATTCGTTGAAGAGGATCGATCATCTAATCACTATCGTTGGCGATATCCATCAAAATAGAGTCTATTGATCACTGATCTGCAAGCATACCATTGTTCAGTATTGATTTCTCCAAAGGTAATTTTCCATATCTAAGAAGACTTTTATGGTTATAGAGATAACCTTGAATTCATTGAAAAATGTCTATAAAAAGGATTATGTCCCTGTATCAATTACAATATTTTTTATTTATATATATTTATTCATGTTAAGTCCAAAAACTATTATTCATAGCTTTCCTATGGAGGCCAATGTTAGGCCCTTCCTAGGGTAAATACACTACTCTAAAAGCAATAGTGCAAACAGTTTTTTGATTTATGAAATTTTTGGGACATTATTACACATATTTAGAAAACTTATCTCACATGATATTTAATGTATATTATTTTTCAAACTTTTATTTCAGTTAAACTAGGCAATGGTATCAGATGTTGTCTCAAAACGAAGTTTTGAAATAACTAAATATAATATTAAAAATAAAAAAAAACTCAAGGAAATTACATTATCCCCACCATAGGGCTTAACGTAACAAAAAATCCAAAAACAAGGATACTCAAACAAAAGTGGGTAATTTCCATGAATCTAAACCTCCCACTCTCACATGCTCACTTAGAGATTATTGTGTCTCCACCAGACACACACTAAGGAAATTTCTCACCCATAAATGAATCTATTCTGTATATCTTCGATATCCAATTAGTACTTAGAAAAATTCACTCCATTATAGTTATCTAGCTAGACCCATTAAATGATGCTTGATGGGTTATGAATGTACCTCATCAGCTGCAACATGTTGAATAAAACATGTACCCATGGAAACTACAAGGGTAGAGTTAAGAGGTTTTCCACCTCCTCAACTCCCCATAGTATCTGAAAATGGATGATGAATCTCGGAGATAACATTCCACCCCCTCCAAATCTATCCAACCAACTTCTTGTTTAGACCTGAAAAAAAACATGTTCTACCTCATAAAATAAAAAGTGTCTCTATATCCTATCAGAATAATTATTTTTCTATATCTATACAGTTTTTAACAACTATTGGATGATTTTAACTTTCTCAATAGTTTCTCGTACCATCTCTAAGCCTGATGAATGATGACTCTCCTTGGAATTTCTGGCTCAATGTTGACCTGTAGGATGCATATATAGATCCTAGAATGGTTCCATAATGTTGGTAGATTCGTAAATGTTTTTGTATACAAACAACACCAGTAGTATGTGATTCTCTCAACTACAACTAATGTCCATGATGCAGGCTCGAAACAAGTCCTCTAGAACCTGAATGGTCTTCTCCGTCTGGCCATCTGTTTATCAATTAATTTTCATGACTAGGCATAACTAAATACAAAATTTACCCTATAACCCCTTCCAAAAATGGGATGTAAAAATAGGTTCATGATCTGAAACAATCATCAAGGTAATTCTAGGAAGATGAACTATTTCATACAAGTAATGTTGTCCCAATAAGTCTACTAAACTCTACTCCCAAATAGGTTGTAATTGGGCTGAAATGGTGAATCATTAAATGACACATCGATTGTATCATATCCCATATTTGTTCTTGGAAAATACCTTATGATGTCCATTGATATCCCATACCACTACCACTCTAGAACCTCATCGAGTTAAACTAAATCCAATAGAGCCTGGTGCCCAACCATTACCTGCTAGCATGAAAGGAATCGAGAAACAAATTCATTCACATCCTTCTTCATCGGTGACCACCAAATCTAAAATCTATGTTTCAGGTACATATTTTCAACACCAATATGTACTGCTAAAGGGAATGTGTGAAACACCTTAAAAATAATTTTTTGCAAATCCATTTATACAACTATTCATCATCTGAAATGAATTTCATGTATCCCAACTTTTTAATAACCTTCAATAGAATTCCCTAAGGCTAACATTGTAGTTGGAGTCTCATCGTCGATATCCCCAATTTGGGACTACCAGACTCGCTGTGAGAGTGTAATGTTAAAAACCATTGACTGGATGTAATATCACACATATCTGTACAGAAATGATAATTATGATGAGGAAAACATATATGACACATCTTTTAGCTATTATGAAGATGATATCCCACTGAGAGAATCTGTATCAACATTCCATATCCCATGTGTTTAGACAATCTCAAATTCATATTCTTGATGGAAATCTAGGACCCTCCTTTATATGTTGTTTAGATCCTTCTAATAAAAGATATATTTGAGACTCTTTTGATCAGAGTAGATGATAAACTACTTTTCCATTAGGTTGTATCGTCAAATATTCAACGTGATGACCTCCACTATAAGAACATGATCATTGGTCAAGCAGTTCTACATTTATAGGCTCAACTGATGTGAATCATATTCAATAATCATATTCCACTATATGTGGATGCAACCCAGACCAGTTACTTATTCATGTTAGAACACTACCTACTCGACACCATCCTCTAGTTATCTCAAGAGTGGGCTTCTTATCAAACACTACCTCAACTACTGAGATGCATGTTATCACTTCTCCATCCAAACTAAAGGATGATCATTTATGGTAAATTATATAATAGGTGTTGATATCCTGGATAAATCAATGATGAATCTCTGGTAATAGTCAGCCATCCCATTGAATCTCTACTCCTTCATTGTGCTCATAGGTGGCTCCAATGCTGACAATTCCTCGACTTAGGACGGGTCCACTTCCAATCCATCTATTTAGATAACATGTTACCGAAAGTGGATACCTTGAATATTGAAATGAAACTTTGATATATTCCTGAATTCTAGTAATATCAAACTTCATACAGAACCATCCATAAGTGTCCCTCATGCTCCACCTATAACTTCTAGTAAACAAGGACATCGTCAATTAAGACCACCATGAATCAATCCTAGTATAGATGGAAGATCCAGTTCATAAGTATGATGAACACTATTGTGATGTTCATTATAGATAGGGAAAATCACCATATAATCATAGTGGTTGTAGTGGCATATTAAATCCTTTTTTTGGTATATCCTCATCCTATACTCACAGTTGGTGATACTGTGATCAAAGGTCATCCTTCAAGAACCATAACGCCCCTTACAAATGATCGAAGAATTAATCGATCCTTGGTAGTGGATAATTATTCATCAAGGTCACTTGGATTAGTCACAAGTAGTCTACACACAACCTCATGCTCCCCTTCTACCTTTTTGGAAAACAATATTATGGCTACCAAAGGTGAAACATTGGGTCACTTGAAGCTCTTCCTCTAAAAATCTGCCAACTACACCATCATCTCATGATTCCTTGTGGGAACAATCCAATATGCAGGTGAGGATATCAGTGTTCTCTTGGGTTTTATATTGATTCATAAGAATATCTCAGGGAGAGTTGGTAATTATGGATCTTATTTTGGGATGATGTACTCATACTCTTTATTTTCTGAAACTTTCACCGGGGCATGTGTGTTCCTCTCATTCGGGAAAGAGGGACGCAGTATTTGGTTGCCCCACATTCTTGCTTTCCAAAGGTTGGTTGTAACGGCCCGAGATTTTATGAAAAATATTCTTTTTTTATTTTACTAATGTCTTGTGTTATACGCTACACCAAAAGGAGCTTGCACAACACGCATCCTTGACTTGCCTTGCATTACACGCAATCGCAACCTTCCTCGATAGCATGTGTGGTACGTAATCCTGAGTTTCACGAAACAATGATATGCTATTAAAATATTATTAAAACTAGCCATTATGAATAGTAATAACCACTTTTTAAATTTTAGAAATTTTGACTCTCAAAATGGACTTCATTTTTGGATTCGGAGTATCGAATTTAGCCTAAGGTGAAATTTTGGTACTTTTCGGATAACTTTCATATTCTGATGAATAGTGAAAATTACTAAATTATAATTAAAAACAACCTTTTTAATCGAAATAATTAATAGTAATAAATCATTAATTTGAGTGGTTTTAAAGTATATTTAGAATATATTTTAACAATTTAATACAATGTTGGTCCTTGGATGTAATTTCACATTTAAACTAGACATAAACAAGTGTCAATCTTTTGATAGATATTGTTTCTTAAAAACACGCTATTTGTTTTAACATCGGGATTTAATTATAAAATTAATTAATGAAACTTTTATGTTATGAATTTGGTAAAATAGACTTCATTTTTGAATTCGGAATATGAAATATAGCTTGGGATGAAATTTTGGCATTGTTCTGAAAAACATCAATTTTTGATGAATAGTGAAACTACTAAGTGGTAGGTTAAAAACTGAATTTTGCTTAAAACTTCATTTTACCGCTTCTGTGAATGGAATTTCGAAAATCCGAGAGACACGGTTAATATCAAGGACTAAAATGTGGTTCAATGAGATGAAAATAATTTTTTGGTGAATAGTAACTTTTTATTTTTTTTACCACGGTTAATAGTAAATAGGGTAACTAAGGGTAAATATGATATTAATATTACCCTAACACATGTCCTAATTCTATTGGACAAATGTAATTCGACCAAAAACAAACTTAGGAATAAAATATGACCATTTAGGCCCACTTGGATTAGATTAGGACATTTAATATTAATTTATTTAAAGAAGGGTTAAAATAGTTAAAATCAAAGTTTAATAAGTAAATCATTTTTAATATGGGGTTATACATAAGCTAAATTAGACTATAAATATTAATTAGAAAGCTAAAAAGATTTCCTACATGATGATATTTTATTTGTAATTTTTAGACATCAAATGATATAATTTATTTATGACACAAAGATGATGCACTAATTATCTTATTAATGAAATATTGACATAATTGATAATATAAATACCAAAATAAATGTAATTTAAGACTTTTTATGGATTCCACTAATTTTATAGGTTACTATGATATATTATTGTTGATTTAATCAACTTGGTTCGAACATATAATTCTGTTATGACTTTCACAAAAATCATATATCAAATAGTGTCAAAATTGACACAAAAGAGTTTTTAAATCAAATATTATATTATTAATTGTTATTTTATTCCTACAAATCTAAGGTTCGGCCAAATGACTTAGATAAGGATATATGTATTAATAATATACAATTTGGGGTTCTTTTGGCATGTTATAGTATGTTTATTAACCATATAGTGAAAGAAAACAAAAAGACACGGTAAAAGTTAAATTATTTAACTTAGAGTTAAATCTAATTGATAAGGTCCAAATAATACCCTAAACTTGTCTAAATCCTATTGGTTGATAGGATTTCGACCCATCCCCACTTTAGCTTCGAAATAAGACCCTTTGGAACCATTATAAACCGATTTTGACTTTAATATAAAATAATATTTTGAGATATTCCTAAGGTGCCCCTCTCCTCCCCTATAAAAAGACACCTCCTACCCCTCCTCCTCACACCAATTTGAGCACTCAATCTCGGCCAACCCCTGCCAATTTCTCCTCTCCACTTCCCTAGCAACATCCTAGAGGTTCTGGTCTTCCTCAAAGACCAATTTTAGTGCCCTAAGAGGAGGTCTCAAAGAGGCACTTCAAAGAAGAGGTAATTACTGTTACCAATTCTTTCATCTTTATTTCTTCTTCCACTTCTTCTTCTTAGGTTGTTTCATTATGAAGTAATAACATCAGTATCAATCATATACTGATATGTTATTATAAGTATGAAACAACTCTATTTCACCATCTATCCATCCTACGGAAAAATAAATCACCGCGCGTGCGTACGTACGGAATACCGTCTCCACGCCGTGGTGTAATCTATTTTCCACCACCACCTTACATGGATGGGTATAATGGTGTAAAGAATAACTATACATAGTAATTACAACATCTTATTGATTCTGATATATTGTATAATCCACTCCAATTCAATTCAATATTTATAGAAATGATATCATCGCTCGTGCGTACGTACGGACTACCGTCTCCACGACGCGATGAGATCCATTCTCCATGTTAACCATTTAAGAATGATTATAAAGTATATATAAGAAATAATAATGAAATATATGACATTATAAAGCTACTGGATTTATGTATATATATATGTATGTCATCTACTTACTTCCATTCAAGACAATAGGGAAAGGAAAACAACGTTCATGCGTACGTACGGACTACCATCTCCATGAACGGTGTTTTTCATTTCATTTATCTATCTATTATATATATATATATATACTGAATATATATATGATATATAAATCATATTTTATATTCTGGAAGTAAGTAAATCATGATATAAGTAATAATAATGTCAAGAACAACAAGTCAAAACACCTACGATAAAAGAAACGATTTTACCCAAAACGCTTCTTTAACATGGAATTTACAAAAGAACGGGTAATATAATGTCATAAGTGAACCATATATGATATCATAACAATGAATATGATTCTGTAATAAGTCAATAACATGATTTAAATCATTATACAGGAGGTTCGGACACTTACAAAGCAAGTCAGACCTAAGGTAAGGGAAATATCACAATCTCATTTTTATCCGAGATTGTTTATTCGTAAGTATTTACTGGGGTGTATTTTATCATCCACATCCATGTTCCCTCAATATGTAATATTATTTCCATCCACCTACAATTGTTTAAATCCAATTTTACCCTTCTATGAGTTTTTAGTAAAGGATATGAAAGGAATCTTTTTTCATTTTTTTCGTACGAGGTACTTTTTGACTTTTCCGACAAAAGTACGAAGAATGTTTTTTTTAACTTATACGGCACGAACGGATTTATACTGTTTTATAAAGCCTTATTTTCATGAAGCTTCCTCTAAAAGATTTCATGACTATTTTCAATAAAATCTCTTTCATTTAAAATTGCATGATGTTTTGAGAAAAGAAATTGATTTTGAAGAAGAAAGGATATTTTCCTCAAGAATTCAATTCAAGTGTTTTATCAAAATTATTTTCCATATAAGATAATAAAGGGTTCTGTTTCTATCCATATTTTTACATTGATTTGACTATGTTGTGATGGAATTATGTTTATGAATTCTTTTATCTTATATGAATGGTTTTATAATGTCATGTTGTTTAAGAATCCCATTTTTATTACATGGGTTATGCAATGATGTATGATTTATGATTTTGTGGCACACATAAGAAAGGATTCATTAAGAGATGGGTGGGACCTATATCTCCCTCCAATTCATTGGGTAAAGATTTCATATCTCATGAGATAGACATGGCTGGAATGGTAGGTTATACCGGTTCAGTGAAACAGGACTGAAACGAGGATTACTAGATTCAGAAAGGGACTTTGTCCACTAAGATAGTCTTGGCAATGAGTCTTGACTAACAAGAAATTATTCTCTATGATTATGTGTGTATGCCACAATGAGTAATGTTTTAAGTTATGGTTTCATTTTCACTACTATGATTTATCCCATGTTATGAAATTATGCTCTCTTTTGCAGGTTAAGATTTCCAAAAATGTTATGTTCTTATGAAAATTATGTGATTGATATTTCTTTTGTTTACCCTTACAGAGCATTTGAGCTCACCCTTTTATGTTTTCTTTTCCCCAGGATATAAAGAAAGGTTTTAGGTTAAAAAAAAGGAAGATCTTTATGGGAGATTTTGAAGATCTTTCACCAGGATTAGAAGATTACGTTCCGAGTTTCCAAAGACACTAAACTATTACGGTCCTTGTGTGTGTGTTTTTGTTATGTACTAAGTATTCCGCGAAAGTAATGTAATTTCCATGTACGTCAAGATACGGGTCTCTACAGTTGGTATCAGAGGAAAGGTTTAGTCAACCTTTGGAAACTAGGACGCGAAAACGTTAGTAAGATCCCTAGAGATATTTCTACGGTATGTCTAGGGATGTCCCTAAGGAAAAGTATACGTATAGGATATAGTTCTAGAACTATGGTAACAATATTAGATTAAACCAAAGATGATAGATATTTAAGTTACTCCCCCTTTATTATGATTTTTTCCTCTCACACTATTCTTTTTTGGGTTTTAGAATATGGCTGGAAACAAGATGATTCACGATAATGGAGGATATGATGGACAATGGAATGATATTCTTTATGAGAAACCAAATGAAATGGGATTTGGAAGTCCAAACATCATTATTATGCCGAATCAGCAATCTCACAACATGATCAATAAAGTAAAATTTGGTAAGTTTCCTGACTCGACTAACAAGAGAAAGATGGAGTTCCATGATGATCATAGAGGAAAGAAAGTTCAATTTCCCCTATGTAAATCATGTGGGAAAAGGCATCAAGGAGAATGTTTCAAGGGAACTGGAAGATGCTTTGGGTGTGGAAAAGAAGGACACAAAGCAAGTAAGTGCAAAGGAAAAGGGTCGGTTAACACCATGGATGAGGATAATGGTATTGCTACGACATCAAAAATGGTTAAGTGTTTTAAATGTGGAATGTATGGGAATTATGCAAACAAATGCCCTAAGGGAAAGACTCATGAAGAGAATCAGTATGTTCATATGGGTAGTATTTATGTGGATGATGATGAAGAGACTACAAATGATATGTGAGATGAAAGAATTGTTGAAGCACGGTCAATGGTTTAAGAAGGTAGTGGAATGATTACATGTTTATCAAGTGTAATGTTGTACTATAGAATAAAAAGACATCTAAGGATTGTTACACTATTGTCTTTCCTTATGTTTTGAAAGTTTATGATGAATGATATGAGTAACAATGAAAGGTTATTCAGATATTTTTTTTGGAAAGTGGATGATATGCGCATAATGAAGTGATAAAGAGAAAATGAAATGTTTGACAGTATTCATGAGCTCATGATTGATATCAGGACTAAGTGATATCATGGTTTGAGTATATAGAATTTTGGGGATTTTGGTATGTGGAAAGAGTTAACTTTTAATAGAATTCATGTTTTCAATAAGGTTCAATGGGTATTCAAGAGAGTACAAGATTAAGGCCTTTGAATGTTTGGAATGTGACCAACAAGACATATCTTATGATATATGGGGATCAACGACAGTATTAAATCTCTGGTAATCGTTTTCACTATGTTATGAGAGTGGACTAAAGTATTATGGATAAGCCTAAGGATTGAAATGGATTATGTTGGACATAAATTAGTATTGTTTAAGGATAGAAGTTTTTTCGATATTATTGATAGGATGTTATAGTAATGTAGTTTTAGAAAAAGGACAACCTGCAGGACGGGCGACAGCCCATCGCTTCGGACAAGGCTGTAGGAATCGAACCCACAACCGAAGTGCGACTGGCCTTTATCGCCTACCACTGGCCTACAGGAAGTCCCTGTTTAGTAGAAACTAGTTTTATTATATTAAGCAGTATGATATATGAGGTATAAGTCCATTTTAGGAACCATATATGATTAATCTCACTATAGATCGACTTATGTATGTAATTTTTGCTAACCTTATGTTTGAGACAGATGGAATGACCCGTCGTTCTATCACATGATCTGCTAACACTTCACGAATAACAAATTCAACTTCATTTATTTAAGAGATGAAGTGGAAATTGTTCAAGGCACGAACAACAGTGAGATTGTACCAAAATAAAGTAAGTATTTATTCTAATTCAAATTTTCAACTTTAGGGAAATGATCTTGACAGCCAAAAATGTTGTCCTACTGATCTTATACCTGATGAATCAGATGGTACCTTAGATCGTCACAAATTTATGGATTTGTGATTATTGGCTTTTCCATAGCCATGTTCTCTACCACTCTCCATCAGAACATGATGGTTAGATTTCTCTTCCATATCCATATTTTCACCTATGTGGAAACCCAGTGATTAGTTTATTTGGGTAATCGTTACATTTCATACTTTAGTTTTTAAAGCCAAGTTTTGGTATTCCCTTTTACGATGTGGGTTTCTATTAAAGAAACTTTCGAATAGTAAACCATTTATAACCCCGACGAATTTCGAGGGCGAAATTCATTTTAAGGGGGGTAGAATGTAACAGCCCGAGATTTTATGAAAAATATTCTTTTTTTATTTTACTAATGTCTTGTGTTATACGCTACACCAAAAGGAGCTTGCACAACACGCATCCTTGACTTGCCTTGCATTACACGCAATCACAACCTTCCTCGATAGCGTGTGTGGTACGTAATCCTTAGTTTCACGAAACAATGATATGCTATTAAAATATTATTAAAACTAGCCATTATGAATAGTAATAACCACTTTTTAAATTTTAGAAATTTTGACTCTCAAAATGGACTTCATTTTTGGATTCGGAGTATCGAATTTAGCCTAAGGTGAAATTTTGGTACTTTTCGGATAACTTTCATATTCTGATGAATAGTGAAAATTACTAAATTATAATTAAAAACAACCTTTTTAATCGAAATAATTAATAGTGATAAATCATTAATTTGAGTGGTTTTAAAGTATATTTAGAATATATTTTAACAATTTAATACAATGTTGGTCCTTGGATGTAATTTCACATTTAAACTAGACATAAACAAGTGTCAATCTTTTGATAGATATTGTTTCTTAAAAACACGCTATTTGTTTTAACAGCGGGATTTAATTATAAAATTAATTAATGAAACTTTTATGTTATGAATTTGGTAAAATAGACTTCATTTTTGAATTCGGAATATGAAATATAGCTTGGGATGAAATTTTGGCATTGTTCTGAAAAACATCAATTTTTGATGAATAGTGAAACTACTAAGTGGTAGGTTAAAAACTGAATTTTGCATAAAACTTCATTTTACCGCTTCTGTGAATGGAATTTCGAAAATCCGAGAGACACGGTTAATATCAAGGACTAAAATGTGGTTCAATGAGATGAAAATATTTTTTTGGTGAATAGTAACTTTTTATTTTTTTTACCACGGTTAATAGTAAATAGGGTAACTAAGGGTAAATATGATATTAATATTACCCTAACACATGTCCTAATTCTATTGGACAAATGTAATTCGACCAAAAACAAACTTAGGAATAAAATATGACCATTTAGGCCCACTTGGATTAGATTAGGACATTTATTATTAATTTATTTAAAGAAGGGTTAAAATAGTTAAAATCAAAGTTTAATAAGTCAATTATTTTTAATATGGGGTTATACATAAGATAAATTCGACTATAAATATTCATTAGAAAGCTAAAAAGATTTCCTACATGATGGTATTTTATTTGTAATTTTTAGACATCAAATAATATAATTTATTTATGACACAAAGATGATGCACTAATTATCGTATTAATGAAATATTGACATAATTGATAATATAAATACCAAAATAAATGTAATTTAAGACTTTTTATGAATTCCACTAATTTTCTAGGTTACTATGATATATTATTGTTGATTTAATCAACTTTGTTCGAACATATAATTCTGTTATGACTTTCACAAAAATCATATATCAAATAGTGTCAAAATTGACACAAAAGAGTTTTTAAATCAAATATTATATTATTAATTGTTATTTTATTCCTAAAAATCTAAGGTTCGGCCAAATGACTTAGATAAGGATATATGTATTAATAATATACAATTTGGGGTTCTTTTGGCATGTTATAGTAAGTTTATTAACCATATAGTGAAAGAAAACAAAAAGACACGGTAAAAGTTAAATTATTTAACTTAGAGTTAAATCTAATTGATAAGGTCAAAATAATACCCTAAACTTGTCTAAATCCTATTTGTTGATAGGATTTCGACCCATCCCCACTTTAGCTTCGAAATAAGACCCTTTGGAACCATTATAAACCGATTTTGACTTTAATATAAAATAATATTTTGAGATATTCCTAAGGTGCCCCTCTCCTCCCCTATAAAAAGACACCTCCTCCCCCTCCTCCTCACACCAATTTGAGCACTCAAGCTCGGCCAACCCCTGCCAATTTCTCCTCTCCACTTCCCTAGCAACATCCTAGAGGTTCTGGTCTTCCTCAAAGACCAATTTTAGTGCCCTAAGAGGGGGTCTCAAAGAGGCACTTCAAAGAAGAGGTAATTACCGTTACCAATTCTTTCATTTTTATTTCTTCTTCCACTTCTTCTTCTTAGGTTGTTTCATTATGAAGTAATAACATCAGTATCACTCATATACTGATATGTTATTATAAGTATGAAACAACTCTATTTCACCATCTTTCCATCCTACGGAAAAAGAAATCACCGTGCGTGCGTACGTACGGAATACCGTCTCCACGCCATGGTGTAATCTATTTTCCACCACCACCTTACATGGATGGGTATAATGGTGTAAAGAATAACTATACATAGTTATTACAACATCATATTGATTCTGATATATTGTATAATCCACTCCAATTCAATTCAATATTTATAGAAATGATATCATCGCTCGTGCGTACGTACGGACTACCGTCTCCACGACGCGATGAGATCCATTCTCCATGTTAACCATTTAAGAATGATTATAAAGTATATATAAGAAATAATAATGAAATATATGACATTATAAAGCTACTGGATTTATGTATATATATATGTATGTCATCTACTTACTTCCATTCAAGACAATAGGGAAAGGAAAACAGCGTTCATGCGTACATACGGACTACCGTCTCCATGAACGGTGTTTTTCATTTCATTTATCTATCTATTATATATATATATATATATACTGAATATATATATGATATATAAATCATATTTTATATTCTGGAAGTAAGTAAATCATGATATAAGTAATAATAATGTCAAGAACAACAAGTCAAAACACCTACGATAAAAGAAACGATTTTACCCAAAACGCTTCTTTAACATGGAATTTACAAAAGAACGGGTAATATAATGTCATAAGTGAACCATATATGATATCATAACAATGAATATGATTCTTTAATAAGTCAATAACATGATTTAAATCATTATACAGGAGGTTCGGACACTTACAAAGCAAGTCGGACCTAAGGTAAGGGAAATATCACAATCTCATTTTTATCCGAGATTGTTTATTCGTAAGTATTTACTGGGGTGTATTTTATCATCCACATCCATGTTCCCTCAATATGTAATATTATTTCTATCCACCTACAATTGTTTAAATCCAATTTTACCCTTCTATGAGTTTTTAGTAAAGGATATGAAAGGAAT
This sequence comes from Viscum album, assembly GCA_963277665.1. NCBI lineage: Eukaryota > Viridiplantae > Streptophyta > Magnoliopsida > Santalales > Viscaceae > Viscum > Viscum album. Next base: position 791,745,928 of record OY728143.1, on the reverse strand, counting down.
CTTTTTTCATTTTTTTCGTACGAGGTACTTTTTGACTTTTCCGACAAAAGTACGAAGAATGTTTTTTTTAACTTATACGGCACGAACGGATTTATACTGTTTTATAAAGCCATATTTTCATGAAGCGTCCTCTAAAAGATTTCATGACTATTTTCAATAAAATCTCTTTCTTTTAAAATTGCATGATGTTTTGAGAAAAGAAATTGATTTTGAAGAAGAAAGGATATTTTCCTCAAGAATTCAATTCAAGTGTTTTATCAAAATTATTTTCCATATAATATAATAAAGGGTTCTGTTTCTATCCATATTTTTACATTGATTTGACTATGTTGTGATGGAATTATGTTTATGAATTCCTTTATCTTATATGAATGGTTTTATGATGTCATGTTGTTTAAGAATCCCATTTTTATTACATGGGATATGCAATGATGTATGATTTATGATTTTGTGGCACACATAAGAATGGATTCATTAAGAGATGGGTGGGACCTATATCTCCCTCCAATGCATTGGGTAAAGATTTCATATCTCATTAGATAGACATGGCTGGAATGGTAGGTTATACCGGTTCAGTGAAACAGGACTGAAACGAGGATTACTCGATTCAGAAAGGGACTTTGTCCACTAAGATAGTCTTGGCAATGAGTCTTGACTAACAAGAAATGATTCTCTATGATTATGTGTGTATTCCACAATGAGTAATGTTTTAAGTTATGGTTTCATTTTCACTACTATGATTTATCCCATGTTATGAAATTATGCTCTCTTTTGCAGGTTAAGATTTCAAAAAATGTTTTGTTCTTATGAAAATTATGTGATTGATATTTCTTTTGTTTACCCTTACTGAGCATTTGAGCTCACCCTTTTATGTTTTCTTTTCCCCAGGATATAAAGAAAGGTTTTAGGTTAAAAAAAATGAAGATCTTTATGGGAGATTTTGAAGATCTTTCACTAGGATTAGAATATTACGTTCCGAGTTTCCAAAGACACTAAACTATTACGGTCCTTCTGTGTGTGTTTTTGTTATGTACTAAGTATTCCGCGAAAGTAATGTAATGTCCATGTACGTCAAGATACGGGTCTCTACATTGGTGGAATCTGCTCATTATTCAGGGATGTATTCTCCATGATTTAAATGGGATGATGGGTTTTCGGTTCTCCTCTTCGTGGATTCCTCCTTTGATCTTGTCACCTAGTCCGAGTCTCCCTAATAGACATAAGACGTAGTTTGTGAAACTCTTCCTGGCACTATAACATCTTGAAATCAGTTAATTAAGCTGCATCTGTGAGGAAATTCCAAGGGTTTGGTGAGGGAAGCAACATTTGGTTTAGGGAGTAGTCAAAATGGGTATCACTAGCATGTCTGGATGTTGGAGAATTGGTGTGTCTGTCTTATGTCCCTTATTATAGGGCTTCTCGAGGGTGCGGAAGCATGAGGCATCCCACATCGAACGTGTGGAATCATATTACATGGTCATGGTTCTGATGTTTTTCTCAACATCCCATGTTTAACGTAGGGTATTCCACATGTTTAATGTCATGTACAGATGGATCGAACTGATCAGATGATTGACTAGAGTGGATTCGATGGAGGAACCCCTGGAGGGAATGCCGATGTTGGGACCAACAAGTGGGTGGCTTCTCAAATGCAGTCAAATGGAACAAGGAATGGGGTGGAATGGTTCCACTAGGATGTGGCAGCCTGGGTAAGAATCTAGATTGCAGACGGAAGGTTTTGTGAGGGGGGTGGTGAATGGGATGGTACCATCATAAGGATGATGATGGTTTTGTGGTTGAGCCTTGAAGATGCATCCTACGTATTCTCATGGCAGGGAATCAATGTCCACGTAGTTCAGATGGTGTATTTGGGGATTACTCTCTTAGGCGGACCGGGGTGTTCAGTGAACCGATGTGAAGGTGGTCAGAATGACTGGATAGTGGTCTTGAACCTCATGGAGGCTTCCTACATTTCCTGCCTTGAAAAGTATCCAAGACTATGTTGTTTAGGTGGTTTGGGAGTACAAACATGAAGTTTATTGGTATGACTGGGTGTTGGGCTTGATCCTCATGGAGGCTTCCTATGTACCCTTCATTGGAAAGGATCAAAGACCTCATAGTTCCAGATGGTAAAGGGGGATGTTGGACCAACTTGAAGGGGTGATAGAACAAATGGATGGTGGGATTGAAACTAATGAAGGGTTCGTATGTACCTAGCCTTGTCAAAAATCAATGCCCATGTGGTTCAGATTGTGGCATTTGTGTATTATGCTCTGAGGAGGCCCATGGTGTTTGGTGAACTGATTTGAAGGAGGTCGGAACGACTATGTGGTGGGTTTGAACCTTGTGGATGCTTCCTATGTACCATGCCTTGACATGGATCAATGACCACATAGTGTAGGTGGTGGCATTGGAGAACCGATGTGAAGGAGGACCTGGAGTCCAATGGTTGTTTGGCTTGAACCCTGTGGAGGGTTCCTACGTACCCTTCCTTAGCGGGGATCAATGTTCACATAGTTCATGTGGCAGCATCGGAAAACTAACATGATGGGGGCCTAGTGTCTAATGGTTTTTGGGATTGAACCTCATGGAGGATTCATACGTACCCTGACATAGAATGTATCAACGTCCACGTAGTTCAGGTATGGGAGATCATAGAACCTACATGAAGGTGGACCTGGGGTCAAATGGTTTTTGGTCTGAACATCATGGATTCTTCCTATGTACCCTTCCTTAGCAGGGATCAAAGTCCACATAGATCAGGTATGGGGTGTGGGGATTATTCCTTGATCCAGCCTAAAGAATATTTCATTTTCGGTGCTCACTCTAAGCCCGTGTGAGTCACGCTCGTTATGAGAAACAAGATATATCATTGACCAGGCGATCACGTCGGGAAAGGTGTGTCTGTGGGAATTGAAGTGGGGCTTACACGTGGTTAGCGGCCCAGGGAGAAAAATATTGGGACATACTCAAGGCTGGAGGCCCGATGGTGACAAATCATAGTGGGAGAGGGACTTGGGACCGAAGAAAGGAGATGCATCATTCCGTACAACGCCCTTCACTGGCCCTGGGGACGGAAGATGAATGGAGGAGAAGAGATGTTGCCTTATATAGAAAATCTAGGGCCATACTCCAATATGGTCCCCTTCCACCATGGAAAAAAGCCACTCCTATAAAGAGGATATCATCCCCTGTAGAGACCAGTGGTCATTGATAATTTCTATGGAGGGGGTACCCTGCATACGAAGAACGAGGCAAGGTCACAGTTTAATGTTATTTTTTGAGGACGAAGGTGTTTGTCATTTTAACGTCCTACTACTCGTATGAGGTGTGTTCACTCCACACCCCTAGTATTTACATAACCGGTACCCTTTTCTCCTTGGTTTAGGGGGAGGATAGGAAAAGCCATGGAGAGGGGGTGTCATGAAGCGAACCATCGAAGGGCTCACGTTAGAGTCTCTATGTGAAGAAGGAATAGCCATTAGCCTGCCTATGCAAAGAAGCATGAGACGAATCAACAGAACAGGAGGTGTCATCCAAGGGAATTTGAAATCACATTGTGAAAACCTAGTGGGTCGCATGGGAAAAGGAATCTCCAAGAAGAGGGGTTCATAGGTATGGGTCTTGTGAATCTTTGTTGCTCTATGTGGTGGAGGGAACATCCGAAGGGGTGTGCTTCAGGAAGTGGGGTGCCTCAGCCTAAGAATATTGAAGAGGTGTATATGGGAGGTTCTTCGCAATGTGGAAAGCATTATTGTAGAACTGGATCATGGAGAAAAGGTGCCTCGCGAGGCAAGGTGTCGTGAAGCAATGTGCTTTGTGAAGTATAGTGACCCTGCCTTAGCATGTGGATCATGTGTACATGATGGGTGTTTCGCGAAGCATAAACGATCAGCGACGAACCGAGTCCCCTTGGGGATCCCCTTCCTTCACTAAGGCACTTAGGATTTATGAAAGGAATCCATATTGGAAGAGGGTATCAAAACGAGAAAAAGGTGAGGAACTTCGCAGAGCAGAAGAACCTCGAATAGCTCATGCTTCACAGAGTAGAATGGTTCTTCATGATTTGAGAGATAGGAATTCAAAAGGTCAGATTGACCATCCTTGGGCTCAGTGGGATCCCACTATTTATAGGAAATTGGTGCTGCGAAAGGGTGCTTATGCGGTGCGAAGAGGGACTTGGTTGCTTCACGGACGGCCCGCGAACGTCAAATGCATTCGTGGAGTGTCTCGTCTCCTTGCCTTATGACGGGTTCGTGAACATCAAATGTGCTCATGAAGAGTCCCATCTTCTTTCTTCATGGAAGGCTCGTGAATATCGAATTCCTTCATGGAGCATCCTGCCACTTTGCTATGCGGCAAGCACGCGATCGTCAAATGCATTCGAGGAGCATCCCTCCTCCTTGGTACGCAGTGGGCACACGATTGTCAAATGCGTTCGCGGCGCATCCCACCTCCTTTCATCGTGACAGGTGCGTGAACATCAAATGCATTCATGGAGCATTCTTCATCCTTGATTTGTGGAGGGTTTTCGAACATCAAATGCGTTCACAGAGCATCTAGCCTCCTTGTTTCATGGTGGCCTTGAGAACGTCAAATCTGTTCACGGAGGGTCCCACCCCCTTGCATCACAGCGGTCGTGGTGCTAGGGAGACTCCGTGATATAGCTTCACAAGGATGTCAACAATACCTTTATTTTTCCTTCGTCAATATACCAAAATTTGGTGCCTACAAATGCCCCCCTCAAACATGGATCTGCAAAGAGATCAAGGGTCTAAGTCTAAGGGTAATCGCCAAAATCATCAGTCGTTCCCTATACTAGATCGTGATGGGGGATCATGAGGCGGATAGGGGATGTGGGAAGAGTGCGACCCAAATCTCAGTTCGAACTAGACACACTGCGAAGCTCTGAAGGCCATCACCAATAAATAGAGGGGTGGTTGTCTATTTTGTCATTTCCCTTCTTCACGAATTTTTCCTTTTGTACTATTCATTTCTGAATCTCCGCGTACTCCGCGAGTATTCTCTATGAATATGGTCCTCACGGCGCCCAGTGATTCCTTGGATCCGCATTTTCGCTCCACAATACGACTCTTGAACTCCTAGGTAGCGCCCTGCTAACAGTTTTTTTGAAGATTCTTCACGAAACCAATCTATGGACAAGCTTTGCGAACCAATCAGAAAATAATCTATGTTCTACAACAGATTGGCCTACCATGAAGCTTCCCAAGGGGTCATTGCAGATGCCGTTTGGAGGGATGAGATGGCGAATAGTCTGGGGTAGGAGAGTTGGTCCATATCCACTCGGAACATAGTTCAATGGTGGAGCTATTATCGAAGAGCTAGAGTAACTACCCATTGGGTATGAGGTTACCCTTATATGGATTCGTGTTGAGGGATGACGTCTTCATCCTTGAATCAAGTAGGGATGCACTAGATTACTGGTTTAGGAGCATGCTTTGACCACGCCGATGATTTAGGGCGGCTCATGGCCATGCTCAGGAGGATTTGAGGCCTGTCGTTGCCGACTAATTATACAACCACTTGATCAACATTAACAGGAAGGCATTGCAGCTGAAGACATCCCCCTTTCTATACCGAACTATCCTCAAGGCGGCGCTGTGGATCCCGAAGAAGGGGTAGTCCGAGGAATGGGATCTGCGCCAGGGCAACAACTTCATGGATGATTAGGCATGGGCCTACTGTGTAGGTGCCTCGTGAGAGGAGTTCAGAGAGGAGCTTAGAAGAGTGAGCCTATATGAGGTAGCTTGGGCTTCCCTGTTCCACATCTACCACCCAAAAAAGCTAATGTTGGAGCTGTTGAGATGGTGGCCACAGGGGACCAATACCATCCACCTACATCACGGGGAGGTCGACATCATCATATGGGACGTGCATCAGATCTTCGGGGTCCCGATACTGGGGGCTATGTAAGATGATTTCCTCGCTTCTATGGTTTTGTGGGATGATATGGAGAAAATTCAACATCTAGGAATGTCATTGATTTAGCTTGTGCCACGAGAGGATAAAGAGGCAGTGAGGGATGTACACTTCATGCATCGGTTCAAAAAATTTCTGAACTTCTCGGTTGACCGTAAGTTCCTGTAGAAACCTAAAACTTTCCCAAAGGGGGCCTGGAGTAAGCAACACTGAAACTGGTAGCATTTGGAGAATAGTAAGTGGAAGACCTTGGGGTTCATGGTCATCAATGAGAAACAACCAATAGTCAGACTGGGAACATTCATCGCAGCTCTCATCAGTGGTTGGATCATGCCGATGAGGGATACCAAATGGGGGTGTGATCAGACACTTTCATCATTGAATCCACATTGGTAATAGGAGGCCGATTCAACTTAGGGATCCTGATGCACTCCATGTTGTATAAGATGTTGTGGCACATTAGTGAGCGAAAAAGGCCATAGAGTGTATGTCGGCCGTTCCACCTCTTGTACTGGTGGATAGCGGCACACATCAGGAGGATCTATGAGTATCTGAACCCTAACGCACCTCCAGGGTTGAACTTCCTTCCATTGTTCAAGAAAGCCATGGGGAGATTTCCGACTAAGCTGACCAAACCGTCGGTCTTGAACCGAGGGTGGAGGGTGGAGGAATTCAATATCAACCCATTTCCGTAGACGATGAGGGTATTTAATGATGACTATTGGGGAACGGAAAAGAACCAGGTCTACCTCTTGGCCTTTCAAAGTGGAGTCTTTGTTGGAAGGGTGGACCACGAGCATCGCTGCGAGCCATACACCCCACACCAGTTTGCAAGGAAATTCTGCTACCTGCAGTGACTGACACCGTAGGTCTACTTGGAGGTGCATCATGAAGGGCACCAATGTGTGATGAGTCAGATGTTTCTCATGTTAACATGGTAATATGGGAATATGTGGAATGAACTACCTCAACCAACCACTATCCTCGAGCAGATAATAAAATATGATAAGAGTTGGGAGGCAGCCCCCCCCCCCCCACGGGGGAGACGTTGAAGCTGCCAACCACTCTAATCGGTGATCATGAGCCTCCCCGACCTCAGGGAATAGGCCAGACGGTAGAAATGGCACCCCGTAGTGGTGGGGATTCTGTAACTTTGATGCATACACCAGTTGAGGGGGAAGAAGTGGTAGTAGATATGGCAGCAGAAATGGACCTGGTGGTACGAGGAGAACAGAGTCATCCAGATGGGAGGCCACAGAGAGGATTCTACAGGATTTCTTCTCAAGCCCAAGGGAAACAACTGTGCCATATTGACATACCGGAGAATAATATATTCCCAGAGGCATGGGACATATGGGAAGTCAACCGGAAATTCCTTATCCCATCTGAGTTATGGATGCACTTTAACCGCCTCTGGATGGACTTTCCAAGGATTGGCCTTATTAGATCCGGTATTGCATTATCCCAAGAAGAGGCAGAACAAAACCAAGATGAACAGAAACACTTTAACAACTCATGAGGCTCCCTGTACCCGATGACAGACCGGGTCAGGGTGTTGATGGATCGTACGGTCCCACCGCAACTGTCAGCAGCTGACCTGAGGGAGCGCTTTCCTCTGTCGGAAGAATCATATGAGTCCTCCTAGGGAGACGAGGTTGGTAGAGGGAGTCTATTGGAGGAGGTTGAAGTCAGGGATCATCCCTCGGATCTCGAAGGTTTCATGGAGTCCCACAATGTAAAATATGAAGTTACTTCCTCAGGGTATGCTCATAGGTTTCACTGGATTCCTTATCAGCATATGCACTGTGTAGGAGGACCTTGTGCATAGTCCTCATTCTCGCCCCTCAATGGGTGCCGACGAGGTACCTTTGGGATCCACACCCATGGATGCATCAACTACCGTGTCTAGCGGGACTAGGACACTCGAGGCGAATCCCACGGAGTCTCCAGAACTGGCAACCATATATGGGGGGCCGCGTCTCAAGGTTCCGACAACATCAACCCATGACCGAGATAAGAGATTTGATCTCTATAAGTCTCCTCTACTGAATTTATGACTGCCATCCACTTACCAAATATACTGATAGTCATGTCCCCCCTTTTAGCGTGTATAGTCCTTCAATTAGACTAGGCCACTGTAGTGAATTTCTTTGGGACTTCTGGTAGCGCCCTTCCAAGAAGCATGCCAATGGTCATTGAGGTGGACATCCAGCCTGAACAAAATGTAGTGCTCTTGATTGCTGGTGGGGATGCTAGTGGGGCTGTTCTTGAGGTCATCAAGGTGGGATCCAAGGATGAGTAACAACCAGATAGTTTAGGCCCTTCCACGCTTGATCCAACGCCAGACATGGACCCGGGTGAGGAGTTCCTTGGGGAATTCCATTCATACGAGCCTCTCAATTGCACCGATTGGGATGAGACAACATGTGATGAAGATGACAACAAAATAGTCCGCCGCTAATCGTGGAAGCTGATCATGTGCTTCATCAATGACACCCCCATGCACTATGGTTGGATGATATGGAACGATTTCAATCGCAAATGAGCGAACTGTGCATCAAGGGAGTGGATGCCCAGTGCCCTCACATGCTCATCCGAGATCTTATGGCAAAAAAACAACGAGAGTATGACTTTGGACTCGATGTGGGCTGGAAGTAGAGGAAGGTGGTGAACATCCAGAGACTCCATGAGACTAAAAAAAGGATGAATGGTGCCAGACCCAGGTGAATGAGCATTACACTTCTCTCGATCCGCAATCTGAGCACATGTGGCAGCTAAAAGCCCAGCTAGTGGAGGACGAAGAGGGCATGATGCGATACTATGATGAGATTGCCGTTATCTGGACTGGTGTGGAGCTGGCTTGGGTCATGGCCGACGAACTATGCCCTCTTTGTATCGACGACGAGTGGGAGGTAAACATGCGGAAATAACTCCTAGCTGTAACCAACCAGAGGGTGGCAGAGCTGCAACATTCTTTTGACAATGTCAATCGGTCAAAGGGGAGTCGACCCCCGGGTACAGTATTGATTACAAACCCTTAAATGTACATTCATGCTTTGACTGTTTGATGTCGTATCATGCATGAGGTCCATTGTTTACATTGTTTTATTTCATTCTTGTGATGTTAGTAGAGCGTGCAGAATTCATTCCCTACGATCACGTGGGTCGGTACCGATGTGAGAAACAAGGGATGACCACATTATCACCCCCATCCAAAAGTAGGAGTTCAAACAAGATTCTGGCATTTGGGGTTGGAAAAACCGGTCAGAATTTCTTGAAGGAAATGGGAGAGACCATACTGGAGATTGAAGCACTCAGAATAGCTGAATTACCGTTTCACCAGTTTTCTTTTGTGCACGAATGTGGTAACACAAGGGGCTCTGAAATCAATCCAAATTTATGGTAATTGGGGTGTGAATCATGATACCCAGGATTCAAAACATTGTATCAGGGTGGCATGACTATAAAGAATAGTTTTTGAACACATTCAAAACACAATATTATTATTTTTTTAGCCTGGAACGGGGATATCAAATGAGGTTCGACTGCTGACCATGTTCAAAACACGGGGTCTGACTCCAAATGAAATCTGTTAGTCTTCCAGAACATTGGCCCAGGACAATAAGCAGGCCATAGGCCATGAATCCAAACTGTTTGAGGTTCCCTTAGACATGAAAGAGGAAGAGTTTCTGAATAAGGGGAACACAAAGCGTGGAATGTAGAGTGATGGTTTGGTTGAACAGAATCCAACACTCTCGAAATTATGCCACCGTGGTGGAATCACATTATATGGAAACAATAGTCTGATAAAAAATCATTCAATTTTTTATACAGGACCTCTCTGTAGAGGGATCTATCACTTCCCAATGTCATCGTGGGTCATACCGAACTTGTTTAGGGAAAAATTGCAGTTACATGGTTCCCTACGAGGGGTCCGGTCAGGGGGCCGAAAATGAGGAGGAATAGGATTTATGATTCCCAGGGCTGGACCCTATGAGAGATACCTGGGCCACACTACGTATACCATGAAGATGGGAATCAAGTCATACGTGGTTCTGGAAGCACATTTTAACATTATGTGGGATGATGATAATCCTGGCTATGCCGGTGCACATCCTACCAAAACTACTAAGTCCAAATGAGTCATGATCTTTGGGGGAAAGAAGAAGTAGTGGTGGGACTTTCCCGACACAGAAAGGAACATGTTACGGTGAAGGGAAGCTTGGTGAATTTCAGTTCAATGATGCTATCCCATCCATGTATCACACCTAGATGCATTAATAAGTAAAGTCGAATATGTCAGATTTTCACATGAGCATGAGGAAGTGGAAATGTGTGAATCATGATGCTCGAAATCGGGATCACGATGATGGTGATGTGATTATAGAGAGATAGATGTTGACCTTGTTAGAAACAAAGAATCCACGTCGCATTAGCCTGGAATGGGAACAATAAAATTAGGGTTGATCATTGACCATGATCGAAACATGAGACCTGTCACAAATGTCATCTGAAGTCGTCAGCGGCATTGGACCTGGATGGTAGGTGAGCCGATGTGGCATGGGACCAGGACGTTAGGGGGTCCCATCAGATGTGGAAGAGGATGAGGATCCAAATAGTGACTTCATGAATCTTGGACATGGAATGAGGGGAATATCCCCATGAAATTTCCACACATTGGTCTCATCATCAAAACTCATCCGAATAATACAACGAGACGTATTAGATAGAGGGAGTCGAGTCCCTTCACATAGGATGATCTTAGTTTAGGGTTGTGGAGCTCGAACCATGTATGATAGGAATCGTGGGATACACATGGTTGGGTAATTATATAACCCGACGTGAATGGGAACCTGGGGCTCCAACCGCCAAGTGTTCAGGGATCAGAAATGATAGTTAAGTTGGGTCTGAGGAAAGGTTCATGGACGTTCCTATGTACCTAATGAGGGTGGGGATCATTCTGTACATAGTTAGAAGAAGTGTCACAATAAGTTACCTGTGCCAGAGATAAATGGGGCGTGCAGGCGTGGACCTCACACCAAAAGAAGTTGTATTTGATAAATCTTGTTTGTCCATTAAGGTGAGTGTGTTTTTTTTGTGAAGCGATGGGCCTACGGTATCAACACATGGCATATCCACATGAATCAATCCGTATTAGGAATTGAAAAATGGTATTTCATGTGAACAACACCAAGCATGGTTTCCACTTGAGTGAGGACACCACAATGCAGTGCCGTATTTCGTCGTGCGGCCAGGATGTTAATGTCACAGTGGTGGGTCATGTGATTAGACCAGGTGTGCATTTTAATTTCACATGACACAGATGTAGTAGAGGCGATTCTAAATGGGGAATGTGTATAGTGAAATAAAACATACTCGATGTGAATGAGGACATAGTCTCATATGACACTGTACGCAATCTTGAGAAATGAACCACGGGCCCAGGGGCCTAAATAGAGGTGATAGGGTAAGGGGCGAGGGAAAGTAGCTCCCAATTGAGCTAGAACCGAAAAAGAGACGTCTGTGTGTTCCTACGTGTCCCACGAGAATGGGAATCAACCTGTACATAGTTCAAGAAGAAATCATAGTTTACGGTCTTAGAGGTTGGACTATGGATGAGGGAAGACATGGGAGGCACATGTTGTGGTTCTTTCAAAACCCAATGTGAGTGAGGAACCATGAGGTAATTTCTACAACACATGTTCCTTAGAGGGTTCAGGATGAGGGTCCAAAATAGAGGGCATGATTTTAGATTCATGGGGTTGGACCCAAGGACGATATACTCTGGAAGTCCTAAGTATCACATGAGGATGGGAATCATGTTGTACATAGTTCTGTTAGAGATATTAGTTTATGTGCTTAGATCGTGGACCACATAGGAGAGAAAACCCACAAAGTAAGTGCATACTTCAATCCGATCCCTAACACCATGTGAGTCAAACTCATTTTGGGAAACAAGGGTGGAGGATGATTGTTACATTACCTGGAACGCATGCTGAAGGGAAATCAGTACGGAGCCCTGAATGATGCTCTTATGGTGGTTTTTGTCCTCCTATTGTGTGAATGTACATTGAGGAATAATAACAAGGGTTTCAAAGTTCTACATCGACATGACGTGGTGGATAAGGATTTGAATCATGTAACCAACATTTTGGGCTTAATGGGGTTGGCGTGGCGATGGAGGATAGCCATTGGCCATGTTCGAAACATAGTATCCAAATCGTGTTATCTTGGAATGGGAACAACAAATGAGCATTGCCCGTTGACCATATTCACAATGCAGGATTTGTTTCGGATAGTTATCTACGACTCTTGAGGAAGTTGGACCATTATTGTTGGAGAGCCCTTAGGCCTATCATCCATGCCACATTGGGGTCCCTTCAGGTGTGAAAGGTGATGGAATCCCTAATGAAGGGGAACACAAGAGCTGAAAAATAGATGTAAGCAATTCCAAGTAGAGTTTGAAATTCCTAGAATTAAGCCAATTTACATGTAGGAACATAGGTTAATGGTTGAATATGGTCTATGTGGGTGCTCACCATGAGAGTAAATGATTTGAAGAGATGGTCATAGAATATGGGATAGAGAATTCACAAGAGGGAGAGGTACGTGGAGTGGTCAGTACAAACCCGATATGAATGAGGACATAACCCCATACCAAACCATATAATCCCCTCTCTGAGAATGGGTAGTCCATGGGGCCAATGTGAAAATGGTGGTTTCTGAGAGATGGGGCTGGACTCGAAGCCTAGACATATGGGATGTCCAACATATCCCATGAGGATGGGAATCAAGGCACATGTAGTTCTTGAAGGCACCTGGGGATAAGATGCCCTAAAGAGGGGGGGGGGGGCTATGGCATGACGAATAACCCGACATGAATGAGGTTATTATCCCATACCACATCATACAATCCAGGTAAAAACATTGGCTAGGGCCCGAGAAGACCAAGGTGCCTGAAGCTGGGCCTCAGTCCAGAAGGCCCGACCAGTTTTCATTTTAATGTCTTGTAGTGAGCATGAAATAGATGTGGATGATACCTTAAACAAGGGAGGTGTATGACACAATGAATAACCCAACATGAATGAGGACATAATCCCATACTACACCGTACACTCCTAAATAGGAACATGGGTCGGGGTACTGAAGTGGCCAAGGGGCCGGAGGTTGGGCATCAGTCAGGAAGTCCCGAGCTGTTTCTAGTATAACATCTTGTAGTGAGGAAAATACATAGGATAATGTGTCTCATCCACGGATGTGTATGGCACGGTGAGTAACCCGACGTCAATGAGGACATAATCCCATACCACACCGTACAATTCCATAAGATAGAACATGGTCTGGGGGCCCTAAAAGGCCAATGGTCCTAATTCTAGGCCTTATATGGAAGGACGTACACCCTCTTGTATGGTTACCACCTCATCATAGGTCCTATGCCTACATGAGTAGTGCCCGGTGTGGGAAACAAGGAGCCCGTGTTGACTCTCTCTGTCATATGGTGGACTAAGACCTGGCTATGCTCGAAGAGACTTAGTCACTTGGAGATAAAACAGGGAAAAATGAACCACTACACTCAATGTTTGGTACATCATGGGGTGATCCAATCGTCACAGGACAGCTACTGACCATGTTCGAAACACAAAGTCCCTATATAGACCTGAAATGGGAGAAAAAAATGAGTATCGACCGCTAAACATATTTTATATACGGGACCTGTATCGGCTTGTTGCTCAAAATCTACGAGGGTGTTGGAACAAAGTGTTAAGATATCCCTTAATCCTATCATCCATACCATTCGGGGGCCCTTCTGCATGGGAAAGATGATAGAGTCCCAATCAATGGAGTGGGTGATGCATAGTTGTTCCCATCTATGAAACAATCGAACATCTCCATGGAGTGGGACATATAGCCAGATCGAGGCTAGATCGACGTGAATTGGGGAAAACATCTGCACCCTTACCATAAGTCTTGACCCAAGGGGAAGACTCTGGCGTTTAGGCTGGGCCAACAGAAGAAATGTTCGGGCGTTCCTATGTATCCCATAATGATTGAAATAAAGCCATGCGTAGTACGTGAAGGCCATGTAGTTTAACATCATGCAGTGAGAACATGAGGGGATAGATGAATGGGGAGTGGGCACATGGTAAGACCATTACAATCCTGGTATGAGTGGGGATAAGGAAACCTACACCATATCATGAAAGGATCCTCTGAGAGAACTATCCCTCTGGGGATAGTCAGAAAGATGATTTTATGGGTGGTCTCAAGACGTGGTTCTGAGCATTCCTACATATCCAATGAGGATGGGAATCAAGCCATACATCATTCTCAAAATGTAGTTTAACATCATGCTGGATGATGCACAATTTAAAGTAGTGTAGGACCAGCCAGTTTAAGGTCATGCAGAACTAGTATGATCAAGAAAAGTATTTCTTGAGGAACATGGAATTGGTGGGAGGAGTTATACACTCACCATCCATGGTCACCAGAGAGTATGCTCCACTAGGGTAATCCTTATGGACTATGTGAGGCCCTTCACATTTGGGATCCAACATGGGTGGATTCTTGTTAGGGATCATTGGCACCCTGAGGGCCAATACCATGTCACATTGCAGAAAAGAGCGGAGGTGAACCTTCTTGATAAAGGCTCTAGCTATCTTATACTGATGCATTTCCATATCGTGTAGGGAACAAAGCCTATTCTCGTCAAGCACATCCAATTTAGCCAGATCAATTTCGGCTACCTTATCTGGCACTAGCTGGTCATAGACTGTTGTGTGTAACGAGGGTAGCAAGATCTCAATGGGAAGGATGACCTCACCTCCGTATAAAAGGGAATATGGAGTCACCATGGTGGAATTACGAGTCGTCATCTGATAGGCCCAGAGGGTGTTGGGGAGCTTGTCCTACCAACTCTTCTTATTCTGACAAACCATTTACTACAGAATATTATATAGGGTTTTGTTGAAAGCCATGATCAGCCCATATTCTAGCAAGTGATAGCGAGAGGTATGGTTCGAATAGATGTTGAACTCGGTGTACAATTTCTTCATCTCAGCTTCTCGGAATTTGGTACCATTATCGGTGAGGAAAACATGAGGGACTACAATCTGGTGGATGATGTTGGAGCTCAGGAAGTCAATGGTGGAATAGGCCATGACCTCTTTGAGTGGAACTGATTCTACCCACTTGTAAATGAAATATGTGGTAGTCAGGATGAACATGCACTGACGAGCTGTCGCTAGTGGGTATGGTCCCATGACATCGAGTCCCCACACTGCAAACGACCATGAGTACTTGGTGGAGTGGAGAGGTTCTGGTGTATGATGTAGGAAGATAGCATGAACATGGCACGCATGACATCTTAGGGTGACATTGATACAATCATAGATCATAGAGGGCCGAAATTACCCCAGTCTCTGGATCGGATGGGACAGCTTCAGCCCATCCACATTGGACCCACAGGAACTAGCATGAACCTCATGCATCACCCACATGCCGTCTTAATCCTATGGGGTGATGGGGGAAATTACTCTCCGATGTGACTCATGTATAATCAGATCATCCTGCTCAGGTTCTACAAGTGATGCAGCCAGGACGACCAGGGCATCGACTCGACCATTCTAAGATCGAGGGACATGAGTAACATCCAGCCGGGATTGAAACCAGGAAATTAGATGGAGTGTGCGCTCCAACAATTGTTTGAGTTCTGGATTTCTTTCAACATAGCCACCATTGAATTGCTTTATGACTAGTTCATAATCCCCTTTCACATGTAAATGGGGAACATCGATCTCGAGAGCCAGCTTGAGGCCCATGATGAGAGCCTGACACTCTTCCTCGTTGATGGTGCAGCCTTCTAACTAAATGAATGATTACAGATGAATGGCTTGCACCGGGGTAAGAAATACAATACCCAATCCCACTCTTTTGATCCTAGGATCATGGAGTCTCCTGCCGATGGGGCATAGGGAGGCACCGTCAATGTGCATCTGCCAACCTCAAATGGTAGGATCTAGAGAGAGTATTTCATAGTATGGAAAATCCATGTCCAGGGACTAGGTCATAGAGGATGGATGGGAAGCTAGAATGTCTACTAATTCCTATCCCTTAGGAGTCTTCTGAGGGATTAACCTGATGTCAAACTACTAGAGGATTACAGCCCACCATAATTGATGGCTAGTCAAGATCGGGCGGTTCAAAATGTACTTATGCGGGTCTACCTGAGACACTATCTATACCTCATGGTGCTATAGGTTGTGTAAAAATTTCTATACTATGAATACCATTATGTGTTATCTCTTCTCAATGGGGGAGTATCAGGTCTCCGTATCGAGTAGCATGCAAATGAGGTAGTAGAGACTGTTTTCCGACCCCTAGTCGTTCTTTTGGGCCAGAAAGGAACTGAGAGATCATTCCAGGGAAGTCACGTACAAGATTAGTGGTATTCCAGGGACGTGAGGCATCAAGACCGTATAATGGAGAAGATATAACTTAATTTCCTCAAACATGGTATGGAACTCTTCATCCCACTTGTAGGAAGATCCTTTCTTCATGAGTCGAGAAAAGGGATTACACTTGTCGTCCAGATTCACAATGAATCAGCATATGATGGCTAAGTGTCCATGGATACAATGAAGATACCAAATATTTCTCTAGGGATGCATATGAATAATGTTCTTTTTCTTCTCTGGGTTGATCTTGATGCCTCGTTACCTGACGAAAAAAGCCATGAAACATCTCAGAGGTGACTCCGAATGTACATTTCAGCAGGTTCATCTTCAGGTGGCAGGAACAGTGGAATCATAAAACTTTCTCATGGACCTTAAGATGGTCATGGAACTGGTGAGATTTGACCACCAGATCGTCTACATAGCATTCCACAAATGTATCAAGGACTTGCTTGAATATGCGGTGCATGGCCCAGTGATAGGTGGCACCTACATATTTCAGGCCGAAGGGCATGAACTTGTAATAGATAGTACCTTGGGGCACCCCGAAAGCGGTGGACTCTTCATCTTCGGGGGCCATCCGAATATGATTATATATAATGTAACCATTTGTGAAGGAGAAGTCTTTGAAACCGACCGTAGCATTGATCAACAATTCTGTCACTGGAAGGGGAAAATCACCTTTCAGACAGTGATTGTTGAGATCCGGAAAGTCAATATAGAATCTGATATGTCCGTTCTAATTCCTGACTGGCACAAAGTTCTATAACCACTTGGGGTACTGGACCTCCTTGATGATGTTGGCTCTGATGATTTTGTCAACTTTGTCCTTGACCATGGGACCATGAGAAGGGTTCATCTTCTTGGAAGGCTGCTTGAACCCTCCATGATTTTTTAGGAGACCGAGGTGTTGGACAGCTACCTGAGGATCTAGTCCTAGCATCTCATCAAATCTCCAGAAGAATACATCATGGTTCTGCTTTAGGAAATACATGTACCACTATTTCTCCTCGAGGTACATGGCGGCACTGATCAATGTGGGACTTCGGTCTGCCTCACTACAAAGGTTCACCTATACCGGTTCATCGACCCTGGTGGAAACATCTTTTTCAAAGTTTGTGGGAGAATAAAAAAAATCCTCTTCATCAATTGTAGAGGATGGATTATCAGCGGTATAAGAATCATCGGGGTCAGTAGATTCTATTGGGAGGCTTGTATGTACCTGGATAGCATTAGACAACATCTCAGGAGATTCACGCGCTATTGAGACCACAACGATAAAGGTAGTTGATCTGATCCAATCTAGTCATCGGCCCAAGGGGATAGATTTGAAGATATCAAGGAAATAGTGGCATGTCAGCTTGAGCCGGTTAATTACAGCCAGGAGGAATAGACACGTATGACATACTGCTGTTTCCATAGGTCATACATCTTGATACCGTATGAGGGTTGGATGTTCCGGGATCACCTGAGTCTGGCTTGTGTAAGAGTACATTGTGATCATACACCATTTCTTGTACTTGAGAATATGAATTCATCTTGTACCAGATACAACAATGTATTTCCTTATGTCGGGGTTCATGGCCTCCAATTGATGGATCGGGGAAGACGTAGGTGTCTTCTAGACCTGCCCAGTGGTTAGTTGTGACTGTGGCGGGCTCATCCTGACTTGCTAGAATCTTCTTTATCCTATCTCTTGTAATAGTAAGCGTCGAGATAATGGGATTAAAAAGAGGAAAAAAGGAGATGCATCACCTTGGAGTATGCCTACTCGACCATTTAGGGAGTACTTGAGGAAATGTTCATACGAAGAGGAAACCACATCATGCAGGTGGAGCCACGGTTTTCCCATCAATGCATTGTACGCGGTGTCCTGGGAGATAGCCATGAACTCAGTACTAGAAACTAGGCCACCAAACTGGGTCTTCAAGAGGATCATACTGACCTGGGTCTGATCGGTCATATCATATACATGGATCCATAAATCAGAGGGAGTTAGGTCATCCTCGAATAACCCCATCATCTGCAATGTCCGTATCAGGATAAGGATGATCTCGGAGCCGGTGAATGAGACAACTGCGAACCTCAACGCCGTTAAATTGGCCAGTTAAGTACAATGGTTGGATGTGCCGCTATATTGGAGAGCCTTCATCCTCTCCATAGAACAAAATTATGGCCTGGAATTCAGTGTTCTTGACTGGATCAACATGAAAGGCTTCCACAGCTGCTACCTCCGTCTCATACTGGAGGGGGATTATTA
Source organism: Viscum album (assembly GCA_963277665.1). Taxonomy (NCBI): domain Eukaryota; kingdom Viridiplantae; phylum Streptophyta; class Magnoliopsida; order Santalales; family Viscaceae; genus Viscum; species Viscum album. Next base: position 791,727,277 of record OY728143.1, on the reverse strand, counting down.
AAGCCTCATCGATGGAATCATTCATATCTGACGATTAGAGGAGGTATTGAAAGATAGAAATCCTCACTGGGATGTAAGATAGGATCTTCAGGACTTCATACATTCGTTCTAGGCACAGACTTCTTCTAAAATGAGGCTGCTCTATAATTGGAGGCATGGCGGGCCCTGCCTACTAGACCGGTGGCTGGCTGGTGCTAGGCATATCCCACTGCTCACTAGTTGAAGCCTGAAATGTATCTACCTGATGAGGACCAGACGACTGAGATTAGACTATAGTCGTGTGAGGTTAGACATGGTCTGGATGTTGTAACTCTGCCTAATCGAGTAGCACAAGTGGTGGTGGAGGCAGTCTTGATGACACCGGATGAAGAGGCTGTGAGTGTTGTGCTCTACGCTTGTCCTGTTTTGGAGTATTAATGTCATGCATAGACTGGCATTAGGTTCCAACTGATGTCCCTCGATAACCCATATGGTTATGGCGCTACAGACGTTGGCATCGGCTAGGGACGTTGGGGTGGTTCGCCTAGAGGACCCCCTCACCGGGAGTCATGTAAGGATTTACCAACTCCACTGTATTCGTTGAAGCATACCCTTTACGGTCACATTAAGAGTCATCCACTCTAGTGGAGATTCTGGTAGGGATCTCTATTTTAGGGGGCATGAATTCACCGAGAGTGCGGGGAAACAACGAAATCGGTAGGGCGCATTGCATTTTATTGCACCACCGATGCTTTCTCTTCCGGGAAAAGGCCGGATGAGATGATGATGCAGAAGTGGTGGCCACAACTGTTGAAGGTTCTTGCTAATTTAGATATGCTCTAATGATGCCAACGGCAAGAGAAACCATTCTGTGATCCATCTAGTCATTTTATTTCTGGGACATGTGGTTGGAAACCTACTACCCCTCGCCTTCGCTATCACTACAGCTGTTTGACCATACAAAGACACCAACCACTTGTGCAGAGACCGGGCCCATCATGACTATGTTGTTATCGACCTGGTCTTGGAGCCAATATTTAAACACATACCACTACTTGAGGGTATTCCCCAGAATATGATGGTAGGGGCAGTAGTTGGGGAAATCTGTGAGATTCACCTCTTCAAGCATTCTGCACTTAGGAAAGCTTACAATCCCTTGTTCCAAGGCACTACAGAAGTAACGAGCGACCTAATTCTCACTGAACGAGTATGTAAATTTTCTTCATTCTGGAATGGGGGTACCCCATGTCTGAAGCACGAGGCAAGGTCACATTTTAACTTCATTTGTTGTAAATGAAGGTTCATACCAGCTTAACTTCCTCCTGATTGGATGAGGTGGGTCCACTCTGCACCCCTAGGACTTACGTAACAGGTACCCTTTGCTCCTTAGTGGAAGGAAGGGACATGGAAAGCCATGTTGATGGGGTCTCATGGATCGAACGATCAAGGGGCCCACATTATCGTGGCTATGTGAAGAAGCAATAGATATTAGCGTGCCTATACAATGATGCATGAGGCAGAGAAATGCCATAGGCAGTGTCGTCCGAGGGACATTGGAATCACATTTTACAAACCTGGAGGTTCACACGGGAAAATAAATTTCTAAGAAGAGGGGTTCATTGGTAGGGGCCTTATGACGCTCTATTGCTCCATGTGTCAGAGGGCACTTGCGAAGGGGTGTGCTTCACGAAGTAGGCTGTCTCAGCCTATGCATAGGGAAGAGGTACATATAGGAGGTTCTTTGGGAAGATGAAATGAATTTTCGGAGCACTTCCTCATTGAGAAATGGTGTCTTGCAATGTAAGGTGGCGCGGAGCAATGTGCCTCACGAATTATAGTGGCCCTGCCTTAGAATGAGGATCATGTGAACATGAGGGGTGTTTCGCAAATCATAAAATATCTGCAATGACCCGGGTCCCCTTGGGGATCCCCTTCCTTTACGAAGGCCATTAGCATCGTGAAAGGGATCCCTCTCAAAAAATGGGATCAAAATGAGACAAAGGGTAAGAACTTCGCAGAGCAGAAGTACCTCGCATAACTCATGGTTCACAGAGCAGAAGGGTGCTTCTCAATTTGGGAGCTGGGAAGTAAAAAGGTCATATTTTCCATCCTTTGGCCTTAGTGGGATCCTGGTAAGAGGCATAGAAAAGTGGATCATACACGGAGTGAATAGAGACTTGGTTGCTTCGCGGTGGGCTCGCAAAAATTAAATGCATTCACGGAGCATCTCACCCCCTTCATGCGCGGCAGGCTTGCGAACATCAAATGCATTCCCGGAGCATGGAAACTCTTTTCTGCGTGGCGGGCTCCCGAATATCTAAGGATTTCTCATAGCATCCCACGTCCTTGCTTCTCTGTGGGCTCATGAATGTCAAATGTTTTCGCAGAGCATCTAGCCTCCTTTCATTGCGGCGGGTGTACGAACGTCAAATGTGTTCGCGGATCGTCCTGCCTCCTTGCTTCGTGGTGGGTGTGCGAATGAAATATGTGTTTGAGGAGGGTATTGCCTCCTTGATTCATGGTGGGTGGGCGAATGACAAATGAATTCACAGAGCATCACACATTCTTACTTCGTGGTGGTATCCCAAACGTCAAATGTGTTTGTGGAGCATCCCGCCTCCTTGTTTCACAACCGGCTCGAGAACATCAAATGCGTTCACGGAGCATCCCGTCTCCTTGATTATTGGTGGCCACGGTGCTAGGGAGACTCCTTGAAATATAATCTTGAGGAAGTCAATGGTACCTTTATTTTGTATTCTTCTCTGTCCAATAATTTGGCGCCAAAAATCTAACATTACTATTGGAAACTAGAAGTAAATTGCATCATCTGCACTTAGGGTCCATCTAACCATGTGAGGAGTGATCTGTTGTACACTATAATGAATGATTCCAACAAATAATTCATCAATTTCCTTTTCAACAAAAATGATAAACCTCATTCCATAACTACAGATACATCACAACCTTTTCTGACATAGTCATATTAGGCGTGGATTGAAGATAACCAATCCATACCAAGAATGACGTCATATCGTTTCGATGCAATAACTAGTAGGATCCAACCAAAAATCTCACCTACATGGGTAATGTTGAATTTTTGACATATATGTATGATCATCGAGTATCCATCAATAAGAATATCCAAGAGTAAGGGCCATGTAAATAGTTATATAGGAATAACAAGGTCTCAATCATGATATGTGGTGAGGATGTAATGAATACAACCTATATTTATATCTATTGAAAATAAATTATATAAGAAAAAATCCAACGTTGAACCATCCCTGGTGCTCATGGTTCTTATGCCTCGACAACTTGTAGTTGTCTCCTCCCCTGTCCTTTGGATCCCTGAGCATAGTGCAGACAACCTAGAGGTGGTGGTGGTAGAAAGTTAAAATAGTAACCTTCTCCCAATCCTCTCATATCCCCTCTTCCACATATGCATCCTTGTGGATCTACCTTCTCCTTCGTCTACCACTTCATCGATGGTTTGTCCAATGTCTCTATGTCTGCATCATAGTGGGCTCGACAATCTTGGGCGAGATGTCCCTTTACAGCACATGAGTAACATTTCCTCTCTATATGCTAACTGAATCCACCCTATGACGAAAAAACTGAAAATCCACTATCCTTAGTCCTCCTCTAAAAACATCATTAACATATCTGTCTTTAATGATGACATCATATTTATATTTTTGAGGTCTCAACACCTGTCTATCCACTATTGAATGTCACTGTCTATCTTTTCTCATCTAGGAATATCTCTACCACCAAGGCCCAATCAATAACCTTAGTGTGAGTAGAAATAATCCGAGTGATAATATTGGATCATATGTCTCTATGCAGGCCATGGTCAAGATCATTGATCGTATGCAAGGAGTATCTATAAATATTGGTAAACATTAATGAATAATCACATACAATCATACATCTCTACCGGAGATAGATAAGATCTTAGATTCAGACATCTCATAGCATAATTGGTGAGAACTATTCCATGAATAGGCACTATAAGTCTTTCCGTGAGAGTATCACCTCTTCATGAGCCTTGATATCCAAAATCCACTATCTCATCATTGATCCCTATAGAAGGCTCACTACTATGACCACCATTTGATCAGCTTGTTTCCTGACTAGATTAAATACTTCAATCACTGCCTCCAGCCTATCCTCAACTACATGAGTTCTAGGATCACATCAGTATATAAGGGGCATATATCTCTGAAACTCTTTAAGGGCACTAAGGCTGTGTTCCACGTATCATGGTTCTACAAGTACCACATGATGCTCTATCTGTGGCAGAACATTGGGTTCACAACCTAGAGGTATAATCTATGAACAGGTCCATGTAATAAATCCTCATCAATGAAGTGGTCATCCACATGATCGATATTCTGAATCGTTTCTAGTATGCATCACGGAGGAATCCTGTAGGAAAACAATATGTTCCATAGTAAATGAGTATATCTGGACAATTAACATAAGAATTACAAGGAAATTATAACACAGTCCTATATGATGCATGTACCATTAATTTCCATACAACTAGTGTTCTCTTCTACTGAGTTGAAAAGTATTTTATTAAAATAATGGTGTAAAAATACACCAACAATTGCACCAACACTAGAGTCCCTTTCCTGAAAGTTGAACTCAAAACACATATCGGTGTTTCCCAAAACCATTCTCCCTCTAATACCACTATGTCAGAACTGGTCCTAAAGAGGCCCATGTTTTGAATCACCAAGAACACTTCCAGTCTATGATGACCCATACATTACATAAATTGTTTTTTTACTTCAATAATGAATCACACTTATTAAGACATTCAACGATACCATTAGAAGACTTTATAGGTATGGTGTCATTAGAAACTAGGAGACATAAACAACTGGTTCATAAATCATCTACACTGTCTACCTTTTATTTCATCATATCTAGAGTCCCTTTTGGAATATCTTACATAATACCCATCGTCTTGACCCGAGGAAAAGAAAACATACAAAAGGGTCAACTCAAATTCTTAGTAAGGGTAAACACAAGAAATATCAATCAGATCATATTTATAAGAACATAACATTTTAGAAATCTTAACCTGCAAAAGAGATCATAATTGCATAACATGGGATAAATCATAGTAGTGAAATGTAACCCCAATAATCATAACATGAAACTTTGTGGCGTACAAAAATAATCATAGAAAATCATTTCTTAGTAGTCAAGACTCATTTCCAAGACTATCTTATCAGACAAAGTCCATTTCTGAACCGAGTTCACTCCTCGTTTCAGTCCTTTATCATTGAACCAGATTAACCTGTCATTCCATCCATGTCTATATCATGAGATATTAATATTAAACAATGAATTGGAGTGAGATATAGGTCCCACACATCTCATAATGATAGCATTTTCATGTATTCCACAAGATCATAAATCATACATCATAGCATAACCCATGTAATAAAAATGGTATTCGTAAACATCGTGACATCATAAAACAATTCATATAAGAAAAATGACTTCATAAAAATAATTCCATCACAACATAATCATATCAATGTAATAATATGGATATAAATAGTACCCTATATTATCTTATATGGAAAATAATTTTGATAAAACACTTGTACTACATTTTTGAAGAAAATATCCTTTCTACTTAAAAAAAAGTATTCCTTTATTTACATGTCATTCAATTTTAAACTAAAAGAAGTTGATTAAAAATAAACATGGAATCTTTTAAATGATGCTTCATGGAAATGTTGTTCTAAAAATCCATTAATGTCGTATAAGTTAAAGAAAAACATTTTCTCGTACTTTGGTCGGAAAAATAAAAAATGTACCTCGTACTAAAAATGACAAAAGATTCCTTTCATATGTTTTACATAAAACTCACCGAAGGGTAAAATTGGATTTAAAAAATTATAGGAGGATTGAAATAATATTACATATTGAGGAAACAAGGATTTCGATGATAAATATTCCCCAGTAAATTATGAACTATAAACAATCTTTGATAAACATTAGATTGTGAGATTTTCCCTTACCTTAGGTACGATTTGCTTCGTACTTGTCTGAACCTCCTGTATAATCATTTAAATAATGTTATTTACTTATTAAATAATCTTATTCATTTTTATGATATCATATATGGACATATTCTTATCTTCGTATTAGCCATATTTCATTGCTACTTGTTATTCGGGTGTTTATTTCTTTATGTTCTTATGCGTGTTTTGTCAAATAAATTCTTATTATTCTTTTTTAGGTTATAGATAACCCATTTCCAGAATGATATTAGTGTTATATATATCACAATTATTTATTCAATTCATTTATATAATTATTATGCATTGAAGATCATGTAGAACGAGTCACATCATATCGTGGAGACGGTAGGCCGTACGTACGCACGATAGTTGATATAGTTCCCATGATCGTGGAATTGTACTGAAGTGTATGTATACTATTTAAGAATCAAAATCACATTAAAATAATAATATATAGTTATTCTTTACACCATTATACCCTTCCATGTAAGGTAGTGGTGGAAAACAGATTACACCACAGCGTGGAGATGATATTCTGTACGTACGCACGCACGGTGGTTTCATTTTCCGTAGGATAGATAAAAGGTGAAATAGGGTTGTTCGATACTTATAATAACATATCAGTATATTATTGATACTTTGGTTATTACTTCATAATGAAACAACTAAATAAGAAGAAGTATAAGAAGATATAAAGTTGAAAGAATCGGTAACGGACATTACCTCTTCTATGAAGCGACTCTTCTTAACCTCCTTTTAGGGCAATAAATATTGTCTTTGAAGAAGACCAGGACCTCTAGGATTTTTAGAGGGAATAGGAGAAGAGAAAATGGTAGGGGTTTGTTGAGCTTTAAGGCTCAAAGTGGTGTGAGGAGGAGAGGGAGGAGGTTCTCTTTTATAAGGGAGGAGAGGGGCATCTTAGGAAAAACATAAAATACTATTTTATAATAAAGTCATATAAGGTTTTTAATCACTAAAAATTGATTGATTTCAAAGCTAAAGAGGGGATGGGTCTAAATAATCCCAACCAATAGATTTTAGAAAAGTTTATGTTAATATTTTATCCTTTTCATTTAGATTTAACTCTAAGTTAAATAATTTAACTTTTATTGTGTCTTCTTGTTTTCTTACACTATATGGTTAAAAACATACTAAAACAAGCCAAACAAACCCCATGTGGTTCATTATTAATATATTTTACCTTATAAAAGTCATTTTTACCAACCTTATCTTTTATGGGATTAAATAAAAATTAATAATATAATATTTGTTTTAAAAACAATTTTATGACAATTTTGACACTATTTGGTAATTGTTTTTTTTTGAAAATCATAACATCATTATTAGTTTGAAAAAAGTTAATTAAATCAGTACTGATATGTCATATTAATCTATTAAATTATATTAATTCACAAAAAGTCTCAAATTACATTTATTTGGGTATTTATAATATCCATTATGTTATTATTTCATTAATAAGGTAATTACTGCATCATCATTGTGTCATAAATAAATTAAATTATGTAAAGTATAAAAATTATAAATAAAATACCATTATGTAGGAAATATTTTTATATTTCTAATGAATATTTATAGTCGAATATATCTTATTTATAACCCTATATTAAAAATGTTTTAGTTATTAAACATTGATTTTAACTATTTTAACTTTTCTTTAAATAAAATAATATTAATTGTCTTAATCTAATCCAAGTGGAACTAAATGGTTATATTTTATTCCTAAGGTTTTTTTTGGACTAATTAAACTTATCCAATAGAATTAGGACATGATTCAAGATAATAATAATACAATTTTTACCCTTAATTACCCTATTTACTTTTAACTGTGGTAAATAAAAGTAAAAATTTATTATTCACAAAAAATTATTTTTTTCTGATTGAACCTCATTTTACTCCATGATATTAACTGTGTCACTAATATTTTCAATATTCCACTCATATAAGTGGTAAAATTATGTTTTATTTAAATTTTCAAACTCTCCTAGGAGGTGGGTAAAAGACGGTCAAAAGTTCAAAAAAGTTTTATATAACTAAAATTATTATAAAATGACTCCAATGAATTACTTTGAAATTATATAGGTATTATGTATCAATTTTCAACTAAAATAAATTTAAATAAAATAAATAATTGTTTAACTAAAAAGTCGATTTTTAAATAGTAACTCAGTGTTTTAACTATTAATCAAAAATTGAATGTTTTCATAGAAATACCAAAAAATCACCACAGTCTAATTTTGATATTCCGAATCCAAAAAATGAACACTGTTTTGAAAGATAAAATTTATAAAATTTCAAAAAGTGGGTATTACAATTCATAATGGCTAGTTTTAATAATATTTTAATTGCATATCGTTGTTTAATGAAACCTGGTATTGCGTACAACGCATGCTATCGAGGAAGGTCTCGATTGTGTGTAATTCAAGACAAGATAGTGTTGTGTGTAGTGAATGATTCCTTTGATGATGTATATAACATAAAAACAAAATATTTCTCAAAAAAATCTTAGGTGTTACATTCCACCCCCCTTAAAATGAATTTCGCCCTCGAAATTCATCACTTTGTAACAAACAGATGAGGATACCTCTCCCTCATCATATTCTCAAGATTCTATTTTCTTCTTATAATTGGTGGTTACTCCATAAAACATTCAGCAAGTGAGTGTTCTTGTTTCATAAGATTTTTTCACTACTATCCAGAATCTCTATCGGCTGTTCTTCATAAGAAAGATCTTGCTCCAGCGGTAAAACTTCTGAGCTGAGTACATGTGATTGATCGGGTATGTACTTTCTTAGGAGAGACACATGGAACACATCGTGAACTTGAGAGAGATTCTGAGGAAGTTCCAATCGGTAAGCTACCTTCCCAAAATGATCATTATTTCGAAAAGACTGATATACTGAAGGCTCAACTTTCCCTTCTTTCCAAATCTCATTACTCTTTTCCAAGGAGATATTCGTAGGAACACATTATCACCCACATCAAACTCTAGTTCTTTTCTTCATTTATCGGCATAACTTTCTTGTCGACTCTGAGCTGCTCTTCTGTGTTGTTGAATAGATAAGACCTTTTCTTGCTATCTCATCAAAAAGATCAGGTCTTAATAGCTTACTTTCTCGAAATTCATTTCAGCAAGTTGGAGTTATGAATTTCTTTCCATAGAGAGATTTATAAGGATCCATATGAATACTGGAGTGAAAGCTATTATTATAATAAAATTTCTCCAATGGTAGGTGTTGATCCCAACCTCATTTGAAATCCATAGAGCAAGCTCTCAACATATCTCCTTGAGTTTGAATTGTCCTCTCAGACTGGCTATTTGTCTGAGGATGAAAAACAGTGCTAATAATCAACTTTTAATCCAGAGTATGCTGAATACTTCACAAAAACATTGAGGTAAACCTCGGATACTGATTAGATATAATGGAAAGTGGTACTACATGCAATCTTACCACATAATTTACATATATCCTAGCATGCTGATCAAAATATAAATCATCTCTAATAGCAATGAAGTGTTCCGAATTTTTATGACGATAAACTATGACCCAAATAGCATTATTTCCTTTAGAAGATTAAGGAAGTCCGTTGACAAAGTACATAGTGATGTTTTCCCATTTCCATTTGGGTATGGGTAATGGTTGTAACATCCCCTTAAACTTATTTCTCCCAGCTTCAACTTACTGACAAACCAAGCATCGAGAGACATATTCAGCAACATCTCTTTTCATGCCATCCCATCAGAAGTACTATTTCATGTCCCCATACATCTTCGTGCTTCCAGGATGAATAGATAATGATGAACTATGAGCCTCATCTAGCAGCACCTTCTTTAATTCTGGGATGGGAGGAACTCAAACCCGATTCCTGAACCTTATTATCCAATCACAATCAAGGTTGAATTCATGAACATTTACCGCCTTCATTTGTAACTGTAGATCTTCTTTTTGTGCCTCTTTAATCTTCTCATGTATAGATGGTTAAACATTCATTTGAGAAAGATATGATTTCCCTTCCATTATAAATCCAATATCCAACCATTGTAAATCCATAAATATTGGATCATTTGTGATCCTCATCATGGATAAGATAGCATGGTCTTTTCGACTTAATCAATCTTCCACCTTGTTTTCTTTCTCAGGGTGGTAATGAATTGATCAGTCTTAATCCTTAATCAGCTCAAACCATCTTTTTTGACGCATATTTAGCTCCTTTTGGGGGAAAATATACTTTAAAATTTTATGATCAGTATAAATATCACACCTTTCTCCATAAAGATAATACCTCCAAATCTTTAATTCAATGATTATCGTAGATAACTCTAAATCATGAGTTGGGTAATTTTCTCATGGATTTTCAACTATCTTTAGTCATAAGCTATCGCAGTATCATTTTTCATGATAACACACCCCCGTCCCTTCTTGGATGCATCACTTTAGATCACAATACTTTCTCTACTACAAGGCAGTGTGACCACAGGTGCACTGAATATCCTTCTTTTTAAATCCTTGAAATTCTGTTCACACTCCTCCATCCAAACAAACTTGACTACTTTTTTAGTCAACCTGGTGAGTGTATTGGATAATCGTGAAAAAAGCGTTCACAAAACGTCGATAGTATCCATCCAAACAATGAAAACATCAGATCTCAGTTTCTGTTGTTGGTCTCGACCACCTTTTGATAACCTCTATTTTTGCTGGATCCACAGATATCCCCTCTTTTGATATTATGTTACCCAAAAAATGAATGTTTTTGAAGCCAAAATTCACACTTAGTAAATTTTTCATAAAGTTTACCCTTTCTCAAGGTCTTTAATAAAATTCTCAAGTGATCTTCATGTTCTTCCATTCTCTTTGAATAGACAAGAATATCTTCTATAAAGACAACCACAAACTGATCAATATAGTCTCTAAAGACACTATTCATTATATCCATGAAGATAGAAGGGGATTTAGTAAGACCAAATGGAATCACTGTAAATTCATAGTGTCCATACCTTGTACGGAAATCCGTCTTTGGTATATACTCCCTTTTGACCTTTAATTTATGATAACCTGAACAAAGATCAATCTTGGAAAAGTATTGAGCTCCAGGTAGTTGGTCAAATAAGTCATTAATACGTGGGAGAGGATATTTGTTCTTGATTGTGATTTTCTTATGTTCTTGATAATCAATGAAGAGTCTCATTGATACATATTTATTCTTAAAAAATATAACAGGTTCTCCCCAAGGTGATACACTAGGGTGTATGAATCCCTTATCAAGATTCTATTGGTGTTTCTTCTTTAATTTCAACAACTTAAATGGGGACATTCTATAAGGTTTCTTTGAAATAAGTAAATCACCCAGTACGAGTTCTATTGAGAACTCAACTTCTAGATTTGGTGGAAGACCAGGACATTCCTTCAGAAAGACATCATTAAACTACCATACAATGGGAATATTATTAATTGTGAGTTTATCTCCAACCATTTGAGATCAATAACCTTCATTTAGTGGAATCAAGACCCATAGGATGGTTAAAATTTCCACTGTAAGGTTATGTTCATCCTTACATTAATAGATGATCATAAATTGATCTGGAATATGAAATGTGACATCCATTCTTTGGAAATTGATATGAGATCCATGTAACGAAAGACAATCCATGCCAATATTCACATCAAATTCCACTATAAGAAGGATCAGAAGATTTTCAGGAAGCACTTTCCCATAAACATCAACCAGATAATAATTGTAAAATTTTGATGAGACTTTTGTGCCATTAGGGGTTGTCACATCTAACTCAATATCTAACTGCTGAGGTAATATGGAGATAACCTTAGAAAATTATTCAGAAATAAATGAGTGGGTGGATCCAGAATCAAATAAAACAATTTCTACTTTATAGTGGATGGTAAGTGTACCTTTCACCACTTCGTTATCATACTCGACATCACTGATAAAAATTGCATGTGACATTCCTTTGTCTTTGGACATAAGATTTTGTTGATGTCAATCATCGTCAAAAACCCTTGGATTAGGGCATTGATTGGCATAATGCCACATTTCCATGAACTTGTAACATTGAAGTGTATGAGGTACACTTTGTGTGGATTTTTCTTTTTTCTCATCATTAGACATCTTCTTTCCATCATTGTGGCATTAAAATGCTAGATGGATTTCTTTTCCACATTTGAAACATGTAATTTTCTCTTTAAGACAACTCCCTCCATGTTTCGTTCCACACTTTGAGCATAAGGGAAAACTCATCTTCTTTTCAGTGTGCTATTTAGATTTCCCTTTGAATTCCATTTTCCGATTCTTATCAAACCCATATGACTGATGAGTTACTCCAATCTCCATATCAACCTTGAGAGCACATCGAATGATTTCCTCATAGATATTAAAGTCCCTTATTGCTAACACCCTTCGAAGACTTTGTTTTAAGCCACTAAAGAATTGATCGATCTTACTCTCTGGTTGGATAAAAATCCCAATACCATTCATGTCTTCTAAAATTTGCTTCGTAGGTACTAACAGATTCATCATCATTTAGCTTTAGATTAAGAAACTCCTTCTCCATATTTGATCGAAGAATAAGAGGGAAGTACTTATTGAAAAATAAGTTCTTGAACTCGTCCCATTCCATGGAGTCAATTTCATCCCTTTGCCTCGTATTTTTAATAAGACTCCACCATTGATCTGCATCACCTTCCGTATGATATACTGCTATGATGACTTCATCATGTTCAGAACATTACAGAACTAAATATATCTTTTCAGTGGTACTAATCCACTATTCAGCCTCTATTGGATCAATAGACCCGCTGAATGTGGGTGGACGCTGCCTCATAAAGGATTCAACAGAATGTTGCACCTTCATTTGCTCGTTTGGAAGTCCTGTATGATTCATAGCTTGAGAAAGTTGTGTCAACATGTCTACAAGATTTTTCATTCCATCTCCCATAACATTTAGTTGCTCAGGGGGACAGTCATTTCATTGCTCGTCACATTCAGCATTAACATGGTTCTTTCAGGTTCCATCCATTTACTGAAACCAATAATAATAGTTTGGGAAACAATATTCATAATAAGAAAACCACATAATCAAGAATAAAATTTCACACATAAGGTGTGATCACAGGTTATTCATGGACATTTCTAAAACACTAGGATTTTTTCCTATGCTTAGACATATCTGTAGGGTTCTTAATAAGGATTTCACATCCTAGTTTCCAACGGTTGACTATACCTTTCCCCTGATACCAACAATAACGACCCATACTTTACATACAATGTTTTTACATAAATATTGAAGCACACTTATTACAACATACAACAAAACCATGAATTAACCTTATAGGTATAGTGTCTTTAGAAACTGGAAAACATAAACAGCTGGTTTATAAATCATATACACTGTCTCCCTTTAATTTTATCATATCTAGAGTCCCTTTTGGAATATCATACATAATACCCTTCTTCCTAACCTTGGGAAAAGAAAACATACAAAAGGTTGAGCTCAATTACTCAGTAATGGTAAACAAAAGAAATATCAATCACATTATATTCATAAGAACATAAAATTTTGGAAATCTTAACATGCAAAAGAGATCATAATTTCATAACATGGGATAAATCATAGTAGTGAAATGTAACCCTAATAATCATAACATGAGACTTTTTCTAATACACAACTAATCAAATAGAATCATTTCATAGTAGTCAAGACTCATTTCCAAGACTATCTTAATGGACAAAGTCCATTTCATAACCAAGTTTACTCCTCGTTTCAGTCCTGTATCACTAAACCGTATTAACCTGTCATTCCAGCCATGTCTATATCATGAGATATAAATCTTTACCCAATGAATTGGAGGGATATATAGGTCCCACCCATCTCATAATGATAACATTTCTATGTCTGCCACAAGATCATAAATCATACATCATAGCATAACCCATATAATAAAAATGGGATTCATAAACATCGTGACATCATAAAATAAATCATATATGATAAAGGAATTTATAAAAATAATTTCATCACAACATAATCAAATCAATTTAATAATAGGTATAGAAACAGAACCCAATATTATATTAGATGGAAAATAATTTTTATAAAACATTTGAACTCCATTCTTGAGGAAAATATCTGTTCTACATCAAAAACAATTTTCCTTCATTAACATGTCATACAATTTTAAACTAAAAGAAGTTGATTAAAAATAAACTTGAAAAATTTTAAAGGAATATTCATGTAAATAATTTTCTAAAAATCTATTCATGCCGTATAAGTTAAAGAAAAACATTCTTCTCATACTTTGGATGAAAAATTCAAAAAAGTACCTTGTACTAAAATGAAAAAATATTCCTTTCATATCTTTTAATAAAAACTCACAAAAGGGTAAAGTTGGATTTAATAAATTGTAGGAGGATAGAGATAATATAAAATATTGAGGATACATGTATGGGGATGATAAATATTCCCCAGTAAATTCTGAAGTATATGTAATTTCAGATAAAAATGAGATTGTGAGATTTTCCCTTACCTTAGGTTCGATTTGCTTCATACATGTCTGAAACACCTGTATAATGATTTAAATAATGTTAATTACTTATTCTATAATATTAATCATTGTTATGATATCATATATGGTCATATTCATAGCTTCATATTAGCAATATTTCCTTGCTACTTATTATTCAGGTGTTTATTTCTTTTTGTTCTTATGCGTGTTTTGTCAAATAAATTATTATTATTCTTTTTAGTTTATAGATAACTCATTTCCAGAATGATATTAGAGTAATATATATCATATTTATTCATTCTGTTCATTTATATAATCATTATGAATTGAATATCATGTAGAACGAGTCGCATCACATCGTGGAGACGGTAGGCCGTACGTACGCACGAGCGATGATATCGTTCCCATGATTATAGAATTGTACTGAAGTGTATTTATAAAATTTCAGAATCTATATCACTTTACAATTATGATATATAGTTATCCTTTACACCATTATACCCATCCAAGTAAGGTGGTGGTGAAAACAGATTACACCAAGGCGTGGAGACGGTATTCCGTACGTACGCACGCACGGTGATTTCGTTTTCTATAGGATGGATAAGAGGTAAAATAGGGTTGTTTCATACTTATAATAACATATCAGTATATGAGTGATGCTGATATTATTGCTTTATAATGAAACAACTAAATAAAAATATGTAGAAGAAGAAATAAAGTTGAAGAAATCAGAAACTGACATTACCTCTTCTTTGAAGAGCCTCTTTTTAACCTCCTTTTAGGGAACTAAAGATGGTCTTTGAAAAAGACCAGGACCTGTAGGATGTTTCTAGGAAAGTTGAGAAAATAAATTGGATGGTTTTGGACGAGCTTGAAGGCTCAATGTGGTGTGAGGAGGAGAGGGAGGAGGTTCCCTTTTATAAGGGAGGAGAGGGGCACCATATGAAAAACATAAACTTTTATTTTATAATAAAGACGTATTCAGTTTTCAATTTCTCAAAATTGATTTATTTCGAAGATAAGTTTGGTATGGGTCCAAATCCTCTCATCCAATATATTTTAGACAAGTTTAGGTTCCTATTTTAACCGTATCATTTAGATTTATCTCTAAAATAAATAATTTAACATTTATCGTGTTTTCTTGTTTTCTTACACTATATCTTTAATAAACATACTATAACAAGTCAAAAAAACCCCAAGTGGTTAATTATTAATATATATAACCTTATATATGTCATTTGTCCGAAGTTTAGATTTTTAATAATAAAATAACAATTAATTATATAATATTTGATTTAAAAAATATTTTACGACAATTTTGACAATATTTGATAATTGGTTTTTTGTGAAAATCATAACAGCATGATTAGTTCACAAAAATTTATTTAAATCAATACTAATATTTTATATTAACCTATAAAATCTGTTTAATTCATAAAAAGTCTCAAATTACATTTATTTCGGTATTTAAAATATCAATTATGTTAATATTTTCTTAATAAATTAATTACTGCATCATCGTTGTGTCATAAATAAATTAAATTATTTAAAGTCTAAAAACATTAAATAAAATATGATTATATAAGAAATCTTTTTATCTTTATAATTAATATTTATAGTCTAATTTATCTTATTTATAACTGTATATTAAACATGTTTTAGTTATTAAACATTGATTTTACTATTTTAACTATTCTTTAAATAAAATAATATTAAATGTCCTAATCTATTCCAAGTAGACTTAAATGGTCATATATTATTCCTAATGTTGTTTTTGGTCAATTGAAACTTATCCAATAGAATTAAGACATGTGTTAGGGTAATACTAATACCATTTTTTACCAATAATTACCCTATTTACTTTTAACCGTGGTAAATACAAGTAAAAAGTTACTATTCACCAAAAATTATTTTTACCTTATTGAACCACATTTTACTCCTTGATATTAACCGTGTCTCTCAGATTTTTGAAATTATACTCACCGAAGTCATAAAATTATGTTTTATGTAAATTTTCAAACTCTCCTGGGAGGTGGGTAAAAGACGGTGAAAAGTTCAATAAAATTATTATATATATAAAATTATTATAAAATGACTCAAATGAATTAGTTTGAACATATATAGGTATTATGTATCAATTTTTACCTAAGATAAATTTAAATAAAATAAATAAATAATTAAATAAAAATTCGGTTTTTAAATAGTAACTCAGTGTTTTCACTATTCATAAAAAATTGAATGTTTCAGAAAAATACCAAAAAATCACCCTAGGATAATTTTGATATTCCGAATCCAAAAATGAAATATATTTTGAAAGGTAAAATTTATAAAATTACAAAAATCGGGTATTACTATTCATAATGGCTAATTTTAATATGATTTTGATAGTATATCATTGTTTAGTGAAACTCGGTATTTTGTGCAACACAAGCTATCAAGGAAGGTCGTGATTGTTTGTAAAGAAATCCAAGAAAGTGTTGTGTGCAGTGAAAGATTACTTTGCTGATGTGTATAACATAATGATAAAATATTTTCTCAAAAAAATCTTGGGTGTTACACAGTCGGCCAGGGGTTGGGGACTGGCACCATGTGGTTATATCATTAATATTGGGCGCATTGTGTTATTACATAAATGTATGCACATATCTCAAATACCACAATTACAATAATGAAAAAACACAAAGTAAACGATGCATGAAAACTACTATAACCCACAACCAGAGTACAATAGTGATATTCCATGAAAGTAAACAGTTCCAGAATACAAGCAAACCAAAATTAATTTCTGTAAACTTGTTATTTAAAATCATTTATAGATAAAAATTCATAAAGGTAAGGTACATGGGATATAGTATGAAACCGTAGGAACTCCATGATCAGCCGAATCTCACAATTCTTCTTCCAGTCCATGTCTTTTATGAAATATATCAAAAGTTTGCTCATCTCCACAAGACATGACATATGCTGGAAAGGACCCTACATGTGTGAGTATAACAATACTCTGTATGGAAGCCCAAAACCTCATAGAAATACACAATAAGAAAGACATACAATCATCTCTACAAATTTATTTTTCAACAGAACCTATAATAAGAAAATACAAACATACTAAAACCATAAGACACAGCCTAAGGTAAGTCATAACCACTGCATACCACCACAAGGGATTCATCTTGAATATTCCAAAAGCACAGATGATGTTCATCCATTAAGTATTTTTTTTTTCATAAACCATCATGAGACAGATTCACTAAATGTTTTGAAGAGATATGATACATCATAGGATGATCACAACATGGGCCCGTGGTGATACCATTGATTCTAACTGGATTAACTCACTATGTAGAATATCAAACACCATTGAAGTTTGACAATTAAATACTAAAGACTCTACCTAGAGAATGCAGAATGAATAGATGATCCACTATGGGCCTCATTGGGGATACCAATTACTCTATCATTGATGACCAACTGACGAGATCATACTCCTATGATCATGAAATGATACCAACAAACATTCAAGGAAAAAGATAAAGAGAACAATCTCTAATGAAGCAATTCCAGGATATAGGGGATAAGGGAATTAATTCACATAGAAAAGAGAGGGTTCATAGTGAGTATTAGTCACACATTTTGTTTCTCTTGACTCCAATTATTATTCATGTGAACGGCCCATGTCTGTAACACACAACTATCTTTATTGAAATATATTCATTAAATAATTATAATTCTTCAGTAGAATTTATTACACAAAATCCTGATTTTAATAAACAATGAGATTCCCATATAATAAAATAATATTTATAGCCTAACTGTTATGTTAGATAAAATAATTATATTTAAATTATAACGATTCATTGTGAATTTTTTTAAAAAAAAATATTTATGAAAAATAAAAATTAATTAGATAGATCTATTTTAGAGTTAATTATTGTTGGAAATTAAATTTATGTGATATATATGTTTTATACATAAAAAAATATAATTTCTATTCATCCAATAGATATTTGAGTCATAGTGTATGAATAAACCCTATATGATATATAAAAATCATTATTTCTTTAAAGTATAAATTTACACCATTTAATGGAAAACCCGTTTTAATTTACGATTTTGATGCTTTAAAAATTTATCATCGAAATAATATACATATTATATTTAATATGGATTTAAAAATCTACTTTGAAAATATTTTTGATATATTTTCAGGTAGTAATCATGTTTTGATCAAAAGTAAAAATACACTAAATATTATGAAAGCAACGTTTGTCATCGAAATAATTTATATGGATGAATTAAATTATTTAATAGTTATAATTTATAAATAGATTATGTTATATTAGTCAATATAATGTTTTTAATTATCAATAATTTTTAATTGAATTCACATGTAATAACATTTCAATATTGTTAAATTGCTTTTCCCTTAAAACCTATTCTCGCTTTCTGACAAGAGAAGTTGTTTTAAATTAATTACAAATCCGATTTTTTTTTCTTTTTAGAAATTAAATTCATATTTTGAATATGTAAGGCCAAATTATATAAATGGATTTATTTTCTTTTTAACCATTATGAACAGTGTCTTCAGTAATTGTTGTTAATACGGAAAAAGGTAAATCAGGTAATTGAGGGTAAAAACAGTGTTATAAAATTAACCTAGCACTTTCCTTATTATCATTGGACGATTATGTGTCCACCTATGTCATCCTTGGGTAAAAATGGTATCCATTTGCATCAACTTGGATGAGATTCGGAAATTTAATTTATATTACTTAATGAAAAGATAAATATGTATCACTCGAATTTTAATAACTATTCCAATTTTAATATAATGATATACTAAATATAATTTAGATTAGAAATACATATTTAATATATAAAATGGTATTATTTTACATGGTAATTTATAATTTATTTTTTGGAAATAAATATTTACATTAATATTTTGTACATTAATGATGCAAACATTATTTAATTGTTTAAAAATAAATAATATGTTTTTATTAAAATAATATTACCTATTAAATGATCAAAACACTTGACCAAATATTATTGGTTAAGTAATATAAACCATAATCATACAAGGGTCGAGTTATGAACCAATTGGATCCTAATATATGGTATTATGACACTTATTTTATTTTATTTAAAGTGATGTTAAAGGATTCAAGTTTAATATTTAATAAATATAACAGTTTTAATATTGGATTTTTTAGAAGATCAATTAGACTAATATCATTCATCTGAAATATAATAAATTTATCTTCATAATATTATTTTATTAATAATTTTTATCAATAAATATGTATATTAAAAAACAACACCAAATTGATTTAGATATTAATTTATCAAGAGAAATATCATATAACTGTTATTAAAAATATTAATGTAAATATAATTTGGGATAATTTACATGTCAATGAATTTTCAAGATGACCTAACATCCTAGAAATATGAAAAAATTATTCGTTCAAATTTATCAAGTTATATTAATTTTTTAAAAAATCAATGAAATTAATAGTGTCAAAATTGATAATATAATATTTTTTTACATAATAATGTTTTATAAAATTAGTTAAAAATCTTTATTTTTTTACGAATATATAATAATTATGATATGTTATAAAATGAATTAATTTATTTATTTATGATCATTTTTACATCAAATAATTAAAAATTTCAATGTTTTAATATTGAGTTATTTGATACCCAAGATAAAAATTGAAACGAAGATCTAAGTGTTAATTTAAAAGATAATGTTTGAATTGACAGAAATATTAGTTAAAATGTATTGGTTTATGATATTAAAACCCTATATCATCTAATATTATAAATTGGTAAATTTT
The DNA here is from genome assembly GCA_963277665.1 of Viscum album. Classification (NCBI taxonomy): domain Eukaryota; kingdom Viridiplantae; phylum Streptophyta; class Magnoliopsida; order Santalales; family Viscaceae; genus Viscum; species Viscum album. The sequence continues at coordinate 791,706,871 of OY728143.1, read as the reverse complement.
ATAGGTTTTTTAGTAGGGTTTGATTTTATTATAAATTATAATATTATTTTTTTCAAAAGTGCCCCTCACCTTAGTTAGAAATGGAACCACATCCCACACCTATTCACTTCCTTTTGATCCTTCAAGAGAATCCATAACCATCCCTATTTTCCTTATAAACTTCCCTATAGAAATTATAGTGGTTCTTCTCATGTTTAAAGACCAATTCTAGCACTGGAAGAATATATTTAGGGGAAGCTAGTCGAGGAAGAGGTAATCCTTTCAATTGAATCATTGAAGCATCATTACTCTACTACATACTCTTCAACTAGTATTTTTATTATAATTTTCAGAAATATGTATCACTAATATAATGATATGTTATTATATTTGGAAATAATAGTATTCACCCTTTAATTAATCTTCTGAAAAATGAAATCACCTTGCGTGTGTACGTAAGACTTCTCATCTCCACGCTGTGATGTAATCTGTTTTTCACCACCACCATATATGGATTGGTATAATGATAGAAATAATAACTATATATTATTATTTTCACATTATACTGATACTGTAATATTATAAATAATCCACTTGAATACCATTAATCAATTATGTGAATGACATCATTGCTCCAGCATACATACTGCCTACAATAGACACGATATGATGCAGTTCATTCTATATGGCCTTCATTAGAACCCAATTCTATACATGAATAGAATGAATAAATATGATATATATTACTGATAACATTATTTATATTATATAACTATATAATAAAAAGTGGAATAAGAACTTATCTGAATAGACATTTATAAGAACATAATGTTGTTTATATCAGAATAACGATTGACAATGATATGTTACTAACAAAAAAATCATAATATAATAATATATGATAAAAATTTATTACTCAATAATGAATAAATAACACTATTTAAATCCTTAATCATGAGGTTTAGATACATATGATGGATATCAGAGCTAAGAAAAGAGAAAATTTTGAAATCACATTATTATTTGAGATTTTTTATACATAAGTATTTACTGGGTTATATTTTTCATCCACATTTGTGTTTCCCTATTATGTAATATTATTTCAATTATTCGATAATATTATAATGTTAATTTTATGGATAGGTTAATTTTTACTAAATGGTATGAATGGAATCTTTTTTCGTTATTCAATAAGAGGAGCTTTTTGACATCCCATCAAAAGATTGAGGAGAACATTATTAACTTGTAAATAATTAATGGATTTTTATGCATTCATGAAACCATATTTCAATTAAAATTCAATTACATGTTTTCAAGTTTATTTTCGATGAAATTAATTTCTTTTAAAATAGTGTTAAATTTTTAAAAAATAAAATGTATTCAAAGAATGAATGATAATTTCCTCAAGAATTAATTTCTACTGGTATATCAACACAATTTTCCATTTAAAATGCCATTGATTAAATAGGTTTATGATTTTATCACAATTATTACTATTAATTTATTATGTTAATGAATTAATTATATTTATGTAATTCATTTGTTTAACATGGATTATTTTATGATGGAATGATGCGTAAAAATATATTTTATTCCTTAGGATATTCTGTGATGAATGATTTCTGTTTTTGTGGAACACGTATGAATGATTTCATAATGTGATGGGTGAGACCTATATCTCCCTCCATTGAAATGGGTAGTTATTTATATATCATTAGAATGATTTTAATGTAATAGAAATTAAATCTATTTTAGTACTATAGTGTTGGAACGAGATGTATTCCTAGTTCGGTAATGAACATTGTCCGCAATGATTGTATTGAAAATGTGCCTCTAATAATATGAATTTTTTTTATATAATTATGTGTCTGAATAATAACATCATTTTGTATGTTATTACATTTAGGATTATATAAATTAATGATTTAGAATTTTTATCCCATGACCTGATATAACGATCATTCATATTCAGGATAAAACTACCAAATGTTATATTATTATGTCATTTGATAATCATATGATTGATATTGACATTGTTTTCCCCTACTGATAATTATATCTCACCATTTCATATTTCTCATTTCCCCATGTCTAGAATAAGGGTATTAATTAATATATCTAATTCCACAACCCGAGTTACACGAAGTCAATGCATTATTACATAACATTTGCATGATCATAAGAGATCATGTCTCGAATGACTGATTATTGTAGTCTCCTTGGAAGTACTTGAATCATACATATAATTTTTATTACATAATGAAATAAAAAATAATTGTGTCCCTATTGAACAGACTCATATTCTTTGGCCTATCCCTAAAGGTTAACCATTATATTATTCTTCATATCATGGGAAAAAATATAATAAAAGAGTGAGCACTGATGCTTATTAAGATTAACAATATAGCCGAAACAATTGTAAATAAGAAAAAATATTATAGGCAATGTATAATACTAAAATAAAAACCTTTTAAACATAAAAAACATTATAATATTGCAATAATAAATCAAATAATTTCATTAACTTATTTATATAGATATTATACTAGTCAAATAGTCAAATGTAATATCAATATATAATTTCATAATGATGGAATGCATATTTCTAGACGTCATGACCATATTTTAAAGTCATCATGACAAGACTACTACTAATATTTTGTCATGGCCTTGTTCCAATACACTAGTTTGTCTCAGGAGACCTTCTGAACCATCGACGATCAATAGTGGGCTCCACCTCTCACTTAATATTCCCAATGCATTCCTCATATGAAAAGCTCCAAACATAAAATAGAAATTATTATTAAAACAATCATGTGAAATGTTAATAATTTACCCATAAAGCATGAATGGAATAAAAACAACACGTACATAGTCAAAAATGTAACAAAACATTCTATACAATATGGAAGATTATATTAAAATAAATCAACTTCAAACAAGTGTAAAATCATTCAAAGGATGTTGGAATAGAATAAATAAAAACTATTTGAGATAAATATTTATTTCTATTTAGAAATAATTTATAAGGCACATAATTATAAAATAAAAATTTTATCTTAAAAACACTCTTATAATCTTGTATAGGAAGATTCTAAGGTGTTGTAACAGTGGAAAATATTCCCACCCACTGTATAATCTTAAAAACATTATTACCTTACATTGTTAAAAGGTCATAAAGTACCTTGTTTGGAAAACTACAGAAGGATTTCTTTAAAATATTTTTATAAAAAGTAAAAAAATGGTATAAATGAAATTAACACACATTCAATGAATTATTAAAAATGTTTTGAAATACATTTTTCTAAAACACAGATGAGGATGATAACAAATTCTTAGTATATGCTTATGTATAAACAATCACAGATAGTAAATAGATTGTAAAATTATCCTTTTCCTTATGCTTTCCCATAGTCGAGGGTACTTTAACATCTTGTATAATAGTGAAATATTTGTTATTAAATTTTTACATAACCATATTCATAAATATAATAGCATATATTATATTATAATATTTCATTGTTAATAATGTTTTAGTTGTATCATTGTTTCGGGTGTTAACTGATTCGTTTTCATTTATATGTATTGTTATGTAAGTCATGTTTGTTATGTATAGGATATATTTGATTCATATCCAGAATGATACTAAATTCTTAAAAAATATTTTTAATCATAAAATTAAAATAATTTTGGATGGTTACGATTGGGAATGAATCTTATTAGGATCTTGGAGACGGTAATTCGTACATGTGGATAAGCGGAAATATCATTATATTGATGGTGAAATCAGATGTCATTATATGTTATATTAAATATTTTGAATAATTTAAAATTAATATTTATTATTAACATCAATTATACTCATTATTATACCCATATAAAAAATTACTTGTTGAACAAAAAACTACACCCCAAAGTGGTGATGGAAAGTAGTGCGTACACACTTGTGGTGACTTTATCGTTCATAAGATGGATATAATAAAAAAATTTGTAGTACCATATTTTTAATAACATTAAATTATTTATAAAGTACTAGAGTAATTATTTTGGTATGTAAACAACAATGAAAGATGAAGAGGAAGATGAATATGGATTTTAAAGAGGTAGTGAAATGTTTTCATCTTTTCGGGTGCTTCCTTTTGATTTGATCAAAAGAGATCCATAGGTTGGATTTTTGATCAATGTAAGGAATATATGTTGAATTGAGGGTAGTTGGTGAGAAATTTGAGTTGGGGTTGACAGATCTAAATGGCTTTGGGGGTGTCAGTTTGAGAGAAGGGGGAGTTCCCTTTTGTAAGAGAGGTGAGGGTCACTTTAGGAAAATCATGAAATATTATGTTGTTATAAAATAATTTCAATTTTATAATGGCTCCAAATTGATTTATTTTGAGGATAATGTAGGAATGGGTCATAATACTCTCAACAAATATGTTTTAGACAGGTTTAGGTCACCATATTAACCTTATCATTTATATTTAACTATTAGTTAAGTAGTGTAACCTTTATAATGTCTTCTTGTGTTTTTATATTACATGGTTAATAAACATACTATAAAATTCCTAATGAACAAAATGTTGTTAATTATTGATACATCAATCATTATATATGTCATTTGGCCAATCCTTATATTTTTAGAACTATTATATCATTTTAAAATATAGTATCTGTTTTAATAACTTATTGTTGTCAATTTTGACACAATTTAGTATTTGGTTTTTGTGAATGTTAAAAAAGCATGAATACTTCAAAAATAATTAAATAAATCGATCCAGAAATGTTATAGAAACCTAGAAAATCAGTGTAATGCATCAAAAGACTAGATTTAAATTTATGTGGATATTTATTATATCAATTTTTTAATCCTTCATTAATATGTTACTTACCTCATCAACATGGTGTCATAAAAAATTTAATTAATAAATGTCTAAAAATAGAAAATAAAATACCATGAAGTGGGATATATTTTTATATATCAAATGATTAATTAATGTAGAATTTATCTTATATATAACCCTATATTAAAAATGGGTTTTTATTAAAATTTAAATTTTACATTTTTAACTCATCTTAAAATAATATAATAATTAATGTCCTAATCTAATCTATTTGGATCAAATAGGATCCTATTTTATTCCTAAGGATAATTTTGGTCAAAAAAAATTTATCCAAATGTTTTAGGACATGTTTTAGGTTAATTATAATATCATTTTTACATTTAATTACCCTACTTACATTTTACCATTGTAAAAAAATTGATGTTACTATTCACCAATAAATATTTTATCCTATTGAACCGCATTTTAATTATTGGTGTAAAAAATATCTCTAGGAATTTTTAAATACAAATCATAGAAGAAGAAAAATTATTATTTTTTCAAATTTTCAAATTTCCCAAGGATGGGGGTAAAAGGCGTTATAAAGTTCAATAAAAATCCATATATCTAATCTTATTATCAAATGAATCCAATGCATAACATTGAACTAATATACATAATATGTTTCTATTTGGAATTTAAAATTAAAATAAAAAGAAAATATATTTATTTAAATAATATTCAGCTTTAAACAAAAACACACTGTTATTCACTATTAATTTAAAATGGAATGTTTTCTAAAAAATACTAAAATTCTCCCAAAGATAATTTTAATTTTCTGAATCAAAAAATGATACCCATTTTGACAAATAATATTTATAAAATTTCAAAATGTGGGTATTAATTTTCATAACTGTTTTTTAAACAGATAGATTAATTGGTCGTGGTGTGTTAAAACTCGATGGTGCATACAACACAAGCTATTGTATTATTCAAGGAGAAGAATACCGTGAAAGAATGAGGTGTTAAATTCTTCCCTCCTTCAAATAATTTAGTCTTCATAGATTCTTGAATACTACTACATTGAATGATTCAGGTGGTTCATCATCATTAGATCCCCATGTTCGCACGTTGTGTCTTCCATTTTATGGTTTCTCCAATGAATTTTTACCAGTAATGTGGTTTGGTTTCTCAACGCTTGTTCTCTGGTATCAAGAATCATTAGAGGTTGTTCAACATAAGACATTACCAGTTCTAATTTTATTTCTTCACAGGGGAGTACTTGCATTAGGCTAGACATATGTTTTCACAATTGTTATATGTGGAACATATCATAAACATTGGAGAGACTTGGAGGCATTTCCAAATGGTAATCAACAACACCATTTCGTTCTATAATTTTGAAAGGTATGATGTACATAGAACTAAATTTTCCATTCTAACCCAAACGTATAACACCCTTCCATGGAGATACCTTTATAAAAACATGAACTACAACATGAAATTCCAAATATATCATTCAGTTCTCTACATAGATACTTCACCAAACTTGAGATGATTTTATATGGGTTTGTATAATAATCACCATTTCCATTATTTCCACAACAACTTATGGGACAATTAATTTTCATTCACTAACATAATTCCAACATGTTGGTGTGTGAAATATAATTTTGTATAATGCTTTATAGAGTGTCATATTAATACTTGAATGTAAGCTATTGTTATAGGAAAATTCTACCAGAGGTAATTATTGATCCCACATACCTTGAATGTAAATTGATAATGATATGAAAATTTATTCTAAGGTTTCAATAGTCAGTTTTGATTGTCCATTAGTTTGAGGGTTGTAGGAATTTCTCAAATGAAGATCATTTTCTAGGTATTTCTAAAGATTTAAACAAAATCATGCTGTGTAACAGGGATCATAATCAGAAACAATCGATAGGTGTACTCCACGGCGTCTTAAAAATGTTCAAGTGTAAAATCTTCTCTTATAGCAAGAAAACATGCTGACGTGGAAAGAAGATCAATAATGACCCATATTCCATAATTACTTATATGAGTCTTTGGTAGCCCAATGAAAAATTACATCATAATATCATCTCATTTCTACTTAGGTATAGGAAGAGGCTACATGAATCCCCCATGATGTTTTCATCCATTTCTAACCCGTTGACAAACCATACATCTGGCCACATACTCAAGAATCATCCTCTTCATGTTGTCTGACAAAAATTGTTCTTTCAAATCACTACACATCTTAGCGGTACCTCGGTATATAGAAAAATTGGATCTATGAGTTTCATCCTTCCCTTTTTATATCGTATAAATTGGGAAACCATTCCCTCCCCCCAAATTTTAAAATTTACAACTTCTTATATGAAGTCACTCAATATCCAATCATTCGTTGAATTAATTTTATTTTAAAACACCTCATCATCATTCTGAGAACTTTTAATCCTATCTAGTAATGATTTTTTGGAAACTGTTTTGAAATGTATTGATGTTTCTCCTTCTATATTTATACCTATATCCATTATTACTATATCCATAAACATAGTATATCTTTTAACTACCTTCTTGTAGAAAACTCCATGATCCTTTCTACTCAATGAATCCAACTCATTATTTTCCTTCATCCGGTCGTAGTGTATAGTGGAATCATAATCATTGAGTTGTTAGAGAAATCATCTTTGCCCCATGTTGAGTTCTTTTTGTGATAAGTTATTCTTCAAACTCTTTTGATAATTATAAATATCTCATTTTTTACCATATTGAGAGTGTCTCCATATCATCATAGAATAGATTATAGCTTCGAACTCAAGATCATGAGGGGAATATTTTTATTCATGTATTTTTAGTTGCTGTGATTCATAGCTAATAAATCTATCATTCTACATAAGGAAACAATGATGTCCTTTCATTGAAGAATCAATATAAATAAAAAACTCGTCATTCCTCAATGGTAATGCCAATATAAAGGAACTGAGTAATATTGTATTCATTTCATCAAAACATTCTTCACACTATTTTTTCCTAAAAAATTTAACCCCTTTACGAGTAAGCTTGGTTAATGTCTTAGCTAATTGGGAAATATTCTGGAAGAAACACCGATAATAACAAGAAAATCCATTAAAACAACATACATATGTTATACTCATCGGTGTTGTACATTCATGTATTCCTCTTTTGTTAGAATGAACAAAGGATATTCCATATTTAGAGACAATATGAGCATGAAACGAAATCTCCGGAATCAAGAATTCACACTAGATATACTTCCCATATAATTCATTTCATCTCAGAGTCTTTTGAATAGAGTGAAATTTATTTTCATGATCATTGTAGCTTATGGAGTTCACAAAGATATCAGCTATAAATACCACTACAAATTCATCACTATTTTCCTTCAAAGCACTATTCATTATATCCTTGAAGATATAGGGTGAATTAGTCAGTCCAAAAAACATTTCTGTAAACTCATAATCACCATACCTGGTACAAAATTCTATCTTTGAAATGTATTCATTCCTCACACACAATGTATGATATCCAGATCTAAGGTCAATCTTTGAAAAATACTTATCCCCATGATGTTGATCGAATAAATCATCAATGTGATGTATGGGATATTAGTTCTTTATTTTTATAGAATTAATCATCCAATAGTCAAATGCACAACCACATAGATTCATCTTACTTATTAACAAAAAGGAAAGGGGCTCCCCCTGGAGAAAAACTAAGGTTAATAAATCCATTATTACTCAATTCCTATAGTTTTTAATTAGTTCCATTAATTCTACACTGGAAATTCTATATGTGGTCTTCGATATGGGCCTTGAAACAAGTATTAAATCAATAGAAAACTCAATTTCTCGCTCTGTAGAATGTCATAGTAAATCCTTTAGAAACACATCAACATATTCATTCACGATAGTTACATCCTCTATTTGAATATTCAGTTCCTCACCCATTTCACTCTCTTCCTCCGCAATAATTGAATTTAGTATTGCTATTGGGGGTCGATCTAGATGAGAATAAAATGGAATTGTTGCTTCTCTAAGGATAAGTTATTTGTTATCATCAAAATAAATTCTAACATCATTCTTCTTACAATAATTCTTTGCATCAAAGATAGAAATACAACCCATTCTAACGATTATATAAAATTCAATCATGGGTATAATGAGGAGATCAGTAGATAAAGAACGTTTAAATGACATAATTGTAATTTATTCACAAAAAAATTGTTGCAATGATACTTCACATAGGATCTTTGACTAAAAACTCCATTGATAAATAGAATAAAAATATATAATTTTCTTGGAAAACGGCAGAGATATGAAATAATGAAATGATACAAAATCCAATAAATCATTATCTAAATTTTAGGAAAAAATTAATGTACCTTCCCCCACATTATTAGGAACTTCAACCTCTACAGTTGTGATGGCATAAGTATGTCCTTGTTCCCTTCGACATTTATGAGGAAGGATTCTTTGATTCATAGATGATTCATTTAAATAATGTCCCTTTTCATTACAAATAAGGAATTCAAAATTGATAGTGTCTTTCATCCCATTTCAATCACAAGAATGGTGGCATTTTTCTCTAAATTTGTAACAGACTCCCGTTCCATTCAGGAATGTACCATGGTATCTTTTCCCACATTTACTGTAGGATGGACGTTCAACATTTACCTTCTTACCCTTATTTCCATTTCCTATGTGTTCAGTAGATCTCGTCTTCACTTTCATTTCATTAATGATATATGAAATAGATAATTAATATTTTGTCTTGATAGCACATGAGACAATATCATCATACGATGAGAAGTATTTTTAGACTAATGCTCGTGGGAGAAATAATTTTACCCAATCAAAAAATCGATCAGTTTTACTCCATGGGTTATGTATATAATATACATCGTGCCCTAATAACCTTATAATATTTTCCTCATACTTTGTGTCCTTTTCAATATCCTTTTTCCATAGACCCAGAAATTGTCTTTCCACATCCGCTCGATGGTAATGTGGAATTTATTTTTATATTAAATGATCTTTAAACACCCTCTATTACATATTTGGTTATTCTTCATCGCCCTTTGTGTTTTTAATTAATGACAACCATTTATCTACAACTCTAGTGAGAAGAAAAAATTATATCAAAACATTTTACCTTTTTATTCTCCCCAAATCATGAAATATTTTATCTATGTAACATATACATTTATCCACTAAAAATGGAATTTAGACCCATTCATTTTTTATGGTGTTACCTCATGAAGCGGTATAACATTGATCCACCACATTGTGGATCAGGTTTCTCCATACAGGTATTTTTAATATTCATAACTTGAGTGTGTAGTCATAGTATGGTTATAAGATGTTTAGAACCAATTGCATCACAAGATCCACTATAATTATACTTATTAAGAGGGAAATCCCTACATAGATTACATGTGTTGATAGAGTTTCCATTCCTTCTAATAGGTCCCGTTTCTATTCAATGAAATGAAATAAATTAGATTATGAATCAGAATACATAATTTCAAACTAGTATAATACATAATATAATTTGAACTGTTATGTATATAATGCATAATCATGAAAATATATACGTTGAGGAAGTATTTATCTGTATATCCTTTATATTGCCTTGTAAAGAAAATGTTAATTATCCAAAACATATCCCCCAGGAGTGTCATAACAAAGAGTGTTGCAATGGATATTGTCGTGGACTAGGTCTCGTTCAAGTCTAGCTCAAAGAGGTGTTTTTGGGTTTTACACCTAGATACATATGTTCCAAATCCGCCTCTAGATGGTCATATCTAGAAATGTATGTATTACTTATAATATTTTAAAAATCTATACATTACCAAAATTTAATCAAATTCATCTATACCAATACTGAAATTCAATCTAAATGTAATGTTCTATAATCCGTGTTTTTTAAATCATGTTTCATATGATTGAATTCAAAATCCTCTAATTAAAATTGTAATTCTCTAACCCTAGTTATCCAGAGTCAGTTCATTATTACATAACATTTTTATGATCACAAGAGATCAAATCTAAAAAGACCAATTAGTTTAGTAACATTGGATGTAATAGATACACACATATGTTTAACATTACATACTAAAATAAAAAAACATTGGGTCCCATTTGAACAGAATCATATCATTTGACCTATTCCTACTGGTTAATCACAATATACTTATTCACATCTTGTGAAAAATTAAACATATGAAAGGGGTAATCTCGGATGCTTAGTAAGGATAAAAATATAGCGGAAACTACCATAAATAATGATAAACATTTAAGGAAACATATAAGACTAAAATACCAATAATTTAAAAACACACCAATATAATATGGAAAAGATAAGTAAAATTATTCCATTTAATTATTGAAATAGATCTTATATTAGACGAATAGTCACACGTAATATCAATATCTAATTCCATAATTATGGAAGTCATAATGCCGGATATCATAACCACATTGTGACGACCTTGCATGAAGAGTATAAATATGATTTTTTAGGGACTTATGCTAGGAAACTAGTTTCTCTCATGAGACCAAGCGATGCATCGAGGACTTATAGCGGGATCCACTGGTCACATACTTATTCCAATGTATTCCTCATATGAAAAGGGTGAAACATAACATAAACATTTGTATTAATGTTAACATATGAAATGTTATTAATTTAACCATAAAACATGAATTTTATAAAAATAACACACCCATAGTCAGTCATATCACAAAATCTTCAATACAACATGGAATATTATATCATAATAAATTAACATCAAACAAATGTAAAATCAACCAAATTATGTTGACATAAATGAATTAAAAAATAATTGAAAAATTATCTCTTTTAATTTTCAAATCATATAATGTCACATAATTATAAAATAAATATCTTATTTTGAAAATAATATTATTATATTGTAAGGGATGTTTCAAGTATTTATAACAACATAAAAGAGATGTACCCGTTTCATACGTTAAAAAACATTCTTACCTTAATTTGTCTAAATGGTCATAAAGTGTCTTGTATGAAAAAATACCAAAAAATACATTAAAAACATTTTATAAAAAGAAAAAAAGATATAATTGAATTTAAAACATATTATAGGTAATAATAATTTTTATTGGAATACATTTTTGAGAAACACAGATGAGGATGAAATTAATTCCTAGTAGATGCTTACTTATGAACAACCTCTGATAATAAAGAGATTGTAAAATTAACCCTTACCTTGTAATTTTCTATAGTCTAGGGTACGTTAACCTCCTCTATAATAGTTAAATCATTTTTTATGTAATAAAATAACCACATACATAAATATGATATCATATATGATATTCTAATATTTTATTGTTAATAATATTTTAGTAGTATCATTATTTTGGGTGTTAACATATTCATTTTACATTATATGTTTCGTTATGTAAGTAATGATAGTTATGGATATGATGTATTTAATTCTTATCCAAAATTATATTAAAATATTACAAATTATTTTTAATCATAAAATAGAAATTATTCTTCAATGGTTACGATGGGGATTGAATCTCATTGCGTTTGTGGAGACTGTAATCCGTATGTTCTCACTAGAAACAATATCATTCTATTAATGGTGAAATCATATTTCATTGTATGTTATATTACATATAAATAATAATATACATGTTATATATATTATTTAAATGATTTATAATCATTATTATACCAATCCAAATAATGAAGGGTTGAATAACAAACTACACCACGACGTGGAGACGGTAAGCCGTACGTACGCACGTATGATGACTTTGTCAATAATTGGATGGATAGAATAATGAATATGGTTTTACCATATTTATAATAACTTCACAGTATGTATAAGGGAATGAAGTTATTATTTTGGAATGGAAACAACAATAAAAGAGGATGTGGAAGATGGATAGAACTTTGAAAGTGGTTTTGAAATTATAACATCTTCTTCGGGTGCTTCAATTTTATTTGATCAAAAGAGATCCTTAGTTTGAATCCTGATCAATTTAATTCCCTTATGTTGAATTTATGGTAGTTGGGATGATATTTGAGTATGGGTTGGCTGAGCCAAATGACTTTTTAGGTGTGAGTTTGAAAGAAGGTGATATACCATTTTATAAGTGAGGTGAGGGTCACATTAAGAAAATCTTGAAATATTATTTTGTTATAAAATTTTTTGTTGTTAATAATGTCTCCAAATGAATTTATTTCGACTAAATGGTAAGGATGAGTGAAAATCCTCTCAAAAAATAGGTTATAGACTTGTTTTTGTCACCATATTAACTGTATCTTTTATATTTATTTCTGTGTTAAATATTTTATCTTTCACAATGTCTTATTTATTATTATATTACATGGTTAATAAACTAACTATAAAATGACTAGTGAACGTTAATTGGGTACATATTGACATATATATTATTATATATGTCCATTGACCAAACCTTATATTATTGAAAATATTATATATTTTAATAATGTATCATTTGTTCTAAAAACTCTTTTATGTATATTTTGACACTATTTAGTATTTGGTTTTTGGAAATTCAAAAAACTTGTGTACATCAGAAAAACATTAAATAAATAATATTTTGTCATATTATCTTTTAAAATTAGTGTAATTCTTCAATACTCTCTATTTACAATTATTTTGATATTTATAATATCAATTATTTTAATCGATCATTAATAAGGTAATTATTGAATCAGCATTATGTCATAAATAAATTAAATTATTAAATTTCTAAAAATTATAAATTAAATAAAATTATTTAGGAAAACATTTTATATTTTTAATGAATATGTATATTAAAATTTATATTATATATAACATTATATTAAAAATGGTTTAGTTATTACAATTTGAATATAACACTTTTAACTCTTCTTTAAATACAATAATAATAAATTTCAAAATCTAATATATGTAGATTGAAGAGGATCATATTTTATTCATAAGATTTATTTTGGTTGAAAACACTTATCCATTATAAATAGGCCATGTGGTAGGGTAATTATAATATCCTTTTTTCCTTTAATTACCCTATTTACTTTTAATAGTGGTAAATAAAATTCAAAAGTTTCTATTAAACAAAAATGATTTTCATCCTATTATACCAAATTTTATATAATGATGTCAACTGTGACTCATGGATTTTTTAAATTCAATTTACAAAATAGGTGAAATTTCATTTTATACAAATTTGCAAATGTGTCATGAAGGTGGGTAACAGGCACTAAATAGTTCAATAAAATTTTATATATCTAATCTTATTATAAATTGACTATAATAAATTAAATTTATATAGTAAAGATATTATTTAATTTTTAGACATTAAAATAAATTTAAATAAAAATAATAATTATTTTGAAAAAAGTCAATTTTAAACAATAACTCAGAGTATTTTCACTATTCATCAAAAAATGAATATTTTCAGAAAAATACCAAATATTTACCCTATGCTAATTTTGATATAAAAAATTAAAAAATAAATTACATTTTAAAAAATAATATTTATAAAATTTTCAAAAGGGTTATTACAATTGATTACTATATTTTTTACGGCTTGATTGATTGGTTGTGGTGTGCTAGAACTCGATGTTTCCACAACACAAGCTATTGTATTATTTAAAGAGTTGTGTACTGTGGAAGATTAGGGTGTTACAAGATATGAAAAAATGGGTTATGATATGAAAAAATATGTGGGAGATAATATAAGGGTTTAATTGACCAATTTCTTATGATTCCAGGTTTCTAAATACACAATACATATATGGTGCTTTCATAGATTTTTTATATTTCTTAAGGAATATAATTCAATTTTTATGTAATATCAATATAGGAAAAGTATTGTCCATTATAGTTTGTATTATAGGAATGGTATAGTAATCCTTTAGAAAATAAGATGAGAAAGCATTTTTAAAAACCCTAAGTATATATCTATCTATAGTTTACAATCCTAGTGTTTTTGAAATGACCATTAATAACCAATGAATAAAACCTAATACTTCCCAAATAGATATTTTATTCATTATTATGTGATTTTCCCATTATGATTAGTGTTTTTCACCATATGCTTCTTGGTTTATGTTAATGGCTGAAACCTAAAGGAAACACCATAATGCTAAATGAAATGGGAAAATGTAAGGATTTTCCACCAGATAAACCCAATGTTATGTGATTTGGAATGAAAATCATGTAGCTCTATGAACACAACACTATCAAGATAAAAATAATTCATTACATCTAAATTATCAAGGATGTATCAACATTATTTTGGAGTCCTTTAAGAGGTAGTGTCCACCATCATTCAACGGGTCTTCTAATCCATTAGTGGTTGAACAATGGATAAGTACCACATAAAAGATATTTTAATTTCTATAAATTTTCTATACATTATAATGTAAACCTAGTCACCTTTCATTTGGATGGTGAATATAATTAATGAGGTAATGAGATCCGAAATACATGGAAAATAAGTGAAATTGAGTCCATGGAATGGAAAGAGTTCAAGAACTTATTTTTCAATAAGTATGTTTCTAGAATTATTTGTAAAATGATGGATAAATTGGTCCTTTAATTATGAAAATGGATGATCAATGTCATGGTAACTATGAAGAATATTTTACAAGACATACAATGTACGCTTCTAGAATTATTATTCAACCAGAGAGTAGAATTGATCGATTATGTAGTCTCTTACAACCATGTCTCTGAAGGGAATTATACATAAATAACATTAATAGCTATGAGGAAATCATTTGATGTGATATCAATGATGAAATGGATATTTGAGTCACCCTTAGTCCAATAGGTTTATAATAAGGGGAAAATGGAATTCAAATTAAAATATAAAGACCACACAAAAAGAAAGACCAATTTTCCCATATGATCAATGTTTGGATTGAAACATAGAAGAAATTTTTTCAGGGGACTAGTAAATATTTTAAGTGTGGAAAATAATGTTATCGGTGAGTTGAATATCGAAGTGATGTGAACAAATATTTCTAATGATGAAAATAGAGAATATGAAATATAGAATTACCCTCCTACACATCAATTATACATGTTCAATGCAATTTTAATTATGCTAGTCAATGACCAAATCCAATGGTTATGGATAATGATCGATGTCAGAAAATTATTAATCCCAAAGACACTGAAATATCATACGCAATCACTAATTGTGATTTGGGATATGATAATGAAGTGGTGAAAGGTACACCTACCATCCACCCTAATGTAAAAAATGTTTTATTTGATTCTATATTGACCCACTCATTTATTTCTAAATAATTTTCTAAGCGTATTTCCATATTACCTCCACAATTAGATATTGAGCTAGTTATGACAACTCTTAATGACATAATTGTCGCATCAAAAGTTTATAATTCATCTCATGTGGATTTTTTTTGTGAATGTGAATCCTATAAATCTTCTAGTCATTCATATAGTGCAATTTGATGTGATTCTTAGAATGGATTATATTTCCCTATATAGAGCTCATTTCAATTGCAACGTAAGGGATGTATCATTTCATATTCCAGATCAATTGATATTCGTATATCGATGAAATATTGAATATAACAATCCAATATAAATTTATTCCATCTTATGGGACATTCTTCCAGTAAATGATGGTTATTTTTCTGAAATGGTTGTGTAGAAACTCACGATTCAAAAATATCCTACTGTACAGATGTTTAATGATGTCTTTCCAAAGCAATTTCTAGGTATTCATCCAAATTGAAAATTTGATATTTCAATAAAACTGTTATAGTGTTCTATATCCATTTCAAATAAAAAGTAATGAATGGCCTCAATTTAGTTACAATAAATATAGAAGTAACTACTAGAGAGTCAAGAGAGTTGATTCATACTCCCTTCTGTGTCACCCTTGGGAGAACATGTTCTATTTTTTAATAAGAAATATAGATGAATGAGACTTTGCATTAATTTTCTGTAATTTAACAATATCACTAATAAAAAATATCCTCTTCCCCACATTGGTGAAATATTTGACCAACTATCTAGAAATCATTTTACCATCATTCAATAAATCATCAATTAAGGGTTACAAATGAGGATATAACAAGGAAGACATTTGGTACATTTTTTTACACTATAAATTTATAATGATGCATTTTTTTCTAAAATATTCCCTTGAAATTTTCATGGATATATTTAATAGTGTATTTAGAGACTATATTGATCAGTTCAAGGTCATATTTATTGATGATATTTTTGTCTACTAAAAGTGGAAGGAAGGACATGATGTTTAAATGAAAATTGTAATGATGTCTCAGAGAATGAATAAGCTTTATGAAAATTTAATATAGTTTATGTTTTGGCATCATATTGTTTCATTTTTGAGTGACATATTCTCATGATATGGGATATATTTGGATCCATCATAAATAAATGTTATTGAATGTTGGCCGAGATAAAAAAAGGTAACTGGGATCCAATTTTTTTGGGTATGGAAAGATATTATCGATATCTTGGGAATGATTTTTCATGATTATATATCCACTATAATAGTAGAATCCGGAAAGAGTTATGTTCGTTTAGATGAAGGAATGTGAAGATAATTTCATGTAGGAAAAAGATATCCATTTCCAACGTGTTCACACTGACTTGTAATGGAGAAGGGATTCAAATCTATAATGAATCATCTAAAAGGGTATAGGATGTGTTATCATAAAAAATTATATGATGATATATTTTTCCTCATGTGAGTCGAAAATAAAAGTGTAAAATTACCCAACTCATGATTTGGAGTTAGCTATGGTAATTTTGTCATTAAAGATATAAAAGAATTATATATATAGTGAATGGTGTAATATTTATACTAATCATAAATGTTTTAAGTATATTTTTACAAAAAAAAGTATCTAAATATGTTCCAAATAAGATTATTGGGGTTGATTAATGATTCAGACTGCCTAATACATTATCACCCTATGAATGTGAAAAAGATGGAAATTACTTCAAGTCGACAATACCACGCTAACCTGTCTATGATGATGATAATAAAAATATCCAATATTTATGGATTTTCAAATATCTATCATTAATTTTGAGAGCAATGGGATAAAAATTATCTTTCTGAAATGAATGTGTAACCATCTGTACATGTTTTGATTAAGTGGGCACAGAAGAAAAATGTATAGATACAAAAGTATTTTAGAAACGATACTAACTTCAATCTTGATGGGGACATAATAATATTATTCAGGAATCAACTTTGTATTCCTCTCATACCAAAATTAATGAAGGATATATTGGATCATGCTCATAGATATTAGTTCTCTATTAACCCTAGAAGAAAAATGATGTACAATGTCCTAGAAGAGTATTTTTTATGGGATGGAATTAATATAGATGTTTCTGAATATGTCTCTCGATTCATGGTTTGTCATCAAGATACTGTTGAGAGATAGAAGTTTAAGAGGATGTTACAACCATTACCTATATTAAAATGGAAATGGAAAAAAATCACTTTGGATTTTATCATTAGACTTCCGAAAACATCCAAAGGAAATAATTCTATATGGGTTATTCTTGATCTCATTATGAATTCAGAATGACCCATTGCTATTAGTGAAGAATAATATATTGATCATCATTTAATTATAAATGTAAATTATGTAAAATGATATCATGGAGACAAAATTCTCTTATATCTATTCAAAATACAAATTTTACGTTTATATTTTGGATAATTCTTCATCATGCTCTGCATATATATGTAAGTTTCAACAATACTTGTTATCCTCAGAGAGAGGACCGGTATGAGATGAAAATTCAAACACTTGATGATCTATATAGAAGTTGTTCTATGTATTCCAAATTTTCTTTGGACCAACACCTACCGTTGGTTGAAATTTCATACAATGATAACATTCAATATAGTATTTGGATGGTTCATTTTGAAGACCTCTATAGAAATAAGAGAGGATCTTCATCTGTCTGGGATGAAGTTATAGAAATAAGTCTATTAGGACCTTATCTGGTTAATGAAATGGAAAAAAAGGTCATATCTATTCATCAACACAAAATATCTGCTCCGAGTAGACATAAATGTTACGCGGAAAATTGAAGAAAAGACCCAGTGTTTGAAGTTGGTGATATGTTGTTTCTAAAAATATCTCCTTGGAAGAGAGTCTAGACATTTGGAATGTATGGAAAGTTGAGACCTAGGTATATCATTTATTTTGAAATTATGGATTAGGTTGGGAAGGTAAATTACCAAATGGTAGTTCCCCTAAATCTCTCTAATGTTCATGATGTGTTCATTATATCTCTTTTTAGAATGGGCATACCAAATCCTTCACATGTACTAAACACATATGTCATACTAGTGGATCTTGATTTTTCATATGAAGAATAACCGATAGAGATTATGGATCATAATGAAAAAGTTCACATAAACAAAAACAATTTTATGGTTTATGTTTTGTGGTGGAACCACCAATTTGATAAAGCTACATGGAAAAATGACCATTTTATGAGGTTGAAATTTCAATATCTATTTGATTCCATGTGATGAATTTCGAGTGTGAAATTATGTATATAGTGGGAAGAATATATCACCCATATGATTTTATGAAATATTTTCATTATATTATTTTAATAATTATGTGGAATTCATTGCCCAAAATTTTGAGTGTAAGCAAACAATGAGATTCCCTTAGTATAAAATTACCATTATAGCAAAGTTATTAGTTTATCAAGAAGAATTATAACTATATTCTAAAAATGTATTGTGAATTCATTTGAAACCAATTATTTATGAAAAAAATAAATCAATTAGATATATGTAATTTTTACTAATTTAATATTTTTAATAAAATTAAGGAAAAATATATGTTATATACGTAATAAAATATTTTTCAAAATCATCCAATTGATATTTTAGTCGTTGGGTACGAATAAACCATATTTTTTGTATTGAAACCTATATTTTTGAAGGGAAATTTTACATCTTTGAATTGAGAACAACATTTAAATTATGATTTTGAAACATTAATAAATTTTTTATGAAAACAGAAATAAATTATTTTTAATTTATATATAAAAAACTACTTAGGTTTATTTTTTGATATTTTTCTAGTAACTTTCATGTTTTAATGAATTGTTAAAAACAATAAATATTAAAAAAACAACTTTCTTCACCTAAATGATTTATATGATAAACATATAATATTTATTTGTTTTAAATTATAAATAAATTTTATTTTTATCATTCAAAATAATTTTTTATGTAAAAATATTTTTACATTGAATTCATGTGTAAAAAATATCAATATTTTTCAATGTTATAACTTTTAAAATTCTTTATCTCATTTGGATAACATGATTAATTTTAAATTAATAAAATCATCTTATGTTTATAGATTTTTTAAAAATTTACTCAATTTTTTGAATAATTAGGTCAAAATTTAGTAAATATATTTTTTTATCTTTGGCCATTAAAATTAGTAACTTCAATAATTTTTATTAATACGAAAAAAGGGTAAACAAGTTAATTATGGGAAAGAATACTATTATATAATAACCCTAAAAAAGTTATAATATCATTATATTAGGTTTTTCATAACCAAATCATAATTGCTTTGAAATGGTATACATTTGGATCAACTTGGATGAGAGTAGGACATTTAATTATTTTATTTAATGAAATGTTTAATATACGTCACTAATATTCTTATAACTAAATAATTTTTTACATAAGTATATAATAAATATAATTGAATTTATAACTATTCATTTTAAATATATTTTTTACCTTTATCGAGGTAATTTAGACGTAATTTTTTGAAAAAAATCACTACCTTAATAGAATATACATTAATGATACATCATTTATTTATTTGACTAAAAATAAATATTATAGTTTTTATTAAAATAATATTACACATTATAAAGTCCAAACACTTAACCAAATAATATTTTTCGAGTATATCCTGACTATAATCATACAATGTTCAAGTTATTTACCATTTTGAGCCATATAATCGATTATGACAATTCTATAATTTTATTTAATGTGACGTTGATGTTGTAAGCATCATAATTTAATAAGTATCACATTTTTATATTCTATTTTCATAAGAAATGTTATACTAAATGTACTATTCTGAAATATAGTATATTTATCGTCATCATAGAATTTTAATTTTATTTTTATTCAACAAAATATAATATTAAATTATTATAGAAATATATTTTTTATTATATTATTAAGATAAATATAAAATAAATGTGAGTAAAAATATTAAAGTAAATATAAATTGGGATAATTAAGATGTACAATAGCTTTTATATATTACCTTGAAATTACATGAATATATTAAATTTTTGGTTTGATGTTATGTTGTTATATTAATAATTTAAAAAATCAATGAATACAATAATGACATGATTTATACAATTGATAGGTTATCAAAATAATGTTTTCATAATTATTTTAAAATCATTCTTCATTTTTAAAAAATATAGAATAATTATTATATTGTACAAAATGATAAATTTTTTTTTATTTATTATCTATTTTACATCCAATAAGCTAGTATTACTCCGTTTTCATATTATATTATTTGGTACCGTAGTTAATAATTAAACTTAATAACTATGTGTTAATTTAAGAGATAATTATTCAATTGAAATGAAAACATGTCCAAATTTATATGGATATGATATTACATCCCTATCTCATCTCACATTTTTAAAATGGGACATTTTAGAGGTTTTTGGGTAGGGTTTGATTTTATTACAAATTATTATTTATGGATCTCCCAAAATTGATCCTCCGCTCAATTTTAAAAGGCTACCACCTCCCTATCCTTTTCAAATCACATAGGTCATTAGATATTAGAAATCCCCTAAAATAGTTTCATATTAACTTACTTAATTGCATTCTAGTGGTTCTGGCCTTCTTAGAAGTCCAATTCTACTTCTCTAAGTAGGAATTCGGATGATGTGCACTGATGAAGAGGTAATCTCTGCTACCGATTATTTCAAACATCTTTCTTATTGTATATACCCATTAATAGTTGTTTCATTATCAATTAATAGAATCATTGTCACTCATATACTTTTAATTTTTTTAATGATAAAAAAACATATTCCACCTTATATCCATCATATAAAAAATGAAATCACCTCGTGTCCGTATTTACAGCTTACAGTCTCCACATTGTGGTGTAATATGTTTCCCCCACCACCATAATTGGATGGGTATAATGATACACATAAAAACTCTTTATCATTATTATAAAATGATATATATTCTTAAATATTATACACCATCCACTTTAATACCATTCAACAATTATTGGAATGATATCATCGCTTATGTCTACGTACAACCAACTATCTCCACGATGCCATGTGATTCATTTTATATGATCTTAATTAGACCATGATTATATCAGGAAAAGGAATGAATAATAATTTTATATATTATACTAATAGAATTATATATATGATAAAACTATATCCTAAATGTTGGAACATCGTCTAATCTGACATAACTTGAGAACGATTGTAAAGTAGTTAATATTTGAATAACTAGTGACACAGAAATGTTACTAATAATCGGATGATAATATAGTAATATAATATATCATAAAAATTACTATGATTATTTAATAATTCAATAACAATATTTAAATCATTATAATGGTTGTTTGGATAAATATGAACGATATCAGATCTATGTTAAGGAATAATTTTTCAAACTAATTTTTATCCGATATTATTTATACGTAAGTGTTTACTAGGGTATATTTATCATCCACATCAACTATTTCCAGGTATGAAATATTATTTAAATTATTATAAAATTATTTAAAATAAATTTTATCCATTTTTTATATTTTACAAAATGTTATGAAAGGAATCTTTTGTCGTTATTCAATACGAGGGTATTTATTATTTTTCCGGAAAATGTACGAGGATAATGGTTTTTTAACTTATACAAAAACAGTGGATTATTAAAATTTTATGAAACATTGTTTCCATGAATCATCCCTTATAATATTTTTTTTGAATAAATTAATTTATTTTAATATTGCGTGGCATTTTGAAAAATGAAATAGTTTTTGAAGAATAAATGATATTTTATTCATGAATTAATTTCTTTTGTTATATCAAAACTATTTTCCATATTAGTAGACATTGATTAAATATAATTATGTTTCTATACCTATTATTAATATTATATGATTGTGTTTATGATGGTATGGAATTTATGAAACTAATTTGTTTTACATGGATTATGATATGATTGAAGGATGTTTAAGAAACCCATTTTATTCCATGTGTGTCTCCATGATGAATGATTTATATTTTTGTGGCACACAAAAGAATGATTTCATTAAGATGTTGGTGGTACCTATTTCTTCCACCAATCAACTGGGTAAAAATTTATATATCTTGAGATATAAATGACTATAATGGAAGCTAAATATAGTTTCTCAATACATTACTCGAATGGAAATTAAACCATGTTCAGTAGTGGACTTTTTTCGCTATGATAGAGTTTGAAATGAGCCATGAATAATATGAAATTATTTTTATAATAATGTGTATGACTAAAAGCATTATATATTATTTTATTACTTTTCGGATTATGTCTATTAATTCTTATGAATTTTTATCCCATTACATAATATCATGATCTTTCATATGCATGATAAGTCTTCCAAAGGACATGTTATTGTGTCTTATGATTATGATATGATTGATATTTCCAATGTATAAAATTATTGAGGATTTAATCCCACAATTTCTTATGTTTCTTTTTCCATTTTCATGATGGAAGGTATTATGTATGATATGACAAAAGGAGCCTTGTTTTGAAAAAATAAGTGGGAGAAAATTTAGATGTTTTATGAACCAGTTGATTATGTTTTCTAGTTTCTAAGGACACTAAACATGTACCATCCATTCATAGATTTATTATATGTTGAAATTAATATACTTAAACTTTGATGTAATATCAATATATGTAAATAATGGGTCATTAAAATGTCACTAGAATTATTTTCACATTATAACCGACCATTAGTCTCATAAGGATAGTCTCATCGAAAGGGTCCATAAGACATTGAGCATGTGTTAAAAAGATTCTCCTTTTAAATGATATTTTTATTTTAGACAAACGGCCTAACCCAGGACTAGACTAGGGCTGACCCGACCTAGTCCACTGGACACAGCCCGACTCGGGACACTAGGCCTGCTAAGCCGCTTAGTTCAGGCCAACATCCTTTGTCCAACCTGCACACACGTGTTCCAGTTGGTCTTACGGATGTGGTCCTCCCTGACCGCATTCCCTAGATTGCATTTTGTCTCACATTATCGTTCAAAGTTTACATTCCACATATGTGTGCACTCTGCGACATCACCACCACTTCACTCCCCTTCTCTATGATCGATCATGTTTCACATCGGTACCACCTCCCATGCTTTACTGACTCACTCTTCTGCCACTTACCGCTGGTCCCGCTGCATCGGTGGTTTACCGATCATCCTTATGTGTTGAGTTTTTTAATATTATGTGACTTCTGTGATACTCAGGTTACTATATACATTTCCTTGTGATCTGATTCATCTTTCCATCATAATGGATGCCTGATCGTGTTTAGATACTCCCAGAAAGTCGAGTCACAACCATGATAGTCAAATGGATAACAACACTAAGCGGGTGGGGGTAAAAAATCACAATTAATTACATGAGGAATAATCCTTGGATATTTTTTTCAATCATATTCAATCCTATCTCATTACAATGCGGAATGATGAATTAAAAACAGCTGATAATAAACCACAGTGATTTCCCTCAAATTAGCACGTTCCTTAAGAATGAATGAACAGTGTGTCAACCTAACCATTGGTTAATCTAAATTAATCATTGATTCATTAAACAGGGAATTAAAATCAATGATAAATTACCTACATTGATGTTAGATCATTCATTAATGTGGATCGATCATCACATCACTGGCATTGACAAGATTCGTCAAAACCGCGTCCATCAATCTCTGATTTGTAACCCTGTTATCATTATCCATTGTTTTCTCTAATGTTCCTCCTCCATGTCTCAGATTAATTACAGAGTGATGGTGATAAACCAGAATTCCATGAAAAGGTCCAATTTAGATGAAAATGTCCCTGTGTTGAATAAAATATTTGTTTATTAAATTATTTTTATTCCCATTATGTCTAAAAAGTATCTTTTACAGCTGACTCATGTCGGTTGATGTCAAGACACACCTAGTGTGTTACGGCTACATGGAAGGCAATGATGCCCTCACATTTTTTATACGGGAACCCTTTTGGAAGTTATACTATTTTTTCTAGAAAACCAATTTTACATGATTTTTATAATTTAATATTTCTCAAAAATTTATTCTGGGCACATCAGGCCTCAGAATCGCATGACTTCTCAACTCTAGGTCAAGAAATAATTCCGTATATTATTTAAAATAATATATGAAAAATCAGGGACATAAATTTTTTTTCCTATACCAACCCATTTTAATGATACATGGATATTTATTTGTGATGGATGAATATTATTAATAATTGTGGATAATTTATCATGACTCTCTTATACACTGACCGATGTAAAATTATAGAGATCCATGTTCTACTAAATATATGAATGTGTGGTAAATGAAATAAAATTACGAAATTATTAACAATAAAGCATAAAACTAGATTAATCTATATAGCAATAGAGTTATCAATCTATAAATATTGGTTGATGAATGTAAATATAAGAATTATAACTTATAATCATGTGGTTATAGCTTGTTCCGCAAAAAAATTAATGGTTCATTAATAAAATCACCCAAGACATGAATTAAAGTTAAGTGTTTTAATTTTTTTCATTATAAATATAAATCATTTATATTTATATAGATTTATTTTATATATAAACAAATAATAATGACAAAATTATATATTCACACAAAACTAGATAAATATTAACATATAATATGGTTAGATTTGATTAATGATTATGACCAATCAATACATTACCACCCTGGTAAATAGAACAAGGTGTATGATACATTAAATCAAAAGGATCATGATTGATATTGTTTAATAATGATAAAAACAAAATATTTCATTATATTAAAAGGATTCATCAAAAAATATTGAACAAATCGGAGAAATCACATCTTTCATAAATAAGTGTTCAATGTCATATCAAATTCGAGATTGATGAGGCACAATAGGATGATGAAGATCTGCAGAATATGGTTGAAAATATTCATGATGTTAATGATTAATATGATGGAACAATATGGTTCATGGAAAATGTATTCACTGCAACCATAGTAGATTTTATGAATCATCTATTTAATGGGTATCATTAGATTTTATTCATTAAAAATACTTGAGAAATATAGATGTATAGATATATGAATGAGTTTTTATTAAGGGGTTCCATGAAGATAGATAATGTTGAGATTATATCTTCATGTATAGTATTATATATTGTACTGTTTAAGGGATAATTCTTGATGGGGATGTTAGATCTCATACCCATTATAGAATGTGTTTTGGAAAATGTCACCATATAACTTGTCATCATTCTCCTCAAAAATATAAATTGAAATTTCCTATAAGTGTTCAATTATGTCAAATTATAATGTTAGGAACAAATCATCTATATAAAAGAGGGGTTTTCTATGGATCCTCATTATAGAATACACATTAATTAAGTGTTAGTGTTAATGGAAGTACCGCATTCTAATATATATGATCTGGATATATGGTTTATCCCAATGTTCATAGGATGTATTAAGAAAGATCTGGATATTATCATTCTGTATCTAAAATAAATTCTATCCACATATAGATTTCCAGTCTTATAGAATATTTCAAACCCTATATAATGTGATTTTTTCTTCTTCAATGGATTTCTATGGTGGCTTGGACTAACACCATTCTGTAGTTTAGTTTTCTTAAAACAATATCTTTCACTCAAGCATTTTTATGGATCCTTATGAATCTTTATATGGATTTATTTTAAAAAAAACATATTAGTTTAATTTTGGATAAATAATGCTTCTGTGAACTTATCTTGAAACATAAATTATAGAAATGACAAATCCATTCAACCGAACATCATTGCAGCTATCAAAGAAGATTCATCATTAATTCATCATTTGTGGAAACTCATAAATTAATTGGTAACATTGATTGGAGTAATACATTCTATTGTATACATTCAGGATATGATTTGAATTCGTGGTTCCATCTTCTCAAATGTTTTTTTCTACTTAAGTAGTGTATCCCTTCATGGTTTGAATTTATAATATGAATTTTGAACATTAATTTGTTTCTGTGGTGTGGTTATATAGTTTTGAATTGGTTTAATTTTTTGTTATCATTGTTATTTAATTTTTAATTTTCATTTTATTGTATTGTGTTTTGGAACATGGGTTGGATCATTTCATTTTGAGTAATTTTATTGTGAGGTTCCCACTAATCTAGAATGTAGTCTATTAAAAAATAGATTTGGAGGAGAGAAGTCGTTAACTAGAACTGGATATATAATTTTGTATTTACATTATGTATCATACTTGTTTAGATAGTTAATCTGAGTGTAAATTTCAGACCATATATTATCATCTTAAAATTGTTTCTATTTACATTGATTATTTTTGGGAACATCGCCATTGTATAGTTGAGATTCCATAAAAAAATAGAATCCACCCAAGCTATACAATGAGACTGAATAAATCCATGTGTGGAATGAAGTGTAAAAATAAACAGAACATGGTTTATATTAGATAAATAAATATAATGGGACCTAATATTACTATGGAAATGGATGAGAATATAAAATATAGTCTAAAATACATCATGGATGATTATGGTCGAGATAAATGGTTTCTATCTACTATTGGTGGGATCTGAGTATGATGTGGGTGATATGTTTTTCCTAAAAATATCACCAGTGAAGAGGGTTATGATATATGAGTATAATTACATGTGACCTCTTGATATATCTTTTATTTTGATATTCCTCCCCACATATGAATGGTAGCTTATCAGTTAATTCTTCCGCTGAAACTCTCTCAAGTCAAAGATGTGTTCAATATTTATATCATATGGAACTACATGCGTCGTCAATAATATATACAGATTTAAGAATTCATTCCACTAGATATTGACCATTCATATGAAGGAATATATATGGTTAGTATATATAATCGAGTGACTGTTTTACAAAACAAGACCACTCACCAGTTCATAGTGTTATGGTTACAACACTTACATGAGAATGTTACATTTGGACACCAAGATATGACAATGAATAACTTCCCTCCATTTTTTGTATCATAGTGATGAAATTTCAACTCAAAAAATCCATTTTATGGGGGTATAATTAATCGTTATCATATTTTTAGAAAAAAAAATTAGAAGAACATAATTTATTTGATATCTTGTGTGACAGTAATGATAGAGTTTTAATGAAACACTATATAATATGAATTTATTTTATAACCATAACCCATATAACCTAAAAATAAAAAAACACATAGTGAATATGAATAATGAAATTTTGATATACATATCAAATATATTTTAGAATAAAATAAATTTTGATTTATATGTTCATTATTTTACCTTAATCATTCAAATGGTTTGAAATTAGACTTTTCTAAAATAAAATAAATTTTTATTTCTAATTTATAAATAAAAACATATTTTTAATCCCGTAATGAAAAATTATAGGAAAAAATTAAGTTATTTTTTGAATGATACTGTCAAATTTATCATAGAGATAATTTTGTGGATTTTTTTAAATGATTAATTTTTTTGTGAATACTAATAAATGATTATTTTCCTTAAAAACCCCATTTTCATAAAACGTATTTTCATGTTTCATTTTTCAAGTTGTTTTAAAATCATAAATATTAATTCAATTATATCATTATTTATAATACTTTGGTATTTGGGACAATTTTAATATTGAATTTTAATATTTTCACCTTTTATATAATGAAATCATTTTCATTAGATTAATGTTTCTTTGACACATTAAAGCTTAATTATTAGAAAAGTTATTATAGTAATGTGAATTTAAATTATAATAAAGGAATTAAAATTTTACATAAAACTAATTTATACTCTATAAACATCGATATTTTTTTGGTATTACTATTTAGTAAAAACCGAAACTAATTTATTTATTCATTAAAGGTAAAAATTGATTTACTAGGTGTTAAACTAAAATGATAAGGGTTAAAATGACAGAAAACATCTCAAAATCATATTTTAATCATATTTTTACCTTGTATCATCTATGGTTTTATAATTATCAATTTTGTATCCTTACTAAATGTCTAAAATTTTGTTATAGAAATTTAATTTAATCAATTCCATGTGTTTCCTCTCCCAAACATATAATATTTAACCCCATATCCACTCACCTTAAAACTCTGAATTCCTATTTTACTATTCAAACCCTACCCCAATACCATATTTAATATTCTCTACACATCATAGAGACATTAATTGTATTTTCATATGAACTAATGATGGTATCACATTTATCCATAAGGAGGTTATATAATGAAGTAATGTACTCAAAAAACATGAATTTTCATCTTATTTATTCTTCTAAATAAATAATGTATTCATTAACCATGTTTATATAACACCATAGATGTATTCAATGTAGTGATATTTTATTATGTTATCATAATGACCTATATCCATATCCTCTCCCATTATATGGGAAGTGAAATGGATGATTATGTGTTTGGATAACATCCTCCCCCTAAACAGATGATTTTTTTCCATCACTAGCTCTTAATGTTTCATACAATGATGGATTTAAAGTATGTGTATTATATACGTAAAATTTTTATTCTTCTATAATAATTATATCATGTTCCCTTTGACATTACAATATATAAAAAATACTAATTATATTCATGTGCATGTGTGGTCTACCTCTTCCACAAAGAGATGATATATATTTTTCATTTTATATTGACAAGGAAGGTAATATGAAAATATTGAA
This sequence comes from Viscum album, assembly GCA_963277665.1. Taxonomy (NCBI): domain Eukaryota; kingdom Viridiplantae; phylum Streptophyta; class Magnoliopsida; order Santalales; family Viscaceae; genus Viscum; species Viscum album. The sequence goes on along the minus strand of OY728143.1, from coordinate 791,676,966 downwards.
TGAATATATATTATTTATATTATATTAAAATGATTCTTAAATAAATTTTTCATATTTACCTTTTCTATCATTCCACCGATCATGAAAATTTAATCTGACATTATGTATACATAATTCTAACTGTGTAACACCCCACGATTTTGTAAAATAGGTCCTTTTAACTTCATGGTTGTAGTGTGTAGTACGTTACACCAATATAAGCTTGCGCTATACGAAACAACGTATTAGCTCGATGTATAAGCTGTACTATTCATGGATTGTATTTCTCACAATTTAATGTTCATTTGACCTAATTCATTTTACACAACATTGAGTATAGATTTTGTTCAATATATAAATAAACTATGTTTGTATTATGTTATAAACAACAAAAAAGGAACATTTCACTACACACAACACTAACATGGCTTTTCACTAAAAAACAATATCACATTTGCATGGTTTATTTAGATGGGGTTATTTCTAACCCCATCTAAATTCATTTTCTATAACATTAGAAGGAGTTATGCACAACCCCCACTATTTATCAAATTTAGAGGGGGGTATGGCGCCCCACTAAATTCATTTTCAATAAAAATCGTTGGATAATTATATAAATCCCTCGATAATCATCGAATTTGGAGGGCATTATGAACCCCCAATAATTGAACCCCATCTATATTTTTTAACATTAATTTTCTAATATCTAGTTGGATATTAAAGGGGGTTCAAAACCCCCCTCTTATTTCATAAATTATAGGGTGTTGAAAACCTTTTCTAATGTCTTCATTTAAAGGGGGTTAAAAATCTCCCTCTAATATCTTTAAATTATAGGGGGTTGAAAACACCCTAAAATGTATTAAATTATAGGGGGTTTAAAACCACTTCTAATATCTTTAAATTAAAGGGTTTTAAAACCCCCTCTATTTTAATAGATTATAAGGGGTTGTGAACCCTCGTTGTTTAAAAAAAATAAACATCCATAATATATATATATATATATAATATTAAAACACAATATATATATGCTTGTAATTACAATATATAAACGTATTTTGTTAAAAAAAATATATGATTTTATATAATTATGTTTATATTGGTACACAAATATATATAATATTAGGTACCTTAATATTTATTTATTTTTTTAAATTGTAATTCATTTATTATTAAGTATTAATGGGTTTAATTATATTTCATCTAACATTGATTTCATATAATACACATATTATTTATAAATAATATTTAATTTTCATTTATATAAAATTTTATAAATATTTATGTAAATTGTATTTCAAAAAATGTCTATTATATATAATATAAATATTTTTAAATATCATATAATAATAATTATATCCCAATTGAATATAATATTATACGATTTATAAAAATAATTATACCTATTAATGTTAATAATAATTAAGATATATACTTAAATCCATTATATAAATATATTTTAAATGACCTTTTTTAAATATATTATGTAAATACATATATATTTATATATAATCTAAATAAATATGTATATAATATATACATATGTATTTAAGTTTATAAATTATTTAGATATATATATAATATTAATGTATTTAGTATAATATATGTATGATATAAATCATAAAATGAATGTATTGTATTTATAAAACCAATATAAAAAATTTATAGTTTAAATAATAGGTGTAATAACAATAATAATATTTAATAATATTTTTTTTATCATACATACACATAGAGACAAATATATAAGGATATAAAAATAATTAAATAAATATATATTATAATTATATTATATATATAAATACTATAAAAATACATAAACAGACATAAAGAAGCATAAATATATTTAATAATATATATTTATATATGTAAAGATAATTATTTATATATAATTTATGAATAAACACATATATATTATATAAATATGTATATGTAAGTTTATAAAAAATCCATATAAGTATATTTATAAATATACAATCCTATATATAGTTTATAAAAATTTAAATAATGGTTATTATTTAAATGTATTTAAATATTCTATCTAAATAATATTTTTTAAAATAAAATATATATTTATATTATATAAATATATTCATCAATCTGAATCAGCACAGTGTTAAATCTTCTTTTTATTCCGCCTCGTAGATGGTTCCTTGTCTGATTTCGTTTCTCAACAAAGGCGAATATGTTTTATTTATGCGAGGGTCAATTAGAGAGGATGTGGTAAATTGAGGGGGATCAGTAAATGAAGAACAACAGTTCTTCAAATGTGGGTAATAGGAGGATGAATCCTAAGGGTTGGGGCATGGGAACCGTGGAAAATGAGGTGGGGTGTGGATCCAGGGAAACTAGATAACAGGAGGGGTGTTGGATCCTTGGAACCTGAGGGGGGCAACTCAGAAGCGTGGAACAGGAGTGGAGCACTCTTGGGGGCCGATTAGGGAGACTATGCATGGTTGGAATTGAAGTAGGAGGTGGGACCGACTAGGTATTGGGAAACATGGGATGTGGTTGGGGAACTCGGAACAAAAAATAAGAAGAAAAATTTATAGGAGGTTTCCACAATCGCCCATAAAGTAACTGACATTATAGGAGGATTAAACCGCCCCTAATGCACTGAATTAGTAGCAGTTTAATCTATAACCAACTATAATGTATATATTGTCACTGAATTTAGATCATCATTAGTGGGGGTTAAAACCCCCCCAAATGTATTTGCCACTATAGTTCCCATGATATTACCAGCGGTTTCTCAAAAAACCTCCTCTAATGAAAGTAGGTGGGCACATTAGTAGTGGTTCCTCACAACCTCCTCTAATGTCTCTACAATGGGTTTTAACCCTTTTAATTTCAATAATAACCTCCCTAATGTAGTCCTTTTTTGTATTGTGTGTTACCCATAAGAGTGACCTTCCACGATCACATGTGTTATACGTGATATCCAGTATCACTACACAATGATATGTTATTAAAATAATATTTATTAATTTGGTATTAACTAGCATTATAAATTTTATAAAACACAAAATTAATTTTTTATAACATTATCATTCATGTTACAAATTTTCTAGAACATGATCTGATATCAAAATCAATTTTTCATATGAATGATGTATTTTTCAAAAATATTGTTCTACTGAATTTCATTGGAACATCCATTTTAAATATTGTTTTGACACATTTATAATATAAATTTGACAAAAATAATATCTTTATATGGAAGTGGGATATACAAATTTCATTTTGTTGAATTTTTTGTACTTTTGCGATAATATTCAAAATTTATTATATATTGAAAAATACTACATTTTAATTCAAAACATTCTTTTAATATAATTTATTTTTTATAGTTATATTAAATTTGTAATTCCATTTAAAGTGTAATTTGATTATATTTGTATCATTTAAACCAATTTTGGTCATTGTATGTGATTTGACATTTAAATTTAACATAAACACATATCAATATTTCGATATATGTTACTTCTTTAAAAATGGTTTTTCAGTTTTCAAAATGGGAGTTAATATTAAATTAATTTCTTCAACTTCTATGTTTTGAATTTGGAAAATTGCATTCCATATTTAGAATAATAATTTTCATATGGTGTAAATAGTTAAATTTTAATTTTAATAATTAAGATTAGTAACTTCAGTAAGTATTTTATTTATAATGGTTAAAGGGTAAATCTGGTAAAAAGTATAAAAAATTTGTATTACAACAACATTAAATCTATGACACAATTCTTAATCATATTTAGTTGTATATTTTATACCATAAGAATCATTGGGTCGATTTTGCATCCCCATGGATTCACTTGGATGTGAAAATGACATTTTATGAGAATTAATTTAAAATAAAGATAATTATAACCTGGACATATATATTTGTCAAAATTAATTTAAGTATACGGATATATAATTAATAAATATATATAATAATAGTAATTATAAATATAAAAATATTTCCAAAGTCATGGTCTTTTATTTATAATTTTGAGAACACAAATAAATTAATTTATTTATAAAATAATAATGATGTAGTGATTACCTTATTAATGAATGATTTAAATAATTGTAATTAAAAATATTAAAATAAATTTACATTGAAGATTTTTAATACATAAAATTTTTTACAAATTCTTATGACATTTTATCTTTTTTTTAATGATGTTTTTCTAAATAATTAATTTGTTCTTGATTTTTTAAAAGTCATGGTGTGAATATTATACAAAGTTACCTAAATGGGTTGGTAAAAATATACTATTTTATTAAATGATTTAATAGTCCAAAAAAACGAATATTCGACCAAATTAATAAAATTATATTTAAAATGTCATTAAAGTACAACTTAAGGGTCTATTTTATTTTTATAGTAACTATATTAACCATATAATATTAATATACAAGAAGTCATGGTAAGAGTTAAATTTGATAACTCAGGGTAAATGTAAAAATATAAGGATATATTTGTGAACTAATAAAAATTCCAAATCAATATTTTTGAGAGGATTTAGATAAATAATCATCTTATATTCGAATTAAAGGATTTTTGTTTTTACCTTTTTTGAAAAAAAAAACATTTTATAATAAATTAATTTTATTAGTGTTTCCAAAGCGCCCCAGTACTCTTATAAAAGGGAACCTCCTCCCACTCATATTCCCTCCATTTTGTGCCTTCATGATCTGAAACTCCCAGCCCATTTCTCTTATAATGATTTCCTGTTACATTCAAAAGGTTATTTTCCTCTCAAAGGCCAACTATAGTGCTCTAAGAGGAAATATAAAGGAGCCACATCGAGGAAGATGTAATCTATTTTAATGATTCATTCAAATTTCTTTCTTATTCTACTTTCTCTTCATTAGTTGTATAATTATTTATTAATAACACCAGTATAACATTTATAAAGATATTTTATTATAAATATGAAACAATCCAATATCACCGTCTGTCCATCCTATGAAAAACAAAATCACCGCGCATGCGTATGTACAACTTACCGTCTCCATGTTGTGGTGTAATTTGTTTTTCAACACCACCTAACATGGTTTGGAATAATGGTGGAAATAATAATTATATATGAGTATTATAACATGATACTAATTATAAAATATTTTACACCATCCAATTAAATTCTATTAAAAAATTATGGGAATTATATCATCTCCCTTTCATACGTACGACTAACCATCTTCCCAACGTGATGATATTTATTCTCCACATTTAAAATTCAATATGGATTATAAAGTATATATAATAAATAATAAAGAAATATATGACACAATAATTCTACTTTATTTATGTATATGTATAAATATATTACATTTAAATACTTATATTCAATTCAATAGGGAAATGAACACAACATTAATGTGTAATACGACCTACATTATCCATGAACGGTGAATTCCATTTTATTTATCTATCTATTATATATATACATACTAAATTTATATGATATAAAAATAATGTTTTAAATTATTTATGTAATTAAATCATGATATATGTAAAAGTATCTAGAATAACAATTCAAAACACGTACGATAAATAAAAGGACTATTACCCAAAATGTTCATTTAACATGGAATTGACTAACGAATGGGTCATATAAAGTCATATGTAAATCATATATGATATCATAAATATTATCATGGTTGTATTACATGTTAATAATATTTTAAACGATCTATACATGATTTTCAAATAAATATTAATGAAATTTGACATAAGGTAAGGGTTCATTCTGTAATCTCAGTTTTAACTGATATTTTTTATACATAACTATTTTTAGGGTATATTTACCATTCAGGTAAATATTTTCCTAAATGTTTTCATAAAATGTTTACTATTCTTTTATGTATTTTTACTGTCACTTTTACCCATTTTTAAATTTACTACTTGGTTTGTAAGGAATCATTCTTTCATTTACCATACTAGTTAGTGTTTGAATTACCTAACCAAAGTACGAGGGGATTGTTTTTTTATATGACATGAACAGATTCTTATGTTATCATAACTAATTATTTCTTGGAATATTCCTTTTCAATGTTTCATGATTTTTTTTTCAATTAAATCATTTTCTATTAAAATTGTATGGAATTTTGGAAAAGAAAAAGTTTTTCCAAAAGAAAGGATATTTTTCTAATATATTATGTCCACGTGTTTTATCAAAATTATTTTCCATATAATATGACATATGGTTATGTTTAAATCCCTATTATTACATTGATTTTATTTTTTTATGATGGATTTATCTTTATGACATCTATTAGTTGTATATAAATATTTTGATGGAATGATGTTGAAGAACCCCATTTTATTCCATTAGTTATGCTATACTAAATGATTTATGTTTTTTGTCACACATATAAGAATGATTTCACAATGAGATTAGTGGGACCTATATCTCACTAAATTTCACAGGGCAATGAATTACATCTCATAAGATATTCATGGATGTAACAAAATGTAATTCTACTTCAGTAATATATTGTTGTAACAGCATGTGATCTAGGTTTAGTAATAGACTTTGTCTGATAGGATGGTCATGGATGCAATGCCTTGGATACAATAGAAATCATATTATGTGCTCATTTTTTTTACAAAATTAAATTTATTATACAAATTATATTATACCATTCTTAATTTTCCTTTATGATACATTCCTTAAGTACATTCAAGATTAATTTCATGACTCAATATTTTGATGTTTAATCTTTTTGATCATGTATTTACGATGAAATGGTTATTGTTTGCTTTATGTTTTCCATTTTTACCCTTATTGTGTTTCTGAGATCAACCTTTTTATGTTATATTTTCCCCATGATATAGAGAAGGGATTTAGGAAGGTAAAAAGTGGAATATCCTTATTAGATATTTTTACTATATTTCACCAAGTCAGAAGATTATTTTCTGAGTTTCCAAAGATACTAAAATAATACAATAATTGAAAATATATTTTTGTAATTTAATAATTATTACAAAAAAGAAATGTAATGTCCATTCACAACATTCTTGGGTCGTTATAGTTGATATCATAGTAAAGGTTTAATTATCCGTTTGAAACTAGGATGCAAAAACTTTAGTGCGACCCCTAGATAAATTTCTATGGTATGTCTACAAATATCCTAATGATAAGACATGTATTAGTTATAGTCTAAGGGTTTGTGTGATAATAATGTCTAACCAATGATTAAAACAAATATATCATATATTGAAATATTATAATTAATTTACCTTACTGATGTGATTCTAATCTGTGATATGTATTTATCAAAATTTTTTACTATATTATTCAATAGCCCGAACTACATAAAACATAGTTAAGCATTAAATTTTTCATATGTGAAGAGTATGGGTATTATGAAGATCGATTTTATGAGTAGAATTATCATGAATAAAATCTTAATTTTTGTTCAAGTATTGGTTATGCAGTTTAAGATAAATAGAATGTCAATGACTTGCGATAGATATTTATTTTTCTTAAAGTACTGTTTACATTAAACCTATGAAGCATGAGTTTGAGAAACCTTAAGACCTGATTTAAATTTTAGGAAAGACAACGATGGTGGATCCTGGTTATTGGTTCAATAATAAATATGGATGTTTGAGGGGTATATGTTTCGGATTTCAAAGATTTTGTTATAAGAATATAGTGTAAGTATTTAATAATGATTTTAAAGGATATATTGAATAGTTGTATGGAGACAAAACACTGATTTAAGGGTAAGGTTTTATACATCGTTAACACATAGTTAAGGGAACGATAACCCTTAATATGTGTTGTACGTTAAGATAATGATGTTTGGATATGGGTATATTGGAATTGAATAAGTAAATTGGAAGGTTATAGTTTCTTTTAAAGTATTTATGTAAGTTTTTACAAAATGGTTACGCTAACCTAGATGATATATACAACTTTTTGGAATGTAAGAAAATATATCCAATAAGATTTGGAACAAGGAAACATTTATGTATTCAAATAGGATATCAGATATTTCATGTAGTTATCATGACCCAAGAGAATGCATGAAGCCATTGAAATGATTAGAATGTGACCATTGTGATATATCTTCTGATATATGGGGTATAAATGATGGTATTCACATGCTTGTTATATGAATTTTTTTCAATTGTTTATTTTAGACAGCGATATTGGACAAAAGTATTTTGGATTAGACTAATTGATGGAATGGAATACATTAGACATCAAATAGTATTGTTTATTGATAAAAATTAATTTTAATATTAATCTAGAATGTTATAGCAGTATTGTTTTCGAAAAAAGAAAACCCGTAATATGGGTGAAAACAAGTCATGTTGGACAAGGTTATAGGAATAAAACCCACAACTGAAGTGTGACACGCCTTATCGTCTACCATTAGCCAATGAGAGGTCACTGGTTATTAAAAATTTGTTTTATTTTATTTAAGATGTACAATAGATGATGTATAAGTAAAATCTTTGAACCATATACGATTAATCACCCATAGATTTACTAATATATATTTGATACTTTATGATAACATTTTTGTGATAGAGACATATGGAATGAAAAAATCATTCTATCACATGATCTATTTAAACATCAAGAATGAAAAATTTAACATCAGTTTTTAAATAATATATGAAGTGGAATTTGTTCATGGAATGAGAAATGGTGATATTATACCAAAATCAAGTAAGTATAAATTAATGTGAAAAATTCATCAACTATATGGAAATTATTTTGAAAAATAAAAATGTTATCCAAGTACCATCTTATCTGATGAATCATATGGTCGCTTAAATCAACCCATATGTATGGTTTTCTTGTAGTAAACATTCTCTAAACCTTATTTTCTATAATTATCCATCAAAACTATAGGGTGATATTTCTCTTCCATATCCATGATTTCCCTTACCACCTATGTTATCCTATGTGGAAACCCAGTGATGAATTTAATTGGGAAACAATTATGTTTCTAACATTCTTTATTAAAAAACGTTTTAGTACTCATTTTTATGATGTGTGTTTTCATAAAACAAACATCCATGTAGTAAACCATTTATAACCCCAAAGAATTTCTAGGGAGAAATTCATTTTAATGGGTGTAGAATGTAACACCCTAATATTTTATAAGATAGTTTCTTTTTGATTTTTTGATTTATTGTGTTGTATGTTACCCCAAAAGTGTCTTTCTTCATTACCAGTACTACATTAGCTCACGGTATACGCATCACTATTCTTTTCTTCTATTGCACACAATTTCATGTAGATTTGATAGAATTTATTTCACATGACACTGATTATAGATTTTGATCAATATATAATTGAACTATGTTTGGATTATGTTATACACAACACCAAACAAATATTTCACTACACAAAACACTAACATCGCTTCCCTTACACTTAAAAGAGACCTTTCTCGATAGCTTGTGTTGTACGTGATACCGAGTTTCAGTAAACAATAATATATTATTAAAATATTATTATTTAATGGGATATAAAATAGTAGTTATGAATATTATTAACAAAAATTTTAATTTTATATAACATTATAATTCATCTTAAATATATTATAGTACATGATACAATAACAAAATCAATTTTTCAGAATATAGAATTACTTTTGAAATAATGTAGTTCTACTGCTATTTGATGGAGAACCGATTTTAAATCTAGTTTACAATTAATTTTGACAAAATAAACTCATACTTTGGAAGTGGGACATAAAAATTAAATTAATATTTGAATTTTTTGTATTTTTTGGATAAAATTAAAATTTTAATGAATAGAGTAAAATACTACATTTTAATTATAAATTTCATTTTGCTTTAAATTATTTATATAATTATATTATCTCTCAAATTGGTTTTAAATATAAAATGGATTTTATTTTTATCATTCAATCTAATATTGGTCATTTCTGTGATTTAACTTTTAAATTTTACAAAAACACATCTCAATTTTTTGATAGTTATTATTTTTAAAAAACCTAATTTTTTTTGTTTTGACTACAAGAATGAATATTAAACTAATTTCAGAAACATAATTTTTTTAATTTGGAAAATGGATTCCATAATTGGAATCAAAATGATAAAATTATGTAAATTAAAGAAATTTATTTTTTAGATATTATGAATGTTATCTTCAGTAATTATTTTATTTAACATGGTTAAAGGGTAAATCTTGTCTGTAAGGATAAAAAAGTAATATTATAATAATATTAAACTACCCAAACACCTTTCGTAATCCATTAGTATATTTATTTCAGAACATGGGTGTCCTTGAATCAATTTTTGGACCCCATGGATTCCCTTGGATGTAAAAGTGTCATTTTATATGAATTAATTTAAATTATTTATAATTATAACCTAGAAATATATCTTCTGACAAATAGATTTATATATAGGTTAATATAATTGATTTATATTTCTATAAATATTAATTAGAAATATAAAAATATTTTCAATATCATGGTCTTTTATTTATAATTTTTAGACACCAAATAAATAAATTTATTTACGAGACAATCATGATGTTGTGATTAATTAATTAATGAATGATTTAAATAAATGAGATTATGAATATTAAAATAATTTTACTTTTAAACCTTTTATTCCATTCAAAAACTATATCGATGAGTATGACTTGTTATATTCTGATTAAGGATGTTTTTGTGAAATTATCATTTTTTAAGGATTTTAAAAATGACATGATATTAATAGTATACAAATTAACATTAATGGTTTTCTAAGACAAATACTATTTTTTTAAATGATATTATAGTCTTAAAAATATAATTTTCAACATAATGACGTAGATAATGTTTTATATGTAAAAAATGAACAACATGATGTTCTATTAGAATTTTATAGTACTATATTAACGAAATAGTATGAATATACAAGAAGACATGGTAAGAGTTAAATTAATTAACATAGGGTTAATGATAATAGATAAGTTACAATTTGAGAAATTAAATAGTCTAAACCCTATAATTTGAGATGATTTTGAAAAATACATATCTTATATTCGAATTAAATGAGTTCTAGGCCTTTTAAAGAAAATTTGTATATAATAAATTAATATTTTTTTGAGTTTTCTAATGTGACATTCTCCTCTATTATAAAAGGGATCATCCTCCCTCTCATTTCCACTCCATTTTAAGAATATATACTTAGTGAAACCCTATATATATTTTTTCTAAAATTTTTTATTTACATTTTAGAGGTTCTGTTATTCTGGAAAGACAAACCCGAATTCCGTAAAAAGAAATTTAATGAAACAACGTCCTGAAAGAGGCAATCTCTTCCACTGATTCATTCAAAATTATATTTTCTTATACTTCATGATCTTTAGTTTTTCATTATAATGTCATAGCATAAGTATCAGTCATATAATGATATTTATTTATTAATATTAAATAAACATTACATCACCTTATATCAATCCTACCAAAAATAAAATCACTACCTACTTGTTTGTATGGAATATTGTTCCCTCACTATGGTGTATTCAGTTATTCATCACAACCTTACATGGATTGGTATAATGTTGGAAATAATATATATATAGGATTTTGATAACATGATACTAATTCTGATATATTACACACCATCTTATTTAATACCCTTCATATATTATGGGAATGATATCGTCACTCATGTGTACCTATGGCTTACCATCTCTATGATGTGATTAGATTCATTATCTACATTATCAACTCAAGGATGATGATAATGTATATATAATAAATAATCATGAAATATATAACAAAATGATTCAATTAGATATATTTATTTATGTTTATGTCATTTACATAATTATATTCAATTGAATTAGTAAATGAATACAACGTTCGTGCGTATGTATGACCTACTATCTCCATGAATAGTGTATTCAATTTCATTTATCTATATTTTATATATATATATATATATATATTAATACAAGTAATATATGATATATAAATAATGATTTACTTTCTGAAAGTATGAAAATCATGATATAAGTAATACTATCGAGAATAACAAATCAAAACACATATGATAAAAAAACTATTATTACCCATACTTTTTCTTTAACATGGAATTGACAAATGAAATAGTAATATAAAGTCATAAGTGAATCATATATGATATCATAAATATTATTATGGTTTTCTAAAATTCTTATAATATGGTTAAACCAAATATAAAAAATTATCCAAAAAATTCTTATGAAATCAGACCTATTGTAAGGGATAATTTTGCAATCGCATTATTTTGTGAGATTAAATATACATAATTTTTTACAAGGTTTATATATTTATCATCCATGTCCATATATTCTAAAAATGATTTCATAATATCTTTATTTTTTTTATTTATGTTTAAATTCATTTTTATCCATTTTTATATTTATTTCATGGTTAGGTTGGTATATTTCTTTCGATTACAATATGGGTTATTTTTTGACTTCTCTCTGAAAAGAATGAGGAGAATATTTTTTAACTAATACGTCATGAACATATTATTAGGCTTTTATAACACATTATTTCTATGAATATTTATTTACAATATTTCAGGTTTATTTTCAATTAAATTATTTTCTTTTAAAATTTCCTGTCTTTTTTAGAAAAGAAAATGTTCTAGTAGAAAAAATGATATTTTTTAGGAATTAAACTCACATATTTTATCAAAATTATTTTCAATCTATCATGACATTTGTTAGGTTTCTATATTAATTATTTATTTAATTTTATAGTGTTATTGATGGATTTATTTTATATAAAATCAATTTCATGTATATGGATTTTGATGGAATGATGTTAATGAAACCAATTTTATTCCTTGTGTTAAGATATATTGAATGATTTATGTTTTTGTGAAAGATTTATTAATGATTTCATTATGAGATGGATGGGACCCATATCCCCATAAAATAAATTGGGTATATATTTATATCTCATGAGATAGACATTTCTTGAATGGAATGTAAATATTGTTTAACAATACATGGCTGGAATAACATGTAAACCCGGTTCAGTAATGGACTTTTTCCACTACGACACTCATGGCAGAAATTTCATGGATACTATATAAATCTTGTTATGTTCTCATTATTTTTCAATAATTACATGTTTTATTCCAATGTTATTCTATCATGGTTAATGTTATTTCATTATCCATTCTATAAATACTTTCATGATCTATTTCATGAACAATGATTTTTATGTTTATTCATTATGTTATGTTTTTACATTCAAATGATTATTGTTTCATTAATTTTCTCCATGTTTACTCTTAATGATAATTTTAGCTCACCCTTTTTATGTTTTCGTTTCCTTTTGATATAAATATATGTTTAATGTAGGAAAACAAAAGGGTAATATCTTATAGGGAAATTTTGGAGATATTCCAACAAAATTGAAGATTATTTTATGTTTTTTAAAAGGCTCTAAAATTATACAATCATTGGGAATATTTTTCCTAATGTATTATATATTCTAAAAAATACATTTAATGTCCATCTAGGTCAATATTGGGTTGTTATAAATTGTCTCCAGGAAAATTGTAATTAAATTTCTATATCTAACATTAATATATTAATAAAAATACCTATACGAATAATATATTTATAATATTTATATAATGATGAAAATTATAGATGTTATATTACCACGATCAAAGTGAATGTGATATAATTAAAAAGTAAAACATAAATAATAATCACATAATTATGACCTGAAATGTCATTTTAAAAAGGAATTGTTAATAAATAGGTACAAAAAGTAAAAATTAAATCATATCTGGAATGATAAATATAAATATGGTTCGAAAATATATTTATAATAATCATGTAGTTATTATAAAGATGTCCCTACAAGAATGTAAAAATCAAAATGTGAGATATGGAATTTCTAGAGTCACTTTTATTTTTTGGAGACGTATTCCAAAATCAAAAATACATTATTTTATATGTTGTATTTAGTTCCCCATGGACTTTTTATCTAATGTATTTTTTTCAGTATAAGATTTTGTATTGTTCAATTGAAAATAATTATTTATGATGCTATTTGTTCAATGAAAACAAATTTTTAATGGGTTATCATATTATAATATAGTTTTATATGGATTTTTTATGATTATTATTCGAAATATGAATTATTATGATTTATATATCATGAAAATAATTTCTTTTATTCTCCTGAGTTTATTTAAATATATTATGCATTTCTCTCTGATTCCCATTTTTATGTTATAAATATTCTAAATAAAAATTTTCATGGATCCCTAATATTTTTTTCTCATCATTTGAAACATCTTTTTATTAAATTTCTCTATTTATTTGTATGAATATTTTAAAAAATAATTTATTATTATCCAAAATTTTTTAAATAAATTTTTATACATATTCTACTTCTCAAAATATGGATTATCTTTTAAAATTCAAGAAATTTTCTAAACATGGAATTTTTAACATTTTACAAAAAAAATTATCAATGGAATCAAAAATTTGACTGGTAAATAATTCACAATAACTAGACACATAATATTTATTAAATTATTGTAAACATACTTTGATGTACTCAATTTATATATTAACTGAATATTGTATCATTAATATATGGTAAAATTTAATATTTTAAATGAACCATTGATTTTACTAAATCATTACATTGAATATAATCCAATTATGACATTATTATTATTATTGTAATTGAAATATTTTTATAATTAATTTTTTTTAAATTCTTACTCGTCCCTATATTATGCTATAATAAAATAATGAATTGATTCTGAAACCTTTTTATCATCATATGGTTATGTGATGAAGAATTATTTATGAAATCGATATATCTTTAGGGGTTATGATATGATGAATGTTTTGTGGTATTATGGAACACATATCTATTGGCTTAATTATGTAATGGATGTGACTATATCACCCTCCAATTAATTGGGTAATGATTTATATTTGATGTGTTAAATTGTTCCGGGATACTGAGTGAACCTATTTTCATAAGGGACTTTTCCCACTACAATTGAATTTTGAGTGAACCATGAGTACTACAATGATTTCAGCATTGAACACAATACCTTATGATTTCATTGCAAATTTGCCTTTAATACCATGTAATTGAGGTTTATATTCTAATTTTTATGAATAAAATACATGTATTATTTTAATGTTATGTTCACATGTCTCGTGTTATTCGATTATATTTTGATTCATGTATTATTAAAATTCATGATTTATTCTATTAACCATGTTTTTAATATATTTTATGTAGGGTATGGTTTTCAAAATATGATCTCATGTTCTTCTGTCCTTATGTAGATGTTCTTTTAGATGCATTAATTTTTACCATTAACTGGGAACTGATCTCAAAATACCATATGATTCATTTCCCTATGTTATAAACCTATGTGTTATGTGTCAGATGAATAAGAAGGGTTCTGGTTATGAATAATAAATTGGAAGAATATAGAATTTACAAATGAATTGGTGCTTTAGATATCCATGTTTCTGAAGGCACTTGACCTATATGATTCTTGATTTGATAGTTGTGTTTTATAATGAATATTTAGCTTTTCATATGAAGTATTTATGAATGGGAATTTCTCCCACTACTAATACCTTTCTCTCATTGAATTTTTAATGCCCATATTGGATATAATTTTTTAAACTCTCATCATTGAATGTTTCACCTACATTTTGTATCCAAATGAGGATGAAGAAAAAATGCTCACATTAATTTCATTATGAAATTTTTTAACCTATTTATCAATATAAGAATCATATTTTTAGTGGGGATATTCTAAAATATCATTTATATTCTATTTAAATTTTAATTTTCCCATAAATATATAATACGAGTATCCTATACGAAACAAAATTTTTAATGATACAATTTATATTTTCTTGGTATATTATCAATGTAAAATAGATGGAGATATATAAACAGAATATATTTTATCATTATAAAAAATTAAATCCCATTTTAATGAGAATTGAACTATTAAAACATAAAATGTATAATTTTTATGTAATATCCTTTAGAAAAATTAAAAAATCAGACGTCTTACATCATATATATTATCAGTGAAAATTACCATCATCAATATTATTAAAAAATTTAAATAAATTTATTTTAGTTTTCAAATAGAACGCATTAGATTTCAGAACTCTAACGTGAATATGTTATTGATTTTATAAAACACTATGTAGATAATGAATTTTAAAAATGCATCAAAATAGTTCAAAAATAATGTAAATTTATAAATATATTCTCTAGACTATAAACATTATACATTCATTTCATAGCTATGATCAAATAATAATAAATTGAAATATAATTTTTTTACCATTTATGTCTTATGTACGCATTGAAAATATATTACAACCATTATTAATATATTCATTAGTTTGGTTGAAATGATTTATTAACATCATAAAAACATTCTCTTATCAATCCGTATATCGATCCATCACCCCGAACAATTGTCTTTCATCATTATCATTAAATATAAAATTGTAGAATCCAATGACAAGATAGTAAGAGAATAAGGTAATAGGTTATAGATGTATCACTTAAATTTATATTAAAATATATATAAAAATATTCTATACCTCAACTATTATGTAATGGCATTGGTTTCTATGGATCAGATTCTTTCTATAAGTGATATGGCTATTTCTCAAATTTTTTCCAATTGAATTTATATAGAATCTGTAAAATGTGTAAAAACATGTAACTAAAATAACAAAAAATTAATATTTCATGGTAAAACATTATTAGAAAAGAAGATGAAACTATTTGTTATAATCATCGATTACTAAATACTCTAAAAGTCTCGAAATTAAATAAATCGAGAAAACATCATCCCTACATAGAGATAAGATTGTTAATCTTCTCCCTTAATGTTAACTAAATTCCATATATATCATAAAATGAAAAAAAACAACATTAATTGTGAAAGAACATTTGGGGATTTAAAATTACAATTATAAAAAATGTGATTTTAGAAATAATAATTGAGATATGATTTCATTATTTTAGAATGTATATATATGTGTAAAAATACATTCATAATAAAAATTGTCTTAAAAATATGCTTATTGAAATAATATATTTGATGTTTTGATCATTGAATATAAGAATATTTAATAGGTCCTCTTATGTTTTGTATCTGTAGTACTAAACATAGTATAAGAAAAGTCATATTGAAATAAAAATATTCTATTTAAATACTATACATATTAATTTTTAAGCAATACATATTTAAATTAGTATTTGTTAAAAAAATGGTACGATATATTTATAAAAATTAAATAAATAATATAACATAATTGGATTATTGATAATATTATTTATAATAGAAACATCACATTTTAGTCATATTATGTTAAATTATATTTACTATAAAAGTCATATTTTCATCAATGATTTTTTTTATTAAAAAATATATATATATATATATATATGTATATATTATAATATATAGATCTCTCCTCTTTTAAAATGTTATAAAATAACATATTTTGAATATCAATATTTCAAAATTCTTTGAAATACTACTATGAAAATGTAATGTTTGAAATTTTAATTTTTCATTAGAAATATATTTTATTAATATTATTGTTTTTTATTAAAAATATAATTTATAAATTTAGAGTAATAATATAAAATATGAATATAAGGTTTGTAAAAATATCCTAAAATATTATCTTAAGATTTATTTTTTATTATAATAATTGGATTTTTAGGTAAATTATGTAATATATAGTTAATAATGAAACTGAAAATTTTATAGCTTCATAAGAATGATATAAAATTATATAAAAGCAGTTCATTATTGAATAAAATATTAATAATATAAATTTATAAATTTATAGAAATCATTTTCTTTTTTCATAAAACCTATTATTAACTTCATAGTAATTTTAGTAATAATTACGATAAAAATTGTTTTCACTATTCATTTAAATAAATTATAATATGATACAATTTTTTTTAAAATTTATTTTCAAGACCCGTTAAATTAATTTATAATTTAATAAAATTATATCATGAAAATAATATTCATGTACTATTTTATGATTCATTTAAATTAATTGGTTAAAACTAATATTCGTCTATAAAAAGATTTTTAGGCTTCATTTGTGCTGGAGATAAAATCGATTATTCTGATATAGAGAAATTTTTTGGATAAATTTTATTTCATATTAAATATATTTTGGTAAATATAAAAAAAATGGCTAGTTTTATTTTCCGAAATTAAATTTAAATTACATATGTAAAAATTAGTTACCATGGTAAACCGAAAATTGGAAAATGTGCAAACTCGAATAATAATTATTTATATACAATGTTATCAAATGATTGCTATTAAATTATAGAGGTTACATAGAATATATATAATCCCCTATTAAATTTTTCTAATTTTTATAGCCCAATGAAAATTATCACATGTATTCCATTTATATTATTTTTTCATATGTAAAAATGTTTCATTATCATTACTTATATGATGGTGGTAAATCCACCTCTTGATGAAAACACAATGAATTCAATTGCCACATGTTTATATTCAAATATAAATCCCTTGTAACCATCTTCATTTTAATTGAGACTCTATTCAATAACCTTCCCACTAATGTTACCCCACCTCTAATTATAATGAATGTAGATAGTGATGCTCAATCCCAACCTCCATTTGGCCATATGTTAGAGACTATAAAATATTGTATATCAATCACAAATATGAGATACAATACCCTCTAGTATGGTTAATGTATAATTTATAACATGGAAAATAAGTATACTAATAAACATTGATCATAAATAAAAGAATATATCCTTGTATATGTAATATTATATATAAACCCTTTTGAAAATAGAATATACAAAATATAAATCTAGGAAGTGACCTAGATCACTTCCAACCCCTGAGAGATTCTCAAAAACCCCTCTAGATTGTGAAATCAAAAACAATTTATAAAATATTCCAAAAAACATAGATAATTATATAATAATATATACATGGTATCATAACATGTAGAATTATTAGGATCCTCTCTAATTTTGATCAAATAAAATGTTAAATAAGAATACTATATCCTAAGGAACAAAAAATGAAACCAACAATTCATATACAGAGGAAAAACTTGTTTCGAATCCTCAACAATGATAACTCAGAAAATAATTAAAAAAATAAACCCATTCAATGAAATCGATATTTTCAAATAGTTTACACCAAATACACTTATCCACTAGTATGTACTTCTCATACCGTAATGATAGACATACTATGATCTTCCCTCTTATAAGTAATCTTTCACCTCATGAAATATTTTCACAAACATTGATTCATGTCTTTTATAATGGCATCTCATATCATCATCGTGTCACTATATTGACCATGAGTTTTCATAGAGGCCATTATAGGCAATGTATATTCAATATACATCATGTAGTGCAATGAAAACAAGTACAACCATGGGAATTCATATCCACAACATCTAGATACAATTATTTTCAATACATCATTCAATTATACCTTGAACCTAAATATATATTAATTCAATTATCCTTTTTATACCTGGTCGAAACACACCATATAACAAATGATATTATATCATGGAATGCACCTACTTATCAATTTGTGAGGGGAGTGATATGGAGAGAGATAAATCTAACATCTATTCCCACACAATACAATTTGTTAGACAAAAACCACTCATAACATTTTGATGTATGTTTCACTATTTATGTGGGTGGGGTGGAATATGAAATCTGAAAATATATAGAAAAATCATGAAAAACTATAGTTAGGGAGACTACCTATAATTATATCCATCTAAAAATATCATCCCATTAGATCCCTGACCACTAATGTTAGAGTTTATTTATAAAAAAATCATACCAAATTAAAATTCATTTTTAAATAATTGCTATAAAATTATTTATTTTATAATTAAAATTACTATGATTGTAATTTTAGCCTTGATATGACATGTCTTGATGGAACAATCTTCTTTTTTTTAATGATTCTTCCATATGACAACATTAAATTTTTTAAACCTAGTACCAACCAATGTTTTATTATTAATTAATTTACTCATCAGGGAACTCTAGGACTTATTATAAACGATCAAATAAAAGAAGAGCTCATAGGGTATAACACGAAACTATATTCTACTGTTTCAGATTTATCATACCAAAAATTACCAGTGATCATGCCATGAAGAATAAATCAAACAAGTAATGAGAAAAATCATTAATATTGATGAACATCACTTATTATGAAATCATTTCAAAAATAGATTATTTTAATGAAATATTTATCTTAAAAAAAACTTGACATATTTCATTTCACACAATAATTTGTTTAATCAAAGCATGTAATGTTATGAAAATATTTCGGGTCTATTAATTCAATGTTGTTTGACTGGATGGTATGAATTGGATTCAATAATTTTTTAAATTTATTTAATTTTCAAACTATATAAAAATGTTTCAAAGATATTGAATAGAAAAAAATGACACAATTATTTGAAAGATCATTTTATATTTCAAAATATATATTCTCTAAAATGAAATTTTAATTTAATTACTTTTTTAAAGACCTAGAAAATTAATTTTAAAATATAATTTTTTTAATTCATCATTTATAAATTATCTAATTTTATTAGAATATTTTATAAAAATATACATTTTTAATGAATATTTAAATCATTAATAATATTTATTGAATACATTATATTTCATTTAAAATATTTACAATGATAAAATTTATTTTTGATATTAATATTTTTTTTATATTTTATTTTAAAAAATATAATTAAATTTTTTTTCAAATAATATTTGTACATTAATTTAGCACAATACTATTATATATGTACAAATGAATTTTTTTGAAAACTTCTTTGCATGTGATATTTAGGTTGAAATTAAAATTAATATTTACAAGATCAATGATTTGAATTTATAACATAGATTCCAAATAATGAATTTGGTGGTATAAATTTACTAAATAAGTTCATTTTATTTTTTGAATATTAAAATCATAAACTTAGTATGTTTTGTAACATGAGTAAACGGTAAATCCAGTAATTAATGGTAAAAATTTAATTAATAAAAACTATTAAATGAGCCAATAACATGTCTAAATTTTATTAGATATTCTTATATCAAATATAATCATCCAGGAGTTGAATTAATTACATTTTGAAGAAACATATATTATATTATAACCATTACAATATTTTATTTAATTAAAAGTCGACAAGTCTCACACTCGTTTTTATTAAGTGTAATATTGTTGTTATATGATTATATAGTGGATATGGTTCAAATATAAATATTCAATTAAAGTATAAATTAATTGTATTCAGCATGGGTGTTTTTTTATATTCATAATCATGAAATAATTTCATTAATTGTAAGAACCATTTTAATGATTGAATTATTTAGTTAATGGAAAAATTTATTTTATATTTTTAAAAGTATTAAAATAAATAAATTTTTTAGTAAATATCAAAATCAAAGAATTTTATAGATTACCATGACATGGTAATGATATAATAATATTGTTTCTTCCAAAATGAATTGTTTTATATGTTTTAAAGCTCATTTTAATGAACAATATTAAAATTGGGAATATAGATTTATTAAGGGAATAATATTATTTATTTTATTTAAAAATAATAAATATATTTAAAAAGAAATAATAGGATAACATGTGGTATAATATTTCATCTCATATATATTTATATTCCACTTGGAATTAGTTATTATTCAAATAGTCTTATTATATTTTAATGTTTTTATGAAATTCCAAAAGTGACCCACACATCATTTGTAAATGGAATCCTCCCCCACCCACCAAATTCACTTTTTTACATTTGGACTTTAGATTATACGTACTATACCAATTTATATTACAAAAATCCATAGATACCTTCTTGTGTGTTGTCATTCCCAAAATACTAACCATATCATCTTTTAGTGGAGATATAAAGGAGTCATTTTGAAGAATATGTAATTCCTCTAACTGGCTCATTTCTTTTTCTACTACTATTGACCAAATCTAAATATATAATGTAACATCATAGGTAAATAAAGGATATGAAATTTTAATATTTATTAATATTTTTGTATTAAATATTAATTTTACTTTATAGGGGCTGTTGTGTTTGATATTGTACCTGATACACAACCACTAGTATCTTTGAAATATTATGCATGGCACAACATTGATTTATATTGATAAATAATAATATTATATAATTATTTTAAAAGGAAGTTAATGAAAAGACATTTTATTGGAGGGAATGAACAAAACTAACTACAATATGATTACACATGATTGTTACATTGTGTATCCACTGAATGTTAGTGGAAAAAAATGCGAATGTCTCCAATTTTAAGGATAAATACTCTAATATTATTTAAAAGGTCGATTTACTGCCTTTTGATGAAGAACCCTTTTCAAATTTGGTTTTTATCAATTTCATATGTTCTATTTGAAAAAATAAAATTCTTCTTTAAATTAGAGTCATTAAAAATATACTTTGGATGATATTTTGGAATTCTTCAAATAATGATCATTATTTAATGAATTTGGAAAAATATTGCATTTTAATTAAAAACTGCCTTTTAATATAATTTATTTATATGGATGGATGAGATTTTAAAATGGTTTGAAAGTGTAATTAAATTATATTCTAACAATTTAGTCCAATTTTATTCATTGGAAGTAATTTTATTTTGAAATTGGACATAAACAAGTTTCAAACTTTTGTTAGTTATTATTTCTTAAAAACAATGTTTTTGTTTTGACATCAGAATTTAATTTTAAATTTATTTATTCTACTTGTGTGTTTTTAATTTGGAAAAATATATTCTATATTTGAAATTTTGATGTAAAAATTGTGTGAATACATACCATTTTATTTTAAGTAATTATGAATATTACTTCTGTAAATATGTTATTTACCATAGTAAAGGGGTTAATCTGGTAAATAATGGAAAAAATGTTTTAAGAGTAATATTAAATTATCCTAAAATATATCTTTTTCCTGTTGGTTAATAGATGTCTGTACATTGTCGTACTTGGATTGATATTGGGACCCCATGGAGCCACAGGGGAGTGATAATGACACATTATATTAATTAATTTAATGTAAGGACAAAAATAACATAAAAATATATCTTTTATTAAAACTTTTTAATATAGAGTTATATAAGTGATTTATTTGACAATAAATATTCAGGTTAAATCTAAAACTTTTTTCTACATAATTTTATATTATTTATAATTTTTAACTTTCTTATAATTATAATTATTTTTGACAAAATGATGACGTGATGATTACTTCATTAATGAATGTGTTAAATAAATTGTATTATAAGTGTTAATATAAATTTCTTTTGAATTTTTTATGTCGTCCATGAATTATAAAAATTATTTTGAATTTTTATATTTGAAATATTGTATATTTTTTAAACAATCATGTTTATATTGATTTTTAAAAGACTTGATATGAATATTATTTAAATTGACAAAAAAGAGTTCTCAAATCAATTAATATGTTATTAAATGATATAATTAACCTAAAAATATATGATTTCAAAAAATGACATAAATAAGGTTTATAATTTCACAAAGAAAACCTTTTTTGGTTCTATTGGGTTTTTATAGAAACTATATTAACATTTTAGAGTGAACACATAAGAAGACATGGTAAGAGTCAAATTAGTTAACTAATGCTAAAAGCTGAATGATAAGGATAAATTTGAAACCAAAACATGTCTAAAACTTATTGGTTTTGAGGAATTATAATTATTGTAATCTTATCATCTAATTTAATATTTTTGGGACCATTCAATACCGATATTTAATTTATAATTAAATAATATTTTCAAGCGTTCCTAAAGAGCCCATCATCCGCCTCATAAAAGGCTATCAACTCTAACCCATTACCCACACCCCTAAAACCATTGTATAATCCAAATTATATCTAAATAAGCATTCTAGATCCCTCAATTCTATCTATAATCCTTAACATTGTCATAAGTAACTTCAATAATTCTTTTTGGATCAAACCAAAGAGAGTTACCCGATTTAAAGGTAACGTCTTCCCCCAAGTTCTATTATTTTAATTTACAACTTAAATCTCTATGGTCTTTTGATTTTTTGATTACATACCAACACCAATATCATATATATACATGTATGTTTTTAATAGAAGAATTCTAACTACACTTATACTCACCTCTATTTAATGGGCATAGGACATAATGTTTCGTTGGGCGGTGAACTAGTGCATCATAAAATGATGATTGTTCAATATTATCCTACCACCTCTTATGGTGGTCATTATAATGACACTGTATTTTTATTTGATATATATTTTTCATTTTTTCTCTATTATTATGTATATTTCATTTATATCATTCTTTTATGGTTTTCATAATTGGTATATATGATAATTTTATTTGAGAAAGTGTGGACTACTACCCACTCAAAGTGACATGACTCGTTCATGCCATATGTGGGATGTATAAAGGATGGCGTTAATGAACATACATAACATATATAATATATTATATTATATTTTAATAATAATATACATTTGTATCATTTTTTTTCTTTTATTATAATGTCAAAAAAATGAAATGGAAGTTTCTTTCATGAGTACGTACGACTTGCCGTCCCCATGAATGGTGGATTTTATTTTCATATATCCAAATGATATAAATAGTTCTAAATACATATATATTTGATATATACTATATATATGATATATAAATCTTGAATATCATTATGGAGATATATAAATTTTTACCACTGGGACAATTAATAATTATTATAAGTTCCTTTTTGACTAAAATTTTGAACATTGAAAAAATGACCGATATGAACTAAAATAATTAATTAATTGTTTTATCAAGGTAATAACTGATATAAATGGTATAATAAACTTTAAAATGTTCTTATCCAATTATAAATTATCATATGTATATTATTCAGGTGATTAATGAACAAATGAGTCATGTCAGACACAAGGTAAGGGTCTTCGTCTCAATATACTTTCATTGAAGCATATTTTTATTTATACACAACATTCTATCGTATGTTTTATAAACCCCATTGAATTTTAATTTCATTAAAAGAGATTATTTTCCCTATGAAGAATGTTACTAAATAAAAAAGGAATGTTTTTAATGTTTACCGTGATAATGACCTTTCCGCTGCCATAATCAGTAGTTTGATTCCCTTATAAGCCCTAATATTTTAAAAGTAAAAGAATAACCATATACTATTTTTTGGGTGTTTTAGTGTTGAAAATGGTCTTTGAAATGGATTTATTATTCCAATATCTAGAAATGATTTCTTCTGATTGAAAATGAAATGTTATTAGTTAAATGATTATATTTTTAATATATTATGTGTATCGATTTTATAATGGTACTCAGATATTTGAAGGGTGGTTATCTGATAAACCAAGTGACGGGTGGTGCCGTGATAAACCTGGATGGGTGGTTACTTTATTACCTCCAAAGAATTGGTTATGGAATTTTTCCATAGGTCTTTTCCATTTATAGATATGTGTGGATGATGACCATAATGTTTTTCCTTTTATGTATGTTTATGTACCAAGTTACCTTTTATTTGTAATGTGTTAATTCTCTGGGTTTTACGGTAATATTTTGGATTTAAAAGTTTAAATAATGATCTTTTATTTGGAGAAAATTATTTAATACAACATAATGGTGAAAAGTACTACTCATGATAAATTATTCATTGTTTACTTATTATTTTTAATAACTAAGAGTTTTCATTCTTTGTGTATTCCATAATCAGAATTTTATGCTCATACCATGTTATTTTGAATGATTTTCACAATACATAAAGATGAATAGGGCCATGGATGGGATCAAGGAAAATTAATGATGTCTAAAATATGTGACTACACATGGAAATTATTTTCAAGATTACTTTATTTAATGAAAAAATGGATACTGATTAAAAGTGTCTACATGTAATATTCAAATTGTTATGTATATGTTATGACCCAATTCTATAAAACCCTAAACATGAAATATTCATCAATGTGAATTATTACCTTGATTCATTATTATGTAATGTTTAAGGCCAGGCCTTTATAGATATTATTTGAGGATTATTTAGATGACTTTAGGAGTTATTGTATTGTTAAACTAGTTTACATAAATTAATTTATGGTAAAATTGAAATAATATAGAATTTAAGGATTACCATGATGCTTATCCAAATAGATTTTTTATCTTCAAAATGGTTTACTGTAGAGGAAATAGGGAAGATATGTTGGGAAGGCATACAGAAGAGGATAACCTTCCAAATCAGCAACATGAGATGGTCATAACTCGATCTGAACTTTTTGTTATAGGGATGTCTCTGTTTACTCAGGCTACAAATGGTGGGGGTATCCATGCATGAGATTATCTAGAACATCCACAAATGAACGTTTTAGTATGGGAGCATTTAACGAGGAAACATCCATTTCATTTAGAGGATCATCTTACCATGTTCAAGCTGAATGGTGGATCAAAGAAATAGAAAAGATTTTCAATGTCATGGCTCTACAAACAATAAAAATGTTAGCCTTTCTATTTACCATTTTGATGGTGATTTTGATCAGTGGTGGTCAATGGTGAAAAATATAAGGGATAGTGAAATGATTTATGATATTTGCAGGGATGAATTCAATACTATGTTTCATGAGATATGTTTTCCTACAGCGGTTTCACATTGTATTGAAAAACAATTATTGGATTTAGGCTGTAGGATGACTCAGTGGCTGCATACGAAGAAACATTCACTCAAATGGAAAGGTCAACACCAAATTCCATTTGATATCTTAATAGAAAGATAAATAAATTAAATTCAAGACTAAAGTTTTGAAACTGAAGATCATTAGCCTCTCTTTAATTCAAAAGATATTAGAAAATTTTTATGTGTTGTGAAGGTAGAAATGTTGTTTTCTGATGATCATGTGTTCCAACATAGATAACAAAAGAATAGGTCCCGTTAGAAGGAAAATGGAATGAATTCATCAATGATGCCTCGGGTTATGAAAATTAAATATCCATCTTGTGAGAAGATTTGTAAAAATTATATCGGAGACAGTTTATCAAGGTCTGGAAAGTGCTTCTGGTGCATAAAGTCTGGTTATATTGCATGTAACTATATAGATGATGATAAATAAGGAAATAAAAAGTTGGAAGTTATAAGTTTTAAGTGCAATGAAATGGGTTATTATACAAATTAGTGTCAAAAGAAGAATTTAATTGTTGGAAAGCATTATGACTACAAGTAGAAAAGGGTGGTGAAATCCTTTGCATCTACTTCAGCAGATGTTAGTCAATCGAATGAGGTAGTATCAAGTACACTATTTGTTTATTCAGATAATTCCAATGTGTTGTTTGATTTAGGGTCTAAAAATTCTTTAATTTCTGAGAATTTATCTAGTAAACTGGTAATTCTATCTCAAAATATGAATCCTAAACTTTTGGTAAAAACACCAGTTGGATGTTTTGAGAGAAAAAAATTTATATGAACATTCATATCCTTGGGTGCAGAATGAATCTAAATTAAATTTTTTTCCCTATAGTAATGTTTGATGTTATTTTGTGCCTAGATTGGCATTCCATTTATCATGAAAATATTGAATGGAGAGCTAATGTAGTTTCTTTTCAGAAACAATATCACTTTTGGTAGAAGAATGAACCTTGAAATTTGATAACATATCAGGAATATGAGAAACTATAAAAATATGGAAATGATTTTTAACTTTCACATATTGTTAAAATAAAGGAACTGTTGATATTAATGATGTTCCAGTAGTAATTGAGTTCCATGATGCATTCTCTGGAGAGTTTCATGTTATAATACATGATCGATAAGTTTAATCAACTGTTTAATTAGTTTCTAAAGCTAATCCCACTTCAATACCCCCTTATCAAATATCTCAAATTGAACCTTTTGAGTTAATGAAGATATTTCACGAGTTATTAGTTAACTGTTTCATTCGACCTTGCACATCACCATAGGTTTATTTTATCTTGATTTATAAAAATAATGATGTTTCAATAAGACATTGCATTGATTATTGAAAATTTAATAACATCACTATTAAGAACAAGTATCCCTTGCCTCATATTGATGATTAGTTTGATCAGCTTCTAGGGAGCACAGTATTTTTCGATGATTGACATGATTTCTGGGTACCATCAGTTGAAGGTAAATGAATAAGTCATTCTGAAGACTGTGTTTCATACACAATATGGCCATTATTAATTTCTTGTTATTCCTTTTGGGTTACCCAATGCACCTACAATATTCATGAATATTATGAATAGAGTTTCCATGAGTTTTTGGGAATGAATGTGGATGTGTTTAATGATGATATTTTGTTTAATTTTAAAATAAAACAAGAACATTAAATTCATTTAAAAGGTAACTAGAAAACATAAAATTAAAAGAGACTATATTGGAAATTCAGCAAGTGTGAGTTTTGGTTACTACAAATTTCTTTCTATGATCACATTATTTCAAAAAATTGCATAACTGTTGATCCAGCTAAAACAATTTTTTTTTAATATTATTCTAGACCAACCAATATCACATAGATTTAAGTATTTCATGGTCTATATGGTAATTATCATAGGTATTTTGAAAATTTATCATGGTTTTGTAGCCCAATGACAATGTTAACCTGAATATTTGTTACATTCATTTGGACAACAGAATGCGATTATTGTTTTCCTGAATTGAAAAAAGGATTGGTGAATGGTAAAGTTTTGGAACTTCCATCATGAAATAGTGATTCTGTTATCTACAATGAATCTTTGTTTAAAGGAATTTTTTGTCTCCTATTGCAGAATGATTGGGTGATTTCTTATGCAACACGTCTGTTGAAACATCATGAATTAAATTACACTACACATGATTTGGAATTATCTATTGTTTTTTTTGCTTAAAAATATTAGAGGCATAATCTGTATGGAGGAAAATGTGAAATATATAATAATAGAAAAATATTGAAGTATATATTTACACAGAAGGAATTAAACATGAGACATAAAATATGGTATGAATAAATCATCTATTACGATTTCACGATCCATTACCATCGAGGAATGTAAAATATAGTGGCTGACACTTTGAGTTAAAATTTTAATGCAACCTCAACCATGATATATTTGGAACGAGATCCTTTGGTTATTGATTTCATGAATATTGGGTTGGAAGTTGTTGGTGTAAGAAATTCCTCTATTTTGTTTCTGGTTTCAGTATAATTGTCCTTAGAAGAGATAATTAAGAATGTGCATAAGGATGACTTCGAGTTATAGAAAAAGGTAAAATTGTTTCATAAGGGTATGTTACCTGGGGTTAATATTGATAAAGACTATGTATTTAGGTTAAAATTGATATTATGTTTACCATTTAATTCAATATTGGTGAAATATTTGTTCTATGGAATTCATAGTTCGCTGTTTTTAGTTCATCAATGCAGTACTTAGATGTACATAGTTCATTGATTGTATTACCGATGGGATGGAATGAAAACATATATTGCTGACTTTAAGGTGATGTGTTTGACTTGTAAATAGGTTAATGAGGTGCTAGAGTTATTGAAAAGGATACCTCATTCTTTACCGGTGCCCGAGTGGAAATTAGAAAATATATCCATGGATTTTATTGTGGGATTACCAATGAAATCTCTTAGTAACAATGCAATCTGAGTTATTTTTGGTTGATTAACTAAATCTTCTCATTTCATTCCTATATGAGATTAATGTTTTTTAGATGAAATTTCTCGGTTTTCTATTAATTGACTGTCTGGTTGAATGAAGTTATGTTATCCACTGTATCTGATCGTGACCCCACTTCACTTCTATCTTTTGGAAAGGCCTTCAGATAGGTGATCGTTTCTTTCTCAATGCTTCTCCATGGAAATGTATGATGCATTTTGGAAGGAAATAAAAGTTGAGGCTAAGTATCATTGGACCCTATGAAATCTAAGAAAAAGATGGATCTGTTTCCTATATAGTGGATTTACCTCACTGTTTATCCTAGGTACAAAATTTGTTTCATGTTTCAATGTCACGAAGGTATATGCCAGATTAATATATTTTTTTGAGTCCAGAGGTAGTTCAGTTGGAAGAGAATCTTTCATATGAGGTACAACCAGTCCAGATTCTTGACCAAAGTGAGAATGTGTTGCAGAATAAGGTAATTCACTTGGTAAAGGTTTTGTGGAAAAACCATATGGTTGAATATGATATGTGGGAATCTAAAAATGCTATAAGGGATAAAAACCTCCATTAATTTGATAAGTGAATAAAATTTTGAGGAAAACATATTCAAAAGGGGTGAAGGATGTTACATACCAGGTAAATAAAAGATATGATATTTTCACATGTATTAATATTTGGAATTAAATATTAATTTTACTTTAATGTTAATTCTATGTTCTATGGTGTACCCAATATGAAACAATGAGTTTCTTTTAAATCATAATTTGAACA
Source organism: Viscum album (assembly GCA_963277665.1). Classification (NCBI taxonomy): domain Eukaryota; kingdom Viridiplantae; phylum Streptophyta; class Magnoliopsida; order Santalales; family Viscaceae; genus Viscum; species Viscum album. Next base: position 791,646,438 of record OY728143.1, on the reverse strand, counting down.
CAATGTGGAGTAATACAATAAATTAATAATGTAATATAATTTTTATAAATTTTATTTAACACATATCCATTATATTGGAAAAAATTATTACATCTATCTAAAATAGGATTATACATGTTTGTTTAATGTATTTTTATCCATTAAAAGTTATAGGCTTAAAATGTTATTGAATTTAATTTTATGAGTAAATACATTAATATTGTTTAAAAGGTTGATTTACTACCTTTTGGTGTCAAATCCTTTTTAAATATAATTTTTTCACTTTTATATATTCTATTTGAAAAAATTAAAATTCTTCGTTATAATAGTGGCATAAAAAATTTTACATCGGAAGAAATTTTTTTATTTTTCGGATAAATTTCATTTTTAATGAGTAATTTAAAATACTGCATTTTAATTCAATACTGTTTTTTGATCTAATTTAGTTATTTGGATAGATTATATATTTAAATGGTTTTAAAGTGTAATTAGATAATATTTTTACCATTTAATCCAATTTTGGCCATTATAAGTAATTTAACTTAGAAATTGGACATAAAAAGTATCAATCTTTTGATAGTTATTATTTATTAAAAACCCACTTTTGTTTTGACAATGAGAGTTAATTTTAAATACATTTTTCGACTTCTGGGTTATGAATATTTAAAAATATGTTCTATATTTTGAGTCATGACGTCCAAATTTCATAAATAGGTAATTATATTTTAAGACGTTATGAATATTTACATCAGTAAATATTTTATTTACCATGGTTAGAGGGAATATCTGGTAAATAAGGTTATACAAATATTATTATTATAATATTAAATTACCCTAAGATGTGTCATATTCCTATTCATTGATAAAGTTCAGACCATGGGCATCCTTGGGTCGATTTTGGGACCCCATGAATCCCCTTGGGATTTATAATGACACTTTTTATTAATTAATATAATTTAAGGAAAAAATAACATTAACATTTATATTTACTAAAAAAAGTACACGGGGTTATATAGGTGATCTCTTTGACTATGGGATTTCATTCTAAATATAATTTTTTTTCAAAAATAATTTTATTTTATTTATAATTTGTAGACATCAAATAAATATATTTATTTAAGACAAAATGATGATGAAATGATTACCTCATTAATGATTGTTTTAAATAAACGAGATTATACATGTAAAAAAAATTAACCTCATTATGCCATCCCTGAATTTTATAGATTAGGTTGAATTTTTATATTTCAATTATTTTAGGTAGTTCGAACGAATCAAGTTTTTATAGATTTTCAAAAGGCTTCATATGAATAGTATTTAAATATATATAAAAAGGTTTTCAAATTAATCAATATTTTATATACATATGTAATAATACAAAAATTATATGATTAGGACAAATGACATAGATATGATTTAAATTTTCAATAATGATCCAATTGTTGTTTTATTAGAATTTTAAAGTAACTATATTAACCTTATACAGTGAATACACAAGAAGACATGATAAGTGTCAAATTAGCCACCTAAGGGTTAATGCTAAATGATAAGGTAAATTTTAAAACAAACTTTTCTAAAACATATTGGATGATAGGATTTATAATTATAGTAATCTTATCATTGAATTCAATAAGTTTAGGACTATTTTAAACCGATATTTAGATTATAATACAATAATATTTTGAATCCTTCTTAAATAGTCTATCCTTTCCCTAATAAAATATTATCACATCTAACCCATTACTCACATCCCTTGTACCCCATGGATCATACAACAATTTCATAAATAAGCTCCCATGATCCATCCCTCTTTTCTAGAAGACTTTACTTGGTTAGATATCACTTCAATAATGCCTTTTGGTTCAATCCAAAGGGAGTTACCCAATTTAAAGGTAATGTCTTCGCTCAAGGTTCTGTTCTTTTATTTTACATATTCATTCCTTATGAAATTTTTATTTTTAAATTAAATAAAACTATCATTATACTCAATAAATTAGGTTGTTGATATGAGAAGTTTATAAATACAATTACACCCACCTTCATCTAAAGGGTATAGATCATAATGTTTTTGTGGATGGTGAAATACAGCCTCATGAAACACTGATTGTTCAATCCTCTCCAACCACCTCTTATGGTGACCATTATGATGTAACTGTATTTATATATGAAATATATTATTTTTATGTTAAATCTATGATTCTTTGTGTTTCATTTAAATCATACCTTTATGGTTTCCATAATGAGTAAATATGATAACCGCATTTGAGTAAGTGCAGACTATTACCCCCTCAATGTAATATGACTCGTTCATGCCATAAGTGGGAAATTTAAAGGATGGTGTTACTGAACTATGTAATATATATAATATATGATATTATACCGGAATAATAATATACCTATGTATCATTTGGTTTTCATTTCTTTTAAAATGAAAAAAATAAAATGGAAATAGCGTTCATGTGTACGTACGACATACCGTCTCAAAGAAAATTGCATTTAATTTTCATACATTAAAATGTTATAGTCGATTCTAAATACATATATACTAGATATATATGATATATAAATCATTAAAATCATCCCGGATACAGTTAATTTTCGACTACATAGACAATTTATAATTACAACAACTTCATTTTTCCCAAGTTCTGAACATCGAAAAAATGTCCATTATGAACTCAAATAATTAACTAATTGTTATGGAAAAATAATAAGTGATATTGAAGGAATAATAAACATGAAAAAGGTTCTTATGAAATTATAAAATAACATATGTTTATTTTTTGGGATAATTAAGAACTAACGGTCATGTCGGACACGAGGTAAGGGACTTCATCTCAATCACCTTAAAATAAGGAATACATTTATTTATAAAAAACATTGTCTTATATGATATATAAATTTTATTGAATTATATTTTCATTCAATGGGAATATTTTATCTATAATGTGTTTTACTAAACCACAGTAGTAATGTTTTTAAACATTTCGGCAACAATGACCTCTCTGTCGCCGTAATCGTTAGTTTGCTTCCTCTATAAGCCATAACGTTTTTAGAAGGAATGAAATCCCTTATTATGTTTTTTGGGTGTTTTGGTATTGAAAATGGTTTTTGAAATGGATTTATTATTTCAATATGTGGAAATTATTTCTTGTGATTTCAAATGAAATGTTATTAATTAAATGATTATATTTTCAATATTTTGTATGTTATGATTTTGTAATGGAACATGGACATTTGATGGGTGGATAGGTTATAAACTAAATTATAGGTGGTGAAATGATAAACAAGGATGGGTGGTTGCGTTATAACCTATAATGCATTTGGTATAGAATTCTTCCGTATGGATATTCCATTAAGTGATATGTGTGATGGTCGACCAAATCATTAATCTATTTAAGTATGTTTATGTGCAAAGTTACGTTCATATGTTATGTGTTATTTTTATGGGTTTTATGGTAATATTTTGGTTATAAAAAGTTATGAAAATTATAACTTATTCAGTGAAGAGTATTTACAACTTCATAATGGTGAAAATTATTACTTATGATAAAGTATTCATGGTTTACTTGTTGTTTGTAAAAACTAACATTTTCCCTTCATTGTTTATCCCATACTGGGCTTTTTACGATCATCCAATGTTTTTTTGACTGATTTCCACAGGACTCATAAGTGAATAGGGGTAGGTATGGGATCAAGGAAAATTCATGATCTCAAAAATATGGAATTAGAGATGTCTTTTTTTTTCATGAGTTTTTTATTTTTTGAAAAGAGGGATATTGAGTTAAAGTGTCTACATAAAATATTCATGTTTTTATGTATATGTTATGATGAAATTATATAAATCTCTATAATTGAAAAATACTCAATTTGAATAATTAAATTAATTTATCATTATGTGATGTTTATGGTCAGTTATTTTTATATAATTTTCATAATAAAATAATAACAAAAGTATATATAATATTAATAAATGAAATTATGATTATGAATACACCATTATGGAATCTCATTACAATCAAATAAAATTGAATATATTACTCATCAGTGCATACAACCTACCGTCTCTAGTAGAAATATGATTATTTTTTCACCAACATATTTTTTAGTTCGTAATAATTATTGTATTGTTATTTATGAAATATAATTAAGACATAATTATACTTATTAAAAGATAATATCATGTACAAATTCATATCATCCATTCTATTAGTTAGTGATAAAGTCAGTCATTTGTATATATGGACAATGATCTCCACGAAGTGATGGTATTTTTTTTATATTTCACATGTATAGTAATAAGGATTGTATTTATTAATATATATGATATATATGTTATAATAATAAATTTTGAATTTTTAATTATTATTTACCTTTAATTCATTCCATCTATTGAAAAAACTAATCAAGGTTCACATGTGCACATGGCCTGTTGTTTCTAAAAATAGAGTAATTCATATTCATATCACAAATTTTTTTAAGGGGATAGTGACTTTGAAAAATAGACCAACTTGAAAATATTATAAAATATAGGTGTAATATGAGCCTAAAAAGTGGAATTATATTACAATCCTTACCATTAAGAGTGAGTTAATTAATGGGGAGATCATTCATCCATGTAATTTCTTTATCTAGTCCATTTATAGAAAGTCCATATGAAACCATTTTTTCTTCATGATAAATATGAGGGATGATGTAGATGATATCGAGAAGAAAGCTGGTGAAATTCATTTACTGGGTGGAAACCTTCCACAGAAGTTGTGTCACAAAATTACAAATCACTTGTATAATGATATTATAATCTCTATGAATCCATATATTGTTCCATCCTTATTTCGTTTCAAATGATATAGCTTGTATCATACTCATCATTTTAGCCTCTAGAGAAGAGGCAATGCTGCAACATCTAAAAAATCATATGAGTATCTGAAAAAGGAGATTCCTTTTCACAATGCGACAACCTGTGGGAACTATATTTCCTTTAGAGGCATCATCAACATTTAAATTAATATAACTAGGAAAGTGAGCTTTCCAAAACACTTCAAAAGGCAGTCATGGTAAGAAAAAAATAATATCAATATGAAGGCATCGTAGAATTCTATTATCACTCACAGTGTTGTTTCAATGACCTTTTTTTCAATTATCTAGCTTTGCATATTGTAATAAGTATTAGTATCTTACGAGAATTATGGTTTAATGAGGATATATCATGAATAATTGAATATCTATTTTACCAGATCACATCATGATGTTCATAAATAGTAGCAAGGAATAGATTATTAAATTATTTAGAACATTATATTTTATTACATCTCTTTAATAGAGATTCAAAATAGAAAAAACTCATTCATATGCCATAAACACATCCAAAATATAGTCTTGAATAGGATAAGTAGTGTAAAAATAATGAAATAGAGGATTATAATATTCTCTATGTTGATTATAGAGTCTACACTAATAAGAGATTTGAATTCCAAATGATTGAAGGTACCTGTCTGTGGGAACCTCATTGTGGGAATGTCTCCAAATAAGAGTGAATATTATGGGATTTATCCAAAGTTTTTCAGAAATATTTTCCGTCCAAAATCACATTTACTATTACAAAAATTATGAATATAATTTTTTATGATTATTGAATACCATTATGAGTAGGCTCCAAAATTACAATGTTGTCAGTGTTTGATAATGGGTAGTTGTCAATGACATGCGTAATGGTATCAAGGAGAAGAAAATTTTAAGAATTTATCATATAACTAATTGACTAGTTAGTACTCTCATGGGTTTGTTCATGAGAAATCATAAATTATAAGTGTGTTCCAGAACACATATATAACTACAAATTCCAGGAGGTGTTCCTAGAAACCATATATTTGGAATTATTCATAATGCTGGAAGAAAGATTTCTTAATTGATGGCCAGATATAAGAGATTAAGAATCATATATTTCCATTCATATGTTTGATGAGAAATATATTTTTAGAAAAGTGATAAAATCAGATTTATTGTAGAGAAGGTTCCTTGTGAGTATGTCTTGAAGGCCCTCATTAATGTAATTGATAGTTTTGATGACAATACCACATTTCTTAAATGTTTTGTAGCAAGTCGAACATGGGATGGTTGAAAGATTCCATTCTAGAGTGCTACATATCCATATAATGTTTTTATTCAGATATTATATTTTTTGATAAGACTAGTGGGCCATTGATATATCATAATAGAATAACCCATTTGTTATAAATAATAGATTTTACAAGGATATTCTTCCGAAAATATATATAGATTTACCTTTCCATGAAGATAACTAATTATAAACATGGCGAAACATTGTAAAAATGTAACAAGACTTGGGTATGCCTCAAAAAATGTGAACACCAAGATACGCAAAAGGAATAGAACCATATTTTATTCCTAAGTAAATGTTAATTTTACATTTCCTACAAGGAGTAACATTTTTCCAAAATAAGATAACACTCTTTTTACAACTAATGGATTGAATAGATACCTCTTTATAGTGATTGATGGTGGTTTTTAGGTTTTGAATGATTCTTTTATCACATTTTTGGAAAATGATAATATCAGCAGCATATAACAGGTGTGTGATAGATTTCATATTCCTAGAAACATGGATCATCTTGAGTTTGGTCAAGTCCCCAAGACGAGTGAGCAGGAGACTAAGATAGTCTTATGTAATAGAAAAAGGAATGAAAGAGAGGATATGGCATTCCCTAACACCATTGGCTAATTTGAAATATCCCCAATGAGAGCCATTATCAATAATAGAAATAAATGTTTAATTGAACAAGTTTATGATTACAGTGATAAATGAATTAGAAAAACCAACATACTGAATCAATATGAAGATAAATAAGAATCCATGGTATAAATAGATTTTTTAATGATAAGGTTAATGGAAATGTTGCATCCTCTATTGGATTTCATTAATGTTTTGAGGTACTCAGAGGCATGCGAAATGAATTGTTATTTCGATATACCCTTAATAAACCCAAACAAGTTATAGGAGACAATTGTTTCTATGATTGTTGAAAGTCTATTATCAATAAAGTTAGTGATGACATTATAATGGGTATTAATAATAACAATGTTCCTTAAATGATGAATATCAAAAGCATTGTCCACTTTTGGAATCAAATAAAGTCATTGATAATTTTGATAATGTGGAAGTACAACATTATAAAATAATTATATGAAAATCTAGCAATCATCAGATTGAATAACATCCCAATAATGTTGATGGAAACCATTATTGAATTGATAATGATCCAAAGCACTATCAGGATTCAATCTAAATGTGTTGTCATTAATTTCATGATAATGAATAATCCATCGAAGAAAAGTTCTCTCTTTATCACTGACCACCATCCGAATGACCTCATGTAAGAATAAATTGTTTTTGTTTGGGCCATTAAATTGAGATTTAATGTAAGAGAAAATGTGATTAGTAATATCATCTTCATTATTGAAAATGTTGTCCCCATATTTTTAGATGGTTAGAAGTCCTCATTTATTCCTTAATCTCTGAAGCGAATTATAGAACATAGTATTCATGTCACCATTAGATAACTCATTAACATGAAATGATCATTTTAATATGTTCACTTTAAATAAGAGAAAATCATAAAGATTTACTAAAATGTTGATTTCATGATTCTGATCAATGTTAAAATATGAGATAGTTTAATTTTTTTAGGTTTATTTAGCTCATCATCAAGTTGAAACATTCCATTAATAATTTTGTTGTCATTAGAATTGTACCAACATTGATAATCTATTTAAGGTATTTTAACATAACAGAGAAAAAAATGGAATCATTACAGTTTTTCCTAGAAGAATATTAATTTTTTTATGATACCAGTGCATTCAGGGTTAGACAAACACATAATTTTTAACCTGAAAGGTACCTAGGGATTCATATTTCGGGTGGTTACATTGACCAGAATGGGATGGTGGTTAGAGTGTAGCACGTGAAGGGTGGTTCTAGAGGTGGTGTGTTATTTATCTAAAGCAAGGAAATTCGTGAAGCCTCTATCCAACATGGGGTTGATACCCTATTATAAATCCTTCTACACTAATAATTCTTTTCACATTATATGTATGTCTCAACTGGGGAATATTTCCATTCTATGTTAAAGTTTTATTGAATTTTTTTAAATTATATTTTTAATTTAAAATAATTTTTACCCATGTTTGAATTTATAAAAATGGAATAGAATAATTATTTTATATAAATTAGGATGGTTGTGAAGTGTATGATAAAATATTACAAGGAAGGATTTTTTAAAGTATATAGAATGAAAATATTTTAAACATGTTAATGAATAACATATTATATGAAGAATAATTTACAATATAACAAATTACTTTATACTAAAATATTTCCCACTATTATTTCTTGTATTTAAAAAAATCTTAAAAAAAGAAAATATATTTTCCCCATAATTTTTTTAAATTTATTTCATAAAAATAATTTTTTTTAAAAGATTAAAATTAATTAACATTAGTTGATCATTAATATGGATATTATCCAGGTATACAATCCCTATTTTTTTTAAAAATTGATTATTTAAATTGAGGAATGATTTATATGAATATTATTTCCCTTATATGATTTTTGTTATGATGAAATATTTGTAAAACCATTATCGTTTAATAATTTGAAATATTGAACCTATATCTAACCCTAATTATATTTACAATGATAATAATCATTGTAAATAAACATGGGTATCAATTCAACGGGCATGATCAATATGGGAAAGAGGTGTTTCCAAATATACAATGGGAAATGTGTGACATGTTTGAATATAATTTTTCTAGATTATGGTAGAGAACATTAAAATAGGATATGATACTTCTATATTTTTTATTATTCCACACTTTTAGGACATAATGTTATGGGTAATGATGTATTTTTGATGATTTATCATTCATATATCCCATTTTTTTAAATAATATTGTATTATAACATGAAAATTTCTTATAATCTATTACTAGTTTAGTATGAACATTCTATGTTATGTTCATGCCCAAATACCTTTATTCATATCTTCTTGTTGAAATTGATCCTATAATGATATCTCAGGAAATTTCCCTTACACAGAATCAACCCTCACCCTTTATTAGGTTTACTTCCCCTAAGTTATGATGGTTATTTTATGAAATGTATTCAGAAAAGGATTTCATTATAATAATGACCATTTCAGGATATTTTGATGTTATTTCAGAAAATATGATAATTTTTTAACTATTATCACATGACACTAAAATATAATTGTGCTCAGGAATGTGTTTATGAAATTTAGTTTATATATATAAAAAGATGATAGAAGTTTTATATATTAAATGACTCACCTGTTATAGATGGGATTAATGGTAAAAGACATTAACTAATCCTTGTTAACTATTACATGTGAACATTATGAGATTAATTAATCTCCAAACAAGGGATTCCTATGGAAATGGATTCTTATGGAAAGGGATTCCAAGATAGATGGAGGTGTGTTCCTCTAATGGGGTGTATCCAACTATCATGTTAATAATATGTATCAATTACATAACACTTTATATAGGTCTATATGAATATATTTATTATTAGATAATTGTTTAATTCATTCATTAATGATTAGGGTTATAAATACATTGGTGAAATCAATAGGGATATGGTAATGTATATGAATAAGACTATTTATAAGGATATCTTTAAGGATATGTTTAAGGATAATTATATACATATAAAATATCATGGTATTATTACGATGGATAAAGAAAGGTATTTCAATGAAATTATATCTTTTTCAATAATTTCTAAGTGAATGTGGATTTGGAAAATTAGTACCTAGGTTTAAAAAGCCTTTGGATGGCACATTGATCTCGACTTGGTCATCATATATTTCATGAAAATGGGCCATTCATCACACTGATTTTGAGAATCCTAGGGGATATGCTTTGAAAATGTAAAAAATCCATACAAAAAACAATTAATTATTTAAAAAATGGACCAAAATAAATTAGAATAAACATAATGTGTAGTAGGTTTAAAATAGTTTTTCATGTGTTAGATATCCTATAAATTATTTCTCATGATTATGTTGTTTGAAAAATGATTTGGGTTTCTAATACGTGATTTATAGTTTTATTCAGTGGATATAACCTGAATGAACAATGATAATTATGAGTGTGATAGAATATGCAAGGATTTTACTATAGAGAATTCAAATGTTATAGGATTTCTAATGCATCATATTGTTTTTATGGAACTGGTAGCCCTATGGGAATCTATATTTTATATTGGGTTTCCAAATTTAAAAATTTATAATATAAACAAAAAAACTATTAAACAACAGTGTAGTAAAGGATACCTATGTCTAACATCAAACTAATAATAGGAATGTCTGGAGAAAATGTTAATTAATTAAAAAAATACATAAACTAATTTCAATTTTATGAAAGTAAATCAATATTAATTATAAATGGATTTTTGGTGAGAAAGGGGGAATAAAATATAAAAATGGGTCTAACCATCAATGAATAAAGGATTGTGAGATGAAAAGGTAGGAAAAAAAAACAATCATGTATTCTTTAGAATCAGGTAGAAGACAGTATGACGGGCATGTAAAACACTCTCCATCAAAATATCTTTTGTTTCTCAGTTACATCATTTTTAAAGGAATGGGTAACTCATAATATTATTTATACCAAAGGAAGAAACAAAACCCATGCTCATGGTTGATGTCTATAACATTGATATAATATTTAAAAAATCAATTCCATAAATAAATGAAATGTCCATTCTCTGGGAATGAAATAAATTAAAATCATTCCATATCCCCACTTACAATGTTCGTTAATGTAAAAAATTATAGAGAGGATTGAATTAAAGATAAAATATGATATCCAAACATGAATTATAATAAAATATAAAACAACCCATTTAATCAATCACTGATCATCATGCACACCACAACATAGTGATATCAAAATATCATTATAATCATTTGTGGTAGTAATGAAAATAGAATATTTACAAAAATGTGGATTCATTGCTTCGAAGTGGAGTTCTCTCATCTTGAATTATCTATAGTTGAGACCCATTCTATATATTACCTCTATATTAGGCCAGGATGACATTTTATAAGTCCTTTTGGTCAAACCCTTTGTTGCATCATTCAATCCCATATATGTGTATCTTTTTTTTCTATTTCCCCAATAATATGAGGCATGAAATAGAGTTTCACAACACATAATCATTATCAAGTGTTCGTTTTTCATATCAATATGTCCTGAATTTTCATTAGGTTTATATGATGGGTAACTATTTTTCACTGTATGTAATATCTTCACGACATGTCCAGAGTGGAGGAAACTCAATTTGAATCTAATGTCACATTATGAGATACATGACATGTAAATATTTTGCTCTATTTTAAAGGTCTGTATAATCCAAAAAATACTTTGTCATGCCATGAGCTACAATGGAAGCATGTATTTTTATTTAGATCCAATAGTATCCACTTTTTATTCATTTTTTATAAATATTTGGTAGTTACAATAAAATAAAAACCCAATAAGATGTACGATATTTGGAATGATTATTTATTTAAAAACACAAATCATTCCCTTAAAATGAAATAAATTGTATGCATGATATATAACTATTTAATACCTCTATATATGAATGATTACATTTCCTAAAATATGAAATCTCAATATTCTACAAAACAAATTCAACTTACCATAATTTATATTCAGTTTAAATAAAACCAATTGATAAAATGTCCAATAATCACTGCAAAAAAATAATTCAATGAGTCATTTTTCAATGATTGAAGTCAACCAATTATTTTACTTTTCCACTATTGAAATATTCAATCCCTGTCAACCATCCATTTTCAATTTTCATATAATTATCAGTGTGTATGGTACATTGAAATTACCTCACTATGAATTTTTATATTCAATATCAGGGTACAATTTTAAATAGAAATTAGGGAAATTTTCAAAAAATATAACATATCATAAGATTGAAAAGAATATAACTTATCAACCGTGTAAATATAATCACTGCAATTAATAATGATTCTGTAGTCAATTAAGGAAAGAATGGCTGTGATGATTTATGCTAGATAGGCTAATGATGTAAATCATATAAGGCAAAAAAGGATGTTTTACTATATTTTAATTTACATGATAATAATAAAAAAACTCATTAAAAATCTTCATTCATGAATTTCATTTATCTATCCACCTATAAAACAATAACTGGGACCATTATACATTTAGTTATAATTAATTAATTAACATATCATTCAATTTTTTTATATATTTTTATTTTTGGAAGTTGATATTGAGTCATATCTCATAGCCACCACTAAAAAACATATGGTAAAAATATTTTCAGTCTATAAAATGGAGATTTTTTAAAATCCAAAACCATATCCCAATTTTATGCAATTTTATATGTTTTCATTTTTCATATATTATTTAAATGTTTTCATAAATGATATGTGAATAATAAAATACAATGAAATGTGTTATATCATTTCCCAATATCGAAATAAAAATCCCTCAGTAATATATTCCAAACGATGAATATCCGGGAACACCCAATAATGTTCCCCCATATATATTCTCTTAAATATCCCAAAAGTATTTTGAGGAAGATATGGATGGATAAAATAATATTGTAACATGGATCATTTACTGACAAGGTTTGTTTTGAATTCTATGGTAATAAAAAGGATTAATGATATGTGGGTATGAGGATAAGTGCTTACAAAAATAATTAATAAAAAAATTTAGAAGTGATTATATTAATTCATAACATTAATAAGATTAAAATAATGTTGTATAATTAAAACAATATCGAGTATAAAAAATGAAAGAATGAATGGAATATATTGGCTTCTTGGATATCTCAATAATTAGATGAATGATTGGACAACTACTCATAGAAATAGATACAAATAATTAAATCAATTAAAGAAAATATTAAAAAATTAAAACATATCTCAATCTCATAAAAATTTCATTTAAAATAATCAGCATCCCCCCCCCCAAATCATGATTTGTCAAATCAAAATCAACATGTTTATATCTTCTATTTCTTTTTACCCACTTATCATAATCAAATTTATTTACAATGAAATTTAAATACATGGAATAGTAATTTTTTAATCAATAAATGCCTTATAGTTAAATAGAGTAAGGTAAGAATCAAATTGGTACATATAATTTTCAAATAATTTTCTAAAACAAATACATATAGGGAATATAATACATATATCTGAATTGAAACACTTACACCAGTTGCAATTGGAGAATTAAAGTTGTTTCTTCAATTTTCTTGTACTGTATTAAGGATGTGTATTTATTACATGATATGTATTTTGTCTTCAGGATGTAAATAGTTTTCATGACATGTAATTTCACTAAATTTAATCTTCAAATTTCCTTTTACTAGTTTCCACTTTTGGGTTGTGCCTATATGTTGGACTAAAAAAATCAGGTGAATGTACTAGACCATCTAATATTCTCATAAATAAAAGGGGAATATAAATTGAATCAATATATAAAATTAAATCCAAATAAATAAATAAATATAAATTCCAAATAAGTGATAAAAATAATGATACCTTCTAGAAGCTACTAATTTTAAGTGGTATTTTAGCTTAATTATACCTAGGTTAGCTAAATAGATGGTGGTAATGGGATAAAAATCTAATGCTTAGCAAAGCATGTTGTTTAAATCCTCCTGGTTTAGTATGAATTCACATATATGAAATTGTTGTGGACTTCAGGGGTGGTGGCTCATGTTAGAGTAGTATAAGTATTTCAAATAAGATCTCAGCATCAATCCAGGCATGGTAAAATTCGTCTTTTTCAATTGTTGGATACATGTGTGGAATTTCATCAATAGTAAATCCTTATTCAATATCTAGTTCCTCAACATATTCTATTGGTGATGATTATTTTTGTTCTTCTGTGGTCTCAATGTAGAGTGTAACTAACTATTCATCTTCTTCATACAGAAGATAGAATATTTATAATTTTTTATAAATGTTGTAGTTTTCACTATCTCTTATTTAGATTTATCCTCCTCTTATTTTATTTAATTTTCATATATTGTTTTTCTAAATTTTTCTTCATCTCATTCAATTTTAGTAATATATATATCCTATTCATCATCTTCATTACCAGAAAAATCATGTGAATTGTGATTAGAATAAAAATAAGCATCCAATTTGGTACATACCTGGAGATAATTGTCCACTATTACTTTATTGTTATACTCCTCATAGAATTATGGCTCTTGGATATATAATATTTAATATTCAAAAGTTGGATATTATTATGGGGACTCCTTAGATTGATTATTATTATTTCCCACTCAAGTGAGTGGTTATGACATATCTTCTATCACGAAGGCGATACTATCCTTGGTATTCATTTAACCTAACAGTCCTTTCCTCACAAAATAATTCATAATCTGATAGAAATTATTAAAAATAAATTAAATAATAATTATAGTATAAATTCTTTAAAAATAATTGTTTAAAAAATAATTTTTCTAAATAAATTAAAAAAATAAATTCTCTTCTCTTATTTCATGCAATAAAATAAAAAAATTTATATCCTAGTGGGAATAATTATTTCGCGCCAGGTTACCGAATTTAGAAAATTTTAAAATGAAACAAAAAAACCACTAAAATACATGGTAGTACAAGATATAGATGTCTAATTTTAAAAAAACCCTGATAGGGTTGGGTAAAAAATTAAATAAATTAAAAATACCTAAATTATTTTTGATTTTTATAAAATAAATATAAACTAATAATCATTGGATTATTTAAGAACATTTGGGAAAAAATATAAAAATTGTTCAAGGTAGAAATGAATCCAGGTTCATCAGTTAATAAGGTATGAAATAACTAACTAAATATCATGCCATAATTGTATTTGGGTCACACATAGATAAATTTTCATGTAAGAAACTATCCATTAATGTCTCTCATTTTCACATGATCAATTACATCATATTGTAATGAATAGGTTACATGAATCCTTATATAAAAATAAATAATAAATAATCACAGTGGTCATAATAGAATTCTAATATTGAATAAATAAACCCAATCAATCTAGTTAATGGTAATTCTTAATGAGATATGAAATTATACTCAATACATAACTTCTATTACAATGGTCATGAATGAAGACTTCAGGGAAATGATATAATTGAATAATGAATTTGAAATCCCAATAAGAATATATATCTATGAAATAGAATCAAATATAAAATAACTTTTAAAATAAATAAATGATCATCATTCAAGACACAACTCAATGAAATATCCCACTCATTCTAAACATGAGTGAGTGTAGAAAATAGATAAATAAAATTCATTGTAAAGATAGAAATATTTCTCTGTGTTGTTGTGATCCTATCAAAACCACATCCTGATTCCAGATATATTCTATAGTCTACCACATGAGTATCCTAGTGGGTTGTTTTATAAGTCCTTTGGGTAATACCCATGACTGAAAAATTCAACACCATATCTATGTTTGTTATTTATTTCTGTTTCCCTCAAAATCCACGACATGAAAAGGAGTTAAATGACAAGTAATTTATTTCAGCGGTGTTTTTTTAGATCATAAAATATTAAATTTTCATTACTCATATTTTATTAATTTTTTTTTCTATTTTTCACATCGTGTAATATCTTCACGACATGTCTTGATAGGCTGAAAAACTATTTAAAACTCATGTATTGTAATGATGTACACGACATGTAAGCATTCAACTCTAGTTTTAATTTTTACAGCATCCATAAGAATTTCCACTTTTCATTCCTCTTTCATAAATCAGATTTTTCTAACAGGAAACAATAAACCAGTAACTCAATTCCCAAATTTTATTGGATATTAATTTAAATACATCAATTATTACATTAAAATACAATAAAATGTTTGAATAAAATATAACTATCCCTAACATAACATTATTACGATATAAAACATGATTAGATTCTAAATGGTCAATCGAGGGATCTACATACTGTTGAATCCTTCAAGATAAAACACCCACCTACTTATAATAGATATTTTGATTCAGTAGTTTCAAAATGAATGATCAATATCAGTAAAAGAATATTTTTTGTCATTTAGTGAATGGGACATGAAAAATTAATCTAATGAATTTATCAATTTGATAGTGTAATAGAATAATGGTTGACTCTTTTTAAGAAAGAAATATAAGAGATAAAATGTTATCTCTGTAATTGGAAGTGTTAATGGGGATATTTTTAGAATGTAGATACTTGATATTATAAACACAAATATGGTGAATTAATTCCATTAAATTACCCAGACTACTGATTAATCTATTTGTACCCTTGATGATTTTTAATTTAATTCAGTCTACCTATATTGTTTAATCATCACCCCTTAATGATAAATTGGTTGATATATTGGTTGGAAAAAACCACATCTTCTTATGTACATTAATATAAGGGACATTAGTAAATAAAAGTTGTTATTCTATGTAATTTTATGTTTGATATGGAAGTGATATATTACCTCCACTACTATGGTGTTGATAAAGGAATATTGACTCTCGTGGAAGCTAAATGGTGGAATTAAATTTCTTCCATATGCATAAAACAAATATAGGATGATGCTTTAAGGTAAAATATAAAATAGAACTGAGAAGTGATGGAAACCTATCATGGTGGATTATAATTCCCATGTATTTCTAGATGATATTAAAGGGATTATAATGAAATCGATCAGAATAGGAACCCATATTAAACCACACAATAACTCCAGTGTTACTCATGAAATAAGAAATGTAATTATGTGAATCAATGTACCAATCATTTTTTAAATATGAATTATTAGAAACAACAACCAATAAAGGAAATGAATAAAATGAAATATTATGCAATCAAAATTGTTGAAGTGAATCTGGATAATTAGGGAACTATTATCCTTCTATCCATAGATGGTATTTTTATGTTTGATATAGAATGAATTACCCCTATGGATATCATTTCATAAAAATTTCATTGGATTATATCCCATTACATGGATTATATAATAACAAAATCACATTTATTGTTACATTAGTAAAGGTATTAACCTACACATCAAATGAAATTTTATTCTATATTATAAGATAAAATATATAGAGGAAGTGATTAATTAAAATTGAGAATATTCTATATCTCTAATATATTAAGAATTATGTATAACATCACTGGATTATTATTTTATGGTTGATCAAAATTTCAATGTCGTTTAAAACCCATTTATGCATTAATGGAATGTGAGTTTCCTATGATTAGTAATATTTCATGTGAAATTTTTATAAATAAAATACATTGGTTTTATATAAGTTTTAGAAAAAAATGTCATTAGGGGGTAATTCCTTTAATCATTATGCACATATGATTGATAGATCTTGTAAAAATTACGGATTATATGTTCATTGATGTTTTTGTAATTATGGGGTTTTACTAATCACTGAATGTATCAAAGACACTTATTTGTGACTATATATTATATATCCCGTGATAATATTAGCTGAAAATATATTAAAGAGGTGGTTTGGTTTTACGGTGTACAACATTAAATTTTATCACATATGGATATTATGCCAACCTCAATTTTTTGGTGAAGTCTTTAGAAAGTTCATAGTAGAGAGTTGAATTTAATAATGGTGTACTATTCTTAGATATGGGGTTATTATAAGAGAATTCCTGAAACCATATAAGTCCATAAAATATGTAGTTCGATGGATTGTAATGGTGGTTGGGATCAACACCTTTCATTTGGATGTGTTTTATTGTAATAATTGATTTCAAAAGAACATTTAGATGGACCGTATGAATCCCTTTATGGATAAAAGTGTACAAATACAACGTAGTGAAATGATGTTTCCAATATAATTTTATTAGGGGCTGATGATGGTAATGAAATGGAATAGATGTTTGGATCAATTTATTGTCACATCAGAGCATTTCAGACTCAACATAAAATAATATGATGAAAATCATTAGAATGATATGGTGTTTGATGTCGTTTACATGATATTAAAAAAATATCAAATGGGAATATGGAAATTATATTTTAAATGATGGTAAAGTGAAAACATAGCTATATCAGTCACATTGAAATTGATGATTTTTAGGGATAAAATATTATCAATTAGTGATTCTAATGAATCTCCACATGTCCATGAAGTGATCCATTTTTTTCACCTTAGAATTTTCATACATGATTATTTTACATGTACAAAACTATTATGTCATATCTATAAATAAATACAATTCTTATTAACAACAAAATATAACTATTCTAGATCGTATATGTAATTTTTGACTAAACAAGACAACTCGCCTAGATAATGTTTATGCGTAAAATGTAAAAATTGGAAATTTATGTTGTAAAATAATTATATAATAAGGAAGTGGAATCTTTATTTTTTTTATCTGTTTGAAAACATATGATGGATCAATTCAGTTTATTATTTGGTAAAATATAAGACTGTAAAAATGTATGATATATTTTTATTTAAATAATTTTTTTAATCACATTCATTCACACAACGTGATGTTTTAGAAACCACTTAATATTATAAATATTATCTATTTTTTTATTTCTTAGCCATTTTAATGGTGGGTAGTAATATGGATAAAATATTTATGAAATATATATATTGGATTTTATCATTTTTAATTTATTCTAATACAATTAGAAAATAATGAAACAATTTTTAGTAAAATCATTTAATTCATAGAAAATACATTTTCTCTATTAATTTTTTTTCTTATAAAAATTATCTAAATATTTAATAAAATGTATTTTGATTATTTATTTAAATTTTAATTTCTAAATTACTCCAAGATTATTTTTTTGTGAATTTTTTTAAATTATTTATTTTTAAATTTATAGTTGTAATACACATTTTTATTAAAAAAAATATATTTATTAAATTTTTTACAATTTTAAATTAAATTTCTGTTATTATTTAAATTTTATATTTCAAATTAAATATTTTGTAATTAAATAATTTTTAAAAGGATTTTATACATGAATCTAGTATACAAACATTTTCTTTTTAATGTGGGAATGCTTTTGGAAAACCATATTTCATTTTCCTTTTTGATTTTATTTTTAAATTAGATTTTACAAATTCTATGATTTTAATTTTTTTAAATTTAATACATATATGGAATTAGTATTTTTTTATTTCATAAGTAATTCCTTATTATTTTGTATACCATATGATTCGTAATAATAGAAATTTCTGTTCCCATGATTAATGATAAATCAAGTAATTAATGATTAGAAATAAAATGATATTAATTAATAAATGGTTCAAATTATTAACCAAATCATATTAGATAATTTAATCTAGGCCATAATCCTGAAATGGTATAATTTATGAAATATTTATCCACATTGATAAATTTATGACCATCAAAATGTTTTCTCTAATGAAAATCAAACTTTTTTTACCCTCTTGTTCATAATAATTGTATCATTTTTAATATGTTTTTTCAAGAGGTTTTCTAAAATAATTTAATTATTATTTAGATATAATAAAATTATCATAATCACTTTAATTTAATAATATTATTCATGGAATAAATTATTTCAATAATTTCTTACATAATGTTGATGCAATAATTTTTTAAATAATTGAATTAGCAAATAAATTACATTAAAAAATTAAATTATATTTACATTTTTATCATTAATGTAATGAATGTATTCTATTGTTGATCAGATTATTTTAAAATATAATAAAATGGTTTTTCTAAAAGTTTACATGTTATATTGATGTTTTTATAGTCAATGTAATGAATATTATTAAAATTATGAATAATTATATTTAATAAATTATATATTTTTTGAAGATAATAATAAATAATGAAAATATTTTATATTAACAAGGGGAATAATATATGGTCCCAAATTTAATACTTATAGAATTTATATTCCATTTGATAAATTTCGATATATATTAGTATTATTATATATATTTTTAGAAAAATTACAAATGATCTTTTCACCTCAATTATAAACGGAAACATTATACATCACTTCATTTAACTATATTCATCCTTATTGATTGACTATACAGTACTATATGCCCATAAAAATTCCTTATCATCTTTATTGAGGTGCCTTCATTCACAAAATACCAGTAGTATATTCCATTATAGAATGTAAAACTATGTCATTTTGATGAATACATAATCTCTCTAACGAATCAATTTATTTGTTACTCTTATTTAGATCCGATAAGGCTTTGAAATTTATCAGAACCTGTTTAATTATTTTTCCTTAATATTCTAAAATTTTATCATGATTATTAAAAACCCATTATTAATACACATTCCCATTCAAATATATGTGAATCCATCACTTATGTGTACGTACAACTTATCCTATCAACATAGCGATATAATTATTTTTTCACCGCCAAATTTTATTTATAGGAATCAGAAGGGTTTTAATTTATATATATATATATATCATGTTTATCAAATAATTATAATTTTTAAATATAATATAAATTTTAAATTCTTATAATACTATATCTGGGAGATATATAATATCGCTTGGGTAAATGTATGGAATACCATCTCCACAATGGGATGTGACACATTTTTAATTTATATTTCACATTGAATGTAATAATAATGTTATGATTAATATATATGATATAATTTCAATAAAATATTCTTTTATGCATAATTATTATTTACCATTATTTTATTCAATATTAAATGAAATTTATAATAGTGTTCATTAATAAGTACATCTACTGTCTCCATGAATGATGTAATTTAAATTTATATTCCAAATTTTTAATAAGTACTATAAGTATTTTTATATTAAATATATATTTTGTTAATACCATGATTAATAATATGTTATTGATGGTATGATGTGCAGTGAATACATAATAAGGCAGTCGCACCAAATCATTCTTGGAAAATGAAGCACTTATCACCCCAAAAAGTGACAATGAAAATTATTTATTAATAAAAAATCAATAAAATATTATAATGGAAGTCAAATTTGTATAATAGATATATGATTATTAAATATATAAATATATATAATAAATCTATATTTGTTATATATTTTTTTGATGAAGATAATTGAAATGTTATACTTGATGTAATGGATTTTCATTTTATAGTTTTTTATATTACATGAATGAATTATACACTAATTGTATCTTTAGGGTAGTATACATACCAACCATTAATACCTATTATGGTATATATTAAACAATTAATATTTATTTACATATCACTTTATTTTTAGATATTTAATGGGGTTTTTTCATCCATTACCAAATTTGGAAAGGATTATACAAAATCTTATCATCGTTCAGGAATGATTTTGATTAAGTATCACCTCAGGAATATTTGACTTCCATGTCCAGGTTTTATAAAAATATTTTATATTTTTTCTAATAACCTACTATTCATAAATGTAATTTTGACCAATTTTTCTTAATGAATGTTATGAATGGAATATTTGTATCATTTTCCTAAGGAGATTATTTGCTGCTATTTGAACAAAAAGTTGAATGGAATGTTTTTTAACCTATATAGAAAGATTATATTTTCAAACAAGCATGAATATTTATCAAATTGATGCTTCTTTTAAAATCAGGCATTGTTATTTTAAAATAAAACATTTACCTATATATGTAACATCCTAGGTAAATAAACAATATAACATTTTCAAATTTATTAATATTTGTGATTAATATATTAATATTACTTTAAAGGGAATTCTATGTTAAATGGCACACCCAGTACGCAATAATGAGTTTCATTGAAATCTTATGTTGCACACTAATAATATAATAATAATATTTTAAATGGTAGTAAATGCCTAGCCATTGTATTGGCAGGAATGAATTGAAATAAC
Organism: Viscum album; assembly: GCA_963277665.1. Taxonomy (NCBI): domain Eukaryota; kingdom Viridiplantae; phylum Streptophyta; class Magnoliopsida; order Santalales; family Viscaceae; genus Viscum; species Viscum album. Next base: position 791,624,481 of record OY728143.1, on the reverse strand, counting down.
TACAAAATGATTATATATGTATGTTAAATATTTTAATAATTTCCCAATAAATGAATGAGTCTTAAAATGAGAATTAATCCAATTCTAAGCATAAATATTCTAATATTCTTTAAAAGGTCTATTAACCACCTTTTAATGGTGAAATATTTTTTATCTAAACTACTTTTGTGAGTTTTATTTATGATATTTTACAAAATAAAATTGTTCTTTAAAATCGGGACATCAAAATGTATTTTTTGCTAATTTTTGTTATTTTATTGATAAAGTTCATTTTTTTAATGAATAGTGAAAAATGTTGTATTTTAATTCCAAACCTATTTTTAATATAATTTAATAATATGGTTAGATTATCTTTTAAATTGGGTATAAAGTGTAATTAAAATATATTTTCACCAATTAATCCTATGGTGGTCAATGAAATTAATTTCACTTTGAAATTGGACATACACAAGTGTCAATCATTTGATAGATATTGTTTCTTAAAAACACACTATTTGTTATGACAGTGTGAATTAATTATAAAATAAATTAGTGAAACATCTATGTTTTAAATTTGGTAAAATGGAAATCATTTTTTAATTTGGATTAGCAAATATATCTTAGTGTTAATGTTTTTTATTTTTCTAAAAAACAACAATTTTTGATGAATTTTGAAACCACTTAGGAGTAGTTAAAAACTAAATTTTTTGTATAAGTGATATTTTACCGCTTCTTTGAATTGAATATAAAAAATCAAAAATACATTGTTTTCATTATTAAGTAATACGTGGTTCATGTAGATGAAAATAATTCTTGGTGAATAGTATGTTTTGAGTTTTATTAACCACTATTAAAGGAAATTTGAGTAATTTAAGCTGAAAATAATATTATAAAAATATAAAAATACCTTGAAACATGTACTATCCATATTTTATGAGTCATGGCCGACCAAGATAATCCATGGGTCAATTTGGGGGCCCCATAGAGCCACTTGGGTATGATAATGACATTAATAGCATTATATTAAAAGTAAAAATAAAAATGTCACAAACATGTATTGTTTTACTAAAAAAATTTACATGGGGTTATATGAATAATATTTTTTACTATAAATATTAATAAAAAATCTAAAAATATTACCTACATCATGGTTTTTTGTTTATAATATTTATACATTAAATAAACGAATTTATTTATAACACCATGATGATGCAATGATAACCTCATTAATAAACTATATAAATAAAATGAAACAATAAGGAAATATATAATACTTAAACTTGTCTAAAACCTATTGGATGGGTGTATTTATAACCATTGTCACTTTATCCTCCAAATATATCATTGTGGAACATTTTAAATTAGAGAACCATTTTATAATAAAGTAACATTTTAAGATTTTTCGAAAGTGACCCTCCTTCCTCTTATAAAAGGCCCCCACCCCGACCCCCTTTCTCACACTTCTCAAGCCCTTGGCTCATCCAACCAAATATCATATTATCTCTCCACATCCCTATCCTACTCTTATAAGCCTCACTTTGGACAGAAGTTTTTCCAAGGAAGCCTTTGGCACGAATCAACAAAGAGTTACCCGATTTATAGGTAATGTCTTCTCTCGAGTTTCTTTCATTTATTTTCCATCATCACTAACCACTATCTTATTATTAATTTATTCCATAATTAAAAAGTATCATAAATATACTAGGATTTGTTTATGAAAAGGATTCTACCTACACTTACACACACCTCCGTCTAATGGTTAAAAAACATTATGTTTTTGTGGGTGGCGAATTACTGCCTCACGAAACGATGATTGTTCATTCTTTTTTTAACACCTCTCATGATGGACATTTTTATGGAACTATATTTATATATGATATATATTATATTTATTTCCTATATATGATTATGTATTTTATATTTAAAACATAACTTTATGCTTTGCATGTTGTACAAATGCGATAATTTCATATGAGAACTTGTGGACAACCACCCCCTCAAGTGATATGACTCGTTCATGCCATATATGGAACATATAAATAATGGAATAAATGAACTTATGTGTCCAATATGAAAAATATAGTATAATTTAATTATAATATATCTATATGTTCTTTAGTCTTAATGTAAATTAATATGACAAAAAATGAATGTAGCGATCATGCGTTCATACGACCTACCATCTCCATGAATGGTACATTTCATTTCATATCTCCAAACAATATGGAATACTATTAAATACATATATACGATATATATATATGATATTAAAATCCAGATAACCATTCTGGAGATGATTTACTTATAAATATATGGGAAATTCTTTTCAAATTAATACATTTTTGACTCATATACCGAACATCGACAAAACGTATGATATGAACTCAAATAATTAACTACATATTATAACATTATAAAATGTGATATGAATTGAATAATAAAATTTAAAGTAAGACCTTAATAAATTAAAAATTGACCTATGTTCATTATTCAGGAATATAAGGAACGAACGAGAACAAGTTGGACTTGAGGTAAGGGATTTCTTATCACACTTTTAATTCCGTGAGATTTCCATTATTCGCCACTTATTTGTTGTGTGTGGTGTATTGTGTAATGTAATTTCATATATATTATCATGATTCTATGAATACTCATGGTATTATGGTATTCATTTGGTGTTTATTATCTTTTGGTAATACGACTCGATTGATTAGAATGAGGTAAGGGGTTTTTATCTCACCTTTTATTCCCGTGAGATTCATACTACATTTGCCACAATTTTATTTTTTTGTGGTTTGTGTACTTCCAATTATTGTTTTCATTGTGTAATACACTTTAAACTATGGGTATTTACATCTTCATTGTATGATCCTTCTTTCGTGGGGAGTACGTTTCGAAAGTTACCCAAAACGGTTAGGTAACATTTCACCATCCTCTTTTTAAAAGACTCATTTTTATGAGGTATTTTAAGTTTCATCTTATTGTGTTGGTATATGTTATTTTATATCTTTATTACTGTAAATTGTATGTCCAAGTGATGAAATACACTTTTTATCTCTCATCAAATCATTTTCTAAATTTTAATGTGATGCTGTTAGGCTGTCAAATTTCTGTAAGGGAACTTCTTAACCCAATTTCTATTCTTTGGGTTAAACCTATACTCCTTGAAAATGTCATGCTATGAATATGTGTTGATGTCCTCTATTTTTTATACACTTAATATCCAATTATATTGGGTTTATTTATATTTTTCACACATAATTTTTTAATTGATTTATCCTTAATCTAAGGATACCGTCTTTGTACGGGACATCATCTCAATCTGTTTTCATTGAGTCATTTTTTTATTTCGACACGACATTATTTTATACGGTGAATAAAACCCTTTTTACTTTTAATTTCATTAAAATGGAATCTTTTCTCTATGAATCACTTTACTAAATGACAAAATGAATTTTTTTTTTATGTATGCGGTGACAACGACCATTTCCGCAGTCGTGAGTATTATTCGATCTATAGTTCCCTTAACAAGCGATAATGTTTTCAATATAAAATTAAATACCATATAATCTTTTTAGGTATTTTGATATTTAATATTGTTTTTAGAAGGTATTTTTTTCTATATCTTAAAATTTTATATTGTTATTGCAAAATGGGAATGTTATCTTTACTTTAGGCTTATGTTATATGGGATGATTATGTTATGGTTCTAAGACACTGTTAAGTATATGGGTGGTTCTATGATAAACCTAGGGCGGGTGAGCCCGAGAGAGATCTCCAATGCATTGGGTGACATAGTAGAGGTAAACATTAATGTTTATTCTAAGTGATTTTGGGAATATACTATGATGAGTATTTCAAATGTGACTCTTTATGTAGTTGTGATAGATACAATGTAAGTGTGTTATATATGACTTATGTTACCTTTATGATTTGTTATTACTATGTGTTATTCATTTATATTATGATTTCAGAAGGTATGATTAAAAATTATGGTTTTATTGACTTGTATTTATTGATGGGTTAATGTTTCCTTTCATTCTGTTATAACCATTACTGAGATTTTTATGCTCATCCCATGTTTTTGAAATGTTTACCACAGGACTTAAAGATGAATAGGGTCAAGGATGGGATCACGGAAATGCATGCTGTCTAAAACATGGAACTAGCTAAGTTTCTTTTTTAAGTGTTTTTATTTTATGAACAAAATGGAAACTTAGAAGAAGTGTCTACTTTATAATATTTTGAGATGTAGTAGTCATGTCACAATTCTCTAAAAATCTACACCTAAAAAGATCCTTAGTGTGAATTATTCATTATATTCATGATTATGTAATGTTTTGAAGTCGGGTCCTTATAGTTGGTATCATAGGTCAGTTTAGATAACTTTAGAGGGTAGGGTATTCTTTAAGAATAAGTGACATTACCATAATGGTTAGGATTTCAGAATGAGTCATATTTTTTAGATAATGTGAATGGGTTTAAGATAACATGAATAATTATATCTTAATACTATATGACGATTTTACTGATATACTCATACTGACATTTTTTGTTTTATTAAATGGCTAGATCTAGCAGGCACCAAAGTAAGAGTGGATGTGAAGAAAACTATGACAACTTTATGAACATGAAACTGAATGATATAGCAGCTGAATTGAGAACCCTTGTGGTTATACTCAACCAATAATCTGGAGTCATGATTGACCACTTTAACCATAGTTATTTTTATAAGGCATCATATATGTGAGAAACATATCCATACTAAATTTCAGGTAATAATCATAAAGTTAAGTGTGTTCAAAAACCTATGTGTCAAATATGTGGACAGAAACTGATAGGAAAATGTTTCAAAGTGACAGAAAGATGCTATATATGTGGAAATAAAGGACATAAAGCAAGAACTTGACATGGAAAAAGGAAGCATCTGGTTGACTCTAAGAAAGGAAAAGAAGATCTCTCTGAAGGATCAATTGATTGTTTTAAATGTGTTGTGCATGGTCATTATGAAAACACATTTCATACGAAGAAGTTTCAGGAATGGGATCACCAGAATCATAAAATATTCATTTACCAATACCTAATGTCATTCCTATTGAGGATGGAGAACTGACAATGACCAATGAATGGTATGGATTATTTCTTAATATATGATTTCCTATTATTGAAATCGTACGATATCATTCATTATTTTGTTTTTAAGATATATTTATTTCAGAGTATGTTGGTAAGGAATGATTAATGGATCACGAAGAATGTTGAATGAGTAAGAAGTCAACATATAAGGGATTCAAGATTTATGGTATATTTTAGGATGGTGAAATTCTTAAAAGTATTAAGGCTCTTTTGATGATGTGGTTACATTAGAAGTATTTTTATAGTATGTGTAACCCTAATATTTGATATATGAAAATTGTATTCAAGGAATAATTATCTTTTCTTTTATTGGTATATTTATAAAGGACCATTTGGGTTTATATGATCCCTGACATTGAGTCAATTACCAGTTAATACATTTTGGGATGCAAAACGAAAGTTATCAGATAACCATTGTAGTTAAAATATGTTATGTTTTTTTAATTATCTCTTTTTAAAAATGCTAAAAAATTATGTAGTTTTTTAAATGGGACAACACCCAGATCGTGTGACAACTCATCGCTTCGGATGAAGCTGCGTGAATCAAACCCACAACCAATGTGCGACTTGGATTTATCACCTACCAATGGACTACCTGAATTCCCTGGATATTATGACTACTTCTTTTTAATTATATGCTATTATGAATTCGGAAGAAGTTTATTTTCAGTTATCTATGGAAATGATTAACCTATCATGAATGATATGGGATTTGGTTAATTAGTTTTTATTATGATACTTTAAGAGTAAATGATGGTATTTAGAGATAAATGTTAAGATTTATATTGTATTACTATGTGATTAAATCCTCAGGAGATTTGGGTTTCAATATTGTTTGGATTACATTGAATAAATTTATGGATAGTTGTTTATTGATTGGTCTTTGATGAACATTGGATTTTGTTTGAAAATATTTGGATATTAAGAGTAGTTTTTCTTTCAATAAAGGATTATCCTTTTATGGATTATCTTATCTTGTACTATCAATTTTGGTTCTATTTAAGGTCTAAAGACATGTGAAATATATTGTTAATATTTTTTGGGTTAGGTGATTCTCATGAAGTTGATTATAACACTCTTAATGTGAAAAAGGCATCCTAAATACTCATCTTTTGGAGAAAATATGAGTTTATTTAAAAAATATATTAAGAGATGAAAGTCTACATGATAAATAAGTATGTTTCCTTATGTTTTAGTTATGCTCATAAATAAATTCATCAATGAAAAGTATCATAAAACACAAATTATGTATGTTATCTTTTCCTACAGGGGAATCAAATACCATTTAACCCATCATAAATTTGTGGTTTTATTGTTGTTAACTTTATACTAATCATGTTTTCTATCGCTCTGCATCAGAACATTACCCTAAGTTTCTCCTCCATATCCATTTTTCATGGAATCGAAGTGTGGGTTATCTCGGGTGACCATTGTACTTTTATTTCTTTCTTTTAAAGTGATAGTTTTATTTACTTCTTTTCTGATGTGGGAATTTTGAGGAATTTTCAAAGCCCAATATTAATATTGTGAGGATGCAATTCCCAAAAGGGAGGAATAAAGTAACATCATAAGTAAATAAATAATATGACATTTTCTTATTTTTTTAATATTTTTGAATAAAATATTAATATTACTTTAAAGGGAAATCTATGTTTAATGTCGTTCACAATATTCAACAACGAGTTTCCTTGAAATCTTAAGTTGCACACTAATAATATAATAATATTATTTTAAATGGTAGTTAACACCTAGCCGTTGTAATGGAGAGAATGAACAGAACTCACTAAAAAATGATTATATATGTTTTTTAAATATTTTAACTATTACCCAATAAATGATAGAAGCTTAAAATGAAAATGAATCCAATTTTAAGCATTAATATTCTAATATTCTTTAAAAGGTAAATTAACCTCCTTTTGCGTGAGAAACCTTTTTTTAAACTATTTTTTCTCAAGTTTATGTATTATATTTGACAAAATCAAATCCTTATTCTGAATCAATACATCAAAATGTACTTTGTGTTAATTTTTGTAATTTTTCCGATAATGTTTATTTTTATTGAATAGTGAAAAAATGTTGTATTTTAATTCAAACCCTCCTTTTATTATAATTTATTTATATGGATATATTATCTTTTTAATTGGGTTTAAATTTTAATTAAAATATATTTTTATCATTTAATCCAATGGTGGTCATTTGAATTAATTTAACTATGAAATTGGACATAAACAAGTGTCAATCTTTTGATAGATATTGTTTCTTAAAAACACGCTATTTGTTTTGAAAGAGGGAATTAATTATAAAATTAATTAATACAACTTATATGTTTTAAATATGGTAAAATTTACATCATTTTTGAATTTGGAATATCAAATATATCTTAGGGTGTATTTTTTGTATTTTTCGGAAAAAGATCAATTTTTGATGAAAAGTGAAACCACTAAGTTGTAGTTAAAAATTTATTTTTTCATTTAAATAAAATTTTACCTCTTCTGTGAATTGAATTTCAAAAATCTGATATACATGGTTTTCATTAGTACGTAATATGTGATTCAATGGGATGAAAATAATTTTAAGTGAACAATATCGTTTGAGTTTTATTAACCACGTTTAAAGGTAATTAGGGTAATTTAAGGTAAAAATAATATTATAAAAATATATAAATACCTTGACACATGTCCTAACATTATTGGAGGAGTAATGTCTGACCAAAAAAATCCATGGGCCATTTTGGGTGCCCCATGGAGCCACATGTGTATGATATTGACAATAATAACTTTTTATTTAAAGTAAAAGTAAAAATGTCAAAAACATGTATTGTTTTACTAAAACAATTATTACATGGAGTTATATAAATTATCTTTTTGACTATAAATATTTATTAGAACTATAAATATAATTAATACATAATGGTATTTTGTTTTATCATTTTTAGAAATTTCATAAATAAATTTATTAATGACACCATGATGATGTAGTGATAACCTCATTAATGAACGATTTAAATAAAATGAAAAGATATGGTAAAATATAAGACATTAAATATTGAAAAACCTATTAAATTTATGGATTACTAACCCTTATTTCCTTATCTTCAAAATATTTCATTTTGGGGCCTTTAAAATCCAAAATCATTTAATAATAAAGTACCATTTCAAGACATTTCAAAAGTGTCCTTCCTCCCTCTTATAAAAGGCCTCCATCTCTACACCCTTACCCACATATTTCAAGACCCTTAATATTCCTACCTCTTCTAATATTATCTCTCCACATCCCCCTCTTACTCCTAGAAGCCATAGTTTCGGAATAAGTCCTTCCAAGGAAGCCTTTGGCCCAAATCAAATAAGAGATACCCGATTTAGAGGTTATGTCTTCTCTCGAGTTTATTTCATTTATTTTCCATCATCACTAACCAATATCTTCTTATTATTTGATCCCATAATAACATTAGTATCATAAATATACTAGGATATTGTTATTAAATTTATTCTCCCTACACTTACACACACCTCTGTCTAATGGTTAAAGAACATATTGTTTCTGTGGGTGGCGAATTACTATCTCACGAAACGATGATTGTTCAATATTCTTTTAACACCTATCAATGTGGCCATTATGATTGAACTATATTTATATATGATATATATTATATATATATCCTCTCTATTCTTATGTATTCTATTTTTAAAACATACTTATTAGCATTTCATGTTGTGAAAATGTGATAATTTCATATGAGGAAGTGTGGACAACCGCCCCCTCAAGTGATGTGACTCGTTCATTCCATAGATGGAAAGTATAAATAATAGAATAAATGAACTAATGTGACCTATATAACATATATATTATAATGGAATTATAATATATATATGTATCATTTAGTTTTAAAGTCCATTAATATGACAAAAAATGAAATTAGCGTTCATGCGTACGTACGACCTACCTTCTCCATGAACGATACATTTCATTTCTTATGTCCAACAATTATGGAAGAATATTAAATAAATATACATTATATATATATATATATTATATTTAAATGATGAAAAAAATTCTTGAGATTATGTACTTATAACTACATGGGAAATTCTTTTCAAAGAAGTTTATTTTTGACTCATGTACCGAACAAGACAAAACGGGTGATATGAACTAACATAATTAACTAATTGTTATAAAATAATAAAATGTGATATGAATTGAATAATAAAAGTTATGGTAATTCCTTATGAAATTATAAATTGACCTAATTTTATAATTATGGAATATAATGAAAGAACGAGAACAAGTCGGACATGAGGCAAAGGATTTCTTATCGCCCTTTTAATTCTGTGAGATTTCCATTGTTCACCACTTATTAGTTTCATTTGTTGTATTGTGTACTTCCATTTCATATATATTATCCTGATTATTTTTATATTCATGGTTTTATGTGATTCATTTTTTTTTATTATATTTTGTTCATGCAACTCGAATTGAGGACAATGAGGTAAGGGGTTTTTATCTAAATTTTTTTCCCATGAGATTCATGCTACATTTGCCTCTATTTCATTTTGTGTGGTGTATTTACTGCCAATGAATGTATTATTTGTGTAATATACAAAAAATTATGGGTATTTACATCTTCATTGTATGATCCTTCTTTTATAGGGTGTACCTTTTGAAAGTTACCCAAATCTGTAAGGGAACCTTTCACCCTCCTCCTTTTAAAAGACATGTTTTGTTATTTATTTTAATTTACATCTTATTATGTTGGGATATGTTCTTATATATCCTTATTTCTATATATTTTATTTCCAAGTGATGAGATACCCTTTTTATCTCTCAGAAACTCATTTAATGTATTTTAATGTGACGCTGTTAGGCTATCAAATTTCTTGTAGGGGACCTTCTTAAACCAATTTCAATTATTTGGGTTAAACCTATACTCCATGATTTTTTCATGCTATGAATATGTGTGGATGAACTCTGATTGTTTTAAAATTAATATTCACTTATATTGGGTGTATTTATAATTTTCACACATAATTATATAATTGATTTATCCTTAATATAAGGATACCGTCTTTGTATGGGAATTCGTCTCAATCTCCTTTAATTGAAGAATCTATTAATTTCTACATGACATTATTTTATACGGTGCGTAAATCCCTTTTGACATTTCATTTCATTCAACGAGAATATTTTCTCTATGAAGCATTTTACTAAACGACAAAAAGGAATGTTTCTTTTTTAACTTAAGCAGTGATAATGGCCTTCTCTGCCACCATGAGTATTATTTGATCTATGGCTTCCTTAACAATCTGTAATGTTTTCAAAAGAAAAATAAATACCATATACACTTTTTATATATTTCGGTATTGAAAATGGGTTTTAGAATGGATTTATTATTTCCATATCTTAAAATTTTATATTGTTATTGAAATATGGGAATGTTATCTTTCAATTATGCTTAATTTATGTGTTATGATTATGTTATGGTTCTTGGTCATTGTTACATATATGGGCGGTTCCATGATAAACCTAGGGTGGGTGAGCCCGAGATATCTCTCCAATGAATTGGGTAACATGATGGATGTAAACATTAATGTTTATCCTAAGAGATTTAGGGAATATACAATGATCGGTATTCCAAATTCGACTCCCTATGTAACTATGATAGCTAAAATGTAAGTATGTTTTGTAATACTTAAGTTACATTTATGATTTGTGATTACTATGTTTTATTCATAAATATTCTGATTTTAAATGTTATGATTGAAAATTATGGTTTCATTGATTTGTATTTATTTATGGGTTAATGTTTCCTTTCATTATGTTATAACAGTTACAAAAGTTTTGATTATAATCTCAGGATTTTGAAATGTTTTCCACAGGACATAAAGATGAATAGGGTCAAGGATGGGATCAAGGAAAGACATGCTGTCTAAAACACGGAACTAGTCATGTTTCTTTGTCAAGAGTTTTTATTTTATGAAAAAAAATTGGAAACTGAGTAGACATGTCTACTTTATAATTATTTTAGATGTGATTGTTATGTCCTAATTCACTAAAACTAAAAAGAGCATAAATATGAAATAATCATTTAATTCAATATTATGTAATGTTTTAAGGCTGAGTCCGTATAATATAAATGTTCAATTTTAAAAATAATATTAATTAAAAATTGAAATTTTATTTTCCTCAATAAGGATTTCGAGATACATTTTTACAACTATTTTCTATATAAGAAAAAATTATTTGATGTAATTAATGATTTAATGGGGATATAATCGATTGATTTCATACATATTCATTCACTAAATAGATTATGATTATGATGTCATGATTTCTATGCAACACATTTCTTTTCCTTGAGGTATTTTAAAATTAAATTTTAATGAAATATATTTTATATGGATTCTAATTGGTTAGATGATTTATGATCAAGTGGAATATATATATATAGTTTTAATTATGTGAAATTTTTGACCTATAATTCCCTCCAATTCATTAGGTATTTATTAATATCATAGGAGATAAAAATGGGAAATAATTCAATGTGATTGATCCAAAATGGGAAAAAACTATATCCTTATCCAATATGGGAAACTAGTGAGACAAAATATACAATAGGAAAACGATGTATCCAGATCTTCTGTGAGAAACACATGCATCAGATCCACTATGTATAACAGGTGATACAACTAACATACCATGTTGACAGTCTTTATAGTTAACATTTTAATATAGATTTCTTTTCTTATATGTATGATCGCAACAAACATTTATTAAATTATCATACGATTGATTATTTATTTATGATGATTTTTTGTTATCTTTGGAAATTTTATTGGAAATGATGATACTTTATTCAATGAGTCATGTTTATTATCATTGATCAGATGTGTATGATCCTTTCATGTTATTTTAATGATCATATACCCTTATATTTATCTTATTCTTGTATATTATCATATATTTTTATCTCTTATGTATATCATTATTTAGAATCTAAGATAACTCTATCGTCAATTCTACTCCACCTGATATGAAGACAATTTTATGATGGTTGTGCCTTTGGGGAATACAATTAGTGAAGATATTTGTGGGATGTTGAAGATCAATCACGAAATATGATAATTGTGATTTTAATCACTAATGATTGTATGGTGTTATAGTCCAAGAGAGTGTGTTTATAAAATTTATTGAATATTTATTTAATAATACAATAAATTTTTGTATGAAATATATTTTCCATTACAATATACATATACATGTACTTTCAAATAATTTTGTTCATAAAATCAAATTGCACTACCATCACGAAAATTAAACACTAATAAAGTAAAAGTACCAAACTCATCATTAACGAATCCTAGAATAAATATTGCTACCCTGGTATCCAATCCCATTTCCTATATATGTTTCTAATCCTAATAAAATTCATCTAGAAAAAAACAACTATAAAATAAATATAGAATAAAATAATTTTATAAATGAAATTTATACACATAGGATAAGTAAATTAGTCGATTAAAATATAGTATTAAATCTTACCACAATGAGGGATGATATATTCATCCCCAAGAAATTATTAATTAATAAATAACCAATTTCATTCCTTTTTAAATTAAATATTTTCCTATTAATATGTTAACCAAAAATGAATATTTAAGTGAATTATCTAAAAATTGTTATTTAAAAAAAATCCTAATTATTATTTCCTATAATAAATTTGATTATGAGTAGTATATGAACAACTAATTATACTACCATTGAGTATCATATATTTTAAATTATTTTTCATTGTGTTAATCAATAAAAAATCCTAAAGAAATAAAAATAATAAATTCATGAAAACATGTATCATTATATCTTAGTAAATATTGTTTACTAAAATAAAAAAAATATAACCCACAAATTCTATGAAACTAACTATTCAATTACATTTTAGAAAAATATTAACCAATTATCTTGAAAATGATAAACAATTTATTTCAAAACATTAGATAGTGATTATTTTAAAAAAAATATCAAAATAAAAGAATAGAACACTGTAACATTAAATAAAATCATTCATATATTAATTTTTATATTTAAGGGATTTAAACACTATAATATATGACATATGATTAATTAAATTTTTTTATTTATATATGGAATGAAATAATATTTTTTTATAAGAATTTCAATATTTTTTTAATATTCATTAAATGCATGATCCCATTTAATGATTATATAAAATTTAATGAAATTTACACAAATATAGATAATGTTATAAGGAATGACTAATTAACTATTAAACATAATGAAATGGGGATGAAATAGATTCCCTACATCAACATGATGATAATATTTCTCTGAAAAATAAATTATCGACTAGAAACATCTGTGAACAAAATATAATGTCGCTAAAAATGTCAGAGATAACATCAAAATATATGTACAACAAAAATGAATAGATGAAATTAATTCATTTTTTTAAAAAAATTGGAAATATTTAATAAATAGTGTTTAAAATAAATAACATGGTAAAGTGACGAGGAGAGTAGGAATATAGAATTCTATCTAATGAAATTTGATCATGATAAACAAAGGGGTTTTAATTTCAATATGTTGTGGTTGGAGAATTGAATGTTGTGTATGGGATTACTAGGGTTTGATACTATGTAGGAAAATATAAACCAAGGATTCCTTAGACATAAATTTATATAGAAAACCATTTCCTATAACTACAATAGTAAACTCTACCAACACTCATAAGATTCTACTAGTAATATTGATAACTAATTTTCACCATTCATCAACCCAACATAGTATATAATCTTATAAAATTCATAGAAATGTTTTGACTTCCTCCATGGCCAACACCATGTAGTTTTTACCAAAAAAAATAGTTGTTTTAAATTGATTATTCGCTAATGAAGTCGACTTGTATTCCTTGATACCCAAATCCTAGTGTTGAACAAGTTAATCGTAAATGCCGACCCTTCATGCCCCAAAGTGGCCCATGAAATGTTTTTCATCATTCTTTATAATAGTCGATTATTCAAAGAAGAAAAGTGTCCCCCATGTCATGATGATTTATTTTAAAATTCACGGTGAACACAAACATTAAATGGATACTCACATTTGGAAAAATCAAAACAACCATTGTAAAAAAATGCATACCAACACACAAAAAACAAACAAAAATTTGAAATTAAATGTACCATTCCCACCACTCTGGAGTGTTGAAAATATTCATATAAAACTATGTTATAACATATTGAACCTATCAAAACTACATTTTAATACCATTATTCTTTAGGAATGTGAAAATTGTTGTAATTTTGATATATGATAACATACATCAAAAACCTCTTAGAAAATTCTCATCCTAATAATATAAAACAACAACAATAATTAAGAGAAAGGGGGTATAACATACCTCATCAAAATAAACATTTCATGGATCCTTATATAATTTTGTAACCACTAACATTATATGATTTTTGTGGAAAAAATATGAATTGTCACAAAATTTGAAATAAGATAATCTTATATATCAATAAATAATCGGAACACACTATATCTACACAAGGAAGACATTGAATGTATCAGAATAAGTATGGGTATTGAGTTTTCATCTATGAGATGTGCTCTAATGTTCTTTATTCCAAAACACCATTTAAATGCATGGTATGAACCAAATGTACATCATTCCCATGAAACCCATTCATATAATAGTCATGATTTTCAACAGTCCATTACTTGACTGTTGATGCATCTTCAACATCTAGTCTACATGAACAATTTATTTTTAACTTTACATGTATACAGAAGTAATTTTATCATACCATAATGATTCCTTGAATTAGAATCACCTTCGAAAGTTATCCTAATTTATAAGTAATGGTACGAACCCGATCCATCTCCCCAAAAAGGTCAACCAAAAATTCACAAGCCTTACTTCTTCAACCAAAATATTATTCCCAAGATGAGGATACATATTCGATAATATGTGATTTCCAATGAAGAAATAAATTTTCCTCATTCAATGATAAGGAATAATACTCATACAGCAGGATCTGCAATCATTAATTCATGAATACATCATGTACATAAAAATTATGACATTCAACACTATCTGACCAACAAATTTGTAGATGGAAAGTGTTACTAAGTAATAAAATAGAGTATAAAAAAATCCTAATGTCTTTTTCTCTCCCATGATGTAAAATGAGAATTGTGGTCAGAGGTGATCGTCTTCAATACCCAAAAATTCCACACTAAATTCTGTATGTGTTTCCAAATAAACAATTCAAATAATCATGATTCCTTGATCACTATGATGTTATATGAATTATTTATAATTTCCATGGTCACCAATATAATATGATAACCACATAATTCTATGAGGAAATTGGTTATGTTAACTTTTATAACATACTCCATCTACCCTTAGGGTATTTCAAGGAGATGAGGAAAACATCAAAAAACATGACATTTATCTTCATTACTCTAAAAGTACAAAAAAAATCAAATAAAAAATTTAAATAAGTAAATATGTATTGAAAAAATAATTAATCTTTATGATCACGATATATCATGAACCACAAATGATAGGCTACAATGGTATATGTGCATAAATCATATATAACCACATCACATTTTATGGATGTAATAAATATAATATTCTAGAAGAACAACCAATATTAACCACAATTTGACTATCCTTAATCAGCGCATCCACAAAATAATTGAATGTATTAAATATCTGTATAAATATCACCAAAATGTGTCTCCTTCTCTTATTCTACTAGTGATTATTACACTATAATTAGTTAAAAAACATTTAGAATCATATTCTCCTTTATCGAGGCATAATATATATAACTATTTTATCACCCCCATAGAGTCCTTAGATTTATTCAAAATACCTGTTAAAACTATTCTTCTCATTGAATCACTAATAAATTTTCATTCAACAAAAAATACAGTCAGATTACTCTAAGTATATAATTGAACAACACTTTTATTAATTAACACCATGCAATGAGATGGAATTAATATGACCTCCTTGACCTCTGGGTATTAATGAACATTCATAGACATTTTACTGTCTTAAAAAATCATAGAAAATATTTCTAAAATAAGATAAAATCATTTGTTGTATTATTACATTCATGAGTTCATAAGAGCCTAGAGCCATACTATATAAAATCATATTAGTGTCTCAACTTATAAACAAATCCATGATGAAAAGAAATAAAGTATACCATTAATGAAATGGTCTCCTCTAATATATGATGAATATTTAATGTAATGGGATACATTATCAAGAACATGAAAGAAAAATAAAACTATTTTTTCCAGATTAATGTATGGACCTTTTTAGTTAATGATTTTAGTGGAGTTGTAGTATATGATAATCTAAACACAAAATATCCTATAATATCTAATTTGGATAAAAAAATAAATCCCCTCTACATCATTCTTGTTATGATACCTAAGAACACAAAGACTCGTTTTTATAAAATATCAGTGGATAATCCCTAACGATACAAAAAATTCCTCACGAAATATACCTTATGAGTCATGAACTCACATTCTGATTTAATCCTAAACCGATAATGAAACCATAAAATTTCAAACAAAAAACAGATATATTATTCATGTAATTCATATGAAATTGAAAATAAATTGATTTTATTATTAAAACATGAAATGTATAGTTACAAAAACTCATGTAACACAATTACCATATTCCACATAAAAATGGAATGTTTTTTTAATAAACCAAACAACATCACTGGATATTGATAATTACTATAGATACACATGAATGATTTTTTTTGCAAAATTCTTATCCATTGATAATGTCTAATTAAACCTAATGAACAAAAAAATCACTGAAAACATTTTTTGTCCCATCAATAGATAAAATAAATCATCAATACTCAACATTGGGTAGTGCTAATATTCAACCATCTAATTTAAGGTTTTGTAATGACTAGACTAATAAAAATGGGTTATTTCTTTCCCATGAAATAAACTAGATTCCCCAATGTGGATCCAATAATATGAGTGAATAATCTATACATAAGATCATAAACATAGATTTATAGATATTAAAAATAAAATGAGACATATTTTTTGGATAACATGATGTCAAAGGGACACATGGCTACATTTTTATACCAAAAATGATCCCCAACCTAGGGGGATGTTCTATAAAAACATCATAGAATACATCACGACACACTTAGTCAAACCCAAGAAAATACCACTAGTATGATCCCCAAAATGATCACCCCAACCCATTCAATATTGGTTTTAGAGATCAAATAAAAGTTTGACAAATTTGAGGGTCTGTCTCTCCATCAAGAATATCATGTTTTCCATTAGAATCTAGTTAAATAATTTCAATACTAAATAAATTGATTGAATTTTCAATGGAATGAAACCAATCCATTCTAAGGATTATTTCAAATAGCTTTCCTAAAATACATATGAAATCTTATTATGACAAGTATTACACTACAAATTTTCACAATCTCCAAACACATTAAACTATATACATCCACTACGAACTAGAATTTTATGAATCAATGGAATTATAATTTTGACCACATAAAATACTAGGTATTTGGGTATAGTGGGTGAAAAATTTATTTTGTATCACCATAATGATAAAAATTAAAATCGTCTATAAAAAGATAGATATTACAATGAATTACATCTTACACTACCCAAACTGGTAGGTATAAGGAATATATTTATTCATGCCCCACTACATGACCTATATTTCATTGATGGAAACCAAAACCATTGTCACATTTATATTTTTATCCATATTTATATGGGATACCATGAGGAAGAAATCTAACTATCATTCCACCATTATGATGAAAAAATCAGAAATTTTTTATTACATATTTTATCATTCATACAAATTGGGAAACATATGTGTTATAATAATTCCTCTAATCACACAGTGACTTCTAGATAAGTTCAAGACAATAATCCTCTAGTAGAAATGACATTAAAAGGAAATAATGAAATCCCAACTCCCTAGGAGTGTTCATATAATAACTATATCCATGGAAATCAGTTGAAAATGTTATAACCTACTATATATGAATTGAAACATATTCCTCTAGATATAAAAGTTGGAACCCATGATCACAAATCTAATCTGTAGAATGTCTTGGAGACTTGAACTCAGGAAGATCGTTTATGAGCCAGTTTCCTCCCAAATTACAAAACTATTTTTAGTACCAAATCTTATTTATTAAACAAATATTTAGTGATGTGTTTCTAAATATCATTTTGAAATGACTCAAAATTCTTCACCCTAAACATATTATCATGAATAAAGTTTGATTCCTAATGATGGGCGTTTTTTAGTTGACATTGAATATGTGACTTGTACAACACTTTTATTCAACATTTAGGATCTCATGAAAAAAACAACCTTAGTAGATGAAGAAATTAACTCACCCAAAAACTAATACAAAAAAATTCCTCCTAAAAACGGAATCCTCAAGATAACTAAATAAAAATGGCTCAACACATGTGATTTTATCCATATGGAATTTTCACAATTAGAGAATTCTAGTTTCCATTATGATAATTAGTCAATATGAAGGCTATATTCAGTCCCTCCAGCCATTCCACAGGGTTCTGATCTGAATGTGATTCTCCATACTTCTAATAAACCTTAAACATAAATTTTCATCACCTCATCATCTATGTTTTTCACCATTAACATCCAATCATCCATAATATTCTAGAAAATCCTACCGAATGTATTTTATGTGAACATGATAGGGATATCCACCATGTACTATATCAATAAAAGAACAATCATAAGTTCAGACAATTCAACTAATGATGAACTATTAATGATGATTAATTGTATAATAAATTTAAACATATATCTAATTAACTCCGTATTTTAAAACACATGAACATGAAAATCATGATACGTGATTATAAACATGTTATATACCCGAAAAAATAAATAACATCACATATATTACATAATAATCAATAAGGTCATTATGTTGAATCATAGGATTATATGAAATATTATGTCATATCTGGTATTCCATTTTTTTAGTTTTCACAAACAATACCTGGCATTATTTTACTATTAAGCCATATATTCTAAAAAGTTCCTAAACGAATAATCTATATTATACCTAAACCATCATCTCTAATTCCAATATCTCATGACCCCTCCAACTAAAGGTACACTAAATGAGATCAAAATGTAGGATGAGATATGATGAATAAAATATTTCACCTCCAATAGGCTATGGGTTGGTGAATAAAACTGTAGGTATATTTATAACACAAATTGGAGGCATTAACCTATACTGTGTCTATGTTCTAATATGTAGGAAGTGAATAAAAAAATCAATATGATTCCATGAAAAAAATAAATTAACCACATTTTAATTATTTTTATTGATAAATTGAATGGGTTAATTGTAAACCATTGTAGTGACCCTAAACCCTATAAACCCCGCAATGCTTCTCAATTAAACCTATGATCAGGTATCATCAAACATGATCTAAAACCTATTCAAACTTACCGGAATACTATTATATATATATTTTTTTGAGTGTATCATGTATACTGAATTGGAACCTTGAGAAAACTTCTCACCCAAAATGAGAAATAAGAATACTATATCCTAGTGAAGAAAATAAAGATGGTAACTCACCACAAAAATTGGACATAATAGATTATCATATATACAATGATTTATTCACAATTTAATACATTTATATGATCCATTCATTAAAATGTCATAAATATAAATATTCTTACACACCTTCATTATCACGTAGTTTATTACTATTACACCATACTGAAACACGTCTAGTTCTCATCCCACCTATATAGCATAATACTAATAATTTAATAGTTTTGTATTCATTTGGATATCACATGTCCCAAAAAAATCTCAACATAATCATATCCTAATCATTTCTAAATGAATTTAGTGAGAAACTACAACCAATGTTTATGAATATCACATTAATCAATTACTAGAACATGCATGTACACACTAATAAACCATTGAACAGAATTTTTAAATCAACATGTATATTATTAATCAATACATTATAGAATTAATCTAATATAATTTTTTACTATGTTCTATCATATCCCTAATAGAAGCACACAATATACCATATTCCAATATTCTGTGTGACACTCAAACACATCTATCTCTAATGGGATAGATAGTAAAAGGGAAAATAATTTCTCTACACCCTTGATAACAAAAATGAAAGATATAATATGCACCCACAGTATTCAATAATTTGGGAATCGATTTACCTAGTGACATGGGTCAGGTAGTGTATGAATTAAAAAAAATATGATGAAACATCATTAATAATCCTACTATGAAAAACACTAGACATAAAATCATCTACCTAAATCATTGAACATGACGCATAACGTCATATTCTATTATCATGGTATCATAATTGTAATAAAGAATCAATTTATTTTATATTTAATTTATCATCTATAAATAAAAAATTATTGACATTTTACTGAATTAGCATTTTAACACCTCAATTAATGTTTCACAAAATATTTAAACTATCCTTTATATAATATTAATTATGTTATTTATAATGTTTAATGATCAATAAAAACCAATATTTACATAATAGTTCATTTTTTCATCCATGTACTCTATAAATTGATCAACGATACCACATAAATGATAAAAAAATATGCATAGAATCAAATGGTATATGACAGTTGGAAACATATCATACCACCAGTGTGTTGATATCATTATACCAAGTATGAATCAAACTGAAATCATGAATGATTAATAATATTTTTAAGAGAATCCCTATATAAATTCATCATATCCAGTTTGTGTCCCACAATATTGATCATAACATAAATTTATCTCTCCGTCACTAGAATCAACCATCGTAATATAATTGGCGCTGATCCCATCACTCATCAATCATAAGATTGAAAAAAAATATACCCACCTATTTACCATTTCTCAAAAATGGATCCTCAAAAACATTAATCATCATTGAAATAAACATCTCTAAGCACCTTGAGATAAAATTTAATCTAGAAAATAATTTCACAAGAAGTGGTAAAGTAACTTTAGAAAATAAATTGTGTCATTGAAAATTCTCACAAAATGTGACAATCACATCCAGTTAAAAGTATTTATTCATTATTAAATTTCTATTTTTACTCAATCATAGATTGAATGGGTCCCCAAGAAGAGTATGACTATATAAGAAAATTATATGAATTCTGTTATTAAATATAATTACAAACATATTATAATGGATTACTTTATTAAATAAAATACAAAATAATAATTAGATTAAAAACATATCAGTATTGTATTAATTATCATCATTTATCAATAAAATGTAATTTTTTGTGAAAATAAAAAATTATTGAAAAGTAAAAATAATTATACTTTTCCAGTTATATGCCATTCATTCATTGTATTAAAAAAATTCATTATAAAACAACGAAATATATGAGGCCTCAAAGACTAACAATTAATTTTAATTTTATAAATGATTTATACATTATCGTGAACATGTGATTATGTAAATATCATTAAATAATATCCAAAACCATAAAATTAAATTATATCAAAAGAATAGATAATTATTCGGATTGGAAGATGTTTGTAGAAGAATGTTATTGGAAGTTGGAAAAAGATTATTTGGAAATTGTATTTTATTTTTTTCATTTAAAGGATAAATCAATTCACTTTTTAAAAGTTGAAGATATGACTAAAAAATCATATTCATGAAATCAAAAATCACTTTGTTTACAATATTACATCACATTGAGAAGATTTTTTCTTTGTGAAAATTAATATTATAATCATAAAGGGTTAGAATTAAATGAATGTGTTTATGATGTGTTGCTTCAAATTTTACATATATCTAATAAAAATCTGATAATTATTTTTAGTTATTTATTTCCCACAAATCATTAGTAATTTGCAAAAACTGTGATGCTATTTTGATAAATAAAAGGGGGAGAAGAAGTGTTCACAATGATATTGATCATTTGATTAGAACAAAATATGATTTCAAAATAGTATTTAGGCTAATCATATTTAGAAGGTTGAATGAATTTTATTTCTTGATGAAAGGGAAATTAAAATAGATTCCATTATAAGTCAAATGATTCAAAAGATTATATTAAACGTAACTAAATCTATTAAGGAAGTCATGTATATGAAAAACATTTGTGAAAAAATGAAGTTTCCAATGTAAAATATTTACAGTAATAGATAATTATATTAAAATTTGATTAATGGTTGGAATGGTTTTATTTATCTTAATTAAATGAAAATATCTTTTTATTTTTCACACAGACAAAAAGTCAAAAGATATAAATATTTTGATCATGAATTTGATAAGTATAACAAATATAAAAGAGATAGATGTTTTGTAACGATGTGTCATTTATATCAATTTTAGTAAAAAATAAGTATATGATATTTAATAAGTTTCAAAGAATATGATTTTTTCTTCAAAATGAAGAAATTAGAATGTGTGTTGTTTTTAAGAATCATAATGATAAGACATATGATTTTATTCATAAATTTTGTGATAATAAATATAACGAATACTTCTCTATTGACCATATTATTCAATCATAATGAATAAATAAAAATGAGATGATTAACTTTTATGTGGTGTAGTGAAAAATAATGAAATATCCTTAGTTTTTATTATGTTACATGTTGGCCAAGAAAATTCCACTGACCAAATGCCTTAATCATAAAGAATAAATCATTTTTTAAAATATTATTTGTATTGAATAATTCGTTGAAGGATTGAAGAATTTAATAATTCAATGATATATACAAAAATAAATGAGATTTTAAAAATCTACAAGGTGTTTAAAATGTAAAATAGATATCTATGATTTAAGGAGGATTAAAAATTTGTGAAATCTAGTAATGTTGTAAAAACCATTCAATATCCCCCATAGACTATTTTCAAGTGTATATAAACATATGTATTAATTTTAATATTTTAAAAATGAATTCTCCCGAGGAAGAGGATATATATTTGTAAAAATTATAAAAAAATATGGTTTTATAGTATTTTCCAGATTAATATAGACAAACAAAAGATGATGTAGGAAAAATATCATATTCAGAGTTTATGGAATGGACTGCGTAATCATACTATGATATCCAAACAGAATCAAATGATTTCAATAATTTTTAAATTGTTATTCTAACATAATATTATTTCTATATTGAGAAGTCATTCATAGGAATTAGACTGAGATGTTAGTGTGAGTATCATTATGAAACTGAGGAAGTACATACAATCTTCTAGGCAGGAATCTGTGGAATTGTTTTAGTAAATCATATTTGTTAATTTTTATCTAGTAGACCCATAACATTTTTTGTTAAAAAAATTTATCTTACATCATTTCCTTATACATGAATAACATGAATTTAAGTATTGATCATAGTTTTAGATAAGGGCAAGGGTATATCATTATCATTTAATTACACAAAAAAGTATTATTTTTGTGGATTTTGTGGTTTTTAATTTTTTTACAAACCATACCAATTATATAGCTAGTCTCATTGAGTATTAAACCATGTATATCATTATTTTCTATTTTATGTTGTATTTTTGGCTTTTCAACAACAAAATCATTCATTAAAAAGAGTTAAGGCATGTTCCATGATTAAGGACATATAAATGAAAACGTTATCACTAAT
Organism: Viscum album; assembly: GCA_963277665.1. NCBI lineage: Eukaryota > Viridiplantae > Streptophyta > Magnoliopsida > Santalales > Viscaceae > Viscum > Viscum album. Next base: position 791,600,623 of record OY728143.1, on the reverse strand, counting down.
TCACTACCCCTTATCAATAATACAACCCAATTTAATGAGAAATTACATGTTGTATTAGTGCATGGTTTCATTTATTTTCTCATTACATTTTTTAAGTATAGTTATGATGAATAATCTGAATCGTGTGAATAGTAAGAGGATTCCAATCATCGAGAGAAATGATATTCTTATCTAGAAGGAAATAATTATAGATTAAATTATGTATCTTTTGTTTGATTTTCACGAAGCTAAAATAGATTAATTTAATCATATTGATGATAATATTTCTCTCAAATACATGGATAAGAAGAATATTGGGAATTTTGGAAGATCTTAAAATCAATTACTGACATCGGTTTTGGAAATTGAGTTTTTATGAGTAATTGATATTTCCACTTCAAATGATATCAGGGATAATTTGAAAAACATTTACAATGTTATTAAAAAATTAATAAAATAAAAATCACAAAAATGAAGGTTGATGTATGATTATATGAAACTCAGTGAGTATAATTATATTGGGGACTTATTTATTAGGTAAATGACATTGTCATTACTATTAGATGTCATGGTGAAAAAATGGGGGATTCAACCCTTGATAATTTTTTTTTATGAATTATTAATGACACATTTGATACCAAGGTATCCACATTTGAATATATTGATTTTGAAAATCTACATAATAATGATATTTAGAGTATTAACAATACATATTTCATGAGAAAGGATATATTTGTGAAGTTACAAACAAAATATGATTAGTAAATGTCTTTTAATGCTGCTAAAAAGGAATATAAAATAATTTTCTTGGGGAATATAACTTTACCGATTTTGAATCTGAAAAAGTGTTATGAAAAATTATTAATGAAATTTTAAAAAATTATCAAAAAATTTGAGAAGTAGAACATGTAAATACTATGCGAAACATCCCTTCAGATTTTATACATTGTGGATCCATAAGAAAATTATTGGCTAATTTCCTCAAGGAATGAAATAAAAGTATAATGATAGAGAATAATGAAGGACAATATGATCCTGGAAGAAAATGGTGGGTTATGATAAATCATATTCCGATGAAAATTTCTAAAAATAATTCAAATATAATAGAATATGATTCACATTTAATAATGATGATTATATAAGCTGTGAAGCTGAATCCGATGAATTTATAGACTATGATGGCAATAATAATTTTATTGTAATCGTAAATAAATAAAATTTTTGAATTATTATTTTTTAATATTAATAAGAAACTCATATATAATTTAATCTTAAATAATAATGGAGTGATGTTTTGGGATGATTTTGAGGCTTGAAAAAAATCAAGAAGATAAAAATTGAAAATTCATAAACAAATAATTATGAATTATTTATTAATGAGAATTTAATGTTTATTTAGATATGGATGACATGAATATATATCTCGAGAAATAAAAAGTCATAATAAAAATCATGATTACATGTTGAAGGAAATAAGATAATAAATGTAACTTATCTAAAATAATAATTCTAAAGATTAAAATAGTGGCAGGGTATTCAAAAAACACTATCTCTAATGATGGTGGAAGATTTCATATTTTTAGACCTTAGAAGAATCATCAAAATTAAACATAAATGGTTAAGAATAATTTTTTCTTATGAGAATAAGAATGTTGGAAATGTTTATGAGGAGAATAATTATGGGAATGTTATATATGTGGTGGAGACCAATAAATTCATAATGATAGAAAATTATTCAAATAATATTTATGAAAAATTATATATTAATTATTGTTTGGATTAGGCTAAAAAGAAGACCGTTCATAAATAAATGAATCAGATTGATGATAATAAGGTTGTGGTCAACAATGGTTTGAAAAGAATGATATGAATGTTTTTGAGAAATATTTTCATAACTCTAGTTAGTGTGGATGTTTCGTATGATAATATGAATTTTATGTATACTGCTAATATATTTGTAGATTAATATGCATGGAAATATTTTTTTGGTTCATCCCGAAATATTATTACTATTAAAAAAATTATTAATAGAAATGATTGTGAGTGAGTCAATCCCTGATATTGAATAAATATAAGAACAATATTATGAAGAAACTTCAGAATGATGTAGTGAAAGTTGAATATAGTATCCAACCTCTAGATAACTATTTATGAATGATTTAAATATATATGGTAATCTTCATATTAGATTTCATATTTTGTTACTAGAAAAAATTGTTTCATAAAAATCCTAATAAGCTGGAGTGGAAGAAAGAAAAAGAATTTTTTTTATAAATCACTCTAAAATTTAAAAATATAGAATGAACATGGCTCCTAGAGAGTGGTTATTCTTATAATATGACATTATATTTTATGTTCTTGATTGTTGTTAATGTTTTTAAATAACTAACTATGATAATTGGAAATGATGAATAAATGATAATCATAGGTGTTGGATTATCCATTATTGGGAAATAATAGCTGTAATATTATAAACATGTGTTTTTTAAGGGATAAAACACAACTTTTTACATATCTCACAACATTACAATGAGGTAAAAAATATTTTCATTAGAAAATATGTGTTTTTTTGTGAAAAATCTAGAAGGTTCATATATATTAACAGGAGTTCAATGAAAAAAATTGATCTTATTTTGAGTTTGTGAAATACAAAAATATATTTACATGGGTTTGGTGGGAGTGATTATTTTGTTGGATAATTGTTTGGGGAACATGTGTCAATGATAAAAAAATAAATTTATCCATGAGAGATAGTCTATCTCTTACTATTGATATGTCATGAAGATGATGCTGATATTGCACTTCTTTTTAGAACTGAAAATTTTCAAATTTATTTCATAAGAAATTTTTTTTTATTCTATAACATTTTATTATTAATCCATCAATAAAAATGAGTAAACATAATTCCCCTAAAAAATTACTAGTATATGAATATTTCATAAAACACTTCTTCTATGTAGTCATTATAGAATTACATTCACTATAGGTTAATCATTTGGATGTAATATAGAAAGTTACTCGGTATTACCTATTATTGTTTTAAGAATATCCCTTCATCATATTTTGGTAATTATTTTATATTCAGGTCAAATCATCAAGGTTTTTCATAGTATGATGTCCTGTGTACTAATTCCTTATCTTCATGGATTCTAAACTATTCAGAAAAATTTTATTGATTATATCAGCATGTTATTCCTCTAATATATCACTCTCTCAGAGTTATTATAACTCCTTGAAAACCATCATAGATAAATTATTAATTGTAGTTACATATTATACATGATGAAATAAAAAATATTAATATTTATCTCTCAATATATATCTATGAGGCTTCAACATGTTTTAATAATTTTTGTTTTTAGCAAATTGTTTTCTCCAAATTTTATTCAGGATATTACATGATGAAATCTAATTTTCTAGGTATATTTTCTTATAAAAAAGAATATCAATCAAAAATTATAATATTCATGATATTTTTTTTTCACAATGAGTAATATTATATTTTTAACTCAAAATACATGTGATATCCACTAATTATTTAATTTTTATGAAAACTCATGATAATGAAAATGTTATTTAGTTGATTACTCCAATAGTATTAATCGTCCTCGTTAAGTACTAGAGTAAAAATAGTATTAATTTTATCTAATTATATCATTATTAAGATAATCAAAAAAAATCTATTTCATTATCAATATTTTTTATGTAATATAAATAATAACATATTCAAAAATGATTTTACACATGTTTGTTTCAAAAAAGTAAATAATCATTCTATATTGTTCGTTGTTTTAAAAAATTATAAGATATAAGAATCAACAAGGGGTATTTATGCCTTAAATAGAATAAATTATTCTTCACATATTTAATGTAATTAATTAAAATTTATCTGTTCAAAACCTGTTATATTATATTAAAAAAATTAAAAAAAAATAATACAAGAGATAATAAAATAATCAAATTCTATTACACTAAAATGATAATTTAAATCTAATATGAAATATAATATATATGAAAATTCTACAACATCTAGTAAAAAATATGCAATCTCCATTAAAATATAATTCTATGGATATAATAGTTATAATAAATGGACGAATTTATATTTTATCCAAAATCTAGATGGTTGTTAGTTACTTGTTCTATGGAAATCAAGTTTCAAACCTATAAATTTTTTAATATACTTGTTGTGGAAATTAATGTTACCAAAATAGATACTAATTGATAATAACATAATTTTTAAGAATATAAAAACCCAAATCATGTTTAATTATCAAAATATGCAGTAATCCTAACACCACGTACATCACTGATGGACCATTTTAGAAGTAGTAGATTCTTAAAATTAAGTCATTATAATCTAAATGAATAATATAAATGATTAAAAAATTAAATAATTTATATTATATATTAATTTATGAATATTTTAAATCTCAAGGAAAAAAATAGAACAAAAAATTAATAACATCTACAAAGAAAAATAACGATTAATAGAATCAATAAAAATAAAATTTACCTAGTATGCTGAATTAATTCCTTGAACCCATAGTTTTAATGGATGAAACATGAGTAATTTACTCCTACATGTTCTCCAGGATTGATTATAATAACATTGTTTGATATATTATATATTACATTTAATTGTTTTAATGTAAATTCACTAGGTTTAATAATTTAACGTATCAAATATAATGGATAATAATAGAGTGAATAAGACTATAAATATGAAAGTTATAACAAAAAAACAAACAATTTAATTGAAATTCATTAGAAATTTTGTTTTCTTGATTTCCATAATAAGGGATATGAAATATTTCATTTAACTCATCACCAAAACAGAAAATAGAATTGATATATCTATGGATATATTGTATTGAAACCCATTACAACCCATATATAAATAAATTAATTTCATGACTATAAGCCACCAAGAACTAAAATATATATAAAAATTCTGTAATATTAACTTCAATAAACTATGACTATATTCACAGTTAATTAATCCATTATCTCTCATATAAGAATACATATAAAAAAACAACTACTTGAAAAATGAATATTATAATTATATTAAATAAAAATAAATATTCAATAAAAAAAACACTGTCAAAAAACCCATGAAAAAATATTATAATTTATAAACCATTGAAAGGAATCAAACATATATAATAACAATACATTTTCTAAAAAAATAAAATATATATTTGTCATCTAATAATCAATCATGCCACTGAATTAGGAAGAATAATTTATCATAGGTAGATTGTGATTATTTTCGTCTTTTTATTATATATTTATTCAATAGTTATTCATGAAATGAAAACCACACCAAATTCAGGATAATAATATTTATATAAAATCGATTAGATTTTAATATAGTTATTTTAGTCATTTAAATACCTCATTATGGATTATATAATCATCAAAATGAGTTTTAAAATCATAAGATTTCAATCTAAGATACTACCAAAAGTTATAATAATACTAGTTAACTAGAACTAATAAAATAATACAATTGAAATATTTCATACAGTAATCATAAATTAATCATGAAAAATATCACTGCAATGATATATTTATAATCATGATGTTAAATTATTAATCCAAATATAAATTTATTTAATTAATTTATTTTAATTATATATATAGATAATATTAATGTAAAATTTAATTATTAAATATAAAAGTACAATGATGTGTATTTATAACTTCACATACAACATTTATATTATAGTACTAAATGAATATAAACTATTACCCAACACCTCAAATACTAATTATGAAATTACTCAAAAAATAACTGTAATTCACACCATTTTGTCTTCCCAACTCCCCTATCATAAAACCAAATAACATATTGATGAAAATATATAACATATACCTTAAAAAACCAATGGATGTACACATAGGAGGTCCCCCTGTCCCAATTCGATCCTCTAAATTTCCATAATCCATCCAAAAAACAACATCCTAGTGGTGGGAAACGATGAAAAATTTAAGAACTTCTATCAAGTGACAAAAAAAATAAAACCAGAACTCAAGTATGTTACATAAGTCACAGTAGACAAAAATACCCTTATTAATGATAATTTAATGTATTATACCATTATTATAATGTAATAACATAAATATATCTAAATATGGTAACCACTAACATAATAATAACCTATTAAAATAATGAAATATTTTTGAATCTACGGTCACTTGATTTATAATACATACATCATGTTTAGGTAAAATCATTTTTAATTATAGAGTTCATATTTATTTTATGTATATTACCTTTCATAAATATATTCATATTTAAACATATAATTTGAATAAAATTTTAAAATAAATAATCTCAAAAATTATATATCACATAATTTTTCAAAAACATGGCTTAATTAAAATAATAATAAAATATCAGTATTTTATTCTTCATGTTAAAAAATGTAAGGATTATCTAATAATAAATTAAACATAACATCATATACAAGGTTGAAATTTTTTAAAATAAATAATATTATTAATTATATGATATATAACCTAGAATAAACAATCACCCATAAATATTTAATACAAAAAAATTATAAATTTTATCCATTGGATTTCAAATTTAAATGAAAGTTATAACAATAATATTACTATAGATAAAAAATAATAAGGGAATGGGTAAGAAACATAGTAAAAAAGCATATAAAAATATAGTAAAACAGAAAATGTAATTATATATGAAAACAAATATAAAATATCCCCTTCAACACGACCAAACACATATCTAAAATCATAAGATTAAATTGTTGTAATATTAATTAAAACAATAATAATTTAATTATTTGGCCCAAAACAAAAACATTGATACCAATGTAAGTTTATAGCCTTAACATGATGGATTTAAGAATAATATGATCTCCTCAATGAATTTTATCAATATTAGAGTGTCAAAATTAAAAAGGAAACTTATTATAAAATTCAGATGAAGAAATTATGGTTACAAGGTAGAATTGTATTTAAAAAATACTCAATTTTATGATGTAATAAATAAGATTAATAGTAATTTAAAAGTAGATTGATAAATTTGGAGATATTATTAAGGAAGTTTATATTAAAAAAATTAACAAAATAATATGCTTTTGATGATATAAAAGAGAATGTTATTCCACAATTGAAATGAAAATTATAAAATACTCGAAAATTAATGTGAAATGATGTTGAGGAAGTTAATCAATTAACCCTTGAAATACTTCTACAACCATGATATTTTAAATGACATCATCTCATTACCATAATTTCTATAGAGAATCTATAGAGACTAATGAAAAAATATTGATGGACCACATAGATTACAGTTTATCATATAATTAAAAACATATGTAATGTTAATTATGAATTTTTTATAGAATTTTAGACATAATTTATAATATTTAAACATAATTAATCATGTTTTAATTGATGGTGTTCGAAAACATCTACAAAAAATATTATATCTCTTTAAAATACCTCATTGGAACTCTATAGACTATCCTAAACAAAATATGACTCATTGATGTCATGATGATTTTCCATATAGTAAAACACAACACTAAAATTCACATAGGTCATAGTATAGTCCTCAATCCCATCCTCATAAAAAATTCAGCCATTAATTAAACAATAAAGGATATAAAAAAATATTGATTAACTATCCAAAATATATTGAACAATAAATTTTTTATGTCAAATATATCTAACATCATATTTTATATTACAATGTAAGATTTATCCAGAAAATCAAAAGGAATTGACACTATTAAAGACACTTTGTCATTTTGTGATACATGATCCTACCCATATAATCAGGAAAAACTCTCCCCTTCTCAAGTACTTATCAATTAAATTATTTCTTCCACTCACATCGCCAAAATTAAAAATCATAAATGATATATAAAACCATGAATTTTTCCTTCCAAACCCCTTAGATGATTTTGATATATAAATTGTTAGAGAAAAACACTTTGAATTATTTATCCAATGTTTTTTCTTAATATTTTTCTCATGATTATTCTTATTAAATAGATGAAATTCATAATAAAATTTTCCTCACATAGTCTAATGGTGTTCTATTCCATATTTAATGAAAATAATAAATTTTTAATTTCCATATATATATATATACTGAATCAGATGATACATACGACTTTATTTTATTTTTTAGATGATATGAATATTTTATAGAAAAATTCATTATTATATATAAGGTTATCCAGAATAGGTTAATGATTCAAGAAAATAGAATGGATCATGTATGTAAGAGCTAGTTCCATGAAATATAAAAAAAATGTTCATGATATATAAGGTTCACACAGATTATATGTAAGGGTTATAAAAAATAAAAAAATCAGACATTAAAATATTATTATTGGATGAAGTATCTAGAATCATAATGTATTTTGAATATTAACCAGAGATAGTAAAGTTTTATATAGTGTTTGATCAACAGTACACCATGAAATCTAAGGGTTTCTTAAACATAAATTATTTATAAATTTATATATAAGTTAAAACATTGATATGTAATAGAAAATCCAGGACATAATCTGATTCTTTAGGATTCATTATATATAAAGTTGGATAGATAATATTACCACCTTTAGTACTATTCTCCATATTATATGAAACACCATTGGGTGGTCAATTTGTATTCAATTTTTTTATTTATATATTACAATTCCATGTATGAAGTTCATGATAATGATTTTTAGGGAAATAAGGATTTTAATCAAAAATGAATTGGAAGACCACCATTTAGTTTATATTATTAATGATTTATGGTATTATATCATGATATTAAAAGTTTATTATATAATATATTTTTGGTTTTTTATGGATTTGGTTGTTTGTTGGTATCCATAGTGAATTGTATAATATCATACTATTTATTTTCTAGAGTGAAAGTGTGTTACACAACATAGAAAAATATGATGTAGTAGCTGTTTTATTTAACAATTTTTTAACATATTTTTATTATATTATAATACATAAATTTGTAAAAAATCATGGATGTAATTCAACCAAATAAGAATAAATTAGAGAAACTCCTCAATTTAACATTTCAAAAGATATACATGTGAGCCTAAATATATATATATATATATAGTTTAGGGATAAATAAGAGTTTAGATTTTTTATTTTTGATAGAATGGTAGAGATGAAATTATGGGTTACCTATGGGAAAAAATGATCTAATTTCATGAATTCCATCTCGTGGTTAAATATATATTTTATTGGTACACTATAGATAGTTAAATTATTTCTTAGTTTTATGTTATCATGGTTCTTTTAATTTTAGTATTAATGATCATTCTAAATGATTGATTGGAGTTAGTTTTCTATTTAAATGGGTTATAAAGTTTAGTGATGTACTGGAATCTAGAAAATATATGAAACAAGTAATTGACTAATTGAATTTTGTAAGATGCAAAAACATTGATTTATCATCGAATATATAGGTTAATTTTCTAGAACCATGTACAATTTCATATATCTATATTTTCTCTTTGACACATATTTTATGTTATGAGAGATGCATGTGTTTTTTATAATGGTCAAGGAATATATCTAGTGATGTTAATTTTATGGGATCAAAATTCATTTATTCTACTCCATGTTAGAGAATTTATGAATCATATGACTAATAAGGCGGATCTTAATATAAAGTTTTTGAGTGATTTGTTCACTATTTGCAAAGAAACAATGATAATTAAAGACAATGGAATTCTAGATGTTCAAAAAAATAATATAACCTAAAAGTTATATTACATGAAACAATATTTAAAATATATTTTTAACATATATCTATATGAATTCATATATGGGATCATGGTCAATATATATAGAATATATTTATTGGGAACATAAGAAGATATGTCAACTAGTTATGAGAACAATGTCAATTAATTCGAATTAACTTTTTAAAAAATATCATATATGGATTTTGTTTCATGTAAATTGTGACATTCCATGTGTAAAATACATATCAATATCAATGACCATTATTATATGGTATTTATATAAGAATTATTTATTTTGGAAAAATTGAAATGAATTTCTAATTCACATGAATGATTATGTGGATCCTTTATTTCATCAGTTGACTGCTAATTTTCATAACATGTTTTTTCATAGAGTAACACTTTGTGATATCTAAATCATGAATCTAATAATTAAAATATTAATTCCATATTTCAATGTCAAGGAATTCATGTTAAAAAAGATATATGAAAAGAGGATGATGTTTGATATTCTTAAAAAGGCATTTGTTTATAAAATAATAAAATAAATAATAATAAATATATATAATATAATAATTATATATTTTTGTAGGTAATTTAAATGATTAAATTCATATTTTATGTGATCTAAAAGATATAGTTGCGGAATAGTTGTTATTACATTTCCTCAAATTTCATAATAGTAAAAATAATGTAATATGAAAATCACACAATTAAATCATACGGTGTAGAATTATTTAACATATTACAAAATTGATTCAAAAATATTTATAATAAAGTGATAAATATTATTATTATAACGATAAATAATCTATGTGTGTTAATTTTTTGAGGATTTAGTTTTGAAAAATAACTATAAAGTCTTTCATTTTTCTATAAAAATTTACTCGATCAAAATAAATAATGGTGGATAATATAGAGATATCCTATGAATATAATAATGAATTATTTATGTAGATTATATTTGATCCATAATTATATTATAAAATATAAATTTAATTGATGTTAATGGTTGAGTGGATATCGTAATTGAACTAGAGGATTCCCTTCATGGTTAATGATAATTTTCTTAATATATTGAAACCCTATATTAAAATATGGGATTGTAAAAAATATATTAAACAATAATTATTGTTAGCTACCTTAAAGGATTATAACATTTTCTGAATAAAATATGGAAATATAGAATACTCTATTTGGGTAATTGAGAATAGGCTCAGAAATTATGAGAAATACCTGAATATTGATTGTTTGATTGATTTTATAAAATATTTCATTATAAAAATTTTGATGTGTGAATTAATTTTTATTAGGTATTGATGAAAAAAAGATGATTAAAGGTACCATTATCTCTTTTATGATTTGGAAATTATGTTTTATAGGTTTTTAATGAAAATATTGATGAATATATAGGGTCATTCGGAAAAGATATACATTTTACCACAATTATTATGTATCCAAAATCTATGAAGAGAAAATATGAGGATATATAACCAGAAAATATAGTGTAAAATTATGTGAAAACATATCATCACACAATCCATAACATGATTTATTTCTATGAATCACCAAGGCCCCAAAAATCCATTGGTTTTTAAGAAAATAAAAATTATACTACACAAAAAAAATAATGTTATTTCTTTTGAAATATTTTAATGAAAATTAATATGTATTGATTTGAAAAAATATTTTCATACTATAACAAAAGAAAAAAAAGATGAATATAAATTAAATCATATAGTAAACATTTAAAGGATGCTTGTTTTTTCCCTGTTTAGTAACAAAAATTTCCTTAATTGGTCTTGAAGGGTGAAAATATATTTGCCATCTAAGATCAAAAAAAGGTATTAGGAACCAAAACCATCATGATTTGGGAATATAACTGATAATTATTTTATACCTCATAAATAAGAATTATCACATGGACATAATTGGGGGAATATTCCCATTCAAAACCCATGTATGTGAAACAGGTATGCTAGATTAATAAAAAAAATATTTATTATACGAATGTTTCATAAAATTCTTCGAAAGAAATTGATTAGAATTAATTTAGCATCATTAATTGTAGATTAACTTACAATATGATGAGAATAAATGATAATGTAAAATGTGAAAATAATTAAAAATGGGGGTTTCCCTTTATGAATGATGTTTTTATGAACCTAATTTCATATTGATAATATAAAATTAAACTCAATGACTTGGTGTGAATGGTGATAATTGTTGTAAATGTGTGAAGTTATAATTTTTTATGTGTTTTTAAATTATATATCTATGATAATTTATTTATTCTCGACATGAATGATTTCATTATCAGTAGATGATATTGTTTATTTATGATGTAATGAATGAAAAAACAAGTTAATATTTACCTTTTGGCGGAGAATAATTCATGTGTATTCATATAATTGAAGAACTGAATATATTGTGCCATAATCAGCTCAACCACATGATCCATGAATCCCTGGAAGAATTTTTCATAAATCAAGGAGGCTATGATTTTTGAGACTACACACACAATCTCCCTAAAATGTGTAGTACTAGTAAAAATGGGTAATGAAAAATAGAATATAAAAATTAAATATTATATGAAAAAAATTAATTTAATTAATTAGGTGCATGCTGATCAATTTCGTTCAATATAACCCAATTCTATTGATAAAAATATATATAATGTTATATTTATAAATTAATAACATAAAGAAAAATAGATAATTTTGATTCTAGAAAATCCAAAGTAATCAAATGTATTATATTTTATTTGTTTTTTGTGGAGTAGAATATTGAGGTAACAATTAAAAATTTATTATTGATAATAGAATTGGGTTTGCTAATGGTAATATGATATAGTATTGTAATATAAAAGGGATATGAATACATGATTCAATAGTGATGATTATTATCATCATAGATAGATATAATCTCATTAAAAATGATTTATGGGATATTAAATGGAAGGATGAAGTGATCACATCACACTATGTCATAAACCATAATGAAAATTTCTTCCATTAAGATCCCAAATTACTCATTGACTACCAAGATGATCTTTCATGGATTACTTTATGTGGTAAAAAGAACATTGGAATCATATAAAAAAAATGGTAATAATTTCACCTAGTAAATAACTAATGAATATGAATTTGAAATACAATTAGAAAATAATATTTCAAATTAATTTATTGAAGAATAATGCAAAATTACATATATATAAATATTTAAATATGAATAATTATTAAAAATATTTAAAAATCTATATACTCACCCTTAGTATTCATCCTATAAAAAATAAATTTTAGTAAACACTAGTACCCCCTTGGCTCTATGTAAAATAACCACCATCTTCATATAGAAACAAATAATTTCATAATTGTCTAATTTAAATTATTTAATGGAAAACACACTAATTTTTTTTCTAAATTAAATGAAAGTAAAATTAAATTTGATAATGGGTACACCTGGGTGAAAGAAATAAATAGATTATTAACAACAATGATTCTACATCGGTATGATAAATGGAATCATGAAAATGCATTCCATTTCAGATTATGAAATGAGTATGAATTTGCGACTGAAAAGATATATATTCATGGTAAAAATGCTCAGAATTGAACCACTTAACATTCCAAATGATAAATGTTTAATTTAGAGGAAAATTTTAATCTATATAGAATTATATATATATAATTTTCATTTAATATATATTTACATTAAAAATTGACAAATTTTATTTTAAATAAATCAAATTATTTTAATATATTTGAATACAATTTCTTCAAAACCATTATTTAGAAATTAGACAAAAAAGATAATATAAAAAGGTTTTTCCATTTAACAAAAAAATTAAAAATATTTATAACATTAAATTATAAAATTAAGACACATTTCATTATTATAACATCGAATTATGAAATCAACCATGTTAAATAAGATAAAAAAATTGAAAACTAATAACATTACAAGTTTATGAGGTACACATAAAAATAAAAATAAACCCGCATAGACTCTTATGTATTTATTTTAAATAGATGAATTGGTGTCTAGTAATTTACCGTATTATTACAATGGCCGCATAAGATAGGATAAAATCACTAATAGGGTTCATGCCCTTAATTAGTATAATGGGACATAATGTCACCAATTAATGGAAAACATGTTTACATTTATAGAATTGAAATAATGTATTGATCTTGTTGAAATTACACTGAGCACATATCAAAACAATGATATGGTGAAATAAATAAATATATATGTAAAGATAGTAATAGCCACGACGAATAGTAAGAATTAACAGTAATTAGGTACGTACAAGTATAACAAATAATCACAAAGAACTCACCCTAAACATTATATCCATATTAAAAAAATCCAAAATCATGCATCCAATGAATCCTAAAAAATTTAAAACATTCCCGGAATTCCACGACCAATAGATATTGCTAAAAATATATAATTGATAGGTTTTACACAAATAACCACTAATTTTAGAAACCATTCTAGAGTATCTATTTTTTTCCTAAAAACAACTTTGGTTTACATGTGATATTATTATACTTATTAGAGACTAAATTGATTTTAAAATCTCTCTTAAATACTATTTTTGATATGAACTATCCTTTCACAAAAAACATAAAAGAGGATTAGTTTCTTTTAGTATATTTGTTTTGACCGAAAACGGAACGTGAATCATTATAATTCATATTTTTTTAAAATATATATTTTATCCATATAATTATATATATAAATTTAAGAACCAATTGAAATGATATGAAAATTGTAGGTAAGTGTATTTGAAATGATTAAAAATATTTATAAAAATTATATTATTTTTAAATAGATAAAAATTATTTTCAATAAAAAATATCATCCACAGTTTATTAAAAATAAATATTCCAATAAATTAAAATAGATATACCCATCTATTTCTAAGAGAATAGGGTTAAAACGTGTTTTTAGTTTCATTGAAAAACAAAATTTGAAAACGAAAATTAAATAATAGAATCAAAAAATTTATTTAGATCTCAATAAAAATCATCTTTCATAATATTGAATAAAATAACTGTGAAATAAAATCATGTATTAATGGATGGTGTATAAAACATTTAATTTGGGGTAAAGGGTACCTGAAAGAGAGACCACACACACTAGGTACTACAAAAGCAACGAAAATCAATAATTCAGGAGACTTTTTTTACTGTAAATATAAAAAATATTTGAATGGAGTTTACATAAATATATTGGTGGAGATGGGAATATTGAGACTCAATATAATTAATCATCTCTAACCCTTGATTAAATATTAATTAATCACTGGGGAAAGAGTGGTATATAATATTTTGGGATCACATGGTGGGGGATTTATATAATAAGTAGTCAACGATTCCTAGGGAGAAATAAAAGTGCAGAAAATAACGAAATAAAGAAAAAAATCCTTAATAAATAAGAAAAACTACACTATTTACCAACACAATTTTCCAAGATGTGCGGTAAATATGTGAAAATCATAAACTAATAACATTTTAGTGAAACATTTCCCCAGCACACCACACTTTTGGTTATGAATTTAATTTCCATTCTAAATGAAACTTCTAATTTTCCAATAAAAAATGAATGGTTTCCCAAACCCTGCTCATTAACCACACAACACATAAAAATAATTAATATTTTAAAAAATAAACAGTAAGTATTAATATAACAAAAATAATATAATACATGGAATTATGTAATATATAAAACATTCAATTAAAATATTAAAAATTAATATGCATGTGAGAATTAAACTCACTATGCCATTTTCTTGCCTTATGATGATAGCAGTGAATGTATATGACATCATAATTGGATAAGCTAGATAATTTAATTAATTAGGTGTTCAGGTTTGAAAAATAAAAAGTGTGGGTTCACTATATGCCATTCAGTCAAAATTGTGTTTCTACTAAACTACCCATCCAAAATTCCTAAATAGTCTAAACCCATCACCCAAAATCTAAATATGTCTTTAAGAATAACACAATCTATCTAATCATAATGACCAATATTAAAATACCATTATTAAATGTATACCTAGAATATGTGAAATCATTTTTTCAAAATGAAATTAAAATAGAAAAAAACCTTGCTAAACAATAATAGATGCAACACCACTATGGTTCCATGGTAAAATGAAAACACACAAAATTATCATCAATAAAAATACAACAAACCCATTAAGGAACCAATATAATGTTATGAAATTGAATTCCAATCCATTGGATACTCTTACAAAAAAAATAAATGTTCCATATAATTAAGTCGACATTGCCTATATAGTCAATGAACACCCTAAAATACATGGGATCTATCCCATGAAAATCTTCCAATGATCTAAGAGCCTCAGGTGGCTCAATGATTGATATTGTAGTTTTAGTTGTCTATGAACATATCCTTATGTCATCCCATTTTTATATAATAATGAAATAATCCTCTTGAAGGATATTTAATAAACACACACCAACTCTAATTGGAACCAACATTAGTATACATGTGATGGTGAACATCACCTATATCAACATAAATATTAAAAGAATAATATTTTTTATATTTTTTATTAAGCTAAATATTATAATTAAATAATTATTTTATGAAATTCATAAAATAAAAAACAGGAAATTGTTTTATTGGACTCATTTCATATGATGTTATATTGCAATGATAAATTCTGAAATTATATAATATTAATCAGGAATTGTTTTGTTTAGTTCAATATTGTAAAACAATTATAATGAATTATAGATAATTCTCTAAAAATGATTATGTTTTAATGATAAGTAATTGAATTATATTTTTTATTGAATGTTTTTATTTATTTATAATGAAAAACATTATGTTTTGGATTAGTTTAAAATTTTAATTTTTTTAAATTTAAATTAATAAAATTATGGTTTTATTAATTGGGTTTATAATTTAATTTAGTATCAAAAAATTATTTATTTTAAAATGGAAATTTTCTATATAATAGTTTTTAATAATATTATTATTCTATATTTTTCAAAAATATTTCTACAACTTCTATGTTTTGAATGCTTATATAAGGAGTTTATATTTTGAACATTTGTTACAATGATCCATGATTTTAACCAGATGAAAAACATAGCAAATAAAATTTTTCAGTTAACAATGCATGTCAGTTTTAAAACCGAGGGTCAGAAATTTTTCTTCCCAATTGTCGACTCTTTTTTGTTGATATAATAAAAATATTAAGTTTATTTTATTGATACGGGTGTTTGTTTTTTTTCTCAAAAAATTAAAATAACTTTCAAACAGTACATCATACGAGAAAACTGAGACCACCGTTAGGTCATGAAAGCTATGATTACCCAAGGTTGTGTATAACCTAGATTCGCATCAGGTGTTTGGAACCCCCCCAATGTAATTTAATCATTATTTTTAATAAATTTATTAATCCTATTTTTAAATAATAAATAATTATTTTCTTTCAAATAGTGCATCGTATGAAAAATTTGAGACTACCTTTAGATCTGTAACAACGAGTTTACCCTAGGTAGGGTATAACGTTGATTTTCATAGGGTGTTTTGCACTCTTGAAATTGATAATACCATCTTTATTTTTACTTAATTAATTATTACAATTTTTAAGTAATAAATAATTATTTTCTATCAAAAGGTGCGTCTAATGAGAAATCAGACACAACTAATAGTTCTGGGACATGGGGTTTACCCTTGGAAAGGTATAGCCTTTGCGAGCATTGGACATTTAGTCCAGTCTCTCCCCATGATAATTTATTTGTATTTTATATATTTTTTTATAAATTAGATATATTAATAATTTTATTGATAATATTTTTTTGAAAACTAGAAATGAAAATACACATACAAAATTAATAAATCATGTTACAGTGTAAATAATTAGCGTGAAATGTAATAAATTTGATATTATTAATTATTTTAATTAAATACAAATGCATAATCAATATTTATTTAATATAACTTATATTTTTTATGGTTATAGTTTTTAAGTTAATCATGGTGTAATTGATTGTTGAATTAATAAATAATTTTTATTTTAATTATTGTTATTATTATTATATTGGGACAAAACATTGAGTTATATATATATGAGATATATTTATATTTATGAGATTAAATATATATATATATAGTTTAATATACATGTATAGGTGTATATATATGAATATACATGTGAGTGTATATACATATAACATGTATATACAAGGGTGGATATTTATTTGTTGGGTTATATAAAATGTTATTAAATACCAACATAAATGCAAGAAATGCCTCAACATAAATCATGTTACAAACCATTTACGTTTTTATTCAAAAACATTAAAGCACCCCTTGGCATGCACCTGCGCATCCTATTGTTGGTCCCAGGCAGCTATCAAAATTAATTAAATGTTTGTTCATGTTTTTTGTAAATTATTACACAATGAAATAGTGTAGAGTTTAGATAAGAAATAATTAAAAAATATTAATGGAAATTAATGAAATTTAATAATAGATATAAGTAAATAATAAATTAGACACGATTAGAGAATAATTGAAAATAATTAAAATGAGGTAAATCCATTTTAAATATTTATTTTATTTCATCAACCATTTCTTTTCATTGTATTATATATTTATCTCATTTTAATTTTTTCCTTGTTATTTTATTTCCTTTTCTTTTTATTTCATTTTTCCTCTCCCCCTCTCTTCATCCTCTCATGTGCGTGGCTCACCCCTCCTCCCTAAGTGCTGTGTACCACCTTCTCCATCTTGCTTCGGATGATCACCATGCCTCTGTTCATTGTTTATTTCTTTCCTATTAGGTGTGTTGTGAACCTCTCAGTATGGAATTTCCTATGAACCATGAATCAAGTGTTCTCATTCCAAATCCATTGCGTAGTTCGCCATAGAAGGCTTTTACCATTTTTTGTGGTTTTTCTAAAATCATCTGTTTTATTCAGTTTTAGGTGAAATAAAAGTCTACAGCATATCATAGGATCATCTATGACCATAATGTATAACATCTACTTTATATACCTCTGTTTCATGGAAATTTATAAAAACACACCATTGTGCCATTAGTCAGTGCCGTCCGACATTGTGAAAATTCACCCAAATTCATTAATTAATTTTTTTCTCTTATTTGTTTCAGTTGTATTAATCGTGAATTAATTGTTTTAATTTGTTGCAACAAGGTAGGACACCCCTTAGGGTGGGCCGAAATGGTCAGCATAATTTCTGTTAGACCAAAAATTTAATTTATTTAACTGAATGTGTTGCACATACTATTTTTTGTTGTGTTAAATATAAATAATTAATTTATATTCATTATGAATCTTGAATTGTTTAATCATGGGTAGTTGGTAGTTGTAGTTTATTTATTATTAAAAACTATTTTTATATACATTTTTTTCACAACCAATTTTATGGTTCTTAATTTAAATAATTAATTTAGATTAATTAAGATCATTAGAATTGTTAGATCTTGGTAGTTGGTAGGTCTAAATTAATAATTAATTTAAAAGTTCATTTTTATGCTTATATTTACGTAGTACATTTCCATGATAAAATTTCTATGATGAAATATTAAATTTGCACTGTGTGATGCTCAGGTGTACTTGTTTGGTTTCAAGCTACAATTAACTATGTTGATATCACATCTGCTACTGAGAAAAAATTAACTAAATTCGGGGTTGGGAAAGGATGTGGGTATCGTATTAAGAGTCAAACTTAGACGCTTCATTCATGACAGTTACTTCTAGGTAACGGGGGGTTTTCATGGATTTGTCGGACCAAGACATCTCCAGGATTTCTAATACTTATGAGTGATGCCAGTTCCAAAAGGGACCATTGGTACAGATCTATTGGCAATGTTCCTAAGATAGACTCATATGACACTCAACCCCTTTTGGGGAGATTAGGATAGACCTAGAAAAAATATATGCCATGAGCGATACTTGGTCTTTAGAAATATTTCCTTGGAAGAGCTCAGTGGTATTGGATAATTGAAGGATGATCTATAGAGATACCTTCAGGAAAGGCTCAGAGTAGAACTCTCAACATGAACCTGAATAATGTTACAATGAAGATTTAGGTTAATGCCATTGTTATTCACTTGAAATTTGAGATATTTTCAGGTATGTTGAAGCACACTTGGTTTACACATGACATAGACCCCCCAAGTTAAAGCACAATCAAGGGGTATATCCCTTCCTTGTTTTACCTTACTCTTCCAGGATTCATATTTATGCATATGGGTATTCTACATACAAGTACTCCTTTTAGACATCCGGATTAGGCCGAAGCAGGTGAGTAGGCATGGGTGTCTTTTGGAACCCGGGCTGAATATTTATTTCATTTCACTTAATATATTATATGAATTTTTTATATAATGACACACAAATGTTTATCATTGCATGGAATGGAATGGTTTAGACATCTTAGGTGTTGGCCTACTATAATTTTATTTCACACCCTTCTCGGGATTCATTGACACCTAAGAAGATTATATGATTGCATGTATTGAAAAAGGGAAGAATCCCTCTTCTAATTCATGATTGGTTGTTGCTGCTTAGGACGGAGACTCTGGTAGATGGATGGGCCTTCATTGTGATGCAGATGTCACACATTGATTATTTTCTTTTTAGTTTATAGAATTCTTGGGTTCTGTTTTTTGTACTTTCAATTTATACATTCATCATGGCATGACAACGTTTTGTGGGATTCCATACTTGAGTATTATTCAGATGGATTTTTTATATTTCTTATGTTGCAGTTTATTCGTTTATATTCTTTTGGTAATAATTATTAATTGTTTTTTACATCCACTGTGATAATACCTAATACCTATGAGGTCATTTTATCCCCCTAAAAAACAAAAAGGTCCTTGCTACTAGTCTACAACCTCTAGCATTCAAAGAGATGCACTTGATGTCATGTAACCCACCATTCTTTCCACCGTCTTAATGGTGATCCATGTCAGGACGTTACAAAGTGGTATTAGATATGGTATTTATTTCCTTGGTCTTACTGTTTTTGGTTGGTAGACATGAGACTACAAATTTTTCAGCACTGGGTTTATAGTCGAGAATGGGATTGATCACCCCATTTATAGGAAATGACCAAGTGGTCATGGTAGAGATTGTTGTTCATGATTTTTGAAATTATAGTTGATCTGATTTCACCTCAAGTGATTGGTGTAATTTTTTCAGCTTATGTATTTATGAAATTTATGATATTTTCCCTTTGCTTGTTAAGGTAAGGATGATGCATTTCCTGCATCATAATAGGCACATTAGAATTCACATGTCATGCAGAGTTTCATGCCATGTAGTTTCATTTTAGGATTATTGTTGATTCAAATTGTGTTCCTTAAATGTAGGCATGCCTTTTATTTTTTTACCATTCCTTTTTAGATACCCTGTTTTTGTGATATATTTAGCACAATATCTTATATCCATATTGCCAGTTTAATACCATATTTGTCTTGTTTCATGATTCTATGCCTATTAGCATGACTCTTTGATTAAAATTTTATGTTTTTGTGATTACAACATGTCTCTCTCCTTTAGCTTCTTGTAGTATCATGCTATCATGTTTGTTATGTAATTGGTTGATTTGATAAAATTTATTGGTTTCCCTTGAGTGGGAGACAAATTCCAAAAACAATAATGTGGATAGTCACCGATTATGTTGATATCCACCCATATATATAAGGAGATATGTGTTTGAGAATTTTATAATTTCAAATTAATTTTTTAATTACCTAAAGGCACAACTATGGCCTAGTAGGCTAGTCGGTGTATGTTCCTTAAGAGATAGCGCAATATGGGTGTTGTGACTCTTAATAATTAAACAACAGTATTTTTTTTTTGCATTCTAATGAACCCATGTCAGCATAGTGGTACACCTATAGGTCTCCTAATCTACTTGAAAAAATTCATGTGATAGACTTTCTAATTATGGAAATGATGTCATTTAATAAAAAAGGTTTTTAATTGAGTTTTATAATGATTTCTTGTTTTCCCTTGAGGTGTTGTTTAAGATCATATACCTTGTGTTTTGTTTAGAAAACAATTCTTACTTGATATTTGTTGATTAAATATTTTGATGATTAAAAATTAGCTGTGATTAAATATAATTGGCTTAGATATGGAACCTGTAGCGATGTCTTCTATTTATGACCCTGGTATAAGAGTCTTTTGAGTTTATCATTGAATTTATTTTTAATAGAACCATTCCCATTTCATTTTTCCTAGTCAGACAACCTTTCATAAAATAACACACTAGTATGGACGAGTGATCATGTTTCTCGTGACTTTTGTTTCTGCCTTGAGCATCGAGAAATGATCATTTCCATCAGGTTATCCATGCCTTAGAAATGGTCGGTTTCTTCAATTGGTTTTGACCCTTTATTCTCTTCAGTGATGGATGATTCAATACGTCGTCCTCCATGTTAAAATACAACTTGCATCTATATCACCTCGAGGTAGTATGGGTTCATTTACGTGGTATTTTTCGAGTGCATAATGCTGTGATGAACGGGTTGATTTCAGTGTAATCATTATGTCTTGCATTGTAAAATATGTTTTGGGACATCTCTTTAGTGTAGAAACTTCAATGTTAATTGAATCATGTTTGTCCCAAATATCGGGATAACTTCTAGAGACTTATGTTTTTTGACATACTGTTCAGTTTTGTAGTTAATTTATGTCAGTTGTTAAAATGTATCCCTTTTGGTAATCTTATAATCATATTAGTATACTCTTCTTTAAGTGACGAGCATGTCCCCTATCTTGCCTTTGTCCTTGATACACTATGATATCATCGGTCTTATTCCATTCTAAAGCATTAATAGTTGTTGGGCTTTGTTAGGGTGGTTTTTTCTAAGTGATTCACGTAGATGGGTCATTCTTATCAAGGCTTATTTAGTCTTGAGTGACATTTGGATTTTTGTGTTGGAAGTCCAGAAAAACGCTTCAACACCAAAAATTCCATCAAACATGATTTCTAGGCTGATGCTTCCCTAGCTTCGGTCAATGTTTTCATATAGGCATCTTCCCCTTGTACCAATGACTCACTCGTAAGAATGGAGTATGGAATACCCTACGTCAGTTCCTTTCACTCATGTTGTGCAAATCCATGGTTACCCAAGACTTACTGTTGAGATCGTTGATGCTTAAATCAAATAATTTCACTGTAGGTCAGGTATGAAATTCGTTGGATGTGTTTGTGGTAAATGTGAGATATCTTTGAAGAAGACATCACAGTTTAGTCTATAAAAAATTCCATTTAAGCCGAGAACCTTCTTAAATGGTTGGTCGGAGTGGTTTGACTAGTTCTCTATCTTTCTCAATGATGCGGATAGTGAATGAAATTTTTCTAACATGTCATCAGGTGAGACAAGTGCGGTTTTGGTCGACCAGGGATTTTCATGAAAATCTGGCTCGATATGGGCTATAAAGGGGATTGGGAATCGACCATTTTATATGGTTCATAAATCATGTGTGAAGCCTCATTAGAACTCTTAAGTGCATTTCTATAATGAAATTCAGTACAGGACGGTGTCGTGACTTGGAATTTTCCATCTTGAATTTTTAAAACCTGAGGTGGGAAGTAAATTTGAGTAAACATTTAATGAGATTAGTACATGTTTGAGTATCTTGCTAAACGAGTTTTAATAATTATTGTCTCGGTGTATCAGTTGGAAAATTAATGTTTTCTCAGATCTTATTGGCTTATTTTCCCTTTCCTAACCAAATATTGAATGTGCGTAGAGTGTTTGAAAACCTTTTTTAGGAGACTAATGACACTATAGATCATGTGAATGTTACGTTGTTATCGAAGGCGTCTCAGGGAAGGGAAGTTCTATGGTGAGAAGGTTGTAATGTTTCGTGTTTTGAACTGGTTGAAAAAACACAACAAATAAAAATTTTCAGTTAACAAGGCAGGTCAGATTTAGAACCGAGCATCATAAATTTGTGATAATTATAGACAACACTGTGGCGTTGATAGAATAAAATTATTAAGTTTATTTTATTGATATAAATGGATGATTTTTTAACAAATAAAATAACTCTAAAACGGTGCGTCGTAATATAAACTTGAGACAACCGTTAGGTCTGGAAAAACGAGTTTACCCTTGGTAAGGTATAACCTATATTCACATCGGTTGTTTGGCACCATCACACATGATAATTCCACATTTATTTTTAATTATAGATTTATTCCAATTTTTAAATAGTAAATAATTATTTTCTATCAAACGGTGCATCGTATAAGATATCTGAGACTACCATTAGATATGAAATGCCAGTATTAACATAGGTAGGTTATAACTGTTGTTCGTATTGGGTGTTTGGCACCATCACACATGATAATACCATCAATAATTTTAATTAATTAAATATTCTGATTTTTAAATAATATATAATTAGCTTTTCTCAAAAGGTGCATCGAATGAGAAATATGACACCACCAATAGTTCTGAGATGTGAGGTTTACCCAAGTTAGGGTATAACCTTTGCGAGCATTAGTAGTTTAGTCATGGCACACCAGAGGATAATTTATATAAATTTTAAATATTTTATTGGCAATTAGATATATTAAAAAATTTATTATTAATATTCATATATATTTTGAAAATAATAAATGAAAATTCAAATTCACAATTAATAAATCATGTGTAATTTTATGTAATTAATGTGCAATGTAATAAATGTGATATTGTAAATTATTCGAATTAAATACAAATACATAATATATATTTATTTAATAACTGTTATGTATTTTTATGGTTATTGTTTTTAAGTTATTAATGTTGTAATTGATGGGTTGAATTATATAATTATTATTATTTTAATTATTGTTATTATTATTATATTGGGTCAAAAACATGGATATATATATATGAGTTATATCTATATATATGAGACTAAATATATATATATTTATATATACATTTGAATATGAATATATATGAATATACATGTGTGTGTGTGTGTCTATAACACGTATATACATAGGTGGATATTAATTGTTGGGATATATAAAATATTCTTTAATTACCCATATAAATTCACGTAATGTCTCAAATTTAATCAAGGTAGAAAATTTTTAAGTTTTTACTCCAATTCTTTAAAGCGACCCGTGGTGTTTGTCTACGCAACCTGTCGCGGGTCCCGGGCAGCTGTTAAAATTAATTAAATGTTTGTTCAGGCTTTATGTAAAATATTATGTCGCACCATAGTGCATCGTTCAGATTAAAAATAATTAAAAAGAATTAATGGATACTAATGGAATTTAAAGTGGGATAAAAATAAATAATTAAATAGACATAGTTGAAAAAAAATTAAAATTATTTTAAACGCGCTAAACTCATTTTAATTATTTATTTCATTTTATCCACAATTTTATTTTTCTTATTTTAGTTTTCTATAACTTTTTTTTAAAATTTTCTTTTCATTCCATTCCTTTTTATTTCTCATTTCTCCTCCTCCTCTCCCCCTCCACTCTTGTGCGTGGTGCACCCCTCCTCCCTTGGTGGTGTGCACCGCCTTCTCCATTCAGTAATGGAAGATCACAGTGGCTCCATTCGTCATCTATTTTCTTCTTCATTAAGTGCGCTATGAATCTCTCAGTAATAATTATCCCACATACCAAGAATGGTGCATTTTCATTCCAAATCGATTGCGCAGTTCACCGTGGAAAGATTTTACCCTATTTTGGGGATTTTCTAAAATCATGTGTTTTATTCTATTTTTGGTCAAATCAATGTGTACCACGGATCATAAGATCATCTATGACCACAAGGTAGGGTTTCTACACTCTTTCCCACCATTTCATTGCGATTTATAAAAACACACAGTTGTATCATCAGTTGTTGTCTTCTAGATATGTTCAAATTCACCCAAATTCATTAAATAATTTGTTTCGCCGAGTTGTAATAGCCATTTTGATCCTAAATTAATTTGATTATTTTGTTGTAAGAAGGATGGACACCCCTTTGCGCGTGAAGACATGGTCAGTATAATTTATGTTAGCCCAAACTATGAATTTATTTAATTGAAAGTGTTGCACATCATATTTTTTGTTATGTTCAATTTAAACAATTAATTTAGATTAATTATGAATCTTTAATTGTTGAATCATTGGTAGTTGGTTGTGCTGGTATATTAATTATTAAAAAGTTTCCTTAACTGCATGTTTTGAACAACCTATATTTTTGTGTTTAATTTAAATATTTAATTTATATTAATTATGAACTTTAGAATTTTTTGATCTTGGTAGTTGGTTGGTGTAATTTATTTATTTATTTAAAAGTGAATTTATCTGCTAATGTTGATGTGGTACATTTCCTTGTTAATATTTCTATGTTGAAATATTTAATTTGCACTGTGTGATGCATGGGTGTACCTGTTTTGTTTAAAGGTGAAATTACATATGTTGATATCATATCTGCGGTTTTGAAAAATTTAATTAAATTCAGGGTGGGGAAAGGAGGTGGGTCCCATATTAAGGATCATGCTTAGACCCTTATTTCATGGAGGATACCTCGATGTGCCAGGAGGCGGTGTTCATGGATTTAATAGAACTAGACATGCCTGGTAATTATAATACTTATGAGTGATACCGGTTCCAAAAGGGCTCATCTTGATGGATCCATTGTCAATGTGGCTAAGCCATCCTCAGATGACACTCGACCTCTCTTTGCGAGATCAAGAACGACTCAGGATAAATCCAAACCATAAGTGATACATGGTCTTTCTAAATATTTCCTTTGAAGGGCTCGGTGGTATTGAATAATTGAAGGATTATCCATAGAGATACCTTTTGGATAGGCTCATACTCCCACTATCAACTAAAACCTTAATAATTATGCATTTAATGTTTAGATTAGTGTCGATGTTAGTCTCAAGATATTTGATATATTTTCAGGTATGTTGAAGCACCCCCGGTAGAAACATGACTTAGAGCCCATGTTTTATCCGATGCTTGGGGGTATGTCTCTTCTTTGTTTTACCTTACTCATCAAGGATTCATATATATTCATATAGGTATTATACATACAGGTACTCCTTTCAGAATTCCAGCTTAGGCTGAAGTAGGTTATTAGGAATGGGTTCCATTTGGAACCCGCGCCGACTTATTTATTCCATTGCATTTAATAAATTATATGATATTGTAATATAATGACTGACTAAATTTTTCATTGCACAAAATGGAAAGTTTTAGACACCTTGGGTGTCGGCCTAATTGGATTTTATCTCACTCCTTGCTCGGGCGTGGTTGACACTCGGGTAGATTATATGATTGTAGGTATTGACAAAGGAAAGTGTGCCGCTTCTGATTCTTGATTTATTGTTGCTGCTATGAATGGAAACGGCGGCAGAGGGCTAGGCATTACTCGTGATGCAGTATTCGCACATTGTTTCTTTTCTTTTTAGTTGATAGCATGCTTGGGATTAGTTTTTGGTACTTTCAATTTAGACATACATCATGGAGTGACATCATTTTGTGGGATTCCACACTTGAGTAATATTCTATTGGATTATTTATATTTCTTCTGCTACAATTTATTCATTTATATGCTTACCCTAATTATCAATAGTTGTTGTTTACATCTGTTGTGATAATACCTATTACCTATGAGTGCATCGTCTACCCCTCAAACACATAAAATCCCTCGCTACTAGTCGGTAGCCTCTAGAATTTGAGGAGATGCGCTTGAGGTCATGTAACCCACCATTCATCCACAATCTTAGATGTGAGCCGGGTTCGGATGTTACATTTGTGTTTAAATTTTGTAAACATTTACTTTTATTTTTTGACATTATTAATAGTAAACATAGTAATTTTTTACAATTTTATACTATATATTAGGTATATAAGGGAAATATAAATTGATATATACTCGAAGATGAACCTAAAACATTCAAAAATAAAATTACTGATTAATATTCATCAATAATAAATCCTGATTTGTTTATATGACTATTTGATGCCATTTTGGATATAAAAAACAATTAAATTATTTTTTATGTAATGAAAAGTCAAAGATGTCAAAATATAGTTTTTAATAAGGATTATATTTTAAATATGGTGATATATAGAAGATATATTCACCTATAAATAGTTTTTTAAAGATTAAATATTTATCTTCGTCATTGAATATTGTTAAATTGTATGGATGATGAAATTTTCATTAATAATTGTATAACACAATTGTAGTAGTTATAAAATTAATGAATAGGTCAAATAAATGATATTAAAATTAATAAAATTAATAAAATTTTATATAATTAAATTTATAAAGAATATTTAAAAAATAATATTACATTTTTAGGATATATTAAAATATTTGGATCTATTTATATCTATTTTTAGGTTTTTATATTTTTAATAATGAATAGAATCAAATTAGGAAATACTAAAATTTTATGAAATTATTATGTTAATAATTTATTTGAATGTAATTAAAGTGTTATATTAGTAAAATGGGGATAATATATGGACATTAATGTTATAGAGAATTAATTTATTTGAGATTTTGATGAATTTTCCTATAGTTTTGTCAAATTATAATTTAATGTTTTTAGACGTTCCAAGAGTACCCACCTCTCTCTAAATAAAGGTAACATCTTCATATCAATCCCACACTCTTCAAAAAAAATTAATTTATCCAATCCTAACATATTCTTTTCAGAGAATACCTTCCAACATTATGTAAGACGTTTTTAGGCACAATATTGATCTTAGTAGTATTATGATATTACAGAATGTAGGGCTTCGAATGAAGGGGTATAGTTTTTAAATTCCTATTTTAGTTTTTTCATACACATCATTAAAATATTAATCATCCATGATAAAATAATATATGAAGAATCATGAATATACTAATATGTTATTAGTTTAGTGGCATGAATCATAACGATGTTCCTCGCATTCTTATGGGAACTGAAATAACAATTTCTGTGTAAGGAGGAATACCACATTATGAACTGATTGGAAATTTTAATTCCATTATATATTCTTATAAAATTATTTAATGATGGAATTAATATTTATATTTTAAATTTAATATTTATTTATAATTATGAAAATATAATATTTCATTTAAATTCATACAATTCCATGGATAAGAAATTTATAACATTGTTCATGTGTATGCAAGGACTACCCATTCCATAAATCAAGTTGGTTCATTTTTCTTCAACATTTCACATGGATGATATATATAATTATATTTAATGAAGTAATATTATATATATAATATTAGTATAATTATAATAATATATAATAATGTGTACCTTATTTATCTAATGGTTGTTGAAATATGGGGATGCTACTCTTATTTATGTATGACCTATCATCTCTATGATAGTGACATAGTTCAATTTTTTGACGATTTTTAACTGATTTATTTAAAATAATAGTTGGTGAAAAATTTATAATTTTTTAATGAATACTGTTAGGGATATTATCCAAATATTTTCTCTCGGACAAAACTCAACCTATCGAATTAATTTTTGACATCTAAAATGAAAATAATCAAAACTAATGTTGTCTAGATTAGTTATTATAAATATGGAATTAAATAATATAATTTTAATAAAAATCCTCAAAAGGATTTGTAATGAAATTAATATTAAGAAAATTTCGTTATTCAAGAATATATTTATGGATTATGTTTAATCTGACACAAGATAACATACATTATTTTAATAACTATCATTTAATGTTCCCCATTCATTCTATTTATAAAATGTTAAAGTGGATTATGTTTTTTACATAAAATCAATGAGCTTGTTTTCCCATCTTTGTGAAACATTAATATCATTATTCGCCAACTATGTGCTTTCATGTTTCTTTTTAAGATCAATTCATTCTTTATTAAGTGCTTATTTTTTGATTATAAATGGGAGTTTAAAAAAGGATATTTTAATATCCTCAACAGTATTTCACATGGGTCTAAAATCATTTTCTTGGGTAGTATTGATCAAACTATTATTAAGAATTCTTTATGATGGGTTAATCCAATTATAGATTATGATATGTTGGGTTGATCTCAAGAATATCTCATTATGTGATTGGTTGATAAACATTATAGATAAATAATAAATGGGTTAACCACATTGCCTCTCTCTAATGATTTTGATAATCTGGTGATATAATTTGACCATATTTTTATTTCTTTTTTAAAGGTTATGGGAATAGCAAAATGTATATTATTTCACAAGGATACTACATTAGGGTTTCTATGGTTGATAATTTTTTATCATTGAAATCACATTATTTAAACCATATATAATGATATTTGTGTAATTAAAATATGATTATATTTTCAGGTAAAATTAAATGTTTTTAATATATTTATTTTAATGGGGTTTAATGTTATTCTATGGACTACTAGTTTCTATACATTTATGGACCTTACAGAGCTTTTTAACCTAATAAAAATTGTAATAACTTTCAGATGAACTAAATATTGGTAAGAAAAAATTAGAATTCATGATGAAATTTATAATGATTTTATATTAAAATATCACATGTTTTGTTTTAAAAGTGATTAGTTTATTGAAAAAATTATTATTGGGTATACATGATAACATACAATTTTTAAGTTTACATTGTATTAGTTATGAATTAATTTTATAAATATATTATCTTTAAAATATTTTCAAAATGTTATTGAATTTATTTTTGACATAAAACTCATGATTATGGGATTTTTAGTTGATGTACTTACTATTTGTATGAGATGTTATGTTAGAAAAATTTACAGTCATGACAATGATAATAGAATACTATTAAATGATTATACAAAATAATTAATTTTAAATGCGATTTTATTTGATGATTACCTTGTTTCATCGACTAAACTATGTTTTTTAAAATTGTTTTCTATATATGAAAAATAAATATTGTAGTATGAAGGAATTAAGAAGACAATATTCTTCCAAACTATTAACATTGAGTATTCACTATTGGAAATGAGTATTTAATTTTATGGAAGGATCATTTGAACTAGGAAATAAATTTTCATAGTAATGTTGTTAGGGAGTAACTGGATCTACCATAGAGGAATATGGCGGTAGTTGATCATTTCAAGAGACAACACCTCCCCCCACCATAATTTAGTGGATTATATGATTATGGTTGCTTAAGGATATATAAATTCCCTATATATGATATTTTAACACATGGGATGTTAAAAAAATTAAATGGTAACCCATTCATTTATATTTTTGATGGTGATATCGATTGATCATGGTATCTAGATATGAATGTTAGAGATAATGATGATCATGATACTATGTAATGTGATGTTTTTAGCAACATTTTTGGAAATATTTTTCATAATAAAATTCAACATAGAATTGGGAAACTAGTTGTAACGCGCCGACCCCAGTTACCCCAATTCGGTGCATTATTACGTAAAATTGGCATGATCACAAAAGATCAATTCTTGAAAGGCCGATTAGTTTAGTAGACTTGGAAACACTAGATACATTCATAAATGTTACATTACATCATAAAGTGAAAAACTACAATAACATAGTCTTTATATTCCACACTCATATACCATTCAGACTATCCCTGCAGGTCAGTCACAAAATATTTCTTCACATCCTGGGACAAATATAACATAGAAAGGGGCGAGCTCAGATTCTCAGTAAGGATAACAATATAGCGGAATTTTCATAAATAAACATAAACATTTAAGGGAATGTATAACTAAAACAAAATCCTTTTAAACTTGAACTTCATCATAATATAGAAAAAATAAAATTAAATAATTCCATTTACTTATTCACATGGATATTGTACTAGTAGAATAATCACATTAAATATCTATAACCACATTCATAATGATGGAATGTATAATACCAGACTATCAAAACCACGTAGCCAAGGCCTATTGACAATACTAAAAATAATATTTTGTCAAGGCCTTGTTCCAAGACAGTAGTTTGTCTGATGAGACCTACTGATGCATCGAGGAGCTATAGCGGGCTCCACCCGTCACTTATTATGTCCAATGCATTCCTCATATGAACATGTTTAAACATAATATAAACATACATATTAACACTATCATACGAAATGTCAATACTTTCTCCATAAACCATGAATGGTATAAAAATAACACATCCACATTCAAACATATCACAAATCCTTCAATACAATATGTATGTTTTGTATCATAATAAATCAACTTCAAATAAGCTTAAAATCAATCAAAGGATGTTGACATAGATGATATCAAAATTATTTGAGAGAAATATCTCTTTTTTAAATCATTTAAAAGTCACATAATTATAAAAGAAAATATTTACTTTGAAAATATTCTTATAATCTTGTAAGGGAAGCTTCAACGATTTTATAACGGCAGAAAATAGACTCAACCACCATATAAATTAAATAATATATTCTTACCTTAATTTTGTCGAAAATGTCAAAAAGTACATTGTTTAGAAAATGATGGAAATATTCCTTTGAAAACATATAAGGTCAAATAAGGGTATAAATGAATTTAACCCATTGTCTAATAAATGGTAAAAATGTTTTTAAAGGCATTTTTAAGAAACATGGATGTGGATGATAAAGAGGTCCTAGTAGATAATTACATATGAATAACCTTGAATGATGAAGAGGTTGTAGAATTAACCCTTACCTAGCTACAATCAATCTAGTAGTATGACAAAAAGATAATAAACACCAAATGAATCACATAATAAAATGAATATAAATAGAATCATGATAATATATATGCAATAGATGTACATGAAACACCATATGAAATAAGTGGTGAAAAATTGAAATCTCACAGGATTAAATGTGAGATGAAAAAACCCCTTACCTCATGTCTGACATGACTCGGTCATTCTTTAATCTCATGAATAATAAAGTAGAGATAATATATACATTCTTAAGAACCTTTTTCAATTTCATTATTTATTTTATATCACTTATCACTATCTTATGAACATTATGTAGTCATTTAAGTTAATAACTATCGTTTTGTCGATCTTTGGAACTTGAGTCAATAATAAAGTTCTTATAAGTACAAGATGTTAATGTGGTAAAATATCCATTATATCCATAATTATATTTATGATATAGATATCATATATATCATATATATCCAGTCTATACATTCATATATAATAATACATAAAATGTAGAGGTACGAAATGAAATGCACCGCTCATGGAGACGGTAAGTCGTACGTACGCATGAACGCTACTTTCATTTATATTTCATATTTAATGGAATTAAATAATAATTTTATAAAGGTATATCATAATTCCAATATATTATCATATATAATATCATTAACTTCATCCTTTATATGTACAACATATGGTATTAACGAGTCACATCACTTTGAGTGGGTGGTAGTCCACACTTCCTCTAATGAGATTATCGTGTTTACCCATAATGGAATCCAGAAAGGTATGATACAAAAGAAAAACGCAGAAGAATAAAGAAAATATAAACATAATATATATCATATAAAAATAAATTTCATCATAATGGCCACCACGAAAGGTGTTAAAATAAGTTTCAACAATCATCATTTCGTGAGGCAGTAATTCGCCACTCACAGAAACAATATGTTCATAAACCATTAGATGGAGGTGTGTGTAAGTTTAAATAAAATACTTCTCATAAAAACATCCTAGTATATTTAATATACTGGTGTCGTACAAAATAAATTAATATAAAGAGCTTAGGGGGTTTGGAGAAGAAAAATGAAACAAAAGAACATAAGAGAAGACATTACCTTAAAATCGGGTAACCCTTTTTGATTTGAGCCAAATGATTCTTTGGGAAGACTTCTTCCCAATGTGGGGCTTCTAGGAGTAAGAGAGGGTTTTTTATAGAGTATTTGGGAAGATGTAGGCTGATTCAAATGGCTTTGATGGTGTGAATAAGGTTGTATAGATGGGGGCCTTTTATAAGAGGAGAGGAGGGGCACTCTTGGAAAGTCACGAAATGTTACTTTATTATGAAATGAATTTCAGATGTTAATGGTACCACAATGATATATTTCAAGGATCAGGTGATAAGGGTTTTAAATAAAACCATCCAATAGACTTTATATAAGTGTAAGTCTTATATTTTACCCTATCGTTTCATTTTATTTAAATCGTTCATTAATGAAGTAATCACTGCACCATCATGGTGTCATAAATAATTTTCTATATTTAATGTCTAAAAATTATAAGAAAAATAATATGATGTTTGAAATATTTTTATTTTTACAATTACTATTTTTAGTCTAATATATCATTTGTTTAGGCAAAATTAAAATTGTTTTACTTAGGAGTTACATACTTTGGTTATATTTTCTATTCTTTAAAAATAATATGATAAAAGGTCACTATCAGACAAAAGAGATTACATGGGGTACCTAAGTTGGTACAAGGAATCCCATGGTCGGCAATGAAACCACCAATATCATTAGGACACATTTTGGGGTTATTTTATTTTATTATAATATTATTTCATAACCCTTAACTACCCGATTACTAATTAATCATGATAATTAAAAATAATTGTCGTCGTTACTATTCATAATGTCCAAAAACAAAAGATTCTTAATTACATAATTTGGTCCTTCTGATTCCAAATTTGGAATCCATTTTACCAAATTCTAAACTCTTAAATTTTAGTCATTAATTAAAAAATAATTCTCATTGTCAAAACCAAAGACGGGTTTTTATGAAGTAAAATCTATCAAACGATTGACTTGTTTTTACATCCAATTGAAATGTGAAATTACATCCAATGAAAAAAATTTTATTAAGTGATGAAAACATAATTAAATTATACGTTAAAACCAATTAAAATGACAATATAACGATATAAATAAATTGGATGAAAAGGATGTTTTGAATTAAAATACATCATTTTCACTATTCATTAAAAATGAACATTATCAGAAAAATACAAACAATTCTCCCTATTATATAATTGATATCCCAAATTAAAAAATAATTTCCATTTTACCAAATTGAAAACATATAAATTTCATTAATAAATGTAATAGTTATTTCTCGTTGTCCAAACAAATAGCGTGTTTTTAAGATATAATATCTATCAAAAGATTGACAATTTTTTTGTGCAATTTCAAAGTGATATTTATTATAATGACCCCCATTGGAAAAAACTGTAAAAATATATTATAATTATAATTTAAAACCACTAAAATTAATAATTTATCACTATTTGTTATTTCGATTAAAAAAGTTGTTTTAATTATCATTTAGTAATTTTCCATATTCATCTAAAATTGGAAGTTATCATAAAAATATTAAAAATTCTACTTAGGATAATTTCGATATTCCACATCCGAAAATAAATTCCAATTTGAATAATAAAATTTATAAACTTGTAAAAAGTAAGTATTACTTTTCATAATGGCTACTTTGATTTGTCGCGGTGTGTTAGATTCTTGAACTTGCGTACAATGCATCTACTACATTATTGAAAAAGAAGAATATCGTGGAAGCTTGGGGTGTTACATTCTCCCCTCCTTCAATAAATTGTGTCCTTGAAATTTGAAATTGTTCTTCGAAAATAAAAGGATTAAAATAGAAAATACCTTTGTGGAAAACCCAAATCAGAAATAAAGTTAATAAAATTTAGACTTAATAAGATGGAAAGGGAAATGAAAAATTCACCACCAAATTATGATCTCAATTAGGAGAAAATTGTTGGAAATTAGAGAAACTTAATTGGAGGGAAAAAGTAAATATTTATAGGGAGTGATTGAGGTCATCAATCCCAAACCAATGTAAAATTGAGGGCCACAAAGCATTCAATCAATGGTAATTTAAAATTTCATCAGTTCACCAAAACATAAGGTATTAGGATAAAACATTTTTTGTTTGTTTTAATATATCTTTCCTAAGGTTTCATAATTAATTTATTCATAGAATAAGATATATATATATATATATACATGACAGGTAGAGTTTCAACCTTTAACTAATTTCTACAACAAACTCATATTTCACTCAAAAAGAAAATAGAACTCAAAAATATTATATTTATCCTAATTGTACAAGGTTACAAATACTAACACATAACATTTAAATTAGGAAAACTATTTTTTAATAACAAGGGACATCCTGTAAGAAAATGGTAGGTAATAAAGGCCTGTCGCACTATGGTTGTGGATTCGATTCCTCCAGCTTTGTTCGACATGACGGGTTATCCCCCGACCTGCAGGTTTTCCTTTTCCTAAAACTATATTATTATAATATTCCAAATATAATCTTCAGAAATGCTTTAACCTTTAACATTACTATCCAAAGATAAACTTAATCCATTTAAACCATTATAGTTATCCAAAATACCTCTGTCCAGACTCTCTCTAAAATATCTCTAAATTCCAAAATCAATTATAACATCAGATTCCCGAAACAAAGTAAAGTTTCTATTACTGTCACATACCAAAAATATTATTACCTTCATCATATTAAAACATTAATTAAAACAACAAGTACTGTAGTAAAATACTTATATATATCACATTATTTTTATAACCATAATATAGTTCTTGAGTATACAAACACAAATACAACAATTATTCAACTTCATCTATAGTAATAGTATAATCTCTACCTTGAAACCTTGGCCATTTCTGAGGTAAGTTTCTTTGACTCTTAGGGAATTCATTTCCATAATGCACTATTTCTCTACAATTGTAGCATTCAACATTGAGAGCCTCTTTCTTTCCCTTACAATCACGAGTCCGGTGACTTTTTTCACCACATTTGTAAAAAACTCTAATTCCTTTTAGGCAAGTACCGGGGTGTTTCTTACCATAATTATCACATAATAGAAAATCATTCTTTCCATTTCCCCATTCATCTATCTCTTTCTCCACCATTCTCTTATTCTCTTGCTTTACTTTGTTGTCATAAGACTTATAGAATTCTTTTTCTGTCTTGATAGCACTCAACACAATATAATCGTACGATGAAAAGGATTATAATACTAAATCTCGACGGAGAAATGATTTTAGCCTATAAAAGAAAGGATAAATCTTACTTCTTGGGATACATATATAATCTACAGCATGTCTCGCTAACCTTGTAATGTTAGACTCGCACTTTGCAACATTTTCATCCTCCTTTTTCCTATGACTCAGAAATTGTCTTTCCATATCTGCTTGATGGTCATGAAGAAAGTATTTTTCTATGAAAATCTCTTTGAACTCCCTCTATTCCATATTTTATGCTTCATCATCTTTCTTTGTGTTTTGAATCAATGACCACCATTGATCAAAATCTCCAGTGAGGCGGTAAACTGCCATTACAAAATTTTCCCTTTCATTACTCCCTAATTCAAGATATATTTTCTCTAAGAAATTTATCCATTGCTCAGATACTAATGGATTTTTACCCCTGTTAAATGTTGGTGGTTTTTTCCTCAGGAAGCGTTCTAACAATGTTCCTCCACGTTGAGGATCAGGGTTCTCCATACGAGTAGGGTTATTCTTCATAACCTTAGTGTGTTGTCCCAGTATGTTGATAAGATGATCAACACCAGTTGTATCACCAGCTCCACTATTATTATCTTGAGCAGGAGGGAAATCCCTACATGGAGTGCGTGCAATAATACAGATTTCATTCCTTACACGAGGAACCTTTTCTAAATAATGTCATAAACTAGATTAGTTTATGAATCTAAATACATAATAAGAAACTTGAAAAACACCTATCATAAATTTAATAGTTTATGTATATAATCCATAATCATAAAAATGCTTTCATTGAGGAAGTATATTCTCATAAACCCTTCATAATGGATTTTAAATAAATCGTTAATTATACTAAGCATATCCCCCTGGAGTGTCGTAACCAAGAGTGGAGCAAGGCATGTTGTCGTTCACCAGTTCCCATTTATGTCTAGCTCAATGCATTGTTTTCAAATTTTACACCTAGGTACATCTTTGCTAGAGCCAACTCTACCTGCTCGTATCCAGACAGATATTTATTTCTCAGAAAATACACAAAATTTATACTTTACGAAGATTATAGGATGTTCTTCTATAATAATCCTCAAAGTTTATCTTAGGGTTATGTTATTGAATCAGAGTATATCTAAATCATACTTCCAAGGTTAGTACTAACCTCTCTCTGATACCAAGTGTAACGCCCTAACCCCAGTTACCCAGAGTCTGTGCATTGTTACGTAACATTGGCATGATCACAAAAGATCAAGTCTCGAAAGACCGATTAGTTTAGTAGGCTTGGAAACACTAGATACATTCATAAATGTTACATTACATCAATATGTGAAAAACCTACAATAACATAGTCTCCATAGACCACACACATATCCTCATCAGACTATCCCTCCACGTCCATCATAAAATATTTTTTCACATCCTGGTAAAAATATAACATAGAAATGGGTGAGCTCAGATTATCAGTAAGGATAACAATATAGCGGAAGCATTCATAAATAAACATAAACAATTAAGGCAATGTATAACTAAAAAAAATACTTTTAAACTTGAATTTCAGCATAATATGGAAAAAATAAAATTAAATAATGTCATTTACTTATTCACATGGATATTCTACTAGTCGAATAATCACATGCAATATCAATAACCACTTTCATAATGATGGAATACCTAATGCCAGACAATAATAACCACGTAGCCAAGGCCTCGTGCCAAAACTACAAATAATATATTTTTAAGTCCTTGTTCCAAGACACAAGTTTGTCTAATGAGACCTACCGATGCATCAAGAGGATATAGAGGGCTCCACCAATCACTTATTAAGTCCAATGCATTCCTCATATGAACAAGATTAATTCAAACATAAACATTCATATTAAAACTAGCATATGAAATGTCAATACTTTCTCCATAAATCATCAATGATATAAAAATAACACATCCACAATCAGAAATATCACAAAACCTTTAATACAATATTAATGTTTTATATCATAATAAATAAACTTAATATAAGCTTAAAATCCATCAAAGGATGTTGACATATATGAAATCAAAACTATTTGAGAGAAATATATATTTTTTTTTGAAATCATTTAAAAGTCACATAATTATAAACTAAAAAATTTACTTTGAAAATATTCTTATAATCTTGTAAGGGAAGATTCAATAGTTTTATAAAGGTGTAAAATAGCCGCACCCACCATATAAGTTAAAAAAAACATTCTTACCTTAATTTTGTTGAAAATGTCAAAAAGTACCTCGTTTGGAGAATGACATCAATATTCCTTTCAAAAACGTATAAGGTCAAATAAGGGTATAAATGACTTTAACCCATTGTCTAATAAATGTTAATTTTTTTGAAAGACACTTTTAAGAAACATGGATGTGGATGATAAATAGGTCCTAGTATATAATTACATATGAACAACCTTGAATAATGAAGAGGTTGTAGAATTAACCCATACCTCGTTGTAATCAATTGAGTCGTATGACCAAAAGATAATAATCACAAAATGAATCACATAATAAAATGAATATAAATAGAAAAATGATAATATATATGGAATGGAATTACACAATACACCACATGAAATAAGTGGCGAAAAAAGGAAATCTCACAGAATTAAATGTGAGATGAAAAACCCATTACCTCATGTCTGACATGACTCAATCATTCTTTAATCTACTGAATAATAAACTAGAGTAAATATCTAATTGATTAAGAACCTTTTTCACGTTCATTATTCCTTTTATATCACTTATTATCATCTTATGAATATTATGTAGTCATTTAAGTTAATAACGGTCGTTTTGTCGATCTTTGGTAGTTGAGTCAACAACAAATCTCTTATAATTACAAGTTGTTCATGTGGTAAAATATCTATGATATCCGGAATTATATTCATGATCTAGATATCATATATATCATATATATCCAGTATATACATGCATTTATAATATTAAATAACATTTAGAGTTAATAAATTAAATGAACCATTCATAGAGACAGTAAGCTGTACGTACGCATGAACGCTACTTTCATTTATATTTCATATTTAATGGAATGAAATCATAATTATATAAATGTATATAAAAATTCCAATATACTGTCATATATAATATCATTAACTTCATCCATTATAAGTACCAAATATCGTATTAATGAGTCACATCACTTTGAGGGGGCGGTAGTCCGCACTTCCTCTATTGATATTATCATGTTTACACATATTGGAAACCACAAAGGTATGATATAAAAAAATACAGAACATAAAGAAAATAGAAACATAATATATATCATATATAAAAATAATTTCATCATAATGACCACTGTGAAAGGTGTTAAAAGAAGTTTGAACAATCATCGATTCGTGAGGCAGTAATTCCCCACTCACAGAAACAATATGTTATTTAACCATTAGACAGAGGTATGTGTAAGTATAAGTCAAAAAATTCTCATAAAAATATCCTACTAAATTTATGATACTGGTGTTGAGTCTAAAGAAATTAATAGAAAGAGTTTACGGGGTTGGAGACGCAAAATGAATCAAAAGAACCTAAGAGAAGACATTACCTTATAATTGGGTAACTCTTTTTGATTTGAGCCAATGGCTTCCATGGGAAGACATCTTCACAAAATGAGGCTTCTATTAGTAAAGTGGAATGTCTAAAGAGTATTTGGGAAGAGTTTGGCAGATCAAAATGGCTTTGATGGTGTGAATAGGGTGGTAGAGTTGGGGGCCTTTTATAAGAGTAGAGGAGGGGCACTATTGGAATGTCATGAAATGTTACTTTATAATGAAATGATTTAAGACATTAAAGGTCCTAAAATAATATATTTCTAGGATAAGGTGATAAGGGTTTGATATACACCCATAAAATAGGCTTTAGACTTGTGTATGTCTTACATATTACCTTATCATTTTATGTTTTTAAATCGTTCATTAATGATGTAATCACTGCATCATCATGGTGTCAAAAATAAATTTATTTACTTAATTTATTAAAATTATAAAACTAATACCATGATTTATGAAATCTTTTTAGCCTTAAAATGACTATTTATAGTCTAAGAGATAATTTATGTAGACAAAATTAAAGTTGTTTTACTTAGTTGTTACATACTTTGGTTATATTTTCCTTTCATTAAAAATAATATGATTAAAGGTCACTATCACACAAAAGTGATTCCATGGGGTGCCTAAGTTGGCGCAAGGTATCCCATGGTCGTCCATGAAACCTCCAATAGAATTAGGACACAATTGGGTGACATTTTATTTTATTATGATATTATTTCATTACCCTTAACTACCCGATTACAAATTAATCATGATAATTAAAGATAATTATCGTCATTACTATTCGTAATGTCCAAAAAAAGTGCATTAATTAAATAATTTGGACCTTCTGATTACAAATATGGAATCCATTTTACCAAATTCTAAACACAGAAATTGCAGTAATTAATTTAAAAATAATTCCCGTTGTCAAAACCAAAGACGAGGTTTTAAGAAGTAAAATCTATCAAAATATTGACTTGTTTTTACATCTAATTGAAAAGAGAAATTACATCCAATGAACAAAGGTATATTAAGTGGTAAAAACATAATTCAATTATTCTTTAAAACCAATTAATATCAAAATAAAACTACATAAATAAATTGGATTAAAAGGCGTTTTGGAATTAAAATACAACATTTTCACTATTCATTAAAAAAGAACATTATCAGAAAAATACCAAAAATTCACCCTATGCTATATTTGATATCACAAATTAAAAAATTATTTCCATTTTACCAAATTCAAAACATTGATGTTTCATTAATAAATTAGATAGTTAATTCCTACTGTCCAAACAAATGGCGTGTTTTTAAGATACAAAATCTATCAAAGGATTGACAATTGTTTATATACAATTTCAAAGTGAAAATAATTATAATGACCATAATTGGATAAAATTGTAGAAATATATTCTAAATATACTTTAAAACCACTCAAATTCATAACTTATCATTATTAATTATTTCTATTAAAATAGTTTTTTTTAATTAAAATTTAATAATTTACACTATTCATCAAAAATTGGATGTCTTGGAAAAATAACAAAAATTAAAATTAAAATGATTTTGATATTAAGAATCCAAAAATGATGTCCATTTGAATAATAAAATTTATAAAATATCATAAAGTGGATATTAATATTCATAATGGCTATTTTGATTGGCCGCGGTGTGTTTGAATCTTGAACTTGCGTACAATGCAAGCTACTAAATTATTGAAAGATAAGTGTATTGTGGAAACTTTGGGTGTTACACAAGTCATGG
Organism: Viscum album; assembly: GCA_963277665.1. Classification (NCBI taxonomy): domain Eukaryota; kingdom Viridiplantae; phylum Streptophyta; class Magnoliopsida; order Santalales; family Viscaceae; genus Viscum; species Viscum album. Next base: position 791,558,564 of record OY728143.1, on the reverse strand, counting down.
ATTTGAGGAAAAGTGATTATTATTCTTTGTTTGTGTATAAAAATAATAAAAAAGTTGTAAAAATCTATTTACTATATTTTTTAAGAAATATTATAGTAAAATTAGAAGATTATAATGTGGATTCAATCCAATTTGAATAACATCATTAGATTCACATGAATTTAAACTAATGTAGAAACTAAATTATTATTCAAAAAAAATTGAGATAGATTTTTTTGACACATATTATCCTTGTGATAACAACTGTAACATGATGTCCTCATTTTTGGAGATTCATTGCTCAACAAAATATGAATGTATGAGAAGCAATTTCACTTCTTTAATTATGTGTTTTAAAAATAATCTTGTCTAATGTCTTGTAATCTATATGAATTATAACATGTATATAATATTTGGATGTGTTTCTCATGATTTCAAGAAAAATGATCAAAATGATAATGAGAAGGTGAAGATAAGATTTATAATGTTTATGGATTTAGGTCATTTTTATAATGTGTTACCATGGTTAGTCACTCAAGGGTTGTGGAATAAATTAGATAAATGAAAAAAAGGTCTATAAAATCATATTTTGATACTACAATTGATGTTTTCTGGTCAATCCATTTCATGACATGCATGTTACATGGTTAATAGTGTTATTCCAATATTCTGTTTTATTCTATATAAGCTTATTCGTTCAATTTTAAAAAAAATCATGAATAATGGATATATCACATAATTGAAATATGATATACCATTTAGTAAAAGAATCAAGTGGGAATATAAAAGAAACCATGATATATATGAATCTTTTAATTTTTTTCAATGAAATGGTCTCCTGTAAGATTATTTTTGAGCTACCCATTGTTGAGTTTGATATTATTTTTGGTTATGAGATGAATTATTTTATAATTCCATTTCAAGTTGAATATATTTTAATTTCTTTTTCATTGATTTCAAATATTTAATAACCTTCGAATAGGTTTTGAACTAGTTTATTAGTGTAAATGAATGTTATTTATAACACGTCATTGAATATAGTGGAAATTTTAAAAATAATGATGTGAGAATAGTTGAACAATATATGTATATTTTCACAATCAATTTCTGGTTGTTATTCTTAATTCTAGTTTAATGTTATTATTTATATAGTGCACGTTTTTATGAAAATTTCATAATCCTCTTCTCCAATCGATCATGTAGAACTTTTGGAAAAAAAAATTCAATTGTTTTTTTTCTTGAAGATGGTTTTATTTGACTGAGCACATCACCATAGAGGGATAATATTATTCATTGATATTGTTGATGGTTCACAATATATTTTCCTTGACTATAAATCATTGAATAACATCAATGTTATAAAAATTTATCCTTTTAATAAATTGGATAATTGGTTTGATCAACTCCTAGGAGGGTAGTACTTCCTAAATATTCATCATATGATAGGGCACCATTAGATTAAAGTTAAAGAGGTATAAATTCTCAAGATAACATTTTGTAATTGATAAATTATTTATCATTTCTAGTAATTCCCATTGGGTTGATAATTTCCTAGAATCTATTTTTGAATATTATTATTAGAGTGTACCATGAATATTTGGATTTGTTTTTTTATTATTTCTATTTATTGTATATGTTTTTTTAGAAAATTTATGAGAATCAGGAAAAAATTATGAAGATTTATTTACCAATACTTAATGAAAATATGTTATTGGATGATTTTTAAAATGTTATTTTTGGTTGTAACTAATATCATTATTTATAAACAATATAATTAAATATCTAATTACATTTGATCAAGCCAAAATAAATGTTTTTTATAGATGTAAATGACCAACAAATGTTACCGAGATTAATATTTATCTTATATTATAATGTTACTAATGGTGTATTGTAGATATTTTTTCATTGTTATCTATACCACTAAATATTTGGACAGAAAAATAGATAATATTATCTAGAAAATTGATTGTGATGAGTTTTGTTTTAAATTGTACATTTTATAGGGGATTCCCCTAGGTTTTTCTTAACCTTTATTAATTGAGATTTTTTCATCAATAGTTATTATTTGTTGTAGAGACATGGTTACATTATTAAATAGAATGATCTTGTAATTTTTTATGCTTCAAAAAAAGAAAACATCATGAGTTAAATTATCATTTAAATTATATGGAAATTTTTGATTTTTTTATTTAAAAATTTAGTGGAATCATATAAATTATTCAAATTATAATATATATACTAATCATAAAATTTTTAATGATATTTTTTTATCAAAATGGATTGAAAAATATTCATAGAAGATGGTCGAACATTATAATGTATTTTTATTAATAGATCAATTAACATTATAAAAATTAAAATAAGATGGATTATACATAGAAATGAAAACAACATTCATCATTACGAATGTTTTTTGGAACATATAACTTTTTTTAATGATTTTATTTATTTTTTATGAATGTTTTCAATCATTGAAAATCAACTAATTTGTTTTTTGTTAGTCTAAAATTATCTCTATATAATAGAATTGAAAAATCTCATAAGGCGGATAACATTATGTATGAAAAAGATGGATCCCCTAAGAAGGTAACTTTTTATTTATTTAAATTTTAAAAAATACCATGTGACCATTATTGTAAAATGTATATATGTTCCATGTGATTCCGAATTTAGAGGGATTTGATAAATGAATCTCATTATTCCTTATTTTTTATTCATCCTAGAATCACTATTACATACAAAGACCATTGTGAGTATACTTTTCTGATATAATGGAATGACATATTGAAAACTTTACCACGAAATGTTTTATATATCATTTAAGATGAATGAAAATTATCAACGGGGGTGCTTCAACCATTTTGGTTCTAGTGTGGAAACAATAAAATATATCCATGGATTTTTTGTGGGACTACAAAAAACATATTTATTTTATAAAAAATTACTGGTTATATTTGATCGACTAAAAAAGTCATCCATTTTCATCGCGTGAATGATGAAAATTATATAGATCAAAAATATTGATTTTATAAAAAGATTTATATTTTTGGTTACGTAGTGTTCAACTATAAATGGTATCTGACGTTGGTGGTGGGTTCACATTAAATTTTTCTAAAGTCCAAGAGAAGTCATCGGGAACTAAATTAAATTTCTGAACAACCTTTCATATTTTTTCTGATGGTTAGTTAAAACAAACAATTCATAGCATAGATTAAATGGATTGTAAATTTTTATTGTATTTACATTTAATTTGGGATAAAAAAAATATATTTAGTTTTGTTTAATTAATAATATCATTTTTCATTCTTGTATAAAAATGGATTCTTTTAAATTATTATATGGAAAGTGATATAGAATGTGATAATATTGGGATAAAGTACGTGAGAGGATGTTTATGGAAGTAAAAATTGTAGATGAAATGTATGAGAAGGTGAAGATTATATATAAATTTATATGGAAATATCAGATAAAGTATAATTGTAAAGTAAATATTAAGATGTAAGACCTTTCATTTGAGGTACATGGTCATGTTCATGATAAAATATCTCCATGGAAATGGGTTATGTGTTTATTAAATAAAGTAATGTTAATTAAATGTTACAATGGGAAATATTATACACTATATAATATTATTCTAGTTTCTTATCAAGTGAAATTTGCTCTAATGTTGTCCCAACCACACATCATTTTTAATGGTTTGATGTAAACAAATAATGTTCCATATTCATCTAATATTTTTATCCATGAAGTATTAATACTTAGAAGGAATTTATCATATGATAAATATCCAAATAATAAAATTGAAATAAGAAATATTGTACTCTAGAACAATTTAATTCACCGCATTTAGGTTTTTTTTGGAGAAACCACATGCACTGCTATATTTCTATCCTATAACAACACCCATATCCTAATAGTATTCTCAAAACAGTTTGGACATGGTATATATTACAATGATTTCTCAATAGTTTTGAAATATTATTGGGAGAGGCTTGACTATTCCAATGGATTAGAATAACTATTGGAAGAGGGTTATAAAAAGATTCTATACCAATAGGTTATTTTTAAAATGATTGAGGTTCTATGACCACTTTATTGAAACCAAAAAACATCCAGTGAAAGCAACAAAACATAACCAAGTGGTACATCGAAAAGATGGAACAAGAAAGGTTACCCAGTTCTAGAGCGGGTGGTCATGAAATGCTAAGGAAGGCGCCCACCTTTTCCACGGGGGTGTCGACCCCTTCTCCCAAACGCACCACCTTCATCAACTGCAGGTTCTTTCGCATTGATGGGAGTCGCGATAGATGCAGAAGGATCATCATTGGATCGAATTTATTTATTATTGTATGTTAGCATATAAACATGGGTTGAAATTCTAACATTACATCATACCTTCTCAAGAGGAAATGGGAAATTCTGCATGGGTATCAGTCCTTCCTTTGCCGGGGAGGCTTCAAGATTATCCAAATTATTCTATTCCTCCTCTTTTATCAAACCTCATTCATCAGGTAATCTTGTAGGGGGACTAGACAACAGATATTCAATATGCATTGAAGGGGTGGGGGATTTCCCAAGCTCAAGATTAGCATTCCAATATGTGTCCTCAGTATCAATAGGGACCTTAAAAGCAGCTGATTCATGTGCTTTAGAATGGATGTAATCTTTGATAATAACCTTCTCTGAGGTCGCATCAGCAAGCACTATCTTCCCCTTTATCCATTTTACAACATGAATCCCCTTCCTAACTCTACCATTGGCCACATCTTGTGCTGAGAGCTCCCTCTCCAGTTTGCTATCCTCTGAGTCTGATTCTATTCCTTCACATTATATTCCATGGACCAGAGCATCTTTGAATGAAATACCTCTTTCATATTGATTCTTACCCTAAAAAATATCATCACAACTATCCTTTCTTGATCAGGCCAATTTATGGGTGGATGGAATACCTTTATATTTTATCAAAATTTGAGTTTCCATATTTCCATGAGTCTGTAACTCAGACTGAAGCACCCCAGCCTTATCATTTTCAGAAGGAGAATTCCAGCTAGTAAGAACCTGAGATTCACCTGGATATTTTTTCGAATGTGAATCATTCCCTTGGGAGGGTTTGAGGCTCTATTTTCTTCTAAATTGAGAATTTTTGTGTCCTTTAAGCATGCAATTGGCACATTTCATGCTGGTGCGACAGTTGGACCTGGAGTGTCCTATCATGCAACACACTTCTCAATATGGAGGCAGGTTTTCATAAACAAATCCCAAGTTGATTTCATCTTGTGTAGTGGGAAGAACAACCTTATCAATCAAAGTGTATCCTAAATCAATTTCAACTAATATTATAGAAAAATGGCCAAATAAATCATTCTCAGTGGCTAGGTACATTAGGATTGGAATACCTACTGCGGAGGCAATGTCAAATAGAATCTCAGAGTCCCATAAGACCCAATTTAGTCCATAAATCTTGATCCAGACATGAGAAAATGTGTCCTTAAAATCATGAAGACTAAAATTAGGATTTCATTCATTAATCTGAAGAGTTCTTGGTTTGAGGATTAATGACCCAAAACAACATGCTTAGCCTTTCAGATCAACAAAGGGGAATAACAAGTGGAAGAACCCCCTCGCCAACGAGACACCTTTAAATTCACTAAAGCACAAAATTTTAGGCAGTCGGGCGAAAAGCTCCGAAATTATCTAGGGATGAATACCCTTGGATAGAGAGATTTGAGTAATGAAAGAGTTTTTGCAGAGTTCTAACCTTTGCATGATTGTTTCATCCGATGCAGGCACATGGGATGTGGAACCCTTTCTAACGATACATTGTGCAATGTGATTTTCCAGGAATAAAAAAGAGCCAGAAGGAGATACCTAGGAAGAGATACCACATAATTGTTCTTCAATATGATCTTTTTTCATTTCCTTCAAGATCTAGGGAGCACTAAGATGTCGAGAATCATAGGAGAAGAGGTTCAAACCTCTTGGGAGGGATAGATCTACCCTCTCCCCATGCGGCGAGGGTTTCGTCTCGTGTTTCAGAACACACTTTTCCATATCCGCCCCATCCCAATATGTTTTATTAACAGTTATTATTGAGGCCACATTGAAACTATTTTAAAAAACTGTTTGTTTAAATTTTCCCTAAATAAATCACTAATCCCCCCTCCCCATTCGAGATCCGATTGATTTATTAACCAAATAGCATCATTGATCTCTACCTGCATATGGACACTATTCCATCTGGTCATCCATCATGGTTTAAATCGATTTCTTCCACATCAAATCAGTATCATCAAAAAATTATCATCAAATTGGTTATTTCGGTTTCATACATGTATTTTAGGTTTCCCCATCTATAATTAATCTATATTCATTTATATGTATTTATTATTTTTCATATATTATATTTTTATACACATAGATTCACTTATTTTTTTGCATATATGACAATTATATACCCATAGATATACTAATTTTGTATAAATACATTATATTACATCTGTATAGATACATTGTGTCTTTATAGACATAGATGTTGACTATCTTACATATACTGCATTTTTATTCATAAATTACATCTATTTTGTAAACATATATTTAATATATATAAATCTATTATAATTTATATGTATATATGTCATTTTTTTACTATTACAATGTGAAATTGAAATCTATTACAATATGAACCACACACTGTGAAACATTTATTAGGTGTATACATCATAAAATATGTAATCTAAATTCTTATTATATTTTTTAAATGTAATATGTTTTAGTTTTCCTTATAAACTTCATTATGTAATCAATCGATATATTATGCACTATGTAATATGTTTTTGTATTATACTATTCGATAATAATTTTCATTAATACGCAACATACCATTAGAAATAAGTAATTTCTCACACTGTTTAATATGAAGTATGTTTGGATATTTCACCATGCACATGTGATTTCTTTCAATATGTGTCCCAAAATGTGAAATATGTAATCTATTCTGCTTTTACACAATGTAATAGTAATATATTTCAAAAAGTAATCTATTATACTATTATAGTATGTATGAAATTTATAGATTGATTTTTCACTACAAAATCCAATAATAATATATTGCAATATCAGTTATACATTATTCAAAAGTAATTTATGCATAAAGTATCATTCATCATGTAATAGTAATCTATTACAATATGCATCGGTATAATATGTTTTTTCTATATTGCTATATATAAGATAAATTGTGAAATGGTAATCTATTTCTCTATAAACAATGTAATAGTAATATCCAATTAGTGTCTAGAATACACTATATTCAAATACCCTAATATATGAAATAGTCATTCAGTATGTAATATGTTATTCTATTAAATATTGAATTGATATTTAATATGATAGTTTATATATTCTCTATTTTATATAGGAAATACAGAATGTATTTACTATTATAGTATAAATAATATGCAATATAGTACTATTATGTATTACAAAAAATGCTATTTTAGTTAAATATGTTACCTTATTGAGGTCTACTGGTGAAGTGACATGTGGGATGCACTTGGTAGAAGTGACCTGTGTGATGCACGTGGTAATAAATCCTGACGTTACCAAATTAATATCCAAGGCTACATATCCCACATAAGATGGAAATAATCCAACTTTGACACCCAATATACTGTACTCAATGAAATGATAAAATAATTACATTTGTACAAATAAAATCATACATGCCTACTTCTATACTCACAATGTATCAGAAAACTGTTTATATTTTAGATGAATAATTTGACCCATGCATCAATAAGACAGTGGACATTTTTATACAGTGATATTGCACATTATTTTACCCCACACTTCTCAACCTTATGAATCATTTAATGAATTACCATTTGTATCCTAAGGGAGGTCAATTACTATTTTATGACTATAGTGTTATAAAGACTTACTCATCCTATGGTGGGGTAAGCTTTGAAAATATTGGCATTTATTAGAGTAAAGAAAATATAACACATTGAGGTATACTGTGAAGTCTGTTAAACCATCATTAACAAATCGTAATATATTTATATATTTCTCATTGAGTACCTATATATTAATTTTTCAATACACCAATATATCTACCTTTAAAAATCCCACCCTATAAAATATATTATTAATCAAAAAAATACAATGACACCACTGTTTAGAAATATATCATTAATTATGAAATATAATGATCTTTTAAATGTAGACTTAATACCAATTGTCTTTCATAATTATATTATTGATATCATTCTCTACATGTTGATTTTTTATCACATCCATCATGTTTGAATTCATTATCATGGTTTTATATTTATTGTATTTTTTTATATATATATTTAGCATTTCTTTCATTCATATTATGATTTTCATATGGATTACAGTGTCAGTTATGGTTTTATGAAATATGAAAAAATCTCAATTACCTAAATATATTTTCAAATGAACCTCAATATTATTGAATTGCATTCAGGAAATGACTTATTACACTTTTATTACAGAATAAATAGATGTTGGTTGAATGATAGTGATCATATCTCAAAAGTGTTTCAAAAACATTGGAGGGACTATTAGATACATAATTTTAAATTATACAGATAGTGGTTACATACACTTCCCATGTTATAATTGTATAGGAATACCATCGTTGAGCCATTAAAAATTTATCTACCATATAAAGAAAAAAGGTTTTCAAACTAACTCTTATGTTTGTTTTCACAATAGGTATAAAATGGAATCTAAAAATTCTAATTATCCAAATGAGAATAATAGATTTTTGAATTTTTTATTTTAATTTATTACATTTATATTTCATTATGTTAAGGAAGTAATTTCATCCAAAGAGGTCTTTTTTACAAGCACACATTATGCCTCCAATGAAAAATATGTTTTTGACTGGGTGAAAAAAATTGAATGATGCTTCCATGAATCCAGTGTAATGGAAAGTTGGAAAAATGTAAAGGCAATATTTTTTAATGTTACTGTTCTATTAGATATTCCAAAAGATGTATTTTCATGGAATATATTTTATGCACATTATTCAGATTTTTTAGATAACATGTTTAATGTAAGGTTGGGTCTTCCATGGTATGGTTTTAATCAGTTTGGGAAGATTATTATTTCTCACAGCACATGGTCGGTTTTCATAGACATTTATAACCTTCCCCCATATTTTTGTATGAAAAATCATAAAAATTCATTAGTATACTCATATTTGTCCCTTCTGACCACAACAATGATATAGGCATATACATGAAACCTTTAATAAAAGAATTGAAACATCATTGGTATGTGGGTATTTTCACATATGATGCATGTTCAAAAGATGTATCTTATATGTGTGTTATTACAATGTCCCATAATTTATATGTAATTTTGTTTATTTCTATAGAATTATTTCAAGTCCGTGAAGTTCGACGACACATGATTCTGAGGTCCGGAGTGCCTGGAATGATCAGTCAAAAAATGTTATGCTTAAAATATAATGGATGAGCAGTTTTCTTGAAGTAGTGGAATAAATCATAAGCAGTTTCTCGGATTAGAAATATAAGGGCACCGTTGAATTCAAGATGTCCTTTTTACCCTAGGTGAGACTTTTGTTTAGTCGGCGCACACCTCCTGTATGAAAACCCATAAATGTTATAACTGTAAATAAAATTATTAAATAAAATTATTTTTTTAAAATACTTAATACTAACATATGGTGACTCTGATTAAAAATATTATCCCACCACTGAACACATTAGGGTATGATTTTCATTGGCAGATCCTAACATCAACTTACGCTGGAAAATAATGGAAGTTAGTTTTTGACCATAAATAAAATAATTTAGTAAGAATTATTTTATTTTAAAATCTTTATAACTCCAAAACGGTAACTCAGATTGAAAATATGAGAGTACAGTTGAACTTGTGGAGGGAATATTACCGTTAGGTGAAGCCTAACCTCAACCGATGTGTGTCAAGAGTGAATGTTAATTTATTAGAACTTTTATTATGGTACATTTAGTAATCATTGGAGTGTGATTTTACTTCTTTTGAAACAGTGCCATATTAAAAGTATGAGGGAACTGTTTAATTTTGAACATTGGGAATCTTCTATAAATGACCTTACATTGGACCTTATGTAAAGAGGAAAAATTTTATTTTCTTACATTTCATGAATAATAATAAAATTATATTAAAAATTTATTTTATTTCTTATCTAACATTTGAGTGGCGGATTAAGACGCTGTAGGGATGTGATTATGTGTCGATGATGTGCATTAAAGAGGCTCATTAAGGACTCAGTAACCCACATCATAACAATTCTTTAATGATGTGCAACTACGACCATTTTTCATAATTTAAATAGTTTAACACTGTGACCTCGCATCATAATCAAGACGTTGTGACATCCTTCTATTTATTCTTTGAAGCGATCGAGAAATAATGATAAAAAATTTGGAGGATTCTCTAGAGATCCTCAGACAGACTTCCACCCTAGTGAAAAATGATGAACATTTCTAGAACATCATCCTCTACGATGGATTTTTAAGAATGGATTTGTGAAGCATCATATACTTCTTAATTACTCAAGTTCAAATGTTGTGGAATCAGACATCATAAGTGGTATGGATTTTTGATTTATTGTTCTTCCAAGTTCATTTATAAAAACAAAAAACACATATCAACTGACAAACATATTGATTCTTGAATCATGTATTATGTGGGAGGGTGATTTATTTATGCTTTTATTTTATTGGGGTTCCAAATTATGGCATGTAATGATTGAACAAATGCTACCCCAAACTTTCTTTGACTTTAAACCTCTAATGTCAAGGTATCAGACCGATAAAAAGATGGCCTGAGTGCCACCTCATGTGAGTTTTGGGTGGTTGTACCATAGAAAAGATGGAAATGAAGGTTTGGGATTTGTACGGTGAAGAGGGCCCTCTTTGGAGGCCACATATGTATAAAAAAGAAGAATGGACCACTAGAGAGTATTTGGTGGCCCAAAAAATGCACGGCCTACGCACCAGCACCGGTGGAAGCCAGCCTCACCGACAACATGGAAGAGGAGGCCCACACCAGTGGGACATTTTGAACGGGAAGGAATATTTCATCATCTACATTGGTGTGATGGAGGTCGTCGCACTAGGAAGGGAACCGTGTGGATGGATGGTCTGTGTTTTGGCTGTATGGACGAGCCGACAACTACTTTCCTTAACCATTGTAGTTTGATGAGACCCATGAATCACCAGAGTAGGAGGGAGACTGCGGCCGATCAGCCATTACAGGAATTGGACACCTTACTAGGAGAGCATCATATAGGAGGTGGGGCCTGCCTCTTGTAGGCAACGTTTGGACAGGGATGGGACGCGACTGGTTGCCCTCCCTAGTTTCTCACATCGGCCGCACCGTGCAGCCAATCCCCAGATGGTGGATCGAGCCCCCCAGTAAGTTAGTCCGGTACTCCTACCTATAGGGATGGAAATATTGTCAGTGGGACTGACATGCACCAATTCCCCATACCTGCGCCCCCTTCCGGCCGGGCTGGACTAGACTGGGTCTTCGGGTAACCCGAAGTGCTGGATCCTCGGCCAGCCGAGCAGGTTTCATCAAGGCATTCTGGGCCTACCCCACTGGCCATACATATAATGACCCATTATTTACATAAATTATTTTTACTTCAGAATTTAAGCACACTTATTACCACATAAAACAAAACCATGAAAGGACCGTATATGTATATGTCTTTAGAAACTGGGAAACATAAACAACTAGTTAATAAATCATCTACACTATCTCCATTTTATTATAGCATATCTAGAGTCCCTTTTGGCATATCTTACATAGTACCCATCTTTATGACCTAGGGAAAAGAAAACATACAAAAGGGTGAGCTCAAATGCTCAGTAAGGGTAAACAAAAAAATATAAATCACATCATATTCATAAGAACATAACATTTTGTAAATAATAACCTACAAAAGAGATCATAATTTCATAACATGGGATAAATCAAAGTAGTGAAATTTAACCCCAATAATCATAACTTGAAACTTTGTGGTATACACACATAATCATATAGAATCATTTATTAGTAGTCAAGACTCATTGACAAGTCTATCTTAGTGGACAAAGTCCATTTCTGAACCGAGTTCACCCCTCGTTTCATTCCTATATCACTGAACCAGATTAACCTACCTTTCCAACCAAGTCTATCCCATGAGATATAAATATTTACTCAATGATTTTGAGAGAGATATAGGTCCCACCCATCTCATAATTATACCATTTTTTGTGTGCCACAAGATCATAAATCACGAATCATAGCATAACCCATGTAATAAAAATGGGATTCTAAAATATTGTGACATCATAAAACAATTCAAATAAGATAAAGGACTTCATAAAATTAATTCCATCACAACATAATCAAATCAATGTAATAATAGGGATAGAAACAGAACCCTATATTATCTTAGATGGAAAATAATTTTGATAAACACTTGAACTCCATTATTGAGGAAAATATCCTTTCCACTTCAAAAACATTTTTCCTTTCTTAACATGTCATACAATTTTAAACTAAAAGTTGTTGATTAAAAATAAACATGAAAACATTTAAAGTAATATTCATGAAAATAATGTTCTAAAAATCCATTCATGTCGTATAAGTTAAAGAAAAGCATTCTTCTCGTACTTTGGTCAGAAAAGTCAAAATAGTACCTCGTACTAAAAACGAAAAAAGATTCCATTCATATCTTTTACTAAAAACTCACCAAAGGGTAAAATTGGATTTAAAAAATTTTAGTATGATTTAAATAATTATAAATATTGAGGAAAAATGTATGTGGATGATAACTATTCCCCTGTAAATTCTGAAGTATAATCAATCTCAGATAAAAATGAGATTTCAAGATTTTCCCTTACCTTAGGTCTGATTTGGTTCGGACGTGTCTGAACCTCCTGTATAATGTTTTAAATAATTCTATTTACTTATTCCAGATTCTTAATAATTGTTATTATATCATATATGGTCATATTCTAAGCTTTGTATTAGTAATATTCCATTGCTACTTGTTATTCGAGTGTTTATTGCCTTTGTTCTTATGCGTGTTTTGTCAAATAAATTCTTATTCTTATTTTTAGGTTATAGATACCTCATTTACAGAATTATATTAGTGTAATATATATAATATTTACTCATTAAATTCATTTATATAATAATTATGCATTGAAGATCATGTAGAACGAGGAGCATCGCATCGAGGAGACAGTAGGCCGTACATATGCACAAGCGATGATAGTGTTCCCACGATCGTGGAATTGTACTGAAGTGTATGTATACTATTTCAGAATCAATATCAATTTACAATAATAATATATAGTTATTATTTACACCATTATAGCCATCCAAGTAAGGTGGTGGTGGAAAACAGATTACACCACGGTGTGGAGACCGTATTCTGAACGTACGCACGCGCGGTGATTTAGTTTTCTGTAGGATGGATAGAAGGTGAAATATTGTTGTTTAATACATATAATAAAATATATGAATATTATTGATTCTTATGTTATTACTTAATAATGAAACAACTAAAGAATAATAAGTAGAAGAAGAAATAAAGTTTAAATAATTGTTAACAGACATTACCTCTTCTTTGAAGCGCCTTTTCTTAACCTCTTCTTAAGTCACTAAAGATGGTATTCGAAGAAGCCCATGACCTCTTGGATGTTTCTATGGAAGTGGAGAGGGGAAATTGGAAGGGTTTGGAGGATCTTGAAGGCTCATTGTGGTGTGAGGAGGAGAGGGAGGAGGTTCCCTTTTATATGGGAGGAGAGGGGCATCATAGAAAAAACATAAAATATTATTTTATAATAAAGTCATATTCGGTTTTTAATATCTCCAAATTGAATTATTTATAAGTTAAGGTGGGTATGGGTCGAAATCCTCTAAACCAATATATTTTATACATGTTTATGTTACTATTTTAACATTATCATTTAGATTTATCTCTAAGTTAAATAATTTAACTATTACCGTGTTTTCTTGTTTTCTTACACTATATGGTTAATAAACATTCTATAACAAGACAAAATAACACCAAGTGGTTCATTATTAATATATATAAACTTATATAAGTAATTTTGCCGAACCTTATATTTATTTTAATAAAATAACAATTAATAATATAATATTTGTTTTAAAAACTATTTTATGTGAATTTTGACACTATTTGGTAATTGGTTTTTGTGAAAATTATAACATAATAATTAGTTATAAAGATTTTAATTAAAACAATTCTAATATGTCATATTAACATATAAAATTATTGTAATTCATAACAAGTATCAAATTACATTTTTTTGGTTATTTATAATATCAATTATGTTAATATTTCTTTAATAAGGTAATTAATGGCACATCATTGTGTCATAAATAAATGAAAATATTTTAAGTCTAAAAATTATAAATAAATTACCATTATGTAGGAAATAGTTTTAGATTTCTATTTAATATTTATTGTCGAATTTATCTTATTTATGACCCTTTATAAAGAATGTTTTAGTTATTAAACATTGATTTTAACTATTTTAACTCTTCTTTAAATAAAGTAATATTAAATGTCCTAATCTAATCCTAGTGGACCTAAATGGTCATAGATTATTCCTAAGGTTGTTTTTTATTGAATTAAACATATCCAATTGAATTGGGACATGTTTTAGGGTAATAATAATACCATTTTTACCCTTAATTACCCTTTTTACTTTTAACCGTGACAAATAAAAGTAAAAAGTTACTATTCACCAATAATTATTTTTATCTTTTTGAACCAGATTTTATTTTTTAATATTGACTGTGTCTCTCAGATTTTCAAAATTCCACTCACAGAAGTTGTAAAATTATGTTTTATGTAAATTTTCAAACTCTCATAGGAGGTGTAAAAGATGGTGAAAAGTTCAATAAAATTTTTATATATCTACATTTATTATAAAATGACTCCAATGAATTAATTTAGACTTATATAGGTATTCTGTATCAATTTTAATGTTGAATAAATTTACATAAAATAAATAATTTTTTAAATAATAATTAGGTTTCTAAATAGTTACCCATTGTTTTCATTATTCATCAAAAAATAGAATGTTTTTTGAAAAATGCCAAAAATTTATCCTAAGCTAATTTTTATATTCCGAATCCAAATACGAAGTAAATTTTGAATGATAAAATTATTAAAATTTCCAAAAGGGGGTATTAATATTCTTAATGTCTATTTTTAATAATATTATAATAGCATATTGTTGTTTAGTGAACTCGGTATTGCGTACAATGCAAGCTATCGAGGAAAGTCGTGATTGCATGTAAAGAAATCCAATCTAGTGTAGTGTGTAGTTAATGATTCATTTGATGATGTATATAACATAAAAACAAAATATTTATCATAAAAATCATGGGTGTTACATTCTACCCCCCGTAAAATGAATTTCTCCCTCAAAATTCGTCACTTTGTAACAAACAGATGAGGATACCTCCCCTCATCATATCCTCAAGCTCCCATATAGCTTCATCTAATTGGTTGTTCCTCCATAAAACATTCACCAAGGGAGTGGTCTTCTTCCGTAGTATTTTTTCGCTATGATCCAAAATCTCTATCGGCTGTTCTTCATAAGAATGATCTTTCTCTAGTGGTACAAATTCTGAGCTGAGTACATGTGAAGGATCAGGTATATACTTTCTTAGGAGATATAGATGGAACACATTGTGAACATGAGAGAGATTCGGTAAAAGCACCAATTGGTATGATACCTTCTCAACAAGATTATTTATTTCGAAAGGAATGATATACCTAGTGCTCAGCTTTCCCTTATTTCCAAATCTCATTACTCTCCTCCAAGGAAATATTCATAGGAACACTTTTTCACCAACTTCAAAATATAGGACTTTTCATGGGTTATAGGCATAACTTTTTTGTGGACTCTGCGCTTCTCTTATGTGTTGTTGAATAGATCAGACCTTTTCTGCCATCTCATCAACAAGATCAGTTCCTAATAGATTTCTTTCCCCAATATCATCCCAGCAAGTTGGAGTTCTACATTTCTTTCCATGGAGAGATTCATAAGGAGACATATGAATACTAGAGTGGAAGCTATTATTATAAGAAAATTCCACCAAAGGTTGGTTTTGATCCCAACCTCCTTTGAAATCCATAGAAAAAGCTCTCAACATATCTTCTAGAGTTTGAATTTTCCTCTCGGACTGACCGTTTGTCTGAGGATGATAAGCAGTGCTGAAACTCAACTCTGTATCCAGATTATGCTGAAGACTTCACCAAAACATTGAGGTAATCCTCGGATCCCGATCAGATATAATTGAAAGTGGTACTCCATGAAATCTTACCACTTCCTTTACATATATCATGGCAGGCTGGTCAATAGAGAAATCCTCTTTAACAGAAATGATGTGTGTTGACTTTGTAAGATGATCAACTATGACCCAAATAGCATTATTTTCTTTGGATGTTTTAGGAAGTCCGGTGACAATGCCCATAGTGATTTTTTCCCATTTCCATTATGGTAGGGGTAATGGTTGTAACATCCCCTTAGGCTTCTATCTCTCATCTTTAACTTGCTGACAAACCAAGCATCGAGAGACATATTTAACAACATCTCTTTTCACGCCATCCCACTAGAAGAACCCTTCTAGGTCCCTATAAATATTCGTGCATCCAGGATGAATAGAGAATGAAGAACTATGAGACTCATCCGGTAACTCCTTCTTTAATTCTGGGATGGTTGGAACACAATCCCAATTCCTGAACCTTATTATCCCATCACAATCAAGGATGAATTCTGGAACATTTCTCACCTTCTTTTGTAATTCTATATAATTTTTTGTGCCTCTTTAATCTTCTCATGTATAGAAGGTTGAAAATTCATTGGAGAAAGATATGATTTTCCCCATTCCATTATAATTTCAAGATCCATCCTTTGTAAATCCATAAATATTGTATCTCTTGTGATCCTCATCATGGATAAGCTATCATGTTCTTGATGAATTAATGCATCTTCCACATTTTTTGCTTTCCAATGGTGGTAATTAATTGAGCAGTCGTAATCCTTAATCAGCTCCAACCATCTTCTTTGGTGCATATTCAGCTCCATTTGTGTGAAAATATACATTAAAATTTTATGATTAGTATAAATATCACACCTTTATCCATAAAGATATTGCCTATAAATATATATTACAAATATTACCACACCTAACTCCAAATCATGAGTTGGGTAATTTTTCTCATGGATTTTCAACTATCGTGAGGCATAAGCTATCACCATATCATTTTGCATTAGAACACACCACAATCCCTTCTTGGATGCATCACTGTATATCACAAACCTTTCTCCACTACAAGGAAGTGTGAGCACAGGTGCACTAGATAAACTTATTTTTAACTCCTTGAAATTATCTTCACACTCCTCCATCCAAAGGAACTTAACTCCTTTTTGAGTCAACCTGGTGAGTGGATTAGATAATCGTGAAAAATATTTCAGAAAACGTCGATAGTATCTAGCCAAACCTAGAAAAAAAAATCAGATCTCAGTTACTGTTGTGGGTCTCGACCATCTTTCGATAACTTGTGTTTTTTATGGATCCACAGATATCCTCTATTTTGAGATTATGTGACCCAAAAATGAATGTTGTTTAAGCCAAAATTGACACAAATAGTAAATTTATCAGAAAGCTTCTCCTTTCACAGGGTCTTTAATACAATTATCAAGTGATCTTCATGTTCTTCCTTACTCTTTGAATAGACATGAAAATCTTCTATAAAGACTACCACAAAATGATCAAGATAGTATCTAAAGACTCTATTCATTAGATCCATGAAGATAACTAGCTCATTAATAAGACAAATTTCATCACTATAAATTCATAGTCTCAATACCTTGTACGGAATGTCGTCTTTGCTATATCCTCCCTTTTTACCCTTAATTGATGATACCGTAAACAAAGATCAATCATGGAAAAGTATTGAGCTCCGCATAGTTGGTCAAATAAGTCATCAATGCTTGGAAGAGGATATTTGTTCTTGATTGTGATCTTGTTAATTTCTTGATAATCAATGCAGAGTCTCATTGATCCATCTTTCTTCTTAACAAACAGAACAGGTGCTCCGAAAGGTGATGTACTAGCGTGTATGAATCCCTTATCAAGATTGTATTGGATTTTCTTGTTCAATTATTACAACTCAATATGGTAAATTCTATAAGGTGTCTTTGAAATAGGTAAATAACCCGGAACGAGTTCTATTGAAAGCTCAACTTCACGATTTGGTGGAAGACTAGGCAATTCCTCCGGAAAGACATCAACAAACTCCCATACAATGGGAATATTCTTAATCGTGGGTTTGTTGAGTCAAAAGTCCTATTTTGAATTATATATCATGTTTTGGAAATCACAAATGTATTCTATCATATTTTGGAAATTACAATTGTCTTATATCATGTTTATCGTATCGTACAATGCTTATCATACTGACCATATCGTATTGTACAATACTGATCGTACTGACTCTGTCAATCGTACCAAACTGACTCTGTCAATCGTATCGTACTGACTCTGACAATCATACCCTACTGACTCTTTCAATCGTATCGTACTGACTCTGTCAATGGTATCATACTGACTCTGCTATTCAGATGTTCATTACTTGTTTTGGTACTTTGTCAAAAGCACTTGTTTCATAAGAATCGTACCATTGCATATCATCGATATATATATCCTGTTTTAACCAATACGATGTTGTTGAGTTAGTTACAAACTAATCAAAACGATGTCGTGCTTTCTGTTTCAATATGACCATTATGATGACAGGTGTCCAAGTCCCTCTGAGTTTTTCGGAGAAATATGACTGTTGGAGGCAACATGACTGTTGGAACTTGAGGCCTATAAATAAGAGGTCATTTGAAGATAAGAGTATAACAATAATAAAGAAATGAATGAAGAGACTTTGTGAACTACCATGATTCTAGAGAGAGAAACTGTGACTTCCCTCATCTGCCTTGTGTGTCCGATCATCGTATCAAGGGATTTCAAGTGATTGAAATACAGAGGTGTCGATTACCTATAAAATCGAGTACTGCCAGGGATAGGCAGACAGACGTGCCGATCATCGTATCGAGGGCTGCCGGGGATAGGCAGATAGACATGCTGATCATCGTATTGAGGGCTGGCAGGGATAGGCAGATAGACGAACCGATCATTGTATCGAGTGCTCACCAAGGTGTTGGTGAGATAGACCTTTTATCCTAGGTGAAAGGATAACCCTTCTCTTTGGGTTAAAATAATTGTAATTCTTTTACATTTCCACTATTACTTGTATTAGAAAGGAATTTTTATTGTTTCCTTTCTTCTTTACAGATTCGATTGTAATTGTTTCAATTACAATCATTCTATTACATATTGGATTGATTGATTCTATACACTTTAAGGTAGAATCATTCATCTTTGTATTACTCTGATTATTGTGTTCATATTGAATACAATTGTTTTACATTACATTAGTATTACAATACATCATACCTTTTTTATATTCAATACAATTGTGGGTGTTTTTATTTGTATTAGTTTAAGATCATTTAAACTAATCTCTTGTTGCTAAAACTGAAAGGTTTTTTAATCTAAAATTCACCCCCTCTTGTATTGTTCCATCTAATATACATACATATCTATATATTCGATCCAACAATTGGTATCATAGGAGGTTTTCCACTGATTTCTATTACTATATTTATTTCTTTCATATTACTATCTTAAATACTTACTGCACTAACGTGTGGAGTGGAAAAGTTTTTGTTGTATTAGATGGAAGGAATGAATATTGGGTTAATAGAAAATATGAATCCTTCTAGACCACCAATCTTTGATGGGAATGATTATGAGTATTGGAGAGATCTTATGAAGACTTTCGTTATTAATACTGGTGTAGACAACTTTATAATGCTTACTGGAGGTTACAAAATTCCTGACAAAGAAGTCAGTACTTTCACTAACAAAGAGAAGCAAGAATATCAACTGAATTACAAGGTACAAAATACTTTATTATGCTCTATGACCAGGAATATACACAGTCAGATATCTTATTGTGAAGCAGCCAATTGTATTTGGAAGAAATTAGAAGTCACTCATTTTGGTACATCCAAGGTTATAGAAACGAGGAGAGCAATGCTTCGAGCAGAGTGTCATGGATTTTTTTTTCTTATGGAGAGCCAGTATGTAAAGTGCAACAAAGGTTTATGACAATTGTCAACAGCTTACAATCTATGTGAGAAAAAGGTCTTGATGATGAAGCACTAGTCGATAAAATTATAGATATAATGCCAAATGAATGGGAGTCAAAAAGGACAGCTATTGATGAAAATAGAAAAGTTTCCCAGATAACTCTTGATGAACACATTGGAACTCTTCTACAGCATGAGACAAGAATGAAGAGAGATGCTGATTTCAACAAGAAGAAGAATGGGAATGGAAGTGTAGCCTTTGCATCTAAAGATAAAATGCCTGAAAGGATTACGATTTCTAAATCCAAGAAAGTTGTTATATCTGATTCAAGTGATTGTAATATTTTGGATAATGAGTTAGCCAATCTTGCTCGAAGGATGATCAAGATTGTGGGAAAGAAAGATTTCCAATATAGATTCAAAAAGAATGACAGGAAGTGTAGGAAAGATTCATAGGTAACTTGTTATGAATATAAGAAAGCAGGACATATAAGGCCTGATTTTCCTTTACTGAAAAGGAAATATAGAAAGGTGAAACACTCTGAAAGAAACAAGAAAAGGTTTTATAAGACAAAGAAATCCTTGAATGCAAATGATACGTGGAGTGCAAGTGGTAGCGATTCCTCAGATGATTCTTCATAATATGATACATCAGGACAGAGGAATATCAGGCTCTTATCCAGATTACCAATTGAAGATCATTGTCTCATGGCTAAGGAACATAATGCTGAAGCTATTACAAATGTCTCTATGAATGCAAATTATATTGATAATAGATATTATGAATCTTCAAATGATGAATCTTCATCATCAGAAGATGATACATTACCTTCTTTTGAAGAAGCCTCTAGATTTTCTAAATTACTTGAAAATGAAAATTCTAAATCAAGAAGAGCCTTAAAAAAGAAAATTCTAGAATTTCAATATTGACTAAAGAAGTATCATATATTTCTAAAGATCTTGATTTGAAAACTTATGATTTTGAAAGTATTTTAAAAACCCTTGATTAAGATAAATCTGATAAGGATAAACCATCTAAGGATCTTGAAACTGTGATTTCAAAGAAAAATATTTTAGAGCCTAACTCTAGTTCAAATTCAAATGTTTTGGAAAATAAGAATTTGGTTTTAAAACTAAAGTCATATATTTCTTCCTTGAAAAAATGTTTGTCAAACTTTACTCATGGAAAAGAAAACAATGACAGGATGTATTCTCAAATTAGACCTTTGAGAAATCATTCTGTTCTTGGTTATACTTATTCCAAACCTGTTTTTAGAAATAACTTTTTTGATCCTCAAAAAACCACTTTCTGTTCTAAGTGTCAATGTGGTGGACACTGGAGAAGAGATCGTTCTCTTACCAAAACTCAATCTTTAGGGTTTCATAAAGCACGTTTTACCAAACAAATGTGGATTCCTAAAATTCTTTTATCTAACCCTTCTGGATCCAAACAAGTTTGGATTCCGAAAAACTAATTGTTTCTTTTTCAGGAAAATGAGAAGTGTACCAATAAGAATATTTGGTACATTGATAGTGGTTGTTCTCGGAATATGACTGGAAAAAAAGATCTCTTTGAAAATTTTATCAAAAAAAAGGTGGAAAAGTTACCTTCGGAGATAATGCTCAAGGAAAGATTGTTGGTACAGGTAATATTGTTTTTCTTTGAAAAGTTCTTATCACAAATGTTTTGATTGTTAATGGTCTTAGGCACAATCTCATCTGCATAAGTAAATTATGTGATGAAGGTTACCTTGTGAATTTTATAAATGATAACTATCTTGTTCACAATTCCAAGGATGAGTTCATTTTATCACCCATAGGCAAGAGAATGTTTACACTATTAACATAGAAGACCTTCAAAGTCCAAACATACCCTGCAAAAGTGCAATAGAAGACCAATCATGGCTATGGCATAGGAGACTTAGACACTGTAATCTGAGAAACCTTAGTAAACTCTCAAAGAAAAGACTTGTAAAGGGGATACCAGACCATAGATATGATTCTTCAAAATTCTGTGATCCTTGTCAATTTGGAAAGCAACATAAAACATGCTTTAAATCAATTAATTAAGTTTCAACTTCTAATGCATTACAGCTACTGCATATGGATCTTTTTGGTCCTTCACAATCTGGAAGCATTGGAGGAAAATACTATGTATTTGTTTTAGTTGATGACTTTACTAGATTTACATGGTTTTACTTTCTCACAATGAAATCTGAAGCTTTTTCCTATTTCTAAACTTTTAGAGCACAAGTTAAAAATGAGAAAAACCTACCATTGATAACTATTCATAGTGATCATGGTGGTGAATTTCAAAATTCAGAATTTGAAACTTTTTCTAGTAAGAAAGGTATTACTCACAATTTCTCAGCTCCAAGAACTCCTCAGCAAAATGGCGTTGTTGAAAGAAGATATCGTATTCTTCAAGAAATGACTCGAACCATGTTGAGTGAATACTCAATTGCTAAGCACTTTTGGGTTGAAGCTGTTAGTACTGCATGTTATACTATAAATCTTGTTTTAACTGGATGATTTCTTAATAAAACCCCTTAAGAGTTATGGACTGGCCGAAAACTTAAAGTTTCATACTTCAATGTTTTTGGATGCAAAGTATTCATTATGAATACAAAGGATAATCTACACAAATTTGCACCAAAATCTAATGAAGTAATCTTTCTAGGCTATTCTACAACCTCTAAGGCCTATAGAGTTTTAAAAAAAACACATGTACTGTTGAAGAAACAGTACATGTAAAATTCAATGAAACTGATCCTTTTGTTTTCAACCAACCCAATCCTACATCCTCGGATGTGTTTTCTAAAAAAGTTTATCAACCATTATTAGGAGATCACTTTGATAAGGAAAATGTTCAAGAAATTATTCCTGAAACATTTACCATAGAAGATTTTCAATCATATGTTGATGAACAGGCTTTACAAAACCCAAATCAATTGTTTCTTAGAAATAATCCCAGTGATAACATCATTTGTGATATAAATCAACCTGTAAGGACCAGAAATTCCTTAAGAAATGAAATAGAACATCCTTCTTTTCTTTCCCAATTTCAACCTAAAAGTCTAGTGAGGCCTTAGGTGATGATGATTGGATCAATGCAATGCAAGATGAACTAAATGATTTTAAAGGAATCAAGTCTGGACTTTAGTTGATAGACATAATGAAACAAGTGTAATTGGTGTAAAATGGGTTTTCAGAAACAAATGTGATGAAAATGGAATCATTGTAAGAAATAAAGCAAGACATGTTGCTAAAATCTATAATCAACAAGAGGGAATAGACTGCAAAAAAACATATGCTCCTGTAGCTATACTTGAATCTATTCTTATTCTATTAGCCTTTGTAGCATTTTTCAACTTCAAACTATTTCAAATGGATGTCAAATGTGCTTTTCTAAATGGTTTTGTTCAAGAGGAAGTTTTTTTCGAACAACCTCCTGGTTTTCAAGACCCAAAACATCCTGATCATGTTTTCAAACTTACCAAGGCTCAATATGGTCTGAAACAAGCCCCTAGAGCAAGGTATGATAGACTTACAGGATTTATATTACAAAAAAATTATACAAAAGGTACAACAGATCCATCCCTTTTAATAAAAATGGAAAACAAAAATGTTTTTATTTTTCAAATCTATGTTGATGACATCATATTTGGATCAACTCAGAAATCCTTAACTGATTCTTTTGCAAATTTAATGAAATCTGAGTTTGAAATGAGTATGATGGGTGAGTTAACATTCTTTTTAGGTTTTCAAATTTCTCAAAAACCAGAAGGAACATATATATCTCAACATATGTACATAAAATATTTACTCAAAAAGTATGGATATGACAAAACTAAAAGTATTAGCACTCCAATTGGTACCTCAAATAAACTTGATCTTGATGAAACTGGGAAACCAGTAGATCAAACAATCTTTAGAGGTATGATAGATGTTTTCTATACTTGACAACTAGTCGACCCGACTTAATGATTTCTGTATGCTTATGCACAAGATACCAATCTAATCCAAAAGAGTCTCATTTAAAAGACGTAAAGAGAATATTTCGGTATTTAAGAGGCACTATAGATTTAGGTCTTTTTTACTCTTCATGGAATGATTTTGTTTTAAAAATCTTTTCAGATGCTGACTTTGGTGGTTGTAGAATGGATAGAAAAAGTACATCTGTAACATGTCATTTTTTAAGAGATTCCTTGGTTTCTTGGTCCTGGAAGAAACAACACTCAGTAGCACTATCCACTGCTGAAGCTAAATATGTAGCAGCTGAAAGTTTCTGTGCTCAAGTATTGTGGATGCAACACACACTCACTGACTATGGATTGATTTTTTCCAAAACTCAAATTTTATATGACAATACAAGTTCCATAGCTCTTAGTAAGAACCCAGCACATCACTCTCATGCAAAACACATAGATGTTAGGCATCAATTTCTTATAGATCACACACAAATAGGAGATATTATTTTACAATTTATCGGAACGCAAGAACAACTTGCTGAAATTTTTACAAAACCATTACCTTCCGATAGATTTGAGTTTATAAAACAGAAGCTTGGAATGATTACATTAAAATAATCATTCATATCTACTTCATTTTTTACAATTCTCCTATCATTAAAAAACTCCCTTTGAAAGGGGGAGCACATTTTTTTCTGTCTTTATGTTTCTTTTTATCTTAAGTTCTTTAACTATATACTCTCTGGATATGTGTATTTTTTTCTGTTTATCGTATTGAAAGTTTTATTGTATCATTCATTTTTCTGTTTGTCGTATTGACAGTTTTATCGTATCATTCATTTTTTCCTGTTTGTCATATTGACAGCTTTATCGCATCGTTTACTTTTATTTTCCATCATATCGACCGATGATGGTAACGAATTTCTTTTCCATCGTATCGACCGATGATGGTAACAAATTTCATTTCCATCGTATCGACCGATGATGGTAATCAATTTGTTTTCCATCGGCTTGTCAGTTCATGGTAACAAGATTGTTTTCCATCGGCTTGTTAGTTCATGGTAACAAGACTGATTTCCATCGTCTTTTCAGTTCATGGTAATGAGTTTGTTTTCCATCGTATTGTTATTTCATGGTAATGAGACTGTTTTCCATCATCATGTCATTTGATACTTCTATTTTATTTCGAATGTTTGTATTTTCTTTTAAAATCTACCAAAACCAACAATTACCTTACGTTCTCCGGCATGTAATTTTCATTTTTTTTCTTTGTTTTAATCCTAACCATTGATCTGGTTTTCTCTAATCTTGATCGTAGAATATCAATGGTCAACCCTTTTTCGAGCGTAGAAGATCAACGATCACCCCTTTTTCGCCTATAAATAGCCCCCCTCCCCAAACCCACATTGGTTTTTCAGGTTTTGAGGCGAAGCTCTGCTCCACCGGTTATAAATCATCGTACGATCATTCATCGGCATCATCTTTATGTCTCAATCCTCTGCTATCACTCCCGCCGAAATGTCTTCAACGACTTTTACAGAAAAAGAAATTAACAGAGAAAGGTTAGTTTCTCGAGACTTTTTTGATTCGTATGATTCCACAATCAATAGAATCATTCTCTTTCAAGGATGGGAGCATCTGTGTGTTGAAAGACCTATTTCTCAAGATCCGGTTCACTTTGATGAAGTTTGTCAGTTTTATAAAACTGTATCTTTTGATAAAGACATGACTAACAATTTTGCTGTATACGATAGAAAGCTGTCTATGTCTGTGAAACAAGTGGCTCATTTTCTGAATGTCCCAACAGAAGGGGATTCTTTCTGTCCATCTCATAAACTACCATAATAATTTGGTACGTTTAATAGAGAGTGTGATGAAATGTCTTTGTTTTTTATTAATGAAGAAAAGAGAAAAGTGACTCATCTTTCTTCGGACAATCAGTTTGTGAAGTTATGGATTCATGGTTTTCCTATCCCAAGGAAAGGGGATAGAGAAACTCTAAAAGTTTCTGATATATTTATGCTTGACTATCTTGTAAATATGAGAAAAGTAAATCTCATGGGGTATGTTTTTGAAACCATTAAGAATGTCAAGACATGAGGGATTAAGTCCCAAATGATTTTGTATCCAGCCATCCTTACGAAGTTCATTCTTGAAAGTATGAAGTTTTGTAACATTCCTTTGAAAGGAAACCCCATAGATTTTAAACCCTCTTGGATTAGAAAAAGTACGATGAAGAAGTTGAATGTTTGTTTTGATCAAAATTCAAAACTTTTTGTCCGATATATAGAAGCTGAATTGGATCAGAATCAATCGAAACCTATGTCATCCAAAGACATTCAATCTACTGGTGTTACTCAAAAGTCTGATATGAAAACCAGTTCAATGCCTAGGAAAAAGTCAAGGTATAGTAAGGAGGTTGTAGCCAAATGGAGAATGGATAAGGAGCAGAGAAAGGAAGGTGATCCAAAGTTAGGACTTGAACCGGCTGAGGCTTTTGCAGAAAGAATAAGGGTAGAAGAAACCCTTAAGGCTGAAAAGAAAAAGAAAAATGTTTTGAAAAGAAAGGCTCAAGACATTAATATCTCTAAAGTTTTGAAAATGGTTGAGGATTCTAGTGCTCAACTGACGGAAGAAGTGCAATGTAACACCCCAAGATTTTATGAAAAATATTCTTTTAATTTCATTAATGTCTTGTGTTGTATTCTACACCAAGATTACCTTGCGCTATACGGAACACCGTATTAGCTTGCAGTATACACAACACTATTCTTGGATCGCGTTACACAAAATTTTGATAATAGTTATTCTACGCAACATTGAGTATATATATATATATATATTCAATGTATAAATTAAATATGGTTGGATTCTGTTATATGAAACAATGGAGGATTCTTTCACAACACGCAACCCTGACTTGGCTTGCATTACAGACAATCACGACCTTCCTCGATAGCGTGTGTTGTACGCAATACTGGGTATCAATAAAATAAGATATATTATAATAATATTGTCATAAAGTAGCCATTATGAATAGTTTTAACTAAATTTTGAATTTTATAGCATTATTATTCATCTTACACATTTCTAGAACATGGTATAAGAACAAAATAAATTTTTCGGGTAAAATAAGTATTTTTCAAAAATATGCAGTTTTGCAGCCTTTTGATGGCGCACCCAGTTTAAATATAGTTTTTGACATGTTTATAAGTTCAATTTGACAAAATAAAATTCTTCTTTTGAATCAGGATATAAAAATTTACATTAGATAATGTTTTGATATTTTTCCGATAACTTTCATATTTTAATGAATAGTAAAAACACGCTATATTTTAATTAAAAACAACTTTTTTCATCGTAATATCTTATGTTGTTAAATTATAATATTGAATGGTTTTAAAGTATAAATAGAATATATTTTTACCATTTAATATAATGTATGACATTAGCATTGATTTTACCTTGAATTCGTAGGTTAAATCAATTCAATCTTTTGTAATGCTTTAAAGAAAACCTGTTTTCTTTCGACAACGGGATTAATTTTAATTTTATTTCTGCAACTTTTGTGTATTGAATTTTGAAAAATGGACTCCATATGTGGAATCAGTGGATCCAAATTATTTTAATAAGCTAATTTTTATTTTTGGGAATTATGAATAGTAACAACGATAAATTTTATTTACCATAGTTAAAGGTAAATCGGGTAATTAAGGGTAAATATAATATTTTAAAATTACCCTAACAAATGTCAAAATCCTATTGGATGACCAAAAGTCGACCCATATCAACTAAGGGTCGGATTAGATTCATTTAATTAAATTTTTTCATTAAAAATAATTTAATTATTATTAAAACCAAAGAATGTGACAACATGACACTTTCTTAAATCTTATAAGTATAATAATTTTAATATAGTGATAAAAATCATGAAACTTCGAACATGAATAATCTAAAGAAATCTAATACACTTATCTATATCATAAGAATTTATTTAGAAATTTTAGGTATTAAATAATTATCATTTATTATGACACAAAGATAATGCAGTAATTGTCTTATCAATGCAATACTGACATAATTGATGTTATAAGTACCCAAATAAATGTAATTTGAGACTTTTTATGACTTACACTAATTTTCTAGGTTAATATGACATGTTATTGTTGATTTAAGTAACTTTCTTCTAACTTATCATTCTGTTATAAATTTCATAAAAATCATGTACCAAATAGTGTCAAAATTGACATAAAATAGTCTTTAAAACAAATATTATATTATTAAATGTTATTTTATTCTAAAAAATCTAAGGTTCTGCCAAATGAATTAGATAAGATTATATATATTAGTAATAAATAACTTGTGGTTCTTTTTGCTTGATATAGTATGTTTATTAGCCATATAGTGTAAGAAAACAAAAAGACACGGTAAAAGTAAAATTATTTAACTTAGCGTTAAATCTAATTGATAAGGTTAAAATAATAACATAAACATGTCTAAATACTATTGGATTAGAGAATTTCTACCCATCCCCACCTTATCCTAGAAATAAATCAATTTGGAGCTATTTAAAACTGAACTTGACTTTATAATAAAATAATATTTTTAGTTATTCCAAAGGTGACCCTCTCCTCCCTTATAAAAGGGAACCTCCTCCCTCTCTTCCTCACACAACATTGAGCCTTCAAGCGTGGACAACCCCTGCCGAATTCTCTTCTCCACTTCCCTAGAAAAATCCTAGAGGTTCTGGTCTTCCTCAAAGACCAATTTTAGTGCCCTAAGAGGAGGTCTCAAAGAGGCGCTTCAAAGAAGAGGTAATTTCCATTACCGAATCTTTCACCTTTATTTCTTCGTCCACTTATTTTTCTTAGGTTGTTTCATTATTAAGTAATAACATCAGTATCACTCATATACTGATATGTTATTAGAAGTATGAAAAAATCATATTTCACCATCTATCCATCCTACGGAAAACGAAATCACCACGCGTGCGTACGTACGGAATACAGTCTCCACGCCGTTGTGAAATCTATTTTCCACCACCACCTTACTTGGATGGGTATAATGGTGTAAATAATAACTATATATTATTATTTTAAAGTGATATTGATTCTGAAAT
Source organism: Viscum album (assembly GCA_963277665.1). Classification (NCBI taxonomy): domain Eukaryota; kingdom Viridiplantae; phylum Streptophyta; class Magnoliopsida; order Santalales; family Viscaceae; genus Viscum; species Viscum album. The sequence continues at coordinate 791,529,207 of OY728143.1, read as the reverse complement.
AGTATATATACACTCCAATACAGTCCCACGATCATGAGAATGATATCATCGCTCGTGCGTACGTACGGACTACCGTCTCCACAACGCGATGAGATTCATTCTCCACTTTAACCATTCATGAATGATTATAAAGTATATATAATAAGTACTCATGAAATTTATGACATAATAATGATACTGGATTTATGTGTATATATATATATGTCATCTACTTAATTCTGTTCAACTCAATAAGGAAACGAAAATAGCGTTCATGCGAACGTACGACCTACCGTTTCCATGAACGGTGTATTTCTTTCCATTTAGTGATTTATTATATATATGTATATTCTGAATATATATATATATAAATCAAGTTTTATATTCTGGAATTATGTAATCATGATCTAATTAATCATATGAATAATTACAAGTCAAAACACGGATGACAAATGAAACAATTTTACCCAAAACGCTCTTTAACATGGAATTTACAAAAGAACCGGTAATATAAAGTCATAAGTGAACCATATATGATATCATAACAATAAATATGATTCTAGAATAAGTCAATAACATTATTTAAATCATTATACAGGAGGGGCAGACACTTACAAAGCAAGTCGGACCAAAGGTAAGGGAAATATCGCAATCTCATTTTTATCCAAGATTGTTTATACTTTAGAATTTACTGGGGTGTATTTTATCATCCACATCCATGTTTCTTCAATATGTAATATTATTTACATCCACCTAATATTGTTTAAATCCTATTTTACCCTTCAGTGAGTTTTTAGTAAAATATATTAAAGGAATCTTTTTTCGTTTTTCGTATGAGGTACTTTTTTGAATTTTCTGAAAAAGTACGAGAAGAATGTTTTTTAACATATACGGAATGAATGGATTTTTAAAACATTATTTCCAAGAAGATTCCTTTACAAGTTTTCAAGTTTATTTTTAATCAACTTCTTTTAGTTTATAATTGTACGACATGTTAAGAAAGGAAAAGTGTTTCTGAGGTAGAAAGGATATTTTCCTCAAGAATGAAGTTCAAGCGTTTTATCAAAATTCTTTTCCATCTAAGATAATAAAGGGTTTTGTTTTTATCCCTATTATTACATTTATTTGATTATGTTGTGATGGAATTTTTTTATGAATTCCTTTATCGTATTTGAATTGTTTTATGATGTCCTGATGTTTAAGATTCCCATTTTTATTACATGGGTTATGCAATGATGTATGGTTTATGATTTTGCGGCACACATAATAATGGTATCATTATGAGATGGGTGGGACCTATATCGCCCTCCAATGCATTGGGTAAAGATTCTATATCTCATGAGATAGACATGGCTGGAATGGTAGGTTATACCGGTTCAGTGAAACAGGACTGAAACGAGGGTGACTCGGTTCAGAAAGGGACTTTGTCCACTAAGATAGTCTTGGAAATGATTCTTGACTAACAAACAAATGATTCTCTATGATTATGTGTGTATGCCACAATGTTTCATGTTTTAAGTTATGATTATTGTGATTACATTTTACTACCATTATTTATCCCATGTTATAAAATTATGCTCTCTTTTGCAGGTTAAGATTTTCATAATGTTATGTTCTTATGATGTGATTGATATTTCTTTTGTTTACCCTTACTGAGAATTTGAGCTCACCCTTTTATGTTTTCTTTTTCCCCAGGATATAAAGAAAGGTTTTAGGTATAAAAAAAAGGAAGATCTCTATGGGAGATGATGAAGATCTTTCACCAGGATTAGAAGATTATATTCCGAGTTTTCAAAGACACTAAACTATTACGATCCTTGTGTTTGTGTTTTTCTTATGTACTATGTATTCCCCAAATGTAATGTAATGTCAATGTACGTCAAGATACAGGTCTCTACATGCACTAAGAGCCTATCATACAGAGTCTCCCTAATAAAGGAAAACAAAAACATGTGATGGAAGCGATAGAAGAAGTGGAAGAAGAAGAAGGACATTTTCTTTTAGAATTTCTTCAAAGTTAAAAGAAGAGTAAGGAGGAATGGGTTCAAAAGCTGAGTGATGGTGTTCAAAAAACTTCCCATGCCGCTCAAGCACGAACTCCAGACAGAATGTCATCTCAAGAAAAGCGAGGTGCTCAATCCTCTCACACTGATAAAGTTGTTTTCATTAGTGACATAGTGGAAGAAGAAAGAAAGCAGAAGGAAAAATAAAAAGGAAAACAACCAGTTGTTGACTCAAGCCGATCGTATGAACTAGCATCGTACGATGAAGATACTGATTCAGAAAATACAATCTCTCCAAAGAAGAGTGATTACATTGTTCATGTTTTGAGAAAGGTTGAGAAGACCATTCCATATTTCCAGAGGCTGGAAGGGAAGATTAATTTTATTACTGAAAATCAAAAGAAGAAGTTTGGCTCTGTAAAATAATTGAGGAAGAACGTTTTGTCAGTTGAAGCCGATTTGAATGTTCTTTCAGAATGTTAGGTTGCTCCTAAGAAGGCCTGCAAACAAGATAACCATGTGTTCGTACAAAATAGAGAGCTCAATCAATGATCATGAGATAGAAATTGAATATATAAGAAGGTTGTCAAATGATCATGCAGTTGTTTTCAATAAGCTTGACATAGAAACGGTTGAATGGTTGAATCTGTTGTCTTCTCAAAGAGATGATGTTCCTTCAGTAAAAACATGCAACAGAGAATGAATGTTTTTCAATCTGAATTCTCAAAGGTTTTATCTTTCAAGGATGAAATGGTTTTGTCGAAGAATCAAAATTCTGTGTTATCCAAATATAATAAGAATCTGCAAAACAGAATTGATACTCTTGAAGAAGTAATCAGCGTCCAGGAAGAGACTATCAAGAATCAAGATCAGATTTTTGCGGACCAACAAGATCTCCTCAGAACTCAGGGCAAATCTATTTCTGATGACAAGAAATAGATCAAAATGATGAAGGGAGTTCTTCATGAGTTAATCAAAAAGGAGAAAGAAAGATAAAACAAGTGATCTGTATTTGTTTTCAAGTCTGGAAATGTTTGTTATCGTAATGATTGTTATCTCAATTTTTTTTCTATTGTCTTGTATTACTTTACTAACTACTCCAGACAATTCAAGATTACCCCTTTCTTTTTGTAAATCACAAAGGGGAGAATGTTTACAAAGGGGGAGAATGTTTTATAAAGAGGAATAATGCTTTACAACACTCTTAAGGAAAATCTACGAATACAATCCTTAGGAAAATCCATACCTAATGGGGAGTTAGTTGTATTCAATTTCTTATTCAGATGAGTTTCCAATAACTCAGGGGGAGATAAGTATTTCTTGTTATATTTTCGTTATGTGTTGTGCTTTCCAAAAAGGGGGAGATTGTTGAGTCAAAAGTCATCTTTTGACTTCTATATCATGTTTTGGAAATCACAAATGTATTCTATCATATTTTGGAAATTACAATTGTCTCCTATCATGTTTATCGTATCGTACAATGCTGATCGTACTGACCATATCGTATCATACAATACTGATCGTACTGACTCTACCAATCGTACCATACTGAATCTGTCAATCATATCGTACTGACTCTGACAATCGTACCATACTGACTCTGTCAATCGTATCATACTGACTCTATCAATCGTATCGTACTAACTCTTCTATTCAGATATTCATTACTAGTTTTGGTACTTTGTCAAAATAACATGTTTCATAAGAATCGTACCATTGCTTATCATTGATATATATATATCATGTTTTATCCAATACGATGCCATTGAGTTAGTTACAAACTAATCAAAATGATGTCGTTCTTTCTGTTTCAATATGACCGTTATGATGACAGGTGTCCAAGTCCCTCAGAGTTTTTCGGAGAAATATAATCGTTGGAGGCAACATGACCGTTGGAACCCGAGGCCTGTAAATAGGAGGTCATTTGAAGCTAAGAGTATAAAAATAATAAATAAATGAATGTAGAGACTTCGTGAACTACCAAGATTCTAGAGAGAGACACTGTGACTTCTCTCATCTGCCTTGTGCGTCCGATCATCGTATCCAGGGCTTTCAAGTGATTGAAAGACAGAGGTGCTGATTACATATAAAATCAAGGGCTGCCGGGGATAGGCAGACAGATGTGCCGATCATCGTATCGAGGGCTGCCGGGGATAGGAAGACAGACGTGCCGATCATCGTATCGAGGGTTGTCGGGATAGGCAGACAAACGAACCGATCATCGTATCGAGGGCTCACCAAGGTGTCGGTGAGACAGACCTTTTATCCTAGGTGAAAGGATAACCCTTCTCTTTGGGTTAAAAGAATTTTAATTCTTTTTAATTTACGTTGTTACTTGTATTAGAAAGGAATTAGTATTATTTCCTTTCTTCTTTACATATTCAGTTGTAATTGTTTCAATTATAATCATTCTATTACATATTTTATTGATTGATTCTATACACTTTAAGGTACAATCATTCATCTTTATATTACTATGATTATTGTGTTCATCTTGAATACAATTGTTTTACATTACATTATTATTACAATACATCATACCTTTTTTATATTCATTACAATTGTGGGTGTTTGTATTTGTATTAGTTTAAGATCATTTAAACTAATATCTTGTTGCTAAAACTCAAAGGATTTTAAATCTACAATTCACCCCCCTCTTGTATTGTTCCATCTAATAGACATACATATCTATATATTCGATCCAACAGGGTTTATCTCCAACAATTTGAGATAAATAACCTTCATTTATTGGAATCAAGACCCATTATATGGATGAAATTTCCACTGGAAGGTAATGTTCATCCCTGCATCGATAGACGATCATAGATTGATCTGGAATATGAAATGTGACTTCACGTCATTGGATATTGATATGAGATCCATATAAAGAAAGAAAATCCATTCCAATTATTACATCAATGTCCACTATAGAAAGGATCACAAGATTTGTAGGATTCAATTTCCAAAACACATCAATAGGAAATGAATTGTAAATTTTTGATGCGACTGTTGTGCCATTAGGAATTGTCACAGCGAACTCAATATCTAACTGCTGAGGTAAAATGGCGATACCCTTAGAAAATTCTGTAGAAATAGAAGAGTGGGTGGATCTAGAATAAAATAAAACATTTGCTTCTTTAGAGTGGATGGTTAGTGTACCTTTCCCCACTTCGTTATCATACTCCACATCGCTTATAGAAATTGCCTTTGACATTCCTATGTATATGGCCTTATGAGTATGTTGATGTAGATCATTGTCAAAACCCCTTGTTTGGGGACATTTATTGGCATAATTCCCCATTTCCTTCCACTTGTAACATTGATGTGTAGGAGGTGCACTCTATGAATCCTTTTCTTTGTTCGCATCATTAGACATATTTTTCCCATCATTGAGGCATTCAAATTCTTGATAACCTTCTTTTACACGTTTGAAATAATAACTTGTCACTTTAAGAAAACTCCCTCCATATTTCCTTCCACACTTTGAGCATATGGGAAAACTAATCTTCTTTCCAGTGTGCTCTTTATATTTTTGTTTGAATTCCATTTTCCTCTTCTTATCAAACCCATATGACTGATGGATTACTCCAATCACCATCTCATACATGAGAGCACATCAAAAAATTTCCTCGTATCTATTGAAGTCCCTTATGGCTAATGCCCTTAGAAGTCTTGGTTTTAAGCCACTAAAGAATCGATCAATCTTACTCCCAAGTTGGATAATAATCCTAGAAGCGTACCTTGCAAGTCTTGTAAAATTTTCTTTGTATGTACGAAAAAAATCATCATTTGTTTGCTTTAGTTCAAGAAACTTTTTCTCCATCCTTGTTCGAAGAATATGAGGGAAGTAATTATTGAAAAATAAGTTCTTGAACTCATCCCATTCCATAGACTCAATTTCATCCCTCTGCCTCATATTCTTAATAAGATTCCACCATTGATCTGATTCAGTTTCCAAATGATATACTGCTAAGATGAATTTATCATGTTCATAAAATTGATGATCTGAAAATATCTTTTCAGTGGTACTGATCCACTTTTCAGCAACTAATGGATCAGTAGACCTTTTGAATTAGGGTGGATGCTTCTTCATGAAGGATTCAATAGAATGTTTCTCCTTACTTTGCTCGTTTGGAAGTCCTGCATGATTCATAGAATGAGAATGTTGTGTGATCATGGCTACAAGATTTTTCATTCCATATTCCATAATGTTTGGTATCTCAGGAGGACAATCAGTGCATTGCCCGTCGCATTCAGCATTAACACGATTCCTTCGGGTTCCAGCCATTGACTAAAACCAATAGACATAGTGTGAGAAACACTAATCATAATCGGAAAACCACATAATCAAGAATAAAATTTTACAATTATTGTATTATCATAGGTTATTCATTGCCATTTCTAAAACACTAATATTTTTCTCTATGTTTAGACATATCCTTAGGGTTCTTACTAAGGCTTTCACATCCTATATTCGAAAGGATAACTATACCTTTCCTCTGATACCAACTATAATGTCCCATACTTTACATACATTGTTTTTACTTCAAAATTGATGCGATCTTATTACAGGATACAACAAATCCATGAAAGGAACATATAGGTACAATGTTTTTAAAAACATGGAAACATAAGCAACTGGTTCATAAATCATCTACATTGTCTCCCTTTTATTATATCATATATTGAGTCACTTTTAGAATATCTTAAGATATACCCTTCTTCCTGACCTGGGGAAAAGAAAACATTCAAAAGGGGGATCTCAAATGCTCAGTAAGGGTAATCAAAAGAAATATAAATCACATCATATTCATAAGAACATAACATTTTGGAAATCATAACATGCAAAAGAGATCATAATTTCATAACATGGTTTAAATAATAGTAGTGAAATGTAACCCCAGTAATCATAACATGAAACTTTGTGGCATACACACAAAATTATAGAGAATCATTTCATAGTAGTCAATAGTCATTTCCAAGTCTATCTTAGCGGACAAAGTCCATTTCTGAACTGAGTTCACTCCTCGTTTCAGTCCAGTATCACTGATTACGGATTAACCTGTCGTTCTATCCATGTCAATCTCATGAGATATAAATCATTACGCAATACATTAGAGTGATATATAGGTCCCACCCATATCATAATGATACCATTATTATGTGTGTCACATGATCATGAATCATACATCATACCATAACCCCTGTAATAAAAATGGGATTCTTAATCATCATGACATCATAGACCAATTATTATAAGATAAAGGACTTCATAAACATAATTCCATCAAAAAATAATAAAATCAATGTAATAATAGTGATGAAAAAACCTTATATTATATTAGATGGAAAATAATTTTGATAAAACACTTGAACTCCATTCTTGAGGAAAATATCCTTTCTGCTTCAAATTTTTTTTCCCTTTATTATAATGTCATACAATTTTAAACTAAAAAAAGTTGATTAAAAATAAACATGAAAACATGTAAAGGAAGCTTCATGGAAATATTTTTATAATAATCCATTTATGCCATATATGATAAATAAAAACATTCTTCTCGTACTTTGGTCGGAAAATTCAATAAAGTACCTCGTACTAAAAACTAAAAAAGATTCCTTTCATATCTTTTACTATAAATTCACCAATGGGTAAAATTGCATTTAAAAAAATTTAGGAGGATATAAATAATATTACATATTGTGGAAACAAAGATGTGGTTGTTAAATATTCCCCAATAAATTCTGATGTATAAACAATCTCGGATAAAAATGAGATTGCGAGATTTTGCCTTACCATAGGTACGATTTGTTTCATACGTGTCCGAACCTCCTGTATAATGATTTAAATAATGTTATTGACTTATTCCAGAATCTTACTCAATGTTATGATATCATATATAGTCATATTCATAGCTTCGTATTAGTAATATTTCATTGCTACTTGTTATTCGTGTGTTTATTTCTTTTTGTTCTTATGTGTGTTTTGTCAAATAAATTCTTGTACTTCTTTTTAGGTTATAGATACCTCATTTACAGAATTATATTAGTGTAATATATATCATATTTATTCATTAAATTCATTTATATAATCATTATGCATTGAAGATCATGTAGAATGATTCGCATCACATCGTGGAGACGGTAGGTCGTACGTACGCACGAGCGATGATATTGTTCCAATGATCATGGAATTGTAATGAAGTTTAGTATACTATTTCAGAATAAATATCACTTTACAATATTCATATATAGTTATTATTTACACCATTATAGCCATCCATGTAAGGTGGTGGTGGAAAACAGATTACACCACGACGTAGAGACGGTATTCCGTATATACGCACGCGCGGCGATTTCGTTTTCCCTAGGATGAATTGAAGGTGAAATATGGTTTATTAATACATATAATAACATATAATTATATGAGTGATACTGATGTTATTACTTCATAATGAAAAATCTAAATAAGAATAAGTAGAATAAGAAAAAAATTTGAAAGAATCAGTAATAGACATTATCTCTTCTTTGAAGAGCCTCTTCTTATCCTCCTCTTAGGTAAATAACGGATGTCTTTGAAGATGACCAGGACCTCTAGGATGTTTCTAGGGAAGTGGAGAAGATAAATTGTTAGGGATATTTCGAGCTTGAATAGTCAAAGTGGTCTGAGGAGGAGAGGGGGGAGGTCCCCTTTTTTAAGGGAGGAGAGGTGCACCTTAGGAAAAAACTAAAATATAATTTTATAAGAAAGTCATATTCGGTTTTTAAAAGATCAAATTTGATTTATTTCTAAGAATAGGTGTGGATGGGTCGAAATAATCTCAACCAATAGATTTTAGACAAGTATAGGTTACTATTTTGAACTTATCATTTAGATTTAACTCTAAGTTCAATAATTTTACTTTTACTGTGTCTTCTTGTTTTCTTAAACTATATGGTTAATAAACATACTATAAAAATCCATACTAACCCAAAGTGGATAAGTATTAATATATATAATATTATCTAAGTCGTTTTTCCAAACATCTGATTATTAGGTATAAAATAACAATTTTTAATATAATATTTGTTTTAAAAACTATTTTATGTCAATTATTACACTATTTTGTAATTGATTTTTATAAAAATAATAGAAGAATTATTAGTTAGAAAAATTTCAATTACATTAATACTAATATGTCATATTAAACTATAAAATTATTTTAATTCATAAAAAGTCTCAAATTACATTTATTTGGGTCTTTATAATATGAATTATGTTAATATTTCCTTAATAAGGTAATTACTGCATCATCATTGTGTCATAAATAAATTAATAAATATGAAGTATAAAAATTATAAATAAAATTTCATTATGTAGTAAATATTTTTATCTTTCTAGTGAATATTTATTGTCGAATTTATTTTATTTATAACCATATATTTAAAAAAAATTAGTTATTAATCTTTGATTTTAACTATTTAAACTCTTCCTTAAATAAAATAATATTAAATGTCATAATCTTATATATTTTTACCTAAATGGTCATATTTTATTCCTAATATTGTTTTAGGTCGAATTAAACTTATCAATTAGAAATTGGATATGTGTTAGGGTAATAATATTACCATTTTTAACCTTAATTAACCTATTTACTTCTAACCGTGGTAAATAAAAGTAAAATGATACTATTTACCAAAAAATATTTTTACCTTATTGAACCACATTTTACTCCTTCATATTAACTGTGTCTCTTGTATTTTTTAAATTCCACACCTAGAAGTGTTAAATATAAGTTTTATATAAATTTTCAAACTCTCCTAGGAGGTGGGTAAAAGACGGTGAAAAATTCAATAAAATTTTTATATATCTAAAATTATTATAAAATTACTATAATGAATTACTTTGAACATATATAGGTATTATGTATCAATTTTGACCTAAAAAAATTTAAACAAAATAAATGATTATTTAAATAAAATGTCGGTTTTTAAATAGTAACCGAGTGTTTTCACTATTCATCAAAAATTGAATATTTTCAGAAAAATACCAAAAATTCACCCTAGGTTATTTTCAATATTCCGAATCCAAAAATGAAGTAAATTTTGAATGAAAAAATTTATTAAATTTCAAAAATTGGGTATTACTATTCATAATGGGTAGTTTTAATAATATTTTAATATCATATCGTTGTTTAGTGAAACTCGGTAATGCGTACAATGCATGCTATCGAGAAAGGTCCCGATTTCGTGTAAAGAATGCCAATATAGTATTGTGTGTATTGAAGGATTACTTTGATTATTTATATAACATAATGTCAAAATATTTCTCATAAAAATCTCAGGTGCTACAATACTGGACCATACCAACCTTAACTCGTACCTGGTTTGGACCCCCGGGCTGGGTTGGTTGGGTCGGTCCAACCGGGTCGGACCAGGTCCTATTGCAACTAGTCCCCTGGACACTAAAACTCATGTATCTTGAAAAATGTGAATCTAATTGATTATCCATTTGCAATGTTGGAATCCTATAGACAAAGAGGAACTTTGGGAATGATATATGGAGACATTTGTGATATTTGAGATGTGACTAAATGAGAGAGGAGCAGTTATACCAGGAGTCGTACATACATAACACTACGACGAGATGATACACGATGATCACTGAATTTTGGCCTAGTGGGAAGCACCACTATATAAAATTTCCATCCTATAGTGGGAATCACCTCTCTGTGACTTTTCAGGCCCATGGTATGTGATTAGGATGAGTACCTGAGTTGGCCTTGAGTAGTAGGATGCACATCTCTAAAACATTACGGTCCTAGAGTAGTATATAGAGAAGGAGTACCTTTGCAGTCCAACGATATGGGAAGCATGACTTTGGGACATGATAGGCCCACTATACATACTAAAAGAGGAGTTCAACATTAGTCTAGTAGTTCAACTATGTGAATGATGATGTTCCTGTTACTACCCTAGAGTATAACTGGTGTGAGTGGTATTGTGTTTCATGCTTTAACATGACAAATTGTTTTGTGGTCTTTCATTTTTTGTGGTCCCTACTAAGTACTATGTTACTAAACCAGAGCAGGCTTCACCCACAAGTTTCGACTCTAGTGTAAACAAACAACGTCTCAACAGAGGTGCTTAGAGAGATAGGACTAATGGATTCTATGACGGTGTACATGGTGGATTGGGACTAGGAAGGGAAGAGTGGGACTATGCAGATGGGACATACTACATCAACATGCAATAACTTAATAACAATCACAATCAGGTGGGGTTTTCTATGGATTCCCATAAGAGTTCCCTTTTATTGTTTTGTTGTTTTCATCTCTCTATTGGGATTGTATTCTGGCCCAAATACTTTCTGATGTAATTGCATAAAGCGTTGTTTTAGTGGTTTAATTTTTCTCTTTTTGGTGTGTTGGGATGTGGTTGGGAATATGCGTGCTTACATGTATTCAAGAAAATTCCTCCCACATGCAGGTTGATAACTTCAGTGCTAGCCACCAACCCCTAGAATTAGAGAGGCTGGCTAGGGGTAGTAACGACATGGGTCCTGGGGGATGGTTTTTCATAGTTATTCTTATGTGGTTGAGAAATTATTTTCTTGCTTATGAAATGATGTCTGTATGGATAAAGAAGGTAAAACACTAATTTCTATAATGTATGAAGAATTATCATTCCAGAAAAAAATAATATCACTATTGTGTATGTTTTATGGGACATTGATGATTCATCCCAATGGATCATCCATATAGAAATAATCGTAAAATATTTTGACAATACCATAGATAATGAAGATCCACACATCATATGTCTGGAACATATGTGATTAATTATTTGAACGATTTCAATTTCACATTCTGGAAGGGTTAAATTAAATCTATAATGGGGAAGAATGTTTCCAATGATACATGTTTCAATTGGAAGAAGGGGATTATCTTATTTGAGTTTCCTTATTTCCCATCCAATTGTTTACATCATTTCTTATTCATAATTCACATTCAAATGAATATATGTCAAATTATTCTTTCAATTGATCAATATTTGAAGAGAAAGACAAAAGATGATTTATGATCTCATCATGATTTGGTGGAATGGAGGATCTGACTATAATTATATCGTGTGTATATTAGTGAATATAAATTCAATGTTCCATGTGATCCTGATGTGATGACACTAGAAGAAAAAAATAAATTTCTTGATGTACTAGAGACCATTAATGTACTTTGTAGCTATTCAAAAAATACATCAAAATGGGTCAACAGAAGGGAGTTGATGATGAAATAATTGAAGACTCTGATATTATCATGTCTTCATGCATGAGATGATTCAAATAGAAATATATCATATTTTTTACAATAATGAAAGGATTTAAATTATTCATTTTTACTATTTTTTTATAGATATGTTTCCAAAGTAATTGTCCAAGTACTTTTGTAATATATGTAGGCAAATACACCATAAATTTTGTGTGAGTTAGGTAAAATATTTCCACCATCAATTTAAAATTCATGTTGCATATGACTATCCTTATCCCAACCAGAATACTTCTCGAAGGACATGTTGCTTTTAATTCTATGTCTCCAACTGAAAGAAACATATACACACTAGAATATTATGTCCAGAGTACGAATTATCCAAAAGGTTATATCATGAATGGATACATGGTTCATGAATTAATGGATTTATACTCAATTTTTTTAATCTTACTATGAGAATCAATAAGGAAATAATAAATAAAAAAGAACACTAAGTTCAAATTGAATCTAGGTATCTATCACTTCCTCAAATAAGATAATGTACAAGGTCATATTTATTATTGATATTATGTCTTGAACAGTGGTAGATGTCACATCTCACAAGGTTTTTCAACTTTTATTTTTTCAATGACTTCATCAAATATATAAATTTAACATATATATATATTATCTAATATCTTTTAATTTTAAATATCTAATAAAATCTTTCTATTTTTTATAGGTAATGTAATAAAATGAAAAATTGAATGCATCATTCTACATCATTGAGAAAGAGATATAATTTTCATTACAAGGGGTTTTTTACTTGTTGGAAATTAATGGTCAAAATATTGTTGTGACAAATATATAAAAAAATATTTAATTAATTTTATTATTAATTAATATTTTAGGTATCATTTTTTTGGTAGACTAGTCTGAGAGAAAATAAAATACATGTATTTTAGTCCTAATTCAATGGATCGGGAATGTAAATAAATTATGATCAATGGGTACTGATTTCATATCATAGAATGAGAAAAGAAAATGAGAACATAACTAGATGGTGTTATTTTATCTTACAAAATAAACCGTTATTCCAATGTATCAGATTATAGTCTGCATTTTGATAATGTATCTAATTATAGAGTCATATAAATAAATATAATATTTTATTATTACTTTCATGATCAATAAATATGATGAAATTAAATTGTTTTGATTCAATTATGAAGATGTGAACATTTATTGATGATTATGGTTTTTGTGTTATTGAAATTACTCACACTATTGTTACTGATGAACCATATGTATTAGCATCAATGAATCAAAAAAAATTTTATGTCAAAGGACATATTAGACATAAAATTTGGCTCATTATTTATGTAATTCCAAGACATATTTGTTCTGACGGTGATGATGTAATTCACACAATCCTTACATCCAATAGTACTAGTTTTGTTTCTGTTTATTTAGAATCATATAGCTCAAATTTTATTTCTACTTGTTAACCCAAAGTTGTTTTGGGAAATATATATAATCATTTATCCAGATTCTACTTTATATTGGCCTAGCTCGACATTGTTTGATAAGTTTGGTAGTATTCAAAATTATTTAATCATGATTACAAATATTTTGTATCTGACATGACCTTAATGTAAATTTCCAGTGCTTATTTGTTTCATTATTAAATGCGTTGAATTTTAAGATTTTAAATTGAACAATATTAAATCCTACAAAAACACAAAAAACTAAAAAAAATTAAATTAGAATAAAAAAATAGTTGTAATGGAATTATATATATTATATTTATTGATGTTAAAATCCAAAAAATGAAAATAATAACCTAACCAAAGAAACCTCTAAATTACCTAATAAAAAATATGAACCCAATGACCTATGAAAAATAAGTCATGTATCATAATTTATGTTGTTTAGGAAATTTTTTTGTAACCTTTTCTAATTATTTCAAAAATCATTTCAAATTAAGGAAATGAAAACTATTGATGAGTATTGAAGAAACATGATGATGAGGAATAATCATCAAATGAATGATATGGGCATTCTACAATTAGTTCCTTCTATGAGTATTTTATTTCACACACACACACACACATATATATATATATATATAATATAATGTTATGTGATTAATTTAGTTTTGATCTTTTATGGAGGATCCGCCACTTATGTTCCAGTTATTTGATTATAATCTTAGTAGTGACTATAGTACTTAGGTTGGTGGCATGTGGGGGTTATAATATCTAGGTGCTTCAATCAGCATACACATTTAGAGCCTTCCCCTCCCACTAGTATATCATATTCCACACATTATAATCTTGAAATGTCATTACAGACACATGAGATATTTTGGTCTCTAATGTTTTCACCATCCTTTCAATATTATACTCCTTACCCATCATTACTTGTTACCATGATGATTCCCACTCTTTATCCATATCATTCATTTGGTCATCCATCTATACTATCTTCTTTATATTAATTGTTATTCACCCTATGATTCATTATTCTTTCATCGACTCTAACTATGACATAGTATGTGCCAAAAGATCAAACACAAGGACCCACTCCACCAGTACAAGAAGATTTTACTTCAGTGCCAAAGATCCAATGGATTCTATTGATCAAACTGCTAAAGTATATATTACAACAATAATAAATTTTAAGACCCCAATTTATTTTCATTATAAAATATATTTATATAATAATTGATTTTCCACTATAATATATATATATATATATATATATACTAATAGCTGGAATGGGTATATACGCATGTTTATAGTGTAGAACCGCCACACAGGGTAAACAGTGGACTATAATGAAGACAACCTACTTGTCAAAAAAACATGGTGGAAATGTTGGAGTTTTTTGGAGATGATTGCGAAATACTCTGACATCATTCACGTCAGCCTGCTCTCATTAAGATATTTTCCATAAAAATCAAGTATAGTGCTTCGGCACATAAATGGGTAAAAAATATGCTAGATTTCAATTTTTTTTTTGTTTGTATGAATTATTATATTGGTGTTATCTTCATTTTAATGATCTTTACAGTTAGGGTTCACAACTTGTACATCTAGTAAAATTAGGTGATCTTTTCGCATCCTTCAAGAATGTGTTATATATTGAATGTCATCTGAGAGTTGTAATAGATTTAGATTTGTAACATGTCATCGATGATTTCAGAATAAGAGAATATTTCTAAATGATTACTCATAGTAAGATTTCCAAGATTATGGTATTAATAAAATTTTTGGTTTTTTTATATTAATACATTAATTTTTATCATTAACACTAGAGAGGAAGAAAATATGGAAGTCTTTTACAATATTAATTTAGCACTTACACATTATATTGTTTCGTAAATTAATTATTTTATTAAAAACGTTTTGGTATAAATTTTTTTATGAAATGAAATATTTGGAATATATTTTCAATTATGGTTTCTTATATTTAATTTCATTATAGATGGTTGTATTGAATAAATTGAAGGAAATCTGCATCGAGATAAACTTTTTTTACCAAGAAGAAATAATAAAATAGAAGTGATTTGGATGAAATGAAACAAAAGAATAATGTATGTTTTACAATATTGATTTCAAATTTTAATCTCTATTTTGTAACTTAAAAATATATATGTTTTTGTCACATGCTTCTATTGAGGCCCTCAATGCCCAAAAAACTGACAATTTTGGGCCAAATGATCACTTATATATTGTTTTTGGAGATGAGCATCATTGTAGAGTACTCTAACTATGTTATGTGTGCTAACATAATTTGATTTCATGTTGTTTTTTAGTGTGCCAAAATAATTGAATAATCTAATTGTGTTATGTGTGATAACATCATTGTTGGGTACTCTAACTGTGTTATGTTTTTGGATTCATGTGGTAATATAGTGTGCTAAAATAATTGAATACTCTAACTGTGTTATGTGTTCTAACATCATTGTAGAGTACTCTAACTGTGTTATGTTTTTGGCTTCATGTGGAATGTTATTCTTTCTATTTTTTTATTTTTCCCTTTCATTGTATTGTATATTTTCATTGTTTTCATGTGTATTTATAGTGTGGGTTATTTTATAGTGCGGTGTATTTTCAGGTGTTGTATTATTATTTTTTTGGATTTTTATTCATCATTATTGTGGGATGTTTATGAAAATGTTTTTAGAGTATTTACAGGTGTTTGTATTTCCATTTTGGTATTCTATATACTATATGAAATAGTGTTTTTTTTTTGAATTCTATATATTTTATAATATACAATGTAATTGAAAATACATTTAATTGCATATGGGAGGCAATTGAACACTTATATATAGAATTAGATTACATTATACCAATATTTTCTAATAAATGTATATTGATATGAAAAAAGTATCCTTACCAATGGTCTTAATGAAATTAATGATAATTATTTAAGGATAGATATACTGATGGTAGAATACCATTTATAATCATCTATTCTAAAAGTTTCCAAAAACCATCTAAATAATATACATTCCAGTGTCATATGCGAATTGTTGTTGAATAACTATTGGTGTAGATCTATACCCATGCCTCAATAGCCAATGGTCTAGAAAACCATTGGTATTTGGAATACAGATGATTTAAAACCACTGGTATATCTTATGTTTCTAGTAGTGATTGTTTGAAAAGAATCATGGGAATATAATATTTCTATGATGGAAATCTATCCACACTTGTTTCAGAAGTTTATAAAATTATGAGGACAAAATTTCAAGATGGGGATAATTCACCAAAAAAGGTTCTGTTTGAAATCATTTCTAAAATATTATTCAATTGATTGATTGTATTCATTTTTAATAAATTAAGTACTTCAAAAAATAAAAAGGGGATTTGTTTATTTATATTATTTCATATAAGGTTATATTTAAATAGTCAAATTTTAAATTTTATAATTTTAATTTGAAAACATGATTTTTTTCTTGATCAAATGTTTTAAAACTATTTTTGGGATAATTTTTGCTAAACTTTTTATCTCATTATGTGTAGTAAATAAATAACAAGATTTTTTGAAAAGTGTTAAGTATTTACAAAGAAAAAATTAGGGAATTATTTTTTTCAATTTAATTAGTTAATTTATATTTAAATTAAACCAATTGTTATTTTTGAAATTTATATTATACTTGAATTTGGAATAATATTATTATATATCTTAAATTTGATTTTGTTTAGAAGAATTTATTTTTATTTTATTTTTTATATTAATATTTATTTAAATTATGAGATATCTAAGTCTAGATTTTAGAAAAAAATAATTATTATTAAGAATCATTGGGTTAATTATTTTTATATATTATTATTTAGATTTCTAGAAATTATTAATTATAATTACAATTATTTTTATTAGAAAGTTAAATGGAAACTATAGTAATTAAGGATGAATAAAAAATGGTAAAAATAATAAAATGGCACTAACGCCTATAAAAATTTTATTAGATATGTAATATTCATCCATAATAATTCATGGTTTTTTTATA
Organism: Viscum album; assembly: GCA_963277665.1. Classification (NCBI taxonomy): domain Eukaryota; kingdom Viridiplantae; phylum Streptophyta; class Magnoliopsida; order Santalales; family Viscaceae; genus Viscum; species Viscum album. Next base: position 791,511,478 of record OY728143.1, on the reverse strand, counting down.
TTACCATTAAATTATATTTTTTGTCTTGTTATGTCATTTATAATTAGTTACCAATAATAAATTCTATGAAATGACAATCATTTTTTTTATTAAGTGTTATATTTTTAATATTTTCAAACTCGTATGATAGCATAAACTATTAAATTTTTATTGAATTATAAAATATTTATATTGTTTATTTAAATTTATTTTTAAAATTTATGGGTGATATAATAAAATTATATTCTTATACAACAATTAGGTGGTAATTATTTAATTATTAAAAAAATGACACTATGGATAATAAATTATTGAAATAAATAAAATTAGATATAATTTATCTAATAAACCAAACTTATAGAATATTTTGAAATTTTAATGGAAATAATTGAATATTTGGATCATATTGGACTATTTGTCTTGACATTTTTACTATAAATTTAATATATACTGTCACAATTGACTATAATGATATTTAATGGACACAATATTTTATTTTATTATTTATAAATTATATAAATACTGAGAAATAAAAAGGGGATATAATATGGTCCAAAATTTATTCACATATTCATTTATATGTCTTTTATTGGAAATTATATCATGAATTATCTTTTTAGTTTTTATAGATTTCATATGTTCCAAGAGCGCCCCTCCCTTATATTATAAAATCGAGCTACTTAATCTAAAATCCACACATATCAAAAACCCATTTTCTCTGCAATGACCATCCCAAATTCGTTCTGAGGATCCCAAAAAATAATCTAGATGTTTCTTGGAATAATATTGAAATTAATATTCTTAACTTATTATGGAAGGGGCTATTTAAAATGAAGAGTTACAATTTTTATATTTATATTTGGTGTTTTGTTGTGTAATTTCATTTAAACACACAAGCACCAAAAAAAGGTCAGAATATTATGTAATATAACCCTTGGAGGGATAACCACCAATAAGGCCATTTTTTTCATTAGATGGCCTTTATTCCCAATGATATTGAACACCATTACATGGAATCTAGGGAAAATTTCAATGAAATCCCATTATATTTCCCATGGTCTCAATTTTCTACATCAAATGGTAAACTGATTAATAGTTCTACTAGAGTACCTAAGGCTCTATATTAATTTCTATTTATAGTTTCTATATATGATTTAGTTTCATTTATTTTTTAACTTCGTTTAATTGTCTTAAACCACAACAAAATAATAACTATGGTATCATTCATATAATTAGAGTTAATTATATCATTTTCATGACCCATATCTTTCTCATATTCTATGAAATGAGATATGAAATAAAAATATGTGGGTACAGTGGACTTCCTACTCACGAAATTATGTCATTCATTTTTCATTATCAGATATCAATTAATGAAATAATTATTTAAATGATATTAATATATGTTTTTAATGAAATATTTATCATAACTAAAATATAATATATCATTTAAATTATTTCTATTCAATGCTTTGGAAAATGATAATATCATTAGTGCATACATGTGAACTACCACCACGACGAAGTGATATGATTTTTTTCATCACCACATCACATATATAATAAATTTAGGAATATTTATAGAATTATTAATATATATGTATTTATGATAATATGATAATGTTGAAAAATAAAATACAACGTACATTTTTCTATTATGATCATTGAAAATTTAAAATTTTACTTGTGCCTATGTGTGACCTAATTTATCCATGATTGTAATATAGATCATTTTTCAAAACCATGTATTATAGATGGATTTAACATTTTAATTGATATATAATTAATATAATAATTTTATGAATATAATTTTATATATGATTAAAATGTAACCACTTTTACCAACGAAAAACTACATATGTCATTTTGTACATATGTAATGAAAATCATTGACACTACTGAAGTGAAAATAAATGATTAAGAACATGATTTTAAATAAAATAAAATTAATGATGAACATTGGAATTTTTATTAAATAAGTGAATTATTATCATTATAATATAATTTTGGAACATAGAGTATGATATTTTTGAATTATATTCATGGTAAGATATTTTTTAAACCACACATTTAATGTTCCTCATTCATTTTATTTTAAAAAGTATAGATAAAATAATTTTATGTTATATGAAATTAGAATATTTTCTTACCATTATGAATGTATAATCCATAAATTTTTCATTATATATTCTCATATATATTTTTAAATGATATTCTCTCATTGTTATAATATTAGATAAGTGAATTCCAAAAAGAAAATGGGTATTTATATCATAAATTGTATTTCACAAAAGTTAAAAATAATATTCAATGGTATTATTCATGATATTTTACTAATACAATGTTTATGATTGTTTTAGAATATTATAGATCAAAATATGATTATTTGATACCCATTATAGCTCAATATATGAATAGTTGATTTCTATTATTGGTGATGATAGGATGGGTGGGACCCATTATAGCTCTCCAATGCATTTGGCACTGTGGATATAGAATCTGACTATATGGTTGGTCCATTTAAAAGAGTGCATCTAAGAGTGATATTTTAATGATTTCATATGGAACCTATATTAAAATAGTATTCATTAAAATGTGTTTTCATGGGAATATCATTATTTTAAATGGTATGATAATCGGTTTTAATGACAAAACTGATTCTATTTTTGCATGAAAATATACATTTCTTCAGAATGTATTTTAATTGGTTTTAATGTTAATAACATGACTATTGGTTTCCATTTTTTTAATACTGATCTTTTCATGATCAGTTAAATTTTTTTAATGGTTTTTATTGTATTTATGGATGGTTAAGATAAAATATTAATTCATGTTGAATGTTTTGAATATTTTGTAAGAAATTAATGAAATTTTTATTTTAAATTATTTTTTTGTGGTTTAAAAATGGATTCTACATATATGATTCGACTTATTATGTAATTTTTTTGAATTGTAATAGTTATGACCAACATCTATAAATCGCTAATACTAAAAAGATCCCTAAAATTTATGACGATTAATAATTGACTCAAAAATAAAGATTAAGTGATGTTTAAGTTCAATTCTCTACAACACTATTCCATATGCATATAAAAAATGATGCAAAATTTAGTGTCTATATCGAAAAATTCATACGACCTTATAGACTCCAAATCAGCTGATATATGAATTAGAAACATGAGGAACTTCAAATCCATCAAATTCATTATCCTTCATAATAAATATTGACAACCACAACATATAGAGGATATAAATTTCTAAAACAAAAACCTAATCCAAACTAAAGAAATGAATTCATCTTAAAACAATATTTTGAGATGATGTTGGGACACCAATAACCAGGAATACATATAAATTATAGATATATTCAACCACATAGATTTCCATTGAAATAAGGCTTCTAAAATTTCTAGGATAATTCATAGAGGGAAATACAAATTATTACCCGAATTAAATACACTAAAATAATGTCTAACAACAAATAGCTATAAATCCTGAAATAAAGGTCCAAATACATTAGTATAATCTAAAAAACGAATAACATCAATCACTTATTTTAAGACAATATTTTCTTAAAAATAAAAACATTCCAACAATTAGTTATGATAAATCATACTCGATTCATTGTCCAAATAAAACCTGATATTAATTTTATTATATTCTAAATATTATTTCAATTAAACAATATCATTTTAAAACCCTTGAATATATATTTTCATTAATTCCAAATGTATTTTTCTCATGAAAAATAATGTATTAAATAATTAAAAAAAAATTTATAAACATTAAATAAATTATAGATGATCCTACTAAAACAAAATTTTTTACAAATAAAATCCTCAAAATTAATAAAATACAATTTTTACCCGAATGAATTGGTGAAATATTTTATTAAAAACTAAAACATAACATAATGACCCATATAAAATGAATTTCAGTAAGATTGAAATAAGTATCCATTCATTAAATACCCTCCCACAATTTTTAATTCTATTAAGGTTTTATCTCGAAATTAAAAGTGGTAAAAAAATATAAAATAAATTAATAGAATGTTTATAGGTTGAGAGGAGTCCCAAAACCCCACCACATGGTATCCCCACCCAAACTATGGGGGCTATCTATGTTTCCTAAAACAAATATCCATCTTCACTCCATCAACTTCTAAATTAGAAAATCACATATAACACATGGGGGGGGGTTCAAATGAACTTTATTAATCCTAAAAAAATTTATTTTTCAATTCTAAACTGACGTCAATGAATAAACCATGAACATCAGTGGTAAAATGGGGCTTCAAATGGAATAATGTACAATTTTTTACCCCATGTATTCTTCTATAATTATTATTACATAAACTCTATACGAACCATACTTACTAAATAATTACATGTTCCTCGAAATACAGACTCATTGAAGAATAAAAATTATGATACATTTTATCTCCACCTATCCCATGATGTATATATATACGAATTTTATCCAAACCTGTGACTACCCTGAGCCACATAAATTAGCACCATTGGGAGAAAGGGACCTCTAGTTTTTATATTCAAGAAATGTGAACGATTTCATCCATTAAATGATTAGTGAACATGTAGTGTATAATATTTTCAAAGACAATCCATTTATTGGACATCCATTCATAATCATATAATAATAAATAAATAAATATTTAAATGAATTTAAAATAAAAAATAATGCATCCCTTTATTCAACTCCATTATTTATCCCATACAATGAAAAGAATAATATTCTCTAGATTCCTATACTCCAAATGAAAATAACACTATCCATTTTGTGTCGAGGGAAATAAAATAAAAATTTCCCAAAATAAATAACATAAATGTCCACATTTCATATATTATTTAAATTTAAAATAAATTCACATGATATCGTGTAATGTGTATAATTTAAAATTTTAAATGAATAAAAAATTAACTATATTTAATCATTAACATTCTATAATCTTACCAAGTTCTAAATACACCATACGTGTGAGGAAGAACAAATGAAGTTATAGATGCTAAAATGTACTTTTTATATGAGAATAAAAATCCATGGTATTCCACCAACCAACTTGAAACATATTTAACTATTATTTTAAAGCCCAAAATTTTAAATGATTTCAGTATAAATATAATATATATTTTACTAAATAATTATTTTTAAAAAAACCACATATCAAATTTTCTTTTAAAAATATTCTCATTATTTAACAGAAATGAAATCCATATCATAAATATTCATTATGTAAAAATTACTCATTGAACATAATATAAAAACATAGTTTTTTTACAAATTAGAATAATTTTTTTACAAATATTATATTAAAAAATATGACATTTTGAATGAATATAAATATTAATTAATAGATTAATCATGTCATAAAAATGATAAATAAAAGTATGATGGACTGCCAAATGATGTACCATGGATATAAAGTATACCAAATAATCAAAAAAAAAGAGGGAAACTATATGTCAATCTACCCAATAATGTAGTATTTGACAGTGGATCTTCCATATCTCTATTAAATCCATCAGAAATTGGGTAGTGACACTGACTAGTGTCATGAAAAAAAATATGGGAATATTCCATCACATAACAAAAAAAATAGAAAACCATATATAATACACTATTATATCTTGTCGAAATGGATCCCATATCGACTAATATATACTTCATATTAAGATTGGTTTCTCAAACACATATAAATAATGGTTGATCCAGTAATGTGTAAAACCAATTGTAACCATGAATATTATATTGGGAAATACACATATCCATGAGAATAAAAAACACTTCCTCCACTCCAGTCGACACCACTTAAAGGAAAATCCCAAACCATAAAACTATTAATTAATTGAAATTATATATCATACCCCAAGAGGAACAATACATTTAAATTGAAACCAATTTTTTAAAGAAGGATTCACTGTCTCTATCTCACATACAAATACCTAAAACTATGAAAATAATTTTAGACTATAGAAAGGGATTTCTGAAAATAAATCAAGATTAAATGTGTATTTATAATAATTATCAAAACATATTATAACATTTATTTACCACGTTTATTTTAAAATCACACTTAAAATAATTTTTTTATTAAAGTACCATTTTATAAAACCTTTTAAATAGGCCAACATATCATTATTGTTTGTACCACATGACCCAAATGGGCTAAAATCACATTAATAACAGAAGTTTAATATAAAAAATTATTTAAAAAATTTAAAAATACATGGAAATTCAGGTTCTATATAAAATTATATGTAAGAATGTAGGTAAAATTAATAAAAATGGATAAACTAAATTTATAAAACACATTATATTTTTTTGAGATCAAATCAAGAATGAAAAAAATATGTCCATTCAATGGGTAATAAAAACTAATTAGAAAAAATTATTAAAATAAGGGAACCCTTCAATTCTTATATAAACTATTAGAACACCAATAAATATTTTTTCCTAAATAAATAAACATAATTATTTCAAAAAATATAAATTAATTAATTAATGAAGAATTATTATACCAAGAAAATCATGATTATAAAAATTAATTCTTAAAAAACGGGAAATTTTAACTTATAATTATAATGGAATGATAACATATTGGAATTCAGGTTTATGTGGATCAAAAACTGATTTCGCACAACATTGGGAGAATAAAAATAACAAAAAATGATCAAATTGGAAGAATTTTTTTACAATATAACGGGTAAAGGACAAAATGTAAAAATAGAAACATTAGAGGGAATGTGACGACTCATTATAAAGAATAATATCTAAACCAAGAATTAATTGTGATGCATCGCTGGGGGTTTATGTTGATTCAATGAAGGTGGTGTGCACAACATAGGATTCTACGAAAGGGATGGGAATAGAGAACAGTAGAGAAATAAAAAGAGAGTAAAGTAATTCAACTAACAGTATGGGAAAAATTATAAATAAATAATAACAATAATAATCTATAAAACCATTCTATTTACCCACATAGTTTTCTAAACATTGTATCACTCATAGACTTCTCCATAGGGCCTTGCATAGTTAATCTGGGAATCACACACATGATTCAATCTGCACATTATACCATTAAAAACAAACCTTTAATGTGATATGTCCAATCAAATAGTTCCAATATTGTTTTCCAAACCGTGTAGTCTAACCATTCACTATTAAAATTCCAGTAAGATATTAATAAATAATACTAATTTTTTTTTGAAAAAATTCAACTTAAGAAAAATAAAATAAATTTAAAAAAAATTATATATTTTCACATTATTTTAAATGTATATGTCTCTTGTAATTCATTATAGTGATCAGATATCAATATGGAATACTAATATATGTGGTAGGGGAAGATTCCAGCATTAAGATATATTTTTATTTTTTGAAGTATATAATTTATTTTAAACCTGGAAAAGAAAATCATCATTTAATATTATAGAGATTAAATTAGTTTTCAAGCATACTAATCCAAATTAAATTCAATAAAGGTTTTATTATGTTAATTTTCAAAATAATTTAATGTTGATTCATCAATATTTTGTAAAATCTTTATAATTATCAATCCATTGAGTTTTTTTCAATACAAAACATTGATGATATTATATGGGAATGTGATTATAATGTTTATGGACATATGGGAGAGGAGGGAGATAATGAATATTCATAATAATACACTAATGATTATGAAATAAATAAATGTTTTGTAGATTTAGGTAAAGAATAAAATTGATTAAAAAAACAATGGTGACTGGGAAACTCCTATGTAAATATAGAGGATAATGTATTTCAAAAAAAAACATTTCTATAATATCAAACCATTTTTCATTGAATATGTTTATAATAAATTAAAATGGGTTTCTGTGAGGCATGTGTATCCTTATCAACTCATAATATTTTAATACATGAATTTATTATTAGAAATTATGAAATATTTGTCTCCAGAACAAAGTGGATACTCTGAGGAATACATAATGACTATGACAATGTGGTTTATAAAAAATTGTTGTATTTTTTAAAGTTATATTCTCTAATTAAATAGATTAATAGTGATGAAACATTTTCCTTATATAATGAGTGGGTTAAATAATTATAATTATGACGGAAAAGTAATCCATTTGTAAAAGCCATTATATAGGTTGTGTAAAGAGTGAAGGGATTTTTATTCTATATGAATTAAAGTCATGATAAATCTAATTTTTTGGGAATCAATTTTTTCAAAACGTCATTATTTATGATGATTTTTAAAAAAGTATATTTTGTTACAATTTTTTGGCTTTTTCGATGATCCTATGATGATCTTTTAACCAATAATTAGTAATTAATGAGTTGTGACATTCATTTACCTAAAATTAGTATATTATCACTTATTACACAGATTATGTGTGACTTAATTAAGGAAAAATTTGGATACATGTCCATAGAAATTATGATATAACTCTCAAAGGGATTAAAATGTATGATTCCATGATAATGGGAATATCCATAACTGCAAGGATGATCATATCAACATAATATATTTGAAAACATATTATTAAATAGAATATAGGAATTTAATTATAATCCTATAATAAAAATCATTGACACTGCCATGAAAATCCACTCCATTGAGGTAAAGATGATTCATATTAATATCAAATTCATATTTTTTTCAGTTCTATTAAAATAAACATAATTCATAAATAAATTATGATTATCATATAAGGATTGAAATGGTTTAGTAAGATATCCCAAGTCAAAATTATGATTATCATTCAATTTTTTGGGTTAAAATATTTTTTTTCGGTTAATAAGCAAGAACACAATTCACTGATTTTAATTAATGATGAAAAAATGTGGGCTAATAAATTATGAACTAAATTATTTTGGAATAAGAAGATGTTTATTGATGTTTGTGTTTTTTGGATATATAATATTAAAATATTATGATAATTAAAGTTATATAATCATCCAAAATTATGTCCCCCCACCCATGGACATAGAAAATTATGAAAAATGTCATTTTAATACGTAAAATGATTAAATTGGGTTGGTAATGTTTTCGTATCTACCATGAAAAATTCATGTTTTTTACATCATGATAGTGGAACTATCCAAGGATTATTTTTCAATTAAATATATTGGATCTTGATGACTATAAATCTATATAGGAATATATGGTTTAGACAATGTACGTCCACTACTATATGTAATTTTATATTTATAACAAGGTAAATTGGATTTATTAAATATGATTTTTTTTATTTTTGACACTCTTATAAAAATAATGACAAGCGATCATTGGATTTATTGATAATGGATTGGGAGGGGGTTACACTAATAATGGTTGGTGAATATTATGATAGGGTGTGTCGTCTTCTTATGATTTGAAATAGTGGAGTTATCTTATACTATTTTGATGGAGGTAGATTCTGTGAATTTCAATCCATGTGGAGATATTTGGTAAAATGGAATATAAGAGGTTGATGAGAAAGGAAGTGATTTCATTATGAAATTTTCATTTAAATGTATTATCTAAGATGAAAACTCACACATATCATGATATAGATGGATATTAGTAAATATTTGATGTGTTGTATGATGTAAATAGGTTTCATAATATTTTTGTGGTAAGTTATGCATATTTCGAATGATGTTTTAAGGACAAGTTATGATGGGGTAGTCATCCATTCCCAAAGGGGTGGTTTTTTTATAAAATACATTAGAGTAAATTATTTCAATTTTTTTTGTTAAAATGATGTTGTAGGTAAATTTAAAATAATGGATAATGAATCCATAACATGTATTTTTTTAAAAGATATTTATTATTGGATCTTGGTAGTTTTATAAGAAATTTTTAAAAAAATACTCATTCCAATAAAATATTGAGATGATATATAAGGGATGAAATAAATTTTTATATGATCTCTTAATTTAATAGAATAATTTAGGTTGATATATAAGTGTTACCATTATTTTTTTATCAATATTTTAAAATGATAAGTGTCTAAAATAAAGGGTCACCATCATATGTTATAGTGGTCGTCTTCATGATATATACGGTTTGTTTAGATTAAATTTTGTACCAAGATCTAATGTATTTGGGTTTTAACAAAATTAAAAAATGATGTTCATGTAATGTTTTAGGATGAATGATTGGATTATATAATGGTACCTATAGTTGAAAAGGGATACACAAAAGTTAATTTTAAATATATAATCATATTTTTAGGTCAATATAATAATAATGTGAGATTCCATAGTTGTATATGTGAAAACCCTTTACATATTATATATGTTCACACTTTGTGCTTACAAAAACTTTTGCCCGTGTAGACCTAAGTTATATTGGATTCTAGTCATTGAGACAAACTATAAACACTTTGGAATTCATGTTAATCTGGTGGATGATATTTTTGGATATCCTATAAGGTGTCTTATGTATTGGTCATGGTATTTTATTGATATGGTAATAATTCCATGAAGAAATTATAGTAAGCATTATTTTGAGTGTGATCTTTTGATAACACAACTATATAATTTCATATTTATATTCTATAAAATCTCCATATATTTTATGTTGGTTCGATACACAAATATATAACCTCACACAATATAGAAATATGGAACTTATTTCAATCCGGAGAAATGGTATTTGTTTTTTACATAATATTAGAAACATAATAAGGTCTTCTTATCTACCCCTATGATGGGAATCCATACCCAGGTTGTTTACTACCTTGTATCATAATACATTTAACCATTTATGTAATCCCAACATCGTCCAATAAAAATATTTTTATGGTTATGAAACCACGAACATGATTTCTTTTTTAATGACATTTGTATATCACTATGATGTACTATTTAAAGTTATCTATTTAAAATCGTTTTTCATGGATGATTAAGGCTATATGAATGTGTATAATTATATTTTATTTAATATTATGAGTAATTGGCTATATTTTATGTTGGTAAATATTGTTCTAAATTTTTTTCTAGTTTTCAGGATCCCACTATTTTATACTTGAAAATAAACATAATAAGCTCATTTTTGTGATTAATTATTTTTAGTATAAAATAAGTAGAGAGTATTTTTATGGATAATATCCATTTAAAGATTGATAAAAAATTGTATAACACATATTTATTAGTAACTGGTCATGTAATAAAGATTGTAATCATGAGGGATATTGGTGAAGGAAAATAATTTTCGATGACATTAGATTAGAAGCATGTTAAATTGTATACCTCATTGAGTGGACTAAGGGAGGATAATCAAGGGATTTTTCTAGTGTAATAAAATCATGTAAAAGATTCAAAATGATATGTATATTGGATTTTTGAAACATATCATATGAGATACTGAATTCAATCCTAAATCACATAGGACGATCAATTGATTGAGGTTCAAATGAGGTCTCCACAAATAGTTTCGAGCGAGTCTCATTTCAAAATTAAAATATCACTACTTTCCATAATAAAAATAAAATTATCATCATGTAATTAATCTAGAGATTATATAATTGGCGTTCTAATAGACATAGATAAAAACTAATAATAATCAATTACAAGAGATATGATTCATATTATATAAGGAATACATGCATTTAAGATTTCTTTCGGATGTGTATAAATTATTAATTTTTATCAATTGGATATAGATAAGGAATTTATAGATTTGGTTTTACATGGATTTAAAAATTTTATGAAAGGATCCAATAATTACATTGAAAACAACACATCAATGTCGATGTACTATGTCAATGGACATGTGCAATGGATATCTATGTGCTAAAATATGAATTCATCATGAAGTCACAAATCCCAGGTAAAATATTTTACATGTATATAAAATTATAATATGTAATATATATATATATATATATATATATGGAAGACTATTTTGAAAGTTTAATTGTTAATTATAAGAGTTGTTATGATTTGCTAAATCCTTGTAGATTAAAGGACATACATTCATGAAGTACTCACTTGAATAAACCATGATGAAAAATTTTAATAGGAATCATCCATGATTGTTTCTAGGTCAGAAGTACATGTATATTATAATATATGTAGGAAATTGTGAGGAATATAATAAAAGGCTACCATCTCCTTCTCTCAACCATATTCATTAAAAATCAATTTAAATAATGTGATGAATAAATTGGGCAATTGAATTGTTTTTATATTGGGGGATTCATCTCTCGAATATTGTTTCACGAATGATTTGATGTACCTATTCATCAATATATGTATTTTATAATTATAGTCATATTGATAACCCATCATATATATAATTATTGAGACCATCACCCAAAAGGATTTAATCATCAACATTAAATTATTTTCTTAACATCAATGTTATTGAACCGCCTACATTTATGACAGATTGCCACCATGACATCCTAAATCCACATAAACCTATGATAATAATATAGAAAAAATATCTTTTGTAACTAATATTTATCTATTTCATGAATATTCATATAACATATATTGGTTTTTCGAATCTTACGAAATAATTAATGATAATATTTATTCTTACATGAAGGTTTATATCCACAAGAAAGTTACATAACCATTAAGGATGTACATGATGCTTCAAAAAATGTCTCTTAATGGTTGTAAGTTCATAAAACCATTAATAATTTTAATTAATCATTCCTAATTGTCTCACAAATATGAAGAAAACGGATTTCTAAGATTTATTCAAAAATTAATAACCATACATAAAATATTTGATTACATTTCCAATGATTTTTTGAATTTTAATTTTTCATATTGAATATTGTTGTTTTCACAATTATTTGAAAAACAATTTCCTCATTATAAAATGATCCATTTAAAAGTTGGATAAATTAATTTTTTGGAGAAAATTATTCCCCACATAGGTATTGATATTTTCTATAGGATTCCAATAATCCCAATATATACTCTTGGGGTGATTTATTTGTCAATTTCTAAACATATAAAATAATCTATTGATCATTAGAGATAATAAAATGTATCTATCTATAAATAAACTTCATCATGAACAAAAATTACAATGAAACTATACATGTAAAAAAATTATTAGGTTGTACCACAATATTTTATAGATTATTCCTTCTTCGTAATTAACATATAAAATATTTATCTAATACATATATTTTTATTTGGCCAATATGAAACTCAAAAATGAATATTATTAAAATTAAAATATTAAATTTTTATGATATTTTCTCTTTATCTACCATTATGATTTAAATTCAATCACCTCTATTCAAAATTACACTTGCATAAAATATCTGATATTCCAACATGTGGAGAATTGGGAATAACCAAAGAAATGATGTCAGTAAACTACAATAAGATATCATAATAGATTTAATCATGTCATACCTAATGGGAGAATTCCATCAATAATATATAATGTTTTAAATAATATAAATAAATGGATTAGTATTGGTGTGTAATGTGCCCATTTCTATCAACTGACAATGATGTAATCAATAATATATATAAAAAATTATTCTGAAATTTCCTCATGATGTATTTCACTAGTGAGATAATTCTCATGGGATGTTGTCACTTTATATAAAAATGTTCTTAGATATTCAATAATCATAAATGTCGGGTTATCTTTTCGAAAACAATAAATCATAAACTACCATTTATCATAAATTAGTCCAGTAAAAAGTAGTTATTGTGGTTGGTGTTGAGAATAGACCTTCATGATAGAGGATTTATGGGTTTAATCTAGGGTTTTATTTTTGTTGTGCGAATATATATATGAGATTTGGGAAATATAATTGAGAATTAGTTTTTTTATTTATTTGTTATGGTATCATTTTTATTCAACCCACAACATAATAATATATTATAATATTAAATGAGCATAGGGATCCTTGACATGAATATATTTCACATGATGAATAATGACATCAGGATAATCCTCTCGGACATGTATATGATTAGAAATGAACTAATAGAAGAGTATATAAGTGATGTAATTTTCTATATATTCAAGATATGGAATAACATTTAATTTACTATTCTAATTATAAGAAAGTTATATTAGTAATAATGTAGTATATTTTATTAGATCATCTTACATTTAATTGATGTTATATTAATTATCTACAATTTTCTATAGAGAATTCCAAATAATTAAGGGATATGTTATGGAGGCTCATGTTTATCCCAACCCCTTGGACTCGTGGAATATTAGGTTCCCACTAGATAATAGCATGGGAAGTCTAATATATTAAATGTGGTCGAGAGGAAAATCACCGGTTAAACATCCTAACCTTTGGTTATCATACCCATACATTTTCATTTGAGCATATCAACTATAATTGCATCAGTTAAAAATTTGTCTAAGGTTCAATACATTCATTATAACCACTATATACATATATAAGTTTAATGAAAATCAACATGGTAATATTTATGATAAATAAGACATAATATAATCATTAACAAATAAATAGGGGGATGTATCAAATTGAATATTTTTTCACTTCGTACCTAATGTGGGGTTATATCTGGACCATATGAGAGGCTATGATTTAATCGATAAAAATATTATTAAAAAATAGTTTAGTTAATATATCTATAACATAATAAATGATAGATTGAATCATTTTTTGAATTAGTTTTAAGAAATATTTTAAGTTTCAATATCTTATTGAACATTATACTATCGCTATCCAAAAACCTGAGTAATTAATGATATCATGGGTAGTCTTAAAATATTAATTTATGTCATATATCATTATAATAGGATTATCTAGTTTCGTAGTTCCATAGTTATATTATATTTTATGTGTATACAGAATAATAATATAGGACTAAATTTTATTATGTATAAAAATAGTTCCTCTCACCAATATAGATTGTACAAGATGAATGGAATCCCATGGTCTAACAATAATGCAGTAAAATTCAAACATGAGAGGATACATGTATATGAGTTATTTTACCACAAGTTGACGTTTTCAACAGGTTTTTAACTAAATATATGTGAATCCCATGTTTGGTGATACTTAATTAGAATAGTGGATAATCTAATTGATATCATTATGTTTTATTTATGTATAAATAATGGAGAAGAACTTGTGTCTCTCTGGGGTTATGTAATATAATGTAGTAGGTCATAGTATGAATTCCTCAAGTGGTATTGATTCCTAGGTAATGTGTAACTCTTGGGACATCCAAAAATAATTATTAGAGTGGATGGTCAACAATACATATCAACTAATGATCAGTTTTAGGAATCCGTGATGGAGTATGATTCATAGAACATGACCGAATATATAATAAATATGTTGGGTGTAAAAAAAATAAGAATTAATTCATGAAGATCAAGTAGGTGACCTGAAAAATCAATTCATCCTATATTAATCTCCGAAAAATTTTATAATGTTATATTCATGATATTGGAGATGTAAAACACTAGATAAATTTTTGAACCTTTTACTCAAAATGGTGTTTAATCTAATGAAGCACACTTTGAATAGACATAAAGATTAAAAGGTTAAAGGATTTGATGATGGAATCCTTATTGGTTAAAGGGTATCAAATACTGAAGATTAATTTAGACACAACTCTACCATGGATTGTTGGAACACATGTTGCAACTTAATTGTATCATATTATCGTCAATTTTGTCATTTAATTTTTTTCCTTCATAGTTACCAAAAGGATATAGAAAACTAATTGATTCTCTAGAAAACTCAATATTTGGGTCATTAGATGTCATTATTTCTACTTGAGGGAATAAGGATGAAGTAGAATATACCCATATTTTAGATTGAATAGCTCAATACAATTTTCTGTAACCCAATAGGTGTGTTCATAGTTCAACTTGTATTATTTCGAACCCTTCATCTATATTCTAGAAACATTTATCATTGAATTCATTAAGATACTTTTTATATCTAAAAGGAATATTAATCTTATAATATCCTTAAATATATTAAAATCAATGTAATTATAATTGAAATAATATCATTAATGATATGAATCAATATAATTATAGATTATTCATTTATTAGTGATTGTCACAATTAACAATCCAGAATATATATATTAATTAACATTGATGATTACTTTAATTAAAAACCAATATAATAATATGACGTAATAGATTGAAAATTAATATGTATTTGGTATTATTAAATGGAATAAACCATCATCGTCTATTAGACTAACTAAATGTTTAAACACTCTATACACACATTTTTTATAAAAGTGGACAATTTTAATTGAATGATAACATTAAAATTATTGGAATGCGAAGTGTTCACCGTGATGTTAAAATAGAATGAATTTATAAGTATATATAGGGGTAGTATAGCTAATGTATAACCATAATTAAAAGTTATATAATATTTGTGTATTATACAAGTAATATTTAAACTAGTTTAGAATTATTATTATTATCCTCATATTCTAAAAGATCATTTTAATGATGGAAATATTAATTTTATGTGTATTTAATTTAGATGAAATAAACAATGATTTTGTAATATAATAATATAAAAAATATCACAGGGCAATGTAAATATATTAGTAATGAAGTTATATTTATAAATTTTGAATTTCTATTCAAATTATTACTTTAAAAGATTGTTATCATTAAAAATTATTTATACAATTCAAGGAATTATCATTAAAATATCATAATATCTTTATATAATAATTATTTAAATAAAATTAATATAAATTTAAATATTTGTAGACATTGTAAAATATTATTATTAATATCATTATTTGTATTATAAATGACTCGTTTTTATTTCCAATAGAATTTCTCATATTTTGAGTTGGTAATTCAGTTCAATGTTTTTATAATTAGTTTAACAGTAAAATATATAATCATGAATTGATATTTAGTTATTTATAAATAATTATAAAGTTATTTAACTTAAAAATTACATATTATACATTTATATTTTTTTCTATATTTTATATATTCTTTGTTCATAAATATAACTGATCTATAATAAAAGAAAATATTTCAAAAAATTTATTACTTATATACACATATTAAAATCTATTCTGAATAACTTAAATATTAATAAGTGTCCTGGAATATGAGTTAATTCAATTTTATTCTTATTTATGTATTTTTATAAAAAATTTATTTCCATGATTTAGTTTTGGTATTAAAATAAATATTTAATACATTAACAAATCCAATTCAATAAAAATAATTTCATAAACAAAAAAAATTCTATGTTTTTTAGATATTGAGTTTATTTATATGAATAAACATTACTCATTGTCTAAAATATTTATTGGCCATGGTAAATGTAAAATTTGGTCCAATAGCTGAACTAAGTGGTAATGTAATGAAAATAACATCTTAATATCATTACATGTATTTATTTTTAAATTATTTACCTTTAATAATTAATTATATAAAATTATTATCCATTTTATCCACCTTCATTTTAATTTGACTTTTATATAACATACTAAATAAGTATTTGCTGAAATAATAACAAATACATATTGAAATAACCTTTATCTACCCATCCCAATATATGATTAATGTACTGTTTCTATTTAATACCTGATAATTATTCATCGTTAAAATTCATATTATAGTTTGGGTAGATTTTTTCAATAAATATTTAAAAATAATTTATTATAAACTATATCAATTATAGAATGAGTGAATTCCAAAAAGTACATTCATTAATCTACACTAATGACATTTATTACCATTTCTTATAGACTATTATAAAAAATTTATCAATTATATTTTAATAATAATTTATTGTAACAATTAATATTTTAAAATTATAGACCAACAATATAAATCTGAATTCTAACAAGTTTTCTAGAACAAGTTGTTCAATATTGGGTTAGTCTAACCAACTATATAAGATATTATATAAAAAAGACGCCATATTATATTTGAATATATATTGATAAATTAAAATTATAAATACATGATATCATGGATTATTATTTACATAACTCTATTTCACTATTTTTTAACCAAATAATAATTTTTATTATAATATAACATGTGGTAATCTATAAATTACATGAATCAATTTCATCATTTATTCAATTGTCATGAACGACATTAACTCTTCATAAATATAAAAATGACATTGAATAAATTTTTAAATAAATGGTTCTAATAATTTAAAAAATCATTTAATTGTGGGAATTTTATAAATAAAAAATTATGAAAATCAACATTAAGTAATTTTTCTGAACAATTATTAATTAGTGAAATCTTGTTTTGAAATTATATATTTAAAATAAAATAAATATGTAATAATTAATTATAATTAATTATTATAATCGTAAATAGAATGTAATAATTTTATAAAATATTTTTTTAATATGGTATTCATTATTATACATTATTTTAATTCGGCATTGTGGAAACCATAAGTTATGTTAAGAGATTATCATCCTCATTTTCTATTCATTGACAGATTCCCCACGTACAACACTTGATTTCTATTACATAGTTTGTATACTACCCATTATAACTTATTCTTCATAATTATTATTATATAATATTGTTATAAAAATCCATATTATGCTCTCTGTATGATTGTATTTTTTTATTTATTAGAAAAATCGTGATTATATTAATTTATTATCTCAATTTTGAAATAGATATTAAGTAAATTTTAAATCCCAGGTTGGGAAATGGTGTGTCACTAATCTATAAAAAACAACTATTTTTTAGCATTTGGTTGTTTAAAGAGATTTATGTCATTTTTTCCCAACTCATCCCAATGGTTATCAATTCAATTAAAAGCATCTCTAATTGTTGAACCGACATTTTCTATCCATACAGTAAATTTCCCTTATCATATATATCATATTTCATATTATTATACTACACATGGCCTTTTATAGTTATCAATGATATGTTAAGTAAATTTTTTTAAAAAAATTAATAATAATTAACAAAGGATCAATATATTTTTTGGGGTTTTTTAGTACCCCCAGTTTCTGGTATGTAACACTTACTTGATGATTTTATTGGTTTTACAAGTTAAGGGTGATATATTGGAGAGTCGGGAGATCCTGGATTGAAGTTTGAGGCAAAGGGGATGGTGCACGGGCATCACACGGTTTGTCTAAACCGGGTGGTCAAACCGTGCATGGCTGACTGAGGAGGTAGTGGCTTCTGCACTGTCAGTGCATGGTTAATAGAAACCGTGCGATGAGTCCGTGCGAGAGGGGTGGTCGAGGCAGTTGTTAACGCACGGTTAGCGAACGGTTTGTCAAACCATGTGGACTAACCATGCAGTAAATTATATTAGATCTTTAAATTGTGGATCTAAATATTTTTGCCTCTAATTTCCTCATTAAAGCACTAAAGCAGCCCTAACTCGGGATTTTGGTTCTCCTAAGGTCAAAGAGGGTTCTCCCATATTTCCAAAGGTGATCTGAAATATTCTCTTGCAAAATCAAAGATGGATTCTTGAGGTATGTGATTGTTCTCCTTCGATCATGAATGTTTTCTTAGATATACATAGATATACTTTTCCATTTCTCTTGGTTTCATAGATCTATGACTATTAGGGGTAGACCTAAGTATGTGTATTCCAAATAAATTGGGATTTGGTATTGGTTGTGTTAGGAGAAGAGATCTAAGGTGGGATTTTTTGGATATTTGACCTAATGTTCTTGAGCGTTCATCATTCGTTGCTTGGTTTAACCTTTATGTTATGGAAGGTGCCTTCACTCTTTAGTAATCTTGTTAGCATTGATTGGCTTAGTTTCAAATTGGATATTTGAATGGAATTTATTGTAAAAATAATGGAATAAATATTCTTTAGTGATGATTTATGGTTTTGATGAAATTGTGAAATCTTGGTGAATTGTGTGCAAAGAGACTTGGCTATGTGAATTTAAAATGTTGATTTTATGTTATGAAATTGCTGAAATTGTAAATGGTTTTATTGGAAATGAGTTTTCAATATAAATTTTTTTTTATTTAAATGGTTTTGATGGAGTAGGTTTTCTATAAAAGGATTCCTTATTGAAATGGTTTGAATTAATTGAACACACCTGGTTTGGATGGAAAATGGTTTTCAATAAAAGGTGTTTTATTAAAATGATGGTTTGGTATGATTGTTGGGAATGTGTGGTTTGTGTTCGTATTTCATGTACGTGGATTGGTTGAAATAAGACCTTGTGCTCTGTTCAAAATGTTTAATGGAACGTGGTAACTATATGTATGAGCCTTGGTTGAAATATGACCTTGTGCTCAGTGAAGAATGTGTAATGTCCCATGGGATTTAATTACCTTGTGGCGACTTGGTAGATCAATGAGAAACCATACATGAGTATTGAACTGTCATAATGAAGCATGCATGGTTGATTTCATGGGTTTGTGAAATGGTTGTGTATCTTAAAAAGAGACGTTTGTGAAATGGTTTGGAAGTTTGTTTGGTTATTTTTGAAGAAAAATAATGTGTTGGAATAGTTGGTTTAATATTCACTTGAATGATTTTGAACATGGACTGTTTTGGAAAACTTGTTTATATTTAGTTATAAACTACTTTGGTGAAATTGTTCTATATAAACTATTTTTATATAAATGTTTCTAACTCTTCTATCCTAGTGGAGTGAGTGGGGATGTCATTGAGGAAAACCTACAAAGTTTTATACTCACCCCTGCTTTGGCAATTTGGTGCTCTTGAAGATGTTGTATTCTGAGACACATGTAATGGTAAGGCATCTAGTTAATAGTGGCACGTGGTGATGTTTGGGAGATGATGTGGAGCTTGGAGCATGAGGAACACATAGTCATGGTGTCTTTTGAGAGTCTTGAGTTGTTATTCTACTATGAATTTTGATGTTTATTTTGGTATTCCACTGTTATGTACTCTGATGTGGTTTAACATAAATGATATTGTTGGTTGGTCTTTCATTTGTTCATGCATTATATAGTGAATTATTATTGGATGGGTTCATTTCAAAAAGAGTAAATCGTCCCCCACTTATTCTTGAGACACTTCAGCATTTAATGCCAAATTTTGGAATGTTGGGGATGTCGCTTAAGGCCATGTAATGACTCATTGTACTCTCAATCCAATGATAATGTGAGGGTCATTACAGGTTTTTAGTTGTCATTTTCTATATTGCAATAAATTTATTTTTGAATTTTTTAAATAATAAATCTTTCTTTAATCATCCAAATGATTGAATTCCCCAAATAATCACTTATTTTTTGTACAAATTATATCTTCCATGATTTCATGGTTTTCCAACGTTACTTACATTCCCTACTTTTTTAATATATTGTCTATTAATTTTTTTTACTAAAAATATATGTGTTTTTTAATCTTATTATGGAAATTTATTTCTCCATAGTAATAAAAAAATGTTTTCCAGATATGTCCATAACCTTTACTTTTTTATTGTTTCACTATAGACATTCACTATGAATAATACTAAAATTATACTTATCAATGATTCGATATAATTTTATAGTTAAATTTTCTTGTTATCTATTTCATTTCCAATTGATAATTAATAAGTAATGGAATTATTAATGATTTCATATTTATATGGTGCACATCTGTAATATTTTTCCTTATTTTAATGATGGGTATGATATTGTTCTATAATATATTGCTTAAAATTTTATATCTCATGAGATGATAAGATATTGGGAGTGAACAAAAATACTTTTTAAACTATACCCCTTATTTTGATTGTAAAACTACAATTAAATATCCATTCGATGTATTTGGTAAATTATTAAATCTCATAAGATGATAATTCATGAATTGGGGAGTAAATACAATAAAATACGGGACTCATTACACTTCGTGATTAAATAATCCAATGTGATTCATGAATAAATAAATGATTTTATATGATAATATATATATATATATATATATGAAAATTTAATATTTAAATGTAATGATTTCTTCACACATTATAGATGAATTATTTTTTCAAAATAATATTACTCAAATATTATGTGGTTTGAGAAGCTTTATTATTTGAATCATTATATATGATTTCTGTTTTTTTGGTATGTTCATATGATATTATATCCTTTTACCTTTGTTATATTGTCATACACACATATTTTTCTTATGCTCACTAATAATCGTGGACTATTTACCCTCATGTTTACATATAATTATTTTCTAAATAACCTTTTACCAGGTTTACATTCCCATAGTTATGATTTTGAATATTTTTTATGGAATTTTAAAAAGGGCATATGGTTAGAAAGATATTTGTGGAATATGATTAAGATGTTGGAATATAATATGGTTATGTTGCTACTCACCAAATATTTTAGAGTTATAGGTTTTTAAAAGTGAATTATTATAAGCTATATTGAATAATCATGTAAAATTGTGATTTCTGTATTTATGTTGTTCATGAGTTGACTAAGTTGTTATCAGTGTATGGATATATTTTTCTTTTCAATATTAATACTTATATTAATAAGGTAACATGTATCAAGATATTGGATAAACTAAAATGGTTACTGGTTGATAAAATTATAGCATAGTAAAACCAATATGGTAAGAGGTTTATATGAATTTTAAATAGGATAATAAATATTTATTTGGTCATTAAATAATTATAAAATTGAATAATATGTTGTTTATATATATTTTCATGATTGTTTATAACTAATTTTTCGAATTTAATTTATTAAAATAATATTGTTCAAATGATGTTTTGAAATGAATGTCTATAAATGTTTATATTCATTATAACATACTAAGGATGATTTTATATCAGAAATGGATGAGACATAATAACATATAAAAATATTTCTATTATGAAGAATATTATTATTTTTCACATCTTACCAATGATTGTGAGTTTAATATATATTTAGATGTTTTATTTGTTGTTATGTATATATTATAGAAAATAAATATATTTTCTATGTTTAATGATAATTAAAATTGTGCAGACACAAATTATATTTTGTAGGGGGATTTTATGTAAAATTATTTCTAATATCCAAAGTAAATAATGAATAATACACTTTCATATTTATTAATATTTTTGAATTTAATATTAATTTAACTTGAAAGGGGATGTTCTATTCGATGGTATACCTGATACGCAATAATAGGTTTGTTTCAAATCATATGTTGCACACAATGTTTGGTCATACTGAAAAATAACAATATATTATTATTTTAAATGGTAGTAAATTCATAGCCATTTTATAGGCGAGAATGAATAGAAAAAATTATATTATGATTAAACATCTTTTTTAATGGTATTTACATATATCCAATATAGTGTTAGAGGCTTAAAATGTGATTGAATCTAATATTAAGAACAAATACTCTAATATTCTTTAAAAGGTTGATTTACCATATTTTGATGATGAACCCTCATTAAATATAGTTTTTGTCACCTTTATATTTTCTATTTGAAAAAATAAAATTCTTCTTCAGAATCAGGACATCAAAATTTATTTTTGTTGATTTTTTTGTATTTTTCTGATAAAATTCATTTTTAATGAATAGGTAAAAATATTATATCTTAATTAAAAACTAACGTTTAAATTAATATATTTATATGGATAGATAATATTTTTAATTGGGATTAATTTGTAATTAGATTATATTTTTACCATTTAATCCAATTTTGGTCATTGGATGTAATTAATATTTGAAATTGAACGTACACAAGTTTAAATATTTCCATAGTTCCTATTTCTTTAGAAACACGAATTTTGTATTGAAAATGGGAATTAATGTTAAATTAAATAATGAAACATCTATGTTATTAATTCTGTATAATTGAAATCATTTGTGAATTTAAAATATCAAATATAGCATTGGATGAATTTTTTCTATTTTTTTGAAAATGGTCAATTTTTTTATGAATAGTTAAAACAGTAATTAGTCATTAAAAAATTGAATTTTTCATTAAAATGATATTTTACTGCTTCTATGAATTTAATTTCAAAAATCATACATACATGGTTGTTATTAGTATGTTAAATGTGGTTCAATAAGATGAAAATAATTTTTTTTGCAAATAATAACTTTTGACTTGTATTAACCGAGGTTAAAATATAAATAGATTAATTCATGGTATAAATAATTTTAAATAAATATTAAATTCCCATAACATGTGTTTTCATCATAGTATTTCATACACTTCCGACCATGGGTATCCATGGGTCAATTTTGGGACCCCATGGAGCCATTTAAGAGTGATAATGAAACTTTATATTATTTAATTTAAATTGATGACAAAAACGACACAAACATACATCTTTTAGTAAGTAATATCTTACATGGGTTTATATAATTTATCACTTCACCTATAAATATTAATTATAAATTTAAACAGATTTCCTACATCATGCTAATTTTATAATAATTTTTTGACATCATTTAAATAAAATTTGTTACGACACAATAATGATGATGTGTTTACCTAATTAATGAATGATTGAAATAAATAAGATTATAAAATTAAATATCTATCAAAAACCTGTTCAATTATTTTTGTATGATTATATTTTGAACATGAATCATCTTATCTCCTATTTTATAATGTTATGGACCTTTAGAAACATAAAATCATTATATAATAAAATAATATTGTCAAATATTCCTAAAGATCCCCTCCTCCCCCTTATCAAAATCCCACAACTTTAACCAACTACTCACACCTATTAAGCCCCATGGATCATACAACATCTTTCCAAATAAGCTCTCATGACCACTATCTACAATCTAGCATCCTAACCTTAGGTAGAATGAACTACATGAAATCCAATGGGATCAAATCCAAGGGTGTTACCCGATTTAAAGGTGTCATATTCACTTAAGTTCATTTCTTTTATTTTACATATACTACCACCTAATTTTTTTTATTAATTTATATAATAAAAACAATAGTATCCTCAACATACTAGGTTATTGTTATTATAATTATTTGAACAACATTAACACAGACCACCTTCTAATGGGTAATGAACATACTGTTTCTGTGGACGGGGAAATACTGCCTCACGAAATGATGATTGTTCAATATTCTCATACCACATCTTATGGAGGCCATTTAATTCAGAAACTATTTAATTATGATAAATATTATATTTATACTGTCTCTATACCTATTTATTTCTCATTTATAGCGTACCATTACAGTTTTCATAAAGGATAAATAAGATAATTTCATCTGAGGATGTGCTGACTACCGCCCCCTCAAAGTGATATGAAACGTTCATGCCATACATGTTACATATAAGTGATGTAGTTAAATAAATTTCATATCATATATATTATATTTTAATTTTAATATACCTATTTATTATTTTTTTCATTCCTTTAAATATAAAATAGAAATGAAGGTAGCGTTAATAGGTATGTATGACTTACCTTCTCCATGAATGATGTGTTTCAATTTTAACTCCAAATGAAATGGAATATTATAAATACACATAAAAATGATATATAGGATAGATAATATATATAAATAATGAATATCATTCTATATATAACAGAAATTTTACCAAATGGAAAATTTGTAATTTTAACAAGGTCATTTTTGACTAATGTTCTGAATATCGAAAAAAGGTCCGATAAAAAATCAAATAATAATGTAATTTTAATAGAAAGGTAATAAGTGATATAAAAGGAATAATGAAAATGTTCATAATGAATTAGAAGTTAAATTAAGTTTATTCTTCATGAAAAACACAGATCATACAAGTCAAGTCGGACACGAGGTAAGGGGATGTGATCTCACTTTTTATTCTCTTTAGATTCATGATATATTTGAAACTATTTGATTTTGTGTGGTTTATGTAATTTAAATTATTGTACTATTTTTGTCATTTATATATATTTACATCTACATTGTATGATCCTTCTTTCATGTGGTGTATCTTTCATAAATAACCAAATCGGTAGGGGATCTTTTCACCCTCCTCTTTTAGTTAAAGACATATTTTATGCTATGTATTTTAAATTTACAAGTTATTATGTTGGGATATGATCATCTATATCCTTATTTCTGAATATACGTGGTCCAATTAATGAGGGACCCTTTTCTGTTTCATCAACTAATTTTCTAAATTTTAATTTGACGTCATTAGGCTATCGAATTTTTGTAAGGGAACTTCTTAACCCTGTTTCAATTCTTAGGGATAATCATATACTTATTGATTATGTAATGCTATAAATATTTGTGAATGAAATCTGATAATTTTTAATTAATATCTACTTATATGATATGTATTATAATTTTTCACAAATAATTATGTCATTGTTTTTTCTTAATCTAACGATATGATCTTTGAAAGGGACTTTTTCTAAATTTACAATCCATTGAGACTTACTCATTGTTATACACCAATTCACTTTTATAAGATATATATAATTCCCTTTCACATATTATATCATGAAACTTCTTATTCTATTAATATTATAATATTTAATTAATGTTATTCTTCAAATATTTGTATTAAAACGTCCCTCATTTGGTAAAAAAATCTATAACAAAAATATAATTTTAAAAATTTTATATATTTTTTTTCTAATTTTTATTCTTTAATATACATGCTTTAAAAATGTATTTAAGGATTTATATATATGTATGTGAATGTTTTGAATTTAATATTTCATTCACAAGATACAAAGTGGTTCGGGAGAGTTTGATTCAAAAATATCTTTATCAAAGGATTTGGATAGTTTTAAAAATTGTTTGATAAAGAATTGATTATTTCAATATCATTAAATGATATATTGTTATTACTATATCTAAATGTCTTCTTCTTTTTTTTGTTTGTTTTATGTGTTATGAAAATGTTAGAGTTCTTTGGAATTGTTAACATATATGGGTGGTTCTGTGATAAACCATGGGGGAGTGAGCCTGAGATTGCTCTCTAATGCATTGGGTAATTTGATGGAGGTAAATTGTCACGACGCGCCTTCATCAAAAGGAGAGAAGGGATAGAAGATTTCAAGACCCTTCCTTCATTAAGTTGAAGGAGAGATAATGACCCCAGAGACCTGTATTCGATAGGTCTCAGAGTGGAAACCAACACCTAGGGTATAGAATCACACACAAGATGTAAGGCATTACCCTTTTTATTTTTATAGGACCGGGAAAAAAATTGAAACTCCAAAAAAACCAAAGTTGTAAGTAAAGGGAAAGTAGAAAGTAAACCATTACCATATGCATGTTCAAAATTAAAAGACACAAGCCGCATGAACTCCAAAAAAAGTACCAAAAAAATAAAATGACAACAGCAACAGCCCCAGGGTCTAAGCTTGTACGGTCTTAATTGATCCCTGAAGTCCTTCTAGAAACCTGAAAGTAGGTTTATATACGTAGGGTGAGCATACAAGTATACTCAGTAGGGAATCCAAAGAATCTCTTCCAAAAGTGGGTAGGCATTCTAATGACCTGCGAGAAAGGAGACAACCAAGCACCTAGCAAGGAAAACTATCCACCCAAGCCTCACCAAGGCACACTCCCCAAATAACAAAAGTAATATAATGTATAGTAATACCTCATCGATGTTTGGGTACCCTACACAAATTTTCCACCGGTTATTGAAGAAATCCTACGCCTCATACTAATCCCTCCATTGTCACCGCAGTCCCACTGCTACACCCGCCCGCACACACCTAGGCCACAACCACACATCCCGCCCACAAACACCTGGGAAAAACTACCATCCCGCCCGCAGACACCTGGTCCACAACAACCACACGTAACCTTGCTCCCAAACACTGAGGCTAGAACAACCACTGCCATGCCCGAAGACACCTGGGCCAGAAAACTACTGCCACGCCTGAAGACACCTGGGCCTCATCCCGAAGATACATGGGAAACAACCTGCCCATAAACACCTGGGCCAACCACTACAACTACCCTACCCGAATATTTGTGGGCTAATAATGTACTACTGTAAATAACAGCCTACCTGAAGATTCATGGGATATTTGGGAAAGGAAGAAGAAAAGGATCTAATAACCAGCCACTCAGAGGAGTGTTGGGAAAAATACCCTCCCCTAGGAAATGGGGATTTTCGGCACGAGGTGATCAACTTGGGTCAGGGGAAAACAATAAAAATATAAAAACTACAGTTATATGTATAGTTAACAAGAAATAATCTAATCCTAGGGTTCCCAAAGCCAACCTAAGCATAACTCCCTTATTACTATTCATTCATAAAAGAAGTCACAACACTCACAGCCAAGTCACAACTCATTCCCAAAATCAATTCCCCCTTGAACCCAATCTTAGTTTCATGAAAAAGTGACTTATTTAAGTAAATTCTACATTACTGGGAAACTAACAAGCACAACCACAAACCAGGAAAAGAGAAATTGTTAATCAAAAATTTAAGCATTCACACCCAGTTCTCTTGTGAAGTCACAACATCAAAGGGATAAGTGAGATCCCTCGAAGTACTGGAACCAAACCAATCCTCGAGATACAGCCCCACAACATTTTTGATTCACAAACAACAACTGTTCTATAGTAAAGGATCCCATCCTCACCCACATC
Organism: Viscum album; assembly: GCA_963277665.1. Lineage (NCBI taxonomy): Eukaryota > Viridiplantae > Streptophyta > Magnoliopsida > Santalales > Viscaceae > Viscum > Viscum album. The sequence goes on along the minus strand of OY728143.1, from coordinate 791,483,002 downwards.
ATCCCTCAAGCATCAAACAAAACAACACACATACTACCATAACAGTGGGAACCTTCTAGGTTCAAGAACATTATTCATTAGATTATTCTTTCTGTTTGTTAACCGGGGTGATCAAACAAGGATTCTTGTTTTATTGAACATCCATTTAAACAAAACTATGTTTTGGTGACTAATCAATTCCATGCTATAGTTATTTAGTCATCACAAAAGAAAAAGGTTCATTAGGACTCAAATAAAGACCACCAACGACCATGATTTTTATTGAGCACAAGCCCATAAATTTCTCAACACATATCAACATAAAAGAGGAGAACATCTATCACACCCCCTTGATTATTTAAAGGTATGTTAATTATCTTAATTAAGTTCGGTTTCATCAATCCCCACAGAAACAGTAGCATACCCACCCCGCATGATACATAGTAAAGAGAGACGAAGTAAAAACCCTACTTTGGTGTTCAAAGATCGAAGTTCTTCTCTAAGCGCCAAGAACGGGTAAAGCGCAACATGCAGGGGAGGAACATGGGGGATTCCACCAGTGAGAAAACATTTCCCACACTGGCTCACCTCTTGTCTCGGGAAGGGAGACTCCAAATGCACTGTGAAGAAATAGAGTTCCTCCAAGAAGAAGAAGAAGAAATTCATGTGCGATATATAGATAAAATCATGTTGATACCAGATATGGCGATTTTGAACGGTTTTATAGTCAGATCATGGTTTCACCACACTGTTGGGTGGATACACATTATTGAATTATTTGTTATTTAATGGTTTCCTTCGGAAAAGTTGGTAACAACTGTGACATTAAAGATTTTATAATAACAGAGTGGCACGTTATGCGGACACACAACTGGGTATGTTGAGGGTCGCCACAACCTTAGGAATTTTAATCATTAGGCTAAAATAAAACACCCTTGAACTTCTTCAAAAAGGTTAAAAGGGATAAAAGTGGTGTTATAGAAGAAACTGTAGAATAAGAACCTGACAAGGCCGGGTGGCATCGATCATGAAACACACTGATCGGTCACACCGATCGGTGAGAAACCGATAGGTTCACTGATCGGTGAGACACCGATCGCTGACACACCAATCGTTCCACACATCAATCATGACACACGCTGATCGGTCAAACCGATTGGCTTCACACCAATCGGTTGCACGCCGATCGGTCGCACGTCGATAGGTCGCACGTCGATCGGTCGCATGCCGATCGGTCGCACGCTGATCGGTCACATGCCGATCGGTCGCACGCCGATCGGTCGCACGCCGATCGGTCGCACGCCGATCATTTACACGTTGATCATTCTCACGCCGATTGGTCGCACCCACCGGGATGCCACCCTTATGATCTAGAGTTTGGAAAAGGGATGGACAGTGAGGGTTTTGTCCATCACATCAGATACCTCGCAGACTATTCTCTCCCTTGAGAATTAATCCCAAGAAAGAAGAAAAATAGATGGTCCGAACAACCACCTCAAAAGATACCTCTCAGGAGTGAACCTCTCCGACATCTAGAAGTACCTCTCCCCCCAAGCAACAATGAAACATTAAAAGGTCAAGTTGTCCAGTCATGTGGGTTAGGGAGTTTCTTCCTCCATGTCAAGATAATATCCACTTTGGGTGGAACTAACTCTCCCGCATGGGTTTAATCGCATCCACCATAATGCGTCTTGATTTAGGATCGGTTCCACCCCTCCCCGAATTCATGAATTTTCACATGAATCTAGAGAATAAGGAAAACCATACATTCCATAGTAAACAAGGTAAGTTATTCCATCACAACAAGTACAAATAAAATGGGACAACACTCAAAACAGCTCTGGGTACTGGGCACGTATCTGCGTCTCCCATTCCCAGGTACACTCCTCGAGCCCGCCATGCCTACACAACACACGAACCAAAGGTATTGTTCATCCTCGGAGCACCCTATCTTCACGATCCTCGATCATCACTGGTCTTTCCACAAAGGTCACGTCATCCTCGATATCCAACTTTCACAAGTCGAGGACATGTGAATCATTGTGCAGATACTGTCGGAGTTGTGAGACATGGATGAAATCATGTATCCTTAGTAGCGGTGGTGGTAACTCTAGAAAATAATCCACTTCCCCGACCTTACGCAACACTTCGAAGGGTCTGATGAACCTGTGAGAAAGTTTACTTCCCCTGCTAAACCTCTGTTGTCCACGCCGAGGGGATACCTTCAAGAACACGTGGTCCCCGACCCCAAAATCCAAGGGTCTCCTCCTATTTTCGACATATGACTTCTGCAGATCCTGACCCACCTTCATCCTCTCTAGTATAAGATGAACCTTCTCCTTCGTTCTCTGGTCCACTTCCGGACCAAGAACACTTGTTTCCCTAACATCATTCCATCACACGGGTGAGCGACATGGCCGTCCGTACAAGGCTTTGAATGGATCCATGCCAATGGTAGAGTGATAGCTATTATTGTAGGAAAACTCTATCATGGGAAAGTGTCGCACCCATGATCCCCCAAAATCCAGTATACATGCTCGCAACATATCCTCCATGGTTTGGATGGTGTGCTCTGTCTGTCCATCTGTATGGGGATGGAAAGCAGTGCTAAGATGTAGCTTTGTGTCAAAATTATGCTGCAATCTTCTCCAGGCTAATTAGGTAATCCATGAATTCCTATCCGAGACTATGGATCTCGAAACTCCATTCAACCGAACCACCTCATCCACATACCTCCGTGTTAAGGAATCCAGTATTTTTGATTCCTTGATCACTAGAAATTGAGCCTATTTTGTCAACCAGTCCACCACTACACAGATAGCATCGTAGCCTCTTTGAAACTTGGGTATCCCTATGATGAAATCTATCAAGATGTCATCCAAATACCACTAGGGGACATCTAAAGGTTGATAAAAACTGCCTGGAACATGGTGTTCAACCTTTACCTGCTGACACAATATGCACTTGGCCACTAACTCTGCCACATCTTACTTCACCCCGGGCCACCAGAACTGACCTCTAAAGCCCCGGTGCATCTTGGAAATTTCTGTGTACACTGCTAGGGGAGAGTTTTAGAACTCACTAAGAACTCTCTCACACATAGCCTCTCAAAAAAACAGTTTTTCTTGGAAAATCACCCAATTCTGACCATCCTCTATCCACCCTTATAGAGCATCACCTTGGTTAACCCTGTCACGCGACACTTCACATTCTGAGTCTCCTCATTGGGACTCCTCTACCTTCCGCAAAAGAGAATATTGAACTATCATCATATAAAGGAAACCTCTACCACCATCCATCCTTGCATCTATGTGTAGGGCAGCCAACTCCTCCATCACCATCCATGAATCTGCCAACTCTCAATCGGCATCCTTCTGCGACTTCATTATCAAGACATCAGCTACCACATTCCCCTTTCTCGAGGTGCAGGAAATCTCAAAGTCGTAGTCCTGAACGAACTCCACCCACCTATGCTGCCGAGAGTTCTGGTCCCGCTGGGTGAAGATATACTTCAATCATTTTTGATCGGTGAAGACCATGAAGGGATCTCCGACGAGGTAATGCCGCCACAACATTAGTGCAAAAAACGACAACCGCAAGCTCTAGGTCATGGGTGGCATAATTACGCTCATGTTTCCGTAACTTCCTAGAACAATAGAAGATCAACCCTTGTCTCTACATCAACACACATCTTAATCCTTGCCCTATAGCATCACAGAACACCTCATATGCCACCCCTTCTTCTGACAACCTCAGCAATGGGGCACTTACCAACTTCTCCTTCAGCTAGATAAAGGCTGTCCAGCGCTTCCCATTAAACAAAAAAGCCCAGTCCTTCTTCATCAATGCTTCCAAAGGTTACATAACATGAGAGAAGTTATGTACAAACCTCTGATAGTAACCTTCCTGTCTATGAAAACTACGAACCTCTTCCATGTTCATGGGTGCTGCTCAAGAAACAACTGCCTGGATCTTTTGATGGGTCCACCGCTACCCACTGCTCGGACACCACGTTCCAAATGAAGGGTACTTATCACATCTAGAACATGCACTTGGAAAATTTCCCATAGATTTGGTGATGTCGGAGGACCTCTAAAACCATTATCAGGTGCTCAGCGTGATCATACTCTGATCATGAGTAGATCAGGATGTCATCAATAAAAATGACTATGATCCAGTCCATATATTCTTGAAAGACGAAGTTCATGAGCCCCATGAATACGGCTGTAGCTTTCCTAACAACGAATGAAATGACCACAAACTCAAAGTGCACATATATGCACCTAAAGGCAGTATTGGAGATATCACCCTCCTTCACCATCACTTAGTGATATCCACACCGCAGATCCATCTTCGAGAACCAACCTTCTCCTACGAGATGGTCAAAGAGATCGCCTATCCTCGGTATAGGGTAGCGATTCGTGATAGTCACCTCATTCAGCCTCCTGTAATATATGCACAACCGGAGACCACCATATTCCTTATTTAATAATAAGACAGGAGCACCCCACGGTGACAAACTTGGCTGAACAAAACCCTTCTTCATAAGATCGTCAATCTGGATCCGCAACTCCCACAACACAGAAGGTTCCATCCTATAGGGATCCATCGAAATCGGACGGGCAGCTGGTTGAAGTCTATCCCGAACTCAACATCACATTAAGGGGGTGGAGTCGCAACCTCTTCAGGGAAGACGTCCATAAACTCACTGATGATCCCTTGGACTTTCACCATCTCTACATCCACCGACTATACTAACATCTCAGCTATCATGGAAATGAGGGGTTCCTCTCATCAGCTACTCTTCAAGCCACCCTGCTCGCCGATGAATGTAACACGTTGACCACCCAAATCAGAAAACACGACCCTTCCTCTGAAGTAATCAATGAAGACACATACCTAGAATAGATTGTCAATGCCTAGAATGACATCGTATTATTGTATCTATAACCATAGAAGCTCCCTGGTAGTCTGATGTGGACCTATCATTAGTCTCCACCCTTGGAAAACATAAAGAATGTTTGTTCTGACCTCCGACTGGCGTGCTTAGCATCTGGGGCGTTGAATGCCTCTCGATGTTTATACCCAGGGCACGAGCCAGATTGGGTGTAACATAGTAGTGTGAATCTTCTGTATCGAACAAGGCATATGCATGAGTACTAAATAGGTTGATCATACCTTGAATGACTTCTGGCCCTGCTGGAACCACTACCTCTGTGGTGTGCAACTGTCCATGCCCAGCTCCCCTGCCTCTCAGCTTTCAGCTACCTCCCTGACCACGGCCCGGTCGAGGTCCCTGAGGGGTACCCTGAGGTCGGCCTCCTCCCACCACGTCTTGTATCGGAGGGGCGGGAGCCTGCTATCCCTGTGGAAGCTACTGAAGTGTCCTAGCTAGAAACTATTGCGGCTGAGGTGGGTGCTGCACCTACCCACCCCCACTCTATTGTACTTTGTCTGAGAACTGATTCTGGAGGTGTCCATGGATCCCACAGACGAAGCACCTCGGTCCAGGGCCTGAAACAAAAGAGTGAGGACCGTGGGATCAGAACTGGAACTGCTGAGGCCTTCTTCCTACCGGTCCAAACCTAGAGGGTCCTGACACTGGAGGCCTACTACTGATGGCCTGTTTTTTTATGGAATTTCACTTTCTAGAGGGAGAGTAGTGTCTGCCTCTTTTCGTCCTTCAACGTGGAAGAGAAGAATTTCGCCTGGAACTCCCTCTCAAAGTCATCCCACACAACATCCACCTCCTTCTTTTCCCTAACATAAAGTGTCCACCACTGACGCACTGCTCCCCGAATCTGGCTGACGGCCAGAGGAACCTAGTACTCCGTCGGAGCCCGAATCAATCCGAAATCTATCCCTAGCTCCTCGAAACATCTCTCTGTCTTTATATCTGAGATGCTCCCCTCGTACATCTCAAGGGTCTGTCACTGAAAGGAACGGAGCTTCCCCTACCACTGATTGTCCTCCTCTTGGGCATACCTCTTTCAATCAGCCAATGCAAACTTTGGGGCATCAAAAGTGCACACTACTCGTGGTCGTCTCCCTGGTGCCATAGCTGCAAGGTAAAAAAAGAATTCCTAATCCCGAGTATTATATATTATAGTTCATAAATGTTTCTTGGACTTATGTTTCATTTTATATCCCCAAAATACCATAAAACACAAGAACACAAGTCATTATGATGCATGTACCTTTCCTAGGGTCTTTACCCTGCAATCAGTGTAGCCCCACTTGATCATTCGGTAGGTCCAGAGTCCTTGCATCAGATCATGGGGGGCCCTTAAATCCCATGTCCTAGCCAGTCTTCCTTGGCCTATTTCATGCACCAAGATCAGCGAACACATTTTCCCTACCATCCCATGAAATCCTCATCGTTCCTACCTCCGGAATCCATCCTATCTCTCAACCACTCCTCTGATACCATTCTTTCATGACCCACTTTCACCAAAAGGAGTGAAGTGACATCAGATTTCCAGACCCTTACTTCTTTATGTTGAAGGAGCGATAATGACCCCCAAGGCCCACCTTTGATAGTTCCAAGAGTGGCGACAAGCACCAAGGGTATAGTATAACACAAAAGATGGAAGTCATTACCCTTTTTATTTTTACAGGATCATGATATAAGATAGAAAGTCCAACAACACCCAAGATGAAAGTAAAGGTAAATCCGAAATTAAACCATTCCCATATTCTTGTTCAAAAGTATAGAATACAAGCAACAAGAACTCCAAAGATAAAGTTCCAAACAAATAAAATGACAACAACAACTGCCCCAAGGTCCGAGCTAGTACGGTCCCACACGATCCCTGAAGTCCTCCTTGAAATCTGAAAGTAGTTTTATATATGTAGGATGAGCGTACAAGTATACTCAATAGGTAAAACCAAAGACTCTCGTGCACAAGTGGGGAGGCATTCTAATGCCCTTTGAGAAAGGAGACAACCAAGCACCTAGAAAAGAATATTATCCACCCAAGACACACAAAGTCACACTCCCCACATAACGCAAGTCATGTAATGTATATTAATAGCACATCAATGTTTGGGTACCCTGCGCCACTTTCCCACTGGTTATTGAAGACATCCTACGCATCGTACCAATCCCGCCATTCTCACCGCAGTCCCACTGCCACATCCACCTGCACACACTTGGGACACAACCACACATCCCACCCGAAAACACCTAGGCCACAACCACCATCCCACCCACAAACACCTAGTCCAAAACAACCACACGTAACCATGACCACAAACATTTAGGCAAGAACAACCACTTCCACGCCCGAAGACACCTGGGCATCATCCCAAAATACTTGGGAAACAACCATCCCGAAAACCCCTGGGCTAACCACCACAACTACCCTACCCGAAGATTCATGGGCTAATAATGGAAGTCAGGCCATCACAGCCTGGCCGAAGAGTCTTGGGCTATTCGGAAAAGGGAGCAAAAAAGGAGCTAATAACCATCCACTCATAGGAGTGTTGGGAAAAACACCCTCCCATATGAAATGTGTTTGTTTGGAACTATGTCCTCAACATGGGTGGGGAGCTAACAAGAAAAACATAAAAAGTAAAACTATATGTCTAGTTTAAAAGCACACATCCCATCCTATGGTTCCCAAAGACAACCTAAGCATAATTCCCTTATTTCTATTCATTCATAAAATAAGTCACAACACTCACTACCATGTCCCACCTCATTCCCAAAAAAATCCTCGTTTAACCGATTCATAGTTTCTTGTTAATGTGACCTTATTTAAGTAATTTTTGATCTACTAGGAAACTAACATGCCCAACAACATGCCAAGAAAAGAGAAACATCGAAACAAAAATTTAAGAACTCACACCCGGTTCTCTTGTTAAGTCACAACAACAAAGGGATAAGTGAGATCCCTCGATGTAATGGAACCAAACCATGCCTCAAGATACAGCGCCACATCATTTTAGATTCACATCCAAAAATTGTGCCATAGCAGAGGATCCCATCTTCACCCACATCATCAGTGAAGTATCAAATAGAACAACACAGCTACTACCAAAACAATGGAAAACTTCCATGTTCAAGCACATTATTTATTATGTTCTTCTTTCGGTTTGTTAACTGGGGAGATCACACAGGGATTCTTGTTTTACTGAACATACATTTAAACCAAACTGAGTTTAGATGACTAATAAATTCCATGTTACAGTTATTTAGTCATCACAAAAGACAAGGGTTCATTAGGATGCAATGAAAGACCACCAACGACCATGAATTTCATTGATCACAAGACCATACATTTCTCAACACATATGAACATAAAAGATAAGACCATCTATCACACCCCCTTCATTATTTAATGATCCGTTCATTATCTTCATTAAGTTCAGTTTCACCAATCTCCACAAAAACAATAGCATACCCACCCCGCATGATACACAGTAAGGAGAGACAAAGGAGAAACCCTACTTGGATGATCAACGATTGAAGTTCTTCTCTACCCACCAAGAACAAGAAAGCGTGACATGAAGGGGAGGAATGTCGGGGATTCCATGGGTGAGAAAAAAGTTCCGGCACTAGTCCACCTCTTGTCTCGGGAAGGGAGACTTCAAACGCACTAGGTAAGCAACCGATCAAAATCTCAACATTGAAACATGAAAAACATTGTTTACCTGAGATAAACTCAGAGGTAAAGTCATTCGGTAAGCAACTGAACGAAATCTCTCTAGAATTTCATATGGTTTAATGAACCATGGACTCAGCTTTCCTTTCTTACCAAATCGCATCACACTTTTCCATGGAGAAACTTTGAGAAAGACATGATCACCAACCTCGAAAGATAGATCATTCCTCTTATTGTCCGCATAACTTTTCTGTCTTCTTTGAGCTGTTCTCATGTGTTTCTAAATCAACTGATCTTTTTTGCCATATCTTCTACCAATTATGGTCCCATCAACCTCCTTTCCCCTACATCATCCCTTGAATTTGGAGTTTGACACCGTTTACTACATAATGCTTCAAACAGAGCCATACATATACTAGAATGAAAATGGTTATTATATGAAAATCCAAACAAAGAAAGATGTTGTTCCCAACTTCCCTCATAATCCATCGAACAAGAAAATAGCATATCCTCCAATGTCTGAATTGTTCATTATGACTCCCATCTGATTGAGGATGAAAATTTGTACTAAAATTTAATTCAGTACCTAATGGCTTTTGAAGGCCTTTCCAAAAGTTATAAGTAATCTCGGGATCACGATCAGATACAATGGAGAGGCGAAATCCATGCAACCTGATTATCTCTTTAACATAAAACTGAGCAAGTTGATATAGATACAAAGTATTTCGAATAGGTAGGAAATGAGCATATTTAGTCAATCATTCAACAATATCCCAGATTGCATTATTACCTCGAGATGTCTTCTGTAATCCCGCAACAAAGTCCATTGATATATTTTCCCATTTCCACTCTGGCACTGGTTATGACTGAAACATCCCTTTCGGTAACCGTCGCTCTGCTTTAACCTCCTTATAAGTCAAACACATCACAGTAAAATCAACAATATCTCTTTTCATTTCATCCCACCAGTAATACTCCCGCATATCTCTGTACATCTTAGTACTACTAGGATGAACTGAAAATGGGGAAATATTATCCTCACATAACAACTCAATCTTCAATTGTGAATCAAAAGGCACATATAATCTCTTCTTAAACCTCAAAACACAATCATTATCAGTGTTAAATTCAGGAAACATACCCTTCTGAACCAGCTCTACCATTTTCTGCAACCCACTGTCTCTTTTCTGACCTTGATTAATTATGTCTGATAGATATGATCTCACTGACACCTGAAACAAAATAGGAGAACTTCCTACACCAACAAATTCTATGCAAAAGTTAATCAAATAAAAAACCAAAGTATCTCGTTCCAAATATAGCATGGTTAATGAATCATTAATTTTTCGACTCAAAGCATCAACTACTTTATTTTCTTTTCCAGGAAGGTAATGAATTGTATAATCATAATACTTGATTAATTCCATCCATCTCTTCTATCTCTTGTTCAATTATTTCTGAGTGAATATATACTTTAAACTTTCTTGATCACAATATATTTCAAAAATTACTCTATACAAATGAATCCTACAATATTTTAGAGAAAAAACAATAGAAGATAATTCCAAATCATGTGTAAGGTAATATACCTCATGAGTTATCAACTAACGTGAAGCATAAGAAATTACCTGATCATTATGCATTAGGATGCAACCAAGTCCATTGAATGGAGCATCACTCTAAATAAAAAAATCACCATTCCTGGAAGGAAGTTCCAAAACTGGATCATTCACCAATCTTCTTTTCAACACCTGAAAAAAATCATCACATTCTTTTGTCCAAGTTAACTTAACACCCTTACGAGTTATCTTAGACATTGGACTAGTTAACTGTGAATAATTTTCAACAAACAATCGGTAGAATTCTTACAAACCAAGAGAACTATGAATCCCGTTTATATTTTTGGGTCTTGGCCATTCTTCAACAACTTTTGTTTTAGGAGGATCAATAACTAGGCCATTTTTTGAAACAATGTGACCAATGAAAGAAATTTGTTGTAACCAAAACTCACACTTTCTGAATTTTCAATACATTTTCATTTATTTTAAGGTTTTCAAGATAAACCTTAAATGAATTTCATGCTCCTCATTACTTTTAGAAAAAAAATATATCATCAATGAAAAAAAACCACAAACTTATCAAAGAACTCATGGAAAATTCTATTCATAAGGTCCATGAATACAGCAAGTGCATTGGTTAACCCAAAAGGCATAACTAAATACTCATAATTGCCAAATCTAGTATGAAACGCAGTCTTCAGAACTTCTTCTTCTTTTACTTTCTACTGATGGTACCCCGACCTCCAGTCAATCTTCAAAAAATACTTAACTCCCTGGAGCTAATCAAAAAAATCATCGATATAATGAAAAGGATACTTGTTCTTAACATTGATATTATTCAAGGCTCTATAATCAATGAAAAGTCTCATTGAACCATCATTCTTTTTAACAAAAAAGACATGATTACCCCCTTGTGATGTGCTAGGTCGAATGAAACCTTTATCTAATAACACCTTAAATTGTTTCATTAACTCTAAAAGTTCTACTTGAGCCATTCGATAAGGGGGTTTTGAAATTGGCTTAGAATCAGGAACTAAGTCAACAGTAAATTCAACTTCTTGATCATGAATAATACCATGAAACTCATCCAGAAAAACATCAGGATACTCATTTACCAATGGAACATCATTAAACTGAATAGTTCCTTTATTTTCAATAATATGTGCAAGGAAACATTCATTTCTTTCTTTTACTTGTTTCTCAACTTCCTAATATGTTATCAAATGCAAGGGTTCTTTCTTGTACACAAACTGAAAATCGTTCTGAAAAGAAACCTCTTTAGCCTTACAGTCAATCTTAACATGATAAACAGAAAGCCAATCCATGCCCAAAATAACATAAAACTCTACTAGAGGTAAATTAATAAGGTCTACAGGTAGATTATTTCTGCACACAATGATAAGAAGGTTATTATAAATTCTTTTTGTCTCAACGTTCCCTCCGGGTATTTTTACCATAAGTTCAGGATTCATATCTTGAGATGGAATTCCCTATTTACTAGAAAAATCTCAGAAATGAAAGAATGTGTTGACCCTGAATCTAACAACACATTTTCATAATCTAAACAAACAAACAGTGTACCTGATACTACTTCATTCTATGGCCCAACATCTGCTGATGTAATTGTAAAGGATTTCACCACCTATTTCTGCATTTTGTCTGGTTGCTTTCCCCCAGTTGAGTTCTTCGTTAGACACTCATTTTCATAATGACCACTTTCATTACACATAAAACATCTTACCGCTAGCTTTTCATTGCCTTCTTGGTCATCTTCCTTAGAGTTACGAGCAATATAACCAGACTTACCACACCAAAAGCAGTTTCCAGACATGGATAAACATTCTCTAGGATGCATTTTACCACACTTCTCACAGGGTGGATATTTTTTTCTTTCCTCCTTGATTAATTGATGAACTCTTCCCCTTTGCCTACCAACTAGACCACTTATTCAATTGCTTGTCAAAGAACACCTGATAATCGGAAAACTCCATTTCCACCTTCTCCGCACATCGATCAAGTTTTTCATAACTTTTAAACTCACGAGAAGCTAAATCCATTCGATACTTTGGATTTAACACTGAGTAAAAACGGTTGTTTTTTACTATCAAGATCTCGTATGAAATTTGGAGCATACCTTTCCAATCAAGTGAAATTTTCTTCATAAGCAACCACTGAGTAATCCTACTGCCTCAATTCTAGGAATTGTTTTTCCATCCTAAGAATAACCACCTTAGGAAAACATTTCTGAAGAAACGTTCATTTGAATTCAACCCTGTGAAGATCGTTAATCTCATCACTGTCCCTGATATTTTTCATCATCGACCCCCACTGATCTGCTTCACCTTCAAAACGGTAAATATCAAGACTAACCTTTTCGTGTTATGAACACCCCATAACATCAAAAATCTTCTCCAATGCTTTAATGCACCCTTCTGCTAGCCCAGGGTCAGATGATCCTCTGAATGATGGGGGATGTTCCCTCATGAAATGTTCCACCACTGACATGTTCCTCTGTGGTTGATCAGCCTGATATTATGCATGGATACCACCACCATTTATAGCCTGATCCAACTGTGCCATCAATGAAAAAAATTGTTCAGTTCCAATTCCGACCATCTCAGGTTCCTGATTTGGAAGGTTGTCTTCCTCCTAATGTCATCCCATCATAGCTGGCTTGTTTCCTCTGCGGAAAACCATTCTGAACACAGAAATATTTATGGATAAGCAACATGGTAATCTTTAAATGCTATACCATATCATTCATATCATAAATTAATTTATAAATTTAACAATTTTTTAACTCCACATTTTTTCTAAACTGACCTCTGATACCAACTATAAGGCCCCGACCTCAAAACATTACTTAATATTGAATTAAATTAAGAATTAACATAGAGGATATCTTCAGATTTAGAGTTTTAGAGAATTAGGACATAACTATTACATCTCAAAAGTTTAAAATGTAGAATCTTCTACGTAGTTTCCTTTTTTTTACAAAACATGAACTCTTGAAAAAAAAGAGTCATGTCTAGTTCCATGTTTAATACATCATGAATTTTCCTTGATCCCATCCTTGACCCTATTCCACATTATTTCCTATGAAAAACATTTAAAAACAACTTGGGATGAGCATAAAAAATCACAGTAAGGGATACACAATGAAGGAAAACTTTTAGTTTTTCAAAACAACAAGTAAACCATGTATAATTTATCAATGTAATACTTTTCACCTTTATGAAGTATTAAAAACTCTTCACTGAATAAAAGATCAATACTTACCCTTTTGTAACCAAAATATTACCATAAACCAATATAAAGAACACATAACATATAATGGTAACTTGGGACATAAACATACTAAAATGGAATAACCATACGGTTGACTTCACACATATCACTACATGGAATAGCCATACAAAAGAATTCAATACCCAATGCATTGGAGGTTATAATGAAACCACCCCTCCTGTTATTCACGACACAACCCATCATATGTTTTATCATGTAACCACCTGTCAAATGTCCATGTACCATTATAAAATCATATGACATAAAACAAATATAATGGAAAGAAACAATTTACACATTTTGATCAAAATATATCACTTAAATATATTGACCTAAAAAATCCATTATAAAAACCATTTTCAGTACCAAAATACATAAAAGATTATATGATATTTATTTTATTCAAAAAACATTACGGCTTGTTGAGGATGCCAAAGACCAAATAATACTCGCTGCGGCGGAAAAGGTCGTTGTCACCGTGTAAGTCAAAATAAACATTCCTTTTTGTCATTTAGTAAAACAATTCATAGAAAAAATTCCTTTTGCTTAAAATTAAATTTCAAAGGGTTTTATACACCATATAAAATAATGCCTTGTATTAGATCAAAATATGCCTCTGTGAAAGGAGATTGAGACAAAGTCCCTTACCACGTGTCCGACATGACTCGATTTCTCTTTAATCTCTTGAATAATAAACTAATGTTAATTTAAACTTTCTTAAGAACCTTTTTAATGTTTATTATTCCTTTTATATAACTTATTTCCATGTTATAAACATTGTTAAATAATTTAAGTTAATAATGTTTGTTTTGTTGATATTTGGTGCTTATGTCAAAAATGGACTTCTTAAAATCACATGTTGTTCATGTGGTCAAAGGATCGTTATATCCAATATGATATTCATGATTTGGATATAATATATATCATATATATCCATTATATACATGTATTTATAATAGTACATAACATTTAGAGTTAATAAATAAAATTCACCATTCATGGAGACGGTAAGCCGTACGTATCCATGAACACTACTTTCATTTCTATTTCATATTTAATGGAGTGAAATCATAATGATATAAAGGTATATTATAATTCCAGTATAATATCCTATATAATATCATTAACACAATCCTTTATACATCCCAAATATTAAATTAATGAATCAAATCACTTTGAGGGGGTGGTAGTCCGCACTTCCTAAAATGAAATTATCGTGTTTACCAATAATGGAAACCATAAAGGTATGTCATAAATGAAAAATACAGAAGAAAAAGGAAAACATAAAAATAATATATATCATATATAAAAATAGTGACATCTAAATGGCCACTATGAAAGGTGTTAAAATAATATTGAACAATCATCGTTTCGTGAGGCAGAAATTCGCCAACCATAGAAACAGTATGTTCTTTAACTTTTAGACGAATGTGTGTGTAAGTGTAGCTCGAATCCATATCATAAAATCATCATAGTATATTTTATATACTGGTTTTGATACCAAATAAATAAATAGAAACTGTTTAGGGGGTTGGAGATCTAAAATAAAACAAAAGGTCATAAGAGAAGACATTACCTTTAAATCGGGCAACTCCCTTTGGTTTGAACCAAAATGTTTCCTTGAAGTTATTTCTGCCTATGGTAAGGCTTATATGATGAGAATAGGAATTTAGATAGATAATATGAGCATATCATGGCCATCCCAATGGCTTGAGAGGTGTGGGTATGGTGGTATAGGTGGGGGCGTTTTATAAGATGGAGGAGCGGAACTCTTAGAATGTTATAAAATGTTACTTTATTATAAAATGATTTTCTGATTTTAAAGGTCCCAAAAGGATATATTAACAGGATAATGTGATAAGGGTTCTAAATCCACCAATCCAATATTTTTTTACAAGTGTACGTCTTAGATTTTACATTATCATTTCATTTTATTTAAATCGTTAAATAATGAGGTAATCACGAGATCATCATGGTGTAATAAATAATTTAATTTATTTAATGTCTTAAAATTATATAAAAAAATATCATGATATAGGAAATAATTTTATATTTCTAATGAATATTTATAGTCAGAAATATGACTTTTATAAACCCAATGTAAAAATTGTTTTAGTAAAACAATACATGTTTGTGACATTTTTATTTTAACTTTAAATAAAAAGATATTAATGTCATTTTCTTACCCACGTGTCTCCATTGGGTCCCCAAGTTGGCCCATGTATTTTTGGTTCTTCCATGACACATCCAATAAGGGTAGTACATGTGTCAGGGTAATTTCATATTATTTTAACATTATTTTTACCTTAAATTACACTAATTACCTTTAATCGCGATTAATAAAACTTAAAAGTTACTATTCATCAAAAAAATTATTTTAATCCCATTGAATCACATTTTACTTCATAATTACAACCATTTATGTCGTATTTTTAAAATTCATTTCAAAAAAGTGGTAATGTTTCATTTAAATGAAAAATTAGTTTTTTAACTACCACTTAGTGGTTTAACTATTCATCAGAAATTGAAGTTTTTGAAAAAAATACAAAAAATTCAACCTAAGATATATTTGATATTCCGAATTAAAAAATGATGCCTATTTTACAAAATTCAAAACAAATAATTTTCATTAATTAATTTAATAATTAATTTCCACTGTCAAAACAAATAGCGTGTTTTTAAGAAGCAATATCTATCAAAAGATTGACAGTTGTTTTAGTCCAATTTCAAAGTGAAATTAATTTCAACGACCATCATTGGATTAAATGGTAAAAATATATTCTAATTTCACATTAAAAACAATTAAAAAGATAATCTAATAATATAAATAAATAAGATTAAAAAGTGGTTTTGAATTAAAATACATCATTTTTCACTATTCATTAAAAATCAATCTTAATCGGAAAAATACCAAAAATTTACACATTGTAAATTTTGATGTCCCGATTATAATAAAGAGTTATATTTGGTCCAATAAAATGTATATGAGTGACCAAAACTATATTTAAAATGGGTTCACCATCAAAAGGCGATAAGTCGACCTTTTAGTGAATTTTAGAGTATCTACGCCTAAAATTGAATTCATTTCTAATTTTAAGCCTCTATATTTTATTGGATAATTGTAAAAACATTTAACAAACATATATAATAATATTTTATTTATTTATATTTATTCCCGCCAAAACAAGTGCTACGTGTTAACTACCGTTTAAAATAATATTATTATATAACTAGTGTGCAACGTAAGATTTCAAAGAAACTCGTTGTTGCGTATCGGGTACGCTATCGAACATAAAAACCCCTTTAAAGTAAAATTAAAATTTAATTCGTAAATATTAAAAAATATGAAAATGTATTATTCTTTATTTACCTGGGATGTTACACCGGGTGCCACAGATCGTGCCATAAACTGATCGGGGACACACCGATCTTGTCACACACCGATTGGTCACACGTCGATCGGTCGCACACCGATCGATTGCACCCTAATCAGTCGCACTGTGATCGGTTGTACACCGATAGGTCGCACCCACTGAGACGCCCCCAATAAGATCCAGATTTTCGGAAAGGGATGAAACGTGAGGGTCGGGGGTATCACATAAATGTTAAATATTCTCTTAAGAGATTTAGGGAATATACTATGATGGGTATTCTAAATGTACCTCCCTATGTAGCTGTGAAATATATAATGAATTTTTGATATGGATGCTACAAGGTACCTTTATGATTAATTATTTATATGTGTTATTTATAAATCATATGATTCAATGTGGTATGTTAAAGTTCTTATGTTTTGAATGTATTGATGAACTAATGTTTTCATTATTTATTATATAACCCTTACTGAGATTTTTATTCTCATCCTATGTTTTTGAAATGTTTTTCACTTGGTATAAGGTAGGGTAAGTGAAAATAATAACTCAAGAATATTTTCATCAAGAATAGAATTATTGTTCACTTTTACAAATTTTTATTTTATTAAAAAATGGATACTTAGTAAAAGTGTCCACCTTCTAAATTTGATATTTAATGTAATAGTTATGGCCTAATTATCTAAAAATATATAACTAAAAATATCATTAATATGAATTATTAACATCATACAATATTATGTAATGTTTAAGGCTATGACCTTATAGTTGGTATCGACGGTCTTGTTAGAAAATATTAGGGTTTAAGGTTTTTTTTAGAGAAGTGGTTAGTATCTATGTCTAATCTAAAAGATAAATCATTATATTATAAAATATTCTGAAAAATGAAGGTCAGTTACAAATATAAGGAGGAAGATATCAAAAAACATTTTTATCTCTTCCTGATGACATGCTTGCAATAATTATTCCAAAGTCATGTTCACATGATTTTGAATCATTTTCATTCATACAACTCAGTTGCTAGATGTTTTTTGAGATATAAAACATCTCCACTACACATAAATATCATCATGGATCATGGTTTTTATTTAAAAATGTTTTATATTTCACAAAATTCTCGTAATTTCATGAAATATAATTATTATCAAGGAAATTTCAAATATTTTATTTTATCACAACATTTTGAAGAATATTATGATTTTTAGAAAGGTGTTGATGATGGAGGCCCTTGCGCAACCTATTTTTATTTTTTTTAAAATTACTGTCTTTCATAACGTTCATATGGTATTTTAAAATGACTATTGATTGAATTTTTCAACTCAAACCCAATCAGACTATGTTATAAAATTCATGTTTTATCAGATGTTTTGATATTATATGTTATACATGATTATTTTCTGAAACTATTTTTTTGTGAACACCCATATGACCCATGTTGTTAAAGGTGTATTAGGTTGATGGAATAAAATAATTTTGAAGGACTCTATATCAGGGTTGCAATGAATGGACCTTCTACCTACATGAACAAGATGACAGTCAAACCATGTGGACACCTTGAGTAAGGTATGATGTTATCTCTTTTGGGAATAGTCTTATATTATCATATGAAGGTGAAATAAAAAATGAAAATATAAATAAGTATTCATTATGATATTGAGAACTTAATGAGTTGGAATGAAATTGATACGTATAATACAACCTTTTAGGTTATAATATGTTATGGTTGTTTTTTAGTTTTATAAAAAGGACAACCCATTATATAGGTGACAATATTTCGTGTCTGGTAAGGCTATGGGAATCAAACTCACAACCAAAGATCTATAAGGGCACACCACCTACCACTGGCCTGTGTGATGTCCTAGGTATGTATGAGATATTCCTTAAATTAAATTATTTTATGGATCAAGAATAAGTTGATTTTTGGAACTTATGTTTTATCAAATGGATAAACATAGTATATAAATATGATTTGGTGATTATGTGATAAAGGTAATTTTGGAAGACACTCACACTTTTGAGGACACAGTATATGACTAATGAAAATAGAATACAGTGGGAATTTATTTAAGGAATAATTGTTGGAATTTTACTTTTGAAGATTGTATGTTTCATGGATATTTGGGTTATTTATGGAAGTGATAAACTTATCCTAGATATTATGTGATTATGTTAATTGCACCTCAGTATAAGACATTTAATGTAGTCTATGTTATTTGGAGATAGATGATAAGACATAATGTGTAAGACTATGTGATTAAATCCTTTTTAGTTTTGGGTTTCATCCTTTATTTGGTTTATATTGAATAATTTCATGGACAATAATTTATTGTATTGTATTTTTTGATGTCTGTGTACTGTTGGTCAAATTTTAGAGATTATGATGAAGATTTTGTTAAAGGATTATCTTTTTTTGGGATTATCTGATCATGTACTAACCATTATCTTTTTTTAATCTATAATGATAGGGAAAATATATAGTTCATCTTTTTTGGATTAATTGATTCTCTAGAAGTTGATTCTAGTACTTCATATCTGAATAAGACATCTTGAATACTAATCATTTGGAGAAAAGATGAGTTTTTGGTAGAAATTTATTAATGGGTGAATCTCTACATGAAACGTAAGTATATTTCCATTTGTAAATAGTCAATATAATTAAAAAAATCTCCAATAATCTGAAAAGAGACATAAAACACAAATTATATTTTCTATTTTACTTTTCCTATTGGGAATCAAAAGACCATTTAACCTACAATAACATTTTGATTTTATAGTGGTTAACATTCTCTAAATCTTGTTTTCTACCACTCTCCATCATATATTGAAACTTAGTTTCTCCTCCATATCCATGTTTTCATGGAATCATAGTATGTGTTATCTTGGGGGACTATTTCAATTCTCATTCATTCTTTTAAAGAGATATTGTAATATTCACTTTTTCCCTATGTGAGACATTGAAGTAAATTTACAAGCCAATTATTAAAATTACAAGGAAAAAAATATATAAAAGAGGGAAAGGATGTAATGTTTGATGGCATAGCTGATACGCAACAATGACTTTCATTGAAATCTTACATTGCAGACAATAATGGGTCATACTGAAAAATAATAATAAAATATTATTTTTAATGTTACTTAATGCCCAAAAATTGTATTGGTGGGAATTAATAGAACTAACCATATTATTAATAAACATGTTTCTTAAATTTTTTTACATATATCTAATAAATGTTAGAGGCTTTAAATGTTAATGAATCTAATTTAAAGCATAAATATGGTAATATTTTTTAAAAGGTCAATTTACCGTCGTTGGATGGAAACCCCTCATTAAATATAGATTTTGTCACTTTTATATATTCTATTTCACAAAATAAAATTCTTCATTAGAATAGAAACATCATAATTTATATTTGGTAAATTTTTTTTATTTTTATGACAAAATTCGTTTTTTTAATGAATATTGATAAATATTGCATCTTAATTAATAACTACCATTTAGTATAATTTATTTATATTAATATATTAACTTTATAATTAGTTTTAAAGTTCAATTATATTATATTTTTACCATTTAATCTAAATATGTTCATTATATGTAATTTCACATAGAAATTGAACACAAATTAGGGTCAATATTTTGATCGTTATTTTTTCATAAAAAAGAGTATTTTTTGTTTTGACTACGAGAAATAATTTAAAATTAATTAATGAAACATATATTGTTTTAATTTGGTAAAATAGTCATAATTGTTATTCAGAATATAAAATACATCTTAGGGTAAATTTATTTATTTTTCTGAAAAAACATCAATTTTTGATGAATAGTTAAAATACTAAGTTGTTGTTAAAAACTAAATTTTTCATTGAAATGTAATTTTACAGATTTTGTGAATTAAAAATAGATAATAATACATACATGTTTGTTATTATTAAGTGAAATTTTGTTCAATATTATGAAAATAATTTTTTTAGTGAACAATAACTTTTGACTTTTATTTACCGCGGTTTAAGGAAAATATGGTAATTCAAGATAAAAATAATATTATAATAATATCAAATTACACAAACATGTGTCATAATCCTATTGATTGATAAATTACAGACCATTAGCGTATTTCAGTCTGTTTTGGGATCCCATGGAGACACTTAAGAGTGATAATGACACATTATATTATGTAATTTTTTGTGATTTCAAAAATGACATAATCATATATATTTTAGTAAATCAATTCTTACATGGGGTCATCTCTGATATATATTTGACTATTGATATTAATATTAAAGATAAAAAGATTTCCTAAATCATTTTATTATTTTTATAATTTTAAGACATCACATAAATAAAATTATTAATGACACAATAATGATACAGTGTTTACCTCATTAATAAATTATTTACATAAATAAGATTATAAAGATATAAACAATAACCAAAACCTATAAAAATAATATTGTATGATTATTTATCAAAAATAGTCATCTTATATTCGACTATAATAGGTTTTGGGGTCTTTAGAAACCGAAAATAATTATATAATAAAATAATTTATCCAAACATTCCAAAAGTGCACTCCTCCCTCTTATAAACAGACCTCATGTATATCCCATTACTCATATATCTCAAGCCCCTTGGTTCATTCAAACTCAGACCAAATAATCTCTAAATATCCCTTCATTCCCCATAGAGGCCTTACATTTGGTATAAAGTTGTTCAAGAAATCCATTATGTTCAATCCAAAGGTAGTTACCCGATTTAAAGGTAACATCTTCTCTTAAGTTCATTCCTTTTATTTTACTTTCCAACCCCCAAAATTAATTTTATTCCATTCCTTTATCAAAAAACCAGTAATATAAATATTCATGGTTGGTTATATGAGATGTATTCTATCTAAAATTACACACACATTTCTTTAATGAGTAAAGAATATAATGTTTTTGTGGAAGTCGAACCAGTGCCTAACGAAATGATGATTGTTCAATATTCAACTACCACTTCTTATGGTGGACATTAAGATGGAACTGTATTTACATATGATATATATTATATTTATATTGTCTCTATAATTCATTATTTTTCACTTATATTATACCTTAATGGCTACCATAATGAGAAAATATGATAATTCCATTTGAGGATGTGCGAACGACCGCCCCCTCAAAGTGATATGACTCATTCATGCCATATGTGAAACTTATAAAATATGGAGTTAAGAAAATTAAATAACCTATATAGTATAATGAAATTATAAAATACCTATTTATTATTGTGTTTTCATTCCTTAAAATATAAAATATAAATGAATGTAGTGTTCATGCGTACGTACGACTAACTGTCTCCATGAATGGTGTGTTTCATTTCATAACATCAAATGATATGGAATATTATAAATACATATACACTAGACATATATGGAATATATGATATCTAAATCATGAATATAATTTTACAGATAATGGTCTTTTGACCACATGGACAATTTGAAATTATAAGCAGTTCATTTTTTAATAATGTTCCAAACATTGTTCAAATGTCTGATATGAACTCAAATAATTATCTAATTGTTATATAAAGGTAATAAGTGATATAAAATGAACAATAATCTTTAAAATTTTTATTATTTAAGTAGAAATTAACTTGGGTTTATTATTTTGGAATAACACAGAACAAATGAGTCAATTCGGGCACGAGGTAAGGGGTTTTCATCTCACTTTTTATTCCCCCGAGTTTCATGCTATATTTGATACTAATTACATTGGTGTGGAATATGTAAATCCCACGATTTAATTATTTAAGAAATTTATGGGTTATTTCATCTTCATTTTATGATCCTTTTCTAATGTGTTTTAGGTTTCCAGTGTTACCAAATTTGTACAGGAACCTTTCATCCCCCACTATTAGTTAAAGATATCTTATATGTTATGTCTTTTAAATTTATATTTTATTATTTTGGGATATGTTCTTATATATATATATATATATATATATATATATTTCTCAAAAAATGTATTCCCAAGTGATTAGAGACCCATTTCTTTGTCATAAACCCATTTTCTTAATTTTAATGTGATTTTGTAGGCTGTTAAATTTCAGTAAGGGAACTTCTAATCCCATTTTCAATTATATGGAATAAACATCCACTTCTTGATTATTTCATGACATGAATTTGATTGAATGAACTCTGATTTATAAATAACTAATGTCCACTTATATAGGGTGTATTATTATTTTTCACACACAATTATTTAATTGATTTTCCCTTAATCTTAGGATATGATAATTTTAATGGACTATATCTCAATTTACATTCCATTTAGACTTATTCATTGTTATAAACCAATTCACTTTTATATGGTGTATATATAGTCCTTTGACATATTATATCATGAATCTCAATATTATCATGATAATATAATATTT
Source organism: Viscum album (assembly GCA_963277665.1). NCBI lineage: Eukaryota > Viridiplantae > Streptophyta > Magnoliopsida > Santalales > Viscaceae > Viscum > Viscum album. The sequence goes on along the minus strand of OY728143.1, from coordinate 791,459,781 downwards.
GATTAATGTAATTCCAACAATATTTTTATCAAATCATCACTCATTTAGTTAGGTACTCTATAACTAAAATATCATTTTAGATGATTTAATGATTTATTATTCTAAATCATTTTCATTAATTTCCATGTTATAAAAATTATTTTATGAATTTATTTATATGGAGACGAATGTTTTGAAATTAAAATTTATTTCAAATGTTTCAAATTGGTATGGGACACTTTGATTCAAAAACCACTTTATCAAATGTTTTAGATGGTATTGAAGATGGTTTGATAATGAATTGATAATTTCAATATCATGAAATGATATATTGTGATTGCAATGTGGAAATGTTATCTATCCTTTATACTTGTTTTATGTGTTATGAATATGTTATAGTTATTAGGCTTTGTTTACATATATGGATGGTTCTGTGATAAACCTTGTGATGTTGATCCCGAGATAGATCTCCAAGTCATTGAGATACGTGATGGAGGAAAACATTAATGTTTCTTATATGATATTTAAATAATATACTATGATGGTTATTACAAATGTAACACCCCAGGTAGCTGTGAAATCTAAAATTTATGCTTGATATGGATTCCGCAATATACCTTTATGATTAATGATTTCTATAAGTAATTCAGATATCTTATGATTTCATGAGTTATGTTAAAAAGATTATGTTTTGTAATTATAGATGAACTAATGTTTTCTTCCATTATTTTATAACACTTACTGAGAATTTTGTGCTCATCCCATGTTCTTGAAATGTTTTTTCAAAGGGTATAAGGCTGGGTAATATAAATAAAGAACTAAAGAAAATTTAAATCATAAAAAGAATTATTTTTTTCTCTTAAGAATATATATTTTTTAAATAATGGATACAGAGTAAAAGCTTATGTTTTGTAATTTTAGAGATATAATATAATAATTATACCCTACTCCTCAAAAACTCTAGACCGGAAAGATCATGAATTTAAATTGTTAACCTAATTCCAGATAATGTAATGTTTAAGGTTGGGGCATTATATTATTTCCAACATTTCACCTCATAAAAAATATATATATCTTTGAAAAAAAAAGTTAGTGAATCCAAATAATTTAACAAGAGTTGAAAATATGTAATACAATATAAGTATCCAAATAAAAACAGTATATCCATTCAAAATTGAATGTTCCAAAATAAAAAAACAATTAATTAATTATTACATACCATGTTATAATAATTTGAAGGGAATATTAAAACTCATAAAAGGGAATAAAAAAACTAATATTTAATAAATATTCACTATACTAATATCTACAGGTCCGACATTATCCTTGAGAATCCTCATTAGTATAACATATGTGTGATAATAAAAAATATAATAAAATCATAAAACATGTTGTAATTTATGAAATGATATCTATAGGAATGAAATTTATTCTTTAAATAATATAATATATTTATTATATAATATTTAATGTGGGTAATTTTATAATTATAGGATTATCATAAAATGGAATATATTCTTGGGGATTATACCTATAGACATATTTATTATTATTAGTTATAACTATTTAGTTAATACATATTTTTAATTACTATTTTAAAAATATACATTTTAATTATAATGAATATTTTTTTTAAAAATACTCATTTCGTAATCAAGTAAATATTAGTAATTTATATGATAAATGATAAATAAATAAAATTAATTTGTTTTAATGATGTTCATATTATCTAAAAATTTTGTATGTTAAACTAATATTATAAATAATATATATTGAGAAATAAAAGTACATATTATAAAAATATATTGACAATAATAAAAAAAATTAAGTTACTATGAGAAATAATAATTTTAATATCCACATCAGAAAAGTATTAGTATGGATAAAATAATTAGTTTTATTAGAAAACATTTGTTATTATTTAATGTTTTAATATATTTCATATAGAGTTTGAAATGTAATGGAATGTATTGTTAATATATTCATATATGTTCATGTTTGTTATTATAAGTATCTGTCTCTGTGAGTGTATGTTAATAAACATGAATTTATTTGATAGTAAGGACTTCTATAAATTTATATTGGATTTTTTTAATAATTTATTTTATCAAAATATTACTTATTTTTATAATTTATATTTATATCTATATTTCTATAAAATAAATTATTATGTAATATTTTTAAATAAAATGGATTATATATAAATTAATGAAATTAAATTCATATAAATAATTTTTCTAGGAATGGAATAAGAATAATTTCATTAATATGATTACAATGAGAAATTATTTCAAACAATTTTTCATGCCATTCCAAACCTTTTGTTAAAATTATTTTTTATAAATTTTACATTTTTAATTATATGAAATCAATTTCATATTATGAATCAAAAATTTCATATTATATAATATCGATAATTTCTTATATATATATTTTGGATTAGTGTCACTATAAATATTCAGTTACCATGTTAATGAGAAAATGTAGTTAAACATATTAACAGAAGGTTAATGACCAGCTCAATCAAACATATCACAAAATGGATTTATGAGTGAGTTTAAAACCTCCCTTAACTCCTTATCATTTATTCATCAATCAAAAATGATTTATTCATATTGTATCCAGCTTCCACATTACATGAGTTTTGTCATAAAACATCATTTAGGATGTTCCCTCTCACCATGGTAATGATAAAAACACCTGTGAATCAAAATGATTGTAAGCTTGGTTTATTTTAGGACCAAATAATTCTCAATATTTCTAATGAACCTTACTAAATATTAAAAATATAGTACACATAAGTTGAGCATGCTTGATCATTAAATGTATAAGAAATAAATATTTTAATGTAGTATATGACTAATAACCATGAAATATGTCACAAATATCATTATAAATGTAAAAGAATAATAAAAACAATAAATATTATAAATAAATATATGCAACATAATAAAATGAAAAATATTGAACAATAGTTTAATAAATTAATATTATAGATAATCATAAAAGCATACCTTACCATAAATTCATGACGATACAATCCATGGGTAATAAATATATCTAAAAACGCCAATCAATTTCATTAGATATATAAATTTGATATTAAAATAGAATTCAGATCCTATATGATATATAATAATATTAATAAAACACAAATAAGATTTTGTATGCATTCTTTGAGATAATAATCCCTCCAGTACTTCAAAAAGGAATATATGTTTTAATATTAATGAACTATTTCATCAATTACTATTCAAAATAATATAGAAAACATTATTATCCATTTTATTACTCCTAAAATTGATCAAACAATATACCTTTAATCTAAAAAACTGGTATACATATATAGAACCATTTTAATACAATAAGGGAAATAAAATCCTTTTTGTGAAAATTTTCACAAACATAGTTTCAATATATTCATCATGTTGAATTATATCATATAAATTTATGAATTAGTCTTCTCACATTAAACCAATTTTTTAAATATAAATTTTATTTAAATTTTTTAAAAATAGAACCTTCTATAAAGGGATATAAATACAACATAAGAATTCACCTTAACATTGATTGAATAATGTAGAGGAAAATGATATAAAATTTAATACAAGTAAATAATGAATTAAGGTGCGCAAATAGATTAGAGAATCACATGTATAAAAATTGAAGTTATTGAATATGTTTCTTTTGAAACATGTAATTTCAATATTTGATATGATCTTATCAATACTATAACAATAGAGACTTATATTCTCAATTGTGAAACATCCATAATATAAAATTATATCCAATTTATCAATACCATAATATTTAATAGACCTAAAATTGATTCGAAATGACATCACACTTGTAATTGGAGCTATTATGTTGGATGATTATTTTAGAATAAATATTAATCTCTTTATGTAACAGATGTTCAATTGACCATATCAATATGAAAGTAACCACCAATACTATTGTAAATAAATTCCACATCTAATTTAGTTAAATTTATTTTAATGTGTTATCGTCGTAGAAAATAGATGATCATCTATGGTATTATTATATCATACCAGTTTTAAAATACCATTTATCAACATTAGTGTTAGCTATATATCTATTGAATAGTCATCAAATGATTTATATAAAAATAGGGTTATGAAAAATCCAATTAAAAAATACAAATGATGTGATGACCTCAACTAGTATGATCATACCCATTGAATCCCATTTATCTGAGTAAATAAGGGAGATTGAATAAATAGGATTTTTAATGACGAAGCCCAAGATAAGATCTAATAACTTGAGAATGAGATAAACTATTTATGATAGACCATCAATCTCATCAAGATCACGACCATAATTATGTACACCCAACCACCCCTTGAATGTACCACCATCATACACCATACCCTTACAGATATTGGTGGCCTTTTAAAGGGTTATATTTCAAGAATATATAATTATGATTTTATACATTATTTTTTACAATGTTTTGAATATATTATAATCATTATATGGATATTTTGTAAATGATTATTATTTCGTAATAATTAAACACTTGTAGTATTTTTTATTAATATTCAAATTCAATCAAGTAATTCATTTGGATGAATTTACATATTTTTTTAATTAAATTATATTATAATTAATTGTAATTATTAAATAATTTATATTAAATATAAATTATTATATATTTTTTGTGTAGAAAAATTTAATTATTATAAGGGTTCTGAAACTGTTATTGTCAAAAACCAAATCATTTTCTAGTTAATTTATATTTTATTTTACAAGTAAGAATTCAAATATTATGAAAAATATTTATATTAAATGAATATTATTTTTTTAATAAAAAATAAAATATATCCAAGTGTGAATATTCCATAATATTTTGAGGCAGACGAATTTTAATTTACAAATTAATTACCGCATAAATAAATTTTTTGAAATATAAAATCATAATAACACAAGAGTGATGTTATAAATACTATATTTGGTATAAAAGACCAAATATATGTTTTAAATTTTAAATTATTTTATATTTAGATTATTTTAATTAACTTTTAAAGCCATTATGATTCATAAAAAATAGGTAGTATATTTTACTGTTTCAAAATCATTACTTTAAGAGTGTGAATCACATCCATATAAGAAAAATATTTATTTTTTTATGTTAGGAATTCTTCCATTTAAAATATTGATTAAAACCCCCCATTTGATTGAAACCATTGGATAAAACCATTTGATTGTTTATGGTTATGATTATTTTATAATGTCGAGTCCAAAACCACAATAATAATGAAATCTCATTATATCATATATAAACCCAGCCATGATCCAATTTATAGATAATAAAACTCATTCAATCAGGTATATTTTAATAAGTATTTTAACTATAATCCATTCAGAGAATCCCAATTTGTAAATAATCCCATCTAATGAATTTGAAGTCATACACCTAAGTAAGGTACATTATTATCATCCATTATATTCATTTGACTACATTCATATAATTTTATAATTTCAATTGGTTATGTTATAAATAATTGAAAAAAATCCATCACATTCCAATTTATGTAATTTTAATGTTATATCATTTATCCTATCTCCTTTGACCCATACCTAAGACTCTAATATGCTGGAATTTATTAAGGTATTTCTCTGTTATCATTTCCATTCAAGCACTTCATTTATTTTATTATACTTTGATTCTATTTTATTATATAGGGTTATTTTTCTCCATCTCCCCATTATATTACATTGATTTATTTATGATTATATACCTTCATATCTATCACTAGTCCATTCCATTATCCTTTACGTATACCCATTACCATGCGGAAATTTAGTTTGGATTCTTATGTTTCTCAAATTTATAAATTTTCATTTATGATCTAATTCATTCTATTTCAAATTCCTAATATTGGGTTATGTTTTTATATTTCCCTATATTATCATATTATATGTACAAACTATGGGATAACCCTTTCACTCTAATCACATGTTTTTTTTTATTTTTGTGAATTCATTATGATATTGAATTTTTACAATGATTCTTTTATTGAAAAAAATATCATAGTGAATACCATACCCATTTTCAAAATTGAGTTTTCACGATTATAAAAATATTCTAATTTGGTTTGGTAATTATATATATTTTTCCATATTCCATTTTTGTGAAATAATATATGATGATTAATTATGACATGTTGAATGATGTATGTTACACACCAAAACATTAGAATGAAATTAATGGGATAAGGGAACCTATAATTCAATAGATATCAAATGAAATGAGTAATGTTTAATTTCATTAAATGACTTTTTTATACATATATAGGACCTAATTTCATTATGGATGTTGTTACTCTTGGATGTATTGGTTGTTTTTCCTTTACATATGTTTATGGTGTAGTTCTTTGAGTTGTTTCCACATTTTTTATGTTATGATCGTCATGATATATCATGTATACTTATTTATGTTTATAATTAATACTATTTTATGACCCACTAATATGCATATGATCTAATATTTTTCAACTAATTCCATTAGTATTCATTTAATGGGATTTATTATTATGTCTCTCCCAATGTAATCCCAAGAATTTTTAAAATCCATGGAATTTTAGAATCATTTTATAGATAGTTTCAATAATATTATTTTATCCCATATACAGGATGTTATTGTATGTAACTAATTCCAAAGGAACTATACAACTCAGTTTTTTTTCTTGTATTATGCATTTTTGATTTATTAATACTTAATTAATGATTAATAAGAATCATGGTTGTTATAGTTGGTGATAGTGAAAAAGTTTAGTTAATTTTGGTATTATGATTATGAAAAGTCTAGAGAAGGAATTAGGGATTAGACTAATTATATAATATAATATCCCGACATTCTGTTATATATAGATTAAGTGTTTTATAAAAAAAATACATCTGTATCCAGATACAAGATGTGGATTTAGTTCTATAAGAGATGTACCTACATTTAATAACATTGAAAATTTGTGTTGGGCTAGACATTCTCTAACCTAGTATAAAAACACAGGCCATACATCACACATGGATTGATACTCTTGGGTTATATGATTTGGTAAATTCATAATCTCATTATGAACCATTATTAAGGGAATAAAAAATTTCATAATAATATATGTTAGGAAATAGATCAGGTATAACATTGAATGAATCCTATAATCACAGAAGTTAAAGAGAAAAAGTAAATTTAAATGTTTTAACATTAATTTCATTTTATTCCCAGATATTTGATAAAAATTTTATATAAGTATCCAAAATTTCACATTTATTATAATAAATTACAATAAAAAGGACTACTCTGGTAGAAAATGAATGCAACATGAAGTGTGGTGACTACCCTAATATGATGGCCATCCTAATGGGAGTAGAAATTATAATCATTATCTACAATACACTCTCAAATTAATCATATTTATTATAAAAAACCTATATTATAAGGACCAACCTGCCTATGTGTGAATAAATATCGAATGTGAGATTTATGTGACAATGGCCTCCTCTATTCTATGGATCAACTGATCCATTAATCATGGAATAATGGACTAAATACACTGATAAGAAAATCTCCATCCATATATGTTATGAACAAGATAATGTTCTAATGGATATTAATAATAAGTATGAATGAGCTGATACATTGTTTAAATTGATCAAGAATACGATTCATAAGGAAGAGATCGAAGTGGTGGAGTGGAAGGAATTCCAAAAAATGTGTATTTAAAATCAATTCTTCAAACCCTATGACATCAAATAGAAATTTATTTCTTTTCCAACAACTAATAAAACATCAAATCAATCGGGTCATATGATGAAAACATCAGAAGACTATTGTGATAAACCCCTGCCTTTGTAATTACAATCAAAATCAAGGTGGACAACTTCTTCTGTGGGCTAAAACCTAATCTACAAAAATCCATGGTGATCCATGTCCTTGATAGATATGAGGAAATTATCTGATATTCCATTAAATTCAAAATGATGATTATTGAATCTCAAGGGTAACACAAGTTTTATAATTTTAATGAATATTTTAATTTTATTAATCTGATACAGAAATTGAATGGTGCCATGAAATTTCAAAATCCCACTTATAAAAGAAGTTGAAATAAGAACCTCAAAAATGGAAAAGTGGGAATGAAGTAATGAATCGTATTGTGATGAAAGCACACCTATAAAGCAATTTTGGATAGTAGAAAAACTTATTCAATAAGAATAATTGATTTCTCCAATCAACCATCAAAACATTTTCCATTGCTTCAATTTAATGGAATAATGGAACTTTTCAAACCAATGCACTGAGAAACATGTTTTTTGAGACAACCAATAACGTCCTAGGAAGAAAGTGTATCTTTTCAAATCACAACCACTTAGGTGGATCTTCAAAACTAACTGGTCATCGGCATTCCAGTTATTCATTAAATAATTATGAACATACTTTTTTTATTCTGGTTCTACATATTTATTCATATCCCGAAATGTTTTATAATTATTGAAACACCACCATAGTGCAAGGAAGTTGGGAAGCTAGTGAAAATTAAAAATTGTTCAATTATTCCACCCCATGTTTATGATTCTTTTTGTATTACAATTTGAGGTATAAACATCCCTACAGAACGTAGTATAATTCCATTTTTTATATTTAACTCATTTATGTGAATATATTTGATTTCCCTATATTAAGTCAATATAAATTGTTATGAGATGAAAATCATTCTATGTATTGTGAGTAGACCCCCAATTCATAAAAATGAAAAGAGGAGAATGAAAAATCATTAGAATATTTATTAGAATCATGGGTACTTTTTACAAATTAAAAAACATATAAATCTCTAATAATGGGCACTATGGAAGGAACTATGCTTGATCACCTTTATATTTTGAGAGAATACATTGGTATGTTTCCCAAGGATTTGGCAGGTCTTCCTCCTAACAAAGTGGTTGGTTTTTCAATCTAGCTTAAGTATGGGTAATATATATTAACTGAGGATCAAAATTGAATGGAAGTTGTCGACATGAGGAGATGATGAAACAACTGTAGGAGAATATGTATAAAGGCTTCATATGGCCTTGTGCTTCACCATTATGATTCACCATTCTGATTTTTCAAGACGAAGGATGGGTCAATTCACCTTTTCACAATAATCATGATCTCATCAAGGTCATGATAAACAACATGTATCCACTTCCTCGGATTTATGACATATTCAACAACTAACTTAGAGGAAAACAATTTATCCAGAGAGGATTTATTTAGGGATATTACTATGTTTTGGGAAATAAGGTAGATATTCACATGACTGGTTTTTGTACAAGTGATGGGTAGTATGAGTTCACATTGATGCTATTTCGACTCACTAATTGTACACAATTTTCATGGACTTAATGAATATGGTCTTTAGATATTACCTTGAAAATTTTTTAGTTGTCATTATAGATTATATTCAAATATACATAAAAAGAAATATGATCATGGGGAGTGTCATAGAACTGTGCTAAAAAACATATGAAAGATGAATCATTGTTCAATGTAAATACAATTTGAGTTTTCATAGAGGGATGTCTCACTCTTATGGAATATAATAATAAGAAATGTGACTTCTATGGATCCTTAAATGATAGAATCAATTAAAGAATGTAAAAGGTAAATATTTATGAATCAATATCTATATTTTCTATGGTTAGGAGTGTATTATCATTGATTTATAAGAAATGTATTGCAGTTTTCATAACCTATTACTAAGATAACCAAAAAGAGATTTAGGTTTTCATAGAATGATGACAATGAATAGAGTTTCATGGAGTTTAAAATGTGTCTTATCACTACACCAATTCTATCACTACACACAACTTTTTAAACATTCATTGTATTGAATGATGCTTCGAAAAATGGATTGGGTTTTTTTTAATGTAGAATGAAAAAGAAATAGAATATACTTCAAGGCTATTTAAATTATATAAACCGAAATACATAACACTTGATATAGTTTGGGATTTAACTATCTTATCTTTGAAAATATGGATGACTTATCTCTTTGAGGAAAATTATAAAACATATAAGGATAATCAAAATCATCATATATATAATCACATTGAATGGGTTGACTGAGGACTATGACTACTCAATCTACTAACATCCTGGTAATGAAAATAAATTGGTTGATGCACTATATAAAAAGGATACAAACTTTCTATCCTTTTTTGAGAAGTTGGAGGGATCTGATATTCTTATATATCAGAAGTATGGACATGGGAATAATAATGGAAGTAACATCATTAATTCTTCCATAGATGACTTCTCTACTGTCTCTTATTAAATGGTTAAAGGATGATCAATGAATGGTTGAGGGAATTCAAAATAAAGTTGATACATTATGTAATGGTAAATCCTCAGAGTTTGATTTTTGTAAAGATATAATTGTGGGATTTGGTAAAAGACAATGTATTCCATCAAATAATTTTTTAATGAAAATAATAAAGTATAATCAACATAGTTTGGCATTCTCCATTAACTCATGAAGAAGAAATATGGATCTTTAATTTTTTGAGAACTATTGGTGGGAAAATATATAGAAAGTGATTGTTGATTATAACTAAATGTTCCTAGTATGTCAGTATGTGATGGCTAAAAAGAATAAGTATCAGGAAATTAATCGTCCATTATTTATATCATAATATAAATGTGAAGATATCACAATGGAATTCATCACTTGACATCCAAAAAAATCTATTGTAAATAATGATATTTTGTTTTTTTTATTTATCTTTCAAATACATGTCACATTATAAAAATTCTAAAGGACATCACACATGATCAATATTCATGAATACACAAAAAATAAGTTTTAAGGATGCATGGAGTACCAATATTGTTTTTATATATTTTAGATTTTAGATTCACTGCCATATTTTTCAAAAGACTTAAACATGATCTAAACACTGAGATGAAATTCATTGCAACTTGTCTTCCAAAATATTATTTCCAAATGACTGGACTATTGAGATACTATAAAACATGGTTCGAGCTTGTTCTATGGATTTCAATTGATTTAGGGACCAAAATATTCTTCTATTCATGTTCACATACAATAATAGTTTCAACTATATCATTCGAAAAGATCCATATGAATCCATTTATCAAAAGAGGTACAAAACACCAGAATGTTGGAATGAATTTGGGGAATGAAAACATTTAGGTCCTGAAATTGTGGAGGAAATTCTGGATATTGTTATCACTTTTAGTAGCACATCATGTATGATTAGAGTTAATTTTAAAGCATTACTGGAAATCCTAGAAAAGAAGTGTTTGATGTTGGAGACATGGTAATCCACATGATATCTTCATAAAAAAGTGTGATGATATTTAAGAAGAAGAGAATGTTTATTATAGGTTACATCGAATAATTTGGTATGCTTGATCGCATCAGAGCAGTCGCCAATCATATTTCACTCCCACTTAGCTTATATCATGTACATGATGTATTCCATTTATCCCACTTGAGAAAATATATAATAGACCCATAAAATTTAGTCAATGAATAGGTGGTACCATTAGATATTGATAATTCCTATGAGTAGAATTTGGTGATGATCCTATAAATATTTTTATACAAAATAAGATAATTCACTGTATCAATGTGTTGGGGAGAAACCACATGATTGAAGAAAAGATGTGGGATCAAGGGTATATGATGAAACAATGTAATACTTATATATATTATTATGGGAAAAGATAATTTTGAGGGTGAAATTTTATAATGGGGCAAGACATTAATGACCCTAACTATTATAAATAAAAATATACTTCTAATGAAATGATAAGAAAATATAATTCTATGTATATGAAAATAGTTCCCTTAATTATGTGGATGTGAGTCAAACTCATAGAAAAATGATATGAAAATATTAATATATATAATATGTTTTTGGTGGATTAAAAATTTATTTAAAAGATAAATAATATGAACATAAAATACAAATATTTCAAAGAGAACCAACATATTTGGTTGGGGATACCATTTATTATATTTTTACATTAATTTTTTGTCATTAAGATTTCATGATTCATAATATATTTTCACATAATAATTAATTATTTCCCAAAAATTGAATTGTCTCAGAAAATGATGAAAAATTAACTATGGTTAAATTATTTGATTTGATTAATAAATAATTTTTATTTTATCTTAATATTTCTCTAATTATTTGAATTTTCAATTTTAAAATAATTTCAACATTTATTAATAAATGTTGCATTTTTCTGACAATAAATTTTTTTAATCCTTATGAAAATTACATTTGACTTCATAAATATTATATCATAATTTATATTTTATTATACTTATTTAAAAAAAATTATTAATATATTATTTATTTCTATAATTCATTTATTCATGAAAGTATATTACTTACTTGAATATGATTATTAACCAAAAATATTATTTTTGTATTATTTTACGGAAATAAAAATAATTTATAATGTTACCATAATATAATTAAAATATATTCATCAGTATATCAAAAATTACTTAATCATAATGATAGGGTCTTTAGATTTATCCCATTAATACAAAGAATAATGTTGGGATAACCTCAAAATTTTTATAGGAACCACTGTAAAAAACCCATGGATACTTGTTGGTTTCTATGAATATATTATATTGATTACAAATCATAAATAATAATGAAATCAACCACAATTACTATATAATCCCACCCATGATATCATTTTTATTTTGTAATACTCTTCAAAGCAAATCAATAATGTTCCATACACTCTATATAGTCTTTACAAGGAACCCTAAAGCTATAAATAATCACATCCAATGTTTTTCAGTCACACATTAATGTAAAGGACCTTCCAATCCTTCTTTCAGTTCATGAAACTTTTTTGTCATTACTCATTTTTTGTAAAGTCCCAGAATTTCCATTTAATTTTTTTTAAATGAATGGGAATTTTATGAGTCAACTGTTTCTAACAGCGCATGATTCGGAGGCCTGGTGTTCCTGGAATCAGTTTCTAATGTTTTTTTTAAGCTTTAGTTAACGTATATAAGCAGTTTTCATGAAAAAGTGGAGTAACTCTTAAACGAGAACTCAGAACAGAAATATGAGGGCACTGTTGCGCTCAAGATGGCGAGTTTACACTAGGCGCCACTTAATTTTTGTCGGCGTGGGCCTCCTGTAGGAAATCCCAAAAATGGAATAACCGTAAATATAATAAATAAATATATTATTTTCTTTTTAAAATTATTATAAATCACAAATGGAAACTCAGATTAAAAATACGAGACAACCACTAAACTCGTGATGGAATTATTTATTAAAGAAGATACAAAATTTGGTCGGCGCGGGCCACCAGAAAATGTTATTTTTTGGCCTCATTTAAAATAATTATGTGACAATTATTTTATTGTAAAAATTTTAACATCTAAAAAGTAACTCAGATTGAAAATATGAGAGTACAATTGGGTTCGTTGAGGCATGTTTCACATAGTCAGAGCCTAACCTTCATCGCAGTGAGTCGAGGGTGACTCTTATAATTTTCCGATCATTTTTTCGGGTACATTCAGTAAACGCATGAGCGGCATTTTGTATCTTTTGAACCGGTGCTCGGAATTAAAATGGGATCACACCGTTAAAATCGTTGTGCAGATATTCTCTTAAGAATTCTTTCACCTCGACGATAGTTGGTCAAGGGTGAAAGTTAGTTTTTGGGTTTTTCGTGGAAATAATAAAATAAAACAAACACATGTTTTATTTTATTTTATTTGTAATATTTACTCATTGTAGAGGATGGAAGTGAGGACCACCGTACCATAACCTCCCATGAGAGGTTATGGTAGTGGGGACCACCCAAACCACATCCTCCCATGAGAGGTTATGGTGGTGGGGACCACCCAGTTTAAAACCCCCTTGAAACCACCCATTTATTGGGAGAAACCTCTAAAATCCCTCATAAATGAGGGAGATAATCTTTACCTCCTCCACCATAATTGTTCCAACGCACATACAATTAATTTTGGACAACTCACTGCATCGTTGCGCCAAGGTAAATTAATTGGCCTACCCCTTTTTTGAAATTAAGTATCAGTTTTGTTTGAATTTATGAAGGTTCCTAATAAATGAACCGTCATAAATTTCAATGATCTTTACCTACCACCCCCCTCTCCTATATATATAGCTTGGGAGGAGTATTTGGGACGGCTTCACCAAGCGATGAAGCGCTGGTAAAGTGTCGTGATTCCCATCACTTGGAGGATTAGGCTCTCTAATGAAGAATGCCCCACCGACGAAGTAAACTGACCCCCTTTTACCTTTTTCCTTGGAACTTCATCCGATGTGGGACATTCGCATCTTTGATTATGATGAACTGACGCACGAGCCCAGAATTTTAGGTCTGTGACAGACGAGATGAACATCGACAAATTCACCTCCTTCATTCTTGTGCTAGAGACGTCAAGAGAGCATGGTAGATGGATTTTTGATTTAATTTATGTATGATTTTAAACCCTTATTATTCATCGTTTGTTGAGCACTACGTTTACAAATTCTATCGTCGTAACGAGGAGGGTTCAGGCCGCACGAACAAGGCCCCACCCTCTCCACTTTTCTTTTTCATGATTAATGATGATAGAGGTGGTACACGCGGTGATGGTAAAAAAGACGGGGATCAAAGGCCTCGCTACCCACGGCCTCCGCGCACCGCTGCGCTTCGACGCCACTGCCCAACACACTGCCTGACGCCCCCGCGCAGCTACCCGGCGCCCCTACGCAGCTTCCCGGCGCCCCCGCACCGTAGCCCGGCACCACCGCGCCGCTGCCCGTTGCCCCTGCCCTACTGCCTGGCGCCCACACACGCTGCCCGGAACCCCCGTCGTGGCTTGCTTGGCACCCCAGCACCCTGCCTGGTGTCCCGACACCCTGCCTGTCACCCACACACCCTGGTCAGTGCACCAGCGCCCTGCCTGGTGCACCCGCGACATCTAGGTGACTAGCCGGCCTGCCCATTCTCCGCACAACCTACATACAATCCTCCCGGCCATCGGCCTCCCAAGCTGACCCACAGCGTCCCCCGTGGTGTCGCTAGCCGAACCGACCCGATGTCCCTAGCCGAGTTACCGAGTCACCTATGTGGCAACTATCGGGCCAAACCGCCCGTGTGGTCCACTGGGTCGGACCTTGTGACCTGGTCAAATCTTTGTGGTTTGACCCACCAAATGGGTCGGTTCAGAACCAGTGACTCTGACTAGGGCGACCCAGACCGGGTCGGCCCAGACTGGGTTCTACCGAGTCGGCCCGACCTTGTCCGACCGATCCCGGGCCTATTTCTGACCCATTACCTTCTTGGTCCATATCATTGGCACCGAACATCCATTTTATGTACCGTCAACGATGTCTATTTTTCTTGGATCATATCCGTCTCTTTGAGAATACCCCACAAGATGTTTGGAGTATAGTTCATATGCGGTCAGGTTGGATCGTACAAGAAAACAACAGGTCCCCCAGGACAAAAATACTAATAACTAACAGACCGAGCGTCCAATTGATGTGACATCTATTGCACTGAGACCAATATGATGAGTAAGTCCATTGAGATATTTCCATGTGAGACTTCGTGAAACTTGTAGCATCTCCTAGTAGATTGTGAAGCAGATCCTCCCTGAGATGTTCATATAGAGTGTGGAGACACAGAAGCTATAGATAGGATGACTGTTTGACCGATTCGACTCAGTGTGATTTGATTAACCTAGTGGACAGAGAGCCCGGTTTGGTGGAAGACCCATGGTAGACGGAGTGCCTGATAGTTGGCAGCAGACCGGCGGTACTCTACAGGAGGAGTACCTATGACGGCTATAGGGGGAGCGCCCGGTTTGGCAGCAGACCCACAGCGTATGGAGTGCCCTGTTTTGTAGTAGACCCATGGTACTCGACAGGAGGAGTACCTCAGCAGTCTACGGTTAGTGATAAGTGTCTCAGTGTCACGACATGCCCACTGAACTCGATAGAGAAAGAGTTCTCTCGCAGTCGTGGGTTTGATAATTAAAAATCATGGTTTGAGCTGATTTGTGACCTTTGTGTTTTTTCTTCATGATGGAGATGAGTTACATGATAAGTTAGGTATATGTATTTGTATATAACTATGTAATGGTTATCCATTAAAATATTACTTTATTTTTTATCCTTTTTGTATTTTGTGATACCTTGACGTTCTCGTTGTCCCTACCGTGTAATGTTATACTCATACCTACACGGGTTATGCATGCACCTCGTTGTGTTTTATGAAGATGACAGATAGTGCTAATGGAGGACGAGAGAGCAAGGACTAAATGGTACCCGGAGGAGGACTTTACGACGTATCAGTACACGGTGGATTCTGACAGACGAGGAGTTTTGTGGAGGCCATCTATACCTACCCTTCAGGTAGGAGCCCTGAAGTACGATCTAGGAGATGCTAGACACCTTCCACCTATTTGTACCTTTTTAGTTGTACTTGCATTTAGTTGAATTTTGACTTTACAGTTGGGCTGGTATTTTCCCCGTTTACATTCAGTACACTTGTTACACATCCTTTAATTAGTGTTTTCTTCTGTTTGAACTATGTTTGTGTGAGTTTATGATTTATAAAGGAAAAGCCTTCACAGTTTTAGGGAATTATGCCTTTGGTGCTAGTTGCCAGTCCCTGGTCGATGGAAGGAGGTCTTGGTGTAGTCACGATGCGGGAGCCGGGGGATGGGTTGTGACAAATTGGTATCAAAGGATTTGTTTCTACCAAATAACATAGTACTATGATATTTCTTTTCTATGAAGAAATATTCTTAAGGGTACCATGTGCGGTTTTCAGTTTAGGAAGTCCAGTGTTGGTGCGGTGGCTGACGTATCCCTATAGTAGGACCCTGACTACCAATATACAAAATTGTACATGTAAAAACTGATTTCATGTTTCTTTTCAAAAGTTTTTTTGTGTTAGTGAAAACCAGGTCTGCTCTACAGGTATAGAATTTTGACCATGTCACATATATTCAGGATGCCTCCACACAGATAGCCAGTTAGAGTTCTAAGAGAGTACACGATGACAGCCCACTGTGCGACGAGGCTCCGGTGTAGGGCCCTATTCTATGTTGGTACATTCATGTGGTGTACCAGCATCACCACCACCCATTGGGCAGCAGATTCCCCTAGAAACACTGGCCGAAAGTTCACGATGACTGAGTGTGTTTCACGAGTTCCAGCGGTATAGGCCTTCGTGGTTACGAGGCGAGATAGATTCCCAGGAAGAGGAGTACTGAATGTAGGAGATTACTAGAGTTTCCCACCTAGTTCGGACACTAGTAGGGAAGATATTGATCTTAGATACTAATTTTTTTTAGTGAGTGACCATTATAATTGTCTGTATAGTGATGTGGTTTCGGTACTTGGTCTATTTTCTGAGATGGTACCTTCAGGCAGTGTGCCAACTATATCACTGCTCATTTGTCAGCAGACACAATCAGTAGTAACGGTATAGTAAACTTGTACTCTAATTCCCTTACATGTGTTTCAACATCAAATACCCCTCATGTTCCAAGGAGATCCCGACTCATAGGTGGATGAGGACTGGCTTGAGGAGGTGGTTGGGAGTTCCCTTCAGCTTGTACAGTTTAGGCCGGATTTTATGTCGGTAGATGAGTATTCATCCAGGCATACCGATCGTTCCTGGTAATTCATGAATACGATAAGATCAGTGCTTCTGAGCTTGGACCTCCGAGTGAGGTGTGTTTATGGACATCCGAGCAAGCACTTTTTCCTCTGTACATTCATACCTATGTTAGGATGCTAGAGAGAACCATTGTGGTTGAATGTTCTTCGGCTGAGGAGATACATCAATTGAATGTTAGTAGTGGGAAAGTAAGAAACTAGCGCCAGTCCCAGAGTCTTGGGATTGTAAACTGTTTCGGAATGGGGGAGTTTTAAGAATACATGAATCTATAGTGCAGTAGATGTCAAAGTAGAGCCAGGAGAGCAGCATGAGGTGGTCTACATTTTGACATGTTACAGCATCCCCTTTTTGTAGACTCCACCAGTCTCAGGGATCTGGAGGGCGGGGAATGAGAGTAACTGCATGTGGTCCTGTATTGAGACCCAAGGGCTCTAGGAATTATTCAAGGTACGGACTGTGTCTACTACTAGATGCCGTATCAATAGACAAAATTACCAATCATTCCATCCTTCCACGAATCTTGTACCAGACATAGAGATTCTGGTTAAACCGTTGACATGACCCTCACGTATGGAGATACCTTTGAGAGGAGACTCAATAATCACACTTACACTAATAGTGTGATCTGACCCTTGAGGTGAGAGTTTCGATTAGAACCTCTTGGTGGCAGCGTCGAGGCGTTACGACGTTAGTTTGGGTATGGACTAAGAAACCACAGTTCATACAAAGATTGACTATTTTAGAAAAAAATGTTTTGGTTTATCTAAAATGATTGGATGGGGTTTTACTTGGTCAGAGAAAATGAAAACCCAGGAAGCACAGGATGGACTCATGAATAAGAGGGTGCAACCGATCACTCTTGAGTCGGACAAAATTACCTTTGTGGGAGACATCTCCAGATTTGTAGCACCACTGTCAATATTGACGAAGAAGGGGAAACCCTTCATTTGGTCGGAGAGATTCCAGCAGAGCTTTCAGGAGTTGAGGTAGAGGATTACTAGTGCCCCCTTCATGGGGCATCAAGAGGAAGGCTTTGGGTACGCAGTGTTTTTTGCGACGCATCAAGGACCAGACTCGGATGTGTCCTGATTCAGGAGATAGTAGTGATAGCGTATCGTTCTCGGTATCTGATACAACATTAGTAGAACTATGCTACCCATCACCTTGAATTAGCAGATGTGGTCATTTCATTGATGTTATGGTGGAACTACCTTATGGGTGAACGTTTTACTGTATAATCTGATCACAAGAGTCTCAGGTATATCTTCTCTTAGAAGGACCTGAACCTGAGACAATGATGATGGATCGAGTTCCTCCTGGACTATGACATCGAGATATTCCATACTAGAGAGAAGGGGAATGTTGTAGAAGATGCTCTCAGCATGAAATCAGGCATTCAGTTTCTAGGAGAGGAGACAGAGCAGTTGGATTCCTTACATATATTTTTTGTGGATAGGGATAGAGCATCCTTTCTATAGTCTCTTACAGTCACTCCTCCCCTTCTTCACCGAGTCAGGGAGGCACAACATGGAGACTTTGATTGTGAAACATGATGTTCTTAGATATCTACATGTCAAGAACCTGATGGATTTTCTGAAGGTGGGGAGCATGAAATAATTTTCATAAAATGTACCATGGTACCAGTTTTACTTCAGGACTAAGTGTTGTGTGAGTTTTACACTCCCCCTCTAGCAGTAAATCCAGGATTGGTGATGATGTATTAGGACCTCAGACGACAACACTAGTGGAGAGGTATGTAGAAGGCAGTAGTTGAGTTTGTCTCACATTACCTCACTTGTTAGCAAATGAAGGTAGAGCATCAGGTACCAGTAAGCTTGGTTCACCCATTAGAGGTCCCAAAGTGGAAGAGTGGTGATATATCCATGGACTTCGTGATGGTTCATCCATATATGTCTAGGGGACATGACTCTTTTTGGGTGATTTTTGACCGAATCCCCATGCATGCCCACCTCTTTCTGACCAGAGATGGTATGAGCTACCACATAGAAAGTGCAGGTCATCAGGAGCAGCTCAAGACTGTATAGAGCAAACAGAAGTCTTATGCTGACAGAAGATGGAGACCTCTGGAGTTCAAGTATGGAGACCACATCTTTCTACGTGTCACACCTCGAAGAGGTCTACGATGATTTGGTCGAGGAGGCATGTTATCGCCGAGGTTCATTAGCTCTTTTCAAGTCCTCAAAAGTGTTTTTAAGGTGGCATACTGCTTAGCTATTCCACATCAGTTGCACCACATGTGTGTTGTCTTCCATGTATACCAGCTGAGGAGAAACGTGCACAACCCTTCCCACAAAATCGACCATGGTGAGATAGAATTTGATGATGGGGAAAGTTTTACGGAGGTTCTAGTCGAGATTGAGGATAAAAAATAGTATATCCTTCATGTACGGTAGATACCTCTGGTGTGTGTACACTGGTATCATAGGAACCTCTAGAAGAGGCCATGGGGAGTAGGAGGCTCAGATGCATGCTCAGTACCCCAACTTGTTCCCTTAGTTGTGCATTGTGGTTTACAGGGACATAGAGCCCTTAGGTGGTGAGAATGTAAAGACTAGTAATTTCCATGTAATTTTTTTTTAAATTTATTGGGAAATTTATGAGTGAACGACTTCTGACAGCTCATGATTCTGAGGCCCGATGTGCCTGGAATAAATTTGTGATGTTTTTGTTAAGCATAAATTAATGCATTTAAGCAGTTTTCATGAAAAATAGGAATAACTCTTAAACGGTAACTCAGATCAGAAATATGAGGGCACCTTTGCGCTCAGGATGATGAGTTTACCCAAGGTTCGACTGAATTTTAGTTGGCATTGGCCTCCTCTGTGAAATCCCAAAAATGGCATAAGCGTAAATAAAATTATTAAATAAAATATTTTACTTTTCAAATGCTTATAACTCACAAACCGTAGCTTGGATTAAAAATACGATACCACTGCTGAACTCATGAGGGGTGCTTTATTTAAGCCGATACTAACTTTGGCCGCCGCAGGCCACCAGAAAAAGACAGTTTTTGGCCGCAAATAAAAAAATTAAGTGACAATTCGTTTATTGTAAAATTTGTAACTTCTAAATGGAAACTCGGATTGAAAATATGAATGTACCGTTGGGTTCATTGGGGCGTTTTGCTAAATTCTACCACCGTAACGAGAATGGTTCGAGCCGCATGAACATGGCATGACCCTCTCTCTTTTTATTGTTCTTGATTGATGATGATAGAGGCAGAACACCTGACGACGACGATGAAGACAGAGATCAAAGGCCACGCTACCCACGACCACCGTGCAATCCCGTGCCCCGACCGCTTCCCGGTGCCCCGGCGCACCGCCCGGCGCCACCATGCCTCTACCTGACGGCCCCGCCCTGCTGCTCTATGGCCCCGCGCAAATGCCTGGCGCCCCCGCACTGCTGCCCGGGGCCCCCGCACCTCTGCCCGGAGCCCCCGTGCCGCCACATGGCGCCCCCTCACAACCGCATGGCGCCTTCGTGCCAATGCACAGTGCCCCCGCGCAGCTGCTTGGCGCCCATGCGTGCTGACCAACACCCCTGCTGTGGCGTCCCTGGTGCCCCGATGCCCTTCCCGGCATCCTGAAACCCTACCTGGAATCCACAGAACCTGCCTGGTGCACCCTCGCACTACCCGGTGCACCTGCGGCCTGTCAGTGACCATCTGGCCTACCCGCGACCCATGCGGCCTGCCAGCTGGCCTCCCGACAACAGGTCCCCCAAGCCAACCAGTGGCGTTTCCCATGGTGTGTCTAGCTGAACCGACCCTGTCTCTCAGGCTGAGTTACCGAGCCGCCTACTTGGCGACTATCAGGCTGAACCGCCCTTGCTGTCCTCTAGGTCGGGCCCTGCGGACCGGGTCAAAACCTAACGGGATGACCCACCCAATGGGTCGGCTCAGACGAAGTGAGTCAGAGAAGGTCGTCCCAGACAGGGTTGACCCAGACTGTGTCGACCCAGACTGGGTTGGGCCGAGTCGGTTCAACCGGTTTGGACTGCACCAGGGCCCAATTCTGACCCATTACCTTTTTGGGCCATATTTTTGGCATTGGACGTCCGTTTAATGAACCGTTAGTGGTGTCGGTTTTTCTTAGAGCATAACCGTCTCTTTGAGAATACCCTATAGGAGTTTGGGGTATAGTTGAGATATGGTGTTGTTTGATCGTACATAAAACCAACCATGCCCTGGGACTAAAAGGCCAATAACTCATAGACCGGGTGTCTGATTGACACACCATCTTTTTCATTGAGACCTCTATAACGTGGAGGTCCTTCGAGATACAATCACATGAGACTTTGTGACATAAGGAGTATCAAACAATATCTCATGGAGCAGATTCTCCCTAAGATGAGCGTACAAAGTGCAGTGACCTAGTAGCTGTAGACCTGACAACTGCTTGACTGATTCGACTTGTAGTGATTTGATTACCTCAGTCGACGGAGTGCCCAATTTGGTTGTAGAACAATGGCAGAAGAAGCGGCTGGTAGTTGGTATCATACCTGCGGTAATCGATAGGAGGTGTACCTCTGACCTCTATAGGGGGAGTGCCCAGTTTGGCGGCAGACCGACAGTGGACAGAGCTCCCGGTTTGGCAGCAATGCAGCGATACTCGACAGGAGAAGTACCTCAGCTGTCTAAGGTTAGTGAGAAGCTCCTTAGTGTCCTGACAGGCCCATTGTACTCGACAGAGGAGGAGTTCTCAAGAATCCATGGTTTCGATAATGAAAATTCTCGGTTTGAGCTGAGTTATGACTTCTGTGTTTTCTCCTCATGATTAATATGAGTTACTTGATAACATAGTCATATGTATGGTCATATACCTATGTAATGGTTATCCATTGAAATATCACATTATGATTTATCCATTTTGGATTTTGTGAGACCTTGAGGGTCTCGGGGTCCCTACTTTGTATCGTTATACTCATCCCTACAGGGGATATGATTTCACCTTGTTGTGGTGGATGCAGGCGACATAGAGCGCTGACAGATGTCGAGAGCGCTAGGACTTCATGGTGCCCGGAGGAGGACCTTACGACGTATCGATACACGGTGGAGTCTGACGGACGCAGAGTGTTGTGGAGGCCATCTGTACTTACCCATCATGTAAGAGCCCCATAGGATGATCCAAGAGCTTCTAGACACCTTTTAGCTGTCTGTCCTTTTTATTTGTACTTACTTTCAGTTGTATTTGAACATTATAGTTGGCCATGTATTCTAGCCCCCCTTTACATTAAGTACACTTGTTATACTACTTTTTATTAGTTTTTGCTTCCGATTGTAATCTGGTTGTGTGTGTTTATGATTTATAAACGCAATACTTTCCCAGTTTTATGGAATTATGCCTTTAGTGCTAGTCGCCAGCCCCTAGCCTTTGGAAGGCGGGCTGGGGGTAGTCACGATGTGGGCCCCAGGGGACAAGTCGTGACATTTGTATTTTAATTTTTTATATTTTATTTCATTTAGAAACAATAAATTAAAACAAATTGATTGTATTTGGTGATATACCATTCATAATCTCTCTTATTAACTCTTTCTTTAACCACTCCAGTGTCATAATTTAATATGTGATTTCTCTCTTCTAAATTTCATTCAATCACTAAATTTATGTTATTCATCTTAGTTTACCTTTATGATAGTTGGGATATTTTTTTTAGAATTCCCTATACTATAAAATTTTGTATAAATTAGTAGAAAGCCATTTCCCTATCATTATTCCATTCTGTGATCCTATTTTTATATGTGTTACCAAGCCAAAAAAATAGGATTATTTTAATTTTCGTCTTTATTAATGTTTCTTTATGATCATATGAGTTCTATTTCAAATTACTATGGTCATTCTATGTCATTCCATTATCTTTTTTATAACAAATTTTATGTTCAAATGATTATAGACCCCATTCTCTAACATCAACCAATTTTACAAGTTTTCATATGTCATTGTTAAACTAACCAAATTTCACTATAATTTTCCATACCAAAAAATTATTATAGTGAATTAGAAACAGATTTCTAATCATGCATGTTCAACTTTATAATATTATACGTCTTCTAGGGGGGCTTATCATTTCTGTATTACACATTCCTTTGTCATGGAATAAATTGTGATCATTAATGAATACATGATCTGTGATCTGTGTTGAACACTTATGAATGAGAATGAAGTAAGTGTGACAGGTGCACATGAAATTTTTTAACAATCCAATTCATTGGGGAATGTTTAGTTTCATGAAACAACATGTTGTTAAAGTTAGTTAACTTTAATTTTTATTGTATATTTTTTATCCTGGTTTATTGGAAGATTATCCTTGAACAAATTTTATAATGGTTTGTTTTAAGTTGATTTCACATTTTTAAATGTATGATTATAATGATATATCATGTCTCATAGTTCATGTTTATAAGTACCACTTTTTCATTACAAATTTATATTCAAAATTTCTAACACGTATAAAAATTTTCTAGGTTTAGTCCCTTAATGGGTTTTTTTGCACAACAAATTCATATATTTTTTCCTTGATATCCCATACAGATTTCAAAGACGATGAATTTTAGAATCATGGTAAATATTTTTTCAGTAATGTTATTGTATCCCATATTAAAAATGTAATTATTTGTAGTTAATTTCCTAAGACAATCTACATCTCGATCTATTGGGTTGTATTATGTGTACTTTTATTTAACAAATCAACAATTAATGATTAATAAAGGGCATAGATATTATAATGAAAGTGAAAAATAAATTAAGGCTATATCAATATAGTTGTATACAATCAATAAAAAACTCATCTTACCTTATCTATATGAACATAGTAAAATACACCCCCTTTCAACATAATATAAGACTAAAAATATATTACAAGATAATTAAAAATCACTAAAATATTTAAATAGGAACAATGGGAAATAATTAGGGACACACTAGAATAGAATGATACATGTAATAAAGAATAAAATTTTCCTCCAAATGAAAACTGAGTCATAATTAAATGTTACAATTATTACATTAGTGGTATACCATAAAAACTAGTACAAGTTATCATGAAGAAAAATCTTTCTCATAAAAATCATTCAAAAAAATATAGTTTTTATACATAGTAACAAATAATAATAGGAAAAAACATATCCAATTTATATCTAATACACCAAAAATAATTCCATAAAAAAATATACTAGGTTCCATGTATTATTGATCATTACAATCAAATATTAGTTTCAATTTATTTAATAATTTAATTATTCCAAAACAATATTTGAAGAATTCTATAAACACATCATGGATATCATAAAAAAATTATATTTTCATTTGAAATGAAATTCAACCAATAATTATATAATTAGTTTTAAAATAATGGAAATTCCTAAAAACATATACATCACTCCAAGAGGCTATCAGTCTCCGTCAGTGGTGGTAGTTAAAGATAAAAATACAATCACCGGAATCGATCTCTAAATTAAAAAATAAATTTTAGAGAATATAAAATAACCCAAAACCCTAATTTCACATTGATTAGGGTTCATGGGAGGAAATAATAATTTCTTAAAGGGATAGGTAACATGATGATATATTACATAAGATGGAGAATTTAATATGTTTGTTAAACTAAAATGATTAATGAAAATGGATGTAAATATTAATGGATCATGAAGTTGGATGTAACACCCCAAGAATATTGTTTTTATTCCAATTTAATAAACTATATCAAATCATTATCATAATTCATTTGAAAAAAATATATATTATAAATACGATACATTTTTATGAAGTATGATATTTGGATAAATGATAAACATAAACACCTGATGATTATACAATATGATTCATAATTATGAAAAATGTGAGTGGAATAAAATGGAATATATATAGATGTATAACATTTATAAAATGAAATCCTCATTCTTTTTCATGATGATTGTGTCCCTGATCACAACTATAGAATAATAATATGAAATAGAGATATTATTGGAATAATTAGTGAAAATCTAATGAATAAATTTATGTATTATTTATTTCTTTATTTGGTGTTTTATATAGGAGTAAGATATAGCAATTATAAATATTCTCAAATCATGTATGGTCAATAGAAATACTGGAAATCAATATATTGTTATTTCAAATATATAATTTAAATATTTATAATGTGTAGTTTTATTATTAATAACATATATAAAATAATATATTTCAAAAAGAATAATTTAAGACAAAAATATAAAATATTTATTTATAATAATTTTCCATGTATTGGATTTTGTACTTAAAATATTATCTTGATTAATGTTTTATATAATGTACTTATAAAATTATAATATATAGTTTTGTACAAATGGATTGATAAAATAAAATTTTATGAATTTAATTAATTAACATTTATGGTATATGGTGAATATTATTTAATATAATGATTATATATTTCAAAAATGTTTTTCTATATTATGTGGATTTTATTTTTAATAAATATCATGTAAAGAATGTATTTGACTAAATTTGATGACAATATAAAATCTAAAATTAATTATCCTCCTTTTAATAATTATAGTTGGGAACGTAATATTAATAAATTAAATATATACTCGACTGGTATAATTTCCTAAAAATTGATTTATATTTTATATTATTTTATATTAATATTATATTATATAATACCATTATATATAATATTATAAAATGCTTCAATACTGTTTTCCTAATATAAGTTACAAATTTGGTAGTGAGTATATTTAAGATTTACCTGAAAATTTAGTTACTGAAGGAATCATTATTCAATATAAGTTTTTATTATATTATAATGATTTATTCTTAATTTTATTCAAATATTAAATTTAACTATATTTTTAAACTAATATTAAAAATTTGTAAAAACATACATATATTCATTTGACTATATATTAAAATAAAAAAAAATAAAAATAATTACTATTTAAATTTCAATTTTCTTGTAGAGTATTCAATATATCATATATTATAATTTTTTGGATAGATTTTTCTTTTTTGTAAATAAAATTACAGTGAATGTATATGATGGTTGAAATCATAAAATTTATGCTGGCTACAATGGGTCATATTATATTTTTACAAAGAAAAGTATTTGAAATTTGAAATAATTAATAAGGTTAAATGGTAAATGTTGAGAATATATTTTGGATGTTTTAGTAAACGTGGGTATTTATTTTTATAGAATATATTTTTTATATTTTAATATTAAAATGACATATGTCACCAACATTCACTCTCAAAAAATTTCCAAACTCATATGTGAAACAATCTATATCGATCAATTAACAAAGGATCCAACATAAATTTCAATATGTTTCACATATAAAAGGGTATCACTACCACCAACATCATTAAAAATATTTTTTATAATATAAAAATATTATCTGCCATTGAGTTAATTCCTTTTTTTCTCTTATTGATAATAATGTTTACCAATTCATTCAATCTCGTTAACTATTTCAGAAGATTATTTATGTCATCATTGTGAATACAATACAATCTATATTTTTTTAATCAATATCATTATCATCCCAAAAATTCTAAAAAATTTATCAAATTTATATTAAAATTCATTTGGAATCATTTTTATACTAACATTTTGTTTTATTTTTTTAATAACATCAATCTATCTCTTTCACATCAATTGGAAGATGAGAATTTATATAGTGTTCTATGGGGACTATGGCCTTCATGAATAGCATGTAATATTTTTTTTAATTTCCATATATTTATGGTTTTAAAAATGAATTAAATTAATAATACTTATTTTCATTAAATTATTAATATTTTAAAATTTCAATTTTCTTGATCTTTTATAACTCAATCAGTTATAGATATACATCATGTTTCAATTAAAAATTTATAAAATTGACCCACGCAGATTTCATATTCTAAAATTGTGAATAATTATCTTATGGAATGAAATTAGAAAGTTATAAATGATGATGGACTGAATATTTAGTTATTAAAATTTATCTATTATTGATGAACATTATATAAATTACTGTGGATCGACATTTTATATTACTAAGCTAATATAGAAATGCTTAACATATAATATGTTAGAGTGCTTAACATATAATATGTTAGAGTGCCTTTGTCCAATTAGGAATCCAAGATAAGTGCTTATTTTCACAATTTCTAATTCCAAGGGAGATATTTATAAATTTTATATTATATTTTTATATTTCATAATCACATCCAATGTATGTTTAATTTTCATTAATATATTGAAATGTAATTGGATCGTTAAACTCTTTAATTTTTCATCATTCAATGGAATTTCATTGAAAAGTCTACATAAATTTTAATTTTATTTCTCATTTAACTTTTATTTCAATGAAGTATAATTTATTTAACTGCCTTCTTTTATATGTTTGGATTATATAAAACCATATAAGATTTCAATATCATAATTTTCTATAAATTAATTTTGTATGAAAATCCTTTTCATTTTCCTCAGTTTAGTATCAATTGATTTAATATTTAATAAAGACGTAAGGTATCTTTTTTAAACAATATATTTTTATTTATTTATAAATATTATTTTATAACATCTTTATTAGATTTTTGACTCATTTTAACCATTATATTTTGTATTTCTTTTCTTTTATAGTTAATGTGATTTAAATAAATTTACATGAAAAATATTTTTGAGTGATTGAAGCTTCAACATTATAATGATGTAAGAAAGGGGTTTTCATGACCCAATAATTTTACATTACACATAATTGATAATATTTCAATATTTTCTTAGTATATTTATATAATATATTAAGATTAAAATATAATATATGTACTTTAATTTTTATATGGAATTGAAATCATCACATCAACTTTTTCTTCGTGGATATAATTCTTTCTTTATAAAAATATCCCAAAAAATATAAATTGATCAAAATCTTCCATTTCAAAATAAATGATTACATTTCCTTATTAATTATTTAAAAATCATAATAAATAATAATTAATATTGTTATTATAATTATATATACATCATTTAAATTGGATTCATATACAGTTTATAATAATTTTCATGTTATTAATGGGTTTAAAATTTTAATAAGGAATATAATTTCACATTCATGTCATTAATATTATATTCTAATATTTATGATTTATATTTTCTTTTATATCAATGTTACATTTATGGATATAAAATAATTGTATATTAAATATAAAAAAAGGATTTTGATTTTTTAATTTTACCCATATGATTATCTTTTGATGATAATTTTTAAACTGTTATATGGGACCTCCTTCTAACTAAAACAATTATTATTGTAATATCTATAAATGATCAATCTATTATAGATTTATTTTTAATGAAGAATCATTAAATTTATTTTAGGAAAAATTTCATCTCGTTTAAAAGAGTTTTAATTGAACTTAATCAAATTTTATTTGATATTTAATGTGTTAATAAGGTGAAATGTTTTGAAATCCATGTTTTTCGATGTTTTTTTTTGACATGATGGGTGATTAAGTTAATATAGTACACATTTTTGTGGATTATTGTTATGTGAATAATGGGATTCAATATAAACCATTAAAATATTTAGTAAATAATTATACGTCATAAGATAAAAGCATTAATTGAGTATTTATTGTAGATCCTAGATGGAAATCAGGTATTGATTGATTCCTAACCATGTTATGGGAATCATGAATTGATACCTACTCCATAAATCCATGTATAAATATGAAAATTATTTCTCAAAATTGTATTTACATTTCATGTTTCATTGTTATATTATATTTCCATAGAAGGTACCATTATAATATCATAAGAATAATTTTTTCCCAAGGAATTGTTATTATTGTATCATAATTACATAGTTTTATTCAATGGTATATAATTGGATAATTTATATTAAATTTTGTTCAATCATGAATTATAGGAAACACTAAAAAATTCCAAGTACTTTTAATAAAATATTGTCCACACACACACATTTAATCTCATTGTATAATGTTCTAACCATTTATAACATATTTATTATTATTACTATACAAATAACTTCATCACACTCATTAAATTATCCACCTCATCATGAAATATTACGGATGAATATATTTAGAATAAACATTTTAGTATTCAATTAGTGAGAATTGTAAATGAAATATTGTGTAATAACATTATTATTCATATAATGTAACAAAATAATGATATGGATTTGTTTAATTAGAATATTATTTTTGAGATATAAGGATTAAATTTTGAAAATAATTATGTTTTAATAATTGAAACAATAATAATTATGATATCTTATATGACACCAAATATTGAGATTAAAAGAACCAAAAAAATACTACATAAATAAGACCATAATTACCTATCTTTTATATTTTGTTGGTATTAATAAGTATATAATGATTATGATATATACGTGTATATATCATCCCTTATATGATTTACTATATGGATTAATATATAGTAAATCATCAATTATGTTTCTTAAAGAACAATTTTCCACAAAAAAAATTTCTTTCACAAATTTCTTTTACATAAATTTTCGTGGAAATATTATCTTTATTAATTTTATTTATTAAAAAAATTAATTTTGTTAAATAATATTTATTTTGAAAATCACAGTAGTAAAATTGATATGGTGTGAATTTTTTAAAAATCTTATAAATGATTGATTTTTTGATGTATAGTAATAAATAAATATTATTATTAAGAAATATATTTATGTTTCAATAATTTATAATTATACATTAGTTATTAAATTTAATAAATAATAAATTAGTATTAGTGTTTTTTGGGAATCTTAATTATGGTAATGTAATAAATATTATTTGAGATTTTTGTATAAAAATATTTTAAAAAAAAATCAATAATTTTAAAAAGTATTTTTATTTTCATTTTTATCCTATATTTTTTTTATTCAAAATATCAGAATTTAATTTGGAATGATTTATTACATATTTGTAATCATTGTTTTCGGTCATAATAAATATACACCTTTTAAAGTTTAGGTAATTTTATGGGTATACTTGGTATGATTTATAAAATTGCTAAAGGGTAAGTCAGGATAAACAAGATAAAATCTAAGTGTCCCAGTTTCCATATTTCACCTCATTTCATAAATAATGAAGGAGATTCTAAACATATAACCTTATTATAGAAATTATATTTTTAAGTGAATAATATCATTTAATATGACCCATATAATATTTAAAATAATGAAAAATAAAAAAATATGATTCTCTTTTAAATATCAATTATGCGTTCAAACCGGTAAAACATATAGGTGTGATTGAATAATGAATACCAATATATACCTCATAATGATTTGTGTTATTATATAAAACATTATTATCTACCATATTTTCCTTCAAAAGGTACATTTAAATATCTTCTTTTTATAGGTAAGATATATAGTATCCACATAGTGATACATGTAACTTTTCATCATTATATATTATTCATGTTGATTTATATTTTTTTTATGTTCATATATAATATTTATGACAAAAAATATATTATATAATTAAAAAATCATATATAAATTCATAGCTTTTGTTCTATTGGGAAACAATAATGTCACCCATGTAAACGTTTTGAATTCTACCTCGACGAAGAGAAATGTTTAATTTTTCATTTATTCATTTAATTTATGGTAATAATTAAATATATAATGACTATATATGATATATATGGTATATAATAATATCTTAAGTATAAATTATCAATATTCTTTTAATCATCTCTTGATAATGGAAAATATAATTAATGTGAACATATGACCTACCATATCCAGGATTTGGGTAATTAATTTTTATAAATATAATTGTAATGGATATATATATATATATATATCAATATAATAGAAATTTATATCACCATTAAATCTAAAAATATTAAGGAACCATTGCCAAATTATAATAACCAAATCTACCGATCCAAAAAAATATTTGAAAAAAAGTAGTTATCATTAAACAAATTGATGTTAGTAAGTAATTATTAAAAAATGGGTAAGAAATGATTATAATAAAATAATATATGGTAGTATATATATTTTTCTGATCATGTAATATATTTATATTATATAAAAATTTATAATATAGTATGCACAAACACATGTAATGTATTTCAGACTTATAGTAAGGGTTCATAATATAAAATTTACATCTATGTGAAATATGTTACTATATACACCTATCATATTTTATGTGATGTCTCTATATATAATGTGAATTTTAATAAAATTAATATGTTTATATTCATTGTATTTTATTATTTATTTCATGTTGTTTTTTTCATGGGAATTATGATTCGATCGTCGCTGAAGTGGTAATGGTTTATTTCAAAATCTCAACATTTTATAGTATTTGTAATATCTATATCTACATTGGGGAAATTATTTTATCTTCCTATTTTAAAGAAGATAAATATTATTATTATCTTCTTATTTCATTATAAAATAATAGTTCCTTTCATTTTCAGTTATTATTTACAAATGACAAAAAACTATTCTTTGTAGGGAAAACATAATTAGTTTTCCAACAGGATTTGGATTATTTTTCTTATATATCATTATTTTTCATACTATGTATTTATGATTATTCTATTATAGTATGTTATTGTTCCTAAAATAAATATTTACTCATTTTTTATGTTATAAAAATAGTTTAAATGGAATAATCTTAACAATTACATTATGAGGAATTATTATATTTTCTTACAAATATATGAAAATTGTTTTTTAACATATATAACATGTGTTGAATTTCATTTCATCGTAACCGAATAATTATTTGAGGAATCCTATAAATGATTCCATTATTAATTTAATATATATTCTGTTTGAAATATTCACCGATGTTTTAATTTTTAATATTTTTTTCAAGGAGAAAATTTTATTATCCCTATGAATGTTTTTAATGTTTTTTCATACTATTTATTTAAATCAATTAAAAAAACACTACTGTAATTATTAATATTATAAATATGTTGTAATGATACTAATATTATCCTTTATCAATATATTTTGGATGGGTTATACTAGGCAATGAACTAATATTCTTTACACACATTCTTCCATTATGAACAATTATTGATTTCATGGTCATTATAATTATGTTTTATTTTTTAATAATAGATTGAATGAAATGGAAATATTATGTGATTTTTTAGTCTTGAACTAATATAGGTCCTTTATGTCTCATTTTCCTCATGTGATAAAATATATTTGCTGTTTTTCTATGTCTATACCAATTTATATAGATGTATTGGAATTTATTCTTCAAAAATTTCTTATATTTCATGGAAGAAGGCTGTAATTATTATTTTGATATATTTAATTATAAATTCCATAATTATGATATTAGTTATTTATTTTTATTTTATTATTTGAATACAAATTATATACATGGATATTATTCAATTAAATGTGATTATATTTATGGATGAATTTGATCATTATTTATTCATTTCATATTATTCATAGTTCTCATTTTATTTATCTAACTGAATATTTTTTAAGTTATTTATAATTTCAAATTGATTATTCCATATTTATTTAGTATATGATACATTTTATGTAATCCATACATTGTATATGGCCTCAACCACTGGTTTCCATTAACTATGATATTAGGAAATGAACAATGATTCAAATGAAATGATTGGATATTGGATAATTATGTTCTTTAAGAAAATACATTTTGGTTTTTTTATAATAAAATATTTATGATATTAAAATATATTTATAGTTCACTAATAACACCAAACTATTTTATTCTTTGGATGGAAATTCATTTTATATTTTTCCAATATAATAATATAGGAATTGATTCGTAGTTATTAAATTAAAGGTATGTACAATTGGTAACAAATGAATTTTGGTAGAAATCATAGGAAAGAGTTTATGTATATTCAATATTTTTTAACATTACCTCATGGACGAATTAGAGTATATGAATATGGAAAAGATAACATCATAATGTCTTTATAAGGTAGATATTATGTAGTTTTATGATAAATACATCATAGTCTATACACTAAATGTGGATGTGTTTTTGGAATATATTCATATATGGGTAATAAACCCATAAACAGTTCATCAAATATATTTTATTCATCATTTTTATGCCTCATGGGTGAACCGTTATAGTAAACCTACATTGAATCTCTTAGGAGATATGTTTGGGTTAATTTATATTTTCATTATGAACTATTGTAATCGATTTGAAGAGATGATTACAATGGATTAACTATTTTAATCAATAAATTTGTTATATTTAAAATATATTTTTAGGATTCATATTTCTTATGCATTATCCAAATACAATTAAAGTAAATACAATGCTTCCTTTCTTACATAATATGAAACACTGAATTTAATCAATCATAGAGAAAATATAATAAATATATTTCTTTTATAAAACATCCATTGAATTCGTTGGTAAGAAAATGAAAAAATAAATTATTAAATACATTTAATGGTCATAATCAGTGAAAATATTATTATTCATTCAATCAGAATAAGAATTAAATATTCTGAAATTCAATTTTATGATTTAAAAACACACTTTTATCCAAAAAAATGTAATTAAATTTTTAAGAAAATATTATAATTAATTTCTGAAAACATTAGAAATTTTTAAATGATTTTTTTTTTAAATTAGAATATTAAAATTTTTATATGGTTGAATTGGTTGAATAATTTTAATTGTTTTTTAGTGAATTGTGAAAAATAATAGTTTTTGTTATAAATTATATATTTCCTTAAAGTAACAATAGAATAAAAATATATATTTTTATTATATCTAATATATCACTTGT
Organism: Viscum album; assembly: GCA_963277665.1. Classification (NCBI taxonomy): domain Eukaryota; kingdom Viridiplantae; phylum Streptophyta; class Magnoliopsida; order Santalales; family Viscaceae; genus Viscum; species Viscum album. The sequence goes on along the minus strand of OY728143.1, from coordinate 791,425,274 downwards.
TACATTAGATCATGAATAATTTAAATATAGTGTTTTAAATTAATTTTAATCTATAATTTATAATAACAACAATTTTTTTAAAAAAATGGAATTTGAAGAATTTTTTTCCATAATTTTCTTTTTTTATTTATAAAAATAATGTTCTATAATCTGTTTTTTTAATAATAAGAAAATAATTCCATATTTGGAATCTTGAGGCCCACATATGGTTATTTGGTTTTTTTTGGAATTATGAATAATAACATTAGTAATTTTTTGTTACCACGATAATGTTTAAATTGTATAATTAAGAGATAAAATTTATATAACAAATATAAGAATGTTACTCTAAAATAGTAAGTAAAATTATTGTATTATTTCATTTTGACTATCAAATTTCAAGATTCATTGTTTGTGATATTTTGTTTCCATACAGATGTGATTATAACCATTATAATATTTTATGAAGGGAAATGTCACAAATGTCACACTCTTATATTTAATAACTATAATAACATTTAAATGGGGATTAGTAGTGGATATAGGTAGTTATAAATAAAAGTTAAAATAAAATTTATTTATATAAATAATAATTTTTTTTAACTTCATTTGAAATGAATAATGAACTAAAAATATTATACAACCATAAAACAATATTTATTAAAATAATAAAAACATAAAACTAAAGATATTAAAAATATTAAAAGTATTAAAAAATGAAATAAGTGGAGAGATTAAAATATTTTTTATAAAAATATGAATTATTAGATACACATTATATTATATGATAAGGATTTCATTTTCATTATTTATGTTATTAAATTAAATCTGCAAAAATATATGTAAAAATCATATTATTCATATTTTATGAAATGAACTTTTCATTACATGATATTATATTCTTAACATCCCATTATTCACCCAAGTGCTTAATATATTGTTTTAAATATTTTCCATTATACATTTATTATACTTATTTAATATAATTTAAATATTTTGACCATCAAAGAGTCAAAAGTCTGGTTTTTATAAAATACGGGAAAAGGGTTATTGAAGGGATAAAAAAATATAAAATGTTATGTGAATAGATTAAACATGTTAAAATATAATTTTATCAGATAATTTTTACTAATCCACATATAATAGTTGAATATTTTCATTTTGGAGAAACTTGTAAATCCAAATTAAAATATATATATTTAATATTTTATGAAATTCCAAGACCTCACCTACCTTGTCTTATAAAAGGACACCTTTTATTCTCATTTAAAAAAATTAAAATGTCATGAACATAACCAAATGTTCCTACTTGGTCGGTTATAAAAAATGTTAGACTACCTCTATACCTTCTTTAATAGGGCATAAGTTCGTGACCGACACTGAGGGGGAATAATAGTAACATGGGAGGCCATAGCGTAAGGTAAATAGACACATCTTGGTTCCATTAGAAAATGAAATTGAAAATTAAATTAATACCAATTCATACATAAATCTAAATACTTCAATAATAGAATGATTAATAATTATAGAAATCATAAAGGAATCAATAAAACCCCACTGAAGATTGTACATGAATCAAAAATACTATAAAAAGGCTATAATAGACAAATGTTGCACCTAGTATGAAAAATGTTATTCGAGACCAATATATTATTCATATTCTCCTAGTACAACAAACCCTTCAAATGTTTGGAAATATTCATAAGACATGAAATGTGAAAGACAATCCAATGTAAGGGTGATTATTACATTACCCAATATGAAACGATTAAATGACTAGTCATTAATCATCAAGAGTAGTCAAATCATCACCAGATATATCAACAATTATATGATACATACAATAAAACATCCAGTTATACTTTACATAGACACTAATTCAAAATTTAAGATAAAAATATCATTACTATCATAATAATATGGGTTCATGTATCAAGATTCAATCTCACATGGTATCTTAATATGGAAGTCTCATATCACTAATGAAGCCTATCCATGTTGTCATGATCTCCGTGTATCGCCATAATGATGTATATACTGGATGATGGAAGAGGCAAATACATAGATGGGTTTAACACTAATTTCCATGGGGTATACCAATATCCCAATCATGATATACACAATATATAGATGATTGATTAAAATACTATGTTGGTCACACTAATTCTAAGAACCCCACTCAATAATGTAGATGATAATAGATTATAGCTAGGGCTATGTGGGATTGGGATGACTCTATTTGGGCTGAATTATTTTAAATGGAATCAAAATAACATAATGATGATGTAATATCATACTACGCCCTCTGTGAATTTATAGATAGAATTAACCTTAATGAAACCATTCAATTATTAGGGATCAAGGGATAAAATCTATCATCAAAGAAGATCATGACATGTTAATAGGGTACAATATGTTTACTAATAATCCAATAACTATCAATGAATGAACCTATGTACATATGATTGTTCATGTGTATATAGGTTGTGTTGTGTACCTAGAAATATCTATGAACAAAATCATGTCCATGTACTATATACAAACAGGTTTACCAAGTCATGTATGTTCTTATTTATAAATCGAGATACATTCTAATTAACTAGGGATGGGTAACATGGTGTTTGACTTGGGTTTCACAGAATATGAAATGTGTCTCATAGAATGTAACACTTTTCTTCACCACAAAAGCCCTAGTACAATATCATGGTCCCCACACAGTCTGTATCTATAGATTACATTCTATGTCATGAAAAAATTTCCAAAACATGTAGGTTCCACCTTCTTCATTATAATGTGCCACCAAAACTACTAATCACACTACAATTATCACACTTTGATCATATTCGATGTTCAAACATGCTTTATATTCTTATCAGGATAATTTACAGGCATCCATCTTAATAAAGAATCATCATTTTTACATGTTGTAAACAAACCAAAACTAGCATAAAGAACTATGATACAGTGTAGATCGATAATTTCTTCCCAAAATCCCAATATGTCACAAACATAAATAAAATATCCATGGTATTAATAAATTTCACTTATAAATGGATGAAAGATGATTGATTAGTAGGTAATTTTCTAAACCACCTATCAAATAATAAAACATCAAAAAAGGATTATGTTCAATTATTCAAATGAAAAAAAAATTAGGGATTAAAAATCTATAAAAATATATCCAAGATTTTTTTCTTCTATAATGATGAATGACGAAATATAATTATTGAACAATAAAAATACCTTTATCCAAGAAAAATAATCGATACCTTCCACATGATTAGCCCATGAAATAAAATATTAGTTGATATATTTTTATTCATTATGGGATAAATAAAATGGGGATAATTCCACATAAAAAATTATTATCTCAATATTAGATTTAAATTTTTATAATTATGGTTCTAGGATATTTTCGTTGATGTGATCCACAAGATCCATCGGCGCATTGATCTCCAAATCACGATCCCTTGATGATCTTCCCTAAAGCACCACCATATTTTAATCTCTCAAATTATATGATTATGAATCCAACCATAAAATTTTCGCATAACTATGTTTATTTAGAGTTCCATTAGGTCACAATTTCATCACATAATAAATAAAATTATTTAAATGTTTAGATATAATTTCAAAGTATGAAAAAAAAATTGATGCCTAATGAAAATAAGTATTATTTCACTCCTATTTTAAAAAACACATTCCAAAGTCATAATTTCTATAATTTTTCTAATCTAAGAATCAATTTAGCAATTACATAACTATTTCTTGGAGAAAATTTGCGTTATAAAGAAAAAATTAATTTTTTTTAAATATTAATTCTATTATAATATCTAATAATAATCTTAAACTACCTCATCATATATCTGAAAAAAATACTACTATATATATTTTAAATCAATATATATAATGAAATTGAGTGTTAATGTTTTTCAACCATAGGGACCTTCATCCTAAAAAGGGCAATAATACTCAAAATTGTTTGTGTATTTATATTACATATGATTTGACACATATAATTTTCTTTTTAAATGATCCTCATACTTTAAATTGTAATTCAAAAAAGAAATCACTATATGAAGAATGATATTCTGTTTTTGATCATAAACCTCTACATTATACTGCACAATGATAACTCTATTATCCATTTCTATGAAACCATAGTCTTATCATGTGATAGGTCATGTCTGTACCCCATTAGCAATGACATACGAAAGACGTTGTGTACCTGGTCTAATAGAGATAGAATAACTACTTTCTATTCCACCAAAACCTACATTATAGTGTATATGAAATGGAATAATGAATCTTTATTAGTGTATAATTTTTCTTCTAAATCATTGAAATACGTGTTTAGGTGATACATTTTAGTACAAGCGGTCTCCCTCTTAAATTTCCAATGGCCTCCATCCTCAATCCAGATATTATTTTCGATATCATTCTGGTATATTCATATTCTCCAAAATGACCTACAAAATTATGACATAGATTTCACCAACTTGAAGCCCATTATCCTAGACTATCATAGATTAGTTGATATTAGTGGTCACCTCTATAGAAACTCATACAAATACTTAAATGTTTTTATACTAATGGTAGAGTCGTAGATGTACTAATATGAAAACCTCACCAACAATTATTTATCCACACAACCATATTTATAGTCTATTATGAAATCTGGAAACATTTCCCCCATGATATGAAGGGTCATCTGTATTGTTACATTATAATTGGGGTAAGTTCCATTATAAAATGTAACATATTCCCAAATACATTGTACAATCTTATCTATAATCATGGGTTTTATTTTTCATCATAACCCAGAATGATCGTTCAAGGATATCTGGGTAGAAATTCCATCTCTTGAAAGTAATGGGTTCTCATGCTCTCTACTGAACCCGACTCTCACATATCAATGATGCGGGTTGAAAATTTAATTCAGTATTTTATCGCCTTGATAGATATTTTTCCTCAGTACATCAATGGAATCATTATAATGATTTCAATTGATACACTATAAATTTTTACATTGTAACCTCATGTGGTTGAGTAATTATTTATTGATATTATTTCAAATACTTCACTTGCTAAAATGTGAATCAACAGTAGAAAAAATCGATTAATTTCTTCTTCATTCATGTCCACAAAAAATCGTAAACGAAGTCTATATACATCTTTTACACACCTAGATGTACATACAATGTTGATTTATAGATCTCCATCATAATATACAAATATAACATCACTGGTATCATCATCTGTAATCTAAATAGAATAATATTCCACAAAACTATATAAAATAAATTAGTAGGACATCTATTACAAATCTGAGTATACATTTTCTATATTTCAATATCTCCAAGATCTGCCTCCATAAAATATTTTTGAAGTGGTGGGGTCACATCCATCGACTATTTATATTAATAATCATCATTCTCGACAATGTACTAGTAAATCAAGGATAGAATAAAATATTCTCAATCATCAAAAGAGAAAATCTTCTCATGCTCTTTTGTAATTTTGTTCCCTTTACCAAGAGTGTAAAATATATCCAGTAATTGTTTTTGTGAAACTCTATCCAAAATTTCTATTTAATTTCAATATATTTCTGATATAATATATACTTGAGACTCATTTTTTCAATGTATATGATATAATTCTTTCCCACAATAGAGTGTCAATGTGTTATCTATGTGTAGACTACAACATCCACATCTGGATCATGTGTCATGTTGTTCTCCACCAAATTTATATACTACCTAGAATAATAGAAATTCACTAAATAAATATACAATATAATATAACCATGTTTTTTAACAAAAGGACCATGGAAGAGTACAGTCTCAACTCCCACCTCTAGAAACACCATGATGGGGAAAATATTGAATATCTTCCTTAACTATTAATAGTCTTACTTGAAAATTTCCATCCACAATAAATAATTCCCTTACAGATAAAAGTATTCAATAATTTTGATACCATATATCAATCTATAATGAATCTTCTTTATAAGATTATAAAACCAAGGAACCTATTATCCTCCATCATGCTCTTCGGTGGCTCCAAGGCTAAAAATTTCGTAACATTTTCTCAGTCATATGTTAATCCCTCAACTGAGATGACTTGCCTTTGAATATGGAAATCCTAAATCCAGAACATTAAATTCATGAGAATACCATAAATTTAGTTCTCTAAGATTATATCACATTCTACCTTCATGTTTCTAACATTCTCTTCATAGGACACATAGTACAATAGGATATAATCTATAAAGACTACCAGAAAAAATATATATCATATGTTTAATGATATAGTTTTTATGTCCAAAGAATAATTATAGATTTTTTCTTCCAAATGAAGGAAATGAAATATAATCATAGTGTACGTCCTGAAATTTGAGTTAAATATTGATAATATCATCATCATTAATTTGCAGCTCGTAATAATCTACTCTTATGTCAATCATTGAGAATCAATATGAACCACTAAACTGATAAAATGCGTCATCTATCCTTGGAAGTGCGGTGATATTGGTAATGGTCACATTTTATTATGAACCAATAATATACACACATCCTCAATAACCATGAGACTTTTTTTTAAACATCCCATGGTCTTTCGTGGGAGAATAATTCTATCTAGCAATGGATATCCTGTATAAGTCCTACAACGACCCACTTAGTCCATGATAAATCTTATGATCCATCCAAAATGTCAGAAAAAATAATAGGTTAGTCCAATGGTTCATTTATTGGAAGAAATATCGATCTTAATAATGAGTTAAAACTAACATGTCCTCGTGAAATAAATCCTCATATGGAGCTATCATTATAGAAAAATAGTATGTCATAACAACTACTAACCTAGGTTTCATGCTTGATAACATGTGAGTAATAATGTATAGACTCCTATGTATTAATACACCATGATCCTCTTGGATATATTTCTCAAATATAAATAAATATCACATTCTATAAATGTATACAGACAGTATAGTTATCCTAAAATATTTAATAGGTTCATGAAATGAATATAGCAAGACTATTCTTATGATGATGTTTACATGATTCATCACATCCACAATGATATGACATAATAGAATCAATAATGTATGAATCACACACAAAAATATAGAAAATTATTGATTAATGGGACATTTATAGTCAGATTATTCAAGTATATGATCATTATAAGGGATACACCAGAACCTATTGGACCAAAACTAGGAATGTATTTAGAAATGAGAGGTTCAGAACAGGTTCTATAAAATTATAATTTTATTTTGAAAATAAATATATCATACCGTTTATAATTCTTAAAGTCTATATTTAATAATCCTCTATGGCTAACAACTTTCCAAAAACCTGTCAACAAGCGTTGTGAGCTTGGAGAGGACCACATGGGGGCGGTGGTGCCAATTAGTAAAACTCTCTACAACCTCTAGTTTCTCTCTTTCTCATTTTTACATGACTACAACACTATGGAATAAATTCTCCTATGACTGAAAATTCACAGGTAACCTATTCATTATCTCTTATTCATGTGTATGGTAAGATATAAAATCCAACATGAGATTTCATTCTTCTTGACAAGAGTATCACTATCTCTCCATATGCTAACTAAAACCATATTGAGATTCCTATACCTTAGATAATCTAATGAGATTAGTCCCTAGAATATATTTCATTTCAAGATTATGTCCACATTAATCATATATATGTTTCTAAAGTCTTAGCTAATGTGTTTCAATAACGAGAATTAACAATATATATCTTATCGTATAGAACACTCGCTTTCACTAAGGGGCGCTCTAGCACCCCAGTTTTGGTTGGTGTCATTTAAGTATCAAACATGCACATCATTCAATATGTAGAACAATTAAGAATTTATATTACCAATTAATGGTATCTTTAATAATATTCATTGAGTATTGTGAGATATTTGTAACCTTCATCCAATAACCAGTCATAGTTTTACTTCCATACAATAGCTATAAAATCTCTTGAATTTGAGCCTTTCACATCATGGATTGGAGTAATCATTCATGAAAAGTAATTAAATCTCATTCCAATAATAATTATCCACATCACATGATATATAAACAGGGTTCCAACAATTCATATAAGAACTATACCAAATTACCCCCACCCAAACTGACAGCTTTACTGTATTTAATAGATGAGGATAAATACTCATGTAACATCCATAAGAAAATGCTTAGATTCAAGAGAGTAAATAACACCTCATAACATGATGGATCACGTAAGATGAAATTATTGAATCATGATCATACATCACACTTTATACATTATCACTACGAGTACCATTTTATGCATGATTGGTTGATGTATTAAAAAAAACATGGAGTCAAAATCACCTAGTAATTCATTATAACAAATTTAAAAAACAATTAGTATAATCCACGTGATCCTAATTCAGAATCCTTGATTGTAACCATATTTGATGCATCCAAAAATTTACATGATGTTCCGTGAAAAAGGAGTATATGTGGGGAGATTACTGAAGAATGATATTTGATATAACACATTTTAATATGATGCATTTAATAAAGATTTCCCTATAAATAATGTCTACATGTATTGATTCATATGATATGTTGTCAGAGTCATGGTGCATTAATTCAACAGATTAAGAAAAAACAATACTTTATATGGTCTAAATTAGGAAATATAAATATTTAACATAGTTTTATAAATCCCAAACCTATCTCAAAACTAGAAAAAATACAACATCTATTAATAAAATAGAACTCATATGATACTACTCTATCACTACCTAACCCACTATGGCCCACCCAACCATTTATATTCCATGTATAACAACCCAGGACTACCTATAATAGGACAATAATTGGTGACTTGAAATAAGTAGGGATAAAACTGACTTACAATGTCATAGTCTAATGTTCAAACACCCAAACACACATATCTATTAGACTAAAAAATAGTGAAATTGAAAATAAATATGACACCCATAGTTGATGAATCCTAACAGAAGATCCATTTCTACACATTCCTTCATGAACCTCGTTAAAAATTATATCACCTCCATATGACATGACATGTGAGGGAATAGATCATGTCGAGGTGAGAAACTAATACCCAGTTTTCACCCCCAAAATAATTATGAATAATGTATGTCGTGCTATCTTTTCATAAATAGATATGTCGATCAATATATAATACATAAAATAAAATATAGCTAAATAATCATTGTATATAATTTTTAAAAAGGTATGTTAAAATAAAATTTATATCCTACGATTATCCTCATGAGATTTTCACATAACTATCCCATGAAAACTCAATATGTGAGTTTGATTACACAGATGGTGTCAATCCAATATGTTATGATTTTTGCATTTCTAAAAAATGGAGTACACACTAGAGGTTCATATAGATAAATAAAATAATATAAATTACACCCATGTCCTTAGGGAATTCCATCAATAAAATTTGACTTATCCTTCTATATAGGGGATTGATACTTGGGTAATGTTTGTTACACTGGCTTTATGAATGCCACAATATAAATTAGATGATTGAGGTTTCCTCTTAGGGACTTGGGGTATTATTAAAACTACAATTGATTTTAATTCCAATATATGGTATCACAATCCCAATAAAGAGACCTAACATCATATCATACTTTTAAGGAATGGATCTAGGGGACACACACTAAATAATATCTTCCAAACTGAGGGTAACAGGTCTCCAAGACATATTCAATGAAGTACATTGCATGTAGAGTGAGTACACGAATTATAACACTAATATTGGACTTGACCATATATGTTCCCATATACATATTCATATTACTGTGTAGATTTATCTGAACCAATATATCTTAGGATGTTCCATGTTCTTGGCCAAATCCGAGTACTGAGAAAACCCCATGTAATATACATATGCTTGTGTACCTAGCCTTATTCACGACAGCTAATCCTCTGTGACACATGATGAGATTCCATGACGAGGTCACATTGCATGTGTGACACTATAAGAGTTTAAAATATTTTACAATTTTAATAAATATATTTTTTGTTTGAATTCTTTATACTAATTGTTAATCATACAGAACATATGACAGTAGGTTTATGTGCATTATTTGCTGGACTGAGTTTTCTTTCCATTTAATGGAGAAACATTTTTCAAACTAAAACCCAACAATATTATGAATTTTATTAATAAAAATAAATATCAATTTTGAATTTATTATTTCTAAATTTTATTTTGGTGGATTTTTATTGAAACATCAGTTTCATGATGAATAGTAAAAATTTCAACAATTTTGTAAAAAATAGAATTTTAGTTTAATTAAATATTTATTATGAATTTTACCTTTTTAATTCATTTATAGTGACATAAGATTAATTATAAATAATTTTCAATAGTTAAATTTATTGGAATAATTTTTACATTGAAATATAATACAAAAACATAACAAGGATTTGATTGTTTTTCGACATTAAAAACTCGTTATTTCTCCACGTCGGTGGGATTAGCATTAATACTAATTTTCCTTATTATGTGATTTAAAATCATAAAAAATGACTTTTAAATATGTAATTAGTATTATTTTTTTGGTATAATAAGACCAAATTAATTTTTAGGCCAGAACGAGTAGTGAATGTGATTAAAGCTAATTATAATGATTAAGGTATAATTAAGATTAACAGGTGACTAAACCTTTATTTTATGATACATATTGAACTGGAAACTTGTAAAAAAGGAATTGGGTTCCAATTATTTGATCATTTAACCTCATATATGCATATATGTTGGTTATTATGATATTATTTGGTGGAAGTTCCCAATATAAAAGGGTAAGTAGGGAAAATGAAAAAAAATGGAACATTCCTTACCTTTAACATTTTTAAATCATTGAGATATGTAAAATATATATATTTCCGGTTATAGAGATCCAAATAAAATATATATTCCTTATATTAATCAAAATAATATATAATGGTTTTTTAGATTTTGTTTAGATAATTAAAATGCTTATGAAATGCCAATGTAGTGATTAATTTGATAATAATTAACTAAAATAAATGATATTATACATATGGAATGTTAATTAAATTTACTTAATTAATTCATTTGATTATTATTTTTGAATATATAATGATAATAAAATGTTAAAATTGTATATTTTAATTCCAATATATTATTTTAATTTATAATTAACATTAAATAAATAATGTCAAAATTTCCATTATTTTTCTTTTATAATAAATTAATCTTTTTAAATGATTTAAAATAAATAAAAATAATATATTTTACAAAGTTATGTGTAATTATTAATAAATATTTAATATGTTATATTAGTAGTAAAAATAATATTTTATAATAAACATTTTGGCCCATATTCTCAAAAATTGTTGTCCGCAAGGTCTAAGTTCAAACACTGTTTTAGTGCATCACATGCCCTTATTATAAATTTAATTTTTCAAAACATGGGGGAATTTTGTTTTAGAAATAAGATATAAAAATAATAATTATTTTTTACTATAGTTTTTAATAAATGTAACATTAATTTATACATAATGTTTAACTTAAGTATATTATCAAACTATTTGATTTAAGAAAACCAAAACGATAAAATTCGAGAATCATATTAGTTAATGTAAAAAATAATTAAAATAAAAATATTTTTGTTGTATGTGTTTTTTATTAACCATGATTGTACTTTACTCAATTAGTTATCCATTTTGAGGGAGCTTTAGTTAGTAATGACCCCGCGCACCCAATAGTGAATACCTTTTGGTATTTACAAAAGTTTCACCCCCTCTAATATAAAAATAAAAGAACTATACTCTTTCCCCCCGCTTATCAATAACAATTGTATCATAAAAACTATGTGCAAATAGTCTCCCAAAATCCATAACTTTGACCTAGAATAATATCCTTGGGATGAAATAAAATCAAATTTTCTTTTGGTGCAAACCAAATTAGGTTACCAATTAAGAGGTGTCACCTTCTCTCAATTTTTCTAATTTCATATCCATTCTCCAACCCCTATATTCTTCTTAAAAAATTGTTACATATGAAAACTAATATAAAAAATATACGAGTTTGTTAATCATGGGGGGTTAGACCTATTCTTATAAACACCTCCATATTATGGGAAATGAACACACAGTTTGTGTATGGATAACTAATACCTCTTGAATCAATATTTGCTGAGTCATCCCATACAACCTCCTATTAGATTGATTATGATGGAATATATCATTATATATGATATATATGTTATTTATTATTTATATTATTCTTTAATTTTAATTTTTAAAATACCATTATGTTATCCCAATTGTATAAATATGATAAATTTTTTAGGATGTATGGACTACTTCCCCTCAAAGAGATATGATTCGTTCATTCCATACCTAGAATATATGAAGGTTATTTTTAATATTCCTATAAAAAATATATAAAAAAATATTATAAATGAATTATAATATTAACATGTATCATTTAGTTTTAAATATTTTAATAAAAAAATGAAATGAATGCAGTGTCCATGCATACGTATGACCTACTGTATCCATGAAAAGTGCACTACATGTCTAATTTCAAAATATTATAAACCATTCTAAATACATATATACTGAATATATTATATAATATCGTCTTGTATTAAGTTATTTATATTTAAATAATGATATATTTTATAATTAAAACAAATAAAAAGTTAAAATGTACTCGAAAAACAAGGCAATTAACACACAAAATAGTCAAAATAATGGAACAATGTTAACAAACAGGTAATAAAATATTTTAAGTAGTTAATTTTGATATTATAAACATTTAAATAGTTATTTTATTAGTATGTAACATATTTTAAACGACTATAAAGGCGGATAAATAACAAAAAATCAAAGGTAACGATAAGGTAATGGATTTCATCTATATTTACATACCATAGAGACCAAAACAATTCATTGCACCAATTCCTATTTATTTGGTGTTTATATTTCCCTTGTACATATTTTATAAATAATCTATATACTCTCATGATTTTATATGTTTTATTTATTTAATGTTGAACTATTATTGAGAGTTTTCAATTTGGTATGTTAAATAATGGAATTTTTAAATATTATTTTTCCTCAATAATAATTTTACATCTATAACACTTATTATTACATATATTACTCTAAGGTGTTACTGATAAATCCATAATCATTATTCAATATATAAACAATTTTTTGAATGGTTTTTATGGGACTAGTTCCAAGTTCCTAGGAATCATGGTGCAAAATAATTAAGTATTTCCCACATTTATACTCATTTATTATTTATCCATGAAATTATGCATCAAAATATCTAAGGATTTATTTCATTTTTAATTTATTGATTAATGGAATGTGTTTCAGTTTCATATCATAAAATATTTATTAATCCTTATCTAGATGTATGAATAAAATGTTTATTCATTTTATTAACTTTCAATATAGTCTTCTTCATTATTTATTATGTTATATTTACCCTTACTATGAAATGTGACTTCACCAATAAAATGTTTCATTTCCCACCTAGTGAATTTGATGACTGTGATTACAAAATCAAGGATGAAATTTTTTTATTTTTATATATATCATGTTTTTATTTCTTATTTATTAATGTATTATTGGTATCATATATATAGTAAGGACATCTTAGACTACTTTTTTGAACATTCCTTTGGGATTATATTCATTGTAATAATGCCAATGTAATGTATTGATGCACTAGATCTAGGCTTTAGGGGTAAGGACATTATAGTTAGTATAATAGGAGGATTATAAACAACCTGGGAAACTCGATTTATAAAACATCGTGTATGGAGAACAACCTTAACATAAACAATGAGTATAAGTTTATATTAACATCATAGAATTTTGATAGATAAATATTTTTGGGTTATTAATTGAAATACATACTTATCTAGATACTACAAGTGGATGTGGTTATGGAATAGAAGTCCCTAAGAGAAACGGCTCTGAAAAGGGATTCGAGCCTGAGTCAGGGTAGCCTGATACATGACAATGGGCCTTACTATACACCTAGTATTACAGTATTAAGAGATAAGTTTAGCATTGATCACATTTTATTTGCTACCATCATTAAATATTTATCTGTAATGATTTCTCCAATGCTACCAAAGATAATGAATATATGATTCAATATCAATAAATTTATGTCATGTACTATAAAATGTTTATATTTATAGAATGATTATAATTTTATTATGTTGGGAAATAATCCCTCAAGGTATCATTGAAGAATTTTTGAGGTGATTGTGTTTTTTGACAAAGTGGACATCAGAGTGGTGATTGTTGACAAACCAAAACAATGACATACAAATTTGTTGACAAAGAGGATTTCATGATTGAATGTCGAGTTCAATAGATAATGTCAACAATCCATGTTTGATTCATGAACATAGACAAAATGAATGGATGATCTGGTGGTGGTACAAAAGAACAGATACAAGGTGGTGTTGTGTACTTGAAGTCTTTGAAACATGCACGCCATATGATTTTCAAGATCAGGTCATCAAAATATGGAAAAGGGATAAGGGTCGCACATGTTTTGGTGAGGTCGCGCAGGAGACTTGCGCGCCGTGAAAGATACTTGCGCGCTGATGCCTTGGATGTTTGAGAACATGTGTGCCTATGGGTTTCCAAGATCTGAAGATTAAAATATGGAAAAGGGAAGAGGTTCGCACAAGTTTGGAAGTGGGTCGTGCAAGTGACTTGAAGGGGAAGAGACCTGCACACCGAGACTTGCACGCCGAGGAGATACTTGCGCGCCGTCGCGCAAGGTTGACCAAATGCCTATAAATACTGGACCACCCCTCTTCATTCTTATCTAGAGTTCAACACTTTGAGGATTCTGAACTCCTGTCGTGCAGGTGTGGTGGTCACGCAAGTGGTGGTGTGTCGTGCATGTGGGACTTGCGCACCTGTGTTGAAGTTGCACGCCAAGTTTTAGTTTCTTGGCTGAGGTGGTTTAGGTGAGGAAGGAAGTTAGTCGCGCAAATTTGGAGTATCAGAAGCTTGAGTCGCGCAAGTGTTCTAGGAATACGTGCATGCCCATTGTGACTTGCACACCGATACTTACGCGCAGAGATAGACTTGTGCGCCAAGTAAGGTTGAGTCCATGTCCATATTTTCGGGTCGTGTGGAAGCTGGAAAGATTGCCCGATACCTTCGGTGCAAAGAAAAATTCATTTGAGGGTGAAATTTGAGCTTCAGTAGAGCATCTACATAAAGAGAAATATGTATTCCTTCATGCATTTGAAGAGACCTATAGGTCTATAAACTATGATTGGATCCTTTCTGGAGCAGTGAGCAAAGGAAGAGGAAGAAGGTGATCCTCTCCACCGGCAGTGCGCCAGAGAGAGAGAAACAAGGATTGACCCTTGGGAATGTAGTGAGATGACCCTAATCCTTGTAAAGGTAGTGAGCCTGGGCATAGAAGTGATCTAGACCGAACCATGTAATCCACAACTAGTGACGTTTAGTGGAATTTGGTAAGACCGAAAACATGTCAGCGTATGCTCCTTGGACGTTTCCCTTTGCGGCGAACCAAGTATAATTGTTGTGTCATGTGCATGCTTTACTTTATATTTACATTGTGTAACAGGAAAGAGAGAGAAGTATTTTTTTCTTAACAGCGAAACAAGATCAGAACATGCTTTAATTTTAAACTAGTCATACCTTGATTCACCCCCCCTCTCAAGGTATTCAGCTTTGTAGACCTAAAATATTATCTAATCTAGTATATACAACTTTTTTGAAATGGAACCTAGAATATTAATGAATAACACCACCAATTCATGTAAATAAATAGTGGGAAGGATAATATCTTTCATTTTATTAAGCCAAAATATCATAAGTAAATTATATCCCTTGTATTCTCATCATATAAGGAAAAATAATAACGTGTCAATAGTTTAATAAAATAATTATCTATGTCATATGGCTTTAAGGGATGAAGATTATGGAAAAGAAAAAGATGGATATAAAGAATAAGGGAATTCATAATTTTCATACATGTGATAAATTTGGAAAGAATTAACCTGAAAAAGTATTGAAGTGATTTTTAGTTTTTTATTAATGTTCAGAAACAAGACACAAGTTTTGTGATTTCAAGGGTATGAAAAATGTTTCCAATTTTTTTTGTTTCCACTGCAATGAGATGAGACACCATGTGAATCAATTTCCTAAGGGTCAGGTGAATATAACCAAGATGATGCTATTACAATATGATGATGTTTTGATACTACCACCAATGAAGATGAATGATTAATGTGATTGATCAAAAAAAATTCATTTGAATATTTTATCACCATTGTTTTGGTTATATGGGATACTAAATATATGATTATTGTACTACATTACATTTTTATGAAGCATATTAGAACAAATGTTTAATAGCTCCAAGAAATTTTATCCATTAAAAAGTAAAGAATTTCAAAAGACACATGATTGAAGGAACGAAACCCTTAATATATTCATGTTGATAAGACAATGATGATTAAATTTCTTATTGAATGAGTGATAACTACCTCAAAACTAGTAAATGACTTTGTGAAAAGGGGAATATGATATCATTGATGGAGTTACAACTCTTTTTTATTGGAGGAACATATCAACTAAAACATGTCTTAGGTAAGGAATGTGTAATAATACATGTTCCAAATAGGGTTTTATAGTAATTTATGTTATTACCATATTTAAAAATAAAAAATTATGGAGTTATTCACATGTTTTGAGTGTGAAATTTAAAATCTATTCCATGTTGATTAAAGAATAACAACAAGTTCACTTTTTAAGTTCACCGAATTCCAATCAGAATTGGTTGGGTAATAAAATGTTGGAAAATATAACCATTAATAAATGGGTGAATATTATAGTTAGATGAGATTTTATATTTTAATGTATTATATCACTATATCATGTATCAGGTGCCTATAGATAATGTATAAATTTTTCAAGGGGTAATCGAATGAAAATATTCTGTTTATAGAAATTTATATTTACATATATTTTTAGGAGGTGAATGATTTCATAAAATTTAAAAAAATTATCTCCAAAATAATGTTGTTTTCTTATTAACTTCATTTATGAGGAATCAAATGGCTTCTTAGATCATTACAGATTTATGGACTTCTTTTTAATAACATTCTCCTAAACACGCTCTCTATAACTCTCCATCAGAACTCATTAGATATTTTTTTCACTATCCACATATCTGTTTCCACATATGTTCTCTACCTAGGTAACATAGATATGTTTTTGTTGTACTTTACCCACACTCTTATTAATAAAATAATATATTGACCCTTTTTATGATTTGGATCTGTAAAATTAGTTTATTTTATTTTGATATATTACTAAGATCATGATTAAATTTATTAGAGGCAATTTAGTTACGGTGGGGAGAATGTGAAACAACAACACTATAAAATATTTATTTTTTATAATGATCATAATTTTTTTGGCATGATTTATACACAATGTCAAATTTAATACACGTAAGATGCTGGGTTATATTGTGTACAACGCAATGCCATGTTTTACCACCTTTTGATGGAGATCAAAATTTTAATATAAATATTTTTAAAAAAGTGAATTTTATTTTTAAAATTAAAAAAAATTGAATTTTGAATGTATAAATTAAATTATAGTCAATTATTGTCATTTTTATGAAAAAAAATCATTTTTATGAATAGTAAAAATTACTTAAAATGGTTAAAAACATCCATTTTGATTAAATAATTATTAATAATGACTTATATTATATATTTTTCAGAGTCATATTATATCAATTATGTATCCATTTATACAATTTATTTCATTATATAAAATTTTACTTTGAAATTAAATAATAAAACATAAAAAACATTAGAACGATTTTCTACTTTTAAAACCCGTTATTTCGCCCCATCTAATGGTTTAGCATAATCATAATTTTCCCACTTATATAATTTTAATTTGGAAATTACAACATAAATGGATTTAAATATTCTGAAATTTTTGTTATAATATGATCAATTTTTTTTCAAAATGATTAGTGAATGTGAATAAAACCAATTATGAAGACTTTGGAATGATTACTCTTAATAAGGGACTGATCAATAATATAAAGGAATAAAATTACATGGAAACTTTTCCAAAATACATTCGATCCAATAATTTGACCATGTAAACACATTTTAGACACATATCAATTATTGTGATGTAATTAATTGGAAGCTCCCTACATAAAAGGATAAGTAGGGTGAAAGACAAAAAGTTAACATTTTTTACCATGAAAATTTATAAAGGAATTCGATATGTAAAAACATCATATTTTCATTCAAATATATCATGTCGAATGATATAAGTGTTATTTAATCATAATTAATTATCCATGATTTTTATAGAAGGATTGTGTAATTAACATTCATAAGAAACACAAATGTAGTGATTATTTAGTTAATAAATAACTCAAATAAATGATACTATAAATATTGAAACAGAAGTTAAATGAATCAATTTTTGATATAATTTATTTTTTATATTAATATATCACGTTAATATAATTTAAAAAATATATATTTTAATTTCAACATAATAATTATATTTAAAAAAAACATTAAATAAATGATTTCAAAATTGACATTATATCTATTTTATATAAATAAATATTAATAAATGATTTCCAATTAATAAAAATAATATATTTTCCCAAGTGATTTGTATGTGTTAATAAATATTAAAAATGTTATATTAATGGACCAATTAATCTTTTATAACTATAAAATTGTCCCATATACTGCAAAATTGTTGTCTACACTATCCAGGTTCAAGTAGTGTTTTAGTGCATCACATGCACTTGTTGTAATATTAATTTCCCAATAACATAGAAATTATATTTTATAAATAATATGTAATATTTATTATTAATTGGATATACATTTTCTAGTAAATCTCACATTAAATCATTATTTATGATCAAATAAATTATATTTGAAATCTAGATGCATTAATAAAAACCAAAATGATAAATTTGGGGAATCATAGATGTTAAGGAACCAAATTATTAAAATGCACATATTATTCTGTGTATGATGTTTTTAATTCTTATTATTGTACATTAATTAATTTTTTAGCCTTTTTAGGTAATATTGACCCCCCCAATATTGAATACCTTTTGGTATTTAGAAAAGTCACTTGCCCCTCCACATTAAAAAGGAATGTACTCTAATACTTCCTCGCACATATTAAGAAACATTGGATCCTCAAGAAATCTGTCAAAATAATCTCCAAATATCCCTCCACAAGTATATGAAGCATCCCATTGGGATAAAATAAATTCAAGGATGTTTATGGAACAATATAAAAGAGGTTCCCAATTAAGAGGTAACACCTTCTCTCATGTTTTCTAATTTAATTTATATTCTATACTCCATATATTCTTCTTAATATATACCTACATAAATACTCCAGCATCATAAAAATACATTGAAAATTTATCAAATAATACATGCAGGGGTTTATGTGTTCTATTTATTTTATGATTACACCATCATTCTTGAAAATTTATGTTGAATGTAGATTAAATGACTATCGGTTTGATACATGATTTTATAGTTCATGCTGGTGGATATTGTGTGCGGATTTGATTTGGGAGTTTTCAAGTCATGTGCTTATCATCATTTTTATCCCAATGATTAAACTCTATCATGGAGGGTGCAATAAGAACCGAACAAGACTGGGTTCCTCTGCCATAGTTTTTCATGTAGCGTTATTCAATGTCAAATGGTCAAATTGTCAGTAATGTGAAATTTGAAGGTTTTGAAGTGTTGTTGGCGTGCTATTGTGACTGTTGGCGCATTCAGATCAAAAAATGGGCCACTAGAGCAACAACAATGTCCTGACTAAGGCACATCCAGTGCACCAGGGGCCACAGTTTGTAGGTGGCAGCGCGCCCGACGAGCACACTCCAACGATGAGGACATGTGTCGCCAAGCGCCACATTGAGGGATGACCTTTGTTTGGTCCGTCTGATGAATATCGAGTTTTTTTCCATCAACCGTGGGTGGACGAGTCCCCACGTACTTGAGGATAATGGGGTATAAACGTTGCATGCATGCTGCATTCTGGCTGGACGAGGCACCACTAGTCGCTATTGCAGATGGGCCTAAGGCCAGCGGGCCTCGCCCCCATCTTGCGTTTCGGACCCGCACTGTCGTGCCAAACACAGTCCCTTTAGTCCACACAATGTCCTACGGGTCGGAAACCCACCCAGTGGGCTAGATTCATACCAGCAAGCTAGATATATTCCCTTCATGATGGTCCGACTGAGATCAGGCTGCCGGTAGGCCTGACAAGATGGAGCCTTGGATAAATCGGTTTAGGTCCAGCGAGGCCAATTGGGCCTAGCCCACTAGCAATTCCGTAGAAGACTGATCCCAACCCGAACTAGGACAGGCTGAGTCTGTATAATTGATATGGGGAATTTTAGGACCTTTGGGATGGATTATTCTGGTGGGTCTGACTAGTATGGACCGGGCCCAGACACAACTGGCCCCCTGTCTACTGAAACAATCATAAATTGCAGATAAGACATTTGATTGAAACGCCGGCTATTGCACGAGGACCCTCGAGACAAGGTTTTCCTTTTTAGATACTTCACTTGTATATTGGTACACCCTGGCATACATTTGGTTTGGATCAGACTCAAATTCCACAATAACCTTTTTACTAAAAATATTGTCACTTACAGACCAGGAATCAGATCGACACGTCGTTTACTATGTTGGAACCGTTATGAAAATATGGTAATCTGGGGATCATCTATGTGATACTTAGTGATAGTAGAAATATTTATAATGGCCTAAAGAGAAGAACCATAATAACTCATACATACAAGGGGTGACAATCTGGTGGCTGGTTGTCAAGTGAAATGTGACCCTCCATGGATCGTCAAGAGAGAAACCCTCAATGGATCGAAAATGTTGCAACCCTCTACAGATCGTCCTGAGAGTGACCTTCTATGGATAAAAAAGAGACTGGAACTCCATGGATCTGTATTAGCACAACTATACAATTATTGAAATGAGAGAAACCCTATGTGGTTCAGTAGCAGCATGACCCATCGTGGACTAGTCATAAAGAGACCTGTCGTGGATCAATGAAAGAGAGACGCTTTGTGGGTCAACAATGGAGCAACCCTTATCAGATTATATAATGAGCCTTTCAAAAGAATAAGATGATATAGAATACGACTAATCGTCATTATTCATGTTCTTTATGTTTTATACCTAGCGTGACTTGTCTTTAAATTTTCGTTATGTGTTTTCGATCATGCTTGGTGGTATTACCTATGTGTTGTTTCCATTGTGGAGTTTTCCTTCATGGATTATTCGGAGAACATTGAGAATCTCGGGGTCACTTCTGAGTATTATTATACATACCTATACATGGGCTTCACCCACATGTGTTTTGTCCTGCACAGATGACATACATCATTGATTGGAACATTGTGTAACCAGGACTAGATGGTTCTCAGAGGTGGATCGAATGACCTGGGGTAATGTAGTGAAGTCTGACAGAAAGTTTTACCAACCCATCAGGTAGGATCCATGGAGTATGAACAATGGAGATTTTACTTCTTTTGATGTACTTTACTTTTAGTTAGGATTGTTTTTTGGCTTATTTACAATTAGTTCACACACATTACTCTCTGTGGATGTACTTTAAGGTGGTTATATTAAATTTATTTCATTCATTGTTAAATTTGAGGAGTTCTCCCTGTCAGTGGGTTAATAGAATTCATGTTCATACCTTCACGGTTTTTGATATTCATTCCTGGTGCTAGTCAACAACCCATGGCCTATGGAATGTGATCATGGGGTAATCATAGCATGAGACCTGGAGGACATGTCAGGACAATGTTGTATCATAGGGTGGTCTGTTTTAATAGAAGAACTAATAGTCAGTAATTTTCTATGGTCCAATAGTGTCAAGGTTATTGAGTTCAGATTTCAGTCCAAAGTGTCCAGTGATGGCGCGGTGGCTGATGAATCCATACACCCAGACCCTGAAGTCTGTTTTTAGACATAATACACACAAACACTAGTTACTTGTGTTTTGGAAATGTTTTTTCTTGAAAACTTTTAAGTCAGCTATCCAGGTATATCATATTGACTATGGTGCATCTATTTCCTTATAGGATGTCACCACGAAGACTGCCATCAAGGATTCTAGTGAGAGATCATGATGATGGTTCACCAAATGATGAGGAATCGGTATATGGATCATTTATGGTGGTAGCACATATGGATGGTGTACCAGCAGCTACCCCACCCATAGAGCATCAGATTCTACAAGCCCCACAAGTATGAAATTCACACCAAATGAGCATGATGCACTATTTATAGAGGTAGTGGCCTCTATGGATTCAAGAAGAGACCTATCCTCGGGAAGTTGAGAAATAGATGGAGGTAGTGGAACATGTTTTTTCCTCAATAGAGACACCAATAGATCTGATGGTGATCGTAGCTGCCATCCTTTTTCAAGGAATAACATAGAGATGGTGGATCATGACACACTATACAGACAAGGAGGTGTTGAATACATGGTTGGGCTTTGAGAGCCTCCTTAGGGAGGAGTTCATACCAATGACACTATGATCTGTGTGTATCTAGGTGTTATTGCATCTATAGAAGAGCAGTTTGATTATAGCCCAATACTCTGTGAGATTTACCAACCACTCTTGATACTCCACTTACAAGGTGAGGGACCCTTTCCTCATGTCATTGAACATTGAGCAGGGAATCTGATTCGATATCATGGTAGGATGATTCAGCTCAACATCTCGACGCAGGCTGGAGTGCTAGAGTGAGAACTACTAGTGGAGAGATTCCTTACCAAGTAGGAACTGCCCGTGAAAGCCACCACCAAACGACAGATGGCCGAGTCATCTGTAGTAGCTAGTAGGTAGATGCAACAAGGACCAAATGAGCCAAATCTTCTTAAGGATGACCCCAAGTTGTAGGGTCTGATGTACGATGCTTGCGAGGAAGAGGAGGTCAAAAGTGGAGAAGTCTGTGCTACGCATGTGGTTGGAAGGGTCACATGGATCGCAACTACACATCCCTTTGTAAGGATGATCAGTAGAATATTGATAGATCATCAAGGCAGAGGCATCAGTTCATGCATGGCATTTCATAGGGCAGAAAATGTGGTATGGGAGTATGTCGAGCAGCAAGCGATGTGAGACAGTTTGAGGTGTTACCGCCACCAACCTGATGTGGTCCACCAAAGCCATAGGGAGTAGAGAAACTGGGGTGAGCACAACTTTTGAGATCAAAGGATTATGACCATGGAGCTCCATAGATGATCTGAGGTACGATCTATGACTTATACACCCTACATTCAGTTTTTATAGACACATGTTCTAGTCACCCCTTCCATGAAATGACTCTCATTTAGAGTTCAAGGATTTCGGTCGATCCATTTGTTCGATCCTTATGGCTATAGTCTTCTACGAGAGTGGATTCGATAATTACATGATAGTCATGGCTATGTGAGCTTACTCTAGGAGGTGAGATCTTCAGCTGGGAACTCATAGTAGTAGTATCAATGCATTATGATATAATCATGGGTATGGACTGGTTATCCAAAGTCCATTCTTAGATCATCTGTTTTAGTATACAGTGCAGTGTGTCCATGGATATGGGACAAAGTTTTCCTTCTCTAGTTAGAAGGAAAACCGTGGATCATATGACATACTTTCTCAGAAGAGGGTGAAGCCGGTCGCTGACCAGATGGATGGCCTCAACCTTTGTGCGGTGGATGAGAGGAGTCCACGATTTCTTGTAATGGTGGACTAATATAATGATTTTGTTTCCTGAGGATGTTCTAGGACTACCTCCTCATAGGGATGTATACTAATGCATTGACATGTACCCTGAGATGACAATGATATTCACACTATCATAATAGATGACTCTTGTAGAGCTTCACGAGCTAAGGGTACAACTAGAGGTCTTGCATGAGAAGGGGTTTGTAAGGCCCATTTTTAAACCTTGAGAAGCCTTTTTTCTTATTTCCAAGAAGGAAGTCGGGGGGTTTGAGGATGTTCTTCAACATTGATCACCTAAACCAGGCAATCAGGAAGAATAAATATCCACTATTGAGGATCGATTACCTTTTCGACCAACTGAAGGGAGTGAAGTGGTTCTCAAAGATAGTCCTCAGATAGGGTTATCCCCATATTCAGGTTCATGATGATAATGTTACAATGTTTGATCTCAGGGGCTGATTAGACCACTATGAGTTCCTAGTGATGCCTTTTGGTTTGACCAATGTCGCAATAATATTCATGTTACTAATGAACATGATCTTCTAGCCTTACCTTGAGCAATTTTTTGTGTACAACATTGATGAAATGTAGGTGCAATCAGCGTTATAGGAGGAGCACTGTACACACCTACAGATCATCATAGATACACTCCAGGAGAACCATATATATGACCAGACCTCGAAGTGTCAGTTATTGATTCAAGAAGTATTCATTCTGGGAAACATTATCTCATATGATGTTTTTCTAGTGGTTCTAGAAAATATAGAGGTGATGCTTTCTTCAGATCCACCGAGGAGCATGCATGAGGTGCAGTGATTCATGGGGCTATCTTGTTACTATCAGAGGGTTGTTCCCTACTTATCCAGATTGGCCGCACCCTTATCGGCTTTGACATGGAAATGAAAGTCCATTGTGGGAGGGATAAATGTCAGAAGAGTTTCCAGGTGCTGATGCGGAAACTAACATGTTCCCCCATCTTGAGAATACTAGAGTAGGGAATTTGGTAGAAAGTTCATTGGGACACATTTGGGACTAGACATGGATATGTATTGATGTAGGAATGAGCAATTATCAACCACATATCCAGAAATTTGAGGCAGCATGAACATAACTATTTGACCCATGACCTATAGTTAGATGTGGTGGTCTTGTCCTTGTGGATGTGGTATAACGAATTGGTGTGTGAATGGTTTATGATTTACTAATACCATATGAGTTTCTGGTATATATTATCCATGAATAATTTTCTCCTAAGACAAGAATGATGTATAGAGTTCCACCAGGAATATGACTTTGATATAGTTGATATTCCAAAAATGATGAATGTGGTTACAACCATTATCAGCAGGAGGACTGGTTCATAGTTATTGAGTGACGTGTCGAAGTATTTGGTCACGAAGAATATATCATTTTAGGATGATGGTGAACCAGTATAAATTCAGTATATGATTGTCACTCCCCCACATCTTGAGAGGGTTAGGGAGGATCAACTTGTGGATGTTGACTGTGAGGCTCAATGCAATCAGTTTTCCTTAGGAAGGGCTTCGGTTGGATTTTCTATTTGTGGAGAGAACACTTTGTTTTTAGAAGGCACACACTAAATACAGTAACGTTGTGGGAGGAGATATTGATGGAGTTCCATAAATCCCCTTTGTAAGTACATAATGGAGTGGGAAAGATGTATCAGGAACTCCAACATCAGTAATGGTATCCAGGGATGAAGCAATCGGTGGCCAAGTTTGTTTCATGTAACCTCACTTGATAGCATGTGAATGCTGACCATCAGGTCCCAGTAGGCTTGACCCAACCACTCGATCTACCAGTGTAGAAATTTGATTGTTTTTTATGTATTTTGTGACGGGTTTACCACATATATCTATGACCCATGAATCAATCTGAGTGATCATTGAAAAACTCACCACGTCATCTCACGTCATACCCATCAGATAGTATGGATCTATAGGGGGATTCAAATGCCACTATACCCAGAAGGTATTGTGGCTTCACGAGGTTCCTTGGATGATCATATAAAATCACGATTCTCTCTTTAAATCCAATCTATGGATGAAATTTATTGAGGTGTTTTAGACGTATCTACATTTCATCACAACATTTAACCCCCTGATGGATGGTAAGACGGGGAAGACCATACAAACATTAGAGAATATGCTTCATGATTTCCTCTGAGATTTTGTTCATATTTGTTAGGAAACCCTACTACTGGTCGAATTTTCATACAATAACATGTATCACTCCACCATCAGAATGGCACCATTTGATCCCTTGTATGAGTGGAATTGAAGATCACCAAAATGATGGACAAACCCACGGGAGTCGCCACTCAGTGTCCAGAGTTGATACATGCTACCACCAAGAAGGTGAAGATCATCTAGGAGTGGATGAGGACTGCTCATAGAAGGCAGGAGCATTATGACGATAGATGATAAAAACCGTTGGATTTTGAGGAGTGTTATCCGGTGTTCCTCTGGGTATCTGCTCGTCATGGATTGTGGATATTTGGCCGGGGCGAAAAGCTATCTCTTAGGTTCATTAGACCTTTTCAGATCCAAATAATAGTTGTAGAGGTGGTGTACCACCTAGCTCATCCCCCATGGGATTCATGAGGAGAGTGATATTATCCACATGTCATATCTAAGGAGGTATGTGCATGATCCATCACAGGTCATCAACTTGGGCGAGTTTGACATTGATGGTGAGGATAAGTTTAGGGAGTTCCTCGGGGAGATAGGGGATCAACAGGAATGTGTTCTACATGGACAGTTGATTCCTCTAGTGGGAATTCATTGATAGAATGTGAATTTTCATGAGAGCACATGAGAGGAGGAGGCATACATTCAAACTCAGTACCCCCGTCTCTTTGATTAGATTGGATTTCGAATTTGGGTGCGTAAAGCCCTATGGTGGAGAGAATGTAATTTCGTGGAAATTATGTGTAATTTTTTAATTATATGGAATTATTATGTCACAACATGCTCCAATGGCATATGATTCTATGTCCCAGAGACCCAGCAACAGAATTTTGTACTTTTTTTTATATTTATTAAATGTGTGAGTGTGTATTTCATTATATTGAACCGCCTATCAATTTAAAAATATTAGGCTACCATTGAACTCAGAATGATGGGATTCACCTATTAATGAAATGACATTGGACATCGAGGGTTGAGGGTACATTTTTTCAGTATTTTCAAGAAAAATAATTATATAATTTAAAATAAATATTTTATTTTTTTCACACTGTTGAGTGACTGAATGAGAAGTTGTGGTGCAGTGACGAGGTGACAAAGAGGATAAATTTTCAAGGTTCAATAATTGCTCATCTGAAACATCAATGCTGTTATTTTAATGTCTCATTATCTATGGATCATTAAATTTGGAAAATTTACTGATCATCATTAATGGGAAAATGTCTTTATGTATCTTATTTATTTTTATATACCAATGTGTTGGATTTTGGGAATTAATAAATGTCAAAAAACTCTAATGAACTGCTGGCGGAATCCCTCCGCAAAAAAGAATAAAGAACGAAGGGACGAACACCAACAACCATGGAACATCGACGACGTGAATCACATCCTTCTTAATAAGCAGATCCAATGAATCTAAATGGGTGTTTATGTATTAAATGTATCTCATTATTTCATCCTCATTCATGAAACATTACGACAAACATGGATCAAAAGATAGACGGGTTGATATGGGAATCACTCATTCTTGTGTCCAATGTGGTTATCATCATGTTTATCCTCATAATTAAACTATAACATGGAGGGCACCAGCCGACCTGAAAAACGTTCATTCCCCCAAAAATAGTTGTTTTAGTTGTGTTCTTTGTATTTGACCATTCAAATTTTCATAATGGAGAATTAGAAGGATTCATAGTGATGGTGGCACCCGATGAGGATAGTATGAATAGATGAATCCAAAAATGATCCACCAGGGTGACTCTTGTGGGACGTCGATGGAACCTCTATCGGCGACTATGGGTGGAGGGTGGTGGCACACCATGGAAATAATGAGATACGACACATGTCACCATGTGGAGGGATGACCCGCATCCAGGACACCCGGGAGCTTCCGAGCCGTGGTTCGTTGACTATGACAGGAAGAGGCACTGAATCATTGGGTCCAGTAGGGGCCGAACACGGCACAACATCCATGAACCAACTAGAAAATGCACCACCAACTGCTCATGTGGTCGGGCCTCGGGCTAGTGGGCCACACCCCCAATAAGCAGGTTGGGCCCTCACAAGCCGGACAGACCTGAAAAGGTGGGGCAGTACCTTCACATTAGGCCTGACCCACACAAGAAGGCCAAAACAAGGCCATTCAGGTTGGGTCAGATGAGACTGGATTGCCGAGCCACCTGGTGGGTTAGACCCTCGGCCAAATCGGGCCGAGTCCAGCGAGGTCCATTAGGCCTGGCCAACTAGCCTTACCCAAGTAGACTGACCTTGACCCGAACTGGGCCAGGTCAAGTCTTTCTAATTGAATCAATTCATTTAGGGACCATGAGGCTAGGTAGGTTGAGTCATACTAGGCCAAGACACAACCGACCCCATATTTACTAAAACTATTATAACATCCAGACAGAGTGTCTGGTTGACACAGTATTTTTAGCATGTGGATCCTTTCAATGAGTCGGTCCTTTTCTGATACTCTAATTGAGTTTTTCATAATTTTTAGTATGGTTGGGTTGAATCGGACATGAATCGAACCAGAATCGTTTTACTAAAAGCGTTTAACTTATAGACCATAAATCTAATCGATGCACAATCTATTGCATTGGAACCCTTATGACAAGAAAATAAATGGGGTAACATTTGTGTGATTTAGTGGTAGTTGAAATATGACCGATGACATAAGAATAAGAACATTCATAACTCATACTTAAAAGGTGTGGGAATCGTGTGGCCGACTGTCAAGTGATGAGCGACCCTTTGTGGATTGGAAAGAGAAAGATACTCCTATGATCTGTAATGACTTGATCCTCCACAGATCGATATGAGAGAGATCCTCCTTGGATTTTCTAGAGGGAATACCTATGTGAATCAGAAAAAGTGAGACCCACCATGGATCAACATGAGAGCGAAACTATGTGGATCAGCAAGAGTATGTCCCATCGTGGACCAGTATTTGGGAGACTTGTCATGGATCTATGGAAGAGAAAACCTTTTTGAATTGGTCATGGAGAAACCCTTTTTGGATTAGCAGTCGAGCATCTCAACTTATTTTGATGATCTAGATTACAACTAATCATATTTACTTATGTTCCATAAGTTGTATACCTTGTGTGAGAGGTCTTTTAATTTGTGCTATGTGTTTGAGATATTTCATGGTGGTATTAACTATATGGTATTAAAATTGTGTTGTTTTTCTTGTTGGATTGTTGGGATACCTTCGGGTGTATTGGGGTCCCACCAAAGTAGTATTTTACCCAACCCTTTTTAGGATTTGTCTAGACCTGTATTGTCTTGTGAAGTCAAAAAACAACTTGGATAAGGACTTTGGAAAGCTAGGACTAGATGGTGGACCGAGGTGGATCGATGGATATCTTGTACTGTAGTGACATCCAATGGAGAGTAGTTCCCACCCTTCAGCTAGTATCCTTGGCTGACGACCTCAAGTTCTTGTGCTTCTTTTTCTAGACATTCATTTTATTTGGGCTTGTATTCTAGCCCCATTACTTTCATTTTATGCATGTTACTCTCAGTGGTGGTACATTGTGGGGGTTATGTAACTTTTCTATCATTTGTGTTTATCTTTATGCAGTTCACACTGTCAGTTTTTGTATAGGTGTATAGGTAATGCCTTCCCTTTTTGGGATATGCCTTTCTTGTGCTAGTCACTCGCCCCTGACATATGGAAAACGATCTTTGGTTATTCAAGGCCCCCTCCCCAGGAGATGGTTCATGAAATGTTATTTATTATTTCTCATGGTTATATAATTTTTATTTAAAACATACCTTTATGCTATCTATGTTTTTTATATATGATAATTTCATTTGAGGAAGTGTGGACTATCACCCCCTAAAAGTTATATAATTCTTTCATTCCATACATGTAATTTATAAATACATTTCTAATAAAACTATGTAACATATATATGATAATTTAATTATAATAAACAAATATAGAATTTATTTTTAATTATTTTAACCTAGAAATGAAAATAAATTTGCTTACATGCATACGTATGACCTACAGTCTCTATGAACGGTGCACTTCATGTGTAATCTCCAAATATTATGATCATTTGTAAATAAAAAAAGCAACGAATATATAAAATAATTTATTTATGTATTATATTTTGGAGATTTTTACCATGATATATATTTTAATAACAACAAAAAACAAGTTAAAATGTAGTAAAAAACTATGAAATTAACACTAAAAATAGTCAAAATAATTTAAGATTGCTAACATACACGTAATAAATTATTATAAGTAGTTAAAACATGATGATATAAACTTGATTATGTATATTTTAATAGTATGTGACATATTTTAATCCAAAATACAAGAGGCTAAATAAAATAAAAAAAAGGGGTGGATAAGATATGGTATTTCTTCTCAATTTACTTTCCATTGAGTCATAATTTTTTCTATGCCCCAAATCACTTTTATTTGTTGTATATATTTCCCATTTAGCATGTTGTATCTTGAATTCCCATAATAACATGATTTCCTATGTTTTATATAATTCATGTGGAATTATTATTTAATAGTTTCAACGTTGTATGGGAAACATTGTAATTTTTAAATATTATTTTCCCCAACAATGATTTAATATCAAGAAACCTTGTTATTACTTATCCTCCTATAATGTATTATTGATAAATACGCATTCTTCATTAAATATTGATATTTAGTGATGAAAATTATTTATATAATTATTCAATATGTGGAATGATTTGTACAGGTAGACACAGGTTGGGGACCATTTAATGAAATCCCTATGGGTTTGGGACTATTAAATGAAAGCCAATAGATGCATCAGCAGTCTCAAGAGATGAAATAGTTATCTAGCTTCCATCGATGGATTTTTACCCTATAGATGATCTGTATTATGAAAGGTATTGATGGTACTTGTTCCATGTACCACGGAAACATGGAATCCAATAATTAATCATTTCCCTTACATAGAATCAGTTATTATTTATCCAAGGTATTTTTCATAGACATATCTATGAATTTTTTTCATTTGCAGTTTATTGATTAATGAAATGTATTTTAGTTTCTTATTGTTCCATATTGATTATTTCTTATATTCTTTTATGAATTGAATGTTTATTATATTTTTTACCATTCCATACACATGTTAAGAAAAAGAGAATTTTGGGAAGGATTTCGAGGATGTAGTATATTTCCTTTGTTACATGTATCATGTTTTTATTAATTTTTCTCATTGTATTATAGGTATCATGTATGTAAACTAGCCTTCCAAGACTACAAAATTGAATATTACTTTGGGATTATATTTCGTGTAATAATGCCAATGTAATGTAATAATGCTCCAACACTAGGATTTTAGGGTCGAGATGACACCAAAAGTGAAATGTGTCTCATAATTTGTAAAAAATTACTTATCCAAGATAAAAAAACACTAAAAAAAGTCCTCACATTGTGTAAATAAATTAATTATATGATTTGTATTAGTTTTTTTAGAAACCCATAGGTTCCCCACATGACATCCCTACACACCACTATTTCTACTAAATTTTACTCAAATCTCTACCCCTAGAAGATTGATGGTATAATTCAACCATAACTGATATTCACTAATGGTGGATTTTAGCCATCATGATCCATCAAGAAATGTCTCATGGAAAAACAATTTTTTAACAATTTAACAAATATAAAATAACTAATATTTATTCTTGATCATTTGTTGCATCCAATACATATTCATATATTATCAATACTACTCCCAAATTTATTTTATGAATTTAAATTTCCATTAAACAATCACACAATTTCTTAATTCCAGGTATTTCATTAATCCACTAGTAAATTGAAACCAATACAGTGAATTCATTAAGAATGGGTGTTGAAATTTAAAAAACAAAAATGTGAGGAATAGAGCAATGGAAATATACATGAGGGACTCGATTTATTTCTGTTGTAATGAAGAATGAATTGGTATAATATTAATCAAAAAAAATCCACATATCCATGTAAAGACAAATTCATACCCAAGCATGATCAGCCTGTGAATCACACTTTTAGTTCATGAATTCATGTAATTAATAGGAGAGATAAAATTTTTAATATACACATGAGAAAATAAACCATTTCGAGAATTGATCCATCATTGATTAATAATGGTATCATGACATTTAACAATCATGATGCATAGGATTCATAAACAGAGAGATCACCAACACACTATTAGTAACCCATCTTCTATTATTATACTCTATATGATCCACTCTAAAATTTTATGATTATATGGCCAACAATAAAATTTGGTTTTAACTGAGTTTATCCAGAGTTAATTATGTCAATGAAGCATAACCTAATAAAAATTAAAATAAATAATTTTAATTTTAATTTTATCACTTGATGACTTCTTGATTAACACATGATGTCAACAAGGATCTATTCATTCCTTGGGTAATACATGCATTTTTACATAATTATTGTCTCATATTTATAATCTAAGAATCCATAAGGGTTTCATTGATTTTTTTGGAAACATTATTTATCATTAAATCAAATATCCAGTCTTTTTTGGAATATTAATTCTTAGATCACCAGTCCTTGAAATCTAATGATGTCTCGTAATCTGGTTAAAAAAAATTTAGGAGACATATTGTATTTATTTTCATGGGAAAATACATAGATGTTATATAAAAATAATTTTATAGAAATTAAATTCCCAAATACATTATGAACAACTATCCACAAGTTATAGGTGACTTATTTATTTATTACAAGACCCTCATAGGGAATATTGTTAAAAAAAAAGAAATTGACTGAAATATATGTGTATTTACAAACCAGGATTATTTTATTACTTTTTCATCCACCTCCTAAATATATTATCCAACCAAACAAAATAATAAATTTAGCCTATAAAAAATTCTATGATTTTATCATGTAACTATAACAATAACCTTCCACATCCAATGTCTGTCAAATGAAATTGAATTCATCATTTATGTATTTGGTTGACTACCACATCATGAGAGGTGTAATACTGTTTTAATCATAAAATAAAAGTACATGATATAATGATGGAATTAATTATTAATTATTATATTCATGAATTATTTATAATTATAAATAGATAATATATCATTAAATTTTATATAATTTATTTCCCAAAATAATAATAACGTACTTTGTGCGTAAATAGATACAACCACATCCATAAAGTGGTGTGATTCATTTATAATCAGTACATTACATTGATTATATATATATGTGTGTGTGTTAAAATTGTATTGAAATTAAAATATAATTATCAATCTATAACGATAAAATAATATATAATTTCTTTATATAGGGATTGTTTATAAATTTTTGTGTTACATTGCATACATAACAGTTACTATCTCTCTAATTACAACATAGTTTTCTTATACGACTCGATCATCATAGGTTTTATCTGAATAATTGATTTTTTTAGATATGATTTAATAATGTCCTTTTTAGACATTATCTTCCTACCACTTCCATTTTGGACTTATGAGCCTAATATAACCAAAACACCTCATGTGAATATAATATTGTCTATAAAACATCGTAATAAGTGAAATAATATGAATAATAACCCTGAGTAAATTATTAATAGCATATAAAAAATATTATTTTTATTATATAAAATGGTATAAAATGCATGTGACCAATCAATCTCAGGGTAAGGGACAATAGTTTATAAATCATTTATTAATGTTTCCTTTTTTATCCTTTAGTTCCATATTTCGATATATATATATATATATATGATTATTATTTATATAGAAATATGATCTTTTATAAATTATATAATATAATTCGTTTTAATTTAATTCATTTTATTTAAAATTTAATATATTTATGGATTATTTTAAATGTATATAAATAATAAAATCTAGTAATAAATTATAATTCATAAGTAGAAAACAACACAACTAGCTAATGTAACCAGAAATTTTATTATTAAAATTACTCATATTATATCATTTTTAAATAAAAATAATTCACTCATTGACTTTTTTCTATTAATTTGATTTTATAATATGGGGTATTGAAGGAAATAGATAAAACAATATCACATTGATTTTCATATGGTTTAAAGAATTTTTTTTATTCATTAATCATTTATGTAATTTTTATAGTTCCTTTAGATCATTGATGACTATGGGTGATTCACTTATTATACAAGGTTGGGTTATACTATTATAGATCTCTTATATAATGTTTTTGGAAATTAAGTTAGCATATTATGGATCCCCAAATATATGATAGTAATTCACCATGATGGTTATTCTAATTATAACATGGATGTAAATTTCAAGTGTAACTGTGATATTCAATCTAACTAAAACATTTATGTACACTCTATTTCTAATTATACAAGTTAATACATATATAAAAATTATATGAAGATGATTGATCTTATTTTCTACATGTATTATTCTTTACTTCTATGGGAATTTTATAGGAATATTATGATTTCTCAATATAGGACAATGATTTTATGTTTTCTGAAAAGCATTTATACATTTTATGGGGGAAAATGATGACATTTATCAAAATTTATTCAAAATATTTTTATTTAGATTTAATCATAATGATTAAATTTTTAATTAAATATTTTATATAAAATTTTATAAGAAATGATTATGGTATAAATATTTGTTTCTTTTTTAACAAATTATTCATTTTAATCAATAAAAAATATTTTAGAAAATAATAATTTTATAAATTTTCATGGACTATATATTGATTTTATTTTGGTTTATATCCCATTATTATCTATTTTGTGCTTCCTCATCGTTTCAAAATTCTATAAAAATGATTTTATGGATTTTTAGGAATAAAAATTTAGTCAATATATAAACTTTAAATATACGTAATCAATAGAACAAAAATATTTAATGTATTGGTTTATTTTAAAAATGGATAGTGAGTACAATTGTGCACCTGTAATGTGAGGATTTATTATGTATGTGTTATGACCTATATTCTAAAAAGATAAACCATACTAATATTTGGTAATGATAAAATTTAAATTCATGTTTTATTTCACTGTATTATGTAACGTCTATACATTTGGTATCATATAAAGGGAGTGATTATATTAATTAGGTGAATAGTTACTCTCTCCTATGGTGTCATGATGGATGGGAAGAATCTTCGGATATAGGTAAGTGTTCGACCTAGGTGGTGTAGTTTATTAAGGAGTTATTTAATTGGTATAATTAATTGACTTCTTTTAATAAATCCATACCATTGAATTTTGAATGAGATTTGGTTTAAAACAATATTAGGGATTAAGATGCTTTTTCTTTGTTATATTAATAGGTTTCCAAACCAACATTCATTTATTATTTAAAAATAGATCAAACGTTCAAATTTATATAATACCCTTTTTTGATTTAATGTTATGGGAATTTTCAATGATCAATTTTATTTTGGGTTATGTTTTATAGAGTTTATGTATATGGGACACTTGGTGTTATCCTCAAGGATTAATTTATAAGATTGATGTTACACCAATTGTGGTATAATTGGAAATGTATGATGTGTCCCTTGATATTTAAGTATTATTTAATACTAAATTTATTAATAATATTTTTTAGATCTTAGAGGATAACATATTACATAATTTTAATAGATATTCCATTTTTGAATGGCCAGTTCAATTTTAATATGTAATAATCGATTTTACATTTTTATAATATTATTTTTATCAATTTGATAGAAATTTATCAATATAGATGGAAAAGAATCTCATCCATAATTAGTATCCCTTTTGTATTATTTAATCTTTACGATTATTAAAAAATATTTCTTGGATTTTTTTGAATAATTTTGAAATATAAAAATCAACATCAAGAACAAACCTCATCTATCTAACAAAATTTGATTCTCTAAAATTTCAATGTAGAATGGAACATCTTATTTTATTTCAATGTCTCAAATCATCTATCACATTTGGAATAATAAATACCACAATTAAATAAACTATTTACTTTTAAAATATATTGAATTCAAAATAGAAGATAAAGGGGATATCAACATCAAAAAGGCATATAATGATGTTAGGATTAAGGATATGATTTACCTTCATATGATCAATGTATTAATAATGGCAGGGTTAATATTTATCCATTACAAGGATATATTTTCAATCAATGAAGAAAAAAATGTGTGGTGTATGTTATGAGAATGATATTGGATGAAGGATTTTTTTCCATAATATTATGATATAGTGTTAACATTGAGGGTCTCATGAAACTTTCTATAGTATATTTATTTTAAAATATTTAATTATAATTTACCTAATTTTTTTTACCATTGATAGTGTTAATTTTTGTTAAAACTCAATTTGGGACACATGAAAATGGGATAAATGATATTTTGTGATAAAATTATCATGATGTTAAGGTAATGATAGTAAATTACATTTATTATTTTTCTTTATAAATGTGATATATTAAAAACCATAGGGGTTAAAAATCGATTTTAGGAATAATGATATTTTCGAGTATATTCATCATAATTTTTTATCAATATTCATGTTATATTAATATTATCATATTTAAATGATAAATTTTTTACGAGATGATTACCCATCATATTTGGCAATGTTGTAGGGATTTTACCCACATTAAATGGGTGATAAGGGTGCATCAGCTAAAACTGGACTACAAAATGTCTTATTTTGTTTTAAAAATTATTATGTTGATGTTTGGAACATATGATGTATCATATATACTGTTTTGAGATGAAATTTTGGTGATTTTGTGATTACTGAATTTTAGAAAAAGGAAATTATATTTTTTTTGAGGGTATTATACAGTTATGACAAACAAAATCATATGGGATATTAATTGAGGTCTAAATATTGAATTATATTTTGGAAGCATATATAATATTAATTTTTCATTATGGTTATTTATTTTAATTATGGAAATGAATATTATATCTCATATATCATATTACTATATCATATTAAATTTTGGTTAGGGACATTATTAAATGATGATTTTATTTAGAGATATTATTTATATTAATATTAAAATAATATGTCTTTATGTGTTTATTATTTTATTGGAATCTACCATGTTTTTGAATAGTTTGTCGGATTTATCTATGTCAAAAATTTACGATTTTTAATTAGTATTATGATATTGATGTTTTATTTAGTCATAATAATTTCTCATCAATTTACTGAATTAGCTTAACTTTTTTAAGATATTATGGTCTAGTTTATTATACATAGACATGGGGAATATATGATTATACATACTTAAAGGTATATTATCAGATTTAATTTCATTATAAAATTTTTTGAGTAAAAAATCACCAATAATACTCTTTATTCAAGGAAAGTGGTGTGATTGGGGAAGAAACATTATGAATAAATGAAAGTGTAATTGAAAATGTAATTAAAGAGTATCTAATTATGTTTTTAATCTGGTTGGAGAATTAATTAATCAACTCTAGGATAAATATCATCAATAATTTTATTGAAAAAATTTTATGCTAATTAATCTATGGTCATTTTCACACATATTGTTTTATGGTTTTGTGGCCATTAACATTATCATGATCATTCAAATTCTTTTTATCATATATATAATTTATTTTAAATCATCAGTTGAAAATTATTGTTTTTCTCCATGTCAATATTTTCACTTCACAATAATTTTTTCATATTTTATGAAATAATGAAATTTAATTCCATATAGCCTTTATATTTTCTTTTCCATTTTTTAAGAGGATATATGATTGGAAATTTTACCATTGTGGGATATAAAAAATGTTATTTCCATGTTTCAAACCATTTACCATTATTTCTGAGACATGGTTTGTAATATTATATATATATATATAATTGGTGAGAATGTGATATCCTGAAGCGTTGTATAGGATTTTTATGTCTTATGATGTATATGATATAAAATGGTGAACAAATATGATTCCCAAAATATGAGGATATAAATATAATAGTTAAAACTTATAAATTGTTTAGTATGGTATGAAAATGATTAAATAAATTTTTTAATGTGTTATATTTTCCTATAAATAGAAAAAATTTTGATCCATGATTTAAAAATATCAACACAATATGTAGGATATCCATTGTATGCTTCATAAAAACATTTTTTGAAAAATAATAATTATATTATTTTTTTGATATATTTTATAATTAATTTGATGAAAATTTATATAATTTTGTTTAAATGATAAAAATAATATTTGAAATAAGAACATAAATGTTTACATAAGGTGAAATTATGATAATTAACTGAAAATATGTTCTTTTCATTTATCAGTGAAAAAATAATAATTTTATTTAAAATTTTAATTTAATTATATTTATTTTTATATTCAATTTCTACTTCGGATTTATTTTATATATAAATTATCCTATTTTTATAAGTAATAATCCATTTACTATATTTACAATGAAATTATAATATATTTTATTACAAAAAAATCACTTAACTATTTATTTATCAAAACCCCAATAATTAATCACTTTATTCCTCATTAAGTTTAAATAAATGTAAAAAAAATCATTTATAATTTTAAAAAAACATTTAAATATATTCAATGTATAGATCTATATTTGGTAAATATTATAATTTTTTATATTTATTTATAGTTTACAAAGTATCTTTTTTTGTCACAGTAAAGTGTAAACCAAGTAATTAAAAGTTAAATATTTTATGTTATTGAATTGAAAATATGTCACGACCTGTCCCTCAGGGCCTGTATAGTGACTAACCCATGCCCGCCTTCTATAGGCCAGGGGCTGGTGACTAGCACCAAAGGCGTAACTCCCTAAAAAATGGGAAGGCATTGCCGTTATAAAATGTAAACACACACACCCAGAGTACAAGGGGAAGCAAAAACCCTGTAAAGTAGTATAACAAGTATGCTGAATGTACAAATGGGATGGAAATAAAAACCCAATAGAAAGGTATAGCTACAACTAAAAGAAAGTACAATTGAAAGGAAGAACAACTGAATGGTGAAGCATCTCCTGGAACGTCCTGTGGGTTCCTTCTTGAAGGGTTGGTACTGATGTCGTCCTTATCACTCCGCGTATATCGGTCCACTCCATGTGTCATTACTCTGAGTGTCCACCTCTGGGTACCGTCCAATCCTCATAAACTCTGCCTCGGTCAACGTTGTTCGTAGTCTGCATCCAACAAAACGAGGTGCGGGAAAAGACCGTGCGGGGGTGAATAAAAGGATACTCAGTAGGGATGTCGAGTCCCTCAAGATCTCACTAAATCCAACAATTCTAAACCACAAAGAAAGACCTCAACATATAACCTTTACTTAGGTATATTCCCATAAATATACCTATGTTATCAAGTAACTCATCTCAATCATGAAGAAAGCACAAACGTCATTGACTCTGTTCAAACCGGGATTTTCATTATCAAAAACTCAACTGCTGGGGAACTCCTCCTCTATTGAGTATAGTGGCTCTATCATGACTCTGAGGTGCTACTCGCTAACCTTAGACTGTTGAGGTACTCCTCCTGTCGAGTACCGCAGGTCTGTCGCCCCAACACAGTAGCGCTTCCCGCCATGGGTCTACATCCCCAACATAGTAGCGCTCCCCCTAATAGCCTATAGAGGTTCTCGTCCTGTTGAGAACCGTGGGTCTTCTTCCAAACTAGGAGATCCATCATCTGTGGGTCTGCCGCCAAATCGGGCGCTCTGTCCACTGGCCTAATCGAATCACTACGAGTCGAATGGGTCAATGAGTCATCAGTTCTACAGGTACTAGGTCGTTGCACTCCATACACTCGCCTCTGGGTGGGTCCCCTCCACGAGCTACTAGTCGATACATCCAAGTGTCACGTAATCTCACGTGGAAGTATATCAAAGGATCTCCTCGTCATAGAGGTCTCAACGCAACAGACAGCTAGTCAATCGGACGCCCGATCTGTGAGTTATTAGCATTTCCGTTCTAGGGGCCCGGTTAGATTTCGGGTACAATCCATCCCAGCCATGCTCAAACCAAATACTAATCTTGTGTATAGTATGCCAAAAGAACTATATATTCATGTGGAATCGAACATAGTCGACAACATGTCAATCAGACATCCGGTCCTTAAGTTATAAGAGTTTCCGCTCCGAGGGCCCAGTTGGTTTTGGGTTCGAACAAACCTGGATGTTCCCATACTTCACCGAATCATTGTGTGTAATATTCCGAAATGATCATCTTTATCCAAGGATTCCTATGCAATTGACTTTGCATTGATCATAGGTCTGTAACTCGTGTTATGGGCAAGTGATTGGAAACAATCCGAAATGGGGGGTCTATACCCGGCCCGACCCGGCCAATCCCACCATCGGTCGGTCCGAATCGGGTCTATCGTTCCTGGGTCTAGGTCTGACCGGCGCAGTTTGGCCAGCGGCTGGTGCGGCCCGGCTCGGCGGCCAGCCGCGGCCCGACCAGCCTAGCCGAGCGGGGAGAGACACGGCCCCCAAGACAGCTGGCATGGCTTAATGCCGCACCTCCCTATTTACGTAACGGCAAAGCCGTTCCGGTTCCTTCTGCCACTACGGCTCCACCGAGACAGTCTTCTCTAGCCGTGCGCTGTTGCCACCGTATGTCGGTGCCGCAGCGCCAGCGTGGTGTGCCACTTCCACCTTCTGCGGACCACCAAACGCACTCCGGTGGTCCGTTTCGCGCATCATCTATGCCTACGTTCATCTTAGGTCTCTAACTTTAATACGAAGGCACCAAATCACTGTTGTGGCCCCATTTCGTCGTCGCCAAACATTACACACATCAAGAACGATGTGATTATCAGTGCGGACTTGTTCGTTAGTCCGTACCCACCGTGTTAGTGGTTAAAATAATCATCCAACTAATTAAATTCCCATTCTCGTGGGTATAAATCACATATATAAAATATAAAATATAACCCTACCTCGAAAATAGACGTCGCACGACGTCGAGCCACAGAAGACGAGTGTCGCGGTAGATGGAGTCTCGAAGAAAGGCCTCTAGGAGAACATATGTCGATTTCATGGACGTCGGGGTTCTTCCGAAGAGGTAGTGGAATCTCTTCTCCTGTCGTGAAGAAAAGAAAGGATGAAACGACGTAGATCTTCATGGAAATGGCGTTCTTCATCGAAGAGGGCGTCGTTCTTCATGTCATTGAGTGTTCTTCACTGAGAGAGAACAATGTTCTATTAGGAATAATGAAACTCCAAAAATTTTCCATGGGCTCCCCCAACAAACATATTTTCTATGTAAATATTTTAATATCATTCTTCAATTTTTAAAGAATTTCCAACCAATTCAAACTAATTCAAAAATAATAGTTGTGCCAATTAATTATTAGGGATATTAATTAATTGAGTTGGCAAACATAATGAGAGGGAAGTGGAGAGGCTCCTCATATTAAATTAGGGGATTTGTAAGGTTGGGGGATCGTGTGGTCCCCACCTCAAAAATATCCTATCATAGGAGGTTATGTGGACGTGGGCCCCACCAACAACTTCCCCCTTGTAGGATATAACCAACACTCAAAATAAAATTGTATGTAGCACAATTGTTTTTTAATTTCTGATTAAACTACAAAAAATAAATTCAAACCCATATAAAACACAACTGCGGTAAATGTCCCCTTAAAATAATAACGACACTAAGAGTTCATCGGTGTCCTCAGATTTCAATTCCTAGCAATGGTTCAATAGATAGAAAAATCTGCATGTACGTTTGCTGAACGTACCCGAACATAACTTCAGAAATTGTTTTCGGGTACACTAGGCCTCAGAATCAAGTGTTGTCAGAAGCCAAAGAATCGTAAAGCTCCAAATAAGAATGAAATATTTTTCATTGAAATTTCTGGGTCTTTACATTACTCCCACCTTAGGTCATTACGTCCCCGTAAAGCTAAGACACACACTAGGGAAACTAAAGAGGTACTGAGTACGAATCTGAGGCTCCCACTCCCATGTTCTCTCCTGGAGGTTCCCGTGCTGCCAGCGAATGCGCACCAGAGGAATCGACTATCCACGTAGGACCCACTCCTGTCGATCCTCAATCTCCAATGACACCTCCACACTCCTTTCACCATCATAGATATCCAACTCCATGTGATCGATGATGTGGTTCGGGTCGTGCACGTATCTCCTGAGCTGAGATACATGAAAGATGTCATGCACCTGGTGCAACTGAAGTGGAAGAACCAAGCGGTAAGCCACCATTCCTACACTATTG
Organism: Viscum album; assembly: GCA_963277665.1. Classification (NCBI taxonomy): domain Eukaryota; kingdom Viridiplantae; phylum Streptophyta; class Magnoliopsida; order Santalales; family Viscaceae; genus Viscum; species Viscum album. Next base: position 791,382,986 of record OY728143.1, on the reverse strand, counting down.
AGGACCTGGAATTGTTTGATGAAGCTTAGATATTACTTGTCGCCTCGGCCAAATCTCCGTAAACCACATCGAGGTGAGACCCTTAGGAAGACGTCGTCACCATCCTCGAACTCTAGAGGTCTCCGTGTCCTATCAGCATAAGTCTTTTTCCAGCTCTGTGCAGTCTTCGTCTGCTCCTGGATGATCTTAACCTTCTCCGTCGTATCCTGTACCATCTCTGGTCCTACAAGTGTTGACTCCCCTATGTTAGTCTATCACAGAGGTGATCTGCATGGCCGGCTGTAGAGTGCTTCGTAAGGTGCCATCCTGATCAGGGACAATCGTCGACGGAACACCATGAAGGCGTACATTCTCTTGTACGTAGAGGCATCCAAAGCTCTCTACTAAGATTTGCTTCTTGATCGGAAGTAAGTGGTCTAACTTGGTGAGTTGGTCAAAGATCACCCTTCTTCTCCTATGATCTGTATGAGCTGCTAAGATTTCTCCTTTGCTGAAAAGAGAAATTTGGTCTCATCCCATCGATAAACCACGCCCATTGCTTAATAAAGTCCATCCTAATATGAAAAATACTAATTCAAGCCATGGGTGATGTCATAAGGCATTGACGCTACTACCAAGATGTTCCAACTGAAACTCTCACCTCAAGGGTCAGATCACACCATCGGTGTAAGCGTGATTATTGAGTCTCCTCCAAAAGGTATCTCCAGACTTGAGGGTCATGTCAATGGATTAATTGAAAACACTATGTCTAGGACAAGATTCATGGAAGGAAGGAATGATTCGTATCAATATCTGTTGTTATGGAAGGTAGTAGTAGATACACACCGTACCTCAAATCATTCTTAGAGCCCTTGGGTCACACTCCATGACCGCATGCATCTACTATCTTCCACTTCCCTCCTACTCCCTGATGTTGGTGGGGACTATAATGGCGAGTTGTTGTAACATGTCGAATGATACATCACAACATGATGCCCTACTAGCTCTACTTCCTCATTTGTTGCACTGAAGATTCATATGTCCTTAACACTTCATCAACTTAAAACATTTTACACGCCCATGTATCTGAGATTGGCGTCATTTCCCTGCTTTCCCACAACTAACATTCACTAGTTGTATTTATTCAGCCAAAGAACATTCAACCACAAAGGTTCTCACTAGCACCCTATCATATGTAATAATCCATAGAGGAAAAGCGTTGGGTCCGAAATTCTTTAAACTCACCTCATTCGGTAGTCTGAGCCCCAAAGCACTGATCGTATCGTATTCATCGAGTACCCGAAATGATCGGTATGCCTCGATGAATACTCAGCTACCAATATGTCGTCCCGATGAAGCTATATAAGCTATAGAAAACTCTCAGCCACCTCCTCATGCCAGTCCCCATCTGCTTGTGATTCGGGATCACCTCAGAACCTGAGGGGAATCGGATGTTGAAACACATGTAAGGCACTAGGTCTACATGTGTCATCTATCGGTAACGCCGGATGAAACTGCTGACCAAAAGGTAGTGATATAGCTAGTACACTACCCGAAAGTACTATCTCTGGCATCGGTCCACGTATCGAAGCCTCATCATTATGCAGACCAACCTCATGGTTACTCACAGGAAAAAACTAGTAGCTAAGATCACCATACACTCTACTAGTGTATGAAAAACGTATAGAAATCTAGAAATCGCCTCCAGCCAGTCCACTACTGCCTAAAAATCTTCCTCGCCTCTTAACCATAAATGCCTATGCTGTTGGAACTCATGCAACACGCTCAGTCAGCATGCACCATCCGCTAGTACGGCTGGTGGAATATGCTTCCAAATGAGTGGTGGTTTTGCTGGTACACCACCCAAAGGTTCCAACATTTTAAGAGGGCCTTGCACTAGAGCCTCATCGCTCGGTGGGCCGTCATCGTGTACTCACTCGGAACTCCAACTGATTGTCTGCGTGGAGGCATCCTGAAAAGATGCAACACATGCAAACAATTTAAACCTGGTTAGTTGACCTAGTTGAGATGACATAAAGAAAACTAATGAAAACAGACATGCAATCAGTGTTTTCATATACTGAGTCGGAAATCAGTAGTCAGTGTCCTGGTGTATAGATACATTGGTCGCCGCACCAACACTGGACTCCCTAAACTGAAAACCACACTCAGTACCCTTAACACATTTTCTTCGTAGAAAGAATAATATCAGAGTCCTATGTTATGTGGTAGAACTGACTCCTCTGATACCAATTTGTCACGACCCAACCCCCGGGGCCCATATAGTGACTACCCCATGCCCGCCTTCTATAGGCCAGGGACTGGCGACTAGAACCAAAGGCGTAACTCCCTCAAAATAGGGAAGGCATTGCCTTTATAAAATGTAAACACAAACAACAAGAGTATAAGCAGAAGAAAACACTATGTAAATAATTATAACAAGTACGATGAAAGTAAAAAGGGTTCGGAAATACAAACACAACAGAAAGGGATAGCTACAACTGAAAGAATGTACAACTAAATAGACAAACAGCTGAATGGTGAAGAAGCTCCGGGATCGTCCTCCGAGTTCCTACCTGATGAGTAGGTACAGATAACCTGCCCAGCACTCCATGTCTATCGGTCCGATCTGTGTGTTGTCATGCCTAGTGTCCACCTCTGGGTACCATCCAGTCCTCGTACACTCTTCCGCGGTCAACGATGTTCGTCGTCTGCGTCCAACACAACGAGGTGCGGGCATAGCCCGTGCATTGGTGAGTATAACAATACTTAGTAGGTACCCCGAGACCCTCAAGTACTCACTAAAACCAAAAAGGATAAACCACAAAAAATGATCTCAACATATAAACTTTACATCGGTATATGCCCATACATATAACTATGTTATCAGGTAACCCATCTCAATCATGTGGAAAACACAAAGGTCATTGACTCGGCTCAAACCAGGATTTTCATTATAAAAAACGCAACTGCAGAAGAACTCCTAATATTTCGAGTACAAGGGCCATGTCGTGACTCATAGGTGCTACTCACTTACCATAGACTACTGAGATACTCCTCCTGTCAAGTACTGTGGGTCTGTCGCCCCAAGACAGTAGCGCTTCCCGCCATGGTTCTGCCACCCAAACATAGTAGTGCTCACCTTAATAGCCTACAGAGGTAGTCCTCCTATCAAGTACCACGGGTCTGCTGCCAATCCAAGCGATTCGTCCGCCGTGGTTCTGTCACAAATCCTGGCGCTCCATACACTGGGATAATTGAATCAATCAGAGTCTAATCGGTCAACCAGTCGTTAGGTCTACACATACTAGGACTTCGCACTATGTATGTTCGTCTCCGAGTGGGTCTGCCCCACGAGCTACAGGTCGATACTTCCAAGTGTCACTTAATCTCACTTGGAAGTATCTCAAAGGACCACCTCGTCATAGGGGTCTCAACGCAATAGAAAACACATCAATCGGACGCCCGGTCTGTGAGTTATTAGTATATCCGTTCCAGGAGCCCGGTTGGATTTCGGGTACAATCCAACCAGGTGATGTTCAAACCACATCATAATCCCTTATAGAGTATGAAAAATGAACTGTCTCATCATGTGGAATCCAACATAGTTGACGGAATGTAAATCAGACATCCTTTCCTTAGGTTATAAGCCTTTCCCCTCCAAGGGCCCGATTGGTTTCAGGTTTGAACCTACTCGACCATACCAAATCTTCTCTGAAACCTTTAGTGTAATATACCGAAATGAGTATCTCTATCCATGTATTCCTATGAAACTGATGGTGTTTCGATCGATGTTCGGTATCTCATGTTATAGGCAAATGACCAAGAACGGTCCGAAAATGGGGGTCAGGGCCCGATCCGACCCGGCCCAACCCACCCTGGGTCGGCCCAGTGGCCACCCGCAGCACGACCAGCATGGCCGAACGGGGGGGGGGGGGGGGCGTGGGGTGGGGGTGGCAGAGATGCACCCCCTCCCCCTGGAGAGATGGCGCGTCATAATGTCGTGCCTCCCTGTTTCTGGAATAGCAATGTCGTTCCAGTTCTTTCTCCCACCGCAGTTGAGCTGCGGGGTTCTGCTCCGGCGACATGTTGTCTCCGCCTTCCGTAGACCACCAGAGGTTCTCTGGTGGTCCGTTCCACCCACCGTCTATGCCTATATTCATTTCGGGTCTCGAACATTACTGTGAAGGCTCGAAATCTCCGTTGCGGTCCTGTTTCGTCATCGCCAAACATTCTGTACATCAAGAACAATACAGTGATGGGTCCAAACTTGTTCGTTAGTCTGTACCCACAACGTTAGTGGTTAAAATAATCATCCAAACAATTAAACGCCCATTCTTGATGGTATAAATAACATATATAAAATATAAAATATCCCCCTACCTAGATAATTGATGTTGCACGTCATCGAGACACGGAAGACGAGCGTCACGGTAGATGGTGTCGCGAATAATGGATTCACGGATAACGGACTTCAATTAAGTGGATGTTGGGTTGCGTCTGAAGAGGAATTGGGATATCCTCTCTTTTAGCGGAGAAAATAAATGAAGGCACGTCTTCGTTCTTCGTGGAAATGGTGTTCTTCTTCAAAGAGGGTGTTGTTCTTCGTGTCGTGGAGTGTTCTTCACCGAGAGAGAACAATGTTCTATGGGGAAGAATGAAGCTACACCATTTTTTAAGAGGTTCCCCCACCAAACATATTATATATGAAAATATATTAATAGCCTTCATAAATTTTTATAGATTTTCCAACCAATACAAACAAATTCAAAAGGAAGAGTTGTGACAACTAATTAATTGGGATATTAATTAATTGAGTTGGAAAAGTTAATGATAGGGAGGTCTAGAGGCTCCTCATGTTAAATGAGGGGAGTTCTATATTTGGGGGTTAGTGTGGGCCTCACCTCACAAATATCCTCTCATGGAAGGTTATGTGGGTGTGGGCCCCACCAACAACATCCCCCTTCAAGGATATAACCAACACTCAAAATAAAAGCTTCTGAAACACAATTTTTATTTTATTTAATATTAAACTCCAAAATATAACATCAAACCCGCATGAAACACAACTGTGGTAATGGTCCCTATAACGACCCATACTTTACATACATTGTTATTACTTCAGAATTGAAGCACACTTATTAAAACAAATAATAAAACCAGGAAAGGACCGTATAGGTATAGAGTCTTTCGAAACTGGGAAATATAAACAACTGGTTCATAAAGAATCTACTTTGCCTCCCATTTATTTCATCATATCTAGCGTCCCTTTTTGGCATATCCTACTTAATAATAGTCTTCCTGACCTAGGGAAATAAAACATATAAAAGGGTGAGCTCAAATTCTCTGTAATGGTAAACAAAAGAAATATCAATCACATCATATACATAAGAACATAACTTTTGGAAATCTTAACCTGCAAAAGAGATCATAATTTCATAACATGGGATAAATCATAGTAGTGAGATATAATCCCAGTAATCATAACATAAAACATGAATATTTGTGGAATACACACATAATCTTAGATAATCATTTCTTATTAGTCAAAACTCATTGCTAAGACTATCTCAGGGGACATAGTCCATTTATGAACCGAGTTCACTCCTCGTTTCAGTCCTGTTTCACTGAACAGGTTTAACCTGCCGTTCCAGCCATGTCTATCTCATGAGATATAAAATCTTTACCCAATGTATTGGAGGGAGATATAGTTCCCACCCATCTCATAATGATACCATTCTTATTCGTGACACAAAATCATAAATCATACATCATAACATAACCCATGTAATACAAATGGGAATCTTAAACATCGTGACATCATAAAACAATTCATATAAGATAAAGGAATTCTTAAAAATAATTTCACCATAACATAATCAAATCAATGTAATAATAGGGATAGAAACAGAACCCTTTATTTTCATAGATGGAAAAGAATTTTGATAAAACACCAGAACTCCATTCTTGAGGAAAATATCCTTTCTACTTCAAAAACACTATTCCTTTATTTACATGTCATACAATTCTAAACTAAAAGAAGGTGATTAAAAATAAACATGAAAACTGGTAAAGGAAGCTTCTTGGAAATAATTTTTTAAAAATCCATTCATGTCGTATATGTTAAATAAAACATTCTTCTCGTACTTTTGTCGGAAAAGTCAAAAAGTACCTTGTACGAAAAACGACAAAAGATTCCTTTCATATCTTTTACTAAAAACTCACCGAAGGGTAAAATTGGATTTAAAAAATTGTAGGTGGATGGAAATAATATTACATATTGAGGAAACATGGATGTTGATGATAAAATAAACCCCAGTAAATGCCAAAGTATAAACAATCTTGGATAAAAATGAGATTGTAATATTTTCCCTTACCTTAGGTCTGATTTGCTTCGTAAGTGTTCGAACCTCCTGTATAATGATTTAAATAATTTATTGACTAATTCCAGAATCATAATTATTTTTATTATATCATATATGTTCATATAATTAGCTTCTTGTTAGTAATATTTCATTACTAATTGTTATTCGGGTGTTTATTACTTTTTGTTCTTATGCATGTTTTGTCAAATACATTCTTATTTTTGTTTTTAAGTTTTAGATAACTCATTTCCATAATGGTATTAGTGTAATATATATCATATTAATTCATTCAATTCATATATATAATCATTATGCAAGGAATATCATGTAGAACGAGTCTTATCACATCGTGGAGACGGTATTCTGTACGTACGCACGAGCGATGATTTCATTCCCATGATCGTGGAATTATATTGGAGTGTATGTATACTATTTTAGGGACAATATCACTTTAAAATAATCATATATAGTCATTATTTACACCATTATACCCATCCAAGTAAGGTGGTGGTGGAAAATAGTTTACACCACGGCGTGGAGACGGTATTCCGTACGTACGCACGCGCGATGATTTTGTTTTCCGTAGGATGGATAAATGGTAAAATAGGGTTGTTTCATACTTATAAAAAAATATAAATATATTAGTTATACTTATGTTATTACTTAATAATGAAGCTACTAAATAAGAATAAGTGGAAGAAGAAATAAAGTAGAAAGAATCAGTAACAAACATTAACTATTCTTTGAAGCCCTTCTTTGATACCTCCTTTTAGGGCACTAAATTTGGTCTTTGAAAAAGACCAGGACCTCTAGGATGTTTCTAGGGAAGTGGATAGGAGATATTGGCAGGGTTTGGCAGAGCTTTAAGGCTCAAAGTGGTGTGAGGAAGAGAGGGAGGATGTGCCCTTTTATAAGGGAGGAGAGTGGCACTTTTGAAAAAACTAAAAAATTTATTTTATTATAAAGCCAAATTCGGTTCTAAATAGCTCTAAATTGATTTATTTAGAAGCTAAGGTGGGTATGGTTCAAAATACTGTCATGTAAAAGAAGTTTGAATAGTTTAGGTTCCTATTTTAAACTTATTATTTATATCCAAATTTAAGTTAGATAATTTTACTTTTACTGTGTCTTTTTGTGTTCTTACTCTATAAGGTTAATAAAAATACAATAATAAGAAAAACGAACCCCATGTTGTTTATTATTAATATATATAACCTTATCTAAGTCATTTGTCCGATACATATATTTTTAGGAATAAAATAACAATTAATAATATAATATTTGTTTTAAAAAGTATTTTATGTCAATTTTAAAACTCTTTGGTAATTGTTTTTTTGAAAATCATAACAGAATGATTAGTTCGAAAAAAGTTAATTAAATCAATAATAACTTGTCATATTAACCTAGAAATTTTTTTTAATTCATAAAAAGTCTCAAATTACATTTATTTGGATATTTATAACATCCATTCTGTCAATATTTCTTTAATAAGATAATTATTGCATCATCATTGTGTCATAAATAAATTAAATTATTTATTGTCTAAAAATTACAAATAAAATACCATTATTTAGAAAATATTTTTAGATTTTTAATTAATATTTATAGTCTAATTTATATTATGTATAACCCTATATTAAAAATGATTTAGTTATTAAATATTGATTTTAACTATTTTAACCCTTCCTTAAATAAATTGATAATAAATGTCCTAATCTAATCCATGTGGGCCTAAATGGTAATATGTTATTCCTAAGTTTGGTTTTGGTCGAATTGCACTTATCCAATAGAATTAGGACATGTTTTAGGGTATAAATAATAACACTTTTATCCCTAATTTCCCTAATTACTTTTAACCGTGGTAAAAAAGAAAAAACTTACTATTCACCAATAATTATTTTCATATCATTGAACCACATTTTAGTCCTTGATATTAACGCTGTCTCTTGGATTTTCGAAATTCTACTCACAAAAGTGGTAAAATTAAGTTTTTTTAACTACCACTTAGTGATTTCACTATTCATCAAAAAATGAAAGTTTCCAGAAAAATACCAACAATTAGGCCTAAGCTATATTCGTTATTATGAATTAAAAAAATATGTTTATTTTACCAAATTCCAAACATATCATTTACATTAACTAATTTAAACATTATTTTCCGTCGTCAAAATAAATAGCGTGTTTTTAAGAGATAATTACTATCAAAAGATTGACAGTTGTTTATGTCTGGTTTAAATGTGAAATTACATCCAATGAACAAAATTTTCATAAATTGTAAAAATATATTCTAAATGTACTTTAAACCCACTAAAATTAATAATTTATTACTATTAATTTTTTCGATTAAAAAAGTTGTTTTTAATTAAAATTTAGTAATTTTCAATATTAATCAGAATATGAAAGTTATCCGAAAAGTACCAAAAATTCACCCTAAGCTAATTTCGATAATCCGAATCTAAAAATGAAGTCCGTTTTGAAAAATAAAATTTACAAAATTTCACAAAGTGGTAATTACTATTCATAATGGCTAGTTTTAATAATATTTTAATAGCATATCGTTGTTTAGTGAAACTCGGTATTGCGTACGACGCAAGCTATCGAGGAAGGTTGAGATTGTGTGTAAAGAAAACCAGGAAAGTGTTGTGTGTAGTGAAAGAGTCCTTTGATGATTTATATAACATAAAAACAAAATATTTCTCATAAAAGTTTCGTGTGTTACATTCTACCCCCCTTAAAATGAATTTTTCCCTCAAAATTCGTCACTTTGTAACAAACAGATGAGGATACTTCTCCCTCATCATATCCTCAAGATCCCACGTAGCTTCTTATAATAGGTGTTTCCTCCATAAAACATTCACCAAGTGAGTGGTCTAGTTTCGTAGGACTTTTTTGCTACGATCCAGATTCTCTATCGGCTATTCTTCATAAGAAATATCTTTCTCCAGCGGTACAAATTCTGAGCTGAGTACATGTGAAGGATCAGGAATGTACTTTCTCAGGAGAGATACATGGAACACATCGTGAACTTGAGAGAGATTCGGTGGAACTTCCAATCGGTAATCTACCTTCCAACACGTTCCAATATTTCAAAAGGACCGATATATCTAGGGATCGACATTCCCTTCTTTCCAAATCTCATGACCATCTTCCAGGGAGATATTCATAAAAACACTTTATCACCCACTTCAAACTCAAGTTATTTTCTTTGATTGTCGGCATAACTTTTCTGTCGACTCTGAGCTGCTCTTATGTGTTGTTGAATAGATCAAACCTTTTCTGCCATCTCATCAACCATATCAAGTCCTAATAGCTTTCATTCCCCAACTTCATTCCAGTAAGTTGGAGTCCTTCATTTATTTCCATAGAGAGATTCATAAGGAGCCATCTGAATAATGGAGTGAAAGGTATTATTATAAGAAAATTCCACCAAAGGTAGGTGTTGATCCCAACCACCTTTGAAATCCGTAGAGCAAGCTCTCAACATATCTTCTAGAGTTTGAATTGTTCTCTCAGACTGACCGTCTTCCTGGAGATGATAAGCAGTGCTGAAACTCCACTCTGTATCCAGAGTATGCTGAAGACTTCTCCAGAACTTTGAGGTAAACCTCGGATCCCGATCAGATATAATAGAAAGTGGTACTCCATGCAATCTTACCACATCCTTTACATATATCATGGAATGATGATCCAGAGAGAAATCATCACTAATAGTAATGAAGTGTGAAAACATTGTAAGACGATCAACTATGACCCAGATAGAATTATTGCATTTGGATGTTTTAGGAAGCCCTATGACAAATTCCATAGTGATGTTTTCCAATTTCCATTCTGGTATGGGTAATGGTGGTAACATCCCCTTAGAATTCTGTCTCTCAACTTTAACTTGTTGAAAAAACAAGCATCGAGAGATATATTCTGCAACATCTCTTTTCATGCCATCCCACCAGAAGTACTCTTTCAGATCCCTATACATCTTCGTGCTTCCAGGATGAATAGAGAATTATGAACTATGAGCCTCATCCAATATCTCCTTTAGTTCTTGTATGGGAGGAACACAACCCCGATTCCGGAACATTATTATCCAATCACAATCAAGGTTCAATTCAGGTACATTTCTCACCTTCTTTTGTAACTCTACATCTTCTTTCTGTGCCTCTTTAATCTTCACATGTATAGATGGTTTAACATTCATTTGAGAAAGATAATAATTTCCCCTTCCATTATAATTCCAAGATCCATCCTTTGTAAATCCATAAATATTGGATCTTTTGTGATCCTCATCATGGATAAAATGGCATGGTCTTGTCGACTTAATGCATCTGCCACCATGTTTTCTTTCCCAGGGTGGTAATAAATTTAGGAGTAGTAATCCTTAATCAGATCCAACCATCATCTTTGGAAAATATTTATCTCCTTTTGTGTGAAAATATACTTTACAATTTAATGATCAGTATAAATTTCACACCTTTCTCCATAAAGATAATGCCTCCAAATCTTTAATGAAAAAATTACCTTAGCTAACTCCAAATCAGGAGTTGGGTAATTTTGCTCATGGATTGTCAACTGTCGTGATGCATAAGCTATCACCATATCATTTTTCATAAGAACACACCCCAATACATTCTTGGATGCATCACTGTAGATCAATAACCTTTCTCCACTACAAGTCAGTGTGGGCACAGGGGCACTGTATAACCTTATTTTGAACTCCTTGAAATTCTATTCACATTTCCTCGTCCAAAAAAACATAACTCCTTTCCGAGTCAACCTGGTGAGTGGATTAGATAATCCTGAAAAATCATTCACAAAACGTCGATAATATCTAGGCAAACCAAGAAAACTTCGGATCTCAGTTACTGTTGTTGGTCTCAAGAATCTTTCGATAACCTTTGTGTTTTATGGATCCACAGATATTCCCACTTTTGAGATTATGTGAGCCTAAAATTAAACATTTTGAAGACAAAATTCACACTTGGTAAATTTGGCATAAAGATTCTCCTTTCTCAGGGTCATCAAAATAATTCTCATTTGATCTTCATGTTCTTCCTTGATCTTTTAATATACAAGAATATCATCTATAAAGACTACTACAAACTGATCATGATAGTCTCTAAAGACTCTATTAATCAGATCCATGAAGATAGCAGTGGCATTAGTAAGACCAAATGGCATCATTATAAATTCATAGTGTCCATAACTTGTACGGAATGACGTCTTTGGTATATACGCCCTTTTTACCCTTAATTGATGATACCCTGAACAGAGATCAATCTTGGAATAGTATTGAGCTCCGTATAGTTGGTCAAATAAGTCATCAATGCGCGGGAGAGGATATTTGTTCTTGATAGTGATCTTGTTACGTTCTCGATAATCAATGTAGAGTCTGATTGATAAATCTTTCTTCTTAACAAATAGAATAGGTGCTCCCCAAGGTGACGCACTAGGGCGTATGAATCCCTTATCAAGAATCTCTTGGAGTTTTTTCTTCAATTCCTGCATCTCAATTGGGTCCATTCTATAAGGTGTGTTTAAAATAGGTAATGCACCTGGTACGAGTTCTATTGAAAACTCAACTTCACGATTTGGTGGTAGACCTAGAAATTCCTCTGGAAAGACATCATCAAAATCCTGTACAACAGACATATTATTAATTGTTAGTTTCTCTCCAGCCATTTCAGATAAATAACCCCCATTTAGTAAAATCGAGACCCATAAGATGGATGAAATTTCCACTGGAAGGTCATGTACATCCTTGCATCGATAGACGATCATAGATTGATCTGGAATATGAAATCTGACTTCCCTTCTTTGGAAATTCATATGATATCCATATAAAGAAAGCCAATCCTTTCCAGGAATCACATCAAATTCCACTATAAGAAGGATCACAAGATTTTCAGGATGCACTTTCCCACAAACTTCAATCGGGGAAGAATTATAAACTTTTGATGTGACCGTTGTGACATTAGGGGTTGTCGCATCTAACTCAACATTTAATTGTTGAGGTAATATGGTGATACTCTTAGAAAATTCATAAGAAGTAAAAGAGAGAGTGGGTCTAGAATCAAGTAAAATATTTTCTACTTTAGAGTGGATGGTAAGTCTACCTCTCACCACATCGCTAATAGAAATTTCATGTGACTTTGCTTTGTCTTTAGCCTTAAGAGTTTATTGGTGTCGTCCATCATAATCAACCCTTGGATTTGGGAATTGATTGGCATAATTCCCCATCTCCTTGCACTTTAAACATTGAAATGTAGTAGGTTCATTCTGTGTATCCCTTCCTTTGTTTGCATCATCAGACATCTTCTTCCCATCATTGCGGCATTCAAATGCCCGATGTCCTTCCTTTCCACATTTGAAACATTTACTTGTCCCTTTAAGAAAACTCCCTCCATGTGTCTTTCCACACATTGAGCATAAGGGAAATCTCATTTTCTTTTCAGTGTGCTCTTTTGATTTTTCTTTGAATTCCATTTTCCTCTTCTTATCAAACCCATATGACTGAGGGGTTACTCCAATTGCCATCTCAACATTGAGAGCACATTGAACGATTTCCTCGTAGTTATTGAAGTCCCTTATGGCTAACGCCCTTCGGAGACATGGTTTTAAGACACTAAACAATCGATCGATCTTACTCCCAAGTTGAATAATAATACCAGAAGTGTACATTGCAAGTCTTGTAAAATTTTCTTCATAGGTACCAACAGATTCATCGTCCTTTTTCTTCAGTTCAAGAAACTCTTTCTCCATATTTGTTCGTAGAATACGAGAGATGTACTTATTGAAAAATATGTTCTTGAACTCACCCCATTCCATGGACTCAATTTCATCCCTTTGTCTCGTATTCTTAATAAGATTACACCATTGATCATCATCTCCTTCCAAACGATACACTACTAGGATGAATTTATCATGTTCAAAACATTGAAGAACATAAAATATATTTTCTGTAGTACTAATCAATTGTTCAGCAAACTAATGGATCAGTAGACCCATTGAATGAAGGTGGACGCTGCCTCATGAAGGATTCAACAGAATGTTGCTCTATACTTTTCTCTTTTGGATGTCCTGCATGATTCATAGCTTGAAAAAGTTGTGTGAGCATGGTTACAAGATTTTTCATTCCATCTCCCATAACGTTTGGTTGCTCAGGGGGACAATCATTTCATTGCCCGTCGCATTTTTCATTAACATAGTTCCTTCGGGTTCCAGCCATTAACTAATACCAATAAGAATAGTGTGAGAAACACTACTTATAATAGGAAAACCACATAATCATGAATAAAATTTCACACTTAAGGTGTTATCCTAGTTTATTCATGGCCATTTCTAAAACACTAAGATTGTGTTCTATGCTTAGACTTATCCATAGGATTCTTACTAAGGATTTCACGTCCTAGTTTCCAAAGGTTTACTATACCTTTCTTCTAATACCAACTATAACGTCCCATAATTTACATACAATTTTATTACTTCAAAATTGAAGCACACTTATTACAACATATAACAAAACCAGGAAAGGACCGTATAGGTATAGAGTCTTTAGAAACTGTGAAACATAAACAACTAGTTCATAAATCATCTACTTTTCCTCCCATTTAATTCATCATATCTAGTGTCTCTTTTTGGCATATCCTACTTAATAACCTTCTTCCTGAACTGGGGAAATAAAGCATACAAAATGGTGAGCTCAAATGCTCAGTAAGGGTAAACAAAATAAATATCAATCACATCATATACATAAGAACATAAGTTTTGGAAATCTTAACCTGCAAAAGAGATCATAATTTCAAAACATGGGATAAATCATAGTAGTGAAATGAAATCCCAATCATCATAACATAAAACATGAAACTTCTTGGCATACACACATAATCAAAGAGAATCATTTCTTATTAGTCGAGAATCATTTCCAAGACTATCATAGTTGATAAAGTCCATTTCTGAACCGAGTTCACTCCTCATTTCCGTCCTGTTTCCCTGAACCGGTTTAACCTGTCGTTCCAGCCATGTCTATCTCATTAGATATAAAATCTTTCCCCAATGCATTGGAGGGAGATATAGGTCCCACCTATCTCATAATTATACCATTATAATGTGTGCCACAAAATCATAAACCATACATCATAACATAACCCATGTAATAAAAATGGGAATCTTAAACATCGTGACATCATAAAACAATTCATATAAGATAAATGAATTCATAAAAATAATTCCATCATAACATAATCTAATAAATGAAATAATAGGGATAGAAATAGAACCCTTTATTATCTTTGATGTAAAATAATTTTGATAAAACACCTGAACTCCAATCTTGAGGATAATATCCTTTCTACTTCAAAAACACTTTTCCTTTCTTAACATGTCATAAAATTCTAAACTAAAAGAATTTGATTAAAAATAAACAAGAAAACTTGTAAAATCAGTTTCATGGAAATAATTTTTTAAAAATCCATTCATGCCGTATGAGTTAAAAAAAATATTCTTCTCGTACTTTTATCGGAAAAGTCAAAAAGTACCTCGTACAAAAAATGACAAAAGATTCCTTTCATATATTTTACGAAAATCTCACTGAAGGGTAAAATTGGATTCAAACAATTTTAGGTGGATGGATATAATATTAAATATTGAGGAAACATGTTTGTGGATGCTAAAATACACCCCAGTAAATGACATAGTATAAACAATCTCATAAAAAAACGATATTGTGATATTTTCCCTTACCATAGGTCCGATTTGCTTCGTAAGTGTCCGAACCTCCTGTATAATGATTTATAAATGTTATTGAATTATTTCAGAATCATACATATTTTTATGATATCATATATGGTCATATTATTAGCTTTTTATTAGTAATATTTCATTACTACTTGTTATTCGGGTGTTTATTACTTTTTGTTCTTATGCATGTTTTGTAGAATAAATTATTGTTTTTCTTTTTAGATTATAGATACATAATTTCCTGAATTTTATTAGTGTAATATATATCATATTCATTCATTCAATTCATTTATATAATCATTATGCAATGAAGATCATGTAGAACGAGTCGCATCACATCGTGGAGACGATATTCCTTACGTATGCAGGAGCGATGATATCATTCCCATGATCGTGGAATTGTATTAGAGTGTATGTATACTAATTCAGAATCAATATCAGTTTACAATAATCATATATAGTAATTATTTACACCATTATACCCATCCAATTAAAGTGGTTTTGGAAAATAGTTTACACCATGGCGTGGAGACGGTATTCCGTACGTATGCACGCGCGATGATTTTGTTTTCCATAGGATGGATATATGGTGAAATAGGGTTGTTTCATACTTATAATAACATATAAATATATGAGTGATACTGATGTTATTACTTCATAATGAAACAACTAAAGAAGAATATGTGGAAGAAGAAATAATGTTTTTATGAATCAGTAACGGACATTACCTCTTTTTTGAAGAGCTTATTTGATACCTCATTTTAGGGAACTAAAATTGGTCTTTGAAGAATACCAGGACCTCTAGGATGTCTCTAGGGAAGTGTAGAGGATACAATGGTAGGGGTTGTCCGAGCATGAAGGCGCTCAAACTAGGAAGAGTGGGAGGAGGTTCCCTTTTATAAGGTAGGAGAGGGGCTCCTTTGGAAAAACTAAAAATATTATTTTATTATAAAGCCAAATTCGGTATTAAATAGCTCCAAATTGATTTATTTTGAAGCTAAGGTGGGTATGGGTCGAAATAATCTCATTAAATGTAATTTAGACAAGTTTATGTTCCTATTTTAACCTTATTATTTATATATAACTTTATGTTAGATAATTTTACTTTTACCGTGTCTTTTTGTGTTCTTACACTATAAGGTTAATAAACATACAATAAAAAGCCAAAATAACCCCATGTTGTTTATTATTAATATATATATCTTTATCTAAGTCATTTGGACGATACTTAGATTTTTAGGAATAAAATAACAATACATAATATAGTATTTTTTTAAATACAATTTTATGTCAATGTTGACACTATTTGGTAATTTATTTTTGTAAAACTCAAAACAGAATTATTTGTTCGAAAAAAGTTAATTAAATCAATAATAACATGTCATATTAACCTTGAAAATTGTTTTAATTCATAAAAAGTCTCAAATTACATTTATTTGGGTATTTATAACATGAATTCTGTCAATATTTCATTAATAAGATAATTACTACATCATCATTTTGTCATAAATAAATTAAATTATTTACTGTCTAAAAATTAAAAATAAACTACAATTATGTAGGAAATATTTTTTTCTTTCTAATGAATACTTATAGTCGAATTTATCTTATGTATAACCCTATATTGAAAATGCTTTAGTTATTAAACTTTGATTTTAACTATTTTAACCCTTGTTTAAATAAATTGATAATAAATGTCCTAATCTCATCCAAGTGGGCCGAAATGGTCCTATTTTATTCCTAAGGTTGTTTTTGGTCGATTTAAACATATCCAATAGAATTAGGATATGTGTTAGGGTAATAATAATAATAACACTTTTACCCTTAATTACACTATTTACTATTAACCGTGGTAAAAAAAGTAAAAAGATACTATTCACCAAAAATTATTTTCATCTCATTGAACCACGTTATAGTCCTTGATATTAAGCGTGTCTCTTGGATTTTCTAAATTCTACTCACAGAAGCGGTACTATTATGTTTTCTGAAAAATTCAGTTTTTTTAACTACAACTTAGTGGTTTCACTATTCATCAAAAAATGGAAGTTTCCAGAAAAATACCAAAAATTATGCCTAAGATATATTTGATATTATGAATTCAAAAATGATGTTTATTTTACCAAAAAATAAATCATATCAGTTACATTAACTAATTTAAAAATTACTTCCCGTCGTCAAAACAAATAACATGTTTTTAAGAGACAATATCTATCAAAAGATTTACACTTGTTTATGTCTGGTTTAAATGTTATATTATATCCAATGAACAACATTGTATTAAATTGTGAAAATATATTCTAAATATAATTTCAAACCACTCAAATTAATAATTTATCACTATTATTTATTTCGATTAAAAAAGTTGTTTTTAATTAAACTTATGTAATTTTCACTATTCATCAGAATATGAAAGTTATTAGAAAAGTACCAAAATTTCACCCTAAGCTAATTTCGATATTCCGTATACAAAAATGAAGTCCATTTTGAAAAATAAAATTTAAAAAATTTCAAAAATTGGTTATTACTATTCATAACGGCTAGTTTTAATAATATTTTAATAGCATATCGTTGTTTAGTGAAACTTAGTATTTCGTATGACGCAAGCTATCGAGGATGGTCGCGATTGCGTGTAAATCAAGACTAGAAAGTGTTGTGTGTAGTGAAAGATTCATTTGATGATTTATATAACATAAAAACAAAATATTTCTCATAAAAATCTCGGGTGTTACAGTCCCCTTAAACGAATACCAACGCGGCGAGTTCATCTGTGTCCTCAGATTTCAATTCTGAGCACATGTTCAAAAGATTGAAAAACATGCCCAAACGTTTGCTGAACGTACCCAAACAAAAAATCATAAATTTATTCTAGGCACACCGGGTCTCGGAATCAAGTTGCTTATGAAGCCACAAACTCGTAAAATTTCAAAGAATTAAGAAAAAAAATATCCTTGAAATGTCCATGTCTCTACAAAATAACACTAACAGAAAAAAAAATTTATTCTATTTTTACAACCACTCTATAATATTTCATGATTTTTTTACGTCGAATTATCATTCCTATTGAATGGTATCATTATATTATTTATTTATTATGTATATAAAAAAGTGATATTATTATTTTTAATAATAAAAATAATTTTATCATGTTGATAATAAAAGGTATATTCAGTTTTATAATTTCATTTTAAATCAAAATGAATTATTTTTATTATTTTATTTTATTTATTTTTATTAAAGTAATATTACCTCAAATTTTCATATAATGCTGACATAATAATCATTCAATGTTTAAAAAAATTGACATTAAAAGTAAAAAAAGTAAAATAGTTTGATAGAATTAATGTTGTAATTGAATTTAAATGAAAAATAAAACATTATAGAGATGTATTAGATGAATTTATTTGAATTTATTTTCTTTTCTTGACATCTGTAATGTAAATGTAATGGAATATATACAAAATTCAAATTATTGATATTTTATGAAAATAATATAATGTTAAATGAAATAAAATTAAAAAAAATCATATATTAAAAAATGTATTAGGATAGTGTTGAAAATAACTTCAATGGTAAATTTATGTTCCTTTTATACATTTATAGTAAAAATATTTCCCTCAATGAGTAGAAAACCTCAGTATCATTGTAAATTTGAATAGTATTAATGATGGGTTCAAACTAAGGGATTAGTGTAAAAACATAGAATATTTTGTTTTAAAAAAATTAGTTTTAAGAGAAAATGCCTATTTCATTTGTATAATATATTATAATATTATCAATTTTAGTAATTATTTTTTCAATAATAATTTATATTAATTTAATAATTTATAAATTTCAAGAGTGACCATACCCTCTCATTAAAATGGTACATTTTCTATATTCTAATCAGTTATAAAAAAATGGTTAATCTAATTCCTACCCCAACAGTTTTGAAAAAAAATTATTTTTTTGTTGTTGTTTTACATTAGACATAATTACATACTTATAGGTAATATGAGGAAAATAAATGTAGGTTTTTATAAGTAGAGTTCATGTTCATTACCAAGAATTTTTTTTCATTATCTTCATTCACCTCTTTTAAATATAATGAAACCATACTGACATAATAAAATTAGTATAATAAATAATATATTTGTAATTTTGATAGTTTCAAAACTGATTTCCATCATAAATGACCATAAAATGAGTATGTAATTCATTATGTCTGTGTACGAAGGACTATCAACTGAAAACCCATTGTAATTTCATTTTATTCAATATCACTTGTGATATGGTGTAATGATTGAATTAATTCATATATATTATATTAATGAAAGATTAATCATTCCGAGAATATAGTAAATCAACTAATTTCAATCCACTATGTTCATTAAAAACTTATAACAATATTTATGTGTACGTGTGGATTTCCACATTCATGAAGTGATGTAAATCATTTATAATCATGACATCAGTAGTATGATAATTATATTGGTTTCTTTACGGAAATTATATATTATTTATTAAATAAATATATTTATTTAATGTTAAAAATATAACGATGTTATTTATTAATGATTTGTTTAAAAATTAAAATTTTACTAATTACTATATATGACCCGCTAGGTCTATGATTGTAACATATTTCACATTTCATAGGAATATTCCATGAATTCAATTAAAATAAAAATATTAATCTCAAAATTATTAATATTGAATTATTACTATTTTTGGTGTGATGTAATAACGAAATATTTGATAGTATTTATCATACTGAAAACAATTTAGACATGTGAGAAGATTACCTCCAAAACACATGATATTAATTTAACAAATTGTTTATAATATATAAATATATGAAGTAAAAGGAAAGATAAATGTAAAATTGGTTCTATATAAGGTTTGTAATTAATATATTTTCAATATTTAATGAATGAACTAGATGATTTGGACTCAAGATATGAAATATTATTATAAATATTTCTATTGATGAATCGCTTAAAACAATAATTATATTCTTGTTTCATATTTTGGATAATCGTAATATATTGTAATATTATGGACATAGATTTGAAATGAACTATTTTTTATTGTTACAATATTTAAATTTATTAAAAATGAAATCATTTTACACAATGTTATGAAATTATTTACAAAGGAAAAAAATTACTATCACCTTATAATGTATTTTTTTATAAATACATTTCATACCACCATAACCATTATTTTATATTATTAATACTCTTATAATATTTCATGTTTTATTAATAAAAAACACCATCCTTTTTATTGAAATTATATCTTTGGAAAATGAGTCTTATAGGGATGAGATATATCTAATTTCAAAAATGTTTTCTTGTTAGCCAAAATATTGTTTTATGGAGAAATGTTTTATTTATTATCTTAAGGATATTTGGAATTCGTTATGATTATTTGTAATTTCTTTATAATAAAATATAATATGATAATTGTTTTTCTCTATATTCATTATTAAATGGATGTAATTTTCCCAAAAATTTTCTCCTATGAAATTATTTTCATATACCATGATGGTTATCCCTAATAGAATTGTTATTAATATTTCAAGTGTTATTATAATAGTTACAAGATGTCTAATTGTGATTTTTACTCAATTTGAAACAATAAATGATTCTCCAAATGTAATAGTGATATGAAATTGATCCATAATTTTTTCAATTTTGTTTTATCTTTAATTCATATAATGTTTTAATTAAATCTTATGATTTCCCATAGTAAGATCATGGTTTTGTGATTAATGAAAAGAAGTTTCCTCGTGAAATTGATGAAATGAAAATTATTCAAGAAATTGATTAAATTATATTTTGATTATTATAAAATAAATTATAATTATTATTTCTCATTAAATATTATTATGAAATGTTTTATGAAAATAATTGATCATATAATTTTATTTCGGTGGTAATAAATCGTTTTCTTGAAGGCTAAAAATATATTTTTAAATTGGGAAATATATTGATAAGAAAAAAATTAGTAAAAATGTGTTGTTATACTTTTCTGTAACCTATAATGTTTTTTATACTTATCTTATGGTATAAACTATTTTTTACATGGTATTGATGATAAGAAGACACATGTGTGAGGTCTATATAAAAATTGTGAGATCATTTCATAAAAAAATATTTTCCATTTCAAATGTTTTATTTTATTGGAGACATTGATACTGATTACAATTTAGAAATTTTAATATATTGTTTTGTAATATTCTAGTTTTGGCCTATGTATATATATATATAAATCTATGGTGTTTTTTTGAATGAAATAATTTTAATTTTCATTTAAACACACTTGAATATGTAATTATTATGGTAGGGTAACAAAGTCATATACATTATTTTCTTGACTATGTTTTTTCCAAAATGAATACTTCTTTCCTCCTATTATTATTAATATCTGTCATTTGATGAAACTAGAAGAATCCTTGGTAACATTTAATGTGATAGAAAATGTGTTGATTATGAGGATCCAATAGGGATAATGAATGGCTTAAATGTTATTTGGGTTATTACAAATCAGTTATAATGGTATATGATTAATAATAAGAACCATAAAATCTATCTTTTGACAATGTATTATATTATTATCAATTTTTTTTTGAAATAATACACCTCATAATTTATGTAATCAATTTAAAGTTATTGTAGAGGTATGTATTGGGAATATTTTTATATAATTAATGTTTCAATTAATAGTAAATAATAAGAATTTTAAATGAAATATAATTTTTATTGAATAAAATATGATTTATTTTTTAAAAAAGTCAATAAATAAAAACATTAGTTCTATTTTTTACGATTATTTAAATTTTGTGTTATAGAATATTTTTTGATATTGAAATGGGTGTAGAATAATTTTTTAGATAAAAATTTATTTATTGGAAACAAATACATTCCAGTGAATTTTGAAATTTATCAAAAAATAATTTATACACATTACAGTTATTTCATTTTGTGTAATGGAATAAATATCTAGAATTTATAATTAACAAAAATTCCATTTTCTTTTTCAACATTATAAATACTGATCAAGTTAAAATTTCTCATATTAGTAAAATGTAAATCTAGTTAATGTAGGATAAAACACTGTTTTATGGTAACCATTTTCATATAATTTCAAATTTTGAAAAGGAAAATATAAAAATATTACTATAGGTTCAAAATTTAATTGTTAAAGAATTATTTTCCCTGAAAATGATATATATAAAATTTATTACAATGGGAAATTAAAAATATAACTCATTTACTTTTAAATATATCATATAAGTTTGTATTGGGATAAAATCAATTTTTGAATGATTGTTTTTTAGAATAATGAATTCATTTCATGATGTAGGATTACATAAATGTTTTAGTGATGATAAAGATACCTTAAGGTATTACATAACACTTCCATTAGATGTTTATATTTACATGTAAAAATTGATTCAAGGAATATTGAATATAATGTAATTTCTGTTAGTTTTTGAGTTACATTAAATTTATAGATGCCTTTAAGATACCAATGTTGTATTAAGTTATTACACTGTATTTTAATCATTTTTTAATAATTTCAATGTCCTATTCAATGATTAGTGTCAAAAATTACAACAATGATTGTTAATTAAAATAATAATTTATTAGATTATGATTTATTCAAAATAATAGAACCATTTTTCAAGGAGGATAATATAACGTCAAAAAATATCATTCTTTTTCCATTTATTCTCAAAGTTTAAGTTATATATAAAATTTTAACCCATTAATTTTATAAAATGTGTTACTGTAATTGTGGTTGAAATAGGTTAAACATGGGGTTAAACCAAAATATGATGTTTAAAGTACCACCTAAACCATTCAAATTTGTTTATGGATGAGGTAAAAAATATATGCGATCTATTAAATGATTATATATCAACATAAAATCATTAGAATTAAAAAGTAATTAAATATATTTTAATATTTTATGTAATTACATGAGTTCCTATGCCCTCACTTATAAAATGATATCCATTCCCTATATTATTTATAACAGAATATGTATCCTAGGTCATTGGAACACTAAATTTAAAATTCTAAATATATGTATCAATTTTCTATAAGTTTTGGTATTCATAAATGAAAAATTTTATTTTTTATAATTGAGAATCAATTGGTTGTCTCCCGAAAAAGAGATAATCATCTTACCATAACACATTAAATTTATTATTTACCATATATTATCTAAATCTATTCTATTAATCTTCAAATATTAACTATAGTATACTAAATATAATAATTTGATATATTTTTTGAACAAACCATTATCCATAATCATTTCAATCATATTTGATGTAAATTTATCACTCATGTGTATGTATGTCTTAATGTCATTACATAGGGACATAATAATTTTTCATCAACATCATTTATTGATAGGTATTATTATATATTTAATGTTTATATATGATATGTGAGAAATATTTTCTACTATTTTATTATACTATAATATATAACTTTTATTTTCTTATCAATTTTATAGTGATAGTATCGCTCATGCATACATTTAGACATCTACCTCTCTGAAGAAATTTTATTCATTTATCATTTACACATTAATTTATTTTAATAATGAAATATTTAATTAATATATATATATATATGAAATTTAATAAATCATATTGTTTTTTAATATTGTGAATTATTATTTACCTATTTTTAATTCGATCATTTGAAATGCGAAAATAGTATTTATGAATACATACATCCTACCTTCCCCATAAATTATGTTATTTTTTTATAAATATACCTTTTATTGATTGATATATATTAATATAGAATATATATTTTATTAATATCATTTTTATTAAATAGTTATTATATATACATTATCAATGTGATATGACCAACCTATCAAACCAAATCATAAATTAAATATCATGAAATTATCAGCAAAATTAATGATTAGAAAAAAATTATAATTATTAAACATGTGATAAATAGATAATGTTAAATAATATATTGTATGGTATATATAAGTATTTTTTATTCTTATATTTTCATAAATATATATTTGTTAATTAATATGTTCAAACACTTATGAATGATGTCTGACGTGAGAAAAGGGTTCTTCATCTAAATATGACCTTAATTAGAAATATGTATTCTTATAACGATTTCTTATTTTACAATGAGAATTAACTTTACAGTTGATATGTTTTATAATTATTATATTTATATTAATGTGTTTTGGGGATTTATTGGATTTTATTTATCCTAGGGGTGTTATGATTTTTATGTTACAATTGTAGTACATTATAATTTCAAAATATCATGACAATTCAGAATTGTTTATGTTGTAGTATCTGTATGGAGAAATATTTGATATTTCTATCCTAAAACCAATAAATTTTATTTTCCACTTGATATTATTGGATATTTTTTATTTTCCATTAATGCCACTCTCTTTAGGTACGAAATATAAAAAAATATAGTGTTTTAAATCAATAGATAATATATTTATACTCTAGCAAGAATCATTATCATCTACATCCATATATTCATTAAAATGTTTCATAGATTTTTTTACAATTTAGTAATGATTTAAGCAGGAAATATTATTCCTTTTTAATTTTAAAAAATTGTTTAAATGTAATATTCAATATATTTTTCAACAAAGCTACATATTTAGTTTTCTTAATGAATGATGAATTTAATTTTTTATCTAATATGAAAAAAACATATTTCCCCACCATTATGAAAACATTATTCTTTTAAGAAAAAAAATATGAAGTTTCATGATTTTATTTATTTTTTTTTCAAAATATATAATAAATAATTTTTTTGAAAGTGATTTTCAATGTAATAATTTATTCCACTAGGGAGTTTTTTAAATATGTTATATTATATATTTTTTGAATTATATAAGACTCCCATTTTTTACGTATTCTCTACCAATGATTTTTTTAATGATATAATAATTTCTTTTAAATAGATGGTTTCTGTTTAGTTTCACTATGAAAATGTAAATCCTAATGAATCTCTTTTTCTTGATAATTGGTGGAGAATTTATTATCCTTTGGAGACATACACAGGATTCAAAAAGGAGTAATTATATTCCATGGGATTCAATGAAATTCAGAGGTTGATTTTACCATCATATGATATAAAACTAGATTTACATAAAAAACAATATGCTTAAATTATTTTAATTATTGAATAAATAAAATGTTAAACCCAGTATTAATGATAATATCTTATTAAACATGGAGAAAAATACATTAATAATGTCTTAACTAAATGATACCAATATATAATCAAGACCAACACATCAAATACAACTCCAAGATTCAAATATAAATGTCACCTAGTGGTATCAGGAAGAATCATTAAAGGAATGATATACATTTCAATTACATGTGTCCTAATAGATTACAAGTGAAAATTCATCGAGTTTCTATCTAGGGGTGACTTTAAATTCAGTCGGATTTTCCAAAGGTGCTTTATTTCACAATACTACGAAAAAACATGTTAACAAATTTTATATAATATATTTCAACATAGTTAATTTAGTTCATATAATAAATATAACATATTCCTTATCAAACATTATCCAAAATCATTAAAATATTTTTCAATGATTTGGAATACCCATTCTATGATTGCATTGAAAAGGCATGCAAGTTAGTTTCAATTCCATTCTCAAGTATGGTCTCTCTTCCATCAATAAATTCATCACTAGGTTGTCAATCTTCTCTCTCCTCAATGGGATAGACCCCCTA
This sequence comes from Viscum album, assembly GCA_963277665.1. Taxonomy (NCBI): domain Eukaryota; kingdom Viridiplantae; phylum Streptophyta; class Magnoliopsida; order Santalales; family Viscaceae; genus Viscum; species Viscum album. The sequence continues at coordinate 791,357,162 of OY728143.1, read as the reverse complement.
TTATAGATAAGGTCATTGTTCCCTGATGGTGTATTCTAATTATTTAATTTTATGTTACAATTAATGATCTCATGACAAATATCTATTTCAAACCCTATTCCAAATAATTTCAGATAAACCAAAATATTTGTTGAAGAAAAATCATTAAATTACATTCTTTTATTAAAAACAATAATTTTAATATCACACATTCAATACATTCACTAAAGGAATCGTTAAATACCATCGAATTTTAAAATTTTTACATATCATAAAAAAATAGTATTCCAAAATTAATTAGTCAATTTTTTTATAAAAAACAGAAAAATATATTTTAATAAATATTATCCATGGATGTCGTAGAAAATATGTATATGAGAGATAATACACAAATCTATAAATTTTTGGAGAAAATGAAGAATGAAATAATGATCTTCTATATCCTTCCTTGATTTTTTCCCATCAATATACTAAAAAATATATCATTAAAATACCTATAATATGACATAATTATGTACAAGAAAGATTAAATACACACTTCCTATAATGATGAGAAAAATGTATTTAAGAATAACATGACTAAACAATGAGATGAAGATAAATCTATATCTACATCATAAATAAAATATAAGGCCCCAGCCTTAAACCTTACTTAATCTTGAGTTATTACAAGATTACACATTGAGGATCATTTCAGATTTAGAGTTTTAGAGAATTAGATCATGAAACTTTCATTACATCCCACATTTATACAAAGTGGTTACATAAAAGACAATATTAATTCTTCCCATCAAAGGAAACATACTTAAAATAAAACATGGATTCTTTCTTGACACATCCTTGACACTATCATCACATCATGTAACTTTCCCTTGACCTGTGAAAAACATTTCAAAAACTTGGTATGAGCATAAAAAGCTCAGTAAGGGATATAAAAATATGGAAAGGAAACATGGGTACATATATATATATAAGAATGAAATCATACTTTACCCATAAAACATAAGAACATTAACATACCTCATCAAATCATGAATAAATCATAGAAATCATAAGACATAAAGGTAACTTTAGGCATTCATAAAATTCTTACGTAGGGAGTAACCATCTTGTTTAAGTTTGGAATACCCATCACAGTATATTACCGAAATCTCTTTGGGGAAACTTTAACATTTCACTCCTTCGCGTTACCCAATGCATTGGAGAGCTATATCGGGCTCACCCGCCCTTAGTTTATCACGGAACCACCCGTTTTCATAATAATTCCCAAGAACCATAACATAAACGTATCACATAAAACATGCATAAAGGAAATATAACATTTCCACATTTCAATCAAAATATAACATTTTAGGATATTGAAATAACGAATCCATTAAAAAAACCATTTTCAAAACCATTTAAAACATTTAATAAAGAGATTTTTTAATCAAAGTGTCCTATACCACCTTAAAGCTTTTAACATTTTAAACCATTAATATCCATATAAATAAATCCTTAAAACCATTTTTAAAATATGGATATTAATAAGAAAAAATCATTAAAACATTTAATGCGATATTTTGGTTAAATGGTTTTTACCAAAATTAGAGACACTTGAATACAATAATTGAGGAATAACATTTAATCAGAACTTTATAATATCATGAGAATAAATGGATTCATGATAAAATATTCCAAAGGAAAGTATATACACAATATAAGAGTGAATTGGTGTATAAAAACAACGAAGTCTCAATAGAGATGTCAAATGTGATGAAATCCCTTATAAAGAAGGAATCCTTAAATTAAGGATAAATCAATCTCAAAATTATGTGTGAAAAATATAAATACACCCAATATGAGTGGATATTAAGTGTAAAACATTAAAAGTTCATTCACACATATTCAAAGGATGACATATTCAATAACTACATGTTGAACCCAAAGAAATAGAAATTGGGTTAAGAAGTTCCCCTGACAGCCTAACGGCGTCACATTAAAATGAGTTGATGAGAGATAAAAGAAAAGGTTATCTCATAACTTGGACATAAAATTTACATCAATAAGGATATATGAGAACATATCCCAACATAATAATATGGAAATTAAAAGACCCAACAAAATAAGTCTTTTCAAAAGAGGAGGGTGAAAGGTTCCCTTACCGACTTGGGTATCTTTCAAAACATACACCCCATGAAAGAAGGACAATAAATCATTGATGTAAATACTCATAAACGAAATTATATTACACAAAGAGTAGAATAATGGGCAGTACATACACTACTCAAAGGAAATTGTGGCAAATGTAGCATAAATCTCACGGGAATAAAAGTAAGATAAAAAATCACTTACGAAAACTCGACAGCGTAACGGCGCCACTTAAAACTTCAAAAAATGGATTGATGAGATCAAATAGGGTATCTCATAACATTACAATAAAATTTACACAAAGAGGAATGTGAAATAAAATCCCCCATCATAACAAATAGGAGCTTAAAAGAAGTGACATAAAGGGGAGTACCTAAAGAGAAAGAGAGAGGTTAGATCTCTTACGAAAATTCGGCAGCCTAACGGCGCCACTCAAAACATCAAAAATGGATTGATGAGAGAGAATAGGGTCTCTTATCATATGTACATAAAAATTAAAGTAATACTAATATAAAAGAACATCCCAATCATAATGAATATGAGCTTTAGAAGGAATGACATAAAAGAGTGTACTTAAAAAGAAAGAGAGGAGTATGATCTCTTACCTCGGGTCCGACTTGACTCAATCGTTCTTTAATATCCTGAATAATAAACATGAGTTAATTCCTACTTTATTAAGAACCTTTTTTAAGCTTATTATTCCTTTTATATCACTTATTTCCATGTTATACACATTATGTAATCATTAAGTTAATAATGATTGTTTTGTCGATATTTGGTTCTTAAGTCGAAAGTGGACATCTTACAATTACATGTTGTTCGTGTGGTCAATGGTTCGTTATATCCAAAATGAAATTCCTGACTTGGATATCATATATATCATATATATCCAGAATATACAAGTATTTATAATATCACATAATCATTTAGAGGAAATAAATGAAAAGCACCGTTCATGGAGACGGTAAGCCGTACGTACGCATGAATGCTACTTTCATTTCTATGTCGTATTAATGGAATTAAAAGTATATGAGAGGTATTTATATTTTAATTCCAGAATTATATTAATCATTTATATGTATCATACATAATATATATCAATTATATATATGTACTTATAATAGTACATGATATTTTGAGATAAGAAATGAAATGTACCGTTCATGGAGACGGTAAGCCGTACGTACGCATGAACGCTACTTCCATTTCTATTTCATATTTAATGGAATTAGAAAATAATGATACATAATAGTATTTTAATTCAAGTATGGTATCATATATAACATCATTAAATATACCCTTTATACATACCACATATGGTAATAACGAATCAAATCACATTGAGGGGGCGGTAGTCCGCACTTCTTTAAATGAAGATATCGCGTATACGCATAATGGAAGCAATAAAGGTAAGCCACAAATGAAAAATACAGAAGCTTAAGTAAAACAGAAACATATTATATATAATATTTAAATATAATGTCATCTTAATGGCCACCTTTGAAGGTGTTAGAATAATTTTGAACAATCATCGTTTCGGGAGGCGGAAATTCTCCATCCACAGAAACAATATGTTAATTAACCATTAGATGTAGGTGTGTGAAAGTTTATCTCGAATCCTTATAATATCAACATCCTAGTATATTTATGATACTGGAGTTGGTACAAAATAAATGAATAAAAAGATTTTAGGGGGTTGGAGAAGCAAAATAAAACAAAAGGACTCAAGTGAAGACATTACCTTATAATCGGGTAACTCCATTTGGTTTAAGCTCAAAGGATTCCTTGGGAATAATTATTCCCAAAGTGAGGCTTCAAGGAGTAATAGAGGGAAGTGGAGAGACAAAATGGGCAGGGGTTGGCCGATAAAAAGGCGTTGGGAGTGTGGGAAAAGAGGTTGAGGTGGGGGCCTTTTATGAGAGGAGAGGAGGGGCACTCTTGTAATGTTACAAAATGTTACATTATTTTCAAAAGAGTTTCGGATTTTAAAGGTCCCAAATTGATGTCATTCGAGGATAAGGTGATAAGGATTCGAAATCCACCCATCCAATTGTTTTTTGAAATGTTTAGGTTTTAGATTTTACATTATCTTTCCATTTTATTTAAATCGTTAAATAATGAGGTCATCGTTTCACCATCATGATGTCATAAATAATTTAATTTATTTAGTGTCTAAAAATTATAAAAAAAAATATCATGATGTAGGAAATCTTTTTATCTTTCCAATGACTATTTATAATCAAAAATCGGAATTGTATAACCCCATGTAACAATTGTTTTAGTAAAACATGTCATGTTTGTGTTATTTTTACTTTAACATTAAATAAAATGATATTTATGTCATTTTCTAACCAAAGTGGCTCCATGGGGTCCCCAAGATGACCCATGAGTTTTCTTGGTCGGCCATGACACATCCAATGTGGTTAGGACATGTTTCAAGTTCATTTAATATTATTAAAACATTATTTTTACCTTAAACTACACTAATTACCTCTAATCGTGATTAAAAACTTAATAAGTTACTATTCACCAAAAAATTATTTTTATCCCATTGAACCACATTTTACTTCTTAATGACAACCATGTATGTCGGATTTTTGAAATTCAAAACACAAAGATGGCAAAATATCATTTAAACGAATAATCAGTTTTTATAAGTACCACTTAGTGGTTTCACTATTCATCAAAAATTGAAGTCTTCAGAAAAATACAAAAAATTCACCCTAAGCTATATTTGATATTCCGAATCAAAAAATGAAGTCTATTTTACAAAATTCAAAACATATAAGTCACATTAATTAATTTAATAATTAATTCCCGCTGTCATGACAAATAGCGTGTTTTTATGAAACAATAAGTATCAAAAGATTGACACTAGTTTAAGTCCGATTTCAAAGTGAAATTAATTCCAACGACCACTATTGGATTTAATGGTAAAAATATTTTCTAATTTAAATTTAAAACAAATTCAAATGATAATATAATAATATAAATAAATTAGATTAAAAAGAGGTTTTGAATTAAAATACAACAGTTTACACTATTCAATAAAAAATGAACTTTATCAGAAAGATACCAAAAATTTACACAAAGTAGATTTTGATGTCCCAATTCTTAAGAAGAGTTTTATTTGGTAAAATATAATTTATAAGAGTGAACAAAACTATATCTAATGAAGGTTCTCCATCATAAGGCGATAAGTGAACCTTTAGTGAAAACTAGGGAATATACGCCAAAAATTGAATTCTTTCCGTATTTTAAGCCTTTATCTTTTATTGTATAAATGCAAAAACATATAAAAACATATATAACAATATTTTAGTTATTTCTATCCATTCCCACCAATACAACAGCTACATGTTAACTACCATTTAAAATAATATTATTTTTTATTAGAGTGCAACGTAAGATTCCCAAGAAACTCGTTGTTGCGTGTTCGGTACGCCATTGAGCATAGCGTACCATTTAAAGTAATATTAATATTTTATTCAAAAATATGGGTAAATATAAAGATTTTATATTATTTATTTTCCCGTGGTGTTACATCCTTCCCCCCTTTTGGGAATTTCATCCTCACAATTTTAAAATTGAGCTTGGAAATATCCTTGAAAATCCCACATCGGAACAAGAGTCGGTAAAACAATCACTTTAAAATAAAGAAAGATAAGCACAGAGGTCACCCGAGTTAACCCATACTTGGACTCCATGTAGGAAAACTTGGACATGGAGGAGAAAAAATAGGGTCATGTTCTGATGGAGAGTGATAGAAAACATGTTTAGGAGAAAGATAGCCACAAGAAAATCACAAAATTGTGATGGGTTAAACGATATTCGATTCCCCAGTAGGAAAAGTTAATAGAAAACTTTTTTGTTTTAAGTTACATTTTATTGAGGAATTCATTCATAAGGAAACATAATCACTTATCATGTTGACTTTCAACTTTTATTATATTCCTTACACAAACTTATATTTTCTCCAAATGACGAGTATTTAGGAAGACTTGTTCACATTAAGAGTACTATAATCAACTTCTAGAGAATCACCTAATCCACAAAAGGAAACTATATACTTCCCATGTCTTTAGAATTTATCCAAAACCAAAACCAAAAAGGCTAGTATAAGATCAGACAATCCAGAAAAGGATAACCCTTTATAAAAATAAAATCTATTCTTAATATCCAAAATTTGTCCAACAAAACCCAAAGTTCAACAAGGACCATTTGTCCATAAAATTTTTCAAAGTAAACCAAACTAAGATTGAAACACAAATATTTGAAAGATTTAGTCACATAGTCTACCATGTTAAATCGTAACATTTATCTCCAAACAACATCAGTTTCTCCTAAAGTCTCGTATTGAAAAGTAATTAACCTAATCACATATCCTCCATGATAGGTTAATCATTTTCATAAATAACCCAAAATAAACTTACTCTTAATTCATAAAATCATATAACTAGAAAGAATCAGTCAAAATAACCAGGGACATCGCGTAGTCCAGTGGTAGGTGATAAATACCAGTCGCACTTTGGTTGTGGGTTCGATTACCGCGGCTTTGTCCGACGCGACGGGTTGTCACACGGTCTGCGTGTTGTCCTTTTTCCAAAACTATATAATTATTAAAAAATTTCCCAAAACGAGATAAAATCTTCAAAAATAAAAATAATATATTTTAACCTAGAGTTTATCTCATTCCTTTCATTTTCCATCATATCATATAATAACCCATAATTACATCAAAAGTAAGGATCATATAAACTCTAATGGTTACCGTTATAATTATAACATGAACTTCCACATCGATTGGTCACCTCATACATGATTCATTACAGAACATACCAAGGTTCAAGTTGTTGATCATGACTACTTGATAGTTGGTTTAGAAAAACTATGATATTCCTCATTGAATCCCCCATCTCATCTAGTATCTTAATCATTGAAGAACCATAGTTTCCTTCAAACCTGTTGTCTCTTTCGTGCCTGCTAGATACATCAATTCACTAAAAACATAAATGTCAGTGTGAGTATATCAACATAACCATCATGTACTAATGAGGAATATAAACACTAAGATATACTTACTCATTAACTTTATCTAAAACTAGTACTCTTTCAAAAATCTTAACCATTATGGTAATGTCACTTGTGGTTAGAGAATACCCTAACCTCTAAAGTTATCTAAACCGACCTTTGATACCAACTATAAGGCCCCAGCCTTAAACCTTACTTAATCTTGAGTTATTACAAGATTACACATTGAGGATCTTTTCAGGTTTATAGTTTTAGAGAATTAGATCATGAAACTTGCATTACATTCCACATTTAGACAAAGTGGTTACATAAAGGACAATATTCATTCTTCTGATCAACGGAAACATACTTAAAATAATACATGGATTCTTTTTTGACACATCCTTGAAACTATCATCACATCATGTACCTTTCCCTTGACCTGTGAAAAACATTTCAAAAACTTGGGATGAGCATAAAAAGCTCAGTAAGGGATATAAAAATATGGAAAGGAAACATGGGTACATATATACATAAGAATGAAATCATACTTTACTCATAAAACATAAGCACTTTAACATACCTCATCAAGTCAGGAATAAATCATAGAAATCATAAGACCTAAGGGTAACATGGGGCATTCATAAAATTCTTACATAGGGAGTAACCCTCTTGGTAATGTTTGGAATACCCATCACAGTATATTCCCTAAATCTCTTCTGAGAAACCTTAACGATTCACTCCTTCGCGATACCCAATGCATTGGAGAGCTATATCGTGCTCACCCGCCCTTAGTTTATCACGGAACCACCCGTTTTCATAATAATACCCAAGAACCAAAACAAAAACTTATCACAGAAAACATGCATAAAGAAAATATAACATTTCCACAATTCAATAAAAATATAACATTTTAGGATATTGAAATAATGAATCCATTAAAAAAACCATTTTCAAAACCATATAAAACATTTAATAAAGAGGTTTTTGAATAAAAGTGTCTCATACCACCTTGAAGCTTTTAACATTTTAAACCATTAATATCCATATAGATAAATCCTTAAAACCATTTTGAAAATATGGATATTAATACGAAAAAATCATTAAAACATTTAAATCGATATTTTGGTTAATGGGTTTTTACCAAAATTAGAGACACTTGAATACAAAAATTGAGGAATAACATTTAATCAGAACTTTATAATATCATGAGAATAAATGGATTCATGATATAATATTCCAAAGGACAGTATATACACCATATAAGAGTGAATTGGTGAATAACAACAATGAAGTCTCAATATAGATGTCAAATGTGAGGAAATCCATTATAAAGATGGTATCCTTAAATTAAGGATAAATAAATCTCAAAATTATGTGTGAAAAATATAAATACACCCAATATGAGTGGATATAAAGTGTAAAACAATAAAATTTCATTCACACATATTCAAAGTATGACATATTCAATAACTACATGTTGAACCAAACGAAATAGAAATTGGGTTAAGAAGTTCCCTTGACAGCCTAACGGCGTCTCATCAAAATGAGTTGATGAGAGATAAAAGAAATGGGTATCTCATCACTAGGACATAAAATTTAAATCAATAATGATATATGAGAACATATCCCAACATAACAATATGTAAATTAAAAGACCCACCGAAATATGTCTTTTAAAAAGAGGAGGGTGAAAGGTTCCCTTACCGACTTGGGTATCTTTCAAAACATACACCCCATGAAAGAAGGACAATAAACCATTGATGTAAATACTCATTAACGAAATTATATTACACAAAGAGTTGAATAATGGGCAGTACATACACCACTCAAAGGAAATTGTGGCAAATGTAGGATAAATCTCACGGGAATAAAAGTGAGATGAAAAATCACTTACGAAAACTCGGCAGCCTAACGGCGCCACTTAAAACTTCCAAAAATGGATTCATGAGATCAAACAGGGTAACTCATCACATTAAAATAAAATTTACAGAAATAGTAATATGAAATAACATCCCCCATCATAACAAATAATATCTTAAAGAAGTGACATAAAGGGGAGTACTTAAAGAGAAAGAGAGAGGTTAGATCTCTTACGAAAATTCGGCAGCCTAACGGCGCCACTCAAAACATCCAAAATGGATTGATGAGAGAGAATAGGGTCTCGTATCATATGTACATAAAAATTACAGTAAGAGTAATATAAAATAACATAACAATCACAATGAATATGAGCGTTAGAAGGAATTAACTAAAAGAGTGTACTTAAAAAGAAAGAGAGGAGTAGGATCCCTTACATCGGATCCGACTTGACTCGATCGTTCATTAATCTCCTGAATAGTGAACATGAGTTAATTTATACTTGATTGAGAACCTTTTTCAAGCTTATTATTCCTTTTATATCACTTATTTCCATGTTATAAACATTATGTAATCATTAAGTTAATAATGATTGTTTTGTCGATATTTGGTTCTTAAGTCGAAAGTGGACTTATTACAATTACATGTTGTTCGTGTGGTCAATGTTTCTTTATATAAAAAATGAATTTCCTTATTTGGATATCATATATATCATATATATCCAGAGTATACTTGTATTTATAATATCACATAATCATTTAGATGAATGAAATGAAATGCACTGTTCATGGTGACGGTAAGCCGTACGTACGCAAGAACGCTACTTTCATTTCTATGTCGTATTAATGGAATTAAAACTATATGAGAGGTATTTATATTTTAATTCCTGAATTATATTAATCATTTATATGTATCATACATAATATATATCCATTATATATATGTACTTATAATAGTACATGATATTTTGAGATAAGAAATGAAATGTACCGTTCATGGAGACGGTAAGCCGTACGTACGCATGAACGCTACTTCCATTTCTATTTCATATTTAATGGAATTAAAAAATAATTATACATAATAGTATTTTAATTCCAGTATGGTATCATATATAATATCATTAAATATACCCTTTATACGTACCACATATGGTAATAACGAATCAAATCACATTGAGGGGGCGGTAGTCCACACTTCTTTAAATGAAGATATCGCGTATACACATAATGGAAGCCATAAAGGTAAGCCACAAATGAAAAATACAGAAGCTTAAGTAAAACATAAAAATATAATTTATCATATATAAATATATTGTCATCTTAATGTCCACCTTTGAAGGTGTTAGAATAATGTTGAACAATCATCGTTTCGGGACGAGGAAATTCCCCATCCACAGAAACAGTATGTTCATTAATCATTAGATGTAGGTGTGTGAATGTGTAGATCTAATACTTATTATAACAACATCCTAGTATATTGATGATACTGTAGTTGTTAAAAATAAATGAATAAAAAGAGTTTAGGGGGTTGGAGAAGCAAAATAAAACAAAAGGACTCAAGTGAAGACATTACCTTAAAATCTGGTAACTCCCTTGGGTTTGAGCTCAAAGGATTCCTTTAGAAGACTTCTGCCCAAAGTGAGGCTTCAAGGAGTAAGAGAGGGAAGTGTAGAGACAAAATGGGCAGGGGTTGGCCGAGCCAAAGGCTTTGTGGGTGTGGGAAAAGAGGTAGAGGTGGGGGCCTTTTATAAGAGGAGAGGAGGGGCACTCTTGTAATGTTACAAAATGTTACTTTATTTTCAAAAGAGTTTAGGATTTTTAAGGTCCCACGTTGAAGTATTTCTAGGATAAGGAGATAAGGATTCGAAATCCACCCATACAATCGTTTTTGGACATGTGTATGTCTTAGATTTTACATTATCATTCAATTTTATTTAAATCGTTAAATAATGAGGTCATCGATGCATCATCATGATGTCATAAATAATTTAATATATTTAGTGTTTAACAATTATAAAAAAACTATCATGATGTAGTAAATCTTTTTATATTTCCAATGACTATTTATAATAAAAATTCTGAATTGTATAACCCCATGTAACAATTGTTTTAGTAAAACATGTCATGTTTGTGTTATTTTTACTTTAACATTAAATAAACAGATATTTATGTCATTTTCCAACCAATGTGGATCCATGGGGTCTCCAAGATGACCCATGGGTTTTCATGGTCGGACATGACACATCAAATGAGGTTAGGACATGTTTCAAGTTCATTTAATATTATTAAAACATTATTTTTACCTTAAACTACACTAATTACCTCTAATCGTGATTAAAAACATAATAAGTTGCTATTCACCAAAAAATTATTTTTATCCCATTAAACCACATTTTACTTCTTAATTACAACCATGTATGTCGGATTTTTGAAATTCAAAACACAAAGATGGAAAAATATCATTTAAACGAAAAATCAGTTTTTATAAGTACCACTTAGTGGTATCACTATTCATTAAAAATTGAAGTTTTTCAGAAAAATACAAAAAATACACCCTAAGCTATATTTGATATTCCGAATTAAAAAATGAATTCTATTTTACAAAATTCAAAACATATAAGTCACATTAATTAATTTAATAATTAATTCCCGCTATCATGACAAATAGCGTGTTTTTATGAAACAATAAGTATCAAAAGATTGACACTAGTTTAAGACTGATTTCAAAGTGAAATTAATTCCAACGACCACTTTTGGATTTAATGGTAAAAATATTTTCTAATTTTAATTTAAAACCAATTAAAATGATAATATAATCATATAAATAAATTAGATTAAAAAGAGGTTTTGAATTAAAATACAACATTTTATAGTATTCATTAAAAAATGAACTTTATAGGAAAGATACCAAAAAATTACACAAAGTAAATTTTGATGTCCCAATTCTTAAGAAGAGTTTTATTTGGAACAATATAATGTATAAGAGTGAACAAAACTATATCTAATGACGGTTCGCCATCATAAGGTGATAAGTGAACCTTTAGTGAAAACTAGGGCATATACGCCAAAAATTGAATTCTTTCCGTATGTTAAGCCTTTATCTTTTATTGGATAAATGTAAGAACATTTAAAAACTTATATAATCATATTTTAGTTATTTCTATCCATTCCCACCAATACAAAGGCTACATGTTAACTACCATTTAAAATAATATTATTTTATTATTAGAGTACAACGTAAGATTCCCAAGAAACTCGTTGTTGCGTGTTGGGTACGCCATCGAGCATAGCGTACCCTTTAAAGTAATATTAATATTTTATTCAAAAATATGGATAAATATAAAGATGTTATATTCTTTATTTTCCCGGGGTGTTACATCCTTCCCCCCTTTTGGGAATTGAATCCTCACAATTTTAAAATTGAGCTTGGAAGCGTCCTTGAAAGTCCCACATCGGAACAAGAGTCGGTAAAAAAATCACTTTAAAATAAAGAAAGATAAGCACAGAGGTCACCCGAGTTAACCCATACTAGGACTCCATGTAGGAAAACATGGACATGGAGGATAAAACATATGCTCATGTTCTGATGGAGAGTGATAGAAAACATGTTTATGAGAAAGTTAGCCATAAGAAAATCACAAACTTGTGATCGGTTAAACGATATTTGATTCCCCAGTAGGAAAAGTTAATAGATAGAATTTTTGTTTTAAGTTACTTTTTATTGAGGAATTAATTCATAAGGAAACATAATCACTTATCATGTTGACTTTCAACTTTTATTACATTCCTTACACAAACTCATATTTTCTCCAAAAGACGAGTATTTAGGAAGACTTGTTCACATTAAGAGTACTATAATCAACTTCTAGAGAATCACCTAATCCACAAAAGAGAACTATATAATTCCCATGTCTTTAGACTTTAACAAAAGATAAAACCAAAAATGCTAGTACAAGATAATATAATCCAGAAAAGGATAACCCTTTATAAAAAGAAAATATATTCTTAATCTCCAAAATTTGTCCAACAAAACCCAAAGTTCAACGAGGACCATTTGTCCATAAAATTCATCAAAGTAAAACAAACTAAGATTGAAACACAATTATTTGAAGGATTTAGTCACATAGTCTACCAAGTTAAATCGTAACATTTATCTCCAAACAACATCATTTTCTCCTAAAGTCTCGTATTGAAAAGTAATTAACCAAATCACAGATCCTCCGTGATAGGTTAATCATTTTCATAAATAACCCAAATTCAACTTACTCTTAATTCATAAAATCATATAACTAGAAATAATCAGTCAAAATTACCAGGGACATCATGTAGTCCAGTGGTAGGCGATAAATACCAGTCGCACATTGGTTGTGGGTTCGATTCCCGCGGCTTTGTCCGACACGACGGGTTGTCACACGATCTGTGTGTTGTCCTTTTTCCAAAACTATATAATTCTTAAAACATTTCCCAAAACAAGATAAAATCTTCAAAAATAAACAAAACATATTTTAACCTCGAGTTTATCTCATGCCTTTCATTTTCCAGCATATCATATAATAACCCTTAATTAACTCAAAAGTAAGGATCATATAAACTCTAATGGTTACCATTATAATTATAACCCGAACTTCCACATCGATTGGTCACCTCATATATGATGCATTACAGAACATACCAAGGTCCAAGTGTTTGATCATGACTCTTTGATATTTGGTTTAGAACAACTATGAGATTCCTCATTGAATCCCCCATCTCATCTAGTATCTTAATCATAGAACCACCACAGTTTCTTTCAAACCTGTTGTCTCTTTTGTGCCTGCTAGATACATCCATTCACTAAAAACATAAATGTCTGTGTGAGTATATCAACATAACCATCATGTACTAATGAGGAAGATAAAAACTAAGATATACTTACTCATTCACTTTATCTAAAACTAGGACTCTTTCAAAAATCCTAACCATTATGGTAATGTCACTTTTGCTTAGAGAATACCCTAACCTCTAAAGTTATCTAAACCGACCTTTGATACCAACTATAAGGCCACAGCCTTAAACCTTACATAATCTTGAGTTATTACAAGATTACACATTGAGGATATTTTCAGGTTTAGAGTTTTAGAGAATTAGATCATGAAACTTGCATTACATTCCACATTTAGACAAAGTGGTTACATAAAAGACAATATTCATTCTTCCCATCAACGGAAACATACTTAAAATAAAACATGGATTCTTTCTTGACACATCCTTGACACTATCATCACATTATGTACCTTTCCCTTGACCTGTGAAAAACATTTCAAAAACATGGGATGAGCATAAAAATCTCAGTAAGGGATATAAAAATATGGAAAGGAAACATGGGTACATATATACATAAGAATGAAATCATACATTACCCATAAAACGTAAGCACTTTAACATACCTCATCAAATCATGAATAAATCATAGAAATCATAAGACATAAAGGTAACTTGGGGAATTCATAAAATTCATACGTAGGGAGTAACCCTCTTGGTTATGTTTGGAATACCCATCACAGTATATTTCCTAAATCTCTTCGGAGAAACCTTAACGTTTCACTCCTTCGCATTACCCAATGAATTGGAGAGCTATATCGGGCTCACCCGCCCTTAGATTATCACATAACCACCCTTTTTCATAATAATGCCCAAGAACCTAAACATAAACGTATCACATAAAACATGCATAATGGAAATATAACATTTCCACATTTCAATCAAAATATAACATTTTAGGATATTGAAATAATGATTCCATAAAAAAACCATTTTCAAAACCATTTAAAAAATTTAATAAAGAGATTTTTGAATCAAAGTGTCTCATACCACCTTGAAGCTTTTAACATTTTAAACCATTAATATCCATATAAATAAATCCTTAAAACCATTTTGAAAATATGGATATTAATAAGAACAAATCATTAAAACATTTAAAGTGATATTTTGGTTAAAGGGTTTTTACCAAAATTAGAGACAATTGAATACAAAAATTGAGGAATAAAATTTAATCAGAAAATTATAATATCATGAGAATAAATAGATTCATGATATAATATTCCAATGGACAGTATATACACCATATAAGAGTTAATTGGGGCATAACAACAATGAAGTCTCAATAGAGATGTCAAATGTGATGAAATCCCTTATAAAGATGGTATCCTTAAATTAAGGATAAATAAATCTCAAAATTATGTGTGACAAATATAAATACACCCAATATGAGTGGATATTAAGTGTAAAAAAATAAAAGGTCATTCACACATATTCAAAGGATGACATATTCAATAACTACATGTTGAACCCAGAGAAATAGAAATTGGGTGAAGAAGTTCCTTTGACAGCTTAACGATGTCACATCAAAATGAGTTGATGAGAGATAAAAGATAAGGGTATCTCATCACATGGACATAAAATTTACATAAATAAGGATATATGAGAACATATCCCAACATAACAATATTTAAATTAAATGACCCAACAGAATAAGTCTTTTAAAAAGAGGAGGGTGAAAGGTTCCCTTACCGACTTGGGTATCTTTGAAAACATACACCCCATGAAATAAGAACAATATATAATTTATGTAAATACTCATAAACGAAATTATATTACAGAAAGAGTAGAATAATGGGCAATACATACACCACTCAAAGGAAATTGTGGCAAATGTAGCATAAATCTCACGGGAATAAAAGTGAGATGAAAAATCACTTACGAAAACTCGGCTGCCTAACGACGCCACTTAAAAGATCCAAAAATGGATTAATGAGATCAAACATGGTATCTCATGACATTATAATAAAATTTACAGAAAGAAGAATATTAAAGAACATCCCACATCATAACAAATAAGAGCGCAAAATAAGTGACATAAAGGGGAGTACTTAAAGAGAAAGAGAGTGGTTAGATCTCTTACGAAAATTCGGCAGCCTAATGACGCCACTCAAAACTTCCAAAATGGATTGATGAGAGAGAATAGGGTCTCTTATCATATGTACATAAAAATTACAGTAAGAGTAATATAAAAGAACATCCCAATCACAATGAAGATGAGCTTTAGAAGGAATGACATAAAAGAGTGTATTTAAAAAGAAAGAGAGGAGTAGGATCCCTTACCTTGGGTCCGACTTGACTCGATCGTTCTTTTATCTCCTGAATACTAAAATTGAGTAAATTTATACTTTATTAAGAACCTTTTCAGGCTTATTATTCTTTTTATATCACTTATTTCCATGTTATAAACATTATGTAATCATTATGTTAATAATGATTGTTTTGTCGATATTTGGTTCTTAAGTCAAAAGTAGACTTCTTACAATTACATGTTGTTCGTGTGGTCAGAGGTTCTTTATATCCAAAATGACATTACTAATTTGGATATCATATATATCATATATATCCATAATATACATGTATTTATAATATCACATAATCATTTAGAGGAAATAAATGAAATGCACCGTTCATGAAGACGGTAAGCCGTACGTACGCATGAACGCTACTTTCATTTCTATGTCGTATTAATGGAATTAAAAGTTTATGAGATGTATTTATATTTTAATTCCAGAATTATATTAATCATTTATATTTATCATACATCATATATATCCATTATATATATGTACTTATAATAGTACATGATATTTTGAGATAAGAAATGAAATGTACCGTTCATGGAGAGGGTAAGCCGTACGTACGCATGAACCCTACTTCCATTTCTATTTCATATTTAATGGAATTAAAACATAATGATACATAATAGTATTTTAATTCCAGTATGGTATAATATATAATTTCATTAAATATACCCTTTATACATACCACATATGGTAATAACGAATCAAATCACTTCTAGGGGGCGGTAGTCCGCACTTCCTTAAATGAAGATATCACATATACCCATAATGGAAGCCATAAAGGTAAGCCACAAATGAAAAATACATAATCTTAAGTAAAACATAAACATATTATATATCATATATAAATATAGTGTCATCTTAACGGCCACCTTTGATGGTGTTAGTATAATGTTGAACAATCATCGTTTCGGGAGGCGGAAATTCGCCATCCACAGAAACAATATGTTCTTTAACCATTAGATATAGGTGTGTGAAAGTGTAGCTCTAATAATTCATATAAAAACATCCTAGTATATTTATGATACTGGAGTTGTTACAAAATAAATGAATAAAAAGAGTTTAGGTGGTTGGAGAAGAAAAATAAAACAAAAGGACTCAAATGAAGACATTACCTTAAAATCGGCTAACTCCCTTGGGTTTTACCTCAAAGGATTCCTTGGGAAGACTACTGCCCAAATTGAGGCTTCAAGGTGTAAGATAGGGAAGTGGAGAGAAAAAATGGGCAGGGTTTGGCCGAGCCAAAGGCTTTGGGAGTGTGGGAAAAGAGGTAGAGGTGGGGGCCTTTTATAAGAGGAGAGGAGGGGCACTCTTGTAAAGTTACAAAATGTTACTTTATTTTCAAAAGCGTTTCGAATTTTAAATGTCCCACATTGATTTATTTCTAGGATAAGATGATAAGGATTAGAAATCCACCCATCAAATTGGTTTTGGACATGTGTAGTTCTTATATTTTACATTATCTCTCCATTTTATTTAAATCGTTAAATAATGAGGTCATCGCTGCATCATCATGATGTCATAAATAATTTAATTTTTAATGTCTAAAAATTACAAAAAAACTTTCATGATGTAGGAAAGTTTTTTATCTTTCCAATGACTATTTATAATAAATAATCTGACTTGTATAACCCCATGTAACAATTGTTTTAGTAAAACATGTCATGCTTGTGTTATTTTTACTTTAACATTAAATAAAAAGATATTTATGTCATTTTCCAACCAATGTGGCTCCATGGGGTCCCAAAGATGACCCATGGGTTGTCTTGGTCGGCCATGACACATCCAATGAGGTTAGGACATGTTTCAAGTTCATTTAATATTATTAAAGCATTATTTTTACCCTAAACTACACTAATTACCTCTAATCGCGATGAAAAACCTAATAAGTTACTATTCACCAAAAAATTATTTTTATCCCATTGAACCACATTTTACTTCTTAATGACAACCATGTATGTCGGATTTTTGAAATTCAAAACACAAAGATGGAAAAATTTCATTTAAACGATAAATCAGTTTTTATAAGTACGACTTAGTGGTTTCACTATTCATCAAAAATTGATGTTTTTCAGAAAAATACAAAAAATTCACCCAAAGCTATATTTGATATTCTGAATTAAAAAATGAAGTCTATTTTACAAAATTCAAAACATATAATTCACATTAATTAATTTACTAATTAATTCCCGCTGTCATGAAAAATAGCGTGTTTTTATGAAATAATAAGTATCAAAAGATTGACAGTAGTTTATGTACGATTTCAAAGTGAAAATAATTCAAACGACCACTATTGGATTTAATGGAATTTTTTTTCTAATTTAACTTTAAAAACAACTCAAATGATAATCTAATCATATAAATAAGTTAGATTAAAATGTGGTTTTGAATTAAAATACAACATTTTACACTATTCATTAAAAAATGAACTTTATCGGAAAGATACCAAAAATTTACACAAAGTAAATTTTGATGTCCCAATTATTAAGAAGAGTTTTATTTGGTCCAATATAATTTATAAGAGTGAACAAAACTATATCTAATGACGGTTCTCCATCATAAGGCGATAAGTGAACCTTTAGTGAAAACTAGGGCATATACGCCAAAAATTGAATTATTTCCGTATTTTAAGCCTTTATCTTTTATTGGATAAATGTCAAAACATTTAAAAACATATATAATCATATTTTAGTTATTTCTATCCTTTCCCGTCAATAAAATGGCTCCATGTTAACTACCATTTAAAATAATATTATTTTATTATTAGAGTGCAACGTAAGATTCCCAAGAAACTCGTTGTTGCGTGTTGGGTACGCCATCAAGCATAGCGTACCCATTCAAGTAATATTAATATTTTATTCACACATATGGATAAATATAAAGATGTTATATTCTCTATTTACCCGGGGTGTTACATAAAACAGAAAAATATGTCTTTGTGTAAAAAGGAATCCCCAAAGTTATTTAGAGCAATGAGAATTCGATATTACGTAATATTAGTTGACAAATAAAGGATTTGGGTATTAAATATTATTAAGAACACAATTGTCTTCGTTCCAATTGTATGTCATGTAGTTATGAAGTATTTTTTTTAAGATAACGATCCATCTATATAGTGCTACTATATTAAGAAAACCCCTCACATGATTGGATCACACTGTTAAAAAAATCCATAAATAAATATTTTATGCTTATTTTACCATTAAAACATTCCCTTGGAGATGTGTGTGGCCTATAATAATCGTACACCAACCTTGGGCCTACCCAATGACACTAAATTCATATTCCATAGTTTTCCAGTGTTTTTTCAGGGTTTCTGAAAACCATTAACAAAGATAAATCCTATATAAAATCCTCAAAAAAGATTAAACCTTTCCAAACCAATGGAGACACCACCAAATCACTTCATTGATTAAAAATAAATAAATAAAATTTAATTTTCCTAAAACTAATGGTGATATATTATCTCCACCCTTTTTCATTCCTTCCTTAGAATATAGATTATCGTTGATTTAATGGAAATTTTCAGGAAATTGTTACAACATTTGTTTTTATCACACACCAATGTATCTTCATTATTAAAACACAGTTTCCATTGAAACTAATGTAATCCAATCCTTCTCCCATTACTGTGATTATCTTGATTTACAAAATTTATAATCTCACAAGAATTAATGTATAATACAATTCACGATCTACATGGTTCTCTAAAATCACATTGATATGATAATGGTAGAATATCATCACATGATATATATCATACATGTTATTCAATGAACTGAATAATTATTATAATGAAACCTTATAATAGAAATCACGAATGCATTCTTATATATCAAAATTTGAGATGACCATGAACCATAAACCTCCATTTATGATCATGTGAAAATTATGCCTTTTCACTTATAAATGTAAATATCCACTCAATCAAATCTCCCATATTATAATCCAACTCTGTGGAGAGAAATAGTGTAAATATAATTAATTAAAATGAAAAATATATATCATGAAATGAAATATATTATTAAATATGAACTGCACTATTTTTTTCCCACGTTATGGACAAAAAATAAATAATATAATCCTACAGAACATCTAAAATATTTGAATATTTTATTTATATTTCTGATCCATTTATGTTTGATTAGTTGTTTTTATAGAAAATTTGCCTCAAAGGGACTTTTGCAAGTATTTTCTAAAATTCTATTTCAAAAAATTGTTTCATTTATGCATAATTGATTCTATAATGTCATGCATAATTATAATTTTTATAATTTAAATTGTGGAAAAGTTTATTGGATCTTTATTTTAATAAATAGGGGTGAAATGAGTTGTCATTTTGAGATGATATATAGTCTCCAATTTGGAATAAATTTTCCTGACCATCCATGGTTGAACTGACACAAAAACCATGGATATATTCTCCCAATTAAAAATGGGATGTATAAGAATTGAAATATTGCATGTGGTCATTGATTCTCATCCATGAAAACATGAAATTATAGGCATTACAATATACAATCCACAACAACTCATTTCATTACTAACCATACAAATTATTCTATCGATAATTTATAAATTTTATGAATCATAGTTAGATAATATTTACGGACCCAATATTGACGTAGATGGAAATTACATTAGTTTTATAGAATTCTTAATAAAATACTCTAATATACACCCAAAGACCATATTAGTTTAGTTCCTTTGGAAACTGTAAAACATAAGAAACTGGTTCGTAAAACCTCTACATCGTCTATGTCTTTGTCCTTCATAATTCGATCCCCTTCTAACTGTTAATACATAATACCCAATTTCAAATACATGAAGTATATAAACATGAAATGGGGGGAGATAAATTTCTTAATAATTTTAAGAAGTGGAAATTTCTTAAAAAACATAGACCGAAAAATGTATAAACATAAACATATATTTTGAAAACCACATTCCACATTTAACATATACCAAAGTCTTGAGTCAGCAAATATATATTGGTAGATCATAAGTCATAATTTAAAAGGGAATTATGAACAATGAGAAAAAATAATTGACATTAAACCACAAATTGTGGAAAAAAATAAAAAAATAATAATTTTTTTAATAGACAAGGGATTGTAGCCAAGGCCATCATAATGGACAACTTCTATTACTGAACCGGGACTACCGTGCATTGTATCCATGTATAACTGAACTATATTTACTTGTTATTCCATCCCTGTATTACTGAACTAAATTTACATTCCTTTCTTGTTATGTATATTTCATGATATATACATCTTTATCAAATGCATATATGTTATACAGATGACATACCCATCTAAAAATGAAATCATTCTTTCATTTTCCACAAAAACATAAACCATTCATCATAGTATAACCCAAGGAACAAAAAAGGGTTTCTTAAACAACATTCCTATAGAATTTATATTAAATTAATGGATTTTACAAAAATAATTATATCCTTAACACAATCCAAGTATAGTTATAATAGGAAAAAACATAACCCTATATCATCTTATATAGAAAATAATTTTGATAAAATATTTGATATGAAATCTTGGGAAAATATATTTTCTTCTTAAAAAAAAGTACCATTCAAAAAATTCCACGAAATATTAAAAGAAAATATTTTAATTGAAAATACCGATTAAATATTTTAATGTAATATTCCTAGAAAGTATATTTTATTAAGTCATTAGAATCTATTAATGTCATATAAGTTATAAAAACATTATCCCCATATCTTTTCTGAAAAAGTAAAAAAAACTACCTCATATGAAATAATGAAATTATATTTCATTCATACCATATAGTAAATATTTACCTATAGGAAACATTGGCATTAAAATATTATTGAATAATAGGAATACTATTAGATATTTTGCGAACATGGATGTGTATGAATAATATTGAATATTGAATAAATATGTATAAACAATCACTGATAATAATGAGATTGAAAAATTATCCCTTACCATATGTTAGATATGATTATTATGTATACAAACCTCCTGTATAATGATTTAAATATTGATATTTACTTATTCAAGAATTATATTCCTTTTTATGATATCATATATGATCATATTATCATTCATTTTTCAGTATTATTTCATTGTCACCCATTATCAGATTAACTATATTATTTCTTATGCATGTTTTATCAGATAAGTTCAGGTTACACTTATTTGGTTATTGATATATCATTTAGATAATGATATTAGTATAATATATATCATATTTATACATTTAATTCATGTATATAATTCTATTTTGATGATATTCATATAGAGTGAATCACATCACATCGTGGAGATAATATGTCATACTTATGTACAAGAAACGATATCATTCAATTAATGTTCAAACAGTATATAATTGGATAATATATTAATTATAAAAAATAATTATCATGTTATATTAATTATTTACACCCACTATACGCATCATTATATCCATCCAAATTATGTATTGTGGAATAAGAAATTACACAATGGTGTGGAGATGGTATGTCGTATGTACGCATGAAAGGTGATACTGTTATGTGGAGGATGTATAAACGGATGTATAAGGTTGTATAATAATTATGCTAAAATTTAATCGTGTAGAATATACTGGATGTAATACATTATTTATGAAATAATATTAGAAGAATATGTAGAATAAGAAAAGAATTTTGAACGATGTGATAAAACAATTACCTATTTTTCGAATATTTCATTTTAATTTGAAAAAACGGTCTCTTTAGGATTGATTTCTAGAAAGAATGTTTCCTCTAGGATGATTTTATGGATTTTGGGAATGGAAATTGTCTAGTTTTCACTGATAAAATGGATTTAGATCTGTTATTAAAGGAAAAGGGGAGGTTGCCTTTAATAAGAGAGGGGAGAGGTATCTTTGGTAATACGAAAGCTATTACATTAATATAAATTAATTTTTAACTTAAAATGTATCCAAATTGGATCAATTTAAAGATAATATGAATATGGTTATAAATACCCTCACCAAATAAAATGTATACATGTTTTGATTATTGTTTAAACGTTATCATTTTGGTTTGTCCTTTTTTTATATATTAAAATTTATTTGTGGGAATAATATTCTAAATATTAAATGGTTATAAATAATTACCTATTTGTTATCAATTGTCCATAATTGGATATTATATGAAACATTAAAACTTATAGTTATTAATTTTTAATTGATTTAAAAAATTTTATTTCAATATATTTAAATAATTTTTTTATTTTTCAAAAAATATCAACATTTCCAATTTTGAAACTATTCATTTATTTGCGTGTAGAATAAATCCCCACATAAGGCAAATTCGAACCAAAATAATGAATTCACTAAAATAATTTTATATTGAACTAAAATATTCATGGATCTCATTAATTAGTTCATAATATATTTCTTTTAATATATTTAAAACCAGTTATTTTATATTTCTATTGATAAAATAAATGATAAATTAAAATGGTTTCACCGTTCATGGTATTTATTTAACATATAAATAACCAAAATAAATTTACATGATGTATATAATTTCATTATATTTATAAATAAATTTTATTTTCTATGTTTTATATTGTTAATAACGTCATTAAAATTATTATACTTATATTTTATAAGAGAGTGAAATATTGTCACATTCATTTGTTTTAATTATAATTAAATCACATTCAAGGACAAATATCCTTTAACTAAATCAATTCTGACCCATAGCTAATATATGAATATTTTAATTCATAAAATATTATTTTTTAATGTTTAATTTTAATTTTATTAGCTTTATCATTTTTTAGTTACCCTAATATACCCGATTTATCTTTAACTGTTGAAAATAAATATTATATAGTCACTATTCATATTATCCAAAAAAAATAAATGTAACCTATTAACATAATTTGGACCCACGAATTCCAAATATGTAATAAATATTTTAATATTAATAACATAAGAGTTCCATAAAATAATTTAAAATTAATTTTCGTTTTCAAAACCAAAAGGCTGGATTTTAAGATCTAGAAACATTCAAAGTATTTACATGTGTTTGTGTCAAATTTAAATGTAAATTTACTTCCAATGACCATAAATGGATAACAAATAAAAAAATCTTCTAACATTTTAAAACCAAGTAAAAATATAATCTATGTATATAAATAACTTTGACAAAAATGTAGTTTTGAATTAAAATATAGTATTTTTCATTAATCAGTAAAATGTAAATTTCATCATAAAATTATAAAAATTTAACCAAGGTAAATATTTACATCCTTATTTCAACGATGAGGGTTATGTTTTAAAAAAAATTAAATCCTATAATTGTAATAAATCAGATTTTAAATGTGTTCTCCATCAAAAGGTAGTAAAACTACAGTTTAAACAAAATGCACATTTTATCCGAAAAATAGAATTTGATCCTATATAATGTCTAGAAGACATATATGATAAATTTAAAACATTAAATTGATCACATTTAATATATATATATCACTAATAAAGTCCACAAAGAGTTATTTTAATATTTTATAGACTCACTTACTTTAATTTAAATAGTTTTTTACCAGGGCGTTAATAATATTAATTTTCTACATTATAATAACTAGCTTATATTATTTAGTTATCACATATAATCATTATTTAATTAAATTATTTCAATCAAATGGAATTTAAATTTAGTGTAACACAATCTATGAAAAATGTTTCATATACTCTAATCTAATATGGTGTTCCATAGAGCAGAAGCTAATATTTGTTTAGAGTACAACAAAATACATCAAAGAAATTAAAAAGAATATATCACATAAAATAATGGGGTGCTACATTATACTCTATTAAAATTAATTTCAACTTTTAAATTCGTCACGGTTATAATGGTTTTACAACTTGAAAGTTTCTTCCAAAAATACCCACATTGTAAAATGGAATAGGAAAACATCATTTTGAAAAAAGAATGTTAGAAACATAATGGTTACCCTAAGAACCACATGATTTGGTTTACACATAAGATATAATTGGTGGGAAGTGAAAACATGGATATGGATGAAAAATATACCCATTCGGTTTTGATGGATAGTCATCGAGAACACAGTTTGGTAAATATTAATAAAAAAATTACATAAATCTATGATGATTTAAAGGATCATCAGATTAATTGATAATAAGGTAATAAGACTATTTTTTTGACGATACTTTACTTAAATTGAAATAATTTATCATGAGAATAAATACTTACATTATTTTGTTGAAATCTAACATTTGTTTGTTCCTTGATCAATGTCCACTTCATCTCTTATTTAACGAAATTAAGTTGAATTTCAGATAATTTATGGGATATTAGATCATCTGATTGAATGATAAGTCATTACAACAGTTCCAACAAAAATGATATCATATGTATTAAAATTTTATTAAGTCCACCTTCACTAAGATAATACACTAATCTAAAAAACATACATTGGAATATAACTTATACTATCCATAAATGGATTGCATTACAATCCATTTAAAATTATAAATAAAAAAACATTATAAAGAGGGGAACTTAATCAACTTATCATTTTTATCCAATATCCCATAAGGTAGTTCTTATTTGTCACATTACAAACATGTGAGTACCTTAGTCAATTATTCTCTTTAAAATGGTAATGACCTGAATTATCATAGAACCATTGTGAAAACCTCCATTCTATCAAAATTAACTCTTCCACACATCAACAATACAATATATATATATATATTCAAAACATTATATAACTTTTCATAATAATATTCATTTGGTTATTAATACTATCAAACATTTCTTTATAGCATTATCCCTTCATTGTGCACATATCACGTGCTTTCCAAATATATTACAATCACATTTCATGGTTACTGGAACTATAAATGTATGGATAACCATAAATTAATAATACATATAAATAATAATATTTCATAACAAAATATAAAAGATTATAGAAAACTATTTTTTAATCCCATTACATAAACACTTAATAATTCCACCACATCGTAACCATACTCATCATCACCAATAGTGATCACATATTATTTGTCATTGTATTTTTTCTTTGTGTGGTTTTTTACATCAATAATCATCCATAACCCTTGGATTGGGTTATTGGTTATCATAATGTCCAATTTTTTTGGACTTGTAGCATTGATGTGTGGCTGTTGTGTTTTGTGTAGTGTTTTCTCTATTCACATCATTAGAAACATTTTCCCATTAATTAAACAATAAACTGCTTAATGGACTTATTTTCCACACATAAAACATTTCATAATCCCATTATGAAAATCTATACCATGATTCCTTTCACATTTGGCGCATAAAGAAACATTCATCTTCTTTTCACCATTGTTTTGATATTTTACATTGAACTCCATCATTCGTTTCTTGTGAAAACCTTGATATTGATATATAACACCAAGTTCAATTTTTAACTTGATAGAAAAATGAAAAATATATTCATAGTTAATAAGGTATCTTATATCTAATTCACATTGAAGACATGGTTTTAAGACATTGAGGAATTGATAATTATTACATTAAAGTTTATTGATAAAGCTTGAAGCATACCTTTCATGTCTAGTTAAATTTTCCTCGTATATACCAACGTATTCATCATCGTTTTTATTATGGTCATGGAAAACTTTTTATATCATTGTTTGAAGAATGATATGAAAGTAATTATTGAAAAATATGATTGTAAACATGTACCATTCAATAGATTCGATTTCATCTTGCCCCCTTGTATTCTTGATCAGAGTCCACAACTAGTCTTTTTCACCATCTCAATGATAAACATACAAAATGAAATTATCATGTTTTGATCATTAATGGATGGAAAATATATTTTCAATGGTACTAATCCTTTTTTCAGGAAATAGTGGATCTGAAGACCCACTAAAAGATGGTAGGAATTGCGCCATAAAGGACACAATTGAATGTTGTTCCCATCTATGCTCATTTGGATGTCTATAATGATTCATAGATTGTGTAAGTATAAAGATAATATTTTTCATTCCATCTCCCATAAAATTTGGTTGTTCAGGGGGACCATTATTACATTTCCTAGTGCATTGATCATTAATAAAGTTTCTTCAAGCACCATCCATTGCCTAAAACACAAAAATATTTTTTTTGAGAGGAAAAAATCATACTAGGAAAACAAAATATTCAAGGCAGTATAATTTCAAACTCTAACATCATCATATTTTTCCTAGAATATTTATGATCATAACCAACATTCCTGGACTGTGTCCTTTTGTTATACATAATCTTAGGGACCCACCTAGTCAAAAAATAGAAATATCTCCAGGGATCTCTCTATAGTTTTCGTATAGTAGTTTCAAAAGGTTAACTATTCTTTCTCTCTTACAGAATCTATAATGACCCATGCTTGACATAAAAATAAACCACATTACTTTTTTAGAACACATAACACATGTCACAGAAAGTCTCCTAAATAATATATTAATATAGTGCCTTTGGAAAATGGAAAACATAAACAACTGGTTCCCAAAACAATTACACTTACTCATACTTTATCTTTCAGAACTAGAACCCCCTATTGACACATACTAATTAATTCACTTCTTCAAATCATGGGAAGAAAGAAACAAGAAAATTGGTGATCTCAAATGCTTAGTAGTGGTAAGTGTGGAAAATATCTTACAAAACATAAAAATAATAGTGTTAAAAAATGAACATACCTTTTGAAAAAAACATATCACATTTAAAATATACAAAAATCAAGGGTCCTGAAATAAATCTTGGTAGTTTATAATGCCTAAATCCAAATTGAATCATCGTCCATGAAAAATTGAATTGAAAACATACAATTTTTTTTGGAAAAATTGAGAACATAATATGATTTTTATAGTATAAAAGGCATTGGAACCAAGGCCATCATTTAGGACAATATCCATTACTAAACCGAGTTTAATTTTCTTTCAAGATATGTATTAAAAAACTTGATTTACTTGTTATCCCATCCATTTATTACTGAACCGGGTTTACATTCCATTCAAATCATGACTATATTATAAGATATAAATCATTAAATAATTAATTGTATGGATATATAGGTCCCACCCATCTTATAATTAAATCATTTTTACCTATTCCAAAAATACAGAAATCATTCATCATAGCATAATCCGAGTAACAAAAACTGGGTTTCTTAAAATTCATTCCATCACAATCAATATAAAACAAATGTATTTCCTAAAACTAATTACATCATAAATAAAATAAAATAAAAGTAATAATAGCGATGCATACATAAACCAATGAAATCTTATATGGGAAATAATTTTAATAAAATACCTGAAATTAATAATGGGGGAAAATCATTTTTTCTTAAAACTAAGTTTCATTTTACAAAATCCATTAATTTTTTAAAGAAAATAATAAAATTCAATGTCTAATTGAAATATTAATAGTATTTTTTATTTAAATATGTTGTTATTAAATATTAAGAATCCATTAATTCAATATAAGATGAAAAATAATATCCTTGTACATTTATTGGAAAAGAAAAAAAGAACCTTGTATCTAATAATGAATAAATATTACCTTCCTACAATTTAGTAAAATTTCACCAATGAGTAAAATTTCATTTAAAAATCATATAAAAATAAAAATTTTATAACATATTTTAAGAACATGTATTTTGATGATAAATATATCTTAGTAAATAATTACGTATAAACAAGATCATATAATAATGAGATTGTAAAATTATCTCTTACATTTGGTCAGATATGCTTTGTATGTAACTGAATCTCCTATATAATGATTTATATTATATTTTTGACATACTAATGAAACATATTCAACTATTATATCAAGTATGATTATATTATCATCCATTTTTAGTAACTTTTCATTGTCACCCGTTATTCGGATATTTACTGCTCAATGTTTTTATGCTTGTTTTGACAAATATGTTCATGTTACACTTATTTGCCTATATGTGTATCATTTAAAGAATTATATTAATATAATATATATAATTTTATAAATTCGATTCATGTATATAATCTGGTTTTAATTATGATCATGTAGAATTAATAGCATCCCACCATGGAGATGGTTGGCCGTACCTACATATAATCCACAATATCATTCAATAAATTTTTAAAATGTACAAAATTGAATGGTATATTAATTATACTGAATATTTATCATGATATATTAAATATTTAAATATATTATAACCATCATTATACCCATCCAAATTATGAATTGTTGAATAAAAAATTACACCACTTCCTAGAGATGGTAAGTCATATGTACGCATGCTTGTGGATATTGTTATTCATTGGATTAATAAAAGAAGGTATAAGGTTGTATAAAAATTATAATAACAACTCATAATGCAGAGGATACTATATTTATTACATTATTATTGGAAAACCTTACGGAGAGGTCGTATTCGAAGAAATGATTTTTGAATGATGTTATAAAACAATTACATCATTTTCTAGTATCCCCATTTGATTAGCACAAAAGGTCTCCATAGGATAGATTTATGCACAAATTGTGGCCTCTAGGATGAATTAAGGTATATTGGGAGAGTAAATGGGAATTTTTTTGTCTATGAAAAAAACGATTTAGATTTGTGATTAATAGAGAAGGAGAGGTACTCTTCTATAATAGAGGGGATGTTCGCATTTGGAATTACCAAAACTATTATATTCATATAAATTAATCATTAAATTTAAATACATAAAAAGAGGATTATTTTGAAGATAATATAATTATATGTCAAAATTATCTCTTCTAATAATAATTAGACATGTTTTGATTTCATTTTAATACTTTTCGTTTTTATTTATCCAAATTTATTGTATTTGATTTTAATTGTGGTAAAAATCTAATAATTATTAGATGGTTATATACATTTACTTAGGCATTGTCCATTATATTTAATTGGATAGTTCAATAAATTACGTATGTTACAAGTTTCACTTTTTAATTTTTAAATGTTTTTCATATTTTTAAAAAATTTAATAACATGTTATTTTATTAAAATATCAATAGTGTCAATTTTAACACTATTAATTTATTTGACATTAAATGAAATATTCAGACATGATAAATACAAAAAAAAATTAATACACTCATAAAAGGTCACATTCATCTATAAAATTAATGAAACACATAAATTAGTTCCTATTATATTTATTTTATAATTTTAAAATCCTTTTATTTTATATTTCTAATAACAAAATATATTCTACATCACTATTATGCCATAAGTAATAGTAATTATTTATTATCTAAAAATTATAAATAAATTCACATGTTATGTTATATGACATAAGATACTGACATGTTGTCTCTTTCTTTTGTATGAATTATTTTCAAATCTTTATCAACGAAAAATGTCAATTAAATGAATCAATTTTAACCCTTATGGGATATTGGTCGAAATTAATTCATAAAATATGATTTTGGAAGGTTTTGGTGTAATTTTATTATCTTTATCATATTTTCTATTACCCTAATTTAACCCATTTACCTTTAACATTCGTAAACCAAATTATCGTAGTTACTATTCATAATATCCAAAAAAAGGTACATATTATGATAATTTGGGCCCACTAATTCCAAATATTGAATATATTTTTAAAATTTTAAAACACATATGTTTAGTTAATTAATTAAAAAGTAAATCCTATTGTCAAAACACAGAAGAAGGTTTTTAAGAAATAAAACTATCAAACGATTGGCATATGTTTATGACCAATTTTAATTTGAAATTACCTAAAATAAACAACATTAATTGAAATGAAAAAACTTTAACTAATTACACATTAAATTTAATTAAAAATATAATCTATATATATAAATAATTAAGATGAAGTGGCAGTTTTGAATTAAAATGCTGTATTTGTTCTATTCATTAATATATGAATTTCATAAAAAAATACCGAAATTTTAAACAAGGTAAATTTTGTTGTCCTTATTCCAAATAAGTATTTTATTTTGTAAAAAATAACTTATAAAAGTGTAATATATTAATTTAAAATGTGTTATCCATCAAATGGTGGTAAAACTAATTATTTAAATAAACACTCATTTTATCGGTAAAATTGAATTTGTTCTTATATCATATCTAGATTAAATATAAGATGAATATAAAAAATTAAAATGAATACATTACATGTATATTTCACTAAAAAAATCCATAATGGGCGATTAGTTATTTTATAGTCTCACTTGCATTCATTTAAATTGTTTTTTAGAATGATGTTAGTACAATTCATAACCACAATTATAAAAACAAGGTTACAATATTTAGTTATCATTTACAATCAATAATTCATGATATTAATTCGATAAAAAACATGAAATTGTATGTAACATAGTCCATGAATTTAATTGTGTATACATCAACCAAATACGTTGTTGTGCATTGCAGAATCAAATCTTGGTATAGCGTAAAACAAAAGACATCGATGAAATTAAAAAAATCTATCTCTTAAAATATCGGGGTGTTACATTATACCATCTAAAATGATGTTAGAAAGATAAAAATATACTATTGATAATATATTGGTTTGATTATGAAATCATTATACCATAATAATGAAGTCCCATAAATATTTCACCCCTCAATGGATACACAACCATTGAGTTTGGACCATATAGTAAAATATTTAGAAAATATTATTTAAGAAAATAAAATAATATCATCAAATTATGAATAAATAATCCTACTAAAATCAATAAAATTTCTATCTTATATATAATCCAAATTCATGCTAGCTATGTGTGACATAAGTTTCCCTTAAACAAAATGTTCATTAGAAACCCAATCCTATGAATTCTTAATCAATTCATATGATACAAAAATTATGTTCCTTGATGCATAAAAAATATAATATTTAAATATATATGATACACCATCCATATTATTATCTATATGTTCAAATATCAATGTGATAATGTTTGAATCTTGATTTTAAGATACATAAAAAAGGAAATTATTTCACTAAAATGGGATTTACACAATGTCAATGAAGCATGGAATACAATGACTATTTCTTAATAATGTGTTTGTAGTAATTAAAATATATTATTTATTATTATAATCGATTAGAAGAAAACACGATTTCCCAACATGAGAACACTTCCATGTATAGTTTATAATGAGTCACAACAATCTATGTAGCCCTATTTGGAATTTGGAAACATGAGAATATGTGTCGATGAATGTTTATCCTTTTGTTTTTAAAGGATTTATATAATTCATTATTCCATTGGAACAGAATTCATATCCTCATCAAGATTTCATTGGTGAGGGAATAAGTAAAAATTCTTGTAAAATGTGCATGTAATATCCTTATATTCATTCTAAACAACCTATCTTAGAGACATTCTTATCATAAATGTGATATCCCATAAGATACCCAAAACTATAACCATGTTTTTCTCATACTCTTCTATGATCATAAAATATAAGTAATAACATCGATAAAAACAACTGTAATGGAATATATGTTCATATAAATGATTTGATTAATTAATTCCAGCAATATGAATGTTGAATTTGGAAGTCCAAAGGTAATAATCATGCACAGATGATAGCTATATTGAATTCATAATTTGATATACAGAATATCATCTTTATAAACTCATAGTTAGTGATATGTAGAAATAAGTTAGGTATATAGAATAAATTGATAAATATAAATTCATTAAATATTTGATCAATTCAAAAAATATGATAAATATTTTCTGTTTTAACTTTTTTAAATATCCAATAATCAATAAAAAGCATATGATTTTTATCCACCATATTCATAGAATAAACTTGTTTTTCACATGAAGACATGATCATAATAATGAACCCATTACATCCTAACCATTCCAATAGATTGTTCTAATCACACAATTTTTTTTCTCATCTGATATCACTGATGTAAAATTTACTAGTCCACCTAAGGATATTATATTTAAAATAAAATACTATTTTTGGTGGAATGTTTTATGAAATTTCATGCAAAAAAATCACGAAATTTTTCACTGATAGAGAGAAAATCCCTATTTCTGGTGTCAATAATTTTTTGACAAGTATTTTTTATAAATAGATATGAGATGGTTATAAAAAATAGTAATAAATATATTTCCTAAATTTTTTTAGTAAAATTATATCTAAATTGATTAATTATTCTATAATGGTACTTGAATATTACAATTTGAGGATAACACGTGATGTAGTCATTGAATAATATCAACCAATCTATAACCAAAATCGGGACATTGACAACCATAATTGGAATAGAGAAATCTCAAATAAACTCAGCCACATGATAGTGATATAACATTATTTTCATGTAATTTTATGACACTACCATTGTGAAATAGGGTTTTTATTCTTCAAAATATATAAATTACCTCACCATGTGATATTTTTTTTGTTAATAATATGAATTTAGTTAATGACTACGATGTGGCCATATCAAAAATACAATTCCAATGGGTAAATTTATAATGAATCATACCCCTCACTATAAAAGGACATAATTATTCATCCACATTAACATTTATATCTTAGTACAATATTATACTCTCAATAATGTTAGCTATGTTACCATAATAAGATTTATAGATTGTAACGCCCCGACCCTAGCTACCCAGAGTCGGTGCATTATTACATAACTTTGGCATGATCACAAGAAAGATCAAATCTCGAAAGACCGATTGGTTTAGTAGCCTTGGAAACACTAGATATATTCATAAGTTTTACATTACATCATAAAATGAAAAACTAATACAACAACATAATGTTTCCACAATCCACACTATTAACCCCTCATAAAATCCCTTCAGGTCATTCATAACTTACTTCTTCACATCCTGGGAAAAATAAAACATAGAAAAGGGGTGAGCTCAAATGCCCAGTAAGGATAACAATATAGCGGAAACTTTCAAAAATAAGAATAAACATTTAAGGCAATGTATAAATAAAAAAAAATCCTTTAAAACATGAACTTTCAACATGGTATGGAATAAATAAAATGAAATAATGCCATTTACTTATTCACATGGATATTCTACTAATCGAATAATCACATGCAAAAATCAATAACCACTTTCATAATGTTGGAATGCATAATGTCAAATGTTAATTTCATTGTCTAGGCCGCATCCCAAGACCTAGGGGTTACTTCTAACCGGAACCCAACCCGGAGTGCCTCTAATAACCGGACACCAACCCGGAGTGCCTCTAATAACCGGACACCAACCCGGAGTACCTCTAATAACCGGAGACCAAACCGGAGGGCTTACTTTTACCAGTCCCTAACCTGGAGGGCTTACTTTAACCAGTCCCCAACCTGGAGGGCTTACTTTAACCAGTCCCCAACCTGGAGGGCTTACTTTTACCGGTCCCCAACCCGGAACATACTTGTTCAGCACATTCATCTGAAGAAAAGTTTGAAATATAACATAAACATTCGGATTAAAAATAACTTCTGAAATGTCAACACTTTAAACATAAACCATGAGTGATATAAAAATAGCACATCCACAGTCAAACATAACTCATTCGATACAATATGAAAGATTGTATTGTATCACATTGACCTCAATCAAGAATAATGAAGGATGTTGACATAGATGAAATCAAAATTCTTTTTAGAGAAATATCTCTTCCTATTTTTGAAATCATTTAAGAGCCATATAAAATAAAACATTTCCTTGAAAATATTCTTATAAGCTTGTAAGGAAAGCTTCGACGATTTTATAACGGCAGAAAATAACCGCACCCGCCGTATAAGTTAAAAAAACATTCTTACCTCAATTCTGTCGAATAGGTTAAAAGGACCTTGTTTTGAAAACGAAGGAAAGATTCCTTTATAAACCTCTTATAAAAAGTAAAACAAGGGTATAAATGACTTTAACCCATATTCTTGTAAATAGTAAAAATGTTTTGAAATACATTTTTAAGAAACATGGATGTGGATGATAAAGAGATCCCAGTAGATTATTACGTATATACAACCTCGGATAATGAAGAGATTGTGAAATAACCCTTACCTTGTACTTTTCTTTTGTTGGGGTAGGTTAACCTCCTGTATAATGGTGAAATAATTGTTATTAAATTATACAAGAATCATATACATTAATATGATATCATATATGATCTTTTAATATTGCTTTATTAATAATATCTTAGTATTATCGTCGTTTCGGGTGATAATCGATTCGTTCTTCTTAAATGTTTGGTTACGTAAGACATGTTTGTAATGGATAGATTATATCTTATTCATAATCAGAATGATATTAACATTATTTTTAACCCTAAAATGAGAATAATACTTGAATGGATATGATGGGGAATGAATCTTATCGCGTTCGTGGAGACGGTAGTCCGTACGTACGCACGAACGCTACTTCCATTTAATTTTTATTTTAAAAGAATCAAATCCAAATGATACATAGGTATATTACTATTCCAGTATAATATAATATTTTATATATGTTACTTAAGTTCATTAACACCATCCTTTATACGTTCCATGTGTGGTATGAACGAGTCATATCATTTTAAGGGGGCGGTAGTCCGCACTTCCTCAAATGAAATTATCGTATGTATATACAACATGAAACGAATAATGGTATGAAATAAAATGGAATTACAGAAGCTTATATATAAAATATATATCATTAATATCATATTTAATTACAGTTCCATCATAATGGCCACCATGAGAGGCGGTAAGATGTTTTTGAACAATCATCGTTTCGTGAGGCGTTAGTTTGCCATCCACAGAAACATTATGTTCATCATCCATTAGATGGAGTTGTGTGTATGTGTAGTCTGAATACTTCTTATAACAACATCCTAGTATATTGAGGATACTGGTGTTGTTACAAAAGAAGGGAAATAAAAAGAGTTTGGGGGTTGAAGAAGCAAAATAAATGAAAATAATTTAAGAGAAGTCGTTACCTTTAATTTAGGTAACTCACTTTGGTTGGAACCAAAGGACTTGTTGAAATGCTTTTTGCCTAAGGGGAAGCTTCAAGGAGGAGTATATGGATGTGGGGAGCTTATTTGGGCAGAGTTTGGACGAGCCAAGTGGCTTGAGAGGTGTGAGGAATGAGTAGAAGTGGTCTCCTTTTATAAGGGAGAGGAGGGGCTCTTTAGGAAAGTGTGAAAGTATTACTTTATAATATATTTGTATTCGGTTTATAATGGTCAAAAAATCATTGAGGTCGAAGATAAGATGACTCATATTCTAAATAACATCAACCAATAAGAATTGGACAGGTTTTAGATAATATTTTAATCATTATAATCTTATTTATTTAAATTATTTATTAATGAGGTAAACATTGCATCATTATTGTGTCATTAATAATTTAACTTATATGATGTCTAAAAATTATAAATAAAATATCATCATGTAGTAAATCTTTTTATCTTTCTAATGAATATTTATAATCGAAAATCCAACATGTATAACACTATGTAAAAATTGTTCTTCTAAAAGATGTAATCTTATGCCATTTTTATTTTTATTTTAACTTTATTAATATAATGTGTCATTATCACTTACAAGTGGATCCATGGGGTCCCAAAATTGACACAAAGATGCCCATGGTCGACCATGTATCATCCAATAGGGTTAAGACACGTTTTAGGGTAATTTAGTATTATTATAATATTATTTTTTTAACCCTTATTTACCGGATTTACCCTTAACCATGGTAAATAAAATATTTACCGCAGTAATTATTCAAAATGTCTAAAAATAAAAGTTACCTATTTACACAATTTGAACATCCTGATTACAAATATGGAATCCATTTTCCTAAATTCAAAACACAGAAGTGGCAGAAATTAATTTAAAATTAATTCCCGCTGTCAAAACAAAAAGCGTGTTTTTAAGAGATAATAACTATCAAAAGATTGACACTTGTTTATGTTCGGTTTAATTGTAAAATTATGTCCAATGACCAAAATTATATTAAATAGTAAAAATATATTCTAAATATACTTTATAACCACTCAAATTCATAACTTATTACTATTAATTATTTTGATTAAAAAAGTTGTTTTTAATTAAAATTTAGTAATTTTCACTATTCATCAAAATATGAAAGTTATCCGAAAAGTACCAAAATTTCACCTTAGGCTAAATTTGATATTCCGAATCCAAAAATGAAGTCCATTTTAAAATATATAATATATATAATTTCAAAAAGTAGGTATTACTATTCATAACAGCTAGTTTGATTGGTTGTGGTGTGTGTTAAAACTCAAGGTTGCGTACAACACACGCTACTGTATTATTCAAAAAAAAGTGTACCGTGGAAGCTTGGGATGTTTCATTTTAAATTTTTGATGTCCCCATTTAGTCAAAAAGTTTAAAATATTGTATTTAAAAAGGGTTCACTATTAAAAGTTGATAAAAGTTCAATACTGAAAATGAATTTGTTCTTGCATTATATCTAAGAAACTCATAATATGGATTCTAAAATTATAAGGATTATATAAAGTTTAAAATTTAGATAATACTATTCATAACCCCTTTTGAATGGCTTTTTTTTTTGTAAGTCATGGTGTGATTGAACTCAGTGTTGCGTGTAGTGCAAGTTATTGAATTATTTTGAAGAAATAACACACTATGAAATCTTGGGGTGTTACATTCTCCCCTCCTTCAATAAATTGCGTCCTCGCAATTTGAAATTGTTCTTCAAAAATAAAAGTTTGAAAGTAGAAAATATATTTGTGGTAAAACCCACATCGGAAATTGGGTTACTAAAATTTAGTCTTAATATGAGGAAAAGAGAAATCAAAGGGTCACCACCCAATTATGATCTCGATTAGGAGAACATTGGTGGAAATTAGAGACATATAATCGGAGGAAAAACGTAAATATTTATAGGTAGTGATTGAGGTCATCAATCACAAACAAGTGTATAATTGAGGTCCTTAAATTCATCAATCTATGATGATTTGAAATACCATCGGTTCAACAAAACATAGGGTATTAGGATAACACATTTTTGACGTTTCAAAATATCTTAGTTGAAATCCCACATCGAAAAATGAATTAATGAGGCCTCTATTTAAAATAAAGAGTGGAAAGTATGAAGATTACCGAAAATAACACATACTAGGGTTCCATGTAAGAAAATATGGATATGGAAGAAAAATCTAGCCATCAATTATCTGATGGAGAGT
Organism: Viscum album; assembly: GCA_963277665.1. Classification (NCBI taxonomy): domain Eukaryota; kingdom Viridiplantae; phylum Streptophyta; class Magnoliopsida; order Santalales; family Viscaceae; genus Viscum; species Viscum album. The sequence continues at coordinate 791,318,810 of OY728143.1, read as the reverse complement.
GGTAGAGAACATGGCTATGAAAAGGCCAACAATCCCAAAGCCATAAATTAGTGATGATTTAAGGTAGCATCTAGGACAACATTTTTGTTCTAAGTTCCTTTTATTAATGATGAGGAATTTATTTATGAGATTGGCTAAGATCATAAGGAGATATACTTAGTTTATAATTATAGTTTTATCCATTAATAAATTTCTACCAAAACTCATCATTCACTCGTAAAAAAAATTCTATTTATACTATTCATAGAGGGTTCCAAAATAAACGAATTTATAATTCATCTACCAGATCTTTTAAAAAACTACTTTATTTAATCCAGGACATCTCGTGGGATAGTGGTAGGTGATACACCCTTGTCGCCCTTTGGTTGCGGGTTCAAGTCTCGCAGCCTTGCCGGACGCGACGGGTTGCCGCCCGACCTCCGGGTTGTCCTTTTATGGCAATCCAAAATAATCCAAACTAGAACTATCCAAAATACTTCTGTCCAAACTCACAGTCCAACATTCATAAGGAAGGTAAACATAATATAGATCCTTTTTACCCTGTAATAGCATATGAATACCTTCATCATGTATTACCATATTCCTTATTGATTACATTCATGCTCCCTTATTCCATATAGAATGCTGGATATACTTCATTAATCCAAAAATGTTTTAAACCCCAACAATGATGGAATATACAAATCATTAATCAGTTCCAAGGTAGTCAAGAATATCCAATATAATTTATCCAAAACAATCACATATTATTCCAAAATCACTACCTCAGTATCAGAACTATATTATGGTTTATCATTCTCTCAACCATATATTTTCCAAAAATCTATCCTGCTAATGAGTCACTTTTCTTTGTTCCACACAATCTCAAGTCCTTAATGAAATAGTACTGCAGTACAATCCTTATATACTCCATGATTATTGTAACAAGTACATTGTTGATACAACACTCAATTGACATAATCAACATAATAACTCTAATCATTCCTCTTCATCTGTGGTAGTATCATAACTTGATTATTATCCAATAGCATCATTTGCGGCATAGTCTGATGACTGGGACATAGGTTTGCGTAGTGTCCAAACTCCATGCAAATGAAGCATTGTACATTTGAAACCATTTTCTTACCCTTGCAGTCATGCACTTTGTGCCCTTTTCCTCCACACTTATAACAAACTCCCATTCCTTTCAGGCAAGTTCCAGGGTGTTTCTTTCCACAGTTACCACATATGGGAAAATTCTTCTTTTCCCTCTTCCCTTTATCCATCTTTCTCTCTTCTATCCTTTTCTTCTCTTGCTTCCCTTCAAAGCCATAGGACTCAGTAAACTCTTTACTTATCTTATCAACACATGATATTATTTCTTCATATGATGATAATACATGGGAGACTATTTCTCTTATAAATTCTAGCTTAAGACCATGAAAGATATGATCCTTCCTTCTCTTTGGATCATGTGCATTTCTGGAGTTCTCATTCCTTCTACTGGGCACCATTTCTAAACAATGGAATACACTAGATCAGTTTATGAATCAAAATACATAATCCCATACTTATAAAACACTTAACATAAATTGAACTATTTATGGATATAATCCATAATCATAAAAATGTTTTCTTTGAGGAAGTATATACTCATAAACCCTTCATAATGATTTGTAAAGAAAATGAGAGTTATCCTAAGCATATCCCCCGGGAGTGTCGTAACCAAGAGTGCAGCAAGGCCCGTTGTCGTGCACCAGTTCCCGTTCGAGTCTAGCTCAAATCGGTGTTTTCGGGTTTTACCCCTAGGTACATCTGTGCCAGAGCCGCCTCTACCTGCTCGTATCCAGACAGGGATGTATTGCTCGGAAAACTCACAAAATCTCTACAATACCAAAATTCTAGGAAGTTCTTCTATACTAATCCTCAAAGTTCATCTTAGGTCTACGTGCTCTAATCAGAGTTTATCTAAATCTAGCTTCCAAGGTTTGTACTAAACTTCCTCTGATACCAACTGTAACGCCCCGACCCTAGCTACCCAGAGTCGGTGCATTATTACATAACTTTGGCATGATCACAAGAAAGATCAAATCTCGAAAGACCGATTGGTTTAGTAGCCTTGGAAACACTAGATATATTCATAAGTTTTACATTACATCATAAAATGAAAAAATAATACAACAACATAATGTTTCTACAATCCACACTATTAACCCCTCATAAAATCCCTTCAGGTCATTCATAACATACTTCTTCACATCCTGGGAAAAATAAAACATAGAAAAGGGGTGAGCTCAAATGCCCAGTAAGGATAAAAATATAGCGGAAACTTTCAAAAATAAGAATAAACATTTAAGGCAATGTATAAATAAAACAAAATCCTTTAAAACATGAACTTTCAACATGGTATGGAATAAATAAAATGAAATAATGCCATTTACTTATTCACATGGATATTCTACTAATCGAATAATCACATGCAAAAATCAATAACCACTTTCATAATGTTGGAATGCATAATGTCAAATGTTAATTTCATTGTCTAGGCCGCATCCCAAGACCTAGGGGTTACTTCTAACCGGAACCCAACCCGGAGTGCCTCTAATAACCGGACACCAACCCGGAGTGCCTCTAATAACCGGACACCAACCCGGAGTACCTCTAATAACCGGAGACCAAACCGGAGGGCTTACTTTTACCAGTCCCTAACCTGGAGGGCTTACTTTAACCAGTCCCCAACCTGGAGGGCTTACTTTAACCAGTCCCCAACCTAGAGGGCTTACTTTTACCGGTCCCCAACCCGGAACATACTTGTTCAGCACATTCATCTGAAGAAAAGTTTGAAATATAACATAAACATTCAGATTAAAAATAACTTCTGAAATGTCAACACTTTAAACATAAACCATGAGTGATATAAAAATAGCACATCCACAGTCAAACATAACTCATTCGATACAATATGGAAGATTGTATTGTATCACATTGACCTCAATCAAGAATAATGAAGGATGTTGACATAGATGAAATCAAAATTCTTTTTAGAGAAATATCTCTTCCTATTTTTGAAATCATTTAAGAGCCATATAAAATAAAACATTTCCTTGAAAATATTCTTATAAGCTTGTAAGGAAAGCTTCGACGATTTTATAACGGCAGAAAATAACCGCACCCGCCGTATAAGTTAAAAAAACATTCTTACCTCAATTCTGTCGAAAAGGTTAAAAGGACCTTGTTTTGAAAACGACGGAAAGATTCCTTTATAAACCTCTTATAAAAAGTAAAACAAGGGTATAAATGACTTTAACCCATATTCTTGTAAATAGTGAAAATGTTTTGAAATACATTTTTAAGAAACATGGATGTGGATGATAAAGAGATCCCAATAGATTATTACGTATATACAACCTCGGATAATGAAGAGATTGTGAAATAACCCTTACCTTGTACTTTTCCTTTGTTGGGGTAGGTTAACCTCCTGTATAATGGTGAAATAATTGTTATTAAATTAAACAAGAATCATATACATTAATATGATATCATATATGATCTTTTAATATTGCTTTATTAATAATATCTTAGTATTATCGTCGTTTCGGGTGATAATCGATTCGTTCTTCTTAAATGTTTGGTTACATAAGACATGTTTGTAATGGATAGATTATATCTTATTCATAATCAGAATGATATTAACATTATTTTTAACCCTAAAATGAGAATAATACTTGAATGGATATGATGGGGAATGAATCTTATCGCGTTCGTGGAGACGGTAGTCCGTACGTACGCACGAACGCTACTTCCATTTAATTTTTATTTTAAAAGAATCAAATCCAAATGATACATAGGTATATTACTATTCCAGTATAATATAATATTTTATATATGTTACTTAAGTTCATTAACACCATCCTTTATACGTTCCATGTGTGGTATGAACGAGTCATATCATTTTAAGGGGGCGGTAGTCCGCACTTCCTCAAATGAAATTATCGTATGTATATACAACATGAAACGAATAATGGTATGAAATAAAATGGAATTACAGAAGCTTATATATAAAATATATATCATTAATATCATATTTAATTACAGTTCCATCATAATGGCCACCATGAGAGGCTGTAAGATGTTTTTGAACAATCATCGTTTCGTGAGGCGTTTGTTTGCCATCCACAGAAACATTATGTTCATCATCCATTAGATGGAGTTCTGTGTATGTGTAGTCTGAATACTTCTTATAACAACATCCTAGTATATTGAGGATACTGGTGTTGTTACAAAAGAAGGAAAATAAAAAGAGTTTGGGGGTTGAAGAAGCAAAATAAATGAAAATAATTTAAGAGAAATCGTTACCTTTAATTTAGGTAACTCACTTTGGTTGGAACCAAAGGACTTGTTGAAATGCCTTTTGCCTAAGGGGAAGCTTCAAGGAGGAGTATAGGGATGTGGGGAGCTTATTTGGGCAGAGTTTGGACGAGCCAAGTGGCTTGAGAGGTGTGAGGAATGAGTAGAAGTGGTCTCCTTTTATAAGAGAGAGGAGGGGCTCTTTAGGAAAGTGTGAAAGTATTACTTTATAATATATTTTTATTCGGTTTATAATGGTCAAAAAATCATTGAGGTCGAAGATAAGATGACTCATATTCTAAATAACATCAACCAATAAGAATTGGACAGGTTTTAGAAAATATTTTAATCATTATAATCTTATTTATTTAAATTATTTATTAATGAGGTAAACATTGCATCATTATTGTGTCATTAATAATTTAACTTATATGATGTCTAAAAATTATAAATAAAATATCATCATGTAGTAAATCTTTTTAGCTTTCTAATGAATATTTATAATCGAAAATCCAACATGTATAACCCTATGTAAAAATTGTTCTTCTAAAAGATGTAATCTTATGCCATTTTTATTTTTATTTTAACTTTATTAATATAATGTGTCATTATCACTTACAAGTGGATCCATGGGGTCCCAAAATTGACACAAAGATGCCCATGGTCGACCATGTATCAACCAATAGGGTTAAGACACGTTTTAGGGTAATTTAGTATTATTATAATATTATTTTTTTAACCCTTATTTACCGGATTTACCTTTAACCATGGTAAATAAAATATTTACCGCAGTAATTATTCAAAATGTCTAAAAATAAAAGTTACCTATTTACACAATTTGAACATCCTGATTACAAATATGGAATCCATTTTCCTAAATTCAAAACACAGAAGTGGCAGAAATTAATTTAAAATTAATTCCCGCTGTCAAAACAAAAAGCGTGTTTTTAAGAGATAATAACTATCAAAAGATTGACACTTGTTTATGTTCGGTTTAATTGTAAAATTATGTCCAATGACCAACATTATATTAAATAGTAAAAATATATTCTAAATATACTTTATAACCACTCAAATTCATAACTTATTACTATTAATTATTTTGATTAAAAAAGTTGTTTTTAATTAAAATTTAGTAATTTTCACTATTCATCAAAATATGAAAGTTATCCGAAAAGTACCAAAATTTCACCTTAGGCTAAATTTGATATTCCGAATCCAAAAATGAAGTCCATTTTAAAATATATAATATATATAATTTCAAAAAGTAGGTATTACTATTCATAACGGCTAGTTTGATTGGTTGTGGTGTGTGTTAAAACTCAAGGTTGCGTACAACACACGCTACTGTATTATTCAAAGAAAGTGTACCGTGGAAGCTTGGGATGTTTCATTTTAAATTTTTGATGTCCCCATTTAGTCAAAAAGTTTAAAATATTGTATTTAAAAAGGGTTCACTATTAAAAGTTGATAAAAGTTCAATACTGAAAATGAATTTGTTCTTGCATTATATCTAAGAAACTCATAATATGGATTCTAAAATTATAAGGATTATATAAAGTTTAAAATTTAGATAATACTATTCATAACCTCTTTTGAATGGCTTTTTTTTTGTAAGTCATGGTGTGATTGAAATATTTTGAAGAAATAACACACTATGAAATCTTGGGGTGTTACATAGATTGAGGTGTCGTGGAGTTTCGTGAATCGCCTAATATTTCTCATTTATGATGATGATATTTACTCTGTTGATCTTGTCTGGTCATTGTATAAGATATCCAAGAAACATGATATGGTCACTAGAAGTATGTATTAGAGCACTAGGATAATAATTTTTATAATTATTCTTCTTATTCCTATTATGAATGTATATAAGTGTTGTTGAATATTATATATTCATATTCAAAATTTTACAACATTGAGAACATATCGGATTACATTTTAGTAAATCTTGAATGATTAATATTAAAATGGTAATATTTTGATGTTTCCCACCACTATAGAAATTGGTGGACCACTATTCATATTCACAAAATTGGAGTTCATAAATTTTCCCATAGGAATACAAATGCTCCATATAACCATATTTCCAAACAAATGTCGATTTCACTGACCATTGATCTAATAACCATTTATATAGATCTCATGAAGGAAATTATGATATATTTGTTGGAAATATTCATGTCTCAAATATGACATAATTGTAAAGGATATTTTAAAAAACACATGTAAAATATTCCATGAGAATGTGGATTAAGTACATAAATGTAGTATCACACACTTTTTCTGAGAGATTAATATTCATGAAATTGAATAATTAAAGTTTTATAGAAATAAAAAATGTGTGAGGATAGAATTTATTGTTTAAAGGTGATTCAAAAGCATCCCATGTGATTCACTGTTAAACTCTATACTAAATTACTAAATCCCACTATAAGATTCTTAGATCCTTAAGAAAATATGTTTCAACCATTGCATTCCACACATCACATGTCAAATAGAAATAGAATATATTATTCATCCTATATAATAATAAATATTATTTTTTCGATTTAGAATACTAATAATATATGGGTGGGTTATGATTTTACAAATTATCCTCCAAATCCACATATCAATTCTTATCATTCAGATTACACTAATCCTTGTTCTATAAATCCTGGAAAATGTATTAGACCATCTATTAATTTTTTTATATCATAGGATACAAATATTTTTTAGGATGTCGATGAAGGTTGATCTCTTCATTTCCTACACCATAACATTTTCTATAAGATGAATAAAATCTATTTAATCATTAGTAATGATCACTAACATTAATATAAATTGTAATATATATTATTATAAATTACCAATACCCTGTTATTAAAAATCTAACAATTAATTATAAATTTATTCATATTTTATTTTATAATAAAATTAAAATTGATAAAAAGTACATACTGAATGGGATTACTTTCATATGACAGATGATATATAAATCTCATTAACTATATAGATGAGGAAAATGTTTCAATACACCATGATGTATCTTATAAAATTTATTCAACCAAACATTCATTTCCATATGATGCCCATTATAAAAATATATGATGCTTATTTTTAAACTATATTTTTCTCATTCATAAAATCCTATAATATATTTACCACCACATGATATTTAGAGACAAACCAAAATTTATTCTATTTCAAATAAATAAATTAAAATAAAATTAACACCATTTCAATATCAAGGACTAAACCAAATAGATTCTATTTGTAACATCCCATCCCCCATAATTTACATAAAAATAGTTAAAGGTGTTACATGGAATATACAACATCCATATGATGCCCAATGATGACAATACATTCCAAGGGATTAAAATAGAATTGGAATATAATTTTCAATTTTTTAAATACAGAATCAAAACATAATATACATTAAACATCTTGTCCTCTCTATGCAGTATGAATAAAAAATATAACCAATGTTAAATAAAAAGGTAAAAAATATTTTAGATAACCAATTTCATTAAAATGAATAAAACATATAAAACTGACACATTACTGAAATCGAAGTCACCCATATGAAATCAGGAACCAAATATTTCCAAAATCTCTAGGATCCAACAACACTTATCTCACCAATTAAATAATGACTAATAACTAATGAAATGTGATACCATACTTTATCTATGTATTGATATATTAGGCAAGTAAAACATCCCTCAAGGAAGCATTGATGTATTTTTTGGATGAATGTGTTTGTTGAAAATGAAAGTTTTATTGCCGACCAAGGGGGTTTCCATGGTCAGTTTTGGTGTTCTGAAGATTTTTTTGAGAACTCATATTGAAAAAAAATGATGAAAAATGAATAGATATCTAGTGGTGGCACAAAATGAGAAGTTACAATGTGGTACTATTTCTAGTGCTATATAAATTTTTGGGCCTCCAAAAATAAAAATGGAGATATGAGTTTTTGGAAAAAATGTTTCACCTAAGGTTATTGGTGGTTTGAAAATATGCACACAAGGCATGTTTTGAGAGTATAACATCAAATGATTTAAAATCCATTAGGTTCACGAATGATTTCGAAATATGCACGATTGATGATGTTTTAAAAATGAATTATTTTTTTGCTAATGTGATGTCAAATTGGGGTTTGCACGCTCATGTAGGATCTTACACAAAATGTATAATCATCCACATAGTTTTTGGTAATGCCCATAAATAATAGGTGACCCCCACATTCTAATGATATCAACACATAAAGAGAATGATAGCTCCTGAATGCATATGTTTATTAATCAAAGGGATTTGATTGAATGATATTGAGTTTCATGCAATCTAAAAAACAGGTGCCTTAAATTTGATTTGTGTTTAAGATTGAAGTTATGCACTAGGGGTGAATTGTGATTAAGGTGGAATCTTTTGTGAAAGGCATTAATGTTGTGTTAAAGAATTTTTAAATGTTCTAGGAATGATAAGAGGTTTTCAAATAATACTATTGTAAGGTTTTATTCATCTGTGGATGAATGTGGGCATCAATAAAGAATATAAATATATTGGATAATAAATTTAATATAGATAACGAATGGACCTATATATCTATATACTATGTGTGGGTCTTCTGATGAATAGTGAGAAAAGTCTTGTAGATAGAGAAGTGAGCTTTCAAATTGTGATTGGTTGTAAACACTAAGGTATAGTTGGTCCACTCGAAACATTATAAAAAATAGAGAACTTTAATTTAATTTGGTACATTAGTGCTTTTTTGTTGTATAGTCCTTTAAATTTGCCCAGTTCGAAAAAACCATTTAAAAATTTTGGTGTCTCGTGCATACTCTAATTTCATTTCAATCATTTCCACATGAAAGATAGAGAAGAGTGTTTTGTTTATCAATGAAACAATATCACAAGGGGAATTTGTTTTAATATATAAAACAATGATTCACAACCCCTCTCAGGTTTTTGGACCTATTTTCCCTTACTATTGGTATCATAGTGAATTATTAATAATTTTTTTTGCAGGTCATCAATCACAAAGGGTTTCCGATTTTCTATCAGAATTACATTCAGTTACAGAAGAATGAGATTGAACACAACCTCCAATATATGGTAATGGATATGATTATAGAAGATATCCATTATAATTTAGATTATATCAAATGAGGTGGTCAATCGAACTTGAAAGAAGAAAATTTGATATTGAATCCAAGGAAACAAATGCATTGGGGGGAGGCCATTCCAATGAAATATATATAATGTTTATTTTATAATAATGTTCACATGATATGTTGAAAAATATATATAATATATATGGATACTTAATACATAGATAAGTAATGTTGTAGGTTCGGTGGAACATGTACAATGATTTGAAAATGAACACAAATGAGCCTATTGAGGAATTGTTTGATAGATTAAAATGTGTAGTGAATGTCATGTGTGGTCTTGAAGAGTTCATTTAAGACATAATGATTGAGAGGTTTATCTTGATGAAATTATCACCACCATTTAATCCCTATGATTTTGTATCAGAAAAAAAAGAAATGAAAGATATCAAAATAAATAACTTCCATAGTAACCCTGTAGAATATGAAAATAGAAATGATGAAAATGATTCATTAGAAAATGGGATATCTAAGGGGGTAGAATTAAACTCCATGTATAATATAACCATTGAATATTCTCAGGAAGGGGAAGAGACAAAATAGGTTTTTCCATTCCTTTAATCAAATCTATAAAGATGAAATGTAATGTTCATGGGGAAACATCGACTAGCATGTTTCTGATGAGGTATGATTGGTCAACTTATGGAATGGTGCACCAAAAAGAACGAAGAAGATGATGAGGATGATGTTTAAATACACATGATGAATTCATCATCCAATGTGAAGGGAAATAAATAGTTCAATTGAAGCATTTTTATTAAAAAATAATATTTATTCAAAAGAATGTAACTATTCAAATGAATTTGACGTTGAAGAGGTCGAAGAGATATGGAACTGAAAAGTTCATTGAGAAAATAAGATGGTGGAAATCATCGGTAGTACACAATGAAGGGAAGAAAGATTAAATGATAATGAAGATTTTAATGGATGATTTTACTTTCATGATGATTTTTAATAAGCACATGAAGGGATAGATGTTTGGAGATCCAAACATATAAATCCATTAATGTGGTTCATGATGCCAAACACTATATGTAGCAACAAAAAGAAGATAAGTTAGTGCTATTTAATTAAATAGGAAAACTGAATTCATCAATGCTATTGTGCCCAAAAAATAATAATGAGAATAAACTCATGTTTGAATAATAGAATATATTGATTGATTGTATTAATAAAAAATTGAATGATCTAATCAATCTTATTGAATATCATAAAGATTAAGGGGTTAGACTGTGAATAAAATTTAAGGATAAAGAAAAATACTTGACTCCCAATATGACATAGATAAAGTAAATCACTCAGAAGAAGGTAAAGAGGGATGGGGAGAAAAGAAGCCCAACAGAAAAATATTTAAATTCAAATATAAATGATAAGGTTGGTATAGTGGTCGGCCAAAACTATAATGAAATCAAAGATGATTTCATATCCTAAGACCTTAATCCATGATAAAAGATTGATTTGGGAGGGATGCAGAAGCATAAGATTTAGTGAACCCATGGGAAAACTAGTAGCGCAGAAGTGACATGCAGAAATGCCCCTACATTAGGTGTTGTTGCTACTAAAATACGGGACACTCATAAAATCTGTGATCCATTACTAAGAGATTCACAAGTGAACAATACCAAAAATAGAAGCCAAATAGAGAATGTTATTCAATAATATCATTTGAGGGACATTGTTTTTATGGATGATTTGGGAAACTGTCTAGTTATTTCACATCAAACTGGAAAAAGGATGCGACAATGAAGAACCAAAGTGTTCCCATGCATCAAATCAGTGAATCAACAAGTGAGACCAAAATGAAAAATCGATTTACATCTCGGAAAGATGAAGTTGATCCATAATACACTATTGATGCTCAATATTTCCAATTATTTTTAGAGTGAAATTATATACATGGATCATGAAAAAGAGATCTGAGAAGGCATTGTTTGCAAAAATTTCCCTTAATTTATTAGACTACTCTGGAATAAAAATACATCACTATTGATCCACATCCAATATTACAAGCAATAATTTTTATTTTATAGGGATAAGATATTAAAAATACAGTGTTAATAAATTTTCGATGATGAATCCCTTAAGAATATTTTCTCAGGTATGGATGTGTTTGGGGGTAAAGAAATGAGATATTCAGATGTCTTGGTAGTAGAAGGTCTCATTCACAACTTTTTTTGTGTCAGTCAACTATGTGACTTAAAAATTCTATATGATATACCAAGAATATTTCTATCATCAAAGAAATAGATGGTTCAATTTTATTATAAGTAAAAATAAAAAGGATAAATATATACATTATAGGCGGGGAAGACGATTTGTGCTTTTTATCTAGAAGGAAAAACATAGTTGTGGAATAAACGACTAGGTCATATATTACATACATCACTAAAATATCATGTAATGTATGTTGCAACTAGAAATTTCCCTAAGCCATTAATTGATTGTAATAATATGTGAAATTCATGTGAACCATTGAAAATTATCATAAATACGAATAAGGAAATGGAATAGAAGTCAAGAAGACTTCTATATTTGGTGCATGCTGTTTTATGTGGACATATCTCATCTTGATCCATTGACAAAAATATGTTTTACATTCTATTTATTGATTATTATAATTGAATAGAATATGTATTTTTCATTTCCTATCTGTCTGATGTAATATCCCGGTTCTAGGTGCCACCCAAAAGTGCCATGTACTTGGATATTCAAATGGCATCAATATCATTTCCCCAAATTCCAAAAGCATTTGACTAGAAGTGAGGGCCTTAGATGTTATAGTGGGGAAAATATTATGTCATTAGAAGAGTATATATAGCGGAAAGAAAACACTAAACAATAGGAGAAGTAGTAATACTACACATCAATGTAAACAGCAGAAGACTGAAAGTATAAATAGATGCATAATATATAGAAATAATGATTCATGTAACGAGTATCAATTAAAGATTCCAAATAAGTACCATAGTGGGAAATACAGTACTTACACCAAAAGTTTTCCTATGAGAGAAAAGAATATAACTAATGCTCTCTAAGTGACTCAAAATTATATCAAGATGTGTGGAATGGTCATGTAGAATATGAGAATATAACAAGATAGTGTACATGATGATTACCGATAAATAATCCAGATAAGGATGGAACACTTTTTTCTTGAGTTCCATAAAAACTGCTAGCACGCCATGAGACCAAACGTCCTTACCACATACTTTTATAGACCATACCTACATTGAAATGCTATACGAGGTATATTTGATGGTCTAACATGAAAATGGTGATAAAAAAAATCTGAATTCAATCATCGATAACTCCCAATATCCCAAAAACTGATCAAAGAGGTCGTTAGTCTTTGGAAAGGGATCATACTTCTTGACCATCAATTGGTTTAGCTTGTGATAATATATGAAATCTCGCAGGGTACTGCCCTTCTTCTTTTAAAACATGGAAGGAAAACCCCAAGGAGATATACTTGTTCAAATGAAACCCTTTTCCTTGAACTCCTCTGACTACATCTTGAGCTCATATAACTCTGGTGTATCCATCCTATAAAGAGGAATGGACATTGATACCGTTACTAGAACATGCCCAATAAAGATATCTACCAATCTATTTGGAGTTAATACTAAAAATTCGTCTATAAAGACATATTTGAAATGATCCACCACTATATGAATGTCCATCTAGGAAGTCCCCAGGTCATCATGATATAAACTAGCAATATGCATAGTAATTCCTCCCATCCCATGGTGATCTGGTCCTGATCTTCCTGCCTAGACATCCCATTCTTCATTGTGTTGAAACGAACTACCCTATGGTGACATGAAACTCACACTATGTAGATATTAGTTAAAAATGGCATGGAAGGAAACCAACTATCCAATTCAGATAATGACATAGAATCCTGTCATCTCTATGAAATAGAGGTCCCCTATGAAGTGAAACCCACCAACATCAAGTGGGAAAATACTAAACTAATGTAAACCATCTGTCCTAAAACCCAATGAAGTATAAAGCATCATAATATCCTCATATGAAAAGATACATATCTGAAAGATCCCCACAAAAAAATAGACATAATACTATGGGAATCCCCTATATCAAAAAGAGCAGAATGTAAATGTAAGCCAACTAGAATCATACCTCTAATTGTAGAGGGTCTGAGATCCTGATCTTAATGGGTGTCTTGCCTTGAAAAATTATGACAAGTGCCATGAACCTATGACCCTTTTTGAAAACCCTGATTTGATTCAACCTATAATAGATGATATTATGTATCCTGGCTATCAGGGTGATTCCCACCTCTTGGGAATGAGCAGCCTGACAAACCTCAGTTCCCTAAATGATGGGAAATATAAGGTCCTATTACTGATCATGGAGGTACACCTAATCCCCTATAACTCAATGCTTGTGTTGAAATCTTACAAAAATGCTGAATATGGCCTATCTTGCAGCAATACTGGAACTCAAATGGGACTCTCAGGCACAGTGGTCTCATGGGACCACTCTTCCAGTAGTGGTAGAATACCGCCTGGTTACCAAATGATACACCACATCAAATATTCCTACGGTGCATACTTATATATATTGATGTTGTACCAACCATGGATGCGGAACTGCCCAGGCTTGAAGCTCCTAAATCCCCCATATTACGCTCCATCATCAGAGCATGGTGCACTATAGTCATCATCAACGCATCCTAAAGACATTCACTAATGATCGGATGTCCGACCTCCGTCGGTCCTCAAATAACCTAGAAAAATATAAGTAATCACCTCCAAAAATATGTGAGAAGAATTGAGGAACTATAAAACAAGAGTATTAGTCCATCACTGAAAGAGAACCCTTCTCCAAATTCATGAGATATCGGGCTCGATTGACCCTCAACATCTCATGATAGAAGTAGTCATAGAAGGTCCTCTAAAACTCTTCACTTGCAAGATCGAAATGATATACCACCTATGAGATAACATCCCAATATCTCTTGGAGATATCACATAACATATACGTTGTATGCTTCACCCTCCATTCCTAAGGCATCTCTAGATGCTCCCAGATAGAAATAATGGACTCCAAGCATGACTTTGCAGCTTGGGGTCCTCCATCCTCTGAAAAGGTGGGAGGATGCTACAATAAGAACACCCTCACCAACACATATATAGACAGGGCAGGATGTAGTCCTATTTAAAAACATATAAAATCCTCCAAAATCCTTCACATTACTATGATTTAGCACATGCATATGTTATAATAGGCGGTTTCAAGATGGGTTGAATAGGGGGATTTGCTGGTAGTCCCTAACCAATCCTTTCTGAGGTCTGGTCATCACCCTACACCTAGTCTACAACTAGAGGACATCTTGGTGGCATAAATATGCCAGGTCAAGCATACACATATGTTCTATATTATTACGAACAACAAATAAGCAGTTCAATAAATGAATATTATTGGGAAATCATTTATATATTCAAAGAACAATGTTATGTGACATGCATATCCACCAAAAAACATGTTCCCTTATGTTTCAACATGGATGTGTACCTTTTCTAATCCTAGTTGGGTAACTCCTATACACATGGCGTGTTACTCCTAATAAAAGGAGTGTTCATTAATTTTCCCTCCATCACATTTTCTTCAACATGGATCGAACCACATAGTTCCCTCCAAGGTAACACTAAAGGGAATGTTCACCCTTGACATGGAATGTACTACTTATTTTCTAACCACCCTTGTCATTAGTTTCTTCGACAGATTTACAATCGACTCTACACAGTGTTCATGAATGGGACACTGTGTGTACACCCTCAGTTTCATCCACATGTGTCATTAGTTACACGGCCGGACAAACGGCTCTTTCCGCATGTCCTGCACTCTAAGTTAACGATGTGTTCTACCTATGTTTCCAAACCTTGTGTCTCTGCTCACACAATTAGTCACACTATTAATGACTACATGCCATGAACATACATTACACAACACGTACTTAAGTATGTTATTTCATCCATAATAGAAGAAATCATGGTTTGTGTTCATAACATCGCACAAAATGTTTCCTTGTTTCTAGATAGTAATCCCTTGAAAATTCTATGTATCCCTTGAAAACATAATATTTTGTCTAAGGAATGAAAAATTATGACCGGTGATATCCCACACTCCAACGAATAAATGATTATCAACCTATTCTACTATACAACTTGAAAATATTTAATTGAAGTCCACACATGATCGACCGAATTCCGACCTGAGAGTGCCCAAGACATCTTATGGACAAAAGTTTGTCATCTATTCAATTGAAACCTAACATATACCAATACCCTATCAAAATAGTAGATATTATATCACGACAAAAATCAACAAAATATGATTATCTTTCACAACATCTATCACTACAACATGAAATCAGTAAATCACCATAAATGGAATGAAAAGAATACATGACATGTGATCTCTTGAAAGTGGCCATATGATGCATGGGATTTTATACCTCATGTCATCTGGTGGAAATAGAAATATAACCATAATTATATAAAACAACAATAGAAAACAAGTACATATCCCAACAGTGAAATAAAATCCACTGTAATAATTGAAAAAATAGGGAAAATAGAAATATTTTATGTAAATTGGTTTTTTCTTGGACTGGGGTCATCAACATAGGATAACTCCCTTTTACCAACAACCCATTCCTTCCTATCACTATATATATGCTCTAAATAGTAAGGAAAATCATAATAGAAATTTCTATGATTAAACATTGTAATTTCCCAGTTCTGAGTGCCGCCCAACGGTGCCCCACACCTACTTGGTAACATGGACAGAAGCACATTTCCCCAAATTGACATAGGATACCAACTATCATTGAGGTAGTTCAATGTGTTAGTTGGGAAACAATTATTTAATTGTTAGAGTATACATAGAATATATAAAATATTAAACAATAGAAGAAGCATTAATATCATACAACAAACTATATAGTGGAATATTGATAGAATAAAAAAATGCAGCATATATATAAATTATGATGCATGTCACAAGTATCTAGGAAAGCATCCAAACAAGTCACAATGCAGGAAATACATTATTGAAATAAATTTAAAGAAAATAGTAAACTCCAACTGCATCGTAAGTCACATCATGGTCCCATGCTCTGCAGCTCAAATAGTAATGAAGTACCTGATGTAGAATTGAGCTTTCCATTATTTTTACCTGAAACCATATAATATATATAGGCCAAAAGGATGACCCAAATAGGGTGTGAGAAAAATCAATGTAGGCAACCTCTATAATATCTATTCCTAACTATCAGTGTATATATAAAGTAGGTAATATGGAAAATGAAGCAATAAACATGGATGTACTCCATTGTAAACAATCATTATAGTTCCAATTATATGAATTAATGTTTATTAATTATTCATTCAATTGAATAATGTAACATGTGATGTAGCCTAATACATGTATCCCCATGTATAACAATAACAAATAGACATCTCAAATGACCATCTAACAATCATGAAAGACCGATTCCAATCTTGAGCATTGGCTTGGAAGACTGGTCACAATCATACAACCATTCACAAGCATCCCATTCAGAATTTTCTCATATTCTTATCCAATTTGGTTCAACATATCATCCATTCAATAAATAAGGACCATCTTGGAATATTCACACAATCTAACTACTTTGGTCCCACATGGAAATAATCATTTTAAATGACCACTCAGGTATCTCTCACAGTCATTACCCCTTGGTCTTCCTTGAATATATAAAATGCAATGACCCCCTGGATGCTCTCACATTCAATGCCCTATTGTCAAAAATTCATGTAATTATGACCCTATGGGTTTCTCTCACGGTCTAACCCCTATTTTCAATGAACCCACGATAGCTCTCTTAGTCAATACCTGTGGACATTCCTAACAAAAATTTATAATTAAATGTTCCTTATTCAGGTAGAAATCATAGTCATTCCCTTTTTTCAAATATTCAGAATCCAAAATAGATGCATCTAAAATAAATAATATCCACTTCCTAACAACAATAGGCATGGAAAACAATGAAATACTAACATTCTTCCAATACCTAACATCCATAACCAATCAAACATGAGAAAATCATCGATAATCGCGGTAATAAACCTTATGAATAATCATTAACCTCGTCTCAAACAAAAAATAGCAATCATAAAACATTGTTAAATTACGATACATGCAATAAAAAAAACTAGGGTATTCATAAATTTTAGAATATAAAATACAAATATAACCAAACAAAGGAACAAACCACATACCTCAATGTGGTTTGGTGGACACTCTAGACCAATGGACCATGAATCGGCCTAAAACATCATAGATATAAAGAAAGGTAAAAATTGTAGAAATAGGAATAACATACAAGGGACGGGATATTAGGACGAGAGGCTCTAGGGAAATAGAAAACTCACCGGTGGGAATATTATACACCTGGAAGCATCTCAATCAGAGCTCAGATGGAGGAATAGGAGGAGATCAAACATCTTCAGACATACATCACTGTCATGTATGTGATATGAGAAGAAGAAGATACTTATGGAGATTAGATGAGACCCCTATCAGATTAGTAAAAAAATGAAATGTACATTGTATGTTGATTTAATGTACATGTCTTGTACAATCCTCAACTGGCCACATCATTATATGATATTCCAGGTCACCCACATGGCCATGTACCAGTTGTTACAATGCCAGTACATGGATACCTATAGAAATTAGATACAGGTCATGTACACAAGAGTACACGGTGTGTATATAGACTATTTCAAAATCATCTTTTTTAGTCAAAAATTACATGATATAAATATCCATACCTAAAATGAATATTTTGGTGCTTACATTTGATGTGTTTAGTAGTAAAAAACACTATTAGAGGGAATCTCAATAGATGCGTGGACAAAAATAATAATGATATTTGGTAATATAAATTGTATAGAATTTACAAATAGTCATGTGTAAGACTATCTTGAGAAACACAGTACAAGACATCATGTTTCTTCCATGACAACACCCCAATATAATAGAGTGGTTGATATGAGAAAGCAGATCAATAATAACATGTCCATAATGATGATTATTGAAATAAAACATACTAGAAATTTTTTGGGATGGAAGTAGACCTGGCATCGATATAAATCACTAACACTGATCTATTTTGTTTGGAGAATAGAAATACTCCATACGAGATTTGGTATAGAAATATTCCATCATTAAAGTACTTTGAAATAATTATATGTAAGTGATTTATTCTCAAAAAATAATAACACATGAAATTTGAATCATGTCGAGATGTTTGGATATTTCATGGCTACTTAGGAAATACAAAATTAAATAAATACATCAATAAGAGGATGGGAAATATAATTTAGATCAGTGATGACAATATAGTCGAAAATTAAGAGATTATTCTACAATAATTTGAATAGTTTCCTGATGAATGTGATGAAGAGGAAAGCATCATTGGTTGAGCAGAAGTGGGAGATGCTAATTCAGAAGAAGACACTGATTATGAGAATTAGAAAGTCAAGTCTCTGTCTACGATGAAGCCAAATATTCTAGAGGGAATTTAAATAAAAAAATATCATTAGACATCAAACAATTACTATTTATAATAATAATATTGAATTCATTACAACATGCATCATTCCTATCTGAAATAGAGCCTAATGCTTTTGCTTATGTAGTTGGAGATCAAAACATGGTCCAAATAATTAATGATGATATTGATGAAATTGAGAAGATTCAAATGATATATTTTTTTATAGTCCTTCTAATTAATATTTAATTAGGACTAAATGGGTATTTTGTAACTAGATGAATGAAGATTCTACGGTGAAACGATACAATGTAAGACTGGTTTGCAACATTTACTCCCAAATAGAGGGGGAATCAATGTCGATGAAAACTTTTCACCTATTGCAATAACGGAATTAATAAGAATTTCATTTTCCGTTATTGTACAATAGATTTTCAATGTTTTCTAGATGGATGTTAAGTCTGCATTTTTGTATGTTATTCCAGATAAATAAGTGTTTATCGTGAACACAAATGGATTTCTCATTTATCAAGATGAAAAAAAATATTTTCCTACTAAAGAATTCTTTTTATGGGTTAATGCAAGAACCAAGAAGATGTTATTCAAGGATAGAAACATTTCTGAAGCAGCTTGGATTTCAGTATGGTGGAGTTGATTAAGATATATATATGAACAATGATAGTAATCAAAGAATGATGGTGTTGGTTTATGTCAATGGAAAAAATTTCTGTGGATCTGATAAACCTTAGTGATAAATTATTTCTAAATTCATGAAATGTGAGCTCAAAATTTAAATGATTGTTGATATAATGTTTTTTCAATGGTTAAAATGTGACACATGGATGGAATAAATATTTCATTACTCAATCCAAATATTCCAATGTGGTTGTAAGAAAATATAGAATGTAAAATTACAATGAGACGAATACAATGGTCCCTGCATGGATGAAACATTAATAATATTATAATACAAATGTAATTAATAACACAAAATACATAAATATCATTGGATTCTTACTATACATGATAGAAAAAAGTCATGACATTAAATTTTCCACATGCCAAGCATCTAAGTATCAATGCAATCCCATGGAATGAAACATGATTTCAGTGAAAAAAGTTTTCCGGTATATCAAGGGATCATTTGACATTGGATTTTTGTTTAATGAGAAATATGAGCTATATATATATTAGGTTATACATATTCAGAATGGGATGGTTTAGAATATGGAAGGAAATCAACGTTTGGATGTGATTTTTATCTTAGTATATTTTATATTTCTTGGAAATGAAAGGTATAAGATTTAATTTCAATGATCACCATTGATGATGAGTATATTTATTCCACTAGAGCATTCATACATTTATTGAAGATGAAGCAACAACTTCATCATATTATTGTTTAAGTAAAATATCTTATATATAATCATTGATTGATCACATCTATCATTGTAGAATTTAAAACTCCCCCTTTTCAGTTCTTGGGTTCTTTAGTTCATCAAGCTATGATCTCGTTGATCACATCGAACACTAAAAAATATTCATCAAGTTGCTCCCTATATCTCACTAAACCACCTATCACCATCTCCACATGTCTTGAAAAAGAAATGTTATGCCTTCAATAGCCAAAATTTCCCATCCATTAAGTGACACTATTTCACTTCCTTAGTCGAAGAACCCAAAGGTCACTCTTTGGTGGTCTATATTAGAGTAAAGATAACATAGATATGTACTTTTGGAAAAAACACACCATACATTGGGGAGAGGGTGTCCCAGATCAACACATTTTCAAGATAGTTGAGTTTACTGAACTCCCAGATCCATTTTCAAGTTAAATATGAGGCTCATGATGAAATAGAAATAGTTTTATTGTAATGGTATCATCAATTGGTCTTGGTAATGAAGTTAATCATTGATGGCCTTTTTATATTACACTTGTTTCTCATAACAAGAATTTCTCATATGGTTTTAGAGTTTGTTTTGTGTAAATCATTGATCTCTTTTTGAATCACAAGATGTGAATGGTGGTGAAGAATGAAATAATCAACAATTAGGTATCAAACTGTGATGAAACATTTTAATTAGAGTTTTCAACAACCTCTTAGGAGGATAATTTATTTAAAAAATCCCCTACGGAAAAATCAAAACATTTTATGAATGACTGTGTTTAATGACAAAGTAGGTTTGTTTGTTAACAAGATGGTTTCCAAGATAATTTTTGGTGTTTTAGAGATATTTTTGGCAACCAATTTTGAAAAATATCAATGATCAAAATTGAATATTTCGAAGTGGTACATAAATAATAGATAAAAGGTGGTGTCATTTCTTAGAATTCACCAATTTTTTGGACCACAAAATCATAAAATGGAGAAAAGTTTTTTGGAAATTGAAGTTGCATGCAAGATTGATGGTGTAATGTAAACATGCATGCAAGCATGTTTTTGGATTAGATCTTCGAACAATGGAAATGGAATGATGTGTGTGAATGATTTTGAAATGTGAATGAAATATGAGGATGCATAAGAAAACATGCATGACCCACGTGATGTCAAATGAGGTTTTTCATGTTTCAGGAGGACCTTGGGAGATATGTCGAATCATTCATGCATGGGTCTACGGTGACTATAAATAATATGTAAGCCATCTCATTTGAAGGATCCGAATACCTTGAGAGAATACAAGCTCAAAAACACATAATTTTTTTATATAAAGGAATATTTACTAAATATTTTGAGTGGCGTAGAATTTAAGAAATTTCAATGTAAGATTTGAGTTTTGCGTAATATTTATGTTATGCTCAGAGGGAATTTCATGAAAAAGGTGGAATGTTGTGCACAATACACAATAAGTATTGTGAAAAAGATTTGAGGTTTCCCTCAAATATCGTGGTAATGTGGTTTTCATTAGTGGATGAAAGTGGAACATTAATAGAGTGTCTACATACAGTGGAAGATGCATTCATTAGAGATAATAAAGGGACCCACAAGTTAATAAAATATTAGTGTATCTTCTAAAGAATCATTTAACACACTTCAATTGAAAAATTAGGGATCATTCAAATTGTGATTGATTGTAAACTATGAGGGACTGTGAGTCCACACCAAACTATTTATAAAATAGTGTGCTTTTAGTGTTTTTGTTACATTGGATAATTTTCCTTGTATTCTCTTTGGACGTTACCTAGTGAGGTTGATCCAAGTAAAACATGTTCTGCCTCATGACTGCTTTAATTTGTGTTCATATTACTCTAAGGGAAGGAAATTGAAGATAATATTTTAACAAAAAAACATGACCACAATGGGATTTTCATTTAATCTGTCATATCTTGATTCACCACCCCCCCCCCCTCTAAGAGTATTTTACATAGTGTTCCTAAAATATTACATATTAAAACACAATAATGTTCCAAATAAGGGAATGAATATAAACTTAGTAGGAATCCCTATTGACTTCCAAAATCATATCCCTAGTAAATTAACCAATATTAACATATCACATAAATTTGTTAACATTTTTATAATAGTTAACATGAAACCACTTTTATTTTTGATAAAATATAATAATATAACCATTTAAAAACATTCTCACTGATTTGGTATACCCATTCTATTGTTGCACACAAAGATACATGCATCCCCTAAGATAGTTCCATAATTTGAGCTATCCCATTCAAATCAACCAGGACACTACTAGTTTTCAATTCTCCATGTGACCAAATTATAAAGAACCCACATTGTTTTTCACATCCTTGTAACCCAATGGTAAATGGACCATATACAAGGTTAGGTCCAGAGAAATAAATTCTTTCAACCATTTATGGTAAACCCAATGACTGAAAAATCTCACAAAAATCATTAATTTTATTGAATAATATTCATTAATGAACATTGTTCTGTCAAAAAATCATACTTTTAATATCATTTTTTTAATATTTTAAATTTCTTTCATTACAAAAAATTCATATAATTTTTAATAATTCCCAAATAAATTACCCAAAGTGGTATCAATTAGGAATAAAAACGAATTTATAAATAATTTTAGGAAAATATTTTTTTCGTAAATAATAGTTCATGTTCTATAGAATGTTGAAATGATATTGAATCTACCTACATCTAAAAAATTGCTGAGAAAAAATAATCGTAATAGGATCTTCTGGGTTGGGACATCAATCTCAATTTTTTTATTAGATTCAATACCATATCATAAAAATTTCAAAACATGATAATATATCTACCCATAATGAACAAGAAAATTGTTTCTTGGAGTGATTAGGTGAATATATCTATGAGTAACTATGAAAAATGAATATATAATAATGAGTCATGATCTCTAAAATTATTATATTTGACAAAAGTTGCTTCCAGATTAAGTGGGATTGCTAAAGTATATTTGGGGTCAAATAGAATTTGAGATCTTGTGATTTTATGTTGCTAATGAGGGGTTTAGTTCATATTACTAATTAAACCAACTATTTTTTGGGTACCATTTAGTTATCGTATTGTGAGGTAAAAAATTAACCAACTAAGATGTATTTATACCAAAATCCATCCCCTCACAAATTTGGATTATATTACTAGAGAAATTATGTGAATAATATTCATTTCCCACATTTTCACACTTCCTGGTTCAACCTAGTCACTCAATATGTTTTGAAAAAATATTTCTCTAACCATGTTTCTACCCAGTGACTCTATAAACATGTTTCAAACATTCATTTAGGAGTTCCAATGTTTATACTAATTGTGTAGAAATCAAGTACCTCTAGAGAAACATTTAAACTATGTTAAATCCTTTACGAAGAACTTGAATATCTATCCAAGAATTATATATCATAAAAATATATTAGTAATTTTTTTTTTATTTGAAAATAATAGTTTTATATAAATTTATCAAAATAACATATTATAGTTCATTCAATACATATAGTTATTAATAATTATGTTATATTGATTAAGTTTCATTTTTTATTCATATGAATAATTCCCTGAAGATATTATGTGATGGGTGGGGGGTAAATGAATTATATTATCCCTTGATGCATCAAAAAGTCTAATGGGATAGAATAGATTGGGTATTTGGAAAATGCCTTACCCTTTTATATAGATTTAATTGAGGAAGGATGTGATGATATTTTTAGTAGCCTTCAAAAATGTCCACAACAATATGATTCATATGACCATCATTATGAATTAAAACATTTTTAAGTCATTTATTCCATTCCATTTGATTATATGATCATTTTGATATCTAAATTTGTTTTCTATAATCAAGTGATTATATATTGAGTAATATTTTAACATAATTAATTGATCAAAAATTAATCTTAGATTTCATATTATTTATTAAATTTACTATTGTACTTATTATTTAACCATATTTTTTTATTATTCCTTATTTATTTAAGAATTATTAAATATTATATAACACTTACGAACAATATAGACTTAGCCTATATTTTTTTTATGTTCCATTGGATTATAAAATTGTACTATAATATATATTCAATGATATTTTATAGATAATAATGATATACTCAATGAAAATACATTGTTTTTTATTTTAAAATTTACAGGATATTCATGTTTGTATCTCTTATACAAAGACTTAAAAACTACTGGGTCTATTAGGATGGGATTCCTTATATACAGTACTAACATAATAATGAATTTATAGAATCTATTCTACTAGGTCCTAGGTCATTACAAAAATAATGTAAAATATAATCATGTTTATCATAGGTCATCCCACTTAGTCTCAAATATGGCATGTAATATATATGTTTATAGAACCAAACCAAGGTATGTGGTCCTTGGGAACATTAATCAGAATATTATCTGGGTTTATTTACATTTAGTGATTAGGGATAGAGAACTCTTGTGATTCTAATTGGGGGTTATATCTGTTTTGATGAAAAAAATAATAAATTTTGGTAAATTATAAAATGGTTACTTTATATGAAATTAAATCCCTATAAAAATAAAAATAATTTAATTTATGATATAGAATATTAAAATCTACTGGTAATAAGATCTAAATAATTTTTTTATTTGTTAACACATTTATCATATATTTCAAATATTTTGGGTTTAGCAAGAAACATAATTTGATAATCCAAGGGGATATGCATTAAATGTTTTACATGATCTATTTGAATGATAACAATGAATTCTATGTAATTTAATAAATATGTATATAAAGAATTTATATATTTATATTACTAGAGACATGTATAACTATAACTTTTATTAAAAAATGCAGAACCATAAGCTATGATACATATATATTATTGACAGTTATTTATTGATGATTTATAATTTCATTTTATAAATTGACTAATTAAAGTATTACTATACCTAATATCTCCATTAGTTAATGTAATGGTTTACAAATAAGTTTTCTATGATAATAATTTTATTTCAAGATAATTTAAAGATTTTGCCAATGAGAAAATGAATGGGATAAGATTAATTTTGCTAAATCTTCTGGTCATGCCTTATTATCTTCTTTGAAATACGATTAATATATTGAAAATATTTTAGTATCCAAAAACAGAAAAATGAATAAAAATAGTGTCTCATGGAAAATAATGGAATATAAACAATATAATAAAGAAAATTCGACATCATATTTTTCATGAATATGGAATGTTTCCCTGAATAATGTCTCTAAATATATTAGAAGTGTTTTGAATGGGAAAACATTAATGAGAACATGAATAATTATAATGATAAAAATTAATTATAAATGTAACATAAAACTAATGATATTGGTTTAGACGATAAGAGAAGATGATATTATTCATTTATATCCACTAATAATTAATTTTTTATGAATGTTTTTTTGTTTTTTTTGAAATGACGCCCTTTTCAAGCAATAATTAAGAAAAAAGACCCCAATAACAATGTATGGTCAAGGAAATATAAAACATTTTATATGATATTTATCATTTAAGTGGTTCACTAGAACTAATATTAACTTATGATGCAATCAATAATCATGGATGACCTATAAAATTCCATTTCTAGAGAATCTAGAATATATAGGATATTTTATAATAGTATAAAATCACAACACTCGTGAGTAATTATTAATTTATAAAAAAATTATTTAGTTCAATAATTATTGTATAAATAATTTATTTTGATTGGACGTTGTTTTATTAATGAATAATGATTTTTTAAAATGAATTGATACCACTACTTGAATGGAATAACTATCCTCACATATACTCCATATTATCTATCAATACTAGAAAATTATATTTCATATATTCAGAAAAACTATTATTATATATTATTGAAAAGATGACTATGAAACCCACATGAAATATTAATTCCATTATATGGGTTTTAATACACAATCATGTTTGGGTGTTTCTCGAAAATTATTATTGAGAAAATCAATAATAGTGTGATAATTATTATGATTTAATATATATGATTACTATTACTTATGATGATAGTATGATCAATATACCATTGAAAATTATATCATGAGTCATGTATATATTTTAATCCCTAGTAGATATTTATATTAGTAATTGATAATTAAATTGAAATGAAATTGTTTATTTAATGTCAAATGATTGAAACTTCATAATATTTCAGTTTGAAAATCATTTTAAATAATTTCAATAAAATTGATATTTTATAGGACACACAACACTAGAAAAATGATCATAAATACATTTTATTGATGCACAACATTGAAAATTAAAATAAAATGAATTTATTATGATCAATTAATAAGAAAAAACATTTAAAAACATAAATGAGGAATAAAACCACGAGTACGTAATTATTAAAAAACCAAAATTATAAATAATTATTAGTTATCATGATGATGATATCCTTGATAACAATAGATTAAACGATACAAAATAGAGGAATTATAATCATGTGGAGGAAAAAGAAAAAGAAATGAATGAATGGTTTTAGTGATGTATTGCAGGTTATGTATAGGATTAAAATATTTTCATTATAGATATATTTGATTGGAATATGGTTATTTGATATTTTAAAAATATATACAATTGTTTTATATATTTATATTGAGTTATAAAAAATTTAACAATTTTTCTTAATATTATAATTACAAAAATAATAACGAATGAAATAATGAAATATTGTATAATTAAATTATTCAATGAGTACAATATATTTACATGATATAGTTAATTATTATTAATGTATAATATGATCAATTTTTTAAATTCATTGAAATATTTTAGTATTAATATTTTGGAGTAATTATATTTTACTAATTTAAAAAATAAATTTAATGATATTATGTAACACATTTTAATATATATATGTTATAATTTTGGAAAAACTAAATATTTTTTTTATTTTTTTTTATTTTTATATATTGATTTTTAAATAGTGATTTTATTGATATCTATTGAGAGTAATTCTATAAAAAATTAACATCGATCCAATAATAATTACTAATTATTTAATAAAAATATATGAAATTTATATGAAACAAATAAATATTTCCAATAATTATATATCTATTATTCAATTTTTTTAAACAAAAAATTTCTGAAATATTATTATATTTTATTTTTTATTACAATTTTTAGTTTTTTAATAAGAAATATTAATTTTTATCAGGAATAAGTTGGTTACAAAAAATTAATTACCTTAGTAAAATATAAATTTGCAAAATAATTATTAGAATAAATTATTAGATTTCATTATCTTATAAAATTGGAATATATATTATAAATTTATTTATGTTATTTTTATATAAAAAACTATATCAACACACACTTAATTATTATGTGATATGTAATAATAAAATGAAAAAATAGTATTTAAAAAATATATTTTTCTCTATCTAACCCAATTATTTACGAATATCATATATTTTAAATTAAATTTTAATTTTTCATATTTATAAATAGAATTATAATCAATGGATAAATATATTTTAATTCAAATCAAGTTATTTTATATTCATGTTCATTTTATATATTTAGTAAAAAAGATAACCACTAGAACAAATATATATTTAGTGTTAATTTTTAAAAATTAGCTACAATAAAATCGATTGTTATTTAGAAATAAAAAAATCAATCATAGGCCTCATAGATACCATTCATAGTGTAAAATATAGATTGACATGACTCAAAAAATATTCATCAACTATATCACCATAAAAACATATTATTGTATATTTACCCATCCACAGACTTTAGATACAATGGAAATTTCTCTCTTTTCACTAATGGAAACTTCTCCCATATAACCAACTCATGCTAATAATATCAATGAAATTTAACTTTAAAAAAGCACATATTAAATATCATACTACACAGTTACATATTTTTATACTGCTACTGTTACACCCCATGATTTTACTATATTGTTTTATAAATAAAGTTAAGAAATTCGGTATCATATAATGATCTTAAAAAATGATTTATTATTATTATTTTATTTTAACAGTCATCACCAAGAAATATTAATGTAGGTAATGGAAAATATTAGATAAATTATGAATATATATTGATTGATATTTTTAAAAAATTAATTTATTTGTCACCAATTGATTACAAATGAACATAAAATATAATTAATCATGCAGGAAATTTCTTTATCGAAAAATATTTTTACACCCACTATTTTATTTTCAATTAAGAAATTAAATTAAAAACTAATATTGAAATATATTAATTAAAATTTTATGTTATATATTTATTAATTTATTTATATTCAATTAATTTTATCTATACGTTTAATATAATAATAATTCCAATGTTATCGATAAAACCTATATTTCTGTAAAAGGCAGTTTTTCAAAATTTTAATGGTGCTTTTATTTTAATTTTTTTACAATTTAATATTATTTTTGAAAAAATAATATATAGTTTTTAAAATTGAGTATCAAAAATATATTAATTCTTATATTATATTATTATGATTTATTTTTTTATTAATAGTGAAAAATAATGCATTTTAATTTAAAAATAAAATTTCATATAATGAAAATTAAATTTGAAAATTAAATTTAAAATTTTTTGAAAATAAATTTAGGTAAATATTAAATTTAGGTAATTATAACTATTTTTGTGTTCAATTTCGAAATAAAAACATTTTTATCTTTTTAACTATTTCAAATAAAAAACATGCAATCACATTGCATCAGCATGATTCATATTAAATATAATGCTGAAAATTATATTAACAAAATTTCATAAAAAACATTACATATTTTGTAAAATATAGTAAAAAAATTACTATTGTCATTTTACATATATATTTTTAGAAAATTTACTATGGTAATAAGATTGATTTTTCAGTGTATTTGTTAAAAATGAAATGAGTTAATGTTAAAATTTGAAGGACCAAATTACCAAACAAAAGACAACATATAATGTGTTTTGAGGTATTTAAAATCCCAAAACATCATTGAAAACATTAAATAACAATATAATTTGATAAAATTAATGTCAACTGAATGTGGTTGTCTTTAAATATAAAATTATCATTATTTTATCATTTAAAACCACCCCTATTTAAGTATAAATACCACCCTCACCACCCATTTATCCCAAAAAAAACAAAATTATCATAAAATATATTAAAAACCATTACTTAACCAATATAACCATGTATTATAGCTACATTTATCACTCTAATTCCATTACCAGGGACATTAAGGGTTAATTCAAGGAGGTGATATTCATGAGATAATTTTCTAACAGTCACTCTCTTAATTTCGTTCCATATTCTACTTTCTCCTAACCACTTTTATAAGACATTTAATTATAACTACGAAATCATGTACATTATAAAGTTTTATGTTTCTTGTATAATATACTATATCTAGGTTTTTTACATCCTCTTATATAATGAAACCAATCTATTGTCCAAAATATGCTGATTAATAGTATCCATGAATATTGTTTTACTTCCTTTTACAGTTATTCCTTTAAGGATGGTCATAAGTATTTTATTACAGATAAATAATATTTTATTCATTAATTAATAACCAATTTAATGTTCTGGATCTAATCTATACTGATAATATTAAATAAAACGAAACATCTTTATGGTTTTCGGATTCCGTCAAAATAAACCAATCATTTATCATTAACATTATATTAATTGTATCATCCTCATAAAAGCAAATAACATGATATATGGATCCATTTTTACTTTTTTACCGTCATTATTAATATTTCATTATATTTTTGGATTTGTAACACATTTTTACTAGAACATTGTTAATTTTATACGGATTAACCCATCAAGAAACAATGAAATGAACACATTTGAAATCCTAAAAATAATGAAATATTAATAATTAATGGCTCAAAATATATTAAAATAAAACACTTAACATTTTATATTTATTACTTTCTTTTATTAATTAATTTATAAAATCCATTAACCCGTAATACATGATGTTAGAGTATGAAAATTTGAAGGTAACCATGATGTTGGGATTTCTCATCTCACATTACCTTCGGTGAGATATATGTGTTAATCATATCTTATTTCATGTGGTATTGTATATAAATCCCTTTTAAAAATAATATAATAAATCAAAATATATTCATGTTAATAAAAATATCATTTTATAACTATTACATTTATGGGGAAAACAATTGACAAATTTAGAATGTGGGTAAGAAATTCATAACCAGAATTACATTTTTTGGGTTGACCATAAATATCCTTGAATATGTAATAATATAATTATGTGTGATATTATTTTTTATTATCTTATAATACATTACAATTGATTTAATTTTATCTATATTAAATAAACATAATATAAAAAATTTATTCTCACATTAATGATATGATATTTATGATTCATTTTCTTTTTAATTTTTTCCTTAAAACACTCTTTTTCTTCCATATCCATGATTCATAAAACTGATTCATATATTATTTTATATTACCATAATATTTTTAATTTCATTTTTATTCTTGTATTATTTTTTTAAAAATTATTCAAATGATGGTTTTTTTCATTTTATAAATTATTTAATTTTTGATTTTTTAAATAAATATAACGAATATTTTTTAACATTAATTGCATGAATTGACTTTTCCATCATCATGATGCCATAATTACTTAAATATTAAATTTGATTATTATAATTTAATTTTAAAATAAAATATTTTCTTATTAAAATTCAGGATTTAAAAAATAAAAATTTCAAAATTGAAATTTTATTTTCCTCAAATATTCTTTCAAGTGATATCTCCAAATTATTTTATATTTACGATAAAATTATTTAATGTATCTTTTAATATATAATGTGTATATATGAAATTTAAATTATCCATATTAAACTTATGGTTGGATTATTTTAATGATACATATATATTTATGTAACAAATTTCATTTAAATGGGATATTCTATAATGAAATGTTTAAGAAACCTTTTCCTTTTCATGGGTTTGGATATGATGAGTGATTTATAAACTTGTGGAAAAATTTAGTTTGGTTTAATTATGTGATTTGTTGGGCCTATATCTCCCACTAATTCCTTGCTTAAGGATATTATATATTTAATATATAATTGACTATAATAGGAAGGGATCCTAGTCAGTAAAGTACTTTTCTATCCATGATAGTCATAGTAGTGAACATTGACTACGATGATGGTTTTGGATGTGAACCCATTCCATGATGATTATCTTGCAAAAGAGACATGACATTTAATTAAATTATTTACTATGCCTATTTGGTTTTCATTGTTAATCATTCTATTCTAAACATATCCTTTTATAAATAATCTATTATATATTTTAATGTTTAATTCAATGATGAATGCTTATGATATTTGGTATGAATGGTATAATTTTCAAATATAATTCTCACATTATTATACCTCTATGTTTATAATTCATACCTCCCTTTTTTACCATTATCCACCATTTTATATAAAATTTTAATAATTATTAGTTTCCCTGTGTAGAGAAGGATGATAAAAATTATGGAATATTACAATGTTCTCTAGGGATGAAATAATAAGTGAGATATAATGGAGACATTTTATGAACATGTTATTTATGTTTCCAATTTTCAAAGGTCACTAAACTCATATAATTATGGAATTAATTTCAGGTTATTTAATTGATATTCATATATTTAGTTGTAATATAAATGTATGAAGATTGTTTGTCATTATAGATTTAATCTGTGCATGATTTTGTTATCCTTTGGAATCAATAGTGAGGATAACACAGTATGAACACACTATGTATTTATCGGTTATTATTAAAATGTTTTGTTAATTATCATCAATAAACTAGGATTAAATTATATGATTAAAGGATTGAAATTTCCCAATAATTTTCCCGTAACTGCTTGATTTTACCTTTATGATTTGTGTTGTTCAATGACTTATTTTTTGATTTAGTTAATCGATGCTACCTGAAGGAACCATGTTACTATAGAATGGGATTGGAAATGAAAAAACATTACCCATGAGAAGATGAATGTTATTTGAGATGGGATAATATATATTATTAAAATACTCACATAGGCTATGAACTGGACTAGACTTCCAAATGATAATAATAGGGAAAAACATCTGGTTTTGTCTTATATAGATTAATATCAACTATCTTTCAGTCAGTCTTTTGATACACTTGTGTAAGATAAATAGATCAAAACCTTTGAGAAATTGTTTTTTGATCATAAATTCTTAAGACATGATTAATTTATCCTAGTTTATTATCATGTGTAAAAAAGGATTATTCTTATTATTAATATGATGAAGGTATGAGAAATATAATAAATGGAATGTGAATATATTAAGGGGTTATTCCTCATAATGAAATATCCTCTAATTCTATATAAAAATATGGAGATGTAAATCATTAAGATAATTAAACATAATGGGGAATCTATTAGAATATATGAGGAAAATTTTACAAGTATTTAAAGTAATTGGAATAATTTAGTGATCTTTATAGATGTTAAAATTGATTGATTCATTGGTGCATTAAAACTACGTCTTTAACTGATATTTTTTAAAAGAGACTTAATTTCCCACAATGAAAATTTTCCATGTGTTCTAATAGAGGAGACGGAAAACAGAGTTACCCATCAAAAACATAGTTTTCATAAGAATTATAGAAAGGAACTGAAATAAAATTTTAAAAACTATTCAAAACAGGATAAGTGTTTTCAACTTAAAAATGTATATATTATAACATGGGGTAAATTTTCTTATGGGATATAATCAATGATTCATGTATCGATTAGATGTCCATTAATAAAATGATTGCATATGTGATGCTAATAAAATAGAAAATGATGTGTTAGGAGAAAAAGATCCACATAATGAACCACCCTCAATCCATTGATTTAAATGCCATGATTAAATACATTATGCAAAATAGTGAATGAATATATTGGTTTTTAATGATCAACAATGATATCCTCAAAAGAAAAAATGAAGATAAAAATCTCATTTGATCACAACATTATTTGTGGGTAATGAGAATGTTGTGGTTAATGGTTTACATGTCAGCCACTGAAAAACATATCGTGAATTATATAATCCTAGATCCACCCACAATTTTCGTCATGAATAATATTATTAAAGAATAATCATATAAGGAAAAAATTAGTTTTTTAGTTTTTATTATAACTATTATTGGAATAGTATTGGCATCTCAAGTTTATAGTTTTTCCATGATTGCGGTTTGTTGGAGTATACTTCCGACAAATAATGTGATCCCACATTTAATGGAATTTTATGTGATTCAATTATGGGGTTATCATCATTTATATGGGGATCATATTAATTAATAATGTAGGTATGTCACATTTTATATTCTAAATAATCCCAATGAAACTTTTCAATTCAATGATGAATAATGTCTTTTAAATGAAATTACATACATTATGTGTGTATTAAATCTTATAAATTATATTTATCTACTTTCATGGTTTGTAAGAAACACGACATTGATGATACACCTATTATATGATATATTTTTGATGTATTTATGGATGTTTTTCTAGTTGTACCATTGAATTAGGAAGTTGAGTTTATAATTTTACTCTTACATGGTCATATACTTATTAGTTTGAAGAATTTATGAACTAACATGAATAGAATCATGATAAGGTATTCATATTCACTGGAGCATAACTATGGGGTGAACCAGTCTTAGATGTAATGGATAATAATGGACAAATTAATATTTAAATTGATTATTGAAAACTCTAGATAATAGCTATCAATACCAATTATCAACATGCATATACTGATGACTTATTTAATCAAATATACAGATCCCAAAAAATTTTGATGAATGAACTTTGTTCTAGTTATCATCATCTAAGAGTCAATTAGAAGGGTATACCAATGGATAAATTCCATTAAATGAAATGAAAGTATTAATTTATAGTGATTCATTTTCTTCTTACTTATTTCACACTATCCACATGGATTTAATGAATTCAGTTTTTCTAGACTAACATTATATATTTGTGGTAGTCTGTATTGAAAATATTCGTGAATACAGAAAGTGTAACGAAGGATATTAGCACCACATTAGGATTAATATGAAGTCTATAAGGAAATACAATATTAATGAATAATACATCAATTATGAATTTTGGATTCAAATAATTTTATTTTATGGTGATATAACATCATGTGAGGGAATATCAGGAGACGATTCAGGGATATAAGGTATTGATGATTTGACTAGACCAACCATAGTGATGTAGATATATAGTTTCCTTGTGTTTGATATATATTACTAATTTTTTGAATTATTTCTCGTGTTTTTTTATCAACTCATCAAGTTGACTTAGATAAGAGTAATGTTCATATAGATAGTTTAATGGAAAATGAATTTCAAGGAGATTAATGGAAAATTGTTTGAGGAACCTATTCCCACACTACCATGTAGTGGATAAATATTTGTGATCTATAGTGATGTATATATGAAGGGTATTGTATGTGTTAATATGGAAATGATATATTGATAGTATATTCCTTTTACTAGTGTACTTTCCATGAGAAAAAATATCTAACTCACGATTAAAATATAGATAGGGCGATTTTTTTAGTTACATATTTGGAGGCATTTTCTCAATGGTGAAAGTTGTGACATATATACTGATAGAAAAACAATAAATTATATTTTCACTAAAATGTAATTTAACATTAATGAAATATTATGGTGGGATCTGATTAATGATTTTGATTTCTCTATACATTACCACCCTTGGAAAACAAACAAGGTGGACGATTCGTTATAATGAAATGATAATTCTATATTATAGATGACGGAGGTCAAATCTGATCTTATATTTATGTATTTATAACGAATGATTCTAGGTAATTTAGAGGAAGGGAGAGAACACTTATCTTGTTCATGTTTATGTTCAACCACCAATACATGTGATGATTAAATATTCACGTAATGACGATGTTGAGATTCAAAATAATGAAATAGGAGTCCTTGAATTCATCCCTTATTATGATGGAATAAAAATGATTATGAAACGTTTATGTTCCCTACCCATACCATATCTGAATAAGGAGCTATTTTTTGAAACTCATACATCATCATTTTTTATTCATATTGATTAAAAATTATTTATATATATCTCAATGAATATTTATTGTGGGATGGAATTAAAATAGATATTGCAGAGATTGTTTCACAGTGCATGGGTGGTTAGTAAGTTATGGGCAAGAGACATAAGTCATAGTATATGCTAAAACCATTCACCATACATAAATATAAATTAGAACGAAGTTACATGGATATTTTCATCAGAATCCCCAAAACATCTAATTTCTATAATTCTATATGGGTTATAATCGATCACATTAAAAATATATCACCCAACATTGGCCTCAGATAAGATTTCATTCATGATCATCTTTCCAGAATATATAGTATGGAATTTGTAAAGTTTCATTGAGTACTAATCTCTATTTTATATAATCAGGATCTCATGATTACATATATGATCTCAATGATTCATTAGTGGGTTCTGGATACAATGTTATATTTTAGTAATTGTAATCATCGGCATACATATTTTTTGTTTAAGAGGACCACTAAAATGCTATGTTAAATTTATATATATATATATATATATGGATTGAAAATGTGGTTGGGATCAACAACTTCAATGTGTAGAATTATCATTTAATATTATTAAACTTTATAGTATTTAGATGGATCCTTAAGAAGTTATGTATGGCATGAATTTCATAACAAATACATGATAGCGTGGATATTAGGAAAGAATGATTTCTGGACCTCATCTAGAGGATGAGAAGTAATAGAAGACTAGAATCATTCAAAAAAAAAGGGAAGTGCTAAGTCAAAAAAAAAGTATATATAAATAGTCATTAGAGGTATGTAGTGTTTTATGTTGGTGAAAATGTATTTATGTAACTATATCCCTGGAAGAGGGTGATGAGATTTTGAAGGAAGTTAATGCTAAGATGTAGTTATATGCATCATTTAAAAATTATTGATCGTATCACTATGTCATATTATCGATTGTTTCTTACAACTAATATCCATTCAATTCATGATGTGGTCCATGTATCTATCATACGGGACTTCATTACTGATCCTTCAAAAGTTCTAAACATAGAGGATATACTACTTTAGAATGATCATCAAATGAATAACAACCATATGAGATTATATATTTTGGATATAATCATCAACAAAATAAGTCCACTCCCCTTGCTAACGTGTTGTGGTTAAACTACATATTTTAGGAAGACATTAGTGATCATGGGGAATTTATTTGGAAGATGTATCCTAATTTATTTTAATCTATGTAATGAACTTTTAATGTGAAGATAATTTTAATGGTGAAATAATATAAAACCATAGGATAATATTATTATTTTTAATTAAATTAATTCTATCTCTTTGATAGCTTCCGCAATGATTCAGAAAATGAATAAATATTATTATCTAATTATGATTGTTGTCACCTAAACATAAGAATGAATAAAATATATGATATTATGTAAATTACAAAAATATAGTTTACACATGTTTATAAAGTGAATTAATAGAATACCAATTATTTAGAAATTAAAATAGAAAAAATTCAGCATGACTTATTAAAAAATATACTTTTTATAATTTTCACATACATATAAAAAATAATTGAGTAACCAAAATATGGATGGACACAAAACCATATTTACCAAATGAAATATATGAACAATTATAATATTTTTAATCCTATTAGGTGCATAATAGCTATAAAATTACCTTTTAATACAACTATCATTTGTTTCATGGTCATCCATTATCATGACATCGACCCAATAATACATATTTTCCAATTTTTATATGAACTTATCCAAATTTTTATTCCATTAATTTTATCATATAATTAGAATGAGGAAATTATTTTTGATCTAATTAAATTAATCAATATCTCTTTCCATGAGAATTAATCTCTCACACATCCAGTCAGAAACCGCCTTAGTGGTCTTAATCAGAATGGACACCTGCCAGATTTCTTCACATGAATAGTTGAAAATATATAAAAACATCCTCTTATGTGAATCCTCCATACATTATTCCCTTTTCTAGGAAGTAATCCTAGAAAAAATATTCACTATTGGAATTAACACCCACCTCATAGTCCCCATAAAATATATTGGGATCTTTCAACTCACAACGTGATATCTTATGTTCCTTAAGAACTCCACCAATAGGTTTTATCTCATTATATGTGAAGACACATTCCAAATCCAAGGCATTAGATTTCGAGGAAGATATTTTCTCCATGGTTTTTAGAAGGAATGAATAATCATTACACCAATTTGAATTCTCCTTTTTAGACAGAATGCAACTCTTCAAGTCCACAATTCCCTTCATCCACTTCTTTATTCTCGGTCTATGAATCCCACTACAGAAGAATCCATCTATACCATCCCCCAAAAAAATTTAGAATCAGAATAACATTTTCCTTATCTAATAAATAATTTCACTCCAATATAGGCATCATCATGCTCAACATGGTCATGAACTCCCACATCATTTCATAGTTCATCATAATGATTACTCAGATTTAAACTAGTCGTGATCCTTCTTGGACTGTAACATTTCAGTGAAAATAAAAAGTGATAAATTCCATTACATGCGGCCTCTCAGCCATTAAATACCATTTAACCACCATTTCTTGATTCTTGACTCACATCTTCAGGATAAAATCCACTGCTAAACAGCACAACCCATTCACTTGAGCACGAATTCAAAAGGGGGGGATCCAGGATAATAGCAACAATAAACTACATGGTTTGTGCCAACACAAAACGTTCCTTTATATATATATTCTTATATAATGGACAGTTCTTCAAATAATTGATTATTTCAATTACATTTATTTTATATATTTTTTTATTTAGATATTCCTTAAAATAATTTTTTAGAAATGAACCATAATTACCCAAAAAAATCCACTATTGAGGAAATATCGTTCTAATTAATGAGAAATTATTCTAAAATTGAACATGGATACATGAACCCATTATTATATCCTAAATTAAAATTTAAAACAGGTTTACCGATATAAACACATTAAATTCAAAATTTCAACCTGGATTCAATGACAAGATGATGTTTTTTTTCTGAAGTCATCCCTAACTACAATTCAAATAAACCACTCCGGAGGGTAAGATACATTAACATCAATAGATATTTTAGGGGAAATATGATGTGGAAATTATTTCATTATATTATCCACTCAATAAATATATCTTGCATAATTTCCAATCAATTTAATAAGTTCCACATTTTGAATCCCTATAGGTATCCAAATAAAATATACCCATTTTTCCATTGAAGGCACATTTTGTTTCATACAAAAGTCATTTGACCCTTAAAAAATTTATAAATGAATGAAATATTAGTTTTTCCGTCTACTGTAACTAGTTAAAATCATTCCCTCTAATAATTAAAACAAAGCCATAAAGTGAATCTTATCATGAGGACCCACAATCACACATCCCTAAAATCCTAAGGATATGGTGGAAAATATTTTGGAAGGGGAAAATAAAAGATGATTAGATATAAATATTGCCTCTAAGGAATGATCTATAAGTATTTATGATTCTTTTATATATGATGTTTAATGAGTGTTTTTATGTGTTCCATCAAAAAACGAAAGATTCTTCATTAATAACAATATTGATGAAAAAATCGAAAAATTATGAGGTTTATGAATGGGGGAAACAGAAGGAGGTCGACCTCATAGTGGAATAAAAAGTTATACCACATCTTTATTTAATGAGGATGGGGGGATATGGATATATTTACTGTTCTTATAGAATCATTGATGTGTATTTGAGAGAAGTTCGTATTGAAGATCCTCCCCAAAAACAATGTATCACAAATAAACTGTTTTTATAAAAAAATCATTTTTACGCACATATTGGAATATTATATAAATTAATAAATTCAACAACTATTATTTTATTAAATTAATAATTTATATATGTTATATATTGATTAATAGTTTTTATAATTTTTTATATGATTTAATGGATTAATATTACAATATATTTTTTTCTTTCATAAAAAACGATGATTTCCAAAAGTTAAATTTTAAGATATTTAATTGTACAATGATTTTAAAGATAAATTTATATAAATTGATAATATTTAATTAAAATGAACTCATATTTTAATTCAGGATATAAAAAATTACCTTTCTGTGAATATTTTATATTTTTTTATATGTTTCATATTTTTGAGGAATAAGGAAAAATACTCTATTATATTTGATAAATGAATTTTCATGTAATGAATTTATATATTTAAATATATATCAAATTTATTTAAAAGTAATATTTGAAAACTTTTTTATATATCTTAACCTAATAATTTTTCCTTTTGATTTATTTAATCGTGATTTTTTGAAAAATTTATCTTATACTTTTTCACTTTTTTACATTTAAAACACTCGTTCGTGTAGTTTTTACGGTATTAATATTAAATCAAAATTTTAAAATTATATGAATTAAATCTGATAAAAATTATTTCATATATTAAATAATATTATTCAAATTATTTATTAATTTTAATTTCTTTTTTATTAATAAATAATATACAATTGTAAAAAAATGATTTAACATGGTATATATAAAAAAATGAAACTGGTAAATGTTAATAGTCTAGGATTAAAATATAAAAAAAAATTATAATTGTTTTATGATGTATTTATTGACCATATTCATCCTCAAAAACATTACTTTATTATATAATACATTTAAATTAATAAAAAAATAATGTGGTTCTCTTTAAATAAAAAACAATCCTTATTTAATCACTTAAAACCATCACTCAAAAAGTACAAATACAAATGATCAACAACACGATTCTCCATAAAATACATGATTATTTTAAAATATATACCAAAAAAATATCATAAACACTCTCCCTATGTTCTGTAGATTTGTTTCTAACAATAAGACTGTTTCCAATGACTTTATAGGAGCTTTCAAATAGGTGATAATAAAAAGGTTCTTTTTTCAAAGAACCTATCCTATATTTTCAAAATTCTCATATCATCAAAAATACATTGTTGAATAATAATAGTAGAATAATGTTTTTATAAGAAAATTAATTTTTTTTATTTTAATATCTTATAACCCTTTTTTTAACACCTTTCCTTAATCCATGAAATAAAAATATTGTCTAATGTATGTCGTTTAATCGACTCCATAAAATAATCTTATTTTAAATTTCCAACATCATGGATGGTCATAAATATTTTATAATGGTTAAATAATATTTTAATAGGTATATTAGAACTCATTTAATGTTCATTAACTAATACATGCACATAATATTAAATAAAATTATACAATTTCATGCTATTCAAAAAAATGCCGAAATAAACTAATCAATAATCCCAAAAATAATATCACATGAGTCCTTCTTAACCTAGAAAAATAGATGATATAATTTAAAATTAATCATTATTAATTTTCATTATTAATATTTCTTTACATTTATTGTGTTTTAATCCAATTTAACATGAACATTAGTATTTATACAAAAAAAGAATAGATCAAGAATACATGTAACGAACGCACTTGAAACAATGAAAATAATGATATATTATTAATGTATTTTTCATAATATTCTATAAAATCAACACATAATGTTTTAAAAATATTAATATGGTTTTTTAATTAAATTATAAAATAATTCGACCATTTTTACTAGATTTTATAGTACGAAAAACTAAAAGCAATTGTGAGGTAAGATTTATCATATCACACTTACTTTAGTGAGATATACGATTTATTCTAAAATAATTTATTTATTGACATGTATATTCTACCCATCAATATATCATATTATTAATAACAATATATTCATGTTAATTTTTTTATTTTAGTAATTATTAAATACATGGATCATAATAATTGACCGATTTACAATGTGCTAAGGTAATTTTTAAGCCAGTTTATATTCCATGTGAAAACATTCTTCTTCTGTGAATATGTTATCCTATTATTATTTGTGGGATGATTTTTTTATATTAGTATGAATTAACATTTCTTTTATGTGAATTAATAATTAATATTAATAATCAAATAATTTTATTACCACATTATTTATATGATATTTATGGTGTATTTTATTTTAAAAATTATCTTCTAACCAATTTCCATAAAAATAACATATTATTCGACGTATATGATTCCTAAAATTGATTAGAATTTTTTTTTCATAGTTATATTTCAAATTATTTATTTTAAAATTTACTGCCAATTTACTTTTAGAATACTAATGGAATGGATTTTTTCTTTATAAATAATGTTCTTTATTATTTTCTCAGAAAAAATATTGAAGAATTTTTTTTAACATATACGACCTAATTATATTTTCCCTCTATCATGTAGTACTAATTTATTGATGAATACATTAAAATCATAGAATTTTATATTCATAAAATGTGTTTTCTTTATAATTTTTCACCATTTTAAAAAAATATTTTAAAAATAAAAACCATTTTTTCCTCAATAATTATTTCATGTGATATCTCAAAATTATTTTCCATATTTGATAACACTGTTTGATGTTAGTTATTCATTTTTGGGGTTAATATTCAATGAAATTAACCTTTACCACTATATTTTTTTATTATAATCTTTATATATTTATGAATCCAATGTTCGTTTTCCCAATGTATAGAATGATAAGGTCATTATGAATCCTATTTCATTTGATGGGTTCTCAAAAGGAGAGTGATATGGGTTCTTGTGGATCATGTTTATACGGTGTTAATTATATTATATGAAGGACCTAAATCTCCCACTAATTCATTACATAATTATATATTATCTCAGAAGCGTGGTCAGACTAAAATTAGATGTGTCTTATGTTTAGTTAATGGCTTCATCCATCGTGACAGTCTTGGAAGTGAACCTTGACTACTATAATGGTTTGGTGGGTAAACCCATTCACCTATGATAGTGTTGGAATGTATAAATGAAAATTAATGAATTGGGTTTTTATGATTATGAGTTTTCCATAGTTCTATATTTTTATTACAAAAATATCCTTTTATAAATCATTTTTTTGAATTTCTATGATTTATTCTATGAATCAAGAATATGATCATTGGTATGATTTTAATTCCTTTATAATGTTATGTTTGTTTTCTAAAAAATTTATTTTTTATGATTCAAATATCCCCTTTTACCCATAATAAGAATCTAAAAACAATTTTTTATTGTCATTATTTTTCCTAGGATATGAAGGAATATATAAAGTATTACTTTTCAAAAAGGGTTATAGCTATGAAAGAATATGTGGGATATGATTTAGACATATTATGATTATGTTTCTTATGTTTCCATGTTTCCAAAGAAAATATATCCATAATTTTCAACTGTGGAATTTTAATGTTATGTAATGAATATTCATCTATTTAGATATAATATCAATTTCAGAAAATTTAGGACTTTATACCTATTTATAAGAATATATACCATGTCCAAAATTCCATTGATACATGTTATGTGATACTTCGAGCCCCCAACATGTTTATAATCCACTCCCTAACATTTTATTCGCATTAGTTCTCACTCAAACTCAACCAAACAAATTATTACCATACTGAAGTAATTAAATAACTATCTTTAGTATTCTTTAATATTATTTTATTAAATGTTTAATCATTATTGATTAGTGTTCCATCAATAGAGTAATTAAAATATCACATGTAATGTGTGTGGATTAAAACCTCCACGAATGATGTATTTAATTTTTTATCATCGCCATAAATGGATGGTTTTAAAAATTAATTTTATAAATATAAAGTATATTTATGAGATTTTTATTATTCAATTATGGAATGTTATAATTTATATTAATATATAATCTATTGTTATCATTCAATATTTTCTAGGATAAATATTATAAAAACAAAATTGAAATTGTTCTTTCATCATGAATCATTAATAATACAATAATATAATGAAATAATAAATTTATAAAT
This sequence comes from Viscum album, assembly GCA_963277665.1. Taxonomy (NCBI): domain Eukaryota; kingdom Viridiplantae; phylum Streptophyta; class Magnoliopsida; order Santalales; family Viscaceae; genus Viscum; species Viscum album. Next base: position 791,275,259 of record OY728143.1, on the reverse strand, counting down.
AAATATAGAATATATATTTCATTACCATTAAAAATATTGAAATTATGAAAATTATATCAATGAACAAGGATATATGTCAACAATGAATATGGTGTCTGAAAGAATCAAAGTCACTAACATTAAAGGATTAACATAATGTATAACACTATACTAAATATTTAACTAATGTTTATAAATAGAGTAGAAAATACAATATATTTGAATTTGTTACTAAAATATGTGTCTATGACGATAACTCGTTTTATAAAGGTGTTCAATGTTTTTCCAACCATTTTTGAATCAATGACAAACAATTGATTTTCTTACTTTTCTATTTCAAGAGAGAAGATTATTAATGTTGACGATGAATTATTTAATATTATTTGACCAATTTATTTTTATTTTAAAAAACATATTTAATCCATGAAATATAAAATACCATCCCATGTTTTATCACTTATTGGTATTAGATTAAAAAATACCAAACTTTTGAGGGGTTTTTCTTTATAATTTTTTTTAATTGAGATTTAACACATTTTCACTACATTGTTTATTTTTTATTGTGTTTGTATTATAATATGGATGTATATTATCATTTTATTCCTTAAATACATTTTTTAAATATAATTGTTTTATTTCAATTCTCCAATGTCTTTTTATTCAAATGTTTCCAAAGCTGAATCGGATTTTACACATTCAATATATTTTTGTTGAGTAATAACAATATTTTTGATATTTAATGTTCTTTTATTTATTCACTCTTACATATGATTATTTAAAATTTTATATGTTAAATATTTTATGGTGTTTTTTTATAATTAAAATATAATAACTTCCAAATATATTAATTTAATATAAATTTCCATATTTAAAAAGGGGTGTTAACCCTCTTTTTTGGTTTAGTGTGAAAAATTCCTCTATTAATATGGTATTAAAATAATTATGTATTCTATTATATGATGATAGTATTTTATAATTCCTCCAATTATCATTTGTATTTTAATATTATCCTCATTGGCTTCTTCTTGGATATAATGTGTTCTTAAAAAAATATGAACTTTTAAATAATATATCCCATTACCTATAAATATAAAATTATCACCCATATCCATATCAATTTTTTATCACTCACCTATTTTATTTTAAAACATAAATAAATTATATATCTTATATTATATATAATTCTATTATCCCCATTATAATGTATTGATTTATTACTCTATTATTAATTTATGTTTTAAAAATTATAACATATTTATATAAAATTTAAATTAATTTAATGTTTATATAATTTATCATTAAATGTTTATTATTGACATAAGTAAAATTTAATTTCAATGCTATATTATTTATGGAATTAACTATTTTTTCAACAATTAATAATTAACATTATTTATATACGTCACTGATTATTTGTTTTTTTATGACATTTATTATTTTGATTTATAGAATCATTTATTATAATTTGACTATGATTTTCTTCTCTAAATCCAAATGATATATCTACATTGAATTTGTGTCTTAGGGATTAATTATTAAATACATTGATTAAATATTCATTTAGGATAATTTGAGTATATTTTTCTTTATATAAAATTATTTATGTACAATCATTTGAATTATGTTAGAAATGTTATATAACGCATTTTCAAACAATATGTCTCTTATGACATGGTAAATGAATTATTTCATAAGGAATAAAAATAAGTGGTGGAATATTATGTAAATGATATGGTCCCATATAATAGTCTAATACATTCAGAAAAATATTATATGTCATGATATAGTTTAATTACCAAGTATTGATGTTGATTCTACAATAGTAATAAGCAACTGATTACTCATCAACTACATTAGCAGAAATATGAAGTGATAGCAGCTCATCCATAACAAATTTTCTAGTACACATTTTATAACAATTCTGTTATTATTAGATTATACTATGATATGATACACATCCATGGTATTCCAATTTAAAAGTATATAAACCATTTTTATGTTTCTGAGATCATAATAATTATCTCAGGATTCCTTAATATTATGCATACATTACATCATTTGAGATTAAATGCACTGAAATCATAACATGTGAAAAACTATTATTATAAAATTTAAAATTAATCAAATATTTCTCAAATTAATATATTTTATAAATTTATTAAGTTTCAATCGGTTTTGAATCATCAATATGATTTCCTTACTAATAATTATAGTTTAATATTTTTTCTCATCCTTACTAAGAAATCATATAAACAATTTTTCTTATAGGAATCATTCATTGGTGATTTGTTTGTTTATATTGATGAAATAATTTGTGGTAGTTATTTGATGTTCTTGATCTCCAAATATAATAATCATTTTGGATTTTGATTCATACAATAATTAGAGTAATACATTTTCTAAATTATCATAATAATGTGAAATATATGAAAGCATCACTTGGGTAACAATACATGGTTTCAAATATGTTTTGTATCCTATGAGCATATAGAAATCGGTCAAGGAGTGTGGGACTAAATGCATTGTTGGAGCTCTCCCATTAACTTCTAGAGAGGTTGTATGCTTGAGTGTGCATGGAGACGTGGAAAATACTAAATATCAATGAGGGATATATCAAAAAAAATGTTTTATAAATTATATTGGGATGTGTGGATTGGAAATATACTAATCCAATCCATATAGGAGTTAATCCTAAAAACCTAAACGAATCACAACATTATTACCTAGAGATTCCCATAATTGTGCATAATTATTTCATTTCACGACCACATAACCAATAGTGTCAAAAATTTTATTGGTTGCAATTCATATTTTGCAGAACTATGTTTCAATTGTCAAATATCTACTACTAAGTGTTGAGAAAAATTTAATTCTGAGCATAAACTATTTCCCCCACACCATATGTTACAATGGGAATCATAAAAAATATAACATTAAAAAATAAAAATAAAAATATTCATAAATTCAAAAATAAATCATCATTATAAAATATTTATTTGTATAGTGATATGTTAGTGTCACAATTCTCACCACTATTACACCCTTTTTATTCAATAATAAATCATTATAGTATATTGAAATATAATAACAAAACAAATACTCCATCATGAAAAAGGTGGATCGGTTACGGGACATATCATTATTTTACAATATAATGTTTGCAATAGAACATAATCTATCCTCAAAGAACCCACCAAAAAAACATATAAGAAACCCAACAATTATCCCAAAATCGGTAAGCTGGTCTAAGCGAAACCAAACCTGGAACTTATACTCTATAGTCGTATTAGAATTGATACATTAATTGGACACCCAGCCATATATTTTTTATTTTAAATGGTAATATTGAAAATGAAACCCCTATGATAAAACTACAACCATATATAAATCATCAACTCCAAATAATACCCAAGGAAAACATAATCTCTCATTAAAGGAATGATTACACTATCAATAGATATATTAAATTATAATAGAGATTATAAATATAATAAAACAAATAATATACTCATCCATACCACTCAATTAATTTTTAACACATACTAATCATAAAATAAAGAAACACAACCGGGATCACATAGGAGATATATTGGTCTATAATAAAAAAAATATTATTTAGAGGGTTAACTGTGGATCTCTCCCCTAATATTTAATAATATAAATTCCATGAAACATATGAAGCATGCATAGTGTATAGAATAAATATATTTTCTCTACATTCTATTTCACTAGTATGTATGTAAGAATTTACCAATGAATGATCTACTAATTAAAAATATTAAAAAAACCATCACATACATTTGATAAATGAAACATGATTAATGAAAATAATATTGATCTAATATACATCATTACATGAATTTACTACAAATTCAATAATGAGGCAGTCAAAATAAATTATAATCATGAGTTATACAAAAATGATTAATATAATATAAATACAGAAAAGTAATGAACAATAAAATTAACCATTCCAACCATATCACCCCAAAAACTTCATTAGAAAAATTAATGTTGAGACCAAATATTCTAGAAATAATTTTTCATAATAAAATAAAACCATTGGAGAATTAATTCAAGAGTGTTTAGAATTATATTTAGTTCTTTCATTGGTATAAAATAATAAAAATCCTCTTATAATGGGATTCTCTAGAATCATATAAATATTGAAACTCATCATACTATAATTTTTAATCAACATAATCTAGTTTTGTTTCCACCTTATATGGGATTCATTTAGTCATACTTGGAATTAATAAGGCCTCTCACACTATGGGTTTCCTTGTTTGATCATATTCTACTAAAATATAAAATTATATAGATTTATTTAAATGTAATTGAGAAAAAGAAAAAGAAAAATTATATATGATATGTTCTAGTAATTTTTTCAAATAAATGATATCTCATTAAATCATTTACGTCTAACTTATGAGTGATTATTAGAATCTCTGAAAATTGATTGATATACACCTTCACCACACTACTTCTATGATTATGTATTAAAATAAAAACATATTTACCGACCATAAAATTCATGAAATAGAACCTTTGAATGAATATTGTTATGAAAATCATCAAAGACAAGGTTTCAAAAAAATGTATGGGATCATATAATATCATTAAATAGGGTTATACCAATAAAAAATATCATAGAAACCATCACTCATGATTAATCACGTGGGTAGATAGAATTTAGGTTTCCCGTATTACTTTATAACCACTCTAACACTTCAATAAAATAATTTTTCCCATATACATAATGCATAAAATAATTGACTGTTTTTTAGAAATTAAATAACTGTAGAGAGGGTTTCACATACACCTCTACTCTAGGTGTATTGTTAATGCTTAGAATTGATATGGCCTACTGTAACAGATTATAGGATACACCATGTATATTTTCATTATAAACATCACCTCTACTTCTTTTATTAATTGTCTAGAAGTCATACATTAATTAACAGAAGACATGAACCCATTCAATTCATCCTCTATAGCTTATATAAAATAGTCCCATTTTTATCAAAGAAGAAAATAAAAATACTTAAAATATTAAATTTAAAAAAATCATTATTCGAAATCATAAAAAATTCATTCTTATATAATACATTCCAAAATATATGAATTTTATTTATCATTTTTCTGACATATAAATTTAAAAAAAATCAAAAACATCTTATAATAAAAAATGAACCATGATAAACCAAGGAATATTATTCGATGAAAAACAAAAATAATGTCAAAATATTATAATAATTTTTGATCACTTCCAATATATTGAATTTAATACAACATATTTCCATAATATCCAACAATGTTTGGTAAAACATTTCTTACATTATATATTGAAAAATATAGTTTTACAAAACACCAAATGATATATAATGAAATTTTATTACAAACCCAATAAATATGGTTCATATATATTTTCTTGTGAAATTCCACTTCGTATTAAAAAAAATTCAATAAAAAATAAAAAATAATTATCCAAACAAATACAGTTTCATTTCAAAGACATCCAAACCTCACCAAATCACACCATGAAGAATTACCATCAACTGGAAACCATATATGTATCTTAATATAATCAAAATACATTTACTCATGACTTTAAATAGGGTTTATGATTTATTCTTGGTTTATCTTTATTTTATGGAAAAACGTTTTCCAATCATAGGATAAAATATGTGAATTTAGAAAAATCATCACCATGGTCTCCAAATTATTATATAGTTCATGTGATCTAACCATGAATCTATATTTCATCAATAATATTTAATAAACATATCCTGTTAACCCCAAATGACACATACCAATACTGTTTAATATTTATACCCTATTTTCCCATATCAAAATAAACAAAAACTCAAAATTAATAAAAGAAATATCTTAGACATAAATATATACTACCAATTGAATCTCAAGGATAAAATTCATAATTTTAAAATAAGAATACCCTTGCACCATCCATTCAAATTTAAATATTAATATCTCTTTACCTCTAAGACACACCCTTTAAGATCTCGTGTTTTGAACTGGGTTAAAATTACGAATGTTTCTGATTTTATTTTTCAGTTTATCAATGGGTAATTATATTTACACCAATCTCTGGAATTTTATTCTGAGTGTTGGAACACCTATAGATGTTGTTTTTTGAACTTTGATAAAAGTTTTGTGGCCATGTCAAAGTCGCACGGGCGGTGCACGGTTTGTCTAATCGTGATGCCAAACCGTGTGTAGTTGATATTTTGTGGCAGTGTCTAAAGCACTATTAGAGCATTGTTTGTTTAAACATGTGAACTAACTGTGAGGGGAGTTTTTTCTGAGACAGTACCTAAAGAATGGTTGGCGAACTATTTGTCTAACTGTGCGAGCAAACTGGTCAGGAACTTAAATGAGATCCTTAAAAGTCGATCTCACATGTTTAAGACTCTAGTTGGAATTTTTTTCACCTAAGAGGCCATAACTCATGATTACTCTCCCTTGAAGGTAGGGAATACTATCCCAATTGTTTTGGATGTGATCCGAAGGATTTTTTTGGAAAATCGAAGCCATATTCTTGAGGATGGTAGATGTTCTTCTTTTTCCATGCTTGGTTTCATAGATCTACATAGATCTACATCTCCTTTTTTCTCTGATTCATAGATCTACACCCGTTATGGGTAGATCTATGTATGTTTATGCCAAATATGATGATATTTGGTCTTTTTATTTCTATGAGATGTGATCTAAGGCGAGTTATGAAGAATCAACCCGTTTCTCTTGAGGGTTCTTAGTTAGTTTTGGTTTCATCAAAACCCTGAGGTAGGACCCCAAATAAATTAAATTTTATTTAATAATTATTGTTTCATGAAATAAATTGTGAGGGTGAATTTCCTTGATTTTGATATGTCAATGAATGAAACTTTTGATGTTATTTATTACTTCCACCCAAATGAGATAAGTGAGGACTTGAACATTTGGTTAAGTTTAAGCATGTTTGGCTAACATGGATAAAATTGATATGATTTAAAAGTCAAATGATTGGAATGTGGAGATTGTGTATAAGGATAATTAATTATAGAATTAATTATCAAGTCATTAGTTGGAATGAGTCTGTGTCCTTTACAAATTATTGGGAATATTGAATATTAGACATGTTCAGGAGATAATTTTGAAACTGGTAATAATTAATGGATGTATTAATTATTACATGTTAAATCAAAAATGGTTAACTAATTGATGGTTGGTTAAAGAGAAATGATTTAATTAATTAATTGTTGAATTAATTAATTTTCAATCATTAAGATAAGACTGTGAATTGATAGTTTGTTACAATTGTTGTCCAGGAGTACCTTTTGATGCGTATTAGTTTTCCATGCCTTAAGTTGTCTTGGATGGTGGTTTTTTGAGATATGATATGTTTTTGTGAGATGGTCAGTAAATATCTTGTCTTTGTTTGGCATGTTTTGAGAAGATTATAGTGTGCTTATAGGTTGTTAATGTTTTGGATGAACTATTACTTGATTGGACGTGTTCAGACTTGTTAAAGAATTTGAATGATTAAATATTCTGTTAACTATTCATTTGGCCTACTAAGAATAATTAATTGTCAATTAATTATTATTTAATGAGATTATAAATGGATAATTAATTTTTGAATTATCTGAACATCGATTTGTGTTGTTAATTAATTTTTGAATTAATTAACGGGTTCGTTTTATGGTGTTAGGCTTGGTATTATACACCAATGACAAATGAGTATGTGTGATTGATGAATGGGTTGTGAGACATGGACTGCTACTCCAAATAATAATAATGTGCTAGAAATGGAATTCTACACCAATTATTATTGTATGTGTATGTTTGATAAATGGGTTGGGAGACATGGACTGATGCTCCAAATACTCACGGGGTGCAAGACATGGTGTTCTAAACCATCATGGAAGAAAATATTCTTTTATGGGATAGGGACTGATGCTCCAAATACACATTGGTTGTGAGACATGGACTGATGCTCAGAATACTAACAAGGGTTCTAGACATGATGTTCTACACCCATTAACTATCATTGCACTGTGGGTCCAATTGTTCAAGCATGAAATGAGTTTAATGGTTAATGAAGGCTGTTGTGACATGATGATTTGTGAATTTATTATGAGAAATGGTTCAGAATTATTTATGAATTGGGTGAACCACTTTTAGTGGATGGGCTCAGAATTAGTTTATGAAAGATTAAATTGAATAACATATGATGTGTTATCCAAAACAAAGCAGAATCTTGGATTCATTCTTTACTTGATTCTTGGATGGTCTTTAGAGACATCGATGGTGAGTAACTTATATGAGAGATGTTGGGCATAGACCGAATCTCAAGACTTTCATAATTTATAATGATTGGAATAATTGATAAATGATAAATGATAATGTAATGATTGTTGAGTACACATGACAAATGAATAGTGCAGGTTCTGACACCAGCTGAGGGTTGTAGCTGTTAATTGGGTTTATAGTTACATTGTACATCATACTTGATTTTATGCATGCCTTCACATGTTATAAGTTATTTAATAAATGTCTGGATATGGGGTAGAAACCGGTGGTACTGGCCTTCTGATATTTATATCTCACACCCTACTCGGGCAGCCATTTCACTGGGTACCCAAGTACATTTTTTTTGGTTACGGGATTATGATATTTTCATTTACATGGGAGTTAGGAGTAGAAGACCAAGAGGAGGCTCGGGATGCTCGAGGAGATATCCCTTGGGGTTTGAGTAATTATCTATTTAATTCTACATTGGAATGTAAAGCATGCTGTTTGTTTTCAGTTTTCTACTATTTTATCATTAGCATGTCATGCATGCATCTGCTGTATAATTTTATGTTGGCCACTTTTATAAAATGAGTATTATTTGTTGTCTGATGTTTGTCATTTATGAGTTACTGCTTCCGCTATTGTTTTTTATATATACTGATATACATTTGTGCAACTCTGATAAGAGGGTATAGTCTCCCCACTGACAATCCTTAGACCCTTGTTGTTAATCGGCATCCTCTAGTTTATGGGGATACGCGCTTGAGGTCATGTGGCAACCGGTCCAGCCACCGGTTTAGTGATGATTCGGTTCGGGACGTTAAAAAGTGGCATCAATTGTTTAGGTTTTTTCTTTTCATTTGTATTACTATTTTGGGGTTGGTATATATGAGACTAGGAATGTGTCAGCGCATGGGTTAATAGTCGTGCTTGGGATTGATCACCTAATGTGTGGGAAATGAAAAAGTGTCCATTGATGGGAATTGATGTTTCTACTGTTATAGGTTACAGTTGATATGATTTCACCTTGATTGAATGGTGTATTTTACGCTATTTATTGAGTTTGAGAATTTTGAAATAAATAATTTTCATGGCCTGATGTGGAATAGAAGTTTCATACATGCATCATCTTAGTCGCATAGAGATTCACATGTCATGCATATAATATTCCATTTAGTTGCATTAGTAGGATGCCTGTAAATTTGGATTTTTCTCCTTGGGTGCAATGTTTTTTTGTTCTGTTTTATCCTTCCTCACAAGATATCATGTCTCGGTGATATATTTAAAATGATTGGGTGATTATAAATTGTACTACCTTAGTTATGAGAATGTTTTGTTGTTGTGACATTCTTCCATTGTTATATCATGTTGTTGTGTTAATACTTATGCTAACTTGTTAAAGATATTTTGATATGTGAAAGGGTTGCTAATGTTAAAATGTTAAATGAATTTTCATTGTGTTAAATGGAAGCCAAAATCCAACGATAAGGTGTATTGGTGCCTAATCGATTGGTAGGTTTCCAACCATATAATTTGGACCGTTAGATTAATCATGTTAATTTATGAATTGACATTGGTATCTATTAATGAGATCCAAATTTCAATCCTTGGAGTGTATGAGTTTTTCATGAATTGGGAAATGGTGACTCATTTTAAATGTTATGACATGATACCTCGTGTAATCTTATAGATGTGAAAGATGTTTGATGATGATCTGAAATCAAATGTCTAGTTTTCCAAATGCAACTAGACCTAAGTAGGTTAGTTGGTGAGTGTTTTTATGGGATAACCTATTTGTGAGCATAGAATTTTAATACCTGTGTTTGCTATTGGGTTTCTTTATAGATAAACCATGTTGGTAAAAATGGGATCCTAGTTGGTCTCCATATCTTCTTAAAAGGAATATATTTTGATATGTTTTCTGAAAATGAATAGATGTCAAATAATTTAAATGTTTTACAAAATTGGGTTTTTTGAGACTAGCATATTTTTCCATTGGGGAATTTTAAAAATTGAACTTTTATGTGATGATTAAACAATTTGACGATTAAATATTAAAATTGATTAAATATAAGATGCTTGTAAGTAGAACCTTTTATGGTGTACACTGTTTAAAACCCTCAAGTGTAGGGTAGTTCGGACTTCTATTTAGTTACCTTGGAATAGAAGCATGAGTATTTTCCAGAGTCATTATTATCCTTACAAATGACTTTATTATTGTATTTTGAGACTAGTGACTTGTTTGAAGTTACATGGTCTAGGGTCGACACTTTTTCTTCACAAGGGGATATCCTGCAGTCAGTAGCGCCCTCATCACTTAAATTCCTTGCTAGTGCTATGGATTTTATCACTCTTTTGGAGTTATTGGGTGCTTTTTTCCTAGGTAGGACTTCCAATTTCCTATGAAACCCATGTTTGGAAAGGTGGTGATGGGTTTCTTGACCTTGTTGTGGGCTTTTGCATCGAGTAATTCACTTTTTTTCAGTTGGTTAGACGTGACTCAGGCATGGTTGACTGCTTTGTTAGTCATTTGACCCTTTATTCTTAGTAATAGATAACTGGTTGTGGCATCATCTAGGAAAATGGTCATATGAAGCAATATAAATCCATAATAAGACTTTTTGTACTATTGAATATAGTTTCGGGTCAACTCCAAGTAGAGTAAATTGAGGGTTATAGAATCAGTTTCATTTCAATACAAGGAATAATTTTCGAATGACCCGGGTTTTCTGACACGCCTATCTTGTTATTAATTTAGCACGCCGTTGAGCGGATGATCTTTCCATGAGATGACATGGGAAATATTAAGGTGGGTATTTCCACTTGTTCACGATGAATAGAGATGTCCGGTAATGGTTTGAATGATCTTCTTCAGGACCTCATTTTTCTCTTAGTGGGCTCTTCTGGACACGTTGAGCATGTCCCTTATCTTGACCTTATCATGGAGGTACTAAGATAGTGTTGGTCTTACACCACGCTACAGTTTAAATGTTTTTGGGATTGAGGATCAGTTCTTATCTGGGGTGTATGTGGGATGCATGGTTTCTTTGGGATAGTTTTTTTCGTGTTGGGGCACAATTGTTTTTTTAAATAACCTTGCGATGGATGGACTTGTAGAATTTACTAGATAATGGGAATGAATGTCATTATACATGAGGATGGTATTGGATTAGTTTTAAAGTAACGTCATCGGATAAAGTTCGAAATGGGGTTTTGGGTCTGCAACATCTTTAGATGGAAGCATCTGAAACCTATTTCGTTGTTTAGTCGACATTAAACATTTTTTTTTGACAAGGTCCTTTTAATGACCTTAGATATAAGATATTTCTTGTTGTTTAAGCATTAGAGTGATCATTGGATCGTGTAGTAAAGGGTTATCCATCAGGATTGAGAAGGGTTAAAGGTGTATTTGGAGTTGGGAATGCCTCAAGTCTCTTCTAGCGAGATTAAATGACATTGGTAGGTTAGTTTTTTTAGTAGTGATTTTCGACGGCTACTTGAGGACGAGATGTTTTTAAGGTGGGTATAATGTAAGATACTATGTTTTGAACCGGGTTAAAATTACGAATGTTTTTGAATTTTGTTTTCGATTTATCAATGGGTTGTAATTTTTAAACAGTGCTCTAGAATTTTATTCATTATGTCAGAACATCTATAGATGTTGTTCTTAAAATATTTATAGATTTTTTGAGGCAAAGGGGGAGTCACACGGGTGGCACACAGTTTGTCTAACCATGCGGCCAATCCGTGTGTAGTTGATGTTTTGAGGTAGTAGCTAACACAAGGTTAGTTCATTATTTTTTTCAATGGGGCCTAACCGTACGAGGAGTATTTTCCAAGACAGTAGATAATGAAAATTTAGTGCACGGTTTGTCTAACTGTGATAGAAAACTGTGCGATCACTTTAATGAGATCCTTAAAAAGTGGATCTCACAAGTTTAAGATTCTAGATGGCTCGTTTTTTCTCCTAAGTGGCCATAACTCGGGAAAAATCTCCCTTGACCGTAGGAGAACCTCTCCCATGAGTTTTCTAGGTGATATGAAGGCTTCTCATGGTGAATCGAATCCGAATTCTTGAGGGAGGAAGTTTTTCTTCTTCGTTCTTATTCGGTTTCTTAGATCTAATTAGATATTCATCTTCTTTTCTCTCAGTTTCCTAGATCTACTCCCATTATGGATAGATATACATGTGTGGATGCAAAATATGTTTATATTTGGTCTTGGTTTTCCTATGAGAAGTGATATAAGGCGGGTTCTGGAAGAATCAACCCATTTCTACTGAGGGTTCATCGTTCAAGTTGTTTCTATCAAAACCACAAGGTAGGGTCCCAAATCATTAACACATTTTTTAGGAATTAATGTTTTTTAAATATATTGAGAATGTGAATTTCTTGATTTTGATATGTCGATGAATGACACTTTTGATGTTATTGATTAGTTCTGCCCACATGAGATAAGTGAGGACTTGAACTTGTGTTGAGTTGAAGCATGTTTGGCTAACATGGATAATGTGATATGAATAAATAGTTAAATGATTATAATTGGGAGATTGAGTATATAGATAATTAAATGTAGAATTAATTATCATGTCATGAGTTGGAATGAGTTTTTGGCCTTTACTTATTATTGGGAATATTTAATGTTAGACATGTTTGGGAGATAATTTGGAAACTGGTAATAATTAATGGACAGATTAATTATTACATGTTAAATTGTAAATGGTTAAAAAATGGATGATTTGTTAAAGATATATGATTTAATCAATTAATTGTTGAATTAACAAATTTTCAAACATTAAGATAAGATTGTGAATTGATAGTTTATTATCATTGTTGGCCAGGAGTACCTTTTGATGGATATTAGTTTGACATGCCTTAATTTGCCCTGGATGGTGTTGTTTTTATATATGATATGTTGTGTGTGATGGTAACTAAATATCATGGCTTTGATCAGAATGTTTTGAGATGATTATGGTGTGCTTATAGATTGTTAAAGTCCTGGATGAACTATTGCTTGAGTGGACAGGTTCAGACATGTTAAATAATTTGGATGAATGAATATTGAGTTAGTTATTCAGTTGACTTGATAAGAATAATTAATTGTTAATTAATTATTAATTAATGAGATGTTGAATGGATAATTATGTGTTTAATTATCTAAAGTGATATTTTTGTCGTTAATTAATTGTGTAATTAATTAACAGGTTGGTTTTATTGTGTTAGACCTAGTATTCTACACCAATGATAAATGTGTATGTGTGATTAATGAATGGGATGTGAGACAGAGACTAATGCTCGAAATACTCACAAGGGGTTAGAAATGGAATTCTACACCAATGATAGATGTATGTGTATGTTTGATAAATGGGTTGAGAGACAGGGACTGATGCTCCAAATACTCACGGGGGGGATAGACATGGACTTCTTCACCCATCTTGCAAGAAAATATTTTTTTATGGGTCAGGGATATTTGCACTAAATATCCATGGGATTTCAGACATGGAATGATGCTCCGAATACTCATGAGGGTGCTAGAAATGATGTTCTACACCCATTAATTAACATTGGATTGTGGATCCAATTGTACATGCATTAAATGAGTTTATTAGTTAATGAATGCTATTGTGACATTATGATTTGTGAATTGATTATGAGAAAGGGTTCAGACTTATTTATGAATTGGGTGAACCACTTTTAGTGGACATACTCAGACTTAGTATATAAAAGATTAAATTGAATAGTTTATGACGCATTATCCAAGTCAAATAATAATCTTGGATTTATTCATTACTTGATTACTTAGATGGTCTTTAAAGACATACATGGTGAGTGACTTATACAGGAGATGTCAGGAATAGGAAAAGTTTCAAGAAATTAACAATTTATAGAGATTGGAGTAATTGATAAATGATAAATGATTATGTAATGATTGTTGAGTATACATGACAAATGAATTGTACATGATTTGACACCAGGTGAGGGATGAAGCAGGAAGTTGGGTTTATAGTGACTTTTTTACTTCATACATTATTTTATGCATGCCTTCATGTGTTATAAGTTATTTATTAAATTTTTGGATTTGGGGTAGACACCGGTGGTCCTGGCCTACTATGATTTATATCTCACACCCTACTCAGGACACTATTTCACTAGGTACCTGAGTAAATTCTTTTTTGTTGCATGAATATTTTGTTTGCATTTACTTGGGAGTTATGAGAAGAGCACTGAGCGGAGGCTCATAATGCTTCAAAAGATCTCCCTTTGGGCTTGAGTCATTATTTACCTAATTCTGCATTGTAATTTAATGTGTGTTGTTTGTTAATTCTTTTCTACTATAGTATAATTTGCATGTCATGCAATCATCTGATGTATAATTTGGCATTGGCCACTTTCATAAAATGAGTAGTATTTTCCTTCCTCTGTTTTTCATTTCTGAGTTACTATTTCCACTATTGTTTATTATCTACAATGATATACCGATGTGTAACTCTAATAATATAGGGTATAGTCTCTCCAATGACTATCCTTAGACAATCGCTGCTAGTCCACAACCTCTGAATTACAGGGAGACGTGCTTGAGGTCATGTGGCAATCATTCTGGACACCAGTTTAGTGGTGATTCAGGTCGGGACATTACACACCCAAAATAAAAATATCATACATTAATAGGATTTCTTCATTAACCAATCTAGTTGGACCTGCCACATCACATATGTAATCTCTTCACTGGGTTCGTAAGTTTTCGTGATATACAGAGTCCCATTGTATGATGAATGGTATCATAATGAGTTTAAATGGGAATGTTTTTATCCTCAAATCAGTTATAAAAAGGAATCAAATCTCTTCAACTAATATAGAATATATTATCATTAAATTGTATGTTTATATGATGTAAAATACTATAAAAAAGTAACAAAAGAAACCAATAAATAATAAAAACTAGTCATGAGGAAACTCATCTTCATCAATATAGTAGAATCATTCCAAATATTAATACACAAAATAAAACTATATAATTTAGTCGATTTTGAAATATAAATTTAGTTTCTGTTGTAGGTACATCAATATCCAAAATATATTCAACCATACAACAAGAAAATATACATATAACCAATCATCACTTATCATATCCCTATTCACACATTAATGAACTAAGATAGCGATTTCCAATCTGAAAATAGACCATAAAACCTATATACCATATGAAAACATCCTACACAGATATATCTATGTGTATGTGTTGTGTGATATGTGGAATAGATGGATATTACTATGTATTATTTGTAATTACAAAAAATAAATTTTTCATTAGTACTTGTTTGAAATAAAATAGAAATAAATGTTTTCCATTTTATAATTATGAATGTATAACTATCCAAATACCATCAAATAATAAATAATGTGTCATCTGACTTATTTAAAATAGTTCTCAAAAACTATTGAGTATATGAGCCTTTAATTAAAAATCCAACCAACTTGATTTACTTTTTTCAAGACCATTTTAAAATCATAAAAAATAAAAAAAACTAATAATATTAGGTTTAATTAATTTTTCATACCCAATACTGAAAACCAGTAATAAAAAATTCACACTTAAATTATTTGGAATGATAGATAATAAGTAATCACTTAATGAAATTAAAAAATTAATATGAAACTTTTTCAAATAATTCTTTATTAAATTCATTCACAATAGGATATAAATAAATATCTGAATCCCCTATATAGAAAAATCAATCATGAAATATGCCACATGGTCTACACCCTATGTCCATTTGAGATGATCCAAATTAATAGTTAACATCAAAAAAACAACAATCAGTATATATTTTATCCAAACTATCACAATGCACCTCATACACCCACACATTCCTCCCTATGTAAACTCATCAATCATGGTTATATTAAGATACTATGGGAAAATATAAATAATTTGATATATATAGTGTAACATATATTAAAATCACACACTTTTAATCATGGTTCCCATTAAAACATTGGATTAAATTGTATTATGAGTCATGTAAATCCCAAAATATTCATCAAATAAGAATGAAAAATATATCCAACCTCACTAAGAATAATATTTCCAAAATAATCCTCATTCTATATTATAAATTAATCATAAATATTCATCATGAAAAAACACTATCCATAAAGGGAACCAAAAAGGAAAAGATGAGTTAATTAGTGTCTAAAAGGCAAAGAATTAATCATTTAATAATGTTATAAAAATAATAAAAAGAAATATGATTCGGAATTGAAAATCACAAAATTCCATTTATACACATCATATAAATTCTTTTTAAAGAAAAAAATAATATGGAACCACTTTTCAACCGAAAATAGTCTTCAAAAGTATTATATTCCTCCTTTGGAAAAAATTAAAAAAAGGACAAGGATTTCAAATTCCCAGAAAAACACATTTAATGAGACACATTCGAATTTCCATAAGAGAAATTTCAATATTCAACAAATATTTTGAATGATTATTTACTATTGTTCAAAAAAATTATAAAATGTAGTATTTGAGGAGATTACTTATCCATACACAAGAAGGATGTCATGAATAATTATAAATTAATAGGGAATGATTTTGGAACCCAAGAATTTTGGGAATATTAAAATAATGGAATACAATATAAAGTCCTCCCCCACTCGAAATAGAAATCAGCCACAAATAATAGGGAAGCGAAAATGAATGAAAATATCTTACGAATCCCTATTTTGGAGACTTAATATATAATTAAAAATTAGTAAATGATTATTATGTATCATGGATTGAAAGATGACCCAGGTAAAATAGAATTAGAATGTGTGTAAAAGATAATTGGGGTTGAAAGAAGATGCTAGATTGGTGGAAATTTTCTGAAACATTAAAAGAGCTCCTAAAATTCAAGGGATAATGAAAAACATATATCCCTTGTGTTACATATATAGCTAGGAACACAAGTAGGTGATGAAGAGGGAAATACTTTTCTTAAAATTTCTTAGTGGAAGTTTATAAAGTCACATTTTATTTGAATTTTGGTAGATTAATTTTTTTCTACATGGTCATCCAACACTACAAGAGAAACCATTAGGTACCAGTATTTCATGACTAGTTTGTCTATATATATTCCCTTAGCTATGCATTATCTAGGTGGGTCAAACACAAAAAACATATAGACTCATGGTTACCTATATTCCCCCACATATGTTGATGATCCATACCTCAAAAATAAAACATCTATTTTATGATACTAAAATATGATTGAAAAATAGACAATATTGTTTATTATAATTATATGATAACCTTGTGAGGAAGTTTAAACCATAAAAAATATAATATTAGATAAAAATACAAAGAATATAAATAAATAAATTTTAAATATATGTACTTTGAAATGGGTTTTCGATATTACCCAAATCATGCCTATTTCATACCGCATAAAACCATTTGGTGGAATAGTCGAATAGATAATATCAATACCTCCACAAATAAAAGGAGATGGTTATAGAGAAATAGAATTCCCATGGTGAGTCATATTTAAAGGATTCCACTAAATATGATCCATAATCAAATTATTCAATTTAATATACAAAGAAGAAACCAAAATAATCTCCCAAAATCATTAAACACCACAAATAAAACCAAACCATGTTCATCTACTCCAATTCACTATGGTAAAGAAGTCATAAACAAGGAATATAACTATTTTAGATATATCTAAAATTTTAATATTTAAAAAATCATCTATTAGAAAAACACTATCATACAAAAGAATTATTTTCCTATGATATCTCTGTATAATTAAAACATCAACCAACATAAAATTAGCATTCACAAGGAACTCATTAAATTAATAATGTTATACTAGACATCGAAAATATCAAATATTAATAATACAAAATCATCTAATCCTTCAATGAATCCATCAAGAATAACCCCAAAAACTGCAAGAAACTCACCACAAACAGATTCAATAATGAAATACATAGGTATATCATCATGTTAAATGACAAATGAGGGGGGTAATAATGGATATCACACTCAAGAAATTAACTCATAGTTGATCCTGCCAGTTGAGATATAAAAAAATACATTTCATTTCATAAAATAATTTTTTCAAATCCTTGTTAACTAGGTATACATCAATTTTTTTAAATATATACAATCCATCAATAAATAATCCTCTTCATAAACCCATAACATATATCAAATTTATAGTATATGATTTCACAAATAGTTGATGAACTACTAAAAAGTAATACTAAAATCAAATAAAAGAACATTATAGTGGATCTAAATGGAAATTAAAAATTTAAATAATAAAAATAATTAAATAACAATAATTATAAAAGAAATTAAAGATTCTATTTCCTAAAAACTAGTCCTAAAATATTTTCCAATTTTAAAACATAGAATATTCATAATGATGAATTCATGCATGCAAATAAATTTTCTCATTTTTAATAGCCGGTTTATGGGTTTTGGTACCGCAACATACAACGACAAACAAAAACAAGTGAAACACAAACATCAGACAGTGAAAACCAAAATATAAATACACATAATAATAACCATACTCATCTCTATATCCCGTGCATGAGTCATCATCTCCAGTAGCCAATTCCCAATCAGCATGCCTCCAAAAGCATTCACTATGAACCCGACTCCTAAGATGATCAAGTACGAGTTGCTCTAGGGATGACATCTGGACCACTCTACCCTTTTTAATTTCCAATGTCATTTCTTTATTCCTCTTATAGGAAGATCTAGTCTGCATCGGACATGGAAAAGAAAAAAGAGTCTTATTCTTATTTTTCGAAACAATAGGGTCATACGGTATCTAAACCTCATTAACAGATGATTTCCAAATCATTTCATAAAGAATCTAAACCACTCTAGATGAGGTACCTTCATTCATCTTATGTATGACTATGTCTTCCACCAACATAGTATTCCATGCCAGATTATTTTCAATTCTAATACAATTTTCATTTACAATCTTAAATGTCTTGTAGAATGATTAAAGAATAACATATCTATTATTTGGATGATGTCCTACTAGAGATAAGTTTTTTTATACTGTCATTATAGAGAATCATAGGACAGGTGTTTAAAAACTCTTATAAATAATATAAATATTCAGTTATTCTCTTATCTCTCATATTATCGTTGCAAAACTAAAGAGTTATCTCTATGACAACATCATCTATATAGAACGACAAAATAAAAATCATCATAAAAAAATAAAAAGTAATATTCTAACATAACTAAAATTTGATATTGTACTCCATCCACGATAATACTTGTTGAACACACAAACACAAAATATCCCTCATATATATGTTTTATATGGTTAAAGATAATCTATGTTTCCATAAAACTACTTAAACAAATCAACTACATTAGTTGTTCCAAGATGTTCACATAGGGTATGAGGATAACAATTCAACAATTTTAAGTTATGAATCAAGTGTATTGAAGGTTATATATATATAAATATTTAATTATTGTATGTGGAGTGCAAAATTTAAGGGATATTCTCCATGAAATTACAATATTCACCATTAGGATAATCCGAACACTATATAATTTTACAGAATTTATTAACCATTTTGGGAAGCATACGGGGAATTACACATTATATGAACAAAATAAATTCAATCATAAAATTTTAAATGAAATGATCCTATTATCAAATAAAAGTGATATAAAATAAATATATTACTTCAAAATAAATGAATAACTTAAATAACTATAATAATCATCCATTTTATGTCACTATAAATAAAAAATAAATTTATAAACAATTTTACGAAGCTATACTATTTAAAAATAAATTCCCCCCATATTTTAAAGTCAAATTAACTAATGGGAAATAATACAAGGAATTGAAAAATAATATATTTTTTTTGAAATATTAATTATAATTTTATTTCAATATATATAAAATGGTACCATTTTTTTGATATAATATTAATACGATAATTTATTTATAATTTTTTACATATTTCGTGCTAGAAATGAACACTTTATGAAACACCTCTGGTTAATTTTTTTTACAAACCAACAAAAACATTAATTAAGAAAAACTATATATGTTCTCCTTTTTCACAAAAAACATCATTTTAACATAAATTTTTTAGAATAAACTACACAATACACGATGAAAGGACAATTTCAAAGGCATAAAACAACATTAAAACACTCTTTGACCCTTATACAAAAAGATAAATGCACAATATGATAAACACATAATCAAAATATGGAGAAACATTAATAATATGATGGTTATAAAGAAATAATTTTTTTTATATATGGATTTTCAAAAGTAGTCAACTACTCTGTGATGATATGATTGTAAAACTAAAAGCTATCAAAAAAATATATATGTTATTCTAAAATATTTTTGATGAAGTAATGACTCCAATTATTCCTCCATTGCCACAAAATACACACGTAAATCTATAAAATGAAATTAATTACACATTAAGAATTCAAAGATAACATTCCCAAATATAATTACATCCAAACAGGAAAATAATGAAATCAATATCCCATAATGAAATCTGAACGACCAATAGGAACTCGATGCATTGAATGATAATGAGAATTATAGAATATCACATTAATTACATCAAATTATAGTATTTATATAATTGTAAAATAATGACACACCAAAAATAATATGATGGGATGTTGCTAACATTTTTAACAAACCATTGTTGTTTAACCTTGCATATCTCATGGCTAAAATCATAATAATGAAAAATGGTAATTCCTTATCCCGATGGGATGGATAAAAGATACATGAATTAAAAACCAGATTAAAATTTAAGGATTTCATACTAAAATTATATTTATTAAGGAAACATATGGGTTCCAAAAATCACACATATAGTGTTCAAATCATCGATCTCCATGAATTATAATCTTTTATGTAAATGATAGATAAATGAAACATGAAATAAATAATATAATATATTACAACTCATTTTCATAATTTTAAAAGAATAACACCAACAAATTCCAATAGAAATTAATACAAATATATAAATAGAATATTATTTGGATATATGATTATCAAAAAATTAGGTAATATTCAAACTGTAACAAAAGAAGATTTCAACATAACACAAAATTAATCATCAAATATCAAATAAACCATAAAATATATAATAGGGTTAAAATATATATTTTAATATGTATCATTATTTTTATATTAATATATTAATTTATCGCAAATACCTTGTTAAAAATGTTTATATTCTTGGTGTAAGCTAATGGGTATTGTCTGATATATCCTAGGAATCTATGAAATTCAATATTTAAAAAGTTAATTAATGATAAGGTGTTATTAAATAGAAAAAAAACATATTCAATTAAAAATTATAGAATAATCTCCAACATCAATAATTTATTAATAACTAATGAATAATTTTTCATATGTAAATGCTCTTAAAAATCCATAGAGAAATTAGAGTAATTTATTTAAAGAAGAATAAATTTAAATTGGTTTCATATTTCAAACCATATTAAAAATAATAACCATATAACCAAAAAATTATTTTATATATTTATATTTTTTTATTCAAATCCAATTCATAAAATATTTATAAAATTTAGTCAATCTATAAAAAATGATATTATAATAAAATAATAAATATGTTCAAAAAAAATAATGTAAATGAAAATGATTAAAATTACACCAAAATAATTTCATTATCCGGGGGAAATTAAATTATTGAATCTCGTATATATAAGAACATATCAAAGAATATAAGTCCTTAGACTAATTTTTTTTCAAAATTTGATATTAACCTAAAAACTAATAGAGAAAAAAATGATATTATATAGTGCATCTAATTTATTACAAAACCAAAGATTCATCACTACCTCTATCATTAGGGAACTCCCATGTAAATGACATAATATTAAACTAGTGGAATCTTTGAACTATTTTAGATTACTATTTAATCATAAATAAATATCTTCAGGCTAGTTATCCTTTTTATCATGACCCAAAATATTGATGTTAGAATCTAATCAACAAAAGATCAATATATGAAAAAAAATAATGTAAAAAAATTCATCTTCATTAAAATCTGTAAAATATCACATTAAAAATAACATTTTAACTCTAAACAAGTACCATCAATAAATAACATGAAAAATAAAAACCCATAAATACCTGATACGATAATAATGGTCAATAATGAGGATGTCTTAAAAATGAAATGATTTTATTTATAAGGATAAAAAAAAAATTTATAATGAAATAAAACTAAAAATTTAATTTCAGTTTCAATACCTAAAAATAATCCGATATAAGACTCTTATTAAATCTTTCATAAAAATAAATATGTTCTCCCAAACAAATTATTTAAAAATGTGGGTTTCCGCCTCAATATAAAAATGAATATATGGGAAAACTACTCAAAACTCTATCAATTCCACAGTAATGGAAACCTTATAATTTTTCTTATAGGGGTTGTGATTATTGATAACTCATTAAGATGATATATTTTAAAATTATACAATAACTATTTATTTAATGTTTTATATCATGAGACTTTTTTTATAATGTTCAATGATATGATATGAAAATTTCGTTATAATGGAATATTTGGAACCATAAAAAAATAAAATGAAAAATAATGAAAACTATTGAAATGGAAACCTCAATATAATAGAGAATAAAATTTAACAAATGATGAAGGATAAATCATGAGTTAATAAATTCTAATGTACAATCTAAAAATTTCATCAATTTTCACCAATAAAATCCCAAAAAATAAATTAAAAATTTATTATTGTTAATAAATATATTAAATTAAACAGAAAATGGATTTGGGGAGAGTGGATAAAATAAACTGGGGAGGAATAATAGATTAGCATAGAGAGACATCCTAGTAATGGGAAATGAAGAAAAAAAATAATATGAATAACGGGATGACAAACACTTATTTACTCCATGGAAAATATTGTTAATTAATTGGAGGGAATAAGTGAAGGGAATTGGTAAAATCGTGGAACAATATGATCAAAATGAATATATTATATAAATCTTGGTAGGACATTGTTTTTTGTTCTATAATCATCAAAACCATGTGTGAACTATGTGAGAGACAGTGGAGGGACCTGACATGACTATTATTATTCAGTATCAGGGATCCTCTAAATGTTGTATTATTCATGTAGTATTCCCCTACACATAAAACCAAGTCACATCATTTATTGTTTATAATGTATGGTTAGATTAAATATAAATAAACCATGAAAAACGTAATATAGAAAACTATAACCCAATTACTGATTAACTAATATGATTCATTTCAACTATATATTATCCCTGAAAAAATTTATAAACAAAAAATCCCAAATCACATACAAAAATCAGAAACCAAATAACTATGAAATCTTTAAATGGATAAGGTATGTGATAGTAATTACCCAGAACATCATGATATTTTCTAAATAACCTTCACCAATGATCTCTTTTTACTTAACATTAAACACTATATTGAATTTATATTTAACATATATTTATCATAAAGAAATTATGATTAAATTATATAGTTCTAAAATCATTCTCATTTACTAGAACAATCTATACTTTCTTTGGTCAGTATATAAATATAAATGAAAAATGTTATACCAACATCATCATTTTCATTATGAACAAATATATTGAAATTAATAATAATAATATGTTATATGATGGGGTAATTTATTTCATCAATATTATCCATGTTTCATGATATATAATGTCATTAATTTTTATATTGAATATTTTAATTAATGAAAAATAACTCAAATGTTATTTTTCATGGATTAATTTTTCTAATCCATACTCATAGATTCCACAAAATGAACAATGGTCTAATTAAATAGAAAAAAATTAGTCCAGTATCATCAATAATATTGGAAGGATGAAATTTTTATTAAAAAATTTTTATCAAAATTAATATTACAAAGATTTTTTAAATTTATCAATATTACTATGATCAGATAATTAAAATAAAAAATTAATGACTATCATATGTGTAATATATGAGAATAAGTGAGTAATATAAAAGTTAATTTATATATTATCTTTTTCTGAATAACTGATTATGATACACATCACTACTATATGGATGGTTAAATCACATTCAAGGTATGTTAGAGAATATGAAAGGGGTTTTCTTCTCTATTTTCCAATTCATGACTTATACCCCATATCCATATTTTACTATTATTTTATATATTTTATATGACCAGTTTAATTGTTTTTAAAAAAAATAATGATATAAAATATTTAAAATAATCTATAATAGGATCTAATATGTATGGTATTTTCATTGTTATGATACCAAATGTATAATAGTTCATTTCCCAAAATATAATTGAAATAAAGAGTGGTAATGTTTAAATTCAAATTTTTTATAATATTATGATCATTTAATGTTAAATAATTTTTTTATTCTACTCTGGTAACCTTTTTTATTACATTTCTACTAAGAATTTTACATAACATATGTTTGTAATGAAGCTGAATGAATTCCTTTTTGATGAACCAATGTTATATCATCTATCAGTCTGTAATCCTCCTCCATGAAATTAGAAAATATATTTTTTAGGGGGGGCATTATTTATACATCAAGGGTTTCTAAAAAAAATTTCCAGTATCTTATATAATCATTAAAAAGAAATAATATTAGTCATTAAAAATTTTATATAAACTGATAATATTATATTACGATAATTTCCACAAAAAAAGTGTGAAATGGATAATTCATTTTAATTTAATCCTCAGTAACGGAATATAAAAAACATTATACTTTAGTTTTATTTTACAATTTAAGTAAATATTTTGTCTTTATCATCATTGAATGAATTAATCAATGAAATAAAATGAATCAATAAATACATTCTTGAGATAAACAATTAAAATTCTAGATGAAAAATTAAATTTTATAGTAATACAATAAATATCAAAGAAAATTACATGTAGAATAAAAGAAATCTTAATTAAAATTATACTTCACATGAAAACCAATTCATTATAATTTCATTTATTATTATAACCCCCGTTATAATTAATTTTCAAAGGAAAACATTAGAAATAATGAAATAGATCATGATAATGTTATAATTACCTTTTATAATGGAGTCTATATATGTATGTAAGACTATATAATTATTTTAACAAGGACTTTATATATATATTATTGATGGTCTTGCATCAATTGAATACATGACAATTAATCGTATTACAATTGAATATATTGTCTTTATATATTTTGATATATAATGTGTATATTGTGGTTATATAATATTATGAAACAAATTAATGGGTATATATTTAAAATATAAATAATAATTTTGTATTGATATTAAAATAATTCATAAAATATTATTTTTTCAATTTTTTATTTTTAAATAATATATATATATATATATTATTTTTAATGGGGTGTTATTAATATAATCTAAATAAGAAATTATATTACTTATAAATGATTTTTAAGTGTTCTATCTTCTATAATGATAAAATGAATTAATTAGTTATATAGGGACGTTAATATAAAATGATATAAATTGTAAAAAAAGATTAATAGTTAATTAATTAGTTGTTTCAATGAAATATGATTAATAATAGTTACTGTTTGTAAATTTAAATCTATATAAAATAGCATTTCAATATATTTATTGTTTACATAAAATAGTTCAATTTATTATATATTGAAATTTAATTAGGTAAAACAAACAAATTATTTTTAATTATCTAGTATAAAGTAGTTTACATTTATAATTTCAATTATATGAATTCATATATCTTTCCAATGTATTTTTTTTAACAATTCAATTTTAAAATGTTGTAAAAGAGTCAAAGAAAGTGAAAATGACTTTATATATCACTATTCCTCCCTTATATATTGTTTTTATGAGAATATACATGAATTATATCCATTGTATTTCAAAAATATAAAAAATTTATTTTAGAAATGAAAACCATACACATTATAAAATGAGTATTTGTAGAAATTCTAGTATTTATCCAACTAAAAAGAAACCCCTCATTTACCATATCAAATGCATTGAAAAACTATGTTACATCTAATTTCTTTACCATTTTACTATACTTATCAATTTATCATACATTGGTTTTACTTTGGTTCCATGGTTGATTCATATATCCTTAGTTCTAATGGAATATGTGTCAAGATTGTACGAATTAAATTAAGTACATATCAATAACTTCACAATATTTTTCAATTTACATCACATCCAATTCCAATAAAAATATCACAAAATTGAATAATTCTCTTATATTAAAAGAATTAATCTTCTACTAAAATAATCGAATTATTATATACTAAAAAACATAGTCCTTGAAAATTATAAAAGTAACTTTTTAAGATGGTTCAACCATCAACATAATCATTTAAATACCAACATTGACACTATAATCATGAATAATAATAAATAATTTAATAAATTTAATAAATGATATTATGTCGTAATATATGTATTAAATATGGTTTATATATTTGAGACAAAATAATAAATAGTCATTATAAATAGACATTTTTTATAAATAAAAATATCTTAAATAAACTCATTTTAGAATCAATATTCTAAAAAAACCAATACATTAAATAAATTTAATATGGAACTATACAAAAAATTAAAACATAATTAATTAATTTCTAAAAATAATTTTGGAATGGTTGACTTATTATCAAATAATTTTTTTATATGTACTTTATGAAACAATTTTGGGAAAATTTAAAATTAAGAAAAGATGATGGTGAAAATGAACAATGGAAAATTAAAATATCTATAATTAGTGATTATAATTGTGGAGTATGAAATTTAATAGATATAATTTTTCTTCTAAAGTTATTGATTATGATAGTGATGTTTCATATAGACAATGTTAATGAGGCAACATGGAAATTGGGTATTATGGTAAGGGTTTCCAATTTCAATTAACTATTACATGAGATATCCCCCCATTCGACAATTTATATTTTGGGTGGTTTCTATACACCCCTTGAATATTTTTCACATATATATCATTATTTTTATTATATTTATAAATTATAGTCTTATTCTATCATTTAGGGAATTTTGGTCTAAATGTTTCAAATGAGTTAATTTTCTCATTAAAAATTTACAATGAAATCGAATTTTATTTTATCAATAACATTTCATTAAGGATAATATTATTTTATTAAATTAATATATATATTTATTATTCACCTATTATTATTTTTGGGGTTGGTGGTTCACGTAAAAGATTTACCATCCATATTTTAGGCAGTAAAAAGGTTCAGTTATATGTGGAATTGAACATATCTTCTAATTCAGTCAAGAATAATTTTTATCAATGCCAGTATTAATTATAATATATATATATATCATTATTTATGAAAATTTTATTTTTTAATGTGGTTTTTTGACTTCTACATTAAATATAATAGTTTCAATTTCATGGTTCTTTTTCAATAGAGTGATTTTTCCATCGAAATGTTTGAAAACGTAAATTATTTATTTGTTATAAATGAATGAAATTTTGGTCACATTATTTGATTATAATTACAATTCATTAATTTATATTTTTCATGTCATTATAGAGGAACTTTTATATCTTCTGAATTATAAATTATTTTTATTTAAAATCAATCTTATTATAATGTAAAATTTTTCTTATATTTTTTAATGTAAATCATAATTTCGTTTAATAGGGTTGTTAATTCTATACAATATACTCAAATTTTTCATATCCCTCATATGGGATATTATTTTATCATACAATCCATATTATTCCATTTTGTTAATTTTTACTATATCATGTATGAATTTTCTGGAACCAAATGTCATTCCATGAGGATAATTAAATAATGATTGAATTGTGAACTTTTTCAAGATCATTTATCATACATGTGTATCATTTTTCATACATTAATATGTGGATCTGATAAGGATCTCTATCTCATTATGAATTTTTTACATCTCTTTATATGATGTGAACTAGATATTCGACCTAAATTCCAATGTAACATATATTCACAATAGAATTTAGAATTCGAATTACATATCCCATCAATTCATTGAGAACACTCTTCTACCTAATGAGTTAACCTGTCAAAGATTAGGAATAAAAAAAATACATTAAGGGAGTTTTTACTCTGTTTTTTTGGTCTTGTCAGTGAACCTTGAAATAATAAATTTATTTGTTTACTTATATATATAAATATATTTCTAATTCTCATTAATTTGTTTTTTTATAATTCAAGATTATATATTTTTATTTCCCAGAAACAATTATAAATTTATTATGTTCTGTTAAAATATTTATTTCATGACACATGATTAATGATATATGTTTTATAATATATGGTAGTGTAGTTTTTTCCAATGAACCATTTTTGTGATCCAAATACCAGATGACCTTATTTTACTTATATATACTATTCCATTTTTTCAATAACATTTACACATACTATGCATCTAATGTAACCCATTATCATGTTTTCTACTCACAGGGTTATAAATAAGTATACATCAAATGACATGTCCAAATGGATTTCATATTTATAGATTATTTCATAGAGATGTTGATGATATTGTAAAAATGTTTTCTATTTATAGAATCTATTATGATAGGTCAACTATTGATTATAGGTAGTTTAATTTGATGTGATATAATGTATAACCATTTATAATGATTTACTATGTGAATATGATGTTATTGGGTTGCCTCTACTATTATTAATGTGTTTTAACTTATTATGGGGATTATGATTTGAATAATAAGATGACCAAACCTATAAAACATATTATGAACGAAATGTATTGCATAACAAACATAAAATTTCATAATTTAAAAGGATGGTGTTATAGTTTATCACATCATAAGATTTATTTTCCATACTATAATTTTTTATTTCTTCAAATATTATTTCATCATAATCACACTAACTATGTGGTTATTAGAATGTGACGGAAGAAAAAATCATAAAATCAGTGTATTGATGCGTACATACAATATTGAAAATAGAATATATAATTCAGGTTATATTTTTTGTATTCATATACTAAAAATTCCATAATACTAATAATTCACATCCACAATATCAGGTTATACAATTACTATCAAAATCATCGAGTGGTGTTACAATGAGATCCATCATTTGTAAATAAACTATGAAGAAAAACATGTCAATAAGGATCATTATAATATTATTAGTTACTCTTCAGTATATTTTTTTTTTCTGATTTTGGGATGAATTAGTTATATTAATATATATCCCATATTAATTACTTGGATATTGATGTAACTTTTCGTATCACATGTAAACCTATGATCATCAATCTATGGAAGGTTTTAAATGTTTCCTCTATGGATATTGCATACATTATATGTGTTGAAATACAAAATAATGGGGGTATTTAGCTCAAATGGTTTTGGAGAAGCTCGAATGGTTATTAAGGGTCACAATATTTAGGATATATAAATTTTAAACCA
Organism: Viscum album; assembly: GCA_963277665.1. Classification (NCBI taxonomy): domain Eukaryota; kingdom Viridiplantae; phylum Streptophyta; class Magnoliopsida; order Santalales; family Viscaceae; genus Viscum; species Viscum album. The sequence goes on along the minus strand of OY728143.1, from coordinate 791,245,477 downwards.
ATATATTGGAATTTTCCAGGATGATTTTTATTAACATCCCAAAAATCATGTTATTGTGATTTCCATAATACATATAAATAATGATATTTTATATCGATGACTTTTTATATAATATCCATTATTTACTTGGAGGATTTAAATAAAAATATCTATGGTAGTATAGATATCAGGACTGTACACAAAGATCCTTCATAATATGTTTTATCAATTTTTATTATGAATAATGATCGATCAATGTATCAATATATTTATTATCATGAACATAACATATATACAATAATAAATATTGATCCACTAATTTTTTTGGATGACTAATTGGATCTTCTAATAGAGGATAAATACATAAAAATCAATGTACTATAATTTGGGTAATGAAAATTAAGTGTTAAATTATAGGATTTACCCATGAAAAACTTCAGTAAAAGATATGTGCGCTATGAACTCAATGTGAATCAATTCAAAGATACTATATAAATATAATTATTAAATATTTTGTTTTGATATTACCTCAATAAATTTTGATTTTATTTTTAAATAATATTATAACATATTCCATAACCAAGGAAGTGTTTGAAGATAGTTTCCATATTCTTGTGAATATATTTTGATTTGATAATTTTTTGAAAAATGTAGAAAGTCAACATTTCTATAACCAAATGTAATATTAATAAGATATATATTCAAAATAATGGGTATATATGGGGATCATTATAGGATATATTATCATCTAGAATTCCCCACATTTACCAAAGTAAAAGATATCTTTAGTTTTTCTTTGAATTATAGGTAATTATTAAATCATTGTGACAAATTTACGATGACTTTTTGATCTAGTATACTTTTTTAAATTAAAGGGATTCTGGTTGTCTAAATTGGTGATTTAAAATAAAATTTTTTATAACTCAGGAAATGTCCTATAACAACACATGTACGAGCATGAACCAATATTTTTGAAGGGATAGTAATATAAAATGATGCATAAATGATTGTATTTTTATGTTTCGTTATATACAAATACATGGTCATGGATTGTGGCTCAAAAATTAAATAATCATTTGATAAATTACTAGAAACATGATGTAAAAAATTAATTGATAATTTCTTCTTCAAAAATATCATTTCATTTTCATAATACTAAAAATTATTATATATATATTATAATATAAATTTTTTAATGTATATATTTTCGTTGACTGAGTTGAACATAAACCAATGGTGTAAATTAGAGTGTGTAAGGTTATTTTACTACTCAATACATTGAAAATCAATGAAGGTAAATAAGTATATTGATTCTAAATATATTATGGATCACTCTACCTTATCTTTCATATATACTAAGATATCAATTACTCATAAACTTTCCTATGATTTACATTTAAACAATAATGAACAATGGATAATTATGTCATTACAAAGTGAATACTGAACCACACAACCATGTTAACATAAAATACGTTCATGAGAATCATATTAAGCTATAAAATAATTTCGAAATTGTTTTGTATTTTTTTCAATATATAAATGGTGTTAAAATATTTTTAAATTATATTTGGTTTCCATATATAAAAAATTTATGATAGATAAATATGATGATGACTATAGATCATTATTCTAAATCCATACTATTTCCGGGAATCATATTATAGATATCAAAGATAATTTCTAATATTTCAATAAATAGAAAATATAGAGTATAAATATCAATTCATGGTATTCGTTCATGTTTTGGAGGTACAGACCCATGCTATGTATTTGAAGAAACCATTTTTCAAACATATATGAAAATAATAGAACATCACTATGGATTTCATTATTGTACATTATTACACATAAAAATGGCATAATCCAATCCACCAAATTAATTAATTAATTTCATTGGAATTCATGAATATTTCTAACTATATATTCTCCCCAAAATATACAAACCTATTCGATTGGGATGCATAGAGTAGAAATTTCATTTACATTTGATATGAATATGTGGAAAATGTGGTATTCAAGTTAATTATTCAAAAAGAACCATATGAACAGTTCATCCCTAGTACTACATAATTTCCTTATAATATTATTATAATCGATAAATCCATAAATGTAGTTTAGAATAATTATATATCATGTTTAATAGATTTAAATGGATATTGTGATTAATAATTTTTCATTTATTCTTATAATATTACAAAAATTCCATTATAATTTAATATAGAACCATATAAGGCTCTACACGGGATGAAGTATCGATCTCAAACATGTTTAGAAAATTTAAGAGAATGTTCTATGCAGAGAATCATATATTACTCCTAATGGATAAAAAAAATTCATTCCATTTTGAGAAACAATTATTGTTCAAAAATTCAGTAGTTGGACTATTTTAATTATCATTAATTAGAATAATATTTTGAAGACATATATAATGTATTTTATTAGATATCCCCATTGAAAGGGTTATCAAACTATATTTTAATGTATTATTTATATCTAAATACAATTTATCTTTCAAAATCATGGATCATGTTGGGATAATAGGTTATCATCCTGAAACACAACAATACATCTCAAAAGTTCAATATATGTTCCATATATTACATTAAATGATTTATAAAGAATAATAGTCCCAAAAATTGAATTATGAGGTTAAATAAATTAAAAATGTGCATTCTTATTTGTAATAACGACAATAAATAATGTGTGGTTGATAAATAAAAATATGAAATAATCCTACCCACATGATTAAAATTCCAAAAAGTAATCATTATGTGTGTGATGATAAATGTGAATGTCATGTGGTTTTAGGAAGAAGTACCTTCATTTATTCATTTATTATTAATGATTTCTTCTGGAGAAATTATATTAATGAGTGTATAACATATCACAATGATATTTTAGCGGAATAGTGGAACATAAGAAAAAATATACCTCCAGTTTCCAATATGGTATCTGTAATGTATAATCTTTCATGAATAAATAATTACAGAACATATGGAATGATACATAACTAAAAAACATTTTATATAAAAAATCACTTGGTAATAATATGTCTTTAATAATGGATGATAAAATAATCCATATATATAATAAAATGTTTTTAAATCATATCCATTGATATTATAACTATTTGAATAATAACATGGACATAAATTTAATCTTTCACAATGGTTTAATTCATAGTTCTTGGCATATGAAACATGTCATTTACTTTTCTACTAAAGATTATAAATATATTCTCATGGCCTTTTGCCGTCATATATGAATAAATGGGTATGGTTCCGTCTAATGAACAATAAATTTTCTATTAAGAGATATACTGATGAATATAGAATCCATATAGGGTTAATTTCATAGCATAATAATTAAACAGAATTCCATATATTAATGAATAATACAACTGAATCAACATTACATAATAATTTAAAAACATTCTGAATTAAATGACCTTGTTATACATTATATCAGTACATCCCTTAGTCATACTCATGTTAGAACATAAAAATTTATTTGATAAATGGTATAAATATAGTTTATATTCAACATTTTATTCATTAATAGATGATGAAATATATAAAAATACATTAAATACATTAATTCAATATTTTATGGGCAAACCTCACTTTTTCACTGAATAATTTTTTAAAGTACATAAAATTCACAAGTAATAAATAATTCATTTTCTTTGAAAATATCATTGGAAAACCCTGATGTAATATTTTAATTTTAGAGTATTTGATATTATGGGAATTTCATTAATTGTATTCATGTTAAAAAATAAATTTCACAATATTTTATGAGAGTCCAAAATGTACCGTATTTAGGAAATTATACAAATATTAATTTTAAAACCATTATATAAAGTCAAACATGGGTTAAATTGAATTTAATTAATATATGGATAATTGAAAAAACAATTTTTTGAAAAAAACTATTATAAATTATTGACATGGAATATAAATATCCTAATATGTGACATAAAAATAATTCATCTAGAATAATGGTGAGACTGTGAAATAATTCTTTACCACATTGGTATCTTTTGAATTGTAACACATGTGAAAAATGTTACATCAAATACAACATTAAATAAAATAAATTCAATTTTATTCCTGAAATAAAATTTCTAGGACATATTATTTCCACTACACAAATTAAATAAACTATAAATATGGAATATGTCTCATAGAAGTAGAGGTGATTTCAGACATCCTTACATTATATATGAGTTTTGTCCTACAAATTGGTAACTATTTTTAAATAATCATAGATTTGTTATAAATCTATTAAATAATCATTATAATATATATAATTCCACATGTGCTTTACTCATATTAATTTATCACCCATTTTTTCAATTCATTATTATATTCATCATGTGTGATGATATCTGCTTTGTATTTCACATATTATTTGGTGTTGTACATTCATTCATTATAAATTATTATTGGTTATATAATCAAAAAAATTATATCCAAGATATGAAAAGAATATATATTAATTATAAAAACATACCTAGTAACTTATATAAATTATATATAGAAAAATTAATTACAATATTCATTTAGTGGGCATGCCATATGTAGGCCTGAATATTGTATTTATTTTTCGATGGATAGAAAAAATAGAGTAATATGATAAATAAATCATTCCAAAATAGTTATCATATAATATAGATAATATTCATTCATAAAATACATCCTCCTTTACATCTATGTGATATATAAATGAAAAAATATTCTCATCGCTTCGTAGAGGTGTTAGTCCATACAAACTCATGAATGACGTTTACATTTTCTATCAATTTTGAAAGTAAGAAGTAAAATTTTATATTTTATTATAGATTCATAATTTCATCATATATATCATTAATATAAATTAACCAATAATTATATTAATCCATTAAATATAGTGATGGAAAATGAACTATATTGTTACATGGGGATAGTATGCCCTCAGTATGCATAATTGATGCATTCAATTCACATTTTATTGAATTGGGTAGGATATTTTTTTGATTACCATAATAACAGTCAATATTATTTTTTATTCATATTTTACTATTTTTATAATAAAATAAATTATATAGAGGAGGTAAATAAAGAATAAAAAAATTGATCAATTAAGGTGAATACCTATTCTTATCTGACTCCCTTAGATATATTATAATGGAATCTTGGTTTGGAATTAAATAAAACTAGTAAATCTAGTATTTGAAAAATGATGTTTGCAATATAATTTATGATCGATATGTTCTCTCCCAAATGCATAGGATTGTGTAAAGAAGTTAGTGATGTTGTGAACTTTTATAATTGATCTGATGTGGTCTCTTGGGATTTATCAAAAAATTAAAATTTAATAAGAATAATGTAGAGGGAAATGCTTCAAAATGTGTTATAAATAAATACGCATTGAAATTATAAAGAATATTTTATCCCATTTGGTATTATTTAATATTGTTATTATATTAATTTTTATATTATTAAAATACAATTTCCATAAATCATTAGTTTTATTCGTCTTGACACAATACATTACATTAACATTATTGGCATCACTATAATAATTTAAATTTACAAACAAATATATTAATACATCCCTATAATTTTTCCTTCATCTATAAAATTCATATATCAAATTTACGATATCAAATTATAATATTTTTAATTTTTTTAATATAATTTTTTACTCTTCCATTAATTGAATAACCACTCTTTCAGTGTTGTGTAACCATTTAAGGTAATTGTTTATTCAATTATAAGAAAAATAAATTATCATGACTTATATAAGTCATACATATTTATAATTATATTCTATAATAAAATATAAACTTATTTTATTCCCATATTAAAAATTGAATAGATATTAGAGAAGAGTGGCACATGTTTGAATTTTCTTTAAAAAAAATTTATAATAGTCAAAATATCATCCCAATTTCCATAAAATTACAGATAACCAAATATTGGATGATAATGATTAAATATATAAAATAATAATATCATGGAATCTGATAGGGTCATTTTATAGTGTATGTAATTTTATATTTATCTAAAATTAATTTAATTACACATTCCATTGTAATAAAATTAATCTTCCCACTCTTCATGATGTCCATACATATAAGTGATATATTTAAATTAATATTAATCCAATTATAAAAATATATAGAATAAGTGTATAGAGGTTGAACATAAATATCTACAATTATATTTTGAAAAATTAAGCTTACAATATTAGACGAAAATAGTTTTCTATATAAATAAATATTAATGCCAAAAATGTATTAATTCTAAGATACTGTATAATAAATTTTAAAATTTAATTACTTATATTAAATATAAAAAAAAATTCTTGTGCAACAATTAGAAAAAATAATGATCATAATGAGTATATTTTTATAATTTATTTTTCATTTTTATGAAAATGGATATTTTTTATATTCATTGGGAAATCAAAATTTTCAATGAAACCCAAAATTTTGCATGAGATAAATAATTAATGTTTATTTGAAAAATTATATTAAATTTAAATATAATAATTTTGTATATGGTCCCAAAATTGATTGTAATATAATCTTATATAATGAATAAAATGACAAGTTGGTAGAAAATTTATTTTGAAATAATAATGTGAGTATAATACAAATCAAGGTATTATTCAAAAATGAAAAAAAAAATATATTAAAAATGAGTTCGAAAAATATATATTTAATAATTAGGCTATTTATACAAATTACCACCTATTTATATATAGGCTATATTGATCACATATATATAATAATATTTCATTATTCATTAAAGCAGAATGTTGTGAATTTTTTAAGAAATTGAATACAGTGTTATTTAAAAATATTGTTGTGATAAATTATTCCCCATTCATATAATTGTGTCCTTAAAATTTGGACATATAACAAACTGACCCAATTAGGCAGTAGCCACAACTACCACATTCTCGCCGCTATATCCCAGGGGGTGGATACCAACACCGCAAGGGATAAATTATATGTGAGGCCTTTTCCTAATTCACATATACCCACAAATAGACAGATCAATGTAAATGAGAAGAGTAATTAAACAAAATGAAGCAATAACTTGATAATAATAATTTCATTCAATTATTCTAGATATGACTATTGTATAATAATGTAAAGTGAAAAGTCAGAAAAAGGGAAAAATACCTGACAAACCTGAAAGATTTCTGAGATTGAAAAAATTAAAAGACTAAATGGGGATAGAGAATGTCAGGTCTTAAAATTTATGAATAAAAATTGAGATATCTCCAATAGGTTTGAAAAAATTGGATCCAATAAAATAAAGAGTTAAATTGAAAATTTTTTAAGGTGTGAAAGTTGGAATAACAAATCACTCCATAGTCCTCCACTCTAATAAATCCTTGAAAACTAAATCACTTATTTGGGTAAAGTGGTATCGTAATATCCCACAGAACAAATGATGTCGTTTGGTTGTACTTGTTGATTTCCTCCCCCGGATGATCTTCCCAACTGAATAATTCATTAATGGGATTTCACAAAATAGCGTATTTGTCCCAATGTATATGATCATCCATTCTGGTACTTATTCCCTCATATATTCAAGTAATAGCCCCATAGGGGAACCAAAATAAGACACGCTAAGAAGATATTGAAAACAATAATAATGAGAGAAGGACACTCGTGCAAAGGAGAGTCAAATTAAGTTCCCAGGAGAACAAAATCCCTTAGATGATTATCCTATGGTAATACTCACTTCAATGAAGTAAATAGGTGGTTATAAGATATTCTGTGGTCTACAATACCAAAAACCCATTGTAGACATATTTCCACTAAAATATAAATCAGATAACCCCTATTCCAATGATCACCCCACATCGGAAAATACAATGTAGGTGAAATTGTTCCCCACATATAAAAATAATACCTGATTAGAACTTGGTCCCAAATAGAAATACACTATCCAGGTGGAACAATATCTTGTGCAGAAAAATAATAAGTGGTGAAAACCTATTTCTTTATATCAGATCTCTATGTGTATTCAACCCTTACCAACATAGAAAAGCACTTTATAGGGGTAACCACATCCTACATATGTTTCTACAATTCAGAATACCGCATATTAGGGTATTCTATTATCCACTCTTTGTCACTCCATTTAGTTGTGATGTTTCACCTTGTTTTGGACAATCTATGAACTATTATAATGGAATAAATTAAAGGAACCTTCTAAATTTATCATACATATATTATACTTTCATCATGCACATTATTTTGTCCATTCATGTTTACATAACAATGGTAATAGGAGGCTTGTGGGTAACCCACGCTGCAAGGTGGACCCTTGTAATATTATCATGTTTACATTTCCATGGTAATGTGGGTTCCATCCTTGTTTTAGTCACATGAACCTCCATGTTCTATGTATTAAGTTGATCCACTAGAACTTCCCTTATATGAGAGAAAGTGATGAAAATTCACCTCCCTTCGAGAACATTTTTTAGGGTTTTCCCAATGATTTAAGCCTCTACCCTTTCTGGCAGGAGGCATCACCATTTCTCTTCTATTCCTCTACATAGGAAATATATGAATATGTAACCAAATTTGAATATATAAAATAAAAATAATAGTGTGGAAATTGGAAAACTCAAACCACTTTATCTATCCCTTTGGGATCCAACACCATCGATCAGCTGATAGGGTGAGATTTCATGATCATCAAATCTAAGATCCCTCTAGTTTCTAACACATAGAATAACTCATGTGGGATTAGAGGTTAGTGGTGATTTTGACATCCACATGATTCATCAACATCCATACAGGTATCTATATAGATGTAACAACCATCATCAAGATCCAAATGGGCCTCCTCTATAGGTTTATGTCTTTATCTACCGAACTACATGGGCTTTGATTCCAAACAAACTAGGATACATAGGAAACATACCTGATGTAGAAACCCAAAATCCAAACCCATCTGGATTTACTATTGAGAAGTTCCCCATTAAATAATTCCCATTCATGAGGAATAACATATCTCATGGGCCCTGTAGACCAACTCGACATAAGTCTCTAAGAATCCTTTATTTAGAACCTTTTATGTAGATATCATCACTACATGAAATTAACCATAAAGGTTTGGTTATCTTTATATGATCGTAAAATGTGATTTCCACATTTAATGGAACCTAACTAAATGTTTCACGATTCCTCTTAGGATGATACATATGAATTTTGTCTTGTGGGTTTGATCTTAATATCAAAAAAGTTTCTATCTGTCATAGATGATGGAAAACTCTAGATTTACCCATATAAAAGGCATAAAACCGGTATTTTCCTACCAATAAACCATGAAATTCATGAACCATCAACGAAAGGATAACATTGGTGGAGAATATATGATATATACAGATTCATCCTTTGATGGATAAAATTTGTTTCATAGCGATGATTCCAAACCCATGAATGATAATTATAGGATGTTACCTCATGATAATCAGTAACATAAAAATTATGTAATGATCTATGGATTTATGAAAGATTCATTATTCTAAAAGAGATTCCCATAATAAGGAATAATTTCCCCCCAAATCATGTGATGAGCCTCAATTCCCATCCTTTCAAGCAATGAATGTTCCTAATTATAATTCACCATGTCAGGAATCAAACATATTCCATTGGAAAGTTGGTCCATGTATCATTGATATGTAAACCATTGATGTTTTATTTCAAATCCACAGAAAAACCCCATTTGAGAATTCTTGGATGTGATGGACCTGATGTGAATTATTGTATGATTCTCAACCCCTTATAATCAATCTTCAGGGCCCAATGAATATTCTTCCATAAAGACAATGGGGAATCCAACCCGAATGACTTGACTATGAAATTTACTTGACAAGATAGAATGGAATTAGTAATTGTACCCCATAATTACATATCGTTGAGGACCCAAACACATCATCGACGTGAAAAATAATGTGAACCCTATATGAACCCTTAAACATGGTTCTGGTGTTACCCCACTTCAGGACCCCTTGGAATACAAAATGGAAGTGTTTCAAATGAGATAATCAATTATAGAAGTCTTCATTATATGAAACCTTGAAGAGGGTTTTATTTTTATGTATAATTCATATATGTTGTTGGAACCCTTAAAATCGTTAATATATATAGTGTAATATCATAATTGTTCTTATAGACACACATCAGGGACCACGGAGGTTGTCGAGTACTCGATGATGTATAGGACTCCATCACCCACACCACATATACAATGCTAGGTTTCAAATTAATTGGTTATAAATTACCATCCTAATAGTAATTTCCCTACCATAGAGGCAGCTTGATATTTCCTTTAGTCATTGATGCCCCACCAGTCATCCACCCAACAATGTTCAGTAGTCCAGAACAAGGAGGCTCTATTAGCTGTCTGCACCTATTAGGTAGCATGTACCCAAAACACATAGCCCAAGTGAACTTTCTATTAAACTAAGTCCCCAAATAAAATCAAGAGGGATGGGTACCATGCAATTATGAACCAAAAATCATCATTATCTCAAATGATGGAACCCAACATGAAAATATTGTGGTAGAATTTTTGGTGAATCCTATTATCTCTAATGTATATCAATACAATCATTCTAATATGATGTATATAGATTGGAAGATCAATATTTCATATACATCTTATGAGGCCAACCATGAGAACAATGTGGCCTATTATGAGCATATATAAATTCATGGTTCTACTTACCATGAAATTTATGAAAATATGGAAGAAAATAGAAGGCATATACATACCCTTATCATTGTACATCATGTAAATTAGAAAAATATAGTGGAAGTAGATCATGAGTAGACACCAATATGTGATCTCAAATTTGATTCCCACCATTCAAATAATGTGGACAAAAAATAAAGCAGACCAAAAATCTTTTGGAAGTAAATAAATACCATTATAAAAAAATATTGAAACTCTTGAGAATTTGAAATTGCATATAAAATTTATGGATCCTATCAGTCAAATACTACATGAATTGGGAAGACAAGTTGGAATTCCCTATTGATAAGTTAGGGGACGACTCAAATATATACACTGATATAAGTTAATTAAGAGTACCTACTCGCAGAAAATTGATGACTGAAGAAGGAACATATTCCTACACGGACATTGGAATTCATATATGTTCTAATTACATCCATGGAAATCACTCAACAGATCCTATAAATTATGGAGGATCAGAAACAAATTCATAATCACATCCTATAAACAAGACATGATGTATTCACATACATTGAAAAAGAATGGATAAGGTCCCAAAAACATACCACCACAAGGGGGTGAATCATCCAAAAAATAGTGTGGATTCTCTTTAGAATACAGACATCCTTAATCTTTTCCAGGAGGTTCATCGACAATGTTACATGAAAATTGGATAATCGGTTTGACCACAAAAACATTTTCCAACTAGGGGACATCGGTCCACTATAGTGGATACGCTATGGTAGGCATATTTCCTTACAAATAGACAAGATGATTTCCATCATAAACTACTAGAAAAAATGATCTAATGAAATAATTATTTGAATATTAATGTTTTCATCCTCAAAAATCATCCATAGTTTCCTATATGATACCTACTAGAAATAAATCCCACCAATGGAAACTAGAAACTGGAGAGTGAAGTCATTAAATAACTTTTATAAATTCTATTGTTCTTCATTACACCAAACACATATCTCTTGTGTCTTGGGATCTTACTAACCCATTAAAAAATTATGGAATTTGATGAATCTATTGTGACAGTTGTCAGTGAATAATTTTATCCAGTTACTCTTATGGTCCACCCTAGATCATTGACAATGAAGGACTCATTTGTGGGAATAAAATGATCAATCATGATATCCTACATCTTGATGATAATCATTGTATCTATCCTCATGAACCAAATTCTATAAATATTGATGGTCCTCACCTTTCTTTTGTCCTCAATGATATCCTCCCTAGGGTATACATCATTAAAAATTCACCATGTAGTCTGATATCAAGATTGGACGGTAGTCCTCCCCATTATGGATAGAGATGTAAAGGCCATCCCCAGAGTGACACCTTAATTTATAAAAATATATCCTCCCCTTGTTGAATCTCAACCCGATGGTGTTATTCAAAGTATACAATACAATAGTTATCCCCATAGTCAGACATCAAACTATGATGGTATCCATATCTATAGCAGAACTCTCTACAATGGTGCTCCTCATAGTCGAATTTCATTTCGTCAATAAGTTCCTCCCATTACCCAGTCAAGTATGAGGATGCCTTCCTATTCTAAACTGCATGGAAATAGGGTTTCATCCATGTTAGATTCCCTTTCAATAACAAGTGTTACACTTTCTTATCCATCAGATGACCCATGATAATGATCTTTTTTTGATCCATGCCCAGACCATTCACTTATTAATGAGACACTCACTAGATCCACTACTAGTGACCATGTAATGAAGAAGTATTCATGTTGTGATGATATATAAGTGGGGTCCTTGGTGGATGAAGAAAATAATATATTTCTCATGAGTATAAAATAATACAAGGATGATATACTCGTCATGTATTAGCCCACTTATACATCATAGATTGAAATAGAAAGGGAGTTGAAAAACCATTCATATATAATAGTCATCTCAATATTTGGACTATTATCTACCACTCAAATTTATTTATAATTTTAATGTCTAAAATGTCAATATATTCAGAGAGCTTAATCACAAAATTTACATATGCGTCCATCTATCTATGAGATGACCAAAATAAGAGAGGTTACAGAACGATTTCTAATATTCTTTCCTCAATTCACTACATAATATTCATATTCTACTAGATGATGCTTCACTTATAGTTAATATTTAGTGATGGAAAGAACAAGGACATTTTCCCTATTTTAACCATTTCACCATTTAGAAGAACCAATTAGAAATAAGATCCTATAATTTTATTCTACAATAGATGAAATAATGTGAATTCCATTTTAATGAAACACAACAAGATCAATAAATAATTCATAGCTATAAAAGGTTTTATGAAGGTTGAGATAAAGACATGAAGTGTCTCTTGAACTAGGAAAGAGAGAAAATTTTGAATCCTTATATCATAAGGTATGTTAACCATCTAAAAATAATAATTTCCATCTAGATTAATATTCAATGTGCTGACCTGACACCGTATCAATATCACACATGAATGATAATGTGCAAGAACATGCGAGCTGTGATAACAGCAGAAGTAGACATTGTACAGAATGATCAATATCCTATTGGTATGGTAGTATTTTTAACACAAAGTCTCTTATATGGCTGATGAATCTATTCCATGGAACCATAATAAAAAAATGTTGGAAGCCCTATATCACCGATCAAGTAGAATTTATACCTCATTCATTCGCACAGTGGACATAAGTCTCTCAAAATTTTTGGAGGACAAAAGCTAAATATGTATCATGTTTTATCCCATATCAATTCTCATTCCATCCAAGAAGGGATACATTTTATTAAGCTGTATAGAGGTTCCCTTAATGACAATCATCATCAAGATTCATGAATAGGAAATGAGAGGTGAACGGAGTGGTCCAGTAAGGGATGCTAATAATCCTACAATAATTCATCTTATCCTAAAATACCCATAATACACTGTGAATTGGTGAAAATTCTATATTTAAACCCAATAGAGAGTTCTAAGAGTAATGAAAATACTGAAGAGAATGAAAAGGATGATTCCACCTCCAATGTGTTCTACAATAAAAATGAATATGTTTATATCCAAAATTAGAGGACGAACTTAAATATAAGAATTAAAAAAATCAATCCCCCGTAAAATCCTTAGAAAACCTCAAATAGGTAAACTAATAAAATAAATGTTGTATATTACCCCTCTTACTATGTTGATGATAAAGATGCCATCACAATTGTAGAAATATTTTCATAGAAGGATAATGAAATCAATGTGATATGATGAATCAACGATGAGATGATACATGGAATCCATCCTATGGAATATTCTCCCTGGGTAGATCCTCAGTGTACACTTCCATTAGGAATACCTCACCCACAAGGGTTTTTCCTAGAAATTGAAGCAATTATATAAAATCCTCCAAAAACATTTCATTGACAAAAATTATACCTCTAACAGATCTCAGATGTATATCAATATTCACTCCATTATTGAGAAAACCAAATAAATTCTATTTAAATCATAAATAGATTTATTTCTATGTGTATCCACCTGAAATTATGGATAAACCCACATAATAGGTCTTTCCCATCACTACATTGGTTATTTTCCATGATCAAAAAATCACAGAACATGGGCATATCAACATCATCTTGTCACATCAAGATCAATTGGAATCCATGGAGTTATGGTGGGAATTGGTAAAACTATTTAAGAATCCACAATCTGATTGGTTGATAGACAACCATCGAAATTAAATTTCTAGATTCACATGTTCCCAACAGTCAATGGATAAGGTGACCCAGAATAACATACGACCCACTAAACATCTTATTGATACCCCATTATTGGAACCCCAGAGAAACAATAAGCTGAAAAACATAGATTCTTCATATGAACACAATAAGGATCATCCTATGTGTGGAATATTAATTTTATAGATCAGATGAAAACTAGATGGGAGAATCTCCATATGTGGTTTCTCATACAGTTCATTAAAATATTGAAAATGAAATAAGTCAATGACCTGAGAAATTGAAAATATAAAAATAATAAGACAGTATCAGATAAAATTTTCATATAGAAAGGGATGAACCACTCATTAAACCAACCATGCCTCAAGTAGTAGATGATTTGTCAATTTATTGATACCCTCCATGATGGGTTGGGAACACTAATCATCCTGGTGATGAATAAAGTAGGGTTAATGGATTTTTCATCTATTTTACAATGAATGGAGGACTCTATATGTCATAAAAAGCTCAAATAATTGAAAACTATATCAATCCCATAAAAAAGTGGGATAAAAACTGAAGTGGTATCCATTACACAAATGCCAGCCCCTATATCCACTCTAGATCCAAGGATCACCCCATTCCATACAACTCCACATAGACATCAATAGAAACCCATACCTAAACAAATTGAGCAATGAGGACCCTATAGAAATCATTTATAGGAATGGCAGAATAATTTTTTGTCATTCGAAGATCATAAATAATGTTGGTATTTTAAATCATCAATGAACTGTAAATTTCTATGACTTCTAGAGATGAAATGTTATGATGAGGAATGAATGGCCATATTTTTCCCCATCCACCTTATATTAGGACATACCATCAAATAATTCTTCATTTTCAAATACATACACCTAAATATGATAGATTCAAGACATGTAAAACATTGATCACCACCATCACTTTTGGAATATGATTCCACTATATCCCATGAAGAGTGATGCGAGTATCACAAATTTGTTAATAGAGGTGAATAATAGTTGTATTGTTCTATTACATAGATGGAAATCAACTGAGTTCAATGAATTCACCTTGAATAATTGATACAAATAGATATACTACTAGTTTCTCCCCTTGCACTATAGTTAAATCCATCGACCTGAAGAACCATTAGAATCTAGCATTTAAAAATGTTTTTTTCAAAAAGAAATAGAATAAGTGAAAGATGATAAATATAAATCATGTACAATGTCAAAATTTAATATCTATGATTTTTCTCCATTAGATATATAATAATGGAAACTACCCCACCATATGACACCACATGAACAAGTTAGTCAGGAAGATTCATCATTGGACAATAAGTTGATATTCAGCTCCACTAATGGCATTCAAATAATTGATAACATATCTGATTATTAGTATGGATATGAGTATAAGTTCCCTACATCAATATAGGTAACTAGAGGATTATGTATTGGAGATAAGGATACCATGGATGAAGTATCCATGGAAAAAAACACCCAACTGCACCCCAAATCATAATATCAATGATGAAGAAACCTGGTTAAGATCTATTTAGAAGGTCCAATAAAAACAATAAAATACCCATGCACCTGTCAGAAGTCACACTAACCAAGTCATTATTGAATATCCATTATACAAAGGACATTTTTTATATGGTCCTCAGTGGGTTGACATACAATCCTGACCCATCCCAAAAAATAAACGAGTACCTTCAACTCATATCTCGAGGGCTCATCCATCTACATAAAATAATCAGGAAACTAAAGCACAACCTAGAGATAATACCTATGGTCGGACGTGACATCATATAGACTGGAGGTACAACATTGTGCGATTTCTGGCCACAATAGTAAAAAAAATTCAATAAAATACTCATTGGGTTTGTTAAAATTCCTCAAGGAAGAACTCAAAACTTCTCTACAGATCCCCAGGGTGTTGGAAGCCGAAGTGGCCACCCCCAAAGTCTACCAAATAGTTACTAAAGTAGAGGAATCTCTATAAAGTTATCTAATTCATGGGTGAAGAAGATATTAATGTATAATATGGAAAAATTATACTATTTTATGAGTCCAAAAGGATAAATGTTGTCGACATTAAAAAATTTCTCGTTGACAATGGATCCAGATTTAACGGTATCCCAGTACAAACATAATGTCATCTAGGTTGCGATGAAGATAAACATATAACCTCTATCAGTACCATGTGATGTTATAATTAATGTTGAAAAAAGATATAGGGAAAAATCAAGCTCATGAATCAATTTTTGTACCATGTGAAGAACTCATAATTTCAGGATATTTAGAAAAAATAATATTCAACATTCTACTAGGAAGGTCATAGTTACATGAATATGAATCAATTCCTTCATCCTACCATAAATGAATAAAATACTACATTAATGGATAATTTGGAATTTTTTATGCTAATAAGGCCTCATTTGAAGACATTAAATATAATTATATCATTGAGGGATATAATTATAGTAATGGGAAATATCACATAGTCAATAGTATTGATTGGGTCACTACCCAAGACGATTTGTAAATGATCCTAGTATACCACTTATATAACACCCCAGACCTGGTTTCCAGTCAGCAGTTCCCAAAGCTCGATGGAATACATGTCCTCAAAAGAATCTCTCGAAATTATAGCAGCTACACTCTAGTTTCGAGCGCTTATGTGGGTAATTTAGGTGACTGTTACCTCATTAAAAATGTATATCATAGTGTATGTCAGATACATTCTATAGATGAAGTAGATAAATAATAATAAAACTCAAAAGTAAGACATGGTATGAGGATATATAATAAATACATAAATGACACATACTAAATGACTCATATGAAAAATGATTCTAGAAAACAACCAGAACATGTGTATAAAAATAAAACACAATACAAGTACCCAAAATGAAAAAAGGAAAAAAAATCATACAATATCGCTAGTACCATCTTGGTCCCATTATCCCATACTCAATGTAAATGATCAACAACTAATGTCATAAAAAATTATCCTATTATCACATAAAAAATATAATCTTTTGTGGTCTACAATGTGACTCATATAGCGTTTGAGGTAAACATCCCAGTAGGTAACCACAAAAATGGTAATACATTTCTAACAAGAATAGTAAATAGGCTTGAGTAAACATTAATTTATGTGTCAATTCCCCATAAATATGTATTATAGAAAAAAGTAAAACCAATAAGCCTCTCAAGATTCCATGAAAAAAGTGTTATTTCTAATAAGATGGTTCTTAAAAAAAATTAAACGAGTAACAGGAACATATCGTTTATCCATCCATACGCTATCCACACATACTTGCTGTATAATCTAACCATTTAAAAACCTAACTACCATTCCTTATAAATAATTATAAACGATGTAGATCTGGATACAAGGTATCACGAAACAAGTTATCCTCATCGATTCTAAGGATAATATCGATGGAATAACACTAAAAACACTAGTTGGATTCCTAGGAGCATGTGTAGTAACATGTCCTATGCGATTCCTTGAGAGTCGAATCCAAGGGGTAGAAAGTCTTAAGGCATCCAATAGAACCAAAACCATGGGGTGATACTCGATCCATGCCATCCAAAACCTTTTCCATGTTCATAGAGATCCATCCATGGAATATTTTTAGACATTAATCTATTTTACATCATATAAAGATTCAATTCCATATGATTATACCCACTCATATTATAACATTAATTCAGTTCCATATAATGTGTATACCCACTCACTTAATACATTTTTTACTAAAACATCACATCAGTATACCCACTCATGCATTCCACTTCAATTTAATCATCTCAGATGGTTATACCAACCCTTTTATAATACATTCGAATAAAACATATCACATGGGTATACCAACCCATTTATCACAACTACTAAGATACAATTTAAGAAATTTATATCATCCAATGTGAAAACTCTCCCTCATTTAACAAATATCATTCAACCATATAATAATTTAAATAATTTCATATGATTATAACACCATGAAAAAAGGTATAAGGTATCCTTATCATGTCGTTCAAACCCATATAATTATAATTGAGTTTTTTTAATTAGGAATATCAATAACACATTCCTAGGATTGTTCATTGAATGTGAAAACCAAGTCCAATCAATTGTGCACCTTAAGGGTGGCCTATGGATGGGGAAACAACTACCAAACAATATTAAGGAAACAATATACATCCTTAATAAGTCATATTTCTTCTATTTCAAGTAATTTTTTCAAAATAGAGGTTGTGAAAGAATGTATTGTGGTAACCGTAATAGTCAATGGCAATAAAAACCCCATAATATAAAATAAATTTATATACCACCTACCTCGGATAATTTTTTGAGTTCAAATCTATTATCAAGTCTTGATTCTTTGAGGATTAGAAGAAATTTGTAGATCACAACACAAATGAGAATTTAGGGAATATGATACTATTATCAAATAGCACAATCAATATCCAGACGAATTGAGAAATTATAAAAATAATTTTATATCATAATGATTCATGTCCAATGAGACTAACATAATTCAAATTGGAGGATAGATGGAGGGATGGTATCACATCCATATTTAGTCTCAATAGTTAGATCAAAATTGCGACCCACTACTATCCTGAGTGTGAAATGAATTTAGGGTATACATGGAATTTTAAAATTAATTTAAATATTAAAAATATAAAAAATAAAAATGGCTAGATTGTCCACTAACACAGTTTACATTAGGGCTAGGGGAACCCACATAGTATACTCATACGTTTGAAAACCCATGAGAAAAATATCAACCAATTTCTAATAAAATAATTACTTGGACACACAAGATGCAACTTTTCTTGAATGGTTTCCACAACTACGTGCCCTATAAGAACATTATGTCTAGAAACCCATGGATTAGTCAAACTATGTGCCCGTCCACCCCCTGAACAGGTAGTACAAACCATGCGACAAGCGAATTTCATCCAAAAACATAGATCCATTCTCTGAACAAGTCCCAAATAAATCAATAAAAATTGTGACAATGAAGGGTATTCACATTAGTTCATTATTGAGCATTAAAACATAAATATAAGGGATCCATTTCTCATATGAAATCAAGGGTTAATACAATATTTACCCTTAATAGTAATTTTCCCTAGAATTTATCAATAAATTTGGGTAACGATTCATCTAAGAACAACTCTAGCCAATGAGAAAATATATCAGACCCCCACTGCCAAGTCTAACCCTATAAACCCATTTTATACTATACTAATGGAATTTTCCAGCATCATAGAACCTTTTTAAACCTATTTAGGATACTAATCAGATGATTATCAAATGATGTATCAACCTATAACTCAACCTCCTTTAGAAGGAAAGCATAAGACTAGTCTCAGTGGCACAATAATAGATGATATGTGTGGAATATTTTGTGAATGGATTTGTACCTTTAAGGTAATTTCCATTGATACGATACCAACCCAACTCACCCCAATATCTATAACGACCAGACATTTCGCAATGATAGACTTCCATATCTCTAGATCCATCAGTCTTCCAACCATGTGGAAAAAAAACAAGAAAAGAGGATCTCCGAGGTCAAATTCTGTAGGTCATTTGTGGTGATTGGTGTTTTATTTCTAATGATATTGTGTTATATCCATATTATTATGAATCAACTAGACCTTCTCATAAGTCTCATGAACGATATACATTCCAAATAAAGTAGCATTACCTTTCTCCAACTAGTATAGGGGTGATCAATATGGCCTACCATACAAATACTCATAAGGTTCCATCTCTATCATCGCTTGATAACTATTATTGTAAGATTACTCAACCAGGGGAATGTGACTCACCCAGGAGCACCAGAAATCTAGGATTAATCCTCGCATCATGTCCCTGAACACAAGTATCATACTCTCTGATTGGCCATTAGAATGATGGTGGTATGTTGCGATAAGTAGAACATTTGTACATAGATCCCTATGTAAACACATCTTGAAACATGACATAATGTCAGTGTTCCTTTAAATACTAATAGTGTGCCAAATAATGTTTATTCATACCATGACATTAATTTAAATCTTTCAAAACTCATCAACATTGATTGCCTCCTTGATCTGAAATAAATGATAATCCTTTGTGAGTTACTCTACAACAACCCCAAAAACAACATTACCTTAACATACCATCAAAAAAATATTCATCAAATCTTTCACAACATCATCTCGGTTACATTTTACAATAGTTAACTATTGTAAACTCCAGACATGTCGATGATGTTTAACCTACACCTGAAGATAGGTGGAACACATTATAACAACTAGCAACCTCTCTCTTCATACCCAGATACAAGTACTAAAAACTCAAGTCACAGTATATATTTGTGACTCCATGATTAAATTACCAAGATCTGTCATGGTACTCTTGCATAATATCCTCTATTATATCCATTGGAATTCAAACAAAACCAAGGAAATGTTTGATCCCATCCTCAATTACGTCCAACCAATAGGTGGATCCTCACATGCCACACTCTCCCATGGGACTAAGACCTCTAAATCTGCTAGCTTCCTCTTCTGTAAATTTTCTAGAAGGGTAGAGGTCATGATAAAGATGTTAAATATGTTTTCCCTTATTTTACATCAACCTCCGAATGTATCTCATCGAAATATGCCATAAAATTCCACTCACTAATAGCATTCTTCACTTCCTATATTTGACTCCTTCTACTCATCACATCGGCCACTTCATTTACTTTAATAGGTGTGTAGGAAATCTCAATTAAATGGTGTGTATTTACTGTACCCACCTCCACCTCCTCAAATTTAGATCACATAGTGAAAAAAAGATAATTCTGGATTTTTTTTGTCCATGTACAACAAAAAATGCTCTACCACTAAATAGATTCTCCATATGTTTTGTACATTAACAAATGAAAGTAACTCAAGATCATGCGTATGGTAATTACAATCACGTGGGCACAACTATTGAGACCCATAAACCATGACTTTATCCCCCTACATCAGAACTAATCCAAGGATAATACATGAGGCATCTTAATAAAAAACTGCGTCTCTTACCCTATTCTAACAGTATTAGGACTGATGCTAATGTAAAAATAACATTTACATCTAAATAGGATATGTCACAAGAATCTAACCATACAGTCTTCAAATACATTGTAATTTTTATCATCAACGACACGAATAATCATTAGAAAAAATTTTTGAAAGGCCTTTAGTAACCAAATAGACCCACGAAACGCCATATGTAGAAACTAATAGTGTGTTGTTCCCATAAAAATAATGCTCTCACTTTCTCAAGGTCAACTGACACTACAATATTTGAGATGGTGTGACTGACAATGTTAATTTGATCCATCAAATATTGGTATTCTGTATGATTAGTATATAACTATTTCCCACTCAGTGTAAAAAATAATATCTTAATATGTTTTCAATTTTCATCTACCTTTTGACAATTCACCTATATATCATCTAGAAAAATTACCAAAAAAGTGTACCAGTAAGGATAGAACACTAAATTCATCAATTCCATGAAAAATTATGGTGTGTTCTTATTGAAGGATGACATAATATGATTCTCATATAAGTTATACCTATAATGAATTGATATGTGATATATATATTTTGGTAAAACACATAAATGGTGATATCCTAACTTCAAATAATTTTTATAGAACACTCAGGATCCTAAAAGCTGGTCAAACAGATCATCTATTCATTAAAATATATATCGTTTTTTTAAATTATACTCATTCAATTTCTGGTAATCCACACATATCCATATAGTAACCTTATCCTTTTTCACAAAAAGACCGAATAACCCCATGGAGAAGTACTGGGTCAAATTAACCCCCATCTCCTTCCAACCCTGTAGCATCCTTTCTATCACATGCAACTCCACAGTATCCATCTTATGAGGATAAATTGATATAGTTGAATCTCATTGTATTAGCTTGATAGAAAAATCAACCACTCTATCATGAGGAAAACTATAAAATTCTCCTGGAAACACATCCCTCAATCATTCAACCATTGGAGGAAATTCTAGCAGACTCCCTACCTGGTCATCTAAAAATGGACTACAGATTTTTGCTATTATTTATCCCAACAAGAAATGCTTTGGTCCAGCTCACCTTTCATTAGCATCACACTCACTCTTTTCAGTATTAAATACACCCTCTGGTAATGTGAAGGTCACCTTCATACCACATCAGTAAATGTAATCTATATAAGCAACTAGATAGTCCATTTTTATTATGATGTAGAATCCTGTCATCTTGAGGACATAAGGATCCCAAATGAGGTAAAAACCACCTAAATGAAGGGGAAAATCACAGAACTAGAACACATATTGTGTTATAATCCCCAATATACAGACTATAATAATAATTATCTTAGAACACATGACAACAAGCTTAAGGCTTTTCACCATATATGAAATATGAAACTACGTGATCCAGCTATATCAAAAAGAAAATAAGCTATAGTAGAGGCTACTAGGAATGTACCCCTTACCAGAGATAGTAGAGAACCCTGTAACATGCGGTAGGATGGGAAGAATAGAACTTTCCTAATCCATATGGTTGTGATACAACCTCACCACCTGGAGTAGGCTCACATTGAAGTCTAAATGTAATTGGGGTATGGATTCCTCTGCCACAACCACTACCACCTCATCCTGATCAGCCAGCACTACTCAAACTCCCTTCATGATGTGGAGTTGAGGAAACTATGCTAGATTTTCATGTTAGAGATTCCCCATAACATTCATAGTTATGGGGAAGGTCCTAAAAAACAACTAACCAAGGCCCATTTTTTCTACTTCAACACTTAATTGGGTCACTGTTGAACTGAATCATCTTGTGGCCATAGAAGACTCATTAATTAAATATATTTATCCACCAGGACCTATAGAATGACATGATCTTATCATGAAGGAATCTTCAAAACCATTATTCCTTTATAAATATGGAATACCAATAGGATGATAAGCAGTGCTAACCTCCTCTATGCCCCCTAAATACCTTCACGTTATACTCTGTAATCAGTGCCTGATTCACAATATCAGTTATAGAAGTCAATATAAACATGATGACTTGTTATATGAGATCATTCTAGTGACCTTCCTGGAAGCACCTCACTCTATACTTATCATCAGAGAGGTACAACATCTCTAAATGATGAAACTCTTAAAAGTGTATCGAGAAATCCATAACCATTATCACACCTTTTTTTAGAATCTTGTAGTCACTATCGAACTCTTTTTACTATGTCTCAAAGTAGATGTAGTCATAGAACCAGGTCTGGAAATTAGTGTAACTCATATCTCATAGCTAGTCATCCTGGTTTATAACATCCAAATATTGTGTTTCTATTCCACATTGAATGTATGTGGGGATATTGACCCTCCTATCATGTAGAATCCCATGACGGTAGAAGATATCTTGCTTGGTCTCAATATATAACTCAACATTATATGGTTTTTCGTCCCCATAATATGTGTGAATTTGATGCTGCTAGAACACCCTCTATAGCTCAACCATTGTCGAAATAGGATGTGGTGTCACCTTGAAAGTATTCATATAGTGATAAAACCCATCGCGATACTATAACTCAGCAACAATGTCTCGAATAACATCCAGTTTTAGAACTGAAACTATTGGAGAAACAAATGGTATCCCCTGGACTCCCACATCCATAGTGTCGTGTTCATCTCCTTCACAAACATTGACTAGATGTTGTGGTAGTGGTATGTCTATACAATAAAAATGAAATTCTCAGAAAAGAACAATATCATAGTCAAATATCAAAACTGTAGGCTAGATCAAGCCCCCTAAAATAAAATCATTTCCCACATTCTTCTCTTAAAACCAATATTTTATAAAGAACAGTGACAAAAAACACATGAAATGCTGCCTATAATCCCTATCAAAATATGGCTCCCCAATGTTCTGATCGATGTGGGCCCATATAACATCATGAATCAAAATTTTATGATCATACATTTCATAATCTATCTCATTCAGTTTAATTTTAAATAAGAGTCAAAAAGAATATCATTTCCATGTCCATAAGGTCCCATAAAACTTATGAATTTTATGATACAATCACATTTCTATACACTTCCCAAATTCTATCACAATAGAATACATAGTGATAAAAGCACCTATCACAATTTCATGCATCAGGTAGTGTATCTTAAATGTCATGGTATAATGCATGGAATGTGATTTCTAACACGTACCTATATGATGCATGAGATGGAATACTCTTGTATATTCATGTTAAATAGATGAATAACCACAATCATATAAATATTAGTGACATAAATACAGTGTGTCACCCCATTGTGAAATCAAATCAATTATAACTATCAAAATCATGAAAATAACAATGCCACTTGAGGAAATTTGTCATTTCCCTATATGTAGGGTAGCTACTCTCCGTCACATCCCATTACCAAATTTCATTACCTTTTTATCCATATATATAGTCTCCAAATAGTAACACAAATCTGAAAATAATATCATTTGATACAACTTTATTACATCATGGACCTAGTTCCACTCAATAGTAACCTGATCTGGGTTGGAAACATGTCCTCAAGAACATCCCCTAAAATTATTGAGGTTTACAACTAGTAGTGAAGGCCTAGGTTAGTCATTCAGGAGAATATTCCCACATTAATATTTTATATCACATAATTTTTCAGATAAATTCAAAAGCATAAGCTACTATATATGGAGATAATTATTCAGTAATACATGAATGAATTATATTTAATAAATCATGAAATGTCACATACACAATGCTGCAAATGATACATGTATCTAAAAAATAGCCAAAATAGGTACCTTGATATGAAATACAATACTAGTAAGCAAAATGATTAAAAGACCAAAAATTATATCTAACATCACAAGCCTTAGCTTGGGATATTCCCCCTACACCAATGAAATGATCAATAACTGGTTTATGGTAACATTCCCCAATTATCACTCATGACCATATACTTTTTGGGTCCCCATGGAATCCCAAATACTGTGTATGATATACATCCCATTATTCCACCTTTATGTCTATACAGTTATATGTAGCATAATGTAGTATACCAAAAAGTTGCGATTAAGCATTAACATAAGTGTGAATGCCAATAGAATATGTCCACAGTAACATGTAAATCTATAAATCATGTTAAGTCTCAATTCAATGAGTGTTTGAACCAAACAATGAATTTATAAGAAAAATAAAAAAAGTAACACTACCTTTCAGTACACCCATCCAAAACCTATCCACCACATTACCATATAATTTATCCATGTCATATCCACACAGCCTTTCCATAAAACAATGTGTAGACCATGAAGGGATGGATAAAATTAATCATGATTAAAGGCATCCTTAACGAGTCTGCGGAATATTTATTTGGAAACCAGATTAATGAACAAGATGGATTCCTAGGATAATGTGTACCATCATGTCCCACACATGTCCATGAATGTTGGATCCAAGGGGTAACAAGGCCCATGGAATACCTCAGAATCAAGGCCCTTGGAGAATACTCTATCAAATGTGTCCATTACCATGTTCTTGATAATTGGTGAGCTATCCAGGGATTCTTTACAACCATTCATCGATTTATTGTCACATAATAATTCCATTCTATATGATTCAACCAACTCATATAAGATCGTCCATTCAATTCCATATAATGATTATACCCACTCATTTAATACATTTCATACAAAAAAATCATATGAGTATACCCACTCATGTATTCCATTTCAATTTTATCACATCACATGGGTGTACCCACCCTTTTTCCAAACATTCTAATTAAACATATCACATGGGTATATCCACTGATTTATGCAAACCGCTGACAATCATTTTAAGAAATTTAAATCTACAATTGAGTATACCCCCTACCCCTCATTGTTTATCCAATTTTATTCATTCCATATAATTAAACTAAGTATATAATATTATGATAACATAAGTCATGGAGGATAAAAATATCATAAGAATATAGTTCATGCCTATTTAATTATAATTGTTCTTTCTAATCAAATAAACTCAAGAACACACAAATTGTGTGGTTCATTAGAGCAAAAAACCAAATCAAACAAATGTCGCACCCCCTAGGTGGACTCGGGTTGGTGAAAAACAGCCAACACATCTCAGAGAACCTATTGGAATCCCAAATAGTTTCTATTTAATCTATTTCAAGTAAAACGTTCATGATCTAGGCCACGTCGGAATGTTCTGACGGCGGCGTATTATACTATAGCTCAAGATTGAACCTAGAGATGATGTAAATGTTTACACCATATACCTTATCTCGTTTGGGGAGCGATCATCATGTAACAAGTCTGGATTCATCCATGTCAAGGATAAATCATAATAATGGAAGATGAATGGGAATTTAGGGCATATGACCCAAAAAAATAGAGCAATCGATATCCATAAGAATAAAAAATGATAAAAAATAACATATATCTTATAGATGCAGATAAGATGAGACGAACCACATTAGGATCATAGTTTAGCTAGAGAACTATGATAAAATTTTACTTTACGCTCAATATGAGAAACAAATTTTGAGTTATAGCTACACATAGGGTTAGATGAATTTTAGTTATAAAAATAATATTTAATTGAATTAAAAAGTATAAAATCACAAATTATAGGGGTCACACAATTTATCGTCATGATTTATAATAGACCAGGTAAACCCATACGGTTAACATTCACAGTTTTACAAACTGTGTGTAAACCATTTGAAAATACTCAATCACGTTCTTCAAAAATTCATACCTATTCTCATAGGTGTGAGACTTCTCGTTCATGGTTTACACCAACTTTTCAACCTGTATGAAACTTATATCTTGCATAACACGATTTATTAAAACCCCATGGACATCCCCATATGATTTTTACTAACCGTGAGAAATTCCATTTAAATCTTAAAACATATTTTTGGGCTCAAAAAAGAGCCATAAATCACAAAAACCTCCATGGAGTTGGTTTTCACATTAAACTATATATTATTATTAAATCTTAAAATGAAGGTATTCATATCTCCATGTAAAACATGGGTTCTTACACCGTCAAATATATCATTGATGAAAAAATATTACCCATCAAGAAGGATGGGTATATGAGTCATAATTTAGACATGTACATAGTATTCTTCACAAAATCAGTAATCAACACTAAGACATGTTGTGTTGGAAAACATGTTGCCTCCACACTCATTGGTGAATGATCGAACGGAAAATCCTTCAATACATCCCATAAGATCCATGAAATCCTACATCCATCACAATAATAGAATAGGATTTATATTCACCCAATGATGATGAAGACATTAACTTTTCCCTCACTCCATCCTCTTAGGAAAATCCCCTATTTTTAGTTGGGTGAGAAGAATTCACTTCATTCTCTATATACAAAGGTATAGATTCATAACATAACCATGTAGAACAAATACTATGTCTTCTATCCCTATAATAGTAAGCATAAATTGTTGAATATTAGGAGGGAGAGGAAGTGGGGGAGGAAGAGGAGGAGGAGGAGGTCATTAGGGATGATCATCCAACATCTTATGTGGGATTATCCACCATTATTAATCGGCTCATTGAAATAAATATGGGTTTAAAATATGATCCAATCCCCACCTAGATTTTTGATTCCTTGTATCATGATGATAAACAAGTATTAAACTCCTTATACAGGCAGAATATGGATGTATTAACCTGTAATTACATAGTAATTTAAAGGCCAAGATCCCTGGGTTTCCACTAACAACCTGGGTCTACCCAAGGATCATCAGTGTTATAAACAAGCATATAGATAGGACAGACCTAATGAATGATAATAAAATAGATGTTGAAGTCAAAATGATCATCCGATCTATATTTATATAGGAGCTAAAATATTCAATGTGGATATATATTGTAGTTCCCATCAAAAATTAAAATTGAAAAGTCAGTGTCTGAATTGATTTAATGATCTCAAGAAGAACTGTCCAATGTGGGATTTCCAAATCATAAACATAGAAGTAATGATAATTTTACCCTCTTAACATTAACATATTTCATTCATGTATGGCACTTCCAGAGATAAAGAAATCCAAATGGCCCTATAAGATGAAGAATACACAATACTAAGATCCCCCTAAGCAGTGTTATTCTATCAGGTGATTCACATCACTTTAAAGAATGTTTTAGTTATATATAAATATGTAATGCATTTAATATTCAATCACATACATGGACTTATTTTTAATTCTATATTGAAAACATGGGTGTAAAATTTGGACTAATATTTGACCACCAAATGGATATGGAAACAATTTAAAACAAACTATGAAAACACAACTTGAAAATTAGCCACGTAAAACCAAATTTTAGTATTACCTATGGAAACTTTTCACAGAGTCATCATACATCATAATGAAATCAATGATGACCCATAAAAAACTGGATATCCTTTTCATACCATTACCATTGAACCTATATGATTTGATAGTAATTCATTTAAATTTATCATACATATGGAGATTCCTAGCCAACCTTGAAGGATATTTTTTTCCATTCACCTGGTTGACAAAAATTTGGGTTACAATTCAATTGAAAGTTGAATATATATAAGTATTCATAGTCACATTATATATATTTTATTCCCATAGGGGTTAATTCCTCCTTTTGAAAGATATCTACAACCATATGATGTTGTCTAGTTTTCTAGCAGGGTGGTCAGTTATCCTGTAGAAGTTTGAAATTTAGTTCAAGCCTCCAAAAGAAACCAATGGTCTAAAATTATAAGATATTATGAAAAAGAACACATTGGAAGAAATGAAATCATTGGATCATGAGTTATGTGATAAATATGTTTTCTCTTTTCAATAAGTCTATTAGATATGGGAGATGAATTTTGATGGTGCGTTTAAATTCTCGATAGGAAATATTATAAAAAACCACAAGCTCAAAAATTTGAGGATGGGAGTCATACTCATATATCTTGAAAATAAAGTCCTATCTTGCCCCTTCCTATTATTGGAGAAGTTATTGAACAAATAAGTGTAGTATTTGGAACTCATTGTAGGACTAGATATGGTACTTAAGATACTTGTAAAACACATGATGATAAAATTTGATTCAATAATGGTAAACAATCAGGTTAATATTGATTATGTTGTTAAAAATGAATACCCAATACCCAAGTTAGGCAACAAATGAAGAGTAAATGAAGAAATTCATTCATATCCCACATTAAAACATGTCCCATGATCATAATATTCATGTGAAGATGCATTGGAAAATGCATAAATTGTTAAATTTAATCAAGACTAGGATGAAACACTCACAAACATTATGCCGCACTAAATGGTATCACTATTAGTTCATGCCGACACAAAATAAATCAATGATATTAACCCAATCACTGATCCATAAGGTAACACATCCAACTACATGATACTCATTGTACATAGCTTTTAAATGGAATAGTTCCCACCATACATGGTAATGAGAGTGAAAACCTTTATAAGGGAAATTAACATTGTTCTATAATATGTACCAAATTGGAAAAAGGTACTCTATAAGTGGTTCTGGGACAGGATCCTCCTCAAGTGAATCAATGAATAATAAACTACTATTATCATTAAGTATGTAAACACTTAGGACTATGCTTCCCACCCATCAGTTTTTGACCAATCCCATCAAATTGGATGGATTGGATTACACTTTCCCACTATAAAAACCACTTCAGTAAATTCACCAATAAAAACCATTCTTTCCTGGTTCGTGAAAAAATAATCCACCAACCACCATATTAACCTCCCAAATTTTTTTTGCCATTATATATATGTTGAATAGACTTTATTAAACAATATACTACCACTCATGCTTGGAAATTCATGTATATTCATAGAGTAACCGAATTATTTTCCATAATGGTGGAGTTTTTACACCTAATCTAGGTTGGGTAAAAATACCCTATCACTTTTCAAAAGACAACAACATCATCGTATATAGTGTCCCATATACAATACTAGTGAACAAAAACACGGATACATGTTATAGTGTATTAGATAAATCTATATCTGGAGTATGATAACATGTCCAATCATTTTCCCCCTTCCATTAAGTGGATAACAAAAATATAGAGGCCTTCAACAAGACCCCATCCAATATATAATAGATGTTCATATATAAGGATAACATGTTGTGTCCTAGAACGATCTTCTATACACTGTGGGAATATCATTCCTTGACTAAAACTACCACCCAAGAAGGCCCATACTCATTCGTGTATTGGATAGAGGTGGTCCTTCACATTGAAGTTCAATTTCCCTCCCTCCGCATTTCCATATATGATAAAATATTAACATATGATAAATCCTAGAGAAGGGTAGATTAATAATACAATCATGAGGAAGAAAATTAAATAAATTTCACTATTTATAGGTTCATCAATACCAGATTGCACAATCATTTAGTAAAATGGTTCGCATATGGTAACTAATTAAAAGAGAAATGGTGCGGAGATTATCAAATAATCGTGATGGATAGATAGCTCCATACAGCTCCCACTAATGCACAGTTCTAGAAAAAATATTATACATGTCAACATGGTGATTCATTCGGACCAAATAACATTAAATTGTGATACAAATTACATTGAATCATGGGGATAAAACACACCTTACCATCATGATACACTCCTCTGTGGGTGAATCTCCTTTCTAATAAGTTATCTAATATTCCACAATCAATAAATATATATTTTCTTTATTCCAATCCACATGGTATATGCAGTGATGATTGGATATCATATATCTAGTCCATCAACAATCAATGAAAATGAAATGAATTCATCGTCTAGATATAAAAAACCTATGCAGTGATATTTTTTTACAGATGAATTTTTGGACTTACTCCCATCCGTATGGGATACATTGCCACAACCAAATATTTCTTCTTTTATCCCATTCATAAATTCTCTCAAATTTACTGCCTCTTAGAGTGTGTTCCCATCCAAAGTGTGTGTTGTGGCAGGGGCCTTATCAGACATCATTGTTGTTGACTCATGGAGACTGATACATGAACCTCATAGTGGATCCATCATGTACACCACATGATATTCAATTGTACATAGCTCATCCCCATAGTATGACACTAAACAATGTTTCAACCGTCATTATTTCATGGAATTAAACTACATTTTTAGTCATTACTTCAATCAAAAATTTCCCACACTACAAAAATATTTGTAATAGATAAAGATGAAATTTATATGTTATTGTCTGAGAGTAGATTCATGTGGTAATTCTGTTTCCCCATTACTAGATTTGGACCGATTACATTTTTCACTAGATATGTAGTGATGTATGGACTTAATGTCAGGGGACTGAATGTAAACAACTAGAAAAAAATTACCCCTCTACATATGGGTTATACCTGTATCGGTAATTCAAATCAAGAACAATATAATTATTAATAATCCTCCAAATTTGATACATAGTGTTGATCAAAATTCTTATCTTCAGTCTAGTCACCAGAGGTAAAAGATTCACATATCCTTCAACATAGTGCCTGATGTGTTGGAATAAACCTATTCTGCCACTTTTTTATCACACTGAGCACATCATATGTAGTATCTGGAGTTTCTTAAATGGATTCAACACATATAAAATGTGTGACCATCCACATCATATGGTCCTCGAAACAAGACCTTGAAATGGAAAAACATATTTACTCTTCCCAATAAGGTAACATGTGTCTTTACAACATGACATTAAACTACATAAAACTCTATGAACTTCATGTATCTTGATTTCAATTTAAAAGAGATACATAGTGACAACTAGGTATCATTTCATAGTGAAATATATTGTTAATTTTATTTCCAATCACCAGTTTTCACACAATGATCAATAGATGATAACTCATGTATGGGTACCTTGTTATGGAATCTATGTATAAATAAAAGGACAACCTCCCTCTTTATATGAGTTAGATCAATTTAGGTGACTTCACACATCATGGATATTTATAATCAAAACGTTCCTTAAATACCCAGACAAATCCCTTTAATTCATCTCACTATATGTGCCCGGAAATTTTTGATCTTCGCAAACATCCTTTAGCCATAAAAAATGGAGGGAAAATGTATTGTGGAATTTATTATTTGAATATGTAATATACTCAATTGATGGATTTACATATATTTTAAACAAACAAATGGAATGTCAAAAAAAGGAAAATTCATCATTAAGAGTTGATTTTCCTTTTTCTGTATGCACCAGTGGTTTCCATGCCCTATATAATGTCTGGTGGACCATGAATCCCCAGAATAATGGTTTACACATTCTTATCCCTCGTTTTTAAGGAATGTTTGAACATCCCAAACTGATGAACACCTATTAGTAAATGTTTCAATAACACATGGTTCTATTTCTACGATCTAAAACCACAAAACCTCGTAGTTTCCGCACAACATGACATTTAACTGCATGGCCGAAGTCCAAGTCACATGACACCAAACAAATGAAATTCCAAAAAAATATATGTGGGTTGATTATTAACCTGATTGGATACATATAAATTCCACGATCATCATTCTTATGTACAACCATATCAAAAAAAAATCAAACTCCATTTATGGATTAGATTGATGTATGC
This sequence comes from Viscum album, assembly GCA_963277665.1. Lineage (NCBI taxonomy): Eukaryota > Viridiplantae > Streptophyta > Magnoliopsida > Santalales > Viscaceae > Viscum > Viscum album. The sequence continues at coordinate 791,212,298 of OY728143.1, read as the reverse complement.
AACCTTCTTGTACCTTCACAGGGAAAATGTTTCTACCCACTCAGGGTAAATATGAACATAAAATGCTTCATTCATATTCAAGTACGCTTCATTTACAAAGCAAACAATGTGTTCTGAATGATCTTTATCCACACTAAATGATAGAGGTTGATGTCACATAATTTGGTCCGACATAGCTCTTCCATGTTGTGGATCTAGATGATCCATAGAGGTAAGGATATTGTTCATAACCTGAGTCATTTGTCTTAATATAGTTATATGTTTCTCATAACCAATTGAATAACCAAATCCACCATCATTATATTGTATTAGAGGGAAATCCCAATATGTGAAATGCATGTTCATTCAGATTCAATTCCTCTCGCATGGTTCCCTTTCTAAATATTGGCATACAATAGATTATTTTATGAATTATAATGTAAAATATCAACGTAGAAAAAAATGCATAAATTGAAATCCAATACATAGCTAATCTCATAATCGAAGACATGGTTTATTTGATGAATAATTTACATTTAAATCCTTCTCAATGGTTTGTATAAAAAATTCATTTTCCTAAAAATCCAACACAAGAGTGTAAAACTAGGTGCACAGTATGGATCAGTGTCCTGTACTAGGATACTTTGGGTTAGGACTGAAACTCCTTATTAATGTTGTTGCTCATATGAATATATATGCATAAACCATGTCCACTTGTAGTATTCATAAAAGTATTTATTTTTTACAAATATCTTCAAAATATTTTCATCAACAAAATTCCATGATGTTCTTGTATGTTTATTTTCAATGTCTTCTATAGAGTTTTTTTCCCTTATATACATTTTTAAAATATATTTTTCATGTTTTCTGCAAAACATCATATGATACCAAGGGTAGAGACCCTGACCATGGTAACACAGATCCATCACCTTAATCCATTACATAGTTATGAATACTAGAATGTTTTATCCATATGGAATGAATAGCTTTGTATATTTGGAATACCAGATATATACACATGTTTATAATTTCATCTTGAATGGAATGAAATATAGAAATTCCCTTTACATAATCCATAACTCATAGGTTATCCCTACATGTAAATCATAATATATCTCTTCATGTACTGGGATAATGGGTCATAATAAATCGGTGAGATCAAATTCTAAGTAGTATAAATAAATATAGTGGAATATATCATAAAACCTGACATTAGACATGGTGAAAATATAATAATATATTCCTTTAAAAATAAACAATGAAAACATTATGGAAAAAATAAAGGTTGAATAAGTAATACCATAATAAATCATAATCTTGGGTTATTACTAGATTAATAAACACATGAAATATAAATTACTAGTTTCATAATGTGGAATTGCATAATTCAAGCATCATAACCATGTCGTCAAGGCCTCATTCCAAAACCATAAAAAATGATTTTTTCAATGCCTCATGCATTGAATATAGACTGTCTCAGGAGTCCTATTGATGCAACGAGGGTCTATAACAGGCCCCACCCATAAAGTACTATGTCCAATTCATCGATCATTGGAATCTAAATAAGTATAAGAAAATCTATATTCATATTGGAATTGTCATATGAAGTGTAAATAACATTCAATTAATATTAAGAATAAACAGTAACCATTATTAAGATAACTCAACCATAGTAAAAATAATCATAAAACATTAAATTAAATAGGGTAGATGATTTCATAAAGGACTAGTCCCAATAATACATAATAATCAATAATAGTGTTGAAATAGATGAAGATACTCCTACAAAATAATTGAGTAATTCTTGAGATAAATACAAATTTAAATAGAAAATAAGTGTTATATTGAAAAAATCATTATATAAAACCTAAAGTGTGGTAAGATAGTTTTTTCAGAATAACATTTGTAATTTATGAAAGATAATTGTTGAAAAAAATAGTTTATATAGTGCCATTGAATATAAGTAAAATTTTAGAAATTCCATTGGATTTGGCTTGAATTTTGGGAAGAATGTTTGAAAGATCCTGATTCTATGTTCATATGATGATGTGACAGAGAAAGTTATGTTTCTGAATGCCTCCGAAGAGGACGTGGTGAAGATGATGGGTCGAGACATTGGATGTACCTTGAATGAGGAACAATATTCTTGGGTCAATAAACAAGATTCAATTCCGGTTTGGTGTTTTAACATGGGATTGATCAGCAAAGAGGAGTATATACAGGTTTGGGATACACTATCTTCTATATTTGAAGACCTGTTAAGCGGATAAAATCACATCCAAGTAACTGATATATCTAGGTTTTTTTAGATATATGGTTTCCATTATAATTAATTTTCTCTTCAACGATGCTTGGTTTCTCTTTTCATTAAGAATTTGAAAGTGGGTTTTTCATTATCAGTCTTTGTGTTTCGAGATGTTTTTGGGTGTTTGGTTTCTATCTTGTTTACTTATTCCACTTATGATGGGGTTCAGAGCATGAGTCCACCACATTATCATGTCACATGGAGTGGGAAATGAGAGGGTATGGCTTGGACATCAGTTCCATGCCTATGCATCTTTTCACGAGACTGTATGCCAAGTGATCAGGATTTGGTGGAGGGCCTTCACATGTTATAGCTGCTGGGGAGAGGTGGAACCGATATTTTGATTTGGGTTTTCTTTGATTTTCATTTGGTTGTTTTGTTGAATATGGTGGTTTCTCACTTTCTCCTTAAAAGTGATTTGATAATCAAATAAAAAACAATTTTAATTCCAAATGAAAATTGATGTTCAGGTAGAAAACACATACCACTTTGTAATCAATAGAATAATATTCCCCAAAAAACATAATCATAAATGGATTCATTAAATTAAATTAAATTAAAGAGATTAATGTTATGATACATCAATGGTTAGTACACATACAAAATACACATGTAATTGTAGTGAATAAGAATGTCTAACAAAAATGAAATTGAGATGTGGAAACACATACCTTTAGTCTGATGGTGTTCTTCACATGATCTTAGTGTCATATATATCCTTAATAAATTCATTACGTATATGTCTAGAACCACTTATTTTATTTATTGATAGATTACATCCTAATAATTTTTAGTGATTTATTTCTTGATGGGTTTAAGAGGTTTAATTTTATTATATGAGAGCATTTTCATCCATGGTATTGATTACTAGTTTATTTATATAAATTTAAAGATAAACTCCTAAGATTAGAATGTTTCTATAGAATATATTTTTTAATTTATATGTTTCTATCCAAAATATTTAATGTCTGTTAAATTCATTAGGATATTTGGAGTGATGATAAATCATTATTTAAATCACTAATGATAATTGTTTGGGATAATTAGGCGTTATTAATAACAATAAACTCATATAAATTAATTTCAATGGTAAAAAACATTATAGAACCATAAATAAGTCATGATACTTATATTATACTCTAGATCAACCATAACTATGGTTTCATGACCAGAATTTATGGTGGAATTAGAAATTGAAAACTCATCATCCTTGAATGTGATAAATTAACACATCTCAGAGGGTGTTTTCATTTCATATATAAAATAAAGGGAAAAGAGACATGGTGATTAATTATACCATTATCTTAATAACATTAAAATATAGTTAATGTTATATAGTTACCATAACATTTGGATAAAAGGAGGTATGGGACGTTAAATTAAAGAATGGAAGTCGAAATAAATGAAATTTATAGAGGAATTTTCTCCTTGATAGAATATTCCATGGGAGCCTCATTAGGGGAGTGTTTTGGACATTTTATGAGATGAACGGACATGGAAAATAAAGGAGGATCATGGTAATATATTTTAGAAGAATTTGTACAAGGAATAAGGCCAGAGGAGATTGAATAGAAGAGGGAGTGATGGGGAGTTTATAGTAGAGGAGAGGGATGATTTTTGAATAACTTATCCGTTATTTTATTATTTCCCTCAAGGAAACCAATAGTGTAGATTCATGTAACCCATAATAGTAATAAATCAATTTGATCGAGAAGAAAGTTCTATTACATCATCCATGATTCTATTAATAGTGAAATTTAATAATAATTTATATGTATAGTAAATTATTATATTTTACTATTCCTAAAAAAATAGTGTATTTCAGAAAAATCTCACATATTATCCCAAACCATTTGGTGAAATGTAGAATTAAAAAACTAACTCCATTTTTTGAAAATAATTTTTTCAATATGATTTTTTTAATTTTTTAATTAAACCATAATGTATTTGAAAAAAAATTAAAAACTATAATTACTTTTACTTAACCTTGAAAAATTATTCAAGATCTATTTTCTATATAACCTTAAGAAAATGAAAATTTAATATAATTTATTAATCAAAATGATCATATTACTATTCATAATACTGATCATATGTGTATGTTACTATTAATAAATTATTGTATTCTTATCTGAATATAAGTATCATACTGAATGCTGTCGTGTATGTTCGATTTTGGAAATTCAAATCACAGAGGTGGAAATATTATGTTTACTGGCTAGGTTATAACAATGTGGTGTTTTGTACAGACTCAGTGATTCATAAATTCAATATTATTTTCATTTTAAAATACATGTGGTGTTACACGGTGTGAATAGATACATATCTATTACGACAAGTAGAAAATTGAAGGTGAGATATATGATACATGACAGGACTGGATAGCTCAAAAAATATTAGAGTAAAAATATCAATGGAAATTGTGACTTATATTTATATTCTAAATAAAATAATCTCAAATGAGAGATAATGGGGATTAAAATCTCCCATCCCAAAATAAGAAAGAGACCCATCTATTCCAAAGGACAATCAATTATGCCCAACAACTCGTTTTCCACCAATTGAAGTAAAAATGTAGGTGGTGCACACCTCACCACTCTATCACATGATCTATTGGGACAATCTTCCAGCATTGTACCTGCACCATAGTGGGTCATGTGGTTCTACTTATATTAATGAGGACCCAAACCCAACCCGATAGGAGGGCATAACATAATATATAAAGGTCCTAAAACCTATTAAAATTTGGGGTACCACATGGTAAATAGAGTATGTGAAGCATTACTCCATATGGGGGTACCACATTATTGATATAGGAACTACATCATAAAACCATGTGGTGGTTACAATCTATAGTGAGAGGACCAGCTCCCTAATTCCTTAGTTGGTACCCCATTATATAAATATGACTTCCACATTAATAATATAGGTGTACCAGTCATTATATAGAAGACCTTTATGAAAACACCGTTCGGGGTAACACATTTTAGATAAAAGAATTTCAATCTAACACCGTAGGGATACCACTTTGTATATATCGATGCCCCGCACTAACTACATAAGTGGTGCCACTCACTGAATGGAGGACCCAAAACCTATCTACAGTGGGGTACCTGTTATTATATTATAAAGAAAAACCATAACTAAATTGGGGCATACCTCTCATTAGATGGAGGACCCTCACCTAAATTCCCAATACGACTACCACTTAGATCAATCTATCTAATCAATTATATCATTGAGTATATTTCAATAAATAATGAAACTTGGAACATGTTTAATAATATATCTAATGTCTCCATGAAGTCCACTATCAAATTATATGGATAAAAACACTCAGAATAGGCTACTCGTGGTCCCAAATTAGAGTACAAATGAAGGATATATGATAGTTAGACTTTTCATCAAAATTACAGGTGCACAATGTGTTACGGGAACCATACAACATGTGGTCCACCATACTACCTGGTATTTTCCCAATTGGTTCACATATCACATCCCATGTAGTCCCAAACAGAGTTAAATTAGTCCAAATATCATTTTTGATGCACCAAGGTTCTATTATGTCCTTCTGGACAGGTCCATTCAACCATGTGTAAGTTTTTTTACATCGAAACAAGATATGTCTTCCTAAATGTGATACTACTGATGCACTTTGGGCCATTTCCATCTAACATGGACGTTTGTCACTAAATAAAATGTTCTGGGAAATACTAGTTCCTCTTTAATCCAAGATTACGGTATATTTCACCATCACATGTCTCACATGATGTGTGATACATTTATCTCCTGAAACACAATAAATGCATCTAGGGACCAACAAAAAGTGTGTTTTTCATACTAAATTGAATATATTCAGGATTTATATAGAATGTTAAATATCAATTACCCTTTCTAGATCCATTCTCATGTCCACGATTCATTACATAAGTCTTCCTAATATCAATTTAATGATTCCATGTTAATTGTTTTTAGATATACATTATATTCAATTTGATTGATGCTAATACATCTAAACATTATATGCCTCATATTCTTTATGGGTATCACCATCTCCACATATGATCATGGATCTATGACGCTATAAAATTTGATCCAAAAATTTATTCATGTTAATTTTTATATATGAGTAATCATTCACCATACATAAATGTGTCATTAATCTGATGACATTATTCATTTTGTCCTGCCTGGAAATGTCGAACTGAGCCATTTGTTGGGAAATCAATAAAGATAAAATAGGATGGTTGAGAGAGAATAACCAAAAAAACACATAAAAAATGTATAACTCTTCTTGGACAATGAATTAAAATTGGTGGGATTTGGTTTTGAAATTCTGAAAACTAAAGACATATTGAATAATAAATATATAATTATTACACATGAACATGTAGTGGTTGATAATTAATGATAATTAATGATATTTAGATCATCATGATGAACCAATTTAATTTATTGGGGTTGAATCAACATATTTATGGTCCAACCTAATTTTTTTTTCAATGATGAATATTATTTCCAATAAATTAGAGAAATAATTATATTTTTTTCCCTCGATTCACATGGATATGGAGGGTTATCATCATCTCATTTTGAATCTCCAAAGGAGGGTGAAAGGACTATTCTATAAAAGATCCTAAGATTATATGGTTATCATTGGTTATCCAATATGATGGATAATTTATAATTTTTACTAATTATGTAAGTAAATATAAATAAATATTTATTTTTATTTATATAGAATACACTAATTCTCATATGGTCGATATATCATAACATAAAATGGTGATAAACATTACGTCTGATATATGGTAAAATTCACAATCAGGATTCAACCATGGTCTCATATTTTTTATATCACTACCTATTTATGTAATATTCTAATTTGTTTATGATATATTTCATTTTCATATTAAAATATAATTAATATGTTTTTAAAATAAATTACCGGAATATTGGCACTTGGAATCCTAGGTCATCTCGGTACCTAACACCATAAATATATCTTGATAACCTCTAAAGTCTAATATATATATATAATATGGTCTTTATTGAACATTTTATTTGTAATCCATGGTTATAATATTGAAAAACCACTATTTAATCTAACATTTCAAGAAGGGTTATTAAAAGTTTCTCATAAAAAAGGATAAGGCAACATGACAACAATCATAACGCAATTTTTTGAATATGTGACCTTTTATGGGAGGTTTAAATATAGAAATTTAAGACACAAATAATGTCTAAGGGTTAATAGATTATGATAGATATAAGAGAATATATAAATTTAAACATCATAAAGCCATTAATTTGTGATTAGTAAAGAAGTCATCACCTTTACATTATAGAAACTAAATAGAAAACATTTTTGATTTAATGTTCCTTTTTCCATTATTTGATGGTTTATATTACCGTCTGGATGATAATATCATCTAAATAAAAATAAATGATTCATTCAATGATGTTATAATTATATAATCATTCGGATAGGATTTGATATATTTCATATTCATCCATTGCAACAATAAATTGATATTCAAGATGAAATTTTCATTCACGGAACTCTTTTTCCAATTGACATGATCCATATGTCATTTTTTCTACCTCTAAATATATTCGAAGACTAAATGGTTTCAACATGTTATCATATAAGATAAATAATACAGTGACCAAAAATAATAATATTTAACATTTAACTTAATCAAATCCATAATTATACATTCTTATGGATCCTCAAAAAAATTTCTGACCAAATTGAGTACTACAAAATTTATGTAAACAAGTTTCCATATAAAATATAAATAGATCCATAACTTCATTCCAAAATATATAAAATCCTTGATCAAATATTCCAATAAAATAAATTAATTTTAAACCTTAATGGAAACATTAATGCTTCTATAAAAATCACTCTCCTTATTCAATTAAAAATATATTAGAATTTAAAAAACCCCAAAATATAATATAATCATCATAAATTATAGTATCATAAAATTAGTAACCATTTTAATGGTCACATATTCCATCACATTAACTTGTTTCATGTTAATTAACTCGACATAAATAAAATGTTGCTTATTGTGTTTCCCTTATTCACGCATTTTATAAAATCATCACTTTAATACTAAATCAATTTTCTTTTTTATTTGAAGCATTCAAAACGTGCTTCATAATTCATAAATAATCATTATTATAGTATAATAATTATACATTTAATTATTTTAATAACCATTATATAATTGAATAAATACATAGAAAATATTATTATTTAATAAAAATACACAATTATAGTAATCACTACACATCTAAAATTATAATTCCTTAATATTGATCTCGATCGGCCTCCATATAAGGTTTATTCAATTTTTTATAAGAAATCCATTTTCCTTTATTAGTATATACATATAGTTTAAATATTGAACACTAGAGGTTTATTTGATACCGTTATATTGATGTAATTAATGTCCTATCACACCACACATGAACACAACTTTCAATTTATTCATGTATATACCAAGGTATTTCATTCAATAATTTTAACATGTTGGAAAATCAGTAATTTTTTTATTACCCATATCCATTTTCCTCTACATTCCTTTTTTACGTTACTTCATTAAAATAAATATGACACGGATAGGTACATCATATTAATGATTTCATATATACTAATAATCATACAATGGGATTTTTTTGAGGCAACTATGATTAAAATTATTAGAACTATTCAATCAATTAAATGGTATATATTACTATTTGGATTATATATGATGTAAAACATATCATGTTATAATTTTATAATTTTGGATTCATATTTAGAAACATTTTTAATTTTTTTTAACTCAAACACAATAATTTTTTATAAATATCTACTTATTGTTCATTTGAACTATGAACAAGTCATTTAAATAATTTCATATCCATGATAAGTATTTCAATCTCATCCATAGTTGTATGATTTATTGAATAAAAATAATTATAATCACATGTGCTATAATAAAAATTATCAATAACTTCCCCTTTTATGAAATACAATGCAGAGTGATATCTTCTCGATACAACTTCTCCATTGGTTAGATAAAAATGGATTTGTAGTCACATTGAATTATAGAGACTCATAATCCACTAAGTGGTGTAACACTTCTAAAATACATTATTATTTAGTATGTTCCACCATATGGGAAAGGTTGATGGTGATAACCTGAGTGAGTTATCCCTTTATAGTTTTAATTTGTTCATCTATATCTGTATTTACAGCTCTTGCATCATTTTATTTCACTTGAGGGAAATACCTACCTGTATTTCATGCATTGAAATAGTTTCCATTCAATCCTTAATGAGAAATTTATATGAAATGTAATAAAATATATTAAATCATAAAATAAAGAATCAAAATATAACACATACAATGTAAACACATAACATTAACTGGAAATTTATTTATTAAAAATATCCTCATTTTATGATTCATTTTATTTAAATTATTCTCAAAGTACATCATTTGGGTAAGTTCCAAATATTTGTTTTCCTATATCGTGTTTCGATTGGTTCTAATAATCTTTCTCCAAGTTCAACTAAAATACCATGACACTAGTATCATAGATCAGTGGTTAGTTTATTACATTTAATCTAGAAACATGACATATCATCCCAAAGGAATAAATAGTTTATTAGTCCTAATAAATAGTATATATACAATAAATTCATATTAAATTTAAAAAAATAAAATACAGAAAAAGTTTTATCTTACAATTTCATTATTCCCATTTGCATATCCGTCAATAATAATAAATTATCATTTCCTATAATCATCAAGAAAATGCATCATTTGAAAAAGGGTGAGCTAAAATTCTCAATAGGCATATGTGTATTGGGGATTCTATCATGAATAAATAAAAATAATAAATAAGGAAATATATTTAGTTGAAACAAATAATATATAAACAAAAAAATTAGAATCATATTAGAGGATAATGAATTATTAAATAATACGTATAAACAATATCAAAAGTTCAAAACTTATACAAAAATAATTTAAATAATATAATAATCAAAAGAAAATTGATAAATGTTTTTATAAATAATGTAATACATAATCAAAATTTTTATAATCATACATTCAATGCCTTAATAGAGATCTGCAAATACTATCAAGGCCTTCTTCCATGAAATATGAAAGATGGGTAAGGGCATGGCCAAAACCCATGATTTTTTCCCATGCATCGTACTAATATATAGAGGAACAATAATAGGATCCCCCATGACAGACTATTTATAATGAATTACTCATATAAGTAAATATAAAACAAAATAAAATTACATGAAAAAGAAAATTTTCCTCTTATTGGAAGATCCAATCCTAAAAAACATCAATGAATTTCCAATTCAGACTAATAAAAAAAATCCAATGAAATCTGATGAATTGTATCAATGTGGTACATCCTCAAGATTTTATTCAACAATTTAGGTTAAGAGGGATTAATATAATTTTTAGAGATTATTGTAATATTTTTTGAGGAAAATATAAATTTTATTCTTGAACATTGTATTCAACATGTAATGACATTTCATGAAATTAAGACAGAATTTAATTTTAGAAGAACCTAATAAACATGAAAAGGAAGACTCTTATAATTGAGGAGTCATAATAGTGGAAGATTTCATTCATTTAATATAATATAAATCAATATTAATTTATCTTTTTAATAAGAAAATCCAAATAGTTCTTTATTAGGATAATTATAGGAAGATTACTTCAAAAAAAATATGAATAGTCATGAATGGTTATAAATTATAGTTGAAATATTGAGGAAAATATTCTCATTTGATTATAAATTGTAAAAAAATCAGAATAATGACGAGATAGTTAGATAGTCCTTTACAACATTGGTTTGTTCTAAATTTTAAAACCCATGAATGAAGTAAAATAAAATTAAAAATTAAATAACATAAATACAAATTGATTAATGACATTATATATCATATTTTAAGTATATATACCAATGAAAATAAATAGGTGGTGTACATGGGATATGTCAGATATAACTAAATGTGATATGAAAACCACAAACATTATGTCTATCATCATTCATTCTTATTGGATAATAATTTATAGTAAATAATGATTAAAAATACATATATTAAAGAACCATAATCGTATATATAATTCCATATATTATTATCATACATCATTTCATCAACTGTCTATTTTTAATTATTTAAAAAAACTAATATTCACTATGTAATTTTCTTCATTCTAAATTTTTGTTTTGTATTTATTGTTTTGGTCCTTAAACATTGTTTATGGTTCAATTATATGATTAATATTAATAGTTATATATATAATATATAGTATATATTTTAATATTTGGAAATATTTATAAAACATAAAGATTAAAAAAAGAATTATACCATTCATATAGATGGAAGTGTGTATCTACACATCACTGTTGTTTTCAATTTGTTTTACAAATAGAGTGAAATAAATGTAACAAATAATAAAACTATTAACAAATAATATTTAAACAATTTATATAATAATTATTCCTCACATCTATCCCCTATAAAATCCATATGATTTAGATATAAAAATCAAAACATATTTTATTATGGAGATTGTAACCCACATGTACTAATGAATAACATAATAATTTCCCAATTGTTTAGAATGTAATATATTTGTAATTATATTTTCATTAAATAACAATAATTATATTATAAATATAATATATAAACAATAATCTCATCCTACTAAAAATAAATGAAATATGATTATGGGATATTATTTTTGTCTCTATAAGAAGATAATAATTCATACGTCTGCATGCATAATATTTTCAATTCAAATTTGATTGAACGAGGGTGGGTATTTATGGTTTTATATATAAAATATAAGATCATATTATTTAGGATAATGAAGTCATTTTTTATGTGTAATATAACTTAATTATAGGTGGTAAATAGTAATTATAAAATATATAAATGACTCTGCTAATTAAGTTTTCTATGAGATTACACCATTAGATCTATTCTTAAGGGGTATCATGTTTTACATCTAAGAAGATCAGCACCACTATAATGTTTTAAAAGTTTCTGATGATATAATTTTTTGCGGGGATGTATTAGATGTAATTCTTTATTAGTTGTAAATATGTGATGGATTAGGTGACATTTCATAATTTAATTTTGGTGCCTTTTGAAATTTATCAAACGATTTATATATATTATGAATACCATGGATAGAAAATAATGAAAGCTCCCTATAAATCAACAAGGTGTGAAATCATCCACCATATATTAAAAAAAATTCCCTGATTTTGGATTTATTTATATTTCAATATTTTAATAAAATATTATTTCCATACAATATCATTATTATAAATTTTCAAACTATTCATTATAAAGACATTAATATCATAATGAAATTAAATTAAATTAAAACCAAATAATGTAATAAATCCATAAAATATCATATTGAAAATAAAATATTTAGATGACATAAATTATCCCAAAATATAACACTATTAATATTTATAATTCCATTTTATTGATTTTCTGATTAATTGAATAATTAATGACTTAATGTTGATTACGCATTTACGTTAATTTCTATTTAGTAAAAAAAGTAATTAACATGATGTAGATAAATAATTTATCAATAAAAATAAAATTTATAATCGATCAAACGATTTTGATAACCTAGTATTAAATATATTATGGTAATTAAAATCAAGAGTGTCACATGTTATACATTTCATTAAATAAAAAACTAGGAATTCCATAATATAATCCAAATGATCATAAAATGACAAATATAGAAATATTGGATTTTTTTATTAATATTCCACATATAATAATATTATGAAAAGTGTTAGGGGTCATTTTATAGTCCTTATAAATTAATTTTTAATATAAACTAGAATATTTACCTTTACTATTGTTTTAAAATTACTATTGTTAATATCCATAATGACAAAAAATAAAACTCATTACATTACTAAATATATGCCATCAGATTAAAAATATAGAACTCATTTTTCAAAATTCAACACACATAATTAGCTAGAATTAATTTAAAATTAATCCAAAAAAACAAAATGAAAATAAATGTTATTGACAAATCATTTATTGAGATAAAAAATATCCCAACACCAAAATATGATATATGGTTGATTAAAATGCATTTAATTAGATTATATATTTGTAAATATTTTTTAAGTCAGAATGATATGATATTAAAATAATAATATCTCCTTTTAATATTAAAAAATTTAATAGTTTATATAATTGTGATATTTTTTATTTATTAGAAAAAAATATTTTCTGGAAAATCCTAAAAATACAACCTCACATATTTTTAATATGATTATTGATATCTTTTTAGTTTCATCCAAAATATTATATAAATAATTTAAAATAAATCATCAATTAATAACTATGGAAAAACCAAAATATATGTTATTTTAGAAAGCATATTTTTGAGGAAAAAATTAACTTTACTAAAAATCACATTTTCATTTAAAAATCTATAGTAAATACATTAATAATTAGTAGAAAAATTCATTATTTTATAACGTTTCAAATACTATACATTCTATCTATTTTTAATTTGAGGTTATACTTATCGTTATTAATTAATAATACTTCTTTTTCGTTTAAGCTTTGTATTGTGTATCTTGTATGCTATTAAATATATTATTCTTAAAAAATCATTGAGTGTAATAAATTCATTAAAATTTTACTATATTTATTTATATTAACTATATTTATTATATTTTTTCACTTATTTATTAATTTTTAAGTCAGTGTTTCATAAGTAATTTTCTTTAAACTAACTTAGATCATGCTAATAAAATCAAGACCCCTATATTAGTGGAAATAAAGACATACACAAGTCTGAAAGAAGAAGATTGATAAAGATCCTTCCTATAGAGAGGATGGAGATGATCTGTCACATTATCCATCGAAAGAAAATCATTGCCATTCACACTGTTATTAGAAATCCCATCTTCCAATGCATTTGCCTCTCGGTAAACATTAGTAACAATGTGATCCTTTGAGTAAAGAGAATCCATACATCTAATCCAATGATTAGTGAGCTTCCATGAAAGGTGAATAGACAGAGTTCGTAAATCAAATACAATATACATTGAATCACACTCAATCCAAATCTTGTCCCAACCTCGTTATTCTACTTGCTCCATAGCCACAATAACACCAAGCATCTATGCTTCAAGAGAAGAGGAAATACCACATGAGCCATGAACACATCTGAGAGAGTTCAACTGATAATCCCTAAAGACAGCACAAAAACCAAAGGGGCCAAATTTTCCCTTGAAGCAGCATCATAGTTAACTATAATCCACCCAAAAAAAGGTGCCTACCAAATGAATTCCATTGTCCCAAGAGGAGGCTAGAAATTTCCTTTAATATCAATTCGATTATGCAAAAATAAAGGATTTATTAAATTATATCAAAACACAACATTAGGTATTTCCACCTCACGCCTAGTAGTAAGGATACCTGCAAGACCAGTACTAATCCAAAAAGGCCGTGACTCCTTTCTGAATTTTTTCCTTGAAGACCAGATGAAATGAATAGTTTCCTCACCCACGACATGAAAAAATTCCATATTTGCGGCAAAAGTTACATAATATTCCATCTCTAAATGAATTCAAATATAGTGTTGGTTAGAGGCATAAAAACATAAAAAATATCCTCAACCGCCCTCCACATCACCGAAGCTGCTGCACAACTGAGGATGATATGATCCACATCTTCCCTATGCTGATAGCATAAAGCATAAGTGAAAAAAAGGGAGATTCCACATACTGTAAAATTTTGATCACTTGGTAACTATTTTTGATCCAACCTCCATATTAGAATGGATCTGGATGGCCTTTAGAACTTTTTGTGTAGATTGCCAATCCATTTCAATTCTGAGGAACTGCCAAAAGAGAGATTGTAAAATCTTTTAGATGTGATAATACAATTGACATAAGGTTCCCATGCCCAAAAATCACCTCTAGAAGACAAACAAAAATTATCCACTAATAAGGTGATGTGATACAAAAGGTTCCCCATACTCTCAAGCTAAGATTTAGTTGCCTTATCATAATCCAAATTCAACTTCTTCTTCAGAACCAAGTCAATCAGATGATTTCCGGTCTAATTAAATTTCCAAAAAGGAATATATGAGTCCCTAGAAACCAACCACCAAGAGTCAACATCAATTTTAGATAAAATACCCTTGAAGTCAGTCCACACAGACGTGTTTAAATAATTGAGGTTCGCTATCGTGAGCCTATGAGAAAATCTGGCTCGAAGAAAACTAAGAGCCTCAGATTTCCTATTTATAAGCCTCTAAATAAACGCATCCTACAAAGAATTATTAAAACCCCCAATATTTTTAATTCTCAGACCACCACCATCATAAGACGTGCAAATAGAATTCCATGGGACCATTCCCATCCGCCTTTCCAAAATGATACCACTCCATATGAACTTTTTGATGAAAATTTTAATGCTCTTGATCAAAGAAATCGACCACCTATACACCATAAAAGAGTACACAAATTTGGAAGTGATGATTGACTTCACCAAACAAACCCTACCATCCATTGAGAGAGATTATCCCTTCTATGTGGATAGTTGTCTTCTAATCATGCCAAAAATGCTAGAAAAATGACATACATTTGGCCTCCCCCAAAACATGGGCACCCCCATATAATTGAATGGAAGATGTCCCTCATGGATGCCCAATTCTCTAATGATGTCATTTTTTCTATGTGGAGAGAATCTCATTCCAAAGTATACAAAAGACTTGCTCTAAATAATCAACTCTCCAAATACCATTTCATAGTGCAAAAGGGCTCTCTTTATATTCTTGAAATTACCTTCATCCCCTCGATTGAAGAAGATGATTTCATCAGCATATAGACTATGGGAAAGATAATAAATCCCCCTTTCAACATGAATTGATGTAAATTTTACATTGTCGGTCATGATACAAAGAACCCTACTGAGAAAGTCCTCAGCAATAGAGAATAGTATGGATGATAAAGGATCACCATGCCTAACACCTCTCAATCAATCAAAATATCCTTCACGAGATTCATTTATAAGGTCTGAAATATGAGAAGAGTTTAAAATGACTTTGTTCCAGTTAATGAAGACATCATCAAAACCATACATAGCATGAGTTGTACAGATGAAACCCCAATCCATTGTAAAAAAATCATTCATTACATCCAATTTGAGGGAAATATTGCCACCTCTGTTACTTTTTTTGAGGAGATTAACACACTCCAAAGTAGTGTTAAGACAATCTTGAGTTGATCTCACTATGATGAAGACGAATTGATTTGGTGAAACAATATTACAAGCAATGCAAGAAATACTATTCACAAGAATTTTAAAATGATTTTATAAATGGAATTAACCAACGCCACTGGCCTAACAGGATGAATTTCTTTGGCATTATTTACTTTCGGAATAAGGGCATGAAACTGGGAATTCAAACCATTAGGGAGAGATCCACCTTCGAAAAAAGGAATGACTTACCTACAAACATATCCATGAATGATGTACCAGAAAGATTTAAAGAAGAAGTTACCAAAGCCAATAGGACCAGGTGAGCTCTCATATTTGAGGCTAAATACAGCCTCCTTAATCTCCAGATAAAGAGGCATAGTATAAAGAATGCAATTGTACTCTTGATTTACGAATTTCGGGATCACCCCATCTATAGGATCAATGGTGGAGTGGGAGCCATTAAAAAAATCCTTAATGTAGGATATGACATGCTCTATGAGATCTGCTCTATTGTCAATGAGAAAATCACCATTATTAATCAACAAAGGAGGTTAGAGACTTTTCTGAATTTTTTAAGAGAGTTGATGAACATTTAATTCTTGTCACCATCCATTGCCAATTTGGCTTTAAAGGATTCCCTTTGCAATTAATCTTTTAATTTAAGAAGATTGTTCAGTTTAACGGATAACTCAACTTCCACTGAAATCTCATCAGAGAAGTCACTATTTGTATTTAGATCTTGAGTCTTCTGAATATAATCTTCAAGGGAAGAAATATTATAATCATGGGAACTGAAATGATCCTTTCTCCACATTATTAAATTCTTCTTAAGAATTTTGAGTATGCTAATGCCGACAAAGGCATCATCCCTACAATTCAAAGAGCACCAGTTTCTCTGAACAATGACCTTGCATTCATGATGAGAGGCCCAAGGCTTGTTGAACCTGATAGGGAGGGGGGTTTAGGTTCCATCTCACAATGATCCATCAATATGGGATGATGATAAGAATTGAGTCTAGAAAGAGTTGATCCTGATATAGTACCCCATGTATCCATAGAGGCCTCATTTACAAAGTCCCAATCAATATTACTAGCCAAAAATCTATTTAGGTGCTTCCTAAACCTACTGTATATGGCCCCCACCAAATTAATCTCAATCGGGTCATTCAGATAAATACATAATATGAACCCACTGAATGATGTGGAGGTGTTTTCTGCTCCCATTTTCTCATCTGGATTCAAAATTGCATTGATGTCCCCAAATAATTACCAAGGTTTAGAGATGATATATTTGAGAGATGTAATATCCATCCATAGATTCCTGCTATCCTTATACATGTTGTGAGCATAAATGAAAAAACATTTAAAATGGGAACCCAGGTAATTGAAGGAACATGTGACATGCTGATCACTTGACATAACCATGGTTATATTTCCAATATAATGATGAGTTAGAACCCATAGACTCTTGAAATCTATTGAGCACCTATTGGTGTCAATTAGATGAAACCCCAATTTCTCCATGTAAGCAATACCAGAGGAGAAGATTTTTTAGGTGCAGACAGACCTATAATAATAGGTTTTTGCTTCTGAATGAATAACCGAATGGATATACATGTTTCTATATTTCACAAACCTTGGTAATCATAAAACATAATCTTCATTTAGAATAGAGGTCAGGGTTTGGACCCCTTATATTTTTACCTCCATGAATTTTAGGTGGCCTTCCAGCCTTTTTTGGGGATAGCATACAACAAATCATTTATATCAGCAGTGCTGGACAAAGCATCATTCCCTTTGACAGATAGAACAAGGCTAGACGTATCTTTCCGAACTAGTTGATTCAAGATGTTTCTGGTTGAATTTTTTCAAACTGCAAGACTGATCCCCTGCAGTTTGTTTGTAGTAACAGGTTCAATAACACCTGAGTAGACAACACCCTTGATATGGCATGTGTTTTACTAAACTTACTGCATCTTAGAAGGGATTTATGGGCTACTGTGAGAATGAACCTCAGCTAGGGAGGGATTCATTTCAGAAGTCATCCCCTCTGGTATTATCATCACAGCTAAAGTAGAACTTTTGTGAGCATGTCCAGTAGCAGGAGAAGAACTGGATGTAGTGGAAGTATCTACCAGACTTAAAGTGCTTTTTGGAGAAACAATTGAGGTTTCACACTCCATCATTTACCAAACCATATCCCTGATTTCATTAGAATATTTCATAGAAATGAAGTCATCCTCCATTTGTTGCTGATGACCAAGGGCCAGATTGAAAAAGTCACTAGATATGTCCAAAACCATATCAACATCCTCCTTGATTTCCTGTTCAAGGGGGGAAATCATGGCATGTTCCACCCTGGAATGAGGACTAGGAGTAATAACATTTTCAGACTCTTCCTCCGCCAACATGTCAGCCTAGGTTTTTTTAAGAGGATGTGCCAGGCACAGACGTAGAAGAAGTCTGATTTGACTCAGGAAACTGTACATGGTTAATGTCCAGTTGAATCATTATGGGAGCCTGTGATGTTTCATCCTACACCATGATGCCTGCCTTTATTTCAAGAGGTAAATTCTTGGATTTCCTGCTCTTATAGGATTTGGTCCACTCCCCAACATTAAGTGCATTAACCTTATTTTGTATCTCTCTACAATTAAAAACCGAATGAGCCACTATTTTTCATACCTCACATAAGGAGGGGACATTATCATACTCCACCCTTACTTCTGTTCAATTCCCCTTAGTAAGGAAATAGATATTTCCAGGCCTCTTAGTTTCCCAATTTACATAAAATAACATCCAGGCATAGAATACCAATTTTCCTTCTATAGCCTATTGATCTATTCTGATCGGTATAGCAATGCAATATGCTAGATCATTCCAGATCTATGGGTGCTAATAAACCCAATTCAGACCATGCAACCTCACCCATAGCTGCACATTTGACTGCCTGAAGTTAAAGGGATTAAAGTAGAAGTCCCATTCAATGAGCCGATGAAAACCAGGTTTCATCATTAAATTCACAATGCTCCATGCAAAGTTCATGGCATCCTTAGATTGAAGAATAATATAAATAAAACCTCATACAATCGGGTCAACATCCAATCACGATTATCCCAACAATGGGAGATCTTGTTCTTGATATCAGCAAAAGACTAGGGCCAATCATCCTTTGAATAAATAACACGTCCAAGGATTGAAAACATAAATAGATTGATTCTTTGATGAAGAGCCTCAGGATCTGCTACTATGGAGAAACCCCCATTTTATCGTCTCTTTACATTGGATGATATTTGTGATTCCTCATTGATTGGATCTATGGGGCCAAAGAGTGCTTCCATGAATGAAAGTATTGTCTTCCTTAAAACTGAGGGTTCATGAAAACTGAGGTCTTTGATTGAATTCAACAGGGATCCATGACCATCCTGGAAGGCCAATTCCCCTTAATGGTTGAATGAATCCATCGATGAAATCAAGGACAAAGCCAATGAAGCAAGGATATTCCATCATCAGATTCAAAGAGGAGAGCTCCCATATTCCCCATATCTCAGTAATAAAGTTAATTATTTAGTCACTAAAAATTAGAAATAAATTACCATGATAAATAAAAGTAATTTATATATTAAATAAATATTTATTACCGAACATGTAATTTTTCACCATGTACAAAAAATATAGAAATTATATAAAAACTATGAAATTATTAAAATCTATATTTATATAATAATAAAAAGGTCATAATCACAGTCAAATGGAATTAAAATGTCATATAACGAAATGATGGATGATGAAGGATGAAACAGTTTCATCATATAAAATAATTCACTTATAAGTTACATTTTATAATCCTTGTCGTGTTATTTTTAACCATTTATTATGTGATTATCCATTTACAAACATATTGAAAATTAGTATAATTACAAATTTCCATGAATAAAAATAATAGGATCTATTTTAAATGTTTGTACATTATTATTCCAAATATGGACTACTTAGTTCAAAATTTAAAATGGTGAAGTTTATAAAATAAATTTTCATCTAGATAAAAAATCTGACGAAATAATATTGTTTAGAAAAATTACATTTTAATTATAAAATATTTTTATATTAAATTCTTTAATAATATTAATTTTATTTAGAATATTTGGTATATTAGAAATTAATATTAACTATTTGTAAACTAATATAATTTTACAATTTTGGTTATTGATATAAAAACACTATTATTAATAAAAATTAGAATTTTTCAATATTCATTAAAAATATATATTTTACTATAATTGTTAATACATTATCCTATGATAATGTTGACATGATGAATTTAAGAATGAAATTGAATTTTATATATTCAATTTTTATAATTTCAAAATTGTAATTTTAAATTATACGTTACAGGAATAGAGTTTGTTAAAAATAAATCTTTGGTCATACAAAAGTTAATTAATGGTAGTAAAATTTACATAATTATCAATATCATGAATAATAATAATTATGAAAATGATATAATTTATTATTACGTTGGTTGTTATATTATTCACTCATCTTTTAATTTTTTTCCTCATTATGTTATTCTATGATCTAAAATATTTAGATATCATTCCCTATTAGTATTTTCAGACTCCCGTGATAGTTTTGTAGGACCCCGGGACACCCTGATAGGGGAGGGTTGAATCAGGGGGTCAATGTTTTCTTTTAAATTGATGGATCTTGTTCCCAAGTTGGTAGGAACTTGTTAAACCTGTATGACGAATATTAATTGAAAGCAAACATTCACATGCAGAGAGATGACACAACACATTTTACTTGGTTCACCACTAAGGACTACATCCACAGAAAATATGCTGAAAGATTGTCAATCGTACCAAATTCCACTATACTTTAGAAGATTTGGATTACAAATCTTTGGGCACAGTCACTCTGTCCTAGGATCACTGCCTTTACAAAGATTCACGGATAGCTCACTACTGACCTCGGGTCACTCCCATGGACTCCCCCTGGCTCACTGCCCTTGGTGAAGTCACACCCAGTTAATAGACGTGATGTTCTCTTCATCATCGCTAAAGAATAAATCCTATATTTTGTGTAGATCCTCTAATGAAGTACAACTCTCACATGTAGTCAAATTTAACTTCTCTCCAAGGGTACCGGGCAATCTCCCAACTTTTACGCAGCTCAAAAAAACTGGCACACTTCTTTACTAACTGGCGCGCAGGTATCCTACGCGGTATAAATTCAGCGCGCAAGTTCAAACCAGAGAGAAGGAATCAACCAAACACCTGTGTGACACAACCTACTTCAACATCAAACATGCTCGACTCAATTAAGTTCTCACCAAAACCGCCTTGGGCGCGTAGCCAACAACTGACCTACAACCTCTACCTGCACGACCAAAAATACCACTTGCACGACCCAACAACTTGCGTGATGGGAGCTCGAAAAATCTATATGTCTTGAACTTCGTTGAAAATGAGGAGGGGTGGTCCTTTATTTATAGGAAAACTTGACCCCCTGAGTGGTGGTGCACAAGTGTCCTCACAGCACGGAAGTCACGACAAGAATCTCCAACTGCCATAGCCTCTGTCGCGCTACTCACTTGCATGACCACACCAATACATGCGCTACCTTATTTCCTTTTCCATATTTTTATGTTCTGATCCTGAAGAACAATAGGCGCACATGTTTCCAAACATCCTAGTCACCGACACGCATGTTCCTTCTCGGCGCGCAGGTCACTTGCGTTACCCAACCAATACTTGCAAGACCCATTATCCCATTTCCATTTTTCCATGTTCTAATCTTTAAAAACACTAGGCACGCAAGTTATCTCTCCTTCGAGTACACGGCATGCATGTCTCATTGCCAAAATAAATTTTCTCCATTTTTCGATCTTAAGGCCCAAAATTTTTGAACAAACTGAAAAAAGGTGCCACCATCAATACTGTAATCTAGTTGACCTGTATGAACACTTAGCTGGAACACATTATTAAATTCCTCTGAGGATTTAAAACAAACACAAACCATACTCCAATACATTCATAGATGACTATGGTTCCAAAAATCTCCCTCTTTGTGTTTTTTGGCAATCATAAAATAGATTCAATAGATCACCTTCCATATCTAAACTAAAAAACAGAAGAATCAACTCAGCAAACACTCTAAGTCTACGTGAAAATTCTCGGTGTAGAAAACAAGAGAGGAGGCTTGAATTGGGTTCCAGTGTTATCGAATTCTCAATGACGCCCAAGAAGCATTACATGACCGATGTATTACTTCACATTCTTCTCATCCTATCACTGACACTGAATTCACACCGGGTCACAAAGGCATTACATGCCTAAACATGACTGAATTTATTCCTTTCACCCCCACTAACAATAAACCTAATGACCTGAAATTTTTTCACTATTCAACTCATACCATACTCCCCCTGGATATTATCTCCCCCACAAATCGTCATCACAACCATAAACTGATAAAAACAGTTATCATAATCATTGAGATGGGTATTGTGAAATCTCTTTATGCATTGGGAGGTGGCTGAACACTGAGGTTCAACTGATGATTCTCAAACACAGCCTCGCCAGGGGATTGGTCAGGATATCAACCACTTGCTCATCAGTTCCCACATGATCCATTCTAATCACCCCTTACTCATAATTTTTCTTAGATAAAGTAATAACAAATTTCAATATGTTTTGTAAGAGAATGTTGAACATGATTTTTCATGAGAACAATTGTTCTCTTGTTATCATAGTAAATTACAATTGGTTGATTCACCTCATCACCAATATATTTTAGTTATTGCTTCATCAATAGTAGTTGAGTGTATTCCATTGTGAAGGATATAAAATCAGCTTCAGTAGTACTAAGTGAAGTACTTTCTTGTTTCTTGCTCAACCAGCCAACACCTTTCTCCCCATTATAGAAGGCTCCACCATTGGTGGACTTCTATCTACTACAAAACCAGCCCAATCTGCATCAGAAAATGTTTATAATTCATTATTCCCTCCTACATCAAAATATAACCCAATTTTATGAGTACCTTGAATGTACCTCATGATTCTTTTTACTACATCCATATGTTCCTACTTTAGATTACTCTGAATACGGGATGCATGAAATGTGGAAAAGTCAATATCTGTCTGTGTCGCTATCTAGTGGGATCAACATAGGCCCCATCCTCATGCATTCAAAGTTTAGTGCCAACTGCTATCAGAGTTGACATTTGTTTGGAGTCCTGCATATTAAACTTATTAAACAGCTCTTATGCATATTGTTCCTTAGAAATGAAAGTATAATCCTTTTTTGAATCACCTGTATCCCCAATAAATATGTGATCACCCCAATCAAAGACATTTGAAATTACGATTTCATATGATTGGAAAATTCATCCACTGATTTCTGCATGTTTCCACCAAATATGGTATCATCAAGGTAGACTAGAACCATGAATTGATCCTTTGGAGAATTCTTCACATATATATTGTGTTCTACTCCTCCTCTTTTGAATTCCAGCTTCTTGAGATAAGAATCCAGGCAGGAGTACCACGCCCGTGGTGCCTGCTTTAAACCATGTAGAGCTTTCTTCAATTTACAGACCTTTGTTTCGTCATTACCAAGAACAAAACCCACTAGTTGATCAATGTAGAATTCTTCTTCGAGTACACTATTTAGGAATTCTATCTTGAAATCCTTTTGATATAATTTATATTCTCTTTGGAGTGCAATGGCAAGGAACAACCTGATTCACTCCAGTCTAGCAACTGGTGCAAAGGTTTCTTCACCATCAACACCTTGAATATGGGAATATCCCTTACAAACTAGTCGTTCTTTTTTTCTGATAACAATTCCATGATCATAAAACTTTTTCTTAAAGATCCATTTTGTACTGATCACATTGTGACCATCGAGTTTTTGGACAATATCCCATGTCTAATTCTTGTAAATCTGATCAAACTCTTCATTCATGGATTTCACACATGATTCAACCTTTGCATATTATTCAAATGTGGATGACTCGACAACTGAGATAAATGTATATTGCATGTTATTTCTCATCCTCCTTGTTTGAGTGGGTGTATTCCTGCCCCAATTATGTAATATGGATCAATATTAGCTCTACAATTTCTCCTTTGCGGTTCAGTCGCATTTTCTCCTGCCATAGTTTATTCATCAGATTATTTTTCTGAGTCAACATCATGATGTTACTGTTGAGTATTTTTTACATATTCTTGTATTTCAATAATTGTATTTTCTCCACATTCACTTTCATCCTCACATTCTATTTCATCAATATATGATGTCCTTGAAGTGTTTGTGGTTTTCTCTTCAATTATCATAACACCACTTCTTACCACAATCCTTCATAATCTCTTGTTGAAACACTTGTACGATTTTCTGTTCAATGGATACCCAAGAAAAATTCCTTCATCAGCATTGTCACCAAACATCTCTGGTTTCCTTCTTTCTCTGAATGAATCATTTTCTTCTGAAAACATGAATGTATTTCAATGAAGGATATATTCAATTCCAAAATTCATATGGTGTCTTCATTTCTCCCATATAAATCCCTATTCGATTCTGAATGTGCACTGCAGCTTCAACAGCTTCCTTCCAGTAATGGTGAGAGATACCGCTCTCAATCAGCATAGTCCAAGCCATATTGTTAACCTGTCGATTTCTATTATCAACAACTCTATTTTTATATGGATTTCTCATTGAAGCTACCTCAAGTTGTATCCCATGCTTCTCCAGGTAGTTTTCAAATTAAATGGATGTGTATTCCCATACATTGTCTGATCGCAACACTTTGATTGTTCTTCAAGTATCATTCTCGGTGATTCGACGATAAATTTTTATGCAGTCAAGTACTTGTTGTTTCTTATGTATAACAATTACACAAGCCATTCTGCTATAATAATCTATGAAAATGATGAAATACATTTTTCCATGAGTTCCAGCAACATTTACAGGGCCACATACGTCTGTATGAATTAGATCAAGAAGATGTGATGCTCTTTTCTTCTTTGGACGATATGAACTACAGACCAGCTTCCCACGAATGCAAGCATCAGAATATTTTTCCCGTTCATGTTTCAGAATGGGGATATCCATGAATATCTTCATCATAGATATCTTTTCCATGTATTTTTGGTTAATGTTCCCCAGCCTTCGATACCACAAATTGTTTTCTTCTTCAACAGAAAAATTGCTGGAGTTCACTTTGATGTCGACCTGATATATGTTACCATCGATTCCACAACCTTTAATAAGAGAATTACCATTTTTTGCCTTTATAGTTTATCATTTTTGAACGAAAGTAACAATGATCCCTGAGTCATAGATTTGACTAAAACTAAAGATATTGTGACACTAACCGTCCACATAATGAACTTCAGTCTAATTTAGGTCTCCATTGGAGAGAGCAGTATTCCCACTGCCTTTAATCTTCAGAGCACCATCACTAACAAACCTCAATGTTCCATCAACCTAATTATTATTTTTGTTCAAAAGGTCATCATTTCCCATCATATGTGAAGATCATCCACTATCAAGAATCTAGGTGCGGATGCTCTTTGTAGCATTGATGGATACTTCTAAAAAAATTCATTTCTCGAACTTTTTCTTTTCTTTCCATGAAATTCTAGATCGAGTAATGCATACTGATGTCCTTCTAACACTTTTCTCCAAAACATCTGATTCTTCATACCCATACTCTTCTTCTAGAGGAGAGAAACTATTTTTGAGAACAACACCATCATGAGGGTGGATATTGACCTGTCTATGAGAGTTGTATGAATCTCTCCTATCAAATATCTACCTGTAATACATACCTTTATGACCATAGTTAGAAGAATGAAAACAATATCCATAGAAACTGTTTCTTATATAAGATGGAGGATATGAATTCGGTCTCCCTTGTTGATGTCCCAGATCTTCCCCATTCAAGTAGCTCATTTCCTCTTCACAATATGTCATGGTATGGCCCAAAAAACCATAGAACTGATACTTCATGATAGGAAATGACTTCTCACCTGAATTTCACCACATTCCTTCTACCTAGGAAGAATAGATGGACTGCCATTCATTTCTAAAAGTTTGAGAATAATTTTAAGTTATTATTTTAGTCTGTATTGAGGGTTTCTTTTTCAGCACACCAGGAAAATTTTCAACATGTATGACTTTTACCATGTATTTATTTTGGCTGTCTCTACTTCTAGTAGTTAAAGTCTCAACTTCACATCCAATTCCACTATTTCCCATGCAAGTGGGTCTTTGATCACTCAACATTTTTCCAACCCGATCTGATCCACTGTTGTCTCTTTCCAGTATCTCTGCATTATTGATTCTTCCAAAATGAATTTTCTTCTTACCCTCATATGTGGTTGATCGAAAATCTAGTTTTCTTTTAAGAGTAAAAAATTCTTCCTCAATACCCTCAAATGTCTTGGACTTCTCTTCCATCTTGGATGTAAGGTCATTTGTGACCTTTGATAGTTATTCAATTCTAAGCTTTAATTCGGCAATGTCGTCGGTGCTTTCAAGGATTGAATATTGAACTCTAACTAGTTTTTCTAGTCATTCAATTTTAGCTTCAAGATCATCCATATATTCTGATGATTTTTTCACCATTTCATTCCACTTACTACATTTCTTGCATTTTTCTCATGATTTGAAAAGAAATCCGTAATTTTCAACATGGGATCATAATTATGAATCATATGATTGTCTCTATCATTGTTGATATAGGGTTAAATCATTTCAATGGTAGCCATCATGGAAGAATGGTTTCAAATTTTAAATTTGAGTTCTTCTTCTTCAAAGAATTAAATATCATCCTCTTCCTCTTAATAGTCAAAACTCTTCTTCTATATCTTCTTTCCAGATTTGAAGTCACCCTATTTTAAAAACATTTTCTGGGGATTCTCAATGTCTTCTGCTTCACATTCTTCATCATTGAACTTTCTTTGGCACATAGAGGCAATGGTCCCAACTCTTCCACAAAAAATTCATTCCAGAGGTAACATACCATTAAATTTACCATTTAACTTCTTCAGCCTCTTAGAAATAAGAGAATGAACTTCTTTTTCCTCATCATCAACATCACCACTATCTTCTATAATTTTCATTTTGACCATGGATTTGAATTACATTTCTTTTCTAACACGAGTCATAGCTTCTTCGAGTTTGAATCTCAACTCTTATGCCACTAGACTACTTAGAATATCATCCATAGATAGTTTAGATAGATCTCTTTATTCAAGGGCTGATACCTTTGAATTGTACATATGTTGAAGTCTTCACAATATTTTCTTTACAATATTAATGTCTATGATTTCCTCTCCAAGCCCTCAAATTTCTCCCACTACTTTAGTGATTTGGTTAAAGAACGAATCTGCATTCTCATCAACATGCATCTTTAGATCATCAAACCTGTTGTGCAGAACATGATTTTTTGCTTCTTTCCCTTTGTTGAATACTTCATAGATATTTTCAATATTATCCCACAGAAACTTTTCTGAGGTGAAACTCATCACCTTTAGATAAATTTTATTAGAAAGAGCTACAACGATAGCATTCTGAGCTTTACCATCTGCATCAATAACTTTCATGTCTGTATCTGTCATAGCCAGACCTGTTGGATCTGTAACATGTATTCCTTGTATAGTAGAAAAGTGGAAATCCATTCCTAGAGATCCTGAATTAGATATCATTCTGTTCTTCTAGATCTTGAAATTATTTCCATCGAAGATAGGGACTCCCCTGACATTGAATTCATTCTCCATGATAACAAAGTACATATTCAACACCAGCAACCTGGCTTTGATACCACTTGTAGGACCCCGTGACACCCTGAGAGGGGAGGGGGAATCAGGGTGTCAACCTCTTTTTTAATGTGATTGATCATGTTACCACATTTGTATGAACTTTTTATACATGTATCATGGATATGAACAGAAAGAATACATTCACATGTAGAGAGATGACACAACAAGTTTTTCTTGGATCGCAAATAAGGGCTACGCCCATGTAGAATATGCCGACAGGGTTTTGGTCATACATAATTCTACTAAACTTCACTAGTTGTGGATTACAAAGGTCCGGGCACAATAACTCGGTCCTAGGCCCACTTCCTTTACAAGTATTCAGGGATAGCTCACTGCTTCCCTCGAGTCATTCCCATTGACTCCCCTAGGCTTACTGCCTTTGGTGAAGTCACACTCAGTTTATAGACGTGAAGGACTCTTCATCATCTATAAAGAATACATACTATATTCTGTGTAGGTGCTATGTTGAATTTCAAATCTCACATGTATTCAAATATCACTTCCCTTCATGGGTACATGTAAATCTACCAACATTTATACTTCTAAAATACACTGTCACGCTTCGTTACTGCCTGGCGCACAGGTCTCCTGCGCGACACAAATTCGGCACACAAGTTCAAACTGGCACGTAGGAATCAACCAACCACCTATGAAACACTTCATATATCATCTTCAAACATGTGTGACTCAATTCCGTTCTCACCCAAACCACCTTGGGCTCGTAGCCAACAAACGGCGCGCAACCTCTACCTAAGCGGCCCAACTACCACATGCGCGACTCAACTACTTACGTGATGGGAGCTCAATTAATCTCTAAGTCTTGAACTTAGTTTCAAATGAGGAGGGGATGGTCTTTTATTTATTGGAAAAATGGACCCCCAGCGCGGTGGCGTGCAAGTGTCCTCACGGTGCGCCGTTCCAAGAGCACATCTCCAACCGCCCTAGCCTCTATCGCACTACTCACTTGCGCAACCACACCAATACTTGCGTGACCCTCTTTCCTTTTCCATATTCTGAAGTTATGATCATGAAGAACAATAGGCGTGCATGTTTACAAACAGCCTAGGTACCAGTGTACAAGTCCCTTCTCAGCACGCATGTCACTTGCGCGACCCAACCAATACCTGCATGACCATTTTCCCTTTTCCATTTTTCCATGTTCTAATCTTGAAAAAAACTAAGTGTGCATGTTCTATCTCCATCATGTACATAGTGCCTAGGTCTCTTTGCCAAAATCACTTTTCTCCATTTGTTGATATTCATGCCCAAAAATTTGGAAAACATTTCAAAAAGGTGCCACCATCAATATTGTAATCTTCTTGACCTATATGAGCACTTTGTTGGCACACATTCTGATCTTCCTCTGTGGATTGAAAACAAACACAAACCATAATCCAATTCATCCGTAGATGACCATGGTTCCAACAATTTCCTAATCCATATAATTTTTTTTGATAATAATAACTTGAGGAATTATGTTTTGCATAAAAAGAATGACTAAATGGTCATTATATTCCCCGTAAGAAATATTATCTTCTATATGAGAATCCTCTGGGATGAAAACATGATATGTATTCAGTAAAATTATGCAAAACATCAATAATTGAAATAAATTGTGTTCCATAGATAATAATAGAGGATGGGAGGCATAGTAAACTTTTTATCTACATTTATCCAGGATTTCATATGGTCTAATGAACTGTGGATAGAACATCCCAATTTCAACAAAAAAAAATTATATTATCCCATTGATATACATTATAAAATTCAGGATCGCATACCACAAAAGAAATTTATTTCCACTTATTATCTCCATAAAATTTCATCCAATATATATATATATATATATATATTCATATTACTCTAGATTATCATCAACAGTTTAATGATGAATTTTAAAAACTATGTCCCCATCCACTTCATTTACCCTTAAACATAAAAAAAGTATTAATTTGTCATGATTTTCAATTTAATCATCATGAAATTCCATTTTTATTATCTAATAGAATATTTTATTATATAAAAAATAAAATAATTAATGATGATGATCTCAAAATCCCTTGTAATCAATTTCAAAATCATTAAAAATTCATTAAATTGCATGAATCATATTCATAGATTGTAAATCTAAATGATGATGAAATGACATATTAAATGAAAATTATGTTCCCAATAAATTGTTATGTACATTAAAAAATTATTTACTGATCCTTTTTAAAGGTAAAAACAAAAGGAGTGGGGAACATCATATATATTGACTATTTTATTTAGTTATTGTTGTTAAATATGATCAATATTTATCCTATATTGAATTGGAATTAAATGAGTAGAATTTTTTAATAGATAAAAATTAACCCAAGTCAAATAACTAATTTATGATTTCTTATGAAATCTCACTATTAAATATATCAACATATTTTCCCATTTTCATTTCTGTACTAGAAAAGGATAAATCATCCATTTTTGGTAATTTTCTCTTAAATTATTTTATAGAAATATTAAAAATATTTCAACTTAATTTCAAGGATATATATTTTTATTCAATCATATGTCTAATACTCTTGAGGGAATGTATATATAATAGTATTCCTTGGATGACCATGAAATTGTAAATATAGGCTTCCCATATGAAATTTATATCCAACATAGAATAAAAAATAAAAAAAACATTTTCCAAATCTACAACACATTATTCATCAAAATGAATACTATTTAACGTACCCATCTTACAAAAATTACATTTTATTGTATGTCATGGTCTTTTTTATGTACTAGTATAAATATTTATTTTCGAGATTATTATAATAAACCTGAAATTAAATGTATTATGTTCATACATCCATAAATTATTGTAAAATATTAATCATTTCATTAAAAAATGTTAAATATTATAATGGTAACATGGTTAATACAGTATTAATTATTATTATTATGAATGCAACAAATACATTGTTTTCCTTTCCATGATGGTAATGGATCATGAAATAATATACCCTGATCAGTTGTAGACATCACATGAATATCATGTTCAACAGTTTCTATGAGAATTATTTATTAAAATAGATATAATATATATATATATATATGTATATATATATATATTACACATTTTACAATATAATAATGATAGCTCTAAATTTTTAAACCAAATAACATAGAAGCGAATTAATATTCAAGGGTATTTATGTTTTGGTCATACAGATTCAGTTTACACGATAGTTAAGAAATTATCAAATAATTTTGAATAATTATAAAACCTTGCACCTTTAATGAACTGTCATTATATAGGATAATTTTACCAAATCTATGGTTTTTGGCCAAAACAAAATAATTTTCCCATATTTTTATTTTATCCTAAAAAATCGTAACATTTTTTTCAGATGAATTTTATTTCTTTAGAGTTATCATAGATAATAAAATAGATAACATAGAAAATTTTACAACAAAATTCATGTAGAGACCCACTAAAACATGAAAAAATTCAATCTCAACGAATATTGAATTGATGGTCATTGTTGTATAACTTAATTTTTCAAAGGGTCTATAATTATTAGATATTACGAAAAAAAAATTCAAATGAAATAATTTTTTTCTCAAAAATTCACAGTTATAATTTTTTGGCAAAGAATATTTTCGTCTGATGTTTGAAAAAAAATTATCTTCTATCATTCGTTATCCTCATAACTTGTCGAATTTACTAATAACTCTTAAATAAACATATCAAAAAATTTAATCATGAACAAATTTAGATTAATATTACTATGACCCATAAATATATTTATTGAATTAGAAAATTAAATATATGAAATTAAAATCTCATAATGACCATATATAGTCCATAATGAATTATTTGGAATATATGCCTTTATTATATTAAACTAATGCTGCCCTAAAATGAGATTAATATTAGACATGTATGATGCTACATGGAACTCATCAATCAAATCATTAATATGAATAAAATGATAATGTTTTCCAAAATTATTATTTTATTTAACGAATTTTAAATAAGGAAAAGTCTCATTAATCCATTAATATTTTTGAAAAATAAGATAATACAACCATATGTTGATATTATTAAATGAATGATACCATTATTTATAAATCATATAATTGGGTTTTTTATTAAAAAAATTAAACTTGTTTCATTTGATAATGATGTTTTCAAATTTTCATGGCTTTATAAACCACATAAAAATTGAATTAAAATTTCAGAATAGGTATAACACTTAGAAATTCCTAATGAAAACATCAATATATTTATTCTCTACTTTAAAATAACTATACTTAATAGTTTGACTAATTTAACAAACATGATCAATGTAACACTCCACATCATCCCAAAACAATTTCTCAATATTATTTTTTGGTATCGATGTTTTGAAAAATTGTAAAAATATTTATTTTTTAAAAATATATCCTATAATAATAACGTTAAATCCAGTAGATATCTATGATAATGTCATCTCTACCATGGGAAGTTAAAAAAATAAATAAAAAAATACTCTAAATAAAAATTAGGAAAATTTATATAAATATTGTATTCTATCATATATCAACCCAAGGATTTCAGAAAATGTTATGTATTACATTTATTAAGTTATATTCAATATTTAAATAATTAAGTATAATAAATGAATGAATGAGAATATACATAGTCAATCTTGTAATTTATATAATTTTAATAAATATATATCATACTTATCACTAATTCATTTGTTGGACTAATGCAGCATTTGTAGTACCGAATGATTTAGGCACAATAAACTAATTTATATTACGATGATTTTCAACTTATTAAAATATCATGAAAAAATATTATCATAATTACACAAATAATTTTCCCTAAAACAATTCACAATTTTATTTCATTCAATTTTTTAATTAAATTATTATTTAAGACTATATTTTTTTGTTAAGAGACCTATGAACAATTTCACCACAGAAGAAAAAAATATAGGTCATATCAATCATTTCTAGAAATGGTGTTCACCTTATATGGAATTCGTTTGGAGATTATGAAAAAAAATTATATGTTGGATGATAAACTATTTCATTCTACCTTGACCTTTTCTTACACTTTTTCTCATGAGGAACATAATTTTTAGAAAATTCCAGCTCAAATTTACCAGAAAAATGAAAAAAATTCTCGTATATTTTAAATACCCATGATGAAAAATCTCATCATAAATATGGTTGTAATCATATGTAAATAAGATTAATTTTACTATCACTATCCTGAATTAAATCTGGCACGTAAATGGAAAATTATATATTTGTTAGTTAATATAATGAAAAAGGGTCATCATATCATTTCACTAATTTCACAATTTATTTCACTATATTCACTAAAAATCAAATTGGTAAATATTTATATAGGATAATATTTATAAATATATCCCATTACATGGAATCAAGATCATATACCTCTTTTTTATTCTTAACCAAATACCAAAATTGATCAACTACACATTCAATATGATTATTTCCAAGGGTTACCTTTTGACATTCTAAAGATATAATTATAAAATATATGTTTTCCAAAGAATTAAGACATCCCTCAACTACCACTAAGATAAAAAATCCATAGAATTATTGATGATATTTTCTAATAAAATTCACCAATAATAACATGTTCTACTGTAGAAGATATGGATTTTATTTGGCATACACACTACCCCCTATTTATAGCTTGAATACACTGATCCATAACCAATATAAGATAACTAGCTAAATCTCTATCACTTTCAGGGATCATATAGTAAATAATATTTCTTTCTTGGTGCCTTCTTATTATGGCCTCCATATTCATTTGGTGTAATAAAATTCAATACAAAAAATTTTATATGACACATCATATAAATCTTAAAATAAAATATAGTTTCTATATAACAATA
Organism: Viscum album; assembly: GCA_963277665.1. NCBI lineage: Eukaryota > Viridiplantae > Streptophyta > Magnoliopsida > Santalales > Viscaceae > Viscum > Viscum album. The sequence continues at coordinate 791,177,979 of OY728143.1, read as the reverse complement.
ATGTATATCCATTAAAGGGTATTCTATTAACATCATCCGGAAACATAATTTCATCTAATCCTAGTCCAATAGAAAGAACAACCAATATGAAATTATTAATAAAATGTTCTATCATCATTATAAATCAATTTATTTTCATGAATTTAAGATGTTCTTTAGGATTATAATTTTTAAAAATGTGATTGAAAACCATGAAGAATTAAATATTTCAATAAATAATTTATACTTCCACTTAAAATTTATTCTTAACATAAAATAAAATATCTAAAAATATTAGTTTATTCATTTTTATGAAACATCTTCAAAAATAGTATATTGACCACATTGATATCCCAATATATCTATGATACCCAGTGAAAAACATTAAAATCATGGGATGGTAAAAATAGCTTAGTATGGGTCATAAATTTATGAAAAATATTATTCATGTGAAATTCATAAAGAAGTATAAAATAATTATCATTAGCTTAATTTTTTTTGTCTGAATAAATAATTTCAATGGGAAAAACAAACACACTATTTTAAAATTAATACCACTAAATCCCATATTTGAAAATTTCAAAACATTTTTAGAAACATATATATTATTATTAAATGAATATTCTATACCCATATAAAAATACTGATAGACTAATTAAATCCATTGGATAATTAACCTCATAACTTCTTATTACATTCCTGTTAAAACAAGTTACATTACTCAATTCATTGAAACTCTATCAGGGAGAACTCATATTATATGTTATATCAGTAAAACTAGTTAATCCTAAGATATACATGGGATCAAACAACCTATATATTGTATCAATATCACCTGTTTTTCATACATAATGATAATGTACCATATATTGAATAAAAAAATTTCCTTGTATCATTTCATATTAAAAACATTGAAAACATAATTCATGAATTCTTTCAATACACTTTTTGATATAAAAATCCTTGTTTATTTTTCAAATCCCATTTTTAATTTTAGACTTCCTAAAAAATATATATTAATTTTCCTTGATAAAATTAAAGAAAATATTTAAATTAATAAAAATAGAAAATTACATTTTCATTCACAAGAACTGTGTATATCACCTTATATGTTAAAATGTAAAACCCCCTTTTGACTTTCTATAATGAAATAAATGATATTATATGAATATATTTATTTCTAAATAATAAAAATTATTTTAATGGAGCCATTAAATTATCATTATAATTATTTTATATATTTATTAACATTTACATAAAATAATTTTAAATATATGGTCATGGAAGAAAAAGAGTTGAAAGAAATCATTAACTATTTACATCAAATTGAATGTATATTACCTTGAACCTGACGTATCTTGTGTGACCCTAATCATCATAAATAATAAATTATGTTAACATCGATTGGTTGGTGTTATTTGTCTCACATGATTAAAATGAATCCATTTGGTTGACAAAGGTAAAATGGAAATTATTACATCATATATATAATAATAATATTGAAATAATTAACCTTTTTATAAATAAATTATTTTTTAGAACATTAAATGAGATTTGGTTCTGAAAAATTATTGATATTACAATCACATATATTGTTGGTCCAACATATGCATGGCTAATATTTCCATTTTTTATCAATCATTATATAAATATGGATAGTTATATTGTATCATTAAATAATTATCATATAATCATGAATAATGTATTATATATTTATATATGGATATATTCATAATCCATGTAATGTGGTAGATGTGATTGAATTTTTTCTAAGAATATAGGTGGTTTTATACACGTGAGCATGAGTAAAGTTATAATTTTTTACTGACTAAGATGATTAGAACAATAGTGAAATATTTTATTTCAAGAATTATTTATATTCTACTAATATCATATACACACATTATTTTATTCATTATAAACATTTATGAGAGGTAACTTTTGAAATGCAATGACAGTAGTTCACAAAGAGGTATTCATCCATACACATGAACAATGGATTCCAATCCCATTTTATGGATGGGGTGATGGATATAGGTTTTTAACTTCACAAAAATAACATAATTATATTTAATACACTAATTATATTACAACAACAATTCATAATATTATTTTAACCTGGTAGTCGATGAAAAAAAATAAATATGATAGGTCAAGGACTATACATATTCTTTAGAAAACCACAATTTCATTACATCATTAGACATCTACGGATAGTATTTGACCTTAAATAAGTCCTCTAAGAAGTGTTGGGGAATATAAGTAAGGTATTTTGTTATGTATATGATGAAAATAAATATTTTGTATGTGTGAATAAATTAAATGAATGAAATCTCATTTATAAGTGATGGGATGGGTACTCCTAGAATTTATTAAAATATATAACTAATATTTATTAATAGTTTTTCCCAATGGAACAAAAATCAATGATACTCAAATAAAAGTTAATTATTTGTCTAAATAATCTCATAAAATAACATTTTGATATGATTGGATATTATTTGTTACCATATAATTTATTTTTATCCCCTCATTAACCCTTTTCACACTTACAATGATAAAATTGTTTTTTACAATTCGTGGGTAATTTGAATTACCAAAAATGAAATTAAAAAAAAATATAAATGGATTATATTTGACATTATAAATCATATAATAATAAAATGGATGATGAATGATTTTTTTGGACTATTAAAAATTATATAAAATAGTATTTTCATATAGAACAAATAAAAATTATTTTAAAATTATCCATTATAATGAAATTATAAATCCATAAAAATATGGATATAAAAAAAATACTTTTTGATAATGTTAATAAGTAATATTTACCTTATAAATTTATGTAAAAAAATAATTATTGTAGATTTTATTAATTTTAATATTCTTAATATCATTTATTTTATTATTCTACTCATTGAATAATTTATTATTGGTTGTTGCGTAAGAATTTTATGTAATAATATCTTCCAAAAAAATATAAAAATAAAACACCATGATGAAGATAAATAGTTTCTTATTTCATATACATAATTATAACCCAAAAATTCATTTCTTGTTCATATTTAAAAAATATTTTCCTTGTTAAAAATAATATTGTAACATTTTTAAATTACTTTATATAAAATATAATAACATATATTATCACATAAAAATGGATACATTTTCAATATATCAGATTATTAAATGATTATCGATGGAATTTATCAATCCAAAAATAATTATGCAAGTTTTATATTCCTATTTTAATTTTTATGATATGATTTGGACCAATTATTTACATTTTTTAATATTTTATCGTGGTAATGAAATCTACAATGATTAATATTCATAATGAAAAAATAAACATAACCAATTTACCAAATTTTGACTTTATTATTATATATATTATAAAATTTTGATTTATTGATAACATTTAATTAGTTACAATTTACTTGAAATTACACTAAAAAAAATTTATGAGTTACATTTTTTCGAAAAAATGATTATTAATGTATAAAACATTCTTAAATGATATTCAAATAAAAAATAAATATTTTAATTAATAATTAATTTTTTAAATTAAAATATATCAATTAAATTTTAAAAATAAAATTGTTTAATTTTTTTTATAATGAAAATGAAAATTCTATTTTTGATTACAATTTTTATGTTTTTGTTTTGTAAAACATTATTCATTTTAGAAAATATTCAAAAATACTCCAATGATAGTTTTGAAATTATTATTTAAAAAATGAATTTAATTTTTTAACAAAAAATTATCATAATTTGAAAATTATAAATTTTAAAAATATTTCTTGAGAACAATGTTTAATAAAACTATTTAATTTTTGATTAGGAATTTTACTATTATTTTTTTAATGATTAAAAAATGGATCTGATGAATAATAATTATTTTAAAATGATTTTTTAATAAATTACATTGTTTTTATACTCAAAATAATTAACTGTGGACATACATAAATAGAAATGTGTTATCCAAACACCTAATAAGTTAAAAGCAAAGGAAATGGAACCTAAACAATTATAATATACCAAAGATGATGCATATTATGTAAGAATAATAATAATTAAATTATAGATAACATGAAAATATTGTTATGTTTTAAAAATAGGATATTCATAATCATATCAACTATTTTATTAGAATGATGCAATAAAAAGAATTATTGTTGTTTATTACCATGGTATCCTACTAATTTTCAACTCTATATATTGTTTTTTAATAAATGAATTATAAATATATATGGGTACTCCTTTTATATATAATAATTATTATCATCCACATTAATCATAATAAATAAATTTACCAACAACCCAATGGTTTTAAATAAATATATTCAAATAAAATCATTAAATACACAAATTTATAAAATCATGAACATTTCATCATTTTTATCCCACGTGTGGAGAAAATTTGTTTTGATACATATAAACCTAAAATAAATAATTAATATTTATTTATTGGTGAATAATAATATTAAATATAGTTGTTTCAGAAATAAAATTCATGGAATTCTTTTGTAAAATAACTAAATTAATGATCTAAATTTAGAAATATTCCAATATACATTTTGGTATAAATGGATAAGAAAAATGCTTGGTAGTGAATATATTCCACTAATAAAACACTATTTTGGTATTAATGAAAAATAAATAAGTGTTTGTAAAAAATTTTAAATCAATATTTAGTGACATATAGAAATTAGCTTATAGTATTAAATGGGAGAAGAGATGAATTCCATTTCATTAAATATTACCTATCTAAATCATTTTTTTTGTATCCATGTGATCATAAAGACAACATTTAGGGAATATATTGGTGGAGGTATAACCATGAAATCATAAATTATAAATTTTTAGTTGATAGTAATGGGTAATGAGTGGTAAATATACCTGAATGGAAGTGATTTTAAAAATCATAATTTTATTTTATTTTATCATATAAGAAAGCGACATGAATGTGAACTTGTTTCATACCAATTTTATATGTCATAAATGAGTGCGTATTATTTTCTTGAAAATCAATTCATTCCAATGTTTTTCAATATATTCAATCCAAATAATTTAATTCAAAAAATATTTACATAAAATTTTTTATATTTGGTTATAAACAAAAGAAAAAATTTATGGAAAAAAATTAATTTATTAAATTAATTCCTCACTTAAAAATTAAAATTTAATTGAATAAAGTTATTCATAAAATATTTAATCATGATAAAATAAGAATAATGTTGTAAAATCATGTTATTCATAAAGTCGTGATTATCAATATTTCAACATAAAATAATTCTTTTATAAATTCCCCAAAAAAATTACCCTTATGTAATATTCATAAGATGATTCAAAAAATGAAATTAATATTATAAAAATAATTCCATGAATATGTTATTTGTAGCTTTTATATTAAAATTTATATTTAGCGAAGTATAAGATGTTTTATTGAATAATAATCATTCATCTAAATAAATATATTACATAGATGCTTCATAAAATATTGAATTGTATAAAACAATTTTATATGATTTTGTCATGGAATAAAATTTATTTAAAACCAATAATGTTATCATACACTATATTTTTAATAGAATATATTTATGTTTTTAAATTATATATGTTTTAGTTATATTATCAATTAATATCGACAATCATCTCAACTTTACTCTATAAACAAAAAATAACAAGGAACAAATATTTTATACACTTATTTTGATAATGAGTAACATTCATACTTTCTGATAATCATAATGAAAATATGTAATATTTATTTATTATAAATTATAATTGTCAAATTCTCACACACTGCATTTTATATGATGGTTTTTACATATATGTTCATAATGTCTATTATTCATTAAAACTTATCTTACATTATACAATATTTTTGGAATGGGTGATATTCATATGGGAATTAAAAAAGTTTATTTTTTTATAAATTTCTTATTCTTATAAGTTTATATCCCTTTATTACTCATTAATGTATTATTCTATGTCTAAACATGATATATAATGCTCCTATGAAATGTAAAATCTATTTTATGTTAATTTAGTGTGTAAAATAATACAAAACATCATGATTTTAAAATGATCCATAAAGAAATTAAGGATAATTTATTTGAATCCCAATATTCTAGCACCCATAAAAAACTTATCAGAAAAAAATTAATATTGGATTCTTGATTTATAATTAATAAAATTAAATCTATATCATTTCATACTTCACATCCCTTGTAGCTAATTAATATTTCCAGTTCATCCATAGTACTTTTAGAAGGTTTTATTTCGTATTTTATAGATCATTTTATACACATCAAACAATCTTCACCAGCTTCTCCACAAAAGATATGGAAATTTATAGCTGAAAATTCATTTTAAATAGTATATTATATAGATTGGGTATGTACATCTACAGGAGTAATGCATGGTCCACATAAATAACATAAGCCATGTTTTGTAGATATTCTAGATGATATTCCACTTGTCATATGGGTTAAAGGATCTCTTAAGGGATGGTGTACATGTGGATAAACTATATATTCCATTTAAACATCATTGGTCAATTCTCTAGTGATATACAAAAGAAAAATTTATCAAAATCTTCATTCTTCATATCTTTATAATATTTTTTGCATAGATCTTATGTCTTCTATAACATGAATTGACGTTCAATTTTAGGGTATATACATTTTCATCCATTAAATCAACTATTTATGACCTCTGTAGTTTTAGTACAAAAAACTCTTGCTATAAAATGGTTATTACACATCTCAACCAATAATTTCCTTCATATATATCAAGGATGATACATGCATGGAGATAATTATTTTATAATAAATCTAACAAAGAAATATTTTGATCTAATCCTCATTTGGAGTCCTTATATAATTATTTAACCATTTAATATTATATCTAAATGGCTGTTTCATATTTTCCATAGCATGGGGGTTATATGAATTACAAAATCTCAAGTCAGTTCTTTGATTATGTTTAATACATCCATAAATTTTTCAAGTTATCATTAGATATTTATTAAAAATGATTGAATGTGGTAACCCATGTATCCTTGGAACATACTATATATATATATTGTCATATTGGGTAAAATTGTAATCATAAAAAAATGAAATTATGTATGATTTATAGGTGAGTTAATTGAATACAACCCATATCATATTACATCTATTAGAATTCTACGCAATACCAATAATGATGCACATGGAGATTCTCTCTAATTTATATGGCGTTATGAGGAATGGTTTAATCATCCTAATAGTTGTTTATGAATATTATCTAACTAAACAACATACCAATTAGAATTATGTATACTCATTTATCAAATTTATCACATCATCTTTTCATAATTCTCTTTAAAAATCGCATTACATATTTTACATACAACATGGATAGAGAATATCAATTGTGAGCATCATAAAATAGAAAATTCATGATATTAGTTAGATGAAGTCACACTATGTACTATATCTAAAATTATTTACCCAAAATTCATCAATGTGAAATTCATGATTCTTATAATCCATTTCTATAATTACATTCTTTTGAACATATAGAACATCCCTTAGTTCCTCTTTTATCCTCTCTTCGATAGATGCTTTAGTAATCATTTTTAGGGATATATAGGATGTAATCCATCAAGTTATGACATATGTATACAAAATATTCATATACATGAAGACAGGTTCATTCCCAATTCATATTATGAATATATTAGTATGCTCATTTCTATGAATAATGTCATATTCATTATTCTTTATTCAAGGATTGTAGTGAGTATAGAAACCATATTCATTTAATAGGTCAAACAATCTTCATTGATGTATATTGAGATCCTTGTTTTTAATATAATTTAATATTTTGGTGGTCTTTGTATATAACTCAATTTAAACCATCAAGATAGTGTCTTAAAATATTTTACCAAAATATATCTTCATATAACACTATATCATGGGATAGATAGTTCAATTCATAGGAATTTAACTATCATTATTAATAAGTGATAATAATCTCATTTTCATTAATAAAAACATAATTCCCTCTAATAATATATTACTATAATGGTAACAATCATTCCCATTAGCGGGTAACAAAAAAAATTTGTACTAAAAACACATTTTATAATTTATGATGTCATTTTTTACACTACCTTGTCGAGATAAACATACCCTTTATCTGTGTAAAAATAGTATGTATTTTTTAAATTTTATGATGGGTTTTTGAAAACATTCTATAATACCCATCAAGGTAATTAAAAATATAAATAATGGTTATAATTTTGGATGTGACACTCCTCTATGAACTTGGACTATTATTGACTAATAGAAATTCATTCATTAGACAAGCTGTTTCCAATGATTGTTTCACGTTGATACTAAAATTTATATATTCCAAATTTAATTGAACTTTTTATCCTTCATCTGAGTTTGTAATATAACACCTATATTATGTTTATATTCTATGAGAATATTGGATTGTATTTGAATATAGTCAATAAATAATACTGTTAATTTATCAATGTAGTTCATAAAGTGTATATTCATTTAATTCAAATGTATATTAGAAAAACAAGAGAATTTAATTGGTAAAAAACAATATCATAATTCATGTATCTTGTTCATAAAAACGTATTTAGGATATCATCTATAAACTCCATTAAATAATGACCACTCGTATAAAAGAATAATAATGCCAAATTAATATTTATAATAATCTAATAGAATAAATATTAAATCCTTGGAAAAGGATATTTTTTATTAACTCTGATCCCTTTAATTTATGTATAACCAACACAATGTCTTAATAATACAACCTTCTAAAAAATCAAAAAAATTCTTCCTCTGGATACACACTTGGTAATCCAAAACCCCTCTCCAAATGATCCTGGTGATTACTTATTATTTCATTTTAATCTATGTATACCAATTATATGGAGTTTTAGATGTTGTCTCAGATTCAAGTGAGAGATTTATTGAGAACTATACCTCTATTTTTTGGGGATGTACTTGAAACACATTAATATATTCATCAATATATTCCATATATATGTTAAAATATCATATCCTTAGACATTCTATTTTTTCTTCACCTTCATCAATCAATTTTACAAATTATAAAATATGATTCAGTTATTTAAAAGTATTAATATAAAAAAATTCCCTTATTAATATGACTATATTTTTTTCAAAAAATAACTATAATATCATAGATTCTACAATTGATCTTGGAATTATACATCAACAACCATTCCATCCAATATATTATTTCTAATTCTAGGATCGGAATGAAAACCATGTTTTTTTGGATATTTGAATCAACCATTTGAATATATGAATACATATATATCTATTCTTGTTTAATTGTTCTTCCTGAATTATTGACATAACTATTTTCCATTATAATATTGTTGTATTTCATGATGATATTTGAAAACATGAATTAAATAAGTTAACACATAGATACAAAATAAAAAAAATGAACATGATAAAATTGAGTATATGATGAATATACATTCCAAATAATATTTTTGAGCATCAATAAAATCCTTTACAATTCTTGGCCTGTGTTGGGGATGATGTCACTGTAGTATCGTTACATTTGGATAGTAATTAGTGAAATGGATAGGTTCCTAGAACTGGAAACAATGAAAAACTTGTTTTATTTGATAGATATTCCTTTTTTCATTACCATTAATATATTTTGCCCCCACAAATGATGATAATTTTAAGCTATATTCCCATCTATTCTACACTAATAGTACTATAAACCAATAAAATATTACATAAATCATAATTCTCACATTTGATACACATGGGATATTTTACATTCTTTTGGTAATAATTATTTACAATATATTATTCCATGATTTTTTCCATTCATTTAGTTAATGAGTAATGTAATAATTTCCCATCTCTATATAAATTATGTGATAACATTTCACAATCTATTCATAAATCATAATGTATAAGATTTCCAAGTAATTATATAGACGGGTCTGTGTTTGCAGAAGAATAGATCAATATTAACATAATAATAGATTAAAATCATTGATGTTTAATAAAAATTAAATGCAATTATCCTATTATTAATCACCATTAATTAATTTACTATTTGTTACAACATGATTAATTCGCTCTGCGTTTTATACTGGTTGGTATGAGGAAAATATTTGTTAAAAAATTGGTTTTTATGTCTAATAATTCCATTGATTACATATCATCTCTTGGATTCATTTTCATGATTAATTTCAACTACTTATGTTATTATTCCCTTAATATATATACCAACAATGATACATTATCTTTCTTATCACAGTAAAAGAAAAAACTATTTTATATTGCAATCGATAAATGATCTTCGGTCATTAGATTAATGGATTAAAAAATTCATGTTTTTAATGATGCATGAAGGATTTAATAGCTATTTGTTCCTTCTATGATGAATATATATACTATATATAGTTTATGTTTTTCTTATAATGTGAGTTAACTCATTCGTCACCACCATAATATTGTTTTTAACACACTTTTCCCCGTATTTGTAATCATTTAAAATCATTGTATGGTGACTCTTTTTTATGTGTATCCATATATTTGTAACCATTTATAAGGAGATCATAACCTATTATTGCAACACATGGAATCACATATTAATAATTAAAAAAAGAATGATTAGTGTATTTTTTTAATATCATGCTTATTGGATACTAAATTTAGTCATAATAAAAAATATTATATCTATATGTTTGTTTATTTTTAATTGTAATATCATTTTTATAACCAATGAAAATTACATGGGAGTGACAAAAAAGGTTAATAGAAAGCCCCATTGTCATGACCTGCTGTATCAAGTGATATTCCATTTCCACTTTTTAGGGTTTTCACCAAAAGTTAATGATATCCCAAATCTAAATCCAGTTATAGAATCAAGACAAAGATTTTATTCCATAAAAACCACTAATTTTGTTATTCACAAAATCATATGGATACCATTCTATATATGTATTAATAATTGTGGAAAAAATAATATTTTCTACTCCTAATTTCTAAAAATAACTAAAACATACTTTTATACTTACTTTAATTTCATTCCTTTTTAATACATTATTTTGAACTTAATTCTTATAAAATTTAAATTAATAACATTGATGGATAATTTTATATACTAGGGCTTGGATTAAATGTAAATAATTTATTAATAGTTTTTGTATAACATAAAATCAAACCTTCTTTAATCATATTAAATGACACATTTTTTATTCAATAAATAGTTAACTCAAAACAAGTAATTTTTTAGTGATAGAAATCTATTCAAAATGGGTCACATAATTCCTATTTAGGAAAAATAAAATAAAATTTAACATGATCGTTCATCAATGATAAAAAAACATGACATTAGAGAATAATCACAAGAACTAGATACATAATAAGTAAATTAATAGATAACATAAAAATCATATATTTGTAAGTATATCACCATGGTTAATAACTAAATAATAATAATATAAAATTATCAAGGTCATTAAGAAAGGTATTATAAGACCTATAATTTCTAGATATTAGTTATTTATCAAATGGTTGGTAGTGTTATCAGGGTACACACCACATATGTCTTAATTTGTGTTATCCTTATCAAAAAATTAATCATTATTCGAAATTATTGATGAATATAAAAAATTGATTTCATATAAAATCCTTAATGGAAAAATACTTTAAAAAAATATTAATTCATTTTTTACCAATGTGAAGTTAATTTCAATTAAATGCATCTTATTTATAAAATAAATACACTTTGTTTATATATAGATTAATAATTATTGAAAATTATGTGGTTTATGTAATCATTATATCATAATGTATCACATATATGAGAGAAATTCAATAAATTAATTATGCAGCATGATTTCATACATCATGGATTGAAGAGTGGGAATAATGGGTGGGAAAAAATTAAACAATATTTACAAAATATTTTTCTCGTTATGGTATAATATCTTTTATTAAAAAATTATACTAATTCCATATTTGCAGACATACCAAAAAGTAGGTAATTAAATTAAAAAGAGTACTATTATAATTACATTACCATGAAATGTTGAATGATAAATCATGATGATATAAACTTGTGACATTAAGTACACCATGGTGGGCATTTATTAATGTTATAATGATTATAAAATATTGAATTATTAATTTGGAGTGGGTGCAATGGGGAATGTGTGGTATTGATAATTGAGGAGTGGTGTGTTTCAAAGGTTTGCATATTCATTATTTTATTATATAATACAACCACTTGTTAGTGAAATGAATTCCATTAATATTTCAAGTATAATTATTATTTGGTTTGTGTTTTTTTCATTAAAATTATCTTCAAATGAAAACTTATCTTCCAATAATCCCATTTAATTCGAAAAATCCAAAATTTATTTTTTAAAAAAAATATTAATTTTGGTTAATACAAAGAATGTATGAATTTATGAATTATAATTATTATCTTTTAAATCCTTTAGTAATTAATATATATAATGTTTTTTGAAATAATTTTCCATAACAAATTTTAAACAAGTAAATATCACAATTATGAAATAAAATATATTTTCCCTTATGGAGGAAATGGACCATATTTCAGAAAAAAAAATCAAATTTGAAATAAAATTCACTTAAAAAATCCTTAATTTTTTATGGGATTAGTGGAATAGATTATTTAACTAAAATAAATAAATAATGAATTAAATTTTTTCTATTTAGTTAATAAAATTATTTGTTGTTAATTTTAAAATTTAAATGTGTAGTAAAAATAATAACTATTAATAAAATATATTAGAAATTTTTTATAATGAAAAACAATTTATAGTGTTTTTATAAGATTATTTCATTAATGAAATTTTATTTAATACATCTACATTTATAATAAACATATTGTTAATGGAATGTATTTATTATCTATACTAATAAAATAATATTTAAATTAAAAATAATCATTATGGTCACATTAATGCATTTATGTAAAAAATTATAATAATAATAATCAATTGTACTTATTAATGGTCATAATGAACATGAAATATATTCGTCGATAATTATAACAAAAAATGACCATATTTCCATATCAATACAACACATTTCTGATTTTCTCACATTATACTTTCCTTATAATGTTTCTTACATTTCCATCAATAATTTCAATTTCTCCTAAAAAATATTTTATTTTTATGATCTATATTATAGGGGGTTATTTTTTGAGGAATAAAAAATGGATTTTTTTTATTTAATTTACTACTCTTCCATATTTATAGTATATTAAATTTAATTTATATATTTTTTTCATATCTATGTATGTTGTGAAGAGTTTTTATGAAGTGTAAAATTAATTTGATCTTCATCTAGGGTAGGATATACATTTTTTTATAGATGGTTGAGTTCCTTAAAATAAATAATAGGGACATTATAGAGTAAGAAAAACTAATTGTCACATGACTATTAAATGAATAATTTTTTCCCTAGAAAATGATTAATATTATAAAATATAATATATTTAAAAACAATTCATAATAAAAAATTCATATGTTTATTAATACAATATGATATAAATGTATCCAAATTATTTTATATCTTATACATATAAATTGTATATGCACTACAAAATTTCATGTTTTAAGAACTCATAATTTTTAATGAATTATTACACTTGAAAATTCTTATATGGAAATATACTATTTGTAATATAATAAGTAAAATATAATCATAAAAAATATATTTAATCTTGATAATATGGTAATATGAAAATTATTTTTATATTAATATTATTTGTATCCTTATAAAAAATTTATTATTTCATTTTTAATAATATTGATTTTTACAAAAAGATAGGAATGATCATTGATGTTATCAAACTTTTATTAATAGTTGTTTAACTTATTTTGTAATTTTTATATTAAATTTTAAAAATATATATTTTAGGATTGTTCCTCATCAAGATTCTAATATAGGTATTCTATTATAGTATTCTTAATGAAATTCCCTAACATAAATACACCAAAATTTTAAATGTCAATGTTTGTGTTTTACTATCATGTTTTGTTTTGTCCTATGAACTACAACATTATCTATTTATATTTTTATTTATTAAGTGATATATATCCTAGGAGATATTGAGGAATACAGTCTCTTAATTATTTCGGGTTACAATAGTTGCATTTGAAATTATTTTCTATGAATGACAATATTGGTCAATTAAATTGATGTAATTATCAATGTATATTTAGATGGGTGTAATTTCTACAAAATGAAAACCATGATGTGATTCCACGGACAAAAGATCCTAGAATGTAGTATGAAACGATATCTTCTGACATAACGACATTAAAAGGAAGCACATATACCTATTTATAACCATCATAAATAATAATAATACTAAAAATCTATCGAGTCACATTTATTTAATAGAAATATTTGTTCTATAGTTTCTATGTGTAGGGGAAATAACTTTTTAAATTAAAAATTCAAATTACATATCATTATATGGATATTTCATCCATTATATAAGATATTATTTATTCAGTAATATGTCTTTCTCATCTCCCATGTGATTCTCTAAACTATATATTCAGTTAGACATATCATATTTATTTTTTCATTAAATTTTGAAATGGAAACACAATAACGGGTGAGAAAATATACTCAATATAGGTACAAATAAGTGTTAACAATCAATGATCAATGTTGAGAATAATTTAAATATAATTAATATGTTTAAAAAATGTATTAAAAATATGTTTCTCATTAAAATAATAGTGAACATAACATATTCAGGATTTATATATCCATAAATAAATTCAGGATAAAAGAAACCAGTTAAAGAGAAATGAAATTCACAAAAATGGACGACCAATTCTATTATCTAGTCCATGACATCATGATCATGGAAATCATGATAATAATTCCAAATACATGCAATTGGGAAATATTTTTTATAGGTATATATACACAACATGTTGTAAACTTCATTGCCTCATATAACCAATCGACGCAACAATGGGATTCTATAGGTCCCACTCAACACTAATTTTATATAATGAGTTTTTCATATAAAAAATTGGTTAATATATAAATGAATGACTAGTATTAAAAAATAATATAACAACATAGATATTGTAATAACAAAATTATGGAATTTAAATACATCCTAGATAAATATATTTATTTTAACTAAATGAAAATGTTACTCAAACAATCAACATATTAAAATTGTATAAACATATTTTATTAATATTGAAAATTAATTGATGTTTCAATTATAGTTAAACAACCTTATAATGATTGAAATTATTTGGTGTCTTCTAACTCAATGGGAACATAGACATATGTTTTAGTTGAAATATCATCTTGAGAACCATGTGACAACTCATGATGATTCACATATTGAAACAATTTAGAGGAATCATTAGATGTGAATATAATTATTCTGTAAAACTCGTTGATCAAAAGAATTTTGATGTCAAGTACATACAATAAAGGCTATAATAATTACAATGTCTCTCTTATATTCACCATTTTCTAGTCATTGGTTCGGTAGAATACCCAACATTTTTGTATGTCTCGTTGCCTATCATATGATTTAATGTTAACTATATAGTGATGTTGAAAGTGTACTTTGAACCGTGTATTTGAGATGATGAACATGTCATGTTGATGAATGTTTTGTTAATGAATGTCTTATAGAGATCACTTCATTGGGGGATAGTCGAACTAAATTTAGTTTTCCGTTGTATCATGATGTTTATTCATGTATTATGGAGAATATTACAATTGAGTGTTTTATAGTAGTGTATGAAACACCGTTAGATGATGGTTTTTTAGTGAAGCTACAATAGTATTTTGTATTTCCTAATAATTATAGTTTATATATATATATTAATATATCCATTTTATTGAGTAATATTGAAAGGTATTATATTCACCATGATGCTTGAAGTGAGTAATAATACATCAATGGTTGGATGGTCATGATTTTTGATAGGTTGTGACACATGGTATGTTGTTCTGAATGTTTGTATTCACATTTGGTAAAATTTGTACATTTATTCAGTTATTTATCTATTATATAGTTATAATAATATATCAATTATTCATTTGATTGAATAGAGCCTTATGTTTATCTATAGAGGCTATGTGAACATGGAAGAAAAAAATAGAATGTGTATTCCTTATTGGGTATATTGATCTATTTTTGGTTGGTTATTCTTTGTTTTTTATTATAGGTTATTATGTATTAGATATTTAAATATGATATGTGGTTCACCACATTGGTTGAATTATCCATAATTAATAAATGTGATATGAGTAAAATGAAAACCCCAGAGCCATGTGCAATTGGTTGATCATTTACATTTGACAATTTAAAAATAAAAATTATTAATAAACTGGTAGGATTCTGAATCCATATTGGACCCTGTAGGATGGTTAGATTTCTAAACTCCTATAGTCAATGCTATTTTTGTGGATTATCAAATTTAACCTTTGATATATGATTGATAACATGTGGAATGAGTGTGTGTAAAATAAGACGTACAACTTATGTTAAATAACATGGTGTGAGTCTGAATATTTATACCCCATGAGACTGATTTTTTTTGAATGATCATATGATATATTCATTTATAACCCCATAGACCTATGATTTATTTTCCTCGAATCTGTACTATTATTATTATGATATATTTATGATTTTATGCGGAAATTTGACTATAATTTATATCCTGTATAATATTATCTATTCTTCTACCTTTAACAGTTTAGAATGTGGTTCAATCGTAATGGACTATCCACTGAGTGGGGTGTATTTGGAAAATAATTTGAATGAATTAGGCATTCTAATTAATATTTTTGTGTTGTAATTTTTTTTAATATTTCATTTATAATTATTTTTACACCACATTTCGGTGTTCTTTCTCTCATAGAGCCAATGCAGGTAAGATCAATGTTTGAAGAGGATAAATGGGTGCAAGAATAATAAAAACACGGGGGTTTATTATAATAAACAACACACATATAAATTTAATTATTTTCACAATCAAAATGAATAGTTAAATCCATTACAAATGTATAATGATTTAAGTGGTATTTTATAGAATCACTTCTCATGGAATAGTAATTTTTCATTATAAATAGTAATATGAACCTCACAAATAGTAAGTCATAAAATTAAATATTTAAAACACATATAAACGTAAAAATTAAATTTATTTTTATTCTATGTGAAAATATGATAATTTTATATATTGGAATGGGTAAATAAATGTTTTGAAACTGGTAAATTATGAGTTGTTTTTATATAACATAGATATTTAATTACAATTTTTTAATTTATATATTTATTTTATAAAAATATTTTACAACATTTTATTCATAAATTTATATTTTAATTTCTTATGATTATAATATTATTTTATGGGACTTTATATACTTTTTTTAGAGTGTTGTAAAATGAGTTATAGATTTAAAACATGTATTTTACAATAAATTATGTTTTTAATTTTAAAAAAATTCCATATTTAAAAAAATGGAGTTGATTTTAAAATTATACACATATAATAATGGGTTGGGATATTTCTATTAAAATATCTGAAATACATGAATTTTTGTGGAATAACGGATTACAATAATTTACAATATAAACTAAATACAAGATTTAAGGAGTCATAGATGGTGTAAAGATGATATGAGACTAAAATATATAACTCTTCTCCATTATTTAAATATATGTTATGAAAATTATAAAACAATTAAAATTCATCGATGAAATTAACATATCAATGAATATTATAATGAGAAAACACCCCCCTCAGCAACTATAATTACCCTCCTCACCCCCACATCCCCTTACAAGTGAAATCCATTTAACTTGCGTAATTTTAAACCAAATCCCTTCTAAATCCTATTATCCATGTCCAAGACCTTCTAGTATTAGAAAAATGGAAATCCCAAAGGTCATAAGAAGGTTATCAAGGATGAATATTCAGGAGATAAAAATCCTCTTTCATTTTCTTTTATTTTTGTTTCAATACTTCATCATCTATTATACTAACGTCACCCCCCAATATCCAATAAAAATGAAAAATAAAGTGTCATATATATTAGTTAATTTTATCATGTCTATGTAAAAATTAATCATCAAATTTTTTATCCTCTCCTTTTATAACAATAATAAATAGATCATCTCTGATTTTTTGATTTTCCAACAACATTAACGATGTGTTTTCAATTTCCATTAATTCTCCCCATAGATGAGCATAAAACCATTTAAATGGTTTAAAATCAATTTAATGTGTATTATATAACCTCTTTTATATTCTAGAATTAAAAAATGCATAGTATTTAATTATATTAATCAACTAGTTCGCGATGATCAATGAACCACTAAAATGTTTTAAATGACTATAATTTATGTTTTATCTAAAAAAGCAGCCTCACATTTGGAAAAAATAATATGATTTAAAATTTATGTTTCGAAAAAATTTAAATACCATTAAATTCTACTTCTAGAGTTTCTCTATTATTAAATAATGACACCCTTACCTAAATGAAGATGGAAACAATGTTAAGATTACACCAGAAATAACAAAAATTACAAAAAAAAATCAATAATAAATTGTTGAAAATATTAAATAAAATGATCATATTATGAATTATAAATATTAATATGGTTATTTAATATATTAATAACATTATTCGACAATTATAAATGAATTTTTAACACATTTTAATGATGTCAAACCTTAGGTAATAGACTTTTTATCTAAAACATAGTTTTAAATGTTTTATTGATTTATTTTTAGAAATTATATCATTTTTGTATATGTATTCTAAATGGTTTTGTTTAATGTATCTATATTGTTTTTATTTTATTAAATTTATCTAATACTTTTTAAACATGTATCTTTATCATTAGTTAGGAATATCGATTTATTTTGTAATCCATTTAAATGTAAATGTTGAAAAATAATAAAAGAAATATTATTATATATGGTATGAGGAATTTGTCATGTTGTCATGAAAACTTATTACTATATTGATTCTATTATATTTTTTAATCGAAATATTTATGAATATATTTTAATTATTATGTGAACATATTATATATATATATAAAGTGATTTTTATAAAAAATGATATTTTGATATGTGAATGTGTTTTTCTCAGGGGTTTAAATAGGTTATCAATTGTTTCATTCATTATATATTCCTTGGACATTGTTTATTATGGGTTGAGTCCACTATACATCATGAGATGTTGTTTTTATCACATTGTTGCTAAAAATATATACAGTTGAGCCACATTATAGCTCATGATATGTTAGGTTAATCGCTTTATAGCTCAAGATATGACCGGTGAGCCCCATTGTATATCTCAAATGGAGTGTGTTCTCTAGAGATTGATTTCAAATTAATGGTTATTACATTTTTAATGGTGATTATGAGATTGATATGGAAATGATATTCGAAGGGAACCTCATTATTTTTCATTTAATGATGACGAATTATTACAGAAAGGGATCTTAATGGTTTTCCTGTTTTCACTAGGATAATTATTTTGTTTTATTATATCCCTTACTAAGATTTTAAGTCTCATACCAGGTTTTAAAATGTCCTTCAAAAGTTTAAGGATGAGTAAAAGAAAAAATAATTCATGTTAAATTTTGTGTTGAGTTGTAAAATAAATCATGTTTTATTTTAAAATAATTATATTTCAGAATAAATGGATACTATTTCAATTGTATCCACTCTGTATAAATATTGGATTTTATGTACATATAATGTTCTAATTTGATAATTGTATATAATTGAAAATATCCTCAATGGGAAAGAATAACATTTTTGACTAAAACTAATGGTCATGTAATGTTTTATGGAAAGGAATTTATAGTGGCTATTAGAGGATAGTTTAGT
Source organism: Viscum album (assembly GCA_963277665.1). Classification (NCBI taxonomy): domain Eukaryota; kingdom Viridiplantae; phylum Streptophyta; class Magnoliopsida; order Santalales; family Viscaceae; genus Viscum; species Viscum album. Next base: position 791,158,043 of record OY728143.1, on the reverse strand, counting down.
AATCTTTATGGGATATGATGATTCTAATAGAGTACCATATGATTTTTAAAATCTTGTTAATTTTAAATTGTATAGTATTGTAACATTTACATGTTACTTTGACTAAAATAATTCTGTTGTGAATGTGTTTCCATAAAAAAATAGGGAATCTAATATAGAAAGGCATTGCCATAATGATATCCTTCCAAATGTACAACCATTAATTGTAGGAATTATAACAACTTTTTTTCTGGACACAATGTCATAGATGAATCAAGTGATAAATTATAGTGGTATCAATGTTAGATAGGAACTTGATCTACCATGAAGTGACATGTATCTTAGGGATAATTTGGCAAGAGCACGTCCTCCTGGTTATAGTGCAACCACAAATCTATTGATTGTCAGAATGTGGATCAATGCTCTAGAAATGATAATTGTTGTCATGGTATGATCGAAATAAAAAACATTAATCCTAAACATTTATCATTTTTATGGTAAAGTTAATCAATGGTGGCCTATGGTTCATAATACCAGAGGAGAATGTGATCTTAATACATTGGAATGAGATTATCTTAAGAGTCTTTTTCTAGAAAAATATTTTCTTAATACTGCACAACTCAAAATGAAGAATCAATTCATGGAATAGAAGTAGAAGTATCATGAATCTGTGGTAGCTTATGAAGCTAATTTGACCAGACAATCCACGTAGGTACTATATTTTACACAAGACATTGATAGTAAGATTATTAAATATTACTCTAATTTGAAACCAATTTTATGAATATTCTGGGATTAATAAGATTTTAAATGATATGAGAAATGATGTATTTTTACTGGAAAGGATGAGATGGACATTTTTTACATGTATGTGACTTGTGATGGAACAAATAAAAAGTAGTCACGTAGCCAGGATTTGGAGAAACAAATTCAATGAAATCTATAAGTAAGAAAATAAATTTTCTGTCTGGTGAAAAGTTTGGTAGAATGAATCTTGTAGAATTTTATTTAAATTATTGTAATTTCAATCAATGTGTAATGTTTGGATACATTTCTCCTTGGTGCTTGTAAAATTATTCATAAAAAATGATAAGTTGATGGTAAGATTCATTAACAATATAGAATTTCTTCATTTTATTAATGGAATCCTAAATCTAGTCACTCAGGTCGGAAATCATCATGGTAGGAAGCAATAGGTTGTGTAAAAATGAATTGATACTACTTTAGAAAATGTTGGCCCATAAAATGAACTACTACAAGGTATATTGATGGTTTTTACAAAATATTCAAATGTTTTGTTTGATTTATGTTCTATATATCCTTTGATTTATCAGAAATTGTACACTATATTGGAAATTCCACATCAAGAAATTAAGATAGAACTCATGGAAAAACAATTGAAGGAAATATTTAGACCAAATAATTTAAAATATTCTACAATTATTTTAATTTAGGTAGAGTTTATCAAAAAAATATAGTTGAATGGCCTCTATTATAGATTTATTTTATTCTACGTATGTACTAGGATTAATTTTATCTTGATAAGATTGAATATAGAGGAACAAATTTTTTTAAATGGATTTTATTTTTTTACCATAATGAACACATTCCATTGATAACATATCTGGACACCAAGAAACCCATAGAATATGGAAATGAATGTTTTCTTTAACATATTGTTGAAAATAAATGATCTAATCATATTAAAGATGTAACATAGGTAAATTTGTATCTTTATGTTTGTCCTGATGATTGTCCCAGTGTTGTTCTTTTTCGAGAGGATTAGTTCACTATTTACATAGTTTATGATGATAAAAATATTTTTTAACCCCTATATTGAATGGATTAAATGAAACATTTAGTGTTAAAAAGAAAACTGTAGTAATTATTAGATAATGGTTTAATTCATCCAGAACTAAATCATGGGGTGCTCCTATCATTTTGGCTAAATAATGATGTTTCAATGATACATTGCATTGATTATAGGGCCTTGTATTAAATCAATATTAATAAAAAGAGTAATTTGGCTCGTATTAATGATTATTTTGACCATATATAAGGAGAAAAATAATTTTTATGGCTTAACTGATGTTGGGGTATTATCGGTTGAATGTGAAAGATGACAATAATATGAATACCGCATTTCATTCTAGATATGGTTATTATGAATTTGTAGGTATGTTGTTTGGATAAAATAATTTCCATATTTTACACATGGATCCTATCAATTTAATATTTCATGACTTCTTGGATATGTTTGTGGTTTTGATTATTGGGGATATTATGGTATACTCTAAATGTAAATAGAAGTATGATAACAATCTATGGGTTTTCAAGAAAACCAAAAAAAATCATTATGGAAAATTTTGTAATATTTAATTTTTTTTGTAACAAATTTATTTCCTTTATTACATTGTTTTTAGAGATGTAATAACTATTTATCTTGATAAAAAAGTATGTGATGAAATTACAAGAGAAAAAAATATAACTAATATTTTTTGTTTTCTTGGTTTTATTGATAGTTTGATTTAGTTTATTGAAACTATTTCATGGGATTCTATCCTTATGACTACATTAACATGAAATAGTGTTATGTTCATCTGAATAAATGAAATGATGTTTGTTTTCTGGATCTGTAAAAGAGATTAGTGAATTCTCCATTTCTTACTCTACATTCGTGAAATGGTGAATTTTTTATCTATAGTGATGTTTCATCAGAATTAATTGCTTCTGTATTTATGAAGAATGATAAGGTAATTACATATACATCACGTCAGTTGAATCCACATTAGTTAAATTACCCTAATCTTGATTTGGAATTTTATTCTCTTTATTTTTTATAAAACAATCATGGCATCATTTGTCTGAACTCAAATTTGAATGATATACTAAGACTAAAATTTTCAATTATATATTTACTCAGAATGAATTGAAAATGAGATAAAGAAAAAGCATGGTACAAATCAAGGATTATGATTTTAAAATTTCTTAAAATCCAGTAAATTAAATCAATGTGATGGATTCATTGATTCAAAAATGAAATGAATCATTAAGCATGTTACATTTAGAACAATACCCCTTGGAAATTTATTAGATATATTTGGGCTTAGATGTTGTTGGTGGAAGAAATTACAATATTTTTTATTTTCTACTATAGTAAACTCAGTGAAAATGAATAATGAATTCTTTGAAGAAATAAGTGACTTCAACAAAAAATATAAAATGGTCAAATGGTTATAGTCAGAATGTTTATCATTGGTAAATTTTGGGGATTTAGGTTTAGGAAGAGAATATGTGTCCCTTGTGATTCTCAGATAAAGAGATAATTGTAATTTGAAGCTAATAGTTATTCATTTTCAATTCATTCATGAAGAAAAATGATATACATAGTCAATTAAGAGTATTTTTAGTGGTATGTAATGATATGAGATATTTCTAAATTTTTGTGAAACTATTTACAAGAAAATGGTTTAATGTGTTATGGTAGTTACAGAATGGGATGCTTTATCTGTTTGTAGTGGAAACGTGGAAATGTGAATATATACATGGTGACCTCATGGTAGGACTAACAATGGAATCTCCATGTAACAATTTGATTTTGTTTATTGTTGATCGAATGAAAAAATCTATACATTTCCTTCCAATTTGATATATTATGTCTTTGGTTCAGTTATCTCAATTTTACCTGAAAGTGGTTTTTAGGTTATATGGAGTTCCTTATCAATAGTTTTTGACCAATATACCATGTTCAATTATAACATAAGGAATGGCTTTCAAATTTCAATGGGAACTGAATTATATTACATCACTGATTTTCATCCCCAATCTGATGGATAGTCCATGGTAAAAACTCATACATTGGAGGATATGATTAGGGAATTTTGAATGGATTAGCAGGGAAGTTGGGATCACTATCATTCTTTAGTTGACATTTATAATAATAATAGTTATCATTCTAATTTACATATAGATCCTTTTTAGTAATTTTAATTAAATTATTATCAATATCTAGTATTTTTGGATGAATTTTAGGAAATGAAGTTTATGAAAAAAAATTAGAAGTGGAAATGGAAGAGAAAGTGATGATTCTCTAGCATCACAAGAGGAAAACTCTTAAAAGGAAGATAATTTATGTAGATTAGATGAGTAAATAAATTTTATTTGAGTTATGTGACCATGTTTTCCATAAAATATCTCCATTGAAAAGTGTTATGCATTTCGAATATAAAATAATTCTATGAGGAAAACCTAGAAGAACATTTGAAATCCTAAATAAAATTGGGCTACCTGAAAACCACGAAGTTTTGTCTTAGATTTTATCTCTGGTTTACTTTTTTTAATGTTTTGATATTTTTAATGTATATTCCCAATCCATCTCATGTTTTAATCCCAGAAATATTTCAGCTCGAATATAACATTTCATATAAAGTGAAATCAATTTAGATTTTTTATTATAGATAACAGGTATTGTAGAATAAGATAATTGACCATGCTATGGTTTTTTAGAGAAACCACATGGTTTAATAAGTAACACAGGAATCAAAATATGATATGTGAGAAAGTTATCCTTATTTGTTTAATAAGTGATTAAAAATTTAGAGGATACAATTTCTTAAATGTAGAGATATTGTTAAAATCCATCTACTTAAAAATTAAATTTGTCTATTTATTAAATTAAATAGTATCATGATGCAAATACTAAGTAGGATTTGTTTCTTATTGTTACAGTTTGGTTGAATTATCTAAGCCCTTTTGGTCATGTAATGTATCTTAAAACTATGGTACAAGTAATCTCTAAGCCCATGGGACTTGTAAGGGTTATCCCTCATCCCTCGAATGGGGGGTTATCGAAACAGAGTGTAATGAATTCAATTATAGTTTTAAATGTGGTATTTTCTTTATAAATTAAAATTTAAACATAAAATTAAATTACTCATATTTAGATTTTTTTTCTAAAAATGGATTTATAATTTGAATTGAAAATGATGATAAAAGGTTAGGGATATTTTATTGGGATTTCTATGAAATAAACAATTTTTTGGTGAATATTGAAATTTTAAAATTTAAGATATAAGCTAAATAATTGATTTATGGAGTCATAGATGATATAAGACTGATAGAATAAAATAAATCAAAAAAAATTCTTTAATTATATATTGTTTTGATAAATAATAATATACTAATATGACTCATATATATTAATAAAATTATGAATACAATAATGAGAAAAAAATTCTCTACTCCACTCAAAATATCTCCCCCTCAACTTTTTCCCCTCAGAACACAAAGCATAGTAGATTGCATACTATATAACAAAATCCAATACCAAGCCCCTTCCCCATGTAGAGACCTACTGGTCTCCCCTAATTGAAAAAAACCATAGGACTTAAAGAGTGTCTCGAAGAGGATTATTCAAGAGGTAAAAATAATCTTTAATTTTATTATAATTTTTTCAATTTTTTTCATAATCTCTTCAGATCACCTTATCCAAGATGAATGGGAACTCCATTTTCTTATATATAATTTTATTTTTTCATGTTTGGGTTATAAAATCATCATTATACTTCATCTCCTCATCTTTTTATTATCAAAATAAAAACATCGCATGTGTTGTTCCTATATACCGACATCGTGGACGATGTGTTTTCAATTTTAATTAATTTCATAATGGATGGTCATAAAACTACATTAATGGTATATATATATTTTTTAATGTATTTAATAAATTATTTTATTTTTGGAAATTAACATAAAATTCTAATATTGATTTATAAATGGAAACTAGTCTGTGATTATAAAAGAACCACCAAATTGATCTAAACGAATATATTTAATGTTTTATCAATTAAATATTCTTAAGATATGAAATATGTAATATTTAATAATTTAATTTTATATAAATATGAAAATATTATTTAATATCACTTCTATAGTTTCTCTTCTATTCGACAAGAAAATCAACAACGAACTGACCACGTAAATCATGTAAAAACACACATGAAACAATGAAAATATAATAAAATATTATTAATAAATGGGTGACAATATTTTATAAAATTATCATATAATGTAATATGAATATGAATAATTTTTAAAAATAAATGATTAAATCCATTAAAACCATTATACAGGATGTTCGAACACATATAATTGAAGTCGATCCCGATAATCGGGGATCATTAACTAAAATGTTGATTTCAATTATTTAAAGACCAATTTTTATAAAAAAATCTATTTTATGTCTATTACATGAAAATTGTGTTATAAATATATTCATATGTTAATTAATGTTTTAATTTCAATTATGTTTTTGGAATATGGATCTTTTTCATTTGTGTCCTGAGGGAATTTATTTTAAAATACTTTTATTTATCTCTTTTGTGAAAATTGAAAATAAATGTTCTTATATATATACTATGAACAATTTATCTAATGATTAATAAAAATTATTAATATAATGATTCCATTATATGTTTAAATAGTTGTTATTGAAAAAAATTATTTTATTATTATGTGTGCAGTTTACATATATATATTTAAAAAAATTCATTTTTATCTAAAATGATATATTATATGTGGAAGTCTTTTTATCAAGTGTTCAAATAAGTTATCATGAGTTTGATACATTATAAATTCCATGGATATTTTTTTTAATTGGTTTTTCTCATTATATATAATAATATGTTGTTTTTATCCCATTATAACTCGATATATGGTGGGTTGATCCCCACTCTAGAACATAATATTTTTTGTTTAGCCCATTATGACTTATGATATGATAGGTGATACCTATTTTATCTCTTAAATGAATTAGGTATGCTAGATATGGAATTTTAAATAATGGTTATTTCATGTGTGGAGGTTAATACGGGAGTGATATGGTAAAAAATTCTCATAGAATCATCATGACATATCGATGCACATTAATGAGTTTTTATGAAAAGTTCTCTTAATGGGTTTTATAGTTTTCAATTGACTAATTATTTTCCATCATTATGTCGCTTACCATGTACTTTTTTCTCATACCAGGTTTTAAAATGTTTTTGTATGTGATATAAGGATGATTAATAGAAATAAGGGATTCATTGTAAAATTTATAAATTCATTTTGAAAAACCATGTTTTATTTTAAAAGTATTATATTTTAGAAGAAATAGAAACTATTTTTTATCCACTATGTATATTTTGGGATGTTATGTATGTATTATTTCCTAATTATCGAAATTTAAATACCAGAAATGATCCTCAATGTGAATGAATATATGATTTTCAATAAATCTCAAGATCATGTAATGAATTAAGGATGGGTCATTATGTTTATTTTTTATATTTTCATTGTTAAATACATAATATTATCTTTTTAGTTTACACATTTATTTTTTACATTCATCTATTTTTATCAGATGTATTTATTTTTTATATCCACGATTCAGAAATGAATGTTTTTTGGGTTCATCATTGTATTTTATTCACACCCAACTCATGCATCAATGGGTCTTGGGTAACATAATATCCATCTCATTTATCACTTATAGGTTAGGATGATGACTTCTTGGAGCATATATTTTGGGTGATAGATATGAGTAATGATATTTGGATGAGTTATCATATAGTTTTTGGTGTTGAGTTTCATTATATATTTGTTATTTTCATTTTTTACATGTGATAAACCATGTGACTGATCATAGTAATGAATTCGTTAATGAATATTCCGGTATGTTTTTTTGAATTAATTCATAAAAATAGTGTTGTATATGTGTTTAATCACTCTGATTATATATTTATGTTTTTTTTGTTATTTTAATTTATATTTCACTCTAATTTCTTTTTTACTCTCATTATGACTGTAATTTATATCATTTTAAATTTTTTTAGCATATTAAATATAAACAAGGGATATTAGGAATTCTAGAAATCCTATTCAAACATAGTTTTCAGAGTCGAGGAGTTACCAAATAATATCAGAGCCACTCTATTTTTACTAATTTAGGATTTTTGTAGATATGTGTCATAATAATGAGTTAATTATTCAAATGAAACTCGGCTAGTTGTTTCATGAATCTATTTTTTATATATTTCCCCATTTTTTGGGCTTCAGATTGATGTTCATTTTTCTATCTGTTATGATAAAAATTTCACATTATGGTGCAACAAAAAAAATATCGAACATTGAAGTACCATTTATACTTAGCTACCAAGATTATGATCATGAGCATTATGAGGAGTGAAAATGACAGTTATATGAGGATGATGTTGTTAACTCTAAAAAATTTCCATTGAATAATGTATATTAATAATAGGTATGTGGAAGAGCTGGAAACTGATAAATTTTTAACTCCACACTTATGACAATCTCTTATATTTATCATATCTTTCCGATGGATTTTAAGCCTTCATAGAGATTTAGTGATTATGAATCCATGATAGGATTGTATGATACTTACAATGTAATGATTTTTTATACACTATGTTCAATCATGTTTTTTTGAGGGATTATAGGGATAATTAGATATGTAAATTTGATCCTTATGATCTAGGTAATATGGGGCTATAAATATAGATATGTATCGATCATTGTAACATTGGTCCCCTGGGGAATCGAAGACACATAAATTTCAATATATTTTTGGGAAATTTAATGGAATGGAAAGAAAGATTTTTAATATAGGCATTGAAACAATTAATATATTATGTATAGATTTATGAATTATTGAACAAATAATGTTTATGAGTAATTATATATTTTATAAATCTGGTATGTCATGAACATTATTATTATATTTTGTCATTTTTCTTCAATTATAATATTTGGTTTTGAATTTTAAGTTGAATGTCATTTGTTACTTATATTTATAATAAAACTATTTTTTCAATGTCTATGTGATATTGATAATAAATTTAAAATGATAAAAATTTTATGGATCTGATTGTATCACTATTATCAACAAACAAAATTTCAGACCAATATTATTCACATAAATGGTTTTTTAATTGTATATTTTTAATCTAAATTTAACCCCCACTCTTGTATCCAATGTATACTCCTATGATATAGAAATTAAGATAAGTAGTATGTTGTTCATATATAATGATTCGTTCATAAAATCCTAAATACATGGATTAGTTATGGATTATTGATGGATGAAGAGTGTCCTTATACTTTTATCTAAAATAAAGATTTATATGTTAGCAACATGATGGTTTATATGTTTTGTGTATTTGCGTATGATCGTTTGGGTGTATTGTTTCCAAATTCATTGATATGTTTTTATTGTCTCCCACTTTCTCAAATTATATTTGTACATTTCTGGATAGTTATTTTATTTTTTTAGTGATTGGACTCCCCATTAACATACATCATCCAGGCAAAGCAATTAAATATCCTCTAGAACAAAGGGAGCAACATGTGAGGTCATATGGAACACTATTTGGACGTAATGATTTTTTAGGGTGTTACAACCCTTCGTTCAATGGAAGAAAATATTGTGCAATAAAAATAGGGGCATTGGAATTAAAATATACATATTATAAAGGATTATATATAAAGAAAAAGGAAATTAAAGATACCCCTAATTTCATCCGCCAAAAGAAAATAGTATTTTGGATTTATAATTTAATATAAGACATATATATACACTTTAAATTCATAACACATGTTGAATGATAATCATATATCAAATATGAAAAATTCAAATTAAAACAACCATTACAAAAATTTTAAAATATTAATGAAAAGAATAACCGTTGAATACCATTGTATTGAAAAGTATTAATTTTTCATAAATTAAATATAGTATTATATATACCATCTAAATTTAATTATCTATTTAAATATATATCATGTATCATGTAACATAAAAACCGATAAATAAGACCTCAAAAATTTGAAAATTATAATCAAAATACATCCTGGGATAAAAATTCAAGTAGATCAAGATATTCCATGAATAATTATTGATTCATTGTATAATATATGGATTATATTTATAGAGATCAAATAAATTCTCAAATTCAAATAAAATTCCAATAATGGAAAACATGTTCATATAGATTATATGAAAACACCAATAAAGAATCCCCAATTCTAGAGAGGAGTACATATATTCTATAAATATCATGATTCACTTAAATTTGTTGTAATTGCCTAAGATTTTACCTTTTTCATTGAAAATATTTTAATTTTAGTATTATTATCTTCAAAATCCATTGGATTGTGGAATTTATTTATATAATTCTACAATTATTTATATTTACAGAACTAAAGTCTTTTTTGGGGTTTCGTTGAGAATTCTCTCTATTCTATTCAATGAACAGACTCTATACATCACATAAATATTTTTTTCATCAGGTTCTGGGTTACCACACATCAAACATCATCATCTTCATCCCATGCATTAAAATGATTTATTTTCCCCAAATTCATAATGTGTAGGAAGTTGAAACATTTTCTTCCCTCCACGTGAAAGACATTAAGAGCATTCATGAATCCCCTTCTTCATTTTCTTATCACCAAAACCATGAGGGTTTCACACATCAATTTACATGTTTTGTTCTCAAAGAATGGTTTATTCATATCATTTAGTGGAAATTTTGGATAATCCCTTTCAAATAAATAGTATCAAACCACTAATTAATAATAAATATTTCTTTTTTATATTATGATTAAACCAAAATTATACATTATATCACATGAAATTTTTTCGACAAAGGAACCAATGGATTCATCTTCCTTATGCCTAATAAAAATTAATTTTATATCCATTTGTTTTATAGAATACTGGGGAGGTAATTATTAAAAAATATAAATGTAAACTCATCACATTCAATGGTTTAAATTCCCCTATTTTTTATGGTATTAATATTTTGTTCCTCCATTGATCTCTATAACTATTCAAATAAAAATTAACTATGAAATATTTTTCATGATCCTACCACTGAGGAATATAAATTAACTTTTCCATTGCATAGATCCATCTCCTATGATACAGTGGTTCATAAGAACCATACAAGGAGTTTGGAAGATGTCTCAAAAAATTTCTAATAACATGTTTCACTCTCATTGGTGTATTTTAATGTTTAACACTATCTATTTTACTATTGATATAATGAGAGTGTTTGGTAAGAGTAGAATGAAGATATTACATCCCAAAATTAATGAAATTGTATTTCTCATGATGATGGACATTACATATTACTTTAAATTTGTTTTTCACAATATTCCATTACCCTCCAACCCTAAAGTAAAAAATAGGGAACATTGTGATGAATTTCTATTATATTAGAGAGCATGTAATCCAAAATAACATCATAAATTGGATGTATAAATCAATACACCATATCTAATATCTATTATAGATTTTTTTACCATTGGATATCTGTGATCATTACCAAAAGATTAGGAAATTATAATATAATTACATCTTTACCATGGGTTCTAAATAATTTATTCTCATCTTAAAAAATTATCTAATTTATATCAATAGAGGCCAGTAATTTTAATTTATAGATATTAAAACATAAAAAATGAATATTAATTTTATAAAATAATAATCCGCACCAAAATCTTATTGTCTTATTTCATTTGTATTGATGGACATATAAACAATTTTTCATAAAAAATACAATATATTACACTATGTGCTACATCACTACCACCCTTATTAGACATTTTATACATAGTACCATTATTCATAACCATTATAATGGAACCATAAAAATTAATCACCCAAAATTCTCAATAACGGTAATCAATGGAGATATTAATGATCACCCTTGTTTAACTTGAATAAAAGGAATTGTGAACATGATCAATATAGTTTAAAATAAAACCCCACACATAAAAGATAGTAATTATGGATCATGAATTAAATTGCTGTTGTTCATAATGAAATAATAATAAATAATTAAAATAATATGATCCATATGGGGATAATATTTTAATAACACAACATTGTGGGCATAAAAATATTATTATAAAATTTTGAACATTTATAATTATGAACAAGTTCACATATAGTGTTTATGACATGAATTAATATCATCGCATAATCATATGAACATGAAACATAATCCATTTATAATCAAATGGACATGAAAAAAACATTTATGCATAATCATTTGTATATAAAATATTTGTCCATGACAAGAGTGATGTATACAAAAACAATATACACACATGAAATTATAAAATTGAAATTGGGTTCATGAAAAAAATATATACCCCATGAGTTTTACACGGTTACCCTATATATTTGAGGGAGATATTGGTCGCACCGATTACTGAAATAAAAATAATATGAATTTGTGCCATAATACTATAAAACATTATTATATCGGATCCCCTAAAAATAATGTCTTCCATAATAATTTCACTATACATTTACCCATGGTTGTTAAATAGTTTTCATAAAAATTTCATTATTACCTCACATTATAAGACATGGGATTGTTATGAGTTTCATAAAAATTGTTTCTTCATAAACATAAAAAAAATAAGTTATAATGACTATATGATTGGTTCATATCCTCATTTAATATTATTTAACATCAATGGATGTAATTTAATATGGAAATGTATTTTTAAATATCGAATCAAATATTTTTTAAGGAAGATAACATTTTCTTTTTCAAATAATATTTCTATGAATGAAAAATTTCCCATTTAGTATGGAATGTTTTTTTAAAATATATGTCTTATATAGTAATGGAAACTTAAATTCCTCAATTAGTCATGAGGTTTTATATTATATTCATGTATTATACGACAAAACGAAATATTCCTGGCATAATTTTGTAAAAAAGTCAAAATATACCCCAATCAAAACAAGAAATTATTTTTTCTTTTTATGATATTTTATTCAACATAAAAATGTGTGTAATGTATTTTAACAATAATAATGTAATATTAAAACCCATAATTTAAACAATTTTATTAGAATAATGTTATATAAGAAAAACATTACAATAAATGGGAGAAATAATTTAAATATTATATTAAAAATATATATTTGGATTCATGAGTATATCAGATGAGGAAAATTAATATAAATGTTTCCATCTGATTAAAAAACTAGTGGACGTGAAAATTAGTAACGTTTTGAGTGGTATAAAATAATAATTCATCAAAAGAAAAAAAAAATCGAAAATACTTGTAAACAAGGTGATTGTAACCTACATTCAATAATTTATTAGTATGGATTTAATCCTTGGTCCAATGATTGAGAAAAATGTTTATAGATAATTAAATCATTATAAAAAGCATACAATTCCACATAAAATAAATTCATGTTCACTTTATACACCATACCATTGAAACAATATGACTACTATTCATGTGTCATATAGAAATAAATGTGAGGCGAAAATACCATACAACCTTGTTAATCATTTTAGTCGTAATAATAATTAAATAATAACATTAAATTAATCAATAAATATAATGTAAACAATAATATTCAGGTTATATCATTTAAAATTTTCAAAATATATAGAATTAAAATTAAAGGATTTGTGAATACGTACTATGAATTCGAGATAAAAAATAGAGACAATAAGTAACTTTACATATATATGGCTTCTATTATAGGCATTATAGTATCATGTATATTAAAGATATATTCAATGATAAAATATAAATGAACCATAATATTTTTTTAGCATTCTATATATTATTTAATTCAATCAATTTTCACATGTTTGTTAAAAAATATTTATTTATATCAATGTATTAGGTGTTATGAGATAGAATTTTCATATTTTTTTTTGGTTTGGATGTTTTTTTGTTTGTTTATTGATCATGGTTCTATCACCACATCGAATTTAATATATATTTATATATAATATATATTAAATTTATAAATTTTTATATTAATTAGTAAATGTAGATATATAAAAATTAATTACACTTTACATGGAGATGGTAGGCTATATATATGATTGAATGTTTTTTTTTCATTTTTTAAAAGATAAAAGTTAAGTAAAATAATAAATCACTACTGAATAATTGTAATTATATATTATATATTATAAAAATTAATTAATTACTTATTTATTATACTCTATGTAAAACATAGATGAAATATTATGCACATATCTTCATTCATTTAGTAGTCCACACATTTGGGTGATCGACATTATGGATTTCCATTGGTCATGAATGATTGAAGGTAGAGATGAAATTATAATCACACTTGGAATAATTATTTTGTATTTATTACATATAATCATTAAACCCATCATAAAATCAAACTATATAATAATGTGATGATATATTAATTGTATTGCATTATGGAGATGGTAAGTCATACATACACCAGAGGGGTATTTTCAAATCCCAATTTAATGAATGATAATGAGTAAAGGTTGTTTCAATATAGTAATAAAATTTTAGTATATTGATTACAATAATGATATTATTTTATGAATAATATAAAAAAATTATGAAAGAAAGATATTTATTTCAAATATTATTATTGGATATGATGATTACATCTTCTTTGAGATAACTCTATTACAATTTCTATAATGATCTCTATGGATGCTATTTTGGGAATTTGAGAACCTCTAAAAATATATCTTCTAATTTCAAAATTGAACATGATAGAGTATGGTGGATCTATAGGGATGAATGATTATTTAAAATGATAATGGTGGGGTTCCATTTTAAAATTCATGGGAGGGATTCATAAGAATTTCAATAATTGGTAAATAAAAATAAATATTCATGTTAAAATGGATCCAAATATAAAAAAGTCAATTATATGATGATATTAACTCTAAATCATATCATAGAATAATATTTGGACTTGTCTTGATCACATTTGTAATATCAACAATTAGTTTTTAATTCATCATAAACCTTTTTGACAATTACCATAATATTAATGTTTTGTACCCATTGACGATAAATAATGTGACAATTAAAAGAAAAAATCGATCAGGTGTCATTTCCATATTTATAAAACCATATAAATTTTATTTTTTCTCTAATTAATGTTATTAATTAATTTATATCCATTTTCATAAAATAATATTAATTTCATTTTTAACACCATTGATTTAATTTGATCTCAATATATTAAGAAAATGGGTGAATTAGAATATAATAATTTATGACCTTCCTATTATTTTTCAATGATATTTAATATTCCTGGTAGACCTTAACTTAATCCAATTATATCACTTTTAATACATTTTATAACAGTTTAGTTCATTTTCTGTTAAATGGTTAAACATTTCATCAGCATTAAACATGAAATGAAGGTAATTAATTAATATAGGTAAATTAGATATAAATTTATATATCAGAAATAATTTCATTAAGAACAATATAGACACAAATATTCATTCATAAATATTAATTTTACTTATAGGGATATATATGATACCATTAAAATGAGTATCATGACACTTTTTTAACATTAATTGACCTTAGTATTATATAGTTTATTTATATGGATAATATTCCGTTAAAAAATAAATCTCTATCATATGGTGATAATATTCCTATTCTATTTTTTAGATAATAATTTGGATGAAAAATAATAGTTCCATCACTTGGTTTTAAAAAATACTAACTTCATTTTCCATTATAGAGTGATTAATTTTCCATGGTTTCTATTCATTTTAAAAAAACTAGGCGGGGAATAGTTAAAAAATAGAAAACTTATTATTATAAATTTATAAAATATTTTAGCATATTCATTTTATATATATTATGAAAAAATAAATTTTTAGTCAGCACACAACACGTGATTATAGTAATTTTATTAAAAAATCCATTTTAATCCTATAACATGGTTTATTATTATCCCATGCAAATAAAGGAAATAAATTAATTTTACAAAAATTGATAATATATATAATATTTAAAGGTTATGATAATACTTATCAAAAAATGAATTATTTTATTTATTGTCTTAACAAAACATTATGAGCAGAGAAAATGTATTTTACAAAAAAATAATAATTTTTCTTCCAAATAATATTTATTTTCATTTATAACAAATTAAAAACAAATGAATTAATTTATTACATATATAACGTTATGTTTTTCATATTGAAGTTATTGCTAAAAATTCCCCCTAATCTAACAAATAAATCATTAATATTACATTAAATAATACTATTTTTCAGTATATCATTGTTCTTTTATACTCATTGTGGCGTGTTAAAAAATATAATGAAGAAACTAAATAATTTTATGTATAAATCTATTTAATAAAATCATGGAGAGATAAATTTATAATTTCATTATTTTTTATTTGGGTGTTCTGGTTAAAAAATACTGATTATATAAAATATGAATATTGTTTAGTAATTATTCCCTAATAAATTTTGGTGTAATTAATAATGAGTTTAATATTAATTTAACCAATAAATTACTAACATCAATTAATTATATTCTTATTTACATAATATATTTAAATAAAATAAACACCTATATTCATCAATGATATAAATTTCTAACATTGTCTTAATAGGTTGTCCAATTTTCCCAAACTGAAACCTACGATACATATGTGATGAATACAATGTGAGTTATCACTATTATAATTATAAATACACTATAATGATATAATATAGTGTTTATAAGTTTTATATTTATGTATTAGATGTATATAAAATAATAATATAAATTAGAAAATTTTATTTTTTAATTATAATAGATAAACTTTTTTCTCACCGAATTCTCTTTCTAAAGGTTATATTTAACAAAATAATTTATTGAAAATATTATTCATATTTGGTCTAATTTTTTCTCCTAAAACATAGTAATATCATACAAAAAATATTTATTCATTAAAACCAATCTAATTAAATTACATTAAAATAGTGATGGGAATTAAAATGAAATGAAATAAGTCTTTTGTTTTAGTTTGTAGTCTACATGTTTTCCTGAATGAATATTTCATTTCAAATATTACTAAATGAATTTAAATTTTTTTAATCAATATGATTTCTATTTCATTATTAGTTATCAATTCCATCATTAGTTAAATTTATAAATGGTGATTGACGTAATAGAAGAATGACACTCTATGGAGGTGGTAGTTATCACACAAAAATGAATATTGATTTTGTTTTCTATAAGTGAAAATGGAGATTTATTTTATTATTAATAGTAATATAATAATATATTTAATCTAATAATAATAATTATGTTAAATTAAATTTATTGGAATAATATAATAGTAAAATTAAGAGAAAGAATAAATAAAATTGTAGAAAATTAATACCCACATCGAGGACTTAGACATTCAGTTAGTCTTATACAGGGAAAGGGATGTATAATATATTGTGAATAGAATAATTATATGGTCAATGAGTTTTCTAGGTGAAGGATAAAATTATGTCGGTGATGTGGAAACACTATTTTTATAGCTATTCAATTGGGTGTTAGAGGAACCATTAATAAGGGTTTTTAAATGCATGTTTAAATATTAATAATTAATAAATTGAGTAAACATGATTAAATTTTTGGTTGGAGAAAAATTTAAAATAATTGGGTGATGGATAATATTATACCTAAATTCCCTAATAAATCAATTTCAATTATTATTTAATCATGTTCATAAAGCCCGAAATCATTGAAGTAGAAAATTTTCATATTTTTAGTTTTACAATGGTTACACATTTCAAACATGGAAATATAATATTAATAACTCAAAATAAAATATCAATTCTTAAATAATATACACATAAATATTCACTATATTAAACTCGTATTCATGATAATGTTTTTATCCTCTATAAAAAACACCTTTAATATGTTGTCATTTGTCACATACAATTTTTTTTCCAAAAATATTTTTTTAAGTCTAAACTATATATGTGGGAAAAAAATAAAAATCTATATGTTTTTAACAGTTAATAATTTTTTTCCAACAATAAAAAATTTTATAATCCATTATAGTTATCCAAATAAAATTTTGACAATAATAGTATTTAATTAAAATGTAATCTTAATTTTTTTTCATTCATTGGAATGTATTACTTATGTTCCAAACCATTTATACACAAATTTTTATAAATTCAGAAAGTAATTAAAATGTTTTTATTACTTATCTATAAAAGCATATTTTATCTAAAAAAATGATTAATACAATAATTTTTTATTATTATATAATTATGAATACATGAAATATTCAATTATCATAAATATAAAATTTTTCAAAATTCGCAAAAAAATAAAATAGTTCAAAAAAAATAAAAAAATTAACACATTAATATAATATTGGAATTAATTATATAAAATATTTTAAGAATACATAATTTTTTTTATAAAATTATAGAATTAAACTATAATTAAAAATATTAACAAAAAAATTAAAAAAAATTTCATAAGAATGTTACTATTTTTTCAAATTATTGAAAAATATTATTCATATCATCCACCATTTATGGAAAAAAAATTTAACATGGAATTAATATAAAAAATATATTGCCTCCAAAAAAATGGTGTCCTAAAAATGTCATAAAAAATTCATGTTTTAAAAAGGAGAATTTATAATGCATAATCTAGTATTATTAATAATTTTCCAACATTAATATAAATTTTTAACATGTTATATTTGAAATGAAAATAATTTGTAACTAAAAATATAAATCATAATTTTCTTATATAAATTATCTCCTTTTAATAATATGGATAAATTTTATGGGTAATATATTTTTCCATGGTAATGATTGGTTCATTTTTTCATGGGTCACATGATATTAAACACATTAGGTAATAAAGGATGAAAATATATAATCTATAAAACTGGGGTGGAACATTTACTCCCCATAATAAAATTCTTCCTACCGATTTTGTATGGGTTAACTCCATGTATAACAGTTGAGTGAATCCACATGGGAGAAAACAACCATTAATTTATTTCTAATGAGATTTCAAATTCACTATTCTTGATATCCTACAAGTCATGAATTGGTATAAATACATATATAATTAGAAATATTCTAGTATAATTTTTAGAATTAATATGGATAGATGATCAAGGGTTGATTGAGAACATGCAGTTATATTTGTTGATAATAAAATTTATAACATCCTATTCAAGGAGAGATAATTTTAAGTCCCCATATTTAAACCTTACACAACCAATATTGTATTTTTAATAAAATAGAAAACCAATAACAATAAAATGTCCATGGGAAAGGAAAGAGTTTACATGTCATTGGAGGTCTAAAATAAAAGAGACCATGTTAATCCCCCATAATTAGAGTTACCCCATAAAGATTCATTTGATGAGTGGTTTAGAAATACATAATGATGGTTCCCTGATCATCAACCACCATGGAAGAAATATTGTCTACCACGTTGATTCCCCCATGTTAGGTATGAACTAACTGAATGTTGCTGTTGGAGATGCCAGCTTAACACTTCTTGATAATCAACTCTAGCAACCAAGGAAATAAAATTTTAACATTCATGGAATCATGGATAATAATGAAATTAGATTCAACCTCATTGAGAGAGATATTGTTCGGGGTACCCAATCATAGAACTGTGTGAATTGTATTGGCCTCTTCCTGGTTAGAACTCCCCCTCCCATTTTAGGCATTGTAAGAGACTAGGGAACTTCCCCTAACATCTTGGACCACCCAACCACCTAACATGGTAATTAAAATTCATGAACAATCAAAACTATGTTTTCATCCCATGGTTAGTAGTAACTAGAATACCTTGTAACCTATCTTGTGTTAAATAGAAGGATTCATCGCATAACTACTCACCATATGGTTCTCATGTAGGGTAGTCATGTGAGTTTATGAAACCACCAACCATATTGAATATGATAAATTTATTTATCTTCTAAACAAACCTTTATGTGGAAAAAATTACTTCAAACCTAGCGTTCTTCCAATGATACTAGATACACCAACAACATGCACATAAAATCACATATCTATCCATTTTTTCTAAACCCACACCATTCAAACCATGGAACCATATTCCCAGCTATGAGGATCCAACAATATATGAGGATAAGAGAATAGTGAACTCTCTAATTATGTTATATACTACCATGACACAATCACCCTCAATGATTAGGTGATTAGAGTCATCCTCGTAGTAAAACTTTCATTAGTTCCACTTAGAAACCATCATGATACCAATCTTTTTAACATAATTATCCATTTGAATAACATTGTTTCTTATCCTCCATAAAGTGAAGTTGAACATGGTATGAAAGATGCTAAAATAGTACATGTTATTTAATGTGTTATGTCACCCCTAAGAGATAGAAATCACACCGAAATCCTTTGTAGAAAAAATACCCAAAACTAGAAGCGGTGAACACACATATGTTAGGTTAAAATTTATTGAAAATAACATAAAATATGTACTCTTGTTCTTCATCCATTTGGGATTTGATGAATCTTGGATACACAATGCCCTCCCTGAAGTACATCGTATGACTTGAGCTTCCTAGAAAACAAATGATTGAGCCTACCATGTTATTCTAGAAATACGATATATCACCTACTCTAATATCCATCTTCAGTGATGCCGAATGGTTTCGATAATTTCCTAAATGAAGGACCATAAAGAAGATCCATTGGATCTAACGTCTTCCCCATTTCCACCACCTTACTATTATTTAATCATACCCTATATCATTTGGTCGTTCACAACCTCCCATGCATGCTATATATGCATGCAATGAATAGTATCTTCCAGACTACACAGGTTGATCCTGCCCTCATGAATATAGCTCACCAACCAACCCCTTCTGGTACAACAATATTTTCTAATAGATAATTCATCCCATATAAAACCTTTCATAATTTTTCCAATGGAAGAGAGAACACCCTTGGGTACATTGATATCCAAAAGGGAATGTATAAAAATGGCCAATAATACACTTTTAATTAATGTTATCCAAACTCAAAAGGAAAAAATATGTTTTTTATAGTTGAGATAATAGCTTATAATATTATTAAAATGTAATCAAAATATTGGATCTGAGTCTGCCCAGGTGTAATAGGATACCTGATTTAATCCAGAGGGAATGAAACCCCTCTAAATATTCAATTCATTGCATTTGGATGACATTTAACTAGTGAGAAATTTATTTGAAAAATATAAGATATTCTTGGATATCAAAATCAACATCCCACTCTTGTAACTATCAATGACTATCTCATTTTATTACAATATAGAAGAATGCCTCCAAAGAAAAACTTTTTGTTAATATTCCAGCTTTTCGTGTCATTCATGAGAATAAAGAGAGTCAGGGAATTGTGGTCGCATTGCCTTTGCTCACGAGGTTACATGAATACTACATATGTTTTTACCATAATGAAATCTACCATATAAAAATAGATAAAAATATTAAAAAAAATCTCAGACCCATGAGATGCGACCCATAAAATTGAGCACCTTGTTGATGAAACACCTTTAAATCCGGTCATAATCATTATTCATATCTATCATCAATTCCATGTTTGATCCATGAGTTTTAAAGATAACATCATGAATCATTTCATTAAACAATAAAACTACTCCACGAATAGAACTTCCCTTAACAATACCATGATACTCGAAGGAGACCCCTTGAAGAACATGAATGGATATCCCCAATTTAATAGTTTTCAATAAGAAATTTTTTCGGACATTACACATGCTTATCCACCTATAGACCCAAATAGAGGATGGAATTTTGATCATTGGCCACATGAGTAGAGTTGTAGCACCCACCACCCTTGTTATTTACCACATCAAAAAAAATTATATGGACATGAAAATTTCAACTTTTATGACCTCACACGACCCATTGTAGAATGATCAAAGAAATTAATCAGCACCCGAAGCACTATCTATGATAATTCCAATCATAGCATCGTCAACATCCTTCTCATCTTTTATTTCTAATGAAATGGAATTTTTATGATCATACATCATGTTGGTGAAAACCATAAATTGTTCATAATTCTTTTTAAGATGCCCATCATACAGATTTGGATTGGATCCTACATTAATTTTTTTCAAAAAATAGAAAACCTGACATCCATCCACATCTCTATCATCCGAGAATGAACCATCTATGAGAAAACTATTTTGTTTAATAATCTGTATTCATTCCTTAATACATGCATAGAACTAAGAAGATTTTATTTGTTTTTCACGAAGCCATTTCACTCTCATTACTTCCCATGAGACGTGTTCTTGTTAAGAGATAATTTATAAAATTGATTTTTTCTTATTATAATGATCCTCTAATACCTTCAAATATCATGCACATTCAATGGATTTTCCAAATAGTCATCCTCTTTCATAGGATTTTCCAATTCAGGGTCAATAAGAGATATGACATTCACCTGGGGTTGAATCTGCAGATTACTCCATATCTAATAATTGTGGATAGAAACCCATGAATATCCTAGATTAGGTTACCCAAAACAATAATTTACATGTTAATGGTGCCCATACAGACATACATAGTGAGCATAGAACTACAAATTCTCATGAACATACTAATTATGGGATACAAAAACAATATAGGCGAGTGGTATGAGATTCGAAAAACAAAATGTCCAACTATATAATTGGTGAACCTGGATATGGCATGTATGTTATCCAAGAACCGGTCTAGAAGATACCAGTAGTGATGTTTCCCTTTCATGTTATTGCACCATGTAAATCAATTTCTAGAGTAACCCATGTCATGTCATCTCTTCCCAAACAAGAACCGAAAAAACTCTACTATCCACATGAGGTAACACACCCTGAGCATTCATTTCATATGGATCTGTAATGAAATTAAAATACCCACCAAAAATTCAAGGTTATTCCTCTATATCGATGTTATTCAAATCCTACCTACGAAATTATTTCCTTTTTTCATCACAATTCCTATACACAAAAGACATAAACAAAGAATCCACAGTTGTATTCACATTCACCGTAATATATTTTTCTCTATCCATAAACCGATCCAATATCACATTTTTATTCCATAATATCCATATATGGTGGATTCAATAGGTTTTATGAAGTTTTAATCTGTCCATTATAATGGTTTCTACCTTTTTTCTAGTCTCCAAAATGAATATTTTTATTCCAATAAAGGGTTATTTCCCCTCTACCGTTTCAAAAAAAATTCATACCCACATGCATTTTGAGTTTATGTAAAAACTCATAAATCATAATTTGGTTCTATTTATGCATTATAATATGAGTAAAATACCCCTTATATTTTTTAATTCCCATGTCCAATAAATCCTCTTTTCACACGAGCACTTATAACGTGGGTGTTTTATAAAAAAACATAAATCATTGGGATAGTGTTGGCATATATTTGTACATAGGATTATTATTAAGATTATAATTGGAGGATAGATACACTTAGATAGAACCTAACTTCTCACTTGAGCGCACTACATTATTCGAGGAAGAAATATATTTTATTTGAGATGTTGGGAACAAATGACTTCGTCTGGGTCTGCCTCTCATATTCCCCAATGGAGATCGGTTTCCATGGTACTTATACACTGGTGTACCAAAACCTATTTCTATTAAATCCCCTTAATTTTCTTGGGAGATTGATATAGCTATGGGTGATGATCAATACCATATATCTTCGTCCTATAACTGTAGATTTGTATGTTTCTCACATCAACCACATGGGGCTGGACCATCTTCACCCCTATCAACCAGGGTAGAAGCATTGATGGGTAATATCTCAAGTAGTGGATTGAAAATTTGCATTGATGCTGGTAGATAAAATAACATCCTATCATACGCAACAAAATAAATCTTACTACTTTGGATTTTTAGAGAAACATACACAAAAACACCTCTCACAAGGGTTGGGTAGAAAGATCCCTCCCCATAATGGGACGAATTAATAAATACCTAGGAAGCATCATTAATTTCATGAATAACACCATTGAGAGACTTCTCAGGTAATGAAAGATCAGACTCAGGGATGGACACCTTCTCCGGATCAATAATGGAGACATAGGGCACCATGACCATATTGACTAGATTAGTATATGGTTTCTTAATTACACCACGTTGAAATTTCCTATATACCTTCATCGAGTGAGATTATAAGGAACAATGATAACAGTACCTTGGAAGCACAATATATATAACATCTTGATTCTAGGAAATTGAATCATTTACTCTCAAATATATCATACCTTAAATATGCATAGAAATATACAATTCATCATAAAGAAACATAATGATGACATGAACAAAACACTTTGTGTTTTCTTCCAAATAAAGAATACATGTGAGAGAATTTGTAAAGTATTTTTGAAGTGAACCATTATATAGATTCCTAGGGAAAAACTGTAGAGAA
Source organism: Viscum album (assembly GCA_963277665.1). Classification (NCBI taxonomy): domain Eukaryota; kingdom Viridiplantae; phylum Streptophyta; class Magnoliopsida; order Santalales; family Viscaceae; genus Viscum; species Viscum album. The sequence goes on along the minus strand of OY728143.1, from coordinate 791,133,748 downwards.
TTCCATATAGTCCCATGAGGTATTTCCCTCACTCTGTGCACATCATGTGACCCCCATGGAAAATTGAAACACTATCGACCAATGATCCTTAGAACTTAAAAACATGTGTGAAAAAATGACAACATAGAATAAAATATTTGGTACAAGAAGAAACTATGAACTATCAAAACATTATCTAGAGTTGAGAGAAAGCAATAATCTATGAAATTCGTGAAAACTGATTGTGGCAGATCTCATGATGCGAACTGCATGAAAAGAGTACATTTGAAACAATGTACCCCCTCGTCATATGCCTCTGATGAGATCTCCACTTTCAGATTGGAATCGTCCCTACAGACCAACGAGATTATCGGTTAGATATAAAGAAGTCCAGAACAATATAAACCCTAGGGCGAGCCACATAGGGAATCATTGAGGGATATGTTTTCACGCTCATCCACTGGGAGGGTTCCATGAGGTGGTGTCCATGAGGGGTCATGATCAAAGTGGGATTATTCCCAAAACCTTCGAGAATAGAGACCTATAACTGGAGAAACACTTGAGAGGATTCAGAAAACCTATTAGTATGCTAGTCGCATACTGCTGTTTGGTGAAGGGATCCATTCTTGTACTTTAAGCGTTACGTAATCTTGAGTTTTAGTAAATAATTTACTTTATTTTACATTGTGTATATTTTTATGTTTATAATTTTATAGAATTATTCCCTCACTATTACACAATAATTGAAAGACATTTTCCATTGTGGGATGAGTAAAAAAAGCTTATTAAGGGGCATAATATAAGGAAATAAACCATTAGACCATAAATATCTCCAAATCATGAAAACATTTCACACAATCATAATTAGATGACATAAAACATAAAACCATTAGCTTACCAAATGAAAAAATAAGAATAATATAAAACGTTAAATATATCTTAAAGCATAAACATAACCTCTAGCATCCATAACATTCATACATCATAATACTCATATCAACATATAGAGTAAGTATCATGTTCAAAATTGGAATACCAATCACAGTAAAATACCTATACCTCTTAAAATAACCATAATAATTTAACTCCACCTCATTACACAATGAATTGGGGAGATATAATGGGATCACCCTCCCTCAATTTTCATGGAATAAATAGTATACATAAGCAATTCCCAATAGCCATATCATAATCAAACCCAATAAATAATGCATAATTGAAAACAATTACATTTATAATTTAAATTAAATTTCATTTTTACAAAGCTCCACACTCTTAATAAAAAACCCGTATTTTAAAATAATATGGAAAATTCACACACAAAACTTCAAAAAAATTGTAACATGAATGAAAAATATCACTTCATGGCATAGTTAATAAAAAATCATTCCAAGTTATTCAAATAATAAACCCATTTGTAAGACACGATTACAACATTAAAAAATAATAATTTTAGATCAAAGTGTCCCATACCATTTTGAATCGTTTACAAAAAAATGGAATTTTTATAAAATTCATGAACATATTAATAAATCATAAAATCCAATTTCAAATCATGGAAATTAGTTAGAAATATTCATAGGAATAAAACATTAAAAAAATTAAAATGATAATTTAGTTATAATGACTCTTACCTTGTGTCCAACACATCACATGCAACATTTATCTTCCTGAATAATAAAATTATGCTAATTATATACATTATTAAAATCATTTCTCATGTTTTTTATCTTTCACTTAGGTGCATCATAAAAAAATTACAAACATATTTAAGTTCATGTTAGACATCTTTTTATATTTGGAACATGAAACGAAAATGATGCAGGAATACAGTTAATAAGACATTTGACCATAATTCCATCATATCTAGAATAATATTAATTTTATTATTATAATTTTTTAATATAATTATACAGTTATATTAATCAATAAAATATTGTTATGAAAAATGAAGAATGTTATTATCAATGAGATCGTAGGTCATATATACACTTGAGTTACATTTCCATTTTTCAGTAATCATTATGGAAATCAGGTAAAGGTTATTTTTTCCTTATATAATTATAATAATATTATTAAAATAATATTAATCATTAACATTTAGTTATATGTTTTTTCCATGTGACGTGGTTATTAAAAAATCACATTGATTCGTGGAGGAGATAGTTCAGGCATCTACATGAATGACTTTATTATTTTTATGTTAATTCAAAATAAGAAAGTAATTCATATATTATAATATTATATTGATTAATATGTCACAAAAATCACCTGTGTACATTATTAATTCATTATAACCATTCCTCATATATGGTTATGGAAAAATAGTTAAATCAGTTCGTGGAGGTGGTAGTTCACACGTACAAATGAATGTATAATTCATTTCCCATTTAATGAATGATTATATGGGTTTATATGATTATATTATCATAATAACCACTCATTATATTTATTATAATATAGTTATTCATTCATTGTGGTTAACATATATTTGGAGGAAGATGAATAAGAAATAAAATATAAACACTTAAATAAAAACATTACATTTTATTGGTATGATCTCTATTATTAACACTTTGACACCTAAATGAGTGGTTTTATTCATAATCAAAGGCTTCATGAATTCTGGAAAGGATTCAAGGAAGTTTTTTGGCTACATCATGACCATACAAAAATGGTATTTATGTGTAATAAATAGAGCTGAATAGTTACCTTTTATAAGAGAGGGGAGGGGCACTGATTGAATTATAAAAATTTTACATTTAATATAAATTGATTTTCTATTCCAAATGGGTCAAAATTGATTTAGTTATAATATAGGATTTTTATGGGTATTATTCTAATAATCCACTGAAAAGTAGTTATTGTTATATATTTTTTATTCCATATATTTTTGTTTTAACCCCTTTTAACTTTTACCATTTTATAATATAATTTATTCATTGTGGGTTAAAATAACTAAGAAATCATGACAAACGACCAATGAGTGAGTAATTAATGACATTTTTAGAAGTATCATAACTTTTTTTATTAATATTAGTTTTTAATAAATTATATTTCATATAAATAAATATAATATATTTTAAAATATGAATTATGTCAATTTTTACACTATTCATTACATTACTTTTTAATAAATCATAATAACTTGATTATTTTCAACAAACTACATTATTAGATCAATTAAATATTATATTCACCAATAAATTTCTTGTAGGACATCAAATATTTTAATTTTATTATTAATATTATTTATTTGATTCTTCTTTTAATAATTATATTATTTCATTATCATTATTTCACAATTAAATTTAATTATTTTACTTATAGAAATTATGTATAAATTATCATAATCTAGAAAAATATTTTATATTTAGAATGAATACTTACATAAGAGCTTATCATTTATATAACACTACGTAAAAAATTATTTATTTATTAAAAATTTGAGTTTGATATTTATTACTTATCAATAAATAAAACATAAAAAATTAAATATTTATACCCATTTGGGTTAAAAAAATGTAACAATTTTGACCACGGGTTGATTTTTTTGAACATCACATATCCAATAAAATTAGAAAATGTGTTCAACCAATTTTATGTGATTATAACATAATTATTACCATTAACGACCCAATTTACCCTTAATAATGGTAAATATAATAAAAAAGATGATGTTCAACAAAATTTTGTTCATTAGATTAAATAGATGTTTCATATAGATTATAAAAAAATATGCAAATTTTATAAAAATAAATTTATAGATGTGGTTAAAATAGGTTTATCACCAATCCAGCAGATGTGTCCAGTATGTAGGTAAAAGTGACATTGAAAATTAAAATATGTTTTTATATCATATTTAAATATTAAAAATATTACAATGACACACATTCAAATAATATATATATTATTTTACTACTATGAAATTAAATATTAATTTAATTTATAATTAAAATTTAAATTTAAATTTTTTTTAAATATAGTATATAATTTTTTACTATTCAAAGAAATTGAAATTTAACAGAGAAATACTAGAAATTCATTCAATGTAAATTTTGATATTGAACTTCTAGATTAAAAGTTTAGTTTTTTCATATAAAACGTATAAAAGTTTCAAAAGTAGATTTAATATTCGTTAACCATCAAAAGAAGGTAAAAATAAATTCTTTTGAAAATAATCCTTTAATTCATAAAATTAAATTTTTCATATATCATGCCTAGAAAAAAAAAATTTGAATTTTAAAAATTAGATAGAATATATTAAATATATATTTCATTAATGAAATACATCATGAGTTATTTTATTATTTATTGATCACACTTGTGAACATTTAAATAGTTTTTGTGAAAAAAAAATTCCATTTTTTTATTGAATGTTTTTACATTCATATATAATTAATTGGTCACTAGATTATAAATTATATATACATATGTAAACTATATTTTCTTAATTTAGTTAATACGGGTAATTCCTAATAATCTGACACTAAGGTTACATCGGTAAAATTTAAATGAAAAAATTTGATTTTGGCTTAAGTTTGATTTGGTGTATCATGTACATAATCAAACATAGTGTTTACTTTTTTTAAATATTAGATGTAAAATCCACCATTTTGAAAATTCCATCCTCACAATTTGAATATGGGGTAGGTAACTATTGTAAGACTTTTCAATGTACATTTATTATAATCCCACATTAGAAAAAGTATTAATAGAACTACAACATTAATTAAAAAGAAAGGGAAGTATAGTGATCAATTGAGATAAAATATACATGGGTTATATATAGAAAAACATTCGTAGATAAGAGAAATCTAGACATCATGTTCTAATAGAGAGTTATGGATATCATGGTCTGGGAAAAGTAAACAATAAAAAAACATTAATTTCTGATGGGTTAAACAATTCAGATTTCATAATAAGAAATTTAAATGGAAATAATTTTCGTTTTAATATATGCTTCATTGATTTTTGGAATTTATTTACTACCTATACTAGTATCATAATCAAATATATGAACATGAAAAAAAAATATTTTCATCTTTTAATCATCTTCCTCCACAACCTCAACTTTTATCCCAATGATGCATATTCAAGATGTATTATTCATGCATGATGATCTAGAATAAACTACTAGAGAATTAAATAAACCTAAAAATAGTAAACGTATATTTTTATCAACATTATAAATTAGAAAACCAAAAATGGATATAATAAGGTAAGATAATTCCAAATGAACAAACCATTATATGATAAAAAAATACACTAATATTTAAAATTAAAAAATGATACCTAATGTTCAAGATAGGAAATATGAAAAATAAATATCCTTAAAATCACACAAAATAATAAAAACTAATATTGAAACCCTAAATTCAGAAATATCGAACCTCATTGTCTTCCAAGATATGTTATAAAATATATGTAAAAATAACATCAACCTCTCTTAATGGCTTATACAAAATCACTTATTTTCTTTGATAGATCAATCATTTGAATAAATAAAATAATTCCTCACAAGTACACATTTAAATCATAAATTATTCAAAAATATATTTCAATATTTAATCCAAAATAAATGTGCCATATAATTCAATTTACATTAAAATTACCTAAATATATTATAACAACTCAAATATAACAGTTTAGAAACATATACTCACTATAAAATTTATTCACAAAGTTAAACATTCTAAAATAAAACATGAATTATTTATCATGATAGAAATAATCATAACATTTATATTAACATACATCACTATCATACCCTTACTTATAACTTATATAATAAATTTTAGAACCTAGGATGTGGACAATAATCTCATAAGGGGGCCTAAATAAAGAAATTAAACTTTTTTCCCATGAATATTTTAAATTCATTAAAAAAATTCACAAAATCATAATTTTCACCCATAAAATATATTCCCTTAATATTACCAAATTTAATCAATAAAATCATGTAAATTTAAATGAAAATTGTAATCCATAAAGGTAACATGTGGATCCTCTATCTTGCATACATTGTAACATCCAAAACTACACATGTAGTATCTATCAAGGATACGTTTGGTATAAAAATAATATATTATTCCCAAAATATCTTAAGAAAAATCATATCATTTTACTCTATATCATTATAAAATGAATTATAGAGATATGACAGGCTTACCCAACTTCTTTATATCATGGAATCACTAGTATACATAAGAAGTTCCCAACAACCAAAACATAAGAAGAAAACATAAACCATCCATGATGGAAAAAATAATATTTTCAATATGATATCAAATATCATTTTTGAAATGCTAAACACTCCTAAAAGAAAAGAAATTATTTGAAAATAATATGTTAGACATGAAAATTAAACATAAAAACATAATAAATAGACACTAATGTAAGAAATTCCATTTATGGAATATTAGTTAAAAAACAATCCAAGTTATTGAAAAATCCTACGATTTTTAAGGCAATTTTAAAATATTTAAAATTTGAAATTTCGTATCAATGTGTCCCATGAAACATTGAATAATTTAGAATGAATTTTATTTATAAACAATAATCAATATTATTAATTTATTAAAACCATTTTTAAAACATGTCCTTTAATTATATTGATTTTGAATAATAAATCATTTAAATATTTCAAATGTTGTATTAGTTTAATAGTCTATTACATCAAGTTTGACACATCACACACAATCTTTATCTTCCTAAAAAATAGATATTTATTTAATTTAATGATAAATTATTTCATATTTTTTATTCATTTTATAACTCTTATTACCAGGATATAACAATAACATAATTATTAATGTTCATGTCCAATATTTTGTGGTCATTTGGTTCTTGAATAGAAAATGAACATGGTATGATATCAACAGTCTATGTGGTCATAAGTACATATAATGAATAATATTCAAGGAAATATTCTTGTTTTTATTTACATCATTATACATTTAAATATAACCATTAATTATTGATATGAAAAATGAACAATGTTTTAATCATGGAGACTATAGGTTGTACATACTCATGAGTAACATTTCCATTTTTATATATCATATTGGAAAAACGTTAATTGTAATTTTATCCTTACCAAATTAAAATAATATTATAAATATATTAGTAATAATTTAAATAAACTTATATATATTATCGATGTGATTTTTTTTAAAATGAATCACATTGCTTCATGGAGGTGATAGTTCACACATATTCAAGAATGACACTATCATTTTGATGTGCATCTTAATTGAGTACATAAATGATATATTATTTTATTATAATGATAAATATTTTGTTAATACCTATAAGGAACATTAAGTCAATCATTATTACCATTATTGATATATGTTTATGGAAACGAATTATATCGGTTAGTGGATGTGATAGTTCAGGTGTATGAACAAATAATTAATTCTTTTCCCATTTAGTTGAACTGGATATGGATTTAATTTAGGATATTAAAATAATAAGATCGTTGTATATTGATTATACTGGAGTTATTATTTCATCATGGTTGAAGGATATTGGAGGATTATGATGGAGAAATAAAATAAAAACACTAAAATAAAATCATTTACTTTCTTTTCGATGATCATGATTCATAACACCTTAACACCTAAAATGATGGTGTTCTGGCTAAAATAAGATTTGATGAATGTGGGGAGAGATTAATGGAAGAGGTTTTGGCAGTGATAGTTTGACCCAAATGGTTTATCATGGTTAAAAAATAATCATAAATGAGTTCCCTTTTATAGGAGAGGGGAGGAGCACTCCTGAAATTATTATAATTATTAAATTAATTTAAATTAATTTTATATAATGAATGGGTAAAAATTAATTTATATCCATGGTTGGATAATTATGGTTTGAAATATAGTCGTCCAATGATAAAAAATATTGATTTTAATATTTCTCAATCATTCACTTTTTGTTTTAACCACTTTTATCTTGTCCTGATTTATCATGTACTTTATACATTAATGGTTAAACTAATGGCCAAATCATCTAAAACAACTAATTAATTAGTCATTAAATAAATTTTTATAATTACATAAACTTCTTGGACATTTAATATATTTTAATAAATTTTATAGTATTTAATAAAATATTTTATATTATTTCAAATTTGAAACTATTAATTACATATCATTTAAAAATATCATGAATACATTATTAAATCTATAAAACATCTTTAACTCATATATTAGATATAAAAGTAATTAATAACTATTTTTGGATGGAATTAAATATTTCAAAATATATTTATTTAAATATTATTAATATCATTTATTTTATTAGTTTTTAAAAAGCATATGTAACGACATTATTATTGCGGGATAGTGAAATTTCATTATTGAAATTATAAAATTTATAAATAAATTTTAATTATGTATATAAAAATTTTATTTTCAATTTTTTTTATATAACTCTCTATTAAAAATGATTTACTTACTAAAAATATAAGTATGAACTTTTTATATTATATTGAAACAAAAAAATTATAAATGTCATATTACTAACCATGTTAGGGAAATAGGTTATTATTTCTAACTAACATTGATTTTCATTGAAACCCATTTATCCAATTAAATTAGGAGATGTTTTAGGGTAATTTTATATTACTATATTATTATTTCTACCTTTGATTGCATGATTTACCCTTAACTGTGGAAATTAAAATACCACAGTTACCATTCCAAAATAATTTAATTATTCCCATTACATCATATTTTCCATAGTTATTTCAACCATATATTTACAATTGTTTAAAATATAATTTGTAGAATTAGTTAAATTCAGTTTAACACTAATCCCACATTTGTGGGACGAAGGCGAGTAAAAGATTCGTTCAATGTTTCAATAAATTTATATCTTATTTAATTATGAAAAATATTAAAATGAGCTATATTTTATTCAAAAAACTAATTTTGATCAATTAAGACTTTAAAATTAAGTAAATGTATAATATTTATTTTAATGATTAATCATATTTTAACTATATTGTAATATTTTTTTCCTATACATCAAAAAATGAAACATATCAAAAAAAGACCAATTATCCTAAAATGAATATTTCGATGTCCTTATTCCAAATAAGTAGATTATTTGGTCAAATAAACCTTATAAAACAATCAAAACGATATTTTAAATATGTTCCCTATCAAAAGATGGGATAAACTCATTTTTGAAAAAATACTAAATTACTGCATAAAATTTATTTTGTTCTAATATCATGTCTATAAAACATATAAAATGAATGATAACAATTATATATAATATATTAAATATATATTTACTTAATATAATCCAATATGAGATATTTTGTTACTAATAAAACACACATGTGCACAATTAAAACGTTCTTCTGATACACATTTCCTTTTATTAAATAATGTTTTTACATTAATTTATTATTAATTGGTCACCTAATAAATAATTTATGTATTCATTTTAAAAGATATTTTCATAATTTAGTTAATATTGATCAATACTACCATTCAAATAGATAACATTTAAATAGTAATTTTTTGTTTTTCTCTAAAGCTCAATGTGGCATATATTCTATGTTATCAAACACCATGTTTCCATTTAAAGAAACTCAGATTGTAATAATAATATATTCCTAATATAATATTAAATAGTAAAAAAACAAATAAATAGAAAATATGTTACATCCAATAATTGATGAATAATATTTAATATTTATCATATCAATATGTGATTTTATTGGTATCCAAATATGAAAAAGTTGTTTAAGGCCTCAATTTCATAGGTAACTAGAAATCATCTGTCAAAAGAAGGTATCATTAGGAATGGTTTTTCCAAATTTGAAATTTAATTATTCACATGGTCTATGATTTTTTTGTTGAAATTTTTCCACATTAACCATCATTTTATAGTCTGATAGTTATATAGTAATTGTAACAAAAATATTTATTACAAATTGAAATTATTACAATAAAATTCCGTTCAACCATAATAACCATTGTTCAATCTAGGTTTCCCAGTTTAGGATCACCCACTGTAAATATATAATTTATTATCATAATAAAAATTTAAAATGGATTTAAAAAATGTTTATATTAATCATTTACATACCTTAATAGGTTGTATTATGTTATGGAGTCTTAGCCTGACTAATCATACACTAGAGGGGGATTTATTTGATACTCAACCATCCTTCGTCAAGATTATTACCCCTAGGTTTATCTATGTTATACTATCATCCCCATGGTACGACCTATATATATATGCAGAAATATAATGAAACACGCGTTTTATTTATTATCATCACTTCTAGATTAATTTTACTACATATAATTATCCATTAGACTTATCCAATGGGTTTCAAATATATTAATTTTTTCCTAATCTTTAAAAAAAATTAAATATTACCACAAATTATCTAATGTTTTGTTTATTAAAATGATATCAATACCAACAATGACTTATCAAAACTAAAATACATTTATAACTCATAAATTACATTTAACTGTTGACATCCAAATTGTTAATTTCATTTAAACCATTATTGGATTCCAATTATTATATAGACAAAAACCAATAAATCCCATATTATATAAATAAATTATTACATTGGAACATTATTGATGAAATATAAAATGGATAAATAGTTTACAAGTACTGATAAACGAGATACATACATGAAAAAACCATACATTTGAAAACAAAAAATACAATTCTGTTTTGTATTTCAAGACATCTTTTTTATACCTCTTGTATTTAATTTTATATCATTCATTGTAATAATCATCACAACATATGTAGAGAAAAAAGTGGTGGTTAAAAACATATAGTATGTGATATTTAAAATAGATCATATCTGGAGTAACTAAATCATAATCAATGTGGTTTTGAAGGTTACTGGAAAACATAAAATTTAAATGTACATGAAAGGCATTATGTTATGATGTTATACATAAATGTTCAATAGAAATTCAAAGAACTAAACTCTTTTTCTCTGGAGACATACTAATGAATCATGGGTTTATATTATTTTATGACCCACCTATCAAATAATATATCCATGAAATTCATCATATTAATAGACAAGTATGAAAAATAAGCAATGTATTATAATATGAAACTTTTTGAATGTAATGCAATAGTAAAAGATATTTAAATACATCCCTATTAAAACTAATAAGAATACACTCAAGGATATAATATTTATTAAATAAATAAATATTATCCCTGGTGGAGGATAAGTAAATTAATTCTTTGTTTCATTAATTAAAAGAAATACATTGAAAAAACATTTAAAAAATATGGTCAAAATTTATATTTTATTTTTGAAATTAAATTTTATGAACAATAAATTTCCATTATATTAATGAAAAAATTATTATATTACAATAATATTGGAAACATAAAAAGGAAGTTTCAAGTCATTTCTTTTTAAGAAGGTGTTCGAATTCCTAAAAGAAAAATTAATTAAAAGATATCTTTCATTCACATTTCCAGAAAAAAAAAATTTAAAAGTTCCTCATTTGGAAAATGAGAAAAATAAGAATTTTAAAATTTATCATATCAATTATAGGATTAGAAAATTTATTTAATCATTAATATTATAATATTACGAAAGATATTCAAATCTTTTTTATGAAATTTATTTCATGAAAATAAAATTCGAAACCTAATCACAAAATTAAGGTAATCAATAAAATCATTCAATCTATTTATTTGTTAAATAAAAGTATCAAATAGAATGGAAAAATAAATATAATTGAAATAACTATTGAATAATAACAGTTATTTGATTAAATATATAAATATAAAATAATAACCTCATCTAAACAGTAATCATAAAAATGATATATATTGATAATATTTGTAAATAGATCATTCCCACTTTGGTAACATTAAAATAAAAATTCAATTATTGAAATAATATAAATTTTAATGTCAAATACAATGAATTTCGGAGTATAAATTATTTTAAATTTTAAAATAAGTGTATATAAACTTCATAAACATAAATAAGTACATAATATTAATCATTTCTCAATGTAAAAATATTGAGAATAATTACAAAAACCATATGTACGAATTAATTTATACCTATCCAAACATCCAATATAGTGAATATAAAATTATCATACATATATTTTAAAATAATTATCATAAATATCATATAATATATTATTTTCTTATAACTTTTTATAACATGTTTTTTAAATATTTTTTGTTAATGCTAATGTTTTGGGATATACCATCTTCATTTTTCATGTTTTTTGGTTCAATGGTTTTATTCCATTTATATCAATCATAGTTAAAAACAACATATAATTTAAATTATTAAATTAATATAATATGTATTTATAATATATATATTATATTTATATTCATCTTTATTTGTTAATGACTGAAATAATAATACCATTCACGGGGACAATATGCTTTAAATATGGATCAACATTGTTTTCACTTATCGTCGAATGGAATGGGGGATGGGTAAAAAAATAAATAACTGTAAAAAAAATAACTATAATATCATTTACAAAATATCCATATATTATATATATCCATATTTTTATCAATGAAATTTTTAATTGAAGGAATGGAACGAATTGGTTCGAGAGATGGTAGTCTGCATCTGCTCACATGTGACATTCTTGTTTTTCAATTGATTTTAAGGTAATATAGTGCGTATTATAATTTAAATCCAAATGTATACTTATGTCATAAAAATATATATAACAATAAAAACATTAAAAAACTTTTTATGCAATATAATGATGTATAATAATTTTAAATTTCTACTTGTTGGATATAGTCGACATGTACGGATGAGAAATACATTTACTTATCATTCATGGAGTAGATGGATGCTATAGGTGGTTTCAAAGTTGTAATATTATTTATTTATATTGAAAATTCAAAATGAATTATTTCATTATGAATAATACTCATTTAGAAGGGATGATATTTGAAATGATTTAAAATAGGGTAGGTTTAATGATTCCATATTCATCCATTGGTCATCCTTGGATCCATTATTAATAACCATTAGAATGTACTTTTAATAACAATATATCTTCTATATCATGTTTTTAAAATATTAGAATATAATTTGTCTGTTTTGTCTATTATTATAGGCCACAATGATGTGTAAATAGGATAGATAATTTTTTCCCATTTTATAAGGGAGGAAAATGATAGGCATTGAATTACTAAAAATAAAACAATATAATTATGAAAATATAAATTAAAAATAATAAATATTAATATATATATATATATATGAATAAAAATAATATATTGATTAAATATCCTCATATAATGAAATTTTGCAGGATTTGGGTTTCATTTTTATCATTATTATTTTTTGACCCCTTCAATAACTGATTTTTTCATTAAATTCTATAAAAAAATTAAATTTAAAGGGTTATAAATTTACCCATATTTTTAATATTATCTCAAAAATTTATTGGGCATTGAGTTTTTGATAATTTCATAACCTCCAAGCCCTCTGATATGGTTTTAATATTTTATTACACATTTAATAAAATATATTTGGTTATAAATTATCATTAATACATTTTCCCACAAAATTAAATTGTATTTCTTTTAATATAAGTATAATATTTTTTATTGAATAAAAAAACATCTATAAGATATTGTATTTTGGTAAAAAAATGTTGAATTATAATTCACTGAAACGATATTAATTTTAATATATATATATATATATATGATAATTTCGTGTAATATTCTATTAATATAAAAATTGTTATATGGGTGGGTTCATGGAGGAGATTGACGTATTCATGACTCTATAAATTCATAGATGTGTATTTTAGGGTTTCCACCTATGATTATTCCATTCATTGATCCAATCCATCATGCGGAATACAATATGTGGATTTTAAAGAGATCTGACGTAGATCACGCTGTTCCTGATGTCCACTTGGATGATCAGGTTCATCAGTAAGGGAATGACTCATCGCAAACATATGGTGATGTTCAAGGTAGTGCATCCATCACTTTTCCTTCAGGAACAAAAGCTTTTGGATATCATTATGGGGTTATGATGGTCATCGGTAGTGCTTAATTGAAAGATTCCCCTCGAGCAGTATTGCAAGTGGTGGGTAGGACCTCCTATCATTCGTTCCCATGGGCCTCAAAATAAAAATCATTGGATGTCATTATTTCTGTAGCAGCTTATGAAATGGGTCTAGGGGAATCATGTCTTGTATATTTCGTTAATAGTATATTAGTTGAGGTGTTTTTTCTAGAATACATTGTCGATCATAAAATTATGAAGAAGGGTGAGAATTTATTTATCATAGTGAGTCATTGGATTATTGCTGACAAGTTAAAAGTTTCTAAATATTCTATTATTGTGTATTTTTCTGTAGAGGCTAAATATATTTGAAGTGTTTTATATAAGATTATGAATTGATTAATTACTATTTATGGCATTGGTGGATATCAAAGTATCTCTCATTGAAAGGGCTAAATTAAATTGTTATTCTATGATGTAGAAATGAATTCCAAACATGGGGTTCTGTCCCATTAATCTGATGTTTGGGTTTCATAGAATAATTCATTGGGATCCTGCATTTATCCCATAAATGTGATGAACTAGCTCAACCACATATAGATTTGGATCCATGGGTTGAGTTGGTTCCGTTGAAATCCACATATTTTGGGGGAGATTTATCTAGATAATGGTCATATTATAAAGATGGATAAGAAAATTAAAATGAATATATCTGGTCACATTACTAGGAAACACGAAGAGATAGACATCTGAAATCTTTGATTAAAACTATAGTGTTATCTTCTGATGGATATATATTTTATTTAGTTATTGAATATGAAAATGTTCATGAGTACTACCATGGTTGCATTAATATTGGACACTCTTTTCCTAAATGTCAAAATTGTCTTGTGTGTAATGATAGTGTGATGAAGGTTCACAGAGGTGTTAAATACAAGAGGTCTATGGAAAAATATGATAATCATGTGATGTGGGAAAAAATGAACGCCATGTGTCCTAATATGGGTGAGGGGCACCATTGTGAGGACATAAAAAAAGATGTGCAAGAGGAGGGGGTTGTGGGTGTCCACCAATTGTAGGATATAGAATCCAATATTTTGTGTTTTTTAACCTATAGGCTCCTAAGAAGACCTATGTCAGGTTTGATTATACTAGATGGAATGTTGAAAACATCGATGACATGGGCGGGTGGTCCATAGATAATGAACACCATCTCAACTGTGTTGAATTGAATGAAGAATATTCCTTAAAAATGGGTGGCATTAAGGGATGTAATGGGTTTCCAAAGTTGTGTCTCTCTCTATCAAAGAAGATAGGTGAGAATTACTCTTTGGATGGTCAAGGACTGAACCTTTTTTAGTGATGGAGGTTGTTTTAGATAATTCTAGATCCCATATGGTTGTTGTGCACCCCACAATGATTAGACATGACTATGATGTCATTTCCATGGGGGAGACAATAGTAGATGAGTTTGATGGTGCTAAACCCAAGGAAATAATGAATCAGAAAAACAATGTTGGGGCTAAGGAAGATATAATTAAAATAAAGGAAAAATAAAATATTTTTGATGATGGAGGTCTTCAGTTGGTATTTTAATGGAAATATGAGTTGCATAACGTGTACGAAAAGGTGATAGTGCACAATGAGGATCTGTTTCAATTTTCGAGACTACTACCCCGGTAGCCTCTAATATGGATTACTAAAGAGTTAAGATGACTATTTGATTAAAATATGTCAATACTAACATGTGTTCCCTGATGATTTTGGTAATCTACATGATAATTCTATTTTGTTATGAAAAAATTGATTTCACTAGATTTCAAGACATTTTTTCACATGTAGTGGGAGTGAATTTCTAAGGTGTAGAAGATCTGGTCAATGGCTAGAATGATCCAACTAATTGGAAAGTATGATTGGATCCAAGAAGACAAGTTGGTTCCCAATAAAGTATTTATCAACAAAAAGGGGTTGATACTTTTGGATTCGTGATTTTGGGATACTTATGTTTCATTTGACAATAAAAGCCTATATTCTCATGAAATTTAACATTTTTTTACCGATAAATTTCATGGACCGTGGGATTTATCAACGGTTCACACTTTTTGGTTTAATTACTATATGGTTTTAACATAAGTTTTTATTTTAATTATCATGTATGTAAATATTGTAAATAAATTTTCATTATAAATTAAATTAATTTATAATTAAAATAAAAAATTATATTCATAAAATATTCTTTTGGTCCTTAGGTATGATTTTAGAGATATTGAATTCAAGAGAGTAGCATTTTTCATGTATTTTTCCATTCATTAATATAATATTATTTTCCAAAAATATCACCAAATGTTTATAAAATCTAAAATAAATAGGTAGTAGAATCATCAAACCTATAAAATAGGATAAAATTATATATTAGTTAAATTTTACATCAATATAAGAATTTTTTAACTTTATTTTAATTTTTTTACCCTTACTAGGGTTATATATAATTACCATGGTTATTAATTATTATAAAAAAATATCAATGAAACCAAATTAGAAATATTATAATCATAATTAAAAATACGGAATCCATTTTCATGAATCTTTTAATATAATTGGATGATCTAAATTTACTCTTAAACCCACAAAACACAATAAAAATATGTTCCCCAATAAAAATATTCATATTGTTTGACCATTTTTATATCAAAATATATCATAAAATTAATTCCAATGAAATGAATTACATTTTTAATAATATCACTGAACTAAATATTATTTTTTAAACTAGATGAATTAAAATATAATTTTTAAATTCATTAAATTGAAATTTAATTCCAATTTATTTATTATTTTTCCCTATTGATTAAAAATTCAAACATTTCATATAATAAAAACATCAATCTAAGATAAAAAAATTAAAGTTGATTCAAAAAACTATGTTTTGTTTTTACAATAAACTCTTAAAATGTGGCATAAAGTAATGATATTTTTTCCTTAGGAACAACAATAAAACCTATTTATTAAATAAACTTTTTATGTATAAATTGAATTTACATAAAATTCAGTAATTATTTAATATTAATCATCACATTTTATAAAACCTTCATAAAAACATTTCGTATGATGATTAATCATATTGATACCCCGTAATCCAATGGCTATTAAATAACTGTCATATTAATTAATATTATACAAAAAGTATTTTTTTTGGTTTCTATAAACCTTTAGCATTGTGAGTTATGAAATAAATCAAGCATAATATTCGAATTTTTTAGTATGATTCTTTATACCCCCTTAAAAATATTTCCCACCTCCAATTTTATGTCTATCATCAATTTTTTAATATTTGAAAATACCACTGATGAAAATACACATTTTATAGAGGGATAATAACACTTATTATAAAAAGATAACTTAGGAAGGATTGGGACTACATTAAATACCATATAAATTGGATCCCAAATATCAAGAGAATTTTTGGGAGATAAAATATAATAATGAATGTGAATTTGGAATTGAAGGACTAATAAAAGGTGTTATATAAGACGGTAAATATATTGTTAAGAACCAAAAAAACATAAATCTATGATGGATGAAGAGTACATAATTTCATCAGAAATAATGATAATTGATATCATTATAATTTTTGAAACATATTCATAATGTTGTGTAATTGATTTAAAATTATGAAAGAGACCATTATAAATTTGAAAAAAATTTATTACTAGAAAAAATTAACTATTAATGGATCATAATATCATTAATAGATAAAAAAATTTATCCATTAATTCCCTTTTTATTATATAAAAATGAAATGTTTCATAGAAGTTTTTGATTATAGACAAATTCATTACATTAATCACTAAAACCTAAGGAATAACCCCCAAAGTGAAACTAAATTAATTTCATAAATATTTTAAATTATGGTTAAGAAAAAGATATTTAATAAAAAATTCACCACATAAAAATACTAATGATTTCAGAAAATATTTTTATTACGATTAAAATATAACAATTTTCCCTAAATTACCTAAACAAGATCGCAATTTCAAATACCAAACAATTTGTTTGTATGATTCTCAAAATACATAAAAATAACGTGATTCACCATAAAATCTCAATAAAAACATAAATGTTCCAAAACAAATTAACATTATACATTGACCTCTAATGAAATCACTTACTATTTCATATATTAGATAAATCTGTAAATTGAAATAATATTCAACAATGATGACCCTAATTTCATTTTCATCATCTCAAAAACTACTCATATGGTAACCAGTATTATCTCATTTACATCATAAATTTCAATAATATAATTATCCAAATTCAGCATTATTATCTCAACATCGGGCATATATTATGGTTTATTTTTCCCATTATCACATGTTCTCATAAAATGTCACAATACCACTATATATCATTACTTTTTTTCAATAATATTAATCACATGATTTCCAATGCATGAATAAAATATATGACATACACATCCATAGTTGTTTCGAGATTTTATACAACCAAAATATCCTTTATATAACAGTTTTATAACATAATTCTTAAATCCCAATACATTCACACTAAAATCTTTTCACTAATAATGTTGGATTGTTATGGATCATTCCTTGGTTTATGATTTTTTTCCTTTGATTACAGAATTAAATAATGTAATACCATTTTTTCTTATAATTAATGAATTTATATAATCATTATTTATTATGATTTTTCCATTATTTTTTAATAGTAATAATTTTCATCTCCTATTTATACCTTACCAATGGTGCCCCTTCCAATATTTATAACCTGAATAATTTATTTCCATTGTGGACTATATTTTCCATTAATCAATAATATTCATAATAATCCTTTTTTATTTGGTTCATTTTAAGTATTAAAAAAGTAAAAAAATTTAATCATGAATAATAAACCATAATTATGAAATCTTATAATATTTAACCATATTGTTCTTATTTAATTGAAAATCTCAAGGCAAAAAATTATTAAACTGTAAATTGAATTCAAAATTTTCTTGAATCTTGCAAGTTAAAAGCACTATTGATAATAAAAAAAACCTTTGAGTGGGCATCAATATTTGTTGTGAGATATCATCAAAAATAAATTGATAAATGTCTAAGTCACGACACCTTCCATTATAATGATATTGAAATTAAAATTATTTCCATAAAAAAATCCAATGTTCAAATTCAGATATGGATTCATTCAATGAATTGGGATTCCTGGCTTCCTAAAATTCTAAATGACCATCAATCATGCAGTGGTACA
Source organism: Viscum album (assembly GCA_963277665.1). Taxonomy (NCBI): domain Eukaryota; kingdom Viridiplantae; phylum Streptophyta; class Magnoliopsida; order Santalales; family Viscaceae; genus Viscum; species Viscum album. The sequence continues at coordinate 791,114,466 of OY728143.1, read as the reverse complement.
CCCGTTTAGATGGAACAATGTATGCCTGAAAGGGATTTTGGTTTCATTTCTAGAATCACAGGTGATTTATACTTTGCTACTATGTATATTAATTATATCATTTTTCTTGCTAATGAAAATAAAATCGATGTCAATATTGTGTATTAACACAGTCCTCCATTCTATAATTTTTTCATGATTTTTAGGACTGGGTAAAATATTGAAAAATAACCCAAAAAATATCATATACACACTGAAAATCAATGATATGGTGGAATTCAATAAGAATTTCAATAATAAAGGTGGAATCATGTCAAAATTTATACTTTTCCTATGGTGGTAGGTCAATAAGGTATTCCTTATTTATATTCACCAAAGACTTTTTGGATAAACTCCATGGATGCTATTGTAGAGGAAGAGGACATTAAACCTCTTGACCAATCTTTGCACAATATTTCATTGCCTCATTTACAATCCCAAGAGGATCGGTTTTTTGAGAAATTATGGAAAAATAAATTTTAGAAGATATCACTAAATTTGTTTACAATCTGTATTTAGACATGCAAGGAAAATTTCTGATTACTGGTGTTCTCTCAGATTTCATTTATTTACTAATGTGATCATATAAGTCATTGGATCTCCGAAATATGATTGAGGATGGGGACATGATTATTAATTATGGTGTTTTTAATGTCATTACTTATTCACCTTAGGCTGCAACTCATATGGGAATCACTATTAGTAGTAGTCATGATGATGAGGTTGGTGGAAAAACCCAAATGATCCCCAACACATGGACCCATTTTTAGTATATTACTCATGATGCAAATTTGTCTACAATAAGTGTTAAAGAAGATGCAAGTGGGTCCCTTATGGATATAATCTCTATCGATAGATAGTAATCTATAGACCAAAATATTATTATATCATAAATATTATTCATTTCTAATGGTATTTGGGGTCTCCATGAAGGAACTGTTGTATCTGTTAGGTGTTAACCTTCATCAAATGTCAATAGCATTGAGGATATGAATTCCAGTCATATCTAACATAAATATATGTAAATGGAATAAATGGATATTAATATCCTACGAAAACCCAAAAACATTGTAGGTAAGTATCCTAAAATCAGTTAGAATAATTCAGGAGAGGAATAAATGATGAGGAATCACCAAATGTGAGTTTTCCAAAAATAATGATCTTAAAGAATTTCAATGGAATTTACAAAAAAAACAATCATTTATTTATTCATTATATTTAGAATAACATTCTAGTAATGATTTTGATTAGTGAACCAAAGATAATGTTCTCCACTAATGTTTCTAGGTTATAATATATTGTTTTTCAACTCTTAGGATTTAATAATAGATCATCTGAGGTTAAAACCATATGGGTTATGGTGAATTCCACATTAATTAATCCCATTGTGGTGGGCAAAAATAGTCAACATGTCAATAGTTCTTTTACTGTTTTAGGGATTAAACAGTAAATATATTAAATTTATTATCACAATTGTTATCTATAAGAACCCGAGTTTTTAGAAACGGGTCAAAACACAGCCATGTTTAAACTTTTGACAGGTTTTTGAGAAGTCTGGAAAATATGAGCAGTTTCTGGAAATTTCCATACTACACGTTGTGTACATTAATTACACGCCATGTATGAGTTACCCGAGTGACCGGCCATGTGCTCACCGAGTAAATGTCGTGTAAAGACCATGTAGAACATTCCTACTACACGAAGTGTATTTATAGACTTTTTGTTTATCCCTTAACCGTGTGAGGCCAGGTACATGTCGTGTGGTTCCCAGGTGTAAATATCCATCTACACGGCGTGTAGCCTTCCTTGACACGTCGTGTACCCTTGCCCCGTGTAGCGGCTGAGACCGTAGCAGTGTGTTTACCATTGCATGGTCCAGGCCGTGTGATGGAGTCCGCTTAAGTCGGAGTACGGAAACACATATACACGGTGTGTACTTTGTAAATACACGTCGTGTACTTTTTTTTATTTGATCGATCGAGGCTTCGTCGTGCCTCATTCCCAGATTTCCCTTCTTCTTTCTCTTTGGATGAATAGTTCCTTCGAGAAGTCTCAAAAAACTTAAACCCTTCCAGAATATCCGTACGACCTCCATTATTCGATCCGTCAGTGGCAGCGGGACCACATCGAAAATGCTATCCTCGCACACCCTACTTCGTCCTTTACTCATCACCGGTTTCTCTGAAGATTCCATCCAAACGTAATTACCAGATTTGACGGAAATGCAGATCTACCGCGACTCAGTTCGATTTAGAGGCTGAAATCAAAGAAGTGTGATCGTACGAGTATGTGGTGGGTGGTGCATACCTTTATTCATGTTTTCGTAGAAAATTTAGTGTTTCAACCTTCGGGCTCGATGTCGGGTGTTGATCGGGACCCTGTTTATTTGTTTTTATTTAATGATCTTCATTGTTGAATTCCTCTGGGTAATCCCTAACCCTATTGTGATTGAGCGAGACCGGGTTAGAGGTCGTGGATGGTTTGGGGATATTCGGCAGGGGGTGCTGAAATGAGTGTGAATTGGACCATTGTTTAAATCGTTGTGTTTATACTGTTTATTGAATGTCTCGAGTAAAACTGTTTAGTTTATTTGTTAAATCGTGAATGAGTTTGGTGCTGGTATGGGATAGCACAGGTTAGTGCAATTTGACTATTTAGTAATTTCATGTTTAAAGGGAAGCTTCCAAGTATGAATATGAAATGTGAGATATTACATGTGTTGAACTGCTTGTTGTGTGGGGCGTGGCCTGGATATATTGTTGTGTGATGGGGATCACATGTTGGGGATTTGTCTTAGGATACATTGGGTTGTTTCTACCATGGGATTGGGTGTCATGGACGTCGGTTGAGGCAGTTGGACTGTCATGTTGGGATTTGGCCCGGGTTACTTGGATGGCGAGGCCATCTGACATGAGCGACATGTTCATAGGGACACGAGGTGACATAGGTGTTGTGGCTTGGGAAATACTAAGGTGATTACCGCTCACCGGGTACTTTTGAGTAGTGTGCACACAGATAGAATCTAAGATGAGGTGGTACGACCACTCACTAGGTAGAGGCCCCCGATAGTTGCGGTAAGGTATTTTTGGTTTGGGGTGAATTCCATAGGAAGACACCTGAAAGGTGAGGAGCCTTCGGGAGACAACATTGAGGCGGTCAGGTTGGGGGCAGAGGCTCGCCCTGATTTGAGGGCAGACATCGTTGTCCCTTCAGTTATCTTTTGAGGACATGTATCATTGTTCATCCAAATGTTGTTCCATGGGCAGGATGAGCTTTCAAGCTGGGTTACGATAATTAGGCATGCCATCGGGATGTCGGTAATTGAGACACATGGTGTCAGGTGGCACGTGGTGCCGGGCTGTAGATCATACTTTCCAATGTTGGCCGAAGCATGTGACAATTCCTTGTGGCTGTGTAGCACCAGTGAAGTCTTTATTTACTTTTAGGAATTTCACTGTTTAAAGTTTTTCTTATATGAGAATTTCTACCTAAAAACTTATATTAGGTACACACCTCTGGGTGGTATCCTACTGAGACATGTATCACACCCTACACCGGACCGTCAGGACACGTATAGACTTTATGAAATTGTGTGCAGGTAAAGGGTCAGCCTCAGGAGCTGGACTTTAGTGCTGTTGACTTGGAGACTGGCACGGACCCTGAGGTCGTTCCGTGCTAGAGTTACTCATTTGGTATTCTTTTCATGCATCAGCATGTCTCCTTTATATATTAGTTATGGTTGGTTATCCATTGGCGTCATGATATATATATATATATATATATATATATATATATTGATTTGGATGACTTGATTGGATGCATGCTTGGTTGAATTAGCAGTTATTGCAGTAGATTGCTGGCATGATGGTCTATTTACTTTCTGCTGCTGTTGTTTTTATGTTGCTTCAACTGTTTTTTTTATTGAATGTGATTCCACTATGCGGGTCTGGTTCGAGTCTCCTGAGTCATTTATTTCAGCTGCATATTTGGTATTCTACTCAGACCGGTACAATTTTATTCCTCCGGGAGGGTATATCCTCCCCACTATACCTATCAGATTGTCGCTGCTAGTTGGCACCCTTTGTCATTCTAGGGAGGTGCGCCTAAGGTAGTGACACCTGACCCGTTCGGCACTGTTCGTGTGGTTGGCCGGGTCCGGGTTGTTAGAAAGTGGTATCAAAGGCAGTCTTCATGACAGGGATTTAGTAGTGTTGATTTGCTGGCTACTAATAAGTTTGAGACTTCTATTATCATTTTATTCTGGTTTTAGTATTTGAGATATGGTAGACTGGAGATAGGTTGTTGTTTGAACTGGATTTTTGAAATTGTTCTTGGGTGCCTGCAGCCCCATGTACGATGGATGGATTGAGTTGACGGGGGTGGGAATTGCTTTTTTCGTTTTGCTCAGATTATAGTTGACATGATTTCCACCTCGATGGATCACATGTTGTGCGATGTTATTGATTATGATATGTAATCCTTGGCCGGTATGGCAAGGGTTGATTGCATGGATTTTGATAGGCACATTTTAGTGTATTTCAATTTCATAACTGCACATATGCATTGTGAAGTGATAATACCATGTGAATAAAATCAATTGTCTGCTAAGTATGCTATGAAATGTGGATAGATAAAACTCATGATAGAATTTATTGTTTATGGAAATGTATATGCCATTCTTTGTATTTATTTAGAATTGCTTGTTGCAGGATATTTGGGTCTGGCTCTTATGAGAGCAGACAGGTACTATGGTTGAGGCAGGGTTACTGTCAGGATTGGACAACTCGGTCGTCGGGATTGAGGCAACGTTTGTTGTCAGGATGGGAATGGCCCGAGGTACTAATGATACTTGGCTCTGTTGAGGGCAGGTAAGGAGGCCATGAGGTCGGGATGCCATGGGGAATGGGTTGCGGTGACGGGGAGTAAGGGTAGTTGTTATGAACTTCCTTTTACTACATTCCATATCTGCATAGAATATATTGTTATATAGATTTATGTGGGATGTATGACCATTTAGGGTATTCAGTGGGTTACATATTTACAACACGATGGAGTGACAGGTAGGAGAGGATATGGTACTGTAGGATCAGGTTTAGAATCCGGTGCAGGCAGAGCATGAGCCGCATGTACGGGCTCAGGGACAGGATCAGGTTCATTATCCAGTCTAGGCAGGGCAGCATCCGGGTTTGGCAGCGTTCGGACCATGGCTTGATGAGCAGCTCTGAGCTAGCCTAGTACGCGTCTTGCAGGGGATTGATATAGGCATACAGGGTACAGAGCCTTCTATGACATATCAGACATGGGAGTTCAAGTCGCAGCACCCGCCTCTTTTTCATGGTTAGGGTGGTCCACAAGTGGCAGAGAACTGGATAGAGAGTATACACATGATCTTCGAGCAACTCGAGAAGCCTCCAGGGCGGAGGGTCTAACTGGCGACGTACATGATGAGAGGACTGGCGAAACGTCAGTGGGATGTGCAGGTACATGCTTGTAGGCACAAGGGACTAGCGTGGAAGGACTTCGAAGATAGGTTCTTCGAGCACTTTTATCCCAAGACACTAAGGGCAGAGAGAGATCGGGAGTTCCTGAGTCATTATTAGGGAGACAAGTCTGTCATAGATTACGTAGATACATTCACAGAGTTGTCTCCTTTTGCACCTGGTATGGTGAGCGATGATGCAGCTAGGGTGAGGCGGTTCGAGGATGGCTTACGACACGCCATTTGGGTTCAGGTAAAAATCATTAGGCTGGGTTCCTTCTACACGGCGGAGAACCAGGCGCTCATAGTTGAGGGCAAAGAGAGAGAAAAATCTCGTTTTGGCAGGGGGACAGTTTCAGGTGACGGTTCAGACAACAAGAAGTAGGGGAGAGATGAGTTCCAGTTGGGCGGGCAGGCCAAGTACTCAACTAGAACACCTTGTGGCAGTTCAGCGGTGGTTTTCATTCAGTGTGGAAAGCCCAGACATGTTCGGGCTCAATGCGATAAGCCCCCGAAGGAGTGTTGGGCATGTGGAAAGGTCAGAAATCTGGAGAGGTTTTTCATGCATCCTTCTCAAACAGCCAGAAGACAGGGACCCTGATAGACTGTGGCATCAGTAGTTGTTTCAGGTTCAGTATTAGGAGAGGGTAGCCGAGGTTTAGTTGCATGCGGAGGACGTGACAGGGATAGAAGGACCCAACTGAGGGGTCCGTGGCCACAGACTGGGGTAGCACCGCAGGGAGGAAAGGCCTCAGGGAGTCGTGTGTTAGGTCAAGTGAAAGCCGTGGAGCTACCAAGGTTTGAGAAGGCTGGAGAGCCGACGACGGTGGCAGGTACACCGCGGGTGTGGCCGTGAGTTTCTTTACATTCTTTTGGCATGGACTCTTGAGGCATGTCTGGTTGAGTGCATAGGCTGCACATGATACTTGTGGACTGACTAGATTCTAGTTAGTGGGGTTGGAATCATATCAGATATTTTTTATATTTTATTCATATATTTGAGATGCGAGGCATCAGGAGAATCAAGGATGTAGGTTACTTGAGGTGTTGTGGGCATCGGGGCATCGTGGATGCGGATTAATTGAGGTGCATGGCACCATGTTTTAATTGACCATCTATTAGATAAAGGACCATAGGGAGGCAGACGCCGATGCGGTGAGAGTTATGTTGGGTGTTGGAAGCGACACATGAGCACTGAGGAGGTACAGGGGTGACGATGCATCACGGGAGGACCATGGGTCCTGGAAATAGGTCATTGGGCCTTGTTTGTTTATTTTTTTGCCTTGAGATTTGTTCGGGATGAGACCAAGTAGGTGATTCCTAAGGTGGGGAGCCTTTTTTAGGAATTTATCCAGAACCTTGAGACCGGGGTAGTCTGGGTTGTTAACCGGGATGGGCATGTTCGGTGCCATCTCCTGGTTTTGTTTCGTAGCTCAAGGACGAGCTACGTTAAGGTGGGGAGTTTGTAAGAACCCGAGTTTTTAGAAAAAAGTCAAATCCAGGCCCTTTTTAAACTTTTGACTGGTTTTGGAGAAGTATGGAAAATCTGGGCAGTTTCAAGAAATTTCCAGACTACACGCCATGTACTTTAAGTACACACCGTATATGAGTAACCTGAGTGACCGGCTATGTGCTTGCCGAGTACATTCCATGCGAAGGCTGTGTAGAACATTCCTACTACACGACATGTATTTATAGACACAACATGTATCCCTTGACCGTGCGAGACCATGTACATGTCGTGTGGTGACCAAGTGTAAATTTCCATCTACACGGCGTGTAGCCTTCCTTGACACGCCGTGTACCCTTGCCCCGTATAGCGGTCGAGACCATGGCCGTGTGTTTACCGTGTGTACTATCCAGGCAGTGTGTTGGACTCCACATATGTCATGGTACAAAAACACTTATACACGGCGTGTACTTTGTAAATACACACTGTGTACTTTTGTTTATTTGATCGATCAAGGTGTCATCACGCCATATTCCCAGATATCCCTTCTTCATTACCTTTGGATGAACAGTTCGTTTGGGAACTCCCAAAATACTTAAACCCTTCTAGAATCTTCGTATGACCTCTGTTCTACGATCTGTCGGTGGTAGTGGGACCGCATCAGAAAGGTGAACCCCGCACAACCTTCTTCGTCCTTGATTCCTCACATGTTTCTCCGTAGGTTTTTTTCTGAACAGAATTTCTAGATTTTAGGGAAACACAGTTCTACCGCGACTCAGTCCGATTCAGAGGATGAAATCCAAGGAGATTCATTGTACGAGTACGAGGTGGGTGGTGCATACCATCATTCGTGTTTTCGTAGACAATTTGGGGTTGCAACCTTCGTGCGCGACGTCGGGTGTTGAGTGGGACCCTGTTTATTTGTTTTTATTTAATTATCTACATTGTGGAATGCCTCTGGGTATTCCCTAACCCTGTTGGGATTGAGCGAGACTGGGTTAGAGGTCGTTGCTCGTTTGGGGTAATTTGACAGGGGGTGCTGAAATGCGTGTGAATTAGACCATTGTTTAAACTATTGTGTTTATACTATTTAATGAATATCTCGAGTTAAACTGTTTTGTTTAATCGTTAAATCGTTAATGAGTTAGGTGCTGGCATGGGATAGCACAGGTTAGTGCAATTTGACTTTTTAGTAATTGCCTGATTAAAGTGATGCTTCCAAGTATGAATATGAAATCTGTGATATTGCCTATGTTAAACTTCTTGTTGTGTTGGGCATGGCCCAGATATATTGTTGAGTGATGGGGATCACAGGTTGGGGCTTTGGCTCTGGATACATTGGGTGGTTATTACCACGTTATTGGGCGTCATGGACGTCGGTTGAGGCAGTTGGACTGTCAGGTTGGGCTTTGGCCAGGGTTACATGGATGGTGAGGCCATCTGACTTGAGCGCCTTCTTCGCAAGGACACGAGGTGTCAGAGGTGTTATGGATTGGGACATACTGAGGAGATTACTGCTCACAAGTTACTTTTGAGTAGTGTGCACACATATAGACTCCGAGATGAGGTGGTACGACCACTCACTTGGTAGAGGCCCCCAATATTGTGGTTAGGTATTTTTGGTTTGGGGGTTCTTGCCATAGGAATCCACGTGGAATGTGAGGAGCTTTCAGGAGATAGCTTTGAGGCGGTCAGGTTAGGGGCAGAGGCTCGCCGCGATTTGAGGGCAGGCATCGCTCTCCCTCCGATTATCTTTTGAGGACTTGTATCATTGTTCCTCCAGATGTTGTGCCATGGCCAGGATGACCATTTGAGTTGGGTTACGGTGATTGGGCGTGCCTTCGGGATGTCGGTACTTGAGACACATGGTGTCAGGTGGCACGTGGTGCCGGGCTGCAGATCAGACGTTCCGGCATTGATCGAAGCAGGTGACACTTCCTGGTGGCTTCTAACCACCAGTGAAGTCATTGATTACTTTTGGGCATTGCACTATTTATTGTTTCTATTAAATGAGCATTTCATCCTAAACACTTATATTAGGTACGCACCTCTAGGTGGTATCCTACTGTGAGTTGTCTCACAACATACATGGGCCCTTCGAGACGCGTGTAGACTTTATTAAATTGTGTGCAGGTAAAGGGTCAGCCTTATGAGCTAGACTTTAGTGCTATTGACTTGGAGACTGGCACAGACCCTGAGGTCGTGTCATGCTGGAGTTACTTGTTTGGTATTCTTTTCTTGCATCATCATGTCTACATTATATTGTAGCTACGACTGGTTATCCATTGGTACCGTGATATTTATATATATTGATTTGTATGAATTGTTTGGATGCATGATTGGTTGTATTAGCAGTTATTGCAGTTGATTGCTGGCATGACGTTCTGTTTAATTTCCATTAGTATTGTTTTTATATTTCTTATGCTGTTTATTGTTCTTGAATGTGTTTCCGCTATGCGGGTCTTGTTCGAGTCTGCTGAGTAATTATATCCACTGCCTATTTAGTATTCTACTCGGACCAGTACAATTTTATTCCTCCAGGAGGGTATAGCCTCCCCACTATACCTATCATACCCTCGCTGCTGGTCAGAAGTCTTTGGCATTCAGGGGAGGTGTGCTTAAGGTAGTGACACCCGACCCGTTCGGCACTGTTCATGTGGCTAGCCGAGTCTGGGTCGTTACATTATCAACAACGTAGTAAATTATTGTTGGATATAATTCAATAAAGTATAATATTAATTATTTATGAATTTCTCTTGGAAACATAAATGTGATCTTAAACCCTGATGAAAACTGGGTTTTGTCACCAATTAAATTTCATCTAGTGAGTTCAGATATTTCATTGATAAAAATGATTTTAATTGGATCAAACATGTTAGTGAAAAGTACACATGGATAAAATACATATAAGTGATAGGGTTGGTAGTATGATTTATGATTCCTTTTTTATCGTGTATTTCATAAATACCATAGAATTTATCTCTTGTTTAACCTCTGTCGGGATCGTATATGATCATCATCCAATCATGATCGAGCTTATGTTTAATGATTCTAATTTTCCCTTTTCCATTAAGATTTAATAAATACTGGGATACACATCTTTAATGTTGGATGATAGTTAAGGATGTTGCGATCACAATGGAATAAAAGATCAATTTATTTCCTTGTATTATAAAATTAATTCTTCCAAAATGGAAACTAAATTTGTGATGTAAATATATATATTTTCCTCTTTATTAGGAAATTTATAATCTAGTGGTCTTTATTGGGATATTCATGGAGAAATGCACCCATATTAATTTTAATGATACAATTTCTATTGAATATGGTCTAACATTTAATCTTAATAATCTTCTTAGTTTAAAGGATTCAATTCAGAAAAAACTACCTTCAATAAATATTTCTTGAAGGATGGGCACATTAATAAATGTTTTTTAAATATATTCAATGTGTATGAAAAATCTCTCGACATTAATCCTAAAAAAAAGGGACCCTGTTTTTGGAAATATGTAGGATATTAGAGATAAAATGATTTATTTTTAAATGGATCTCTTCAATGGATCCTCCACCATTTCTAACCTCATGTGTGGAATTATTCAAAGATATTTTATCAAAAGCCTACTTAAAGACTCTCTTTTTATCCTACCGATATTGCAATCACGTAAGATATCTTTTGTATCAAGCATGATTTTTCCATAGATGAGATGTTTTAACAATTTCTTCATTTTGACTTATTGGGAGGCCATCTGGGATGATGTTTGTAAACTTTTTATTTATTTATTTAAAATATTTTCTCTCTTTCAATATAAAAATACTAAATTCCTCACTCTTATTCCTATGTTGGATAACTCAAATGAGATTCATTTTTCTAGGCCTTTGCCTCTTGTAAATACAATTTACAAGATAATTACCATGATTCTTTCTAATAGATTAACTCCCAACTCATGTAAAATTGTGTCATGAAATCAATTGGTATTAATTAAAGGGAGGACCAATAAATAATTACTTATCACTACCTTTGGGGGTTTTACAATATACATAGAAATATGGTCATATGAGGGATAATATTACTCAAAATGATATTAAAAAAATCATTTAACATGATGGACTGTGATTTAATTTGTAACTTCCATACCATGTTTTGTAAGGATGATGGTTTTATCTGCCGCATACAAATTATATTTGGATATTCTCGTATCTCTATACATGTTATTGGATCTTCATAGGGCTATTTTTATTGTTCTAGAGCGGTCAGTGTAATGTCCTGACATGGGTGCCAATATAATCATCCCCAAACCGGTCTGTCACATGCCCTCAAGTGTGCCTCCCCGTATTCTAATGGATGCACACTAGCAGCTATGACCATGTATATCAGACATGGAAAGACTATACCCACCTCTATGAAAGTAAAACACCATCAATATAAAACAACCATAACAAATGAAAAATCATTCAAAAAATCAAAACCACAAAATTTTCACATTATTTTCAAACACCGGAAATACAATACTTTAATTAAAGGACAAAATGATAAGAATATTTTTTGTCATGTCTCTACAATGTAAATTATAATAAAGACACATCTAATCCCAATAATGTCCCAAACCTTTTATGGATCCCACACCTATGATCTATTCCCCAATAGTAACTCATACCAAGGCCATGTCCTTATCATTCCTATAATAACAAAGTCTTCTTGGGTGCTGATCAGGCGGTCATAGTAGGGTGTGAGTACTACTTAGTAAGACAACACCAACAACTTATAAACTATGTCTAGTAAAAAAATTATCAAACTCTATAAAGAAGTAAATTCTATCAATAATTAAATTATAACCTTGTTGTCATTTATTATTTATTTATCACATTAGTCTCTGGTTTGATTCATTTATCTAGTTCAACTCAAAAATCATCATTATCAATAGTTTTGTGTAGAATGCCTCGTATAACACTCAACATCTCAATCGGTGTAGATCACCATGCCTCACACCCCTCTTTCTTAATCGGTGTTGATCACCCTCTCTACTACCCCACATCACAAGCACATATATCAACTTTTGTGGTAGAACAACATGTCTAATGCCCCAACTTCTAAATTAGTATAAACAACCATATCTAGAACCTACTTTCTCAATAATTTATAAAATTCATTAATTTATAAGAATTTACAACGTGATTCTCTTAATAATTCAATGAATGGTTAAATTTATTAAATTGCACTAGTTAACCCAACAATTAACCAACAACACAATCCATTATTTAATTCACCTATTAATTAATCAATCAACACAGAACTTATTATATAATTAAAAATCCACAATTAATTATCCAATCTAAATATCAACATTTCATAATTAATCTCACATTTAATTATCTTAATCTAACATCAATTCACATAATTAATCCACAAAAACCCATCTAAACATAGCCAAATCCTTATGTTATAATTAATTCCCTGAATTAATTATCTCAAACACAACATATTCAATATATCATATAGAATATCTAAAATATTAACACTTCTAAAAATTATACCTATAACAACACTTATATACCAGAAATTTATAAAAACCATTTGTATATGTCACCATTCCCAAAAGTTTTTCTAAACGGTTGGGAAATCCCACGTTGTGATAACTATTCCAAATAGTTTGGAAAAACCATTGAGATTGGGTATATCTTTCCCAACTATTTTGCCAAACCATTGGGAAAATCACACTTTTATACCCCTTTTCCCAACAGTTTGAACAAACTATTGGGAAAGGGTATGGATTTCCCGGTAGTTTTTCCACACCATTGTGAAAATCCCACATTGAGACCACTTCTTCCAACTGTTTCTCAAACCCATTGGGAAAGGGTATGGCCTTCCCATCGGATTTTCCAAACCATTGGGAATATCTTCCATTAACACCAATTTTCCCAATGGTTTGGAAAATTCGATGGGAAATCCATACCCTTTCCCAACAAGTTTCCCACTCATTGGGAGAATCCCACATTTAAACAAATTTACCAAATGTTTTAGCCAAACCATTCAGAAAGGATATACTTTGATACCACATTTCCCAATGTTCTGGCGTACCCATTTAGATAGCTACCCTTATTATCTTTGAAATTTTTTGTCAAATATTTTCAAAAAAATTAATACATAAATTACATATGTATATATATAAATATATTTATTAAGGTAATTGTATAATAGTGGTAATTTATTTGATATATAACCCATCAGTTATGGGTTCAAACATCCACTGTAACATTGTTTTTAATTTCCTAATACAAAGGTTTTGGGCATCCATTAAGTAATTTTGTGTGGGGTTAGACATATCCCAACAGTTTGGGGAAAACCTTTGTGAAATAAATATTCTAACAATTTGAAAATCATTCATATATGTCTATAGAAACTATTTTCAAACCCTTGGGATATGTCTTTGCCAACTATTTTCACCAAACTATTGGTATAGGTCTATCCCCACGCTGAATCACCCAACGGATGCCCAAACCGTTGGTATAGGCTATACCAGTGGTTTGGGGACCTATACTAAAAGTTTCAAACAGTTTGTATATATAAATTTCTCATTAGAATAAAAAATTTCCCTATATGAATTTTTTATTTGGGTAACCCCATAGTCTCATAACTAAATTTTCAATTAATCTTCTATATATCCAAACCATAAACCTGTCAATTGCACATTCTTAATTGACCCAATTTAGTAAAAAATTACTAATGGATGCTAGAGAATCATTAATCTCACAAAGAAATATGAAATCCATGACTATATGAATATAATTTAGACCACCAACATCTATTCATTGGCATACTATTGTCCAATAGAAATCCCCAATATTCGAGTTGAACAATGACAACGATACAAATCTAAATCCATAAACCCAACATAAAAATCATAGTAATCATGATCCATACAGTATAGATATAGATCCACAATCCTAGATTTACATCTCAAAACATTGGATTAGATATATGGATATAGTGGATATCGTTCAAGGAAATATTAAATAATGATCAAGGAAAGAACAAAAGTAGCAACGAGATGAAATCCACTTACTAGGAAGAGAGAGAATCTTCTATCCAATCTTTAAAGATTGAATAATGGTGTTCAAAAGGCCTTGTAAATACCTCTAAAAAGATTTGGGACATCAAACAGTTCTTCAAGCCTGATCCGAGGGCTAAAAAGAGTGTTTTTTGGGGTTCGAGAGATTTAAAAACTTATTTAGGGCTAATAGAAACCCACACTCATGGTTTCCCAGGAAGGGGCACATGGTTAGAGTAAACTGTGAACCAACCATGAAGACCTCTCTATCCATGTTCCCATGGTTACTCCAAATGATCCCCAGAGTTTATCAAATGGTTCCCTAAATGTGCGGTTCATCATTGCATATGTTCGCACAGTTACAAAGAATTAGGTGCACAGTTTATCAAATCACACACAATACATTTCCATCCCCATATTTGTTATTTGTTTTATCCAAACTCACCAATATACAGCTCAAACCATAAATCAAAAAAATATGTACATAAAAAATAAAAATGTACCAGAAAGAGGTCCTGATTTGACTTCATAAAATGTTAGGATCTTATAATCTCCCAACCTTATAACAGCTCATCTTTGATTTTCACTCCTGTACATCACAAAGATTCCAATCCAAAATGATTGGGACCATGTGCCTTCATATTTACTACATATTACCATGTTTCCTCTTCTACATGTCCATGTTTCATTAACCCATGAACTATCATCATATTCTTTCCCCACAACACATTCTCACTATGATCCATCACACATGTCGTATGCTCCGAAAAGGAGACATTAATCATGAGCTCAACCTCATCCACATAGATCCTATGAGAATGGTCAGGGTGATACCTCCATACATGTGACACGTGAATGGATTCATGCATATTGCTATATTTTTGTGGAAGATGATATCATAGTGCCACCGGTATGATTCTCTAACATTTTAAAAATATCCCACTAACCTTGGTACAAAATTTCCCAAAATAGGTGACACAATAAGGAATACATGATCAAACTATATAATCCCAAGGGTTCATATCCATATATCATAATACAATTTATGTCTACTCTGACCTGTAGACATTCTTTTACAATTCAGATGAACCTGCTCTGATGTCTCCTAGATGAGGCTCAGTCCCATCAATGGTGTCTCACCCACCACTATCTAGAATATTAGTGATCTTCATGACCTACCAAAAAGTGTCTCATATGGTGATATCCATATAGTTTCATGATATATTTTGTTATAGGTGACCTCTGTTAGATCTAATTTCTTCTCCCATGATCCACTGAATTTAAACACACATGCCTGCAACATATCTTCTCGCACCTGTATAATACGATGTGACTACGAATATGCTTATGGGTGGAAATCCATACTCAACAATAAATATGTGCCAAGAACCTTCTGTATGCCCTGCCAGATTCATGATGTAAATCTGGAATCATGACATAATGCTATATTTTTTGGAACCACATGAAAACAAACTATATTCCAAACATATATTTCTCTTAACTGTTTAATTTTAATGTTTTCCAAGATAGTAATGGAATGTTATACCTAAAAAATCTATTCCACAATGATCCAAATAGAAAAGTTTTCTTTAAAATTTTTGGAAGACATACCAAAATAATACAAAGTCTCTTTGTACCACATTCATTCAATAATATTCCACGACTACAACAATCCTCAAAGTCGTTGATGCTCTGTTTTCACCTGCTGATAAGTGAAACACCTCATCATGAACCCTGCAATTTCCTTTTTCCTACCCGACCCCCAATGCTTTTTTCAAATGTATTGATAAAGTTTGTTCACACATAGATATACCTCTTCCTTTGAGGCATGAAATTCTATCCTGAGCTCCTCTAGAATGCTTGTAGGAAAAAAATCTCTATTTTCACATAAATGATCTAATCCTACCCTATCACCCGGTCTTAAGAAGTATCCCACCTTCATGTATTTCACTCATTGATAAACACTCATGAACCTCGTACCTCCTAACCATGACCTTTCTCAATAGTGTACATTGCACTGATAGTGAGACCAGAATCAACTTCTCCGGACACTCCTGAACCACCTCATGTATTTCATCCATCAAATTCATCATCTCCCACTCGGTATTCGACTCATGTACCACCTAATTTTGAGTTTTCCTACTCAAGGAATCAGCCACACTATTCTCATTTTTGTGTCTATATTCTAGTCTAGAATCCAGTTATTTCATATTATCAACCCATATTCATTATCGAAGGTTTGTGTCATGATGTGAAAAGATATACTACATGATTTTTGTCTATAAAAACTAAAAAAAATTCTCCCAAAAGAATGTTCTCCAACACGTAATAACATAATCTACTAAAAAACTAAAGGTCATGCATTGTTTTATTCTATTCATGTTGTGTCAAATTCCATGACCCATAACAAACGACTTGATCCACATGCTTTTAGATAACTTTGAGTGAAATACCTGAAGCACCACAATACACAATTTACTTCACACCTAAATAAGGTAAAATCATTATTGATGCTAATTTCCTCCACATCTTCAAATCCTGTGATAAATTATTGCATACTTTGGTCTACACTATTATTATCCCTTTCTATGGGTCCACATCTATAACTTCATTTGAGATGATATGTTTCAAAATGTATACCTATTCATTCCAAAAATGACACAAAAATTGCTTGGCGTATAACATATTATCTCTCAGTTTACTCATGAAGATGTCAATATGTTGGGCATGATCATCATGAGTCTTATAGAACAATAATATGTATTCCATTAACACCACCCCAAAATGTTTACGGTATAGATGAATGTTAATATTCATCATGACCATAAAAACCTATGGAGAATTTGTCAACCCGAATGGAATTTCGATAAAGTCATAAAGGCCAAACTTACTCCAAAAAGTTGTCCTCGGTATATTAAATGTCCAAACTCTCTCTTGGTGTTACCCGAATCTCAAATAAATAATTGGGAGCATAAAAGCTCCCATTATCTGTGTAGACACATGATTGATATGCAGAAGAGGATATCATTTCTTCACATTCATTTTGTTTAGTTTCTGGTTATCAATAGACATCTGTAAACTCCCATCAACCTTCGTGGAAAATAAAAAAGGTGATCCTTAAGGAGAGGTACATGGGAAGATAAACCTATTATCTTCTAGTACCTCTAATTGAGTCTTGATCCCTTGATTCTTAGTTGGTTCCATTTTGTAATGTGGAATGGATACTAAATCAGTCCCAAACATGAGATCATTAGGGAATTCCACATCTCTCTCTAGTGGAAACCATAGAATGTATTCATGAAAAAAACATGAAATATTTCTACCACCAATGTAAGGATTCCTTGCCTACTATTTCCATCATCTAGAATATGGATTGAAACTAGGGATATGAGCTATCTATGTTTATATGTAATCAGAACTATTCATCATGCCTGGATATTCCACTCTCCACCATTGGAATATTGTCCAACCATAGGAGATTCAAAGGTAACTCCCCAATGGTTACAATAGATGTGGGATCAGTATGCGACTAACTCATATATACCAATAATAATGTCTAATACCATCATATCAAGGACATAGATATCCCAAAAAATGATACCCTCTGATCTATATTGAAAATTCCTTTCATAGATTGTTATATCTGGATTGTGTTATAAAGAGTTTATTGATATTCATTACTCCTTTTATGTACTCCAACTCTAGTTTCAACCCATTAAGAATATTTGAATATATAAAATAATGACATGTACCAATATCAAACAAGGAACTAGTTAATATACTTGGAAATAGAATAGTACCTCTCTATATCGATGTCACATCCATGCTCTCAAAAAGTGTAGGCTTTACTATAAGTAATTTTCATTCCCCTCTTACCAATGGAGTCATCTAACACCTCTATGTAGAACCAATCAACTAATAAATTCCCTCATACACTAAAGAACCACGTACACCACATATTCTGCCTCTACCAGTAGAACATTAATGTTGGATGAGGATAATGATTATGATTGTGTATCGACTTACCAAACTGGAGGAAAATTACAATAGAATGCTCTGGCGCAACTATCCCTTATAGAGGTCCACATTTATTTCCAATATCCTAACTATATTTCTTATAATAGTGCATCTTTCTCGTGGAAGGTGAACTCCCTGATAATCCAGTGAAAGCAACATATCTAGTACAAGAATCCTCTTTTTGGTTCTCCTATAAAATTAGAGCCTAATTGTCCACTTAATATAATTTCACCTACCTTAAGATATTTAAATGGGACTAAATTTCTCACATATGTTCGTCTTGTAGTCATTTTTCTGAAGAAGCCAAATATTCCACCAATTATAGGGAAAATCACCTCAAATCTATGAAACATTCATCATAATAATTTAAGGACATACTTACCAAGGTATGATGTATTAACAATGAATCCTTATCTTGTCCCAATGTCTCTGGAAGGAATTGTTCCAAGAACATATCCAAAATGCCATTCCATAACATATCATCAGTCTGTTAGGGTGAGAACTAAATGTCCCACTAGAAAATAGATGACCCTTGTAGAATATAAGCAGCCATCTTGTCCCTCCTATTAACAAGTGTCTCCAAATTGTTGAGTATCGTATGTATTGATTATTTCCATAATTCATCTCTCCTAGGTCCACCCTATAAAGTAAAATTAAGAGGGTGTTTTAGATGTAAATCCCTTGTCAACTCATACATTCTTTTCATCAAAATCCATGTGTCTCACTTCATGAATTTGATGTAACGAGAAAATTTGTCTCTGAATATCTCCCATTACTCCTTGGATTCCAGTAATTGTGCCTCAACTTCCCTATCTATATGTTCATTCTGATACATACCCCTTGGTATCCATCTTTACAAGGGTCTTGGATGAAAAATATATACAATGGCAATCACATGTCTTAGGTCTCATAACACAACCTTATAACGCATACGAAAGTGTTAAAAAAAACAAAAAAAGTTCAATATATCCTTCTACATTTATCTTCGCATAGTCATACATGAGTCACAATCACTGATATTAACCATCATACGCATAGATCATGGTTATCAAGGATATGCACATTCTCATTAACATGTTCCTCATTTATACACCCAATTATTCTCAACATCCACCATTTTTTCAAAATTTCTCAACTAATTTTAGAAACCATATTCATTTTAACATCACAATAATGAAAATAGTTTTTGTTCAGTAATATATCCATAACCCATTTCACATGTGTTCATAAAATGATGCATGTAACAATAACCCCAGGTGACTAGAATAAAGCATGTTGACTCAACTGTCATTCCCATTCAATCCCTGAGTCAATACATAATAAATCTAAAAAATAATTATCACACCACATCACAACTGTGTTACCCAAGGTAAAATAATATCCAACTATAACCACAAAAAACAACAACCCCCCCCCCCTCAAGTACCCATAATTTCCATCATACATGGGTTTTCAACTCTAATCAACAAGATCATTACCAATCCACGACTCTTCATATTCTCAGGTATACATTTCCCAAAATAGTAAGATGAAGTATGAAGAATGAAATAAAAATCATCTAGTAACACATTGTTATTCCCTGGCCTGGGTGCAATTAGACGGTTCCTGAGGTGGTCGATCACATTCCCTAAAGCGCACCACCCAAAAGCTAGAGGGTGACAACTTGAAGCAACAGTCTAGTAAGTTAGTAATGGGGAGACTATACCCTCTTTTATAAGTGAAAACCCCCAACATAATCAAATAACAATAACATATTCATAAGAATATAAATAATCATATCAATACCAATTTCACATGATATCCAACACAAGAAATACAATATTCAACTAAAGGGATAAAATGTTATGAAAATGAAAGTGTCATGTTTCTATAATGTAACTATGAATAAAGACACAATGAGTATAATGTCGGATCCGAACCACATATGCTTCCCTCACCCATGCCCTATTCCCAATTATCAACCAACCCCAGGGTTATTCCATTATCCTCCCTACAATAACAAAGTATGCTCCGGTGCTAATCAGGTGACCTGAGTAGGGTGAGAGTACAACTCATTAGGCCACCAACAATGTTATCTAATTCAAGTCCACTCACATGATAGTGTATGAAACTCTATTAGGTAATAAATACAATCCATAAGTAAATATTCACCATATTATCATTTATTCTTTATTTTTTACATTAAACATAGGTTTCATTCATTTCTCCAGTTCAAGCCACAATTCATCATTATCATTAGTGTGATGTATAAATCCATGTGCTACACTCAACATATTAATCGGAGTAGTTCTCTATGTCTCCCACCCCTCTTTCTCAATCAGTATAGATATACATGTCCACCACTCGACTTCAGAAGAACTTGTATCAACTATTAGTGTAGAACACCATGTCAATGGCCCAAAAATCTCAACTATTCTAGAACGTCATGTATAGAACTTACTTTCTCGATCATTTTCGTAATTCTTTAATTCACAATAATAAACAACAATATTACATCACCAATCTAATTATAAATTTAAAATTAAAAAGTACAATAGTTAAACTATAAATTAACTTAATACACAACCCATTAATTAATTAATCAATTAATAAATTAATAAATACAGATCATATTCAATAATTAATTCTCCACAATTAATTATCCAATCGATATCTAAACTTATCATAATTAATATCACAAATAATTATACTAATAAAATATAAAGGAGCATAATTAATCCATAATTAATCATATCAACATATCCAAATCATTGTCTCTTAATTAACTTCCCCTATTAATTATCTCAAACACAACAATTTCAATATCTTAAATATAATATCTCAAAATCATAAACAATTTCCCCAAATAAGTTTAATATTTTGTCATCCCCTAATCCTAATGATTAAATAATTAATTAATCATCTATATCACCTAAACATCAATATTTCTATTGAACATTCCTAATTCACCCAATTTTGGAAAATAATTACTATGGGATTCAAAAAAAAGAAATCATCTCATTTACACATATCAAGTCCAAAAAAAATGGGGATTTAATTTGGAAAACTGACATCAGTTCATTGTTATATTATTGTCCAACTAAAATCCCCCAAATCCAAGAGGCACAACGATGTATATCAATATCCAAATATAAATCTCCAAACCGACAATTACAATCAATTGAAACACTATAATGAAAATCTAGATCTAGCTCCAAAATCCTAGATCTAGATCACAAAATGTGTGTTTAGATATATAGAAATAGTGGATATATTTCATGGAAAAATAAAAAATGATATAGGAATGAACATAATAAAGAACAATATGAAATCTAATTATAGGGAAGAGAGGGTATCGTTAATCTAGGCTTCAGATCATTAACTACATTGTTTGAATCGCATTTAAATCTATATAAAAGGATATATGATCTCCTAGATTCCATAAAGCCCAAGCCTAGGTAGAAATAAATGTTTTTTTGTGGTTTCGGTGATTTAAAAACTAATTTTTTGATAATAAAAACCCACATGCATGGTTTACTGGGTATTAGCACACAGTTAGGGTAAACAGTGTACCATATTTGTTGACTTCACTATTTAGGTTTTCATGGATACTCCTAAAGATCTGAAAGGTTTATCAATTCGGGATCGTAGAACAAGGACCATCATTGGATAGGGTTTCATGGATACTTTGGTTTTGGCGAACGGTTTTTCAAACATGGAGAAAATAGAGTAGTACACTCAGTCTGTTAATTTTTCTTAAAGACTCACCCAAACACACCTCAACCCACAACATCAAAACAAATGTACCTAAAAATAAAAAATGTACATGAAAACTGTCTTGAGATGACTCCACAAAAAGTCAAGATCATGAATTCAGGAAGGGTGATCCTTTTTCTAATATTATTTTCAATATTTATGAGTATTATCATAGTAGATTCTTATCCATCTTGGATAAAAATGGGAATTTGAAGAACATTTGTACATGTGTGGTAATTTCTTCTCCTAATAATCATATCTATGAGGTTGATATCATTATCATTAGAGAATGTTTATAGTTAAATATTAGAAACATTAATGGAGATAATTATAAGTATTAGGAGGTCTTAGGTCAATAGGTTAGTTGGAACAAATCCTTTGTTTATTTGTGAAGAAAGAACTCTGTTATCAGGAACATTGATATTATGAATGATCTAGGTTTTAGATATTGTAAATTATAATTTATCTTTCTTGGTGTTCATATGTTTTGGCCATGTCAAAAAATTTTTCATTTTTATAGTATTACTAGTTGGATCATAAAGATAATAACCTCTTGGAATGGAAAATCCGTCTCTATTACACATGATGTTTGTCCGGTCAATGTTGTAATTGAATCTAATTTTTTTACTGTTTCATGGATTATAAATGTCTTTTTAATAACATACAATGAACAAATGTATCAATTATAAAATTCTTTTGGAGTGGCATAAATTTGTAGAGGTGATTGGTAACTATTATTTGGAATATAATATATAATCCCTTTAAGGATGGGCGGTCTAAGAATTAATAATCTAGATTTATTTAATAATTTTATATATGAAAATTTTTATTAAAAAAGTATTAATAGATATTATAAATATATTTTATTATTATGTGATATATTCTTAAATAATATTATATATGGGATCATTAATCACACTGAATCCTCAATATCACACTCCTTTATGTCCACATTTTTAGAAATTGATTCTTATACAAATTGTTTATTTTTAAATATTCCTCTCTTTTTTATATTTTTCGAACTGGGATCTTGTCCCTATAATGAATCACCTCATTGAGGATGATCCCTACAAAAAAATAGATATATTATTCAAGGATCATATCAATGATATTAAGGATTCCCAAAATCAATTCATTTTGATTATTCTGGCATATTATTTCTCAATATGCGATGCCATATTAAATTATGAGCATATTTCAAGTGGAATTATCACATCAATGACATTAAATTATCATGAATATTTTTACACATCATGAATGAAATGGATTGGGAAATTAAATAGTATGGTCATTACACCATCTAAGTTATGTCTTCATTGGAGGTTTAATCACAATATTTTTCTTACTAAAAATATTCTATAGGATTGTTGGATCTCCCATTGAAATGTCTATATCCTCTACCACCTGCATCTGGAGAGTCCAGACCAACATTTTTGACTGTGTAATAATGATAGATATATAAGAAGGAAATTTATCAAATATTTAAAATATAAGTTCCATGTACCACATCCATTCATGAATTCATCGAAGGATGGATTTTTCTTCCTATATTCATACAAATATATTCACTTTTTTAAAAAAATATCTTCTAAACATATATCATCCTTTTAGCAGGTGCGAATATGAGACTACATTAAGAAATATTCTTCAATTCAATGAATATTATGGCTAGTGTTCTTAATACCATTTAAAATTTGGTAATTCCATTAAAATTCTACTACCAAAACATTCTTCAAGACATATCTGATCTTAGGAGTAGTGGTTTTAATGGTAATATTCATCCTCTTATTCAGAAAGTTGATGTTTTTTATCTGTCCCATTTAGGGTGTGGAATTAAGAAAAACATAGATTGTTCATAGAGAGGTAATATAGGCACATCAGGCTTGACATTAGTTCTAAGAAACTAACATGGTAATTTTTGATGATGTTATCATGGATTATATGTTGTTGTTTTCACCATTTTAGATGTGATTCATTTTGTAATCATTATAATTGAACATGAAAATCGTATGGGATATAACATCATTTGGTTGGAATTTTATTCTACCACTATTTCCTATGATATCAGATCTACAAATGTTTATTTTATCTAGATACATAGAAATAGATGGATCAATTGACTATAGTTTATCTTTCTAATTGATTACATTGTCACTCATGATTTTAGAAAAGATATTTATTTAGAATATAGCATATCAAATAAGTGTCTGGTTGGAAAGCATATCATCTGCTCTTATCACATCAATTTGGATTGGATTCAACTTATTCATTGGAATAAATTTTATTTTCCCTCTTATAATTTTTTCATGTCATGCTTTTTTCTAATTAAAGATTCATTCTCTCTACTAGGTTCTCATATTACTATTAAAGGTGCTCACCTCCCAATATAATGAAAAGTTAAAACACTTGGTAAAATAATTCCATATATTAAAGGAAATTATATTTGATGAAAATAGAATGCTTTTTATTCTTTGAGAATACCATTATTCTTTCTCATTAATAACCTTATATATCATTCATTTCACACATCCTATCATTCTGAGAAATGGGAAATAAATTAATGGTGAGATGAAGAAGATGTAAAGGGTTTCTTAAATTGGAATCTATTATGAGAAATTTTGTTTTATAAATGTTGAAAGATAAATAATTGATACACATACATATTAATCAATAAAAAGTGAAAAATTAATTTCGTTCATTTGATAAAATATAATTTATTACTTCCTAATAAATTATCAAATGATCTTAAAAATGAAAAATTTATATCAAAACTATTCAAAATAATTACATATATATTAATACATGATTATATAATAAGATAATGAATAATTTTAGATATTATAAACATATAATTTAGGTCTCTTACCATGGTATATTAAATAGTTCATCATGGCCATGGGCCATTATATTATACCTAAATAGGATAGGAATATTCCAAACACTAATTTTTTTTAATCAATAGTGATACAAATTCATCCAGGGGATATATAACTATGATCCCCTATCACATAATATTTTAAACTCGTTCATTATATAAATAAACAAATATAAAATCTATATTTCAAAATTTTCAAATGAATTTATATTGGATGAACTGATAGATATAATGTAAATAATTTATATGTAAAAGTGAACATTAACTCTCTATAAAAAATATTAATGATTGGATCATTAAAAAATAACCCCAAAGAATAATAAGTAAACAAATAAATTGTTGTCATTAAGGAAATTAAATACCCTACATAGATTATTATATAAATTACTGAGGAAAATAAAATTTCCACTTATGAATTTAACTTTTATGAGTAAACATTTCTTGAATATTGGGATTTTTTATTAAGTAGAATACATAGAACATTTAATGTATGGATCAATTTGTTTGGTGTTCATGTTAGTGGTAAATGAATTTCCTGGTGAATATGATAAGTAAATATTCCTTTCAAATATCTGTTAAAATGTCAATCATTAACTCATTCAGAAACAGAGAAGTTTATATCTTTAAAAAAAATTAAACAAATTCAAACCTATGTATAAATGAACTTAGATATTTTAAGTGTTAATTTAAAAATACTATTTAGAACATTTAAAATGAAATAAGGTCATGGATGAAAATTATTTTTATCTAAATAAATAATAATGTTGGCATCCATTAAAAAATCCAATTAGTCCCATGATTATATAAAGTTGTAAAAAAATTAAAAATTATTGATTCAAAAAATAAATTATGGATAAAATATATATTTAATTCTCTATAGAGAGATTAAAGAACTCCTCTAGTGGATAAATAAAAATAAATAACCCTAAATGATGCTTATACTGTTAAATACCTCCTTACCCCTTTGGTAATAATCAAATAAATAAATATTAGACGAAATAATTTAGGTTGTATCATTAAAAAAACAACATACCATTATTTCATGACATTGCATGTGAATTAGTTTGTTAAACACCATATAAAAATAAGCCCTCCATAATACCATTTTATGTTGAATAAACCATAATTAGGTTATGAATTATTTCATACATGATAAATATAGATTTATTATTAATATATTCTACAATCATACTCATTTATATATTATAATTACTAATAACCTTTTATCTCCATTAAATAGTGTTTTCTTTTTTAGAATCATTGTTCATGGAGATAACTACTTTGTTTTTCATCGATGTATTCATTTAGTAGTATAGGTCAATATATGTTGATCACGTATCCATCATCTCCATAATGTAAATAGTGACATAAATATCATATGTATGAACACTTTATAAATTAAGTGGGATCCATCAATTAAATATCTATAATAATTGATTATAATGTTCATCAATATGGTAGGCCTTACAATGTCATGATCCTAGTGTCCTCTTTTTGACGGATAAAATGAATTAAAAATTAAAAAATTAACCTCACTATATAAATTAATATGAAATATATATCGCATTCATTTAGTTAATATATACACCTTACAATACATATAATGAAGAAATTAAATATTAACCGCATCACTTTGTGGATGTGGTAGCCCACATGTACGCACGTGCAACATTATCATTTTCAAATGGATTTGAAGTTAAGATGATATATATGATTTTATAATTAATGAATAATAATTATGTCCCAAATAGTATACAATAACATTGTACCCATCATAATAACCATCAATTTAATATTCTGATTTATGATGAATTTTATCACTATGTGGAGGCGACAGTCCACACTAATGCATGAGTAGTAAATTCACATAATATTTGAGTAATTGATGGTGTATATTGATGTTTTCATAATATTTATAAAATTTACATACCTTATGGATTAATATGATTTTTTTTATATTTAATTCAAAAAAGATAGAAGAGGTAAAAGGAGAATTGAATTTGTTTGTGTTGGGTAAGAAGAACGCATATTCTTTGGTTGGACACCTTTTTATCCATTATTAACAACCCATTGATTTTTATTTTAATATTAAATAAACCAATAATTTTTTTCTAGGTATGTTTGGAGAATAATTTCATAGGCGTTTGTCGATATAGATGTTTTAGAAAGTTAAAATTAAAAGGGAAAATGGGATTCCATTTATATGGGTGGGAAATTGAGCACTTGGAATTTATAAATACGATTAAAATCTATATACATTTCATTCTCAAGTAAAATTCACTCAAATGGATTTATATTTGAATAAATTTCCTACATGGAAAAAATATCATTGGGTGATGAAATTTATACTAATTTTGGGTTCATTTTAAATCTTATAATTCGGATTAACCCCTTTCGTTAACAGATTTTAACCATAACTGCTATGAATTTTTTTTAAAAATTAATAATAAGTCATGTTACATACAATATAAACATTATATCATAAATGGAAAATTAATGATATTTTTAATAACTTCCCATTATACATGTGCTCTTTAATATTATATTAAATTGTTAAATATTTCATCAATTCTAAATTTTCATATAATATCATTAACATATGTTTTTAAAATAATAATTTAATTTGAAAAAAAAAACATTCCACATAGTTATTTTATTCTAATATATACAATTTTTCTTTTCAAATTCTATATTTATAAAAAAATTATTCTTGAAGAACAATTCAACCAATTAAGTGTAAATTTAAATTTTTTTAAAATTGATTATTTTATTTTTTTATCAATATAATATATACAAAGTCTTCACTGTGTATCCATTTATGGATACTATTAAATAACATGAAAAAATTAAAACAATTATTTTGACTCTCAAATAACCAATTTATAACTTACAATATATTAGTAATATCATTATGTGATAACTATAAATATTTTAAATTAAAATGTGAGTCTTTTTATATTTATTTATTTTATAAATTAATATAAATACCATAATCAGAAATAATTTTCACCATTTTTCATATAATAAAGAATAGTATGTAAATTTATATACTCCTCTTATCCATAATGATAAATAATTTTTTTTTTGATAAAATATTAATGCCTTATCATAATCTTTTATCCAATGTTATATGTTTTACCCTTACCGAGGTGAATAATATTAACTATTTTTATTATTCATAATAAATATAAAAAAATATAATATTTACCAAATTTTATACTCATTATTCCATATATGCAGTCCATTATTCATGGTTAAATTAATATATGGGATAAAAAAATATAAAATTATTGCCATAAAATATGATGATTTTTTTTTCAAAAAATGAAAATATTGAACATTGTGGTATTTATATATAAACTTATAAAAATAATTCCATTTACCATAATTGTATTATTCATAATTTTAATTAACAACTTTTAAATTTATTCCCCTAAAAAATGTATTTCTTACAATAAATTAAAATGGATAAAAATCCTTAAAATTTTGTATGTTTACTATTCATCACGAAACCATTAATTTAAAAAATTATAATATGTTAACTCTAATATTATTCTAAAATTATGATATCAACAATGATTTCAATAATTATATATAAGCCTTCCAAAAATTATTGACTAATTAAATAATTTTCAGACTAAAAAATTAAAATTCATATTTGAGGAAAACATAGTTTTGATGTATAAAGTGAAATTTATAATTATTTATTATATTATTATTTATTAATATTAAAATTATATGAATTATATACACATGATTTTAATAATCATTTAAATCCATTTGAAAACCTCCATTCCAATGGACAGATGATAACTATAACATTAAATAATAATATTCAAATTGTATATCACAACTCTCTTTATGCATGGTGTTGCGTGTTAGAAAATTTTTCATGAATAATATTCAATATTTTTTTGATTTAAAATATTGATGACTAGAAATCAAAATCCTTTAATTTTATTCTAGAAATACAATATTGTCATACAAAATTTTAAATAAATTGAACATTCCAAATTAACACCTTCAAAAAGTAAAATATGAAAAATATATTGGGTCATGAATAATTGATATACCATCTTTTTAGAGTCATAGAGATTTAGAAAAAAATTAACATAAATGTCCATTAATTTATCACAAAAATTCAACTTTTCTTCGATGATATAATAAAATATTTAATCTATAAAAAGTATTCATCTTCAAATAGAATGTTATCCTGACAAAATATTCTATAAGATAAATCATATATATTTTATCATATCCTTACTATATTCAAAAATAACAATTGGTGAGATCTAAAACATAATGAGCATAATCATAAGTGAATAAGATTTGTTATCATAATTGAGCATAATATTTGAATAAATAACATGTTTGGAATAAACATTCAAAATAATTCTTAATCAAATCAAAATGCGAATATAACATATCAATGGTGGACATATCAATGAATAAACACAATAATATTAATAACTAATTCCTTATAATTGAAATAAATAATTATATAGAGAAAATTCCATTCCCTAATCCATTATATCATGATCATAAATATCCCAATATTGCCGTCATGTATAGAATATTTTTTAGACACTCATAAACTAATCCACCAAAAAATACTATCTTGAGAAATATTTATTCATCGAGGGTTTATTATAGGAAGAAAAAATTACTTTTTTACCCCAATGAATTCATTATATGAATGAATAATTAATCATTTTATAAAATGTTATATATTAGATTATAATACAGGGACATAAAATTTAAATATTAGGAATACATATTTTATATATTTCCCCATTTAATATATGAAATAAAATTTTAAGCAAGAATCCCTAAAACAAGAATCGCATTGAGAATTGTGAAAAAAATTATTTTAATAATTTTCATAATCAGACGATTTATAGAATCTAGTTGAACACTCTTAAATTATAATCCATACTTAAATTGTTTTACATAATCCATCTGAATGATATAATATACATAGAATCATCATCCTCATCATTAAAAAACTGATGAATTAAAATGGATGGTTTCATAATTTCATATCCCAAGGTAATTATTATAATATTTAATTTTTCTGACATTGATTAACAATTTCCATAAAATTTCATTTTGAAATTTTATTGAAAACCTGAAAAATTTCCATTTCATTTCATAAAAATATATATGAATTTTCAAATAAAATAAAGAATATAATTGTATTTCAAACCAAAAATGGAAAGATGAATATTAAGAATAAATTAAATAAATTTCTAGAATAGTTAAAAATAAATTCATTCCATATAATATAAGAGGTAGTTCAAAAGTAAATATTTAAAAATATATGTTTATGAAATAATTTTCATATTTATTTATTATGAAAAATTTAATAAAGGAAATTTTTATTAAATAGATGGAAATTAATAATTTAATGTACACATTTCTCCATAATTTCAATTTTGATATAGTGAAAAACTGTACTAAAACATGTAAATAAAAATATAACATGAGGGGATAATATATATTTCATTTCATGGATAAGATACATTGATTATATGTTAATGGAACTTTTTCTTTTAAAATATTAAGAAGAAATGAGATTGTAAAATAATACCCACAACTAAATGTTAAATAATGAATCATAACACTAGTAAAATAAATATATTCAAAATTAATAATTAAATACCATTAATATATATATATACTTCTCATAAAAATATTCAAATTTTTTTTATATATACCTCATATTCACAAATCAGTTCTGAAACATCTAACATGTGTGAATAATGTTGTATTTAGAGAAAGAACAAATGAAATTTTGGTAATGAATAAATCAAGACCTCAATAATGAGAGAATTTTATATGGATTCTTAAATCCCCAAATCTCTCATTTAAATAGTCATTAAATATATTCCAATTTGTTAATTATATAATATAAAACTAAAATAGGTTTTGAATATGGAATATATCTCACTAAAAAACTATGAGATGAGAAACCCCTAGCTCATGTACATTATTTATTCATACACGTTAAAAACCTACTATTTTATAAATATAGATTCATTAAAATGTACTATATAAGAGCATTAGAATGTCTTATAATAAATAATAAATACACACCACATGTTACAACTCATTTAATAATGATTCTATATTATTATTTCATTTCGATGAGATGGAGAATTTTGTTTTAAAGTATGTTTTACTTTAGAAGTATTGATCATTGATCACTATTCCATCATCAGACTAATTGCAATCCTATAATATTTATCATTTTGAATCATTTTATATTTATTTTTCACTATTCATATAATTTGGTGATCAAAATTGAATTACATATCCCTTTAGAGATGATAACCCTAAACGTCATATATATTAAGTAAATATTTCTATATTTACTATGATTTAAAATAGAAATGGATAAAAAATATCATCTCTTTATGGAAGTGGTATTCCATATGACGGCTTGTGTAACGTCCCAGACCCGTCCAGCCACCCGAACAGTGTCGAGCGGGTCGTGTGTCACTACCTTAGGCACACCTCTAATGAATGCAAAAGGCTTCCGACTAGCAACGAGGGTCTGAATAGCTATAGTTGGTAGGCTATACCCTCTCGGAGTACCATCGTAAGGGTACTGGACCGAGTATAGCAGTAAATATGCAGTGGAAAGAACGAATCAGCAGACTCGAACCAGACCCATAGAGCGGGATCATATCTTATAGAAATAAACAGAGGAAGCAATATAGGAAACAACTGCAGCGGAATGTAAACAGAACAGCATGCCGATAACATGTAACTACTACTGAACAGTAAAACATGCATCCAAAGCAGGTCAAAATAAAAAACTGTCACCAATGGCTAACCAAAAGTATCTACAACAAGTAAGCATGCTGATATAGAAAAGTAAACACAACATGTAAACCCTAGCTAGGCATGACCTCGAGGACTGTTCCATCTCCATACAACAACTAACGTAACCTAGCTCCTGTAGCCGGCCCCTTTTCTGGATGTAAATCCATAAGGTCTGCACGCATCCGGAAGGGCCCGTGCAGTGTGTGAGACAAATCTTAGTAGGATGACACCCAACGGTGTGTACCAAATATATTTGTTTAAGCAGTCATGCATTTACCAGGGAATCAGTAATCAGTACAATTCAAAAATAAATGCAAACTCCACTAGTGATCAACAACCACCATGGAGTGTTACCTGCATCGTTCAACGCCGGAATCTCTGTCGTGTAACCCTGCACCGTGTGCCACCTGAAACCTCGTGTCTCAACTACCGACGTCATAAAGGCATGCCCCAAATAGTAACTCAGCACCAAGTGCCTCCTGACACCTCGTGTCCCAAGTACTGATGTCCCGAAGGAATGCCCACAAATAGTAACCCGGCACCAAGTTCCTCATGACACCTCGTGTCTCAAGTACCGATGTCCCGAAGGCACGGCCACAAATAGTAACCCAGCACCATGTGCCTCCTGACACCTCGTGTCTCAAGTACCAATGTACCGAAGGCACGCCCATTTCCTGTAGGCTCCTCACCTCCCACGTGGCTTTCTACGGAAAGCACCCCCATCCAAAAATACCTAACTACAACTACGGGGGCCTCTACCCACACGAGTGGTCAAAACCACCTCATTATGGAGTATCTTTATGTGTACACTACTCAAGTCCCGATGAGCTGTAATCACCCAAATAGTACTAAGCCACCAAAACATCTGACACCTCATGCCCCTGCGACCAAGTCTCTCATGTCTGATGGCATCACCACCCTAGTATCTCGGGCCATGCCCAACCTGAAAGTCATACATCCTCAAACTGACATCCATGATGCCCAGTCCCATGGTCAAAACCACCCAATGTAACTCGGTCAAAGCCCGAACCTGTGATCAGCATCACTCAAGTGAAACCAGGCCAATCCCAACACAACGCAAGGGGTCCAACAGATGCAATTCAGCAATTGCATATATAACATGTTTAAACAGAAAAACATAAACCAGGAAAAACAAACTAAACAGTTGAATTGCACTATACCAGGTGATGTCCCATACCAGCACTGAGGTCTTAAATTCATCCAATAATAATAACAGGTTTAAATAATTTAAACTAACATTTTAACATAATAATATTTCAATTAAAACCATTTTGGCGTTCCCCGTCCAAAATTCCCGGATGTGCTACGACCCCTCACTTGGCCCCGCTCATGTAAACTAGTAACCGGGCATACCCAAAGTCATCCTAGAAGTTCCGTAAACAATACAGTATGAAAAATAAGATAAAACAGGTCCTTTTAAAAAATACTCGAAAACGCGCCGAAGCCGCGTCACCCAAACAACCACGAAAACACAAAATGAGGTATGTACCACCTACCGAAGACTCACACGATGCTACTCCTCTAGTAACACCCGCCAATTCGGTCTAAAAAGAGGTAAATCTAGGGGGTTCCAACACATCCAACCGGGATAAGATCAGAGTTCGGACGAAGAACCAGGAATAAAATTATGATCTGGCCGACTTGGTTCGCTAAACCCGACCAAAATATTGAGGTACTGCCTCAATACGAGGCTACTTCCTGTTTTAACTGAAAAAAAGAAAGTACACAATGTGTAATTTGGGAAAACACGTCGTGTATGGATCATTTAACTGTTCATAAAATGGAATGATTCTACAGACTTACTTTCCAAACATGCCTACATGAGTACACGACGTGTACCTCTGACTACACGGCGTGTCTAAAGGGAACACGTAGTGTCACTGGTTCGTACCCGGCCAACAGACTACAGGCCATGTATGGCCACACACGGTCGACGGTCTACATGGCGTGTTCAAAACTACACATCGTGTAGTAAGAAAACTCTACATGGTCACCCGCACGGAATGTACTCGGTGAGTACATGGTCGAACACATTCCTAGACATAAACGACATGTATTTGAAGTACATGGCATGTAGTATGGGAATTTCCAGAAATTTCCATTTTATCCAGTTTCCTTGGAAACAAGTCAAAAATTTAAATAGGGTCGGTATTTTGACCCTTTCTAAAAACATGGGTTCTTACAAACTCCCCATCTTAACGTAGCTCGTCCCCGAGCTACCAAATGAAGCCAGGAGATGTCACCGAACATGCCCACCCTAGATAAACAACCCGGACTACCCAGGTCTCAAAGGTTCCGGTCAAATTCTTCAAGGGGGGCTCCCCAACATAATAATTTCCTTACTCGGTCTCAACCCAACAATACGTAAAACAAATAGGGTTTACTAACCTATTTTCTAGAATCAAAATCCTCTCGTAATGCATCTTAACCCCTTCACCTCATTGTTCCTCCTTTGTCTCTTCCAACACCCAACGTATCCTGCACCGCATCAGTGTCCGCCTCTATAAGGTCCTGGTGCCTAGCACCTCAAGTAACTTGCATCCACGATGCCCCGATGCCCACAACACCTCAAGTAACCCACATCGACGATGCCCCGAGGCCCATGACACCTCATGTAACCCAAATACACAATGCACCGATGCCCATAGAACCTCATGTAACCCGCATCCACGATGCCCCGATGCCCACGACACCTCATACATACATACATACATATATATATATATATATATATATATATATATATATATATATATCTATCACGCACCCGAGATGGTGTTATCCCACTAACTAGCATCTAGTCAGTACACAAAGATCATGTGCACCTCGTGCACTCAAAATAGACATTCCTCTACAATTCATGCCAAAAAGGAAACATGGAGATCATGGTCACAACGTGGTGTACCTCTAAATGTCTTCTGCTCACCGGCCTGCTCAGCCTCTGGAAGCTCCATGGCGTGCACCTAGCCTGAAACATGGATGCCTGATGCCAGACCTCCCTGCGGTGCTACTCTAGTCACCAGCCACTAACCCCTGAACTGGGTCCCACTGTCTTTGTCATGGCCTCTGCGCACAGCTGAACCTCGACTAGCCTCTCCGGGTACCGAACCCGAACCAACTCAAGATGTTGTAGTCTGTACTGGTCCTTGCCTTCCGGCTATCTGAGATGGCTACCTGTAAAACCTCTCTAGATGCTCGTCATGTACACATGCCCGACACTCCTTCGGAGGCATGTCGCACTGCGTCCAAACATGTCCTGGCTGTCCACACTGGAAGGAAATCACCGACGAACTCCCACGAGGTTGTCTAGATGAATCTCTGGCCTTACTACCCTACTAAAACTCATCTCTTCCTCACTTCCTTCTATCCAAAACGTCAGCTGAAGCGGTCATCCTGCCCAAGTGAGATTTCTCCCTCTCATTTCCCTCGGCTATAAGCGCCTGATTCACTGCCTCGGAGAAGGAACCCAGCCTGAAAATGTTCACATGGACCCGAATGACATGTCGCAAGCCATCCTCGAAATTCCTCATGCTATCTGCATCATCTCTCACCATACCAGGTTCAAAGAGAGATAAATCTGTGAAAGTAGCTACGTAGTCTACGACGGACATGTCCCCCTGCTGAAGACTCAAGAACTCCCAAGCTCTCTTTGCCCTCAGTGTCTCCGGGTAGAATTGCTCAAAGAACCTACCCTCAAAGTCCTGTCATGCCAGTCCCTCGTGTCTACGAGCCTGAACCTATAAGTACCACAAACGCTTCGCCGGTCCTCTCATCATGTACGTCGCCAGCTTGACCCTCCTCCCAGGAGGTGTCTCGAGCTGCCAAAATATCATCTGAATACTCTCTATCCAGTTCTCAGCTGCCTGCGGACCACCCTCTCCCTGAAAAAGCAGCGGGTGCTGAGACTGGAACTCCCTCGTCAGATACTCCATAGATGGCTCTACACCCTAAACGCCATTATCCATCCCATATAAGATACGTACTAGGCTCGCCCAGAGCTACTCGTCGAGCCACGACCTGAACGATGCCAAACCCAGCTGATGTCCTGCCTGCACTAGATCCTAAACCTGATCTTGTCCCTGAGCCTGCACCTACAGCTCTTGCTTTTCTTCTACCGAATTATGACCATGATCCTGCGGCACTGTAACATCTCCTACCTGAAGCTCCATCGAGCCGTGAAGGAGCAACCCACTGAATACCATAAATGTTCAGACATACCACACCTATATATAACAATATATTCTACGCAGATAAGGAAAGCAGTAAAAGACAGTGCATAACAACTACCCTTACTCCCACTCACCGCAACCCATGCCACACGGCATCCCGACCTCATGGAATCTTTACCCGACCTTAACAGAGCCAAGTATCAAATGTACCTCAGGCCATGCCCGTCCTGAAAACTCACATTGCCTCAATCCGACGACTGAGTCGCCCAATCTTGACAGTTACACTGCCTCAGTCATAGTACCTGCCTTCTCTCATAAGAGTCAGACCCAAAACCCTTCCACATGCAATTATAAGAAAAATAAATCTTGGCATAGACATTGCAACAACTATAAATTCTATCAGGAATTTCACCATTTTACATTTCAAAGCAGATAAATCATGGAAATTGATTTATTTTATTCACATGGTATTATCACTTCACATAGCATACGTGCAATTATGAAATTTAAATTCCCAAAAAATGTGCCTATAAAAAGCCAATCAAGAAGCCTTTCCATACCGGGCCAGGGTCCAATTCTCCCTTACCAGATTGGGTCAAGGGTCACATATCACAATGTAGAACATCACACACCAAGTGAGCCACCGAGGTGGAAATCTTATAAACCGTAATCTGAGAAAAAGAAAACAACAATTCCCACCCATGGAAACTAGGTCCATCCCTCGCACCTGGGGCTGCAGGAACCCAAGCACAAGCTACAAAACCCAGTCCCAGTAACAAAATATTTCTAGTCTACCATATCCCAAATAGTAAAACCAGCAGAATGAAATGAGAATCCTCAATCTCATTAGTAGCCAGTAAAATTTTTCTACAAAATCCCTGTCAAGAACTCCTCTGATACCACTTTGTAACTTTCCAGACCCATCCAGCAACCCGAACAGTGTCGAGGGTGTCGGGTGTCACTATCTTAGGCGCACCTCCCCTGAACGCCAAAGGCTGTCGACTAGCAACGAGGGTCTGAATAGGTATAGTGGGTAGGATATACCCTCTCATAAGATCATCGTAAGGGTACTAGTCCGAGTATAACAGTAAAGATGCAGTGGAAAGAAAGACTCAGCAGACTCGAACCAGACTTGCAGAGCGGGGGCATATCGAATAGAAATAAATAGTGGAAGAAATATAGGAATAAACTGCAGTGGAAAGTAAACGGAACAACATGCTGATAACATGTAACTACTACTAAACAGTAAAACATTTGTCCAATGCAGGTCAACATAAAAAAAGGCGCCAATGGATAACCAACAGTTGCTACAACATGTATGCATGCGGATATAGAAAAGTAATCACAACAAGTAAACCCCAGCTAGGCATGACCTCGAGGTCTGTACCATCTCCATGCAACAACTAACGTATCCCAGCTTTTGATGCTGACCCCTTTCCTGCACGTAAATCCATGAAGTCTGCACGGGTCCCGAAGAGCCCGTGCAGGGTGTCAGACAAATATCAGTAGGATACCACCCAATGGTGCGTACCAAATATATGTGTTTAAGCAGTCATGCATTTACCAGGGAATCACTAATCAGTACAATGCAAAAATAAATGATAAATCCACTGGTGCTCAACAGCCACCATGGAGTGTTACCTGCTTCGGCCATCACTGGAATCTATGTCGTGTAACTCGACACTGTGTGCCACCTGACACCTCGTGTCTCAAGTACCGACGTCCCAAAGGCACACCAAAAATAGTAACCTGGCACCAACTGCCACTTGACACCTCGTGTCCCAAGTGCCGACGTCCCAAAGGCATGCCCACAAATAGTAACTCGGCACCAAGTGCCTCCGGACACCTCGTGTCTCATGTACTGACGTCCTGAAGGCACGCCCACAAATAGTAACCCGACACCATGCACCTCATGTCACCTAGTTTCTCTTGTACCGATGTCCCAAAGGTATTCCCATTTCGTGAAGGCTCCTCACCTCCCACGTGGCTTTCTACGGAAAGCACCCCCATCCAAAAATACCTAACCGCTATTATGGGGTCCTCTACCCACACGAGTGGTCAAAAGAAACTCATCACAGAGTATCTCTGTGTGCACACTACTCATGTCCCGGTGAGCGGTAATCACCCAAATAGTCCTAAGCCACCAAAACATCTGACACCTCGTGCCCCTGCGACCATGTCTCTCAAGTCCGATGGCATCTCCACCCTATTATCCCGGGACATGGACAACCTGATAGTCATACTACCTCTTACCGACGTCCATGAGGCCCAATCCCATGGTCAAAACCCCCCAATGTAACCCGGGAAAAGCCACAACCTGTGATCAGCATCACTCAAGCGTAACCGGGCCAAACCCAACACAACCCAAATGTTCTAGCATATGAAATTCAGAAATTGCATATATAACATGTTTAAACAGGAAAACATAAACCACACAAAACAAACTAAACAGTTGAATTACACTATTCTAGGTGTTTTCCCATAGCAGCACTGAGGTCCTAAATGCCACTAATAATTATAACATGCTCAAATAATTTAGCCTAACAGTTTAACACAATAATATTGAAATTAAAACCATTTTGGCGTTCCCCGGCCAAAATGCCCCGATGAGCCACGACCCCTCACCCGGCCCCGCTCGCGCAAACTGGTAATTGGGAATACCCAAAGGCATCCCACAGTTCCCATAAACAATATAGTATAAAAAACCAGATAAAATAGGTCCTTCTCAAAAATACATGAAAACGTGCCGAAGCCGCGTCACCCAAACAACCAAGAAAACACAAAATGAGGTATGCACCACCTACCTGAGACTCACACATTGCTACTCCTCTGGTAACAACATCAAATTCAGTCTAAAACTTGGTAAATATAGGGGGTTCCAACGCATCCAATCAGAATTGGATCAGAGTTCGGAAGAAGAAACGTGAAGAAAATGAAGATCCGGCCGACTTGGTTCGCTAAACCCGGCCAAAATATTGAGATTCTTCCTCAATACGGGGCTACTGCCCATTTTAAGTGAAAAAAATAAAGTACACGGCGTGTAATTTGGGACTACATGCCATGTATGGTTCATTTAACTATTCATAAGATGGAATGATTCTGCCGACTTACTTTCAGAACCGGCCGACATGAGTACACGGCGTGTACCTCTGGGTACACAGCATGTACTGGATCCTCTTCCTTTCATCACCGACGTACTCACACGCCATGTATATACCTCATACACGACTACACTACATGGCGTGTCCAAAGTGAACACGACATGTCCATGGTTCTTACCCGACCAACGACCTACACACCATGTATGGCCTCACATGGTCGGCGGTCTACACGGCGTGTTCAAAACTACACGTCATGTAGTAATAAAACTCTAAACGGTCATCTGCACAGCATGTACTCGGCGAGTACACGGTCGGCCACTCGCCGAGACATACACGGCGTGTACTTAAAGGACATGGCGTGTAGTCTAGAAATTTCTAGAAACATCCTATTTTATCCAGTTTCCTCCAAAACAAGTCAAAAATTTAAACAGGGTCGGGATTTTGACATGTTCTAAAATTCCAGGTTCTTACAGCTTGAGAAATTTCATCTAATATCATTTGAATAGAGGGATTGTAAATAGAAAGGAATATATAATTCCAAAATATTATGTAGTTAATAATATAATTTAGAATCGTTAAAGACAACATTCTTTGAAATTTTGAATTATTATATTATATAATGAATATTTTCTATAATTAGAGGTGTTTATTCACACATATTGATGAGTACTAATTTTATTTTACATTTACTTGAAATGGTTATGGATAAATGGTATTTCATAACCATAATAACGTATTACTATATTTTAGATATTTATTTTATTATATTATAATCATTATAAAAACAATTTAGGTGGTAAAAGAAGATGTAATTGAAGAAGATCAGTTATGTTGATTACATTGTCCTATATAAACATCCTTTTGATCTCATTTGAATGACTATAGTAATAGTCTTTTGAGGAGAACCAAACCATGAGAAATAGGATAATTATGATTAAATTTTTTTTATAGGGACTTGTGGAGCATATTCTTTTATGTTGTTGTGTATAATTGAAGTGATTTCATACTCTTATACATTGAAGAAAATAACACACATAGATTTGCATGAAATATTTAAGAACAATAATTCTATTTCCTATTAAAGATGAAAATATTATAAAATTTTATCCTATATGATTGTTTAACATTTAAATAGATTTTTCCAACTATATTTGTATTACCTTAAATGTAATTTTAAACCATTATTTTTTGTTAAAACCCTTCGATATACAATCTCTACATTTGTAGTGGTAAAAATATATCAATAATAATCTGTCATAAATTTATATATCAGCTATTAATTTCCAAAAAATTGTAAATAGAAGAAAAATGAGGCCATAAACCATTGACCTGGGGAAAATTCATGATTTAATGAGTTTAAAAGCTTTTAATAAAATATCATTTAACATAACAATAACCATTAATGTAATATTATGAATTATAAACATATATTCATTTTAAAGATATGAAAAAACATATAAAATTAAAATATACACTTTAAAAATTTCACTATTATATTTTATTTATCTATGATATTTCTTGAAATAAAAAATTCAATAAATTTTTTATAATAATTAAAATATTAAAATCATTTGTTATTTGTTTTAGCAACATGAACATGAACGTTGTTTGCATTGTGTCAACAATGAAGATAATTATTTCATCAATAAAAATTAAAAATAATTTACATGGATAATTAAATTCCATTGGAATTTATACTAACCAATTTGGAAGAATATCATATAATTCTATCCATTTGAATAAATATTATAAATATTAATTAAAAACAGTTGAATTTTTATTAAATAATTATATAAAATATTATAAATTTCATTGCCAAAGATAAATGGAAATAAATTACATAATCTTATATTTTTGGATCACTATGGTCAAATTAATCCCATTAAACTAAATAAATAAAACTTTTGGATTGATTTTTAGACATTATATCTATGTTATTTAAACCGCATTTACCTTATTTATCATTACCATTGTATCCACATTTTTCACAACTACTATTATATATATATATATAAAATATGGAAATATTCATTATTTTTACCTCAATATTAATATTTTGAATCCATTTATAATGATCCAAAATATATGAGTGGTGGAATATTGGTTTAATATATCAGTGTACGTTGAAATGATATATAGTTTTTTTGAAACATTTGAGTCAATCCTCAAACTAAAATAATAAAAAATAAATTATAATAATGATTCATTTGTAATTAATTATATTATATAAAATTAATTTAGTAATTTGTTACATTTGGATAAATTAATATATAAATGGATCATTTTAATTAAATTATATAAGGAAAAATAATCAATGTTTTACATAAATCATTATTATCCACTACACTCCTGGTAAAATAATATCTGAAATATCTTAAAAATTCATATGAAGATAATATTGAAATAAATATTTCAAAATTATCTATAATTGAAGAATAATATTTATAAAATTTTTAGAAATTATATATAATTTATTCCAAAAAATGAAATGAAATATTTTTGAAAAGAACATATTTCTTTGAATAATAAAATAATGTACTAAAATAAATATGTAAATATCTGTTATGAATTAATCAACACCTAAAAATTATTTAATAAAACTCTATGTATATATCAGATCATTTTTATTCATATTCAAACAAATCAATTCAATATATTGGTATGGTTTGTTTTATGCTTGTTGTTGAATGTTAATAGAGCTACAGAATGCCAATTTAAAATATAACTATAAATTTATTCTAAAATTTCAGGGTGTATGATTCTACCCCAATAAAAAACATTCCACATTACATTAATAATAATAACTCAGTGTAATTAGTGCATCTTGAAAATGTTACAAAAAATTATGTGGTTTCCTTTATTGTATGCAATTTACCTATCACTATTAGGAATCATAGGATTTTAAATTAATTAATAGTTAAAATAATGTTTGTATAATTTATCAAATGCATGTGTCACCAAAAATATATGTTGATATAAGATAATAAAATTTCCCAATTAATTCAAATGAATAATCTTAACATACATGAGACCATGAAATTATTTACCGTCAACGTAGTCAATAATCAATAACATACTTACTAGTATTATTTTCCATTCTATAAGAATAATTTCCTCCTTTTATTATTCAAGGAAATTTTTTCCATCCCTACTTCATATATTATTCCATATTATAAATACCCATGACTATTTTTAATTCTTGAATCAAAAATAAATAAATGTAACTGATTGTAATATCCAAAAAAATAAAAAATTATTTATTTTACATATAAAAATTTAGGGAATTTGAAATTTATATCACAATTTTCCAAACTGAATTAATAAAAATACAAAAATATACAGAAACCATTACAATAACACCACATTTTATACACAATGTGTCTTATATGTTTATATCATTAAAAATAATTAATATATGATAGAGAAAATAAATCCCAAAGAAAAAAATGATTATATTACATATTCTTGTTCTAATTTGAAATTTTTTATTTCATTCATAGTTTTCAATAGTGCACTATGAAGCATTATTTTACATATTAAATATTATTCCGTTCATAATGGTTTCAATAAAGCATACTATTAATGAAATAATATCGAAATGGAGTCTCTGGGATGGTTTATTGACTTGGTCACTTTTTTTTGGGCTAGGTTTAGGTTACTCTATGCCCATTGGGCTTGTTCAGAGTTATTACTACAAGGTGCATTTATTCCATAAGAACATCCAAATTCCAATATATAAACATGGATTATTGTTTATTAAAGAACAATGCAGACTATTATTTACTAAAAAATGTGTAATTTTTCAAATGATTATTCTTATTTAAATGTATTTCATTATTCTTTTATATTCCTAATCCCCATAAATTACTATACCATTATTTTATTACAACTATGAAATACATTATCTATTATACACCTAATTTAAGGATTATTTACCCAAGGATACATAAAATAAATATCTCTCAAAATATGGAGTACAATAGTATTAATAAAATTTTTATATATGGAAATTTTACATCAATTAATGTCCCAAAGATATTAAAAACATATAGTTACAAGAACCGGAATTTTAATAATAATAAAATTCAATATATTATATCATAATAATGTGTATAATAATAATTTTATATACAAATACTTATAATGGAAAAATAAGGGCATAGCATAATGTGATGTTGTACATGAAATACGTGAATTATCACATAATAATAAAATTATGACTTCATAATTATAAACATTCAAGTATATGTAATTTTGAAAAAATTATAAAATCATAGGAATTTGTAAAAAATATTAATTTAGAAATCATATATAAAAGACTATTATAAACACTATGAAATCATAAAATAATTATCTTATGATAAATATTCATTTACCAAATATATTTTTATTTTTGATAAATGTAATACCCAATACAATCAAGAAAAAGATAAATTTTTGTCCCCCATTTTATATTCAAACCATTCATATCAATTTTTATGTCACATCAATTATAATATGTGTCAAAATTTATTGAAACATTAAACTCACAAACAAATAAGTGTTGGTTACATAAATAGATTTCATAAACAAATGTAGTATCATATTTACAATTCCTATGCCCTTGAGTGGAAATGGGTATGCGTATTTAATACATAAATTTATTCCCTTTAAAATCATGGAATAATTTATATGAAATCATAGGAAGAAGTGCAGAATAATTTATGTGATTACTGATATTTAAATGTGGTATACCATTACGTGGTCATTATAAGGAAAAAATTGATATTTAATAAGAATTATAACCAGAACCATTGGAAATCAAAAAGTATATATACGAATAATGTTTTTCATCAAATAGAAATAAGATGATAGTCACTTATTTGAAAGGTTGGTTATAAATTATTGAGATGATCATATTATTACCATGAGAACAC
This sequence comes from Viscum album, assembly GCA_963277665.1. Classification (NCBI taxonomy): domain Eukaryota; kingdom Viridiplantae; phylum Streptophyta; class Magnoliopsida; order Santalales; family Viscaceae; genus Viscum; species Viscum album. The sequence goes on along the minus strand of OY728143.1, from coordinate 791,070,811 downwards.
CATCAAAGTAGCCTTAAGAGGGAAAAGTATATGAACTTTTTATAAAGGTTTGTGAGTGTAGTGGAATGTGATGATTGGTGAGAATTCATAGAAAATATGAGAGGAATTATTTATTAATCTATTCTCAAAGGATTTTGAAACAATATTATAATAATATAATAACAAAAAACCATCCGATGTTTCTGCAAAGTGTTTCAAAAATATATTAGTGGTTTTAATTATTTTATTATGTAAAAACCTATAAAAATAATATAAGAACATTAATGATTTGTAACTGAGTCATGTACATAATTAATTCTCTTCCAAAAATTAAAACAAAATATATTATGTCATGGATTATTTTTATATAAGAATGAATTAATAAAAAAATAAAGGAAATTTTTTAGTAATTTTCCCTTTATATTATTTATTATTTCACTTTTATATCAATATAATCTAATAATAATTACCATATTCTAATAAAACAGTATAGTTTTTACCAAAAAATTATACTATATTTTAAATTTAAAAAAAAATCTTCATGTCTAATATTAAAATGATTCATTTAGAAATGTAATTTATTGTTTCAAAAAAAATTCGTATATAGTATTACGTTAAATAATAAAAAGACATTTTTTAATAAATATATAGTTTTTATGGTACAAAGAAAATAATAAAAATTATAAAAATAATGTGGGAAATTATATAATTCTATTACAATTAATATGTAAAAAGTTATTATCAAATCATATAATTTCCTGAATATATAATAGATTTTCAAAATAAATTATTACATAAAAATATTCCCTTTAACCAAGACTCTATATTTCCCATAAAAGTTGTTTTATTTGTATAAAAATATTTTTAATATAAAACATCTATAAGGATGTGTCAAAAATAATAATAAAAACTAATCAATACAATAATTAATTTATCATAAAAATATTAATGCACAAAATCATTCATCTGACAGTTTTGAATTATGGATAGTGGTTAGTCAAAGAAAAACAAATAGGTTAACATCAATCTCAACATATCAACTGAATGGGTTTTAAAGGGAATGAACTAACTTTTCCATAACATTTTATTGTCCATCTATTTCAAAAAAAAATTGTATAACCCATAATATATTATATTCTCAATGGTCATAGTAAATTATTAAATTAAATAATGTTATAATACTTAATGGTCTCTATTGCTGATAGAAAATTTTGGTCTACATATTATAATCTCCCAATAAATTATTGTATAGTTTTTTATAAATCTATTATTTATAATATGGCATAATGGGGTTTTTGATAAATTCATTACGATTGAATTTAAGGTTCAAAAAGTTCCTTTTGTTGACTATTTTTCATCAAATGGTATAATATCAACGATCCCCATACAAAATAATTTATATTTTAAAAAATATAAAAAAAATTAAAATATAACTAATATAATTAGTTTTCATAGATGTGATGGTTACTCTATGGTATTATAGAAAATATTTCCCAGTTATCTTTTTGGTAGTCCAAATTGACACATGAATTGGTCTAATTCATTGATCCTGTAGAACCATATGAATAAATAGATGAATTAATTTTGTGATAAATCAATGAATCATTACTAGCATCACCATGTGATATGACATTATTTTTAGATATATCTAATAATTAATGAAATTAATATAGTGTATCCAAAAAAATATTGTTAAATTTTTCACCATTTCATTGTGGAATTTAATGAACTAGTAAAAAAATATCAATCTTCTTTTCTTTATATCATATTTTTTATTTTTTAATTTATATATTTTAGTACACTAAAATTATGGGTAATCATGTGACATATATAAGAATCATAAATGTTTTCAAAATATTTTAATTCATAAAATTACCATAATGAGAAAAAGGTGATGGACATAAATACTCAATAACTATTAATTAAAAATATACAAACACTATATCAAAAAAAATTAAATTTTTTTGATTATAATTGATTGATGATTTCAACCAATGATGAAAAATTAAAACATTCCCATGTTGTTTGATACAGTAAATATAGATATGAAAATTACAATACTGAGGGATGTAACAATAATTCAAAATGTAATTGATTATAAATTTTTAATATATTAGATACTGATTTTTAAATAAAATTATAAAATAATATAAGATAATACTAAAAACATGGAATACTTAAAATTTAAGGGCATAAACTCAGAAGATAGTGTTTTGATGACTATTAATATATATTTTTTAGATAAGTAATTGAGATAATGAATGAATATAAATATTAACTCCATAGGTAAATCATATTTAGAAAATATAGAAGTTCCAACATGTGTAGAGGTTAATGATATATTTTTTGTGGGATACAATAAAGTGGAAATTCCATTCTATACTTCAATATTATTAATGTAAATTAAGTTAATAGATGAATGAAACACCTAAATGGTGTCATGAATCCATAAAAAATAATAATCTATAATATATAATATCACACAATTAAATTTTCTAATATTATATGAATAGAATATGTGAAGAATTAATTCATATATGTAATTTTTCATGTATTTCCATGAATTAATTGATGTTATATCCCGTGATTGAATTGTATGACTATGTATCAAATATTTTATGAGACATCATGGAGTTCCATTATAGTCTTTATTTGATAATGAACCTCAATTATAAAATAATTTTTTAATCCAGTTTTCAATATGATTTGGACAGATAGATACATTTTAGTATTCATAAAATCTAAAAATTGATGGGATGAATGAAAGAACCATCAAATACTTAGATACTATCTAGAGGCCATTATAAATTCACATCCATGAAATAAGGGACAAATACATTATATAAGTTGAATTCAATTAAATTAATAACTTTTATTTAATATATAAAATAAAATTTAATAAAGTGTATTATGAAATAAAATATCATACCATAACATATTTTGATTAAGTTGGTGAATTGTTGATTAATGGTCTATAAATAATTGATGAAACAACTATGAGTACTAACACAATATAGAATAATATTAATAAATATAAGAGAAGGCAAAAAATCCAATATAATAATAATATTATTGACATAGAATTTAATGTTGGAAACTATTTCATTATGAATGTTTATGAATAGAACTATGTTACAATTATATTTATGAAAGGAATGATAATACATAGCTATATTAAACATTTAAAATTTTTAGAGATATTTTAAATAATGAATTATAATTTTTCATTTTCACCAAACATTTACATAGATAATAGATTCTAATTTTTAATCAATTAATGGAGTACATTCATGACCCTACTCATATAATCTCTATCAATGAAATAGACACCAAACCATAACCTTCATATAATAAATAGAATTAGTACACTATTAAAACTACTTACCATATGTTATGGAATAATTGAAGCCTTATCATTGTAGTTTATTAGTGAAACCCTATGTTGTAGTAGAATCATTGGATCCTAAGAACTCATTGAGAAATAATTAACCAAGAATGTTCATGGATCTATGCACCAAAATTAAGTTTTAGAAAAACTTATTCATCGGGGGGATATATTACATCAAATTATAATAAAATAAATAAATAATTTATGAATGAAATTATTGTACATTAAACATTATATTATTTTATCATACTAGTAAAACAAAATATTAAGATAAAATAGAAAAATTATTTTATAATAGATGATAAAAAGTTAAAATTAATTAATTTTTTTGATGAATGAACAAATAATTACACACATGTTTCATTAAATTAATATATTAATATATTATCTATTTTATGTTAAAAATGTGTGATTTTAATATTGAAATATTTTCCTATTTAATAAATAAATTTCATAAAGATAAAAAATAATTTTCATTAAAATTTCATTTCAATTAAAATGACAACATTAAAAATATGAAATGATTATCTTTTTTAGTAATATTAGATAGATTAATTTTTAGAAACAAATTGCATAGTATAGTGAATATTTTTAATTTATTCTCACTTCTTAATGACATAATTTGTTTTAATAAGTTTCAAAAATGACTTATAAAAAAATTATTTTTAGAAATAAAATTCAATATTAAAATGCTCAAAATTTAATTTCCCATAACCAATAATGAATATTTTAAAACATTATTCTATTACAATATTTTAAAGAAATCATTATAAATAAAAATAATACCATAAAAAAGAAATTTTTATATGTGTATCAGTTCCTAAACATTACTAAGAAAAAAAAAACATCTCTACATGTCAAATTATCGAGAATAATGTGATGGTATTAATATTTTTTTATCAAACAAGAATAAAATTGCTATTTTTTGAAATAAAAACATTAATATCAAAAATTTACTATATATACAAACACATATTCTAATTTCATTTAAATATAAAATTTATTATAATTATTTGAATACCATTTTCACTCTTGATCATATCAAACCAATTTATATGGAATAAGGTGCTCTTCACAATAATAAATACTATAAAATTCATTATAAGGGATCAAAAAATTCAACATTCCTTTTCAATTTGAATAAAATTTTAATAATTTAGCTATAAATAAATCTATTACATAAAATATATTTTCATTCCGTTATATAATTTTAAATTATATATATATCTAATGAAATATTTCATTTTACTATCCATAATATTCCATTACTATGAAATTTATATTAAAGAGACCATGAATCTCATACCTAGATATTTAATATTTTTAGTATAATATTCTATACATTATAAAAACACATGACTGAGGATAGTAATAGTATATTGTATTGGGAGACTTGAGACACATTCTTATAATCTGGTGACAGATCTTCATTATTTACCATAATTATATTAACCCGTTATTTCATTTCACTTAAATACCACACATAAATATTTCATCACAACATTGGGAAAGGAAGAAATATTAAATGGTGATCCCAAATACTTGGTATATGTAATGATTTGAGATAAATTATCATTACATGTTGATATAGTTTATAGAGTGTTTACATGAAAATGGAAAACCAAACCCATCATATCAAAGTTTATAATCTTGGATAATGGAATAAATATTGGATGTTCATAATATAAAATTGATATTTGAATAAAACAGAGATCCGTGATATAATAAAATTTAATTATAACATTGATATGTGTAATAAAATAATAATAATAAATAATATTTCAATTATTCCATCAAATATATTCATAACATGTTAGTGTTACTATAACCACCAGTTGACCTTCTTTGAACTGTGGCTAGCCACATGTGTACCCTAATTTTTATTTTCCACCCCACCTCGACGAGACTCATCTCCATCCCTAGTGTTAACCCTTTCACCATATTGGACTGGGATCACATCCATAACCATCATTTAAGTCAGTTTTTTCTCCCAATACCTTCATTGTGGATTGATTCCCTTACTAAACTTAATTCACTCAGAATTTTATAATTTTCCACACATGAGATACAAATATTAACCCACTGCATTTGAGGGGGATATAGGTCCCACATGTATTTAGTTCAAACATAACCATTACTGTTGATCATATTATAAGAACCAACACATAGTTATAATCATTCATATGTGTTCCAAAATATCATAAATAAATCATGATATCATAACCCTTGAAATTAATTGGATTTCATAAACATATCATTATATCATACCCTACACAAAATTGATAAGTTTAAAATTAATTTCATCATTTCATCATATAATAAGCCACAAAAATAATTGTGGTTAATTAATTTATACAATAGAATAACCCATGGATGATAAAGGGTTTCATAAATATATTTTCATCATAAAAATATACTTATCAGAGAGTAAATAAATGTTGTCTCATTGGTTCATATTCCCAGTAATGTTTATATAACCACTAATAATTTCTTCTTATATGGATAAATATTTCGAATGAATACATTGAATATGTCTTGAAAAAAAATAACTTTTATTTTAATGAGAGTATTATATATATAAATCATAATAAAAACCCTTTTATTTGAAAATTACATTGAGATCATGTAATAGAATTTTGTTTAATAAATATTTAATCATTTCTTGAAGAAAAAATCCTTTCCAATTTTAAATAAACTTTATAAACCATAAAACATGTTAACAAATTTATTCTTTTAAATAACATGAAATCATAATTTTAAATTATAAAAGCAATGTTTGTTCTTGATTTGGGAATATTTCGTTCATACCATACTCTTAAAAATGATATTTTTTTCATATTTATAGTAAAAGACAAACAAGTATTATTTAAAAAATTGCATGATATATCCATTCAATGTATTATTTTATGAATTAAAACATGGGAAAAAGTGGAATTTAAAAATAATAATATATTTCTAATATATATTAAATTTAAATGAGTTTTATATACACCATATGAAATATAATTGGTATATAAAATAATATTTGTCTCCATGAAGGTGACTGAGAGAAAAAATTCTACTACTTGAGTAACTTTTATATTGTAAACCCCAGGAAAAAATGAAATTAGTTGAAACATTAATTCTCAAGAAGTTGGGAAAAATCATGAAATTTTATTTTATTTTTATCTTTATACCCGAAAACATAGAAATGAGTTGTTAATAAGAAATAATAATATCATATATTAATGTACGAATATAAAACCTTGTAACTTATGTCTTGAAATCCAATGTACTTATCCATAAATCCTTTATAATGAATATACATTTATTATAAATCTATTAAATATAAATATTCAAATACATTTTACCATAATATTTTTTTAGTTTATATTTTACTACTTGTTTAAAAAATCAATAATAAATAATGTTTTTAGGTATAAACTACATTGTTTTTTGAATATGTTTTTATTTTTTATATTTTTCCCCAATTATACTATTCATGTTTCAACAATTACATAAAATATAAACATGATATTAATAATATATATATTCATTATTAATTTAGTTAGAGAAATCAATAAAATATATCAATAGGAAATAAAATATTATGTCTATGTAGATGGTAGGATGTACTTATGCATGAATAATGTTTATATTTTCTTGTTAGATAGACTGAATTAAATTTTAATATCATTTTATAATATCATAAACATTTTTTTATAATGTATATTATATATTTTAATTAACAGATTATTAATTTTAATTTAATGACTCAATGATGTTTTTCATGTCACAAGTTGGTAGTCCACCATACACACTAATGATAATATCATATTTTTAAAATATGGAAGAAATGAAGGTATATATTCTATTGTAATTAAATAAAAATTATATAATTATATATGTCAAATATATCAAATCTGAACTATAAATATATCATTATTCACGTCCTTGCAAGGAGGTAATTGGAAAATGAATGATATCAGTTCAGGAGGATGTAGTTTGCTGAGCACACTAATGAAGATTTAATACCCATTTTTTGAATGGTGTTAAGATTTATGTCTTCAAATTAATATTAAAATATATTATAAAATATATTATACTGATATTAATATATTATATTGTTTAATAATAATATATTAACTCCATGGATGATGAAATAAAACAAAAATGCTCTTTGACAACTGCTATTTTTTCTCTGGTATCCTCCTAGGATTATAGTAAATACAATCTTTATTGGATTTAAACAATAAATAAGGAATATAGTAAATGTTAAGTGATGTTGTTGTGTTATTTTTTCCAATCATGGTCAAGCCAAATTATGTGGGTAATATGAGGATGTGTTGAGAGTGAGTAGAATTTTATAATTGATGTGGGGTGGCATTCAAGTATATACTCAAAAGTATAATGAAGTTAGCACACTATCATAACACATGTGGCAAATAAATCGATGATTTATTTAATTTTTCTATTATTTTTTATATAAACTAAAAAAAATAAATGAGCCCAAATTTTAAACGTTTTATAATAAAACAGCTATGTTTCCCAATTTCTTCCACTGCGAGTATTCACTACGGTAACTAATTTTCTATCCATGAAGAGTTACCAATTAAGACTTAATTTATGTGAAATATATTATAATACAATGTACCCAAAGTTCTAAAAAAACCAAAAAAAATTAAAATTTTAATATTCAGTTTTTGTAGACATTAAAATTTACCACAACTATATTTGACATGCAAAACATATTGATATGACAATAACTATAGTAAATGTTTTTTACAATTTTGGGGTAAATATATCCAATATAATTAATATTTTTTATGTTAATGGGACATATTTAATATATATTATCGCTAACAGATCATATGAAATAATTTAATATTTTAATTAATTGTAAATCATTTAATAAAAAAAATTCATCATAAAATAAAAGTATTTTTCATTTTTACATTATTCATTTATATTGAATTTGAAAAATTAAAAGAAAATAATAGAATTATATTATCTTATTTTCACACATTTGTGACATATAATATTTATCAAATGAACTATGAGAATATAATAATTCTATAAAATGTGTGCACATTGATTTTTTAGTATCAATTTTTTTATTTTAATGTTAACAATATAATTAATGCACTATGTATTATTATGAATGTGTTGTAATACAATGATATGTAAAAGTTAAAAAATTGTTATTATTATATAAAACAAATTTTTCATTATAAATATTTTTTATTTTTTATTTTAGGATATTTTAATCATTATCATAAATCTATAAAGATAATAAAAGTGATAAAATATAGTTTTTTCACTTTAATTAGATAATGTATTATATCAGTCATATTTAAAAGAAAGAAGAAATAAATTTCCATAATTTAGATAATATTATTTAAAAGGTATTAATAAAAAATATAAAATTTAATATAAAATTTTACATATTTTTCACTATTATCATTTTATTTTACCCCCAGTAAACATATTTTTACCTTAAGAACCATAATTAATTTTAGTTGTATTATATATTAAGTTTTGTCAAAAGTTTATTTGAACTTAATAGAAATTATATATTATTATGACACTAAATATAGGAACCATTTTTTTACATATTCAATTCATATAACTGCAATACATTAAATTTAAAATTAATCATGTTGACATGAAAGGAAAGTGGATTTTTCATAATGAAACTCCAAAATTTTTGAAAAAGAATTCCACCCAATATAAATATTAAATTTACTCCGCTGATCCAAATTAAATTACATGATATAAAATTAAATATATTTTCTTTTAAAACAATTTTATAATATATTTTTTATTTCTAAAAAATTGTTATTTTTAATAAAATTTCATTATGTCTCACTATTCATCAAAAAATGTAAATTTTCAGAAAAATATATACAAAACTCATTAATTTGTTTAATTTAAATTTTATGAATAATTATTATTTTATTTAATTAATTTTCTATATTTTTTTAAATTGAAAATTATTTAATTTTGATATTATTATAATTCAAAAATATAAGGAATTATTTAAAAATTAAGTACTTTTTTATCTATGTATTTTATTAATATAAAATCATTAAGAAAAAATAAATAAAAATTTCAATTACTACACATATATCATTGTTTAATTTTTATTTTTAACAATATATTTTATAAACATATATTAAAAATGTATCATTGTTTTGTAAGAATTCATTGTTTCGCGTAATGTATAATATGTGAATATTTTGTGAAATGTAAGATTAACATGGTGTTTAATGTAGAATGATCCTCAAATAGTGATTTATAAAGAAACATCCACTGAAATTTAAATTATTTGAATAAAAAATAAATCATATAAAGTGAGGGTGTTACATTTTACAACCCCTTGAAATGAATTTTGGCCTTGAAATTCAACTCGGTTTTTAAATATTTGGCCTTTTAATTTTTCATTATAGAATCTGAAATCATAGAGATGAATAATAAAAATTCGTTTAAATTGAAATTTTTGGAAACAGAACATTTACCAAAATTAATTCATAACCATGTTTCTATATAAGAGATTACATTTGGTTTGTGATGGTTTGGACATGGAAAAATCATAAATAATTATAGAGAGATATAGATAAATGTTCACAAGAACGTGGGTGATCTATGGAATGTTAACCACCACAAAAACATAAACCAATGTGGATTGATAAATTTAGTTTATATCATAAAAAATATTATAAAAATACTTCTTTTTATACTAGGATCGTTTCCAAAAAAAATTAATTTTTACGAGAAAATACAATTACTAGATGTCATTCCATTTCATAAGAAAAATATCAACCTTGTATTGTTCCTTGATAAATTTAAACATCATCTCTCACTTTTAATGACCCCCACCCCCTCCAATGATGCCCTTATATAGATTGTAATTAATAGATGGTGATAATTCCCTCCCCCCACTGATTCCCACCTTGGGTAGGCCCCGGGTTGGAGACTATCATAAAGGGAAAAAAGATCACATAATGTGGGAGGCATTACCATTTATAAGAAAAATAATCATTAGGTATGGTGTATCATCAAAAAACAACTTGATGACATATTACAAAAGTACAAAAACTATCCCACAATATATGTATAAAAAAAAATTGTTGAAAATAAAATTATCCAAATGAAATAAAACCTAAGGTAATGACACATCAACAACTCAGCAGGCCAAAATAGAAATGTCTACCATGGTCCACAGTGTCCTCCTAGAAACCCTAAAATAGTTTTTATATATTTATGGTCAGAATAAATATTAATTCAAAAAGAAAACCATGTCTCGCATGCACATGTTAAAATAGTATATCAATACACCCATGTGAAAACATAAAAACCAAGTAGCACAAAAGATGGTATAATCACCTCCCAACCAAACTAAGGAAAACTCACCAAATAATTCATGTCATGAAATAAAAAATAATTTTAAACACATTAATCATAAGGTACACCTAACAACTTTATCAATGGTTATCTTATCATTCCATAATTGAAATCATCATGTCGATCCAACATATTCGAAATATCAAATAAAATCCACCCTACAGACAACTACACCAAAAACCACATCACAACCCACATACACACTTATGCCACACAAACCACATCACAACCCACCCGAAAACACCTAGGCCCAAAAAACACATTACATCAGATTACTACCCAAAAAACATATTAAATAAAGTCTCATATTATCCCAAATAAACTAGGTAATGCATAAACCACCTCACTCAAAAAAGAATAGTCCTCATAACAATCATCATAAGAAATCCCAAGACCTCATGAAATAATATAATATGACATACTAGCATCGCTTGGGAGAGGGAAAAAGGAAGTGCGGGTGGTCATACATCCATCATCCCACCAAGATAACTGGAAAATACATACACCCTATGATGTTTGGGGTGTTCAGCACATAGTGCCCAACTAGGGTGGGTGCTTATTGAAATCTAGATAACGTATAGTTTATATTCTTATATAGTTACAACACACAAGCCCATCCTATGGGTTTATAATATGAACTAACCATCTAATAGAATCCACACAATCACAGCCACCCCTAAATGCCTAAAAATAGAAAAACAATACACTACACACTATTTGTTCAATATTTTAGCTATAATAAAAGGTTTGGGTATTATCAATTATTCACAATTTATCATCCATTTTGATTTGTGAGATCAACATTTTTCTAAAAACCCAAATCATCTTATTTTATATCTCTAACACATTTTTGTATATATGATCATTAACTAGTCAACACAACCTATTATCAATTCCAACAATAATGATACCCAATGTAAATTATTAATATACAGTATTAATTCCGTAATAAATTGGATAGATATAACATAACTAAACACAACCAAAATAAGGAAAACACTCTATAATAATAATACAATCAGTATGTCAAATTATACTTATAATCCATATATATCTATTTGATGGATTCTAAAAATACAGAATTATACCTGATTAACAACACATTGGTTCAGTAAATTATATCTAGTTGTCATTCATTCATTACTTATTCAGATTCAACATTCTATTCATAAAAAATATTTAGGTAATTCCCATGAATTAGATTTCATTCACACAATAAAATAACCAACACACATAGATTGGTACTACACAACATCTCATTAACCAATTACTAATAATCCCACATCATAACCAATTTACAACCGTATTATGACTTCTGTACCCCTAATGTATAACCATACCAAAACCATAATCACATCCCCACAACAGAATTATACCATTACAACCATCCCAACCCCTTGACATAAATCATATCATCCATTATCCTGACATATCAAAACAATGTCATATTCCATCCATTGTATCACTAGATCTGACCCAGATCAAACAATAATGTTCAAAAAAAATGTTACAACACATATCTGATAAAAACATAATTTCATATTTAGCAGGTAATAATTTATTCAATTTCAAGTAATGTAGTGTGTTTTCACAAAACCCATGTTATCATGGGGCATCCATATATTTTAACTAGACGTCTATAGTTAACCAATTATATAATAATTGAATTCAACAGCAACATGTCATGAATGTATTCCATATACCATAAAAATGTCCAAAAACACGGACTCAAACATCCATGATTTTCAATGGGTATTTATCCCATACAATTCACATCATTCATCAAAACAGTAATAAATTAGTATGATAAATCATCACATTCCCTTTCCCCATTACATTCAGTGTAAACTGACTCATTAACATTCCTAACATATATGATACCATTATCACACGAGATGAAAATTGTATACCCACCCCCGTGATAAACATAATGTGAAACGAATTCAAAACCTACATTGGAAAATGATGATCACCACATCCATTTTTTTGGGATTGTTTCACCATGATATGGGAATGTACTTGAGGAAACACTCTTAGAAAACCCAAATTAGCTGCACTAACTAGGATACATGAATTCTATATGAATAAGGATTCCGTATGTCTCAAATAATTATATGGAAATACCAAAGAAGGGTAGGAAGGATCTTTTCTTTAGGAATACTATATCCTAAAAAGTTATGATTTGATATAGTTTTGAGTTTCTATTAGTGGGAGATTTTAATAAACCATGTGATTTAACCGTTAATTTTTTTTTGGATATTTTATATAATCTGTGTTATGACATATAAATCTTTAAATTCCCTAATACCCAATTAAACATGGTAGTAAAATCATTTTACATAAAAATATCATCAAAAGGAAAATTAAGACAAAAATGATTTTTTTTAAAAATTTTCTAATTTTTGTAAACATCCTCCACCACAATGAGAAAAGTTACAACTAGATGAGTCACAAATATCTAGTCAACATAAATAGTTTCACCTATATATGATTCACTACCAACAAGTCACCAATAGAAGAGTCAGCACTAGCGAGTCAATACATGCATGTCACTGCTAGGGAGTCAGTGCTAGATGAGTCTCCGCCAATGAGTTTCCGCTACTGGTCAAAACTTGTGTGTCCCTGCTAGGGTAAGCTTCTATCAGAATGGGAAACCACCCAGACAATATACCATCATAATGACCTACCACCCGAATGAGCAACCACTAGAATGAGATACCATTGCAAAATATGAAATTTGGATGCCTCGAAAAATGAAATGCCATTAGAATGAACCATATATCCTAGTAACAAAACAGACTTCCCGTAGACACATCACAAATCAGACTTCCAAAAATGTAATGGATTTTAAGGTCGAGGCCATTACATCTGATTCCTCTGAATCTATTCAAACCCTCGAAAAATTAAAACTAAACTTTATGAAAAGAGGAGAAGGGTCTAAAAACCATCATTGAGATACGTTACATTTTTCTAAATATATTTGAAAACAATATCTATGATATGATGAATTTAAAATCTAAAAAATAAATTAAACAAAATATGCTACGGTTTATACCCCACAAACAAGAATAGGGACATATAAATAGTTAAAAAAATTCATGTTTTCAATGATTAAAAATCAAACAGCCATAATAACACAATGGACGGGAGTGTATTCCAAAACAATTTATTCACATTAGTTCAAATGGAATTAATTGTTTCAAATCATGTATATAATTTTTATTCCTTTAAGATTAGTAACATCACATATAGATTTCATTGTAAGAATACACATACATTCATTGTCATCATATTCTGATACAAAAAATATTAATTGAAAACATTAATAGCATATCATGTGTAACATATCATAAAGAAAACATATTAGTGTTCTTCTGTAAAAAAATATTTTATTGGTGAAGGATATTAAAAGGATGATAATGATTTTTAAATGATATATTACATTATAAATATGTTTCTCAACATTTTTTTATAACATTATATGTTCGTAAATCATTATTATTAAATATTCTCATGATTGATGTCGTTATAAACCAATTAAAGTAGGCTATAAATACTACATTAATTGAACACACACATTTATCAAATTTTTTCATAAAATTCAATTTATGAAAATAACCTTTTTTAATTCAATTTCAAAAAAATTAGTAAATAAATTTTTCATTAACATGATTCCCTAGACCACTAAAATAAATTTGGAGGGTCCATGCATTAAGGAAAATTATTCCATTCTACTAACAGAACTCTGTCATTCCATTTTCAATGTTAATAATAAAACAAATTAACATTATATTTTTAAAAAATGAATTAAAAAATAGAACACATAAATAAAATTGAGATGTGTATTAAATGAACTAGTTTAACTAAGTTTCAATGTTTTCCATTTTTTTAATAAAACATTTATTATCTGGAGCATTCCAATGCCTAAAAAACTAGGGTTTCAACATTTAAAATTTCTATTTCTCAAAGGTGTATGTAATTACAAGCCGGAGATTCAAATAGAATTAATCTACCAACACAAAAATTATTTTTAATATAGGGATAGCTATAACAACTATAGAAATAAAATGAACATATCCACCACACCAAGATATTTTCTACTTTGGGCAGTACTGACTTACCCACACAGTTTCAAAACATGTCATAATATAATGTTTTTTGATCTTGGGAAAGGGTATATATCTCTTCATATGTTTGTGGCCATAACAGAGACCATAAATATAATTTCAAAGAAAAAAAACAAACATATTTGTGGTATTAAAAAATCCCAAAATTATGGTAATAATAATATTTAGGCACGAATGGCAATAAAATATTTATTGACTTTATTATTTTGAAAATGAAAATATTATTTTTTTAACGCCATTATGTGATAAAGCATCATTTGAGTTTTGATGGATTCGATCAATAAAAACAATTCACAATACAAATAAAAAATAAATGTTACCAAAAATGTATAACACATCTCAAAAACTGCATTTCACTACCACTGTTCATCACATCCACAAGCCAAATGTTCTATCCAAAAAACATTCTCCATACTTTTCTTACCACCACGTCCCCACAACAACATAACATCAACACACAAGAAATATTTTCAAATACCCTCATTCTCAACCTCATAATACGCATTTCCTCAACTAATGTTCACTACTATCATAACACATAAATCCCCAAGCACACAAACCGATGAAATCCCTCTCCCAAGTTGAAATATTATCTGCATCGGCAGGGAATAACTCACCCTCGCAGTTTAAATCACATCATAATATAGTGTATCTCTTTTGGGAAATATTATTCCCCATATTTGTAAAATAAATGTATTTTTAACAACATATTAGAAAAATAATCACAATAAGAACAATCCCTCATAGTAGCATTAGATGACATCTTTTAGATTAATCTTGGGGTTTATATTACATCATATCATTTTTTAGCATGGATAGTTTCAAAATGTTTAAAAATATTTATTGGTATTTAGTTCATTAACCTTATTTAATTTTTCTTCATTTTATAAATTTATATATTAATCATGAATTCATATAAAGGGTCTCATTATCTATAAATAACACAACACAACAATAATCCCAACAACTGCTATTTCTATCGAGTCTTACCAACACCTTAATGAAATGAAAACAATGTAACAATGCTTGTCAATCGTAGATTATTTATAGTGAAATATTTTTCATTTATCTTTAAATATATCTGACATGTTTCCATGTTAATGAAAATATTGCACACATTTCATATCTTACACCATGTTAAATATTTTTTAAACAATTCATTATGGGTTCAAATTATTAGCATAGAAAAAGACATTCATTGTCATTTGAAAAATTCATCATGTTATGTTACTAGTTTCAATTTAAATACTATGGTTCATAAATAACATGTTGTCACATTCATCAAAGGAAAACATTTTTTATGAAAATAAAATTAAAATGAAACGTTTTTGTTACTACATTCCATATTTCATCATTCTTGAACTAAAAATTCTTTATTAATTTTATGGCTCATGAAAACATGCCTTCTAGATATTTAACACTAAACATGTTGTATTAATATATTCAATGGCTTGTGATGATCAAATTTTATATTTAAGACAAAACATTATAATAGAATCATTAAAATAAATCATGCTTTCATAACATGAAATCAATGACCATACATGTGGTATTTTAATATTTCATGCTTTATATTTTCCAAGAATAACATTATTTACTCATTTCATATTTCATGAAAACATTATCATATAATTAAATAAAAAAATTATTCTACTTATAGAATTTAGGGTAACTTATTAATCATTTTACATACATATGTCTTAGATAGTAGAATATCCCTAGTTTCCAAAACAATGATTTCAACATTAGGCATGCATCAAAATTAAAAAAAAATTCTGGACAAAGCATGTCAGTTACGATTATTTTAGTATTAAATTTATTATCAATCATAAAATAATACAGGTATTTACATACATTGTTCTATGTCTCAAAAAGATAACTTAGATAATTCTTCTTATTTTACAAAAATATGATATAAATGCCAAATGGATTTATATCCTAACAGATAATTACATTATCTGGTAATATCGATATTGTATAAAAGTAATTGAGGTAAAAATAATAACAAATATATTATTGTCATGGATTATAAATTCAACATAGTTATTATTTTTTAAAATGGAAACTTTTAGAAATTTATGAATCAATAAGACAATAACACATGCATACAAAGAATTCAATATGGAATTCAACAAAGAGCATATTAACTTTAATTGAAAGTATAAAACCAATATGAAAGGGTTCAAATTAATTTTTATTATAATTCCATCATTAAATATACTTTATGATTATATTATTTATGAATGTATTAAAAAATTAACAATTGATCATATCAAAATAATGTCTGCATGTTTCTGAAAAAATTTAAAATAAAAAAATTAGATGGCATGTTATAAATTTTTAAAAAAGGAAGAAAAATACAATTTATTAAGAATTGTGCTATAAGTGGAGAAGAAAAAAACTTATCCAACCCTCAAGGAGTATTTAAAAAATTATTTAATCTATTTAAAAAACATATTACACATTACTATTTGTTAAATGAATAATTTGGTAAACAATTAATGAATTTTATAATCAATAAAATCATGGGAAAAGACATAGAAACATACATAATTTCTCATGATTCATCTAATCCATTTATTCTTAACGAAATAATCGAATTCAAATAATAATACTAGTCATTATGATGCCTTTACATCTCATAGGTCTCTTCCATACAAGAAGTGTCACCTCAAATGGATATTATTTAGGATTTGAGTCAATGTATTTGGTCATGGGGGGCATATAATACCTTGTCTTATCTAGTCTAACTAACCTATGTCAGGAACCATAGTGAACAGACACTATTTCTATACCATCTCATGCATTCCTCAGTGTTCATAACTCTGAATCACAACCTATCTCTTGGTCATCAGCTCTAACAAAAATTTTTCACAATACCCCCCTCCAATGATTATACTCATGGGATGGTAATGATTAATGGAAGATAATGAACCCCATGAGTCATGCCTCCAGTTGGCACTAGGTTGGATACTAGAACCATGTGTACAAATATCACCAAATATAGGAGGCATTACACTTTACAAGAAATCAGGATCAGGAAGTATGATGTATTATCAAAAATCAACTCCATGACATATTCTAAAAGTAAAATAAACATCCCCCAATGAATGTATAAATCAAAACTAATACATGAAGTCTCAAAATAAAAGCCCAAAATATTTAAAATCTAAGACAGTGAAATAACAATAACATCAAGGCTTGAACTATAAATGTCATGCACCATCAACAATGTCCTCCTAAAAAGCTGAAAATTGTTTTTATATATGTAAAGTGTTCATAAAGGTAAACTCATTAGGAAAATAAAATTCTGTCATGCACAAGTGAAAAGTATATGCTAATGAACCCATGTGAAAACAACTATACCTAATAAGGTCTAGTACCCCCCCCCCACCACCACCACACCAAGGCATGCTCCCCAAATATTAAATGTAAACTAATATAATCTAATTTTAAAAAAAGTTGATGATAGGGTAAAAAAATAAACTCCTCTGATTAGTCCCACTTTCCCTAATGGAAAACTTCATGGAGATCACACATCTTCTGAATATCAAAACACAGGCAACCAGAAAACACATGGCCTATAAACCACACTACAATCCACCTATAGACACACTAGTGTCACAACCCCCTCCCTTTAAATATTCTCTTTTTGATCTAGAAATGTTGGAAAAGAGATCATGACTCGAGAGTCCATCCTCAAATAGGTCCTGGGTTTGTGACCAACAAAAAATATATATAATTTCACAATATAACTGGCATTACAATCTTTATTTGTAACAATATAGGTATATAATATGATTATTATCAAGAAACTCTATAAACTTTGTATAAAGGAAACCAAAATCCGTACAAAATGTCTGTTTAAAAGTTAAAATCGGTACAATTAAAATAATAACATCAATGTGAACACCTAAAGTAATCAAATAAGTGACATAGAAACCATCCAATGTTTGAGATACTAATGTCCATCATGGTTCTTATAAACCCCATGAAAACAGAATAAAAAATATTTATAAATGTAGGGAAAGCATTCAAGTATACTCAAGAGGAAGAACTCAGTCTCTCAGGATCATGTGGGGGAGACAAACTAATGACATATGAGAGAATTGATGAAACAAAAAGCATCTAACACATAATAATGGCCATCCCTAAACCTCAACAAGGAACGGTCACCAAATAAAACAAGTCAAATAAAGAAATATAATATTAACATTGATATTAGAGTACCCAAAAAAACATTCCCAATGTTTAGCCACTATGAAACACCATTGGTAAATTTAATTATGCTCCCACCTCTTTTGAAAGAACCTCAACACAAACCACATTCACACACCTAGGTCCCATAGATAGTTTTGCAACCAACTAATATGAAGATAATCACATCTCACATGTAGATAGCTTAGCCAAAAATCACACCACATCCCACTTGTAGACACCTGGGCCACAAACCACTCCTTATACCAAAGACACCTGGGCATACACATAACATCTCATCCCAAAGAAACCTGGGAAGTACAAATATCCCACACACAATTGGGCCACACAAAACAGTACCTTCTCGAAGAATCTTTTGTTATCACCGCCTAGATGAGGTAGTAGGGATGTTCAGGTGGCCAATCATCCATCCTCCCACTAGGGTGTTGGGGAAAGACACCCGCCCCAATGAAAATACTGGAGTTTGGCACATAGTTTTTAACTATGGACGATGTAAATAGATATTTTAAGGAAACAAATGTAGATATGTAATGATATCAGACATTCAACCTAGCCCATGTGTTTTCCAAACAACATACATCCCCCAAAACAACATTTGCTTCTACCTCTAATTGAATGTATCATAATGAATGAAAGTCAAATAAAAATTCAATAAAATATTTCCTTTTAGGACGCCATCATTTTATGGTTATTGTGGATCACCAATTATTACAACCCTACCAAGAAAAGTAACAACCAAAAAACAGAACCAGCCTCACAACCATGTCAAATAGTGGATGAAACCTAAGAGAAAACACCCCTTCACACTTCTTACTTACAAAGAAGACAAGCCAACCACTACCAATATCATTGTTCAATTTCCGGATATATTTTCCATTCTCTAAACAAGAAAACCCACAACATACACCTAAGAACATCAGCACACATCCTCACACACATAATCATTAATGTCACCCAAACCCAACCATCAAAATCCTTACTGCATGATCATACCACTTCCCAACCACAATAAAAAATCTGAGATGTAGTCACACTCCCTAACAAGCTAATACAATCAATAATAAACCAATTAAAAACATTAAATTCTATAACACCACCCATAACACCACATAAAAATAGCCACACTCTCTACAATAACACCCAATGAGGATCAAAAAACAATTGGTCGACTAAAAACATATGCATGACACAACCACACCAAATGACACGGTGTATTAATGTTTTGAATCCCTCATTCATTAATTAATCTTCAATAATTCAGGGGTGATCATATAAAATGTTCATTCCTAGGGAATCCAAATGTCTAACCATGTTTATGTTGTTAATCAGTTTCACAATTTCAGTAGTTATACATGGAAAAAACAACATGCAATCAGATGTCATAGTCATGCGCAAACAACGGACGCCAAATCCATGATTTTCATAAGGATACAATTTACATCATTGATCAACGACAAGAGATAAAAAATAATGATCATCATAAACATCTTCCCCTCCCCTCATTTATTCCATATTTAACCAAACACATTGTCATAAAGTGTCTGATTATCCATATAACATGTTTTAATATATTCATAACAATAGGATTCAACAGTAAGTATAAAGATAAACTACTTTACCCACCACTAATGATAAAGAAATAAATAATGACTAAGGAATACATTCCTCAAATAATAGATGATCAAATAATCCTCCACACATAAAAAATAGGGGGTGGGAAAGCAGTAAGAAGGACTCCATGGGAAACAAGATCTGAAGGCTACAACACACTATAAAACTCTTTGTAGAAGAAAAGTTATTGGAAAACCAATAGATATTGAAATTTTCAAAGAATACTGGATCCCATATTTAGAAAAATCAATATCCTGTGTCAACATAAGGGAGACTGTTTCAATGTAATTAATATTTAGATCAGGATAATGATTACCCAATTTGAATATTTCTACATTCCCCTCATCCCTAAGAATTTATTATATGATTGATATCTTGAGAATTAATATTAATCCTATTATATATGATTGGTAACTCATTTAACATCAAATAAGAAATAAGAGTGGTGAAATAAGAAAACAAACTAAATGTTAGATGTTTTGAAAAACTATCAAAATGAGACAATGATGGTTGAGGCATAGATAATGATCTACCAAAGTGGATCCACCAATGTAGAGCCACTATCACTTACCCCAGGATATTGAACTACCCACACGAGCTATCAATGTTGATCCTCCGATGGCTAGTCACTGACATGAGTCACTTTTATGACACACCAACAACGAGTCACCACTAGGAGGTGCCGATACCACATTCCAACACAACCCATCAATGCTACAATAAATGTCACCCACTGATGTCGCTCACCAATGCAACCTACCGACGCTGAGTCGCGAACATGACTTACCAATATGTATAACTGATTTTACCTACCGATGATGAGTCACCAACACGACCTACCGAAGCAATTCAGAGATGTGACCCACCAATGGAAAACCTATATTTTTGAAAAACATGTTATATGAGTCGTTTTGATTCCCTATAAAACCTCAAACATTGAATTTTGAAAATGTAATAGACCTAGTGGGTCCAGTTCATTAAATCAGATACCATTGAAAATATTTTAATCCTAGAGAATTCAATCCCAAACCAAAAATAATGGCGTGTCTAAAAAACATTCTCATGAGATACCCTTCAAGGATATTTTTACACTAGATACACCTCTATAGTCATCAATGATGAATGATAAACCACCGTATATATAAACATTAATTAAGAGATACCACCCTCTATATTGAGATATTATCCACTCTAATTGGCCCATACTCTCCTGACGAGGATTAATAACATATCAATTAATGTGTATCTATTATAAATCATTTCCTCCCATTTCTACATTTCATTACATCATCACACATTATGGAAAAATATGTGAAAACATCATTTAGAAAACAATGTTCCAAAATAGAATCATATATAAAAATTCAAAAAAAACCTTCGGTACTAGGCACGAATCTATATCATCCTTTCCAAAGTACTATCTTCCTTTCCACCATACTTCCAAAACACACGAACCATAGGAATGGTATGTATATACAGATCCTTCTCTTGATGATCTAGGATCTCTAATGGTCACTCCACGAAAGCTACATCATCGTTGATTTCCAAGTATCCACATCAATCGTATGGAAGTCATCATGATGAAACTGATGAACCTAGGAGACATGAATGATTTCGTGGATCCTCTCAAAAAATAGTGGAAATGATAACTAGTATACCATTTTTTTGACTCACACTAGTACCTCAATGTGTATGATTAATCTTGTGGAATATTTATCCCTCTAACGAACCTCTTCTTCCCACATCGAGAGTATAACATCAAGAACACACTGTATTGAACCTCAAACTACAAGGTCCTCTTTCTATGACTCACATAATACATCACCCGTTCCTTTGGGGTCCTCATCCTCTAGCTCACAAGCTACAACCTCTCATTCATACTCTTCATCATGTCCATACCATGGAAAACTACCCCAAAACATATTTCCATCACAACGGTGAAGAGCACCCTCTCACATTCACGGTTTTAACAGATCGATGAAAATGTATGAGTGATAGATATTATTTTATTAGACCATGACCAAGGGAATTCATCCCGCCAAAGACCAACCATTGTCTAATAGAAACTCTAGAAGAATTTCCTCTAATGTTTGAATGGTCCACTCGATCTGCCAATCTGTATGAGGCAGGAAGGAAGTGCTAATGTAAAAAATGAGTTCCTAATGAATATTTTAATCCCCTATAGTCTCTTGAGGTATATTTTAAATCCCGATAATAGATGATGTATCTTGGAACCCCAATCACTCCCCCCAATCCACACTCATTCATATATTACAATTCACCATCTTGTGTGATAGAAATAATGATGTAGATGCTCAATTATAAGAGGGGGTGAATTGTACGTCAAAAAAAATTCATTTTTAACCTTATGGAAAACTATGCTTAATAATGTTAAATAAGATAAAATAACATTACCTATTTTAGTTCTATTAAAAAAACATTATAAGTTTAGGAAATATGGTTTTGGAATTGAAACTTAAGGAATACTAACAAGGAAAAGATTCTACCTTAATACATATAGTATCTTACATATTGATGTATACAAAAGTTCAAGAAATTATAAGAAAAATAAATATCCCTTATTTATCTGAATACATAAATGATAAATTTGAAACAAAACAAGTAAAATGTATGAAATCTTTTAAACCAAAGAGTATGGTGTCTAACAACCTAGGATAAGGGTCCCTTGATTTATACATTCAAGAATTTCTTTCTTACCCACACCAAGGTAATCCCTCGATATAAATATTGTAATTTTTCTTGCTATCCCAACAAGCTATCAAATTTTAAAATAGTTAACACCTCTATATTCTTATACACTGATTTCCTTGAACATTAAGGTAGCCGGAACAAATGTATTCCTATCCATGGAATCCCTCAATTGTACTAAAAAACAATTATCATCACATGAATCATGTGGAATAAGATGATTAGTATGCACAAAACATGAGATTATATCTCTTTAGAAATCACTTAAGCAACATGAAATATCAAGAGTGATCAACATACATTTTTCACTATCATGAGCTCCTTCAATTGAGCTCATATTTATAGGTACTTTTCCAATGGTCGTCTCCCTCCTCAAATAGTCAAACTTTTCCATGAATTTTTGATATATTGGTATATGTGTCACTAAACCAATGGTTTGTTATAAAATGATTGTACGAAATTATTTCATAAATAGTATAATTAAAATGATGTTCTTTAAAAAAAATATTTTGCGGTCTCTAGGAAAAATTGAACTCAGAACTTAACGAAATAAAATTGAGATTCTATAAGACGTGAATATTCAGAATATATTTTGACAATGAATTAGGAATCTGAAATTAAACTATTTTAGAGTATGAATTACCGTGAATTTGTAATATGTAATCTACGGAATATGGAGTCTGAATTCTGTTGAAATTGTAGTCTGAATTATATGAAATTCGTAGTTTGAAATTTGAGGAATTCGGAATTTGAATTATGATGAATTCAGAATATAAATTATAAGTAATTTGGATTTAGAATTCTAAGGAATTAGATGTATAAATTCTGAGGAGTTCTGAACCTGAATTTCAGAGAATTGAGCTCACGAATTTTAGAAAGTTCACAACCGGAATTTCAGATAATGCAGAAACAAAATTTCAGTGAATTCAGAACCTTAATTACTAAGAATTCGAATCTTGAATTTTAGAAAATTCAGAGCTTGAATTTCAGAGAATTTGGATCCTATAAACATAATAAACAATATCAACATATTTATAGGATTTTGAGATTTTAGATATGAAACAAAATTTTTTCTTTTTAATAAAATGAGTTATATTTTTAGAGACAATAATTTTATCAACGAAAACATAGGTAAGGATAAAATTTCTTAAAATAGAAAAATTTTCATTATGAAACTAATCCTTAGGGAAAAACAAATTTCTTTAAGATAAACTGACTTTCATTTTCAAAATAAAGAAAAATTGAAAATTCATAAAGAATCCTTATTGACTCAGCAATCTGCCCCTTCTGGAAATGCACAAACATCATTACGTAATAGAATATAAGGACATATAATTTTTCATTATGAACATAAAATAAAAATTTATCTCCAATTTATTATGGATCATGGTGAATACGATTAACTCCCCATTGGTTTTGAAATCCCTAAGTATCATATTATCGACTTTCTTAAAGAGTTTTTTCTTTTTCTTACATAATGAAAATATCATTGATAAAACTACCTTATAGATATACTACACCTTAATTAGGAATTTTTTCTTTACATAGTATTACATTTGTCATTCCTTTCACCACCTTTATGATTTTCAAAAAGTAATTATGTGAATGGGCAAAAATTAATACCTGAAAAATTAGAACCATACAATAAAACACATAAAGTATAATAAAAAATTTCATTATAATTGAATGAATTTGTACAAGAGAGTAAATACCACAAAAGATCCTATTGGAAAAAATCATCATTTTTTCTCCTTCTATATTAAATACTTAATGACGGTTTTCAGCTTCTTATCCTCTTTATGGTCTTCTTCATAGCTCTTGAGAAACTATTTAGGATCCTCATTTTTATTCTCCAGAATGTTTATTTTTTCTTCCTGGGCATCAAGAATTTCACCTTGCGTCTTCAAAACCAATTCTTGCTTGCTAAAATTATCCTCAACCTCTATTCTGAGATCCCTTTACCTCTTAAAATTCATAGAAACATAATTAATCTTCACATTCTATCCATTAACATCTTGCTTCTGAACTATTTTTTCCATATTGAGCATCTCATCAAAACATGAAGTAAGGTCATTGATCATGACATCTTTGGAATCAAAATCATCATTTTCATTGTCTAATAATTCATCAAAGATTCATAGACCTTCAATTGTATTCTTTGACCACTTAGTGATTTACTTGAATGACCTCTTCTGAGATTAATTCCCATTGAAGAAATATTTGAATTCAGCATCAAGCCTGAAGAACATATCCATAATCATGGAAACATATTCTGATTACTGAAGCATCTAGCACCTCAATTAAATACTCCAAAAAAAGGAATGGTATCAACCAACTTCATCAATGATTGGACCATAAAGTTATTTTCCATAGAGGATGATTCTGAATCGTATTCTTTGGTTGGATAGAATTATTTCTCTATCTCTTCTTCTATTCTATTTGAAAAAAACCACCGAAATATTTCTTTTCCACCAAGGCTTTCCATAGTGTATCAACCAAAACATGTTTTCCCTTATCTGTTCATTGAATGATCTCTACTACTTTTGGAAATTTATATTCAATATCTGATTGTTGAACTATTTTTTCTTCATCCACATTTTATTTATCAACTTCTTCTACAAAATGAACTTGTTGAACCAATTCATGATAACTACTATCTTTTTGAACTGGTTTATTTACTTCTTCATGACCATTTATCTTTATTTCATGGGGTAGATATTTCTGAACATTTGGCTTGAGAATTATGGATAGACAATTTCTCTGAAGGATAATCCTTATCATGATAAAGCTCTACCAACCATATGACATCATCATTCTCATAACCTTCAACCAATTCTTCTTCTTCTTTATATTACACTTCCTATTACTAAACAATTGCTTCCTGTTTTTCTGGTTCCAGAATCACCATTTTCTTTTCTGGAGTTATTAAAAGTATTTCTTGCAGAAACAATTCTGGTACTTGGACTTGTTCAGAGGCTTTCTCGGTGTCTTATAGAAGTGCCTGAACTATTTCAACAACCGAAATTTTCTTCTTCTGTATCGTTAGTTTTTCATTCTTCTCATGCTCTTTATCTGCCTTAATATTCAAGGATTTTGATTCATCATGGTCCAAACCAAATCTATCCCCCCCTTCATTCCATTCTTCTTATCTTCTCTCTACTAAGAAACCACTTTATCCTGATAGATCTATTACTTCAGGTGCGGATTTGGTTTCTTGGACTTCATGAAATTTTTTATCACATCTTATTCCTTCATCTTTCTCTACTTCCCACTTTTCTAGGATGTCTCAGCCACTTCCAGTTTCATTATTAATGCTTCAATTTCAGATTCAGATAAATTATAGAAATATTTAGATTCACTATTGAATCCGACTATCATTTTTCTCGGGGTTTCATCACTAAGAAACATAACCATGAAATTTCATAGCCTTGATCTACATGGTATTTTGATAGAATCAAGATAAAGAACTATATGATTTGAAAAATAGCTGGATACAAAATTATTTAAGACATGATAGTTACATTGATGATATTTTAGATTGTATAAAAGATATAGAACATAAGGTTGATCTTCTAAAGGTTTGCCATAAAATCCAGAATATAAATTTCACTTTTATTCCGGGTGTCCTTATCCCATTTTCTCATAATGATAAACCCTTGAACCCATAACTATAGAATCTAAAAAATTATATAATTATTGTTGATCTCTAGTTTCTTCACCCCTGACTAACCAAGGAACTGTATAACCTTATTCTTATCGAAACATCCGAAAACATATGGTAGCTTATGGCTCAAAAATTCAGCCTCAACCTCATAAGTTATTCCAATGATATTAGCTGCCATATTGAATGAAATTTAGTATTGTTTTCCCATAACACTTAAATGAAAACATATAATTTCTATCTTGACGAAAAAAACATAATATCTCATAAAATTATATCAACATCTATAGATACATTGGATCATATCCCTTTAATTTTGATACATACAGACTCTCCTATCCATTCAACATGATATTACTTGAAATAAGATAATCAGCATTAGACAAGATTTTCGGGTCAAGTAACCAATCCCTATAGATCTCTCATTGACATATATATTTTATAGATGACCTTTGCTTCCTAAGGATGGTTCAAAAAACATTTTAATTTGTAGAAACGAAAAAATTTGGAACAATCCTTAATTAAAGCACTAGAGATTCAACATGCCAAAGCATGATAACCGATGTGGGACAACCAATGGGGGTGCCTTTATATTGTAATTTAAGGTGAAAATTAATATTAGTAAAAAGATCCAACTATTTAGAGAATATTTAACTGATCATATGGTTGAAATAAAATACAAAGAAGGATTTTGATAGGGTTTGATATATTGAGGTTTGTAAGATAAAAATCCTGATTTAAGGTAAGAGAATCTGAAATATTTTCTTAAAACAAGTGAAAAATCCAATAGTAGAATTTTATTATGAAAATTTATGTATAGAAACAAACCTTCCAAATTTCCTAGAAAATTATTACTAGTAAAGAAACTTCTTCTTGAGGAACATTACAATACGAAAATTTTAACTATAATAAATTACATTATGAATAGAATTTGACTCTAAATAATTTTTACTACGAAAAATTTTCTACTATGAGTAATATATGACAATGAAATTTTGTTGACTATTTTATATTTTTGAATGAAAAAAATTTTTGACTACAAAATTTTTTTACTACAAAAAAAAGTTTCTACACAATGTTTTTTACTACAAATTATTTTTGACTATGAAAAATTTTTGACTATGAAAAGAATTTTTCTTTGAAAAAATATCCACTACAAATTTTTTTTACTATGAAAAATCTTTTACTACGAAAAAATATTGACTAAAATTTTTTTTAACTATGATATTTTTTACTATGAAAAATGTTTTACTACAAATATTTTCTTTCTAACAAGTAAATCTACTCCCGTTTTGAAAATTATTTTCTTACTATAAAGAGATAGGTTTCAACAAAAAATAGAATATATAATATTCTTTTATTATTATCATTCTTAAATATATTTATTCAAATATATCATATGGTAATGATTTTTTGAAAATATCTTCACGTAGATATTACTTTCCGGTAAATTGAAGAATGGTATATCCCTTAGCTGTGTGATCCATATGAAAGTGATGCCTAATATCTGTGTGTTTTTCAAGAGAGTGAAGTGCTGGGTTATTACTTATGGAAATGGATCTAGTGTTATCAAATAAAATATGTGTTTTGGTAAAACATGTTCCATAGTATGTAATTGTGTGTTTCATCAACATCAATTGGGTACAACAACTTCCAACTTCAACATATTAAACTTCAGCAGTGAAAAGTGATACTGTGTGTTGCTTTAATCATGACCATGAAAATAATGAATCTCTTATGAAATGAAAATAACTAGATGTAATTTTCTTATCAATTATATGACCACCAATTTCAGAAAGAGAGGTTTTTTAAAAAAAAATCATATCCATAAATATAAAAGAGTCTCAAATCCAAGGATCTCACTAAATTAAAAAACATTTTTACTATTATTAAATGAGATTCCTTTGGATTGTATTGATATATTTTACATATGAATGCTGAAAATATTAAATATGGATGAATAAATGTCATGTATAGTTGACATTCTGTCATTCCTCTAAATGATGATTGATCTACTAGTTTTTTATCTTCATCAATATCAATAAAATTTGAGGTACCAATGTGAGTTCTTATACTCTTAGTGTTTTTATTATAAATAATTATTAAGAAGATATTTAATATAATTATGTTGAGATATATAAGTTGTTTTTGGGTTTTGGGAAATCTAAAAACTTAGATAAATTGTTAACTCACCCATCATAATCATTTTAAACTATGATTTCATTAAATTCGCAAACGAATCAGTGAAAAATTACTGAGTTGACCCAAATATAATGTCATAGACATAAATTTGAATAATCAACATATTTTCATAATCTTTCATAATAAAAGAGGGTGGATTTTTAGTTTCCTTAATATAGTTGTTTATTATAAAAATCATATAAGTCCATCATTCCAGGCTCTTGGGGCTTGTTTATGTTCATATAAGTCATTGGTATTTTTGAAAACATTTTTAGGATGTTTTGTATCTTCAAAACCAATAGGTTGTTCAACATAAATGTCATATTGATCATATTCATTAAAGAAAAGTCAGTTTTTATCCATCTAAAAAGGTTTTAAATTAAATAATGCTTCTAATTCATATACAATACACATAGATTCAAGTCTAGTGACATGTGGATACGTTTTTTCATAGTATATTCTTTCTTGTTGATAGTTTCCTTTTTCTATTATCCTAGCATTATATCTCACAATGATTCCATTTTCATCACTTGTTGAAGACCCATTTTACTCATGTTACAAACTTTTCCATTGAGATTTCAACCAATGTCCATAAATTATTCCTTTCGAATTCATTTAGCTCATCCTACATGGATTTTATCCAATTAGCATCAACTGTTGATTCATCAGTGTTTTTTTGTTATAATTTTGAAAGGAATGTTAGATGTTCTGATTCATTTTGTAAGGAACATCTATTCCTTACAGGTTTATTTAAATCACCAATGATGCTATCATAAGGATGAATCTTAAGAAAAAAATAATTTGAGATTTTTAACACATGTTCATTATCACATAGAAAGAAATCACCTAGGGTAAATGCTTCAAAAATATTTTTTCTTTATCATTTTCATTATCAGAATGATCTTATATCAAAGGATGATAATGTATTTTTGGAATCACATATGACTTTCAAGGTTGATATTGTTTAAAATAAAAAGGATTAGTTTCTTCAAATTTAACATAAATTGTTTCGTTAATATTACAAGTATTTTTATTAAACACTCTATATTCATTACAAGTTGTGGAGTATCCTTCGAAAATTTCATCATCATATTTTGGTGCGAAATTATTTAAATTATCTACAGAATTCAGAATGATGAATTTTCATCCAAATACATTTAAGTAGGAATATTTATGTTTTCTACACTGTCACAATTCATAAAGGGGTTTTTTTAAGAAATGGTCTAATCATAAAATGAATTAAAGAATAGCATACAGTACATATAGATTCAGTCCAAATGTGTTTATATATTAAATATTCACTCAATATGGTTCTAATTATCTCTTGAAGAATTAAATTTCTTCTTTCAACAACACCATTCGATTGAGGAGTTCTTAGATCTAAGAAGTTATGTGTAATGCCTTTTCTACTACTAATTGTTTCAAAATATGAATTTTTAAATTCCCATCCATGATTGCTATGAATAGTTATAAATGGAAGGATTTTATCATTTTTTTAATTGGGTATTAATGTTTTAAATTAAGAAAAAACATCAGTCTTCATCTTTATGAAATCAATCCCTGTATATCATAAGTAATTATCAACTACGAAAAATACATAATATTTCCCACTAATGCTTCTGGTTTCTGTTGGAATAAAAAAATCCATATGCAGTAAAATTAATGCATTAGAATTCTAGACTTCACCAATTGATTTAAAATGTTATTTATGTTTCTTTCCAAATTGACAGGGATCACAGTTTTTTGAAGAATCAAATATAATCTCTGGTAGATTCTTAACAAGTTTTTTCTTTGAGATTTTTCATAGGTTCGTAAGGTTATAATGTCCTAACATTTTATTAAGTAACCAATATTGATCATAAATTTCACTAAGGAAAAGTAGATCATGGAAGTTATGATCTTTTATGTTTAGTATGTATATATTACATTGAATATGGGGGGAATAAATAAATTCTACCATGGAATTGTGTACAAAACATTTGTAATTCATAAAATTTACAAGGTAACTATCTTTACATATTTGACTTATGTTAATGAGGTTCAGCTAAAGATCATTAACATATAAAACATTTTAAATCATTGTTCTTCCAAGAAGAACAATGTTACCTATACCAAGAATTTCTCGAAGATCATTATCTACAAAAGATACATTTTCTCCATTCTTCTTGATAATCTTAAAGAACGATTATCTCCCACTGTCCACCACATTGACATTTAGTGAAAATTTTAGCACATTGGGGAATAAAATTAATATTAATAAAAATTGATTTCGAATGGTTATAACCAAATCTAGAATGATTCCTTATATGTCCAATTTTTGAATAAATCGTTTCAATGTTTTCCTTACCATAAGTAAATATTGACATACATTTTTTATGGAAAATAATTCTGACATTGTTTGATGACATTTTTTTATCCTCAAAAACATTTTCTTAATCCCTATTGTAAGCCTCTGATAAAAAATTCTTGGAAAATAAATTTTCATGTTCCATGGAATGTTTTTCCTTCTCAGAATTAAAATCCTTTAGGTTTATGGGAATTTTTTTTGAATCAAAATTTTTCTTATCATGATCGTTATAAATATTTGATAATTATTTAGTTAAAATATATTTTATATAATTTTCTTTATCAAATATTTTTCTTGAATTAAGATTTTTCATTCTCATGAATTTTTGGAAACCTAAACACCTATTCATAATTAGGTAATTTATTAACTTCTCATTATGAAGACTCATCATCTAATGACTCATAGTATTTATAATCAGTATAATTTGAATTAATAGATAAATTATTTATAGATTTGGGATTGTCTACCTTGTCCATTAAACAATGATTTTCTATTTATAGTTTGACTAATAGACCAATATTCTTTTATTCTGAATATTCATACATGAAGGATTCATCTAAAGAGTCACCTCCCCTGGTACTCCAACATTCACTGTAATTCAAAAAATTATTTTCATTTTCCATATAGTACTTCTTTCTATTCTTCCTAGATTGTTTTTTCTATAATTTTTCTTATGCATTAGATAATCTAGCTATATATGCTCTTCTCTTTTTCATTCAGAGTAATTTAATTTAGAGTCTTTCTTGTATTTTCATTCAATCCTCTAATATCTATACTGAATGTATTTATTTCCACCTATCTTGTTCATCATTCTTGCAATATTTGATAACTCATTCTCATAATTTTCACTTTCAGTAGATTCAGAAAACATAGTGACTATATTATACATGGATCTTGAAACCCTTTTAGTAGTCATGGATTTACTTGTAGTAAAGGCTACAGTTCCATTTCCCTTCTGGTTTTTATTCATATCAACATATCTTTTCCATATTATCTCATTTTGAAGATAAGTTCCCAAAAGATAATCATGAATAATTTGAGATACTTTTCTATTAATGTTAGTATCTATTGTTTTGGATTCATAGTCATATTACATTATATCTATAATCTTATCCACATATGCTTCATCATAAAGACCTGTCTCACTAATATATTGTAGACTGTTAATAGTAGTTATAAATATTTGTTGAACCTTGCATATTAGTTCTCCATACTGAAATTGAAATCCATGATATTCTTCTCTAAGAATAGATCTTATAATCTATATGAATTTTGTTGTACCAAAACGTGTAACATCCAATTTCTTCTAGATGCAATTTGCGGTTTCAGAAGAATAAATCTGACTATATATATTTCTATTCATAAGACACAAAATGTATTACATACATTGTAATTTAGTAGATATTCTGAATTTTCTTTTTTGGTGAAGAATTTGACTTCTTTGTTAGGAATCTTGTAATCTCTAGTAAACATAAAAAAGTTGTCTACTCTAGTATTAATAAAAAAATTATACATGTGATAACTCTAATAGACATAATAATTACAATAAAAAATATGTTGTCTAGTTGGATTTAAATTTTCAATCGAAACAAAATGTATTCCATCCATTCTAAAAGTATATATATTCCCACAAAATCAATTTAATATAAAACGTTTATAAAATATTATAAAAATTCATAAGGAAAAATTTAGGACAATGAAAACATAAGCATGAAAATATATATGTGAATATATTTAATTCAATGAAATTTTCTTATACCAATAGTTGGGACGAAATATTGATGTTGATGCTGAATTACAAGAGTGGGGTGAATTGTATGTTTAAAAATATTAGTTTTTAACCATAAGGAAAACTATGTTTTACAATGTTAAACCAGGTAAATCTACAAGAAATTTTTTTACATATATTAAAAAAGCATTCTATGTTTCATAAATATGGTTCTAGAATTGTATCATAAGGATAGTTTACAAGGAAAAGATTCTACCTTAAATGTTATAGAATCTTACAAATTAGAGTATACAAAATTACAAGAATTTATAACAAAATTATAAATTCATTCATTTACAATGTTCAGCAGAAATAATCATGAAAAAAAACAAGTAACATGTATTAAATAATTTCACCCAATGATTAGGGTATCAAATAATCTTATATAAATGTCCCTTGATATATACATTCAAGAATTCTTGTATTAAACACACTAGGTTAATCCCTCGAAAGAAATGTTATAATCTATCTAGTTATCCATGCAGTCCTTCGAACATTAATTTTTTTGGCACCTAATTCTTCTTATCTAGGGAATTCCTAGAAATATAAGGTAGTCAACACATCTATCTTTCAATCCCCAGATACCCTCAATTGTACTCAACAGCAATCAGAGTCAAACAAAGCAAAATGGAAAATATATATAGTATGCACAATGAATGGTAGATTCTCTCTCTATAAATCACTTTAGCATCATGATATATCTAGATTAATCAACATATATTTTTATTTTTCATGATTTCATTAAAATGAACTCCTATTTAAAGGTACTTCTCAAATGGTATTCTCTCTCCTATAATGAAAAAATGTTTCCATGAATCTCAAAGGGACATGTACACCTCTCAATTGAACAATGGTTAGTAAGAAACAAATTGTACGACATCGTTTCATAATAAGTGTTATGAAAATGAAGTTGTTTTAACAAACCTATTTTTCATAGTCTAAGGAAAGATAGAAGTCAGAATCTAACCAAATAAACATTATGAGTCTATAAGACTTGGATAATAAGATTCTATTTTACTAATAATTTGGAATCTGAAATTCAATGCTTTTAGAGTATTAATTCCCAGGAATATGGAATTTTAATTCGGAGTAATTTGGATTCTGGATACAATGAAATTAAGAGTCTCAATTCATAGGAATTTGGAGTCTGATTTATGATGAATTATGAGTCTGAATTTTATGGAATTAGATGTCTGAATTCTAATGAATTTAGAGTCTTAATTATAAGGAATTTCGGGTATGAATTTAGAGGAATTCAGGGTTCAAATTCTGAGGAATTGGAAGTTTGAATTCAATGGAATTGGGAACTTGAAATTCTGAGAGTATTGAACCAAAATTTTAAATAATTCTACATGGATTTAAGTTAATTTGGATCCGGAATTTCTACAAATTCAGAACCTGAATTTCAGAGAATTCGGAACCATAGTTTTAAGGAATTATGTACCTAAATTTCAAGTAATTAAGAACCAGAATTGTAGAGAATTTGAAACCTAAAAATAGAATAATTTATATCTAATTATTTATAGGATTACAAGATTTTATATATGAATATATTTTTAAGAAAAAAATGTTTTAAAATTAAAGAGACTATAATATTAACAATAAAAACATAGGTAAGGATAAAATTTTCTTATGGAAGTGGAATTTTCCTTATGAAAATAATACTTAGGGAAAATAGCCATATGATAAAGTGTATGAGGTTTTCAAAATAAAGCGGAATGAAAAATTCATAAGGATAACATATTGACTAAAAACCATTGTTCATGATTCCTTGTAGGACGTGAAGTGTGTCGATTTCGTCATCTGATACACTACAACATAGAAAATATCATAGCCTCCATGATCACTATTTTTCCCTATAATGAAATCCATGGAGATGTCATCCAACTTACACTCAGGGATGTCTATGGAATAAAAAAAACCATCAGGAACAAAGTTCTCATCCTCCATCTATTATCCCACTAAAAATAATAAAAAAACTCTACCACTTACCACTTCATCATGGGTCACCAAAAT
This sequence comes from Viscum album, assembly GCA_963277665.1. Lineage (NCBI taxonomy): Eukaryota > Viridiplantae > Streptophyta > Magnoliopsida > Santalales > Viscaceae > Viscum > Viscum album. The sequence goes on along the minus strand of OY728143.1, from coordinate 791,035,423 downwards.
GGATACATAGATACATGATACATCTTAGAAACTCTTCGTCGTTCCACTATAGGAAATATATGAAACTAATTGAGAAATATATCATGAATTTCCACATAATCATATACAATCTCATGAAACATCATCTGATTCTAGGCATCCTCTGACCATCCCTCTATATGATCGCCCTGTTCAAAAAAATAATGCATCACCTATGACTCCGAGTCCCCCATTGAGACTCTTCCACTAACTATATCATTCAAAATTATACTATCATATAAAACAGAAAAACTCTACTAAAATCTATCCTTGTATCTAAGTGGAATGCGTCTAACTATTCAGTTACCTACCAAGCATTGTTGGATTCCTAAACTAACGATATCTACAAATCCCAACACAAATAATCATCCACATTGTTCCTATTTCATAAGGTGTGGGTGATATAGATGTTGTAATCCTCAATACAATTCATCCTCTTTCACTGTTGTAATATTTGTTCTCACTGGGAAAACGAAATACCTCTCAATTTGGAATTGGGAAGACCATAAAGTGCTCCCTAATGAGTTAATGCCTCCACAAAATCAGTGTGAACACAAACATCCCTATCTCCAGATCATTGGTGGAATAGTTACTTTCTAAGGAATATAACTTCATAGAACCATATGAGATCACTCTATGTTGCTTCATCATCACAAACCCCAAGCCTATATAGGAAGCATCACAAAACACCTCAAACATATCACCAACCTCTGGGAACCATCACACTGGTGCGCTAACCAAAAACCATTTTGGGTGTTGAATGATGTCAGACACTACACACTCCACAAAAGGCACTGTACTTTTTGGTCAATGACATCAATAGATCTTCTACTCGAGTGAAATCTGGTACAACTCTTTAATAATAGCTTTCTAGGATGAGAAAACTATGAACACCTACCACATTCATGGGTTTTTCCCAAGAAATAGCTGCCTCACCCTTCGACAAGTCCATTGATACGCCCTTTTATGTCTCTAGAGGTCCAACGAAGTGTACATACTATGTCCAAAACATGCACCTAGTCAACATTCAGTAGATCTGGGGGTGTCGATGGACCACCATTATATTATTGAGATGCTCAGTATTCTAGTCGTCTAACATCGAGTAGATGAGAATACCATTGATAAATTTGAGAATCCACCAGTCTAGGAACTCATAAATTTTTTAGTTCATAAGTCCCATGAACATGGATTGTTCACGAATAATACCAAAGGCATATCCATGAGCTCTATTTTCCCACAACTACACCTGAAAGGAATCATCCAAATGTCACCATATTTAATCCCCAACTAGTGGTATCTAGACCACCAATCGATCATTGAGAACATACTTTCTCCCCTCAGTTTTTTGAAAAGATCATATATCCTTGGAATGGGGTAACTCTTCATTATAGTTACCTGAATCCATCTATGATAATTTATTCATAGCCTCATACCAACATCTAGCCTCTTGGTGAACTAGATTGAAGCACCCCATGGTGATACACTATGACAGATAAATCCCTTCTTCGTCAAATTTTCAATCTTAACATGATGATCTTGAAACTCATAAGGAGTCATATAAAACTGAGGCATCATAAAAAAGGGACACATCTGGCTGTAATTATTTCACAAACTCAACATCACAACAAGGGGTTAGAGTCACAACTTCTTCCATAAAGACAGTAAATAATTATCCTACAATGCTGGGAACCTCCTCTGCCACAACATCTATTTATTCCAATTAAAACTCAACTAATAATAAATTACGAGGCTCCATATACTGTCTTACATTCAGATAACTGCACACACCACCAAAGGACACATTTTTCCATCAACATGTGAAATTTTTTTGGAGGATGTATATAGCAACATGCACTGAGTAACGCATGTCAATGTCAAGGATGACATCGTACAGATCTATCTATAATAGGAAAATATAACATGGGATAGATGCCACCTCTTTAGTAGTCTACATCATGAAAATACATAAAACAACATGGTCTAACCTCCAACTAGGGTACTCAACTCTGGTGGCAGTGAAAGACTCTCTATGTATAGTCTCTCCACATGGTCAAGACCTAGTGAAACAATTTAGTGTGATACTATAGAATCAAACCAGGTGATAAAAGGGTACTAAACAAGATGATTTTACCTATAATGATCTTTATCCCTTCTAAAATTGTTGCCTCTATGATGTGAAACATACCACACCTAACTCCTCGAACACTCTACTAATGAACTCCTCCTCGACCACATTTGATTCGAGGAACCTGAGTTCTGCCTCAACCTAATAAGTCTCACCTCAGTGGATCAAGAGCCTACTATCCATTCCGATGAAATAATATTGGAAAAAGATACAGCTGAGGCGGGCGTTGAACATTCCCACCTCCAACATACTAAGATCTTATGGACAATAATAAATAACTCTAACGGTTCCCACAAAATCCGTTGATAAGATTAATCGGCCCATGGCCTGCAGGATTGGCATGAGGAAAAAAATTAAAAAAATTTATAGTTGTGGTCGACTCCCGGATGGAAAAAATTGTTAGGTCCTTAATGTTTGTGACCTGGTGTTGGTAGACATTCCCTTGGAAGAATACTATTGAATCACATTTCATTGTATACCTCCACATTTGTGCATTATGTTAACTACCTCCACATACTTCTTGAACATTAGGAATGTTAGTAAGGTGAATGGAGTAAATTCATACAAAATAGAACGATGAAGTTCCACCTCTAAACATCTCTATCAAGGATCCTCAATCAGAAATAGATCCATATTAAGAGAATATAATCATTGAACAGTATCCCCACATCTCATACTAACATAATCCTCTAATTGAGAGAGAGAATCACCTATCGCTTCTCAACCTTCTTTATCCAAGAAAAGAATTCATTTAATAACACCTTATAGATATTGACCAATAGAACTTCCACCTCTTTTCCGTCATTTAGGTATACCATCCACCACTAATTCACATCTCCCCTCATCCAACAAACCACCAATAAAACATAGTACCTCGTCTGTACCCATATTATGATGAATTTAATCTAATGTTTATTAATCCTGCCCTCTATATCCATTTTGGTACACTCTCCTCGTACATTCTCATGGCCTTCCACTAAAAAGTGTGTAACATACTCTACGGTTATTTTTCCTCATCCCCGTGATCAACTATCTACCGATAAGTCGGATCAGCCAGCTGAGACTCTACCACCGAAGCCACTCATGACCAATGGCTGTGTTCCAAATATGAAAATTATAAAAGGAGAACCTAAACTCGGGTAGTATAGAATATTTTTTAAGCTTTATTTTAACTTTTATTATTAAAATTCCATTAAACTCTATCTATATCTAGAAAAAAAATCATCATGATGTATATACCATTTCTAGGGTCTCTACCCTACAAACGGTGTAGCCTCTCATGGTCAATCAGTAGACTCAAACACCTTTAATCGGATCATTTGGGGACCAAAATATGGTGTCTTAACTTGTCTTCCCCAAACTATGTCACACACCAAGATCACCTAATGTTGTTTCCTTTCCAACCCCTGAAATCCTCACTGTTCCTAACTCCAAACCCCATTATATTTCTCAACCATCACCTCTGATACAATTTTGTCATGACCCCTCCCTCCAAATATTCCCATCATAAGCTATAAATTATTGAAGAGAGATAATGACCGATGATTCTCCCATACATTTAGCCTCTGGGTGGTGAGCAGCACCAGGGGTATATAACCTCACAATATGGGACACATCACTATTTTAATATATACCACGTTCAGATGATAAGATGGTCATTCTCAAGAATCTATGAAAACAATAAATAAAGAAAACAATTGAACCCAAATGAATTATTATAAGTAAAAATTATTACAATTATAATAAAAACCCCATAGTGAATACCAATATTAAGCTAACATGAATCATGGAAACTGTCCAATGTTTGATATTGAATTATCCAAAACGGTCCATGTAATCCCCCTAGAATCCAGAAACCTTATATATATTTGGTATGATAAAACAAGTATACTCAGTAAGATAAACCAAGGACTCTCATGTAACAGTGGGGATAAATACTAATTCCCACATTAGAAAACAGGAGAACCAAACAACACCTAGCAATGTAAACTAGACTTCAAAAAATTTCACCAATGAATACTCACCAAATAAAGCAAGTGAAGTAATGTAATAGAATATTAACATTGATAATATAGTAACATAAACCATTTTCACACTGATCAATCGCTCTCACTCCCCAATGGAAAACATTATGTCCTTCATGTATCTATTGAAGGATCCACCTCACAACATGCCAACACACAGCTAAGCCCCATTGCTAGTCTCACAGCCTAGGAAAACGAGGCTGATGAGATCCTTCCCATAGGTTGATATGCCACAAACACCATATCATCCCATCCATAGACAGACATATCACATCCCATGCCTCATCTATAAGACACCTGTCAAAACATATAACATCTAATCCCAAAGTCACCTGGGAATCGTAACTCGCCTGCATGCACATGGGAATCACAATCTACTACGTTCCCAAACAATCATCGGCAATCACCATATGGAAATATTATCAATCAAGATAGGGTGGCCAACAATCCATCATTCCTTCTAGATGTTTGGGAAATACACCACCATGATAGTGGGGGTGTTTGGTACACAGTTCTCAACTAGGTGTGGGTGCATATAGAAATCACAAGGATCGAAATGATTAAATATATTGGTATAAAGAATGCATCATTTCTTATGGGTTTCTAAAACAAAAAACACCCTAAAAACATCTTTTTATACTAACTCTAAATTCACGTATTATAATGAAAGCTTGTCACATACTAATTCATGAAAATAAAGCCACATTAAACCCAATAACATTGGCGTTATTAGGAAGTGACTAGTTATTCCATCCCTGTTTAGGTAGCTAACAAACACAACAAAAGACTATAATCACAACCTAGAAATATATAGGATGGAATCTATCATAAAACACCCCTGTACACTTCCTCCCCACATAGAATCCAAGACAACAACTAGAAATATCATTCTTCAATGGAATTATTTCATGTACTTTATATCAAGAATTAATCACACAACCTGCTCCTAAAACACATACAAAACTACATCCCACCCATAAACCTCAATATCCCCTAAAAACAACCATAATAAATAACACTTCATGAACATACCATGCCCCAATAGACATAACAGTGGCGAGATTTAGTCCCACTACAATTAAATTTCATCAATTCCCAAATCATCCAATATATCAATATATGATTCCATTACAATACCCATACCACCCCATACATGCAGCCACACTGCTTGAAATATACCAATAAGAATAACAAAACATAATTGGTCTAATAGAACCATAAACAACACAAAACCCCACCTAACATCATGGTGTATTTACATTTAGTAAACCTCCTTCTTTAATCCCACTTGGATAATGATGGGGAAATCAAAGAACATGTTTAACATTGGGGCATCAAAATATTTAACTGAATTTACATGTTTATCAATTTCATAATTTATGTTTTTCAACAAGGAAACAAACAAAATCGTTCACAGTCCATATAGGTGCACTAATCATGGCCAATAATGGACATGATTTTCAATGTGATTCAATTTACAACACAGATCAATGATAATATATAAAAGGAATGATTATCATCTTCTTCCACACCCCTCATTTATTAATAATGTAATAAAAACTATTATATTAAAATGTCATGTTATCTATATAACATGTTATATTATATTTGTAACAACATGATTTGACCATAAAAACGTAGAGATATTAGATTACCCACCCCACAATAAAAAATTAAGCAAGACTATGGAATACCTACCTTGAAGAACAGACAATCAACAACTAAACCTTGCAAAAAACATTAGGTTTGCACGAGCAGATGGAAGAACTACAAGGGGAAACTTGATCTTAAGAAAACATCACAACACACAACTAGACACTGAGGAATGGATCTAGGGGATCCCAGAGAAAATGTATGGTTTCAATGAAGATATGATGTCGGTAATAATAAATCCCAAAAATTATATATACATACGAGAGATAGTTTCAATTTCATTAAATGTCAGAACACAATCAGGATAACATAGATTGACTATTTAAACATTACAATGATCATTAGAAATTTACGTTATGATTTATAGACTTTAAAACAACATTGAAACCACTATAATATGACAGGTTACTCGTTTAACATCATATAAGTTTTAAGAGGGAAGAATTCAAAAACTGGGAAAAGCTGGAAATATTAGAAAACAATCAAAATGAGTCACCAAGGGCAGAGACAGTAATTTTGAGCTACCGATGCTGATCCACTGATTCTAATCCATCAATGATGATTTTCTGATACGAGATAACAACACTGATCCACTCATGGTGAGTCACTAACGTGAAAATCTAACACAACCCACTGACAGTGAGTCACAACAATGATATATTGATACTACCAACCAACGACACTACCAACACGACATTCCAGTGCCACTCACAATTTCCACTAATCGATTCCACTTGTTGACGACACTCACTAATGAAAAATATATATGATGACTCACTGATCTGACCTACAATCATGATTCACTGACAAGACCTACCGACACTGAGTCACAAATGCGACCTAACGATGATGAGTCACTGACATATCACACCAAAGGAAAATTATTATTTTTCGAGAACTCATGAAATGAGCCACTATGACTCCCCAAAACATAAAAAACTAAATTTTGAGGATGTAATGCACATGAGGGGCCTCATCGATTACAAATCAACCTCAAAAACTAGATCACAACCCACCTGAACAACTCTGGGCCTCAAAAAACACATCACTTCACATCTCATCCCGAAAACACCTAGGAATAAAAGTCAACTATCACCATGAAGACACCTATGAAATCCTAAAACACAACACCCAAAAAACATGGGCCCCAAAACCAATATTTATGGAAACTCACAGACTGTTGATTCACATAACCCATTCAATAACTAACTCCCCTAATTGATGGAACAATGAGGATTCACTGGCTAGCTATCCATCCTCCCATAAGGAAGTTTGAGAATGTCACCTTCCCCATAAAGATGGTGGTGTACGACATATAGTGCTCCACCATGGTTGAGTGCATATATAAATCAGGTGAATGTACAATAAAGATACTTATATTATTACAACACCAAATCCAATTATATGCCCTTATAATAAAAACTAATCATCTCATAGAATCCACAAAATCCAAACCACCTCTAAATGCATAAATATACTCCAATAAAATAGAACCCTTGATTCTTTTTCAATCATTTGGACATTCACCAGTGTTTATGTTATTTCAAGAAAGTCCACTTTATCATTATATTTGATTTGGGAAATAATAATTTTTTAGGAAACCCTTATCATTTTATTATATATATCTAACCAATTTGGTTTTATATAAATAATAACTAGTTAACACTATCCATCATCATTTTCCTCATTAAACAAAACCATTTGGAATTATTTACATATATGGTTAATTCCATTAATACTAGGATAGACATAAATAACTAACCACACATAAAAATATGCCCAACACTATATAGGAAAAAAAATCCATAAGTCACTTTATACATTTAATCCACATGTATTTGTTTAAAAGATTTTAAAAATGAAGAATAATCCTTGATTAATAACACCACAGATCATTTATGTATAACCTATTATAAATCAATAATTAGCTGGTAACATTCAATATACCATTTCCAATAAAACATTTTTCCAGATTCATCCCATGATATACAAATCATCCACATAATAAAATAACCCACACATAGAAATTGGGACCACACAAAAACCCATTAATATTTTACCAATTATCCAAAATCAAAAATAATTAATTACCACATTCACTTTTTCATAGATCCACAACATAACCATACCAAAAACAACATCACATCATCGTTTCACTACTCTTCCATTACAACCATCACCACCTCACTGGATAAAGAATATCATCCACTACACCTAAATATCACAAAATAATCATGTTCCATCCATTATATAACCGGAGCCAACTTAGAGAACAAAATACAGTTCACAAACATGTTACAACACATACCAAATAAATATATACTTTCCGATTTATCTTTATATCCCTTATTCAATTTGACATAATTTAGGGATTTTCATAGAAACCATGTAATCCTTGGGCGTTATGTTTTTTAACCAGATGTATATGGTTAACAAATTGTATAATATATAAATTCAATAGTGATATAACATTCATATATTCCTTATCCTATAAACTAGTGAACAAACAAAGACCCTAAATGGCCATGATTTTTTGGGGGTATTTAACTCAAACAATTCACAACATGATCTAGATATCAATAGAATAGTAGAGTCACACATCACATTCCTCTTCCCCATTAAATTCAATATAAGTTGATTCATTATCATTACTAACATTAATGAAATCATGATCAGAAGAGATAACTGTAATAAATCCACCCTTCATGATACACATAATGAGAAATGATGAAAAATACTACATGGGAGAATGAAAATCGACACTGCATTTTTTTCTGGCGTATTTTACCAAGACATGGGTGAACGTATGAGAAAATACTCTAGGGAAACACAAATGAGATTCACTAAACATGTTACAATATTCCCATGGGTAGAAGGATTTAGTGTACCTGTATGAAGAGAATGAAAGACCAAAGCATGGATGGAAGGATCTTTACTTTATCATGTCTTGATTCTGAATGTTTGGAATTAAATATAATTTATAATTTCCGTTACTATTCGATATCAACAAACCATTAGGATTCATCCATTAAAATAATCCCAATTTTTTAGAATATAAATATATGATATATATATTATGAAACTGAATTGAAAACTCTAAAATATTAATATAAACACTTATTATGTCAAAATGATGTCATAAGGAAAAAACATGATAATTTTTAAAAGTTTATGAAATTTAATAAATTATTGAACCAAGTCACCACCAAAACCAGAATAATAACCACCAGATGAGTCGACTCCTGCAAGTCACCGCTAGGTTATTCACTTCTAGATGAGTCAGAAATGTCGAGTCAATGCAAGAGGATTCACCTCTAGTGTTTCCTCACCAGCAAGGCACTACCAGATGAGTGATTTCTAGAAGAGTCACTACCAGTGAATCGCCACTAGAATATTCACTGCCAGTGAATAACCACCAGAAGAGTCACCACCACGGAGTCACAACTAGTGATTCACTACCAAGGTGTCCCCTCCGGGTTGAGACAGAGCTAGAACATTCTATTTCCAAAAGGATCTACCACAACAACAAATTACAAACATTACAAGATACTACTAGAAAGTGCTTATGCAAGATTCATCAACTATCTGAAAACCCAAAATTTTGAAAACTCATTAAATGAAACTTCATTGAATGACTCAATGGTCACAAAAAATAACCCCAACATAACCATGACACATCAATCACAAACCATCCCATTATTTAATTAAATTAAAGGTCCATGTCATTACAATACAACTGGATATTAAGGATGATTATATATTCATAAATCACTAATAGATTAAATGATCAAAAAATAGAAAGATAATTTGTTCGATCATTCTTTATTTATCATCATAGAAAAATGATTATAATTATTTATGAATAAAACATCATATGGTAATAATCAAAATTTATCTCTAAATCCTATCCCATTTTTAAGAATAGTCATTCTGAATTATGGTTACACGTAAAACCCATCCAAAATATTTGTTTAAATATTTATAAACAATTTCAATGAACATCCAATATGAACATATAATTAATCCCTTGTACAGTATAAAATAGATTTTAATGGTCACATACAAAACATGGGAATACCATCACAGTGTATTCTCATAATTCCATATTTTATATTAAACCATATTGAAAGAATATGTTATTTGTGGTTATATATATAAAGAACATATTATTAGATTAATTCATAAATACAGAATTGTTTTAAAAACCTTCAACGAAAGATAATTCTACTTTTTCAACAAATCATTAATCAATTCCAGTGTAATCTGTATAATCCCAATTAGTTATTCAAATTGATGATACAGTTATCTAAAAAAATTATTTCAATATCCAGAACTTATAATCGATTATATTTAAAATATCAATATAGAATTAAATCACTCTCCTAGTCAATGAGGATCATTCAACATATTATTTCAATTAATTATTGAAAAAAAACTATAAATATCTAATTAATGACTCAATTAGAAAAATATTTTAATTTCAATTAATAAATTCTTAATTCAACCCACTTCTATAAAAAATAATTATATTATCTTTATCATCCTATTACATAATTAAAATTTTCCTTTAACATGTAATCCATTGTCTCCTTATTATTAGACATGTAAAAATTTTTCATTCAAACATTTTTTTTTCTCCATGAGATATCTCTATAGGGAATATATTTCCACAATGACCCTAAATTTCACATATGATGAATTTAGATATCAATTACCATTCTATTAACATAACATTTCATTTTCCTTTTTTTTTACTTGATATGTTTCCTTCAACCATATCGTCTAAAAATATTATCATTCTTATAATACATTCATTTTAATTATTATTTCCACATTATCAACAAATATGAAATTTAATATTCATTCCTCCATGGTATCCATTGCTAAAAATTTCAGAAAAATATGTCCTTCTATTTATATTTCAGTCTATTAGTTTCTTTAGTTATGTATTATGAATCATGTTCCTTGAAGACTAATTAAGTATAATCAATAAATCAATTACTCTAGTTATGATCCAAGTTATATTATTATATTAAAATAATCCATCACATTTAATATTACCCCAATATATTATAGTTCCCTTTATTGAATAAAACAATAAAAATAGTGTGAGAAACACTTATCACATTATCTAAAAATCATTTTGGTTGTCTAAATCAGGACAACTTTATTTAAATTTATTAAATAATTGGGCAATAATTTGTGAGTCATAGACAAAATATATTTAAATCTATCATGATTATTTACAAATATTTTGAATTCCCACATCATATCCATTAAAAGTTTCAATCTAATTGAGGACTAAGTATCATTCTCATGTAATGGTTACCAATCAAAAATAGATAAATATAGTATATTGCGGTTTTTACACCTATAAAATTTGAGGAAGGATCCACAACCTTTTGTTGTATCCAAGAAGGGATTTAATTTACAATAGTATACATGATTCATCCTTTATCAAATTTAGGAATTTTATTAATATATATATTCATCCGTATATATATCTTTACAGGAATACCTATACATATGAATAGAAATATTAAAAGGGATATTCGTCATGTTCCCACATCATTGTTTCCACAGTTTAATATCTTTTGAATAATATTAAATATGTTAAAAAACACATGTCATGTGAATATAATAGTATTGTACCACTGGAAATATAGAAAAAAATTATATAATATGGTTGATGATCTTGAAGGATTCCAAAAATAATAATTCAACTATAGTAATCTTTAAAAACATACCCAACATAATCCATTATTAATAACTAAGGGAAAGAAAACATATAAAAGTGTCAACTGAGATGCACAGTAAGGGTAAACAATGTATATATATAATCATAACATTTCCATACGTGTATGATAAAATTAGTATGAAATTTTAAACAATACCATAATCATTGAAGATAATAATCATGGGGTATATGTAATGATTGGTATATCATAACACATTAATCATCAATAAAACAATAAAAATGAGCCATGAGATCATAACATTGAATTAAGACATATATTTTTTTCATACACATATGTATTGAAAATATTATGTAAATTATACCAACTAATGAATTCATAAAATATTATGATTCATATAACCACCCATTATTGTTCTTCAAACATGGTGTAGTCGCCCATGCACACTCCTTTTTTGGCGTCTTTTCCTCAAACATAGGAAACACATACACCCTTAGTGGTAGCCCATTAATTGATGTGGAATGAGTTGACTCCCCAAACTATCATGTCTGTAATTCATATCTCCCAATAAAATCATTGGAGAAAAAGTCCCTTATAGAACTAAGATCACTAGCCATTCCAGTGTTTTCTATTTCAGCATTGATAAATCGTTACTGAAGGAACTGGATGGAGATATAGGTTCACGACTCCTAGTTTATAAAATATCTACCATCCTTGTTTATAACATAACCACTGAAATATCAATTAAATTGTATATATTTTTTTTGCATGATCATAATGAAATCATCATATCACGACCCATGAAATAAATTTTGTTTTTTATATTATATCATATCGTAGCCTAGAGAAAAGTAGAATTTATCATTGTAATTTCATTGTTTCATCATAGAATGACATGTGTAAGTAATAATGATTTATAATATCTATATAATTGTGTGACATGTGGAAGATAAGTGAGTTTTGTAAAAATATTTTCATTATAAACAAAATACATTTATATAATGAATGATAATGGTATGTGTAGATTTATCCCATGTAAAGCATGTGTAAATTAAAATAATTTTATCTTAAATGGAATATAATATTTGATGAATAAGTGGGATGTTTTGGTATAATATATATATTATTTGAAATAATGTTTTTAAACTATAAAAAAATTATGAAAGCCCTTTTCATTGAATATAACTGATAAATATTATAAATGAAATTTTTAAATTCATTCAAATCATTTCATTATGAAAATATCACTTCCACTTTGAAATATTCTCTTTAACAAATTATAAAATTAGGAAAAAAATTCATTTATTGAAAATTGATAACTTGTAACATATTTTTTTGAAATAATGATTTTCCCTAATGTTGTATTATTCTATTTATTTTTTTAGACATTAAAAATGGGTATTCCTTCAGTTTTTCATATAAATAAAAAACATGCATTACTTTGATAATAATAATAACATTATTTACAAATAATTTTTTGAATAACATAGATATTCTTTTGAAATTTATTTTATATATATTAAGATAGTAAAAAGCATTTTTAAAAAAATCATAAAAAACTCAAATATGTATGAAAATAGCATTCCAAACATATAGATAAATAATCACATATTTTCCAAAAAATATTTTTTATTCGATTATTTAATAATGAGTATAAAACTTGTAAAATTATATGAATATATTTTCATTAACAAGAGGGTAATAAAATTAATTATAATTATTTAGAGGATTACCATATAAATTCAACATTATGGAATTATTGATAAACAATCCTGATAGTTGATGAGACCTTAAAATATAATATTTACCACTTTAAGAACATTAAATAATAATTCCAATGAAATAATATAATTAAATTTTATTTAAACTATCATGATAAAAAATATATTATTGATATTAAATTTCATTTCGGATCTATATAAAACATTACAATGAATATGGGAACCTATCATATCATATGTCTCAATGAATGAAAATTCAGATCGAAATCCCTTCATACATGAATAACAATTCCATCACATTCTCCATGATATAATAAAAAACTGGAAATATCAAATTTCATTAAATGTGGTATATTCAAGATATATAATTTTATATATTAGTATATACACCACAAAAAATAAATGATTAGTGAATATAACATATGTCTCTAAGGAAGAAAATTGATACTTGTAATCCCCATAGATCATTTATTTACATCCATTGTACAGAGTCCAAAACCATATATAATAAATATATTTATACTATAAATATACTATATAATTGTATTCATATATATCAAAACAGATATTATTTTCATACAACCATTTATTACGCATTTAATAGTAGTTAAATGTGAACGATGCATTACAAGTTATGACAACATTATTTTATATGAATGCACTAATTTTATATATTCTATTCAATCTGCATTGATCATTGGGACATCATATAAAGGACTATAAACATGATATTAATATCATATATATAAATTATAAATGTATTTAGAGTAATCAATTATATTTAGTGATGGAAGTTGAAATACACTGCTAATGGAGATGGTAGGTCGTACATAGGATTGAACACTATTGGAATTTTCTTGTCTGATAGAATGAAAAAATATTAAAAGAAATATTTTAATAAAAGAAATATTATTCATATATATCACACATCTTCATTATTCCCATCCTCAATATATTTTTTGAAAATCAGGAATGAATCACATCACACCAAGATGATGATGGCCCCAATACAAATAAATGATGTTATCGTGATCCCACAGAATGGGAATCATGATGGTCTGTGTGATATAATAATTATGGAAACCTAATAATATCATAAATATATTATATGTAATATATAAAATGAAAATTCATCATATTATAAACCATTAATGGTTGTAATGGAAAAATAAATGGAAATGGTTCATGGGGTAGTATATTGTCATGGACATGAATGATGATTCTTTATCCATTTGTCAGACATGTGGGTTGTTGTAGTTCATATCCCAAAAATATCAAATTTCAATTTTATTGAAGATACCTATTTTAGAATACAATCACATTATTATATCAAATAAATAAAGTGGAGGTTGAAATAAATAATGACCATTAATGAGAATTAAATCATTAACATCTATCGTCCATTGGTTTTCAGTATATCAATTATTGGTTTTTATTTATAAAAAATAATGATATTATGACGTGGGAGGGAATTTGGTAAGTTAATGTTTAATAAATTAGTTATTCATAATTTATAGATATTCATGGTGATGTGCGGAAGGTGAATGGACTTTTATAGTTGAGAAGTGGAGTACTTGTAAATACTCAAAAATACTAATTATTGGGAGCTCATTCATAACTGAAGTGCTTAAAAAATTGAGTATTACTGGGGTGTGGGATTTTTTTTTAAAGGTTGGGGTCAAAGCCTCAATTTATTATTAATTAAAATACCCATTTAGATAGAGTAGAGGGTGACCCAACACATATCCCTAAGGCCCAAGGCCATGAGGCCTACATACAAGGCTAGAAAGCCCAATTTTTAGCCCAAAGGATCCCTCGGGGAAGAGTACTACTATAGTACCTGCGCTTTTACAGTACCATCGCCGCTACAGTACCTGCAATAGTCTCTACGCCGCTATAGTGTTGCCGCTGCTACAGTTCACCACTACTACAGTAATACTAAAGTGACCTGCTATAGTGCTCCTAAAGTACACTGCTACAGTACTCTGGAATTCCCGCCTGCATGGATTTGATCCTGGGTCTCTTGGATTCCTAGCAGGAGCCTGAAACACTAGTGTACAGGCTCGTTGGCATGGGGTGGGGGATTATTTGCTCACAAAACGATATAAAAACATAATAAACTTCATTTTTATGTCATTTTATTTATTAACATATATGTTTTCCTAGGTTTATAAAATTGGGTTTTCACTACGGTAAATTTTTTTTAATCCAATGTATTTTATCAATTAATAATAAATTTAATTTAGTAATATTAAAATATATTAAAAAATTAATTATAAATATGATATCAAATCTATACAAGGAGGATCACTAGGAAGTCAAGCTTTCAGCTAGGAAAATATATTAAAAAAACAAAATTTACATAGAGTGGTTTCAAGAAGATGATCTACAAAGACAAGTATAAACCTCACCATGACGGTCTACCTTAACAAATATGTTACAAAAATTAGGTAAAACAAAATCCCAACTACAGCTGAACCTTGAATTTTCCCTCCTAGAAGGAGCAACCAATACATGACTAGCGTCAAGATATACATGTAGGACTTTAAGTGAGAGTGAGTCTTCATGCTGAAGGCATTCAACTCAGACTACTAACATATTCCATGTCACATTCCTAGACCAATATCTAAGAATTTTTACATCAACAGACACATCTAAATTTTTTTCATAAATCACGCCATCCATAAGGCATAACATACCAAATTGACTTTATCATATACTAAATCTCCACTTTAATTGTGAACCAATTTCCAATGATTTGAATGAAACATCCTTTAATAAAACCCCAATCAGTGTAAAAGACTCCACCACATCTAGATGGACCTGGTGGGATAGAAGCCGCCCCATCATCATTGAACTTTTTCCATCGAGGGAGAAGAGAAATCCATTGAACATGTTTCTTAATAAATGATTTTATCTCCCTACCAATAACACCATGGGACCTCCACATACATGATTAGAAACATTATTCCTAATGGTTCCAATTTGAATATTTGAATTAAATTTAATTTCACAATGCATAGTTGGTTCCCAAACATGGAATGAGGGTAATGTGATATTAAAAACGATATCATTTCTTTCCATCCAATGATGGATGGGTGTGGAAAATTAATATTATCAAAGATGAATGTATCATGTAAAAATACCTAACCAACCATAACTAATATAATATATTTTAACAATTTAGCGGTCAATATATTAATTTTAGAGGAATATTTTATCGATTATTGGACCTTATATGAAAATTATACACTTAAAAAATATTTATTTTCAAATGAATGAATTTTTAGTAAATTCAAAGTGATTAATAAAATACAATTTATAATGGAATAACATTATTTTAAATATCCAAATTATTAATTTAAATTCAATTTAAAAATATAAAGACATTGAATGAATTAGATTATATTATATAGATAAATGTGTAACATGTTATATTAATTTATATATGTTATTGAATATAATTATTCATTCATATAAATCACTCATAAAATTTTGTGTTTTATTTATTTTGTTTAGCTTTTAACTAAATTATAATTATGTTGTTGTTTCATGGTATTTAATGTAATCATTTTATCTCTCAAACTTATTAATATATTTATTTTGATAATAACTTAATTATACATAAATATAATATTTAAAATAGAAGATAGTTTTCCAAAATCGAAATGCTTTATCTATATTAAATGTAAAAAACTCTATTTCTCACTTTTTCATTACTTATTATATTAGTTGTATTCAAAGTAAAGTTCAATAAAATGACAATATTTTAGATAAATTTATTTACAATTAAAAAATAAACTCATAAAATAAAATGAAAATAAAACTAATTGTAATTGTTCCTCTTCTAATAATATTTTACCACCCTGAAAACCCCAATTTTATAGTAAATACAGTAAATACTTTTTAAATAATAATTATTTCTTGAAGGAAAATATTAATTTTAACATATATGAATATATTAATTTTTAATATTCCAAACATGGAATCCATTTTTTCAAATTCAGTTAACATTAATGTATTTAATTATTTAAAATTAATATAGCAGATGTTACAATGATGTTTGGTTTTAATAGAAAAACGTCTGAAATTATCTAATGTTATTATATAAAAATTATATATTAAATTTATTCTAAATACCTTAATTGAATTAATATAAATAATATTGAAAATATTTCACTATAAAATAATTTCAAAATATAAGTTATCTTTATTAATAAATTAATTATAAGGGTAGTTTTCCCTTAAAATTCAATATTTTTCACTATTCATTAAGAAATGAATCATTTCATAATAATCATGGGAATTATCATTAATATAACATTGAATAAATATTTCAAAAATGAATTTTCCTTTATCATATTTATTTTCTAGTTTTTAGGAAAATAAAAAGATTTTTTTTTTGGAAATAGTGCTTTCAGAACATATGAATACATTATTGAAAAAATTAAATATATTTATCTCAATTATTTAAGATTTATTAAACCATTATAAATATTATTTAAAAGTTAATTATTGTTATTCATATATATATTTTTAATTTCTAGTTTATTACACTCGATTTTGTAAAAAAAATAATGTATCATGGTTCTATTAAAACACATTATTTGGTGTAACAGATGCTATTTTAGTGTTGTGTATAGTGTATGATTAACAGGGTGTTAAATTTATATGATTTTTAAAATGGTATTTTATATAAACTAATACATCAATAAAATTTATATTATTAAAAAAATCAAAAAAACTACGGGTATTATAATTATGTCGATGTAAGGGTCTGTAGTCCTTAAAAATATTTCATTTCTTAATCCTCTCTTATTAAATTATTATTCAATGTGAATTTTTTTTAATTCATTGAGAATTAGTTTCTATTATATGATAAATGATATATAATTGTTACTTCTCAGTATAAACCCATCATCCATGGTTAAAATGTATAATTATTGTGAGAAACACAACAAAAATATATAAAATTTGTAAAACATTCATATATTTTTTAATGTAAAAATTTATTGGTTCCTAATAAATCAAATCCATGCCAATATAAATATACATTATAAATGAACTAAACCTATAAGGGTAAATACTATAGAAAATGTTTTTTGGGTATTAGCTCGTGATTCACCAAGTGCAAAAAATGGAATAAATCCTCATCATGTTAAATTCTCATGTGGGGAATTATTATGATGATTTAATATCCATTTAAAATCCAAATTTAATTATTTGAATATATTTTTATAGTTTGGAGGAAAATAATTAAATTTATATATTATTTATATTAATTTATACTTATATAGATGTATGTTTAAACTAAATATTTGTTTCATTGGTTTAGTATTCTACAATTGAAAATAATTGAACTCAATTACTACTTCGTATGGATATCCCTACACCCTGATAGTAAACATCATTACTATAATGTTATAACTTCTATGAAATTGTTTTCTTTCTATTTCATTGACAACATATATATAAATATTATGTAGATTAATATATATTAAACAATATAGAATTGTTTTTAAATTGAATTGGGTATTGTCAATATCATATATAACCATTTTACCGTATTGAATACTATTCTTTACTTATACATGACTATGTATGATGATATATAAGGAATTATATTATCTATTTTTTATGGAATTATTCATTTATAATTGATTAATTGTAATTATTATGTGAATGGTGGGGACTGATATTATATATACACTATATGAAATAATATTTCTCAAGAGATTATATTAGTTGATATTTTGTGTAGTAAAAACATGATTATGAATGATGTATTGGAATGAGGACTTGATGGTAGGATTATATTTTGTTTGGAATTATGTATTCCATAATAAATTGATTAGTTATCATTCTCCTTTAATTTATTTTTTCTTATGTCTTGCATTGAAATATTTTGATCATTGTTCTATATGTAATGGGATTTATTTCATTCATATATTATTCTGAATTCAAAACTCATTTATTTTTATTCTATTAAATTCCTCCCCAATTTGATTTCATTGTTCTCCTCATGATATATATTGTTATTTCCCATGATATGAAAAACACTGCACCAAATGAATTTTGAGTTTTAAATAAGAAATAAAACATTTTCTTATATTCAATTAATTTGTCAATTTTTTTCAATGTATTTCAATGTTGAATTATAGGATAAGTATTTTGGGACTAAAAAAATTAAAGAATAATTTGTATTGTGACCTATGCATAATATACAATTTAAGAAAATTTAATAACAACATTAGGATATTGAATTTTAAGGTTTAATGTTTTTACATTGATAGATTCTAGAAAAATTACATTATTGAATAATTATATTGGAATGGGTGAAATAGGTCTGTCCATTTCTGAATGTGAAAAATATAATGTAAGTACCCATCCTTAAACATTACATAATCATGAATTATGTTAATAATTCATATTGAGGATATTTTCATGTTTAGAGTTTTTGAGAATTAGGTCGTAGCTATTTTATTACGTTTAAAAAATTACAAAGTAATCACTTCAAATGAATCCATTTTTTTAACAATAATAAAACTCCTTAAATAATACTAGAGTACTTTTCTAGATATAAATCTTCATGAAATTTTCCTTTATGTAACCCTTTTTTATACACTATGAAAAAATAAAAAAAACATGGGATGTGCATAAAAATCTGATGAAGGGTTATAAAACAAGGAAAGAAAACCTTAGTCCATCAACACAAAAAAATCAATGATATCATAATTTTAAATCCTTATCATACCACACAAAATCATTGGTTTTCTGAATAATATAAGGAAATAAAAAATATTAAAGGTGACTTATGTCATCCCTAACATAAGTGAATTATATCTTTCAAAGCTACACAAGGTGTTACATTTGGAATCCACCTAACAGTATATTCCATAAATCTGTTATGGGAAACATCAATGTTTACCTCTATCATGTTACCCAATGCATTGGATACCTATCTCGGGCTCACCGACCCTAGGATTATCACTGAACCACCCATATACAAAATCAATTCCAATTAATCATAACATATTCATAACACATAAAACAAACACAATGAAAATATAACATTTCCACATTTAAATAATAATATAACATTTCATGACATTGAAACAATCAATTAATTCTCAAAACCATTTTCAATGCCCTTTAAAAACGTTTAATAAAGTGTTTTTCAAACCAATAGTTCCCATACCATTTTTAATCCTTTAATGTAAATAAAATTTCAAAACTTTTAATGTCCACATAAATAAAATCTTACCAATATTTTAAAAACATGGACACTAATGTGAATGGTATAGAAAAATAAATCTTCAAAACTCTTAAAAAGATGTTTTAGAGAATGAGACTCGTAACACATGAGAAACACTTGAATAAGAATTCATTGTGAATAAAATCAAAAAATATATATTATATTATGAGAATGAGGATATTCATAACTTAATATTCCAATGGGTAGTATATACACCTTATATGATAATAAAGGTTCACATTATCATAATATGACTCAATTGATGGAGATTGATATGTATCCCCTTACAATGTACATTTTGTAAATAAAATAGACTAATTATGTGTATTTACTATAGGTACACATAATTAATGTAAAAATAAAATAAATTAAATCAAAATTTATTTCTCACATAATCATTGCACAACATAATCATGAATTAGAAGATAAAACAAAAGAATATAAATTGGGTTTATAAGTTCCCATAACTAAGGTCCAACATGACTTGTTCATTCTATAATATCATGAATAATAAAATAAATTTAATTTATATTTTTTCATAACCTTTTTCTAGCTTACTATTCCTTTTATATCACTTTCTAAAAGGTTATAAACCTTACAAAATCATTTAATTTAATAACGGGTCGTTTTGTCGGTATTTGGTACAGGAGTAAAAAATGAATATCTTATAATTAAAAGTTGTCTTTGTGGTCCAAATCCCATTATATAATGAATTATATTCTTAATTTAGATATCATATATGTCATATATATCTATTATATACATATACTTTTTATAGTATTTCATAACTTTTGGAGATATGAAACGAAATGCGTCGTTCATGAAGATGTTAAGCAATACGTACACATGAGCACAAATTTTATTTCGATTTCTTATTTAATGGAATGAAAAAAATTGATACATAGGTATATTGTAATTTCAGTATAATATCATTTATAATTTCATTAATTTGATCCTTTATATATTCCACGTATGGAATGAATGATTCATATCACTTTGAGAGAGTGGTAGTCCACACATCCACAAATGAAATTATCGTATTCACCCATTATGGTAACAATTAATTTGTTATAAAAATGAAAAATAGATAATAATATATAAAATAAAAATATAATATACATTACATATAAATATAGTTCCATTTTAATGGAGACCATATGTTGGGTAGGATATAATTGAAAAATTCTTGTTTCCTAAGGCAGTAATTCGCCTTCCACAGAAAGAGTATGTACGTATCCATTAGATAGAGGTTTGTGGAAGTGAAGTTAGAATAATTCTCTTAAAAACATCCAAGTATAATGTAGATACTTATAGTGTTATAAATTAATTAAATAAAGAGAGGTTAGTTGTTAAAGAAAGAAAATAAAAGAAAATAACTTCAGTGATGCATGTAACATTAAATTGGGGAACTACCCTTGGGTTGACCGAAATGGTTATTTTTGAACTTTCATATACCTATTTTATGGATTCTATTTACAATATAGGAATTTTTTTAGGGTACTTGGGAATATTTTTTCTGTTCCAATGGTGCACGACAGGTGTGAGTAAGTGTTAGAGGAGGTGGCCTTTTTTAAGGTAGGGGGAGGTTCCCTTTAAGAAATATTTAAAATTTTATTTTATTATAAAGTTAAATTAGATTAAAAAATGTCCTCAATTAATTTAAATCAAATATAAGGTGTTTATTTTCCTATATCGGCTCATCCAATGGGTTTCAAATATGTTTAGGTCATAAAATTAACCTTTTATTTTATTTTTATCCTTTAGTTAACTAATTTAACATTTACCATGTCTTCTTGTATATTAATACTATATGGTTAGTATATTTACTATTAAATTCTAGAATACCTAAATTGGATCATTAATGAAATTTCTAACATAATATTTCCCAGTTGGTTGAATCTTAGAATTTTAGGACGATTCAATAATTTAATAAAATATTAACTTGTTTGATAACTCATTTATGTCAATTTATAAACTATTCATATGATGACTTTTATAAAATATATAACACCTATATTAAATATAAAAACATCATTAAATAAATTATAACAAGTTATAAGTATCTATAAATTTTTTCTATGGAATAAAAAGTTTCAAAATAAATTTATTTGAATAATTATAATCTCATTTATTTAAATCTTTCATTACTGATGTATCCATTACATCATCATTGTTTTATAAATAAATTTATTTCTTTTATGTCAAAAAATTATAAATAAAATACCAAGATGTTTGAAATCTATTTATCATTCTAATGACTATTTATATTCCATAATATTACATATATAACATATTATAATATCTTTTTACTATGATATATATGTTTATGTAACATTTTCCATAACATTAAATTAATTTTTAAAAAGTGACATTTTTACTTATAAGTGGATACATGGGGTACCAAAACAGAATCAAGGATTCCCATATTTTGAAATGAATCAGGTAATATGATTAAGTCTCAGGTTAATGTAATTTTATATTACTATAATATTATTTTTTTTAACCTTATTGATAAGATATACTTTTTATCCATGATAAATAAAATATTTACTGAAGTTACTATTCATAATGTCTAAAAATAGAAGTTACCTATTTAAACATTATGGACTCCTTATTTAATATATAAAATCAATTTTTCCAAATTCTCACCATTGAAGTTGAAAAAATTAATTTAAAATTAACTCACGTTGTCAAAACCAAACAACGTGTTTTTTAAAAATAATAACTATCACAAGATTGACATTTTTGTATGTCCAATTTCAAAGTAAAATTATGACCAATTAGCAAAATAGGATTAAATGGTAAAACTATAATACAATTAAACTTTAAAACTAATTAAATGAACAATATATCTATATGAATAAATTATATAAAAATACAATTTTGACATAAAAATCATTATTTTCTACTAATCATTAAAAATTTAACATTATTAAGAAAAATACCAAAATTTCTTCCAATGTACATTTTGAGGTCCCAATTGTAAATAATGATATTATTTTCACAAATATAACTTATAAATGTGACAAAAAATATATTTAAAAATGGTTCTTTATCAAAAGGAGGTAAATCTACTATTTAAATAATATTAGAGTATTTATGCTTAAATGTGTATTCATTCTCATTTTATGCCTCTAAATTTTATTGGATAAATGATTTTTTTTACAATCATGTATAATAATATTTTATTTTTTTCTATTCACTCCTACCAATCAAATGGCTAGGCTTTAACTACTATTTTAAATAATATTATATGATTATACCTTTTCAGTATGACTCATCATTGTGTGCAATATGAGATTTCGAAGAAACCCATCGTTGTCTTTTTAGTATGCCATCGAACATAGAATCCCCTTTAATGAAAAAATAGTATTTAATTGAACAATATAAATAAATATGAAAATATTATATTCTATATTTAACAGGAATATTACATCCTTCCTGTAACATCTCAAGCCTCCATGGTATATTTCCCTTTGAATAATTCAATATCTTGCATTGTATGCAACTTTGAGATTCTAACACACCACAACCAATCAAACTAGCCGATATGAAAAGTAATACCCACATTTTGAAATTTTATAAATTTTATATTTCAAAATGGACTTCATTTTTGGATTTTGAATATCAAAATTATCATAGTGTTAATTTTTTGAATTTTATTGAAAACATTAAATTTTTGACGAATTGTGAAAAACAATGCATTATTATTTAAAACTGGAATTTTAATTAAATAATTAATTATTTTATTTAAATTTATTTTTTACAAAATAGATTCATAATATATATATATGTTTAATATAATTCATTGGAGTCATTTTGTAATAATATTAGGTATATAAAATTTTATTGAAAATTTTACTGTTTTAAACCCACCTCCTAGGAGCATTATCAAATTTGTATAAAAAATAATTTTACCACTTGTGTGAGTTGAATTTAAAAAATATGAGTGACATGGTTAATATCATTAGTAAAATTTTGATCATTAAGATGAAAATAATTTTTGTGAATCGTAACTTTTTACTTTTATTTACCACGGTTAAAAGTAAATAGATTAATTAAGGGTAAAAATGATATCAAAATTACCGTAACACATTTCCTAATTCTACTAGATAAATATAATTATAAAAAAATCCTTATTAATTAAATATGATCCTTTAGGTCCAATTTTATTATATTATTACATTATTATTATTTTGTTAAATAAGAGATAAAAGTGCAAAATTCAATTTTTAATAACTAAACCATTTTTAATATAGGGATAAAAATAATATAAATTTAACAATGAATATTAATTATAAAGATAAAACGACTTCCTATATAATTATATTTTAATTTAAATTTTAATACAGTAAATAATATAATTTATTTATTGCACAACGATGATGCAGTAATTACCTTATTAATGAATGATTGAAATAATTGATATTAAAAATATCAAAATTAATATAATTTTTGGCTTTTAATGAAATAAAATAAAATTATAGATTATTATGACATGTTAGGGTTAATTAAATGATTTTTTTTCAATGTAATAATTATGTTATAAATTTATGAATAACAAATTACCAAATAGTGTCTAAATTGACGTAAAAGAGTTTTTAAAACCAATATTATATTATTAATTGATATTATATTCTTAAAAGTATAATTTTCTATCAAAGGTCATAAATAATATAATATATGTCATTAATGAACCACTTCAGTTTCCCTTGGAAGTTTATTGTATGTTTATCTACCATATACTATACAAGTACAAAGAGAAATGGTAAAAGTCAAACTATTTAACTGGAGTTAAATATAAAAGACATGGTTCATATGGTGACCCAAACCTGTCTAAAACCTATTGGTTAAAGGTTTTTCTACCCATCCCCACATTTTCTTTTAAATAGTTTAGTTTGAAAAAAATATAAATGAAAAATAATTTTATTATAAAATAATATTTCATGCTTTTCCAAAAGTGACTCTCACCTATCTTATAAAATAGAAACTCATCTTCTCTCAAATACACACCTTTAATGAACTTTGTCTAGGCCAAACCCTTCCCCAATATCCTCTAAACTATCCTCCCTTCATCCTATAGGCCTTACTTTAGTCACAAATTCAAACAATCGAGCCCTTTTGATCAAATCAAAAGGAAGAACCCTGAGAGAAGGTAAATATTTCATCACCACTTTCAAGTACTTTTCTTCTTCAACTTTGACTTTCTTTGTTGTTTCAATTCTAAAATAATAACTCCAGTATCTTCTATATATTTTGATTCTATTATAAAAATGGTACTACAATATTAGTTATTCTATCCATCCAATAAATGACAATGTTACCATACATGCGTACGTACAGATTACTGTCTCCATGTCGTGGTACAGATTGTTATTCAAACACTACATCATTTGGATGGGTATAGTAATGATTATAAATGATGTTGATAATAAATATAACATGATAATTATTATTTATATATGATATACCATCAAATTATAAACGATTTTAATATCAAAAGAATGATATGGCTGCTCGTGTGTACGCACAGATTACCATCTCCATGAACGTGATGGGATTAATTCCCCCTCGTATCCATTCATGACTAATTTTTATTTGATGATTAAAAAAAATAATATTTAAATACATAATATCATTTTGAATATGAATAAGATACATCCTATCCATAACAAACACAGCTAATGTAACAAAACATGTAAAGGGAAATGGATTAGTTAACACCTGAAACAAAAATAATACAAAAATATTATTA
The DNA here is from genome assembly GCA_963277665.1 of Viscum album. Classification (NCBI taxonomy): domain Eukaryota; kingdom Viridiplantae; phylum Streptophyta; class Magnoliopsida; order Santalales; family Viscaceae; genus Viscum; species Viscum album. The sequence goes on along the minus strand of OY728143.1, from coordinate 791,009,176 downwards.
ACAAAGTAAAATTAGAAGATCATAAATGGTATCATATTTAATTATATTGTTCATTTATAACTTAATAAATATGATTTAACAATTATACCAGAGGTTAACATACCCTTGACCAAGGAAAATTACAAGATAAGGGTTAATTTCAAAATCTCTTTTTTATCCGAGGTTGTTTTTACGTTAGTAAATACCAGGACATCTTTATCATCCACATACATGTTTTCATAAAGATTTATTTAAAAAAAGTAAAATTTACTATACTATGGGTTAATTTAATTTATACCATTTTTGACCGTACTTGTTTTGAAAGGAATCTTTTCGTCATTTTCCAAAGAAGGTGTTTCATGACCTTTTAGAAACAATTAAGGTAAGAATGTCCTTTATTAACTTATAAGGATAGTGTGGCTATTTTCCTCCGTTATAACAACATCAAAGCTTCCCATAAAATCTTATAAAAATATTTTAAAATAAATTTTTTCATATATAATTATATAACTTTTAAATGATTTCAAAATAGAAATATATATTTCTCTAAACAATGTTTTCATTTCATCTATGTCAACATCCTTTGATTAATTATAAGCTTATTTGAATTTGATTTAATATGATACAAAACATCCTTATTTTATTGAAGGTTTTGTGATAAGTTTCACTGTGGATGTGTTATTTTTACACCATTTTTGGTTTAAGAATAAAGTATTGACATGTAGTATACTATTTTTAATACGAATGTTTCTGTTATGTTTAAACCTTTTCATATGAGGAATGCATTAGACATGGTAAGTGACGAGAGGAGCCCACTATAGCTCCACGATGCATCAGTAGGTATCATGAGACAAACTATTATATTGACACACAACCTTGAAAAAATATTATTGGTAGTCCTGGAACAAGTCCTTGACTATGTGGTTATGATGTCTGACATTATGCATTCCATCATTATGAAACATCATTTTGATATTGAATGTGACTATTCGACTAGTATAATATCAATGCGAATAAGAAAATGGAATTATTTGATTTTATATTTTCCATATTATACTTAAGTCTAATTTTAAAAGGATTTTTTTAGTCATGCATTGCTTTAAATGTTTATGTTTATTTATGAACGTTTATGTTATATTTGTATCCATACATAACCTCTGAGATCACCCATTTCTATGATTTATTTTTCCCCTGATGTGAAGAAGTATATTATGACTGAAATGCAAGGATATTATAATAAATATGAGTTTGTCATGTGGATACTATGTTGTTTTATTGTTTCTTTTTGTAATGTAATGTAAAATTTATGAGTGTATCTATTATTTCCAATGCTACTAAACTAATCAGTATTTCATGAAATGATCTTCTGTGATCATGCCAATGTAATGTAATAACGCACCGCCTCTGTGTAACAGGGGTCTGGGTGTCACAGTTGGTATCATAGAAATTTTAGTACTAACCTTGGAAACTAGATTTAGAAAAACTCTAATCAAACAACATTACCCTAAGAGAGACTTTGAGGATTATTATAGAAGAACAACCAAGAAATTTGGTACTGTGGAGATTTTGTGAGTGTTCCAAACAATAAATCCCTTAATAGATATGATTTAAGTTGAGGTGGCTCTAGTACAGATGTACTTAGAAGTAAAAACCCAAAACACTTCTTTGAGCTACACTCGAATTGGAATTGGTGCCTGACAACGGGCCTTGCTGCACTCTTGGTTACGACACTCCCAGATGATATTCTTAGGATAATTCTTAGTTTCATTACGAACCAATAAAAGTTTTTATGAGTATATACTTCCTCCTAGAATAAATGTTTATTATTATGGATTATATCCATAAACTATTCATTTTATGTTTAGTGTTTTTCAAGTTTGGAATTATGTATTTTATTTCATAAACTAATCTAGTTTATGCCATTATTATATATGGTACATAGTGGAAGGAATGGAAACCATATAAATGCACATAATCTATGTACTGATTTACCTCCAATTGAAGATTATTATAGTACGGCTGGGGATGCCACTGGTGGTGATCAGCTTATCACTATATTGGGACAACTCACTCTAGTTATTAATAATAACCTTACCTGTATGTATCACCCTAATCCACAACACTGAGGTCCAATGTTCGATCGCTCCATGTGGAAACAACTGTGACCATTAAATTGGATTAAAAATCCATTAGTAGATGGGTAATGGATAAATTTCTTAGAGAAAATATTAAATGCTTTGGGGAGTAGCGAAAGGGAAAATGTTAGTGTGGCAGTTTATCGCCTCACAGGTGATGCAAATTAATGGTGGTCATTGAATCAAAACACAAAGGAATATGATGATGTAAAAAATATGGAATAAATGGTGTTTAAAGAGATTTTATTATAAAAATACATTCCACGTGACTATCGACCGGATTTTGAAAGGAAATTTCTATGTCGCAGGGAAAAGGAGGAAAAAAAAAATGAAAAATATAAGAATAACATTACATGGTTATCAAGGTATGTAGTAGATTATATACATAACCTAAGGAGTAAGATTATTAAATTCTATTATGGGTTAAAACCATTTATTCATTGAGAATTAATCTCTCAATCCTTATCATTATATGAAGATATTCTCTCAGGCTATATCAATATAGAAAAATAATTCTTTATGCCTTACAAAATTAAAACAAAGATGGAGAATAAGAGATCCCCTGAACACTCTGGAAATGAATGTAAGGGGAAGAAGGGAGAAGTTGAATATCCATCCATTATTAAATGTGGTATGAAACACTCTGGTACTTTCCTGAAGTGAATGAGAGTTTGTTACACGCGTGGTGAAAAAGGCCACCACACTCATGATTTCAAGGGGAAGAAAGACGTTGTCAATTTTGAATCCTACAAATCGAGAGAAAAGTAGCATTATGCAAATGAATGTCCTATGTGCCAAAGGGACTTACCTCAAAAAAGCGCAAGGGATCAAGGCTAAGCTTACGCGATCACTATAACTGTGGTTGATGCTCTGAAAGACATAGTGGGATGTAATTTAATGGTTTCTTTATGTTTATACAATGCTTTATTTTATTCATGATCATCACATTGTTTCATATCTTCCCAGTTTGCTAAGAAAATATGATATTTTCAATTTGACATAACAAGGGTGTTTTCAGTCAAAACACATAAGGGAGGTATCATCGCAACAACATTTTTTGAATTGGTTCCAATTAGGACATACAGATGTTCATTATCTACTGATCTCAGCATTATATCCATGATTGAATTTCACATAATCCTCAGTATGGATTGGCATTCAATCCAGGATGTGAAAATCTTTCCTAATAAATTGGATGTTACAATTTTCGATGATGATTAGGAGTACCTTATCTTTAGATTAGAAACGTCACCACCTGATTATTACCTAGATCCAACCCCAGAAGCTCTAATAAATTCAATAATTTGGGAGGATGAGAATGAAATAATTTTGGGAGAGGGAAAGAATGTTCTAATAGAGGATGTACCTATTGTTCAAGATTATATTTATTTGTTCCCAGAGGATATACTTGGACATCCTCTAGAATGATAAATTGAGTTTTCCATTGATTTAATTCCAGGTTCAAGGCCCATACCGAAGACCCCTTATAGAATAACAACAATTAAATTAGTTTTACTAAAGAAACAAGTAGAGAAATTCAGTAATATGAGATTTATTCTTACTAGGGTATCTCCATGCGGAGCCCATATTTTTTTTGTTATGAAGAAGGACAGATCTATGTGGTTGTGCATTGACTATAGAGAGATCAATGCTATCACAATAAAGAACAAATATCCCCGACCTCAAATTGATGATTTATTCAATCATATTCATGGAGATCAATATTTATCAAAGATTTTCCATTGATCTAGATTTCATCAGTGTTTGTGAAGAATTAAGACATTCCGAAAACAACAATTCGAACCAGGTATGGGCATTACGAGTTTACAGTAATGTCTTTTTGGCTGACTAATGCTCCATATGTTTTCATGGATCTAATGGAAATGGTTTTCAAGGATTATCATGATGAATTTTAGTGGTATTTATTGATGATATACTGGTATACTACAAAATCATTGAAGATCATGAAAATAACGTGTGCACCATTGTAATAACCCTCAAAATAAATGAATTATACGGGATGTTTATAAAGTGTGAATTCTTCCATCATGATATTTATTTTCATGGACATATTGTCTCTAATGATAGAATATATTTTGATCATTCAAAGACCATGGAATTCCTAGAATGGCCCGAACTGACGAGGGTAAATGAGCTATGCAGTTTTACCCGTTTAGCAGGTTATTAATGGCGTTTTGTCTAGAATTTTTCCTGATTGGATAGCCCTATACTAAGCTCACTCATAAATGGGGTAAATTTCTATATAAAAAAGAATGTGAAAAATGTTTTGAAGAAGTAAATAAAATATTATTCAATACTTGTATATTGGATCTAACATTACGTAATGATGGATTTTTTATTTATAGTGATGCATCAATGAAATGACTTGGTTTTGTCCTTATGCAGAACGATAGGGTTATTTCCTATTCATCACGACAACTAAAAATCCAAGAGAAAAACTATCCTACTCATGATATGGAGTTAGTAGTTGTTATATTTTCTTTCATGATATGGAGACATTATCTATATGGTGAAAAATTGTGATATATACATATCAAAGGAGTTTAAACTATATTTTCTCACAGAAAGAACTCAACTTGAGGAAAAAGAAGATGTCTTGAACTACAGAAATATTATGATTTCACAATAAACTACCACCTGGGGAAGGAAAATTGGGTGGAAGATTATTTGAGTAGAAAGGATCATGGAGTTTTGAACAAGATAAGAGTTGAAAGGGATCCTATTGTCATGTATCTGTTGAAAATTGTTATGGTAATAATCATAAAAGGTGAAACATCAATACGTTTTCCAATGGTGACCAACCCATCTTTACTAGTAAAGAAAAAAAGTTCTCATACTGATCATTAGGAATTTAAAAAGAAAATTAAAGCTGTGAATGATGAGAGATAGATTGAATTCGTATAGAAAGATGGAATTTTGAAATTTCGGAAGATACTTTGTGTTACTGATATACGTGATCTAAAAATTGAATTGTTGGATGATTCTCATAGCTCGAATTTCACTATACACCCAAGTAGCACCAAGATGTATGGATATTTGAAGTATCATTTTTGTTAGGACAACATGAAGAGTGAGATTTATGATTTGGTGTGATGATGTATGGTTTGTCAACAAGTGAAAATGGAAGACAACAACCTGGATGAGTCATGAAAACTCTTCCCATACTTGAGTGGAAATGGGATAATATTATGATGGATTTTTTCATGGGGATACCAATGAATCCTAGAAGGAAGGATGCAATATTTTTCATTGTTGATCGTCTTACCATGTAAGCACATTTTATTTCCATAAGAGAAGATTTACAACATGAAGGTCTAGCAAGACTATATATTAATTAAGTTGTAAGACTCCATGGAGTACCTTTATCGATTGTTTCTGATCATGACCCCCATTTTACGTCATGATTATGGAAAATTCTTTAGAAATACCTAAATACTGAACATTATTTGAGCACTTCAAACCACCGTCAAACGAATGTATAATCCGAACGAACTATTCAAACCATCGAATACATGTTGAGATCTTGCTCACATGACTGTCACGGTATGTGGGATCAATATTTACCTCTCGTATAATTTTCCTATAACAATAGCTTTCATTCACGTATTCAGATGGCACCATATGAAGCCTTATTTTGTAATAGATATCAGACACCAACTTGTTGGGATTCTATTGGTGAAAGAAATCTTGTAGGCCCAGATCTTGTTGAGGAAACAATGTAAAATGTGATTGTTATCCAAATCCACATCAAAGGTGCCAAAAGTAGTAAAAATTGACATTTCGATAACCAAAGTACGGATTTGGAATTTCTAATAGGAGATTATGTTTTGTTGATGGTATCTCTATGGAAGGGTGTTCTACATTTTGGTAAGAAGGGTAAATTGAGTCCCAAGTACATCAGACCTTTCAAAATTCATGAATGAATTGGAGTTGTAGCTTATCGTTTGGCAATTCCTCATATTCACTCCCAAGATCATGATTTTTTCACATATTACTGTTGTGAAGAGCCTGTCAAAATTCGTGATTCAAGAGAACTAGTGCTGAGAAACCAGACAACTCATATGGTAAATGTTCTATGGAGAAACTATAAGTTGGAAGAGGCAACATAGGAACCAAAGGAACATATGATGAAGAACACCTTGATATTTTTGTGCTGTAGTATTATAGAAATTTCGAGGGTGACATTATTTGAAGGAGGGAATAATTTAACACCCCATGCTTATGCGGTATGTTTCTTTTTGAATAATGTAACAGCTTGCATTTTAGGCATCATTGAGATTCTAACACATCATAACCAATCAAACAATACATTATGAATAGTAATACCCACTATTTGAAAATTTATAAATTTTATCATACAAAATGGACTTCGTTTTTTGGATTTTTAATATCCAAATTAGCTAAGTGTGAATTTTTGGTATTTTTTTGAAAAATTGTAATTTTTGATGAATAATGAAAAACACTGTTATTGTTGAAAACTGTGTTTTTAATTAAATAATTAATTATTTTATTTAAGTTTATTTTTGTCCAAAATAGATACATAATTCCTATATATTTTCAATATAATTCATTGCAGTCATTTTGTAAGAATATTAGATGTATGATCTTTTATTGAACATTTTACCATATTTTACCCACTTCCGAGGATCAATTGAAAATTTGTATAAAACAAAATTTTACCGCTTCTGTGAGTTGAATTGCAAGAATATGAGAGGCACTATTTATATTAGTAAGTAAAACGTGTTTCAATTAGATTAATGTAATTTGTTTTTGAATAATAACGTATTTCTTTTATTTACCATGGTTAAAAGTAAATAGGTTAATTAAATGTACAAATGATATCAAAATTACCCAAACACATGTCCTAATTCTATTATATATGTTTAATTAGACCAAGAAATACCTTACGAATAATGTTTTATTCTTTAGTTCCACTTTGATTAGATTAAGACGTTTGTAATTTTTTATTTAAATAATAGTTAAAAGAGTTTAATTCAATGTTTAATAACTGAACCATTTTTTATATAAGGTTACACATAATATAAATTCATATGTAAATATTGATTATAAATATAAATAGTTTTTCAATATAATGTTATTTTATTTATAATTTTTAGACATTATATAATTTAATTTATTTATTACCCAATGATGATGCAATAATTATCTAATTAATGAAAGATTAAAATAATTGTTATAATAAACATCCAATAAATAAAATTTGAGAGTTTTAATGAATCACACTAATTTTCCAGGTTAATATGGCATTTTAGGGTATATTAAATGAATTTCTTCGAAGTAATAATGCTGTTATTAATTTATGAAAAACAAAATACCAAATATTTTCAAAATTGACATAAAAGAGTTTTTAAAACAAATATTGTATTATTAATTGACATTCTATTCCTCAAAATCTAAGGATCATCCAATGGGATTAAATAATATTATATATGACATTAATGAACCCTTTTAGGTTCTTTTTGAAGTTTATTGTAAGTCTATTAAATATATAATATAAAAATACTAAGAGACATGGTAAATGTCAAACTATTTAACATACATTAAAATCTAAAAGATAAGGTTAATATAGTGACCCAAATTTGACTAAAACCTATTGGTTGAGTGGTTTTTGACCCATCATCACCTTATAGTTTAAATAATTCATTTTGAATCAATTATTAATAGAAAATGAATTTATTATAAAATAATATTTTATGCTTTCTTAAAGTGAGCCTCACTTCTCTTATAAACGGACACCTCCCCTTCTCTCAAATTCACACCATCAAAGCTATTTGGCTCAGTCATCCCATGACCAAATATCCTCTAAAAATTCCTACATTCATTATAGTGGCCTTTCTTTAGTCATAAATCCATCCTATGGAGCTCTTTTGATCAAATCGAAAGGAAGAACCCGAAGAAGAGGTAAATATTTCATCAACTCTTTCAGGTTCATTTCTTCTTCTACTTCCACTTTATTTGTTGATTCCATAATAAAATAATAAATCCAATATCTTCTATATACATTTATGTTATTATAAAAATTGTATATCCATATTCATTATTCTATCCATCCTATAAATTACAATGCCCCTATATGTGCGTACGTACAGATTACCATCTCCATGTAACGGTGTAGTTTGTTATTCAGAAACTTCATCATTAGGATGAGTATGATAATGAGTATGAATGATTTACATAATAAATATAACATGATAATGATCCATTATATATTATATAACATAAAATTATATACTATTTTAATATTAAAAGAATGTTATTGTCGCTCGTGCGTACATACGGATTACCGTCACCAAGAAAGCGATGAGATTCATTCCCCATTGTATCAATTCAAGAAAAATAATCATTTGATTATTAAAAAAATAATTTTTGAAGACATCATATCATTCTGAATATGAATAAGATACATCATATCAATGAAAAATGTGGCTTACGTAACAAAACATATAAAGGAAAACGAATCAGTTAACATCTGAAATGTAAATAATACTAAAATATTATTAACAATTTAACATTATAGATCATATATGATATTATATTAATTTATATAGTTCTTGTATAATTAAATAACAATTTTTCAACTGTTATACATGAGGTTAATGTAACCTTGACCATTGATAAGTACAAGGTAAGGGTTAATTTCACAGTCTCTTTATTATCTGAGGTTGTTTTTATGTATGAATTTACTGAGGCATCTTAATCATCCACATTCGTGTTTTCATAAAAATGTAATTATTTTTTTTAATATTTACTATAATATGGGTTAAATTCATTTATACCATTATTTGACCATATTTTTTTAAAGGAATATTTCCATCGTTTTACAAAGAAGGTACTTCATGACCATTTCGAAACAATTAAGGTAAGAATGTCATATTTTAACTTATATGGTGAGTGATGCTATTTTACATAGTTATAACATTGTCGAAGCTTCTCATACAAGATTATAAGAATATTTTCAAAATAAATTTTTTCTTTTATAATTATATAACTTTAAAATTATTTCATAACAAAAATAAATATTTCTATAAAAAAAGTATTGATTTCATCTATGTCAACATCCGTTGATCGATTATAAGCTTATTTGAAGTTCAATAATTATGATAAAAACCCTTCATATTGTATTAAATTTTTTTTGATATGTTTGACTGTGGTTTTTTTATTTTTACACAATTAATTTTTTATGGATAAAGTATTTACATTTCATAAGATAGTTTTAATACAAATGTTTATGTTATGCGTAAAACTTTTCATACAAGGAATGCATTGGACTTAGTAAGTGATGGGTGGAGCCTGATATATTTCCTCGATAGATCGGTAGGTCTCATGTGACAAACTAGTGTTTTGGCACAAGGCCTTGACAAAATCTTATTTTTAGTCTTCGCACAAGGCCTTGACAATATCGTAATGAAGTCTGGCATTATGATTTCCATAATATTGAAAGTGGATGTTGATATTTCATGTGATTATTCCATTAGTATAATATCCATGTGAATAAGTAAATGGAATTATTTTAATTTATCTTTTCCATATTATGAAAAAGTTTACTTTTTAAAGGATTTTGATTTGGACTTAAATTGCCTTAAATTATTATGCTTATTTATGAATGATTCGGTTATATTGTTATCCTTACTGAGCATCTGAGCTCACCCCTTTAAATGTTTTAGTATTCCCACGATGGGAAGAAGTATATAATGACTGACATGTAGGGATAGTATAAGGGATATGATTGTGGCATATGGAGACAATGTAGTTATAAGGACCCAACCTTAAACATTTCTTAATATTGAATTAAATGAATAATTCATATTGAGGATCTTTTCAGTTTTAGAGTTTTAGAGAATTAGGACATAACTATTACATCTCAATAGTTTACAATGTAGACACTTGTACATAGTATACTTTTTTTAAAAAAACGTCAACTCTTGAAAAAATATTCATGTCTAGTTCCATCTTTAAGACATCATGACTTTTCCTTGATCCCATCCTTGAACCTATTCCACATTATGTCCTGTGAAAAACAATTCAAAAAAACATGGGATGAGCATAAAAATCTCAATAAGGGATACACAAATAATGAAAACTGTTAGTTTTTCAAAATAACAAGTAAACCATGAATACTTTATCAAAGTAATACTTTTCACCTTTATGAAGTTGTAAAAACTCTTCACTGAATAAAAGATCATTACGTACCCTTTTTTAACCAAAATATTACCATAAAACCCATATAAAGAACACATAACATATAAAGGTTACTTCGTACCTAAACATACTTAAATGGAATAACCATACAGTCGACTTCCACACATAATACTAAGTGGAATAGCCATACGGCCGACTTTCATACCCAATGCATTGGAGGATATAACTTAACCACCCATCCTGGTATTCACAGCACCACCCATCATATGGTTTATCATGTAACCACCTATACAATGTCCAAGTACCATTATAAAATCATAAGACATAAAACAAATATAATTCAAATAAAACATTTCCACGTTTCAATCACAATATATTACTTAAATATATTGACATAAAAAATTTATTATAAAAACCATTTCTAATACCAAAATACATAAAAGATTATATGGTATTTATTTCATTTTAAAAACATTATGGCTTATTGAGGAAGCCAATGACCAAATAACACTTGTGGCGGCGGAAAAGGTCGTTGTCACTGCATACGTTGAAAGAAACATTCATTTTTTTCATTTAGTAAAATGCTTCATAGAAAAATATTCCTTTTGTATAAAATTAAAATTCAAAGGTGTTTATACACCATATAAATGAAAGTCTTGTATTAGAACAAAATATGCCTCAATGAAAGGAGATTAAGACGATGTCTGTTACCTCGTCTCTGATGTGACTCTATTGCTCTTTAATATTCCGAATAATAAAATACAGTTAATTTATAATTTCTTAAGAACCATTATTCAAGTTTATTATTCATTTTATATAACTTATTTCCATGTTATAAACATTATTAAATAATTTATGTTAATAACGTTCTTTTTTTCGATATTTGGTGCTTATGTCAAAAAAGGACTTCTTACAATTACATGTTATTCATGTGGTCAAAGGTTATTTATATCCAGAATGATATTCATGATTTGGATATCTTATATATAATATATATACAGCATATGCATGTATTTATAATATTACATAACATTTATAGCTAAGAAATGAAAATCACTGTTCATGGAGACGGTAAGTCGTACGTATGTATGAACGCTACTTTCATTTCTATTTCGTATTTAGTGGAGTGAAATCATAATGATATAAAGGTATATTATAATTCCAGTATAATATCATATATAATATCATTAACTCCAACCTCTATACATCCCACATATGGCATTAACGAGCCAAATCACTTTGAGGGGCGGTAGTCCGCACTTCCTAAAATGAAATTATCGTGTTTAGCAATAATGGAAACTATAAAGGTATGCCATAAATGAAAAATAAATAAGCATAAGGAAAAAACATAATATATATCATATATAAATATAGTTACATCTTAATGTCCACCATGAAATGTGTTAAAAGAATACTGAACAATCATCGTTTCGTGAGGCAGAAATTCGTCATCCACGGAAACAATATGTTCACTAACCATTAAGAAAAGGTATGTGTAATTATATCTGGAATAATTCTCATAACAACATCATATTATATTGTAGATACAAGTATTGTTACAAAATAAAGGTATACAAAGAGTTTAGGGGGTTGTAGAAGAAAAATAAAACAAAATCACATAAGAGAAGACATTACCTTTAAATAGGGTAACTCCCATTGGTTTGAACCAAAAGGGTTTATTGAAGAACTTTATGTCTAAGGTAAGTCTTATAAGTTGAGGAGAGAGATGTGTAGAGATAATATGAGTAGAGCATGACTGATCCAATTTCTTGAGAAGTGTGGGTAAGGTGGTAGAGGTGGGGGCCTTTTATAAGAGGGAGGAGGGGCAATCTTGGAATGTTATAAAATGTTACTTTATTATAAAATGCATTTCGGATTTTAAAGGTCCCAAAAGAATATATATCTAGGATAAAATGATAAGGGTTCTGTATCCACCCATCCAATATGTTTTTTACAAGTGTATGTATTATATTTTACATTATCATTTCATTTTATTTAGATCGTTAAATAATGAGGTAATTGCTGCATCATCATGGTGTCATAAATAATTTAATTAATTAAAGGTATAAAAATTATAAAAAAAATATCCTGATGTTGGAAATATTTTTAGAATTAAAAATAAATTTTATAGTTAAAAATATGACTTTTATAACCCCATGATAAATTGTTTTAGTAAAACAATACATGTTTGTGACATTTTTATTTTAACTTTAAATAAAAAGTTATTAATGTCATTTTATTACCCAAGTTGCTCCATGGGGTCCCCAAGTTGATCCATGGATTTTTTTGGTCGGCCATGACACATCGAATAATGGTAGGACATGTGTCAAGGTAATATCATATTATTATAACTTTATTTTTACCATAAATTATACTACTTACCTTTAATCGCGATTAATAAAACTTAAAAGTTATTATTCACCAAAAAATTATTTTAATCACATTTTACCACTTTTTAAATCCTAATGATAACCATGTATGTCGGATATTTGAAATTCAATTCATCGAAGTGGTAGTGATTCATTTAAATGAAAAATTAGTTTTTTATCTACCACTTAGTGGTTTCACTATTCATCAAAAATTGATGTTTTTCAGAAAAATACCAAAAAATCACCCAAAGATATATTTGATATTCCGAATTCAAATATAATTTATATTTTAAAAAATTCAAAACATATAAGTTGCATTAATTAATTTAATATTTAATTACCACTGTCAAAACAAATAGCGTGTTTTTAAGAAGCAATATCTATCAAAAGATTTACATTTGTTTAAGTCCAATTTCAAGGTGAAATTAATTCCAATGACCACTATTGCATTTAATGGTAAAGATATATTCTAATTTCACATTAAATCCAATTCAAAAGATAATATAATAATATAAATTAATTATATTAAAAAGATGTTTTGAATTAAAATACATCATTTTTTACTATTCATTAAAAAATGAACTTTATCGGAAAAATTCCAAAAATTTACACAAAGTAAATTTTGATGTCTTCATTATAAAGAATAATTTTATTTAGTCCAATAAAATCTATATGTGTGACCAAAACTATATTTAAAAAGGGTTCGGCATCAAAAGGCGATAAGTCGACCTTTTAGTGAATATTATAGTATATATGCCTAAAATTGAATTCTTTTCTTATTTTAAGCCTTTATATTTTATTGGATAAATGTCAAAACATTTAAAAAACATATATAATCATATTTTAGTTATTTATATACATTTTTTTTCCAATACAACGGCTACGTGTTAACTACCATTTAAAATAATATTATTATATTACTAGTGTGCAACATAAGATTTAAAAGAAAATCAATGTTGCGCATCGGGTACACTATCGAACATAGAAACCCCTTTAAATTAAAATTAATATATAATTTTCAAACATTAATAAATATGAAAATGTATTATTCTTTATTTACCTAGGATGTTACATCCTTCCCTCCTTTTGGGAATTGCGTCCTTGCAATTTTATTCACTTATCAAAATAAGTGGGGGTATTTATCCTTCATAGCATTTTGAGATTCTCAAATTGCCTCTTCAACCATATGGATTTTCTATAAAACCTTAACCTGATAAATTACCTTATTTTGCTACACATTCTCTTTTCGGTCAAGAATCTGGACTGGTTGTTCTTCATAAGAGAGAATCTCCTCCAACTGAACTACCTCAGGGTTCAAAACATGAGATGGATCTGGCATATACATTCTCAACATCGAAACATGAAAAACATTGTGTACCTTAGATAAACATGGAGGTAAAGCCACTCAGTAAGAAACTGATCCAACTCTCTCCAGAATTTCATATGGTTCCATGAACTTTAGACTCATATTTTCTTTCATACCAAATAGCATCACACTTTTCCATGGTGAAACATTGAGGAAGACATGATCACCTAACTCAAGAGAAAGATCCTTCCTCCTGTTGTCTGCATAAATTTTCTACCTACTCTGAGTGGTTCTCATGTGTTTCTGTATTAGCTAAAAAAATTTTCCAACTCTTATTCCAATTATGGTCCCATAAACTTCCTTTCACCCACTTCATCCCAAAAACTTGGTGTTCGACACCGCTTCCAATATATTTCCTCAAATAGTGCAAACTGTATACTAGAATGAAAACTGTTATTATATGAAAACTCAACCAATAAAATATGTTGGTCCCAAATTCCCCGATAATCCATTGAGAAAGCACATAGCATATCCTCCAAAGTCTGAATTGTTTGTTCTGACTGCCCGTCTGATTGAGGACGAAAAGCTGTAATAAAATTTAATTCAGTACCTAAGGACTTTTGAAAGCCTTTCCAAAAGTTATATATAAACCTGGTATCACGAACAGATAAAATGTAGAGGGGAACTCCCTTCAACCTGATTATCTATTTAACATAAAATCGAGCAGGTTGATCTAGAGACAAAGTATCTCGAATATGAAGGAAATGAGAAGATTTAGTCAATCGATCAATAATAACACAGATTGCATTATTACCTCGATATGTCTTTGGTAATCCCACAGAAAATTCCATGGAAATATTTTTACATTTCCACCCTAGCACCAGTAAAGGCTGAAGCATCCCTTTCGGTAACAGCCGCTCTGCTTTAACATGCTGACAAGTCAAACACTTCACAGTAAAATCGGAAATATCTCGTTTTAATTCCATCCCACTAGTAATACTCCTGCAGATCATTGTATATCTTAGTACTTCCATGATGAACTGAAAACGGGGGACTATGAGCCTCACCTAACAACACATTCTTCAACTGTGAATCACAAGGCACACATAATCTCTTTGTAAACCTCAAAACAAAATCATTATCAATGTTAAATTCAGGAAACTTACCCTTCTGAACCGGCTCTACCTTTTTCTGAAACCCACTATCTTTCTTCTGAGGTTGCTTAATTTTGTCTGATAGAGATGATCTCACTGACACATGAATAAAAATAGAAGTAATTCCTACACCAAAAACTTCTTTGAAAAATTTCATCAAATCAAAAACCAAAGGATCTCGTTCCAAATATAGCATGGTTAATGAAGCATTACGTTCTTGACTCAATGCATCATCCAATTTATTTTCTTTTCCCAAATGGTAATTAATTCTACAATCATAATATTTGATTAATTTTAGAAATCTCTTCTGTCTCATGTTCAATTCTTTCGGAGTGAATTTATACTTTAATCTTTTGTGAACAGTATATATTTCACACATTAGTCCATAAAAATTATTCCTCCAAATTTTTAGAGCAAAAACAACATTAGTTAATTCCAAATCATGTGTAGGGTAATTTACCTCATGAGTTTTCAACTGACGTGAAGCATTATAATTTACCTGATCATTCTGCATTAAGACGCAACCAAGTCCTTTCAACGAAGCATCATTGTAGATAACAAACTCACCATTCTTGGAATGAAGTTCCAAAACTAGAGCATTCAACAATATTTTTTTCAACTCTTGAAAACAATCATTACATTATTTTGTCCATATAAACTTAACTCCCTTCCATGTTAGCTTAGTCATTGGACTAGAAAATTGTGAAAAATGTTTCAACAATCCTTCGGTAGTAACCTGCCAAACCAAGAAAACTATGAATCTCGATTGCATTTGTGGGTCATGTCCATTCTTCAACAACTTTTGTTTTATCAGTATCAACAATTATGCCATTTTATTGAAACAATGTGACCAAGGAAAGAAATTTGTTGTAACCAAAACTCACACTTGCTGGATTTTCCATACAGTTTAGTTTTTTAACGGTTTGCAAGATAGCCCTTAAATGACTTTCATGCACCTTTTTTCTTTTAGAAAACACCAAAATATCATCAATGAAAAAAACCACAAACTTATCCAAGAACTAATGGAAATTTCTAATCATAAGTTCCATGATTAAAGCAGGTGAATTGGTTAACCCAAAAGGCATAACTACAAATTCATAATGGCAATATCTAGTATGAAACGCAGTCTTCAGAACGTCATCTTCTTTTACATTCAACTGATGGTACCCTGACCTCAATTCAATCTTTGAAAAATACCGAGATTTCTAAAGATGATCAAACAAATAATCTATATGAGGAAAATGATACTTGTTCTTAATAGTGATATTATTCAGGGCTCTATATTCAATGATAAGTCTCATTGATCCATCTTTATTTTTTACAAACAAGATAGGAGCACCCCATGCTGATGTTCAAGGTCGAATGAACCTATTATCTAATAACTCATGTAATTGATTCTTTAACTCTATAAGTTAAACTTGAGCCATTCGATAAGGGGGTTTTGAAATTGGCTTATAATCATGAACTAATTTAACACGAAATTCATCTTCTCGATCATGAATAATACCAGGCATCTCATCAGGAAAAACATCAAGATACCCATTTACCACTGGCACATCATTAATCTGAACAGTTCCTTTATTGTCAACAATATGTGCAAGGTAACATTCATTTCCATCTTTTACTTGTTTCTCAACATCCTGATTTGTTATCAAAAGCAACGGTTCTCTCTTGTACCTAAACTGAAAATCATTATAAAAAGAGACCTCTTTAGCTCTCTGTTAAATCTTAGCATGATAAAAAGAAAGCCAATCCATGCCCAAAATAACATCATGCTCTACTAGAGGTAAAACAATAAGGTTTGTAGGTAGATTATTTCTGCACACAAGGATAAGAAGGTTCTTATAAATTCTTTTTGACTCAACGTTCCCTCCGAGTGTTTCTACCATAAGTTCAGGATTCATATCTTGAGATGGAATTCCCAATTTACTAGAAAACTTTTCAGAAATGAACGAAAGTTTTGACCCTGAATCAAACAACAAATTGGAATAATCTGAACAAACAAACAGTATACCTGGTACTATCTTCATTCGATGGCCCAAAATCTACTGAAGTAGTTGCAAAGGATTTCACCACCCCTTTCTACTTTTATTCTGGCTTCTTTAACCCAGTTGTGTTCTTCATTAGACACTAATTTTCATAATGACCCATTTCATTACACTAAAAACATCTTACCGTTGGGTTATCATTTCCATATTGACAATATTCTTTACAATTACGAGCAAAATGACCAGATGTACCACACTGAAAGAACTTTACAGACTTGGATAAACATTCTCCGGGATGAATTGTACCACACTTCTCATAGGATGGATATTTGGTTTTCTTACCTCCCTAACTCTTTGATGAATTCTTCCCCTTGGTCTTCCAACTGGACCTCTTATTCTGTTGTTTTTCAAAGAACACCTGATCATTGGAAAACACCATTTCCACCTTCTCTACACATTGAACATGTTTTTCATAATATTTGATCTCATGAGAAGCTAAATCCATTCGATAATTTGGCTTTACCCTGAGTAAAAATGGTTGATTTTACTATCAAGATCTCGTATGAAATTTGGAGCATCCCTTGCCAATCGAGTGATGTTTGCTTCATAAGCAGCCACTAGGTCTTCCTCTAGCCTCAATTCTAGGAATTTTTTTCTATCCTAAGACGAACCACCTTAGGAAAATATTTCTCAATAAACATACCTTTGAATTCGTCCCAGTAAAGATCATCAATCTCATAACTACCCCTGATATTTTTCATCATCGACCACCACTGATCTGCTTTACCTTAAAAACGATAAACAGCAAGACTAACATTTTGATGTTTCAAACACCCAATTACATCAAAAATATTCTCCAGTTCTTTAATCCACCCTTCTTCTAGAACAGGCTCAGATGATCCTCTGAATGATGGGGGATGTTGCCTCACGAAATGTTCCACCACTGACATGTTCCTATGAGATTGATCGGGATGATCTTTTGCATGGATACCACCACCATTTATACCCTGAGTCAACGGTTCCATCACCGCAACAAATTGTTCAGTTCCAATTTTGACCATCTCAGGTTGAGGATTTGGAAGGTTGTCTTCCTCCTAATGTCGTCCCAACATAGATGCCTAGTTTCCTCTACGGAAAACCATTCTGAACACAGAAAAATCCAAGGAGAAGAAACATGGTAATCTTTAAATGCAATATCATTTCAATCATACCATAAATTAATTTATAAATTTAACATTTTTCTAACACCTAATGTTGTCCAAACCGACCTCTGATACCAACTATAAGGCCCCGACCTTGAACATTACATAATGTTGAATTAAATGAATAATTCACATTGAGGATATTTTCAGGTTTATATTTTTAGATAATTAGGACATAACTATTAAATCTCAAAAGTTTAAAAAGTATACAATTCTATATAGTTTCCTTTATTTACAAAACATGATCTCTTGAAAAAAAGAGAGTCATGCCTAGTTCCATGTTCAAGACAGCATGTCTTTTCCTTGATCTCATCCTTGACCCTATTCCACATTATGTCCTTTGAAAATAATTTAAAAAAACTTTGGATGAGCATAAAAAGATCAGTAAGGGATACACAAATAAGGAAAACTGTTAGTTTTTCAAAACAACAAGTAAACCATGAACACTTTATCAAATTAATAATTTTCACCTTTATGAAGTTGTAAAAAATATTCAATGAATAAAAGATCATTACTTACCCTTTTGTAACAAAAATATTACCATAAAACCCATATAAAGAACACATAACGTATAAAGGTAACTTGGGAAATAAACATACTTAAATGGAACAACCATACGGTCGACTTCCACACATATCACTAAATGGAATAGTCATACGCCCGACATCCATACCCAATGCATTGGTAGTTATAACATAACCACCTGTCCTGGTATTCATGGAACCACCTGTCATATGGTTTATCACGTAACCACTCGTCAAATGTCCAAGTACCATTATTAAATCATAAGACATAAAACAAATATAATGGAAAGAAAACATTTCCTCATTTCGATCACAATATATCACTTAATTATATTGACATAACAAATCCATATTAAACCATTTCCAATACAAAAATACATAAAAGAGTATATGGTATTTATTTCATTTTAAAATGATTATGTCTTATTGAGGAATCCAAAGTCCAAATAAACCTCGTGGTAGCGGAAAAGGTCATTTCCACCACGTACGTTAAAAGAAACATTCCTTTTTGTCATTTAGTAAAACGCTTCTTAGAAAAAGATTCCTTTTGCATAAAATTAAAATTCAAAGGGTTTTATACACCGTATAAAATAATTTTTTGTATGAGAACAAAATATTCCTCAATCAAAGGAGATTGAGACGAAATCCCTTACCCCGTGTCCGACGTGACACAATTTCTCTTTAATCTCCTGAATAATAAACAAAAGTTAATTTATACTTGATTATGAATCTTTTTCAAGTTTATAATTCCTTTTATATAACTTATTTCCATGATATAAACATTATTAAATAATTTATGTTAATAAAGTTCATTTTATCGATATTTGGTGCTTAAGTCAACAATGGACTTCTTACAATTACATGTTGTTCATGTGGTCAAAAGATCATTATATCCAGAATTATATTAATGATTTGAATATCATATATATCATATATATCCATCATATACTTGTATATATAATATAATATAACATTTAGAGGTATGAAATGAAATGCACTGTTCATGGAGACGGAAAACCGTACGTACGCATGAATGCTACTTTTATTTCTATTTCGTATATAATGGAGGGAAATAATAATGATATAAAGGTATATTATAATTCTAGTATAATATCATATATAATATAATTATCTCCTTCCTTTATACATCCCACATATGGCATTAACGAATCAAATCACTTTGAGGGGGCGGTAGTCTGCACTTCCTAAAATGAAATTATCGTATTTACCCATAATGGAAACCATAAAGGTATGCCATAAAAAATTACAGAGGCATAAGGAAAACCTAAAAATAATATATTTCATATATAAATAGAGTGACATCTTAATGGAAACCATGAATGGTGTTAAAATAATATTCAAAAATCATTGTTTCGTGAGGAAAAAATTCACCATCCACTAAAACAGTATGTTCTTTAACCATTAGACGAAGGTGTGTGTAAGTGTATCTCGAATAATTCTCATAAAAACATCCTAGTATATTGAAAACACTGGTTTTGTTATAGAAGAATGGTATAAAAATAGTTTAGGGGGTTGGATAAGCAAAATAAAACAAAAGGACATAAGATAAGACATTACCTTTAAATCGGGTAACTCCCTTTGGATTGAACCAAAAGGGTTTCTTGAAGAGATTTATTCCAAAGGAAAGGCTTCTAGGATATGTAGAGGGATGCGGATAGATAATATGATCATAGCATGGCCAATCCAATGGCTTGAGAGGTTTGAGTAGGGTGGTAGAGGTGGATGGCTTTTATAAGAGGGAGGAGTGGCACTCTTGGAATGTTATAAAATGTTACTTTATTATAAAAACTTTTCAGATTTTAAAGGTCCCAAAAGGATATATTTATAGACTAAGTTTATAAGAGATATAAATACACTCATCCAATCGGTTTTTGACAAGTGTATGTATTATATTTGAAATTATCTTTTCATTTTATTTCAATAGTTAAATAATGAGGTAATTAATGCATCATCATGGTGTCATAAATAATTTAATTTATTTAATGTCTAAAAATTTTAAATAAATTATCATGATTTAGGAAATTTTTTTATATTTCTAATGAATATTTATAATCTACAATATGAGTTGTATAACCCCATGTAAAAATTGTTTAAGTAAAACAATACATGTTTGTGACATATTTTTTTTTACTTTAAATAAAAAGTTATTAATGTCATTTTCTTACACAAGTGGCTCTATGGGGAACCCAAGATGACCCATGGATTTTTCTGTTCATCCATGACAAATAAAATAAGGGTAGGACATGTGTCATGTTATGTTAATATTATTATAACCTTATTTTTACATTAAATTACACTAATTACCTATAATCGCGATTAATAAAACATAAAAGTTACTATTCACCAAAAAATTATTTTAATCCCATTGAACCACATTTTTCTTCCTAATGATAACCATGTATGTCATATTTTTTAAATTCAATTCACAGAATTGGTAAAATTTCATTTAAACAAAATATCATTTTTTACTACCACTTAGTGGATTCATTATTCATCAAAAATTGATGTTTTTCAGAAAAATACCAAAAATTCACCCTAAGCTATTATTGATATTCCAAATTCAAAAATGATGTCTATTTTAAAAAATTAAAAACATATACGTTTCATAAATAATTTAATAATTAATTCTCGAGGTCAAAACAAATAGTGTGTTTTTAAGAAGCAATATCTATCAAAAGGTTGACACTTGTTTAAGTCCAATTTCAAAGTGAAATTAATTCCAATGAACAACATTAGATTAAATTGAAAGAATATATTGTATTTTCACATTAAAACCAATTCAAATGATAATATAATCATATAAATAAATTAGATTAAATTGTGGTTTTGAATTAAAATACATCATTTTTCACTATTCATTAAAAAATGAACTTTATCGGGAAAATACCAAAAAAATTACACAAAGTAAATTTTTAGGTCTCGATTCTAAAGAAGAATTTTAATTGGTCCAGAAAATGTATATGAGTGACCAAAACTATATTTAAAAAGGGTTCTCCATCAAAAGGCGTTAAGTCGACCTTTTAGTGAATATTATAGTATTTATGCCTAAAATTGAATTCTTTTATTATTTTAAACTTTATCATTTATTGGATAAATGTAAAAACATTTAACAAACATATATAATAATATTTCAGTTATTTCTATTCATTCCCGCCAATACAATGGCTACGTGTTATCTAACATTTAAAATAATATTATTATATTACTGTTGTCCAACGTATGATTCCAAAGAAACTCGTTGTTGTGTATCAGGTACGCTATCGAACATAGAATCCCCTTTAAAGTAAAATTAACATTTAATTCTCAAATATTAATAAATACGAAAATTTATTATTCATTATATACCTGGGATGATACAGTAGTTACAGGTTTTCATTTTTTAATGTAATGTAAATATTATTTATGTATCTAGTATTTCCAAGTCTACTAATCTATTAGGTCTTTACATACATGATCTTTTGTGATCATGCCAATGTTATTTTATAATGCATTGACATTGGGTAACTGGGGTTGGGGCGTTATACTTCCCCCCATCTCAAAATTGTTACCCTGCAATCCTGTTCACATATTAATAAAGTGGGGGTATTTTTCTCTCATAGAAATTTCATATTCCCACTTTACCTTTTCAACCATGTAGTTTTTTCCCAAAACATTTTCATGATGAATTACCTTATTCCCCAAAACAATATTTTTTTAGTAAACAATTTGGACTTTTTGTTCTTTATAATAGTCATTCTCTTCAAACTGAACTAACTATGGACTCAAAACATAAGATGGATCTGTCCAATACATTCTCAATATAGAAACATTAAAAACATTGTGTACATAGGATAAACATGGCTGTAAATTCACTCTATAGGCAACTAATATAACATTTTCACTTATTTCATAGGCTCCAATGAACCTCAAAAAGAGGTTTCCCTTGTTACCAAAATGAATCACACTTTTCCATGGAGAAACTTTGAGAAAGGCATTATCACCTACCTCAAAATTATGATCCATCCTTCAGTTATCTCCCCAAATTTTCAACTTGCTCTAAGCTGTTCTCATGTTCATTTGAATCAACGGAACTTTTTCTTCCATATCTTCTACCATGTATTTTCCATCAATATCCTTTCAACTACTTCATCCCAAAAAGATGGAGTCCAAAACTATGTTCCATATAATGCCTCAAATGGAGACATCAGTATAATGGAATAAAAATTTTAATTATATGAAAATTAAACAATAGAAATATATTGGTCCCAAAATCCCTAGTATTTTGTTGAGAAGGCACGTTGCATATCTTCAAATATATAAATTTTTATTTATGACTTCCCATCTGATTATTGATGAAAATATGTTCTAATAATTAATTCAATACCCAAATAATTCTGAATGCCTTTTCTAATGTTTGAAGTAAACATGAGAACATTATTAGATACAATGAGGTTGGGAACTCCATGAAACCTGACTATCATCTTAACATACTACTGAGAATGTTGATATAGAGATAGATTATTTTGAATTGGATGAAAATAATTTGATGCAGTCAATTGATCAACAAAAAACATGATTGTATTGTAACCTCAAGATGTCTTTGGTAATCCCCCAATGAAATCCATGGACATTTTTTACTATTTCCACTCCAGCATTCATAAAGGATGAACCAACCCATTCAATACCATCCACTCTACATTAACCTTTTGAAAATTTGAACACTTCACATTAAAGTTATAAATATCCCTTTTCATTCCATCCCACCAGTAATACTACCAAAGATCTCAGTATATTTTTGTACTACATGGATGAACAGAAAATGGATAACTATTAGTTTCACATAACAACTCAGTCTTCCACTGTGAATCACAAGGCACACACAATATCATACCAAATCTCAAAAATACAATCATTATATATGTTAAAATCATGCAAATTAACCATCTAGACCCACTCTAACTTTTCTAAATCTCACTTTCTCCGTTCTCCACTTTCTTAATTTTGTCTGATAGAGATTATTTCACTGAAACCTGAAAAAAATAGTGGACTTCCATACACCAACATCTTTAATGAGAATGTTCATCAAATCATTTATAAAAGGATATTATTCAAAAAACATGGTTTTTCTTCCAATACTCTTTCGACTCAAACCATCATCCACTTTATTTTCCTTTCATGGATGGTAATGAATTGTGAAATCATAATCCTTTATTAATTCCAGCAATTTACTATGTATCATGTACAATTATATTTGAGAAAATATATATATATATATATATATAACAATTTTGTTCAGTATAAATTTCACATTTTACATCATATAGATTATTTTTTAAAATATTTAATTTAAAAACTACCTCATCAAATTCCAAATCTCATGTACGGAAATTTAACTAATGAGGTTTCAACTAACATAAAGCATAACTAATTACCTGTTCATTCTACATTAGTACACAACCATGTCATTTCAACAAAGAATCACTTTAGATAAAAAATCTCTATTTATAAAAGGATATTCCAATTCTAGAGCATTCAGTAATCTTCTTTTCAATTCCTAAATACAATAATCGCATTATTTTTTCCAAATGAACATAAAATATTTTCGTGTTAACATAGTCATTGGGCTAGATACCTGTCAAAATATTTCAATAGTCCTCTGATAATAACCTTTTAAACAAGGAAAATTATATATCTTAGTTATATATGTGGGTCTTGTCCATTCTTCCACAACTTTTGAGTTAGAAGGATCAACAGTTATTCCATTTTCTAAAGAATATGTACAATGAATGAAATTTTTTGTAACCAAAAATCACACATTCTAAATTTCACATACAATTTCTATTAATTTGTGGTTTCAATGACAACCCTTAAATTACATTCATATTCATATTTACTTATGGAATAAACCAAAATATAATAAATAAACATAGCCACAACATATCTAGGAACTCACTAAAAAATATATTCATAAGATCCATGAATACAATAGGTGAATTGGATAAACCAAAAGTCATAACATCAAATTCATAAAGGCCATATCTAGAATAAAACATGGTCTTCATAATCTATGCTTCTTTTACATTCAATTGATGGTATCTCGACCACAATTCAATCTTGAATTTTTTTTGATCTCACTATATCTAATCAAAAAAATCATTGATATGAGGTAGAGGACAGTTGTTATTGACATTGATTTTATTCATTTCTCTATAATAAATGAAAAGTATCATTGAACCATATTTCTTTTTAACAAACAAGACAAGATAACCCCATAGTGATGTTCTAGGTCGAATGAAACTGTTTTCTAATAACTCTGAGAACTTATTATTTAATAATAAATGTTCAATTTGTGCCATTAGATAAAGGGATTTTGAAATTAGATTAGTATCATGAACTAAGTCAACAGTAAATTCAACATCCTGATAAGGTATTATACTGGGAAACTCCTGAGAAAAAATATCATTGTAATTATTTACTATTGGAACATTGTTATTCTGAACATTTCATTTTTTTAATAATATATGCAAGGAAACATTTATTTCCATATTTTCCTAGTTTTCCATCTAATTGGTATATTATCAAATTATTTTTGTTCATTCTTCTACAAAAACTAAAATTAATTCTTAAATGATACTTATTTAGCACTACATTCAATCTTATCATGATTAAAAATATCCAATATATACAAAAAATAACATCAAGAAATATTAAGGAAAAACAATAAGGTTTGCAGGTAGATTATTTCCACACACAAGTATAGTAAGGTTCCTATAATTTCATTTTGTCTCAAAATTTCCTCACAGTGTTTTTACCATATTTTCAGGATTCATATCATGTGATAGTATATATAATTTACTATAAAACATCTTATAAATGAAAGAATGTGTAGACCATGAATCAAACATAACAATGGTATAATCCTAATAAACAAAAAGTGTATCTGATACTACTTCATTAGATGTACCAACATCCGCTAATGTTGTTGAATAGGGTTTCATCGCCCTTTTATGCTTGTAGTCTGGCCGCTTTCCCTTAGTTGTGTTTTTAGTTGGACATTCGTTTTCATAATTACCCATTTCATTTCACTTAAAATATTTTACTGACTGTAAAACAGATTTTGTCTTACCATAAAAATGATATTTTTATTGTAATTTCCATCCTTATGACCCATTTTACCACATCAATATCACTTACCAGAATTCAAAAAACATTCCCCAACACGATTTTTACCACATTTTTCACAAACTATAAACTTATGTTTCTTACCACCAGACATTGTTGAAGTGTGCTTCCCTTTCCTCAGCCACCACGACCTCTTATTTTGTTGTTTGTTAAAGAATAGTTGATCATCGGAAAACTCCGTTTTCACTATCTCCACTAATCAAACTAGATTTTCATAACTTTTTATATCTAGAGAAGAAAATTCCGTTCAATACATTGTCTAAAATCCTGAGTAAAAATTGTAGATTTTACAATCAATATCACGTATGAAATTTGGATCATTCTTTTATAGTCGAGTGAATTTTGTGGCATACGTAGCCACTAAGTCATCCTACAGCCTCAAATCTAAAAATTATTTTTACATACTAAGAAAACCAAACTTTGTAAAAAAAAATTTATTAAAAAATTACTTGGAAATCATCCCAATCAAAAGCATCAATCTCCTCACTATCATTAATATTTTTTACCATATACCACCACTGATCATATTCACCTTCAGAATGATAAACAAAAAGACAAATAAATTGATGTTCCAAACACCCCATGACATCAACAATCTTCTCCCGTACTTTAATCCACCTTCATCTCGAACATGGTTAGATGATCCCTTGAATGACGCAAGATATTTGCCCATGAAATGCTCAACTACTGACATGTTCCTTTGTTGTTGATCTGATTGATCTCATGAATGGATACCACAAAAATTTGTATCCAGGGACAAATATTCCATCACTGTATCAAAATGTTCAGTTCCTATTCTTACCATCTTAGGTTTCTGATATCGATTGTTTTTTTCTAACTCATGTCTTCCCATCATAGATTCACTCTTCCCTCTATGGAAAACCATTCCGAACATAGAAATATCATATGTGAAGAATCATCGTAATCATTAAATTCTATATCATTTCAATATTAAGAAAAATTAGTTTCTATAAATTATTATATCAATACCCTAACTCTTAATGTTTTTTAAAATAACCTTTGATACCAACTATAAGGCCCCAGAAATAAACATTACAAAATCATGAATTATGTTAATAATTTATATTGGGTATATTTTCACGTTTAGTGTTTTATAGAATTAGTCCATAACTATTACATTACAATTTAAAAATTACAAAGTAGATACTTCTACTCTATCCAGTTGTTTTCACAATAATAAAAATCATTAAATAATACAAGAGTTGTTTCTTTATATAAATCTTATTGAATTATTCCTTTCCCTACTCCATATTTATACCCAGTGAAAAACATTTCAAAAATACATGAGCTGAGTATAGAAAGCTCAGTAAGGGATTTAAATCATGGAACAAAAACATTAGACCAACATCACATAGAAATCAATGAAATTAAACTTTTAAATATTTAACATACCACAAAAAATCATAAGTTTAATGAATAAGAAATGGAATTAAAAAAATTAAAAAGGTAACTTGAACAATCCATAACATAATTAAATTTCAGCTTTCATAGCTACACATAGAGTTATGTTTGGAATTCCCATCATGGTATACTCCATAAATCTCTTTGGAGAAACATCAATGTTTACCTTTTTCGTATTATCGAATGCATTCGAGAGCTATCTCGGCCTCACCCGTCCTATGTTTACCACGAAACCATTGATATACATAAAAAATTTCCAAAAACCATCCCATTTTCATAACACATAAAAAAAACCCAAATCAAATTTATCATTTCCAATTTTGATTAACAATATATCATTTCATTATATGGAAATATTCAATGCTTTATCAAAACCATTTTCAATACCATTTTAAATGTTTAATAAAGTGATTTTTTATTCAATTTTTCCCATACAACTTTGAAACAATGAACGGAATTAGCATTTTAATACATTAATATCCATATAAATAAATACTTAATACCATTTTAAAAACATGGGCACTAATAAGAATAATGTAGGGAAATAAATCTTCACAACATCTAAATTGATGTTTGAGTGAAAGAGTCTGGAAACTCCTTAGAAACACATCATTAAAAATAATTATATAATGATATCAAAAAAGAATATAATATAATAATAATAATGAGATTCAATATATAATATTTCAATGGGTAGTATATATACCATATAGAATTAAAGGGTTCATAATATCCTGAAATTCCTCAATTAAATGAGACTGAGACGTAGCCCCTTAGAAATATCATTTCATAAATAAAATATATTAATTATGTGTATTAAATCTATTTACACATAATTAATGTACTAATAAAATATAGGACATAAAAATTTATTTCTCACATAATTATAGCACAACATAATCAAGATGATGACGATCAACCCAAAGAATGGAAGTTAGGATAAAAGGTTCACTTACTATGTGTCCAACTTGACTCGTTCATTCTTTAACCACATGAATAATAAACTAATGATAATTTAAACTTGAATCCATAAATTTTCCATGTTTATTATAACTTTTATAAAAAAACAACAATTTCATAAACATTACTTTATCCATTATGTTAGTAATAGTCCTTTTGTCGATATTTGGTACTAGAGTCAAAAATTAACTTCTTATAATTACAATTTGTCCATGTGGTAAAAATTACATTTTCTTCATAATTATATTCATATTTTTGATATCACTAATACCATATATATCTTATATATATATATATATATATTTGTAATTTTATATAACATATGGTGATAATAATGAAATGCACCGTTCATGGAGACCGTAAACTATACGTATGCAAGAGCACTACTTTCATTTATATTTTATGTTTAATGCAATGAACACAAAATGATTCAAGGGTATATTATAATTTTAGTATAATATCATATATAATATCATTAAATCCATTTTTCATACATTCTACGTATTGCATGAACGAGTCATATCGCAGTGAGGGGGCGGTAGTCTGCTCTTCCACAAATAAATTTATTGTATTTAAAAATTATGGAAACCTTAAACGAATGAAATAAATGAATAATAAAGAATAATAGAGACAACATAAATATAACATATATCACATATAAATAAAATTTCATCTTAATGTCCACCATGAGAGGCGGTAGGAGATAATTGAACAATTTTCATTTTGTGGGGGAGTAGTTCGACGTCCAAAGAAACAATATATTCGTATCAATTAGATGGTGGTGTGTGGAAATGTAGTTATAATAATTCTCATAAAAACGTACTAGTGTATTTAGGATACTGTTACTAAAATAAAATTATGTTATAAAGAGATTATATTTGGTTAGATGAGGAAAATAAAAGAAACGATCTTGTGAGAAGACCTTTCCTTGAAATTGGGTAACATACTTTGGATTGAACCAAAATGATTTCTTGATGTGCCTTATTCATAAGTTAAGGATTATAGGTGGAATAGAGTGATGTTCATGATTTTATTAGGGTAGTTTTTTGATGAGGAAAGGGGTCTTTATAGGTGGGAGTAAGGGTTAGAGGTGATTGCTTTTTATAAGGGGGAGGAGGAGATCTTTTGGAATGTTTGAAAATATTATTTTATTATAAAATTAATTTCAATTTCATATTTTCTCAAACTAATTTAATTCAATTTTAATGTTATTATGTTTTCTAAATCTTATAGTACAATGGGTTTTAGACATGTTTATGGAATACATTTAACCTTCTCTTTTAGCATTAACCTTTAGTTATCAAGTTTAACTTTTATCATGTCCTCTTCTATATTCATTATATATCGTAAATATATTTAATATAATATTACAAGATAACAAAAATATATCATTAATGACATTTTTTACATAATATATGTCGTTAGGCATAATCCTATATTTTTAGAACTATTTTTTTCATTTAATAAAATAATTATCGTTTTAAAATATCATTTATGTCAATTTATAAACTATGCATATCAAGAATTTTTAAAACTCTATAAAAAATTGATTATTTTGAACGAAATCACCATTAATTATAATATGAAACGTTTAAATTATCACTAAAATTATTACATGGAATAAAATGTTTCAAAATAAATTTATTTTAATAATTATAATCTCACTTATTTAAATCTTTTATTTATGAAAAAACCATTACATAATCATTGTGTCATAAATACATTCATATATTTGATGTCTAAAAATAATAAATAAAATACCATGATGTAGTAAATCATTCTATATTTTTAATTAGTATTTATAATTTAATATATAACTTATATAACGAACTATAATTTTTTTTACTAAGATATATATATTTATGTTACATTTTTCTTAACAGTAACTTATTTTTTATAATGCGTCATTTTAAAATAAAAGTAGTTGCATGGTGTCCCAAAATGGACCCAAGGATTCACATGATTGGAAATGTATCAGAAAATTATATTAGGACATGTGTTATGGTAATTTAATATTATTATATTCTTATTTCCTTACCCTTCATTACCATATTTTCCTTTTAACTATGGTTAATAAAATATTTAATGAAGATTCTATTCATAATGTATAAAAATAATATTTATCCATTTACAATATTTGGACCTCCTTATTAGAAATATGAAATCCATTTTCCAAATCCAAAACACAGAATTTTCATAAATGAATTTAAAATTAATTTCCATTGTCAAAACCAGACAGCGTGTTTTTAAGAAATAATAACTATCAAAAGATTGATATTTATTTATGTTAAATTTCAATGTAAATTTACGTATTATTACCAAAATTAAATTAAATGGTTAAAATATAATCCAATTACACATTAAAAACATTAAAAAGAACAATCTTACTATATTAATCAATTATATTAACTGACAGTTTGGATGTAAAATGCTGTATTTTTACTATTCATAATAAAATGAACATTATCAGAAAAATACAAAAATTTCATCAAAAGTGAATTTTGATTACCTTATTATAAAAAATAATATTAATTTTTAAAATATAAAATATAGAAGTAAAAAAATAGATATAAAAAAGGCTCTCCATCAAAATGTGGTTAGTCGACCTTTTAAATAATATTAGATTATATATGCTTAGAATTGGATTCATTCTAATTTTAAGCCTCTAAATTTTACTGGATAAATTTAAAAACCTTAAACAAACATTTATAACCATATTTTAGTTATTTTTGTTCATTCCCACAAATAAGACTCTTAGGAATTAACTACCATTAAAAATAATACTATATTATTATATGTTTTTCAGTATGGCATAGTATTGTGTGCAACCTGAGCATTCAGAGCAACCCATTGTTGCATGTCAGGTATGCCATCAAACGTAGCATCGACCATGAATTAAAATTATTATTTAATTAAAAAGTCTTAATAAATATTAAAATATCATATTCTTTATATATATGGTATGTTACATATCATGTACTTTTAGTAGAGAAATTTTATCAATTTCTATGGGGTTCAAACATCCAAATTCTATTTTGTTTTTTAAATGTATATTAATATGAAAAAAAATGAAATTCTAAATGATGTTTATTCTAAAATTTTCTATTTCATTAATGAGATAAGTCATTTTTCAATGAACACATCCATATTTTCTTTATCCCATGATAAATTCCAATCACGGGTTCCACATACTAGTGCCCCGAGTGGGTCGGTCACATGACCTCTATTGGGCATCCCTATATTCCATAGGCTACAGAATAGAAAGGAGGGTTTGACATGAGAATCATTGTGATATTAGACTTTACTTTTTCAAAGTAATATAACATCATAAATATTAGTAACTATAGAAGTAGCTATATATATAATAAACAACCCAAATATATCATAGTAACGAAAAAACGAAATACAATATCGAACTGATGTAGAAAACATGTCATGATAATGTATGTTTCATGTGATAAAAATGAATCCCAAAAAGAAAGGCACTAACCACTCCCAACAGGTCCTGAACCACGCTTGGTTCAATCAACCATGTCTTATCCCAACTCATCCTCCTAGCAGAAGACAATTTCCATTACTCTGTCCAGAATTAGTGCAATCTATTTGGGTACAGATTCATCATCCCGATTAGGGTGTGAGTATGACTCGGCAGGCCACCACCAATGATGTCCAAAAAAAATAAACACAAATAATAGTGTATGCAATTTTATAAATAAATAATTATAATGCATAAAAAATAATCATCAAATTTTCAATTAATCATTATTCAAATAGATAAATTATCAGGTCGTCATGGATACATGAAACTCCAATCCTTCATCACCTAATGTCGGATTCTCATAAATAAAACATACCCAGTTCATATTCCATTAATTATGCAACATACAACATATTATATTCATAATGTTTTCGGTTTATAAATCTACATCTATTACCCAGATTATAAAATATGTATATACCTATATATCTATCATGGGAATAGAACATCATGTATAATATCAAACATAACTACATGTATATATTCCAATGGTTTAGTTAATCATTCCTATCAATATAATTATCAATTATGATAACCTATCATCATTTTAGATCATCATGTGTAGCACCCAGTTTATTAATCACCCTGGTAGATATATATTTTTCATAGATCGTTCTATAAAGTCCCTTTTAACAACTACGTATGTATATCATCACAAGCCAAGATAATCATGTCTAGCACCAAATAGATACACCATTAATTAATTAATAAATTAATTAATCCAAAATAATTAATTAATTCCAAAATTAATTATTCAAATCACTTTTTACATTAACAGATTCACCAATGCATTAACCACTCACATATTCAATGTCTTATAATTAATTCATCAATTAATTATTCTAAATTTACAATTATGTAATTTGATATTTAACTAGACAATTAATTATCCCTTAATTCCCAATTCCAAACATTTATAATAAATTTATTTATTAATCATCTTAATTAAAGAAATCATAATATTTTTCAATTCCACAATCCCTCTATTTACACATTGATAATTAATTCACCGAGTAATTATCCCAATTCCTCAATTCCAAATACTTAATAAAATCACATAAGAGCCTTGGAAAAGTTGACAAGTACCCAAAAAGTTCATTCACGATACCCTAGATCATAAATAAGAAGGGACATATTTATATTCTACTATGGTGGTATTATAGTAGGGATTGTAGCAAGTACTGTTTGGTACTATTGCAGTTGGAACTATAAATCTGTTTGAGCTATCAGGACACTAATTTTGTCTGTGAGTCCTTCAAGGACATTGGTCCCCCCATGGGCCTAATTCTAGTTAGGATTTATAGATAACTCAAGGTAATTGGTCCACCTCAAGGCATTCAAGACACATGAAACTATGCTAAAATAAACCCAGAAGACTCTACATGAAGCATGCCCCAAATGTGGATTCAGAGAAAGGTGCAATAAATAAAATAGAGATAATGAATATGGAATAATGGAAGGGTATGGTAAATTCTGTTGGGGAATTAATGTGAAAGAACATGAATCCTATTCAAACAACAATCGGAAGGTTGAGAGATAACATCATGTGGTAGAGGCTGGTGAGGAGTAGTTCTATGTACATGCAGTCTAGATCATTTCCTATAAGATCTTCATGCCATGAAATATCATGAATCCTAGCATTCGTCAAAGTGAACCCGATTAACCCTTAGATGTTGTATTATCAAAAATTAAAAATAAATATAAGGCATTTGGGACATTTATAATATTCATACAAAATAACAATTTAATAAATTACAACATTGATAATTATTTCATCTATTAACTTTCCAAATTCCACATTTTCAATAATATTATTATTAATTCTCTAATTAATTATATAATTCATTGATCTAAAATATCACAATTTCACACCCATATATATTAATTAATTTAATGAATTAATTATTTCATTTGATGATATTAATTGATTATCAACTCTTGAAATTTTATAACTTTCATATACATAATTAAAATCGTTACTATGGGAATTGATTTTTAGACCACCTACAATTACCTAAATATTTAACAATTCAACTAATGGATAACATCTATGAGAATATATTTTCATGGGTTTAAAGAGGTTCCTATGTAAATACTGTTCAATATCAATTCCAATAACATAACATCACTTGGGGTATCACCGCATCGGTGGGTAAAAAAATTGAGAAAGAATAAATTCAAACAATAATACATATAATGGATTGATTCCAATAATGGAACATCCAAAATGGGATGTGGAACTCCATAATCACCAGGAGTGTCTCCATAGATCTATATGATAAATGATGAAGTGAGTTCCAACAAATAATAAAAATAGATCTATTTTAAAATAGTGGGTCAAGAATTTACATGGCATGTATATCAGTTACATGTGCTGAAATGATTTGTAATCATTCTCTTTGAAAAATACATCACAACAAGATTAATTTTATTAAATCTAATTTATAATTACATGACGTATAATCCCATTTCCCAATGTGTAGATGTTCTATAGTTTATTTTTCATCCCAACATAATTTTAAATCCCCAAAAATCACCATCAACACATTTTTTAATACTTAACCAACATATACCTAGAATCTATTAATTCAAATAAGAATACATCCCAAAACATTAGTTCATTTTACCCAAAAAAGGTTCTCTGTCTGCAAACATGTCTAGGATAGTTTGAAATACTTAGAGAGAAATATACCATAAATATAATGGATCATACAATCATCCAAACTTATATCATCATATCAATGAGTTTCACTTCAAACAATATCTATTATTCTGACTAGAAAATATTGGGTCACTATTCCCACATAACTTCTTTTGTTTCCCATGTTTCCAGATATATAATCCAATGCTTCCACAATACATGAACTATTAACATGGCCTTTCCTCAAACACTTTATCAATGTGATTCAATACATGAATTAGATTCTCATAAATGGACACATTTATCTAAAGCTCATTATAATCACATTTATCACATAATAAGGTCTTGGGTGATACCTATGTATTTTTGATAAATAGAAAATGTCATTTAATTGAAATTATTTATATGGAAGATCTAATCGCTATGTCATTGTCTGGATTCCTTAAACAACCTCAAATAGTCCAATAATCATGGGTGTCAACATTCTATGTTTTTGTTTCTTATGATGTCCCTACCTTGGTGACACATAATAGAATACAATATCACCCTCTATAAATTATAGGGGTCATCTCCATCTGTAAACTTACTATTAATGATAACTATATGTCTTAGCCATAAGATTTGAAATTACATGAACCAACATGGACGTCTCGGGCATGAGAATTGTTATGATCAACTATAAATCATCTTCCACTCTCTAGTTTATTACTTATCAACATGAAATACAATAAAGTTTCTTATAAATTTCCTTTTGTATACATTACTTATAACTATTTTTATAAGAAACCCCAATAATTCAAAGTGTGTTTCCCAATACCGAAAAAAAAATCAATAACATGTTCCCAAAACATATCCTCATGTACTTGTATAGTATTCTCTAGATGCACATCTATCTGTTGGCGGAATGTTGTACTCAACAATACCTTTGTAATGTGTACCTTATGAAATACCTTACAAACGATTGAAGTAAAATGTGATTTGTGATCTATAATTATAGTCTATGGAACTATATTTAGATGGAATATCTCCCATATATACATTTATCCCAACTAATCTACTAAAAAATTAAACCATAATGGAAAACAAGTTCTACATTTTTTAATTAATGCTAAAAACCTACATATAACCATTCATCATAGGAGTCTTCAGAAGACCCATCACAAAGTCCATGGTATTGTCATCCCATTTCTAATATAGAATAGAAAATAGTTTCATCAATCATCTAGGTCATTGATGCTTGGTATTCACCTGCCTATAGTTGTTGCAACATCTCACAAACCCTACAATACCCATTGTTAGTTATGACCATGAAAACTATCTTCATAAGATATTATACATTTAGTTCACCACTAAATGTACTTCCCATTATGATTCAAGAAATTACAACTTTATCTCCCCTCACATCCACATCGGTAAAACAACATGGTTCCATATATATATAATGTCGTCCCCATCTATGGTCCAATTTGAAGTTGACTCTCCCCTTAAAAGTTTTTACCCATGGAAAACACTCTTAATCCTTAAACTACATGTCTTATAATTGTCTTAAAAGTGTAAACTCCACTAAAACTGAAACCACAATCATCATCTTATGACATCCCTGAACCACCACATATATCTCATCAAACAATTCCATTATATTACACTAAACACTATACTCTTGAACCGTTTGAGTTTGAGACATCATAATTAAGGTTTAAACAAAATAGTTTCCAATCCTATGCATATAAGACATCTCAAATTAAGATTAAAACATATACAAAACCCATATCCATTACTGAATACTCAAATATCATTACGTGAAAATATACATTAACATATAGTAACCGGTAAACACCTTAGACATCCCTCCCAATAAATAATGCCTCCAAGACATAAAATCATAAACAACAACTATTGCATCGAGTTTGTGGTTAGGGTAGTACCATTCATGTGTCCTCCTCTTCTAAGATACATACCCCATGAATCTATATACATACATCAACATAGCTCTAATTTGGATCCCAAAAGATGCATAATAAACCATGTATTCCTCACACATCAAGGGTAGAATTAGGATCTGTGCTGATGTAAAACGCATTGTCAACTCCTGGAAGGATTTCTAATAAGATTACAAACAGTCATAGATTACCCCTATTTTGGTCAATCCTAATAACAACACTACTAAATGGGAAATTTCTATGTTGAATATTTGATAATATCTAGATGACACCAGAAATCTATGTATATTAGATATTTTCTCAGGATTCTCCCAATAAACCACTACCTATCCCTTCTCTGGTTCCACTAACAAACCATTCTATATGATTATGTGCCCCAAAAAGTGTACATGGTTAATCCAAAACATACTCTTATATTTCTTGGTGTATATCAAATGTACTCTTAGTGTACTCAGAATGATGTCAATATGTTGAAATGATGATCACGATTCTTGGATTGCAACAAGATGTCATCGATAAATACTATAACAATATGATCTACATATAGATAAAATATAGTGTTAATCATGTCCATAAACACTTATGTGGTGTTTGTTGACACAAACCGCATTACGATGAAGACATATTGTTCATACATACTTCTGACAGCATCCCTCAGTATATCAAAAGTCATAACACCCAATATAGGATATAATAATCTCAATTCAATCTTCATGAACATAGAAGCACCTCATATGTGGTCAAAAATATCATCAATATTTAGAAGTGGACACTTCTTCTTCATATTCATCTAGTTAATCACCTATTAATCATTGTAGAAAGAAAACTCCTATAAACATTCTTTGGTATCTATATAGGATATCCCTAAAGGGGCAGTTCTCTGACATATAAACACCTTATTCTCAAAATCCTCCAACACATCTTTGTGCTCTTGAGGATAACTAACTACCCTTATGAATGGGGAAATTGATTTTGGTTTAGCCCCTGACATGAGATCAATGGTGAATTCCACATATCTATCACGTGTTATCCATGATAATTATTTTTGAGGAAACATCATGATTTTATTCCACCACTGGTGAAACATATTGTTTCTTACTCATCCATCATCCAACAATAAACTACTAACTTGGGATATGAGATCTCTATGTTCTTGTGTAATTAGACCTACTCAGACTTCCAAAATATCCCACTCTCCATGGTGATGTTAATGGTAATCCTTAGGATACCATAACATTACTCTCATATGGTAACAATCAATGTGCGATCTGTATAAGAATATCCAGACAAAACGCTTAATTATATTGAATTCTAAAATATCATTAATATATAGATTATATAGAAAATGATATTCTCTAACATCAAGAGAAAATTCAATGTACAAATTGATATCTATAGACCATACTTCCAACAGTGTATCTAAAATCATTTTTCTAGTCATCAACTCCACTACTACGCTCAACACGTTATCAAGCTTGGTAGATTTAAATGAATGAGATCCCCCATTATTAAAAAATAACATAGCTACTATATAAGATAAAAAAATACTACTTCTTATTGATGATATAACCTCACTATGATGAAGTGTATGTTACACCACGTGAAAATGTCCATCCCCTCTTCCTTCTGGTGATATCTGATACCATGAGTTTCATTATAATTCTTATATGAGTGATCTTTCCAAGAAGTACCATGTAAACTGCCTCTTTATCATTGACCAATAGAACTCAAACTTCCAAATTGTTAAGTTGTTGAAGATGACCTTCCACCATTCAAACACAATCTAGCTACACTCTCACTGATCATGTGTCTCGAGTTCCTACACAACCCTTGTATATGTCAAACCTTGAAACATTTATATAACTATGATGGTTGTTAGGGACAATTTCCAGGATGGTGTCATGGCATACATCACTGATTGAAGAGACCTTTCATAATATCCTAATTAATAGATTGTCATGATTTTCCAATTCTCTTCCCACTTCATAGACTAAAGTTCTCAAAATAATTATTTATTATCTTAGAATACATACCTCCAAATCACCTCGAAGGAACCTCCTATCGATTAAAGGATTACTCCTTCATGTTCCCCTTTGAAATGAGAGAACGATTCAACACTTCTACGAATGTACCCATCCTAAATATATTCACCTACGATTTAATTTGACAACTACGTATATCTGTAAATCATTTTTATGAAGAAGCCATATTTAACACTAACACTAGTGAAAAGTGTTAAAAATATTTAAACTATATAGTAGAGTCTATCAATGACATTATCCATATATTCAGTCTCATGAAATAGTCTATTTTCTCATACCATAGTATATATGGGAATAACTGGTCCAAGATCTTCTCTAAATATTTCCTTTAATAGAATACCATCAATCTATCTACTATTTCCCTAGTATCACCACCAACAATTCACTGATCACTAATAAATATAAAACTCAAACATGACCCACTTCATAGTAGGAATCTAAAATGGTCATGTATTGTCTTGATCAACTCAACCATGAACTCAGCTGCTTCTAATCCACCATCTTAAGTAAAATATGGAGGGTGAATCAAAACAAACTCCATTTTCAAATCAAACATACACTTCAAACCCCTTATTTTTACTTTACATGAGTTGCAAGAAGTGATCGTAGTTCTCTTTGAAGTAATTCCATGCTTACTCACCCGAAAATAGTAGTACCTCAAGTTAAACTTCTGGTAAACCTTTTCCATCCATTTCCTCCTTCCATCGTCCAAATATTTATTCTCATGAAGGAATATCTAAACAATTCAAAGAATAGATATTATGAATAGAAATAAAAAATTATAAAATATAATTAAGAGTAATTGTTTTAAAAATTAACAATAATTATTTTTCATATATTTCCATTTATTCAAAATAGTGGTGCTACTAAAACACTTAACCATGTATCAAATAGGTTCTAGTAAATATGGGTAAACACATAATCGTGATTAATGTTTTTCAATTAGACTCCCATTTATTCTCATTTTTATAATTTTTTTTCTGTTATCAATTTCATATTAGCAACCATATACAATATAATTTCTGAAACAAGGGAAAACATCTAGGTTAAATAAAATTACCCAAAACATGTTTCTCCATGAATGGATAAAATGGTTTTTGTCAAA
Organism: Viscum album; assembly: GCA_963277665.1. NCBI lineage: Eukaryota > Viridiplantae > Streptophyta > Magnoliopsida > Santalales > Viscaceae > Viscum > Viscum album. The sequence goes on along the minus strand of OY728143.1, from coordinate 790,969,508 downwards.
AAATAATCTGGAGTTCCTAGAATGATGTATGCAGACTCAACTCTCATGATATTACATGAAATGTGTAAATTATCATAAATGTCAACAACAATTGTCACTACTAACAAAACCTATGACACAGAAGGTGAAGTAACGTTGAAATGTAACAAAAAATAACAACAAAAACAATCCCTCCATGACTACAAGGATTTTCTACTATACATGGGATTGTTACTCCAATGAAAAATATAATTTCCAAACCCTAAGTATTCCATTAATCATGTATACCTTTTCCAAATAGTTTAAGTAAATTTGAAGAAAAGAAACCCATTTGTTATGTCTTTGTAATGTCACAACATTGGTGCCACATAGTGGTTACCCAAGATGGTCAGTCACATGACCTCGACCACACCTCCATTTATGACCAAGGATATCTAAAAGTAGAGAGAGTATGATTAGTCAATCATTGTTAGAATATAACCTCCATTTTTAAAATTAAATAACAACATGAATGATTATAAAAATAGTATATAGAATATATGATAGTAAACAACCCCAATATCTCATAGTAATTACAGAAGAAAATAAAATATCAAACTAAAGTAGTAAACATGTCATTTTATTTTTCTTTTGAATTTTTTAAAACGAAAATCAAAAATAAAAATATCGGCTACTCTCCGTTGGTCCTAAATAACATATGGTTCCCTTAACCATGATACTTAATGAATCTACCACCAAACATATTCCTTTTTCTTTCAATAATTCGTACATCCATGAAATCTATTCAGTTATCAACTAAGATGCTTTTGTGGTGTGTGATTATGACTTAGTAGGCTGCCACCGACAATGTCTAATAAATTCCCATCAAATAAAACTATATATAGTTTTCTATCAAAATAATTAAAATTCTTAAATAAATTATTTTAGAATTATCAATTAAAAATTATTTTACTACGTAACCTCCTAGGTTCTCATTGACAATATAATATCAATACCTACTTTTTCCCACTTTGGATTCTAATCTATATGACATATCAATTCATTGTACACTATTTCGGCCAATTAGCCCATTTCCAATTGCCAATGTTGTGGGTGTCAAAATCTATATCTAGTACCCTAAATATAAAACATGCATATGTCAATATATCTATCAAGTTCATAGAACATAATTTCTAGTATCTCAATTCGGAACATGCAAATACACCATTGGTGTATATCATATTGTATATCCCCTATTCTAAATTGTGAGCACCTATAATTGGATTAGATCCCCATGTCTCACACCCCATTTGTTAATCACATTAATAGATATATCATTGGAGTATATCATGCTGCCAAGACCCAATTTACCAAAAATGGATCTATATCATCATCATCCTTGATCATGATTTCTATAACCTCATTTACCAGCCATTAATTTTTTCATAAGTTAATTAATTAAATACCATTAATTTATTATAAGATTAATTAAACAAATCTATTTGATGTTAAATAATTCAACAATTAATTAATAATTCACATACTCAACATATAATAATTAATTCACTAATTTATTATTCTTTATTTACTATTTAATAATTTTATAATTTACTCAATAATTAATTTACATGGATTCTCAATTCAATAAATTTATAATAAAATTATTAACTAATTATATCTATTACAAAACTACCAATATTCCATCAAATCCCTAATCCCAAAATTTACACCTTAATACTTAATTCTTCAATTATTTAACTCAATTCTTCAATTCCGAATATTCACACAATTCTCGAATTACTAATTTCAATCATTGATAACTAATTTATCTATTAATAGACCTAATTCCACTATTTCTAGAATCTCATAATTAATTCTCAAATTAATTATCTCATTGACAAATAAAAAATATCACAATTTCAAATCAATCAGAATTAATTAATTTTCTTCTTTGACAAATTAAATTATAGAGTTTATTTTTTATAGAAATATGAAAATTATTTAACATTAATATACATAATCAAAACTAGGACTATTGGAAAGGAATTTTAAACCAAATTCATTTAACATGAGGTTAAACCACATTTCTAGTCGCTAACATCCATGAGGATAGATGTAAATTGTTGCGAAGAGGCTCTAAGATCAAGATTTATTAAGATCAAAACTAACAAGGAATTTTTCCAAGGAATATCACCGCATTATGTGGATAAAATAAGAAGGGAAAATGAAATACAACCCAGAAGACTTATTAGGGATTAATCGAATCAATGGAACATCCTGAAGGACTTGGCACACTAAAATCTCCTAGATAGTCACCCTAAGTCAAGAGGATAAATGATGTTGTGGGTTACAATAACAATCATCCACACACCCACTTCAAAACTACATGTTTGGAATTTAACAAGAAAGTGATTTTTTACGCATATTGTAAATATATTTATTAATTTTCACTAAAACCCCACTAGCTCACATTTATTTAATTCAAAACTATGAATATGTACACAATGTGTTTTCCCATTACATGATTTGTAAATTTTCTAAAGTTGAGTTTTCATCCCCTTTTCCATTTAAATCCACTCAACACACCATGAATCCATTTTTTAATACCTAATCCATTTATATATAGACTCCATTAATTCATAGAAACATAAAATCCTTACCATTCGGTCATTTTATCTAACGAAGTCTCTCAATCATGAAACATGATTGGGAGAAAAAAATATTACTTAGAGAGAAAAGTACCTGATATATTTTGGTTCTTACACCCTTACCCCATGAGTTATTTATTCAAGGATGGTTGAAAATAATTGGATCACTTTTCAGTGAATAATCATATGAAGTGGGTTTGAAAAAATGGTAATAGATAAAAAAGATATGATGATTAAGAGTAAAATTAGTTGTAGTATTGATTATAATAACATTGAAAATAAATGTATGTTATTTTTAATGATATTAAATAACATTATAATGATAAAATATATATATATTAATCAAATTCTAATGGGGATACAAAATATGACCCCTAAAGTACATTACAATATTCTCAATTTATATACAACATCCATTCAAACATAATAACATTAATCCTTAAATGACGTTTAATATTTCAAATAAATGGATGCCACTTATGATCCTCAAGTATAATGTCAAATATGTTTCAAAAAATATTGTGATGTGAAAAAAGTATTCGAACATGTAAAAATATTTAGATTATAAAAATGATAATAATTAATCTTATACACCTGTATAATATCCCATCATAATAGCTTATTTTAAAATAAATTATATTATTGCTTACCGATAGAAAGCTTTAATTAATTACTAAATGTACTAATTTTTAGAATTTATAATATTAATCAAAATAAAAACATCTTGAAACCAATAATAAGTGATAGTATGAGGCATCCAAAAAAGAAAAAAAATATAGGAATTCTTATAAAAATTATGATGGATACGTATATAGAAATATAGATTTTGAAACATTGATCTTGAGAGACATTCCAAAAATCAATAAATCTAGGATCAAGTACAAATGAGGTAAGATACATAAATAAATATTATAAATTTTTTTACAATATTATTTAAGAAATTACATAGTAATATTCATTAATCATTATCTAAACACTTTTGTTATTCATATGGTCATGTGAATTAGTTAATGTGCATGAATGGTCACCAAAAACAATATTTTCACATAATATATTACTCGTCTAAAGATAATACCTCACACCCTAAATTTTTCAATACCTAAACGACTTGAAACCATGGAAAAATATCTTTGTCCACACTCACATTATTATAAATCCTTAAAATGACCAAGAATATAGAAGGAATGGTAAAATAATCATATTAGGTATCTTATAAATAAAGGTTAGTTGTGGAACATAGGAGCATAGTAGAATGATCAAATGTAAATTTACTTATCAAATATAAAAATAAATTAAATCAATGTTTCCTCTATTATCATAATGTGAGCATTTTCTTCTATAACCATTACACGATATCAATGCATCTCTAGTAATTACCATGTACCACATGTCTCTTATAATATTGTTTAAATAAAATTATATGATAAAATATCATTGATCATTCTTGGGGTAGGGAATTAAAAACATTGACCCCATGATATTGAATTAATTTTATAAAATTTTGTAAAAATAATCATTAAATCATAATCAATCAAAAAATTTAGAAGGAATTTCATGAAATAATAACTATTATTCTACAAAAATGATGATTCATTGAATCAATGTTCACATGATTATCTTTATTCATTAACCCATTTTCATACTCATTACAAAACATAAATTATTATTGGAAATAGGGAAAAGAAAATTCATAAAAAATATTTGTGTCCTATAGAATGAATTTTGTGAAACTTTTATGTCTTCTATATAATTTATCATAAACCAACAAAATAATTGACAACTCATTGGAGAAATAAAAATGATAAAAAATTGAATAATTAATATCTTATAAAATCAATCTTTTCTTGCATATAAAAATCACTTTCATCTTTATTTATCTTGGTCCTAAAGAATCCAAAATATCTATGCTCACATACATGGTCTTTTATAGTTAATGCACAAAAATATAATGGGATAACAAATCTACATGATAAATAGATTATTGAATTATATCAAAAAATCCATATAATAATTTCCCATTTTAATCATTTAAGAGGCTATATTTGGACTCAGAGTGATCGCTATAATGACGACTTCTCCCAAGAGGTCATCCTCAAGAGTTACCCCTCCAAAATCAACCTTGATCAAGTGGATCCTGATGCTGGATGGATTCTCAGGTGGGATCTACGGTCTTGTGGAGTTTTCTTAAATGATTGGGCTTGGGCATTCTGGGTCCATTATCATTGTCAAGAGTTTCCCAATTCACTGGAATCGGCCAATCTGTACTCTGTAGTGTGGGATTCCTAGTTTCATGTTTACCCACTAACTTTGATCCTTCTAGACTTGCTCAGTCACTGGTGTTAAAGCACTAACACTTTCATCCATTCCCATGGTGAAGTTGGTATTAACTTGTGGGACATCTATCAACTCGGAGGGCTTCCGATCATCGGCGAGATGTATGATGAATTTTATCACACCCCTGATGCATGGGACGATGCCGAACATGTGCCTTCATTGGTGAGGGATCTATTGGTTATGGCGGAGCGGTTGCTAGGTCACCCCATGAGGGCCCGCACTCTTATATCCTATAGCACATGGATAAGGTTATTTGTGAAAACCACTAGCCATGTGATTAAGATCAAGATCCACATGACTCATCCTTCTCAACAATCATGAACTATCCTAGGTTCCTACTAGGATGTTCTAGAGGCGGGCGACTGCCTTTCATGGGGTTACGAGGTGCGTCCCGGTGTTCCGCCTATGCTCAGGCTATCAGGTCTTCTTGAAATGTTTTTGAGAAGGTGGCTATTACCATCTTAGGATATCAACCTAGGTGTCAGAGCTTGCACCCTGATGATGGAATCTGAGTTGGGAGGAGGATTCCTGGTGAATCTAGTCATGCCCAATTTGGCTCGCCTTTACGAATTACTGAGCCACATACAGGAGGGTCGGTCACACTATCACATGTGTGGGAAATTTCAATTCTTATATGGATGGGTAATGATTCATCGTCGCTATTATTAGTATTTCCTTCACATGTTCATCCCACTTATTTCCTTTCGGCCAACCTTTCTCGATGTAGCTGAAGTTCGCTTGAAGTCCCTCACCCTTGATGAAGTCGTCATGCTTCTGAGTGACTTTTCCCAGTTCTCTTTCACTCCCTACCCCACCCCTTCATGTTTCATGGTTGACAACCGCATGGGAGCCTATAGGGGCGTTCATACATGATTTCACTGCAAGATGGGTTGTTTTATGCGCGGATTGACAAGGTTTCTCTGTGTGATTTGTATTCCCCATGTCATTTTTCTAGCCAGTTTAGATGTATGAAACTCTATGTTTCCCTACCCCATCTTCTGTCCTGAGGACTGCACCCGAAAACGCTCCATCAATGGTGGTTGATGTTGATGCGAGAGGGATCTAACACAAGCATTCCCTTACCTGGCATAGGGCAGGCTGCCAGCCTATCCTTGGAGCATGCAAGAATGTGGATAAAGCATTATCACGATGGGATCCTGGGGAAGGCTATCCGGCATATTCCCAAACCATGAGTTAATGAAGCTTCTGTTCCTACCACACCATCCTCATTGGATCTGAGGGAGGGCCGACTAACAGATCGTAGGTCAGTGACATTTAGGGGACATTCCTCTTCCATCCCCTCTATGAAAAAAGTTCCAACGAACCCAACCTTCTTATATGTGGATGAGGATGACTGTGTGGCTTCGGGTCCTTGTGAGACATCCACTGAAGATTTTTCGGCCGATAACGGACTTAGCAACTTGATTCCTAAGCCTGAACCAGGGTTAGAAGCTCCAGACCTATCAGCTTCGGAACCATCTTATAGTGTGCACATGTCTGCACTGGTCGCAATGCCAGACATCATTCCTGTGCTATCTAGCGAGGATACCAAAGATCCTCACGTCATGGCCGAACACAGAGAAGTACAAAGGTGGTCCTGGCCCCGAATCTATAAGATTGTTGTTGAAAATCCTCTAACTGAGATGGATACCAAAACTAATGAACTTCAAAGACTCTTCCTAGGCTTGGGGTCAGGTGGGTTTGACTATCAAAAACATCATTTTCTCACATTTCAGGTCATCGTTTCCCACGAGGAGGTTGTCTCTAGGGTACAAAAACATGCTCACCTCGCCACCTCTCAATGCAGGATACATGGCATTGTCGAAGATATGGTGATGCTCCATCAGCTGATAGCAGTATATATGAGATCTCAAGATCAGGTGACCTCCCTATATACCAAGCTACATGAATGTGAAGCTCAGGTGGTGATGTTGAGTGATCAGTTGTCAACTCTTATAGGTAACCCTAAAGCTATCAAGAATGGGATTAACAATCTCCAAACGACGGTGATGAATACTCATTCGGTGGTTGATGTTGAGGACGGGGAGAAGGCCACACCGGAGAAAGCATGCAATAACCTTCGTCGCACAGCTTCGGATCTGATGGAGAGAGAAATCCAGGCTCATTTGTGATCGTCAGAGCCATTTTTGTATTCCGTTTTACACTTTTGTTGTGGCAATGGAGAGACTCCATCTTGTGGACATCCTCCCCCCTTCATCAAGTGGAGTACAATATTCTATCTATCTCCCCCTACTGTAAAACATGATGATTACCGGAACGACTGTAGAATAAATAACAACTCACTGAATAAGAAATAATCATAATTCAAGAAAAAGAAAAGAATATAAATGATCTCTAATTTTTGGCTACACCATGTGATCCAGTGAGCATAGTTTGAATATTGTTGGTGTTTTGTTGGAAAACCCCAATAAGCTTTTTGTCTTCTATTTTATTTGTTAATAACCAAATTTTTTTGGGCCCATTCGGTGTGAGCCTAGCGGTTATGGCTTGACTTTTGTGTAGGTATCCCTTTCTGAGTTTTCAGCCTAACGGGATTTGCGCATTTTTTTGTGAGCGGTTTAAAGTCCCGATGACAAGACTATCATTACTAATGTTTTAGGTCAAACAGTTTTGAGCAAATATGGTGGGGCGAGGGCCCCGATGAGGTTTGGTTGATTAAAAGATGTCCCAATACCCTTTAGACGCATGTGGGTGGAACATATTTAGATTTGAATGACATACATGGCATGTCTCAAGGCATGTGAGCCGTATCAGCATATAGAAGTTGGAAAGCATTACCTAATGCATAATTTATATTGGTAGACGGGCTAGGAGCGATCAATATGCAAAGATGCTGAGGGAATTGTATGAATAGTCATGCAAAGGTGTCCTTAAGTTAATAACTATCGATTTATGATGTCATACAGACTTAATGGAAGTCCATATTATGGGAACCACCATGAGTGGTTTGGAGAATTATGAAAACCACCATGGGTGGTTCGGAGAGGATGTGTGATGTCCGAAAGGTTTTGGTAACATTTGTACTAATCAGAAGTGTGTTCAAGAGGCCAGTTTACTACTCATTTAGATATCATGAAGGACAGTTGGTGCTTGACACAGTTTAATGAAATGGATCCAGGACATTCTTAAAAATGGAATGACTTCTCCTTGTTCTCGGTAATCTCATCAGAGACGATCCACCATATTCATGCAAGGTTGTGAAAGAGGTTGGTAAACTACTTCTCATAAGGATTCGGAATCCTGGGATGGACATGGGGGCTCAGTGGCCTAGAGGCATACAGAGAGAAGCATTTGATATGTAAATTTTTCTTTTGTTATACGGGCCAAGGGATATCAATATGTAGAGCCACTGGGGGCATGGTATGCATAGTCATGAAATAGTTTCCTTAAACCAATGATTGTATTCTCCCGGTAGTCGAGCAACTTCAGGGATGTTGAAATTCGGGACCACCCGGGGTGGCTTGCAAGAGTTCGGATTTTTTTGAGTACAGAGTATGGTTTCTGAAAATAGGGTTCCTGGATACAGGAGAAACATCCAGGCTACACTTCTCGGGAATGGGTGAATTCATCCCTTATCACGCGAGTGTGAGACAGTGGTTTGTGCAAGTCTAGCCCGTGCAATAAGGGATAGAAGAAATCCCCCACTTTTGATTTAACCCAAGATAGGTTCGACCATGCAGTTTAACATCATGCAGCGAGGACGTGGGGCATTTTGAACTTCTGGGTAGTTTAACGTCATGTGTCAAAGACGAGGAGAATTTTTTCACGATATTGTTCAGTCTAACATTGTGCAGTGAGGGCGGGGGGAATTTTTAAACACAATGTGTAGTTTACCATCGGGCAGCGAGGATGTGGGAATTTTTAAATCCATGAAAATTCATGCGATTAGAGGAATTTATCTAGACGTTTAATGCTCAACATTTGCAGTTTCTCTCCAAATGGAAAATACATGCTCTGTGCAGTTTTAATCATCATGTTGTAAGGTCATAGTTGAAAAGGTAGATCTTGATAAAAATTTTACTGGCCCTGAATAAATTGGTATGTCTAATACGTGGATATGGGTTGATGGACTAAATCATGGTTTTGGGGCTTCATGGATCAGGAGAGATGATATGTGGGCTCTGAGGCCAGTATGCGTACAAGGATAGGAAGACTTTCTCCCGAGGAAATTTGACCTTTGGTAGACGGGCCAGTGGATATCAATATGAAGATCCGCTGAGGGCATGGAATGCGTAGTCATGAAATGGTGCCCAGGGGTCGATATATTTTTTCTTCTGAAGCCAATGAATAATTATGAGGATCCACGATTGACCGGGCCACGAAATCTGTCATGGGTACAGAAATATCTGGACATATCGAGGATGTTCGTACCTAGTTGTTATTAAGTCTTGAAGAGTTCACCACACCGATTTATCTTACGTATGGTGTATACCATTACTCCATGTATTTTGACGTTGTGTGGTAAGGATGAATTACTATTAGTTTAGCGGTTGTAGAGTTTGGACCATTGGGTTACTATTGCTACAATTACCCGGAAGGCAACTGAGTTAGGAGGCTTTGGTATAATTTTTACAAGTGTCGGGGACTGAGGGTGTAAACTGTAACTCTTGGGTTACCCAGATCAAGAAGTATGACATGGGGGCTCTGAGTCCGGTAAGCGTACGGAGCTAGGAAAAGTACTGCCCTAGGAAATCATGCCATTGGTAGATGGGCCAGGGTTTATCAATATGCAGAGCCGCTGAGGGCATGGTATGCATAGTCATGAGAAGGATTCCATGGTTCAATAACTTTCCACTCCCGATGGCCATGTATGATTATGAAAATCTGATAATGCTCACATTGCAGAGTAAGGCATATGGGGATAATGGTGTCCAAGCATACAAGAAACAACTTCACCACAATTGTCCATCATGTCAATGTAGCCCAACTCTAGCTTGATGTTCATAAATTCATATCGTCATGTGAACCACAAAAGAATAAATAGTCTAACTAGGTAGGGATACCCTGGAAAAAATTGGATGTGAGAGAGGAATGATCATTTTAACCACTGCTCAATGAATTTTTGGACCGGGAGATTTGATATGGGGGCTCTGAGGCCGGTAAGCGTACGAAGCTAGGAAGAGTATTGCCTGAGGAAATCATGCCTTTGGTAGATAGGCCAAAGTCTATCAATATGCAGAGACACTGAGGGAATGGTATGAATATTCATGAAAAGGTTTCCACAGGTTGATAACATTCCACTTCTGATGGCCATGAATGGTTATGAAGATCCGCAATTGACCGAGTCATGGACTCTGACGTATGGAGTGGATACATCCAAATATGCAAGGAGTATTCCCATCTCATTTCTCTATATATCATGGGTGGGTCACGACAAAGTCTGTGTATTTTAAAGACGTGTTGTGAGGATGAAGTCCGAGTAGTTTAACATTGTGTGGTGATGACGAAGAATACACCCCGTGCAGGGTTGGTCCGTATACAGGGGAAAAGACATTTTTTATCTTTATTTGGGTATGGTTGGCCTAGGATAGGGGATCATGGTTTCACTACATATCCTGCAAGGGCAGGAATCAATCCTTACATAGTTATCCGAAGTGGTACATCCTGTGTAGGACCGGTCATTACATGGGTGGAGAGATTTTTTTTATCCATGCAGTTTAACATCGTGCGGTAAGGACGAGGAATACAACCCGTGCATGTTTGATCTGTACACAGGGGAAAAGGGCATTTTTATCATTATTTGGGAATGGATAGGCCCACTTGGGGAATGCTGGCATCGCTATGTATCCTCCATGGGTAGGAATCAAGCCGTACGTAGTTCTCTGACTGGGTACACCACGTGCAAGGTAGGTCTGCACAAGGGGGAATTTTTTTCTTTTCCATGTAGTTTAACATCGTGTGGTGAGGAAGATAAATACACAGGTCTGGTCCGTACTTGGGGGAAAATGTCATTTTTATCTTTATTTGGGGATGGATGGGCCTGGATGGAGGATCCTGGCCTTTCTACATATCCTACAGGCGAAGGAATCAAGTCATACATTGTTATCTGAAAAATCCAAGTAGTTTAACCTCATGCGGTAAAGACGAGGAATACACCCTGTGTATTTCTAGTCCTTACATGGGGGAAGAGAGAACTTTTAACCCCTTTTTTCAGATGAATAGACCCCTTGAACGTCTTGTCCTTACACGAAGGAAGATATCATTTTTAACCCATTTTGTGGGGGGGGGGGATGGCTGGGCAAGGATGGGGGGGTCTTGGAATCACTACATATCCTACAAGGGAAGGAATCAAGCCATACCTAGTTCTCTAAAAAATCTGTGCAGTTTAACGTCATGCGGTATGGATGGGGTACTCTTAGTTTAGGGTCATAGAGTTTGGGTCGTTAGGTATTGGCATTTTAATGTCCTGTATCTCAGACGAAAACTACTTTTGATTATGAAAAATACTTCTTCAGAAATCTTTCATTTGTAGGAATGATAGTGAACTACCCATCCATGGAGATCAGAGCATATGACCAATTAGAGTAGACCTTCTATATAACATATGGTCCCTCCCACATAGGCTACAGATTTGGAGGGTTCCTTCCAGTTATCATTGGGGTCTGGAGGACCATTACCAATTTTCCTTCCACGAAAGACTAGAGATGAACCTTTTTATTGAAGGCTCATGTGATCTAGTTCTGATATACTTTTAGATGGTGCAAAATGTTCAACTGCTTCTCATCCAGCTGTTCCAATTCACCTAGTCATTTTTCTAATTTATAATTATTGGATAAATGATTACAAATGGAAACACGGATCGAGGGAAATTGGGGCTTAATGGGTAGGAAAACTTTTGTTCCATATAATAATGAGTAAGGAGTGGCTCGAGTAGTGGTGCAGATTGTGGTCTGATAATCCCCCAATGCTTGAAGAAGTTTATCTGTCCATGATTTCATGTATTTCTCCACCATTTTCTTGAGAATGTTGTACAGGGTCTTGTGGAAATCCTTTATCTGTCTGTTGGCAGCTGTGTGGTAGCAGGATGAGTGGTTATCCTTGATACCATAATGTTGTTATAGATTCTCAAATTCAGCAGAGTAGAAATTGGTGTCATTGTCTGCCTATATGGTATGAGTGACGCCAAATCTGGTGATGATATTGGCTTTCAAAAAGCTGACAATGTTTCATGCCCCGACATCCTTAAGGGCTACATCTTCTTCCCATTTGGAAAATAAGTAGGATTCCATGAGGATATACTTGATTTGTTTGGACGTGGCGGGAGGATATGGTCCCACAACTTCCATTCCCCAAATACAAAACATCCAGGAGTACATAGTTTGATGATGTAACTCTGAGGGTTGGTGTAGGGAATTAGCATGAATTTTTCATGAGTGGAATTTTGCAGTAAATTGCATTCAATCTCATCCCACGATGGGCCAATAGTACCCAAGCCATCGAACCTAATGGGAAATCATAGACCATGACTGATGTGATCTACATACTCTGGCATGCAATTCAGTCATGATGGTAGTAGTTTCTTCTACATCAATGCATCTGGGTGGGAATCCATAGAGGCCTCATTTGTAGAGGTCCTCTTGCTGACCCGTGCCGCTGTATAGGACAATGTTGATTGCACTTCTCCATAATTTCTATCGTTCATCCCTGTCTGTTGGGAGTTCTACCCTTTGAATATAGTTTGCAATGTGGTTCATCCAGGCAGTAAAAGGAGTGTATGGCTCAAGGATAGGACTGACTTCATTGATTTATTCCATCTTGGCCTCACAAAATGGTCGGCCCATTCAACGATGAGAATTACTGATAGTTGTTTCATCTCGGTCTAGGTAAGCTAGGGTTGTGGCTGTATTATCTAATGCATCGTCCTGGTCATTCTAAGAATGCAGAATATAGGTTAATGTTGGATCTGTGGATAATTATGCCATTAGCCGTTGGAAATTGTCAAATATGGGAATCATCTCCTCCTTTTTGATAGCATAGTCACCGTTAACTTTCTTGATGACCAGTTCCGAGTAACTTTTTATCTTAAGCTACCATACTTTTGCTTGGAGTGCGAGATCCATGCCCCAAATGAGGGCTTGATACTCTACCTCATTGTACGTACATCCTTATGACAGGAGGAAGGAATATGTAAAGACTTCCTTTTCTGGGGACATGAGTTTTATCCCCATCCCCACCTTGTTAAATTCGGGATCCTCGATCCTTTTCCCCGTCAGGCTTCGGGATGCGCCGTCAAAGTACATTTCCCATGTTGGGTGCTCCTCTAAAACTGATAATATGTCTTTATCGGTTAATTAGATTTCTGATACAGTGCTCCCTAACGAGGGGTGCTCTTTCAGATAATCTACTAACGTCTTGCCTTTTATGGATTTCTAAGGTACAAAATGGATGTCAAACTGTTGCAGGATGACTGCCCATCAGGATCGTCGCCCGGTCAACATTGGGAATCTAAGGATATACTTGAGCAGGATACTATGCAAGACCAAATGGAATTCATGATGCTGCAGATAATGTCTCAATTTTTGAACTATGACGACCAATGCCAAACAACTCTTCTCGATGTTTGAGTATCTAGTTTCAGCATCAATCATGGTTAGGATAAGGTAATAAAGACTATTTTCACTACCGATGTCATTTTTCTGTGTGAGGAAGGCTCCGAGTTATAATTCTAGGGATGTCACATATAGGATTAGAATTCTCCCTTCTACCGAGGGAATGAGCACTGGAGGGCTCAAGAGGTACTTATTTAGGCTGTCAAATGCCTCATGATAGTCTTCTGACCATTGGTTCGTAACCCACTTCTTAATTAACCTGGTGAAGGGAATACATTATCATGCTAGGTTGGATATGTACTGCCTAAGGCAGAATAGGTGCCCTAGGAATCCTCTCAACCCAGTGAGATTGCGGGGAGGTGGCAGGCCAAGGATAGCCTTTTTCATTTCGGGGTCGACTTCAATTCTGTTATGTCATACAATAAAGAAAAAGAATTTCCCTGAGGTAACACCAAAGGTGCATTTCAAGGGATTCAACTACTAGGCTATGTTGTCGATGTTGTTTTAAGACAGTTTCAAGGTCTGATAGCTGATATGAGCATTGTCTTTGTTTGACCACCAATTCATCCATGTAGAATTCAACAAATCTCACTAAAAATGGTTTAATGATACAATTCATGGAACGTTGATATGTTGCGCCAGCATTTTTGGGACCAATGGGCTTGACCCTGTAACAGAATATTCGTTGAGGGGCTCTGATGGAAGTGGCTTCTTTGTCCTCTCGGGCCATCCAGATCTGATTATACCTAGAATAACTGTTCATGAAGGATATGTCCCCATACGCGGCCATTGCGTTGATTAATAATTTGTTAATCGGGACTGGGAAATCATATTTTGGGCAATGTCGATTGAGATCTCTGAAATCGATATAGACACAGATTTTTCTGTTCTTTTTATTGACGGGGAAAATGTTGGCTAACCAGATGGGGTACTGGACCTCCCAAATGAAGCCTGTTTAAATAAGCTTTTTGACTTCAGCCTCTATTTTGGCATCATGTGAAGGGTGCATTCTTTTGGCGGCTTGTTTATAGCGCTAGTGGTCTTCTGGAAGACCTAATTGGTTGGTTGCCACTTCGAGAACGATACCTGGAATTTCCATGAATTTCTTGGCAAAAACATCCCGGTGTTGCTCCTGGACGGAGGTATATACCTCATGCCCCTCAGGAGACATAGCTGCGCTAATGATAGTGGGCCTTAGGTCTTCCTCGGTACACAAGTTTATTTCCCTCAGCTTGTCCACAGTGGTGGAAATAACTTCCTCGAATGGGAGAGGTGAATCTATTAGATCATCCTCCTCTTCTTCCTCCTAACCCAAAACCTCTTGATCCGATGGGGGGAGATTTCTCTACACGGGCTCTTGGGAGTCCGAAGGCGAGTCATTGTGGGAATCCCCGCTTAAGTATTCATCCACAATTTTAGGTTCAGTGGTCATTTTCACTCCGCTATGCTCGAGAATCATGGATAAAGTCATGAGGACAGTCGAGTGTGTATCCAGTCTTGAATACCTGGTCTCAACATGGTTTATGGGCAGTACGTAGTCTCCACTAAGATGCCTGAGGGGGTCATTAGGAACCATTTCTAGACCATTTGGAGCGGGGATCCAGTCAATACCATCGAGCTATGGATTATTTTTCTTTTTCTCATAAAATGTGGCGTCAATGTATTGTATCGTGGAGAGCTCAAAAGGGGCCTTGTCAGTGTGAAATGTCGCATATTGTCTATTAAAGAAATATTAGATACATTGGTGGTTGGATGAAGGAACGACCATGTTATTATAGAGTCATGACCTTCCAAGTAGTGAATTGAATGTTGTGTTTTTCCGGACCACCAATAATTTTGAGTAGGCTACAAGGTCACCATAATGGGTTTTTAGATTGATTTGTCCTATTCATTTCTGTTCACTCTTGGCATAACTCACCAGGGTTGTGGATGAAGGGATTAGGTCATCCTCACTGAATCCCAACTTGTGGAGTGTTCGTAGGGGAAAGATGATAACTCTGGATCCATTGTCAACAACGACCTTGTGGATCCCAACATCATTTAGTGTGTCGTACACATATAGTGGTTTGATATGTCCTTGAATGATGACATATTCATCTTCATCGGCGAAGGAAATCACCGCATTGCATTTATCTGGGCCAGTCTCCATCCGTTAAATCTCGGAAGTAGCTACCTCATCTTGAAACACATGGGGGCTAAAAAAGGTTTCAATAAGCGCGTCCCTAAGATCTGCTTACAAACTCAAGGAATCCATGATTGACATCATGGATAGTACTAATGCCAGATGCCTAAGGATATCGTATTTTTTCTCCAACGGTTGACGCTTCTCCGTTTGTGGGAGAGTTTTAGCAGGCACATTAGGAGTTCGAGCACGCGAAGAGGAAGGACCGGCCGCAGGGTTGGAGGTTGACAGTGTTCCCACGTTATGGGGACTCATCCCGACCGGTCTGTTTGTCCGTACTATGTGGCTAGAAATATGTTCCTCCTCTGATGGATATCGCAGAATAATCGGTCCAGAGTGGATGTTTGTGGAGGTAGAGGGATATTCTTTCTCCTGTTGAGTCTGTTGAAGGGATCTCCTATGGGTTTCCACGATATTAATAGTTTCATCCAGGGTAAAACCACAGGGTTTCTTTCGGCTACGACTGCGCCTTCCTTAGTATCCCCTTCCTCGGTGATTCCTCCTCCAGACCCCTTGAATCGAGAACTCAGGTTTATAACCATACCCTTTATCAGGGAACAATTCCATTAGATGGATGACATTGATAGAACCAAAGATTTGCTCCCCATCCTATGACAGGTCAACCAGGTCGGTTGTCCCTGATGGTGCCATTTGGTGGTTCGGTGCCCATGGCACCATGTTTGAGGGCATAAAATCTAACAGTTTCGAGGCTATCTTTGTCCTCATTGCTGACTATTCTTCTTGAGCTTGTGTCCCCCTTTTTGATTACACCTAGATGACCGGGTCATGGAGGGTTGTGAGGCCGATATTTTTGGTTGCGCGGCATTAGGGGTTGTTGGCGGCAACACCGGCTACTGTAATTTATCACAGATTATTCACTAAGCTCGGTTGATTGTCTTCTGAGTCATCCAACTATTAAATTTCTTCCCCTTTATGCTGGTGACTTCCTGGCACCCCCCCCCCTTGTCGGAGTTGGTGGTAGAAATATTTGTCAAATGTGATGGGGTGGTCCATGTTAGACCTGCCTAGAGTATACCATCATTTGTAGGAGGTCTTTAAAGATGAAGCATTCTTGTATACTGTTCCCTAAAATTTGATGGTAGGGACAGTAATCTGGCCTATCATCATGACTGACTTCTTCGGGCTTCCTTGGCTCTTGGAGGTGGAGAATGTTTCAATTCATGGCGGCGATGAAATATCCCCGGACATGGTCCTCACAGAATGAGAATAATTTTTGTATTCGTTCCTCGAATTGGTTCCACTTTGATCCTCTATGATCATCCTTCTTGGGCGGAGGTGGATGTTGATATACATGTGGCCCTTGACGATTTGGTGGAGGCTTAGGCAGTGGAGCAGGCGCAGGGGCTGGCTTGAGCGTGAAAAAGGATGCTTCAGCTCTAACTGCTCACTTTGCAGGAGCCTGTGAGGATATTCCGGACATCATATTGGTCCGCTGTAGGCAATCTTCTATTTTCTGGGCGATGGCCAAGAGATGGCGGATGCCAGTGGTGCACTCCACTACTATTAGCGATGTTCTTATCACATCTCGAATGTTATAGATGCATATAGAAAACATCTCATCTTGAGGAATATGCCTGATTAGCGAGTAGTTTAGACCTTTCCATCCAGTGATGAAATCAGAGACCCTCTTTTTCTCCCTTTGTTTCCAATTGATGAGGTCTCTGACCGTTGTTTTAGGTAACGTCGAGCTAAAGTGGAACATGAACTGCTACCGAAGGTCTTCGCAGATTTTTATTGACTAAGAAGAAAGAATCGTATACTAGATGAAGGCAGATCCTTGCAAGGTACGTACGAATTAACTGTGTTTCACTACTTCTTTTCATTCCATATTTCCCATCATAGGGTCACAATAAGACACATAGTGCATCAAGTGCCTTTCCAGATCACCTGAACCATTGAAAATATGGAATACAAGGCTCCCAAAATTGGTTGGAGTAGGTGTGTTTCTAAACCAGTCTGGGTAGGGCTTCCAATATGGTTGTATCAGAGCGTGTTGACCTTCCATTGCTTCCAATCGAGCTGTCAGTGCCTTGATGGTGCTGGCGAGTCTCGGGTTTACATCCTGTTGGGCCATATGTTGGGCAGGTGTCGCCTGAGGCATTGCCTGAGGATCCTGCTTGGTCGGAATAAAGGGTGTGTATGCCGTTTGTGACACCTTCGGAGGGTTCAAACGTACTCACTCTGGTTTCTCCCTATGTTGAGGGAAGCCTTGGAATTCACCCGAATTCATGTTCTGGTAGATGGACGGACCGGGCGCCTCATTGGGCGGGGCCCTGACTGTGCTTCTTCTGATGGGGAAAACCATGGTCCTTGAGGTTCACTTTCTGGGAGTGCAAGGTGTGTCTCTTATTGGGAGGAAATTTCAATAAGACGGTTCATCTAGAGTATCTCGGCGTTAAGCCGCATCAATTATTTCATTTCCTCCTTCTGTCGAGCGAATCTCTCTTCAAGCGTAAGTGGATCGTTTTTGTTGAGATAAGGAGGTGTGTTAAGAGTAATCTTTCCTTTATTCTTATCCTTTTTGAAATCTCACAGGGTAAGTGGAGGAGGATTAGCTGTAAGGGAGGCCATATTTTGGGCGGCCCTCTGGTTCGGGGGTGTGCACACCTGATGGTTGGTTGTGAGTCACAGTGTGGCTGGAACCATCGTCTCTCGATCCATTCGGATTTGAATCATCTCTGGTGTCTCCTGTGGGATTAGCCTCTATGTCATTGATGGATTCATATCACGGTGTGGAGGATACATCATCTTTCAAATAGGAAGAGTATCTCTTGCACGTTTTACTGGTCCTACCCTTCCTGTTCCGGGATTGCATTCAGACATCAGGACGAAGTGTAATGCAGAGAGTTTTTTGATGCGTCCTTGTGGTACACCTCCTTCTTGAAGGGGATGTGTGACTTAAAATATGGGATATGGAAGGAACGAACTCTTCAGACTATCCTCCCTAGATGAGAAAATACTAATCATCGTGGGGGAGGTTGTTTTTGAATTTGTAAAAATACCCCCATTCCTCAGGGATAGGGCTGGCTTCGTGCCCTAGATGTTGAGTCTTTTCTAGTTTTCATGGGTCTTATAGGTGATTTTATTTTTAAAAATACCCCAATCCCTGCAGTTTAGTGTTGGACCTATATTGCGGTTGTGGATGCTACAATCGCTACATTCCTGATCTTGTGTGCCCCCATTCAGGGGTTAGCTGGATCAGATGACGAGTTCACTCACAACTCAATCCTCTCTTGGGATGCTGTCAATGACCGCTAATCGTCTTATCTTAATAGAGAGGCTTGTTGTATGCTTTCGGTGGCCGGATTTAAGAGTTCGGGAATGTCTTGTTCTTGCCGGGCCTGACGCTTCTGGGACTTACTCAAGGCATATCTCTGCTGGGTGTGTCTCCTTTCCCGAATAGGGGGACCACTCGATCGTTGTCTTGAGGTGATAGTGTTGCAAGACACTATGCCAAACGGGTTCTTCTGGGCGGGGAGTAGAGTGAAATGGAGATATCCATGTTCTCCACATCCTCTGAAATGGACTCATGTCGGAATGTCGCCATTGAGGTGGCTCATCTGGTGTAGTGCATGTAGGAAAGCTAACTACATGTTTCATTTACGCCTCTGTGATCACAGTTTTCATGCAGAAGGAATAGATTTCAGGTCGATGTGACGTAGGAGGTCTTCTATTGTCATGACGTGATCTACATACCCATCATAGAGTAGGAATTTTGATTTCAGCCGGCAGAGGGTTACCCACTTATTGGAACAGATGTCATGGACACATTCCTATGAAAACATTCTGGGTTTGTCGAATTGAGAGGCAGTTGTGGGCCAAAACCTAAATGGGATATCATCTCTGTCAAGTCGTTTCTTCAGGTAAAACATGTCACCCTAATCCTCCTCTAGTGATTCCTCTACCTAGTCAGCCCAACTGCAGAACTGCCCGATATTGTGGTTGGTGGAAGTGGGGCTGGTGGGTGTTGAATTATCATATGGGTGATTACGAGGTGGTTCTGAAGATGAACGTGGCCCCTGAGCATCTTCTGATCAAAGAAGGGTGTCGTTGGATACATACTAGGATTCTGACATACCCAATTGCATCCTTCTGAGGTCCTCAGCATATGAGGGATTTTATATGATTTATTTGGCAGGGGAGGTCCTTCCTATCAATATGACATGTCACTGTTGGGAGTACCTTCGCAATGGATTCCACAATGGCGAGGACTACCATCACAGTTTCCGCAGGGAGATAACCTACAGGGTACACCCTGGGGAGGGCCTTCAGAATATACCACAACAAGGGGAGGGCCTTCTCATTGAACAACGTCTACGCAAGGAGGGCGTCCACTATCCATGCCATAACAGAGAGGGATACCATGACTAATTGATGCCCCTCTACATAGAGGACATTTTCAGTGCACGCCCTCGGGAGGACCTCCACGGCAGATCACAGTGTGAGGAGGACCTTATTACTGCGTAACATTGTTACGGGGAGGGATTTTGCAAAAACATCCATCATGGTGAGGATGGCCATCCTGGTTGGACATTCGATGTTTATCCTGGGGATGAACTTCAAGATACACTGTGACAAGGGGATGACCTTCTTGTTTCTTTGGGACATCACGAGGAGGTCCTTTGCAATGGAGGCCGTGGTGGAGAGGATTACCATCATAGCTACCGTAGGGAGAATGTATGTGTGGTAAACCCTTGGGAGGGACTTCAGAATGTACCGTAACGAGTGGAGGGCCTTATCGTTGCTTGACGTCTCTACGGGGAATGACTCTGTTATCAGAGTGGTGAGGACTACCATCGTGATATAATGACTAGATGCATGGAGTGTCATTGCAAGTAAACCCTGGGGAGGACCTTCAGGGAACACCATAACAAGGGTAGGACCTTCTTATCATGACAATACGTCACTACGAGGAGGGATTCCACATTTGTGACTATGATAGTGAGCACTACTGTCATAATTTGTGGTCCCACTGCACGGAGAGTGTTTGTAGTGCATACCCCGGGGAGTACCTTCACGGTGGACCGCAAAAAGTAGAGGTCCTTCTTGCTGCTCAATTGTCTAGTCACACTAAGGTTTTACGTGAATCTCATCAAAAGAGAAACTCTCATGATCGAGCATTAAATTTCCATGGGGGTGGCCCCCGCGGGTTCTCTAGCGAAGACCGTTAGAGATTCTAGTAACAAAATTGTAGGGAGGACCTTCGCAACCACTCATTCCACTCCAATAACATGGTAATGGATGGGTAGGGTTTAGAGCCTTTGATATGTTTTTAGCGGCATTGGGAACCCCAAATTATAGCAGTAGAGTGTCGTTAACCCGTTATTTATTTTCCAGCTACCTTCAGTGCATTCAGGGTGCTTTCTTTTGGGCAGTGGGGACCATCTGCTATAGATAACGGCCTTCACATTTGGTTACCATTCTAATTGGATCCTGTGATGCTGCCAGGATATTCCTAAGAACATCTTGCCTTTTATCAGGGATATATGCCTACTCAGGATCATCCACCATGATGGACGGGTGTCCGTAATTTTGGAATGAGTGAAGCTGCTCGATCGGATTGCCCTTGCATCACAGAATACGACCGGCGACCCTCCTGGGTTGAAGCAGGGATGCATATCTTCTTCAAGTAGGCTATCTCATCTCTTATATGAGATGCATAAATTGGGGAGATGGGATCACAAGACTGATTCCTTGTTTTTGCCGCTAGTGCTATTACATTTTGGAAAGTCTACAAGATTAGATTTGGGATCGATACCTGCTCCTCCATAATTTCCAGAATATGAAGATATCTTTGGCTGGAATTGGTATGAAGTCACATTCCGATATCGGAGTAGGAATATCTTGCTCCGGTCCTCCAGTGATCAGTGGGTATTGAAAAGTCTTCTGATTCAAGGTAGGTGAACGAATCTGCCCCTATTCCTGGATACGTCGACATATCTCTCTGTTTGCAGCCACATCGGGATGGGGGACTTTACTTGAATCCATAGGGAGATGGCCCTTCATATATTGATTTCCCCCTGTATTGAGTCAGTGGCCTTCGTTGGTAGGGATACATGCCCACATATTAATTTACGCCACATATGGAAGGTGGTTTTTGTTGATCGCTGCCATATCAGGATTGTAGGGGTCAAGAGAATCTACTAGGAGCTGGTCATGCACATGTTGGGTCGCCACCACATCTGGTTGGTGGGCTTCACGACCCTGGTTAGGGAGAGGTGTCTGCCAGGTAGGTGCCATCCTGTGTGAGTGACGAGATTGATGGAGCTCAGCATGGATGTCTCCCTGCTCGTATGATACCGCCATGTCTAGATGGTGGACTTTGGAGGATCGGACAGGTGTATGACCCTGCTCGTGATACGTCTCCATGATTGGGCAAAAGAGTTCCTCTTCAGGGACAAGGTTGATGACCAGTCCCTAGTTTTTTGTTTTCCACCCTCGTCTGGCGATCCAAGGGGACAGAGCTCGGGGATTTTGGGCCTCGATCCTCGGGATGACATCCTCTTTAGTGTGAGGATATTGAGTTGTGGTGTAACTGCGATGAAGCCATCAGGTGGGGGCTTAGTGAAGAACCCTCGTTTAGCGAGGATGAAGTCCTATGTGTCATCCTCATCTTCATCCCTATGATAAGGGAGGTACAAGTTGTCTCGTTCCAGTGATAAACTCCTGAAACGGTTGGAGACGGAAACAAGATCCATCTGGGTATGATTTCATTGCCACTACTGGGCAGGCGACCGGCGAGCCTTGGTGGATTGGAGTGCTTGCATGGTCACCTCCACCATCGAGAGAGTACCATTTAGATGGTACTATCGGATCGACGCATCTAAACCCCATCATTGAAGACGTTGGGTAGGTGATAGGGTCCTTCATTGATGAGGAAGTCTGGTCATTGCGTAGTTTCAAGCACGCACCTCCGAGTTCCTCTGTGATTCCATTGGATCAAATGGAATTCTAATTGGTCCCTATCAAATATTTTAATAAATAAAAACAGTAAACCCTTCAAAGCAACATCTCATGATCCCATGCGTAATTAATGACCTAACATGGCCCACCTTGAGAGTATAAGTGGGCACAGAGTGATATTAGGTTAAATCTATCATTCTTGTTTAAAACTTCACGTCAGGTTCACCATTTTTTGTTTCGGATTGGTTCGAAATTCCCAACGGTTCGGTATCCAACGATATGTGGACATGCTTTCCAAAATCATGTGTTCGCTGGGCAATTTTTCCACCGACACTTAAGAACTCACATTGGTTGAGAGGATGATAATTTGGGCTCATCTGAACCTTTGGTGGGGGGGGAGTTATTTCATGTTCCGGGACTATATTATAGATTTAAGATGTATCAATATGTTCACGAATCATTGGTTTATACCCAAGCATAGTATCCATGAGTTATCCATGGTTTGAAATGGTCAGCTAAACGCAGGGATTCAGAATCATTTAGGCCTGAGGTTTACCATCCCCCATTGGATTAATAAATCTGAGGAGTTGGGATTCACTAGGATGACACTAATTTAAAGCCTCATAACTGGTCTCTATGGATTTTATTGTCATCCAGGGGGGACAGATAACAACTGTAACATTTGGATCGAACCCGTGATGTGGGCATCCAACGTATCCTCATGAGAGGAATCAGAATCCACATTGTTCGGTAGGATGTTGGAGAACCGATGCGAATGTGGACCTCATGGTCCGATGGAAAGTGGGCTTGAACCTCACAGAGGCTTCATATGTACCATTCCTTGACATGGTTCAATGTCCCCATAGTTCGGAAGTACAGTTTAACGTCATGTGAGACAAAGGATGAACCAATGTGAAGGGGGTCGGAACGGCCAATTGTTGGTCTTGAACCTCGTGGGGGCTTCTTACGTACCATGCCTTGGCATGGATCAAAGTTCCCATAGTTTACATGTGGGTGGGGTCGGAGAACTGATGTGAAGATGTACGGGGGGTCCAATGGGTAATGGGATTGAACCTCAGGGAGGCTTCCTACGTACCATTTCTTAACATTGATCAAAGTCCTTGTTGTTCGCATGGGAGTGAGGTCCGGTTCGGTGGTTACTATAAGCCCACATGAGTCTTGCTTAGTGTGAGAAACAAGAGGCAGCAGAGACCCGATGATCACGTCGTGAAAAGTGCATCCGTGGGGGGTGAAGTGGGGCTTATGCATGGAGTGGCCCGATAAGTGGAGATTGGGACTTACTCCATGATGGAGGCCCGATAGCGACAAAGCGCTGTGGGAGATTGAAACTGCACCCCCTATGTCCATTTCTCCACTTGGTCCATGGCACCAGAGAAGTACAAAGGTGCATGGGTGCTCATCACCGCTTGTTGGAAGGCTTAATCCCAGTCCGAGGGTGGCGGCCCAGTCCGAGGGTGGCATCCCCCTCCGAGGGTGGAAGTCCAGTCTGATAGAGGTGAACTAGTGCGTGTGGTGCGTCCCGGTCAGAGGGCGGCGTCCCTGTCCGAGGACGGTGGCCCGGTCTGAGGGTTTCGGCCTGATCCGATGGGGGAAGCCTGGTGCGAGGGTTGCGAACCGGTCTAAGGTTGGCAACCTGGTGTGAGAGTAGCGTCCATGCTCAAGGTAGTGGCCTGGTTTGGTTTAACACAAGGTGTGTAACCCCCCATTCACCAGTATTCTCGAATGTCCTAGAGGTTGTTCGGTTGGTGAGGTAGCGGCGTCGCGTGGGAACTTCTCGGTCACCACGAAACCACCTTGAAGAGCGTAGGGTCTCTACAGTGGCTTCATTTGGTGCTTCCGTTCATCAGAGGTTTGGTTTTCTTGCAACATTCCTTCCCGCAACCGGCCATCGTGTCACCTGCCTTCTCCATTCACTATAGTTGACGAGCCATGACCATCCTCTAACAGCATGCGTCAATGTGCTCGTTTTCTTTTGAGGTGGCCTAAGGAAATCAAGATATTAGAGGGTTTTGGTGGAGTTTGTTAGGCCTTAACCCTCCATGTTAGCTCGTTATAATGTTTAAATTAATGGACTTCAATGAACAATGTATTGAACATAATATTAACCATACATGATTCCCCGCAATAACCACCCGCAATGACGAATGAATCGTGGGTCAACCTGTTAGTCGGTTGACATGCGTTCTTTGTGTTATTCATGATTAAAGAAGACTAATATAATTTTAATGCATAAATGAATTAAACCCCCTTCCCGGAGGAGACTTCCACTAACACCGGTTGACAGAAACATCTTCATTTTTTTCGTTGGTTCATGACTCAGTGGTTCTAATCACCACTCATTAGAACCAGTCTCATCCTCCAGGTGGTTGGCATCTTGATATTTTTCCAGGGATTCATCACTTGGTGAAGTTGTTCCAAAACCTCTCCTCGATCTCCACATTAAAAAGATAGGAGAAAGAGTGTACCACCCTCGTGAAATTATTGTGGTTCATTTAATTATTGAACCTCCCAAATACCCAATGGTGTAGTTATTGGAAAAGAAGAGTCAAGCCATTTATTGGCTTGACACTGCATCGGCCCCGCTAGAGTTGTTCGTCTATTGGGGTAAATAATGAAAATAAAATAACAAAACATGTTATTTTATTAGTCATTCAAAAGTCCTCAAAAACAAATTTTTTACCCATCCTACTACGATAGAAGTTATGCCTCCCTAAAATGATTCTCAGTGTTGCGGATTCAATGGAAACCACATATGTTTAATCTATGCAATGATTCAAATGATAAAAAACACCCCTCACGCATTAACTGAATGTATCTGAAAAAAAGTACAAAAAATTATTAAGATTTACCCTCAACCCACGCCGGTCGAGGATAGGATATTCGTAAGTGAAACACGCCTGAACGAACCCAACGGTACTCTTGGATTTCCAATACGATTTTCCATTTAAAAGTTATTAACATTAAAATAAAATTATTTTCACTTAATTATTTTATTTACGAAAAAAACTAACATTTACTGGTGTATTTCACTAGAAAATGATAGTATCTCCCTAAAGAAAGCATACCCTCACAAGTAATGTATGGTTATGACATTTCCAGGATTTCTCACAGGAGGCCCACACTGACTAAACATAAGTCTCGCCTAGAGTAAACATGCCATCCTGAGCATAACGATGCCCTCAGGTTTCGAATCCATGTAACTGCTTAAGAGTTATTCCACATTTTCCAGAATGATACTTACATTCTCTAATTAAAGCATTAAAACACTTTGACGGATCATTATGGGAATTCTGAGCCTTAGAATCATGCGCCGTCAGATTTCACGGTCTCAAAATAATTCCATATAACTAAAATAAATTATACAGAATTTTGAAGACATTACATTTTCCCCAACATAGGACATTACTTCCTAGAAATCCACAACATAGATTAAGGAAAGAAATGGAGGTATTGAGCATAGATCTGAGCCTCCCAATACCATGTTCTCTCTTGGAGGTTCATGTGCTACCAAAAAATGCACACCAGAGGTATCTACAGCCCATGAAGGAACCACTCCTATCGAACCTCGATCTCCTTTAGGAACTCCGTAAAAGTCACCACATCATCACAGTACAACTCGCCCAAGATAATAACATTTGATGGATAATGCATGCATCTCCTCAGTTGCGACACATGTAAATAATTATGCACCAAGTGAATCTGTGCAGAATGAGATAGATGGTACACTACCTCACACAATGTACTGAGAATCTAGAAAGGTCTGATGATCCTCAGAGATAACCTATTTCCTCGACCATATCTATGAAAACCTCATCGGGGTGAGACCCATATGAATACATTTTCTCCATCCTATTGTCGGCATAAGACTTCTACTTGATCGGAGAAGTTTTCACTTGATTACAAGTGAGGAATCTTGATACAAACTGTATCACTACATTCATCATCGCATGACATCAGTTCTGACATTGGAGGTCCGAGTACATCTTAGACACTCTAGGATGAACCAACAGAGGGGACGTATGGAACTCCCCCAACACCTCCTCTAGTAGCGCTTCTAGTACCATGGTACTTTCATTGAAGATGATGACATGCTCCCCACCATCATAAAATCCATCATGTACATTCCCTGAGTATATCTGAGCACGTCGGGCCTCGTATTCAGTGTCTCCAAGCTACGCCTCCTTGACTCGCTAAAGGTGTGGGGGTGTGAGTGTCATTGACTGGAGGTACGCTGCTCTATGTCTATACACAAAGGATACCTGCAACAGGGGTGGATGCTCTGTCACCTCACTCCGCAACTGTAGACCAGATCTCCTACTGAGTACATTTTCTACCGTTTTCCCCATCCCAGTAGTATGGACTATCTCTAAGTCATATTCCTGGGGGAACTTCTAGCTATCACTGATGTCTCAGACTCAGGTCCTTCTGATAGAAGATATACCTGAGACTCTTGTGATCAGATTAGACTAAAAAATATTTTCCATCTAGTAGTGAGACCACATTTTTAGCCCAATGACAACTACTGTAAACTCCAGGTTCTTAGTAGCATAGTTCAACTTTTCCTTCCCTTTCTCTACTATTGAAATTTGTACTTACACTTATCCGTCCATAGGAAAGGATTCCTATTATTCATCAATGCTGACAAGGGTTCTTCTACCCTAGAGATATCTGGTAAAATATTTGGTAGTACCTATCCAATGTAGACGTCCCTCTCCTATCGGGGATGTAATCATGGAATCATATTTTGAAACGATGTCCCCATGCACAACCACTCCTCATTGGAACTGAAAACTCAAAACTCCTATAGCCATGAGTGTACATCTAGCTGACACAAGTTTTATTGGCTTCACACTCCTATACATGAGTTTATCAAGTGCTACTTTTCTTTTTGCGTTTTTTTCCAACATAGGAAAATACAATTCAAATTTTGAGGGTAAATCACAACCATTTTCCTAATACAGTCATTATGAGTATGAATTTTTGATGTGCAGTCCATAGCCATACTAACATCATAAGCCATCGACAATACCACCCAGATGTTTGAATTGAAATTCTCGCATCAAGTGTCAGATCACACCGTTAGTGTAAGAGTGATTATCAAGTCACCTCCAATAGGTATCTCCAAACATGAGGGTCAAGTCAACAGCATAACCTAAAACTCTTAGTCTTTAACAAGATTTGAGGAAGAAATTAATTATTGCTACCTATGTTTATTACTATGGAAACTAGTACTAGACATAGACTGCTCATTAAATCATTCTTAGAGCCCTTAGGTCGCACTCCTTGACCATATGAAGCTACTCTGTTCCCCTGTCCTACAGCCCCTGAGCCTGGTGGGGACCACAAAGGGGTTGGTTGTAACATGTAGAAACGCACACCACCTCATTCTACTATCCCATCTATTCTTCATGTCTGTAGCCCTACATATTCATCTTTCCCTAATACTTCTTCTTCCTGATTCATTTTTAGATTTCAATTTCTGTGAGGCTAGAGCATGTTTACTTCTTTCCCACTACTAAAATTTAATGTCTTTATCCGCTCATCCAATTAACATTCAAACACAATGGTTATCTCTATCAACCTACAAAAATCTTGAATTCATAGATGAATAGTTCTGGCATGGTCATCCTTAATCAAACCATGCTCGGATGTCTAAGCCCCAAAGCAGTAAACGTAGCATATCATCGAGTACTAGGATTTTTCTGTATGACTCGATGAATACTCAGATACCGACATGTCATCTTTACAATGTTGTAGAAGCTCTATAGAACCCTTTGCCACCTCCTCTTGGTAGTCCTCAACCGCCTCTAAATCAGGATTGTCTCCAAACCTGAGGGGTATCAGATGTTGAAAATCATGTAAGGCACTAAGCCTAAATGTGTCCTCTACCGATATCATCGGTCATAATTGCTGCCCAACAAGAATTGGGGACTCTAGTACACCACCCGAAGGTGCCAACATGGTAAGAGGGCACTGCCCCAGAGCCTCATCGATCAATGGTCCATCATTGTGTAATCTCATTGGAATCCAGGGTGGAGGTATTTTTGGTAGCATCCGGATAAGGAACATGTGTTCCATGGTCATTAGGTTATACATTGTGAGATGACTCCAAATAAATAAAAAGAAAAACTTTTAAAAAACACACACAATAATTGTTTTCTTGTGATGACTTAGAAATCCGAATTAGGGGTCCTAGTGTATGGATATGTCAGCTGCCACACCAACACTAGACTCCCCGAACCGAAAACCACACCCATAAAACCTAACACTATTTCATAATTGAACATATCAATGACCTAGTTCAATGGTAGAACCGAAATCCTATGATACCACATTTTTACTTCCTGTCCCTCGGGGCCCATGTCGTGACCACCCCAAGACCGCCTTCCATAGGGCATGGGCTGGCGACTAGCACTAGAAAGGTGTAACCCTTATATTGGAAGGCATTTCCTTTTTCACCTGTATAGACACACAGTCCAAGAGCCCAATAAGAAGAAACCACTTATACTAGAACACAATAAGATGAAACCACATAGTAAACCGTTATAGTAAAAGAGCGTTGAATGTAAAAATGTGCCAAAATACAAATGAAACTGTAAAAGTACAAGTAAAAATGGAAGTACAATACAACTGAAACAAAAAGTAGAACAACTACTGGGCCATCCGATGATGTTCCTACATTTAGGGTTGGTACATATCACCACCTCAGTACTCTACGTCTGTCTGTATCCTCAACGTCACATCACATCAAATGGTCCACCACTGTGCATCATCCAGTCCTAGCTCCCTTAGCCTCGATCAATGTTGAACATAATTTACACTATACACAACAAGGTGCGGGTGAAGCTCATGTAGGGGGGGTTTAAAAATACTCAGTAGGGACACCAAGACTGGCGTAGGACTCCTAAACTTCCATGAAGGAAAAACCACAAAGCAATACATAAACACAACATAGGAATATGCTCATACATATACCTATGTTATCAAGATATACTTATCTCACACATGAGGGAATGGAACAATATTGGTAACACCACAATGAAAGAAGTACAACAAAGGTAACACCACGAAGATAAGACCACGATGTTAACTCAATTAAGGTATAAGTACCACAAAGGTAATACCACAATGATAAAAGTACCACATATGTAACACCACGAACACAATACCACAATGGAAGAAGTACCACACAGGTATCACCATAGATATAGATGTACCATATTGGTAACACCACTAAGATAGAAGTATCGCAATGGTAACTCCACGAAGAAGATACCACAAAGGTAGAAGTACCACACAAGTAACACCACGAATGTAGAAGTACCAAATAGGTAACACCATGAAGATAGAAGTAAAAAAAAATTACACCATAAAGATGATACCACAAAGGTTTAAGTACCACAAAGGTAACACCATGAAGCTTGAAGTACCACATAGGAAACACCACAAAGATAGAAGTACCACACAGGTAACACCATGATGTTAGATGTCCCACACAGGTAACACCACAAAAATTGAAGTACCACACAGGTAAAAGACTCAGGTCATAGTCAGGTACAACTTAAGTACAAAATTATTGATGATTTGAGGTAAACTAGATCATCTTATTCTATTAAGTATCATCATTGCTGACCCACACAAGATCGATAGATAACTAAACCACATTGACCCACACGGGGTCTAACCCACACCGGTTCAGTATGCACTGAACCACATAGGATCTCTAAGTGTTGACCCCCACAAGATCTGAGGCACAATAGATTGATAGATGAATTCCCATATAGGATCTATGTTCATTCTTCAGTTTGCAGCCTTCCATTGGTTTCCTCGCACCTGGTGCACTCGAGTTCCATAGAATCTTCCACACGAGAAATAGGTCATACCTCAGCCACCACTAAGATCCAAAATAGAGTAACCTAGCAGACCACCATGTCGTAAGGGGTCCAACGCAATCAACAGTGCGTTAATCGGACACCCAATCTGTGAATTATAAGCGTTTTAGCTCCAATGGCCTGGTTAGATTCGGGTTGAATCCATCCTGGCCATACACCATCATTATCCAAAACTTATGTGATGTATAAAAAATAGACTACATTTAAAAAAGGATCCCAACGTTGTAGGTGGTTCAACAAACAGACGTATGATTCATAAGATATGCCCCTTTATGTTTTTAGGGATCCAGTTAGGTCCAGGTCTGGTCTGACCTGGTCAGACCAACTTGTCCCGGCTCGGTCTAGGATGGGCCAAGGTGGACTCGGCCAACTGGCCCATTGTATAGTCTGGCCTATAAGAGGGGAGGCCCACAAGGGTATCCCATCTAGAATAGGGTGGCCCGCAAGTGCAGCCTGAACCGAAAAGGGCGTCCTGCTAGGGCCGGCCTGGCCCATGTGGGGCGGCGTCCCACATGGGCAGCGACCCGATCTGAGGGTGGTAGCCTGCTCCGAGATAGGGAACCCACTTCAACAAGGGTGTCCAGGTCCGAGGTAAGCGGCCTGGTAATAGGGCTATGACCCGGTGCGAGGGCGGTGTCCCAGCATGAGGATGGCTGCTCGGTGCGAGGGAGGCGACCTGACATGAGGGCGGCGGCCCGACTCGAGGGTGGGGGCCCACTACGAAGGTGGTGGCCCAGTTCAGTTCGACGAGTGGGGGGTGTAACCCCCCGATCAGACAAATTACTGAATGGCCCAAAGTCCATTTGGTTGGGAAGGTTGCAGGACCACATAGGCCCCGCTTGGTAGCTGCAGAACCCCCCGGAGGGTAGTTCAGCCTCTGTCGCGGCTTCGTCTGTGGATTCTATACATCGACACCTCAGTGGTCACACCACATTCTATCTGATAGCCTGCTATCGTGTTGGTCGCCTCCTCAGTTCACCGTGGCTGACGAGCAACTACCCATCTTTTGTTGCATGAGTCGATGTGCTCACGGACTTCCAAGGAGGCTCAAGGAATGAAAGATAGCAGAGGGTTCTGTACGAGTTACTTAGGCCTGCACACACCATGTAAGCTCATAATATGAATGATATTAAGGGAGTTCAATAAATAGTTGTATTAAACACAATATTAACCCCACATGATTCTTCACAATAACCAAGTGAAAAGATCAATGAATCGTGGGTCATCCAGTTAGTCAGTTGACCCGTGTTTTTGTGTTATTCCAGAATGGAGAAGAGGAAATTCATTTAAATTCATAAATAAATTAAACCCACTGCCTGGATGATATGTACACCGCTAATGGTCGACAGAACCTCCTTCATCATTTTCATCGTTTCGTGACTCGGTGGCACTCATAACCGCTCATTGGAAACAATCTCATCTTCCATGTGGTTGGTGTCGTAGTACTTTTCTAGGGCTCCATCACTTGGTGAAGCCATTCCAACACCACATATCGAGCTCTATATAAATAATAGAGGAGGAGGAGTCTGTAATGCTTAAGGAATAAACGAGGATCATTTAATTAATGAACCTTTCGAATTCAATATGGTGTGGTTACATGAAAAGAAGAGTCAATCCATTTATTGGCTAGATACGTTACTGGTCGCACCATCGTCTTTCGTCCATTCGAGGAATGAATGAAAATAAAATTTCAAAACATGTTATTTTATTAATTATTGAAAAGTCCACAAAAACAAATTTTTCTCCCGACCTACAATGGTCAATGTTTGTTCTCATTTATGTAAACCCAGGTTCTTCAGATTCAATTGTGCACTCAGATTTTTAATCTTATCAACGATTCAAATGTTATAAAACACCACTCACGTGTTTACTGACCGTACCCGAAAAAAGTTTGGAAAACTATTAATAGTCATCCTATACCCACGCCAGTCGAGGTTAGGCACTCATTAAGTGAAAAACGCCCCAACAATCACAAATGTACTCTCAGATTTCCAATCTGAGTTACCTTTTATATGTTATGAATTTTACAATAAAAAAATTGTCACATAATTATATTATTTACGGAAAAAATCGTATTTTTACTGGTGGCTTATGCGGGCCAATGTTAGTATCTTCCTGAAGGAAGCATACCCTCATTATTTTTGGTGTGGTTTCAAATTTCTATTCTGAGTTACAGTTTTTGACTTATAATCATTTAAAAATTAAAAATTACTATAATTATTTATTTTATTTGCAGTTATTCCATTTTAGGGATTTCTCACTAGAGGCCCCCGCGAACTAATATTAAGTTTATCCTAGGGTAAACCCACCATCCAAAGAGTAATAGTTCCCACATATTTCTGATATGAGTAATATTATAAGAGTTCTTCCAGTTTTTCAATAAAATTACAAATGCGCACTAATTAAATCTTTACAAAACTTAGACGGATCATTCGGGGCACTCCGTTCCTCGGAATTGCACACCATCAAAATTCACTATCTCAAAATAATTCCATAAAATGAAAACGATATACTGAATTTTTGGGACATTACATTGGAAATGATTTATAGAGGAATTTTTTAAACCTTAATATAAAATATGACATCGGATGGGACTAAAAAATTAAATAATTTATTGGTGAGCTATCTTTGTGGACACATAATTTTCATATCACTTAAATGAAAATGTTTCAAACATGAATCATAAAAAATAATGATTACATTTCACGATTTTAACACATGTACCAATGTGTATGGGTTATAAGAATGATATTAAAAATTAAGTTAATTATAGTTATATATTTTAAAATTATAATGAGTTAAATAAATAGTGGTATTCGCTACAATGATGATTGTTCGTGAAAGATCACATGATAATTTTGGCTGTATAATGAAGGGTATATAATGGTTCACAAGGGGTATTATTTAGAGTGTAATGGGTATATCACCTATTTTACATCATAATGGAAGTAAGAAGGATCTTTGAAAATTTAGCATAATATAAAAAATGGAATAAATGAATGGTATAATGGCATTTTATGAAGAAAAAGGATAATTATATAATCCAACACATTGAGGGGGTGTTTTCAAAACCATGGTAGTATATTATTATGTTCATTGGGAGATAGTAGGAGGGATATGGATTTCTAGGTGTAGTTTAATGTAATTATCTATAGGGATTTAATGAATTTAAATGGAGTTTTCATAGGTTTTTATAGAATTTGTGAGTATGGTTTTTTAGTAATATCTAATATTATGTTATAATCTTTATATTATAATTTAATAAAAACTAAAAGGGATACTATAATTTATTCCAATGTATTATTTAAATGTAATGTATATTTAATTATTTAAAATGTTTATGAATCAAAATCATTAATATAATACCCTTTTTGATAAGGAAGTAAGTCATGAATATAGTGAATATATTTTAAAACATTTAAATATGATATAGGTTTTTGAGGATTCATTTTAGGTTTAGAAAATTAACAACATAACCTCAAAAAATGATAAAATATCGAAAAATATATATTGACTTCAATAAATTTTATTTAATATGTTAAATAATTGATTGGTGATTATGATGTCTTAATACAAATGGTATATTTATACAATATTTAATTTTGATTAAAAAATTAATTGGACTCAAGAAATTATTTAAGGTGAAATCAAGGTGGAAATTTAAAAAATAATAATTCTATTTTACAAGTAATTATGTATTTTGATAATAAAAACAATTAAATAAAAATCAAATATTTATTAGAAAATTCTAATTATTTACAATAAATATTTTTAGCCCCCTTAAAAAAATAATTATATCTTCCCCAAATTGTATTCTTAATTATTTTAAAATTCAATTATTTAAAAAAATTGTAATAAAAATTTATTTATAAAATTCAAGATCTCGTTAAAATACTGTATATTGATTAAAAATATATATTTCACAAAATTAAAATTTCTCCTTCATCGTATCACAATCATATTTTTATAAAAATGATATTTTATAATTTAACCTTTAATATTAAATAGGGTTAAATAAAATTATCGATTCACTAAAAGAAAATTTTAGAATTCATAATGTTAGGTTCTAGTTATATATTAATTTTTTTGACTAGTGAATTCCCAATGGTTAAGGTAGGAAATAGCGTTGGTTTATGATGGTGGTTGTGTATACATTATTTGGGTCATAATCTTGATGATAATTAAATTTCCCATATGTGGATTCATTCATGATTTGGTTATTAAATCATCTATTATTCTAAATCATTAGAAAATACCAATGATTATATCTCCCTCATAATCTATGATAAATTTCCATAAAACTGTTTGATCCTACTAGTTAATTACAAAGCTTATTTCACCTCTATTAATTTTAATTGATCATATATGTTAATATAATGGTCATAATTTTAATCGTACATGGGTTATATTGACAATGGTTTGGAAGGATACCAATATTTTAAATTTATAGAAGTATATAAAATGTGATAATAGGAAAAGTATGTTATTTTTTAAAAAAATATCATTACATTATAATTTAAATATTTAAACAATAATTGATTTTCCTTTCCAATATATCATGTCATTGGATTATACACACCTTGAAAAATTTTATTGTAAAACTTATATTTTTCATATAATAAAAAATATTAGTAAATGTTAAATTCATCACATCTTTCAATATCAATTCCACTTCCTAATACAGGTGGTTCCTCCATAACAATTTGAAAATTTTATTTTATTTATTTCATATAAACTTTTCTTTGTGATCTATGGTATTCACCAATAACTCTTTCGAGGAAATTTCATATTTCAGTTTTAGCTCCAATTGATTCATTATATCTGAGGGGTCCGGGATGCAATTTCTCAAGATGAATACATGGAACCCATAATGTACTTATTATAGGCTATGTGGGAGTTAATATCTATAAACTACCACTATAATGAAATCAAGTATAACAAAGGGGATGATGTATATAAAGCTAATATTTTCATTCATCCAAAACCTCGTAAAATTATTTCTATAAAATATATATTGGAACACATTAAATTAAACATAAATATCTATATCACATATATTATTTTCTCTAATGATTTTATATCATTTTTGTGAGGATTTTATATTTTCTATAATGTTTTGAACAATCTCTATAGTTTCCTTTATAACATTAGATCCCTTCCTATTCTACTCTCAAACATCAATTCATCATGTTAGTGTTTGAATCCTCATCCTAAACAAAGGCTCATAAGGTACCATTTGATATATTTAATGGAAACTATTATTAATTTAAAACTCCTCTAGAGATATCTCCTTTGATTTATGTGAAACGAGTTTACATATTAATGAAATATCCTACCACCCAAATAATGTTAATAACATTATGTTTCATAGGAATCCCTTTGATGAAATACATGATTTTGATTCCTCATAATTATATCTGTATAGGTAAAAATTTATCATACCCATAAAATTTATTTTCCAACCAGGAATTGTTCGAATTCCACGATATGAGGTACGAACTCTACGTCATAAATCCTAATGTAATACCATAATATATTTTTATTCAAATCTCTATACATCTTAGTGCTTCATTGATGAATAGAGAAGACTAATATGCACACATCTTATACAAAATCCACATTATGTTCATGTAATTATGTGACACATATCGGGGTTCCAAAACATATAACACTATCAACAAAATGACTAAAATTAAGAACATTATTTAGCTAATTTGGTAAAACATCATTATCATTCATGGAATTCAAGATCTTCTCATGTATTGATGTTTTTACAGTTTATTTATTATTAAAGTATGAATATTATATTATTATTCCCTTATAAATTCGTTTAATATCCTAGAAGATTAGAACCCTAGTAAATGTCATCCTTAAGAGAGTTGTAGTATACATTCATCAAAGAGAATTTGCCACGTTGTTTTTTATTAGATGGTAATAAATTGTCTAATCACATTCAATGATTAACACTAACCACCTTCATTTGATAATATCAATATCTTAATTTGTGATTATATTTGGGTTGGTTTTATAGACCATATATATGTTAGACTTTTATCCATACATTTATTATCATCATATGTTCATTATAAATATCACTACATCAATTAATATATCATGATTGGTGTTCTTCATATAATAGAGATTTATTTAGTGGGATGCATAGATTATATCATTTTCATTGTTAATGATTAAAAAACCCACTACCTTTTGGGATGCATCATTGTAGTAAAAATAGCTTCACTAGTAGTGGGAAATGTAGGGAAAACAATTTTGACTATACAATTCTTCATATTACTAAATCATTCATCATATCAATTACTCCATACAATTGGTTAGTGGGATTGAATATCATGATGATTTTATCACAAATCTATGATATTGTCAAGAAAATATATTGAAACATCATATTTCCCTCACAGATGTCATACTAGGATATTCTACATGTGCCTTGGTTATTTAGGATCCACATAAATCCATTTATAATAGATTTCATGTCCCTTGAAAGATATATTCTCTAATAAAAACTAAAATATACTATACTTTATAAATAAAATTTCTACACTCATGGTAATTGATATATAATTAAAACACTCCTCATATTCCCCCTTGATTCTGTAGTAGATATGAATATAAAATACAAGTATTAATAAAATATTTTCAATGTAATGTCTAAATAATAAATTAATTATTACTATTGTGATTGATGGAGAATTAATGAGTACAAATGGAATTACTATGAACAAAAAGATATCATCTGTAATAATGTTATGTTGTCCTGGGGATATAGTACTTGTTCATCATCACATGATAGTATCTTGACCTAATATCCACCTTACAGAAATAATGGGTTCCATCAATTTGATTAAAAAAGTCATAAATCCATGTAATTTGATGCATGATATTTATCATCATCCTCTTAATATCAATATAATCAATCAATTCGTGAAAAGTACCATAGGTATTCCTGATTAAGAGATTCAGTGCACCCTATAGTGAAGGATATGGGAACATAAACCCTTTATATGGTTTATCGTATTTTTTAGTCCATGAAGATATTATTCATAAAAAACCATAGTAAATGGAGTCTTAAATATATAAAATAATAAGGGTGTAAAATTGATTTTTTTAACCAATCAAATTGAAAAAAAACCATAAATTTATTCTATAAGCACGTTATTTTTTCCCTCATAATGGGTGGGTCATCATGGGATATATTTTCATTATTCCACATAACTGTTTCTAGACACACTTTGTATAAGGAAAATAATACCCATTATTGTTATTTTATTATGATATATGATTCATCCATATAATTTCTATTATATAAAATAGAGTTTGATCCATGATAGGATGTGTATATTCCATCCCACAAAAAATCATGTGAGATCATTATATGTGAAGGAAATCTATTCTTAATATATCATTGAGTTAAAATAAAGTAATTATAAAAAGGTTTTGTGAGATATTTTGTAAAAATATATTGATTTAGAATTAGTTATATAATTGGGATGAAATAATGTACATAGAAGTCATCTTATGTAAAATGTAATCTTCCATTTTGTGATGTGGAATTTGAGTAGTTTATAAAGACATTAATGATATGAAAGAATGTGTAAAATCTCAATAAATACAACAATTCACAATTCATTAATGTATAATAATAGTACCATTAATCACATAATTTGTGATATAATCCTCAATAGTTGTGATGGAAGAAGATCACCTTTTGTTCTTTAAAGGATTTTTCCATTGATTGTATCAGAAAAAACTAGCGTTAGTAAATTTTGTTGCATAATTATCATATTTATTTCATTTGATGCATTATGCAAATGGATAATCGATGACATGTTAATTCATTATTCCCACACATTAGAGGATTTTACCATATGAAATCAGGGTCTATGTAATCTCCATTTCTATTATGACCCATTGATTTTCATACCTTGACATTATAACTGTTTAGAAAAATAATCAATTCATTACACAAATAGAAGCCCATGGAACATAATAGTTGAGTGTATTTAGAAACATATAAATGTAATATTATGCCTTGGTAAATGATATTCAACATTTCCCTCAATATTCCCCCATCTATTACTTCATTTAAAATATATTATTCATGTCCTAAGAATGGGAAAATACGAGATTATGATATTAGGTACTCAGTAAGGGTAAACAAGGTAGAAACATAATTATAACATGACCAAATGTGTATGAGAATAACAATAATAACCATACAATGGATATAAACTAACATAATAATGATTCAAGTAATAAATATTGGCATTTTATAAGACACAAGTCACTAAATAGTCAATAAAATAATAAATAAGAAAATAAAAAAGGAATTCAATAAAGAGTTGTGGAATACATTTCAGTATAAAACATTTTGAACATGTTTAAATAGATAAAGGTTAAATTTGTATGTTATGGAAATGAACACTTATATCTCATAAAGTTATATACCTGAAACCATGATCACACATAACATTTTCATCTTTTAATCAGGATCACACATAAAAGGCTACACATGCACGTTGACACACCAACATCCCTAATGACATCTTTCATTATATTCAATGATCACATATATTTACATCATATATAGAAATGAAATTCACATTACTAAGTCCACTCCTCATTCAAGCAGTTTCTATAAAATGTTATATATATATATATATATATATACATATTAACCAAATCCATTGGAGTACAATCTAGGAATAGTATTCATGTAATCTATAATAGTCTCACATAGATTTTTCTGGGCCATTCCACTGTATTTATTGTAATATGCCAACCCATCGCTTTATGGTAAACCCCATTATATAAGATTTAATGGTCTTAGCCTAGTTTATATAGTCCACCAAAAGTAATTATTCAATATGGTTTCCTGATACAATATACCTTAAAAAATCATATAAGTAAGATTGATTCACAACAACAAGATTAATATACAATGAGATTAAATATCACTATAAAAAATATAAATAGACTTTTTATTTTATTTCATGATTATCCCAGGGAACGAAATTATGTTTCACTGTATTATCATTAAAAAAAGTATAAAATGCGTAATGTAATTTGTGTTTATAAAAATTGACTTGAAACCTAATTGATCTATGAATAAGATAAAGGTTGCATAAAAATCATGATATCAAAAGAGAACCCACTAATGGAAAGCTTTTGTGGTGTAGAATTGGAATACATCTCACATAAGTTATAGGCAAAAACAATTTATTTCATGTTGGATATAAAATAAATCCCAAATTACAATATATTTCTTTAATGTAGGAAAATATCGTTTCTCTTTTTGAAAACACTTTTTAATACATCTTTCTATTTTAAACACATTTTCATTGAAAATATCATGAAATATTCTAACGAATGATATTGAAATTACTTATTATACCATATTAAAAAAAAAATTAAAAAAATTAGTTTCATTGAAAAATAGATTCACATTATTCGTTAAACTAATATTTTAATTCATTTTTATTAATCATTTTTTTAAATAAAACCAATTTCAAACTTAACTAAGAAACTAGGATGGATTTTCTTATAATAATTTTAATAAATTTCTGCATTTTCTAATAGTTAAAAAATGAATCTATCACTTTAATATTTAATTAATAAATAGAGTATAATAAATTTCATATGATTTATTGAAAGATAGATGATAATATTTTTTCAATGGATGTGTAATACTAATCAATCCTGGAAAATGATGTGATTATCACAATAAACTGTTAACACATTGGTAACATCAAATACTAATTCTTCATGAAAGAATAAAATTACATGAACCATAAAATACAATGAATGTAAATTTATTGTTGATAAATAAATTCTAATGTAGTAGAACAGTAACCTCTTAAAATAATATATGTTCAAGAAATAACATGTTTTACAGAGATGTAAAATTAAGAAAAATATTCCTTACATATTTGGTGATATTTAAACCATAACCACATGTAATTTTTATCCTTAACTTGATATGTAAATAGCATCAATAATATGTATAATTATCATAAATTTCATTCATGGGTACTATATTGAACAAATAAAATAAAGTGGTTTGGAATATAGATTTTTGCTCACAAAAGTAAAAATGTTACACAGAAATCCATAACTATTTATGTAACTTTTGATTCATACTATCTGTGATATAATAAAAAAATAAAAAAAAGTAACAATAATTAAATAAAATAAATTTACAATATAAAATTTTATAAGTCTGTATATACACTAAAAAATAATGCTGTGGTTGATATAGCTTAAGTCTCACACAAATTAATATGAGGCTTGAAATCCCAATACCTTTAGACATGAATTCTATTGTTCTAAAATAAATGCCCTATACAATAAATTTATGTTTATTTTAAAAATATAATAGATCAATATTAATATATATATAATATCATATATTATTTACATATGACTCTATATTATGCATTAATTTTCAATTCCATGTTTATGTTATGTTTTGGATAATAAGAAATTTGTTTTCTTGTTATGAATTTTCATTCTTGGTCTTTAT
This sequence comes from Viscum album, assembly GCA_963277665.1. Taxonomy (NCBI): domain Eukaryota; kingdom Viridiplantae; phylum Streptophyta; class Magnoliopsida; order Santalales; family Viscaceae; genus Viscum; species Viscum album. The sequence continues at coordinate 790,928,439 of OY728143.1, read as the reverse complement.
AATTACATCACAATTTCATAATTTCAAAAAATTAAACCATTATATAAATATAATAGATAGTCAGTATATATTTTAGTATAATAATATAAAAAATATAGAAAACATAAATGAAATAAAAAGTTCCCGGAGATTCTATGTCATACGTAGGCATTAAGGATGCTTTCATTTAGTTGTAGAAATGAAGGAATAAAAAGAAACTGATATATATATATATATTATAATTTTATAAGAATTATTATTTAATTTCAATCACACACACATAAACATATATATATGTAACCCATCCCTAATACAGTAAATTTATGTGTGAATGAATAACATCACTTCGCGAGGTGGTAGTGCATCATACACATTAATGATGTTATTTAATTCTCACAACAAGGAAAACATGATGTTTTATGTAATATAATAATTAATGAAGTATAATGAAATCATAAATATTATATATCTCTATATGTATTATATATGTAGAATTTTCATCAGTATTCCAATCATTGATAGGTTGTAATGGATGAATATATGATATCATATAACAAGTAGGTAGTCCGCCGAAAAAATAAACGATGATTTCATATCTCATTGGGAAGAAAATTGGGAAGTTTTTGAACATAGACAAAAAATAAGTAAATTTGTATATATTATTATAATTTTTTATCACATATTCATGTTATAAGAATAATTTTATAGGTTGTAAAAGAAATAAAACAAAAAATCACGTTTATAAATGTTTCCCCTTTTTTAGTAACTCATATTTTTTTCACCAAAAGAAATACTTGTTTTCATTATTAAAAATATTGAGGAATATATGACTACATTAAGATGGATAACAATGTATTTTATATGTATTTTTTTATAAAATGGGACCGATATGTTTGAAGGAATGGGAGAGGTGGTGAGCTTTAATAATTTTGGAGAGGAAGCACATGGTGTTTTTATAAGAAGTTAGGATTAACCACATTTTTACCTAACAAGAGGCTCACATAACAATATAATGAGTGTAAAATAATATAATATCCTTTGAAATTATAATATATTTATTATTTTTAAAAAATTGTGTATATTATATAGCATGGTATTCACACAATACCGTTTTATCTTGTATTTCACGCAACAATGACTTTCATCGATATCATTTGTGTTTTATTAAAGAAAAATATATTATTAAAATATTATTATTTAATATAATAATATATATCCTAGATGTTCAATTATCATTTATTAATACTCTCAAATTAATTTTGATAATATTTTTATTACAAAAATATATAACTAATTCATAGTTTACATGTTAATTAGAAATGAAAATATAAACCAATTGAACATAAAGTATATATTTTTATCCTTAAAATTTTTTTTATAATTAAAATATAAATAAATTACTATTTTCTTATTATATCAATTAAATATATATTGTATATTTTTAATAGTATATTTTTTATTCTAATCATATATATTTTATTAGCATAAATTAAGAAAAACACCATATTTTGCATAAAAATCAATATTATTATTATGACACATTCACATTCATTTAATTTAGAAAATATAATAAATCCATTTTTGGACCATTTTTAAATTTTATATGTAATAATAAACATAATAATTATAATTGAAACATTATAATCAACTTAGGATAAATTTTACCTATTTTTCTTTGAAATTTGATTTTTTCATCAATGTTTAAAAATATTAATTTTAATTCAGAACTGATATTTCATTTAAATTTTTTAATTGATAAAATATATTTTAAATTTGTTTTAATGTAAAATTAAATCAATTATAAAACATAAAATCCATTTTTTTGTTGTAATTAATTTCACATGGAAATTGAATAATAAATTAGAGAAATTTTGAATATTTTTTACATTAAAAATTCACATGGTCATCCCATATGTGGGATTATATATTAACATAATTCTACCACGTATTTGATTAGATTTTGTAAGAATGGATTTCATATTTTTAATTTGAATAATTTACAATGTCTAATAATTTGAATATTGTTACTTACCAAAAAAATAGTTTTCACTGTAATTAAAAATAATTACAACAATTTAGAGAAACAATAGTTGAAAATTTATTTAAACCGTAAAAATAAGGACCAAAATTACCTTGATAGATTTAAAATTTTAATTGGATAGAAATATTTATATCCAAAAAAATAATGGATTGAATTTATAGTATTATTTAATTCGAATTTCCTAGAATAAACATATGTAGAATTCTCTCCTAAAAAATTATAAGAATGCCCCCCTCCACAACTAATAAAATATTCTCACACCTCACACATCCTCACACATATAAATAATAATTTTCTAGAAATAAATCCACCAAAATAGTTCCTTATAATACCTCCCACAATACTATAAGACTCTAATTTTACCAAAATCCCTCCAAGGATGACCTTTAGTGAAAAAAATGTTACCTGAATAAAAGGAAACATATTTCCTTAAGATATTTATTTTTATTTATATCTATACTCTATAAATTCTAATTATTCGATGATTATATAAAAAATAATGTCCCCAATATACTACTATTTATTTAGGGTTATACCTATAATTACACACACTTCCATCTAATGGGAATCTAGTATATCGTTCTTTGGTATAGTGAACTATCACCTAATGAAATGTTGTTTACTTTTTACTTTAACTCTATTCATGGTTTAGAATTAAAATGAAGATACTATGTATATATAATATATATGATAATAATAATGAATTTATTCTTTTTTATATATTATATTACTAATAACTTCATTCTTCAAATTTTGTGGGAATACGATAACATCATTTGTGGATGTGTAGACTGCCACCTCCTCAAAGCGATGTGATTCATTCACACTATAGATCGAATTTTTAAAGGATGGTTTTAACAAAATTATCTAACATATATGAAATATATAATATTTAAAACCCCATTAAATTACAATATTTTACATTTAGTTTAAATATAATTTTTTTGTTGTAATTACTTATATAAAATGTTGAAATTACATTAAAAATGACATTGAATTAGCATGCATTAAACGCGAGATAATGTTTTACCGCCATTTAATAGAGAACCTATTCTAAAAATATATTTTTACAATTTAATGAATTTTTTTAAAAAATATGAATATTTTCTGAATTCCAAATGTCAAAATTAGATTATTCTATTTTTTTGGGATTTTTCTAAGAAACATCATTTATATGATTAATACTAAAAATTTCAATAATTTAGTTAAAAATTGTCATTTCACTTAAATAAATATAAATACTAAATTATATTTTATATTAGTTTTAGGGTCATATTTTATCAATTATACATCAATTTATACGATTAAGTTCCTTATAATTCATTTCACATTCAAATTGAATATAAAAACATATCAACCTTTTGAACGCTTTTCTACTATAAAAACTTTTTATTTCACCTTATCTACGAGATTAGCGTTAATAATAATTTTCCAAATTAGGTGTTTTGAAGTCATAAAATATAACATATGTGAATATAGTTAGTATGATACTTTTGTTATATTCATATAAATGTAATTTTTAGACAAAATTAATTTGTGAATGTGATCAAGAATAATTATGTGGATTAATATACGATTAGGCTAAATAAGGGATTAAAATTTAATATTAAGGAAAAATTTCATTAAAACATGTCTAAAATCCAGTGGATTCAAATAATTTTTCCATGTCCACAAATTGTTTTAAATATTTTGTTATTGGGATAAAATTAAATGATATATCCCTATATAAATCATTTATTAGGGAAAAAGAAAAAAAGAAACATTCTTTACCTTTAACATTAATAATATTTTTAGATATGTAAAAAACATCATATTTTAGTTTATACATAACATTTTATATATATAATAGTTTTCTTTTACAATTACAATTTATCAATGATTTTTATTTATTATTTAGTAACATAAAATTCTTAATAAATGCATGTATAGTTATTATTTAATTAATAATTATCTAAAATAAATAATGCTATAAAAATTAAAAGTGAAGTTAATTGATCAAATTATTGTCATTATTTTTTTAAGATTAAAATATCACGTTTCATAACTCTAAAACTAATATATTTTAATTACAATATTATATAGATATTTTAAAATTTAAAATAAATAAATAATGTCAACATTGACATTAAATTGATTTCTATGTAAATAAATCATATTAAATGAATTAAAATTAATAATAACATTATATTATTCTAGTTAATTTTTAATTTTTTATAAATATTAAATATAATCTGTTAATGGAAAAGTTATTCTTTAATAAATTACATATTGACCCACAAATTATAAAAATATTTTTAACACAGTCAAGGATCAAACAACGATTTAGCACGTCACATGCACATGTTCTAAATTTATTTCAAAAAAAAACATGAGAATCAAATTTTATAAATTATATATAATATAAATAATTAAATTTACTTATATATTATAATAATTATACATTTAATTTATTCTTAATGGTTAAATTAATTATATTAGAAAACCAGATGCTTTAATAAAAAGATTTATAAAATTTGGGAATCATAGAAATTTAGGAACCAACTTTTTAAAATGAAGATATTTTTTGTGTATGAGATAATTATCGACCATTATTCTCCTTTACTCCATTTTTTTCATTTTGGAGGCACTTTAGGTTTGATATACCATATATTAATGAATACCATTCGGTATTTTAAAAAGTGAAACTCCCCCTACACTATAAAATTCCACCACCCCTCTATATTCCTAAAAACTCTACAACATCTATTATCAGCAATTTAAAACCAAAATAATCTCCCAAAATACCTCCCCTATAATTATATTAATAACTTTTGGCGTAAATTGTTATGTGAAATCGGTTTGGTATGATCCAAAATAAGTTACCTGATTAAGAGTTAACACCTTCTCTCATGCTTTCTAATATAATATCCATTATCCACTTTCTATAATAATATTATTATATGATAAAAAATAAACACATGTATCCTAAATATAATAGTATTTGGTTTTGATAATGGGATAAATTTAACTTACACACACATTAATATAATGGGTAACGACAATAATATTTCTATGTACACTGAAATACAACCTCGAAAATGGATGATTGTTCAATTTTTCCATACCACCTCTCATAGAGGACATTATAATGGAAACTACACTCATATAGGATATATATGTTATTTATTATCTCTTAAGCTTTTGTAATTTTTATTTCTAACAAACTTTTATTCTTGCCTTGTTATGTAAATACGATAATTTTGTTTGAGATGTGTGGACTTCCACACCCTCAATGTGATATGAATCATTCATGCCATATATCCTAAAGAAAATGTAAGGTATTAATTAACTAATTAAACATATATAATTTATATATTATACTAGATTTATAATATACATATGTATAATTTAGTTATAATTTTTTAATAGAATAAATTTATGAATTCCGTGTTCATGTGTATGTAAGACCTTCCATCTCTAGGAATAATTCACTTTATATATAATATCCAATTATTATTCCCTATTAAAAATAAATATGTAATAAATTTATAAGAGTTTATAGTAGTGTTTTTAATTATGGAGATGATGAATGAATGATATATTTAATAAGAACACCAAATATCAATTGAAAACATTGTTGATTAAACATGGATACTGACACACAAAATTAATTAAAATAATGAAATATTATTAACAAATAGTTAATAAAATATTCTAAGAAGATAATATATGGAATCATATCCATAACTATTGTTACGTTATTAGTAGGTAAAATATTTTAAACCACCATGAAACAGGCAAAAAACCACACAACTTAATCTAAGGATAGCGTAAGATATTTCATCTAAACATAATTCCCGTTGAGACTTCTGATTTTTATCCACCAACTCAGACTTATTTACTATAAGTACATCCACTTGACATGTTACGCCATTTTTCAAAATATTCTAATAATATTTTATGTTTCACTAAATTTATGAGTAATTATTATCTAAATGTTTCAATGTGTTATACAACTCATTGGAATGTTTAAATATTATTTTTCCACAATTTTGTTTTAATGTCATCAACCATTGTTGTTAATTATCCTTATTTGGGGTATTGTTGATAAATAAATATATTCTATTCAATATGGATAAATTTTTTATGTCACATTAATCATTATTATGATAAATTTTTTGGAATTGTATGACACTTGTGGGGCATGGTTTTAGATTGATTGTTTGTGCTTTAGTTGTCTCATGAGATGATCCATTTGGCCAATCAGATGTGTTTTTAACCTATATTTTGTAAACAGTCATGTGAGTGGTCTTGATGGTATAGGTATTGTGTAAATATGAGAAATGAAATTAAATAATGAATCATGATCCTCATTTATATTCAGTCATTATTCATCAATGAGATTTTTTATTGACATATTTATAGATTCATACCATTTTCATGATTCAGATATCATTCATCCATGAGATCTTGCATCAAAAAATCTATTTTAACATTTTATTTTCTCTTCATTGATTATATTTAATGTTTTACAGTATCCTAAAATTCTATATTGATAATTCATCGTCTCTTTATTTGAATGGAATGTGTTATCTGTTATTCACCTTTCCATTTTAATTTATTCTTATTGATTCATTATTTATTCAATATTTATTAAACTTAATTAGAATTTGAGATCACACTTATCAAATTGATTTCCCAAAGATTTCAATAAGAGATCATTGAGTCAGTTTTTTTAAAACAGTTTACTACAATCATTGTGTAACATGTATTATTTTGTTTTCACATTGTATTATTGGTGTCATGTATATAATTTGGATTTCCAAAACTGTTAAACTGAATATCCCATAATTTTTTTCCACCATGTAATAATCCTAGTGTAATGTAATAATCCACTGCCTTTTGGCATGTAGGGTTGGGGCATTATAGTTGGAATCAGATGATGTTTAGGAACAACCTTGGAAAATATATTTATAAAAAAAATATTAGAGATTACATACTTATTACAAAAATTGTGGATAAGTGTAGAAGAACATCCTTGAATTTTTATATATTTAATATTATGAGGTTATTCCAAGCAATAAATCCCTATCTAGAAACTACAAGGGGATGTGGATCCGTCATAGACATACCTAGGCTTAACAGCTCTAACATGGTGTTTCTAGAATAAATCTGGGTAACTTGGTACACAATAATATGCCTTACTACACACCTGGTTTCATAAATAGGGTGGATATGCTTAGGATAATCCTCATTATATTTACCTATCTTTATGAAGGATTTAAGAGTAATGAAATCTCTAAATTAGTAAATGTTCGTGGTTATAGGATTTATAATGCATAAATTTATGTTATGGCCTATACCATATTTTGAATTTTATTTTATATGCTAATCTAGTGCATACCATTATTTATAAATTTCACATGGAAGGAAGAATGGTATCAATACTCCGGTCCAATGTAGTATTTTTCCTACAAATAATATCATTTAATGTGGTATTAAAACTGAAAATTTTGTGAGTATATGTGTTAATAATTGTTAGGTTATGAGATGTTACCATTACTAATAGAGAATCCCATTCTATGAATAAATTCCACTATGATGGATAATTTTATGCTATATAATCCCCAATCTTTTAATGGGACTACTAATCCAATTGTATCTAAATAATGTATTAATTCACTAGAGAATATATTTATTGTCTTTTAATGTAGTGAAAAGTAAAATTTTACACTTTAGATAAATATTCTTCTTTTTAATTAGGATTTGTAGTGGCATGTATTCAAGATTACAAGAGAGGAAGAAGAAATTGAATTCACGAAATGGAATATGTTTAATGATACATTATTTGATAAATACATCTCTTATAATTAACAAATTGTGATCCATAGAATGATCCCTTGCTTAATGAAGATGTAATTAGAATGTTTTCTGGATTATGAAGCTACATTTACATGTTTATAAATTTATGATACATATTACCAACATAAATCAAAGTACACGATTAATCACTTATATTATGTTATTAATCCCAATCATATATGGGAACTAGTTTCTCAGACTTTTTCAACTATGACGAGATAGTTTTATGTTCCATTTAGAAGGAGAAATAATTCCAAAGATCCTAAGTATTAATGTGAAAAAAATAGAATAATAGGTCTTCTAACACCATCAAAAAGGGAATGAGTCAATGAAGATGAAGGGAGTGAAATATTTTCCAACATGTGATAAATTTGGAGAGAATCACCTTGGAAATGGACGAGATATGAGTCTATTATAATTGTGGAGAAAATTTCCTCCAATAAAAAATGAAATTGGAATAATAAAATGAATACTACTAACTAATTCAACTATAAAGATATGGGACACTATGAAAATGAATTCCCCAAAAATAAAGAGAACATAACTCCAAAAACGCGAGGGGATGATGCTAAATCATATGTGATTAACACAACTAAAGTGGAATGATTAACATAATTCTATATTTGGATCACTTAAATATTTCTTAAAATTATTTTATTCATTATGATCTTATCATTCGATGTATGAAATATATCAGAATTTTACAACAATACATTTTAGTTATGGTTTAGAGGCTATATGTGGAATGGTATCAAGGAACATTATTAAGTATGAAGTAATTTTTTTTCCGAAAAAACATGATTGAGGAAAAAAATGTTTATTATATTCCTGATGATAAAATAATGATGAAGAAATGATTTATTGTATGAGTTATAATTAACTTGTGACTGGTGAATGACTTGTCAACAAGTGGTCTATGATATCATTATCAGAATTTACAACACATTTGGATTGAAGGAAGATATCCAATAACATGTGTCTTACTTAAAAAATATAGAATAATAGATATTTCTAGTATGGTATAATTGTAATTTGAATTATTACCATATTTCAAAAGGATTCATAATGATGACAATCCCTTGTTTGGAATGTGAAAATTGAAATCGGGTTTATGTTGATTAAAGGTTAATGATAAGTTCACTTTAGAATTTCAGTGAATTTAAGTCAAAAGTGATTGAATCATAATGATATAGAAAGGTTAAACATTTATAAAATAGTTAATGACTGTAATAGGATGAGATTAAAGAGCTTAATGTTTTATAACACTATATATCATATCATGTGCTATGAGATGAGGTCGAAATAGTTAAAGTCCCAATGGAAGAAAAAGTTTGTGTTTATTGAAACATAAATTTAATTATATTAGTATACAGTGAAAGAATCCTATAACTATAGAAAGAATTATTTTGAGACAAATATTTTGTCATATTATGATCATTTTTTCGGATATCACTGACCGTTATTCACAACTTTTTTTACGGTTTTGTTTCCATCAGCTTTCATCTGAACGTGTTCTCTAGCACTCTCAATCAGAACTTGATTGTTAGATTTTCCTTCCTTATAAATGTTTCCATTTTCCATATATTTTCTCTTATAAGGGAACATAGATACAGGAAATTTGTGATTTCTTTTCTCACTCATTAATAAAATTTTATATTTAGCCTTTTTACGATGTCGGTCTTTCCAAAATAATGTATCATCGATCCCTATATTATTGAGGTCATGTTAAATTGCAAGGACAAAATATAACAAAGTTAGGGAGAATGTGACACCCCAAGATATTACTACTTTTTACTTTTATGTTAACTAGAATTTTTTTTCAATTCATTATATACAATATATATATTACACTACACACGACACTGAATTGGCATGTGTTTCACACATGACTGAGTTTTTCCCCCTTTTGTTAGTGAACCTTTGTAAAAAATAAATTTATTACACATTTGTGATTTTTATAAAATAAAATAAAAATCAAATTATCATTTATAATTTAGAAATTTGTTTATGGTAAATATTTAAGATTTTTCATACGAACTTCATTTCTTGATGAATAGTGAAAATTACAGTAATATATTAAAAAATAGAAATTTCATTACATTAGTTATTAATGATAAAATTAATTTTATATTATCTTTAGAGTCCCAATAGATCAATAATACATCAGTTTAGACAATTAATTTCATTATAATTAATTTTATATTCGGATTGATTATAATACTTATCAAACTTTTGAATGCTTTTCTAAAATAAAATCATGTTATCGCGCCACATATGTGAGATTATCATTAATCTTAATTTTACAAATTCTGTGATTTTTATATTAAATATATGATATACACGGATGTAATTAATATGATATTTTTGGAATAAAAACGTAAACATAATTTGTTTTCACCAAAGTGATTGATGAATGTGATTAAGATTAATTACGTTGATTAAAGTATGATTAAGCATAATAATGGTCTAAACCCTAATATTAATGAAAACAATGACATGTAAACTTAGTCAAAATTCATTTTCATCTAATAATTTGAAAATTTCCCCATATGGTTTAAAATATAAGGTTATACAGATATTATTTAATTAATGTTCCCTATATATAAGGATTAATAAGAAAAAATATAAAAAGTGGCCATTTGTTACCTTTAACATTTATAAAAATTTCAGATTGGTAAAAATCATCATATTTTCTATTATACATAAAATTTTCTAAGGTAAATAGTTTATTTTTATCATTATAATGTTTCATTAATTTTTTGTGATGATTTAGTTAAATATAATGCTTAAGAAATCCTAGTATAGTGATTATTTATTTAATAAATATTTTAAATAAATCATACGACAAATATTAAAAGTAATGATAATTGATTTATTTATTACATTTATTTATTTTAATGATTAAAATATCATTATGAACATATGTAAACATGATATATGAATGTTACAATATTAGATTGATATTTTAAAACTATAATTGAATAAATAATGTCAAAATTGACATGTCATTTATTTTACCATAATTTAATTTTATTAAATTATTTAAATTAATAAAAATACTACATTCTAAAATTTAAATTATTTTATTTTAATAAATATGAAATATGTTCTATTAAAGGTTTAATTAATCTTTCATAGTTAACATATTTACCCATATACTGTAATCTGTTTTAACACGGTGTGGGTTCAAGCAGCATTTTAGCGCGTCACATGCACTTGATTTTAAATTATTCACAAAACAAATGAGTATTTTAATTCATAATATAGTTTTAATATAAATAATTATGCGCTGAAATATTTTCCAATAAATATCACATTAAAATAGAATAAATTGAAAAATTAATTAGATTATAAAACTAGATGATTTATTAAAAACCAAAATGAGAAAATTTTCGAATCGTAGAAGTTAAGGAAAAAAATTATTAAAATAAACATATTATTCTATTTATGAGGTTTTTCATGACCATGATTTTATTTTCGTGAATTTTTTTCTATTCTAATTATCTTTAGGTTAGATAGACCTCCCATTATTAAATACAATTTGTTATTTAGAAACGTACCACTCTCCCTTAACTATAAAGGACACCACATCTTCCCATTTCTAAAACTACCTAAGATCAGCCAAGCCCTGTGCAAATAGTTCTCCAACATCCATATCTTTTTCCTATAATCTTCCTTTTAGGATGATAGATTTACATTAAATACATATGGTATAAACTAAATAAAGTTACCCAATTAAGTGGTAACACCATCTCTCATTCTCTCTAATTCAATTTATTTATATAATCCATATAATATTCTTATTATATGTTTACAAAAAAATTAAAGTTTTGTAAATATACTATGATTTTGTCATTACAAGGCTTCAACCTACACTTATACACTACAAATCACTTTTTTTTATTTTATAAAGCCGGATTGTGGTTTTCCGGGACCCAAACATCATGATCCCAAAACCAAATACCACACTTCAAAATAGAAATTCAAAATTCAATACAACCACCACACTACCTTGAGTGCTGGGCCTGCACCGCCTCGAGCACCGAACCACCATCAGACCTGACACGCAATGTGCATCATCCTTTCCACATCATCGGATCACCGGTGAGATTCGCTAGCATCCATCGTTGCAACGTCTCCCCACCTTACAGCCGAGAGCAACCAACGGTGCCAATAAACAGGGTCTCCAGCCCAAAGAACTCCATAAATACCATCAAGATATTCAACAGAGACAGAAAATTAAACAGACCAACGAACGAAAAACTGAAAAGAAACAGAAAAATCATCCACAGAGGTGCCTCTTGATAAACCTCATCGTCGCCGTTCCATCACGGAACCACCTTCAACCCACGTCAATAGATTGACCACGACACAGAAGAATAAAAATATAACCAAAGAACTGAAGATCTTGCCTCCACCAGGCAAATCAACCACATCTGGCACAACGAAACCCTATTGAACTCACATGAGACATGGTAGAACCCAAAAAACCACCGACCTATGAGCGCGACCCTCCAATGTGAAAAAACCCTAGGAAAATAGTGAGCTGCCGAGATCAGAGCCAGAAGTGCTCCGAAGAGTATGACGTCAACAAAAAACGGTCTTACACCCGCAGATCTGAACCAGAAACCACAGAGGCCCGTAGAGAATCTCCACAGCCGAAGATAATAGCACTAAGACGCCACTACAACGGAGATCCACCACCAACACACTGAGCGCGAGAAAGAAGCGTCGCGCCGTCCGCAACGAAGGAGCTGGTCGTGGAGAGAGGAAACCCTAGGTCGAGAGCCCTTTATGGGCGCATCAAATCATAATCCCTACACATATAAACATCTACATCTAATGGGTAATGAACATATTGTTTCTTTGTATTGCGATATACAGCCACAAAAATGATGATTGTTCAACTTCTCCCTACCACCAATCCTGTTAGATATTATGATGTGATATATATTTATATAAGATATATATTTTATTTATGATTCTTTATCATTCTATAATTTTTATTTATAATATACCTTTATTATATCCATGTTTTGAAAATACAATAATTTCATTTGAGAAAGTGTGGACTACAACCCAGTCAAAGTGATATGGCTTGTTCATGCCATACATGAAACATATAATATTTGGGGTTAAAAAATATTGGAATGTATAATATAAAAATAAGATAGTAAAATTACAATATACATATGTATCATTTATATTTAATTCTTTTAATATAATTGATATATGAATGTAGCGTTAATGCATATGTATAACCTAACGTCTCCATGAACGGTGCACATCATTAGTAATATCTAGATATTATATACCATTATAAATACATAGGTACTAAATATATAGGAATAATGTTTTATGGTTTAAAATTTTTAGATGATGAAAACATGATATATTTAATAAGAACACCAAATAAAAAATCAAAACACAGTGGAGAAAACTAGGCAATTAACACACCAAATCGTTAAAATAATGAAACATTGTTAAAATACATGTAATAAAATATTTTATTCCACTAATATGTGGTACTATAAACGTTTTTATGATTATATTATTAGATAGAAACATATTTTAATCCACCATACAATAGGGTAAGGTCCACAGAATAAAATGAAGTATAAGGAAAGGGATTTCATGTCAACATACGTACCATTGAGACATATGTTTATTATGCACCAATTCACTATTATTTTGTGTATATAATTACCTTTTAAATATTTCACAATGAACATATGTTGTCTCATAATGTTATACTTTTCATTTAATTCATGATCAATTAGGTTTTATATGTTTCAATGTGTTATGGGACACATTAGAATGTTTAAATACTATTTTTACGCAAGATTGATTTAATTTCAACAACCCATGTTGTTAATAGTCGTTAATTGAGTTATTATTAAAAAATATGAATCATCTACTAAATGGATATTCATTTTTATAAGTCACAATGTTCATGAAAATGAGAAATTCCATGGACTGGTACGGCACGGGTGGGGCTCGATTAAACATAGCCCCTTGATTCATTGGTAGGCCCATGAGATGAATAATTTGTCCAATTAGATAGGCTTTACCCAATATTTTATAAACTATCTTGTAAAAGGACTTTGTGTTAGAGGAACCATGTACTTGGGAAACATGGCATCCAATAATTAAGAATTACAATCATTTATATTTAGTTATTATTCATCCACTAGATTTTGTGTCAACATATTTATAGATTCCTTTCATTTTCATTATTCAGATATTATTCATCCATGAGATATTATGTCGAAATACTTATGGATACATTTAATTTTATATTCATTGATTAAATGGATTGTGTTTTTGTTTCATAACATTACATATTGATATTACCTTATCTAGTTATTTTAATGGCATATGTTATCTGTTATTCACCTGGCCATGTTAATTTATTCCAATTGATTCATTTTTTCTTCTTCATTTCTTTCTCTTACTGATCATTCTAGATCACCCTTATTATGTTTATGTCCCCATGTTGTGAAGAAAATAACTCTGAAAATGTATTTATGGATGTGTCTTATTTCAATTATTTTGTAGCATTTTTTAAATGAAACGCCAAACATTTTACTGTTTGTTCCAGTTAAATACATTATATTCATTAGATAGCCTATATTTCATGAAGATCTGAGTCTCTATGAAACAACACGTGGTTTCATTATGATAAATTATTACCTAGAAATTAAAATTAAATTTTCCAATTATTTATTATTAATCTAAAAAAACGGTCATATAGAGTTGTGATCTAGGTGATATTTGGTGTCTGATAGAATCACACTTATTTTTGGGGAATAGTAACATAACCTTATGAATAGTAAAAAACCATTAATAATATTAACCTACCCTTAATAATAGTAATTCGACACTTATTAGTGGTAACATTACCCATGAAGGTGTAAATAAAATTTAGTCACCTTAAAAATCAGGATGAATATTTTAACTGTTGCCAATTTTATTATTAATTTATGAATATAAACAAAAAAAATAATTTTCTCAAATTTAGAAAATAATTTTTGAAAATTGGAGTTTATTTTTTGATTCTACATGTTGAACAATGGTTGTGGTTAATTTTTTGGATTTTTCTAAAATATTTGAATGTTTGGTGAAAAGTAAGATATGAAAAATTATGATAAATGCTAAATACATGATTTGTTGCACCTAGGATGTTGTCTTACTGATGTAATCTCACATTGATCAAACTCACATTAACTTATTACAATTTTGGGGAATCAAATAATCAATATTTATTATCATAGGAAAAAATAATAAAGTAATGAATAAAATGTTATGAAAACCCTCCTTCACTCCATTATATTAACCACCCAATACCCCTCTTCCTCCCACACCACTCAAGATTTCATCCATACCTATGTTATACCAAATACCATTCCTATACCCTCCCCCCACTTCCAACTCCTTTCAGTCTCACAAAAATTCCAAAAAAACGGAAACCTTATAGATATTATAAAGGATGAGTACTCAAGAGGGGAACTTCTCATCCTTTTAATTTTAAATTCATTTACTAGTTCCATTATATTGTAATATATCATCACCTAACCTCATCCAAATTCTATGATAATTCTATAAACACACATGAAATTAAATTTTATTATGATAATTTAATATTTCATTATCATCTGTCCCCCCTCCTATTATACTAAAAATGAAAACACCATCTGAGATGTGTTAATTAATCACATTCATGGACAATGGGTATTCAATTTCTCTTTATATCATCAAGAATAATCAGGAAATATTTTTAATTATTTTAACAGATCAAAATATATTTATTTTATCTTATAAATTTTTTTAAAATACTAACACACTCATAATAAATAATAATAATATAGAATATTGTTATTGTGCAAAAAACAACCAAATTAATCCAAGAGTTTGTCTTTAAAATTTATCTAATGAGTTATCCTTATGACTAAATCATTAAAATATCATTTATATCTTTTTAATTTCATAAATAATATATATTAAATAATATTAATGTTTAACAACATTTCAAATTAAATTCCATTCATGAATACATGTAAATCGATCATTAAATCCAAATAAGAAAATGCTTAAAAATTTATTAAATTGAACATATTATACCCATTCAGAGGGCATTTAAAGAACCCAATAAGGTTATAATAAATAAATTACATGTATATGAGGTTAGATAAATATGAATTAATAAAACTAAATTTTATTAATCATGTCATTAAAGTCAGTCGATTACACGTTCGGGCATAAGGCAATGGGTTTGTCATCTCAATTTTATTTCCTTGAGATTTCCTTTGTTCACAACTTATTTCATGTATATGGGATAGGTTTAAATCAATTTGATATATAATATCATGTTTTTATTTATATTCATGGTATTTAGTGATTGAACTTATTATTATTAACTCGATTTATTGCAATGTTGCAAGAAACTTTATTTTGGTTTCGACTTCACTGTGATTTACATAGTATAGTGAACCCAATCATTATTATGTGGTGTAACTACATCCCCTTTGAGATAATTTTTCTTTTTAAAATTTAAATATATTATATATTCAAATTATAGTTTAATGGATATGATTATTGACTTAACATGTATACCTTTTTAAATATGGTATTTATTTAGAATGTTGTTTTAACTATTGAAATATTCATTAATCCTTATCCTATAATCTATAAGAACATTGAGAATATAAATTTTAATTTTATTTAATCTATATATATAGAATAATTTGGTATTTTAGTGACGAAAAGATCCCACTATATCTCGTCGATGAATTAACAGGTCTCTTGAGACTAGTCTGTTGGCAAAGAACATTTGAGTTTGTTTCCAAAACAGAATCAGATGGGTATATAACAAAATAATTAAACTGTTTCGATAGTATAGTGGTATCATGTTCGACACAAATTCCGTCCAATTAATATTAATTGTCTATATTAGTTTTCAGTTATTACTATCTGTGATGTTTTCACTATAAAAAAATCTGCAGATCTAGTTTCATTCTCTGTTTATTAATAGCATGTATTTTTATTTATTCATCATTCAATATTGAATATGAAAATTTTATTATTATTTAATTATTTTTGATTCATTATTCAACTATTTGTAACACTTAAAGGTAATTTTAGATCACCCCTTTCATTTGTTTACCTTATATAGGTTTTTAAGTGGAGACAATTTATTAAGTTCTCATGGATGAAGTTTTTTAGTTTTTGTTATGTATTGTATTTTGTTATCTTTCCCAATGTAATATGAATTAAATCTTTGTATCTATTTTTTTCAAGACTAATAAACTGATTTTTACATAGAGATTTCATTCCTTTTAATTATTCCAATGTAATAAGTGAAGCACCAGCTCTAGTATTTTTGGGTTAGAGTGTTACAGTTAGTATCATAGGATGTTTAGTATCGTCATTGGAAACTATATTTAGGAAACATAGTTTAGAGTAAATGACCCTAAGATAGAATTTGTAGATAATCATCGAAGAACATCCTGAAATTTTGGTAATGTAGGTGTCATGTGAGTCTTCCTAGAAAATAAATCCCTTTATGGATACTATATGTATTTGTGTATATGGAAGAGATGTACCTAGGAGTAACACCTTCGAAAATGTGTTTTAGGATTGACCCATGCTAATCTGATACACGAAAACCAATCTTATTAGGAACATAGTTTGATAATCCAAGGAGGTAATCATATGATAATTAAAATTTTCATGACAACAAATTATTAGTGATTTGATTGTAATTATAAAAAAATAAGGCTTTCATATTATTTGTGAATAAATTTTCAGATTAAATATTCTTGTGTTTTTAGTTAGTAATTATTAAATAAGACCTAATTAATTGTATGTAACTGTTTTGTGATTAATTCTAATGGAAGAAGGAGAATCAATACCCAAGGAAAATGTAGGGATTTCACCACTGAGAAATTCAACACAATTAGTGTTGGATAATATCAGATCATGACCATATTGGGATAATATACTCAGGTTGTGTCGAATAGCCAGGCTACATCAATATTGGATCATTTCATGTAGAATAAGCCCCCATCATTTAGTCAGACTACAAATCCCATGGTAGTTTAGCAGTGGATCATATCCATTGAAAATATTTTTTTGCATTATGATGAAATTAAAATGAATACATACTACAAGAAGTATATTTCCTCAAGGGTTTTATTGATCAATGGTGGTCCATGATACAATATATTACATTAGAATTAGTAATAGACAATATGGGATATAGAACGTTTAAGTAAATATTATTTGAAAAATATTTCCCAAATGAAAATTGAAATAAAATGAAGAGGAAATTACCTAGCCTAATGTAAGTGGAATAATAGAGTGTTATAGAGAATGAATATAACATCACAATATTAGAAATGTATGTTAAATATTACTCGAGTGATTTAGAAGACAATATATATCTTATATTTTAATGTATTAATCCGAGTTTTAAAAAGGCACTGGATTCTCAAAAACAATTAGTATACAATGAAATTATATTTAGTTCCGTCAATACAGAGATAGAATTTTCTAGATCAGCAATTTTCAAGGGAAATCAATATATTAAGAGGTAGTCTAATAACCATGGAAAAGATGATGTGGTAATGAAGAATATGGGAATGAACAAATTTCCATCATGCAAGACCTGTGAAAATAATTATAATGGGAAATGAATTGAAGGCATGGGAGTTTTTATAAGTGTGGAGAGATGGGTAATTGGTCTAGTAAATGAAAGATGAAGAGACAAGTAAATTATGATAAATAATACAATTTTAGATAGATGGTACCGTTTTAAATTGATTTACATTATTGCTATGGAAATTTTCCTCAAAAGGCCATAAGACCAATGGAAAGCAGATGCAATTATAACAACGGAAGTTGAAGACTCATATGATGTTGTGGAAGGTACGTTATTTGCTTCATCCAACATAGAAGTTTAATATTCTTGGTCATTACATTCATTTATATCTTCCTTTATTTTGAATAAAATTAGGCTTTTCCATCTTTATTTATAAAATTTGTTGTCAGTCAAAACACCAAGTTGATCTATCATTGCAACAATGATGTGTCGATTAGTCCCCTTTATGAAACATAATCATTATATAGATTATATCCTTATCATCATACCCATGATCAAATTTTATATAATCTCAGTATGAATTTGTAGTCAAATTATGATGCAAATATCTATTTGGTGAGGAAATATGTTACAATTTTAGAGAATAGTAAAGACTCCTGTATCTACAATGCAGATACCTTTCCATAAAATTATTATCTAGATTCACCCCCAATATCTCTTCTGACTGTAATTCGTGGTGAGGAATAGAACAAAATATCTATCGGTGAGGAAAGTAATATTCAAAATGAAGATGTACCTATTGTAAAATAATACATTGATGTATTTCCCAAATATTTTCCTAGACATCCTCAAGAGCAGTATATTGATTTTTCTATTTATTTAATTTATAGTGAAAGAAATATATCATTGAATACCTATATAATGTAAACTATGTAATTAGTGGAGCTAAAATTTATCAACAAGAGAATTTGAGGTAAAAATATTATTTTTCGACTTACTGTTTCTCTATGGGGATACCATTTCCTATTTATAAAGTAAAAATATTGTTCCATGAGGATATAAATTGATTACAATGGAATCAATGATATTATAATAATGAATAATAATTCTATACCATAGATTGATGATTTTTTTATCAACATCTTGCACTGCTCGAATATGGTGTTTTCCTAATGGTTATATACCAATAGTTTCTTCAAACTATTTTCTATAGCATAAAAGAAGTAATCATTTTCCAATGTTTTTTTCAAATCATTGGGAATGTGTAAATATACCGTAGATTTCCCCACCTTTTTCCAAAAACGTTGGGAAATAATTATTTTCTCTATGATATAACAATGGTTTATCAAAAACTTTGGTAAAGAGAGGCTTTCCCAGTGGTTTTTAAAAACCAATTGGAATGTTTACCCCGAAATACCAAGCTCCCACTCAGCCCGATTGTAGACCCTAATCCAGAGCTCCTCCCAATGTCTTCTCAACATAACAACACATTCCATCCATATATCCATCATCAACCAAACAAATTTTTATTTCTACACTTAAAATCAGTATGTGTTACTTTTTATTTAGTGTTCTTCATCTATT
The DNA here is from genome assembly GCA_963277665.1 of Viscum album. NCBI lineage: Eukaryota > Viridiplantae > Streptophyta > Magnoliopsida > Santalales > Viscaceae > Viscum > Viscum album. The sequence goes on along the minus strand of OY728143.1, from coordinate 790,908,394 downwards.
TTTGGTTTTCTATTTTGGATAAATTAGAGTTCATTCTGTATTTGGAGTTTCGAACCCTTGGATTTGATTTATGTTTTTTTTCTACACTTCAATCATTGTAAAGGTTTTTTTAGTGTGGTGATGTGGTTCATTCTGTGGACTTTAGTTTAGTTTAAAATTGGATTTGGATTTTGGTGTTTGTTGGGTGATGGATTGGAATTGTGAACACCCCCCACCCCAGCCCCCTAGACACCATCCACCCCTGGAAATTTCCCCCCCACTCCCCTGCACACCCCCATTGGATAGATCCCACCCTCTACACCCCCACCCTTCATAGACACCCCACCCATTGGACAATGCCCTCTCCCAACTCCTAGACACACCCATCCCCACCCTCCCGGGACACCCCTCACCTCCCATAAACATCCCACCCCTTGGACACCCACACCCCAATGGACTCCCCTAACATTTGAACATCCCCACCCCCCAACCCCCTAGACACCCCCAAAATTTTGAGAGCCCCCCTAGACACCCCCACCCCCACCCTCCATGGACACCCCTCACCCCCATGGATAGACCCCCACCCCATGCAGAGCCCCCACCCCTCCACCACCGCCTCCACCACCCATAGACAACCCAACCCCCTAGACTCCTCCAACCACCTCGGACAACCCCCCCCCCCACCTGCACCCCATTAGACAGCCCCACTTGACACCACTACACCTTCTAGACACCACCAGAACTAATAAGTGGCTGACACAATTTTTAAATTCGAGTTAACAATGTTTTTTATTTCCCCATTCCCCAATGACATTTTCTATCTGACCCATAGATCATTATAAATAGAATTTTCCAATTTTTATAAATTGATTTTATCATGTTTTGATAAATTGAATTTGTCATGTTTTAATAAATTTAATGGGTTGTTTGGAATGAAATTAATAATGCATCATGGTTTGGATTTATTAATGAATAAATATATTTTAAATAAAATTATCCTATCGGGGAGTGCATGAGGGGTATGGGGTGATGTCTTGGTGGGGGTGGGTTGTCCAAGGGGTAGGAGAGGCTTCAGGGGAAGTAGGGGCAATATATGTGGGGGGAAGGGTGTTTGGGATGCCACAAGAAGGGGTGTGGGATTTCCAGGGGGTCAGGGTGGGGTGTCCAGGTTGGGGAGGGGGTTTGGGGTGTCTAGGGAAGGGGTGGGCTATCTTGGTGGGGGAGGGGGAGGGGTCTATCTTGGATGGTGGGGGATGTCTATGTGGGCGTGGAAGGGGGTGGTTTGTCCAGTTGGGGCGGGGGTGGGCCATCCAGGTGGTGGGAGGATGTAAATGTGTGTGGGGGGGTTCAGGTAGGTTTTGTGGGGGGAAATACAGGTGGGGGAGGGGGGGTATGGGATGTTCAGGGGGGCTATCCATGGGGGGGGGGTCGGGTGGGTTGTAGGGAGGGGGTGTGGGTTGTCTAGGGGTGGTGGTGGGTGGGTTATTCAGCTTGGGGAGTAGGTGTGTGCTTTCATGGGGATGCAGGTTATCCAAGGGGGGTGGGTGTGGGTTGTACAGGTGGGGGAGGGGGTGTTCGTTGCTAAAAAGGAGGGGGTGGGTTGTCCAGGTGTGGTGGGGGTGTCCTAGTGGGTTGGGGGGCTATCAGTGTGGGGCCTGCAGGGGGTAGGGGCTGTAGGGGTGTGTATTGTGGGCTATCCAGGGATGGCGGTGATTTTTTCACTCCAATACTCTACTAAAAAAGGAATCCAATATAACCAAATTATAGATTCTTTCAAACGTTAAGAATTTTCATGACCTTTCATACCAACACTCACTCTTACCCTTCCAAGAAGAATTGATATCTGCAATGAAATCTCACTCATGTTCTTATCCACTATCCTTATTGATCTCATACAAAATTAACATTTTTACAACTCTATATAAAATAATGATATAATAAGGCTCATACTCGTATGAGTATTGTCCCGTCGAAACATGGCACATAAAATCCAATCCGCGTATGATATTTGGTTATTTTATTAAAATTGGTTATGTTGTGATATATATGTATGATATTTATGGTATACACCAACAATCTTCTCAGTCATTTATAATAGGCTAGAAATCATGCTACAATTTGTTAATGATTGGAATTTACCCCCCTAGATTGGGGGGGGGGACACCCCCACCCCTTGGACAGCCCCTAGCCCCTTGGACAGAACCCCCCCCCCACCCCGTCGACACCCCCAACCCCTGGGCAGCCCTACCACCCCCGTGGATAGACCTGCCACCCCCATAGACTACACACCCACCCCCCGTGGAGAGCCCAACCACCCCTGGACAACTTGCATCCCCCTGGATAGCCCTGCCACCCCCATGGACAGATCGCCCACCCCCATGACACATCGTACCCCTGGACACCCCCATCCTCTAATAAGCACCCCCATACCTCGCCCCCCCTGAACCCCTGGACCACCTCTCCACCCCCATGGATAGCCTTCCCACACCCCTAGACACCTTGTTACCCAATGGAAATCTCCCCACCATCGTGGATAGCCCGAAAACCCCTTGGACACACTGTACCCCCTGGACATCACTTCCACCCCCGTGGACAGCCCTCCCACCCACCCCATACCACCCTGGATAGCCCTTCCACCCCGCTGGACAGCCCGCCCACACCATGGACACATCGTACACCCTAGATAGCCCCCACAACCTAGACATTCCCCACTCCCATGGACACCCCCGAACCCTGTGGATAGTCCTTCCACCCCCGTGGATAGCCCGCCAACCCCCTAGACAACAACCCCCCCATGGACAGCCCCCACCCCTGTGGACATCCCCTCCTCCTTCGGACACCCGCCCACCCCCAACCCCTTGGAAAAACCCCAACCACCTAGACACCCCTGACCCCACATGGAATCCCCTTCACCCCTATGGACATCCCGACCACCCCTCATGGACAGCCCTCCCACCCCCTAAATGCCATGTTCCCCCCCTGGACAGCCCCGTCACACCAACCATCCCCCGGACAGCCCTCCCACACCCTGGACACAATGTTACCCCTGAACAGCCCCCACCCCATGGACACCCTGATCCCACTAGACATCCCTTATATCCCCGTGGACTTCCCACCCACCCCCTGGACACCTCGTACCCTTGGATAGCCCCCGCAATCCTGTGTAAATCCCCCCTAGACACCTACCCACCACCCCCTGGAAACCTCCACCGATTGGAAAGCCCCCCTCCCTCGCCACCCCCGTGGACAGCCTCCCCCCCCCCTCGGACACCCAAAACCCACTGGACACCCCCGTCCACCCCCATGGACAACCCGTCCTCTTCGACACACCGACCACCCTAGACAGCCTCCCCAACCCGTGGACCCCTCCGACCCCCCTGCACAGACCTGCCACACCCATGGACACCCTGTACCCCCTGGACACCCCCACCCCCTTGGGAAATGTATGTGATCACTCAAATAATCTACTAAAATATAAAATTTCTTCGATCTAAAATTTAGTCAACTCCTAAATAATTATCCTCCACAAGTGTACATGATCTTGTACACTCATGTATAGTTCTTTAAGGAAATTTTTTATAAATATATAATTTATTTGTCTTTTATATTATGATTATGATATAGATTAGTGTGTCAATTATGGTTTCATATAAAGTTAAAAATTCTCATTTACATAAATATATTTTGGATGAAACATCAATCTTATTGAATTTCTTTTGATGAAATTACTTATAACAATTTTTTACTAAACGGATAAAAGTTGGATTTATGAAACTGATTGGATCTGATGATATTTTCAAAACAATTTTGAGTGATTTTTTATTTTTAATTCAAAAATTCATTAGATATTGGACACATACATTTCACCTATTAAAATTGTGTTGGAGAACCTCGGTTGATCCGTGAAGAATTCAGCTACCACATTACCAAATATGGTTTTCTTGCAAACAACTCTGTGTGGTGTCACAATGGATAGAAAATGACATCTCAAATTGCTGATGATCCAAATGAGAGGATTCTATTGGAGAATTTATTATATGAACGGTTTCCATTTATTCATATTCTTGAAAAATAAAGGATTTCAACCCATGACTATTTAGATATGAGATTAGATGATGTATCTAATGAAAAGGATGATGTTGTTAGGGTGAGAAAAATTAAATATTGCTTCCATGACTACAGTAATCGACAATGCGGTAAAATGAAAAATCATGAAGTTTTAATCCAATTAATTCATGGGAAAACAATGTATGTCATTTCTAATAATTCCATAGATTACATTCTTACCTTTTTGAAGGACTTAATTCTAGATGTTGTAGATATTCTCTCAAACCACTATATGACATGAATGTTAGTTGAGGAACATGTATTTTTGAGAAAAAAAATCCATGGTTTCCTGAAATATTAGAGTTTTTCTGGGAGAACATGCTGAACAGAATGATTGTTTAAAATATACACATCCCGCTGGAAGGAAAAATGCGGATGTAACACCATCCCACGTGCCATATAAAGTAATGTGGCGCCTTCCATTGATCCCCAAACTCTTGAATCTCTTTATGTCTGATGAAATATCAATAAAAATGTGATGGATGATACCGAGAGAAGGAAGGCTATTTATGAGTTGGTTTACCATGTAGATGGATTTTCATGGAAGAGATTTGATGCTCGATATCCTAATTTATCAGACTATGTGTGTAATGTGAAGTTGAGTTTTTCATGTGATGGTTTCAATCTGCATGGGTATATTCTTATGTCGAACAAAACATGGCCTATATTTTATCACATTTATATTATTCCCCAATGGTTGTGTATTAAAAACCCTTTAAATTTCATGAGTATACTTATATATGGCCCTTATGATCCAGGCAATTATATTGATGTTTACATGCAACCTTTATTAAAAAGTTGAGTCTTCTTTGGGATGTATGTGTGCACATATAAAATTCATATTCAAATGACATATTTCAGATGATTGGTGCACTTAAGCAGACGATCAATGATTTTATTGCTAATGTAATGATGTCTAGATGGAGCATGAAGGGAGAACTATCATGTCCAATTTTTATGTAGACTTCATTATCCAGAAGACAAAAACATTATTATAGTTTTAGTTTTATGGGACATCAATGATTTTTGAAAATGAACCATCCATATATAAATAATCGTTGATGATTTGGAAACACCAAGTAGAACAATGACCCACCTCAGCGTATATCAAGAATAGATGTGCTGAATGAATTAAAATATTTCATATTTTCGTTCAGGAAGGTTCAAATACAATCTGGTAAGAGAAAAAATAATTCCATTGAAACATGTTACAATTGGACGAAGATAAGTATCTTATTTCATTTTATTTATTATTAATAAAATTTATAACATCATTTCATAGACATAATGCACATTGAAGAAAATATATTTGAAAAATCGGTTTCTATTCATCTAAATCTTAGGGTAAAGTCAAATGATGATTTACGGTCTCGGTGTGACATGGTGGATTGGGGCATCGGACCGTAATTGAATCCCGTGTGTATTAGTGAATATAAACGGCATCTTTAATGTGATTATTATGTGATGACACCTATAGAAAAAATAAATTTCTAGAAGTTCTAGAGAATTTTAATATTTCAGATGTTTGTTCAAGAAACATATCCAAATAGGTTAATAGAAGAGGGTTAAAGCTAAAAAAATTGAAGACACAAGATTATAGCATACTTCATCATGAGTTGATTGCAATAGAAATTTTTAAACTTTTTTCCAATAATGAAAGAGTGGTTTTTTTGTTGATATATTTGTTTAGAGATATATGTGCTAAGAATTTGTCCATGTCTTTCTTGAAAAAAAATGTTGGCAGATGCCCCCTTAATTTTGTGTGAGTTATAGAAAATATTTCCTCCATAATTTTTCACATTCATGTTGCATCTGACAGTCCATATTCCAACTGAAATACTTCACAGAAGACCTATTTCGTTTCATTGGATATATCCAACTAAATGAAATCTGTAGAAATTAATGTCTTATATCTGTAAAAGGGATCACCCTAAAGGTTCTATAGTGAACTATTACTTGGATAAAAATGTGTGAATTTATTCCCTTAGTATTTTTCTAATATTACTACAAGAATGAACAGACCAATGAGAAATGAATAAGAATAGTATGAAAAAATTGATCCCATTTTTTAATCACTTCCTCAAACAAGAGGAATTCCTAGATCATATCCATTGGCGACATTAAGCCTTGAAGAGCAGGAGATAGAACATCACACAGTTTTGTTCAACTATTATTTTTTTCGATGACTACATCTTGTATGTAAATTTTATATTTACATCTTATATATATATATATTAAACTATTCCTATTTTTATCTATAGGGAACATAATGTGATTATAAATAAAAAGCATCATTCTCTATCTTTGAGAAAGAGTGAGACTTTTCATAGCTGAGATTTTTCTTCTAGGATAAATATGTAGGTAATAATATTACTATTAAAAATAATTAAAACAATAGTTAATTAAGATTAATATTGATTAATATTTCAGGTTTTGAGTTTTCATATAGACTCTGTCTCTGAGAAAATAAGTGCTTTGGCTTTTGGTCATAATACTGTTATTCGTGAATTTAAATCAATTGTTATCAATGGGTACAGATTTATTATCACCAAACGAGAAAAGAACATGAGAACACAACATGATGGTGTTTTGGATACTGCTACAATACACTATTATACTAGTGCATCAGATAGTAGACAACGATTTGAAAATTTAGGTTATTATGAAGTCAATGAAAAAATAATAATATTGGATTTTTATTCTCAGGGATGAGTCACACTGATTACATGAAAGAGCAATGATTGAATGAAAAGTTTGTGCACATTTTTTAATGATAGTGGATTTCAAGTAATTGATATGACATGCACTCTTGCTACCGATTAACCATATGTATTGGCATCAATGGCGAAAAAAACCTTAATGTCAAAGACAATCTTCGACCAGAATTTAGGGTCATTATTGAGTAATTCCAAGACATATTTTTGTTGATGGTGATGATATAATTGACACCATCCCTACTGCCATTTGAAATGGCCAATTTAATACTTTTTTGAATCTAATAGGACAATTTTTAGAGTTTACAATGAACCTGATGTTGTGGTGGGAAATATATATAATCATCGATTCATGTTCTCAATTATTTTGTTTTACCTCGACATGGTCTATTAATGATGGAACTATTCAAATTGATTTAATATTGATTACAAATATGTAGTATCCAACTAGAACATTATGTGAATTTTCAAGGTTTATTGGTTGCAATTTTATTTGAATTTCATTTTCTATTTTGGAATTGAACTATCTTCAAACCTACTAAACCAATATTTATAACACGGTGACCATTTCAAATTATCAACTGCGATTTTTAGAAAAATTGTATTACTCTAAGATCTCTATTTAATATTTTACCATGTAATGAAGATGATGGTTTTTACTTCCTAGAAAAACATGTATTGAAAACTGCATCATCAAACGGATCTTTGAAATTAAATTTTCCCTTAATTTTGAAAACTGTATTACCACTTATGAATCTGGTAGAATTTAAGCTCCATGATTTTATTAGACATATGAAACTTAGTAAATAACCATCCTACTAAAAATTAAATTTCATTATTACATATTGTATAATTTATTGACTTCATTATATATTTTTTTAATATCACCTATAACAATGGTTAGATAAATTATCCATGAATCCCCTTATTTCTTCTCATTTTTTTGGGTTACACATTAGTTATTCTTTTCAATTTGCTTAATTTTTTTCAAATGCATGAAATGAAACCAATTGAAAAGAGGCAATGAAAACAGATTATAGACAATAATTGTTGCATGACTAAGCTGGAAATTCCACCACTAGTTCCTGTAGTGAGTATTTTTTTTCGAATATTCATATATATATATATAATATAATGTAATGTGATTAAAATTTTAAAACATTTTTTCAGGATCCATCTATTAGGTGATAATTATTTGATGAGATCCCTAGTATTGGTCCACGTACTTAGGGTGTTCGTTCGAGTGGGTGGTATAAGAGCGCGACGATCTGGACGTCATACCCGATTAGACCCTACCGCTCCCACTAATATTCCATCCATCCCACATCTTGATCCTGTAAGACCCCGGGACACCCTGAGAGGGGAGGGGTGATTCAGGGTGGAAACTTTTTCTACTTTTAGTTTTGGATCTTGTTCCCACATTGGTAGGAACTACATAAACCTGTATGATGGATCTAAACAGCAATTATACATTCTCATGCAGAGAGATGACACATCTATTTTTGAAGGTTCACCACTAAGGGCTACGTCCAAGGAGCATACGCCGATAGGTTGTCGGTCATACCTAAATGCCCTATGCTTCAGTAGCTGCGGATTACAAATGTTCGGGTACATACACTCTGTCCTAGGATCATTGCCTTTAAAATTATTCAAGGATAGCTCACTGCGACCCTCAGTTCACTCCCGTTGACTCCCCCTGGCTCACTGCCGTTGGTGAAGTCTCACTCAGTTTATATACGTGATGGTCTCTTCAATAAATGTGCATTGATGTTCTTTGTCTCCTGTTCAGCATGAGACTTTTCTTGCATCAGGGTTCAGAGTTGATGCTCTTTATAGTTCAATCTTTATTCTTTAGTGAAATGACTGAATGCACTAGATCCCTTTGTCTTCGTTTTCCTGAATCACAATCACTAATGTGATTGCTTACTTAATGAATCTCAGCTTACTCGACGTTGTCAGAATCAGTTCTCCATGTATGCATGAGATCATGAATGTATCATTTAGATTTCTTCTTCAATCTCGCATTTCACCGAAAGTATCATGGAATCATTAGCTCTTGTGAAGCTCCAGAAAGGCGGGTGTGATTCAACAATATTTGGCACTCCTTTTCAAGCCCGACGTGCAAGTCTCCATCTAGAACTCAAGTCTTAGGCGCACAAGTATAACATGGCGCGCAAGTGTCTCCAAAGCATCAGCGCGACTCTGCCTTCTTGAACTTCAAACCCGCACAACTCACTTCCTTCCTTCCCCAAATCACTAGGGGCGCTCAACCATAAGTCAGTGCACAACCTCTACTTGCGAGACCCAACTACAACTTGCGCGGTTCAACCACATGCGCGACGAGAGCTCGAACAATCTAAAAGTCTTGATCTCCGTGGTAAATGAGGAGGGGTGGTCCAGTATTTATAGGCAAACTGGACCCCCTGTGCGGTGGCACGCAAGTCCATCATTGGCTCGCAAGTCTCGTTTCCCACAATCTCTGTCGCGCAACTCACTTGTGCGACCCAACCAATGCTTGCACGACCTTCCTTCCTTAGCCAAATTTTTATGTTCTGATCCTCAAAATCATATGGCGCGCAAGTCTTTTCCCGGCACATAATTCACCTGCGCGACCTCACCAAAACTTGTGCGACCCTTATCCCTTTTCCATATTTTGATACTCTGATCTTGAAAAACATATGGTGCGCAAGTTTCTTATCCTCCAAGAGTATGGTGCGCAAGTCCCTTTGTACCACCTCCAGATCATCCATTCCTCTGTCGATGTTCTTGAGTCAAACATAGATCGTTGACCACAACTCTTGAACTCGACAGGTCACCATGGAATCTCCTTTGTCAACAAATTTGTATGTCATTTGTTTTCTTTGTCGACAATCACGATCACCTCAACAACACTTCTTCATGGTGATCTGTATCCTTCAGCAACTCTTTTTCCTTTATCACAAACTCCACTATTGTGATATGTATTCATTGAAGGAACAACTTTAGTATCATCATCTTCTATGAAAATGTGATGTGCATGGTAATTTCATAAGTCAACTCATTGGCACATTGCATCCTTCATAAACCGTCATGATCAACATCATGCAAATAATGTGATTCAATCCGTCAAGAAGTCTCTAGCATGGTTTTCATGCAATCATGAGTAATTGCATGGTCTTCATCAAAACCCATTGTTCTCTTGGAATAATGAGGAATTGCATGGTCTTCATAAAAGCCCATGGTTCTTATGAAATAAGGAAGAATATCATGGTCTTTATCCAAAAACACCATCCTGCTTTAATCATCCTTGGATGGATTACTCCTCACATTCTTCATTGTTGTAAACAATGTATCAACTTTGACACATGTTCTTTGAACATACGATCAGCACAACAATCGTCTGAATCACTACTCCTCTACTTCATCAGAGTACTTCATGATCTCTTTCATTGTGAGCTTCAATTCCTCCATTTTATTGGATTACTTATTGATCTCTTTCATTTTGATATTCCATTGACAACTATTGACAACAAATACAAACCTATACACAAAGTGGTTCCAACAGATCCCAGTGTGTCTTTAGGGACCCAAAGGATATTTAGGACTCATATTTTTTCACAACCATTTACATATCACCCTCCTCACCAATCTGTACCATATCCGATGATGATTTCCATTACACATCCAACATTCGTCCAGCCATCCCTGTCATCTTATTTAACTTCAACTTCCTTCTCTTTGGAATTTTATGTTCCATCTTTTTCAACTCCTTCTCCAATAGAGTCTATCCTTGAGGAGCATACATTGGGACCCACTCCATATGTACAGGGAATTCCATCAGTTTCTGTGGATCCAGAGGCACCCATTTACCAAACTACTGCATGTACACTTTACATCCTTAACAAATTTTTACACCATTAATTATGGTTATTATAACATGTATTGATAAAATATGGTTATTTATTTCATAAAATATACATCTACTAATAGTAGGTGGGGGTGGGGGCGTACACTCATGCATGAGGTGTGGAACCATTTCCCACAGTTGATGGTGGACTAAAATGAAGATAGTCAGATGATAGAAAAATCAGGGTAGCAATGTTAGATTTTATTGGCAATGCATTCCAAATACTCCAGCATCATTCATGACATCCTGATCTCACAGAGAGAGATACCTAATGAAGTTGAGGATATTTCCAGGGTAGAGATATGGGGAAAATAATTTGTTGTATTTAATGAAATATATTATTTTTTATATTTATATGAATTAGTATTTTGGTGCTAGTTTTTCTTTAATTTCACCGATGGTGAGGGTTCATGGCTAGTACATTTAATGGATTTAGATGAGCCTTTGGGATATTATAAGCATTATTTGTACATTGGATGGAATGAAAGGGTGGGCACAAAGATAGAGGTGGTCCCTGTCATGGATGATTGTCTGTTAGAATAGTGCCAACAGATGATTACTCACTGGACGACTAGCCAATTTATGGTATTAATCAGATTAGAGGTATTTAAAATAAAATTTTCTTGTTTTTCATTAATACTAATAATTGAATTATATTTTTTATTATTTTTGAATAAATAATAAAAACATTGATACTAAGAAATACGTCTACACATTGGGACATACTACAATGCTAGATCATGAGAGGCAGAAGGTATGATAGTTTATAATCTCTTTTTATGACTTGTACTTTCTATTGCTTCCTCCATAGTTTATTCGATTGCGAAATTTGTTATATAATTTTAGTTATGCAATAATTTTTTTGATATCATATTTGTAATTATGGTTTCCTACATTCAATTTCATTGTAGAGGCATAAATTGAAGATAGAAGGACACGTTCCTTGAGAAAATTTGTTATGCTAAAGTAAAAAGTAGAATGATGAATGTGTGGTTAATGAAACGACTCAGCAGCAGATTGTATGTTTTGAATTGTAGATTTAAAATTTTAAACATAATTTTGTAACTTAATAATCTATTAATATTGTTAACAGGCTGCTTTAGGGGCCTTTGATGCCCATAAACCTAATCATTCTTGGCTAAACGATCACTTTCATCCCGTGGTTGTAGATGAACACCCTGGTAGAGTACGCTACCAACCTCGGAGGATAATAGTTTTGAATAGGGATTGGACCTCCTCAGGTACATGTTGTAGTGCCATCGAGTTGTAGCAGGTTATGTCACATGTAGAACAAGCTAAGGTAAGGGATATAGAGATGGAAGAATAGTCATCTAGGGAAACACTTCATTTATGAAACTAATTGACGTTTTACGTCCAACACTTCCACCAGAGGCCAAAATTTCTTGTGATTAATATATGTCATTGATGTGTTATATATATTGTGCACGAGGTGGTAGTTATAGTTATGGTTGAGATGAAGGCGAGGAGGAGGCCAAGGCAGAGGAGGAGGAGGGCGAGGAAGAGGCAGATGCAGAGGAGGAGGGAGAGATAGAGAAGGATGGTGATGTGTAGGCCATGGCTGAGTAAGAGGGTGAGGAGAAGGGTGGGGGCGATGATGTGGATGATGATGCGGGAGAGGTTTAGGGTGATGATGGTGGTGATGATGATAGTGACGGGGATGAGGGAAAGATAGATCCATTAAATTTTTTATTGCTATTAGGGACCATTGATGTTTATTTATTTGATGTTCATGAATATATGTTTGATATGGTAGTCACATAATCATTATTTTTCATCAATAAATAATAAAAGTTAGATTAATGATTTGTTATGACTGATTCACCCCTCCCCTAGACATCCCCCACCCCTGGACTCCCCGTACCCCATGGATAGCTCCGCCTCCCCCATGGACACCCCACCCACCCCCTGGACAACCCCTCCCCCTATGGACAACCCACCACCCCATGGACACCATATACCCCTGGACATCCACACCCACCCATGTTGATATCCCGCCCACCCCCTAGACACCCCTACCCTCGGGAGAGCTCGACCACCGCCATGGACGGACCGCCCACCCTCGGGACACCCTAACCCCTGGCCGACAACCCCCAACCCCCAACCCCCTAGATACCTCGTACCCCTGGATAGCCCTTCCCACCCCTGTTGATAGCCCGCCCACCCCCAGGACAACCCCTCCCCCTATGGACATCCCCCCACCCCCTGGACACCCCGTACCCTCTTGGACAGCCCCACCCACCCCTGTGGACAGCCTGCCAGCCCCCCCCCCCCCCCAACCCCCCTGAGACACCCCCTACCCCATAGATATCCCAGCCATCCTCGTTGATAGCTCCTATCATGACATGTCCTTGGGGCCCGTGCCGTGACTACCCCATGCCCGCTTTCATAGGCCAATGGCTATCGACTAGAACCAAGGCATAATTCCCAGTAAAAAGGGAAGGCATTTCCTTTTTAAAGTAAACATACACCACAGAGCAAGCAAGCAGAAGTAAACACTATGTAAAAAATGGGTAAAAAAGTAAGTGAGGAAAAGTAAGTGGGCCAGAATACAAACCCAAACTGAAAGTCATGTACAACTGAAAAAGGGAGTACAACAACTGAAAAGTAACGACGCAGCCTCGAGCCATCCACTGGAAGTCCCACCTAAAGGGTGGGTACAGATAGCATCCACAACTCCTCGGGTTCAGCCGTCCGCTCTGAGTTTGTCCCGCCAAGTGGTCCACCTTCAGGCACCGACCTACTCCACAATACTCAACCAGGATCAGCGATGTCCTTCATCTGCAACCAACACAATGTAGTGCGGGCATAGCTCGTGAATGGGTGAGTATAAGCTACTTAGTAGGGATCTCGAGTCCCCCGAAGGTCTCCCAAAATCCACAAAGGATAATCCACAAAGGAAAGATGCAATCACAAAATAACATCCGAAACTACTTAGGTATATGACCATAAATATACCTAAGTCATCAATTCCAGTTCGGTTCAAACATCTGAGCCCATGTACAACCCAATCCACATAGGACATCACAACCCAATCCACACAGGAAAGCATAACGTATTCCACACAGGTTATCAAGTCAATCTTATAGAAGATAAGGATTGAAAGTCAAGATTCAGCTCACACAGGTATACTTCTTCGTAAGATGATAGAGATGATCAGATGTAGCCACTGATTCATCTATGTTGTCGGACCCACACAGGATCGATAGGTACTAACCCCCGTAATGACCCACAAAGGATAGATAGGTAACTAAGCCCCGCAATGACACACACAAGATCGATAGGTAACTAACCCCCGCAACGACCCACACAGGATCGGACCCACACAGGATCTGTAGGCGCTGGCCCACAGAGGACCGCTGAGTGCTAACCCACAGAGGATCTGACCCACACAGGATCTGTAGCACTGATCCACGAAGGATCGCTGAGTGATGTAGTCGTTGTCGTCGAATCCACTGAGGATTTCTATACATTCGTCATCGTCATCACAGTCGCACCCAGCTTTAGAGTTCCCAAACATAGCAAGCTCGTTCGAGAGGGTCCGCTCCACGAGCCGAGGGGCTGATACATCAACAGACACATAGTCCGGTGTTAATGTTTCCAAATGTTCCGTATCATCAACATGAACTCAACGTCATAGACGGCACGTCAATCAGACGCCCGGTCAGAGAGTTATTGGCTTTTTTGTCCTAGGGGCCCGGTTTGTTTTTAAGTCAAAACCAACCTGACCGTACTCCAAATACGTCCAAACTTCAAGCAGAGTAAGCCATAAGGTCCGTCTCACTTAGTGGAATCCATCAATGTCGACGACACGTCAATCAGATGTTCGGAGCTCACGTTATAATTGTTTCTGCTCCGAGGGCCCAGTTGGTTTCGTTTACGAACCAACCCGACCGAACCCAATTTTCTTCGAAACCTTGAGTGTAATATACCAAAAAGGCTGTCACGATCCAAGGATCCCATATCAAATGATGGTGCATCGATTGGAGGTCCGCAGCCCAAGTTATGGGCAAAAGACCGTGAGAGGTCCGATATTTGGGGGTTCGGGCCCGGTCCGACCCGGCCGGTACCCCCTGGGTCAGCCTGAACCAGGTGGACCCGACCCGGGTCCGGGTCCAAACCTCTTGGGTGCGGCCCGGCCCGGATGGTGCGGGCTGGCACTTTCCAGGTGGGTAGGCCGAAACGGTCGAGCGTGTGGGGTGCGGGGGGGGGGGGGGGGGGTGCCCCCCGCCTATTCGTAACCGCGGACCCCATGTGGGGGGCCACTCTGGTCCGACCAGCTGGGGGTCGTAACCCTCGGCTCCTCCTCTGACCGGCCGGCCATCTCCGGCCGGCCTCCTGCTCCCGCCACGGGACCGGCACGGGCCGGTCCCCCTGCTTCGATGCTGGCGGCCCGGAACCGGCCGCCGGTCCCAGCTCTGCCCAAGCCTAAGCCATGGCCTTGGTTCGTCCGGTGCACCGCAACGGTACCGCACCCCTCCGCCGCATCCTACCTCCGGCCTCGGTGCCTTTGTGGTTCTCCAGTGTGGCGCGACAGTGCCGCGGTTTAGTTCGTCATCAACGGAGCGGCGCGACCGGGGACATCGCGGAATTGATTTCCGCGGAAGAAGGCGGATCATCGCGTCGCGGAGGAATGGTGTATCCCTTTCCTTGACGCGGGAAGGAGGAATGAAAGGGTGAGCATCAGATCATCAATCTCCGAGGAAGGCATCTCTCATGTCGTCGGAGGTCAGCGTTCTTCGCCTTCTTCGTGTTCTTCGTCGAGGAAGAAGAACTTCTAAAACTTGAGTAAATTCTCCCAAGCCTCTCGCAACCCAACAACTCTAATAAAATAAGAGTTTGTCTTATTTTATTTCTCAACCCATGTGTTTTGAAATTGTAAAATGAAACAATCAATTAAATTAATTAATTTCAACGTTTAAACCGCCCAAATTAATTGAGGCGTTTCGTAAACAGAAAAATGCAAGGGTTGACTTCCACATAATATGGGTACGAGTGTGTTACTTTATTAATGGAGGGGGTTTAGGAAGAAAATAAACGGTGTGGCTCATGTGGGCCCAACCTCACAAATATCCTACATTGTGGGTAGGATATTATGGGTCCCACTCCAAACACTTAGCTTAGGTTAAACAACATTAAATAAAATAAAAATTGGTCACGCCATTTTTATTTTATTCCTTTACTTAACCCATTAAAATATTAAAACCACACCCGAGAAAACTCAACTCCGGAAAATGTGTTTATAAGAAATTATCATTTCTTCGATTCCATCAGTGCCCTCGGAATTTGATTCCGAGCACCGGTTCAAAAGTTAGAAAAACCTGCTCATTCGTTTACTAAACTTACCCGAGATAAACTTCAGAAAAAGATTCTGGGCACACTGGTCCACAGAATTAGGTTCCATCAGAAACTTCTTTCTTGTAAAATCCCAATGAAAATTAAGAAAAAATACTCTTGAATGTTACAGGGCTTTATATTACACCCACCTCAGGGAATTATGTCCTCGTAAAGATATATCAAAAACTAGGGAAACAAATGTGGGTACTAAGCACGCATCTGAGCCTCCCGCTCGCAAGTGCTCTCCTGAAGGTTCCCGTGCTGCCATCTGATGCGCACTAGACGAATCGATCGTCCACGTAGGACCTTCTCCTGTCGATCCTAAATCTCCACTGGGAACTCTGCAAAAGTCGAACCATCATCAATGTCCATCTCCCCATGGTTAATTATATGCATCAAGTTGTGCACGTATTTCCTCAGCTGAGATACGTGGAAGATGATGTGCACTAATTGTAACTGAGGATGTAGAGTCAGACGATAAGCCACCTCACCGATCCTGCTGAGGACCTGGAATGGTTTGATGAAGGGTGGAGACAACATGCTGCCTTAGCCAAATATCTGTAATTCACGTCGAGGTGAGACCCGCAAGAATACGTGGTCTCCATCCTCAAACTATAGTGTCCTCCGCCTCCTGTCAGCATAAGCCTTCTACTAGCTCTGAGCTGTCCTCATCCGCTCCTGGATGACCTGGACCATCTATGTCATGGCCTGGACCATCTCTAGTCCCACAAGTGCTGAATACCCAGGGTCTGTCCAGCACAGCGTTGATCTGCATGGTCGGTAGTAAAACACCTCGTATGGTGCCATCCCGATGGTGGAGTGGTAGCTGTTGTTGTACGCGAACTCCACTAAGGGTAGGTGGTCCTCCTAGCTGCGACCAAAGTCGACGACACATGCGCGGAGCATGTACTAGAGAGTCTGAATGGTTCTCTCTGTCTGCCCATCGGTCTGAGGGTGAATGATGGTACTCAGACGTAGCTGTGTCTCGAATGCCGCCTGCAACCCCTTCCAAAGCAGGGAAGTAAGGAGAGTGTCTCGATCAGAGACGATAGATGATGACACACCATGAAGCTGTAAAATCTTCTGAACGTAGAGACGTCCCAAGCTCTCCACTGAGCCCTGCTCTCTGATGGGTAAGAAGTGAGTTCACTTGGTGAGTCAGTCGACAATCACCCAAATGGAGTTGTGACCTCTATTAGTGCGTGGAAGTCCAGTCACCAAGTCCATAGATATGTCGTCACACTTCCACTTCGGGACCTCCAAAGGATATACCAAGCCTGCTGGTACCTGGTGCTCTGCCTTCACCGGCTAGCAGGTGAGGCATTTAGAAACGAACTCTGCCACAACCTTATTCATGCCCGGCCACCAGTTCTGTCATCTAAGATCCTAGTAAATCTTCGCCACTACAGGATATACCGCCAAAGGGGAATTGTGAAACTCTCTCAGCACCTCCTCTGTTAAAGCAACTAGTACCAAGGTATGTCCTCTAAAAAGGACTTTTTGCTCTCCTCATAACGAGAAACCATCAGGTGCATGTCCGGAGGATATCAGTACACACCGCGTCTCACAGTCAGCATCCCCAGGCTATGCCTCGCTAACCTGCTTCAGTAGTGGAGTAGTGACTGTGAGTTAATGAAGAAATGATTCTCCATCTCTATCCACGAAGGATGTCTGCAAAGCCTCTAGCTGCTCTATCGCCTCCCCATTTATCTGAATTCTCGTTCTCCTGATGAGAGCATCGGCTACCACGTTCCCCTTTCTAGAAGTATAGACTATCTCAAAGTCATAGTCCTGGAAGAACACGAGCCATCGCCACTGTCTCAGGTTCAGGTCCATCTTCAAGAAGTTGTACATGAGACTCTGGTGGTCGGAATAGACTATAAATCGCTCACCGATCAGATAGTGTCACCACATCTTCAGAGCGAAGACCACTACTGCTAACTCTAGGTCATCGGTAGCATAGTTCTGCTCATGCTTCCTCAACTGTCGTGATCCATAGGCGATCACGGCACACTCCTTCATTAGGACACATCCGAGTCCGGTCCCTGATGCATCGTACTAAACTATGTACCGAACTTCCTCCTCTGGTAGTGACAAGATAGGTGCGCTGGTCAATCTCTGTCTTAGCTCTTGGATGCTCTGCTGACATCTGTCTAACCACACGAAGGGTTTTCCCTTCTTTTTCAAATTTTAATGCGGTGCTGCAACTCTGGAGAAGTATACTACGAATCTCCAGTAGTACCTAAATAGACCCAAGAAACTCCGCACCTCTGTCACGCTCTTGGGTAGATGCCAAGCTAGCACTACCTTGATCTTCACATGGTCTACCACAAATCCCACCTCAGAGATGACGTGTCCCAAGAGGTGGACCTCGCGTATCCAGAACTGACACTTTGAGATCTTTCCACAAAGGTGGTTCTCTCGAAGTGTGTCTAGTACAACCCGCAAGTGGTAGGCGTGCTCCTCCTCAGTGGTGGAGTA